>CM039674.1:400692490-405692490 GCA_022496015.1 Hordeum marinum | reverse complement strand
GCTGATTTTCCACTTTTTGCTTTAGGACTTTCTCTCCTGCGCCATGGGCCTTTGTGGCTGTTTTCCCAGCCCACTAAGGGCTGGTTATTATTCTCCCACAGCCCATGGACCTCTTGGGGTCGAAATACCCCTCCCGGAGGCCTCCCGGTACACTACCGGCACTCCCGGTACACTACCGATGAGCCCGAAACTTTTCCGGAAACCAAACTGGGACTTCCTATATATGAATCTTTACCTCCGGACCATTCCGGAGCTCCTCGTGATGTCCGGGATCTCATCCGGGACTCCGAACAAACTTCGGTCACCACCATACATAACTCTACACTACCGAAACGTCACCGAACCTTAAGTGTGCAGACCCTGCGGGTTCGAGAACTATGTAGACATGACCGAGACACCTCTACGGTCAATAACCAATGGCGGGACCTGGACATCCACATTGGTTCCTACATATTCTACGAAGATCTTTTTCGGTCGAACCTCTATGTCAAGGATTTAGTTAATCCCGTATAACGTCCCCTTTGTTCTTCGGTATGTTACTTGCCCGAGATTCGATCGTCGGTATCTCCATACCTAGTTCAACCTCGTTACTGGCAAGTCTCTTTACTCGTTCCGTAATACAAGATCCCGTGACTAACACTTAGCCACATTGCTTGCAAGGCTTGTTGTGATGTTGTATTACCGAGTGGGCCCTGAGATACCTCTCCGTCACACGGAGTAACAAATCCCAGTCTCGATCCATGCCAACTCAACAAACACCATCGGAGATACCTGTAGAGCACCTTTATAGTCACCCAGTTACGTTGCGACGTTTGATACACACAAGGCACTCCTCCGATATCCGTGAGTTGCATGATCTCATGGTCATAGGAACATATACTTGACATGCAGAAAACAGTAGCAATAAACTGACACGATCATATGCTATGTTTGTAGTTTGGGTCTTATCCATCACATCATTCTCCTAATGATGTGATCCCGTTATCAAATGACATCTCATGTCCATGGCTAGGAAACCTTAACCATCCTTTGATCAACGAGCTAGTCCATTAGAGGCATACTAGGGACATGGTTTTGTCTATGTATCCACACATGCATTTAAGTCTCCGATCAATACAATTATAGCATGGATAATAAACGATTATCATGAACAAGGAAATATGATAATAACTAATTTATTATTGCCTCTAGGGCATATTTCCAACAGTTTTTAATTCCAGAATAATAATAAAACTTTAAAAAATAATATAAAAAATCCATAGCTCGGATGGAAAAGTTTTATACATGAAAGTTGCTCAGAAAAACCCCACGAATCTAACCGTGCTACCTATTTCTATGTCGGGACCCTCTACGTAGGTGAACCCGCAACTTTTTGCTTGTTTCCGGCCGATGAATAGTGCATAACTACCGACTATTAATTCCAACTTTAATCCTAAAATAACTAAAATGGCTTAGACATGATTTTAGGCAACCCTGCACTGCACCCTTGCTGTCCCATGCCTCTAACACCGCAAACCTGGAACATTCCCCCCTGGTCATCTGACCGACATTTGTCCGGAACCAGGAAACCTTCCCGGATGGGTTCCCCTTTCTCGGTATCGTGTAGCACTACGCTAGGACAAACCCGGCACTGCGAATCGCCATTGTGTTACGATTGTTTGCTTTGTATTACTGTGTCTTCCCCCTCCTTCTCTCTCGATAGACGCTGAGACTACCGATGATACTGTTGTGTACGACTACGTCATCAACGAACCTTCCCTCTCGACAGAGCAGCAAGGCAAGCAACCCCACCTTGAGCATTCTGATATCGCCTATTTCTTTCCCTCTTATTCTTGCATTAGATTTTTGCTATTGTATTAGTTAGCTGATATTCTAATCCATAGCCTATTTTTGATGAACTACTACTATTCCTATAATCATACCAACTGCTTAGTATAGGTTGGTTAGTGACTCCCCAATGACCCCCCCCCCTTAGTCCCAGTTGCCCCTACTTCTTCATCGACGACTCGACGACTCAAAGACCCGAAGACTCGGTCAACCGACCGACAAGACAGGACTGTCACATCACCGCACTCCCCTTATTTGTATGACTCTACAGTGCTACTATCGAGTACCGAGGGTGACACCTCGTGAAGTACTCATGATGCTAGCCCTGTAGTGTAGCTAGTCGGTCGTGCTTATTGAGGGTGATTCCTCCTTCACCATTCCCAACGATGTCTCTATTGTGCAACCCCTCAAGTGTGGGACCCTTGAGGGTGATTCCTCTAAGGCCACCTTGACGGTTACATCGAGCGGGGACCATTGAGGGTGATTCCTCAGTTCCTTCCTTGATGTGTTTATACACACAGTTACTATGACCTGGTTACAGAAACATGTTGGTGATGGGTCGGCCCTGAGGGGTACCCACGTTTTGCTGATGTTGAGGCGTGGAATGGCGAGAGAGGCCTTTGCCACACATCCTCGAGATGGGGTGACAGGACCGCACTTTATGGGTCACGCTTGCCCCACATTAATAAAATGCTAATGGGTTGGGTATTTGATCTGAGTTGGTCGTTGACCTTTTACGCACTAAATCTTCATGTGGGAGAATTTATGGGTGCTCGACGTCGTTGTATCAGCCGAAGCTCTTCGGACGTCAGCAATGGAGCGGTGCACGCTGTATTGGGCTGGAAGGTACATCTCCTGGACTAAGTGTACTAGGTCTGCTTCCGGCCACGTACGCATCGTGCAGGAGTGCAAGGGCAAGTGGGCCCACGAACCTGCGCGGGTAGGAGTTAGAGCGGCGGGCTAGCCTCTTCGTTGAGTCTAGGTGGGGCAACGACATTTTGGATCCCGAGGCCGGGTATTACCCCGGAAAGTGTGTCCGACCGAAGGTGATCAAGCATGTTGGAAATGCGGTGCACCCCTGCAGGGATGAATTCATCTATTCGAATAGTCATGTCCATGGTAACAGGATGACTTGGAGTTGTACCTTGACCTTATGCAACTACAATTGCGACTCTAATTTGAAATGTGGCTTCGGGATTGCTTCCTTGCAAGGAGTCGAGGAAGAATCTCTGGGCGAGGTTACTTAATAAAATTGCTATATATGAGTTACCAGTCTACTCTCTTCTATTGCTGCAAGATGCTGAAGATGCTAGTCTTCGATAGGACTAGGCATTCCCCCCTATTCTTGCTTTCTACAGTCAGCCCAGATATAACCCCACCCCTTGATAATGATGCTTACTTAGTATAGTTCTGATGTCAGTCGTGCGAGTACTTTGGATGAGTACTCACCGCTACTTTGCTTCCTTTTTCCCCTTCGATACGATACTGTGTTCAGACGATGGAGCTCCAAAGATGGAGTACGCCGGAGACGACCACTACACCACCGTAGGAGCCTACTGCTACGTGGAGGCAGCCCCCGACCAGCAGTAGGATAGGAGGTTCCCAAGCAGGAGGCCTCGCCTCTTTCGATCCGTTGTTATGTTTGTGCTAGCCTTCTTAAGGCAAAACTTGTTTAACTTATGTTTGTACTCAGATATTATTTGCTTCCGCTGACTCATGCTTGTCGAGCTTTGTATTCGATCCCTCGAGGCCCCTGGCTTGTAATATGGAGCTATATGACTTTAATTTGTGTCTAGAGTTGTGTTGTGATATTGAGTAGTGAGTCCCTAATCTTGGTCGTACGCATTGCATGTATGTTTAGCGTACGATTGAAATTGGGGGCGTCACACCTAGTGTGAGGATCACTCGACACTCGAAGAAGTTTGAACTTAGACGAAAATTGGTTCGTAGCTAAGTCTCCGAGTGAATGGACTACTATCCACTCGGAAGGGTTTTGAACTTAGGCGAAAGATGGTTCGCAGCTAAGCCCCCGAGTGTGAGGATCACTCAACACTCGGAGAAGATTCGAACTTAGACGAAGACTGGTTCATAGCTAAGTCTCCGAGTGAATGGACTGCTATCCACATGGAAGGGTTTTTAACTTAGGCAAAAGCGTGTTCGCAGCTAAGCCCCCGAGTGTGAGGGTCGCTCGACACTCAGAGTGTTCCCAAATGTGAAATTGTGCGATTGGAATCGACGAAAGACCGTGGAAGTCATACTTGCATAAATGAAATTGTCTAAAATACTTTTATTACATCAACATGACTCTGTTTTTAGGTATAGAAATGTTGGAGCAGATCTGCATTCTAGGCTCGCGGCTCATCGTTCTTCTTCTTGAGGTTGTAGAGGTAATAAGCTTCGTTGTTTAACACCTTAGTGACGATGAAAGGTCCTTCCCATGCTGGAGTGATCTTGTGAGGGTGCTATTGATCCACTTGGAGCACCAAATCACCTTTGTGAAACGACCGACTCTTAACGTGCTTCGCGTGGAAACGTCGCAGATCTTGCTGGTATGTAGTCGTTGATACGTCTCCAACGTATCTACTTTTCCAAACTCTTTTGCCCTTGTTTTGGACTCTAATTTGCATGATTTGAATGGAACTAACCCGGACTGATGTTGTTTTCAGCAGAATTGCCTTGGTGTTATTTTGTGGAGAAATAAAAGTTCTCGGATCGTCGTGAAAATTTACGGAGAATATTTTTGGAATTAATAAAAAATACTAGCGCAAGAATTAACCAGAGGGGGCCACCAGTAGGCCACAAGCCTGCTAGCCGCCGCCACCCTTGGTTGCGTGGGGCAGGTTTGTGGGCCCCTCATGGCTCCTCCGACCTCCTCTCCAGCTCCATATAACCCTATTTCTGGAAATTAAACAAAGAGAAGAGTTCATCATGTTTTACGATACGGAGCCGCCGCCATCGCCAGTTCTTCCTAGGGAGACCAGATCTAGAGTCCGTTTTGGGCTCCGGAGAGGGGAAATTGACGCCTTTGTCATCGCCAACCATCCTTCATCACCAATTCCATGATGCTCCCCGTGAGTAATCTCATCATAGGCTTGTTGGACGGTGATGGGTTGGGTGAGATTTATCATGTAATCGAGTTACTTTGGTTAGGGTTTGATCCCTAGTATCCACTATGTTCTGAGATTGATGTTGCTATGACTTTGCTATGCTTAATGCTTGTCACTAGGGCCCGAGTGCCATGATTTCAGATCTGAACCTATTATGTTTTCATGAATATATGCATGTTCTTGATCCTATCTTGCAAGTTGTAAACACCTATTACGAGTTATGATCCGCATCCCCCAGGGTGACAATAACTGGGATTTTTTCCGGTGATTACCATAGTTTGAGGAGTTCATGTATTCACTAAGTGCTAATGCTTTAGTCCGGTTCTCTATTAAAAGGAGGCCTTAATATCCCTTAGTTTCCAATAGGACCCCGCTGCCACGGGAGGGTAGGACAAAAGATGTCATGCAAGTTCTTTTCCATAAGCACATATGACTATATATGGAATACATGCCTACATTACATTCATGAACTGGAGCTAGTTCTGTGTCACCCTATGTTATAACTATTGCATGATGAATGACATCCGACATAATTATCCATCACTGATCCATTGTCTACGAGCTTTCCATATATTGATCTTCCTTCAGTTACTTTTCCGTTGCTATTGTTACAATCACTACAAATCTGCTACCGTCACTTTGCCACCGTTACCGTTACTACCATATTACTTTGCTACTGAATACTTTGCTGCAGATATTAACTCTTTCAGGTGTGGTTGAATTGACAACTTAGCTGCTAAAACTCGAGAATATTCTTTGGCTCCCCTTGTGTCAAATCAATAAATTTGGGTTGAATACTCTACCCTCGAAAACTGTTGCGATCCCCTATACTTGTGGGTTATCAGTCGTCCAAATCAAATCCATCTCTCGTTCGTCTTCTAGGAGATCTATGCCATCCTGTCTTGCTTGCTCAGCTTCAACTTCGGAACAAAGATCCACTCGAGGGGAATTATGAAACAGGTCACTCGGCAGGATAGCTTCGGCTCCATAGACCAGGAAAAAAGGAGTTTGTCCAGTCGACCGATTAGGAGTTGTTCTTAGGCCCCATAAAACAGATGGCAACTCAGACACCCAGGCTCTGGCTGCATGTTCCAAATCTCGCATGAGACGAGGTTTCAGACCTTGCAGGATGATCCCATTGGCTCGCTCAGCTTGTCCATTGGTTTTGGGGTGTGCAACAGATGCATAATCCACCGGAGTGTCTTGGGAGAAGGAGAAGTGTCTGAACTCTTCCGAGTCAAAGTTTGAACCATTATCTGTGATAATACAGTGGGGAACTCCATACCGGTAGATTATCTCTCATGAATTTGATCGCAGTGCGAGAGTTCAGTTTCTTTATAGGATTGGCCTCAGTCCACTTTGTAAACTTGTTGACTGCAACAAGCAAATGAGTAAATCCACTCTGTCCTGTCTGAAAGGGACCAACCATATCCAAATCCTAGACAGCAAATGGCCAAGCTGGTGGAATGGGCTTCAGGGCAGACACAGGTTTGTGAGACAAGTTTGCATAGAACTAGCACCCTTCACAATGATCAACAATGTCCTTGGCCTTCTCATTGGCACGTGGCCAGAAGAAACCAGCTCGATCTGCTTTAGCGACAATTGTCCGAGAGGACACATGATCGCCGCAAGTTCCCGAGTGGATTTCTTCCAGGATCATTCGACTTTCTTCAGGGGAAATGCATCGCTGCGTCACACCAGTTACACTTTCTCTCTAAAGTTGATCATCCATCACAGTAAAAGCTTTGGATCTGTGCACAATCTATCAGGCTTTAACTTCATCTTTAGGGAGTTCTTGCCTCATATATGCAATATAGGGCACTGTCCAGTCGGGAATGATGATCAGAACCTCCATAACTAGATCAATAACCACAGGGACATCAACCTCAGTCAGATCAGAGGCGCTCATAGCTTGTGGGGGCACTTCGGTGAAGGGATCTTCCTGCACCAAAGGAGTATGAAGATGCTCTAAAAATACATTGCTGGGGACACGTCTCTGAGTGGATCCAATCTTTGCCAGCTCATCAGCTGCTTGATTCTTCACTCCGGCAACATGGTGGAGTTCCAAACCTTCAAATCTCTTCTCAAGTTTTCTAACAACACTACAATATCCAGTCATAGCAGGGTTCCGAACATCCCACTCTTTCATCACTTGATTGACCACCAAATCTGAGTCGCCGTAAACCATCAAGCGCTTGACGCCGAGTGAGATGGACATACGCAACCCATATAAGAGTGCTTCGTATTCTGCTTCGTTGTTGGAGGAATCAAAGTGAATATGTAGGACATAACCGAGTTTGTCACCATTTAGGGGTACCAAAACCACGCCAGCACCGTACCAATTCAGCATTTTCGATCCATCAAAGAACATGGTCCATGCGCCGAGTGAATCTGGATCGGCTACTGGTGTTCAACCCACTCGACCAAGAAATCAGCCAGTGCTTGAGACTTGATCGCCTTATTGGCTTCGAATTTGATGTCAAAGTACAATAGCTCAATCACCCATTTAGCCACTCGACCAGTCGCATCTCGATTGTTGAGGATCTCAGACAATGGAGCATCACTGACGACTGAAATTGCGTGATCCTGAAAGTAGTGTGCCACCTTCTTCGCTGATAGATAGATACCATAGACAAGCTTCTGGTAATGCGGGTACCTTTGCTTCGAAGGAGTCAACACTTTAGAAATGTAGTAGACTAGACGTTGAACCTTGTAGGTCTTACCTTCCTCTTCCCGTTCGACAGTCAAAACTATACTAACGACCTAATTAGTGGCCGCGATGTATAGGAGCAAAGGCTCTTTGCTATGAGGAGCAGCAAGCACCGGCTTTGTGGAAAGCAGGGCTTTGAGTTGGACAAACGCTGCTTCAGCCTCTGGGTTCCGCTCGAGCGCATCAGACTTCTTCATCAATTGGTACAAAGGCAATGCCTTCTCACCGAGACGAGAAATGAATCGACTCAACGCTGCCAAGCAACCTATGAGCTTCTGAACATCATGCACTCGCACGAGACTTTTCATTCGGGTAATGGCGCAGATTTTCTCAAGATTGACGTCGATTCCCCGTTCGGAAATGAGAAAATCGAGTAACTTGCCGCTAGGAACACCGAAAGTACACTTAGCCGGATTCAGCTTGATACCATACCTCCTTAGATTAGCGAATGTCTCAGACAAGTAAGCTAGCAAGTCGGAACCTTTGCGGGACTTGACGACAATATCGTCCATGTAAGCTTCTACATTCCGAGGGATCTGGTCGAGTAAACATTTCTGAATCATGCGCATGAAAGTAGCACCGGCATTCTTCAAACCAAAAGGCATAGTGATATAGCAGAAACACCCGAATGGGTGATGAAGGCTGTTTTTATTTTGTCCGGACCAAACAGACGGATCTGATGGTAACCGGAGTATGCATCTAGAAACGATAAACACCCGCACCCCACAGTCGAGTCAACAATTTGATCGATGCGAGGGAGAGGGAAATGATCTTTCGGGAAGACCCAATTGATATGCTTGAAGTCAATACACATGCGGAGTGACTTGTCCTTCTTGGGGACCATAACGACATTCGAGAGCCACTCGGAGTGGTAAATCTCCCGAATGAACTTAGACACCAAGAGGCGAGCCACCTCTTCGCCGATTGCTTTTTTGCTTTTCCACTGCTGACCGACGCAAATGATCCTTCACCGGCTTGGCCTTCGGATCAACTCTCAGTCGGTGTTCAGCTAGTTCCCTGGGGACCCCCGGCATGTCACCCGGCTTCCATGTGGAGATGTCCCAGTTCTTATGAAGGAACTGGATGACCTCAACTTCCTATTTACCGTCGAGTGTTGAAGATATGTTGGTCGGGGCAGCGGTAAGATCTGTCGGGTGAATGTGCACCTTTTTCACTTCCCCTACCAACTGAAAAGCTGACTCTGAAGCAGGCTTCTTAGCACGCAGCAACTCAGCAGGGTCAGCGCTCTTCTTGTACTCTTCAAGCTCGATCATAGCCATCTGATGATCGGCAATTTTGGAGCCCTGCTGGAGGCACTCCTCAGCCCTCTGTCGATTGCCATTGACTGTGATCACACCCTTGTGACCAAGCATCTTCAGTTTGAGATACACATAACATGGACGGGCCATGAAAGAGGCATAAGCTGGTCGACCGAGGATGGTGTGGTACGCGCTCTAAAAGTCCACGACTTCAAACATCAATTTTCCTTTGCGAAAATTCTTATCTGTCCCGAACACCACATCCAATGCAATCTGGCTGAGTGACTTTTCCTTCTTCCCTAGGATTATTCTGTGGAACTGCATGTTTCTCTAACTGAGTCAGGATATCGGAATGCCCATCCCCTTAAGGGTATCTCCATACAGGATATTCAGTCCACTCCCTCCGTCCATGAGGACCTTTCGGAGTCGAGTGCCTCCCACAATGGGATCTACCACCAAAGTTTGTCGGGCAGGTGTGGAAACATGAGCAGGGTGATCTGATTGATCAAATGTGATGGCAGTCTGAGACCACTTGAGGTACGTGGGGGTTGTAGGCATAGCCATGTTGACTTCTCTATTTATAACCTTCAATCGACTTTTGCTCTCAACATCAGAACAAATCATCAGAGTGGCATTGACATTGGTAAAAGTTTCTTTGTCTTCATCATCATCTCTTTTAGGCATTTTTTCGCTCGACTGGCCCTCCTTGAACTGTTGGATCAGTAGACGACACTGTTGGGTGGTACGTTTGGGTAATATCAAATTACCATCCTCATCTTTCCTCGTGTGGATTGCACGGTAAATCCATAACGTCAGTTCCCGACTGATTTTTCCTTTCTTGGGGTTGAACTATCCCTTGGACTTCCCCTTATTCTTTCCTTGCACCGCCAGGGCGGTTGCCTCTGCCTGAGCAAGGCCATCAGCCTTCCGCTTCTGCTTCTGACTGGAATTGTCGTCGACATCGTTGTCAATTGCTTTTCCTTTGCCGCTACAGAGGCGGTCTTATTCTTCGCCATTGGCATACCGAGTTGCGATTTCCATCATCTTACTCAGCGAAATATCACCTGTTCGCCCAAACTTCACGTAAAGCTCTATGTACTTCACTCCAGCCTTGAAATCACAAACAACCTGATGCTCGGAAACATTCTCCACTATATGATGCAAAATGGACCATGATATGTCTCCAACGTATCTATAATTTATGAAGTATTCATGCCATGTTTACAATAATTCTATATGATTTTGGTATGATTTTATTAGAACTAACCCGGACTGACGCTGTTTTTAGCAGAACTACTGTGGTGTTGTTTTTGTGCAGAAATAAAAGTTCTCGGAATGAGCTGAAAATTTACGGAGAATATGTTTGGAAAATAGAAAAAATACTGGAGTGAAGAGTCACCAAAGAGGAAGGCCGAGGAAGCCACAAGCCACAGGGGCGCATCCCCCTGGCTTGTGACTTCCTCGGGAACCTTCTGGACATGGGACCGACGCCAGAAATTCCTATAAATACTAAAAACCCCAGAAAGAAACCTAGATTGGGAGTTCTGCTGCCGCAAGCCTCCAAATCCACGAAAAACCAATCGGGATCCCATTTCGGCACCCTGCCGGAGGGGGAAACCATCACCGGAGGCCATCTTCATCATCCCGGCGCTCTCCATGACGAGGAGGGAGTAGTTCACCCTCGGGGCTGAGGGTACGTACCAGTAGCTATGTGTTTGATCTCTCTCTCTCTCTCTCTCTCTCGTGTTCTTGAGATGACACGATCTTGATGTACCACGAGCTTTATTGATATAGATTGAATCATATGGAGTTTTCCCCTCTCTATCTTCTTGTGATGAATTGAGTTTTCCCTTTGAAGTTTTCTTATCGGATTGAGTCTTTAAGGATTTGAGAACACTTGATTTATGTCTTGTGATGGGATATCCGTGGTGACAATCGGATGTTCTATTGATCCACTTGATGTATGTTTTGGTGATCAACTTGCGGGTTCCGTGACCTTGGGAACCTATGCATAGGTGTTGGCACACATTTTTGTCTTGACTTTCTGGTCGAAACTTTGGGGCACTCTTTGAAGTTCTTTGTGTTGGATTGAAGATGATGAATATGAAATTATGTGATGCATATCGTATAATCAAGCCCATGGGTAATTGTGGTGACATTGGAATATCTAGGTGACATTAGGGTTTTTGTTGATGTGTATCTTAAGGTGTTAGTTTAGTACAAACTCTAGGGCTGTTCGTGACACTTATAGGCATAGGTCATAAGATTGATCAAAAAAGATAACTTTGAGGTGGTTTCGTTCCCTACAATAATTTCTTCGTTAGTTCTCCGCTATTTGTGACTTTGGAGTGAACTCTTTGTCGCACGAGAGGTCCTTACATATGATTCAACTATGTCAATATTGTTGAGAGAAATTGCACTAGTGAAAGTATGAACCCTAGGCCTTGTATTCAAGCATTGCAATACCGTTTGTGCTCACTTTTGTTACTAGTTACCTTGATGTTTTTATATTTTAGATTACAAAAACCTATATCTACAATCCATATTGCATTTGTGTCACCATCTCTTTGTCGAACTAGTGCACCTATACAATTTGCCATTGTATTGGGCGTGTTGGGGACAAAAGAGATTTCTTGTATTTGATTGCAGGGTTGTTTGAGAGAGACCATCTTCATCCTACACCTCCCATGTATTGATAAACCTTAGGCCATCCACTTGAGAGAAAATTTCCACTATCCTACAAAACTCTGCGCTTGGAGGCCCAACACGAGTCTACAAGAAGAAGGTTGCGTAGTAGACATCAAGCTCTTTTCTAGTGCCGTTGCCGGGGAGGTGAGTGCTTGAAGATATATCTTTAGATATTGCAATCAAATCTTTAGTTTCTTGTTTTTCAATAATTTGCTTTTATAAAAGAAAACTACAAAAAATGGAATTGAGGTTGCCTCATATGCTTCATCTTTTTAATGTGTTTCGTGAAAATGATGGAAAGGAAAATTGTGCTCAAGTGCTAGAAGAAGAAGTTATTAAAATATTTGGCACTAAGTCTTTGAGTGATGAGCATGATCTCAATATTGTTAGTATGAATTCTCTAAATATTCATAATGCTAATGATATGCAAAGCCACAAGCTTGGGGATGCTATGTTTGATGAAGAAGATATTTTTAGTCCCCCAAGTTTTGATGAGAAAAACTATTATGATTATGACATGCCTCCTATCTACGATGATTATTGTGATGACATGTATGATATAAAGAGTAATGACAACCATGAAACTTGTCATCATGATTTTAATATTCAAAGTGGTTATGTCAATCAAGTATCTCATGATAGTTATTTTGTTGAGTTTGCTCCCACTATTATGAATGAGAAGAAAATTGCTTATGTGGAGCGTGACAAATTATGCATGTAGATCATGAAAAGAATGCTTTATGTGATGGTTATATTGTGAAATTCCTTCATGATGCTACTGAAATTTATTATGAGAGAGGAACATATACTTATAGGAATTGCAATAATATCAAGTTTCCTCTCTATGTGTTCAAATTATTGAAGATATGCTTGTTTTCCCTTCCTATGCTAGATGATTCTTGCGCCCTTAAATTTTTTGCTCACAAAATCCCTATGCATAGGAAATGGGTTAGACTTAAATGTGCTTGTCATGAGATTCATGATGCTCTTTTGCATGCTTCAATTATTATTCCTATGTGAGCATCATTGAAATCATCATGCCTATCTAAAAGGCATTAAAGAAAAGCGCTTGTTGGGAGACAACCCAACAATTTTAATTTCTGTTTTGATGTTTTCACATGATTAAGCTACTGTATTAATCATGTTTTGTGTTTTTTATTTTAATAAAGTGCCAAGTAAAGCCTTTGGGATAGTGTGGATACTTGCTTGTTTGATTCTGTGCAAAAACAGAAAGTTTTGCGTCCAGTATATGAATTATCTGATATTACTGGAGCGTCAACAAATTCTGAAATTTTTACAAAAAGTTTATATGAAAATTATTTGAGTTTTCCTAATTTTTTAGAATTGTTAGAGTCAGGTAAGTATGGTGATCATTCAGATCTTTACAGACTATTCTGTTTTTGACAGATTCTGGTTTGCATGCATAGTTTGCTTGTTTCAAGTGTTCCTATAACTTATATTGAGTAATATAAATTGTGGGAATGATATAATACAGTAGATATCATGTTGTAAAATTTATTAATCTTGTCTTGACAGTACCTAAGTGAATGATCTTTATTTATTACACTAACCCTTCTCACAAAGTTCCATTAAGTTTTGTGTGATTGAAGTTTTCAAGTTTTGGGTGAGACACCGATATGAGAAGAATAATAAGTGACAAGAACCTAAGATTGGGGATTCCCAAGGCACCCCGAGGTAATATTCAAGGAATACTCAAGCGTCTAAGCTTGGGGATGCCCCGGAAGGCATCCCCTCTTTTGTCTTCAACACTATCGATATATCTCACTTGGAGCTATATTTTTATTGGTCACGTAATATGAGTTCTGCTTGGAGCATCATTTTATTTTGTTTTTATATGTTAGTTTTTATTTAAAATCTTGTTTTTCAGTAAAAATTTCAAAGAATTGCCTTAGGATGCTCGCATTGCATGTTTTGGTGAGTGCTGTGTAAAAACAGAAACTTTGAATGTAGTGTTTGAATTTTCATATTTTACTAGAACGTGGAAAGTTTCTAAAATTTCTACACAGTGTTTTCATATAATGTTTTTAGCATTTCCTAAATGTTCATAATTTTTTGAGTTACATAAGTACACTGTTTTCATAAATTTCTACAGACTGTTCTGTTTGGGCAGATTGCTGCCATACTTTTGTTATCTACTTATCCTATAGTTTCCCTAGCCTATATTGGTAGATATAAATTGTGGAGACGATTATACAGTACCTAATGTTTGAAAAAATTTATGCAACTTCTCTTGGCAGTACATGAAGTGTTGATTTATTCTTATGTGTACTAACCTATCTCACGAGTTCTTTTCAAGTTTTGTGTGGAAGATGTTTTTGAGAATAGGTGAAACCGGGATATGAGAGGATTGAACGAGATACAAAATCTTAAGCTTGTGGATGCCCAAGGCACCCCAAGTAAATATTTCAAGAAATATCAAGCATCTAAGCTTGGGGATGCTACGCATCACACATCTCTTCATCAACAATTTTCGGTTAGCTTATGTTGAGACTAAATTTTTATTCGTTCACATGATATGTGCTATTCTTCGAGTGATATATTTTTTTCTTATTGTTTAAATAAAATACTCATATATGATAATATTTATTGAGATAGAGAGAGAGAAAGTGCTCACATAGCTACTTAATTGTTTGACTACTCATTGATCTTCACTTATATGTTTTGGAGTAGTTTTGTCTTTTGCTCTAGTGCTTCACTTATATCTTTGTAGAGAAGGGCGGTGGTTTCATTTTATAGAAATTGTTTAACTCTCATGATTCACTTATATTATTTTTAGAGTCTCTAAAACGGCTTGGTAATTTGCTTTGGTTATGAATAGTCCTAATATAATGGGCATCCTAGAGGGATATAATAAAAACTTTCATATGAAGTGCATTGAATACTATGAGAAATTTGATTCCTTGCATAAAGTTTTGGGATATAAATATAGTGATACTAAATTCATGCTAGTGAGTCATTGTGAATTGGAAGAGATACTTGTGTTGAAGTTTGTGATTCTCGTAGCATGCACGTACGGGGAACCGTTATGTAACGAAGTGAGAGCATGATTTGTTTATTGATTGTCATCCTTTGCGTGAGGGTCGGGAGCGCGCGATGGTTAACTCCTACCAACCTCTCCCCTAGGAGCATGCGTCTAATACTTTGTTTTGATAACTAATAGACTTTTGCAGTAAGTATGTGAGTTCTTTATGATTAATGTGAGTCCATGGATTATGCGCACTCTCACCCTTCACCTTTGCTGGCCTCACTAGTACCGCGCAAATTTCGCCAGTGCGATAAACCGACCATATGTTCTTCCTCAAAACAGCCACCATACCTACCTATTATGGAATTTCCATAGCCATTCCGAGATATATTATCATGCAACTTCCACCGTTCTGTTTATGACACACATCATCATTGTCATATTGCTTTGCATGATCGTAAGATAGCTAGCATGATGTTTTCATGGCTTGTTCGTTTTTTTATGTCATTTGCTATGCTAGATCATTGCACATCCCGGTACACCGCCGGAGGCATTCATATAGAGTCATATTTTGAGTATCGAGTTGTAAGTAAATAAAAGTGTGATGATCATCATTATTAGAGCATTGTCCCATGTGAGGAAAGGATGATGGAAGCTAGGATTCCCTCACAAGTTGGGATGAGTCTCCGGACTTTACAAAAAAAATAAAAGAGGCCAAATAAGCCCAAATAATAAAAAGGAGGCCAAAGATGCCCACAAAAAAATGAAAAAGGGGAAATAACGAAAATGATGAGAGAAAAGAGAGAAGGGGCAATGCTACTATCCTTTACCACACTTGTGCTTCAGAGTAGCACCATGTTTTTCATATAGAGAGTCTCCTATGTTGTCACTTTCATATACTAGTGGGAATTTTTAATTATAGAACTTGGCTTGTATATTCCAATGATGGGCTTCCTCAAATTGCCCTAGGTTTCGTGAGCAAGCGAGTTGGATGCACACCCACTTAGTTTATTTTTGAGCTTTCATACACTTCGAGCTCTAGTGCATCCGTTGCATGGCAATCCCTACTGACGAGGATATGTACCTAGGGTAGGGTCCTAGGCAAGGCCCACATACACTACCTAAGGACACCACATGGGAGGACTTGAAGATCAAGCATGAACTTCCGAGTGGATCCCTGGAGACGTTCAAAGTCACTCGACAGTAATCCACTCAGAGACTCCCGCTATCACTCGGCAGTCGCGTGTCACTCGAAAGACCTCGTTTCACTCGACGACAGAAGACCAGGAGCCATCATCAAGACCCAAAGGGCAGACACTGGTTCAATGGTCATTAGTAGCTTTTATTACGTACGTTACCTGTAATGGCAGACTTTAAACCCCATGACCAGGCCCTTAGATGCGGGATAATTATGAGGGTCAGCGAACTCTATATAAGCCGCCTCTCCCCTCCTGCACAAGGGTTCGCAACCATTGTAATCTCAATATTCCACACGACATAAAGCTTCCGAGCACTGAGATGTAGGGCAGTTACCTCCACGAGAGGGGCCTGAACTCATACATCCGTGTGAACACCCTCGCCATAGCTAGGACTCTGCCCTCTCCCTTCGTACCCCTACCATCTACTGTTAGGCTTGTTCCCACGACAGTTGGCGCCCACCGTGGGGCAGGCGTCTAAGCGACTTCCGGCGAGGTTGCGATTTTCATCCGTCGACATGTCTTTCAATGGTGTATTTGCTTTGGGCCACGAGATCCATTTCAGAGCAATCACCTTCATCGCCGACGATTTGGCATGGCCCTAGGAGGTGCCTCTCGATGTCGAGGCGCTCCCGGTTCGCGGGGCCGCTCACTTCCGCACGAGTCCCTATGGCGTGTTGTTGCGTCAGCCATCGACTCCTTACGCGTCGGCCCCTCTCGCTGTTCGCAGTCGCAAGCGGTCCGGCCGCCCACGACTTCAGCGTTGGGTTGAACACACAGCGGCGCGCCAAACTTCTCCGTAGATTGCAGCGCTTGAGCCCGCCGAGTCCCTTCACTACGTGTTCGAGTCGGATTCCGATCTGTCCGACGTGCCTTTCGAGTGCGAAAGCTGTGATCCTACAGCGAAGGTCTTGATGGCGGGATCTCATCAGAGTTCACCGCCTGGCTTCGGCTGCGGCAAGCGCGAGGCTGGAGGTCCGTCAAAGGAGCAGTCGTGTCGTGACGAGGAGGTTCTTCATACTCCCATCGCCGGCGCGACCGCCGAGGCCTAAGCTTTGGAGGTCGTGCGCGTTCGTCTAGAAGAGCTCCAGGCAGAGATTGACGAGTGCGCTCACCAGCGCCCGCCATGCCCTAGTCGACGTCATCGACAACTGTTTCCGACTAGATCTCACGACGACGTTGAGGTATACCGAACTCCTATGCTAAATGTTGTTGTTGCTGCTAGGATAGCGGATTCCATTCAGCCGTCCCAGTCAGAGGCTGGTAAAGGGCTGTTGCAGATCAGAGCATTGTTGGATGCAGCGTAGCGTCAGAATTCAGCAGTTTCTTAGTCCTGTAACAGGATATACAGCAATTCACCCAAGGCGGAGACCGTTCAGTCGACACACAGCCCTGGATCGCCCTTGCATCGTCGAGGCGGCAGTTTTCGTGAAGGGCAAGACAGAGATCAGCATCACCGCGAAGACCACCGTTGAGTTCCCACTCCTTCGCGGAGTGGTCTGTACGTGCCCCGGCGCCAGGACGACAGGCGCTCCTTTGGTGATGAGCGGGACGCGGACTTTGACGCCTGCGCCTATCTTGTTCAGAAGCGGACCGACAAGAGCAGAGCCTATAGAGAAGGACTCGACAGAGATGTTTCGAGTGGAAGCTCAGCTGTGGTGTCTGGTCCCGAGTGTTTTAGCAGAGCTATACGTTCTGCAGAGATTCCCCCCAACTTCAGAATGGCGGCGAGGATTGGAAAGTTTTCTGGTGAAACAAAGTCAGAGACTTGGTTAGATGATTACCGAGTGGCTGTGCAGATTGGCGGCGGAAATGACAATGTTGCAATGAAGCACCTGCCCCTCATGTTGGATGGTTCAGCTCGAGCTTGGTTGAATCGTTTGGCTCCTTCCAGCATACATTGTTGGGAAGATCTTGCCCGAGTGTTTGTCCGGACCTTTGAGAGCACCTGCAAGCGCCCGGCAGGTCTGGTCGACTTACAACACTGTGTCTAGAAGCCCAATGAAACCTTATGGGATTATATTCAGCGATGGTCCACCCTGCATCATATGGTGGAGAATGTGTTGGAACACCGGGCTGTTTGTGCTTTCAAGGCCGGTGTGAGATACAGGGAGTTGTACCTGAAGTCCGGGCGCACTGGTGATATTTCACTCGGCAAGTTGATGGAAATTGCCACCCGGTACGCCAATGGCGAGGAAGAAGACCGCCTCTGTAGCGACAAAGGAAGAGCTGTCGCCAACGAGTCTGGCAGCGGCAACAATCGGAAACAGAAGCGGAAGGCTGAAGACCCGGCTCCGGCAGAGGCAGCGGCGCTGGCGACTCAGTCAAAGAACAAGGGCAAAGCCAAGGCTCGGTATGCCCCCAAGAAGTGGAAAGGTCAGTCAAGAACTAATATCATGGATCAACCGTGTGTGATTCATAGGAGGAAAGACGCACAAGGCAACCTGATTTTGCCCAAGCACACCACTCAATAGTATTGAAACCTTATCCAGCAATTCAAGGGAGACCAGTCGAGTGAGAAATCTCCTGAAAAGGGAGATGAAGATGAGGAAAAGGAAACATTCCTAGATGTCACTGCTACACTGGTGATCTTTGATGATGTCGAGAGCAAGAGTCGTCTGAAAGTCATCAATAGAGAAATCAACATGGCTGTGCCAGACACCCCCACCTACCTTAAATGGTCCCGATATGCTATCACATTTGACCAGACAGACCATCCTGCTCGTGTGGCCACTCCTGGTCGGCAGGCTCTGGTAGTTGATCCAATGGTGCAAGGGACCCGACTTAGAAAGGTCCTCATGGATGGTGGCAGCGGCATGAACATTCTTTATGCGGATACCCTGAAAGGGATGGGCATTCCGATGTCCCGTCTGAGCGAGAGTAGCATGCAGTTTCACGGGGTCATCCCAGGAAAGAAAGCCAAGTCACTCGGCCAGATAGCATTAGATGTGACATTCGGAGATGACAAAAATTTCCGAAAAGAAAAGTTGACATTTGAAGTCATGGATTTCAAGAGTGCTTACCACGCCATCTTAGGTCGACCCGCTTATGCACGTTTCATGGCCCGACCATGTTACATGTATCTCAAGTTGAAAATGCCAGGCCTTAAGGGCGTGATCACGGTCACTGACAATCGACAGCGGACCGAAGAGTGCCTCTAGAAAGGCTCCAAGATCGTCGATCAATAGATGGCCATGGTCGAGCTCGAGGAGTACAAGAAAACCGATGACCCTGCTGATTTGCTCCGTGCAAAGAAGCCGGCTTCCAAGTCGGCATTTCAGTCGGCAGGGGAGGTGAAGAAGGTGCACATCCACCCGACGGATCCAACTGCTGCCCCGACGAATATCTCAACAACACTTGACAGTAAATAGGAAGCCGAGCTCATCCAGTTCCTTCATGAGAACTGAGATATCTTTGCATGGAAGCCTTCTGACATGTCGGGGATTCCCAGGGAGCTGGCTGAGCACCGTCTGCGAGTGGATCCGAAAGCCAAGCCCGTCAGGGAGCATTTGCGTCGATCAGCGGTGGAGAAGTGAAAGGCAATCGGAGAAGAAGTGGCCCGTCTCTTGCAAGCCAAGTTCATTCATGAGATTTACAACTCCGAGTGGCTCTCGATTGTTGTGATGGTGCCAAAGAAAGATAAGTCATTGCGCATGTGCATTGACTTCAAACATCTTAATAAGGTGTGACCAAAAGACCATTTTCCGCTCCCCCACATAGATCAAATTGTTGACTCGACAGCGGGGCGCGAGCGTTTATCGATTTTGGACGCTTATTCTGGGTACCATCAGATCCGTCTGTATTGCCCAGACAAAATAAAGACAGCCTTCGTCACCCCATTTGGGTGCTTTTGCTACATCACCATGCCTTTTGGTCTTAAGAATGTCAGCGCTACTTTTATGCGCTTGATTCAGAAATGTTTACTCGACCAGATCCCTCGGAATGTTGAGGCGTACATGGATGATATAGTGGTCAAGTCCCGCAAAGGTTCTGACCTGCTAGCTGACTTGGCCGAGACATTCGCCAATCTGAGGCGATTTGACATAAAGCTGAATCCGGCCAAATGTACCTTCGGTGTCCCTGGCGGCAAGTTTCTCGGTTTTCTTGTTTCCGAGCGAGGAATTGATGTCAATTCCGAGAAGATCAGCACCATTACCCCTATGAAGACTCTCATGCGAGTGCACGACGTTCAGAACCTCACAGGTTGCTTGGCAGCATTGAGCCAATTCATTTCTCATCTTGGTGAGAAGGCTCTGCCCTTATATCAGTTGATGAAGAAGTCCGACACGTTCGACTGGACTCCCGAAGCCGAAGTAGCATTTTTTGAGCTCAAAGCCCTGCTCTGCACCCAGCTGGTGCTTGCTGCTACTGCCAGCAAAGAGCCCTTGCTCATGTACATCACGGCCACAAATCACGTCGTCAGTACAGTGCTGACTATCGAGCGAGAAGAGGAGGGTAAAACCTATAAAGTCCAATGGCCAGTTTATTACGTCTTGGAAGTATTGTCCCCCTCAAAGCAAAGATATCCACACTATCAGAAGCTGGTGTATGGTATTTACCTATCAGCAAAGAAGGTGGCGCATTCTTTCCAAGACCATTCGATTTCAGTCGTCAGTGATGCTCCATTGTCCGAGATTTTCAATAATCGCGACGCATCAGGTCGAGTGGCTAAATGGGCAATTGAGCTTGGACACTTTGACATTAGGTTTGAGGCCAAGAAAGCAATCAAGTCCCAAGCATTAGCAGATTTCATGGCCGAGTGGACTGAACAGCAACAACCCATCTAAGTACATTCGACGCATTGGACAATGTTCTTCGATAGATCCAAAATGTTGAATGGGTCCAGTGCTGGTGTTGTGTTGATATCCCCCAGAGGCGACAAGCTCAGCTATGTCTTGCAGATTCACTTTGATTCCTCCAACAATGAGGCAGAGTATGAAGCACTTTTGTATGGATGGCGCATGGCTATCTCACTCGGCGTCAAGCGCCTGATTATTTATGGCGACTCAGATTTGGTGGGGAATCAAGTGATTAAAGAGTGGGATGTTAGAAACCCCGCTATGACCGGGTACTTCAATGCAGTCCGAAAGTTGGAGAAGAAATTTGAAGGCCTGGAACTTCATCATGTTGCCCGACTAAAATATCAAGCGACCGATGAGCTATCCAAGATTGGTTCCACTCGACGGCCTGTCCCCAGCGGTGTGTTCCTGGAGCACTTGCACACTCCTTCGGCTCAAGAGGATCCCTTCACCGAGGAGCCCCCACAAACTTTGAGCTCATCTGACTCGACTGAAGTCGATGTTCCTGCTGTGATTGACCTGGTCATGGAGATTCTGGTTATCATTCCCGAGTGGACTGTGCCATACATTGCCTATATCCTCAGACAAGAGCTCCCTGAAGATGAAGCAGAGGCTCGACAGATTGTGCGCAGGTCCAAGGCTTTCACTATGATCGGAGATCAGCTATTTAGAGAGAGTCTGACTGGTGTCACCCAGCACTACATTTCCCCCGAGGAAGGTCGGATGATTCTAGACGAAATTCACTCGGGAACTTGCGGCCACCATGCGCCTTTGAGGGCGATCGTCACTAAAGCATACCGAGCTAGTTTTTACTGGCCATGAGCTAATGAGATGGCTAAGGACATCGTTGATCACTGCGAGGGCTGCCAGTTCTATGCAAATCTGTCGCACAAGCTAGCGTCTGCTCTGAAGACAATTCCTCTCGCCTAGCCGTTTGCGGTTTGGGGACTCGACATGGTTGGTCCCTTCCGACCCGGAAAAGGAGGATTCACCCACCTGTTGGTAGCAGTCGGCAAATTCACCAAGTCGATTGAAGCCAAGCCCATCAAGAAGCTGAATTCCCGTACGGCGGTCACGTTCATGAGGGAGATCATTATTCGATACGGCATTCCACACAACATCATCACAGACAACGGCACTAATTTTGACTCGGAAGAATTTAGGAGATTATATAACTCCCAAGGCACCCGAGTGGATTATGCTTCTGTTGCACATCCTCAAACCAATGGGCAAGTTGAGCGGGCTAATGGTCTCATTCTGCAAGTCTGAAGCCTCGTCTCATGCGCGATTTGGATCATGCCGCCGATGCATGGGTAACTGAGTTGTCGTCTATTTTGTGGGGATTGAGGATAATGCCTAATTGGTCGACTGGATGAACTCCTTTCTTCCTTGTCTATGGCGCTGAAGCCATGTTGCCGAGTGACTTGGCCCACAATTCTCCTCGAGTGGAGCTATATTCTGAGGCTGAAGCTGAACAGGCCAAACAGGATGGGGTAGATCTTCTGGAGGGGGAGCGAGAGATGGCTCTGATCCGGACCACTGCCTATCAGCAAGACCTGCGGCGCTTCCATCCAAGGAATGTCAAGAGTTGAGCGTTCCATGAGGGAGATTTGGTGCTCCAAGTGAATCAACACCGACCTCACAAGCTTGCTCCTGCATGGGAACGCCCTTTTGTCGTCACTAAGGTGCTAAATAATGGAGCCTATCACCGGTATAATCTCATGAAATAGATAGATGAGCCACGATCCTGGAACACAGATCTGCTCTGGCGTTTTTACACTTGAGACAAGAGTTTTCTTATGTAATAAGAATACTTCGTCAATGCAATTCACGTTTCTGCGATATATACTTCGTCGATTCCAACTGTGCAGATACATTCTTGGGGATACTCCGAGTGATGAGCAATCCTCACACTCGGGGGCTTAGCTGCGAAACATGTTTCGTCTAAGTTAAAAACCCTGTCGGGTCGATAGCAGTCCATTCACTCGACGGCCTATTTGCGAATCCGTCTTTGCTTAGGTTCAAAAAATAAATAAATAAATATATACTCCGAGTGATGAGCAATCCTCACACTCGGGGGGCTTAGCTGCGAAACACGTTTCGCCTAAGTTAAGATCCTCGTCGAGTGGATAGTAATCCATTCACTTGACAACTTAGCTGCGAATCGACATTCGCCTAAGTTCAAAAATATTCCGAGTGATGAGCAATCCTCACACTCGGGGGCTTAGCTGTGAAACACGTTTCGCCTAAGTTAAAAACCTCGTCGAGTGGATGGTAATCCATTCACTCGACAACTTAGTTGCGAATCGACATTCGCCTAAGCTCAAAATATTCCGAGTGATGAGCAATCCTCACACTCGGGGGCTTACCTGCGAAACACGTTTCGCCTAAGTTAAAAACCTCGTCGAGTGGATGTTAATCCATTCACTCGACAACTTAGTTGCAAATCGACATTTGCCTAAGTTCAAAATATTCCGAGTGATGAGCAATCCTCACACTCGAGGGCTTAGCTGCGAAACACGTTTCGCCTAAGTTAGAAACCTCGCCGAGTGGATGGTAATCCATTCACTCGACAACTTAGCTGCGAATAGACATTCGCCTAAGTTCAAAAATACTCCGGGTAATGAGAAATCCTCACGCTTGGGGACTTAGCTGCGAAACATGCTTCGTCTAAGTTAAAAACCTCGTCGGGTGGATAGTAATCCATTCACTCGACAACTTACCTGCGAATCGACATTCGCCTAAGATCAACAATACTCCGAGCGATGAGTAATCCTCACACTCGGAGGCTTAGCTGCGAAAGCATTTCGCCTAAGTTAAAAACAAAATCAGTCGAACAAATGATTGAAAGCCAAAGCGCGAGTAAAATCCGAAAGGTAAAACTGCGCATAAACGCCCTGTGCAGAAGCAAATGTGCTCAAGCCTAAGGCTTGAATGAAGTTTTAGGGGATACAGTTCCACTCGACATACCGAGGAAAATTTATCTGTTTGTTTTAAAGGCTCAAGTTTTTTAAGCAGGGACGGACTGGCGGGCTCGACGAAAGTGTCCAGGTCGATGTCGTCAGCGATTTTGGTAGCTGCCTCGATGAAGGTTTCCATGAAGTCCTCGAACTGGAGTTTCTTCGTGTTTACCACCTGGAGCTCCTTCAGCTTCTCCTCCCTCACGTCCCTACAATGGACCCTGACGAGTGACAACGCCACGTCGTCCCCGGAGCCAGCAGCAGATTTTTTCCAAGCTTGCACTCGACTGGGAAGTTCGTTCAGGCGAGCCATCATGGAGTCGAGGTCAAGATGAAGAGTGTCCTCGGGCCATAGCTCCTTATCGATTCTTTCCATGGAAGACTTCAATCGAGTGATGTAGTCCTGGGCACCCTAGAGCCGAAAGTTGAGCCGCAGCATGCTCATCGCCACCGCATCAGCAACCGGCGACTTGGTAGGGTCAAGCATGGGCTCAATCTTTTTTGTTTCCTTTTCAAAGTCCTGGCAGAATTCTATTGAAGAAGGGGAAATAGGAAGTGAATCGGTGAACTGTGACCCTCAAAATTTTTGCAAATGTCAGTCGACGAGAAATAATCACCGTCGACCAGAAGATACATCTTCCTCGAGAATTCGCCCAGATGCTTCTCCAGGCCATTACTGTTGGAAATATGCCCTAGAGGCAATAATAAAATGGTTATTATTGTATTTCCTTGTTCATGATAATTGTCTATTGTTCATGCTATAATTGTGTTAACCGGAAACCGTAATACATGTGTGAATACATAGACCACAACATGTCCCTAGTGAGCCTCTAGTTGGCTAGCTCGTTGATCAATGGATAGTCACGGTTTCATGACCATGGACATTGGATGTCGTTGATAACGGGATCACATCATTAGGAGAATGATGTGATGGACAAGACCCAATCCTAAGCATAGCACAAGATCGTGTAGTTCGTTTGCTAAAGCTTTTCAATGTCAAGTATCGTTTCCTTAGACCATGAGATTGTGCAACTCCCGTATATGGTAGGAATGCTTTGGGTGTGCCAAACATCACAACGTATCTGGGTGGCTATAAAGGTGCACTACGGGTATCTACGAAAGTGTCTGTTGGGTTGGCACGAATCGAGACTGGGATTTGTCACTCCGTGTGACGGAGAGGTATCTCTGGGCCCACTCGGTAAGACATCATCATAATGAGCTCAATGTGACTAAGTAGTTAGCCACGGGATGATGTATTACAGAACGAGTAAAGGGACTTGCCGGTAACGAGATTGAACAAGGTATAGAGATACCGACGATCGAATCTCGGGCAAGTATCATACCGATAGACAAAGGGAATTGTATACGGGATTGATTGAATCCCCGACATCGTGGTTCATCCGATGAGATCATCATGGAGCATGTGGGAGCCAACATGGTTATCTAGATCCCGTTGTTGGTTATTGACCGGAGAGGTGTCTCGGACATTTCTACATGTCTCCCAAACAAGTAGGGTCTACACACTTAAGGTTCGACGACGCTAGGGTTATAGGGAAAAGGTATACGTGGTTACCGAAGGTTGTTCAGAGTCCCGGATGAGATCCCGGACATCACGAGGAGCTCCGGAATGGTCCGGAGGTAAATATTGATATATAGGAAGTCCAGTTTTGGTCACCGAAAAGTTTTCGGGCTCATCGGTAGTGTACCGGGAGTGCTCGGAGGGTGCCGAAGGACCCCCAGGAGGGGTGTGACGACCAAAGGACTTCGTGGGCCCTGAGAGGAGGTGTGCCAGCACTTATTGGGCTGGCCAAGACCTTCTAGAAAGGCTCATGCGGCTAGGATCAAGAGATAAAGGGCAAAAGGGTTTTAAAAGAGGAGATCCACCTCCCTTGTGGGAGGTGGACTCTATCCCTAGTTCGGCCGAACCTCTCCTCCTTGGAGGACAGGACAAGGCAGCCCTCCCTCTCCCTCCTCCTATATATATGCAAGGGTTTGGGCTGATTTTAGACACGACTTCTCTCTCTCTCTCGGCGCAGCCCTACCCTTCCTCTTCCTCGTTCTCCGTAGCGCTTGGCGAAGCCCTGTCGGAGTCCACGTAGCTCCACCGTCACCACGCCGTCATGCTACCGGAGCTCTCCCTCAACCTCTCCTTCCTCCTTGCTGGATCAAGGCATAGGAGACATCATCGGGCTGCACGTGTGTTGAACGCGGAGGCGCCGTTGTTCGGCGCTGAGATCGGAATCCACCGTGATCTGAATCGCTGCGAGTACGACTCCACCAACCACGTTCTTGTCACGCTTCCGCTTAGCAATCTTCAAAGGTATGAAGATGCAATCTCTCCCCTCTTGTTGCTGGTTTCTCCATAGATAGATATTGGTGACACGTCGGAAAAAAATTTGATTTACTACTACGTCTCCCAACAGTGGCATCATGAGCTAGGTCTATGCGTAGAATCTATGCACGATTAGAACACAAAGCAGTTGTGGGCGTCGATCTTGTAAATTTGCTTACCACTACTAGTCTTATCTTGATTCGGCGGTATTGTGGGATGAAGTGGCCCGGACCGACTTTACATGTACTCTTACGTGAGACTGGTTCCACCGCCTGACATGCACTTGTTGCATAAGGTGGCTAGCGGGTGTCTATCTCTCCCACCTTAATCGGATTGGATTTGATGAAAAGGGTCCTTATGAAGGGTAAATAGCAATTGGCCTATCACGTTGTGGTTTTGGCATAGGTAAGAAACGTTCTTGCTAGAAACCTGTAGCAGCCACGTAAAAACTTGCAACTACAAATTAGAGGACGTCTAACTTGTTTTTGCAGCATATGCCTTGTGATGTGATATGGCCAAAGGATGTGATGTGATGCATTGTGATGTATGAGATTGATCATGTTCTTGTAATAGGATTCACGACTTGCATGTCAATGAGTATGACAACCAGCAGGAGCCATAGGAGTTGTCTTATTTTATTGTATGACCTGCGTGTCAATCATAAACGCCATGTAATTACTTTACTTTATTGCTAAACGTTAGCTATAGTAGTAGAAGTAATAGTTGGCGAGACAACTTCATGAAGATACGATGATGGAGATCATGGTGTCGTGCCGGTGACAGTAATGATCATGGTGCCCGAAGATGGAGATCAAAGGAGCAAGATGATATTGGCCATATCATGTCACTAGATTGATTGCATGTGATGTTTATCATGTTTACATCTTATTTGCTTAGAACGACGATAGTAAATAAGATGATCTATCAATAAAATTTCAAGAGAAGTGTTCACCCTAACTGTGCACCATTGCTAAGGATCGTCATTCCGAAGCACCACATGATGATCGGGTGTGATAGGTTCTAACGTTCGCATACAACGGGTGTAAGCCAGATTTACACACGCGGAACACTTAGGTTGACTTCACGAGCCTAGCATGTACAGACATGGCCTCGGAACACGGAAGACCGAAAGGTTGAACATGAGTCGTATAGAAGATACGATCAACATGGAGATGTTCACCATGGATGACTAGTCCGTCTCACGTGATGATCGGACACGGGCTAGTTGACATGGATCATGTGTCACTTGGATGACTAGAGAAATGTCTATCTCAGTGGGAGTTCATTAAATAATTTGATTATGTGAACTTAATTATCATGAAATTAGTCTAAAATTGTCTTTACAATCTATATTGTAGATCCACTGGCCAACGCGAATGTCACCCTAAACTTCAACGCGTTCCTAGAGAAAACCAAGCTGAAAGATGATGGAAGCAACTATGCGGATTGGGTCCGTGGCTTGAGGATCATCCTCATAGCTTGCAAGAAATTCTTTGTCCTTGATGCACCACTAGGTGACCCACCCCTTCTCCCAGCAGAGCAAGACGTTGCGAACGCTTGGCATTCTCGTTGCGATGATTACTCCCTTGTTTAGTGTGGCATGCTTTACAGTTTAGAACCGGGGCTCCAAAAGAGTTTTGAGCAACACGGAGCATATGAGATGTTCCAAGAGCTGAAACAGGTTTTCCAAGCTCATGCCCGGGTCGAGAGATGTGACGTCTCCGACAAGTTCTTCAGCTGTAAGATGGAGGAGAACAATTCTGTCAGTGAGCACATCCTCAAGATGTCTGGGCTACACAACCGCTTGACTCAGCTAGGAGTTAATCTCCCGGATGACCCAGTCATTGACAGAATCCTCCAGTCGCTTCCACCTAGCTACAAGAGCTTTGTGATGAACTACAACATACAAGGGATGAAGAAGTCCATTCCTGAGTTGTACTCGATGCTAGAATCAGCAGAGGTCGAGAGCAAAAAGGAGCATCAAGTGTTGATGGTGAATAAGACCACTAGTTTCAAGAAAGGCAAGGGTAAGAAGAACTTCAAGAAGGACGGCAAAGTTGTTGCCGCGCCCGGTAAGCAAGTTGCCGGGAAGAAGAAGAACAAGAATGGACGCAAGCCTGAGACTGAGTGTTTTTATTGCAAGGGTACCGGTCACTGGAAGCGGAACTGCCCCAAGTACTTAGCAGATAAGAAGGACGGCAACGTTAAAGGTATATGTGATATACTTGTTATTGATGTGTACCTAACCAGCGCTCGTAGTAGCTCCTGGGTATTTGATACCGGTGCAGTTGCTCACATTTGTAACTCCAAGCAGGAGTTGCGGAATAAGCGGAGGCTGGCAAAGGACGAGGTGACGATGCACGTCGGGAATGGTTCCAAGGTCGATGTTATCGCCGTCGGCACGCTACCTCTACATCTACCTTCGGGATTAGTGTTAAACCTTAATAATTGTTATTTAGTATGAGCTTTGAGCATGAACGTTGTATCTGGATCTCGCTTGATGCGAGATGGCTACTCATTTAAATCTGAGAATAATGGTTGTTCTATTTATATGAGAGAAATGTTTTATGGTAATGCCCCGCTGGTCAATGGTTTATTTTTGACGAATCTCGAATGTGATGTTACACATGTCCATAGTGTGAGTACCAAAAAGTGTAAGGTTGATAACGATAGTCCCACTTACATGTGGCACTGCCGCCTTGGTCATGTTGGTGTCAAACGCATGAAGAAGCTCCATACTGATGGACTTTTGGGGTCTCTTGATTTCGAATCATTTGACACGTGCGAACCATGCCTCATGGGCAAGATGACCAAGACTCCGTTCTCCGGAACAATGGGGCGAGCAACTAACTTGTTGGAAATAATACATACCAATGTATGCGGTCCAATGAGTGTCGAGGCTCGTGGTGGCTACCGTTATGTTCTCACCCTCACTGATGACTTGAGTAGATATGGGTATGTCTACTTAATGAAACATAAGTGTGAAACTTTTGAAAGGTTCAAGGAATTTTAGAGTTAGGTAGAGAATAAACATGACAAGAAAATAAAGAGCCTACGATCTGATCGTGGCGGAGAATATTTAAGTCACGAGTTTGGCACACACCTAAGGAAATTTGGAATTGTTTCACAACTCACGCCGCCTGGCACACCTCAACGAAATGGTGTGTCTGAACGTCGTAATCGCACTCTATTAGATATGGTACGATATATGATGTCTCTTACCGACTTACCGCTATCATTTTGTGGATATGCATTAGAGACTGCCGCATTCACTTTAAATAGGGCACCGTAAAAATCCGTTAAGACAACACCTTATGAATTATGGTTTGGAAAGAAACCTAAGCTGTCGTTTCTAAAAGTTTGGGGATGTGATGCTTATGTGAAGAAACTTCAACCGGAGAAGCTCGAACCCAAAGCGGAAAAGTGCGTCTTCATACGATATCCCAAAGAGACTATTGGGTATACCTTCTACCTACGATCCGAGGGCAAAGTCTTTGTTGCCAAGAATGGATCCTTTCTCGAGAAAGAGTTTCTCTCAAAAGAAGTAAGTGGGAGGAAAATAGAACTTGATGAGGTAATTGTACCTCCACTCGAACCGGAGAGTAGCGTAGCACTGGAATTTGTTTTTGCGGAACCTGCACCGGCTGGAGTGGAAATTAATGATGATGATCATGAAACTTCAGATCAAGTTACTGATGAACATCGAAGGTCCACTAGGACACGTTCCGCACCAGAGTGGTACGGCAACCCTGTCCTGGAGATCATGTTGTTGGACAATGGTGAACCTTCGAACTATGAAGAAGCGATGGCGGGCCCGGATTCCAACAAATGGCTTGAGACCATGATATCCGAGATAGGATCCATGTATGACAACAAAGTATGGACTTTGGTGGACTTGCCTGATGATAAGCGAGCCATTGAAAATAAATGGATCTTTAAGAAGAAGACTGACGCGGATGGTAATGTAACCATCTATAAGGCTCGGCTTGTCGCTAAGGGTTATCGACAAGTTCAAGGAGTTGACTACGATGAGACTTTCTCACCCGTAGCGATGCTGAAGTCTGTCTGAATCATGTTAGCAATTGCCGCATTTTATGATTATGAGATTTGGCAAATGGACGTCAAAACGGCATTCCTTAATGGTTTCCTTAAGGAAGAATTGTATATGATGCAGCCGGAAGGTTTTGTCGATCATAAAGATGCTAACAAAGTATGCAAGCTCCAACGTTCCATCTATGGGCTGGTGCAAGCATCTCAGAGTTGGAACATTCGCTTTAATGAGGTGATTAAAGCGTTTGGGTTTATACAGGGTTATGGAGAACCCTGTATTTACAAGAAAGTGAGTGGGAGCTCTGTAGCATTTCTCATATTATATGTGGATGGCATACTGATAATGGGAAATGATATAGAACTCTTGGAAAGTATAAAGGCCTACTTGAATAAGTGTTTTTCAATGAAGGACCTTGGAGAAGCTGCTTACATATTAGGCATCAAGATCTACAGAGATGGATCGAGACGCCAAATAGGTCTTTCACAAAGCACATACCTTGACAAGATGTTGAAGAAGTTCAATATGGATCAGTCCAAGAAGGGGTTCTTACCTATGTTACAAGGTGTGAGATTGAGTACGACTCAATGCCCGACCACGGCAAAGGATAGAGAAGAGATGAGTGCCATCCCCTATGCTTCAGCCATAGGCTCTATTATGTATGCCATGTTGTGTACCAGACCTGATGTGAACCTTGCCATAAGTTTGGTAGGGAGGTACCAAAGTGATCCTGGAGCGGAACACTGGACAGCGGTCAAGAATATCCTGAAGTACCTGAAAAGGACCAAGGAGATGTTTCTCGTATATGGAGGTGCCGAAGAGCTCGTCATAAAGGGTTACGTCGATGCTAGCTTCGACAGAGATCCGGATGACTCCAAGTCGCAAACCGGATACGTGTATGTTTTGAATGAAGGGGCAGTCAGCTGGTGCAGCAGCAAGCAAAGCGTCGTGGCGGCATCTACATGTGAAGCGGAGTACATATCTGCTTCAGAAGCAGCAAAGGAAGGAGTCTGGATGAAGGAGTTCATCACCGACCTAGGAGTAATTCCAAGTGCGTCAGGCCCGATGACTCTATTCTGTGACAACACTGGAGCTATTTCCCTTGCGAAGGAGCCCAGGTTTCACAAGAAGACAAAACACATCAAGCGCCGCTTCAACTCCATCCGTGATTACATTCAGGAGGGAGATATAGATATTTGTAAAGTGCATACGGATCTGAATGTCGCAGATCCGTTAACTAAACCTCTCCCACGAGCAAAACATGATCAACACTAGATTGCTATGGGTGTTCGATTCATCACAATGTAACTAGATTATTGACTCTAGTGCAAGTGGGAGACTGTTGGAAATATGCCCTAGAGGCAATAATAAAATGGTTATTATTGTATTTCCTTGTTCATGATAATTGTCTAATGTTCATGCTATAATTGTGTTAACCGGAAACCGTAATACATGTGTGAATACATAGACCACAACATGTTCCTAGTGAGCCTCTAGTTGGCTAGCTCGTTGATCAATGGATGGTCACGGTTTCATGACCATGGACATTGGATGTCGTTGATAACGGGGTCACATCATTAGGAGAATGATGTGATGGACAAGACCCAATCCTAAGCATAGCACAAGATCGTGTAGTTCGTTTGCTAAAGCTTTTCAATGTCAAGTATCGTTTCCTTAGACCATGAGATTGTGCAACTCCTAGATACGTTAGGAATGCTTTGGGTGTGCCAAATGTCACAACGTAACTGGGTGGCTATAAAGGTGCACTACGGGTATCTCCGAAAGTGTCTGTTGGGTTGGCACGAATCGAGACTGGGATTTGTCACTCCGTGTGACGGAGAGGTATCTCTAGGCCCACTCGGTAAGACATCATCATAATGAGATCAATGTGACTAAGTAGTTAGCCACGGGATGATGTATTATGGAACGAGTAAAGAGACTTGCCGGTAACGATATTAAACAAGGTATAGAGATACCGACGATCGAATCTCGGGCAAGTATCATACCGATAGACAAAGGGAATTGTATATGGGATTGATTGAATCCCCGACACCGTGGTTCATCCGATGAGATCATTGTGGAGCATGTGGGAGCCAACATGGGTATCCAGATCCCGCTATTGGTTATTGACCGGAGAGGTGTCTCGGTCATGTCTACATGTCTCCCGAACCCGTAGGGTCTACACACTTAAGGCTCGATGACGCTAGGGTTATAGGGAAATGGTATATGTGGTTACCGAAGGTTGTTCGGAGTCCCAGATGAGATCCCGGACATCACGAGGAGCTCCGAAATGGTCCGGAGGTAAAGATTTATATATAGGAAGTCCAGTTTTGGTCACCGGAAAGTTTTTGGGCTCATCGGTAGTGTACCGGGAGTGCTAGGAGGGTGCCGGAGGACCCCCAGGAGGGGTGTGACGACCAAAGGACTTTGTGGGACCTTAGAGGAGGTGTGGCAGCCCTTATTGGGCTGGCCAAGACCTTCTAGAAAGGCCCATGTAGCTGGGATCAAGAGATAAAGGGCAAAAGGGTTTTAAAAGGGGAGATCCACCTCCCTTGTGGGAGGTGGACTCTATCCCTTGTTCGGCCGAACCTCTCCTCCTTGGAGGAGAGTCCAAGGCAGCCCTCCCTCTCCCTCCTCCTATATATATGCAAGGGTTTGGGCTGATTTGAGACATGACTTCTCTCTCTCTCGGCGCAGCCCTACCCTTCCTCTTCCTCGTTCTCCGTAGCGCTTGGCGAAGCCCTGTCGGAGTCCACGTAGCTCCACCGTCACCATGCCGTCGTGCTGCCGGAGCTCTCCCTCAACCTATCCTTCCTCCTTGCTGGATCAAGGCATAGGAGACGTCATCGGGTTGCACGTGTGTTGAACGCGGAGGCGCCGTTTTTTGGCGCTGAGATCGGAATCCACCGCGATCTGAATCGCTGCGAGTACGACTCCACCAACCGCGTTCTTGTAACGCTTCCGCTTAGAAATCTTCAAAGGTATGAAGATGCAATCTCTCCCCTCTCGTTGCTGGTTTCTCCATAGATAGATCTTGGTGACACGTAGGAATTTTTTTGATTTACTACTACGTCTCCCAACAATTACCCCTCTTGGTTAGTTGCTCAGCCTTCTTGACAAGGTCCGCACGCTCCTGCTCCAGCTTGGTGTTCTCATCCTCCAGCTTCTTGGTGGCCTCCACCTTCCAATCTGCAGCTTCAGTCTTGTCCTTGGCCACTCGTTGAGCATCAGCAAGCGTCTTGGCCTTCTCCTCCAGCGCCTTCTTCATGGAATCTAAAGAAACAACATTGTTGAGTGATGCTTGGAGTCGACAGTTTTCATTGCGTATGTTTGTTCGAGTGAGAGCACTCGGTTCAAAACATGAAGGGTGAAGAGGAGAATGCAGGAAATCAGTAGTAATTACCTCCCAAAGTCTTCATCTCAGGACGCGCTCGCTCCAAAGCGTTGTTGGCGACCGCCAGATCCACCTACAACCGGTTCCTTTCATCCTCCACGTCCTTGTACTCCGCCCCAAGCTCACAAGCCCTCTGGAATCAACACAAGACAGGAATTCAATTGATAGGTGACGCTTGGAACAGTCGACTGGGTATCGAACATCGGCGAATGACCATCTTAGAAGAATTCAAGCAGAAAGTCCACTCGACATGTCGAGCGGCTCCAGCGCTCCGCACGCCATAAACAAATTCAAAAGATGTCTCTATTAAGACCCCTGTCGATGCAAGCACTCGATAGTGGTCTCGGGGACGACACCCAGTGGGTGCGCTATGAGCACCCCCACTGAGACGGTTAACTCTCGATCCGTCGAGTAACTCGTCAGAAAAATATACACTAGACAAGGTCAGCCCTGTCATGACATTCGACCCGTCGAATGATGCACCTCCCTACTCTATGAAGTGTAGTCTATCCTTATGCAGCGTCATATCATGGTTTGCCAATAATATCCATGAAACCTGCAAGGTAGCTACGGAGTGGTGTGATTCAAGGCGAAGTGTATCCTGTATACAATAGACTCTAAGACCCCTGCCGATGCAAGCACTCGACAGCGGTCTCAGGGACTACACCCAGTGAGTACGCTAAGAGCGCCCCCACTGAGACGGTTAACTCTCGATCCGTCGAGTAACTCGTCAGAAAAAATATACACTCGACAAGGTCAGCCCTGTCACGACACTCGACCCGTCGAATGACGCACCTCCCTACTCTATGAAGTGCAGTCTATCCTTATGCTGCATCATATCATGGTTTGCCAATAATATCCATGAAACCTGCAAGGTAGCTACAGAGTGGTGTGATTCAAGGCGAAGTGTATCCTGTATACAATAGACTCTAAGACCCCTACCGATGCAAGCACTCGACAGCGGTCTCGGGGACTACACCTAGTGGGTGCGCTAAGAGCGCCCCCACTGAGACGGTTAACTCTCAATCTGTCGAGTAACTTGTCAGAAAAAATATACACTCGACAAGGTCAACCCTGTCACGACACTCGACCCATCGAATGATGCACCTCCCTACTCTATGAAGTGCAGTTATCCTTATGCAGCGTCATATCATGGTTTGCCAATAATATACATGAAACCTGCAAGGTAGCTACGGAGTGGTGTGATTCAAGGCGAAGTGTATCTTGTATACAATAGACTCTAAGACCCCTGCCGATGCAAGCACTCGACAGCGGTCTCAGGGACTATACCCAGTGGGTGCACTAAGAGTGCCCCCACTGAGACGGTTAACTCTCGATCCGTCGAGCAACTCGTCAGAAAATACACTCGACATGTCGAGTGACCCTAGTACCAAGCATACTATCAATCCCAGTCCTACTCGACTACGATCCGGTCTATTCGAGTGGAGAAAGTTCAAACATTCTACAACAACCACCCACTAGGTGTACAACAGCCAAGAGAAGACAAGAATTCAATCGATAATGGACTTACAATTGAACTTACTTGGACATTGGTACGGAGGGCTACGCTGACGTCAAAAGCCAGTTTGATGGCCTCGAATGCCTCCTTGGTTCTCAGCATGAGCTACTCCGCCTGAATCATGGCTTCGTTCGCAGCTTCGGTCTGATCTTCCGAGGTGCGATGCAGAGAGAAGGCCATCACAGGTGGGGTCGGCGTGATCGCTGGGGCAGCTGAAGCAGTCTGAGGGGGTCCAGTTGGAGTCGATGTCACAACGGTCGAGACGATTGGAGGAGCATGCGACAGAGGTGTTGCGGGTTTAGCCCTGGGTTGTGTCGAGCCACCTCTCCCCTGGGAAGACTCTGCAATTAAGCGCTGAAGCGCTAGCGCCGATGATGCCTTCCGGGTATGAGCGCGCGAAGTGTCCAGTTGCTCCTCGTCGTCCTCCACCTGAATGACCTCTGCAATGACAACCGACAGTGTTAACATCTACATGTGTTGAGTCCCATCCGGACGAACCAACAACTTTCTTACCTCTATGAGAAGTGGCAGCATCAGCAGTGTCAACATCCATCGTTTCCTCTCCATCCCGATGAGGCGAGGTCACAGATGTAGCAGCTCTGACGGATTGAGTGGCAGTCGGTCAGATACAACTCCAGACTTCAGTCGACAGAAAAAATTCGGAAATAAACACTTACGTGGAGATGACAGGTATGGCCACCCTCATGCGAGGTAGAGCTTTGCGAGGCTTGGTGACAGCTTGCTTGGGTTGCTTGGCCAGTCTTTCACTCGACTCAATGGTCGAAGGGCGGCTCCATTTCGGGTTCTTCTCACTAGGGCCCGAAGCCCTATCCTCAACAGCTGCCGGATCCTGGCGGGCCTTCATGCGACCTTCGCGCCGGGGAGGCGACTCGACCTCTTCCTCTTCGTCGGAGTCCTCGTATTCGTCCTCGGTGTCGAAAGAACCGTCACCGTCCACACTGCCACCCTCGCTCACCACGCCATCTTCCACATGGTTCCCGTTCGGAATGGGCGAGTGCATGTTCGTCCACTCCTACATGATTCAAGGGAGTAAGTCAGTTTATAAGTCAAAGTATCACTCAAGAGTACAACATCAGTCGACACCTCACAACTCACCAGATTCTTCGGCGGGTTTTCGGCCGAGTAAGGTCGGATCCTCTTGGCTCCCATAGGATTGTCGCAAGCTCCAGTGATGCTACGAATCCACTGCTCGACAGTTTTATATGGAACCTCCTCTGGATGCGTCCTGGTCGTGTCCTCTGGGCCTGGGTAGTGCCACATGGTGTGGTCTCTGTCTTGGAGCGGCTGAATGTGTCGACCGAGGAATGTCTCTAGCAAATCCATTCCTGTCACTCCGCCCCAGATCAGTTGCACCATCGCTTCAACTAAGATACCCACTTGGACATGCTCCTCTTCGGTCACCCTCAGAGATTTGGGAACAGCGGGGCGGTCAGGAGTAAAGGAGGGAAGTCCAGTCGACATATTAGACGATGCTATGTCTTTGCAGGAGAACCAAGTCGACTGCCAGCCTTTGACGGACTCGGGAAAAGTCATGGCAGGGAAGGAACTACGGGCTCTTTTCTAAACCCCTAAACCTCCACACAATTGGAGCACATGATTCTTTCCATCGGCAGGGAGAGCTTTCTTCATGGTTTGGGATCTGACCATGAAGAGGTGCTTGAACAACCCCCAATGGGGAGAGTAGCCCAGGAAACATTCGCACAAAGTGACGAATGCAGACAGATAGGCGATGATATTTGGCAAGAGGTGGTGCAGTTGGGCACCGAAAAAGTTCAGAAATCCCCTAAAGAACGGGTGGGGAGGCATGGAAAAACCTCTTTCCACATGGGAGAGAAGAAGAATCCGCTCTTCGTCACGTGGCTCCGGCTTGCGCTCCTCCCCCGGCAACCTCCAAGCGCCATCCTCCACGAGCCCATCGAAGATGAGGCCCTTCATGTCCTCGCGAGTGACTACAAAGGGGAGAAAATCCCCCTGCATCCAACCCGCCGGCACGGTGAACCGAGCGGTCGTGGGCTTCTTGCCCTTAAGCTTCGTCGCCCCCTTCTTCGCCCGCTCCAGCTTCTCCGTCGTGTTCTTCATCATCGACCCGACGGCTCTCATTGAGGAAGATTGGAGTGAGGCACTGGGAGCAGAGGAGGCGGAGGAAAAGAGAGAAAGAACTGGCAGAGGTACTGTGCGAACCGCAGCGTGGAAAGCTTTATACGCTGCCGAGTGTCTCACCGACCAGTGGACCCGCGAGGTTACCGCGCACGCCAACCGCTGACGATGCCCGATACGTGGCGATATGACCGGCGTGAAAATCGAGGCGTCGTGCCTCCACTTGCCCTGATCGTGGCGTCATCATTGCGCGTGCGCGCACGCTTCCCAAATTTTCGTATCCCGGAAAATCCGGGTCTGTCAGACCGACCCGTCACCTCCCAAGATACTGTCAGTTCATTCAGAGCAAAAAAAATGCTAAACATCCACTCGGGCACTTTTAAGGTTGAATGGATCCGGGCGAGCGGAGAAGAATTCAATCGACGCAAGTTTCATTGAAGCCCCGAATATCATTCGAAAGATTTTGCGTGTCGATCCTGAACAAACGCTAATACTCAGAGTTCAATCGACGCAAGTTCCATGCAAATCCCAAATATCATTCGGAAGACTTGATGCACTAACTCAAGGTCTACATTGATGCCTCCTTCCACCACTCAAACCCCGATCCATTTGGGGGCTAATGACGAGGATATGTACCTAGGGTAGGGTCCTAGGCAAGGCCCACATACCCTACCTAAGGACACCACATGGGAGGACTTGAAGATCAAGCATGAACTTCCGAGTGGATCCCTGGAGACGTTCAAAGCCACTCGACAGTAATCCACTCGGAGACTCCCGCTATCACTCGACAGCCGCGTGTCACTCGGAAGACCTCGCTTTCACTCGATGCCACAAGACTAGGAGCCATCATCAAGAGCCCAACAGGCAGACGCTGGTTCAATGGTCATTAGTAGCTTTTATTATGTACGTTACCTATAACGGCAGACTTTAAACCCCACGACCAGGCCCTTCGATGCGGGATAATTATGAGGGGCAGCGAACTCTATATAAGCCGCCTCTCCCCTCCTGCACAAGGGTTCACAATCATTGTAATCTCAACATTCCACATGACATAAAGCTTCCGAGCACTGAGACGTAGGGATGTTACCTCCACGAGAGGGGCCTGAACTCATACATCCGTGTGTACACCCTCGCCGTAGCTAGGACTCTGCCCTCTCCCTTCGTACCCCTACCATCTACTGTCAGGCTCGTTCCCACGACACCTACTCACTCACATTGATATCTATTAATGGTCATCTCCATAGCCCGTTGATACGCCTAGTTGATGTGAGACTATATTCTCCTTTTCTTCACAACCTCCACCATATTCTATTCCACCTATAGTGCTATATCCATGGCTCACGCTCATGTATTGCGTAAGAGTTGAAAAGGTTTGAGAATATAAAAGGCGTGAAAAAATTGCTTGACTTGTCATCGGGGTTGTGCATGATATAAATACTTTGTGTGGGGAAGATGGAACATAGCCAGACCATATGATTTTGTAGGGATAACTTTCTTTTGCCATGTTATTTTGAAGAGACAAAACTGCTTTGTTAGAATGCTTGAAATATTATTGTTGTTATGTCAACATTAAGCTTTTGTTTTGAGTCTTATGGATTTGAAAATTATTGCCACAATAAGAAGATTGCATTGATAAATATGTTAGGCAGCATTCACACTTCATAAATTAATTTTTTACCATTTACCTACTCGAGGACGAGCAGGAATTAAGCTTGGGGATGCTGATACCTCTCCAACGTATCTATAATTTATGAAGTATCCATGCCATGTTTATAATAATTCTATATGATTTTGGTATGACTTTATTAGAACTAACCCGGGCTGACGTTGTTTTTAGCAAAACTATCGTGGTGTTGTTTTTGTGCAGAAATAAAAGTTCTCGGGATGAGCTAAAAATTTACGGAGAATATTTTTGGAAAATATAAAAAATACGGGAGCAAAGAGTCACCGGAGAGGAAGGCCGAGGAAGCCACAAGCCACAGGGGTGCCCCCTAGGGCACGCCCCTGGCTTGTGACTTCCTCGGGAACCTTCTGGACGTGGGACCGACGCCAAAAAATCCTATAAATACTAAAAACCCTAGAGAGAAACTTAAATCGGGAGTTCCGCTGCCGCAAGCTTCCAGAGCCAAGAAAAACCAATCGAGAGACCATTCTGGCACCCTGTCGGAAGGGGAAACCATCACTGGAGGCCATATTCATCATCTCGATGCTCTCCATGACAAGGAGGGAGTAGTTCACCCTCTGGGCTAAGGGTATGTACCAGTAGCTATGCGTTTGATCTCTCTCTCTCCCGTGTTCTTGAGATGACACGATCTTGATGTACCGCGAGCTTTATTGATATAGATTGAATCATATGGATTTTTTCCCTCTCCATCTTCTTGTGATGAATTGACATTTCCCTTTGAAGTTTTCTTATCAGATTGAGTCTTTAAGCATTTGGGAAAACTTGATGTGTGTCTTGCGATGGGATATCTGTGGTGACAACAGGATGTTCTATTGATCCACTTGATGTATGTTTTGGTGATCAACTTGCAGGTTCCGTGACCTTAGGAATCTATGCATATGGTTTGGCACACGTTTTTGTCTTGACTTTCCGGTAGAAACTTTGGGGCACTCTTTGAAGTTCTTTGTGTTGGATTGAACACCATGAATCTGAAATGATGTGATGCATGTCGTATAATCAAGCCCATGGGTACTTGTGGTGACATTGGAGTATCTAGGTGACGTATCTTAAGGTGTTATTTTAGTACGAACTCTAGGGCTTTTCATGACACTTATAGGGATAGCTCATAACATTGATCAGAAAAGATAACTTTGAGGTGGTTTCGTACCCTACAATAATTTCTTCGTTAATTCTCCGCTATTTGTGACTTTGGAGTGAACTCTTTGTCGCACGAGAGGTCCTTACATATGATTCAACTATGTCAATATTGTTGAGAGAAATTGCACTAGTGAAAGTATGAACCCTAGGCCTTGTTTTCAAGCATTGCAATACTGTTTGTTCTCACTTTTGTTATTAGTTACCTTGCTGTTTTTATATTTTCAGATTACAAAAACCTATATCTACCATCCATATTGCACTTGTATCACCATCCCTTCGCTGAACTAGTGCACCTATACAAGTTGCCATTGTATTGGGTGTGTTGAGGACACAAGAGATTTCTTGTATTTGATTGCAGGGTTGTTTGAAAGAGACCATCTTCATCCTACACCTACCACGGATTGATAAACCATAGGTCATCCACTTGAGGGAAAATTGCCACTGTCCTACAAAATTCTGTGCTTGGAGTCCCAACACGAGTCTACAAGAAGAAGGTTGCATAGTAGACATCGGACCATCGCTGAATGTAATCCCTCAATGACTCATTGGGCTTCTGAACACAATGTTGCAAATCAATCAAACCGGCAGGACGCTTGCAAGTGCCCTCGTACGTTCTGATGAACACTCAGGCAAGATCCTCCCAACCGTGGATGCTAGAAGGAGCCAAACGATTCAGCCATGCACGGGCCGAACCATCCAACATCAAGGACAAATGCCACCACCAATCTGAACAGCCACTCGATAATCATCCAACCATGTCTACGGCTTTGACTCGCTCGAAAACTTGCCTATCCCAGCCGCCAACCTGAAGTTGGGGGGAATCTCTACAGAACGAATGGCTTTGCTAAAGCACTCTAGACCAGAAATAACAGCATTGCTACCACTCGGGTAAACTCTGTCGAAACTATCTCTATTGGCTCTGCCCCTATCGATTTGCCTCTGAGTGAGGACATCTCTTGCATCAAACCCTGGATTCTTCTCCTCACCAAATGAGTGCCTATCGTCCTGGTGCCGGGGCACGTATGGACCACTCCGCGGAGGAGTGGGCACTCGACGGTGGTCATCATGGTGAAACTGATCTCGTCCTAGATCCCTATACTGATCCTCATAGAAACCTCCGCCCCTGCAATGCAGAGGAGAACCAGGACTATGTGCCGACTGAACATTCTCTGCTCTTGGTGAATTACTGTGTATTCTATTGCATGACTGTGAAACAACTGAATTTTGTCACTGCGCTGCGTCAAGGAACACTCTGATCTGTAGCAAACATCTGCCAGCCTCTGAACGTGACGGCTGAATTGAATCTGCTATCCTAGCTGCTGCTGCAACATTTAAAACCAGAGTACGGTATACCTCAACGTTGTTCTGTGAACCACTCGGGAACAACTGTCGCTGACGTCGACTGGGAGGTGGTGGACGCTAGGGAGCACGCTCGTCAAGTTCACTCTGAAACTCTTCGAGCCGAATGCGCGTGGCCTCCAAGGCCTGGGCCTTAGCGGTCGCACCGACGATGGGTGTATGGAGGACCTCCTCATCTCGGTGCGGCTGCTCATTCGACACCCCACCAGCCTCTTGCATGCCGCGGCCGAAACCAAGCGGCGGGCTCTGATGTGAACCAGCCATAAGAACCTCCGCTGTAGGATCGCAGCTCTCGCACTTGGAAGGAACGTCAGACTGATCCGACTCCGAGTCAAACACGCTGTGAAGGGACTCGGCAGGCTCGATCGTCGCAATTTGCGGAGATGAAAAACTTGGCGAGCAACCGCATGCCTCACCCAGTGCTGGAGCTGCGATTGACCGGATCACTTGCGTCGGCGTACGGCAGGGAGGGTCGTAGAGTACGGAGTCAACGGCTGCCGCAGAAGAACACCACGGGAGCTAGCGCAGAAGTGCACCGCCCCACGGATCGGGAGTGCCTCAACATCGAGAGGCGCCTCCTGTAGCCATGCCGAATCGTCAGCGATGAAGGTGAGCGCTCCGAAATGGATTTCGTGGCCCAAGAACAAACCACCACCGGAAGACATGACGAAGGGGAAAAAGTGCTACCTCGTCGGAAGTCGCTTAGACGCCTGCCCCACGGTGGGCGCCAACTGTCGTGGGAACGAGTCTGACAGTAGAAGATAGGGGTACAAAAGGAGAGGACGGAGTCCTAGCTATGGCGAGGGTGTACACACAGATGTATGAGTTCAGGCCCCTCTCGTGGAGGTAACAGCCCTATGTCTTAGTGCTCGGGAGCTCTTGTCGTGTGGAAAGTATAAGTTAAAGTAGGTGTGAACCCTTGTGCCAGAGGGGAGGGGCGGATTATATAGACTACGCTACCCCTCATAAGTGTTAGGCATCCAAGGGTCCGATCGTCGGTATAAAGACGAGTGTTACTGGTAACGTACATCATAATTGCTACTAATGACGACTGGCCTAACGCCTGCCTGTTGGCCTCCCTGGGGTGGCTTCTGGTCTTCTAGCATCGACTGGGAGCAAGGTCTTCTGAGTGACAGGTGACTGTCAAGTGGAGGGAGAAGATACCAAGGGGATTAAATGTCGAGTGACTTGAGCACCATGGAGAATCCAGTCGGAATCTCTCTTGTAATCTTTAAGTCCTCCAATATAGTGTCCTTAGGTAGGGTATGTAGGTCACGCCTAGGACCCTACCCTAGGTACATATCCTCTTCACGGGGGGCCGCGCCTAGCAGGCTTGTGGCGCCCTGGCTCCTCCCCTGACGTGCACTCCAAGCTTGGATGACTTGTTTCCTTCCAGAAAAATTCCTTCCGCGGGTTGTATTCCGTTTTGACTTTGTTTAATATTCCATATCTGCAAAACTCAAAAACAAGGAAAAAACAAAAACTAGCACTTGGCTCTAGATTAATAGGTTAGTCCCAAAAATAATATAAAATAGCATATTAATGCATATAAAACATCCAAAACAGATAATATAATAGCATGCCATCATCAAAAATTATAGATACGTTGGAGACGTATCAATGGGCCACAAGATATCCTAACACCATAACCTCGCTCTTTATCGGAATTGATATTAAGGTCGGATATGGCCTCCAAGCAAAGGAGAAGGAACTTAAGGTTGACGATATTAATTGTCGACCCCTCTACCATGATCGTGGTGTGTCATGAGCATATTTGAGGTGAGTAACCCTGCTTCTAAGGATAATATGCCAAATCACATCAGTGATGTGGTCGACCATCCTAGCATTATTTAGGATAGCTGCTAGGGATGTTAAAGAGCAAGAGGGAGATAGGACCACCTGCATCACCCCACGAGAAGGCCTAAAGAAGGGGCCAACCTTCCCATTAACATTAATCGCGGTGCTACCGCTCCTGATAAAACTTTGTGATCCATGAACACTAAAGATCATCGTATACCCTTCGCTCGAGAACTAACCGTAGGAAAGACCAACCTTGAAAAGTTATTAAAATCCACCTTGAAAACAACACGTCTTCCTAGAGTCGTACCTTGTCCTCTTGAACTATTGCATGGAGGTCTAGAATCCTATTGTGTATACGACGACCCTTTAGGAAGGCAGGTTGGCAAGGGTGCGAGAGACATTTCACCACCTGGGCATACCGTGTCGCGCACACCTTCAAGAAATTTGTTAACATTAATCACCATTCAATTCACCGCGATAAACCTAAAGTGTCGGATATCCGTCACCCTAACTATTTTGGCGATCATGGTAATTACACCAGAGTTCACACGGGACATTTCGAGTGTACCAATATGAAACCTCAACATAATTACCGGTTGAATATCTACCCAAAACTTCTAGAAGAAGAAAACCAAAAGACCATCCAAATTGGGAGTCAAATTCGCCTTTGTTTCAGAAATCGCCCCACCAACCTCCTCAGACGAGAACCAAAGGGTAAATTCTGCACTCTCATCCTCACTAACCCTAACGTCATAGGCCAACAATCAGCCGCCAATGAAACTCTCGAATGGGGCTCCGGTCGTGAAGATCTCCTTAGGCCAACTCCAACGCGCGACCCCATCATGTCCGCCCGCGTCCGTTTGGGGGTAAACGGACAAAGCAGGCCTCCAGACGCACGGTCGCAAACGGACCGTCGTCTGTTTTTTGTCCTCCTTCGACCCATTCCCAGCCCAAGTTTGGGCCGAGTTTGCGGTCGAAAGGACATGCGCGGACGGCGGGTGGCGCCTACCCATGTCCTCCCATGGCCCGCCCGTCGGGGAGACAGACCCCTCTTTTTCTACACACACCCTTGTCGCAGGCCTCGCTCCCTCGATGCCCCGAGCTACCCAACCATGACCACCTGATTTGTGCTCCCAGCGGCCGGATTTGGAGCGGATACGGCCGGGCTTGGGCTCGCCAGGCTACGGGGAGGCCGCGTCATGCCATGGACTGGCCGGGCACCGGGCCGGGAGGTCCCGACAAGGCCGCAATGCCGCATGCAGGTACTGACTCCTCCTCTAGCCTTTTGGGTCTACACCGTCGCCGGTTCGCCGGTAGATACACGAATGGCCGGAGGTCGGGCTCGGTGCTAGCCCAAAGGCTCGTCAGCATACTATTGCCACTCATTAAGTGCGACGACTGACCAAGGAAGGTCTTGCGCCGCGTGTCTACAATGTCGAAACATCCCGGATGGGTGTAGCCCAAACGATGGGGGGGGGTATGTGCTACTTTAACATCAGTTGTGCTCTCGGATTTTGACTAGTTGTGCTAACTTAAATTTTTTGTTGTGTAGAATGGATGCAATTTTTGGTATTGGAAAGAAGAATACATCGATATTTTGATAGAGCGCAAATTATTAGATGTTCGTGCATTTTTAGCTACAATAGAGGCTAGAAATAAGACTAGGGCACTTGTCGCTAGAATAGATGCTAGAGATGAAAGTAGATGCGAGGAAGCAACATCTAATTCTTTAGACTCGAAGAAGATAGAAGCACGCAAGATCGAGCCTCCACAGATCAACAATAATGCATCGAGAAGGCACTAATCCAACTTACGGGAGCAGTTATGAAAGTTGGATTTCTTCTAAAATGTCTTGTCTTCTTGTGGTTCTTATTTTCTTTGGTCTTGCTATTCTAATCAAAATTTGGTGATGTGCTTCCATGTATCAAAAATCAATGATGAAAATGAAGATCCGTGTTTGCGAAAAAAATATATGCGAACGGGATGCGGCCGAGATGCAGCCGTGCGTTGGGCGTCGGCCGGCACACCCACAAATCCGAATGGACACGGCCCTATTGTCACTTCAAACAGACGAAAAACAAACGAAACAGATGTCCGCTTGAGGTCGCGCGTTGGAATTAAAAAGATATGGATGCAATGGCCAATGGACAATATACAAAATTAATGGGGATTAATCGAGATGCTACATACAAACTAGAGTACTTCTCATAAGGTGAAAAGCAGTGGCGTCACTGTAAAGTTATACAGTGGTTACTCTGCTCACTCTACTTGGCATGCTTCCCTCCTGCCCAAGACAGCAAAACCGTCCGAGATACCTTAACGTACAGGGTGTGGACTACACTACAAAGGTGGCAATTTTGGCTCCCGGGTGCATTTGCATCCAGACGAACAATAACATCAAAAATAATATTAAATATTTTTAAAAAAATCTTACTTTTTTTGTGAATGTTTGTGTTATTGTTGCAAGCATGATTGACAATAACATGTGAGTCGCAGTGGTGTTTCGTCGGTAAAAATAATAAATTTAGATGTGACATTTTGGGATAACAATTGATGTTTAATTTGTTTTTTTTATCAGACCAAAATGCTTAACCTTTTTACCTATAAATTTTCAGGTAGCATTTCAATATGACAAAGAACACATAACAATTTTGTTGAATTTTTTTTCACATTTCAAATTTTATTTTCAATGGACAGGAGCACATGCTCCTGGAAACTGAATTGCATTTCCCCCAATACTCACCCACTAGTCTATCACTACAAATTGATCGACCCAAAATGAGGATACAACAAGTTGCATCCAATCTCTCATCCATGTAGGAACAAACCGAGTCCTGATGTACAGTACACATGCCCTCAATCACTAGTTAATCTCAGTGCATGCATGCACCCCGGTATTCCTCTCCTCAATCATGCTCCGTACGCCGCCGCAAAGAAACCACGGCCCGTACACCCACTCTTTCAGAAAACCGGGGCGTACGCGCGTACGTACGTGACAAGACAAACAAAAATCACTCGTGCTCACGAGCCACCCGGAGGAACCGACGGGGAGCATCGTAATCGTGATCGTACTCGCGCGCGTCGCCGTGCGCCCGTGCCGTGCCGCGCCGCGCGTCGAGGCGTATGATTGCGCCGGTGGTGCGCGGCCTGCATCCGGTCCGACAAGAACGCCTGGCCGCTTGATATGAGTGGGGGAGAAGAAAACGATGGCGCGCGGGCGACCGACCCAGCCCACGTTCTCCCGCCCTCTTTCGAGCTGGCGGAGGAATCTTGTGCTCATTCCCTTCCCTCCTCCTTTCCAACGATCCGCCCTTGCCTTTCCATCGGTTAGGGTTTAGTAGTAGTAGGAGGAGGAGCTGGTTAATGCGCGGTTCCCTCCTCGCACCATCGTCGCTGTTGTACGCGCGCACGCACTCGCCGGTCCCGGCCACAGCAGTTGCGAGCTCGATGGCGACGAATCATTGGGGCGAGGCCGGCGAGGTTCGCTCCCTGATTAACCCAAGCCGCAACCGACGTAGTGGAGTATCATTATTAGTTGTGTGCGTTCATGTAGGGTGTGGCGGTCGATCTTCTCCTTCGTCGTGATACGGCGAGCACATGCGCCGGCCGGATAACGCCCGATCGCCCGTGTTCCAGGGGGATACGCGTGGCTGAATCATTTGCTACGCTGGCTTGAAATCTGGTGGTTAGACCGTTAGAGGGAGGCTCTCCTTCCGTGCGCATTCGTTCGATTTGATCCACCTGTCTGTCTGACAAGTGGCCAACGTGCAATGGGAGAAGTACGTACGGCGGAATAGCATCGTCTGATTCTACGAATCATGTCTCAAATCTCAAATGTTTGATCTATTCATCCATCTAGCTGATAGGTAGAAAGCCACGTTCTTTGCACCAGTGCCGGTGCCACTGCTACAAGTTTAAGGCCGGCGTGGTGTGTCATGTGCGTGGTGACCTGCAGCACCATTTGTTTTCGGCTGCCGAGCATGTTCCCGATTGAGATGTATATCCAGTCCAACAGGAAATGCATGCATGCATGCATGCATGAACCTTATGGCACGCCATGCGTTGCTTTGTCCTACCACGATGAGGAGAAGGCCGGGCAGCCCTCAGTCTGCCCGTCTTCGGCTTGCATGAACCTCAATGATCTGACCTGAATGCAAGCATGCATGCATGCATGCAGCATCTCCGGCCCTTGACCGCATGGTTCGGCCCTACGCGTCCATGCCGAGTTATCAGGCTTTCATGATTGGACAATAATCCAAGACCAGACATGGTTGGTTTAGCATTTCGCATGCAAATGCAATGTGTCAAATTTTGCAGGTACATCACCAATCACCAAGCATCAGGCCAGCCGCTTTCCAGGAATACGGACACGAGCAACCGCTTTTGTCTGTGCGCTGTGCTGTGCACATCAGCTGTGTTGGGATGCAACTTAGGGTGCGTTTAAAATAGCCAGTTAAAAGTGATTACATGACCTGAGGAAGTGGATCCATCCTTCACTCCCTCTATCTTTATATATAGGGCCTAATACAATTTTTGAGGATAACTTTGATCACATGTTAGAGCTGTAATATACGACATGCAAGTTAAACAAAGTATACTGCCAAATTCGTATGACATAATTTTCACATTATACATCTCATATACTATTAATTTCATCAATAGTCAAAGGTCGTTTCAAAAAATGTATTAGGCCCTATATATATGGACGGAGTAAGTACATGAAAGTATTCAGCTTGTCAGGTTAACTTTTACAGCTAACGACATCTATTCCTCATTGTAAGTGCTTGTCACGCGTTCAAGATGTCTGATGGAAGGTACACTGCTATATGTACCGCTAAAAACATGAACCAGCTAACTAAGGGACGCAGCTGTCCTGATCCCGAGCTCACGTGAGCTCGGATGAACAGTAAAATCAAAAAAATAATAAAAACATTTAAAAAATTCTGATTTATTTTTATGAGAAACACTGATGTTTTCTTCACATGCTTGCAAAATTTCATCACTGGATGATATTCATGGAAAATATGGCACAAAAAACAAAAACGATGTCCAAAAAGTCTGTTTTTTGTAGCATTTTGGAGCATCGATTTTTTTTGGCTGCATTTTCCACGAAAGTCATATGGTGATGAAAATTTGCACGCATGTGGAAAAAACATCATTTTTTCTCATCCAAAAATCCAGATATTTTTAAAATGTTTAATATTTTTTTTGATTTTACTATTTACCCGAGCTCACATGAGCTCGGGATCAGAAGAGCACTTTCAGTAACTAAGGGCATCTTCAACACTACCCCACATATTTGCCTCCTGTGTCTATCCATGGACATGGATGCAACTGAGGGAGCTGACCATACAATTCTGCCCGCAAATATTTTAGTCACTTTTTCAATCACCGAACGAAATTCATGTAAACACGTTGAATTTCATATAAATCGGACAAAATTCATTGCATTTTGAACAATTTTAACTAAAATCTACATCGGTCTAAGGTAAAACAAATCGACGCTCCACGCCGGCGGATATCCATGCCGACGGCACTGATACCCTTGACTAGTCTATGGTCTTCCATGTCTTCCCAATGCCTGAAAGCACGCTCATTGGGACTGTCGTAAGCCCGAGAGGTATATGCTTCGGTGCAAAGGATCGCTCCCCCTTGTTCGGTAGCCCCGCTCATTAAAGTGGCACGGAAGCACCGGTCAGGCGGGACGGTGGTGGTCTGTGAGAGCGGGGAAGTCACCGACTGTGCATGACGTTAGCCTTCCTGGGACACAAGCGGCGACGGCCTCCCACGTTCTAATTTTTCTCGTTGATGGCGGTAGACGAGGACATGTTCGACGCAACGTCATCGATCTTCGCGAAGCCAGCTTTTATCTCAACGGGTAGGGCGCGCTTCCGCCAACGTTGGCGCCGGATGGCGCGGTCACAGGCGCGAGAGGGGCGGTACGACACGACCTTCTCCACGACAGCCACGATGCCATGCCGCCATGCTCCCTTGCGTGTAGGCATGGAGCAACTCGCCACCCTACATCGAGCTGGCTTGGAGCGGCAAGTTGTTGAACCACGCGCCGACTTGGAGCGGCCTCCTCCACAAGTTGTCCTGAAGCGGCATGGAGCGACGAGGGAGGTGGAGCAGAGAGATGCATGGCTCGTATCCGGCGAGCTCTGCGGGCTACCCAGCCGACTTTTATTCCAGACAACTCATCTTCCAACTCATCGGATACCATGGAGATTATGAAGAAAATGATGCGAGGAGAAGATGGGGAGCGAAGGTGTGGTGCGACTATCTACCCGGCGTCTCGCATCGTTTAAATATCGAGCGGAAGCCCGGAGGCAACCTGCGTTGTGTTTAATGTCAGGTGTTTAGCGAATGGACGTGTGACCTGAATAGGTTTTTAGGCATACGCACAGATTTAATGGAGGACGTTGGACAGACTGGACGCAAACAAGGAGGTGCGTTAACCAGGCGTGCATCAGGCATCGCTTGTCGCGTCCACTCTAGACCGGCGTTAATGCGTAGCGGACATGATTATAAACGGTCACGGGCTAGAACGCGTGTGGACGAGGAAGAAAGGTTTTGAATGAGACAGGACAGTCAAAAACGGACGTGGCAACAGTCCGAACGCCTCCCCCTCCCATTTTATGTTCATTTTACGAAAAAATGCGTTCAAACCGTCCAACAAACTGTTATAAACCCGTATTGAATGGTTTCAACGGTTGGGATAAGATTGGCGTTGGAGATATCCTAGCTACACAGTCAGTCGTGATTGACCGTCTCGGCAACACTGCAAGGCGTGACTGCAGAAACTATGCTGCACTTCCATTGCAAAGAAAGGAGACGTACGTACCACCCCGTCGCATGAACTCGTGAATTCGTGATGGATGGAAGCGAAACACAAAAAGGCGGATGCGGATCGATTGGCCTTTACCAATCATTCACCAGTAGTCCAGTACAATATAGAGCTTGGACGCACTACACGAACAACAAAAAACAGCCGGCTTCCCTGTATAATGAGTTAATGACAGTACAGTGTTAGTGTACACCACGACCACGAGAGCTTGCTCGATGCCGCTATTACACAACATGGCTAGGCCAAAACGGGGCCACGCTACTACCATGCCACGCATTGGATCGCCGTCACCTCACACTAGGCAGTACGCACAGTAGACCGACAAGCACTGAAGCTCGCGCGGTACATATTTGGACCGATCGACCGGAGTACAGATCCACATTAAGACCCTGCTCCAACTCGAAAAAGAACGATTAAACGAAACGCCGGCACGATCAGGGACGCGTACAAATCCGCATCCGCTCAACCAACTCCGGGAGACATGGCATGTGCAGCGGGCCCGGCGCGCCCATTATTCCGATGCTAATCTCGCAGGAAAGCGCCCCACTTTCCGTGCCCGCCGAGTCACCACGACCGGCGAGAGGGACGAGTGCGGGGAGGCGGCCGGCCGGCCGCGGGACAGCCGTCGTGCGGCCGCGTGAGTGCACCGGCCGGCCGATGCGGCGTCGGTCTCGACGGAGGGTGGGACGCAGACACGCAGCGCGTACGTCCACCGAGCCCTCGAGATGAACGAACCAACGAGCGAACGGATGGATGGATGGATAATGGATTCCACCCCCACATGCGTGCCTGCCAGGTTGGTGGTGGATTGCACAGTTCCTTGAATAGCCGGTGCAGGGCTACGGGGCAACATCGTGTTGGGGCTAGGCTGGTCCATGTGTTGGGGCTGTCCCGGCCCGGGTCCTTCTCACATTTGGTAGCAGATGAATCAAGGCTGTGACTGTGATTTCGCCCGAGTTGTTCGGTTCATTGACTCGCAGATGTATACAACGCAACGGTGAATCGTGCAAGGTCCATTCATGGCATGACTGCCCCTCGTAGTGCTGCAACAGTGTCACAGGCTTCAGGTACAACGACAGTAAAAGTGCAGTTTCATCACCGGAAATAAAGATGAATCCGCCGATCCACAGCCACACTAGGCTGGATCCCTGTACAGAAATGAAGACTCATCCTTCAGATGCAAAATGTGGAAGCAGCATGGGGCCCCAGTTTCTGAAGAGCATCCAACGCTTGACACCTTCGTCGTCCCGGACCAAATCGTCCCACCACTGCGACTGCGTCTCTCCTATTATTGTTGTGATGATGATGAATGTGCTGTTTTCAGTCACACCAACAGGAACTCTCTTCAGTCTTGAACAGCCTCTCAACTTTCAAGTCCTTGAGAGATGGCAAGACTCCTCCACAGATGCATCGACGCTCCCACAGTTGCAGTGACTGTAACACTGGAAGATCATTTTCTGCGGCCACTGATTCCTGAAACACCGTCTCCAAGCTATCACAGAACCTTATATTAGGATTACGAAGCTTCGGCAGGCGTAGTGATGAAGGAAAGAGGAAGTTCAGTCTTGGACAGCATTCCAGGAGCAAGTGCATCAGACAACTCAAACTAGTCAAATTTTCCATCCCTTGGCACAAGTGTGTTAAAAAGATTATGTTAGAGATCCGAATTTTCCATCCCTTGGCACAAGTATGTTAAAAAAAATATGTTAGACATCCAAATATTCTGCAATTTGCCCCTTGTAGGTGATGCATGCGCTTCTTCCGGTAAGAAAAGACTCTCATTTGCGGAAATCCATTTTGTTTACTCTCCACTTGGTGACATTCCTCTATTCAAAGTTCTCGTGCTGCTGTCAGTCTTCCAGTATTCATGTTCAATAGTTCATCTGTTTGTTTTCAGGTTGTTTACCACATGGACCATTAGCTCAGCATGACTAAGAACCCCCCTCGACACCATTAGGAATACTGATACACTTTATCTCAAGGAACCTATCAAAATCATCAGAATGTGCATTTGTAGGTGAGAATTTCGTCCTCACCGCTCTGAAGTCAATATCCATGGTTTGATCATACCTTAAAGGGGAGATAACTATGTGAAACTTTCAAAAGCACTTTAACCATAGTTGAGATTCTTTATCTCTGTGTGAATTGCAAAAAACACATCACATCTGAAGTTCTGGTATGGTTTTTTTTATCTTCTTTAGAAAAGGAGGATGACACGCGGCTTCTGCATCTGGACAATGCATGCAGCCACATTTCTTGAGGCAGTTAACACATTTTTGACATGGTTGACCAGCCAGTCAGTTGTCATGTTGTACTAGTCAGACGAAGAGGGGATTGACGGCCGTTAGCAAGCGCGCTAGGTCAGACCGCCCTCTCTCTCTCTCTGCGACGATGGCAGCTGCGACGAGTCGGTTGGCGACAAAGGCACGATAGGTGAGGGTGATGGGTTCTCGGAGGTGGACAACTGGCTCGACAACCGTAGTTTGCAGACGCAACGAGCCCCTTGATCGTAGCGTTCCCCTTCGCGCCCTTCGCCGCCGTAGTGGGATATTGAGCGACGGGCGGTGACAGACTTGGCACGCAAAATAAGGGCTTCCGACATGGGCAGCGGCCATCAGTGGGCTTCAGGGTGCGGCGACGTCTAATAAGTGTTCATCTTCCTCCACCTCCCTTTGTTAGTGTCTTTTTTAGGTATATTCCCGATTTAGGATTAGAGTAACTAGGTTCAAATGAATTTATTGTTAGGGATATAGTTTGTGACATGGTAGGAATTGTTAGGGTTAGTGCATTCTTTTGGATATAGATTTTAGGGCTACTATTAGTGCATATGAGTGTTAGTGTTCCTGCATTCTTATATATTTTAACCAATTTAGAGTTTAGGGCTATGATTTATATGCATGCTTGCTTGTTTATTGCACTGTATTATTGACATATAAATTATTTGCTTGCTTTGCTTTCATTGTGCATATGTGTGTTTATTTGATTCTTGTTCTATCTGAAATAATTAAAATCTAGAACATAATCAATCGAATAGTAATTCTCCTATTTTTTGTAGTTTGAATGACAAGATATGGGAAATAATGTACCATTTTCAAGGGATAGACAACTTAAAAAGGACCATTTTCCTGTCAGAAATCACTTTCATTAACATGTTAGCACCGATGGAGACAAAAGAAGGATATAATGAAGCTGACTACATGTTCTATGTGAAAGATGAGGGAAATGGGGCAACATGTATGTAGGTTATTGATAGTGTAGATAGGGTAGAGGAGATGCTTGACCAGTATGCTGAGTGAAAGGTTCTCAACATAACCTTAATTAAGGCTACAAAGCCTAATCATGAAGATTTGAATAGGGCAAACCTTATGGAGGAACAAGTACCAATAGGCCAGGTTGGGGAATCGAACATATAGATGAGGCCGGAGTATTGTTTCCCTTTGTCCAATCTAGCAATGAGGAAGTGTATGTTGTGCCTATTGCTAGTGCATAGCCAGGTGAAGATCATGTTTATATTAACACACCGGAGAGCATGAATTTGCAAAAGGCAACAGGTAAAGAGACAATAGAGGAATACTTTGCCCCCTGGTGATGAAGGGTTTGTTGATTTCAACTGGTGTGAGTACAGACAGGAAGATCATGACAAAGCTATTGAGCAGGAAGATTAGCTTATTGAGAAGCTAAAGCTGAAGAGGAAGCTAAGAGAAGATCACATGTCACTTTGAAGGAGACACACAAGTGTAAGAGATGTGCTCAGAGGTATAGGACTCAGACAGAAGCTGAGAGAAGACCGCATGCTTCACTTTGAAGGAGACACACAAGTGGAAGAGATGTGCTTAGAGGTATAGGACTCAGACACATAGCCCGAGACACCACTTCCTCAAACATTCAAGAAAGTAGGAAATGCAGGTCCAACTACAAGATCCCACCATCAAGCTGGCAGTTTTTGCCATGCTATCAACTTTTCCATGACTCCATTTTTTTCTGATTGTCATGGTATAATTTTTTAACTTGCAATGTATTGTACTATTGCTAAGTATTTTTTGCCAGCATCTCCATAACTTTGTTGAATTCTAGATTTTCTCCTTTGGTACTTCTTTGCATAAATTTTCCACTTAAATAAACTAAACAAGATGCATGTTTGAGAACATGGCTATTTTTACTTTGTAGCATGGATTTTTTTTACTTTATTGGCATGAAAAAAAATTAATTTTCTATTTGCCATGGAAAATTTACTTTTATTGACATGGAAAATGTACCTATATCACCATTGCAAAAATTAAATTGTATTGCCATGGCAGTTTTTACCTTTTATTTTCCATGGATAATTTACATTTATTGCCATAGAAAAACCATCTATACTGCCATGGCAAATTTACTTTACATATATGCCAATTTTTACTTTAATCGCTCATGGCAAATTATTGTTTATTCGTGTCATGTCAATTTAACTTGTGTGGACCATGGCAAATTTTAATTAAGCCCATGAAAAATCTATAGATATTTTGGAATTGTATCTTAGTCACATGGCAATTTTGTCATGTTTTTGTGTACACCAAAATATATGTAAATTTTCCATGTATAAGAATATATAAATTTGACCTCTAATAAGTTTTAAACTTCCTAGAATTGCCATGTGGACGTTTCAAGGATGTATACACTTTTACCATGCTCTTTTCCTTTCAGGCAAATTGATTGAAGCCCACGACTAATTGTAGTAATTGTTTTTTATTTACATTTTAGGCCTATGGCAAGATTTGATCAAGCCCATGGAAAATCCGTAGATATTTTTGAATTGTATCTTAACCGCATGATAATTTTTGTCATGTTTTTATGTACATCAAAATATGTGTACATTTGCCATGTGACAAGTTTTACACTTCCTAGAATTGCCATATGGACATTTGATAGAATTTATAGTTTTGCCATGATTATTTTTGGCAAAATAAATATTCTTTACAAATTTGCGATGTGACGAGATATGAAACTTGCCATGATATGAAAAAATTCTATAAACTTGCTTTGTGACTAGTAACCCAAAAATTAATTCCACCATGATATGTACTTTTGCCATAATTTAGATTGCAAACTTTGTCTAAACTTACCATGTGATCTATGGATACAAAATTTGATCATCAACATTTTACCTTTTTTAAGAACACGGATATTTTTACTTTGTAGCATGATATTTTTTTACTTTATTGGCATGGCTAAATTTACATTTCTATTTGGCATGGAAAATTTAACATTATTTACATGGAAAATTTACCTATATCACATGGAAAATTTTAATTTTCATTGCCATGGCACATTTACCTTGTACTTTCCATGGAAAATTTACTCGAAATGAACCTCACACCATGGCCTATATATACTTTTACATACATGTCAAATTTTACTTTAATTGCTCATGGCAAATTATTTTTTATTTTTGTCATGTCAATTTACTTGCGTGGACCATGGAAAAATTTAGCTTTTAATGCCATGTCAAATTTTCTTTACATCCACGGATGATTTTACCTCATCTTTCATTTGAATTTTTGCTTTCATGCGACCATGGTAAATATATCTATGAAACATTTCAATTACTAGTAACCAATATATGGTATGCTTTTTTTGTGTTCTACTTGATGCCATTTTTTAATCCACATTTTTTTGTGTCTTCATGTATATAGTAAATATACCTCACAATTTTAATCACATTTTGTCCCACAACATACAGATGCAAATTTCCATGACTTTTTATTTCTTGCGCTACTGGAAAAGAAATCTTTAAACTATGGCAAAAAGGTTTCTGTTAAAGATGATGGCAATCCTTTTTTATGGTCTATTGGCGTTATTCTGTTTTTGAACAGCGACAAATTTTACTAGAATAATCGATGGTATATTTTCTTTCATTCTCTGTATGTCAAGTTTAAGTTTATTTTCTTTTACTTTTTGGCCATGGCATTGTATTTTCATACCATGTCAATAAACTGGGCTTTATTAGTCACAACAATAAATGGACTTTTTATTAGTCAAAGGAAAAACTAGGTTTTTTAGTCACAGATAAAATTGGGCTGTATTTCTCCTTTTTTTTTCAGTTAAAAGCCCATGGAGCGTTTGGAGGGTGTTTCGGCTGAGTTTTTTTTCTCCTTTGTTGAATTCGTTAGATTGATGGACCTCTCGGTAGCGAATGAAACGTTTCATTTAGGGAGGCTAAAAATCTGATAGTAAATCTGTACGGAGAGATTAGTACAATTCGGAGTTATGCAAATCAATATGTAGTTGTATGGTTTGAAGAAAATGCTATCTTCAGTTCACAAGGTTTTAAGTCCTAGAGATTTTGGTACTGATGCTTGCATTTTTTCTTGATTTATTCCAGTCTTTATAATAATGTGCATTTGGTGACAGGAGACGTTTTTATCGACTACCAAGACGACCATGACGACTTTGTCAATTTTAAGATAACATGTCGTTTCAATTTTTTTTTGGTTGCTCATGATAGAGTGTGCATGCATACGAATTCATATACTCCATCTGTTCCTTGATATAAGGCATATAGATATTTGAGAAAAAATTCGAAAAACAAGATGTATTGTGTTGCACCTCTCGTTTGGATATTTTTTAGGATTTAATTACATTTCCTTATATCAGGCAAGCTCCTCTATTTTGTGATGTCAATTAGTCAGGTGTAATCTCGTCCAAAACTTGTAATTTTTTTCCTCCACGTCCGTTCTTTAACTTCCGTGGCAAAAACTATACACTCTATATTTAGGAACGGAGGGAGTAGATGAATATATATGCTACTTCCTCCGTTTCTAAATATTTGTTTTTATAGAGATTTTATTATGAACTATATACGGATGTATATAGACATAATTTATAGTATATATTCATTCATTTTGTTTCGTATGTAGTCTAAAGTTGAATTTTTAAAAAGATAAATATTTAGAAACGGAAGGATTATATGTATAAACACCTGTGTGTACTTTGTTAGAAAAACAATTCTCGGAGCCATGAGTCATCCAAGCAAGAAATGTGCCGACGTGCCAAGCCGAGCCGCCCCGCCCGAGTGGACGGACACCGTCCAATCGTTTTTGTTACCACCTTCACCTTCCAGTCTCGCACAGCTGCTCCAATCCCGTCCCTCGAGTCCCCACCCGTCAGATCGGAAACACCAATACGCGCAGCGCACCTCTCCCCCACTACCACCGGCAACCGACGAAAACCGCACCCACCCATTCCACTCCATCCTCCTCCCCTCCGGCAGCCCGACCCGACCGACGCCGCAGCCGGCGCATCGCCGTTATGGGCCGCAAGCTCGCGCTCCTGGTGGGCATCAACTACCCCGGCACCAAGGCCGAGCTCAAGGGCTGCCACAACGACGTTGACCGCATGCACTGCTGCCTCGTCGACCGGTTCGGCTTCGACGAGGAGGACATCACCGTCCTCCTCGACCGCGGCTCCTCCGGCCCGCAGCCCACCGGCGCCAACATCCGCCACGCGCTGGCCAAGCTCGTCGGGGACGCGCGCCCCGGGGACTTCCTCTTCTTCCACTACAGCGGCCACGGCACGCGGCTGCCGGCCGAGACCGGGCAGGACGACGACACCGGGTACGACGAGTGCATCGTGCCCAGCGACATGAATCTCATCACAGGTGCGATTGGGGATGAGATCAGCATCAGCTCCCCCTGTGTACTTCCCTACTTTCTACTGAAGCAATCGAGAAACGGTTGGGTTAGTTAACTAGTACAGCCTTCAGATCTGAAACCGAGTTTGGAGGAAACAGGTGAAATCCGATTTGATGTGGATCTGATCCAGGACTAAGCCCTATCCAAATACGAGATGAATTTCATGGGCACTTTTTGGCTCATTTATTCATTTGTTTTGTTTGCAGTAAGTTTAAGATGATCTTGGTAAAGTTTGAGCTTAATATATGGCATAAATGGTTGGACTAGGATAACTTGGAGCTGCAGTTCAACTGCCGAAACGATTGCGGATAGGAAAGGGGATAACAATTGGATGTAAAGATGCATATATGTGCTTACCATTTGCATAGTGTCATTACTGTGTACATGCATGTTTTGCACAGAATTCTGGTTGTAGTAATTCCCAAGATTTTGCAGCTTAGTGGCCGGTGTTGTTTCAGATTTGTTGTTGTCAAAAATGATAATTAGCACTGGCAGGGTCTTTGACCAATGCTTGGCCATTTGAGGAAAGGAATGTAGGCTCCCGGTGAGTGGAAGTTTCTTAGCAATTGTCTTAGTAGAAAGATGAGAAGTGCTTAGGCCATATGTCAGTCTGTTGTTTCTGCATGTTCATTCACTATATTTTCTAGCTAATTGGTTGTTATTTTCCATGTAACTGATGTTCATTTTCTGAAAAATTGCTAGAGCAAGCATTTTACCCCCTTGCACTCTAATTTTAAATACATTTCTGAACCATTCTGCTTCCAGTGAATCATTCTCAGCTGTCGAAGTCCCTAACTTGTTATGATCTGCAGATCAAGATTTCAGAGATCTGGTGCAGAAGGTTCCGGATGGTTGCATATTTACCATCGTCTCCGACTCATGCCACAGTGGTGGCCTACTGGACAAGGCAAAGGAACAGATAGGCAATAGCACCAGGCAGAATCAGACCCAGTCTCGTGAACCTGAAGAGCGATCTAGTTCTGGCAGCGGCTTCCGGTCCTTCCTCAAAGAGACCGTTCGTGATGTGTTTGAGTCTCATAGCCACCACGGAGGCGAGGACCAGGATGAGCAACCAACTGGGGATGGCCTCACTAAAAATCGCTCGCTGCCACTGTCAACACTTATTGAGATGCTCAAGGAGCAAACTGGGAAGGATGACATTGAGGAGGGCTCAATCCGTCTGACCCTATTTAACGTCTTTGGGGAGGATGCCAGCCCAAAGATCAAGAAGTTCATGAAAGTCATGCTTAATAAGTTCCATGAAGGTGGATCAGGTGAGCAGGGCGGTGTCATGGGCATGGTTGGTGCCCTAGCTCACGAGTTCCTGAAGGCAAAGCTTGATGGCAACGAGGAAGAGACTTTCAAACCAGCAATAGAACAAGATATGGGCAGTAAAGAAGAGGCGTATGCCGGGACTAAGTCATGGGCGCCTAACAACGGCATCCTCATCAGTGGGTGCCAAACCAGCCAGACATCAGCAGATGCAACCATACCGGGGGGTACGTCCTTCGGTGCGATGAGCAATGCCATCCAGGCCATTCTCGCGAGCGATGATGGAAAGATAACAAACAAGGATCTTGTTATGAAAGCACGTGCGGCGCTGTCCAAGCAAGGATACACTCAGCAGCCCGGGCTCTACTGCAGTGATGAGCATGTTCATGTGGCTTTCATCTGCTGAAACATGGATTGATGGTGTGCTTTGTTTTCTTTCTGTGATGAGCTGTGCACGAGAGGTTTCAGTTTTCCCTTGCCCCCCCTCCCCCCTCCCCCCGGTTTGCCTGTGGTTATGTATTTATGTCAATACTGTAAGTTGAACTACGTCAATACTGAAATAAGGAATTGCCATGTAAACTTTATACGTAGTACACATGTAGTTGCTTCTTTAGTTTCATCCAACTTCTCAAATACGCTGTCTTTCCAGACCCTTGGTGCTGTTATCCTGATTGAGGTTTTCTTTTCTAAAAAGAAAAATAAAATCTCCTAGTAGCGTTTAATTCACAAGAACCACCTTGCGAATTCAATGCACATTTGGCTAAAAAGAACAGGAGTTCAACATACAAGGGTATATAAAACGAAGCTCTGTGGTAGGTACATCTGAAATCGACCCCCGACCCTTTGATTTGAACATAACCATTTCAATCCTGTACCATGCAAGCCAGACTTGAGAGCAACAGAGGCTAGCTCTGGCACACCGTGGATACTGGATTACCGGCAGGAGATCGACGGAACCGCAGGCGGCGCGCGCCATGCTCCCTGCACGATGGCTAGGGCTTGGCTCCCGTGGAGCCGGCGGCATAGCAACATTCGGCGATCCGAGGGCACGGACAGTTCTGCACGCTCACCTGCCTGCCCTGCACCGTCCACGGCGACGCCGCCGTCGCCAAGAGGCACACCTGCACGAAGAGGAAGACCACAAGGACACGGAGGTTGTCGTTGCCGATCGACATCGCCTCGTGCTCAACCAAGGGTAATCAGCCGATGATATGCAACGGTGGCTGGATCTACCACCTGCTTTCATCCTGCGATAGCAAATCCTCCTATTTGTAGGGGCGCATTACAGCGGCGGAGCCAACGTACAAGCGTTCTGTTCAAGTGAACCCAACGGATTTTGCTCCGTACGTTCATGTAGGTGCATGTTTACTTATATGAACCCATTAAAATTTTATGATTAACCCCATCAACGAAAGGTTGTCACGATGAGCGACTAAACAAAAGGCCCAAACATAAACAGCCCACATGGAGCCCTGGCTTGCCATAATTAATCACCGTGATTAGTTCTCAAAAAAGAGAAAAATCACCGTGATTAGTCACGTACGCAGCCGCACGCGTCTTTTCCTTTTTCAGTTCGCATCTAATCTCTCCTCTCGTCTGTTCGTGTTTCTGGTGCCTCGCCGCGAGGCCGCCTCGGCCGGCCGCAGCTAGATCGACAGCGGCAACAATTGTATCTTAAAATTTGAGGTAATTAGAGCCCGTTCGGATTCTCTCCCGTTCAAAAACTTCGCTCCGCGTGAAGAGTTCAGTTTGAGCAACTCTCAGGAATTATGCTGCCCCTCTCTCGCTCCGGAAGCTGCTGAACAACCCCTTAGATTACATTGCCTGGTCTCCTCTCTCTTATGGTATTCTATCTAGCCTAATAGCCTACTACGATAGTGATCTTTTTGCCTTAGATTTTTATTTGTTCTTTTTTCATGGACTTTGATTGATCTAGGCTATGGAGCTGTTTCTTTTTTGAAGAAAACCCGGTCACCAGATCGGGAGTATAGTATGTAAACAAGTGATTTTATAATTTTATTGAACTGGTATGTCTTGCACTCTTTAGTTATTAATGCAACACAATATGTGATAGTATGTGATACTTTATGTAACACACATGTCATATATTACTAGTCTAACCCATGATCAACGGAAATCTCAAAAAAGTATTAGGTCCTATATATAGATGGAGGAGTACCATATTTCTATTCATTATACTGTTTTGGGGTGCTATAATTTTCTTGTAAAATAATTTAAAGATTGACTTTACATTTCACATATTAGTATAAAGTTGTCACAACAAGTCATGGAGTGAACCCAATGGCCAAGTTTCATGGCTCCGCCCCTGGCGCAAGATGACGTGTTGGACGTCAATTGATCATGGACAATTTAGGCATTTTTGTCGTATAGCAAGCTAGTAGAGAGAAATCTTTTTATTTATTTTGAGGGGAAAGAGAAATCTTTAAAGTAGGTGTAATTATCTCTCTCCAGTGCATAAGGATGTCCATAATGATGGCCATTCGTACAACAATGCATGTTTTATTTTTGAGCAAAGCCATCATGGCGGTTTATATGCCGTGCATAAAGATCGATAAATCGTTTGTTAAGACATTCACTAAAAAACCCGGAGGCTCCATTTTCCACGCAATGGTTCGAGAGGTTTCGGAGTTCCTAGCCAACTAATTTGCCGCCACATTGACCTCCATACGACAGTGAGAAAACAAAACAGAAATAAATTTGCTAACTAAAAAAACATTTTTCATAAAATGCGGCCGCCGATACAACAACACATACTTTATATGTCTGTGATGATGGTTTTTTTTTCTCCGTTTTTCTTTCTTCCACCACATGTAATGCCTTTTTACAGAGTGTACACGACTACTATTCTCGTATGAACATTCATAGATTTTTTTATACTTGATAAATTAATATCAGGATATCTCATATATATTATTTGTAGTATGAGCCTTGTTTCAACACCCCCCCCCCTTAAATAAATTAAGGATGGTGATTAAGCTCATTTTGTAGGGATTAAGATCGTCTCTTTCATAAAATGGTATTATAGTTCATACCCCTGCAAGAAAAGTATTATAGTTTACTCCGCAAAAAATGTTATTATAGTATATTACATGCCGGAACGTTTTATTCTTTAGAAAAGAAAGTTTTTTTTTGGCATGGACTTAGGGAGTAGTTGCTCATGTTATCCACATGAATTTCGGTTGGGAGGCATTTGGTAGGTTGCATTGTTTTTGGGCTCCGTGCATCTGTGTCTGAGTAGAGCATGGTTGAGTGGATGCAGGAAAAAACCATGTTGTGTAACTCGTTTTGTCTCCTGCGTCCTCCTTGGTTTGGCCGAGAGAAAAAAACACATGCACGGTTGTTTGGTCAACAGGGTGCGAAGATTTTGTCAAAATTCATCGGCTCGTAACATGCATACATGAATGTTTGTGTGGCCCAATAGCAAATGGAGTTTATATTGGCGAACATTGCATGAGAAACAACAAATTTCCTACGAACACCCAATATCTATCCGTGAAGATGCATAGTTACGAGAGGGAGAGTGTATCTACATATCTTTGTAGATCACTAAGCGGAAGTGTTAAGAAACGCGATTGGTGTAGTCGAACGTCTTCGCGATCCAATCACGATTTGTCCTGCGATCCGTCCCAATCTAACGCCGAACAGACGACACTGATAATCCCCAAGTGCAAGGAATGATCGTAGCAATTTCCAAATGTGGAAGTGATAAGTATGGAGTGTCGAACCCATAAGGAGCTAAAGGTAAGATCAATATTCTCTCAAGTCCTATCTGCCACCGATACGACTCTACGTACACCAAACGTTTGCTTCCATCTAAAAACGAGAAATAAAACTACGTTGTGGGTATGAACAGGATAGCTTTGCATGATATCGGAGAACTAAAATATAAATATAGGTGCTGTTATCATAATATTACAATATATTACAAATAGCGAGTGTAAAATAATGATGGGTCGGTGTGCGAAATTATCCTAGGCAATTGTTAACAAGATCGGAAATCATTATTGCAATTTTATATGAGGAAGATGCATAAGCTAACATACTTTCTCTACTTGGATCATATGCACTTATGATTGGAACTCTAGCAAGCATCCGCAACTACTAAAGATCATTAAGGTAAAATCCAACCATAGCATTAAAGCATCAAGTCCCTTTTATCACATACGCAAACAACCTACTTACTCGGGTCTTGCTTCTGTCACTCACGCCACCCATCATAAGAGAATCATAAACACATTGCAAACCCTACAACAGGGATCCCTCACATGTGCGCGGCACGGAAGGCACCATAGGACAACACCAATAATAAAACATGCAACTCAAACCAATCTAGATCATCAATCAACCCAAAGGACAAAATTAATCTACTCAAAACATCATAGGATGGAAACACATCATTGGATCATAATATGTAGCATAAAGCACCATGTTCAAGTAGGTGATTATAGCGGGGTGCGGGAGAGTGGACCACTGAAAGGAGATGAGGATGGTGATGAAGAAGGTGATGTTGATGAAGACGATTACCGTTGCGATGGTTCCCCCGATGGCACTCCGGCACCACCGGAAGAGAGGGGGAGAGGATCTCCCCCTAGTGCTTCCTCCTTCATGGCCTCCCCCCTCTATGGGGAGAGGTTCTCCCTCTAGTCCTTGGCCTCCATGGTGTTGATGGCCCCTCCGGGACGATGAAGATGGCCTTCGGTGATGGTGACCCCCTCCGGCAGGGTGTCGGAGAGGGCCAAGATTGGTTTTTCGTGGCTCTGGAGGTGTGCGGCGGCGGAACTCCTGGTCTAGGTTTCTTTTCGATGGTTTCTGGATTTATAGGAATTTTTGGCGTCGATCCCACGTCAAGGGGGTGCTCGAGGGGCCCACAAGCTCGCTAGGCGCGGCCAGGGGGAGGGTGCGGCCTCCTCCTCCACTTCCTGGCCCAGCTCTTCGCTCCAATATTTTTTATATTTTCCAAAAATATTCTCCGTAAATTTTCAGCCCATTCCGAGAACTTCTATTTCTGCACAAAAAACGACACCAAGGTAGTTCTGCTGAAAATAGCGTCAGTCCGGATTAGTTCTAATAAAATCATACCAAAATCATATAGAATTATTGCAAACATGGCATGCATACTTCATAAATTATAGATACGTTGGAGACATATCAGCATCCCCAAGCTTAATTCCTGCTCGTCCTCGAGTAGGTAAATGATACAAGAGATAATTTATGAAGTGTGAATTCTAGAAAGTGCATAAGTTTGAGCAATGATAATTTCAATCACTTTTTCTAGCATCAATATATATCATAAACAGTAGCTCATATCATAAAACTTCTCATGATCGAGTAACAAGCTATTCACATGTTAAAGTATAGGCCAGAAAGCTTCTTGAAAACTAACAAACCATATTCCTAGTCATCGAACAATTGCAATTCATCTTATTTTCAGGAAGGTTCTATGTAAGAGCTTTGATTTAGCAAATTTCACATACTCAACTATCATATAGTCTTTCATGATTGCTAGCACTCAAAGCATATTTTCAGAACAAATAGCATCCATCGAACACAGAGAAAGATAGGGACTTAATGTTTTGCCTCCCAACTTATTTATCATATAGATAATTGTCAACAATGATAATTCATGATCAAATATATTTGGATGGACATATATGCTCGGATCTTTCCCCACCACATGATGATTTCCAAGAGAAAAAGACAAAATATAGGAAGTGGTGAAGATCACCATGACTCTTGTATAAAGGTAAGTACTATAAAATAAAAGATAGGCCCTTCACAGAGGGAAGCAAAGGTTGTCATGCGCTTCTTGTTTTTGGATGTGCAAACTCTTAATGTAAAGGAACGCCATGTTGTTTTGCCCTTTGTGATAGCAACCTTTATTATGTAGTCCGTCGCTTTTATTTCTTTGTCATCACAAATTCATACAACACTTATTTTCCCTTACAATAAAATATCTTACATATTTAGGAGCAATTTTTTTACTTTTCTTGCACCGATGACAACTTACTTGAAGGATCTTATTCAATCCATAGGTAGGTATAGTGGACTCTCATGGCAAATCTGGTTTAAGGGTGTTTGGGTGCACAAGTAGTATTTCTACTTGGTGTGGAAGTTTTGGCTAGTATGAGGTGGAAGCAAGCACCACGTGTTGGAGGGTCCATAACAATATAATTTCTATGCAAATATACTTAACCATAACTCATCACGTTGTCTTCCTTATCCAACTTCAACTAATTTGCTCAAGTTTGAAAATAATTAATGGGTAATAACAATCATAAAAGATGTCCAAGATAGTATATTTATATGTGAAATCTCTCTTCCTTCAATATTCTTTCATGAATTGTTCAAGTGACCAATGCGGTGTTTGCTAACTTTCAATAATTTTCACCACCTATACCTATTATTTGTGAAGTCACTACTCCCCATGGGATAAGTATATGAAGCATTTTTAATTTCAGATTTATGATATTCAATGCATTCAACCATTTACTCATAGGATATAAGTGAAACACGAGAGTCAATGACAAACTACTCCAAAAACATATAAGTGAAGATCAACGCGTAGTTAATTAGATAAATATCCATGTGGGGACTCTCTCTTATTCAAAATTTCAGATCCGATGATTTTATTGAAACAACAAATAAAATAAAAATTACTCTCCAAGAATAGCATGCATCATGTGAACGAATAAAAATTTAGGCTCAACATAGGCTAACCAATAATTATTGATGAAGAACGGTGGGATGCGTAGCATCCCCAAGCTTAGATACTTGATAGTTCTTGAAATATTTTTTTGGGGTGCCTTGGGCATCCCCAAGCTTGAGCTTTTTATCTTGTTCAATCCTCTCATATCCCGGTTTCACCTATTCTCAAAAACTTCATCCACACAAAACTCAAAAAGAACTCGTGAGATAGGTTAGTACACATAAGAACAAATAAACACTTCATGTACTTCCAAGACGAGTTTCACAATAATTTTCAAATATTAGGTTCTGTATACTATCATTTCCACAACTTATATCTACCAATATAGGCTATGGAAACTATAGGATACGTAGATAGCAAAGTTATGACAGCAATCTATCCAAATAGAACAGTTTGTAGTAATTTATCAAAACAGTGTACCTATGGAACTCTAAAAATTATGAAAATTTAGGAAATTCTAAGTAATTTATATGAAAATACCGTGTAAAATTTTTAGAAACTTTATACGTTCCAGTAAAATATGAAAATTCAAACACTACAGAAAAAGTTTCTGTTTTTTACACAACACACATAAAACATGCAAGCATCCTGAGGCAATTCTTGGAAATTTTTATTGAAAAAAAATATTATAAATAAAACTAAAATATAACAACAAAAATAAAATGATGCTCGAAGCAAAACTCATATTATGTGACGAATAAAAATATAGCTCCAAGTAAGATATACCGATAGTGTTGAAAACAAAAGAGGGGATGCCTTACAGGGCATCCCCAAGCTTAGACGCTCGAGTGTTCCTTTAATATTACCTTGGGGGTGCCTTGGGAATCCCCAATCTTGGGTTCTTGTCACTATTTATTCTCCTCATATCGGTATCTCACCCAAAACTTGAAAACTTCAATCACACAAAACTTAATGGAACTTCGTGAGAAGGTTTAGTGTAATAAAGATAAATCATTCAGTTAGGTACTGTCAAGACAAGATTCATAATTGTTCCCCCATGATACATACTGTATTATATAATTCCCATAATTTATATTACTCAATATAAGCTATAGGAACACTTGAAACAAGCAAACTATGCATACAAAACAGAATCTGTCAAAAATAGAACAATATGTAAAGATCTGAATGGTCATCATACTTTCCTAACTCTAAATTTTTTGAACAATTAGGAAATATCACAGAATTTTCATAGAAATGTTGTGTAAAAATTTCAGAATTGTTTGACTCTCCAGTAAAATCAGACAATTCAAATACTGGACGCTAAACTTTCTATTTTTGCATAGAATCAAACAAGCAAGTATCCACACTATCCCAAAGGCTTTACTTGGCACTTTATTGAAAGACACAAAACATGATTACTACAGTAGCTTAATCATGTTAAAACATCAAAACAGAAAGTAAAAGTATTTGGTTGTCTCCCAACAAGGGCTTTTCTTTAATGCCTTTTTAGCTAGGCATGAAATTACAATGATACTCTTCCAAGCCAAATTTCGATGATCATATTCATACTCTAAAAGATATAAGTGAATTTCATAGAGCATTCTAATTAATATAGATTAACCAACATCCAAGCTCAAAAAATATAAGTGAAGCATACGAAGCATTCTATAAAGCCATACTCAAAAGTTTTAAGTGAAGCACAAAGAGCATTCTACAAATCCGTACTCAAAAGTTTTAAGTGAAGAACAAATAATATTCTACAAATCCATCAAGTACTATCTCATACTATAAGGGAGCATGAAGGAAAAGACAAACATTAAAGATACATGTCATGTGAATAAAACAAAAACCGAGGTATACCGATAATTGTTGAAGAATAAACATGGGATGCCTTTCGGGGCAACCCCAAGCTTAGGTGCTTGAGTCTCCTTGAAATATTTACTTGAGATGCCTTGGGAATCCCCAAGCTTGAACTCTTATCTCTCCGTCTTCTTCTTATATCAATACCTCCGCGATCTTCGAACACTTCATTCACACAAAACTTAACAAAACCCTCGTGAGATCCGTTAGTATAATAAAGCAAATTACTACTTTAAGTACTGTTGTGAACTCATTCCAAATTCATATTAGCATTATATCTACTGTAGTCCCACTTCACCATGGTTCATACCCCCTGATACAAGCCATAAATTCATCAAAATAAGAGAACAATGCATAGAAAACAGAATCTGTTAAAAACAGGACAGTCTGTAGTAATCTGGAAACTTCGTATAGTTCCGTAACTCAAACAATTCTGAAACTTTAGGAAAAATTAAAAAACATGCATATAAGTACCTTGTAAAAATTTCAGAAACTTTCGAGTTTCCAGTAAAAAATGTAAATTCACGCACTACAGCCAAAGTTTCTGTTTTTGCACTGCACACACCAAACAAGTAATCTAATCATCCTAAAAGTAAATTTTGGCACATTATTTTTATAATACAATGGATATATACAAGGTGATAATTATTTTACAGTATATTACATGAAAAATTATATATTGTTTCCAGGAGCATGAACACAAGTGTTCAAGGTCGACCCTCACTTCTCCAATGCACAACCTTCCAATCACTTCTCTTTTTGAAAAACTTCTTAGGCAAAAGGGGCAAGTAACTTTTTTCTGTATTTTGTATTTTTTTTATTTTTTCGTTTGTTTCACCCACAACTACAGAAAATAAGAAGGGAAAACAAAATCTATTTAGTGAAGAAAGCAAACAAGCATACACAAGAATATCAACCCCACGCTATTGCTCCCCGGCAACGGCGCCAGAAAAGAGCTTGATAATCCCAAAGTGCAAGGAATCATCGTAGCAATTTCCAAATGTGGAAGTGATAAGTATGGAGTGTCGAACTCACAAGGAGCTAAAGGTAAGATCAATATTATCTCAAGTCCTATCTGCCATCGATACGACTCTACGTACACCGAACGTTTGCTTCCATCTAGAAACGAGAAATAAAACTACGTTGTGGGTATGAAGACGATAACTTTGCATGATATTGGAGAACTAAAATATAAATATAGGTGTTGTTATCATAATATTAAAATATATTACAAATAGAGAGTGTGGAATAATGATGGGTCGGTGTGCGGAATTATCCTAGGCAATTGTTAACAAGGTCGGAAATCATTATTGCAATTTTATATGAGGAAGAGGCATAAGCTAACATACTTTCTCTACTTTGTTCATATGCATTTATGATTGTAACTCTAGCAAGCATCCTCAACTACTAAAGATCATTAAGGTAAAACCCAACCATATCATTAAAGCATCAAGTCCCTTTATCCCATACGCAAACAAACTACTTACTCGGGTTTGTGCTTCTGTCACTCACGCCACCCACCATAAGCGAATCATAAACACATTGCAAACCCTACAGCAGAGATCCCTCACGTGTGCGCGGCACGGAAGGCACCATAGGACAACACTAATAATAAAACATGCAACTCAAACCAATCTAGATCATCAATCAACCCAAAGGACAAAAGTAATCTACTCAAAACATCATAGGATGGCAACACATCATTGGATCATAATATATAGCATAAAGCACCATGTTCAATTAGGTGATTACGTCGGGGTGCAGGAGAGTGGACCACTGAAAGGATATGAGGATGGTGATGAAGAAGGTGATGTTGATGAAGACGATCACCGCGGCGATGGTTCTCCCGATGGCACTCCGGCACCACCGGGAGAGAGGGGGAGAGGATATCCCCCTAGTGCTTCCTCCTCCATGGCCTCCCCCCTCTGTGGGGAGACGTTCTCCCTCTGCTCCTTGGCCTCCATGGTGTTGATGGCCCCTCCGGGACGATGAAGATGACCTCCGGTGATGGTGACCCCCTCCGGCAGGGTGCCAGAGAGGGCCAAGATTGGTTTTTCGTGGCTATGAAGGTGTGCGGCGGTGGAACTCCCGATCTAGTTTTATTTTTGATGGTTTCTGGATTTATAGGAATTTTTGGCGTCGATCCCACATCAAGGGGGTGCTCGAGGGGCTCTCAAGCTCGCTAGGCGCGGTTAGGGGTGATGGCCACACCCAGTAGGCTTGTGGCCTCCTCGTCCACTTCCTGTCCCATCTCTTCGCTCCTATATTTTTTATATTTTCCAAAAATATTCTTCGTAAATTTTCAACCCATTCCGAGAACTTTTATTTCTGCACAAAAAACGACACCAAGGTAGTTCTGCTGAAAACAACGTTAGTCCGGGTTAGTTCTAATAAAATCATACCAAAATCATATAGAATTATTGCAAACATGACATGAATACTTCATAAATTATAGATACGTTGGAGACGTATCAGACACCTCTGCATTCAGCACACGTACAACTCGATGACGTCTCCGCCTCCTCGATCCAACGAGCGAGGACAAAGTAGTAGATGAGTTCCTCGACAGCTCGATGACGTGGTGGCGATGGTGGTGGAGCAATCTCAGCAGGGCCTCGCCAAGTGCCGTCGCAGATGCGTTTGAAGGATAAACATATCTAGGGAGAGAGGGAGGGCTGCACCTATGGCTTGGAGTGCCGCTGACCTCCTTCTCCATCTTTATATATAGGAGGAGGGGGTAGGTGGGGCGCCGGCCCTAGACCCTCCTCCAAGGAGGATCGGCCGGCAAAGGGTGAGGAGTCTCCCACAAGGGAGGTGGGCGCCCTAGGGGAGGAGTCCTTCCTTCCCAAGGCACCTCCCCACCTACCACCAGGCGCATGGGCCTTTAGGGAGGGGCTCCCAACCCATTAGGGGTTGGCGCGCCTCCCTCTTAAGCCCATGTGCCCCCCTAGGTAGGTGTCCCCCCCGGGTGGACCCTCAGAACCCTTTCGACACTCTCGGTACTATACCGAAAACACCTGAAACTTTTCTGGAACCCGAATACAACTTCCCTATATATAAAATCTTTACCTACGGACCATTCCGGAACTCCTTGTGACGTTTGCGGTCTCATCCGGGACTCAGAACAACCTTCGGTCACCAACATATATAACTCAACAATACTATCATCACCGAACATTAAGTGTGTAGACCCTACGGGTTCGAGAATGATGTAGACATGACCGAGACACTCTCTGGTCAATAACCACTAGCGGGACATGGATGCCCATATTGGTTTCTAGACATTCCACGAAGATCTTTATCGGTCAAACCATGATGTTAAGGATTCAATCAATCCCGAATGCAGTTCCCTTTGTCCATTGATATGTTACTTCCCGAGATTCGATCGTTGGTTTCTCCATACCTAGTTCAATCTTGTTACCGGCAAGTCCCTTTACTCATTCCGTAATACAAGATCCCATGACTAACTCCTTAGTCACATTTCTTGCAAGCTACATGTGATGTTGTATTATCGAGTGGGACCAGAGATACCTCTCCATCATACGGAGTGATAAATCCTAGTCTCGATCCACACAAACCCAACAGACACCCTTGGAGATACCTGTAGAGCACATTTATAGTCACCCAATTAAGTTGTGACATTTGATACACACAAGGCATTCCTTCGGTGTCAGGGAGTTGCATGATCTCATTGTCATAGGAACAGATACTTGACATGGATAAAGCAGTGGCAATAAACTAACACGATCAAATGTTATGCTTACAGTTGGGTCTTGTCCATCACATCATTCACCTAATGACGTGATTCCGTTATCAGATGACAACTTATGTCTATGGTCAGGAAACCTTCATCATATCTGATCAACGAGCTAGTCTAGTAGAGGCTCACTAGGGACATGGTGTTGTCCATGTATCCACACATGTATCTGAGTTTCCGATCAATACAATTCTAGCATGGATAATAAATGATTATTATGAACAACATATGATAATAGCCAATTTATTATTGCCTCTAGGGCATATTTCCAACATTCTCCCTCTTGCACTAGAGTTAATAATCTAGTTCACATCACCATGTGATTAACACCCAATGAGTTTTGGGGTTTTATCATTTTTTGCTTGTGAGAGAGGTTTTATTCAACGGCTGTGAAACATTTAGATCCGTGTGTACTTTGCAAATCTCTATGTCATACTGTAGATGCTGCTACCACGCTCCACTTGGAGCTAGTCGAAATGACTGCTCCACTATACGTATCTGGATTGCTACTCAGAGTCATCCAGATTGAATTCAAAGCTTGCATCGACGTAACCCTTTACGACAAACTCTTTATAACCTCCATAATCGAGAAACATTTCCTTAGTCCTCGAGTTACTAAGGATAATTTTGACCGCTGCCCAGTGATCCACTCCTGGATCACTCTTGTACCTCTTGACAGACTCATGGCAAGGCACACACCAGGTGCAGTACACGGCATGACATACTATATAGAGCCTACGACTAAGGCATAGGGGACGACCTTCGTCCTTTCTCTTTCTTCTGTCGTGGTTGAGCTTTGAGTTTTACTCAAATTCATACCTTACAATACATCCAAGAACTCCTTCTTTGACTGATCTATTTTTAATTCCTTCAAAATCTTGTCCAGGTATGTATTCATTGAAAGTTTTATCAAGCGTCTTGATCTATCTCTATAGATCTTGATGCCCAATATTTAAGTAGCTTCATTCCAGGTCTTCCTTTGAAAAACTCCTTTCAAACGACCCTTTATGCTTTTCAAAAAATTTGTACTATTTTGGATCAACAATATGTCAACCACATATACTTATCATAAATTCTATAGTGCTCCCCACTCACTTTCTTGTAAATACAAGTTCCTTATAAACTTTGCATAAACCCATAAGCTTTGATCACCTCATCAAAGCATATATTCCAACTCCGAGATGCTTGCTCCAGTCCATAGAAGGATTGTTGGAGCTTGCATACCTTTTAGCATACTTAGGATCGACAAAACCTTTCAGTTATATCACATACAACCTTTCCTTAAGGAAACCATTGAGGAACCGCTGTTTTGACATCCATCTGCCAGATTTCATAATCGAAAAATGCAGCAACTGCTAACATAATTCCAAAAAACTTTAGCATCGCTACGGGTGAGAAAGCCTCATTGTAGTCAACTCCTTGAACTTGTCGGGAACTTCTTTGCAACAAGTCGAGCTTTATAAATAGTGACATTTACCATCAGCGTGTGTCTTCTTCTTAAAGGTCCATTTGTACTTAACGGCCTGTCGTTCATCAGGAAAGTTTAACAAAGTCCATACTTGGTTTTCATACATGGATCCTATCTCAGATTTCACGGCTCCTAGCCATTTCTTGTAATCTGGGCCCACCATTGCTTTTTCATAGCTCGTAGGTTCATTGTTGTCTAACAACATGACCTCCAAGACAAGATTGTCGTGCCACTTAGGGGTAGTACGGGTCCTTGTCGACCTACGACTATGAGGCTCGGTAGTAACTTGATGTGAAGCTTCATGATCATCATCATTAGCTTCCTCTTCAATTGGTGTACGCATTACAGGAACACCTTTCTGCACCGTGCTACTTTCCAATTCAAGTGAAGGTTCGATAAACTTATCAAGTTCTACCTTCCTCCCACTCAGTTCTTTAGAGAGAACATCCTTCTCTAGAAAGGACCCATTCTTGGAAACAAAGACCTTGCCTTCAGATCCGTGATAGAAGGTATACCCAATTGTTGCTTTAGGGTACCTTATGAAGATGCATTTTTCCACTTTGGGTTCGAGCTTATCAGACATAAGTTTCGCATTCCCAAACTCTTACTAATGCACCTAGTCCATATAAAAATAAAAATAAAAATAAAGATGATAAATCTTTGCATGCTCTTAGAGAACCTGTGATAGAAAAACCTTATGAGAATCATAATGTTGTTTCTATTTCTGATGTTGAGACACAATCTTGTAGTGAGCATCCACCTAGTGATAATGATAATGATGATGTTCATGTGGATGCTCAACCAGATAATGATAAAGAGCCTGATAATGATGTGTAAATAGAACCCGATGTTGATCTTGATAACCCACAACCTAAGAATAAACGTTATGATAAGTGGATTTCATTGCAAGAAAACGTGGTAGAGAAAGAGAGCCATGGGTTCAGAAATCCATGCCATTCCCTCGTAAGCCTTATAAACATAAGGACAAGGATGATTTTTGAGTGATTTGTTGTAATGCTTAGACTCGTCTTCTTACAAACATGTTTGAAGGATATTTTGAAAATGGCTCCTTATGCTAAATATATGAAAGATATTATTACTAATAAAATAAATATACCTGAAGCTAAGATTTCCATCATTCCTGCTAATTATTCTTTTGATGGTGGAGTGCCTAAGAAATTGGGAGATCCTAGGATACCCACGATACCCTTTTCTGTTAAACGAAGTTATGTTAAAACCTCCTTATGTGATCTAGGAGCCGATGTTAGTGTTATGTCTTTCTCTTCATATAAAAGACTTGATTTGAATAAGCTTACATGTACTAAAATATCTTTGCACATGGATAATAAATCCACTGCTATACCTATTGGAATTTGTGAGAATGTTCCTGTTGTGGTTGCAAATGTTACTATCTTAATGGACTTTGCTATTCTTGAGATGACCGAGGACGACAATATGTCGATTATATTTGGTAGACCTTTTTAAATACTATAGGGGTTGTTATTGATTGCAACAAAAGTAAGGTTACTTTTCATGTCAATGGTAAACAACACACACCGCACTTTCCGAAGAAACAAGCTTCACTGAATAATATCAATTCTATTGAGCAAACTGCTACAATTACTATCGCAGGATTTAAATTTTCTCTTCCTACTGCCAAAAAGAAATATTAAATTCTTATTGTTGGGGAGATGCACATTCGCATTGAGGTAACTTAGTGCTTTATGAAAAAAATGGTTTCATGTCACTCGAAAATGGTTTGTCAATAAGAGTTGATCAACCTTATTAATAGATTCTTTTTAGAAGCATGTGGTTGATAAATTTAATAAGTGCAACCTACTGTATACCAAGTTTTATTTCCTGTTATTTAAGATTTCAATAAAGTAGAATGCCATATTTGTACTCTTTTCTGAATTTTCCATGCAATAAAAATGTCCCAAAAATAAAAATTCTCGAAATGTCTTAAAATTTTAGTATGATTTTTTTGGAATAAATAAGAAGGTTTGGCGTTGAACACACCCCAGGGGGTGCACCTGTATGTTTTCATGAATATGAGAGTGTTTTGGATCCTATTTTTTGGAATATGAGAGTTTTCATGAATATTTTGTTCCTCTATTAAAAGGTGGCATTAGTATCCCTTAGATTTCCTTATGGACCCTGCTATCACATGAGGGTAGGACAAAAGATGTCATGCAAGTTCTTACTATAAGCACGTATGACTATATACAGAACACATGCCTACATTACATTGATAAATTAAAGCTAGTTTTGTGTCACTCTAGTGTGTAATTGTTACATGATGAAGGTCATACAATATAATTATCTATCACCGATCCAATGCCTACGCTTTGCACATATTTATCTTTGCTAAGTTACTATTGTTGTTGCTGTTGTTACAACCACCACAATCAGTGTTATTACTGTTCTTGTTACTATTGTTACTCTGCTACTAAAAAATTCGTTGCAGAAAGAAATTCCAGGTGTGGTTGAATTGGCAACTCAACCTCTAAGACTAATAAATATCCTTTGGCTCCCCTTGTGTTGAATCAATAAATTTGGGTGAAATACTGCCCTCGAAGACTGTTGCGGTCCCCTATATCTGCGGGTTATCAAGCAACGGCTAGGAAGTCATCGATGTAGACCTAAAGACATCAATGACCACGATTAACAAATCACCGCCCCACAAAGGAAGATGCTGATACGAGCTTGTACATGTTCCAAATATCATGAACATCAACTAAATCCAGTCGGTTGCACCAGATAATAAAGTTGACCGGATCCAAGAAGATTTGTCGGAGGAACACCTCCACAAGCCCCCACTAGCGCTAAGGTCATTAGCAGAACATGGGTAGTATATGGAGAGGATATTATTGCTAAACTAGGGAACACTTTCGCATCATTGATTAACCAAGACACATAGATTACTTAAAACCAGACAAAACAAAGACACCCATGTCGTTGTGCCAAATACAAGACAAAAGTCGAGCCCTCGCCATCTAGGACGTCTTCGGGGACATCCTGACGCCATCAGTACGGTCCAGAACCACCGCCGCCTGGTTGCACATCTGTCGCTGCCACCCACTTAGGTCCACTGTAGCGTGTCAAAGTAGAGTGTCCTTTGCCCGACGACACTATCTGGTGGCAGCCAGAGGGTTGGAGAAACATCCGATAGCTAGATCTTCTGTGCAAGAGGAAAGAACACCTTGTGGTGTGACTTGGAACTCGAGACGTCGTGGTGGCTGGATTAATAAATGAATATTTGTATTGTTGGTTTGTCAAAAGGTGCACGATGATCCAATATGTTTTTGAGATGCCTAGGTTAGTTAAACAACATTGTTGTTATTAGTATGAAATGGAGGAATTGATTCAATAACTTGGGTACTTTTTTCTTGGAAGCACCTATTTTTCACATGTGAGAGGGCAAAAGAGGTCTAAAAGATGTTGGGATTGGAAGATACAATTGAACAAGCTCTTCATGAAAACATATCAGGTAGCATCATTCTACAAGAGCTACTCAGAGATCAGAGAAAGAAATCTCCTACCAAGAACCATTTGGGTTTCTAAGAAGTTATTGTTTTTCGGGCTTGGTATATTAGGTGGCGATGAAGAGTAGCGGTGAAGGGATAAGGTGTCAATAATCCATATAGAACCACAATAGCGATATATGCGATAACATTGAACTCCTCATGATCAATGGGTATGTTAAGATCTGCAAGGTAAAATTGTCCAAGCCTGCCCCAAATTATATAAGTAGAATGTGGGGGCATGTTTCTTTGATGATGAGACAAAATCGACATCAGTCTCTGCAATCACCTTGGGAGCGCTGACTTCCCAACATCGTTACCCTATAGGGTGATGGACGCACCCTCAGCAGAGCCGATGGCAATGAGAAATGGTCTAGCTCTGTTGGAGTGTCTTGGCTGTTCCAAGGACACTATCAAATCTGATTTTCCTGATCATACAATCTTGCAACGGAGAAACAGAGATATGGAGTCCCTACTCACAAATTATCGCAAAGTGATTCTAGATTGCTCTTGGGATTGATTCAATATATTTTGCATATTTTCCCAGGGAGGCAAACAAAGTGGCACACTGCTTAGCTACAAATTCGTATGATTCAAATTCTGTAGTATCTTGGGGTGGTGATCCCTCAAGTTTCTTTCTAGCTAAGCTTTTTCAGGATGTAACAACCATTTGAGTTGAATAAACTATGTCGCACCTTTAATAATATAGACATCGATTGATGAAGGACAATTTAGCCATTTAGGCAATTTAGTCATATATCAAGCTAATAACCATGCGAAAAGAGAAATCGTTCAAGTGGGTGTAGTTATTTCTCTCTCTCTAGTTCATAAGGATGTCCATAATGATGGTAATTCGTACTGTTGGAAATATGCCCTAGAGGCAATAATAAAATGGTTATTATTGTATTTCCTAGTTCATGATAATTGTCTATTGTTCATGCTATAATTGTGTTAACCGGAAACCGTAATACATGTGTGAATACATAGACCACAACATGTCCCTAGTAAGCCTCTAGTTGGCTAGCTCGTTGATCAATAGATGGTCACGGTTTCATGGCCATGGACATTGGATGTCAATGATAACGGGATCACATCATTAGGAGAATGATGTGATGGACAAGACCCAATCCTAAGCATAGCACAAGATCGTGTAGTTCGTCTGCTAAAGCTTTTCAATGTCAAGTATCATTTCCTTAGACCATGAGTTTGTGCAACTCCCGGATACCGTAGGAATGCTTTGGGTGTGCCAAATGTCACAACGTAACTGGGTGGCTATAAAGGTGCACTACGGGTATCTCCGAAGGTGTCTGTTGGGTTGGCACGAATCGAGACTGGGATTTGTCACTCCGTGTGACGGAGAGGTATCTCTGAGCCCACTCGGTAAGACATCATCATAATGAGCTCAATGTGACTAAGGAGTTAGTCACAGGATGATGTATTACGGAACGAGTAAAGAAACTTGCCGGTAACGAGATTGAACAAGGTATAGAGATACCAACGATCGAATCTCGGGCAAGTATCATACCGATAGACAAAGGGAATTGTATACGGGATTGATTGAATCCCTGACATCGTGGTTCATCCGATGAGATCATCGTGGAGTACGTGGGAGCCAACATGGGTATCCAGATCCCGCTGTTGGTTATTGACCGGAGAGGTGTCTCGGTCATGTCTACGTGTCTCCCGAACCCGTAGGGTCTACACACTTAAGGTTCGATGACGCTAGGGTTATAGGGAAATGTTGTACGTGGTTACCGAAGGTTGTTCGGAGTCCCAGATGAGATCCTGGACATCACGAGGTGCTCCGGAATGGTTCGGAGGTAAAGATTGATATATAGGAAGTCCAGTTTTGGCCACCGAAAAGTTTTCGGGCTCATCGATAGTGTACCGGGAGTGCCGGGAGGGTGCCGGAGGACCCCGGGAGGGGTGTGACGACCATAGGACTTCGTGGGCCCTTAGAGGAAGTGTACCAGCCCTTTTTGGTCTGGCCAAGACCTTCTACAAGGGCCCATGCGGCTGGAGATCAAGGGATAGGGCAAAGGAGTTTGAAAAGGAGGAGATCCACCTCCCTTGTGGGAGGTGGACTCTCCCCCTAGTTCGACCGAACCTCTTCTCCTTGGAGGAGGGGCCAAGGCAGACCTCCCTCTCCCTCCTCCTATATATATGCAAGGGTTTGGGCTGATTTGAGACACGACTTCTCTCTCTCTCGGTGCAGCCCTACCCTTTCTCTTCCTCGTTCTCCGTAGCGCTTGGCGAAGCCCTGCCGGAGTCCACGTAGCTCCACCGTCACCATGCTGTCATGCTGCCGGAGCTCTCCCTCAATCTCTCCCTCCTCCTTGCTGGATCAAGGTGCGGGAGATGTCACCGAGCTGTACGTGTGTTGAACGTGGAGGCGCCATTGTTCGGTGCTAAGATCGGAGTCCACCGCGATCTGAATCGCTACGAGTACGACTCCACCAACCGCGTTCTTGTAACGCTTCCGTTTAGCGATCTTCAAAGGTATGAAGATGCAATCTCTCCCCACTCATTGCTGGTTTCTTCATGGATAGATCTTGGTGATCGTAGGAATTTTTTTGATTTACTACTACGTCTCCTAATAGTGGCATCATGAGCTAGGTCTATGCGTAGAATCTATGCACGAGTAGAACACAAGTTGTTGTGGGCGTCGATTTTGTTAATATGCTTACCACTACTAGTCTTATCTTGATTCGGTGATATTGTGGGATGAAGCGGCCCGGACCAACTTTACACATACGCTTACGAGAGACTGGTTCCACCGCATGACATGCACTTGTTCCATAAGGTGGCTAGCGGGTGTCTGTGTCTCCCACCTTAGTCGGATTGGATTCGATGAAAAGGGTCCTTATGAAGGGTAAATAGCAATTGGCATATCACGTTGTGGTTTTGGCGTAGGTAAGAAACGTTCTTGCTAGAAACCTATAGCAGCCACGTAAAAAACTTGCAATTACAAATTAGAGGTCGTCTAACTTGTTTTTGCAGCATATGCCTTGTGATGTGATATGGCGAAAGAATGTGATGTGATGCATTGTGATGTATGAGATTGATCATGTTCTTGTAATAGGATTCACGACTTGCATGTCTATGAGTATGACAACCGGCAGGAGCCATAGGAGTTGTCTTATTTTATTGTATGACCTGCGTGTCAATCATAAACGCCATGTAATTAATTTACTTTATTGCTAAATGTTAGCCACAGTAGTAGAAGTAATAGTTGGCGAGACAACTTCATGAAGACACAATAATGGAGATCATGATGATGGAGATCATGGTGTCGTGCCGGTGACAGTGATGATCATGGTGACCCGAAGATGGAGATCAAAGGAGCAAGATGATATTGGCCATATCATGTCACTATATTGATTGCATGTGATGTTTATCATGTTTACATCTTATTTTCTTAGAACGACGATAGTAAATAAGATGATCTCTCAATAAAATTTCAAGAGAAGTGTTCACCCTAACTGTGCACCGTTGCTAAGGATCGTCGTTCCGAAGCACCACGTGATGATCGGGTGTGATAGGTTCTAACGTTCGCATACAACGGGTGTAAGCCAGATTTGCACACGCGGAACACTTAGGTTGACTTGACGAGCCGAGCATGTACAGACATGGCCTCGGAACACGGAAGACCGAAAGGTTGAACATGAGTCGTATAGAAGATACGATTAACATGGAGATGTTCACCATGGACGACTAGTCCGTCTCACGTGATGATCGGACACGGGCTAGTTGACATGGATCATGTGTCACTTGGATGACTAGAGAGATGTCTATCTAAGTGGGAGTTCATTAAATAATTTGATTATGTGAACTTAATTATCATGAACTTAGTCTAAAATTATCTTTAAAATCTATATTGTAGATCCAATGGCCAACACGAATGTCACCCTCAATTTCAACGCGTTCCTAGAGAAAACCAAGATGAAAGATGATGGAAGAAACTATGCGGACTGGGTCCGTGGCTTGAGGATCATCCTCATAGCTTCCAAGAAATTGTATGTCCTTGATGCACCACTAGGTGACCCACCCCTTCTCCCAGCAGAGCAAGACGTTGTGAACGCTTGGCATTCTCGCTGCGATGATTACTCCCTTGTTCAGTGTGGCATGCTTTACAGTTTAGAACCAGGGCTCCAAAAGCGTTTTGAGAAACACGGAGAATATGAGATGTTCCAAGAGCTGAAACTGGTTTTCCAAGCTCATGCCCGGGTCGAGAGATATGACGTCTCCGACAAGTTTTTCAGCTGTAAGATGGAGGAGAATAGTTCTGTCAGTGAGCACATCCTCAAGATGTCTGGGCTACACAACCGCTTGACTCAGCTGGGAGTTAATCTCCCAGATGACTCGGTCATTGACAAAATCCTCCAGTCGCTTCCACCTAGCTACAAGAGCTTTGTGATGAACTACAACATGCAAGGGATGGAGAAGTCCGTTCCTGAGTTGTACTCGATGCTGAAATCAGCAGAGGTCGAGATCAAAAAGGAGCATCAAGTGTTGATGGTGAATAAGACCACTAGTTTCAAGAAAGGCAAGGGTAAGAAGAACTTCAAGAAGGACGGCAAAGCTGTTGCCGCGCCCGGTAAGCAAGTTGCCGGGAAGAAGAACAAGCATGGACCCAAGCCTGAGACTGAGTGTTTTTATTGCAAGGGTACCGGTCACTGGAAGCGGAACTGCCCCAAGTACTTAGCGGATAAGAAGGATGGCAACATTAAAGGTATATGTGATATACTTGTTATTGATGTGTACCTAACCAGCGCTCGTAGTAGCTCCTGGGTATTTGATACCAGTGCAGTTGCTCACATTTGTAACTCCAAGCAGGAGCTGCGGAATAAGCAGAGGCTGGCAAAGGACGAGGTGACGATGCGCGTCGGGAATGGTTCCAAGGTCGATGTGATCGTCGTCGACACGCTACCTCTACATCTACCTTCAGGATTAGTGTTAAACCTTAATAATTGTTATTTAGTACCAGCTTTGAGCATGAACATTGTATCTGGATCTCGCTTGCTGCGAGATGGCTACTCATTTAAATCTGAGAATAATGGTTGTTCTATTTATATGAGAGAAATGTTTTATGGTCATGCCCCGCTGGTCAATGGTTTATTTTTGATGAATCTCGAACGTGATGTTACACATGTCCATAGTGTGAGTACCAAAAAGTGTAAGGTTGATAACGATAGTCCCACTTACATGTGGCACTGCCGCCTTGGTCATATTGGTGTCAAACGCATGAAGAAGCTCCATACTGATGGACTTTTGGAGTATCTTGATTTCGAATCATTTGACACGTGCGAACCATGCCTCATGGGCAAGATGACCAAGACTCCGTTATCCGGAACAATGGAGCGAGCAACTGACTTGTTGGAAATAATACATACCGATGTATGCGGTCCAATGAGTGTTGAGGCTCGTGGTGGCTACCGTTATGTTCTCACCCTCACTGATGACTTGAGTACATATGGGTATGTCTACTTAATGAAACATAAGTCTGAAACTTTTGAAAGGTTCAAGGAATTTTAGAGTGAGGTAGAGAATCAACGTGACAGGAAAATAAAGTGCCTACGATCTGATCGAGGCGGAGAATATTTAAGTCACGAGTTTGGCACGCACCTAAGGAAATGTGGAATTGTTTCACAACTAACGCCGCCTGGCACACCTCAGCGAAATGGTGTGTCTAAACATCGTAATCACACTCTATTAGATATGGTATGATCTATGATGTCTCTTACCGACTTACCGCTATCATTTTGGGGATATGCATTAGAGACTGCCGCATTCACTTTAAATAGGGCACCGTCAAAATCCGTTGAGACGACACCGTATGAATTATGGTTTGGAAAGAAACCTAAGCTGTCGTTTCTAAAAGTTTGGGGATGCGATGCTTATGTGAAGAAACTTCAACCTGAGAAGCTCGAACCCAAAGCGGAAAAGTGCGTCTTCATAGGATATCCCAAAGAGACTATTGGGTATACCTTCTACCTACGATCCGAGGGCAAAGTCTTTGTTTCCAAGAATGGATCCTTTCTCGAGAAGAGTTTCTCTCGAAAGAAGTAAGTGGGAGGAAAATAGAACTTGATGAGGTAATTGTACCTCCACTCGAACCGGAGAGTAGCGCAGCACAGGAAGTTGTTTCTGTGGAGCCTGCACCGGACGGAGAGGAAGTTAATGATGATGATCATGAAACTTCAGATCAATTTACTATTGAATGTCGAAGGTCCACTAGGACACGTTCCGCACCAGAGTGGTACAGCAACCCTATCCTGGAGATCATGTTATTGGACAACAGTGAACCTTCGAATTATGAAGAAGCAATGGCAGGCCTGGATTCCAATAAATGGCTTGAGGCTATGAAATCCGAGATAGGATGCATGTATGAGAACAAAGTATGGACTTTGGTGGACTTGCCTGATGATAAGCGAGCCATTGAAAATAAATGGATCTTTAAGAAGAATACTGACGCGGATGGTAATGTAACCGTCTATAAGGCTCGGCTTGTCGCTAAGGATATCGACAAGTTCAAGGAATTGACTACGATGAGACTTTCTCACCCGTAGCGATGCTAAAGTCTGTCCGAATCATGTTAGCAATTGCCGCATTTTATGATTATGAGATCTGGCAAATGGACATCAAAACGGCATTCCTTAATGGTTTCCTTAAGGAAGAACTGTATATGATGCAGCCGGAAGGTTTTGTCGATCCTAAAGATGCTAACAAGGTATGCAAGCTCCAGCGCTCCATCTATGGGCTGGTGCAAGCATCTCAGAGTTGGAACATTCGCTTTAATGAAGTGATTCAAGCGTTTGGGTTTGTACAGGTTTGTGGAGAACCCTGTATTTACAAGAAAGTGAGTGGGAGCTCTATAGCATTTCTCATATTATATGTGGATGGCATACTGATAATGGGAAATGATATAGAACTCTTGGAAAGTATAAAGGCCTACTTGAATAAGTGTTTTTCAATGAAGGACCTTGGAGAAGCTGCTTACATATTAGGTATTAAGATCTATAGAGATAGATCGAGACGCCTCATAGGTCTTTCACAAAGCACATACCTTGACATGATATTGAAGAAGTTCAATATGGATCAGTCCAAGAAGGGGTTCTTGCCTGTGTTACAAGGTGTAAGATTGAGTACGACTCAATGCCCGACCACGACAAAGGATAGAGAAGAGATGAGTGTCATCCCCTATGCTTCAGCCATAGGCTCTATTATGTATGCCATGCTGTGTATCAGACCTGATGTGAACCTTGCCATAAGTTTGGTAGGGAGGTACCAAAGTGATCCCGGAGCGGAACACTGGACATTGGTCAAGAATATCCTGAACTACCTAAAAAGGACCAAGGAGATGTTTCTCGTATATGGAGGTGCCGAAGAGCTTGTCGTAAAGGGTTACGTTGATGCTAGCTTCAACACAGATCCGGACGACTCCAAGTCGCAAACCGGATACGTGTATATTTTGAACGGAGGGGCAGTCAGCTGGTGCAGCAGCAAGCAAAGCGTCGTGGCAGCATCTACATGTGAAGCGGAGTACATAGCTGCTTCATAAGTAGCAAAGGAAGGATTCTGTATGAAGGAGTTCATCACCGGCCTAGGAGTAATTCCAACCGCGTCGGGCCCGATGACTCTATTCTGTGACAACACTGGAGCTATTGCCCTTGCGAAGGAGCCCAGGTTTCACAAGAAGACAAGACACATCAAGCGCCGCTTCAACTCCATCCGTGATTACATTCAGGAGGGAGATATATATATTTGTAAAGTACATACGGATCTGAATGTCGCAGACCCATTGACTAAACCTCTTTCACGAGCAAAATATGATCAACACCAGAATGCTATGGGTGTTCGATTCATCACAATGTAACTAGATTATTGACTCTAGTGCAAGTGGGAGACTGTTGGAAATATGCCCTAGAGGCAATAATAAAATGGTTATTATTGTATTTCCTAGTTCATGATAATTGTCTATTGTTCATGCTATAATTGTGTTAATCGAAAACCGTAATACATGTGTGAATACATAGACCACAACATGTCCCTAGTAAGCCTCTAGTTGGCTAGCTCGTTGATCAATAGATGGTCACGGTTTCATGGCCATGGACATTGGATGTCATTGATAACAGGATCACATCATTAGGAAAATTATGTGATGGACAAGACCCAATCCTAAGCATAGCACAAGATCGTGTAGTTCGTCTGCTAAAGCTTTTCAATGTCAAGTATCATTTCCTTAGACCATGAGATTGTGCAACTCCCGGATACCGTAGGAATGCTTTGGGTGTGCCAAACGTCACAACATAACTAGGTGGCTATAAAGGTGCACTACCGGTATCTCCGAAGGTGTCTGTTGGGTTGGCACGAATCGAGACTGGGATTTGTCACTCCGTGTGATGGAGAGGTATCTCTGGGCCCACTCGGTAAGACATCATCATAATGAGCTCAATGTGACTAAGGAGTTAGTCACAGGATGATGTATTACGGAACGAGTAAAGAGACTTGCCGGTAACGATATTGAACAAGGTATAGAGATACCGACGATCGAATCTCGGGCAAGTATCATACCGATAGACAAAGGGAATTGTATACGGGATTGATTGAATCCTTGACATCGTGGTTCATCCGATGATATCATCGTGGAGCATGTGGGAGCCAACATGGGTATCCAGATCCCGCTGTTGGTTATTGACCGGAGAGGTGTCTCGGTCATGTCTACGTGTCTCCCGAACCCGTAGGGTCTACATACTTAAGGTTCGATGACGCTAGGGTTATAGGGAAATGTTGTATGTGGTTACTGAAGGTTGTTCGGAGTCCGGATGAGATCTCGGACGTCACGAGGATCTCCGGAATGGTCCGGAGGTAAAGATTGATATATAGGACGTCCAGTTTTGGTCACCGGAAAGTTTTTGGGCTCATCGGTAGTGTACCGGGAGTGCCGGGAGGGTGCCGGAGGACCCCGGGAGGGGTGTGACGACCATAGTACTTTGTGGGCCCTTATAGGAAGTGTACCATCCTATTTTGGGCTGGCCAAGACCTTCTAAAAAGGCCCATGCGGCTGGAGATCAAGGGATAGGGCAAAGGAGTTTGAAAAGGAGGAGATCCACCTCCCTTGTGAGAGGTGGACTCTCCCCCTTGTTCGGCCGAACCTCTCCTCCTTGGAGGAGGGGCCAAGGCAGCCCTCCCTCTCCCTCCTCCTATATATATGCAAGGGTTTGGGCTGATTTGAGACACGACTTCTCTCTCTCTCGGCGCAGCCCTACCCTTTCTCTTCCTTGTTCTCCGTAGCGCTTGGCGAACCCCTGCCGGAGTCCACGTAGCTCCACCGTCACCACGCTGTCGTGCTGCCGGAGCTCTCCCTCAACCTTTCCCTCCTCCTTGCTGGATCAAGGTGCGGGAGACGTCACCGTGTTGTACGTGTGTTGAATGCGGAGGCGCCGTTGTTCGGCGCTAAGATCGGAGTCCACCGCGATCTGAATCGCTACGAGTACGACTCCACCAACCGCGTTCTTGTAACGCCTCCGCTTAGCGATCTTCAAAGGTATGAAGATGCAATCTCTCCCCACTCGTTGTTGGTTTCTTCATGGATAGATCTTGGTGATCGTAGGAATTTTTTTGATTTACTACTACGTCTCCCAACACGTACAACAATGAATACTTTGTATACCTGTAAAGACGGGCTTTTTGTTTCTTCTACCACATGTAATATCTTCTTACAGAATGTACATGATTATTATTCTCATATGAACATTCATAGAACTTTTCTAATACTTGATATCCTACCATATGTTGTTTGGATCTTGCAAAGCCGATGGTCTTTTTATCGGGTATAATGTAATTAAGTTACGTTTTGTTTCAACGTTGCACAATTAGTGAGGGAAATGTCGAGTCCCCTCGCTCTACTGATCTCTTTTGTGAAGCCTTGATGTGTGTTATTTTAATTTGAGCTATTTAACTAAGAAAAGAAGTTTATCTTATCACTTAGTATATCTGTTCCCTTAAATTCGTTATGTTGTTGGTCTGCATTTTCTCCCGAAATGGAGGAAAAAGATTTGCCACATTGATTAATTAAGAAGAAGATAATTCCACAGTTAATTAATGAAAAAACGGGCAAAAACCGATACAAACCAACCACATGTCTACTACTCACGTAGCATGCAACCCCATAAACGCACAGTCAACCCAAGAATCATACTCACCACACACTGACCAGTAAACCTCACACTCCTATGTTGCAAAGAAATTCGCAATGAGACTACCAAGCATAATCCAAAAGACCGATGACCATTCATCAAGTGGCTGCGGATTCCTTTTCTATGGCGCCACTCTTTTTACTTTTGTTTCTGAGAGCATCCTCCATGATTGTCTTGCCAGATCCAAGGCTAGCTGCCTCCAAACGTTTGAGCAAGCCGTGAATCTCTATCTCAAAGAGAATCGCATCAAACTTGCCACACACAGACTCCACCTGCCCAATAGTCACGTGCGTGTGGGTGACCACACTGTCAAGCATCCACGGTCCACAAAGGTGAGCAAATGGCTAGGCTCCGATACGATGGACTCAAGTGCCTCGAGTTGCTCACATAACATAGGCGAATCATGTCCCTCACACGAGGTCGCCGGTGAGATGACCTTCATATGCCCCATAGATAGAGGCGAAGCAAGTCCCACACATGGATGTTTAAGATCAGGCATGATCTGCAGCACCAGGGCCACACACGTGGCGATGGACACATCCTCAGAGGTAGGCAACATGAGAGATATGTCAGGTTCCCCACACAACACCCACAACTTGGGCATTATCTTCAGCACCAGAGATACAACCTCGATGGAGGCCTCACCCTTGAAGTTCGACAACATAGGAGGCATCAAACTAGACCCATCATGAGGCGAGAAGCTACCAAAAGCTCCACATCCACAACACCAACAAAAAGTTCAACCATAGGAGCCGATGCAAGAGGAAACTCTGACAAGTGGCCTAGCCGGCCAGCAAAAACCTCCATCCGCTCCAAGAATCCCCCATCAGAGTCGTACACCCCTGCAAAGTAGTCACCATGTCGCGAAGGGGCTGAAACACCTCCTCCAAATGAGACACAGTCAAGGCATGCATCTTAGAACGTAACACTTTCATATGAGAATAAAGAAGATGCTTAAGCAATCCCATATCAGCAGCAGAACACTTGATGGGATCCGTAGCGTCCGAAGGGGCAACAAGCGAGGCCCAAAAACGTCATTGCAGATGCAAAGATCCAGGAGTCGAACTGATGCAGTGGCGAGGAGCTCAGCAGTCCTACAGGTCCCACAGACAACGCAGGGAAGCTGAAGGCGGACGGGGACAGAGGAGAGGACCTTCCCCAATGGCTGGTGCAAGGGACAAGAACACTCATGATGGCCTGGGAGGCCACATGCTAGGTATCTGACATGACCGGGGCGAACAACGACCAAATGCTCTAGCGCTAAGCAGTGGTAACAAAGGGAATTTTTTTCAGAAGTACTACGAATTGTGCACCAAATTTGAAAAAAATGTTATCAATTTGAAAAATTACAAAAGTAGTACCCCGTTGGCCGCAGTTGGGCCGATCGGCCGCGCGTCGGCTTTTACCAGGCCGAAATCGGCCCATCGGCCGAAGCCAGACCGAACAGGCCGGCCGTCGGCCCACGCCAGGCCAAGCGCCACCCGTTGGCCACCAGGAGGCCGACCGGTCCCTGGATAAGGCTGACGCGGCCAGCCCCCTTCTTCCTCCTCCAGCTCTCTCTTTCTCTCATACTTCGGCTGAAAATCCCCCCCCTTGATCTCCCTTTCCCTCCACCCATTTCCCGTTTCAATCCGATGAAACAATAGATCGTCTTCTTCTCCCCCGCCCTATGGTTTCATTATTTGCAACATGGTAGTGATTTGTTCGTGTGGAGGAGAAATGGTGTAGTGGTGAAGGTGTGAATGGTGAGAAGGTGGAGTGGAGGGGAGGAAGAAGAAGGTGGAGAGGAAGAAGGAGGGAACTCACGTGTCAAAGGTATAATTTTTTTCTGTTAGTTTAGGTTAGTTTTTTAATGTACGTAAAATTAGTTTACGTTATTTTTATTAGTGGTGATTTTAGGTTACTTTTATTAGTGTAGTGATTTTAGGTTACTTTTATTTCAGAGAAAGGCACGAGTTAGCAAAGAAGCATATTGCAGATAATCAGAACACTCCTTATTGTAGCCGTGTCATGGAGTACATGGCTGAGAAGATAAAGAAAGCAAAAAAGCACACTGTCACACTCATGGGTAATCAGGAAAGGAGGTATGAGATTCAGCTTCCTACTGATGGTTTTGGTTCTGCAAATGAGGTGAAGACCCATGAGGTTACAATTGGAGCAGAATTTTATCCAACTTGTGAGTGTACATGCAACAAACCGAAGTTATTGCACCTGCCTTGCTCACATGTGTTGGCTTCCTATGGCCAGATTCAGTTGGACGCTATCTCCTTCGTGTCTCCCTACTATTCAAAGGAGGTAGTACTCAATGTCTGGACAGGTGAGATGACAGGGTTTAGAGTCGTCGGCAATTTCAACAAGGTAAGCGATGGTGATAGAGTATACACCCCAAATCCTGCACTACGGCGAACTAGTAGGGGCATGCGTAAGGTAAAGCGCATATGAAAAGATATGGACCAATCTGAAGCTGGTGGAGCAACCAGACAATGTTTGCTCTACACGGCTTATGGGCATATGATGAAATATTGCCCCGACCTAAAGAAAGACGGTGCTTCCACATCGACGAGCGCTTCCACATCGACGACTGTAGCAACAGTTGCAAGAGGTTGTCCTGGAAGTCGTGGTGGACGAGGCTCTCGAGGTCAAAGGGGCGGACGAGGAATAAATAACTCAGAAGCTGCATAATATGTCAGACTATGTTTTTATTTGTAATATGTCGAACTATGTTTTTATTTGTAATATGTGTGCACTATGTTTTTATGTGTAATATGTGAGACTATGCTTTAATGTGTAATATGTGAGCCTAAGTTTTTATTTGTTATATGTGAGACTATGTTTTTATTTGTAATATGCAAACATCTATGTTTTATTTTGTAATATGTGTGGACTATGTTCTAATTGCAGATATGGCTTCGTATCCGATGCTTAATGGTAATATCGATAGAGGTCACCGAGGCGCACTTACGGAATCGGGCACGAACTTAGACGTGTTGATCACTCGCACCCCAAAGTCTAACTGGATGATACACCCTTCATGGGTGGATAGGTATGTGTCGATATAATCACTTACTATGTTTGACATCGCTTTGATAGAAGCTAATTGTAATCTACATTCTGTTTATTTTGTAGGTTGAATTGGGCTGGACTTCTACCCTTGGCACGAATGGTTGAGGGTACATTGGATGAGTGGGTTGATCACCCGGACTTGGATGATGCAGGTGAACCAATGCAGTTGCACAAGAGGCAAGTATCACGCTTCTCTTACGACAGGTCACTCCTTAGCTGCATAGTAGATAGATGGAGACCAGAGACACATACGTTTCACTTTCCCTGGGGAGAGATGGCTCCTACTTTACAAGATGTGTCCTACTTGTTGGGATTACCTTTGGCCGATGCTACCATAGGACCTTTAGAGGTAGAAACTGGTTGGCTAGCATCTATGCATTCCCGTTTTCTGGCTACGGTGCCAACTACCAAGACACTAGAAAACGATCGGCACGGGCCTCTTTTCAGGTGGTTGAGCCAGTTTTAGATTGTCGCCTTAGGATATCCCACTTTTCAGTTGTGAGAGGCACAGATTGACCGGTCCCTAGAGGCATATATTATGTGGTTGTTTGGCAAGACGATGTTCACAGAGAACCACATGACCACTGTAGATGCATGACTGATCGGTGTTGCACGAGAGATAGTTGACGCACGTTCCCCAGAGGACATTGTGCAGAGGAGTTTTGGTTCTGTTGTGCTAGCAGCTACGTATAGAGGCCTATGCAAAGCTTGCCAGTTGAGGTCAAGGAAATCTGGTCTTCTCGGATGTCCACTATTGTTGCGGCTTTGGTCATATGAGAGATTCCCTATTGGTCGACCTTACGTCAGCGTTGACAAACCTTTTGGTAATGAGGACATGGCTGGACATTACGTGCCTTCTATCGGTGACTTTCCTACTATGGGATCTGTTTGGGCACGGAGGTATTTTCATTATTAACAATATGAATTAGTAGTGTTTATTTCTCGCTATTCAATATTATGTACTAATGTTTGTTTTCATGCACACAGACAGTTTACGCCTGGCCAGGTGAGGGGCTGCTACCCCTCCTTCACGGCATAGTTTGATAGTCTGCACGAGGATCAGGTTATATGGGAACCATACACCCGTAATGCTATTTCAGAAACGTACCCGGGTGGGATTTCTAGATTCTGCACTAGAGATCAGCATTATTGGATGACCAAGGCCAAGTTGGTGTTCGACGTGATGGTTGAGGAGATGGCTATTAATAGGGTGATGAGATAGTTCGGTCTGTGCCAAGAGCCTGACATTCCGGTTATTTCACAATTACCAGATCACGTGCACAAGTAAGTAATACCACTTTGGTTCTCAGCTCTGCATTAATAGGTTATTGAGACAGTTCGGTCTACTTATAGCTATTCATGTTACGTGCATTTCAATCTCAGGTACAGTCGCGTAGGAGGAAACAAGTCCCAGGCTTCTTGGTTTCGTGACATCAGACCTTACATCGAGGAATGGACTACTACCCCGACAAATATCTGGGATGAAGTTCCTGACTTCGACTAGGACAAGTTCGGGTTGTATCTGAAGCGTTACAGACAAAGCACGAGGATCTACTTGGTTCCATCATCTGCTTCGGATCATATCCTAGTTCCTCTCGCCAGCGATATGTTCCCAACTTCCTCAGTTGTGGGAACCAGACACCACGCGGTATGTCCTCAGTTTTTCTCACATGCTACGTTTTCCCTATACATGAACATGTACAATTGGTTAACTTTCTGTGTACAGGATGAATTGTCAACTTAGGTGCTAGAGGAGGTTACCGCTTTGGTGGACCGCGTTGACAGAGGAGAAAATATCCCACAGCAAGAGCAAGCAACAAGGTTGAAGAGTCTTCAAGCGAAGATATGCGGGATCGTCGCAGCTGTTACATGTAGACGATCTTCCGATGTTGTTGACACTCGTGCAGCACATCGTCCGCCACGCCCCTCTCTGCAGCGTTCAGAACCTCGACCTTCACAGCTAGGGAGCTCCTCCTAGCAGCAGGAACCTCCTTCGCAGCCAGGGAGCTCCTCCTAGCAGCAGGCACCTCCTTCATAGCCAGGTAGCTCCTCCTGGCAGCAGGCACCTCATTCACAGCCAGGGAGCTCCTCCTGGCAATAGGCACCTCCTTCACAACCAGGGAGCTCCTCCTGGCAGCAGGCACCTCCGTCATAGCCCGGGGGTTATTTCTACCAGCAGCCACCTCCTTCATAGCCTGGGGGCTATTTCTACCAGCAGCCACCTCCTTCACAGCCCGGGGACTCTTCCTGGCTTCAGCATATGGACCTAGGTAACTTAACTTTGTACATTCTTTTACAAAATTTAGCCTCGTAAGTCATTCTTTACATGTTTTAATTTACCAGCAAGCGGCAGCCAGTCGCAACCGTTCATGACTTCAGTTTAGTCACCTCTGTTTACTGGTCCTGGTTCGTACATACCTGGCGATGGCAAGGACGATGACCGTGGTGCATGCACCTATGGTATCTCGGAGATAGTTCTTGCCACTCCACCATCACCATCGACGCAGGAGACACAGACACCGACGGACGAGGTGTTCTATGGTCGTGGTCATCGTGACATTCGTCCATCGCCTCAGCGCTTATCGCCTTGTGGTCCATGTCCGAGGAAGCCCAAGATTCGTCGCAAGCCCCAACAGTGATATGGTCATCTACGTACGAGACATGACTATCTATTTATGTATGAGACATATGTAGCCTTTATGTATCGGACATATTCATGTATTTGACATCTTTAGCCTCTATGTATCGGATATATTCATGTATGTGACATATTTATGGTTGAGACTTATTTGGTTTGGAGAGAGAACAACAGTAACGCAAACCAAATACGTCCAAATGAATTAGAAAGTACAACTGAATTAAACGTTAAGACTGAATTAAACGTTACAACTAAATTAAACATTACAACTTAATTAAAATGCACTACATAAAACACCACTACAGAAAATAGTACTACATGAAAAATGTATTACATGAATGGATCATCATCATCCTCTGTCGATGCAGATCTCTTCCCCTTTGTCGGTGCAGAACTGTTGCCCATCGACTGTGCGGTCGTCTTCACCTTGGTACTCGGCATGAAGACGTCGTCTTCGTCCTTCGTCGATGCAGAACTCTTCCCCTTCATTGATGTAGAACTCTTCCCCTTCGTCGATGCAGAACTCTTGCCCTTCGATGCAAAACTCTTTACCTTGCTGCTCGGCATGAAGAGGTCGTCCTCGTCCTCACTTTCTGCTGACCATAAACCTGAATTATTCACAGCAATCCTGAGATAAGCATCACCCTTGTGCAGTTGCTTTTGCCATCTAGCGTGCAACCTCAGAAGTTCTTTCCGTATCTCCTCAAAAGTCCTGGGAGGCCATCCACTCCTAGATAATTGGTGAGCCAACTCATTCATTATGAAGTCACTACTAATGAGTTTCTCCCATGGAACTACTCTATCATTCATCTTGAAATTGGCAGCTAGACGAAGAAGACGGTCGGACATACCCTTGTGAAAACTACGATCAAAAGGATAGTGAGGAGGACAAGGACGAGACATCTCCATGAAAGGATGGCGAGAGCAGAAGGATGGCGGAGCGAAAGGGAAAGGAAGGGCCTGCTCACCCTCCTTGCTGTGAATGTGGTTATATAGGCGGGAGAGAAAGTGGCGGGAGAGAAAGGCGAGAAAGACAATGGAGGGAACAAATGGCGGGAGAGAAACTGGCGGGAGAGAACCAATGCAGTTGCACAAGAGGCAAGTATCACGCTCTCACTGAAATTAAGATACAATTTGCTGAAATTAAGATACAACTTGCTGAAATTAAGATACAACTTGCTGAAATTAAGATACAACTTGCTGAAATTGAGTTACAAGAATATAAATCTACTGAGTCCAACGTGGATATTTTCCTTTTCCATCTCCAGCTTCTTCTGCTGCCTGGGATGCACGAGCCCTTTCTTTCTTTCCCTGCCTCTCAGCCTCACGGGCCTCCTCTCGCTACCGGTAGACCTCCGCCAGTCGAAGTTGGTTTTCTTGTTTTTTCTTCTTCATCTCAGCAAGAAAAGCCCTCTGCTCCACATAGTACTCTTGCCAAGCTCTCACCCGCTCTTCTTTCTCCTCTGTTGCCGCCTTCTCGCAGCGCTCCTCCAAGTCCAAACTTGCCCATGCACGACGACTTCTTTCACGTATCTCAGTCACCGCCCAGTCTGGCATTTTCGTGTCTATCCAACGATAGTACTAGCACAGGGGCGGAGGAGACTACAAAAGAAACAGAAATATAAAAATCGAATAAAAAAATATCAACAACGTGTTTATTCTGGGTGACTGAAACATACTGGAGGCGTGATGTACGGTGAAGGACCAACGGGTGGATCTTCCTCATAATTAGCGCACATGAAAAACTTCATGCCCAACCAATTTGAAAAATCCGTCACCTCCTTCACCTTGCAGAGATCCCCGCACCAACAACGAATTGCTTCCACCCCCTGAGGCAACTTCACACTCTTCCATTTGCTAGGCCTAATGCTTTGATCCGAACAAGGCAAACTCATAATGACTACCGCGCTGGTTTTTCGAGTGTTGGTGGCCGATGGAGGAAGGCAAATACAATGCCTCCTTTTATAGGCATATGACAATAGCAATGGCGGGAAATCGGGCGGGAAAATTTGGCGGGAATACTTGGGGGAGAAAATGGCGGGAGAGAATGGCGGGAGAGAAAGGCGGGACAGAATGGCGGGAGAGAATGGCGGGAAGGAAAGTGGCGGCAGAGAATGGTGAGAAAAAGCTGGCGGCACAGTATGGCGAAAAATAATAAGGGGAATAGTACGGCTTGCTGAAATTAATATACATCTTCCTGAAATTAAGATACAACTTGCTGAAATTAAGATACAAGAATATAAATCTACTGAGTACAACGTGGATATTTTCTGCTGCCTGGGCTGCACGAGCCCTTTCTTTCTTTCTTACTGTGGCAGATAGCTGAAAACAACAGCTAGCTTCTGTTCACGCTATTTGAATGTTATGAGCACCAAATTGTTGACTTCAATAGACGATGCCAGCAGAAAATTACCGAAACCTTCCTTCTTCAACACCATTCGATCACCCAAGCCAATGAAGTAGGAACAAGGAATGCTCACAAATATATCATCATCTTCTGAATCCAAAGTAATTTCAAGAGTTAAAGAACAAGTCCTAGGAATAGACACAAATTCCATCAAACTCCTGACAACCATGATAGGAATAACCTAACAAAAACAAGCAAGTTATATGATCCATCCTATGAACCAGCAAAGAACAAACAAATAATAAAAACCAGAAACCAAAGCTTACCATATGTTGAGAAATAACATTCATGCGATCCATCCTATGAACAAAAGGAGTACACAGTATGTAATTGTCATCAAAGAGCTGCCGCGACATGACATACATTTGATGATAATTCAGAGTGACACCACGACTATAAAAACAGTTGTCAACAAGTTCCCTCTGAGTTTCACTCAGATCCTCAAGAGCTACAAAAAATGATTTCACTAACTCAAATGAACAACAAAACGTATAAGCTGAAACAAATCTGAAAATCAGTCAAAAAAATATCTTACCAACATGGGGTAAAGGACAACATAACACCATCCCGATGAAATTCGACACTAATATAAGTTCCATAGTGCTCAAGCATAACAGTCATCATGTCACTACGGCGGAGACCATAATCATTCACAAGTTCCTCCCACGAAGGACCATGGAATTTACTGCTCATCCTACCATGTGTAAATATACCATGGTATAAGTTACCCTCACTATTGTGCAAAGCAAGATCAATATCTGTGTCACCTCTCCGAATAGCTAAAACTCTGCACTCCTCAATGTACCGAGCAAGATGTGATCTAACACTGCACGGAACATACTACAACAAGAATGGAAGCAAACATCATAATCATATAAACAAAGGCATTCGAATATGCCACAGATAGATAATCAAGACGTAGAATCTTATAACACGTCTTGAACATCGACGATCCAGCACCACAGTAAATACAGACGCACCGGAATCAACGGCAGCACAAGGGCCACCTGGAGCTCGGCAAAATGGGCAAGCCATTTACCTGCAGACGGACGGTGATCAATAAGAACTAAATCCACTACTGACTTGATAGTTCTCATTCGATTGAGTTGGAAGCCAAAAAAAATACCGTAGGCCGATGGAGAGCATCCTGATCTATTGTTTACGCGGGTACGATAACAACATGGATGGTCAAGTAAAGAGATCGACGAGGCGGTGGAAGCACCGAAGAGCAACGAGAGTGAGAGGTGGAGAGGGGCAGGCTACTAGACGGGAGAGGGTAAAACGAGTGGTCGGAGGAGGAAGAAAGAAGCCCTGGGCCTTATCCAGGGGCCCATCGGACTCCCTCTGGCCGACAGGTGGCTCTTCGACCCCCCCCTCTGGCCGACAGGGGGCTCTTCGGCCTGGTGCTGGCCGACGGGCCCCTGTTCGGCCTGGTGCTGGCCGATGGGGTACTAATTTTGAGTTTTTTTCAACTACTATAGCTCTTTTTAAATTTGGTACAAAATCCGTACTAGTTTTGGAAAAAATTCTAACAAAGATCGTAAGCTCTTTGCTTGAAAGCGAGAGAGATGGCAGTCTCCATCCTGTGCGGCGGCACGGAGGCCAACCCCTGTCGTGGACGATGTCGGACCCCTGCCTTCTCCCATCGTAGATCCAAAGACGCCTCAGGAGCAGCAGTGACAACAACAGTAGCAGCCTGACTACACATCACGATGGATATGGCAGTCAACAACGTCATTGGGTCGAGCACGTCGTCATCATCGCTACCGTCGTCGTTGGCGGCCCATGACACAGCCAGCGGCGACTGAGGAGGGCGCACAACGACGTCGGGGACGAGGCCTACCGTGGTCGGCTGAGGTGCCGGTGAGAGAAGACCCGGACCGTCGTTACTACTCGAGTGGCGCGTAGCAGATGAATTCTTGCCCTCATTCTCCTTCAAGAACCTCCAAGAAGGAGGACGCCAGAGCACAACACAGTAGGACGGTTCAGCGCTGGTGCCTGGTGCCAACGGAAGGACAACCGCCATCCCCGTCGACGCTAGATGGACGCGAGATGCCGTGGCTCTCGGCGGATCTTTTTGGTAGACGAGAGAGGGCGCAAAGAGGGTTCCGGTGCCGATGATAGTAGCTGTAGGGAGGCCAGGGGAGGAAATCGGGGCTGCCCCGCCGGAGCGCTCACTCGATGCAGTTCGTGGGATCTCATCCCCTCCCAGTCTAGGCTATATTGAGTCTTGGTCTGCATTTCATCTTAGTTCAAGAGATACCTGTTTCATGCTTGTACAAGATTCTTCTAAAGAAATTATCTTGTATTGATAAGTTTTGTTAAGACTGAGATGCACGGAATGTGTGAAGATGAAAGACTTGACGTTCTATTTTTGCAAGTTAATGTGTGTCCGCACACGAATGCGTTATCGAGTATCCTCAACGTCAGGGGTGATGCACCGTAACGCACGTCCAAGGAGACCCGACGTGAAGCGCGATACGCATAATATCCAACGGGCGCTTTTGTAGACCAGAAGCCCTGCTCTCCTTGGGAGGGACCCTGTCAGGGCTCGCGGCGACTATGGGTTTCTCCAGGTTGACTCGTTCGCCCCTGGAGCCTCGTGGATCTGCGACCCTCTGGCATGGAGGACTTTCGATAGAACGAGAAGCATGATACAAGGGTAAGAGATAAAAATGGATGAACACAAAAGTGTAATTGATAGACTGATTCAATTGGTGTCGTTCAACATGCCATCACCTCTAATTTGTTATGAGGCGGCTGGACTTACCGTGCAAAAAGACTCCAAATCCCGTCTAAATCTTTTCAAAAATTAATTGAACATGAATTTAGGTAAGGCTTAGACAACAATTCAGTTTTTGAGCTCACATCCCACAAATGCCTCAGATGAAAACATGCTCAAAAGCAATTTTAACTGTTTTGACAAGACGGACAACTTTCATGCTGAATGTTTTTTGATTCGAGACCATATTAAAGCCGCAATATGCCGTCCAAAAGTTGTTGTTAATAAAACAACGCACAGGCAAACATGTCTTGGTGGAGGCAGCCAATATAGGAGCAAATAGGGACTACACGGAGAGGAACTTTTGGTATATGGGTGTATATACATCCTATATGAAAAAAAAATTCAAAAAATTCTAATTTTTCAAAATAAACTTGACCTTTCATTGTGCTGGTAAAAAAAATTCCATGGAAATAAAAACTCTCGTTGACTTCTTTTGAGAAAATAAAAAAATCCGGTCAAAAAAGTGTGAATAGTGACCATAATTGCAAAAAAAACTATTTGCCTTGAAATTGACGCTGATTTTCTATTCGTGAAAATTTATATACTGGAGCAAACTAAAGTCAAGTTTATTGTAAAAAGACTTCCAAACTATTTTGAATTTTTTGTAATTATCAAAAATAACCCATATGAAGTGCATATACACCCAGAAATGTATTTCCCCTACCTAGGACATGTTCTTATTTTTTGAACAATTAAAACAGTAGGAGAGGCTCCTACTGTAGCTTCATTAACTTAAAATAATATATGGAAAAAATCTCCCGAGAGCGAAGGCCCTCGCGTCGCTCCCTCCCCGGGCGGTTCAGGCGGCGAACCAGCCTCCCGCCCACCGCACCCCTCCCCACCCCCTTCCCTCGCCGTCGTCGATGGGATCCGCCGGGCGAAGCCCGCGTGGATCCGGCGGCGGTGGGGCCACCTTTTCCCGTCTCCTGGGCGCTCGCGAGGGGGTGCTCGTGGTGTCCGACGGTGGATGGTGGCCGGCGTGTGGTGCTCGGCATGCAGTGCTTCACGTCGGTTGTGCGTGCCGCTGTGGCATGGCGGTGGCTTCGCGTGCGGATGGTGGTGCCGGGTGAGGGGAGGCTCGGGGCTAGGGTCAAGCGGCGCGACTCCGGCGGAGCGGCGGGCCAGCGGCTGGAGCTCGACGACCTCACCGGCGGCCTTCTCCAGCGAGGAGGCGGCGGCCCGTGTAGCTGTTTGGCGGGTAGCTGCGCTTGGTGCCGGTGTTGGCTGTGATGGGAGGATCTGGATCTAGAACTGGAGCTCGTGTGGCAGATTCAGGTGGTTCTGGTGGTGGCAGCTCGTGGTGGCAACTTCGTGCGGCTGGATCCGGAGCTTCGGGGTGGCAGCCCGTGCTCCCCGCCTGGTGGTTTTGGTCTGATGGTGTGCTTCACTCCTGTTGCGACTCTTCGTCGGTGGCTTGACTCGGAAGGGCTCTAGAGGTTGGTGGTGGCTCTCATGTGCGGCTGGTGCGGCGGCGTCATGGGAGGTGCACGGGCTAGCGGAGGTGTGGTGCGTGAGGGTGTGGTGTTGGGTGAAGCTCCGAGCGAAAGCTCGCTGGTTTCTTGCCGGCCGGCGGCGACGGTGTCCGTGGACGTTGTTTCACCTCCTTGGGACGCCATTGTGGAGTTCTTCCCCTGCACACTCTCGGTCTCAGGTCTTCGGGTGAAAACCTAAGGCCCGGTCGGGTCGGGCGGCGGCATCGGCATCGTTGGTTCCCCCTTTGAGGCGTCGCCTTGAAGACCTTGGATTCCGATTCGCACCCCATGTGCTAGACGCTCACGGCGCTGCAGTCGGCTGGTGCCCGACTGGCAGTGTGGAGGTTCTGGCGCCGTGACTTGCGCGGCGACGATGGTGGTGGAAAGTTGTGCAGGTCTGTGGCTGGTCTTTGTTCATCAATAGTCGGCTTGTTTCTGAGCGTGAAGTCGGAGCTGCGGCGTTGCGGGGCGACTCTGCGGTAACGATACCAGGCGATGGGCACTTCGGTCTCTGTTGGCGCCAGACGTGCTCCTTTTCTCCTATGATGCTTGCCACCAAGGTCGGAGTTGCCTGGTCCTCGGCGTCGCCGGCCGATTGAGTGGCTTTGGCCAGCATGGTTCTGTGTGTCGTTCGTTCGGAGGGGCCTTGACGGGTCGTCCGTGCTGGAGTCGGAGTCGCTTGCTCGAGGAGAGGTGATGACGATGGCATTTCGGGCAACCTAGACGTTGTCCTTGCCTCGACGGTGTATGTGGGTCTTGTGGGTGCCAGGTCGGCCGGGTTGCCCTTCCTTTTGGGCGTGTTGTAACGGTTTTAGCCCGGTTCTCAGTAAATTAACTGGGCAACTCTCTTCTGCTTTTTTAAGAAATCGAGATCCTCAAGGACCGAGTTCGAATTTTTTTTAACTTAAAATATGTACAGTGAGGGTGTTACATGGCAGTGATGCCAAAAACAAAGTAAAGGGTGTGGGTCTATAAGTAGGAGTGCTAGTCTTAGGTAAAAAGAGAGGTAGAAAAAGTATTAATAAACACATAAAGATGTAGTTTCACTCGGTAACCCAAAACATGAGTGCACGAAGCCAGTCTTGTCTTGATGCAGGCACCCCTTCAAAGTAACGTATGTTTCTTTGTTTCCAAATATTCCACGCTGAGAGAATCGTAATTTCCTTAAATGGGGGGCGGTGCCAGGTGGCCAAGGAGTGGTCTATCATCTCCTGGATCTGCATATTTTGGTCCCAAGAAATCCCCAAGATGGCCCAACAACTAGAGCTGAACTTACATCGAAAGAACAGGTGCTTGTATGGTTCTAGATCTCGAGAGTTGCAGAGCATGCATGCATGGTTCTCATCAATTTTAAAATGTCTCTTGAGGAGCATGTCTCTCGTGTTGATTTTGTCCATGAACATTAGCAGGCGAAAACTTTGTGTCGAAGGATGCATTTTGTTTTCCATATAGAAGTGATATGTCTTGGGGCTCGACAATTTCTGAAAGAAATTTGTAAAACATCTTTGGTCGATATACACTGTCACCCCAGCAAAGAATCCACTCATCCGTTGCCGTGTGATCAAGTTGCAGAATATTGATTGACATCATCAAGGAATACCGTTCTGCTCTTGCTTCCATAGATAGGGGTAGTGTAAAATGAATCTCTGGACGAGGATCAGAGTAGAAATCAGCCAGAGAAATGCCTTCATTATTTGCAAATGAGAAGAGGTGTTGGTGTGTGTTCATGATAAGTTCATTTTCATGCCAGAGGTCTTTCCAAAGGAGTATTGTATCGCCTGGAGCTAGAATGCATTTAGTGATACCTTTGTAAACATCCATGAGCGAAAAAACATCTCTCTACCAAAATGAGCCACAACTTTGGGTTGCATGGGGGAGTTGCGTAATAATATGCATGCCAAACCAACATAACCCAGGGCACATCTACCTTATGGATGAATTTGAGAAGGAGAGCTTTGTTTTGCACCTTTAGATCATTTATACCGAGGCCACCTTTTTGTTTAGGACGATAGAGCAAATCCCAAGCAGCCAATGAGTGAGTATTTGTATCCCTATCAGCCACCTTTCTTCATAAGCAGTGTCGTCGAGCACGGTCGAAAGCATCAATGAGCTTCACGGGGTTTTTAAGGACATGTTCTGTCCGAGGGCAGGTATTATTTTTTCCTTTGCTTTTTAGTACATTGGCTCTAGGAGTCATACACTACCTCAGATGAAGTTGGCCCAAAAATCAAATTATTCATCTCGACGAGACGAAAAATTTCCATGTTGAGAACTTTTTCATTGAGGCCATCTTATATACATTTCTTGCCGTGCCAAAATCTTGTGTCAAGATTGCGCACTAAAATGTTTGTCGTGCCAAAATCTTGTGTCAAGATTGCGCACTAAAATGTTTGATCTAGGTTGACAGAAAAATAATTGATAATAGTTGATGTATCATTTTGACCAACCTAAACCATTCACAAATATATGGACCGAAAACGTGAAGGAAAGCCCAATGCAAAGAACTAGCAATAGCAAACACAACTCGGACGTATATCTTGCCTTCAGTGAGTCTGGCTTCAGACTCGCTGAAGGAGCGAACAGGCTGGGCTGGCCCACGAGCATGTGAGTCCACAACATCCTTTTCCATTTTTTTTTATTTTTCTATTTTTCATTTTTGTACATTTGTCTATACTTTAAACTATTCTAAATATATATAAATACAAGAAAAATATTCAAAAAACATTTTAAAAAAGTTGAACAAGTATTTAAAAATGTTAAACAAGTATATGCGAAATGCTGAATAACTATTTAAAAAATGATGAAAAAGTATTTGAGAAAATGTTGATCATGTAAATAAAAATTTGAACAATCGTTTGAAAATGTTTAACAAGTATTGTAAAAATATTTAACAGGTATTTTCAAAGAAGTTGAAAGCGTATATAAAAATGTTGAAGCATTTTTGGAACAAGTATTTACAAAATATTGATAATGTTTATGAAATTTTTGAACAATTATTTTAAAAATACTGAACAAGTATTTGAAAAAATGTGAATCATGTATATAAAAATATTGAATATATTTTTTTAAAATGTTGAACAAGTATTTGAAAAAATGTTGATCATGTATATAGAAATGTTGAAAAAGTATTGGAAAATGTTAATTAAGCATATGAAAAACAATTAATCATGCATATAAAAATATCGGAAAGGTATTTAAAAAATGATGAACACGTGTTTTAATTTTTTTGATCATGTATTAAAGAATGTTGAATGAAAAACACAAAAACAAAGAGAAACTAGAAAAATTGAAACAAAAAAGAAACAAAATAAACCAAACAAAAAAGTAAATGAAAAAACCTGAAGAAACAAATAAAAAGTTAAGAAAAACGAAAAATGACGAGTTGTTACAGGCCTATCGCAAAAATGACGAAATCACTAATTGATGAGTATTTCTTTTAAAGGTTACTCTCAGCTTTTCAGGTTGTGACAAACGGCGTACTGAATGTGTACCATTTGTCGCAACCTGAGAGTTTTTTCTTTTTTCGTAGATTTGTATTTTCAAAATGTGATATCTCTTAAACTGTGCGTCCAAATCTCGAACAGATTTCATCGTTGGATTACTCGTGTCGAGATCTTCAAAACTAGATCACATGTTGATAGATTTTGACAAACTTTCTTTTATGAAAAAATGGGACAAAAAAACCATGCCTCTAGCAGAAGGAAAAAAACATGTTTTTTTTTCATTTCTGAGAGGCACGGCCGTGCCTCTCGTGGAAACAAAATCGTGTCTTTCGCAAAAGAAAATAAATAGAAAACACGTTATTTTTTCCGTTTCCGAGAGGCAAGGTCGTGCCTCTCCCGAAAGCAAAATCGTGCCTCTCGCAAAAGCAAAACCATGCCTCTCGCGAAAGAAACAACAATAATTTTTCCTGTTTCTGAGAGGCTTGCCTCTCGCGAAAGCAAATCCGTGTCTCTGATGGAAGCAAAATCGTGCCTCTCGTGAAAGAAAAAAACCAAAAACATGTTTTTCCCGTTTTCGAAAGGCACGGCCGTGGCTCTCGCGAAAACAAAATCGTGTCTCTCGCGGAAGCAAATATGTGCCTCTTGTGAAAGAAAAACCGTGCTTTTCAGAAAGACAGAAAAATAAATTCGTTTTTTTACGGATTGTTTTTTTGATTTTTTTCATCCAAAAGCTAAGAAAGATCGTTGGAAAATCTGAACGCCGAAAATACCCAAAAAACCCACCTAAAAAGTCAAAAACGCGTGTGAAAAAATAAAAAAACATTTCATGCCAAATGACGACACATGGGAATGATCGTTGGGAGGTTTCCAAAAAAATGTTCACAAACTAGTTGCTACCCAAAATTGCGATTGAGCCAGGTTTTGATCTCTGACCGCCGGTACGCTAACCTTGAAAAACAACCCACTAGGCCGGACTTCCTTAGCTGTTCATTATGAGGACAAATAACCCTTATTATATATCCAGCCTATTATGCATATTATTTTATGATAAAAGAATGAATGCATAACATAAAGAACATGAATTGAAGAAACTTTGTAAAAACAAAGGTGTTCGTAGAAACTGGAAAAAATTGAGAATTTGAGGAAACTTCACGAATTTGGTCGCAAAATTTAGGATAAAGTCCATAATTTTTAAAAAATTCATTAATTTGCAAAACGTTCATTGATTTTGAAAAAAGCACACCGATTTTAAACAAATTTTTACCAATATAAAAAAATCATCGATTTTGAAAAAAAGTTCATCAATTCTGAAGGACTGTTCACTGATGTTGAAAAAAGTTTGTCCATATTTGAATAAGTTAAACGATTTAAAAAAAATCATAAAATTGAAAACAAGTTCATTTATAAAGTTTATCAATATTGGAAAATTTTCATCGAATTTGAAAAGCAGTTCATCGATTTTGGAAAAAAGTCCATCAAAATTTTAAAACAAGTTCATCAAATTTAATAACGTTTATAGAATTACAAAAACAGTTCATCAATTTGAACAAAACATTCACGTATTTGAAACAATTCATCTACCCGAAAGAAAAAGAACAGAAACAACTAAAAAGGGGAAAAGGAATAGAAGAAATAGAAACTATAGTTTACCACATCCCGCTTGGTGGCGTGGTGGTCATAACAGCTTACGTCGGTGACGGAGGTTGCCGTTTTGATTGGCCAACGACACTCTTTTTTCGGTTGAATATAAATACATTAGATGGGCCAAGCCCAACTAGACGCGCCCTTCATGCACCTGGCACCCCTATATTCCGCGTTCAGCAAGGAAAAATCCTATTTTCCGTTCTCTACGGCAAACAGTCGGGGCTCCGCGATAGCCTATGGAGGGTGCGCTCGCAGATGGGAACCTTCTACGATGCTCCTAACCGATAGGAACCCGACCTGTTACGTGTTCGAATCAAACCGGTTTCGGGAACCTTCTACGATGTTCCTAACCGATTTTTCCCGGCCTTGGGAACCTTTTAAAAGGTTCCTGAACTGGTTTTATTTTATATTTCTTTTCCTGTTTTCTTGTTTAGTTTTTCTCTTTCTTTTTTCGATCTTTTTTCCTTTCATCTTGCTCTTTTCTTTTGGAACTTTTTTTTTTCTGTTTTCAACGAATCTTTCAGAATTTGTTCTTTTTTGGAAAATGTTTCCGTTTTCAAGTTTTTGTTCAGAAATTTCATAAAAGTTTAGAATTTTTAAAATTATTTCTTATTCTAAATAATGGTCAAATTTTTAAAAAGTGTTCATCTTTTTTATTCTAGACAAACCTAAGACAAGAATTCTGGGACAAAGGGATGTCCCTGTATTGTACTTGCAGGTTAAAATGTAGGATGTATCCAGTTGAACCAGCTGGTTACTGATCGAAATCGAGTGGATTAAGGCATTTTTCACTTCTTAGGAGCTGTTTGGGAAACCTCGAGCTCCGCCAAATCAAAGGATCCACGAAGTACCTGTTTTTCCGCTCCGTAAAGTTTTACTGTGGCTCCGGCTGCTCCCGGAGCGGAGCCAGGGAGCGGGAGTGACTCCGAATAGACCCTAAAGCTTTGTTCTTAGAATCAAGTTGGGCTGGGGCGAGCAAGTTGGAAGGAAAAAAATGAGCGCTTACCTCTTCAAAAGGAAAGTTATAACCATTTTTTCGCTGTGAAGTTGAGTTCATTCTCATCAACGGGTTCAATAAATGAGTCATAGTTCGTGGAAGAAGGATATGTTATTTCTGTCGGATTTGCTATGCCTCATCTAACTTCAAATTAAACTGCAAAAACATCTTATATTAAGGGTCAAAGGGAGTATATCATCTGAAAATCGGAAAAAGGGAAAAGATTGCATAGGTCTCGGATGAAATCAAATGGTATAGTAATTAGATGAGACTTGGAGCAACCTCAAAGATTCCTTAAAAACCTTCCCGTTATGAAATGACCGTAAAATTTAGAAAAAGTTGTCCGAAAGCTACTTTTGTTAGTTTCTTTAAAATACTTCCCTTAAATCTTTTTTATTTTACTTCTAATTAAACACAAATAATAAATCTTTAGGACTTGCCAACCAGTGACATGAGCAATGACCGTCGACGAGGGGGCGGCATGAGCAACGACTGTCGGCAAGGAACGGTGCGGGCGACGATGGCGGTGTGGCGGCATTCCGAGCAGGCGCGTTGTCGAGTTTCAAATAGCTACTGGCCCGTCAAAATTATATGAGAAGATGACCTTCACGTAAATCTACGGAAAAGAATGATTAATTCTACATGATCCTCTAAAGATATGGTTAATTTACTGGAACTGTTGAAAAGAGTTTTTTGCTTCGACTTAATGTAACTGGCAGTTATTTTAGAGGCAGGGAAGCTTCCCACTCTATTTTTATCTTATGTGTTATTGAAGCCAGGCAGTGGCATGAGACATATCGGTCCGGTGGCACGCCACAGCCCCAAGCACCGAACTCGGCTAACCCTAGAAAAGCCCTCGGCATCGGGTCGCTGCCGCCGTCGGCGACTCCGTCGGAGCTCTCCTCGTCCCTTGCCGATGAGAACGGAACACCTCTCTGCCAGCCATCTCTTGTAAGCATCTCAGATCCTTTTTCTTGCCCAAAGATCCCATTTCCCCCTCTCTGTAAACACGGCGCGTTTCCCCTGCTAATCTATGCGCAACAGCATGCCAAACTGCTTAAATCTGGCATGCCAAACTCGTCCTACGGTGGGCTCTAGTGATAGTCTTTTTAATTCCCCCTCCAGGTTCTTAGATAATTCCTATTGGTGTTGGTATCACAACAACAACAACAAAAACTTGTCATGGATTGGAAATTTGGATCTCTTCTGTTCATTACTTGGTCAGAAAATGCTCGATGCCGAGCAAGATGTTTTACTGTGTCAATTAAATTGCTGGACAATGCAGTGCCCTGTCGTGGTATGCAGAAAAGTTTTGGTAGGAACGCAATACACAGGGGAGGCTGGAAATTGCTCTGCTTTCCTAATGGGGTGTGCTACGCGTCGGCCGACGGATCTTTTAAAAAGATCCGCCGCCTCGGTAGCTGTTAGATTTGGCGTCATCCGACAATTAGCCCCATCCTCATCATTGCGACAATAGCAGTGTTGCAGAACTTTTGCAACAGAGCTCATGTTGCAAAAACATTTGCAACAAAGGTTGTGTTGCAGTCTTTTAGCTTCACCTTTTTGCAATGTAGGTGATGTTGTGAAAATGACATTTGCAACATGAATGATGTTGCACAAATTCTTTGCAATGAAAGATGATGTCGTAGCAGCAGCACCGTCGTTGTCGGCGCCGTTTTGCAACTTTGGCGTTGTTGCATAAACTCGTCGACGCATGACCGCACGGCCTTGCAGACATGGGTGGCTTCTGGTGCGCAACTGGTCCTGCACCCACTTCGCCGCCGGTGACGGGGACTTCCGGCCTAGCTCGTGTCGCGACGGAGGCGGCGAGGGGGAAATGCGCGGCCCGCCAGGGGCGGCTGCTCTGTAGTCGCAGCCCTCGTCGGGTGTGGCTCTTTCCTGTCAGCACTTTGGGGCTTCGACGGCGCCCTCTCAGGCCTGGCCACTATACTCGCTCTGCCGTGGTTGGGAAGGCCACCGCAGGCGGAGGCTGTGTCGTCCTCATCAGCCTCCCTCGTGGTTGGTCTGCAACAGACCGTTTGTTGCGGTATGCTTTTTGAAAGAGGTGCGCAGTTGCAAGAACTTGAGTACGGAACGCTCTGCATGGTAAGATGGGATCCAGAAAGAGGTTTCGGGTGAAGGTTGGATTCAACGCATGGATAGGAGAGATAATATATGCGTCCAGCGTGTCGGTGGAGATAGGGATGAAGGAGAGAAGCGGTGCGCTGGCCCCATCAAGACGCGTGTCGAGCATAGAACGTGACGGACGTGAGAGAAAAGATCCGCCAGTTGACCGCTAGCTTTTCCCTTTCCTAATTTGGTGATAAGATCATAACCGTTATAAGAACTAACCAAACCTGCATTGTTTCGTGCAAATAACCCAGCTAAACAAGTAAAACCTTCATACTGATGCACCGTTGATAACACGGACACTTTTGTGGTAATTGAGTATCTGCCCTGTGTCGGGCCTCATTACTTCATGTGCTAATTGTGGAATATGTACATACATTGCAGGTTTTGAAGCCTTTAGGTAAGAAAATATCTGAGGTAGGGTTGCTATGGAGTCGTCAGGTGATGAGCATGCCATGGAGAGTGATACTGAGACTGAAAGTGATCTGATCAGCGAGCTACCTGGAGACATCCTCCAGAAAATCTTGTCGTGCGTGAGGATTAGAACTGTCGTGCGGATGCGCAGGCTGTCTAGGAAGTGGAGGGAAGTGTGTGAAAGCCTGGAGTTCATACGCCTTGATTACAGAGATTTTGAACACTGGAAGGTCGAGAAGTTTGCTCGTTTCGTTAACAACCTATTGCTTGTCCGTCAGAAAGTAGACTTGCACACCTTCCAGCTGCATTGGGATCCTCATGCTCCCCTGAACTGCAACGATGTCAGAATGTGGATTGGCTATGCGGTGAAGCATAACGTTAAAGTGCTCGACGTGAAACTTTGTTTGTATGATAAGACCGTTTTACCTCCTGGCATTTTCACCTGCCGCTCGCTTCAGGAGCTAAATTTGCAGTGGGGTAATGCTCCCTACCGAGATTATGAACACACAGGACTTGTGCTGCCTGACATAATCAATCTTCCTTCTCTCAAGAAACTTACTCTGCGTGACGTGGAAGTGGATGAGCTTTCTCTCAACAGATTCATTGCCCGGAGCCCTGGCCTAGAAGACTTGCATTTGATAGACTCTGCGATGCATCTTGATCTCATAGCCTCAAAAGCATTAAAAAGGCTAACCCTTGATGGCTTCCTAGATGGGTGCGATGGATTCACAATTGCTGCCCCTCATCTCACTGGCTTTGAGTGCACGGGATGTTCACTGGAAGCTATTTCCTGGAGAGACCAGCCATCTCTAGAGAGTGCACACATAGATACTTGTGGGTATACATTTGATTGTGAAGCAAAGTTCACTGGAGTTCTTGCGCATGCCAAGAAGCTTACATTATTTGGTCCTGACATAAAGGTATGGCTTTTGAAAAGGCAAGCCTGCGGTTCTATCTGTTATTTTCTATCTTTATTTTTGCTAGAACACACATTCTCTTCTATTATTCTTGTTAAAATTATGTGAAAAATGAATTATTAAACTTCTTCCAGTATTCAACAGTTGCTGTCGTTTGTAGTCGTTAATGTAAATTTTGTTACTACCATGTTTCCAGAACAAAATGGAAGTAAACAAAGTAGTTTTACTTAATAGTTGAATCACTTGTGCTGCAACAAAAAAGCTAAAAACTAAGTGCTGGTGCTCAATGATTTGGGTGTACATTTTGTTATATTCTTGCTGCTAAAGCGGACCTGATCATTTTGAATGCAAAACCTAATATCCATGAGTTCATCATATTGCTCCATTAACTTTGCATTAGTACTAATATTTATGTTCATCTAAATTCTAACAAACAACTATTGGAGTTGATTCAATATTTTTCTATACTGATCTGTTCCACTATTTGATTTTCTTATCTTAGTCATGTCCACCAAAATAAGAGCACACTTTCAGTAGAAGTAAAAGTGGATCAGATATGATGGAAGCATTCAGAGTGTGAAACCTGGATATGAAACATAATTCTGTTTGATATGGATACTTTCAAGGCTTTAACCACTCAGTACTTGCTGTGCGTAAGCAGATGGACGAGAAAAATAAATGAGCTTGATAAGCTTACATATTTTCTCAACTGTAACAAAATTGGCAGTTTTCGTAGCGGGACATTGTGTTTGATAAGCTTACACTTAGTTACTTTGAAGGCTTTAACCGCTTGCATGTTTTCTCAACTGTAACAAAAATTTGCAGTTTTTGTAGTGGGACATTTGGTCTGTTGGCTTCTTATAGCTGATTATCAATTATCAATTGTGACGCAACAGTTTTGTATTGCTACACTTTCATGATTTCTTGTGTTGCAATGCTAATTTGATGTTTGCACTCTTTCGTTCAAGTTATTGATATAGTGTTATCAGTATTATGATTGCTTTAGGTTTGTCCTAGTTCTAACTCACTCGCTCACTCAATGCAAGGTTATGTTGGAAAAGGAGCTGCCAGCATGTTCAGCGTTTGAAAGCCTCACAACTCTTGAGATTGGCGAATGGAATTTATTTGAGGACTTGTTCGTTGTGCTTTGCTTCCTCCAGCTTTCACCAAGGCTAGAAGAACTCACTTTGATGCATAGGCCGGTACGCTGCATGTAATATCTATTGCATTTATTTTATTGAGAAGGTTTGCTAAAATATATCTTTTCCTTTTGCTTTCTGTTTGTCTCTAGCTTGTTGATGAAGGAGCAGAAATAGATGGCATGACAATTGACGGGATGACCTTCCGGTGTCCACTCCTTGAAAGTGTTGTCATACAATGTTCAGAGGATGATGTAGGAATCGATAAGCTGGTGAATGTTCTGGTAGTGAATGGGATCAGTCTATGCAAGATAGATATTGCCTTCTATGATGATATTGAAAAGAGGGACCGTGTGGAGAGGGCACGTGCCGACGAGGAACGGTCGAAGGAGCTGCGCATCTTCGAGAAGATGGCGAAGAAAAATCCAGAATGGATAGACGATGATCCTTACGCACGGGGCGAGCCTGACAGCGAACAGAGTGATGAGTTCAGCGGCGAATTTGATGACCCTGATGACTACTGAGGAGGTGTGGCTTTCACAGCGATGAATTTGAGGGTTTGGCGTGCGCGAGAGCTCTGCGGGGTGGGTTACTGTTTACCCATCCAATATTCCGTTCCTTTTGTTCAAGATGAGACCTCCATCTCTTGAATCCTTCCGTTTATGCCGTTCTGAAACTTGGTGACTTGTGGATCCTTCCGTTTATGCCGTTCTGAAACTTGGTGACTTGTGGGTTATGGAGCCGAAAATCTTATGCTCCGAGCGTTTGTACTGTATGAACATAGTTGTGTAATGTCTTTGCTCCAAGTTTGGTCTTCGCTGATACATCTTGACCTGTTGTTTTTGCAATTACTCTGTCGTTAGCCGTGTGACCACTGATGGTTAGCATTGCCCCATGCTCTAGGGTTCGCGTGTGCACTGTGCGACCTTTCATATGAGGGGAGGCCTTTCCGGTTAATCGAGTGGAGCGCGGGGTTATTTGCTTCCTAAACTTTGTTCTTGGATCATCGGGGCTAGCATGACCAAAGCACAAAATGAGCACATGGTAACAATTGATTTTTTTTCTTGCTCGACTAATTCACTCAGACATCCTTTATATTTGGACTCATACAGAGATGGTTGTTCAAAAACATTGAATTCATTCTCATTGGAGATAATAAATGAGAGATAGTTTGTGGAGGATAAGTAGATTTTTTTAATTCTGCCTGTTCAAAGGATAAGAGCATCTTTAGCAGGTCTTTTTATCGTGCGAACCTTTAAAGTGAGTATAAAGGCCATACAAAACATGTTTTGAGGGCTGGTGTGGGCTACGGTGGAACAGACTCTGGAAGGCCGAACAGTGAAACGGAATATTCGTTTGTTTTTCTAATTTGACACATGTGTCATATTACGTAGAAATATGAAATAAATATAAATTAAAATCTGAATTTTACAATACAACAACCATCCAAATTACAATAATTATTCAATGCAAGAATTGTTTCAAATACAACAATGACATAAATCACACATGAATTAAATTAAATGAATGTAAAATGGTTAGTTTTATTATTGTCCATGCCTTTGTCAGTGGTGTTCAATGAGATCGTGTTGAAGCTGGTGGTGGGTGTTTGAGTCTTCAATTTTCCGATATGTCTAAAGGAATGCTTGTATGTGGTCAGGGTCTCTAGATGGCTTCACATGACTACAAACATTGTCATTGAGAGTACCCCGACAAACCAAAGAAGCAATGTTAAATCCATAAATCCTCGAATGCAACGGCCTCTAGCATTATTGTTGCATCACGAGACTTGTCACAATACTGCCCGTGCCATGCCTTCGGGCAGTTTTTCCAAGTCCAATGCATGCAATCAATGCTTCCTAGCATGCCCGACCAACCTTGCTTCTCATTTGTTGCCATCAACATTTTCGTGTCTTCCTCGTTGGGTGCCCGAAGATAGACAGGACCAAAGACACAAACGATCACTTTGGCAAACCTACGCACAGACTCAATTGTAGTATCTTCGCCAATGCGAAGATACTCGTCGGCATAGTCAGCCGGAATGCCGTATATCACTCGCATAGCTGTCGAGATTTTTTTATATGCGCTAAAACCCTTCAAGCCCACGTCGTTTCTCCTTTGGATAGAAAAAAAAATCAACAATTGGCCTCTCAAGCTTCTACTATTTATACGAAGAGGGATCGGCGCATTCAATACCTTCTCCATAAGAGTTGCGGCGGATATGGATACGTAGGTGATGCTGTGAAGTAGTCTTGCATCAGTATCATGTTCCCTTGCAAGGGATGCAAAGATGGCCAACGGTCGATCCTTGCCGTCTCTTTCTGTTCCTATCCTCGAGCTCCTTCACGGCGAGGGCCGCCACCATCATCTGTTGCCGACTGTTCTCGAGCAGCATCTCTATGTCTGAGTCATCGAACGTGAATGGATCCTCGAGCAAAAATTCCTCGCAAGGGCTCAAATCCATCTACAGATCACAATGAAGCTCGCATGAACGGAAATCGTTCGCTAAATTGAACCCGAAGGGGCGGAAAAGGACTCACCGACAGATCCGGGGTGGGCGATGACTCGGCGGCGATCGATCCGGGGCGGTGGTGACCTGGGGGCGGCTGAGCGTGACGGATCTGGGGGTGGACCCGGGTCTTTAGCGGCCCGGCGGTGTGTTTTCACTGACGGATATGGCTGGAATTAAAGGCGGTGGACGGGCGGTGACGACGGCGGGGTAGCCGTGGAATGGGGAAATGTCCCTCCCGTCAACCGATTTTCCATGGGACGGGGAGAAACCTTTGTTTTTGCGGGTCTTGGGGAGCAATTTACCGCACCCCTCAAAAAAATTTAAGGGACGGGACGTTTAAAGTGTCTGTTCAGACCAATTTTTTCGTACAAAACTGTAAACTGACAACTATTTTGCAATTCGACGTGATATAAAGAGTCTGAAATGCTATAACTCGGTCCTAGGAAAGCAGCTCGCCAAGCCCAAGCTCGCCCTGTTTGTCGACATTCTTTGTGCGTTTTGTTCGGGACAGAGTGTTTATCCATCGGATCCAGATCCTTTGACGTACCAAGCGAAATAAGGTGAAGCTACACTTGCCTGACTTGCCTTTTCTTTAACATAAATATTTTATTAACTTATAAGCATTTTACAGATACAAGCGTGAAAGGAAGCACGTTGGATACAAAGAGATTTTCTCTAATTGAACAAAGCACTCGAGCAACGAAACAGTACATATCTGTTTTGTACTTTCAAAGCTAGGCATGCAACATGATGAGCCTTGATATATTTTCCCTGGTAAGGGCAACTCCAGCAGTTCTTTTAAATTTTCTTCCCTATATGTCTATACAGGAGACTCCCCTAAAAAGATTCTTTTCTAAAAATTACTCAACTCCAGCAGCTTCCCTAAACATCTTCCTTATTTTATATTTTAAGAATATTTCATAACTACCAACGGCTAGTTTTCTAACGGCTAGTTTTCAGCTCTATAAATACATGATCAGTCCTTACATCTCTCACAATCCTGATCTTGTTTCCTCTTGTACTTCTCTTTCGCCTTCTCTCTGCTATTTCTCCACAACGAAATGAGTCACCGTCGAAGCTTGGCTTGGCAATTTTGCGAAGATTCCTCCTCTGAAGATGAGGAACTCATGATGGCTGCAATCGTAGCAGAGGAGGAACAAGCCGGGTTGGTTGCTCCGCGACATGGAGGTTCACAACTGGGACGTCAATCCCTTCAGCGCAATTTTGCGGAACGCTTTCAGAACCTCCGCAAGGACTATTTTGCAGAGAACCCTACCTTCAAGGCAAGGATGTTTCGCAATAGGTATGAAATAGTGCTGGTGTTCCTAGTTTACATCCTTATCAAAAGTTGACATCAGTATTTCGAATCCTAGCTTATGGGATAGCAGCTGATCTTACTGATGAGTATTGTCGGCTAGCAAAGTTCACGGCTAGATGTCAACTGCTTCTTTAGCCCTCTTGATTCCAGGTGGCCTTTTCCTGGGAACAAGTTTAGAGGGAGATGTAGCTTCATCCTCAAACACACTAGCAGATGATGAATCAGGAGTATCCAAGTAAGATGTCTTCTGTTTTTTCTGAGGCCGAGATTTCCACTTCTCAGTGTCTTCCAACTTATTAAAGCAATGCATCAATCCAAATGATTTATTTGCTTTGTCTCCATTGGCATAGAGAACAAGCACTTGACATAGCTACGTTAACACATATATGCATCAGTACAACAAACATATGAACAAAACACGAACTATGCAAAGCACATTTGTTACCTTGTTATCACGTGTCATCCCACTTTGGTTCCTATTCAGGACCTGAGCATAACATGCACAAAACCTATTCACTTGTTCTTGAATAATAGCCCAACGATGTTGAAGAGAACCTTGTGTGCGACCATGGTCTTCAGATTTATTGGCATGGAAGTAAGCATCGATTCTTTTCCAATAACAATCACGAGATTGGTCGACTCCTATGATTGGATCTTGAGTTATCTCGAGGTATGCATCCACCAAAGTTAAGTCTTCAAGCCTTGCTAAAATTCTTTTGCCTCTTCAAAGCGCTTGCTTTCGAAGCTTTCACTTTCTTTGCCTTTGCTTTCGAAGAGCTTCCTTTCACAGGAGGGGTAGGTTCTTCAGGCCCTTCAAGATCGGTTTGTTGTTCTTCATGCTCTTCGAGATCAGTTTGTTGTTCTTCCTGCCCTTCAAGATCGACTTGTTGTTCTTCGGTCCAATGCAAATCATTCAAGCTGACACCTCCACTCAAAAGATCAAAATAACTTTGATTCTGGTCTCCCATTACCAAAATCTGAAACAAAAAGAAAGGTACATTCAGCATAAATAGCACCAGCAACAAAATTTCGAACAAGCTAGCTCTCTCTATTTGCATTGGACAGCCTCTGTATTTCCAAGCATAAATAGCACCAACATAATTTTTTTGAACAAACTCTCTCTCTCTCTCTCTCTCTCTCTCTCTCTCTCTATATATATATATATATATATATATATATATATATATATATGCACTGGGCAGACTACCACGGAAGCACCAGCAACAAAGTTTTTGAACAATCTACCTCTCTCTATTTGCACTGGACAGCATCTGAATTTGCAAGCATATATTGCACCAGAAACAGAATTTTTGAACAAACTCTCTCTCCCTATCTGCACACAAAATCTGAAGTAAACACGCACTGGACAGTTTCTGAAGCAAGCTGCAACAGCCCCATCCCCTGACTGAATCCCGTACACAGCAGCCAAGTCCCTCCCCGCCGAACAAACTGCACGGCGGAGGCCCGCCCTCCCCCGTCTGGTCAGCCACGACGGCGGCCGCGCCACTCCCCCAGCCGAGCCGCCGCGCACCACTCACTACCAAGCCACGTCGGCGGTCGCGACCCTCCACAGCCGAGCCACGGCGGCGGCCATGCCACTCCATAGCCGAGCCACGACGGCGGCCGTGCACCTCCCCCATCTGAGCCCGGCGGTGCCCTCTCTCCCTCCCCTCTCTATTCTGCCCGGATCTGAGAGAAAAACAAGGAAGGAAGAACGAAACTGACGGGGACGATGCAGTGAACGGCGGTGGCGTGGTGGCGGGAGGGAGCTTTCCGGACGCAGCCGTTGCCTCGTCCAGCGAGTCGGGGAGTGGATCGGGAAGGTCGCGGTTCCCCTAGATACAGGGGAGAGGGAGGTCGTTTTCGGGGAGGCAGAAAAACAGGAGAGAGGACGGGGGAACTGCTGGAGCCTGTTTTTTTGCTATTCTCCCCTATAACAACGATGGGGGTGGTTTCGGGGCGCTGCTGGACTTGCTCTAATGTGAGCAACTTTTCTATACTGGAAAGGACTATTTTGTATGTGAGCAAGAAGTGGCCTGTTCTTCCAAGGCCCTGGAGCATAAAGAATGTTCGTCGCTTTTGCCGCCAAAGCTAGTACTGAGCAATCCGTATAGAAGTATGGATCTTGAATATTAAGTATGTCTACTAACCTGGTTGCAAGCATGGGAGCATGAGTCTCAGCTTGAAGAGGAGAGGAAGCCGGAGGGGATATTGCCGCAATGTGAAGTTGCTGGATGCGATCATTATTTTTAACCTGTATGAATACTCCAATTCCTGTCTGCTTAGAAGTGTGGGTTGGTTGTAATTCCCATGCCGCATCACAGAAAACAATGTTGCCTGTAAAAGAATCCAGATTTTGTATCTCCGACCGCACCAGTTAGTCCTGCAAGCAATGCTCACCATGATCTTCAACAGGGGTTTCTACCAATTTAGTTGCTTCTATGATTGCATTCGCCGCTGCATACGCCTGAGATAGCTTATACGTGTGTAAGAAGTGGCATGTTCTCCCAAGGACCACGGGTGCTGTCGCACCTTTCCGGACATATAATACAAAGGTATAGAGCAAAAACAGATTTTATAAGAACGAGTCTTGCAGCTTGTTCGCCTTGTAAGCTTTTTTTTTAAAAAAGAGGTTAAACCCCCGGACTCTGCATCAATCGATGCATACAGCTATCTTTATTAATTATTCCATAAAGATCTGACAAGAAAATACATCAAGCTAGAAACCATCACTCATACCTATAAACTCGATAATGTGGAGTGCTCTCACCCATCATATCTAAAACCGGTGTCGTCGTCGATCCATCCACATAACGTATCAGGACCAACAACCGATGCAGCAGACCTAAAACGCTCACCACATGCACACGTTTTAGAAGTCAGAAGCCGCCATCATCCTCGGACCGTTGACCCATCTTCAGGATAGAGATCCGCATCATCCTTGCCAGTCCAGACATCCGTCGACGCCACCACGGCGTCCAACGACACCACTGCCATGCGCGCATTCATCCAGACGGGAGGACTCTCGAAGATCTGTCGTGCGTAGCACCTGCCGACCAGGCATGACACAGCGTAGCACCTGTCGGTCAGGCATGACTTGACATCTCCGCCAAATCTCCGTGCAAGACTCAGACGCTCCATCTCCTTGTTGGGAACGTTGCATGGGAAACAAAAAAATTCCTACACACACGCAAGATCTATCCATGGTGATGAGCATCTACGAGAGGGAGAGTGGATCTACATACCCTTGTAGATCGCTAAGCGGGAAGCGTTAAGAAACACGGTTGGTGTAGTCGAACGTCTTCGCGATCCAAATCGCCGAGCGTCCCGCGATCTCATCACGATCCGTCCCACGATCCAATCACGATCCGTCCCGCGAACTCATCATGATCCGGCCCATGATCTTATCACGATCCGTCCCGCGATCTCGTCATGATCCGTGCAATCTTGATCACGGTTCTTCCGATCTAGCGTCGAACGGACGGCACCTCCGCGTTCAGCACACGTACAGCTTGATGACGATCTCCGCCTTCTTGATCCAGCAAGAGGGAGCGGAGAGGTAGAAGAGTTCTCCGGCAGCGTGACGGCGCTGCGGCGATGGTGGTGTAGCTATTCTGGCAGGGCTTCGCCTAAGCACTACAGAAAACCGATCTAGAGGAGAAACTATGCACTAGAGGAACGGGTAGCACGTGGCTGAAAATTCTGTGCCAAAACCCTAAAATCCTCTAGTATATATATGAGGAGAGGAGGAGGAGTCTTGTATGCCAAAAAGCCAGCCCTTGGGTCGACCAAAGTGGGGAGGAGAGGAGGACTCCTCCTCCAATCCTAGTAGGACTAGGATTCCTCCTTTTTTTGGCCTTTTTCCACCTTTTTCCCTTTGGGCTTTTTCTCCCAGCCGCATGGGCCTTGTGTGGGACTTACACCAGCCCAAAAAAGGCTGATATTTACTCTCCTACAACCCATGAAGCCTCTTGGGTCGAAATACCCCTCCCGGTGGTCTCCCGGTACACTACTGACACTCCTGGTACATTACCGATTAGCCCAAAACTTTTCCGACGATCAAAATGGGACTTCCTATATATAAATCTTTACCTACAGACCATTCCGGAGCTCCTCGTGACGTCCGGGATCTCATACGGGACTCTGAACAACCTTTGGTCACCACCATACATAACTCTATACTACCGAAACGTCACAGAACCTTAAGTGTGCAGACCCTGCAGGTTCGAGAACTATGTAGACATGACCGAGACACCTCTACGGTCAATAACCAATAGCGGGCCCTGGATGACCATATTGGTTCCTACATATTCTACGAAAATCTTTATCGGTCGAACCTCTATGTCAAGGATTCAGTCAATCCCGTATAACGTTCTCTTTGTTCTTCGGTATGTTACTTGCTCGAGATTCGATCGTCGGTATCTCCATACCTAGTTCAACCTCGTTACCGGCAAGTCTCTTTACTCGTTCCATAATACAAGATCCCGTGGCTAACATTTAGTCACATTGCTTGCAAGGCTTGTTGTGATGTTGTATTATCGAGTGGGCCCTGAGATACCTCTCCGTCACACGGAGTAACAAATCCCAGTCTTGATCCTATGCCAACTCAACAGACACCCTTGAAGATACTTGTAGAGCACCTTTATAGCCACCCAGTTACGTTGCAACGTTTGATACACACAAGGCACTCCTCCGATGTCTATGAGTTGCATGATCTCATGGTCATAGGAACATATACTTGACATGCATAAAACAGTAGCAATAAACTGACACGATCATATGCTACGTTTGTAGTTTGGGTCTTGTCCATCACATCATTCTCCTAATGATGTGATCCCGTTATCAAATGACATATCATGTCCATGGCTAGGAAACCTTAACCATCTTTTGATCAATGAGCTAGTCTACTAGAGGCATACTAGGGACATGGTGTTGTCTATGTATCCACACATGTATCTGAGTTTCCGATCAACACAATTATACCATGGATATAAAACGATTATCATGAACAAGGAAATATGATAATAACTAATTTATTATTGCCTCTAGGGCATATTTCCAACAGTCTCTCACTTGTACTAGAGTCAATAATCTAGTTCACACCACTATGTGATTCGCATTGTTATGAATCTAACACCCAATGAGTTCTGGGGATCGATCATGCTTTGCATGTGAGAGAGGTCTTATAGTCAATGGGTCTGTGACATTCAGATCCGTGTGTACTTTGCAAATCTCCATGTCAAACCGTAAACACTGCTACCACGCTCCACTTGGTACTATTCCAAATGGCTGCTCCACTATACATATCCAGATTGCTACTACGAGTCATCCGGATTGATGTTAAAGCTTGCATCGACGTAACTCTTTACGACGAACTCTTTATCACCTCCATAATCGAGAAACACCTCCTTAGACTTTGAGTTACTAAGGATAATCTTGACCGCTGTCCAGTGATCCACTCCTGGGTCACTCTTGTACCCCTTGACGGACTCATGGTAAGGCACACATAGGTTCGGTACACAACATGGCATACTGTACAGAGCCTATGGCTAAGACATAGGGGACGACGTTCGTCCTTTCTCTTTCTTCTGCTGTGGTCGAGCTTTGAGTCTCACTCAACTTCACACCTTACAAATCAGGTGAGAACTCTTTCTCTGACTGATCCATTTTGAACTCTTTCAAAATCTTGTCAAGGTATGTACTCATTGAAAGTCTCATCAAGCATCTTGATCTATCTCTATAGATCTTGATGCTTAACAATTAGGTAGCTTTATCCAGGTCTTCCTTTGAAAAACACTTTTCAAACAACCGTTTATGCTTTCTAGAAATTGTACATCATTTCCGATCAACAATATGTCATCCACATATACTTATCAGAAATTCTATAGTGCTCCCACTCACTTTATTGTAAATACAAGTTTCTCGTAAACTTTGTATAAATTTCAAAAACTTTGATCACCTCATCAAAGTGTATATTCCAACTCCGAGATGCTTGCTTCAGTCCATAGAAAGATCACTGAAGCTTGCTCACCTTTTAGCATCCTTAGGACTGACAAAACTTTCTGGTTGTATCACATACAACCTTTCCTCAATTAAACCGTTAAGGAAAAGATGTTTTGACATCCATCTGCCAGATTTCATAATTGAAAAATGCAGCAACTGCTAACATAATTTCAACAGACTTTAGCATCGCTACGAGTGAGAAAGTCTCATCGCAGTCAACTCCTTGAACTTGTCACAAACTTCTTTGCAACAAGTCGATCTTTACAAATGGTGACATTTACCATCAGCGTCTGTCTTCATTTTAAAGATCCATTTGTACTCAATGACCTGCTGTCCAACGAGCAAGTCTACCAAAGTCTATAATTGGGTTTCATACATGGATCCTTTTCTCGGATTTCATGGCCTCTAACCATTTGTCGGAATCCGGGCCCATCATCGCTTCTCCATAGCTCGTAGGTTCATCGTTGTCCAACAATATGACCTCCAAGACAGGGTTGTCGTACCGCTCAGGAGCAGTACACATCCTTGTCGACCTACGAAGTTCGATAGTAACTTGATCTTGAAGCTTCATGATCATCATCATTAACTTCCTCTTCAACTAATGTAGGCTTCACAGGAACATCTTCCTGTGCTGCGCTACTCTCTGGTTGAATAAAGGTTTAACAACCTCATCAAGTTCTATCTTTCTCCCACTCAATTGTTTCGAGAGAAACTCTTTCTCGAGAAAGGACCCATTTTTAGCAACAAACACTTTGCACTTGAATTTGAGATAGAAGGTTTACCCAACTGTTCTTAGGGTATTCTATGAAGATGCATTTGTCCGCTTTGGGTTCGAGCTTATTAGGTGAAAACATTTTTTCCACACAAGCGTCACAGCCCCAAACATCAAGAAATGACAGCTTAGGTTTCTATCAAACCATAATTCACACAGTGTCATCTCAACGGATTTAGATGGTGCCCTATTTAAAGTGAATGTAGTTGTCTCTAATGCATAACCCCAAAACTATAGTAGCAAATCGATAAGAGACATCATAGCAAGCATCATATCCAATAGAGCACGACTATAACGTTCGGACACACCATCACACTATGGTGTTCCAGGTGGCGTGAGTTGTGAAACGACTTTCACATTGTCCAAAGTTGTATGCCAAACTCGTATATTCACCTCCACGATCGTATCGTAGACATCTTTATCTTCTTGTCACAATGATCTTACACTTGACTCTGAATCTGCTTGAACCTTTCAAATGATTCAGACTTGTGTTTCATTAAGTAAATATCCACTATATCTACTCAAATCATAAGTGAAGGTAAGAAAATAACGACATCCACCGCACGTTACAAGACTCATTGGATTGCATACATCAACATGTATCATTTCCAATAAACCACTTGCCCGCTCCATCAATCCGGAAAACGGGGTCCTTAGTCATCTTGCCCAAAAGGCATGGTTCGCATGTCTCAACCGATTCGAAATCGAATGAGTCCAAAGATCCATCAGCATGGAGTTTCTTCATGCGCTTTATACCAATATGACATTTAGCGGCAGTGCCACAAGTATGTGGTACTATCATTATTAACTTTGTATCTTTTGGCATCAAAAACATGTGTATTACTACGATCAAGATTCAGCAAACCATTCTCACTAGGTGCATGACCATTGAAGGTATTATTCATGTAAACAGAATAACCATTATTCTCTAACTTAAATGAATAATCATGTTGCAATAAATACGATCTAATCACGTTTATGCTCAACGCAAAACACCAAATAACATTTATTTAGGTTCGTCACTAATCCCGAAGGTAGAGAGAGCGTGCGATGTTGATCACATCAACCTTGGAAACATTTCCAACACACATCGTCACCTCACCCTTAGTTAGTTCTCCGTTTATTCCGTAGCTTTTACTTCGAGTTACTAACATTTAGCAACTGAACCGGTATTCAATACCCAGGTGCTACTAGGAGTACTAACAAGGTACACATCAATCACATGTATATCAAATATACTTCTGTCGACGTTGCCAGCCTTCTTATCTACCAAGTATCTAGGGTTGTTCCGCTTCAGCGACCGCTCTCCTCATAATCGAAGCACTTAGTCTCGGGTTTGGTTTCAACTCTGGGTTGCTTCACTGGAGCAGCAACTGACTTGCCATCCATGAAGGTTTCCTCCTTGCCCTTGCCCTTCTCGAAACTAGTGGTTTTACTAACCATCAACACTTGATGCTCCTTCTTGATTTCTACCTTCGCGGTGTCAAACATCACGAACAGTTCAGGGATCATTATTTCTGTCCCTGGCATTTTATAGTTCATCACCAAGTTCTAGTAGCTTTAGTGATAGTGACTTGGAGAACTATATCAATCACTGTCTTATCTGGAAGATCAACTCCCACTTTGATCCAAGCGATTGTAGCACCCAGACAATCTGAGCACATGCTCAACGATTGAGCTATTCTCTTTCATCTTTGTCACGCCCAAGATGCGGTCCTATCCTTATTTGGGCACGAGGGCCTCGACAGGGATAGAAGCGCATCTCGATGCGTTCGCAAGAATGGATATCATTACAAGTACATGTACATAAGAGATGAGTATATGGAATTGGCTTACACTCGCCACAACCTACATCAGAGTCACATCAATACAATAGCATCTCAAACATCATACATAAGAGCAGGGTCCGACTACAGACGAAATCAAACGATAAAATGACATCCACCCTTGCTATCCCAGGCTGCCGCCTGGAACCCATCAAGATTGAAGAAGAACAAGAAGAAGAGCTCCAAGTCAAATCAAGCAACGCGCTCACATTCAAATCATCGCATTACCTGTACCTGCAACTGTTGTTGTAGTAATCTGTGAGCCACAGGGACTCAGCAATCTCATTTCCAAGGGTATCAAGACTATTAAAGCTTAATAGGTGAGATATGGTTAAGTGGTGAGGCTGCAGCAAGCGACTAAGCATTAATTGAGTGGCTAACTTACGAGTACAGAAAGTAAGTATGGTAGTCTACGCATAACAGACATGAACTAGTAATGATCACTAGCTGATCCTGAACACCTACTTACGTCAATCATAACCCCACCGTGTTCTCTTCCGGATTAAGACTCACGAGAAGAGACAATCACGGTTACGCACACAGTTGGTGTATTTTATTAGAGTTTACTTCAAGTTGGCTATGACCGGGTGTTAAACAAAGTATCCAAGTTTGCCACATAACCGCGGGCACGACTTCTCGAAAAGGTTTAACCCTGCAGGGGTGCTCCAACTCGTCCATCACAAATTAACCACACTCAGCGGGAATAACCTCAACCACGGATCTCGTGATCTTCCTGGGCAATTCCTAAGGAAATCCAACACCTCAAGATAGCCCGAAGAAAATCAGAGTTCCTCACTCAAGACGTTCGAGAAAGGTCAAACAAATCCAGCAAGGCCGCCCGGCGTGTCGACGAACCCGATAGGAGCTGCGTATCTCGTTCTCAGGACACGACCAGATGAGCACAGCGTACAGTGGCCTGATAGAAATCTCCCGAGTTGCCCCGGGTTGGCCCCGCACATGACTCTAGTTTGGACCAACACTCATGAGGAGCACCGGCCCGGGGGTTGATTAAATTATCCACGGGGTCCGGAAAAATATCTCCTATGCAAGTTCATTAATTATTAGGCAAATGTAGTACTAATGTTGGGCCTTTCCAGACAAGTTTTATTCTAACCCAAAAATCAAGGGGGTCCCCATAACAACCCCGAGCATGTTAGGAGCGCTCAATTATGGAACATAACACCGGTGCACAAGTAACTAAGGTGGCAAGAGCGGAACAAAACACCGATCAAAAGGCCAAGCCTTCCACCCTTTACCAAGTATATATGTGCATTAAATTAAAGAGAAGCAATATTGTGATATAACAAAAGAACGTCCATGTTGGCACATGGAAGCAATTGCACCTGCAACTAGCAACGCTATAAGAGGGGTTGAGCAAGCGGTAACATAGCCAAACAATGTTTGTTGGGATGTGGAGAGGTTAGAGGCTTATCATGGCAGCGGTTGGAGGCTTATCAAGCAAGTGGTAGGTAGCAAGACATAACGATAAAAAGACGAGACAACTAGCATGGCAATGATAGTAATGGTATCCAGGGAAATGTGTCATCTTGCCTGAGATCCCGCTCGGAAGAAGAATGAGTCCCTGAAGAAGACGAACCAACGTAGTCGAACGAATCCTCACACTCCGAACGCTTTCAGAACTCTATCGAGAAGAAGCAATCTGAAACAAACAATCAACACAAGATACACCACAGCATATGCAAAACACGATGCACAACAACTATGATGCATGTCCGGTTTAATATGCAAGGCATGACAATTCACAACAACCAAATACTACACATTAAGTGAAGCTCAATATGCAACAAGTTGCATATTAACAAAACTCCACATTCGAATTATTTAGTTCACTCTTGTTATGTACACGAATATATTAAATGTTGTTAAACATGGAAAAAAGTGAAGCATAAGTAAACTATCTACCTAGGCATTTTAAATGAGGCCGGAAACAACTTATAGCATTTCCGAAATGGCCCCATATGGTAATTATGAATTTGGTTCAGATCTGATCTAAACATATTTTATATTTGTTAAAAAGCAAAATAAATGTCACCATGATAATCTACGCATCACTCTAGTCGATTTGCATATATAGAACATCTCAATCGGAGCTACGGTCTAAAAGATATGAGCAAAACAAGATGCACATGTCATGAATGCAAATGCATGGGAAATGCAATCGCAAACCTTTCAAAACATGAATGCAGCAAGTTATTATGAAACTAAATGAGATTCTAAGCAAGTTTCATATACGGAATGCCCAAAACGAAGCTACGGTTCAACCACAATCATCAAAACAAGTTTTAGCTGAAATCTGCCAAAAACAGCAACATAGCATTTTGAACACATGAAAACAGCAAGCCACAAGATTCCAAAATGCACAAGCTAAGCATGGCGCAATAGCATACAACATACACTTCATTTCATATTCACATATCATAAGCAAAACATGTATGGATCACTTGGTAGGAAGCTTACAAGAAGGCTACTTGAAAACAGTTTCAGACTCAGTGAAAATAGCGGTTGTAGACAGTGCAGTTTTTATCACGAAGGCATATTGACAGCAGTGAAAATATATGCTACAGGTCATGAAATGGCATGAAACTTAACAGCATGCTAAAGGACAATATCAACAACAAATAACTCCATTGCACCTACCACAAAAGAGTTCTAGATCACTAGCAAATCACATGGCAAGACAGCAACAAAATATAACAGATTCAGACTTAGAAATATTTAGGACCCTCAAAATAACAGATTTTTTATAGCAAGTAGACAACAGCAACACAACACCTACACATGCATTTCTATGACAAACAAAATGTCCATGGGCTAGGACACATATCAACGAGCAACTTCATGTTGAAAATTAATTCATATCATGCTCGGATTAATTCCTACGAAAATGACAAAAGGCATCACGATGAAAATGACATGCACTCAAACATGCTCAAATGACAAAACTAAATGCACGGATAATTTCTATGGATTTTTCTACCCCAGAAACATATATAATATGATTAGGTTCATGTAGAAAGTTAATCACAATTAAATATGCGGGTATTAGGCCTAACCATGTTAAAGCAATTCATAAATGCAAATGACATGCCAACATTTATCCCATGCATGAGAATGCGATGACAATGAGATGAACAATTTTATTATATAGTTGGATTAATTCCGATGCACGATAATTAAATATGACAATGCAATATTATGACAAATGATGCAATAACAGAAAAATGACATGTTAAATAATTGTAACATGGATGCAAATGGCATATAAATACCCCACAAATTATTCTAGGCAAGTTTCATGTTGAAAATATTTACATCCGACGCACGGTTAATAATCTACAACGATTAAACACGCAATTATAACCTGGAAAAAAAACAAAGGGGAGGGGCTCACATTGGATCAACATGGACCATGGCACAGGATGCAGGGGCGAAGATGTACCACGGCACAGGAACTGGGCGGGAAGATGGGCCAGACCGGGCCGATCCCATACCACGGTACAGGAACCGGGAATGGGGCTAGAGCGCTCGTGCTCCTCCCGAGCGGGAGCACGCAGCCATGGGGAAGGCGAGGGGCGGCCGGGGCGGACCGAAGGGAGGCCGGAGGAGGTCGGGGCAGGGCCGGCCGGATGCGTTCCCGGCCGGAGGGAGGACCGGCGGCGGCGCTTGGGGCGGCGGAGGCGAGGCCAGCGAAGCTCCATGTGGCGGCGGCCATGGCAGCTACCTGCGAGACAGGAGCTCGGGGGTGAGCCGGCTGGGGCTAGAGGAAGGAGGAGGGAGAGGGAGGAAGAGAAGGGAAGGAGCTGCGGCGATCTCCGGTGAGCTGGCCGGCCACGGGGACGGGAGGAGCTGCGGCCTTCTCCATGGATGAGCTCGGGAGAGCTCGGGACGGGCCCAGATGGGCTTTCCCGGGCCTCCAGATGGGCTTGGTGGGCTGGCTGGAGGAGGGAGAAGGCTGGGGACTGCGCTAGGGTTTGCACGCGAAACGAGGTGGGTCTAGGGGCTATATATAGGTTTAGGCTAGGGTTAGCTGGCACTGTCCGTTTCAGGACTGTCGGGTGTCGACTCGAGGTCCGGAAGCGGAGGGTCGGGGCTACGGTGGCTGTGCAGAGGGGCTAGGAGGGGAATAGAGGGAAGCGGTGCGGCGCGGCACGAAGGTTTAAAACAACGATAAACATCCGACGAAAACCGATGACCTCTCTGCTACAACTGACCGACGGGGCATCAAACGAACTCAGAACGTGACGAAAATCGACGGGCGGTCTACCTACGACATAACAAGACCGCACGCCAAGTTCCAACTCGATCCGAGAATATTTTTGTGCGCGCTTAAAAACGGTTTTATTTTAAACGGTGCCGCGGGTACGTGCGTGTGTGGCTGGTCTCGAAACGGGCAACGGCGAAACGGAGAGAACCGGCGACTATGAACGGATGCAAGTTTTCGAAAACGGGTGACGGTGCAATGCAGATGATGCGAATGATGCGATGATGAATGCGACAACCAGATGAACACATGCCGAGAACGGAAAGAAAAGGGGAATCTTCTAGAATCTTCTGGAACGTCGGTCTCGGGCTGTCACAATCTTGTAGGCAAAGAATCTTGTTGGAGATCTCATATCTCGCAACATGGGCACGAGCCTGAGATCCTAATTTCAGCTCTTAGAAATATCTCATATGTTCCATGACGCTCAAAATGTTTTGGAGCCTCAATTCTAAGCCGTAATGCACGACGCACTAAACTATCAAGTAGTCATCAGAACGTGCTTGTCAGATGTTCACAACATCTACAAACGATGCTAGAGGGGTTGGCGCACCGAGCGGTGCATTAAGGACATAAGCCTTCTGTGCAATAATGAGGACAATCCTCAGATCACGGACCCACTCCGCAATATTGCTACCATTATCTTTCAACTCTATTTCTCTAGGAACATATAAAAATACAAGGGAGCTACAACGTGAGCTAGTAATCTACAACATAATTTGCAAAGACACTTTGACTATGTTAATGATAATGAGTTCAATTAATCATATTACCTAAGAACTCCCACTCAAATTGACATCCCTCAGGTCATCTGAGTGACACATGATCCAAATTCACCAACTCAAGTCCGATCATCACGTGAGTTGAGGTGGCTTCAACGGTGAACATCATTATGTTGATCATATCTACTATATGACTCATGTTCGACCTTTCGGTCTCTTGTGTTCCGAGGCCATGTCTATACATGCTAGGCTTGTCAAGTTTAACCCGAGTGTTATGCATGTGCAACACTGGCTTGCACCCGTTGTATGTGAATGTAGAGTCTATCACACGCGATCATCACGTGGTGTCTCAACACGATGAACTTTCACAACGGTGCACACTCGGGGAGAACACAATTTATCTTGAAATTAAGTGAGGGATCACCTTATAATGCTACCGTCGTCCTAAGCAAAACAAGGTGCATAAAAGGATTAACATCACATACAAATCATAAGTGACATGATATGGCCATGACTTGTGCTTTTGATCTCCATCATGAAAGCACCGGCATGATCTCCATCGTCACCGACATGACACCATGATCTCCATCATCTTGATCTCCGTCAACGTGTCGCCATCGGGGTTTGTCGCGCCCAACATGCTTCTACTACTATTGCTACCGTAGCGATAAAGTAAAGCATTACATAGCGCTTAATGATTGACACGCAGGTCATACAATAATTAAAGACAACCCTATGGCTCCTGCCGGTTGCCGTACTCAACGACATGCAAGTCGTGATAATCTATTCATCACATGATCATCTCATACATCACATATATCACATCATGTAATTGGCCATATCATATCACAACATACCCCGCAAAAACAAGTTAGACGTCCTCTAATTGTTGTTGCATGTTTCACGTGGCTGCTACGAGTATCTAGCAAGAACAATTCTCATCTACGCAAAAAACCACAACGGTGATACACTAGTTGCTTTTCAACCTTCTCAAGGACCGCCTTTGTCAAATCCGATCGAACTAAAGTGAGAGAAACTGTTACCCGCAAGCCATCTATGCAACAAGTTGCGGTTGAGAGAACCGGTCTCTCGTAAGCATACGAGTAATGTTGGTCCGGGCCGCTTCATATCACAATACCGCTGAACCAAAATCCGACCAAGAGAGGAAGCAATCTAAGCATCAGCGCCCACAAACCTTTTGTGTTCTACTCGAGATCTCATCTACACATAGACCTAGCTCTGATACCACTATTGGCAAACGATGCATGGGAAACAAAAAATTTCCTACGCACACGCAGATCTATCCATGGTGATGAGCATCTACGAGAGGGAGAGTGGATCTACATACCCTTGTAGATTGCTAAGCGGGAAGCGTTAAGAAACGCGGTTAGTGTAGTCGAACGTCTTCGCGATCCAAATCGCCGAGCATCCCGCGATCTCATCATGATCCGTCCCGCGATCTCATCACGATCCGTCCCGCGATCTCATCACGATCCGTCCCGCGATCTCATCACGATCCGTCTCATGATCTTGATCACGATCTGTCCCATGAACTTATCACGATCCGTTCCGCGATCTCATCACGATCCGTCTCACGATCTTGATCACGGTTCTTTCGATCTAGCGCCGAACGGACGACACCTCCGCGTTCAGCACACGTATAGCTTGATGACGATCTCCGCCTTTTAAATCCAGCAAGAGGGAGCGGAGAGGTAGAAGAGTTCTCCGGCAGCGTGATGGCGCTCCGGCGATGGTGGTGGAGCTGTTCCGGCAGGGCTTCGCCTAAGCACTGCAGAAAACCGATCTAGAGGAGAAACTATGCACTGGAGGAACGGGTAGCACGTGGCTAAAATCTGGTGCCAAAAAACCCTAACACCTCTAGTAAATATAAGAGGAAGAGAGGAGGAGGCTTGTCCCCTCAAAGTACCAGCAATTGGGTCGACCAAATCATGTGGGAGAGGTGGAATCCACCTCCAATCCTAGTAGGACTAGGATTCACCCTATTTTTTGCCTTTTTCCACCTTTTTCTCTTTCGGATTTTCTTCCCAGCCTCATGGGCCCTGTGTGGGATTTCCACCAGCCCACTAAGGGCTGGTATTTTACTCTCCCACAGACCATGTAGCCTCTTGGATCGAAATACCCCTCCCGATGGTCTCCCGGTACACTACCGGCACTCCTGGTACACTACCGATGAGCCCGAAACTTTTCCGGCGACCAAAATAGGACTTCCTATATATAAATATTTACCTCCAGACCATTCCGGAGCTCCTCATGGCGTCCGGGATCTCATCCGGGACTCTGAGCAACCTTCGTTCACCACCATACATAACCTTATACTACCGAAACGTCACCAAACCTTAAGTGTGCAGACCCCGCGGGTTCGAGAACTATGTAGACATGACCGAGACACCTCTACGGTCAATAACCAATAGCAGGACCTAGTTGCCCATATTGGTTCCTACATATTCTACGAAGATCTTTATTGGTCGAACCTCTATGTCAAGGATTCAGTTAATCCCGTATTATGTTCCCTTTGTTCTTCGGTATGTTACTTGCCCGAGATTCGATCGTCGGTATCTCCATACCTAGTTCAACCTCGTTACCGGCAAGTCTCTTTACTCATTCCGTAATACAAGATCCCGTGACTAACACTTAGTCACATTGCTTGCAAGGCTTATTGTGATGTTGTATTACCGAGTGGGCCCTGAGATACCTCTCCGTCACACGGAGTAACAAATCCCAGTCTTGATCCTATGCCAACTCAACAGACACCCTCGGAGATACTTGTAGAGCACCTTTATAGCCACCCGGTTACGTTGCGACGTTTGATACACACAAGGCACTCCTCCGATGTCTGTGAGTTGCATGATCTCATGGTCATAGGAACATATACTTGACATGCAGAAAACAGTAGCAATAAACTGACACGATCATATGCTACGTTTGTAGTTTGGGTCTTGTCCATCACATCATTCTCCTAATGATGTGATCACGTTATCAAATGACATCTCATGTCCATGGCTAGGAAACCTTAACCATCTTTTGATCAATGAGCTAGTCTACTAGAGGCATACTAGGGACATGGTGTTGTCTATGTATCCACACATGTATCTGAGTTTCCGATCAACACAATTATAGCATGGATAATAAACGATTATCATGAACAAGGAAATATGATAATAACTAATTTATTATTGCCTCTAGGGAATATTTCCAACACTCTTTGCACATTCACAAGCATCACAAACCGACTCAATACTTTGACTAGATGACAATGGAAGATTGCCTTTATTCACTACTTGCTTAACGATGATCGAAGAAGGATGTCCTAATCTTTGATGCCATCTTTCTAAGGAGGCCTTCATGACGGAGTAGACTTGACGATGATGCTTTCGACTACGTACTCCGGATGTGATGGGGTATAAGCCTTCAATGCATCTACCATGGTGAATGAGCTCCCTCGTTGCCCGATCCTTAATGAAAAAATAAGTGGGATGAGTTTCAAAGAAGACATTATTATCGGTACTCAACCGAGACATAGATGCAAGATTTTTGTCGACTTGTGGGACATGTAAAACATATTTTAGTACTAGATCACATTTCAGAGTAGGGGATTTAATAGATGCTTGACCAATATGACAAATATCCATACCTCCACCGCTTGCAGTGTGAATTTGATCGTTGCCGAAGTACTTTTCCCTCATGGCGAGTTTCTCGAGCTCATTGGTGACATGGTCGGTAGCTCCTGAATCAGCATACCAGATCGTAGGATCTCCTCCTTGTTCTTTGATCACAGCAGCAACATGGCGAGCATCAGGAACATAGTCCTCTTCGTAGCGATGCCAACAGTCCAGTACTTCATGGCCCGGTTTCTTGCAGAATTGACACCGAACGCGATTGTCGGAGGAGGATGATCCAAAGGAGGCGTGGTTGTTGTTGTAGCCGCCCCCTCCGAATCGTGAAGAGTTGTTGTTGTTGCTGTTTCCACCGAACCGCGCCCCCTGGTTGTTGCCGCGGCCACGCCCACTACTATTTTCGCCGCGGTTACGCCCTTGGTGATCAGGCCCGCGGCCGCCACCACGGCCACGAGATGCTGAGTTGGCTGACGACTGACGCATGTTGATCCCATGAAGAAGGTTTAGACGCGCATCAAAGCTTAGTAGATGTGTGTTTAGCTCCTGGACAGTCACAGGTTCAACCCGTACTGCAAGGGCCGATACAACTGGGTTGTAGTCAAGATCGAGTCCCGCCAGAACTTGAGAGACAATCTCGCCGCTTGTCATGCCGCTCCAGTGCATGCAATCTCATTGGAGAGTGTCTTGATCTTGGCCAGGTACTCCGTCATGGACATGTTTCCCTTCTTGAGGTTGGTAAGCTCAATCCGAGTGTTGATCGCTTGAGCTTGGGTTTGGGCAGCAAACATAGCCTGGATTCCTGCCCATACTTCCGCTGGAGTCTAGAGAGTCACAACCTGTGCAAGTATCTCGCGAGACAAGGAACCCATGAGAAAACCTTGAACTTGTTGTTGTTGTGCATACTAGAGAATACGGGCGAAGTTTGCAATCTGCTCCTCCTTCCCATCATTGACAACGGTGAGGGTTTTCGGTGGCGCATGGCTCTCCGGGTCAAGGTGGTGGCCCATCTATGCACCCTTAATTTGGGGGAGCATGATGGCCTTCCACATTAGGTAGTTGTTCCTTGTAAGCTTCTCCTGAGGTGGGGGTCCAATGGACATGGCGAAGGTGGAGGATGATGAGACCGATGTGGATAACGCACTCACGGTGCTGCTTTGGGTGGATACTCTGATCATGACGAGGCTTTGGGGTGGAGCTAGGCTAGATGCGATCCTCTCTTGATCTCCTAGAAAGAATTCGCTCGACTAGATGCGATCCTTTCGATCTTAGGAAGAAGATGCTCTGATAACCATATAAAGTTGTTTGGGAAGCGTTAAACCCTTTGCTCGGGCCGCACTTATATTTATATCATCAATACCGTGGCTTACAAGTCGATCGATCAAAGAGATCGTAAACATAAAGAGAGAGGAAGAGTTTCGACAGAAGAAGAGATAGAGAAGAGATACAACAGTTTAAAGAAGACTTCTATCTCTATACAACTATTCTAACACTCTGCACCAACTAGGGATGCATACGGCCATTTTAGTATGAGTACCAAGATGACAATGGTCCTCAGATTTTTTTTAAATGAGTATCAAGATATTTTTGATGAGTAGTTTCACCACACATCAAACTCGATCCTCAATAAATGGGAGAAAACCCCCTGTGCATCACCTGTCAATTCTAGGAATTGAACTCGGATTGTTGGACTGCACAACCGCATGCCCAACCACTGAGCCAAGGCTTTGTTTGCACGCCTTGTAAGCTGAAAGTTTGGATTTGAATTTATCGTAAATAAAGTTGTACGATGCAGATCTGTCCTTTGCAGGCAATATGAGTGGCTGACCAAGATGAATGGTGCTGGCATCTAAATCCGGCACCTGGAAAATTTGTTTGAGATTTTCTTTGCCCCGCAGACACACATTTTTACTAACAAGAATGGCAGATTTGTTTCAATTGGGAATCTGTCCCGAATGCCGACAAAATTGATGTAATATGTTGGAAATAGTAGTTGCCTCCTGCACATTAGCTTTTCCACAAACCAACAAATCATCGGCCAACATTAAATAGTGGATAGGGGGCATTCAAGTCCAAGTGAGATACCTACCAGGTGGTTAGATTGCAGCACATCCTGAAGTCCCAATGATTCGTTGCAACCACAAATATCAAAGCAGAAAGGAGACACCCTTATCTGATACATCGACTGCTTTAAAGTGCGCAAAATATTGTCCATTTATAATAACAGAAAAAGTCGGTGAGGAGACATAAGCATGGATGAGATTTATGAAATGACCATGGAGCCCTTTACAGTGGAAAGCCGAGGTGATGAAGTGACATTCTAATATGTCAAAAGCTCTAGCCAAATCTATTTTAATCATAAAATCTTGGCTATCCCAAGAAGATAGAGAAAACAAATGAGCTATTTCTTGAGCAACAATGATGTTATTTGAAATGCGTCTACCTTCAATAAAAACTTGTTGCGAGGGATGCACATAGTCAGGCAAGTGGCATTTTTAAACGACTTGCAAGAGATTTTCCAATAAGTTTGTAAATCATGTTACACAAGTTGATTGGCCTATAATCAGAAGGAACATGGCAAGCCAATTTTTTTGAATGAGGGTAATATAAGTATCATTAAGATTAGCTGACACAATACCTGTAAGGTAGAAATTGTTGATCAAAGTTGTGACATCATCTCCTATCCAATTCCAGGTCGTGAAGTAGAAGGCTAAGTTGAAGCCATCAGGTCCTGACGACACATTCTTTTTCATTGATTTGAGTGTGTCCCAAATTTCATGTTTGCTTGGCATTGAGTTTGTGAAATCCTGCGATTCATGAGGGAAGGTTGTGCTTGATAGTTCCCTGTCATTGTTAGAGCGATTCGAGCGAAAAATATTTCTGAAATAGTTAACAAATCCAACCGCTATATAACTAGGGTCACGAAGATAGTTACCATGATAATCTGCAATAGAGACTATGCGATTGCAGCGTCTACGCTTAAGGACATCATTCTGGAAATACCCTGAGGGTGTGTTTGGTAGCATGTATGGACCTAGCTTAATTGTTCATCTCTCATACATGCTGAGTGTAGACATGCTCAGTCCATGCATTTGTTGTTGTTTGGCAGCGGCGTATGACATGCTGAGTTAAGACTTTATTTGGCAGCCTGCATATGTTTAGACATGCTGAACAATTTTGAATTCTGAATAATTTTTTTGAATGGTGAACAAAATTGAAAAAAAACATGAACAAATTTCGAAATTCTAAGATTTTTTGCAAATTTAAACAAAATTTAAAATACCGACTATTTTTTGAAAATATAAACAAAACTTGAAATTATGAACATTTTCTATTTTTTTGAAATTGTGAACATTTTTTGAAAATTTAAACATATTTCAAAAATGATTTTTTAAACAAATAAACAAAATTTGAAATTATAAATGTTTTTTGAAAATTATGAACATTTTTTATAATTAAATTAATTTTTGAAATTCCGATCATTTTTTGAACATTTAAGCATATTTTGAAAATCTAAACTTTTTAAAAAAATAAAAAAATTGAAATTCTGAATATTGTTTGAAAATTTAAACAAAAATTAAATTCTAAACTTTTTCAGAAGTTAAACAAATTTCGAAATTCTGATTTTTTTTGAAAATGTAAACAATTTTTTAAATTCTGTATTTAAAAAAATTGTACTTATGAATATTTTTTGAAAATTTTAAATATCTGAACGTGGTCTGGTGGATGGGGATGAGCATGCCTGCCTCCATGCTCCCTCTATAGGGTGCATCCTGTGTGGGAGTGCATGAGATGAGCATGACTGATGGCCTCCTTTTGCATCGGATGGGCATAGTCCACATGAGCCTATGCACCCTACCGAACAAGCAAAAGTGGATTGAATTGAGAACTTTTGTTTTCATGCATCCTTCATACACCCTATACACCCTATCAAACACATCTTGACTTGCCTTTGAAAGTGAACTATTACAACATTGTATCTACAGTGATTATCTACGGACATCATTTATAATATTTTATCTACGGTACTGTTTAGATCATGTATTATTCTACCTCTAGAGCCGGGCTGATGTAAATGTAATGAAATCCATCATGTTTGCACCAATTTCTTTTAGTTGTTCTGAGTTGTTGTCAAAATGTATGTGGTTATGGTTGGATGTCGTCCTACCACATCCGTGTCCGCAAACTGGTCCCCCTTTCCGTGGACGGACGCGGGAGGATTTTATTTTCGAGAATGACGGGGGGGGGATTTCCCCACCGTTGTTATATTACTCGAAGGACTTGGCAGTCATACAGTGTTTTCATTGAAGTGATAAAAACAACAGGGTACGAGAAGAAAACACCAACACAACCATGGGTCAAGAAACTCGGGTACGCTAAGCCGAGGAGAGGAGCAAGGTACGGATCTCAGCAGCTGACGACCTTCATGGTCGTCGAACCGCCTACTCCACACAAGAAGGTCGTCGGACGCCTTCTAAAGGACCACACTCATGGTGCATCGTTGATGTCTACTATGCAACATTCTCCTTGTAGACGTTGTTGGGCCTCCAAGTGCAGAGGTTTGTAGGACAGTAGCAATTTTCCCTTAAGTAGGTGACCTAAGGTTAATCAATCCACGGGAGGCGTAGGATGAAGATGGTATCTCTCAAGCAACCCTGCAACCAAATAACAAAGAGTCTCTTGTGTCCCCAACATACCCAATATAATGGTAAGTTGTATAGGTGCACTAGTTCGGCGAAGAGATGGTGATACAAGTGCAATATGGATAGTAGATAAAGGTTTTTGTAATCTGAAATTATAAAAACAGCAAGGTAACTAATAGTAAAAGTGAGCACGAACGGTATTGCAATGCGTGGAAACAAGGCCTAGGGTTCATACTTTCACTAGTGAAGTTCTCTCAACAATGATAACATAATTGGATCATATAACTATCCCTCAACGTGCAACAAAGAGTCACTCCAAAGTCACTAATAGCGGAGAACAAACAAAGAGATTATTGTCGGGTACGAAACCACCACAAAGTTATTCTTTCTGATCGATCTATTCAAGAGTCCGTAGTAAAATAACACGAAGCTATTCTTTCCGTTCAATCTATCCTAGAGTTTGTACTAGAATAACACCTTAGGACACACATCAACCAAAACCCTAATGTCACCTAGATACGCCATTGTCACCTCAAGTATCCGTGGGTATGATTATATGACATGCATCACACAATTTCAAAAGCATCTATTCAACCAACACATAGAACTTCAAAGAGTGCCCCGAAGTTTCTACCGGAGAGTCAAAACGTGTGCCAACCCCTATGCATAGGTTCCCGAGGTCACGAAACCCGCAAGTTGATCACCAAAACATACATCAAGTACTCACATGAATATCCCATTGTCACCACAGATAGACATGGGCAAGACATACATCAAGTGTTCTTAAAGACTCAATCCGATAAGATAACTTCAAAGGGAATACTCAATTCATTACATGAAGGGAGAGGGGGAAGAACATCATAGGATCCAACTATAGTAGCAAAGCCCGTGGTACATCGAGATCAAGACATCTCAAGAACACGAGAGAGAGAGATCAAACACATAGCTACTAGTACATACCCTCAGCCCCGAGGGTGAACTACTCCCTCCTCGTCATGGAGATCACCGGGATGATGAAGATGTCCATCGGAGATGGATTCCCCCTCCGACAAGGTGCCGGAACAGGCTCCCGATTGGTTTTTGGTGGCTACAGAGGCTTGCGGCGGCGGAACTCCCGATCTAGGTTTAATTCTGATGGTTTCTCTATTTATAAGACCGTATGGCGTCGAGAACAAGTCGAGAGGGGCCACGAGGAGGTCACGAGCCCCCTAGGCGCGGCCAGGGGGAGGGGTCGCGCCTCCCAGGCTTGTGACTCCCTCGGGCCTCCTCTCCGATATATTTTCCATCTGGTATTTTTGATATTTTCCATAAAAAATCACGGCGAAAGTTTTATTCCGTTTGGACTCCGTTTGATATTCCTATCTGAAAAAGGTCAAAAACACGGAAAAAACAGAAACTGGCACTGGGCACTGAGTTAATAAGTTAGTCCCAAAAATAATATAAAATAGCATATTCATGCATATAAAACATCCAAAGTTGATAATATAATAGCATGGAACCATAAAAATTTATAGATACGTTGGAGACGTATCAATCGCCAATTGTTGAAAACAACATCATTCCTAGCCTTCCAGACGTGCCAGAGGAGAACAAGCAGCCCGTATCGCCAGCACGGCTGCGAGACAGACGACGGGGGAGAGGAGTAGAGGACCTCACCGACGCAGTTCAGGGAGCCCATGTTGAGCCGCCCCCAGACCTCGTCAGCTCGTGCACAGTCGATAAACAGGTGAACGACAGTCTCGTTCGCGCCGCAAGACTCGCATGAAGGAGTGGGGGAACAACCCTTGGCGTGGAGGTTCACTCTCATGCTCAGGCGATCAGAAGTGAGGAGACGCGCGAACACCTTGATCTTCGAGGTGAGGCGGGAGGCCCAAATCTCGGCAGAGGCGAGGTCGGAGCAGCCGTGCAGGGAGAGCACACGATATACCGCGCGCGAGAAGAACCAGGTCTCCGAGCCCCAGGCCATGTGATGGTGTCCTGGACTAGGGGGTACTCACCACGTCGTCTCCCGACCAGTGGGTCGGGTCGGGGACCCCTGGGGAGATTCACTAATGGGCCAGTTCGGAGAGCCCATGATGCATACAAGGAAGATTCCACAAGACTTGGCGCACAAGACAAGGACTCCTCTAAACCCTAGGCCTATGGTGCATTATATAAACCGAGGCCAGGCTAGTCAATAGAGGATCTCAATCTCATATTCATTACTACAATGTCGTAGTAGATACCTGTTGTATGTACTATCCCCCATATCAATACAATGAAAAGCGGTACGTAGGGTATTATATCCTTGAGAGAGCCCGAACCTGGGTAAAATCATGTGTCCATGTTACCATCGCTCCAATACGCCTAGCTTAGGACCCCTACTACGAGATATGCCGGATTTGACACCGACACCATGGAGCGCCGATCAGGGCGAGAGGAGAGGCGGCAGAGCGAAGCATCTCATGCGCCGCCTCCAACTCCTTCACGGCCACGGTCGACACCCATGGCTGGAGAGAGATGCCGTCACGAAGGACATCGTCGACGGTGGCGTCCGGACGCGTCGAGTTGGAGAAGAGCGCCACGAACTGGAAGCACAATGCCCACCCTGGAAGCCACCTGTCCTACCAGAAAGAAGTAGCACGACCATCCTCGAGGTCCACGCGGGTGACCACCCTATACTTCGGCAGTCCCAAGTCAATGATGCTCTGAAGGAAAGAACGTGTCAACGACCCGTCACCAAGGTCGCCACGGGAGCAGCGGAGGAACCACCTTTTCCAAGGCGGACACTCCAGGAGGTGAAACTTGTGGACGAATTTGAGGAGCAAGCACATGTTTTGTCGTCGAAGATCGCGGATCCCGAAGCCACCTTCCTGCACATCAACATAGACTTTATCCCAAGCAATTAGATAGCAAGCACCTGAACAAGTATCCCTGCCGGTCCAAAAAAAGGCACGACGCTTACGATCGATTCGCTCAACCACACCTGGGGGAAGGAGGAAATAGCACATGAAGTACGTGGGGAGGTTGTTTAGGACGGCGTTGCATAGGACAAGCCTATCGCCGAAGGATAGAAGGATAGCCCGTCAACCAGAGAGATAGCGATCGAATGATCGAAGAAGGGGATCGTAGGCGGAAACAGGGAGTTTGAGGGGGAGAGGGGAAGACCTAGGTAAGGCTAGGGAAAAGATGAGATGTGGAAGCCAAGGGTCGTTGCCATGGCGACCGCGTCCACGTCACTATAGTGCATGGGAATGAGCACGGACTTATGGAAGTTGATCGCAAGGACAGTCGCACTCGTGAGCGAGTCGAGGATGTTTTTGAGCTAGACAACCGAGGAAAGGTCAGCATGATAGAGAATCAAGGTGTCATCAGCGTATTGAAGAACAGGGCACGACAGAAAGTGGTCAATGGGGTGGGCAAGACGGCCTGAAGCACTAACGGAACAAATAAGGCGCCGGAGCACATCCGCCACAAGGAGGAAGAGGTAAGGGGATAGGGCATCCCCTTGCTGGAGACCATTCCGACAAAGGATCGAGTCCCCAGGATAGTTGTTAAGGAGGACGGAGGTGTGGCCGGTGGAAAGAATGGAGCAAATCCAGTCACACCACAGCCTATCAAAGCCGCAAACAGAGAGAATCTTGAGAAGACTGTCCCAGTTGACAGAATCGAAAGCTTTGTGGAAATCAATTTTGAACACCAGAGTAGGAGCCTTTCGCACGTGACAGGCACGTACTAGGTCAGCAGCATAGACGATGTTCTCGGAGATACGGCAGCCAAGGAGGAAACCCGTTTGGTCAGGATCGACGAGGAAATGAATATAGCGTTGAAGCCGGGAGCAAAGAGATTTGGTGATGGCATTCATGATGCAGTTCTAGAGAGAAATGGGGTGGAACTCAACGGGGCTGCGAGCAGCCTCGAATTTGGGCAGGAGAACAAGGAACACGCGGTTGATACGGGAAAGGTCGATGGATCCAAAGTAGTAGTTGTGAAAAAGAGCTTCAATGTCAGAGGCGATAATGTCCCAGAACTTAACGTAGAAAGAAGGGCCAAAGCCGTCCGGCCCCGGACTAGAAAGCTTATTCATATCCAGGAAAACACTTTTAATCTCTGCGGGGGTGAACGGGGCCGAGAGCTCCTCGGGGAGGGTGTGCGAATCGTGGTAGAGATCCCTAAGAGAAAAATCCCATTAACACGGGAAAGCATTGCCGAGGATTTGCTTATAGTAATCTCTAAGGGCGACCACTTTATCACCGTGGGAGGTGACGTTGACACCGTTCATGGAAAGGACGGGGATGTGGTTTTTTCGGAAGCGGGAGGAGGCAAAAGCGTGGAAGAGCTAGGTGTTTTCGTCACCTTTGATGGCGCACCGGACCTTAGCGCGAAGTTTCCAGTATAAGACACGCTCTTTAACGGAGACCCAAAGGGCATCTACAGTGAGGGAACGAAGGAGAGCCTCAAGATGAGAGAACGCGTGAAGCTCTTCCTGATGGTCGAGGATGTTGATGAGGTAGCGACAATCCTGCTCTCGAACGACCGCCAAGGTAAGGCGCCTGGACCAACATTTGCAGCTACTTCTACACTATCACAGGCGAGCAACGAGGCGCGCCGCCGCATCCGGGCAGAAGGTAGAGGCCCAAGAAGAAGCAATGTCCGTGCGAAAGGAGTGGTGGGGCGCCCAAGCTTTCTCATAACGGAAGACCTTTGAGCGGGGGTGCAAGAGGAAATGGTAGCGAGCAGAGGGACGTGGTCAGAGGTAGAGCGGGTGAAGGACGACAGACTGGAGGTGGGAAACATGACATCCTAGTCCACACTGACGGAAACACGGTCGAGGCGGGCAAGGAGGGGCGAGGTTTGGTGGTTGGACCATGTGTAGAGCCAATGACGGAGTGGAAGATCGATGGGAAGAGCCCCTCGATAAAATCATTAAACATTGCCGCCTCCGCACGCGAGAAAGAGTCGGTGTTACGGTCGGCAGGGACTCGAGCGAGGTTAAAATCACCAACAATAGCCCAAGGGGTTGAGTCTGAGGGCGCATCGGTGGAGAGCTCTAAGAGGAAAGTTGCCTTATCCGCATGGGCGCACGGGGCATAAATGTTCGTCACACGGACAAGTGAGTGATCGGAGCAAAGGGAGAGGTCAACAGACAAAGCATGGTTGGATGTGAAACTACTTGAAAGGGAGAAAAATGAGTCATCCCAGGTGGAGCAAATCCCTCCTGAGGCACCAACAGAATCAATCAGGAGAAAAGTGTGAAGGCGGGCCGAAAGGAAAGAGTTAGTTTTGAGTAGCGGGGGGGGGGCAGCGAGCTTAGTTTCTTGGAGAGCAAGGAAACGGGGGCTGCATGGCCTCGACGTTCACATGCACGTCCATGCACTTGTCGCTCTAACCCAGACCACGCACGTTCCAGGTACAAATACCGAAAGAGCTAGTAATTAAGGTACAAAGAACACCGAAAGAAGGCGAACCGCAAGTAAAACGACACTTGCATGTTAAGCAAATGACAAGGCCTAAGGCCATTACACACACCCCACGGGGGGGGGGAGAAAAAGGATACAATGCTCCGACAACCTAACGAGTAGGCCCATGGACGGGAGCATAGGAACATGCGTGAACATCTACGGGGGGAAGGGGAAGGGAGAACAAACTAGGCCCCTGCCTGGCCTAGGGCACAAGCAACACACGGGGCCCCATCGGAACTGGCAGGTAGGAGGGAGGATCATGGCTCATGAGCAGCCACCTCGTCCCTTGCCCCAGCAGCAAGAGCCTCCATGTCATTGCCGTAGATAGCGCTCATCTCCTGAAGCCGAAGAAGAGAGGTGAAAGCCGACACCCCATCGAGGACGTCAAGTCCGGCAGCCCGGACCATCACACGCATGCGAGGGGAGCCCTTCCCGGCATCAAAGCGAGCCGCCTTGACTGCCTTGGCATGGTCGAGCATCTTGACATACTTGGTCGGCTCTTTGCTGGCGAGACGGGAGCTCCGATGGGTGAACTCACTGTCAACGGCGTGCTTGCGTCGCCCACGGAGCTGCAACTCCGTATGCTCGTGCTCCTCGGAGGTGAGGTCGGAGGGAGCCATGAGCGGAGAGACGGCTAGAGCGGACATGTCAAGCTCGGGCTCCTTAGAGACTGCAGTGGAAGAGTCGGAGTCATCCTCCTCCGAGACCAGAGGGGTAGCCGGCGGGAAAAGGGAGCACCAACGCACGGGGAGGGGCTCGGTGAGGAGGCAAGACATGTGGCGACCCAGCTCATGACAAAACGCCACCATGCTGGCGCTGTCCATCAAGGGAGCAACCATCGGGGTCGTGGGGAGAGGCACGAGGGAGAGGTCGCCAAACCCCCTCAAGCTCTCGGTGTCGACGTCATCGAGCCCGAGGGAGGTGTGCCCAAGAGGAGCGTCGTCGCTGGGGGAGGAGCGGCCACGAGGGGAAGGCGGGGGAGAGTCGTCCCGCTCATAGTGGATGGAGGATTCCGAGGATCCATCCTCCTCGGTAGTCCAGCAAAGGATGATGCGGATGGCCACGTCGGTAGAGACAGCGACGTCGAAGTTGAGGAGCAGGAGCGAGAATGACATGTCGTCTTCATGCTCGAGGCGGATGACGAGTTGCACGGTAGAGAAGTCGTGGTCGTGGAGGCAAAGGGGGTCGATGCAACAGACGTTCCTCACCAAGCGGAAAGCGGTGCGGATCCCCCTCGTGCCATTGCTCGAGAGGGAAACTGGTGGTGGAGAGTTGGGCGACGCTGGAGTAGTCCCAGCCGAAGCGGTTTTCCCCGTCTTCAGGGCGCTCCAACTGCACCACATGTGATATGGGGCAAAACCGTGTGTATCGATCTTTCACGAATTGGAGGGGGTTCCACGAAGAACATGGGGAAGAACGAGGAGAAATCACAATTGGAAACACTCAAGAACAAGTCCAATCACACATCCACTAGACTCACCACACACAAGATCCACAAGGTACATGAACAACAAAGGGAAAGAAGGATACATGGTAGAGTTCATCCCAAATCCCATGGGGAGATGGGGCCTTGATATCCCGGAGTATCTTCCCTCGAAAGGGGCATTGACATCCACTAGGGAATCTTCTCCTATAGAGGCATCTACTCCATGGGAGAGATAGTGGAAGGAGCTAGGCTCAACCTACTAAGAGCAAAACCATAGCTAACTCTAGAATGGAGGTGGGGGAGGAGTATATATAGTCCTAGGCACGAAGGGGTAAGTGATAGGGAGATACATGGGCCTCAGGCCCGTCCATGCGTGCAGGCAGGGCGGTTGTACCGGTGGTTGGACCGGTTGGACCGGGCATGAAGTATATAGCGGAACAACCGGGGCGGTACCATCTTGAACCGCATCAAAACAGAAGTGTGGCCAGGCCAGAGCGATAGTTGGGCGGTGGTGGACCGGTTGTACCGCCTGGCCGGTTGTTGACCGGTTGTACCGCCAACTCTAGTGCTGGCACAACTCCTCTTCTTCCTTCTCTGCTTCCATGCTTCCCTTGCAGATGGTGTAGTTGTACGCAGGTGCTGGCACTCCTCCTCATCATCCGTGGAACTCCGGCAATACCTATGCATGAACACGAGGGGAGTGTCAAGTAGTATACCATCCTCGAAGGGGTCAAGCGAACACATGTAAAGGAGATGATTCACCTTTATGTATGTGAAGTAGTCGTGGCACGTGTCACTTGCCAAACAGACTCTTGTCATGGTGATGTCCGTAGGATACTCCGCATCATCCCCTCCCCCTTGGGAAAGATCTGTCCTCGGATCAAGATCCAAATCACCATGGTAAGGAGATGGCGACGCCGTGTGGAGGTGGACAATCACCAAGCGCTCATCATCTTCAAGCTCTAAAGGGGCACTCTCCAGTGTCTCACCGTCTAGGAATTCCTTCAAAAGGAGCAAACACGGCAAACACTTGGAAAAACAAATGTGGTTAGCGTTAGTGCATAACCAATCATTCAAGTGGTGAATCACCGCACAAGTGTTTTCATCATGCATAACATATGGTGTGACAAGGGATTGTGGCATGGCATGACATGTAAGCATATAAAGTGAGTATAAGCAATGCAATCATGGAAACAAGTATTCAAAGGTGAGGCAGGGATGCAAATATGTGTGACAATATAACAAGCATCTACCTCATGGTCATAGCACGCATGCGCAAAACAATCAACAAAGGGTCTATGGTAGGCATAGGAATCATTGACAACACCAAGTAAAGTGAAGTGTCTAAACACATGGGGCAATCCAAAGTGTAAGGTAATCCAAGCATGATGTGCACATGGTGTAGTGAAGACAGTGAGGCACTCAACACAATAGAAAGAGCAATTGGTCATCATGTGTGAGGCAATCAAGTCAAGCATGTAGCAAGCAATCGGGCATGGCAAATGTGAAGAATGGACATTGTTGCAACCAAGCATATGATAATAGCAAACAATGCACAAGGTGGATGCAACACACAAGGTATATATGTCTAGAGGCATGACAATGTGGCAATCGTGAAGAAAAGCGATATCACTAGCATGTGTGCAAGTAAGTGGTTCAAGATGACTAATATGTATCATGATATAAGCAACACAAGTAGGATGAGCCACAATATCCATGCTCAAGAAGGATGTCACCTCAAAAGCGTGACCTTGTGCCTCCGTCACAATGCCGATGCGCAAGCAAGTGCGATGTAGGAACGCATCGGTGTAGCATGGCTCGCTCTCAAGAGCTCGAATCATCCACTCACGTGAAGTGGAAGTTGACATGTAGTCGAAGTATCCTACACATACACACAACAAAGCAAAGAATGTATGTGCATGGTAGATAAACACATCATCCATCATGATGGTTCTCCTCTCTTGCACATAACCGTTATGACCACAAGTGCATGAATACTATGATGCAAGAATGGCAATATTCATGACACTAGGCATATGGTGCAAAGAAGGAAGATAAACATGCTTCACATGAAAGATGTCAAAAGCTCCAATAATATGTGAGAAAGCTATGGGGGCAATCTCATTAGCAATATTAATAGCATTGTTGCACACAATACATGGCAAATCATCTAGCATGAGCGAGGCAACGCATGGAGACATGTGACAATATGCAATGTCAATCATGTGCAAATCATGGCAATGGTTGTCATCAACCGCATAAAAGGAGCACATCGGTGATGCAACATAAGCAATCATAGTGACCATGGCGTGTAAACTAGTAGTGTGAAGATGCAACATACTAGAGGAAATCATGGCGGTCATGTCATTTGAGCAAATAATAGGCATAGACAATGCACATGACATAACGCAAGCACGAGAACAAAACATGATCAATATATCTTCATGGGCATGGGGCACAAAGCAAACATGGCAATAGCAAGTGGTATCTCCACCAAGCTCGCAAATGCACATACAAATAGATGAATCAAGTGACATGTGAGATGCAAGGCATGTGTCACAAATGCATGGTAAAGACATATAAATGAGCATATCATGCAAAGTGAACATGGCAATATGGGCATAATAAGTGTAATGAGCAAGAACCCATAGCCATGTGAGATCCATGTAGAAGAGGTGTGCGTAGTCCTTGCACGAGGGGAATGATTGGAGACACATTCCGGTGAATCCCAAAGCATCGGTGCTCTCAAGATCTCTTTTCGTCAACTCATGGGATTGTGAGGTTGACGAGTAATCATGAGTACCTACACACAACAAAGGCAAAGGGAAAATTGTGTTCGCGTGGCATATGTACACATCATCCGTTAGGATGTGCATGTGTTTGTGTTCGTTAGCACAAAATAACCAATGCTCAAATAAATGAGATGCATGATATAAGAACATGTCACCCATCACGAAAGGTTTGTTGTTATATATGGCATAATGGAGACGAGAAATATGTAGTGCATCATGTGAATTATCGGGAGCATTGTTATTCATGATATGCGGATGGTGCACACAATAATTGGGATCATGCAATGTATGGGATGGAACAAAATCTCCTAATATGTATGAGGAAACTATGGGGGTCTCCTCATGTGCAATTGCGGAAGCATAATATGGAGAATATGGACAACATCCAAGACAATGCATTTCCAAATTATGGAGATCATGCATGGCATATGAGAATTATTGCACAAATAATGCAAAGGAAGCATGACAATATCATCACAAGAAAAACAAATGCCAATAACCATGAGTTTGTCATCTATGCCATATGAGCAAACCGGATTTACTTTTATGGGATGTGCATAGTCGCTACGGTGAGATTGCAAAGATGCAATATGGGAAATTTCACGCATAGCATATGACAAGTGTAGCGGATTGTCAAACATGATGTGACCAATAGAGTTTTCACATGATATCCTATGGAGCATAGCATCGCAACTAGGTAATTCGACATGCTCATCATCATATTAATCATAAATAGGGGGCGGATCTAAGCATGAAGAAGACATGGCATGTGAAGTCTCCATAAGGTGATCAACATCATGCGAGCAATCAATGTCAAGATAGTCCACTAGTGGGACAATAGCATCACCTTCACCTATGTTACCTTTTTCATTCCACTCATGTGGTGTAGGTGAGGTGGGAGAGACCAACTTGTAGTCGTCTTCATCATGATGGAACCATGTGGGGGTGCATCATCATCCACCATGGCCATCGTCATTCCCATTGGAGGGATGGAATCGTCGAGGGTCGGCACGTCGTCATGCATGAGACCTTGCACCAAATAAGAAGACACAATAGGAGTAGAGGTTAAGTTGTTAGAAATCATGGTGTCCTCACGTGCCATCTCAACTACCTCACTCACTAAGTGTTGTGGCTCACTCACTCCCTCTAGGTAGTTGCACTCATACTCACATACGGTGGAGTCACTCACCTCACTCAAGTGGTGGGGGTTGTGGCTCTCCTCACATGGGAAACGGCGCAACTCATCATATATGGGGCTAGTGGTGGTCACACTCATCCTCTCATAGGAAATGCACTCATTGTCACATATGGTGGAGTCACTCATCTCACTCATGTGGTGGTGGCTCTCCTCACATGGAAATTGAGGCATCTCGTCATATGTGGGTGTCAGAGAGATTGAGGTGCAAACGTCTCCATGCTCAACTCCATTCGCCACCATGGTTGAAGGGATAGTCCCATGCTCAACCACCTCGTCGTCGTCGTCGTGGATGACGGTCGAAGATAGCACATCATCACTCACCTCCATGACCGAAGGGAAATTCCCATGCTCGACCATCTTCCTTGGGATGCTTCCAAAGATGGAAGGGTCATCCATGCGTTTAGTCGATCGCCTTGATCTTGGCGTCAAAGCTTGTCCTTGGTGGTGATCTTGGTCTTTGCGCACTTGTTTCTTCGAAGATGTGCTACTTGAGCGTCTACGCCTTGATGATGACGAACGGGAAGAAGACTTGTAGCTGGCCACCATGTGTCGAAGTTGCTCCATGTGGGCGGCCGCCATGTCTCTTTTTCGAGCTTCGGAGTGTCGTATGTCGATGGCGAGTCGCTCGAGTTGTTGGTTGATGTGGTTGCTCATGTCGATGTAGTCGTCGAAGACTGAAGATGGTGTGCTTTGCCTAGCCATCACAAGACTTGAGCAAAGGTGAGTGGAAAATGAGATAAATAATACCAAGATACCGTTCCCAAAGTTGAGGATGTATCCATCTTCACTCAATGTGAATTGAGAGAATAGTGGAATTGGTACCTGACTTGTTCACTCACACAACATAAAGCTTATCGAGTGGCTTGGTTAGGACAAGTGGCACAAAATTCAAGCAAAATGAAGTCCAAGATATTGTAAATGTTGAAATAAATCCAATGGACTCAAAATTCAAAGTAAGTTATCACAAATATAGAGGAGAGCAATAGAGAAACACACACAGTGGGAAAATGGGGCTTGTGCAACTACAGGGGTGAGCAAAGCTCGTGTTGCACAAACACAAGAAGAGACGCTAGCTTATTGCACGTTTGGCACGATTCACCATTTGGCACCAATCCTATTTATGCAAGCAAAATGTTTCCTATTCCAAGTATCCTCATGCACAAGTATATCCTTTCATGCTCAACTCTTTGCTTATAAGTTTATGATCTTTCTTTCTTGCTTAGAAGCTTTTTTTCTCTTTTTTTGACTCTTATCTTTCTTTCCACTGTTCTTATTGAGCCTCAACCAACTATATGAGACAAGTATCACAAGATATGCACGGGAGCAAGCAATTTCACTATATGATATTTTCAATGATGCAACAATATGATATCGTATCACTATGGTGCACAAGTTTTCGCGAAGCCTGGCAATACTCGGATAGCTAGTCTCAATAGGTATGAAGGTAATCGTAAAGATGGTGGGGATATCAAGATGTAATGGCAAGGAAGGAATAGCGTATGACGGAATGTATAACTTCGTCACACTTAACCTTTCACGAAGTCGGGGTAAACCGGCCTTGCTTCCGGTTGAAGATGGCCTCAAAGGATGGATGGTCGTCGTCGATGTCAAACATCGGTGGTCGATGTAGATGATGGACCGATACAAGTCACTGGTGGTTGATGAAGAAGTATCCGTCCCTAAGTAGCCGAAACACCGTAGGAGACTCAAATCACAACCCAAGCAACCACAAATGCAAATGGAACCAAAATGGGTTAGGTTGCGAAAGACTATGGTGGTATTGCGGATGATATGGTGGAGGGCCTAGGCAAACTTGCCAAAATTTGAAAAATGTGATGAATTCAAATGGTGGTGAAACCAAGAAGAGCAGCCCGGCACGTCGATAGCTCCCAAACGAGCCAAAGAACACTCAAATCAGAGTCCGGGAGTAGAAGTTATGGTCAAAACGGTGAATCAACCGAGGCTGAAACTGGGAGGGGCGGTTGTACTGCTCCTAGAGCGTCCTGGAGGTTGTGGAAGTGCTGGACCTGGGAATTAGCGGTTGTACCGCTTGCTAGGGCGGTTGTACCGCTTGTTGGGGCGGTTGTACCGCTCCTGGAGCGTCCTCGGGACGTTTTTGGGGTATTAGCGGTTGTACCGTTTGGCGGGGCGGTTGTATCGCTGTACAGAGCGGTTGTACTGTTCGTATCAGGAAAATTTTCAGATCTGGGCATGGGTAGAACTCGGGGGCAGACCAAAATCGAAATTTTGGACCAAATTGAAGGGAAAAAGAAAAATTAGGGGATGGAGACGCAAAGTGGAGTGGATCTACTTGCTAAACACCAGATCCAAGGATCAAAATCAACAAAAACTCACAAGAACAACAAATCACAAGAAAATTTTGATGAGGCTATTTTGGTGGGGATTTTTGAATTGGGACAAACACACACAAAATTAGGCTAGAAAACGAGGAGGACTCCAAATTCGTGAGAAACGTGGCTCCAGATACCAATATGATATGTGGCAAACCCGTGTGTGTCGATCTTTCACGAATTGGAGGGGGATTCCACGAATAACACGGGGAAGAACGAGGAGAAATCACAAGACGAAACACTCAAGAACAAGTCCAATCACACATCCACTAGACTCACCACACACAAGATCCACAAGGCACATGAACAACAAAGGGAAAGAAGGATACATGGTAGAGTTCATCCCAAATCCCATGGGAAAATGGGGCCTTGATATCCTGGAGGATCTTCCCTCGAAAGGGGCCTTGACATCCACTAGGAAATCTTCTCCTACAGAGGCATCTACTCCATGGGAGAGGTAGTGGAAGGAGCTAGGCTCAACTTACTAAGAGCAAAACCATAGCTAACCCTACAATGAAGGTGGGGGAGGAGTATATATAGTCCTAGGCACAAAGGGGTAAGTGATAGGGAGATACATGGGCCTCAGGCCCGTCCATGCGCACATGCAGGGCGGTTGTACCGGTTGTACCGGGCATGAAGAATATAGCGGAGCAACCGGGGCGGTACCGTCTTGAACCGCATCAAAACAGAAGCGTGGCCAGGCCGAAGTGGTAGTTGGGCGGTGGTGGACCGGTTGTACCGCCTAGCCGGTTGTTGACCGGTTGTACCGCCAACTCCAGTGCTGGCACAACTCCTCTTCTTCCTTCTCCGCTTCCATGCTTACCTTGCGGATGGTGTAGTTGTACGCATGTGTTGGCAGTCCTTCTCATCATCCATGGAACTCCGACAATACCTATGCATGCACACGAGCGTAGTGTCAAGTAGTATACCATCCTTGAAGGGGTCAAGCGAACACGTGTAAAGGAGATGATTCACCTTTATGTATGTGAAGTAGTCGTGGCACGTGTCACTTGCCAAACAGACTCTTGTCATGGTGATGTCCGTAGGATGCTCCGCATCAACATGCCCATCAATGGGGAATGGGAAGAGGCGCATGACGTGGTTGCGCTCCGCCTTCGAGCCGAAGATGACCATCATGGTCCTATAGTGGGACGTGGCGAGGCCGATGGAGTTGGTGCCGACTCGGCGCTTGAACGCCCAAAGGAGGAGGTCGGCGGGGCTGGCCGACGACAGGTCGACGAGCGTGTAAGCGAAGCGGCGCGAGTGGCCCATGTGGACCACCACGGGCATGAAGCACTCGACGTATTCAGGCCAACACGTGTTGGCTGCCGCCCGTTCGGCATGCGAGCCACCGTCACCGCCGAGAGGAAATTTATGGGTTGCCTTTAGAGATGCTCTAACTCGTTTATCTCGTCCTATTGATTTTGTACCTGCTGCTAGCGTAATATGTGCTTGGATGATTAAGTATCAGCATGTCTCTATTTCTGTTAATGCCATGCTAGTAATTTATTGTGGATTAATTTAATCGAAGAAATCACCTACTTACTTAGTAAGGGCGGACGTCGCGATCCACGCCAACACAAACCCGATCTAAATTTTGCGTGTAAATGGGTCATGGACGGTCGGAAAACAAACAAGCATTCATTTGCGATATCACTAATTAACGAGTAGACCTTCAAACGATTATTTCCACCTCCCCAGGTTGCGACAAGTAGCGCACTGCATGCGTGTCACTTGTCGCAACATCGGAGTTTTTCCTTTTTTTCGCAGATCCGTATTTTGAAAACGTTTTATCTCTTAAACCGTGCGTCTAAATTTCAAACTGTTTTCACCATTGGATTTCTCGCATTGAGATCTTCAAAACTAGATCCCATGTTGATAGGTTTTGACGAACTTTTTTTTCATGAAAAAACCGGACGAAAAAACCATGCCTCACGCGATAGGAAAAAAAACTAAAAACGCGTTTTTTCCTTTTCAAGAGGCACGGGCCGTGCCTCTCGTAAAGGCAAAACCGTGCCTGTCGCGAAAAAAGGAGAGAAAAGAAAACACATTTTTTTCCTTTCGGGTCTCGTGATAGCAAAACCGTGCCTCTCGTGAAAGCAAAGCTGTGTCTCTCGTGCAAAAAAAGAGAGAAAGCAAAAAACGCGTTTTTCCCTTTCCGAAAGGCACGACCGTGCCTCTCGCGAAGGCAAAACCGTGCCTCTCGCGGAAGCAAAACCGTGCCTCTCGTAAAAAAACACGTTTCCCCCCTTCCGAGAGGCATGGTCGAAGGTAAAACTGTGCCTTTCACGGAAGCAAAACCGTGCCTCTCACAAAAAAAACAGAAACTCGTTTTTTTCCTTTCCGAGAGGCACGGACGTGCCTCTTGTGAAGGCAAAACCATGTGTCTCGCAAAAAAAAACAGAAAACACGTTTTTTTCGCGTAGAAAAAGAAAACGCGTTTTTTCACGCAAAAAATCATTTTTTTTCCGTTCAAAAGCTACTAAAGACCGGTGAAAAACAAGAACACCAAAAAAACCTGGAAAAAAACCACTCCAAAAAGGCGAAAACGCGTGCGAAAAAAAATAAAAATCCGAAGGAAACCCTCAGAACGCGACATGTGACGGCGACCGGAAAAGTGCCAAGTGGCGATGTGCGGGAGCGATCATTGAAACGTTTGTGAAGGAATGCTCGCTAACTAGTTGCTCACATTCATTTGTGTTGGAGCGTTGGGCCATTGTTTTTATTCATTTTAATCCAAATGAATGCGAGTGGACAAATTTCATCGACTCGTTGTAGTTGCCCTTAGGCCCATTTAGACCGTGCTGGCCCAGGCCAGGTTTGCCGGGAGCACCCTCCAACTGTTGCTCCCTCGGCCCCTCCGTTCGTGGGGATGTAGCTTTACTCCATCCCGGTCGGCCGGTTGGGGGGCAAGCCAAATCCAAACTCAGAACTCAAAGTGCCTCGCGAACCTAGGAAACCTCGCGCGTGCGGTTGGCCACTGTGTCGGCGATTCAGCGAGAGCGCTCCCCTTCCTCGCAGCCGCCGGTGAGAGCACAGCTTCTTATTGCATTTTATTGTAAGCATAAGCATGCACTGGTACCATCCCAGATCTGGTTCTTGCTCTCATTTCACCGCCCGTTTGCTGTACTCTGCGTGCTCAAGCTTCTCGGATGAGACCAAGATATCCCCCTTTGTAAAGACACACGTTTTCCCTTTGGAATCCATAATAATTTTGCAGGTTCACTGAAAATCTATGCATGCCTGCTTGCCAAACCGCTTAGTGTGTGTGTGTGTGTGTGTGTGTGTCAGACTGTCAGTGCCCAGATTAGCCCTGCCCAAAAGTAAATAAAAAATGGTTCCCCATTATACTGATAACCTATGATTGATGATGGTGGTCCTTTAGACCAAGCATTACTGCATTAGTGACGGTCTCCTTTCTCATTAACATTTTCTGAAATTTTAGGTACTTTCCTTACTGGCGTAGTATTACAGAAAGTGTCATGTTCTGGATCTGTGTCCATAGCTGACTAGGGATATGCTCAATGCCAAGCAGGATTTCTTACTTGCCAATAAATATTTTGATGCCCTATTGTGGTACGCATTTTTCGGTTGGTCGATTACCCAGGGTGGCGGCAATCGTTCCGCTCCATGACCCCCAGTTTGATGCTGAAGTCATAAAACTTATGAGCACTAACCAAGACCTGCAATACTTAGTGTGAAGAGCCCACTGAACAAATAAAACCTTCATACTATTGATGTAGCATGGTAACATGGACACTCTTTGAGATAATTGAACTTCTCTGCTGGAGCCTCATTACTTAATGTATTAATCGTGGAATGTGTACATTCATGGCAGATTTTCTAGTCTTTGTGGTTAAGGAATCTGAGGTAGGGTTGCTATGAAGTCAGGTGATAAGAAGGCCATGAGAAGTGACAGTGACCAGATCATACACCTTGATTACAGAGACTTTCCGCGTTGGAAGGTCGAAAAATTTGCTCGTTATGTTGACAACCTATTGCTCGCCCGTCGTAATGTTGACTTGCACACATTGCGTCTGCATTGGGATCCTCATGTTCCTCTGAACTGCAATGATGTCAGAAAGTGGATTCGCTACGCTGTGAATCATAAAGTTAAAGTGCTTGATGTGGAGCTTTGCATGTATGATAAGACTAATTTACCTCCTGGCATTTTCACCTGCCACTCACTTGAGGAGCTAAATTTGCAGTAGGGTGGAGCTCCTTTTCGAGATTACGAGCATAAGGGACTTGTGCTGCCTGACATAATCAAGCTCCCTTCTCTTAAAAAACTGACTCTGCGCGATGTGGAAGTGGATGAGCTTCCTCTGCAGAGTTTCATTGCCCGAAGCCCTAGCCTAGAAGACTTGCATCTGATAGACTCTGCAGTGTGTCTTGAGCACATAAAATCAAAAGCGCTAAAAAGGCTAACCATTGATGGTTCCATGTATGGACCGGACAGAATGACAATTTCTGCTCCTAATCTCATTAGCTTTGAGTGCACTGGTTTTTCACTGGAACATATTTCTTGGAGAGACCAGCCATCGCTAGAGAGCGCACACATATATACTTGTGGGCATACATTTGGTGGTGAATCTAGGTTTACAGGAGTTCTTGTGCACGCCAAAAAGCTTGCACTATTTGGTTGTGACATAAAGGTATGCTTATCAGAAGACAGGCCTGTTGTTCTCTTTGGTAATTTTCTACTTTGTTTCCTTGCGAAAATACGAATTCTCTTTTGTCATAAATTCTATATGGAAAAGGGATTAATAAAACTATATGCTCTCTGCTCTGTATCTAGAGTTGTGGTGCATGGTTGCTGTTGCTTGTAGTTGATAGTAGCACGTCAGCACGTGTATTGCCATATTTCCCGAAATCAAAATGGAAGTCAATAAAGTGGTTTTACTTAAAATTTAAACACTTCTGCTGTAACTAAAAGGCAAATATAATGTGATTGACTAATTTGTCAGTGTACATTTTTTCCATGCTTTGCTTAATTTACCTCCTGTAAGTTGTCTATATCGGTTATTTTGCTTTTTCGCTGATGATGTTCTGAAGATATTAAGATCCATATAGGGAAATGCCTGCAAGACAAACTCGTGTATCACATGTATTGCTTAATTCTTCTATCCTGATGCAGCTGTTGTAGAGACATCGGGCAATGTTTCATTTGTTTGTTTTCATAGTGTGACATTTTGTCTGTTGGCTTCTTACAGCTTAACATCAGTTGTCACCTGTGGTGCAAAAGTCTTGAAATGGTAGTGCTACATTTTCATAATATCTTGTGTGGCAATGGTCATTTGCTCTTTCCCCATTTTTGTTCAGTTATTATAATTATCATGCTTGTTTCCGCTTCGCCATAGTTCTAACACAGCTCGCTTACTCACTCAATGCAAGGTTATGTTGGAAAATGAGCTGCCTACATGTTCTGTGTTTGAGAGCCTTGTAACTCTTGAAATTGGCGAATGGCATTTGACTAAGGACTTCTACGTTTTGCTTCGCTTCCTCCAGCTTTCACCAAGACTAGAAGAGCTCACTCTGATGCATAGACAGGTACGCTGCGTGTAATATTATTGAATTGGAATATTTTGAAAAGGTTCGCTAACATGTAGGATCTTTTTTCTCTCTCTTCCTGTTTGTCTCTAGCTTGACGAAGCAGAAGAAACAGAAGGCAAGCCTACTGACGGAATTACCTTCCAGTGTCCATTCCTTAAAAGTGTCATCATACAGTATTCAGAGGGTGACGATGGAATTGACAAGCTGGTGGATGTTCTGGTATTGAATGGCATCAGTTCGGACAAGATAAGTGTTTCTTCCTACAAGATATCAAAAATAGGTCCTTTGCTGAGGCGGCACGCGCCAAAGAGGAACGGACGAAGAAGCGGGCGAAGAAGAATCCAGACTGGGAAGTTGATGACTCCGACGAACAGAGTAACCCTGATGATCCCAGCAGCGACGAGTATGACCCTGATGACTTTTGAGGAGCGTGGCTTTGGCATTGGCAGCGATGATTTGTGGAGCTCTGTAGGGTTAAGGTTTACCCAGCCATTGGTTTCCCTTTTGTTCTGCATGAGACCTTCATTTGGATCCTTACTTTTACTATTTATTTATGTTCTGAAACTTGGTGACTGCTGGATTATGGAGCAGCGAATCTTATCTATATATGCTGTAAGCATTTGCACTGCTGGAGCATGGCTCTGTAGTGTCTTGGCTCCACGTTTGATTTTCGCGCCTGCTGTTATCGCGGAAATCATCTGGAACAGAGGTGTTTGCAACTGCTCTGCTGTTAGCTGTGTGGCTACTGATGGTTGGTAATTTGAATATCATGAACAAAACCACCTCTAGAGGTTCTTACAAACCGAATATCAACCCTGCGTTTTTTGAGAATGTGACCGGCACCACTGGAGCGGTTATTCGCAAGGGTGAGACCATAGCAGGAACAACTGAGAGCATCTCCAACAGACGCTCAACATGCGACGCGTAAAAAGCGGGTTTACAACGTGCAAGTAGCATTTTTCAGCGTGCAGCCGAGCGCTGACTTGTCGCAAAATATAACGCGTGCGCGACCCTCCAGCAAACACGCTAAACTACATCATGCGCAAACAGCCGGCGCTTACAACCAGGGGTGGCAAACACTAGGCCCCGGGCCAGCTTCAGAGCTACAGCAAACTACAATGTCAAATAGTACTAAAATTGCTATAGTCAACAAAGGATTTTGACGGCATGACCCGGGCCCGGCCCCCCTAGGCCTGGGTGTAGCTCCGCTACTGCTCGCAACATGCATTCTTTTGAAAGACAATTTGATGGATATTTTATCAAAAATCAAAACACAAAAAGACATAGGAAGTTTAAAATCATCACGGACGTGGGAACGGTGAGGAGGATGTCGTCACGTGGGAACGGTGAGGAGGATGTCGTCGCGGTCGTCCATCAGGCGATTTCGCCGACGGCAGCGCGAGAGCGGCACGGCTAGAGGAAGAGTTGGACGAGACGCGAGCGCTCGAGTGGTTCCGCGTACGGGAGCGGACGCGCGATGCCGTTTCGCTCCGCGCGCAGAACCACTTATGCCGCACGCGTGATTTTTGCGCGGCCGCTAAAGCGTTCGGTTCCGCCGCGCGCGTTAAAACATCGAATTTTTCAACGCGGGGCGATTTTTAAGTGCCTGTTGGAGATGTTCTGAGAAAATATTCAATGCGCTTAGTCCGGACACAGCAAAAGCCTGAGGCGCTTGAAAAGGAATTGTCTTTTTTGTTTGCAGGGGTAAAAAAGATGTGAATTTGGAAGTCTGTCGCTCGGGCTTTACGCACTTATATAATGGGAGTTTTTAAGGTTTTTTTTTGGGTTTGCGATGAGCTTACTAGGATGGTAAGAGGGTTTTATTGGGGAGCTGAGAAGGGCAAAAGAATACTTTATTGACGTGCTTGGAATGAACTTATGCAACAAAAGTGCAAAGGTGGGGCTGGTTTCCGTGATTTCCGTATCTTTAATCAAGCGTTATTAGCTCGACAAGCATGCAGACTGATTTTTAAACCCAATAGTTTGTGTGCACAAGTGTTGAAGGCCAGGTATTATCCAGATGGCAAACTTAAAGATACCGTGTTTTCAGATAATACACCTTCTTCGTGGCAAGCTATTGCCTATGGTCTTGACCTTTACAAAAGGGCCTGATTTGGAGGGTTGGCAATGAAATTAATGATCTATGCCCAGTATGTGGAATTGAATCTGAGGATAGCTTTCATGCACTTTGTCGATGTAGTTTGTCAAGGATTTTATGGGAAGTAATGGCAGAAGTTTGGTCATTGCCTTGTGTAGAGATCATGCAAAACAATGGAAAAGAATGGTTGTTACATGCTCTGGAGCCTCTTCCTGACATTGAGCGTTCAATGTTGCTTATGATGCTTTGGCGGGCTTGGCACATTCGTAATCAGGTGGTTCATCACAAACTCCCACCGCCCATGGAGGTTTCTAAACGTTTCTTGGTGAGCTATCTTGATTCAATTATTGGCATTAAGGTGGAGCTATCCTCTGTTACTAATAACGGGGGATCGACTGTTTCATCTGATAATACTACTAGCTTGCCACATGTGATAATAGGACTTGGTCCTAAGTGGAGTGTGCCCAACTCGGGATGGGTCAAGTTGTCCACGAATGGATCTTATGCAGACGACGGTTCAACAGGTGCTGGTATGGTACTTAGAGATGACAAAGGTGTGATCATGTTTTCTTCATGTAGGCAACTGTTTTCATGTCGGGATTCTCTCGAAGCGGAGTTGAGTGCATGTATGCATGGAAGGACTGTCCTTTGCAATACAAAGAAGTGACCTGCAAGTTGAGATAGAGATGGATTCAATTGTTGTAGTGAAGTGGATCAAGGCCAAAGAGTTTGATAGATTGGTCTACTCGTCACTTATAATGGAGATTAGATACCTTATGTCTCTTCGTGATTCTTGTATTACTCATGTAAACGGTAGTCAAAATAAAGTTAGTGATAGTATAGCCAAATTTGCTCGTTTAGAAGGCCGAACCATGACTTGGCTTTGTTCGGGTCCTTCGGTGGCTATGGAGCTAGCTACGGTTGATTGTATGAACTGCTTCAGTTGAGTAATGCAAATTTTCACCCTAAAAAAACAGAATTTGGTGAACATGGTTCCAACCCATCACTTATGGAAAGTAAATAAAATAATGCTATAAAAATATTTTTTTAGTATTTGTTTTTATGAATTTACTATTCACGTGGGTGTCATCATGGTACCATGTTCATCTTTGTATTTTCGGGTACAAAGGGTCTGTCTATAGTGGATCGTCGGGATGTTCTCTTATTGTTGAATCGGATTCCATGGAGCTTGTCCAATAATGTACCGGCGAGAACTGAGAAGGAAGTCATGACTACGTACACGGCAATTTTGGCTGAATGTTGGCGGAGCTCTTATTGGGCGCTGTAGGCGTCCGTTGGAGAAGTGGCGCCTACGACACCCAGCAGCGGGCCACGACCCATAAAAAACCCGCTCCCCGCTCTTCGTTCGCTTTCACACGCATCGCTGTTTTTCTTCGGCTGTGCTGCGCTATTGGTTCAGGAAAAAACCCGGCTTCGGTTTGTTATAATTTCAAATATGTTGTGTAAATAAAAATATTCATATATTTATTAAAAATGAAAAAAGGGTTATCGATTTTGAAAAACAAATTCACAAGTCTAAAAAAAGTCTATCAATTTTGAAAAAAGTTCATTGGATTAGAATTTTTTTCAGTGATTTTGAAAAGTTTTCATAGAATTAGAAAAAAGTTAACGGATTCTATTTTTCATCAAATTTTTTAAAAAAATCATAATATTTTAAAAAGTCCTTCCGATTTGAAAATAGTTCATCAAATTTAGAAAACATTCATCAAATTTCAAAAAAGTTTATTAAATTTGATAAATGTTCATATAAAATCAAAAAAATCATGTATTTATTTAAATTTAATTGAACTGAAAAAAGTTCACCCATTTTCCCCAAAAAATCATCATTTAAAAAATCATAGTATTTTAATAACTTGAAAAAAGTTCATTGATTTTTTTTTTCATCAAAGTTGAAAAAGGTTGCGCTTTTTCAAAAAAGTAAAAAAAAGGTAAACAATAAAATGGAAAATAAAAAAGTAAAAAGAGTAAAGAAAAAAAAAACGAGCAGAAGCCAGTCCTGAAAAAACCTAAACAAAAACAAAAGATTCCAGAAGCTTCACAAAACCGGAAAAAGCTCCTTCCTGCTGGAACTTAGATGGGCCGGCACATTTTCGAAAGGAGCCAGTTAAAGAAATGGACGTTAACAAACGTCTGCAGCGTCAAATAGGATTTGTCAATGAGACTATCCACAATGAAAAATAACATAAAGTAGTAACATGCATATATTATTAGTCCAAGCTACCATTTTTACAGTGGGTACTAACATAAGGACAATAACATTAAAGTTTTCATTTATTAGCTTATAAACTCATCTTTCGTTGATATGTGGTATGTTACTCATGGGGTAGTAACATATTAAGTTACCCACTTTTTCTTTCTTCTTATTAATTAGGTGTTATATCTTATTTTTTATTTAGATGACATCTATGTTACTATTTATGTGATAGTCTGATGGCTCTTATTTTTTTTCTGAATATTTCGTGATAGGATCCAGGAAGCAAGAGGTATTTGCCTGTAGATGCTCTGCTAGTGCTGCTTCGCGCGCGCTCCCCGAAAATCGGAAGCGAAACGCGCGCGGGAGGAGACGAGGAGCGGCGCCGGGCGGGAAGAAGGCCTCCACGGCGGCGGCGCAGGTCAGCCTCCCCCTCTTCCGTCTCTCCGCCGTCCTCCTCCTCCTCTTGTCTCGCCGCCCACCCTCTCTGCGGCGTTACGCGTCGCCCCATCTATCCTTCACGACGGCGGCCTCCATCTCGGATGCGGCTGCTTCCTGCCACTCATGGCGACCGCCGCGTCGCCCCCTCACCCACCACGCCCGTGACCCCATGGCGGCCTCTGTTCTGGTCCCCATGGCGACCGAGCCTTTTTCCCCCTCGCCCCCATGGCCGGCACCCCCATGGCGGCTGCTGTTGTGTAAGCGCTGCTGTGTAGGTGCTGTTACTTTTGTACAAGTGCACAAATGTATCCACATGTTGCACAGAAGTTAGATTTGAACATTACATCTAAGTACAATGTCCATCCTATTACAAATGAGCGATCCCGTTCTGGACAATGACCATCCAAACAATATTCAGAATTGAGTCTATCATGTGAGTTCCAAGTGTCCATTCCTGAACACATCCAAACAACATAATTCAGGTTCAATTTAAATACCAATGTCTGCGAGATTTGATGTTGGGACCAATTCAGTTCCATGGCCCTCAATATCAACATCAACATCCAAATGGAGCCTTAGAATATTACCACACATGAGAATATAGGAGGCCAAATTTGGTGAGGGAGTTGGAATTTCTCTCATCGGCATACTGCAAATTGTTCATGCAGGGTCGAGAATAAGAAACGGTGATCTGTCCCACTTGGCGAAATGCCTTGTTACTACGACGTTGCCGACATCCTTATGGAGGAGGAGGTAACCATGCTCGTGTTATCCTCTGCTTCATTTATGCTTGTGCGGATGGCATGAATACTCTACTGTAATTGCAGCTTATTTCGGTTGTTTTCCAAGTAACTGCAAATGGCGTCGGTCTGCTAGATCCTGGCGCTGAGAGGAACAGTGTAAGCATCTTTTCTGAACCTTAGTGTAATCATCTGTCCAATGGCATTTGTGTATTTATGTCTAACTGCCATGTTAAACCTGCTGATGGGCAACTGCTGCCAATTCTTCCGCTGATATGTTTGTTCTTGAGCAAATTACTTTTCAATACGTTGACTCGTTAAACGATATTTAGCTGAGATAGATGCATCGTATTTTAGTTTGCAAAATTGGTATGGAATGCTAGATGTTTTCTTTTGTCCCTCTGCCATATTTCTTAGCGAACACCAACTGGGAGTTAGATGCTTTTTTTTAGCACCTTTTCTTGCTACTGTGGGAAATGAAACAGCATATTTATCTGGTTCCAATGCTTAATTGCTTATATTCTTTATGTTCAGGTTGAAAAGGGTGCTAAAGTAGACCTTCCATTTTGGCTTGCGCATGGAATGCTGTCTCTGGAACAAGCGGTGTCAATAAATGTACCTCCTTGCTTCACCCAGAAGTAGGTTTCTCCGCAATCTGTTTTTCGGTATCTGTACAAGTTCTTGAGAGGGACAGAATATATACTGGATGCAGTAGTATGCAGTTATCGTTCTCGTTTCAACAAATTTACATGGAAGTGCCTCTTGTCAACTTAATGACGATTTTCAGTAAAATATCCTTTTTAACTGAATGAAATAGAAATACCCATCGGTTCAGTTTTGTGGCTTGTGTGACGTAATTTGCATGCAGAACTCGGAAGGAGATCCAAGCTGATGCAGCCTGTGTTGATTTGAGGGTTCGGTGCCCTTACTTTTATGAGCTAGGATGCAAAATTGTTCCTCTGTAAGTTCTGAATGACCGCAGTTACACATTCTATTTTATTTCCTTGTTTTTCCATCTCATTACCTTCCTTGGTGCAATCTTAAATTCTCGTTAAAATGTTTCTATACGATCTTTGTTAGAAATAGATTACCCACTCCACTGCTTTGCAGAGCTTTGATGAGCCTTAGACATGTTATATTCTCAGTTACAATAACTGGGTAATTGTGTAGACATACAACGCTACAATGCATTATCCTTTCTACATGTATTCTCTTTTTGTAAAAATTTAAATGCTTACATGCTCATAAGAATGATAATTGCAGTTGCATATCAAGTTAAAATAGGAGGAACTTCTGTAAGTTCAACTAGCTGTAATCTTTGGGAGAAGATGCAGTTAATACTATGAATTGTGCATAGGTAAGTTGACTGTTTGCGAACATAAATGCAATCACATGGTTTTCTTTACTGAGGGCCCAGACTAACACATGCTTTTAACCACAGTCACAGTGTTATCTCCCATCTCAACTTAACCAAACTATGTTCAAATTGGTGTTTATTACAAATGATTATAGCTTCCAGCCTCATGGTCTGAGCATGTTTTACTGTTCTAGTTTGGCACTTGGCAGCAAGCTCCCCTTTGTCTGCTCCAATAAATGATTTCGTAAGTCATAGTGAGACATGCCTTTTTGCTTTAGCTTTTTAGTTTCAGTTTTGCTTCTAACAAGATTCAAATAACATGCACCTTCTTGAAATGTGATTGATTGTTCTTCTTGTTCTTTCATTTTATTCCAAATAAGGTAGTATATGGTCGCTTGGAAATGATCAAATATATTCCCTGCTGATTCAGTCATTGTAGCTGAGATCAAACCATAATTCTAGGAAATTTGATCATCCACCTGAAAAATAACCTCTGATGCCACCAGGTAAATTTGTGCTGTGGACATATGTTGATTTTGTGTTGACACATGGTGATATAAACAGAATACACCATAACTAAGTCTTTTTTTTTATTCAAGGAGCTCCAGCCCCCCAATTTCATAGAAATGAAATCGATAATACATCACCCGAATCGAGTCAGACAAGACGGCCATGGCCAGAACCAGCCATGCAACCACAGTAAGGCAGCACATCTACTGCTAGGACTAAGATGCAAAGGTTCAACTTGGAAACGCAGCTCCCTGCACAGAAACTACTTACTATCTGGTCACTAGAAAAAACACTACAGCAGAACATGAACCAGTTCAAAATACTGCAGCTAAAAAGAGCCACACTCAGGTGCTTCTACTGCATTGCTCACTCAGGCATCTTCAATACGTAGGAACATTGGAACCGATCCCTGCCTCTGATGAAAAAAATCACTGGCGACCAGCGCTAGCATAATTTTGCCGCGTTGCGATAGAGTGTAACTAAATTTTCCTGAAGAAATAAGTTATGATTATTTGAGGTTTGTCCCTTTTCAAAGGCATACTCTGGACGATGTACTTAAATAGGACAAGAGCTGACCGTGATCATCGTAATCTAAAAATATCAAGGACCCAGATATAGATCTCAATGGTGGGTTGCCTTCAATTTTAGTGCACACCAGAACAGAAATATTTGAACTTTTAGTAGCCGGCTAGCTGCCTGTACCACATGTTGTGAGAAACTGGGTGAACATGTAGAGGTGCCAGTTGACAGTGAATTGATTATACTCTGAGTGATCCTAATTGGGATTTGAGGTGCCACTTGACAGTGAATTGATTATACTCTGAGTGATCCTAATTGGGATTTGAGTTTCTCCTGATGGTTCAGGTTATTAGGTCGAAAAGGTGTAACTATTCTCAGATTAGATATGATCTATGTCAATCACAGTGCCAATGTGTCATTTCATGACATGCATTGTGTGACACATTCTTTTGTGGTCAGCTTAGAGCCCTGTATTTCCTTTTAAGCAGACCAGGGATGGCTCTGAATTGCTCGCCTTCTATATGCAGGTGATAAAATTGACCCAAGTCACCCAACCCATCTGGTTACTGTCCACATTCAGCTTGAAAGACCCCCCTGCAGGAGGGAGTCCTCACTGCTGTTCCAATCCTGTCAGTTCTGTGAAATATTGTTAGGTGTCGCCTTTGTAGTTCGTACAATGAAGCTAGGGATCCCATGAAGTTGTTATGTAGTGATGTCTGGGCATCTTATATATTAGTCCCCCATTCTTAATACATTTCACTGTTGCATTCAAAGTTTGTTCCTAAATGCATATCATTCTACTATTTGAGGAACTTTATACCATATTTTCCTTTTACCTATTCCCAATCCCATTAATTTCTATGGACTAGACTGTGACTAGCACAAAACTTTGAAAGGCAATAAGTGGTGTAATAGAGGGGGAGCTCGACCTTGAACCCCACATTTGTCCTTTCTTACATGGCAATGCAATATTTTCCCCACCTTTCTAAAGCATTTGATCTTTCATCCTCTAACAGCCAGCCATTACCCATGCTCGATTACCAAAACACTGTTACAAGCTGGGCCCACATCCAGCAGCGAACTGGGAGTAGGCCTGTAGAACTTGTCTGCATAACATATTTCAGAATTCATAACAAACAACATCTGACGTGGACTAGGAGTTAGAAGCTTAGAGTTCAGGACACGGTTCCATAGATATTTAACGCTGCTAGCCCAGTAAGTTGAGTCGAAGATGTCCATCTGAGAGCCAAGTGTTGACTCGTAGTCTAGTTAGGTGCCAGTCTTGATCAGTGGGATGAGCTATGTGTACACGGATGGGTCCAGTAATGAATAGGACTGTCCGAACAGGGGCGGATACCTAAGTGGCTAAACCTTAGATGTGTAGGCTCTTAACCTTAAATTTGGCCAAAATACTGGCACACATAAGTTATTGTACGGGAATATTTCACATAACTGGATGATTATTAAAAATTTGAAGTTGTATCAGGACTGCTGCTCAATTTTTTACTCGAGTTATTACTTCCCTACTATAATGGTCAGACTAAATTATTTTCCTACACCACTTTATGAAGTTTGCATTGCTGCATCAACAGGGTGGGCGACAAGAGCATTGGCCAGTTCTTGCGCTACACGTTCACCAGTAGGTACAAGGAGATACTAAGCAAGGCACACAGCTCTTCGACGATGACAGTGCCCAAGTTCGCAACACGCCTTACAAAAGAAGAAGCTCAAGGTACAAGCATCTCCCTCGTGCACTTACCAATTCCCCTGTTTGTTTTCCCACTACCATATCGACCACTCCAAGTCTGGTTAACCTTGGTTCTTTTCGCCGTGAAGTGTTTGAATCTGCTAGGGAGTCGATGTCCGCCTTCAGGAAGTGGCGCGTCGGGGGTGCGAGGCTGCAGAAGGCGTCCATTCTTGGAAGGAAGAGGAAGACGAAGCTGCCTGACGGGCCTTCGATGCCGTGAACTATTTTTACCGGGTGGCATAGGGCCTATGCCTGCACACTGATCGATCTGGTACCGATGGCAGTTGACGGAACTGGTGGTACCGATGGCAAACAAAAATGCAACTCTTGAGATATTTCTCGTCTTCTATTCCATACCTATATGACACCAGTACAAACTGGTGGTAAAGATATGAGGAATAATAAACAGATCTAAACGCTGCTGAAATGGGTTTGCCACACCAGGATTAGAAGTCACAACTGACCCAGATCAAAGAAGAGAAAGGTGTGATAGCTCCTGGGTGCGTAGGCACCCTCTATGAACAGTAAAATAAAAAAAATAAAAAAAATCTAAAACTTTGTAACATCAAAGATGATCAAATTTTGTAGGTTCTTGCAAGTTTTTATGTCAAAATATCATCTAGAGAAGTGTGTACAAACAAGTTTCAGATTTCAATGCTAAAAGTGTTGAAAACTGTTGGAAATATGCCCTAGAGACAATATATAAAGTGTTTATTATTATATTTTCTTGTTCACGATAATCGTTTATTATCCATGCTATAATTGCATTGATTGGAAACACATTGCATGTGTGGATAAATAGACAACACTGTGTCCCTAGTATGCCTCTAGTGAACTAGCTCGTTGATCAAAGATGGTCAGGGTTTTCTACCCATTAACATGTGATGTCATTTGATAACGGGATCACATCATTGGGAGAATGATGTGATGGACAAGACCCAAACTACAAATGTAGCATATGATCGTGTCAGTTTATTGCTACTGTTTTTCACATGTCAAGTGTATGTTCCTATGACCATGAGATCATGCAACTCACGGATATCGGAGGAGTGCTTTGTGTGTATCAAACGTCGCAACATAACTGAGTGACTATAAAGGTGCTCTACAGGTATCTCCAATGGTGTCTGTTGAGTTGGCATGGATCGAGACTGGGATTTGTTATTCCGTGTGACGGAGAGGTATCTCGGGGCCCACTCGGTAATGCAACATCATAATGAGCCTTGCAAGCAATGTGACTAACTGTTAGTTGCAGGATCTTGTATTACGGAACGAGTAAAGAGACTTGCCGGTAACAAGATTGAACTAGGTATGGAGATACCGACGATCGAATCTTGGGCAAGTAACATACCGAAGAATAAAGGGAACGTTATACGGGATTAACTGAATCCTTGACATAGAGGTTCGACCGATAAAGATCTTCGTAGAATATGTAGGAACCAATGTGGACGTCCAGGTCCCGCCATTGGTTATTGACCGTAGAGGTGTCTCGGTCATGTCTACATAGTTCTCGAACCCGCAGGGTCTGCACACTTAAGGTTCGGTGACGTTTTGGTAGTGTAGAGTTATGTATGGTGGTGACTGAAGTTTGTTCGGAGTCTCGGATGAGATCCCGGACGTCACGAGGAGCTCCGGAATGGTCCGGAGGTAAAGATTCATATATAGGAAGTCCCAGTTTGGTCGCCGGAAAAGTTTCGGGCTCATCGGTAGTGTATCGGGAGTGCCGGTAGTGTACCGGGAGACCTCCGGGAGGGGCATTTCGACCCCACAGGGTCCATGGGCTGTGGAGAGTAATAACCAGCCCTTAGTGGGCTGGAGGAACAGCCACAATGAGGCCCATGGCGCAGGAGGCAAAATTCCTAAAGGAAAAAGGTGAAAAAAAGGCAAAAAGGGAGAGTCCTACTCCTACTAGGAGTGGAGGAGGAGTAGGACTCCTCCCCCTCTAGCCGGCCGAATCCTAGAGGCCCTTGGCCTTGCGCCAAGGGCTGCCTCTCCCTCCCTCCTTTATATACTGGTGGATTGGGGCTGTTTAGACACAGTTTTACAGCCACGTGCTACCCGTTTCACCGGTGCTCCTCTAGATCGGATTTCTGCAGCGCTTAGGCGAAGCCCTGCCGGAATTGCTCCACCACCACCAACACCGGAGCGCCGTCACGCTGCCGGTGAAATCTCTCTCTTCTCCACCTCCTCTTGCTGGATCAAGACGGTGGAGATCGTCATCGAGCTGCACATGTGCTGAACGCGGAGGTGCCGTCCGTTCGGTACTAGATCGGAAGGATCGTGATCAAGGCCACGGGACGTTCGTGATCGGATCACGGGACGGATCGTGACGAGATCGCGGGACGGTTCGTGATTGGTTCGCGGGACGGTTCGTGATTAGATCGCGGGACGCTCGGCGATTTGGATCGCGAAGAAGTACGACTACACCAACCGCGTTTCTTAACGCTTCCCGCTTAGCGATCTACAAGGGTACGTAGATCCACTCTCCCTCTCGTAGATGCTCATCACCATGGATAGGTTTGCGTGTGCGTAGGAATTTTTTTGTTTCCCATGCGACGTTCCCCAACAGTGGCATCATGAGCTAGGTTGATGGTTCGATGAGATCTCGAGTAGAACACAAAAGGTTTGTGGGCGTTGATGCTTAGATTGCTTCCTCCCTTGGTCGTATTTTGGTTCAGCGATATTGTGAGATGAAGCGGCCCGGACCAACATTACTCGTACGCTTAAGAGAGACCGGTTCCCTCGACGCAACTTGTTGCTTAGATGGCTTGCGGGTGTCAGTTTCTCTCACTTTAGTTGGATCGGATCCGACAAAGGCGGTCCTTGAGAAGGTTGAAAAGCAAACTATGTATCACCGTTGTGGTTTATGCGTAGGTGAGAATCGTTCTTGCTAGATATCCGTAGCAGCCACGTAAAACATGCAACAACAATTAGAGGACGTCTAACTTGTTTTTGCAGGGTATGTTGTGATGTGATATGGCCAATTACATGATGTGATATATGTGATGTATGAGATGATCATGTGATGTATAGAATTTCACGACTTGCACGTCGATGAGTACGGCAACCGGCAGGAGCCATAGGGTTGTCTTTAATTATTGTATGACCTGCGAGTCAATCATTAAGCGCTATGTAATGCTTTACTTTATCGCTAAACGGTAGCAATAGAAGTAGAAGCAGGGCTGGCGCCACAACCCCGATGGCGACACGTTGATGGAGATCAAGATGATGGAGATCATGGCGTCGTGCCGGTGATGATGGAGATCATGCTGGTGCTTTGAAGATGGAGATCTTAAGCACAAGTTCATGGCCATATCATGTCACTTATGAATTGCATGTGATGTTAATCCTTTTATGCACCTTGTTTTGCTTAGTACGACGGTAGCATTATAAGGTGATCCCTCACTTAAATTTCAAGATAAAATTGTGTTCTCCCCGAGTGTGCACCGTTGCGAAAGTTCGTTGTGTTGAGACACCACGTGATGATCGGGTGTGATAGACTCTACGTTCACATACAACGGGTGCAAGCCAGATTTGCACGCGCAGAACACTCGGGTTAAACTTGACGAGCCTAGCATGTACATACATGGCCTCGGAACACAAGAGACCGAAAGGTCGGGCATGAGTCATATAGTAGATATGATCAACATAATGATGTTCACCATTGAAGCCACCTTAACTCACGTGATGATCGGACTTAAGTTGGTGAATTTGGATCATGTGACACTCAGATGACCCGAGGGATGTCAATTTGAGTGGGAGCTTTAGTAATTTGATTGACTAAACTCATTATCTTGAACAATAGTCTAAGTAACCTTTGCATATTTATGTTGTAGATAAATGGCTCACGCAGTAGCACCCCTGAATTTTAATGCGTTCCTAGAGAAAGCTAAATTGAAAGATGATGGAAGTAACTTTGTTGACTGGGCCCATAATCTGAGGATTATCCTCACGGCTTCGCAGAAGTCATATGTCCTTGATGCACCGCTTGGTGACCAACCAGAAGACATGACCTCCGAAGACGTTAAGAACGCTTGGGAGGCTCGTGCTGGAGACTAGTCAATAGTTCAGTGTGCAATATTGTAGAACCGGGACTTCAAAGACGTTTTGAACGTCATGGAGCATATGAGATGTTCCAGGAGTTGAAGTTTATCTTTCAGAAGAATGCCCAGATCGAGAGGTATGAGACCTCCGATAAATTCTATGCTTGCAAGATGGAGGAGAACGGGTCTATTAGTGAGCACATACTCAGAATGTCTGGGTACTCAAACCGTCTAGCCGAGTTGGGAATTACCCTTCTGCCAGAGGCAATCACTGATAGAGTTCTTCAATCGCTGCCACCTAGTTACAAGAGTTTTGTGATGAACTATAACATGCACGGGATGAACAAGTCAGTCGCCGAGCTGTTTGCGATGCTGAAAGTCGCTGAGTCTGAAATCCAGAAAGAACATCAAGTGTTGATGGTCAATAAAACCACTAGTTTCAAGAAAAATGGCAAAGGAAAAGGCAAGAAGGGTAAAACCAAGAAGGGTGGCAAAGCAGTTGCTACTCCTACAAAGAAGCCTAAGCATGGACCTAAGCCAGAAACTGAGTGCTTTCATTGCAAAGGAACTGGTCACTGGAAGCGGAACTGCCCCAAGTACCTGGCTGACAAGAAGGCGGCCAACGACAAACAAGGTATATATGATGTACATGTTATTGATGTGTACCTTACTAGCTCTCATAGTAGTGCCTGGGTATTTGATACCGGTTCGGTTGCTCACATTTGCAACTCAAAGCAGGAATTACGAAATAAACGAAGGCTGGCAAAGGACGAAGTGACGATGCGCATGGGAAATGGTTCCAAGGTTGATGTGATCGCCGTCGGCACGCTCTCTATTACCATCGGGATTAGTGATGAACCTGAATAATTGTTATTTAGTGCCTGCGTTAAGCATGAACATCATATCTGGATCTTGTTTATTGCGAGACGGTTACTCATTTAAATCAGAGAATAAAGGTTGTTCTATTTATATGAGTAATATCTTTTATGGTCATGCACCCAATATTAGGGGTTTATTCATATTAAATCTTGATAGTGAAGACACACATGTTCATAACATTGATGCCAAAAGATGTAGAGTTGATAATGATAGTACCACTTTCTTGTGGCATTGCCGTTTAGGTCATATTGGTATAAAACGCATGAGGAAGCTCCATGCTGATGGACTTTTGGAGTCACTTGATTTTGAATCACTTGACACATGTGAACCATGCCTGATGGGCAAGATGACTAAAACGCCGTTCTCTGGAACAATGGAACGGGCAAGTGACTTGTTGGAAATCATACATACTGATGTGTGCGGTCCAGTGAATGTTGAAGCGCGTGGTGGATATCGTTACTTTCTCACCTTCACTGATGACTTGAGTAGATATGGGTATATTTACTTGATGAAACACAAGTCTAAAACTTTTGAAAAGTTCAAGCAATTTCAGAGTGAAGTTGAGAATCATCGTAACAAGAAGATTAAATTTCTGCGATCTGATCGAGGAGGTGAATATCTGAGTTATGAGTTTGACAGTCACTTAAGACAATGTGGAATTGTTTCACAGTTGACACCGCCCGGAACACCACAGCGTAATGGTGTGTCTGAACGTCGTAATCGAACCTTATTAGATATGGTGCGTTCTATGATGTCTCTTGCCGATTTGCCACTATTGTTTTGGGGTTATGCATTAGAGACAGCAGCATTCACTTTAAATAGGGCACCATCGAAATCCGTTGAGACGACGCCATATGAACTGTGGTTTGGCAAAAGGCCAAAGTTGTCGTTTCTTAAAGTTTGGGGATGTGATGCTTATGTCAAAAAGCTTCAGCCTGAAAAGCTGGAACCCAAAGCGGAGAAATGCGTCTTCATAGGATACCCGAAAGAGACAGTCGGGTATACCTTCTATCTCAGATCCGAAGGCAAAGTGTTTGTCGCTAAGAATGGAACATTTCTTGAGAAAGAGTTTCTCTCGAAAGAATTGAGTGGGAGGAAAATAGAGTTTGATGAGGTTATTGAACCTTTACTTCAACCGGAAAGTAGCGCAGCGCAGAAAGATGTTTCAGTGGAACCTGCGACGGTAGAAGAGGAAGTTAATGATGATGATCATGAAGCTTCGGATCAAGCTGCTATTGAACCTCATAGGTCGACAAGGACGCGTACTACTCCCGAGTGGTATGGCAACCCTGTCTTGGAGGTCATGTTGTTAGACAACAATGAACCTACGAGCTATGGAGGAGCAGTGATGGGCCCAGATTCCGAGAAATGGTTAGAGGCCATGATATCCGAGATGGGATCCATGTATGAAAACAAAGTGTGGACTTTGGAAGTACTACCTGAAGGGCGAAAGGCCATTCAGAACAAATGGATCTATAAGAAGAAGACGGACGCGGACGGTAATGTCATCGTCTATAAAGCTCAACTTGTGGCAAAGGGTTTTTCACAAGTTCAAGGAGTTGACTACGATGAGACTTTCTCACCCGTAGCGATGCTTAAGTCTGTCAGAATCATGTTGGCGATAGCTGCTTATTTCGACTATGAAATTTGGCAGATGGATGTCAAAACGGCGTTCCTCAACGGTTTCCTTGAGGAAGAGTTGTATATGATGCAACCCGAAGGTTTTGTCGATCCAAAGAATGCTGACAAAGTTTGCAAAATCCAGCGATCCATTTATGGACTGGTGCAAGCATCTCGGAGTTGGAATAAGCGTTTTGATGAGGTGATCAAAGCGTTTGGGTTTATACAAGTTTATGGAGAAGCTTGTATTTACAAGAAAGTGAGTGGGAGCTCTATAGCATTTCTAGTGTTATATGTGGATGACATATTGCTGATTGGAAACAATATAGAAATGCTGGAAAGCGTGAAGGAATATTTGAATAAGAGTTTTTCAATGAAGGACCTAGGAGAAGCTGCTTTCATATTAGGCATTAAGATCTATAGAGATAGGTCGAGACGCTTAATAGCACTTTCACAGAGCACATACCTTGATAAAGTTTTGAAGAAGTTCAAAATGGAGCAGTCCAAGAAAGGGTTCTTGCCTGTGTTACAAGGTGTGAAGTTGAGTAAGACTCAATGCCCAGTGATTGCAGAAGATAAAGAAAAGATGAGCATCATCCCCTATGCTTCGGCCATAGGCTCTATCATGTATGCAATGCTGTGCACAAGACCCGATGTCAGCCTTGCCATAAGTATGGCCGGAAGGTTTCAAAGTGATCCTGGAGTGGAGCACTGGCAAGCGGTCAAGAATATCCTTAAGTACCTTAATAGGACTAAGGACATGTTTCTCATTTATGGAGGTGATGAAGAGCTCGTCGTAAAGGGTTACGTCGATGCAAGCTTTGACACTGATCCGGACGATTCTAAGTCGCAAACCGGATACGTATCTATTCTTAACGGGGGAGCGGTAAGCTGGTGCAGTTCCAAGCAAAGCATGGTAGCTGATTCTACGTGCGAAGCGGAGTACATCACAGCCTCGGAGGCAGCGAAGGAAGGTGTCTGGATGAAGCAGTTCATGACAGATCTTGGAGTAGTGCACTGAATCCAATAAACCTGTTCTCTGACAATACTGGTGCCATTGCTCTAGCCAAGGAACCAAGGTTTCACAAGAGGATCAGACACATAAAGCGACGCTTCAACTCCATCCGGTTCTACATCGAGGAGAAGGACATAAATATTTGCAAAGTGCACATGGATCTGAATGTTGCAGATCCGTTGACTAAACCTCTTCCAAGGGCTAAACATGGTCAACACCAGAACTGTATGGGTGTTCGATTCATTACCATGTAAATCACATAGTGATGTGAACTAGATTATTGACTCTAGTGCAAGTGGGAGACTGTTGGAAATATGCCCTAGAGGCAATATATAAAGTGTTGATTATTATATTTTCTTGTTCATGATAATCGTTTATTATCCATGCTATAATTGCATTGATTGGAAACACATTGCATGTGTGGGTAAATAGACAACACTGTGTCCCTAGTATGCCTCTAGTGAACTAGCTCGTTGATCAAAGATGGTCAGGGTTTCCTAGCCATTGACATGTGATGTCATTTGATAACGGGATCACATCATTGGGAGAATGATGTGATGGACAAGACCCAAACTACAAACGTAGCATATGATCGTGTCAGTTTATTGCTACTGTTTTTCGCATGTCAAGTATATGTTCCTATGACCATGAGATCATGCAACTCACGGATATCGGAGGAGTGCCTTGTGTGTATCAAACGTCGCAACATAACTGGGTGACTATAAAGGTGCTCTATAGGTATCTCCAATGGTGTCTGTTGAGTTGGCATGGATCGAGACTGGGATTTATTACTCCGTGTGACGGAGAGGTATCTCGGGGCCCACTCGGTAATGCAACATCACAATGAGCCTTGCAAGCAATGTGACTAATTGTTAGTTGCGGGATCTTGTATTACGGAACGAGTAAAGAGACTTGCCGGTAACAAGATTGAACTAGGTATGGAGATACCGACGATCGAATCTTGGGCAAGTAACATACCGAAGAACAAAGGGAACGTTATACGGGATTAACTGAATCCTTGATATAGAGGTTCGACCGATAAAGATCTTCGTAGAATATGTAGGAACCAATGTGGACGTCCAGGTCCCGCCATTGGTTATTGACCGTAGAGGTGTCTCGGTCATGTCTACATAGTTCTCGAACCCGCAGGGTCTGCACACTTAAGGTTCGGTGACGTTTCGGTAGTGTAGAGTTATGTATGGTGGTGACCGAAGTTTGTTCGGAGTCCCGGATGAGATCCCGGACATCACGAGGAGCTCCGGAATGGTCCGGAGGTAAAGATTCATATATAGGAAGTCCCAGTTTGGTCGCCGGAAAAGTTTCGGGCTCATCGGTAGTGTATCGGGAGTGCCGGTAGTGTACCGGGAGACCTCCGGGAGGGGCATTTCGACCCCACAGGGTCCATGGGCTGTGGAGAGTAATAACCAGCCCTTAGTGGGCTGGAGGAACAGCCACAATGAGGCCCATGGCGCAGGAGGCAAAATTCCTAAAGGAAAAAGGGTGAAAAAAAGGCAAAAAGGGAGAGTCCTACTCCTACTAGGAGTGGAGGAGGAGTAGGACTCCTCCCTCTCTAGCCGGCCGAATCCTAGAGGCCCTTGGCCTTGCGCCAAGGGCTGCCTCTCCCTCCCTCCTTTATATACTGGTGGATTGGGGCTGTTTAGACACAGTTTTACAGCCACGTGCTACCCGTTTCACCGGTGCTCCTCTAGATCGGATTTCTGCAGCGCTTAGGCGAAGCCCTGCCGGAATTGCTCCACCACCACCAACACCGGAGCGCCGTCACGCTGCCGGTGAAATCTCTCTCTTCTCCACCTCCTCTTGCTGGATCAAGACGGTGGAGATCGTCATCGAGCTGCACATGTGCTGAACGCGGAGGTGCCGTCCGTTCGGTACTAGATCGGAAGGATCGTGATCAAGGCCACGGGACGTTCGTGATCGGATCGCGGGACGGATCGTGACGAGATCGCGGGACGGTTCGTGATTGGTTCACGGGACGGTTCATGATTAGGTCGCGGGACGCTCGGCAATTTGGATCGCGAAGAAGTACGACTACACCAACCGCGTTTCTTAACGCTTCCCGCTTAGCGATCTACAAGGGTACGTAGATCCACTCTCCCTCTCGTAGATGCTCATCACCATGGATAGGTTTGCGTGTGCGTAGGAAATTTTTTGTTTCCCATGCGACGTTCCCCAACAAAAGCTTCAAACACTGAAATCTTTTTCATGTATAGAGCTCCTCGAATAGTTTTTGGTATGAAAACTTACAAACACCTACAAAGTTTGATCGTCTTTCTTTTTTTATTTTGTTTTCTATTTGTTTTGATTTTACTGTTCATAGAGGGTGCCTAGGCACCCGGAAGCTGAAAATCCACTCTCGATCAAAGAATTACTACTATGGTGGATCCCATCTTCTTTGCGTGGCTAAATAAAATGACGAGGTGCACAAAGGACGTGATCCTGGACTAGTGAATTTTTTTCAAAACTAGTACGGATTTTGTAGCAAATTTGAAAACAGGTGCGTGAGTTGGAAAAATTTCAATACTAGTACCCTGTCGGCTAATAGCCAGCCGAGCAGGGACCTGTCGGCCACCACCAGGCCGACCGGAGACCTGTCAGCCATCCGTAGGCCGAAAGGATCCTGTCGGCCAATCAGAAGCCAGGAGATAGGCCTGTCGGCCTGGGGTAGGCCGAAAGGCACCTGTCGGCCAGTGGGAGGCCGACTGGCCCCTGGCTAAGCCCCGACCCTCTTTTCTTCCTCCTCTAATCAGTCATTTCACCCTCACCCTTCCCCTCTTCCCTTCTCACTACCGTTACTCTCCGGTGGTTCCACTGACTCGCCGATCTCCTCGCTGGAACACCCATTCTATTATCCTACCCGCTTAATCAATAGATCAGGGCGTTCTCCACCGGCCTACGGTATATTTTTTTTGCTTCCAACTCAATCGAATGAGAACTGTCAAGTCGGTAGTGGATTTAGTTAATATTTGTCACCGTCCGTCTGCAGGTAATGGCTTGCCCATTTTGCCGCGCTCCAGGTGGCCCTTGTGTTGCCGTTGATTTCGGTGCGTCCGTATTTACTGTGGTGCTGGATCGTCGATGTGCAAGACGTGTTGTAAGATTCGATGTCTTCATTATCTAACTGTGGCATATTCGAATGCCTTTGTTTATAAGTTTATGATCCTTGCTTCCATTCTTGTTGTAGTATGTTCCGTGCAGTGTTAGATCACATCTTGCTCGGTACATTGAGGAGTGCAGAGCTTTAGCTATTGGGAGGGTGACAGTGATATTGATCTTGCTCTGCACAACACTGAGGGTAACTTATACCATGTTATATTTACACATGGTAGGATGAGCAGTAAATTCCATGGTCCTTCGTGGGAGGAACTCGTGAATGATTATGGTCTCCGCCACAGTGACATGATGACTGCTATGCTTGAGCACTATGGAACTTATATTAGTGTCGAATTTCATCGAGATGGTGTTATGTTGTTTCCTTTACCCCATGTTGGTAAGATTTATGTTTGACAGATTTTCAGATTTGATTGAGCTTATACTTTTTGCGGTTCAGGTCAGTAATTGAAATAATTTTTTTGTAGCTCTTGAGTATCTGAGTGAAACTCAAAGGGAACTTGTTGACAACTGTTTTTATAGTCGTGGTGTCACTCTGAATTATCATCAAATGTATGTCATGTCGTGACAGCTCTTTGATGACAACTACATACTGTGTATTCCTTTCGTTCATAGGATGGATCGCATGAACATTATTTCCCAACATATGGTAAGCTTTGGTTTCTGTTTTTATTATTTGTTTGTTATTTGCTGCTTCATAAGATGGATCATATAAGTTGCTTGTTTCTGTCAGGTTATTCCTACCATGGTTGTGAGGAGTTTGATGGAATTTGTGGCTATTCCTAGGACTGGTTCTTTACTTCTTGAAATTACTTTGGATTCAGAAGATGATGATATATCTGTGAGCATTCCTTGTTCCTACTTCATTGGCTTGGGTGATCGAATGGTTTTGAAGAAGGAAGGTTTCAGAAATTTTCTGCTGGCATCGTCTATCGAAGTCAACAATTTGGTGCTCATAACATTCAAACAGCGTGAATAGGAGCTAGCTATTGTTTTCAGCTATCTGCCACAGCGAGAAAGAAAGAAAGGTCTCATGCAGCCCAGGCAGCTGAAGAAGCTGGAGATGGAGAAGGAAAATATCCACGTTGGACTCAGTAGATTTATATTCTTGTAACTCAATTTCAGCAAGTTGTATCTTAATTTCAGCAAGATGTATCTTAATTTCAGCAAGATGTATCTTAATTTCAGCAAGCCGTACTATTGTCATTTTTATTTGCCGCCAATTTCTCCTGCCATTCTATCCCGCCATTTTCTCCCGCCATTCTCTCCCGCCATTCTCTGTCCTGCCATTCTCTCCCGCCCGATTTCCCGCCATTGCGGTTGTCATCTGCCTATAAAAGGAGGCATTATATCTGCCTTCCTCCATCAGCCATCAACACTCGAAAAACCCAGCGCGGTAGTCATTATGAGTTTGCCTTCTTCGGATCAAAGCATTAGGCCTAGCAAATGGAAGAGTGCGAAGCTGCCTCAGGGGGTGGAAGCAGTTCGTTGTTGGTGCGGTGATCTCTTCAAGGTGAAGGAGGTGACGGATTTTTCAGATTGGTTGGGCATGAAGTTTTTCATGTGTGCTAATTATGAGAAAGATCCACCCGTTGGTCCTTCACCGTACATCACGCCTCCGGTAAGTTTCAGTCACACAGAATAAACACGTTGTTCATATTGCTGTTGATTTGATTTGTTATATTTGTGTTTCTTTTGTAGTCTCCTCCGCCCCTGTGCCAGTACTATTGTTGGATAGACACGAAAATGCCGGACTGGGCGGTGACTGAGATTCGTGAAAGAAGTCGTCGAGCATGGGCAAGTTTGGACGTGGAGGAGCGCCACGAGAAGGCGGCAGCAGAGGAGAAAGCAAAGCAGGAGAGAGCTTGGCAAGAGCACTGTGTGGAGCAGAGGGCTTTTCTTGCTAAGATGAAGAAGAAAAACCAAGAAAACCAACTTCGACTGGCGGTAGTCTACCGGCAGCGAGAGGAGGCCCGTGAAGCTGAGAGGCAGAAAAAGAAAGAAAGGGCTCGTGCAGCCCAGGCAACAGAAGAAGCTGGAGATGGAAAAGGAAAATATCCACGTTGGACCCAGTAGATTTAGATTGCAGTAACTCAATTTCAGCAAGTTGTATCTTAATTTCAGCAAGATGTATCTTAATTTCAGCACATTGTATCTTAATTTCAACAAGATGTACCGCCAGATCCTCTCCCGCCAGTTCCTCTCCCGCCACTTCCACTCCCGACACTTCCTCTCCCGCCACTTTGTCTCCCGCCTATATAACTACATTCACAGTAAGGAGGGTGAGCAGGCCCTTCCTTTCCCTGTCGCTCCCGCATCCTTCCTTCCGCTCTCGCCATTCTTTCGTGGAGATGTCTCATCCTCCTCATCCTCACTATCCTTTTGATCGTAGTTTTCACAAGGGTATGTCCGACCATCTTCTTCGTCTAGCTGCCAATTTCAAGATGAATGATAAAGCAATACCATGGGAGGAACTCGTCCGTCGGTGTCTGTGTCTCCTGCGTCGATGGTGGTGGTGGAGTGGCAAGAACTGTCTCTGAGATACCATAGGTGCATGCAGCACCATCATCGTCCTCGCCATCACCAGGTATGTACGAACCAGGACCAGTAAATATAGGTGACTGAACTGAAGCCATAAACTGCTGGTGAATTAAAACATGTAAGAAATGACTTACGAGACTACATTTTGCACAAGAATGTACGAAGTTTAGTTACCTAGGTCCATCTGGTGAAGCCAGGCAGAGTCAGCAGCCTGCGAAGGAGGTGGCTGCTGGTAGAAATAGCCCCCGGGCTGTGAAGTAGGTTGCTACTGCCAGGAGTAGCCGCCAGGCTGTGAAGTAGGTGGCTGCTGCCAGGAGGAGCCCCCAGGCTGCGAAGGAGGTGCCTGTTGCCAGGAGGAGCTCACTGGCTGTGAAGTAGGTGGCTGCTGCCAGGAGTAGCCCCCCGGCTGTGAAGCAGGCCGCCAGGAGGAGCCCCCAGGCTGTGAAGGAGCTGCCTGCTGCCAGGAGGAGCTCCCTAGCTGTGAAGGCCGTGGTTCTGAACGCTGCAGAGAGGGGCGTGGCGGACGATGTGCTGCACGAGTGTCAACAACATCGGAAGATCGCCTACATGTAACAGCTGCGACGAACCCGCGTATCTTCGCTTGAATACTCTTCAACAGTGTTGCTTGCTCTCTTAGTGGGATATTTTCTCCTCTGTCAACACGGTCGACCAAAGCGGTAACCTCCTCTAGCACCTGAGTTCCCAATTCACCCTATACATAGAAAGTTAACCAATTGTACATGTTCATGTATAGGGAAAACATAGGATGTGAGACAAACTGAGGACATACCGCGTGGTGTCTGGTTCCCACTAGTGAGGAAGTTGGGAAGAGATCGCTAGCGAGAGGAACTGGGATATGTTCCGGAGCAGATGATGGAACCAAGTAGATCCTCGTGGTCTGTCTGTAACGCCTCAGATACAACCCGTACGTGTCCCAGTCGAAGACACGAACTTCATCCCATATATTTGTCGGGGCAGTATTCCATTCCTCAAGGTAAGGTCTGATATCGTGAACCCAAGAAGTATGGGACTTGTTTCCTCCGCTGCGAGTATACCTGAGATTGAAATGCACGTTACATGATTAGCTATAAGTACTCCGAATAGTCTCAATAACCTATTAATGCAGAGATGAGAACCAAAGTAGTATTACTTACTTGTGCACGTGATCTGGTAATCGTGAAATAACCGGAATGTCAGGCTCTTGAAACAGACCGAACTGTCTCATCACCCTATTGATAGCCATCTCCTCAACTGTCACATCAAAGACCAACTTGGCCTTGGTCATCCAGTAATGCTGATCTCTAGTGCAGTTTCCAGAAATCCTGCCTGGGTATCTATCTGAAATAGCCTTACGGGTGTACGGTTCCCATATAACCCGATCCTCGTGCAGACTATCAAACTGCGCCGTGAAGGAGGGGTAGCAGCCCCTCACCTGGCTAGGCATAAACTGTCTCTGCACATCACAACAAACATTAGTACGTAATATTGAATAGCGAGAAATAAACATTACTAATTCATATTGTTAATAATGAAAATACCTCTCTTCGTGCCCAAACAGATCCCACAGTAGGCAAGTCACCGATAGAAGGCACGTACTGTCCAGCAATGTCCTCCTTACCGAAAGGTTTGTCAATGCTAACGTAGGGTCGACCAATGGGGAATCTCTCATAAGACCAAAGCTACAATAGAAGTGGACATCCGAGAAGACCAGATTTCCTAGACCTCAACTGGCAAGCTTTGCAGAGGCCTCTGTACGTAGCTGCTAACACGGCAGAACCAAAACTCCTTTGCGCAATGTTCTCAAGGGAACGTGCCTCAGCTATCTCTCGTGCAATGCCGATCAATTGTGCATCTACAGTGGTCACGTGGTTCTCTGTGAACATAGTCTTGCCAAACAACCACATAATATATGCCTCTAGGGACCGGTCAATCTATGCCTCTGACAACTGATAAGTGGGATATCCTAAGGCAACAATCTGAAACTGGCTCAACCACCTGAAAAGAGGCCCGTGCTGATCGTTTTCTAGTGCGGTGGTTGTTGGCACCGCAGCCAGAAAACGGGCATGCATAGATGCTAGCCAACCATCTTCTACCTCTAAAGGTCCTATGGCAGCACCGGCGAGAGGTAATCCCAACAAGTAAGACACGTCCTGTAAAGTAGGAGCCATCTCTCCCCATGGAAAGTGGAACGTATGTGTCTCTGGTCTCCATCTATCTACTAAGCAGCTAAGGAGTGACCTGTCGTAAGAGATGCGTGATACTGGCCTCTTATGCAGCTGCATTGGTTCGCCCGCATCATCCAAGTCCGGGTGATCAACCCACTCATCCAATGTACCCTCAACCAGTCGTGCCAAGGGTAGAAGTCCAGCCCAATTCAGCCTACAAAATAAACAAAATGTAGCTTACAACTAGCTACTATCAAAACGATGACGAATGTGCTACGTGATTGTACCGACACATACCTATCAACCCATGCAGGGTGTATCATCCAGTTAGACTTTGGGGTGCGAGTGATCAACACGTCTAAGTTCGTGCCCGATTCCGTAATTGCGGCTTGGTGCCCTCTATCGATATTACCATTAAGCATCCGATATGAAGCCATATCTGCAATGAGAACATAGTACAAACATATTAGAAAATATAACATAGAAGGGGGCGCACTAAAAATAAAAACTTAGTATCGGAAAGGCATAAAAACATAGTCTCACATATTACGAATAAAAACATAGTACACACATATTACAAATAAAAACATAGTCCGACATATCACAAATTAAAAACATAGTCCCACATATTACAAATTAAAAACATAGTCCCACATATTACAAATACAAACATAGTCCCACAGATTATGTAGCTTCTGAGTTATTCATTCCTCGTCCGCCCCTTTGGCCTCGAGAGCCACGTCCATCACGACTGCCAAGACCTCCTCTTGCAACTGCTGTTGCAGTCGTCGATGCGGAAGCACTCGTCGATGTGGAAGCACCGTCTTTCTTCAGTGTGGGGAAATATTTCATCCTATGACCATACGCCGCACAGAGCAAACATTGCCTGGTTGCTCCACCTGCTTCAGATTGGTCCATATCGTTTCGGATGTGCTTTACCTTACGCCTGCCCCTGCTAGTTCGCCGTAGTGCAGGATCCGGGATGTATACTCTATCAGCATCATTTACCTTGTTGAAATTGCCGACGACTCTAAACCCTGTCATCTCACCTGTCCAGACATTGAGTACTGCCTCCTTTGAATAGTACGAAGACAGGAAGGACATAGCGTCCAACTAAATCTGGCCACAGGCAGCCAACACATGTGAGCAAGGCAGGTGCAACAACTGCGGCTTGTTGCATGTACACTCACAAGTTGGATAAAATTCTGCTCCAATTGTAACCTCATGCGTCCTCACCTCATTTCTAGAACCGAAACCATCAGTAGGAAGCTGAACCTCGTACCTCCTTTCTTGATTACCTATGAGTGTGACGGTGTGCTTCTTGGCTTTCTTTATCTTATCAGCCATATACTCCATGACACGGCTGCAGTAATGAGTGTTCTGATTATCTTCAATATGCTTCCTTGCCAACTCATGCCTTTCTCTGAAATACCTCGCAGTGCCATGGAATACACCCTCCACAATAGCTGTCAGTGGCAATGCTCTATTCCCTCTGAGAACAAAGTTATAGATCTCTGCAAGATTGGTTGTCATGTGGCCATACCTAGCTCCATGGGTGTCATGCAGCAAAGATCAATTCACTAGAGGCTCTTTCTCTATCCACTTAGAAAAATTCTTTATTGCCCTGCCCTTCTTTCGCTTCGTATTAGGAGGGTCAATTGCTGGCAAGTCACAAAGACCAACTGGCCCCTCCATCTCCGCAATGAGTGCTGTTAATTTAACCTGGTCTTTTTCCATTTTCTTCCTAGCAATGACCTGCTTCTTAGTGAACTCATCTAGTTTGGACCAAATAAAATCGTATTTTCGCCGCTGGTTCTGCTTGCATAACTTCTTGAACAAATTCATCAACCGTTTGTTCTTGAACTGTGAGAAAAAATTAGCACCAAGATGGCACATGCACCACCGGCTTTGCAAGTCCTTCCAAGGTGTTGGCTCGTCAGCAGTTGGATTACTCAGTGTCTTTATGACCTTCAATATACCAAGATGTCTGTCATGAATGAGACACACATTTGGTCTGTCCTTCACGATCGCAATTTTAATTTGACGGAAGAACCATACCCAGCTCGGAAAGTTCTCACCCTCCACAAATGCCATGGCTAGTGGGATGATTTGGTTGTTCCTGTCCACACCAATAGCAATCAGGATTTGCCCTTTGTACTGACCAGTCAGGAATGTACCATCCACAAACATCACAGGAGGACAATGCCTGAAAGCTTCGATGCACATACCGAAAGAGAAGAATACTCGTTTCAACACCTTGTAGTCAGGTATGCTTTCCAACCTCGTGTGCTGAATGTTAACATAAGTGCCGGGATTCCTCTCCTTCAGGGACAATGCCTCAAGGAGACGCACAACATTATCATAGGAGTCGAAGAACGTCCCAAACCTCTCCTCCATAGCCTTCTGCTTAGCTCTCCAAGCCTTCCCATATGGAATGTCATACTTCCATCTGACCTTCACTGCGGTCTGGATGTGCTTTGCTTCCATATCTTTCTTCGTCACTATCTCAGTATACATGAGTTGCGCTATGAGAGTTGAAGTAAGGTTTGGATGACGAGCCAATATGTTTTTCCTAACACAATTATGCGGTACAACATTTGTCACAACCCAGTGGATGTGATACTTTGGCACGTGGGCGTGCACCTTCGCAGGACAACCTGATTCAGCACACTTCATGGTATATTTCGTTGGACTAGATATGTGTGTCCGGAAAACCCTCTGGGTAGACATAGCCCACTTTATCACCGCATACTTCAATTTCTTCTTTGTGTCAAACATAGCCCCGATCTGGACTTGGTTCAGATTATATTGCCATGGAGTCTCATGGCCATCGTTGACAGTAAAGCCGGCGGATATGTCCTGCTCCCATGCAGCAGGAATTGGTACCTCCTCCTCATCCTCAGAATTTTCAGAATCAAGTTCCTCTGCAATCCCATCCTCGTCCTCTTCCTCCATCACCCTCTGCATTTCCTCGCCTTCCTCGTCCCCATCAGCAACACTAGAGGTAGCTAATACTACCGATTGAATACTCTGACCAGCATTAACATAATTTGACTCATTGTCAGCTTGAGTATCATTCACATCCGGTGGTTGTGACCCGGATACATAAATCTCGTTAGCCACTTGACTACTCTGGCCTGGATCATACCCCACGGTTGGCGGTACGATGTTCTCCTCCTTCGCCACTGGTTGCACTAGGGCATAAGGATGGATTCTTCGGTCTCTGCAACGACTTAACAGAGACAACCAATGCTGGCTCCTATCTATCGGAATCAAATCTCACTTGACATTTTTACAGGATTTGGTCCACAAGGCATGAATACTCACGGAACAAACTTCAAGATCGAGGCCAAAACTAGCAGTCAACCAGTGCTTCAACTGCCTAATGTCCAGTCTGTCCGGGTCTGAAAGTGTCATCTCGCCTGTTTTAAACTCGCTAAGATCAACTCCCAACTCATTATATCGAACAGTACCAGGGCCGTAATACACAATCAGATTTACGGATTCAGACATTTTAACCTGGTCAGACAATGCCAGCTTCTCATTATTCGCAACGAATATATCGACACTAAAATAAAACTTACACTGTAATGTACCTAAAAAACCTACATTAAAATGAGCTACACAAAAATTAACCGACACTACTATGACTAAACTAACTAAACCTATACTACGAAAACAAAACTAAAACCCGATACTAATATGACTACACTAACTAAAACTACATTAATATGGCTACACTAAAATCACTACACTAACACAAGTAACCTAAAATAACTACGCTACTAAAAATAACATAAATTACAAAAAAAACAAAAAAACCCGAAATTAACAGCAAAAATTTTATACCTTCGACGCGTGAGTGCACTCCTTCTTCCTCTCCACCTTCTTCTTCCTCTACACCACTCCACCTTCTCACCATTGCAAGCTCCATCACCACACCATCTTCTCCTCCACACGAGCAAACCAGTACACCGTTGCGGAAAATAAAACCGTAGGGCGGGGGAGGAACACACGATCTACCAATTCATCGGATTGAAACGGAAAATGAGTGGAGGGATTGGGAGATAGGGGGGGGGGGATTTCGGGCTAATAGAAGAGAAAAAAGGAAGAAGGAGGAAGAAGGGAACCGGCCGACGCAGCCTTATCTGGGGAGCTGTCGGCCTCCACCTGGCCGATAGGTGGGCCCTCGGCCTGGGGCTGGCCGAGTCGGCCTGGGCCTGGCCGACAGCCAGGTTTCGGCCCAGGGCCGGCAGACTGCCCCCCAGTCGGCCCAGAGAAGGCCAACAGGATGCTAAAACTGATTTTTTTTAAAACGTACATTTTTTTTCAAAATTACTGTAAAAATGGTGTTATTTCTGAAAAAAATTCGCTACGATCGGAAACCAACTTTCAAGCGAGGCCGATTTTCATCCGTTTTAGTTGCGTATCGATGGACGATTAGACGGTACTCCGGACTTGTTTCTAGAAGAGGACTCCAGAGTCCGGATTCCATCAGGGATCGTTTCCTACACGCTTCATATACACGGGCACGTGGACGTACGCACATATATACAGCAGATTATATACCTACATATACTCCTCGGAGAGCTCGCTTGATTCCTCGTCGTCTCTCGAATCTCGATCAATGGGCGCCACCGCCAGCCACCCGCGGCCGGGGGACAAGATGCCGCTCCTCGTGAGCATCTCCGACTACTCCAAGTTGGTGCGGGTGCCTCTGCCTCACCGGCAGACTGTCCGCACATTCCCCTTCGCCGATATCTTCTGGGAAGTCACAGTGGAACCGGTGCAATTCAACGAGGAAGGCCTAGCGGATCGCATCGAAAGTCTTGGTCCTCCCCATCGCCCGATTCAGGTACAGACCAGACTTGGTGCTCCGAGGTATCAACGTCTTCGGAAGTCCTTGACGTTGACCGGCGAGAACACCGTCTTCCACGAGGAGAGCAACGATACGCTAGAAACCAAGGGGGTCTCGATTCTCATCCTGTCAAGGAGGTCGCTGGAGGCATCGTCGTGTGTCCACAACGACCGCTTCACCCTCAGGTGCACTCTCATGAAGCAGCAGTCAACATGGTGGCGCCTCTTCTCCAAATCTGACGAGCTCGCCGTCTCGGAGCCGCAGGTTGCCATGGCCGGATCAAACGTGATCACCATCGCCAGCTTCTCCAAGCTCAAGGCGGCGCTCCAGAACGAGGGGTGCGCCTACTCCACGCACTTCGCTGTTGCAGGGCACAGATGGTACTTCCAATTCAGCCCCATTGGGGTAATTGGCCTCGTCCGCGCGAGTAATGGCACGACGCCGACAACGGCAGAGTTCAGTTTTGAGCTCGAGGGGGTGGTTAATTTTGAGTCTGAAAAGATGTCTCACACGTTCAAACATGCCAAAGATATGTACTTGTATCGTTTCAACCTGGAGCCAAGCACGTCGGCCATGGACGATCGCCTCATTGTTCGTTGCGGCCTCGCCGTTATTGTGGAGGAGAAGCCGAGCTTGCCCCCTGCCGCCATTATGGTGGAGAAGATTCCTCGAAAAATAATGGCGGAGAAGCCTAGCTTGCCCTCCGCCGCGATTCGGACCGCCACCACCCCGCGCACCGAATCAGTATACACTCCTCTACTAAGCGCCATGTATGAATGAGACAAGAGATCTGCTTGGGTTACAAAGCCAATGCAAAACTAGTTCGTCAATAGGTGCTAGCAGTAGTTTCTGTTCTTGTTTCGAATTTTAAGAAAGATAATACATACCATTGTGGGAAAATCCAATTTGTCTCCTCGGAGCACGTGCTTCTGCGTGGGAAAAATAATTTTCATACTACTCGCTGTAAGAGATAAAAGAGGCACGCACCCCTGAACGGGAGAACTTAGCGATCTAGCGCCGCCGCCCGCTGCGCGTCGGGGCGTCCCCGCCTTCCTCCTCCGGTCATCCGCTGCCGCCGGCGGCGATGCCAGGGCAAAGCCCGAGCAGCTTGGCAGCGGCGGACTTCTTCTCACGCGTCACTTATTCAAGAGCGTTGCGGTTTCGATCTTGATCTCCTTGACTGTGATGGCGACGGGTCAGATCAGATTGACCCCGGCGACGGAGGCATGGGTCTGGTCTCTGGTCAGATCTAACCCGACCGGTATGACCTCCATGCGCGGCGGGATGATTGGTGACAGTCTCATGCACACGATGCTGGATGGTGGGTCCTCGAGCGGATCCGGATGAAAACCCTACTCTTGGTACATTTCCAAGGTCGATGATGACGGCGTTTTTCTGCGTCGTCCCTTTCTTAAAGGCATCGTCGTGGAGAAGCTCTAGACCCCTATCCTCTACCTCTGATGGAATCCCTAGATCAGTCGATCGGATGACGGCGATACTCATTTGTCGTACCCCTCTTGAGGGCGTCATTCTTGGAGGGGTGCATAGGCTCGAGGGACCAGTGGACAACATATACGGTGGAGCGCCTTACCCTATTACGCATCGACATCGTGGAGTCTCGGCGGCAAGGTGCAGCAAAGTCTCGGCAACGGATACATGATGGTGAATGCGCGTAGGGATGAGGCATTGTCTGGCGTCGTGAGGGCGTCGACGACAGGCCTAACAAGGTTGATGCGTCAGTAACTGCTATGAAGATGGATTGATGGAACACGGCGACGATGACCTATCAGAGTGAGTCAGACTGGTTTGGCCCCAGACCCGGTATGTGGCTGGGTTCGGGGCATCCGTCTTTAGATGTTAGGCTTTGGTGCGATGTATGTTTGGTATTCGGCTCGGACATTCGGCACCTCTACATCAATGGATATGAGTAGCGACAGATGTTGCCAAGATGGAAGCTTCAGACATATTGATGTATTACTTTGTAAGGTCTTTGTGAATAATTAATAAAATGACTGCATGCATCTACCAGATGCAGAGGCCCGGGGTGATCCTCCTTTTCTAAAAGAAAAGATATAAAAGAGGTTGTTTTTACTTGTCATGCTGAGAAGGCACCCGACCAGACGGATATTGGTGCTTTTTATAAGAGTTGCTGGATATTGTAAATGAGGATCTTTTGCGAGTCTTTTTTGTCAAATGCACTAGCTAAAAGGAATTTCTCGACACCTTGTTTACACTGCCAACATGGTCCCGATTCCCCAAAAGGAGGGTTTTAGTCTGCCTTGTGATTTCAAACATATAAGCTTAATGCACATGATGGCAATATTTCTTTGCAAAGTCCTGTCAAATAGGTTGGCTCCATACCTTAAAAATCTCATCTTCGCAAGCCAAATTACGTTCATAAAAAAGAGATGCATCCAGTGTATGTAAACAATGTCCTAAATAAGGCTCACAGGAATCGACAACCACTGGTTTTCGTGAAGCTCGACATCACAAAAGCTTTCGATTCCATTGGCTGGCCATACATGCCGAAAGTAATGAAGGCCTTTGGTTTTAGCCAGAGATGGTGTGATTTGATCTCCTTGGTCTTTTCATCTTCATCTTGAAGAATACTTCTGAACAAAATCCCAGGGAGGCCCTTCCTGCACATGAGAGGCTTTAGGCAAGGGGGCTCTTTGTCTCCCATGTTTTTATCTTGGCAATGGAGCCATTACAAAGACTGCCTGAGTTAGCTACACAAAGGGATTCTACCCTCCCCCCACACACCACAAAAGCAGCTAGGATCAGAGTGAGCTTCTAAGCTAACGACGCTGCGGTTTTTGTCAACCCAATAAAATAAGAGATCAAGGCCATAAAAGATATGCTGCAATGTTTTGGAGAGGTGTCGGAGCTGATGGTGCATATATAGAAGTGCACTGCATATCCCATCATATGTGATGGTATAAATTTAGAGAAGATCCTGGAGATTTTGGAGGAAACAGTGGTGCCCTACCATCCAAGTATTTATGACTATCAGTGAGCATCATGAAGCTACACAGAGTGAAAATTCAACTGCTTTTGGTCAAAGCATCTGCAATGTTGAAGCCTTGGAAGGGTAAATTATTCACAAGGCCGGGAATTTTTTTGCTGATCAACTCGGTGATCACTGCCATGGCAACTTATTTTCTAGCTATATTCACCGCAAGTGCCTAGGCTGAGAAGATATTAAACTAGATAAGGAGAAACATCTTGTGGAACGCGAAAGAAGAAAGAAATGGAGGAAAATGTCTACTCAATTGGAAAGATGTGTGTGCACCCCCAAAAAATGGTGGATTGGGTATTAAGGACATTGTGAGTTCTTGATGATCGCTGAGGTTAAGATGGATGTGGAATGAATGGGAAGAGGAGGACAAACTTTGAAAAGGGACATATGTTCCCTGTGACATGGTTGATAAACACTTGTTTGATGCTTGCACCATGGTTACCATCAGTGATGGTTCCATAGTTCTTTTTTAGTAGAATAAATGGTGGTTAGGGTCAAAGGAGATTTCCGCAAGGATGTTTTGTTGCATGCCGGAAAACCCTAACATTAAAAGAAGACCTTGCTGAAAGGAAGGTGGTGTGGGAAATATGCCCTAGAGGCAATAAATAAAGTGTATATTATTGTATTTCCTTGTTCATGATAATCGTCTATTGTCCATGCTATAATTATGTTGATTGGAAACTAAATACATGTGTGGGTATATAGACAACACTGTGTCCCTAGTATGCCTCTAGCAGACTAGCTCGTTGATCAAAGATGGTTAAGTTTTCCTAGCCATGGACATGGGATGTCATTTGATAACGGGATCACATCATTGGGAGAATGATGTGATGGGAAAGACCCAAACTATGAACGTAGCATGTGATCGTGTTACTTTATTGCTACAGTTTTCTGCATGTCAAGTATCTGTTCCTATGACCATGAGATCATGCAACTCACTGACACCGAAGGAATACTTTGTGTGTATCAAATGCCGCAACGTAAGTGGGTGACTATAAAGATGCTCTACAGGTATCTCCGATGGAGTCTGTTGAGTTGGCATGGATCAAGACTAGGATTTGTTACTCCGTGTGATGGAGAGGTATCTCAGGGCCCACTCGGTAATACAACATCACAACAAGCCTTGCAAGCAATGTGACTAAAGTGTTAGACACATGATCTTATATTACGGAACAAGTAAAGAGACTTGCCGGCAATGAGATTGAACTAGGTATGAAAATACCGATGATCGAATCTCGGTCAAGTAACATACCGATAGACAAAGGGAGCATTGTACGGGATTATCTGAATCCTTGACATAGAGGTTCAACTGATAAAGATCTTCGTAGAACATGTAGGAACCAATATGGGCATCCAGGTCCCGCTATTGTTTATTGACCGTAGAAGTTTCTCGGTCATGTCTACATAGTTCTCGAACCCGCAGGGTCTGCACACTTAAGGTTCGGTGATGTTTTGGTATAGATGAGTCATGGATGTTGGTGATCGAAGGTTTTCTGGAGTCCCGGATGAGATCTCGGATGTGACGAGAAACCCTAAGGGGGCCGACCACCTTGCCTTGGGGGCCAATCCACCCCTTGGCCGCCGCCCCCTCCTCTTGGTCGCGGCCCCTAGGGGTGGGAACCCTAGGGAGCAGCCCTTCCCCCCTTCCCCCTATATATATGAGAGAGGGAGGAGGGCAGCCGCACCACAAGCCAAAGCGCATCCCTTCCTCCCTCCCAATTGCTTCTCCTCTAGTAGATTGATTCGGTGTCGCTTAGCGAAGCTCTGCCGGATCAGCTCCACCACCGCCGCCGCCATGCCATCGTGCTGCCGGAGAATCCATCTACCTCTCCGCTTCCTCTTGCTGGATCAGGAAGGCGGAGATCGTCATCAAGCTGTATGTGTGCTGAACGCGGAGGTGTTGTCCGTTCGGCACTTGATCGGGAGTTCGTGAGATGACTTGCGATTTGGATCGCGAAGACGTTCGACTACATCAACTGCGTTCCTTAATGCTTCCGCTTAGCGATCTACAAGGGTATGTGGATCCAATCTCTCCTCTCGTAGATGCTCATCTCCTAGATTGATCTTGGTGAAGCGTAGGAAATTTTTTGTTTCCCATGCAACGTTCCCCAACAGTGGTATTAGAGCCAGGTTTATGTGTAGATGAGATCACGAGTAGAACACAAAGGAGTTTTTGGGCGTTGATGCTTAGATTGCTTCCTCCCTTGGCTGTGTTTTGATTTAGCGGTATTGTGGGATGAAGCGGCCTGGACCAACCTTACTCGTACACTTACGAGAGACCGGTTCCATCGACTGACGTGTAACTCTGTTACATAAAGATGGCTGGCGGGTGTCTGTCTCTCCTACTTTAGTTGGATCGGGTTCGATAGAGGCGGTCCTTGAGAAGGTTGAATAGCAATTTGAGTATCATCGTTTTGGTTTATGCGTAGGTGAGAATTGTTCTTGCTAGATACCCATAGTAGCCACGTAAAACATGCAACAACAATTAGATGACGTCTAACTTGTTTTTGCAGGGTATGTTGTGATATGATATGGAAAAATACATGATGAGATATATGTGATGTATGAGATGATCATGTTTTGTATAGAATATCACGACTTGCATGTCGATGAGTACGGAAACCGGCAGGAGCCATAGGGTTGTCTTTAATTATTGTATGACTTGCGTGTCAATCATTAAGCGCTATGTAATGCTTTGCTTTATCGCTAAGCGGTAGCAATAGTAGTATAAGCTTGGTGGGCACGACAACCCCGATGGAGACACAATGATGGAGATCATGGTGTTATGCCAATGACGATGGAGATCATGTCGGTGCTTTGGAGATGGAGATAAAAAGCACAAGTTCATGGCCATATCATGTCACTTATGATTTGCATGTCATGTTGATCCTTTTATGCACCTTGTTTTGCTTAGGACTCATATGAAGATGAATCCCGAGCTTTGGTGAAGTGGGCTCCCAAGGCTACTACAAGCTCAACTTCTACAAGTGCTACTTCAACACCAAGGATCCCCATCAACTTGATGTGGGTCCCCAAGAAGAAAAACTAGAGAAATTCTTGACGGGTGACTCCGTCAATGAAATCCACTCATCTTCATTATTGGCAAGAACTAGTTGCAATCAACATCAACATCATGCAATAGTTCAAGGAGTCACACATTCCCTCAAAGGTAAGCAAGGGACAAGGTATTCAACAAATCAATGGACATCATCATATATGCTTTGCACTCCATGTCCATAGATATCCTTGTATTTGTCTATTGTGTGTTGGGACTAACCCATGTAGGTGAGAAGAGTAATGAAACAACGAGGATGATCCCAACTCTTGGTGATCTTCATCAACCTTGAGCATCCACCACTACTTCACCTACATGAAGTCATCATCGACAAAACCCAAGGTTAGTTTATCCATCCTATGGGGGGTGTCACATCAAGGGGGAGCTTTACTCTAAGACTTGAGTCAAAGAATCTCATAGAATGTTAAAACATTAAATGCTTTATGTAAAAGTCGTAACCCCACTTGTCCTTAAACGATGAGTATGACCTATGATCAAGTATTCTTATTTGGCTCCTAAGTCAATATACTCATATATAGATGACTCTGTCATCGCCAAAGTGCTTGTTAGATGCAAGTGTGTTTGTGCATGTTTGCCATGATTTCATTTGACATCTTAATGTGTGTGCATGTTGGTCTGCATTTATTTACTCATTCGAGGATATCCAATTGTTGCTATTTGGCTTTTGATTTTTCATTTGCCCATTGGATATACAAGAATGCCTGGACCACTCCAGTAGCTATCTATGCTTTCTCACTTCATATCCTATTCATGTTGCATCACAAAATTTGAACAAGTACTTTTTGATCTCTCTGTGTGAGGAGCACTCGGAGTTCCGTATCGACAAAGGACTGGCCACTAAAACCTCCCAAGCGCATCTCGGTGGAACCGACTCAAAAACTCGGTCTCACCGATTGCCTAGGGTTGATCTGGTTTTCTATCTCAGTACTTCCGATTCCATATTCTCGGTTACACAGAGTTTCCCTGTCAGCTGGTAGTTGAGAAACTCGGTGACACCAAAAATTTAGAATCGGTATCACCGACAGTGATGGGTATATAAGCTGTGGACCCTGACGCTTTGAAATTCAATCTCAAACCGTTGCGCCTTGGAACCCTAAGCTGCTGCAAAAGGACCCCTGGTCATCGCCCTTGTCTCCCCGTGCTCCTCCACCGCTGGGATCTTCGCCGTCGACGGGCACCTTTGCCACCGTCTTCGCCATAGCGGAACCGTCACCAAGCTAGGATACGGATCTGATCCTTCTTGTGCTCCCCGTCCAATTCTTGCGCAAGATCAATTTATCTATAAGCCACCGTTTGCACATAAATCTATCCACAAGAAATCTCAATAGAATAGCGAACTATGGATTTTTTAGGTTTTGCCGTCCGCGTCATGTTTCTCGGTAGAACCGATGCAAAACAAATCGGTGTCACCGATTTGGTTTTCTGCCACACCGAGAACACCTCGGTGGAACCAAGTGCTTATTTTTGGTGTAACCGAAAATGGTGCCAAGTTCCTGGAAATAAGGTTGTTAGTCTCGGTGTGACCGGAAAGTTTGCCTCGGCTGTACCGACATACATTTGGTAGAATGCAAAATTTGAGAAATCTTTTGTTCAAACTTTCAAAATCTCTGCATTTTGTGTTGACTTATCCTATTCCACCATTCTCAACTCTATTCACAGGGTCAGACACATCAGGTTCAGAGGATAGCCGGAATCTGCACAAGTAGAATGTTGATATGAGTCCAGGCACTAGCCCTAAGTCCAGCTCTTTCTCAGATCTAGGCACCCCTAGTTCTCATGGCTTGTCTAAAGCTGCTACAAGGACCAGGAAGAGACAAAATTCTAAAGAGGAGGATTCTGAGTTTGTGCCAGAGGAGGTTCTTGCTAGGAAGCAAGAGAAGGCTGCAAATAAGTTTGCCAAAGAGGCCACCTCATCTAGGAGGGTAGTCAGCAAGATATATGCACCTCCAGAGACTATAAAGGCACATGAGAGTGCTAGAGCTACCATGTCTGTTGAGCTCCCAAGGAAATCTTTGCCTAAGAAGACAGGAGAGAAGAAGGTCAGGAAGAGAATCATTCATGTTGCTGGCAGGCCTACCTCAATGTTTGAGGATCCAGAGGAGGCTGCTAGTGTTGTTGTTGAGGAGGAGGAGGAGGAAGAGCCTGTTGTCAAGGCTCCTCCCAAGAAGAAACAAAAGAAACTGTTGGCAGATGTTATGCCAAAGCGAGGTCCCTCCAAGATCACCAAGGATGCACCTAAGAAGGTTGCTGCACACAAGTCCAAGAGGACTACCAAAGATATTCTAGTTGCTGAGAAGAACAAAGGATCACCTTTCAGAGAAACTGATGATGATGATGATGCTATGACAACTTTGATGAAACTTACACCTCACCTTCCTAAACACAATGCCAGCCATCCAATAGCTGAGGATATGAAGAAGAGGAAGGATTCTTGTTTGAGGTCATGGAGAGCTATTGATCCATATGCCGAGAGGAGAAAAACTGATGTGGACTATAGGTTCTACACTAAGGAACAACAAGATTTCTACGAGACAATCTTTCTTGACAAGAGTCCAACTGTCAATGATATGAGATATGTTGACTGGAAATATATCAAGGCAAATGAAAACAATTTCCCATGTGTGCAAGACAATTTTCACTGCATTGGTCCTGATCAGTTTGTTGGCAGAGAGTTTACTGCTTGGAATGATGAGATGATTATGCAATTCTACTCCACTGCTCACTTCTATGGAGATGGCAGGATAGTGTGGATGATTGAAGGAGCTAGATATGAATCTATAGTTGATGAGTGGGCTACCATCTTAGGATTCCTAGAGGTACAAGATGGTGATTTGGATGTCTACTCTGAATCCAAGGAGAGACACAATGCTATGAAGGATATGTACAATGCTATCCCTGCTGCTAACTTGCAATCACACAAGTTAGGATCTATTTACTTCCTTCAAGCTGGCCTCCGCACCATGAACACCATCTTGAGGCATACATTGATGCCTAAGTCTGGAGATGAGAAGATGATTCGAGGCTACTCCATTGATAACCCACAAGTATAGGGGATCACAACAATTTTCGAGGGTATAGTATTCAACCCAAATTTATTGATTCGACACAAGGAGAGCCAAAGAATATTCTCGAGTATTAGCAGTTGAGTTGTCAATTCAACCACACCTGAAAGATTTAGTATCTGCAACAAAGTTTTAGTAGCAACGTAGTATGATAGTAGCAGTAGTAGCAGTGACAATAGCAGTAGTGATTGGTATAGCAAGTGTGACAGCAGTAGCGGAAAAGTAACTTAGCAAGGACCAATATAGGAAAAGCTCGTAGGCATTGGATCGGTGATGGATGATTATGTCGGATGATATTCGTCATGTAACAGTTATAACATAGGGTAATATGCAACTAGCTCCAGTTCGTCAATGTAATGTAGGCATGTATTCCGTATATAGTCATACGTGCTTAGGGAAAATAACTTGCATGACATCTTTCGTCCATCCCTCCCGTGGCAGCGGGGTCCTAATGGAAACTTAGGGATATTAAGGTCTCCTTTTAATAGAGTACCGGAACAAAGCATTAACACATGGTGAATACATGGAATCCTCATACTATGGTCATCTCCGAGAGTGGTTCCGGCTATTGTCACTCCGGGGTTGCCGGGTCATAACACATAGTAGGTGACTACAACTTGCAAAATAGGATCAAGAACACACATATATTGATGAAAACATAATAGGTTCAGATCTGAAATCATGGCACTCGGGCCCTAGTGACAAGCATTAAGCATAGCAAAGTAGTAGCAACATCAATCTTAGAACATAGTGGATACTAGGGATCAAACACTATCAAAACTAACTCGATTACATGATAGATCTCATCCAACTTATCACCGTCCAGCAAGCCTATGATAATATTACTCACGAACGATGAAGAGGATCATGAAATTGGCGATGGAGGAAGGTTGATGATGACGATGGCTTCGATTTCCATTCTCCGGCGCCCAAAACAGACTCTAGATCTGCCCTCCGTAGGAAGAACAGGTGGTGGCGGTGGCTCCGTATCGTAAAACGCGAATATTTCTTCTCCTTTATTTTTTCTGGGACGAATAGGGTTATATGGAAGTGGAGAGGAGGTCGGAGGAGCCACGCGGGCCCAATGAGCCTCCCAGGCGCAACACGGGGGGGGGGGGGGGACGCCTCCAGGGCTCGTGGCCCACTGGCTACTCCTCCTCCGTTGATTCTTTCGCCGGTATTTTTTATATATTCCACAAAAAATCCTCGTCAATTTTCAGGTCATTCCGAGAACTTTTATTCTACACAAAAATAACACCAGTGCAGTTCTGCTGAAAACAGCGTCAATCCGGGTTAGTTTCATTCAAATCATGCAAATTAGAGTCCAAAACAAGGGCAAAAGAGTTTGGAAAAGTAGATACGTTGGAGACGTATCAACTGCCCCAAGCTTAAAGCCTTGCTTGTCCTCAAGCAATTCAGTTGATAAACTGAAAGAGACAACAGAAAAACTTTTACGAACTCTGTTTGATCTTGTTGTTATAATTATGTCTAACTCATATTCAGATTTTCAGCAGGATCATAAGCTAACCACATAAGCAATGACATAAAGGTCTCACGGTATACTCATATCAATGGCATAATCAACTAGCGAGTAATAATAATGAGTTTCAAATGTCAACACTTCGATCAAAACAATCATGATACAATATGAATAGATGGTATCTCGCTAGCCCTTTCCGAGACCGCAAAACATAAATGCAGAGCACCTTCAAAGACCAAGGGCTGATTAGAAGTTGTAATTCATGGTAAAGAAGATCCAATCATAATCATACTCAATATCAATTAATAGCAAAGCATACAAATGACGGAGGTGCTCTCTAGTTGGTGCTTTTAATAAGAAGAGGATGACTCAACAGAAATGTAAATAGATAGACCCTTCGCAGAGGGAATCATTGATTTGCAGCGGTGCTAGAGCTCAAGCATTAAAAAAAGAGATAAATGATTTTTAAGGTGGCATGCTTTCATTGTCAACGCGATGACCAAGAGTCTTCACCATCTTCCATGCTACACGTATTATAGGCGGTTCCCAAACAGAATAGTAAAGTTTTGACTCCCCCACCACCAATCAATCACACTCCACGACTAGCCGAATCCTCGGGTGCCATCCATCCCAACAACAATCCAGTGGGAGTTTTGTTTGCAATTATATTTTTATTTGATTTGAGCATGGAACTGGGCATTCCGATTATCGGCCCCTTTCTCGTGAGTGATAGTGAATAAACACATATCGAGGATAACACGCCTAGCATGGAAGATACTAACTGCCCCTTGTCACAACATGAGCGGTTCAGGCATACAAAACAGATTATTATACGAAGGTTTAGAGAATGGCACATGAAAATTTACTTGGAACGGCAGGTGAATACCGCATATTGGTAGGTATGGTGGACTCATATGGAACAACTTTGGGTTTATGGAAATGGATGCACAAGCAATATTCCCGCTTAGTACAAGTGAAGGCTAGCAAAAGACTAGGAAGCGACCAACTAGAGAGCGACAACAGTCATAAACATGCATTGAGATTAACCAACATTGAGTGCAAACATGAGTAGGATATAAATCACCATGAACATGAATATCGTGGAGGCTATGTTGATTTTGTTTCAACTTCATGCGTGAACATGTGCCAAGTCAAGCCACTTAAATCATTCAAAGGAGGATACCATCCTATCATACTACATCACAATCATTTTAAAATTCATGTGGGCATCCAAGACAAACCATTATAGGCTCCTAGCTAATTAAGCATGGCATAAGAAACTATGATCTCTAAGTTGTCATTGCAAACATGTTTCTCTCATAACAATGCTGAATTGGGAACGATGAGCTAGTCATATTTACAAAAACAAAATAGGTCGAGTTCATACCAGCTTTTCCAGGCTCAGTCACTTCATCATATATCGTCATTATTGCCTTTCACTTGCACGACCGAATGATGTGAATAATAATAAGAGTGTTCGTGCATTGGACTAAGCTGGAATCTGCAAGCAAACTCAGAGGAGAAGACAAGGTAATATGACTCTTTGGCGGATAAACAATAATGCATATGAGAGCCACTAATCATTTTAATCATGGTCTTCTACATCGACCCAAAGAAAAAGAAAACTATTTACACGGGAAAGATCCCAACAAGCAAAAGAAGAATGGGAAAATCTTTTTGGATTTTCTTTTTAGTTAGTACCTAGCATGCAAGAATATAAAGTTATAACTATTTTTTTGTTTTTTTTTCTCATTTTTTTTGTATTTTCTCAAGTTTAATCAAACACACAAGAAGAATGCGAGAAGAAGAAAATAAACTAGCATGTATGATATAATGAAAAAGGGTGAACACCGACTATCAAAGTGAATGTGTGAACATGAATATAAAGTCGGTGAGAAACACGTACTCCCCCAAGCTTAGGCTTTTGGCCTAAGTTGGTCTACTCCCATGGAGGAAAGTAACCAGCTCCGGGGTACTCCGGAGTGTACCAGGGTGCCACTGCTGGGAGAGCTCCTCCGGGTCCCACTGGTAAACTGGCGTCTGGTACTCGACTGGTGGCTCGGGCACGGGCGCCTGAGGTGGCGCCATGCCCCAGTGTGCGTAGATGTCCGAGGGCATAATGATGTACTTGTCCACTCGCATGCTCGGACTTCTGCAACTCGGGGGATAGGATACTTGGATTTCTTCTTCTCATTTTCATCTTCCTTGGGGTTACGGCTCGAAGAGCCCCTAAGAAACCTCCTCATGGTTCCCTTTTATTCTTCTGAAAAATTATGAAATTTTTAGTGACGCAAAATAAAAGTGAACAAAACTTAACAAAACTCATAGCAACTACTCCTACAAGTGCCTAGAGGCCATATCTTGCATCAAAACTACTTGGGACCAAATAAAATTAACATGCAAAGCTCAAGAACAGGGTCACCAAGGCAGCAACAATATGCAATGAATAAAGCACCAAAACAAAAACTAATTGGACCAATGGAGGAGTCACATACCAAGGAACAATCCCCTAAAACAGTTCGGTGAATGGAGCTTTGCACAAGGAAATCGAAAAACAAAGCAAATGAGCAAGAACATGGGTTTGAGCTGTGGAATGATTTTTTCTGGAGGTGGAAGAAGGAGATGGGAGCTGGAATAAGTGGAGGGGGGCCACGTGGGCCGCATGAGCCTGCTAGGCGCGGCCAGGGGGGTGGCCGCGCCTCCTGGGCTCGTGACCCACTGGTGCATTCCCTCCGGTTGTTATTTGTCTAAAAAATTCTAATATGTTCCAGAAAAAATCATACTTGAATTTCAGGGCATTTGAAGAACTTTAATTTTCAGGTCATTTTTTATTGGACGGATAATGCAGAAAACAGGAAAATAATGCTATTTTTATTATTTTTCTACTAAATAACAGAAAGTAAAAGTTGGGAACTGAAGATTGTGACTTCTAGATTCATCCATCTCATGGTCATCAAAAGAAATCCATCAATGAGGTTGATCAAGTCTCCTTGAGAAACTTTTTCCGAATCACATGAAACAGGAGAACTTTCAAAAAATCACTAAGTTACCTCAATGGGGATGTGCATATCCCCAGCAATAAGTATAACATGTCTCATCTTGACAGTAGGTACAGGGAATTCAAAGCTTCCAATGATAATAGATGAAGGTTTTTCAATAGAATTTATGCAATGAACCCTATATTGTTTCTTCGGAAAGTGCACCGTGTGCTCATTACCATCAACATGGAAAGTGACATTGCCTTTGTTGCAATCAATAACAGCTCCTGCAGTGTTTAAAAAGGGTCTTCCAAGGATGATTGCCATGGCATCATCCTCAGGAATATCAAGAATAACAAAGTCCGTTAAGATAGTAACATTTGCAACCACAACAGGCACATCCTCGCAAATACCGATAGGTAAAGCAGTTGATTTATCGACCATTTGCAAAGAAATTTCAGTAGGTGTTAACTTATCCAATTCAAGTCTACGATATAAAGAGAGAGGCATAACACTAACTGTTGGGGAACGTCGCATGGGAAACAAAAATTTTCCTACACATACGCAAACCTATCCATGGTGATGAGCATCTATGAGAGCGAGAGTGGATCTACGTACCCTTGTAGATCGCTAAGCGGGAAGCGTTAAGAAACGCGGTTGGTGCTAGTCGAACATCTTCGCGATCCAAATCGCCGAGCGTCCTGCGATCTCATCACGATCCGTCCCGCGATCCCATCACGATCCGTCCCGTGATCTCATCACGATTCGTCTTACGATCTTGATCACGATCTGTCCTGCGAACTCATCACGATCCGTCCCGCGATCTCATCACGAACCGTCTCGCGATCTCGATCACGGTTCTTCCGATCTAGCGCCGAACGGACGGCACCTCCGCGTTCAGCACACGTGCAGCTTGATGACGATCTCCACCGTCTTGATCCAGCAAGAGGAGGTGGAGAGGAGAGAGAGTTCACCGGCAGCGTGACGGCGCTTCGGTGATGGTGGTGGAGCAATTCCGGCAGGGCTTCGCCTAAGCACTGCGGAACTACGATCTAGAGGAGAAACCATGCACCGGTGGAACGGGTAGCACGTGGCCGGAAATTCTGTCCAAAAACCACCCAATCCACTAGTATATATAGGAGGAGAGGAGAGGAGAGGCAGCCAAGGCCTTTGGGTCGGCCGAAATAGGAGGTGGGAAGCAATCCTACTTCACCTCCAATCCTAGCTGGAGTAGGATTGCCTCCTATTGGCTGATTTTCCACTTTTTGCTTTAGGACTTTCTCTCCTGCGCCATGGGCCTTTGTGGCTGTTTTCCCAGCCCACTAAGGGCTGGTTATTATTCTCCCACAGCCCATGGACCTCTTGGGGTCGAATACCCCTCCCGGAGGCCTCCCGGTACACTACCGGCACTCCCGGTACACTACCGACACTCCCGGTACACTACCGATGAGCCCGAAACTTTTTCGGAAACCAAACTGGGACTTCCTATATATGAATCTTTACCTCTGGACCATTCCGGAGCTCCTCGTGACGTCCAGGATCTCATCCGGGACTCCGAACAAACTTCGGTCACCACCATACATAACTCTACACTACCGAAACGTCACCAAACCTTAAGTGTGCAGACCCTGCGGGTTCGAGAACTATGTAGACATGACCGAGACACCTCTACGGTCAATAACCAATGGCGGGACCTGGACGTCCACGTTGGTTCCTACGTATTCTACGAAGATCTTTATCGGTCGAACCTCTATGTCAAGGATTCAGTTAATCCCGTACGATGTTCCCTTTGTTCTTCGGTATGTTACTTGCCCGAGATTCGATCGTCGGTATCTCCATACCTAGTTCAACCTCGTTACTGGCAAGTCTCTTTACTCGTTCCGTAATACAAGATCCCGCAACTAACAATTAGTCACATTGCTTGCAAGGCTCATTGTGATGTTGTATTACCGAGTGGGCCCTGAGATACCTCTCCGTCACACGGAGTAACAAATCCCAGTCTCGATCCATGCCAACTCAACAGACACCCTCGGAGATACCTGTAGAGCACTTTTATAGTCACCCAGTTACGTTGCGACGTTTGATACACACAAGGCACTCCTCCGATATCCGTGAGTTGCATGATCTCATGGTCATAGGAACATATACTTGACATGCAGAAAACAGTAGCAATAAACTGACACGATCATATGCTATGTTTGTAGTTTGGGTCTTTTCCACCACATCATTCTCCTAATGATGTGATCCCGTTATCAAGTGGCATCTCATGTCCATGGCTAGGAAACCTTAACCATCTTTTGATCAACGAGCTAGTCTACTAGAGGCATACTAGGGACATGGTTTTGTCTATGTATCCACCTATGCATTTGAGTCTCCGATCAATACAATTATAGCATGGATAATAAACGATTATCATGAACAAGGAAATATGATAATAACTAATTTATTATTGCCTCTAGGGCATATTTCCAACAGTCTCCCACTTGCACTAGAGTCAATAATCTAGTTCACATCACCATGTGATCCGCATTGTTATGAATCTAACACCCAATGAGTTTTGGGGCTCGATAGTGCTTTGCATGTGAGAGAGGTCTTATAGTCAACGGGTCTGCGATATTCAGATCCGTGTGTACTTTGCAAATTTCTATGTCAAACCGAAAACACTGCTACCACACTCCACTTGGTACTATTCCAAATGGTTGCTCCACTATACGTATCCAGATTGCTACTATGAGTCATCCAGATTGGTGTTAAAGCTTGCATCGACGTAACTCTTTACGACAAACTCTTTATCACCTCCATAATCGAGAAACATCTCCTTAGTCTTTTAGTTACTAAGGACAATCTTGACCGCTATCCAGTGCTCCATTCCAGGATCACTTTGAAACCTTCCAGCCATACTTATGGCAAGGCTGACATCGGGTCTTGTGCACAGCATTGCATACATGATAGAGCCTATGGCTGAAGCATAGGTGATGACACTCATCTTTTTTCTATCTTCTGCAGTCACTGGGCATTGAGTCATACTCAATTTTATACCTTACAAATCAGGCGAGAACTCTTTCTCTGACTGATCCATTTTGAACTCTTTCAAAATCTTGTCAAGGTACGTGCTCATTGAAAGTCTCATCAAGTATCTTGATCTATCTCTATAGATCTTGATGCTCAACAATTAGGTAGCTTTATCCAGGTCTTCCTTTGAAAAATCACTTTTCAAACCACCATTTATGCTTCCCAAAAATCCTACATTATTTCCGATCAACAATATGTCATGCACATATACTTATCAGAAATTCTATAGTGCTCCCACTCACTTTATTGTAAATACAAGTTTCTCATAAACCTTGTATAAACATTAAAACTTTGATCACCTCATCAAAGCGTATATTCCAACTCCGAGATGCTTGCTTTAGTCCATAGAAGGATCACTAAAGCTTGCACACCTTTTAGCATCCTTAGGACTAACAAAACCATCCGGTTGTATCACATACAACCTTTCCTCAAGTAAACAGTTAAGGAAACGATGTTTTGACATCCATCTGCCAGATTTCATAATTGAAAATGCAGCAACTGCTAACATAATTCCAACAGACTTTACCATCGCTACGAGTGAGAAAGTCTCATCGCAGTCAACTCCTTGAACTTGTCACAAACATCTTTGCAACAAGTTGAACTTTACAAATGGTGACAATTACCATCAGCGTCTGTCTTCATTCTACAGATCCATTTGTACTCAACGACCTGCCGTCCAACGAGCAAGTCTACCAAAGTCTATACTTGGTTTTCATACATGGATCCTATCTCAGAGTTCATGGCCTCCAACCATTTGTCGGAATCCGGGCCCATCATCGCTTCTCCATAGCTCGTAGGTTCATCGTTGTCCAACAACATGATCTCCAAGATAGAGTTGTCGTACCACTTAGGAGTAGTACACATCCTTGTCGACCTACGAAGTTCGATAGTAACTTGATCCTGAAGCTTCATGATCATCATCATTAACTTCCTCTTCAACTAACGTAGGCTTCACAAAAACATCTTTCTGTGCTGCGCTACTCTCTGGTTGAACAAAGGTTTAACAACCTCATCAAGTTCTATCTTCCTCCCACTCAATTCTTTCGTGAGAAACATTTCCTCGAGAAAGGATCCGTTTAAACAACAAACACTTTGCACTAGGATCTGAGATTGAAGGTTCACCCAACTGATCTTAGGGTATTCTATGAAGATGCATTTGTCTGCCTTGGGTTCGACCTCATTAGGTGAAAACATTTTCCACACAAGTGTCACAGCCCCAAATATTAAGAAATGACAGCTTAGGTTTCTATCAAACCATAATTCACATGGTGTCATCTCAACGGATTTAGATGATGCCCTATTTAAAGTGAATGTAGTTGTCTCTAATGCATAACCCCAAAAATTATAGTAGTAAAACGATAAGAGACATCACAGTATGCACTATATCAATAGAACATGACTATGATGTTCGGACACACCATCACACCATGGTGTTCCAGGTGGCGTTAGTTGTGAAACAAATTTCACATTGTCTTAAGTTGTATGCCAAACTCGTAACTCAGATATTCACCTCCACGATCATATCGCAGTTATTTTTATCTTCTTGTCACAATGATCTTAAACTTCACTCTGAATTTGCTTGAACCTTTCAAACGATTCAGACTTGTGTTTCATTAAGTAAATATACACTATATTTACTCAAATCATCAGTGAAGGTAAGAAAATAACGATATCCACTGCACGCTACAAGACTCACTGGATTGCATACATCAACATGTATCATTTCCAATGAATCACTTGCCCGCTCCATCCAACGGGGTCCTTTAGTCATCTTGCCCAAGAGGCATGGTTCGCATGTCTCAACCGATTCGAAATCGAATGAGTCTAAAGATCCATCAGCATGGAGTTTCTTCATGCGCTTTATACCAATATGACATTCTGCGACAGTGCCACAAATATGTGGTACTATCATTATTAACTTTGTATCTTTTGACATCAATGTTATGAACATGTGTATTACTACAATCAAGATTTCAACAAACCATTCTCACTGGGTGCATGACCATTGAAGGTATTATTCATGCAAACAGAATAACCATTATTCTCTAATTCAAATGAATAACCGTATTGCAACAAACATGATCTAATCATGTCCATGCTCAACGCAAAACACCAAATAACATTTATTCAGGTTTGCCACTAATCCTGAAGGTAGAGAGAGCGTGCGATGTTGATCACATCAACCTTGGAAACACTTCCAACACATATCGTCACCTCACCCTTAGCTAGTTCTCCCTTTATTCTATAGCTTTTATTTCGAGTTACTAACATTTAGCAACCGAACCGGTATCCAATACCCAGGTGCTACTAGGAGTACTAGCAAGGTACACATCAATAACTCGTATATCAAATATACTTCTGTCGATGTTGCCAGCCTTCTTATCTACCAAGTATCTAGGGTTGTTCCGCTTCAGCGACCGTTCACCTCATAACAGAAGCACTTAGTCTCGGGTTTGAGTTCAACTTTGGGTTGCTTCACTTGAGCAGCAACTGACTTGCTATCCATGAAGTTTCCCTCCTTGCTCTTGCCCTTCTCGAAACTAGTGGTTTGGTTAACCATCAACACTTGACGCTCAGGACTGCTGTGGCAGTGCCCAGATCCGGGGTGGGCAAGCTTGTCCCTCGTTGAGGTGGTGGCCAAGACTCCTCGTGGTGGTGCAGGCGAGTGACCGAGTGAAAGCTCTGCGCTTCTGGCGTCGACGACCGCGACGCCTATGGGTGCCGCTTGCTTCTTGAAGACGGCGTCGTGGATCCCGTACATGTGCCAGGGCTCACGGTGAAAACCATTGTTTGTTCTCGGACTCGGCAGCGACGACGCTTCGCGCCGTAACCCTCTTGGGGGCATTGTCTCTAAGCTCAGGGGCCCTGTTCGAGCACCGACAAGGTGTTAGGCTTGTTCTAGGCTTATATTCTATCTTTCGATCTGCTTTGTAAGGGGACCTCCCCACCTCCCCACCATATTATATCGTTCGGCCGTGTACTCTGATTCGATGCTTTATTTACAAAACGGGACGAAGGCTGTTTTGAGAGAAGCAGAGTCGGACATATGGTTTTCTCGAGACATGCGAGGAGAAGCGAGCAATTTTCTCCTCTCGCTAATCAGGTTCGTCCAATCACAATCGAACGACCCAGGACGCTAATCAAGTCCATCTAATCACAATCGAACGCAGTTGGGCTTAAGGCTAAAAACCTGTGATTCGTTAGTTAGATTTTTCCAAAAATAAACTGTCCGACTGATGTTCAACACTTTCTTGATGCAAAACTGACTCCAAAGGGGTTTCCATGTACAGTACTCGCGAACTGCAACTTCGCTGGTTTCCATGTACAGTACTCGCGAACTGCAACTTCGCTGGCTTCCTTGGCAAACGCTCGAACACCTTAACGGCAGAGACCTCGCCGCCGATGCGCGCCCTCCTCCGTCTCCGCCTCCGGCGCCTGCTCTATCTGCCCATAAGCGCTAGGCCCTCCTCCTCCTCCTCTTCCTCCGCCGGAACCCACGAGATCCCCACCGTCTACTCCTTCCTCCAGCCATCCATCTTCGCGCCGCGCCCCAGGCCCCAACCGCCGCCGCCGCCGCCACCCCCCGCTCCGGGCCCCGCGCCCAAAGCCCTGCCCGTCGCGGACGCCGCCGCGCTCGAAGAAAGCCTGCTCGCCGCCGCCGCCGAGGGCCGCTCGGATGACGCGTGGCTCGCGTTCAAGTCCCTGGCGGCGGCCTCCCTCTCACCGTCGCCTGCCGCCGCGGCGGCCCTTATTTCCCATCTCGTCGCGGACAACCACCGCCTTGGCGTCAAGCGCGCCTTTGCCGCCGCCGTCTTCCTGCTGGAGAAGAGCTCCCATGCCTGCCCCCTCCCGGAGGCCGCGCTCGAGGCCCTCTTCTCCAGCCTCGCCGCGTCGAGCTCCGCTGCCCCGGCGCTGGCCCTCGCGCGTGCTCTCCTCGGCTGCGGGCGCCGCCTGCCGTCCTTCTCCGCCTGGGGCCTTCCGCTGATAGAGCTCACCCGCGCTGACACGAGCTCCTTTGCGGCCTTCTTGAAGGTGTTTGAAGAAGCCTGCAAGCTCATGGGGGAGGAGAAGTCTCCGTCTGTGGTAGTGGTCATGCGGCCTGATCTCGCTGCCTGCAATGCTGTTCTTGATGGATGCTGCCGCAGGCTCGGCTCAGTCACTGATGCTGAGAGGGTCCTGGAGATTATGTCAGCTGTTGGGGTGTCGCCAGACGTGGAGAGCTTTGGACATCTTGCCTTCTTGTATGCGTGGAGGGCTGTTCCAAGCCGAGTTGATGAGCTTGATAAGTTGCTGGAAGCTCTGGGCTTCAGCAAGAAAGGGTTTTTCAAGAATTTAGTGAGTGGGTATTTGAAGTCTTGCAGCTTTGAGTCTGTTTCCTCGATCATACTTCGTGCGGTGGAGGAGAGAAGAGTTGGGGATGGCAATCCATTTGATGATGAGTGCTATACTGAGGTCGCACAATGCTTTGTTGATAATGGAAGGATCAGGGAATTGGCTCAGTTGATCTTCCAAGCACAAGAGATTGAGTCGACACATCAACTGCTGGTAGTTGATGATTCTGTTGGGTTTGGGGTTGTCAATGCTTGTGTTGGACTTGGTCTACTGAACAAGGCTCATGGCATACTTGATGAAATGACTGCTCAAGGAGCCTCTGTGGGGCTAGCTATATACTCCCCAATCTTAAAAGCATATTGCAAGGAGCAGAAGACTGCCGAGGCTGCACAGCTCGTTGCGGAGATTAGCGCAGCAGGGCTACAGCTTGATGCTGGCAGTTATGATGCTCTTATTGATGCTTCTATGACAGCCCATGATTTCCAGTCTGCATTTGCACTTTTCAAAGATATGAGGGAGGCAAGGCTACCAGATCTTAGGACGAGCTATCTTACTATAATGACAGGTTTGACGGAGAACAACCGGCCTGAGCTCATGGCATCATTCTTGGATGCCGTGGTTGATGACCCGAGAATAGAGATTGCTACACATGATTGGAACTCTATAATACATGCCTTTTGCAAGGTTGGGAGGTTAGAGGATGCTCGAAGAACATACCGAAGGATGTTATTCCTGTTATATGAACCAAACAATCAGACATACCTCTCACTTATCAACGGGTACCTCTCAGCAGAGAAGTACTTTTATGTGCTCATACTATGGACAGAAGTGAGGAGGAAGGGTGCTGATTTTAACCACGAGTTGATTGATGCCTTTCTGCATGCTTTGGTCAAGGGTGGCTTTTTTGATATGGCAATGCAGGTGATTGAGAAGGCACAAGAGTTGAAAATATTTGTGGATAAGTGGAGGCACAAACAAGCATTCATGGAAACCCACAAGAAGCTGAAAGTGGCGAAGCTGAGAAAGCGCAACTTTAGGAAAATGGAAGCTCTGGTCGCATTCAAAAACTGGGCTGGTCTTAACTCATAGCATTTCAACCTATCATGTGATTCCTCATTGAATTTGTGGCAGTTCAAAGTGGCAAGCTGAGAAAGCGCAACTTCAGGAAAATGGAAGTTCTGATCGCGTTGAAGAACTGAGTTGGTCTTAATTCATAACATTGCAACGTATCATGCGATTCATAAATGAATTTGATCACAGATGCTTTTGTGACATGACATTCCAAATACTTTCGAAGCTGTAGCAAGCAATAAACCTTCAGAGATGAACAAATGTAGGCGATATGCCAATATGTGAGCATGATAAGTTTGCAACAAGGTTAGGGAGCTGGTGCACTTTTGTCCTCTTACTTTGTTTCTAGGTAAAGATATTTTACTTTACTGGGTAACTTGACTTTGTACCACTTTATTAACTAGCCTGTTCTAACCTCTGAACCCCATGTAAGATTCTTATAAGTTAGTGAATGACAAATTTCTCCTGAAATGCTTCTCGTTGAATGCATTGTCTGCTGTGGTTATAAAAAATATGATAGTTTCTGAAAATTCCCTGTTCATTTGGTCCATTGAGCTACCATTGTAATCTTTTCACTCCAGCTTACTGTTACATGCAAACGAGCTTTGTTACTTCAACTCTGTTATTGAGCCTCCTGCCTAAAATAGTTCTTATATAAAGTACTGACTGTAGTGCAATTGAGAACTGGGATCTCCCTTAGTATGGAAAAGTGAAGGCAGGAATAACTACCAGAAATCAGAATTAGTTAAACAACCTGATATTAAAATGGTGATTATTCATCTTGAAGTTGCCAGAGTTGACAAAACAGCACAATATTAAAATTTGAGTTTGTTCTAAATCTGAAGTCCTGTGAAGAACTTGTGAGATTGGGATTTCTCTATAGTACATCTAGCCAGGGGCGGCGCCACCGTAGGGGCAGGTATGGGCGACCGCCCCGGGTAGCTGGCGTAGAGTACCCCTTGCATACTTGGCCTGTCGGCTTGGGCGGCCTTCTCGTGAGCAGCTGATGAGGAGGAGCAGACGTGAGCTGGGAAATACTATGTGGAAGAAACGGCTTAGATGCAGGCATGCAGGCAAAGTAACTAGGCAGCTAGCTATCCTTTTGCAGTCAATGTGCCATGCAGACTAGGACTAGCGGACCATGCAGGCATTTTGCAGTCAAAAAAATGAAAAAAAAAATCCCTAATCCCTAATCTGGCTGGGGACTGCCGGCAGAGAGTTCCAAATATTATTTGATATATATGTGTGTATACATGGCGTCAGGTATTCAGCCTCTAGAATGACCTTGAATCAAATAACGTTAAATATGAAAGTTGTTCGTCTTTTGGAAATGGATAAATCTTCTTTGGGGTTCACCTCCATCCGAGGTCATATGCGGCCTGTGGGTCCTAAAATGAATTGCCTGTCTTAGACCCACGTATAATCTGTGTTCGGTTAATTTTGAAAAAAATTGGACGGCGATTTGAAGTTTTTTTTATGCAAAGTCCTGCTGCCTCATAAGTAGACGAGAGGTGTTGGCTGATTGAACAACACGCAATCGACGTATCAATCTATCTTTTTTCATATTTTGTTCTCTGCACCGGTTTTCTTTTTCTTCGTTCTTCGTTTTTTTTTATTATAAGACGGAGAACCTCGAGGCCCTAGGGGCGATAAGGTCGACCTAGGACAGTCCATAGCCACTGCATGGCAAGACAGGGTCCTTCCCAAACGTGTGGGGTTTTGGGTTTACAAAAAAACCCGTTAATGTGTCTTGCGCATTGTGCTTCCCGTGAGGCTCCTCCAACAACATGTCATGGATACAACGCACAACGCCGGCCGGACGTACATGGTGAAGTGTCCGTGTGCGAACTAATCTATAAGAAAATGAAACCAATTAATTTTTAGGTTGATTTTTGGTGGTTAGGTCATGTAATGTTAAGAATCGAAAACTACTTTAAACCATTAGTTATATTGGTTTTTGAAGTGCATATAGCTTTACATTTCTCAGGTTAAATGCTCGCCCCAGGTGACTTGAAATCCTGGATCCGCCACTGCATCTAGCAGGGGAGCTGTGTGCCAACTTTGTGTAGTTAAAGGTTCTCAAAACCCTAAAAGAGTATCGTGCAATGCCAAATCAACAGGAAAAATGGGATTTAAAAACAGCACCCATCAAATAAAAGGCAAACTGGGTTATAAAAGGGCATCCATTTGAACTGTTAAACTCGAAAGAAGGGGCAGTCTCTCCACTATGCCACGTTGAATTCTGTTGTTTATGTGATTGGGCAGAGTGCTGCTCCTCCTCCTGTTTTCTCGTGCACCCCTTTAGCTGTTTGTAGGTACTCCCTGGTGACTACTGCTAGGCGATACAGCCGGGGGACATGTGCAGGCAGCGAGGCAGCGTTGGGTGGGCGCAGGAGAAAAGTGAGGTGCCATATGATGTGTGGCGGAGGTGTCTGCAGCCGCAGCATGAAGGAGGGCAGCTCTGTGCCCACTTCCTTCGCCATGGCAAGCCCTTCTCATAGGAGGCTCGCCCTGAACCTGACCCCGCTGGCTCTTGTGCTCACGGCCTATCTCTGCCTCATCGAACCGCTCCTCATGGCATTTCATCATGGCAAGCCAAAGTGGTAAAGCTTACGCTGAACCTCACTGGTACTAGGTGAGATGGAATGTCTTAGTACTAATGGTTCATGTATTATGTACTACCTCCGTAAACTAATGTAAGACGTTTTGGTAGCTTAAATTGAACTGCCCAAACGCCTTATATTAGTTTACAGAGGTAGTATTTCTTGCTATGTAATTCAGCTTAGCTTGGCTATATGTTTGTTTGGATGGCCATAATTTCTTGCAATGGTGCTTTGTCCTTCCAATCTTCGATTACCATCCTGTGCATGCACTATGGTTCTTCTGCAGAGTTTGAGCTGGATTTGGAATAAATTGATGAATGTTCACATGTTTAGCTTTTCTAGCATACTCTGATGCCTGTGGTACTAGGCTATTTCGATTTCAGTTCTATGTTGTCGAAACATTTGAACTTGTATTGATTCTAGGAAAAATTGTTCCCACGGATGTCGTGGGGATGAGCAAGAAAAGGAAGGCCTAGCAAACATGCCAATCACCCTGCATCTTGCCATGTCCAAAGGTCTAGCTTTTTAAGACATGAATCCTTCTGCATTTTCGAAAGCAGAGTCTCTCTCAAAGCAGAGTATATGAATTTGCCACTTCCTTTTTGAGAAAGCATATATAAACCTTTTGTCAGTGCATTTAGGATGTTGAAGTTGTGCTAAGCAAACATTTTGTAGGATTACCAACTGCACTGTTCTGATATTGAATAATTAATATCCCCTTAATTGTATTCTTGAGGTCATCACAATTTTTATTGCTTCACTAATGTTGGATCTTTTAAGGATAATGTTGACTCCGAGCAGTTTCACATGGAATACACCTATGGTACCAGGCACAATTGTAGAAAAGAAGGATCGCAGTGCACATAACATAAAAGGGTGTTCAAGTTATTGGTAAATCTTTACCTTAGAAGATAGCCCTTCCTGACAAGTGAGTGCAAAGAGCTTATAAAATTTCTGTTATTAACACTTAATGTTTAACTTTTGCTTAACCCAAATGATCCAAAAAATTACAGAAGAGCTAAAGAGTAAAAGGAAGTAAGCAATGTACAGCCATTTGATAAATCAGTTGACATATATTAGACGGGCTTGAATTTCAGCCAAGTGAAGTCCTAGTGCTATAAGAGCAATAATTTTTTCCATCTATGCTTATGTGGACATGCATTTACTTTTGAATCCAAAAATAGCATCATCATCTTTTGCCTCCGTTTCAGAAAAAAAAAATCAGCATCCCAGTGCTATTAATTCCTTAAAAAATGTTAATAGTATGAACAGTTGTTGTGTATTGTTGATGGCCTTGAAACAATGCCTCGTTGATCTAAGAGGTAATGGATATTCTACATCTAACCACATTTGCCTACAATGGCTGCCATTGCAAAACAAACCAAGGGTCGCTTCATGCCTACAAAAGGACATGACCAACTGCTCTATGAATGTCAATGAGTGTCCATTATCTTCTTCCTTGATTAATCTATATCCTTCTCTCCCTCAAGCTACCATGTCAAACCTTGCATCCATGATCTTTATATACGGAACTGAATCTCGTGACGACGCCAGAACCTATATCAATAAATATGAATGTATATATATTGCCTGAAAAATTACCTGCTATCTTTTGGGGAGCTGCAAATGTACGGGACTTTAAAGAATGCAGAAATCCTGGCAGTTTGAAGAGTGGAGTGGATGCAAATAATATGTGATACTCACTTGGTGCCCGCCTTAAAATAGACGACGGCTTGCTTCATTCCTCCATTTTATTTAACTGGTGGTATATTTGATCTGATAGCAGTGGTAGTAACAATGTGCTATTGTGCTGGGTTCTTTTATGTTGGTATATGAAAACCTAAGCCTTAGTCCGTAGTAACCGAAAGAGAACCATCATGCTGGATCTGTATCATGTTCTTTTGAAAATCCAACACATTCAGTGAACTGAAGTTTTAACTTGTCAACAAGAATTTCATGAACACATTAGTACAACAAGTTTTTATTATAAGAGTATAGCATAACAACAACATCAACAACAATAACAACAACACCAACTGGTCTGGTTCTTGAACCATTATTACAACAAGTTTTTATTATAAGCTGAAAGTCGCAAAGAGTAAAGAAAACCTGACCATATATAGGCGGGGTTCTTTTCTCGATAAAGATAGGTCTAGTAACCATTATTACAGGTTCTTATTGTAAATAGAAACTTGCAAATAGTAAAGTAAATATAACAATATACTCCATCTGTTCCATAGCAAGTGTTTTGGTTTTAGTTCAAATTTTTAACTAAAACCATGACACTTGTTATGAAACGGAGGGGGTATATTGCAGCAATGCCAGGAGATCGAAATGCAGTTTGACAGACTTCCGCCAGCATCGATCGCTCCTCCCCTTTCTGCTCCTGTGCAAATAATAAAACAGGCCGTCATCACCAGATCACCGGGAACCAGCTAGGCGAGGACTATCCGAGTTTAACAGGAAGCAGAGTTACCTGGGTACATTCTAGCTGAGATTGTTGGGGGCCTGCTTCTTAAAGAAGAAGGGGTGGCTGTTGGCCAGAGTCCTCTTGATGGTGGCAATGTTTTCAGTCATCAGGCTGACGGCCGTGGACACGGACCTAGGATACAGGCCGGTGCCACGAGCGATCTTGAGCAGAATCTGGAACCCCGCGGTCACAAGAGTTGCTCCACCCTCGCCGAGGCCAATGGCAGAGTCGTCGAGAGGGAGGAGGGAGAAGCCGGTGGGGTAGAGCGACACCTTGTTGCTCTCCCCCATGTCGCTAGGGCTCATGATCTCGTTCATCACTTGGATGTCGACCGGGCAGTAGACCATGAACGCACCCGACACGTCGTAGCCGCTGTTCTGGAGGATCATGATGTTGTCGTTCTTCTCCCCGTTGGGCTGATCAATCACACACACACACACACACACACACACACACACACACATAATATACTTGAGTTAATCGAGTGAGGTGCAAGTTTACCGGAGGAGCTGAAAATTAGATGTGTTTGGTACCTTGATATGCAGTATGGAGACAACATCATCAAATCCTCCTCCTGCGCCTTTGCAAACGGCGACTTCCTCCCTCACCGCATTACCGTTCACCAGCACATCCCACTGTGTGAGTTGAACATAACATGAGCACATACATTGGCTAGCCGCTGAGAGGAGAACTGAACTGCACATGCCGAACATAAAATGGGTGCATACCTTTGGGCGCAACTGGATGTTCCTGAGCAGATCAAACGCCATCCTGAGCGGCACCGGCAGGCGGAAGGACGCGCACACGGACACGACGGCGGTGTTGCCGTCGTCGTCTTTCCTCTTGTAGGTGACCCTGATGTCGTCGTCCGTGCCGGCACCACGCAGGATGGTCCATCCGCCCCCGGGGACGGCGGCGATGCCACTGGCGTAGCCCGCGAGCAGGTCGTCCGCGATCTTCATCAGGGTCTTCCTCCCATTCATGTTGGCTGAAAACAAACCGGTAAAAAACTTAGTTTCTCAGGATATGCTCAGTTCAGAGTTCTAGGACTTAATATTTGCAGGTTCTAGCTAGTTACCGGCCGAGGCGCTTTGGGTTAAAAGGAAGAGGTCTCTCAAGCGTGCGGACTGTCGTTCGATGCTCGACAGCCAGCGCCGAGCTCCGAACATGAGTCCGCTCAAGGTCGGGCGGTAGAGCTCGTGAACACCAGCATCATTTACTTGAACATGCTCTATGACAATGACCTGCCAAGAAGGTTTCCCAGCGAATCAAACACCGGGTAAGGTGCTGATACCATACTGATAGATATTCATTTTTACATTATTACTCAAGTCTTCTTTTACCATACCTGGCTGGCGTCGGAGTTCAGGCTCCGAATTAGCAGGCCTGATGGCATTTTGCGGCATTTGAAGAAGGTGCCGTCACCGTTGTCCAAAGACACATCAACGATGATCACTGTCCCATTTTGCATCTCCCTGCAGCACCTCACGAATGTGCATTTCCTAGAGGGCACCAGGGGTGATGGGAACACCGTCTCGGCGGTCATCTATTGTTTTCAAGCAAACAGAAAGAAGGCAAGCTGTGAGTAATGAGGCAAAACTGATTTCTTCTTATTAGGATATGCTTGTTTTCTCGGTAATAAGTACGTATAATTTTACATTTTTTTGGACACTCATGGCAAGCATTTTTTTGGCTAAAACATAGAGAGGTGAAAGCATACATACCAAATGCATGGCCCCACTGTAGCCTGCATTAGTAGGCCACTTGTAAACCTTGGTGGTTTTTGCACTAGTCAGAGTTCCAGGACAGAAAGATGCATAGCACTCCTGCAAGGCATTCAGCAATTGGATCAGATTGTGTGTGTGACTTGGAAATGTCATCACCCCCTCGCAAAAAACAAAAGAGAGAGATTTTGTTACAATTTATATGCAACTTACAGAATCCATGATATAGTCCACAATCTGTTTGGCGTCCATCATGACCATGCCATCAGCACGAGTAGCCTCGGCCCTCAATCCTATGACATTCGCATTGCTTCTTGCGCCAAAGGTTTGAGCATAAGTCATCTTGTTCAGCAGCTCAAGGGAACCACCAGGGACATGGATCCACAGAGGTCCACCGGATTCGGACAAAACGAGAAACTCGTGCACTGCATTTTGAGCCAGTTCAGCAATCGCATCCATGTCATTTTCTCTTCCAATGATGTTTTCTGTTGATGGGCCAAGTTGAAGAGCATGGCTTGAACTTGGATGCGCTTCAGCACGCAACTGCGAGACCTGCCAAACAAAGAATACGTCATCGGTGTAAATCGAGGCGCAATCATCCCAAAAGAGGACGCAAAATTAACTCGAGATGCAATCTTTGTAAGACTTGGCAGCTTAGTGTTGCAACAATTCCACCAAATTTACTTTAAGTATAGGCCTGTTTATCATTGCTTTTTAAGATACTAACTGCTAAAACTGGAACACAATCTGCCAAATGTTTCAAACTGTAGAGAGAGTTGAGCTGATTGAAAATGCTAGAAGGGCTTGTTTATAGGTAGGTTTTACCTGTTGCTTCAGTGACTCATTTTCCTCCTTTAGCCTTTGCACCTCCGCAGAGGGATTCTGTCCTGGTAAGGCAACGCAGGAGGGGCAAAATGCAGCCTTAGCTGCCGATGCAAGCCTCTTGTTTTCCTCCCTCAGCATCTCATTCTCCGCTTTCATCCTATAGCTCTCTTCTTTTCCAGTCAAATGCTGCAGTTTGCGTCATGGAACAACTAGTTAGTTAGAACGATTACCACCGTAAGCTTTTTGTAAGCATGTCAGATCCTACTGTGCTACATACATAGAACAGACCTTCATGTGCTTCAGTAAATCTGTAACTAAAGATGTCAAGACATGACAATACTTGAAAGACATGTCACTGAGATTTCCCAAAGTTGGAATGTTTTAGAACAGACCTTCATGTGTGTCCTCTTGTTTTGAAACCAAAACTTGACTTGCTGCATCGAAAGACCCGTCGACTCGCTCAACCCCATCCTTTGATTCTCATCGGGGTGCGCACATATGCTGAAAAACCTGTTCATTCAAGAGAGGTAAAATGAAAAAAAGGGGGATATATGCGTTAAATTCATCAAACTAAATTCTTTGATGGGAACCATACCCTTCAAGCACTTGGGTTTGCTGGGCGTTGAGCCTCTGTAGGCGCCTCTTGGGCGCCTGTGATCCCTCAGCGCCATCTTGCTGCCCATCGGAGTTGCTTTGTGATATGTCATTGTCGTGTGCTCGACGGGTCTGTTGTGGCTGTGGAATGCCACATTCAAAATGGCAAAGAATTACGCTCCGCTGTAAATATTAAATAGTTTGAAAAGTAAATTTGGAAGATGCTCATTAGTATTTCTTAGGCGACGAGAGTGGACTTTGTCCTATGTGGAGTGTGGAGCCCATCATGCTTTGAATTGCCTCGGAATTTTCAGGTGGCACAGGACCATGAAATATGCCCTATAGTACCGCTAATCTTAAGAGAGCAAGTGGGCCCAAGCTCCGGGCATACGTGTATACAGACATGTCTTTATGTTTTAAAACATCTTCAACGCATGCATAGTGCATCTAGTATCTAACCACACACCCTTTTCAATTTTCATCCTTGCATAAAGGCAAAAACAGAGAATGAAATAGACTTTGGCTCGTAGGGAGAACGGTGAACGAAGCAAGGAAAACACAAGCAAAGCCCAATACTAGAAAGCCAAATCCCCCCCCCCCCCCCCCCCCAAAAAAAATTCTAGGATGAATTTTATTGATTTGTTATTTCTTCAGTACTACAATAGATGAGCAAATAATCGCAAAGGGTGCAGACAAGATACGCCGTTATGTTTGGATGTAGTTTTTATGTACCGCCTTTTCCATTCCGTGCATGTAGATTACCAGATCTGTAAAGGGTCTCGAATGAAAAAACTCTTGATTAAGAACTTGTTAGAACAACTAATCGGCTACGATAACCTTGATGACTGGATCAATGAATTTACATAATTGATGAACTGGTTACATGAATGATTATGAGGAAAAAGTACGTGAACATGAAGAACCTGGATTAGAATACTAATGCATGTCAAAACAGATGATGGTAATTTGTTGTAACGAGCGGGGTGCACCACTAACCAGAAAAACTTCATTCATATTATGTAGATCTATGAAAAACATGTCCGAGTTAACGTAAAATACAATAACAGATAATCTGAGGTAGCACTTCTGCGAAACTAGATCGGGGATTTGCAAGATATATTTCAACATCTCCTAAGAAATTCAAGCCCTTACGTACCCATATTCCGTTATCAATTTTTCTAAGAACAAGACATGCTACAACTCTTTGGAGTAGCAAGAAAGCATGCAAGAAAACTTTCGACTAGTATTAGAGATGAGGGAAACAATTATACCGCCTTTCTCCTACGCCCACCACGATTGCCTGGCATCTTGGCCTCGAAAGATTGGATGCCCTCGCCAAGTTGATCTCTCAACCAAATCAAAATCGAACCACGCCCTATAAAATTTCTCTAGTGTGTCTACTTCACTCGAATGTAGAGCACCGATGTGTTGTTTCCCCTCGTCTTTGGCACCTATATATAGCCATTCATATGGGCCTTACCCTACCCTCGTGTTGGCTGCACACTTTTTTCTGGCTTCAGTAGCTATTAACGCATGTAAAAAGATTAGCTAATACAATGCTCCTAAATAAAAGCGAATATATGGAAATCTTTTTGTTTAATTTTTGTACAATAAATAAGCATGCTTATAATTACACAGCCTGGGATGAGATATAATATCAGGAAAACAATTAATTGCTTCCCAATATACCCCTACCTCATTAAAATACACAGTGGGGGATGGGCAGGGTAAGCAAAAAGGACGAAAATAGCCTGGGCGGTTACTACCTCAGGGTTTATTAGTCCCCATCCTAATTTGGATCAAAGTTTGACCACGTATTTGATAAGCAAAGTGTTAACTCATGTCATAAAAAAATATACTGTTGAATTCATATTTGAATGTAATTTTCAGTGATATATTTTTGCTACGTATAATCTATATTTTATGAGTTAAAATCATGGCCAAAATATGACCCAAAACGAAGAGACCAGTAAACCAGGACATATGTAGTTGATTTTAGGAGTTCTGGGGATATATTACACATTAAAGGCACACAAGGCGGTTTACATTCTATTGTTTCATGAACGTCCATTTGACCTTCAACACATATATACATTTGTGAATACTGAGATGCAATGGTTAACAAAAGCAGACTTTGTAGAAGTAAACTAATGTAGGCACACTTATTCAACATAACAATTAGGGAATGATTAGCTGGCCCCATTTCAACCATATACAATAACATCCATATTTGCAATAGAAGATTGTTTACATAAATTACTTTCCACTGTCCTAACCCTCTGTCCCATGTTTACATTCACGACCGAGTGGGAAAATTGTGTGCACATTACATGTGAGGTTATGGAAGGAGGTTAATTATATGTTCAATCAAAATACCCAAATTGATCAACCAAAGGGAAAAAAGGTGATATGCACATTATATAGATAATGGCATCATATATTTATGTACTTATGACCCGTTGATAACAGAAATTTTGATTGTGGCCTGCTATAGTACATGAATAAACTTTCATCGATAAATCTAGATTTATTGATCAATCATACCATAGTTCTACTTTGTTATAATTTTAGTTCACGTTGGCATGACTATGATATGATAGAGTTGCGCCAGACCACCAAAGCACATTGATATTAGAAAGTTGTTAGGGTTAGCCGGTGTGGGTGCGATGACGCGTGAGGGCGCGGGAAGGGGGATTTAGGCGGGGCTAATGTGGGCCGCAGAGGAGTCGGGAAGAGGGGGGTGGCGAGGGGTGAGGTCGGTGTGGGGCTTGGACTGGGGGATTCGAACATGGATAATGTGGGCCGTAAGGGATGGGGAGGGAAGGGGAGCGGAGGCATAGGGGTGATCCGAAGGGAGGTCGGTGTGGGGCTTGGACTGGGGGAGTCGAACAGGGCTAATGTGGGCCGTAAGGGATGGGGTGGGAAGGGGGAGCGGAAGCTAAGGGGTGATCTGAAGGGATCGAGGTCAGTGTGGGTCTTGGGACGGGGGATTCAGACGAGGCTAATGTGGGCTGCAGGGGAGGGGTGCGAAGGGGGAGCGGAGGCCGAGGGGCGAGTCATAGGGAGGCCCGTGTGGGCCATAAGGGGTGTGGGCGGGAAGGGGGGCGGAGGCAAAGGGGTGATCCGGAGGGAGGCCAGTGTTAGGCTTGGGATGGGAGATTCAGACGGGGCTAATGTGGGCCGTAAGGGAAGGGTGAGAAGGAGGAGCGAAGGCCGAGGGGTGAGTCAGAGGGAGGCCAGTGTGGGGCCTATGATGGGGGATTTAGAAGGGGCAAGTGTGGGGCACGGAGGAGAGGCCTGGGAGGCCGGGGGAGGAAGGTGAGAGTATGAAGGGCCAAGAGGCTAGCAAATGTGCATATGGAATTTTCCTGCATTTGGGCTAGTCGCTAAGAATACTATGCAAATTGTCGTACTAGTTGGGTTACAATTTAAAAAAGACGCAATATTCACAACAAACGTGCCATGTCAAATATAGTATGTCACAAATATTTCTGAGACATAGTACAATGGGTTTTATTAAGTGTGGCTTTGAGCGAAAAATGCCACCTAGTTGGGCTACGTTGTAAAACCAATATTGTTTTTGATAATTTTATATTGGACCATACTATATATTTACTTATAGAAGTTGGTCGTGAAAAAAATACTAAATGATCATTAATTTAGTATTGACATATGTAAATGTGGACCGATAAGTCGCGGTGTTTTCTAGTTAGTTGCGCATTTTGAATATTTGCGTATTGCATACACTTGTAATCACAATGATCATTAATTTTTGCAATAAACATAATCATCTTTGTTTTACATCACTTGTCGATGGTTAAAAAAAAGTACTAGCATTTACATCTTATTGATCAATTGCAATGGTTCGGCGACACTGTTTACATGAAATGTAGATGCGACATAGTATTAAGAACAAGCTTAATCAAACAAATGGTACATAATTTGGACTGTAAAAACATAGTCGCGTGATCATTCAAACAAGCGAGTAGAGCATGGTCCCGATCATGAGCGCGGCCGTGCCGGCAATGCCTGCCACCTTGGTGTCCGCGGCGTTCTGCTGGTCGGGGTTCCCCGTGGGCGAGATGTTGATGCCGAAAGGAGGCGGCGGGGACGGCGGCGAGAACTGGCCGCCGTTGTCGGCAGCTGGCGAGGGGGCCATCGCGCCCGCGTGCGTGGACGTGCCGTTGGTGGCGGCGCGGGGGCCCATGACGACGACGACCAGCTTCTCGCCGCGGTTGCAGTTGTCCTTGTTGCCGCTGATGAAGTAGAAGGGGCCAGAGGCGGTGAAGGTGAAGACGGTGTTGCCGTCGGAGAAGGTGTCCACCGGCGAGCCCGTGTCGCAGCCGTCGTACGCCTTCTTGTCGACGATGAGCACCGAGTCGCTGCCGGGCTGGTACGTGAACGCTGCATGCACACACACGCGTTTAAAAAATCCGTTAGTTAAATTTACTACGGTTGAAAATGGCGAGAGATTAACCAATGCCATGTTTAACTGGCTTCGTTAGTTAGTGCTAATCAAGTGGCAGCGGCGTTAATATTGGCAAAGTAGGGTGTCTAGTTTGGTCATTTACCGGCATGCCCGATGCGGACAAACGAGGCTGCGGCCAGGGAAGCCCCGTCGCCGTTCTATCTTGCCCAGTGTTGAGATAGGGAGACCGTCGTCACCTCTAGCTTGAAGCCGTAGCGATAGCCGTTACGGCTTGAACAGAAGATATATACTAAGAAAACTTAAAGTAACGCGGGCGGCGCCGAAATCAGACGCGTTTGTGCAGATAGATACACGATGATTCAATGACTAATGCAGATAGATATATCTTGCCGGTGAGTTGCATCGTCCGACGCCGAAATATGCTGATTAATGCAGAGCCTTTGTGCAGATATATCACCAAATATACGCGTGCATTAGTGCAGTGTGTGCCGTGGATCGGTGCTGCGAGTAATGCGCGGTATCCGGGCGTGAGGCAGGATATGCACGCATTAGTCGATGAGATTAGGTTAGGGGTGATGATAGTGGGTGTGTAACTTGCCTATTGCGTCGCCGACGCGGAAGCGGGTGTGCTCGGCCCACGTGTTGTAGGAGGCGGCGTTGCCGTTGCCCGGCACGCGCCACTCGCCCGTGCCCCCGGCCTTGAACACGAACGCGGACGCGGCGGGCATGCACACGCACATTGCCAGCGCCAGGCACGCCAAGACCTGCTGCGCCCGCGCCATCGCGCCACAGAACTCTCAAAGTTAATTTGTTGGTGTGGGTTGTTTGCTGGTGATTGACGAACGATCGATGCTGGTTGTTGTTGTTTGGGCTCGATCGATCGAGATGGTTATATATAATGCGTGCGTGCAGAGTGATTGTGATGGAGCGAATGTTCTTTTCGTGCGCCTTAGAATGACGCAGGCTGTTCTTTTCGTGAAAGGCAGGGGACGTGACCGCCGGGGAGAGGCATATTTCCGCTGGACGTCCATCATGTGAACGAGCTTGAGCTAGCTTTTCCCGTTTCAAAATATAGTGCGTCCGTGTTTCTCGAGGTTCAACTTTAATCATAAATTTAACAAACAAAACCGATTGTGACAGGAGCAAAAATTATACCAATAAATTCATATTCGAAAGAAGTTTTCAATCATATAATTTTTGCTTCCGTCGCAGTCGGTCTCGTTGGTTAAATTTATGATCAAAGTTAAAACGTAAAAACCGAAGACACACTATATTTCGAAACGGAAGAAATACCTTCTTTTTCTGTTGCCACGAGACATGAGTGCTTTTGGAAGCTATGCTTGATGCTTCGCTTCCTACGTGCTGTGCAATATTCGTGCCTTGGATTGGGAGATGGTTCACGACGTCTCTTTATTTTCTTTTCGACGCTACAAGTTCACGGCCACTTTTCTCGGAGAAGAAGAAGGGAGGATTCACGCCTTTTCAGGAGAGGTATGTGGAGTGTGTCTCGACAGGCCTAGAGTAGTTTTTTTTTCCAGAACAATTCGCCCGCCGACATATGGTTGTTCATCTATAGCCGATCACAGAAACTATTAATAAACCTGGTCTATTAAACGGGAGGGACGTCGCTCACGAACTAGACCACATGAACTATTAATAAACCTGGTCTATTAAACGGGAGGGACGCCGCCCACGAACTAGATGGGCCGTCCTCCGTCACTGCCCGTTAACACGAAATAATGCATTTGCTACACTGTAACGGCCCATTAGCACATAATGTATTTTTTCTTACATTTCTAATAAATGCATTTAACTTATGCTAAAGCAATGTCAATTAATATGGATCGGAGGGAGAAACAAATTGCTCACTCTACTTGAGAAAATGGTCATACAACTATTTTGTACCATACAATTTTTTAAATACTAACATCTATCGAAATGTTGTTGTATTTTGACAACCAATAATCATGAATAAATATGCATGATTATCAAAATAAATGCTGATCTATTGAGATGTTCATGTACAACCAAACATGTGTGCATGTAGTTAAATAAATGTACATGGTTATCAAAATAAATGTTCATATATCTCAAATAATGGTTGTGCAGCGGGGGCAATGAGATTTCTAGTGCATCGCATGTAGCTGCTGGGATCACGGAAATGCGATGGCGACAACACATGACTGGCTTTGATTTGGTGGTACTTCTTGAGTAATGAATGAATTTGATTTGGTGGTGCTTCCTGAGTACCCGGTCTCGAGCTCTAGGATGAAAACCCTAGATATGGCCTGATTTGGTTATACCCGACAATGATGATGGTTTTGCGTCATTGTTGTTTTGAAGGCGTTGCTTGGATATGCTCAGACTTTTTCTTCAAAGTGAAAAATCTAGAATCTCGCATTTGGTGGTTGGATCCAGTGACGATGGTGCTTGAGCGTCCTTCCCATTCTAAAGGTGTTGTTGTTGAAGAGCTTTGTTGTCCTTTTGATGTCAAGAGATGGCTGGTGCGGATATGCACTTGATGCTTCATTTTGAGTGAATAATATCAACCCTTTACTGTAAAAGTTCTCAAAAAATATTCATGTAGTTCTTACAAAATATAAGTGATGAAAAAGGAGAAGATATAAAAAATAAGTATAAGAAAATAAAGGGTGGAAAAGAAACAAAAAACACAAAATAAAAAATGAAAAAGGTAAGAACAAAATAAATAAGATTATAACAATTTTTAACATGAAATAAAATTAGAACAAGGAGGTAAATTGAAAGTATATTTATGCCCTTCAGGAGGGTTCGTTGTTTATGACACTAAATGACTCGTTGCGTCATCGATGCAGAGACTATAGATCAAAAGTTAAGCAACACAGTGGGCAGCAAATCTAACACATGTTCGTTCTATAAACCATCCCCAACGTCCATTAGCATGAATCAAAATAGATATAGGTATGAAAATGAAATGGAAACTTTCTATTTTTCCGGAGGAAAAATGGAGATGGAGAGGAAATATGAAAACGGAAACGGAAAATATGCAAAATGGAAGTGGAAGTGGAATTTTTTATGCGGAAACAAAAACAAAATAAAACTGTGTTTTTCGATGGAACGGGTGTGGAAATGGAACTTTCCGTTTTTGTGAATATGGAATCTCTGTTTTATTATAGACCTATAGCTGCTTTGTAGTCCAACCACGAAACAAGACACGATGACACAATTAGTAGAATGGATCATTTGAAGCCCAACTTCTACTACCACATATGTACTTAGCTTGACCCTAGACGCAGTTGTCGAGTACTACTACAATATTATGCTAAGTTGCTAACATAATGATATTATTTTGTAGCCATGTTAACAATTCAATAAATTAGTTGGATTTGTGTGTATTCTCTACGATTCAAGGGGTTTTGAAGTTTCGGTCAACGCGAACTTCTGTTTTCGTTTCCGCTTTGTGTCCGTTTCTGATAGTATTTATACCTGTATTCATCTTCGAGGTTTCTTTATTTGTTTCCGCTTCTGCAAAAAATATATGAAAACAAATGTGATACCACTTAGTTTCATCCATTTCCGCTCTGTTTTCAACCCTAAATAGACATGGCAATGAACACAAAAAAGCAACTGGTAAGCTAACAAACATAGGTAAGTATCCCTGGATCACGCACTAGTAGAAAATAGGGCTTTGGTCCTGGCAAGATTAGAGCACTAGTCCCGTTCGTGTTACGAACTGGGACTAATAGGAGCATTTGTCCCGTTTCGAGCGGCTAGGACGCAGGTCGGGCCTCGACAGGCATCAATCCCGGTTCAGCTGGGACCTTTAGTCCCGGTTCCAGCCACCAACCGAGACTAAAGGGGTTGATGCCCATTAGTCCCGGTTGGTGTCTGGATCCAGGACTAAAGGGTAGGACATTAGTCCCGGTTTTAGGCATAAACCGAGACTAAAGCTTTTGCCTAGATATATGCACGCCCCCCATCTCCTCTGTTTTTTTGGCCGTGGAAGGGTGTGAGGTGTGTGCTACTCTGTTCTCACCTCCTATGCACATGAGGTGTTTGATGAAATGCCCGAGCCACACTTAAGCTTTCTCCTCTCCAAGCTAGACCTCCAAGCTACATTTTCCCCAAGATTTGTCTAGGTTTGGCGGTGCACCAACTACACAAGTGTTCTAAAAGGTTAGCAACTTAATCCTTTAATGCGATGATGAACTTTGGTTTTAATGTGGTGGTGAACTTGTATTAATTTGGGCACTTATCTATTCATGATGTTCTGTAATGGTTTTTGATATACTTAATTATATAATGCATGCAGATGAACCGACAATGGATGTGACTGATGCACCTTCGACTACATTGAGGGCCTGCATAATTTTCTCGAAGTGGCTAAGGCAAACAAGCAGAATGGTTTTATGTATTGTCCATGTACTGCCTGTGGGAATACAAAGGATTACTCTTCCCCTACAACCCTTCACTTGCACCTTCTTGAGAAGGGTTTCATGCCACACTATAATGTTTGGACCAAGCACGGAGAAATAGGGGTTATGATGGAAGACAATGAAGAAGAAGAGGATGATGACAACTATCCTATGTCTCATGAATACCGTGCTACTGCAACCGGGGACGCTGAAGATAAAGAGGCACCAGATGTGCCCGATGATGATCTTTGCTGGGTCATTGTTGATGCACAAAGAGAATGCGAAAGTGAAAGGGAGAAGTTGAAGTTCTATCGCATGTTAGAGGATCAGAAAAAGGGGTTGTATCCAAACTGCGAAGATGACAAAACGAAGCTTGGTACCACACTGAAATTTCTGCAATGGAAGGCAGACAAGGGTGTATCTGACAAGGGATTTGGTTCGCTACTGGAAATAATGAAGAAGAAGCTCCCAAAGGATAATGAATTGCCTGGCAGTACGTATGAAGCAAAGAAGGTTCTATGCCCTCTAGGATTAGAGGTGCATAAGATACATGCATGCCCTAATGATTGCATCCTCTACCGAGGTGAGCACGAGAATTTGAACGCATGCCCGGTATGCGGTGCATTGCGGTATAAGATCAGACTAGATGACCCTGGTAATGTTGAGGGCGAGCACGCCAAGAAGAGGGTTCCTTCCAAGGTGATGTGGTATGCTCCTATAATACCACGATTGAAACGTCTGTTCAGAAACAAAAAGCATACCAAGTTATTGCGATGGTACGCAGAAGACCGTAAGAAAGACGGGAAATTGAGAGTACCCGCTGACGGGTCGCAGTGGAGAAAAATCAAGAGAAAGTGGCGGGACTTTGTATATGAAGTAAGGAACATATGGTTTGGTTTAAGTGCAGATGGAATTAATACTTTTGGGGAGCAGAGCAGCAATCATAGTACCTGGCCCGTGACTCTATGTATATATAACCTTCCTCCTTGGTTGTGCATGAAGCGGAAGTTCATTATGATGCCAGTACTCATCCAAGGCCCTAAGCAACCTGACAACGACATTGATGTGTATCTAAGGCCATTAGTTGAAGAACTTTTACAGCTATGGGATAAAAAAAGGTGTACGTGTGTGGGATGATCACAAACAACAGGAATTTGACCTACGAGCATTGATGTTTGTAACCATCAATGATTGGCCTGCTCTTAGTAACCTTTCAGGACAGACAAACAAGGAATACAACGCATGCACACAATGTTTAGATGATACCCAAAGTATATATTTGGACAAATGCAAGAAGAATGTGTACCTGGGACATCATCGATTTCTTCCGACCAAGCATGCCTTAAGAAAAAAAGGCAAGCATTTCAAGGGTGAGGCAGATTACCGGAAGAAGCACGTCCTCCATACTGGTGATGATATACTTGATATGGTCAATGATTTACAAGTAATCTTTGGAAAGGGCCTTGGCAGACAATCTGTTCCGAAAGACGCCGAGGGACACACACCCAGGTGGAAGAAGAAATGTATATTTCGGGACCTACCCTATTGGAAAAACCTAGAGATCCGCTCTGCAATCGACGAGATGCACGTGACGAAGAATGTTTGCGTGAACCTACTCAGCTTCTTGGGTGTGTTTGGGAAGACAAAAGATACACCGGAGGCATGGGAGGCCAGCAACATGTGAACGAAAAAAGACGGGATGCATCCAAAGCAGTATGAAGGTCCTGCCAGCTAGGCTCTTACCAAATCAGGGAAGGAAATCTTCTATGAATGCCTGCTCAGTATCAAGTTCCCATCTGGCTTGTCTAATATCAAGGGAATAATAAATATGACAGAGAAAACAATCTAGAACCTAAAGTCTCATGACTGCCACGTGATTATGACGCAACTGCTTCCCGTTGCATTGAGGGGGCTTCTACCAAAAAATGTTCGATTAGCCATTGTGAAGTGATACGTCTCCAACGTATCTATAATTTTTGCTTGTTTCATGCTGCTATATTATCATTCTTGGATGTTTTACAATCATTTTACCACAACTTTATATTATTTTTGAGACTAACCTATTAACCTAGACCCAGCGCCAGTTCCTGTTTTTTCCTTGTTTTTGAGTTTTACAGAAAAGGAATATTAAACGGAGTCTAAATGGAATAAAACTTTACGGTGATTTTTTTGGACCAGAAGAGACCTATGGAGCATCAGAGTTGGGACAGAAGGTTCCCGAGGAGGACACAAGCCTCAGGGGCGCGACCACCCCCTAGCCGCGGCCACCAGGCTTGTGGGCCCCTCGAGAGTCCACCAACCTCCCTCTCAGCTCTATAAATCGTCAAATATTCCAAAAACCCCAAGGCAGAACCTAGATCAGGAGTTCCGCCGCCGCAAACCTCCAGAGCCACGAAAAACCAATCGAGAGCTCGTTCTGGCACCCTGCCGGAGGGGGAAACCATCACCGGAGGCCATCTTCATGTTGGAAATATGCCCTAGAGGCAATAAATAAAGTGTTTATTATTACATTTCCTTGTTCATGATAATTGTTTATTATCCATCCTATAATTGTATTGATTGGAAACACATTGCATCTATGGATGTATAGACAACACTTTGTCCCTAGTGTGTCTCTAGTAGACTAGCTCGTTGATCAAAGATGGTCAAGGTTTCCTAGCCATTGACATGAGATGTCATTTGATAACGGGACCACATCATTGGGAGAATGATGAGATGGACAAGACCCAAACTATAAACGTAGCATATGATCATGTCAGTTTATTGCTACAGTTTTCTACATGTCAAGTATATGTTCCTATGACCATGAGATCATGCAACTCACGGACACCGGAGGAGTGCCTTGTGTGTATCAAACGTCGCAACATAACTGAGTGACTATAAAGGTGCTCTATAGGTATCTTCAAGGGTGTCTGCTGGGTTGGCATGGATCAACACTAGGATTTGTTACTCTGTGTGACGGAGAGGTATCTCAGGGCCCACTTGGTAATACAACATCACAACAAGCCTTGCAAGCAATGTGACTAAGTGTTAGCCATGGGATCTTGTATTACAAAACGAGTAAAGATACTTGCCGGTAACGAGGTTGAACTAGGCATGGAGATACCGACGATCGAATCTCGGGCAAGTAACATACCGAAGAACAAAGGGAACACCATACGGGATTGACTGAATCCTTGACATAGAGGTTCGACCGACAAAGATCTTCGTAGAATATGTAGGAATCAATATGGGTATCCAGGTCCCACTATTGGTTATTGACCGTAGAGGTGTCTCAGTCATGTCTACATAGTTCTCGAACCCGTAGGGTCTGCACACTTAAGGTTCGGTGACGTTTCGATAGTATAGAGTTATGTATGGTGGTTACCGAAGGTTGTTTGGAGTCCCGGATGAGATCACGGACGTCACGAGGAGCTCCGGAATGGTCTAGAGGTAAAGATTGATATATAGGAAAGTGGTGTTTGAACTCCGGAAAAGTTTCGGGCATTTCCGGCAATGTATCGGGAGTGACGAATGGATTCCGAGGACCACCAAGTTGGGCCCACATACCCCAAGGGGCCACATGGGCCTTAGAGGTGGTGCACCAGCCCTTGGTGGGATGGGAAAGCCAGCCCAAGAGGACTATGCATAGGGAAGGAGGAGATAGAGTAGATTCCAAGTTTGGGAGAGAGTCCCACTTGGAATCCACCTCCCTTGTGGGAGGTGGAGTCTCCCTCTTTGGTTCGGCCGAACCTCTCCTTGGAGGAGAGGCTAGGGCTGCCTCCTATCCCCTCCCTCCTATATATACTTGAGGTTTTGAGGGCAGCCCCAACCCTAATTCTGCCAAGTGCTGCCCTCTTCTTCCTCTAGATCGTTTTCTCCTCTAGATCGGTTTTCAGCAGTGCTTAGGCGAAGCCCTGCTGGAATTGCTCCACCACAATTGCCACAATGCCGTCGCGCTATGGGAGAACTCGTCTACCTCTCCGCTCCCTCTTTCTGGATCAAGAAGGCGGAGATCTTCATCGAGCTTCACGTGTGCTGAACGCGGAGGTGCCGTGCGTTCGGTACTTGATCGGGAGTTCGTGGGACGGCTTGCAATTTGGATCGCGGAGACGTACCACTACGTCAACCGTGTTCTTTAATGCTTCCGCTTAGTGATCTACAAGGGTACGTAGATCCAATCTCTCTTCTCATAGATGCTCATCTCCTAGATTGATCTTGGTGAAGCATAGGAAATTTTTTGTTTCCCATGCAACGTTCCCCAATAGTGGCATCATGAGCTAGGTCTATGCGTAGATGAGATCTTGAGTAGAACACAAAGAGTTTGTGGGTGTTGATATTCAGATTGCTTCCTTCCTTAGTCTTTTCTTGGTTCAGCGGTATTGTGGGATGAAGCGGCTCGGACCGACTTTACTCATACGCTTACGAGAGACCATTTTTCCATGGACTGACATGTGACTTCGCCGCATAAAGATGGCTGGCAGGTGTCTGTCTCTCCCACTTTAGTTGGATCGGATTTGATTAAGGCGGTCCTTGTAGAAGGTTGAAAATCAATCTTCATATCACCGTTGTGGTTTTGCGTAGGTAAGAATCGTTCTTGCTAGATACCCATAGCAGCCACGTAAAACATGCAACAACAATTAGAGGACGTCTAACTTGTTTTTGCAGGGTATGTTGTGATGTGATATGGCCAAATTCATGATGTGATATATGTGATGTATGAGATGATCTTGTTTTTGTATAGAATATCACGACTTGCATGTCAATGACTACGGCAACCGGCAGGAGCCATAGGGTTGTCTTTGATTATTGTATGACCTGCGTGTCAATCATTAAGTGCTATGTAATGCTTTACTTTATCGCCAAACGGTAGCAATAGTAGTAGAAGCATGGTGGGCGCGACAACCCCGATGGCAACACGTTGATGGAGATCAATATGATGGAGATCATGGTGTCATGCCGGTGACAATGGAGATCATGCTGGTGCTTTCACGATGAAGATCAAAAGCACAAGTTCATGGCCATATCATGTCACTTATGAATTGCATGTGATGTTAATCCTTTTATGCACCTTATTTTGCTTAGGACGATAGTAGCATTATAAGGTGATCCCTCACTTAAATTTCAAGATGAACTGTGTTCTCCTCGAGTGTGCACCGTTGCGAAAGTTCGTCGTGTCGAGACACCACGTGATGATCGGGTGTGATAGACTCTACGTTCGCACACAACGGGTGTAAGCCAGTGTTGCACATGCAAAACACTCGGGTTAAACTTGACGAGCCTAGCATGTACAAACATGGCCTCAGAACACAAGAGACCGAAAGGTCAAGCATGAGTCATATAGTAGATATGATCAACATGATGATGTTCACCATTGAAACCACCTTAACTCACGTGATGATTGGACTTGAGTTGGTGAATATGTATCATGTGTCACTCAGATGACCTGAGGGATGTCAATTTGAGTGGGAGCTTTAGTAATTTGATTAACTAAACTCATTATCTTGAACAATAGTCTGAGTAACCTTTTCATATTTATGTTGTAGATCAATGGCTCATGCAGTAGCGCCCCTGAATTTTAATGCGTTCCTAGATAAAGCTAAGTTGAAAGATGATGGAAGTAACTTCGTGGACTGGGCCCGTAATCTGAGGATTATCCTCATGGCTTTCTAGAAGGCATATGTCCTTGATGCACCGCTTGGTAACCAACCCGCAGACTTGTCATCCGAAGACGTTAAGAACGCTTGGGAGGCACGTTCTAGAGATTACTCAATAGTTCAGTGTGCAATATTGTATGGCTTAGAACCGGGGCTTCAAAGATGTTTTGAACTTCATGGAGCATATGAGATGTTCCAGGAGTTGGAGTTTATCTTTAAGAAGAATGCCCGGATCGAGAGGTATGAGACCTCCGATAAGTTATATGCTTGCAAAATGGAGGAGAACGTGTCTATCAGTGAACATATATTCAGAATGTCTGGGTATTCGACTCGTCTGGCGGAGTAAGGGATGCCTCTTCCACCAGAAGCGATAACTAACAGAGTTCTTCAATCACTGCCACCTAGATACAAGAGCTTCGTGTTGAACTATAACATGCACGGGATGAACAAGTCTGTCGCTGAGCTATTTGCGATGCTAAAGGTCGCTGAGTCTGAGATCCAGAAAGAACATCAAGTGTTGATGGTCAATAAAACCACTAGTTTCAAGAAGAATGGAAAGGGCAAGAAGGGTAACTCCAAGAAGGGTGGCAAAGCAGTTGCTCCTCCTGTGAAGAAACCCAAGGCTGGACCCAAGCCAGAAACTGAGTGCTTTCATTGCAAGGGAACTGGTCGCTGGAAGCGGAACTGCCCTAAGTATCTGGTTGACAAGAAGGCGGCCAACAACAAACAAGGTATATATGATATATGTGTTATTGATGTGTTGCTTACTAGCTCTCGTTGTAGTGCATGGGTATTTGATACCAGTTCGGTTGCTCACATTTGCAACTCAAAATAGGAACTACGAAATAGACGAAGGCTAGCGAAGGACGAAGTGCCGATGCGCATGGGAAATGGTTCCAAGGTTGATGTGACCGCCGTAGGCACGCTCTCTCTTCAATTACCATCGGGATTAGTGTTGAACCTAAATAATTGTTATTTAGTGCTTGCATTAAGCATGAACATTATATCTGGATCTTGTTTATTGCGATACGGTTACTCATTTAAGTCAGAGAATAATGATTGTTCTATTTATATGAGTAATATCTTTTATGGTCATGCACCCAATGTGAGGGGTTTATTCATATTGAATCTTGATAGTGATGATACACTTGTTCATAACATTGATGTAGAGTTGATAGTGATAAATCCACATTCTTGTGGCACTGCCATTCAGGTCATATTGGTGTAAAACGCATAAGGAAGCTCCATGCTGATGGACTTTTGGAGTCACTTGATTTTGAATCACTTGACACATGTGAACCATGCCTCATGGGCAAGATGACTAAAACGCCATTCTCTAGAACAATGGAATGGGCAAGTGACTTGTTGGAAATCATACATACTGATGTGTGCGGTCCAATGAATGTTGCAGCGCGCGGTGGATATTGTTATTTTCTCACCTTCACTGATGACTTAAGTAGATATGGGTATATTTACTTAATGAAACACAAGTCTGAAACATTTGAAGTTCAAGCAATTTTAGAGTGAAGTTGAGAATCATCGTAACAAGAAGATTAAATTCCTACGATCTGATCAAGGAGGTGAATATCTGAGTTATGAGTTTGCTAGTCACTTAAGACAGTGTGGAATTGTTTCATAGTTGACACCGCTTGGAACACCACAACGTAATGGTGTGTCCGAACGTTGTAATCGAACCTTATTAGATATGGTGCGTTCTATGATGTCTCTTGCCGATTTGCCACTATCATTTTGGGGTTATGCATTAGAGACAACTGCATTCACTTTAAATAGGGCACCATCGAAATCTGTTGAGACGATGTCATATGAACTGTGGTTTGGCAAGAGGCCAAAGTTGTCATTTCTTAAAGTTTGGGGATGTGATGCTTATGTCAAAAAGCTTCAGCCTGAAAAGCTGTAACCCAAAGCGGAGAAATGCATCTTCATAGGATACCCGAAAGAGATAGTTGGGTATACCTTCTATCTCAGATCTGAAGGCAAAGTGTTTGTCGCTAAGAACGGAACATTTCTTGAGAAAGAGTTTCTCTCAAAAGAATTGAGTGGGAGGAAAATAGAGATTGATGAGGTTATTGAACCTTTACTTCAACCAGAGAGTAGCGCAGCACAGAAAGATGTTTCTGTGGAGCCTACAACAGTTGAAGAGGAAGTTAATGATGATGATCATGAAGCTTCGAATCAAGTTACTACTGAACCTCGTAGGTCGACAAGGGCGCGTACTGCTCCTGAGTGGTACGACAACCCTGTCTTGGAGGTCATGTTGTTGGACAACAATGAACCTACGAGCTATGGAGGAGTGATGATGGGCCCGAATTCCGAGAAATAGTTAGAGGCCATGAAATCCAAGACGGGATCCATGTATGAAAACAAAGTATGGACTTTGGAAGTATTACCTGAAGGGCGAAAGGCCATTCAGAACAAATGGATCTTTAAGAAGAATACGAACGCGCACGGTAATGTTACCGTCTATAAAGCTCGACTTGTGGCAAAGGTTTTTTCACAAGTGCAAGGAGTTGACTACAATGAGACCTTCTCACCCGTAGCGATGCTTAAGTCCTTCAGAATCATGTTAGCAATAGCTGCATATTTCGACTTTGAAATTTGGCATATGGATGTCAAAACAACATTCCTCAACGGTTTCCTTGAGGAAGAGTTGTATATGTTGCAACCAGAAGGTTTTGTCGATCCAGAGAATGCTGACAAAGTTTGCAAACTCCAGCGATCCATTTATGGACTGGTGCAAGCATCTTGGAGTTGTAATAAGCGCTTTGATGAGGTGATCAAAGTGTTTGGGTTTATACAAGTTTATGGAGAAGCTTGTATTTACAAGAAAGTGAGTGGGAGCTCTGTAGCATTTCTAATATTATATGTGGATGACATATTGCTGATTGGAAACAATATAGAAATGCTCGAAAGCGTGAAGAAATATTTGAACAAAAGTTTTTCAATGAAGGACCTAGGAGAAGCTGCTTTCATATTAGGCATTAAGATCTATAGAGATATATCAAGATGCTTGATAGCACTTTCACAAGGCACATACCTTGATAAAGTTTTGAAGAAGTTCAAAATGGATCAGTCCAAGAAGGGGTTCTTGCCTGTGTTACAAGGTGTAAAGTTGAGGAAGACTCAATGCCAAGTGACTGCAAAAGATAGAGAGAAGATGAGTGTCATCCCCTATGCTTCAGCCATAGGCTCTATCATGTATGCAATGCTGTGCACAAGACCCGATGTCAGCCTCGCCATAAGTATGGCCGGAAGGTTTGAAAGTGATCCTGGAATGGAGCACTAGACGGCGGTCAAGAATATCCTTAAGTACCTAAAAAGGACTAAGGAAATGTTTCTCATTTATGGAGGTGATCAAGAGCTCGTTGTAAAGGGTTACGTCGATGCAAGCTTTGACACTGATCCGGATGACTCTAAGTCACAAACCGGATACGTATTTATTCTCAACGGGGGAGCGGTAAGCTGGTGCAGTTCCAAGCAAAGCATGGTAGCCGATTCTACATGCAAAGCGGAGTACATCGTAGCCTCGGAGGCAGCGAAGGAAGGTGTTCGGATGAAGCAGTTCATGACAGATCTTGGAGTAGTGCCTAGTGCACTGAATCCAATGACTCTATTCTGTGACAACACTGGTGCCATTGCTCTGGCCAAGGAACCAAGGTTTCACAAGAGGAGCAGACACATAAAGCGATGCTTCAATTCCATCCGCGATTACATCGAGGAGAAGGACATAAATATTTGCAAAGTGCACATGGATCTGAATGTTGCAGACCCGTTGACTCAACCTCTTCCAAGGGCTAAACATGATCAACACCAGAACTGCATGGGTGTTCGATTCATTACAATGTAAATCGCATAGTGATGTGAACTAGATTATTGACTCTAGTGCAAGTGGGAGACTGTTGGAAATATGCCCTATACGCAATAAATAAAGTGTTTATTATTATATTTCCTTGTTCATGATAATTTTTTATTATCCATGCTATAATTGTATTGATTGGAAACACATTGCATGTGTGGATGTATAGACAACACTTTGTCCCTAGTGTGTCTCTAGTAGACTAGCTCATTGATCAAAGATGGTCAAGGTTTCGTAGCCATTGACATGAGATGTCATTTGATAACGGGATCAAATCATTGGGAGAATGATGAGATGGACAAGACCCAAACTATAAATGTAGCATATGATCGTGTCAGTTTATTGCTACAGTTTTCTACATGTCAAGTATATGTTCCTATGGCCATGAGATCATGCAACTCACGGACACTGGAGGAGTGCCTTGTGTGTATCAAACGTCGCAAAATAACTGAGTGACTATAAAGGTGCTCTATAGGTATCTCCGAGGGTGTCTGCTGGGTTGGCATGGATCAACACTGGGATTTGTTACTCCGTGTGACGGAGAGGTATCTCAGGGCCTACTCGGTAATATAACATCACAACAAGCCTTGCAAGCAATGTGACTAAGTGTTATCCACAGGATCTTGTATTACAGAACGAGTAAAGAGACTTGCCGGTAACGAGGTTGAACTAGGTATGGAGATACCGACGATCGGATCTCGGGCAAGTAACATACCGAAGAACAAAGGGAACACCATACGGGATTAACTGAATCCTTGACATAGAGGTTCAACCGATAAAGATCTTCGTAGAATATGTAGGAATCAATATGGGCATCCAGGTCCCGCTATTGGTTATTGACTGTAGAGGTGTGTCGGTCATGTCTACATAGTTCTCGAACCCACAGGGTCTGCACACATAAGGTTCGATGACGTTTCGGTAGTATAGAGTTATGTATGGTGGTGATCTAAGGTTGTTCGGAGTCCCGGATGATATCACATATGTCACGAGCAGCTCCGTAATGGTCCGGAGGTAGAGATTGATATATAGGAAAGTGGTGTTCGAACTACGGAAAAGTTTCGGGCATTTCCGGCAGTGTACCGGGAGTGACGAATGGGTTCCGGGGACCACCAAGTGGGGACCACATACCCCAAGGGGGCACATGGGCCTTAGAGGTGGCGCACCAGCCCCTGGTGGGCTGGGCAAGCCAGACCAAGAGGCCTATGTGCAGGGAAGGAGGAGATAGAGTAGATTACAAGTTTGGGAGAGAGTCCCACTTGGAATCCACCTCCCTTGTGGGAGGTGGACTCTCCCTCTTTGGTTCGGCTGAACCTCTCCTTGGAGGAGAGTCTAGGGCTGCCTCCTCTCCCCTCCCTCCTATATATACTCAAGGATTTTGAGGGCAGCCCCAACCCTAATTCTGCCAAGTGCTACCCTCTTCTTCGTCTAGATCGTTTTCTCCTCTAGACCAGTTTTCAGCAGTGCTTAGGCGAAGCCCTGCTGGAATTGCTCCACCACCATCGCCGCAACATTGTCGCGCTGCCGGAGAACTCGTCTACCTCTCCGCTCCCTCTTGCTGGATCAAGAAGGCTGAGGTCTTCACCGAGCTGCACTTGTGCTGAACGTGGAGGTGCCGTCCGTTCGGTACTTGATCGGGAGTTCGTGGGACGGCTTGCGATTTGGATCGCGGAGACATACCACTACATCAACCACATTCTTGAACGATTCCGCTTAGCGATCTACAAGGGTACATAGATCCAATCTCTCCTCTCATAGATGCTCATCTCCTAGATTGATCTTGGTGAAGCGCATGAATTTTTTTGTTTCCCATGCAACGTTCCCCAACACTTCATCATCCCAGCACTCTCCATGATGAGGAGGGAGTAGTTCATCCTCTGGGCTGAGGGTATGTACCAATAGCTATGTGTTTGTTCTCTCTCTCTCTCTTGTGTTCTTGAGATGGCACGACCTTGATGTACCGCGAGCTTTATTGATATAGATTGAATCATATGGAGTTTTCCCCTCTCTATCTTGTTGTGATGAATTGAGTTTTCCCTTTGAAGTTTACTTATCGGATTGAGTCTTTAAGGATTTGAGAACACTTGATGTATGTCTTGCGATGCGATATCTGTGGTGACAATGGGATGTTCTATTGATACACTTGATGTATGTTTTGGTTATCAACTTGCGGGTTCCGTGACCTTGGGAATCTATGCATAGGGGTTGGGACACGTTTGTCTCTTGACTTTCCGGTAGAAACTTTGGGGCACTCTTTGAAGTTCTTTGTGTTGGATTAATGAATCTGAAATTATGTGACGCATATCGTATAATCAAGCCCACGGGTACTTGTGGTGACATTGGAGTATCTAGGTGACATTAGGGTTTTGGTTGATGTGTATCTTAAGGTGTTATCTTAGTACGAACTCTAGGGCTGTTCGTGACACTTATAGTGACAGCTCATAAGATTGATCAGAAAAGATAACTTTGTGGTGGTTTCGTATCCTACAATAATTTCTACGTTTGTTCTCTGCTATTTGTAACTTTGGAGTGAACTCTTTGTCGCATGAGAGGTATTTACATATGATTCAACTATGCCAATATTGTTGAGAGAAATTGCACTAGTGAAGGTATGAACCCTAGGCCTTGTTTCTAAGCATTGCAATACCGTTTTTGCTCACTTTTTTTACTTGTTACCTTGCAATTTTTATATTTTCATATTACAAAAAACTATATCTACCATCCATATTGCACTTGTATCACACTCTCTTTGCCGAACTAGTGCACCTATACAATTTACCATTGTATTGGGTGTGTTTGGGACATAAGAGACTCTTTGCTATTTGATTGCAGGGTTGTCCGAGAGAGACCATCTTCATCCTACACCTACTGTAGATTGATAAACCTTAGGTCATCCACTTGAGGGAAAATTGCCATTTTCCTACAAAACTCTACGCTTGGAGGCCCAACACGAGTCTACAAGAAGAAGGTTGTGTAGTAGACATCAAGCTCTTTTCTGGCGCCATTGCCGGGGAGGTGAGTGCTTGAAGGTATATCTTTAGTTATTGCAATCAAATATTTTTTGTTTTTTGTTTTTCACTAGTCTTGTTTTATAAAATACAACTACAAAAAAATGGAATTGAGGCCACCTCATATGCTTCATCTTTTTAATGTCTTTCGTGAAAATGATGGTAATGAAAATTGTGCTCAAGTGTTAGAAGAAGAAGTTATTAAAATGTTTGGCACTAAATCTTTGAGTGATGAGCATGATTGCAATGTTGTTAGTATGAATTCTTTGAATATCTATAGTACTAATGATGATTGCACTAGTCATGATAAAACAATTTCTTATAAGCATGTCAATTTTTGTGGATTGAATAGAGTTTGTCAAGACATGCCTAAAAGGGAAGATAGATTTTGTAAGAGTCACAAGTATTTAGAAACTAAATGGTTGCAAGAGAGGCTATATGTTTGTGCTGAAAGACTTCATATTTCTTGTCGTCCTTGTGAACTTTGCAATGAATGTGGTCATTATAATTTCCAATGTGAATTATTTCATGATCGAATTGTTTCCAAACATTGTGATAACTTCATTACCCTTGAGCATCATAATGAACTTAGTTTAAGTTTGGGATATGAAGAAATGAAACGTGAAACTAAGGATGTTCCAGCATGGGCTCCCATGAAAATATCTAATTTTGATCAAAATTAAATCTATATGTATTGCGTGGTAAATTGCATTGAGAATCCTTATATTGCTAATTACCTAAAGACAAGGAAACAAATAGAATATGAAGAGAATACTAATTAAGGGGAAGAGGTCTCCCAATATCCTCCTATTTTTTCTTATGATGAATCAGGTAACGAGGAGGAGCTTTTTAGTAAACCAATCTCTTCGGAAAGAAGCTTGGAGAAATTAAATAAACCCACACATAATGTGGTGAAGAAGAAGAAAGGAAGGAAAAGTAAAGGTAAAGAGGTATCTCTCCCAAATAATGACACCCCTTATAATCTTGAAAATCTTTTTGGCACCAACTTAGAAAATTGTGATGATAGTAATTGTTATACGATTGGGGCTATTCATACTATTAATGATGAGAGTGATTATGCTTATGTTATGCAAAGCCACAAGCTTGGGGATGCTACGTTTGATGAGAATGATATGTTTGAGAATTTATTTGCTGCAATTAATGTTTGTCCCAAGCTTGGGAATGCTATGTTTAATGAAGATGATGTTTTTAGCCCCCCCCCCAAGTTTTGATGTGCAAATTTATTATGATGATAGCATACTCCCTATTTATGATGATTGCAATATTTATGAAAGTGGGTTTGGAAGAGTGTCAACTTTAAATAATAATTATCCCACTATTTTGGAGGGCGTTGAATCTTATTATAATGATAAAAGTGGATTTGGAGAGGTCACGACTTTATTTATTAATGATTCCACTATTTCGGAATAGGTTTCAATTGACTATGATGAGAACAAAGTTGCTATTTATGATGATTATTGTGATGACACGTATGCTATAAAGAGTAATGGTAACCATGAAACTTGTCATCATGATTTTAATATTGAAAGGGACAAGAAGCAAGGTTGAAAATTGATGATGTGTCTTTGAATGGTTTATATTGAACACACAAAAAGCCTGGAGTTAAAATATGTATAAAAAATGAATCCCTTTGTAATAAATGAGTTCTCGTCTAAAACCCTGATACTTCGAAAGAGATTGCCCAGTTTGTACATGAAGTGCATGCAGTTTTTGCTGTAACCCTCTAAACTTTTTAGCACATGCTATGTGGGTGAAATTATGATACCATGTCAAGTTTCAACCTTTTCAGAGTTCATTTGTAGTACTTTTCAATTTCAAGGTCATTTAGCTCGAAATAAACCATTAAATGGATGAAAAATTAGCAAATGAAGTCAGAAAAGGGTTGAAAATTGATGATGTGGCTTTGAATGGTGCATATTGAATGCACAAAAAGTCTGGAGTTAAAATATGTTAAAAAACTGAAATCTCTTTTGTAATAGATGAGTTTTCATCCAAAACCCTCATACTTCGAAAGAGATTGTCCAGTTTGTACATGAAGTGCATCCAGTTTTTGTCGTAACCCTCTAAACTTTTTAGCACATGCTATGTGGGTGAAATTATGATACCATGCCCCGTTTCAACCTTTTCAGAGTTCATTTGTAGTGCTTTTAAATTTTAGGGTCATTTAACTTGAAATAAATTATTAATTGCATGAAAAAATAGCAAATAAAGTAGGAAAGGGGTTGAAAATTGCTGATATGGCTTTGAATGGTGCATATTGAACGCACAAAAAGTTTGGAGTTAAAATATGTTAAAAAATGAAATCCCTTTTGTAAAAGATGAGTTTTCGTCTGAAACCGTGGTACTTCAAAAGAGATTGTCCAGTTTGTACACGAAGTGCATCCAATGTTGGCCCTAACCCTCTAAACTTTTTAACACGTGCTATATGGGTGAAATTATGACACCGTGCCAAGTTTCAACCTTTTCAGAGTACATTTGTAGTGCTTTTCAATTTCAGGGTCATTTAGCTCGAAATAAATCAATTAATGCATGAAAAAAATAAAATAATGATTACTTAACAGAAAAGAAAATATAACATTATTAGGTTAACAAAAATTATTTTATAATATTCGTAATTTGTAGTGCTTTTTTTACTTTCATGGTCATTTAGCAAAATGAATCAACTCTAATTGTAAAAAGAATCAACTAAAAAGAATTAATTATAATATTTTGTTATGATCAACTAAAACAAAAGTATAATATTCTTCAATCGCAAAAATAATCAACTAAAAAGTTTTTATAAACCTTTAGTTATGATCAAAATAATATTAACTTAAAATTATCAAAGTATTTTTTTGTTAAAAACTTTAATAACAAAAAGAATTTTCATAAATATTTTTTGTTAAAAACTTTAATAGCAAAAAAATTCAGAAAGATTTTTCATAAAGTATTTTTTGTTAAAAACTTTCATATGCAAAAAATAACATAAAAAACAAAAAATGGCCCGCCTGCTAGGCCACCACGGCGTGCATATGAGTAGAAACCCAACTATACATGGGCCAGGATGGAGGCCCATGGGGCATGTACTGTGTGCCATAGAGAGGAGCTCAAGAGGGAAGCCACAGTCGGGCTTATAAACCACTGCAAGTGCACCTCGCTTGGCTAGGTGGGACTAAACTTCCACCGCCCCTCGGCCGTGCCAGGAATAGGGCTTTAGTCCCGGTTGGAGACTCCAACCGAGACTAAATGAGGGCCTTTAGTCCCGGTTGGAGCCACCAACCGGGACTATAGCCTGACCTTCCTTTAGTCCCGGTTGGAGCCACCAACCAGAACTAAAGGTGGGACTATATAAAGAGGACTAAGAAAAATCTCCAAATCCATCCGCTTTCCCTCCTCTCCCCCGACGGCGCCGACGACCACCTCGACGCCGCTAGGCTGCCAAACCTTGCTGTCGCCTCCCCGAGCCCTACCTCAACACCACCCCTGCTCCCCTCGCCGCACCCCATCCCGCCGCTGTTGCTGTGCCCAGCCCGATCGACGTCCTCGTTGCCACGCCCTGCCCCGACGTCGCCGTCGTTGCACCACTGCCCTGACATCGTCCCCCGTGAGCTCCCCTCGTCGTTGGCCGGCTCTCCAGCTCCATCGCTCACCGTCCCAAGTGAGCCCCTCCCCTGCCGTGCCATGCCCCTGTTTTTCATAACTACCTAGCCCATATTTTTCATCGCAATGCCTATTGCCACAGATAAATTGCCCTGCAAAAGGACATATTCGGAACATTGCTAAAGATCTTGTATTGATTCTGAACAAGAAATATCTGATCCTATTTAAGAAAATAGGCAATTTTTAGAAACAAAAAATTATGTATTGTCTACCACCTTAGTATAATTAGAAAATAAAAGTACAATGATGGCTTCCAAAATCTAGAGATTCAGTTATGATTTGTTTTTAGTTTCGTGGTAATTTGTTGCAAGCACACCATGTGCACTGAGACATACAACTAAATAAAAGAAAAGTATGCCTAATAGTGTAAAGAAATAAAGCTTTAAGCTCAGTAACCTTTAATTGCAATATCTATAATACCCTTCTATGTTCTAGACTTTCATTTGAATGGTATGTTAATAGCAACATAATAGTCATACAGTTTAAGTCCAGTCATACTTTTCAAAGAAATCATTTTAGATGGAAATTAGTAGATGGGGTTGCTTAAGAAAACCTTTGCCAGATATCACTTCCTTTTCTGTTCTCCACCTCAATCCAATCGGCAGGAGAATATACCCTTATAAGATGGGATTCATTCATTCATTCATGAATCCAATCCAAAACTGGAGATGATTTTAGAAGAAAAAAACTGGTTAGACATCCATTCATCATCCTGCCACTGAAAATGCACGACTCCCATATCGTCAATACATGTTCACTTCTGTGTTACAAGGTAATCAGTGTTTGCGCGTGCCTGCTAGGACATAATATGAAAAATGGGAAGGTTGGCAAACATGGTTCTTGCAATATTCACATTGATGCAAATCCACAACAAAAATAATAATTTTCTAGTTGTTCCTGCATGTGCATTAATTATATGAAGTATGAATTCATCAAGGTCACAAGAGTATCACAATTGGAAGGACACTAATATTACCTTTAGATGTCCCTCCAAAATTCATGCCATGTATTCTTCCTTTTGTATATCATTCAAGAATAAATGAGAAGCTACATATATACATCAAGAAAGAGTATTCATTGACATAGGGTTAAAGCACCATACCTTGCTTTTTTTATATTGGCTCATGTCGGCAATGCAATACCTACCTCATGTTAAGGACCCTAAGCACATTATAGTTAAGTCTTGCAAAATTAAAAAGAACAGAACACACACATGAAGATATATATGCTCTTTAGAGGTTTAATCTAGGTAACAAGTTACATTAGAAATACAAAATCCATGTATGGATGAAGGTAGCCCGCAATTATTCCTTAAGTATCCCCTCCCGAAAGATAGGATGACTCGTCGAACATGAGGGGGGAGGAGTCCTCGACGATCGTTTGAAAATAACTGTTATAAAACTTGTCAACTTTGCATGATGTTTGCCACTAATCCATTGCTCATATGCATATAATTACTTGTTGTGATTAGGTCTATGTTTGCCACTAATCCATATCTCATGGTTGTATATTGCATGTTGTGATATTCAAAGAAACTATGGACAATGACTTAGAAAAAGAAGAGTTGTTGGGGGATATAATCCGCGATGGAGGTGATGATATCGCTGCCTTGAGGTTTCTTAACGACACCGATGATTGAATGTAGAAGGGAGGAGATGACGGCTCGGGTGATCGAATGGAGGAGGAAGGAGATGACGGCTCCGCCGGTGTTGGTGCCTTAACTGTTGCAAAGTCCGGCGAGGTATATATATATATTAATATATATATATATATTAAGCCTTTATCGACTAGATACATTATTATTTTTGTATGTACATATTTTAACGCTTCTTTCTTCTTTTAGACCTTCGGATCGAGACAAACTTCTGTAACGAGACGAGGCCCGAAGAAAAGGTTGGATAAGCATGAAAGGTTCACGATCGAAGAAGTCGCTCCAGATGGCCAACCGATTTCTCCCAAGTAGACCTTATAAATCAGTGCGGAGTTATTGTTAGGGATAACATCTCGATCAGCATCCAAAATGGAATAAGAAGAAGGATGGTGATGTTTCTTATGTCGACGATAGACAAAAATATGACCTTTGGACCTTGCTGATGAAAAATTTCAGCCTACCGCCAGAGGAGGATGTAAATAACCGAGTTATACAGCCAAAAGTCAAGGTGTTTGCTCTTAAAAAGATAGCAGAACTATTCAAGAACTAGAAGAAACTACTGAACAAAAAGTTTGTCGAGAAAGACAAGACTCCAGGATTCACCGGTCAATATGCGAAGATAAAACATTGTTGGCCCGAATTTGTGGCATACAAGAAGTCAAAGAAAGCTAAGAAAAGGTTAGAAACAAATAAGAAAAATGCTGAAAAGAAGAAGTATCACCATGTTACGGGGTCAGGTGGCTATAATGTTGCCCGGCCTACGTGGGACAAAGCTAAGAACGACCTGCTTTCTAAAGCAGTCCAACCAGTGACATTGAACTGGCCCGATCGATGTAGGACTTGGTTCTTCGAGCATGGGGAACTTTGCACCTAGGAATAGGGAAGTGTGTTTTCATGAAAGCTCAACTTCAAACACTCGTCAATATGATTTAGACAATAATCAAGGAAGTGCAGGAAGGGAGGTTCCATCTCGTCAGAGGGAAGGACGAGTTGTCAAAGGCCCTCGGGAATCCTAAACACACTGGACGAAGTAAAGGCACATCAGGCTCCGTTTTGTGGAAGTATGGGTTTTCGGACATCACTGATTATAGAAGCCAAGGGAGAAAGAAGAGAGAGGAAAGATGGAAGAAAGATTATCTCTGCATGAGAAGAAACTATAGGCATATACTAGTCAGCGAGCTTCTCAGCAGCACGAAGATCCTTCATTCGACACTGCCCACGAAGCTACCCCACCCTCTCAGCGGAAAAGTAGTATGGCTTCCACGGAGCTCGTTCAGCCTGATATCATGTCTCCACGCTACCCCGTGGATGACATCACGGAGAGGGAACATTGTGAGCTAATTTCAAAATTCCATAACCTAACCTTGAAGGTGGCGGTCGGCTATGTCTTACCTCCTTGACCTGATGGAACTTTCCATTTTGCTCCGATTCCAGATGGCATTGCTTTTGTTGGGGTCGACGAAGTTATGAACGGATTTGAGGGGCTGCATCTTGAACACCCTACAGGTGAAGGGGAGATTCATGTGGAAAATGCCATCAGGACTACCTGTCTACGGAGAAAGCAAAACATCATGCTTCCAAACTGGACGCTGCCTCAGTAGACTCAACCGAAGGAGGCCCCTCAACAGGTTCCTAATAGACTCTATATCTGGTGCCTCAGTCGTCTCATGCGTGTCAGCTATATCCGCCGCGTCAGCGGACTCCGTCTCCTCTGCCGCATCAGCTAACTCTGCCACGTCAGTTGTCTCCACCGCGTCAGCAGATCCTGAATCCTCCGTCGCGTCAGCTAACTCTACTGCATCAGCTATCTCTGCCACGTCAGCGGACCCCGACCCCTCTGTCACGTCAGCTAACTCCGCCCCATCAGTTATCTCCGCCGTGTCAGTGGACTCCGATGCCTCCGCTGCATCAGCTAACTACGCAGCCTCAGCAACAGTAGAAGAGAGCCGTCGTCGCTCCGGCGGCTAGCAGCAATGCAACAACTAAGAAACCCAGAGCAGGCCCAAGCGTCAAGAAGGCTCCTCCCAAGTTACCCTACGACATGTCTATCGAGGAAAACAATGCCATCGTGGCTGACGAAGTGAAATGCCGGCTTGCACCGAAACGTTCACCTCTAGAGGATAAAGTACATCCGGTAAAAGCAAAGCGATGTCTGGATGCCCTTAGGTGCCACCTCCGCTGCAATCAAACTATGACCGCTGTATTCAAAATACATTTGATAAGGCAAAGTAGTTAGGAAGCTTAAGTACCAGCAGTGGTGCAAGAAGTGAGAAAACAAGTCCCTAGCTCAGCGAACAAGAAAAGCAATCGTGCCCCCTGCTCAAGATGTTTACCGAAATCGCTAATGATCCGGTGATAGCGTCCGGTGGTCTTGATATCACTCTTGGTGATTACTTAGGCGATGATGTACAGTTCAAAATGGCTGAGGTGGTAAATACCGTTAGGTACAAGCACGGGAAGCCTCTCGTCAAACCTGAGCAGCTCCTGCATCTATCAACGATGATGCATACATTGCATGACTGGTACTTGAAAACTTGCAAGGATAGGACAGACAGTATATTGTTGGGATTTAATGATGCGAACGACTTCATTGGAGTCGACCTGATGTACATTGAATTTGAAGAATTATTTCAGTTATACAATCAAGTGGCCCTCGACAAAACTCTTGATGTCTACTACACAACCTTCTTCTTGTAGACTCGTGTTGGGCCTCCAAGCGCAGTGTTTTGTAGGACATCGACAATTTTCCCTCAAGTGGATGACCTAAGATTTATCAATTCGTGGGAGGTGTGGGATGAAGATGGTGTCTCTCAAACAACCCTGCAACCAAATAACAAATAGTCTCTTGTGTCCCCAACACACCCAATACAATGGTAAATTGTATAGGTGCACTAGTTCGGCGAAGAGATGGTGATACAAGTGCAATATGGATGGTAGATATATGTTTTTGTAATCTGAAAATATAAAAACAGCAAGGTAGCAAGTAACAAAAGTGAGGAAAAATGGTATTGCAATGCTTGAGAACAAGGCCTAGGGTTCATACTTTCACTATTGCAAGTTCTCTCAACGATAATGACATAGTTGAGTCATATGTAAATACCTCTCGTGCGACAAAGAGTTCACTCCAAAGTCACAAATAGCGAAGAACAAACGAAGAAATTATTGTAGGGTATGAAACCTCCTCAAAGTTATATTTTCCGATCAATCTTATGAGCTATCCCTATAAGTGTCACAAACAGCCCTAGAGTTCATACTAAAATAACACCTTAAGATACACATCAACCAAAACCCTAATGTCACCTAGATACTCCAATGTCACCACAAGTACCCATGCGCTTGATTATACGATATGCATCACATAATTTCAGATTCAGCATATTCAATCCAACACAAAGAACTTCAAAGAGTGCCCTAAAGTTTCTACTAGAGTTTCAAGAGGAAAACATGTGCCAACCCCTATGCATAGATTCCCAAGGTCACGGAACCCGCAAGTTGATCACCAAAACATACATCAAGTGGATCAATAGAACATCCCATTGTCACTACAGATATCCCATCGCAAGACATACATCAAGTGTTCTCAAATCCTTAATGACTCAATCCGATAAGAGAACTTCAAAGGGAAAACTCAATTCATCACAACAAGATAGAGAGGGGAAAACTCCATATGATTCATCTATATCAATAAAGCTCACGGTACATCAAGAACGTGCCATCTCAATAACATGAGAGAGAGAGAGATCAAACACATAGCAACTGGTACATACCTTCATCCCCGAGGGTGAACTACTCCCTCCTCATCATGGAGACCACTGGGATGATGAAGATGGCCTCCAGTGATGGTTTCCCCCTCCGGCAGGGTGCTGGAACGGGCTCCTGGTTGGTTTTTCGTGGCTCTGGAGGCTTGCAGCGACATAACTCCCAATCTAGGTTTGTTTTCGGAGGTTTCTATATTTACAGGAATTTTTGGCGTCGATCTCACGTCAAGGGAGGCCACGAGACGGTGACAAGCCTGCTAGGCATGGCCAGGGGGGTGGCTGTGCCTAGCAGGCTTGTGAACTCCTCGTGGCTCTTCTGGCCCAAGTCCAATGCTTTAGGGGTCTCTTTTGGGCCCAAAAAAATCATACTAAATTTTCAGCCCATTCCGAGAACTTTTATTTCTGCACAAAAAACGACACCATGGTAGTTCTGTTGAAAACAACGTCAGTCCGGGTTAGTTCTAATGAAATCATACCAAAATCATATAAAGTTATTGTAAACATGGCATGAATACTTCATAAATTATAGATACGTTCGAGACACATCAGCATGCTAAGCTTAATTCCTGCTCGTCCTCGAGTAGGTAAATGATAAAAGAAATAATTTATGAAGTGTGAATGCTAGCAAGTGCACAAGTTTGATCAATGATAATTCCAATCACTTTTTCTAGCATCATTATATATCATAAGTAGTAGCTCAACTCATAAAACTTCTCATGATAAAGTAACAAGCCATCGACATGTTAAAGTATAGACTAACAAACTATGCTTTCAGTCACCAAACAATTGCAATTCATCTTATTTTTAGGATGGGTCTATATATGATCTTTGATTTAGAAAATTCCACATACTCAACTATCATATAGCCTTCCATGATTGCTAACTATCAAAGCATATTTTTAGAGCAAATGGCATCCGCCGAACACAAAGAAAGTTAGGGGCTTAAAGTTTTGCCTCCCAACTTATTTATCATATAGATAATTGTCAACAATAATAATTCATAAAATATTTGAATGGCCATATATGCTTGGATCTTTCCCCAACACATGACGCTTGCCAAGAGAAAAAGGCGAAATATAGGAAGTGGTGAAGATCACCATGACTCTTGCATAAAGGTAAGTACTAGAAAGTAAAAGATAGGCCCTTCACAGAGGGAAGCATTGATTTGCAGAGGTGCCAGAGCTCGAGCTTTAAAAACAAAGATGAATAATAATTTTGGGTGGTATTCTTTCATTGTCACTATAAAAACCGAGAGATCTTGGTATCTTCCATGCTAGATACATTATAGGTGGTTCCCAAATAGAATGGTAAAGTTTTTACTCCCCCTCCACCAATCAATCACACTCCACGGCGAGACGAATCCACGGGTACCGTACATACCAACAACATTCCTAGGGGAGTTTTGTTTAATTATTTGCATTTTTTCTTTGCTTCCGAGACTGGGAATCCCTATTACCAGCCACTTTCTCGTGAATAATAGTGAATCAACACATATCGTGAGAATAACCCACCTAACATGGAAGATACTGACAACCCCTAGTTACTATATGAGCGATTCGGGCATACAAAACATAATATTATTTGAAGGTTTAGAGTTTGGCACATGCAAATTTACTTGGAACGGCAGGTAAATACCACATATAGGTAGGTATAGTGGACTCATATGGAACAAGTTTGGGTTTAAGGGTGTTTGGATGCACAAGTAGTATTTCTACTTGGTGTGGAAGTTTTTGGCCAATATGAGGTGGAAGCAAGCACCACATGTTGGAGGATCCATAACAATATAACTCCCATACAAATATACGCAACCATAACTCATTATGTTGTCTTCCTTGTCTAACTTCAACTAATTTGCTCAAGATTGAAAATAATTAATGGGTAATCACAATCATAGAAGATGTCCAAGATAGTATATTTATATGTGAAATCTCTCTTACTTCAATATTTTTCATGAAGATGTCCAATGCGGTGTTTGCTAATTTTCAGTAAATTTTACCACCTATACTTCTTATATGTGAAGACATTACTCTCCATGGGATAAGCATATAAACAATATATAATTTCAGATTTATGATATTCAATTCATTCAACCATTTACTCATAGTATATAAGTGAAGCACGAGAGTAAATGACAAAACTACTCCAAAACATATAAGTGAAGATCAGTGAGTAGTCAAAGAATTGAGTAGCTATTTGAGGACTTTCTCTCTCTCTCTCAATAAATATTTTCAGATATGAGTATTTTATTTAAACATCAAGCAAAAAAAATATCACTCCATGAATAGCACACATCATGTGAACAAATAAAAATTTAGGCTCAACATAGGCTAACCGATGGATGACAAAGAGACGTGGGATGCGTAGCATCCCCAAGCTTAGATGCTTGAGACTTCTTGAAATATTTACTTGGGGTGCCTTGGGCATTGCCAAGTTTGAGATTTTGTATCTCGTTCAATCCTCTCATATCATGGTTTGACCAATTCTCAAAAACTTCATCCACACAAAACTCGAAAAGAAATCGTGAGATAGGTTAGTACACATAATAATAAATCAACTCTTTATGTACAGCCGGGACAAGTTTGCACAATAATTTGCTAACATTATCTACTATTTACTATCATTCCCACAATTTATATATACCAATATAGGCTATGGAATCTATAGGATAAGTAGATAACAAAACTATGACAGTAATCTGTCCAAACAGAACAGTCTGTATCAATTTATGAAAACAGTGTACTTTTGTAACTAAAAAAATTATGAAAATTTATCACATGCTATAACATTTATCTGATAACACTGCCAAAATTTCAGAAACCTTCCACGTTCCAGTAAAATATGAAAATTCAAATACTACAGCAGAAGTTTCTATTTTTACACAGCACACATCAAAACATGCAATGCAAGCATCCTAAAGCAATTCTTGGAACTTTTTATTGAAAAACAATATTATAAATAACACCTAACAGATAACAAAAAAACAAAATGATGCTCCAAGCAAAACTCATATTATGTGACAAATAAAAATATAGCTCCAAGTAAGATATACCGATAGTGTTGAAGACGAAAGAGGGGATGCCTTCCGGGGCATCCCCAAGCTTAGACACTTGATTCTTCCTTGAATATTACCTTGGGGGTGCCATGTGCATACCCAAGATTAGGTTCTTGTTACTCCTTATTCTCCTCATATCAGTGTCTCACCCAAAACTTGAAACTTCAATCACACAAAACTTAACGGAACTGTTTGAGATGGGTTAGTGTAGTAAAGATAAATCATTCACTTAGGTACTATCAAAACAAGATTCATAATTGTTCCCACATGATACCTATTGTATTCCTGTCACAATCCTAGCAAGTGTCTTAGGCTAGCAATGTGTTTGCATCATCATCATCATCATTGCACAATATGAAATGGGGAGAAAAAAAAGAAACCCCAAGCATTCATGAATTAAAGAAATTCCAGATAAATGAAATTTCAACAAATCCAAAATGCCCATAAAAAATGTCCCCTATGTCTGATAATTAGGGACATGGATATACCAGGGGCCATTTGAATTATTTGAACATTTCAAATAATTTGAATTAATGATTTAAGTCCCTAAAAAAATGAAAAATAAAGCAAATATCATTATCACTGTTTTCAAATTAACCTGAAATCTATTATACAAGTTTGTAATATTCAAACTTGAATATATAAAAGTTTTGGAATTGTTTTGAAAAGTTATTTGGACCTGCAAAGGAATAAACAAATATTAAAAGAAAACAAAAACAGAAATAAAAAATAAAAATGGAAGAGGCTTACCTGGCCCAGGTAGGAGATGGCCCAGCCCACCAGGGCAAGCGGTCATCTTCAACCTCTGCCAGTAGGCAGAGGTGAAGTGACGCGCGCGCCGGGAGGCCTCCACCTCCTCCCTGCCTGGTCGCCCGCCTGGAGGCCCCAGGGCGCGCCAGCTCGTCGTCGCCGAGGCCTTTCTCCCTCTCTCCCTCGCGCTCGCCGCTCTCTCTCACTCCCCCCTCTCTGCTCTCCTCTTCCCCGGCAACCGAAGCCGTCGCCGCCGTCGATTCGCCGCCCCCGGCGCCTCCCCGACCCTCTCGTCGCCGCCAGAAGCACCGGGGTGAGTCCCCGGTTCGTTTCCCCCTCTCCCCGCCGCTCCTCCCCTCCTCTAGCCCTGCTAGCTGTCGACGCCCGAGAGGACCTCGCCGCCGGCCATGGCACAACCGTGACCACAGCAGCCGCAGTCCACACCCGAGCATGTGCCCATGCTCAGCGCGTTCCCAGGAGCCCATAGCCGCCTCCAGTTTTCCTCTCCGTGCCCTGGCTGCCGTTTTCCCCATCGTACCGAGCTCCGGCCGCCACCAAAATGGACGTGGCCGTCGACTCCGGCCACCCCAGCCCCTCCTGACCCCTTAGATGGACGCGGGCGTGTGTGGGCTACCTCCAGGTGGTCTCCGCACGCTCTGCCGCCGCTTCTGCGCGATTCCGGCGAGTTGCCGCCATCGTCTTGGTCATCGTCGGCGAGTCTCCAGCGCCGCTGACGTGGTCGGCCACTTAGTCGCTAATCACCTTGATTAGCTTAGCCCAGCCACTAACAGTGGGCCCTAGAGCTGGGTCAAACCCTGGTCAGCGCGGGATTAGCCCCCGTGACACTAACCAGTGGGGCCCCCATGTCAGGTTTGACCCAGAGCGGTTAGTTGACCAGGCTGATGTCATGCTGACGCATGGCTGGCGTAGTAAATCTATTTTCTGATTTTAAATATTTCCAGAAATAGCTAAAAACTTTGAAAAATCATATAAATTAATCTGTAAGTCAGATGAAAATAATTTATATATGAAAATTTATCAAAAAAATCCAATGAATCCAATGGTACTATTCTCATGCATGTTAGAGCAACCTAAATAGGTGAACATGGACATTTTAATTATAGGTCAATATATGGAATTTGAAATGAGAACAACTTTGAACCTATATTCAAATCCATTTCAAATTGACATGACCAGTAGTTACATTAGCTCATCCATGCACATCATTATGCCATGTTCAGTCATTATATTGTTGCATCTGTCTGTATTGAATGTTTCATCTGCGTTGCGATAGGCCCTAATTCGGAGGATACTACTCCATACCCCGACGAAGGAGAGAACTCTTCCGCAACCCAGCAAGGCAAGCAACCCCATTGATCATTCCGATAACATCCCATTCCCTCGCTCCTGCTCTCATTTATTGCATTAGGACAAACGATCACATGTCAGTCATACACGGTAGATGATCCCATTCTTATGCATGACCTGATCTTGTCACAGTAAATATCTAAACCTTGCAACCTAGCATACCTGGTAGATGCTTGTGCCATGATGTGCTTAGCTTACCTTGCCTGCTATGTTCGCTATGCTTAGAGTATGTCAGGTCTGTTTCATCTGGGTGATGAACTGAGTGAAACGGTGTTGTCCGATGTGATGAGCATATAATGAATACGATTTGGTAAAGGTAGCGATGAGAGGCTATGTAGGAGTACATAGTGGGTTGTCTCATTGGGACCGTTCTTAGGAACCGGGTTCCGTGTTTGTGATCCAAGACTAGTTACTACCACACATTGGGTTCCAGTAACTCGACCCCTCTCGACTTATCAGTCGCTTAGTCTTTGGTCCAGGTATTGCAAGTAGTTTCTGGTGTTTATAGCATGCTGGAGGCTGTGCGTAGCGCTGACCCTTGGGGTGGGTTACGACGCGGTAGGCAGTGGCACGGTGTACCAAGGGTCACCCGAATGGTGGGCTTGGGAACCCTGCGCACATCGTTTGGGACCGTTGCGGAAACTTCGGCCGGACTTCCGTGCGGGTCAGTCTCAAATAGGCGGTAGCCTGGACTAGAGGTCTTATGTGATTGACGGTCGTGGCCGACTCCCTCGCTGGGCATCCGCTTGAAGGTTGTCGAGGTGCATGGTTTTATGAGCACACATCGATAAGTGGCGAGAGCGTGTGCGAAGAGGTACACCCCTGCAGGGTTATGAAACTATTCGAATAGCCGCGTCCTCGGATATGGACTACTTGGAGAACTTATGCTGTTCATAGATAATCAAATGGAGACTTCTAAAAATCTCAAGACAAGTGTGAGTACCGTGAATGGCACTCTTCCGGAAGGGGAAGGTGAATCCATGGTAGTGTATTGTGATGGAGGTAGTGGACTCGTGTGCGATAACTAAAATTGTAACAAGGAGTTAAAATTGAGTAGTGTAGGTTAGCCATGAGTCAAAGCTGGCTTTCTGCATAAACTCCACCACCCCCTTGTTGATACATGAGCATAATTAGACTAGGTCTGTTTTAAAGACTTGCTGAGTACGATTGTACTCATCCTTGCTTAATTAATGTTGCACAAGAAAACCAGGACCCATCAGGTGGGTTTTATCTAGACGTTGACGATGCCGAATAGCTGGTGTCCCAGCTACGATCTTGCCCGTGTGGTGGGCTGTAGATAGTCAGGCCATGTGCCTCTTTTATATTTTGCCGTCTGTACCCAGACAGCTTTAGTTTCCGCTGGCTTGTATGACTATGTTTGTATGACTTGAGTGCCGGGTCATGTGACCCCTGTCTGTATGAACATATTATGCAAGGCTCGTCTGAGCCTCTTAAATAAAAGTCCTGTTATTGTATGGTTATGTTGTGATGCCATGGTTGTATCTATGCATATCGGGCATGTCATGCATACGTGTGACGTGCAACGGTATGTATGGGATCGGACACCTAGTCGTGTGCCTTTAGTAGTACTCTTTACGGGAAACTGCCTCTTTGTGCTTCCACCGAGCCATGGTAGCTTGCTACTGCTCCGGACACATTGATTGACCGACATGTATCCTTCTTTGCTACTGTGTCTGTCCCTTCGGGGAAATGTCTCGCAGTGTAATGGGGTCCCTGTAGCATGTTACGACTCGTCTACGTGCAGTGATGACATTCGTGTCTCGCGACGTAATGGAGTCCTTGTAACTTGCTACGACTCGTCTACACACGCTTGAGGCCGACACCTGCATTGCTGGGTTATGTATGCCTGTTTCCGTACGGATGTGCCACTTAGGTTCTATGACTAGTTATGTCGGCCCGGGTTCTTTGTTGTGTGATTGCCAGCGACATGTTCACATACGTGAGCCAAAAGACGCAAACGGTCCCAGCCAAGGTAAGGTGGCAACCGTGGAGTACCGTGCGTGAGGCCGCAAGGTGATGTGGCTTGTTACAATATGGAATCATATGACTTAGGATCGGGGTCCCGACAATTCCATAATTCTCACAACTTATATTACTCAATATAAGCTATAGGAACATTTGAAACAAGCAAACTATGCATGCAAAACCGAATCTGTCAAAAACAGAACAGTCTGTAAAGATATGAATGATCACCATACTTACCTGACTCTAAAAATTATGAAACATTAGGAAAACTCAAGGAATTTGCATAGAAATGTTTTTTTAAGACATTAAGAATTGTTTGACGCTCCGGTAAAATCAGATAATGCATATACTGGACGCAAAACTTTCTGTTTTTGCACAACATCAAACAAGCAAGCATCCACACTATTCCAAAGGCTTTACTTGGCACTTTATTGAAATATAAGACACAAAACATGATTACTACAGTATATTAATCATGTTAGTACACAAAAACAGAAAGTCAAAGTGTTGGGTTGTCTCCCAACAAGCTCTTTCTTTTAATGCCTTTTAGCTAGGCATGATGATTTCAATGATGCTCGTATAGGAATAGTAGTTGAAACATGGAAGAGAGCATCATGAATCTCATGACAAGCACATTTAATTCTAACTCACTTCCTATGCATAGGAATTTTTTGAGCAAACAATTTATGGGAGCATGAATCAACTAGCATAGGAAGGCAAAACAAGCATGACTTTAAACTTTCAATGCATAGAGAGGAAACTTAATATTATTGCAGCTCCTACAAGCATATGTTCCAACCTCATAATAATTTTCAGTAGCATCATGAAGTAATTTCACAATATAACCAACACATAAAGCATTATTTTCATGATATACAAGCATAGAAATTTTATCACTCTCCACATAAGCAAACTTCTTCTCATTCGTAGTAGTGGGAGCAAACTCAACAAAATAACTATCATGTGACACTTGATTCACGTAACCACTTTCAATATTAAAAACATGATAAAAGGTTTCATAGTTGTCATTACTCTTTATAACATACATGTCATCACAATAATCATCATATATAGCAGGCATGCTATCATCATAATTGTTTTGCTCATCAAAACTTGGGGGACAAAAAATATCATCTTCATCAAACATAGCATCCCCAAGCTTGTGGCTTTTCATATCACTAGCATCATGAATATTCAGAGAATTCATACTATAAATATTGAAGTCATGCTCATCATTCAAGGATTTAGTGCCAAACATTTTAATAACTTCTTCTTCTAACACTTGAGCACAATTTTTGTTTCCATCATTTTCACGAAAAACATTAACAAGATGAAGCATATGAGGCAACTTTAATTCCATTTTTTTGTAGTTTTCTTTTATAACACTAAACTAGTGAAAAACAAGAAACTAAAATATTTGATTGCAGGATCTAATCATGTACCTTCAAGCACTCACCTCCCTAGCAACGGCACCAGAAAAGAGCTTGATGTCTACTACACAACCTTCTTCTTGTAGACTCGTGTTGGGCCTCCAAGCGCAGAGTTTTGTAGGACAGCGGCAATTTCCCTCAAGTGGATGACCTAAGGTTTATCAATCTGTGGGAGGTGTAGGATGAAGATGGTCTCTCTCAAACAACCCTGCAACCAAATAACAAAGAGTCTCTTGTGTCCCCAACACACCCAATACAATGATAAATTGTATAGGTGCACTAGTTCGGCGAAGAGATGGTGATACAAGTGCAATATGGATGGTAGAAATAGTTTTTTGTAATCTGAAAATATAAAAACAGCAAGGTAGCAAGTAACAAAAGTGAGCAAAAATGGTATTGCAATGCTTGAAAACAAGGCCTAGGGTTCATACTTTCACTAGTGCAAGTTCTCTCAACAATAATGACATAGTTGAATCATATGTAAATACCTCTCGTGCGACAAAGAGTTCACTCGAAATTCACAAATAGAGGAGAACTAACTAAGAAATTATTGTAGGGTACGAAACCACCTCAGAGTTATCTTTTCCGATCAATCTTATGATATATCCCTATAAGTGACACAAACAGCTCTAGAGTTCGTACTAAAATAACACCTTAAGATACACATCAACCAAAACCTTAATGTCACCTAGATACTCCAATGTCACCACAAGTACCCATGGGCTTGATTATGCGATATGCATCACATAATTTCAGATTCATCATATTCAATCCATCACAAAGAACTTCAAAGAGTGCCCCAAAGTTTCTACCAGAGTTTCAAGACGAAAACATGTGCCAACCCCTATGCATAGATTCCCAAGGTCACGGAACCCGCAAGTTGATCACCAAAACACACATCAAGTGGATCAATAGGAAATCCCATTGTCACCATGGATATCCCATCGCAAGACATACATCAAGTGTTCTCAAATCCTTAAAGACTCAATCCGAGAAGAAAACTTCAAAGGGAAGACTCAATTCATCACAACAAGATAGAGAGGGGAAAACTCCATATGATTCATCTATATCAATAAAGCTCGCGGTACATCAAGATCGTGTCATCTCAAGAACATGAGAGAGAGAGAGAGAGTGATCAAACACATAGATACTGGTACATACCCTCAGCCCCGAGGGTGAACTACTCCCTCCTCGTCGTGGAGACCGCCGGGACGGTGAAGATGGCCTTCGGTGATGGTTTCCCCCTCCGGCAGGGTGCCGGAACAGGCTTCCGATTGGTTTTTTGTGGCTCTGGGGGCTTGCGGCGGCGAAACTCCTGATCTAGGTTTCTTTTCGGAGGTTTCTATATTTATAGCAATTTTTTTGGTGTCGATCTCACGTCAAGGGGGGCCACGAGGCGATGACAAGCCTACTAGGCGTGGCCAAGGGGTTGGTCGCGCCTGGCCGGCATGTGACGTCCTCGTGGCTCTTATGGCCCAACTCCAATGCTTCGGGGGTCTCTTTTGGTCCAAAAAAATCATACTAAACTTTCAGCCCATTCCGAGAACTTTTATTTTTGCACAAAAAACGACACCATGGTAGTTCTGCTGAAAACATCGTCAGTCCGGGTTAGTTCTAATAAAATCATACCAAAATCATATACAATTATTATAAACATGGCATGAATACTTCAGAAGTTATAGATACGTTGGAGACATATCAACTCTCATGACTTGCTATTTTCTATAAGTATTATTTTTTGTAATTAAGTCTTTAGCTCGGCTCGTTCATTTCATGTATAATTATCCGCACACTATATTATGCAGATTGAAGATCCTCGAATGTAGAAGACGAAAAATCTATTACATTGGGTTCATTAACCCAAATAACATAAATGAATATAAGAACAAAAAAACCGACGAAAGAGAGAAAAACTTGCTAAAGGCATCACTTAGACATCAAAATAGAAGGGAAATACTATTTCCTTACAACTTCAAGTGAGTGTTACTATCTTGTGCAAATTCTTTTCGCTTACTTGAGGCTAAGTGTAATTGATGAGTTATGCATGCACAGATTCCACTTTATTCTGCTAGTCATTCAGCTTGACACGGGATGAGTAATTGTCTTGGACTTGAGATGTAAAGAGCCTAAGGAGTGGACGGACATGAGTCAAATGCTCCAGAAGTAAGTTCAATCATTATCACACCATATCAGCAACTTTCGTTTATTTCTTGATATCAAGTAATCATTTTCTTTGTCGGGCAAGGTTTGGAAAAAGTTCACCAAATAGGTTAGGGGTGAATGGAAAAAGGAGTTGCAATTTTCACACCCCAAAGTAAGTACTACTATAGCTAGTTCTTCACATCTCTTATTGATTCTAGTTTCAATACCATTATCATGCTTGATTATCATTTTGATTGAAGTCTATTCTCCTAAAGTGCTTGTGGCAGGCAACCGGGAATAATTGACGTGGATGCTACGTTTGCGAGTGCATTTGCTACTCGACCTCTGAGCGAGGCGACATAAGTGCAGAACAATTAGAAGTACGTAAACAATACTCACAATTTTATTTTATTACCATCAATTGTGTTGAGTTTCATTCATATATATATATATATCTATATATCTATATATATCTATATATATATATTGACCCCCTTCTTTAAATTAGACCTGGAGGAAGCGGGATCAAAGCCTACCAAATGATCGCATACGAGGAATTCAAGAGGAATTGACGGGATTCTTTGTTGAGCACGTCATACCTAAAGACGAAGAATACCATCGGGAATTGGAATGCAATTTTGGTAGATGATGTTAGGGATCATAAGAGATGTTATATTGCATATATGCATGATCGTGTACAATATGTAGTAGCATCGAATAGATATACTAAAACTTGTTGTTAGACCAAGCACAGAGAAAGAGGTCACTTCACTCTATATATGTTCATGACGATGTTGTGTAACTATGCACGGAAACACAATATGAAACCCCTATAAACCCTCCAAAACACATAACCCCTCCTTCCAAAAAAAACCAATGCTTGGCAGGTGCTGACGCGTGGCTGCCTTATTGTCCCTGTTCGTGTTAGGAACCGGGACTAATGGTCCTCCTACCTCGGTGCCGCGCAACGGCCACGTGGAGCACCTTTAGTCTCGGTTCATAACAGGAGCGGGCCTAAAAGTGGAGGGCATTAGTCCTGATCGTTTTTAGTCTCGGCTGCAAAATTGGGACTAAAGGGCCTCTGGAACCGGGACTAATGGTCTGTTTTCTACCAGTGACGGCAAATACTCATCTGTATTGGTCTCACTTAAACACGACCTTAATGCTCGAGAGGTTATGCTTGAGCATACATTTTGATGGCAAGGGGAGAGCAGTGTAGAATAATAAAGGCTTTAAATGCCAGCATCGGTATGTGGATGCACCGTCCTTTGAACTGAGTCCACTGCACATATGGGTCCGATGCAACCAAGAAATCGGTTAGGACGGAGCCTTCCTAGATGCCGGTCTTTACTGTGCATGGACCCAGACCCAGGTCCATCGCCTCACTTTGATGACATGTGGGGTTGTGAGGGGCTTGGCTAGTCGGCTTTGCTTGCATACAACCACGTCATCACGTTGCATTATATAAACATCAACGGTCTTGTCTACACACGCTTCGATGTTGGATGCTGTCGGGCTCGTCGTAACGACTAGCATCATTTCGTCTGTTTGCATGAGCGGGTTGGTGTTGGCTAGCCCTTATTGCACATGCTCGAATGGTCAATGTTGTCAGGGGCTACGTCACTGGTTCCTTGCATGTGTGTGGATATGACTCTATATGAATGCCTCTTGCATGTTCCAGGATGTGCAATGATCTAGAGTCGCATGTATTAACAATGTTGAACGGTGGATTTTTCACAAATAGCATGTCAGCTCTATATGATCATGCAAAGCAAAATGATGAGGAATACTCAGGTCATGTAATGAATAGTAGTAATGGAAGTTGCATGGCAATATATCTCGGAATGGCTATGGAAATCCCACAATAGGTAAGTATGGTGGCTGTTTTGAGGAAGGATATAATGAGGCTTATGTGTAACAGAGTGTATCATATCACGGGGTTTGGATACACCGGTGAAGTTTGCACCAAGTCTCGAGGTGAGAACGGGCACGGTACCGAAGAGGCTAGCAAAATATGGATAGGTGGGAGTGCTTATAGTCCACAAAATCACATTAGTCATAAAGAACTCAAGTATCTATTGTGAAAATCTAGAATACCTCGAAACAAAGAATTACTCGCATGCTCCTAGGAGGGAGGTTGGGGGAGTTAACCATCGCGCGCCCATGATTTGGACAACACAAATGATTAATCAATGATAAATTCTCCTCTGACCTCACCGCTAATGTCAGCGGCCACCACTTTACACACGTAAGGACTTACTTGTGTAATGACTTACTTCCCTTAACAATCTTCTTAATACTCAAATTTAATTCTTTTACTCGCATGCCCCCATATTACCACCTCAATCTTGAAAAACGATTGCAAAGAATCAAAGTTAACATATTCAGTGATCTACAAGTTTTATGAAGTTTTTATGACTAACCATGTGAATAACCTATTCTTGTTAACTCTCTATATTGATATAAGTGAAGCATGAGAGTTTAATTATTTCTACAAAATACCTGGACATGCTCTAATAAATATAAGTGAAGCAAAAGAGCATTGTACAAATAACGGTGTTCCCAATGTAGATAAGCGAGCACCCAAACATCAAAAGATATAAGTGAAGCACACGAAACATTCTATACAACCATACTGAAAAGATAGAAGTGAAGGGACAATCACATTCGAGTCCCTAGTTGTGTCACACCCGTTTGACTTGCCCCTAAATTCCATAAACTCTCAGTCTTGCCCAAGCGGGTTTGCTCATCTTATATTTTTGCCCTTCCGTCATCCTTCCATCTGATCAAAGGCCTTTGACTATTAGAGTCACATTTTCTTGACCCTTTTACCCCTCCTTACAACATCGATTAAGAATAAAAGAAAACAAAAAATATGTCTTACATGTGGACAAACCCTCTCTCTCTCTCCTTCCTCTATCCACTCTCCCCTCTATCTAGCCCCTATGCCTCACCCCCGTGATAGACAACACCGCCGCCAGGATTGGGTTCACGTCGCTTCACCTGATCCGGCGTCTGCCGAGGTCACCGCACCATCGGAAAACGGCCAGCGACCCACTACATGCCATCATATCAGCTCCCCAGGCCCTCTCTCTTCAGCATGTGTGTCGGTCCCCGCGCAGAACCACCGCCAGCACCATGGCCACCATCATGGCTAGCCAAATGTGTCTCCCTTACGGCCCCGCCTCTTCCTCAACTGCATCATCTCCCAACATCCCCTACGGCCACCACATCTCCCAACATCTGAAAGCACAACTGATATGACATCGTCTATGGAGCAGAGGGTGTAAAAGGGGAGGTCTGATATTAATGACGTAGGATCGACAAACATATGGGGATAATTAGCTGCAAGGAGTCCAAAAAACGGAAAATAAGATATTATGACCCGAAGAGGAGGATGCTCACCGAAGCCTGCAATCCGAATATTCGTTGTGTTGGAAATATGCCCTAGAGGCAATAATAAAGTGGTTATTATTATATTTATTTCTTCATGATAATCTTTTTTTATCCATGATAGGATTGTATTGATCCGAAAATCAAATACATGTGTGGATATATAGACAAACATTGTTTCCCTAGTGAGCCTCTACTAGACTAGCTCTTGATCAAAGATGGTCAAGGTTTCCTGACCATAGACATGAGTTGTCATTTGATAATAGTATCACATCATTGGGGGAGTGATGTGATGGATAAGACCCAACCATAAGCATAGCATTTGATCGTGTTAGTTTATTGCTACTGCTTTATCCATGCCAAGTAGTTGTTCCTACGACCATGAGATCACGCAACTCGCTGACACCGGAGGAATCCCTTGTGTGTATAAAATGTCACAGCGTAACAGGGTGACTATAAAGGTGCTCTACAGGTATCTTCGAGGGTGTCTGTTGGTTGGCGGGGATCGAGACTGGGATTTGTCACTCCGTTGACAGAGAGGTATCTCCGGCCCACTCGGTAATACAACATCACAAGAAGCTTGCAAGCAATGTGACTAAGGAGTTAGTCGCGGGATCTTGTATTATGGAACGAGTAAAGAGACTTGATGGTAACGAGGTTGAACTAGGTATTGAGATACTGACGATCGAATATTGGGCAAGTAACAAACCGATGGACAAAGGGAACTGGATACGGGATTGATTGAATCCGTTATATCGTGGTTCGACCAATAAAGATCTTCATGGAATGTACAGGAACCAATATGGGAATACTGGTCCCGCTATTGGTTATTGCTCGGAGAGTGTCTTGGTCATGTCTACATAATTCTCGAACCGGCAGGGTCTACACACTTCTCGTTCAGTGACGGTATAGTATTGTTGAGTTACATATGTTGGTGACCGAAGGTTGTTTGGAGTCCAAGATAAGATCTCGGATGTCACGAGGAGTTCCAGAATGGCCTAGAGGTAAAGATTTATATATGGGAAGTTGGTATTCGAGATGCAGAATTGTTTTGGGATTCCCCGAATTTTGTCGAAGATGCCGGAAGGAGTTCCGGAAGCTCCACCAGGAGGATCCACCTGCTCGGAGGGCCCCATGGGCTGTGAGGGGTGGTGCACCAGGCCCTGGTGGGCTGTCCGCTCCCTCCACCCCAAAGCCCATGCGTCCAGGGTTAGGGAAGGCCCAAGGGTGGCCGCTACCCCTTGCCTTGAGGGCCATGGCTGCCCTTGGCCGTCGCACCACCCCTAGGGGAAACCCTAGGGCGCTGATACGTCTCCAACATATCGATAATCTATGAAGTATCCATGCCATATTCACCTATGTTCACAATAATTTTATATTGTTTTGATGCACTTTATATGCTTTATTTAGAACTAGAGCCAATGGCTTCTATACCACCAACAAACTCAGCAATGGCTCATTTGCCATCCAACAAAGCTTCATTTCTCATATACCAAACACAAATGAATTTTATTGCTTATTCGCCATTGCCTGTTATTCTAGCGTTAGCTCATTCCAGCTAGAGGCCAAAATGACCCTCCTGCCCCCAGTGGCAAATAAGCAACGTTTTAACATGTATAGAAAATTTGACAGCATTTTGCCTCTATTTTCAGCAATCCAGCAACACAGGTGAATATATAACAATTGAACCATATGTACCAGCAATAGATAACGCAAACAGCTCATATAATCTAGAAACAGTCAGTAGCAAGTTTAGGAACATCCAGAACCAAAAGACAAGATAGAAGTTGGTTGTCCATATAGGCAGAAGCAAGTTGACCACACAAGCAGTAGCAAAATGACCATATTTTTGCTGACGACCAAAACATGCCGCAACACAAAGTTCACAGCTTCAATTTCTTTTTGCTTTGAGAGGCTATTGGTTGGCTATTAGGAGCAGCTCTCTTCTTGCTTCGAGTGCTCATTGCAGGGCTGTCAGGTGCGGCACATATGATCTTTGATCTACAATTTCAGTTTCACTTTTTGTTTAGAAACATGGCAGCAATTTTCAATTGCATCATTTAGAAACATGGAAGTAGAGCTAGTGCAGATTTCATACCTTTTAGATTTAGAGGTAGTCTTCGATGATGTCAGCTTGGCAGTTTTGTCTTCAATTGCTAGTGCAGTTTCAGTTGTACAAGGAAGTGGAGGGACTGTACCTTCAATTGCTTGATCTGATGTTGCACAAATAGCTTTGGTAATGGTTTTTTTTCTTTTGTTTCTGCATGAGTTTCACATATTAGCTAATTAAGACAAGAAAAGAGTAAGATGGGACGGAAATATTGAAACAAGTACCTTTTGTGCTTTGCTACTTTAGCATAGGCTTCTAATGCTTCAGGTGCAGCATTCTTGCAGCTTTGCCATCTATGTCCAAATTCTTTGCAAATTGGACATTGCTGCTGTCCATTCTTTCCTTTGCCCTTGCTATTCTCAGCACCACTTTTGTGCCTTTGTACCTTTGGCCTCCCAGGGGCTCTCCTAAGGATTGGCGGGTTCAAAAAGAATTCTTTATGAACACTTGGCCATTGAGATATGTCGGTTAGGCCAGGAAGAATAGGAGCATAGGCTGCGGTGAATTTTGCAACACTGTAGTAGTCATCAACAAAGTCTTCTATTGTTACCCCTCTAATTCCAGTGATAAAGCTAACTGCATGCTTGCAAGGCTTCCCGGAAATTTGAAATGCACAACATGTGCATGTTCTTTTTGCTAGATCGGTGATGTGGCGCTTGCCTCCTAGTGCAGCACTCTCACTCACCTCTGCAATCATGTCATCAATCCTTTCATATTCAATGTCCAGCCCCCTACTTATGTCATTCAACTCCTTCATGACACTTGGAAGTATGCGCCGACCCTCAAATTTTCTAGCTACCCTTCTCCTCTTGTCAAACTTAACTGCAATCTTTCTCCTAACCTTGTCCACGAGCTGAAACAACATTAAACCTTTGTGCTTGTGGATCCAGTTGTTGAAACACTCGGCCAAATTATTTGTAACGTAATCCACTTTTGAGGAGGTTGAATATTTGCTCCTTGACCATAGCCTGTTGTGGTACTTGTTCAAGTATGCTATTGCAGCAGCCTTTTTCTCCTGTATGGCTAACATGTGATAGTCAAAAGCTCGAGGATTCCATGAATAAGCAGCTGGCCACAAATGATCATCAAAAACTTTACCATGAAATTTTTTCTTGAAGTTCACAACTAAGTGCCGCATGCATTCCCTGTGTTCTGCATATCCAAATACTTGTTCAATTGCGGTGTCAATTCGTTTTCCTGCATCTGAACATATAGCTAGACCAGGGGGAGAGCCAATGCCATCATGAAGCTTCTCCAAAAACCACACCCAACTTTCAGTAGTTTCTGCATCAATAATTCCATATTCTACAGGGTACAACCAATTGTGCCCACCAATAGCACAAGCAGTAGCTAATTGGCCTCTGTACTTGCCTGTCAAATGAGTACTATCTATTCCCAAGTAAGGTCTGCAACCAGCCAGGAATCCATCAAACAGAGGCTTCAGCCCAACAAACATCCGAATGAAATACTTTTTCTGATCATACTCCATGTGGTCAATTGCAACAATGCTTCCAGGAGACCTCTTTTCAACCTCAGCCTTCCATGCATATAGCTTATCAAAAGAATCATCCCAATCACCAAACAACTTAGCCATTGCTAGCCCTTTGCCACGGAATACTTTTGTGTAATGGATTTTGATCTTGTACTTGTCATGTAGCCTCCTCTGTAACTCCATCGGTCGAACAGTAGGATCTTCTTTTACCCAGTCCATGACTTTCTCACATACCCATGCCTTTGAAGCATTTCTCTGTTTCTTTTTTTTCTTTGTGCTAGAACATGTGTGCTCCTCTGAATGAACTTTGACCTGCATTAAACAAACAATTACTGTTAGTTAACTACATGATAAGAACACACATGTATAAGAACACACTACAAGGGAGAAAATAAATTATGCAATTAATATACCTCCATAGTTTGCTGATCATCCAATCTTCCAGCATGAATCCTCCATGTGCAGCCCGTCTTTTTAGCCCGACGACAATAAGCCCTAAATCGAGCAGGTTCACTTTTTTCAACCATAAATTCAAACTCTTTCTTTATGGCATATGTAGCAATGGCCAGCCTAAGCTCTTCAATATTGGGGTACATTGCGCCAACATGCATTGGTGGGTTTTCTGGATCATAAGCAATTTCTGGAATAGCATCCGGTCTAGCATCCTCCGTAACCCACTCCTCGTCATCGCTGTTGTCCTCTAAATACTCATTATTTTGTATATTTTTTCTCTGACCTCATCATCACTATCTGAACCAGCACTGCCAATTGAGTATTGGTCCTCCTCATCTACCCAACATGTTCATATTCTTCATGTGGATTGGCAAGATATGTATCTGTTAGGCATACACTAGCTTCATCGTTGACATTACTTGGTTGACTAGGTAGTGCTATGGATGGTATTTGATTCAAATCAGTACATGGCACATCAACATTATCACTTATGTCAGAATATTTGATGATCAATTGGCCAGTTCTATTCTGATGAAAACAGTTATACATTTTCATGCATTCTTCATCATTTGACACAGAGATATTCTTGCCACTAGTGCAGTCAACATACTCAAGATATATATTCTGCTCTGACCATAGGGGAAAAGAGAGAGTACCAGCAATACAAGCAATCAAATCCTTCAAGTTTGTGCTCGTGCCCTCAATAATCTGCCAACTGAAACATGCATCCCCACAGATTTCGGTTCCACTGCCACAAACCTTCACATCTATTGTGTAAATGCAAGACTGTATCATCCTATGGATATTTGTATAATCTGTCAATTATGCATTCTCCTATTGAAAACTGCAGCAAAAAGTGAGATAGAATCGGAGAAATTACCTAGCGCAAATCGTAGAGAGAGAGGTGGAGCCATCACCAGCAACGCCGTCCTCGTCCATCAAAATCTTGGCGTCTGTGAGTGTGCTCACACAAGTGCTGATCTCTGGGAGGACCTCGGCCGTCGACGCCCCGGCTCTGCTCTGCACCTCGCCGGAATCCCCAATGCTAGGGTTCTGGGCGACATGGTCGGGGGCAGAGGTCAGCGCTACGAGATGTGCTCCGGCGATGGAAGATGCCATGAGGTGTAGAGGCGCGGCGGCGATGGGAACGCCCGGAGGTTGGGGAAGCGCCGGCGGCGGTTCCGCCATTACACAGAGCTTCGAGGGCGTTGAAGAAGAAGTGGGCGAGAGCGGCGACGGGGGCCGGCGAAGCGGCGGCAGGAGCTGAGGCGACGGGGGCCTGCCCAGCGTCGGCAGGAGCTGGGGCATCGCCGGCGGCGATTCTGCCATAGGAATCGCTGGAGCCGGCGGCGGTTCCGCCATAGGCAGTTCCCTTGTGCGTTCGTGTGTGATACTGCAGCACGTCCGTGCGTCTCTTCAATTTGCTTTTCCTTTCCTTTTTTTTGGTTCTATAAACTGAGGGTAAGATTGGAAATATTGAATAGATTGACTAGAAAACGAAGAGAGGCTGACGACGGACTAACGGCGATGGTATAGAAGCAATATAATTTGTTTGTTTCTGGTATGTGAGCAATGCAGCTTTATTCGATGGCAAATAAGCCATTGACGAGGTTGTCGATGGTATAGAAGCAATTTTCTCTTAGAACTAACCCAAACTGATGCTGTTTTCAGCAGAATTACCGTCGTGTTGTTTATGTGCGGAAAATGAATGTTATCGGAATAGCCCAAAACTTTTTTGTGATTTTTTCTGGAGGAAATAAGCAACATTGGAGCAAAGACCTGCCATAGGGGGTGTGCTAGTGGGCCTCCACATAACTGGGCGCGACCCCCTAGGGTCGTGGTCTCATATGTGGCGGGCCCCTCATGGCTCCGTTTGGCGTGATTCCAACGCTGAAAAATTGTATAAATCCTCGAAACCCCAGAAATAAAGGGAGACTCCTCGTTCTGTCACCGCAACTCTATGTATCAATGAAAAACCAATCTTGAGGCATTCCAGTACCCTGCTAGAGAGGGTAAATCATCTTCGGTCGCCATCTTCATCATCCCGGTGAAGGCCATGACGAGGAGGGAATAGTTCACCCTTGGGGCTGACGGTTTCTATGAGTAGCTATGTGTTCAATCTCTCTCTCTCTCTCATGTTCTTGAGATGGCACGATCTAGATGTATCATGGGATTTGTTAATATTGTTCTATCATATGAGGTGTTTCCCTTGCTATGTTCTTGTGATGAATTGAATCTTTCCCTTCGAGATCTCGTTATGTTGGATTGATTATTGGATTTGAGAACACTTGATTTACATCTTGCATGGGATACCCATAGTCACATTGGGGTATTCTATTGATTCACTTGATATATGTTAAGGCATCAACTTGCGGATTCCGGTGACCTTGGGAATCTATGCATAGGGGTTGATTGCATGTTTTCATACCACGTCCTCCGATAGAAATCTTGTGGTTATCCTTGAAATTCTTTGTGTTGGATTGAATATGATAAATCTGAAATTGTTTGATGCATGTCGTATATTTACCCATGGATACTTGAGGTGAGCTCGGAGTATCTAGGTGACATTAGGGTTGATGTATATGTATCATTGGTGTTATTTTACTACGAACTCTAGGGCTGTTTGTGACACCTATAGGAATAGACCAAAATATTGATCGAAAAGGGTAACTTTGAGGTGGTTCTACTACCTACACCAATTTCATCTATTTGTTTTCCGCTAGATAGGAACTTTGGAGTGATTCTTTGTTGCACGTTGAGGGATGATCATATGATTCAACTATGTTAGCATTGTTGGGAGTTTGCACTAGCGAAAGTATGAACCCTATGCCTTATTTCCAAGCATATATACACCGTTCACTGTTTTACACTTGTTACCTTGTTGTTTTTATATTTTTAGATTACAAAAACCTATATATATCAGCCATATTGCAATTGTATCACCATCTCTTCGCCGAGCTAGTGCACCTATACAATTTGCCATTGTACTGGGTGTGTTGGGAACACAAGAGATTTCTTGTTGTGTATTGCAGGGTTGTTTGAGAGAGACAATATTCACCCTACACTTCCCATGGATTGATAAACCTTACGCCATCCACTTGAGGGGAAATTGCTACTGTCCTACAAAACTCTGCGCTCGGAGGCCCAACACGAGTCCACAAGAATAAAGTTGTGTAGTAGAAATCAAGCTCTTTTTTGGCGCCATTGAAGGGGAGGTGAGTGCTTTAAGGTATATCTTTAGATCTTGCAATTAAATCTTTTATTTTCTTGTTTTACACTAGTTTGGTTTTATAGAAGAAAACTACAAAAAATGCAGTTTGGGTTGCATCATTTGTCTCGTCTTTATAATGTCTTCCGTGAAAATAAGGATTCAGAAAATTGTGCTCAATTGGTAGAGGAAGAAATTATGGAAATACTTGATGAGAATTCCTTGAATGATGAGCATGATAGAAATAGTGCTAGTATGGATTCTCTGAATGTCCATGATGCTAATGATATGTGAAGCCACAAGCTTGGGGATGCTATGCTTGATGAAGATGATATTTTTAGTCCCCCAAGTTTTGATGAGAAGATTGATTATGATGATGACATGTATCCTATAAAGAGTAATGATAACCATGAAACTTTTCATCATGGTTTTAATATTCAAAGTGGCTATGTCAATGAAGTACCTCATGATAGTTATTTCATTGAGTTTGCTCCCTCAGGGAGTCTGGGACTGAGGGGTCCTCGGGCCGTCGGCTCATTCCTTAGGGGCCGACCTGTTGGGATGCTCTATCGAAGGCCAAACTATGAATGATCCCATGACTACAAAGGAAAGCCTTGAAGAATGGCGTGGATCCCAAGTTCTGAAGATAGGATCTATGTATCTATCCCCTGTATAAGGTCGGTTGTGTGTAACCCTAGGGACCCCGGGTGTCTATATAAACCAGAGGTCCCATTCGTAGAGGGGAGGTGAACTCATCTAGGATTTATCGTAGACGATCTCGAAGTAGATCAACTCTGTAATTCTCATCCATATCAATATAATCAAGCAGGACGTAGGGTTTTACCTCTACACAAGGGCCCGAACCTGGGTAAACACCGTCTCCTTTGTCCCCTATTACCCATCGATCTAAGGTCCACAGCTCGGGACCCCCTACCCGAGATCTGCCGGTTTTGACACCGACATTGGTGCTTTCATTGAGAGTTCCGCTGTGAGATCGCAAGATAGGTCGATGGCGCGTTTAGTCATCAATGATCAAATCTGCGATGGGGACATCTTGATCCCTAGGCAGGTCTTCACCTTCGACAGCTTTACGCTGCAAGCTGATCTGACTGGCCGTCTAGGCCAGATCAGAATCCCTTCTGCCGATCAAGGAATTAGGTCCGAGAATCCGGAATTCTCCGTTGATCTGACCCCCGCCTAGCTCCTATTCTCATACGATGAGTCTAGCAACTCCGAAGCCTCAACTTTGGGTCACTTGATCTGCCTCCCCTTTGCCACGGAGCCGCATTGGTGTTCCGATCCGGTCTTAGCGCACAAACACCCTAATTTGTTCCTCACCGGATACTCGTCCCTCAAGGACACCCTGGAGGTTACTTCAAAAAACCTTCGGGGGATAGGCCCAGACATCCTCTCGATGATAAACGAGGCGCTTTACCGGATCTAGTAGTTGGAGATCGTGAACGACCTAAGCCCTACCCTTGTTTAGATCGGTATGAGGGCGGATCATGAAGAATTTTACTACCCGCCCACTACCCACTTGGTAGCCATTGTCGAAGACTTAACCGACATGCTAGATTACGCCTCTGGTGGGATGGAGGACATGTACGACGAGGTCGAAACCTCGACCCCTATCATTACGGGACAATGGACGACCACCTCCTCTTATGATGCCACCCTCGAGAAGAATGGTGACAGATCCGAGGAGCCGTCAAAACGCTGGAAGCAGCACAAGCGATCCAATGCGAACAAAGGAAGGGGAGTCATCGTGGGCACCGGAGAAAATGATACCCCGACGCACCCCGAGGACCTCGAAGCCCTAGGGAAACCAGAGGAGAACCTCGAGAAGCCCTATGACCTCACAGACCCCGATGATTCCGACGATGACAACTATCTCCCCCCGGTCAACGAGGCTGATAGCCTCCACGATGAAGATTTCAACATCCCGGAGGATCCATAAGATGAAGAACACTTCAGACGATGACTTTTGGCCACCACCCGGAGCCAAAAGGCCAAGCAACGCAACTTCAAGCTAAGCAGGACACCCTCGATGATAAATGGACGAAATCCTGGCAGCCGAAGAAGGGTACGACACTGAGCGTCCGGACCAAAACAGAAGTTAACTGCACCAACGCTCGATTCCTCAATTCGATGACGAGGCCCTCGAGCCCACATCTCGTAGATACACTAAGAATGACCAGCCGGATCGCTCCCCTCGAGGAAGAGACAAAACGGCTGATGATCCCGAATACATACCGGCGTTACCCCGTAGAAGGGATTGTCACGACCTGCGACAGGACCTGAATTATAGAGCAGGTCACACTAGATCCATCTACGGATCCACAGGACACTCCCCCGCTAGACAGGACGGAGACCAACCTTGGTTCAACCACAACAACCGAGACCGGAACGACATTGGGCACCAAAAGCCGAATTCCGGCACAATGTGGCCCGGGTCAGAGCCACCGCCCACCCACTGTGCTTCACAAATGAGGTCATGCAGCACCAGTTTCCCGACGGGTTTAAACCCGTAAACATCGAATAGTACGACGAGACAACAGACCCTGCCGTGTGGATCGAAAATTTCCTTCTCCACATACATATGGCTAGGGGAGATGACCTCCATGACATTAAGTACCTGATGCTAAATCTCAAAGGGCTAGCTGGACACTAGTTAAACAGCCTCCCCGAAAACTCCATTGGAAGATGGGAGGAGCTCAACGATGCCTTCCGGTCTAACTTCCAAGGCACCTACGTCCGGCCGCCGGACTCTTCCGACCTAAGCAACGTCATCCAGAAGGAAGGCATGTCGGACAAATAGTTCTAGAACAGGTTCCTCACCAAGAAGAACCAAATTGTCGACTGTCAGAACGCCAAGGCAATAGCCTATTTTAGGCATAATATCCAAAACAAATGGCTGGCTCGACAGCTCGGCCAGGACAGGATGAGGACAATGTCTACCCTCACCACACTAATGACCCCTTTTTTCGCGGGCAAAGACAACTGGCTAGCTCGTCGTGGCCATAATCTTGAAGACCTGGGAACCTTAGAAACTCAGGATAGAAATGGCAAGCCGCGTCGCAACAAGAACAAACGCTACCACAGCAGCGGAGATACCGATGACATGGCCATAAATGCCGGATTCCGCAGCTCAAAACCTAGCCAACGAAGGAAGCCCTTTAAAGGGAACAGGGACGGACCTACTGCATTAGATAAAATCATGGAGAGGCCCTGCCAGATCCATGGCACCCCAGACAAGCCCGCCACACACACCAACAGTCAATGTTGGGTATTCCGACAGGACGGCAAATTTACAGTCGGGGAGCAAGGCAAAGGACCACACAGCAAAGACGATGAGGAGCCCCGTGACTGAACAACGGAGGACAAAAGCAGTTTGCTCCAGAGGTAAAAACTGTGAACATGATATATGCCACACACACACACATACCGAAGAAGGAGAGGAAACACGCCCTTAGTGAGGTCTGCGCTATAGATCCTGTAGCCCCAAAATTGAATCGATGGTCGGTTTGCCCGATCACCTTTGATTGCAGGGACCATCCGGCCAGTATTCGTCATGGAGGTTCGGCTCACCTCGTCTTGGATCCCATCATCGACGTATATCACCTCACCAGAGTCCTTATGGATCGAGGAAGTAGCCTTAATCTAATATACTCAGACACCGTGAAAAATATGGGCATAGATCCCTCCAGGATCAAACCCGGTAACACTACCTTTAAAGGAGTGATTCCAGGCATTGAAGCCCGCTGCTCTGGAACTATAATGCTAGCGGTTGTGTTCGGATCTCCCTATAACTTCTTCAGCGAAGACTTGATCTTCGACATTGTACCGTTTCGCAACAGCTATCACGCGCTGCTCGACCGCACGACGTTCGCCCGCTTCAACGTTGTTCCACATTACGCCCTGAAGGTCAAGATACCCAAACCCAAGGGGGTTCGTCACTGTCAATGGAAATACGAAGCGCTCTCTCCAGACTGAAGAACACACCGCGGACTTAGCAGCCGAATACCAATACGACAACAAAGCCCTAGGGTCCCAATCCGCCACCAAGACGTGACAGGCGGGCAAGTGAACTCGATCCCAATCAGACCCGCCAATACCACCTCCCGCTCAGCACAAATAGGGACACGCTCCCCACAGCATGGCCCGGCTACCCGTCAAGTATGTCCCTCAAAGACACAATTTTGCTGTTAAAATACCATGGGCAGCTATAGGGATCTACTTCCGAGGACTGGATATCTAGTTCAACCGAACTACAGTCCAATCGCTTCTTCGGCCAGAGGCGGGATACCATCAAGGATCTACAAAGCGTCAAGCTTACACATTCTATGGTGGCTTCTCACGACCCCCTCATGGTCTGTCCGCCAAACAGCAACCACCCTTAAGAGGTTTCGCAACTCCCCGCTCGAGAGCAAAAGAATAAGCACGCAACCGGGCACATGAAGGACGTCAAGCCACCCATTAAAGGGCCTGAATAAAATCGCTATCCTGTAAAGTATTGTTTTTCCTTTTTCACAATAAGAATTACCTGTAATAGCTGCCTTGGTACTATAATAAGATTGTTACATAGGCCTTGATTTTCAGTACTTTTGTTACACAACTTGTTTTCCGCGCACGTGCACCATAAATATAAACTATCCAACTATAGGATAGTTGCGATCCGCTGACCGAGGGCTTGGGTATAATTAGACACCCCAAGAATCACCCCATCACTATGTCTTACACATTCTGCATCTCGGATATCACACTATATGCATCGGTTCCGAATTATGTCTTGGGTCAATAGTTGGGTTGTCCCGCTCCTATGCTTTCCCCTTTATGTTCCACCAGTTCGTCTATAAGGGTAAAAGGGAGAACCACTGCGATTGTATTCCCAGCTGGCCTGGCGAATACCTCAGTGGAGAAAGCCAAACACTAACTGTCATAATAAGCAAGAGTCGGTCTGCAATCCGAGCTTAAGTTTCAAACTAAGAATCATAGAGATTATTTTGTGTCATACAAGGGGTTTGTACCTTTCCAAACCATGTGGTACTAGTCTCAAAATTTGGCCGAACAGACTACCACAAAGCACTAGGGACTTGTCACCAGCCCCTGCATTCGAGCTCCTAAGGCTAAGTGAAAGCACTAAAGGAAAATAGTTTGATTGCCTCATTTCCCTCACCACCGCCTACGGGCGCTGATATATCGGATAAGGACCCAGTGCGGAGGTCGAAACACCCATCATAGTATCTACATGGGGGTTGAAGCCGACGAGTAGCAACTTTCAGATTATAGCGGACACACATGAGTCAAAATAATACATAATACGATATATTCAGGACAAGCATTTTAAAGCATAATTTTCTGTAGGGCACAATGTTGGGGAATGTTGCATGCGAAACAAAAAAATTCCTACGCACACGCAGGATCTATACATGGTGATGAGCATCTATGAGAGGGAGAGTGGATCTACATACCCTTGTAGATCGCTAAGCGGGAAGCTTTAAGAAACGCGGTTGATGTAGTCGAACGTCTTTGCGATCATAATTGCCGAGCGTCCCGCGATCCCATCACGATCCATTTCATGATCCAATCATGATCTGTCCTGCAATCCCATCATGATCGGTCTTGCCATCAAATCACGAATCGTCTTGCGATCCTGATCACGGTCCTTCCGATCTAGCGCCGAATGGGCAGCACCTCCACGTTCAGCACACATACAACTCGATGATGATCTCTGCCTTCTTGATCCAACAAGAGGGTCGGAGAGGTAGATGAGTTATCCGCCAGTGCGACGCCACGGCGGAGGTGGTGGTGGAACTATTTCGGCAGGTCTTCGCCTAAGCACCACTGAAACTAGACTAAAGGAGAAAACAATCTAGAGGAAGTAGAGGGAGCACATGGCAATTAGGGTTATCTCTCCCCTCTAAATACTCTAGTATATATAGGAGGGAGGGAGGGGAGGAGGCAGCCTCAAACACTCAAGGGTTGGCCGAAATTGGAGGTGGAGGAGTCCTACTCCAATCCTACTAGGAGTAGGATTCCTCCTCTCCACTTGGAAACCCTTTCTACCTTTCCAATTTGGGTTTTTCCCACCCATAGCCGTGTGGGCCTTAGTGGTGGATTCTACCAGCACACTAGGGTCAGGTTTGACTCCTCCCATAGCCTACGAGGTTCTTTGGGTCGAGACACCTCTCTCGATGGCCCCCGGTACCCTCCCGACACTCCCAGTACACTACCGAAGTACCCAAAACTTTTTTGGTGACCAAAACAGGACTTCCTATATATCAATCTTTACCTCCAGACCATTCAAGATATCCTCATGATGTCCAGGATCTCATCCGGGACTCTGAACCACCTTCGGTCACCACCATACATAACTCTACTATACCAAAACGTCACCAAACCTTAAGTGTGCGAACCCTGCAGGTTCGAGAACTATGTAGACATGACCAAGACACCAACACGGTCAATAACCAATAGCGGGACCTAGATGCCCATATTGGTTCCTACATATTCTATGAATATATTTATCAGTTGAACCTCTATGTCAAGGATTCAGTTAATCCCGTACCATGTTCCCTTTTGTTCTTCGGTATGTTACTTGCCTGAGATTTGATCGTTGGTATCTCTATACCTAGTTCAATCTCATTACCGGCAAGTCTCTTTACTCATTGCGTAATACAAGATCCCGTGGCTAACACTTAGTCACAATGCTTGCAAGGCTTATTGTGATGTTGTATTACCGAGTGGGCCCTGAGATACCTCTCTGTCACACAGAGTAACAAAACCCAGTCTTGATCCATGCCCACTCAACAGACACCCTCGGAGATACCTGTAGAGCATATTTATAGTCACCTAGTTATATTGTGACATTTTATACACACAAGGTATTCCTCCGGTGTCAGTGAGTCGCATGATCTCATGGTCATAGGAACAAATACTTGACATGCATAAAACTATAGCAATAAACTAACACGGCCATATGCTATGTTTATAGTTTGGGTCTTGTCTATCACATCATTGTCCTAATGATGTGATCGCGTTATGAAACGACATCTCATTTATATGGCAAGGAAACCTTGACCATCTTTGATCAACGAACTAGTTAACTAGAGGCATACTAGGGACACAGTGTTGTCTATGTAACCACACATGCATTTGAGTTTCCAATCAATAAAATTATAGCATGGATAATAAACGATTATCGCGAACAAGGAAATATAATAATAAATAATTTATTATTGCCTTTAGGACATATTTCCAACACATAAGATAACACCCTCACTCATACATTACATCTTTTGGGCACTTGGTATCTATAGACCGAGCACCCTCTAACGCGGCACGAAAATATAGCTCGGGGCATCTATGCTCCTTCCCAGGAGGCGGGGGCACGGTGGCCTTCTCAATTGGCTTCACCCTCATGCCAATGCATCATGGTCCGCGCAAAAGATATCCACGCTCCCTCAATGCAAACTAAACGCTTCAGAGCCTCAATCTGTGGCACGGCATCGCAGAGCTTCTACAGCAGGCCAAAGTAGGTTCTCGACGGTGGCTTGGTAGACCACAACTGGATGCAGAGGTCCTTCAGGGCCGGCTCCGCCAACCTGTGCAGCTCCATCAGCTGGTTCATCTGGTAGCTGAGAAGGGGATGTGACTCAGGAGTTTCAAACTAAGCCTAGAACAGTCTCTGCTCCACATCCCCATCCCTTACCGCGAAGTGCTTTGCCGCATCTGCCGCGCTCCTTGGGAGGTCCATAAAGGCGCTTGGGGAACGCCTCAACCGTGTAAGAAAGGCGAAATTGTTTCCACCAAAGGCACATTGCAGTATGTAGGGCTTACCATCCGCGATCATACTGACTTGGCGAAGTTCTTCCTTGAAGAACCGCCTATCAACGTGCTCTGATTTAAGATCGGAGGTCGGCATGGTCAGCTCGGTCGCCTGGTCTTGGGCTCTTTGCTCTAGAGCCTCACACTTAGTGCGAGCATCCTGGAGCTCCTGTTGCACCTCAGCAACTCGAGCCTCATGCCTACCACTCTCCACCTTCAAATAGCTTAGCTCGGCGGCTTCCTGCTTGGCCCTCCAGAACTCGGCCTTGAGGTTTTCAACCTCTACACTTGAGGCTGTAGGAATAAAGGGAAGCAAAGTCATGACCTAAAAGTCGAGATAATCCTCATTAATGAGAAAAGTAATAAATTTGGCAAATATGGTTAAAACCGACCTTGCATTCCGTCGAACCATTTGTTCAAACGATCCAGTTCCTCGTCAAAACTCTGGAGCTTCCGGTTTAGCTCAGCTACTTCAAGGGCGTTGGAGGACCTAGCCGAGCAAGTGGCCTACAAAAACAACTTATATATAAGAAAGCGTCCCAGTTATTTGGTTCTGAACTATTTGTCTATGTTTCTAGGTTCTATGACCCCCGGGCGAGTTTTTCAAACTCACCGGCGGCTCGAGGGCTACTATACCTATAACGGATGCATAACCATGTAAACAAAATCCATCCTTATAAAAAATGAGCATGACTTACCTTGAATCCCACTAGCAAACCACTAAAGGTTTCCTTCAGTCCACTGTCAACAAACTGAATACTTTTTAAAACCACACCCATAAGGGTGTGGTGGTCTTCAGCAATGGAGGAGTCAGACAAAACCTCCTCCGTCATGGTTGACCACCCGACCATGGTCCACTCGGTTGTAGGCAGCACCGGTGGTGGTACTTCTCCTCCCCTTCCTTGGGGAGGCAAAGTCAACGACGTGGGAGGCGCTGAGGCCTTCGGAGTCGACTGTGAAGGGAGCCCGGGCAAATTGCGGCCCCCTCCTTATCTGTCAGGCAAGGGTCGACCTTCTGGACTTCGGTGACCGAGGCATGATCCTCGATCAACACCTCCCGGTCTTCGGTGGCCGAGGTGTGCGCCTCGGCCATCACCGTCTTGCCCTCGGTGTTCGACGTGTGTGGGGGGGAGGGTCCGACGATGTACCACCTCTGCGGCCTCGCCTTTTGATAACCCACAAGTATAGGGGATCGCAACAGTTTTCGAGGGTAGAGTATTCAACCCAAAATTATTGATTTGACACAAGGGGGGCCAAAGAATATTCTCGACTATTCACAATTGAGTTGTCAATTCAACCACACCTGAAAGACTTAATATCTACAGCAGAGTATTCAGTAGTAAAGTAGTATGGAAGTAACGATAACGGTAGCAAAAGGAACAGTAGCAGTTTTGTAGTGATTGTAACAGTAGCAATGGAAAAGTAACTTAGCAAGGATCAATATGTGGAAAGCTCGTAGGCAATGATCAGTGATGGATAATTATGTCGGATGGCATTCATCATGCAATAGTTATAACATAGGGTGACACAAAACTAGCACCAATTCATCAATGTAATGTAGGCATGTATTCCATATATAGTCATACGTGCTTATGGAAAAGAACTTGCATGACATCTTTTGTCCTACCCTCCCGTGGTAGTAGGGTCCTATTGGAAACTAAGGGATATAAGGCCTCCTTTTAATAGAGAACCGGACCAAAGCATTAGCAATTAGTGAATATATGAAGTCCTCAAACTATGGTAATCACCGGAAAGAATCCTGGTTATTGTCACCCTGGGGGATGCAGATCATAACTCGTAATAGGTGTCTACAAATTGCAAGATATGATCAAGAACACATATATATTCATGAAAACATAATAGGTTCAGATCTGAAATCATGGCACTCGGGCCCTAGTGACAAGCATTAAGCATAGCAAAGTCGTAGCAACATCAATCTCAGAACATTGTGGATACTAGGGATCAAACCCTAACAAAACTAACTCGATTACATGATAAATCTCATCCAACCCATTTCCGTCCAGCAAGCCTACGATGGGATTACTCATGAACAGCGGAGAGCATCATGGAATTGGCAATGAAGGATGGTTGGTGATGATGATGCGTTGATTTCCCGTCTCTAGATCCCAAAACGGACTCCAGATCTGGCCTCCCGAGCAAGAACTGGAGGTGGCAGCGGCTCCGTATCGTGAAACGTGATGAACTCTTCTCTCTGATTTTTTTCTCCGTGAATAGGAATAAATAGGAGTGGAATTGAGGTCGGTGGAGTGGCAGGGGCCCCACAAGCCTGCTAGGCACGGCCAGGGGATGGCCGCGCCTAGCAGGCTTGCCACCAATGTGTGGCCCCCTCCGGTTGATTCTGTTGCCGATATTTTTTATTAATTCCAGAAATATTCTCTGTAAATTTTTAGGTCAATCCAAGAACTTTTATTTCTGCACAAAAATAACACCAAGGCAATTCTGCTAAAAACAACGTTAGTTCGGGTTAGTTCCATTCAAATCATGCAAATTAGAGTCAAAAACAAGGGCAATAGAGTTTGGAAAAGTAGATACGATGGAGAAGTATCAACTCCCCCAAGCTTAACCCATTGCTTGTCCTCAAGCAATTTAGTTGATAAACTGAAAATGATAAAGAAAAACTTTTACAAACTCTGTTTGATCTTGTTGTTGTAAATATGTCTAACTGAAGTTTAGATTTTCAGCAAAGATTATGGACTAACCACGTTCACAATAACATTTAGGTCTCACATTCACTCATATCAACAACATAATCAACTAGCGAGCAATAATAACAGCTCTCGTATGAGAACACTTTTATCAAAACAATCATGATACAACATGATCAAATGATATCTCGCCAGCCCTTTCTGAGACCGCAAAACATAAATGCAGAGCACCTCCAAAGAACAAGGGCTGACTAGACATTGTAATTCATGGTGAAAGAGATCCTGTCATGCTCATACTCAATATCAATTAACAACAAAGCATACAAATGACAGTGGTGCTCTCTAACTGGTGCCTTTTATGAAAATGGAATGACTCGTTAATAAAGTAAATGGAAAGGCCCTTCACAGAGGGAAGCATTGATTTGCAGAGGTACCAGAGCTTGAGTTTTTAAACAGAGATAAGAAATATTTTTTGAGCAGTATGCTTTCATTTCTCACATAACGACCAAGAGGTTTTCAACATCTTCCATGCTAGATACATTATAGGCAGTCCCCAAACAGAATGATAAAGTTTTTACTCCCCCTCCACCAATCAATAACACTCCACGGCGAGCCAAATCCACGAGTAAAGTTTTTACTCCCCCTCCACCAATGAATCACACTCCATGGCGAGCCAAATCCACGGGTACCGTCCATACAGACACAATCCTAGGGAAGTTTTGTTTAATTATATTTTGATTTCATTTCGAGCATGGAACTGGGCATCCCGATTACCAGTCACTCTCTCGTGAATGATACTGAATCAACACATATCGTGAGAATAATCCACCTAGCATGGAAGATACTGACAGCCCCTAGGAACCACATGAGCGATTTGGGCATACAAAACAGAATGTTTATTTGAAGGTTTAGAGTTTGGCACATGCAAATTTACTTGGAACGGCAGGTAAATACCGCGTATAGGCAGGTATGGTGGACTCATATGGAACAACTTTCGGTTTGAGGAATTGGATGCACAAGCAATATTCCCGCTTAGTGCAAGTGAAGGCTAGCAAAAGACTAGGGAGCGACCAACTAGAGAGCGACATGGTCATCAACATGCTTTGAGATTAACCAACATTTAATGCAAGCATGAGTAGGATATAAATCACTATGAACATGAATATCATATAGGCTATGTTGATTTTGTTTCAACTACATGCATGAACATGTGCCAAGTCGAGCCACTTGAATCATTCAGAGGAGGATACCATCCCATCATACTACATCACAACCAATTTAATATGCATGTTGGCACCCAAGACAAACCATTATCCACTCTTAGCTAATTAAGCATGGCATGAGTAACTATAATCTCTAATTGTCATTGCAAATATGTTTCACCCATAATGAACTGAATTTGGAACAATGAGCTAATCATATCTACAAAAGCAAGATAGGTCGAGTTCATACCAGCTTTTCTCCATCTCAATCTTTTCATCAAATATCGTCATTATTGCCTTTCACTTGCACGGCCGAATGGTGTGCATAATAATAAGAGTGCTCGTGCATTGATCTAAGCTGGAATCTGCAAACAATAACTCAAAGGAGAAGTCAAGGTAATATGTCTCCATGATTGATAAACAATTATGCATATGAGAGACACTCAATATTTTCATTTTGGTCTTCTCCTTACGACCCAAAGGAAGGAAATTCAAAACAAGAATGAGAAAAACTATTTACATAGGAAAGCTCCCAACAAACAAAAGAAGAACGAAAAATATTTTTGGGTTTTTCTTTTAATACTACAAATAAGCAACTAGAAGGTAAAGCTAGAACTAATTTTTTTTGTAAATTTCTCAAAGTTAATTGAACACGCAAGAAGAAAGCGAAATAAGGAAATAAACTACCATGGATGGTACAATGAAAGAGTATGAACACCGACTACTAAAGTGTGAAAACATGAATGTAATGTTGGTGAGAGATACATACTCCCTCGAGCTTAGGCTTTTGGCATAAGTTGGTCTAGGGCCATGGCTGGAAACAACTCTCTTCCGGATAATCCAAAGCGTCCTGAGAGTTCCATTGGTTGGCGAGCTCCCACTGAAAGACTGGCTCAGGGTACGGATCAAAGGATGGCACTGGTTCTAGAGCTGGGGGTTGCGTCAGACCCCAATATCTGTAAATGCCTTTGGGCATAATGGTGCACCTTTGTGAGTGAATATCGAACAAAGAACAAGGAGGCAAAGTAATAATCTCACAAGTACCCTGGCTAAAAACTAAGTTATAAAGCAGCCTCCTATCATCATTTTTCTTAATAACATCATGTGCTACCATATGGTCATAATCTAAGAACTTCAAGGGTAGCAGCCTCTCATCTCCCTCGTCAAGCCTAATGGATATCTCAAAATGTCCAGACGAGAAGCATAGATACCTTCGAATATGGACCCTCTCGAACGGTTAGAGTTCAACCGTTGGGCTACCATAGCGCCTAGACTAAAAGTTCTATTAGCAAATAAAGCATGGCGCAGAATGGTGAGGTCAGGGGCACTAAGACCTCCACTCTCCCAACGACCAACAAAACATCTCCTCGCAAATAATGAATAATAGCATAGCACAGGAAAATGTAAACTAGCTGCTCTTGCCTTTGACACACCTCTCTCTTCCCCTATAGTGATTGCGGCAATGAAATCTTCCATGTCTCTAGGACGTGGTTCCCCGATGCTTCCCTCATAGGGTATTTTGCAAACTTTGCAAATATCATAAAGGTTCATTTTCTTAGGCACATCATATAAGTGGAATTCTACTATAGGAGGGTCTTCCCTAACATGAAAATGAAAATTTTGCACAAAGGTATTCGTGAGCAAGAGGTACTGGTCACACTTATCATTGAGGAAGTCGGTGAGGCCTGCATTCTTAGCCAAATAATAAAAATCTTCATAAATGTCGGCTGCCCTCAAGAATGTGTCACATGGCCATTCACATGGTCGAACTTCTATGGCGCGAGGAAGATTATACTTGGGTTTATCCCTCATATCATTTTCATCTTCCTTAGAACTCTGTATTGAAGAGCCTCTTAACAATCTCCTCAATATTTCTTTCTCTGAAAAATTCTTAAATTTTTAATGACCCAAAAATAAAGGTGAACAAAACTCATAGCAACTACTCCCACAAGTGCCTAGAGGCCATATCATGCATCAAAACTACTTGGGACCATACAAATGTGACATGGAAGCTCAAGAACAAGGTCACCACAGCAGAAAAATTTGCAATATATAAAGCACTAGAACAAAAACTAATTGGACCATTGGAGGAGTCACATACCGTAGAACAATCTCACAAAACAGTTTTGCGAATGATGTTTTGCACAAGGAGATCGGAAATGGCAGCAAAATGAGCTAGAACATGGGTTTGGGCAATGGTGGGATTTTTTCTGGCGGAATATGAAGTGGATGGGTGCAGGAATAAGTGAAGGGGGGCAAGTGGGACCCACAAGCCTGCTATGCATGGCTAGGGGGGTGGCCGCGCCTTGTGGCCTTGTGACCCACTGGTGCAGCCCCCTGTAGTGTGCTCAGTGCCAGATATTTTTAATTATTCCGGAAAAATCATACTACATTTTCATGGCATTTGAAGAAATTTTATTTTCAGGTCATTTTTCTATTGCACGGAAAACTCGGAAAACAGAAAAATAATAGCATTTTACTTAATTTAATACAACTAACAGAAAGTAAAGTTTGGGTACAGAAAGTTGTGCTTTCTAAATTCAACCATCTCATGATCATCAAAAGGAATCCATCAATAAGGTTGATCAAGTTTTATTGACAAACTTCTTTTGAGTAACATGAAACCGGAGAATTTTTGAATAATCACTAAGTTACCTCAATGGGGATATGTATGTCCCCAACAATTAGTATATCATATTTCTTCTTGACAGCGGGAAGAGGGAATTCAAAGTCTCTAATAATAATCGTCAGAATTTTTTCAATGGAGTTGATACTATGAACTTGAGGTTGTTTTTTCAGAAAGTGTACCGTATGATCATTACCATTAATATGAAAAGTGACATTGCCTTTGTTGCAATCAATAACAGCCCCTACAGTATTCAAAACTGGTCTACCAAGGATGATCGACATCTTGTCGTCCTCGGGAATATCAAGAATAACAAAGTCCACTAAGATAGTAGCATTTGCAACTACGACAGGTACATCCTCATAGGTACCGATAGGTAGAGCAGTTGATTTATCAGCCATTTGCAAAGAGATCTCAGTAGGTGTCAGCTTATTCAAATCAAGTCTACGATATAAAGAGAAAGGCATAACACTAACACCAGCTCCCAAATCACATAAAGTAGTTTTAACATAATTCCCTTTGATGGAGCATGGTATAGTTGGTATTCCTGGATCTCCTAATTTCTTTGGTACTCCACCCTTAAAATTATAATTAGCAAGCATGGTGGAGATTTCAGCTTCTGGTATCTTCCTTTTATTAGTCACAATATCTTTCATATACTTAGCATAAGGAGACATTTTTAGAATATCAGTCAAGCACATACGCAAAAAGACAGGTCTAAGCATCTCAACAAAGCGCTCAAAGTGCTCTTCATCCTTTTTCTTGGATGGTTTAGGAGGAAAGGGCATGGGTTTTTGAAACCATGGTTCTCTTTCTTTACCATGCTTCCTAGCAATAAAATCTCTTTTGTCGTATCTCTTATTCTTAGGTTCTGGGTTATCAAGATCAATAGCAGGTTCAATCTCCACATCATTATCATTACTAGGGTGAGCATCAACATGAACATCATCATTAATATTATCACTAGGCTCATGTTCATCACCAGATTGTGTCTCGGCATCAGAAACAGAAATATAATTTGGGTCTTCAGGTGTATCTATAACAGGTTCACTAGCAGCATGCAAAGTTCTATCATCATCCTTGTTCCTCTTATTATTGGAATGACTAGGTGCATCAGTATTACTCCTTTGAGAATCTTGCTCAATTCTCTTAGGACTACCCTCAGGATACAACTGGGACATTATACCACCTCTAGTCACAAGTTTAACAGAATGATCATTGTTCTTACTATTCATCTCATTAAGCAAATCATTCTGAGCTTTGAGTACTTGTTCTACTTGAGTAGTTACCATGGAAGCACGTTTACTAATTAGTTTGAGATCATTGATAGTTCTACTCATATAATCACCTAAGCAATCAAGCATGAAAGCATTATGTTTCAATTTTATACTAACATAAGCATTAAAATTTTCTTTCTTAACAACAAAATTATCAAACTCATCCAAGCATTGGCTAGCAGACTTATTATAAGGAATACCGCTTTCATCAAATCTACGAAGAGAATTTACCTCTACTACCTATGTCGGGTTATCAAGACCATGTATTTCTTCAATAGGTGGTAGATTCTTAACATCTTTAGCTTTAATACCTTTTTCTTTCATAGATTTCTTTTCCTCTTGCATATCTTTAGGGATGAGAAACAAAATACCTCTTTTCTTCGGAGTTGGCTTCGGATGTGCTTCGGGAATAGTACAATCATTATCATTGCTCAATATATTATTCAATAGTATTTCAGCTTGTTCAATAGTTCGTTCCCTGAAAACACAACCAGCACAACTATCTAGGTGGTCCCTAGAAGCATCGTTTAGTCCATTATAAAAGATATCAAGTATTTCATTTTTGTTGAGAGGATGATCAGGCAAAGCATTAAGTAATTGGAGAAGCCTCCCCCAAGCTTGTGGGAGACTCTCTTCTTCAATTTGCACAAAGTTAAATATTTCCTGCAAGGTAGCTTGTTTCTTATGGGCAGGAAAATACTTTTCAAAGAAGTGATATATCATATCCTGGGGGATACGCACACAACCAGGAGCAAGAGAATTAAACCATATCTTAGCATCACCCTTTAACGAGAAAGGAAACAACTTAACGATATAATAATAAAGAATTTTACCTCATGAGTAAATAGGGTGGCTATATCATTCAATTTAGTAAGATGTGCCACAAAAGTTTCAGATTCATACCCATGGAAAGGATCAGATTCAACCAAAGTAATAACTCAGGATCGATAGAGAATTCATAATCCTTATCAGTAACAAAGATAGGTGAAGTAGCTAACTTAGGATCATATTTAATTCTAGCATTCAAAGATTTTTCTTTCCACTTGCATAGCAATTTCTTAAGATCATCTTGTTGGAAATATGCCCTAGAGGCAATAAATAAAGTGTTTATTATTATATTTCCTTGTTCATGATAATTGTTTATTATCCATGTTATAATTGTATTGATTGGAAACACATTGCATGTGTGGATATATAGACAACACTTTGTCCCTAGTGTGCCTCTAGTGAACTAGCTCATTGATCAAAGATGGTCAAGGTTTCCTAGCCATTGACATGAGATGTCATTTGATAATGGGATCACATCATTAGGAGAATGATGTGATGGACAAGACCCAAACTATAAACGTAGCATATGATCGTGTCAGATTATTGCTAGAGTTTTCTGCATGTCAAGTATATGTTCCTATGACCATGAGATCATGCAACTCACGGACACTGGAGGAGTTCCTTGTGTGTATCAAACGTTGCAACGTAACGGGGTGACTATATAGTTTCTTTGCAGGTATCTCCGAGGGTGTTTGTTGGGTTGGCATGGATCAACACTGGGATTTGTTACTCTGTGTGACGGAGAGGTATCTCAGGGCCCACTCGGTACTACAACATCACAACAAGCCTTGCAAGCAATGTGACTAAGTGTTAGTCATGGGATCTTGTATTACAGAAACGAGTAAAGAAACTTGCCAGTAACAAGGTTCGACTAGGTATGGAGATACCGACGATCGAATCTCGGGCAAGTAACATACCGAAGAACAAAGGGAACATCATACGGGATTAACTAAATCCTTGACATAGAGGTTGGAACGATAAAGATATTCATAGAAAATTTAGGAATCAATATGGGCATCCAAGTCCCGGTATTGGTTATCGACCGTAGAGGTGTCTCGATCATGTCTACATAGTTCTTGAACCCGTAGGGTATGCACACTTAAGGTTTGGTGATGTTTCGATAGTATAGAGTTATGCATGGTGGTGACCGAAGGTTGTTCGGAGTCTCAGATGAGATCCCGGACATTACGAGGAGCTCTATCATGGTCCGTAGGTAAAGATTGACATATAGGAAGTCCTGTTTTGGTCACCGGAATAGTTCCGGGCTCATCGGTAGTGTACTAGGAGTGCCGGGAGGGTACCGGGGGACCATCGGGAGGGGTATTTCGATCCAAGAGGCTACATGGGCTGTGGGAGAAGGAATACCAGCCCTTAATGGGCTGGACGAAGGCCCACAGGAAGCCCATGCGGCTAGGGAAGAAACCCAAGGTGGAATGAAAGGCAAAAGTGGGAAAAGGGAAGGAGTCCTAATCCTACTAGGAGTGGAGGAGGAGGGATCCTCCCTCCACTTCGGCCGAAGTGGATTTGGCTCCCTTGGGAGACAAGTCTCCTTCCTCCCCTCCTCCTATATATACTACAGGTTTGGAGAGTTTTTGCGACAGAATTTTAGCCACGTGCGGCCCTCTCCTCTAGTCTGTAGTTTCTCATCTAGATCGGTTTTAGCAGTGCTTAGGCGAAGCCCTGCTGGAATTACTCCACCAACATCACCGCAATGCCGTCACTCTACCGGAGAACTCGTCTACCTCTCTGCTCCCTCTTGCTGGATCAAGAAGGCGGAGATTGTCATCAAGTTGTACATGTGCTGAACGCGGAGGTGCCATCTGTTCGGCGCTATATCGGGATGGATTGTGATTGGATCACGGGACGCTCGGCGATTTGGATCGTGAAGATGTTCGACTACATCAACCGCGTTTCTTAACGCTTCCCGCTTAGCAATCTACAACGGTATGTAGATCCACTCTCCCCTCTCTTAGATGCTCATCTCCTAGATTGCACTTGGTGAAGTGTAGGAAATTTTTTGTTTCCCATGCAACGTTCCCCAACACATCTCTATCATTACAAGCAAGAAAGTCCCTTGCTACCTCTCCTTCCATAACATAACCCTCAGGAATATCAGGCAATTCATATCTAGGAGAGCTAGGTCTAGCAGGTGTCTCATAGTGTTCAATTTCAATAATTTCATCAGTTTCAGAATTATCATAATTTTCAGCATTGGCTCTAGCAATTTGTTCGTCAAGAAATTCACCCAATGGCATAGTATTATCAAACAAAGTATCATCATAGGCATCATGCATAACAGAAGTGGCATCGTCAATTACTTGTGACATATCAAAATTACTAGCAGGTGGTGGTGTCGCAAACTTACTCATAACAGAAGGTGAATCAAGTGTAGAGCTAGATGGCAGTTCCTTACCTCCCCTCGTAGTAGAGGGATAGATCTTGATTTTTGGATCTTTCAGATTCTTCATAGTGATCAATAGGTATAAATCTGAAGTGACTCAGAGAATAGAGCTATGCTCCCCGGCAACGGCACTAGAAAAAGGTATTGATAACCCACAAGTATAGGGGGTCGCAACAATTGTCGAGGGTAGAGTATTCAACCCAAACTTATTGATTCGACACAAGGGAAGCCAAAAAATATTCTCGAGTATTTGCAACTGAGTTGTCAATTCAACCACACCTGAAATACTTAATATCTGCAAAAAAATATTTAGTAGCAAAGTAGTATGGAAGTAATGGTAACGGTAGCAAATGTAACAGTAGCAGTTTTTTAGTGATTGTAATAGTAGCAACGGAAAAGTAACTTAGCAAGGATCGATATGTGGAAAGCTCGTAGGCAGGATCGGTGATGGATAGTTATGCTAGATGGCATTCATCATGCAGCAGTTATAACATAGGGTGACATAGAACTAGCTCCAATTCATCAATGTAATGTAGGCATGTACTCCATATATAGTCATACATGCTTATGGAAAAGAACTTGCATGACATCTTTTGTCCTACCCTCCCGTGGCAGCGGGGTCCTATTGGAAACTAAGGGATATTAAGGCCTCCTTTTAATAGAGAACCGGACCAAAGCATTAGCACTTAGTGAATACATGAACTCCTCAAACTACGGTAATCACCGGAAAGAATCCCAGTTATTGTCACCCTGGGGGATGCGGATCATAACTAGTAATAGGTGTCTACAACTTGCAAGATAGGATCAAGAACACACATATATATATATATATATATTCATGAAAACATAATAGATTCATATACGAAATCATGGCACTCGGGCCCTAGTGACAAGCATTAATCATAGCAAAGTCGTACCAACATCAATCTCAGAACATAGTGGATACTAGGGAACAAACCCTAACAAAACTAACTTGATTACATGATAAATCTCAGGCAACCCATCACCGTCCAGCAAGCCTACGATGGTATTACTCACGAATGGTAGAGAGCATCATGGAATTGGTGATGAAGGATGGTTGGTGATGACGATGGCGTCGATTTCCCCTCTCCGGAGCCCAAAACGGACTTCAGATCTGGCCTCCCGAGGAAGAATGGGAGGTGGCGGCAGCTTCGTATCGTGGAACGTGATGAACTCTTCTCTCTGATTTTTTTTCTCCACTAATAGGAATAAATAGGAGTGCAATTGAGGTCGGTGGAGCAGCAGGGGCCCCACAAGCCCTCTAGGTGCAGCCAGGGGGTGGTCGCGCCTGGCAGGCTTGCCACCTGTGGGTGGCCCCCCTCCGGTTGATTCTTTCGCTAGTATTTTTTATTAGTTCCAGAAATATTCTCCATAAATTTTCAGGTCAATCCAAGAAATTTTATTTCTACACAAAAATAACACCAAGGCAATTCTGCTGAAAACAGCGTCAGTCCGGGTTAGTTCCATTCAAATCATGCAAATTAGAGTCCAAAACAAGGGCAAAAGAGTTTGGAAAAGTATATATGATGGAGACGTATCAACTCCCCCAAGCTTAACCAATTGCTTGTCCTTATTCTTCTTCTCTTTCTTCTCTGGCACCTCATACGACGCCACGACCAGCATCACCATCACCAAGGGCGACCTAAGGTCTTCGGGCAAGTGGGCTGGGTCATTGATTTTCTTGGCTTTCTCCAGCTAGCCCTGTAAACACAAAGGGAAGGAGGGTTAAATCCTTGTCGAGGGTTACAATTCAGAATACAACGAGAAATCCTATCATACCTTCAAGGGTGAGGTGTCAGCGTCCAAGACGATGTCTTCTTCTTCAGTCGTCCATTCCTTCTGGGGCTTGAAGAGCACTTTCCACAACTTCTCGTGAGTTGTGTGGAAGAACTTGTGCATGATGGCCGGGTCCCCGACCTTGTAGGCCCACATCAGGGTCTCCCGGTGCTGGCAGGGTAGGACGCGGTGGCGAAGCATGACCTGGACAATGTTGGTCAGATCGATGTTGGCCTCCACCATTTGAGTGATGCACTTTTGCAGCACCTTCACTTCTGAGGCGGATCCCCAGTCGAGGCCTTTCTCGATCCACGAGTTTAGCCTCGCGGGGAGTCCAGATCTGAACTCAGGCGGCGCCGATCAACATGTGTCTCGTGGCTTGGTGATGTAGAACCACTCCTTCTGCCAGACCTTCATGGTGTCGATGAAGGTGTCGTCCGGCCACCCGACCCGCGGGAGCTTGCTGATTACAGCCCTGCCACAGTCAGCGTGTTGGCTGCTAACCGTCTTTGGCTTCATATTGAAGACCTTGAGCCATAGGTTGAAGTGTGTCTGGACTCACAAGAATGCCTCACAGACGGTGATGAAGGCCGAGATGTGCATAAAAGAATTCGGGGGGAGATCGTGGAAGTCTAACCCGTAAAAGAACATCAATCCCCTAACGAAGGGGTGAAGAGGGAAACCTAACTATCAGAGGAAATGGGGGATGAATACTACTCGCTCACCCGGCTTCGAAGTTGGCAGCACTTGGCCCTCTTCTAGAGGACGGTGGGGGTGTTGGGCGAGAGGTATCCGGTGACCTTTAGCTTCCGAATGTCCTTATCGGTGACGCATGAGGCCTCCCACTTGCCTTGCAAGCCTGAGCCAGCTATGATTGAGCTTGGGAAGGACGGCTTGGAAGGGGAAAGGAGAAATGGATCTAGGCTCTTGAGGCTAGGTTGCAATATGGAATCGAGTCTGGATGCGTAGGGAGGCCTTCGGGTTTTTTCTCCTTTTAGTGGGAATCCGTAATACCAAGGGTCCTCTTTTACTGCCCCAGGCTATGGCACATCCCGAAGCAATCGTGTTGTTATACGCGCGTGGGGTTACCCAGATCATTACTCGAGTGGCACGATCTTCGTGTTGATAAGGCGTGCCGCTAGAAAAGTGTAGGATCGAAAGTAGGCCTAGAGGGGGTGATTAGACTACTTGACCAGATAAAAATCTACATTTTCCCAATTTTAAGTGTTGGCAGATTTTAGCATTCATAGCAAGTCAAGTACACCCTACACATGCATGTCTATGAGTATAGCAGTGGAAAGTAAAGACAAGCATGTAAGTAAAGGAAGGGTAGGAAGATCAAACACAATTGGAGACACGATGATTTTTTCCCGTGGTTCTAATAGGTGGTGCTATTGTACGTCCACGTTTATGGAGTCTTCAACCCATGGAGGGCAACGACCGCAAGAGTCCACGGAGGGTTCCACGAAGAAGCAACCATGACTATACCATGATGGCATACGTCCACAGAGGACTAGCCTAACTCGGTGTAGATCTTCATGAAGTAGGTGATCTCCTTGCCCTTAGAAACTTCTTGGTTCACTCCACAACACGAAGTAGGAGGCCCCCAAGCGACACCTAACCAATGTAGGAGGCACCACCCTCCAAAAGGTAATAGGCTTGATAATGTCGATGAACTCCTTGCTCTTGTGGTTCAAGATGATAGACTCCTCAACACACAATCACTCTCTCATAGATTTGGCTTTGGTGGAAGAGATTGATAGGGTGGAAAGCAACTTGGGGAGGCAAGAGATCAAGATTCATATGCTTGGAATGGAATGGCATGATCTCAATACATGAGTAGGTGGTTCTCTCTCAGAAAATGAGTTGGTATGAGTGGGGATCTATTCTGAGTGCTTCTCTTTCGAGTAGGTGGTGGTGAAGGGGTATATATAGGCATCTCCAAAAATCCAACCGTTACACCTAATAAGTCAGACTCGGTGACACCAATGTATTAATCTCGGTGGTATCGAGCTGCCTCAATGGTAGCAACTTTTGAATCTCGGTGAGACCGATATATAAAACTCGGTTGCACTGATAAGGTGACCAATGATCAGATTGCAAAACTTGGTGGCGCCGATTCAACAAACTCGGTGGGACCGATTTTGTGAATTTGCGTAACAGGAAGTTGGCAACCCAAACTCGGTGGCACCAAAGCGGAATCAGTTGCACTGAATGGCTAGAGTTTGGCTGAGTCTGTCTGAGGCTGAGAATCGGCTGCACCGAGTGGAAAGTATTGGTTGCACCGATTTTGGATATTTGGCTTCAAACAGACTTTTGTGTAAGAGCTTGCGGGTGTATGTGGTGACTATCACTTTTGCACATATGAGCATTTTTTTCACCAACAGTACCTTACCCCCCTTTTGATAGTATTTGCTTTCCTATGGACTCAAAGTGATTTCTCACAAAGTAAAATGTAGAGTCCTCTTGCTTGAAGATTTGCCAAACTATTTCCTTGCATCTTGGGGTATTCCACAATATTTTTGTCAACCCATCATTGAACTTTTCCTGAAACATGCTTAGTGGAAACATTAGTTCAATGACATATATGTTGTTATTAATTACCAAAACCACCAAGGGAGCAAGTGTGCTTTCAATCTCCCCCTTTTTGGTAATTGATGACAACATATAGATCAAAGCTTTGACATATGATATAATCAATGAATATAATCATCGCTTTGAGAAGTATGTGATAAGCAAGAGCTCCCCCTAAATTTGTGCATTATTTTTAAATTTGTGTTTGAATGCAAATGCATAATCGATTAGGTACATGGGGTACTTCTTCCATGTCGCATACAACTTGGTGGTGTGCAAGAGTAATAAGAGCTACTATCATAGCACAACACATCAAGCAAAGTGAATGTTCATCACATAAGCATCAAAAGGATAAGAAATAGTAGCAACACACATTAAAGCGTATGATCAAACACCAAACAAAGTATAACACATCCAAACCAAAAGACCAAATGTTTTTAAAACAGCGATAAAACCAAACGCTCTCTCACTCGAAGCCTAAAGATCTATATACAACTTATCCCCCTTTGGCAACAAGTTACCAAAAAGATCAAAGAGATATAGCTAATCGTCCTTCTGCGGGTGATCTCCTCCGATGGTTGATGTCGGAGTCGAGAGAACTGCATCGGCGAAGACCTCTGTTGATGTCCTGGATGGAGTTGGAGTAGCAACTAGTGGCACTAGAGGAGCTGATGGAGCTGAAGTCACTGTAGCTGGTGCAGACGATGAAGGTCTAGTCTCCGGAGCTGGCACTTTAGGTGTACTGGCCTGTGTCCTGAACTAGATAGTCATCCCGACAGGTGCACAATCCTCATCATCATTAGAAGAATCAAACTCTGAAGAGATGTGACGGATAGGAGCTTCATCTACTTCCTTCTTGAGCTCGTTCACGGTCTTGGTCAGCCCATCCACCTTATCATTGAGGGTCTTGACTGTATCCTCAAAGATGTTCACAAGGCTTTTCTGATCTTCTAGTATGCTTTTGATATCCTTCTGCATGTCCATGACTGTAGAGATCAAGAGATCCAACTGCTCATTCCTGGATCTAGGGACTTGAGCACTAGTGTCTCTAGTTGCCTCTGGCTCTGCTTGTGCCTGAGTTGCAGCTAATGTGGGATGGTCTGGATCCATCACCACAATGTTGTCCTCGGAATCCGTTTGTAGGGGCAAGTGGGGTCTGTCCAGAGCAAAGATGTGCTTCTCAAGCTTGGAGTTGATGAGCATCTGAATGTAGAGTGCATAGCAGCATGAGCGCTCCTGGTCAGCAGCAACCCTCTTCACTGTCTCCACTATCAGATCCATCACCCTGAATCTCTCGTGCTGGTCAATATGAATCAGCAGCTTGATGGAGTAGCCTTGGATCATCTTCTCGTCACCTGACTTGGGCATCAAGGTATGCCTCAGAATAGTGTTAATGCTGTGGAGACCTGCCTGGAGGTGATAGATGGATCCTAGCTTGTGGGACTAAAGTTGTGCAACAGGGATGGCATTGTACATGTCGTTCATGGCATTATGGCCTGCGTTGGACTCTGAACAAACGCATATATCTGCATCATGTGCCTCTAGGACTCCTAAGATAGCAGCCCATTCATCAACTATAGACTCGTATCTTGCTCCTTCTATCATGCACACAATCCTACCATCTCCATAGAAGTGAGGAACAGAGTAGAATTGCATGATCATCTCGTCGTTCCATGCAGTGAACTCTCTGCCAACAAACTGGTCAATGCCAATGCAGTGGAAGTTGGCTTGCACACTCGGGAAGTAGTTTTCATTTTCCTTGATGTACTTCCAGTCGACATATCTCATATCGCTCATAGCTGGACTCTTGTCAAGCAGCACAGTCTCATAGAAGTCATGTTCCTCCTTGGTATAGAATTTGTAGTGCACAGATGTTTTCCTCCTCTAAGAGTAAGGATCAAGGGCTCTCCACTCTCTCAAACCTGCATCCTTCTTCTTCTTCATATCCATAGCAATAGGATGGCTAGCATTATGCTCTGGAAGGTGAGGTGTGAGCTTGATCAAAGCAGACATAGCATTGTCATCAGCTTCTCTGAAAGTGGATCCCTTGTTCTTCTCAGAAGCTAGAATGTCTCTGGTAGTCCTCTTGGACTTCTCTGCAGCAGCCTTCTTAGGTGCAGACTTGGTGCTCTTGGAGGGACCTTGCTTTGGCATAGCATCTGCCAACAACTTCTTCTACTTCTTCTTGGGAGGGGCCTTGACCACATGCTCTTCCTCCTCCTCAGTAGCAGCACCAACAACCTTCTCAGGGTCCTCATACATTGAAGTAGGCCTGCCAACAACACGAATGATCCTTTTCCTCCCTCCCGCCTTCTTAGGCAAAGACTTCCTTGGGGGCTCAATGGTCATGGTAGCCCTATGTGAGAGCCTGGCTTAATAGGAATGATAGACTACTCATATCAACAAGGAATTCCTTCTTTTCCGGAAGCCCACTCGGAAAGAACTCCAAAGTTAAGCATGCTTGGCTTGGAGTGATTCTAGGATGGGTGACCGACCGGGAAGTTCGTCCCAGGTGCACACGAGTGAGGACAAAGTGCGCAGGAAAGACTAGTGTTGGTTTGTGGGGCTAGTCTAGATCCCGCCAGGTGTAACAGGGTGTTACAATTGGTAACAAAGCCGACCCTTGCGGTTACATGGGCATGCGTGGGCTAGGTGCACGAGCATGTGACGCATGGTGTGTGTGCCCGTCGTGGCACACAACATGGCACATGTGCTGGACTGGACACACATACGTGTGCCAAAAGGGAACATTCCTGATGGGCCGACGAGGACGTCGGTTCTTTTGAGTGGGGGTGTATGCGAGAGCCTGGCTTAATAGGAATGATAGACTACTCATATCAACAAGGAATTCCTTCTTTTCCGGAAGCCCACTCAAAAAGAACTCCAAAGTTAAGCGTGCTTGGCTTGGAGCGATTCTAGGATGCGTGACTGACCGGGAAGTTGGTCCCGGGTGCGCACGAGTGAGGACAAAGTGCGCAGGAAAGACTAGTGTTGGTCTGTGGGGCTAGTCTAGATCCTGCCAGGCGTAATGGGGTGTTACACCCTATCACTCTCAAGTGCTCTCACAGTTTCTGGAGGTGCATATGTCTTGCTGACCAACCTCCTGGAAGAGGTGGCCTCATTCGCTGACTTCTTGGCAACCTTCTCTTGCTTCTTAGCAAGAACCTCCTCTGGAACAAAGTCTGAATCCTCCTCATCTGAATTTAGTCTCTTACTGGTCCTTCTAGCAGCCTTGGGAAACCCATGTGAACTAGGGTTTCCTGGATCTAAAAATGAGCTGGACCCAGGGCTAGTGCCTGAACTCATGTCTATGTTCTGCTCCTACAAGTTCTGGCTATCCTCAGCATCTGACATATCTGACCCTGTGAATAGAGTATGGAAGAGTGGAATAGGATAAGTCATCATAAAATGCAACTGGTTGTTTAAAGTTTGAAGAGAAAAATCATAGATGTAATTCACAGCAAAATTGGATTTCAGTGCCACTGAGTCAAACATTTCGGTGCAACCAAGACGCACAAAACTCTTAACCGAAACTTGGCAACAGTTTCGGTCGGACCAAAACTGTCACTCGGTCTCACCGAGTTCTGTCCTCAGTAGCAAAAAATGGAATTGGTGGAACCAATTTTTCTGACTCGGTATCACCGAGATGCAACTTTGCGGGCAACTAAATCTAGAATTCTTCGATTCGCTAGACTAATGAAGTTTCTCATGGACAGATCGATCTCAAACAGTGGCTAGATAATGGAGAAACCCCAATGCGCAAGAATCGGAGGTTGGAGCGCAAGAGGGGGCCGAATCCATACCCTAGCTCAGTGATGGATCTGCTACGACGGCGACGTGGGCAAAGATTCCGTCGACGGCGGTGATTCCCAGCGGCGGAGACACCCGGGGAAGCAAAGGCGATGACCAGAGGTCCTTTTTGGCAACTTAGGGTTTTGGGCGCGACGGTTTGACGATTGAATTTCAAAGCGTCGGGTCCACAACATATATACCCCACACTGTCGGTGACACCGATTCTAATTTTCGGTGTCACTGAGTTTCTCAACTGTCAGCTGACAGGGGAACTTGGTGTAACCGAGAATATGGAATCGGTAGTACCGAGATCCAAAACTAGATCCACCCTAGGCATTCGGTGAGACCGAGAATTTTGAGTTGGTTCCATCGAGATGCACTTGGGAGGTTTTAATAGTTAGTCCTTTGTCGATACGGAACTCCGAGTGCTCCTCACACACAGAGATCTAAAAGTACTTGTTCAAATTTTGTGATGCGGCATGAATAAAATATGAGGTGATAAAGCATAGATAGCTAGAGGGGTGGTCCTAGGCATTCTTGTACATCCAATTGGCAAATGAAAAAATCAAAAGCCAAATAGCAACAATTAGATGTCCTCGAATGAGTAAATAAATGCATACCAACATGCTCACACAATAGGATGTCAAATTAAAACATGGCAAACATGCACAAACATACTAGCATCTAACAAGCACTTTGGCGATGACACAGTCATCTATATATGAGTATATTGACTTAGGAGCCAAGTAAGAATACTTGATCATAGGTCATACTCATCGTTTAAGCACAAGTGGGGTTACCACTTTTACATAAAGAGTTTAATGTTGTCACATACTATGAGATGCTTTGACTCAGGTCTTAGAGTAAAGCTCTCCCTTGATGTGACATACCCCCATAGGAGGGATAAACTAACCTTGGGTTTTGTCGATGAAGACTTCATGTAGGTGAAGTAGTGGTGGATTCTCAAAGTTTATGAAAATCACCATGAGTTGGGAGCATCCTTGTCGTTTCATTACTCTTCTCACCTACATGGGTTAGTCCCAACACACAAGAGACAAATAATAGGATATCTATGGACATGGAGTGCAAAGCATATATGATGATGTCCATTTATTTGGTGATTACCTTGTCCCTTTCTTACCTTTGAGGGAATGTGTGACTCCTTGAACTATTGCATGATGTTTATGTTGATTGCAACTAGTTCTTGCCAATAATAAATATGACTGGATTTCATTGGCGGAGTCACCCCTCTAGAACTTCTCTAGTTCTTCTTCTTGGGGACCCACATCAAGTTGATGGGGATCTTTGGTGTTCAAGTACACTTGTAGAAGTTGAGATTGTAGTAGCCTTGGGAACCCACTTCACCAAAGCTCGAGATTCATCTTCATATGAGTTAATGTCCTCCTGAAGCTTGTTCCTGTCCTTCAGCTTGGGTCTTCTGGTGGAAGGTCAGCTTGAGCTTTTGTTCCCTTGGGGAGAGTATTTTCATACTTCTCCTTTTGAGGAACAAACTTGGTATTGGGGTATTGACCTTCTTCCCATTCGACTCCATTAGCGTTGAAGTAGCCCACACCACGGTTCTTCCGGTAGCCTCTGTGCTTGCATACAATCTCCTCAAATAGTTTGCACCCGGCAAGACTTCTTGTAGATACCTTTCTCTATAATCCCTTTCAAAAGTTCATTTTCTTGCTCAAGTGTAACTTGGCTAAGAGAAGAGTTAGTGGGATCAATAGAACTACTAGAAGCAATGTCATTGGATTTGTCATTTTTATTGCTACTAGTTGAAGAACCTTTCTTGCCTTTGTTACTAGTTTGCTTAGTCTTAACATGTGGCATGAACATATACAAGAGAAGTCGTTTGGCAAGGAAGTCTTCTTTCAAAGATCGTCATTGATTGCTTTAAGGAACTCATGCTCTTGCTCTAAATTGAGCTTCTCGAAGCGGAGATTCTCATGTGTCCTTTCAAGCTCTCTATGATATTGTAGAGTAGACTCGTGAGCTAACTTAAGAGTGTTTAGTTCTTGACTTAGTCATTCTATTTCTAACTTATCATCATCGCATGACTTATCTAGACGAGAGTGAGTACTAGCAAGTTCATTTTGACTAACATTACTAGATTTGTCAAATAGCAAGTCATCTTCATCACTATTGAAATCAAGATACTCGGGGTGTGATACCTTGGGACCTTTAGCCATGAAGCAACATCCACTCCCTTCATTTGGTGAATCAAATATGTCGTAGGAGTCAGTTGTCACTAGTGCAAGTCCGGCAACACCTTCATATTGACTATAGTCGGAGTTGGAGTGGTAGCTTCTCTCAGAGTGGTTGTCGAATTCGAAGCCGGAAACCCATTCACCAACATGAGCTTGATGTTTCCTTCTTGAGTAGCTCTCAGTGTACTTGTCCTTCTTCTCCGAGTCCCTACTTCTCCTTGAGGGTATTCGTTCATAACAATCATCCCTACTCCTTATCTCTCTTCGAGGTGACTCATCTCTTGAGATTCGTCTTCTTTCCTTTTGTAAGGAGTCGTGCACTCATTGGAGTAGTGTTCGGGTTTCCCACAATTGTAGCAGTTTTAGTCATGACTTGACGAACGCTTCTCTTCATATCTTGAGTTGGAGCTTTGATCTTTGCTTATATTCTTGTAGAACTTGTTGAATTTCTGGACCATGAGGCTTATATATTCATTTGTGACAAGGTTGTTGCTTGAGGTAGCGGGAGAATTAATTGTGGCTTTGTAAGCACCGCTAGACTTGTGATGAAGCTCTTCCTTGTCCTTGAGTGTCATCTCATGAGCAACAATCCTTCCAATCACTTCCGTTGGCTTGAGATCTTTCTAGTTGGGTCATTTGGATCAATGTGCATACGGTGTCATATCGATCATCCAAGGCTCGAAGTATCTTCTTGATGATGAATTTGTAGGTCATTTCTTTGCTTCCTAAGCCGGCAATCTCATTGGTGATGAGAGCTAGCCTAGAGTATATCTCAGCAACTCCTTCACCATCCTTATCTTGAACTTGTCAAGCTGACTTTGAAGAACATCCAACTTGGAATCTCTTATAGATTTGGTACCTTCATGCACATCAACCAAAGTATCCCAAATCTCTTTTGCATTCTCAAGACGGCTGATTTTGTTGAATTCTTCGGGACATAGGCAGTTGAAGAGAATGTCACATGCTTGAGCATTGATTTGCAACATCTTCAATTCTTCCGCAGTCGCTTCACGATCCGGTTCCCTTCCATCCGCAAAGAATTCACCTTGCAATCCAATAGGAACAACAGACCAAACGGCAGGGTTATCACCAAGAAGATGCATTTTCATTTTGTACTTCCAACTAGCAAAATTAGTGTCATAAAAGTATGGACCTCTACGGTGATAATTTCCCTCACTAGACGCCATACTCTCCTAGGTTGTGAAACCAATGCAATGGAGACCAAAGCTCTAATACCACTTGTAGAATCGAAAGTAGGTCTAGAGGGGGGGTGATTACACAACTTGACCAAATAAAAATTTACTATTTCCAATGTCTACTACACAACCTTCTTCTTGTAGACTCGTGTTGGGGCTCCAAGCGCAGAGTTTTGTAGGACAGCGACAATTTTCCCTCAAGTGGATGACCTAAGGTTTATCAATCCGTGGGAGGTGTAGGATGAAGATAGTCTCTCTCAAACAACCCTGCAACCAAATAACAAAGAGTCTCTTGTGTCCCCAACACACCCAATATAATGGTAAATTGTATAGGTGCCCTAATTCGGCGAAGAGATGGTGATACAAGTGTAATATGGATGGTAGATATAGGTTTTTGTAATCTTAAAATATAAAAACAGCAAGGTAACAAATAGTAAACAGCGAGCAAAACGTTGTATAAATGCTTGGAAACAAGGCCAAGGGTCCATACTTTCACTAGTGCAATTTCTCTCAACAATACTAACATAGTTCAATCATATGTAAATACCTCTCGTGCGACAAAGAGTTCACTCCAAAGTCACAAATAGAAAGGAACTAACGAAGAAATTATTGTATGGTACGAAACCACCTCAAAGTTATCTTTTTTTATCATTCTTATGAGCTATCCCTATAAGTGTCACGAACAGCCTAGAGTTCGAACTAAAATAACACCTTAAGATACACATCAACCAAAACCCTAATGTCACCTAGATACTCCAATATCACCACAAGTACCCATGGGATTGATTATACGATATGCATCACATAATTTCAGATTCATCATATTCAATCCAACACAAAGAACTTCAAAGAGTGCCCCAAAGTTTCTACCGAAACATCAAGACAAGAGCGTGTGCCAACCCCTATGCATATATTCCCAAGGTCACGGAACCCGCAAGTTAATCACCAAAACATACATCAAGTGGATCAATAGAACATCCCATTGTCACCATGGATATCCCATCGCAAGACATACATCAAGTGTTCTCAAATCCTTAATGACTCAATCCGATAAGAAAACTTCAAAGGGAAAACTCAATTCATCACAAGAACATAGAGAGGGGAAAACTCCATATGATTCAATCTATATCAATAAAGCTTGCGGTACATCAAGATCGTGCCATCTCAAGAACATGAGAGAGAGGGGGAGATGAAAAACATAGCTACTACTACATACCCTCAGCCCCAAGGGTGAACTACTCCCTCCTCATCATGGAGAGTGCCGGGATGATGAAGATGGCCTCCGGTGATGGTTTCCCCCTCCGGCAGGGTGCCGGAACGAGCTCCCGATTGGTTTTTCGTGGCTCTCGAGGCTTGCGGTGGCGGAACTCCCTATCTAGGTTTCTTTCTGGGGGTTTGTATTTATAAGAGTTTGTGGCGGCGGAAACAAGTCACGGGGGTCCACGAGGAAGTCACAAGCTAGGGGGCGCACCCTAGAGGGGTGGGAGCGCCCCTGTGGCTTGTGGCTTCCTCGGCCTTCCTCTCCGATGACTCTTCGCTCCAGTATTTTTTATATTTTCCAAAAATATTCTCCATAAATTTTTAGCTCATTCCGAGAACTTTTATTTCTGCACAAAAACAACACCACGGTAGTTCTGCTAAAAACAACGTCAGTCCGGGTTAGTTATAATAAAATCATACCAAAATCATATAGAACTATTGTAAACATGGCATGAATACTTCATAAATTATAGATACGTTGGAGACGTATCAGCATCCCCAAGCTTAATTCATGCTCGTCCTTGAGTAGGTAAATGATAAAAGAAATAATTTATGAAGTGTGAATTCTAGCATAGTGCATAAATTTGATCAATAATAGTTCCAAACACTTTTTCTAGCATCATTATATATCATAAATAGTAGCTCATCTCCTAAACCGTCTTAGATGAAATAACATGTTATCCACATGTTAAAGTATCGACTAACAAACTATGCAATTCATCTTATTTTCAGGAAGAGTCTATGTAAGAGCTTTGATTTAGCAAATTCCACATACTCAACTATCCTATAGTCTTCCATGATTGCTAAAACTCAAAACATATTTTCAGAGCAAATGGCATCCATCGAACACAAAGAAATATAGGGGATTAAAGTTTCGCCTCCCAACTTATTTATCTTATAGATAATTGTCAACAATAATCATTCATGATCAAATATATTTGAATGGCCATATATGCTTGGATCTTTCCCCCAACACATGACGCTTGCCAAGAGAAAAAGGCGAAATATAGGAAGTGGTGAAGATCACCATGATTCTAGCATAAAGGTAAGTACTAGAAAGTAATAGATAGGCCCTTCGTAGAGGGAAGCATTGATTTGCAGAGGTGCCAGAGCATGAACTTTTAAAACAGAGATGACTAATAATTTTGGGCGGTATGCTTTCATTGTCACCATAACAACCGAGAGATCTCGGTATCTTCCATGCTAGATACATTATAGGCGGGTCCCAAACAGAATGGTAAAGTTTTTACTCCCCCTCCACCAATCAATCACACTCCACGGCGAGCCGAATCCACGGGTACGTCCATACCAACAACATTCCTGGGGGGGTTGTTTAATTATTTGCATTTTTTTTATTTCGGGGCTGGGAATCCCTATTACCAGCCACTTTCTGGTGAATGATAGTGAATCAACACATATCGTGAGAATAACCCACCTAGCATGGAACATACTGACAGCCCCTAGTTACTATATGAGCAATTCGGGCATACAAAACAGAATATTATTTGAACGTTTAGAGTTTGGCACATGCAAATTTACTTGGAACGACATGTAAATACCGCATATAGGTAGGTATGGTGGACTCATATGGAACAACTTTGGGTTTAAGGGTGTTTGGATGCACAAGTAGTATTTCTACTTGGTGTGGAAGTTTTGGCTAGTATGAGGTGGAAGCAAGCACCACATGTTGGAGGATCCATAACAATATAACTTCTATGCAAATATACGCAACCATAACTCATTAAGTTGTCTTCCTTGTCCAACTTCAACTAATTTGCTCAAGTTTGAAAATAATGAATGGGTAATCACAATCATAGAAGATGTCCAAGATAGTATATTTATATGTGAAATCTCTCTTCCTACAATATTATTTCATGAATTGTTCAAATGATCAATGCAGTGTTTGATAACTTTCAATAAATTCTACTACCTATACTTCTTATATGTGAAGTCACTACTCCCATGGGATAAGAATATAAAACATATATAATTTCAGATTTATGATATTCAATTCATTCAACCATTTACTCATAGGATATAAGTGAAGCACGAGAGTAAATGACAAAACTACTCCAAAACATATAAGTGAAGATCAATGAGTAGTCAAGCAATTAAGTAGCTATGTGAGGACTTTCTCTCTCTCTCTCCCTATCTCAATAAGGATTTTCAGATCTGAGTATTTTATTTAAATAGCAAGAAAAACAGAAATAGCACTCCAAGAATAGCACACACCATGTGAATGAATAAAAATTTAGGCTCAACATAGGCTAACCAATAGTTGACAAAGAGAGGTGGGATGCGTAGCATCCCCAAGCTTAGATGCTTGAGAGTTCTTGAGATATTTACTTGGGGTGCCTCGGGCGTCCTGAATCATGAGCTTTTGAATCTTGTTCAATCCTATCATATCCCGGTTTCACCTATTGTCAAAAACTTCATCCACACAAAACTCTAAAGGAACTCGTGAGATAGGTTAGTAGACATAATAATAAATCAGCTCTTTATGTACTGAAAAGACAAGTTTCATAATAATTTTAGAACATTTGGTACTGTATACTACCATTTCCACAATTTATATCTACCAATATAGGCTATGGAAACTGTAGGATAAATAGATAAAAAACTATGGCAGCAATCTTTCTAAACAGAACGGTCTGTAGCAATTTATGAAAACAGTGTACTTATGTAACTCAAACAATTATGAAAATTTATGACATGCTATAAAATTGATATGAAACCACTATGTAAAAATTTCAGAAACTTTCAACGTTCCAATAAAATATGAAAATTCAAACACTACAGCCAAAGTTTCTGTTTTTTACACAACACACATCAAAACATGCAATGCAAGCATCCTAAGGCAATTCTTGGAAATTTTTATTGAAAAAAAATATTATAAATAACACCTAACAGAGAAAAAAATGACGCTCCAAGCAAAACTCATATTATGTGACGAATAAAAATATAGCTTCAAGTAAGATATACCGATAGTATTGAAGACGAAAGAGGGGATGCCTTCCGGGGCATCCCCAAGCTTAGACGCTTGACTATTCCTTGAATATTGCCTTAGGGGTTCCTCGGGCATCCCCAAGATTATGTTTTTTTCAGTACTTATTTTCCTCATATCGGTGTCTCATCCAAAACTTGAAAACTTCAATCACACAAAACTTAACGGGACTTCGTGAGAAGGGTTAGTGTAAGATAAATCATTCACTTAGGCACTGTCAAGACAAGATTCATAATTGTTCCCACATGATACCTAATGTATTACATCATTCCCACAATTTATATTACTCAATATAAGCTATAGGAATACTTGAAATAAGCAAACTATGCATGCAAAATAGAATCTGTCAAAAACAGAACAGTCTGTAAAGATCTGAATGATCACCATACTTACCTGACTCTAAAAATTCTAAAAAATTATGAAAAATCAAGAAATTTGCATATAAGTGTTGTGTAAAAAATTTAGAATTTTTTAACTCTCCAGTAAAATGAGATAATTCATATGTTGGACGCAAAACTTTCTGTTTTTGCACAGAATCAAACAAGCAAGTATCCACACTATCCCAAAGGCTTTACTTGGCACTTTATTGAAATAAAAGACACAAAACATGATTAATAAAATACATTAATAATATTAACACATGAAAACAGAAGGTAAAAGTGTTGGTTTGTCTCCCAACAAGCGCTTTTCTTTAATGCCTTTTAGCTAGGCATGATGATTTCAATGATGCTCGTGTAGGAATAATAATTGAAACATGCAAAAGAGCATCATGAATCTCATGACAAGAACATTTAAGTCTAACACACTTCCTATGCATAGGGATTTTGTGAGCAAACAATTTACGGGATCAAGAATCATCTAGCATAGGAAGGCAAAACAAGCATAACTTCAAAACTTTGAACACATAGAGAGGAAAGTTGATATTATTGCAATTCCTACAAGCATATGTTCCTCCCTCATAATAATTTTCAGTAGAATCATGCAGGAATTCAACAATATAACCAGCACATAAAGCATTATTTTCATGATGCACAAGCATGGAAATTTTATCACTCTCCACATAAGCAAACTTCTTCTCATTCATAATAGTGGGAGCAAACTTAACAAAATAACTATCATGTGACACTTGATTGACATAACCACATTGAATATGAAAATCATGATAATAGGTTTCATGGTTGTCATTACACTTTATAGCATACATGTCATCACAATAATCATCATATATAGGAGGCATGCTATCATCATAATAGTTTTTCTCATCAAAATTTGGGGGACAAAAAATATCATCTTCATCAAACATAGCATCCCCAAGCTTGTATCTTGGCATATCATTAGCATCATGAATATTTAGAGAATTCATACTAACAATATCACTATCATGCTCATCGTTTAAAGATTTAGTGCCAAATATTTTAATAACTTCTTCTTCTAACACTTGAGCACAATTTTCGTTTCCATCATTTTCACGAAAGACATTAAAAAGATGAAGCATATGAGGCAACCTCAATTCCATTTTTTTGTAGTTTTCTTTTATAAAACCAAACTAGTGAAAAACAAGAAACTAAAAGATTTGATTGCAGGATCTAAACATGTACCTTCAAGCACTCACCTCCCCGGCAACGGGGCCAGAAAAAGAGCTTGATGTCTACTACACAACCTTCTTCTTGTAGACTTGTGTTGGGCCTCCAAGCGCAGAGTTTTGTAGGACAGCGCCAATTTCCCCTCAAGTGGATGACCTAAGGTTTATCAATCCATGGGAGGTGTAGGATGAAGATGGTCTCTCTCAAACAACCCTGCAACCAAATAAAAAAGAGTCTCTTGTGTCCCCAACACACCCAATACAATGGTAAAGTGTATAGTGTAATATGGATGGTAGATATAAGTTTTTGTAATCTGAAAATATAAAAACAGCAAGGTAACGAATAGTAAACAGCGAGAAAAACATCGTATAAATGCTATTTGTGACTTTCACTAACGCAATTTCTCTCAAGAACACTAACATAGTTGAATCATATGTAAATATCTCTCGTGCGACAAAGAGTTCACTCCAAAGTCACAAATAACGGAGAACTAACGGAGAAATTATTGTAGGGTAAGAAACCACCTCAATGTTATCTTTTCTGATCAATCTTATGAGTTATCCCTATAAGTGTCACGAACAGCCCTAGAGTTCGTACTAAAATAACACCTTAAGATACACATCAACCAAAACCCTAATGTCACCTAGATACTCCAATGTCACCACAAGTACCCATGGGCTTGATTATACGATATGCATCACATAATTTCAGATTCATCATATTCAATCCAACACAAAGAACTTCAAAGAATGCCCCAAAGTTTCTACCAGAACGTCAAGACAAGAACGTGTGCCAACCCCTATGCATAGATTCCCAACGTCACGGAACCCGCAAGATGATCACCAAAACATACATCAAGTGGATCAATAGAACATCCCATTGTCACCAAGGATATCTCATCGCAACACATACATCAAGTGTTCTCAAATCCTTAAAGACTCAATCTTATAAGAAAACTTCAAAGGGAAAACTCAATTCATCAAAAGAACATTGAGAGGGGAAAACTCCATATGATTCAATCTATATCAATAAAGCTCGCGGTACATCAAGATCGTGCCATCTCAAGAACACGAGAGAGAGAGAGAGATCAAACACATAGCTACTAGTACATGCCCTCAGCCCCGAGGGTGAACTACTCCCTCCTCGTCATGGAGAGCACCGGGATGATTAAGATGGCCTCCGGTGATGGTTTCCCCTTGTGGCAGGGTGCCAGAACGGTCTCCTGATTGGTTTTTCGTGGCTCTGGAGGCTTGTGGCGGTGGAACTCCCGATCTAGGTTTCTTTCTGGGGGGTTTAGTAGTTATAAGAATTTGTGTTCGTGGAAACAAGTCCCGGGGGTCCACGAGGAAGTCACAAGCCACGGGGCGAGCCCTAGGGGGTGGGCGAGCCCCTGTGGCTTGTGGTTCCTCAACCTTCCTCTCCGATGACTCTTTGCTCCAGTATTTTTTATATTTTCCAAAAATATTCTCCATAAATTTTCTGCTCATTCCGAGAACTTTTATTGCTGCACAAAAACAACACCACGGTAGTTCTGCTCAAAACGGCGTCAGTCCGGGTTAATTCTAATAAAATCATACCAAAATCATATAGAATTATCGTAAACATGGCATGAATACTTCCTAAATTATAGATACATTGGATACGTATCATTTCCCAATTTTAAGTGTTAGCAGATTTTAGCATTCATAGCAAGTCAAGTACACCCTACACATGCGTGTCTATGAGTATTGCAGCGGAAAGTAAAGACAAGCATGTAAGTAAAGGAAGGGTAGGAAGATCAAACAGAATTGGAGACACGATGATTTTTCACGTGGTTTTGATAGGTGGTGATATCGTACATCCATGTTTATGGAGTCTTCAACCCTTGGAGGGTAATGGTCGCGAGAGTCCTCGGAGGGCTCTACCCACCGAGGGTTCCACGAAGAAGCAACCTTGACTATACCATGATGGCCTACGTCCATGGAGGACTAGCCTAACTCGGGGTAGATCTTCACGAAGTAGGCGATATCCTTGCCCTTACAAACTTCTTGGTTCACTCCAAAACACGAAGTAGGAGGCTCCCAAGAAACACCTAACTAATCTAGGAGGCACCACCCTCCAAAAGGTAATAGGCTCGATAATGTCGATGAACTCCTTGCTCTTGTGCTTCAAGATGATAGACTCCTCAACACACAATCACTCTCTCACAGATTTGGCTTTGGTGGAAGAGATTTATTGGGTGGAAAGCAACTTGGGGAGGCTACAGACCAAGATTCATATAGTTGGAATGGAATGGCATGATCTCAACACATGAGTAGGTGGTTCTCTCTCAGAAAATCAATTGGTATGAGTGGGGATCTATTCTGAGTGCTTCTCTTTCGAGTAGGTGGTGGTGGAGGGGTATATATAGGCATCTCCAAAAATCCAACCGTTATACCTAATAAGTCAGACTCGGCGACACCGATCTGTTAATCTCGGTGGTACCGAGTTGCCTCAAAGGTAGCAACTTTTGAATCTCGGTGAGACCGATATATAAAACTCCGTTGCACCGATAAGGTGACCAACGGTCAGATTGCCAAACTCTGTGTCGTCGATTCAACAAACTCGGTGGGACCGATTTTGTGAATTTGCGTAACAAGAAGTTAGCAACCCAAACTCGGTGGTACCGAAGCAGAATTGGTTGCACCAAATGGCTAGGGTTTGGCTGAGTTTATCTGAGGCTGAGAATCGGTGGCACCGAGTGGAAAGTGTTGGTTGCATCGATTTTGGATATTTGGCTTAGGACAGACTTTTGTGGAAGGGCTTGTGGGTGTATGTGGTGACTATCACTTGTGCACGTATGAGCATTTTGTTCACCAACAGCACCTTACCCCTTTTGATAGTATTGGCTTTCCTATGGACTCAAAGTGATTTCTCACAAAGTAAAATGTAGAGTCCTCATGCTTGAAGCTTTCCAAACTATTTCCTTGCATCTTGGGGTATTCCACAATCCTTTTGCCAACCCATCATTGAACTTTTCCTCAAACATGCTTAGTGGAAACATAAGTTCAATGACATATATGTCGTTATTAATTACCAAAACCACCAAGGGAGCAAGTGTGGTTTCAAAAAGCAGCCTCGGGTCACAAATCGAGTTTTCATAATTGGCTGGTGTGGCTTTTCCTTTGTAACATCCCAAACTTTGGAATGTTATAATAAATATTAGAATGAATTGTTTGTTTGCTTGAGTGATTGAAAGTGAGTGAAATTTGAAACTTTTTGAAAGTTTAATGAGAGGAAATGAAATGACTTTCCCAAACTTTCACTTTGCATTTTTCTCACCAAGAATTCAAATTCATTTCATCACAAAACCCTAGAGTGAAGATGACATGACTTCTTCCATTTAAAGAAATGAAAAGGGATTTGAAAAGAATTTGAATTTCATTTGAAAAATATTTCAAATTCAGAAAACTTTATGCAACTCAATGATTTTCATGAGAGAGGATAATATGACTTCCTCAAATTTTAAGAAATATGAGTTGGAAGTTTAAAAGAAGGAATTGAAAGAGCTTTTGAAAACCTCTGGATTATTTTGAAAATCCATTCCATATTTGGTCCCTATTCAAAATTTTCAAAGTATTCAAACCCCTGACAAAAATTTGAAAGGAGTAACATGACACTCCAAGCCAGGGGGTAATTTGTGAAGTTTTTTGAATCATCAACCCAAAAAGTTATTTGAAAAATATTTGCAAAATTAAATAAAGCCAATTAAGGCATTTTCTGAAAAATGATTTTTTTAATATATTCAAATGCCAGAATAAAAATGTCCATTAAATGTCATTTATTATTATGTTAATTCTGATATAAAATTTGACTATATTTGGAATTTATTCGAATGCTTTAAATTGGTTTTATGGCTCTAGAAAAATCATAAATAGAAAACGGTAACGGTTTATAATAAAACCGGCCGGCCCAACGAAATTAAATGCCGAGACCGTTACCGGTCGGTCGCCCGCTGACTACACTCGCCCTCTCTCTCTCGCTGACACCCTGGCCCCACGCGCCCGACCGAAACCGTCGCCGGTCATCACCCTCCTCCCACGCGCCCGACGACCTCCGGTGACCCCTCTCCACGGATCTCGCCCCTTGTGCCCTTCCGACCACCGCACTGCCCCTATAAGTACCCCACCCCTCTCCCGCATCCATTCTCTTTGTTTCCCCCTCTCCCCGAGCCTTCACCTCGCCGGAATCGTTCGTCGGAAATCCCTGTCGCCGTCACGCCATTGTCGCGCCCCCGCACCACCCGACTTTCCCCGAGAACCCCAGAGCCCATAAACCTTTCTCTCTCACTCTCCCGCACCTCCCCATCCCCTCTGCCTCGCCGGAGACCCATCAGAACCCCTTCTCCGTCGACACCCGAAACACCACCGCCGCCCCGGAGCTCCTGTCCATCGACTCCGACGTCCCCGAGCCTCACTAACGCCACCAACGTTCTCGCCGTACTCGCCGCCGTCGATTAGTGCACTCGCCGTCCCCGGAGGACCACCAGAGCGCCGCCCACGTCAACCACGTCGTCTCGGCCTCGCCGGATAAGCCCTCGCCAGCGACCCCATCCCCACTGTGAGCTCCTCCTCTCCCTGGACCGTCCGATCGTAGATCTACGCGTAGGATTAGATCCAACTTAAAACCGAACCGGTACGCGTTATAGTTCGGTCGACCGCCCGTAACACTCCGCACGCACACACCTAGACTAACCAGAGAGCGCCACGTCACCCCCTGACCGCTAGTTAAGTTTTTCGTTTTTTTTGTTTTCTGTTTTAAAAACAGATTTAGCTCTGTTTTCATTTTAATCATATCTTTTATGTTTTTAACTATTTTAAATTGATTCTTTTTGCATTAGATCAAAAAAATTATCTAGTTTCTGTACATATCAAATTTGACCATGTTTGAACATTTAAATTTGAATTTGAACAGATTTGATTTAAATTTTGTTTTCTGAATATCCTGAGTTCTAAAATGAATTTTTGAATGGTTCTTTTTCCTACTTGTCACTAGTGACCATAGCTATCATTTGGTAGAGTTTGAGAATTTTATAATAATTTTAAATAGTGTTTTCAAACCAAACAGAATCTGTATAGTTTCCTATTAGTTTAATTAAATTGATTTATTTGTTTTATTTTGAAAATCTGAATATGATTTATATTAAGTCTCAGATTTCATTTAGTTTTGTTGTTTCAAACCTTAGTAATGTACTTGCTGTTAACAAAAGTTAATTTGTTTAGTTTATAAATTTTGTTGTAGGGATCTATACCCTCTTTCAAATAGGTATTGTTGTTTTAAAAGCAAATTTGTTAGTAACAATTCTTTTAACTAAAGTTTTAAGTAATTAGATTCTGTTTTCAAATAAAATTTGTATTAATTCTTTTCTGCTAAGAAATATTTTGTTAATAAAAATAATTTAATTTTGCTCTATTATGATAGGAAACTAGATTTTTTTTAGGTAACATGTTATAAAACAATTTACTTTTTCATAGAAACTCTCTTTTCACAAAAAAAATTAGATGATTTAATTCTGTTTTATAATAAAGATTTTCATTGTTTATTTTCTGTTAACTTAGTTGTTTCATAATTTGTTTTCTCTTAGTTTATGGTTGTGCTTGTAGTTAAGTTCATTAGACAAACACTCTTGTTGTTTAGGATAATGTTTTCATAGTTTTACTTGTTCTTCAAAAGTAATTCTTTTTGCTAGTAAAATATTTACTAAAATCCTTTTGTTATATTTTACTTTGTTTTTGTTTTGTTACTAGTTGTTGTAGAGGAAAAGTACCTTAGTTGTTTTTATGAAAACTTTCTTGGCTTTGATTTTGTCTTAAGTGTTTCCTTCATCAACCTTGTTGCTTTTGTTCTTGTGTTACATTGTGATTGTCAGTTTTGATTGCTAGAAGTGTTTGCTTATGAATGCAATGGTTGTTATATAGATTTTCATCGGAGAGTAACGAATAGTCTATCAAGTTATTTCTGAGAGCGATCTTTATCTTCATCAACAGTACAGGCAAGTTCACCTTGACCATCTATTTCATACCTATGTTTTTATTGCATGTAGTGACATCATTCAACATATCCCTCCCGTAGTGTTATTGAAATTCTTGTAGTTGAGTAGAATGCATGAGGTAGGAACCCATCACTAGTTACTAAAGCCCCGGGAACGTTAGTTACTTTTATGCTGTGCTAAAGTAGACGGGGTTTGGTATGAGTGTTCGTGAGTGGTGTGAAGAAGGACTCCACGTCAAAACGACGACTTCATGAAGACATCTTCAAGTCCTGCATCTTCAAGACCTCAAGACTTCAAGACTCGAGAAGACCATGTTTCTTTCATCCTGTTCTCAAACACCAGGCAGTGCGAGGACTTACCAGGAGGGAAAGAATCGTGTGGGTAAAGTACACAACACTCTGCAGAGTTAAACCTAATCAATTAGCCGTGTCCCCGGTTACGGACAATTTGAGCTTCTAGACTTGGATCTATCTCTGAACTCTCAACACTAGACTGATAACTAATTGTGGGCAACTTAATGATACTTATGGGCATTGAGACATTGGTTGGCGGAACCATGTCATGATAGGTAACTACCTAGTGAAATTCCTGATATTCCTTTGTTGTAGGAAAACAAAATCAGCTTTTATGCAAAAACTTAGCCACAGAGCCATAAAGCCTTATTGCATATAGTATGGTTTATTCTTCTGTTCTTCTATGGTGATCTTGCCAGCATATTCAAAATGCTGACCTACACGGCTGCAACGTCTTATGTTGCAGATACTCTTCTACGATGGGTAAAAGTATGATTCAGGGTTACGGTCCGCACTCAACTTGCCGTTGGTGTTATTGGGACTCCACTCCCGTTGACTGTATCCGCTGCTATTTTAAGATATATATCAGTTTTACGTTAATTACATGTGATTGCACTTTGATATATACATTGATGTACTGTGTGTGCCAGCATACTGATCCAGGGATGGCACAAAAAACACAGAGGCTTGACTCATTTTGAGTCGGGTCGCTACAGAAATGGTATCAGAGCACATGTTGACTGTAGGACGTGACCCTAGAAACTGGAAAGCACTTAGGAAATGATTTCTCAAAAAACTTTGTTTTCAAAAGACCTTCTACTTCTCATCCCTTCTGAGTTTTATCAAGAGTTAGAAAATACCCTTTTCCCCTTGACCACACGAAGGATCAACTGAAGCCCTCCAAGAAGGACAAGATATCAGACAACTGGTGACCAACTCAGACAAAGATGTATTCCCTTATGGAAGAGCTACAAAAAGGATTGAAGACTATATAGATCTGAAGAAATTGAAGACCATGAAGAATTTTCCCAGATATTATGCCCCTAGAAGACCAAACCCCTGTTGTATACTTACGTTAGATACGATGAATTGTGAGCTATCATTTGAGTGTAAGTTTTATTTTCGACAGCCACAACAACAAAATCTATTTTCAAAACCATTGTTTGTATTGTGTGTATCCCCTCCTTTCTCTCTCTTACCTATCTCATCCCAAAACCTTGACCCCAATAGATGATGAATGAAGCTGGACTCATGTATTCTGGATCGATGACTCGGTTGGAGACAGAAGTATGGATTCACAACATGGAGAATCACTTAAGGAGCAACTCGATAGCACAGAAGTATAAGGTTCAATATGCTCTCCAGCACTTTACCCAAAGTGCCGCAACTTGGTGGAAAATGCATCATACCATACAAGGATTTAATGGAGCAAAGAATTGGGAAGAACTCAAGAAGACTCTGTTAAGATCCCGTCTCATTCAGAAGCATTGTGTTATCCCGATGAAGAAGACCCGAGCATGTAAAATCTGTGGAGAAATAGGACACACCCAGGAAGAACACAAGAAAGGATGCCCTCATTGTGAAGAAAATCACCCTGCTGAGGACTGCCCAACTGGGCAAGTGACATGTTTCTTGTGTGAAGGAACTACACATTACCCTGCTCAATGCCAGGTGTACCCCAAGGTACAAGAAGTCATCAAGCAGTAGAAGGAAGCCATGAAGGAAGCCTTCAGAGAAAACTTAGGAGAACTTTTGACGAAGGAAGATGTTGAAGACCCTAATGGAGAAGGCCTAACCAGATTTTACTCCAATGTCTGCTATACATGTGGAGAAAAAGGACACTTCTCACAGGACTATACGAAGGAAAGAAAAGAGTATCTGGGAAACTTCCCGATAGAAGAAGTGGAGTTTGATCCATGGGAAATTGAAGTGTTGATCAGAACAAAGAACCTCAGGAAGAGACAAGCCCCTGAACAGAAGGACCTGAGTCATGTTCGATGTTTCAAGTGTAAGAATATGGGCCACTATGCCTATAAATGTCCAAATAAGAAGGTTAAACATGAGTAGTTGAGTTTTGGATTCTGGAAGTAATAAATGTAATAGGTAGCACTCTTACAATTTTGGAGTTATGTAATGGAAGTCTCAGAGTTTGTAATAAATTCATGAGTCAATGGAAATTATGGTGTCATGATTTATCTTATGTTGAAATATGTGAGTTGTTACTCTATGACCCAAGATCTCCAACCATTTTCGAGGATATGAGAAAATATGGTCTATGCATACATGAGTGCATTTCATTTTAAGTGTGGTAGTAACCACAGGTACCTTTTCCGGACTAAGGAGTTTGGATAAGTGAATACAGATGAAGAGAATGTGGAATCATATCCAAACTGTGTGGATGATAACCTTTGTGAAAAAGTGATTTTGAAGTTGGAATATTGAGAAAAAGAATGATTGTGATGAAACCATACCCAAGGTTAAACAGACCAATGGAAAGGAAAATGAATTCAGCTGAGTGGATTCTAAACAAGAATAAGCCTGTGATTTGTACCTCAAGGGTATAATGGAGTGAACTGAAGGAAATGCCGGTATATGGAACGATAGTAACCCAGGAGTGAGTTAAAGCGATCCAAGTATTCAAGTGAACCCACAAGTCACTGACCTCAGGATTGATAAGGATCAAGCCCCACCTTTGTGAAGGAAGAAACTTGGAAGAAGCTACGACTGGTTAGCAAACGTTTTCTTAGGAGTTTACGATAACCTGAGAGATGTGAAGAAACGATAGATGTTTTGTTCGGCTTGCAGGAAAAAAAAGGATTTATCCGAACCTCGTTCGTTGATAAGAGAAATTTCTGCAATGCTTGTGAGGAAGACCAAGTGTTAGAATACGAGATTCACTAAACCTTATACAAGGTAATGATTTCAGTGCGACATGGTTTGGCCACCATGATGACTTACTCTTATCATTCTCTTGCTATTCGGATTGGTAAATCTGAGTGACTTACCCATAGTAAAGAGACGACGTTCTTTGAAGCTTTTGTTGAAGCCTTAGAATGGTATGATGAAAAACCCCTTGTACATGACAGCTGCTGTCACACGTAGGAAATTTTACGGTGAGGAATAAAGCCAAGACCCATTTCACTGCAGGATAACCACTAATGGTAGACCACCATGAGATCTTCGATAAGTTACTTAGAATGATCACGAGACCTGTCAGTTAAGAAGACCCAGTATCAGAGAAATACACTTTGAGGTGAGAACTCAAGATTTTGATATAACGGAAGAGCATCACCGAAGGAGCTATCATGAAGAAGGTGAACAGACAAGTGCACCCACAGGACTGTCATGATTTTTGAAGGACCAATAACTCTCATTTTAAGTGTGGTAGACCCACATTTCCAAGTCAATGGAGTTTGTTGGAAGACCCCTCACCTTCTTGGTAAATGGAGTTTTGTTAGAAGACCCCCAAACACTAACCTATTCTTTCTAGCCTTTCCGAATCTCGAGGACGAGATTCATTTTAAGTGTGGTAGGTTTGTAACATCCCAAACTTTGGAATGTTATAATAAATATTAGAATGAATTGTTTGTTTGCTTGAGTGATTGAAAGTGAGTGAAATTTGAAACTTTTTGAAAGTTTAATGAGAGGAAATGAAATGACTTTCCTAAACTTTCACTTTGCATTTTTCTCACCAAGAATTCAAATTCATTTCATCACAAAACCCTAGAGTGAAGATGACATGACTTCTTCCATTTAAAGAAATGAAAAGGGATTTGAAAAGAATTTGAATTTCATTTGAAAAATATTTCAAATTCAGAAAACTTTATGCAACTCAATGATTTTCATGAGAGAGGATAATATGACTTCCTCAAATTTTAAGAAATATGAGTTGGAAGTTTAAAAGAAGGAATTGAAAGAGCTTTTGAAAACCTCTGGATTATTTTGAAAATCCATTTCATATTTGGACCCTATTCAAAATTTTCAAAGTATTCAAACCCCTGACAAAAATTTGAAAGGAGTAACATGACACTCCAAGCCAGGGGGTAATTTGTGAAGTTTTTTGAATCATCAAACCCAAAAAGTTATTTGAAAAATATTTGCAAAATTAAATAAAGCCAATTAAGGCATTTTCTGAAAAATGATTTTTCTTAATGTATTCAAATGCCAGAATAAAAATGTCCATTAAATGGAATTTATTATTCTATCAATTTTGATATAAAATTTGACTATATTTGGAATACATTCGAAGGCTTTAAATAGGTTTTATGGTTCTGGAAAAATCATAAATAGAAAACGGTAACGGTTTATAATAAAACCGGCCGGCCCAATGACATTAAATGCCGAGACCGTTACCGGTCGGTCGCCCGCTGACTACGCTCGCCCTCTCTCTCTCGCTGACACCCTGGCCCCACGCGCCCAACCGAAACCGTCGCCGGTCATCACCCTCCTCCCACGCGCCCGACGACCTCCGGTGACCCCTCTCCACGGATCTCGCCCCTTGTGCCCTTCCGACCACCGCACTGCCCCTATAAGTACCCCACCCCTCTCCCGCATCCATTCTCTTTGTTTCCCCCTCTCCTCGAGCCTTCACCTCACCGGAATCGTTCGTCGGAAATCCCTATCGCCGCCGCGCCATTGTCGCGCCCCCGCACCACCCGACTTTCCCCGAGAACCCCAGAGCCCATAAACCTTTCTCTCTCACTCTCCCGCACCTCCCCATCCCCTCTGCCTCGCCGGAGACCCATCAGAACCCCTTCTCCGTCGACACCCGAAACACCACCGCCGCCCCGGAGCTCCTGTCCATCGACTCCGACGTCCCCGAGCCTCACTAACGCCACCAACGTTCTCGCCGTACTCGCCGCCGTCGATTAGTGCACTCGTCGTCCCCGGAGGACCACCAGAGCGCCGCCCACGTCAACCACGTCGTCTCGGCCTCGCCGGATAAGCCCTCGCCAGCGACCCCATCCCCACTGTGAGCTCCTCCTCTCCCTGGACCGTCCGATCGTAGATCTACGCGTAGGATTAGATCCAACTTAAAACCGAACCGGTACGCGTTATAGTTCGGTCGACCGCCCGTAACACTCCGCACGCACACACCTAGACTAACCAGAGAGCGCCACGTCACCCCCTGACCGCTAGTTAAGTTTTTCGTTTTTTTCGTTTTCTATTTTAAAAACAGATTTAGCTCTGTTTTCATTTTAATCATATCTTTTATGTTTTTATCTATTTTAAATTGATTGTTTTTGCATTAGATCAAAAAAATTATCTAGTTTCTGTACATATCAAATTTGACCATGTTTGAACATTTAAATTTGAATTTGAACAGATTTGATTTAAATTTTGTTTTCTGAATATCCTGAGTTCTAAAATGAATTTTTGAATGGTTCTTTTTCCTACTTGTCACTAGTGACCATAGCTATCATTTGGTAGAGTTTGAGAATTTTATAATAATTTTAAATAGTGTTTTCAAACCAAACAGAATCTGTATAGTTTCCTATTAGTTTAATTAAATTGATTTATTTGTTTTATTTTGAAAATCTGAATATGATTTATATTAAGTCTCAGATTTCATTTAGTTTTGTTGTTTCAAACCTTAGTAATTTACTTGCTGTTAACAAAAGTTAATTTGTTTAGTTTATAAATTTTGTTGTAGAGATCTATACCCTCTTTCAAATAGGTATAGTTGTTTTAAAAGCAAATTTGTTAGTAACAATTTTTTTAACTAAAGTTTTAAGTAATTAGATTCTGTTTTCAAATAAAATTTGTATTAATTCTTTTCTGTTAAGAAATATTTTGTTAATAAAAATAATTTAATTTTGCTCTATTATGATAGGAAACTAGATTTTTTTTAGGTAACATGTTATCAAACAATTTACTTTTTCATAGAAACTCTCTTTTCACACAAAAAATTAGATGATTTAATTCTGTTTTATAATAAAGATTTTCATTGTTTATTTTCTGTTAACTTAGTTGTGTCATAATTTGTTTTCTCTTAGTTTATGGTTGTGCTTGTAGTTAAGTTCATTAGACAAACACTCTTGTTGTTTAGGATAATGTTTTCATAGTTTTACTTGTTCTTAAAAAGTAATTCTTTTTGCTAGTAAAATATTTACTAAAATCCTTTTGTTATATTTTACTTTGTTTTTGTTTTGTTACTAGTTGTTGTAGAGGAAAACTACCTTAGTTGTTTTTATGAAAACTCTCTTGGCTTTGAGTTTTGTCTTAAGTGTTTCCTTCATCAACCTTGTTGCTTTTGTTCTTGTGTTACATTGTGATTGTCAGTTTTGATTGCTAGAAGTGTTTGCTTATGAATGCAATGGTTGTTATATAGATTTTCATCGGAGAGTAACGAATAGTCTATCAAGTTATTTCTGAGAGCGATCTTTATCTTCATCAACAGTACAGGCAAGTTCACCTTGACCATCTATTTCATACCTATGTTTTTATTGCATGTAGTGACATCATTCAACATATCCCTCCCGTAGTGTTATTGAAATTCTTGTAGTTGAGTAGAATGCATGAGGTAGGAACCCATCACTGGTTACTAAAGCCCCGGGAACGTTAGTTACTTTTATGCTGTGCTAAAGTAGACGGGGTTTGGTATGAGTGTTCGTGAGTGGTGTGAAGAAGGACTCCACGTCAAAACGACGACTTCATGAAGACATCTTCAAGTCCTGCATCTTCAAGACCTCAAGACTTCAAGACTCGGGAAGACAAGTTTTCAATACACACTACTGGGTGAAGGATGGTTGATTGGGCATCCCTGGAGAAACCAGTGGATGGCCGGGATGCATGGAGAAGCGCCATGACATCTTGCGGAAAGCTTCACCCAGACTCAAAGAGAAGGATGAATACTTCATGCCCGGAAGCTTACCTATGTAGCCACAAGTCATTATGGGCTCTGGCTTGGTTGATCTTTGTTGTGACTCTGCTGGGCAGTGCTACGAGATGTAGTCGACGTTAGGATTGGATGGGCACTGTCGGACAGTCAGGGAAACACTCTGAAAGACCATGTTTCTTTCATCCTGTTCTCAAACACCAGGCAGTGCGAGGACTTACCAGGAGGGAAAGAATCTTGTGGGTAAAGTACACAACACTCTGCCGAGTTAAACCCAATCGATTAGCCGTGTTCCCGGTTACGGACAATTTGAGCTTCTAGACTTGGATCTATCTCTGAACTCTCAACACTGGACTGATAACTAATTGTGGGCAACTTAATGATACTTATGGGCATTGAGACATTGGTTGGCGGAACCATGTCATGATAGGTAACTACATAGTGAAATTCCTGATATTCCTTTGTTGTAGGAAAACAAAATCAGCTTTTATGCAAAAACTTAGCCACAGAGCCATAAAGCCTTATTGCATATAGTATGGTTTATTCTTCTGTTCTTCTATGGTGATCTTGCCAGCATATTCAAAATGCTGACCTACACGGCTGCAACGTCTTATGTTGCAAAGTACGATTCAGGGTTACGGTCCGCACTCAACTTGCCGTTGGTGTTATTGGGACTCCACTCCCGTTGACTGTATCCGCTGCTATTTTAAGGTATATATCAGTTTTACGTTAATTACATGTGATTGCACTTTGATATTTACATTGATGTACTGTGTGTGCCAGCATACTGATCCAGGGATGGCACAGAAAACACAGAGGCTTGACTCGTTTTGAGTCGGGTCGCTACATCCTTAGAAAGGTTGTCAGGTAAGGGTACTATTCACACCCGGACGTTTGGCCTTCAGGATAAACAAATCGTGCTTTCGAAGACAGAGCATCGTCAAAGGCCAAGTTAGAATCTGCCGAGCATAGAGGGAACTCACCACCCAAGCCGAATACCATGGACACATGATGCTACCGAAGACAGCATACCTCGGCGTTGGAGACTAGTTCGGGGGCTACTGAGGGAGTCCAGGACTAAGGGTTCCTTGGTCCATCGTCTTATTCCTCATGGGCAACCCTGTTGGACTGCTCTGTCGAAGACCGAACTATGAATGATCTCGTGTCAAGGAAGGAAAGCCCCGAAGACTGGCGTGGCTCCCAAGTTCCGAAGATGGGATCCGTGTATTTATCCCCTATATAAGGTCGGTTGTGTGTAACCCTAGGGACCCCGGGTGTCTATATAAACTAGAGGGGCCCATTCGTAGAGGGGAGGTGAACTCATCTAGGGTTTAGCTTACACGATCTCGAGGTAGCTCAACTCTGTAATTCTCATCCACATCAATATAATCAACAAGCATGTAGGGTTTTACCTCCACACGAGGGCCCGAACCTGGTTAAACATCGTCTCCTTTGTCCCCTATTACCCATCGATCTAAGATCCACAGCTCGGGACCCCCTACCTGAGATCTGCCGATTTTGACACCGACATTCCCACTATTATGAATGAGAAGAAGTTTGCTTGTGTGGAGAGTGATAAATTTTGTATGCTTGTAGATCATGAAAAGAATGTTTTATGTGATAGTTATATTTTTGAATTCCTTCATGATGCTACTAAAAATTATTATGAGGGGGGAACATATGCTTGTAGGAATTTCAATAATATCAGGTGTCCTCCTTATGTGTTGAAATTTTTGAAGATATGCTTGTTTTTCCTTCCTATGCTAGTTGATTGTTGCTACAATAAATTGTTTTCTTGCAAAATCCCTATGCATAGGTAGTGGATTAGACTTAAATGTGCTTTTCATGTGATTCATGATGCTCTCTTGCATGTTTCAACTATTATTCCTATACGAGCATCATTGAAATCATCATGCCTAGCTAAAAGGCTTTAAAGAAAAGCGCTTGTTGGGAGACAACACAACACATTTACTTTATGTTTTTTTCTGTTCACATGATTAAGCTACTGTAGTAATTATGTTTTGCGTCTTTTATTTCAATAAAATGTCAAGTAAAGCCTTTGGGATAGTGTGGAAACTTGTTAGTTTGATTCTATGCAAAAATATAAAATTTTGCCTGTAGTAAAGAATTTATATGATATTAATGGAGCGTCAAAAATTATGTATTGTTTACACAAAATTACCATGCAAATTTTATGCTTTGTGATAATCTTTCAGAATGTTTAGAGTCAGGTAAGTATGGTGATCATTTAGATTTTCACAAATTGTTCTGTTTTTGACAGATTCTGTTTTGCATGCATAGTTTGCTTGTTTTAATGTTACCATAGCTTATATTGAGTAATATAAATTATTAGAATTATATAATACCGTAGGTATCATGTGGGAATAATTATGAATCTTGTCTTATTAGTACTTAAGTGAATGATCTATATTTACTATACTAACCCATCTCATGAAGTTCCATTAAGTTTTGTGTGATTGAAGTTGATACCGGTATGAGGTGAACAAGGAGTAGAAAGGACCTAAGCTTGGGGATGCCCAAGGCACCCCCAAGGTAATATCCAAGGACGACTCAAGCGTCTAAGCTTGGGGATGCCCCGGAAGGCATCCCCTCTTTCGTCTCCAACATTATTGGTACATCTTACTTGGAGCTATATTTTTATTCGTCACATGATATACGTTTTGCTTGCAGCATCATTATATTTTTTTGTTATCTGTTAGTGATATTTACAATCTTTTTTTCAATAAAAATTTCCGAGAATTGCCTCTTAGGATGCTTGAGTTACATGTTTGATATTTGCTGTGTAAAAACAGAAACTATTTCTGTAGTATTTGAATTCTCATATTTGACTGGAACGTGGAAAGTTTCTGAAATTTTTACACGATGATTTTATATAAATTCTTTATCACTGACAAAAGTTTCATAATTTTTTGAGTTACAGAAGTTCACTGTTTTCATAAATTGCTACAGATTGTTCTGTTTGGATAGATTGTTGTCATAGTTTTTTTATCTACTTATCTTATAGTTTCCATAGCCTATATTGGTATATATAAATTGTGGAAACGATAGTAAACAGTATATGATGTTTGAAAATTATTGTGCAACTTTTCTTGGCATTACATGAAGTGTTTAATTTTTTTATGTGTACTAACCTATCTCACGAGTTCTTTTCAAAATTTTTGTGGATGAAGTTGTAACATCCCAAAATTCCATTTTGGTATGTTATGATATAGCTATGCATCTATCATCATCATTGCTTGATTGTATGTGTTAGTTGAAATGCCTCTTCTGAATTCCAGAAAGCTCTTTCTACTTTTCTATATGTTGTTTTACCTATTGGAAATCTTGGTAAAAAGTTCAAATAAGAGAGGAGGAACATGACACTCCACACCAGGGACTAATTGGTGATATATTTGAACAATAATAACTAGGGGTTATTTTGAAAATATTTGCAAAAAGGATTTTTTTTAAACAATTAGGCAATTTCTGAAAATATTATTTTTTTTAAAATGTTCAAATGACAGAATAGAAATGTTCATTAAATAGCATTTATTATTCTGTTAATTTTGATATATAATACCCCTATATTTATAAACGGTTTGAATGCTTTAAAGTCTTTTGAATGTCTCTCGAAAATTATTAAAAAGAAACGGTAACTGTTTCCGGTATTAAACGGGCCGGCCCACGGCAGTTATTCGCGCATTTACTACCGACCGGCCGACCGCGCGTAACGGACACGCTCTCCTCTCACTGACACCGGGCCCCACCCGACCGACCGTTTCACCGAACGGTCATCTTCTCCCCCCCCCCCCCCCGCGCCGGACCCGACGTCGGCCATTTCCTCCCCTCGCCGGATCTCTCTCCTCTCTTAACTCCCTCTCGCTCCCCGCACCCCTATAAGTACCGGCCAGCCCCGCCTTTCATTTCCCTCCCAAACCCCTTTTCCCTCTCGCCGGAAGGCTACGCAATTGCTCGCCGGAGCTCCCACCCCCACCGGACCTCCCGTCGACCGTAGCCACCGATTCCGTCCACCTCTCGCCCAACCGACCTCACCTTTCGACTCCGGAGAACCGTCGCCATCTCCCGGACCACTCCACTGTCTCCCACCGACCACCGGAGCACCACGCCGTCGACCTTGGCGTTTCGGAACTCGCCGGAGAACCTTCTCCGGCGACCTATTTCTCTGTGAGCCTTCTCCTTCTCACCCCCTCCCTCCGATCCAAACCCAACGGCTCAGATTAGAAGCCATTTATTCCCGAACCGTTTTCTGTTTAGGATCGGTTGACCGCCCGAAGCACCGCTCGGACACTCACCTCAGCCACTCACAGGTCGCCACGTCACCCTAGTCGACCGTTAGTTAGTTTTTCTTTTCAGTTTTGTTTTCCAGAAAATAGTATGATTTCAAAATTTGTTTTAGCTATATCTTTTAATCTATTTAGTGTTTTGAGTTGATTCTTTTTGCAATAGCTCACATTTTACATGTAGTTTCACCCTGTACTTTTAAATTTCAAATTTGAACTATAAAATTTGAATTTAATCAAAATTGCTCAAAATCTTCAAATCTGAATAACTAGAGTTTGAAAATAGTTTTTCACATGAATCTTTTTGCTACTGTTTGGTATTAGTTAGGACTATCTTCAGGCTTAGTTTGAGGATTTTTAGGATATATTTGATTTGTGTTTCAGTTAAAAACAGAATCTGCTTAGTATTATAATATAGTTTTATAAACTCAATCTTAATTAGTTTGATTTAGGTTTGGTTTTATTTGTTTATTAGGTTCAGTTAATAAACATTTAGTGTTTTCACTCACTGTTAATAAAAATATAAATTTGCTTAGTTTAATTTTATTTAACATAGGAATCACAACTTCTTTTCAAATAGGTTAATTTGATTAAAACAACTAGTTAGTAGTAGTTTTGTTTTGCTCTCTTGTTAGTAAAACTATATTTGTTCCATTTAGTGTTTATCAAAACTTTTACAAACTTTACAAAAGTTTTCTCAACAAACTTAGATTCAAAATAGTTTTATTAAGATAGTAGTGTTTTATCAATCACCTCCTAGTAAACAAAACTTTGTGTGTTTCCTTACTTGTGATTTGTGCATCGTTTTGTCTTGATTGTTTACTAGTTCTTGATTGATGTTTGTGAGTTACAATATTCTGTTGTATGCTTATTGAGTGCTTTGTTTGCTTCGTTAGATTATCCGGAGTGCGAAGCTTGTTACTTAGAGTCCCACGAGTACGAAGATCGACAATCAGGCAAGTCACTTTGACCATGTTTACCCATGTTTTATATGCATTAGTTCTACCATCTCCCCAATTGCATGCAAGATAGGTTAGTTGGAAACTTGGTTACATTGTAGTAGTATCATGTGGTAGGTACCCCCCCTCAACCTCTTTGACACATTGGCCCCGGGAAACGTTGTTTTACCTTTTGCTATGCTATTAGTAGACGGGGTTGGTTGTGTGATTCATGAGAGTTGAGAGAGTTAATAATTTCAAGATCTACATAATGATCAAGATTTAAGACTCCGAGTTTTCAACATACCTCTGGGTGGATGATGGTTGAACGGCACCCTGGAGAAACCAGTGGATTTGCCTAGGTGATGCTAGAGATGGCCAGTATTCACGCGGAAAGATCCACCCAGGCACAAAGAGATGGATGGATGCTTTAAAACCCAAGGCTTACCTGCACAGCCACAAGTCATTATGGGCTCTGTCTTGGTTGGATATCGTGGTGACCCTGGACAGGCGGTGCTACGAGAGGTAGAAGAACGGTAGGAAAGGATGGGCACCGACAGAGTCGCAGGGAAACCCTTTGGAAGACCATGTTTTGGTCATCCGTTTCTCAAACACCCTGAAGTGCGAGAAATCAAACGGAGGCGATCAAATCTTGTGGGGAACGTGTGCAAAACTCTGTAGAGTATTCAAAACCTAATCGATTAGCCGTGTCCACGGTCATGGACGACTTGAGCCAAAGGAATTGAAACTTCCGGAACTCTCAACACAATTAATAATGAGGATGTGGGTATATTCAAATTGGGAATGAGAAGTGGTTGGTGGAACCATCTCATTAATCAACCAACTTAGTAATATTTTGCTTAGCCCCTTTCTTGATGTAGGAAAAATTGGCTTTACGCAAAACTTACCACCCCACCTGCCATATATGCATATAGACTAGATGATTATCTTTTCACCCCTATCTTGTGACTTTGCCGGCATATTCCATATGCTGACCTACATGGCTGCAACGTATCATGTTGCAGAGTACTTTTCTGACCAGGAGTGAGGACACGTTCTATGCTCAGTGAGATGCCCTTGGAGTCAGATGGACTCATCTACCTTCGACGCTTCCGCAAGATTTAGATAATCTCATGAGTTGGCTTTTATCCACTTTATTGTAATTTTTATTGTAATAAAGGACTCGATATGAGATTTCGATTAATATAATGCTGTGTGATTTCCCTTTGATATATACATGGATGTACCGTGTGTGTACCAGCATGATCTTGGGATGGTACGGAAACACCGGAGACTTGACCTTTCAGGTCGGGTCGCTACAGAAGTTTTTTTAGACTTATGTGAAACCGGGATATGAGAGGATTGAACAAGATACAAAAGATCAAGCTTGGGGATGACCAAGGCACCCCAATTAAATATTTCAAGAAGTCTCAAGCATCTAAGCTTGGGGATGCTACGCATCCCACCTCTCTTCATGAAACAAATATCGGTTAGCCTATCCTGAGCCTAAATTTTTATTTCTCCACATGGTATGTGCTATTCTTGGAGTGCCATTTTTATTGTGCTTGCTATTTAAATAAAATACTCATATCTGAAAATATTTATTGATATAGAAAGAGCCCTCACATAGCTACTTAATTATTTGATTACTCATTGATCTTCATTTATATCTTTTGAGAGTAGTTTGATGTCTAACCTCGTGCTTCACTTATATATGAAGAATAAATTGTGAATGAATTGAATATCATAAATCTGAAATTATCAATGTGCCTTATGCTTAGTAGTAGCTTCACATATGGTTTATAAAGTAAATTCTATTGAAGTTTGATAGTCATCAAAATGGTCATACAAGCAATTCATGAATTATTAGTATAAGAAACATAACTTTCACATACAAATGTATTATCTTGGGCATCTTTTATGATTGTGGATATCCATCAATTATTTCCAACCTTGATCAAATATTTGAAGTTGGACAAGGAAGACAACATAATGGTTATGTGTGGGTATATTTGCATAGAAGTTATATCGTTATGGATCCTCCAACATGTGGTGCTTGCTTAAAACCTTTTGCTAGCCAAAACTTCGCACTCAGTAGAGATAATACTTGTGCATCCAAATCCTTGAGCCAAGTTTCTTCCATGAGAGTCCACCATATCTACCTATATATGGTATTTCACTGTCATTCCAAGTAAATTTGCATGTGCCACCTCTAAACATTCAAATAAACATTTTTTTTGTGTGCTCGTACTGCTCATGGAGCGATGGGGTGGTCATTATCTTCCATGCTAAGCGAGTTATTCTCAAGATGAGTGTTTATTCACTGGTCATTGTACGAGAGAGGATGGTAAAAAGGATTACCAGTCCTACATAACACAAAATTAAATAAACAAAAAAACCCTAGAAAGTTAATTGTTTGGAGGGCAACCATGGATTTGGCCAGCCATGGAATGTGTTTGAATGGTGGAGGGGGAGTAAAAAAATAAATTGTGTTTGGGAACCGCCAATAATGTGATTAGCATGGAATATATTGAATACTCTATTGTGACATTGATAGGAAAGGCACACCATTCAAAATTACATATTCGCCTCTGCTATAAACAATGAGCTCTAGCACATATGCAAATCCCTACTTCCCTCTGCGAAAGGACAATCTATTTACTTTCATGTTACTTACTTTCATGTTGAGTCGACTTATTATTCCAACCTCAATCTATTAGATGGAAAGAACCATGTGGTGGGGAAAGATCCAAACATATATATCCACTCAAATATATTTGATCATGATTCATTATTGTTGACAATTATCTCTATGATAAGTATGTTGGGAGGCGAAACATTAAGCGCCTATCTTTCTATGTGTTCGATAGATATTGTTTGTTCTAAAAATATGCCTTGAGTATTAGCAATCATCAAAGGCTATATGATAATTGAGTATGTGGGGATCTTACTTAGACTTGATGATGTACTGAAATTGTTTGGTGACCAAGAGCATAGATTGTTAAGTTTCAATAGAATGCATTGTTTGAACCATGACATGTGAATTGATTGCTACTCTATCATGACAATTTTTATGAGAAAAAGTTGTTGGTTATGATGCTAGAAAAGTGACTGAAATTATCAATGTTCAGAACTATTCACTATGCTAGCATTCACACTTCATAAATTATTTCTTACCATTACCTACTCAAGGACGAGCAAGAATTAAGCTTGGGGATGTTGATACATCTCCAACGTATTGATAATTTATGAATTATTCATGGCATATTCACCTATGTTTACAATTCTTTATATGGTTTTTATGCAATTTATATGATTTATTTAGAACTAACCCGGACTAACGTTGTTTTCAGTCGAATTACCGTGGTGTTGTTTTTGTGTAGAAAATGGAAGTTCTCGGAATCGCCCCAAACTTTTTTGTGATTTTTTCTGGAAGAATCAACATTGGAGTGAAGACCATTCGAAGGGGATGTGTCAGTGGTCCACCACACAACAGGGCGCGACCCCCTAAGGTTGTGGCCTGATATGCGGTGGGCCCCTCGTGGCTCGGTTTGGCGTGATTCCAATGCTGAAAAATCCTATAAATCCCAGAAACCCCATAAATAAAGGGAGACTCCTCGATCCTCCGTCGTAACTCTCTATATCGATGAAAAACCAATCTGGAGGCGTTCTAGTACCTTTCCGAAGAGGTTAAATCATCTTCGGTAGCCATCTTCATCATCTCGGCGGAGGCCATGACGAGGAGAGAGTAGTTCAGCCTTGGGGCTGACGGTTTGTACTAGTAGCTATGTGTTTAATCTCTCTATCAAGTTCTTGATATGGCACAATCTTGATGTATCACGGGCTTTGTTAATATAGTTGAATCATATGAGGTTTTTCCCTTGCTATCTTGTTGTGATGAATTGAATCTTTCCCTTTGAGATCTCGTTATGTTGGATTGAATATTGGATTTGAGAACACTTGACATACGTCTTGCATGGGATACCCGTAGTGACATTCGGGTATTCTATTGATTCACTTGATATATGTTAAGGCATCAACTTGCGGATTCTGGTGACCTTGGGAATCTATGCAATATGGGTTGATTCCATGTTTTCATACCACGTTCTCCGGTAGAAATCTTGGGGTGCTCCTTGAAGTTCTTTGTGTTGGATTGAATATGATAGATCTGAAATTGTTTGATGCATGTCGCATAATTTACCCATGGATACTTGAGGTGATATTGGAGTCTCTAGGTGACATTAGGGTTGGTTGATATGTATCATTGGGGTTATTTTACTACGAACTCTAGGGCTGTTTGTGACACTTATAGGAATACCCAAAAGATTGATCAGAAAGGATAACTTTGAGGTGGTTCTACTACCTGCACCAATTTCATCTGTTTGTTCTCTGCTAGGTAGGAACTTTGGAGTGATTCTTTGTTGCACGATGAGGGATGATCATATGATTCAACTATGTTGGCATTGTTGGGAGATTGCACTAGCGAAAGTATGAACCCTAGGCCTTATTTTCAAGCATTTATACACTGTTTTGCTTGCTATTTTACACTCTCTACCTTGCTGTTTTTATATTTCCAGATTACAAAAACCTATATCTATCATCCATATTGCACTTGTATCACCATCTCTTCGCCGAACCTGTACACCTATACAATTTGCCATTGTATTGGGTGTGTTGGGGACGCAAGAGATTTCTTGTATTTGATTGCAGGGTTGTTTGAGAGAGACCATCTTCATCCTACACCTCACACGGATTGATAAACCTTAGGTCATCCACTTGAGGGAAAATTGCTACTATCCTACAAAACTCTATGCTTGGAGGCCCAACACGAGTCTACAAGAATAAAGTTGTGTAGTAGACATCCGGCGCCGGCACCTCCTCCCTCCCCCCTATATATATGAGAGGAGAAGGATGGCAGCTGCACCCTAAGCCATGACGCAGCCCCCCCTCTCTAGATCGTTTCTCCTCTAGTTTGTCGTGGTAGTGCTTGGCAAAGCCCTGCTGGGACAGCTCCACCACCACCGCCATCATGCTGTCGTGATGCCGGAGAAATCATCTACTACTCCGCCCTTGCTTGTTGGATCAAGGAGGCGGAGACGTCATCGAGTTGTACGTTTGTTGAATGCGAAGGTGCCATCCATTCGGTGCTAGATCGGAATGGGTCGTGATTGGATCGCGAGACGGATCGTGATTGGATTGCGAAGACGGTTGACTACATCAACCGCGTTTCCTAATGCTTCCCGCTAGAGATCTACAAGGGTATGTAGATTCACTCCCCCTCTTGTAGTTGTTGATATCCATAGATAGACCTTGGGTGTTCGTAGAATTTTTTTGTTTCCCATGCGACGTCCCCCAACAATGGCATCAAGAGTTAGGTGTATGCGTAGATGCTATGCACGAGTAGAAATAAAAGAGTTTATGGGTTTTGATGTTCAGATTGCTTACCTCCTTAGTCTTATCTTGATTTGGTGGTATTGTTGGATGAAGCGGCTCAAACCAACCTTACTCGTCCATGTACGAGAGACTAGTTCCATCGACTGACATGCAACTTGTTGCATAAAGATGGCTGGCGGATGTCTGTCTCTCCCACTTCAGTTAAATTGGACTCGACCGAGGCAGTCCTTGTAGAAGGTTAAAAGTCAACTTGAATATCCTCTTTGTGGCTTTGCATAGGTAAGAACGCTTCATTACTAGTTGCCCATAGCAGCCACGTAAAACTTGCAAAAAAAAGTAGAGGACGCCTGACATGTTTTGCAGGGCATGTTGTGATGTGATATGTCCAAGACGCGATTTGATATATGTTGATGTATGATATGATCATGTTTTGTAATAGTTATCATGACTTGCATGTTGATGAGTACGGCAATCGATAGGAGCCATAGGGTTGTCTTTGATTTATTGTATGACCTGCGTGTCAATCACTAAACATCATGTAATTGCTTTTACTTTACCGCTATGCGTTAACAATAGTTGTAGAAGGAATAGTTGGCGCGACAACCTCGTGACGACACGATGATGGAGATCATGTTGTCATTCCAGTGATGATGGAGATCATGTCGGTGCTTTGGAGATGGAGATCAAAAGCACAAGATAATGATGGCCATATCATGTCACTTATATGATTTGCATGTGATGTTAATCCCTTTTATGCATATTATTTTGCTTAGGACGGCGGTAGCATTATAAGATGATCCCTCACTAAAATTTCAAGAAAAAATTGTGTTCTCCCCAAGTGTGCATCGTTATGAAGGTTTGTTGTTTCGAAGCACCACGTGATGATCGGGTGTGATAGACTCTACGTTCGCATCCAACGGGTGTAAGCCAGTTTTGTAGATGCAGTACACTTGGATTAAACTTGACGATCCTAGTGTGTACATACATGGCCTCGGAACACAGGAGACTGCAAGGTCGAGCATGAGTCATATAGTAGATATGATCAACATAGAGATGTTCACCATTGAAACCACCTCATCTCACATGATGATCGGACTTGGGTTGGTGGATTTGGATCATGTCACACTTAGACAAACTAAGGAATGTTGATTTGAGTGGGATTTATTAATTAATATGATTAATTGAACTCATTATCATGAACATAGTCTAAGTTGATTATGTTGTAGATCAATGGCTCGCGGAGTAGCTCCCCTGAATTTTAATGCGTTCCTAAAGAAAGCTAAGATGAAAGATCATGGAAGTAACTATGCGGACTAGGTCCGTAATCTGAGGATTATCCTCACGACTTCGCAAAAGTATAATGTCCTTGATGCACTGCTTGGTGCGCCGCCCCCTCCAGTGGTATCTGCAGAAGTTGTGAACGTCTGGCAGACGCGTGCTGATGACTACTCGATAGTTCAGTGCGCCATGTTGTATGGCTTAGAATCGGGACTACAAAAGTGCTTTGAATGCCATGGAGCATCTGAGATGTTCCAGGACTTGGAGTTAGTATTTCAAGCAAATGCCCCGATCGAGAGGTATGAGACCTCCGATAAGTTCTTCGCCTACAAGATGGAAGAGAATAGTTCTGTCAGTGAGCACCTACTCAGAATGTGTGGGTAATACAACCATTTAACTGATTTGGGAGTTCAGCTTCCACCCGAAACGGTCACTGACAGAATTCTCCAGTCACTGACACCTAGCCACAAAGGCTTCATGATGAACTATAATATGCAAGGGATGTACAAGTCAATCTCTGAGCTGTTCGCGATGTTGAAAGTCGCGGAAGTAGAAAACAAGAAGGAGCATCAAGTGTTGATGGTGAATAAAACCACTAGTTTCAAGAAAGGCAAGGGAAAGAAGGGAAACTTCAAGAAGGGTGGCAAGCTAGTTGCACCTCCCGTGAAGAAACCCAAGGTTGGACCCAAGCTTGAGACTGAGTGCTTCTATTGCAAGGGGATTGGCCACTAGAAGCGGAACTGCCCCAAGTACCTGGCCGATAAGAAGGATGACAACATCAACAAAGGTATATTTGATATACATGTATTGATGTGTACCTCACTAGCTCTCATAGTAGTGCCTGGGTATTTGATACCGGTTCGGTTGCTCATATTTGTAACTCGAAATAGAAACTATGGAATAAACGGAGGCTGACGAGAGATGAAGAGATGACGTGCATCGGAAATGGCTCCAACATTGATGTGATTGCCGTCGGCATGCTCGCTCTTCAATTACCATCGGGATTAGTTTTACACCTAAATAATTTTTATTTGGTGCCTGCATTGAGCATGAACATTATATATGGATCTTGTTTATAGCGAGACGCTTACTCATTTAAATCATAGAATAATGGTTGTTCTATTTATATGAGTAATATCTTTTATGGCCATGCACCCAATGTGAATGGTTTATTCTTGCTGAATCTCGATAGTAGTGATGCACAAATTTATAACATTGATGCCAAAAGATGCAAAGTTAATAATGATAGTACCACTTTTTTGTGGCACTGCCATTTAGGTATTATTGGTGTAAAACGCATGAGGAAGCTCCATGCTGATGGACTGCTGGAATCAATCGATTTTGAATCACTTGATACATGCGAACCATGCCTCTTAAGCAAGATGACTAAAACCCCGTTCTACGACATAATGGAGCGGGCAAGTGACTTCTTGGAAATCATACATACTGATGTGTGCGGTCCGATGAGTGTTGAGGCGCGCGGTGGATATCATTATTTTCTTACCTTCACTGATGATTTGAGTAGATATGGGTATATTTACTTAGTGAAACACAAGTCTGAAACGTTTGAAAAGTTCAAGCAATTTCATAGTGAAGTAGAGAATCATCATAACAAGAAGATTAAATTTCTATGAACTGATCGTGGTGGAGAATATCTGAGTTATGATTTTGGCATGCATTTGAAACAGGGTGGAATTGTTTCATGGCTTACACCATCTAGAACATTGTCATCGTTTTCTCATGACAGATGCCATGGGGTAGCTTATCGAGAGTGGTTGGGGACGAAGAACGCTGGTGGACTCCGGGAGCGGGATCGGGAACAAGCGGTGCGAGACACATGATGTACCCAGGTTAGGGGCCCTCGTGGGAGGTAATACCGCTAGTCCTGCTTGTCTAGTTTATATACTAAGAGGGCTACAATGGTGCTCCTTGAGCTGTTGGACGGAGGAGGAAGAAGGGCGTGGCCAGCCCTTCCTGCCTCTCTATGCGTGTGGAAGGGTGTGTGGGTTGCGTGAATGTCTGCTCTCGCATGGGAGGCATCGAGGGGGGTTTTATAGGTGAACCCCCCGGCTTACAATATGTATGGACAGTATTAGGTTGCAGGGCCCAGCCGGCTAGGGAGTCCTGCCATCTCATGTCGTCTCGTCGCTTGTAGGGCCCTCCTATAGCGGGGACCTACTGGGGCCCGTCGGCGGGCTTCCGCTATTGGCTCGCAACCACCTGCTCTGCCACGGGCCGCACGGGGCGGCGTCGTCTTGTGGTAGCCAGCCGTGGTCAGCGGTATGGCCGGCCACCCCGTAGCCACGCGAGGGTAGGTAATGGAGTGGATGGGAGGCGTGTCGTCACTGTTGCCTCGCACGGTCATGGTCAGCCACGGTCAGCGGTACGACCGTGCATGTTGTAGCCATGCAGCCGCTTTGTCAGCGGTCGTTGTTACTCTGTAGAGACCCGTCACGAGGGTCGCGTCCAATCACCGTATGCGGACATGATGGGAGGGGACGGGGGCTGGTTCGTCCGTGAGTCAACGGGGGAGCCGGCCGATGCCAGTTGGCCGTGAGCCAACCGGCCCCATACCAGCCGGTTGGGCTCTAGCTGGTCGTGGACCAGCCGACCGTGCGTCGTTCGGCTGGACACTGGTCGGGTGTGTTGTTTTTTGAAAGGGAGCCAAACCACCTCATCTTGGCATACCCAGGGGTCATACCCCCGTCAAATACCAAAGTGTAATGGTGTGTCCGAGCATCGTAATTGTACTCTATTAGATATGGTGCGATCCATGATGTCTCTCACTAGTCTGTCACTATCATTTTGGGGTTATGCATTAGAGACAACTGCATTCACTTTAAATAGGGCACCATCAAATTCCGTTGAGACGACACCATATGAATTATGGTTTGCAAGAAACCTAAGTTGTCGTTTCTTAAAGTTTGGGGTTGTGACGCTTATGTGAAAAGGCTTCAACCTGATAAGCTCGAACCCAAAGTGGACAAGTTTGTCTTCATAGGATAACCTAAGGAAATAGTTGGGTATACCTTCTATCTCAGATCTGAGGGCAAAGTGTTTGTTGCTAAAAACGGGTCCTTTGTCGAGAAAGAGTTTCTCTTGAAAGAATTGAGTGGGAGGAAAGTAGAACTTGATGAGGTTCTTGAACCGTCACTTAAGTTGGATAGTAGCACGATGCAGAAAGATGTTTCTGCAGCGTTTGCACTAACTGAAGAGAAAGCAAATGATGATGATCATGAAGCTTCATATCAAGTTACTACCAAACCTCATGGGTCGACAAGGACTCGTACCGCCTCCAAGTGGTACGGCAATCCTTTCTTGGAGGTCATGATGTTGGACAACAGTGAACCTACAAGCTATGAAGAAGCAATGGTGGGCCCGGATTCCAAAATATGGCTATATGCCATGAAATCCGAGATAGGATCCATGTATGAGAACAAAGTGTGGACTCTGGAGGACTTACCGTATGATCGTAAGGCCATACAGAATAAATGGATCTTTAAGAAAAAAACAGACGTGGATGGTAATGTCACTGTCTATAAAGCTTGACTTGTTGCAAAAGTGTTTTCACAAGTTCAAGGAGTTGACTACAATGAGACTTTCTCTCCCGTAGCCATGCTTAAGTCCATCAGGATTATGTTAGCAATAGCTGCTTTTTTCGGTTACGAGATCTGGCAGATGGATCTCAAAACAACGTTCCTTAATGGTCTCCTTAAGGAAGAGTTTTATATGATGCAATAAGAAGGTTTTGTTGATACTAAAAATGTAATGAAGTGTGCAAGCTCCAGCGATCCATTTATGGACTGGTGCAGGCATTTCGGAGTTGGAATCTTCGCTTTGATGAGGTGATCAAAGCGTTTGGGTTCATACAAGTTTATGGAGAAGCTTGTATTTACAAGAAAGTGAGTAGCAGCTCTATAGCATTTCTAATATTATATGTGGATGACATATTTCTAATTGAAAAATATAGAACTTTTAGAAAGCGTGAAGATTTATTTGAAATAGAGTTTTTCAAAAGACAAGAAAGTGAGTAAGAGATCTATAACGTTTCTAATATTATATGTGGATGAAATATTTCTAATTGGAAACAATATAGAACTTTTAGAATGCGTGAAGATTTATTTGAATAAGAGTTTTTCAATGAAAGACCTGAAAGAAGCTGCTTATATAGTGGGCATCAAGATCTATAGAGATATATCAAGATGCTTAATAGGACTTTCACAAAGCACATATCTTGATAAGGTTTTGAAGAAGTTCAAAATGAATCAGTCTAAGAAGGGGTTCTTTCCTGTCTTACAAGGTGTGAAGTTGAGTAAGACTCAATGCCCGACGACTATAGAGGATAGAGAAAACATGAGTGTCACCCCTATGCTTCAGTCATAAGCTCTATCATGTATGCGATGTTGTGCACAAGACTAGATGTCGGCCTCGCCATAAGTATGGCAGGGAGGTTTCAAAGTGATCCAAGAATGGAACACTGGACAACGGTCAATAATATCCTTAAGTACCTGAAAAGGACTAAGGATATCTTTCTCGTTTATGAAGGTGATTAAGAGCTCGTCGTAAAGGGTTACGTCGATGCAAACTTCAACACAGATTCGGATGACTCTAAGTCTCAGACCGGATACGTATTTATTCTGAATGGTGGAGTGATAAGCTGGTGCAGTTCCAAGAAAAGCATGGTAACTGACACTACATGTGAAGCGGAGTACATAGCTGCTTCGAAAGCAATGAAGGAAGGTGTTTGGATGAAGCAGTTCATGACGGATCTTGGAGTTGTGCGCAGTGCACTGGACCCAATGACCCTCTACTGTGACAACACTGGCGCCATTGCTCTAGCCAAGGAGCCCAGGTTTCACAAAAGGACTAGACACATAAAGCTCTGTTTCAATTCCATTTGCAATTACATCAAGGAGGAGGACATAAACATTTGCAAAGTACATACGGATCTGAATGTTGCAGCCCCGTTAAATAAACCTCTTCCATGGGCAAAACATGATCAACACCAGAACTCTATGGGTGTTAGATTCATTACAATGTAAATCAGATAGTTATGTGAAGTAGATTATTGACTCTAGTGCAAGTGGGAGCTGTTGGAAATATGCCCTAGAGGTAATAATAAAGTGGTTATTATTATATTTGTTTGTTCATGATAATCGTTTATTATCCATGCTAGAATTTTATTGATCAAAAACTCAATACATGTGTGGACATATAGACAAACATTGTGTCCCTAGTGAGCCACTACTAGACTAGCTCGTTGATCAAAGAGGGTCAAGGTTTCCTGACCATAAACATGAGTTGTCATTTGATAACGGGATCACATCATTAGGAGAATGATGTGATGGACAAGACCCAACCATAAGCATAGCATTTGATTGTGTTAGTTTATTGCTACTACTTTATCCATGTCAAGTATATGTTCCTACAACCATGAGATCACACAACTCCCTAACACCGGAGGAATGCCTTGTGTGTATCAAACGTCACAACATAACTAGGTGACTATAAAGGTGCTCTACATGTATCTCTAAGGGTGTCTGTTGGGTTGGCGTGGATCGAGACTGGGACTTGTTACCCCGTTTGACGGAGAGGTATCTTTGGGCCCACTCGGTAATACAACATCACAAGAAGCTTGCAAGAAATGTGACTAAGGAGTTATTCACGGGATCTTGTATTACGGAGCGAGTAAAGAGACTTGTCGGTAACGACATTGAACTAGGTATTGAGATACCGACGATCGAATCTTGGGCAAGTAACATACCGATGGACAAAGGGGACTGCATACGGGACTGATTGAATCCTTGACATCATGGTTTGATCGATAAAGATCTCCATGGAATGTGTAGGAACCAATATGGACATCCAGGCCCCACTATTGGTTATTCACCGGAGAGTGTCTAGATCATGTCTACATCATTCTAGAACCCGCACGATCTGCACACTTAATGTTCAGTGACAATATAGTATTGTTGAGTTCTATATGTTGGTGACCGAAGGTTGTTCGGAGTCCTGACGTGGCTTGAGACTGTGTCGGTATTTCCCCAAAGAGGAAGGGATGATGCAGCACAGCTATGCTAAGTATTCACCTCAGCTATGAAATCAAGGTATCGATCTAGGGAGGAAGACCACTCGACGCTATGTAAACGGTACATGCACACAAAGATCAAATAGTTGCAACCCAACGCGTAAGAGAGGTTGTCAATCTCTCAACGGTAAAAAGATAGATTAGATTGTAATAGGTTAGGCAAACAGATTTCACAAGAACACAAAATAAAAGAAGTAAATAAAAAGTGTGGCAAGGTATTTTGGGTTTTTGGATTAATAGATCTGAAAACAAAAGCAGCAAAAATATGGGATCATCCATCCTTGGCATGTTTATAGTTCATCATGAAGCTCTAGTAGCTTGGTGGCAGTGACTTGGAGAACTATATCAATCATTATCTTATCTAGAAGATCAACTCCCACTTGATTCAAGTGATTGTAGTACTCATACAATCTCAGCACATGCTCACTGATTGAGCTATTCTCCTTCATATTGCAGGCAAAGAATCTTTGTTGGAGGTCTCATGCCTCTCAACACGGGCATGAGCCTAAAATCCAATTTCAGCTCTTGGAACATCACATATGCTCCGTCACGTTCAAAACGTGTTTGGAGCCTCAATTCTAAGTCGTAATGCATGACGCACTAAACTATCAAGTAGTCATCGGAACGTGCTTGTCAGATGTTCACAACATCCACAAACGCCGCTTCACGGGGTTTGGCGCACCGAATTGTGCATTAAGGACATAAGCCTTCTGTGCGGCAACTGAGGAAAATGCTCAGATCACGGACAAAAGTCCGCATAATTTCTACTACCATCTTTCAACTTACTTTTCTCTAGGAACGTATCAGTAAACCAGGGGAGCTAGAGTGTGAGCTATTGATCTACAACATAACTTTACAAAGATAACTTTAGACTATGTTCATGACAAATGAGTTCAGTTAATCATATTACTTAAGAACTCCCACTCAAATAGACATCCCTCCGGTCATCCGAGTGACACATGATCCAAATTCACCAACTCAAGTCCGATCATCACGTGAGTTGAGGTGGTTTCAATGGTGAACATCATCATGTTGATCATATCTACTATATGACTCATGTTCGACCTTTCGATCTCTTGTGTTCCGAGGCCATGTCTATACATGCTAGGCTCGTCAAGTTTAACCCGAGTGTTCTGCACGTGCAACACTGGCTTGCACCTGTTGTATGTGAACGTGGAGTCTATCACACCCGATCATCGCGTGTTGTCTCGACACGACGATCTTTCTCAACGGTGAACACTCGGGGAGAACACAATTTATCTTTGAAATTTAAGTGAGGGATCACCTTATAATTCTATCTTCATCCTAAGCAAAACTAGGTGCATAAAAGGATTAACATCACATGCAAATCATAAGTGACATGATATGGCCATGATCTTGTGCTTTTGATCTCCACCCTTAAAACACTGGCATGATCTCCATCGTCATTGGCATGACACCATGATCTCCATCAACGTGTCGCCATCGGGGTTGTCATGCCCACCATTCTTCTACTACTATTTCTACCGCTTAGCGATAAAGTAAAGCATTACATAGCGCTTAATGATTGACACGTAGGTCATACAACAATTAAAGACAACTCGATGGTCCTGCTGGTTGCCGTACTCAATGACATGCAAGTCGTGATATTCTATACAAAAACATGATCATTTCATACATCACATATATCTCATCATGTAATTGGCCATATCACATCACAACATACCCTGCAAAAACAAGTTTGACGTCCTCTAATCGTTGTTGCATGTTTTACGAGCCTGCTATGGGTATCTAGAAAGAACAATTCTCACCTACGCAATAACCACAACAGTGATACACAAATTGCTATTCAGGCTTCTCAAGGACCGGCTTTTTTGAATCCGATCCAACTAGAGTAGAAGAGGCAGACACCCGCCAGCCATCTTTATGCAACAAAGTCACATGTCAGTCGATGGAACCGGTCTCTCGTAAGTGTACGAGTAAGCTTGGTCCGGGTCGCTTCATCCCACAATACCGCTGAATCAAAAAACGACCAAGGGAGGAAGCAATCTGAGCATCAACGCCCACAAAATCCTTTGTGTTCTACTCGTGATCTCATCTACACATAAATCTAGCTCTGATGCCACTGTTGGGGAACGTAGCATTAGAAACAAAAAAAATCCTATGCACACGCAAGATCTATCCATGGTGATGAGCATCTACGAGAGGGAGAGTGGATCTACATACCCTTTTAGATCGCTAAGCGGGAAGCATTAAGAAACACAGTTGATGTAGTCGAACGTGTTCGTGATCCAAATCGCCGAGCATCCCGCGATCCAATCACGATCCGTCCCGATCTAGCACCGAATGGACGACACCTCCACGTTCAGCACATGTATAGCTCGATGACGATCCCCACCTCCTTGATCCAGCAAGCAAGGGTGGAGAGGTAGATGATTCTCCGGCAACACAACGACGTGGTGGTGGTGGTGGTGGAGCTGATCTGGTAGAGCTTCGCTAAGCTGTACCGAACAGATCTAGAGGAGAAGCAATCTAGAGGGGGAGAGGGCAGCACGTGGCTTTTCTTGGTTGCGGCTGCCCTCCCTCTCCTTATCTATATATAGGAGGAAGGGAGGAGGGTTGGCGCTCCTAGGGTTTCCCCCAAGGGGTTCGGTGGCCTATAAGGGCAACCCTATATGGGTTTTGGCCCTCCCACCCCCTAGGAGCCTTGGCCCCCAAGGCAAAGGGGGCGGCTGCCCTAGGGAGGGCGCCCCACCTCCCCTGTCTATGTGAGATGGGATGAGAGGGGCGCACAACCCCTTAGTGGGCTAGTTCCCCCTCCCCTTGGCCCATGAGGCCCCCCAACACTTGCCAGCCCCCCCCCCCCCCGAAACCCCTTTCGGTACTCCCTGTCATAACCCGGTACCACCGGAACGCTTCCGGACTCCGATTCCCTTCGTCCTATATATCGTTCTTCACCTCCGTACCATTTCGGAGTTCCTCGTCACGTCCAAGGTCTCATCCGGGACTCCGAACAACCTTCGGTCACCAACACACATAACTCAATACTACCTAAACGTCATCGAACCTTAAGTGTGCAGACCCTGCGGGTTCGAGAACTATGTAGACATGAACGAGACACCTCTACGGTCAATAACCAATAGCGGGACCTGGATGCCCATATTGGTTCCTACATATTCTATGAAGATCTTTATCGGTTGAACCTCTATGTAAGGATTCAGTTAATCCCGTATAATGTTCTCTTTGTTCTTCGGTACGTTACTTGCCCTAGATTCGATCATCGGTATCTCTATATCTAGTTCAATCTCATTACCGGCAAGTCACTTTACTCATTCCGTAATACAAGATCCCGTGGCTAACACTTAGTCACATTGCTTGCAAGGCTTATTGTGATGTTGTATTACCGAGTGGGCCCTGAGTTACCTCTCCGTCACACGGAGTAACAAATCCCAGTCGTGATCCATGCCAACTCAACAGACACTTTCAGAGATACCTATAGAGCATCTTTATAGTCACCCAGTTACGTTGTGACATTTGATACACACAAGGTATTCCTCCGGTGACAGTGAGTTGCATGATCTCATGGTCATAGGAACAGATACTTGACATGCAGAAAACTATAGCAATAAACTGACACGGTCATATGCTATGTTTATAGTTTGGATCTTGTCCATCACGTCATTCTCCTAATGATGTGATCCCGTTATCAAATGACATCTCATGTCCGTGGCTAGGAAACCTTGACCGTCTTTGATCAACGAGCTAGTCTATTAGAGGCATACTAGGGATATGATGTTGTCTATGTATCCACACATGTACTGAGTTTTTGATCAATACAATTCTAGGATGGATAATAAATGATTATCATGAACAAGAAAATATGGTAATAACTAATTTATTATTGCCTCTAGGGCATATTTCCAACATCTAAGCCATCTCGTAGCCCCGACCCGCGTAGTCCTCTGGTATTCCCTTAGCCCATAGGCGTCACCATCGTGCTCGACTTGAGGTCCTTAAGATCTCACACCATTTTACTCTCCCCATCTCGCACGGTATCTAGGTCCCCAACTTGCACGGCCCACAATTGTCCTGGAAATGGTCGCTTCCACTCGCTTCGGCAATCTTATGGCCCTAAGACACCACCCATGTATGCGGGAGAGACAGGGCTATTGTCTGGTGGGTGGTGCCCTCGGCCAGCCTCCGTGCGCCTTCTTGACATGTCTCCGCCAAAGGGTTTGGTCGCTGCGAAAACCCTCGGCCCAAACCATGTCTTTTGGTTGACAGTAGAGCCTAAACAAAAACTATGTGGGTCCCCCATTTAAGTGATAGAGGCGCAGGTATTTTTTTTCTTTTTCCTTTTCTTCGGGATTGTCCCACATGTAATCATAGTTTAAAAAAACGGACCAGGCCGGCGATCAGACCAAAAAAACCCGAAACCGACGCCTTTTCGATTTTTAAGCTAAAAAACCGATTTGCAGTTACACCCAAAAAACCATGTAAATCGGCCAATTTTTTGCATGAACCGGAGATATGAAACCAACGGTTCAACCAGTGGCACACACAAAAATAGGAAAATGACATGTGTCAAAGGGAATTCAAACCAAGGATGCTAGATATAGTTATGTACGTCGCACCTTTGGCCCAATAATCATCTTAGCTATCCATCTTTCTTTTTCTCCGTTCCAAAATTTTTGTGTTAGATTTGTCTAGGTATGGATGCATCTAGATAATAAAACGTGACTAGATACAACCATGTCTAAACAAATTTAAGACAATTTTTTTGAAACAAAAGGAGTATGACACTAGTACACACAATGTACTTTTTATGTCTCAAAATAAGTGTCGATGATATAGTATAAAATTTACTAATTTATTACAAAATTTACGACACTTATTTTGAAATAAAAAAACTATTTATGGTATAAAAATGAGACATCGAACCACTGAACCGGCGGTCCGACGGGTAAAAATCAGAATCAGCGACCTCATTGGTTCAATCACCGGTTTGGTTTCTAAAACTATGCATGCAAGTGACATATGCACCGAGGCATAAAATATGTCAGATATGGTCAAAACACTTTGACCGGACGGAAACAACATGAAATTGCATTTTTGTAAGGACTTCTAGTGAAAAAGGGGCAAATTTGAGTACATGGATTTTGTTAGGTGTAAAGATGGGAGTGGGCACATATTATAGGTGGAAAATGGAACAGTCCGTATTATTTCCTGGTATTGTGTTTGTTCCACGACGTTTCATGAAGAAGGAAACTAAAAGGCACAAAACTGTGCTACCGCTTTCATCATTGACCGCCTCGAAGACATCGGAGATCAGCGTTGAAAAGTCTGCAGTGTCACTATGCACGCATTTTGTCTTGCCTGCACATCAAACTGTACGGGAGACGCTCGACAGTGACCACATCAAACAGCACTCCCGACACCATTGTGATCCCGGCGCAGTCAAGGCGGCCACCACCACCACACTCGCCAGTCGCCACCTTCCCCGCAGTCGCAGTGAGCCGGGGACTCCAACCGTGCGCAGTCCAAGTCTCCGCCCCCGTCCATCTTCTTCCACATCGCGGACGTGCATTCCTCCACCTCCGCGTGTTCCTTCTTCGCTAACGATGCTCATCCTCCGAGGTCCGGAACCCAACCACCAATTTGTCCATTTCCCATGGCTTCCCCAGGAAGCTCCAACTGATTTCCCCCAGCACCAATTGCAGCTTGTCGTGTTCCGCCGCGCCGCGCTTCCCTTCGGTGATTAGCCCCCAATTCCGCTCGGCCCCTCTCCGGTCGCCGCACAGATTGCCCAAATCAGGTTCTTGGCCGATCCAATCCAGGCCTCGCCCGGTGGAGACCGAGGCATTCGGCACGCGGCGGCGATGGAGTTCGTGGCATCCATCGTGGACACGGCGTTCCGGCCGCTCAAGGACTACTTCGCGCGGACGTTCGGCTACGTCATGTCCTGCGGCGACTACATCGACGCGCTGGGCCACGAGATGGACGAGCTCAAGAGCAAGCGCGACGACGTCAAGCGCATGGTCGACACCGCCGAGCGCCAGGGGCTGGAGGCCACCAGCCAGGTCAAGTGGTGGCTCGAGTGCGTCGCCAGGCTCGAGGACGCCGCCGCCCGGATCCACGCCGAGTACCAGGCGCGCCTGCAGCTCCCGCCCGACCAGACGCCCGGCCTCAGGGCCACCTACCGCCTCAGCCACAAGGCCGACGAGACGCTCGCCGAGGCCGCCGGCCTCAAGGACAAGGCCGACTTCCACAAGGTCGCCGACGAGCTCGTGCAGGTCCGCTTCGAGGAGATGCCCAGCGCGCCCGTCGTCGGCATGGACGCGCTGCTCCAGGAGCTCCACGCCTGCGTCCGGGGCGGCGACATCGGCGTCGTCGGCGTCTACGGCATGGCCGGGATCGGCAAGACGGCGCTGCTCAACAAGTTCAACAACGAGTTCCTCGTCGGCTTGCAGGACATCAATGTCGTCATCTACATCGAAGTTGGCAAGGAGTTCAGCCTCGACGACATCCAGAAGATCATCGGTGACCGGCTCGGTTTGAGCTGGGAGAACAGGACGCCCAAGGAGCGCGCTGGGGTGCTCTACAGGGTGCTCACCAAGATGAACTTTGTGTTGCTGTTGGACGACCTCTGGGAGCCACTCAACTTCCAGATGCTCGGCATTCCGGTTCCCAAGCACAACTCCAAGAGCAAGATCATCGTGGCGACGAGGATCGAGGACGTGTGCGACCGAATGGATGTCCGTCGCAAGCTCAAGATGGAGTGCCTGGAACCGCAGCCCGCCTGGGACCTCTTCTGTGAGAAGGTCGGCGAGCACCTCGTGCGTGCCGGCCCAGAGATCCAGAACCCGGCGAATGGACTAGCCATGAAATGTGGTGGGCTGCCCCTCGCGCTCATCACCGTCGGACGGGCGATGGCCAGCAAGCACACTGCAAAAGAATGGAAGCACGCCATCACTGTTCTAAATATTGCCCCATGGCAGCTTCTTGGCATGGAGATGGACGTTCTTATGCATCTCAAGAGCAGCTATGATAACTTGCCCAGTGACAAGCTAAGGCTCTGCCTGCTGTATTGCTCGCTGTTTCCACAGGACTTCATCATTTCCAAGGATTGGATTATAGGCTACTGCATCGGTGAAGGTTTCATAGATGATCTGTACACTGAGATGGATGAGATATATAACAAAGGGCATGACCTTCTGGGTGATCTCAAGAGTGCATCTTTGCTGGAAAGAGGTAAAGACGAGGAACACATCCGAATGCATCCCATGGTCCGTGCGATGGCTCTGTGGATAGCATCGGAATTCGGCACAAAAGAGACCAAATGGCTTGTCCGTGCCGGAGTTGGGCTGAAGGAAGCACCAGGTGCAGAGAAATGGAGCGAGGCCGAGCGGATTTGTTTCATGAAGAACAACATCGAGGAGCTGTATGAGAGGCCAAATTGCCCTCTCTTGAAGACCTTGATCCTACAAGGCAACCCTGGGTTGAGGACGATATGTGACGGCTTCTTCCAGTTCATGCCATCCCTCAGGGTATTAGATCTCTCGCACACCATTATCAGTGAATTACCCTCAGGAATCAGTGCATTGGTTGAGTTGCAGTACCTTGATTTGTACCACACAAACATCAAATCACTGCCAAGGGAGCTAGGAACACTGGTCACTCTGCGGTTCCTGCTCCTCTCACATATGCCACTTGAAATGATCCCAGGTGGTGTCATAGATAGCCTCAAAATGCTGCAAGTTCTGTACATGGACCTCAGTTACGGAGACTGGAAAGTCGGTCAGAGTGGAAACGGTGTTGATTTTCAGGAGCTTGAGAGCCTACGCAGGCTCAAGGCAATCGACATCACAATACAGTCGGTTGAGGCCCTAGAGAGACTGGCGCAGTCATATCGCCTCGCCGGTTCAACAAGAAATCTGCTGATCAAAGCATGTGCTAGCCTGACAAAGATAGAGTTCTCTTCAAGCCACCTCTGGAAGAACATGACAAACCTGAAGAGAGTGTGGATCGCAAGCTGCAGCAATCTAGCGGAGGTGATCATTGACGGCAGCGAGGAAACTGATTGCGGCATTTTGCATCCCTATGATGTTATGAGGATGGGTGAGGTTATGGTGTGTGAAGATCCCGTCCATTACAACCTGCAGGGTATCATCCTGCAGAGCCTTCTCAAGGTAAAGATCGTCTACAGAGGTGGGTGCGTCGAGAATCTGTCGTCATTGTTCATCTGGTACTGCCAAGGACTGGAGGAGCTCATCACACTCGGCGAAGGAGATCAAGAAGCAGCGGCGGACAAAGACGAACAAGCTGCAGGGACTTGCAAAGTGATCACGCCCTTCCCTAAACTGAAGGAACTGTATCTCCATGGCCTACCAAGGTTGAGGGCGCTGAGCGGCAGCGCATGCATGCTGCGGTTCCCGTCACTGAAGAGCCTCAAGATCGTCGATTGTCTAAGCCTCAAGAAGCTCAAACTCGTTGCCGCAGAACTGAAGGAGATACAATGCGCGAGGGATTGGTGGGATGGGTTGGAGTGGGATGATGATGAGGTCAAAGCATCTTACGACCCAATGATCCGTCGAGTTGAGTGAATTCAGTCTTGGTGTATTATGTTGATCCAAAATTTCAGAGATATACTTTCCCCTCACTTATGTCAGGCTTTGCGTCCGACATTCGGTGGGCTTTTCTCTGCTGGTTTCGAAGAAAATAAAAACAGGTTTACTCCACCCCCTGTTTTACTTTTCAAAAAGATGCTTGGCATTGATCAGTCACTGAATTCATTCTAGTTCGAGATCTGCACAGTGGTGCCTGTGAGATGTTTGAATTCAGGGATATGTCCTTCTGTCATCCTCCTTTTCTTCTGGGAGATTATGCTTTTGTTTTTGTGTGGACTGAACAAATGCACATCTGATGAATGGATCGTAGCAGTGATCGCTCTGCCTGTCTGCTGCAAATTGCGAGCGCAATCCCTAAAAATCCAGCGGTGATAAATGTATCATTATCACAAATTTTAGATTTGGCTAAAGATGGAAAGAAAACCTAGTTGCATCCTTGCCAGATTAGGTGTGTACCTGAATCAATGGAAAGTTCTCTGCGACGATGTTCAAGCAACGTTACTACAAAGATGCATCAGGCTGCTGGACAAGAAACGTGGAGAGCTGCTACGGATTGCATGGATATAACTGGCTATGGAGAGGATGAGGAGAAGGCCTTCAACACCCTGCTCTAAAATTTTATCTTATTCCCATGTGGTTTGTAATAAAAAGTCTGTAGTGAACTTCTAGTTTAGTCTGGTAAACTGCATTTGCTTGCTGTTTTGGTGCGCTGGCACTGGATGCTGTCATTTTCAGGTTGTGAGACTTTGTTGGTGCTTCATTTTATATAAAATGGGGCAGGGGGGAAACCCCTTTCATTCAAAAAAAAGAAAAAACCTAGTTGCAAATCTGTATGCAGTATGGCTGTTGGCTGATGCAGCTAATCTGTTACTGTACTTATTTCATTGTTGTGCTCTGCCTGTCTGCTGCAAACTGCAATCGCAATCCCTAAAATTTGAACGGTGATAAATGTATCCCTGTGACCAATTTTTGACTTGGCTAAATATGAAAAGTAGAAAACCTAGTTGCAAACTGTGATGACGACATGATGAACTCACGGGCACTGATGTATACCTTGAGTTGTTGCAATCCAGAATTCCTGATTCTAGCATTGCTGTGAACAGCGAATCTGTGGGACTTGACGCTTTGGGAATCGGGATTTGGGAGGTGGCGAGTTCCGAAGGCAGCGACCGTGGCGAACCTGCGAGTCGGCGGCGAGAGAAGAGAGACACGGGTTCTGGGGTACCTACCGCCTACCCCCAACTGGGGTCAGAAGAAGGAAAAGAGGGAGTAGAAATTCTGGATGTAAATTACTCCCTCCGCTCCTAAATATAAGACATTTTAGAGATTACACTATGGATTACATACGGATCTATGTAATCATATTTTATAGTGTAGATTCATTCATTTTGCCCCGTATCTAGTCTATAATGAAATCTATAAAAGGTCTTATATTTAGAAACGGGGGAAGTATGTCCCAATGACAACCGGGCACTGGGCGGGTCGAAGAAGGAAAAAAGGGAGTAGAAAATGTACCATGGGCTTTTGAAATAAATCATGTCCCAGATCTAATTCATCGAACGGATGTGAATTAACTTGTCTAAAAATGTAAATTATCCAAAGCAGTGTACACAGAATAGCAATGAAGATGTTTTCTTCACCGGTATACTTTTTTTACATGATGTCATGGGATCACCACCATCTCATCAAAACCTCTCTTTCAATACAATGATGAGTCACTTCAAAAAAAAAAGATGAGTCTGACAACGAGAGGGGTCGCGTTCTTGGTGCTTTCGGAGGGGGCGGCGTGGTGGTCTTATAGGACATGGCCGAGGGGCTCGGGCATGGCAGTTGGCGCAAGTGGAGATGGTCGTGCAAGCGGTTGTGGGCAGTTGTGGGAACTGACAGAAGGGCCCGACGTGCGCCCCCCCCCCCCCCCCCCCGCACGTTAGTAGGAGAGAGGGGAGAGGTGCGCGGGGTGGGTTGCAGCTGCTGCTGGGCTGGCTTAGGTTAGGTGGGCTGCGGGGTAGATTTAGGCTTTTCCTTTTTCTTTTTCAGTTCCCTTTTCTGGTTTTTGTTTGTTTTCCTTTCCTTATTTTATGTTTTGTTCTAAATTCAAATCAGGTTTGAGTTTGAATCTTATTGGAACAGAAAATATTTTTTAAATTCCAATTTAAATATTTTTGAAATGTTGCACATTTTTCTTGTGCATTTTGGACAATTATTCACTGCACTTATATTTCCCTTTTGAATTTGAAATTGGTTTAAAAACCAAAGTTTTTTCAAATTCAATTTTTAAAATACGCAGAAGGTCTAGTTCATTATTTCGACTTATGAAATATCATTCCCTGCCAAAATAATTGTAATGCCACAATTCCATAATTCCCTTTGGTTTCAAATTAATTTCAAAATGACTTCAATTCAAATCCTTTTAGGGAAATTTTATTTGGCTTGGATATTGTTCACTTGTAAAACTGCAGTTGTTCTCTCCTTATCTGAATATATAGGAGTTGTTACCGCGGCTACAAAATTGTCACGCATGAGATGCAAAATTTAATAAGATCAACTTAAACACATGAGGTTTTATGATTGTGCTTACTAAGGCCACAAGATTACACGTAACACAAGCGTAATTTTTATTTAGGATGCAGTGATGATGGAACGGCCAATCAACAGAACCTACATCGAAGATTTGAGGGAGTAAACAAACATGAAACGAGGGCTAGTAAATAACCACGGATGAGAGCCCATCGTCATATGCCACGCTCGTGCCCTTGATCCAGTTGGCGCCCACCCGCGTCCCTGACATTGCCCGCTACGCCGTCCTCGTCGCCGTCTACCGCTACGACGACCGCTACCGCTACGTCGACCTCGCCTGTGATGACCGCTACGTCGGCCTTTTCCTTTTCTACGACCGACGGCGGGGAGCTGGCCGTTTGAGAAGTTCTATGTTCACGCCCTCGCTTTCTTTGTACGCCTGACTATTGACATGATGAATGCCGACTGTGGCATGGCCGACGCCGAACCGTCGAACTCGCGTCGTTTTTTAGGCAGCGGAAAACGCAATGTTCAAATTTGCATGCGCCGCGCCGGGGCCGCGACTAGAAAGACGACGCCTCCCCCTTCCCCGGCCGATTTTAACGTCGGCTGACCCCTAGGCGACGCTAAAATCGACACCTGGGGGACAACGGCTGGAGATGCTCTAAAGGATCAAGATGATTGACTATCGGGTACTGACGAAAATCTACACCATTGTTCGACACCATCATTATAAATGCTTGGATGACGACATGCTGGACTCAGAGGCATCGATGTATACCTGGAGTTGCTGCAATCAGGAATTCCTGATTCTAGCGTTGCTATGAACAGCGAATCTGTGGGACTTACGCTTTGGGAATCGGAATTTAGGAATCAAATAAATAAAACGCAAGCTAAAAACCAGCTTAAATTTTTTTTCCTGAGAAAAACATTATTAATTAATGTTGAACATTTTTTAATGGCATGATGAATATTTTTAATAATAGTGGACATTTTTCTAACGGTACGTTAGATATTTGTCAAATACATGATGAATATTTTGAAAATGCACGACAACATTTTATAAAAAAACTGTTGACTAATGCTTACATTTTGTAGAAACAAAATATGAGAAATGTAAATGAAAAGGACAAGGACAAGGAAACCATGACAAAACGGTAGAAACTGCATTTCAGGACAATTGTAGGAACAACAGCTAATATAGCCGTCCGATGCACCACACAACTAATATACTCGAACAATAGCTAACATTTTCAAAATAAAGATGCTCGGTCGACAGGTAATGCTTACATGATCAACGAGCAGCAGCACCGAACAAAAAAAAAAACTGTTCAAAATATCTGGCCCAACACAAGTCAAAAACACACAAAGCAAAGACCAAAAAAAAGGCCAGCCCAAAAAGCAACAAAGAGGCAATGCTGGGATATGGGCTAGACATAAACAAAAAAATAAAATGACGATTGAGATTTCGCTAAGTCTCATTCGACTAAGGCTTAGACATACCCTTTAAGAAAGGAAAACACTTCCATTCGACGAACCGGCTGAACCGTTGCGCCGGACGCGCGGGCCACGTGGTCCAGCTAGAGCGGACAACCAACCAAGACTACACACTCGTACGTTTTTGTCTGGCTCACGCATTGTACGACATTTTTTCCTTTTATCCTTTCTCTGTAGCTCTCTTCTCCACTCGTTCCTCCCTCTTTTCTTCCCCAGCTAGAGCACAGCTCCATGGCTACCCCAGGTGCTGCTACGAGGGGCGTTCTTCAGCTTGGCTCTCCTTCTCCTCTCTCTCTATTCTAAACTGCTACAACCATCGTCGTGAATTGCTACAACCCTTGAGAGGTGCTGCTACACCCTCTTCCTGCCATGAGGGGCGGTCTCCAGCTTGACCCTCCCCCTCCTCTTCCTTTATCTGTGAAAGTGTTACAACCATCATTGCAATTTGCTACAACCGGCAACAAGGCCAACCTGTAGCGCGTGAGCTGCATTGGTTCTATGGCGAGATGTGTTTTTGTTGCATCTGTAATAATTTTTTGCTACTACCATCGTCGAGATTTTCTACATCATTAATAGTGATGCTAGACATGCAACTACGGTGACCACATTTTTTGCTGCAACCGTGGTCATTCCCTGCTACGACCAGCGACAAAATTTGTTACCACTATTCTTTTTGGCGGTGACCGGCGATAGAAATTAGAGAAATGTTGCAACCGACTACGAGAAAGCTTCAACGAAGAGAACAACGACCTGACAATGGCGAGCTTCAACCCTCCTCTGAAAAAGCTTCAACGAAGAGAACAGGGAGCTGAAAATGGCGAGCGACAATGATAGAAGCTGCTCTTTGTCGACGCACGGGGGTGATAGGACGCACGCACGACGCGATATGACGACGGCTGGTAGCATTGTTGTAACCCCAACTGCCGCTGTTGCAACCAAAGGTCGAGCACGGCGAGCTGCAAGGCCCCTCGGCGTACTGTGACGAGTAGCGACCTTAGCTACGAGCGGTGAGCAGACTGACAATGAGGACACCGATGACGAGCGTGCGGGAGCTCGTGGGGCTACCAGTGGGCGGCGGTGCATGCGAGATGTAGGGAGGCGGGACAGGGCGCTGACTGAGTTGCTAGAGAAGGACGAAGGAGCAGAAAAGATCCAACGATGCGGGAGCCTTCAATCGTAGGGCTGCTTTGTGACAGGCCAAAATTTGGGCCAGCGCGCCAGCGCCTAGCATAGCAGTGCCCTTTGAGAAAAGAAAACCGCGGCTACAGAATTGTTACGCACGAAATGCAACATCCAATCAGATCAATTTAACCGTATGGGGTTTTACGCTTATGCTTACTATAAGGCCACAAGATTATTCAGTGATAAATACAAAATTATACTTGTGACACGAGTTACAGTGATAAATATCTTTTATTTAGGATGCCGATGGTGATGGAACGACCAATCGACAGAACTGTCATCGAAGATTTGAGGGAGTAAACAAACATGAAACGAGGGCTAGTAAATAACCACGGATCAGAGCCCATCATCGTATGCCACGCCTGTGCCCTTTATCCAGTTGGCGCCCTGGATGAACTGCCCCACGGTGAACTGCACGGCCACGCTCCGGTCCGTGATGACGTGGAACCCGGGCCACGCGACGCGTCTGGCGGTGCCGGCCCGGGGCCCCTCGTTGGCGTACTCCCCGTAGAAGAGCGTCATGAGCGCGAAGTCGTCGTCCCACTCCAGCCACCCCCTCGGGTGGACGTGCGCGCCCAGGTACGACTGCATGTACACCGTGCGCGAGTAGGCCTTCCACGGCCGGCCGAGGAACGTCGGAGACGCCTCGGCCACGGCCGCCGGCACGACGCGGCACCGCTGCAGGGACGTGCCCGTGTTCTGGTTCGGGTCCGTCCTGCCCTGCGCGGTGACCGCGTTCTTCTGGCCGCGCGCGGGACGGCGCGCGGTGAGCACGCAGTTCTAGAGCACGACGGCCGCGTTGCCGAAGACGTAGTCGACGGTGTCGGAGACGGCGCAGTCGCGGTAGAATTGCTGCAGCTGGTGCGCGTAGAGGATGTCCTGGTAGCCGTCGACGCGGCAACGGTTGATGACGGCGCGGTCGGCGCTCACGCGCAGGGCCACCGCCTGGTGCTTCTCGGCCCCCGCCGTGTTCTCGATCCTGAGGTCCTGGAGGATCACCCCGTCGGCTGCCACGGCTGCAGCATTCCAGTTCGAGACAAGTAGACGACCATTAATTGGAGACGCCATTAACGTCTCCATGGGTGCAAGGCGATCACATGCTTGCTTCCAAGTTCCGAACAAGGAGTGGAGCATCCGTAAGGACCTTTCAGTACGTATACCGGTACATACGTACGTACGTACACGTGCAGAATTAATTGCGCGCTTAGGAGAGCTAGCTAGGTGGTGATGGAAATGAAAGCTAGCGCTTTTGATAACTGGTTGTAGAAAAATGCTCGATATGTGCTACTAGTGGAGTATTTTTCTCTGTTTGTTCCATCATGTGTTTGTAATCACGCTTTTGTTCACGCTGTCGATTCTTTTCGGGTAATATCTGGTACTAATCGTAACTGTATGGCGCACCTTGCACCGGTAGCTTGATTCTTTGTAGTTACTCTATCTCGTAAGAACAGGTATTAAACTTGTCCAACCAAATTTAGGTGACTGGTTTATGGCCAGCAATCAGTATAAGTATTGACCGTTCGTTTTGTACACAAAGTGCATTCAGTTTTTATCGTAACCTTCTTAACTTTTTAGCACATGTTATATGGGTGAAATGATGATACCATGCCAACTTTCAATCTTTTCAGAATTTATTTGTAGTGCTTTTCAATTTCAGAATTATTTAGCTCAAAAAAAATTAATAACTGCATGAAAAATAACAAATGAAGTCGGAAAAGGTTGAAAATTGATGATGTGTCTTTCAATGGTGCATTTTGAACACACAAAAAGCCTGGAGTTCAAATAAGTTCAAGAAAATAAGCCCGGAGATGAGAGTTTAGGAAGGAAAGACTTGACAGACCTAAAGTCAACCCGTTGCATATTGAGTAATAGTGATCTGTGTGTTGATCAGCTTTCTCGTAGTTTCCTTCGATCGATTTTAAATGTTTCAACTATGAACATACGAAATGTCTGACGATGAAAGGGAATTCGCTATGAGCGAATACTGCAAAGACGAGCGCGGCCTGTGTGACAAGACTTTCCTAGTTGATGGTAGACGCTTCAGCATCATGCTGGATGAGACCTTCGAAGTGGATACAGTAAGTCACAATGACAAGTTTTTTTTCGTGATTAAGCATGACTTCTGCCTCTTTTGCTTCAACTTATAATTAATTTTAATTTTTTACTGTTCTACTACCGTATCCCCTGCCATGTAAGAATTGCTGTCTCTGATAAGATTGGTTTCAATACTAAAAAATGTATGAAGGTAAATATAATTCACTTGAGGACTGAACATGATTTTACTTTTGCGGTAAAATTGTACCATACATACACATATTGCTATTTTGAATGCAAAAGTTAGCAAGCACTATTAAAGGCTTATGCATTTGTGCCTAATATGCTTATCATCTTTGATATTCGTCCGAAAGATGAAATTGAAGGTAATATCAACATCTGGGTCGATGTGCAGACGCCTCCAGTTCTACCATTATATGAGTTTCTCAACCATATTTGTTAAGTAATTTATATTATTTATTTAAAAATAGTTGACAACTTATTTATATTGACAGCTTATTTTCATTCTTCAAAAAATGTCCGGAAGATGGTAGACAGAACTTACTATTACGATGATGAAGCAGAATTAACTTATAAGGAGAAAGATCATCTTATCGCATTTCTTAGTCATCTTGAGAATTACAATAGCTATTATCAAACTCCTGCACATTATGGTCAATACGTGCTACTAGTGCACATGGTGAACTACGGTAACATCCATGGAGATTGCATGGTAAGATTTTAATTCTACTATTACGACATCCATGCATCTTTTGCATAATTTTTTCTAAACTAAACTATATTGCTAACTACAAAGTTATTACTATGTTTTTCAACAGAAAATTACGGAGGATTGTGTGCCTCGTCTGATGTTTCCGAAAGGTCGCGTTGTTGTTACGAGTTTAGGGCCACCACGGCCAGGTTAGCCTACGCATCACTCATGTCCATACCAAATTTCTAAAACCGATGGAGTCATGACAATCAAAGATTGGAAAAAATGTATGCTCAATCGTAGAGAGCTACTTGGAAGCAACATTGTGGGTAGGCCAAGAATGGGAGACGAGATGATCTCCGTTCTCCATAATGAAGAGTCAGAGCATATCTTGTTTTATGATATTATACCTAAGAAAGGGTAGAATAGGTCCTACGAGATAGGAGTACGTAGGTCCTAGGTACAATGTGTTATTATGTGCTACAATGTGTTAGAGTTGATGATGATGATGAGGAGGAGGAGTTGTGATTATGACTAGTGACCAACTTGTTATATGATGTCTCATTGACGAAAATGATGATTAAATTATGTTATATATTCTATCTATAAGTATAGTACGTAGCGTCATGATCAAGCACGGAGATAAAAGAAATCATTTCTTTCTATTAGCTATCTAACAAAATATAGGAAACCCCTAAATTAACCCTTCAAAACCCTCAAAACCCCCCTCTTAAAAAAAATAGCTCCTCAGCTGCTGACGCATGGACGCTCTTTGGTCCCGGTTGGTGTTACCAACCGGGACCAAAGGCCCTTCTGCCTGGGCTCGACGGATCGGCCACGTGTAGCCCCATGTGTCCCGGTTCGTAGGCGAACCGAGACTAAAGATCATGGGCTTTAGTCCCGACAAATTAGTCCCGATTTCAGAACCAGGACAAATGAGCCTTACGAACCGAGACAAATGAGCCTTTTTCCACTAGTGGTGATGGAACTATGATGAATTTTTAGTGTATTTTTTTTCATGATTTGAAATTTAATATGGCAAATTAGAGGACAGAGTAAAATCAATGTTTCACTGTAGAAATTGTCTCTAAAACACAGAATAGCTCACCTAGTCATCGCCCGTTGGAGCAGATTTCCTATCGGAATTCCCACCCAAGGTCCCGCACTTGCTCTTCCGATCTTGGCTGCCGCTCGCCGGAGTCACAACCTGACTAGAGCAACAACCGTGCACCATCTATCCCCTTGCGCAAGTTGGGCTCCATAGCGCCGGCCGTCGGTACTCTAGCAATTCGTCTCCAACTGAGTTAAGCTAGGGAGCACAACGCACGCGCCGCCACGATCGTTGCAGCGGACAAGTCCTGGACCGGGACGACAACCAGCGATTGATCTGGATCGAGGGGTAGAGTGCTTTTTTTAGGTGACGACAGGTAGATTGCTGCTGTGTGGCTCAGGGCACTAAATGGGCTCTGGCCCGATGGTTGCTGTTGCATTACGTATCGCCCATACATTAAGGAAAAGGCCTTGTTGGCCCAATTAACAACGAAGGTCACCATTCCTGTCTTTTTTGCACCTCTAGCGATTTTTATCTATACGGGAGGTTGCGAGATTTGAACTGTCCGTCCGCGTCGAGCCCGGGCACGTGCCCAGGGTCATCGGACGGTAAAATCGCCCCTGACCATGAGAAAAGTATAATTGTCTTTCACGATGAAACATACTGTGTTTCCCACAGTTGTAGTTGTCAAAAAGTAAAACACACAGCGTGCTTCATGTTAGAGCACAACTATGCTTCTTGCACATAAAAAACAAAGCACAAAATGTGCCTCCAATTTTTTTCCTTCTGATATTTTTGTTTTCAGTTTTTATTGGTTTGTATGGTTTCCTTTTTTTCCTGTCTTTTTTTCCAGTTTTTTTTTTGTTCAGTTGTCCTTATGTAAAGAAAAATTCATCCAAACCTATTAACATGGGAGTTTCAAAGGTCTCAACGTGGGAAACATGATGCTGAAAAATAATCGTTATTTGAACTCACGATTCAAGAGTTAAATGTTTTAAAAAATAATCTACAAAAAAGTACAAAACTCTCAGGTTGCGACAATGCAATGTGTCATTTGTTAGCACCAGAGAGAGTGAGAGTGACATTTGCTAAGGACACCTGTTAACCTGTGATTTCGCCAAACATAATGTCGCGACCTTTACTCCCAAGCAAGGTTGTCAGATCACGATTCTATTGTACGATTTTATGACTTTTCGATCCAAACTAACCCATACAATTCACATTTCTATGATCCTAATAGTTACGATTCTACTTTTTAGGATCCTATCACCACAGCTCCGATTTGATTCAAAATCACGTTTATGATAACCTTGCTCCCAAGAATAGTGCAACCCAAACAAAATTTGCTCATATGCGAAGATAAATCTCATTTGAGTTTTTTTTTCCTTATGAAGTTAGCTTTATTAAATTTAGTTCCTGTGTTGGAGTTACATACAAATTAGATGAATGTGATTGTTTGCTCTCTCGTAAGAGTGGTGAGGTAATCCTCAAGTGTAAAGTTGAAGTAACCTACCAATAAGTATTTTCATTGATAAAGAACCAAGGTTTATAACCGGTAGGAATTTATTCTTCAACACTAATCCTCGGTACCTGCACATCAAACACAAAACAATCTTGCTCCTAATGTTTCAGCATACAAGGATAAATTGTTTGGTATGGTAGGAATCGATAGATAGATAAAATAATAAATATGGTAAAACAAAGAAAGCAAATTGTAATGGTGTATTCAATTAATAGAAAACAGACCCAGGTCTATAGCATCAATAGAGGCACCTCTCCAAGCAAGATAAATGCATTGTGGTGAACAAATTATAGTTGAGTAGTGATTAAATAGTAATATTTATTTGTAAGGCAATGATCATTCATGGCACAATATTATATAGGCATTACGTCCATGATATATGTAGACCGTTATCCAACAACATCTACAACTAATACTCTAGCAGCATGTCGGATTCCCACTCCGGCAACACGCCGAAACATGCCACCAGAGTGAATCTCCACGGAACATGAACTTGTGGTGGGGGAAAAATCTGACAAAATGGGATTTTATAGAAAAAACATGGCTGAGAAGTTGTGTCCAGGGACTCCGGACGGCCCCACCATGTGGCCACCCCCTAGTCAAGTGGCTTGGTTGTCCGGGGTCCCCGGGTGGCCCCCGGCTCCCTCCAGTGATTTTTGGAACCTTCTCCTTCCGGAAAAACCGTCAAATGTCCCCATGGTATTATGAGGTCGAGATATATCAAACTTATGTAAAACCAAAAATATGCGGAAAATAGCAACTCACTCTAGATACCGAATTAATAGGTTAGTACAGGCAAATAATATAACTTGTTATCAAAAGCATCTAAAAGTGATATCATAATATCACGAAACAATCAAAAATTATAGATACGTTTGAGACGTACGAGTGATATCCCAAAACATTGTTCATATTTAAGCAGAGAATAGTGCAATATCAAGGTGCATGGGGGACTACGGACCCTTGTTAGTTTGTAGCTCCACCAAGTGTTTGGTGTCGGATAGTGGCCTCTTGATTTGTTTGTGATGGTTTACACATGGTTCCTAAAATTGGTTTTTACACATGGTTTCATGCATTTTTTATCAATATTTTTTGTTCTTCACAAATGGTTGTAAATATACATTGAATGAGAAAATGAAACATGACAATATTTAGCATAGAATAGTGTAACATCAAGGTGCATTCCAAATTCAAAGCTCAAATAATGAAGAAAATGGTGATGTGGACTTCAAACTTCCCTCCCTCTAGGTGCTATGATTCCTCCCCGGAGATGCTTCAGTTACAAAGCAATGTACATTTCAACTTTGTGAAATTGGTTGAAAGTTTAAAGGCCACCTTGTGATGTCATATAATGTCCCCATGCCAATTTTCACTTTTAATTACCGCATCCAGATTTTATAGTGAATAAGAAAACAATAGGATGCAAGTTAGGGTTTGAAGTTTCCCAAGGATGTTTGAATTATTTATACTTTTTATAGAAAGGAGCTACATGCGTGCATATGTACTTATTAGTGACTTTGTTTTCCATGAAAATAAATTTTTTGCAATGTACATATAGTTCAAATACTAAGTGTATCCTATAAATACCTATAAATTCATTCAATGCGTAAAAAAACAATAAATGAGTTTAGAAAAGTGCTTACATCTAGCATCACACATTTAATCTACTATTTTGTCTCTTGAAAATGACTGGTAAAATTTAGGTCAATATTTTTTGAATTCAATATTGAAAGGACGTGGATGTCGCCTAGAGGGGAGGGGGGGGGATAAATAGGCGCTTTAAAATAATTACGGTTTAGGCTTGAACAAGTGTGGAATAAAACTAGCATTTAATTAGTCAATCAAAAAACCTAAAACAACTAGGCTCACATATGTGCACCAACAACTTATTCTAAGTAAGATAAACAACTAAGTGATAGCAAGATATATAACACGAATAAATATGGCTATCACAAAGCAAAGTTCATAAGTAAAGGGATCGGGTAAGAGATAACCGAGGCACGCGAAGATGACGATGTATCCCTTAGTTCAAACCCTTATGGATGCTAATCTCCGTTTGGAGCGGTGTGGAGGCACAATGCTCCCCAAGAAGCCACTAGGGCCACCGTAATCTCCTCACGCCCTCGCACAATGCAAGATATCGTGATTCCACTAAGGGACTCTTGAGGACGGTCACCGAACCCGTACAAACAAGGTTGGGGCAATCTCCACAACTTAATTGGAGGCTCTCAACAACAACACGAAGCTTCACCACAATGGATTGTGGCTCCGTGGTGCCTTAAATGCTCGGGGCAATCTCCACAACATAATTGGAGACCCCGACGCTTGCTCGAAGCTTTACACCACAATGATTGAGCTTCAAGGCACCACCAACAGTCTAGGGCTCCAAAAGCACCCAAGAGGAACACGCTCTAGGGTACCAAGCACCCAAGAGTAATAAGCTTCTCAACTTTTCAGTTCCACGTATCACCTTGGAGAACTCAAACCGATGCAACTAATTCAATGACAAGAACACACAAAGTGGTCAGGTCCCTCACACCCAAATTCCACCACAACAACAAAAGCTATGGAGAAATATGAGAGGAAGAACAAGAAGCTTACAAAGAACTCCAAGATCTAGATCCAAGGGGTTCCCCTCACTTAGAGGAGAAAGTGATTGGTGGAAATGTGGATCTAGATCTCCTCTCTCTTTTCCCTCAAAAAGGAGCCAGAATCATTGGAGGGATTGAGAATTAGCAAGCTCGAAGAAGGTCAACAATGGGGGGCAAACACGAGCTCAAAGGATAAGATCCATTAGGAAAGAAGATCCCCTTTTATAGGTGAGAGAAAATCCAAACGTTGCCCCCTTAGCCCACACATGAGAGGTACTACCGCTCTAGAGAGTGGTACTACCGCTCGGGCGGCAGTGCTGTGCTGAGATCAGCAATGGCAGGAAGCCGAGAGACGGTAGAGCCGGTGGAGTGGTACTACCGCTCGCCCTAGTGGTACTGCCGCTTATAAGGGAAAGTGGAGCGGTAGTGACTGGCGGTACTACCGCTTCGTACTACCATGCCAGTATCGCCCAGTCCGATACGAAAAGTCGAGACTGCGCAGAGGTAGTGGTAGTCCAGTAGAACTGGACATAGGTACTACTACCTATAGGCGGTACTGTCGCTTGCTCAGAGTGGTACTACCTTGAATAGGCGGTACTACCGCTTGCCCAGAGTGGTACTACCGTGGGAGAGCAACAAAGAACCCCAAACAAACAGATGAATACAACAAAACATGAACTGTCATAACTTTCGCATGCGAGCTTCAAATTGAGCAAACTCAAGCTTGTTGGATTCAGGACGACAAGAGCTATCCAACACTAACAATGATATAGAGGCAGTATAAAAATGCTAATGATATAAAGACGTGAAACCTCTATCAATGAAGATCCAGCAAAAACTCCAACATCGAAAACATCATAGAAGATGCATATGGACTCCGTTTTCGATGAACTCGAGCATGTCATGAAGATGACCATAAGCTCTAAAACTCACAAGGAGAAACACCAAACAAGAACTGTTTGGGGGATTACCCCGGGTAGGCTCAAGGAGACGACTCAACTTTTAAAACATCGGGGGACCCACCCCCGGTATGCCAAGCCCAACAAGATAAATGAAGAAGTGACCTGACGACACTGTAGCTGACGACATTGTAGCCGTCTGGCTCGGCAGCCTCCACCCGTCCGGCCCGGCAACCTCCATCCGTCCGGCTCGGTAGCCTCCACCCATCTGGCTCGGTAGCCTCCACCCGTCCGGCTCGGCAGCCTCCACCTGTTTGGCTCGGCAACCTCCATCTATCCGGCTCGGTAGCCTCCACCCGTCCGGATCGACATCCTCCATCCGTCCGGCTCGGCAGCTTCATCCGTCCGGCTCGGCAGCCTCCACCCGTCCGGCTCGGCAGCCTCCACCCGTCCGGCTCGGCAGCCTCCATCCGTTCGGCTTGACAGCCTCCATCCGTCCTGCTCGGCAGTCCTCCACCCGTTTGGCTTGGCAGCCTCCACCCGTCTAGCTCGGTAGCCTCCACTCGTCCGGCTCGGCAGCCTCCACCCATCCAGCTCGGCAGTCTTCCACCCGTCCGGCTCCTCCTGTCCGGCTCCTCCTGTCCAGCTGCGGCCTGACAAAGTCAGCTCTCGACGTCCCGTCGGACACACGCGGACCAGACGGCCATATCTCATGGCAGCACGCTATTGGTGAGCAAGAGCACAATGTACGCGTGTCATGTAGTACTCTCTACAGTGTAACCTGTCTCCTGGGTACTGATTTATAAAGTACACCAGGGGATAGATGTAGCTTAGTCCACAAGCTACACGTGGCTTGCCTTGTAAGCTACCTTGATAGCTTACACCTCAAGCTACTTGGGATGTAAGCTACCCCATGTGGCTTACATCCCAAGCTACCCATTCATGCCTATATAAAGGCCTCATGCCCACCACATATGAGGGTTGGACTCCCACTCTCACATGCTCACACACACATATGAGGCAAGAAGCCTCATGGCTCTCCTCTCCCATACAGCTCCAGGAGCAATCATGTACCAATTATACTACAGATATACAGATATGCAGGAGTAGGGGTATTATCTCTCCGAAGAGCCCCAAACCTGGGTAAACCACTGCGTGCTATTCGCATACCCGTCCCGGACCATCCACGACAGCCTTGCTCTCACCTCGATAAGCCTACCCATGGCATCTACCGTCTCGCGTGACCCCCCGTGAGAAAACGACGGCAAGAACCAAGAAAGATGATGCAAGGATGCAAAATGGTTTGATCTCTCAACGAATGATACGATCAAGCTACTCACTTGAGAGCCTCCTTGATAGTACGACAATCGATCCTAGAACCCGATCTCCCAACTACCACCATGAGACCGGTAAAATAGAAAACCTATCAAAGGCAAACCTATACCTTGCACATGGTCCACTTGAGCTAGATGATGACGATCTTGACTTCCTCAAGATGGACCACCTTTCTTGATTTAGTTTGCTGGATGAAGACTAGTTGATTGCTCCCCCATACTCCACTATGGGTGACCCACTCTTTGGCACATCTTTACAAGTCCATTGTAACCACAATGGACGAAAAGCTTCAAGCATGATCTCTTCGTGATGCTCCACTTGAACTTGCACACCGCAATCTTGATGACGATCACCACTTGATGTCATCCTCCATGGGTTGTATGAGATCTTCTTCTTTACGCAAGCCCATGGAAACATACCTAACCCCACATAGAACTCTCATGTAGACAATGGGTTAGTACACAAAGCTTAATGTACAATGCTTACCATACCCTGGGATCACTTGGTCCCTCTCGGTACATCTTGTATGCTTTGTGTGTTGATCAACTTGATTCACTCTTTGACTTAGTCTTGATCAACCTTGTATCTTATCTTCTCTCTTCATAAAGATGATGTCTTGAAGGTAAACATCAATGCTCACACAATCTTCTTCTTTAAGACATGCTTGCAATAAGCTCAACTCTCACATGACCAATCTTTGGATAAAACCTTTAATACCACCTTGGTCACCATATAAACTCCTTGAAACCAACATATGGACTTCAAGAAGTGCCTATGGAAAATCCTTTGAATATAACTCAAGGCAACCATTAGTCCATAGGGATTGTCATCAATTACCAAAACCACACATGGAGAAATATGCTCTTACAAGTATGCATAATACCTCAAATTGGTGTTTCAAACAATACTAATACAAACATGTCACACATTTTTATTCCTGCTAATTGTGTGTGATGTATGAATCCCACACAATAAAATTAACCAAACCATGTGCCCACGCATCTTCGCACCGATCAAAGCATTCATTAATGGCATCTAATAAGATTCATGACCAAATCCATTGCCTCTATCTATCTATAAAACCCCAATGTTGACACGTCGCTGCCATCCACACATATTTCCCCATGCCGCACACGTTGCCTTTCCTATTAGGACATTGACTTGGCCTTGCATCCCCCTACCCAGCCACATTTGACGAGGAAGATGGTGAGAAGCCTTTCCACGGTGCCCACCTATCTTCTATGATGGAGATAACACATTGTGATGGCACACCAAACATCGACATGGACGGTTTCGGCCAGAGCAAGCCCAACCTCTTCCACCGCAAGCATATAATCCATCTACCTTAACTCTTATGAGTTGGCGAAGGCGGGGCCTAGATGATTTTCAAATACGTGATAATGAAGGACATGGAGTCTGCTAAGTCACCCCTCGTTCCACATCTATATGGGTCGACCACCGACGCGACAACTTCTACCTGTAATTCCCCATACCCCTCCTCCAAGTGTCCGCCTTCGCCACCCTGGTCCACCACGTATTGTTGGGAGACGAGTGAACATGCAGAGAGGCAAATGGCCGCCACTGGTGCGGCAAGATCATGTTCGCCGCCTAATACGTGTCTGGCGTATAATAATTTTTTCCATGTTCATGCTTTCTACCATATATACATACTTTTGACACTTCTTATATTGTTACATTTAAATAACCTATTAATCCAGGGACAATGTCAGTTGTTTTCTGCTAGTTTTTTGAAATTATAGGTTTATTATTTTCATGGGACCAATTTTTTGAATAATAATATTTTGTTGCTGGACATCACCAAGAGGTCGTCACAAGGGGCCAGAGAAGCGCCTGGGTGGAGGTCTAATACTTCCTTTTGTTATGTCCGGTAACGAATCAGAAAGTATCTTACACCTAGTTTCCCCAAAAGTGACCTGGCTTATGGAACCCACGAGTGGAAGGTTTCCTTAAAGCGATGGTCTCTACCAAGCAATTGTTAAGATATTAATTCTAGCTTTTGATTGGATCAATCAAGCTAATAGTGATATAACGCTTATAATAAAAAAGAAGGTACAACTAATAAGGTCATAATGCTTACAACCATGTATTTATGTTGGGACCAGATCTGATATTGATTTGGATACTGCTAGACATCAGACTACTAGTAATTGCATCCTATCAGCTCATTCATTGGCCATTGGATTGGACGCATTACATACGTCGGATCCACTACTTAGTCCAAGCAAGAGATTAGTGGACTGAATAGCAAATTTGGTGGGATCGCTTATGCATTGCATGACGATTGCATTTGTCTTCTATGGTAACTGATCCAACTCTAATAATGTGGGATTGATGAGTAATTAGTCCCCATATTTTCGGAAAAATAATCCCTATTTTCACATAGAAAATATTGTTTCCAATGCATTTCAATTTGTTTCAAATTATTCTACTCCCTAACGTTTTGGTTTGCTTCCATAACAATAAACCTAGGTTTATGCCAATTGAAAAATTAGCTTCCAGGGTGAATTACATTTGCTTCAATTGGTAAATAAATCACAATATTGTTCCTAGAAACCAGTATTGCTTCCAAAATATAATAGGAATCTGCTTGCATCAAATTCACAATTATTTTCATCACTAGCATAATCACACATGCTTCAACTGAATTGGGGGTGTGCATCTATAGAAATGAAAATTTGCTTCCTTCCTTCTGTCAATTTGCTTCTTGAAGAAAACAACTCAAATTATAATCACAATTTTTTTATGAGATTGGTAATCACAAATATTTATTTTAATCGTGGCACAGGACTAGCGTCTTGTTTGCTTTCGTAAACATGGACAAGCGGCCATGTGGTTTCCTATTTCCAAGCTACATACACTACTACATAGTCCAAAGGAGACACATCAATCAGAGAGCCTTCGACAAAACTGTGTGCGATGACCAAATTGAAAATGGTATAGTTATAGCTCTATCGCTAATGACGTAAACTGTATGCGATTGCGCACCCATCAAATACGATCTAAAAAATAGTTGTATGTACGATGTTTGGCAAACAGTTGGCCTAGATAAACTGTTTGCGATTGGATACTATAACGCAAACGCTTATAAAAATACAAGTGTGTGTGATGTACGACATACAGTTCACCTCGATAAACTGTTTGTGCTAATCAAGCAGAACACAAATGATTATCCAGATGATCACATGTGCGATAGACGACATACTGGTCACTCGGATGAACTATTTGTGATGAGGTAAAATAACATAAACGGTTATATAGATCAAGATGTGTGTGATAGACAACATATAGGCCACTGGGATGAACTGTGTGCAATAAGCAAAAATAACACAAACGGTTTCTCAGATCAAGATGTGTGTGATGTACACAAGCCACTCGGATGTGTTGTGGCCAAACGGTTTCGGATAAAGAACCGCCAGGGACTGATGAAATCATCACCGGTGGTTTTGGTTGTTTATTCCGTATGCGATGTGATTTGCACAATCTGTTCACAAACATCTATGCTCTGTTTAGAAAACATGATTGCCCAACCAAATTAAGCATCCAATACACACATAACATTGGCGCACACCTTAATAAACTATTACATGCATAATAAACTTATCCCTCTAAAACTACGAACATTTCTGCATAGAGGGAGTATGAGAATTGAGAAACGATCATCAAATCACCTACTTTTTGTGACACTGGCTGCCAGCGCTCTACTTGTGGCTCGATCCCTCGTTGTCTTCAGGTAGGAGGCACTTTCTCATGTCAATGATCCGCCTAAACATCTTGTAGCATGTGTACGCTTCCTTGGCCGCGGTCTGGAGATGATATTCATCCAGTTTCTTCACCCAGGTGTTGCACTCAGCCTTCATGTTAGCGTAGTAGGGGTCGATGATGGCCCCAGCCAGGTCAACATGGGAGTCCATGTTTTTATTGATGCCCCAGACCCTGTAGTGGCCGCGGATGTCGACAAGCTTCTGGCAGGCCAAACCCGAAGTCTTGAGCACATTTGGATCGTTGGCGCTATCCACCGTAGCGAACCTGTAGTCGGGGCTGTTGACAAACCCGGTGAAACGATCACAAGGCACTGTGGCCACGCAGTAGTGGTAGAGGAGGAAGTGATGGCCCACGCACAACTGGGCGACAATAACCTTCTGATCATGCCCGACACGACCGCCAGTGTAAGCAAGGTCGAAGCCGACCACTTTGTACTTGTCATCCACATCAAGCACCCGCTCCATGGTGTTGATGGAGTCCTCCACCATGCCCGGGTCGTTGGTGTACACCATCGTGAGGTCCGTCTTCCTCATGTGGGTCTCCACATGATGCACGCCAAACTCCATTGGAGCGCCACTGGACATCCTCTCTGTATGCGTCGTCTAGTGTGTGCTTATTGTGTTGTGGGCACGATCGAAAGCGTGAAGAGACTATGGTTAATGGCTATGGGTATAAACAGGGGCCGAACGTCCTGGAAAACCGACACGTCCGGATGGCAGTTTTTGTAGCGCATGATTCAGTCATGGAGCACGTAACTGCATGGGGTGACACGTGTGGTGCAAATGCATGCATATGGAACCCCGAACATGATCGTGGGCCGGCCCCAACCACTGGCAGTGTGCGCACGGAGGGGCGCAAGAGCAGAGCACACACAGGCATGCGAGAGCAGAGCATGTAGTGGGATGCGAGGTCAAACTAGACCACTCTGTACTTGTCCTCGTCAAGTAACAGGTCCATGACGTTGGATTTCTCCATTCATATAGGATGTTTGGTGTACACCACAAACTAATAGGGCATTTCCACTACGACATGCATGGTGAACTGGCGCTCGTCGTCGGCAGCCACTAGGAGCGCCATTGGAGCCGCACAGGATACCCTCGGTAGTGGTTCTGCTTCTTAAGGCCCGGATATTAATCATCAATTCCATATTGATGTCCATATATTATTCGGCCATTGCATACTAAGGAAAAGATAGTACTACCAAAATAAGAGTCTCCCTCATAAGATGTCATTTGCATGGTTGTATCACAAATGATATAAATAGTACAAAGGTTCAAATTCTAGCATTACAAGGCTCAAATTCAAAGATTACAAGGTTCAAACCGATAATAGAAATAAAATTCAGCTTATGCAGGAAACTTTGTCATGCAACTCTAGACGCAAGCGCTGGTCAGTTGAACATGAACATATATGATAGGTCCATACTGATATTACCACTACTTTCCCAACTTCAGTATTTCTGCAAAGGGATGCGCCACTGACATGTCATTTATGGGCTTGGCATTAGGACTTCTGAATAGTATGTCAAATGAAGTTACAAAATGAAATTGATCTTATGCAGAGAGTTTTCCATTCTGTCCTAGTCGTCAGAGCTGATCATCAAACCATTCTTGTTTGCGCGATAAATGTAGGGAAAATCTCATTATCTTTAGCACACTTGCTCTCACAACAAAGAACTGGGCGAATGTAATCTCCGGTAAGGTCCCTCGGTAGGAGTTCAAAGTAATTTCTGAGAGATGGAGATCAAGGCATTCAATTGGATTATTATATTGTATCACATTATCCACTACCGGGCCTAACCCTATCTACGAAAGAACAGAATGTATTAGTGCTTGGACACATAACAGACCTCTTACGATTTGTAGGGTTTCAAAATTTGAACTCCCTCGTGGTTAAAATTTAACTTGAAATAGCATCACCTCGACATATAGCTTCTCCAGGCACGGAAAGAATCTCAGTAATCTGACACCTTGGTCTAGGTCGGGGCCAATAGATTCTACTGCTAAGACCTTCACTCCGTGTAGATACGGGGTCAATCTTGTCGATATGATTTTCTGGATGACAGACGGACATACATATTTAATAGAGAGAAAAAATGTTAATTCAAGAATGAGAAGAGGGCGATTGTTGTACCTGGACGGTTATGGATCCAAAAACAAGTTCAGATAAGTTGATGGGCGAGTAGCCAAACACTGTCAATTTCGGCGCATGAATGACCATGATTCTTGTTGGACCTTGTTGATCAACAACAAGTAATCTCTCAAGTAAAGGCACGTCCACAATGACCATTTGGTGCACCACCTTATGCGATCTCCTATTGTAACACCAGCAATACACAGAAATTGCCCGGAGACTCATGGAGGTGATGTGGAGGCTACTCAACCCATTGACCGCTTGAATATGAAGGCACTTGAGCGCAAAGCCACGGAGTAGGCGCTCCATGTTCTCGTTGGGGATGCAGACGATGACGAGCTCAAGGTGCATCAGCCAAGGTAGCAAAAGAGCGGGATTGACATTAATCGGGGGGAAATGGCAGTTCAAGAACCTAGCGAAGCGCAGCGTTGGCGCGAGGCGCAGCGCGAAGGGTAGCAGCGAGCGCATATGTCCATCATTAAAATGGAGCTCCTCGAGATGATCTAGGGCTGGCGATGAAACCACTCGTCAAGCTTGTCTCGGTCCTTGCCATTGGAACGGAACTTGCCCATGGTAAAGCCTTTGATTGGGCCACAGTGCATGCTGAGGATCTGGGATAATGCGTCCAAGCGTCTTCGATAGGCAGTGCAAAGCATGTGCTCGCTGGTGATGCCGAGAGGGGCGCAACGCCATAGGAGGTGCCACCGCCAAGAGAGAATGGTTGTGCGCACGCCATCTTCGATAGGGAGGAGGAAGATGATGACTCTCAACATATCGCCGTGGAGGCTGCTGATGAAGTCTACGCCTATTGGAGGTGCTTGTATTTCTAGCTCAGCCCGCCTCCGCTTGTTGGCAACCTCGACATCCATGTCCGAAGAATGGCCGTTGGCATATATTTCTGTCAAGAGTGGAATAGTGGGAGGATAGTGATTATGTAGCTAGATCAGGGTAGAAGAATAGTGCATTGGTAATTATAAGTTACTACTTACTAGGTAGGAACAATTTTAACATATTAAGAAAATGAAATCCCAATTGGTTGTTGAAATACTACACAGTTATATTGATATTGCTACGCAAGGCAACATGCAGATACTACAAAGAACACTTACTTCCAACATAGCATGTACGGAGAATGTCATCGGGGAAGGTAGCATTTATCGTATGGTAAGGCTCTTTTAGGTGCAGCGTAATTTTAGTGCCAGCTTTCAGTACATAAAACTTAGAAATTTCTCCCCAAAGGCCTCCTTCAAAGTAGGAATGACAATCTTCATCAATTTTTACAGAAACAATGATTGTAAATCCATGGTTTGTGCTCAGTGTGACATCCCTCAAGTCTTCAGTTATATAAAGGCGAAGATTTAGCGCTACAGTTCTCATTGCAGCGCGAGGGATGTACTGCAGGAAACGATAAGATTGTTATAGAACATGGTAACGTGATAGTATGAGAGTAGTAGTTAAAAGAACAACATGCACATCAATTGATTGGAAAGGATAAAAAATTACAAGTAAACAGATAATGTAACCATGATGTCGTGCAAATATATATGAGAGTAAACGAAAGAACAATACAACATTAATTTGCCTTATATAGAAGGAGAAGGATAAAAAGAAGAAGAAATCACATTCGACGTAAATGCTGCATGTGGCACCTTTTATCCAAATGTAGCAATCTATAGTATAGTGTGAGAATGAACATACCGTGCGCTCCGTGAAGTCGTTTGGTACGGTGAGATGGAACTCGGTTTTTTGGCCGAGTCCGCATAGCCCTGATGTGTCCTTGCACTGTACACTCTATGAATGAAAACCCTCAAATCAGCTAGAAGAAACATGAGTCCACAACGATTTTGGATGGGTGATTAAAAGGGGCTGACAGACTGGGATAAGAGATGAGCAGAAATATTTCAGTAGATTAGTTACCTGGTTCTTCACGGGGAAAAAGCGGGATCGAAGATTTCCCAATCATGCGAGCTAGGTCGATAGTGAGCAGCGTCGAGAAAGTCAGTGCTGATAGGCCGCGACAATCGGCAGTGGAGATATGAAGTGGCATTTTGCGGCAGCTGGCAGCGTCGATATGCGTCGAGCTAAGTGGTTGCTGCGGGGATAGGCGGTGACATGCATGGAGAGTCCTGGAGTACTAGTGTTAGTGTAGGTGCTACTGGGGTTGGGGATGGGGAGGGGAGGGGAGGGGAGCAGGCAAGGGTTTTATGACGTGTGGGTGTTGAGGTTTTGTTTTCGTGTGGTGCTGAGGGATTCTGTCCTAGAATTATGTGTTTCGGAGGAAACGGTTTATTAGATCCAACCGTGTGTGATAAATCCTATATAAATATTACTCCCAAGTAAACTAGCACTCCCATGTAATCGAGATACCACATAATGAAAGTCGTCACACAGTTTCAATCTCAAGAAAAAATATAATACACAAGCATAGATATAACACACACAAACTAGATACATTCAATCCAACATTTTTTCGAAACAGTCAATCCAACATCTCATCTTCATGCTTGATGGTTAAGATTCTCCAGGAACAAGGCGTACGCGGCATGCGCTATCCTGGTAGAATACTTCTGCTTGAAGGATCCAATAGCTCGTCCTCTTGCATGCGCTAGAACACTTGAGTACGTGTTGTAATCTTATGGTTGCAGAACGGGCATCCATAGCCCCCATTCTTCCTGACATGCTTGTTAAACTTTACAGCCATAAGTTCTCTGAGCCTTTGCCTCTTGAACCTCTAATGGATGTCTTCATCCTCGCTGTCCACATCGTCAGATAGCACCTATACAAAGTAAAAAATGTGATGTTCGTATATTTTATAATGCGAATTCGCAAGGCAAAGTTTATGAAACATACTATATCATGTGACAATGTGAACCCTAAATTGAAGCTAACTGATTTGATGCCAAAAGTTGGCATGCCATGTTTTGGTAGCAAACCAATTAGACTATCATATGTATTTACCAAAAATGGGTACATATGACCAACGAGTTCTTCGTCTGACGTCGTTGTCGTTGCTGGAGTGTTCATCAGAGTCAGTGTGGATCACCGGCTCCGGCTCGGGAAGCACAGTGGCGGTGACAACATCAAGGCCGCGCTGCTATCCGCGCGATACGACATCTCCATCGACGACAATCTCTGTGCGCACCTTCACGCTGTGCTTGGGTGCTTTGCCGACACCGACATGGTTACTCCCTCCCATGGTGCAGGGAGGACGCTGATGATGATTGAGAAAGGCGGCGAGGATGCGGGGTGGGGTGGGGGGGGGGTGAGAGAGGATTGTGTGTAGCGAGAATGTTAAAGCCAACGACTTGGGCGCGGTTAGTAAATGGGAGTTGGGACATGAGAGGGAGGCGGGCGATGGTTTAAAGGGACGACTCGCCTCCCGGTGAGTCGCCTGTGCGTCGTACTGCTGGCATGCACACCGTTAATTCACACGTTTGACGACACGTCACCCTACGAAACTGCTTAGCGAATACGCCTCCCATCAATTCAACCACCTTCTCACACGCATCCCGGTCAGCCTGCGAGGCGACCTGCTGCTAGCATGCGTCTCGTCAAATCATATCTGCGTGCAAGGATCGCGGTTGATATAGTTTGACCAACTTTAAATAAAGAAATAGAAATAATTACTATGACAAATATATATGATGTGAAAGTACATTCAATAAAGAATCCAATGGTAATAATTTTTAATTGTAAACGTTAACATTTTTTTTCTAAATTTGGTCAAAGTTTACAAAGCTTGACTTTATCCAACGCTATACAGAGAGTAAATAAAAAATTGGATTAATAAACCGTTTGCGATGTAAACGTGACGACTTTGTGTTGCATTTAGTAACAAGCCCCCTTTTGCAAGAAGCTTAGATGAAAACTTCTCTCAAATTGGACGATTTATTTACCACGACCTATAAGTTCCATATCATGAAATCATGTCATTGTTTTAAGAATTCTAGCTTAGCTGGGCGTTTGCCGCAAATTCATAGCCAAGAGTCAATGTTTGCGGCCCCGAGATATTCGAAATTCATTTTTTCCTTCCATGGGGACTAAACATGCACCCAACATAAAAAGATGAATTTCTAATCCATTCGGGCACACAACCATGTGTGCATATAGTTCAAATTTGAATTTTACAAATTAAATACCCAAGGAATCAATTTGATGTATATAATATCCTAATGTTCTTTACAAATTGAATTTTAACACTACACTCCTATTGTCACATGTACACTACATAAAAATGTTTGACATGCATGCCTCGAAGTGACAGTGGTGTGGTGGGACGAGTGGGGGTGTGGGGTCTGGCGCACAATACATATTGTATGTGCGCCACCACGTGGGGTTGTCCGGTTAGTTAGGCATCAAGCTAACAAAGGGGATTAGTCAAGCGAGTATATTTGAGTCCCAGCCCCGTCCCCATCATCGCCCTCCCATTACCTTCACCGTCTCCGTACCCATGCGCGGGGATAAAATGTTTCCCATACCCGTCCCGATCACCGCCCTCCCATTCCCATCACAGTATCCATACCCATGTGCGGGGATAAAATGTTTCCCATCCCCGTTGCCACTTCTTTATCCCTGTGGGGAAGACCAACATGCATTTAAGCACAACATTCAATAGTATTTCAGTAAAAAACAGTACTCCAACGCAAATAAACAATATGTTGTGGCTAAGTTTGGGATTTCTTAGGGATATTTGGGCCATATGGGTGGGATCTATGGAAATTTGGGTGACCAAGGTCGCAAATTACGCGGGGTCTACTAATTTCAGAGCCAACATGTAAGTACCTCATGGTTAAGGCGGGTAATGCTATGTATATCCCATCCCCCTCCCCGTCAAGCACGTTGTGTAAGGTATTTGACCCACCATATTCCCCATGGGAATTCAAGCTGACACTTCTCCGTGCCCTAATATAGTAAACACCCATGAGGATGCGAGTAATGGCTTTAACCAATGACAGCTTCAGGTGAGGCACACATGCCACGTCAAAAGTCATGCATTGGGTATATATTTAAAGCATCCCGATCATGACCTTTTCATGCATATGTTTGTGTCTCATGCATGCGGAGGTGGTCCTCGTACACTCACTCATGCGTTTACCACCGACACAACCATTCGTTGCCTCTGCATGGTCTATCACCTTGGATGGCGCGCACGAGAGGTGTTTTACCAAAGGTGGATCCATCTCAGTCCATGTTTCGGCGAATATCATGCTGAGATTATGGAAGAAAGTTTGGGTGCATGTGTGCATGCGCGTTCTCGGTGTACAAGTTGTGAACCTACATTTTTTCTGATTTGTGAAGTTTCCACATGAAAGGTGTGTATTGGGTATACAAAACATCACACAACACCTTCGTAGATATGTTAGGGCAACATGGAGGCAGTGGTTGTCCTCGGACACCGCCCCCTCGCACAATTATTAGTGTCACTCCCATCTGTGGCGCCTCGTACTTTTGTACCGCAACAAGAGATATTAATTATTGTGGATTCGTTTTTGGTCGATGTTTGCAGTAGGCCATGGGTGTGAGATTACATGGTATAATTTGAGTGCGTGTAGTGTACGCATGAATGTCTCTCCCATCGGCTCGAATGGGGTATATATATGTATACCACGCGCCGTGAACCTCACTTTCCATGTGGACTTTAAGATTCCCGAGGAAGGTGTGCCACACTAAAGTTTGTGTGCTAGGTATGTAAACATCACACAACACTTCCATGCATATCTTTGATCCATGCTTAGACGGTGATTGTCTTTGGATACTCCTTCGTGTGGTTATCGTTGAAAAGTCCATTCCAGGGACCGCATGGATGTCCATCACATTGACTAACAACGAGAGAGAGAGGTTACCATGGTGGAATCTTCAATTGTTTTGTGTTATGGTATACATTATATAGGTCATTTCAGTTTCTTTAGCCAAGTCTGAGCACACACCTATGAATGCATGAATCGTTCCCATCGATGCTCGGCATACTAGTTGTACATGTCATGAACACTTTCTCGGGGGGGGGGTGACTTTCCCATTCCAAAGCATGTGACCCATCAATGTTGCACATGAGGTATATATTAATGAATTCAAACGCAACACAACATTTCCATACACATGTTTGCACCACCAACATGTGATGGGTGTCTTCGACACTCCACCGTGTGGTTAATTATCGTCACCACACCCATTCATGGGCCTCGGTGGACGTCCATTCTTTCGATCGACAACGAGAGAGGTTTGACCAAAAGTGTTGATTCTTTGGTCACGATGTCCGTGTTTCGAGGCGCATGGGCAATATTCCACCTTTGACCGGAACAGAGATGGGGTGGTTCCACCATGCTGGATTCATGTATATGTTTCATTTTCCTGTTACGACATGAGTGCTACGCAAGACCTGTGTGGGGGCATGTATTCATGGCTAGGATTCCCCCTCCACCGACGTGGCGACGGAGGAGACATGTGACACATCAAAAGTTGCGCATTGGGTATTTTGAACGATCAAACCACCCTACGCATACATACTTTTGTTCCACATGCACGTGTGTATGTTTCTTTTTGAGACAACGCAGGCGTGTATGTGTTCTGACCTCTTTCCCGCATTTTTTTATGAAATGCCCCTTTATATTATCATTCCAGGAGTAAATAGCAAAAAATTACAATGTAACAACCGTTTGCGATTGTACACTCAACAGAAACCATTCCATCCGCTGCTAGCACATTAGCACGGTCCACTGGTGGGCGCCGGACACGATTGGGTTCCATGAGACTTCCCTCGTAAAAATATCTACCACCTTGAGCCATTTGAAAAATACCGGTTTCATGGTTTTTTCCTATTTGATAGCACATACTTATTATGTTTCGGCTGTGTGCGATGTTTGGTGCTCCCGCCCTGGCCGCGCCGCTTCAATCTCGTAATCTAAATTTTCAGTAGCCCCGGCATTCTCGCCTAGTAAAATTTTCAATAGCCACGTGGCATTTCCTCAAACACCACCTACCCCCCTCCCCACCAGAAAACCTATGCTTAGATAACGTAAAAAAGAGGAAAACCTCTGGTTCCGCTCGCACCATTCCTCTCCCTTACTCGAACCATTGCTAGCCCGTCGCTGCCGCCGCGGCCCCCAACTGCACCGTGATCCTTTGAAGGCCTTCCCTTGACTATATTGAAGTCCTCATGAAGATCCATCACAAGGGGGTTGGACTAGAGTCGTGCGTGCAATCGACAGTAGTGCTCCTCCATGTCGAATAATGCACGCACAACTCTAGTCCACCCCACAGTGTCGGCGTGCGAAGCACACTCTTCCCCGCTGATCCCCATCCCTATCCTCACCCACACTCCAGAGCGTCGCTGCCTCATCCGGACTATGCTTCCCGAGGAGCTGGAGGAGCGAATGGCTAAAAAGAGGTATGTCAAGGCCTGTTCGCTGGACGACAATGAGGTGGCCGACGAGGCCCCCAGACGCAGGCTATGACACATGTTAAGTATATCACCCCCACCCCTTCGGGTTCAACCTCCTTGGATCTCCTCCATGCCCCCCCCGCGCTAATCTACTCTGCTTTGATGACAGGATTTTGCCTTCATCGCCATTGAGACCCTTTTGTCATTACTGAAGGTCGCGTTCTATATATATGGTGGTGGCTCGGCATCGTCAGCTGCCAAGTCAAACCTCATTGACGATGATGACAAGGCACCCTATCCGTCTCTTCCAAGGGGAAATAGCCCATCCATGACATTAGGGATGTCACCCTGCAGACGTGCTCTTCCAAAGGCAAGGAGATAAGCTTCCACAACAGGGAGCGCACAGTGCGCACCCCCACTCCAGGCTCTCCCAAGGGGTATGAATTGTTCAAAACTGCAATTTGATATGCTGGAGTATGAATTGTTCAGTTCAATTTCAATGCTGATGCGTTTGGTTGTCTGTAGTGAGCATATACCTTGTTTAGCATGATATGTGGTTGTTTGTAGTGAACATATGTCCAGTTACATTGCTAGATTTGGTTGTTCAATCATACAATTGGTTCCCGTTAAAGCTGGTGTATTTAACACGCTTCTGTTTATTTCAGTTTTCTCACAATGTGATGTTGAATCATACAATTTGATGTTTAAGCACATGGTGTGTTCTATCTTATATGCAATTTCAACAATACTAATATGAATGGATGTTTAGTTGCTATTAAGTCTATTGTAGATAGCATATGCTTCCTTTAAAGGTTTTTTTGGTGGTTTGTGGTTATGATTTGTCCAGTTTCAATTGCTATATTTGGTTGTTTATAGTATGCCTCTTATCTACTCTGCTTTGCTGTGAGGAATGTGCTATGCTGGAGTATGAATTGTAATGTTCAAAAGTGCAATTTGACATGCTGGAGTATGAATTGTTCACTTCAATTTCACGACCTATGTTTGGTTGTCTATAGTTAGCATATACCTATATTTGGTTGTTTGTAGTATGCATATGATCTACTTTGCTTTGCTATAAGGAATTTTCCATCATCGCCAACGGGACCCTTTTGTCATTTATGGAAGTCGCATTCTATGGCGAAGTTTTGGCATCATTAGGTACCAAGTCAGTTCTCATTGACGACAACAACTTCTCGTCTACAATTGTGTCCTACGCTCGAGTATGAATTTTTTAGTTCAATTTCACGAACGTCTATGTTTGGTTGTTTGTAGTGAGCATATACCTTCTTTATCTATTTTTGGTTGTTTGTAGTGAACATATGTCCAGCTTCAATTGCTAGATTTGGTTGTTTAATCATACAATTGGTTCCTGTTAAAGCTAGTGTAGTTAAGATGCCCCTGTTTATTTCGGTATTCTAACAATGTGATGTTCAATCATAGAATTTGATGTTTAAGCACATGTTACCTTCTATACAATTTCAACAATACCGATATGAATGACTATTTGGTTGATGTAGTATGCCTTATTTATTTAGTTATACACCGCCTGTTTATTTTCACTCTATGATGTTCAACTATATAGTTTGATGTTTAAGTACAAGCTTTGTTCTATGCAAATTCAACAATACCATTATGAATGACTTTGTTTGGTTGTTGGTAAGCCTTATGTAGTGAGCATTTGCCTATTTTAATGGTTTTTGGTTCACATTGCTATATTTGTTTCCCGTGTTATACTCCCTTCGCCCCATAATAAAAGACAATAATACATCCAATATGTTTGTGCATGGATGTAATTAGATCTTACTAGGATAGTGTCTGTGCGTTGCTATGGAGGCAATAAAAAATAACTTGCTCATACATTACTATATGAACAATAGAAAGTAAACATAATTTTTGAAATAAGTTTAATTATTTTGTACTATTAATCATCGGTCATGTGCAATGGCAACCTAGGCTACGACATAATTACTCAATGCAATAATATAGACAAAATGATAATATCAATTAAGTCTGTTGAGCTCAGTTCCTGATTTCTTGGGCTTGATTAAAAAAAAAGTCCAAATGCTCCGACGATGATTCGCCATGCTAGTTGCTCAATGCCCGTAGGTTTCTCCTCATTCTAGCATTGCAATGCATGCCCGATACTACCCGTATAAATGTCACATCTACGTAATTGGCTTGATAAACCCGCCTCATCTAATGACACATAACTTGACTTTTTTGGCTAGAGTTTGTCAAAGTTTTTGGCATAACATAGTGGTGTGAATCATCTTTGATTTATCACGTTCATGCACCACTATTATAGATTTACAATAGTCCAATGATAATTATTATGTTCTAATAATTTAGTACAATACAAGGACTTTCTTCGCTTACCTAAAAAATGGACTTTTTCCGCTAATAATTTCTTCATATACTGTCCTTTTAGTAAGACGTGTGTATATAATTATTACGTACAATTAGACGCTATTTGAATAACTTGAATGTGTAAAAATTTCAAGCTAGCCACGTAGGGAAAATCGATGGCGTGAGCTCTAGGGCGCTGGTGGCCGTAGATCCGAGTGGCCAGGGGCCAGCGGTGCCAGCTCACAGCCGATGTTCAAGAGTGTAGCTTCGACCATGTGCAATGGTGCAAGCATGGCCGGAGGCCAAGCTGCTTGCTCCAGGCAGAAGCAGGGCTCCAACGACAAGAAATGGACTTTCTAGCTTGGTATTGGACAGTTTCATTAGTTTATTGAACAATATGTATGTGTGTGAACAGTGTCATTATTTTTAAGTATCATTTATCAGGTGGTCCCGTGTTCAAATAAGTTGTCACAGTTTTTTATACATGTGTGAATAGTCCCACGTGCATAGAGTCTACATGCTGAGTTCCAATCCCATCAGGCACATATTTTATTTGGGCTGATGTTATAATAGGTCCCACGTATAGGTGAAGGAGGGATGAGTGAACTCACCACCAACTCAAATCTTTAGTAGTAGGAAAGATATAGTGGGATGGAGAGAGCATCATGTGAGGTAACTAATAAAGATTGCTAGTACAATGGGCCAAAGTGTGTCAATTAAACTATTTTTCTACAGTTTGTCCAAAACAACAATGATATGAAGTATATTAACTAAGAATTATGTAGCCCTTTTACTGCACATAATGAGTTGTTAGATGACAATCTCTGGATCTTTTTCCTTTGCAGTGGTTCCCAATACAGTCTACCCAAGATGACCTCTCAAACTACATGATTGTTGGACATGCAAATGTACATGTATTTATACTAGACTAGAATGACTATCTGGAAGTCATGAAGATATTGAAGGATGGGCGGTCGACCATCACAAGGGATTGGGCAAGAGTCATGTGTGTAGACGACATGGAGGAGGGCACACTACGGACATTGCGCTTCACCTTTTATAGCAATCAAAATATATTTTGCCTCTTTCTTTGCCGTCTTTAATACAACTATTCAACCGTCGTTCATCATTCTTTATTTGGTGCTTATGTAATTCTTTCATTGACGTAATTCTTGAGCGTATGTATCCATGAATGGAATAATGCATTGGTTGATGAACCTATCTATGTATATCTAAACAAGCTATTCCCTACTTTCAAATTCAAATTCTGTACAATTTTAAATTGTAGCGATTAAAATAAAAAAAAGCTATACGGGTCATTACGCCACACACGATTTGTAAGTCTCAACGTTTGTGATATACCTCAAGATCCGACACGTTTCACAGACCAAAAACATGTGTGACCATGCACAGAGTTGCCGTTTGCGAACCGTGTGTGATTTTAGATAATATAACAAACGATGCAACCGAATGCAACGTTGGTGATAAAATCTCTATCGCGCTCAGTTTAAAATGATGAACTGTTTGTGATGTAGTATGCATCACAAACGTTGGACCATAGAATAGAGCGTGCGATACATATCCTACCGGACGCGAGTACGACATTTCTTAAACCTATCCGATACTTGTACGACGGTTAAATTATAGTCTTAGTTAAATATCGCCAATAGTTCGGCCAATATAGGTGTTTGTGATATACCCCTTATCATCCACGCTTCGTAACCGTGAATTATTTATGATTTGGTCCACATCATAAATGGTGAGCCACATAATGACGCGTGCGATGTTAGTGTGATATCACATGAGTTGCAAGGATGGGTCGTATGGGAAGTCCACCACATCTCAAACGGTTGACCGGTGACTCTCGTTTGTGATAGATGCGGACATCCCATACGCTTAGTTTTGCCAAACATTCTATTTATTAGACATCACCGCCGATTACTATTCTGTGTCGTGTGGGATGGACCCCCCTATCGCCCACACATGCAAGGCGACGGTTTTAAAGTACGTCGCGGAAAGGGGTTAAAAACCATTTGTACGGTACGTCGTTGCACCAGTGATATTCTTCTTATTTGCTTCATGGAGCTTAACGATGCAGCCTTGTATGCTTGTTAATCCATGTTTTCGGAAGCAAGCATGCACATCATCTTGAGTTAGGTTCTCATGGTGCCAGAAGTCACCATCGCCATTGCCATTAGTTTCCATTACCGATCCGTTTGCTTGTCATCGTGGCTCATCTGCAAGCCACTAGTGCCCCTATCCTTGAGCTCCTCGGCCCCCTAGCTAGCATGTCTCCCGGCCAGCTTCGGTGACCTATAAGCTCTTTTGAAGCATAAAAGTTTTAGGCATAATGCATAACAAAAGAATGTAGGAAGCAACACTACTAGAAATAAAGCTCAAAATACATTGATGGTTAAAAATAAATATTTCTAAGCATGGTTCTATATTGCGGTAAACTAAGTGAAATAAAGAAATATAAAACATATTAGGAAGCATGGATATCTGAAAGCATCAATTTCATGATATCTCAACATAAGAATGGAAGCATAAAAAATTGAAAGTAGAAATTGGCAATTCTTGTTGCCAACATGTAGGCACGTCATTTTGTGATCTGCAAATCAAATACATTCAAATTGATTTGTTATTTTTTGCACATAAAAACAAGGCAGGGCATGATAAAAACATGGAATCAATTAGAATAAATTACCATCAATCAATGGAAAAATTGGATTCAAATCAAGATACAAAAAGGGAAGACCAAACTACGGTAGGCCGCTACTAGTTCACCATCGAGGTATGGTGGAGATGTCGGGCACACCCAACAGCCCCGCCTAACCTGGTGATGGAACGACGGAGATGGTGGGCACAACCACCTTTTTTGCAGGCACAACCACCTATTGAAGGGGTGTCGCACCAGCAAAGTCATAGGTGACAGCATCATGGAGCAGTGCACACATGGGTTTGGGTTTGGATGTAGATCATGCGGTGAATGCTGTGATCAGCAACGAGGTGGGAAGGAAGCATGGTGTGTAGCAGGTTGAATCGGGGCGAACAAATCATAGAAAATAGAGGCAACAATGTTGGTGGCGAGTTTGAGGTGTGCATGAGGGAGAGACAAGAGAGAGGGGGTGGGAGAGAGGGACCAAAACAGACAAGAGAGATATGTGATATGCGATCATGCATGCGCGATTTATGGCCAGTTAGCAATGGTTGAGAGGAATTATAGAAAAAAGGGTTATTGGTTTATTTGTCCACCGTAGGATTTAACTGGAATCGATGGATATGGAGGGGTCTGATGTTGGTTGACTATCAAACTATAGATAAAAAGTGTTCTTCTATTAATTTGTGCTGTCGAAGCCATCCATTGAGATGTGCTTGTTACGAACCGAAGTGGGGGATGCATCCAAATAACATCTTGACCGACAAGAGTCCTGCATCAAGAACAAACTTTTGGATTGCGGGCTAACTTATTTCATAGCAGGCTCGTGGAAACGCTAGAGCTGCTATAGCCGCAGATAGCGGTCGCTAACCCATTTAGTGGGAACAATGCATGTGCATGCATATCCGAGCTGAAAACTAGTACATGTGCATATTTGTATAAAAAATAGGGGATTTCAACATAAAACAGATTATTTTTAGTATAAATTCAAACATATGAATACACAATGCAATCCTAGGAGCCTGTGTTGAATCAACAAACAAATATATGGCACATAGAATCAGATGACTCACTTACCTCCTCTGGTGATGTGCTACGACCGGTGTTGGGACCGTGTGAGACTGAGATGTCTGGCCATGGTCGTTGACTTGCCACCTTGCCACCTCCCCGTAGCTGAATCCGGCCTTCGCCGAAGCAATGGTTGTCCTAGCGACCGCATGTGGGAAGAACAGCGCAGCCGCCACAGCCTTTTTGAAGGGAGGGGAAAGGGCGATGTGGACTGAGAATGAGATACGTTGTTAGGTTTACTGGATCTACTATTTGTATCGTGAGATATTTAGGCGTTCTAGTTGGGCCTTTGTATTTCACACTTTTGGACCGTCTCACGAAACTGTAGCAACCACTACGTCAAATCGCTCAGTTTCGCGCATGATTGTGCAATTAGCGGCATATCACGGATTTTGAGCGATTGCGTAGCGGGGAGGCTGCCAGGACGTGATATCATCGTGATCATCCTAATTTTGCCTGCAATTTAAAAGTATGACCAAGAATCAGTTGTCCTACCACATGCCCTATCCCGCCGACGATTACCGTAGACGAACATGAGGATATTGTTGGGGAAGGACGATGTGGGCTGGCAGTCGATGGTGCAGATGGACTATCATCATTGCTCGAAGGGAAACTGGGCCAGCTTCAGTGTGATCTCCGCGACACTGGCGATGTGGTGTCCCTCAAAGGACAGAACGGAGGTGCCGTCATAGAGCGAGGCGAGCGCGCCGCGGTTAGCGTTGAACGTCTAGTAGTAGTACTCCACGGCGGCCATGTGCACCACGTCGCACTCGCTCCCTACTCCCTCGTCGCCGTTGCCACCCTCCTTACCCTGCCCGTCCATGTTCTCCGTGTAGTAACTCGGTGAAAGCACAACTTCTCCCTAGGTGGTTTTGGTAATTAATAACAACATATATTTCATTGGACTAGTATTTCCACCAAGTATATTTAAGGAAAGTTCAGTGATGGGTTGGCTAAAGGATTGTGAGGAGATTCCCTAGGTGCAAGGAATACCTATTGGCAACAAGCTCGAAGACTCTACATTTTACATTTTGTGAGAAATCACTTTTGAGTCCATAGCAAAGTCAATACGAGGATGAGGAATTATGATGATCTGGTTTCTCAAGTGCTTATATATTAGCAACCAAAAATACTCATCCATTCTCCCACAAAAATACTTTTTCCAAAACATAATGTCCAAAATCGGTGCCACCAATAAATCCCATTCGTCCCTACCGAGTTTTGCCTCAGACAGAACCCATGCCAAACCCTAGCTTCTCGGTGACACCAAATTTAAATTTCATTGAAACCAAAAGTAGTGAACAACCTTCAGTTGTATCATTTCTAAAAATCAGAATTTCCGAGTTTTAGGAATCAGTGACACAGAGTTTTGGAAACTACCGAGGTTAGCTAATTTGGTGCCACCGAGAATTATATATCGGTCTCACCGAAACGCCAAAAGTAGCCACATTTTGCACTAGTCGGTGCAACCAAGTTTTTTACTACGGTTTCACCGAATTGGGCAATAATGTTGTAACGGCTGGATTTTTGGAGATGCCTATTTATACCCCTCCACCACTTCTCACTCGTAGAGGAAGCACTCAGAACATACGTACACTTGTCCTATCCATTTTCTGAGAGAGAACGACCTACTCGTGTGTTGAGATCAAGACCTTCGACTCCAACCATATGAATCTTGATTTCTAGCCTCCCCAAGTTGCTTTCCACCCAATCAACCTCTTCTACCAAGCCAAATCTATGAGAGAGTGATTGTGTGTTGACAAGACTATTTTGAACCACAAGAGCAAGGAGTTCATCACTATTACCATATCTATTACCTTTTGGAGGGTGGTGCCTCCTAGATTGGTTAGGTGTGCCTTGGAATCCTCCTTCTTCGTGTTGTGGAGTTGAACCAAGAAGTTTGTACGGGCAAGGCGATCGCCTACTTCGTGAAGTTCTACCCATAGTGACGCTAGTTCTTCATGGACGAAAGCCGTGATGGAATAGACGAGGTTGCTACTTTGTGGACCCTAATGGGTGGAGCCCTCCACGGACTCTCGCGACCACTACCCTCCATGGGTTGAAGTCTCCATCATCCTGGACGTACGATAGCACCACCTATCAGAACCACAGGAAAAATCTTCGTGTCATCAATTGTGTTTTATCCTCCTCTCCCTACCTTTACTTTCATGTGCATGTCTTTACTTTTCGCTACTGTACTCTTAGACTTGCATGTGTAGGGTGTACTTGAATTGCTACAATTGCTAAAACTTGCCAACACTTAAAATTGGGCAAAGGTAAATTTTTATTTGGTCAAGTAGTCTAATCACCCTCCTCTAGACATACTACAGATCCTACAAGTGTTATCCGAGCTTTGATCTTCATTACATTGGTTCCACAACCTAAGAGAGTATGGCGTCTAGTGAGGGAAGTTATCATCATAGAGGTCCATATTTTCATGGTACAAACTTTGCTAGCTGGAAGCACAAAATGAAAATGCTTATTCTTGGTCATAACCCTGCTATATGGGATGTTGTTCATGTTGGACTACAAGGTGAATTCTTTGGTGATGGAAAGGAACCGGATTGTGAAGCAACAGTGGAAGAATTGAAGATGTTCCAATACAATGTCAAGCATGCAACATCCTATTCAATTGCTTATGACCCAAAGAGTTCAACAAGATAAGTCATCTTGAGAGTGCAAACAAAATTTGGGATACTTTGGTTGATATGCACAAAGGTATCGAATCTGTCAGGGAATCTAAGTTGGATGTGCTACAAAGTCAACTTGACAAGTTCAAGATGGAGGATGGTGAAGGAGTCACGAAAATGTACTCTAGGATTGCTCTCATCACAAATGAGATTGACGACTTAGGAAGTAAAGAGATGACCGACAAATTCATCATCAAGAAGATCTTTAGAGCCTTGGATGGGAAGTACGACATCGTGTGCACATTGATCCAAATGATGCCCAACTACAAAGATCTCAAGCCTACGAAGTCATTGGAACGATTGTTGCTTATGAAATGTCACTCAAGGACAAAGAAGAACTTCACACCAAGTCAAGCGGCAAATACAAATCTACAGGTGATACTCTCGCTACTTTAAGTGACAACCTTGTTACCAATGAAGAAATAAGCCTCACAGTCAAGAAATTCAATAAGTTCTACAAGATTAGAGGCAAAGAGAGAAGCTCCAATTCAAGATATGAAGAAAACCGTTCCTCTAGTCATGATCAGAATTGTTACAATTGTGTAAGGCCCGGGCACTACTCCAATGAGTGCATGACCCCCCATGAAAGAAGAGAAAAGACACCTAGAAGAAAAATCTCAAAAGATGAGTCACCTTGGATAGTTAGAAGGAGTAGAGATGATCGTTATGAACAAAGACCCTCCTGGAGAAGCAAGGACTCGGAGAAGAAGGACAAGTACACCAAGAGATACACAAGAAGACATCAAGCTCATGTTGGTGAATGGGTTTCTGGCTCCGATTCTGACAACCAATCCAAGTGAAGCTATCACTCCAACTTCGACTATAGTCAAGATGAAAGTGTTGCCGGACTTGCACTCGTATCCTCCAATTCCTGTGACATATTTGATTCACCAAATGAAGGAAGTGAAATTTTCTTCATGGCTAAAGGCCCCAAGGTATCACACCCCGAATACATGGACTTTAATAGTGACCAGGATGACTTACTTGGAGATGACGAGTTGCTCTTTGATAAAACTAGTGATATTAGTCAAAATGAACTTGATAATGATCATGCTAGTCAAGACAATTTGTGTGATGATGATAAGAAGAAAATTGAGTGTCTAACTAAGTAATTAAACACTCTTAAGATAGCTCATGAATCTACTCTAGAAGATCATAGAGAGCTTGTAAGAACTCATGAGAAGCTATGCTTCAAGAAATTAAATTTAGAGCAAGAACATGAGTTTCTTAAAGCTATCAATGATGATCTTTGAAAGAAGACTTTTTATCTACACAAACGATTACTATTGTCAACTTTTGTTCCACAAGTTAAACCTAAGTAAACTAGTAACAAAGGCAAGAAATGTTCTTCATATGGTAGAAACAATAAAAATGTTAAATCAAATGATGTTGCTTCTAGTAGTTATATTGATTCCACTAATAATTCTCTTAGCCAAGTTACAGTTGAGCAAGAAAATGATTTATTGAAAGGTATTATAGAAAAAGGTGTCTACAAAAGTCTTGCTGGATGTAAGCAATTCAAGGAGATTGTATGCAAGCACAGTGGATACCGAAAGAACCATGGCATTGGATACTTCAACTCCAATGCAGTTGAATGGGAAGAAGGTTAATACCCCAAGCCAAAGTTTGTTCCTCAGAGGGACAAGTATGAGCATACTATTACCAAGGAAAAAAATTACCATGATGACCTTCCACCACAAGACCACAAGCTCAAGTGCAAGGACAAGCTTCAAGAAGAGATTACCACATTTGAAGATGAATCCCAAGCTATGGCCAAGTGGGTTCCCATGGCTACTACAACCTCTACTTCAACTCCAAGGATCCCCATCAAGTTGACGTGGGTACCAAATAAAAAGAATTAGAGAAGTTCTTGAGGGGTGACTCCGCCAACAAATCCACTCACCTTCATCATTGGCAAGAATCATTGCAATCAACTCCAACTTTATGCAATGGTTGAAGGAGTCACAAACCCCTCATAGGTGAGCAAGGGACAAGGTAATTAAAGAATCAATGTACATCATCTAAATGTGTTTCACTCCATGTCCATAGATATCCTTGTATTTGTTCCTTCCGTGGGACTAACCCATGTAGGTGAGAAGAGAACGAAACAACAAGGATTGCTCCCAACTCAAGATCCAATACTACAACACCTACATGAAGTCTTCAATGACAAAACCCAAGGTTAGTTTATCCCTCTTAGGGGGGATGTCACATAAAGGGGGGGGGGCTTTACTCTAAGACTTGAGTCAAAGCATCTCTTAAGATGTGAACACATTAAATGCTTTATGTAAAAGTGGTAACCCCACTTGTTCTTAAACGATGAGTATGACCTATGATCAAGTATTCTTACTTGGATCCTAAGTCAATATACTCATATATAGATGACTTCGTCATCGCCAAATTACTTGGTAGATACTAGCGTGGCTTTGCATGTTTGCCATATTTCATTTGAAATTTTATTCAGTGAGCATGTTGGTATGCATATTTTTGCTCATTCGAGGATATCCAATTGTTTTTATTTGCCTTTCATTTTCTTTGGTTAATTGGATATACAAGAATGCCTAAGTAACTCCCTCTATCTATCTATGCTTTCTCGTCTCAAATTCTATTCATGCTTCATCACAAAATTTGAGCAAGCACTTTTCGAACCCTGTGTGTGAGGAGCACTCTGAGTTATGTTTTGACAAGAGCTAACTTCAAAAACTTCCCTTGTGCCACTCGGTGTGACAAACTCCACAAACTCGGTTCCACCAAAGCATTATGGTTGATCTGGCTTTTGAATCTCGGTATAGTCAATCCCTACATATCGGCCTCACCGAGTTTCACTGTCACCCGACAGTTAAGAAACTTGGTGGCACTAAAATTTCTGAATCGGTGTCATCGACAGTAAAGGGATATATATATCCAGCGGACCCGATTTTTGAAATTCATCTTCAAACATCGACCTCCGCAACCCCTTGCTACCGCGCTCGTGTCTACGGACGTCATAAATTTGTCTCTGTTCGCCCTCGGCACAGGAGTTCCTCGCAGTCGACGGAAATCTGACCTGTCGTCACTGTTGTAGGAGATCTTCACCGAGTTAGGGTAAAAAATTGCCCCTCTTATGCTCCCTATCAGTTTTTTGCACATTAGGTCTTGTCTATCTCGGCACAGGAGTTCCTTGCAGTCGATGGAAATCCGACCCGTCATCATTGCTGTAGGAGATCTTCACCGAGTTAGGGTAAAATATTTCCCCTCTTACGCTCCCTATCAGTTTTTTGCACATTAGGTCTTGTCTATCTTGATGCCATAGTTTGCAAATCATCTATCCATGATATGTTCCTATTAGATTAGGAGAACAAGATTGGTTAGGTTTAGTTTTTCGCCATGCGTGCCCCGGTGTCATTGAGTTTGGATGTATCGGTCTCACCGATTCATCATCTAGGGTTACTGAGAACCCTCTCGGTGAAACCGAGTTTCCGTTTTTGGTGAAACCGAAAAGATTTGTCATGTTTCTTTCATATTAGAGTGTATGTCTCGGTGGCTCCGAAAATTCTAACTTGGTGGAACCTAAACACACTTAGCAGAAAGTTAAATCTATGATTCTGAGTTCAAATTTGTAAAAGCAGTTGTGTTTTGTAATGCTCGTCTTTTCCACTCTTCTTCATATCTATTCATAGGGTCAGCATGTCAGCTTCTAAGGATAGTGACAATGATTTCAGAGAGCAGAGTGTGGATCTCGATGCAGGCACTAGTCTTGATAGCAGTTTATCTTTTGAAGACCTTGGCACCCCCAGTTCTCATGGCGTGCCCAAGGAGGCCACCAGGGACAAGAGTAAATCATTTCCTAAGAAGGCAGGAGAAATGAAGAGGGAGAGAACAAGATGTGTGAAGGCAGTTGTGCACCCCTCTACTCCAGAGTACCTTGATGATGAGGAAGATGGGGAAGAGGAGGTTGTTGCAAAACCTCCTCCTTCCAAGGAAAATAAGTTGTTGGCTGATGCTATGCCTATCCATATGATGACCCACAAGTATAGGGGATCAATCGTAGTCCTTTCGATAAGTAAGAGTGTTGAACCCAACGAGGAGCAGAAGGAAATGTTAAGAAGTTTTAAGCAAGGTATTCTCTGCAAGTGTTGTAAGTAACAGTAGTAGATAGTTTTGTAGCAAGGTAATTCGTAACAAGTAACAAGTGAAAATAGTAACAAAGGTGCAGCAAGGTAGCCCAATCCTTTTTGTAGAAAAGGACATGCCTGGAAGTACTTCTACATTAAGCAAGTGCTCCCGAGGACACATGTGAATTTCTGTCTAGTAATGTTCATCATGTTGAGTTGATTCGCGTTCTCTACTTTGATAATTTGATATGTGGGTGGACCGGTGCTAATGTGTTGTTCTTACTTGAAATAAAAACCTACTTATTATTAATCCCTCTCACAAGCATCCGCAACTACGAAAGAAGAATTAAGATAAATCTAACCATAGCATGAAACATGTGGATCCAAATCAGCCCCTTATGAAGCAACCCGTAAACCAGCGTTTAAGCTTCTATCACTCTCGCAACCCATCATCTACTTGTTACTCCACATTGAATTCCCTTAGGCCCATATCATTGTGAGGTGTCATGTAGTCGATGTTCACATGACACCACTAAGAGAAGTAACAACATACATATCATCAAAATGTGGAACGCATACCAACTTCACAAGGTTACTTATAACAAGACTTCTCCCATGTCCTCAGGAACAATAGTAACTACTCACACATCATCAACATGTTCAAGATCAGAGGTATAATAATGATGATTAAAGATCTTAACATAATCTCTTCCACCAAGTAATCCAACAAGCATCAACTACCAGATGTAATCAACACAACTAGCAACCCACAAGTACCAATCTGAGGATTTGGAACAAAGATTGAATACAGGAGATGAACTAGGGTTCGAGATGAGATGGTGTTGGTGAAGATGGTTATGAAGATTGATCCTCCACGGAGGAGGAAGCGTTGGTGATGATGATGGCTTCGATCTCCCCCTCCCGGAAAGGGATTTCCCCTAAAGAATCTGATTGCCGAAGTGCAAAAGTGCCTCTGCCCAGGTTTCCGCCTCGAGATGGCGGCACGTCGTCCAGAAAGGTTGCTTATGATTTTTTTGTTCTAGGGTAAAACACACCATATAGGAGAAGAGGGGCATCGGACAGCCAACATGGGGCCACAAGCCATCAGGACGCGCTAGTCCCGAGTGGCGCGCCCTGTTGGCTTGTGCCCTGCTCACAGCTCCCCTCCGGTATTGTTTTGCTCTAGAAATTCTTAAATATTCCAAAAGTATTCTCTGTGAAGTTTCAGGTCATTCTGAGTCTAGTGTTTTTTTTGCCTTTTTCTTGGTTTTCCCATCTTGAATTCCAATTTTGAGATATTTCCCTCCTTATGATGTACCTTGCATATTTAGAGAGAAAAGACATAAGAATTGTATGATAATGTGGAATAATAGACAAGAATAAAGTAAATAGTAGTAAGAATTCATGATGCAAAATGGACGTATCAACTCCCCCAAGCTTAGACCTCGCTTGTCCTCAAGCGAAAGCCAAACTCTAAAATAATGACCACATAATTTGAGAGAGAAGTGTCGATAAAAACAGAATACAGACATGAGAACATTGTGAGTATCATCATAGCAGCAAGTTTTCAATCATATAACCTCTCATGAACAAGTAACAGTCTATTCACAACTGAAGAAATATGAAGCATAATATTTATTGAGAACCAACAAGCAATGCAATTAGTTCTTGAGATAATCATAGCTTTTGTAATAGAGAGAAGAGTCTATGTAAGAGCTTTGTATTTCTAGCAATTTCACATATTCAACTATGATGTAGCCTTCTATGATTGCTAACATACATTGCATATTTTTGGAACAAGTGGTTCCATGGGACACATAGGAAGATGGTCTTGCCACCCAACTTATTTATCTCAAGTATAATGTCAACAATAATGGAACATGATCATCGACATCCAACTCGATATTTTTTTGAATCTTTCCTTAACCCATAATGCTTTCCACTAAAGAGTTGAAGAATAAGAACAAGGGAAATATTATTGACTCTTGCATGAAAAATAAAACTTTTAAGAATGTAAAAGATAGGCCCTTCGGAGAGGAAAGTAGAGGTTGTCATAAGCTTTTATTTGTTTGATATGTTCAATATCTTAATGCAAAAGAACATCACTTCATATTGCCCCTTGTGATAGCAAACTTTATTATGCACTCTGTCTCTTTTATTGCTTCACCATCACAAGATCGTACAAAGTTTACTTTCTCTTACAATAAAAGATCTTACATGATTAGAGGAAATTTGTATTGCCTTATGCAACACTGACAACTTACTTGAAGGATCTTATTCGATCCATAGGTAGGTATGGTGGACTCTCTTGACAAGAAACTGGGTTTAAGGGTTATGGATGCACAAGTAGTATCTCTACTTAGTGAAAATGTTTGGGCTAGCAAAATATCCTAAGCAAGCATCACATGTTAAATGATTCAACATACCATATAACTTCTATGCAAATGTAAACAACCATGGTCATTATGTTGTCTTCCATGTCCTACTTCAATACTTGGTCATTATGTAGTATTTTGATGGAAGCTCACAATCATAGAAGGTGTTAAAGATAGTGTATTTATATGTAAATCTCCTCTTCTCTACCATACTTTTGCCTAGATCATGTCAATTACTAATCATTATGTTTGTTAGTTTTCAACACTTCTTATTGATTATACCTCTTTTCTATGTGAAGTCATTACTTCTCAAGAGATATGCATATGATTCTTTTCTATTATTTTTATTGCCATGCTAAGATGATGGGTGCAAGTGAGGAAGAGGCACATGATCTCAACTAACTTTATTATATAACTCTCGCACTCGATTACAAGGATAGGTAGAACCCAAAGAAAAAACTCTAAACAAAGCAAATATGAAATTTTAACTCTCTTAATCACGAAAAACTAATATCAAACTAAGAAAGATAGTGGTGACAAAAAGTGATGGTGATACGATACCGGGGCACCTCCCCCAAGCTTGGATCAAGCCAAGGGTGGTGACCATACCTATGTACTCAAGGGTTCTTTGGTGATGGCGATGGTGCGTGATAATCCTCCATCTTCCAAGGCATAGGTTCCCCATCGAAGAAAGAAACTCTTGTCTATAGAGTCCTGAAATCAGCAGCGAGGCTCATCCTTCTAAACCTAGATTCATACTCATAGTGTTGGATTTGGAGTTCATAGAGTTGATCCTTGAGATGCTTGATCCGCACTTGAAGTTTGAAGAGAGCCTCCCCCATGTTCGTTGTGTCCATCTTGTTTTCACGAATGAAGTACATGATCATATAGTGATTAGCATTGAAGACATGGCCAACTATCCCTTGGCACTTGAAGATTTCTTGCTCCACTTCTGCAAGCTTAGCCTTCTCGCTTCCCTCCTTCTTGGGGCCTTGAACATCCCAGATCTGGAGCACACCCTCACGCATCTCAATGGCTTGAGGGTGCTTCATCACCTTTGGCAAGTAGGGATTGATGGCCTTCTCGAAGAACTTGTCCTTGGTTGGCTTAGGGGAAGTCATGGCAATCTAGATATGTCAGAAAAATAGCCCGAAACAAGAATAGAGGAAAATCTCGCAATGCGGTGGTCAAAACATACGGGGGTATATATAATGATTTTTTTGAGGTCAGAATACGTGTTCGGGAAGAAATCGGAGTCTGAAGGGCACACGAGGGCCTCAAAAGCCACCAGGGCACACCACCAGGGGGGCGCGCCCTGTTGGCTTGTGGCTCCCCCGTGGGTTCTACTGACTCTGTTTTATTTTTGTATTTTTTTATAAAATACCAAAAACAACAGAAATTATTTTTATAGAATTTTTGGAGTCGGTTTACTTATCGTACCACATACCTACCCCTTTTTCATGTTTCTGGAGTGCTCCGAAAGACCTCCTTGATGTGTTCTTCTGGTGTAATAACTTGGATGACATTTGTTTCTTCATTAATGGGTGCATCTCAGGTATAATGCTTAATTCTTTGCCCATTCACCACTCTCAGGGTTCTTGCCTTCAAAGTTATTGATTTTTATAGCACCGGAGCGGTAAACCTCCTCAACAACGTATGGACCTTCCCATTTGGAGAGGAGTTTTCTTGCAAGAAATATGAAATGATAGTTGTATAAAAGTACTAAGTCTCCTACATTAAGTCCTCATTTTGAATCCTCTTGTCATGCCATCTTTTAACCTTTTCTTTAAACAGCTTAGCATTTTCATAGGCTCGTGTTCTCCATTCATCAAGTGAGCTATTGTCAAATAACCTCTTCTCATCGGCAAGTAAAAATCATAATTAAGTTCATTAATTTCCCAATAAGCTGTGTGTTCTAATTCATGAGGTAAATGACAAGCCTTCCCATAGACCATTTTGTATGGAGACATAACCATAGGATTCTTATAAGAAGTTCTATAAGCCCATAGTGCGTCATCTAGTTTATTAGACCAATTCTTCTTGGATCTATTGTCAGTATTTTGCAATATTAATTTTATTTCTCAATTAGCCAATTCAACTGGACCACTAGACTGAGGATGATACGGAGATGCAATCCTATGGTTAACATCACATTTAACTAGAAGTTTACGGAAAGCACCATGAATAAAATGTGAACCACCATCAGTCATTAAGTACCTAGGAACTCAAAACCTCGGGAAAATGATGTCTTTAAGCATTTTAATTGAGGTGTTATGATCAGCACTACTAGTTGGAATAGCCTCTACCCACTTAGTAATGTAATCAATAGCAACTAGAATACGAGTGTATCCATTTGAGGAAGGAAAAGGTCCCATAAAGCCAAAAAACAGACATCGAATGGTTCAATAGCAAGTGAATAATTCATAGGTTTCCTGACGCTTACCGATGTTCCTAACTCTCTGGAAATTATTGCATAAAAGGACATACTTACGAGCATCTTTGAAAAGAGTAGGCCAACAGGAACCAAATTGTAATACCTTGTGTGCAGTTCTGTCACCGACATGGTGTCCTCCATAAGCTTCAGAATGACACTTCTGAAGAATCTTTTCATGTTCATGCTCAGGTATACATCTTTTTTTTTACTATAAACAATAGGGTAAAACCCCACTGCAATTTTTATAAAATTAAGCAAATACTTTACAAACTGTTAGAAAGGTTTGAGATAAGCCCAGAAAAAAGAAAAAAAGGAAAAAGCTACAAAAAATAAAACATAGAAAACAGAAAAGAAAGAATAAAAGAGAAAAAAGAAAGGAAAGGAAGAAAAGATGCTCACGTATACATCGTCCAATAATACCATCTACTCCCTCTTTGTAAAGATGTGGGTCATCTGAAAAGTAATGTCATAGATCACAAAATAATTTTTTGTTTTTTTGATAGGTGAAGCTAGGTGGGATGTACTTGGCAAAAATATAATTAGCATAATCGTCATTCCAAGGAGCACTACATGGATTACTTATAGCAACAAGTTGTTCATCAGGAAAACTATCATTGATAGTAAGTGGATCATGCTGCTACGGGGTTTTCAGCTCCTTTTCTATCAATGATATGCAATTCAAACACTTGAAGTAAAAGTACCCACCTAATGAGTCTAGGTTTAGCATCTTTCTTTTCCATAATGTATTTAATAGAAGCATGATCGGTGTGAATATTTACTTTGGAATCGACAATGTAAGGTCTAAACTTATCACAAGCAAAAACAACTGCCAAGAATTCCTTTTCAGTGGTAGCATAATTCCTTTGAGCAGAGTCTAGTGTTTTACTGGCATAATGAATAAAATTTAAATTTTTTGTCTACTTGTTGCCCTAGAACAACGCCAACAGCATAATCACTAGTGAGGGAGTCCTGGTTTAAGGGGTCCTCGGGTGGCCGACCTGTTTCTTATGGGCCGGATTATATGGGCCGTTTATGTCACAGCCCTAGAACTTGCTTGAAAGTGTTTGCATCAACATCAGCATGTGTTTCATGTCATCATGTTTAAATTCAACTAAATTTGAAATGGGGATGTCAAACCCTAGCACCTCATTGAATAAACAAAATTCCAACAATTGAATTTTCAATGATTCAAAATGCTCTCTAAAAATGTTCCCCCCTCTCTGATAAATGTTGGCAACAACATGCCAAGGGTGAACTATATTTTCACAAACATTTTGGAAAATTTAATAAATTAGCAAAGTTCTAAAAATGACCAACATAAAATTTCCTCAATAACTCCAAGAAAATGTTCCTGTTCTTTTATGAAAATATTGGCAAGAGGGGAAACCTAAACCAATATTTTTAGAATCATAGAAACATTTTATATTGGGCTTATGAATCAATCAAACAATTATTTGCATTGGATTATATTTACTAATTATAGAAATATTGATCCAACAATTCTGAAAGATGGTAAGTGGTTCTGAATATATTCTAACAGACCACATAAATATTTTCACAAGGGTTTATAAAATTATTAGATGTTGAAATCAAATCAAAACAAAATGAAACAAAATAGAAAAACAAAAAAAGGGGAAATAGTTACCTGGGCTTTACCTAGTGAGAAGAGGCCCATCCCAGGGGCGAGGAGGTCATCTTCCTCCTCTGCCAGGAGGACGGGGGAGTGGCAAACGCACAGGGGGCACGGCCACCTCCTGCTTGCCACCTCCCGGCCTCCCCCGAGTCTATCTCCTCGCTTAGAGACGCCCATAGGCTCCCTCTCTTCCCCCCGAGCTCATTCTCCCTCCTCTTGCTCTCCGCTCTCTCCCCCTCGCCGCCTGAAAGCCACCGACCGCCGAGGATCTTTGCCACCGATTCGCCAACCTCGACCGTCCCCGAGCCCGATGAGGTCACCGACTGATTTGCAGTGAGCTTCTCCCCCTTTCCCCTAACCTCTCGCCCTCACGCACGCCCTCTAGCTAGCCCCCCTGCCATGGCCGAACTCCGACCGCCGCAGTTGCCGTTGTTGTCACCGCTGTGGTCCGCCACCGACGTGTACGAGCTCGGGAAATAGCTCGTGGAGCTCCATAGACGCCATAGAGGTCCCGAACTAGCTCACTCATGCCCTATAGCCTCGCGTTCATGCACGACTGAGTCATCGCCGTTGCGTACCTCGTCGCCGGCCACAAATCCGGCGACCTCACGACCTCTCCTGCGCTCCGCTAGATGCGCGCGAGCCTGAGCGTCCCGTAGGTGGCCTCTACTGCTCGAATGACCACCGGAGGGCCATCTCCGAGCCGCTCCGTTGTCTCGGACCTTGCCGGCATTGAGCTGGCGGCAGGTTTGACCCCTCTGACCGGTTTTGACCACCCCTAGAGACACTGACAGGTGGGCCCATCCCCTGTTTAAACTTTGGGTTAGATTAAAATAAGTAATTTGTTTAATTAACTTGATTAGCCACTGACATATGGGCCCGACCGTTTTAATTTAATAGTTAGATTAATTTAAAACTCTATTATTAACTGTGTCACTGACAGGTGTGGCCCAGCTACCAGGTTTGACGTGAGCTGACGCCTTTGACCTGCTGATGTCACTATAACATCATGCTGATGTAGTAAGGAATCTCTGGAATTAAAATAAATAAATAAATGATTTAATATTTTCAGAAAATGTTTAAAACTTTTAAAAATCATAGAAAATAATCTATAAGTCAGATGAAAATAATTTATATATGAAAAAAGATCAGAAAAATCCAATGAATCTGTTTATGCCAAGGTAATGCATGTTTGAGCGAGTTAACATAACCAAGTAGGACATTTCATGATTAGGATAATTTAATAAATAATGTTGGAGTTGGAATTTACTATAAGTTTGAATTCCACTTCACTTAATATGACTACCTATAGCACTAGGTCAATTCATTAATTTAACATGCCATTTAATGCATCATGATTGTTGCATCTCATTGAATAAGTTCCTTCTTCATGTTTGCTGGTACTTGTTCCCTCTCGATAGTCGATGGTTCTGACAATGTGAACATTGACACTAACGAAGAGAAGTATATCTTCAGGACTATCAGGCAAGAAAACCCCCTTGAGCATATTGATACGAACCCACTCTCTTGCTCCTGCTCTCTTTTATTGCATTAGGACAACAACGATTCAATTGTTACCTGTTTTCGGTAGTTGAACCCATTCCTTTGCATGACCTGTCCTTGCCACAGTAAATACTTGAAACCACTTAGCATGAGTAACAACTACTTGAGCCTTGTTGTGCTTACTCATCCATGCTTGCTTACTTACTGTGCCTTCTATGCTTAGAGTCGTGTCATGTCGGGTATGTTATATCTGAGTGATGGATCGGAATGGCATTCATGTCCTTCTGTGTGAGAGTTAAGTGTGTGAACACGATTTGGTAAAGGTAGCGATGAGGGGCCATGTAGGAGTACATGGCGGGTTGTCTCATTGGGACCGACGTTAAGAACTGAGTTCTGTGTTTGTGATCCAGGACAGTTACTACCACACATTGGGCTCCAGTAACTCGACCCCTCTCGGCTTATTAATCGCCTAGACCCCTGTCCAGGAGTTGTAACTAGTTTCTGGTGTTTGTAGGAAAAGTGTTGGCGGCCGTGCATAGCGCTGCCCGACGAGGTGGACTGTGATGCGGTATAGGCACAGTGGCACGGTGTACCAAGTGGCACCCAAACGGTGGGCTTGGGAACCCTACGCACATTGTTTGAGGCCGTAGCGGAAACTTCGGCCGGACTTTCGTGCAGGTTCAGTCTCAAATAGGTGATAAACCTGGACTAGGGTCTTGTGTGGCTGACGGTCGTGGCCGACGCCCATGCCAGTGCTTCCGCTTGAAGGTTGCCGAGATGCCTGACGTACATATGGTGATAAGTGCTGAGAGCGTGTGAAGAATATACCCCTGCAGGGTGAAATAATCTAGTCGAATAGCCGCGTCCTCGGATATGGACTACTTGGATTGCTTATGTGGTTCATAGATAAGTGAAATGGATACTTCTAAAATACGCAAGATAAGCGTGAGTGCTATGGATGGCCTTCTCGTAGGTAGACGAGAGTGGATCCATAGTGGTGTATTGATTGGTGAATATGTGGACTTGTGTGTGCTATCCCACCTCAAAGAAAGCACTTGTAGACGTAGTATAGGTTAGCCAAGAGTCAAAGCTGGCTTGCTGCAATAAACTCCACAATCCACTTCATTGATAGTAATGCATGTGTAGTTAGATCTGATGTAAGTCTTGCTGAGTACCCTTGTACTCATGTTTGCTTAAATTATGTTTTTGCATAGGAGACGTCAGTCTCATTAGTGGTATTTTTGACGTGAGGTTCGATGTTGACCGGATTAGCTTGGGAATCCCAGAAAGAAGTCTCATTACTTTGGTAGTGTTGTTGTAGCTTTTTAGGTTCCTCTAGGCACTTTTGTAGATGTCTGTACTCAGACATATTTAAACTTCTGCTTGTTGTTTGAGTGCTCTGAATGTTGGGTCATGTGACCCCTGTTTGTAACATCTTATTGTGTTGGCTCTTACGAGCCTTTTAAATAAATGTGGTAATGTTGTGTGGTTATGTTGTGATGCCATAGTTGTATCTATACATATCGGGCATGCGTGCTTACGTGTGACGTGCAACGGTATGTATGGGATTCGACACCTAGTTGTGTGCCTTTAGTAGTACTCTTTATGGGGAACTGCCTCTTTGTGCTTCCACCGAGCCTTGGTAGCTTGCTACTGCTCCGGACACATTGATTGACTGGCATGTATCCTTCTTTGCTGCTGTGTCTGTCCCTTTGGGGGAAATGTCTCGCAGTGTAATGGAGTCCTTGTAGCTTGCTATGACTCGTCTACAGATGCTAGAGATCAACACCTACATTGCTGGGTTACGTATGCCTGACCCTGTACAGATGTGCCACTTGGGTTCTATGACTAGTCATGTTGGCCAGGGTTCTTTGACATTTGAATGCTAGCAACACATTCACATACGTGAGTCAAAAGACGCAAACGGCCCCGGCCCAGGTAAGGTGGCAGCCGTGGAGATAACCGTGCGTGAGACCGCAAAGTGATGTGATGTGTTATAGGCTGGATTCTTGTGGCTTAGGATCGGGGTCCCGACAGCTGTGGTATCAGAGCTTGACTGCCTGTAGGATTACCAAGACAAACTGGTCGATGTTGAGTCTAGAATTGCTTTAGTTATATAAGGGAATTGATTGTGGAAGGGAACGTAAGGCTCTTTTTACTCCTTTCCTGTGTCATTCTAATTCTGAGTCACCCTCTTATTTTCTACGAGGATTAAGAACTAGGCCTTCTCATCTATCTATTAGGAGGACGAGTTACTATGCTGGAGACCTATAGGAAAGTTGTTGTCTTCCTGGATCACTGTCTCCATATGAATTCATTGTCATGTTGTCAGTTTTCTTGTGCATGTTGCCTCATATTTCATGCCCGTACAGCCGTTATGCTGTCCGAGTTATCCAAGGTTTCTAAATTATCTGATGCAATTGCAAAACTCTTTCATCTTGAGTCAATGTCTTTCGGGCCAGATAGAGCACACTAATTTTTGAGTTGACGTACTGTATTACCTCGACGTGTTTGATGAAAGTGTTTTAGGAAACCATGCTGTTTCAGTGAACCACCCAATAGTCTAGTTGTGTCTTTCTTTTCCAGTGTGATAATTCTGGCCATCATTATCAAAAGCATGCTGTGATGCTACTTAGTCAATAGGTATTTTGTATTTGGGTTCTTGAACCCAAGGATCATTCTGCTCATTCCCGTTGATAGTATTTGCTCGTTCCTTTAGGATATTAGTAACCTTGTTATAGTCCTCAAGGTTTGTGGTATATCACTCTTCCAATACCATGAATCAATTATGGCAGAAGTTCTTTATGAACAGAATATCACAACAAGAGTGCTCGTGATGAGTCCTCCATTTCATAGTTGTGAGTCTGCCAATTCTTTCATTTCTGCATGGATTATGTCACAACCCTAGCAAGTTGTCCTAGGATAGCATTGTGTTTGCATCAACATCATCATCATCATCATTGCATCAATGTGAAATGGGGAGAAAGAAAAGAAACCCCAAGCACTTAATGAATTAAAGGAATTCAAGTTTATTGGAATTTCAACAAATCCAAAATGCCCATCAAAAATGTTCCCTATGTCTGATAATTAAGGACATGGATATACCAGGGACCATTCTAAATATTTGAACAACTTAAATAATTTAAATTAATGATTTAAGCCTCTGAAATTGATAGATAAAACATTATCTTTACTACTGTTTTCAAATCAACCTGAAACTTTTTATACAAGTTTGAAATATTCAAACTTGAATATACAAAAGTTTTGGAATATTTTGAAAAGTTATTTGGACTTGCAACAAAAATAAACAAAGGTCAGGAAATAGGAAAAACAGAAAGAAAAGAAAGGAAAGAAAGACTTACCTGCTGGTCCAGCACTATAGCAGGCCTGGCCCAAGACGAAGCGTTGTCAGTTGTCGTCCTCCTCACGCCAGAAGGACACGTGCGCGAGGTCGCCGCGTGCGGGCACGCGCCCGGCCACCTCCTGCTTGCCGCTGAGCCGGTGGACACGTGGGAGGCCCCTGAAGACCCCTTTGGATCGAGCCGCCGCTCTCTCTCTCGTTTCCCCCCCCCCCTGCCGAGAGCGTCGCCATCGCCGCCGGTAGCTCCAGCAGTCGCCTAGCCCCCCTGAACCAGCCAGCAGCTCTGCCATGAGCCCCTGAAGCCCCTCGACGGAGGAATCGAGCTGGGAGCCCTCTGCTTCGCTGTCATCGCCGAATCCCCTCTGCTAGTCGCCTTGGATCCTCGCCGTCGTTTGGTGCCGTCTGGTCATCCCCGAGCCTGCTAGCTAGCTCATCGTCATCCTTGTAAGCTCCTCCCCCTTCTCCTCGCGTTCTCCCTCTCTTTCTCGTGCCCTAGGACGCAAGATCGCCAGACCAGAGTCCACCCTGCCGCTAGCCATGTCGCCATCGAGCGAGAAGATGCTCTAGCTCATGCCTGTGAGCGTCTCCGTGCTCGTGCTACTCCCAGGAGTCGCACGCACCCATTAGCCGGTCCAATCCGTGCCCCGTAGTGTAGTTGCCGTCGAGCCCGAGCTCCGGCCGCCGCCATGAGCTCGTTTTTGGCGAGCTCCGGTGACCCCGTAGCCTCCCGTGGCCCCTGTTGGATGCAGGCAAGAACGGGCTACTCGCCGGTGGCCTCAGCTCATCGGGAGGACGCTTGTGGGAAAAACCCGATGGTCACCGCCGTCCCTGTTGGTCACCGGCGACGAGCCGTCGACCAACTCCGGCGGGTTTGACCCAGGTGGGCCCTGGCTTGACTCTATGGGTCAATGACAGGTGGGCCTCGGCCCTGTTTAGTTTTAGGTTAATCAGCGGATTAGTTTTAATCGTTTTATTAGTTAATTGTGACGCCGACAGTGGGCCCTACTAGATTAATTAGTTAGGATAATTAATTAAAACAAACTGGGTTAGTAATGTGTCTATGACAGACGGCCTCCACCGGTCAGATTTGACCTGGAGCGGGTCTGTTGACCAGTTGACGTCAGGATGACGTCAGGCTGATGTCATAATTCCATTTTCTTATTTAAAAATAATTCCAGAAAATGTTTAAAACTTTGAAAAATCATATAAAATAATCTGTAAGTCAGATGAAAATAATTTATATATGAAAATTGATCCGAAAAATCCAATGAATCCAATGGTGCTATTCTCATGCATGTTAGAGCAATATAAATAGGTGAACATGGACATTTGCCATTAGGTTAATATATGGAATTTGAAAGAAGAACAACTTTGGACCTATATTCAAATCCATTACAAATTGACATGATCACCAGTTGCATTAGCTCACCCATGCACATTACTATGCCATGATCATGCATCATATTGTTGAATTTGCTTGTATTGAGTGCTTTTATCTGCATTGCGGTAGGTCCTAATCCGGAAGATACCACCTCGTATCCCGACGAAGGAGAGAACTCCTCCGCAACCCAGCAAGGCAAGCAACCCCATTGATCATTCCAATAACATCCCACTCTCTCGCTCCTGCTCTTGTTTATTGCATTAGGACAAACGATCACATGTCAGTCATACACGGTAGATAATCCTATTCTTATGCATGACCTGATCTTGTCACAGTAAATAGCTAAACCTTGCAACCTAGCATGCCTGGTAGATGCTTGTGCCATGATGTGCTTAGTTTACTTTGCCTGCTATGCATGCTATGCTTAGAGTTGTGTCAGGTCTGTTTCATCTGGGTGATGAACTGAGTGAAACAGTGTTGTCCGATGTGATGAGCACATAATGAATTTGATTTGGTAAAGGTAGCGATGAGAGGCTATGTAGGAGTACATAGTGGGTTGTCTCATTGGGACCGTTCTTAGGAACTGGGTTCCGTGTTTGTGATCCAAGACTAGTTACTACCACATGCTGGGCCCTGAAATATGACCCCGCTCGACTTATCAGTCGCTTAGTCCTTGGTCCAGGTATTGCAAGTAGTTTCTAGTGTTTATAGCATGCTGGAGGCCATGCATAGCGCTGACCCTCGGGGTGGGTTACGACGCGGTAGGCAGTGGCACGGTGTACCAAGGGTCACCTGAATGGTAGGCTTGGAAACCCTGCGCACATCGTTTGGGGCCGTAGCGGAAACTTCGGCCGGACTTCCGTGCGGGTTCAGTCTCAAATAGGCGGTAGCCTGGACTAGTGGTCTTATGTGATTGACGGTCGTGGCCGACTCCCTCGCTGGGCATCCGCTTGAAGGTGGCCGAGGTGCACGGTTTATGGCACACAGCGATAAGTGGCGAGAGCATGTGTGAAGAAGTACACCCCTGCAGGGTATGAAACTATTCGAATAGCCGTGTCCTCGGATATGGACTACTTGGAAAACTTATGCTGTTCATAGATAATCAAATGGATACTCCTAAAAATATCAAGACAAGTGTGAGTACCGTGGATGGCACTCTTCCGGAAGGGGAAGGTGAATCCATGGTGGTGTATTGTGATGGAGATAGTGGACTCGTGTGCGATAACTAAAATTGTAACAAAGAGTTTAAAATTGAGTAGTGTAGGTTAGCCATGAGTCAAAGCTGGCATTCTTGCATGAACTCCACCACCCCCTTTATTGATACATGAGCATAAATAGACTAGGTCTGTTTTAAAGACTTGCTGAGTACGATTGTACTCATCCTTGCTTAATTAATGTTGCAGAAGAGAACCAGGACCCATCAGGTGGGTTCTATTTAGATGTTGACGATGCCGAATAGCTGGTGTCCCAGCTACGATCTTGCCCGTGTGGTGGGCTGTAGATAGTCAGGCCGTGTGCCTCTTTTCTATTTTCGTCGTCTGTACTCAGACAACTTAAGTTTCCGCTGGCTTGTATGCCTTTGTTTGTATGACTTGAGTGTCGGGTCATGTGACCCCTATCTGTAAGAACATATTATGCAAGACTCGTCTGAGACTCTTAAATAAAAGTCATGTTGTTGTATGGTTATGTTGTGATGCCATAGTTGTATCTATGCATATCGGGCATGTCGTGCGTACGTGTGACGTGCAACGATACGTATGGGATCCGACACCTAGTCGTGTACCTTTAGTAGTACTCTTTATGGGAAACTGCCTCTTTGTGCTTCCACCGAGCCATGGTAGCTTGCTACTGCTCCGGACACATTGATTGACCGGCATGTATCCTTCTTTGCTGCTGTGTCTGTCCCTTCGGGGAAATGTCTCGCAGTGTAATGGAGTCCCTGTAGCCTGCTACGACTCGTCTATGTGCAGTGATGACATTCGTGTCTCGCGATGTAATGGAGTCCTTGTAGCTTGCTATGACTCGTCTACACACGCTTGAGGCCGACACCTGCATTGCTGGGATATGTATGCCTGTTTCCGTACGGATGTGCCACTTGGGTTCTATGACTAGTTATATCGGCCCGGGTTCTTTGTTGTGTGATTGCCAGCGACATGTTCACATACGTGAGCCAAAAGAGACAAACGGTCACGGCCAAGGTAAGGCTGCAGCCGTGGAGTACCGTGCGTGAGGCCGCAAAGTGATGTGACTTGTTACAGTATGGAATCATATGACTTAGGATCGGGGTCCTGACAGATTATCTATAAGAAACATGTTGAACTCCGTTTGATATATTCAATCCATGCATCTACAACTCAGGAAAAATCAGGTGCTCTTGAGTTGCCCCCTTCAATTGTATTCTGACCTTTATCTATCAATGGATAGTCAAGAGTATGTCATGCATTGTGTTATCGATGTCGCCTATTCTTGTGGTCTCTCAAGCCATTCTATTCTAGAATGATTAGGAGAAGCAAACTCCCATACCTCATCCATTTCTAGGATTGGGTCAAAGCAGTTGTATTCCACAGATCATAATGCCAATTCTGCTTTTTCTCTGTTCTACCTTGAGGTATTACCCTCTTCATGTCAAGATTGTCATGAGAAATGCACTCCCTCTTATGAAATCTTGATGTAGTGATACTTCTCGCCATCATCATTCATTCTTTGGTCTCTGTGTTGTCTGCAACCAGAATACCGACAAGAGAATCGTGATGTGTGAAATCAATACCCCTAGCAACTTTGTTGCTTGGTAGTTAATGGACAATACTTTCATCCTTAGTGTGTTGGTCATTGAATCACCACTCTAGGAGTGATCATGCTACCTAGTCCATTTTCCATGGTGCATTTTTCGATAAACGAGATAGGATTTTGTCAATCCTTCACTCTGTTGATCATATTGTCTTGCCCTGAAAAGCAAGATTGCTCTCAAGCTTGATAACATACCGGTGGATCATGATTTTCCGAATATCTTCTCAGAAGTATTACCAAGGTATTCCTTGACCGTTATGTTAAATTCGTAACCGAGATGGTTTTTCTATAAATCACCCCTTCTCCAAGACTCTATGTTGGATAACCCTGAACTAGTTGGTTAAGCTAAATAACAACTTGGAGAGTTGGAAGACAGAAGCTTGATCTAACTTAGCTCATGTTAAATGGATATCTTGTGTTTTTGTGCTTTTATGTGTAGAAGAAAGATGATATCTTCATCAATTGATCCTTGTGACCAATTGATGCACCTATCATCTTATACAACCATTGATTTGAGTATGGGCTATCGTCAAATCAAAATCAGAACCAAAGATTTCTCTAATGTTGATTTACTCGTGGATGTATCCTCGAACGTAAACCGTTATATCTTTCAGTCTGACCAATGCTATCACCTTGTTTTCATAAGTTGTTTCCATCTACATGGATATCTTGATGAATTGTTGTTAAGCCCTTTGACAACATTTTCATCTCTTCCATGACTCATGATGAAAATGAAGCTAGTGTTGGAAACTTTGTAGGCATATCTTCATGTTCCGTTCGTGAAGTATATGCTAGGTGTAAGAAGTGACTTCCTCTCAGCTCATGTGCAGTTGATGCAAGTTGTCGCCGTGAATTCGAGAAAGTTCATTTTGCTTCCTTTGGAATCATCCCAAGTCAACCATGCATGTTCGAAGTATTCTATGGTTTGGTAGATTTGCAACCTCCATTCCATATGTATCTCCTAGCACACCAAGCCACCGATTGATTTGTTTAAGGAAAAGAAGTTCCTTCTTAAGAGCTAATCGTACGACTTATGCAAGGACTTCGATACCCCAATGATGCTTCCATCCAGAACTCGGTAGTGTTTTGTTGTAAGCTCTCCTTATGACCATGATTGTCTTGGACACCGTGTTCATGTGGGTCTTGCAATCCAGATCATGTTTCGCAGTTGGCTTCCACAGTTCATTTCCTGGGAATCTTGCAACATCATATCTTAGATTTGTGTTGCAACTCTTCATTTTCAGACATGTTGAGTCTAGAATATCCTGACACCATCCATATCTGAATCTCAGGGGGATATGATGGTTGGGACATTTCCCCAAGAATTATAATATTGGTCTCTCTATAACCCGACAAAGGGATGTTGTGGGTAACATACCTATCCGGAAGACCTACTATTATAATATCTTGTTTCAGCAACTTGGCCACCTCCCCATGATGACCTTGTACGATTTATTCTAGAAGTTTATCCTTATGTACCCTTTGAGATCCAGAAGTCCGACCTTTTTACTTGATGTTCTAGATGTCAAACGTTACCTATAATTGGGTTATGCTATTTCATCAAGGATAACATTAGAAGCAGAGTGCTAAATGTCTCTCGGTCGATCATCCAGATTTCGCTCCCTTGGCATAGCTAAGGTGAAATCTAAGAAAGTGTTGTCTCCCTTCGCGTCTGCATCCTCCATCATTATTCATCATGGTAGTATGAGGTGTAGCCACAATCCTTGGCAAGAATGTTGGTAAAACTTTGATCAATATGGAGATGCTCAAGTTCTTGATAGCATGCTCAAACACTGGGTTATACCCTCGATATTAATTGGAATGTGCCTTCCATTGCCGAGTTGTTTTACAACTCCAGTTTCCATTCCGATCTGAGTATGCCATTCTTTAGAATTCCTTCAAATGATCGTTGTGAATTGCCTTAGGCTGGTATGAAGAGTTTCAATGATCTCTATACCAAAACTAATTCTTTTTGCCACTTAAGGGATAGTCCTACGAGTCACCTCCCCTAAGGTGCCCTGTAATGGTATTATGGCAATTAACTTCTCGCTACTTTGAAATCTCATCACCATCTATTTTAGTGTGGAATTTTTGCCTACCAATTGAACCTCCGTCATCTATCTCACTCCATCGTTCAATGTGTGTTTTGTGACTCGGCTCGAGAGATGTTATCACGTCTCATTCCATGAGCTGTTCATGAGTCGCTCGATCTTCGTAAAGATCGATTCTTGTAGAGCTTTCTATCCCTGTTGTCCTTCTGTTGGATGTAGATCCTGAAGACAAAGATGTAAAAATCAACATGATGCAATGAATCAACATCTTCAAGAAGGGAAACTGGATCATGAGGATTGTGTTAGTATTGTGTTCCCTCCTATCCTCTTACCCTATGCTTGAATCTCGAGGCGAGATTCTTGTTTAGTGGGGGTGAGTTGTCACAGCTCTAGAATTTGCTTGAAATTGTTTGCATCAACATCAGCATGTGTTCCATGTCATCATGTTTAAATTCAACTGAATTTGAAATGGGGATGTCAAACCCTAGCACCTCATTGAATAAACAAAATTCCAACATTTGAATTTTCAATGATTCAAAATGCTCTCTAAAAATATTTCCCCCTCTCTGATAAATGTTGGCAACAACATGCCAAGGGTGAACTATATTTTCACAAACATTTTGGAAAATTTAATAAATCAGCAAAGTTCTGAAAATGACCAACATAAAATTTCCTCAAATAACTCCAAGAAAATGTTCCTGTTCTTTTGTGAAAATATTGGCAAGAGGGGAACCTAAACCAATATTTTTAGAATCATAGAAACATTTTATATTGGGCTTATGAATCAATCAAACAATTATTTGCATTGGATTATATTTACTAATTATAGAAATATTGAACCAACAATTCTGAAAGATGGTAAGTGGTTCTGAATATATTCTAACAGACCACATAAATATTTTCACAAGGGTTTATAAAATTATTAGATGTTGAAATCAAATCAAAACAAAATGAAACAAAATAGAAAAACAAAAAAAGGGGAAATAGTTACCTGGGCTTTACCTAGTGAGAAGGGGCCCAGCCCAGGGGCAAGGAGGTCATCTTCCTCCTCTGCCAGGAGGACGGGAGCGTGAGGCACGCACAGGGGGCGCGACCACCTCCTGCTTGCCACCTCCTGGCCTCCCTCGAGTCTATATCCTCGCCTGGAGACGCCTAGAGGCTCCTCTGTTCCCCCCGAGCTCATTCTCCCTCCTCCTGCTCTCTGCTCTCTCCCCCTCACCACTCGAAAGCCGTCATCCACCACGGATCTTCGCCGCTGATTCGCCAGCCTCTGCCATCCTCGAGCCCGATGAGGTCACCGGCTGATTCTCAGTGAGCTTCGCTCCCTTTCCCCTAACCTCTCGCCCTCACGCGCGCCCTCTAGCTAGCCCCCTGCCATGGCCGAACTACGACTACCGCAGTTGCCGTTGTTGTCGCCGCTGTGGTCTGCCACCGACATGTACAAGCTCGGGAACGAGCTCGTGGAGCTCCATAGATGCCATAGAGTCCCCAAACCAGCTCGCTCATGCCCTGTAGTGTCGCGTTCATGCACGACCGAGTCATCGCCGTCGCGTACCTCATCGCCGGCCACAAATCTGGCGACCTCACAACCTTCCCTGCGCTCCGCTAGATGCGCGCGAGCCTGAGCGTCCTGTAGGTGGTCTCTGCTGCTCGAATGACCACTGGAGGGCCATCTCCGAGCCGCTCCATCGTCTCGGACCTTGCCAGCGTTGAGCCGCCGGTAGGTTTGACCCCTCTGACCGGTTTTGACCACCCCTAGAGACACTGACAGGTGGGCCCAGCCCCTGTTTAAACTTTGGGTTAGATTAAAATAACTATTTGTTTAATTAACTTAATTAGTCACTGACATACGACCCTTTTAATTTAATAGTTAGATTAATTTAAAACTCTATTATTAACTGTGTCACTGACAGGTGGAGCCCTGCTACCAGGTTTTACCTGAGCTGATGCCTTTGACCTGCTGATGTCACTATGACATCATGGTGATGCAGTAAAGAATCTCTAGAATTAAAATAAATCAATAAATGATTTAATATTTTTAGAAATTTTTTAAAACTTCTAAAAATCATAGAAAATAATCTTTAAGTCAGATGAAAATAATTTATATACGAAAAATGATCAGAAAAATCCAATGAATCTGTTTATGCCATGGTCATGCATGTTTGAGCAAGTTAACATCACCAAGTAGGACATTTCATGATTAGGATAATTTAATAAATAGTTTTGGAGTTGGAATTTAGTATAAGTTTGAATTCCACTTCACTTAATATGACTACCTATAGCACTAGGTCAATTCAGTAAATCAACATGCCATTTCATGCATCATGATTGTTGCATCACGTTGAATGTGTTCCTTCTTCCTGTTTGCTGGTGCTTGTTCGCTCTCGGTAGACGATGGTTCCGATGATGTGAACATTGACACTAATGAAGAGAAGTATATCTTCAGGACTGTCAGGCAAGCAAACCCCCTTGAGCATATTGATATGAACCCACTCTCTCACTCCTGCTCTCTTTTATTGCATTAGGACAATAATGATTCAATTGTTACCTGTTTTCGGTAGTTGAACCCATTCCTTTGCATGACTTGTCCTTGCCACAGTAAATAGTTGAAACCACTTAGCATGAGTAACAACTGCTTGAGCCTTGTTGTGCTTACTCATCCATGCTTGCTTACTTACTGTGCCTACTATGCTTAGAGTCATGTCATGTCGGGTATGATATATCTGAGTGATGGATCGGAATGGCATTCATGTCCTTCTGTATGAGAGTTAAGTGTGTGAACACGATTTGGTAAAGGTAGCGATGAGGGGCCATGTAGGAGTACATGGTGGGTTGTCTCATTGGGACCTACCTTAAGAACTGAGTTCTGTGTTTGTGATCCAGGACAGTTACTACCATACATTGGGCTCCGGTAACTCGACCCCTCTCGGCTTATTAATCGCCTAGACCCCTGTCCAAGAGTTGCAACTAGTTTCTGGTGTTTGTAGGAAAAGTGTTGGCGGCCGTTCATAGCACTGCCCGACGGGGTGGACTGTGATGCGGCATAGGCACAGTGGCACAGTGTACCAAGTGGCACCTGAACGGCGGGCTTGGGAACCCTGTGACATCATTTGAGGCCGTAGCGGAAACTTCGGCCGGACTTCCGTGCGGGTTCAGTCTCAAATAGGCGATAAACCTGGACTAGGGTCTTGTGTGGTTGACGGTCATGGCCGACGCCCACGCCAGTGCTTCCGCTTGAAGGTTGCCGAGATGCATGACGTGCACATGGTGATAAGTGGCGAGAGCGTATGTGAAGAAGTATACCCCTGCAGGGTGAAATAATCTGTTCGAATAGCCGCGTCCTCGGATATGGACTACTTGGATTCCTTATGTAGTTCATAGATAAGTGAAATGGATACTTCTAAAATATGCAAGATAAGCGTGAGTGCTATGGATGGCGTTCTCGTAGGTAGACGAGAGTGGATCCATAGTGGTGTATTGATTGGTGAATATGTGGACTCGTGTCTGCTCTCCCACCTCAAAGAAAGCACTTGTAGACGTAGTATAGGTTAGCCAAGAGTCAAAGCTAGCTTGCTGCAATAAACTCCACAATCCACTTCATTGATACTGATGCGTGTGTACTTAGATCTGATGTAAGTCTTGCTGAGTACCCTTGTACTCATGTTTGCTTAAATTATGTTTTTGCATAGGAGACGTCAGTCTCATTAGTGGTATTTTCGATGTGAAGTCCGATGTTGACCGGATTAGCTTGGGAATCCAAGAAAGAGGTCTGGTTCACAACGGTGCACACTCGGGGAGAACACAATTCACCTTGAAATTTAAGTGAGGGATCACCTTATAATGCTACCGTCGTCCTAAGAAAAACAAGGTGCATAAACGGATTAACATCACATGCAAATCATAAGTGACATGATATGGCCATGAACTTGTGCTTTTGATCTCCATCTTGAAAGCACCGACATGATCCCCATCGTCACCGGCAAGACACCATGATCTCCATCATCTTGATCTCCATCAACGTGTCTCCATTGGGGTTGTCGCGCCCAACATGCTTCTACTACTATTGCTATCGCTTAGCAATAAAGTAAAGAATTACATAGCACTTAATGATTGACACGCAGGTCATACAATAATTAAAGACAACCCTATGGCTCTTGCCGGTTGCCATACTCATCGACATGAAAGTCGTGATAATCTATATATCACATGATCATCTCATACATCACATATATCACATCATGTAATTGGCCATATCATATCACAACATACTCTGCAAAAACAAGTTAGACGTCCTCTAATTGTTGTTGCATGTTTTACGTGGCTGCTCTATAGGTATCTAGCAAGAACAATTCTCATCTACGCAAAAACCACAACGGTGATACACTAGTTGCTTTTCAACCTTCTCAAGGACCGCCTTTGTCGAATCCGATCCAACTAAAGTGAGAGAAACTGGCACCCGCAAGCCATCTATGCAACAAGTTGCGGTTGAGGGAACCAGTCTCTCGTAAGCATACGAGTGGTGTTGGTCCGGGCCGCTTCATCTCACAATACCGCTGAACCAAAATCCGACCAAGGGAGGAAGAAATCTAAGCATCAACGCCCACAAACCTTTTGTGTTCTACTCGAGATCTCATCTACACATAGACCTAGCTCATGATGCCACTGTTGGGGAACGTTGCATGGGAAACAAATTTTTTCCTACGCACACGCAAGATCTATCCATGGTGACGAGCATCTATGAGAGGGAGAGTGGATCTACGTACCCTTGTAGATCGCTAAGCAGGAAGCGTTAAGAAACGCGGTTGGTGTAGTCGAATGTCTTCGCGATCCAAATCGCCGAGCGTCCCGCGATATCATCATGATCCGTCCCGCGATCCAATCACGAGCCGTCCCGCGAACTCATCATGATCCGTCCCGCGATCCAATCACGATCCGTCCCGCGATCTCGTCATGATCTGTCCCGCGAACTCATCACGATCCATCCCGCTAACTTGATCACGGTCCTTCCGATCTAGGGCCGAACGGACGACACCTCCGCATTCAGCACACGTACACCTCGATGACGATCTCTGCCTTCTTGATCCAGCAAGAGGGAGCGGAGAGGTAGAAGAGTTCTCCAGCAGCGTGACGGCGCTCCGGAGATGGTGGTGGAGCTATTCCGACAGGGCTTCGCCTAAGCACTGCAGAAATCCGATCTAGAGGAGAAACTATGCACTAGAGGAACGGGCAGCACGTGGCTAAAAATCTGGTGCCAAAAACCCTAAAACCTCCAGTATATATAAGAGGAAAATAGGAGGAGGCTTGGCTCCCAAGGAGTCAGCCCTTGGGTCGGCCGAACCAAGGAGGAGAGGAGGATTCCTCCTCCAATCCTAGTAGGATTAGGATTCCTCCTTATTTTTGCCTTTTTCCACCTTTTTCCCTTTGGGCTTTTCTTCCCAGCCGCATGGTCCTTGTGTGGGACTTCCACCAGCCCACTAAGGGCTGGTATTTACTCTCCCACAGCCCATGTAGCCTCTTGGGTCGAAATACCCCTCCCGATGGTCTCCCGATACACTACTGGCACTCCTGGTACACTACCGATAAGCCCGAAACTTTTCCGGCGACCAAAATAGGAATTCCTATATATCAATATTTATCTCCAGACCATTCCGGAGCTCCTCATGACGTCCGGGATCTCATATGGGACTCCGAACAACCTTCGGTCACCACCATGCATAACTCTATACTACCGAAACGTCACCGCACCTTAAGTGTGCAGACCCTGCCGGTTCGAGAACTATGTAGACATGTCCGAGACACCTCTACGGTCAATAAACAATAGCGGGACCTGGATGCCCATATTGGTTCCTACATATTCTACGAAGATCTTTATCGGTCGAACCTCTATGTCAAGGATTTAGTTAATCCCGTATGATGCTCCCTTTGTTCTTCGGTATGTTACTTGCCCGAGATTCGATCGTCGGCATCTCCATACCTAGTTCAACCAAGTTTCCGGAAAGTCTCTTTACTCGTTCCGTAATACAAGATCCCATGACTAACACTTAGTCACGTTGCTTGCAAGGCTTGTTGTGATGTTGTATTACCGAGTGGGCCCTAAGATACCTCTCCGTCACACGGAGTAACAAATCCCAGTCTTGATCCAAACCAACTCAACAAACACCCACGGAGATACCTGTAGAGCACCTTTATAGTCACCCAGTTACGTTGCAACGTTTGATACACACAAGGCACTCCTCTGGTGTTCGTGAGTTACATGATCTCATGGTCATAGGAACATATACTTGACATGCAGAAAACAGTAGCAATAAACTGACACGATCATATGCTACGTTTGTAGTTTGGGTCTTGTCCATCACATCATTCTCCTAATGATGTGATCCCGTTATCAAATGACATCTCATGTACATGGCTAGGAAACCTTAACCATCTTTGATCAACGAGCTAGTCTATTAGAGGCATACTAGGGACATGGTTTTGTTTATGTATCCACACATGCATCTAAGTCTCCGATCAATACAATTATAGCATGGATAATAAACGATTATCATGAACAAGGAAATATGATAATAACTAATTTATTATTGCCTCTAGGGCATATTTCCAACGATGACCCCTGTTTGTATCTAATGTTGTATGGTTATGTTCTAATGCCATAGTTGTATCTATGCATATCGGGCATGTCGTGCGTACGTGTGATGTGCAACGGTATGTATGGGATTCAACACCTAGTTGTGTGCCTTTAGTAGTACTCTTTTCGGGGAACTGCCTCTTTGTGCTTCCATCGAGCCTTGGTAGCTTGCTACTGCTCCGGACACATTGATTAACCGGCATGTATCCTTCTTTGCTGCTGTGTCTGTCCCTTTTGGGGGAAATGTCTCGAAGTGTAATGGAGTCCTTGTAGCTTGCTATGATTCATCTACACACACTAGAGATCGACACCTGCATTGCTGGGTTACGTATGCCTGTCACTGTACAGATGTGACACTTGGGTTCTACGACTAGTCATGTCGGCCCGGGTTCTCTGACATTTGAATGCTAGAAACACATTCACATACGTGAGTCAAAAGACACAGACAGTCCCGACCCAGGTAAGGTGGCAGCCGTGGAGATAACCGTGCGTGAGACCGCAAAGTGATGTGATGTGTTACAGGCTGGATTCTTATGGCTTAGGATCGGGGTCCCGATAGTTTACCAAGCATTGGATTGATCAAAGGCCCTATCTCCAAGATGGAAGCTTAGGGAATCATGGTGTGTCCTCCACGTTTAAAGTAGTGAATAGGCATGTTTATCCCTTCGATGTGTATCCGACCATGTGTAAACCCTAGTACCCCCCGGCGTCTATATCAGCCGAAGGTTTTAGGTTGTAGGAGGTAGAACAACTCATCTAGGGTTTAGCTATTCGATCTTGAGGTAGATCAACTTTGTAACCTTCATATCATCAATATAATCAAGCAGTACGTAGGTTTTTACCTCCATAGGAGGGCCCGAACCTGCGTAAACATCGTCTCCTTCATCTCATGTTACCATCGATCCTAGTCGCATACCTCGGGACCCCCTACCCGAGACCCGCCGGTTTTGACACCGACCTTGGTGCTTTCATTTAGAGTTCCGCTGTGATCGCCAAAGGAATCGATGGCTCGCCTTGTCATCAACGAAGAGGTCCACCATATGGACACTTTTGTCCTTGAACAGATCTTCGCTTTTGGCAACATCATGTTACACGCCGACCCGACCGGCCATCTAGGCCGGGATGGAAGTTTCGCCCCTCATCAAGAGGTCAGGTTCGGGAACCTAGAGTTCTCCATAGACTCTCGGGGCGACCTATCGCTAACTGGGCTCGTAGTCTCGCCTGCTATGCCCGAAGACCTCAAGGTTTAACCTACGGGACCTACCCCGGCGATGACCTGACTTTCAGTCCGGATCCGGTCTTAGTGCCAGATGTCCGGATACCGGTTCTTACCGAACACTCCCCTCGCGCGGACGCATCGGAGGTTAACTCCAAAAGTTTTGAACAGGTGGACCTGATCGAGCTCTCCATACTCAACGAGGCCCTAGATCGGATCTCGTCGAAGAAGATTACCAATTAACCAACCCCGATCCATGCTCACATCGGTCTCAAGGCGGGTCAGGACAAATTTTTTGACCCACCCACCACCCACTTGATAGCCACTGTCAAGGATTTAACCGACATGTTGGACTATGCCTCAAAGGAGGCAGAATACATGGATGAGGAAGATTGCAGTCCCACCCCCGTTAACACCAGGCGATGGGCTGCTACCTCCATGTACGACGTCTACATGGTAGATACTCTGCGTGCTAACGGCGAGCACACACCTAAAAACTGTTGAGGAACGTTGCATGGGAAACAAAAAATTTCCTATGCTTCACCAAGATCAATCTAGGAGATGAGCATCTATGAGAGGAGAGATTGGATCTACATACCCTTGTAGATCGCTAAACGGAAGCGTTAAAGAACGTGGTTGATGTAATGGTATCTCTCCGCGATCCAAATCGCAATCCGTCCCACAAACTCCCGATCAAGTGCCGAACGGACAACACCTCCGCGTTCAGCACACATGCAGCTCGATGAAGATCTCTGCCTTCTTGATCCAGCAAGAGGGAGCAGAGAGGTAGATTGGTTCGCCGGCAGCACGACGACATGACGGCGATGGTGGTGGAGCTGATCTGGCAGAGCTTTGCTAAGCGGCGCCGAATCAATCTACTAGAGGAGAGGTAATCGGGGAGGGAGGAAGGGCTGCACCGTGACTTGTGTTTGGAGCCCTCCCTCCCCTCTTATATATATAGGGGAAGAAGAGGGGCTGTCCACCCTAGGGTTTCCCCTCGGGCTTGGTGCGGCGGCCAAGGGAGGTGGGGCGGCGGCCCGGGCGGCTTGGCCACCAAGTTTGGTGCCTAGCCCACCCTTTTGGCCCAACCCTAGCCTCCAGCTGCACGGGCATTGATGTGGGAGGTGTGGCCAGCCCACTAGGGGCTGGTTATCACCCTCTCACAGACCATGTGGCCCTTCGGAGTGGATGGGCCCACCCGATGGACCCCAGGAACACTTCCGGCACTTCGTCACACAACTTGCAGGTCATGGAACCTTTCCGAAACTCAAAGACCAACTTCCCATATATCAATTTTCACCTCTGGACCATTCTGGAACTCCTCGTGTTGTCCGGGATCTCATCCGGGACACTGAACAACCTTCGGTCACCAACACACATAACTCATCTATACCGAAACATCACTGAACCTTAAGTGTGCACACCCTGTGGGTTCGAGAACTATGTAGACATGACCGAGACACCTCTATGGTCAATAACCAATAGCGGGACCTCAATGCCCGTATTGATTCCTACATATCCTACGAATATCTTTATCGGTCGAACCTCTTTGTCAAGGATTCAGTTAATCCCGTATGATGTTCCCTTTGTCCTTCTATATGTTACTTGCCCGAGAATCGATCGTTGGTATCTCTATACCTAGTTCAACCTCATTACCGGCAAGTCTCTTTATTCATTTTGTAATACAAGATCCCACGACTAACACTTAGTCACATTGCTTGCAAGGCATGTTGTGATGTTGTATTATCGAGCGGGCCCTGAGACACCTCTCCGTCACACGGAGTAACTAATCCCAGTATCGATCCATGCCAACTCAATAGACACCTTCGGAGATACCTGTAGATCACCTTTGTAGTCACCCAGTTACGTTACCACGTTTGATACACACAAGGTACTTCTCCGGTGTCAGTGAGTTGCATGATCTCATGGTCATAGGAACATATACTTGACATGCAGAAAAGTTTAGCAATAAACAGACACGATCATATGCTACATTTACAGTTTAGGTCTTGTCCATCACATTATTCTCCTAATGATGTGATCCCGTTATCAACTGACATCTCATGTGAATGCCTAGGAAACCTTGACCATCTTTCATTAATGAGCTAGTTTACTAGAGACACACTAGGGACAAAGTGTTTTCTATATATCCACACATGCAATGTGTTTCCAGTCAATACAATTATAGCATGGACAATAAACGATTATCACGAACAAGGAAATATAATATCAAAAACTTTATTTATTGCCTCTAGGGCATATTTCCAAGAGTCTCCCACTTGCAATAGAGTCAATAATCTAGTTCACATCACTATGTGATTTACATTGTAATGAATCGAACACCCATGCAGTTCTGGTGTTGATCAAGTTTAGCCCTTGGAAGAGGTTTAGTCAACGGGTCTGCAACATTCAGATCCATTTGCACTTTGCAAATATTTATGTCCTTCTCCTCAATGTAATCGCGGATGGAATTGAAGGATCTCTTTATCTGGCTAGTCCTCTTGTGAAACCTTGGTTCCTTGGCCAGAGTAATGGCACCAGTGTTGTCACAAAACGGAGCCATTGGATTCAGTGCACATTGCACTACTCCAAGATCTGTCATGGACTGCTTTATCTAGACACCTTTCTTCGTTGCCTCCGAGGCTGCGATGTACTCCGCTTCGCATGTAGAATCGGCTACCATGCTTTGCTTGGAACTGCACCAGCTTACCACTCCCCCATTGAGAATAAATACATATCTAGTTTTTGACTTAGAGTCAACTAGATCAGTGTCAAAGCTTGCATCGACGTAACCCTTTACGACGAGCTCTTGATCACCTCCATAAACGAGAAACATTTCCTTAGTCCTTTTCAGTTACTTAAGGATATTCTTGACCGCCATCTAGTGCTCCATTCCAAGATCACTTTGAAACCTTCCGGCCATACTTATGGCAAGGCTGACATCAGGTCTTGTGCACAACATCGCATACATGATAGAGCCTATGGCTGAAGCATAGGGGACGGCGCTCATCTTTTCTCTATCTTCTGCAGTCACTTGGCATTGAGTCTTACTCAACTTCACACCGTGTAACATAGGCAAGAACCCCTTCTTGGACTAATCCATTTTGAACTTCTTGAAAACTTTATCAAGGTATGTGGTTTGTGAAAGTGCTATTAAGCATCTCGATCTATCTCTATAGATTTTAATGCCTAATATGAAAGCAGCTTCTCCCAGGTCCGTCATTGAAAACCTCTTGTTCAAATATTCCTTCACGCTTTCTAGCATTTCTATATTGTTTCCATTCAGCAATATGTCATCCACATATAATATTAGAAATGCTATAGAGCTCCCACTCACTTTCTTGTAAATATAAGCATCTCCATAAACTTGTATAAACCCAAACGCTTTGATCACCTCATCAAAACGCTTATTCCAACTCCAAGATGCTTGCACCAGTCCATAAATGGATCACTGGAGTTTGCAAACTTTGTCAGCATTCTCTGGATCAACAAAACCTTTTGGTTGCGTCATATACAACTCTTCCTCAAGGAAACTATTAAGGAACGCTGTTTTGACATCCATCGGCCAAATTTCATACTCAAAATATGTAGCTATTGCTAACATGATTCTGACGGACTTAAGCATCGCTACGGGTGAGAAGTTCTCATCGTAGTCAACTCCTTGAACTTGTGAGAAACCCTTTGCCACAAGTTGAGCTTTATAGACGGTGACATTACCGTCCGCGTCCATCTTCTTCTTAAAGATCCATTTATTCTGAATGGCCTTTCGCCCTTCAGGTAATACTTCCAAAGTCCATACTTTGTTTTCGTACATGGATCCCATCTCAGATTTCATGGCCTCTAACCATTTCTCGGAATCTAGGCCCATCATCGCTCCTCCATAGCTCGTAGGTTCATTGTTTTCTAACAACATGACCTCTAAGACAGGGTTGTCGTACCACTCAAGAGCAGTACGTGCCCTTGTTGACCTACGAGGTTCAATAGCAACTTGATCTGAAGTTTCATGATCATCATCATTAACTTCCTCTTCAACCATAGTTGGCTCCCCAGAAACATCTTCCTGTGCTGTGCTATTCTCTGGTTGAACTGAAGGTTCAATAACCTCATAAAGTTCCACTTTCCTCCCACTCAATTCTTTCGAGAGAAACTCTTTCTCAAGAAATGTTCCGTTCTTAGCGACAAACACTTTGCCTTCAGATCTGAGATAGAAGGTATACCCAACTGTGTCTTTTGGGTATCCTATGAAGACATATTTCTGTGCTTTGGGTTCCAGCTTTTCAGGCTGAAGCTTTTTGACATAACCATCACATCCCCAAACTTTAAGAAATGAAAATTTTGGCTTCATGCCAAACTACAGTTCATATGGCGTTGTCTCAACAGATTTTGATGGTTACCTATTTAAAGTGAATGCAGCTGTCTCTAATGCATAACCCCAAAACGATAGTGGCAAATCGACAAGAGACATCATAGAACGCACCATATATAATAAGGTCTGGTTATAATGTTCAGACATACCATTATGCTGTGGTGTTCCAAGCGGTGTCAATTGTGAAACAATTCCACACTTTCTTAAGTGACTACCAAACTCATAACTCAGATATTCACCTCCTCGATCAAATCGAAGGAATTTAATCATCTTGTTACGATGATTCTCAACTTCACTCCGAAATTTCTTGAACTTGTCAAACGTTTTAGACTTGTGTTTCATTAAGTAAATATACCCATATCTACTTAAGTCATCAGTGAAGGTGAGAGAATAACGATATCCACCGCGCGCCTCAATGTTCATCGGACTGCACACATCAGTATGTATGATTTCCAACAAATCACTTGCCCGTTCCATTGTTCCAAAGAATGGCGTTTTAGTCATATTGCCCATGAGGCATGGTTCACATGTGTCAAGTGATTCCAAATCAAGTGACTTCAAAAGTCCATCAGCATGGAGCTTCCTCATGCGTTTTACACCAATATGACCCAAACGGCAGTGCCACAAGAAAGTGGTACTATAATTATCGACTCTACATCTTTTGGCATCAATGCTATGAACATGTGTATCATAACTATCGAGATTCAATAAGAATAAACCCCTCACATTGGGTGCATGACCATAAAAGATATTACTCATATAAATAGAACAACCATTATTCTCTGATTTAAATGAGTAACCATCTCGCAATAAACAAGATCCATATATAATGTTCATGCTTAACAAAGACACTAAATAACAATTATTCAGGTTCATCACTAATCTCGATGGTAGTCAAAGAGCGAGCGTGCCAACGCCAATCACATCAAACTTGGAACCATTTCCCACGCGCATCATCACTTCATCCTTTGCCAGCCTCCTTCTATACCGTAGGTCCTGCTTTGACTTGCAAATGTGAGCAACCGAATCGGTATCAAATACCCAGGCACTACAACGAGAGCTAGTAAGGTACACATCAATACCATGAATATCATATATACCTTGTTTGGCGTTAGCCACCTTCTTGTCGGCCAGGTACTTGGGGCTGTTCCGCTTCGAGTGACCAGTTCCCTTGCAATGAAAGCACTCAGTTTCTGGCTTGGGTCCAACCCTAGGTTTCTTCACGGGAGGAGCAACTAGTTTTCCACCCTTCTTGGAGTTACCCTTCTTGCCCTTGCCATGTTTCTTGAAACTAGTGGTTTTATTGACCATCAACACTTGATGTTCTTTCTGGATTTCAGACTCAGCGACTTTCAGCATCGCAAACAAGAGATTGACTTGGTCATCCAGTGCATGTCGTAGTTCATCACGAAGCTCTTATAGCTAGGTGGCAATGATTGAAGAACTTTGTCAATGATCGCCTCCGGCGGAAGGGGCATCCCTAAATCCGCCAGACGGTTCGAATACCCAGACATTCTGAGTATATGTTCACTGATAGACCTGTTCTCCTCCATCTTGCAAGCATAGAACTTATCGGAGGTCTCATACCTCTCGATCCGAGCATTCTTGTTAAAGATAAACTCCAACTCTTGGAACATCTCATATACTCCATGACGTTCAAAATATCTTTGAAGTACCGGTTCTAAGCCATACAAAATTGCACGCTGAACTATTGAGAAATCTCCAGAACGTGCCTCCCAAGCGTTCTTAACATCTTCGGATGACATGTCTACGGGTTGGTTTACCAAGCGGTGCATCAAGGACATATGCCTTCTAGGAAGCCGTGAGGATAATCCTCAAATTACGGGCCTAGTCCACAAAGTTACTTCCATCATCTTTCAACTTAGATTTCTCGAGGAACGCATTAAAATCCAGGGGTGCTACTACGCGAGCCATTGATCTACAACATAAATAACCAAAGGTTACTAATACTATTATTCATGATAATGAGTTTAGTTAATCAAATTACTAAAGCTCCCTCTCAAATTGACATCCCTCAGATCATCTGAGTGTCACATGATCCACATTCACCAACTCAAGTCCGATCATCACGTGAGTTAAGGTGGTTTCAATGGTGAACATCATCATGTTGATCATATCTACTCTATGACTCATGCTCGAACTTTAGGTCTCTTGTGTTCCGAGGCCATGTCTATACATGCTAGGCTCGTTAAGTTTAACCCGAGTGTTCCGCATGTGCAACACTGGCTTGCACCCTTTGTATGCGAACGTAGAGTCTATCACACCCAATCATCACGTGGTGTCTCGACACGACGAACTTTTGCAACAGTGCACACTCGGGGAGAACACAATTCATCTTGAAATTTAAGTGAGGGATCACCTTATAATGCTACCATCGTTGTAAGCAAAACAAGGTGCATGAAAGGATTAACATCACATGCAAATCCTAAGTGACATCATATGGCCATGAACTTGTGCTTTTGATCTCCATCTCCAAAGCACCGACATGATCTCCATTGTCACCGGCATAACACCATGATCTTCATCATTATTATCTCCATCATTGTGTCGGCATCAGGGATATCACGCCCACCATGCTCATACTACTATTGCTACCGCTTAGAGATAAAGTAAAGCATTACATAGCACTTAAAGATTGACACACAGGTCATACAATAATCAGAGACAACCATATGGCTCCTGCCGATTGCCGTACTCATCGACATGCAAGTCATGATATTCTATACAAAAACATGATCATCTCATACATCATATATATCACATCATGTAATTGGCCATATCACATCATAATATACCTGCAAAAACAAGTTAGACGTCCTCTAATTGTTGTTGCATGTTTTACGTGGCTGCTATGGGTATCTAGCAAGAACGATTCTTACCTAGGCAAAACCACAAGGTGATATGAAGATTGCTTTTCAACCTTCTACAAGGACCGCCTTAATCAAATCCGATCCAACTAAAGTGGGAGAGATAGACACCCGATAGCCATCTTTATGCGATAAAGTCACATGTCAATCGATGGAACACGGTCTCTCGTAAGCGTACGAGTAAAGTCGGTTCGAGCCACTTCATCCCACAATACCGCTGAACCAAGAAAATACTAAGGAAGGAAGCAATCTGAATATCAATGCCCACATACTATTTGTGTTCTACTCAAGATCTCATCTATGCATAGACCTAGCTCATGATGCCACTGTTGGGGAACGTTGCATGGGAAACAAAAAATTTCCTATGCTTCACCAAGATAAATCTAGGAGATGAGCATCTATGAGAGGAGAGATTGGGTCTATGTACCCATTTAAATCGCTAAGCAGAAGCGTTAAAGAACACGGTTGATGTAGTGGTACGTCTTTGCGATCCAAATCGCAAGCCGTCCCATGAACTCCCGATCAAGTGCCGAACGGACGACACCTCCACGTTTAGCACACATGCAGCTTGATGAAGATCTCCGCCTTCTTGATCCAGCAAGAGGGAGCTGAGAGGTAGATGGGTTCACCGGCAGCATGATGACGTGGCGGCGGTGGTGGTGGAGCTGATCCGGCAGAGCTTCGCTAAGCGGCGCCGAATCAATCTACTAAGGGAGAGGTAATCGGGGAGGGAGGAAGGGCTGCACCGTGACTTGTGTTTGCAGACCTCCCTCCCATCTCATATATATAGGGGAAGAGGAGGGGCTGGCTGCCCTAGGGTTTCCCCTAGGGTTTGGTGCGGCGGCTAATGGAGGTGGGGCGGTGGCCAGGGTGGCTTGGCCACCATGTTTGATGGCTAGCCTACCCTTTTGGCCCAACCCTAGCCTCCAACCGCATGGGCCTTGAGGTGAGAGGTGCAGCCAGCACACCAGGGGCTAGTTCGCACCCTCTCACAGCCCATGTGGCCCTTCGGAGTGGATGGGCTCACCTGATGGACTCCAGGAACACTTCCGGCACTCCGTCACACCAGTTGAAGGTCATGGAACCTTTCCGAAACTCAAACACCAACTTCCCATATATCAATCTTCACCTCCGGACCATTCCGGAACTCCTCATGACATCCGGATCTCATCCAGGACTCTGAACAATCTTCGGTCACCAACACACATAACTCATCTATACCGAAACGTCATCGAACCTTAAGTGTGCAGACCCTGCGGGTTCGAGAACAATGTAGACATGACCAAGACACCTCTACGGTCAATAACCAATAGCGGGACCTAGATGCCCATATTGATTCCTAAATATTCTACGAAGATCTTTACCGGTCGAACCTTTTTTTCAAGGATTCAATTAATCCCGTATGATGTTCCCTTTGTCCTTCTGTATGTTACTTGCCCGAGATTCGATAGTCGGTATCTCTATACCTAGTTCAACCTTGTTACCGGCAAGTCTCTTTACTTGTTCCGTAATACAAGATCCCGCGACTAACACTTAGACACATTTCTTGCAAGGCATGTTGTGACGTTGTATTATCGAGTGGGCCCAGAGACACCTCTCCGTCACACGGAGTACAAAATCCCAGTATCGATCCATGCCAACTCAATAGACACCTTCAGAGATACCTGTAGAGCACCTTTATAGTCACCCAGTTATGTTGCAATGTTGGATACACACAAGGTACTTCTCCGATGTCAGTGAGTTGCATGATCTCATGGTCATAGAAACATATACTTGACATGTAGAAAACTATAGCAATAAACTGACATGATCATATGCTACGTTTACAGTTTGGGTCTTGTCCATCACATAATTCTCCTAAGGTTGTGATCCCGTTATCAAATGACATCTCATGTGAATGGCTAGGAAACCTTGACCATCTTTTATCAACGAGCTAGTTTACTAGAGGCACACTAGGGACAAAGTGTTGTCTATATATCCACACATGCAATGTACTTCCAGTCAACACAATTATAGCATGGACAACAAACAATTATCATGAACAAGGAAATGTAATAATAAGCACTTTATTTATTGCCTCTAGGGAATATTTCCAACAGTCTCCCACTTGAACTAGAGTTAATAATCTAGTTCACATCACTATGTGATTTACATTGTAATGAATCGAACACCCATGCAGTTCTGGTGTTGATCATGTTTAGCCCTTGGAAGAGGTTTAGTCAACGGTTCTCCAACATTCAGATCCATGTGCACTTTGCAAATATTTATGTCCTTATCCTCGACGTAATCGTGGATGGAATTGAAGCGTCACTTTATGTGTCTGGTCCTCTTGTGAAACCTTGGTTCCCTGGCCAGAGCAATGGCACCAGTGTTGTCATAGAACAAAGCCATTGGATTTAGTGCACTGGGCACTAGTCCAAGATCTATCATGAACTACTTCATCCAAACACCTTCCTTTGCTGCCTCCGAGGCTGCGATGTACTCTGCTTCGCATGTAGAATCGGCTACCACGCTTTGCTTGGAACTACACCAGCTTACCGGTCCCCCGTTGAGAATAAATACATATCTGGTTTGTGACTTAGAGTCATCCGGATGAGTGTCCAAAGGTTGCATCGACGTACCTCGTTACAACGAGCTCTTGATCACCTCCATAAACAAGAAACATTTCCTTAGTCCTTTTCAGGTACATAAGGATATTTTTGACCGCCGTCCAGTGCTCCATTCCAGGATCACTTCGAAACCTTCAGGCCATACTTATGGCAAGGATGACATTGGGTCTTGTGCACAACATCGCATATAGAGCCTATGGCTGAAGCATAGGGGACGACACTCATCTTTTCTCTATCTTCTGCAGTCACTGGGCATTGAGTCTTACTCAACTTCACACCTTGTAACACAGGCAAGAACCCCTTCTTGGACTGATCCATTTTGAACTTCTTCAAAACTTTATCAAGATATGTGCTTTGTGAATGTGGTATCAAGCATCTCGATCTATCTCTATAGATCTTAATGCCTAATATGAAAGCAGCTTCTCCCAAGTCCTTCATTGAAGAACTCTTGTTCAAATATTTCTTCACGCTTTCTAGCATTTCTATATTGTTTCCAATCAACAATATGTCATCCACATATAATATTAGAAACGCTACAGAGCTCCCACTCACTTTCTTGTAAATACAAGCTTCTCCATAAACTTGTATAAACCCAAACGCTTTGATCACCTCATCAAAACGCTTATTCCAACTCCGAGATGCTTGCACCAATCCATGAATGGATCGTTGGAGTTTGCAAACTTTGTCAGCATTCTCTGGATCGACAAAACCTTTCGGTTGCATCATATACAACTCTTCCTCAAGGAAACCATTATGGAACAGTATTTTGACACCCATCTGCCAAATTTCATAGTCGAATATGCAGCTATTGCTAACACGATTCTGATGGACTTAAGGATCGCTACGATTGAGAAGGTCTCATCGTAGTCAACTCCTTGAACTTGTGAGAAACCCTTTACCACAAGTCGATCTTTATAGACGGTGACATTACCGTACGTGTCCGTCTTCTTCTTAAAGATCCATTTATTCTAAATGGCCTTTCGCCCTTAAGGCAATACTTCCAAAGTCCATACTTTGTTTCCAAACATGGATCCCATATCGGATTTCATGGCCTCTAACCATTCCTCGGAATCCGGGCCCATCATCGCTCCTCCAAAGCTCGTAGGTTCATTGTTGTCTAACGACATGACCCCCAAGACAGGGTTGCCGTACCACTCAAGAGCAGTACACGCCCTTGTGGACCTACGAGGTTTAGTAGCAACTTGATCTGAAGTTTCATGATAATCATCATTCACTTCCTCCTCAACCATAGTTCGCTCTATAGAAACATCTTTCTGTGCTGTGCTACTCTCTAGTTGAAGTGAAGGTTCAATAACCTCATCAAGTTCCACTTTCGTCCCACTCAATTCTTTCGAGAGAAATTGTTTCTCAAGAAATGTTCCGTTCTTAGCGACAAACACTTTGCCTTCAGATCTGAGATAGAAGGTATACCCAACTGTCTCTTTTGGGTATCCTATGAAGACGCATTTCTCCGCTTTGGGTTCCAGCTTTTTGGGCTGAAGCTTTTTGACATAAGCATCACATCCCCAAACTTTAAGAAACGACAATTTTGGCTTCTTGCCAAACCACAGTTCATATGGCGTCGTGTCAACGGATTTTGATGGTGCCGTATTTAAAGTGAATGCAGTTGTCTCTAATGCATAACGGAAAATGATAGTGGTAAATTGACAAGAGACATCATAGAACGCACCATATCTAATAAGGTCCGATTATGACATTCAGACACACCATTACGCTGTGGTGTTCCAGGCGGTGCCAATTGTGAAACAATTCCACACTGTCTTATGTGACTACCAAACTTATAACTCAGATATTCACCTCCTCGATCAGATCGAAGGTATTTAATCTTCTTGTTACGACGATTCTCAACTTCACTCTGAAATTGCTTGAACTTTTCAAACGTTTTAGACTTGTGTTTCATTAAGTAAATATACCCATATCTACTTAAGTCATCAATGAAGGTGAGAAAATAACGATATCCACCGCGCGCCTCAATGTTCATCGGACCGCACACATCAGTATGTATGAATTCCAACAAATCACTTGCCCGTTCCATTGTTCCATAGAATAGCGTTTTATTCATCTTGCCCATGAGGCATGGGTCACATTTGTCAAGTGATTCAAAATCAAGTGACTCCAAATGTCCATAAGCATGGAGCTTCCTCATGCGTTTTACACCAATATGACCCAAACGGCAATGCCACAAGAAAGTGGTACTATCATTATCAACTCTACATCTTTTGGCATCAATGCTATGAACATGTGTATCGTCACTATTGAGATTCAATAAGAATAAACCCCTCACATTGGGTGCATAACCATAAAAGATATTACTCATATAAGTAGAAAAACCATTATTCTCTGATTTAAATGAGTAACTGTCTCGCAATAAACAAGATCCAGATATAATGTTCGTGCTTAACGCAGGCACTAAATAACAATTATTCAGGTTCATCACTAATCTTGATGGTAGTCGAAGAGTGAGCGTGCCGACGGCGATCACGTCAACCATGGAACCATTTCCCACATGCGTCGTCACTTCATCCTTAGCCAGCCCCCGTCTATTCCGTAGGTCCTGCTTTGACTTGCAAATGTGAGCAACCGAACTGGTATCAAATACCTAGGCACTACAACGAGAGATAGTAAGGTACACATACATAAGATGTATATCATATATACCTTGTTTGGCATTGGCTGCCTTCTTGTCGGCCAGGTACTTGGGGCAGTTCCGCTTCTAGTGACCAGTTCCCTTGCACTGAAAGCACTCAGTTTCTGGCTTGGGTCCAACCTTAGGTTTCTTCACGGGAGGAGCAACTGGTTTTCCACCCTTCTTGGAGTTACCCTTCTTTCCCTTGCCATGTTTCTTGAAACTAGTGGTTTTATTGACCACCAACACTTGATGTTCTTTCTAGATTTCAGACTCACCGACTTTCAGCATCGCAAACAACTCGGCGACTTACTTTGTCATCCCGTGCATGTTGTAGTTCATCACAATGCTCTTGTAGCTAGGTGGCAATCATTGAAGAACTCTGTCAGTGATGGCCTCCGACGGAAGGGGCATCCCTAAATCCGCCAGACGGGTCGAATACCCAGACATTCTGAGTATATGTTCATTGATAGACCCGTTCTCCTTGATCTTGCAAGCATAGAACTTATCAGAGGTCTCATACCTCTCGATCCGGTCATTCTTCTTAAAGATAAACTCCAACTCTTGGAACATCTCATATGCTCCATGACGATCAAAACGTCTTTGATGTCCCGGTTCTCAGACATACAAAATTGCACACTGAACTATTGAGTAATCTCTAGAACATGCCTCCCAAGCATTCTTAACGTCTTCGGATGACATGTCTGTGGGTTGGTTACCAAGCGGTGCGTCAAGGACATAAGCTTTCCGAGAAGCCGTGAGGATAATCCTCAGATTACGGGCCTAGTCCACAAAGTTACTTCCATCATCTTTCAACTTAGCTTTCCCTAGGAACACATTAAAATTTAGGGGTGGTACTGCTCGAGCCATTGATCTACAACATAAATAAGCAAATGTTACTAAGACTTTTTTTGTGGGGAACCCGACTCATAAGTCATGATCACCAAATGCACGTGTACAGGGATCCCAGAGATCAATGCTCACTTAACACACAAAAGTTGAATAACAAGAGTCTTACATCCACATTTAGCATCTTACACAAATAGATACCATGAAGGTCTAGTCTTACATAGATAGGGCCACAAGGGCCAAATACTTAAATAAAACAAGCAGTGGAAATCTTGATCGGTAGCGTGAACCCATGCCGTCAGCCTTAAACCTACAGGCATTCTGACTGGGAACCGTCCTAGTCTCTTGTTCGTCATCAATGAACTCTTCAACATACTCCTGTTCTTCCATGCCTGGCCAATTAAATAACCAGTGGCAAGCCAATGAGTACTTTGAATGTACTCGCAAGCAACCCAAGTTGTGGAACAAGGTAACAATGATGCGTGATAGAGCACTAAGTAGGTAATTTTGCGGAAAGCTAATTTTGAATGCAAATGACATGATCAAGTAACTAGTAAGCATACATCAACAATTGGTAGATATCCATATGAACAAGTTATAGATATCATCATAAGTAGGGGTTGAACACCTCATGTTCATTCATCTTACTAAGTCACCGGACTTAGTTCAATTCCCGTGCTAAGTCATCGAACATAGCTTATGTGACCTCTTTGTCACCATCACATCCATACTCACACCAAGTTTTATGAAAACATCTGGACATAGTTTAAGAAGGACCTCCAACTGTCCATGACCACGAATGCTGATATTCGAATAGTTTTACACTCTGCAGAGGTTGCACACTTTACCCACAAGACTCAGGTAACTTCCGTGTCATCCACGACTCCAGTATATAACATACCCGAGGTAAGCACCCGAACAATGCCTTTACCCTAGCGATACTAGACAAAGAGTCCACTCGATTGGTACCCAACCCTCACGATGTACATCACATGAGCCTCTCTCTAATCGTACCATCCATGAGGGGACCAACGGTGTGCCTGGTGCCTGTGAAGACAACACATGATCGTACATACCGGTATGACCCGATATCGAGAGTGACCATGCCACTCCCGCCACTAGTAATGCGGGCTCCTTGCCAGTACCCACCAAGGTAATCAACAAAGCCCCGTCCCATAAGGGGTATCGTGGTTGCGCATGTAAGGTTGGGACGGTCAGCTGACCTTAAATATAATCCGTTTTCGAAAACACATACTCACTTGCTCCGGTACACCACTTGTTTCTCAAGTGGTCACCCATCTAATCAATATCTCTCTCGGGCATCAGTGGGTCCCGATGGGGTTTTCTAAAAGTCTTTGAAATCATTTCTTCCTTCCCATCACTATGCCTAAATCCCATCCCTCTTGCGTAGCATCTATTAGCATCCTATCTACACCCACCCGCACAACCCTCATAAGGTGGTAGGGTCATGCACGATGCAAGTGCCAATGGAAAAGTATCAGAGGCATCCAACCGAAGGGGGAATACCACATCATGATCAAACGTCGAAACAACAAATGCTATATGTCATGCATGAAAAAGTTTCTTAGAATGGTCAAAGGGCTGCTTGCCTGGCTCAACAAAGTCTCCGGGGTCTTCGAAGTCTTCGGGCCCAACTTCCTCGTCAACCCCGCAATCTATCGTCACGAATAAAAGCGATGAAAATAAGCATCACACAGAAATAGAGCACACACGCCACTATTAAAAATGCTAACCTATTCTGATAAATACTAAATGTCATACTAAAATATTCTCCTAGGGTTTTTTTGTGAAAAATATTTTGGAAATTAATTAACATAGGCAAAAAGATGCTTAAATATTGGTTTTAAAATAAAATAGTATATAAAATATTTTCAAACATTTTTGCAAATGACACTAATAAATTCTATGGATTATTTCAAGATTTTGGGTGGAAGAAATATTGTCATTGGAATTATTTTGGGTTATGTGGAATTTTTGCAAAGTCCCACAGAAAAATAAAAATAAAAGAGCTACTATGCCCTTTGGGCCAAAACACCGCAACCAAACCGGCCCACGGGGGGAACCGGCCCAGGTGACGCGCCGTGCGCGAGAGGTTTATTTTTAAACCTGACCGCGGGCCCTACTAGGCAGGGAGAGAGGAGGGGGATGAGGGGATGATAGGTGGGCCCCACCTATCATCCCTCTCCTCGCGACAGGGGCAGAGGGGGGCTCAACGACGGTGTCTCCGACCATGGCGGTCCAAGCGGAGGGCACCAGCACGCTCAGGGGGCTCCTATGCATCGGTGGGTGGCCGAGGGAAGCGTCGGGGCAGCAGGAAATGGAGGCGAGGGAAAAAAAATCCGACGAAGGCGAGGGTTTGGTTCGAGAGTGGGCTCCCGACCATGGGGGCGAGCGGGCTGAGCATGGGGGAGTTGCAGAAGGGAGGAGAGAGCAAGGAGAGAGGGGCAGGGGCTTGGGGAGGCCCTCTTTATAGGCGGGCGCTAGCTCACTGTGGACGCGGTGCGTCGGTGATCACGGGGCGCTCGCTACAGGCCGCGGGGGAGGGATGTAGCGTGTCCAGGGTGCTTGTGGGTGTGGTCTAGGCCAGGGGAGAGAAGAGAGAGGCGGGGGCGTGCACGCGTGTGAGCCCTCTGGTTGGCCGAGTTGCGCGGCGCTGGGCACGCGCGCGGGGGTCGCCGGAGAGAGAGGAAGGAGGGGGCCGACCGCGTGGAGCCTTGCAGACGTTGAGGGGGACAAGGGGGACACATTGGGGAGGCCCGAGGCTGTCGGGAGCGCTCATTGGGCAGAGGCTACAATGCGGGTGTGCAATGTAGCACGCTCCAGAGCGTGAGCTCTGCATGCCAGGGCATCCCCTTGGCACAATGGGCACGTCCACTTGTGTCCTGAGGATCTAGGGGGGGGGGGGTTAACAATGGTGGATAGGGCATTGGATGCTCTCGGGTTCCTTAGGAGAGAAGGAAAGTTGAGAGAGAGAGAGAGGGAAAACTCCTGTCTAGGGGGTAAAACGAGGATTTTACCCCCACTTACCTAAGGAGTCTTGGCAAGGGATAGTTACTGGAGGTAGCTAGTAACCCAGAGGGGTTGTGGTAAAAAGTTGGGGGCAAGGCAAATAGAGAAGATGGTGAAAATGATGATTTCTAGAATGGACCGGATGGTGTTTGATGGGGTTTTAGAGAAGAAGATGGACCTTGCTTTCCCTGGGATTTGATAGGATCAAATGGTGGTAAGAAATAGTCTGGACCACCACGTTTAACCTCAAGAGGGCAAAGTTGGCAATGGAAACTTTGTTAACCCTAGAAACTAACATAATCATATTTCTGTAGATCTAGTTGTGCTAAGCTTTTACCCTTTATGCACCACTTAGTGTAGCATAATTATTTAGTGATTAGAGCATGCCCACAAAGTTTGAGGTCAAGGGGAGAAACTTCACAATGTAAAGTTGCTCAAATTTGGATCTGGACAGGGAGGGTTTTTGGATGGTTTGATGAACCAAATCAACTAGGGTTGAGATGAAACTTTGTAAGATTATCAACTATGCTAGCGTTGACTTGCTGGAATTTTCTTAGAATTTATTGATAATATTTCTTATAGAAATATTCCAAAAATTTGATTTGAACAGAAAGGGTTTTGAGGGTTTTTCCCATGATTTGAACATGCCCTTGTGTGGAAACTCATATATATGGAAAATATATGTCCACTAAGTTTCCCTAAATTTTCTCAAATATTTTGAAAGCATTTAAATAATTTTTCCCTATGAAAGACCATTTCTGGTCTTAAGAAAAAGCCTTTAAATAAAATATAAGAATAATCTTTAAAATTAATATTTGGTGGTTTTGGAAAGTCTTATATATAGTGGGTTTGAAGTAAAGCCTTTGGGAAAGAAGAATCCACCCAATTTGAGGACTTGCAGTGCAAACCTCATTTAGGGGGGTTTTGAAAACCTAATTGGAATAAATCATTTTTGGTTAAAAGAAAATTTGATAAAAAATATTTTTGGGCATTATTCACATGGCATGATCATTGGGCAAGAGGTTTGGGTCAAGCAAGATGAATATGAAGAGGGATAGAATCTAAGAGTGCCATACACAACAATCATCAAGCAAGCAAACATCACTGCAAACAAGCACAAGAACTTTGAAAAAGTTTTAGTTGGATCCAAATTTTATAAACCCAAACATACCAAGGTGATACAAACACAGGGTATCGGCGTGGCTCTAGCTGGTAGGCAACTTCTTCTCGTCTTGTGGTGACCTTGAAGGGGCCGATGTATTTGGGTGCGAGCTTTCCCTTGACGTGGAAACGCTTGGTTCCTTTAAGAGGTGTGACTCAAAGGTAAACATAATCTCTGACATTGAGGTTCAGTTCTCGGCGGTGGGAGTCGGTGTGTCTCTTCTGTCTCGCCTTGGTGGTCTCGAGTCTCTCTCGAATGAGTCGGACTTGCTCTTCTGCTTCACGGAGAATATCTGGTCCAAAAACCAATCCGTCTCTGGTCTTTGACCAGTTGAGGGGAGTACGACACTTGCGTCCATACAACACCTCAAATGGTGCCATCTGAAGATTCTATTGATAGGTGTTGTTGTAGGAGAACTCGGCAAACGGTAGGCAATCTTCCCACTTGTCTCCATATGCCAAAACACAAGTACGGAGCATGTCTTCGAGTATCTGATTTACTCGTTCTTTTTGCCCACCGGTCTGAGGGTGAAAAGCAGTGCTGAAGGAGAGCTTGGTTCCCATAGCTTCTTGAAATATCTTCCAGAATCTCGAGGTGAACTGGGTGCCTCGATCCAACATGATCTCCTTTGGAACTCCATGAAGGCTCACGATACGCTCAATGTAGAGACTGGATAGCTTGTTACCATCATAGGTGGTCTTGATGGGAATGAAATGGGCTACCTTGGTCAGGTGGTCGACAATGACCCAAATGGAATCATGTCCCTTGCTTGACCTTGGTAAACCGGTGATGAAATCCATCCCGACTTTGTCCCACTTCCATTCAGGCACTTTGATAGGTTGCAATAGTCCAGTGGGTCACTGATGCTCAGCCTTGAGTCTCTGGCATATGTCACACTTAGCCACGAATGTGGCTATCTCCCGTTTCATGCCATGCCACCAGAATATTGCCTTGAGGTCTTGATACATCTTGGTTCCTCCAGGATGGATGGAGTATGGAGTGTCATGAGCTTCTTGCAAGATCAGGTTCTTGAGCTCCTCTTTGTTGGGTACACAGATGCGATTCCCGAACCATACTACTCCTTGTTCATCCACTGAGAATCCTGGGGCCTTGCCTGCCTTGATCTTCCTCCTGATGCCTTCAGTGCTCTTATGTCCCTTCTGGGCTTCTTTGATATCATCCATCAAGGTAGGCTTTGCTCCGAGGTTGACGAGGAATGCTGGTGCAACCAGTTCCAAGCCAAAGCGCTCAAGTTCTTCATATAGGGCGGGTAGCCTTTCCTTAATCATAGCATTCAAGGAACAAGCCTTTCTGCTTAAGGCGTCTGCTACCACGTTGGCCTTTCCGGGGTGGTATTGAACACTAAGGTTGTAATCCTTAATCAACTCCAACCATCTTCGCTGCCTCATGTTCAATTCCCTTTGAGTGAAGATATACTTCAAACTCTTGTGGTCTATGAATATCTCACATCGCTTCCCCAAAAGGTAATGTCGCCATGTCTTCAAGGCATGAACCACGGCTGCCAACTCAAGATCGTGAGTTGCATAGTTCTCTTGATGAGGTCATAGCTGTCTAGATAGATATGCTACAACTCTGCCTTCTTGCATCAGGACACCTCCAAGCCCGGTTCTTGATGCATCACAATAAATCACAAACTCCTTGTGAATATCGGGGGTGGCCAAAACTGGGGTTGTGGTCAATCTCTTCTTAAGCTCCTGGAAGCTTTCTTCGCACTTAGCTGTCCATTCGAACTTCTTGTCCTTCTTCAAAAGCTGGGTCATGGGTCAGGCAATTCTTGAGAACCCTTCCATGAACTTGCGGTAATAACCAGCGAGTCCGAGGAAGCTCGTGACTTCCTTCACGGTGGTTGGGGTTTTCCATTTAGTCATGGCTTCAATCTTTGCAGGATCCATTAATAGTCCTTCTACAGTCAGCACATGACCCAAGAATCCAACTTCATGCAGCCAGAACTCACACTTGCTTAACTTGGCATAAAGTTGGTGCTCTCGAAGATTCTCTAGGACTAATCTCAAGTGTTCCTCATGTTCTTCTTCAGACTCGGAGAAGACGAGTATGTCATCAATGAAGACGACAACGAACTTGTCCAAGTACTCCATGAAGACCTTATTCATGAGGTACGTTAAGTAGGCAGGGGCATTAGTTAACCCGAATGACATGACCGTATATTCATACAGGCCATACCAGGTTACAAACACCGTCTTCAGAATGTCTTGGGGTCTGATCTTCAGCTGGTAGTACCCAGACCTGTGGTCGATCTTGGAGAACACCTTGGCTCCGTTTAACTGGTCAAACAAGTCTTCAATCTTGGGGAGGGGTATTTGTTCTTTATCGCGACTTCATTGAGAGAACGGTAATCGACACAAAGTCTGATAGTTCATCCCTGTTTGACACAAATAGAACAGGTAATCCCCAAGGCGAGACACTTGGGCGAATGAATCATTTTCTGAGTTGCTCTACTAGTTGCTTCTCCAATTCAGCCAACTCTTCGGATCCCATCCCGTAGGCCTTCTTATAGATGGGCCTTGATCCAAGCATAAGCTCAATGATGAACTCAATGTCGCAGTCAGGAGGCATCCCGGGCAGCTCATTAGGAAACACATCCGGGTATTCACATAACACTAGCACTTGCTCCAACTCAACTCCCGATAGACAATTAGCCTAAGGGGCTTGAGTGGAGGCAGGGTTGGGAACATACTTGACTTCCACTCCTTGGCTATTTCTCATGGTGACAATCCTCTTGGCACAGTCTAACAAGCCTTGATGCTTGGTTAACCAGTCCATGCCTAGGATCACATCCAAGTCTTCTGACTTCAGGATGATAAGGTCTGCTAAGAAATCTACCCCGTTGATGTTAATCTCACCTCCCTTACAACCTATCCCAGACTTCATAACCTATCCTGGGGTTTGTATCAACATATGACTACCTAGGGGTGTAGGCTTCATGCCACTCTCTAGTGCAAACCTTTGGGTCACAAAAGAATGCGAAGCTCCACAATCAAACAATACTGTTGCTGGGGTTGAGTTGACTAGGAATGTACCAAGTATGACGTCCGGGTCTTCCTAGGCTTCCTCTACGGTGACGTGATTCACACGACCCTTGCCATTGTTAGGCTGGTGGCGGGGAGCGGGGGTTCCTTGGCGGTCCTCCACGGGTTTGACCTTGGTTTGGCGCACTGGGGCGCGGTGCATCTGGCGTCTTGTTGGGACACAACCTAGAGATGTGTCCTGGCTGACCACATCCAAAGCAAGCGACTTATCTAGGGTTGTTGTTGTAGTTTCTGCCACCATTGTTGTTATTTGGGTTGTTGTTGTACGCTGTCGTGGGATTGGCATACTGCTAAGGCTGGTAGCTCGAACGAGGTGCAGGAGGTCTAGCCTGCTATGGCTGATAGGTTGGCTTGGCTGGGGCTGGCTGTCAAGGGCGAGGCTTTTGGTTGCTTGAGCTTCCGTTGCTGATCATCTTGCGCTTGCGAGTTTCGTCTATGGCACGACACTTGTCATCCAGCATGAGGGCCTTGTTCACCAGGTCGAAGAAGGTGCGATAGTCATAGACGATGAGCTGATACTGCAGGGTCTGCTGAAGTCCTTCCATGAAGCGTTCCTTCTTGGCAGCTTTTGTGTTGACGTCTTCAGGCGCATACCTCGACAGCAGGTTGAACTTCTATAGGTACTCCTTGACAGAGCCACTTCCTTGCTTCAGCGCTCGGAATTTTCTCTTCTTAATAGCCATGATCCCAGAAGGAATGTGGTCGGTGCGGAATCCTTCCTTTAAGTCATTCAACGTGATCACACATTCTCCTTGCATGATCTTGAATCCATCCCACCAAGCTCGGGCGGTACCTCCGAGGCAGTGAGAGGTATACAACTCCTTCAGACGGTCCTCATTGCAATTGACCAATGCAAGGAGGTCCTCGATGGTGCGCATCCAGTCATCAACATCCAATGGTTCAGCAGTCTAAGTGAAGGTTGGGGGCGAATTCCTCATGAACTCAGACAGCCTGGAGCAGCCATTACCATTCCTGCGTTGCTGCTGGTTGTTTAGAAGGGCCTGAGCCATTTGCTGGATAGCAGCATTGTTAGCTTGGCGTTCCTCCCGGAGAACTTGGAGAAATTGAGCTATGGTAATGTTCTCCGGTGGAGGTGTTGGTGGGGGAATGTCACCTTGTGGCTACTCCTGGTGTCCTCCAGCGTGAGCAGCCCCACCAGCTCCCTGTTGTGCGCTTGAGTTGCCGGCTTCAGGGTTGGTGAAGGAGCTGTTGCGGGTAGCAGTCACCATCCTGTTTGGAGCAGCCAAGTCAAACAACTGGGATAGACGAGAGGTGAAGCAACAATGGAAAAGCACGCCTAAGGGGGTTGGTCAAGTGCAAGTGTGGTAAAACAAAGGTCGAAAGACCAACATATATTAAGACAAACGATGGAGTCGCTTACATGTTGCCTAAGGAAAATGCACGACTTGCATCGGAACACAAACAACAAATCAAACAACAAGCACACATGGTTTCATACGAACCATCACACGGACTCGACTTCGCATGAGGGGTACATGACTGATCCTACCTAGGGGTTCTCGGACTCAGGTGGTGGAGTGCTCGGTCTCGTGACTCACGCTCCTCTGGGTCTTCCTCCTGTTCATCATCAGAACGGGAATCATTCTCGGTCAAAGGGGGCAGGGAATGAGGTGGTCCATCCTGACGACGTTTTACTGGCGTGTCGGTGAAGAGCTCATGGTACTCCTTCGCACTCATGCGATGAAGACGTGTGGGTGCATCACTAGTTGGGGGTACTCCTCCTCAATAAGCGACAGCTGGTTGTCCCTCGGGGGCTCCATCCTTCTTGATCTTGTCTGGCTTCTTCTTGGCTTGCTGAAGTAGCTCTCGGGTGTGGTGAAGTTCCTCGCGGAGCTTCACGGACTCCTTCGTTAGGTTATGAACCAGACTATCGATGGAGAGGCTGAAGTAGGTCTGGAACTTGAGTGGTGTGCCATCCTCCTTGGTCAGATTCAGCGTCCAACTCTCACCAAGATCATCCTTCCTGAAGGGAAGGTAGCGAGTAGCCGGATCGTCGGCCATCTCTGGAATGATGTCTCGAAGGTGTAGGAGTGCCTTGCGTGCAGCTGCCTCGATTGCAAGTATCATGGTCTCCATCCGTGGTCCTTTAAAGAACCAACTGGTCGGGGAGTCATTTTCCTTCACGACCACATCTACGTGGTACTCCTTTGTGAGGGCAACGACCCAGTGCTCATGGTAGAGGAAAATGGGTGGTTGGGGAAACTGGCACTTCTCCAGGCTATCCCCAAGGAGTAAGGTAAAGTCGGATGTCAGGAAGGCTTCGGGTATGACGGCTATCTACAAAGGTTGAAAGGAGGAGAGTCAGCAAAGTGTTGTGTGAAGAATAGAAGAGGTAAATAGTGTAGAATTCCCTAAGTATAGGTGCCAGGTGTACTTTTGTCGGGGGATGACCCCCGAGTACCCCAAAGACGGCGAGTCGGACGGGGTGCCTGCCCGCCTGGGCCGGCTGCTCCGACTCACGCCCATGGCCGGCTGCTGTGACCAGCCGGTTGCGCCCGCGAGCCGGTAGCCTAGAGCCAACTACAACGTCCCATCAGACACGCGTGGACCAGATGGACATATCCCGTGGCGGTGCACTAGTGGCGAGCGGTAGTGCGCTCTACGCATGTCGCACAGTACTAACTGTAGTGTAACATGTCCCTTGGACACTGACTTATAAAGTGCACCAGCGGACAAACATCGCTTAGTCCACAAGCTACATGTGGCTTGACTTGTAAGCTACCCATGGTAGCTTACATCTCAAGCTGCTTGGGATGTAAGCTACCCCCTGTAGTTTACATCCCAAGCCAACTACTCATGCCTATATAAGGGCCTCATGCCCACCACATAGGGGAGGTTGCACTCTCATGTGCTCACACTTACACACACATGAGGCAAGAAGCCTCACGGCTCTCCTCTCCCATACAGCTCCTGGAGCAACCATGTACCATATATTCCACAGATATACAAACAAGCAGGAGTAGGGGTATTATCTCCCTGTAGAGCCCCGAACCTGGGTACACCATTGCGTGCTATTCACATACCCGTCCCGGATAATCCAGTGCAGCCTTGCCTTCACCTTGATAAGCCACCCCATGGCATCTGCCATCTCGCGTGACCCTCCGTGAGAAAACGACGACAGTTGGTGCCCACCGTGGGGCTCGCAGCTGTTGGAACTGCGGTCCGGGCAGGACCCTCTTCGTCATCACCATCACGGTGCTAACGTCGTCTCTCTAGTGGCGCTTGGGAGCTCGACACCAACACGCTCCCGGGACTGCCTCACAAGATGGCGTGTCCTCGCCGCCGAGCTCATCATCACCTCTGCGACATAGTCGCCAACTCTATGGCGGCGCTCGGGGTTTCAATGTCAACACGCCCCTAGGGCGAAGGCGCGCGACACTGCATCCTCGCTGCCGGTTTTGTCATCACCACCACGACGTCGAGAGCCCGTCGCCGCTTCCGCGTTCATTCGCACGCGTCTGTCCTCGGCGCACTCGCCTCGCCGACCACTTCACCAACACCATGCACCGCCGCTGGCGACTTGCGGCCATGACCGGCCAGCGCTGCACGTCATCCTCGTGTTGGTGTCACTCCTGGCCATCGCACTCACACCGCGTACACATGTGCTTTGGTGGCTCCCCGGCAGCATTGTCATTCGCTCCCCGGCATCAGTGTCCTTGGGCCAGCTCAGCTTTGTTTGGCCGCCCGGCCGGCTGTGCCTGCTTGGCTCCCGTGCGAGTCCAGCCGACTGGCTGCGCCGGAATTCTCCACCCCACGCTAGATGCTCAGCGAGTGCACCAACATCCATACAGGCATGAGATAATGATCATACACACGCCAGATAATGGCCAAACATATCCCATACGCTGCTCATACACTAGATAGCCAGATGCAAGACGGGTGCTATCCAGACCATGCTCAGACGATGGTGTAGCTGCACGGCTGGCTGCACGGGCTACATATTGGCCGCATCCATGGCAATATGCGTGCACGCTTGGCCAGTTTCTTGGCTGCGTTGACTAGCTGCTTCGCCCGCGCCGCTCGTCGGCTCCCGGGCTGGCTGGTTTCCACTCGCCCGCCGGCTTGCCCTTGCCGCACTTGGCCGGCTCATGCCTGCCGGCTGCGGCTCCGTCCGGCTCCGCCACGCACCACCCGCCGGTCCGCGTCGCCCACGCGCCCTATGCCGTATGCTCGCGGCTAGTCCGTGTCGTTGCCGGCTCTGCCGCCAACTACCAGCCCCGCTCGCTCTCCGCCGGCTGCGCACCCACGTCGCCACCGCACGCGCTCCTCCTAGTCCTAGACTGCCTGCTCCGCCAGTGCCGCCCCATCGGCACCTGGCCTGTCGCCTCCACCTTCCCCGTCACCGCTGGCCTGCCAGTTCGTTCCCTCGTTGCGCTGGCCAGCTCCGTCGCACTCCTTCCTTGGCTCTGCTCCTCCTTGCGTGCCCCAGCCCCTGCACGATTGCTGGCCATATGCTGGCCGACTCTCCGCCAGATGGCCCCTCCGGTGCCCGCCGACTCGGCTTCCGAACCCTTAGCCGGTTGCCCTGCCAGCCGCCGTTTCCGCGCCGGCTCCGCACGAGCCGGCCGCTCCGCTCGGCCGCGCCTCGTCTCTTCCCCATCGCCGCTCCAGTCTATGGGCTCCACGCCAGGCCGGCCCCCGCGCCTGGCCGGCTCCCACACGATCGTCGGCTCGCCGTGCCGGTCCCGTGGCCGGCTCCACCTGCCCCTCGGCCAAACTCCGGCCGCGCCTGCCTAGTCCGCCTCCACCTATTCTGCGTGTAGGCTTCGCCTGTGGCCATGCCTGCCCCAGCTCCCAGCCTCCGGCCGTGCCTGCCTCCATGCCTAGAGCCTCATCCGGTTCCGCGCGCCTCTCGTCTCGCTGTCCTGCCGTGCCGTCTATAGAAAAAAACCGAAAAGGCCAACTGCCGAAACCAAAAGAAGCAAGTATGGGCCGGCTGCCCAGCCAAAAAAAGGTGGAGCCGGCTGGAAAAAAAGAAGACACGTGCATCTGCGTGACCGCGTCCCCGCTCGGACGGCCGACCTGCGTCACCGTCTCGCTAGCTGCCCTATCCGTCTACTTCAACACCGGGCCGGCTCGAGCTGCCCACCCGTCTTGACGTCCGGCCAGTCAGATCTGGCCGACTGGCACACCCACCGACTACCAAGGGGCTTGACGAGTACACCCAGCGGGTGTGCCGGCACGCTCCGCAAGCACCAAGCCACGACGGCTTTCGTCAACAACACCCGTCTCGCCCTTGCAAAAATCAACGAACCTCCTCGCCTGGAGGCGCGGAGGCTACTTCTGGCAGCGCCTAATGCACATCAGCCGGCAGCCCTGCATCCGCCTTCGGCAGCGCCACACGCTCATCAGCCGGCGGACTCTGCGTCCGCCCCCGGCAGTGCCTCGCGCTCATCAGCCGGCGGACTGCGTCCACCCCCGGCAGCCCTCACGCTCATCAGCCAACGGACTCTGCGTCTGCCCCCGGCAGCGCCTAACGCTCATCAGCCGGCGGACCCTGCATCCGCCTTCGCTAGCGCCTCGCGCTCTTCAGCCGGCGGACCCCGCGTCCGCCCTCGACCGCGCCTCGTGCCCAACAGTGGATGGACCTAGCGTCCGCCCTCGGCAGCGCCTCGCGCACATCAGCCGACGGACCTCGCACCCGCCCTCGGCAGCGCCTTACACCCAACGGCCAGCGGACCCCGCGTCCGCCCTCGGTAGCGCCTCACACCCACCAGCCGCCCGACTCCGCGTCCGTGCGTGGTGGCACCTCGCGCTCATCAGCCAGCGGATCTCGCATCCGCGCTAGGCAGGGCTCCGTGCTCATCAGCCGGTGGGCTCCACATCCGCGCCCGGCAGCGCCTCGCGGTCGACAGCCGGCGGACCCTACGTCCCTGCCCGGCAGCACCTCGCGCCCATCAGCCGGTGGACCCCAAGTCCACGCTCGGCAGCGCCTCTCGCGCGTCAGCAGGGCCACGTTGGCTACAAACCGCGTTGGTCGACATCGATAAAACCGCCTCGCCGGCACCCAAAAGAAATGTGAGGTCTCCACCCGCACAACCCCGAGCGACCCTCGGGGGCCATCTCTTCATTTATTCTGCAACTTTACTGTTCACCCTGGCGTCGGCTAGTCTCAGCCCGTGGCCGGCCGCTCGGTCCGATACGTTCGTTCCCACGAGACGGTTTAGTAGCATGTACGGTATCAAAGATCCACTCTTTATCACAGCTACACATCACACCGCGACTGTCCGACTAGCGAGAGCCCAGGCTAGAGGTCACCTCATGCGAAAAGCGCCCAGGGGGAAACGGCTTTGGCGACCCGAATATTTCATTTATGAGTATCTGCTCGGTCGAGTGTTCTCCCAGAGTCTGAGTACTCTATGCTCCATTTTGCGGCCCACTCTTCATCTCAGCTACAGACCGGCTCCCGGCTGAGTGGCTTGCAAGAGCAAAAGCCAAAGAGCAAAGAGAACATGAAAAAGGCTTAGGGGGCTCGTACGAAACTGAGCCGGCACCATATGCAGATACTTGCACTAGCAAAATCAAATATTTGATATATCTATGGCGACTTAACCTTGTCTTCTGCACGATCCTTTCCATGAGGAACCTTCTCGCCCGGAGGCTACTCCCAGCAGGGCTCCATGCCCATCAGCCGGCAGAGCCCGCATCCGCCTTTGACAGGGCTCCACGCCCACCAGCCGGCGGACCCTCCGTCTGAGCCCGGCAGCGCTTCATGCTGAACAGCCGGCGGACCCCGCGTCCGCCTTCGGAAGGGCTCCACGCCCACCAGCGAGCGGACCCTCTATCCGTGCCAGGCAGCGCCTGGTGCTCCACAGCCGGCGGACCACGCGTCCGTCATCAGCAGGGCTCCACGCTCACCAGCCAGCGGACCCTCCGTATGTGCCCAGCACTGCCTCGCGCTCGACAGCCGGCGGACCCCGCGTCCGCCTCTGGCAGGGCTCCACGCCCACCAGCCAGCGGACCCTCCGTCCGCGACTGTTCGCACCTCGTGCTCAACAGCCGGTGGACCCCGCGTCCGCCTTCGACAGGGCTCCACGCCCACCAGCCAACGGACCCTTCGTCTGCGCCCGGCAACACCTCGCGCTCGACAGCTGGCGGACCCCGCGTCCGCCTTCGTCAGGGCTCCACGCCCACCAGCCAGTGGACCCTCCGTCCGTGCTCGATAGCGCATCGCCCTCGACAGTCGGCGGACCCCATGTCTGCCTTCGGCAAGCCTCCATGCCCACCAGCTAGCGGACCCTTCGTCCGCACCCGACGGTGCCTCGAGCTTGACAGCCGGCGGACCCTTTGTCCACCTTCGGCAGGGCTCCACGCCCACCAGCCAGCGGACCCTCCGTCCGCGCCCGGCAGTGCCTCGCGCTCGATAGCCGGCGGACCCCGCGTCCACCTTCAGCAGGGCTCCACGCCCACTAGCTAGCGGACATTTCTTCCGCGTCCGGTAACGCCTCGCGCTTCATAGCTGGCGAACCCCGCATCCGCCTTTGGCAGGGTTCCACGCCCACCAGCCAGTGGACCCTTCGTCCGCGCCCGGCAGTGCATCGCCCTCGATAGTCGGCGGACCCCACGTCTGCCTTCGGTAGGGCTCCACGCCCACCAGCCAGCAGACCCTCCGTCCGCGCCTAGCGGTGGCTCGTGCTTGACAGCCGGTGGACCCTGTGTCCACCTTCGGCTGGGCTCAACGCCCACCAGCCAGCGGACCCTCCGTCTGCACCAGGCAGTGCCTCACGCTCGACAGCCAACGGACCCCGCGACCGCCTTCGGCAGGGCTCCACGCCCACCAGCTAGCGGACCCTTCATCCGCGCCCGGCGGCGCCTCGCGCTCGACAACCGGCGGACCCCGCGTACGCCTTCGGCAGGTCTCCACGCCCACTAGATAGCGGACCCTTCGTCTGTGCCTAGCAGCGCCTCGCGCTCCACAGCCGGTGGACCCCGCGTTCGCCTTCGGTAGGGCTCCACGCCCACCAGCCAGCTGATCCTCCATCCGTGCCCGGCAGCGCCTCGTGCTCGATAGCCGGCGGACCCCGCGTTCGCCTTTGGCTAGGCCCCATGCCCATCAGCTGGCGGACCCTCTGTCCGTGCCTAGCAGCGCCTCGCGCTCGAAAGTTGGTGGACCCCATGTCCACCCTCGGCAGGGCTCCACGCCTATTAGCCAGCGGAACCTCCGCCCGTGCCTAGCAGTGCCTCGCGCTCGATAGCCGGTGGACCCCGTGCCCGCCTTCGGTAGGTCTCCATGCCCACCAGCCAGCAGACCCTCCGTTCGCGCCCGGCGGCGCCTCGCGCTTGACAGCCAGCGGATCCCGCGTCCGCCTTCGGCAGGGCTCCACGCCGACCAGATAGCGAACCCTTCGTCTGTGCCCATTAGCACCTCGCGCTCCATAGCCGACGGGCCCCGCGTCCGTTTTCGACAGGGGTCCACGCCCACCAGCCAGCGGATCCTCCGTCCGCGCCCGGCAGTGCCTCGTGCTCGATAGCTGGTGGACCCCGCGTCCGCCTTCGACTGGGCCACATGCCCATTAGCCGGCAGACCCTGCGTCCATGCCTAGCAGCGCCTCGCGCTCAAAAGTCGGCAGACCCCACGTCCACCCTCGATAGGGCTCCACGCCTATCAGCTGGCGAACCCTGCATCCGCCTTCGGCAGCGCCTCGCGCCCTTCAGCCGGCGGATTCCGCATCTGCGTCAGACATCTTCGACACCACCGCCTGCTTCAACAACAACAAAGACCCTCCGCCCGACTCCTCGAGTCGCCCGGAGGCTTGGAGGCTACACCCAGCCGGTGCGTTGGCGCGCCCCTGGTGGAAACCGCCAGCTAGGGATCTCCGTGCTCGCCCCCGGCATCGCCTCGCACCTTTCAGCTGGCGTACTACGCATCTACGCCCGGCATCCTCGACGCCATTGTCTACATCAGCAATAGCAAAGACCCTCCACCCGACTCCTCGAGTCACCCGAAGGCTAGGAGGCTACACCCAGCGGGTGCGCTAGCGCGTCCCCACTGGAAGCAAAGCCGCATCGACCCCAACCCGTGATCGACCGCCATCGACAACTTCTACAACAACAACGACAACGACTACGAAAACCCTCCGCCGAACTCTGCGAGTCGCCCGGAGGCTCAGAGGCTACTGTCGGGGGGATGACCCCTGAGTACCCCAAAGACGGTGAGTCGGACGGTGTGCCTGCCTGTCTGGTTCGTCTGCTTTGACTCACGCCCATGGCCGGCTGCTCTGACCAGCCGTCTACGCCCGCCCGCCGGTAGCCCGGACCAAACTATGACATCCCATCGGACACGCGCGGACCAGACAGACATATCCCCTGGCGGTGCACTAGTGGCGAGCGGTAGTGCATTGTATGCATGTTGCACAGTACTATCTATAGTGTAACCTATCCCTTGGACACTGACTTATAAAGTGCACCAGGGGACAGACATAGCTTAGTCCACAAGCTACATGTGGCTTGACTTGTAAGCTACGCATGGTAGCTTACATCTCAGGCTGCTTGGGATGTAAGCTACCCCCTGTAGCTTACATCCCAAGCCACCACTCATGCCTATATAAGGGCCTCATGCCCACCACATAGGGGACGTTGCACTCTCACGTGCTCACACTTATACACACATGAGGCAAGAAGCCTCACGACTCTCCTCTCCCATACAGCTCCAGGAGCAACCATGTACCAGATATTCCACATATATACAGATATGCAGGAGTAGGGGTATTATCTCTTCGGGAGCCCCAAACCTAGGTAAACCACTGCGTGCTATTCGCATACCCATCCCGGAACATCCACGATAGCCTTGCCCTCACCTCGATAAGCCACCCCATGGCATTTGCCTTCTGGCGTGACCCCCTGTGAGAAAACGACGACAAGTTTGAAAGCGGTTTCCATCCTAACTAACGTCCATGCTAACTAAGGGCTTCGTACAGTCAGGATGGCTCTGATACCGGCTCTGTGGGGACCCCGACTCATAAGTTGTGATCACCGAATGCACATGTAAAGTGATCCCAGAGATCTATGCTCACTGAACACACAAAAGCTGAATAACAAGTGTCCTACATCCACATTTAGCGTCTTACACAAATAGAGACCATGAAGGTCTAGTCTTACATAGATAGGGCCACAAGGGCCAAATACTTAAATAAAACAAACAACAAAAATCTTGATCGATAGTGTGAAACCATGCCGTCAGCCTTAAACCTACAAGCATTCTGACTGGGAAGCATCCTAGTTCGCATGTTCGTCATCAACGAACTCTTCAACGTACTCCTGTTCTTCCATGCCTGGACAATTAAATAACTAGTGGCAAGCCAATGAGTACTTTGAATGTACTCGCAAGCAACCCAAGTTGTGGAACAAGGTAACAATGATGCGTGATAGAGCACTAACTAGGTAATTTTGCGGAAAGCTAATTTTGAATGCAAGTGACATGATCAAGTAACTAGTAAGCATTCATCAACAATTGGCAGATATCCATATGAACAAATTACAGATATCATCGTAAGTAGGGGTTGAACACCTCATGTTCATTCATCATACTAAGTCATCGGACTTAGTTCAATTACCATGCTAAGTCATCGGATTTAGCTCATGTGACCTATTTGTCACCATCACATCCATACTCACACCAAGTTTTATGAAAACATCCGGACGTAGTTTAAGAAGGACCTCCAACTGTCCATGACCAGAGACGCGGCTATTCAAATTGTTTTACACTCTGCAGAGGTTGCACACTTTACCCATAAGACTCGGGGAACTTCTGTGTCATCCACGACTCGCGGTATATAACATACCCGAGGTAAGCACCTGAACAATTCCTTTCCCCTAGCGATACTTGACAAAGAGTCCACTCGATTGGTACCCAGCCCTCACAATGCGCATCACATGAACCTCACTCTAATCGTACCATCCATAAGGGGAACAACGGTTTGCCCGATGCTTGTGAAGACAACTAATGATTGTACATACTGGTACGACCCCGTATCGAGAGTGACCATGCCACTCCTGCCACTAGTAATGCAGACTCCTTTCTAGTACCCACCAAGGTAATCAACAAAGCCCTGTCCCATAAGTGGTATCGTGGTTGCGCATGTAAGGTTGGGAAGGTTAGCAGACCTTAAATCTAATCCATTTTCGAAAACACATACTCACTTGCTCCGGTACACCACTTGTTTCTCAAGTGGTCACCCATCTCATCAATATGTCTGTCACACCCTATGTTTGTAGCACATTGTTATGATTGGGTTTATAAAATTTGGAGCCAACTAAAACTTTTTCAATATGTTTGTGCATGCTTGCTATGTTGTTTGCTTGCTTGTTGATTGGGTTTTATGGCATTACTAGGTTCTATTCCACTCCATAATCATCTTCCTTGATCCAAACCCCATGCCTAATGATCATGCCATGTGAGTAGTGCCCAAAACTATTTTTATCAAATTTTGTTTAACCAAAAATGATTTATTTAATTTAAGTTTCCAAAACCCCCCGAAATGAGGTTTGCACTGCAAGTCCTCAAATCAGGTGGACCCTTCTTTTCCAAGGGCTTTATTTCAAACCTACTATATATATGACTTCTGAAAACCACCAAATACCATTTTAAAAGATTATTTTCATATTTTATTTAAAGGCTTTTTCTTAAGGCCAGAAATGGTTTTTCCTAGGGAAAAATTATTTAAATGCTTTCTAAATATTAGAGAAAATTTAGAGAAACTCAGTGGACATATAGTTTCCATATATATGAGTTTGAACACAAGGGAATGATCAGATCATAGGCAAAACCCATCACAACCCTTTCTGTTCAGATCAAACGTTTGGAATGTTTCTATTAGAAATATTCTCAATAAATTCCAGGAAAATTCTAGCAAGTCAACACTATCTTGGGTGGTGATCTTGAAAGTTTCATAGCAATCCAAGTTAGTTTGGTCTATAAAATCATCCCAAAACCATTCCTGTCCAGAATCAAATTTGTGCAACTTTACATTGTGCAGTATCTCCCCTTGGCCTCAAACTTAGTGGGCATGCTCTAATGGCCAAATAGCGATGATACACTAAGTGGTGCATCAAGGGTTAAAGCCTAGCATCATTGGATCTGCAAAAATCAATTTTTGCCAATTTCTAGGGTTCACCAAATTTCTATTATCAACTTTTTCTCTTTGAGCTTATATTTGGTGAAACATCTTATTTTTACCTAGCCTTTGACCCTAGTAAAAATCTCTGTAAGGTGGAAGCATCTTCTTGCCCAAAACACCACCAAACACCTTCTGGTGATTTGGTAAAACCCCCATTTTCACCCCTCTCTCTTTTACCCTTGGCCCCAACTTTTTGCCACAACCTCCTGTGGATGCATTTTACCTCCAGTAAGATTTTTATGGCCAAAGCCCAAGTGTAAGGTGGGGTAGAACCCCTATTTCTACCCTGGCAGCATCTTTTTCTATCCTCCCCTGCCCATTTCTTTTCTCCCCTAGATTCCCTTAGCCTCCAAGCATCCAAAGAGCATCTCCAGGCCCTCCAGGTGCTAGCAGACAAAGTGGGGCACCCCAGAGCGCGCGGCAGCAGCAATGCCAGCCGCACTGTAGCCGCGGCCCAGTGGCTGCCTCTGACCACCTTGGGACGCCCCGGCTTGACTCCTCTGCCCCCCTCGGCGTCCGCAATACGCCGCCTGGTCGGCCCCTCCTCCCTCTCTCTCCGGCGGCTCCTGCGTGCGTGCCCGCCGCCGCGGAGCTCGGCCAACCAGCGGGCTCACACGTGCTCTCCCTTGCCTCTCTCCTCTCTCCCCGGCCTAGACCCCACCCACAAAGCCCCCAGACACACCTGTTCTCTCCCTCGACGCACAACGCCCTTGGTGGACCGGTGGTCTCCTATAAATAGGCCGCCCCGCTCCCCCAACCCTCTCTTCTCTCTCTCCCTCTCTCTTCGCGTTATCCCCGTGCCCACAGATCTCTCCCCCATGGTCAGGAGCCTCCTCCCGACCCAAACCCTTGCCACCGTCGTCGGGTTTCCACCTCGCCGGTGTTCCCCTCTCTCCTCGGCGACCCCATGACCCCCCTCCGATGCGCGACGCTCCCAGGAACCCGCCTGTGCCCTCCATTCCCTCCATTGTGGCCTGAAGCCTCTGGTGAGCCCCTCCTCCGCTGCTGTCGCTAGGAGAGGGATGACAGGTGGGGCCCACCTGTCATCCCCTCGCCCTCTCTCTCTCTCGTTGGCAGGCCGGGCCCGCGGGCAAGTTTAAAAACAAACCTACTGCGTGCGGCTCCTCTCCTGGGCCGACTTCCCTCTTGGGCCGGCTTCGGCCAGGCATTCTGGCCCGAAAGGGCACAATAGCCTTTTTCCTTTTCTTTTACTCAATTATTTGCAATAATCCCACATGGAGAAATATTTATCCAATGCCAATTTTTCTTCCACCTAAATTCATAAAATAATCCCTAGAATTTAATAGTGCCATTTGTAAAAATGTTTGAAAAATGTTTTTAGTACTGTTTTATTATAAAACCTATATATGGGCACGGTTTTGCCTTTTTTATTTGATTTCCAAAATCTTTTTCACAACAAAACTCTAGGAGAATATTTTTAGTATGACTTTTAGGATTTATCAGAGTAGGAGAACATTTTTGGGAGTAGATTGAGTGCTCTGTTTTGTGTGATTGCTTATTTTTATCATTTTATTTCGCGACGATAGATTGCGTGGTTGACAAAGAAGATGGACCCAAAGACTTCAAAGACCCCTGAGACTTTGCTGAGCCAGGCAAGCAGCCCTTTGACCATGATAAGAAACCATTTTATTGCATGTCATATAGCACTTTACTTTCATCATATTTGATCATGTGTTGTGGTGTTCCCCTTTCGGTGGGATGCCTCTAGTACTTCTTCGATGACCTTTGCATCGTGCATGACCCTACCACCTTATGAGGGTTGTGCGGGTGGGAGTAGTTAGGTTGCTAATAGATGCTACGCAAATGGGATGGGACTTATGCATAGTGATGACAAGAAAGAGGTGATTTCAAAGACTTTTCGAAAACCCCGTCGGGTCCCACTAATGCCCGAGGGAGATGACAATGAGATGTGTGACCACTTGAGAAAGAAGTGGTGTGCCGGAATAAGATGAGTATGTGTTTTCGAAAATGGAGGGTTTAAGATTTGTTGACCGTCCCAACCTTACATGCGCAACCACGATACCCCTTATGGGACGGGGCTTTGTTGATTACTATGGTTGGTACTAGCAAGGAGCTTGCATTACTAATGGCAAGAGTGAAGTGGTCACTCTTGAGACCGGGTCATCCCTGAGTGGAAGGTCATGCACTGTCTTTATAGGCGTCGGGCACACCGTTGCGTGCCCTCATGGGTGATACATGTGATGTATATCATGAGGGATGGCACCAACGAGTGGACTCTTTGTTTAGTATCACCATGGGAAAGGCATTGTTTGGGTGCTTAACTCGGGTATGTTATATACCACGAGTCGTGGATGACACGAAAGTTCCCCGAGTCTTGTGGGTAAAGTGTGCAACCTCTGCAGAGTGTAAAACTATTTGAATAGTTGTGTCCACGATCAAGGACAGTTGGGTGGTGTTGGTTATGCCATGTCCGGGTGTTTTCGTGAAACTTGGTGTGAGTATGGTGTGGTGGTGACAAGAGGTTACCTGAGCTAAGTCCGATGACTTAGCATGAGAATTGAACTAAGTCCGATGGTTAACGTGATGAACGAACATGAGGTGTTCGTCCCCTACTTATGTTGATATCCGTAACTTGTTCATATGGATATCTGCTAATTGTTGATGCATGTTCACTAGTTGCTTGATCATGTTATTTGCATTTAAAAATTAGCTTTCCGCAAACTTACCCTTTAGTGCTATATCATGCATCATTGTTACCTCGTTCCACACTTGGGTTGCTTGCGAGTACATACAAAGTACTCATTGTCTTGCCACTGGTTATTTAATTGGCCAGGCATGGAAGAACAAGAGTATGTTGAAGAGTTCGTTGGAGATGAACATGCGAACTAGGATGCTTCCCAGTCAGAATGCCTGTAGGTTAAGGAAGATGGCATGGGTTCACGCTTTCGACCAAGATTTCCGCTGCTTGTTCTATTTTAAGTGTTTGGCCCGTGTGACCCTATCTATGTAAGAATAAGACCTTCTTGGTCATTATTTGTGTAAGATGTTAAGTGTGGATGTAAGACTCTTGTTATTCAACTTCTGTGTGTTCAGTGAGCATTGACCTCTAGAAGCACTATACACGTGCATTCGATGATCACGACTTACGAGTCTGGGTCCCCACAGAGCTTGTATTAGAGCCATCCTGACTGTAGGAATCCCTTAGTTAGCATGGACGTTAGCTAGGATAAAAGTTGTTTCCAAAACTACACTTAGCATTGGAACTTAGGAATTCTGCACTATTTACCTCTCCTATGCTTCACACAACACTTTCCTGACTCTCCTCCTTTCAAACCTTTGTAGATGGCCGTCATACCCAAAGCCTTCCTGACATCCGGCTTTCCCTTACTCCTTGGGGATAGCCTGGAGAAGTGCCAGTTTCGCCAACCACCCATCTTCCTCTACCATGAGCACTTCGTCGATAACGTCACGAAGGAGTACCATGTGGATGTTGTCGTGAAGGCAAACGACTCCCCGACTAGTTGGTTCTTTGAAGGACCACAGATGGAGACCATGATACTCGTAGTCGAGACAGCTACACGCAAGGCGCCCCTACACCTTTGAGACATCATTCCAGAGATGGCTGACGAGCCAGCTACTTGCTACCTTCCGTTCACGAAGGATGCCTTTGGCGAGAGTTGGACGCTCATTCTGACCAAGGAAGATGGAACATCACTCCGGTTCCAGACCTATTACAGCCTCTCCATCGATAGTCTGGTTCACAACTTGATGAAGGAGTCCATGAAGCTCCGCGAGGAACTTCACCACATCCGAGAGCTACTTCGACAAACCAAGACGAAGCTAGAAAAGATCAAGAAGGATGGAGCTCCCGAGGGACGACCAGTGTCACTTATCGAGGAGGAGTACCCACAGCGAGTGATGCACCTATGCGTAGTTGTCGCATGAGTGCGAAGGAGTACCGTGAGCTCTTCACCGACCCGCCTGCAAAGCGTCGTCGTGATGGACCTCCTTGTTCCCCGACTCCTTTGACCGGGAACGATGCCCGTTCAGATGATGAATAGGAGGAAGACCCAGAGGAGCATGACTATGAGACCGAGCACTCCACCACCTGAGTCCGAGAACCCCTAGGGTAGGATCAGTCATGTATCCCCTCATGTGAAGTCGAGTCCATGTATTGGTTCATATGAAAGCATGTGTGCTTGTTGTTTGTTTTGTTGTTTGTGTTCCGATGCAAGTCATGCTTTTGCCTTAGGCAACATGTAAGTGACTCCATCGTCTATCTTAATATATGTTGTTGGTCTTTTAACCCTTGTTTCAACACACTTGCACTTGACCGACCCCCTTAGGCGCGCTTTGCCATTATTGCTCATCTTCTTGTCAATCCCAGTTGTTTGACTTGGCTGCTCCAAACAGGATGGTGACTTCTACCCGCAACAGCTCCTTCACCAACCCCGAAGCCATCAACTCGAGCCAGCAATAGGGAGCTGGTGGGGCTGGTCACGCTGGAGGACACCAGGACTAGCCACAAGGCGACATTCCCCCGCCACCACCTCTGTCGGAGAACATGACCATAGCTCAGTTCCTCCACGTTCTCCGGGAGGAATGCCAAGCCAACAATTCTACTATCAAGAAGATGGCTCAGGCTCTCGTGAATAACCAACAGCAAGGCAGGAACGACAATGGCTGCTCCACGCTGTTTGAGTTCATGAGAAACTCGCCCCAACCTTCACCGAGACTGCTGAACCATTGGATGCTGATGACTGGATCCGCACCATTAAGGACTTCCTTGCATTGGTCAACTGCAATGAGGACCGTGAGAAGGTGCTTTATTCCTCTCACTACCTCAGAGGTACCGCCCGAGCTTGGTGGGATGGATTCAAGGTCATGCAAGGAGAGGGTGTGATCACGTGGAATGACTTCAAGGAAGGAATCCGCGCTGCCCATATTCCTACTGGGATCATGGCTTTCAAGAAGAGAGAATTCCGAGCGCTAAAGCAAGGAAGTGGCTCTGTCAAGGAGTATCAGTAGAAGTTCAACTTGCTGTCAAGGTATGCACCTAAAGATGTCCGCACGGAGGATGCCAAGAAGGAACGCTTGATGGAAGGACTTCAGCAGGTCCTGCAGTATCAGCTCATCATCTGCGAGTGCCGTATCTTCTTCGAGTTAGTGAATAAGGCCCTCATTCTGGAAGGCAAGCGTCGTGCCATCAACGACACTCACAAGCGCAAGATGACCAGCAAGGGAATCTCAATCAACTAGAAGCCTCGCCCATGGAAGCCAGCCCTAGCCAGGCCAACCCATCAGCCGCAGCAGGCCAGACCTCCTGCACCTCGTCCGAGCTACCAGCCTTAGCAGTATGCCAATCCTAGGCCAGCTTTCAACAACAACCCCAATAACAACAATGGTGGCAGAAACTTCAACAACAACCCTGGGTAAGTCACCTGCTTTGGATGCGGCAGTTCGGACACATCTCTAAGCTTTGCCCTAACAGGAAGCCAAATGCACCGCGCCCCAATGCACCAGCTCAAGGTCAAGCCCGTGGAGCACCACCAAGGAACCCAGCTCCCCGCAACCAGCCCAACAATGGCAAGGGTCGTGTGAATCACCTCACCGCAGAGGAAGCCTAGGAAGACCCGGACGTCGTACTGGGTACGTTCCTCGTCAACTCAACCCCAACAAAAGTATTGTTTGATTGTGGAGCTTCGCATTCTTTTGTCACCCAAAAGTTTGCACTAGAGAGTGGCATGAAACCTACACCCCTGGGTAGTCGTATCCTGATACAAACCCCCGGTTCAGTTATGAAGTCTAGGATAGGGTGTAAGGGAGTGAAGATTGACATCAAGAGGGTAGACTTCCTAGCAGACCTTATAGTTTTGGATTCACCAGGCTTGTATGTTATCCTTGGCATGAATTGGTTGACTAAGCACCAAGGCTTGTTAGACTGTGCCAAGAGGATTGTCACCATGACCAATAGACAAGGAGTGGAAGTCAAGTATGCCCCAACCCTGCCTCCACTAAAGCCCCTCAGGCTAACTGACTATCGGGAGTTGGGTTGGATCAAGTGCCAGTGGTATGTGAATACCCAGATGTGTTTCCTGATGAGCTGCCTAGAATGCCTCCTGACCGCGACATTGAGTTCATCATTGAGCTTATGCCCGGATCAGGGCCCATCTATAAGAAGGCCTATAGGATGGGATCCGAAGAGTTGGCTGAGTTGAAGAAGCAACTAGCAGAGCAGCTCAGAAAGGGATTTATCCGCCCTAGTGCCTCTCCTTGGGGATCACCTATTTTATTCGTGTGAAAGAGGGATGGAACTATCAGGCTTTGTGTTGATTACCGTTCTCTCAATGAGGTCATGATAAAGAACAAGTACCCACTCCCCAGGATTAAAGACCTGTTTGATTAGTTGAACAGAGCCAAGGTGTTAGCCAAGATCGACCTCAGGTCTAGGTACTATCAGCTGAAGATCAGACCCCAAGACATTCCAAAGACGCCATTCGTGACTCGGTATGGCCTATATGAATACACGGTCATGTCATTTGGGCTAACTAATGCCCCCGCCTACTTCATGTACCTCATGAATAAGGTCTTTATGGAGTACTTGGACAAGTTCGTTGTTGTCTTCATTGATGACATACTTTTCTTCTCCAAGTCTGAAGAAGAACAAGATGAACACTTGAGATTGGTCCTAGAAAAGCTTCGAGAGCACTAGCTTTATGCCAAGTTCAGCAATTGTGAATTCTGGCTGCATGAAGTTGGATTCTTGGGACATGTGTTGACTACGGAAGGATTATCAGTGGATCCTGCCAATATTGCAGCCGTGACTGAATGGTAGACCCCAGCCACTGTGAAGGAAGTCAGGAGCTTCCTCGGACTCGTGGGTTATTACCGCAAGTTCGTGGAAGGGTTTTCAAGCATTGCCTGACCCATGACCTAGTTTTTGAAGAAGGACAAGAAGTTCGAATGGACCCATAAGTGCGAGGAAAGCTTCTAGGAGCTCAAGAAGAGATTGACCATAGGCCCTGTTTTGGCCACCCCTAATATTCACAAGGAGTTTGTGATTTATTGTGATGCATCAAGAACCGGGCTAGGAGGAGTTCTGATGCAAGAAGGCAGAGTCGTAGCATATCTATCCAGACAGCTACGTCCTCATGAAGAGAACTACGCAACTCACAATCTCGAGCTGGTAGTCGTGGTTCATGCCTTGAAGACATGACGACATTGCATTCTTGGGAAGCGATGTGAGATATTCACAGACCACAAGATTTGATGTATATCTTCACTCAAAGGGAGTTGAACATGAGGCGGCGAAGATGGTTGGAATTGATCAAGGATTACGACCTCAGTGTTCAATACCACCCCGGGAAGTCCAATGTGGTAGCAGACGCCTTAAGCAGAAAGGCTTGTTCCTTGAATGCTATGATTAAGGAAAGGCTACCACCTTGTATGAAGAACTCGAAAGCTTCAGCCTGGAACTGGTTGCACTAGGATTCCTCGCCAACCTCGAAGCAAATCCTACCTTGATGGATGATATCAAGGAAGCCTAGAAGGGAAACGAGAGAATTGAAGGTATCAAGAGGAAGATCAAGGCAGGCAAAGCCCCAGGATTCTCAGTGGATGAACAAGGAGTTGTAAGGTTTAGGAATTGCATATGCATACCTAACGAAGAGGAGCTCAAGAACCTGATCTTGCAAGAAGCTCACGACACCCCCTACTCCATCCATCCCAGAGGAACCAAGATGTATCAAGATCTCAAGGCAAGATTCTGGTGGCATGGCATGAAACGGGAGATAGGCACGTTCATGGCTAAGTGTGACATATGCCAGAGGGTCAAGGCTAAGCATCAGCGACCCGCTGGACTACTGCAGCCCCTCAAAGTGCCTGAATGGAAGTGGGACAAAGTTGGGATGCATTTCATCACTGATTTACCGAGGTCAAGCAAGGGACAGGACTCCATTTGGGTCATTGTTGATCACCTGACCAAGGTGTCATCGTTTTCTCACAACAAATGCCATGGGGTGGCTTATCGTAGGTGGTTGGGGCCGAATGACGCTAATGGGCTCCGGGAGCGAGATTGGGCACAAGAGGTGGCGACACACGATGTACCCCGGTTCGGGGCCCTCCGTGGGAGGTAACACCCCTAGTCCTACTTGGTTTGGTTAGATGGATGGGTATGAATACAATGGTGCTCCTTGAGCTGTACCTAGAGGAGGAAGAAAGGGCAGCCGAATCTTCTTCCGCCTCTGCTAGAATGTGTTGCTATGTTTCTCTCTCTCTCTCTCTTTTGTTGCATGGGGGGCTTGGGGGGTTTTATAGGCCACCCCTGGCTCATAGAAAATGCTCTAAGTACAAAGGTGGGGGGACCCGGCTAGCTATCTCTCCGGCTGGCCAGGGGGTCCCTCTATTTGCATCGTCTCATCGTTGGTGGGGTCCGCTGGCCGAGCAGTCCCATCTCCTGTTGGGGCCTGCCGGCCGGCTCTATGATTCGCCCTCGCTCACCTGCCCCTGCACGAGCTGCCAGGTCGGCATTGCCTAGCGCCAGCTGGCCGAAGTCGTTGGTACGGCCAGCGACACTGTAGCCACGCCGGGGCAAGTAATCGAGTGGCTAGGGCATGTCGGCACTGTTCCCACGCCCGGTCGCGCTTGCCGAGGTCAGTGGCCAGGAAAGTTGAACTATAGCCACGCGCTGCAGGGCGTCAACGACCACTGCAGCCACAGGGCTGCCCATCGTGCCGGTCACGTCGCGTCGTTGTACCCGCGCGCAAAAGGACGGGATGGGGCATGTCCGTCCCGAGGTCAATGGAAGGGTCGTCCCGTGGGCAGTCGGCCATGTCTAGTCGGCCCAGGGTTCGACCGGCTCCTTGATCAGCTGGTCGTACCGCCATCCGGCACTGGCTCGTGCCAGGCGCCCTCCAGCCGGCCACGGCCAACCACCCGCGTAGTTTTTCTTCAAAGTGAAGGGGGGAAGACCCCATTGCTTTAACCTACCTAGGGGTAATAACCCCGTTAGTAGTCCCAGAAGCCGGCGAGGGCCCACGTCTGGCGGACGGCGGGGAGCCGGCAACTTTCCCTCAATGTTACCCGCCTTTGGCTCGAAGGCGAAGGGGAAGCCGGGTCGGCCATTGGACTCGACGCCTCAGGTTCCGGTGTGACGCCCCGAGGCCCGTGCCGGCACGTGGCATGCCACGAGGCGAGTAATGATGCCGTGGGTCCCACACACGCAGGGAGACGAGACGTCGCCTGGGCCTAGCCTTCTAGGACCCAAGCGTAGCCTAGTAGGCTTCGAGGCGCATGATAGGATCCTCTGCACCCCGAAGCGGCCGTTACGGCCTGGGGCCACCCACGTGCGCGGAGTTTCCGGGGGGAGTGGGCACAATCAATCCCACGTCCCTCAGTCGTGGCCTCCCCTATAAAAGGGGAGGACGGGCAAGGGGCGGAGGTACCCGCGCCACCCTTGCCCCCTTGCTGCCCATTTTCTTTGCCTGCGTTTCTTCCTTGTGCGCTGCCACACCTGAGCACGCACTCGCACCCGAGCACGCACCAGCACCTGCACACCATGCCACCATCGCGATGGCTGATGGGCGTAGTGGGAGCTAGGCTGGCTCCTTCGTGGACGAGGTGGACATTGCTGAGCTCCGCCGTGCGCGCATGCTGCCACGGGAGGAGTGGGTGGCCGCACGCGTGCTCGGCGGCGAGGTAGCGCCGGCACCACAGCCAGGGGAACATGTCGTGTTCCTCTGGCACTTCTCCCAGGGCTTCAGGCTCCCAATGAGTATCTTCTTTTGTCTCCTCATAGATACTTTCGACCTCCAGCCGCACAACCTCGGTTCGAACTCGATCCTTTATCTTTCCGCCTTCGTGATGTTGTGCGAGGGGTACCTCGGTATCCTTCCGTTCACCGACCTCTTCAACGCTCTCTTTTACCTCAAACCTCTAAAAAGTGACGCTTGCGGGGGCACGGTGGTGTGCTGCCATGGCATCGCTCGCTTTCCTCCTTTTTCCCTCATTGATTCCGTCAAGGGGTGGCACCGGACGTTCTTCTATGTGAAGAACGTCGACCCGAGGACGAATTACATCCGGCTGCCGCCATTTGAGGACAGGAAGTCCTCCCAGCAGAACTGGCTAGGGGCCGCCCCGCGCGACGTGGCCCTGGACGAGCTCGGCCGGCTCACACAGCAGAAGAGCTCCGAGGGGCTGGTCACCGCCGACCTGGTGGCGGCCTTCATTTCGCGCCGTGTATTGCCCCTCTAGATGCGGCCACACTGGATCTACGACATGTCCGGCCGGCACGACCTGTGCTGGCTGTCCACTATCGAGCTGACACCGGCTCAGGTGGCGAGGCGGGTGAACGCCCTCATAACGTTCAAGCTGAAGCCCGCCTCGTGGTCCTTCAGCATGGAGCCGTTTGACCGCATCAACCGGCCTTCCTTGGTAAGTTTCACGTCGAGGCGATTCTTTTCCGTTTGATATTCCCCAGCCGGCAACCGGCTGGAGAACTTACTTTGATGTGCTGACTCCAGCTGCCGGTGCGACAGAACACGCCGGACGGCCCGCACCCGCAGATCTTCGAGGCGGAGCGTGACAGCTCTGACTCTGAAGACTACCAGACAGGAGGCCCTTCGGAGGAAGGAGTGGAATCCTCGGGAGGAGCTGACGAGCCGACGGACCCACGAGCCGGCGCTCCCAGTGGAGCCGGAGGATCCGGCGCGGGCGAGGAGCCCAGCGGAGCGGGTGAGTTCCCTCATGCCCCTTCGATCAAGCACTGGACGGATGACGATGATGATGATGACTTGACGATTCTGAACGAGCCTCCTCCTTTAGTGCGCCAGGGCCGGATGAGCGAGGAGCGGCCGGCTCAAGCCCCGGCGGCCGGTGCGGCCGTCCGGGGGAAGAGTCCGGCTCAGGGGGGCTGCCCAGCTTGAAGCGGGTGAAGATGGCCGCGCAGAAGCCGCCGCCATGTGCCAAGCACGCTTTGCCCCTTGTCATCAGGGGAGTTTTTATTTTGCATAAGTTTTTTGCTTCCTCCTTGCGAGCCGGTCGATGACCGACACTTGGGTGCTTGTAGTGACCCCGTCGAGCTACACGAGGAGGAGCCGGCGGGGGATTCGGCGGATGCCGCCGGTCAACTGGCTCGTGAGCATGCGGCCACCTAGCGGGAGGAGAAGAGGAGGCTCACGGAGCTGAGAGCCTCCATGTCCGGGGCGCGAGGAGGGGCCTCGCACTCCGGTACTTCGAGCAGCCAGAGGCGGAGGGGGTCGGTGGATCCCCCGCAGGCGTCAGACTTGGTTGCGGAGTCAACCCGCTTGTCGAGGCCTCCGTCAAGCGAGCCGCGGGCGGTGGCTATGGATCTGCAAACGCCTCCGCTCGTGCAAGAGGCGGCACAGGCGAGAGAGGCGACGACGGAGCCGGCTCCCAAGGCGACCCGACCTAAGCTGCCGGAGGTGACCCTGCCTGCGGCCGAGTCGGCCCGGGTCGTGGTGCCGGAGGTCCCAGCGGCACCGGAGGTGGCGGCCATGGAGGTGAGGTGCCCTCTGGCGCGACCGACGCGCAGGAGCGACCGGGAGGGAAGGCAGCGACGGCGCTGGGCAGGGGCCAGCAGGAAGCGATTCTTGGCCCCTTGCCATCATCAACCCGCCCGGCGGCTGGAGCTACGGCGAGCCCGGGTGGCAGCAGCGGCCAGACCCGACGGACCCTGTGGTCAATGCAGGAGGTGGTCCACGACTGGGAGGTGCTGGCGAGCATGCCGCCCATGCCAGCCCCCCATACAGGCGGCCCGGTCCCCTCCTTTGCGGACCTGGGAAGTGTCCTGGACCGGTGCCGGCAGGAGCTGGCCCGGTTCGCGGAGGCGGCAGACGCCACCGTTCAGCGTGCGGAGCTAAGTCGACTGTTCTTCCTTAGGACTTTTAGTGGGGGCACATGAGCGCACCCACTGGGTGTAGCCCCCGAGATGCGGGCCAGCTGACCGGTTGACACACAGCCGGGCCGGATCTTTTTTGAGCACGTCTTGACCTTTGCCGTTTCGTGGCAGGAAGGGACCTCCCTGTGGCAGAAGCTGTTCACTAAGGCGGTTGCCATCCACGACCGCGGTAAGTATGGCTTCTACCGCCTGGAGGAGGATCTGGCTCGCATGCATGGTTAATTCCATTTCGTAAGAGGGGTACGTAGCCCCCGAGATCCAGCTGACGCCCGTTGTGTCTTGCAGGTGAGCTGCCCACCCTTCGGGAGGAGAGGACCGGTCTTGTCTCCGAGCGGGACCGGCTGGCGCAAGGCGTCCATGCGGCCATGGAGGAGAAGGACCGGCTGGCCGCACAACTAGCTGACGTGTAGGCGGTCTGGGACCGGCTGAAGGCTGAGGCGGCAAAGGAGGTGGCGGATCGGGAGACGGCCGTCAAGCAAGCGGCTGACGCCGCCTTGAGGACTGCCTCCCTTCAAGGCGAGGTGACCCGGCTCAAGATGTTGCTCGAGGAGGTCAGGGGCTCCCTCGCTGCGTTGGAGGCGGCTCGGGAGTCGGAGCGCAAGGCGGCGCTCAACTTTACCATTGGGGTGGACGATGCGATCGAGGGTAAGTGTCGCTGTTTCTCCTCCCCGGCCAATTGCGTTTACCTTTGTTGCTTTTTGCGTTTCAATCTTGCCTTTCTCTTCTCCTCTTCTTCTTTCTTCCAGGGCGCTTCCCAGAAACTCAGCGCCGCGCTGTGCGTGCTGTTGTGGAGCACCGGGAGTACCTTCAGGAATGCGGTCGCTCCATCGAGGAGGAGGCCGCATGGGACATGGACGAGATCGGGCTCACCATCGAGATGCGGATGACCCATCTCGAGCGGAGCACGGAGCGGCTGAAGACGGCCGCTAAGGAGGTCATCGCCGCACTATGGCCGGGTCGTGCGGGGGACGACATGCTGTAGCCACTTGGCCATGCCGGCCGCAGAGCGGGAGGCTTGTGAGCCGTCCCTCGTCCATTGGACCAACGAACTCGCGTCATATGTTGACGCGGACGAGTTCCTGCCGGCCCTTGGCGAAGACAGCGAGCCGCTGCCTGAGGACTCCTTTGGAATCCCTCAGGGCCCGGACGATGATGAAGTCGCCGATGAGAGCACCGACTCGAGTGGCAAGACGGCCGAGACCGAGGAGCCCACCTCGAAGGCCAAGGAGGCCGAACCGAAGGCCATGACCACCTCCGAGGCGAGGACCAAGCCTTCTCGTGACGCGCCGGCTGGCGATGCGCCGATAGCCTGAGCCCCCGGGGTCCTTTTTTATCGTCCTCTTTTTTCTTCCTGCATGTTAAGCTTGGATCCACCCACTGGGGGTGTTGGTGTAATAACTGAATGCTGGCCGTGGGACTCTTTTGCCTTAATATTTGTGTCACAAACAATTTGCTATTTTTGCCTTGTGGCTCGTGCCGCCTCGTCCTTATCCTTTCTTTCCACCTCGACTCCTTTTGTTTATACTCCTTTTCTCCTAAGGCCTCGGCCCCACCAGCCCGACAGCTGGGAACCGGTCTGTAGCTGGGTCGGGGCGTCCACCTCAGGGGAGCCGGTTTAAAACTTAGGAATCACAAGGGATCTTCGGGATAAGTAGAGTGGTAGAGACGCGGCGATGGTCTGGCTGGGCCTAGAAGGGGTCTCCCTTTGTTTCAACCTTTCGTGTGAGCCAAACCTTGCCGCCCCGAGGCCCCGTCAGCCGGACAGCGGGGAGCCGGTTCTGTAGCTGGTAAGGGTGGGGAAGTTTGGCCGACTCACATTACTTAGACATTTTTGGAGAGACGTGTCTAGGTCCAGCCGGCTAGCCCCCGGGCCCGGGAGCCGGGCCGGGGAGCCGGTGAGTGAAGGATACTTTTGAGGGAAACAAAACGGGGCGCGCCCCAAGAGCCGGCTCAGGGCTCCCGTTGTATTCATAAGCCCAAAAGGGTGGAGATACATACATACATTGTTTTTCAGCAGTAAATTGGGCGCAAGAGTGCCGCATTCCATGGGCGCTCTGTCTCTTCACCGGAGGCATCTCTTTTGTGCTTTTGCGGCTTCTGGGCATCTATTAGGTAGTACGCGTTGTTGTGCAGCGCCTTGCTGATGATGAATGGGCCCTCCCATGGGGAGGACAGCTTGTGTTGTCTGGCTATTCGCTGGATCTGCCTGAGCTCCAGGTCCCATTTGCAGAAGGAGAGTTGTCGGATCCGCTTGATGTGGTAGTGTCGTAGCTTCTGCTGGTAGATCACCGTCCGACTCAAGGCCAGCTCGCGAGCTTCTTCGAGTAGGTCAACGCTGTCTTTTGTTGCCTCCTTTGCGTCCTTCTCCATGTACAGGGTGACCCGAGGCGAATCGAACTCGATGTCGGTGGGGATGGTTGCCTCAGACCCATATACAAGGAAGAAGGGAGTGTAGCTGGTTGACCGGTTCGGGGTGGTCTTGAGACTCCAAACGACGACCGGCAGCTCGTCGATCTAGCAGCCGGCCGACCTTACGAGCGGCGTCACGATCCAGGCCTTGATGCCGGACAGGATGAGGCCGTTCGCCCTCTCGACCTAGCCGTTTGACTGCGGGTGGGCAACGGAGGCCAGGTCGAGCTGGATTCCTTGCTTGGAGCAGAAGCGCGTGAGTGCTCCCTTGGCAAAGTGGGTGCCGTTGTCGGTGATGATGCTGTGGGGAACCCCATAGCATACCGTGATGTCGTCGATGAACTGGACGACCGTGGGGTCGTCCAACTTCTTGATTGGCCGCGCCTCGATCCACTTGGTGAATTTGTTGACAGCCACCAGCAAGTGCGTCATGCCACCTCGAGTGGTCTTGAATGGGCCTATGATGTCCAACCCCTAAACGGCAAAGGTCCAGGAGAGGGGGATGGTTTGGAGGGTTGTTGCTGATAGGTGGCTTTGCGTGCTGAAGCGTTGGCAGCCCTCCCACTCATCGACCAACTTCTTGGCCGCCTCGAGAGCCGCCAGCCAAAAGAAGCCGTGGCGGAAAGCCTTGGCCACTAGGATTCAGGAGGCGGCGTGATGCCCGCACTCGCCCTTGTGGATGTTGAGGAGGATCTCTAGCCCCCTTTTCGGCTCGACACACCGCTGGAAAACGCCATGGCCTGGCGTTGGATCTGCCTCGCCAAAGCCTCATCCGGAGGCAGCTCGCCCCGTAGGAGGAACGCTAGGATGGGATGAGCCCATGAGGGGGCCAAGACATGAGATGGCTCGGGAGCCCCTAGGACTGGTTGATCAGTCCCCGAGGCCGGCCTGCCAGCCCCTAGGGCCGGCTCGGGAGCCCCCGAGACTGGTTGGTCAGCCCTCGGGACCGGCTCGCCAGCCCCCGGGGCCAGCTGGTCGATGATCATCATGGTGGCCGACCGTCGGGGCTGGACGGTCGATGATCATCATGGCGGCCGACCGCCGGGGCCGGCCGCCTCGGATGCTGCTGGCTCGATCGGAGCTGGCTGGGCGGCCGACGGTTGAAGAGCTGGTGGTGAAAGTGCCGGAGAGGCATGCAGGATCGTCGATGGGCCGACGACGCTTGCCGGCATGAAGATTGACTCTGATTCTGGAGATGGTTGATCGACGGCTTGAGCAGCCATTCGAGAGAGATGCCGGATGGGATGGCCTGCCGGGTGGAGCCGATCTTTGCCAGCGCATCCGCCGCCTCATTTTCCTCCCGGGGGACGTGGTGAAACTCATAGCCCTCGAAGGAGCCGGTGAGATGTTGCACGAGGGAACGGTAGCTGGCCATGTTGGCGTCCCTGGCGTCCCATTCGCCAGAGACTTGTTGCACCACGAGGTCGGAGTCACCGAAGTAGAGGATGCGCCTAGTGCCGATCTCCTTGGCGAGCCGGAGGCCATGGACGATGGCCTAGTTGTGACAGCCCAAGTGTTGTCCCTACCTTTTATGGCATGTAATCTCTTGTTTGAACTTTGTGTCATGAGCTAATGAATGGATTGCACCTTATCATCCATGTGTTGTCTTGCATTCATGCATTATGCATCATAGCATTCATCTTGCCATGCCTTGTTTTGAAGTGACCTTGTATGGTGTGGTTGGTTGTAATCTTGTCTTGTGTGTGTGATGTGTTGTGGTGTTTGTGTGCACTCTCCTTATTCTTCCCCATCTTATCCCTTTCATACAAACCCCACAAAAAAATCATTTCCTTCTATGTTATTTTAGCAACAGATTTAACTTGCAAATTAAATTGCTTAAAAATGTTCAAGAGGTAGCCCTATATGTTTTATTAATTTTGAGAATGATTGTTTTGATGTTTGGAGTTTGTATGCTGGTGTGATTTAAATAAACAGGGGCTGTTATTTCAAAAAGTATTTAAACTAATTGTCCTAAAAATCATTTTGATATTTTTAGTTATTAGTGCATATTATTTTCTTTGCAAAAGTATTTTTGTTCTGCCCCAAAACCCTTTTTATTTTCCTCTAGGTTTTTCTTTATTGCTGTTTTGTTTAAAAGGAAAAACCCTGTGGTTTTTCTTTTCCAAAGAGAGAGAGCCATAGTGGGCCTTGCCTCTCCCGCGGCCCAGCCCGCTCGAGGCAACGGCCAACTGCCCCGTTCCCCTCCATCAGGGTTCAGAGAGCAGAGGAGCTCCGCCGTCCCCCTTTTTCGTCGCCGTCGCCATCTGTCCCCTCCTATATATTCCCTCGGCGTCCGTGCCGCCCTCCCTAGGGTTCCTCTTCTTCCTAGCGCCGCTGCGGCTCCCCTCTTACCCATTCTCCTCCTTCTTCCTCTCTTCTTCCCCCCTTCAGGTAAGAATTCAGAGAGGAGTTCAGAGCAGAGCATCGCCGGTGATCTTCGGTCCGCCATCGCCTCGCGCCTCTGGTGGACCTCGTCATCAGTGGAGATGGCGTGGAGCAAGGCGCCATCATCCTCGGTCCTTTCCCGGAGCTAGGAGGCTTGGGGTTGTCTTCTTACTCCTCGCTGCGGGTCGTCGTCGGGTCTGCTTCCTCTTCGTCGCCAATGTCGTCTCTGCCTCTTCTTCCCCATCGTTGCTTCAGGGTCACCATCGTCCTCCCCTAGGTGAGCAATCAACGCACGGTCCTCCTCCCCTGCTAGCTAGAGCCGCCGCCGTCGTACGCATCACCGCCGCGCTCCTACTCGAGCTTGAGGCGCTCCGTTGCGGGTGCCTCCTCCGTGTCCGAGTGCGGGAATGGAGCCCCTGCACTCCCCGCGTGCCCCGCGTCCCTGCTGCCACTTCGCTAGCCCTCCCAGTCGCCAGAATCATCGTCACTGTGTTGTCTGTCGCCGGCATCGTCAGTTTCGTCAGTTACGTGTATATGTGTGTGTATTAGTGAGCTCGATGGCCTCCTCTATTAAGTGCCGCGCCGACAGCAGAGTGGCAACCGGCTCGGGGTAGCAACCGGTTGGTCGCGGGTTCGAGACCGAACCCCTCCCCCTTTGGTTGTCTTTTTTTCTCTTTTGTTTTATTTTGTTTTCTCCTTTGCTGTGTAGTGTATGTGTGTAGGTGAAACCAGCATGTATGTATGTTTTTTCTCCTGTTGTTTATATGTGTGAGTGTATGTGTGTGCTTGATGCATACACACATATGTATGTGTGCATGTGTGTGTCCACATGCGTATGTGCTTGTGTATGTGAGTTTGCTTGTATGTTTATGTGCATGTGAGTATACACATATGCATGTGCTAGTGAGTGTGTGTGCTTCATGCATACACACATGTGTAGTGGAGTGGTGGTTAGCATGTTCTTGTGTGTATGTGAGTGTATGTGCCTAGTGCACTTGTGAGTGTGAGTGTGTGTGTGCCTATATGCATTATGCATATATGCAAATGAGAGTGTGTGTGGATGAACACCCTCTCATGGGTGGTATGCTCATGGTTGTATTGTGCTCATATGTCATTGGGCATATATAGAGCATGTGTGTGCTTGCTTTGTAGTGTGTGTGTTTAGAGAGTGTGTGTGTGAGTGTGACAAGTGGGTCTTTTCCCCCACTTTCCATACCCTTGTTGGTTATGCATGTTTGTAGGTTTGTAGTTCATTTCCATGCTAAACTAAGTTTCTAAATCTCGTTATGATCATATTTTCTCATGTCCATTTAGAGTAATATTCCACTTATAAGAGTGGATGATGTTTGCTTGCTAGTAATTTGTGGCATGTTGCTTCACATATATATATGAGTATGACACATGTTTTTACGGTATAAAGATCCAACGAATCCATTGGTGCTTTCAGATTTCACTTTTGAGCAAGTTTATAGAACTGTCATTTTCAGCTGTGATGCTACTTTGTCATTTTTGCATGATTTATTCCATGCTTGCTTTGGGGCATGTGCCAACTAGGAAGTGCTAGTGTTTTATATCTATTATGACATGGTATTTTTTTTAACATGAGAATCACCCATATAAGTGGGAAACATGCTGCAAAGTAGCTAACTTGATGTTTCTGTTTTCACCATGTTAAATATTTCTTAAGTTTGAGAATCTGCTATTATTTTTATGCCATATAGAGTGGTTGGTATCTTGTGATGTGTTGAGAATTAGCTCATCCTCAGTGCTAGTATTGTGGAGTAGGTGTTGTCTACTACCACCTTGTTTATTTTCATGCCAAGAGGTGGTCTCTAGCACCTTTATCTTATGCTGTCAACATGCTACCAGATTAACTAAGATTCCAGAAAACTGTTATTTTCACTAAGTCCTAGAAAACTGTTTCATCATGCCTACTTGCTAGCTTCATGATTATTTATGTGTGCCTCCTTTGCAGATTTTGTAGTTGGATAATTTAATAAGCATGTTATGTAGTTTCTAGAATACCTTGTTTGTGGCTGTAGGATTCCTATAGCTGAAGTTGTGGGCTGTGTGTAAGTTTCTATGTTGCTATTTTGTGGCAGATTGTTTGTTTTATTGTTTTGTGACTTGTGGGAGCTATACTCCATGGAATTGATTGATATTTGAGTCTATTGTGGTTGGTTTTTCATTGCCTAACCAGTGGCTACCTTGGAATGCCAAGAATTAGCCCATGGTATTGGTTGTCTTGTGTTTTGCCTTCGTACCTTGTTGTGAGCATATCGTGAGAACCGTAACTCCGTTTCTTGCGTCCATATTTGCATGCCAAGAATTAACTCCATTTCATGCCAAGAATTAACTGCATTTCTATCGATTCTCCATGATGCATCCATATTTGCCATGTTCATGCTTGTCTAAATAACTTAACATGAGGTTTTATCCAGATTCATTAATAACCAATCCTTGCATGTGAAACATGAATAGTTTTGGATTGCCATGTTTAGTTTCTTCATAAATGAATCATGCATCATCTTGGTTGTGCATTGCACCTTGGTTGGTGGTTTATTGTTGCTATTTCTCTTGGGTAGACACGAGCGTTGAACCTGAGTACGAAGAGCTAGGCGAGTACTACTACGAGGATCCCACTACTAATTCCACTGAAGAATCAACATGCAAGATGATCATACCCGGATCTCGACACTATTTTCGCTTGCTAGTTTCTCGCTCTTATCATTACAATTGCGCTACCTACAACTTGAATGTCAGCCTCCTAATTGCCATGATAGCCTCTAACCTCCATATTTGCATCCCAAGAATTAACTCCGTTTCATGCCAAGAATTAACTCCGTTTCTATCGATTCTCCATGATGCATCCATATTTGCCATGTTCATGCATGTCTAAATAACTTAACATGAGGTTCTGTCTAGATTCATTAATAACCAATCCTTGCATGTGAAACATGAATAGTTTTGGATTGCCATGTTTCGTTTCTTCATAAATGAATCATGCATCATCTTGGTTGTGCATTGCACCTTGGTTGGTGGTTTATTGTTGCTATTTCTCTTGGGTAGACGCGAGTGTTGAACCTGAGTACGAAGAGCTAGGCGAGTACTACTATGAGGATCCCGCTACTTATTCCACTAAAGAACCAACATGCAAGATGATCGTACCCGGATCCCGACACTATTTTTGCTTGCTAGTTTCTCGCTCTTATCGTTACAATTGCGCTACCTACCACTTGAATGTCAGCCTCCTAATTGCCATGATAGCCTCTAACCTCAACATCCTAGCAAACCTTTGAATGGCTAAGTTAGTACTGCTCAGCCCCTCTTATAGCGTTCTTAGTTGAAGGTGTAGTTGTTCCAGGTGATAACATGGATTTCGCATATCACAATAATATTTGTTTTTTTATTTAATGCACATATATATCTTGGTATTGGTGGAAGGCTTGGCCTTTTGCTAGGTGTTTTGTTCCGCTATTACTGCCATAGTTTCTTGTTACCGATGTTATGTTTTCCATATTTTGCGCTCGTAACATGCTCGGGGTTGTTATGGGGACCCCCTTGTTTATTCAGTTGAGATTAAAACTTTTCTAGCAAGACCCAACATTGGTACTACATTTGCTTATTAACTTAATAAAATTTGCATAGGGCTTTGCAACCCCGTGGATAATTAATCAACCCCCAGGCCAGTGCTCCTCATGAGTGTTGGTCCAAACTAGAGCACTGTGCGGGGCCAACCCAGGGCAACTTGGGAGATTTCTATCAGGCCTCCATATGAGTCGCTTATCTGTCATGTCCTGAGAACGAGATACGCGTCTCTTATCGGGTTCGTCGACACGTCGGGTGGTCTTGCTGGATTTGTTTTACCTTTATCGAGTGTCTTGCGTGTGGACTCTGACTTTCTTCGGGTTTTCTCGAGGTGTTATAATTCCTTTGGAATTACCTATGATGACCACGAGATCCGTGGTCGAGGCTATTCCTGCGGAGTGTGGTTAATTTGTTTTGGACTAGTTGGAGCACCCCTGCAGGGTTAAATCTTTTCGAGAAGCCGTGCCCATGGTTATGTGGCAACTTGGATATTTGTTTAACACCTGGTTATAGTAAACTTGAAGTAAACTCTAATAAAATACACCAACTGTGTGAGTAACCTTGATCGTCTCTGCTCGTGAACATGATCCGAGAGAGAACACGATGGGGTTATGATTGACGTAAGTAAGTGTTCAGGATCTCATAGAGATCGTACCAAATTCGATCGTTCATCGTAGGCCACTTCTATTTATTTTCATGTTACATAAGTTAGCCACCATATATGCTTAGTGCTGCTGCAAACTAAACACACACCCCATCCCAACCTTTAAGCTTGAATAGTCTCGATACCCGGGCGCTTGATTGCTGAGTCCTTGTGGCTCACAGATTACTACAACCCTCCAGGTACAAGTACAGATGAGTACGCGGCAACATGATCTTACCCAGCTCCAGTGGGAATATGATGAGGAAAGAGGCATCATGTACGTGACTTATCCAAACGAGTAGGGCCCCATGGTCGGGATCTTTGGGATAGCGAGATAGTATCATTTGCATCTGTTTTATCATTTGATTTTGTCCGTAGTCGGACTCTGTCTTCATCTTGATGATTTGAACTCTGCGTGTAATTTTAATTTAGTATGTGGCGAGTGTAAGCCAACTTGTATGCTCATCTCTTCTATAATGTATGATGCAATGATTCTATAGTTGCGAACGACAAGATGCACCTCTATCCCTTGCGAGTTCCTCGTGCCTTAAAATGGCTAGGCGCGCATCTTGGGCGTGACAAGTTGGTATTCAGAGCCTTACGACCATAGGAGCCTTTGCTTGATCGAACTTGGCCGAGTCGAGTCTAGTTAAAACTGTTTTGAGTCTAGTTATATCGGAGAGTAGGATTCTTTTTACTCCTATTCTATGCTCTGGTGAGGTATTCGACTTAGGAATTTTGATTCTACTCCTCTTCCTGCTCAAATATTTTTTAGGATCACGCGGGTATTTTGGAGTCTATATGATACCGATGTGCCAGGGTTCTGTCTTGGTGCCTCCTGTCTGACTTGATTTCTTCCGGGGAGTGGAGCTCCAGGGAATGTTGGCACATCATTATCATTCAGCTTCCTTGATATCTCAGCAAGGAAAGTGTTTGGAATTACTTCAATACTTATCATGGTAAGATAAGGTTGGAGTCACCCAGTACTGGGGAGGCGTCCGGGGTACCACCATGGTTTAGTATCGTTGAGAGTTCGAGGATTCGAGTTAGATGAAGTTGTGAGAGCCTCTGGTTATGTGTTGAAGGATGGATACAATTGGGGTATAGGATTGCTAGTTGTGTGAGATATTTCCTCCTTGTATCCCCCACACCGGATTGCATAACCAGAAAGTTTTCGGAAGTTCTTAGGTGGGAAATCTTGTATTTATCTAGGATCATCTTCTTCAGATGTATGCGGGCATATACATTTGTTTCGAGCACTTAGCTCAATACTTTTTTGTTATTGCAAGTGGCTTGTAATTTCTGATGATGTTATCATAATCGAAGAAGCATTCTTACTAATTTTTCAGTAGGAAGGCTGTGTTGTTATTGTTCAATTTCTTTCAACCATTTGATTCAGCTTTCAATTCATCTTTTCAATGCGATGTTGATGTGATTTGTCCATCTTCAGGATGACTCCATCAACTCGCAACAATCTGGGTCGTGATGAGGAGCAGGCTGATGTTCCACCTCCACAACCACCCCCGCCGCCGCCACCTCCTCCTCCAGAAGCTTGGCAAGCTGTGATGGCCGCAACCAATGCGAACACTTAGATGTTGCTAAGGCTGTTGCAAGAAAGGGAGCAGGGTCAGCAAGGTTTTCAAGGGAATTTCCAGAATTAGCCTCAGTTTGCGACACTCAATCAGTTCCTAGCCAACCAGCCCAAGTCTTTGACCTGTTGTGAGCAGCCTTTTGATGCTGATGATTGGCTTCGTGATATGAGTAAGCATTTTGAGTTCAGCAATGTCAGGCCAGAGGACGTTGTCAGATTTGCATCGTTCCAGATCAAGGGTCAAGCAACTGATTGGTGGCAGCAGTACAAGGATTCCAGGGGCGATCGTGTTTTTAGTTGGGATGATTTCTGTCGTGACTTCAGGGCTCGTTACATTCTGACAAGCTTTGTCGAGGAGATGCATGAGAAGTTTAGGCACGTAAAGCAGGGAAGCAAGTCTGTCTACTAGTACAACGTCGAGTTCCAGGACCTAGCCCGTTATGCTAAGCAAGATTTTGCAGATGACAAGGCTATGATCTATCAGTTCAGAGGTGGTCTCAAGGATGAGCTTCTGCCAGGTCTAGTTCTTCAAGAGCCTCGTGAGTTTGATCAGTTCTACAACATGGCTTTGAAGGTCGAGGCAACTCAGCTCAAGTTGGAGAACTCAAAGAAGCATTCAAGGGATTCATATTCGTCTTCTTCCAGCTCTCAGATGCTTCCCAAGTAGCAGAAGTATTTGGTGCCAAATCCTCCTCCATTTCGTCCTCCTCAGCAATAGAAGCACTTCGGTGGTCATGGTTCTTCCCACCCACCCAACCCATGATTCCAGCAGAGACCCCAGGCGTCCAAGGCAATTCTTGTTCCTGCTCCAGGCAATGTTCGTCCGCTTTCTGAGGTGACTTGTCACAAGTGTGGCCAGAAGGGTCACTATGCAAACAAGTGCAACCAGCACCATCTTCCGCCTCCTCCTCCTATCAGGCCTCCAGGCAATCCTATGGTGAAGCATAATCCCAAGACGGCAAGAGTGAATATGGTAAATGCAGCAGAGGCAGAGGATTCTTCTCAAGTGATCATGGGTAATCTCTTAGTTAATGATTTTCCTGCAAAATTTTTGTTTGATTCTGGAGCATCTCATTCATTCATGTCTAAAGCATTCTTCGTCAAGCATGATTTTGATTCTGAATATTTGAGTAAGGCTTTGCGTGTTGTTTTGCCCATCACTCTCATGAGCGCTAACAAGGTGGTTCCGGATGTTTGTGTCAAGTTGGACAATTATTATTTTCTGGCTTCTCCAATTGTTCTCGGTAATTCCGATATTGATCTCATTTTGGGCCTAGACTTCCTGGCTATGAATAAGGCTTATATTGATTGTAAAGAAAAAGAAGTAAAACTGACTCATCCTTCAGAAGACGTGATTATTTTCGTGGCTCGTGATGACACAATCCGTCTCTTTGCTCTTAATGAGAAGGGTGAAATCTCGGTGATTTCTCAAATTCCGGTGGTGAATGAGTACGAAGATGTGTTTCCAGAAGAATTGCTAGGAATGCCTCCGCACTGGCCAGTTGAGTTCGTGATTGATCTCGAGCCCGGAACTAAACGGGTCTGCAAGCGCCCGTATAAACTTGGTCCCGAAGAGCTGAAAGAGTTGAAGAAGCAGCTAGATGAGCAAGAACGTCTGGGTCTAATCAGACCACGTTCTTCTCCATGGGGTTGTGGTGTTTTGTTTGTCAAGAAGAAAGATGGCACAGATTGTCTCTGTGTCGACTACCATCCATTGAACAAGAAGACAATAAGAAACAAGTACCCACTTCCCAACATCAATGAGTTGTTTGAACAACTGAAAGGTGACAAGGTTTTCTCAAAGCTTGATCTCCGCATGGGTTATCATCAGATACGCATTCACGAAGAAGACATTCCTAAGACCGCTTTCAGGACGAGTTTTGGCTCTTATGAGTACACTGTCATGTCGTTTGGTCTTGCTAATGCTCCTCCAACCTTCTCAAGATTGATGAATTTCATTTTCTCTCCTTTCAAGAATGAATTTGTCTTGGTCTATCTGGATGATATCCTTGTGTTCTCGGAGACAGAAGAAGAGCATGCAGAGCATCTCCGCCTTGTGCTTGACAAGTTAAGAGAGCATCGATTCTATGCCATGTTTTCCAAGTGTGAGCTTTGGCTCAACGAAGTGGTGTACCTTGGGGATGTGATCTCTGCCGAGGGAATTAAAGTGCACCCTGAGAAAATTGAGGCAATCTTGAAGTGGGAACCTCCTCAGAATGTGAAGTAGCTTCAGAGTTTCCTCGGGCTTGCTAGTTATTGCAGAAGATTTGTGGAGAACTTCTCACAAATTGGTAAGCCTCTATACAATCTCATCCAGAAGAGTGTCAAGTATGTTTGGTCTCCTGAGTGTGATGTGGCATTCAATACGCTCAAGCAGAGACTGACTTCAGCTCCACTTCTTGTTCCTCCTGAGCAGTCAAAGCCTTTCCAAGTATTCTGTGATGCTTCCCTCCAAGGCATTGGTAGTGTTCTCATGCAAGACAAGAAGATTGTTGCTTATACCTCGCATCAGTTGAAACCTGCCGAGAAGAACTACCCCACTCATGATCTTGAGTTGGCGGCATTTGTGCATGCTCTAATGACTTGGAGGCATTTGTTGTTGGGTAGACCAGTTGCGGTGTGCACCGACCACAAGAGCTGGAAGTACATTTTCACTCAACCCAATCTCAATCTTCGGCAGTCTCATTGGGTGGAAATGCTTGAGGACTTCAATCCAAGCACCTGGCAAAGCAAATGTCATTGCAGACGCGCTCAGCCATAAGGCGTACTGCAATAGTCTTATCTTGAAGCCTCTTGAACCCGAGTTTTGTGAAGCCTTCCGCAAGCTCTACCTTCAGATGATTTCGCAAGGATTTCTTGCAAATCTTCAAGCTTCTCCGACTTTGGAAGATTAGGTTCGCCAAGCGCAGCTTCTTGACGCGATGGTGAAGAAAGTGAAGAAAGGTGTAGCCAAGGGCATTCCGAAGTATAAGTGCTTTCGCGTTGATGACAAAGACACCTTGTTCTTTGAGGACCGTTTGGTGGTGCCAAAAGGTGATCTTAGAAAGGTTATCATGGACGAAGCACACAATTCTCTTCTGTCCATTCATCCAGGCAGTTTCCAAGATGTATCAGGATCTCAAGCAAACCACCTGGTGGACTCGCATGAAACGTGAGATTCCTCAGTTCGTGAACGAGTGTGATGTTTGTCGCAGAGTGAAGGTGGATCATCAACGTCCAGCAGGTCTTCTTCAGCCTTTGCCTATCCCAGAGTGGAAATTCAATCATGTGGAGATGGATTTCGTCACTGGATTTACCAAGTCCAAGAGAGGCAATGATGCCATGTTTGTGGTTATCGACAAGGTGTCAAAAGTTGCTCATTTACTGCCAGTCAAAGAATCTATCTTGGCAGCTCAGCTTGCAGAGTTGTATACGTCAAGGATAGTGTTTCTGCATGGTATTCCTCAGCTCATCTCTTCTGACCATGGAAGCCTCTTTACTTCCAAGTTTTGGGAGTCCTTCTATACTGATATGGGTACCAATATCCATTTCAGCACTGCGTTCCATCCGCAGACAAGTGGTCAAGTTGAGAGAGTCAATCAGATCCTTGAAGATATGCTGAGAGCCTGTATGATTTTGTTCGGCATGAAATGGGAAGACTGCCTTCCATATGCTGAATTCTCATACAACAATAGATTTCAAGCTAGCTCAGGCAAGGACCCTTTCGAGATTCACTACGGCATAAAGTGTCGTACCCCACTCAATTGGTCTGAAACCGGTGAGCATCAGATATTGGGCAATGACATGATCACTGAAGCAGAAGAAATGTGCCATGTCATTCGCAAGAACCTCAAAGCAGCTCAGTCCCGATAGAAGAGTTATTATGATAACAAACATCGGGATGTTTCCTTTCAAGTGGATGATCTAGTCTATCTCAGAGTCTCTCCCATGAAGGGCACTCAGCAGTTTGGAATTAAAGGGAAGCTAGCTCCTCGTTTTGTTGGTCCTTTCAAAGTTGTTGGCAAGAGAGGCGGACTTGCATATCAACTAGAGCTTCCTCCAAATTTCACAAATGTGTATGATGTCTTCCATGTTTGTCAGCTCCGGAGATGCTTCAAGACTCCTGAGCGAACCATTGAATTCCAAGACATCGATCTCCAAGAAGATCTCTCTTATCGTGAGCATCCAGTTGCAATTCTCGAAGAAACTGAGCGTAAGACTCGCAAAAAGTCTATCAAATTCCTCAATGTGAAGTGGTCTCATCATTCTGACAAAGAAGCTACTTGGGAACGTGAGGACCTTCTCCGTTCCGAATTTCCAGACTTATTTCATTCCTAGATCTTGGGTCGAGATCCTCTTGTAGTGTGGGAGAGTTGTGATAGCCCAAGTGTTGTCCCTACCTTTTATGGCATGTAATCTCTTGTATGAACTTTGTGTCATGAGCTAATGAATGAATTGCACTTTGTCATCCATGTGTTGTCTTGCATTCATGCATCATGCATCATAGCATTCATTTTGCCATGCTTTGTTGTGAAGTGACCTTGTATGGTGTGGTTGGTTGTGATCTTATCTTGTGTGTGTGATGTGGTGTGGTGTTTGTGTGCACTCTCCTTATTCTTCCCCATCTTATCCCTTTCATACAAACCCCGCAAAAAATCCTTTCCTTCTATGTTATTTTAGCAACAGATTTAGCTTGCAAATTAAATTGCTTAAAAATGTTCAAGAGGTAGCCCTATATGTTTTATCAATTTTGAGAATGGTTCTTTTTATGTTTGGAGTTTGTATGCCGGTGTGATTTAAATAAACAGGGGCTGTTATTTTAAAAAGTATTTAAATTAATTGTCCTAAAAATCGTTTTGATATTTTTAGTTATTAGTGCATATTATTTTCTTTGCAAAAGTATTTTTGTTCTGCCCCAAAACCCTTTTTATTTTCCTTTGGGTTTCTCTTTATTGCTGTTTTGTTTAAAAGGAAAAACCCTGTGGTTTTTCTTTTCCAAAGAGAGAGAGCCATGGTGGGCCTTGCCTCTCCCGCGGCCCAGCCCTCTCGAGGCAACGGCCAACTGCCCCGTTCCCCTCCATCAGGCTTCAGAGAGCAGAGGAGCTCTGTCGTCCCCCTTTTTCGTCGCTGTTGCCGTTTGTCCCCTCCTATATATTCCCTCGGCGTCCGTGCCGCCCTCCCTAGGGTTCCCATTCTTCCTAGAGCCACCACCGCTCCCCTCTTTCCCCTTCTCCTCCTTCTTCCTCTCTTCTTTCCCCCCCTTCAGGTAAGAATTCAGAGAGGAGTTCAGAGCAGAGCATCGCCAGTGATCTTCGGTCCTCTGTCGCCTCGCGCCTCCGGTGGACCTCGTCATCAGTGGAGATGGCATGGAGCAAGGCGCCATCATCCTCGGTCCTTTCCCGGAGCTAGGAGGCTCGGGGGTTGTCTTCTTACTCCTCGCTGCGGGTCATCGTCGGGTCTGCTTCCCCTTCGTCGCTGATGTCGTCTCTGCCTCTTCTTCCCCGTCGTTGTGTCAGGGTCGCCATCGTGCTCCCCTAGGTGAGCAATCGACGCACAGTCCTCCTCCCCTGCTAGCTAGAGCCGCCGCCGTCGTACGCATCACCGCCGCGCTCCTGCTCGAGCTCGAGGCGCTCCGTTGTGGGTGCCTCCTCCGCGTCCGAGTGTGGGAATGGAGCCCCTGCACTCCCTGCGTGCCCCGCGTCCCTGCTACCACTTTGCTAGCCCTCCCAGTCGCCAGAATCATCGTCACTGTGTTGTCTGTCGCCGGCATCATCAGTTTCGTCAGTTAGGTGTATATGTGTGTGTATTAGTGAGCTCGATGGCCTCCTCTGTTAAGTGTCGCGCCGATAGCAGAGTGGCAACCGGCTCGGGGTAGCAACCGGTCGATCGTGGGTTCGAGACCGAACCCCTCCCCCTTTGTTTGTCTTTTTTCTCTTTTGTTTTATTTTGTTTTCTCCTTTGATGTGTAGTTTATGTGTGTAGGTGCAAACCACCATGTATGTATATTTTTTCTCCTGTTGTTTATATGTGTGAGTGTATGTGTGTGCTTGATGCATACACACATATGTATGTGTGCATGTGTGTGCGCACATGCATATGTGCTTGTGTATGTGAGTTTGCTTGTATGTGTATATGCATGTGAGTATGCACATATGCATGTGTTTGTGAGTGTGTGTGCTTCATGCATACACACTTATGTGTAGTGGAGTGGTGGTTCATATATGCTTGTGTGTATGTGAGTGTATGTCCCTAGTTTTCTTGTGAGTGTGAGTGTGTGTGTGGCTATATGCATTATGCATATATGGGCATGAGAGTGTGTGTGTGGACGAACACCCCCTGATGGGTGGTATGCTCATGGTTGTATTGTGCTCATATGTCCTTGGGCATATATAGAGCATGTGTGTGCTTGCTTTGTAGTGTGTGTGTTTAGAGAGTGTGTGTGAGTGTGACAAGTGGGTCTTTTCCCCCACTTTCCATACCCTTGTTGGTTATGCATGTTTGTAGGTTTGTAGTTCATTTCCATGTTAAACTAAGTTTCTAAATCTGGTTATGATCATATTTGCTCATGTCCATTTAGAGTAATATTCCACTTATAAGAGTGGATGATGTTTGCTTGCTAGTAATTTGTGCCATGTTGCTTCACATGTATATATGAGTATGACACATGTTTTTAGGGTATAAAGAGCCAATGAATCCATTGGTGCTTTCAGATTTCACTTTTGAGCAAGTTTATAAAACTGTCATTTTCAGCTGTGATGCTACTTTGTCATTTTTGCATGATTTAATCCATGCTTGCTTTGGGGCATGTGCCAACTAGGAAGTGCTAGTGTTTTATATATATTATGCCATGGTATTTTTGTTTAACATGAGAATCGCCCATATAAGTGGGAAACATGCTACAAAGTAGCTAACTTGATGTTTCTGTTTTCACCATGTTAAATATGTCTATTTTCACATGCCATGACAAGAATTAGCCCATGGTATTGGTTGTCTTGTGTTTTGCCTTCGTACCTTGTCGTGAGCGTATCGTGAGAACCGTGACTCCGTTTCTTGTGTTCTTTATATGCATTTCTATCGATTCTGCATGATGAATCCATATTGGCCATGTTCATGCATGTATAAATAACTTAACATGAGGTTCTGTCCAGATTCATTAATAACCTATCCTTTCATGTGAAACATGAATAGTTTTGGATTGCCATGTTTAGTTTCTTCATAAATGAATCATGTATCATCTTTGTTTTGCATTGCACCTTGGTTGGAGGTTTATTGTTGCTGTTTCTCTTGGGTAGACGCGAGTGTTGAACCTGAGTACAAAGAGCTAGGCGAGTACTACTACGAGGATCCCGCTACTTATTCCACTGAAGAACCAACTGGCAAAATGATCGTACACGGATCCCAACACTATTTTCGCTTGCTAGTTTCTCGCTCTTATCGTTACAATTTCCCTACCTACCACTTGAATGTCTGCCTCCTAATTACCATGATAGCCTCTAACCTCAACATCTTAGCAAACCTTTGAATGGCTAAGTTAGCGTTGCTCAGCTCTTCTTATAGCATTCTTAGTTGCAGGTATAGTTGTTCCTTGTGATAACATGTATTTGGCATATCACAATACTATCTGTTATTTAATTTGATGCACATATATATCTTGGTATTGGTGGAAGTCTTGGCCTTTTGCTAGGTGTTTTATTCTGCTGTTACCGCCATAGTTTCTTGTTGCCAGTGTTATGTTTTCCATATTTTGCGCTCCTAACATGCTCGCGGTTGTTATGGCGACCCCCTTGTTTATTCGGTTGAGATTAAAACTTGTCTGGCAAGACCCAACATCGGTACTACATTTGCTTATTAACTTAATAAAATTTGCATAGGGCTTTGCAACCGCGTGGATAATTAATCAACCCTCGGGCCAGTGCGCCTCATGAGTATTGGTCCAAACTAGAGCACTATGTGGAGCCAACCCAGGTCAACTTGGGAGATTTCTATCAGCCCTCTGTAGGCGTCGCTTATCTGTCGTGTTCTGATAATGAGATACGCGGCTCTTATCGGGTTCATCGACACGTCGGGTGGTCTTGCTGGATTTGTTTTACCTTTATCGAGTGTCTTGCGTGTGGACTCTAACTTTCTTCTGGTTTTCTCGAGCTGTTGGAATTCCTTTGGAATTATCTATGATGACCACGAGATCCGTGGTCGAGGCTATTCCCGTGGAGTATGGTTAATTTGTGTTGGAGTAGTTGGAGCACCCCTGCAGGGTTAAATCTTTTCGAGAAGCCGTGCTCGCGGTTATGTGGCAACTTGGATATTTTTTTAACACCCGGTTATAGTAAACTTGAAGTAAACTCTAATAAAATACACCAACTGTGTGAGTAACCATGATCGTCTCTGCTCGTGAACATGATCCGAGAGAGAACATGATGGGGTTATGATTGACGTAAGTAAGTGTTCAGGATCTCATAGAGATCATACTAGATTCGATCGTTCATCGTAGGCTACTTCTATTTATTTTCATGTTACGTAAGTTAGCCACCATATATGCTTAGTGCTGCTGCAAACTAAACACACACCCCATCCCAACCTTTAAGCTTGAATAGTCTTGGTACCCAGGCGCTTGATTGCTGAGTCCTTGTGGCTCACAGATTACTACAACCCTCTAGGTACAGGTATAGATGAGTATGTGCAGGATGATCTTACCCAGCTCCAGTGGGAATATGATGAGGAAAGAGGCAGTATGTACGTGACTTATCTAGACGAGTAGGGGCGCATGGTCGTGATCTTTTGGGATAGCGAGATAGTATCATTTGCGTCTGTTTTATCGTTTGTTTTCGTACGTAGTCGGACTCTGTCTTCATCTTGATGATTTGAACTCTGTGTGGAATTGTAATTTAGTATGTGGAGAGTGTAAGCCAACTTGTATACTCATCACTTTTGTAATGTATGATGCAATGATTCTATACATGCGAATGGCAAGATGCGCCTCTATCCCTTGCAAGGTCCTTGTGCCTTAAAATGGATAGGTGCGCATCTTGGGCACGACACTCATACTCAGCCATGTTGTTGGAGGCGGCGAAGTGGATCTGGAGGGCGTATTTGAGCTGTTCACCATTCGGGGAGGAGAGGACTATGCCGGCACCAAGGCCGGTCCTCATTTTTGAGGTGTCAAAATGCATGCGCAATTGCGTGGAGTCTGTGGGAGGCGGGACGGATTCTGTCTCGGCCCAGTCAACGAGGAAGTCCGCCAACGCCTGCGACTTGATGGCGGTTCTTGGCTCGTACCGGATCTCATGATCAGCAAGGGCGATGACCCACTTGGCGATCCGTCCGGTGGAGTCTCGGCTGCTCATGATCTCGCCAAGCGGGGCCATGCTCACGATGGTAATGGTATGCTCCTGAAAGTACTGCTTGACCTTCTTGGTGGCAAAGTACACGCCATAACACATCTTCTGGTAGTGGGGGTAGATTTGCTTGGACGTGGAGAGAACCTCGCTGAGGTAGTAGATAGGTCATTGAACCGGCAGTGGTTTGCCCTCCTCTGGCCGCTCTACCACCAGGACGACGCTGATGACGCGGGTGGTTGCCGAGATATAGGCAAGCAACGGCTCCTTCTCAACCGTGCGTGGCCAAGATGGGCGTGCGTGTGAGAGCCTTCTTGAGGCCGCAGAAGGCCTCGTCCGCCTTGTATGGCTAGTCAAAGACGCCTGGCCTCTTGGTGGGGCCCTGCTCGACTATAGTCGTCTTCCGCAGGAGCTCGTAAAGGGGCAGGGCCTTCTCCCCCAGGCGGCTTATGAATCGGCTGAGCGAGGCAAGACAGCCAGCGAACTTCTGGACATCCCGAAGCCGTGTCGGCTTCGGGATGCGCTCAATTGCGCTGATCTTCTTGGGGTTTGCTTCGATGTCATGGGCGGACACGAAGAAACCCAAGAGTTTCCCGATGGGAACGCCGAAGACACACTTCTCTGGGTTGAGCTTAATCTTATACTCGCGCAAGTTCGCGAAGGTCTCTCGGAGATCGTCGAGGAGGCTGAAATGCTTCTTGGTCTTGACGACGATGTCGTCGACGTAGACATGAACGTTCTTGACTATCTGAGGTAGGAGGCACTTTTCCATACACCGTTGGAAGGTGGCGCCTGCATTCTTCAGGCCGAAGGACATGGTGATGTAGCAATAGGCCCCGAAGGGCGTGATGAAGGAGTTCTTGAGCCGGTCTTCTGGGTCCAACTTGATCTGGTGGTAGCCTGAGTAGGCGTCGAGGAAGGACAGCAAGTCACAACCAGCCATGGAGTCGATGACTTGATCAATCCGCGGCAGGGCGAAAGGGTCCTTGGGGCATGCCTTGTTCAGGTTCATGCAGTCGATGCACATGCGACAAGTCTTATTTTTCTTCAGCACTAGGACTGGGTTGGCCAGCTAGTCCGGGTGGAACACTTCCATGATGAACCCGACTGCGAGCAGCCGGGCGATCTCCTCGCCTATGGTCCGTCTCTTCTCCTCGGAGAAATGGCGCAAGGGTTTCTTGACCGGCTTGACGTCCCGCCGGACATGTAGTTTGTGCTCGGCGAACTTCCTCGGAACACCCGGCATGTCCTTGGGGGACCATGCGAAGATGTCTCGATTCTCACGGAAGAAGTCGATGAGCTCGTCTTCCTATTTGCTATTGAGGCGGGAGCCAATGGTGACGCATTGAGCCGGGTTGGCCGGGTCGAGCGGAATTTGCTTGGTGTCCTTGGACGGATGGAAGGAGGCCTCGCTGATGGATTGCGAGGGAGGAGCTGGTACGGCTAGCCGGCTGGCGGCAAGGGCCACGAGCCGGTCGAGCTGTCATTTCTCCTCGGCAATCTCTAGGGCCTCTGCCAGCCGGCTGTCGTCTCGAGCACACTCGAGCGACATTTGTAGTCTCGAGTGATGGTGATGATCCCCTTGTGGCCCGACATCTTGAGCTTGAGGTAGGCGTAATGGGGGACCACCATGAAACTGATGAGGGCCGGTCGACCCAACAGCGCGTCGTAGGGGCTCACGAGGTCCACGACCTTGAACAACACTGGCTCATGGCAGAAATGGCCGGGTCCACCGAAGAGGATGTCGAGCGTGATCTTGCCAACAGGGGAGCAGGATTTCCCAGGCATGATGCCGTGGAAAACCATCCGGCTCGCTTGTAGGTCTTCCGTTTTCAGCCCCAGCTTGTGCATTGTGTCGACGTAGAGAATGTTGATGCTGCTGCCGCCATCTATCAGCACCCGAGAGAAGCGACAGGTTCGCTCCTTGGTGGCGATGGTGGGGTCGAGGACCAAAGCGTAGCTGCCGGGATTCTACATCATAGCTGGGTGGTCGGCCTGACTCCAAGTGACCGGCTTCTCCACCTAGTGCATGCACTGGGGAGTCGCCGACATGGTGGCGTTCACCTCCCGACGAAGCTGGCACTAAGTGTGTTTGCCCGTCTCTTCACTAGTGAAGACGATGTAACAACCGTCCTTGTTGGGAAACTGGTCGATGAGACTACTGTCGTTCTGGGCCGGAGCCAGAGCCGGTACCGCGGCGGCTGCTTGGGCCGGGGCCGGCGCGCGGCCGGGTGGCGCGGGGGGAGCTGGAAGGCCGTCCCCTAGGGCCAGTCACTGTGAGAAGCTGCACTGCCAGAGCGTGTGCGTAGAGGGTTTGGCCCCTGAGTGGTTCTTGCATGGGAGGTCGAGCAATTGCTCAAAGGTGAGTTTCGGCTGCCAGGCATCCTTGCCAATGCGCTGGCGCTGGCTGGAAGGCTGGGCAGCCGGCTCTTGCTCCACGATGTTGTTGACCTTCCGGCTCCCGTAGCGGGGATCCGGCTGGTCGTTCTTGTGCTTGTTGTTCTGCGGCTGCCAATCGTCAACAGCCGTCCGGGGTGCGACGGATGCAGCTGTTGCCTTGGCGAGCAGTGTCGTCTTGACCCGAATGGCCGAGTCGGCCGTGGCATACTTGTCCGCCTTGGTCATGAGCTTGGCAAGCGTGGCTGGCTCAGAGCACAGGAGCTTGTGCTTGAGAGTGGTGCTGTCCTGACAGCCCTCGATGAAATACTGCATGGCTTGCACCTCGTGCACCCCCTCGCATGAGTTGCAGAGCTCGGTCCACCGGGTGATCTAGTCACAGAGGGATTCGTCTGGCCCTTGAACGCACATGGCTAGTTCATGGGGGCGGCTAGGCCGCTTGTAGGTGTCGGTGAAGTTGCGGACGAAGGCGTATTCAAAGTCCGTCCAGGTGTTGATGCTGCCGGCCGCCAGGCTGTTGAGCCAGGTGCGGGCCGAGCCGATCAGCATGAGGGGAGCGTAGCGAATGGCTACGCGCTTGTTCCCCCGGGCGATGCACACCGCGGTAGTGTAGTCAATCAGCCAGTCTTTGGGCTTAACGGCCCCGTTGTACTTCGGAGTGTCCCTAGGGAGCATGAAGCCAATTCGGAACGGCTCGGTAGGGATCCGGGGGCCAAAGCAAGCCGGACCGATCGAGCCCTCCTCCTCGACGAGGGCGGATTGTTCAAGTCTATCGAGGCGGTTGTGGGTATCGTTCTCGCTACAGGGAACACGTGTTCCAAGCTGAGTCGAGAGCTTGGCATGGACGGAGGGTGGCACCGACCGCCCCGACTCGCGCTGCGGGGGCGGTGTGTGCTCACGGCTGTGCTGGCTGCTGGATGCCAACGCTTCATGGTAGCGACCGCTTCGAGGCAGGTCGTGGGTGCGCCAGCCATCGACAGCCGGCTGCTCGCTCCCCGGCGTTTGTGAAGGCCGGGGGTTGTTCGTTCTGGTTCGGCGGCCGGAAACGCGAGGGGAGCAAGAGTACTGGGCCACCTGACAACCGGTAGTTCCCGTTCCCTCGTGCTCGGGCTAGGGACCTTCGGCGGCCGCGCCGCCCGGTGCGTGCAGATGCTGCTATGCATCAGCAACATCAATGAGCTCCTTGATATTGCGCTCGTGGGAGGCATGCTCTTCTCCCTCCAAGGTGGCCAACTCCTCATAGGCCACCTTAAGGGCCCGCATTTTGGCCATGGGGGTGTCGTAGACGGGCATCCTGCCGCCGAGGATTTTGACAACCACGCGACCGTGGTCACGCATAGCCCCACGCCGGCTGGGCTCGGTGCCAGCCGATGTGAGCCCTTAGGCGGAAGCGTACTCCCGCTAGGACGCCTCCAAGCGGTGGCGGGTGGCCGCAAGGGCGGTGGCGTCCTCGAACAGGATGCGGCAAGCCACCTCGAGATCGGCCACGGCGGTGTTGGGGTTCGCCGTCGGGGCTATAGGAGTGCTCAAGCCTTGGAGGGCTGCGCCGAGCGGGAGGACGTGCCGACGCGGGCAGTGGCAGCGTTAGCCGCGGCCCGTACCCATACAAAACGCTCGGTGAGCGCGTCGATGTTGTCCGCGAGGCCGACGGAGTAACCCATAGGGCATGCCGGAGCAAGCCCCACGAGCCTGCGATTTCTCCTGGGTGAGCGGCTGCGAAGAAGAATGGCGAGGGGTCCCGCCCGGAGCATGAATCCGACCGACACGGCGTACGACCCCACGATGGGCGCCAACTATCGTCGTTTTCTCACAACAGATGCCATGGGGAGGCTTATCGTAGGTGGTTGGGGCCGAAGGACGCCGACGGTCTCCGGGAGCGATATTGGGCACAAGAGGTGGCGACACACGATGTACCCAGGTTCGGGGCCCTCCGTGGGAGGTAACACCCCTAGTACTGCTTGGTTTGGTTAGATGGATGGGTATGAATACAATGGTGCTCCTGGAGCTATATCTGGAGGAGGAAGAAGGGGCAGCCGGCTCTTTCTCCACCTCTGCTAGAAGGTGTTGCGTATGTTTGTCTCTGTCTCTGTCTCTGTGCATGCGCGTGCCTCCCTTTCGTTGCATGGGGGGCTCAGTGGGTTTTATAGGCCAACCCCCCGGCTCATATAAAATGCTCTAAGTACAAAGGTGGGGGGACCCGGCTGTCAGTCTCTTCGGCTGGCCAGGGGGTCCTGCTATTCGCGTCGTCTCGTCGTTGGTGGGGTCTACCGGCCGAGCAGTCCCATCTCCTGCTAGGGCCCGCCAGCACGGGCCACCGGGTCGGCGTCACCTAGCGCCAGCCAGCCGAAGTCATTGGTACGGCCGGCGGCACTGTAGCCATGGCGGGGCAGGTAATCAAGTGGCTAAGGCGTGCCGACACTATTCCCACGCCCGGTCGCGCTCGCCGAGGTCAGCGAATGGGACAGTTGGACTGTTGCCATGCGCTGCAGGGCGTCAGCGGCAACTATAGCCACAGGGCCGCCCGTCGTGCCGGTCACATCGCGTCGTCGTACCCGCGCGCAGAAGGACGGGACGGGGCATGTCCGTCCCGAGGTCAACGGAAGGGCCGACCCATGGGTAGCCGGCCATGTCCAGTTGGCCGAGGGTCCAACCGGCTCCTTTATCAGCCGGCCAGACCGCCATCTGGCACTGGCTCAACCCAGGCGCCCTCGAGCCATCCATGGCCAACCGGCCGCGTAGTTTTTCCTCAAAGTGAAGGGGGAAGACCCCATTTCTTTGGCCTACCTAGGGGTAATAACCCCGTCACAAGGTAGCCCACTTCATCCCCGTCAGGACCACCTACGATGGAAGCCAGCTCGCGAATCTCTACATCAACCGCATTGTGAGTCTTCACGGAGTTCCAAAGGAGATCGTGTCAGATCGAGAAACCCAGTTCACCTCTTGATTCTGGAAGAAGTTTCAAGAAGCTATGTGAACCAAGCTCTCCTTCAACACTGCTTTTCACCCCCAGACCGGTGGGCAGATGGAACGAGTAAATCAGGTACTCGAAGATATGCTCCGTGCTTGTGTTTTGGCATATGGAGGCAAGTGGGAAGATTTCCTACCCTTCTCCAAGTTCTCATACGACCACAGCTATCAGTCGAGTCTTCAAATGGCACCGTTTGAGGTGCTGTATGGACGCAAGTGTCATACTCCCCTCAATTGGTTAGAGACCGGAGAAGGGTTGATTTTTGGACCGGATATCCTCCGCGAAGCCAAAGAGAAAGTTCAAATCGTCTGAGAACATCTGAAGGCCGCAAATCAAGACAGAAGAGCCACGCTGACTCTCACCGCCGAGAAGTGAACTTCTGTGTTAGTGACCATGTCTACCTCCGGGTCATGCCTCTCAAGGGAACTAAGCTCTTCCACGTCAAAGGAAAGCTCGCACCAAGATATATCGGCCCCTTCAAGGTCACCGCATTGCGAGGAGAATTTGCCTACCAACTGGAACAAACTCCTGAGGTGTCGGATGTGCACAACGTCTTTCATGTGTCACAGCTCTGGAAATGTCTGCAAGTTCCCAACCGCCCGACCTCTATAAGGACATCGACCATCGAGCCATCGATCTTCAGCCAGATCTCACTTATTGTGAGAGGCCAGTTCGCATCTTGGATGAAGCCGAGCGCTGCACCCGAAGCCGCACCATCAAGTACTTCAAGGTCCAGTGGAGCAACCACACTGAAGCAGAAGCAACCCGGGAGCGTGAAGATTATCTTAGATCAGAGTTCCCTTATCTTTTTAGCACTTAGCCTAGGAATCTCGGGGACGGGATTCTTGTAAGGGAGGAAGGTCTATCACACCCTATGTTTGTATCACATTGTTATGATTGGGTTTATAAAATTTGGAGCCAACTAAAACTTTTTCTATGTGTTTGTGCTTGCTTGCTATTGTTTGCTTGCTTGTTGATTTGGTTTTATGGCACTACTAGTTTCTATTCCACTCCATAGTCATCTTCCTTGATCCAAACCCCTTGACCAATGATCATGCCATGTGAATAGTGCACAAAAATATTTTTCTCAAATTTTGTTTTAACCAAAAATGATTTATTTAATTTAAGTTTCCAAAACCCCCTGAAATGAGGTTTGCACTGCAAGTCCTCAAATCAGGTGGACCCTTCTTTTCCAAGGGCTTTATTTCAAACCTACTATATATATGACTTCTGAAAACCACCAAATACCATTTTAAAAGATTATTTTCATATTTTATTTAAAGGCTTTTTCTTAAGGCCAGAAATGGTTTTTCCTAGGGAAAAATTATTTAAATGCTTTCTAAATATTAGAGAAAATTTAGAGAAACTCAGTGGACATATAGTTTCCATATATATGAGTTTGAACACAAGGGAATGATCAGATCATAGGCAAAACCCATCACAACCCTTTCTGTTCAGATCAAACGTTTCGAATGTTTCTATTAGAAATATTCTCAATAAATTCCAGGAAAATTCCAGCAAGTCAACACTATCTTGGGTGGTGATCTTGAAAAGTTTCATAGCAATCCAAGTTAGTTTGGTCTATAAAATCATCCCAAAACCATTCCTGTCCAGAATCAAATTTGTGCAACTTTACATTGTGCAGTATCTCCCCTTGGCCTCAAACTTAGTGGGCATGCTCTAATGGCCAAATAGCGATGATACACTAAGTGGTGCATCAAGGGTTAAAGCCTAGCATCATTGGATCTGCAAAAATCAATTGGACCCTTCTTTCCCAAAGGTCAACACTATCTTGGGTGGTGATCTTGCAAAGTTTCATCCCAATCCAAGTTATTTTGGTCCATCAAGTCATCCCAAAACCATTCCTGTCCAGAATCAAATCTGAGCAACTTTACATTGTATAGTATCTCCCCTTGGCCTCAAACTTGGTGGGCATGCTCTAACGGACAATTAGTGATGATACACTAAGTGGTGCATCAAGGGTTAAAGCCTAGCATCATTGGATCTGCAGAAATCAGTTTGTGCCACTTTCTAGGGTTCACCAAATTTCCATTATCAACTTTTTCTCTTTAAGCTCAAATTGGGTGAAGCATCTCATTTTTACCTAGCCTTTGACCCTGGTAAAAATCTCGATAAGGTGGAAGCATCTTGTTGCCCAAAACACCACCAAACACCTTCTGGTGATTTGGTAAAACCCTCATTTTCACCCCTCTCTCTTTTACCCTTGGCCCCAACTTTTTGCCACAATCTCCAGTGGATGCATTTTACCTCCACAAAGATTTTCATGGACAAAGCCCAAGTGTAAGGTGGGGTAGAACCCCTATTTCTACCCTGGAGCATCTTTTTCTATCCTCCCCTGCCCATTTCTTTTCTCCCCTAGCTTCCCTTAGCCTCCAAGCATCCAAAGAGCATCTCCAGACCCTCTAGGTGCTAGCAGAGAAAGTGGGGCACCCCAGAATGCGCGCGCAGCAGCAATCCCAGCCATAAGCATGCTCTGGAGCACGCTACAATGCACTCTTGCACTGTAGCCGCGTCCCAATGGCTGCCTCCGACCACCTCGGGCCGCCCTGGCTTTTCCCCTCTGCCCCCTCGGCGTCCGCAATACGTCGCCTAGTCGGCCCCCTCCTCCCACTCTCTCCGACGGCTCCTGCGCGCGTGCCCAGTGCCGCGCAAATCGGCCAACCAGCGGGCTCGCACGCGCGCGTGCCCCCACCTCTCTCTCCTCTCTCCCCCGTCCTATACCCCGCCCACGAAGCCCCCAGACACACCTGTTCTCTTCCTCGTGGCCTGTGGCGAGCACCCCATGCTCGCCGGCGCACAACGCCCTAGGTGGACTGGCGGTCGCCTATAAATAGGCCGCCCCGCTCCCCCTGACCCTCTCTCCTCGCTCTCCCTCTCTTTCCGTGTTCTCCCTATGCCTAGATCTCTCTCCCTCGTGGTCGGGAGCCTCCTCTCGACCCAAACCCTCGCTGCCGCCGTCGGGTTTCCTCCTCGCCGGAGTTCCCCTGTCTCCCCGGCAACCCCGCGACCCCCCTCCAACGCGTGACGCTCCCACGAACCCGTCTATGCCCTCCATTCCCTCCGCCGTGGCCTGAAGCCTTCGGTGAGCCCCTCCTCCACTGCTGTCGTGAGGAGAGGGATGACAGGTGGGGCCCACTTGTCATCCCCTTGCCCCCTCTCTCTCTCGCTGGCAGGCCAGGCCCGCGGGCTGGTTTAAAAACAAACCTGTCACGCGTGGCTCCTCGCCTTGGCTGACTTCCCTCTTGGGCCGGCTTCGGCCAGGCATTCTGGCCCGAAAGGGCACAATAGCCTTTTTCCTTTTCTTTTTACTCTGTTATTTGCAAAAATCCCACAGGGAGAAATATTTATCCAATGCCAATTTTTCTTCCACCTAAATTCATAAAATAATCCCTAGAATTTAATAGTGCCATTTGTAAAAATGTTTGAAAATCTTTTTAGTACTGCTTTATTTTAAAACCTATATATGGGCACCCTTTTGCCTCTGTTATTTTATTTCCAAAATCTTTTTCAAAACAAAACTCTAGGAGAATATTTTTAGTATGACTTTTAGGATTTATCAGATTAGGAGAACATTTTTGGTAGTAGATTGAGTGCTCTGTTTTGTGTGATTGCTTATTTTTATCGTTTTATTTCGTGGCGATATATTACGCGGTTGACGAAGAAGTTGGACCCGAAGACTTCAAAGACCCCGGAGACTTTGCTGAGCCAAGCAAGCAGCCCTTTGACCCTGATAAGAAACCATTTTATTGCGAGTCATATAACACTTTGCTTTCACCGTATCTGATCATGTGTTGTGGTGTTCCCCTTTCGGTGGGATGCCTCTGATACTTCTCCGATGACACTTGTATCGTGCATGACCCTACCACCTTATGAGGGTTGTGCGGGTGGGAGTAGTTAGGTTGCTGATAGATGCTACGCAAATGGGATGGGACTTATGCATAGTGATGACAAGGAAGAGGTGATTTCAAAGACTTTTCGGAAACCCCGTCGGGTGCCACTAATGCCTGAGGGAGATGACAATGAGATGGGTGACCACTTGAGAAATAAGTGATGTGCCGGAATAAGATGAGTATGTGTTTTTGAAAACAGAGGGTTTAAGATTTGTCGACCGTCCCAACCTTACATGCGCAACCACGATACCCCTTATGGGACGGGGCTTTGTTGATTACTATGGTTGGTACTAGCAAGGATCCCGCATTACTAGTGGCAAGAGTGAAGTGATCACTCTTGAGACGGGGTCGTCCCTGAGTGCAAGGTCATGCGCTGTCTTTACAGGCACCGGGCACACCGTTGCATGCCCTCATGGGTGATACGTGTGATGTATATCATGAGGGATGGCACCAACGAGTGGACTCTTTGTTTAGTATCACCATGGGAAAGGCATTGTTCGGGTGCTTACCTCGGGTATGTTATATACCGCGAGTCGTGGATGACATGGAAGTTCCCCGAGTCTTGTGGGTAAAGTGTACAACTTCTGCAGAGTGTAAAACTACTCAAATAGTCATGTCCACCGTCAAGGACAGTTGGGTGGTGCTGCTTATGGCACGTCCGAGTGTTTTCGTGAAACTTGCTGTGAGTATGGTGTGGTGGTGACAAGAGGTCGCCTGAGCTAAGTCCGATGACTTAGCGTGAGAATTCTCCTAAGTACGATGGCTTAACATGATGAATGAACATGAGGTGTTCGTCCCCTACTTATGTTGATATCCGTAACTTGTTCATATGGATATCTGCTAATTGTTGATGCATGTTCACTAGTTGCTTGATCATGTCATTTGCATTTAAAAATTAGCTTTCCGCAAACTTACCCTTTAGTGCTATATCATGCATCATTGTTACCTTGTTCCACACTTGGTTTGCTAGCGAGTACACTCAAAGTACTCATTGGCTTGCTAGTGGTTATTTAACTGGCGAGGCATGGAAGAACATGAGTATGTTGAAGAGTTCGTTGGAGATGACCATGCAAGCTAGGACGCTTCCCAGTCAGAATGCCTGTAGGTTAAGGCAGATGGCATGGGTTCACGCTTTCGACCAAGATTTCTGTTGCTTGTTCTATTTTAAGTGGTTGGCCTGTGTGGCCCTATCTATGTAAGACTAAGATCTTCGTGGTCATTATTTGTGTAAGACGTTAAGTGTGGATGTCAGACTCTTGTTATTCAGCTTATGTGTGTTCAGTGAGCATTGATCTCTAGGATCACTATACATGTGCATTCGGTGATCAAGACTTATGAGTCGGGGCCCCCACTATCTCCCTCGGGCATCAGTGGCTTCTGACGGGGTTTTCGAAAAGTCTTTGAAATCATTTCTTCCTTCCCATCACTAGGGATAAATCTCATCCCTCTTGCGTAGCATCTATTAGCATCCTACCTACACCCACCCGCACATCCCTCATAAGGTGGTAGGGTCATGCACGATGCAAGTGCCAACGGAAAAGTATCGGAGGCATCCCACCAAAGGGGGAATACCACATCATGATCAAACATCGAAACAACAAATGCTATATGTCATGCATGAAAAAGTTTCTTAACATGGTCGAAGGGCTGCTTGACTGGCTCAAAACAGTCTCCGGGGTCTTCGAAGTTTTCGGGCCCAACTTCCTCATCAACCGCGCAATCTATCATCACGGAAAAAAGCGATGAAAATAAGCATCACACAAAAATAGAGCACACAAGCCACTATTAAAAATGCTAACCTATTCTGATAAATACTAAATGTCATACTAAAATATTCTCCTAGGGTTTTGTTGTGAAAAAATATTTTGGAAATTAATTAATAGAGGCAAAAAGATGCCTAAATATGGGCCCCACCTGTCATCCCTCCTCGTGACAGGAGCGGAAAGGGGCTCACCGATGGCGTCTCCGGCCACGACGGTCCAAGCGGAGGGTACTGACGCGCTCAGGGGCTCCCATGCATCGGTGGGTGGCCGAGGGAAGCACCGAGGCAATGGGAAACGCCGGCGAGGGAAAAAATCCAACGACAGCGAGGGTTTGGTTCGGGAGCGGGATCCCAACCACGGGGGCGAGCGGGCTGAGCACGGGGGAGTTGCGGATGGGTGGAGAGAGCGAGGAGAGAGAGGCAGGGGCTCGGGGACGCCCTCTTTATAGGTGGGCGCCGACTCACCATGAACGCGGTGCGCTGGTGAGCACGGGGCGCTCACTACAGGCCCCGGGGATGGAATGTAGCATGTCCAGGGTGCTTGTGGGTGTGGTCTAGCCCAGGGGGAGAGAAGAAAGAGGCGAGGGCGCGCGCGCGTGTGGGCCCTCTAATTGGCCGAGCTGCGCGGCGCCGGGCACACGGGCAGGGGTCGCCAGAGAGAGAGGGAGGAGCGGGTCGACCACGTGGAGCCTTGCGGACGTCGAGGGGGACAGTGAGGACACATTGGGGAGGCCCGAGGCTGTCGGCAGTGCTCATTGGGCAGTGGCTACAGTGTGGGTGCACACTGTAGCACGCTCCAGAGCGCGAACTCTGCATGTCAGGGCATCCCCTTGGCACAATGGGCACGTCCACTTGTGTCCTAGGGATCTAGGGGGTTTAACAATGGTGGATAGGGCATTGGATGCTCTGTGGTTCCTTAGGAGAGAAGGAAAGTTGAGAGAGAGAGGGAAAACTCCTGTCCAGGGGGAAGAACGAGGATTTTGACCCCACTTACCTAAGGAGTCTTGGCCAGGGAGAGTTACTGGAGGTAGCTAGTAACCTAGAGGGGTTGTGATAAAAAGTTGGGGGCAAGGAAAATAGAGAAGATGGTGAAAATGATGATTTCTAGAATTGACAAGAAGGTGTTTGATGGGGTTTTAGAGAAGAAGATGGACCTTGCTTGCCCTGGGATTTGATAGGATCAAATGGTGGTTAGAAATAGTCTGGATCACCAAGTTTAAGCTCAAGAGGACAAAGTTGGCAATGGAAACTTTGTTGACCCTAGAAACTAACAGAATCAGATTTCTGTAGATCTATTTGTGCTAATATTTTACCCTTGATGCACCACTTAGTGTAGCATCATTATTTGGTGATTAGAGCATGCCCACAAAGTTTGAGGTCAAGGGGAGAAACTTCACAATGTAAAGTTTCTCAACTTTGGATCTAGACACGGAGGTTTTTGGGATGGTTTGATGAACCAAATCAACTTGGGTTGAGAATAAACTTTGTAAGATCATCCACTATGATAGTGTTGACTTGCTAGAATTTCCTTGGAATTTATTGAGAATATTTCTTATAGAAATATTCCAAAATTTTGATTTGAACAGAAAGGGTTTTGAGGTTTTTCCCCATGATTTGAACATGCCCTTGTGTGTAAACTCATATATATGGAAAATATATGTCCATTGAGTTTCCCTAAATTTCCTCAAATATTTTGAAAGCATTTACATAATTTTTCCCTTTGAAAGACCATTTCTGATCTTAAGAGAAGGCCTTTAAATAAAATATAAGAATCATCTTTAAAATTAATATTTGGTGGTTTTGGAAAGTCTTATATATAGTGGTTTTGAAGTAAAGCCTTTGGGAAAGAAGAATCCACCCAATTTGAGGACTTGCAGTGCAATCCTCATTTCAGGGTTTTTTGAAAACCTAATTGGACTAGATCTTTTTTGGTTAAAACAAGATTTGATAAAAAATAGTTTTGGGCATTATTCACATGGCATGATCATTTGGCAAGAGGTTTGGGTCAAGGAAGATGAATATGAAGAGGATAGAATCTAAGAGTGCCATACACCACAATCATCAAGCAAGCAAACATCATTGCAAACAAGCACAAGCACTTTGAAAAAGTTTCAGTTGGCTCCAAATTTCTTAAACCCAAACATATCAAGGTGATACAAACACAAGGTGTGACACTATTGTTCATGATAATGAGTTTATTTAATAAATTTACTAAAGCTCCCACTCAAATTGACATCCCTCAGGTCATCTAAGTGTTACATGATCCACATTCACCAACTCAAGTCCGATCATCACGTGAGTTAAGGTGGTTTCAGTGGTGAACATCATCATGTTGATCATATCTACTATATGACTCATGCTCGACCTTTCGGTCTCTTGTGTTCCAAGGCCATGTTTGTACATGCTAGGCTCGTCAAGTTTAACCCGAGTGTTCTGCATGTGCAACACTGGCTTGCACCCATTGTATGCGAACGTAGAGTCTATCACACCCGATCATCACGTGGTGTCTCGACACGACGAACTTTCGCAACGGTGCACACTCAGGGAGAACACATTTCATCTTGAAATTTATGTGAGGGATCACCTTATAATGCTACCGTCGTTCTAAGCAAAACAAGGTGCATAAAAGGATTAACATCACATGCAAATCATAAGTGACATGATATGGCCATGAACTTGTTCTTTTGATCTCCATCTCCATAGCACCGGCATGATCTCCATCGTCACCGGCATAACACCATGATCTCCATCATTGTGTCATCATCAGGGTTGTTGCGCCCACCATGCTCATACTATTATTGCTACAGCTTAGCGATAAAGTAAAGCATTACATAGAGCTTAAAGATTGACATGCATGTCATACAATAATCAGAGACAACAACCCTATGGCTCATGTCGGTTGCCATACTCATCGACATGCAAGTCATGATATTCTATACAAAAACATGATCGTCTCATACATCATATATATCACATCATGTAATTGGCCATATCACATCACAACATACCCTACAAAAACAAGTTAGACGTCCTCTAATTGTTGTTGCATGTTTTACGTGGATGCTATGGGTATCTAGCAAGAATGATTCTTACCTACACAAAACCACAATGGTGACATGAAGATTGCTTTTCAACCTTCTACAAGGACCGCCTGTGAGAGCCTGGCTTAATAGGAATGATAGACTACTCATATCAACAAGGAATTCCTTCTTTTTTGGGAGCCCACTCGAAAAGAACTCGAAAGTTAAGCGTGCTTGGCTTGGAGCGATTCTAGGATGGGTGGCCGACCGGGAAGTTGGTCACGGGTGCGCATGAGTGAGGACAAAGTGCGCAGGAAAGACTAGTGTTGGTCTGTGGGGCTAGTCTAGATCCCGCCAGGCATAACGGGGTGTTACAATTGGTATCAGAGCCGACCCTTGCGGTTACACGGGCGTGCACGGGTCAGGTGCATGGTCATGTGGCACATGACGTGTGTGGCCCATCGTGCAACACAACATGGAACATGTGCCGGACTGGACGCGCATACGTGTGCCAAAAGGGAACATTCCTGATGGGCCGACGAGGACGTCAGTTCCTAAGAGTGGGGGTGTATGCAAGAGACTAGCTTAATAGGAATGATAGACTACTCATATCAACAAGGAATTCCTTCTTTTTCGAGAGCCCACTCAAAAAAACACCAAAGTTAAGCATGCTTGCCTTGGAGCAATTCTAGGATGGGTGACCGACCGAGAAGTTGGTCCCGGGTGCGCATGAGTGAGGACAAAGTGCGCAGGAAAGACTAGTGTTGGTCTGTGGGGCTAGTCTAGATCCCGCCAGGCATAACGGGGTGTTACACCGCCTTAATCAAATCTGATCCAGCTAAAATGGGAGAGACAGACACCCGCCAGCTATCTTTATGCGACAAAGTCACATGTTAGTCGATGGAACACGGTCTCTCGTAAGCATACGAGTAAAGTCAGTCCGAGCCGCTTCATCCCATAATACCGCTGAACCAAGAAAAGTCTATGGAAGGAAGTAATCTGAATATCAACACCCACAAACTCCTTGTGTTCTACTCAAGATCTCATGTACGCATAGACCTAGCTCATGATGCCAGTATTGGGTAATGTTGCATGGAAACAAAAAAAATCCTACGCTTCACAAGGATCAATCTAGGAGATGAGCATCTATGAGAGAAGAGATTGGATCTACGTACCCTTGTAGATCTCAAAGTGGAAGCGTTAAAGAACACGGTTGATGTACTGGTACGTCTCTGCGATCCAAATCACAAGCCGTCCCACAAACTCCCGGTCAAGTGTCGAACGGACGACACCTCCATGTTCAGCACACGTGCAACTCGATGAAGATCTCTGCCTTCTTGATCCAGCAAGAGGGAGCGGAGAGGTAGACGGGGTCGCCGGCAGCACGACAGCATCGTAGCGGTGGTGGTGGAGCTGATCCGGCAGAGCTTCGCTAAGCGGTGCTGAATCAATCTACTAGAGGAGAGGTAATCGGGGAGGGAGGAAGCACTGCGCCGTGACTTGTGTTTGCAGCCCTCCCTCCCCTCTTATATATATAGGGGGAAGAGGAGGGGATGGCCGCCCTAGGGTTTCCCCTAGGGTTTGGTGCAGTGGCCCAGGGAGGTGGGGCGGTGGCCAGGGTGGCTTGGCCACCAAGTTTGGTGGCTAGCCCACCCTTTTGGCCCGACCCTTGCCTCTAGCCGCATGGGCTGACGGGGTTATTACCCCTAGGTAGGCCAAACCAACAGGGTTCTCCCCCCTCGTTTCAAAGAAAAACTACGTAACCGGCTGCCCACAGCCGGCTGGAGCGTGGCCGGGTTGGGCTGTCACCGGCTGGCGAGACGGATGACTAGTCGAGGAGCCGGCTCGACCCCCGACCGGCTAGATGTGGCCGACTGCCTCCGAATCGCCTCCTCCGTTGATCCCGGGGCGGACATGGAACGTCCCGTCCCTCTACGCACAAGTACGGCGACAAGACAGGACCGCCACGATGGGCATCATTGTAGCCACAGTAGCCGCTGGGCCGTCCGGGCCGCTGACCTTGGCGAGCGCGACTGGGCAGGGAAATAGTGCCAACAGACCCCTGGCCACTCGATTACCCGTCCCTGCGTGGCTATAGGGCAGCTGGCTGTACCAGAGACTTCAGCCGGCTGGCGCTAGACGATGCCTCCCGGGCGTCCTGTGCCGCGGTAGGTGGGTGAGGGCCAATCGTGGAGCCGGCTGGCGGGCCCTAGCAGGCGACGGGACCGCACAGTTGGTGGACCCTATAGGTGAGGAGACGGCTCGAAGGGCAGGACCCCCTGGTCAGTCGGAGATGCTGCTAGCCATGTCCCCCCACCTGTGTACCTTAGGAAAATTGTAAGCCGGGGGGTTGGCCTATAAAACCCTTCAAACCCCCCATGCAACGGGGATAGACAACTCTCACGCACACACCTACGGGACATTTCCCACATTCTCACATTCGGTAGCGGAGGAAGGCGATCCGGCTGCTCCCTCTTCCTCCACTAGACTCAGCTCCGGGAGTAACCCTGTAGACACACCCATCCATCAAACTAGACCAAGTAGGACTAGGGGTATTACCTCCCACGGAGGGCCCTGAACCTGGGTACATCGTGTGTCATGACCGCTCGTACCTAATCTCACATCCGGAGCCCGTCGGCGTCCTCCGGCCCCAACCACCTATGATAAGCCTGCCCATGGCATCTGTCGTGAGAAAACGACGACAGTTGGCGCCCACCGTGGGGCCGTACGCGTCGTCGGCCGGATTCATGCTCCGGGCGGGACACCTCGCCATTCCTCGCCGTTGCCGCACGTCCAGGCGGAACCGCAGGCTCGTGGGGCTTGCTCCGGCACGCCCTCTCGGAAGCTCCATCGATGCGCTCACCGAGCGTTTCGGCAGGCTCAGCCTCGCCGAAGCTCAGGCCGTCGACGAGTACCCCAGCCAGGTGCTCGTCTGCGCCACTCTGCCCATGACTGTGGGTGAACTTGTTACAACCCAGTCCAGTAGCTCCCACGATCGCGTGGGGGCAATGGCCATTCTCCTCCACCTCCTCCGGACATGCGCGGGCCAAGGCTAACGCCGCCGCGGCCGGCATTGTCACCTCCGACCCGCTCGGTGCGGCCCTCCGCGGCTTGAACACCCATATTGCCCCGACGACAAACCCCGAGGCCGCGACGGCCGAGCTCGAGGCGCCTCGCCGCGTCCTGCTCAGGGCGCCACCGCCCTCGTAGCCACACAGCGCCGCATGGAGGCCGCTCAGTAGGAATACGCTTTTGCCTACGGTCTCACCCTGGCTGGCACTGAGCACAGCCGGCGTGGGGCTATGCGTGACCGCGGTCGTGTGGTCGCCAAGATCCTGGGTGGCAAAATGCCCATCTACGACACCCCCGCAACCAACCTGCAGGCCCTCAAGGTAGCCTACGAGGATTTGGCTACCTTGGGTGGCGAAGAACGTGTCATCCGCAAGCGTCACATCAAGGACCTCATCGACACCGCTGACGCGCAGCAACATCTACTCGCGGCTGGCGGTGCTGCCTACAAAGGCCCTGACCCGAGTGCGAGGGCAAGGGGACTGCTGGCCATCAGCCGGCACAGCACTCCTGCTCCCCTCGTGTCTCCGGCCGCCGGGTCGAGGCTAGCGATCCCTGGCCCTCTCAGCCGCCATGGAGCGAGCAGCCGGCTGTAAACAGACGGCGCGCACCAACAACCCGCCTCGTAGTGGCCGCCACGAGGTGCCGGCTGCGGGCAGCCGGCGCAACCGCGAACACACTCCGCCCCCGCGACGTGAGCCAAAACGATCGGTTCCGCCCATCATCCGTCCTGAGCTCTCGTCCCGGATCGGGCCATGCATCACCCGCAGCAAGAACGATGCCCGCAACCGCATCAACCAACTCGCGCAGTCTGCCCTCCTCGAGGAGGAGGGCTCGATTGGCCCGACCTATTTTGGCCCTTGGATCCGCAACGAGCCATTCCCAACCGTCTTCACGCTTCCTTGGGACACCCCGAAGTACAACGGGGCCGCCATGCCCGAGGACTGGCTGATCGACTACACCACCGCGATCGGCATCGCTAGGGGGAACAAGCGCGTAGCCGTTCGCTACGCCGCCCCCCTCATGTTGATCGGCTCGGCTTTAAGGAAGCCTCCGTCCGCAACTTCACCGACACCTACAAGCGGCCTGGCCGCCCTCGTGAACTCGCCATGTCCATTCAGGGACCAGACGAGTTCCTCCACAACTACCTCACTCGGTGGACCGACCTCCGCAACTCCTACGAGGGGGTGCACGAGGTAAAAGCCATACAGTACTTCATCGAAGGCGGTCGAGACGGCACCCCCCTCAAGCACAAGCTTCTGTGCTCCGAGCCGGCCACACTTGTCGAGCTCATGACCAAGGCGAACAAGTACGCGATGGCTTATCCAGCTATCCGGGTCAAGACGACCCTGCCCACCAAGGTGACGATGGCCGGCAACGTCCTGGCCGGCTGCCGACAACCGGCAGCCGAAGAACAACAAACCCAAGAACGACCAGAAGGATCTCCCCTACGGGAGTCGTCAGGTCACCACGGTTGAAGAGCAAGAGCCGACTGCCTAGTCTTCCAGCCAGCACCGGCGCACTGGCAAGGCTGCCTCGCAGCCGAAGCTCACCTTCGAGCAAATGCTTGACCTACCCTGCAAGAACCACTCAGGGGACAAGCCCTCCATGCACACGCTCCGGCAGTGCAGCTTGTCATAGCGATTGGCTCGGGGGGGACGGCCTTCTGGCTCCTCCCGCGCCACCTGCCAGTGCACCGACCCCGGCCCCAACTGTCGCCCTAGCGTCGGCTTCGGCTCCGGCCCAAAACGATAGTCGTCTTGACGACCAGTTCCCTAACCAGGATGGTTGCTACGTCGTCTTCACCAGTGAAGAGATGGGCAAACATATTTAACACCGTCTCCTTCATGAGGTGAACGCCACCATGCCGGCAACTCCCCAGTTCATGCACTGGTCGGAGAAGCCAGTCACCTGGAGCCAGGAAGATCACCCGGTCATGATACCAAGTCCCGGCAGCTACGCCCTAGTCCTCGACCCCACCAATTCCACCAACAAGCGCACCTGCCGCTTTTCACGGGTGCTGGTAGATGGTGGCAGCAGCATTAACATCCTTTACCTCGACACGATGCACAACCTGGGGCTGAAGATAGAAGAGGTACAGGCGAGTGGGACGGTCTTCCATAGCATCATGCCTGGAAAGTCCTGTTCCCCTGTCGGCAAGATCACACTCGACGTCCTCCTCGGCAGACCCGACCACTTCCGCCGCGAGTCGGTGCTGTTCGAGGTCATGGACCTCGGAAGTCCCTACCACGCACTATTGGGCCGGCCGGCCTTTGTCAAATTCATGGCAGTCCCCCCTTATGCCTACCTCAAGCTCAACATGCCGGGCCCAAAGGGAATCATCACCATCGCGGGTGACTACAAGATGTCGATTTAGTCCGCCCGAGACAGCAGTCGGCTGGCTGAGGCCCTAGAAATCACCGAGGAGAAGGGGCAGCTCGACTAACTCATGGCCCCTGCTGCCAGCCAGCCGGCCATGTCGGCTCCCCCCTCACAGTCCGTTAGTGAGGCCTCCTTCCAGCCCTCCAAGGACACCAAGCAAATCCCGCTTGACCCGGCCAACCCGGCTCAGTGCGTCACCATCAGCTCCCGCCTCGACAACAAATAGGAAGGTGAGCTCGTCAACTTCCTCCGTGAGAATTAGGACATCTTTGCGTGGTCCCCCAATGACATGTCAGGTGTTCCTAGGAAGTTCGCTGAGCACAAACTACATGTACAGCCGGACGTCAAGCCGGTCAAGCAACCCCTGTGTGATTTCTCCGAGGAGAGGCGGCGTACTATAGGAGAAGAGATCGCCCGGCTGCTCACAACCGGGCTCATCGTGGAAGTTTTCCACCTGGACTGGCTGGCCAACCCAGTCCTTGTGCGGAAGAAGAACAAGACCTGGCGCATGTGCATTGACTACACCAGCCTGAACAAGGCGTGCCCCAAGGACCCATTCGCCCTGCCGCGGATTGATCAAGTCATCGACTTCACGGCCTGCTGTGACTTATTGTCCTTCCTGGCCGCCTACTCCGGCTACCACTAGATCAAGCTAGATCCGAAAGACCGACTCAAGACCTCCTTCATCACGCCCTTCGGGGCCTACTGCTACATCACCATATCCTTCAAACCTAAAGAACGCAGGCACCACCTTCCAATGGTGCATGCAGAAGTGCCTCTTGCCTCAGATAGGCAGGAACGTCCACGTCTACGTCGATGACATCGTCGTCGAAACAAAGAAGCACTTCAGCCTCCGTGACGACCTCCGAGAGCCCTCCGTGAACCTGCGCGAATACAAGATCAAGCTCAACCTAGAGAAATGCATCTTCTGCATCCCCGCTGGCCAGCTCCAGGGTTTCTTCATGTCCGCTCGCGGCATCGAAGCTAACCCAGAGAAGATTAGCGCAATCGAGCGCATGCCCAAGCTGACCCGACTCCGCGACGTGTAGAAGTTCACCGGCTGCCTCGCCTTGCTCAGCCAATTCATCAGTCGGCTGGGGGAGAAAGCCTTGCCCCTCTACGGGCTCCTTCGCAAGACAGCTTTGGTCGAGTCAGGTCACACCAAGAAGCCGGGCATGTTTGATTAGCCCGACGAGGCGGACGAGGCCTTTCGTGGCCTCAAGAAGGCTCTCACCCGCGCCCCCATCCTAGCCGCGCCGGCTGAGAAGGAACCCTTGCTCGCCTACATCACGGCAACCACTCGCGTCATCAGTGTCATCTTGGTGGTCGAGCGGCCGGAGTAGGGCAAGTCCCTACCGGTCCAACGCCCCGTCTACTACCTCAGTGAGGTCCTCTCCACGTCCAAGCACAGAACTACACTCACTACCAGAAGATGTGCTATGGCATATACTTCGCCACCAAGAAGGTCAAGGAGTACTTGCAGGAGCAAACCATCACCGTGGGGAGCATGGCCCCGCTCGGCAAGATCATGAGCGGTCGGGACTCCACTGGCCGGATCGCCAAATGGGTCATCGCCCTCGCCGATCACGAGATCTGGTATGAACCTCGCACCAATATCAAGTCACAGGCGTTGGCCGACTTCCTCGTCGACTAGGCGGCAACCGAGTTCGTACCGCCTCCCCCGGACTCCACACATTGGAGCATGCATTTCAACAGCTCGAAAATGAGGACCGTCCTGGGTGCCAGCATAGTCCTCTCCTCCCCGAAAGGTGACCAGCTCAAGTACGCCCTCCAGATCCACTTTGTTGCTTCCAACAATGTGGCCGAATATGAGGCCATCATCCATGGCCTCTGGCTCACCAAGGAGATCGGCATCAGGCGCATTCTATGCTTCGGCGACTCTGACCTCATGGTACCACAGGTCTCTGGCGAATGGGACACCAGGGATGCCAACATGGCCAGCTACCGCTTCCTGATACAACAGCTCACTAGCTCCTTCGAGGGCTATGAGTTCCACCACGTCCCACGGGCAGGCAACGAGGCGGCCGATGCGTTGGCAAAGATCGGCTCCACCCGGCAGGCCATCCCAGTCGGCGTCTCCCTCGAGCAGCTGCTCAAGCCATCGATCAAGCCTTCCCCAGAATCGGAATCCATCTTTGTGTCGGCAGACGCCGCCGACCCATCAATGGCTCCGGCTGTCCCTTCGACATCTTTGCCATAGGCTCCCTCAACCTTGGCTGCCTTGCCGGCACTAGTTGAGCCAGCTACCGAGTCCGCCGGCTCCCACAATCGACCATTCGGCCTCGGGGACTGATCATCTCGGCCCCGGGGCTCCCGAGCCGGCCCCCATCTCAGCCCCCTCTTGGGCACAACCCATCCTGGCGTTCCTTCTATGCCGCGAGCTCCCACGAATGAGGCCTTGGCAAGGCAAATTCAGTGCTGGGCCTCGGCATACAGCATCGTCAACAACGAGCTCGTCCGTCGCAGCACCACCGGTGTCTTTTAGCGATGCGGCGAGCCGGAAAAGGGTCTAGAGATCCTCCTCGACATCCACGAGGGCGAGTGCGGGCATCACACTGCCTCTAGGACCTTGGTGGCCAAGGCCTTCCGCCATGACTTCTACTGGCCCACCGCTCTCGAGGCGGCCAAGAAATTGGTCGACGAGTGCGAGGGCTGCGATCGCTTCAGCATGCAGAGCCACCTACCGGCATCAGCCCTCCAGACAATCTCCCTCTCGTGGCGCTTCGCCGTCTGGGGGCTGGACATGGTGAGTCCCTTCAAGACCACACGAGATGGCATGACACACTTGCTAGTGGCTGTCGACAAATTCACCAAGTAGATCGAGGCACGATCAATCAAGAAGCTGGACGGCCCCACGGCCGTCCGATTCATCGACGACATCACTATTTGCTACGATGTCCCCCACAACATCATCACCGACAACAGCACAAACTTCTGCTCCAAGCAAGGAATCCGGCTCGACCTGGCCTCCGTCGCTAATCCACAGTCAAACGACCAGGTCGAGAGGGCAAACAGCCTCATCCTGTCCGGCATCAAGCCCCGACTCGTGACACCGCTGGTAATGTCAGCCGGCTGCTGAGTCGACGAACTGCCAGCTGTCCTTTGGAGTCTCAGGACCACTGCCAACCGATCAACCGGCTACACACCCTACTTCCTTGTCTACGGGTCCGAGGTGATCATCCCCACTAACGTCGTGTTTGACTCGCCTCAGGTCACCCTATACATGGAAAAGGATGCAAAGGAGGCAAGAGAAGATGGCATCGACTTACTCTAAGAATCCTATGAATTGTCCTTGAACCGGACAGCAATCTACCAGTAGAAGCTCCAGCACTACCACAACAAGCGGATCCGGCCACTCTCCTTTCATCTAGGGGACCTGGTACTCACGCAGATTCAGTAGACAGCCGGACAACACAAGTTGTCCTTCCCATGGGAGGGCCCGTTCATCGTCGGCAAGGCGTTGCACAACAATGCGTACTACCTAATAGACGCCCAGAAGCCACAGAAGCGCAAAAGAGATGCCTTCGGTGAGGAGACCGAGCGCCCATGGAACACAGCGCTCCTCCATCCGTTTTACTGCTGAAAAGACCAGTGTATGTATGTATCCATCCCCTTTTGGGCTTATGAATGCAATGGGTTCCCCGGGCCGGCTCTTGGGGCATGCCCTTTTCGTTTCCCTCAAACGTATCCTCACTCACCGGCTCCCCGACCCGGCTCCCGGGCCCGGGGGCTCGCCGGCTGGCCCTAGGTCGCATCTCCCAAAAATTGACCAAGTAGTGTGAGCCGAGCAAGCCCTCCCACTCCTCCCAGCCACAGATCCGGCTCCCGGCTGTCTGGCTGATGGGGCCTCGGGGTGGCAAAGCTTAGCATACACGACAAGATCGATCGTGAAGGAGATGCCAGCTAGGCCCAACCGGATCACTGCCTCACCTCTGCCACTGTACTTATCCTAAAAATCTCTCACGATTCGTAAGTTCAGAACCGGCTCCCTCGAGGCGGATGCCCCGACCCAACTATAGACCGGCCCCTGGCTGGCGGACTGGCGGGGCCAAAGGCAAAGGGGAAAAGGGGCAGAACAGATGGAACCAAAAGGGCAAAAAAGGGTAAGGACGAGCAAGCACATGCAATAAGGCAAACGCATCAAATATCCACAGTATGAATGATAAGATAAAAGAGGCCCACGGCCATCACGGTTCGTTACATTACACCCCAATGGGTGGACCTAAAGCCTAAGATGTAGGAGAAAGAAAAGAAGATAACATGGAGGACAAGGGACGGCTCACGGGCCGCCCGCTCCTCGGCCGGCTCGTCCCGCATGGTGGCCAGATAGTCCAGGTCCACGTCGCGGTACCACGAAGTCACAAACCGGAGTGCCATCTTCGCTCCGGCTCGCGCCGCCGCCGCCTTCCAGACCTCGAGTTGGGCCACGGCATGCTCCATCCACAAGGCCACGCGGTTCTCCAGAGCTCCTCCACGGCCCGGCCACAAGGCGGCAATGATCTCCTTGTCGGCCGTCTTCATCCGCTCAACGCTCCGCTCAGAGTGGACCATCCGGTTTTCAATGGCGAGCCCAAGCTCCGCCACATCCCACGCGGTGTCCTCCTCGATGGACCACCCACGCACCCGGAGACACTCTTGGTGCTCATCGACGACACGCTCAGTGCGGCGCTGAGTTTGTGGGAAGCGCCCTAAGGGAAAAAAGGGAAGAAGGAGAGAAAGGAAAATCAAGAACAAGAACCAGCAAAGAAAAAGGCAACATGCTGGAAAAAAGACAAACAACACTTACGTTCGATGTAGTCATCCACATCAATGGCTAAGTGGAGCGACAAATCCTTCTCCGATGCCAACGCTGCCTCCGCCTCGGCGAGGGAACCCTTAAGCTCCTTGAGCCTCCTCTCGAGGCGGGTCACCTCGCCTTGGAGGGCGGCGGTCCGCTGGGCAGCGTTAGCCGCCTCCTTGACGGTTGCCTCCTTGGTCATCACCTCCCGCGCCACTTTGGCCTTGAGGCGGTCCTGGGACGCCTCCCCGTCCACCAGTAGCGCGGCCAGCCGGTCCTTCTCCTGCGTGACTGTAGGACCGAAAGTATGTCTAGAGCGGGGTGATTAGACTACTTGACAAAATAAAAGTTTTGCCTATACCAAGTTTTAGGGTTGATAGTTTTTAGCATTTCATGGCAAGTCAAGTACAACCTACACATGCAAGTCTGATAGTATATAGCAGCGGAAAGTAACAACAAGCATGTATACAAGGGATAGGGTAGGAAGATCCTGCTCAGTTGTAGACACGATGATTTTTCCCGTGGTTCCGATAGGTGGTGCTATCGTACATCCATGTTTATGGAGTCTTCAACCCACGAAGGGTAACGGCCGTGAGAGTCCACGGAGGCTCCAACCAAATGGGTCCATGAAGTAGCAACCTGGGCTATTCCATAATGGCTTCCATCCACGAAGGACTAGCCTCACTATGGGTAGATCTTCATGAAGTTGGCGATCTCCTTGCCCTTACAAACTTCTTGGTTCACTCCACAACACAAAGTAGGAGGCTCCCAAGTGACACCTAACCAATCTAGGAGGCACCACCCTCCAAAAGGTAATAGGCTCGGTAATGACGTTGAACTCCTTGCTCTTGTGCTTCAACATGATAGACTCCTCAACACCCAATCACTGTCTCACAGATTTGGCATGGTGGAAGAGATGGGATTGGTGGAAAGCTACTTGGGGAGGCTAGAGATTAAGATCCATATGATTGGAGTGGAAGATCTTGACCTCAACACAAGGATAGGTGGTTCTCTCTCGGAAAATCTGTTAGGATTGGTATGGAATAATTCTGAGTCCTTCTCACTCGAGTAGGTGGTGGTGAAGGCGTATATATAGGCATACCCAAAAATCCAACCGGTACACATAAAATGACCAACTCGGTGACACCGATGTGTTAATACGGTGGTACCGAAGTGATCAAAAGGTGGCAACTTTTGAATCTCGATGAGACCAATATAGGAAACTCGGTTGCACCGATAAGGTGACCAACGGTCAGATTTCCAATCTCGGTGACGCCGATCCAAAATTCTCGGTGGTAGCAATAATGTGAATTTGCGTAACAGAAAGTTGGCAACCTAAACTCGGTGGCACCGGTATGGAATCGGTTGCACCGAAGTGGCTAGGGTTTGGCTGAGTCTGTCTAGGTTCTGGAATCGGTGGCACCGGTATGGGAAAGTAGGTTGCACCGATTTTGAGTGTTAGGTATAGAATAGAATTTGGTGGGAGAGTTTGTGGATGTTTTTGGTGACTATCACTTTTGCATGTTTGAGCATATTGTTCACCAACAAAACCTTACCCCCTTGTAATAGTATTGCGTTGCTTATGGACTCAAAGTGATTTCTCAAAAATATAAAATGTAGAGTCCTCTTGCTTGAAGCTTGGCAAACCTATTTCCTTGCATCTTGGGGTATGTCCACAATCTCATTTTGCCAATCCTATCATTGAACATTTCCTGAAATATACTTGATCGAAACATTAGTTCAATGACTTATATGTTGTTATTAATTACCAAAACCACCAAGGGAACAAATGTGCTTTCAATCTCCCCCTTTTTGGTAATTGATGACAATATATAGTTCAAAGCTTAGGCATATATTAAAATCAATGAATATAATCATCGCTTTGAGAAATATTTGATAAGCAAGAGCTCCCCCTAAATTTGTGCATTATTTTGAATTTGCGTTTGAATCCAAATGCACAATCGATTAGGTATATGGGGCATTTCTTCCATGTCACATACAACTTGGTGGTGTGCGAGAATAATTCGAAGGAATAACATGGCACAACACAATCAAGAAAAGGTGAATGATCATCTCATAAGCATTAAGATGTTAGGAAATAGTAGCATCACACATAACAACATATGATCACACATAAACACAAAAGTATCTCATGTAAAACCAAAAGAACCAAATGTTTTGAAAAGCAAAAAACACCAAAACGCTCTCTCGCTCGAAGCCTAAAGATCTATATACACTTCTCCCCCTTTGACAACAAGTTACCAAAAAGTTCAAAGGCATACATATAATCGTTCTTGCGATGATCTCCTCCGGTTGTTGATGAAGTAGTCAAGATAACAGTGTCGGCGAAGATCTTAGCAGGTGCCGTGGATAGAGTTGTAGTGGAAGCTGGAGGAACTATACCAAATGGGGTAGGAGCTGAGGTGACACTAGCATGAGCTGATGAAGAGGGCCTCAAGTCTGATGCTGGCACAGTAGCTGATCTAGCCTGGGTAGGAAACTGTGTGCCTGTCCTGAGAGGTGATTCATCCTCCGCCTCCTCCTCATCATCATCATCATCTGAAGTAGCCTGAGGAAGAGGCACTGAGTCAACTTCTTCCTTGAGCTCATTGACTGTCTTGGTCAGCCCATCCACCTTATCATTAAAGGTCTTGATCCTATTTTCAAAGATCCTCACAAGACTGTTCTGGTTGTCCAGAATCCCCTTAATGTCCTTTTGAACTGATGATATCAACAGATGCATTTGCTCATTACTGGATCTAGGGACTTGAGCACTAGTGGCTCTAACTGCCTCTGCTTCTGCCTCAGCTGCAGCTGAAGTGGGATGATCCACATCCATCACCACAACATTGTCCTCGAGATCTGGCTATAGGGGTAAATGTGGATGATCTAGAGCAAAAATGTGCTTTTCCAACTTTGAATTATAAGCATCTATATGTAAGGTGCATAACAGCAAGAGTGCTTCTGGTTAGCAGCAACCCTCTTGATTGTCTCAACAATCAAATCCAAGACTCTGATCCTGGTGTGTCTGTCAAGGTGGATCAACATGTTGATAGAGTGGCCTCGGATCATCTTGTCATCTCCTGACTTGGGCATCAAAGTAAGCCTCAGAATGGTGTTCATTGTGCAAAGGCCAACCTGAAGAAAGTAGACAGATCCTAGCTTGTGAGACTTCACATTGGCAACAGGGATCTCCTTGTACATATTTGCCATAGCATTGTGGCTCTCCTTGGATTCTGAGTATACATCCAAGTCACCATCTTGTGCTTCTGGAACTCCTAAGATAGCATCCCATTCTTCAACAGTCGATTCATACCTTGCACCTTCAGTCATCCATACAATTCTACCATCTCCATAGAAATGTGCAGTGGGGTAGAATTGCATGATCATCTCATCATTCCAAGAAGTGAATTCTCTGCCAACAAACTCATCCAGACCTATGCAATGGAAATTGTCTTGGACACTTGGAAACTAGTCCTCACTCTCCTTAATGAATTTCCAATCAACATATCGCATATCACTCATAGCTGGACTCTTGTCAAAAAGCATAGTCTCATAGAAATCCTGTTGCTCTTTGGTATAGAATCTGTAGTCCATGGCTATCTTCTTCCTCTAGGCATATGGATCTATAGCTCTCCAAGGTCTCAATCCTGAATCCTTCCTCTGCTTCATATCCTCAGCTAGTGGGTAGCTGGCATTATGTACTGGAAGATGTGGTCTGAGCTTCATGAATGTTGTCAATTCATCATCATCTTCAGCTATGGAAGCAGTCCCTTTGTTCTTCTTAGAGGATGGAATCCTCCTGGATGTCCTCTTAGGCTTCTCAGCAGCAGCCTTCTTGGATGTGCTAGTCTTTGGTATAGCATCAGCCATAAGCTTCGTTTGCTTTTTCTTGGGAGGGGCCTTCTCAACATGCTCTTCCTCCTCTTCAGCATCAGCACCAGCAGCTTCTTCTGGATCCTCAAAGATGGAGGTTCTTCTGCCAATAACATGAATAACCTTCTTTCTTGCTTTCTTCTCTCCTGCCTTCTTAGGTAATGACTTCTTCTTTGGAGGTGACTCAAGATGAAGAGCCATTCTTTTCCTAGCACCTTCATGAGGTGGCTCAATAGAAATATTTGCTCTGGCAATCTCATGAGTCTTGAAGGTTGAAGCAGGTGCATAGATCTTGCTAAAAACTCTCCTGGAAGAAGTGGCTTCATTGGCAGCATTCTTGCAAGCCTTCTCTTGCTTCTTAGCAAGAATCTCCTCAGGGATAAAGTCTGAATCCTCTTCATCAGAATTGAGCTTCTTCCTAGCCCTAGTAGCAACCTTGGGCAAACCATGGGAGCTAGGGGTGCCTGGATCTAAAAATGAACTGGTCTCTAGGCTTGTGCCTGAACTCATGTATGCACCCTACTCTAGCAAGTTCTGACTGTCCTCTGCATCTGACATACTGACCCTATGAATGGAATATAGATGAGCATAAGTAGATGAGTCATTACAAAATTATCAGCTGGTTTTTCAAATTTTGAACAAAAGATTTTCAAAGTATTGAATTCTGTCAGAAAAAATTGGTAAGACCGAAGCAAAATTTTCGGTGACACCGAGACTGACTGTCTCTTTTAACAGAACCTTCGCACCCTTTTTGGTGAGACTGAAAAGGACTGCTCGGTTTCACCGAGTCAGTTCTTAGCAACACAGAAACAAAAATCAGTGGTACCGATTTTCTTGTGGATTTCTTGTGGATAGGAATACGTGCAATGAGTGGCATAAGAAGAAAAGTAGATCCAATGCACAAGAATCAGAGGGGAGCGCCAAGGAGGTCGAATCCGTACCCTATCTTAGTGCAGATCCGCTACGACGGTGATGATGGAGCAGATTTCATTGACGGCGGCGATTCCCAATGGCAGAGGAGCGCAGGAAGACAAGGGCGACCACCAGGGGTCTCGAAGCGGCGGCTTAGGGTTATGAGGCGCAACGTTTGAAGATAGAATTTCAAAGCGTTGGGTTCCACATCATATATACCCTCCACTGTCTGTGATACTGATTTTATGTTTTTGGTGTCACCGAGTTCCCCAACTGTCAGCTGACAGGGAAACTCGGTGCAACCGAGAATATGAAATCGACAGTACCGAGATTGGAAAGACAGATCAACCGTAGATATTCGGTGAGACCGAGATTGTGGGGTTGGGTCCATCGAGATGCCCTTGGGAGGTTTTAATGGTCAGCCCTTGTCGATACGGAACTCCGAGTGCTCCACACACAAAGGGATCGAAAAGCACTTGTTCAAATTTTGTGATGCAACATGAATGGAATATGAGGTGAGAAAGCATAGATAGCTAAAGAGTGGTCCTAGGCATTCTTGTCCATCGAATTGGCAAAAGAGAAAATCAATAATCAAAGAGCAACAATTGGATGTCCTCGAATGAGAAAATAAATGTAGACCACCATGCTCACACAGTAAGATGTAAAAATAAATCATGACGAACATGCACAAATACACTAGCATCTAACAAGCACTTGGGCGATGACGAAGTCATATATATATGAGTATTTGACTTAGGAGCCAAGTAAGAGTACTTGATCATAGGTCATACTCATCGTTTATGCACAAGTGGGGTTACCACTTTTACATAAAGCATTTAATGTTGTCACATACTAAGAGATGCTTTGACTCAAGTCTTAGAGTAAAGCTCCCCCTTGATGGGACATCCCCCCATAAGAGGGATTAACTAACCTTGGGTTTTGTCGATGAAGACTTCATGTTAGTGAGGTAGTTGTGGATGCTCAATGTTGATGAAGATCACCAAGAGTTGGGAGCATCCTTGTTGTTTCTTTACTCCTCTCACCTACACGGGTTAGTCCCAACACACAAGAGACAAATACAATGATATCTATGGACATGGAGTGCAAAGCATATGTTATGATGTCCATTGATTAGTTGATTACCGTGTCCCATGCTTACCTTTGAGGGAATGTGTGACTCCTTGAACTATTGCATTGAGTTGATGTTGGGTGCAAAAGTCCTTGCCAATAATGAATGTGAGTGAATTTTATTGGCGGAGTCACCCCTCAAGAACTTACTAGTTCTTCTTGGGAACCCACATCAAGTTGATGGGGATCCTTGGTGTTGAGGTAGCCGTAGTAGTAGTTGAGCTTTAAGTAGCCTTGGGACCAACTCCACCAAAGCTAGGGGTTCATCTTTATATGAGTCAATGTCCCCTTGAAGCTTGTTCTTGCCCTCGAGCTTGTGGTCTTGTGGTGGAAGGTCATCTTGAGTGTTTGTCCCCTTGGGAAGAGTATTTTCATACTTCTCCTTTTGAGGAGCAAACTTGGGCTTGGGATATTGACCTTCTTCCCACACAACTCCATTAGCATTGAAGTAGCCAACACCACGATTCTTCCGGTATCCTCCGTGCTTGCGTACAATTTCCTCAAATTGCTTACATCCGGCAAGACTCTTGTAGATACCTTTTTCTATAATTCCTTTCAGTAAAGCATTTTCTTGCTCAAGTGTAACTTGGCTAAGAGAATCATCATTAGTGGAATCAATAGAACTACTAGAAGCAACATCATTGGGTTAAGCATTTTTATTGTTGCTACTAGATGAAGAACCTTTCTTGCCTTTGTTACTAGATTGCTTAGTTTTAACTTGAGGCATGAAAGTAGACAAGAGTAGTCATTTGGCTAGATAAGATGAAGTCTTCTTTCGGAGATCGTCATTGATTGCTTTGAGAAACTCATGATGTTGCTCCAAGTTGAGCTTATCGAAGCGTAGGTTCTCATGAGTTCTCACAAGCTCTCTATGATCTTCGAGAGTACATTCATGAGCTAACTTAAGAGTGTTTAGTTCTTTAGCTAGTTGTCGATTTTCATCTTATCATCATCAAATGACTCGTCTTGAGTAGCATGAGAATTATTAAGTGCATTTTGATCAACATCACTAGTTTTATCACAAAGCAAGTCATCATCACAAAGCAAATCATATTCATCACTATCAAAATCAAGATACTCGGGGTGTGATACCTTGGGGCCTTTAGTCATGAAGCAAATTCCACTCCCTACGTTTTGTGAATCAAATCGTAGGAGTTGGTCGTCACTAGAGCAATGCCGGCAACACCATCATCTTGACTATAATCGAAGTCGGAGTGATAGCTTCTCTCAGAGTTGTTGTCGGAGTCGGAGCTAGAAACCCATTCACCAACATGAGCTTGATGTTTTCTTCTTGTGTAGCTCTTTGTGTACTTGTCCTTCTTCTTCGAATATCTACTTATCCTCGAGTGTCTTCATTCATAATGATCATGTATACTCCTCCTCTCTCTTTGTGGTGAGTCATTCCTTGATCTTCGTCTTCGAGGTGACTCTTATCTTCTTTTGTAGGGAGCCGTGCACTCATTTGAGTAGTGTCCGGGCTTCCCACAATTGTAGCAATTGCGGTCATGACTTGACGAATGCTTCTCATCATATCTTGAGTTGGAGTTACTTTCTTTGCCTCTGTTCTTGTAGAACTTGTTGAATTTCTTGACCATGAGGATTATATCTTCATTGGTGACAAGGTTGTTGCTTGAAGTTGCGGGAGCATCACTTGTGGCTTTGTAAGCACCGCTAGACTTGTGATGAAGTTCTTCCTTATCTTTGAGTGTCATCTCATGAGCAACAATCCTTCCAATGACTTCCGTAGGCCTGAGATCTTTGTAGTTTGGCATCATTTGGATCAATGTGCACACGATGTCCTATCTCTCATCCAAAGCTCTCAGTATCTTCTTGATGATGAATTTGTCGGTCATTTCTTCGCTTCCTAAGTCGGCAATCTCATTGGTGATGAGAGCTAGCCTGGAGTACATGTCTGCGACTCCTTCACCATCCTTCATCTTGAACTAGTCAAGACAACCTTGAAGAACATGTAACTTGGATTCTCTCACAGACTCGGTTCCTTCGCGCATATCAACCAAAGTATCCCAAATATATTTTACATTCTCAAGACGCTTGATTTTATTTAATTCTTTGGGGCATAAGCAGTTGAAGAGAATGTCGCATGCTTGAGCATTGAGTTGCAACATCTTCAACTCATCCGCTGTCGCTTCACGATCCGGTTCCTGTCCATCCGCAAAGAACTCACCTTGCAAGCCAACACGAACAACAGCCCAAACGGCGGGGTTATGACCAAGAATATTCATTTTCATTTTGTGCTTCCAACTAGCAAAATTAGTGTCATCAACGTACGGACCTGTATGGTGATAACTTCCCTCACTAGACGCCATACTCTCCTAGGTCGTGAGACCTAAGCAATGGAGACCAAAGCTCTGATAGCACTGGTAGGACCGAAAGTATGTCTAGAGGGGGGTGGTTAGACTACTTGACCAAATAACAGTTTTGCCTATACCAAGTTTTAGGGTTGAAATTTTTTAGCATTTCATGTCAAGTCAAGTACACCCAACACATGCAAGTCTAAGAGTATATAGCAGCGGAAAGTAACAACAAGCATGTATAGAAGGGATAGGGTAGGAAGATCAAACGCAGTTGTAGACACGATGATTTTTCGTGTGGTTCCGATAGGTGGCGTATCGTACATCTACTTTTATTGAGTCTTCAACCCACGGAGGGTAACGGTCGCGAGAGTCCACGGAGGGCTCCACCCAAAAGGGTCCACGAAGTAGCAACCTTGACTATTCAATAACGGCTTCCGTCCACGAAGGACTAGCCTCACTACGGGTAGATCTTCACGAAGTAGGCGATCTCATTGCCCTTACAAACTTCTTGGTTCACTCCACAACACAAAGTATGAGGCTCCCAAGCGACACCTAACCAATCTAGGAGGCACCAACCTCCAAAAGGTAATAGGCTCAGTAATGACGATGAACTCCTTGCTCTTGTGCTTCAAGATGATAAACTCCTTAGCACCCAATGACAGACTTGGCATGGTGGAAGAGATGGGATTGTTGGAAAGCTACTTGGGGAGGCTAGAGATTAATATCCATATGATTGGAGTGGAAGATCTTGACCTCAACACAAGGGTAGGTGGTTCTCTCTCAGAAAATCTGATAGGATAGGTATGGAATAGTTCTGAGTGCTTCTCAGTCGAGTAGGTGGTGGTGAAGGGGTATATATAGGCATTCCCAAAAATCCAACCGTTACACACAAAATGACAAACTCAGTTACACCAATGTGTTAATCTTGATGGTACCGAAGTGATCAAAAGGTGGCAACTTTTGAATCTCGATGAGACCGATATAGGAAACTCGGTTGCACCGATAAGGTGACCAACGTCAGATTTCCACTCTCGGTGATGCCGATCCAACATTCTCGATGATACCAATAATGTGAATTTGCGTAACAGAAAGTTGTCAACCTAAACTCGGTGGCACCGGTATGGAATCGGTTGCACTGAAGTGGCTAGGGTTTGGCTGAGTCTATCTAGGTTCTGGAATCGATGGAACCGGTATGGGAAAGTTGGTTGCACCGATTTTGAGTGTTAGACATACAACAAACTTTGGTGGGAGAGTTTTGTGGATGTTTTTAGCGACTATCACTTGTACACGTTTGAGCATATTGTTCACCAACAAACCCTTACCCCTTTTAATAGTATTAGCTTTCCTATCGACTCAAAGTGATTTCTCACAAATATAAAATGTAGAGTCCTCTTGCTTGAAGCTTGGCCAACCTATTTCCTTGCATCTTGGGGTATGTCCACAATCCCCTTTTGCCAATCCTATCATTGAACATTTCCTGAAATATACTTGATGGAAACATTAGTTCAATGACTTATATGTTGTTATTAATTACCAGAACCACCAAGGAAGAAAATGTGCTTTCAGTGACCGCCTGGACACTCTGTGCCAGCCGGTCCCACTCGGAGATGGCCCTAGTCTTCTCCACTCGGAGGGCGCTCAGCTCATCAGCAAGACAAAGCAGGCGTCAGCCGGCCCGTCTACGTCCGCTCTAGCTGTCAAGCAGCCGGCCCGGCTTCCAGGGACTACGTGCCCCTTCCGCAAAACTTGACATACCTTGCACCCGCACCAGCTCCTCCTCCAGCCAGTAGAATCCATGCTTGCCACGGACGTGGATGGAAACCGCCTACTCAAACAGCTTCTGCCGCTGGGAGTTCCCCTCCTGCCACATGAAGCCAAGGTCAAAAAAATGCTCAAGGAGATCCGGCCCAGCTGCCCGTCAGCCGGTCAGCCGGCCCGCATCTCGGGGGCTACACCCAGTTGGTGAGCTTGTGCTCCCCCACTGAAAAAATCGATAAAGATGACAACTCTTACCTCCGCGTGCCGCAGAGTAGTGTCGAGCACCTCTGTGAACCGGGCTAGCTCCTGGCGGCACCGGTCCAGGACGCTCCCAGTTCCCCTGGTGTGGGGACCAGGCCGCCTGCCGGGGGAGACGAAAGGGCCGGGACGCTGCCAGCGCCTCCCAGTCCCGGAGCACGTCCTGCATGGACCTTCGGACCCGACCACCACTACCGCCCGCCCTGGTGCTCGCCACGGCACCGTCCGCTCGGCTAGGATTAATGACGGTGAGGGGCCAGGAGTCGGTCCCCACTAGCCCGGCGCTTGGCGCTAGTGCCGCCTCCTCCTCCTGCCGGTCCGACGCAACGACTGCGACGGACGGTGCCTCCGTCTCCATGGCCTCCGCCTTCGGCGCTACCTCTGACGCCGTCTCCGGGGCGACCGGAGCCTCTGTCACGTCAACTCGGGCCGGCTCGGCCGCAGGTGGAGTCACGACTGGCGCCTCCGGCCGGGTCGCCTCGGGGGCCGGCTCCGTGGCTGCCGCCCTTGTTCTGGCCGCCTCCTCCATGGACAGAGGTGCATGCGGCTCCATAGCCGCCCCTCACGGCCCACTCGACGGGGGCCTCAATAGACGGGTCGATTGCGCCGCCTAGTCCAACGCCCGTGCGGGGTCAGTTGACCTCCTCCGCCTCCCGCCGCTCGAAGTCCTAGAGTGCGAGGCCCCGCCTCGCGTTCCGGATTTTGAGGCTCGCAGCTCTGTGAGCCTCCTCTTATCCTCCCGCTAGGTGGCCGCGTGCTCGCGGGCCAGCCAAATGGCGGTGTCCGTCGAGTCCATCGCCGACTCCCCTTCGTGGAGCTCGATGGGGTCCCTGTGGTGCATAAGGATCAAACGCCCACCGGCTCGCGACTCGGAAGGAAACGCACACAAGAGAAAGAGAGGACTTACCCGGTGACGACGAGCAAAGCCCGCTTGGCGTCCGCCAGCGGCTTCCGTGCAATCACCTTCACCCACTTATGGGCGGGCGGTAGAGGCACCGGCTCCTCCTGAGCCGGCCTTTTCGCCCGCCTGGCAGCTCCGGCCGCCGGGGCTTGAGCCGGCTGCTCCTCGCTCCATCCACACTGGCCCTGCTGACCTGAGGGCGAGGCGCGTTTAGGATCATCACATCATTGTCATCATCATCATCATCATCATCATCATCTGCCAGTCCCTGATCGTGGGACCAATAGGGAACTCACCGGCTCTACTAGGCTCCCCGGCTGCGCCGAACCCTCTGGCTCCGCTGGGCCCGCCGGCTCGCGGGTGTGCTGGCTCCTCGACCCCTCCTGAGGAGTCCACCCCCTCTTCAGGTGGGCCTTCACGCTCGTAATCTTTGGAGTCCGAGTGGTCGCGGTCCGCCTCGAAAATTTGGGGGTGCGGGCCGTGAAGCGTGTTCTGCCGCACCAACAGCTGCTGTCAGCAACGGCGAAGTAACGTCCGCTGGCGGCTTCCGGCTGGAAAGAATCAAATATAAGGAAGCCACCTCGACAAAACATACCAGGGGGAATAGTTGATGTGGTCATACGGCTCTGTGTCGAATGTCCACGATGCTGGCGCCAGCTTGAACGTCATGATGGTGTTCACCCGCGTTGCCACCTCAGCCGACGTCAGGTCGACAGTCGTCGGCCGGTAGGGGTCCCGACGGCCGGACATGTCGCAGATCCGGTGCGGCCTCATTTGGAGAGGCAACACCTGGCGCGAGATGAAGGACGCCACCATATCTGAGGCGACCAGTCCCTAAGCACTCTTCAACTGCGCGAGCCGGCCGTGCTCCGCCAGGGCTACTCCGCGCGGGGCGGCTCCCGGCCAGTTCGCCTCGAAGGACTGCGCGTTGACGAATGGCACGGCCGGATGTCTTCTAGGCTTGGGTCATCGTTCTTCACGTAGAAGAACGTCCGATGCCACCCCTTGACGGAATCAATGAGAGAGAAAGGCGGGAAGCACGCGGTGCCATGGCAGCACACCACCGTGCCCCCGCAGGCACTGCTCTTCAGCGCGTTGAGGTAGCAGAGGGCGTTGAAGAGGTCAACAAAGGGGAGGACCCACATATACCCCTCGCACAACATCACAAACCCGGCGAGGTAGAGGATTGCTTTGGGGACGAGGTGGTGCGGCTGAAGGTCGAAGATGTCCATGAGCTATCAGAAGAAGAGGCTCACCGAGAGCCTAAAACAACATGAGAAATGCCAAAGGAAGATGACATGTTCCGTCGGCGGCAGCATGCGCGTGTGGCGGAGGTCCGCGATGTCCTCCTCGATGAGGACGGATCCGGCCTAGCTTCCTCCGCGCCCGTCGGCCATTGCGGCGGAACGACGGCGTGCGGGCGCATTTGCGAGCTCGTGCCCTGCCCTACCTCCCCTTTTAAAAGGGGAGGCCATGACCGGGGGACGTGGGGAATGATTGCGCCCACTCCCTCGAAAACTCCGCCCACGAGTGGGTGGCTCGGGCCGTAACGAATGCTTCGGGGCGCATCGGATCCTCGCCTGCACCCCGAGGCGTACTGGGCTACGTCCCGTCTCCCTGCATGCGCGGGGCCTGCAACATCATTACCCACCGCCTGGCGGGCAGCAGGTCGGCCCGGGACCCGGGGCGAAGCACCGGAACCCAAGGCATCGGCTCCAACCGCCGACTCGGCTGGCCTTTCGGATTCGCGCTGGTGGCGGGTACGGTTGGGGGGAAGCCGCCGGCTCCCCTCTGTCTACCGGACGTGGGCCCCTGCCGGCTTCGGGGAGTATTGACGGGGTTATTACCCTTGGGTAGACCAAAGAAACGGGGTTCTCCACCCCCCCCCCGCTTGAAAGAAAAACTATACAACTGGCTACCCACGTCCGGCTAGAGCGTGGCCGGCTCGGGCTGTCACGGGCTGGCGACATGGACGGCTGGTCGATGAGACGGCTTGACCCTCGACCGGCTGGACATGGCTGGCTGCCTCCGGGCCACCTCCTCCGTTGACCCCGGGGCGGACATGCAACATCCCGTCCCTCTGCGCACGAGTACGGCGACAAGACTAACCGCCACGATGGGCATCATTGTAGCCACAGTAGCCGCTGATGCACGGTTGCGCGTGGCTGCAGTCCTGCCTTCTGAGCCGCTGACCTTGGCGAGCGCGACCGGGCGGGGAAACTGTGCTAGCACGCCCCTGCCTACTCGATTACATGCCCCGGCATGGCTACAGTGCAGCCGACCGTACCGGAGACTTCGGCCGGCTGGCGCTAGACGACGCCTCCCGGGCGGCCCGTACCGCGGTAGGTGGGCGAGGGCCAATCACGTAGCCGGCTGGCGGGCCCCAGCAGGCAACGGGACCGCATAGCCGGTGGACCCTATAGGCGACGAGACGGCTCGAAGGGCGGGACCCCCTAGTCAGCCGGAGAGGCTGCCAACGGGGTCCCCCCACCTGTGTACCTTAGGAATATTGTAAGCCGGGGGGCTGGCCTATAAAACCCCCTCAACCCCCATGCTACAGGGACAGACAACTCTCACGCACACACGTACGGGACATTCCCCACATTCTCACATTCAATAGCGGAGGAAGGCGAGCCGGCTGCTCCCTCTTCCTCCTTTAGACTCAGCACCAGGAGCAACCCTGTAAACACACCCATCCATCAAACTAGACCAGGACTAGGGGTATTACCTGCCATAGAGGGACCTGAACCTGGGTACATCGTGTGTCACCACTGCTTGTACCTAATCCCGCACCCAGAGCCCGTCGGCGTCCTCCGGCCCCAACCACCAATGGTAAGCCTACCCATGGCATCTCTCATGAGAAAACAACCACATGGGCCTTGAGGTGGGAGGTGCGGACAGCCCACCAAGGGCTGGTTCGCAACCTCTCACAACCCATGTGGCCCTTCTGAGTGGATGGGCCCTACCGGTGGACCCCAGGAACACTTCCGGCACTCCGTCACACCACTTGCAGGTCACAGAACCTTTCCGAAACTCAAACACCAACTTCCCATATATCAATCTTCTCGTCCATACCATTCCGAAACTCCTCATAACGTCTGGGATCTCATCCGAGACTCTGAACAAGCTTCGCTCACCAACACACATAACTCATCTATACCGAAACATCACCGAACCTTAAGTGTGCAGACCTTGCGGGTTCGAGAACTATGTAGACATGACCGAGACACCTCTAGGGTCAATAAGCAATAGCGGGACTTGGATGCCCATATTGATTCCTATATATTCTACGAAGATCTTTATCGGTCGAACCTCTATGTCCTTTGTCCTTTGTCCTTCGGTATGTTACTTGCCCGAGATTCGATCGTCGGTATCTCTATACCTAGTTCAACCTCGTTACCGGCAAGTCTCTTTACTCATTCCATAATACAAGATCCCTCAACTAACACTTAGTCACATTGCTTGCAAGGCATGTTGTGATGTTGTATTATTGAGTGGGCCCTGAGACACCTCTCCGTCACGCGGAGTAACAAATCCCAGTACCGATCCATGCCAACTCAACAGAAACCTTCGGAGATACCTGTAGAGCACCTTTATAGTCACCCAGTTACGTTGCGACATTTGATACACACAAGGTACTTCTCCGGTGTCAGTGAGTTGCATGATCTCATGGTCATAGGAATATATACTTGACATGCAGAAAACTGTAGCAATAAACTGACACAATCATATGCTACGTTTACAGTTTGGGTCTTGTCCATCACATCATTCTCCTAATGATGTGATCCCGTTATCGAATGACATCTCATGTGAATGGCTAGGAAACCTTGTCATTCTTTGATCAACGAGCTAGTTGACTAGAGGCACACTAGGGACAAAGTGTTATCTATATATCCACACATGCAGTGTGTTTCCAGTCAATACAATTATAGTATGGACAATAAACGATTATCATGAACAAGGAGATATAATCATAAACACTTTATTTATTACCTCTAGGGCATATTTCCAATAGTCTCCCAGTTGCACTAGAGTCAATAATCTAGTTCAAATCATTATGTGATTTAAATAGTAATGAGTCTAACACCCATGCAGTTCTGGGGTTGATCATGTTTAGACCTTGGAAGAGGTTTAGTCAACGGGTCTACAACACTCAGATCCATGTGCACTTTGCAAATATTTATGTCCTTCTCCTTGACATAATCGCGGATGGAATTGAAGCATCTCTTTATGTGTCTAGTCCTCTTGTGAAACCTTGGTTCCTTGGCTAGAGCAATGGCACCAGTGTTGTCACAGAACAGAGCCATTGGATTCAGTACACTGGGCACTACTCCAAGATTAGTCATGAACTGCTTCATCTAGATACCTTCCTTCGATGCCTCCGAGGCTGCAATGTACTCCGCTTTGCATGTAGAATTGGCTACCACACTTTGCTTGGAACTGCACCAGCTTACCGCTCCCCCGTTGAGAATAAATACGTATCCGGTTTGTGACTTGGACTCATCCGGATCAGTGTCAAAGCTTGCATCGACGTAACCCTTTATGACGAGCTCTTGATCACCTACATAAACAAGAAATATTTTCTTAGTCCTTTTCAGGGACATAAGGATATTCTTGACCGTCGTCTAGTGCTCCATTCCAGGATCACTTTGAAACCTTCCGGCCATACTTATGGCAAGGCTGACATCGGGTCTTGTGCACAACATCGCATACATGATAGAGCCGTTTGCTGAAGCCTAGGGGACGACACTCATCTTTTCCCTATCTTGTACAGTCACTCGACATTGAGTCTTACTCAACTTCACACCGTGTAACATCGGCAAGAACCCCTTCTTGGACTGATCCATTTTGAACTTCTTCAAAACTCTATCAAGGTATGTCCTTTGTGAAAGTGCTATCATGTGTCTCGATCTATCTCTATAGATCTTAATGCCTAATATGAAAGCAACTTCTCCCAGGTCCTTCATTGAAAAACTCTTGTTCAAATATTCCTTCATGCTTTCTAACATTTCTATATTGTTTCCATTCAGCAATATGTCATCCACATATAATAGTAGAAATGCTAGAGAGCTCCCACTCACTTTCTTGTTAATACGAGCTTCTCCACAAACTTGTATAAACCCAAATGCTTTGACCACCTCATCAAAACGCTTATTCCAACTCCGAGATGCTTGCACCAGTCCATAAATGGATCGCTGGAGTTTACAAACTTTGTCAGCATTCTCTGGATCGACAAAACCTTCTGGTTGCATCATACACAACTCTTCCTCAAGGAAACCGTTAAGGAATGCTGTTTTGACATCCATCTGCCTAATTTCATAGTCAAAATATGCAGCTATTGCTAACATGATTGTGACGGCCTTAAGCATCACTACGGGTGAGAAGGTCTTATCGTAGTCAACTCCTTGAACTTGAGAGAAACCCTTTCCCACAAGTCGAGCTTTATAGACGGTGACATTACCATTGCGTCCATCTTCTTCTTAAAGATCCATTTATTCTGCATGGACTTTTGCCCTTCAGGTAATACTTCCAAAGTCCATACTTTGTTTTCATACATGGATCCCATCTTAGATTTCATGGCCTTTAACCATTTCTCGGAATCTGGTCCCATCATCACTCCTCCATAGCTCGTAGGTTCATTGTTGTCTAATAACATGACCTCCAAGACAGGGTTGCTGTACCACTCAAGAGCAGTATGCGCCCTTGTCAACCTACAAGGTTCAATAGCAACTTGACTGAAGTTTCATGATCATCATCATTAACTTCCTCTTCAACCGTAGTTGGCTCCACAGAAACATCTTTCTGCGCTGCACTACTCTCCGGTTGAAGTGAAGGTTCAGTAACCTCTTCAAGTTCCACTTTCCTCTCAAGAAATGTTTTGTTCTTAGCGACAAACACTTTGCCTTCAGATCTGAGATAGAAGGTATACCCAACTGTATCTTTTGGGTATCCAATGAAGACACATTTCTCCGCTTTTGGTTCCAGCTTTTCAGGCTGAAGCTTTTTGACATAAGCATCACATCCCCAAACTTTAAGAAACGACAATTTTGGCTTCTTGCCAAACCACAGTTCATATGGCGTCATCTCAAAGGATTTTGATGGCACCCTATTTAAAGTGAATGCAGTTGTCTCTAATGCATAACCCCAACAAGAGACATCATAGAACGCACCATATCTAATAAGGTCCGATTACGACGTTCGGACACACCATTACGCTGTGGTGTTCCAGGCGATGTCAATTGTGAAACAATTCCACACTGTCTTAAGTGACTACCAAACTCATAACTCAGATATTCATCTCCTCGATCAGATCGAAGGAATTTAATCTTCTTGTTACGATGATTCTCAACTTCACTCTGAAATTGCTTGAACTTTTCAAACATTTTAGACTTGTGTTTCATTAAGTAAATATACCCATATCTACTTAAGTCATCAGTGAAGGTGAGAAAATAATGATATCCACCGTGCGCCTCAATGTTCATCAGACCGCACACATCAGTATGTATGATTTACAACAAATTACTTGCCCGTTCCATTGTTCCAGAGAACGGCGTTTTAGTCGTCTTGCCCATGAGGCATGGTTCACATGTGTCAAGTGATTCAAAATCACGTGACTCCAAAAGTTCATCAGCATGGAGCTTCCTCATGAGTTTTACACCAACATGACCTAAACAGCAGTGCCACAAGAAAGTGGTACTATCATTATCAATTCTACATCTTTTGGCATCAATGCTATGAACATGTGTATCATCACTATTGAGATTCAATAAGAATAAACCCCTCACATTGGATGCATGACCATAAAAGATATTACTCATATAAATAGAAAATCCATTATTCTCCGATTTAAATGAGTAACCTTCTTGCAATAAACAAGATCCGGATATAATGTTCATGCTTAACGCAGACACAAAATAACAATTATTCAGGTTCATCACTAATCCCGATGGTAGTCGAAGAGCGAGCGTGCCAACGATGATCACATCAACCTTGGAACCATTTCCTACGCGCATCGTCACTTCATCCTTAGCCAGCCTCCGTCTATTCCGTAGATCCTTCTTTGAGTTGCAAATGTGAGCAACCGAACCGGTATCAAATACCCAGGCACTACAATGAGAGCTAGTAAGGTACACATCAATAACATGTATATCATATATACCTTGTTTGGCGTTGGCCGCCTTCTTGTCGGCCAGGTACTTGGGGCAGTTTTGCTTCCAGTGACCAGTTCCCTTGCAATGAAACCACAGAGTTTCTGGCTTGGGTCCAGCCTTGGGTTTCTTCACGGGAGGACCAACTGGATTGCCACCCTTCTTGGAGTTACCCTTCTTGCCCTTGCCATGTTTCTTGAAACTAGTGGTTTTATTGACCATCAACACTTGATGTTCTTTCTGGATTTCAGACCCAACGACTTTCAGCATCGCAAATAGCTTGGCGACTGACTTGGTCATCCTGTGCATGTTGTAGTTCATCAAGAAGCTCTTGTAGCTAGGTGGCAATGATTGAAGAACTCTGTCAGTGATCGCCTCTGCTAGAAGGGGCATCCCTAACTCAGCCAGATGGGTCGAATACCAAGACATTCTGAGTATATGTTCACTGATAGACCCGTTCTCCTCCATCTTGCAAGCATAGAACTTATCGGAGGTCTCATACCTCTCGATCCGAGCATTCTTCTTAAAGATAAACTCCAACTCTTGTAACATCTCATATGCTCCATGACGTTCAAAACGTCTTTGAAGTCCTGGTTCTAAGCCATAAAAATTTGCACACTAAAGTATTGAGTAATCTCCAGAACGTGCCTCCCAAGCATTCTTAATGTCTTCGGATGACATGTCTGCGGGTTGGTTACCAAGCACTCCATCAAGGACACATGCCTTCTGGGAAGCCGTGAGGATAATCCTCAGATTATGGGCCCAGTCCAAAAAGTTACTTCCATCATCTTTCAATTTAGCTTTCTCTAGGAATGCATTAAAATTCTGGGGTGCTACTGTGCGAGCCATTGATCTACAACATAAATAAGCAAAGGTTACTAAGACTATTGTTCATGATAATGACTTTAGTTAATCAAATTACTAAAGCTCCCACTCAAATTGACATCCCTCAGGTCATTTGAGTGTTACCTGATCCGCATTCACCAACTCAAGTCCGATCATCACGTTAGTTATGGTGGTTTCAATGGTGAACATCATCATGTTGATCATATCTACTATATGACTCATGCTCGACCTTTCGTTCTCTTGTGTTCCCAGGCCATGTATGTACATGCTAGGCTCGTCAAGTTTAACCCGAGTGTTCCGCATGTGCAACACTGGCTTGCACCCTTTGTATGTGAACGTAGAGTCTATCACACCCGATCATCACGTGGTGTCTCGACACGATGAACTTTCACAATAGTGCACACTCGGGGAGAACACAATTCATCTTGAAAGTTAAGTGATGGATCACCTTATAATGCTACCATCATTCTAAGCAAAACAAGGTGCATAAAAGGATTAACATCACATGAAAATCCTAAGTGACATGATATGGCCATGAAGTTGTGCTTCTGATCTCCATCTCCAAACCACCGGCATGATCTCCATCATCACCGGCATAACACCATGATCTCCATCATCATTATATCCATCATCGTGTCATCATCAGGGTTATCGCGCCCACCATGCTGATACTACAATTGCTACCGCTTAGCGATAAAGAAAAGCATTAGATGGCACTTAAAGATTGACACACATGTCATATAATAATCAGAGACAACCCTGTGGCTCCTGCTGGTTGTCGTAGTCATCGACATGCAAGTTGCGATATTATATAAAAAACATGATCATCTCATGCATCACATATATCACATCATGTAATTTGCCATAACACATCACAACATACCCTCAAAAACAAGTTAGACGTCCTCTAATTGTTGTTGCATGTTTTACGTGGCTGCTATGGGTATCTAGCAAGAACGATTCTTACCTACGCAAAACCACGACGATGATATGAAGATTTCTTTTCATCCTTCTACAAGGACCGCCTTACTCATATCTGATCCAACTAAAGTAAAAGAGACAGACACCCGCTAGCCATCTTTGTGCAACAAAGTCACATGTCAGTCTATGGAACACGGTCTCTCGTAAGCGTACGTGTAAAGTCGGTCTGAGCCGCTTCATCCCACAATACCGCTGAACCAAGAAAATACTAAGGAAGGAAGCAATCTGAATATCAACACCCACATACTCTTTGTGTTCTAGTCGAGGTCTCATCTACGCATATACCTAGCTCATGATGCCACTGTTGGGGAATGTTGCATGGGAAACAAAAAAGTTCCTACTCTTCACCAATATCAATCTAGGAGATGAGCATCTATGAGAGGAGAGATTGGATCTATACACCCTTGTAGATCTCTAAGCGTAAGCGTTAAAGAACACGGTTGATGTAGTGGTACGTCTCCACGATCCAAATCGCATGACGTCCCACGAACTCCCCATCAAGTGCCGAACGGACGGCACCTCCGTGTTCATCACACGTGCAGCTCAATGAAGATCTCCACCTTCTTGATCCAGCAAGAGGGAGCGGAGAGGTAGACGGGTTCTCCGGCTGCACGACAGCATGGCGGCGGTGGTGGTGGAGCTGATCCGGCAGAGCTTTGCTAAGCGGCGCCGAATCAATCTACTAAGGGGGAGGTAATCGGGGAGGGAGGAAGGGCTGCGCCGTGACTTTTGTTTGCATCCCTCCCTCCTCTCTCATATACATAGGGGAAGAGGAGGGGCTGGCCGCCCTAGGGTTTCCCCAAGGGTTTGGTGTGGCGGCCAAGGGAGGTGGGGCGGTGGCCATGATGGCTTGGACACCAAGTTTGATGGCTAGCCCACCCTTTTGGTCCAACACCAGCCTCTAGCCACATGGGCCTTGAGGTGGGAGGTGCGGCTAACCCACCAGGGACTAGTTCGCACCCTCTCACAGCACATGTGGCCCTTCAGAGTGGATGGGCCCACCTGGTGGACCCCAGGAACTCTTCCGTCACTCCGTCACACCACTTGCATGTCACGGAACCTTTCCAAAACTCAAACACCAACTTCCCATATATCAATATTCACCTCTGGACTATTACAGAACTCCTCGTGACGTCCGTCATCTAATTCAGGACTACGAACAACCTTCCGTCACCAACACACATAACTCATCTATATCGAAACGTCACCAAAACTTCAGTGTGCAGACCCTCCGGGTTTGAGAACTATGTAGACATGACCGAGACACCTCCACGGTCAATAACCAATAGCGGGACCTGGATGCCCATATTGATTCCTACATATTCTATGAAGCTCTTTATCGGTCGATTCGCTATGTCAAGGATTTAGTTAATCACGTATGATGTTCCCTTTGTCCTTCGGTATGTTACTTTCTCGAGATTTGATCGTCAGTATCTCTATACCTATATCAACCTCGTTACCGGCAAGTCTCTTTACTCATTCCGCAATACGAGATCCCGCGACTAACACTTAGTCACATTGCTTGCAAGGCTTGTTGTGATGTTGTATTACCGAGTGGGCCCTGAGACACCTCTCCATCACACGGAGTAACAAATCCCACTATCGATCCATGCCAAATCAACAGACACATTCAAATATGCCTATAGAGGACCTTTATAGTCACCCAGTTACATTGCGACGTTTCATACACACAAGGTACTTCTCCGGTGTCAGTGAGTTGCCTGATCTCATGGTCATAGGAACATATACTTGACATGAAAAAAACTGTAGCAATAAACTGACATGATCAGATGCCACGTTTAGAGTTTGGGTCTTGTCCATCACATCATTCTCCTACTGATGTGATCCCGTTATAAAATGACATCTCATGTTAATGGCTAGGAAACCTTGACCATATTTGATCAATGACCTAGTTTACTAGAGGCACACTAGGGACAAAGTGTAGTCTATATATCCACACATGCAGTGTGTTTCCAGTCAATACAATTATAGCATGGACAATAAACGATTATCATGAACATGTAAATATAATAATAAACAATTTACGAGAGGCACACTAGGGAAGATTACCGACGAACCAACCCCAATCCATGCTTGGATCGGTCTCAAGGCGGGTCAGGACGAATTTTTCGACCCAACCACCACCCACTTGATAGCCATAGTCGAGGATTTAACCGACATGTTGGATTGTTCCTTAGAGAAGGAAGAATAGATTGCACTCACACCGCCGTTAACACCGGGCTATGGGCTGCTACCTCCACGTACGACGTCTACATGGTAGATACTGAAAGTGCGTTATATCGACTAGAGGGGGGTGAATAGGCGATTTTTACAAATTCATCACTTGAGGAATTTCAACATGAGGAATTTGAAATGTGATGAATAACTAGCAGCGGAATAAGTACTCAAGTGCATGAGAAACATAGCAACAACATAGTTATCATGATGAAATGAACATGCACAGATTACAAGTAGCGTGATACAGGATAAGCAGGCGAGGAACAAGGTAACTTGAGGAATTTGAGGAGAGGAAATTGGGAAAGTCTTTAGTCAAATTCTTCAAACAGTAATGATCAAATTCATCAACAAGTATACGAGGAAATAGAGGGGTTGAGGAAATAGAATCAGGTAGCGTGATGAAGACAATTGTTTGATGACCCAGTTCCAACTGTTGTGACAGTCGTACGTCTAGTTTGGAGCGGCCTGGTATTTAAACTAGAGGACACACAGTCCCAGGACACACAGTCCTTACCGTATTCTCCTTGAGCTAAGGTCACAAAGTCCTCGGCCAACACTCGTGGTAAGTCTTCAGGGCAGACTTACAAAACCCTCACAAACTGGTCACCCGGCGATCCACAATTGACTGCTAGATGCTCTAGACCAAGGTCACACTATGATTCCCAATTGACTGCAGGATTCACAAGACCATAACGCCTAACTGTCTGGAGGATACACAGTCCTCAAAGGTAACAAGCATCAGTTCCACATAGGAACAATCTCTTCAGTGATTCTCAATCACTTTGGGTTTGGTGGTTTGGATTTGGGTTTTTCCTCACTGATGATTTTTTCTCAAAGTCCTCGGAGGATGGTTTGCTCTCAGATGACAAGTGACAGTTCTCTCTCAGAGCAGCCAACCAACTAGTGGTTGTGGAGGGTGGCTATTTATAGCCAGGTTGCAACCTGACATGATAAGACATAAATGCCCCCAATGATATGACAGTTATGTGGATAAGATGATTGGGGACAACTGGCGCTAATCACAACAACGGTCGGAATTTTGAACTATGAAAGTCCTTAGGCTTATCATGATCCTCCCTTGTAGGCAATTTGGACTGGCGAAATCCTAACTCCTCAGTCAGATCAATTTCATCAAGGACCAGAAGAACTTCGTCTCTGTCACTGAAGAACTCGATTGAACTGCAAGAGATTTCCAAAGGCTTCGCTCGAAGGATTGGATAGGTTGAGGATTTTGAGTTGAGCATCAGTTGAAAAGTTTCCTTAGTATTACCTCGGCCCCCTTTAATAGTACGGTGTCTCCTATGACTCAAGGAAAGGATAAGAAACTACAAAAACAAAAGTCTTCACACTTCATAGTCCTCGTTCATATCTTCAAGGTCACACCAATTTCTTCAAATTCATAGTCTTCAGGGAATACCAAAGTCTTCAGCAAAGTCTTCAGTTGAAGACATACATTTTTAGGGGTCGGTAATCTCTGAATATATCAAACTCCTCATCAACTTATAGAGCCTGTGTACACTCACAAACACATTAGTTCCTTGACCTATAAGTATTCAATACACCAAAATCACTAAGGGGCACTAGATGCACTTACAGATACTCTGTGCGCCAACGACGAGCACACACCTAAAAATGATGGCGACAAATCAGGTGAAGTGTCGTCAAGGCGTCGGAAGCCGCATAAACGATCAAAGGGGAAAAAGGGAAGAAAAGCTATCACCGGCACTAGGGATTATGATACCCCAGAGGATCTTGGCGATCCCGACATCCCCGAGCATCCGTTAGGGGACCAGGAGAGGCCGGAGGATCATCTCAATCCCGATGATCTAAACGACTCTGAAGATGACAACTACCTCCCCCCGTCCAAGAGGAGGATAGTGCGGAAGCCGAAGACTTCGCCATCCCTGATAACCTTCAAGATCAGGAACTGTTCAGGCAACAATTTATAGGCGCGGCCCGCAGCCTGAAGGCAAAAGAGCGTAAGCTTAAGGCCAAACAAGATAACCTCAACGATAGATGGATGTAGGTCCTATCGGCTAAGGAAGGATACGGTACCGGTCTATCAAACCAACCCAAAAGTTATGCATGCCGAAGGCTGCTGTCACAATTCAATGACGAGCTTACAGATACGCCGTCTCCAAAACATACCCCATATGACAAACCAGACCACCCTTCTTGAGGATGAGATAGGACGGCTGACGACACCGGTTATAGGCCAACGATACCCACAGAAGGGGAAAGGAGCCCATAGAGCCCGATGATTGGCTTGTCCTACGACATGACCTGAACTATAGAACATGTCATACAAGATCCATCTACGGATCCAGAGGGTACCCAACGATAGACGGGGTTGGTACCGGCCCTGGCTCGACCACAATAATAGAGATCGGGACTAAAATCGGGCCAGAACAGATGTCGATTACCGGTGGGACATAGCTCGGGTCATGGGCACTGGCCACCCACTGTGCTTCACAGACGAGGTGATGCAGCATCAGTTCCCGGAGGGGTTTAAACCCGTGAACATAGAAATACGATGTGACAACTGACCCAACCATACGGATTGAGGATTTCCTCCTCCATATCCACATGGCGTGAGGAGATGATCTCCACGCCATCAAGTACCTACCCCTGAAACTTAAGGGGCCATCTCAACACTGGTTAAATAGCCTCCCCGAAAACTCCATAGGGTCCTGGGAAGATCTAGAGGAGGCATTCCGATTAAACTTCCAAGGCACCTATGTTCGTTGCCGGACTCCTCCAACCTGGGCAACATCGTCCGGAATCCAGGAGAATCGGCACAAAAATTCTGGAATCGGTTCTTGACCAAGAAAAACCAGATTGTTGACTGTCCGGAAACCGAAGCAATAGCCTCCTTTAGGCACAATATTCGGGATGAATGACTGGCTCGCTAGCTTGGCCAGGATAAACCCAGGACAATGTCCGCCCTTACATCACTCATGACTCGCTTTTGCATGGGCGAGGATAACTGGCTAGCAAGACGGAGCCACAACCCCGAAGACCCCGAAACCTCCAAAGTTCGGGACGGAAACAAGAAAAAAGCACAACAAGAATAAGCACCGGCACAACAATAGTGATGACAATGACACGGCCGTTAACGTCGGCTTTTGCAATTCCTGACCCGGTTAGTGGAAGAAGCCTCCTAAAGGAAATCGCAATGGACCCACCCCGCTGGACAAGATCATGCAGAGGCCTTGATCCATGGCACTCAAGAAAAGCCTGCCAACCACACCAACCGCAATTTTTGGGTATTCAAATAGGCCGGCAAACTCGCATCTGAGGATCAAGGCAAGAGCCCACGTAGTGAGGACGAGGATGAGCCTCATGGTCCGATCGTTGGTGGACAAAAGAAATTCCCTCCAGAGGAAAAACAGTAAACATTATATACGCCACTCATATACCCAAAAAGGAGAGGAAGCGCGCCCTTCGAGAGGTCTATGCTGTAGAGCGTGTAGCCCCGAAGTATAACCTAGGGTTGGCGTATCCGATCACCTACGATAAACATGACCACCCGACCCGTATCCATCATGGGGGTTCGGCTACCCTCGTCCTATACCCCATCATACACGGGTATCACCTCACTAAAGTCCTAATGGACAGAGGAAGTAGCCTCAACCTGATTTACTCAGATACGGTGAAGAAGATGGGTATAGATCCGTCAAGGATCAAACCCAGCAACACCACCTTCAAAGGAGTGATCCCAGGCATCGAAGCCCGGTGCACGGACTCTGTAAGCGTGGAAGTAGTGTTCGAATCGCCCGATAACTTTCGAAGCGAATACTTGATCTTCGACATTGTACCTTTCCACAGTGGCTATCAAGCCCTGCTAGGACATACAACGTTCTCTCGCTTTAACACCGTCCCACACTACGCATACCTCAAGCTCAAGATGCCCGGCCCCAAGGGGGTTATTACTGTCAACGGCAACACAAAGCGCTCCCTCCAGACTGAGGAACATGCATTGGCCCTAGCTGCCGAATTCCATTACAATGATGATCGGCAAACGCCGACATCTCCCATAAAGGTGCGTAAGGCTGGAAAGCAAGTTCGGTTTGAGCCCGAACTCCCAGAACCATCTTCTCCCCATAAATAGGGACTTGCCCCCATCGCACAACCCCAGGACCAGAAAAGCATGTGTCGAGGAGGCACAACTTCGCGCTCAAGATTCCATGGGCGATGGTGGGAAAAACTATCAAGGGTAAGTTTTCGGCTTGTCTGAACTACTACCATTAAATGTCCTCGGACACAGTACAGGTACCATCAAAGACCTACTAAGGTGTAAAGCTCATCCATACTTTGCTGACTTCTCAAGATCTTCCTTCAAAGGTCCGCTCGCCGAGATCAATACAGGTATACCGCTCCTTAGGAGATGCATGAGTGGACAAGCGATAGGGCATATCAAGGGTGTCAGGTCACCCATCAAAGACCTATGGTACAACCCCTCCTATAAAATTTATATTTCATTTTCAAGTACCTGTAAACAGTTACATTGGCAATTTGAATAATAAGTGTTGTTGAGCAAAATATGAAACCATTATACATGGTCGCTTAGCTATCTTTTTTGGCACATACTCTATTTTCTCCCTCTTCTTGCGAACAAGTTTGGTACACATTACGATGCAACCGGCTAATAGACTGGGGGCTCGGACTTAATAAAATTGCCCTGTGCACAATTGATCATGCGTTATGCGTCTCAAAATTCCGCTTTATATGCATTGATTACGAACTATGTCTTGGGTCAATAGTTGGGTTGCTTGGCTTCTGTGATTGCCCCTTTACGATCCAGTCGTTCGGCTAAGGGGGGAAAGGTAGAACCACTGCGATTGTGCTTTCAGCTAGCCTGGTCAAGCACCTCAATGGAGAAAGCCAAAACCTGACTATCATAGTATGCGAGAACCGTTCTGTGAATCCGAGCTAAAGTGTTATACTAAAAAATCTCGTTAGAGGTTATTCCATGTCATACGATGGGTTTGGCATTCATACAAACCATGTGATATCTGCTTTTAGCCGCAGTTCATCCACACATCACAACCTACTAGGGGCTAGTCATCAGCCCTCCGCATTCCCTTTTCGTGCTCGTACGGCTAAGTAAAAGCAATAAAGCATTATGGTATGATTGCCTTGTCCGCCTCACGCTATCGCCTTCGGGTACTGATAGCTCGGTTAAGGGTCATAGTGGAGAGGTAGAGACACCCCGCGTAGTATCTACATGGGGGTTGAAGCCGACGACTCGCAACACTTAGTTTCAACGTCCACACAGGAGTTATAGTGAATGCAAAAATATTAAAGACATGATAAACCATGCATCATAACCATCAAGCGTTAAAAGGTATTCGGACATATTACAACGCATCTACTCATAAAAGTTTTCTTTCGAGCACTGAGCCTCTATTGCCCGAGCGCCCTCCATCACTATGCAGAAATATCGCTCTGGACACCTATGCTCCTTTATAGGAGGCGGAGGACCGGTGGCTATTTTTGCCGGATCAAGCCCCGGCCAGTGCACCTTGGCCCTTGCAAAGGCCATCCGAGCTCCCTCGATACAGTAGGATCACCTTAGTGCATTGATCCGAGGCGAGGCGTCGCCTAGCTTTTGCACCAGGCCGAAGTAGCTACTTGGCAATGACTCGTCGGGCCATAGCCAGATACAGAGATCCTTCATGGCTAGCTCTGCCATCCGGTGTAGCTTCGTCAGCTGTTTCAGCTGCTCAATAAGGAGAGGAGAGCACTCCGAGGATTCAAATTGCATCCAAAACTGTCGAGCTTCATCTCCTTCTCCCGGCGAAGCATATAACTGGTTCGCGTTCGCTACGCTCTTCTGGAGGTCCGAGCAGGCGCCTAAGGAACGCCACACTTGGGTGAGCAATGCGAACCTGCTAACACCAAAGAGACAGTGCAGTAAATATGGCTTACCATCCGTGATAGCCTTAACTTGGAGGACTTGCTCTTCATAGAACCGCCTATCCACCCACTCCTTTTGGAGATCGGATTTCAGATTGGATAGTTCGATGGCCCCCTCCTTGCCTTTCTGCTCAAGGTCCTCGCACTTCTAGCTATCATCCTTGAGCTCCTACTGGATTTCCTCCACCCAAGCCTCATGTTTGGCAGTGTTGGCTCTTAAAGCAAAAAAGCACAGCAGCCACTTATTCGGCCGCAGCCTTCTCGTCCGCGGGCTCTTGCTTCGCCCTCTGCAGCTCGGCCTTGAGCTTCTCAATTTCCTTCGCCAAGGCTGTGTTAGCACCAAACAAATAACCATATTGCATCAACGGTACGAATCACTAGTGATTAAACATTTGGATATTACAATCCAACTTACCTTGCACCTCGTCGAATCTCTTGTTCAGAGCGTCAAGCTCATCTCCGGTCACATGGGTTCAAACCTCCGAACTGTCATAAACATGACCCTATATTTGGTCCTCTTAAGGGCTATTAGGAAATGCTGAACAACTATCGTCTCGTACATCATCCAGACACTAATTTATATTTGACCGCTAGGTAAGTTTTTCTAAACTCCCCTAGGGCTCGAGGGCTGCCATGTATATAACGATAAACATAAAGAAATTAATATTCCACAAATAGAGCATTACGTGGCTCACCTGGAAGCCCGTCAGGAGACCATTGAAGGCCTCCTTCAGTCTGCTATCAATGGACTGAATGCTTTGTAAAACCGCACCCATGAGGGTGCGGTGCTCCTCGGTAATGGAGGTGCTTGATAGAGCCTCCCCCATAACCGGCCACCCATTGGTCGGTGGCATTGGTGGTTATCGGTTAACCCGATATCGTACCGAGGATTAAACCGGTGCCTCCGGAGGTGTGGTGCGCTCCGGAGATGGTCGTGGAGGGGACTGGACATCTCTTCGTCCGGTCTCCCTAGTATCCGAGAGGGGCTCCTCCCCCAGTCTTCGGCGACCAAGGTGTTAACCTTGGCAATGACATCGTCGCCCCCATTGCCGGTGTTCGGTTCCATAGGACCATGTTGGAATGACACCTCCATGGCATCCTTCACGGCAGCCGGAGGAGTGGGATGCGAAGAGGTCCCGCTCTTTGCTAGTTCGGCGGGTGGGATATCCCCATCTGAAACTTGGTCGATAGGGAGAACGCGTGGTGGGATGCAAATCAATAGGCGCTCACATGTTAATAACATTTAAAACTTGGCACAAATAGCTCAGGGAGTCTTCAGATTCTTACCTTCGAGATCGGGTCTTTACCCTTAGGTTCCTTTGAGGAATCCTCTCGAAGTTCTCGGCCTCGGTATCCGGGTCCGAACTGTCGGGCAGAATACTGTGACCAATGCGCCTTCTTTAGGGCAGGAGGACGTACATCCTCTGTGGCGTCCGATGACGCCACCCTCTTACTTGTGAGGGGCGAATCGCCTTCCCCCTCGTCCTCATACTCCTCCTCTTGATTGGAGGAGGCATGGGTTCCCTCGGACGTAGCGTCTGGCTGGTCCTTGATACGGAGGCCTCCTCGGCCTACCCTCTTCTTCTTCTCTTTCTTTTCTGGCACATTGTAAGGCACCACAACGAGCATCTCCGACAATAGCTTGGACCCGATGTCTTCGGGCTGAGGAGCCGGGCAGTTGATGCCCGTGGCTTTGCTCAACCATTTCTACAGAGGTAATCGGAAAGGTGCTTAGATTTTCTTTTGAAAAATGAAGTCGATCAATTGAAACTATGTCATACCCGGGAAGGAGGGCTATCGGCATGTAGGCCCGGATCCTCCTCTTCGGCTGTTGTGAGCTTTGAACAACGGCTTCCACAATTTTTCTAGAGTGGTGCGGAAGAGCTGGCGGATGGCAGGCTCATTGTCAAGCCAATAAGCCCACATGGGAGAGTTCCGGCGTTGACAGGGGAGGATGCGCCGCCAAAGCATGATCTGGACCACCTTGGCCAGCTCGATGTTGCCTCTTATCATTGTAGTGATGCGCTTCTGCAGGCTGTCCACCTCCTTATTCGACCCCCATTCGAGGCCCTTTTGGAGCCATGAAGTCAATCTCATGGGGGATCTGGATCTAAACTCAGCCGGTGCAACTCTACCATCTTCCCTTGGATCGGTGCTATAAAACCACTCCTTTTGCCAGATCTTAATGGTGCCAATGAAGGTGTCGGACGACCATCCGATGCAGGGAAGCTTACTGATGACTGCCCCGCCGCAGTTTGCGTGTTCGCCCGTGACACACTTTGGCTTGATGTTGAACACCTTGAGACATAGTCCGAAGTGTGGTTCGACCCGCAAGAAGGCCTCGCAAACGATGATGAAGGCCGATATACACATGAAGGAGTTAGGGGGAAGGTCATGGAAATCGAGCCCGTAGAAAAAAATGAGGCCCCTGACGAAGGGGCAGAGCGAAAAGCTTAGCCCGCGGATGAAGTGGGGGACGAATACCACCCTCTCGCCTAGCTTGGGGGTGGGAACCACCTGGCCCTTCTCTGGAGCATGGTGGTAGATGTCGGCAGGGAGGTAGCAGGCGTCCTACAGGTGCCGGATATCCTGGTTGGTGACCGTGGAAGCCTCCAACTTGCTGTTCGAACCAGAACCAGCCATGGCCGAGCTCAGAGGGGGAGTTGTGGAAAAGCTAGATCTGCGCTCTAGAACCTCATGAGATTGGGGAAACAGAGGATGTGAATGGGAAGCGCAGTTGAGCCTTGGGGGTTTCTTTTACTTTTATGAGGCTTATCAAGGGTTAGCCTCCCGTAACTGTATCGTGAATCCCTCCGCTTCCCAAAATGTGTGTGTCGTTATACGCGCCTGATTAAACATATCCCGTGTGAAACGGAGCACGATCTGCGCATTGATGGATCGTGCTGATGAAGAAATGCCCTCAAACCACGAATCAAGTTTTCGCAACTTGTTCAGCGGTCGTGGTGGGCCGTGACCTTTCGTTAGAAAGGTTGTCAGGAAACACTCTTTGCCCCTTGACGTTTGGCCTTCAGGGCCGAGTTATTCATGGTGTTTTGGTGACCCACTGATTAGGAAAACTACATGTCATCGGGGGCCAAACTATACTCGACCGATCACTAACTGGAGAGAGGAAGCCACCTCGCAAGCCGAAGACTCTGATCATTTGAAGCAGTTGGAGATAAGACCCATGGCGTTGGAGGCTAGTTCGAGGGCTACTGAGGGAGTTCTGGTTTAAGGGGTCCTGATGGTGGCCGACCTGTTTCTTATGGGTCAGATTATATGGGTCGTTTACCAAGCATTGGATTGATCAAAGGCCCTATCTCCAAGATGGAAGCTTCGGGAATCATGGCGTGTCCTCCATGTTTAAAGTAGTGAATAGGCATGTTTATCCCTTCAATGTTTAACCGACCATGTGTAAAACCTAGTACCCCCCATCGTCTATATAAGCCGAAGGGTTTTAGGTTGTAGGAGGTAGAACAACTCATCTAGGGTTTAGCTATTCGATCTCGAGGTAGATCAACTCTGTAATCTTCATATCATCAATATTATCAAGTAGGATGTAGGGTTTTACCTCCATAGGAGGGCCCGAATGTCGGGGGAATTACCCCAGGGTAGCCTAAAGTAACCCCCAACTCCAACTTTCTGAAAGGTCTGAAGGGCGAGTCGCCTCCCCCTATAGCCAAGATTGTATCCACCCGGCTACGCGACGCCGGCTGGGCCCTGCCGGCTACACATGGCCGGCTCCACTAGGACTATCGGCTGGGGGCGGGGATTCCTGGCCCCCTAGCCAGCCATGCCTTGGATCCTATGACCCAGGCATGCGTGGATACAATGGCCCACATCCTGTCGGGGGTCAGCGCCCGTATGGCCACAATGGAGGCAATAGTGCCGCTGATTTCGGCTGGCCATGATTGGGCTTCCAACAGTGCTGGAACGCCTCCAACCACTCGATGACCTGCCCCAGCATGGCTATAGAGCAGCAGGCCGTACAGCTGAACGCGGCCGGCTGTCACAAAGCGACGCCCCAAAGGACGACCTGTGCTACGAAGCGACCATTGCTGGGACCTACCGCGCGGGCCCCTCCGGCTCTTGACGAGACCTCCTAGCTGACGGGCCCTACAAGCGACAAGACCCTATAGCCAGGGGCCCACGGCCAGCTACGGAGGCTACCAGCTGCCCCCCAATAGTTCTCCACCCATATTGTAATCCGGGGGGTTGGCCTATAGAAAACCCTAGAGCCTCCCATGCAGGGCAGGCAACAGACAGACGAGAACACACACACGCACCAAGGAATATCTCATTCCACCACCACCTTCGTAGCAAGGGAAGGGGAGCCGGCTCCTCCTTCCACCTCTAGATACAGCTCCAGGAGCACCATTGTAACCTCTCCTGTTTGATCAACTAGATCAGGCAGGACTAGGGTTATTACCTCCCACGGAGGGCCCCGAACCTGGGTACATCATGTGTTAGTCATCGCTTGTGCCTAATACCGCTACCGGAGCCCGTCGGCATCCTCCAGCCCCAACCACCTTCAATAAGCCTACCCATGCCATCTGTCGTGAGAAAACGACCACAGTTGGCGCCCACCATGGGGCCGTACGCGGTGCCGGCCAGAGTCATGCTCCGGGCGGGACCCTTCGCCACTTCCCGCGGCTGCCGCACGTCCAGGCGAAGCCACAGGCTCGTGGGGCTTTCTCCGAAAGGCCCTGTGGGCATCTTCGTCGACCTCATGCTCGACATCGACGCGCTCACCGAGCGCTATAGCAAGATAAGCCTCGCCGAAGCACCACTCATCAACGAGTACCCCAGCTAGGTGCTCGACTACATCGTACCGCCCACGTCAGTGGGAACATTCTCTGTGACCCAGTCCAGTGCCTCCCACATCCACATGGGAGTGATGGCCATCACATCTACCACCTCTTCCGGCCAGGCGTGGGCCTATGACAACGCCGCTGCGGCCCGCACCGGCACCTCTGACCCGCACGGCCCTCCGAGTCCTAAGCACCCCCATCTCTCCAACAGCAAACCCCAACGTCGCCACGGCCGAGCTGGAGGCGGCTCGCCGCCTGCGGTTTGAGGACGCCAGCGCCCTTGTAGCTGTGCACCGCCGCATGGAGGCCGCTCAGCGGGAGTACGCCTCTACCTATGGTCTCACCCTGGCTGGCACTGAGCCCAGCCAGCGCGAGGGCATGCACGACCATGGCCTCATGGTCACAGAGGTCCTCGGCGGCAACATGCCCGTCTACGACACCCCCGTGGCCAACCTACGGGCTGCCAAGGTAGCCTACGAGGACCTGGCTACCTTGGAGGGCGAAGAGCATGCCGCCCACGAGCGTCACATCAAAGACCTCATTGATGTCGCCGATGCACATCAACACCTGCTCGCCCCTGGCAGAGCCGCCTCTGAAGGCCCTTGTCCCAAGGGCGAGGGCGTCGGGACTGCTAGCCGTCAGCTGGCTCAGCACTCCTATTCCCCTCGTGCCTCCGGCCACCGGGTCAAGGCGAGCAACCCCCGGCGCTCCCAGCTGTCACAGAACAAGCAGCCGGTTGTGAACAGCCGGAACAACAACAACCCGGCTCACAACAACCACCACAACGAGGCGCCGGCTAGCGTGCACTGCCTCCATGGCATGAGCCGGCATGGTCGGTCCCGCCTGTCGTCCGCCCCAAACTCTCGTGCTGGCTCGGAGCGTGGGTCCCCCACAGCGAAAATGAGGCCCGTCTCAATAAATCAATAAATTCCAAGAAAATTCCAGCATGTCAATACTATCATAAGTGATGATCATGCAAAGTTTCATGTCAATCCAAGTTTGTTTTGTTCATCAAACCATCTCAAAACCCTTTCTGTCCAGATTCAAATTTAAACAACTTTACATTGTGAAGTGTCTCCCATGGCCTCAAACTTTGTGGGCATGCTCTAATGACCAAATAGTGATGATACAATAAGTGGTGCATCAAGGGTAAAAGCCTAGCATCAATAGATCTACAGAAACCTAATTCTGCAAATTTCTAGGGTTTAACAAATCTCCATTGTCAACTTTTTCCCCCTGAGCTCAAACTTCGTGAATCCTTTCATTTTTACCTAGCCCTTGACCTTGATGAATATCTCGGTAAGATGGTAACTTCTTCTTGGCCAAAACCATACCAAACCCCTTCTGGTGAAATGGTAAAACCACCATTTACACCCCTTTTTCTTTTACCCTTGCCCCCAAATTTTTACCATAGCCTCCTATGGATACCTTTCATCTACAGTAAAACCCTCACGGGCATACCTCACTGGTTTGAGGGGTAAAACCTCTATTTCTACCCCCGGTAGGATCTTTTTCTACCCCTCTCCCCCTTTCCTTCCACCCTAAGGCTCCTACAGAGCCCTCCCTATCTCCTCCTAGCCCTTGGGAATCTCCTATAGCCTCAAGACACAAGAAGACATGTGAGGGGGCTTAGAATACGCCAGGGCATGCCATATGGGCGCTTTGGAGCGCGCTACAGTGTGCTCCCGCACTATAGCCGCCCCTGCCCGGCCCCCTCTCTCCCCTCTCTCTCCTCCGCTCCTTCGCGCGCGCATGGCACCGCCTGAACTGGCCAGTGGCTACGCTCGCACGCGCGCACCACCGGGTCTCCCTCCTGGCTGCCCTTCCCTTCTCCTAGGCGTAGACAACATCCACAAAGCCCCCAAACATGACCCGGCTCGCATGTGTGTGCATCATGTTTCAATTTTTGCATCAACATCAAGTGGGGATTAAAAGAAACCCCAAGCTCACTTTTGAATCAATTTAATTTAAAGTTGGTGAAAACTCAACAAACTCAAAATGCCCATACAAAATGTTCCCTATGTCTGATAAATATGGACATGAGTATATCAGGGGCCATTTTAAATATTTGAACAATTATAGCAATTTAAAAATAAATAACAAAGCCTCTGAAAATGCCAAATAAAGCATTATCAATACTTTATATTTCAAAATATCCTGAAATTTTTTATTGGAGTTTGAAATATTCAAACTTGATATTATAAAATATTTGGGATATTTTATCAAAGCACTTGTACCTGAAAAAGAAATAAAACAATTGTCAAAAATAGAAAATCAGAAAGAAAAGAAAAGAAAGAAAAGAAAGGGCAGAGGACTAGGGGGAACCGGCCCACTTGCCTATGTCCAGTCATCGCTGTCCTCTCGCCAGGAGGACAGGGGCGTGCGCTCGCCGCGCGTGGGCACATGCCAGCCACCTCCTCCCATCCTGGCTGCCGGCCTAGAGGGCTCAGAGAGCACTAGCGCGAGGCCTCCTTACCGTAGCCTCTTTCTCCTCTCCCTCTCTCCCTCTCGTGCTCTCTCTCTCGCCATGGTCGAGATAGACGCCGCCGCGCCACCATAGTTCTAGCCACCCCCGCGCCCTTCTAAGCCCACCTTCTGAGCCCACAAGGGGACCAAGGCCACATCCATGTCCTTACGGTTTCCAGGGATCACAGGCTAGAGTGTTTTCGGATCCTCGGGTTCAGCTCCCGGGTCACGGGGGTAACCTGTATGAGGCATTCTACGGCGATGCTTGAGTACGTGGATGTTAGTACTAGTATGGTAGTAGTCGTACCGCCACAGTCCTGCGTGTCTTGTGGGATATGACCGAGGTTGAGAGTTGAGTTCTGGAGGTGTAGATAGATAATGTATAGGAAGCTTTTAATGCCTCCGATGAGTTATGTCACCTCTCTGTAGTTTGTATTTCAGCTTGGGCTTGTACTAAACTATGTCATGGTGTGTATGAATCATGGTGTTCATATGGCAGTTGTTATTACCATGTTGTTTTGTTGTTTACCCTGCATACCATGTTGTCCAATACATTCCTTATCTCCTGTCTTAGAGTTGATGTCCTCTATGGCTAAGCTGTGGGTTTGTTTTCCCAATATGGTGGCAACTAGGAATAACCCCGTGCCTGCCCCTGAGCAGGGAGAGGGAAGCCAGCCAAGGCAAGAGAACCTGCCACAGGTGCCTTCTTTGGCACAAGTGATGCTTGAAGCTGAAAGGAACAAAAGGGAGACCAACAGGTTGTTGGAACGAATTGAGCAGAACACAGCGTATGCTCTCCGCAATGATCATAATGGTGGTGTGTCCCTCGGCGACTTCGTCAAGATGTGCCCACCCAAGTATAATCATTTGATTGACCCACTTGATGCGGATGATTGGCTGACCAGCATGTTCCATAAGATCCGAGCTGCCAATGCATCCGAGGCCAATAAGGTCACCTTTGCTACCTACTTTCTGGAAGGACCCGCCAATCTGTGGTGGGAAAATTATGAAGCCATGCGTCTAGCAGGCCCCGCACCAACTTGGGCACAATTCGGTGCAGCATTTCGTACCCATCACATCCCAGAAGGGCTTATGGATCACAAAAGAATGGAATTCTGTGCTTTCACCCAGGGTAGACTGTCCGTGGATGCCTATAGCCGTGAGTTTGGCAATCTTGCTTGCTATGCTCCGGAGGAAGTTTCAACTAATGCTAAGAAGTAGGCTAGGTTCCGCAAGGGACTTAATCCTGAGCTCCGTCGAGATCTACGCCTGCATGAGTGCACAACCTTCCAGGCTCTTGTCAACAGGCTATCAATGCCGAGTATGGACAGACTGACTATGAGGCCACGAGGAAGTACAACCGTGACTTCAGCCCCGCATCTGGATCGGGCTCCAACAAACGCCGGGTGTGGGTGCCCAACGCAGCTCTGCTGCCAAGATACACCGCGAGGCCATCTTTCCAGCGCCTCGCCCAACTCAGCCAAACCCTCCAGCCAGGCCATTTGGAGGTCCGCCTGCCAATGTTGCTCCCCGTGCCACCGTGGTTTGCTACAAATGTGGGGAACCAGGATACTGCTCCTGTGAGTGTCCTCAGAACAATGCTAAGCCGGCTGGACGTGGGCAGCTGGAAAAAGCTTTCTATGCGAGCCAACTCCTGCTCGTGGACGAGTGAACTATGTTTCTGCTGAGGAAGCCATTGAGGATCCAGATGTTATCCTAGGTACGCTCCTTGTCAATAGTCATCCAGCTTCTGTTCTATTTGATACTGGAGCATCTCATTCTTTCATCTCACAAAGTTATGCACAGTTTCATAACATGTCTTTTTGTGATATGCCTACTCCTTTAGTAGTTCAGACTCGTGGTTCAAAGTGGCAAACTTCTAGACTGAGCCATGATAATGAGATTCTGGTGGATAGGCTAGTCTTCCTAGCATATTTGATAGCCCTCAAGTCTTCGGATATCAATATCATCTAAGGCATGGATTGGATGAAAGCCCACTATGCTAAGATTGATACTCATACTAGGAATGTTCAACTTACACATCCATCGGGTGAGATAGTTAATGTCTCCACTTGCACAGCCAAGCACCAACTCTATTCCCTCAATGTTGGCCCTCTTCCAGAATTAGAAGATATTCCGGTAGTCCGTGACTTTCTGGATGACTTTCCAGAAGAATTGACAGGAATTCCAACTGTCAGAGATGTTGAGTTTGTGATAGAGCTCATTCCAGGGACTGTCCGAATAGCCAGAAGACCCTATAAGATGGCACCCTTAGAACTAACCGAACTTAAGATTCAACTCGATGAGGCTCTGAAGAAAGGTTTCATCCGTCCTAGTTCTTCTCCTTGGGCTTGTCCCGTCCTCTTCGTCAAGAAGAAGGATGGATCGGATCGGATGGTTGTGGATTATCGACCAGTGAATCTGGTCACCATAAAGAACAAGTATCCGCTCCCCAGGATCAACGATTTGTATGATCAACTCGCTGGATCCTCTATCTTCTCCAAATTGTATTTGAGGTTGGGAGACCATCAAATCAGAATTAGGAACGGGGACATTCCAAAAACGGCTTTTGTTACTCGTTATGGCCAATACGAGTACACCGTTATGTCCTTCGGTTTAACCAATGCCCCACCACCTTCTCTCGCTTGATGAATTCAATCTTGATGGAGTATTTGGATAAATTTGTCGTGGTTTACCTCCACGATGTACTCATCTACTCGAAGAATGAACAGGAACATGCCGAGCACCTAAGGCTGGTATTGATGAAACTTCGAGAGCATCGTTTGTACGCCAAATTCTCCAAGTGTGAATTTTGGTTGCCAGAGGTGACCTATCTAGGCCACATGATCTCTAGTAAAGTTATTGCTGTCAATCCCGAGAGAGTTCAGGTCGTCCTTGATTGGACTCAACCTGAATCAGTTAAGCAAGTTCGGGGTTTCCTTGGCTTAGCGAGCTATTGCTGCCACTTTGTCGAAAATTTCTCCAGGGTTGCGAAACCTCTGATTGAACTCCTCAAGAAAGATAAAAAGTTTGAGTGGAATCCACATTGTGAGCACAGTTTTTAGGAGTTGAAAAGACGACTAACCTCCGCTCCCGTTCTGGTGCAATCAGACTTCTCTAAGGACTTTGTTATCTACTGCGACGCCTCGCGACAAGGATTAGGTTGCATTCTCATGCAAGATCGTCATGTGATTGCATACGCATCTCGACAGTTGTGTCCACATGAGGATAATTATCCAACAGATGATCTTGAGCTTGCAGCTGTGGTCCATGCACTGAAAACCTGGCGACATTACCTTCTAGGTAATCGTTGCAAAATTTACACTGATCACCGAAGTCTGAAATATATTTTCACCCAGCTGGATTTGAATCTCAGGCAAATACGGTGGATTGAGTTTATTTTAGATTACGACTTAGGGATAACTTACACCCCAGGGAAAGCCAATGTCATGGCTGATGCACTAAGTCGTAAGTCTTATTGTAACAACCTGATGTTACAACAAGGTCAACCACTTCTCCATGAGGAATTTCGGAAGTTAAACCTTCACATTGTTCCTCAAGGATTCCTATCCAACTTGGTGGCAAAACCTAATCTTAAGCATCAAATAGCAGCTTTCCAGATGTATGATAAGGGTATATCATGTATCAAGGAGAATATTGTTAGTGGAAATGCTAAAGATTTCTCCAAGGACAATGAGGGTGTTGTGTTCTTCCAAAACCGGTTGGTGGTTCCCAAGAGCACACGCTTAAGACAGCTGATCCTTAAGGAGGCTCATGATTCTCCTATCACAATTCATCCAGGTAGTACCAAGATGTATCAAGACCTATGCCAGAGGTTCTGGTGGACTAGGATGAAGAGAGAAATTGCCCAGTTCGTTGCTAATTGCGACTTTTCTCGTTGTGTGAAAGCAGAACATCAAAGGCCTGCTGGCACCCTACAACCTTTAGCTATTCCTGAATGGAAATGGGATAAGTTCGGTATGGATTTCATTACTGGATTTCCCAGGACCAAGAGAGGGAATAAAGCTATTTTTGTGGTCATCGACCGCCTTTCCAAAGTGGCTCAGTTTCTTCCTGTTCGGGAAAGTATAAGTGCTAGCCAGCTAGCGGAGTTATATGTTTCTCGAATAGTTTCTCTTCATGGTGTTCCTTTGGAGATAAACTCAGACCGCGGAAGTATCTTTACTTCCCGATTTTGGGAAAGTTTTCAAACCGCTCTAGGGACTCATCTATCCTTTAGCACTGCTTTCCACTCGCAATCAACTGGTCAAGTTGAGCGAGTCAATCAAATTGTCGAAGACATGCTCCGAGCTTGTGTTATATCCTTCGCTATGAATTGGGAGAAATGTCTTCCATTTGCCGAATTTGCTTATAACAATAGTTATCAATCAAGCTTTGGTAAAGCCCCTTTTGAAGTGCTCTATGGACGAAGGTGTCGAACACCTCTTAACTGGTCAGAAACCGGACAGAGGCAACTCTTTGGCCCGGATATGATTCAGGATGCAGAGGAGCAAGTTCGCATTATTCATGAAAAGTTGAAAACAGCCCAATCTCGTCAAAAGAGCCAATATGATCGCCATCATAAGGCTGTGACCTATCAAGTTGATTAGAATGCTTACCTTCGGGTTACACCTCTAAAGGGTACCCATTGATTCGGTATCAAGGGCAAGTTGGCTCCTCGTTACATTGGACCTTTCACATTCTTGCTAAACGAGGAGAGGTTGCCTACCAATTGGAACTTCTGCCGCATCTTTCCAAGGTTCATGATGTCTTCCACGTCTCGCAACTCAGGCGTTGCTTCTCGGACCCTATCCGTGAAGTAGACCACGAAGCGCTTGATCTCCAAGATAACCTTACATATCAAGAATACCCTATTCGTATTCTTGATCAAGCTGAGCATACCGGTCGGTGTTAGAACAACAAGTTTCTCAAGGTTCAGTGGTCACACCATTCTGAAAAGGAGGCCACATGGGAAAGACAAGATCGTCTTCGACTAGAGTACCCCGCGCTCTTTCCGATGACTTCAAAATCTCGGGACGAGATTCTTTTGAGTGGGGGTGAGTTGTCACATCCCTAGCTAGATGTCATAGGATAACATGTGTGTGCATCATGTTTCAATTTTTGCATCAACATGAAGTGGGGATTAAAGGAAACCCCAAGCTCACTTTTGGATCAAATTAATTTAAAGTTGGTGAAAACTCAACAAACTCAAAATGCCCATACAAAATGTTCCCTATGTGTGATAAATATGGACATGAATATATCAGGGGCCATTTTAAATATTTGAACAATTATAGCAATTTCAAAATAAATAACAAAGCCTCTGAAAATGCCAAATAAAGCATTATAAATACTTTATATTTCAAAATATCCTGAAACTTTTATTGGAGTATGAAATATACAAACTTGATATTATAAAATATTTGGGATATTTTATCAAAGCACTTATACCTGAAAAAGAAATAAAACAAATGTCAGAAATAGAAAATCAGAAAGAAAAGAAAAAAGGGCACAGGCCCAGGGGGAACCGGCCCACTGGCCCATGGCCATTCATCCCTGTCCTCTCGCCAGGAGGACAGGGGCGTGCGCTCGCCACGCGCGGGCACATGCCCGCCACCTCCTCCCTCCCTGGCTGCCGGCCTGGAGAGCTCGGAGAGCACCAGCGCGAGGCCTCCTCGCCGTGGCCTCTTTCTCCTCTCCCTCTCTCCCTCGTGTGCTCTCTCGCTCTCGCTCTCCCCCTCTCTCCCCGCCATGGCTGAGCTCGACGTCGTCGCGCCCCCATAGTTCTAGCCACCCCTGCGCCCTTCTGAGCCTACCAACAGCCCTGCAGCGACCCTCTCGTCCTATCCGTCAAGCCAGTCGACGCCGGGAGCCCTCCACGACGCGCCACCGCCATTTCTTCCCCGCCGGCCACCGGAGCTCCACCTCGACGATTCACCCTGTCTGGACCTCCCTCGACCTCACTGTTGCCTCCGCTGGAACCGTGGTGAGCCGCTGCTGCTCCTCCCCTCTCCCCTGCTTCCCCGTGCCCTCTCGCGCTGTAACCGGTCCTGCCCGAGCCGCCGCCGCCGCCAATCTCGACATGGTCGTCATCTGCGGCGACCCCGAGCCCCCTCTGCTGCTTCGTTAGATGCGCGCGTGCGCGGGCTATCTTCTGGTGCCCTCCGCGTGCCAAATGGCCGCCAGATGCGCAACTCCGGCGAGTCGCGGCCGTGCTTTTGGTCGCCACTGGCCCCGCTCTGGTGGGCGCCGACGTGGCCGGCCACCAGGGGCTAATCCCCCTGCTAATTAGCCCTCCAGCCACTGACCAGTGGGCCCCAGATGTGGGTCAAACCCTGGTCATCACGGGGATTAGGCCTGTGTGACTCACGTATGGGCCCCACACGTCAGGTTTGACCTGGCCTGGTTAGCTGACCTGCTGATGCCATGATGACGTCAGGCTGATGTAATAAAAGGAATTTCTAGTTTTAAAGTAATTCCAGAAAATATTTAAAACTTCAAAAATTCATCTAAATTAATCTGTAACTCGGATGAAAATAATTTATATACGAAAATTTATTAGAAAAATCCAATGAATCTAATGGTGCTACTATCATGCATGTTAGAGCAATCTGTGTACATGAACATTGACATTTACTAATAGGTTAATATATGGAATATGAAATGGAGATTGATTTTGAACCTATATTCAAACTCAGTTCAAACTAACTTGGACAATAGTTGCCCTAGCCCATCCTTATATGCTAGCATGTCATGATCATGCATCATATTGTTGCACTTGCGTGTATTGATTGTTATTTATCTCCATTGCGGTAGGCCCTATTTCTGAGGATACCCCCAAGTATTCCAATGAAGGAGAGAACCTTTCCGCTACCTAGCAAGGCAAGCAACCCCCTTGATCATTTTGATAACATACCACTCTCTCGCTCCTGCTCTTGTTTATTGCATTAGGACAAAAGTTCACTTGTCTATCATACACGGTAGATGAACCTTTTATTTTGCATGACCTGTCATTGTCACAGTAAATAGCTAAACCTTGTAACCTAGCATACCTAGTAGATGCTTGTGCCATGATGTGCTTATCTTACTTTGCGTGCTATGCTTAGAGTTGTGTCAGGTCTGTTTCATCTGGGTGATGAACTAGAGTGAAACCATGTTGTTCCGATGTGATAAGCTTATGATGAACCCAATTTGGTAAAGGTAGCGATGAGAGGCTATGTAGGAGTACATAGCGGTTTGTCTCATTGGGACCATTCTTAGGAACTGAGTTATGTGTTTGTGATCCAAGACTAGTTACTACCACACGTTGGGATACTTAATTGACCCTCTCGACTTATCAGTCGCTTAGTACTTAGTCCAAGAGTTGCAAGTAGTTTCTGGTGTTTATAGCATGCTAGAGTCCGTGCGTAGCGCTGACGCTAGGGGTGGGTTATGATGCGGTAGGCTGTGGCACGATGTACCAAGGGTCACCCAAATAGTGGGCTTGGGAACCCTGCGCACATCATTTGAGGTCGTAGCGGAAACTTCGGCCGGACTTCCGTGCAGGTTCAATCTCAAATAGGCGATAGCCTGGACTAGAGGTCTTATGTGATTGACGGTCGTGGCCGACTCCCTCGCTGGGCTTCCACTTGAAGGTTGCCGAGGTGCATGGTTTTATGAGCACATAGCGATAAGTGGTGAGAGTGTGTGTGAAAAAGTACACCCTTGTAGGGTATGAAACTATTCGAATAGCCACGTCCTCGGATATGGACTACTTGGAAAACTTAGGTTGTTCATAGATAATCAAATGGATACTCATAAACATATCAAGACAAGTGTGACTATCGTGGATGGCACTCTCCCAGGAGAGGGAAGTGAATCCAGTGTATTGTCATGGAGTTAGTAGACTCGCGTGCGATATCTAAAACTTAAACAAAGAGTTAAAATTGTGTAGTATAGGCTACCCATGAGTCAAAGCTGGCATTGCTACATAAACTCCACCACTCCCCTTGTTGATACATGAGCATGAATAGTCTAGGTCTGCTTTAAAGACTTGTTGAGTACATTTGTACTCATGTTTGATTAATAAATGTTGCAGATGAGACCCAGGACCCATCATATGTGTTCTTTATATATGTCGACGATGCCGAATAGCTGGTGTCCTAGCTACAACCCTATGCCCTATGGCGGGCTGTAGATATTCAGGACATGTGCCTTTTTACCCTTTCATTTGTCTGTACTTAGACAGCTTATGCTTCCGCTTGGTTTGTATGAACTTTTTTGTATGACTTGAGTGTCGGGTCATGTGACCCCTGTCTGTAAGAACATGTTATGGAAGGCTTGTTTGAGCCCCTTAAATAAAAGTTGTTGTATGGTTATGTTGTGATGCCATGGTTGTCTCTATACATATCGGGCATGTCGTGCGTACGTGTGATGTGCAACAGTATGTATGGGATCCGACACCTAGTCGTGTGCCTTTAGTAGCACTCTTTATGGGAAACTGCCTCCTTGTGCTTCCACCGAGCCATGGTAGCTTGCTACTGCTCCGAACACATTGATTGACCAGCATGTATCCTTCTTTGCTGTTGTGTCTGTCCCTTCGGGGAAATGTCTCGCAGTGTAATGGAGTCCCTATAGTCTGCTATGACTCATCTACGTGCAGTGATAGCATTTACGTCTCACGGCGTAATGGAGTCCTTGTAGCTTGCTATGACTCGTCTACACACTCTTGAGGCTGACACCTGCATTGCTAGGATACGTAAGCCTGTTTCCGTACGGATGTGCCACTTGGGTTCTATGAGTAGTCATGTCGGCCTGGGTTCTCTGTCGTTTGATTGCCAGCAACATGTTCACATACGTGACCCAAAAGATGAAAACGGTCTCGGCTAAGGTAAAGCTGCAGCCATGGAGCTTACCGTGCGTGAGGCCATGAAGTGATGTCATATGTTACAGTCTGGATTCATATGACTTCGGATCAGGGTCCCGACGCTGGTCCTCATCGGCACACCATGTCCACGATGGACTGGCGGCCCCCTATTTAAGTGCCTCCCCGAGCCCTAACCCTACTCTCCTCGCCCCCTCCTTCCCTCCGCTTCGTCCCTGTGCTCAGCCCGCTCTCCCCTATGGTCGGGAGCCCTCTCCCGTAGCAAACCTTTGCTGCCATCCGACGCCTCCCCTCGCTGGCGTTCCCCTATCCCCTGCGACCCCCACGGCCACCCACTGACGCGCGAAAGCCCGCTAAGCATGTCGGTGCCCTTCTTTTCGGCCGCCGCGACCTGTAGCCCCCCTCCGGTGAGCCACCTCCACTCCTGTTGTGAGGAGACGGATGATAGGTGGGGCCCACCTTTCATCCCCTCGCCCCCCTCCTCTCTCGCTGGCAGGCCAGGCCCGTAGGCTGGTTTAAAATCAAACCCGCCGCGCGCGTTGCCTCGTCTGGGCCGGCTTCCCTCCGTGGGCCGGTTTCGGCCGGGCATTTTGGCCAAAGGGGCACAATACCCCTTTCTCCTTTTTCTTTTCTGTTCAACTTCCAAAAATCCCCTAGAGCCCAAATTAATTCCAAACCCAAATATTCTTTCACCTAAATTCTTAGAATAATCCATAGAATTTATTAGTGCCATTTGTAAAAATGTTTGAAAACATTTTTAGTACTATTTTATTTGAAAACCTATATTTAGGCAACTTTTTGCCTCTGTTAATTCATTTCAAAAATATTTTTGACAACAAAACCCTATGAGTATATTTTTAGTATGACATTTAGTATTTATCAGAATAGGTTAGCATTTTTATAGTAGTTTGTGTGCTTTGATTTTTGTGTGTTGCTTCTTTTTATCAATTTATTTTGTGACGATAGATTGCGCGGTTGACGAAGAAGTTGGACTCGAAGACTTCGAAGACCCCGGAGACTTTGTTGAGCCAGGGAGGCAGCCGTTTGACCATGTTAAGAAAAATTTTCATGCATGTCATATAGCACTTGTTGTTTCGATGATTGATCATGTTGTGGTGTTCCCCCTTCGGTGGGGTGCCTCCGATGCTTTTACCGTTACACTTGCATCGTGCATGACCCTACCACCTTATGAGGGTTAGGCGGGTGGGTGTAGATAGGATGCTAGTAGATGCTACGCAATGGGATGGGATTTATGCATAGTGATAGAAAGGAAGTGATTCTTTCAAAGACTTCTCGAAAACCCGTCGGGTGCCACTAATGCCTAAGGGAGATGATGATGAGACGAGTGACCACTTGAGAAAGAAGTGGTGTGTCGGAACAAGTGAGTATTGTGGTTTTCGAAAATGGATTGGTGTAAGTTGCGACCGTTATTCCATCCTTACATGTACGACGACAATACCCCTTATGGGACGGGGCTTTGTTGATTACTATGGTTGGTGCTAGCAAGGAGCCTGTGTTACTAGTGGCAAGAGTGAAGAGGTCACTCTCGAGATGGGGTCGTCCCAAAGTTGAAGGTCATGTGTTGTCTTTACATGCATCGAGCACACCGTTGTGTTCCCTCATGGATGATACGAGTGATGTATATCATGAGGGGTGGCACCAATGAGTGGACCCTCTGTTTAGTGTGACCATGGGCAAGGCATTATTTGGGTGCTTACCTCAGTATGTTATATACCGCGAGTCGTGGATGACACGGAAGTTCCCCGAGTCTTGTGGGTAAAGTGCGCAACCTCCGCAGAGTGTAAAAATATTCGAATAGCCGTGTCCACGGTCAAGGACAGTTGGATGACCGCTCTTGTGCTATGTTCAAGTGTTTTCACAAACTGGTGTGCGCGTGTGTTGGTGACAAAGATGGTACTTGAGATAAGTCTGGTGACTAAGCATGGGAAGTAATCTAAGTCCGATGACTTAGCATGATGAATGAACACGAGGTGTTCAACCCCAACTTATGATGATATCTGTATCTTGTTCATATGGATATCTGCCTATTATTGATGCATGCTTACTTGTTACTTGATCATGTCTTTGCATTTAAAATTGGCTTTCCCCAAATTACCTACTTAGTGTTATATCATGCATCACTATTACCTTGTTCCACCACTTGGGTTGCTTGCGAGTACATTCAAAGTACTCATTGGCTTGCCACTAGTTATTTAATTGGCTAGGCATGGAAGAGCAGGAGTATGTTGAAAAGTTTGTCGGTGACGAAAATGCGAACTAGGATGCTTCCTAGTCAGAATGCCTATAGGTTAAGGCAGATGGCATGGGTTCACGCTTTCGACCAAGATTTCCGGTGCTTGTTCTATTTTAAGTGTTTGGCCTGTGTGGCCCTATCTATGTAAGACTTGAACTTCACGGTCTTTATTTGTGTAAGACGTTAAGTGTGGATGTAAGACTCTTGTTATTGAGCTTCTATGTGTTTAGTGAGCATTGATCTCTGGGATCACTGTATACGTGCATTCGGTGATCATGACTTATGAGTCGGGGTCCCCATAGAGCTGGTATCAGAGCCATCCTGACTGTAGGAAGCCCTTAGTTAGCATGGACGTTTGTTAGGATGAAAACCGCTTTCAAAATGCACCTAGCACCTATACTTGGGGAATTCTGCACGACTTACCTCTTCTATTCTTCACACAACACTTTGTTGACTCTCCTTCTTTCAAACCTTTGTAGATGGCCATCGTACCCGAAGCCTTCCTGACATCCGGCTTTCCCTTACTCCTTGGGGATGGTCTGGAGAAGTGCCAGTTTCGCCAACCACCCATTTTCCTCTACCAAAAGCACTAGGTCGATGCCATCACGAAGGAGTACCACGTGGATGTGGTCGTGAAGGCAAACGACTCCCCGACCAGTTGGTTCTTTGAAGGACCACGCATGGAGACTATGATACTTGTCATCGAGACAGCTGCACGCAAGGCACTCCTACACCTTCGAGACATCATTCTAGAGATGGCTGATGAACCAGCTACTCGTTACCTTCCCTTCAGGAAGGATGACTTGGGTGAGAGTTGGACGCTGATTCTGGCCAAGGAGGATGTCGCATCACTCCGGTTACAGACCTACTTCAGTCTCTCTGCCGATAGTCTGGTTCACAACTTGGTGAAGGAATCCGTGAAGCTCCGTGAGGAACTTCACCACATCCGAGGGCTACTTCGACAAGCCGAGACCAAGCCAGACAAGATCAAGAAGGATGGAGCCCCCGAGGGACGACCAACTATCGCTTATCGAGGAGGAGTACCCCCAGCTAAGGATGCACCTACACATCGTCATCGCATGAGTGCGAAGGAGTATCATGAGCTCTTCACCGACCCGCCTGCAAAGCGTTGTCGGGATGGGCCTCCTCGTTCCTCGACCCCTTCGACCGGGAATGATGCCCGTTCAGATGATGAACAAGAGGAAGACCCAGAGGAGCGTGACTACGAGACCGAGCACTCCACCACCTGAATCTGAGAACCCCTACGGTAGGATCAGTCATGTACCCCTCATGCGAAGTCGAGTCCGTGTAATGGTTCATATGAAACCATGTATGCTTGTTGTTTGTTCTGTTGTTTGTGTTCCGATGCAAGTCGCGCTTTTGCCTTAGGAAACATGTAAGTTACTCCATAGTCTATCTTAATATATGTTGTTGGTCTTTCGACCTTTGTTTTAACACACTTGCACTCGACCAACCCCCTTAGGCGCTCTTTTCCATTGTTGCTTTTCCTCTCGTCTATCCCGGTTGTTTGACTTGGCTGCTCCAAACCGGATGGTGACTGCTACCCACAACAACTCCTTCACCAACCCTGAACCCGGCAACTCAAGCCAGCAACAGGGAGCTGGTGGGGCTTCTCACACTGGAGGACACCAGGAGCAGCCACAAGGCGACATTCCCCCGCCACCACCTCCACCGAAGAACATGACCATAGCATAGTTTCTCCATGTTCTTTGGGAGGAGCGCCAAGCCAACAATGCTGTTATCCAACAGATGGCTCAGGCCCTTGTGAACAACCAGTAGCAAGGCAAGAACGTCAATGGCCGCTCCATGTTGTCTGAGTTTATGAGGAATTCGCCCCAACCTTCGTTGATACTGCTGAACCATTGGATGTTGATGACTGGATCCGCACCATCGAGGACCTCCTTGCCCTGGTCAACTGCAATGAGTATCCTGAGAAGGTGCTTTATGCCTCTCACTACCTCGGAGGTACCGCCCAAGCTTGGTGGGACGGATTCAAGGTCATGCAAGGTGAGCATGTGATCACTTGGAATGACTTCAAGGAAGGATTCCACACCGCCCACATTCCTTCTGGGATCATGGCTATCAAGAAGAGAGAATTCCGAGCGCTAAAGCAAGCAAGTGGCTCTGTCAAGGAGTACCTGCAGAAGTTCAACCTGCTGTCAAGGTATGCACCTGAAGATGTCAGCACAGAGGCTGCCAAGAAGGAACGCTTCATGGAAGGACTTCAACAGGTCCTGCGGTATCAGCTCATCGTCTACGACTGTCGTACCTTCTTCAACTTGGTGAACAAGGCCCTCATGCTGGAAGACAAGTGTTGTACCTAGATGACACTCGCAAGTGCAAGATGATCAAAAAGGGTAGCTCAAGCAACCAGAAACCTCGCCCCTGGCAGCTAGCCCTAGTCAAGCCAACCTATCAACCGCAGCAGGCCAAACCTCTTGCACCTCGTTTGTGCTACCAGCCTGAGCAGTATGCCAATCCCAGGCCACCTTACAACAACAACCTCAATAACAACAATGGTGGCAGAAACTTCAACAACAACCCTAGGAAAGTCACTTGCTTTGGATGTGGTCAGTCCAGACACATCTCTAAGCTTTTCCCCAATAGGAAGCCAGATGCACCACACCCCAATGTGCCAAACCAAGGTCAAGCCCGTGGAGCACCACCAAGAAACCCAGCTCCCCGCAACCAGACCAACAATGGAAAGGGTCGTGTGAATCACGTCACCACAGAGGAAGCCCAGGAAGACCCGGACGTCATACTGGGTATGTTTCTCGTCAACTCAACCCTAGCAACAGTATTGTTTGATTGTGGAGCTTCGCATTCTTTTGTCACCCAAACGTTTGCATTAGAGAGTGTCATGAAACCTACACCCCTGGGTAGTCATATGTTGATACAAACCCCTGGTTCAGTTCTGAAGTCTGGGATAGGGTGTAAGGGAGTGAAGATTGACACCAACGGGGTAGACTTCCTAGCAGACCTTATAGTTTTGGATTCACCCGGCTTGGATGTCATCCTTGGCATGAACTGGTTGACCAAGCACCAAGGCATGTTATACTATGCCAAGAGGATCGTTACCATCACCAATATCCAAGGAGTGGAAGTCAAGTATGTTCCCAAGCCTGCCTCCACTCAAGCCTCTCAGGCTAAATGCCTATCGGGAGTTGAGTTGGATCTAGTTCAAGTGGTGTGTGAATACTCGGATGTGTTTCCTGATGAGCTGCCCGGAATGCCTCCTAACCACGACATTGAGTTCATCATTGAGCCTATGCCCGGATCAAGGCCCATCTATAAGAAGGCCTACAAGATGGGATCCGAAGAGTTGGCTGAATTAAAGAAGCAACCGGAAGAGCAACTCAGAAAAGGATTCATTCGCCCAAGTGCCTCTCCTTGGGGATCACCTGTTCTATTTGTGTCAATGAGGGATGGAACTATCGGACTCCGTGTCGATTATTGTTCTCTCAATGAAGTCACGATAAAGAACAAGTACCCACTCCCCAAGATTGAGGACCTATTTGATGAGTTGAATGGATCCAAGGTGTTTTCCAAGATCGACCTCAGGTCGGGGTACTACTAGCTGAAGATCAGATCCCAAGACATTCCGAAGACGGCATTTGTAACCCGGTATGGCCTGTATGAGTACACGGTCATGTCATTTGGGTTAACCAATGCCCCTGCCTACTTCATGTACCTCATGAATAAGGTCTTCATGGATTTCTTGGACAAGTTCGTTGTCGTCTTCATTGATGACATACTTGTCTTCTCCAAGTCTGAAGAAGAACATGAGGAACACATGAGATTGGTCCTAGAGAAGCTTCGAGAGCACTAGCTTTATGCAAAATTCAGCAACTGTGAATTCTAGGTGCATGAAGCTGGATTCTTGGGTCATGTGTTAACTGCAGAAGGACTATCTGTGGACCCTGCCAAGATTGAAGCTGTGACTGAATGGCAAACCCCAATTGAGCTTCCTCGGACTCGTAGGATATTACCGCAATTTCATGGAAGGGTTCTCAAGCATTGCCCAACCCATGACCCAGCTTTTCAAGAAGGACAAGAAGTTCGAATGGACAGCTAAGTGCGAGGAAAGCTTCGAGGAGCTCAAGAAGACATTGACCACAGCCCCTGTTTTAGCCACCCCCGATATTCACAAGAAGTTCGTGATATGTTGTGATGCATCAAGAACCGGACTTGGAGGTGTTCTGATGCAAGAAGGAAGAGTCGTATCATATATATCTAGATAGATGCGTCCTCATGAAGAGAACTACGCAACTCATGATCTCGAGTTGGCATATGTCATGGGAACGAGACTGATAGTAGATGGTAGGGGTACGAAGGGAGAGGGTAGAGTCCTAGCTACGGTGAGGGTGTTGACACAAATCTATGAGTTCAGGCCCATCTCGTGGATGTAACAGCCCTACGTCTCAGTGCTCGGGAGCTTATGTCGTGTGGAATACTGAGATTACAATGGTTGCGAACACTTATGCAGGAGGGGAGGGGTGGCTTATGTAGAGTTCGCTGCCCCTCATAATTACCCCACATCAAAGGGTCCAATCGTGGGATTAAAGTTTGGCATTACTGGTAACATATGTAATAAAAGCTACTAATGACCATTGAACCAGCGACTGCCCGTTGGGCTCTTGATGATGGCTCCTGGTCTTCTTGTGTCGAGTGAAAGCAAGGTCTTCCGAGTGACACGCGACTGCCGAGTGAGAGAAGGAGTCTCCGAGTGGATATCTGTCGAGTGGCCTTGAACATCTCTAAGGATCCACTCGGAAGTTCATGCTTGATCTTCAAGTCCTCCCATCTAGTGTCCTTAGGTAGGGTATGTGGGCCTTGCCAAGGACACTACCCTAGGTACATATCCTCGTCATTAGCCCCCGAACGGATCGGGGTTTGAGTGGTGGAAGGAGGTATCAACGTCAATCTTTGAGTTAGTGCATCAAATCCTCCGAATGATATTTGGGGTTTCCATGGAACTTGCGTCGATTGAACTCTGAGTATTAACGTCCATTCAGGATCGACACGCAAAATCTTCCGAATGACATTCTGGGCTTCAACGAAACTTGCGCCGATTGACTTCTTCTCCGTTCGCCCGGATCCATTCAGCCTTAAATGTGCCGTGGATGTTCAGTGCTTATTTTGATCCGAGTGAAGTAAAAGTATCTTGGGAGGCGACGGGGCGGTCTGACAGACCCGGATTTTCTAGGATACTAAAATTTGGGAAGCGCGTGCGTGTGCGATGATGACGCCATGATCAGGGCAAGTGGAGGCACCACGCCTCGATTCTCGCACCGGTCATATCGCCACGTAGTGGGCGCCATTAATGGTTGGCGTGTGTAGTGATCTGGCGGGCCCACTTGTTAGTGAGACACTCGGCAGCGTATAAAGCCTTCCACGCCGCGGTTCGCACAGTAACTCCGCTAGTTCTTCCTCTCTTTTCCTCCGCCTCCTCTGGCCCCAACGCCACACTCCATTCCTCCTTGACGAGAGCCGCCGTGCCGATGACGAAGAACTCAATGGAGAAGCTGGAGCGGGCGAAGAAGGGGACGACGAAGCTCAAGGGCAAGAAGCCCTCGACCGCCCGGTTCACCGTGCTGGCGGGTTGGATGCAGGGGGATTTTCTCCCCTCTGTACTCACTCGCGAGGACATGGAGGGCCTTGTCACCGACGGGCTCGTGGCAGATGGCGCCTGGAGGCTGCCATGGGAAGAGCGCGAGCCGGAGCCGCGCGATGGGGAGTGGATTCTCCTTCTCTCCCATGTCGAAAGAGGTTTCTCCATGCCTCCCCACCCGTTCTTTAGGGGATTCCTGAATTTTTTTCGATGCCAAACTGCACCACCTCTCGCCGAATACCATCACCTATTTGTCTGCATTCATCACTTTGTGCGAGTGTTTCCTGGGTTGCTCTCCCCATTGGGGGCTGTTCAAGCACCTCTTCACGGTCAGATCCCAGACCGTGAAGAAATCTCTCCTCGCTGATGGGAAGACTCATGTGCTCTGACTATGCGGAGGATTAGGGGTTCAGAACAGAGCTTGTAGTTCCTTCCCAGCCATGACCTTTCCTGAGTCCGTTAGAGGCTGGCAGTTAACCTAGTTCTACTGCAAAGATCCAGCATCCCCCAATATGTCGGCTGACCTTCCCCCCTATACACCTGACCGCCCATCTGTTCCCAAATCTCTGAGGGTGACCGAAGAGGAGCAAGTCCAAGTGGGTATCTTAGTTGAAGCGGTGGTGCAACTGATCTGGGGTGGACTGACAGGCATGGACTTGTTGGAGACGTTTCTCGGTCGACGCATTCAGGCGCTCCAAGCCAGAGACCACACCATGTGGCACTATGCGAGCCTGAGGACTCGACCATGACGCATCCAGAAGAGGTTCCACACAAAACTGTTGAGCAATGGCTTCGTAGCATCACTGGGGCTTGCGACAATCCTTTGGGAGCCAAGAGGATCCGGCCTTACTCGGCCGAAAACCCGCCGAAGAACCTAGTGAGTAGTGTGGTGTCGACTGACGTATTTATATTGTCGAGTGATACAATTACTTGTAGATTGACTCCCTTGCTTGAATCATGGAGGAGTGGACGAACATGCACTCGTCTGTTCCCAACGGGAACCATGTAGAAGATGGCGTCGTGAGCGAGGGTGGCAGCATGGACAGGGACGGTCTCTCTGACACTAAGGACGAATACGAAGACTCCGGCGAAGAGGAAGAAGTGGAGTCACCTCCTCGATGCGAAGGTCGCACCAAGGCCTGCCAGGATCCAGTAGTTGTTGAGGACAGGGCTCACGGCCCTAGCGAGAAGAATCCGAAGTGGAGTCGCCCTTCGACTGTTGAGTCGAGTGAAAGATTGGCCAAGCAACCCAAGCCAGCCACCACCAAACCTCGCAAGGCTCTGCCCTGCATGAGGATGGCCGTACCTGTCGTCTCCACATAAGTATTTATTTCTGATTTTTTTCTGTCAACTGAAGTCTTGAGTTGTATCTGACCGAATGTTGTTCGATCCATCAGAGCTGCTACGTCCATGACCTCGCCTCATCGGGATGATGGGGAGGCAATGGATGTTGACACTGCTGACGCAGCCACCTCTCATAGAGGTTAGTAAGTTGTTGATTTATCCGAACGGGACACGACACATGCAAATGTTAACATTGTCGATTGTTGTTGCAGAGGCCATTCAGGTGGAAGATGGCGAGGAGCACCTGGACACTTTGCACCCTCGCGTCCAAAGAGCTTCATCAGCGCAGGTGCCTCGACGTTCGACTACGGAGTCCTCCTAGGGGATAGGCGACTCGACGCAACTCAGAGCTGAACCTGCAACACCTCTGTCGCATCTCCAGCTGTCTCGACCGTTGTGACGTCAACTCCAACCGGACCCACTCAGACTGCCTCAGCTGCCCCAGCAACCATGTCGGTCCTGCCTGTGACGGTCTTCACTCTGAATCGCATTCCGGAAGATCAGACCGGAGCTGCGAATGAGGCTATGATCCAGGCGAAGCAGATCATGCTGAGAACCAAGGAGGTGTACGAGGCCAGCAAGCTGGCTTACAACATCAGCACCGCCCTCCGCACCAATGTCCGAGTAAGTCTATTGTAAGTACATTTCCAATTGAATTCCTGTCTTGTCTTGGCTGCTATACACCCACTCGGTGATTGCTGTAGAATGTTTGAACTTTCTCCACTCGAATAGATCGGATCGTAGTCGGGTAGGATTGGGATTGATAGTACGCGTGGTACTAGGGCCACTCGACATGTCGAGTGTATATTTTTTTCTGATGAGTTACTCGATGGGTCGAGAGTTAACCATCTCAGTGCGGGCGCTCTTAGCGCACCCACTTAGTGTAGTCCCCGAGACCACTGTCGAGTGCTTGCACCGGCGGGGGTCTTAGAGTTTATTGTATACAGGATACATTTCGCCTTGGAGCACACCACTCCGTAGCTACCTTGCAGGTTTCATGGATATTATTGACAAACTATGATATGACGCTGCATAAGGATAGATTAAAATTCACAGAGTAGGGAGGTGCATCACTCGACGGGTCGAGTGTCCTGACAGGGCTGACCTTGTGGAATGTTTTAATAACCAGTGGGGGCATGCTAAGTGCTCCCACTGGGTGTAGTCCCCGAGGCTATTGTTCATTGTAGATGAGAAACAGTAGGCTTGAAAACTTGTCGTACGTGTGGTACTAGGGCCACTCGACATGTCGAGTGAATTTTTTTTGTCTGACGAGTTACTCGACGGATTGAGAGTTAACCGTCTCAGTGGGGGCGCTCTTAGCGCACCCACTGGGTGTAGTCCCCAAGACTGTTGTCGATCAGTTGCATCGGTAGGGGTCTTAATAGAGATAGCTTTAAATTTGTTTACGATGCGCAGAGCGCCAGGGCCACTCGACTTGTCGAGTGGACTTTCTGCTTGAATTCTTCTTAGGTTGTTCTAAGGATGTAAGATAGTCATTAGTCGGCGTTCGATACCCAGTCGACTGTCTCAGGCACCACTTGCTGATTGAATTTCTATGTTTTGCTGGTTCCAAAGGGATTGCGAACTAGGGACGCAGTACAAGGACGTGGAGGATGAAAGGAAGCGGCTGCAAGTGGATCTGGCGGTCTCCAACAACGCTGTGGAGCGAGCGCGTGCTGAGATGAAGTCTTTGGGAGGTAATTACTGCTGACTTTCTGCATTCTCCTCTTCACTCTTCCTGTTTTGAACGGAGTGCTCTCACTCGAATAGACATACGCAATGAAAACCGTCGACTCCGAACACGACTCAACAATGTTGTTTCTTTAGATTCCATGAAGAAGGCGCTGGAGGAGAAGGGCAAGGCGCTTGCTAACGCTCAATGAGTGGCCAAGGACAAGACTGAAGCTGCGGATCAGAAGGTGGCGGCTGCCAAAAAGCTGGAGGAGAAGAACACAAAGTTGAAGCAGGAGCGTGTGGACCTTGTCAAGAAGGCCGAGCAATTGACCAAGAGGAGCAATGGCCTGGAGAAGCATTTGGACAAACTGTCGAGGAAGATGTATCTTCTGCTCGACGATGAGTGTTTCTTGTCGATTGACATTTGTAAAAATTTTGAGGGTCGCAGTTCACCAATTCTCTTCCTATTCCCCATTCTTCAATAGAATTCTGCCAGGACTTTGAGAAGGAAACAGAAGAAGTTAAGACCAATCTTGACCCCACCAAGTCACGAGTTGCTGATGCGGTGGCGATAAATATGCTGCGACTCAACTTCCGGCTCCAAGGCATCCAGGCCTACATTGCTCGACTGAAATCTACCATGGAAAGAATCGACAAGGAGCTATGGCCCGAGGACACTCTTCAGCTCGACCTCAACTCTATAATGACTCGCGTGAATGAACTTCCCAGTCGAGTGGAAGCTTGGAAAAAATCTGCTGCTTGCTACGGGGCCGACGTGGCGTTATCACTTGTCAGGGTCCACTATAGGGACATCAGGGAGGAGAAGATGAAGGAGCTCTAGGTGGTAAACACGAAGAGACTCCAGTTTGAGGATTTCATGGAAACCTTCATCGAGGCAGCCGCCAGAATCGCTGACGGCATCGACTTGGACACTTTTGTTGAGCCCTCCAATCCGTCCCCCGTTTAAAAAAATTGGTCTTTGGAAGAAACATTTATATTTGCCTCGGTATGCCAAGTGGATTTGTATCCCTTAAAACTTCATTCATGCCTTAGGCCTGAGCACATTTGCTTCTGTATGAAACCTTGATCCGTGGTTTTACCCTTTGGATTTCATTTGTGTTTTGGCTTTCAATCGTCTGTTCGACTGAGTTTGTTTTTAACTTAGGCGAAACATGTTTCGCAGCTAAGCCCCCGAGTGAGAGCATTGCTCATCACTCAGAATATTTTCAAACTTAGGCGAATGTCGATTCACAGCTAAGTTATCGAATGAATGGATTGCTATCCACCCGACAGGGTTTTTAACTTAGGCAAAACATGTTCATGGCTAAGCCCCCGAGTGTGAGGCTTGCTCATCACTCGGAGTATTTTTGAAGTTAGGAAAATGTCGATTCGCAGCTAAGTTGTTGAGTGAATGGATTACTATCCACCCGCCATGGTTTTTAACTTAGGCGAAACATGTTCACGGCTAAGCCCCCGAGTGTGAGGATTGCTCATCACTCGGAGTATTTTCGAACTTAAGCGAATGTCGATTCGCAGCTAAGTTGTCGAGTGAATGGATTGCTATCCACCCTACATGGTTTTTAACTTAGGCGAAACATGTTCGCGGCTAACCCCCCGAGTGTGAGGATTGCTCATCACTCGGAGTATTTTTGAACTTAGGCGAATGTCAATTCGTAGCTAAGTTTTTGAGTGAATGGATTGCTATCCAACCAACAGGGTTTTTAACTTTGGCGAAACATGCTCACGGCTAACCCCCCGAGTGTGAGGATTTCTCATCACTCAGAGTATCCCCTAGAATGTAACTATACGATCGGAGTCAACAATATAAATTGCAGAGATGTGAATTGCATTGATGAAGTATTCTTATTACATCAGAAAACTCTTCTCTCAAGTGTAAAAACACCAGAGCAGTTCTACATTCCAGGCTCGTGGCTCATCTATCTATTTCATGAGATTATACAGGTGATAGGCTCCATTGTTTAGCACCTTAGTGACGACAAAAGGGCCTTCCCATGCAGGAGCAAGCTTGTGAGGTCGGTGTTGATTCACTCAGAGTAGCAAGTCTCCTTCATGGAACACCCAACTCTTGACATTGTTTGCATGGAAGCGCCGCAGGTCTTGCTGATAGGCACTAGTCCGGATCAAAGCCATCTCTGGCTCCTCCTCTAGAAAATCTACCCCATCCTATCTGGCCTGTTCAGCTTCAGCCTTAGAATACACCTCCACTCGAGGAGAATTGTGGGCCAAGTCACTCGGCAATATGGCTTCAGCACCATAGACCAGGAAGAAAGGAGTTTGTCCAGTCGACCGATTAAGTATTGTCCTGAATCCCCACAAAACAGACGGCAACTCAGTTACCCAGGGTTCGGCAGCATGATCCAAATCATGCATGAGACAAGGCTTCAGACCTTGCAGGATGAGACCATTAGCCCACTCGACTTGCCCATTGGTTTGTGGATGCGCAACAGAGGCATAATCCACTTGGGTGCCTTGGGAGTTACAGAAGTTCCTGAATTCTTCCGAGTCAAAATTAGTGCCGTTGTCCGTGATGCTGCTGGGCGGAATGCCGTATCAAATAATGATCTCCCTCATGAACGTGACCGCCGTACGGGAATTCAGTTTCTTGATGGGCTTGGCTTCAATCCACTTGGTGAATTTGTCAACTGCTACCAACAAGTGGGTGAATCCTGCTTTTCCGAGTCGAAAGGGTCCAACCATGTTGAGTCCCAAAACCGCTAATGGCCAGGCGAGAGGAATTGTCTTCAGAGCAGACGCCGGCTGGTGTGACAGGTTCGCATAGAACTAGCAACCATCGCAATGATCGACGATGTCTTTAGCCATCTCATTTGCTCGTGGCCAGTAAAAACCAGCTTGGTATGCTTTAGCGACAATCGTCCTTGAAGACGCATGGTGGCCGCAAGTTCCCGAGTGAATGTCGTCTAGAATCATCCGACCTTCCTCGAGGGAAATGCAGCGCTGGGTGACACCAGTCACACTCTCTCTGAATAGCTCATCTCCCATCACAGTGAAAGCCTTGGACCTACGCACAATCTGTTGAGCCTCTGCTTCATCTTCAGGGAGCTCTTGTCTGAAGAAGTAGGCAATGTAGGGCACAGTCCAGTCGGGAATGATAACCATAATTTCAATGACCAGGTCAATCACAGCAGGAACATCGACTTCAGTTGAGTCAGTGGAACTCAAGGATTGTGGGGCTCTTCGGTGAAGGGATCTTCTTGAGCTGAAGGAGTGTGCAAGTGCTCCAAGAACACACCACTAGGACAGGCCGTCGAGTGGAACCAATCTTGGAAAGCTCGTTGGCCGCTTGATTTTTTAGTCGGGGAACATGATGAAGTTCCAGGCCTTCAAATTTCTTCTCCGACTTTCGGACTGCATTGTAGTATCCAGTCATAGCGGGGTTTCTAACATCCCACTCTTTCATCACTTGATTGACCACCAAATTTCAGTCGCCATAAACCATCAGGCGCTTGACGCTGAGTGAGATAGCCATGCGCAACCCATACAAAAGTTCTTCATACTCTGCCTCATTGTTGGAGGAATCAAAGTGAATTTGCAACACATATATAAGCTTGTCGCCCCTGGGAGATATCAAGACAACAGCAGCACCGGACCCATTCAATATTTTGGAGCCATCAAAGAACATTGTCCAATGCGCCGAGTGAAGTTGGATGGGTTGTTGCTGCTCAATCCACTCGGCCATGAAATCTGCCAATGCTTGGGACTTGATTGCTTTCTTGGCCTCAAATCTGATGTCAAAGTGTCCAAGATCGATTGCCCATTTAGTCACTCGACCTGACGCATCTCGATTATTGAAAATTTCGGACAAGGGAGCATCACTGACGACTCAAATCGAGTGGTCTTGGAAATAATGCGCCAACTTCTTCGCTGATAGGTAAATACCATAAACCACCTTCTGATAATGTGGATATATTTGCTTTGAGGAGGACAACACTTCTGAGACATAATACACTGGCCACTGGACTATAGGATTTACCCTCCTCTTCTCGCTCGACAGTCACCACTGTACTGACGACCTGATTTGTGGCCGCGATGTACAGGAGCAAGGGCTCTTTGCTGACAGGAGTGGCAAGCACCGGCTGGGTGGAGAGCAGGGTTTTGAGCTCAACAAACGCTGCTTCGGCTTTGGGAGTCAAGTCAAACGTGTCAGACTTCTTCATCAACTGATATAAGGGCAGAGCCTTCTCACCAAGACGAGAAATGAATCGACTCAATGCTGCCAAGCAACCTGTGAGCTTCTGAATGTCGTGCACACGCATGAGAGTCTTCATACGAGTAATGGCGCTGATCTTCCCAGGGTTGACATCAATTACTCTCTCGGAAATGAGAAAATCGAGCAATTTGCCGCCAGGGACACCAAAAGTACATTTGGCCGGATTCATCTTTATGTCGAATCACCTCAGATTGGCGAATGTCTCGGCCAAGTCAGCCAGTAGGTCGGAACCTTTGTGGGACTTGACCACTATATCGTCCATGTACGCCTCGACATTCTGAGGAATCTGGTCGAGTAAACATTTTTGAATCATGCGCCTAAAAGTAGTGCCGGCATTCTTGAGACCAAAAGGCATGGTGATGTAACAAAAGCACCCGAATGGGGTGATGAAGGCTGTCTTTATTTCGTCCGGGCCATACAGACGGATCTGATGGTACCCAAAATAAGCATCCAAAAATGATAAACGCTCGCACCCTGCTGTCGAGTCAACCATTTGATCTATGCGGGGGAGTGGAAAATGGTCTTTAGGGCAGACCTTATTGAGATGTTTGAAGTCAATGCACATGCGCAATGACTTATCTTTCTTTGGCACCATCAGAACATTTGGAGTGGTAAATCTCCAGAATGAACTTGGCTTGCAAGAGACGGGCCACTTCTTCTCTGATTGTCTTGCGCTTCTCCGCTATTGAGCGACGCAAATGCTCCCTGACGGGTTTGGCTTTCGGATCCACTCGCAGACAATGCTTAGCCAGATCCCTGGGAATCCTTGGCATGTCAGCAGGCTTCCATGCAAAGATATCCCAGTTCTCATGGAGGAACTGGATGAGCTCGGCTTCCTATTTACTGTCGAGTGTTGTTGAGATATTCGTCGGGGCAGCAGTTGTATCCGTCGGGTGGATGTGCACCTTCTTCACTTCCCCTACCGACTAAAATGCCGACTCAGAAGCCGGCTTCTTTGCACAGAGCAAATCAGCAGGGTCAGTGGTTTTCTTATACTTCTCCAGCTCAACCATGGCCATCTGTTGATTGGCAATCTTGGAGCCTTGCTGGAGGCACTCTTCAGCCCGCTGTCGATTGCCAGTGACCGTGATCACGCCCTTAGGGCCTGGCATTTTCAACTTGAGATACACGTAACATGGTCGGGCCATGAAACGTGCATAAGCGGGTCGACCCAAAATGGCGTGATAAGCACTCTTGAAATCCATGACTTCAATGGCAACTTTTCTTTTCGGAATTTTTGTCATCTCCGAATGCCACATCCAATGCTATCTGGTCAAGTGACTTGGCCTTCTTTCGTGGGATGACCCCGTGAAACTGCATGCTGCTCTCGCTCAGATGGGACATCAGAATGCCCATCCCTTTCAGGGTATCCGCATAAAGAATGTTCAGGCCGCTGCCGCCGTCCATGAGGACCTTTCTAAGTCGAGTCCCCTGCACCACCGGATCAACTACGAGAGCATGCCAACCGGGAGTGGCCACATGAGCAGGATGGTCTGTCTGGTCGAATGTGATAGCATGTTGGGACCATATGAGGTAGGTGGGGGTGTCGAGTACAGCCATGTTGATTTCTCTGTTGATGACTTTCAAATGACTCTTGCTCTTGACATCAGTAAAGATCACCAGTGTAGCAGTGACATCCGGGAATGTTTCCTTTTCCTCATCTTCATCTCCCTTCTCACGAGATTTCTCACTCGGCTCGTCTCCCATGAATTGCTGGATAAGGGTTCGACACTATCAAGTGGTGTGCTTGGGCAAAATTAGGTTGCCTTATGCATCTTTCCTCGTGTGTATTACACATGGCTGATCCATGATATCAATTCCTGACTCACCTTTCCCTTTCTTGGGGGCATACTGAGCCTTAGCTTTGCCCTTGTTCTTCGATTGAGTCCCCATTGCCCCTGCCGCTGCCTGAACCGGATCTTCAGCCTTCCGCTTCTGTTTCCGATTGTTGCCGCCACCAGCCTCGTTGACGACTGCCTTTCCTTTGCCTCTACGAAGGCGGTCTTCCTCTTTGCTATTGGCGTACAGAGTGGTGCTTTTCATCATCTTGTCGAGTGAAATATCGCTTGTCCGCTCAAACTTCAGATATAGCTCTCTGTATCTCACACCGGCCTTGAAAGCACAAATAGCCTGGTGTTCCGACACATTCTCCACTATATGATGCGGAGTGGACCATCGTTGAATATAATCCCCTAAGGTTTTATTGGGCTTCTGGACGTAGTGTCGTAAGTTAACCAGACCTGTCGGATGCTTGCAAGTGCCCTCAAAGGTTCGGACAAACACTCGGGCAAGACCCTCCCAACAATGTATGCTCGAGGGAGCCAAACAATTCAACCAAGCTCGAGCTGAACTATCCAACATCAGGGGCAGGTGCTTCATTGCAACATTTTCATTTCCGCCACCAATTTGTACAGCCACTCGGTAATCATCTAACCAAGTCTTTGGCTTTGTTTTGCCATAAAACATTCCGATTCCCACCACCATTCTAAAGTTGGGGGGTCTCTGCAAAACGTATGGCTGTGCTGAAACACTCGGGACCAGACACCATGGCTGAGCTTCCACTCGGAACATCTCTGTTGTGTCCTTCTCTATAGGCTCTGGTCTTGTCAATCCGCTTCTGAACAAGGTAGGCGCGGGCGTCAAAGTCCGCATCCCGCTCATCCCCGAAGGAGCGCCTATCGTCCTGGCGCCAGGGCTCATACGGACCACTCCACGGAGGAGTGGGCACTCGATGGTGGTCTTCGCGGTGAAACTGATCTCTGTCTTGCCCTTCACAGAAACTGCCGCCTCGACGATGCAAGGGCGATCTAGGGCTGTGTGCCGACTGAATGGTCTCTGCCTTGGGTGAATTGTTGCGTATCCTGTTATGGGACTGAGAAACTACTGAATTCTAATGCTGCGCCGCATCCAACAACGCTCTGATCTGCATCAGCCCTCTTCCAGCCTCTGACCGGGACGGCTGAATGGAATCCTCTATCCTAGCAGCAACAACAACATTTAGCACAGGAGTTCGGTATACCTCAATATCATCATGAGATCCAATCAGAAACAGTTGTCGATGACGTCGACTGGGGCATGGCGGGCGCCTGCGAGCGCGCTCATCAATCTCTCCCTGGAGCTCTTCTAGACAAATGCGCATTGCCTCCAAAGCTTGGGCCTCAGCAGTCGCGCCGACAATGGGAGTATGAAGAACCTCCTCCTCGTGATGTGGCTTCTCTTTCGATGGACCTCCACCCTCGCGCCTGCCACGGCCGAAACCAGGTGGTGAACTCTGATGAGAGCCCTCCATCAAGACCTCCGCTGCTGGATCATAGCTTTCGCACTCGGAAGGCACGTCGGACGGATTGGAATCCGACTCGAACACGCCGTGAAGGGACTCAGCTGGCTCGAGCGCTGCAATCTGCGGAGAAGTTTGACGCACCGCTGCGTGTTCGACCCAATGCTGAAGTCGTGAGTGGCCGGACCGCTTGCGACTGTGAACAACAAGAGGAGCCCACGCATAAGGGGTCGACGGCTGACGCAGCAACACGCCACAGGAACTCACGCGGAAGTGTGCGGCCCTGCGGACCGGGAGCGCCTCGACATCGAGAGGCGCTTCTTGGAGCCATGCCGAATCGTTGGCGATGAAGGTGAGCGTTCCGAAACGGATCTCGTGGCCCAGAGCAAAAACACCGCCGGAAGACATGACGAAGGATGAAAAATGCAACCTCACCGGAAGTCGCTTAGATGCCTGCCCCATGGTGGGCGCCAACTGTTGTGGGAACGAGCCTGATAGTAGATGGTAGGGGTACGAAGGGAGAGTGCAGAGTCCTAGCTACGGCGAGGGTGTACACAGAGATGTATAAGTTCAGGCCCCTCTCGTGGAGGTAACAACCCTACGTCTCAGTGCTTGGGAGCTTATGTCGTGTGGAATACTTAGATTACAATGGTTGCGAACCGTTGTGTAGGAGGGGAGGGGCGGCTTATGTAGAGTTCGCTGCCCCTCATAATTACACCGCATCAAAGGGTCCGATCGTGGGATTAATGTTTGTCGTTACTGGAAACATATGTAATAAAAGCTACTAATGACCATTGAACCAACGACTACCCGTTGGGCTCTTGATGATGGCTCCTGGTCTTCTAGCGTCGAGTGAAAGCAAGGTCTTCCGAGTGACACACGACTGCTGAGTGAGAGAAGGAGTCTCCGAGTGGATATCTATCGAGTGGCCTTGAACATCTCTAGGGATCCACTAGGAAGTTCATGCTTGATCTTCAAGTCCTCCCATATAGTGTCTTTAGCTAGGGTATGTGGGCCTTGCCTAGGACCCTATCCTAGGTACATATCCTTGTCAGCAGTCATGGTTCATGCCTTGAAGACATAGCTGCATTACATTCTGGGGAAGCGATGTGAGATATTCACAGACCACAAGAGTTTGAAGTATATCTTCACTCAAAGGGAATTGAACATGAGGTAGCGAAGATGGTTGGAATTGATCAGGTACTACGACCTCAGTGTTCAATACCACCCCGGAAAGGCGGACGCTGTAGCAGACACCTTAAGTAGAAATGCATTTTCCTTGAATGCTATGATTAACGAAAGGCTACCCGCCCTCTATGAAAACTTTGGAGCTTCTGCTTGGAACTGGTTGCACCCGGATTCCTCGCCAACCTCGAAGCAAAGCCTACCTTGATGGATGATATCAAGGAAGCCCAGAAGGGACATGAGAGCATCGAAGGCATCAAGAGGAAGATCAAGGCAGGCTAGGCTCCAGTATTCTCGGTGGATGAACAAGGAGTTGTATGGTTCGAGAGTCGCATATGCATACCCAACAAAGAGGAGCTCAAGAACCTCATCTTGCAAGAAGCTCATGACACTCCCTACTCCATCCATCCTGGAGGAACCAGGATGTATCAAGAACTCAAGGCAAGGTTCTGGTGGCATGGCATGAAATGGGAGATAGGCACCTTCATCACCAAGTGTGACATATGACAGAGAGTCAAAGCTGAGCACGAGCGACCCATTGGGCAATTGCAACCTCTCAAAGTGCCTGAATGGAAGTGGGACAAAGTCGGGATGGATTTCATCACCGGTTTACCAAGGTCAAGCAATGGACATGATTCCATCTGGGTCATTGTCGACCACCTAACCAAGGGAGCCCACTTCATTCCCGTCAAGACAACCTACAATGGGAACCAATTGGCCAACCTCTACATCAACTGGATTGTGAGCCTCCACGGAGTTCCTAAGGAGATTGTGTCGGACAGAGGCACCCAGTTCACCTCTAGGTTGTGGAATAGGTTCCAAGAATCCTTGGGAACCAAGATCTCCTTCAGCACTGCTTTCCACCCTCAGACCGGTGGGCAAACAGAACGAGTAAATCAGATACTCGAGGATATGCTCTGCACTTGTGTTCTAGCATATGGAGCTAAGTGGGTAGATTACTTACCATTCACCGAGTTCTCCTACAACAACCGCTACTAGGCGAGTCTTGAAATGGCACCATTTGAGGTGTTGTATGGACACAAGTGTCGTACTCCCCTCAACTAGCTAGAGACCGGAGAAGGATTAGTTTTTGGACCAGACATCCTCAGCGAAGTAGAAGAGCAAGTTCAACTCATCCGAGAGTGACTCGAGACCGCCAAGACTAGGAAGAAGGGCTAAGCCAACTTTCACCGTCGAGACATGAGTTTCCGTGTTGGAGACCATGTTTACCTCCGAGTCACACCTCTCAAGGGAACCAAGCGTTTCCACGTCAAGGGAAAACTTGCACCAAGGTTCATCAGCCCCTTCAAGATCACCGACAGGCAAGTAGAAGTTGCGTACCCACTAGATTTACCTTCCGAGCTATCAGATGTGCACAACGTCTTTCATGTGTCACAACTCCGGAAGTGTCTGCAAGTTCCCAACCGCCCCGACCTCTACAAGGACATCGACCATCAAGCCATCGATCTTCAGCCAGACCTCACTTATCGTGAGAGGCCAGTTCGTATTTTGGATGAAGCCGAGCGCTGCACCCGAAGCCGCACCATCAAGTACTTCAAGGTCCAGTGGAGCAACCATACTGAAGCTGAAGCAACCTAGGAATCTTTTTAGCGCTTAGCCTAAGAATCTCGGTGACGAGATTCTTGTAAGGGGGAAGGTCTGTCACACCCTGTGTTTGTATCACCTTGACATGTTTGGGTTTAAAAAAAATGGAGCCAACTAAAACTTTTTCGATGTGCTTGTGCTTGTTTGCAATGATGTTGCTCGATTGATGATTGAGTTATATGGCACTCCTAGCTTCTATTCCACTTCATATTCATCCTCCTTGACCCAAACCTCCTGCCCAATGATCATGTCATGTGATTAGTGCCCCAAACTATTTTTATCAATTTTTTAACGAAAAATGATTTATTCAAATTAGGTTTTAAAACCTCCCTGAAATGAGGTTTGCACTGCAAGTCGTCAAATTGGGTGGATTCCTTTTCCCCAAAAGCTTCACTTCAAACCAACTATATATAAGACTTTCCAAAAACACCAAATATTAATTTTAAAGATTATTCTTATATTTTATTTAAAGGCCTTTTCTTAAGGCCAGAAATGTTTTTTCATAGGGAAAAACTATTTAAATGCTTTGAAAATATTTGAGAAAATTTAGAGAAACTCAGTGGACATATTTTTCCATATAAATGAGTTTCAACACAAGGGAATGTTCAAATCATGGGAAAAACCTCACAAAACCCTTTCTGTTCAAATCAAAATTTTGAAATACTTCCATAAGAAATATTCTCAATAAATTCTAGGAATATTCCAGCATGTTTACACTATCATAAGTAGTGATCATGCAAAGTTTCATCTCAATCCAAGTTGGTTTGGTTCATAAAACCATCTCAAAACCCTTTGTGTCCAGATTAAAATTTAAACAACTTTACATTGTGAAGTGTCTCCCCTTGGCCTCAAACTTTGTGGGCATGCTCTAATGACCAAATATTGATGATACACTAAGTGGTGCATCAAGGGTAAAAGCCTAGCATCAATAGATCTACAAAAAACTGATTCTGTAAATTTCTAGGGTTTAACAAATCTCCATTGTCAACTTTTTCCCCTTGAGCTCAAACTTGGTGAATCCTCTCATTTTTACCTAGCCCTTGACCCTGATGAATATCTCAGTAAGATCGTAACTTCTTCTTGCCCAAAACCATACCAAACACCTTCTGGTGAAATGGTAAAACCACCATTTACACCCCTTTTTCTTTTACACTTGCCCCCAAATTTTTACCACAGCCTCGTGTGGATACCTTTCACCTCCAGTAAAACCCTCAGGGGCAACGCTCATTGGTTTTTAGGGGTAAAACCTCTATTTCTACCCCTGGCAGCATCTTTTTCTGCCCCTCTCCCCCTTTCCTTCTCCCCCAAGGCTCCTCTAGAGCCCTCCCTAGCTCCTCCTAGCCCTTGGGCATCTCCTATAACCCCAAGATATAAGAATACATGCAAGGGGGCTTAAAATATGCCACGGCATGCCATATGGGCGCTCTAGAGCAGGCTACAGTGTGCTCCCGCACTGTAGCCGCCCCTGCCCGACGCCGCACGACAGCCTTGGGCCTCCCCCAAGTGTCCCCCTGGTCGACCTCGACGTCTGCGATGCGGCAGGCGGTCGGCCCCCTATCTCCCCTCTCTCTCATCCCCTCCTTTGCGCACGCACGACAGCGCCCGAACCGGCTAGTGGCCGCGCTCGCACGCGCGCACCACCGGGTCCCCCTCCTGGCTGCCCTTCCCTTCTCCTGGGCATGGACAACGTCCACAAAGCCTCCAGACATGGATCGGCTCGCCCCCATAGGCTATGGTGATGCCCTGGTCCTCACCAGTGCACCACGTCCACGGTGGACTGGAGGCCCCCTATTTAAGTGCCTCCCCGAGCCCCTGCCCCTCTCTCCTTGCCCCCTCCTTCCTCCTGCTTCCTCCTCATGCTCAGCCCGCTCTCCCCCTTGGTCGGGAGCCCTCTCTCGGACCAAACCCTTGCCGCCGTCGGGCACCTCCCCTCGCTGGCGTTCCCTTCTCTGCCGACGACCCCCGCGGCCACCCACCAATGCGCGAAGGCCCCCTAAGCATGCTGGTGCCCTTCGTATCGGTCGCCGCAGCCTGTAGCCCCCTCCGATGAGCCCCCTCCGCTCCTATCGCAATAAGAGGGATGATAGGTGGGGCCCACCTGTCATCCCCTCGCCCCCTCCTCTCTCGCTAGAAAGTCAGGCCCGCGGGCAGGTTTAAAGTCAAACCTGCCGCGCACGACGCCTCTCCTGGGTCGGCTGCCCTCTATGGGCCGGTTTCGGCCGGGCATTTTGGCCCAAGGGGCATAGTACCCCTTTCTCCTTTTCTTTTCTGTTCAACTTCCAAAAATCCCCCAGAGACCAAATTAATTCCAAATCCAAATATTCTTTCACCTAAATTCTTAGAATAATCCATAGAATTTATTAGTGCCATTGGTAAAAATGTTTGAAAATATTTTTAGTACTATTTTATTTTAAAACCTATATTTAGGCACCTTTTTGCCTCTGTTAATTAATTTCCAAAATATTTTTCACAACAAAACCCTAGGAGTATATTTTTTGTATAGAAATTAGTATTTATCACAATAGGTTAGCATTAGTTTGTGTGCACAGTTTTTCTGTGTGTTTCTTATTTTTATCGCTTTATTTCGCGATGATAGATTGCGCGGTTGACGCGGAAGTTGGACCAGAAGACTTCAAAGACCCCGGAGACTTTGTTGAGCTAGGCAAGCAGCCCTTTGACCATGTTAAGAAACTTTTTCATGCATGTCATATAGCACTTTTTGTTTCGATGATTGATCATGTTGTGGTGTTCCCCCTGCGGTGGTGTTCCTCCAATGCTTTTACCATTGACACTTGCATCGTGCATGACCCTACCACCTTATGAGGGTTATGAGGGTGGGTGTAGATAGGATGCTAGTAGATGCTACGCAATGGGATAGGATTTATGCATAGTGATAGAAAGGAAGTGATTCTTATGGGATGGGGCTTTGTTGATTACTTGAGATGGGTGATGATGATGAGATGGAGATGATGATGACATGGGTGAGCACTTGAGAAAGAAGTGGTGTGCTGGAACAGGTGAGTATTGTGGTTTTCAAAAACGGATTGGTGTAAGTTCCGACCGTTATTCCAACCTTACATGTACGACCATGATACACCTTATGGGACGGGGCTTTGTTGATTACTATGGTTGGTGCTAGCAAGGAGCCCGCATTACTAGTGGCGAGAGGGAAGAGGTCACTCTCGATACGGGGTCATCCTAGAGTGGAAGGTCATGCGTTGTCTTTACAAGCACCGGGCACACCGTTGCGTGCCCTCATGGATGATACGAGTGATGTATAGCATGAGGGATGGCACCAACGAGTAGACCCTTTGTTTAGTGTCACCATGGGAAAGGCATTGTTCGGGTGCTTACCTCTGGTGGGTAAAGCATGCAACCTCTAGAGAGTGTAAAACTATTCGAATAGTCATGTCCACGGTCAAGGACAGTTGGATGACCACTTTTGTGCTACGTCCAAGTGTTTTCACAAACTGGTGTGTGTGTGTTGGTGAAAAAGATGGTACTTGAGCTAAGTCTGGTGACTTAGCATGGGAAGTAATCTAAGTCCGATGACTTAGCATGATGAATGAACACGAGGTGTTCAACCCCAACTTATGATGTATATGTATCTTGGTCATATGGATATCTTCCTATTATTAATGGATGCTTACCCGTTACTTGATCATGTCTTTGCATTTAAAACTGGCTTTCCGCAAATTACCTACTTAGTGCTATATCATGCATCACTATTACCCTGTTCCACCACTTGGGTTGCTTGCGAGTACATTCAAAGTACTCATTGGCTTGCCACTGGTTATTTAATTGGCCAGGCATGGAAGAGCAGGAGTATGTAGAAGAGTTCACTGGTGACGAACATGCGAACTAGGACGCTTCCTAGTCAGAATGCCTGCAGGTTAAGGCAGACGGCATGGGTTCACGCTTTCAACCAAGATTTCCGCTGCTTGTTCTATTTTAAGTGTTTAGCCCGTGTGGCCCTGTCTATGTAAGACTTGACCTTCACGGTCTTTATTTGTGTAAGACGTTAAGTGTGGACGTAAGACTCTTGTTATTCAGCTTCTGTTTGTTCAGTGAGGATTGATCTCTAGGATCACTATACACGTGAATTCGGTGATCATGACTTATGAGTCGGGGTCCCCACAAAAGTCTTGCTCCCCTGTCGGCAAGATCAAGCTCGACGTCCTCTTCGGACGTCCTGGCCATTTCCGCCGCGAGACGGTATGGTTCGAGGTAGTGGACCTCGATAGTCCCTACCACGCGCTGCTGGGCCAACCGACTCTCGCCAAGTTCATGGAGGTCCCCCACTATGCCTACCTCAAGCTCAAGATGTCGGGTCCCAAGGGGATCATCAGCATCGCGGGTGACAACAAGATGTCGATCGAGTGCGCTCGAGACAGCAGCCGGCTGTTCGAGGCCCTGGAGATAGCCGAAGAGAAGCAGCAGCTTGACCGGCTTGTGGCCCTTGCTTCCAGCCAGCCGGCCATGCCGGCTCCTACCTCGCAGTCGGTCGGCAAGGCCTCCTTCCAGACGTCCAAGGACAGTAGATAGGTCCCTCTCAACCCGGCCAACCCCTCGTAGTGCGTCACCATCGGCTCCCGCCTCGATAGCAAATTGGAAGGCGGGCTCGTCGACTTCCTCCATGAGAATCGGGACATCTTCACTTGGTCCCCCAAGGACATGCCGGGTGTTCCGAGGAAGTTTGCCGACCACAAGCTTCATGTCCAGCCGGACGCCAAACCGGTCAAGCAACCCCTATGCCGCTTCTCCGAGGAGAAGCGGCACACTATAGTAGAAGATATCACCCAGCTACTCGCAGCCGGCTTCATCATGGAAGTATTCCACCCGAACTGGCTAGCCAACCCAATCCTGGTGTTGAAGAAGAACAAGACCTGGCGCATGTGCATTGACTACACCAGCCTGAACAAGGTGTGACCCAAGGACCCGTTCTCCCTGCCGCAGATCGATTAAGCCATCGACTCCACGGCCGGCTGCGATCAGCTGTCTTTCTTGGATGCCTACTCTAGCTACCACCGGATCAAGCTAGAATCGGAGGACCGGCCCAAGACCTCCTTCATCACACCCTTCGGGGCCTACTGCTACATCACCATGTCCTTTGGCCTAAAAAATGCAGGCACCACCTTCTAGCGCTGCACGCAGAAGTGCCTCCTGCCTTAGATAGGCTGGAACGTCCACGTCTACGTTGACGACATCATCGTCAAGACGAAGAAGCACTTAAGCCTCCTTGACGATCTCTAGGAAACATTCATGAACCTGCACGAATACAAGATCAAGCTCAACCCAGAGAAGTGTGTCGTGGGCGTCCCAGCCGGCCAGATCTTGGGTTTCTTCGTGTCCACTCGCGGCATCGAAGGCAACCCAAAGAAGATCAGCGCGATCGAGCACATGCCCAAGACGACCCGGCTCCACGACGTCCAGAAGTTCACCGGCTGCCTCGCCTCCCTTAGCCGGTTTGTCAGCCGGCTGGGGGAGAAAGCCTTACCCCTCTACTGGTCGAGCCGGGCCACATGAAGAAGCCGGGCATGTTCAACTGGCCCGACGAGGTGGACGAGGCCTTCCGCGTCCTCAAGCGGGCCCTCACCAACGCACCCATCCTAGCCGCGTCGGTTGAGAAGGAGCTCTTGCTCGCCTACATCGCGGTGACCACATGCATTGTCAACGTCGTCCTGGTGGTCCAGAGGCCGAAGGAGGGAAAATCCCTACCGGTCCAGCACCCCGTCTACTACCTCAGCAAGGTCCTCTCTGGCTCCAAGTAGAACTACCCCCACTACCAAAAGATTGCTACAGCATCTACTTTGCCGCCAAGAAGGTCAAGCAACACTTCCAGGAGCACACCATCACTGTAGTGAGCACAGCCCCGCTTGGCAAGATCATGAGCGGCTGGGACTCCACCGGCCGGATCGCCAAATGGGTCATCGCCCTCACCGACTACTCACCCTATGCAAAACCAAACCGAAAAAACAAAACCAACCTGAAATTTTGGTTTTTTCAGGTTTTGGTTATGGTTTCAGTTTGCAAAACAGCAAACCATATACAATTCATTTTTTTCGATTTAAAACCGAAAAAAATCGATTAATCCAAACAAAACCAAAAGCCCAACATAAAAATTCATAGGCCCAAGCGTCCAGTCCATCTCACGCACGGGCCTCCACATTACTACTCAAACCTAGTCCTCCAGTAGTCCCTCACCCAGCCACCATCGCCTGGCCTCAGTCACACACGGACACGCAAAAGAACAGAGAGAGGGGCAGAGAGAAGGGCATGGCGGCGGCGCCCTAGGTCGGACCGGCGTGCATCCATCCGCTCCGGCGCTCCCCCACAGGCCTCTGCCTTCCTCATTGTGTCGTTGAACTCCGCCATTGCCCCCCTCACATCGTCTACCTCCATCAACCTATGCCCTGGCTCGCGTCATCACCCGTCGCACGCACCGGCGGCCCGGTGCACACCTCCGCGCAGGAAGGCACAATCCACTACCAACGAACGATGGTAAGATCTAAGTCACTTCGTACTTCATCTTTGGTTCGATCTGGAGCAAACAAGAAAATGAAGAAAAGGTCAAAGGCATGGGCACACTTTACAGTTCAGAATGATGATCCGGCTCATGCTAACTGCAACTATTGTGATGCTTTAATGGGTTGCAAATCCGCTACGGCAGGTACTGCTTCTTTAGTCAACCATTTGAAGATTTGCAAGAAGAATCCTGCCCACATAGGTAGCAATCAGATGGAGCTTACCTACCAAGCTTGTGATGATGGTAATTTGGTGGTTCCTTGGCAATACATTGATAAAGAAGTTAGAAAAGCATTTTCTCGCATGATAGTGGTAGATGAGCTTCCATTCATATTCGCAGAGAAAGAAGGTTTTAGGCTCTTCGTGTCTAAAGCTTCCCCTAGGTTAAATGTGCCATCCAGGACAACTATGTACAGAGATATCATTGCTCTTTATGAATCTGAGAAAGCTATGCTTAGAAAATATTTCATTGATTCACGCCAAATTGTTTGCCTCACTGCTCACACATGGACATCAAAAAGACAACAAAGCTACATGGTTCTGACTGCACATTACATTGATTCTGGGTGGAAGCTTAGGAAAAAATTTATTAGATTTGTCTTGGTAGATGGACACAAAGGGGATGACATTGGGAAATCATTAGAACAATTACTGATTGAGTGGGGCATTGAGCGAGTGTGCACTATCACCATAGATAATGCAAGTTCTAATGACACTTGGTTAGCCTACATAAAGAGATCTTTGAGTAATAGAGGTTGTACACATGCAAATAGTTAATATCTTCACATGAGGTGTGTGGCTCACATTGTTAATCTTGTGGTCCAAGATGGGCTGAAGATAATGTGCCATCCAGTAAACAGAATTCAAAATGCTATCAAGTTTGTTAGAGCCTCCCCAACTAGACTTGATGTATTTAAAAAGTGTGTGCAGCTCAGCAAAGTAGCGAGTAAAGATTTGATTAATATTGACGTGTCTACTAGATGGAACTCTACTTTTGTAATGCTGAACACTGCTAAGAAATTTGCGCCTTTCGTTTGTGTGCCATAATATCATGTGTTGAACACCTTGTGGCTATATTAACTTATGTTCCAGAAATTGTTCATGTGGCTGTACTGCTATGTTAACTTAAGCTCCAGGATTTCTTCATGTGGTGGTATGAAATTTGTGTTGAGTAATTCTGCTTGTGCTTGTAGCCTTGTACTGGACAAGTTTTTGTTTCGGAACTTATTCATGTGGTTGGTTGTGCTTGTACTATACTATACTTGACCTGCACTAAATTAGTGTTTGTGGTTGGATCACTTAGTCACTTGGCTGTAATGGACATGCACCAGAGTTTCTTCAAGTATGTAACCAGGTTATAGTTCTAATTCGCGTTAACTTTGGTTTATTTGGTTATTACCGAAACCAAACCGAAAGCAAATGGTTATTACCAAAACCGAACCGTATCTACGTATAAAACCATAAAAACCGAAGTATAAAAACCGTATAAACCAAAAACCATATAAACCGAACCGAATCAAACCGAAAAAACCGAACGCACAGGCTGATCGACTACGAAATCCGGTACGAGCTGTGTACCGCAATCAAGTCACAGGCAATGGCTAACTTCCTCGTCGACTGGGCGGAGACAGATTTCGTGCCGCCTCCTCGAGACTCCACGCATTGGCGCATACATTTCGATGGCTCGAAGATGAGGACTGGGCTGGATGCCGGCATAGTCCTATCCTCTCCGAAAGGTGATCAACTCAAGTACGCACTCCAGATTCATTTCGCAGCCTCCAACAACATGGCCGAGTACGAGGCACTCATCCATGGCCTCGGGCTTGCCAAGGAAATTGGCATCAGGCGCATCCTATGCTTCGGCAACTCCAACCTCGTGGTGCAGCAGGTCTCCGGTGAATGGGACGCCAGGGACGCCAACATAGCCAGCTATCGCTTCCTCGTCCAGCAGCTCACTGGCTCCTTTGAGGGCTATGAGTTTCACCACATCCCGCGGGCAGACAACGAGGCGGCCGATACGCTAGCAAAGATCGGTTCCACCCAGCAGGCCATCCCAGTCGGCGTCTCCCTCGAACGGCTGCTCAAGCCGTCGATCAAGCCCTTCCCCGAATCGGAGTCCATCTTCGTGTCGGCTGATGCTGTCGGCTCGTCGGGAAATCCGGTTGCCCCGCCGGCATCTTTGCCGCCGGCTCCATCAATTCCGGCTGCCTTGCCGGCACCGGCTCCATCGGTCCAGCCAGTTGCATCCGAAGTAGCTGGCTCTAACGCCACGACAGTCATGATGATGATGGATGCCCCTCCCGTCGTCTCTGTCCTGAGGACTGGTGAGCTGGTCCTGAGGGCTGGCGAGCCGGACTCGGGGCCTGAGCACCCAGGCCCAAGGGCTCCCGAGCCGGCCCCTGTCTCGGCTCCCTAATGGGCCCATCCCATCCTGTCTTTCCATCTACGCGGCAAGCTCCCTCCTGACGAGGCTACTGCAAGGAAAATCTAGCGCCGAGCCCCGGCCTACAGCATCATCACCCGCGGGCTTGTTTATCACAGCACCACTGACATCTTCCAACGATGCGTCGAGACGGAAAAGGGCCAAGAGGTCCTCCTCGACATCCACCAGGGCGCGGACGGGCACCATGCGGCCTCCAGGACCCTGGTGGCCAATGCTTTTGGCCACGACTTCTACTGGCCGACCGCCTTGGAGGAGGCCAAGAAGCTGGTCGAGGGCTGCCAGCGCTTCAGGACGCAGAGCCACCTGCTGGCTACGGCCCTCCAGACCATCCTGCTCTTGTGGCCCTTTGCCGTCTGGGGGCTAGACATAGTAGGGCCCTTCAAGACCGCGCGGGGCGGCATGATGCATCTGCTGGTGGCCGTTGACAAGTTCCCCAAGTGGATCGAGGCCAGGCCAATCAAGAAGCTGGACGACCTCACGGCTGTCCGGTTCATCGAAGACATCACGGTGCGCTACGGCGGCCCCCATAGCATCGTCACAGACAACGGCACTAACTTCACCAAGGGCGCGCTAGCATGTTTCTGCACCAAGGAAGGCATCCGGCTCGACTTGGTGTCCGTCGTGCATCGACAGTCAAATAACTAGGTCGAGAGGGCAAACTGCCTGATCCTGGCCGGCATCAATCCCTGGCTCATAATGCCGCTGGTTAGGTTAACCGGCTGCTGGATCGACGAGCTGCCGACTGTCCTTTGGAGCCTCAGGACCACCCCTAACCGATCGATCGGCTACACTCCTTTCTTTCTCGTGTACGGGTCCGAGGTGATCATCCCCACCGACATCGAGTTTGACTTGCCTCGGGTCGCTTTGTACATGGATAAGGACGCAACGGAGGCCTTGAGCCGGACGGCCATCTACCAACAGAAGCTTCGACACTACCACAACAAGCGGATCTAGCCACTCTACTTCCGCGAGGGAGACTTGGTGCTCAGGCGGATCCAGCAGACAGCCGGCCAGCACAAGCTATCATCCCCATGGGAGGGCCAGTTCATCATTAGCAAGGCACTGCACAACAACGCATACTACCTGATAGACGCCCAGAAGCCGCAGAAGCGCAGGAGAGATGCCTCCGGCGAGGAGACGGAGCACCCATGGAACGCGGCGCTCCTCCGCCCATTTTATTGCTAGGAACTAGTGTATGTATGTATCCTTCCCTTTTGGACTTATGAATGCAATGGGCACCCCAAGCCGGCTCTTGGGACATGCCCCTTCTCTCTTCCTTTCAAAACAAAAATCGACTCAATCCATCGGCTCCCGGATCCGGCTCCCTGTCCCGGGGGCTTGCCGGTTAGTCCTAACGTCCTCCCTCGAAGTAGAGCAAGTTGTGCGGGTGGAGTAAGTACTCCCACCCCTCCTAGCTACAGACTGGATCCTGGCTGTCTGGCTAACGAGGTCTAGGTGCGGCGAAGCTTGGCACACACGAAAAACCGATCGCTAGGGGGTCGCCTGCTAGGTCTAGCCGGATCACTTTCTCGCCTTTGTCACTTGCCTTACCGGAAAAGCCTTCATGATCCCTAAACTGAAAGCCAGCTCCCTCGAGGTGGACGCCCCAACCCAACTACAGACCGGCTCTCGGCTATCGAGCCGGCGGGGCCAAAACTGAGGGGGGAAAGAATTTGAGCCGACGGAACCATAGGGGCAAACAAAGGGAAGGGAACGCCGGCACGTATAAAAACAAGCATTGCAACAACTAGAAGCTGCATAAAAATTAAAAAGGCCCACGACCACGAGTTCATTACATTTACACACCCAGTGGGTGGACTTGAAATTCTTACCAAAGCGTAGGAATAAAAAGAAAGAACTCTAGGGAGCGGCCGCTCCACCATCTCCATCACCACCCACGGTAGCTCCCTCCTCTGGGTCCCGAGCCGGCTCATAGTCAATGTAGTTGTCGGTGCTGTGGCCGGCATACTCACCGTCGGTCTCGGTGTCGCTTCCCTCCAGGTCGCCCAGCGCAAACGCATACTGGTCCTCCAGGATCATCGCGCCGTCTCCCTCGCGTTCAGGGACGTATTTGTCCCAGACAACGAAGGACGCATGGTCGCTGGCTCCCACGGCCAGCACGTCGGCCACCGCCTCCAAATCCGCGTTGGTGCCGGCGTGCTAGGCCGTGAGCAGGCTCAGGTCCAGCGCAGGGTACCACGACCTCGCCATGCGAAGGGCCATGCCCGCACCAACGGGCACTGCGGAGGCCCTCCAAGCGTTCACCCATGCGGTCCCGAACTCTCGCCACCAGGACAGCCGGCTCATCAAAGTCGGATCCATCGCGTCCGGCCAGAGGATGCGAACCAGTGCCTCTCCGGCCGCCTGAAGCCGCTTCAGGGCCCGAACCACCACCTCGAGCGTCGCCTTGGTGGCGATCCCCACCTCGCTCAGGGTCCAGGGGCATGCGGCCCAACAGTGACCCCCTGCTGCTGCTGGCCCTCATGATGGGCCGCCACGGCCACCTCAGCGGCCTCCTACGTACCAGTGAAGAGCCCTGAGAAGAAAAGAAGAAAAAGAAGGATGAACAAAAAGGCGAACCAAAACCAGAAACAAGCAGCGAAAAGGACGAGACGAAACAGACTTACCGTGCAGCATGCGGTCCTTGGCCTCTAGCTCCTGGCGATGGGCGCCCTCCCACTCCTTCGCCTACTGGCGAAGGGCCACCTCGCGGTCCGACAGCTCTTGGCGATGGGCTGCCTCATGGTCCGTTAGCTCCTAGCGGTGGTCCACCTCATGCTGGGCCGCCTCCGCCTGCGTCCGAGCCATCTCCTGGCGGAGCCGCTCACACTCCGCGGTCAAGTAGCTCCGCTGATCGCCGAGCTCCATGACCTGGCAACGGAGGTCGACTGTCTCGACGCTGGTGTCTGCCCGGGATGAAGAAACCTTGATCAGAAAAAAAGAAAAGAAGAAGGGGATTCGGCCTGCCTCCGCGGCGACCGACTCGAATCCCGAGGGCTATGCCCCCGCCATGGAAATCATGAATGCCTTACCTTGCAGGTCCTGGGACAGGGTGGCCAGCCGGCCCTCGATCTCCCAGTACAGGCTCAGCAAGGAGTTGTACGCGGTCACCCGAGGGTCGTGCGCTGCTAGCAAACAACAAAGACATGACGCAGCATCAGACTCGACCCGCCTACGCCACAGCCGGCTTGAGTCTCGGGGGCTACATATACTGGATACGCTAGCACGCCCCCATTGGAAAAAACGCCAAGAACAAGAAAAAGAAAAGAAAAGAGGGGAGCTTACCGCGACGGTCCGCTCCAGTTGCACCAATCGGTCGTTGGCTGCCCGGGCATCTTGCACCGACTGAAAACGGCAGGTGGCGTACGCCTCGACCGTAGCCGTGACCGCCGCACCGAGAGGATTCGGCAGATCCCCGGCGACCGGGCGGCTGGTTGTAGCCCAACTCTACTATGGTCGGCCCCCGTCTGCCGGCCTCCCTTGCCTGAGGTCACCAGGGGGCCGGATCCTCCCGACACCATCGTGTGGGCGGCCCCAGACGAGGAGCCCGTGCCGCTCGACCCCTCGGGCTCCTCGGCCTCCCTCCTTGGTCCTCTACTTCCGGCCTCTCCTGCCCGGTTCAGCCCGGGAGCTGGCATTCCCAGCGCCGGCTCGTCGCGAGCTGGCATCTCTAGAGCCGGAGCCTCCGGAGGCGGCACCTTCGGGGCCGGCATGTGTGGAGCAGGCGCTCCCACGGCCGCCGCTTCCACATCCAGGGGACCCCCCGCCCCCGGCGGTACGTCGTTTGCCCCTAAGGATCCACACCTCGATCTGGCCCCGGCAGCATGTTGTTTGCCCCTAGGGGGGCGCACTGCAATCTGCCTCCTCCTCCTCCTCCTCGCCATCGATGCATTCCACCCCAGCACCCGCCGCCGTGCAAGCGTCCTCCGCGGCCTTCGCGTCCACCTCCGCCTGCCACGTGGGGTCGTGTTGGTCCTTGGACTGCTTCTCTCGACCTTGGGGGAACGGCTCCCACGACTAGCCGGCCGCCTTCCCGCTGGCTCCGCCAACTGGCGTCCTTTTCTTCGCCGCCTCCTCCCACGGGCGGTGCCCCTCGGCGTGTAGCTCCTACTGGGGCGCCTCCAGGTCGCGCTAGGCCTCGCTCTCCCTCTCCTCGGCAGTGCTCGGTGCCGCCATTCCCGTGGCATCGCTCGTCGGGGTCCTCCTCAGGGTGTGTGCCTCCATGTTCAAATGGAATAAGAGGGGGGAGGGGAGAGGAAAGAATCGGGGGAACATGATTAGGGTGAGCATGGTTTACCTGATGATGACGGGGACCACCCTCCTCGCGGCGCACGTCGGGAGGACCCGCCTCCTCTTCCCGCCGTCTCCGCGAGTGCTGCCCGGCTGCTCGGTGGCGGCCTGCTTAGGTTCCGGTCCGGAGCCGGCCACCAGCTTCCCCTAGCTACCGGCCACCTCGTCGTCCCGGCCGAGCATGTCGCCGATGCAGCGAAGGCACCTCGTCAGCGGCGCCGTGGCTTCGTCCTGCGAAGCCTCGACATCCTCCGGAGCCTCTGCAATGGGTGTGTCCTCCAACTCATCGTCATCGTCGATCCAATCCCGCAAATTTGGATGGGGAGGGGACTCGCCCGTCGACTCGGTCGCCTCCGTCTTCGTCTCCACCCCTCGGCTTCGGATGCGTCGGCTCGATCCGAGTCTATCGGCTCCACGTCGTCGACATCCTCCACCTCCTCGGGCTCCGAGTCCGCCACATCGGTGGCTGGCTCCCCATACTCCTACAACAAGGGGACAACCTGCAGGCAGGGGGATTCTCTGCGCTATTAAATCAAGGCAGCACTTCCGAGGGGGAGAAGGAGGACGAGCCAGCCGAATCACTTACTGGCGGCGCTGGATGGCTCCGGTAGTATGGGGTTTTCCCCCATTGCCAACACCCCTCCTTTAGCTTTGCCGAGGAGATGGCGTTCACCCTCCACGCCACGTGAACCGGCTTCAGCTCCTTGGTGGAGAGCTGGCAGAGGTCGTGTTGGCCCCCCATCTGGCAGATGAGGTGCGGCCGACTCTGTAGCGGCTGCACCCGGCGCGCCACCATCGCCGCCAGCAGATCGGATGCCTTTAGGCCTTCCGACCCAGTCATGAGCTGCACCCGCTTGTTGAGCCAGTCCGCTATCTCCGAGGCCTGAGGCGGAGCCGTGCGCTAGTTTAGCATCGCCGTGGGTGGCACGTTTACAAAGTCGGGGAGGTTGATGTGGTCCTCCTCCGGCTTCACATTCTTCACATAGAAGAACCCCCGTTTCTAGTTATTCACCGACTCCTGCAGCGGGAGCTTCAGGATGCCGGCTCCTTGGCGGATGTCGATCAGTGCACCCTCGCAGGCGGTCATGACCACCTCCTCGTCATCGGATCCTTCACCGTTTGTCGCTTAAGGAAGAAGAGGCAGAACTAGAGGTCAAGCCTCGACTCCACCCCTAGGTACCCCTCGCATAGGTTGACGTAGGCCGCCAGCAGCAGAACGGTGTTGGGGGTGAGGTGGTGCGGCTGCAGGACGAACCGCGTCAAGAACCGCCAGAAGAACATGCTCGCCGACAGCCCTAGCCCATAGAGGAAGTGCTTGGCAAAGACGACCACCTCGCCGTCCCGCGGGGCCGGGAAATTCTCCGGCCTGGTAATGCGCGCCTCCATGAGCTCCTCCGCCGGCAGCTTGTAGTGGTGGTAGAGGTGCTCGATGAATTGCTCATCAATGATGCTGCCGTCCCATGCCCCTTTGCTCGCCATGATTCCTCGAGGGGCTTGCGGGCGTAGCGACGGGTGCGGGAGCTCGGCTGCGAGGCAGACTCCGGCGACAATGGCGGGGGCACGGCGAAAGGCATGGGCTTTGCTCTCTTTCTCTTGTTCTTTCGGGGCGGGAGGAGGCGAGTGACGAGTGCGAAGCGAGGGGGGGCAAGGGTAATGAATTTGCCGTTCCATTCCCCTTCCCCTCTCCATTTAAACCCCGCACGGACGGTAGTGGGGGTGGATTCATTGTGCACGTCCCCCACAATCCCCGTCGCGTGCGGAATGGTAGTTATTGCCCTCGGGCATGTCAATCGACGGCTCAAATCACAAAAGATCCATGCGCGGGCCGAGGCTCTGGCCGGGGCGGGCCGAGGCTCCGACCGGGGTGGGCCTCGCCTCCCAGTTCGGTCTTGTCCGCCGCGCGGCCTGTCTTGACCGCGGCCCGTTATGTCTCCCACATGGCGCAGATGTACCGCCGACGCGGCACCCGAGACGATGCTCGATGCATAGGCCGGCTGCCTAGCCGCCGGCCGACCACCCATCAACATCCGGCTTCTGAAGAAGGCCGCGGCATTAAGGCAATATCCAAGCCGACGAGGTCCGCCACGGCTTGGCGGCGGGCCTCCCCTGCTTCGGGGACTACTATCAGTGGAATAACCCTGTGGTAGCCTAAAGTAACCCCCAACTCCAACTTTCTGAAAGGACTGAAGGGCAAGCCGCCTCCCCATACAACCAAGATTGTATCCAGCCGGCTACGCGACGCTGACTGGGCCCTGCCGGCTACACATGGTCGGCTCCGCTAGGACTGCCGGCTGGGGGTAGGGATTCCAAGCCCCCTAGCTGGTCGTGCCTTGGATCACATGACCCAGGCATGCGCGACTACAGTCACCCCAATCCCGTTAGGGGTCAGCGCCCGTATGGCCAAAGTGGAGGCAATAGTGCCGCTGACTTTGGCGGACCATGACCGGGCTTCCAACAGTGCCGACATGACTCCAACCACTCCATGACCTGCCACGGCATGGCTACAGTGCAGCCGGCAGTAATCCTGACTGCGGCCGGCAACCACAAGGCGATGCCTCGAAGGACGACCCGTGCTGCGAAGTGACCATTGCTGGGACCTACCGTGCGGGCCCCTCCGGCTTTCGATGAGACCTCCTAGCCGGCGGGCCCTACCAGCAACAAGACCCTATAGCGGGGGGCCCCACGGCCGGCTACGGAGGCTGCCAGCTAGGGCCCCCACGACTTTCCACCCATATTGTAATTTGGGGGGTTGGCCTATAACCCCTCCCCCGAGCCTCCCATGCCAGGGCAGGCAATAGACAGACGAGAACACACACATGCACCAAGGAATATCTCATTCCACCACCACCTTCATAGCAAGGGAAGGGGAGCCGAATGCTCCTCCTTCCACCTCTAGATACAACTCAAGGAGCACCATTGTATCCTCTCCTCCTCTATCAACTAGATCAAGCAGGACTAGGGGTATTACCTGCCACGGAGGGCCCTGAACCTGGGTACATCATGTGTTAGTCACCACTTGTGCCTAATCCCGCTCCCGGAGCCCGTCAGCGTCCTCCAGCCCCAACCACCTTCAATAAGCCTATCCATGGCATCTATTGTGAGAAAATGATGACACCGAACCTGGCTAAACATCATCTCCTTCGTCTCCTGTTACCATCGATCCTAGTCTCACAGCTCGGGAATCCCTACCCGAGATCTGCCAGTTTTGACACCGACAACTAGCATCACACATAATTTCAAATGGTAGGTTCAAATCATGTGGTTGAACAATGGTGTAGAAATTAAAGCTTTCTTAAGTATTTCAAAAGCTTCTACACAATCATCATAAAATACAATAGGAACATATTTTTGAAGAAGATTAGTTAACGGCCTAGAAATCTGTAATGAAACGCCAATAAAAACCAGCATGACCAAGGAAACTTCTTATACCTTTGATATCTCTTGGGCATGACATTTTCTTTACCGCATCAACTTTAGCCTTGTCCACCTCAATGCCTTGTTCAAAAAATTTGTGCCCAAGCACTATTCCCTGATTTACCATAAAGTGACACTTCTCCTAGTTCAAGACAAGACTGGTTTCTTTGCATCTCTGTAAAACTCTATCAAGGTTGCTCAAGCAATCAACAAAAGAAGTCCCATAAACGGAAAAATCATCCATGAAAACCTCAACAATCTTTTCACAAAAATCAGAGAATATAGCAGCCATACATCTTTGAAATGTAGCAAGTGCATTGCATAAACCAAAAGGCATACGTCTATAAGCATAAGTTTCAAAAGTACAAGTAAAGGTAGTTTTCTCTTGATCTTCTTTCGATACATGTATTTGACAAAATCCAGAATATCCGTCAAGAAAGCAAAAATGTGTGTTCTTAGATAATCTTTCTAACATTTGATCAATAAAAGGCAAGGGGTAATGATCCTTTTTAGTAGCTTTATTTAATTTCCTGAAATCAATTACCATCTTATAACCAATTACGATGCTTTGTGTAATAAGCTCATTTTTTGTTAGGAACAACAGTAATACCTCCTTTCTTAGGGACACAATGAACAAGACTTACCACCTACTATCAGCAATAGGATAGATTAGACCTGCCTCCAGAAGCTTTATTATTTCAGTTCTTACCACTTCTTTCTTTAGGGTTTTAGCATCTGGTTCCATATTAATTTTGTGCTGACATGGAGTGGCACTTAAGCCCTTTAAATCGTCAAGAGTATATCCAATAGCAGCTCTGTGCTTCCTCGGAGTTTTGAGTAATCTTCTTTCTTTATGCTTTCAAAGATTATCACTGATAATAACAGGAGATATCTTCTTTTCATCAAGATAAGCATATTTCAGAGTATCAGGTAAAGTTTTTAATTCAAACACGGGATCTCCCTTGGGTGGAGGAGGATCCCCAAGGATATCAACTGGTAAGTAGTGTTTAAGGATAGGTGTTTGTTTGAGAAGTATATTATCTATTTCATTCCTTTCATTTATTTGCATATCATTCTCATAGTCTAGAAAATATTATTCTAGAGGATCAGTAGGAGGTACGACAATAGAAGCAAGACCAATCATTTCATCCTTACTAGGTAATTCCTTCTCGTGTGATTGATTAGTAAACTTGGAGAAATTAAATTCATGAGACACATCACCAAAGCTTACTCTAACCTTATCAGTAACACAATTGATTTTGGCATTAACGATGCTTAAGAAAGGTCTACCAAATATAATAGGACAAAAGTTATTTTGTTCTGAACCAAGTACTAAGAAATCAGCGGGGTACTTGACCTTCCCACATAGAACCTCAACATCTCTAACGATCCCAAGTGAAGAAATAGTGTCTCGGTTTGCAAGTTTAATAGTAACATCAATATCTTCCATAGTAGGTGTTATGTCATTCATAATTTCTTGATATAAGGGGAAACGTATAGCATTGACACTATCATCGAGATCTCACAAACCATGATAAAAGTGCTCTCCAATTTTAACTGAAACAACAGGCATGCCAACCACTGGTTTATTTTTGTCTAACTTATCCTATTCGTTTCTAGTGGGTTTTGCAATCCTTGCAGCTTCCCCAAAACATAAAGAACCTGGACCTCAACATTATCTTCTAGAAGTTCTTTGACCATGGCAACATTAGGTTCGACATTTATTTGTTCAGAAGGTATAGGTGTTCTAATAGGACTTTTATTAACCATTGTCGTAGTCTTACCATGTACCCTAATTCTAACAGGAAAAGGAGGTTTCTCAATATATGTAGTGGAAACAACTGGATCAACATGACTAACAATTATTTCTTCTTTCTCAATTTTAACTGGTTCCTCTAATGGTGGTTCGATGGGAGGGTGATATTTAAACCACTTCTCTTTGGGAAGATCAACATGAGTAGCAAATGATTCACATAAAGTAGCTACTATTTCAGAGTTAAGACCATATTTATTGCTAAACTCATGGAAGGTATTGGTTTCCATAAAAGATTTAACACAATCAATATTAAGTTTTATACCTGACTCATTACCTTTGTCGAGTTCCCAATCTTCAGAGTTGCATTTAATTGTTTCCAAAAGATCCCACCTGAATTCAATAGTTTCACTCTTATATGAGTCTGAGGAAGAAGAATCCAATAATATCCGATCATCATGATAAAGCCGAGCATAAAATTTTTGTATAATAATTTATCTTGGGAGCTCATGGTTGGGGAAGGTGCGCATCACGGATTTAAGCCTTCCCCAAGCTTGAGCGATGCTTTCTCCTTTACGAGGCCAGAGATTATATATATATACATATATATATATATATATAGTTTCGATCACCGTGAACTAGATACATGACATGGCTTGAGAGTTTGTCGGTATTTCCCATAGAGGAAGGGATGATGTAGCACAGCTACGGTAAGTATTTCCCTCAGTTATGAAACCAAAGTATAAATCCAAGGAGGAAGACCACGCAACGCTATGGAAACAGTACCTGCACACAAAGAACAAATACTTGGAACCCGACGCGTAAGAGAGGTTCTCAATCTCTCAACGATAGAAGATAGATTAGATTGTAATAGGTTGGGCAGATAGATCTCACAAGAACACAAAATAAGAGAAGTAAAGAAAAAGTGCAGCAAGGTATTTTTTTGGTTTTGGACTAATAGATCTGAAAACAAAAGCGGCAAAAAGATAGATCGGAGAGCGATATGTTGGAAAAGTAGACCCGGGGGCCGTAGGTTTCACTAGTGGTTTCTCTCATGAGTATAGCACATGGTGGGTAAACAAATTACTATTGGGCAACTGATAGATGATCAAATAATCATGATGATATCCAAGGTAATGATCATCATATAGGCATCACTTCCAACATAATTAGACCGAAATGATTATGCATGTACTACTATTACTCGACACATCGACCGCTATCCAAGATGCATCTAGTGTATTAAGTTCATGAATAAACGGAGTAAAGCAATAAGAATGATGACATGATGTAGACAATATCTATTCATGTAGGAGTAGACCCCATATTTTTACCTTAACAGCAATGATACATGCAGGCCTCGCTGCCCCTTTTGTCACTGGGAGAGGACACTGCAAGATCGAACACATCACAAAGCACCTCTTCCCATGGCAAGAAAAATCAATCTAGGTGGCCTAACTAAACCAAATATTCAAAGAAGAACTACGAGGGTATATGAGTAATCATGCATATAAGATATTAAAGAAGACTCAAATAATATTCATGGATAGAAATTGATCATGAACTCAAAATTCGTCGGATCCCAACAAACACACCGCAAAAATTAATTACATCAAATAGATCTCCAAGAGACCATTATATTGAGAATCAAAAGAGAGAGAGAGAGAGAGAGAGAGAGAGAGGAAGCCATCTAACTATCGCCTACAGACCTATAGGTCTATGGTGGACTCCTCACGCATCATCGGAGAGGCACCCATGAAGACGACGCACCCCTCCATGATGGTGGTAGATTGGATCTCGTTGTTCTGGATCTTAAGGCAGCTGGAATTGTGTTTCGTTGACTCCCCTAGGGTTTTTGGAATATTTGGGTATTTATAGAGCTAACAGGTGGTCGAGAGGTGTCCCGAGGAGGGCACGATACACTAGGCCGCACCAGGGGCCTCTGGCATGCCTAGGTGTCTTGTGCTCTCCTTAGCCCTCCTCTCTGGCACGTATTTGGCCCATTGGATGTCTCCTAGCCCAAAAAAAATCTACAAAACTTTCACGGTGTTTGGGCCTCGTTTGGTACTGATATTCTGGAATGTAAAAAACAAGCAAAAAATAACTACTGACACTTGGCACTATGTCAATAGGTTAGTCCCAAGAAATGATATAAAGTTGATACAAAATGATTGTAAAACATCCAAGATTGATAATATAACAGCATGGAAAGATAAAAAATTATACATATGTTGGAGACGTATCCGCATACCCAAGCTTAATTTCTACTCCTCCTCGAGTAGGTAAATGATAAAAACAGAATTTTTGATGTGGAATGTTGCTTAACATGTTCATCCCATATTCTTTTATTTTGTAGCATGGACATTTGGACTTTCATATGATTCAAAGCAATAGTCTAGTTTTGACATGAAGACTTTAATACTCAAGCATATCAATAAGAAACCATGTCTTTCAAAATATCAACACTAAAGAAAGCTATCCCTAGCCCATCATGCTCAATCATTGATCCATTCATGAAACACATTCAAATATTAGCTACACCTAATGCTCAAGTACGATCATAGTTCCCCCTAGTTGGTGCTTTATAAGAGAAGATGGAGACTCAAATAAAAGTAAAACTTGCATAAAGTAAATAGATAGGCCCTTCAGAGGGGGGAAGTAGGGATTTGTAGAGGTGCTAGAGGTAAAGGTTTAAATTGATAGATAAAAATATTTTTGGGTGGCATGCCTTTCCTATCAACAAAAATGACCCAGAGCTTTCAATAAGTTCCCATGCTAGATATATCATAAGAGGTTCCCAAATAGAAAATAAAGTTTATTCCTTTTTACACCATTCTTTCATAATCCATGACTAGCTGAATCCACGGGTGCCTTCCATACCAACACTTTCCAAGGAATTTATTATTTGACAACATAAAGTAAATTTATTTTTCATTTTTGGAATGGGCATCCTTATTACTGCTATACTCTCATGCAATGAAAAGTGAATAAACGCTCATCTTGCGAACAACACATCTAGCATGGAAAAATATCAGTCACCCCCTTCTGCTTCATGAGCATTACGAGCACACAAAAAGGAAATTCATTTTCAAAATTAGAGATGGCACATACAAATTTTCTTAGAACGTCATGGAAATACTGCATATAGGTAGGTATGGTGGACTCATATGGAAAAACTGGGTTTAAGGATTTTGGATGCAAAAGTAGTATTTCTACTTAGTATAAGTGGAGGCTAGTAAATAGATTGAGAAGCAACCAACAAAGAAATAAAATTCACATAAGTGAGCGTTAAGCATAACTGACACCAAATAATGCACCATAAGTAGGATGTAATTTCATTGCACAACTATTTACTTCCATGCATAGGGAATCACAAACCTTAATACCAATATTCTTACTAAGCATAATTACTCACCAACATAACTCACATATTATTATTATCATGTCTCAAAACTATTACAAGTAATCAAGTTTAATTTGTCCAATGATCTTCATGAAAGTTTTTATTATATCAGACTTGAATATCTATCACTTTGGGACTTGTTTCATATATTGCCATTGCTTTTGAGAAGCTCAAATAAATTTAAGTGGAGATCATGAGCATGAAAATTTCATCTCTCAAAATAATATAAGTGAAGCATGAGAGAATTTCTTCAAAATTTACTAACTCCCAAATTGATCTAAGTGAAGCATGAGAGCATTTCTTCAAACATGAAAAGCACGTCATGCTCAAAAAAATATAAGTGAAGCACTAGAGAAATTCCATAGCTCAAAAAATTTAAGTGAAGCATATAGAGCAATTCTAACAAATCATAGCATATGGCTCTCTCAAATAGGTGTGTCCAGCAGGGATACTTGTGACAAAATAAAAAACAAATCAAGCAAAGAATTATATGATACAAGACGCTCCAAGCAAAACTCATGATATGTGACGAATAAAAATATAGCTCCAAGTCAAATACTGATGGTCGTTAGAAGAAAGAGGGGACATCCCCAAGCTTTGTTGCTTGTTTATCCATGGATATTACCTTGGGGATGATGTAGAATCCCCAAGATTAGGCTCTTTTCACTCCTTATTCCTTCATCCATCGTGATCTCACCCAAAACATGAAAACTTCAATCACACAAAACTCAACAAAATCTTCGTGAGATCCGTTAGTATAATAAGGTAAATCACCACTCTAAGTACTGTTGAAAACCCATAATATTTTATTATGGTATTATATCTACTGTATTCTAACTTTACCATGACTTATACCCTCCAATACAAGCCATAGATTCATCAAAATAAGCACACAATGCAACGAAAACAGAATCTGTCTCAAACCGAATAGTTTGTAGTAATCTATACTCTAACCATATTTCTGTAACTCTAAAAATTCTTAAACATTAGGAAAACTAAGTAATTTGTAATGAAATACCGTGTTAAAATTTCAGCTCATTATCACGCTTCAGTCAAAATTGCAGATTCACGCACTCGAGTCAATGTTTTTTTTAGATTCAACATTGTTTCTCCTCATCTTATGAATCATCCTAAAGGTTTTACTTGGATCAAACTCTAAATAAAATATAAAAACACAATAATAACAGAGGCATAATTGTGTAAACACTTAAAAACACAAAGGAAAATGTAAACCAAATTTTATTTATTGGGTTGCCTCCCAACAAGCACTATCGTTTGATGCCCCTAGCTAGGCATAACACAAAGATTCAAGTATTGTCATCTTTGTTATTTTTCTTCATAGATATATTCTTGTTAATAGGTTTTGTAAATACAACTTGAAATAGATTATCCATAGAAGTTCTATCAAGTTGTCCATCTATGTATCCTCTTTGATTACCGGCTACAATCCAAGAATATTGTTGATGAACATCATTAAAAGTTTGTTGGGTTATATCTAAAATGGGGACTTCCTTTTTAAGGTTCTCATCTAAATTTTGATTATTTCCAAGCAAATGACTTAACATGTAGTCACTGTCGGTGTCAAAATCGGCGGCTCTCGGGTAGGGGGTCCCGAGCAGTGAGACTAGAATAGATGGTAACAGGAGACGAAGGATGCGATGTTTACCCAGGTTCAGGCCCTCCTATAGAGGTAATACCTTACGTCATGCTTGATTATATTTATAATATGTAGGTTACAAAGTTGATCTACCTCGAGATCAAATAGCTAAACCCTAGATGAGTTATCCTCCATTTATAACCTAAAACCCTCCAGCTTATATAGACGCCGAGGGTACCTAGGTTTTACACATGGTCGGTTACAAATCGAAGGGAAAAACATGCCTATCTACTGTCGAAAACTTGGAGGACATGCCACGGCTCCTTGAAGCTTCCACCCTGGCGACGAGGCCTTTGATCATCCAATGCTCATCCAACGGCCCATATAGTCTGTCCCATTAGAAATAGGTCGGCTATCTAAGGACCCCTTAAACCAGGACTCCCTCAGTAGCCCCCGGACTGGCCTCCAACATCGACGTATGTCCGGACAATATTTATGCATCGAGGACTACGGCTTGCGAGGGGAGTCCCTCACCCCTTCTTGTTCGACAACCATTCCATCATCGGTGAAATCCCAAGCGTCACGAGCTTGCCAGGTCCATTGTAACAATTGTTAGTGCTTCTCGATTTTTGTGCGTCAGGGGGAAAAGAGTGGTTCAGCGGTTTTTTACAAGACTGCCTCTCCCCGAAGGAGGCACCACCCATTTAAACAAATCGAATAATGGTCTAAGCCACACCCTCTTCTTCCTCCCCATCGACGAAAAACTTTTAGCGGAAGATCACCACAAAGAATATGGCGAGCGCCCCTAGTTCATCCTCGCGCCCCTACAGCTCCCGTCCCGGGGATTGGACCAGTTGCTCTGTATCGCTCGTTCGACTGCGCAATCTTGAGACCCAGGGGTACCTTCCTCCCACGGATCTAGCAGTTACCCTTGCAGGTTTATCTTCATTCAACAGGGAAGTCTTCGTGGAGAATTTACCCAATCCACAAAGGGGCGACGCGTATGCTTTGTGCCCTTTCTTCTACATGGTCTCGGGTTTCCTATTCACCCATTCTTTAGAAGGTTATTGGAATTTTATGGGATCCAGCTCCACCACCTCACCCTAGGGTCTATCCTACACATCTCGGGCTATGTCGCCCTTTGCGATATGTTCTTGGGCTGCGAGGCACATTTTGACTTGTGGAGGAAGTACTTATGCCTTGTCCCTCGTACCTTGGACCAGACAACTTTGGAGGTCAGAGGAGCCGAAGTATGCCGCATAGCAGGGATGGGGTATCCGATCGGAACACCGATGGAATTTGAAGAATGGTCTTCGGAATAGTTTTACATCGAGGACGTCCCCTTGTTTGATTCAGCTCGGAGGGGTGTGCCCGAATACTCTGATGCCCCCTTAAAGAAAAGGTACAACTGGCGGCCGAAGAGTTCGTCCCAAGAAGACAGCATTGAAGTGCAACGCTTGGCAGCCCAGGTGAGGGTACTAGCCCACCACAAGTTGACCATGATTGACGTCATGGCCGCCGCCATCACCCAGTGCGTTCAAACCTCTTCAGCAAAGGATACAACCCTTGTGGTGTTACAACGGGACAAGCGACACCACTCTCTCCCGAAGACTGGGCCCTGCCGATCAAACACCATTGGCCGCCACACTTGCCGACCTGTACAAAGGGGAGCAAGAAGGTTTTATTCGGCGATCAACCAAGGAGGGATACTCAAGACACAACCCCATTGAATGGGTAAGCTTTTCAACTCTGCAACCATAGTTCAGGTTTTCATTTTGTCCTTTTTTTGACCGAAGCCTTTTGACTTTATGTGAACAGGACTAGAGAAGCTTCATCGAGACATTTAACTGCCCGGGCCCCCAGCCCAAAAACTATTCTCATGACTATGATCCGGGCTTTGATGAAGATCCAGATCTATCAATTGAGCTTGAAGACGGGTTTTTTACTACGAGAGTCTTGACCGCTCCAAGGTCGCTATCATAGCCGATTACCCTAGATTGTTCCCTTCTCCTGCAATAAGCAAGAATAAGAAAAGAACATCCCACGAAAGGTAAGCATCCTCCAACACCCCAGACGCGCTGGCTCCTACTCCCAAGCATCGTCAATCCGTGCGTCATACATCGGCAATGGCGGCAGAGTCCGTCCATTCGTTCAATCCAAAGGTATTTTGTTTGGTCGTTTATTTATTATCACAGCTGATAGAGTCTCACAACAGATTTTACATCAAAAGTCTTAGGCGAAAAGTCCAGCCTTCTTCTGCCAAGGAGGTTGCTAGGGTGTCCGATGGCGCTCAAGATTCCAGAGCTTTGGCTCATGCTAAACCTGCTATAGAGGTTCCCCAAGTCAATCCGGGCCCTGACGATTCAAGTGACACTGTGTTCGTTACCAAATCCGAGGAAGGAAGGGCCATGAATCATCGATGGCGGCGAGAGGCCCTACGTTACCCAATATTCTCCAAACAGGAGTTCAATGTTCTATGCACGGTGGACGTGCACACCATTGCCGCCCAAGCTGGGTTCTGGGAGGCTGAGAAATTGATATCGTCGAGCCTGTAGGTAAATAATCAGTTTTTGTGGAGTTCGAACCCTGATGTAAACCCAGTAGCCCCCGGTCCTTAAATCGGTCGAAACAAGTGAATTAAGCGTCCTTCTGTTGTTTTATTGCTAATGCATGCCTCAAAGCAGTAGAGCGAGCAACTGGGCAAGGAACTAGAAGACAGCCGAACACAGGTGGAATCTATGAAGGCTGAATTGGAGCAAGTGAAGTGCTTTACTCGGGAGGCACATGGTGAGTATATATGTGATGTTAATCTTAGTATATTCCCATGATGACGCAAGGGTGCTTTTTAGCAGCTGAATCGGTAGGGAAAATTCAAAAAGATTTGGATGCAGCCCGAGAGTCTTAGCGATACGCCGAGTCCTAGCACGAGGCCGGTTGTCGTGTTTTACAGCGACACCTTGAAGAGAAGAAATGTCTTCAGGCAAAGAATAAACAACAGGCCAAAGAAATTGAGTGTTTAAGAACTCAATTGACCTAGGCCCCTAGAAGATAACCAGAAACTACGGAGGGGCATGTTTGGTAAGTGTAATTCCACCATCGGGAAGTACTTCTTATAAATTAAGCATAAGTGGCATGCCTTTGACTTATGTGTAGGTATCCTATCTGGGCGACCCAAGGAAGAGATTGGATCCCACGGGAGGAGCCTTATGAAGGAGCTTTCCGCCCTTCATGAGCGGCATCAAAAGGCCATGAAAAGCATGATAAATGTGCTATGGCCTGTCGAACAACCTCCGGAGGAGATGACCGAACTAATCGATCGATTCAAGGGAGCCAGAAGTAGGTTCGAGCTGTGGAAGACATCGGCTTGCCGGGAGGGAGCACGAGAGGCGTGGGCAATGATCAAGACCCGCTATACCGGACTTAAAGCCGAGCATATGGCTCGGGTTGGGCTAGTAGGGTCATATGGACAAGAAGTGCCGCTCCACCTGTTCTATGACCAAGTGATGCCTGCCGCCCGTCTCTCACAAGAAGACTGCTCCCTCAACACTATAATCGACAATCTCGATCAACAGCCGAATGTATGATTATATGTCACTATCTAGAAATAATCGAGTAACTGCTCCATCTATATTGTAAACTTTGTCTTAACCGGCCATCGGCTTCTACCTCCCACGCTAAGAGCTCGAGAGTGTTCCTCGTAAATTAACACCCTAGAAGAGTGAATTGTGGTTGGGGAACTAGGCAATCCGGCCATTTGGTGCAAACAGACTGAAAGCACACATGGAGATATGTTATATTACTGCTTAGCATAAGAAACATCTTCCGAAGAAAATAGTACCTCTATCGATACCTTTCTTCAGGGTGCTACGTAAATCGTAGGTAGAGTAAGGCCTTATACTGATAGTATGCGGCTAATGGATTTTGCGAAAAAAGAAGCCCGAGTAATGGTGATAACGACCATAGTCTAGTCAGTTGCTTCCATCGTAGCCGATCAATTGTCTGCTGAAGATAGCTAAGTTTTGGCTTCACCCATCTGAGGTACGTATCCGGATGACCCAGTCATAACAATCGCAGAGGTGCTCCCTTTACCCGCTAGGCGAACAATTGCGAACGTAGAGGGTAAGCACAGGAGCGAGGAAACCCAGCTTGGCAAAGTCTTAGTTCGAATTGATGCATATAATGGCTTAAACACGACAAAGGAAACGTGCGTACACAAAAAATCTGAATAAAGGCTTATAATATAAAAGCGTTGGCTTTGGAAAGAAGACCCCAGGTGTTGTGCCGAAAATCTTAATACAAGATCGGTTTAACCGAACATAGGAAGAAAAGTAAAAGATTCAATCCTACCAAACATCAAAGTGCAAGGGGAAGGAAAAAGGAGAAGAAAAAAGATAAGTAAAAGGGTAAAGGATGTGACAATAAACGAAGACTTTTTTCTGTAAATACTGCGTATTTGATTCCATCCATAAATCGACTTTTCCTCCTATGCTCTGAGTTCCAGTATCGATAAGAATTCGAGTTCTTATTGTTCTTATGTTATGGTATGAATATACCATACCACACCGGTTTATCCGTAGAAGGGCAGGCAAGCTGCGTTCCATGGGTTTGGTTCAAGGCGGTTGTCCGACGGGTTCTAAAGACGGTAAGCTCCTCTCGCGAGTACTTCGTTGATTATGAAGGGGCCCTCCCATTTGGGGTTGAGTTTATGCTTCTTCTTTTCTGGAGCCATAAGACGAGTTCACCCATGTTATATGCTTTTGCCCTGACCTCCCTACTCTAGTAACGTCGGGCCTACTATTGGTAAAAGGTAGAGCGGGCCCAAGCTATGTCGCGTTCTCCTTCTAAGGCATCCAGGTCATCCTGTCGATCTAACTCGGCCGGATTTTCCTCGTACATGCGCACCCTCGGTGCGTCGTGAATAATATCGCAGGGGAGGACTGCTTCTGCCCCATAAACCATGAACAATGACATATATCCCGTTGATCTATTCGCAGTGGTGCACATGCCCCATATAATGGAGTCAAGCTCCTCCACCCAATGACAGTCGGACTCATGAAGAGATCGTACCAAACATGGCTTAATGCCGCTCAAGATGAGGCCGTTTGCTCGTTCGACTTGTCCATTTGTCTGCGGATGGTACACTGGTGCATAATCGAGCTTCATGCCCATTTTTGCGCACCAGTCTTTGACCTCTTGGGCCATGAAGTTGGATCCATTGTCCATTATTACATTATGCAGTACACTGTAATGGTGTACCATCCCAGATATAAAGTTGATTACAGGTACGGACTTGGTTTATTTGATAGGTTTTGCCTCTATCCATTTGGTGAATTTGTAAACCATGACCAGCAGGTATTTATTCGTCTTGGTCCCCCCTTTAAGTGGTCTGACTATGTCCAGCCCCTAGACCGCAAAAGGCCAGGTAATCGGAATAGTCTGAAGAGCTGTTGGGGGCATATTGTAGGATCGAAAGTAGGTCTAGAGGGGGTGATTAGACTACTTGACCAATTAAAACTATGCTTTCTCCCAATTTTAATTCTTGGCAAGTTTTTGCATTCATAGCCTATCAAGTACACCCTACACATGCAAGTCTAAGAGTATAGCAGCGGAAAGTAACAACAAGCATGAGTAAAAGGGATAGGGTAGGAAGATAAAACGCAATTGTAGACACGATAATTTTTCCCTTGGTTCCGATAGGTGGTGCTATCGTACATCCATGTTTATGGAGTCTTCAACCCACGGAGGGTAACGGTCGTGAGAGTCCACGGAGTGCTCCACTCATAAGGGTCCACGAAGTAGCAACCTTGACTATTCCATATGGCTTCCGACCATGAAGGACTAGCATCACTATGGGTAGATGTTCATGAAGTAGGAAATCTCCTTTCCCTTACAAATTTCTTGGTTCACTCCACAACACGAAGTAGGAGGCTCCCAAACGACACCTAACCAATCTAGGAGGCACCACCCTCTAAAAGGTAATAGGCTCGATAATGACGATGAACTCTTTGCTCTTGTGCTTAAAGATGTTAGACTCCTCAACACACAATCACTCTCTCATAGATTTGGCTTGGTGGAAGAGTTGGGATTGGTGGAAAGAAACTTGGGGAGGCTAGAAATCAAGGTCCATATGGTTGGACTGGAAGATCTTGATCTCAACACAAGGGTAGGTGGTTCTCTCTCAAAAAACTGAGAGGATAGGTATGGAATAGTTCTGAGTGCTTCTCTTCCGAGTAGGTGGTGGTGGAGGGGTATATATAGGCATCCCCAAAAATCCAACCAGTGCACACAATAAGTCAGACTTGGTGACACCGATGTGTTAATATCGGTTGTACCGAAATGACCAAAAGGTGGCAACTTTTGAATCTCGGTGAGACCGGTATAGGAATCTCGGTTTCACCGACAAGGTGACCAATGGTCAGAATTGCCAAACTTGGTGATGCCGATTCAACATTCTCGGATCGACCAAAAATGTGAACTTGCGTAACAAAAAGTTGTCAGCCCAACTCGGTGGCACCGAAAGCAGTGTCGGCTGCATCGAAGGGTTAGGGTTTGACTGAGTCTGTCTAGGGTTTGGAATTGGTGGCACAGGGATAGGAATGTTGGTTGCACCGATTTTGAATGTTTGACTATAGACTGACTTTGGTGGGAGAGCTTGTGGATGTTTTTGGTGACTATCGCTGGTGCACATATGAGCATTTTGTTCACCAACAAAACCTTACCCCCTTTTAATAGTATCGGCTTTCCTATCGACTCAAAGTGATTTCTCACAAATGTAAAATGTAGAGATCTCTTGCTTGAAGCTTGGCCACATCTTGGGGTGATTCCACAATCTCCACAATCCTTTTGCCATTCCTATCATTGAACTTTTCCTAAAATATACTTGGTGGAAACATTAGTTCAATGACTTATATGTTGTTTTTAATTACCAAAACCACCAAGGGAGCAAATGTGCTTTCAATCTCCCCCTTTTTGGTAATTGATGACAACATATAGATCAAAGCTTTGACAAAGATATAATCAATGAATATAATCTTCGCTTTGACAAGTATGTGATAAGCAAGAGCTCCCCCTAAATTTGTGCATTATTTTAAATTTGTGTTTGAATGAAAATGCGCAATCGATTAGACACATGGGCCACTTCTTACATGTCAGATACCACTTGGTGGTGTGCGAGAATAATTAGAATGAACATCATAGCACAACACAATCAAGCAAAGATGAATGATCATCACATAAGCATTAAGATGATAGGAAATAGTAGCATCACACATTAAAGCATATGATCAAACATCATCAAACATGTACCACAAGCAAAGAAAAAGAGTATCACAGCAACCAAAAGCAATTGTTTTTGAAAAAACAACAAACACCAAACGCTCTCTCACTTGAAGGCTAAAGATCTATATACACTTCTCCACCTTTGGCAACAAATTACCAAAAAGTTCAAAGGCAGATATCTAAGCGTTCTTGCGCTGATCTCCTCCGGTTGTTGATGAAGGAGTCAATAGAACAGCGTTGGCGGAGATCTCTGCAGATGTCGTGGATGGATCTGGATGGATACTGGAGGAACTGGAGCCGATGAAGCGGGAGTTGTAATGACAATAGCTTGAGCGGATGAAGAGGGCCTCAAGTGTGGAGCACGCATTGTGGCTGATCTAGCCTAGGTAGTGAACTATGTGCTCGGCCTAAGAGATGATCCATCCTCCTCATCATCATCATCAGAATAAGAAGAAGTAGAAGAAACCCGAGGGATGTGCACTGAGTCAACTTCCTTGTGAAGCTCTATGACTGTCTTAGTCACCTTGTCCATCTTATAATTTAGAGTCTTGATCCTCATTTCAAAGATCCTCATAAGACTGTTTTGGTTGTCAATAATCCCCTTAATATCTTTCTGCATGCCCTAAACTGCTGAGACCAAAATATCCATTTGCTCATTTCTGGATTTAGGTACTTGAGCACTAGTGGCTCGAACTGGCTTTGCCTCTGCCTGTGTTGTAGCAGATGTGGGATGATTTCGGTCCATCACCATGATGTTATCCTCAAGCTCTGTCTGTAGGGGAAAATGTTGATGATCTAGAGAAAATATGTGCTTTTCCAAGTGAGTGTTGATAAGCATCTGGATGTGGGGTGCATAGCAGCAAGAGCACTTTTGATCAGCAGCAACCCTCTTAATTGTCTCAACAGCAACAACTCTAATCCTGGTGTAACCGTCAAGATGGATCATCATGTTGATGGAGTAGCCTCGTATCATCTTTTCATCTCCTGACTTGGGCATCAAGGTATGCCTTAGAATAGTGTTCATGGTACGTAGGCTAGCATGCAGATAGTAGATGGATCCTAGCTTGTGAGATTGCACTTTGTTTGTAGGGATAGAAGTATACATATCCTTCATGGCATTGTGGCTTGCCTTGGATTATGAGTATACATCCAAATCACCATCCTAAACCTCTGAAACTCCTAGAAGTGCGACCCACTCATCAATAGTAGATTCATACCTTGCTCCTTCAGTCATCCATACAATCCTACCATCTCCACAGAAATGTGCTATGGAGTAGAGTCGCATGATCATCTCATCGTTCCATGCAGTAAGCTCTCTTCCAACAAACTCATCCAGATCAATGCAGTGGAAATTATCTTGGACACTTGGAAAGTAGTCCTCTTTATCCTCAATAAATTTCCAATCAACATATCTCATAGCACTTATAGCCAGGCTCTTGTCTAGCAGCACTGTCTCATAAAAGTCTTGCTGCTCTATGGTGTACAATCTGTAGTCCACAACAGTCTTATTCCTCTCAGCATATGGATCTATATCTCTCCATTCCCTCAATCCTGAGTCTTTCCTCTTCTTCTTATCTTCAGCAACTAAGTGGCTGACATCATGTACTAGAAGATGTGGTCTGAGCTTCATCAAAGTTGTCAAGTCATCATCATCTTCAACTCTAGAAGCAGTTCCCTTCTTCTTTTCAGAAGCAGGAATGTGCTTGGATGTCCTCTTAGGCTTTTCAGCCGCAGCCTTCTTGGATTTGGTGCCCCTGGATGTGCCAGTCTTTGGCATAGCATCGGCCATAAGCTTCTTGGCCTTCTTCTTGGGAGGAGCCTTTGCAACATGTTCTTCCTCCTCTTCCTCAGCATGTGAGGACCCCGACTCATAAGTCGTGATCACTAAATGCACGTGTATAGTGATCCTAGAGATCAATGCTCACTGAACACACAGAAGCTGAATAACAAAAGTCTTAAATCCACATTTAGCGTCTTACAAAAATAGATACCATGAAGGTCTAGTCTTACATAGATAGGGCCACAAGGGCCAAATACTTAAATAAGTAAACAAGCAGCGGAAATCTTGATCGATAGCGTGAACCCATGCCGTCAGCCTTAAACCTACAGGCATTCTGACTGGGAAGCGTCCTAGTTCGCATGTTCGTCATCAATGAACTCTTAAATGTACTCCTGTTCTTCCATGCCTGGCCAATTAAATAACAAGTGGCAAGCCAATGAGTACTTTGAATGTACTCGCAAGCAACCCAAGTTGTGGAACAAGGTAACAATGATGGGTGATAGAGCACTAAGTAGGTAATTTTGCGGAAAGCTAATTTTGAATTCAAATGACATGATCAAGTAACTAGTAAGTATGCATCAACAATTGGCAGATATCCATATGAACAAGTTACAGATATCATCATAAGTAGGGGTTAAACACCTCATGTTCATTCATCATACTAAGTCATCGTACTTAGTTCAATTCCCACACTAAGTCATCGGACTTAGCTCATGTAACCTCTTTGTCACCATCACATCCATACTCACCCCATGTTTTATGAAAACATCCGGACGTAGTTTAAGAAGGACTCCAACTGTCCATGACCGTGGACGCGCCTATTAGAATAGTTTTACACTCTGCAGAGGTTGCACACTTTACCCACAAGACTCGGGGAACTTCCATGTCATCCACGACTCGCGGTATATAACATACCTGAGGTAAGCACCCGAACAATGCCTTTCCCCTAGCGATACTAGACAAAGAGTTCACTCGATTGGTACCCAACCCTCACGATGTACATCATGCGAGCCTCGCTCTAATCGTACCATCCATGAGGGGACCAACGATGTGCCCGGTGCCTGTGAAGACAACGCATGATCATACATACCGATACGACCACATATCGAGAGTGACCACACCACTCCCACCACTAGTAATGTGGGCTCCTTGCCAGTACCCACGAAGGTAATCAACAAAGCCCAATCCCATAAGGGGTATCGTGGTTGCGCATGTAAGGTTGTGACGGTCAGCAGACCTTATATCTAATCCGTTTTCGAAAACGCATACTCACTTGCTCCAGTACACCACTTCCTTCTCAAGTGGTCACCCATCTCATCAATATCTCCCTCGGGCATGAGTGGCTCCCGACGGGGTTTTTGAAAAGTCTTTGAAATCATTTCTTCCTTCCCATCACTATGCATAAATCCCATCCCTCTTGCGTAGCATCTATTAGCATCCTATCTACACCCACCCGCACAACCCTCATAAGGTGGTAGGGTCATGCATGATGCAAGTGCCAATGGAAAAGTATCGGAGCCATCCCACCGAAGGGGGAATACCACATCACGATCAAACATCGAAACAACAAATGATATATGTCATGCATGAAAAAGTTTCTTAACATGGTCAAAGGGTTGCTTGCCTGGCTCAACAAAATCTCCGGGGTCTTCGAAGTCGTCGGGCCCAACTTCCTCATCAACCACGTAATCTATAGTCATGAATAAAAGCGATGAAAATAAGCATCACACAAAAATAGAGCATACAAGACACTATTCAAAATGCTAACCTATTCTGATAAATACTAAAGGTCATACTAAAATATTCTCCTAGGGTTTTGTTGTGAAAAAATATTTTGGAAATTAATTAACAGATGCAAAAAGATGCCTAAATATGGGTTTTAAAATAAAATAGTATATAAAATATTTTCAAACATTTTGACAAATGGCACTAATAAATTCTATGGAATATTTCAAGATTTTGGGTGGTAGAAATATTGTCATTGGAGTTATTTTGCGTTTTGTGGAATTTTTGCAGAGTCCCATAGAAAAAGAAAAAGAAAAGAGCTACTCTGCCCTTTGGGCCAAAACACGGCAACCGAACCAGACCATAGGGGGGAACCGGCCTAGGTGAGGCGCCGCGCGCCGCAGGTATATTTTTAAACCTGCCCGCGGGCCCTATTAGGAAGAGAGAGAGGAGGGGGATGAGGGGATGATATGTGGGCCCCACCTGTCATCCCTCTCCTTGCGATGGAAGCGGAGGGGGCTCACCGACAATGTCTCCGGCCACGGTGGTCCAAGCAGAGGGCACTGACGTGCTCAGGGGGCTCCCTCGCGTCAGTGGGTGGCTAAGGGAAGCGTCGGGGCAGCGAGAAATGCCGACGAGGGGGAAAATCCGATGGCAGTGAGGGTTTGGTTCGGGAGCAGGCTCCCGACCACGTGGGCGAGTAGGCTTAGCACGAGGGAGTTGCAGAGGGGAGGAGAGAGCGAGGGGAGAGGGGCAGGGGCACGGGGAGGCCCTCTTTATAGGTGTGCGTCGGCTCACCGTGGACGCGGTGCGCCGATGAGCACGGGGCGCTCGCTATAGGCCGCGGGGAAGGGATGTAGCGTGTCCAGGGTGGTTGTGGGTGTCGTCTAGGCCAGGGGGAGAGAGAGGCGGGGCGCATGCGCATGTGAGCCCTCTAGTTGGCCAAGCTGCGCGGTGTCGGGCATGCACGCGGGGGTATCCGGAGAGAGAGGGAGGAGGGGCCTGACCGTATGGAGCCTTGCGGACGTCGAGGGGGACATGGGGGACACGTTGGGGAGGCCCGAGGCTGTCGGGAGCGCTCATTGGGCAGCAGCTACAGTGCGGGTGCACACTGTAGGGCACTCCAGAGTGCGAGCTCTGTCTGCCAGGACATTCCCTTGGCACAATGGGCGTGTCCACTTGTGTCCTAGGGATCTAGGGGGGTTTAAAATGGTGGATAGGGCGTTGGATGCTCTGGGTCCCTTAGGAGAGAAGGAAAATTGAGAGAGAGAGAGAGAGAGGGAAAACTCCTGTCCAGGGGGTAAAACGAGGATTTTACCCCACTTACCTAAGGAATCTTGGCCAGGGAGAGTTACTGGAGGTAGCTAGTAACCCAGAGGGGTTGTCTTAAAAACTTGGGGGGCAAGGCAAATAGAGAAGATGGTGAAAATGATGATTTCTAGAATGGACCAGAAGGTGTTTGATGGGGTTTTAGAGAAAAAGATGTACCTTGCTTGCCCTGGGATTTGATAGATCAAATGGTGGTTAGAAATAGTCTGGATCACTAAGTTTAAGCTCAAGAGGGCGAAGTTGGCAATGGAAACTTTGTTAACCCTAGAAACTAATAGAATCAGATTTCTATAGATCTAGTTGTGCTAAGATTTTACCCTAGATGCACCACTTAGTGTAGCATCATTATTTGGTGATTAGAGCATGCCCACAAAGTTTGAGTTCAAAGGGAGTAACTTCCCAATGTAAAGTTGCTCAAATTTGGATCTGGACAGGGCGTGTTTTGGGATGGTTTGATGAACCAAATCAACTTGGGTTGAGATGAAACTTTGTAAGATCATCAACTATGATAGTGTTGACTTGCTGCAATTTTCTTGGAATTTATTGAGAATATTTCTTATAGAAATATTCCAAAATTTGATTTGAACAGAAAGGGTTTTGAGGGTTTTTTCCCACGATTTGAGCAGGCCCTTGTGTGGAAACTCATATATATGGAAAATATATGTCCACTGAGTTTCCCTAAATTTTCTCAAATATTTTGAAAGCATTTAAATAATTTTTTCCTATGAAAGATCATTTGTGGTCTTAAGAAAAAGCTTTTAAATAAAATATAAGAATAATCATTAAAATTAATATTTGGTGGTTTTGGAAAGTCTTATATATAGTGCGTTTGAAGTAAAGCCTTTGGGAAAGAAGAATCCACCCAATTTAAGGACTTGCAGTGCAAACCTCATTTCAAGGGTTTTGAAAAACCTAATTGTAATAAATCATTTTTGGTTAAAACGAAATTTGATAAAAAATATATTTTTGGGCACTATTCACATGGCATGATCATTGGGCATGAGGTTTGGGTCAAGGAAGATGAATATGAAGAGGGATAGAATCTAAGAGTGCCATACACCACAATCATCAAGCAAGCAAACATCATTGCAAACAAGCACAAGCACTTTGAAAAAAATTTAGTTGGCTCCAAATTTTATAAACCCAAACATATCAAGGTGATACCAACATAGGGTCTGACAGACCTTCCCCCCTTACAAGAATCTCGTCCCCGAGATTCCTAGGCTAAGCACTAAAATGATAAGGGAACTCGGATATAAGATAGTCTTCATGCTCCCAGGTTGCTTCAGCTTCAGTATGGTTGCTCCACTGGACCTTGAAGTAGTTGATGGTGCGGCTTCAGGTGCAGCGCTCAGCTTCATCCAGAATGCAAACTGGACTCTCACGATAAGTGAGGTCGGGCTGAAGGTCGATGGCTTGATGGTCGATGTCCTTGTAGAGGTCGGGGCGGTTGGGAACTTGCAAACACTTTCGGAGTTGTGACACGTGAAAGACGTTGTGCACATTCGATAGCTCGGAAGGTAGCTCTAGCTGGTAGGCAACTTCTCCTCGTCTTGCGGTGACCTTGAAGGCGTCGATGTATCAAGGTGCGAGCTTTCCCTTGACATGGAAATGCTTGGTTCCTATAGGAGGTGTGACTCGACGGTAAACATAATCTCCGACGTTGAGGTTTAGTTCTCGGTGGTGGGAGTCGGCGTGGCTCTTCTGTCTCGCCTTGACGGTCTTGAGTCTCTCTCGGACGAGTTGGACTTGCTCTTCTGCTTCGTGAGAATATCTAGTCCAAAAACCAATCCTTCTCCGGTCTCTGACGAGTTGAGGGGAGTACGGCACTTGCATGCATACAACACATCAAATGGTGCCATCTGAAGACTCGACTGATAGATGTTGTTGTAGGAGAACTCGGCGAACAGTAGGCAATCTTCCCACTTGGCTCCATATGCCAAAAAACAAGCGCGGAGCATGTCTTCGACTATCTGATTTACTCGTTCTGTTTGTCCACCAGACTAAGGGTGAAAAGCAATGCTGAAGAAGAGCTTGGTTCCCATAGTTTCTTGAAACATCTTCCAGAATCTCGAGGTGAACTGGGTGCTTCGATCCAACACGATCTCCTTTGGAACTCCATGAAGGCTCATGATACACTCGATGTAGAGACTGGCTAGCTTGTTACCATCATAGGTGGTCTTGATGGGAATGAAATGGGCTACCTTGGTCAGGTGGTCGACAATGACCCAAATGGAATCATGACCCTTGCTTGACCTTGGTAAACCGGTGATGAAATCCATCCCGACTTTGTCCCACTTCCATTCAGGCACTTTGAGAGGTTGCAATAGTCTAGCGGGTCACTGATGCTCAGCCTTGACTCTCTGGCATATGTCACACTTAGCCACGAATGTGACTATATCCTATTTCATGCCATGCCACCAGAATCTTGCCTTGAGGTCTTGATACATCTTGGTTCCTCCAGGATGGATGGAGTATGGAGTGCCATGAGCTTCTTGCAAGATCAGGTTCTAGAGCTCCTCTTTGTTGGGTACGTAGATGCGATTCCCGAACCATACTACTCCTTGTTCATCCACTGAGAATCTTGGGGCCTTGCCTGCCTTGATCTTCCTCCTGATGCCTTCAATGCTCTCATGTCCCTTTTTGGCTTGTTTGATATCATCCATCAAGGTAGGCTTTTCTTCGAGGTTGGCGAGGAATCCTGGTGCAATCAGTTCCAAGCCGAAGCTCTCAAGTTCTTCATACAGGGCGGGTAGCCTTTCCTTAATCATAGCATTCAAGGAACAAGCCTTTCTGCTTAAGGCGTCTTCTGCCACGTTGGCCTTTCCGGGGTGGTATTGAACACTCAGGTCGTAATCCTTAATCAACTCCAACCATCTTCCCTGCCTCATGTTCAATTCCCTTTGAGTGAAGATATACTTCAAACTCTTGTGGTCTGTGAATATCTCACAACGCTTCCCTAGAAGGTAATGTCACCATGTCTTCAAGGCATGAACCACGGTTGCCAACTCGAGATTGTGAGTTGTGTAGTTCTCTTCATAGGTCGTAGCTATCTGGATAGATATGCTACAACTCTGCCTTCTTGCATCAAAACACCTCCAAGCCTGGTTCTTGATGCATCACAATAAATCACAAACTCCTTGTGAATATCGAGGGTGGCCAAAACAGGGGATGTGATCAATCTCTTCTTAAGCTCCTGGAAGCTTTCTTCGCACTTAGTTGTCCATTCAAACTTCTTGTTCTTCTGCAAAAGATTGGTCATGGGTCGGGCAATGCTTGAGTACCCTTCCACGAACTTGCGGTAATAACCCTTGAGTCCGAGGAAGCTCCTGACTTCCTTTCACGGTGGTTGGGCTTTGCCAGTCAGTCACGACTTCAATCTTGGCAGGATCCACTGATAGTCCTTCTGCAGTCAGCACATGACCCAAGAATCCAACTTCATGCAGCCAGAACTCACACTTCCTGAACTTGGCATAAAGCTGGTGCTCTCAAAGCTTCTCTAGGACCAATCTCAAGTGTTCCTCATGTTCTTCTTTAGACTTGGAGAAGATGAGTATGTCATCAATGAAGACGACAACGAACTTGTCCAATTACTCCATGAAGACCTTATTCATGAGGTACATGAAGTAGGCAGGGGCATTAGTTAACCTGGATGATATGACCATGTATTCATACATGCCATACTGGGTTACAAACGCCATCTTCGGAAAGTTTGGGGTCTGATCTTCAGCTGGTAGTACCCAGACCTGAGGTCGATCTTGGAGAACACCTTGGCTCCGTTTAACTGGTCAAACAGGTCTTCAATCTTTGGGAGGGGGTACTTGTTCTTTATCGTGACTTCATTGAGAGAACAATAATCGACACCAAGTCTAATAGTTTTGTCCCTCTTTGACACAAATAGAACAGGCAATCCCGAAGGAGAGGCACTTGTGCGAATGAATCCTTTTCTGAGCTGCTCTGCTAGTTGCTTCTTCAATTCAGCCAACTCTTCGGATCCCATCCTACAGGCCTTCTTATAGATGGGCCTTGATCCGTGCGTAAGCTCAATGATGAACTCAATTTCACGGTCAGGAGGCATCTCGAGCATCTCATCAGGAAACACATCCGTGTATTCACATACCACTGGCACTTGCTCCAACTCAACTCCCGATAGACTGTAAGCCTGAGGGGCTTGCATGGAGGCAGGGTTGGGAACATACTTGACTTCCACTCCTTGGCTATTGGTCATGCTGACAATCCTCTTGGCACAGTCTAACAAGCCTTGGTGCTTGGTTAACCAGTCCATGCCTAGGATCACATCCAAGCTTTCTGACTTCAGGATGATAAGGTCTCCTAGGAAATCTACCCCGTTGATGTTAATCTCAACTCCCTTACAACCTATCCCAGAATTCATAACCGATCCCGGGTTTTGTATCAACATACGACTACTTAGGGGTGTAGGCTTCATGCCACTCTCTAGTGCAAACCTTTGGGTGACAAAAGAATGCGAAGCTCCATAATCAAACAATACTGTTGCTAGGGTTGAGTTGATGAGGAACGTACCCAATATGACGTCCGGGTCTTCCTGGGCTTCCTCTAGAGTGACGTGATTCACACGACCCTTGCCATTGTTAGGCTGGTTGTGGGGAGCGGGGTTCCTTGGGGGTGCTCCACGGGCTTGACCTTGGTTTGGCGCATTGGGGCACGGTGCATCTAGCTTCTTGTTGGGACACAAACTAGAGATGTGTCATGGCTGACCACATCCAAAGCAAGCAACTTGTCGAGGGTTGTTGTTGTAGTTTCTGCCACCGTTGTTGTTATTCGGGTTGTTGTTGTAAGTTGGCCAGGGATTGGCATACTACTAAGGCTGGTAGCTCGGATGAGGAGCAGGAGGTCTAGCCTGTTGTGGCTGATAGGTTGGCTTGCGTGCGGCTGGCTGCTAGGGGCGAGGCTTCTGGTTGCTTGAGCTTCCCTTGCTGATCATCTTGCGCTTGTGAGTGTTGTCTATGGCACGACGCTTGTCTTCCAGCATGAGGGCCTTGTTCACCAGGTCGAAGAAGGTGCGACAGTCGCAGACCATGAGCTGATACTGCAGGGTCTGTTGAAGTCCTTCCATGAAGCGTCCCTTCTTGGCAGCTTCTGTGTTGACGTCTTCAGGCGCATACCTTGACAACAGGTTGAAATTCTGCAAGTACTCCCTGACAGAGCCACTTCCTTGCTTCAACGCTCGGAATTCTCTCGTCTTAATAGCCATGGTCCCAGAAGTAATGTGGGTGGTGCAGAATGCTTCCTTGAAGTCATTCCACGTGATCGCACATTCTCCTTGCATGACCTTGAATACATCTCACCAAGCTCGGGCGGTACCTCCAAGGCAGTGAGAGGCATACAGCACCTTCTCACCATCCTCATTGCAATTGACCAATGCAAGGAGGTCCTCGGTGGTGCGGATCCAGTCATCAGCATCCAATGGTTCAACAGTCTCGGTGAAGGTTGGGGGAAAATTCCTCATGAACTCAGACAACATGGAGCGATCATTGCCATTCTTGTTGTTGGTTGTTCACAAGGGCCTGAGCCATCTGCTGGATAGCAGCATTTTTGGCTTGGCGTTTCTCACGGGGAACTTGGAGAAATTGAGTTATGGTCATGTTCTCCGATGGAGGTGGTGGGGGGGATGTCACCTTGTGGCTGCTCCTGGTCTACTCCAGCGTGAGCAGCCCCACCAGCTCCCTGTCGCTGGCTTGAGTTGTCGGCTTTAGGGTTGGTGAAGGAGCTGTTGTGGCTAGCAGTCACCATCCTTTTTGGAGCAGCCAAGTCAAACAACTGGGATAGATGAGAGGAAAAGCAGCAATGGAAAAGCACGCCTAAGGGGGGTGGTCAAGTGCAAGTGTTGTAAAACAAAGGTCGAAAGACCAACATATATTAAGATAGACAATGGAGTCGCTTACATGTTGCCTAAGGCAAAAGCACGACTTGCATCGGAACACAAACAACAAGTACAGATGGTTTCATATGAACCATCACACGGATTCGACTTTGCATGAGGGGTACATGACTGATCCTACCCTAGGGGTTCTCGGATTCAGGTGGTGGAGTGCTCGGTCTCGTAGTCACGCTCCTCTGGGTCTTCCTCCTGTTCATCATCTTAACGGGCATCATTCCCGGTCGAAGGGGTCAGGGAACAAGGAGGTCCATCCCGGCAATGCTTTGCTGGCGTGTCGGTGAAGAGCTCACGGTACTCCTTCACACTCATGCGATGATGATGTGTGGGTGCATCACTAGCTGGGGGTACTCCTCTTTGATAAGCGATAGTTGGTCGTCCCTCGGGGGCTCCATCCTTCTTGATCATGTCTGGCTTCATCTTGGCTTGAAGAAGTAGCTCTCGGGTGTGGTGAAGTTCCTCGCGGAGCTTCACGGACTCCTTCATCAAGTTATGAACCAGACTATCGGTAGAGAGGCTGAAGTAGGTCTAGAACCTGAGTGGTGTGCCATCCTCCTTGGTCGGAATCAGCATCCAACTCTCGCCAAGATCATCCTTCCTAAAGGGAAGGTAGCGAGTAGCCGGCTCATGAGCCATCTCTGGAATGATGTCTCAAAGGTGTAGGAGTACCTTGCGTGCAGCTATCTCAACTGCAAGTATCATGGTCTCCATCCGTGGTCCTTTAAAGAACCAACTGGTCGGGGAGTCGTTTGTCTTCAGGACCACATCTACGTGGTACTCCTTCATGACGACATCGACCCAGTGCTCGTGGTAGAGGAAAATGGGTGGTTGGTGAAACTAGCACTTCTCCAGGCTATCCCCAAGAAGTAAGGGAAAGTAGGATGTCAGGAAGGCTTCGGGTACGATGGCCATCTACAAAGGTTGAAAGGAAGAGAGTCAGCAAAGTGTCGTGTGAAGAATAGAAGAGGTAAATACTGTAGAATTCCCTAAGTATAGGTGCTAGGTGTAGTTTGAATGTGGTTTTCATCCTAACTAACATCCATGATAACTAAGGGCTTCCTACAGTCAGGATGGCTCTGATACCAGCTCTGTGGGGACCCCGACTCATAAGTTGTGATCACCGAATGCACATGTACAGTGATCCTAGAGATCAATGCTCACTGAACACACAGAAGTTGAATAACAAGAGTCTTAAATCCACATTTAGCGTCTTACACAAATAGATACCATGAAGGTCTAGTCTTACATATATAGGGCCACAAGGGCCAAATACTTAAATAAAACAAGCAGCGGAAATCTTGATCGCTAGCATGAACCCATGCCGTCAGCCTTAAACCTATAGGCATTCTGACTAGGAAGCGTCCTAGTTCACATGTTCGTCATCAATGAACTCTTCAACGTACTTATGTTCTTCCATGCCTGGCCAATTAAATAACCAGTGGCAAGCCAATGAGTACTTTGAATGTACTCGCAAGAAACCCAAGTTGTGGAACAAGGTAACAATGATGCATGATAGTGCACTAAGTAGGTAATTTTGCGGAAAGCTAATTTTGAATGCAAATGACATGATCAAGTAACTAGTAGGCATGCATCAACAATTGGTAGATATCCATATGAACAAGTTACAGATATCATCATAAGTAGGGGTTGAACACCTCATGTTCATTCATCATACTAAGTCATCGGACTTAGTTCAATTCCCATGCTAAGTTACCGGACTTAGCTCATGTGACCTCTTCGTCACCATCACATCCGTACTCACACCAAGTTTTATGAAAATATCCGGACGTAGTTTAAGAAGGACCTCCAACTATCCATTACCAAGGATGCAGCTATTCGAATAGTTTTATAGTCTGTAGAGGTTGCACACTTTACCCACAAGACTTGGGGAACTTCCGTGTCATCCACGACTTGCGGTATATAACATACACGAGGTAAGCACCCGAACAATGCCTTTCCCCTAGCGATACTTGACAAAGAGTCCACTCGATTGGTACCCAGCCCTCATGATGTACATCAGACGAGCCTCGCCCTAATCGTACCATCCATGAGGGGACCAACGGTGTGCCCGGTGCCTGTGAAGACAGCGCATGATCGTACATACCGGGATGACCCCGTATAAGGAGTGACCATGCCACTGCCGCCACTAGTAATGCGGGCTCCTTGCAAGTACCGACCAAGGTAATCAACAAAGGCCCGTCCCATAAGGGGTATCTTGGTTGCGGATGTAAGGTTGGGACGGTCAGCAGACCTTAAATCTAATCCGTTTGCGAAAACACATACTCACTAGCTCCGGTACACCACTTCTTTCTCAAGTGGTCACCCATCTCATCAATATCTCCCTCGGGCATCAGTGGCTCCCAACGGGGGTTTTGAAAAGTCTTTGAAATCATTTATTCCTTCCCATCACTATACATAAATCCCATCCCTCTTGCGTAGCATCTATTAGCATCCTATCTACACCCACTCGCACAACCCTCATAAGGTGGTAGGGTCATGCACGATGCAAGTGCCAACGGAAAAGTATCGGAGGCATCCCACCGAAGGGGGAATACCACATCATGATCAAACATCAAAACAACAAATGATATATGTCATGCAAGAAAAAGTTTCTTAACATGGTCAAAAGGCTACTTGTCTAGCTCAACAAAGTCTTCGGGGTCTTCGAAGTCTTTGGGCCCAACTTCCTCATCAACCGCGCAATCTATCATCGCGAATGAAAGCGATGAAAATAAGCATCACACAAAAACAGAGCACACAAGCCACTATTAAAAATGCTAACCTATTGTGATAAATACTAAATGTCATACTAAAATATTCTCCTAGGGTTTTGTTGTGAAAAAATATTTTGGAAATTAATTAACAGCGTTAAACAGATTCCTAAATATGGGTTTCAAAATAAAATAGTATATAAAATATTTTCAAACATATTTGCAAATGGCACTAATAAATTCTATGGATTATTTCAAGATTTTGGGTGGAAGAAATATTGTCATTGGAATTATATTGGATTCTGTGGAATTTTTGCAAAGTCCCACAAAAAAAGAAAAAGAAAAGAGCTAGTGTGCCCTTTGGGCCACAAAATGCAATCGAACTGGCCCACAGGGGGGAATCGGCCCAGGCGAGGCGTTGCACGCGGCAGGTTTATTTTTAAACCTGCCCGCGGGACATACTAGGCAGAGAGAGAGGATGGGGGTGAGGGGATGACAGGTGGGCCCCACCTGTCATCCCTCTCCTCACGATAGGAGCGGAGGGGGGGCTCACCGATGGCATCTCTGGCCACGGCGGTCCAAGCGGAGGGCATCGGCGCGCTCAAAGGCCTCCCGCGCGTCGGTGGGTGGCCGAGGGAAGCGCCGGGGCAGCGGGAAACGCCGGCGAAGGGGAAATTTGACGGTGGCGAGGGTTTGGTTCGGGAGCGGGCTCCCGACCACGAGGGCGAGCGGGCCCAGCACGGGGGAGTTGCGCAGGCGAGGAGAGAGCAAGGAGAGAGGGGCAGGGGCTCGGGGAGGCCCTCTTTATAGGCGGGCACTGGCTCACCGTGGACGCGGTGCGCCGGTGAGCACGGGGCGCTCGCTACAGGCCGCGGGGGAGGGATGTAGCATGTCCAGGGTGCTTGTGGGTGTGGTCTAGGCCAGGGGAGAGAAGAGAGAGGCGGGGGCACGCGCGTGTGTGAGCCCTCTGGTTGGCCGAGATGCGTGGCGCCAGGACGCATGCAGGGGTCACCGGAGAGAGAGGGAGGAGGGGGCCGACCGCGTGGAGCCATGCGGACATCGAGGGGGACAGGGGGGACACGTTGGGGAGGCTCGAGGCTCTCGGGAGCGCTCATTGGGCAGCGGCTACATTGCGGGTGCGCACTGTAGCATGCTCCAGAGTGCGAGCTCTGCATGCCAGGGCATCCCCTTGGCACAATGGGCGCGTCCACTTGTGTCCTATGGATCTAGGGGGGGTTTAACAATGGTGGATAGGGCATTGGATGCTCTGGGGTCCCTTAGGAGAGAAGGAAAGTTGAGAGAGAGAGAGGGAAAACTCTTGTCTAGGGGGTAAAACGAGGATTCTACCCCACTTACCTAAGGAGTTTTGGCCAGGGAAAGTTGCTGGAGGTAGCGAGTAACCCAGAGGGGTTGTGGTAAAAAGTTGGGGGCAAGGCAAATAGAGAAGATGGTGAAAATTATGATTTCTAGAATGGACCAGAAGGTGTTTGATGGGATTTTCGAGAAGAAGATGGACCTTTCTTGCCCTGGGATAGGATAGGATCAAATGGGGGGTAGAAATAGTCTGGATCATCAAGTTTAAGCTCAAGAGGACAAAGTTGGCAATGGAAACCTTGTTAACCCTAGAAACTAACAGAATCAGATTTCTATAGATCTAGTTGTGCTAAGCTTTTACCCTTGATGCACAACTTTGTGTAGCATCAATATTTGGTGATTAGAGAATGCTTACAAAGTTTGAGGTCAAGGGGAGAAACTTCACAATGTAAAGTTGCTCAAATTTGGATTTGGACAGGGAGGGTTTTGGGATGGTTTGATGAACCAAATAAACTTGGGTTGAGATGAAACTTTGTAAGATCATCAATTATGATGGTGTTGACTTGCTGAACTTTTCTTGGAATTTATTGAGAATATTTCGTATAGAAATTTATAGAAATATAATAATAATATTTAATATTAATATTTCGTGGTTTTGGAAAGTCTTATATATAGTGGGTTTGAAGTAAAGCCTTTGGGAAAGAAGACTCCACCCAATTTGAGGACTTGCAGTGCAAACCTCATTTTAGGATTTTTTTTAAAACTAATTGGAATAAATCATTTGTGGTTAAAACAAAAATTTTTAAAAAATAGTTTTGGGCACTATTCACATGGCATGATCATTGGCAATAGGTTTGGGTCAAGGAAGATGAATATGAAGAGGCATAGAATCTAAGAGTGCCATACACCACAATCATCAGGCAAGCAAACATCATTGCAAAAAAGCACAAGCACTTTGAAAAAGTTTTAGTTGGCTCCAAATTTTGTAAACCCAAACATATCAAGGTGATACAAACACAGGGTGTGATGCAGCAGCAGCACCAGTAGCCTCCTCTGGATCTTCATACATGGATGTGGGCTTGCCAATCACATGAATAATCCTCTTTCTGGCTTTCTTCTCCCCTGCCTTCTTAGACATAGACTTCCTTGGGGGATCAATGGACATTGTGGCTCTAGCACTCTCATGTGCCCTGATAGTTTCTGAGCTGGCATAGATCTTGCTGACAACTCTCCTGGAAGAAGTGGCTTCAGTAGCAGACTTCTTAGCAGGTTGTTCTTGCTTCTTGGCAGGAATCTCCTCAGGGACAAAGTCTGGATCCTCCTCATCTGAATTCAGCTTCTTTCTGGTCCTTTAGCAGCCTTGGGAAATCCATGGGAGCTGGGGGTGCCTAGATCTGAAAATGAACTAGACTCAGGGCTTGTGCTTGAACTCATGTCAGCACTCTGCTCTGGCAAATTCTGACTATCCTCAGCATGTGACATACTGACCCTGTGAATAAAGTATAGAAGAGCAGAAGAAGATGAGTTATCACAAAATGAGGCTGGTTTTTGAAAGTTTGAACAATAGATTTCCAAAGTTTTGCATTCTGTCAAATGAATATTGGTACAACCGAAGTAAAAATTTCGGTGCTACCGAGACTGACTGTCCCTCTTAACAGAACCTTGGCACTCTTTTCGGTGAGACCGAAAAGAAGTACTCAGTTCCACCGAGACAGTTATCAGCAACACAGAGAGTCAAATCAGTGAGACCCATTTGTTTGCTTCGGTTCCACCGAGTTCCATCGGGCGGAAGGCAAACCCTAGAAAATCTAACATTCGCCAGACTATTGGAATTTTGTGTGGACAGGAATACGTGCAATGCGTGGCTTATAGATAAAATCAAATCCAATATGCAAGAATCGGACGAGGAGCGCAATGGAGGTCAAATCCGTACCCTAACTTGGCGCAAATCCGCTACGGTGGCGACAATGGAGAGGATTTCATCGACGGCGGCGATTCCCAGCGGCGAGGAGCGCAGGGAGAAAAGGGCGACGACCAGGGGTCTCGAAGGCAACAACTTAGGGTTCTAAGGCGTGACGATTTGAGGATGAAATTCAAAGTGTCGGGGTCCATGGTACTTATACCCACCATTGTCGGTGACACCGATTCTAACTTTTCGGTGTCACTGAATTCCTCAACTATCAGTTGACAGGGAAACTCGATGTAACCGAGAAGATGGAATTGGTGGTACCGAGACTAACAGCAGATCAACCCTAGGCATTCGGTGAGACTAAGATTTTGTGGTTGGTTCCACCGAGATGCACTTGGGAGGTTTTAATGGTCAGTCCTTGTCGATGTGAAACTCCGAGTGCTCCACACACAGAGGGATCGAAAAGCACTTGTTCAAATTTTGTGATGCAGCATGAATAGTGTATGAGGTGAGAAAGCATAGATAGCTAAAGAGTGGTCCTAGGCATTCTTGTATATCTAGTTGGCAAAAGATAAATCATAAGCCAAATAGCAACAATTGGATATCCTCGAATGAGAAAATAAATGCAGACCAACATGCTCACACAATAAGATGTCGAATGAAATAATGGCAAACATGCACAAACATAATAGTATCTAACAAGCACTTTGGCGATGATAAAGTCATCTATATATGAGTATTTGACTTGGGAGCCAAGTAAGAGTACTTGATCATTGGTCATACTCATTGTTTAAGCACAAGTGGGGTTACCACTTTTACATAAAGAATTTAATGTTGTCACATACTAAGAGATGCTTTGACTGAAGTCTTAGAGTAAAGCTCCCCCTTGATGTGACATCCCCCCATAAGAGGGATAAACTAACCTTGGGTTTTTTAGATGAAGACTTCATGTTGGCGAGGTAGTGGTGGATGCTCAAACTTGATGAAGATCACCAAGAGTTGGGAGCATCCTTCTTGTTTCCTTACTCTTCTCACCTACATCGGTTAGTCCCAACACACAAGAGACAAATACAAGGATATCTATGGACATGGAGTGCAAAGCATGTGTGATGATGTCCATTGATTTGTTGATTACCTTGTCCCTTTCTTACCTTTGAGGGAATGTGTGACTCCTTGAACTATTGCATAGGGTTGATGTTGATTGCAAATAGATCTTGCCAATAATGAATGTGAGTGAGTTTCATTGGCGGAGTCACCCCTCAAAAACATTCTAGTTCTTCTTCTTGGGGACCCACATCAAGTTGATGGGGATCCTTGGTGTTGAAGTAGCACTTGTAGAAGTTGAGCTTGTAGTAGCCTTGGGAACTCACTTCACCAAAGCTTGGGATTCATCTTCATAGGATTTAATGTCCTCTTGATGATTGTTCTTGCCCTTGAGCTTGGTGTCTTGTGGTGGAAGGTCATATTTTGTGTTTTTCCCCTTGGGAAGAGTATTTTCATACTTCTCCTTTTGAGGAACAAACTTGGGCTCGGGATATTGACCTTCTTCCCACTCAACTCCATTAGCATTGAAGTAGCCAACACCACGATTCTTCTGGTATCCTTCGTTCTTACGTAAAATCTCCTCAAATTGTTTGCACCCAGCAAGACGCTTGTAGATACCTTTATCTATAATTCCTTTCAATAAAGAATTTTCTTGCTCAAGTGTAACTTGGCTTGGGGCGTTTATCCATGAAGCAACTTCCACTCCCTTCATTTGGTGAATCAAATAGATCATAGGAGTTGGTTGTCACTAGTGCAATTCCGGCAACACCTTCATCTTGACTATAGTGGGTGTTGGGGTGATAGCTTCTCTCGGATTTGTTGTCGGAATCGGAGCCGAAAATCCATTCACCAACATGAGCTTGATGTTTTCTTCTTGAGTAGATCTTGGTGTACTTGTCCTTCTTCTCCGAGTCCCTACTTCTCCATGAGGGTCTTCGTTCATAACGATCATCTCTACTCCTTCTCTCTCTTCGAGGTGATTCATCTCTTGAGCTTCATCTTCTTGGTGACTCTTCTCTTCATTTGTAGGGAGCCATGCACTCATTGGATTATTGTCCGGGCTTCCCACAATTGTAGAAGTTTCGGTCACGACTTGACGAATGTTTCTCTTCATGTCTTGAGTAAGGGCTTGGATCTTTGTTTCTATTCTTGTAGAACTTGTTGAATTTATTGACCATGAGGCTTATATCTTCATTTGTGAGAAGGTTGTCGCTTGAGGTAGCAGGAGAATCACTTGTGGCTTTATAAGCACCGCTAGACTTGTGGTGAAGCTCTTCCTTGTCTTTGAGTGTCATCTCATGAGCAACAATTCTACCAATCACTTCTGTTGGTGTGAGATCTATGTAGTTGGGCATCATTTGGATCAATGTGCAAACGGTGTCATATCGATCATCCAAAGCTCGAAGTATCTTCTTCAGGATGAATTTACCTGTCATTTCTTCGCTTCCTAAGCCGGCAATCTCCTTTGTGATGACAACTAGCCTAGAGTACATCTCAGCAACTCCTTGACCATCCTTCATCTTGAACTTATCAAGTTGACCTTGAAAAACATCTAACTTGGATTCTCTCTTGGACTCAGTTCCTTCATGCATATCAACCAAAGTATCCCAAAGACAGCTGATTTGTTAAATTCTTTGAGGCATAGGCAGTTGAAGAGAATGTCACATGCTTGAGCATTGACGTGCAATATCTTCAATTCATCTGTAGTCGCTTCACAATCGGGTTCCTTTCCTTCCACAAAGAATTCACCTTGCAAGCCAACACGAACAATAGCCCAAACGGCAGGATTATGACCAAGCAAATACATTTTCATTTTGTGCTTCCAACTAGCAAAATTTGTGCCATCAAAGTACAGACCTCTACTGTGATAATTTCCCTCACTAGATGACATACTTGTCCTAGGTTGTGAAACCAATGCAATGGAGAACAAAGCTCTAATACCACTTGTAGGACTGAAAGTAGGTCTAGAGGGGGGTGATTAGACTACTTGACCAATTAAAACTATGTTTTTTCCCAATTTTAATTCTTGGCAAGTTTTTGCATTCATATCATATCAAGTACACTCTAGACATGCAAGTCTAAGAGTATAGCAGCAGAAAGTAACAACAAGAATGAGTAAAAGGGATAGGGTACGAAGATCAAACACAATTGTAGACACGATGATTTTCCCGTGGTTCCAATAGGGGGCGCTATCGTACATCCATGTTTATGGAGTCTTCAACCCATGAAGGGTAACGGTCGCGAGAGTCCACGGAGGGCTCCACCCAAAAGGGTCCATGAAGTAGCAACCTTGAATATTCCATACGGCTTCCGTCCACGAAGGACTAGCCTCACTATGGGTAGATCTTCACAAAGTAGGCGATCTCCTTGCCCTTACAAACTTCTTGGTTCACTCCACAACACGAAGTAGGAGGCTCCCAAGCGACACCTAACCAATCTAGGAGGCACCACCCTCCAAAAGGTAATAGGCTCGATAATGATGATGAACTCCTTGCTCTTGTGCTTCAAGATGATAGACTCCTCAACACACAATCATTCTCTCATAGATTTGGCTTGGTGGGAGAGATGGGATTGGTGGAAAGCAACTTGGGGAGGCTAGAAATCAAGATCCGTATGGTTTAACTGGAAGATCTTGATCTCAACCCAAGGGTAGGTGGTTCTCTCTCAGAAAACTGAGAGGATAGGTATGGAATAGTTCTGACTGCTCCTCTTTCGAGTAGGTCGTGGTGGAGGGGTATATATAGGCATCCCCAAAAATCCAACCGTTACACACAATAAGTAAGACTCGGTGACACTGATGTGTTAATCTCGGTGGTACCGAAGTGACCAAAAGGTGGCAACTTTTGAATCTCGGTGAGACTGATATAGGAATCTCGGTTGCACCGACAAGTTGACCAATAGTCAGAATTGCCAAACTCGGTGACGCTGATTCAACATTCTCGGATGGACCGAAAATGTGAACTTGTGTAATAGAAAGTTGGCATCCCAACTCGGTGGCACCGAAGGCAGTGTCGGCTACACCGAAGGGTTAGGGTTTTGCTGAGTCTGTCAAGGGTTTGGAATCGGTGCCACGGGGATAGGAATGTTGGTTGCACCAATTTTGAATGTTTGGCTATAGACTGACTTTGGTGGGAGATCTTGTGGATGTTTTTGGTGACTATCACTTGTGCATGTATGAGCATTTTGTTCACTAACAAAACCTTACCCCCTTTTAATAGTATTGGTTTTCCTATGGACTCAAAGTGATTTCTCACAAATGTAAAATGTAGAGTCCTCTTGCTTGAAGCTTGGCCAACCTATTTCCTTGCATATTGCGGTGATTCCACAATCTCTACAATCCTTTTGCAATTCCTATCATTGAACATTTCATGAAATATACTTGGTGGAAACATTAGTTAAATGACTTATATGTTGTTACTAATTACCAAAACCACCAAGCGAGAAAATGTGCTTTCACATGTGACTTTGATTTCCAAAAATTTGACACGCCCCGCAATATTTCACAATTGTCTGGTCATTCGACCGAGTAGTGGGCCAAAAGAAACCTGCTCGGCAGGCCTTGCTAACTAGGCCTCTTGCTGCGGCATGGTCGCCACCCATACTTGCGGACTTCGGCCAGGAGCTGCCATCCGTCTTCCTCATATATGCATTGCCGTAAAATTCCGGTGGTGCTTTTCTTCTATAACTCGCCCTCGTGTACTTTGTAGGCTCTGGATCGCCGAATTATGTGTTGTGCCTCTGTCTAATCATCGGGGAGTTATTTGCGAAGAAGGTAGGCGAGGAAGGGCTCGGTCCATGGCGCGATTACTGCCATGACCTCATGAGCCGAAGGCGTTTCATCCATTATGGAGCCGCTGATAATTTGTTCATCTGGTTCGTTTCTAGGGGGAACAACCTCTTCTGTAGTTTTTAGACCGGCGCTCTTATGATCGTCCTGCCAAACTACGGATGGCTTAAAGAGCTGTTCTAGGAAGGTGTTTTTTGGGATAGTGTCACGTTTAGCCCCCATGTGGGCCAGTATGTCGGTGACTTGGTTGTTGTCACGAGCGACGTGGTGAAATTCCAGCCCCTCGAACCATGCGGATATCTTTAGGACGACATTTCTGTATGCCGCCATCTTCAGAATTTCGGCGTTGAATTCACCATTGATTTGGGAGATGGCCAAGTTGGAGTCTCCCAGCACCTCCAGTTGTCGTATGCCCATCGATACTGCCATCCGAAGACCATGCAAGAGTGCTTCGTATTCGGCTGCATTTGTCAGGGGGATAACCCCGGGGTAGCCTAAAGGGACCCACAACTCCAACTTTCTGAAACAACTGAGGGGCGAGCCGCCTCCCCTACAGTCCGGTTGCACCTTGCTGGCTACACCATGCTGGCTAGGTCCTGCCGGCTATGCTCGACCGACTACGATAAGCTCACTGGCTAGGGGCAGGAGTCCCCGCCCCCCTAGCCGTCCGCACATTGGATGCCACGGCTGGAGCATGTGTGGCAATAGTGGCCCCCATCCCATTGGGGGTCAGCGCCCGTATGGCCATAGTGTGGGCAACAGTGCCTCTGACTCAGGCTGACCGCGACCAGGCCTCTAATAGTGTCGGCACGCCTCTAACCACTCCATTACCTGCCCCGGCATGGCTACAGTGTAGCCGGTCGTACCATTCACCCCGGTCGGCTACCGCAAGACAATGTCCCAAAGGACGGCCCGTGCTGAGAAGCGACCGGAGCTGGGCCTACTGTGCGGTCCCCATGGTCGGCTAGAGAGGCTGCCAGCTGGGCCCTCCCGGAACATTCAATTCATATTGTAATCCGGGGGGTTTGACTATAAACCCCTCCGGAGCCCCCCATGTAGAGGGCAAGAAAGCACACAAGTAGACAAGCAAACACACACCACCGCCACCCACGTAGCGAGGGAAGAGGAGCCGGCTGCTCCTTCTTCCACCTCTAGACACAGCTCGAGGAGCACCATTGTAACCTCTTACACTGATCAAGTAGATCAGGTAGGACTATGGGTATTACCTCCCATGGAGGGCCCTGAACCTGGGTACATCGCGTGTCAGTCACCGCTTGTGCCTAATCCCGCTCCCGGAGCCCATTGGCGTCCTCTTGTCCCACCCATGGCATCTATCAATAAGCCTACCCATGGCATCTATCATGAGAAAACGACAATAGTTGGCACCCACCATGGGGCCGTACGCGGCTCCAGCTAGAGTCACGCTCCGGGCGGGACCCTTCACCACCTCCTCCGGCCACTCCACGTCCGGACAAATCCGCGAGCGCTTGGGGCTTGCTCTGACAAGCCCTACGGGCAACAATGTCGGCTCCCTCGACAAACGCCTCGGCGACGACCTCGTGCTTGACGTCGCCACACTCACTGAGCGCTTCGGCAAGTAGAGCCTCGCCGACGAGCCAGCAGCCGACGAGTACCCTAGCCAACTGATTTGGTGCACTGGCCATGGGCGAGGCCTGTGGCTCCCACGTCCACATGGGAGTGATGGTCAATATTTCATCTACCTCCTCTAGCCGTGCGCGGACCGAGGCCGACGCAACCGCTGCCCGTGTCGGCACCTTGGACCCGCTTGGCACTACCCTTAGGGGTCTCCCAACCCCATCATCCCTATGGCGAACCCTGATGCTGTCGTAGCCGAGCTCGAGGCGGATCACCGCCTGCTGTTCGAGGACGCCAGCGCCCTCGTGGTTGAGCAGCACCATATGGAGACTGCTCTACGGGAGTATGCTTCTGCTTACGGTCTCACCCCGGCTGGCACCGAGCCCAGCCGGCGTGGGGTTGTGCGTGACCGTGGCCGCGTGATTGCAGAAATCCTTGGCGGCAACTTGTCCGTCTACGACACCCCCATGACCAACCTGCAGGCCGCCAAGGTAGCCTACAAGGACTTGGCTACCTCGGTAGGCAAAGAGCGCGCCTCGGCCGAACGACACATCAAAGATCTCATTGACACCACCAACGAGCAGCAGCTCCTACTCACCCCCAGTGGAGCCGCCTCCAAAGGTCCCCGTCCCGAGGGCGAGGGCACTGGGTCTATTGACTGTCAGCCGGCTCAGCACTCCAGCTCCCCTCGCGTTTCTGACCGGCAGGTCGAGGCAAGTAACCCCCAGCACACCCAGCTGCCTGGGAACGAGCCGCCGGCTGTGAACAGCCGGCACAGCAACAATCTGGCTCGCATCAACCCCCGTAATAAGGCGTCGGCTAACAGTAGCCGGCATAGCCACGGGCACATGCTTGCCCCCGCGGCATGAGCCAACGCGGTTAGTCCTACCGGTCGTCCGCCCAGAGCTCACGGTCCGGCTCAGACCATGGGTCCCTCACTACGACAATGACGTGCGCCTTCGTCTCGACCAGCTAGCGCAATCGGCTCTCCTCGAAGAGGAGGGCTCGATCGGTCCAGCGTGCTTCGACCCCCAGATCCGCAACGAACCGTTCCCGACTAGCTTCACTCTTCGCTAGGACACCCAAAGTACAAAGGGGCCGCCAAGCCCGAGGACTGGCTGATCGACTACACCACCGCAGTCGGCATGGCTAGGGGGACAAGCGTGTAGACGTCCGCTACGCCCCCCTCATGTTGATTGGCTCGGCCCGCACTAGGCTCAACAGCATGGCAGCCGGCAGCATCAACACCTGGACTGACTTTGAAGAAGCGTTCGTCCGCAACTTCACCGGCACCTACAAGCGGCCGGGCCATCCCTGCGAACTAGCCATGTGCGTTCAGGGGCTGGACGAGCCCCACCGCGACTACCTCGCTCGATGGATCGAGCTCCGCAACTCTTGCGAGGGAGTGCATGAGGTGCAGGCCATCCAGTACTTCATCGAAGGCTGCCCTGATGGCACCTACCTCAAGCACAAGCTCCCGTGCTCCGAGCCGGCTACACTAGCAGAACTCATGGCCAAGGCGGACAAGGACGCCACGGCCGACTACGCAATCTAGGTCAAGATGACTATGCCCGCCAAGGCGACAACAAAGCTGGCTACATCGCGCCCCGGTGCTGACAAACGGCAGCCACAAAACAACAAGCGCAAGGCTGACCAGCCCGACTCCTGCTACGGGAGCCGGCAGGTCGCCACCATCGAGGAAGAGCACTCGCTGCCCAGCCTTCTGACCAGCGTCAGCACACCGGCAAGGCTACCTGGTAGCCCAAGCTCATGTTCGAGCAAATGCTCGACCTCCCATCCAAGAATCACTCTAGAGCCAAGCCCTCCATGCACAAGCTTCGACAGTGCAGCTTCTCACAGCGACTGGCCTGGGGGGACGGCCTTCCGGCTCCCCCTATGCTGCCTCCCCGAGCCCTGGTGCCGGTTGCGGCTCCTCCTCCGGCACCGGCACCAGCTACGGCCCAAAATGATGGTTGCTTGATCGACCAGTTCCCCAACTGAGACGGTTCCCATGTCGTCTTCACCAGTGATGAGACGAACAAGCACGCTCAGCTTCGGCTCCACCGCGAGGTGACTGCCACCATGCCCGTGACTCCCTAGTTCATGCACTGGTCAGAGAAGCCGGTCACTTGGAGCCGGGCAGACCACCCAGCCGTGATGCCAAATCCTGGCAGCTACGCCCTGGTCCTCGACCCCACCATCGCCTCCGAGAGGTGCACCTTCCGCTTCTCGCGGGTGTTAATCGATGGCGGTGGCAGCATCAACATACTCTACCTCAACACGCTGCGAAAGCTTGGGCTGAAGGCAGAAGATCTACAGGCGATCTAAACGGTTTTCCACTACATCGTGCTGGGACAGTCCTGCTCCCCCATCGGCAAGATCAAGCTCGACGTCCTCTTTGGCAGTCCAGGCCACTTTCTTCGCGAGCCGGTATGGTTCGAGGTGGCGGACCTCGACAGCCCATACCACGCACTGCTGGGCCAGCCGGCTCTCGTCAAGTTCATGGAGGTCCCCCACTATGCCTACCTGAAGCTCAAGATGTCGGGTCCCAAGGGGATCATCACCATAGCCGGTGACTACAAGATGTCAATCGAGTGTGCTCGAGACAGCAGCCAGCTGGCCGACGCCTTGGATATAGCCGAGGAGAAGCGGTGTCTCGACCGGCTCGTGGCCCTCGCGGCCAGCCAGTTGGCTGTGTTGGCTCCTCCCTCGCAGTCGGTCAGCGGGCCTCATTCCAGCTGTCTAAGGACACCAGGCAGGTCCCGGTCGACCTGGCCAAGCCCAAGCAGTGTGTCACCATTGGCTCCCGCCCCGACAACAAATAGGAAAGCAAGCTCGTCGACTTCCTCCATGAGAATCGGGATATATTTGCATGGTCCCCCAAGGACATGTTGGGTGTTCCGAGGAAGTTCGCCGAGCACAAGCTTCACGTCTGGCTGGAAGTGAAATTGGTCACGCAACCCCTGCGACATTTCTTCGAGGAGAAGCTATAATAGCCCGGGACCGACGCTCCAAAAGACTCCCCTTTTATTCCCTTTCTCGTCTATGTTTCGTTTGGTTGTTGCATTCATCATCGCATCATTCACATCATCTCCATGGCATCGTCACTCGTTCTCGAAAACTTACCTCTGTTCGTAGTTGCCGGTTCTCTCCGTTCTTGTCGTTGCCCGTTTCGAGACCAACCACACACACACGCGCCCACGACATCGTTAAAAGAAACCATTTTTAAAGCGCGCGAAAAATATTCTCGGATTGGGTCGAAACTTGGCGTGGGCTCTTGTCTTATTGTAGGTGGACTGCCTGCCAAATTTCGTCATATTCCGAGGTCGTTTGATACTCGAACGATCAACCATAGCAGTGCCGTCATCGGTTTATCTATCAGCCGTTTCTGTGTTTTAAAACCTCGTGTCACGGGCCGCGAACCTCCCTCTCATCTGCACCGAGCCCAACTACACAACCCACTAGCCCAACCTAGCCCCTCCCTCCGTTCGTGGTCATCGGATCACGATTGGACGGATGAGGTCCATCCCACCTAGCCACCTCGCCTATATCACCACCCGATGGAGAGAACCCCTCACTCACTAGGGTTTTCCCCCATGTAAAAGTTGTAGCCACACCCCTAGAAAACCCCACCTCCTAGCTCCACCTCCCTCTCCCCCAAAATCCCACCTCCATATCCAATTTTAGCCCTCAGATCTGCAATCTAGGGCTTAGATTCGTCCAAAACCTCACCTACCGAACATGTCCGTGGTCAAATCAGACATGTCCGGCGACCACACAGCCCCATAGCCCGAACCTCCCCGCGCCCGACCTCCCGCAGCACGCCACGCACCTCCAGTCGTGCCACCCCTTGCGACCCCACCGGAGTCCCGACATTGGCGACCGCCGGAGCGAGCCGGCGCCCGCGAACCCCTGTCGCCCCTTGCCTCGTGCTCCTCCCTCTCTTTGTTCTCTCCCTCTCCTCACCAGCTCTCTCTCTCCCACTCTGCAGGTCCCCATAGAGTCGCGCCGTCCATCCTGACCTCGCCATGCTCCGATCCGGCTGGAATGAGCCCCCGCCAGCTTGCCATGCTCGGATCCGGTTGCCCCGAGGCCTACGCCCCCCGGATCCGGCGAGCCCTCGCCATGCTGCAGCCGCATTGACCCGCACTGCCGCTCGCTCGTCCCGCTCGGGATCGAGCAGAGAGACGAGGCATCGGCCTCCTATGCGCGTGGGCCTCACCCTGGCCCAGGTCGCCAGGCCCACCAGCTCGCCTCCGAGCGCTTCGGCCCAGCCCCGCCATTGACAACCCCACCAACCAGCCCATGTCCACGCAGGTGAGCGCGCCCCACCTATCCAGTGCCTAGTGCATGCTCTGCTAAGTTTCGCCCATGTCCTGTTGGTCTAGATCCCAGATTCAACCCAATATAGTTTTTTCCCTAGTGCTGCGATTTTGTCAATTAACCAATAAAACAGATTTACAGAAAAACCCCTAATCTTCATGCATTTAATATGTCACCAACCATGCATTGTATGAAAACTTCATATATGAAAAGTGACTAGAATTTCATGTAGATTCACAATAACCAACTTTCACACATGTTTAAAATATTTATCTTGCTGTTTTCATTAATTTGAGTGAATGTCATGCTAAAATGATTTATATAATAACTTTTAAACCATAGCTCCGATTAAAATGTTTTACATATGTAACTTGACAAGAAAAACGGGTAGAATCTCATGTTGACGTTTATTTTGATATTTAATAACTCTAAAATGTTGTTAGTTTAGATATTGACCAAACTTAAAATATGCATATGAGGTCGTTCCGGAATCGTTATTCGTTGCTTCCGGCCTCATTTAAAATGCCTAGATGTTGTAGTTTACTTATGCTTCACCTCTTACCATGATAAATAAAATTAACCACTTTTCTCACGACATGGAGAGTTATTATTTTGTTATGTATGTTGTCCCTCTCCATTTAAAATTTCTTAATTCGATCTTCGCCTTATGCCATGACCACCCATGTTAAACAACATTTAATATATTTGTGTAGTAGTTGTTGATGTGTAGTAGTTGTTAATGTGATTTGCCATGCCTTGCATAATTCGACGGACATGCATCATATTTGTTTGTGCATCGTTTCACACATATGTTGTGGTGTTCCATGGGTTGATTGATTGTTTTTTCGGTTTTCTTCCTCTCGATAGAGTTCCGAAAGCGTTCGGAGTGTGAGGATCCGTTCGACTACGTTGGCTCGTCTTCTTCATGGACTCGTTCTTCTTTCAAGCGGGATCTCATGTAAGATGACACATTTCCCTGGATACCACTACTATCATTGCTATGCTAGTTGTCCCGCTTTTATCGCTAGGTCACGCTACCTACCACTTGTTTGACAAGCCTCCCAACATTGCCATGAAAGCCTCTAACCCTTCACCTTCCTAGCAAACCTTTGTTTGGCTATGTTACCGCTTGCTTAGCCCTTCTTATAGCATTTCTAGCTGTAGGTGCAATTGCTTCCATGTGACAACATGGACATTCTTTTGTTATCACAATATTATTGCTATTTAATTTAATGCACTTATATACTTGGTAAAGGTGGAAGGCTTGGCCTTTTGCTCGGTGTTTTGTTCCACTCTTGTCACCCTAGTTACATGTGAACTGGTGTTATGTTCCATAATTGAGCGCTCCTAACATGCTCGGGGTTGTTATGGGGACCCCTTGATTTTCGTGTTAGGATAAATCTTGTCTAGCAACGACCAACATTTTTTTGACCAGTGAAAAATAGCAGGAGAAACTCCTACTGTTGTTATATTAGAGCAGAATTAGTACAAGTGGTTTTTACATATCCTTGTGGCAGAATCTGGGTAGAGTGTCTAAGCTGATCTAGGCTAGGCTATGAGTAGTTACAAACTATTAATTTTACAATCAGATGGTTTGTATAAGATCATCTAGGAAGGCAGAGTCGACCTCATTAACTCTAGCAAGGCCCAACAATGGTACTGCATTTGAATAATAACTAATAAACTTGCATAGGGACTTTTCGGACCCCGTGGATAATTAAATCAACCCCCGGGCTAGTGCTCCTCATGAGCATTGATCCAAAACAAAGCCACTTGCGGGGCCACCCAGGGAAACTTGTGGGATTTCTATCCGGCCACCGTACGTACTCCTCATCCAGTTGTGCCCTGAGAACGAGATACGCGGCTCCTATTAGGATTGTTGGCACGTCGGGCGGCCTTGCTGGATTTGTTTTACCTTTCTCGAACGTCTTGAGTGAGGAATTCCAAATTTTCTTCAGGCTATCTCGAGGTGGCGGATATCCTATGGAATTGCCTAGGAAGATCACGAGATCCGTGGTCGAGGCTATTCCTGCTGCGTGTGGTTAATTTGTGATGGATGAGTTGGAGCACCCCTGTAGGGTTAAATCTTTCGAAAAGTCATGCCCGCGGTTATGTCACAAATTTGGATATTTTGTTTAACACCCGGTCATAGCGAACTTGAAGTAAACTCTAATAAAATACACCAACTATGTGCGTAATCGTGACTGTCTCTTCTCGTGAGTCCTTATCCGAGAGAGAACACGGTGGGGTTATGTTTGACGTAAGTAGGTGTTTAGGATCAGTTAGTGATCATTACTAGTTCATGTCCGTTATGCGTAGACCACCATGCTTTACTTTCTGCATTCGTATGTTAGCCACTCAAATAAATGCTAGTCGCTTGCTGTAGCCTCACCACTTAACCATACCTCACCCATTAAACGTTAAAAGTCTTGATACCCTTGGAAATGAGATTTCGGAGTCCATGTGGGTCACAAATTACTACAACAACAGTTGCAGGTACAGGTAATGCGATGATATGCCGTCAGCGCGATGCTTGTTTGATTTGGAGTTATTCTTCTTCATCGTCAATCCAGGATGGGTTCCACACGGCAGCCTGGGATAGCAAGGATGGATGTCATTTTATCGTTTGATTTCGTCCGTAGTTGGACCCTGCTCTTTTGTATGATGTTTGAATATATTGTTGTGTTGATGTGACTCTGATGTAGCTTGTGGTGAGTGTAAGCCAATTCCATATACTCATCTCTTCTGTAAATGTACTTGTAATGATATCCATTCTTGCAACACGACGAGATGCGCTTCTATCCCTGTCGATGCCCTCATGCCAAAATAAGGATAGGGTTGCATATTGGGCGTGTCAGAAGCGGCATACTATAGGACAAGAGATAGCCCGGCTGCTCGTAGCCGGCTTCATCATGGAAGTTCTCCACCCGGAATGGCTAGCCAACCCAGTCCTGGTGTTGAATAAGAACAAGACCTGGCGCATGTGCATCGACTACACCAGCCTGAACAAGGCGTTTCCCAAGGACCCGTTTTCCCTACCACGGATCGATCAAGTCATCGACTCCACGGCCGGCTGCGATCTGTTGTCCTTCTAGGATGCCTACTACGGCTACCACCAGATTAACATGGACCCGGACGACCGGCTCAAGACCTCCTTCATCACCCCCTTCGGGGATTACTGCTACATCGCCATGTCCTCCGGCCTGAAGAATGCAGGCGCAACCTTTCAGCGCTGCATGCAGAAGTGTCTGCTGCATCAGATAGTCAGGAACGATCACGTCTACATTGATGACATTGTCATCAAGACCAAGAAGCACTTTAGTCTCCTCGACGATCTCCGGGAGACATTCGCGAACTTGCATGAGTACAAGATCTAGCTCAACCCAGAGAAGTGCATCTTCAGTGTCCCAGCCGGCCAGCTCCTGGGTTTCTTCACGTCTGCTCGTGGCATCGAAGCAAACCAGAGAAGATCAATGCGATCGAGCGCATGCCAAGCCGACCCGGATCCGCGACGTCCAGAAGTTCACCGGATGCCTCGCCTCGCTCAGCCGGCTCATCAGCCGGCTAGGAGAGAAGGCCCTAGACGGCCTCCTGTGCAAGACGGCTCTGGCCGAGTAGATCCACGACTCCTCGAAGAAGCCATCCAGGTTCAACTGGGCCGACGAGGCAGACGAAGCCTTCCTTGGCCTCAAACGAGCCCTCATCCGCATGCCCATCCTGGCCACGCCGGCTGAGAAGGAGCCCTTGCTCGCCTTTATCGCAGTGACCACACGAGTCATCAGCGTCATCTTGGTGGTCGAGCGGCTCGAGGAGGGCAAGACGTTGCCGGTCCAGCGCCCCGTCTACTACCTCAAGGAGGTCCTCTCCGCCTCCAAGCAGAACTACCCCCACTACCAGAAGATGTGCTACGGCATATACTTCGCTGCCAAGAAGGTCAAGCAGTACTTAAAAAAGCCCACCATCACCTTCGTGAGCACGGACCCGCTTAGCGATATCATGAGTGGCCGGGACTCCACCGGCTAGATCGCCAAATGGGTCATCGCCCTCGTCGAGCACGAGATCCGGTATGATCTGCGTACCGCCATCAAGTTGTAGGCGATGGTCGACTTCCTCCGACTGGGCGGAGACCGAGTTCGTGCCTCCTACCCCAGACTCCACACACTAGCGCATGCACTTCGACGGCTCGATGATGAGGACCATCCTGGGAGCCGGCATTGTCCTCTCCTCCTCGAAGGGGGACCAACTCAAGTACGCCCTTCAGATCCACTTCGTCGCCTCCAACAATGTGGCGGAGTACGAGGTTCTCGTCCACGACCTACGGCTCGCCAAGGAGATTGGCATTAGGCGCATCCTATGTTTTGGTGACTCTGACCTGCTAGTGCAGCAGGTCTCTGGAGAATGGGACGCCACAGATGACAACATGGCCAGCTATCGCTTCCTCGTCCAGCAGCTCACTGGCTCCTTTGAAGGTTGTGAGTTCCACCATGTCCCCCGGGTGGTCAGCGAGGCGGCCGATACGCTGGCAAAGATCAACTCCACCCGACAAGCCATCCCAGCCGACGTCTCCCTCGAATGGCTTCTCAAGCCGTCGATCAAGCCCTCCCCCGAATCGGAGTCCATCTTTGTGCCGGCTAGAGCAGCTGGCCCATCAGCAGATCCGGCTGCTGCACCGGCACGCTTCTATGCCAAGAAGGGCATCCGGCTCGACTTGGCGTCTGTCGCTCATCCACAGTCAAACGGCCAGGTCAAGAGTGCGAATGGCCTGATCCTGACCGGCATCAAGCCCCGGCTCGTGGCGCTGCTGGTTAGGTCAGACGGCTGCTGGATCGAAGAGCTGACGGCTGTCCTCTCGAGCCTAAGGACCATGCCTAACCGGTTAATTGGCTACACCCCATTCTTTCTCGTGTACGAGTCCGAGGGGATCATCCCCACTGACATCAAGTTCGAATCGCCTCGGGTTGCCTTGTACATGGAGAAGGACGCTAAGGGGGCAAGAGAAGACGGCGTCGACCTACTCGAAGAAGCACGCGAGCTGGCCTTGAGCCAGACGAACATCTACCAGCAGAAGCTCTCGCACTACCACAGCAAGCAGATCCGGCCACTCTCCTTCCACTAAGGAGACTTGGTGCTCTGGCGGATCCAGCGAACAGTTAGCCAGCACAAGCTGTCCTCCCCTTGGGAGGGCCGGTTCATCGTCAGCAAGCCGTTGCACAACAATGCGTACTACCTGATAGACGCCCAGAATCCATAGAAGCGCAAGAGTGACGCCTTCGGCAAGGAGATGGAGCGCCCGTGGAACGTGGCGCTCCTCCGCCTGTTTTACTGCTGAAAACCAGTGTATGTATGTATCTTCCCCTTTTCGGACTAATGAATGCAACGGGTGCCCCAAGCCGGCTCTTGGGACACGCCCATTTCGTTTCCTTCCAAAAAATTCTCGTCCCACTCACCGGCTCCCGGTCCCGGGGGCTCACCGGCTAGTCCTTGCACCCTTCCCAACGCCGATCAAAGTAATGTGAACTAAATAAACCGTCCCACCCCTCCCAGTTACATACCGGCTCCCAGTTGTTCGGCTGATGGGTCCTCGGGGCGACAAAACTTAGCGCACACGAAAAATCGATCACAAGGGGATCGCCAACTAGGTCAGGCCGGAGCACTTTCTCGCCTCTGTCACTTGCCTTACCCAAAAAACTCTCACGGTTTCCAATCTCAGAACCTACTCCCTCGAGGCAGACGCCATGTCCTAGCTACAGACCGGCTCCTGGCTGTCGGGTTGGCGGGGCCGAAACCAAGGGGGACAAGGGTTTGAACAGACGGAACCAAAAATGCAAAAAAGGGGTAAGGGCAAGCCGACACGCATAAAACAACATAGCAACACTGAAAAGCTTCATCAAACTTAAAAAAGGCCGACGGGCAAGAGTTCATTACATCTACACCCCAAGTGGGTGGAATTGGAATTCTAACAAAATGCAAAAGGATAAAAAAGGCTATAGGTGGCAGTCGTGCCGTCTTCTCCTCTGGCGCCCCCCGAGGCAGCTGAGGTAGAGGACCCGTCCTTGGCACCGGCATGGCCGCGTAGGCTTCCGGCTCTGGGTCCTAAGCCGGCTCGGAGTCGGCGTAGTCGTCGGTACTGGAGCTGGCATCTTCATCGTCTGTCTCGATGCCGCTTCCCTCTGGGTCATCCAGCGCGAGCGCATACTCGTCCTCCTGGATCACTGTGCCGTCTGCCTGGCGCTCGGGGACATATTCGTCCCATGCGATGAAGGATGCAAGGTCGCTTGCATGCACAACCAGCACGTCAGCCACCACCTCCAGATCTACGTTAGTGCCAGCACGCTAGGCTATGAGCAGGGTCAGGTCCAACTCGGGGTACCATGACCTCGCAATACGAAGGGCCATGGCCGCACCAGCGCGCATTGCAGAGGCCCTCTAGGCGTTCAGCCGCGCGGTCCCGAGCTACAGCCACCGTGACAACCAACTAATCGAGGTTAGCTCCACTGCGCCAGGACAGAGGGTGCAGACAAACACCTCTCTGGCCTCCTGGAGCCACTTCAGGGCCCGCACCACCTCCTGCAGCCTCACCCTAGCGGCGATCCCCAACTTGAAGGGGGCAAGCGGCCCAACGATGACCCCTTGCGACCGCTGGTTCTCATGGTGGGCCGCCACTGACGGGGTTATTACCCCTAGGTAGGCCAAAGCAACGGGGTTCCCCTCCCCGCTTCAAAGGAAAAAAATACGACCCGCTGTCCATGATCGGCTGGAGCACAGCCAGCTGCAGCGATCACCGGATGGCTCGTGGACGGATGGTCGTGTAGGCGGCTCGACCCTGGCCGGCTGGGCACGACTGGCTGCCTCCAGGCCGCCTCTTCCATTGACCCCGGGGCGAACATGCAACATCCCGTCCCTCTACGCATGGGTACGATGACATGACGTGACCGCCAAGACAGGCATCATTGTGGCCACAATGGTCGCTGACGCACGGGTGCGCATGGCTACAGTCCAGCCGTCCAGGCCGCTGACCTTGGCGAGCGTGGCCGGGCGAAAAAACAGTGTCGGCATGCCCCAGCCCACTCGATTACCTGCCCCGGCATGGCTACAGTGCAGCCGACCGTACAGGGGACTTTGGCCGGCTGGCACTAGACGACGCCTCCTGGGCGGCCCATGCCGCGACGGGTGGGGAGGGCCAATCACGGAGCCCGAGCAGGCTACGGGACCGCATAGCCGGTGGACCCTATAGGAGACGAGACGGCTCGAAGGGCGGGACCACCTCGTTAGCCGGAGAGGCTACCAGCCCTGTCCCCCCACGTTAGTACCTTAGAAAAATTGTAAGTCGAGGGGTTGGCCAAAAAAAACCGAGCCCCTCATGCAACGGGGACGGACAACTCTCACGCACACACTCACGGGGCACTTCCCGCATTCTCACACTTGGTAGCGGAGGAAGGCGATCCGGCTGCTCGCTCTTCCTCCTCCGGACTCAGTTCTAGGAGCAACCCTGTAAACTCACCCATCCATCGAACTAGACCAAGCAGGACTAGAGGTATTACCTCCCACGGAGGGCCCTGAACCTGGGTACATGGTGTGTCACCACCGCTTGAACCTAATCCCGCGCTCGGATCCCGTCGGTGTCCTCCGGCCCCAACCACCTATGATAAGCCTACCCATGTCATCCGTCGTGAGAAAACGGCGACAGTTGGCACGCACTGTGGGGCCATACGCGGCGCCGGCCGGATTCATGCTCCGGGCGGGAACTCTCGCCATTCCCCACCGTCGCCGCACGTCCAGGCGAAACCGCGGGCTCGTGGGCTTGCTCCGGCATGCCCTGCGGGCACCTCCATTCGACCTCGCGCACAACATTGATGCTCTCACCGAGCGTTTCGATAGGCTCAACCTCGCCGAAGCTCCGGCCACCGACGAGTACCCCAGCCAGGTGCTCGTCTGTGCCGGTCCACCCACGACTGTGGGCGCACTTGCTGTGACCCAGTCTAGCAGCTCCCACGATCGCGTGGGGGCAATGGCCATTATCTCATCCACCTCCTCCGGACGTGCGTGAGCCGAGGCTAATGCCGCCGCGGCCCGCGTCGGCACCTCCGACCCGCTCAGTGCGGCCCTTAGGGGCTTGAGCACCCCTATTACCCTGACGGCAAACCCCGATGCCACCGCGGCCGAGCTCGAGGCGGCTCGCCGCATCCTGTTCGAGGACGCCACCGCCCTCTCGGACACGCAGCGCCGCATGGAGACCGCCTAGTGGGAATACACTTCCGCCTATGGTCTCACCCTGGCTGGCACTGAGCCCAGCATGCGTGGGGCTGTGCGTGACCGCGGTCGTCTGGTCGCCGAGATCCTGGGCGGCAAGATGTCCGTCTACGACACCCCCGCAGCCAACCTGCGGGCCCTCGAGGTAGCCTATGAGGGTTTGGCTACCTTGGAGGGCGAAGAACGTGCCGCCCGCGAGCGTCACATCAAGGACCTATCGATGCCGCTGACGCGTAGCAGCATCTGCTCACGGCTGGTGGCGCCACCTTTGAAGGGCCCCGGCCTGAGCGCGAGGTCATGAGGACTGCTGTCCGTCAGCCGGCTCAACACTCCTGCTCCACTCGCGTCTCCGGCCGCCGGGTTAAGGCAAGCAACCCCCGACCCTCTCAGCTACCGGGGAGCGAGCAACTTGCTATTAACAGCCGACGCACCAACAACCCGCCTCGTAGCGGCCGCCACGAGGTGCCGGCGGCCGGCAGCCGGCGCAGCCATGGGCACACTCCGTCCCCATGGCGTGAGCCGTAACGATCGGTTCTGCCTGTCATCCGTACTGAGCTCTCAGCCCGGATCGGGCCACGCGTCCGCTGCAGCGAGAACAACGCTCGCAACCGCATCGACCAACTCATGCAGTCTGCCCTCGTCGAGAAGGAGGGCTCGATTAGCCCGGCCTGTTTTGGCCCTCCGATCGACAACGATCCGTTCCCAACCGGTTTCACGCTTCCCCGAGACACCCCGAAGTACAAAGGGGCTGCCAAGCCCGAGGACTGGCTGATCGACTACACCACCGCGGTCGGCATCGCCAGGGGAACAAGCGCGTAGCCATTCTCTATGCTCCCCTCATGCTGATCGGCTCGGCCTGCACCTGGCTCAACATCCTGGCGGCCGGCAACATCAACACTTGGACGGACTTTGAAGAAGCCTTCGTCCGCAACTTCACCATCACCTACAAGCGGCCTAGCCACCCCCGTGATCGTGCCATGTGCGTTCAGGGGCCGGACGAGTCCCTCCACGACTACCTCACATGGTGGACCGAGCTCCGCATCTCTTGCGAGGGGGTGCACGAGGTGCAAGCCATACAGTACTTCATCGAAGGCTATCAAGACGGAACCCCCCTTAAGCACAAGCTTCTATGCTCCAAGCCGGCCACGCTCACCGAGCTCATGACCAAGGCGGACAAGTACGCCACGGCTGATTCAGCCATCCGGGTCAAGACGACCCAGCCCGCCAAGGCAACGACAACATCGGCGACGTCCCGGCCCGCTACCGACAACCGGCAGCCACAGAACAACAAACGAAAGAACGACCAGCCGGATCCCCGCTATGGGATCCGGTAGGTTGCCACCATCGAGGAGCAGGAGCCGACTGCCCAGTCTTCCAGCCAGCGCTAACGCACTGGCAAGGCTGCCTGGCAGCCGAAGCTCACCTTCGAGCAGATGCTCGACCTCCCTGCAAAAAGCACTCAAGGGCCAAACCCTCTATGCACACACTCGGACAGTGCAGCTTCTCACAGCAAATGGCCCAGGGCAACGTCCTTCCAGCTCGTCCCATGTCTCCTGCCCGCGCCCGGCCCCGGCCCTAGCTACTGCCCTGGCGCCGGCTCCGGCTCTGGCCCAAAACGACGGTCATCTTCACGACCAGTTCCCCAACCAGGACAGTTGCGACGACCAGTGAAGAGATGAGCAAACATGCTCAACGCCGGACCCATCGTGAGGTGAACGCCACCATGCCAGCAACTCCCCGGTTCATGCACTGGTCAGAGAAGCCGGTCACCTGGAGCAGGGCGGATCATCCCGCCGTGATGCCGAGCCCCTGTAGCTATGCACTGACCCTCGACCCCACCATCGCCACCGAGAAACTCACCTACCGCTTTTCACGGGTGCTGGTAGATGTTGGCAGCAGCGTCAACATCATTTACCTCGACACAATGCATAGGCCCCAAGATGCGCGCCTATCCATTTTAAGACACGAGGGCCTCGCAAGGGATAGAGGCGCATCTTGCCGTTCGCAAGTATAGTAACATTGCATCATACATTACAGAATAGATGAGTATACAAGTTGGCTTACACTCGCCACAAGCTAAATTACAATCCACACAGAGTTCAAATCATCAAGATGAAGACAGGGTCCGATTACGGACGAAATCAAATGATTAAACAGATGCAAATGAAACTATCTCGCTATCCCAAAGATCACGACCATGGTCCTCTACTCATCCGGGTAAGTCACATACATCCTGCCTCTTTCCTCATCGTATTCCCACTGGAGCTGGGTAAGACCATCCTGCACGTACTCATATGTACATGTACCTGGAGGGTTGTAGTAATCTGTGAGCCACAAGGACTCAACAATCAAGCGCCCGGGTACCGAGACTATTCAACCTTAAAGGTTGGGATGGGGTATGTGTTTAGTTTGCATCAGAAATTAGCATTTATGGTGGCTAAACTTACGTGACATGAAAAGAAATATGAGTGGCCTATGATGAATGATCGAATCTAGTATGATCTCTATGAGAACCTGAACACTTAATTTAGTCAAACATAACCCCACCGTGTTCTCTCCGGGATCATGTTCACGAGTTGAGATGATCACGGTTACTCACACAGTTGGTGTATTTTAATTAGAGTTTACTTCAAGTTAACTATAACTGGGTGTTAAACAAATATCCAAGTTGTCACATAACCGCGGGCACGGCTTCTCGAAAAGATTTAACCCTGCAGGGGTGCTCCAACTAGTCCATCACAAATAACCACACTCCACGGGAATAACCTCAACCACGGACCTCGTGGTCATCATAGGTAATTCCAAAGGAATGCCAACACCTCGAGAAAACCCGAAGAAAGTCAGACTCCACACGCAAGACACTCGATAAAGGTAAAACAAATCCAGCAAGACCGCCCGACGTGTCGACGAACCCGATAGGAGCCGCATATCTCGTTCTTAGGACACGACGGATAAGCTAGTGTACAGTGACCTGATAGAAATCTCCCAAGTTTCCCTGGGTTGGCCCCGCACAGTTCTCTAGTTTGGACCAACACTCATTAGGAGCACTAGCCTGAGGGTTGATTAATTATCCACGGGTTTGCAAAGCCCTATGCAAATTTTATTAAGTTGTTAAGAAAATGTAGAACCAATTTTGGGTCTTGCCAGAAAAGTTTTTATCTCAACCAAATAAACAAGGGGGTCCCCATAACAACCCCGAGCGTGTTAGGAGCACAAAATATGGAAAACATAACACTGGTAACAAGAACTATGGCGGTAACAGCGGAACAAAACACTTGGAAAAAGGCCAAGCCTTCCACCAATACCAAGATATATACGTGTATTAAATTAAATAACAGATAATATTGTGATATGCAAATCCATGTTATCACATGGAACAACCTGCACCTGCAACTAAGGACGCTATAAGAGGGCTGAGCAGCAGTAACTTAGCCAATAAAAGGTTTGCTAGGATGAGGAGGGTTAGAGGCTTTCATGGCATTTAGGGGGCTGATATTCAAGTGGTAGGTAGCGCATTTGTAATGATAAGAGCGAGAAACTAGCAAGCAAAATTAGTATCGGGATCCGGGTACGATCATCTTGCTTGTTGGTTCTTAAGTGGAACAAGTAGCGGGATTCTCATAGTAGTACTCTCTTGGGTCCTCGTACTCAGTATCAACACTCGCATATACCCAAGAGAAACAGCAACACTAAACATCCAACCAAGGTGCAATGCACAACCAAGATGATGCATGATTCATTTATGAAGAATTAACATGGCAATCCAAAACTAGTCATGTTTCACATGCAAAGTTTGTTTATTAATGAATCTGGACATAACCTCATGATAAGTTATTTAAACATTTATTAACATGTCAAATATGGATGCATCATGCAAAATTGATATAAATGCATGTAAGGAACGCAAGAAACGGAGTTACGGTTCTCACGATACGCTCACGACAAGGTACGAAGGCAAAAACACAAGTCAACAAAGCCATGGGCTAATTCTTGGCATTCCAAGGTAGCCACTGGTTAGGCAACTAAAAACCAACCACAATAGACTCAAAGATCAATCAATTACATGAAGTATAGCTCCCACAAGTCACAAAACAATAAAACAAACAATCTGCCACAAAACAGCAACATAGCAACTTACGTAGACCACAAGTTGAGCTACAGGAACCCTACAGCCACAAACAAGATATTAACCGAAACTAAATAACAAATTCATCAACTTATGCAAATACACAATCTGCATAGGAGGCACACATCAATAAGCATGAAGCTATCAAGTTGACAAGATGAAACAGTTTTCTGGGACTTAGTGAAAATAACAGTTTTCTAGAATCTGAGTTAATAAAGTAGCAAGTTGACAGCAGTAGTTAAATATGTTAGAGACCACCTCTTGGCATGAAAATTAACAGGATGGTATTAGACAACATCTACTCCAAAACACTAGCACTGATCATGCTCAAATTTACAACACATCACAAGATACCAACCAATCTACATGGCATAAAAATAACAGCAGATTCTCAGACTTGGTAATTTTTAGCATGCGGAAACAGAAACATCAAGTTGGCTATTTAGCAGCATGTTTCCCACTTATATGGGTTACTGTCATGTTAAACAAAAATACCATGGCATAGTCGATATAAAACACAAGCACTTCCATGTTGTCACATGCCCCAAAGCAAGCATGGATTAAATCATAAAAAAATGACAAAGTACCATCAGAGCTGAAAATGACAGTTTCATAAACTTGCTCAAAAGGGAAATCTGAAAGCATCAATGGATTCATTGGCTCTTTCTACCTTGAAAACATGTGTCATACTCATATGTTCATGTGAAACAATATGACACAAATAAGATTGCGAAACTACCACATATTCTTATAAGTGATACATAACTCTAATTTGAACATGAGTGATTATGAACATAACCAGATTGTAACTTAGCTAGATATGGAAAAGAGCTAACAAAAACCAACATACATATATACAACAAAGGGGTTATCAAGTGAGGAAACCCACTAGTCCCCCCCCCCACACACATACACTCTACACCACACACTATAAGCAAGCACACACACATGCTTTATATATGCCCAAGGCATATGAGCACCAACACTCATGAGCATACCACCCAATAAGGGGTGTTCATCCACACACACACTCACATGCCGATATATGCATAAGCATATGGCACACACACACACAACACTCACAATGCACTAGGCACATACAGTCTCACCCACAAGCTCATGTGTGTGGGTGGTCATCCACACACATATGCATACATATATGCATAATGCATATATGCATATGCATATGTATATGGCAACACACACACACTCACATATGTGTGTATGCATGAAGCACACACACATATACACACACCACCCACACAAAACTCACATGCCTACACATACACATGCACATATGAACCACCACACACAATACCATGAGTGTGTATGCACAAGCACACACACCGCCACAAGCACATGCATATGCATACTCACATGCACATACACATACACACACTCACAAATCCCATACACAAGCATATGTGTATGTGTGCACTAAGCACACACACATGCACGCAATCAAGCAAACATAAAAAAACACAAGCTGGAATTACTACACACACATACATGTAGCAAAGAGAAAATAAAAGAAAACAAAAGAAAAAAATAAAACAAAAAAGGGGAAGGGGTTGGCCTCCAACCACAGACCTCCTGGTCTCTCCCCCAAGCCCACACCACTCGACTACGGGTGCTGGTGTTAACAGAGGAGGGGCACCTGCCCTCTAATTGACACACACATTTAGTAACTGATGAAACTGAACCCGAACAAGCAGTTGCAACGATAGGCAATGATGGCGAGTGGCTCAAGCGATCTACGGCACTAGCGGCGCGATAGGAAGGATGCGGGGCTCGCGGGCACAATAGGGAACCCATCCCTTTGCTCATCTTGCAACGAGGGGGGAGGTGAGCTCAAGCACGAGCTTTTCTGACCGGCGGCGACACGAGCACGACAGCGACGGAACTAGCTACAAGGGGAGGAAGCTGTGTGTCGACTGCTCACCTAGGGGAGGATGACGGCGACCCTGACGCGCGAAGAGGAAGGAGAGGCGGAGACACGGCGGCGATGAAGAGGAAGTAGACCCGACGTTGACCCAGCGGCGAGGAGGAAGAAGATGACCTCCTGGAGCCTCCTAGCATCACGAATGGATCGAGGGCGATGGCGCCTTGCTCCACGCCATCTCTGCCGACGATGAGGCCCGCCAGAGGCGCGAAGACGACGGGGACCTCTCTGCTCTCTGAATTCCCCTGCTCTCTGAATCCTTACCTAAAGGGGGAAGCAGAGCGGAGAAGGAGGGAGAAGAAGGAGGGGAGAAGGGGAGCGGCAGCGGCGAGGAGGAAGAAGAACCCTAGGGCTTCGCGCTCTTATAAAGGGGTGCAGCCTCGACGTGCGTGAGCCCCTGACGGCGACGGCGTGGGCTCCCTGCACTCTAACTCTCTCTGAACCTCCTAACGGAGGAGGACAGGGCAGGTAGCCGTCAGCTACCTACTGGGCCGCGTGGGCCAGGAGGACACAACCCACACGCACACACACTCTCCCAATACAACAAAACAGAAAGCTTCTTCTTTTTTTAAAAACACCACATTCCAAGTGAAAAAACCCTAGAGAAAATAAAAGGGTTTTTAGCAGAACAAAAATTGTTTTGTAAAGAAAATAATATGCACTATTTATACAAATATTAAGTTGACTTTTAGGACAAGTAATTTTAATATTTTAAAAATAGGTAGTCGTCTGTTATTTAAAAGCCACAAATGCATAAAGCTCAAAACAATAAAAGACCAACACTCACATGCCAAAACATATTAGGCTAGCACTTGAACATTTTTAAATAATTTAAATATCAACTTAATTTTGATTATGAAATAACATGGGAATTAAGGCATTATGATGGGGTTTTTTGTTGAAAAGAAAGGAGAGGGGAAGAAGGAGGAGATGCACACATGAACTCCACCAACATTCAAACTAAATAATAACACTCAGATACATGGTCACTTCACAACAAGGCATCACATGATGGATGCATGATGCATGATGCATGAATGCAAGAACAAGACATGGATGACAAGTTGCAAAATATTCATTAAGCTCATGGCACAAGGTTCATACAATAGGTTACATGCCATAAAAGGTAGGGACAACACTTGGGCTGTCACAGTCCCCCAAGGACTTGTCGGGTGTTCCGAGGAAGTTCGCCGAGCACAAACTACAGGAATGGTCGGACGTCAAGCCGGTCAAGCAGCAACTACGCCGTTTCTCCGAGGAGAAGCGGCATACTATAGGAGAAGAGATCGCCAAGCTCCTCGCAGCCGGGTTCATCATGGAAGTTTTCCACCTGGACTGGCTGGCCAACCCAGTCCTGGTGCTGAAGAAGAACAAGACCTGGCGCATGTGTAAAGACTACACCAGCATGAACAAGGCATGCCCAAGGACCCATTCGGCCTGCCACGGATCGATCAAGTCATTGACTCCACGGCCGGTTGCGACTTGTTGTACTTCCTGGATGCCTACTCTGGCTACCACCAGATCAAGTTGGATCCGGAAGACCGGCTTAAGACCTCCTTCATCACGCCCTTCGAGGCCTACTGCTACATCGCCATGTCCTTCAGCGAAGAACTCAGGCGCCACCTTCCAGCGGTGCATGCAGAAGTGCCTCTTGCCTCAGATAGGCAGGAATGTCCACGTCTACATCAACGACATCATCGTCAAAACCAAGAAGCACTTCAGCCTCCTCGACGACCTCCGAGAGACCTTCACGAACCCACACAAATACAAGATCAAGCTTAACCTAGAGAAATGCCTCTTCGTCTCCCCACCGGCCAGCTCCTTGGTTTCTTCGTGTCCGCCCGCGGCATCAAAGCTAACCCAGAGAAGATCAGCACAATCGAGCGCATGCCCAAGCCGACCCAGCTCCGCGACGTCTAGAAGTTCACCAGCTGCCTTGCCTCACTCAGCCGGTTCATCAGCCGGCTGGGTGTGACAGCCCAAGTGCTGTCCCTACCTTGTTGGGCATGTAACCTTGTATGAACCTAGTTGTCATGAGTTAAATGATATGAGTTTGAGCCTTGTTATGCCATGTCTTGTTCATACATTCATGCATCATGCATCATATCATTCATCATGCCATGCCTTGTTTGTGATGTGACCTTATTATGGTTGGGTGTGTTCTTGTGTTATGTGATGTGGTTTGAGTGTATGTGGTGCAACACTCCTTCCCCTTTCCCCTCTCTTTTTCTTTTCAACAAAACCCAGCCAAATACCCCTTTATTTTCAACAGTTTCTACTTGCCAATTAAATTGTTTAAAAATGTTCAGGAGGTAGTCTATAATGTTTTATAATTGTGTGTATGCTTCTTTTGCTGTTTTGAGCTATATGTAGTTGGGGTTTTAAATAACAAGGGGATGTTCTTTTAAATATTTACAAATTTAGTTGCTCTAAAAATCAACTAGTTATTTTTATAAAACAGGTCTTAATTTCTTGTTTGTAAAAGTGATTTTGTTTCGACAAAAAACCCTTGTATTTAATTAAGTGGGGTTTTTCCTAAGTAGCTTTTATTTTAAAAAGAAAACCTTCTCCTGTTCTGTTCCGTAGAGTGAGAGTGTGTGCGAGTGGGCTTTCTCCTCCTCCCCGCGGCCCAGCTAGCCCAGCCCCGCACCTGACGGAGAGTTGTTGCCGTTCCCCTTCCTCCGTCAAAGAGCAAAGAGAGTGAGCGCATGCCCGCTCTCACGGATATCGAGGTCGCCGTCTGTCCCCTCCTTTTAAAAGCCCTCGGCGAGCGTGCCTTCTCCTAGGGTTCTTCCCCGCCGCCGCCATCTCACTTCTCCTTCCCCCTATTCCTTTCCCCTCCATTCCTCCCTCTGTCAGGTAAGCCCCAAGTGAGTTCAGAGCGAGGAGCAGTTCAATGAGAGGGAGCCGATCATCGTCGCCGCCTTGTCGCGTTCCCGGTGGACTCCACTGCTCCGGGCGTGCCATGAAGGTCGCGGGCCATCCCCGGAGTCCATTCCCAACGCTAGGAGGGGCCGGGATTCCCCTGCTCGATGGCCTCGTCCTCGCCGGAGCCGCGGACAGGGTGTTCCTGCGCCGCTTCTTCCTCTGCTTCGGGCCAGCGTTGCCGCTCCTTCTCCCTCCTCTTCACGGTGATCCAAGCCATCGTCAACCCCTCCCTCGGTGAGCCGCCGTGTCCCTGCTCCGTAGCTCGCTAGGTTCGGTCGCCATAGCCGCGCGTCGCCGCCGTTCCGCCAAGGCAGAGCCTTTAGGGACTCGCCTCAGTCCCCCTCATCGCGAGACGAGCCGGGGAATGTCTCCCCGTAGTTCCTTCTTCATGTGTGCCCGATAGCATCGCTGGAACGCCGGTGTGGTCGCCGAAATTTGCCGCCACCGTTCTCTGTCAGAGCGGGCGTGCGCAGGTTCAGTTTCGTCAGGCTGTGCATGCGTGTTTAGTAGATCTCAGCGAGGATTCCCTCTTGAGCAGACGAGCGCGTGTGGCGAAGTGGTAGTGCATTCGGGGTTGCAGACCTGAGGTCTGGGGTTCGACCCCGCAGACCCCCCTTTTTGTTTTGTTTTTCTTTCCCTTTGTTTTTATTTTCTTTTACTATGTGGCATGTAAGTGTGTGTATGTGTATACATACATGTATATATATATATGATTGTGTTTTTTACCCTTTTCTGTTTCAGATATGTAGGTGTGTAGGTGTGTATGTGGTGCTAAATACATGTGCTTGTGAGTGTATGTGTGTGAGTGTGGTGCCCCATGCATATGTATGGGCATATATGCACTTGTGCATATATGTGTGCACATGTATGTGTGTGATGAGCACCCACACACATAGTGGTGTGTGTTCTCATGAGTGTGGGTGTGCCATGTGCACTTGTGCACATGTGACCATGTGGGTAGGTGCATGCCATAAGTGTGTGTGTGTGTGGTTTTGTGTGTGTAGGTTTCTTTGTGCGTGTGACAAGTGGGCCGTGCCCCACTTGTCATATCCTATCAATATGTCTTGGGTGTTTGTTGCTTGATGGGTTATGCTAGTTCTTTTCCAATTATAGCTATGTTTCCAAATCTGGATAGGTCCATTTATGATCGTGTTCATTTAGGGTAAGTTTTCACTTATAAGAGTGGAGGATGATTTTGCTATATAGTTGTTGTCATGATGCTCCATGGGACTATATGAGTATGATACATGTTTTTGGGGTAGAAAGACCCAAGAAATCCATTGGTGCAATTAAATTTCACCTTTGAGCAAGTTTGCAAAACTGCTACTTTCTACTGTGATGCTACTTTGTCATTTTTGCATGAATTAATCCATGCTTGCTTTGGGGCATGTGCCAACATGGAAGTGTTAGTGTTTCATGCCTATTATTCCATGGTATTTTTTTTGACATGAGAATCACCCATATAAATGGGAAACTTGCTGCAAATTAGCTAACTTAATGTTATTGTTTTCACCATGCTAAACATTTCTAAGTCTAAGAATCTGTCGTTATTTCTATGCCATGAAGAGTGGTTGCTAACATGTGATATGTTGTAATTAGCTCAAGCTCAGTCCTAGTGATCTGAAGTAGATGTTGTCCTATAGCATCCTATTAATTTTTATGCCATGAGGTGGTCTCTATCACCATTAGTTTCTGCTGTCAACTTGCCATCAGGTTAACTCAGATTCCAGAAAACTGTTATTTTCACTAAGTCCTAGAAATTTGTTTCATCATGCCAACTTGTGAGATTCATGCTCATTGATGTGTGCCTCCTTTCTAGATTGTGTGGTTGGATAAGTTGATAACCATGTTATGTAGTGTCTGTCAATACTTTGTTTGTGGTTGTAGGATTCCTGTAGCTCAAGTTGTTGGCTGTGAAAGTTGCTATGTTGCTGTTTGTGGCAGATTGTTGTTTTATTGTTTTGTGACTTGTGGGAGCTATACTCCATGGAATTGTTTGATCTTTGGCTCTATTGTGGTTGGTTTTTCATTGCCTAACCAGTGTCTACCTTGGAATGCCAAGGAATAGCCCAGGTCCTTCTTGTCTTGTGTTTTGTCTTCGTATCTTGTCGTGAGCGTATCTAAGAACCGTAGCTCCGTTTCTTACGTTCTTCATATGAATTTCTATCATTTTTCCATGATGCATCCATATTTGCCATGTTCATCCATTCACTAATAACCAATTCTTTGCATGTGAAACACGACTAGTTAGGATTGCCATGCTAAAACTCTTCAAATAAGCATGCATCATTCTTGCTTGTGCATTGCACCATGGTTGTTTGTTTATTCTTGCTGTTTCTTTTGTGTAAACACAAACGTTGAACCTGAGTACGAAGAGCTAGGCGAGTACAACTACGAGGATCCTGCTACTTGTTCCACTAAAGAACCAACAGGCAAGATGATGGTACCCGGATCCCGATACTATTTTTGCCTGCTAGTCGTCTCGCTCTTATCGTTACAATTGTGTTACCTACCACTTGAATGTCAGCCTCCTAATTGCCATGATAGCCTATAATCCTCCACATCATAACTAACCTTTGATTGGCTAAGTTACCCCTGCTCAGCCCCTCTTATAGCATTCTTAGTTGCAGGTGCAGGTTGTTCCATATGATAACATGGTTTTGGCATATCATAATAATATATCTTATTTAATTTAATGCACATATATATGTTGGTATTGGTGGAAGGCTTGGACTTTTTCTAGGTGTTTTGTTCCGCTGTTACCGCCATAGTTTCTTGTTACCGGTGTTATGTTTCCATACTTTGCGCTCCTAACATGCTCGGGGTTATTATGGGGACCCCCTTGTTTATTTGGCTGAGATTAAGACATGTCTGGCAAGACCCAACATTGGTACTACATTCGCTTAGAAACTTAATAAAATTTGCATAGGTCTTTGCAACCCCGTGGATTAATCAACAACCCGGGCCAGTGCTCCTCGTGAGTGTTGGTCCAACCCAGAGCAGCTTATTAACGCCGCCCGGGGCAACCCGGTGATTGGCGTGGTAACCATCGCTCATTCGTCGTGTCCTGAGAACGAGATAAGCGGCTCTTATCGGATTCGTCGACACGCCAGGAGGTCTTGCTGGATTTGTTTTACCTTTATCGAGTGTCTTGTGTAAGGAGCTCTGAGTTTCTTTGAGTTATCTCGAGGTGTTGGAATTCCTTTGGAGTTGCCTAGGATGATCACGAGATCCGTGGTCAAGGCTATTCCCGTGGGGTGTGGTTAATTTGTGATGGAGTAGTTGGAGCACCCCTGCAGGGTCAAATCTTTCGGAAAGCCATGCCCGTGGTTATGTGGCAACTTGGATATTGTTTAACACCCGGTTATAGTTAACTTGAACATGATCTAATAAAATACACCAACTGCGTGAGTAACCGTGATCTTCTCTTCTCGTGAACATGATCCAAGAGAGAACACGGTGGGGTTATGATTGACGTAAGTAAGTGTTCAGGATCTCATAGAGGTCATTCTAGATTCAATCGTTCATCGTAGGCCACTCACATTTATCTTCATGTTACGTAAGTCTAGCCACCATAAATGCTTAGTGCTACTGCAAACTAAACACATACCCCTTCCCAACCTTTAAGCTTGAATAGTATCGGTACCCGGGGGCATGATTGTTGAGTCCTTGTGGCTCACAGATTACTCCAACAATCCAGGTACAGGTATAGATGAGTTCGTGCAGGATGATCTGACCCAGCTCCAGTGGGAGTATGACGAGGAAAGAGGCAGGATGTACGTGACTTATCCGGATGAGTAGAGGACCATGGTCGTGATCTTTGGGACTAGCGAGATAGTATCATTTGCATCTGTTTTTTCGTTTGTTTTTCTCCATAACCGGACCTTGTCTTCATATTGATGTTTGAACTCTTGTGTGGAATTGTAATTTAGTATGTGGCGAGTGTAAGCCAACTCATATACTCTTCTCTTCTGTAATGTATGATGTAATGATACTATACTTGTGAACAACAAGATGCGCCTCTATCTCTTGCGAGGTCCCCGTGCCTTAATATGGATAGGCACGCATCTTGGGCGTGACAGGTTGGTATCAGAGCCATACGACCATATGAGCCTTTGCTTGATTGAACTTGGCCCAGTCGAGTCTAGTAAAAACTATTTTGAGTTATATCGGAGAGTAGGGTTCTTTTTACTCCTCTTCTATGCTCTGGTGAGGTATTCGACTTAGGAATTTTGGATTCTACTCCTCTTCTCGCTCAAAAAAATCTAGATCACGCGGGTATTTTGGAGTCTATATGATACCGATGTGACAGGGTTCTATCTTGGTGCCTCCTGTCTGACTTGATTTCTTCCGGGGAGTCGAGCTCTAGGGAATGTTGGCACATCGTTATCATTTAGATTCCTTGATATCTCATGATGGAGAGTGTTCGGAATTACTTCAATACTTGTCGTGGTGAGATAAGGTCGGAGTCACCCTGTACTGGGAAGCGTCCGGGGTACCGCCATGCTTTAGTATCGTTGTGAGTTTGCGGATTAGAGTTAGATGAATTTGTGAAAGCCTCTGGTTCTGTGTTCAAGGATGGATACAATTGTGGTGTAGGATTGCTAGTTGTGTGAGATATTTCCTCCTTGTATCCCTCACACCAGATTGCATAACCAGAAAGTTTTCGGAAGTTCTTAGGTGAGAAATCTTGTAGCTATCTAGGATCATCTTCTTCACATGCATGTGGGCATATAAATTTGTTGTCACATCCCTAGATACATGTCATAGGATAGCATGTGTGTGCATCATGTTACAATTTTGCATCAACATGAAATGGGGACTAAAAGAAACCCCAAGCTCATATTTGAATCAAATTAATTCAAAGTTGTGAAAACTCAACAAATCCAAGCCCTTACAAAATGTTCCCTATGTCTGATAAATATGGACATGATTATAATAGGGGCCATTTTAAATATTTGGACAACTATAGCAATTTAAAAATAAATGATAAAGCCTCTGAAAATGCCAAATAAAGAATTGTCATTATTTTATATTTCAAAATATCCTGAAACTTTTTATTGGAGTTTGATATATTCAAACTTGATATTATAAAATAATTGGGATATTTTATGAAAGCAATTGTACCTGAAAAGAAAATAAAACAAATGTCAGAAATAGAAAACCAGAAGAGAAAAAAAGCAGAGGCCCAGGGGAGGAACCGGCCCATCTGGCCCATGGCCACTCATCCGTGACCTCTCGCTAGGAGGACACGGACGTGCATTCGCCACGCGCGGGCACACGCCGCCCACCTCCTCCCTGCCTGGCTGCCGGCCTAGAGGGCTGGGAGAGCGCCAGCACGAGGCCTCCTCACCGTGGCCTCCTTCTCCTCTCCCTCTCTCCCTCGCATGCTCTCTCTCTCTCTCGCTCTATTTCCTCCTCTGCTCTTCAATGGCCGAGCTCGTCACCACCGCGTCGTTGTAGTTCTAGCCGCCCCCGCGCCCTTCTGAGCGCACCAGCAGCCCTGCAGTGACCCCCTCGTCCTCCCCGTGATGCTAGAAGACGCCGCGAACCCTCCACGACGTGCCACCGCCGTTTCTTCCTTGCTTCTTCGACGATTCGCCCCGTCTGGACCTCCCCCGACCTCACTTTCGCCTCTGCTGGAACCGCGGTGAGCCGTTGGTGCTCCTCCTCCTCTCCCCCTGCTTCCCTGTGCCCTCTAGCACAGTAGCCGGTCCTGCCTGAGCCGCCGCCACCGCCATGCTCGACATGGCCGTCGTCTCCAGCGACCCCGAGCCCCCTTTGCCGCTTCGCTAGATGTGTGCGTGCGCGGGCCACCTTGTGCTGCCCTCCGCTTGCCAAATGGCCGCCGGATGCACAACTATGGTGAGTCGCCGCCTGGTCACCGCCGACCCCGCTCCGGTGGGCGCCGACATGGCCGACCATCAGGGGATAATCTCCCTGTTAATTAGCCCCCATTCACTGACGAGTGGGCCCCAGATGCGGGTCAAACCCTGGTCAGTGCAGGGATTAAGCTTGTGTCACTAACGTGCGGGCCCCGCATGTCAGGTTTGACCTGGCCTCGTCAGCTCACCTACTGACGCAATAAAAGGAATTTCTAGTTTTTAAATAATTCTAGAAAATGTTTAAAACTTCAAAAATTCATATAAATTAATCTGTAACTCAGATGAAAATAATTTATATATGAAAATTTATCAGAAAAGTCCAATGAATCTAATGGTGCTATTATCATGCATGTTAGAGAAACCTATGTAGAAAAACATTGACATTTGCTAATAGTTTAAAATATGGAATTTGAAATGAAGAACGATTTTGAACCTATATTCATACTCACTTCAAATTAAATTGGAAAATAACTACATTAGCTCATCCATACATGCTGCCATGTCATGATCATGCAACATATTGTTGCACTTGCGTGTATTGATTAATATTTATCTGCATTGCGGTAGGCCCTACTTCTGAGGATACCCCCGAGTATTCCAACGAAGGAGAGAACCTTCCCGCTACCTAGCAAGGCAAGCAACCCCCTTGATCATTCCAATAACATCCCACTCTCTCGCTCCTGCTCTTGTTTATTGCATCAGGACAAACGTTCACTTGTCTATCATACACGGTATATGAACCTATTCCTTTGCATGACCTATCATTGCCACAGTAAATAGCTAAACCTTGCAACCTAGCATAACTGGTAGATGCTTGTGCCATGATGTGCTTAGCTTACCATGCTTGCTATGCTTGTTGTGCTTAGAGTTGTGTCAGGTTTTTTTCATCTGGGTGATGAACTGGAGTGAAACCATGATGTCCCGATGTGATAAGCTTATGATGAACCTGATTTGGTAAAGGTAGCGATGAGAGGCTATGTAGGAGTACATAGCAGGTTGTCTCATTGGGACCGTTCTTAGGAACTGAGTTCCATGTATCTGATCCAAGACTAGTTACTACCACACGTTGGGATACTTAATTGACACCCTCGACTTATCAATCACTTAGTCCTTGGTCCAGGAGTTGCAAGTAGTTTCTGGTGTTTATAGTATGTTGGAGGCCGTGCATAGTGCTGACCCTAGGGGTGGGTTATGACGCGGTAGGCAGTGGCACGGTGTACCAAGGGTCACCCTAATGGTGGGCTTGGGAACCCTGCGCACATCGTTTGGGGCCGTAGAGGAAACTTTGGCCGGACTTTCGTGCGGGTTCAGACCCAAAAAGGCGATAGCCTGGACTAGAGGTCTTATGTGATTGACGGTCATGGGTGACTCCCTCGCTGGGCTTCTTCTTGAAGGTTGCCAAGGTGCATGGTTTTATGAGCACACAGCGATAAGTGGCGAGAGCGTGCATGAAGAAGTACACCCCTACAGGGTATGAAACTATTCGAATAGCCACGTCCTTGGATATGGACTACTTGGATAACTTATGCTATTCATATATAATCAAATGGATACTCATAAAAATATCAAGACAAGTGCGAGTACCATGGATGGCACTCTCCCAAGGGAGGGAAGTGAATCCATGGTGGTGTATTGTCATGGAGTTAGTTGACTCATGTGCCATATCTAAAATTTATACAAAGAGTTAAAATTGTGTAGTGTAGGTTAACCATGAGTCAAAGATGGCATTGCTGCATAAACTCCACCAGTCCCCTTGTTGATTCATGAGCATGAATAGACTAGGTCTGTTTTCAAGACATGCTGAGTACGTTTGTACTCACGTTTGCTTAATAAATGTTGCAGATGAGACCCAAGACCCATCAGGTGGGTTCTTTCTAGATGTCGACGATGCCGAATAGCTGGTGTCCCAGCTACGACCCTATGCCTTGTGGTGGGCTATAGATAGGCAGCCATGTGCCTTTTTACCCTTTCATCTGTCTGTACTCAGACAGCTTATGCTTCCGCTTGGTTTGTATGAACTTGTTTGCACGACTTGAGTGTCGGGTCATGTGACCCCAATCTGTAAGAACATGTTATGCAAGGCTCGTCTGAGCCCCTTAAATAAAAGTTATTGTATGGTTACATTATGATGCCATGGTTGTATCTATGCATATCGGGCTTGTCGTGCGTATGTGTGACGTGCAATGGTATGTATGGGATCCGACACCTAGTCATGTGCCTTTAGTAGTACTCTTTACGGGAAACTGCCTCATTGTGCTTCCACCGAGCCATGGTAGCTTGCTACTGCTCCGGACACATTGATTGGCTGGCATGTATCCTTCTTTGCTGTTGTGTTTGTGCCTTCGGGGAAATGTCTCGCAGTGTAATGGAGTCTGTGTAGCCTGCTACGACTCGTCTACGTGCAGTGATGGAATTTATGTCTCATGGCATAATGGAGTCCTTGTAGCTTGCTATGACTCGTCTACACACGCTTGAGGCCAACACCTGCATTGTTGTGTTACGTATGCCTCTTTCCGTACGGATGTGCCACTTGGGTCCTATGACTAGTCATGTCGGCCCGGGTTCTCTATCGTTTGATTGCCAGCGACATGTTCACATATGTGAGCCAAAAGACGCAAACGGTCCCAACTAAGGTAAGGCTGCAGCCTTGGAGCTTACCGTGCATGAGGCCGCAAAGTGATGTGATATGTTATAGTCTGGATTCATATGACTTAGGATCGGGGTCCCGATAGCATTGGTATCAGAGCCTGACTGACTGTAGGACTACCAAACCAAACCGGTTGAAGTTGAGTCTATAAACACTATAGAAAAGTAGGGGAATTGATTGTGGAAAGGAAACGTAAGGCTATTTTTACTCCTCTTCCCAAGTTATTCTATGCTGAGTCTGTTTCCTCTTTTCTACGGGGATAAGAACTAGGCTTCTCATCTATTGCTTAGGATGACGAGTTACTAACCATGGACCACTAGGTAGCTTGTTTGGAAGTGAATGTTGGTACTAGAGTATTGTTGGTGTGACAAGCAGATGGAGAAGAGATTTGAGTCTAGAAAGTCGAGTGGTTATGCTTTTCCAATCTTTTGCAGTTGTCTCAAAATCCTTTTTGAGCAATTACAGTCGTTATGTTGTCCAACTTCTGCTAGACCTCTAATGTCTTTGCATCATTCTCTGTTCCAGATGCCCCCTCGTCCTTCCCGTCAGGTGGTCTGTCTGACCAGGTGCATCGATGTACCGGATCACACGGCCATGTTGGTTAGAGTTATGATGGAGGCTGGCTACCATTGGTACCCAGAGTACACAGTGGAGGAACAACATCGAGATTTCAACCAGAGTCAGTATCTGTGTACTGTTAAGATATATCCTTCATATCCTGGAGCTGCAGAGCCGCTTCACTGGACTTACGGATTAGGTGTCACCATAGATATGGCAGTTCAGGAGGCTGCCTACACCATGCTGACTATCATGAGGTTTCACCATGGTCTGCTTCAAAACACAGAGTTCTGTTATGTTCCTGCTTCCATGGGAGGAGAGGATGGTTATCTTAGCACAACCTACTATGATCATTCCCATGAGGATCCCAGGCTACAGGTGACCGCTCAGATGTTGGAGAACAGAGATCGTGATGCACGTGCCCTTCGCATGGAGCTTTATGCCACATGTGCACGTCTTTGGACAGCCCTGACGCAGTTGACACCTGTCGTGCAGACAGGCTATGGAGATTTGGAGATGCTGACCGCATCACGGACTCATCTGCGAGCACACGTAGACTGGCCCGATGTTGGAGGCATCACCCCTCTTCGAGGACCGCTGTTGCCGCCAACAAGGGGAGCAAGGCCATATCCGTGTCCTTATGGTTTCTAGGGATCATAGGCTAGAGTGTTTCCAGATCCTTAGGTTCATCTCCCGGGTCATGGGGGTAACCTGTATGAGGCATTCTATGGCGATGCTTGAGTACATGGATGTTAGTACTAGTATGGTAGTAGTCGTATCACCATAGTCCTGCGTGTCTTGTGGGATATGATCGAGGTCGAGAGTTGAATTCCGGAGGTGTAGATAGATAATGTATAGGAAGCTTGTAATGCCTCCGATGAGTTGTGTCATGTCTCTGTAGTTTGTATTCAGCTTGGGCTTGTACTGAACTTTGTCATGGTGTGTATGAATCATGGTGTTCATATGGTAGTTGTTATTACCATGTTGTTTGGGTGTTTACCCTGCATGCCATGTTGTCAAGTACATACCTTATCTCATGTCTTAGAGTTGTTGTCCTCTATGGCTAAGCTGTGGGTTTGTTTTCCAAGATGGTGGCAACTAGGAATAACCCCGTGCCTACCCCCGAGCAGGGCGAGGGAAGCCAGCCAAGGCAAGAGGACCTGCCACATGTGCCTTCTTTGGCAGAAGTGATGCTTGAAACTGAAAGGAACAAGAGAGAGACTAACAGGCTGTTGGAACGAATAGAGCACAACACGGCACGTTCTCCCCGCAATGATCACAATGATGGCGTGTCACTCGGTGATTTCGTCAAGCTATGCCCACCTAAGTATCATCATTCGGTCGACCCACTCGACATGGATGACTGGCTGACCAGCATGTTCCGCAAGATCCGGGCTGCCAATGTATCCAAGGCCAACAAGGTGACCTTTGCTACCTACTTTCTGGAAGGACCCGCCAATATGTGCTGGGAAAATTATGAAGCCATGCGTCCTGCAGGCCCCACACCAACTTGGGCAGAATTCAGCACGACATTTCGTACCCATCACATCCCGGAAGGGTTGATGGATCGCAAGAGAGAGGAATTCTGTGCTTTCACCCAGGGCAGACTGTCTGTGGATGTCTATAGCCATGAGTTCATCAATCTTGCTCGCTATGCTCCAGAGGAAGTTTCAACTGATGCTAAGAAGCAGGCTAGGTTCCGCAAGGGACTCAATCCTGAGCTCCATCGAGATCTGAGCCTGCATGAGTGCACATCCTTCCAGGCTCTCGTCAACAAGGCTATCAATGCCGAGTCTGGACAGACTGACTATGAGGCCACGAGAAAGCACAACCATGACTTCAGCCCTGCATTTGACTCGGGCTCCAACAAACGCCGGGTGTGGGTGCCCAAGGCAGCTCTGCCGCCAAGATACACCGCGAGGCCATCCTTCCAGGCGCCTCGCCCAGCTCAGCCCAACCCTCTAGCCAGGCCATTTGGAGGTCCGCCTGCCAATGTTTCTCCTCATGCCACCATGGTTTGTTAAAAATGTGGGGAACCAGGACACTACTCTCGTGAGTGTCCTCAGAACAATGCTAAGCCCGCTGGACGTGGGAAGCCGGGAAAAGCCTTCTATGTGAAGCCACCTCCTGCTCGTGGCCGAGTGAATTATGTCTCTGCTGAGGAAGCCTTTGAGGATCCTGATGTTATCCTAGGTATGCTCCTTGTCAATAGTAATCCAGCATCTGTTCTATTTGATACTGGGGCATCTCATTCTTTCATCTCAGAAAGTTATGCACAATTACATAACATGTCTTTTTCTGATATGCCTACTCCTTTAGTAGTTCAGTCTCCTGGTTCAATGTGGCAAACTTCTAGAGTGAGCCATGATAATGAGATTCTGGTGGATAGGCTATTCTTCCTAGCATCCTTCATAGCCCTCAAGTCTTCGAATATCAATATCATCTTAGGCATGGATTTGATGAAAGCCCACTATGATAAGATTGATACTCATACTAGGAATGTTCAACTTACACATCCATCGAGTGAGATAGTTAATGTCTCTACTCGAACAGCCAAGCGCCAACTCTTTTCCCTCAATTCTAGCCCTCTTCCAGAACTAGACGATATTCCGGTAGTCCGTGACTTTCCGGATGTCTTTCGAGAAGAACTGCCAGGAATTCCTCCTGTCAAAGATGTTTAGTTTGTGATAGAGCTCATTCCAGGGACTGTACCAATAGCCAGAAGACCCTATAAGATGGCACCCTTAGAACTAGCCGAACTTAAGATCCAACTCGATGAGGCTTTGAAGAAAGGTTTCATCTGTCCTAGTTCTTCTCCTTGGGCTTGTCTTGTTCTCTTCGTCAAAAAGAAGCACGAATCGGATCGGATGGTTGTGGATTATCGGTAAGTGAATCTGGTCACCATAAAGAAAAATTATCCGCTCCCCAGGATCAACGATTTGTATGATCAACTGCTAGATCCTCTATCTTTTCCAAAATGGATTTGAGGTTGGGATACGATCAAATCAGAATCAGGAACGGGGACATTCCAAAAACGGCTTTTGTTACTCGTTATGGCCAATACGAGTACACCGTTATGTCCTTCGGTTTAACCAATGTCCCATCCACCTTCTCTCACTTGATGAATTCGATCTTCATGGAGTATTTGTATAAATTCGTCGTGGTTTACCTCGACTACATACTCATCTACTCGAAGAACGAACAAGAACATATCGATCATCTAAGGCTGGTATTGATGAAACTTCGAGAGCACCGTCTATACGCCAAATTCTCCAAGTGTGAATTTTGGTTGCCAGAAGTGACCTATCAAGGCCACATGATCTCTGGTAAAGGTATTGCTATCAATCCTGAGAGAGTTCAGGCTGTCCTTGATTGGACTCAACCTGAATCGGTTAAGCAAGTTCGGAGTTTCCTTGGCTTAGCAAGCTATTGTCGTTGCTTTGTCGAGAATTTCTCCAAGGTTGTGAAACCTCTGACTGAACTCCTCAAGAAAGATAAAAGGTTCGAGTGGAATCCACAATGCGAGCACAGTTTTCAGGAGTTGAAAAGATGACTGTCCTCTCCACCTGTCATGGTGCCACCAGACTTCTCTAAGGACTTTGTTATCTATTTTGACGCCTCGCGACAAGGACTAGGTTGCATTCTCATGCAAGATCGCCATGTGATTGCATACGCATCCCGACAGTTGCGTCCAATTGAGGATAATTATCCAACACATGATCTTGAGCTTGTAGATGTGGTCCATGCACTGAAAACCTGGCGACATTACCTTCTGGGTAATCGTTGCGAAATTTACACTGATCACCAAAGTCTAAAATATATTTTCTCCCAGACGGATTTGAATCTCAAGCAAAGACGATGGGTTGAGTTGATTACAGACTACGACTTAGGGATAACTTACACCTGGCTATTGATTTCATATTATCAATGAGGTGTTGATGTGTTTTGTCCATCTTCAGGATGGCTCCACCAACTCACAAGAATCTGGGTCGTGGTGAGGAGCAGGCTGATGTTCCACTACCACCGCCTCCGCCTCCTCCTCCAGAAGCTTGGCAAGCTGTGATGGCCACAACCAATGCAAACACTCAGATGTTGCTCAGGCTATTGCAAGAAAGAGATCAGGGTCAGCAAGGCTTTCAAGGGAATTTTCGGAATGAACCTTAGTTTGCGACGCTCAATCAGTTCCTTGCCAACCACCCCAAGTCTTTCACCTATTGTGAGCAGCCTTTTGATGCTGATGATTGGCTCCATGATATGAGTAAGCATTTTGAGTGCAGCAATGTCAGGCCAAAGGACTTTGTCAGATGTGCATCGTTCCAGCTCAAGGGTCAGGCACCTGATCGGTGGCAGCGGTACAAGGATTCCAGGGGCGATCGTGTTGTTACTTGGGACGATTTCCATCGCGACTTCAAGGCCCATTACATTTCGAGAAGCTTTGTCAAGGAGATGCGTGAGAAGTGTAGGCACCTGAAGCAAGGAAGCAAGTCTGTCTATTAGTACAACGTCGAGTTCAAGAACCTAGCTTGCTATGCTAAGCAAAATGTTCCAGATGACAAGGCGATGATCTATCAGTTCAGAGGTGGTCTCAAGGATGAGCTTCTGCCAGGCCTAGTTCTTCAAGAGCCTCATGAGTTTGATCAATTCTACAACATGGCTTTGAAGGTCGAGGCAACTTAGCTTAAGTTGGAGAACTCAAGCAAGCATTCAAGGGACTCATATTCGTCTTCTTCCAGCTCTTAGATGGTTCCCAAGCAGTAGAAGTATTGGGTGCCAAATCCTCCTCAGTTTCGTCCTCCTCAGCAGCAGAAGCAGTTCGGTGGTCTTGGTTCTTCACACCCACCCAACCCAGGATTTCAACAGAGAACCCAGGCGTCCATGGCAGTTCTTGTTCCTCATCCAGGCAATGTTCGTCCGCTTTCAGAGGTGACTTGTCACAAGTGTGGCCAGAAGGGTCACTATGCAAACAAGTGCAACCAACGGTGTCTTCTGCCTCCTCCTCCAGTCAGGCCTCCAGGCAATGCTATGGTGAAGCATAATCCCAAGTCAGTCCGGGTGAAGTAATCTCGATGTCAATTATATTCCTGCTAAAGTTTTGTTTGATACTGGTGCGTCGCATTCATGCATATCTAGGCCTTTTGTCGCTATGCATGAGTTATCAGTGGAGCATTTAGCTAGTCCTTTTCGTGTGGTCTCTCTGGGCATGCGCATGAGTTCGCATATGGTTGTTCCTGTTGCTTCTATCAAGATGGGCAATTATTCTTGTCTGGCTTCTCCTATTGTACTCGGTAATTCAGATATTGATCTCATCCTTGGCATGGACTTCCTGACTATCAATAAGGCATATGTTGATTGTAAAGCAAAAGAAGTCAAGTTGACTTATCCTTCAGCAGATGTGAGTATTTTCGCGGCTCGTGATGACACAATTCGTCTCTTTGCTCTTACGAGAAGGGTGAGATCTCGACGATTTCTCAAATTTCGGTGGTTTCTAAGTATGAAGATATTTTTTGAGAAGAATTGCCAAGAATGCCTCCGCACCGGCCAGTCGAGTTTGTGATTGATCTTGAGCCCGGAACTGAACCGGTTTGCAAGCGCCCTTATAAACTTGGCTTCGAAGAGCTGAAAGAGTTGAAGAAGCAGCTACATGAACAAGAGCGTCTGGGTCTGATCAGACCAAGTTCTTCTCCACGGGGGTGTGGAGTTTTGTTCGTCAAGAAGAAAGATGGCACGGATTGGCTTTGTGTCGATTACCGTCCATTGAACCAGAAGAGAATCAGAAACAAGTACCCACTTCCCAACATCAATGAGTTGTTTGAGCAACTGAAAGGTGCCAAGGTTTTCTCGAAGCTTGATCTTCGCATGGGCTATAATCAGATTCGCATTCGCGAAGAAGACATTCCTAAGACCACTTTCAGGACGAGTTTTGGCTCTGATGAGTACACTGTCATGTCGTTTGGTCTTTCTAACGCTCCTCCAACCTTCTAAAGAATGATGAACTTCATTTTATCTCCTTTCAAGAATGAGTTTTGGTCTATTTGCATATTATCTTTGTGTTCTCGGAGACAGAAGAAGAGCATAAAGAGCATCTCCGCCTTGTGCTTGACAAGTTAAGGGAGCATCGATTCTACGCCAAGTTTCCCAAGTGTGAGTTTTGGCTCAATGAAGTGGTGTACCTTGGGCATGTGATCTCTGCCGAGGGAATTAAAGTGCACCCTGACGAAGTTGAGGCAATGTTCAAGTGGGAGCCTCCTTAGAATGTGAAGCAGCTTCGGAGTTTCCTCGGGCTTGCTAGTTATTGCAGAAGATTCGTGGAGAACTTCTCTCAAATTGCTAAGCCTCTGTCCAATCTCCTCGAGAAGAGTTTCAAGTATGTTTGGTCTCCTGAGTGTGATGTGGCGTTCAATACGCTCAAGTAGAGACTGACTTTAGCTCCAGTTCTTCTTCCTCCTAAGAAGTCTAAGCCTTTCCAAGTATTCTGTGATGCTTCTCTTCAAGGTCTTGGTGGTGTTCTCATGCAAGATAAGAAGATTGTTGCTTATACCTCATGTTAGTTGAAGCCTGCGGAGAAGAACTACCCCACTCATGATCTCGAGTTGGCGGCACTTGTGCCTGCTCTAATGACTTGGAGGCATTTGTTATTGGGTAGACCAGTTGAGGTATACACGGATCACAAGAGCTTGAAGTACATTTTCACTCAACCCAATCTTAATCTTCGGCAGTCTCGTTGGGTGGAAATGCTTGAGGACTTCAATCCAAGCATTGAGTATACTCCTGGAATAGAAAATGGCGTTGCAGACACGCTCAGCCGTAAGGCATACTTCAATAGTCTCATCTTGAAGCCTCTTCAACCCGAGCTTTGTGAAGCCTTCCGCAAGCTCAACCTTCAAATGATTCCGCAAGGATTTCTTGCCAATCTTCAAGTTTCTCTGACTCTAGAAGATCAAGTTCACCAAGCACAGCTTCTTGACACTATGGTGAAGAAAGTGAAGAAAGGTGTGGCCAAGGGCAGTCAGAAGTATAAGTACTTTCGAGTGGATGACAAAGATACCTTGTTCTTTGAGGACCGTCTGGTGGTTCCAAAAGGCAATCTCAGAAAAGTTATCATGGACGAAGCATACAATTCTCTTCTATCCATTCATCCAAGCAGTCCCAAGATGTATCAGGATCTCAGGCAGACCTTTTGGTGGACTCGCATGAAACATGAAATTGCTCAGTTCGTGAATGAGTGGGATGTTTGTAGCAGAGTGAAGGCGGAGCATCAACGTCCAGTGGGTCTTCTTCAGCCTTTGCCTATCCTAGAGTGGAAATTTGATCATGTGGAGGTGGATTTCATCACTTGGTCTCCCAAATACAAGAGAGGCAACGATGCCATCTTCGTGGTTATCGACAAGTTGACAAAACTTGCTCATTTCCTGCCATTCAAAGAATCTATCTCGGCAGCTCAGCTTGCAGTGTTGTGTACGTCAAGGATAGTATCTTTGCATGGTATTCCTCAACTCATCTCATCTGACCGTGGAAACCTCTTTACTTCCAAGTTTTGGGACTCCTTCCAGACTGCTATGGGTACCAAGATCTGTTTCAGCATTGCGTTCCATCCGCAGACAAGTGGTCAAGTTGAGAGAGTCAATCAAATCCTTGAAGATATGCTCAGAGCCTGTGTGATTTCGTTCGGCATGAAATGGGAAGACTGCCTTCCATATGATGAATTCTCATACAACAATAGCTTTCAAGCTAGCTCAAGCAAGGCCCCATTCGAGATTCTCTATAGCAGAAAGTGTCGTACCCCACTTAACTGGTCTGAAACTGGTGAGCGTCAGATATTGGGCAATGACATGATCTCTGAAGCAGAAGACATGTGTCGTGTCGTTCGTGGGAACCTCAAAGCAGCTCAGTCCCAACAGAAGATTTATTACGATAACAAACATCGGGATGTTTCCTTTCAAGTGGATGATCTAGTCTATCTCAGAGTCTCTCCCATGAAGGGCACTCAGCGGTTTGGAGTTAAAGGGAAGCTAACTCCTCGCTTTGTTGGTCCTTTCAAAGTTGTTGGCAAGAGAGGTGGACTTGCTTATCAACTAGAGCTTCTTCCAAATTTCGCAAATGTGCATGATGTCTTCCATGTTTCTCAGCTCCGGAGGTGCTTCAAGACTCCCGAGCGTACCATTGACCTCCAAGACATTGATCTCCAAGAAGACCTCTCTTATCGTGAGCATCCAGTGGCAATTCTTGAAGAAACTGAGCGTAAGAATCGCAACAAATCTATCAAGTTCCTCAAGGTGAAGTGGTCTCATCATTCTGACAGAGAAGCTACTTGGGAACCTAAGGACCTTCTCCGTTCCGAATGTCCAGAGTTCTTTCGTTCCTAGATCTCGGGTCGAGATCCTCTTGTAGTGTGGGAGAGTTGTGACAACCCAAGTGCCGTCCCTACCTTGTTGGGCATGTAACCTTGTATGAACCTTGTTGTCATGAGTTAAATGATATGCGTTTGAGCCTTGTTATGCCATGTATTGTTCATGCATTTATGCATCATGCATCATATCATTCATCATGCCATGCCTTGTTTGTGATGTGACCTTGTTATGGGTGGGTGTGTTCTTGTGTTGTGTGATGTGTTTTGAGTGTATGTGGTGCAACACTCTTTCCCCTTTCCCCTCTCTTTTTCTTTTCAACAAAACCCAACCAAATAACCCTTTATTCCCTTGTCATTTTTATCAACAGTTTCTACTTGCAAATTCAATTATTTAAAAATGTTCAGGAGGTAGTCTATAAAGTTTTATAATTGTGTGTGTGGTTCTTTTGCTGTTTTGAACTATATGTAGTTGGGGTCTTAAATAACAAGGGGCTGTTGTTTTAAATATTTAAAAATTAGTTGCTCTAAAAATCAACTAGTTATTTTTATAAAACAGGTATTAATTTCTTGTTTGTAAAAGTGTTTTTGTTTTGACAAAAAGCCTTGTATTTAATTCTCTGGTATTTTTTCTAAGTAGCTTTTATTTTAAAAAAGAAAACATTCTCCTGTTCTGTTCAGTAGAGTGAGAGTGTGTGCGAGTGGGCCTTCTCCTCCTCCCCGCGGCCCAGCCAGCCCAGCCCCGCACCCGACGGAGAGCTGTCGCTATTCCCCTTCCTCCGTCAGAGAGCAGAGAGAGTGAGCGCGTGCCCGCGCTCACGGACGTCGAGGTCGCCATCTGTCCCCTCCTTTTAAAAGCCCTCGGCGTGCGTGCCTTCTCCTAGGGTTCCTCCCCGCCGCCGCCATCTCCCTTCTCCTTCCATCTCTTCCTTTCCCCTCCATTCCTCCCTATGTCAGGTAAGCCCCAAGAGAGTTCAGAGAAAGGAGCAGTTCAGTGAGAGGCAGCCGATCATCATCACCACCGTCGTCGCATTCCCGATGGACTCCGCTGCTCCCGGCATGCCATGGAGGCCGCGGGCTGTCCCCGGAGTCCATTTCCGTTGCTAGGAGGGGCCGGGCTTCCCCTCCTCGAGGGCCTCATCCTTGCCAGAGCCACGGATAGGGTGTTCCCGTGCCGCTTCTTCCTCTGCTTTGGGCCAGCATCGCCGCTCCTTCTTCCTCCTCTTTGCCATGATCCAAGACATCATCGACCCCTCCCTCAGTGAGCTGCCACGTCCCCGCTCCATAGCTTGCTAGGTCCGGTCGCCGTAGCCGCGCGTCGTCACCGTTCCGCCAAGGCAGAGCCTTGAGAGCCTCGCCTCTGTCCCCCTCGTTGCAAGACGAGTCGGGGAACGTTTTCCCATAGTTCCTTCTTCGTGTGTGCCCGATATAATCGCCGGAACGCTTGTGTGGTCACCGAAATTCGCCGCTACCGTTCTCTGTTAGAGCGGGCGTGCGCAGGTTCAGTTTCGTCAGGCTGTGCATGCACCTTTAGTAGATCTCAGTGAGGATTCTGTTGGCGAACTTCGCATGGGAAACAAAAAATTTCCTACGCATAAGCAAACATATCCATGGTGATGAGAATCTACGAGAGGGAGAGTGGATCTACGTACCCTTGTAGATCGCTAACCGGGAAGCGTTAAGAAATGCCGTTGGTGTGGTCGAACATCTTCGCGATCCAAATTGCCGAGCGTCCCACGATCTCATCACGATCCGTCCCGCGATCCAGTCACGATCCGTCCCATGAACTCATCACGATCCGTCCCGCTAACTCATCACGATCCGTTCCGCAATCTCATCACGAACCGTCTCGCGATCTCGCTCACGGTCCTTCCGATCTAGCGCCGAACGGACGGCACATCCGCGTTCAGCACACGTGCAGCTTGATGACGATCTCCACCATCTTGATCTAGCAAGAGGAGGTGGAGAGGAGAGAGAGTTCACCGGCAGCGCGTGACGGTGCTCCGGTGATGGTAGTGGAGCAATTCCGGCAAGGCTTCGCCTAAGCGCTACAGAAAACCGATCTAGAGGAGCACCGGTGAAACGGGTAGCACGTGGCCGTAAACTGTGTCCAAACGGCACCCAATCCACCAGTATATAAAGGAGGGAGAGAGAGGAGGTCTGTCGCAAGGAAAAACTCCAATAGGAGTCGGCCAAACTAGAGGGGGAGGAGTCCTACTCCTCCTCCACTCCTAGTAGGAGTAGGACTCTTCCTTTTTAGCCTTTTTTCCACCTTTTCCTTTAGGACTTTTGCCTCCTGCGCCATGGGCCTTGGTGTGGCTGTTTTTTCAGCCCAATAAGGGCTGGTTATTATTCTCCCACAGCCCATGGACCTCTTGGGGTCGAAATACCCCTCCCGGAGGCCTCCTGGTACACTACCGGCACTCCCGGTACACTACCGATGAGCCCAAAACTTTTCTGGCGACCAAACTGGGACTTCCTATATATGAATCTTTGCCTCCGGACCATTTCGGAGCTCCTCATGACGTCCGGGATCTCATCCGGGACTCCAAACAACCTTCGGTCACCACCATACATAACTCTACACTACCGAAACGTCACCAAACCTTAAGTGTGCAGACCCTGCGGGTTCGAGAACTATGTAGACATGACCGAGACACCTCTACGGTCAATAGCCAATGGCTAGACCTGGACGTCCACATTGGTTCCTACATATTCTACGAAGATCTTTATCGGTCAAACCTCTATGTCAAGGATTCAGTTAATCCCGTATAACGTTCCCTTTGTTCTTCGGTATGTTACTTGCCCGAGATACGATCGTCGGTATCTCCATACCTAGTTCAACCTCGTTACTGGCAAGTCTCTTTACTCGTTCCGTAATACAAGATCCCATGACTAACACTTAGCCACATTGCTTGCAAGGCCCTGAGATACCTCTCCGTCACACGGAGTAACAAATCCCAGTCTCGATCCATGCCAACTCAACAGACACCATCGGAGATACCTGTAGAGCACCTTTATAGTCACCCAGTTACGTTGCGACGTTTGATACACACAAGGCACTCCTCCGATATACGTGAGTTGCATGATCTCATGGTCATAGGAACATACACTTGACATGCAGAAAATAGTAGCAATAAACTGACACGATCATATGCTATGTTTGTAGTTTGGGTCTTATCCATCACATCATTCTCCTAATGATGTGATCCCGTTATCAAATGACATCTCATGTCCATGGCTAGGAAACCTTAACCATCCTTTGATCAACGAGCTAGTCCATTAGAGGCATACTAGGGACATGGTTTTGTCTATGTATCAACACATGTATTTAAGTCTCCGATCAATACAATTATAGCATGGATAATAAACGATTATCATGAACAAGGAAATATGATAATAACTAAATTATTATTGCCTCTAGGGCATATTTCCAACAGATTCCCTCTTGAGCAGACGAGCGCATGTGGCGCGGTGGTAGCGTGTTCGGGGTTGCAGACCTGAGGTCTGGGGTTCGACCCCACAGACCCCCCTTTTGTTTTGTTTTTCTTTCCCTTTGTTTTTATTTTCTTTTACTATGTGGCATGTAAGTGTGTGTGTAGGTGTTTATGTGGTGCTACATACATGAACATGTATATATGATTTTGTTTTTCCCCTTTTCTGTTTCAGATATGTATGTGTGTGTAGGTGTTTATGTGGTGCTACATACATGTACTTGTGAGTGTATGTGTGTGAGTGTGGTGCCCCGTGCATGTGTATGTGCATATATGCACTTGTGCATATATGTGTGCACATGTATGTGTGTGATGAGCACCCACACACATAGTGGTGTGTGTGCTCATAAGTGTGGGTGTGCCATGTGCACTTGTGCACATGTGACCATGTGGGTATGTGCATGCCATGAGTGTGTGTGTGTGTGTGGTTTTGTGTGTGTAGGTTTGTATGTGTGTGTGACAAGTGGGCCATGTCACACTTGTCATATCCTATCAATATGTGTTGGGTGTTTGTTGCTTGATTGGTTATGCTAGTTCTTGTCCAATTATAGCTATGTTTCCAAATCTGGATAGGTCCATTTATGATCATGCTCATTTAGGGTAAGTTTTCACTTATAAAAGTGAAGGATGATTTTGCTATATAGTTGTTGTCATGATGCTCCATTGTACTATATGAGTATGATACATGTTTTTGGGGTAGAAAGACCCAAGAAATCCATTGGTGCAATTAAATTTCACTTTTGAGCAAGTTTGAAAAACTGCTATTTTCTGCTGTGATGCTACTTTGTCATTTTTGCATGAATTAATCCATGCTTGCTTTGGGGCATGTGCGAACATGGAAGTGTTAGTGTTTCATGCCTATTATGTCATGGTATTTTTTTGACATGAGAATCACCCATATTAATGGGAAACTTGCTGCAAAGTAGCTAACTTAATGTTACTGTTTTCACCATGCTAAATATTTCTAAGTCTAAGAATCTGCTATTATTTTTATGCCATGAAGAGTTGTTGTTATCTTGTGATCTGTTGTAATTAGCTCAAGCTCAGTGCTAGTGATTTGAAGTAGATGTTGACCTCTAGCATCCTGTTTATCTTCATGCCATGAGGTGGTCTCTATCACCATTAGTTTCTGCTGTCAACTTGCCATCAGGTTAACTCAGATTCCAGAAAACTGTTATTTTCACTAAGTCCCAGAAATCTGTTTCATCATGCCAACTTGTGAGATTCATGCTTATTGATGTGTGCCTCCTTTCTAGATTGTGTAGTTGGATAAGTTGATAACCATGTTATGTAGTGTCTGTAAATATTTTGTTTGTGGTTGTAGGATTCCTGTAGCTCAAGTTGTTGGCTGTGAAAGTTGCTATGTTGTTGTTTTGTGGCAGATTGTTGTTTTATTGTTTTGTGACTTGTGGGAGCTATACTCCATGGAATCGCTTGATCTTTGGATCTATTGTGGTTGGTTTTTCATTGCCTAACCAGTGGATACCTTGGAATGCCAAGGAATAGCCCAGGTCCTTCTTGTCTTGTGTTTTGTCTTCGTATCTTGTCGTGAGCGTATCGTGAGAACCGTTGCTCCGTTTCTTACGTTCTTCATATGCATTTATATCATTTTTCCATGATGCATCCATATTTGCCATGTTCATCCATGTCTAAATAACTTAACATAAGGTTCTGTAGAGATTCACTAATAACCAATCTTTTGCACGTGAAACATGACTAGTTAGGATTGCCAAACTAAAACTCTTCAAATAAGCATGCATCATTCTTGCTTGTGCATTGCACCATGGTTGTTTGTTTATTCTTTCTGTTTCGTTTGGGTAGACGCGAACGTTGAACCTAAGTACGAAGAGCCAGGCGAGTACAACTATGAGGATCCCGCTACTTGTTCCACTAAAGAACCAACAGGCAAGATGATCGTACCCGGATCTCGATACTATTTTCGCCTGCTGGTTGTCTTGCTCTTATCGTTACAATTGCGCTACCTACCACTTGAATGTCAGCCATTGCCATGATAGCCTCTAATCCTCCACATCCTAGCTAACCTTTGATTGGCTAAGTTATCCCTGCTTAGCCCCTCTTATAGCGTTCTTAGTTGCAGGTGTAGGTTGTTCCATGTGATAACATGGTTTTGGCATATCACAATATTATCTATTATTTAATTTAATGCACATATATATCTTGGTATTGGTGGAAGGCTTGGCCTTTTGCTAGGTTTTTTGTTCCGCTGTTACCACCATAGTTTCTTGTTACCGGTGTTATGTTTCCATACTTTGCACTCCTAACATGCTCGGAGTTGTTATGAGGACCCCGTTGTTTATTCGGTTGAGATTAAAACTTGTCTGGCAAGACCCAACATTGGTACTACATTCGCTTAACATCTTAATAAAATTTGCATAAGGCTTTTCCACCTCGTGGATTGATCAACAACCCGGGCTAGTGCTCCTCATGAGTGTTGGTCCAACCCAGAGAAACTTATTAACGCCGCCCGGGGCAACCCGGTGATTGGCGTGGTAACCATAGCTCATCCGTCGTGTCGTGAGAACGAGATACGCGAATCTTATCGGGTTAGTCGACACGCCGGGAGGTCTTGCTGGATTTGTTTTACCTTTATCGAGTGTCTTGCGTGAGGAGCTCTGACTTTGTTCGGGTTATCTCGAGGTGTTGGAATTACTTTGGAGTTGCCTAGGATGATCACGAGATCCATGGTCGAGGCTATTCCCGCAGGGTGTGGTTAATTTGTGATGGACTAGTTGGAGCACCCCTACACGGTCAAATCTTTCGGAAAGCCGTGCCTGCAGTTATGTGGCAACTTGGATATTTTTTAACACCCACTTATAGTTAACTTGAACTAACTCTAATAAATACACCAACTGCGTGAGTAACTGTGATCGTCTCTGCTCGTGAACATGATCCGAGAGAGAACATAGTGGGGTTATGATTGACGTAAGTAAGTGTTCAGGATCTCATAGAGGTCATTCAAGATTCGATCGTTCATCGTTGGCCACTCACATTTATCTTCATGTTACTTAAGTTTAGCCACCATAAATGCTTAGTGCTGCTACAAACTAAACACATACCCCTTCCCAACCTTTAAGCTTGAATAGTCTCGGTACCCCGACGCATGATTGCTATGTCCTTATGGCTCACAGATTACTCCAACAATCCAGGTACACGTATAGATGAGTTCATGCAGGATGATCTGACCCAGCTCCAGTGGGAGTATGATGAGGAAAGAGGCAGGATATCCGGATGAGTAGAGGACCATGGTTGTGATCTTCTGGACTAGCGACATAGTATCATTTGCATCTGTTTTTATCGTTGGTTTTTGTCCGTAGCCGGACCCTGTCTTCATATTGATGTTTGAACTCTTGTGTAGAATTTTAATTTAGTATGTGGCAAGTGTAAGCCAACTCATATTCTCTTCTCTTCTGTAATGTATGATGTAATGATACTATACTTGCGAACGACAAGATGCGCCTCTATACCTTGCGAGGTCCCCGTGCCTTAATATGGATTGGCGCGCATCTTGGGCGTGACACTAGGGGAGAAAGCCTTGCCCCTCTACGGGCTCCTTCACAAGACGGCTTTGCTCGAGCCGGGTCACACCAAGAAGCCGGGCATGTTCGATTGGTCCAACGAGGCGGACAAGGCCTTCCCTGGCCTCAAGAAGTCTCTCACCCACGCGCCCATCCTAGCCGCGCCGGCTGTGAAGGAACCCTTGCTCACCTACATCGCGGAGACTACTCACGTCATCAGCGTCGTCTTGGTGGTCGAGCAGTCAGAGGAGGGCAAGTCCTTGCCGGTCCAGCGCCCCATCTACTACCTCAGCGAGGTCCTCTTCGCATCCAAGCAGAACTACCGCCACTGCCAAAAGATGTGCTATGGCATATAGTTCGTCGCCAAGAAGGTCAAGCAGTACTTCCAAGAGCATACCACCACCATGGTGAGCACGGCCCAGCTCGGCGAGATCATGAGCGGTCGGGACTCCACGGGTCAAATCGCCAAATGGGTCATCTCCCTCGCTGATCACGAGATCCGGTACGAACCTTGCACCGCCATCAAGTCACATGCATTAGCCGACTTCCTCGTCACCTGGGCGGAAACCGAGTTTGTGCCGCCTCCTCCGGACTCCACACATTAGCCCATGCATTTCGACGGCTCGAAAATGAGGACCGAGCTGGGTGCCGCCATAGTCCTCTTCTCCCCGAAAGGTGACCAGCTCAAGTACACCGTCCAAATCCACTTGGCCGCCTCCAACAATGTGGCCGAGTACGAGGCCATCGTCCATGGCCTCCGGCTCGCCAAGGAGATCGACATCAGGCGCATTCTATGCTTCGGCGACTCCGACCTCGTGGTATAGTAGGTCTTTGACGAATGGAACGCCAGGGACGCCAACATGGCCAGCTACCACTTCCTCATATAACAGCTCACCGGCTCCTTAGAGGGTTGTGAGTTCCACTAAGTCCCATGGGCAGACAACGAGGCGGCCGATGCGCTGGCAAAGATCGACTCCACCCGGCAGGTCATCCCAGACGGCGTCTCCCTCGCGCGGCTGCTCAAGCCATCGATCAAGCCTTCCCCAGAATCAGAATCCATCTTCGTGTCGGCAGATGCCGCCGGCCCATCGACGGCTCCGGCTGTCCCTTCGGCATATTCACCACCAGTTCCGTCCACCTTGGCCACCTTCCGGCACTAGTTGGGCCAGCTGCATCCAAGGCCGCCAGCTCCAGCGACACGGTTGTCATGATCACAATTGACCAGCCGGCCTTGGGGGCTGGCGAGCCGTCCACGGGGGCTGGTGAGCCGGTCCTAGGGACTGATCATCTGGGCCTGGGGGCTCCTGAGCTGGCCCTCGCCTCGGGCCCCTCTTGGGCACAGCCCATCCTGGCATTCCCCCTACGCGGCGAGCTTCCCCTGGACGAGGCCATGGCGAGGAAAATTCAGTGTCGTGCCTCGGCATACAACATCATCATCAACGAGCTCGTCCATCGTAGCACCACCGGCGTCTTCCAGCGGTGCATCGAGCCGGAAAAGGGTCTAGAGATCCTCCTCGACATCCACCAGGGCGAGTGCGGGCACCACGCCGCCTCCAGAACCCTGGTGGCCAAGGCTTTCTGCCATGGCTTCTACTGGCCCACCGCTCTTGAGGCGGCCAAGAAATTGGTCGACGAGTGCGAGGGCCACCAGCGCTTTAGCACGTAGAGCCATCTGCCAACATCGGCCCTGTAGACCATCCCCTCTCATGGCCCTTCGCCGTCTGGGAGCTGGACATGGTGGGTCCCTTCAAGACCGCACGAGGTGGCATGACACATTTGCTAGTGGTTGTCGACAAATTCACCAAGTAGATCGAGGCACGACCAATCAAGAAGTTGGACGTCCCCATGACCGTTCAGTTCATCGACGACATCACGGTTCGCTATGGCGTCCCCCACAGCATCATCGCCAACAACGACACGAACTTCGCCAAGGGCGCGCTTGCACGTTTCTGGTCCAAGCAAGGAATCCGGCTCGACCTGGCCTTCGTCGCTCATCCACAGTCTAATGGCCAGGTCAAGAGGGCAAATTGCCTCATCCTGTCCGTCATCAAGCCTCGGCTTGTGACACCATTGGTAAGGTCAGTCGGCTGCTAGATCGATGAGCTGCCGGCTGTCCTTTGGAGTCTTAGGACCACCCCCAACCGATCGATTGGCTACACGCCCTTCTTCCTTGTGTACGGGTTCGAGGCGATCATCCCCACCGACATCGAGTTTGACTCGCCTTGGTGGCCCTATACATAGAGAAGGATGCAAAGGAGGCAAGAGAAGACGGCGTCGACTTGCTCGAAGAAGCCAGTGAATCGGCCTTGAGCCGGACGGCAATCTACTAGCAGAAACTCCGACACTACCATAGCAAGCGGATCTGGTCGCTCTCCTTCCGTGAAGGGGACCTGGTGCTCAGGCAGATCCAGTGGACAGCCAGACAGGACAAGTTGTCCTCCCGTTGGGAGGGCCCTTTCATCGTCCGCAAGGCATTGCACAACAATGCGTACTACCTAATAGACGCCTAGAAGCCGTAGAAGCACAAAAGAGATGCCTCCGGCGAGGAGACTGAGCACCCATGGAACGCGGCGCTCCTCCATCCGTTTTACTACTGAAAAGACCAGTGGATGTATGTATCCCTCCCCTTTGGGGCTTATGAATGCAATGGGTGCCCCAGGCCGGCTCTTGGGGCACGCCCTTTTCGTTTCCCTCGATGGTCTCCTCACTCACCGGCTCCCCAACCCAGCTCCCGGGCCCGGGGGCTCGCCGGCTGGTCTTAGGTCGACTCTTCCAAAAATTGACCAAGTAGTGTGAGTCGAGCAAGCCCTCCCACCCCTCCTAGCTACAGATCTGGCTCCCGGCTGTCCGACTGACGGGGCCTTAGAGCGGCAAAGCTTAGCACACACGAAAGGCCGATCACAAAGGAGATGCCGGCTAGACCTCGCCGGATCACCACCTCGCCTCTGCCACTCAACTTATCCTAAAAATCTCTCGCGGTTCCTAAGTTCAGAACCGTCTCCCTCGAGGCAGGCGCTCTGACCCAGCTATAGACCGGTTCCCGGCTGTCGGGCTGGCGGGGCCGAAACCAAAGGGGAAAAGGGACAGAACAGACGGAACCAAATTGGCAAAAAAGGGTAAGGATGAACAAGCACGCGCAATAAGGCAAACACATCAAATATTCACAATACGAATTTTAAGACAAAATAGGCTCACGGCCATCATGGTTCATTACATTACACCCCCGGTGGGTGGACTTAAAGCCTAACATGCAGGAGAAAGAAAAAAAGATAAGACACCCGTGGGCTCAAGCCACCGGCGCGCCTCCAGCCCGCGCATCGTTGGGCGGCTCGACTTCCATCCCGGAGGTGGCTGCGGCCTTCGGGTCGGCTTCCTTAGCCTTCAAGGCGGCCTCCGTAGTCCCAGCCGTCTCACCGCTGGAGTCGATACTCTTGTCGGCAACCTCCTTGTCCTTCGGGCCGTGGGGGATGTCGAAAGAGTCTTCAGCCGCCGGCTTGCTATCCTCGCCAAGGGCCAGTAGGAGCTCCTCCGGATCGACGTACGACGCAAGCTCGTCGGCGCGGTGGACAAGGGCCGGGTCACGGGCCGCCCGCTCCTCGGCCAGCTCGTCCCGCATGGTGGCCAGCCGGTCTAGGTCCACGCCGTGGTACCACAATGTTACAAACTAGAGCACCATCTGCGCTCCGGCTCGCGCCGCCGACGCCTTCCAAACCTCGAGCCGGGCCACGGCGTGCTCCACCCACAAAGCCACGCGGTTCTCCGGAGCTCCTCCATGGCTCGGCCACAAGGCGGTGATGATATCCTTGTCGGCCGTCTTTAGCCGATCCACGCTCCGCTCAAGGTGGACCAGCCAGTTTTCAATGGCGAGCCCAAGCTCCGCCACATCCCACGCGGTGTCCTCCTCGATGGAGCGCCCACGCGCCCAACGACACTCCCGGTGCTCCTCGACGGCACGCTCAGCGCGGTGCTAAGTTTCTGGGAAGCGCCCTAAGATAAGAAAGGGAAGAAGGAGAGAGAGGCAAATCAAGAACAAGAACGAGCAAGGAAAAGGGCAACCGGCTAGAAAAAATACAAGCGGACACTTATGTTCGATAGAGTCGTCCACTTCGATGACAAAGTGGAGCGAGGGAACCCTTAAGATCCTCGAGCGTCCTCTCAAGGTGGGTCACCTTGCCTTGGAGGGTGACGGTCTGTCAGGCGGCGTCAGCCACCTCCTTGGTGGCCTTCTCCTTGGTCGCCACCTCCCGTGCAATGTCGGCCTTGAGGCAGTCCTGCGTTGCCTCCCCATCCGCCAACTGCGTGGCCAGCTGGTCCTTCTCCTATGTGACCGCCTGGACGCTTTGCACCAGCCGGTCCCGCTCGGAGACGGCCTTGGCCTTCTCCTCCTGAAGGGCGGTCAGCTCATTTGCAAGACAAAGCAGGCATCAGCCGGCCCTTTTACGTCCGCTCTGGCTGTCAGGCAGTCGGCCCAGCTCTCAGGGGCTATGTGCCCCTCCCACAAAACTCGACATACCTTGCACCCGCGCCAACTCCTCCTCCAGCCGGTAGAAGTCATGCTTGCCGCGGTCGTGGATGGAGACTGCCTCCTCAAACAGCTTCTGCCGCTGGGAGTTCCCCTCCTCCCACATGAAGCCAAGGTCAAAAAACGCTCAAGGAGATCCGGCCCGGCTGCCCATCAGCCGGTCAGGCGACCCGCACCTCGGGAGCTACACAAAGACAACGATGCTTACCTCTGCGTGCCGCAGGGTGGTGTCAACCGCCTCTGCAAACCGGACCAGCTCCTAGCGGCACCGGTCCAGGACGCTCCCCAGCTCCCCGAGCGCAGGAACCGGGCCGCCGTCCGGGAGAGCAGGAAGGGTCGGGACGCGTGCCAGCGCCTCCCAGTCCCGGAGCACGTCCTACATGGACCTCCGGACCAGTATGCCGCTGCCACGCGCCCCAGTGCTCACCATTGTGTCGGCCGCTGGGGGAGGATTGATGACGGCAAGGGCCCGGGAGTCGGTCCCCACTGGCCCACCGCTCAGCGCCAATACCGCCTCCTCCTCCTGCCGGCCCGACGCAATGACTGCGATGGATGGCACGTCGACCCGGGTCGGCTCGGCTGCAGGCGGAGTCCCGATCGGCACCTACGGCCGGGTCACCTCGGGGGGCGGCTCCTTAGCCGCCGCCCTCGTTCGGGCCGCCTCCTCCACGGACGGAGGCGCAGGCGGCTCCATAGCCGCCCCTCGTGGCTCGCTCGACGGGGGACTCGACAGACGGGTCGATTCTGCCATTGAGTCCGACGCCCGCATGAGGTTTGCGGACCTCCTCCACCTCCCGCCGCTCGAAGTCCCGGAGTGTGAGGCCCCGCCTCGCATTCTAGACTTTGAGGCTCACACCTCTACGAGCCTCCTCTTCTCCTCCCGCTGGGTGGCCGCATGCTCGCGGGCCAGCTGGCTGGCAGCGTTCGTCGGGTCCACCGCCGATTCCCCTTCATGGAGCTCGATGGGGTCCCTGTGGTGCACAAGGATCAATCACCCACCAGCTCGCGACACGGAAGGAAACACACGCAAGGAATGGAGGGACGCTTACCCGGTGACGACGGGCAAAGCCCTCTTGGCACGCTCCAGCGGCTTCCGTGCAGCCACCTTCACCCACTTATGGACGGGCGGCGGGGCTACTGGCTCCTCCTGAGCCGGCCTCTTCGCCCGGCTGGTGGCTCCGGCCATCGGGGCTTGAGCCGGCCGCTCCTTGATACGCCGGCCCTACTGGACTGAGGGGGGAGGCGCGTTCAGGATCATCACATCATCATCATCGTCATCATCATCTGTCCAGTCCCTGATCGTGGGAACTCATCGGCTCCGCGGGGCTCCCCGGCTGTGTCGGTCCCTCCGGCACCACTGGGCCCTCCGGCTCATGGGTATGTCGGCTCCTCGACCCCTCCCGAGGAGTCCACCCCCTCTTTAGGCAGGCCTCCCCGCTCGTAATCTTCAGAGTTGGAGTGGCCGCGCTCCGCCTCGAAAATTTGGGGCTGTGGGCCGTCTGGCGTGTTCTATCGCACCAATAGGTGTGGTCAACACGGCAAGGTAATGTCCACTGCCTGCTGCCGGCTAGAAAGAATCAATTGAAAAGAAGCCGTCTCGTCGAAACATACCAGCGGGACAGTTGATACAGTCGTACGTCCCCATGCCGAATGTCCACGATGCCGGTGCCAGCTTGAACGTCGCGATGGCATTCACCTGCGTCGCCACCTAAGCCAGCGTCAGGTCGACGGTCGTCAGCCGGCAGGGGTCCCGGTGGCCGAACATGTCACAAATCCGGTGCGGCCTCAACTGAAGAGGCACCACCCGACGCGAGATGAAGGCCACCACCAGATCGGAGGTGATCAACCCCTCAGCGCTCTTCAGCTGCGCGAGCCGACCAAGGTCCGCTAGAGCCACTCCGTGCGGGGCGACTCCTAGCCAGTTCACTCTGAAGGGCTACGCGTTGACGAACGCAGGCAGCCGTATGTAGTCCAGGTTTGGGTCGGCGTTCTTCACGTAGAAGAACGTCTGATTCCACCCCTTGGAAGAATCAACAAGAGAGAAGGGCGGGAAGCGCGCGGTGCCGCGGCAGCACACACTTGTGCCCCGCAGGCACTGCTCTTCAGCACCTTGAGGTAGAAGATGGCATTGAAGAAGTCGAGAAAGGGGAGGACCCCCAGATACCCCTCGCACAGTGTCATGAAGCCGGCGAGGTAGAGAATCATGTTGGGGCCGAGGTGGTGCGGCTGAAGGTCGAAGGTGTCCATGACCAACCAGAAGAAGTCGCTCACTGGGAGCCCAAAACCACGGGAGAAGTGCCAGAGGAAGACGACGTGCTCCCCTGGCTGCGGCGCCGGCACCAACTCATTGCTCGGTGCGTGGGTGATCACACGCTCCGCCGGCGGCAACATGCGTGTGCGGCGAAGGTCCACGATGGCCTTCTCGGTGATGACGGATCCGGCCTAGCTTCCTCCGCGCTAGTCGGCCATTGTGGCAGAGGGGCGGCGTGCGGGCACGCTGGCGAGCTCAGGAGCGGTGTTGCGCGACGGGGCAAGGAAGGCAAAGAGGAAAGACGCAAGGAGGCAAAGGGGGTGCAGGTATCTCCGCCCCCTGCTCTTCCCCTCCTTTTAAATGGGTAGGCCATGACCGTGGGACGTGAGGATTAACTGCACCCACTCCTTCGGAAACTCCATGCACAAGCGGGCGGCTCGGGCCGTAACGGTCGCTTTAGGGCGCAGAAGATCATGGCATGCGCCCTGAGGCCTAGCAGGCTAGGCCCAGGGAGACGTCCCGTCTGCCCACGTGTGCAGGGCCTGCAACATCATTACTCGCCGCGTGGCGGGCGGCAGGTCAGCTCGGGTCCCGGGATGACCCGCCGGAACCCGAGGTGTCGGGTCCAACTGCCCACCCGGCTAGCCTTTCGGCTTCACACCGGAGGAGGGCACCGCTAGGGAGAAGCCGCCGGCTCCCCTCCGTCTGCTAGACGCGGGCCCCCGCAAACTTCGGGCGCTACTGACGAGGTTATTGCCCCTGGGTAGGCCAAAGTAACCGGGTTCCCCTCCCCGCTCCAAAGGAAAAGTATATGACTAGCTGTCCATGACCGGATGGAGCACAACTAACCGCAGTGATCACTGGCTAGCTCGTGGACGGCTGGTCATGTAGCCAGCTTGACCCCCGGCCGGCTGGGCACGGCCGGCTGCCTCTGGGATGCCTCTTCCGTTGACCCCGAGGTGGACATGCAACGTCCCGTCCTCTGCGCACGGGTACGGCGACACGACTTGACCACCATGACAGGCATCATTGTAGCCACAGTGGCCGCTAACGCACGGGTGCGCATGGCTACAGTCCGACCGTCCAGGCCGTTGACCTTGGCAAGCGCGACCGAGCAGGGAAACAATGCCGGTACACCCCTGCCCACTCGATTACCTGTCCTGGCGTGGCTACAGTGCAGCCGGCCGTACCGGAGACTTCGGCCGGTTGTCACTAGACGATGCCTCCCAGGTGGCCCGTGCCGCGGCAGGTGGGCAAGGGCCAATCGCGGAGCCAGTTCGCGGGCCCTAGTAGGTGATGGGACAGCACAGTTGGTGGACACTACAGGCGACGAGACGGCTCGAAGGGCGGGACCCCTTGGTCAGCCGGAGAGGCTACCAGTCGGGTGCCCCCACCTTAGGACCTTAGGAATATTGTAAGTCGGCGGGTTGGCCTATAAAACCCCCCAAGCCCCCCATGCAACAAGGACGTACAACTCTCACGCACATACTCATGGGACACTTTCCGCATTCTCACAATTGGTAGCGAAGGAAGGCGAGCCGGCTGCTCCCTCTTCCTCCTGTAAACTCACCCATCCATCGAACTAGACCAAGCAGGACTAGGGGTATTACCTCCCATGGAGGGCCTTAAACCTGGGTACATTGTGTGTCACCACCACTTGTACCTAATCCTGCACTCGGAGCCCGTCGGCATCCTCCGGCCCCAACCACCTACGATAAGCCTACCCATGGCATCTGTCGTGAGAAAACGATGACAACCACGGCCGCCTCCGCGCCCTCTTGTGTACCAGGGAAGAGCCCTAAGAAGAAAAAGGATGGGGGATGAACAAAGAAGCAAGCCAAGAACCCAGAATCAACACACAGAAAGGAGGAGATGGCAAGGACATACCGCGTAGCATTCAGACCACCCCGTGCCCCTGCTCGTGCAGCTCCGACTCCCTGGCTGACCACTCCTAGAGTCGGCTCTCGTGCTCGACCTGGGCCGCCTGTGCCTCGTCGGCCACCTTCGCCAGCGCGACATCCTAGGCCACTAGCTCCTGGCGGAGGACACTCTCACACTCCTCTGCCTGCTGACGATGGGCCATCTCGCGATCCACCACCTCTTGACGGTGGGCCTTCTTGCGCTCAGCCACCTCTACCTGTGCCTGGCTCGCCTCCTGGCGGAGTTCCTTGCACTCCATGATCACGAGGTTCCGCTGGTCGCCAAGATCCACTATTTGGCGATGAAGATCGACCACCTCAGCGTTGGTCTCCGCCAGGGAAAATAGGCCTACATTAGAAGACAAGAAAAATCTGGCCGGCCTTCGCGGCAGCCGGCTCGAATCCCGAGGGCTACACCCCCGCCCTAAAAATTTTGCAAGGGTCTTACCTTGCAGGTCCTTGGACAGGGTGGCCAGCCGGCCCTCAGCCACCTGGTACATGCTCAGCAGGGAGTTGTACGCGGTCTCCCGGGGGTCGTGCACCGCCTGCAAGCAACAGAGACATGACGCAACATTAGACTCGACACGCCTGTGCCATAGCCGGATCGAGTCTCGGGGTCTACACCCAATGGGTGCGCTAGCGCGCCCCCACTGGAAAAAACACCAAGAACAAGAGCAAGCAAAGAAAGAAAAGGTAGAAGCTTCCCGCAACAGTCCGCTCTACCTACATTAGCCGGTCGTTGGCTGCCCGAGCGTCCTCATCGTCTACGCGCGGCAGGTGGCAAATGCCTCGATGGCAGCAGACACCGCCATCCCAAGGGCACTCGGAGGGTCCCCTGCGGCCGGGCGGCTGGCCCCCGTCTACGGGCCCCCCTTTATTGGAGGTCACCATGGGACCGGCTCCCCCCGGCACCATTGTGCCAGGGGCCCCAGACGAGGAGCCCACTCTGCCCGACCCTTCGGGCACCACGACCTCCCTCCTCGGCACCCCGACTCCGGTTGCTCCATCCCAGCTCGACTCTGGTGCTAGTGCTCCCGGAGTCGGCTCTTTCGGAGTCGACGTTCCGGGAGCTGGCTCCTCCGACGGAGGCCCCTCTAGAGTTGGTGCTTCCGGAGCTGGCGCCTTTAGGGCCGAGGCTTTAACTTTCAAGGGTCCCTTTGCTCCCGGTGGCACGTCGTCTGCCCCTAACGGATCCACGTCGCGATCCATCTCTTCTCTGCCACCAGCGCGGTCCGTGTCAGCGCCAGCCACTGCACGCGTGTCCTCTGCGGCCTCCTCCCACAGGGGGTGCCCCTCGATGTGCAGCTCCTGCTGGGCCACGGGGACCTTTGGAGTCTCTGGATCGTGCCACTGCTCCGATTCCGCGTCGTCGTCAGTCCAATCTCGCAAATACGACTGGGGAGGAAACTCACCCATCAACTCAGTCGCCTCCATCTCCATCTCCGCCTCGCTGGCCTCGGATGTGCCGGCTCGCCCCGAGTCTGCCGGCTCCACATTGTCGGCGTCCTCGACCTCCTTGGGGTCCGAGTCCACCATGTCTTCGGCATCCTCGACCTCCTTGGGGTCTGAGTCCACTACGTCGGCAGCCGGCTCCCTGTAGTTCTGTAGCTGTGGGAAAACCTGCAGGCGGGAGGGTTTCTCTTACTATCAAAATGAGGCAGCATCCCCAATGAAGAAAGGGAGGGTGAGCCGGTTCGTCACTTACCAGTGGCTTTGAATGGGTCCAGCTATATGGGGTCTTCCCCCTTTGTCAACTCCCTTCCTTCAGCTTTGTCGTCGAGATCGCATTCACCCTTCTCGCCACCTGGACCGGTTTCAGCTCCTTAGTGGAGAGCTGGCAGGGATCGTGCCGCCCTGCCCCCATCTGGTAGATAAAGTGCGACCGGCTCTGTAGTGGCTGCACCCGGTGCGGCACCATTGCAGCCAACATATCGGATGCCTTCAGCCCCTCCGACCCGGTCATCACCAGCAGACGCTAGCAGAGCCGGTCCGCCGCCTCGGTAGCTTGGGGCGGAGCCATCCGCCATTTCAGCATCGCCACCGGCGGCTAGTTGGCGAAGTCGGGGAGGTTGATGTGGTCCTCCTCGGGCTTCATGTTCTTCACGTAGAAGAACCCCCGCTGCTAGTTCTTCATTGACTCCTGGAGCAGGAGCTTCGGGAAGCCGGCTCCCTGGCGGATGTTGATCAGGGCGCCCCCGCGGGTGGTCATGACCTTCTCCTACGTTGTCAGATCCTGTGTTGTCTGCTGCTTGAGGAAGAAGAGGCGGAACCATAGGTCGAGCCTCGGCTCCACTCCCAGAAACCCCTCACAGAGGTTGACGGACTTCGCCAACTACAAGACGGCGTTGGGGGCAAGATGATGCGGCTGTAGGACGAACCGCGTCAGGAACCGCCGGAAGAAGGTACTCGCTGGCAGCCCGAGCCCGCGGACGAAGTGCTCGGCGAAGACAACCACCTTGCCATTCCTCGGGGTTGGGGAGTTCTCCGGTCCGACAATGAGCGCCTCCACGAGCTCCCCCACCGGCAGCTTGCAGCGGTGGCGGAGGTGCTCGATGAACTTCTCATTGACATCGTTGCCGTCCCATGCTCCTTTGCTCGCAATGGCTTCCCGAGAGGCTTGCGGGTTTAGCAGCGGGCGCGAGAGCTCGGCAGTGAGGGGAGTTCTCAGCAGCGTCGACGGAGGCGTGACGAGGAGTGCGGCACCGTCCCCTTTCTCTCTTTCTCTCGAAGCGGGAGGAGGAGGGCGACGGGAGTGATGCAACGGGGGCGAGGGGAGCAATTGTGTCGTTATGTTCCCCTCCCTCCTCCATTTAACCCCTGTGCGGACGGCCGTGGGGGCGGATTCATTGCGCATGACCCCCACAATCCCCGCCGCGCACGCGATGGAAGTTATTGCACTCGGGAATGCCAACCGACGGCCCGAGCCGCAAAAGATCCGCACGTGCGGCCCGAGGCCGCGGCCATGGCAGGCCCCGCCCCATGGCCCGGTCTTGTCCACTGGGCGGCCTATCAGACCGCAGTCTGTTATGACTCCCATGTGGCACGGCCACTCTGCCCGACGGGATGCCTAGGGAGGCGCACGAATCGTCGGCCTGCTGCTGTTCGCCCAGCGACGTCCGGCTCCCGGGGTGTGTCGTGGTACTAAAGCGATGTTCAAGCCGGCGAGGTCCGACGCGGCTCGGTGGCGGGCCTCCCCTGCTTCGGGGACTACTGTTTGGGGGGTGACCCCGAGGTAGCCTAAAGCGACCCACAACTCTGACTTTCTGAAATGACTGAGGGGCGCCGCCTCCCCCTACTGTCTGGTTGCACCCCGCCGGCTACGACATGCCGGTTGGATCTTGCCAGCTATGCTCGACCGGCTACGATAAGCTCGTCGGGTAGGGAGAGGAGTCCCCGGCCCCCTAGCCGGCCCCACATTGGATGCCACGGTCGGGGCATGCATGGCAATAGTGGCCCTCATCCCATCGGGGGTCAGTGCCCGTATGGCCACAGTGCGGGCAACAGTGCCACTGACTCTGGCTGACCGTGACCAGGCCTCCAACTGTGTAGGCACGGCTCCAACCACTCCATTACCTGCCCCAGCATGGCTACAGTGTAGCCGGTGGTACCACTGACCCCGGCCAGCTACCGCAAGACAACGTCTTGAAGGACGGCCCGTGTTGTGAAGCGATCGGTGCTCAGGCCTACCATGCAGGCCCCTCCGGCTCTCGGTAGGACCTCCCAACCGGCGGGCCCTACCAACGACGGGACCCTGCAGCCGAGGGCCCCACGGACGGCTAGAGAGGCTACTAGCTGGGCCCCTCCCGGAACCTTATATTCATATTGTAATCCGGGGGGTTGGACTATAAAAAACCTTGGAGCCCCCCATGAAGAGGGCAAGAAATCACACAAGTAGACAAGCAAACACACACCAACGCCACCCACATACCAAGGGAAGAGGAGTCGGCTGCTCCTTCTTCCGCCTCTAAACACAGCTCGAGGAGTACCATTGTAACCTCTTCCATCGATTAACTAGATCAGGCAGGACTAGGGGTATTATCTCCCATAGAGGGCCCCGAACCTGGGTACATCGCGTGTCAGTCACCGCGTCTGCCTAATCCCACTCCCGGAACCTGTCGACGTCCTCTGGCCCCAACCACCTTCGATAAGCCTACCCATGGCATCTGTCGTGAGAAAACAATGACAGCATTGTTGGAGTCGGCATACATGATATGCAACACGTATCGCACATTGTCACCTGTGAGGGATGTGAGGATAACTCTAGCTCCCAATATGGCCAGAGTTTTGGATCCATCAAAGCACATCATCCAATGGGAGTATGTACTATAACTCCAGCCCCCACTCAGCCAGGAAATCTGCGATTACTTGAGATGTTATGGCTCGTCATGCCTTGTAATGGATTTAAAAGGGAAGGAGCTCAATAGCCCACTTGGCTATGCGGCTAGTGGCATCCCTATTGTTAATTATATCGTTCAGGGGTACTTCAGAGGCCACTGTTACTGAACACTCTAGGAAGTAGTGTCTGAGTTTCCGTGATGCCATAAATACTGTGTAGGCTATCTTCTGGTAGTGTGGGTATCTGGACTTGCACTGTGTTAGTACTTCTGACACAAAATAGACCGGCTTCTGTGTCCGGAATTTGTGTCCATCCTCCTCTCGCTGGACGACGAGCATTGCGCTAATGACTTGGTTGGTAGCCGATATGTATAATAACATGGGTTCCCCAGCGCCTCATGCTGTGAGTATGGGATTTCTTGCTAGCAGTATTTTAATATCCTCTAACGCAGCCACTGCTTCGTTGGTCCATTCGAAATTGTTGGTCCATTTCAGCAGCTTATAGAGTGGTAAAACCTTTTCTCCGAGGCGCGAGATAAAGCGGCTTAATGCATCAACGCAACCAGCCAACCTCTGGAAATGCTTTAGCTCTGTGGGAATTGCATGTTCTGATAGAGCGCAGATCTTAGACGGATTCACTTCCTTTCCTCTATGGGAGACCATGAATCCGAGCAGTCTACTAGAGGGAACTCTGAATACACATTTTTCCGGATTGAATCATATGTCATACTCGCGTAGGCTTAAAAAGGTTTGCCATAGGTCATCGATCAACTAGCTGACGTGTTTGGTTTTGATTACCACGTCGTCCACATATGCCTTGACTGTCTTACTGACTTGTTCCTCAAGACAAGTCTGGATCATGCGCTGGTACGTAGCTCCAGCGTTCTTTAGCCCAAAGGGCATCGTGTTGAAGTAGAATGGCCCGTAGGGGTGATGAATGCGGTTGCAGCTTGATCGGATTCCTTCATTTTAATCTGATGGTATCCGGAGTAAGCATCGAGGAAACATAACGAGTCGTGTCCAGCTATGGCGTCAATAATCTGGTCTATGTGTGGTAAGGGGAAAGGGTCCTTAGGGCAAGCCTTGTTGAGGTCTTTGAAATCGCTGCACAACCGCCAGGATTTGTATTTTTGGTACCATCACTAGGTTTGCCAACCATTCGGGGTGCTTAATCTCCCGAATAAATCCGGCCTCTAGAAATTTAGCAAATTATTCACCCATAGCTTGTCGTTTTGGTTCGGAAAAGCGGTGCGGAGTCTGCTTCACAGGCTTGAAGCCTATAATGACATTCAGACTATGTTCTGCTAGCCGTCGTGGGATTCCGGGCATATCGGAAGGGTGCTAGGAGAAGATGTCCCATTTTTCTCGTAAAAATGTCTGTAGTGCTTCGTCCACTATGGGATCCAGCTGAGCTCCGATGGACGCTGTCTTGTTGGGGTTCGTCGGGTGCACTTGAAATTTAACGATTTCCTCTGCGGGTTTAAACGATGTTGGCCTGGGCCTTTAGCTAAGGATCACGTCGTCCTTGTCAACTATTGACCGAAGTACGGTCAGTTCTTCTGCAGCAAAGGTCTCAGCTAGTGCCTCAAGGGCGAGCGTTTCTATTTTATTTTCGGCCCGATGGGCTATATTCGGATCACTGGCGATTGTGATTACTCCGTTTGGCCCTGGCATCTTGAGTTTCATATACCCATAATGTGGTATAGCCTGGAAATTTTTGAAGGCATCACATCCCAACAGGGTGTGGTAGCTACTCGGGCAGGGAACGATATGGAAGAGGAGTTCTTCGGATCGGTAGTTTTCGGGCATGCCGAACACTACGTCCAGGACGATGCGTCCTGAACAACTCGCCTCTTTCCCCAAAATGATTCCCTGGAATGTCGTGCTGCTATGCTCGATGCAAGATCTATCGAAGTGCATTTTTTCTAGGGTGTCTTCATAGATCAGGTTTAAACCACTGCCGCCATCCATTAGCACCTTGTGTAATCTGTAGCCATCGATGATGGGGTTTAGGACTAGTGTGGCCGATGAACGACGGGGAAGAATGGCTGGTCAGTCAATAACTCCGAAGGTAATGGGTATGTCTACCCATGCACGTGTTGCTGCCACATGGTAGACCTGTTCGAGTTCTTTAAGACCTCTTTTCCTCCTGTTCCTTGAGGGGAACATTTCTTAGATCGTCAGTACTTTGGCGATGTATTTGGGCGATGATGTGGAGCGCCTATTCAGCGGTAGTGCCTCGAGAATGGCCTCGCCGCTTTTTGCGACCTGCTTGATGACCCAGCAAGCTTTAAGGTTGTGAGTCAGGCTTGTGTTCAGCAATACGGAATGTATAGGGCATGGTTTATCCAATAGTCTGTCAAGGATAGTACTGACCCCTATGAGTCTATTTCTCTTTTCGACGGGTTCGAATCTGGCTGGCCGCTTTTGATGTATCCTCTTTTTCTTATCTCTAGGGTACTTGGTGAGGGTTGGTTTCGAAAATAACCATTCGGCTAGCCAAGCACTTTCCATGGCACACTATTTTTGTACTAAGTCAGACAGCTCGACAAAGTCACGAATGCGTCGGCGAGCCAAGGCATTGAGAATCCCTTCGTCAATGCAGTTGCGATTGAAGGTTGCCATTATATCCTAATCACTAAGGCCCCATACTTTATCTCTAGCGAGGAGGAGTCTGGCCCAATAATGATGAACTGACTCTCCTAGTAACTGCTTAACGTCTCGTAAGTCTGAGGACTTGGGCTCTACTGAGATGCCTGAGTGATTGGCTTGGGAGGTGGGTGGGAAAAAATTGACTCCATGCCATGTTGTGAGTTTAGAATCACGGACTCCGAATTGTGTGCTAGATCAAGGACCGATACCGTTCTATCTCCGGAGCAAACACCGGTGTCTCGGCTGTAAGCAAAGTCTCGATGATCGTGGACCGGGGTATAAACCGTTTTTAACTCCGGTCGTAGGGGGACGAACCCACAGCCAGACACTCGACGGTGGCGACTAGGTGGGTGACCGTGGGGATGTGAATCTCCCTCTCGTCGGGTTTAAACCCGAGCCGGTCATAGACCGGAATCTGATCACCAGACATACGCATGGTCTCCATCCGATGGAAAAGCTCATTTTAAAACGAGGCGATGGTAGGATGTGTGTTGCTGAAGCGAATGGAGTTGATATGCGGCATTGTGGTTCCCAAGCTGCACAAAAACAGATCCAAGTACCATTTAGCCGTGGTGGATCCGGTCACATCGGTCGGATTGGGCGTCCTAGAAAGCCTGAGGGTGACGAATTCATCAGAAGCGGGGACCAAGGTCTTCAGCGTCGAGACCTGTGGGTTCCCTCATAAGAGTTGAGGGTTTTATCAAAACAAGTTCTCCCCATGAATCAGCGACGAACTCTAGGGTTCTGAACTTGATTATTTGAGCAGGGGGAAAGTTTCCGGCCTGGCCAAGGTGGCCGATCGGGCCGGCACGCGACAAGATGTCGCCGCTTGTGAGAATCTGATCAGGGGCGAGAATCCCCTGGCTACAGATCTCATTGCTTGCGACAAGGTGAGCCATCGATTCCTCTGGCGATAACAGTGGGACTCTCAATGAAAGCACCAATGTCGGTGTCAAACCGGGCGGATCTCGGGTAGGGGTCCCGAGCTGAGAGAATAGAATTGATGGTAACAGGAGACGAAGGAGACGATGTTTACCCAGGTTCGGGACCTCCTATGGAGGTAATACCCAACATCCTACTTGATTGTATTGATGATATGTAGGTTATAGAGTTGATCTACCTCAAGATCAAATAGCTAAACCCTGGATGAGTTATCCTCCATCTACAACCTAAAACCCACCAGCTTATATAGACGCCGAGGGTACCTAGGGTTTACCCATGGTCGGTTACACGTCGAAGGGAAAAACATGACTAACTACTATCGACAACTTGGAGGACACGCCATGGCTCCTTGAAGCTTCCACCCTGGCGACGGGGCCTTTGATCATCCAATGCTCATCTAGTGGCCCATATAGTCCGTCCCATGAGAAACAGGTCAGGTATCCAAGGACCCCTTCAACCAGGACTCCCTCAGTCGCTTTCGTAAAGGATCCAGCGGCCCATTTATTACCGGGTTTTATGGATCTTACCAAAATAATCAAAATTTTCCCTAGCTTCTCGTATTATGTGATCAAATTCATTCATAAGAACAAAGGTAGCTAACTTTTTAGCCTTGGGATCCTTTATAACGGGTAGATCATAAAACTATCTTTGCAAGGTAGGGTGTGTGCAGATAAACCTATTTTCAAGTTTCAGAACTAGTGTTGAAATAGCTTCTGCATAAGTTTTAGTTCTTTTAAGTATAGGAGCATCATCAAGAGTCAAATTTCAAACACAATTGAAAAATTCTTGGATAATTTATTTTCCTATAACATTCCCTTGCCCCCAAAACAAAAGTTTTAGAATCTAGATTACTAGAAAGTCCAATTTTAGGAGTCCTGCCATCATCTATTTGTGCCATACCAAAATCACTCATGATGATAAATAAGCAAAAGATCGAATGGGAAATTGGCAAATGAGAAAGATGGCGAATAAAACAGCAAATTTTGTGAAGTGCGGGAGAGGAAAACGAGAGGCAAATGGCAAATGATGCAAATTACAAGGAGATGAGATTTGTGATTAGGAACCTGATAGATGTTGATGATGTCTTCCCGGTGCCAGAGAGTGGCACACTGAAGAGAGACTACTTACGCAGCTCCTCCTTGACAACGACGCCAAAAATTCCTTTGACGTGGCTTGAGACTGCCTCGATATTTACCCAAAGAGGAATGGATGATGTACACATCTACGGTAAGTATTTCCGTCGGCTGTGAAACCAAGGCAATCAAAGGAGGGAGACCATGCAATGCTATGTAAACAGTACCTGCACACAAAGAACAAATACTTGCAACCCGACACGTAAGAGAGGTTGTGAATCTCTCAACGGTAAAAGATAGATTAGATTGTAATAGGTTGGGAAAATAGATCTCGTAAGAACACAAAATAATAGAAGTAACTAAAAAGTGCAGCAAGGTATTTTTGGGTTTTTGGATTAATAGATCTGAAAACAAAAGCGGCAAAAAGATAGATCGGAAAGCTATATGTTGGAAAAGTAGACTCGGGGGCCGTAGGTTTCACTAGTGTCCTTTCATATGAGTAGAGCACATGGTGGGTAAACAAATTACTGTTGGGCAATTGATAGAAGATCAAATAATCATGACGACATCCAAGGCAATGATCATTATATAGGCATCACGTCCAAGATAAGTAGACCGAAATGATTATGTATCTACTGCTATTACTCCACACATTCACTGCTATCCAGCATACATCTAATTGTATTAAGTTCATGAATAAATGGAGTAATGCAATAAGAACAATGACATGATGTAGACAATATGTATTCATGTAGGAATAGACCCCATCTTGTTATCCTTAATAGCAACAATACATGCGTGCCTCTGTGCCCCTTCTGTCACTGGGAGAGGACACTGCAAGATCAAACCCATCACAAAGCATCTCTTCCCATGGCAAGAAAAATTGATCTAGTTGGCCTTACTAAACCAAATATTCGAAGAAGAAATACGAGTCTATAAGTAATGATGCATATAAGAGATCAAAGAAGACTCAACTAATATTCATGGATAGAAACTGATCATGAACTCAAAATTCATCAGATCCCAACAAACACACCGCAAAAATTCATTACGTCAAATAGATCTCTAAGAGACCATTGTATTGAGAATCAAAAGAGAGAGAGGAAGCCATCTGGATACTGCCTACGGACCCATAGGTCTATGGTGGACTACTCACACATCATCGGAGAGGCACCCATGAAGACGATGCACCCCTCCGTGATGGTTTTAGATTGGATCTCATGGTTTTGGAACTTGTGGTGGCTGGAATTGTGTTTCGTCGACTTCCCTAGGTTTTTTGGAATATTTGGGTATTTATAGAGTTGATAGGAGGTGGAGAGGCGTCCTGAGGAGGGCATGATACACCAGGTGGCGCCAGGGGCCTCTAGCATGCCCTGGTGTCTTGTGTTGTCTTCGGCCCTCCTCTCTAGCACTTCTTTGGCCCACTAGATGTCATCTAGCCCAAAAAAATCTCCAAAAAAATTCATGGTGTTTGGCCTTCGTTTGGTACTGATATTCTACGAAGTAAAAAACATGCAAATAACAACAACTGGCACTTGGAACTATGTCAATAGGTTAGTCCCAAAAATGATATGAAGTTGATATAAAATGACTGTAAATCATCCAAGAATTATAATATAATAGCATGGAACGATCAAAAATTATAGATACGTTGGGGACGTACCAATGCATTGGATAAAACTTTTGATGAAATTCTAGCTTCAAACGATTCCAATCCCATTATTTAATATTATATAATAGCCTATACCACATCAATGCTTTTCCCTCCAAATATAAAGGGAAAACTTTATCCCTAGACAAACATGCAAGCTGAAACAATCCACAAACCTCATAGACGAATATCAAATGGTAATCAGGATGAGTCATACCATCATAAGGATCAAATAATAGTTTTGCAAGCATACCCGAAGGAATTTCATAATAAATATTTTCAGTAGGTGTAGTAAGTGGAGGAACAATTTCCTAGTCTTATGTTTGGGGCAAAGATGCCCCGAACAAGCCACTCAATGGATGACCATTCATAGTGACAAGCAACAGTAAATTTCAGCACGTATAGCAATTTCCACTTACCAAAGGCCCTTCACCCCCTGGCAACGGCGCCAGAAAAAGCTCTTGATGACCCACAAGTATAGGGGATCAACCGTAGTCCTTTCGAAAAGGAAGAGTGTCGAACCCAAGGAGGACCAAAAGGAAATGATAAGCAGTTTTAGCAAGGTATTCTCTGCAAGTGTTGTAAGTAACAATAGTAGATAGTTTTGTCGCAAGGTAATTCGTAACAAGTAACAAGTGACAATAGTAAAAAAGGTGTAGAAAGGTAGCCCAATACTTGTTGTAGCAAAGTACAGGCCTAAAAGTACTTCTATATTAAGCAAGTGCTCTCGAGGACACATGGGAATACCTGTCTAGTCATGTTCATCATGTTGAGTTGATTAGCGTTTGCTACTTTGATAATTTTATATGTGGGTGGACTGGTGCTAAGGTGTTGTTCTTACTTGAACTAACAACTTACTTATGATTAACCCCTCTCGCAAGCATCCACAACTACGAAAGAAGAATTAAGATAAATCTAACCGTAGCATGAAACATATGGATCCAAATCATCCCCTTATGAAGAACCCATAAACTGGGGTTTGAGCTTTTCTCACTCTCGCAACCCCTCATCTACTTTTTAATCTAGAATGACTTCCCTTAGGCCCATAGCATGGTGAAGTTTCATGTAGTCGACGTTCACTTGACCCCTCTAAGAGACGTAACAACATACATATCATCAAAATATCGAACGCATACCAACTTCACAAGATTACTTATAACAAGACTTTTCCCATGTCATCAGGAACCATAGTAACTACTCACACATCATCAACATGTTTAACATCAGAGGTATACTAATGATGATTAAGGATCTAAACATAATCTCTTCCACCAAGTAATCCAACAAGCATCAACTACAAGATGTAATCAACACAACTAGCAACCCACAGGTACCAATTCTGAGGTTTGGGGACAAAGATTTTATACAACAGATGAACTAGGGTTGGAGATGATATGGTGTTAGTGAAGATGTTAATGAAGATTGATCCCCCCACAAAGGAGGAAGCGTTGGTCATGACAATGGCTTCGGTCTCCCCCTCCCGGAGAGGGATTCCCATGGCAGAATTCGATTGTCTGAGTACAAAAGGGCCTATGCCCAGGTTTCCTCCTCGAGATGGTGGCAATTTTGTTGGGGAACGTTGCATGGGAAACAAAAAATTCCCTATGCACACGCAAGATCTAACCATGGTGATGAGCATCTACGAGAGGGAGAGAGGATCTACATACCCTTGTAGATCGCTAAGCGGGAAGCATTAAGAAACGCGGTTGATGTAGTCGAACGTCTTCGCAATACAAATCGCGAGCGTCCCACGATCCAATCACGAAGCGTCTCGCGATCTTGATCACGGTCCTTCCGATCTAGCGCCCAACGGACGGCACCCTCGCGTTCAGCACACGTACAGGTCAATAACGATCTCTGCCTTATTGATACAACAAGAGGGAGCGGAGAGGTAGATGAGTTCTCCGGTAGCACAACGGCGTGGTGGCAATTGTGGTGAACTAATCCTGTAGGGCTTCGCCTAAGCACCGCAGAACTAATCTAGAGGAGAAACAGATCTAGAGGAAGAAGAGGGCAGCACGTGGGAATTAGGGTTGGAGTTGCCCTCAAAATCCTCTAGTATATATAGGAGTGAGGGGAGAGGAGGCAGCCTTGCCCCTCGTACAAGGAGGGCTTCGAGCGAAGGCTAAGGGGAGGAGTCCACCTCCCACAAGGGAGGTGGACTCCTATTAGGACTCCTTTCCTACTTGGCCCCTGCTCCTCCTCCTCTTCCCCTTGCGCTTAGGGCCATATGGGCTAGCTTCCCAGCCCACCAGGGGCTGGTGTGCCACCTATAAGGCCCATGTGGCCCCTTGGGGTGTGTGGGCCCCACTTGGTGGTCCCCCAGAACCCATTCGTCACTCCTGTTACACTGCCAGTAATGCCTGAAACTTTTTTGGAGTTCAAAAACCACTTTCCTACATATCAATCTTTACCACTGGACTATTCCGGAGCTCCTCATGACTTCCGGGATCTCATCCGAGACTCTGAACAACCTTCAGTCACCAACATACATAACTTAATACTACCAAAATGTCACCAAACCTTAAGTGTGTAGACCCTGCGGGTTCGAGAACTATGTAGACATGACCGAGGCACCTCTACGGTCAATAACCAATAGCGGGACCTGGATGCCCATATTGATTCCTACATATTCTATGAAGATCTTTATCGGTCGGACCTCTGTCAAGGATTTAGTTAATCCCGTATGATGTTCCCTTTGTTCTTCGGTATGTTACTTGCCCGAGATTCGATCATCAGTATCTGTATACCTAGTTCAATCCCGTTACTGGCAAGTCTCTTTACTTGTTCCGTAATACAAGATCCCGTGGCTAACACTTAGTCACATTGCTTGCAAGGCTTGTTGTGATTTTGTATTACCGAGTGGGCCCTAAGATACCTCTCCGTCACACGGGGTAACAAATCCCAGTCTTGACCCATGCCAACTCAACAGACACCCTTGGAGATACATGTAGAGCATCTTTATAGTCACCCAGTCACGTTGCGACATTTGATACACACAAGGCACTCCTTCGGTGTCAGTGAGTTGCATGATCTCATGGTTATAGGAACATATACTTGACATGCAGAAAACTATAGCAATAAACTAACACGATCATATGCTACGTTTATAGTTTGGGTCTTCTCCATCACATCATTCTCCTAATGATGTGATCCCGTTATAAAATAACATCTCATGTCCATGGCTAGGAAACCTTAACCATCTTTGATCAACGAGCTAGTCTATTAGAGGCATACTAGGGACATGGTGTTGTCTATGTATCCACACATGTACCTGAGTTTCCGATCAATACAATTCTGGCATGGATAATAAACGATTATCATGAACAAGGAAATATGATAATAACTAATTTATTATTGCCTCTAGGGCATATTTCCAACAGTCTCCCACTTGCACTTGAGTCAATAATCTAGTTCACATCACCATGTGATTCACATTGTTATGAATCTAACACCCAATGAGTTCTGGGGCTCGATCATGCTTTGCATGTGAGAGAGGTCTATTAGTCACCGGGTCCGCGACATTTGGATCCGTGTGTGCTTTGCAAATCTGTAGGTCATACTGTAAACACTACTACGATGCTCCACTTGGAGCTATTCCAAATGGCTACTCCACTATACATATCCGGATTGCTACTAAGAGTCATCCAGATTATTGTTAAAGCTTGCATCAACGTAACTCTTTACGACGAACTCTTTATCACCTCCATAATCGAGAAGCATCTCCTTAGTCCTCCAGTTACTAAGGATAATTTTGACCGCTGTCTAGTGATCCACTCCTAGATCACTCTTGTACCCCTTGACAGACTCATGGCAAGGCAGATACCAGGTGCGGTACACAACATGGCATAATATAGAGCCTATGGCTAAGGCATAGGGGACGACCTTCGTCCTTTCTCTTTCTTCTATCGTGGTCGAGCTTTCAGTCTCACTCAACTCCACACCTTACAAATCAGGCAGAACTCTTTCTTTGACTGATCCATTTTCAACTCTTTTATAATATTTTCAAGGTATGTCCTCATTGAAAGTCTCATCAGGTGTCTTGATCTATCTCTATGGATCTCAATGGCCAACAATTAAGTAGCTTTATCCAAGTCTTCCTTTGAAAAACACTTTTCAAACAAGCCTTTATGCCTTCTCGAAATTCTACATCATTTCCGATCAACAATATGTCAACCACATATACTTATCATAAATTCTATAGTGCTCCCACTCACTTTCTTGTAAATACAACTTTCTCATAAACTTTCTATAGACTCAAAAACTTTGATCACCTCATCAAAGCGTATATTCCAACTCCGAGATGCTTGCTCCAGCACTTTAGATGGATTGCTGGAGCTTGCATACTTGTTAGCATACTCCGAGATGCTTGCTCCCACTCACTTCCTTCCGGTTGTATCACATACAACCTTTACTCACAGAAACCATTAAGAAAACTATGTTTTGACATCCATCTGCCAGATTTCATAATTAAAAAACCGCAGCAATTGCTAACATAATTCTAACAGACTTTAGCATCGCTATGAGTGAGAAAATCTCATCGCGGTCAACTCCTTGAACTTGTCAGAAAGTTCTTTATGACAAGTCGACCTTTATAAATGGTGGCATTTACCATCAGCATCTCTCTTCATCTTAAAGGTCCATTTCTACACAATGACCTGCCGTCCAACAGGCAAGTCTACCAAAGTCTATACTTGGTTTTCATACGTGGATCCTTTCTCGGATTCATGGCCTCTAACCATTTGTCGGAATCCGGGCCCATCATCACTTCTCCATAGCTCGTAGGTTCATCGTTGTCCAACAACATGACCTCTAAGACAAGGTTGTCATACCACTCAGGAGCAGTACACGTCCTTGTCGACCTACGAGGTTCGATAGTAACTTGATCCGAAGTTTCATGATCATTATCATTAACTTCCTCTTCAACTAACGGAGGCTCCACAGAAACATCTTTTTGTGTTGCGCTACTCTCTGGTTGAAACAAAGGTTCAACAACCTCATCAAGTTCTATCTTCCTCCCACTCAATTCTTTCAATAGAAACTCTTTCTCAAGAAAGGACTCGTTTTAGCAACAAACACTTTGCACTCGGATCTGAGATAGAAGGTATACCCAACTGTTCTTAGGGTATCTATGAAGTTGCACTTTTCCACTTTGGGTTCAAGCTTATCACACATAAGTGTCGCATTCCCAAACTCTGAGAAATGATAGCTTAGGTTTCTATCAAACCATAATTCATATGGTGTGATCTCAAAGGATTTAGATGGTGCCTTATTTAAAGTGAATGTAGTTGTCTCTAATGCATAACTCCAAAACGATAGTGACTTGGAGACATTTCCAACACACATCGTCACCTCACCCTTAGCTAGTCTCCGTTTATTCCATAGCTTTTATTTCAAGTTGCTAACATTTAACGGTATCCAATACCCAGGTGCTACTAGGAGTACTAGCAAGATACACATCAATAACACATATATCAAATATACTTCTGTCGATGTTGTCAGCCTTCTTATCTACCAAGTATCAAAGGTTGTTCCGCTTCAATGACTGTTCCCCTCATAATAGAAGCACTTAGTATCGATTTTGGGTTCAACTTTGGGTTTCTTCACTGGAGCAGCAACTGACTTGCCATCCATGAAGTTTCCCTCCTTGCCCTTACCCTTCTCGAAACTAGTGGTTTCACTAACCATCAACACATGATGCTCCTTCTAGATTTCTACCTTCGCGGTGTCAAACATTGCCAATAGCTAAGGGATCATTATTTCCATCCCTGGCATTTTATAGTTCATCACGAAGCTCTAGTAGCTTAGTGATAGTGACTTGGAGAACTATATCAATCACTATCTTATCTGGAAGATCAACTCCCACTCGATTCAAGCAATAGTAGTACATAGACAATCTGAGCACATGTTGAACGATTGAGATATTCTCCTTCATCTTGCAGGCAAAGAATCTTGTTGGAGATCTCATACCTCACAACACGGGCACGAGCCTGAGATCCCAATTTCAGCTCTTAGAACATCTCATATGTTCCGTGACGTTCAAAACATTTTGGAGCCTCAATTCTAAGCCGTAATGCATGACGCACTGAACTATCAAGTAGTCATCGGAACGTGCCTGTTAGATGTTCACAACATCTACAGACGACACTAGAGGGGGTGGGGCACTGAGCGGTGCATTAAGGACATAAGCCTTCTGTGCAGTAATGAGAACAATCCTCAGATCACGGACCCAAACCGCAATATTGCTACCATCATCTTTCAACTGTATTTCTCTAGGAACATATAAAAACTCAAGGGAGCTACAACGCTAGCTTGTAATCTAAACATAATTTGCAAAGACACTTCTAACTATGTTCATGATAATGAGTTCAATTAATCATATTACTTAAGAACTCCCACTCAAATTAACATCCCTCTGGTCATTGAGTGATACATGATCCAAATTCACCAACTCAAGTCTGATCATCATGTGAATTGAGGTGGTTTCAATGGTGAACATCATCATGTTGATCATATATACTATATGACTCATGTTTGACCTTTCGGTCTCTTGTGTTTCGAGGCCATGTCTGTACATGCTCGGCTTGTCAAGTTAAACACGAGTGTTTCGCATGTGCAACACTAGCTTGCACCCTTTGTATGTGACTGCAGAGTCTATCACACCCGATCATCACGTGGTGTCTCGACACGATGAACTTTCGCAACGGTGCACAATCGGGGAGAACAATTTATCTTGGAATTTTAGTGAGGGATCACCTTATAATGCTACCATCATCCTTAGCAAAATAAGGTCCATAAAAGGATTAACATCACATGCTAATCATAAGTGACATGATATGGCCATGAACTTGTGCTTTTGATCTCCATCCTTAAAACACCGGCATGATCTCCGTCGTCACCGATCTGACACCATGATCTCCATCATCTTAAGCTCCATCAACATGTCATCATTGGGGTTGTCGCTCCCACCATGCTTCTACTACTATTGCTACTGCTTAGCGATAAAGTAAAGCATAATATAGAGCTTAATGATTGACACACAGGTCATACAATAATTGAAGACAACCCTATGGCTCATGTCGGTTGCCGTGCTCATTGACATGCAAGTCGTGATATTCTATACAATACACGATCATCTCATATATCTGAAAGCACATTTCCTCCCTTGGTGGTTTTGGTAATTAATAACAACATATAAGTCATTGAACTAATGTTTCTGCCAAGTATATTTCAGGACAAGTTCAATGATAGGGATGGCCAAAGGATTGTAGAATTACCCCAAGATTCAAGGAAATAGGTTGGCCAAGCTTCAAGAAAGAGGACTCTACATTTTACATTTGTGAGAAATCACTTTGAGTCCATAGGAAATCCAATACTATTAAAAGGGGGTAAAGTTTTGATGGTGAATAATATGCTCAAACGTGCACAAGTGACAGTCACCAAGACATCCACAAACTCTCCCACCAAAGTCTGTCCTAAGCTAAATATGCAAAATCGGTGCAACCAACATTCCTATCCCGGTGCCACCGATTCTAAACCCTAGACAGACTCAGCCAAACCCTAACACTTCGGTCCAGCCGACACTGCACTCGGCGCCACCAAGTTGGGTTGCCAAGATTCTTTTACGCAAGTTTTCATTTTCAGTCCGACCGAAAATGGTGAATCTGCGTCACCGAGATTGGTAAATCTGACCGTTGGTCACCTTGTCAATGAAACCGAGAATTGTATATCGGTCCCTCCGAGATCAAAATTTGTCACTTTTGGTTACTTTGGTACCACCAAGATTTACAGATCGGTGTCACTGAGTCTGACTTATTGTGTGTAACGGTTGGATTTTTGGGGATGCCTATATATACCCCTTCACCACCACCCACTCAAAAGAGAAGCACTCAGAACTATTCCATACCTATCCTACTCAGTTTTTTGAGAGAGAACCACCTACCCTTGTGTTGAGGTCAAGATCTTCCACTCCAACTATATGGATCTTGATTTCTAACCTCCCCAAGTTTCTTTCCACCAATCCCATCTATTCTACCAAGCCAAATCTATGAGAGAGTGATTGTGTGTTGAGGAGTCTATCATCTTGAAGCACAAGAGCAAGAAGTTCATCGTCATTACCGAACCTATTACCTTGTGGAGGGTGGTGCCTCCTAGATTGGTTAGGTGTCGCTTGGGAGCCTCCTACTTCGTGTTGTGGAGTGAACCAAGAAGTTTGTAAGGGCAAGGAGATCGCCTACTCCGTGAAGATCTACCCATAGTGAGGCTAGTCCTTTGTGGATGGATGCCGCATGGAATAGTCAAGGTTGCTTCTTCGTGAAACCCTACGTGGGTAGAGCCCTCCATGGACTCTCGCGACCGTTACCCTTCATGGGTTAAAGACTCCATGAACATGGACGTACGATAGCACCACCTATCGGAACCACAGAAAAATCACTGTGTCATCACTTGTGTTTGCTTTCCTAACCCTCTCTTTACTTACATGTGCAATGTCTTTATTTTCCGCTGATACACTCTTAGACATGCATGTGTAGGGTGTTACTTGACATGCTATGAATGCTAAAACTTGCCAAGAACTAAAATTGGGAAAAAGGCAAAACTTTTATTTGGTCAAGTAGTCTAATCACACACCCCTCTAGATCTACTTTCGATCCTACAAGTGGTATCAGAGCTTTGGTATCCATTGCATTGGTTTCACAACCTAGGAGAAGTATGGCATCTAGTAAGGGAAATTATCACCGTAGATGTCCGTATTTTGATGGCACTAATTTTGCTAGTTGGAAGCATAAAATGAAAATGCATTTGCTTAGTCATAATCCTGTCATTTGGGTTGTTGTTCGTGTTGGCTTGCAAGGTGAATTCCTTGCGGATGGAAAGGAACCGGATCGTAAAGCGTCTGTGGATGAATTGAAGATGTTGCTACTCAATGCTCAAGCATGTGACATTATCTTCAACTGCCTATTTCTTGAAGAATTCAACAAAATCAGCCGCCTTGAGCATGCAAGAGATTTGGGATACTTTGGTTGATATGCACGAAGGAGCTGAGTCCATGAGAGAATCCAAGTTAGATGTTCTTCAAGGTCAAATTGACAAGTTCAAGATGAAGGATAGTGAAGGAGTCGCTAAGATGTACTCTAGGCTAGCTCTCATCACAAATCAGATTGCCAGCTTAGGAAGCGAAGAAATGACTGACAAGTTCATCATCAAGAAGATACTTCGAGCTTCGGATGAGAGATATTACACGGTGTGCACATTGATCCAAATGATGCCCAACTACAAAGATGTCAAACCAACAGAAGTGATTGGTAGAATTGTTGCTCATGAGATGACACTCAAAGACAAGGAAGACCTTCAGCACAAGTCTAGTGGTGCTTACAAAGCCACAAGTGATGCTCCCGCTACCTCAAGCGACAACCTTCTCACAAATGAAGAGATAAGCCTCATGGTTAAGAAATTCAACAGGTTCTACAAGAATAGAAGCAAAGATCGCAGCTCCAACTCAAGATATGAAGAGAAGCATTCGTCAAATCATGACCGAAACTGATACAATTGTGGGAAGCCTGAACACTACTCCAATGAGTGCTCGGCTCCCTACAAACAAAGAGAAGAGTCACCAAGAAAACGAATCTCAAGAGATAAATCACCTCAAAGAGAGAGAAGGAGAAGTAGGGACTCGGGGAAGAAGGACAAGTACACCAAGAGTTACCCAAGAAGAAAGCATCAAACTCATGTTGGTGAATGGGTTTCTGGCTCCGACTCCGACAACCACTCCGAGAGAAGCTATCACTCCAATTCTGACAATAATCAAGATGATGGTGTTGCCGGAATTGCACTTGTGACAACAAACTCCCATGCTCTATTTGATTCACCTAATGAAGGAGGTGGAAGTTGCTTCATGGCTAAAGTCCCCAAGGTATCACACCCCGAATATCTTGATTTCGATAGTGATGAAGATGATTTTCTTTACGATGATGACTTGCTATGTGATAAAACTAGTGATGTTAGTCATAATGAACTTGATATTTCTCATGCTAGTCAAGATAAGTCAATTGACGATGATAAGATAAAAATAGAAGAACTAACTAAAGAACTCAACACTGTTAAGTTAGCTCATGAATCTACTCTTGAAGATCATAGAGAGCTTTTAAGAACTCATGAGAAGCTACGCTTTGAGAAGCTCAATTTGGAGCAAGAACATGAATTTCTTAAAGCTATCAATGACGATCTCCAAAATAAGACTTCATCTTATACTGCCAAACGACTACTATTGTCTAAATTCATGCCACAAGTCAAATCTAACCAAACTAGTAGCAATGGAAAGAAAGGTTCTTCATCTAGTAGCAACAATAAAAATGCTAAATCCAATTATGTTGCTCCTCGTAGTTCTATTGATTCCACTAACGATGATTATCTTAGCCAAGTTACACTTGAGCAAGAAAATGCTTTATTGAAAGGGATTATAGATAAAGGTATCTAGAAGAGTCTTGAAGGGTACAAACAATTTGATGAGATTGTATGCAAGCATGGAGGATACCGGAAGAATCGCGGTGTTGGCTACTTCAACGCTAATGGAGTTGAATGGGAAGAAGGTCAATATCCAAATCCCAAGTTTGTTACTCAAAAGGAGAAGTATGAAAATACTGTTCCCAAGGGGACAAACACTAAATATGACCTTCCACCAGTGGGTTCCCAAGGCTACTACAAGCTCAACTTCTACAAGTGCTACTTCAACACCAAGGATCCTCATCAACTTGATGTGGATTCCCAAGAAGAAGAACTAGAGAGTTCTTGAGGGGTGACTCCATGTCACACCCTGTATTTTGGCACATTGTTGTGTTTGGTTTTATAAAAATTTGGAGCCAACTAAAACTTTTTGAGTGCATGCTTGTTAATGTGATGCTTGTTTGAATTGCGTGAGTGTTCAAGTTTGGCACTATTAGGTTCTACTCCACTCCACCTTCATATTACTTGATCCAAATTCCTTGCCCTATGATCATGTCATGTGAATATAGCTCAAAAATATTTTTATCAAAATTTATTTTCACCAAAAAGGATTAATTCAATTTAAGTTCACTAAAACCCCTGAATTGAGGTTTGAGCTACAAGTCCTCAATTTAGGTGGATGTTTTCTTCCCAAATGCTTTATTTGAAACCTACTATATATATGACTTCTCAAGACCACCAAATATTATTTTTAAAGATTATTATCATATTTTATTTAAAGGCTTTTTCTTAAGAACAGAAATGGCTTTTCCTAAGGGAAAATTATTTAAATGCTTTGAGAATATTTGAGAAAATTTAGAGAGACTCAGTGGACATATATTTTCCATATATATGAGCTTAAACACAAGGGATTGATCATAACATAGGCAAAACCCCTCAAAACCCTTCTTGATCAGATCAAACTGTTGGAATGTTTCTGCAAGAAATATTCTCAATAAATTCCAAGAAAATTCTAGCAAGTCAACACTATCATAGGTGATGATCTTGCAAAGTTTCATCTCAATCCAAGTTGGTTTGCTTCATCAAACCAACCCAAATCCATTTCTGTCTAGATTCAAATTTTGACAACTTTACATTGTGAAGTGTCTTCCCTTGGCCTCAAACTTTGTGAGCATGCTGTAATGACAAATTAGTGATGATACACTAAGTGGTGCATCAAGGGTTAAAGCCTAACCCCTTTGAATCTATAGAAAATAGATTCTGTCTATTTCTAGGTTTTCCCTAAGTCCCATTATGAACTTTCTTCAAACCCTCTCAAACTTGGTGATCTCACTTGCCTTTCATCACCTCTTGACTCTATCAAATCTCAAGCTAATCCAGGTTCATTTGATCACCCAAATCAACATCAAACACCTTTTGCTATAAATGTAAAAATGGCATTTCCACCCTTTCACTTTTTACCCTTGGCCTCCCCTTTTTACCATAGCCTCTGGTAGGTGCCTTGCACCTCCAGTAAAAATCATGAGCCCTCTGTCCATGGTGAGATGGGGTAAAACCCCCTATTTTCTACGTGACAGCATCCATTCTGACGTCTCCTCTCCATTTCTTTTACCCCAGGGCTACCACATAGACCCCCCTAGCCTCTCCTAGCCGTTGGGGCATCTCCTAATGCCTCTGGACACAAGAAGACACGCAGGGGGGCTTAAAGAATGCCCTTGCATGCCATAAGGGCGCTCTGGAGCGCGCTACAGTGCGCTCCCGCACTGTAATCGCCCCTGCCCGGTGCCGCCAGGCGGCATTGGGCCGCCCCTGCCTGTCCATGTGGTCGGCCTCGACGTCTGCAGCCCTGCAGGCGGTCGGCCCCCTCGTCCCTCTCTCTCCTTCTCACTCCTCCGCGCGTGCCCGCCACCGCCCGGCTCGGCCAATCCTCGAGCCTGAGCACGCGACCTCCCCTGCCTCCCTCCTCTCTTCCCCTGGCCTGGACTAACCCCAGGAACGCCCTCAGCTCCCTCTCTCCCTCTCTTGTGGCCCCTAGCGATGGCCACGTCCCCGCCGGCGCACCCGGATCCGGTGGACTTGCCTCCGCCTATAAAAAGGGCCCCTCTCTCCCCTCTCTCCCCTCTGGTCTCTCTCCTCCCCAGAATCCTCCCCGAACCCCCCATTTGAGCCTCCCGAGCACCAGTGCTCGAGATCGACCGAGGCCCCACCGCGGCGGAGCTCCGTCGATCTCGGGACACTGGCCCGGTCAGGCGCTCCCCACGCCTCTTTTGGGCCTGTAGCCGTCCCTAGGTCATTTCCCCTCTCTCCCCCGCTTGTTTAAAGGCCTGAAACCCCTCCGTCAACCACCTCCTGAACCTCCCACCGCCGCGGGTTCTCGCTGACGACGACTCCATCCACATCCGGCCCTCCTTCCACCTCTAGAGGACCGGCGGGTCGACCCTGAGCCCATTCCTGCCTCCAGACCTCCTCGCCGTGCTCCCCTCCATCTCCGGTGAGCTTCCCCTCCTCCCTGTCGCAAGGAGGAAGAAGGACCCGACAGGTGGGGCCCACCTGTCAGCCTCTCTTTCCCCTCCCGCGCTCTCTCCGCTCTTGTCTGAGCTGCTGGCAGCCGAGCCCCGCGCGTCAAATTTGAATCTGACCGCGCGCGCGGCTGGCTGGCTGGCCAGATGTGCCGGCCCAGCTCCTGGCCGCCCCTAGCACAGGATCTGGAGCCCTTTTATTTTTCTAAATTTTGTGGAATTTGTAAAAATTCCACAGGGCTGAATATTTGCCCCATGCAAATATTTTCTCCACCATAAATCTTAGAATAATCTTTAGGATTTAATAGTATCATTTATAAAAATGTTTGCAAAGCTTTTTATCACTGTTTTATTTTAAAACCTATTAAACGCACCTTTTTAGCCACTGTTATTTTGTTTCTAAAATGGTTTCCACAGAGAAATTTATTGTAGATATTTTTATTATGACTTTAGGTATTTAACAGACTAGGTGAACATTTTAGTAGAGGCTTTTGTGCTCTGTTTTCATTGTGTTGCTTATTATTATCGTTTATTCCGCGATTATAGATTGCTCCGTAGACGAAGAAGTTGGACTCGAAGACCTCGAAGACCCTGGAGACTTTGTTGAGCCAGGCAAGCAGCCCTTTGACCATATCAAGAAACTATTTTAACTTGCATGTCATAGAGAACTTTACTTCCGGCATTATCGATCATATGATGTGGTGGTTTCCCCTTCGGTGGGATGCCTCCGGTGCTTTCCGTTGATACTTGCATCGAGCACGACCATACCACCTTATGAAGGTTGTGCGGGTGGGAGTAGATAGGTTGCTAGTAGGTGCTACGCAAATAGGATGGTACTTATGCATGCTGATACCGAAAGGTGTGTGTTTTCAATACTCTTTCGAAAACCCCGTCGGGTGTCACTAATGCCCGAGGGAGGTGATGATCAGTTGGGTGACCACTTGAGAAAGAAGTGGTGTACCGGAACAAATGGGTGTGTGTTTTCGAAAACGGATTAGATTTAAGGTCTGCTGACCGTCCCAACATTACATGCGCAACCACGATACCCCTTATGGGACGGGGCTTTGTTGATTACCTTGGTGGGTACTGGAAAGGAGCCCGCATTACTAGTGGCGGGAGTGGCATGGTCACTCTCGATACGGGGTCGTACCAGATGTACAATCATGCGTTGTCTCTACAGGCACCGGGCACACCGTTGGTCCCCTCATAGATGGTACGGTTTGAGCAAGGCTCGTGTGATGTACGTCATGAGGGCTGGGAACCAATCGAGTGGACTTTTTGTTTAGTATCGCCGGGGGAAAGGCATTGTTCGGGTGCTTACCTCGGGTATGTATATATACCGCGAGTTGTGGATGACACGGAAGTTCCCCGAGTCTTGTGGGTAAAGTGTGCAACCTCTACAGAGTGTAAAACTGTTCGAATAGCCGCGTCCGCGGTCATGGATAGTTGGAGGTCCTTCTTAGACTACGTCTGAATGTTTTCGTGAAATATTGGTGTGAGTATGGGTGTGTTAGTGACAAGAGGTCACCTGAGTCAAGTCCGATGACTTGGCATGAGAAATGAACTAAGTCCCATTACTTAGCGTGAACATGATGTGTTCAACTGATACCGTGATGGTATCGACAATGTGTTATCATGAATACTTGGTTAGTTGTTGATGCATACTTACTATTACTTGATCATGTCGCTTGCATACAAAATCAGCTTTCCACAAATTACCTATAGTGCTATATCATGCACCATTATTGCCTCATTCCACTCTTGGGTTGCTTGCGAGTACATTCAAAGTAATCATTGGCTTGCCACTGGTTATTTAATTGGCCAGGCATGGAAGAACAGGAATATGTCGAAGATTTCATTGGAGACGAACATGCGAAGTACAACGCTTCCCAGTCAGAGTGCCTGTAGGTTAAGGCAGATGGCATGAGTTCACGCTTTCAACGAAGATTTCCGCTACTTGTTCTAGACTTAGTGTTTGGCCCGAGTGGCCCTATCCTTGTAAGACTGAGACCTTCGTGGTCATCATTTGTGTAAGACGTTAAGTGTGGATGTAAGACTCTTTTATTCAGCTTCTGTGTGTTTAGTGAGCATTGATCTCTAGGATCACTGTACACGTGCATTCGGTGATCTTGACTTATGAGTCAGGGTCCCCACAGAGCTGGCATCAGAGCCATCCTGACTGTAGGAAGCCCTTAGTTAGCATGGACGTTAGTAGGATTAAGCCGTTTTCAAAACTACACCTAGCTTTGGAACTTAGGAATTCTGCACTATTTATCTCTCCTATGCTTCACACAACACTTTGCTGACTCTCCTCTTTTCAAACCTTTGTAGATGGACGTCGTACCTGAAGCCTTGCTGACATCCGGCTTTCCCTTACTCCTTAGAGATAGCCTGGAGAAGTGCCAGTTTCGCCAACCACCCATTTTCCTCTACCACGAGCACTGGGTCGATGCCGTCACGAAGGAGTACCACGTGGATGTGGTCATGAAGGCAAATGACTCCCCGACCAGTTGGTTATTTGAAGGACCACGGTTGGAGACTATGATACTTGTGATCGAGACAGCTGCATGCAAGGGACTCCTACACCTTCGAGACATCATTCTAGAGATGGCTGATGAACCAGCTACTCGCTACCTTCCCTTCAGGAAGGATGACTTGGGTGAGAGTTGGATGCTGATTCCGGCCAAGGAGGATGGCGCATCACTCCGGTTACAGACCTACTTCAGTCTCTCCGCTGATAGTCTGGTTCACAACTTGGTGAAGGAATCCGTGAAGCTCCGTGAGGAACTTCACCACACCCGAGGGCTACTTCGACAAGCCAAGACCAAGCCAGACAAGATCAAGAAGGATGGAGCCCCTGAGGGACGACCAGTTGTCGCTTATCAAGGAGGAGTACCCCCAACCAGTGATGCACCTGCACGTGGTTGTTGCATGAGTGCGAAGGAGTACCGTAAGCTCTTCACCGACCCATGCGTAAGGCGTCGTCAGGATGGGCCTCCTCGTTCCCCGACCCCGTCGACTGGGAACGATGCTCGTTCTGAGGATGAGCTAGAGGAAGACCCAGAGGAGCGTGACTATGAGACCGAGCACTCCACCACATGAATCCGAGAACCCCTAGGGTAGGATCACACATGTATCTCTCATGTGTAGTTGAGTCCGTGTAATGGTTCATATGAAACCATGTGTGCTTGTTGTTTGTTTTGTTGTTTTTGTGTTCCGATGCAAGTCACGCTTTTGCCTTAGGCAACATGTAAGCTACTACATCATCTATCTTAACATATGTTGTGGGTCTTTTGACCTTTGTTTCTCCACACTTGCACTTGACCGACCCCCTTAGGCGTGCTTTGTCGATTTGCTTATCCTCTTGTTGACCCCAGTTGTTTGACTTGGCTGCTCCAAACAGGATGGTGACTGCTACCCGCAACAGCTCCTTCACCAACCCCAAGGCCGGCAGCTCGAGCCAGCAATAAGGAGCTGGTGGGGCTGCTCACGTTGGAGGACACCAGGAGCAGCCACAAGGCAACATTCCCCTGCCACCACCTCCGCCGGAGAACATGACCGTAGCTCAGTTTCTCCAAGTTCTCCGGGAGGAGCACTAGGTCAACAATGCTTCTCTCCAGTAGATGGCGGAGGCTCTCGTGAACAACCAGCAGCAGGGTAGGAATGGCAATGGCCGCTCCATGCTGTCTGAGTTCATGAGAAACTCACCCCCGACCTTCACTGAGACAGCTGAGCGTTGGATGTTGATGACTGGATCCACACCATCGAGGACCTCCTTGCCCTGGTCAACTGCAATGAGGATCGTGAGAAGGTGCTTTATGCCTCTCACTGCCTCGTAGGTACCGCCCGAGCATGGTGGGATGGATTCAAGGTCATGCAGGGAGAGCATGTGATCACGTGGAATGACTTCAAGGAAGGATTCTGCACTACCCATATTCCATCTGGGATCATGGCTATCAAGAAGAGAGAGTTCCGAGCGCTGAAGCAAGGAAGTGGATCTGTCAAGGAGTACCTACAGAAGTTCAACTTGCTGTCAAGGTATGCACCTGAAGACGTCAGCACGGAGGCTGCCAAGAAGGAACGCTTCATGGAAGGACTTCAGCAAATTCTGCAGTATCAGCTCATCATCTGCGAGTGCTGCACCTTCTTTGATCTGGTAAACAAAGCCCTCATGTTGGAAGAAAAGCGTCGTGCCATCGACGACACTTGCAAGTGCAAGATGATCAGCAAAGGAAGCTCAAGCAACCAGAAGCCTCGCCCGTGGCAGCCAGCTCCAGCCAGGCCAACCTATCAGCCATAGCAGGCTAGACCTCCTGCGCCTTGTCCGAGCTACCAGCCTAAGCAGTATGACAATCCCAGGCCAACCTACAGCTACAACCCCAATAACAACAATGGTGGCAAGAACCTCAACAACAACCCTGGGCAAGTCAACTGCTTTGGATGTGGTAAGTCTGGACACATCTCTAGGCTTTGTCCCAATAGGAAGCCTGATGCACCGCGCCCCAATGCGCCAACTCAAGGACAAGCCCGAGGAGCACCGCCAAGGAACCCAGCTCCCCGCAACCATCCTAACAATGGCAAGGGTCGTGTGAATCACGTCACCGCAGAGGAAGCCCAGGAAGACCCGGACGTCATACTGGGTACGTTCCTCGTCAACTCAACCCCAGCAACAGTATTGTTTTATTGTGGAGCCTCGCATTCTTTTGTCACCCAAAAGTTTGCACTAGAGAGTGGCATGGAACCTACACCCTTGGGTACTTGTATGCTAATACAAACCCCCAGTTCAGTTATGAAGTCTGGGTTAGGGTGTAAGGGGGTGAAGATTGACATCAACGGGGTAGACTTCCTAGCAGACCTTATAGTTCTGGATTCACCCGGCTTGGATGTTATCCTTGGCATGAACTGGTTGACTAAGCACCAAGGCTTACTAGACTGTGCCAAGAGGATTGTTACCATGACCAAAAGCCAAGGAGTGGAAGTCAAGTATGTCCCCAACCCTGTCTCCATGCAAGCCCCTCAGGTTAACTGCCTGTCGGGAGTTGAGTTGGATCAAGTGCCAGTAGTATGTGAATACCTGGATGTGTTTCCTGATGAGCTGCCCGGGATGCCTCCTGACCGTGACATTGAGTTCATCATTGAGCTTATGCCCGGATCAAGGCCCATCTATAAGAAGGCCTATAGGATGGGATCCAAAGAGTTGGCAGAATTGAAGAAGCAACTGGCAGAGCAGCTCAGGAAAGGATTTATTCACCCTAGTGCCTCTCCTTGGGGATCGCCTATTCTATTTGTGTCAAACAGAGATGGCACCATTAGAATTTGTGTTGATTACCTTTCTCTCAATGAGGTCACAATAAAGAACAAGTATCCACTCCCCAAGATCGAAGACCTGTTTGATCAGTTGAACGGAGCCAAGGTGTTCTCCAAGATCGATCTCAGGTGTGGGTACTATCAGCTGAAGATCAGACCCCAAGACATCCCAAAGACAGCATTTATAACCCGATATGGCCTGTATGAGTACACGGTCATGTCGTTCGGATTGACGAATGCCCCGGCCTACCTCATGTACCTCATGAATAAAGTCTTCATGGAATACTTGGACAAGTTCGGTGTTGTCTTCATTGATGACATCCTTGTCTTCTCCAAGTCTGAAGAGGAGCATGAAGAGTACTTGAGGTTGGTCCTAGAGAAGCTTCGAGAGCACCAGCTTTATGCCAAGTTCGGCAAGTGTGAATTCTGGCTGCATGAAGTAGGATTCTTGGGTCATATATTGACTGCGGAGGGATTATCAGTAGACCCTGCCAAGATTGAAGCCGTGACTGAATGGCAGACCCCAACCACAGTGAAGGAAGTCAGGAGCTTTCTCGGACTCGCGGGATATTACCACAAGTTCGTAGAAGGATTCTCAAGCATCGCCCGACCAATGACCCAGCTCCTAAAGAAGGATAAGAAGTTCAAGTGGACCGCTAAGTGCGAAGAAAGCTTCCAGGAGCTCAAGAAGAGATTGACCACAGCCCCTGTTATGGCCACCCCTGATATTCACAAGGAATTTGTGATTTATTGTGATGCATCAAGAATAGGACTTGGAGGTGTTTTGATGCAAGAAGGCCGAGTCGTAGCATATCTGTCCCAACAGCTACGTCCTCATGAAGAGAACTACGCAACTCACGATCTCGAGTTGGCAGTCGTGGTTCATGCCCTGAAGACATGGCGGCATTACATTCTGGGGAAGCGATGTGAGATATTCACTGACCACAAGAGTTTGAAGTATATCTTCACTCAAAGGGAATTGAACATGAGGCAACAAAGATGGTTGGAGTTGATCAAGGACTATGACCTCAGTGTTCAATACCACCCCGGAAAGGCCAATGTGGTAGCTGACGCCTTAAGAAGAAATGCTTGCTCCTTGAATGCTATGATTAAGGAAAGGTTACCCGCTTTGTACGATGAGCTTGAGAGCTTCGGCTTGGGATTGGTCGCACCAGGATTTCTTGCCAACCTCGAAGCGAAGCCTACCTTGATGGACGATATCAAAGAAGCCCAGAAGGGACACGAGAGCATTGAAGGCATTAAGAGGAAGATCAAGGTAGGCAAGGCCCCAGGATTCTCAGAGCATGAACAAGGAGTCATGTGGTTTGGGAACCGCATTTGCGTACCCAACAAAGAGGAGCTCAAGAACTTGATCTTACAAGAAGGTCATAGCACTCCCTACTCCATCCATCCTGGAGGAACCAAGATGTATCAAGACCTCAAGGCAAGATTCTGGTTGCATGGCATGAAGCGGGAAATAGGCACGTTCGTGGCTAAGTGTGACGTATGCCAGAGAGTCAAGGCTGAGCATTAGCGACCCACTGGACTACTGTAGCCCCTTAAAGTGCCTGAATGGAAGTGTGATAAAATCGGGATGGACTTCATCACCGGTTTACCAAGGTCAAGCAAGGGACGTGATTCCATTTGGGTAATTGTCGACACCTGACCAAGGTCACCCATTTTGTTCTCGTCAAGACCACCTATGATGGCAACAAGTTAGCCAGCCTCTACATAGAGCGGATCGTGAGTCTTCATGGAGTACCAAAGGAGATTGTGTCAGACCGAGGGACCTAGTTCACCTCAAGGTTCTGGAAGAAGTTTCAAGAAGCTATGGGAACCAAGCTCTCCTTCAGCATTGCTTTGCACCCCCAAACCGGTGGGCAAACGGAACGAGTAAACCAGATACTCGAAGACATGCTCCGCGCTTGTGTTCTAGCATATGGAGCCAAGTGGGAAGATTGCTTACCATTCGCCGAGTTCTCCTACAACAACAGCTATCAGTCAAGCCTTCAGATGGCACCATTTGAGGTGTTGTATGGACGCAAGTGCCATACGCCCCTCAACTGGTCGGAGACCGGAGAAGGATTAATATTTGGACCAGATATCCTCCGCGAAGCCGAAGAGCAAGTTCAACTTGTTCATGAGCGCCTCAAGACCACTAAGTCAAGACAGAAGAGCCACGCCGACTCTCACCGCCGAGAAGTAAACCTCGACGTTGGAGATTATGTCTACCTCCGCGTCATGCCTTAAGGGAACCAAGCGTTTTCACGTCAAAGGACAAAGCGTTTTCACGTCAAAGGAAAGCTCGTGCCAAGGTATATCGGACCCTTCAGGATCACTGCAAGAAGAGGAGAAGTTGCTTATCAGCTAGAGCTACCTTCTGAGCTGTCGGATGTGCACAACGTCTTCCACGTGTCACAGCTCCGGAAGTGTCTGCAAGTTCCCGACCGCCCCGACCTCTACAAAGACATCGACCATCAGGCCATCTACCTTCAACGAGATCTCACTTATCGTGAGAGGCCTGTCCGCATTTTGGATGAAGCTGAGCGTTGCACCCGAAGCCGCACCATCAAGTACTTCAACGTCCAGTGGAAAAAACCACACGGAAGCAGAAGCAACATGGGAGCATGAAAATTATCTCAAATCAGAGTTTCCATATCTTTTTAGCGCTTAGCCTAGGAATCTCGGGGACGAGATTCTTGTAAGGGAGGAAGGTCTGTCACACCATGTATTTTGGCACATTGTTGTGTTCTGTTTTATAAAAATTTGGAGCCAACTAAAACTTTTTGAGTGCATGCTTGTTTGATGTGATGCTTGTTTGAATTGCTTGAGTGTTCAAGTTTGGCACTATTAGGTTCTAATCCACTCCACCTTCATCTTCCTTGATCCAAATTCCTTGCCCTATGATCATGCCATGTGAATATAGCTCAGAAATATTTTTCTCAAAATTTATTTTCACCAAAAAGGATTTATTCAATTTAAGTTCACTAAAACCCCTGAATTGAGGTTTGAGCTACAACTCCTCAATTTAGGTGGATCTTTTCTTCCCAAATGCTTTATTTGAAACCTACTATATATATGACTTCTCAAAATCACCAAATATTATTTTTAAAGATTATTTTCATATTTTATTTAAAGGCTTTTTCTTAAGAACAGAAATGGCTTTTCCTAAAGGAAAATTATTTAAATGCTTTGAAAATATTTGAGAAAATTTAGAGAGACTTAGTGGACATATATTTTCTATATATATGAGTTTCAACACAAGAGCTTGATCATTACATGGGCAAAACCCCTCAAAACCTTTTCTGATCAAATCAAACTTTTGGAATGTTTCTGCAAGAAATATTCCCGATAAATTCCAAGAAAATTCTAGCAAGTCAACACTATCATAGGTGATGATCTTGCAAAGTTTCATCTCAATCCAAGTTGGTTTGCTTCATCAAACCAACCCAAATCCATTTCTGTCTAGATTCAAATTTTGACAACTTTACATTGTGAAGTGTCTTTCCTTGGCCTCAAACTTTGTGAGCATGCTCTAATGACCAATTAGTGATGATACACTAAGTGGTGCATCAAGGGTTAAAGCCTAACCCCTTTCAATCTATAGAAAACAGATTCTGTCTATTTCTAGGTTTTCCCTAAGTCCCATTATGAACTTTCTTCAAACCCTCTCAAACTTGGTGATCTCACTTGACTTTCATAACCTCTTGACTCGATCAAATCTCAAGCTAATCCAGGTTCATTTGATCACCCAAATCAACATCAAAGACCTTTTGCCAGAAATGTAAAAATGGCATTTCCACCCTTTCACTTTTTACCCTTGGCCTCCCCTTTTTACCACAGCCTCTGGTAGGTGCCTTGCACCTCCAATAAAAATCCTGAGCCCTCTGGCCATGGTGAGATGGGGTAAAACCCCCTATTTTCTACCTGGCAGCACCCTTTCTAACCTCTCCTCTCCATTTCTTCTACCCCAGGGCTGCCCCATAGACCCCCGCCCCTAGCCTCTCCTAGCCGTTGGGGCATCTCCTAATGCCTCCGGACACAAGAAGATACGTAGGGGGGCTTAAAGAATGCCCCTGCATGCCATAAGGGCACTCTGGAGCATGCTACAGTGCGCTCCCGCACTGTAGCTACCCCTGCCCGGCGCCGCCAGGCGGGATTGGGCCACCCCTGCCTGTCTGTGTGGTCGGCCTCGACGTCTGCAGCCCTGCAGGCAGTCGGCCCCCTCCTCCCTCTCTCTCCTTCTCCCTCCTCCGCGCGTGCCCACCACCGCCCGGCTCGGCCAATCCTCGAGCCTGAGCACGCGACCTCCCCAGCCTCCCTCCTCTCTTCCCCCAGGCCTGGACTAACCCCAGGAACGCCCCCGGCTCCCTCTCTCCCTCTCTCGTGGCCCCTAGCAAAGGCCACGTCCCCACCGGATCCGGTGGACTCGCCCCCGCCTATATAAAGGGCCCCCAAGACCCTCTCTCCCCTCTGGTCTCTCTCTCCTCCCCAGAATCCTCCCCGAACCCCCCCCCATTTGAGCCTCTCGAGCACCAGCGTTCGATATCGACCGAGGCCCCGCCGCGGCGGAGCTCCGTTGATCTCGGGACACAGGCTCGCTTAGGCACTTCCCTCGCCTCCTTTGCACCTGTAGCCGTCCCCAGGTCATTTCCCCTCTCTCCCCTGCTCATTTAAAGGCCTGGAACCCCTCCGTCGACCACCTTCTGAACCTCCCTCCGCCACGGTTCTTGCCGCCGGCGACTCCGTCCACCTTCGGCCCTTCTTCCACCTCCAAAGGACCGGCGGGTCGACCCTGAGCCCATTCGTGCCTCCAGACCTCCTCGCCATGCTCCCTACGTCGCCGGTGAGCTTCCCCTCCTCCCAGTCACGAGGAGGAAGAAGGACCCGACAGGTGGGGCCCACCTGTCGGCCTCTCTTTCCCCTCCTGCGCTCTCTCCCCTCTCGTCTGAGCCGCTGGCATCCGGGCGCCGCGCGTCAGATTTGAATCTGACCGCGCGCGCGGCTGGCTGGCTGGCCAGATGGGTCGGCCCAGCTCCTGGCTGCCCCTGGCATAGGATCTGGAGCCCTTTTCTTTTTCTAAATTTTGTGGGATTTGTAAAAATACCACAGGGCTGAATATTTGCCCCATGCAAATATTTTCTCCACCATAAATCTTAGAATATTCTTTAGGAGTTAATAGTATCATTTATAAAAATGTTTGCAAATGTTTTTATCATTATTTTATTTTAAAACCTATTAAACGCACCTTTTTAGCCTTTGTTTGTTTCTAAAATGATTTTCATGGAGAAATTTATTATAGATATTTTTAATATGACTTTAGGTATTTAACAGAGTAGGTGAAAATTTTAGTAGAGGCTTTTGTGCTCTGTTTTCATTGTGTTGCTTATTATTATCGTTTATTCCGTGATTATAGATTGCGCCATAGACGAAGAAGTTGGACTCGAAGACCTCGAAGACCCCGGAGACTTTGTTGAGCCAGGCAAGCAGCCCTTTGACCATATCAAAAAACTATTTTAACTTGCATGTCATATAGCACTTTACTTCCGGCATTATCGATCATGTGATGTGGTGGTTTCCCCTTCGGTGGGATGCCTCCGGTGCTTTCCGTTGATACTTGCATCGAGCACGACCCTACCACCTTATGAGGGTTGTGCGGGTGGGAGTAGATAGGTTGCCAGTAGATGCTACGCCAATAGGATGGGACTTATGCATGGTGATACCGAAAGGTGTGTGTTTTCAATACTCTTTCGAAAACCCCGTAGGGTGTCACTAATGCCCGAGGGAGATGATGATGAGTTGGGAGACCACTTGAGAAAGAAGTGGTGTACCGAAACAAATGGGTGTGTGTTTTCGAAAATGGATTAGATTTAAGGTCTGCTCCCAAGTGCATCTCGGTGGAACCAACCACAAAATCTCGGTCTCATCGAATGCCTAGGGTTGATCTGGTTTTCAATCTCGGTACCACCGATTCCATTTTCTCGGTTACACCGAGTTTCCGTGTCAACTAACAGTTGAGGAACTTGATGACACCGAAAAGTTAGAATCGGTGTCACTGATAGTGGAGGGTATATAAGTTGTGAACCCCGATGCTTTGAATTTCAATCTCATTCATCGCGCCTTAGAGCCCTATGTTGCCGCCTATGAGACCCCTGGTCGTCGCCCTTGTCTCCTTGCACTCCTCCGCTAATGGGAATTGTCGTCGCCAATGAAATCCTCTCCCTCATCGCTGCCGTAGAGGATCCGCGCCAAGCTAGGGTACGAATTCGATCTCTATTGTGCTCCTCGTCCGATTCTTGTGCAGTAGATTCATGTTTATCATTGATACACCCTTTGCACGTATTCCTATCCACTCAAAACTCCATAGTCTTGCGAATAATAAATTTTCTAAGGTTTTTGTCATCCGCCCGATAAATGTCGGTGGAACCGAAACTCACATATCGGTCTCACCGATGTGATTTATTGTGTGGCTGGGAACTGACTGAGTGGAACCAAGTTCCTCTTTTTGGTCTGACCGAAAAGGGTGCCAAGGTTTGGTTAGAGTGTTAGTCACTCTCGGCCCCACTAAAAAATTTGTTTCGGCTGTACCGATATTTATTTGACAAAATGCAAAAATCTTGAAAATTCATTGTTCAAATTTCAAAAACCAACCTCATTTTGTGATGACTCATCTACTTCTGCTCTCCTATACTCTATTTACAAGGTCAGTATGTCAGGCTCAGAGGACAGTCAGAATTTGGCAGAGCAGGGAGTTGACATGAGTTCTGGCACAAGCCCACAGGACAGTTCTTTTTCAGATCCAGGCACCCCCCAGGTCTCATGGGTTGCCCAAGGCTGCCACTAGGACCCGGAAGAAGCTCAAATCTAATGAAGAAGATTCAGATTTCATTCCTGAGAAGATTCTTGCCAAGAAGCAAGAAAAGGCTGCCAAGAAGTCAGCAACTGAAGCTACTTCATCCAGAAGAGTTGTCAGCAAGATCTATGCTTGCTCGGAGACTATCAAAGCACATGAGAGTGCTAGAGCCACAATTTCTGTTGATCCCCCAAGGAAGTCTATGCCTAAGAAGGCAAGGGAGAAGAAGTCCAAGAAAAGGATTGTCCATGTGATTGGCAGGCCTACCTCCATGTATGAAGATCCAGAGGAGGCTGCTGGTGCTGCTGCTAAGGAAAAGGAGGAAGAACATGTTGAGAAAGCCCCTCCCAAGAAGAAAGCCAAGAAGCTAATGGTTGATGCTATGCCAAAGACTGGCACTTCCAAGAGCGCCAAACCTACTTCCAAGAAGGCTGCTGCATAGAAGTCCAAGAGTACTACTAGAGACATCCCAGCTTCTGAGAAGAACAAGGGGACTGCCTCTAGACCTGAACATGATGATGACTTGACTACTTTGATGAAGCTCAGACCACATCTTCCAGTGCATGATGCCAGCCACTTAGTTGCTGAAGACACGAACAAGAGGAAAGACTTAGGAGTGAGAGCTCAGAGAGCCATAGATCCTTATGCTCGGAGGAGGAAAACTATTGTTGACTACAAGTTTTACACGAGAGAGCAACAGGACTTTTATGAGACAGTGTTGCTTGAAAAGAGCCCAGCTGTTAGGGACATGAGATATGTCGATTGGAAATTCGTCAAGGATAATGTGGACTACTTCCCAAATGTCCAAGATAATTTCCATTGCATTGGTCTGGATAAGTTCATTGGCAAAGAGCTTACTACATGGAACGACGAGATGATCATGCAATTCTACCCCACTGCTCATTTCTACGGAGATGGTAGAATTGTATGGATGACTGAAGGTGCAAGGTATGAATCCATTGTTGAGGAGTGGGCTGCACTTCTAGAAGTTCCAGAAGCTCAGGAAGGTGATCTGGATGTATACTCAGAACCCAAGGCAAGTCACAATGCCATGAAAGATATGTATACTCCTATCCCTGCAGACAAGGTGCAATCACACAAGCTTGGATCCATCTACTATCTGCAAGCAGGCCTCCGTACAATAAACACCATTCTGAGGCACACCTTGATGCCCAAGTCAGGAGATGATAAGATTATCTGAGGCTACTCCACAAACATGTTGATCCACCTTGACAGGAACACTAGGATTAGAGTCCTGGATTTGATTGTTGAGACAATCAAGAGGGTTGCTACTGATCAAAAGCGCTCTTGCTGTTATGCACCCTACATCCAGTTGCTTATCAACTCTCGGTTGGAGAAGCAAATTTTTGCTCTAGATCATCCACATCTGCCCCTACAGCCAGATGTTGACGATAATGTTGTGGTGATGGACCCATATCATCCCACATCTGCTACAGCACAAGTAGAGGCAGAGGCAGAAGCAGTTCGAGACGCTAGTGCTCAAGCCCCTAGATCCAGGAACGAGCAAATGGATCTTCTGATCTTAGCTGTCCAAGGCATGCAGAAGGAATCAAGGAGATTCTAGACAACCAGAACATTCTAGTGAGGATCTCTGAGACAAGAATCAAGGTTCTTGGTGATAAGGTGGACAAGTTATCGAAGACAGTTATAGAGCTTCAGAAGGAAGTTGACTCCGTGCATATCCCTCGGGTCTCTTCTACTTTTTCTCCTGATGATGACGATGATGATGAGGATGGATCACCTCTCAGGCCAGGCACCTAGTTCACTACTCAGGCTAGATCAGTCATAGTGCCTGCACCAAACTTGAGGCCCTCTTCATCATCTCCTGCTACTGTCAGAATAGCTCCTGCTCCATCAGCTCCAGTTCCTCCCATGACCACTCAAGCTCCATCAACGACATCTGCAGAGATCTTCGCCGATGCCGTTATCTCGACTCCTTCATCTACAACCGGAGGAGATCAGCCCAAGAATGATTAGATATATGCCTTTGAAATTTTTGGTAACTTGTTGCCAAAGGGGGAGAAGTGTATATAGATCTTTAGGCTTCGATTGTGAGAGCATTTGGTGTTTGTTGCTTTTACACAAAACTGCTTTTGGTTACCGTGATACTCTTTTGTCTTGCTTGTGATACACGCTTGATGATGTTTGATCATACGCTTTGATGTGTGATGTTACTATTTCCTATCAACTTAATGCTTATGTGATGATCATTCATCTTTGAATGATTATGTTGTGCTATGATATTCATTCCAATTACTCTCGCACACCACCAAGTGGTATGTGACATGTAAGAAGTAACCGATGTACCTAAGCAATTGTGCATTTGCATTCAAACGCAAATTTAAAAATAATGCACAAATTTAGGGGGAGCTCTTGCTTATCACATACTTCTCAAAGCAACGATTATATTCCATGATTATATATTTGTCGAAGATTTGATCTATATGTTGTCATCAATTACCAAAAAGGGGGAGATTGAAAGCACATTTGCTCCGTTAGTGGTTTTGGTAATTAATAACAACATATAAGTCATTGAACTAATGTTTCCACCAAGTATATTTTAGGACAAGTTCAATGATAGGGATGGCCAAAGGATTGTGTAATTACCCCAAGATTCAAGGAAATAGGTTGGCCAAGCTTCAAGCAAGAGGACTCTACATTTTACATTTGTGAGAAATCACTTTGAGTCCATAGGAAAGCCAATACTATTACAAGGGGGTAAAGTTTTGCTGGTGAATAATATGCTCAAACGTGCACAAGTGACAGTCAACAAAACATCCACAAACTCTCCCACCAAAGTCTGTCCTAAGCCAAATATGCAGAATCGGTGCAACCAACATTCCTATCCTGGTCCAACCGATTCTAAACCCTAGACAGACTCAGCCAAACCCTAACACTTCGGTGCAGCCGACACTGCACTCGATGCCATCGAGTTGGGTTGCCAAGATTTTGTTACGCAAGTTCTCATTTTCGGTCCGACCGATAATGATGAATCAGGATCACCGAGATTGGTAATATGACCATTGGTCACCTTGTTGGTGCAACCGAGAATTTTATATCGGTCCCTTTGAGATTCAAAATTTGGCACTTTTGGTTACTTCGGTACCACTGAGATTTACACATCGGTGTCACCGAGTCTGACTTGTTGTATGTAAGGGTTGGATTTTTGGGGATGCCTATATATACCCCTTCACCACCACTCATTCGAAAGAGAAGCACTCAGAACTATTCCATACCTATCCTACTTAGTTTTCTAAGAGAGAACCACCTACCCTTGTGTTGAGGTCAAGATCTTCCACTCCAACCATATGGATCTTGATTTCTAGCCTCCCCAAGTTGCTTTCCACAAATCCCATCTCTTCTACCAAGCCAAATCTGTGAGAGAGTGATTGTGTGTTCAGGAGTCTATCATCTTGAAGCACAAGAGCAAGGAGTTCATCGTCATTACCAAGCTTATTACCTTTTCGATGGTGGTGCCTCCTAGAGTGGTTAGGTGTCGCTTGGGAGCTTCCTACTTCGTGTTGTGGAGTGAACCAAGAAGTTTATAAGGGCAAGGAGATCACCTACTTCGTGAAGATCTACCCATAGTGAGGCTAGTCCTTCGTGAATGGAAGCCGCATGGAACAGTCAAGGTTGCTTCTTTGTGGAACCCTCCGTGGGTAGAGCCCTCCGTGGACTCTCGCGACCGTTACCCTCCATGGGTTGAAGACTCCATGAATGTGGATGTATGATAGAACCACCTATTGGAACAACGGGAAAAATCATCGTGTCATCACTTGTGTTTTATTTCCTAACCCTCTCTTTACTTACATGTGCAATGTCTTTACTTTCCGCTACTACACTCTTAGACATGCATGCGTAGGGTATTACTTGATATGCTATGAATGCTAATACTTGCCAAGAACTAAAATTGGGAAAAAGGCAAAACTTTTATTTGGTCAAGTAGTCTAATCACCCCCCTAGACCTACTTTCGATCCTACAACATCACATATGTATCATCATGTAATTGTCCATATCACATCACAAAATACCCTGCAAAAACAAGTTAGGCGTCCTCTAATTTTTGTTGCATGTTTTACGTGGCTTCTACGGGTATCTAGCAAGAACAATTCTCACCTATGCAAAAACCACAACGGTGACGCATAAGTTGCTTTTCAACCTTCTCAAGGACCGCCTTTGTCGAATCTGATCCAACTAAAGTAGGAGAAACTGACACCCACCATCCATCTTTGTGCAACAAAGTTACACGTCAGTCGATGGAACCGGTCTCTCATAAGCGTACGAGTAAGGTTGGTCCGGGCCGCTTCATCCCATAATACCGTTGAACCAAAACACGACCAAGGGAGGAAGCAATCTAAGCATCAACGCCCACAAACTCCTTTGTGTTCTACTCGAGATCTCATCTACAGATAGACCTAGCTCATGATGCCACTATTGGGGAACGTTGTATGGGAAACAAAAAAATTCCTACGCACACGCAAGATCTATCCATGGTGATGAGCATCTACAAGAGGGAGAGTGGATCTACATACCCTTGTAGATTGCTAAGCGGGAAGCATTAAGAAACGCGGTTGATGTAGTCGAACGTCTTCGCGATCCAAATCGCCGAGCATCCCACGATCCAATCACGAATCGTCTCGCGATCTTGATCACGGTTCTTCCGATCTAGCGCCGAACGGATGGCACCTCCGTGTTCAACACACGTACAGCTTGATCACGATCTCCGCCTTCTTGATCCAACAAGAGGGAGTGGAGAGGTAGAGGAGTTCTCCGGCAGCACAACGGCGTTATGGCGATACTGGTGAACTAATCCTGCAGGTCTTTGCCTAAGCACCGCAGAACTAATCTAGAGGAGAAACAGATCTAGAGGAAGAAGAGGGCAGCACGTGGCAATTAGGGTTGGGGAGAGGAGGCATCCTTTCCCCTCCTACAAGATGGGCATGGGCCGAAGGCTCAGGGGAGTCCACCTCCCACAAGGGAGGTGGACTCCTAGTAGGACTCCTTTCCTACTTGGCCCCTACTCCTCCTCCTCTTCCCCTTGCGCATAGGGCCTTATGGGCTGGCTGCCCAGCCCACCAGAGGTTGGTGCGCCACCTATAAGGCCCATGTGACCACTTGGGGTGTGTGGGGCCCACTTGGTGGTCCCTCGGAACCCATTCGTCACTCCCGGTACACTGCCGGAAATGCCCAAAACTCTTTCGGAGTTCAAACACCACTTTCCTATATATCAATGTTTATCTCCAGACTATTCCAGAGCTCCTCGTCATGTCTGGGATCTCATCCGAGACTCTGAACAACCTTCGGTCACCAACATACATAACTCAATACTACTGAAATGTCACCGAACCATAAGTGTCCAGACCCTGCGGGTTTGAGAACTATGTAGACATGACCGAGACACCTCTACGGTCAATAACCAATAGTGGGACCTGGATGCCCATATTGATTCCTACATATTCTACGAAGATCTTTATCGGTCGAGCCTCTATATCAAGGACTCAGTTAATCCCGCATGATGTTCCCTTTGTTCTTCGGTATGTTACTTGCCCGAGATTCGATCGTCGGTATCTGTATACCTAGTTCAATCCCATTACCGACAAGTCTCTTTACTCGTTCTGTAATACAAGATCACGTGGCTAACACTTAGTCACATTGCTTGCAAGTCTTGTTGTGATGTTGTATTACCGAGTGGGCCTTGAGATACCTCTCCGTCACATGGAGTAACAAATCCCAGTCTTGACCCATGCCAACTCAACAGACACCCTCGAAGATACCTGTAGAGCACCTTTATAGTCACCCATTCACGTTGCGATGTTTGATACACACAAGGCACTCCTCCGGTGTCAGTGAGTTGCATGATCTCATGGTCATAGGAATATATACTTGACATGCAGAAAACTGTAGCAATAAACTCACATGATCGTATGCTACATTTATAGTTTGGATCTTGTCCATCACATAATTCTCCTAATGATGTGATCCCTTTATAAAATAACATCTCGTGTCCATGGCTAGGAAACCTTAACCATTATTGAGCAACGAGCTAGTCTATTAGAGGCGTACTAGGGACATGGTTTTGTCTATGTATCCACATATGTACCTAAGTTTCCGATCAATACAATTCTAGCATCGATAATAAACGATTATCATGAACAAGGAAATATGATAATAACTAATTTATTATTGCCTCTAGGACATATTTCCAATAACTTCATCGTTAAAGGTTGCTTATGATTATTTTTTCTAGGGTAAAACACACCATATAGGAGAAGAGGGACGTCGGAGAGCCAATAGGGGGCCCACAAGCCATCAGGATGCCAGTAGGGGTGCCTTGTTGGCTTGTGCCTTGCAGGCAGCCCCCTCGAGTATATTTTTGCTCCATAAATTCTTAAATATTCAAAAAATATTCTCCGTGAAGTTTCAGGTCATTCAGAGTCTTGTGATTTTTCTGCCTTTTTCTCGGTTTTTCGGTCCAGAATTCCAGTTTCCAGATGTTTTCCTCCTTATGATGTTCCTTGCATATTATGAGAGAAAAGACATAACAATCATATAATAATGTTGAATAATGGACAAGAATAAAGTAAATACTAGTAAGAATTTATGATGGAAATTGGACGTATCTGTTGGGGAACGTCGCATGGGAAACAAAAAAATTCCTACGCACACGCAAACCTATCCATGGTGATGAGCATCTACGAGAGGGAGAGTGGATCTACGTACCCTTGTAGATCGCTAAGCGGGAAGCATTAAGAAATTCTGTCCAAAGACCACCCAAACCACCAGTATATAAAGGAGGAGAGGAGGAGGAGGGCTAGCACAAGGCCTAGCCAATTCGGCCACAAGAGGGAGGAAGAGAAGGACTCTCCTTCTCCAATCCTAGTTGGACTAGGATTGCTCCCTATTGGCTGATTTTCCACTTTTCCTTTAGGACTTTCTCCTCCTGCACCATGGGAATTTGTGGCTCTTTACCCAGCCCACTTAGGGCTTGTTATTATTCTCCCACAGCCCATGGACCTCTTGGGATCGAAATACCCCTCCTGGAGGTCTCCCGGTACACTACCGGCACTCCCGGTACACTACCGATGAGCCCGAAACTTTTCCGGCGACCAAACTGGGACTCCCTAAATATGAATCTTTACCTCCGGACCATTCCGGAGCTCCTTGTAATGTCCGGATCTCATCCAGGACTCCGAACAACCTTCGGTCACCACCATACATAACTCTACACTACAGAAACGTCACCGAACCTTAAGTGTGCAGACCCTGCGGGTTCGAGAACTATGTAAACATGACCAAGACACCTCTACGGCCAATAACCAATGGCGGGACCTGGATGTCCACATTGGTTCCTACATATTCTACAAAGATCTTTATCGGTCGAACCTCTATGTCAAGGATTCAGTTAATCCCATATAACGTTCCCTTTGTTCTTCGGTATGTTACTTGCCCGAGATTCGATCGTTGGTATCTCTATACCTAGTTCAACCTCGTTACTGGCAAGTCTCTTTACTCGTTCCGTAATACATGATCCCGTGATTAACACTTAGCCACATTGCTTGCAAGGCTTGTTTGTGATTTTGCATTCCCGAGTGGGGCCTGAGATACCTCTCCGTCACACGGAGTAACAAATCCCAGTCTCGATCCATGCCAACACAACAGAAACCATCGGAGATACCTGTAGAGCACCTTTATAGTCACACAGTTACGTTGTGACGTTTGATACACACAAGGCACTCCTCTGATATCCGTGAGTTGCATGATCTCATGGTCATAGGAACATATACTTGACATGTAGAAAACAGTAGCAATAAACTGACACGATCATATGCTACGTTTGTAGTTTGGGTCTTGTCCATGACATCATTATCCTAATGATGTGATCTCGTTGTCAAATGACATCTCATGTCCATGGCTAGGAAACCTTAACCATCCTTTGATCAACGAGCTAGTCCATTAGAGGCATACTAGGGACATGGTTTTATCTATGTATCCACACATGCATTTAAGTCTCCGATCAATAAAATTATAGCATGGATAATAAACGTTTATCATGAACAAGGAAATATAATAATAACTAATTTATTATTGCCTGTAGGGCATATTTCCAACAGTCTCCCACTTGCACTAGAGTCAATAATCTAGTTCACATCACCATGTGATTCGCATTGTTATGAATCTAACACCCATTGAGTTCTGGGGCTCGATCATGCTTTGCATGTGAGAGAGGTCTTTATAGTCAATGGGTCTATGACATTTAGATCCGTGTGTACGTTGCAAATGTCTATGTCAAACTGTAAACACTGCTACCACACTCCACTTGGTACTATTCCAAATGCTGCTCCACTATACGCATCCAGACTGCTACAACGAGTCATCCGGATCGGTGTTAAAGCTTGCATCGACGCAACTCTTTACGACGAACTCTTTAGCACCTCCATAATCGAGAAACATCTCCTTAGTCTTTTAGTTACTAAGGATAATCTTGACTGTTGTCCAGTGATCCACTCCTGGATCACTCTTGTACCCCTTGACTAACTCATGGCAATGCACACATAGGTGCGGTACACAGCATGGCATACTATACGAGCCTATGGCTAAGGCATAGGGGACGACATTCGTCCTTTCTCTTTCTCCTGCCGTTGTCGAGCTTTGAGTCTCACTCAACTTCACACCTTACAAATCAGGCGAGAACTCTTTCTCTGACTGATCCATTTTGAACTCTTTCAAAATCTTGTCAAGGTATGTACTCATTGAAAGTCTCATCAAGCATCCTTATCTATCTCTATAGATCTTGATGCTCAACAATTAGGGAGTTTTATCCAGGTCTTCCTTTGAAAATCACTTTTCAAACAACCATTTATGCTTTCCAGAAATTCTACATTATTTCCGATCAACAATATGTCATCCACATATGCTTATCAGAAATTCTATAGTGCTCCCACTCACTTTACTGTAAATACAAGTTTCTCATAAACTTTGTATAAACCTCAAAACTTTGATCACCTCATCAAAGCGTATATTCTGACTCCGAGATGCTTGCTCCAGTCCATAGAAGGATCACTGAAGCTTGCACACCTTTTAGCATCCTTAGGGCTGACAAAACCTTTTGGTTGTATCACATACAACCTTCCCTCAAGTAAACCGTTAAGGAAACGATGTTTTGACATCCATCTGCCAGATTTCATAATTGAAAATGCAGAAACTGCTAACATAATTCCAACAGACTTTAGCATCGCTACGAGTGAGAAAGTCTCATCGCAGTCAACTCCTTGAACTTGTCACAAACATCTTTGCAACAAGTTGAACTTTACAAATGGTGACAATTACCATCAGCGTCCGTCTTCATTCTACAGATCCATTTGTACTCAACGACCTGCCATCCAACGAGCAAGTCTACCAAAGTCTATACTTGGTTTTCATACATGGATCCTATCTCAGAGTTCATGGCCTCCAACCATTTGTCGGAATCCGGGCCCCTCATCGCTTCTCCATAGCTCGTAGGTTCATCGTTGTCCAACAACACGACCTGCAAGATAGGGTTGTCATACCACTTAAGAGCAGTACACATCCTTGTCGACCTACGATGTTCGATAGTAACTTGATCCTGAAGCTTCATGATCATCATCATTAACTTCCTTTTCAACTAACGTACGCTTCACAGAAACAACTTCCTGCGCTGCGCTACTCTCTGGTTGAACAAAGGTTCAACAACCTCATCAAGTTCTATCTTCCTCCCACTCAATTCTTTCGAGAGAAACATTTCCTCGAGAAAGGATCTGTTTAAGCAACAAACACTTTGCACTAGGATCTGAGATACAAGGTTCACCCAACTGCTCTTAGGGTATTCTATGAAGATGCATTTGTCCGCCTTGGGTTCCACCTCATTAGGTGAAAACATTTTCCACACAAGTGTCGCAGCCCCAAATATTAAGAAATGACACCTTAGGTTTCTAAGAAACCATAATTCACACGGTGTCATCTCAACAGATTTAGATGGTGCCCTATTTAAAGTGAATGTAGTTGTCTCTAATGCATAACCCCAAAATTATAGTAGTAAAATGATAAGCAACATCATAGCACGCACCATGTCCAATAGAGCATGACCATGATGTTCGGACACACCATCACACTATGGTGTTCCAGGTGGCGTTTTAGTTCTGAAACAAATTTCACATTTTCTTAAGTTGTATGCCAAACTCGTAACTCAGATATTTACCTCCACGATCATATCGCCGTCATTTTATCTTCTTGTCACGATGATCTTAAACTTCACTCTGAATTTGCTTGAACCTTTCAAATGTTTCAGACTTGTGTTTCATTAAGTAAATATACACTATATCCACTCAAATCATCAGTGTAGGTAAGAAAATAACGATATCCACCGCAAGCTACAAATACTCATTGGACTATATACATCAACATGTATTGTTTCCAATAAGTCATTTGCCCGTTTCATCAAGCCGGAAAACGGGGTTTAGTCATCTTACCCAAAAGGTATGGTCCGCATGTCTCAATCGATTCAAAATCGAATGAGTCCAAAGATCCATCAGTATGGAGTTTCTTCATGCGCTTTACACCAATATGACATTCAGCCGCAGTGCCACAAGTATGTGGTTCTATCATTATTAACTTTGTATCTTTTGGCATCTGTGTTACGAACATGTGTATTACTACACTCAAGATTCAACAAACCATTCTCACTGGGTGCATGACCATTGAAGGTATTATTCATGTAAACAGAATAACCATTATTTTCTGACTTAAATGAATAACCGTATAACAAACATGATCTAATCATGTTCCTGCTCAACGCAAAACACCAAATAACATTTATTTAGGTTCGTCACTAATCTCAAAGGTAGAGAGAGCGTGCGATGTTGATCATATCAACCTTGGAAACATTTCCAACACACATCGTCACCTCACACTTAGCTAGTTCTCCGTTTATTTCACAGCTTTTATTTCGAGTCACTAACATTTAGCAACCGAACCAGTATCCAATACCCAGGTGCTACTAGGAGTACTAGCAAGGTACACATCAATAACACGTATATCAAATATACTTCTATTGATATTGCCAGCCTTCTTATCTACCAAATATCTAGGGTTGTTCCACTTCAGCGACCGGTCTCCTCATAATCGAAGCACTTAGTCTCGGGTTTGAGTTCAACTTTGGGTTGCTTCACTGGAGCAGCAACTGGCTTGCCATCCATGAAGTTTCCTTCCGTGCCCTTGCCCTTCTCGAAACTAGTGTTTTACTAACCATCAACACTTGATGCTCTTTCTTGATTTCTACCTACGCGGTGTCAAACATCGCGAATAGCTCAGGAATTATTATTTCTATCCCTGGCAATTTATAGTTCATCACCAAGTTCTAGTAGCTTAGTGACAGTGACTTGGAGAACTATATCAAACACTATCTTATCTGGAAGATTAACTCCCACTCAATTCAAGCGTTTGCAGTACTCAGACAATCTGAGTACATGCTCAACGATTGAGCTATTCTCTTTCATCTTGCAAGCAGAGAATCTTGTTGGAGATCTCATATCTCGTAACACGGGCATGAGCCTGAGATCACAATCTCAGCTCTTAGAACATCTCATATGTTCCGTGACGTTCAAAACGTTTTGGAGCCTCAATTCTAAGCCGTAATGCATGATGCACTAAACTCTCAAGTAGTCATCGGAACGTGCCTGTCAGATGTTCACAACATCTACATATGACGCTAGAGGGGGTGGCGCACCGAGCGGTGCATCAAGGACATAAGCCTTCTTGTGCAGCAACGAGGACAATCCTCAGATCACGGACCCAGTCCACGATATTGCTACCATCATCTTTCAATTCTATTTCTCTAGGAACCTATAAAAAATACAAGGGAGCTACAGCGTGAGCTAGTAATCTACAACATAATTTGCAAATACACTATTGACTATGTTCATGATAATGAGTTCAATTAATCATATTACTTAAGAACTCCCACTCAAATTGACATCCCTCCGATCATTCGAGTGATACATGATCCAAATTCACCAACTCAAGTCCGATCATCACATGAGTTGAGGTGGCTACAATGGTGAACATCATTATGTTGATCATATCTACTATATGACTCATGTTCGACCTTTCGGTCTCTTGTGTTCCGAGGCCATGTCTGTACATGCTAGGCTCGTCAAGTTTAACCCGAGTGTTCTGCACATGCAAATCTGGCTTGCACCCGTTGTATGTGAAGGTAGAGTCTACCACACCCGATCATCACCTGGTGTCTCAACACGACAAACTTTCGCAACGGTGCACACTCGGGGAGAACACAATTGATCTTGAAATTAAGTGAGGGATCACCTTATAATGCTACTGTCGTCCTAAGCAAAACAAGGTGCATAAAAGGATTAAAATCACATGCAAATCATAAGTGACATGATATGACCATGAACTTGTGCTTTTCATCTCCATCATGAAAGCACCGGCATGATCTCCATCGTCACCGGCATGACACCATGATCTCCATCATCTTGATTTCCATCAACGTGTCCCCATCGGGGTTGTCACGCCCTGTATGCTTCTACTACTATTGCTACCGTTTAGCGATAAAGTAAAGCATTACATAGCGCTTAATGATTGACACGCAGGTCATACAATAATTAAACACAACCCTATCGCTCCTGCCGGTTGCCGTATTCATCGACATGCAAGTCGTGATAATCTATACTCACATGATCATCTAATACATCACATATATCACATCATGTAATTGGCCATATCATATCACAACATACCCTGCAAAAAAAAGTTAGACGTCCTCTAATTGTTGTTGCATGTTTTACCTAGTTGCTACGGGTATCTAGCAAGAACAATTCTCACCTATGCAAAAACCACAACAGTGATACACTAGTTGCTTTTCAACCTTCTCAAGGACCGCCTTTGTCGAATCCGATCCAACTAAAGTGAGAGAAACTGTCACCCGCAAGCCATTTAGGCAACAAGTTGCATCGAGGGAACCGGTCTCTCATAAGCGTACGAGTAATGTTGGTCTGGGCCGCTTCATCTCACAATCCCGCTGAACCAAAATCCGACTAAGGGAGGAAGCAATCTAAGCATCAATGCCCACAAACCTTTTGTGTTCTAGTCGAGCTCTCATCGAACCATCAACCTAGCTCATGATGCCACTGTTGGGGAACGTCGCATGGGAAACAAAAAATATCCTACGCACACGCAGACCTATCCATGGTGATGAGCATCTATGAGAGGGAGAGTGGATCTACGTACCCTTGTAGATCGCTAAGCGGGAAGCGTTAAGAAACGCGGTTGGTGTAGTCGAACATCTTTGCGATCCAAATCGCCGAGCATCCCGCAATCTCATCACGATCCGTCCTGCGATCCAATCACGATCCGTCCCGTGAACTCATCATGATCCGTCCCACGATCTCATCACGATCAATCTCACGATCTTGATCACGATCTATCCCGCGAACTCATCATGATCCGTTCCGCGATCTCATCACGAACTGTTTCGCGATCTCGATCACGGTCCTTCCGATCTAGCGCCGAAAAGACGGCACCTCCGCGTTCAGCACACGTGCAGCTTGATGACGATCTCCACCCTCTTGATCCAGAAAGAGGAGGTGGATAGGAGAGATAGTTCACTGGCAGCGTGACGGCGCTCCGGTGATGGTGGTGGAGTGATTCCGGCAGGGCTTCGACTTAGCGCTGCGAAAAACCGATCTAGAGGAGAAACTGTACACCGGTGAAACGGGTAGCACGTGGCCGGAAATTCTGTCCAAAGACCACCCAAACCACCAGTGTATAAAGGAGGAGAGGAGGAGGAGGAGGGCTGGTGCTAGGCCTAGCCAATTCGGCCACAAGAGGGAGGGAGAGAAGGACTCTCCTTCTCCAATCCTAGTTGGACTACGATTGCTCCCTATTGGCTGATTCTCCAGTTTTTCCTTTAGGAATTTCTCCTCCTGCGCCATCGGACTTTGTGGATCTTTCCACATCCCACTTAGGGCTGGTTATTATTCTCCCACAGCCCATGGACCTCGTGGGATCGAAATACCCCTCCCGGAGGTCTCCCGGTACACTACCGATGAGCCCGAAACTTTTCCGGCGACCAAACTGGGACTCCCTATATATGAATCTTTACCTCCGGACCATTCCAGAGCTCGTCGTGACGTCCAGGATCTCATCCAGGACTCCGAACAACCTTCGGTCATCACCATACATAACTCTACACTACCGAAACGTCACCAAACCTTAAGTGTGTAGACCCTGCGGGTTCGAGAACTATGTAGACATGACCGAGACACCTCTACGGACAATAACCAATGGCGGGACCTATACGTCCACATTGGTTCCTACATATTCTATGAAGATCTTTATCTGTCGAACCTCTATGTCAAGGATTCAGTTAATCCCATATAACGTTCCCTTTGTTCTTCGGTATGTTACTTGCCCGAGATTCGATCGTCGGTATCTCTATACCTAGTTCAACCTCGTTACTGGCAAGTCTCTTTACTCGTTCCGTAATACAAGATCCCGTGACTAACACTTAGCCACATTGCTTGAAAGGCTTGTTCGTGATTTTGCATTACCGAGTGGGCCCTGAGATACCTCTCCGTCACACGGAGTAACAAATCCCAGTCTCGATCCATGCCAACTCAACAGAAACCATCGGAGATACCCGTAGAGCACCTTTATAGTCACCCAGTTACGTTGTGACGTTTGATACACACAAGACACTCCTCCGATATCTGTGAGTTGCATGATCTCATGGTCATAGGAACATATACTTGACATGTAGAAAACAGTAGCAATAAACTGACATGATCATATGCTACATTTGTAGTTTGGGTATTGTCCATCACATCATTCTCCTAATGATGTGATCTCGTTATCAAATGACATCTCATGTCCATGGCTAGGAAACCTTAACCATCCTTTGATTAACGAGCTAGTCCATTAGAGGCATACTAGGGACATGGTTTTGTCTATGTATCCACACATGCATTTAAGTCTCCGATCAATACAATTATCGCATGGATAATAAACGTTTATCATGAACAAGGAAATATAATAATAACTAATTTATTATTGCCTCTAGGGCATATTTCCAACAGTCTCCCACTTGCACTAGAGTCAATAATCTAGTTCACATCACCATGTGATTCGCATTGTTATGAATCTAACACCAAGTGAGTTCTAGGGCTCAATCATGCTTTGCATGTGAGAGAGGTCTTTATAGTCAATGGGTCTGCGACATTCAGATCCGTGTGTACTTTGAAAATCTCTATGTCTAACTGTAAACACTGCTACCACACTCCACTTGGTACTATTCCAAATGGCTGCTCCACCATACGCATCCAGACTGCTACAACGAGTCATCCGGATCGGTGTTAAAGCTTGCATCGACGCAACTCTTTACGACGAACTCTTTAGCACCTCCATAATCGAGAAACATCTCCTTAGTCTTTTAGTTACTAAGGATAATCTTGACTGCTGTCCAGTGATCCACTCCTGGATCACTCTTGTACGCCTTGACTAACTCATGGCAATGCACACACAGGTGCGGTACACAGCATGGCATACTATACGAGCCTATGGCTAAGGCATAGGGGACGACATTCGTCCTTTCTCTGTCTTCTGTCGTTGTCGAGCTTTGAGTCTCACTCAACTTCACACCTTACAAATCAGGCGAGAACTTTTTCTCTCACTGATCCATTTTGAACTCTTTCAAAATCTTGTCAAGGTATGTACTCATTGAAAGTCTCATCAAGCATATTGATCTATCTCTATAGATCTTGATGCTCAACAATTAGGTAGTTTTATCCAGGTCTTCCTTTGAAAATCACTTTTCAAACAACCATTTATGCTTTCCAGAAATTCTACATTATTTCCGGTCAACAATATGTCATCCACATATACTTATCAGAAATTCTATAGTGCTCCCACTCACTTTACTGTAAATACAAGTTTCTCATAAACTTTGTATAAACCTCAAAACTTTGATCACCTCATCAAAGCGTATATTCCGACTCCGAGATGCTTGCTTCAGTCCATAGAAGGATCACTGAAGCTTGCACACCTTTTAGCATCCTTAGGACTGACAAAACCTTCTGGTTGTATCACATACAACCTTCCCTCAAGTAAACCGTTAAGGAAACGATGTTTTGACATCCATCTGCCAGATTTCATAATTGAAAATGCAGCAACTGCTAACATAATTCCAACAGACTTTACCATCGCTACGAGTGAGAAAGTCTCATCGCAGTCAACTCCTTGAACTTGTCACAAACATCTTTGTAACAAGTTGAACTTCACAAATGGTGACAATTACCATCAGCGTCTGTCTTCATTCTACAGATCCATTTGTACTCAACGACCTGCCGTCCAACGAGCAAGTCTACCAAATTATATACTTGGTTTTCATACATGGATCCTATCTCAGAGTTCATGGCCTCCAACCATTTGTCGGAATCCGGGGCCCTCATCGCTTCTCCATAGCTCGTAGGTTCATCGTTGTCCAACAACACGACCTCCAAGACAGGGTTGTCATACCACTTAGGAGCAGTACACATCCTTGTCGACCTATGATGTTCGATAGTAACTTGATCCTGAAGCTTCATGATCATCATCATTAACTTCCTTTTCAACTAACGTAGGCTTCACAGAAACAACTTCCTGCGCTGCGCTACTCTCTGGTTGAACAAAGGTTCAACAACCTCATCAAGTTCTATCTTCCTCCCACTCAATTCTTTCGAGAGAAACATTTCCTCGAGAAAGGATCCGTTTAAGCAACAAACACTTTGCACTAGGATCTGAGATACAAGGTTCACCCAACTGCTCTTAGGGTATTCTATGAAGATGCATTTGTCCGCCTTGGGTTCCACCTCATTAGGTGAAAACATTTTCCACACAAGTGTCGCAGCCCCAAATATTAAGAAATGACAGCTTAGGTTTCTAAGAAACCATAATTCACACGGTGTCATCTCAACAGATTTAGATGGTGCCCTATTTAAAGTGAATGTAGTTGTCTCTAATGCATAACCCCAAAATTATAGTAGTAAAATGATAAGCGACATCATAGCATGCACCATGTCCAATAGAGCATGACCATGATGTTCGGACACACCATCACACTATGGTGTTCTAGGTGGCGTTTTAGTTGTGAAACAAATTTCACATTGTCTTAAGTTGTATGCCAAACTCGTAACTCAGATATTTACCTCCATGATCATATCACCGTCATTTTATCTTCTCGTCACGATGATCTTAAACTTCACTCTGAATTTGCTTGAACCTTTCAAATGATTCAGACTTGTGTTTCATTAAGTAAATATACACTATATCCACTCAAATCATCAGTGAAGGTAAGAAAATAACGATATCCACCGCAAGCTACAAACACTCATTGGACTGTATACATCAACATGTATTGTTTCCAATAAGTCATTTTATCGTTTCATCAAGCCAGAAAACATGGTTTAGTCATCTTACCCAAAAGGTATGGTCCGCATGTCTCAATCGATTCAAAATCGAATGAGTCCAAAGATCCATCAGTATGGAGTTTCTTCATGCGCTTTACAGCAATATGACATTCAGCCGCAGTGCCACAAGTATGTGGTTCTATCATTATTAACTTTGTATCTTTTGGCATCTATGTTACGAACATGTATATTACTACACTCAATATTCAACAAACCATTCTCACTAGGTGCATGACCATTGAAGGTATTATTCATGTAAACAGAATAACCATTATTCTCTGACTTAAATGAATAACCGTATAACAAACATGATCTAATCATGTTCATGCTCAACGCAAAACACCACATAACGTTTATTTAGGTTCATCACTAATCTCGAAGGTAGAGAGAGCGTGCGATGTTGACCATATCAACCTTGGAAACATTTCCAACACACATCGCCACCTCACACTTAGCTAGTTCTTTCGCAGCTTTTATTTTGAGTCACTAACATTTAGCAACCGAACCGGTATCCAGTACCCAGGTGCTACTAGGAGTACTAGCAAGGTACACATCAATAACACGTATATCAAATATTCTTCTGTTGACATTGCCAGCCTTCTTATCTACCAAATATCTAGGGTTGTTCCACTTCAGCGACCGGTCTCCTCATAATTGAAGCACTTAGTCTTGGGTTTGAGTTCAACTTTGGGTTGCTTCACTGGAGCAGCAACTCGCTTGCCATCCATGAAGTTTCCTTCCGTGCCCTTGCCCTTCTCGAAACTAGAGGTTTTACTAACCATCAACACTTGATGCTCTTTCTTGATTTCTACCTTCGCGGTGTCAAACATCGCGAATAGCTCAGGAATTATTATTTCTATCCTTGGCAATTTATAGTTCATCACCAAGTTCTAGTAGCTTAGTGACAGTGACTTGGAGAACTATATCAAACACTATCTTATCTGGAAGATTAACTCCCACTCAATTCAAGCGTTTGTAGTACTCAGACAATCTGAGTACATGCTCAACGATTGAGCTATTCTCTTTCATCTTGCAAGCAGAGAATCTTGTTGGAGATCTCATATCTCGTAACACGGGCATGAGCCTCAGATCACAATCTCAGCTCTTAGAACATCTCATATGTTCCGTGACGTTCAAAATGTTTTGAAGCCTCAATTCTAAGCCGTAATGCATGATGCACTAAACTCTGAAGTAGTCATCGGAACGTGCCTGTCAGATGTTCACAACATCTACAGATGACGCTAGAGGGGGTGGCGCACCGAGCGGTGCATCAAGGACATAAGCCTTCTTGTGCAGCAACAAGGACAATCCTCAGATCACGGACCCAGTCCACGATATTGCTACCATCATCTTTCAATTCTATTTCTCTAGGAACCTATAAAAAATACAAGGGAGCTACAGCATGAGCTAGTAATCTACAACATAATTTGCAAATACACTATTGACTATGTTCATGATAATGAGTTCAATTAATCATATTACTTAAGAACTCCCACTCAAATTGACATCCCTCCGATCATTCGAGTGATACATGATCCAAATTCACCAACTCAAGTCCGATCATCACGTGAGTTGAGGTGGCTACAATGGTGAACATCGTTATGTTGATCATATCTACTGTATGACTCATGTTCGACCTTTCGGTCTCTTGTGTTCCGAGGCCATGTCTGTACATGCTAGGCTCGTCAGGTTTAACCCGAGTGTTCTGCACGTGCAAATCTGGCTTGCACCCGTTGTATGTGAACGTAGAGTCTATCACACCCGATCATCACCTGGTGTCTCAACACGACGAACTTTCGCAACGGTGCACACTCGGGGAGAACACAATTTATCTTGAAATTAAGTGAGGGATCACCTTATAATGCTACCGTCGTCCTAAGCAAAGCAAGGTGCATAAAAGGATTAAAATCACATGCAAATCATAAGTGACATGATATGGCCATGAACTTGTGCTTTTGATCTCCATCATGAAAGCACCGGCATGATCTCCATCATCACCGGCATGACACCATGATCTCCATCATCTTGATTTCCATCAACGTGTCGCCATCGGGGTTGTCACGCCCTGCATGCTTCTACTACTATTGCTACCGTTTAGCGATAAAGTAAAGCATTACATAGCGCTTAATGATTGACACGCAGGTCATACAATAATTAAAGACAACCCTATGGCTCCTGCCGGTTGCCGTATTCATCGACATGCAAGTCGTGATAATCTATACTCACATGATCATCTCATACATCACATATATCACATCATGTAATTGGCCATATCATATCACAACATACCCTGCAAAAAAAAGTTAGACGTCCTCTAATTGTTGTTGCATGTTTTATGTGGCTGCTACGGGTATCTAGCAAGAACAATTCTCACCTACGCAAAAACCACAACGGTGATACACTAGTTGCTTTTCAACCTTCTCAAGGACCGCCTTTGTCGAATCCGATCCAACTAAAGTGAGAGAAACTGTCACCCGCAAGCCATCTAGGCAACAAGTTGCGTCGAGGGAACCGGTCTCTCGTAAGCGTACGAGTAATGTTGGTCCGGGCCGCTTCATCTCACAATCCCGCTGAACCAAAATCCGACCAATGGAGGAAGCAATCTAAGCATCAACACCCACAAACCTTTTGTGTTCTAGTCGAGATCTCATCGAACCATCAACCTAGCTCATGATGCCACTGTTGGGGAACGTCGCATGGGAATCAAATAATTTCCTACGCACACGCAAACCTATCCATGGTGATGAGAATCTACGAGAGGGAGAGTGGATCTACGTACCCTTGTAGATCGCTAAGCGGGAAGCGTTAAGAAACGCGGTTGGTGTAGTCGAACATCTTCGCAATCCAAATCGCCGAGCATCCCGCGATCTCATCACGATCCGTCCCGCTATCCAATCACGATCCGTCCCGTGAACTCATCACAATCCGTCCCGTGATCTCATCACGATCCATCTCACGATCCTAATCATGATCTGTCCCGCGAACTCATCACGATCCATTCCGCGATCTCATCACGAACCGTCTCGCGATCTCGATCACGGTCCTTCCGATCTAGCGCCGAACAGACGGCACCTCCGCGTTCAGCACACGTGCAGCTTGATGACGATCTCCACCGTCTTGATCCAGCAAGAGGAGGTGGAGAGGATAGAGAGTTCACTGGCAGCGTGATGGCGCTCCGGTGATGGTGGTGGAGTGATTCCGGCAGGGCTCCACCTAAGCGCTGCGAAATACCGATCTACAGGAGAAACTGTGCACCGGTGAAACGGGTAGCACGTGGCCGGAAATTCTGTCCAAAAACCACCCAAACCACCAGTATATAAAGGAGGAGAGGAGGAGGAGGAGGGCTGGTGCAAGGCCTAGCCAATTCGGCCACAAGAGGGAGGGAGAGAAGGACTCTCCTTCTCCAATCCTAGTTGGACTAGGATTGCTCCCTATTGGCTGATTTTCCACTTTTTCCTTTAGGACTTTCTCCTCCTGCGCCATGGGCCTTTGTGGCTGTTTCCCCAGCCCACTTAGGGCTGGTTATTATTATCCCACATCCCATGGACCTCTTGGGGTCGAAATACCCCTCCCGGAGGTCTCCCGGTACACTACCGGCACTCTCGGTACACTACCGATGAGCCCGAAACTTTTCCGGCAACCAAACTGGGACTTCCTATATATGAATCTTTACCTCCGGACCATTCCGGAGCTCCTCGTGACATCCGGGATCTCATCTAGGACTCCGAACAACCTTCGGTCACCACCATACATAAATCTACACTACCGAAACATCACCGAACCTTAAGTGTGCAGACCCTGCGGGTTCGAGAACTATGTAGACATGACCGAGACACCTCTACGGCCAGTAACCAATGGCGGGACCTAGACGTCCACATTGGTTCCTACATATTCTACGAAGATCTTTATCGGTCAAACCTCTATGTCAAGGATTCAGTTAATCCCATGTAACGTTCCCTTTGTTCTTCGGTATATTCCTTGCCCGAGATTCGATCGTCGGTATCTCTATACCTAGTTCAACCTCATTACTGGAAAGTCTCTTTACTCGTTCCGTAATACATGATCCCGTGACTAACACTTAGCCGCATTGCTTGCAAGGCTTGTTTGTGATTGTGCATTACCGAGTGGGCCTTGAGATACCTCTCCGTCACACGGAGTAACAAATCCCAGTCTCGATCCATGCCAACTCAATAGAAACCATCGGAGATACCTGTAGAGCACCTTTATAGTCACCCAGTTACGTTGTGACATTTGATACACACAAGGCACTCCTCCGATATCCGTGAGTTGCATGATCTCATGGTCATCGGAACATATACTTGACATGCAGAAAACAGTAGCAATAAACTGACATGATCATATGCTACGTTTGTAGTTTGGGTATTGTCCATCACATCATTCTCCTAATGATGTGATCTCATTATCAAATGACATCTCATGTCCATGTCTAGGAAACCTTAACCATCCTTTGATCAACGAGCTAGTCCATTAGAGGCATACTAGGGACATGGTTTTGTCTATGTATCCACACATGCATTTAAGTCTCCGATCAATACAATTATAGCATGGATAATAAACGTTTATCATGAACAAGGAAATATAATAATAACTAATTTATTATTGCCTCTAGGGCATATTTCCAACAGTATCACTAGTCCCCATCCAAGAGCAAGCCAACTACTCCAAGGAAGCCACCAACACCTAAACCCAGAGGACATCTATTGAAGTCTTCGCCGACGCGGTTTTCTCGACTCCTTCATCAGCTACAGGAGAAGGCCATTCCCAGAGCGACGCTTAGCTCTATATTCTTTGAACTTTTTGGTATCTTGTTCCAAAGGGGAAGAAGTGTATAGATCGTAGGGCTTCGAGAGAGAGAGAGAGTTTTGGCTTTTGATTGCTCTCTGCACCTTGAAAACTTGAAAACTTTTGGTTTCTCACTTGTTAATGTCAAACTTTGTTGGTGTTTGATCATATACTCCTTGTGTGTTGCTACTACTTCCTATCCTTGAGATGTTTTATGATGATCATTCACTTATGTTTGGTGTGATGTGCTTTTTAATTCATTCATGTTATTCTCGCACGCCACCAAGTTGTATGTGACATGGAAGAGTACCCCAAGAACCTAATCGATTGTGCATTTGCATTCAAACGCAAATTTAAAAATAATGCACAAATTTAGGGGCAGATCTTGCTTATCACATACTTCTCAAAGCGACAATGTTATTCATTGATTATATCATATGTTGAAGCTTTGATCTATATTTTTTCATCAATTACCAAAAAGGGGGAGATTGAAAGCATAACTTCTCCCTAGGTGGTTTGGGTAATTAATAATGATATATACATTGGACTAATGTTTCCGCCAAGTATATTTCAAGAAAGTTCAATGATGGATTGGCTAAAGGATTGTGAGGAGATTCGCTAGATGCAAGGAATACCTATTGGCAACAAGCTTGAAGACTCTACATTTTACTTTTCATGAGAAATCACTTTTGGGTACATAGGAAAGCCAATACTATTAACAGGGGATGACGAATTATGATGATATGGTTGCTCAAGTGCTTAGAGATTAGCCACCAAAAAATACTCATCCATTCTCCCACAAAAATACTTTGTCCAAAACCTAAAGTCCAAAATCGGTGCCACCAACAAATCCCATTCGGCCCTACCAAGTTTTGCTGTAGACAGAACCCATGCCAAACCCTAGCTTCTCGATGACACCAACATCAACTTTTGGTGAAACCAAAAGCAGTGACCAACCTTTTGTTGTCCCATTTCTAAAAATTGGAATTTCCAAGTTTTATGAATCAGTAACACTATGTTTTGGAAACTGTCCAGGTTAGCTAAGGCGGTCCCACCAAGAATTATATATCGGTCTCACCGAAACGCGAAAAGTTGTCACATTTTGCACTGGTCGCTGCAACCGAGTTTTTACTTTGGTTTCACCAATTTGGGCAATAATTTTGTAATGGTTGAATTTTTGGAGATGCCTATATATACCCCTCCACCACCTCTCACTCGTAAACGAAGCATTCAGAACATACCTACACTTGTCCTATCCATTTTTCTAAGAGAGAACCACCTACTCATGTGTTGAGACCAAGACCTTCCACTCCAACCATATGAATCTTGATTTCTAGCCTCCCCAAGTTGCTTTCCACCCAATCAACCTCTTCTACCAAGCCAAATCTATGAGAGAGTGCTTGTGTGTTGAGGAGAATATCTTTTGAAGCACAAGAGCAAGGATTTCATCATTGTTACCACATTTATTACCTTTTGGAGGGGGAGTGCCTCCTAGATTGGTTAGGTGCCGCTTTGGAGCCTCCTTCTTAGTGTTGTGGAGTTGAACTAGGAAGTTTGTACGGGCAAGGAGATCGCCTAGATCATGAAGATCTACCCATAGTGAGGCTAGTCCTTCGTGGACGGAAGCCTGATGGAATAGACGAGATTGCTACTTTGTGGACCCTAACGGGTGGAGCCCTCCGTGGACTATTGCGACCGCTACCCTCCATTGGTTGAAGTCTCCATCAGCGTGGACGTACGATAGCACCACCTATCAGAACCACGGGAAAAATCTTCATGTCATCAATTGTATTTGATCCTCCTACCCTACCTTTAATTTCATGTGCATGTCTTTACTTTTTGCTGCTATACTCTTCGACTTGCATGTGTAGGGTGTACTTGACTTGCTACAATTGCTAAAACTTGCCAACGCTTAAAATTGGGAAGAGGCTAGATTTTTATTTGGTCAACTTGTCTAATCACCCCCCCCCTTTAGACATACTTCGGATCCTACACTCGGCTGGCACGGCTCAATCTCTAGTGCTCTAGACTGCTACATGTACGTGCATTCGGCATGGCTATTTGTAGGCGCAGCGCCACATGGGGCGAACAATTTTGTGCGATCAGAATTGTAATGTTGTGATTCAAATTCAAGTATAAAATACTCCTACTAGCAGATGCCTATTTCAAAGCTGGCGCCACTAATTATCTACACATATAATGGTTTTACTGTTGAAATTATTAGCACTTTCCTGATTAGGCTAATCCACGAGTAAACAACAAGCATGATACCTAAGCATACTAGCACGTACAGTACATAGAACCGAAATATCTATGACATGGCATATACGGCTAGCACGAGAACAAGTAAACGAGGAATCAACAAATCATACCCTCCCGCTGGCCAAACCAATGAGGCGGCGGCAGCAACAGCCTCAGTGTCATCCGTGGCCTTCTTCTTGGTAGCAGCGACAATGGCGACCATGGTATCGATGCAGGGGAAGTAGTTGAAGAAGAGGAGGAAGGAGATGAGGACAGATCGGGAGCATCCACATCGAGACGCTCCCCAAAACCCTTATTGTCGTTCTGCCGGGCAGGATCTCAAACGACAGGGTTCCGGAGGCACCTGCTCTCCCGGCCAACTATGCATGCGGTCGTCGGGATGGGATCGTCGCAAGCAGCACATTGAGAGGAATAGTAGATGATGGCTAGGGTTGTATAGAGAGGGAGAGAGTGAACAAATTAGGTTACATTCCAAAGTTGGTTCCTCCTTATATAGGTCGTCGGGTAGATGGGCTTGGGCCAGGCCCATGACCGAGTCTGCAAACAGCCCACGGTCCAACATCTCGGACACTGGCACTTTCGTTTAGCGATTCGTTAATTAATCCATAATTAACTAACCATTTCTCACCGGAAAAAATAAGGCTCGGCTCGGCTCATTCCCGTAACTCGTGGCACGCGCGCGTCGTGACGAGGCAAGGTGAGGCGGGCACAGAGGAGGAGGAGCACGCATGTACAACTCCTCTTACCAAGCTTCCAACTCTTATAAAGGGGTCTCATGCTTACTACTGTAGCAGTATGGGACTAAACTTCCCACCACTTGTCATACATTCACATGGGCCATAGAGATTAACCAGGTATTATTGTCTTATATGGTCCTAAGCCCATCTATTATCCAACAACCCCGCACCAGATCTCAAGGCACGTAAGTTTGTCAATTGTTCCAAACAATTTTTGATATACCTGAATTTTCACTGGATACTGTTAAGTTGAACTTCCACCTGGTGGAACAAGATTAGACTTCTTCACAACTAAACAATGGACTATGCCTTGGATTTTCAGTTTAGCGTGCAAAAGTTTTGCCAATTGTCAACTGCTACGTGGCTACCAAAGACTAAACTCCATGGGTGGAGCTTATTAGTCATACTCCTTACCTTCTCATGAGCTTCCTAGAGATTACCCAGTCTAATAGGCTGTGACCAGCAATCAGGCTCACATAGGTGTGTTCCTCCAAAGAATGCTCTATAGGTTAGCATGTTGCTTACACAAGCTTTGGAACACATTAAGACAATGCCAGCCTGCCTTATAGATTATGAGAGTATTGCATCTCCAACAGAGTGGGATAGTAAGGATCCTCTCCTTAGTTGACCACTGGATTGCTTTCCTAGGTCCTAATTCATGGGATCTCCGATCACATAGGTTGGGTTACCCCCATGGCAACTTACGTGGGTCTCATGTCCATCTCCCTCGATCAATTTTCTATCACAATCCGTGACAGCCCTTTTGTAAAGGGATCTGCCGGATTCTTAGCCGTCTAGATATAATCCAACATTATTACTCTAGAGTTTCCTGAATGCCTGACAGATTTCAATCTTCTTCTTATATGCTTTGTGGATTGCATGTTTTCCTTTGAACTCTTAGCCTTGGCAATCATTGTTTGATTGTCATAGTTCATAAGGATAGCCGGGACTGTCTTATCAACCACTGGCAAATCCATCAAAAGCTCTCGAAGCCATTCTGCTTCGATGCATGATGTGTCTAATGTTGTGAGTTATGCTTCCATAGTCGATTTCATTGGTCTTCTTCTTGCGAGACTTCCAGGAACAACAGCACCACCAAGTGTGAAGACATATCCACTTGTGTCTTTCATCTCATCAGCACCAGATATCCAATTTGAATCACTATACCCTTCAAGAACCGTCGGCTACCCAGATAGTTGATTATGTAGTTCGTAGTACCTTGCAAATAACACATGACTTTCTCAACGACATGCCAATGCACAGCTCCCAGGTTGGAAACAAACCGGCTCAGTTTGCACACCGCAAATGAGATGTCAGGACGAGTAGCACATGCTAGGTACATGAGTGAACCGGTCACTTGAGAATATATCAATTGATCAACAGTCGTGCCTTCAAATTTTCGAATCCGCAAGCTAGGATCATATGGTGTTGCAGAAGGTTTGTAGTCAGAATATCCAAAACGACTCAAGATTATCTTCACGTGGTAGGATTGCAAAAGTGTAATCCCATCGTCTTTTTCTCGCATCATCTTGATGTTTAGGATAACATCGGCCACACGTAGGTCTTTCATCTCAAAGTTATGAGAGAGAAAAACCTTGACCTCCTCAATTACTTTGAGGTGGGTCACAAATATTAGTATGTAATCGACATGCATACAAAGTATTACTCCTTCGCCCCCACCATGGCGATAGTATACACATTTGTCAGGTTCATTAACAACAAAGCCAGCAAATGTCAAAGTTGTATTAAACTTCTCATGACATTGCTTAGGCACTAGTTTCAGGCCGTACAAAGATTTCAATAGCTTGCACACCTTTCTTTCCTGACTATTTACTACAAAGCCATCTGGTTGTTGCATGTAAATTTCCTCGTCTAGATCTTCGTTAAGGAAACATGTCTTAATGTCCATCTGATGAGCGATAAGCCAATGCGAGGCAGCCAATGAGTGTAACACTCAAACGGTTTTCAGTCTAGCCACATGTGAGTAAGTATTGAAGAATTCTTCTTCTTCCTTTTGAGTATATGAAAGCACAACATGCTCCCTTGGTGGTTTTGATAATTCATGACAACATACATTATCTCTTGGACTAATACTTTTATCTAGTGTATTTCAGATAATAGTCCATGGAGAGTTGGGTTGGCAAAAGGATTGTGGAGATACCCTACGAGGCAAGGAAATAGGTTGGCCAAGCTTCAAGCAAGAGAACTCTAAATTTTATAGAAATAACTTTGAGTCCATAGGAAATCCAATACTATTAAAAGGGGGTAAGGTTTTGTTGGTGAACAAAATGCTCATATGTGCACAAGTGATAGTCACCAAAAACACCCACAAACTCTCCCACCAAAGTCCGTTCAAAGCCAAATACTCAAAATCGGTGCAACCAACATTCTACACTCGGTGCCATCGATTCCAAACCCTAGATAGACTCAGCCAAACCCTACCTTTTCGATGCAACCAATACTGCATTCGGTGCCACCAAGTTGGGTTGCCATCTTTCTGTTACGCAAGTTAACAGTTTTGATCCCTCTGAGATTGTCGAATCGGCGTCACCGAGATTGGGCATTCTGACCGTTGGTCACCTTATCGATGCAACCGAGTTTCCTATATCGGTCTCACTAAGATTCAAAAGTTGCTAACTTTAAGTCACTTCGGTACAACCGAGATTCACACGTCGGTTCCACCGAGTCTGACTTATTGTGTGTAGCGGTTGGAATTTTGGAGATGCCTATATATATATCCGTTCACCACCACCTACTCGAAAGAGAAGCACTCAGAATTATTCCATACTTGCCCCATCCAATTTTCTGAGAGGGAACCATCTACCCTTGTCTTGAGGTCAAGATCTTCCACTCCAACCATATGGATCTTGATTTCTAGCCTTCCGAATTTGCTTTCCACCAATCCCATCTCTTTCACCAAGCCAAATCTATGACAGAGTGATTGTGTGTTGAGGAGTCTATCATCTTGAAGCATAAGAGCAAGGAGTTTATACTGAGCCTATTACCTTTTGGAGGGTGGTGCCTCCTATATTGGTTAGGTGTCGCTTGGGAGCCTCCTACTTTGTGTTGTGGAGTTGAACCAAGAAGTTTGTACGGGCAAGAAGATTTCCTACTTCGTGAAGATCTACCCATAGTGAGGCTAGTCCATCATGGACGGAAGTCGTTATGGAATAGTCAAGGTTGCTACTTAGTGGACCCTTATGGGTGGAGCCCTCCATGGACTCTTCCGGACGTTACCCTCCATGGGTTGAAGACTCCATAAACGTGGACGTATGATAGCACCACCTATCGGAACCACGGGAAAAGTCTTTGGGTCTCCAATTGCGTTTGATATATATATATATATATATCAACTCTTTACTTCTTGTGCAATGTCTTTACTTTCCGCTGCCATATTTGTTGACATGCATGTGTTGGTTATATAGACTTGCTAGTCTTGCTAAAACTATTAAAATCTGCCAACCAATTAACTTGGGAAAAGGTTAGGTTTTAATTTCCTGTTAGTAGTCTATTCACCCCCCCTATAGACACTCTTCTAGCGATCCCTCAATTGGTATCAGAGCATTGGTATCCATTGCTTCGGTTTAATCACCAAGGAGGAAGATGGATGTGTCTAGTATAGGGAGTTTGAGTTGTAGAGGGCCTATTCTTGATGGAGAGTACTATAGTCAATGGAAAACTTTGATGCTTGAGTTGTTTAATGAATTTCAATTGAGCAAATCTGTTATGCGCCCCTATGAGCCTCCTATTGATCCCTTGCATCCCACACACGAAGAGGAAATTTATATGCTATGCAATCTTAGAACTATTAATCTTATTGTTAGAGCTTTGCCTAGAAATGTGCTCAACCAAATGAAGAATTTTGCGTGTGCTTATACTTTCCGGAAGATTTGGACAAACGATATCCAAATTATTCATTGAATAATCTTGATGAAATTCTTCATAAAACTACTGCCTTTCACAAAATGACGCCTTGTGATCCTAAGTTTGATGATTGTCTATTTGAGATTAGAGACCACATGTGTGCTAAAGGAGACATCACAACTATCAAGAATATTATTATACAGGCCCTTCGCATTCATAAACTTGAACATTATTGTCGGTGTCAAAACCGGCGGATCTCGGGTAGGGGGTCCCGAACTGTGAGACTAGGATCGACGGTAACAGGAGACAAAGGGGAGACGACCCAGGTTCGGGCCCTCCAATGGAGGTAATACCCTACGTCCTGCTTGATTGTATTGATGGCGTAAGGGGTTACAGAGTTGATCTACCTTGAGATCGTATGTCTAACCCTAGATGAGTTGTTCTGACCCTATGCCCTAAAACCTTCCGGCTTATATAGATGTCGGGGGTGTCCTTGGCTTACACATGGTCGGTTACATGCCAAAGAGATAACTTGCCTAACTACAGCTAATAACATGGAGAACACGTCTTGACTCCATGAAGCTTCCGTCCTGGTGCGGATGGTCCTTGATCATCCGATGCCTGCCTTGCGGCCCATACAGTCTGGCCCGTGAACAATGGGTCGGCTATCCAAGGACCCCTTAATCTAGGACTCCCTCAGTAGCCCCCGGACTGGCCTTCAACGCCAATATATATTCGGTTGATTTATTTGCGTCGTCGTCTTTGGCTTGCAAGGCGAGTCCCCTCATCCTTCTTCGTTCGACATCCGACAAGTCTTCGGCAAGATCCCAAGTGTCGCGGGCGTGGGTCATTATAATAACTGCATGAGTTCCTCGACTTTCGTGCGTCATGGGGAAGTGAGTGGCCAGCGATTTTTACAATCTTACCCCTCCACAATGGAGGCACCAACCCATTTAATCAAACAAAATCGTGGTTCAAACCACATCTTCTTCCTCCCTCTCGTCAAAAACTCCTAGCAGAAGCTCCACGCAAACATGGCTAACGCTCCCAGCTCCTCAGCACGCCCATACGGCCAGGGCCCAGGAGACTGGACCAGCTGCTCCGTCACACTCCTGCGGCTCCGTAATCTGGAGATCCAAGGATATCTCCCATCATCAGATTTGGCGGTGACCCGCGCAGGTCTGTTCTCTTATGGTGAGGAGGTTTTCGACGAGCACTTCCCTAATCCAAACAAGGGGGAACGCGTCTGCTTCGTCCCCTTCCTTCTCCGGGGCCTTGGGTTCCCAATCCACCCATTCTTGAGGGGGTTACTTGAGTTCTACGGGATTCAACACCACCATCTCGCCCCAGGGTCGATCCTACACATCTCGGGCTTTGTCGCCCTCTACGAGATATTCTTAGGGTGCGAAGCTCATTTTGATCTGTGGAGGAAATACTTCTGCCTCATCCCCCGAATTCGGGACAAGACCATCTTAGAGCTCGGCGGGGCCGAAGTATGCCGCATAGCGGGAACGGGGTATCCGGCTGGCACACCGAAGAAATCTAAAGAATGGACTTCGAAGTGGTTCTATATTGAAGGTGTCCCCCTGTTCGAGCCAACTCGGACAGGACTGCCCGAATACTCTGACCTCCTCCCGAAGAAGAGGTACAACTGGCGACCCAAGAGCTCATCTCAAGAGGAGAGCACTGAGGTGTAACACCTAGCCATGCAAGTGCGAATGCTTGCCCATCACCGGCTGACCATGATTGACGTCATGGCCGCCACTATCTCCTGGTGCGTGCAGCCCCTCCAACAGAGGGTCCACCACTTATGGCGGTACAACGGGACAAGCGACGCCACGCGTTCTCGAAAACTAGGTCCTGCCAATCCAACAGCGATGGCCGCCGCACTTCCTGACCTGTATAAAGGAGAGCAAGAAAACTTCATACGGCGGTCAACCAAGAAACGATATTCGGCCCACAATCCCATGGAACAGGTAAACCTTCCTCTTTCAATCATGAAATAGTTTGGGGCTTGATTCCGTACTCTATTTGACCAAGGCCTTGGTGTGAATAGGAGTGGAGGAGCTTCGTTGAGACAGTTAACTGTCCGGCTCCTCAGCCCGAGAATCATTCACATGACAACGATCTGGGGTTCGACAAGGACCCGGATCTCCTTCATGACTTCGAAAACGGAGTCTACTACCAAGACAACATCGTCCAGACCCCGGTGGCTATCATAGTCTATTACCCCGAGTCATTCTCCATTCCGTCCGCGGGTAAGAAGAAAAGCTCCTCCAGAGGCCTGGAGAGTGCCCTGGATGCACCGGTCTCGGCCCCCAAGCGTTGCTGATCAGCACGCCATGCGCCAGTAGCCGAAGCCGCGGGCGAGTCAGAGGCTGGCCGAGACCCTGCAAAGGAGCCGGACATGGGGACGAATCCACCCGTCCGCGCATCCCTAAGGTACATTGTTCGGATATTCACTTTATCATTGTACTCAGCAGAATCTCATAGCCGCTCATTTTTTACCTAGGCGAAACACCCAATCTTCTCCTACCGAGGGGGCTGCCGGGTGCCAGGAGACGCCCGAAGCTCCCCGGCCACGACCCATGCGGCTTCCGCTACGGAAGCTCCTATGGATGATCCACGCCTGCCGAATCTGGCGACGGAGTATCCGTCACCAAATCGGAAGTGGAGAGTTCCATGCATCATCAGCACCGATGGGAGGCCATGCGGCACCCAATTTTCTCCGACCAGGAGTTTGGTGCCCTACGCTCGGTGGATGCATATCTCGGGGCCGCCCGAGCTGGATTCGGTGAAGCTATGAAGCTGATAACAAGCAACATTCAGGTAAGAGGTCGGATTTATAGAATCGGCATACTTGTGTAAGCCTAGTAGCCCCCGATCCTTAATTTGATTTAGAAAAAACAAATTAAGGATCTCCATATTGTTTGATGCGGGCCTCAAAGCAACAGTCTGAGCAATTGGCCAAGGCCCTCGAGGAGAGCCGCACGGAAGTGCAGTCCATGAAGGCCGAACTAGCACAAGTGAAGAGCTTCACGCGAGAGGCTCATGATGAGTATGCTTTTACTGCTACTCTTTTTACATTATCGTGTCTGACATATGGATTCCGTGTAGGAGCCGAATCAATAGGACATATGGAAAGGCAGCTGGAAGAAGCCCGGGATTCACAAAGGTATGCGGAATCCCAGCAGCAAGTTGGTTGTCTCGTTATACAAAAACAGGCTGAAGAAATAAAGAGTTTAAAGACTCAATTGTCCCAAGCTCAAGAAGAGAATCAAAAGCTTTGGAGGGGTGTATTCGGTAAATACAATTGTGCTATGAGTAAGTATTTCCGATGTAGAGAATGATAATAATTGCGCTTGTTATCTTGTGTGCAGGTCTCCTAACCGAACATCCTAAAGAGGAGATCGAGTCATACCAAGGGGATCTACTGAAGGAGTTGACCTCTTTCCATAAGCGCGTGCAAAAAGCGATGAAAGGGATGGTGAAGGCATTATGGCCCACCGAACAGCCACCTGAAGGGCCAGCCGCACTTGTGGATCGATTTAGGGGGGCTCGGGATAGGTTCAGGCTGTGGAAGACTTCAGCCTCCCACGAAGGAGCACAGGAGGCGTGGGCAATGGTCAAGCCCCGTTTCACTGGACTTAACCCCGAGCATATGGCGTGGGTTGGTCCTGTGGGATAGGATGGAAAAGAAGTGCCACTCCACTTGGTATATGACCAGGTGATGCCAGTCGCCCGTCTCTAGCAAGCACACTGCCCCCTCAACATAATAATTGATGATCTCAATCAACAGCCGCATATGTAATTTACATATACATGTATAAAACAATCCGTGTTGTAAACTTTGTCTTAACCAGCCATTGGCTTCTCCCTCCTATGCGAAGAGCTCGGGAGTGTTCCTTCTTATTATTCCTTCGCCAAAGAGCAAACTGTATTCGGGGAACCAGGCAATTCGTCCATGTGGTGCGAATAGACAAAAAGCACACAGAAAGATATGTTATATTACAACGTAGCGTAAGAAAAATCTTTCGGGGAAAATAGTACCTCTATCGATACCTTTTGCCGGGGTTCTACGAAGAGCGTACTTAGGAATCCGCCTAATTGCAGTACGCGACTAAGTGTCCTTCGGGAATAAGAGACCCAAACAACAGAAATATAAGGTGTTTCCGTCATAGCCGACCAATTGTGTACGAAAGATAGCTAGCTTTCGGCTTTACCCGTCTGAGGTACGTGTCCGAATGACCCGGCCGTAACAATCGTAGAGGTTCTCCCTTTACTCTCTAGCCGAACAAGCGGGAATGTAGAGAGTAACCACAGGAGCGAGGCAACCTGGCTTGGCAAAGTCTTAGTTAAAATTGATGCATATGATGGCTAAAACATGACAAAAAAACATGCGCACCCGGTAAGTATGAACAGTTAAAATCCTGTCTATTAAAAGAAGCCCCCACATGCTGTGTTCGGATTTAACTCTTATGGTGTATGCCGATTATCTGTAGTACAAGATTGGTTCAGCCAAACATAGGGTAGGAAAAGAAATTGTCCCTATCGAACAGCAAAGTGGGAAAGGAAATGGCGAAAAAGGCCAAAAATAGCGGAAAAGGAAAAGGTTGTTGGGGAACGTTGCATGGGAAACAAAAAATTTCCTACGCACACGCAAGATCTATCCATGGTGATGAGCATCTATGAGAGGGAGAGTGGATCTGCATACCCTTGTAGATCGCTAAGCGGGAAGCATTAAGAAACGCCGTTGGTGTAGTCGAACGTCTTCGCGATCCAAATCGCCGAGCATCCCGCGATCTCATCACGATCCATCCCGCGATCCAATCACGGTCTGTCCCGCGAACTCATCATGATCCGTCCCATGATCTCATCACGATTTGTCTCGCGATCTTGATCACAGTCCTTCCAATCTAGCGCCGAACGGACGACACCTCCGCATTCAGCACACATACAGCTCGATGAAAATCTCCGCCTTCTTGATCCAGCAAGAGGAGGTGGAGAGGTAGATGAGTTCTCCGGCAGCGCTATGGCGTTGAGGCGATGGTGGTGGAGCTATTCCAGCAGGGCTTCGCCTAAGCACCGCTAAAAACCGATCTAGAGGAGAAACTGCGATCTAGAGGAGAGGTAGCACGTGGCTATTAGGGTTAGCTTTTTCCTCTAAATCCTCAAGGAGGCAGCCTCAAACCCTGAAGGTTTGGTCGAAATTGGAGGTGGAGTAGTCCTACTCCATTCCTATTAGGAGTAGGATTCCTCCTTTCCACTTGGAAACTCTTTCCACCTCTCCACCTTTGGATTTTTTCCTTCTCAAACAACTCCATACACATGGGCCCTTAGAGGAGGCTTCGTCCGGCCCACTAGGGGCTGGTTTAACTCCTCCCACAGCTCATGTAGCCTCTTGGGTCGAAATAACTCTCCCGATGGTCCCCCGGTACACTACCGGCACTCCCGGTACACTACCGATGAGTCTGAAACTTTTCCGGTGACCAAAACAGGAGTTTCTATATATCAATCATTACCTGTGGACCATTCCGGAGCTCCTCGTTATGTCCGGGATCTCATCCAGGACTCCGAATAACCTTTGGTCACCACCATACATAACTCTATACTACCGAAACGTCACCAAACCTTAAGTGTGCAGAACATGCGGGTTCGAGAACTACGTAGACATGACCGAGACACCTCTACGGTCAATAACCAATAGTGGGACCTAGATGCCCATACTGGTTCCTACATATTATACGAAGATCTTTATCGGTCGAACCTCTATGTCAAGGATTCAGTTAATCCTGTATGATGTTCCCTTTGTTCTTCGGTATGTTACTTGCCCGAGATTCGATCGTCGGTATCTCCATACCTAGTTCAACCTCGTTACCGGCAAGTCTCTTTACTCGTTCTGTAATACAAGATCCCGTGACTAAAACTTAGTCACATTGCTTGCAAGCCTTATTGTGATGTTGTATTACCGAGTGGGCCCTAAGATACCTCTCCGTCACACGGAGTAACAAATCCCAGTCTTGATCCATGCCAACCCAACAGACACCCTCGGAGATACCTGTAGAGCACCTTTATAGTCACCCAGTTACGTTGCGACGTTTAATACACACAAGGTACTCCTCCGGTGTCAGTGAGTTGTATGATCTCATGGTCATAGGAACAAATACTTGACATGCAGGAAACAGTAGCAATAAACTGACACGATCATATGCTACATTTATAGTTTGGGTCTTGTCCATCCCGTTATCAAATGACATCTCATGTCCATGACTAGGAACCATAGCCATCTTTGATCAATGAGCTAGTCTATTAGAGGCATACTAGGGACAGGGTGTTGTCTATGTATCCACACATGTATCTGAGTTTCTAATCAACACAATTATAGCATGGATAATAAAAAATTATCATGAACAAGGAAATATGATAATAACCAATTTATTATTGCCTCTAGGGCATATTTCCAACAGTCTCCCAATTGGACTAGAGTCAATAATCTAGTCCACATTACCATGTGATTCGCATTGTTATGAATCTAACACCCAATGAGTTCTGGGGCTCGATCATGCTTTGCATGTGAGAGAGGTCTTATAGTCAACGGGTCTGCGACATTTAGATCCGTGTGTACTTCCACTTGGAGCTATTCCAAATGGTTGCTCTACTATATGTATCCAGATTGCTACTAAGAGTCATCCGGATTGGTGTCAAAGCTTGCATCGACGTAACTCTTTACGATGAACTCTTTCTTACCTCCATAATCGAGAAACATTTCCTTAGTCTTTTAGTTACTAAGGATGATCTTGACCGCTGTCCAGTGATCCACTCCTCGATCACTCTTGTACCCCTTGATGGACTCATGGCAAGGCACACATAGGTGCGGTACACAGCATGGGATACTATACAGAGCCTATGGCTAAGGCATAGGGGACGACATTCGTCCTTTCTCTTTCTTTTGCCATGGTCGAGCTTTGACTCTCACTCAGCGTCACACCTTACAAAGCAAGCGAGAACACTTCTCTCTGACTAATCCATTTTGAACTCTTTCAAAATCTTGTCAAGGTATGTACTCATTCAAAGTCTCATCAAGCATCTTGATCTATCACTATAGATCTTGATGCTCAACAATTAGGTAGCTTTATCCAGGTCTTCCTTTGAAAATCTCCTTTCAAACAACCCTTTATGCTTTCCAGTAATTCTACATTATTTTTGATCAACAATATGTCAACCACATATGCTTATCAGAAACTCTATAGTGCTCCCACTCACTTTATTGTAAATACAAGTATCTCATAAACTTTGTATAGACTCAAAAACTTTGATCACCTCATCGAAGTGTATATTCCAACTCCGAGATGCTTGCTTAAGTCCATAGAAGGATCACTAAAGCTTGCTCACCTTTTAGCATCCTTAGGACTGACAAAACCTTCTGGTTGTATCACATACAACTTTTCCCCAATTAAACTTTTAAGGAAACGATGTTTTGTCATCCATCTGCCAGATTTCATAATTGAAAAATGTAGCAACTGCTAACATAATTCCAACAGACTTTAGCATTGCTACGAGTGAGAAAGTCTCATCGCAGTCAACTCTTTGAACTTGTCAGAAACTTCTTTGTGAGAAGTCGAGCTTTATAAATGGTGACATTTACCATCAGCGTCTGTCTTCATCTCAAAGGTCCATTTGTACTCGACGACCTGTAGTCCAACGAGCAAGTCTACCAAAGTCTATACTTGGTTTTCATACATGGATCCTTTCTCAGATTTCATGGCCTCTAACCATTTGTCAGAATCCGGGCCCACCATCGCTTCTCCATATCTCATAGGTTCATCGTTGTCCAACAACATGACCTCCAAGACAAGGTTGTCGTACCACTCAGCAGCAGTATGCATCCTTGTCGACCTACGAGGTTCGATAGTAACTTGATCCGAAGCTTCATGATCATCATCATTTACTTCCTTTTCAACTGACATAGGTTCCACAAAAACATCTTTTTGCGCTACGCTACTCTCTGGTTGAAACAAAGGTTCAACAACCTCATCAAGTTCTATCTTCCTCCCACTCAATTCTTTCGAGAGAAACTTTTTCTTGGGAAAGGACCCGTTTTAGCAACAAACACTTTATGCTTGGATCTGAGATAGAAGGTTCACCCAACTGTTCTTAGGGTAATCTATGAAGATGCATTTGTCCGCTTTGGGTTCGAGCTCATTAGGTGAAAACATTTTTCCACACAAGCGTCGCAACCCCAAACATTAAGAAATGACAGCCTAGGTTTCTATCAAACCATAATTCACACGGTGTCATCTCAATAGATTTAGATGGTGCCCTATTTAAAGTGAATCTAGTTGTCTCTAATTCATAACCCCAAAATTATAGTAGCAAAACGATAAGAGACATCATAGCCCACACCATATCCAATAGAGCACGACTATGACATTCGGACACACCATCACACTATGGTGTTCCTGGTGGCGTGAGTTGTGAAACGACTTTCACATTGTCTAAAGTTGTATGCCAAACTTGTAACTCAGATATTCACCTCCATGATCATATGACAGACATTTTTATATTCTTGTCACGATGATCATAAACTTCACTAAGTAAACATACACTATATCTATTCAAATCATCAGTGAAGGTAAGAAAATAACGATATCCACCGCACACTACAAGACTCATTGGATTGCATACATCAAAGGTTATTGGGGAACATTGCATGGGAAACAAAAAAATTCCTACACACACGCAAGATCTATCCATGGTGATGAGCATCTACGAGAGAGAGAGAGTGGATCTACATACCCTTGTAGGTCGCTAAGCGGGAAGCGTTAAGAAACGCGGTTGGTGTAGTCGAACGTCTTCGTGATCCAAATCGCCGAGCATCCCGTGATCTCATCACGATCCATCCCGCGATCCAATCATGATCCGTCCAGCAAACTCATCATGATCCATTCCGCGATCTCATCATGATCCGTCTCGCGATCTTCATCACGGTCCTTCCGATCTAGCGCCAAACGGACGGCATCTCCGTGTTCAACACACGTACAGCTCGATGATGATCTCTGCCTTCTTGATCCAGCAAGAGGGAGCGGAGAGGTAGATGAGTTCTCCGGCAGCGCGATGGCATTGCGGCAATGGTGGTTGAGCTATTCCAGCAGAGCTTTGCCTAAGCACCATTGAAAACCGATCTAGAGGAGAAACTGTGATCTAGGGGAGAGGTAGCACGTGGCTATTAGGGTTTGCTTTTTCCTCTAAATCCTCTAGTATATATAGGAGGGAGGGAGGGGAGGAGGCAGCCTCAAACCCTCAAGGTTTGGTCGAAATTGGAGGTGGAGGAGTCCTACTCCAATCCTATTAGGAGTAGGATTCCTCCTTTCCACTTGGAAACTCTTTCCACCTCTCCACCTTTGGATTTTTTATTTCTCAAACCACTCCAGCCACATGGGCCCTTAGAGGAGGCTTCGGCCATCCCACCATGGGCTGGTTTACCTCCTCCCATAGCCCATGTAGCCTCTTGGGTCGAAATACCTCTCTCGATGGTCCCTCGGTACACTAAGGCACTCCGGGTACACTACCGATGAGCCCAAAACTTTTTCGGCGACCAAAACAGGACTTCCTATATATCAATCTTTACCTCCGGACTATTCCGGTGCTCCTCATGATGTCCGGGATTTCATACGGGACTCCGAACAACCTTCGGTCACCACCATACATAACTGTATACTACCAAAACATCACCGAACCTTAAGTGTGCAGACCCTACAGGTTTGAGAACTATGTAGAAATGACCGAGACACCTCTATGGTCAATAACCAATAGCAGGACCTGGATGACCATATTGGTTCCTACATATTCTACGAAGCCCTTTATCGGTCGAACCTCTGTGTCAAGGATTCAGTTAATCTCGTATGATGTTCCCTTTGTTCTTTCGTATGTTACTTGCCCGAGATTCGATCGTTGGTATCTCCATACCTAGTTCAACCTTGTTACCGGCAAGTCTCTTTACTCGTTCCGTAATACAAGATCCCATGACTAACACTTAGTCACATTGCTTGCGAGGCTTATTGTGATGTTGTATTATCAAGTGGGCCCTGAGATACCTCTTTGTCACACGGAGTAACAAATCCCAGTCTTGATCCATGCCAACCCAACAGACAACCTTGGAGATACCTGTAGAGCACCTTTATAGTAACCCAGTTACGTTGCGACGTTTGATACACACAAGGTACTCCTCCAGTGTCAGTGAGTTCCATGATCTCATGGTCATAGGAACAAATACTTGACATGCAGAAAACAGTACCAATAAACTGACACGGTCATATGCTACGTTTGTAGTTTGGGTCTTGTCCATCACATAATTCTCCTAATGACGTGATCCCGTTATCAAATGACATCTCATGTCCATGACTAGGAAACCATATCCATCTTTGATCAACGAGCTAGTCTATTAGAGGCATAGTAGGGACATGGTGTTGTCTATGTATCCACACATGTATCTGAGTTTCCGATCAACACCATTATAGCATGGATAATAAACAATTATCATGATCAAGGAAATATGATAATAACCAATTTATTATTGCCTCTAGGGCATATTTCCAACAAAAGTGTAGGGGGGTATGGACGACACCGGTTTATCCGTGGAAGCGCCGAAGACGAGTTGCATTCCATGGGTTTGGTTAAAGGCGGTTATCGGATGAACTTCGCAAACGATACGCCCCTCCTGCAACACTTCATCAATGATGAAAGGACCCTCCCACTTGGGGTTGATTTTGTGCTTCTGTTTCTCCGGGAGTCGTAGGACGAGTTCTCCTACGTTGTAAGCTTTTGCCCTGACCTCCATACTTTGGTACCGCCGAGCTTGCTGTTGGTAAAGAGTGGATCGAGCTAGAGCTATGGCCCGCTCCCTCTCTAGGGCATCTAAGTCGTCCTGCCGATCTAACTCAACCTCATTTTGCTCGTACATGCGCACTCTTGGTGCGTTGTGGATAATATCGCAGGGGAGAACTGCCTCTGCCCCATAGAGCATAAAACCGGTGTATAACCCATTGATCTGTTCGGGGTAGTACGCAGGCACCATAGAACGGAGTCGAGTTCCTCCACCCAATGACAGTCGGACTCGTGAAGAGATCGGACCAAACGTGGCTTGATGCTACTCATAATGAGACCATTTGCTTACTCGACCTGTCCATTGGTTTGGGGATGATAGACCGATGCATAATCGAGCTTTATGCCCGTTTTTGCGCATGAGTCCTTGACCTCTTGGGACGTGAAGTTGGTTCCATTGTCCGTTATTATACTATGTGGGACACCATAATGGTGTACTATGCTAGATATAAATTCAATCACTGGTCCGGATTTAGCTGATTTAACAGGCTTTGCTTCTATCCATTTGGTGAACTTGTCAACCATGACTAGTAGGTATTTATTTTTCTTGGTTCCCCCTTTGAGGGGTCCGACCATGTCCAGCCCCCAGACCGCAAAAGGCCAGGTGATCGGGATAGTCTGAAGAGCTTTTGGGGGCATGTGACTTTGATTTGCAAAGAGTTGACACCCGACACAATGTTGAACGAGTGACTAGGCATCGATCCGAGCTGTAGGCCAAAAGAAACCGGCTCGGAAGCCTTTGCCAACAAGAGATCTTGTTGTGGCGTGATGCCCTCCCATGCCTACATGAATTTCGGCGAGGATCTCCCGTCCTTCTTCCTCGGATATACACCTCTATAATACTCCAATGGTGCTTTTCTTGTATAACTCACCCTCGTGTACTTTGTAGGCCTTGGATCGCCGAACTATGCGTCGCGCCTTAGTTTGATCGTCGGGGAGTTCTGTGTGAAGGAGGTAGGTAAGGAAGGGCTTTGTCCATGGAACAATTATTGCCATTACCTCATGATCCGAGGGCGTTTCATTAATAGTTGAGCCGCCGATGATGCCATCATCTGGTTCATTTATAGGGGGGACAACTTTGTCCGCTGTTTTCGGACAGGTGCCATTTGCGTCGTCCTGCCACACTACAGAGGGCATGAAGAACTACTCCAGGAAGGTGTTTCTTAGGATGGTGTCACGCTTAGCTCCCATACGGGCCAATATATCGGTGGCTTGGTTGTTGTCTCGAGCAACGTGGTGGAATTCCAACCCCTCGAACCAAGCAGATATCTTGAGGACAGCGTCTCTATATGCCGCCATCTTCGGATTGCAAGTTCTTATTGAGCACGGATTTTAGCTGGATTTGCCTCTATTCATCTATGTGAGATGATGAATCCAAGTATCTTACCCGAGGGAACTCTAAATAGACATTTTTCTGGATTGAGTCATATATCATATTGGCGCAAATTAGTGAAAGTTTGACGGAGGTCATTGATCAACTGATCAACGTGTTTGGTTTTGATTACCACATCATCCACGTATGCCTCAACAGTCTTTCTGACCTGTGTAGTGAGGCAGGTTTGGATCATGTGTTGGTATGTGGCGCCGGCATTTTTTAGCCCGAAGGGCATCGTGTTGAATAAAAATGGTCCGTAGAGGTGATGAATGCGGTAGCCGCCTGATCGGATTCCTTCATTTTAATTTGATGGTATCCGGAGTGTCGTGGATTTATCACGGCAGATGTTCGGGTGAATGGAGTTGGATTCGAGGCCATCGCTAATGTGATGGACTCAAAGGGGTTGATTGGGACGAAGGACACGAGTTTACCCAGGTTCGGCCCCTCAAGTCGAGGTAATAGCCTACGTCCTGATTGTTCTTGTATTGCTTGTTGTATCGATTACAAGGGAGCTAAAGCTTGACCTAGTTCTCGATAACCTCATCTCTAAGTCGCCCCGGGTCTGCCTTTATATAGGAGGTCAGGACCACGGGTCTTTACAATTGTCTAACCGAGTCTCATTGTCTATCCGAGTCTTCCTCTATCTTCTTGTCCAAGCTGTCCCCGAGCGGCTTACACGCCCGGGTCTTCTCCGTCCGGGCCACCTTGCGGCCCACACCTTGAGCCGCTTATCTTCCTTGGTTGTAGACTTTACGACTCACCCTTGGGTCGGCTCACGAGCCATCAATGTGACCCGAAACCTTAATGGCGGGTCATACTATGGGGTTATATCCCCAACATTAGGCCCCAGGTTGAACTAAGCTTGCTCATTTCATCCCTTTCTTCTGCTCTTCGGCGAGTCGCCCGATGATGACCCGGCATGATGTCACATATTCCCTGCGAGAGAGATCCGCTGACGTGCCACCGAATCTTTTATTAAATGGTCAGCCCGAGAATCGAGGCATCCGCCTCGGTCAAATGGTTTCTGTCGCCTAGATTTTTGCGCCTGTCTCGTTCTCCCTTTAAATAAGACCTGTTGCAGGTGAAAGCCTTTCCTTCTCCCTCTCACTCTTCATTTTCTTCCTCTCATCGCCTCCGCTCCAGCGCACTCTGCTCCGGCGTCGTCTTCGCATCGTCGTCAACCAGGCCGCTGCATCAACCTTTGTCGTTCCAGTTTTTCTTCCGCGTCCGCCGCTCCATCATCAATAAGCCCAAGCTCCTCCTTAGATCCATTGCCATCATAGTAGGGTTTGTGGAAGCTCCGCCGCCGCCGCTCGGGCTCCGTCCGCACCATCGTCGGTGTACTCCTGACGCCGTTGATGCCTTTAACGCGCATCCTTGCCGCGCCGCCGCGTACGGGGCGGCCGTGCGCAATGCGCGGATCATCGCGGCTCTGTTTTCTTTCTTCTGCTTCGTTTGTTCTTCGGTAGGTCGAGAATAAGAACCTTTTTTCTTCCTTTTGTAGATCCGTAATTGTAGCGGTAGTTTGCGAAACCTGTTTTTAGGACTTGGCCAATTTTCGCTCCTCCTTTCCTTGTTGAACCGCCAGGCCTCTCCGGCTCTCATCAGTCGGATTATGGCATAGTATTTGTAGAGCCCTTAAAATTGTAAGCCGTCACAGATATCTGCTTGCTCTTAACATACTGCATATTTAATTTTGCACAGTCTTTAAGCCACCAGTATGTCCCGCGCCTCCAACTCATGCAACTGGGTCGGGTCTTGCATCACGGAAGACTATTTAACGGATTTCGTTGGCGCGGGCACTCTTCCTTCCAAGGAGGTCCTTCATTGGCAGGTTCCGGGTGATGAAACACGGCCCTCTCCCCAAAAAGGAGAGGTAGTAGTTTTCTCTAATCATATCGAGCGAGGATTCGTGCCACCCGGCTCGAAATTCTTCCATGATGTTCTTCACCTATACAAGCTTCACCCTCAAGACTTGGCCCCCAACTTTGTTTCAAACATATGCAATTTCCAAGTGCTCTGCGAAGTCTACCTGCAAATCAAGCCGTCTGTGGGTTTGTTTCGAGAGTTGTTCTACGCCAACCGCGAAACCGAAATGAAAGGCGGTCTAAGTCTGGAGCTTGGCGGTATTTCCATTCAACGATGCAGAGACATCATCTTTCCAGCTGCGCAGATGCCGAGTCATCCGAAGGATTGGAACAAGACTTGGTTCTACTGCAAGGACACCTCTCCTGAGGATGAGCGCCCATTGCCGGGTTATCGTTCCTCCCAGCTTAGGACAGATTCAGAACTTCCTGGACGGCTCTTAGCTTCGGAGCGCGCCAGGTATGAGCCGCCTCATGCCAAGATCAAGGCACTCATAGACAATGGTTTAACTAGATTGGATTTGGTCCGCTGCTGGATTTCTTGGCGGATCATGCCCTTAAGCTGTAGAAGCCAGCTTATGTGTGAATATGAAGGCAAGTATGACAGATCCTTATGTTTCAGCAAATCAACCCTGACAGAGGATGACATTACCACTGTCATTCGGAGCCTTGTCCATGAAGCCTCCAGCTCATGCAGCGCCATTGGCCTGGCGCCTTTCAGCGAACAATCTGGCCCCAGATGTAAGTCAATTTCTTCCCATCCATCTCTTGGGTTTTTGTTTGTACCTTGCTGGTCTATTACTCTTCTCCAGGTTGTTTTTGCAGGCGACTCTGATTTCTGGAAGAAGGATTATGTCCCTCCTTCGAAGAAGCTCAAGAAGAAGGCCCCAACCAAGAAGCCAAAGAAAGATGCCCCGCGAGGGGAATGGTTTGACCCGCCACAATCATCCATCTCAGAGGTAAAATTTTAGTTGTTTGCTTGATAGTTTGCCTTCTTGTTTTACCAATGCTTGTTTTACACATAGGCTGATGTGGAGACCAGCCGCGCCAATGCCCCTGAGGTAAACTATGTCTCTTCCGGCTCTGAGTATTTTGTCCCCCGAAAGCCGTGGCGGGTTACTAGAAAAGTTCCTCTTTCTAATCCTCTTGCTTACCTAGCTCCCGACTTTCTTTTGAAAAAGCAACAACAGGCTGAACGTTACCGACTCGGAGCGTCGGCTCCACTGAGCTTATGTCCGGCTTGCCGAACTCGCCGGCTCCGAAGAAACGCCCCGCAGAGGTATGTGTTCCTGTCTGATTCATTTCTCTTTATAACCTTGGTGTTGTCTCATCTTTCTTAAATTTCATCTCAGAAATCGCCCTCTTCCGGCGACTCTTCGGCGACCGCTCTGCCGCCTCCCAAGAACAACCCACTATAAGTCTTTTTCCACTATAACATCCGGTTCTTTGTAGGGTAGTAATATCCTTTGGACTCTGATCTTTCTATCTTGCAGTGCTCAAGCCAAGCGTCGGAAGACCAACAAGCCCTCCCCTGGCCCTGCTGCTCAAGAGCCGGAGCAAGAACAACTGGAGGAGCCACAACCGGATGTAGATCTGCCAATTGCCTCCACTGAGCCGGCTGCTGAAGATATCATCCCGGAGAGCCCTCTAAGGGGCCCTTCGAAACCACCAAGTCCTACCAAGACCACTGCAACTCCGGAAGTCATGATCACCGGTTCTGCTCCTCAGTCTCCTCCGGCTCATGTGCTGACCAGGCATAAAGAGTCGGCTGAGGCCTCCAAGAAGCTGGACTTCGACTCTTCTTTTGAGAAGATGATGGCCGAAGAACTCCACACCGGGTATACTAACCGGCTTTCCACCAACTGAGACCTAGAACTTCGGATGGTCAACTTCATGAAGATAAATATTGAGGTACTCCTCCTCTTCCTATAACCTTACTTAGCCCCCAAGGGCCGGTTCAATTCTAGCTTAAGAGTTGAACCGGGTCTTTTATGATCCTCTGTAGAAAATCCAAATCCATTGCCCCCAAGGGCCGACTCAAACTTGATAAAGTTGAGTCGGAGCTTTAATGTAGATAGCCTGAAGAACCACTTGTAGCCCCCAAGGGCCGACTCAAACTTGATAACGTTGAGTCAGAGCTTTTAGTATAAGTCAATTTGAAGAGCCATGTTGTAGCCCCCAAGTTCCGGATTAACTTTGATGAAGATGAACCGGAACTGTATTGATTTCTCGAAGATCAAATATACATTAGCCCCCAAGTGTCAAGCATATTGCTTGCAATCTGCTTGAGACTTGTATAACTTTATCTTTAACCTTCATCATTTGATACGATTTCCATTCTAGCGACTTATTCTATATTTTGATATGTCACAGGAAGCCTTAAATGAAGCCGGGTCACAGTTGATGGACCTGAAGACCAACCTGGCAGCTCAACAAGAGGCCCGCAGCGTCGCCGATGAAAAGTGTCGGCTTCTCTCTAAGGAGCTGGCCACAATCAAGGCCGATTTTGCTGCTCTTAAGAAGTCAGCTGAATCTGAGAAGACTACTTTGACACAATGGGCGGACGACACCGACCAGCGGCTGATAGCTGTGGTGGATGAACTCCAAGGCTTGAAGCGCCACATAACCAAGATGTCAGCCACCCTCTTTGGTAAGCTTCTGACAACTTTGTGTTTCAAATGGCTACATCTTTACTTAGACTAGCGACTCATCGGAATTGTCCGGTTTATACAGGTCCTAGGAGCCAGCAGTTGGCTTCTGATAGCCTGCTACCGTTGAAGGCCATCTATACCTTAACTGAGCAGTTGTACTGTTGTGCAATCTGCACTATCAAGGTCGTGCAATATAAGGATAAAATTCCGGCGACTCTCAAGGGTATCTTAGAGATCTTCTCCACCATGCCGAAGCAGATCGCCGAGCTTAAGAAGTCAGCCGCCCGCCAAGGGGCCATTGCAGGCATCAGCTGGGATTTGGCCTTTGCTCCGGGACTAACAGCCGCCGAGATGATGGAGGGCTTCCCTTCAAGAAAAGATGACAGCTCGGAGTTTACTAACGCTGACTACAGCTGGTGCATGAAGGAGTCCCGGGTGTTAGCTTCTGTCTTGGCGGAGGAGGTTGATCTATCAACTTATCAAGCAGCCTATGACCCGGAGCAGAAGAGAGTCCGCGGTCCTTTGTACGAGTGCAAAGGCTTGACGCCTTCTCGGAGTAAGGACCTCTTTGCTCCAGATCTTGACCTATCACCTTATTTCGAAGGCTCTTTTGTGGCTCTAACAAATTTGGACAACCTCCAGATTAGGGCCATACAAGAGCCAGCACATGATGACCCATTAACTAATTAGCTTCTCTTTTAAGAACTTGTATCAGCTTAACCCACCGTGTGACGACTGAAAAACTTGTCTGAAATTTTGATCTCCTCTGGGAGTGTAATAGCTAGATGAAACTTGTCTGAAACTTGTCATGATGTTTCTATAAGATGATCCGGCTTTTGGCTGTCATTTGTCTCTGTATGCTTTGAATCATTTAGACTTGCCTTGTCATCATAGAACACACCTATAGCTGAGAGTAGGTAAACTGCACCCGAAGGCGGTGACTCCCTTTTGGCGATTGCGGCTAATCTGGTCAACCGGATATGGCATAAAGCCTGGCCGATAAGCCTGGCCAATAAGGCATTCAGAAGATACACCCGGAGGTAATAATATGAGATAAACGCCGGCGGATAAGCATTAGAAGCTGTACCCGAAGGTAAGAAGCCGCTCTCGCCATGGCTAATTTTCCTTAGCCGGATTTTTATAAGAACAGCTAATAGGCGTTAGAAGTTGTACCCGAAGGTAAGAAGCCGCCGTTCATCGCAGCTAAGTTACCTTAGCTGTTTTTACAAGAACAGCTAATAGGCGTTAGAAGCTGTACCCAAGGTAAGAAGCCGCCATTCACTACAGCTAATTTACCTTAGCTGTTTTTACATGGCCTTAGGCCGGATAATAGGCATTAGAAGTTGTACCCGAAGGTAAGAAGCCGCTGTTCGCGGGTCATGAGATGTTAGCTACCCGTCGGTAAAAAACCTCTCATAACCGCGGCTAAACTGGTTAGCCGGAGATGGCATAAAGCCGGTTGATAGGGTGTTAGAGGCGATACCCGTCGGTAAGAAGCCCCCCTCAGCAATACGGTGTGACCTGCCGGCGGATAGGCGTTAGAAGCTGTACCCGAAGGTAAGAAGCCGCCCTCGCCACGACTAATTTACCTTAGTCGGTTTTTTGTGGCAAAAATGCCGGCTTAATAGGTGTCTACCACCGTTCAGCGATACGACGCAAAGCGCCGGTGGATAGGCGTTAGAAGCTGTACCGGCTAAAGATAGGAAGTCGCCCTCGCCGCGACTCATTTTCCTGAGCCAGATTTTTGTGCATAAAGTGGGCTGATAGGCATTTACTGTCGTTTGCCAATCTCGGTTGATGCATCAACCAGAATACTGTGTAATCTTTTCCCATATGAGGATGCGTGCTGCACCAGAGGCTTCTTTATTAATACATATATGATATGTACAATGACAGTGTACAATGGTGGGTCTCGATACCCTTTAAGTGAAATAGGGCCGGAGATGCGCGATGTTCCATGGACGATGGGTCTCTTGGCCTGCCGTATCTGAGTCGTTTCGAGTATCAATGAGATAATATGACCCATTGTTGAGATTTCTGCAGACCACAAAGGGTCCTTCCCATGGAGGTGATAGCTTATGCATATTTTTCTGGTCTTGAATCAGCCGGAGCACCAAGTCGCCCTCCTGGAATGTCCGGGTCTTGACCCTGCGGCTGTGATAGCGACGCAGGTCTTGTTGATAAATCGTCGATCGGGCCGCTGCTAACTCTCGTGCCTCTTCCAAAGCATCCAATGCATCTTGGCGTGCTGTCGCATTGTCTGTCTCAACGTAAACCGCCACCCTTGGAGAGTCATGCTGGATGTCACTGGGTAAGACGGCCTCGGCGCCGTACACCATAAAGAAGGGCGTGAAACCCGTGGACCTGTTAGGGGTGATTCTGATGCTCCATAAGACGGAGGGTAATTCTTTGACCCAACACCCGGGCGTTCGCTGCAAAGGAACCATAAGCCGAGATTTAATCCCTCTTAGAATTTCCTGATTGGCACGCTCCGCCTGACCATTGGACCGTGGATGTGCCACGGCTGAAATATCAAGCCGGATATGCTCTTCGTCACAGAATTTCTTCATAGACCCCTTGGATAGATTTATACCATTGTCAGTAATGATGTTGTGCGAGTAACCAAAACAGTAGATCAGCTTCTTAATAAATAGAACCGCTGTAGCCGCATCACATTTGCTGACCGGCTCTGCCTCTACCCATTTGGTAAATTTGTCAACCGCCACCAGGAGGTGCGTTTTCTTGTCCTTGGATCTCTTGAAGGGCCCTACCATGTCCAGCCCCCGGACCGCAAACGGCCAAGTGATTGGTATCATCCTCAGTTCTTGAGCCGGAATATGAGCACGCCGGCCAAATGTTTGACAGTCGTCGCACTTGCGGACTAAATCCTCTGCATCCTTGTGAGCCGTTAACCAGAAGAACCCGTGTCGGAAAGCCTTGGCCACCAAAGATTTTGAGCCGGTGTGGTGTCCACAATCACCAGCATGAATTTCATTCAAGATCTGTCGGCCCTCCTCTGGTGAAACACAACATTGAAAAACCCCTGTTACACTGCATTTTTGCAACTCACCATTAACTATTGTCATGGACTTAGAGCGTCGGGTGATCTCTCTGGCCAGGTCTTCATCCTCAGGTAACTCGCCCTGGGTTAAATAGGCCAGATAAGGAATAGTCCAATCTAGGATAACATGTAGAGCCGCCACCAATTCTGCCTTCGGGTCAGGAACAGCCAAATCTTCCTCTGAAGGTACCTTGACAGTCGGATGGTATAAGACGTCCAGAAAGACATTAGGCAGCACCGGCTTATGTTGGGAACCTAACCGTGATAAAGCATCAGCTGCCTCGTTCTTGTGACGATCACTGTGATCTACCTGATACCCTTTGAAGTGACCCGCAATAATATCAACCGCATGCCTATAAGCCGCCATCCGTGGGTCATTGGAGTCCCAAGTGCCAGAAACTTGCTGAGCCACTAGATCTGAGTCGCCCAAACACCTGACCTGGCTCAAATTCATCACCTTGGATAATCTAAGACCATGAAGCAAAGCCTCGTACTTAGCCGCATTGCTAGTGCAGGGAAACATCAGCCAGAGCACATAACAAAACTTGTCACCCTTTGGGGATGTGAGGACAACCGTTGCTCCAGACCCCTCTAACTGCTTGGATCCATCAAAGTGTATAGTCTAGTATGTGTTATTCGGCTTTTCTTCGGGAGCTTGACACTTTGTCCAATCATTTATGAAATCCACCAAAGCTTGGGACTTGACCGCCGTGCGAGGAACATACTTTAAATTAAGAGGTCCCAGCTCTAACACCCATTTAGCAATCCTTCCTGTGGCTTCTCTGTTCTGGATAATATCCCCCAACAGAGTAGAACTGACCATAGTTATCTGGTGCCCTAGAAAGTAGTGTTTTAACTTGCGGTTGGCCATGAAAACTCCGTATACCAGCTTCTGCCAATGCGGATATATTTGCTTAGATTCTGCTAGGGCCTCACTGATATAATAAACCGGCCTTTGCACGGGATACTCCGCCCCAGCCTCCTTGCGCTCGACCACAATTGCAACGCTGAATGCCCTGTTGTTAGCCGCCACATAAAGGAGCAACGGTTCTTTCTCAGCCGGAGCGGCTAACATTGGCGGCTTAGTCAGCTTTTTCTTAAGCGCCTCAAGTGCTTCACCCGCCGCTTTGCTCCACACAAACTTGTCTGTCTTCTTCATCATCTGATATAAAGGAATAGCCTTCTTTCCAAGGCGGCTTATGAACCAGCTCAACGCAGCAATCCGCCCTGCCAGGCACTGAACGTCATTAATTCACGCTGGCTCTCCTAGAGAAGTAATAGCCTTGATTTTATCTGGGTTAGCCTCGATGCCATGCTCAGAGACCAAGAAACCCAAAAGCTTTCCTGCTGGAACCCCAAAGACACACTTGGACGGGTTAAGCATCATCTTGTAGACCCGGAGATTGTCAAAGGTTTCCTTTAGGTCCTCCAAAAGAGTCTCCTTCTTTCTGGATTTGACTATGATGTCGTCCACATAAGCATAAACATTACGGCCAATATGACTATGAAGGCAGTTCTGTACGCACCGTTGATAAGTCGCCTGGGCACTCTTGAGCCCGAAAGGCATAGAGACATAACAGAATGCCCCAAAGGGTGTAATGAACACCATCTTCTCCTGGTCTTTCACTGCCATCTTGATCTGATGATAACCGGAATAACCATCCAGGAAGCATAAGCTTTCACATCCTGTTGTAGCATCAATGATCTGATCAATACGTCAGAGGGCAAAGGGATCAGCCGAACAAGCCTTGTTAAGGTCCGTGTAATCCACACACATATGCCATGTGCCGTTCTTTTTGAGCACCAACACTGGGTTAGCCAACCATTCCGGGTGAAAAACTTCAACAATAAAACCCGCAGCCAAGAGCCGGGCAACTTCTTCCCCAATAGCCTTGCGTCTCTCCTCATTGAACCGCCGCCGAAATTGTTTGATCGGCTTAAACTTTGGATCCAGATTAAGGTTGTGCTCAGCGAATTCTCTCAGTACACCTAGCATGTCAGAGAGCTTCCATCCAAAGATGTCCCGATTCTCACGGATGAATTCGATGAGCGCGCTTTCCTATTTAGGATCCATATGAGCTCCAATGATGAACTGGTTAGATGAGTCGCCTGGATTGAAATCTACTGCCTTGGTATCATCTGCTGAAAACTTGAGGGGCGGCTCAACCTCCGTGGTTGGCTTTTTCAGGGGGGTCATATCCTTCGGATCAACATTCTCCTTATAAAACTTAAGCTCCTCCTGGGCGCAACTGGACTCTGCTTAAGCCGCATCTCCTTCTTCACACTCAATAGTCGTGTTTCGGTTACCATGAACGGTGATGGTACCGTTTAAGCCAGGCATCTTGAGCTCTAAGTAAACATAGCAGGGCCAAGCCATGAACTTAGCATAAGCCGGCCGTCCAAACAAGGCATGATAAGGGCTCTTGATCTTAACCACCTCAAACCATAAGGACTCCACTCTATAGTTGTATTCGTCACCAAAAGCCACTTCCAAAGAAATCCTGCCCACCGGATGCGCCGACTTACCCAGCACCACTCATGAAAAACACTGGACGAAGGTTTTAAGTCCTTGTCGAGCAACTTCACCCGCCGGAAGGTGTCATAATAAAGGATGTTTATGCTGCTGCCGCCATCCATGAGCACTTTCTTCAACATATACCCACCCACTTGGGGGGCTACAACCAAAGCCAGTCGCCCCGAGTCATCAACGCGTGGCGGGTGATCTTCACAGCTCCATGTTATGTCATATTCAGACCACTTTAGATATTGTGGAAGAGCCGGCGTAACCGCATTGATCGCCCGTTTTCGCAACTTCTGGTCCCGTCTATTGAGACTAGTCGTGAAGACGTGGTCGTGCCTAGAGCTGAGCTGCTTCGGGTTACTCTGAAAACCGGACTGATTCTGCTATTGCCGCTGTTATTAATTATTATTACCAGGGTGCGGCTGCTGTCCCCCGTGATTATCCTGACCCGGATGACCAGATGTTGAACCGCCAGAACCAAATCCGGCTCCTGACCCGCCATGTCCTAGGCCGCCTGGCGGGCCGCCACCGCGATGGTTAGGTTGTGTGACATACCGCTTGAACTTCTGGATAAAAGAGCAACTCTCCCATGTATGATTTGCCGGCCTATCAGGCAAACTGTGATTCGGACAAGGTCGCTTAAGCAACTCTTCCATGTTCAAGGAAAAATTATCCTCGCCCGAGGGTGGTCCAAACCTCCTGTTGCCCTTGGGATGATTCTGCTGGGCATTTGTGTTGGCCACTAGCTCTGATCCTGCTTCTGGATTCTTGCACTTACTTTGGCTACCATTGTTCACCGCACCCTTGCCTTGGTTTCCCTTCTTGCTTTGACTAGCCTTTTCCTCATCAGAACCCGGATCCTTCGTGCTGTCTAAGTCGGCGTACTTCGTGAGAGCTGTCATGAGATCTCCCATGTCCTGACACGTATGCTTGAGCCGGCCAAGTTTCTGCTTTAGAGGAATAAAGTGGCAGTTCTTCCCTAAGATCAACACTGCTTGAGCCGTCGTGATCTGCTCTGATGAGTGAATAATTGTCGAGACCCGCCGTACCCAATGATGAGCCAACTCGCTCTCCTGTTGGACACAGTGATCAATATCCACAATAGTCATAGGCTACTTGCATGTCCCTTGAAAGCTTTTAATGAATCGAGCCCTGAGCTCTGCCCATGAATTGATGGTATTAGGTGGTAACCCCTTTAGCCATGTACGAGTCGGGCCTTCAAGCATTATGACGAAATACCTGGCACAAACCGCCTCACTAACATCTAGCATCTCCATGGCCAGTTCATAGCTTTCCACCCAGGGCTCTGGAGGTAAATCAGCGGTGTAATTTGGGACCTTGCGGGGACCTTTGAAGTCTTTGGGCAATCGCTCGCTCCGGAGAGCCGGCGATAGACACGGAAGCCCTCCCGTCCTGGGGGTTACTCCTGCCCTATGGAAACGAAAGGCCTGGGCTCTTGGTAAGCCGGCCTAGCTAGCGCCTCTTGCAGGCATCCCGCATGGTTTACACATGCCTGTGTATCTCTTCACGGTCGCTGACCCATTGGAATCTCTTTGTGATGGTTGCCGCTGGAACCTGCTGGTGACTCGTAGCGCCGGCTAAAACTACGCCTAGGAAGAGGGGTTGAATGGACGTGGCTCTGGCCATGAGCGTATCTCTCCTGCTGGGCCATGGCCGTTTGCAAGTACCCGATGGCGTTCCGCACATCCTCTGCAAAGGGTGCTTCATCCGGGATATGGATCGTCTCAAGTCGGGTGGCAACTGCTACCATATTCTCGGTCGGGTGAGAATAATGACCCGCCGACGTTGGAAAGCCCCCAAGTGAAGCTTGGTCACGTTGGGCCGGATGAGTCGCCGACCGTTCCATTAGGCGGCTCTCGGGCGCGCCTGCAGCTCGCCCCGCCCCAGGGGTATTAAAGAGGTTCCTCGCTTCATAACGCTCTGGTAGACGGGACTAATGCCTCCTTCGGTGTACCGCCGCTGCTGACATTTGCTCCAGCCCTAGACGGAAAGCATCTGTCTTGATATGTTCTGCCTCTTCTTCCATCTGGACCTTCAACTCAGCCATCCTTTGTCGTTCCTCTACCATCCGGCCCTTGATCCTTGCAATCTCTAGATTCCGAGCTGCTTGATTATCTGGTGTAACTTCCATGGCCATGAGAGCCGCGAGTTCATCCATCAGTTCCACAAGAACTTGAGCCGGTAGCGGCGGGTTATCACCCGAAGTGGCGGCTCCCGCGGCTGCGTTACTTGCGGCTGGGGCTGATCCCGCCATGAACACCGCCGCATGAACCGGAGGTTTCATAACATCCGACTCAGGGTATGCATCATCGTAGCCCCCAAGGCCACCGTTGCGGAGCTGGTACACTGATTCTGTTTCTCCACTTGAAGATTCATCTTCTGAATAAACAAGGGTTTCCTGTGACCCAGATGCTTCCAGATCCATACTTTGAGTGAAGCCTACAAAGACATGCCTCTGACCCGGATTGGCGTGGGCAGGCCACACGTTACTTGCAGATTGGAGACGCCGAGCCGGCTCGATGATGTTGGTGCAGACGTCCAGCCCGGGTGTAGATCTATCAGCCTTTCTAATGAAAACGTGGATCCCGCCAAACGAAACCAGGAATCCATACTCCACGGCCTCGGCGTCAAGCCCCCAGCCGGCATCGTCGATGTAGAACCAGTTGCAGCAACTCTTGCTCATCCTTCCAACCACGTATCCCTCGAGACCTGGGAGAGAGCCCTTTGAGAACTCAACACCACCAAGCGCAAGCCCCACGGTGGGCGCCAATTGTCGTGGATTTATCACGGCAGATGTCCGGGTGAACGGACTTGGATTCGAGGCCATCGCTAATGTGATGGACTCAAAGGGGTTTATTGGGATGAAGGACACGAGTTTACCCAGGTTCGGCCCCTCAAGTCGAGGTAATAGCCTACGTCCTGCTTGTTCTTGTATTGCTTGTTGTATCGATTACAAGGGAGCTAAAGCTTGACCTAGTTCTCGATAACCTCATCTCTAAGTCTCCCCGGGTCTGCCTTTATATAGGAGGTCAGGACCACGGGTCTTTACAATTGTCTAACCGAGTCTCATTGTCTATTCGAGTCTTCCTCTATCTTCTTGTCCAAGCTATCCCCGAGCGGCTTACACTCCCGGGTCTTCTCTGTCCGGGCCACCTTGCAGCCCACACCTTGATCCGCTTATCTTCCTGGGCCGTAGACTTTACGACTCACCCTTGGGCCAGCTCACGAGCCATCAATGTGACCCAAAACCTTAATGGTGGGTCATGCTGCAGGGTTATATCCCCAACACGGAGTAAGCGTCGAGGAAACACAACAAATCATGTCCGGCTATGGCATCAATGATCTAGTCTATGCGTGGTAAGGCAAAAGGGTCCTTGAGGCATGCTTTGTTGAGGTCTTTGAAATCGACACACGGCCGCCAGGATTTGTCTTTCTTAGGTACCAGCACCAGCTTTGCTAGCCACTCGGGGTGTTTAATATCCCAAATAAATACGGCCTTGAGCAATTTTGCTAATTCTTATCCCATGGCTTGCCATTTGGGCTCGAAGAAGCGGTGCAGGGTCTGTTTCACGGGCTTAAAGCCTGGAATAATGTTCAAGATGTGTTCGACGAGCCGACGTGGGATTCCGGGCATATCGGAAGGATGCCAAGAGAAAATGTCCCAATTTTCACGGAGGAAATTCCGCAATGCTTCGTCCACCAGGGGATCGATTTGGGCTCCCACGGACGCTGTTTTATTGGGGTCCAATGGATGCACCTGAAATTTGACGATTTCCTCTGCGGGTTTAAAGGACGTGGACTTGGGTCTTTTGCTGAGGATCACATCGTCCCTATTAACTGTCGATCGTAGAGCAGTCAACTCCTCGGCGGCGAAATTTTCCACTAATGCCTCGAGGGCGAGCGTTGTCGTTTTGTTTTTGGCCCGAAGTGCTATATTCGGATCACTGGCGAGCGTGATCACTCCATCTGGTCTTGGCATTTTGAGTTTCATGTACCCATAATAGGGTATAGCCTGGAACTTTGTAAAGGCGTCGCGTCCTAATAGGGTGTGATAGCCACTGGTGAAGGGGACGATGCGGAATAGGAGTTCTTCGGATCGGTAATTTTCGAGCGTGCCAAACACGATGTCCATGATACATCCGGAACTATGGGCCTCTTTCCCTGGGATAATTCCCCGAAAGGTTGTGTTGCTATGTTCGACGCGAGATCGGTCGAACTACATTTTCTCCAAAGTGGCCTCATAGATGAGGTTTAGACCACTGCCGCCGTCCATGAGCACCTTATGTAGTCTGTATCCATCAATGATGGGATTCCAGACTAGAGCGTCCGGTGAATGACCAGGAAGGATGGGCGGCTGGTCAGTGTCCCCGAAACTAATCGGTACGTCTACCCATGGGCTAGTAGCAGCTACGTGGTAGACCTCCTAGTGTTTCCTAAGATCTCTTTTATGCTTGTTCCTCGAGGGGAAGATCTCATAGACCGTCAGGACTTCGTCATTGAATCCATCTGGCAAAGGAGAACACCTGATCCATGGAGGTGTGTCTAGAATGGCCTCGCCACTTTTTGCGACTTGCCTGACGACCCATCAAGCTCGAAGGCTATGAGTAGGGTTTGTGTTCAACAACATGGAATGAATGTGGCAAACTTTATCTAAAAGTCCGTCGAGGATGGTGCCGGTCCCGGAAAGGGACTTGTTTCTTCTTTCGACGGGTTCATACCTAGCTGGCCGATTTGGAGGTACCCTCTTTCTCCGAACTCCTCTAGGGTGTTCGGAGAATTTTTGTTCCGAGAACAACCGCTCGGATTGCTAGACACTCGCCATGGCATAGTACTTCTGTACCAATTCGGATAACTCCGAAAAGTCGTTTATGCATCGGTGGGCCAGGGCATCAAGAATCCCTTCATCATGGCAATTGCTAATGAAAATTGCCATTATGTCTTGGTCACTAAGACCTTTTTGTCACAACCCTAGCAAGTGTCCTAGGCTAGCAATGTGTTTGCATCATCATCATCATCATTCATCAATATGAAATGGGGAGAAAGAAAAGAAACCCCAAGCACTTAATGAATTAAAGAAATTCCAGATAAATGAAATTTCAACAAATCCAAAATGCCCATCAAAAATGTTCCCTATGTCTGATAATTGAGGACATGGATATACCAGGGACCATTCTAATTATTTGAACATTTCAAATAATTTAAATTACTGATTTAAGTCTCTGAAAATGACAAATAAAAAATATTATAATTATAACTGTTTTCAAAATAATCTGAAACTTTTTATATAAGTTTGAAATATTCAAATTTGAATATATAAAAGTTTTGGAATTATTTGAAAGGGTATTTGGACCTGCAAAGAAATAAACAAATGTTAGTGGAATGCAGAAAATAGAAATAAAAACAAAAGAGAAAAGACTTACCTGTGAAGTGGAAGGCCCAGCCCAGCCCACCAAGGGTGGGAAGGTCATCTTCCACCTCGCGCAAGTAGGCGTCGAGGTGGCGACCAAGCCGTCGGTGGCCTCCACCTCCTGCTTCCACGGAGCAGGCTGCTCCCCTGCTTCCCTGCGCCTGGAAGACGCGCGAGCTCTCTTCCCCGAGCTCATTCTCCCCCTCCCTCTCCCCTCTGCTCTCTCTCCTGATCCCCTGCCGAAGGCCGCCGTCGCCGGACGTCGATTCGTCGCCGTCGCTGTCTCCCCAAGCCCGCTGACCAGCTCCCTGGAACTGCCGTGAACCCCTCTCCCTTCCCCCTGTGCTTCCCCTCTCTCTGGCGTCCCCTAGCTAGCTGCGTCGCCGGACCCAAGAACCTCCCGACGTCGTCGATGGTCGCCGTCGTGCGTAGAGCCCTCCAAACTCACGTGTGCGTGCATGGTTGAACTCCTGGAGTTCCCAGGAGCCCGTAGAGCCCATTGCAGCGTCGCCCCGTGCCCTGTGTCGAGTTTTGATCCGAGCCCGAGCTCCGGCCGCCGCCACGAGCTCGTTTCCGGCGAGCTCCGGTGACCCCGTGACCTCTTGTGGCCTCGGATGGATGCGGTCGTGCACGGGCTACACGCCGGTGGTCTCAGCGTGTCGATTGGTTGCCTGTAGGAGAAACCCGATGGACACCGCCGTCCCTGATGGTCACCGGCGTCGAGCCGTCGGCCAACTCCGGTGGGTTTGACCAAAGGTGGGCCCTGGCTTGACTCTGTGAGTCAATGACAGGTGGGGCCAGCCTCTAGCTAATCACAGATTAGTAATAAGCTAATTAACTTAATTAATTAAGCTAATTAGTCACTGACATGTGGACCCCACATGTCAGGTTTGACTCTGGGCCGGGTCAGCTGACCAGCTGATGTCATCATGACATCATGCTGATGTCATAATTCAATTTTTTATTTAAAAATAATTCCAGAAATTATTTAAAACTTTGAAAAATCATATAAATTAATCTATAAGTCAGATGAAAATAATTTATATATGAAAGTTTATCAGAAAATTCCAATGAATCCAATGGTGCTATTCTCATGCATGTTAGAGCAACCTAAGTAGGTGAACATGGACATTTTACATTAGGTTAATATATGGAAATTTGAAATGAGAACAACTTTGAATCTATATTCAAATCTGTTTTAAATTGACATGATCACTAGCTACATTAGCTCACCCATGCATATTACTATGCCATGATCATGCATCATATTGTTGCATTTGCTTGTATTGAGTGCTTTTATCTGCGTTGCGGTAGGTCCTAATCCGGAAGATACTACCCCGTATCCCGACGAAGGAGAGAACTCCTCCGCAACTCAGCAAGGCAAGCAACCCCATCGATCATTCCTGTAACATCCCACTCTCTCGCTCCTGCTCTCGTTTATTGCATTAGGACAAACAGTCATATGTCGGTCATACACGATAGATGATCCTATTCTTATGCATGACTTGATCTTGTCACAGTAAATAGCTAAACCTTGCAACCTAGCATACCTGGTAGATGCTTGTGCCATGATGTGCTTAGCTTACTTTGCTTCTATGCTTAGAGTTGTATCAGGTCTGTTTCATTGGGTGATGAACTGAGTGAAACAGCGTTGTCCGATGTGATGAGCTCATAATGAATACGGTTTGGTAAAGGTAACGATGAGAGGCTATGTAGGAGTGCATAGTGGGTTGTCTCATTGGGACCGTTCTTAGGAACTGGGTTCCATGTTTGTGATCCAAGACTAGTTACTACCACATGCTGGGCCCTGAAATATGACCCCGCTCGCTCGACTTATCAGTCGCTTAGTCCTTAGTCCAGGTATTGCAAGTAGTTTCTAGTGTTTATAGCATGCTGGAGGCCGTGCGTAGCGCTGACCCTCAGGGTGGGTTACGACGCGGTTGGCAGTGGCACGGTGTACCAAGGGTCACCCGAATGGCGGGCTTGGGAACCCTGCGCACATCATTTGGGACCGTAGCGGAAACTTCGGTCAGACTTCCGTGCGGGTTCAGTCTCAAATAGGCGATAGCCTGGACTAGAAGTCTTATGTGATTGACGGTCGTGGCCGACTCCCTCGCTGGGCATCCGCTTGAAAGTTGTCGAGGTGCATGGTTTATGGCACACAGCGATAAGTGGCGAGAGCGTGTGTGAAGAAGTACACCCCTGCAGGGTATGAAACTATTCGAATAGCCGCGTCCTCGGATATGGACTACTTGGAGAACTTATGCTGTTCATAGATAATCAAATGGATACTCCTAAAAATATCAAGACAAGTGTGAGTACCATGGATGGCACTCTTCCGGAAGGGGAAGGTGAATCCATGGTAGTGTACTGTGATGGAGATAGTGGACTCGTGTGCGATAACTAAAATTGTAACAAAGAGTTTAAAACTGAGTAGTGTAGGTTAGCCATGAGTCAAAGCTGGCATTCTGCATAAACTCCACCACCTCCCTTTGTTGATACATAAGCATAAATAGACTAGGTCTGTTTTAAAGACTTGCTGAGTACGATTGTACTCATCCTTGCTTAATTAATGTTGCATAAGAGAACCAGGTCCCATCAGGTGGGTTCTATCTAGACGTTGACGATGCCGAATAGCTGGTGTCCCAGCTACGATCTTGCCCGTGTGGTGGGCTGTAGATAGTCAGGCCGTGTGCCTCTTTTATATTCCGCCATCTATACTCAGACAGCTTAAGTTTCCGCTGGCTTGTATGACTTTGTTTGTATGGCTTGAGTGTTGGGTCATGTGACCCCTATCTGTAAGAACAAATTATGCAAGGCTCATCTGAGCCTCTTAAATAAAAGCCATGTTGTTGTATGGTTATGTTGTGATGCCATAGTTGTATCTATGCATATCGGGCATGTCGTGCGTACGTGTGACGTGCAACGGTATGTATGGGATCCAACACCTAGTCGTGTGCCTTTAGTAGTACTCTTTACGCGAAACTGCCTCTTTGTGCTTCCACCGAGCCATGGTAGCTTGCTACTGCTCCGGACACATTAATTGACCTGCATATATCCTTCTTTGCTGCTGTGTCTGTCCCTTCGGGGAAATTTCTCGCAGTGTAATGGAGTCCCCGTAGCCTGCTACGACTCGTCTACGTGCAGTGATGACATTCGTGTCTCGTGACGTAATGGAGTCCTTGCAGCTTGCTATGACTCGTCTACACACGCTTGAGGCCGACACCTGCATTGTTGGGTTATGTATGCCTGTTTCCGTACGGATGTGCCACTTGGGTTCTATGACTAGTCATGTCGGCCCGCGTTCTTTGTTGTGTGATTGCCAGCGACACGTTCACATACGTGAGCCAAAAGATGCAAACGGTCCCGGCCAAGGTAAGGCTGCAGGCGTGGAGTACCGTGTGTGAGGCTGCAAAGTGATGTGGCTTGTTATAGTATGGAATCATATGACTTAGGATCGGGGTCGCGACAGCATTGGTATCAGAGCCTGACTGACTGTAGGACTACCAAGCCAAACCGGTCGAAGTTGAGTCTAGAAACACTATAGATAAGTAGGGAAATTGATTGTGGAAGGGAACGTAAGGCTCTTTTTACTCCTCTTCGCAAGTCATTCTATGCTGGGTCATTCTCATCTCTTCTACGGGGATAGGAACTAGGATTCTCATCTATTGCTTAGGATGACGAGTTACTAGCCATGGACCAATAGCTAGCTTGGTTGTAAGTGAATGCAGTTATTCAAGTATTGTTGGTGTGACAAATAGATGGACAAGAGATTGAGTCCAGATAGTCGAGTGGTTGTGCCTTTCCAATCTTTTTCAATTGTCTCAAAAAATTTCTTGAGCAATTACAGTCGTTATGCTGTCCAATTTCTGCTAGGATCTCTAATGTCTTTGCATCATTCTCTGTTTCAGATGCCCCCTCGTCCTTCCCGTTAGGTGGTCCGTTTGACCAGGTGCATCGATGTGCCGGGTCACACAACCATGTTGGTTAGAGTTATGATGGAGGCTGGATATCGCTGGTACCCAGAGTACACAGTGGAGGAGCAGTATCGAGATTTCAACCAGAGTCAGTATTTGAGTACCGTTAGGATATATCCTTCATATCCTGGAGCTGCAGAGCCGCTTCACTGGACTCATGGATTGGGAGTTACCATAGATATGGCAGTTCAGGAAGCCGCCTACACCATGCTGACTATCATGAGGTTTCACCATTGTCTGCTACAGAACACGGAGTTCTGCTATGTTCCTGCTTCCATGGGAGGAGAGGATGGATATCTTAGTGCAGCCTACTTTGATCATTCTCATGAGGACCCTAGACTGCAGGTGACCGCTCAGATGTTGGAGAACAGGGATCGTGATGCACGTGCCCTTCGTATGGAGCTCTATGCTACCCGTGCACGTCTTTGGACAGCCTTGACGGAGTTGGCACCTGTCGTGCAGACAGGCTATGGAGATTTGGAGATGCTGACCCCATCACGGACTCATTTGCCAGCACACGTAGACTAGCCTGATGTTGGAGGCATCACCCCTCTTCGAGGACCGCTGTTGCCACCGACAAGGGGACCAAGGCCACATCCGTGTCCTTATGGTTTCTAGGGATCCCAGGCTAGAGTGTTTCCAGATCCTTCGGTTCAGCTCCTAGGTCACGGGGGTAACCTGTACAAGGCATTCTATGGTGATGTTTGAGTGCGTGGATGTTAGTCCTAGTATGGTAGTAGTCGTATCGCCACAGTCCTGTGTGTCTTGTGGGATATGACTTAGGTCGAGACTTGAGTTCCGGAGGTGTAGATAGATAATGTATAGGAAGCTTGTCATGCCTCCGATGAGTTGTGTCATCTCTCCGTAGTTGTTTTCAGCTTGGGTTTGTACTGAACTAAGTCATGGTGTGTATGAAACCTAATGTTCATATGGTAGTTGCTTTACCATGTCTATTGGTGTTTATCCTACCTGCCATGTTGATCAGCACATTCCTTAATTCATGTCTTAGAGTTGATGTTCTCTATGTCTAAGCTGTGGATTGTTTTCCCCAGGATGGTGGCAACTAGGAACAATCCCGTGCCTGCTCCTGAGCAGGGCGAGAGTAGCCAGCCAAGGCAAGAGGAGCTGCCACATGCACCATCCCTGGCGAAGGTGATGCTAGAGGCTGAAAGGAATAAGAGGGAGACCAATAGGCTGTTGGAAAGAATTGAACAAAACACAGCTCATGCTCCCCGCAATGATCACCATGATGGAGTATCACTTGGTGACTTTATCAAGTTGTGTCTGCCCAACTACCATCATTCGATCGACCCCCTCGATGCGGATGATTGGCTGACTAGTATGTCACGCAAGATCCGAGCTCCAAATGTTTCATAGGCCAACAAGGTGACCTTTGCGACGTACTTTCTGGAGGGACCTGCCAACCTGTGGTGGGAAAGCTATGAGGCTATGTCTCCCCAGGGACCTGCACCAACCTGGGCAGAGTTCAGCGCCGCATTCCGTCTCCATCACATCCCGGAAGGGCTGATGGATCGCAAAAGAGAGGAATTTTGTGCCTTCACCTAGGGCAGATTGTCAGTGGATGCATACAGTCACGAGTTTGGTAATCTTGCTCGCTATGATCCATAGGAAGTCTCAACTGATGCTAAAAAGCAGGCTAGGTTCCCCAAGGGACTTAATGCTGAGCTTCGCCGAGATCTTCGCTTGCACGAGTGCACCACCTTCCAGGCTCTCGTCAATAAGGCCATCAATGCTGAGTCCGAACAAACTGACTATGAGGCTACGAGAAAGCATAACCGTGACTTCAACCCTGCATCGGGTTCAATCCCTAACAAACGCCGAGTTTGGGTGCCCAATACATCTTTGCCGGCAAGATACACCGCGAGGCCATCCTTCCAGGCACCTCGTCTAGTTCAGTCCAACCCTCCACCTAGACCATTTGGAGGACCGCCTACAAATGTTGCACCTCGTGCTACAGTTGTATGCTACAAATGTGGAGAACCGGGACACTATTCTCGTGAGTGTCCCCAGAACAATGCTAAGCCCGCTGGACGTGGGAAACCAGGAAAAGCTTACTATGTGAAGCCAACTCCTGCCTGTGGGCGAGTGAATTATGTGTCTGCTGAAGAAGCCCTTGAAGATCCTGATGTCATTCTAGGTACGCTTCTTGTTAATAGCCATCCAACATCTGTTCTATTTGATACTGGGGCATCTCATTCATTCATCTCAGAGAGTTATGCACAGTTGCATAACATGTCCTTCTGTGACATGCCCACTCCCTTAGTACTTCAGACTCCTGGTGCAAAATGGCAAACTTCTAGAGTGAGTCATGACAATGAAATTCTGGTGGATAGACTAGTATTCCTAGCATCCTTGATAGTTCTTAAGTCTTCGGACATCAATATCATTCTAGGTATGGATTGGATGAAAGCTCACTATGCCAAGATTGATACTCATTCTAGGAATGTTCAACTTACACATCCTTCGGGTGAGATAGTTAATGTCTCTACTCGAACAACCAAGCGCCAACTCTATTCCCTAAATGCTAGCCCTCTTCCTGAGTTAGAAGATATTCCGGTAGTCCGTGATTCTCCGGATGTCTTTCCAGAAGAACTGCCTGGTATTCCACCTGTCAGAGATGTTGAGTTCGTGATAGAACTTATTCTAGGGACAGTCCCAATAGCCAGAAGACCCTATAAGATGGCACCCTTAGAACTAGCCGAGCTAAAAACCCAACTTGATGAAGCTTTGAAGAAAGGTTTCATTTGTCCTAGCTCTTCTCCTTGGGCTTGCCCCGTCCTCTTCGTTAAGAAGAAGGATGGATCAGATTGGATGGTTGTGGATTATCGACCAGTGAATCTGGTCACTATCAAGAACAAGTATCCGCTCCCCAGGATCAACGATTTGTATGATCAACTCGCTGGATCCTCTGTCTTCTCCAAAATGGATTTGAGGTTGGGATACCATAAAATCAGAATTAGAAACGGGGACATTCCAAAAACGGCTTTTGTGACTCGTTATGGCCAATACGAGTACACTGTCATGTCCTTCGGTTTAACCAATGCCCCAGCCACCTTCTCTCGTCTGATGAATTCAATATTGATGGAGTATTTGGATAAATTTGCTGTGGTTTACCTCGATGATATACTCATCTACTCGAAGAACGAACAAGAACATGCCGAGCATCTAAGGCTGGTATTGATGAAACTTCGAGAGCACCGCTTATATGCCAAATTCTCCAAGTGTGAATTCTGGTTGCCAGAAGTGACCTATCTAGGCCACGTGATCTCTGGCAAAGGTATTGCTGTCAATCCCGAGAGAGTTCAGGCCGTCCTTGATTGGACTCAACCTGAATCGGTTAAGCAAGTTCGGAGTTTCCTTGGCTTAGCGAGCTATTGTCGCCGCTTTGTTAAGAACTTCTCCAAGGTTGCGAAACCTCTGACTAAACTCCTCAGGAAAGATAAAAGGTTCGAGTGGACCCCACAATGCGAACATAGTTTTTAGGAGTTGAAAAGACGACTGACCTCTGCTCCCGTTCTGGTGCCACCAGATTTTTTTAAGGACTTCATTATCTACTACGACGCCTCGCGACAAGGATTAGGTTGCATCCTCATGCAAGTCAGATGAAAATAATTTATATATGAAAATTTATCAGAAAAATCCAATGAATCCAATGGTGCTATTCTCATGCATGTTAGAGCAACCTAAGTAGGTGAACATGGACATTTTACATTAGGTTAATATATGGAAATTTGAAATGAGAACAACTTTGAATCTATATTCAAATCTGTTTTAAATTGACATGATCACTAGCTACATTAGCTCACCCATGCATATTACTATGCCATGATCATGCATCATATTGTTGCATTTGCTTTTATTGAGTGCTTTTATCTGCGTTGCGGTAGGTCCTAATCCGAAAGATACTACCCCGTATCCCAACGAAGGAGAGAACTCCTCCGCAACTCAGAAAGGCAAGCAACCCCATCGAACATTCCTGTAACATCCCACTCTCTCGCTCCTGCTCTCGTTTATTGCATTAGGACAAACAGTCATATGTCGGTCATACACGATAGATGATCCTATTCTTATGCATGACCTGATCTTGTCACAGTAAATAGCTAAACCTTGCAACCTAGCATACCTGGTAGATGCTCGTGCCAGGATGTGCTTAGCTTACTTTGCTTGCTATGCTTAGAGTTGTGTCAGGTATGTTTCATCTAGGTGATGAACTGAGTGAAACAATGTTGTCCGATGTGATGAGCTCATAATGAATACGATTTGGTAAAGGTAGCGATGAGAGGCTATTTAGGAGTGCATAGTGGGTTGTCTCATTGGGACCGTTCTTAGGAACTGGGTTCCGTGTTTGTGATCCAAGACTAGTTACTACCACATGCTGGGCCCTGAAATATGACCCCGCTCGACTTATCAGTCGCTTAGTCCTTGGTCCAGGTATTGCAAGTAGTTTCTGGTGTTTATAGCATGCTGGAGGCCGTGCGTAGCGCTGACCCTCGGGGTGGGTTACGACGCGGTAGGCAGTGGCACGGTGTACCAAGGGTCACCCGAATGGTGGGCTTGGGAACCCTGCGCACATCGTTTGGGACCGTAGCGAAAACTTCGGCCGGACTTTCGTGTGGGTTCAGTCTCAAATAGGCGATAGCCTGGACTAGAGGTCTTATGTGATTGACGGTCGTGGCCGACTCCCTCGCTGGGCATCCGCTTGAAGGTTGCCGAGGTGCATGGTTTATGGCACACAGCGATAAGTGGCGAGAGCGTGTGTGAAGAAGTACACCCCTGCAGGGTATGAAACTATTCGAATAGCCGCGTCCTCGGATATGGACTACTTGGAGAACTTATGATGTTCATAGATAATCAAATGGATACTCCTAAAAATATCAAGACAAGTGTGAGTACCGTGGATGGCACTCTTCCGGAAGGGGAAGGTGAATCCATGGTAGTGTATTGTGATGGAGATAGTGGACTCGTGTGCGATAACTAAAATTGTAACAAAGAGTTTAAAAATGAGTAGTGTAGGTTAGCCATGAGTCAAAGCTGGCATTCTGCATAAACTCCACCACCTCCCTTTGTTGATACATAAGCATAAATAGACTAGGTCTGTTTTAAAGGCTTGCTGAGTATGATTGTACTCATCCTTGCTTAATTAATATTGCAGAAGAGAACCAGGACCCATCAGGTGGGTTCTATCTAGACGTTGACGATGACGAATAGCTGGTGTCCCAGCTACGATCTTACCCGTGTGGTGGGCTGTAGATAGTAATTCTGCCGTCTCTACTCAGACAGCTTAAGTTTCCACTGGCTTGTATGACATTGTTTGTATGGCTTGAGTGTCGGGTCATGTGACCCCTATCTGTAAGAACATATTATGCAAGGCTCGTCTGAGCCTCTTAAATAAAAGCCATGTTGTTTTATGGTCATGTTGTGATGCCATAGTTGTATCTATGCATATCGGACATGTCATGCGTACGTGTGACGTGCAACGGTATGTATGGGATACGACACCTAGTCGTGTGCCTTTAGTAGTACTCTTTATGGGAAACTGCCTCTTTGTGCTTCCACCGAGCCATGGTAGCTTGCTACTGCACCGGACACATTGATTGATCGGCATGTATCCTTCTTTGCTATTGTGTCTGTCCCTTCGGGGAAATGTCTCGCAGTGTAATGGATTCCCCGTAGCCTGCTACGACTCGTCTACGTGCAGTGATGACATTCGTGTCTCGCGACGTAATGGAGTCCTTGTAGCTTGCTATGACTCGTCTACACACGCTTGAGGCCGACACCTGCATTGCTGGGTTATGTATGCCTGTTTTCGTACGGATGTTCCACTTGGGTTCTATGACTAGTCATGTCGGCCCGGGTTCTTTGTTGTGTGATTGCCAGCGACACGTTCACATACGTGAGCCAAAAGACGCAACCGGTCCCAGCAAAGGTAAGGCTGCAGCCGTGGAGTACCGTGCGTGAGGCCGCAAAGTGATGTGGCTTGTTACAGTATGGAATCATATGACTTAGGATCGGGGTCCCGACACTTTTACTCTACTCCTAGAAAGTAGGAGTCTTTCCCAAAAGTGGTGAACTGATTCTCCTTGTATTTGCTTGATATCCCGAAAGTTCGAATACATGGGCTTTGGCAGAGTACTTGGTTAATCGTCTTGGACAGTGGGTGGGAAAAAATTTAGTTCCCTATCACAACGAGTGTTCGGAAGTGCAGTTTCCGAGTAGTGCGATGGATCCTGGACCGGTGACGGTCTGGTTCTAAAGCGATTCCCCGCTTGTGATTCTATGACGGGGTCTTGGATATCACAGACAGGGGTATAGACGGTTTTCAATTCCGGCTGTCGGGCAGAATCCGCGGCCGGACACTCGATGGTGGCGACAAGGTGGGTGATCGGAGGGACATGAATATCCCTGCCATCGGGTCTGATCCCGAGACGATCATAGATCAAAACATGATCATCTGATATTCGCATAGCTTCGATCCGATCGAACAACTCATTTAAGAACGAGGCGACGGCAGGATGCGTGTCACTGATACGAGTGGATTCGTCAAGCGGTGTGATGGTTCCAGAGTTACGCCGAAGCGGATCCGTGTTCCATCCTACCGTGGGACCTGATGTATTGGACGTCAAAGCATTCGAGTTTACATGTTTTCCTTCGAAGGTTGAGGCTTTCATTGGAACAAGTGTTCCCCGTGAATCAGCCACGAACTCTAGGGTTCCGAACTTAATACTCTGATTGGGGGGAAACCTTGCGATCTGACCATGACGGCCGACCGGGCCGGCATGCGATAAGATGTCGTTGCCGATGAAACTCTAGTCAGGGGCAAGAGTCCCCTCGATACAGATCTCGCTACTTGCGACGGGGTGAGCCATTGATTCCTTCGGCACTCATAGAGGAACTCTCAGTGAAAGCACCAATGTCAGTGTCAAAACCAGCGGATCTCGGGTAGGGGCTCCCCAACTGTGAGACTAGGATCAATGGTAACAGGTGACGAAGGGGACACGAGTATACTCAGGTTCGGGCCCTCCAATGGAGGTAATACCCTACGTCTTGCTTGATTGTATTGATGGCATAATGGGTTATAGAGTTGATCTACCTCGCGGTCATATGTCTAACCCTAGATGAGTTGTTATGGCCCTATGCCCTATACCCCTACGGCTTATATAGATGTCAGGGGTGTCCTTGGCTTACACATGGTCAGTTACATGTCGAAGAGATAACTTGCCTAACTACAGCTAATAACTTGGAGAACACGTCTTGACTCCATGAAGCTTCCGTCCTGGCGCAGGTGGTCCTCGATCATCCGATGCCTACCTTGCTGCCCATACAGTCCGGCCCGTGAACAATGGGTCGGCTATCTGAGGGGCCCTTAATCTAGGACTCCTTCGATGGTCATGATCACCATCCTAACGAATCTCTTGTTCTTTATGACGAGGATTTCCCACTTGATGATGACAATGTGGAACATGGCTACTATGATGAAGATGAGCTATTCGAAATCGAGTATGAGAAGATCATGAAGAATCTAAGTCTCATGGCAAACTTCAAGGATTACATGTCCGGAGGAAAAGAGTGGATTCTCAATAGCGGATGTACTGATCATATGACCCGAGATAGAGAAATGTTTGAAGAGATCACACCAAACCATGGACCGCGAAGGTACGTAATGTTTGGAGACAAATCCAAGGGTAAGGTACTTGGTCTTGGTAAGGTGGACATATCCCATGATAGCTCTATTCAAAATGTTATGCTCGTTGAATCTCTTGGATACAATCTTCTTTCAGTATCTAGACTTGCCGACTTCGGTTTCAATGTGTTATTCATGAAAGTAGATTTCCTAGTGTTTCATCAAAATAATCATAAAATGGTCTTTGCGGTATCCGTAGAGGTGATCCATACATATTTGATTTCACTAAGAGATCCAAGCCTCGCACTTGTTTAATTGCTAAATCTTCTAAAGGTTGGCTTTGACATAGAAGATTAGGACATGTTGGCATTCGTAATTTAGACAAACTTATCAAAGGTGATCATATACATGGTGTTAAAGATGTTATCATTAACAAAGATAGACTTTGTAGTGCTTGTCAAGATGGAAAGCAAGTAGGTGGAAGTCATCCTGTTAAGAATATCATGACTACTAGGAGACCACTCGAGTTAGTTCACATGGATATTTTCGGTCCCAATGCTTACAAGAGTCTCGGTGGAAATTCCTATGGTCTAGTTATAGTTGATGATTTTTCTAGATTTACATGGGTATTCTTCCTTGAATATAAGTCGCAGGTTCAAAAGATCTTCAAGAACTTCGTTCGAAAAACGCAAAATCAGTTTGAAGTGAAGATCAAGAAAATTTGGAGCGATAACGGATCAGAGTTCAAGAACACCCATGTGGATACCTTTCTTGAAAAAATCAAGATCCATATGGTTGGAGTGGAAGATCTTGACCTCAATACAAGGGTAGGTGGTTCTCTCAAAAAAAATTGGATGGGGAAAGTATGGAATAATTATGATTGCATCTCTTTCGAATAGGTGGTGGTGAAGGGGCATATATAGGCATCTCCAAAAATCCAACTGTTACACACAATAAGTCAGACTCGGTGGAACCGATATGTGAATCTCGGTTGTACCGAAGTGACTTAAATTTAGCAACTTTTGAATCTCGGTGAGACCGATATAGGAAACTCGGTTGCACCAATAAGGTGACCAACGGTCAGAATGCCCAATCTCGGTGACGCCGATTGGACAATCTCAGAGCGATTGAAAATGTGAACTTGTGTAACAAAAAGTTGGCAACCCAACTTGGTGGCACCGAATGCAGTATCGGTTGCACCAAAAAGCTTGGGTTTGGCTGAGTCTGTATAGGGTTTGGAATCAGTGGCACTGAGTGTAGAATGTTGGTTGCACCGATTTTGAGTATTTGGCTTTGAACAGACTTTGGTGGGAGAGTTTGTGGGTGTTTTTGGTGACTATCACTTGTGCACATATGAGCATTTTGTTCACCAACAAAACCTTACCCCCTTTTAATAGTATTGGCTTTCCTATGGACTCAAAGTTATTTCTATAAAATGTAGAGTCCTCTTGCTTGAAGCTTGGCCAACCTATTTTCTTGCCGCTTGGGGTATCTCCACAATCCTTTTGCCAACACAACTCTCCATGGACTATTATCTGAAATACGCTAGACAAAAATATTAGTCCAAGAGATAATGTATGTTGTCATGAATTATCAAAACCACCAAGGGAGCATGTTGTGCTTTCATATACGCAAAAGGAAGAAGAAGATTTCTTCGATACTTACTCACATGTGGCTAGACTGAAATCCGTTTGAGTGTTACACTCATTGGCTGCCTCGCATGGTCTTATCGTTCATCAGATAGACATTAAGACATGTTTCCTTAACGGAGATTTAGACAAGGAAATGTCTCTTGGACTAATACTTTTATCTAGTGTATTTCAGATAATAGTCCATGGAGAGTTGGGTTGGCAAAAGGATTGTGGAGATACCCCAATAGGCAAGGAAATAGGTTGGCCAAGCTTCAAGCAAGAGGACTCTACATTTTATAGAAATAACTTTGAGTCCATAGGAAAGCCAATACTATTAAAAGGGAGTAAGGTTTTGTTGGTGAACAAAATGCTCATATGTGCACAAGTGATAGTCACCAAAAACACCTACAAACTCTCCCACCAAAGTCTATCTAAAGCCAAATACTCAAAATCGGTGCAACCAACATTCTACACTCGATGCCACTGATTCCAAACCCTAGACAGACTCAGCCAAACCCTAGCTTTTCGATGCAACCCATGCTGCATTTGGTGCCACCAAGTTGGGCTGCCAACTTTCTATTATGCAAGTTCACAGTTTTGGTCCCTCCGAGATTGTCGAATCGGTGTCACCGAGATTGGGCATTCTGGCCGTCGGTCACCTTATCGGTGCAACTGGGTTTCCTATATCGGTCTCATCGAGATTCAAAAGTTTCTAACTTTAAGTCACTTCGGTACAACCGAGATTCACACATCGGTTCCACCGAGTCTGACTTATGGTGTGTAACGGTTGGATTTTTGGAGATGCCTATATATACCCCTTCACCACCACCTACTCGAAAGAGAAGCACTCAGAACTATTCCATACTTGCCCCATCCAATTTTCTGAGAGAGAACCACCTACCCTTGTCTTGAGGTCAAGATCTTCCACTCCAACCATATGGATCTTGATTTATAGCCTCCCCAAGTTGCTATCCACCAATCCCATCTCTTCCACCAAGCCAAATTTGTGAGAGTGTGATTGTGTGTTCAGGAGTCTATCATCTTGAAGCACAAGAGCAAGGAGTTCATCATCATTACCGAGCCTATTACCTTTTGGAGGGTGGTGCCTCCTAGATTGGTTAGGTGTCGCTTGGGAGCCTCCTACTTCGTGTTGTGGAGTTGAACCAAGAAGTTTGTATGGGCAAGGAGATCGCCTACTTCGTGAAGATCTACCCATAGTGAGGCTAGTCCTTCGTGGACGGAAGCTGTTATGGAATAGTCAAGGTTGCTACCTCATGGGCCCTTATGGGTGGAGCCCTTCGTAGACTCTTGTGACTGTTACCCTCCGTGGGTTGAAGACTCCATAAACGTGGATGTACGATAGCACCACCTATTGGAACCAAGGGAAAAATCTTTGCGTCTCCAATTGCGTTTGATCTCCATATCTCAACTCTTTAATTCTTGTGCAATGTCTTTACTTTCCGTTGTTATATTTGTTGACATGCATGTGTTGGTTATATAGACTTGCTAGTCTTACTAAAACTGTTAAAATCTGCCAACCAATTAACTTGGGAAAAGGTTAGGTTTTAATTTCTGCTAGTAGTCTATTCACACCCCCCTCTAGACACTCTTCTAGTGATCCCTCGGTATAACCCTTGGCCACAAGCCTAGCCTTGTACTTTTCAACAGTAGCATCAGGCCTAAGCTTCTTCTTGAACATCCACTTATATCCCAATGGTTGGCAACCATAAGGACGATCAATGATCTCATAGTTCCTATTAGACAAGATGGAATCCATCTCATTGCGGACCGCATCCTTCCAGTAGTCAGAATCCGGTGATGCGTAAGCTTCTGAAATGGAACTGGGAGTGTCATCATCCACGAGGTACACGAGGAAATCATCACCAAAAGACTTTGCGGTCCTTTATCTCTTTCTCCTAATAGGAGCTTCCTCGTCATCCTCCGTGGAACTTTCATCACTTTTGTGTTCATAATATTCCATCGGAATGTCTGGTTCAGGAGCCTCATTAGATTCCAGTCTAGAAGTGCTTTGCATATCTCTCAAAGAATGTAGCATCTTTAGACTCCATGATCGTACCGACCTTCACGTCGTGTACATGAGATTTCACCACGAGAAACCTATAGCCAATGCTATGCTTCGCATAGCCCAGAAAAATGCAGTCCATGGCCTGTGGTCCCAACTTACGTTTTTTGGTTATCGGTATGTTGACTTTCGCCAAACAGCCCCAAGTGTGCAAGTAAGAGAGTGTATTTCTTTTCTTTTTCCATTGCTCAAATGGAGTAGTCTCATTATACTTCGTGGGAAGTTTATTCAGGACATGACATGATGTCAATGTAGCCTCCCCCACCATGCCTTGGATAAACCCGATGTATCTAACATAGCGTTAACTAAATCTGTTAGAGTATGGTTTTTCCGTTCGTTAACCCCGGTTGACTGGGGTGGGTAGGGAGGCGTCCTCTCATGAATAATACCATGGTCCACACAGAATAAATCAAACTCGTTAGAAAAGTACTCTCCACCATGATCAGACCGAACTCATTTTATTTTATTTTCAAGTTGGTTCTAAGCTTCTGCTTTATAGATTTTAAAGTAGTGTAGACCCTCATCCTTAGTATTTAACAAATACACATAGCATAATCTAATGGAGTCGTTAATCAACATCATGGAATATTTCTTTCCACCTTTAGTCAACACACCATTCATCTCGCAGCCTTGTGAGGCTTACAATGTTGCTTAGCTTGCACACACACATGGCATTTAGTGCCTTTGGATAAAGTGAAACTCGTGATTAAATCCATCTTAGCTAGCCGCGTCATACAACCGAAATTAATGTGGCAAAGACGTGGGTGCCAAACCTCACATTCATTCACATTAGAATGAATTTGGTTCACGACGTTATTACAGAAATCTGCGAGGGAAAGGCGGAACAAGCCTCCGCAATCATATCCTTTTCCAACAAACAGTCCATACTGAGATACAACTACTTTATTGGACTCGAATACTAACTTAAACCCTTATTTGCATAGAAGGGAGCCACTAACGAGATTCTTCTTGATAGTGGGGACATGTTGCATGTTCTTCAGATGCACGATCTTTCCTGAAGTAAACTTCAGATATACTGTGCCAACACCATCAACAGAAGCATGCGAGCCATTCCCCACCAGGACGGAGCAATCTCGTGCGACCTGGTAAGAAGAGAATAACGACATATCAGCACACACACACACACACATGAATGTTGACCCCGGTGTCAATCCACCAATCAATGGACTGACAAATTGAAAGTACAGTAAAGAAATTACCATACCCAGTTACCCCATCACTGTTGCTCATAGTCACATTGACAGACTTGGAGTCTTGTCATGGCTTCTGGTACTTGTTTGGGCACTTGTTTGCCCAATGTTCCTCTAAATCACAAGTAAAGCTTCCATCTTTCTTTTTGTCTTTTTCTTACCCTTCTTCTTGAAGGTAGTATTCTGTTGGACAAAGTTATTTCCCTTGAACTTGTGGAAATTCTTCTGCACCACATTGTCACTAGAAAAACCCTCTACCACTTTCACGTGTAAGTCCTTTGCTCTCAAGTTCTTCTCAACACTTAGATGGCCGATGACATCCTCAATAGTATTCACGTCTCAAGTGTTTAAGAGACGTAGCAAAGTTCCTCCATTCGGGAGGGAGTTTTGCGATAATGCAACCCGCGACAAACTTGTCCGGTAACTCACACTTCAGGAGCTCCAAATCCTTAGCGAGGCACTGTATCTCGTGAGCCTGGTCCAGAACAGGACGGTTATCAACCATCTTGTGCTCCATAGCATACAGTTCGCTTCTAGCATCGGTTGTGCCAAACTTAGCTTCGAGCGCATCCCACAAGTTTTTGGCAACACGCATATGGAGATATGCATCAACCAACTTATCTCCCATCACAGTAAGAACAGCTCCCACAAAGACAGTGGTGGCCTTCCTGAACGCCTTCTCCTGTTTAGGAGCAATCGTTCCCGCGGTATCCATAGCACCGATTCAGAACATGTTCATAGTTGTGAGCAACAAGGTGGTCCTCGTCTGTCAACGCTTAACATGCGTTCCGGTAAACTTTCCGATTTCAGTGTAGTAGCAAAGGCATGAATCGAAAAGTGCCTAAAATAAGGATTTTGGATTGTTGTAATTATTAGCACTTTCCCGATTAGGCTAATCCATGAGTAAACATCAAGCATGACAAATACAGTATGCACTTCATACCGATACCTAAACATACTAGCATGTACAGTACATAGAACAAAAATATCTATGAACATGGCATATACGGCTAGCACGAGAACGAGTAAATGAGGGATGGACAAATCATACACTCCGGTTGGCCAAGCCAACGCTGTGGCGGCGTTAGCAGCCTCGGCATCGTCTGTGGCCTTCTTCTTGGCGGCGGCGGCGACGATCATGGTGTCGATGCAGGGAAAGTAGTCGAAGCAGAGGAGGACGTAGAAGGGGACAGGTCGAGAGCTGTCGCGCCGAGACGCTCTCCAAAAACCTTATTGTCGTTCTCCCGGACAGGATCTCGAGCGACGGGGTTCCGGAGGCACCTGCTCTCCCAACCAACCGTGCACGCGGTCGTCGGGATGGGATCGCCGAAAGCAGCACACTGAAAGAAACAGTAGATGGCGGCTAGGGTTGTACAGAGAGGGGGAGAGTGAACGGGTTAGGTTATACTCCACAGTCGGCGCCTCCTTATATAGGCCGTCGGGTAGATGGGCCTAGGCCAGGCCCACGATCGAGTCCGCTAATAGCCCACGGTCCAACGTCTTTGACAGTTAATCCATAATTAATTAACCATTTCTGACTGATAAAAATAAGTCTTGTCTCATTCTCGTAACCCACGATGCGAGGCGAGGCGGGCAGCAAAGGAGGAGGAGCGCGCATGTATAACTCCTCTTTTCAACCTCCTAATGGCAAGTGATAGAGCAACACTTATAAAGGAATCTCACTCTTACTGTTGTATCAATATGGGACTAAACTTCCCACAACTTGCCGTATACTCACATGAGCCACGGAGATTAACCAGGAATTATTATCTTATATGGACCAAAGCACATCTATAATCCAACATTTACTACTAGTGAAGCCCGTAGATTTGATCATAAACACCGTGCATCAACAAGATAGTATGCATAGTCTCTGCTCGATCATATATTTAATCTTCGTATCTCGCACAAAGATCTGCCAGCTTTTCTCATCCAGTAAATCACATAGGTGCAGGGTTTCCTTTGAACCCTCTGGTCTCGGAGTAGCTGTGATCTACTACAAGCAACTTCAGCATGCAGGCTTTCATATACTCCCTCTGTCTTAAAATAGGTGTTTTAAGCTTAATTATTTTGAGACGGATGGAGTATGTGACCGCGCACGCTGTCACGATGTTCATCACAGCTAACATTCCATTAGTTGGTGGCTTGACCGTGACATCGCACTTCGCAGCTGACGTGAAAAAAAGAAAACTCAACAGTTGCCACACACTTGCCGTCTTGAAGTTTATGATAGAAGTGTCGTGGTTGTGGAAGCCCGATCCTCTCGAACAAGATCTATAGCAGGAATTTGCTTGAAACGTCGATTATCTTCATGTGAGTTGCTGCATTCAAGAACTCTGTTATAGTATGTATCACTCCCTCCGTTTTTAAATATAAGTTTTTTTAAAGATTACACTACGGACTAGATACGAATATATATAAACATATTTAGAATATAGATTCATTCATTTTATTCCATATGTACTTTGTAATAAAATGTCTAAAAAATTTATATTTAAAAACGGAGGGAGCAGTATAAAACCGAATACCACAACAGCGGCTCGCGTAGAGGGAGAACAATCCGGGGGGTGGCCCAAGTAAGGCATGGCTGCGCCCACGAACCAAACGACGTGGAGGGCATACACGAGCGAGGATGCCACCAGAAGGTAGATACTCCAGCATATTGGAGTAATTTAAATGTGATATTGTTCACATGCTATATTGTCTCTTTTTGTATCAATTTGTGAATCAGATTTAGACCGACATTTATTGGCATGACACGCATAAGTTGCCACCGTCATGGTTATTTGTCACTTTTAAACATGCTATCTTATGATCTAGTGTACCAGTGCACCTCAAAGGTTATGGCCGTTTACCATGATTGAACCCCAAGTCACGAGTTTGTGAGCACGGCACAAAAGGTTATCCTGGCAACTGGGTTCATCAGAATTCCCAAGAAACATAAACGAGCTGATTTAGGAAATAGAGAAAGATGGCATGTTTGTTAGAAAAAAGAATTCATTTTTTTATATATAACTAAGAAAGAAAGCAATTGATGAAGGATAAGTGGAAAATGAATTCTGGCACATTCAAACACTTGGTATGGTGTCTAAATTTGTTTATGCAAATCGATTACAGTCATCTTGCTCAGGCTGCCGCTGAGCTTGGTTACATAAGAATTAGAGTCAGGGTTCAAACTGAATATGACATATGTTCCACACCTTCAGGCCCATGCCAAGCCTCAGAAAAATATATACCACTACTTAGAAACAGTTTTGGATTAGTAACGAGATTGCGAGCGTTAATAGACAAGGATCAAGCATCCACTGTGGTGGGTAAAACAACGCAGCTCAATAACCATCTCAATAACTGCAGGGAGAGTGGATGCTCGTCTCAGCGCACCTGCACAGTTAATTTGCCAAAAAGGCACCAGTGCAGCTCAAGCTCAACATATCATGTCCAAAAGCTTGGACTAGTAAGATATTATACCTTCCTGCTCGGGTCTTCATACGCGCTTAAGCATCTTCAGGACAGTCGACGCAGCAGTACCAAATAACCTTCTGGATCGATAATTACTTGTGGGCGTCGTCTTACTTGCTACTCTCGGATAATTCCTCTCCAACATGCCAAGACGAAACTCAGAGTGCCTTTCAGCTCTCAACTTCTCAGAGCCACCGGGGTAATTAACATCACGAGTATATATTGGCAACTCTTTCTTCGGTGCATAGGGTGGAAAGATCTTTGAAATAAACCGAGCTGTTAACACTGATCTCCATACCGGGAAAAACTGATTTCTTGCATACAAGTGGCTATCTCGTGGTTTCTTTGTCATGGCCTGGTTAACACGTACATAATCAAGATATCAAGGTTAACAACAGACACAATACATACATATTATAACGTGATCAAACAAAATGTACAGGCCCTCCTAGGGTACATATTTTGACGTGATCAAACAAAATGTACAGGCCCTCTTGAGGTTTAAAACAGGACAAATAAAAATCAAACCACAACCCATCCCAATCCACCCCCCACCCCCTCTTCAGGTGTAGAAAAAACAAATAAACATAAACAATGAAGATATCAACCTAAACCAAGATACACAAAGCCTGCATATGGATTGCTATGTCATGAACCACGAACAAAAAAATAAAGAACAGTCTTGCTCTCGAAAAGGGGTAGGGCTATAGAGGATGCTGCTCAAGGCCCTAGTGGCAAGAGGCGCAGGATCGATCATGTTGCTGCTAGGGGGAGGTTTGTTGTTTGTTCATTGTGGTACTCATTTTCATATCCTGCCGGCTTTTTTTCATGAGATGTACCCCATGATTGCATTCTCTTACTCAGGGTTTTCATTTTTGCTTTATGTTGGCAGTGAGGCGACAGCCAGTGGCTGAGCAACTAAACAGAAACAAGCAGCGACGCCCTCTCGTGTTTCTGCCCGGTTGAACAAGGGGTCACCCACTACAGTTGGCATCACGTCCACTCGATCGTCTCCTTGTGTATTGCCGTCTGATACCGGGGATCCTATTATGCTTGAAGACTTGAGGAAGCCAAGTAGGAGGTATGTTCTTCATTTTAATTTTGTTTTGTGGACTTAATTTAACTATTGAACAACTAGGAGGTGTGGCATTCATTTGTTTCAAAAATTTACATGGTAGTCGTGGCATGTTGAGTGATACGTCTCCAATGTATCTATAATTTTTGCTTGTTCCATGCTGTTATATTATCAATCTTGGATGTTTTACAATCATATTATAGAAACTTTATATCATTTTTGGGACTAACCTGTTGACATAGTGCCAAAGTGCCAGTTGATGTTTTTTGCTTGTTTTCTACTTCGCAGAAAATCAGTACCAAATGAAGCCCAATCACCGTGAAACTTTTTGGAGAATTTTTTTCGGGGCATAAGACACCAGATGGGACAGACAAGTACCGGAGAGGAAGGCTGGGATGGGGAACACCCACCAGGGCGCGCTAGAGTCCCCTGGCATGACCTGGTGGGTGGTTCCTACCTCGGGATCCCCTCCACCGACTATCGCCTCTATAAATACTCAAATTTTTTGGAAAACCCTGAGAGAGTCGACGAAACACAATTCCGGCCGCCGCAAGTTCCAGAACCTCGAGATCCAATCTAACATCATCACGGAGGGGTGCATCTTCTTCATGGGTTCCTCTCCGATGATGCGTGAGTAGTCCACCATAGACTTACGGGTCCGTAGGCAGTAGCTAGATGGCTTCCTCTCTATCTTTTGATTCTCAATACAATGGTCTCTTGGAGATCTATTTGATGTAATGACTTTTGCGATGTGTTTGTCGGGATCCGATGAATTTTGAGTTCATGATCAGTTTCTATCCATGAATATGATATGATTCCTCTTTGATCTCTTATTTTCATGATTACTTATATACTCGTATTTCTTTTTCGAATCTTTGGTTTAGTTAGGCCAACTAAATCAATTTTTCTTGCCATGGGAACAGGTGCCTTGTGATGGGTTCGGTCTTGCGGTGTTCTTTCCTAGTGACAAAAAGGGCAGCAAGGCACCCATGTATCGTTGCCATTAAGGCTAACAAGATGGGGTCTATTCATACATGAATAGACCTTGTCTACATCATGTCATCGTTCTTATTGCATTACTTCGTTTTTCCATGAACTTAATACACTAGATGTATGCTGGATAGCGGCCGATGTGTGGAGTAATAGAAGTAGACGCAGAATCGTTTCGGTTTACTTATCTTGGACGTGATGCCTATATAATGATCATTGCCTAGACATCGTCGTGATTATTTGATCTTCTATCAATTGCCCAACAATAATTTGTTTACCCACTGTGTACTATACTCATGAGAGAAGCCACTAGTGAAACCTACGGCCCCCGGGTCTACTTTTCCAACATATTGCTTTTCGATCTACTATTTTGTTGTTTTGTTTTCAGATCTTTTAATCCAAAAATACCTTGCTGCACTTTTTGTTTACCTATTTTATTTGTGTTCTTGCGGGATCTATTTGCCAAAACTATCACAACCTAATCTATCTTTTTGTTGTTGAGAGCTTGACAACCTCTCTTACGCGTCGGGTTGCAAGTATTTGTTATTTGTGTGTAGGTGTTGTTTACTTAGGTGCTTGATCTTCCTCTACGGATTGATACTTTGGTTTCATAACTGAGGGAAATATTTACTGTCGCTGTACTGCATCATCCCTTCCTCTTTGGGGAAATACCGACGTAGTCTCAAGCCACGTCGAAGGAATTTCTGGTGCCATTGCCGGGGAGGAAGCAATCTCTCTAGCATGCCAATCTTGGGCGCCGGGGAGAGATCATCAACATCTACCAGGTTCCTAATCATAAATCTCATCTCCTTGCAATTTACATTATTTTCCATTTGCCTCTAGTTTTCCTCTCCCCCACTTCACAAATTTGCCATTTTATTCACCTTCTTTTTCATTTGCCTTTTTCTTGTCACATCACTTGTTCGCATATCTCTTCACTATGACTAGCATCACTATCCCCTTGTCCCCAAATTTTGAAGTTCTATACTTCAAACAAAAACAAGGGGAATTTTTGAAAGATGCTTGGTATAGATTGATGGAATAATATCGTATTTGCAATCTAAAGGGAGATGCAAAAGTTTTGCTTCAAATTTTTTACATAGGATTAACTTTGCATCATAGACAACCTTTGGATTTTGCCGCTAAATGAAATTGTACTAAACTTGATCCTAACACTGCTTATGAAATTTTATAAGTGATATTGGCGGTTCCTCCACCAAAAAGGTTCTCTCTCTCACACAAGAGGAGGTTCAAATTCTAGAGAAATTGGGTCATTTACATAAACATTTGGTCGAGTTGCAAAAATATCATGAACCTCTTAAACATATTGGTGGAAACCTAAATCGCATTAATACTTTGATTACTCTTTGCAATAAGTGTTTGGATATTTTAGATCTCAAGATGATTTCTTCTCTTGAAAATGTGGGGAAGCATCAAGAACCTCCCGGGTTTGACAAAGCCCTCATAAAGATGGCAAAAACTAAAGATGACAATACTTGTATCTATGCGTCATGCCTAGCTAGGGGCATAAAACGATAACACTTGTTGGGAGGCAACCAAATGAATAAATTGTTTTTATCTTTTCCTTTCTGTTTTTGAGTGTTAGCACAATGATTGTTTTTTATGTTTTAATTAGTGTTTGTGCCAATTAAAGCCTTTAGGATGATTCATAAGATGAGTAGAAACAATGCTAACTGAAACAGAAACTTTGTCTCCAATGCACGAATTTTCATTTTTGACCGGAGCATTATAATAAGATGACATTTTAACACACTATTTCTATATAACGTTTTTACGTTTTACTAATTTTTCAGAATTTTTAGAGTTACATAAGTATGGGTAGAGTACAACTTACTACAGACTATTCTGTCTGAAACAGATTATGTTTTCGTTGCATTGTGTACTTGTTTTGATGAATCTATGGCCTGTACTAGAGGGTATAAGTCATGGTAAAGTTAGAATACAATAGATATAATGCAATAATAAAATAAGAATGGGTTCACAACAGTACTTAGAGTGATAATTTGCTTTATTATACTAACGGATCTCACGAGAATTTTGTTAAGTTTTGTGTGATTGAAGTTTTCAAGTTTTGGGTGAGATCACGATGTATGAAGGAATAAGGAGTAATAAGAGCCTAGGATTAGGGATGCTACATCACCCCAATATAATATCCAAATAGTAAAAAGCAACTAAGCTTGGGGATGCCCCGAGTGGCGTCCCCTCTTTCTTCTAACAACCATCGGTATTTTACTTGAAACCATATTTTGATTCGTCACATATCATGAGTTTTGCTTGGAGCGTCTTGTATCTTTGATTTATTTGCTTTCTATCCTTGCTACACACACCTATTTTAGAGAGCCAAAATTATGCTATAATTTTTTAGAATTTCTCTATATGCTTCACTTAAATCTACCGAGCTATGAAATTGCTCTAGTGCTTCACTTATATCTTTTTGAGCACGACGTGTTTTTACATTTTTGAAGAAATGCTCTCATGCTTCACTTAGATTATTTTGAGAGTTAGTAATTTTGAAGAAATACTCTCATACTTCACTTATATTATGTTGAGAGATGAAACTTTTATGCTCATGTTCTTCACTTAAATCTATGTGAGCTTGTAAAAAGCAATGGCAATGTATGAAACTAGTCCCAAAGTGATAGATATTCAAGAGGGATATAATAAAAACTTCCATGAAGATCATTGGACAAATTAAACTTGATTATTTGTAATAGATTTGAGAGATGACAATAGCAATATGTGAGTTATGTTAGTGAGTAATTATGCTTAGTAATAATATTGATGTTTTACAATAATTTTATAGCAACTTAATATCATTTTTTGGGACTAACCTATTGACATAGTGCCAAAGTGTCAGTTGATGTTTTTGCTTATTTTTTACTTCGTAGAAAATCAGTACCAAACGAAGCCCAAACACCATGAAACTTTTTGTAGAATTTTTTTGGGGCAGAAGACAGCAGATGGGCCAGAGAAGTGCCACAAAGGAAGCCCGAGGTGGGGAACCCCTACCAGGGCGCGGTAGAGGCCCCTGGCATGGCCTGGTGGGTGGTTCCCACCTCGGGACACCCCTCCACCGACTATCGCCTCTATAAATACTCAAATATTCAGGAAACCTTGAGAGAGTCGACGAAACACAATTCGAGCCACCACAAGTTTCAGAACCTCGAGATCCAATCTAACACCATCACGAAGGGGTGCATCGTCTTCATGGATGCCTCTCCGATAATGCGTGAGTAGTCCACCATAGACCTATGAGTCCGTAGGTAGTAGCTAGATGGCTTCCTCTCTCTCTTTTGAGTCTGAATACAATGGTCTCTTGGAGATCTATTTGATGTAATGACTTTTGCGATGTGTTTGTTGGGATCCGTTGAATTTTGAGTTCATGATCAATTTCTATCCATGAATATGATTTGAGTGCTCTTTGATCTCTTATTTGCATGATTACTTATAGACTCGTATTTCTTGTTCGAATGTTTGGTTTAGTTAGGCAAACTAGATCGATTTTTCTTGCCATGGGAAGAGGTGCTTTGTGATTGGTTCGATCTTGCGATGTTCTTTTCTATTGACAGAAGGGGCGGCGAGGCACACATGTATCGTTGGAATTAAGGATAACAAGATGGTGTCTATTCCTACATGAATAGATCTTGTCTACATCGTGTCATCGTTCTTATTGCATTTCTCCATTTTTCCATGGACTTAATACACTAGATGCATGCTGGATAGCGGTCGATGTGTGGAGTAATTGAAATAGATGCAAAACCGTTTCGGTCTTGGACGTGATGCCTATATAATGATTGCATGGATATCGTCATGATTATTTGATCTTTTATCAATTGGCTAACAGTAATTGTTCACCCACCGTGTGCTATACTCATGAGAGAAGCCACTAGTGAAACCTACGACCCCCGGTTCTACTTTTCCAACATATTACTTTCCGATCTACTATTTTGCTGTTTTGTTTTCAGATCTATTAATCCAAAAAAACTTGCTGCACTTTTTTTACCTATTTTATTTTGTCTTCTTGCGAGATCTATTTTCCAAAACTATCACAACCTAATCCATTTTTTTAGCGTTGAGAGCTTGACAACCTCTCTTACGCGTTGGGTTGCAAGTATTTGTTATTTGTGTGTAGGTGTTGTTTATGTAGGTGCTTGATATTCCTCTACGGATTGATACCTTGGTTTCATAACTGAGAGAAATAATTACCGTCGTTGTGTTGCATCATCCCTTCCTCTTTTGGGAAACACCGACGTAGTCTCAAGCCACGTCAGTGAGCATGGCAACTCATATGTAATGTTCGATGCATTCCATATAAGTGGCAACTTTATGACATTCAACATGACAACTCTTATTTATCCCACATGGCAACACTCATGCAGTGACGTGATATACAAAGGGTTTTTAACCCCTTTCAGTGATGTAGTTTCAAACTGTCACCTTGCTAGTATGGGCGATAGGGGGGTTCATCGCACACGCTATACATCCCACACAGTTCAACACAAAAACTATTTGCAATTTGGATTAGCATCACCCACGTTTATTTCACGAAAATCATATAAAATGTGCGATTCATTGAACATGATTAAAAATAAAAAAAATTGTGTGTGATGTAAATACCATCACACACAATTGGATCGAAAACTGTGTGCTATGTGTGATCTTAACAACGTGTTAATTAGTCCTAAAATCAACTAAATGTAATCAATTTACTATGATCATCTTTTGACAATCAAACATAACGCAAAAATACACATTCAAAATCCACCATATGATTTATTCCCAAGCTTTGTCATACAACATAGAAAAGTACGATCATACTATCTCACATCACATGACAACCAACACATACAATTAGCAATCATATCTAATTACGTCGTAAAGCTTAATAAGTCTCTTGTTCATCGATGACATCAACTAATAAACCTTCCAAGATTTCTTATTGTGTCTCATCCCGAAAACCAAGAGAAAAGGATGACAAGGTCAAAAAACTAAATCCTAACACAAAGCAGTGTTTTAGTGCCTAGGCTCATCTAGACCTTCAATCGTAAACAATTCCAAACAAATACTAGAAAAAATAAAAAATGCATGTTAGAGAATTTGGTGCCTAAGGTTCCCTCCAAATTTTGTATCATTCGGACATCTGAGTGTCCCTAGGCAAAAAAGACAAATTTGGGGTCTATAAAAAAGTTTATTGTTCATGCATTGTTCTCACCTAATTTGTTTTCTTGCTGACAATGACTCAAATGTCCAAATGAGCTGAAATTTGTAGCGTACCTCACGCACTAAATTGTCTACCATGCAAAAAATGGATGTTTTGAATTTCATTTCTATTTTAATGATATTTTACCTTACATACTGAAGTATCCTACTTGAAAGTAGTTCTTACACTAGTTATGCATATTATTTTTATCAAAAAGTATTGGAAGAGAAAGTTCGGGACTTCACAAGAGATGTTTTGTGATTAGTTTGATGTCTTGCGGAATCTTGATGGATGAGAATAATCAAGAATCAATTAAATCTCTAGAGACATCATACTTATACATACAAAAAACAAGATTAGATTAGTACTATCCGACAAGCTAGCTAGCAGCCAGACTGATGGATGGATTATTGAAAAGAGATGCACGGGAAGCTAGCTTACATGGCCACAAACTATACCTCTCATGACGTTGCCTCTCGGATGAGATCCGGAGTTGTACAACCGCTTCATGCTCGTGATCGTGCTAATGGACGACGACGAACCTCATGGCGTCCATGGCACCCGCCTCACGCATGGCCGCCCGATGTCGAGTGGCGCCGTCATGTCCTGCTCCTAGTCGGAGCTTGGAACAGGCGTCGTCTGCCTCGCCGGCAATGGCATGGAAGAAGTGTGTTATGTTCGTGGGTCTACAGGAGGTTGGATTGATGCTAGTTAGATATATAGATGTATGTCGTAGAGTCCATGGTGAGGAGATAAGTTTAGATGTTTTGATTGGCTATGGAGTGTATATGGATGGATTTTTGCCATGTCATCGATCGAAGGCTTCAATCTCTTCACAAATAAAAATTTAGTACACATATGTGTGCTTTCTTGCCCTTTGATTTTTACCCTTACACCATCAAAATAATTGTGAATCATTTTCAAATTTTTACTACAGTATACCGAGGTCTTATATTGACACCATGCCAAGTTTCATATTTATTAGACATTACTTACATTTTCTAAAATTAAAATACCAATAAACTTCATGTTCACGGTTGATTCTTGCCACATAGATATTTGAATTTTATATTTATTTCTTGTATGAGGCATACACATATACTCACTACCTTAAATATGATTTTCAAATCAATTTTGTATATTTTTTCTATACTCGCAGTTCACATATGAATGTATTTGCTAAATGACTAGAAATGTAGTTATTGACTCAAATGTAGTAAATAAGCTTCGAGAAGTGCCAAATTTTAATGTGGAGGATTCTATGGTGTATCTTAACTCTAGAAAAAAATCAAGGTCAAATGACAAAGGAAAACATAAGTTTGTCACCAATTTGGTACATTCACTCTTGAAACCATGATTGTTCATCGGATGTTGTCACAATTTCGAAATGATGTACATCAAAAAAATGTGAAATGTTCTCAAATTTTTACCACATCATAGTTAGGTAATATCATGACACTATGGCAAGTTTCACATTTTTTAGACTTCATTTACAATTTATATAATTTCAATACCAATAAACTCCATGTTCGGGGTTGATTCTTGCCACATATGTCTAAAATATTTATATTCATTTCTTGTATGAGGCATACAAATATACTCAATACCCTAAATATGATTTTTCAAATCATTTTTGTGTAGTGTTTCATGCATTGATAGTTAAAATTTGAATTATATCCATCAAATGACTAGAAATGCAGTTAATGATTCAAATATAACGAATGACCTCTGAAAAGTGTCAAATTTTAACAGGGGGATTCTATGGTGCATGTTAAGTATGGAAAAAATTTCCAAGTCAAAGGACGAAGGAAAATGTTAGTTCACCTTGAAACATATTACACAAACCACTATTCTTTTAAAAAATAATAATTGTAGGCATCACACACGGTTCCATTTGTGAAAGTGTGTACGATTATAGACTACATTGCACACACAATGTATGCAAAAAACGTGTGGAAGACATCACACACGTTTGCAACTTTAACACAGTGTGCAATGATATGCTACATCACACACACACTTTTTGCAAAAATTGTGTGCATGACATCACACACGGTTGTATTATAATAACTATGTGCATGATATAGTACATCACACACACACATCATTTATAAAAACCGTGTGCAAAGCAAGGCACGCACAACTTTTTTCCGAATCGTATTTGATGGATCCGCCATCGCACACAGTTCGTGTCATTGGCGACGGATCTTGAACTATACCGTTTGCGATCGATGAATCGCACACAGTTTCTTCGAAGGGTCTTTGATTGATTTGTCGTCTAGTAGTGCAACTACTGTGTGTCACACATGGCAACTATTATATACCACACATGGAAATTCCTGTTTGTCACATACGGCAACCGTAGCATATCACATATAGCATTTTATGTTTAAGTGGTATGGCAAACACTTGTTTTCTGCACCACATTTCCTTCATGTATTTTTTCGTGGTTGTCCTTTCGTTCCACAATTTTGTAGGGTAAACAAGACTTCTTCACGCCCGGCCAAATCCAGTACTAAAGACCCACTAGAACGCATTCACTCGAAGTTGGCAACGTCCGGCAATGCGGAGATTCACAAGCCGCTAGTTGACAAATCTGCCACTGCGCTGCCCAGTTTTGCCGCTAATTCTAGTGCACAGAAGCCGCCATCTCCGCCGGTTATAGAGGTGCGTACTATGACTGGAGGTATCGATAGGTCTGGCAGCGACGAGTCAGTATGTGCTAGCATTGCTGAGGTAGTGCCTACCCTTCCGACAATGAGTGATGCTGACGCGACCTACATCCGATCAACAAGTGAAGAAGTGCATGCTCCAGAGCTCAACCTAAACAAGGAAGATTCCCGCTCATCCGCTATGGACTCCACGCGCGGGGCTGATGGCACTGTCGTGCCCATGAAATATGGGGTTGCAACTGGAATTCCTGATCAGACGACATCCATGGACGAATCTTGCCGCACAACTGCTATAGCGGCTCCCAACACACAGGTTGCACCAGCAACCGGTTTTGCGAACTAGTCTGCCTCCTAGGCATAGCCCCCACAAGAATCCTGCACCATCATTTGGTGTAGAGAAGCTCGTTAATAGCCGAGATGACACTGGTTTTGTGTCTGCTTCCACACTTTTCCCACTTTTTGCACAAGCAAAGCAATAGAGTCGACGAAATTCTGGATTTCGGCAGATGTAGGTGGTAAGCAGGCTACTAATGAAGGAACTGGACATTCACAGTAGATGGCGTCCTTTAAGGCCGAGAAGACCCCCAGATTAAGTATGTGTACTTCGAAGCTTCTTATCCATATCGATGTCCCGCACAGTCCTAACAAGATGATAGCAAAGAGGGATGTGATTGAAGTCCCTGACAGCACGCCCTGTCATACCAAGAAGACCGATGCCTGTGCAGCACGAGAGTGACATGTTTGTTTAGCTGTCACCTCTAGATTCTACTAAACAGTTTATTCAGAACCTGAGTGAGCAGGAGGAGAGGCAACTCATGGATTTCACCCCACCAAGCTACAGCCTCATGATTGATCGCAGCCAGGCTGAATCACCTATCGATCCTATGCATGTTGCTTTTGCTTTCTCGGTCCTGATGATGGCGCAACCCATTGCTGATGGCCGGAAGGCTATGAAGTTTGCAGAGCCTATAGTGCAAGGTAACCTATTTGTTTCACTTCTTATTTTTTCTGATGTTCATGGAAAATTATATTTGAAATGCGATGGAAAATCTTTTGTGTTGTACATGGCATTTCTCGTTGACATTACATGGAAACTTTAGTCTTGTTGTTATTTTTGTGTCGGTACTAACCTCAATTGACATGGCAAAATGTAGTTGATGACCCATTGTTGCTTGCATAGTATGTCCATGGCAAATTTAGTTGCCCTAACATGGCAATTAGTGTTGATCTAACATGTCAAATGATGTTACTCTGACATGGCAACTACTCTTTTTGGCTTCACATGTCCAAATACTGTCGATCTCACACGATTAATGTAGTTACTGTCACATGGCAACTATAGTGCGTTGCACATGGCATATATTAATGACTTCAAATGTCAAACACATAATTTATACCGTTCTTGAATGTTAGATATGTACGATCCATGTTCATGGCAAACTTTTATTTTCAATTGCCACTTGAAAACAACATTGTCCGTTCATGACATGTCACAACTGACTTTGCATGGCAACTTTCACTTGTTTAATTCTTATTTCCCTTGGGTTTTTCCAGGAACCCTGAAATCACAACTTCTCCCTAGGTGGTTTTAGTAATTAACAACAACATATGTTTCATTCGACTAATATTTCCACTAAGTGTATTTCAGGAAAAGTTCAATGATGGGTTGGCTAAAGGATTGTGAGGAGATTTACTAGATGCAAGGAATACCACTTGGCAACAAGCTTGAAGACTCTACATTATATATTTTGTGAGAAATCACTTTTGAGTCAATACTATTAAAAGGGGATGAGGAATTATGATGATCTGGTTGCTCAAGTGCTTAGGGATTAGCCACCAAAAATACTCACCCATTCTCCACAAAAATTCTCTGTCCAAAGCCCAAAGTCCAAAAATCAGTGCCACCAAGGTTTTCCATTTGGCCATACCGATTTTCCCTTGAGAGAGAACCTGTGCCAAAACCCTAAGGTCTCGGTGACACCAACTTCACTTTCGGTGAAACCGAAAACAACGACCAACCTTATGTTGTCCCATTTCTAGAAATCAGAATTTCCAAATTTTAGGAATCGATGACACTAAGATTTGGAAACTGTGTAGGTTAGCCAATTCGGTCCCACCAAGATTTATATACCGGTCTTACCGAAACCCCAAAAGTTGTCAAATTTTGCACTAGTCGGTTCAACCGAGTTTTTTACTTTGGTTTCACCGAGTTGTGCAATAATGTTGTAACGGTTGGATTTTTGGAGATGCCTATATATACCCCACCACCACCTCTCACTTGTAGAGGAAGTACTCAGAACATACCTACACTTATCCTATCCATTTTTCCAAGAGAGAAACACCTACTCATGTGTTGAGACCAAGACCTTCCATTCCAACCATATGAATCTTGATTTCTAGTCTCCCCAAGTTTCTTTCCACCTAATCAACCTCTTCTATCAAGACAAATCTATGAGAGAGTGGTTGTGTGTTGAGGAGAATATCTTTTGAAGCACAAGACCAAGGATTTCATCATTGTTACCACATATATTACCTTTTGGAGGGGGGTGCCTCCTAGATTGGTTAGGTGTCACTTGGGAGCCTCCTTCTTCATGTTGTGGAGCTGAACCAAGAAGTTTGTACGGGCAAGGAGATCACCTACTTCGTGAAGATCTACCCGTAGTGAGGCTAGTCCTTCGTGGACGGAAGCCGTGATGGAATCGATGAGGTTGCTACTTTGTGGACCCTAATGGGTGGAGCCCTCCATGGACTTTCGCGACCGCTACACTCCGTGGGTCAAAGTCTCCATCAACGTGGACGTACGATAGCACAACCTATCGGAACCACACCAAAAATCTCTCTTTCAACCTTGCGTTTGATCTTCGTATCCCTACCCTCTATTTATACGTGCTTGTCTTTACTTTCCGCTGATATACTCTTAGACATGCATGGGTAGGGTGTACTTGATTTGCAACAAATGCTAAAACTTGCCTAGAACTAGAATTAGGAAAAGGTTAGATTTTAATTTGTCAAGTAGTCTAATCACCCCCTCTAGACCTACTTTCGATCCTACAAGTGGTATCAGAGCGTTGGTTTCCATTGCATTGGTTTCACTACCTAGGAGAGTATGACATCTAGTGAGGGAAATTATCACCGTCGAGGTCCATATTCTGATGATACAAACTTTGCTAGTTGGAAGCATAAGGTGAAAATGCATATTTTTGGTCATAACCCCGCCGTATGGGTTGTTGTTCGTGTTGGCTTGCAAGGTGAATTCTTTGGTGATGGAAAGGAACCGGATCATGAAGCTACCATGGAAGAATTGAAGATGTTGCAATACAATGCTCAAGCATGTGACATTCTATTCAACTGCCTATGCCCTGAATAATTTAACAAAATTAGGCTTCTTGAGAATGCAAAATAAATTTGGGATACTTTTGTCGGCGTTTTGGGAATGGGGGTACCCAGACCTTCTTGCTTGTGGCCCAAGGAATGGCCCACCTCGTCAGCCAAGCACGGATGGCACGACCCCCACTCAAGCAAGGCCCTCGTGAGAGACCTATGCTCGCGAGGAAGGTAGTGGCAAGACTCACGAAGGACAGGCCTCCTCAGGCCCCTTTCGGAGCGGCGGAGATCTCTATGCGGCACCTAGCCTTGGGAGGCCAAGGGTGATAGAAGGAAGGATAGGCAGGCGCCAGCGCTCCAGATGGTACAGTTTCCCCTTTGGTGCAAAGGGAGCAAGGACGTATGCGGGTTCCCAAAGCACCACCCAAAGGTTTCCATGCCGGTGCAACAAGACCACGACCACAGGCCCTGCAGGACGAATGTCATTGCCGATCCCACCTCTGCATCATCTACAACCACTTTGCAGGCGAAGACCACCTTTTGTCAGGATAAGGATTTACTCTTGTCCCCCTTCGAATTTGGCCGATGTGGGGTCCCTTCCCGCCATTACGATAAAGGAAGAGGGCCACCGAAGGCTTCACGCCCACGAAAGCCTCGTAGTAGAAGGCGAAGACAGACAATAGCATGATGGAGTTGGGTTGGAGATGAAGAGCCTAGATCCCATAGTGGTCGAGGATGGCGGTGAAGAACTCGAAGAAAGGCGGGACAAGCCCGGCGAAGACGCTGTGGAGGAAGAAGGGGTAGGCCGACTTGGACGGGCGTGGTTTCTCCAAGGAACTGACCCATATCAAGGCCCACCCCCGCTCGTTGGTCTTGTCCGCCATCGACGGGAGCACCGAGGCAAGGTCCTGGTCCTTGGCTATGGCGAACTCCGAGAGCGCCGGTGAGACGGGGCAAAGGTCGAGCTGTGAGCCTCGGGCTTCGACTTGCCGACGGGAGCCATCAAGAGGTCCTCGAGGCCGACAAAGCAAGAAGGAGGTCGGCGAGGCGGCGGCATCTGGGGAGGTTTTCGCCAACGCCGAGAATCTGGAAGTAAGAGCAAGTGCGCAGAAGAGAAAAGCGGTAAAGGCTTAGCGCTAGAAGTCAGGCTCTTGTCGACCCGAGCAATGGATGAGGAAGCGTCAGATGAGCGTCACCTACCGAACGATGCGCGCCAGTCCTGGCCCACAGGCGTCTAGGGCCCATGGCGCTTCGGGCCTCCCTCAACAGCTCCGCCCGATGGCCAGCCCGGGCGTGCCTTGGGACCGGGGGCTACTGTCGGCGTTCTGGGAACTGGGGTACCCAGACCTGCCTGTCTACGGCCCAAGGAATGGCCCACCTTGTCAGCCAAGCACGGCTGGCACGACCCCCCACTCAAGACAAGGTCCTCGTGAGAGATCGAAGCTCGCGAGGAAGGCAGTGGGAAGACCCGCGAAGGATGGGCCTCCTCAGGCCCCCTCGGAGTGACGGAGATCTCTATGCGGGACCTAGCCTCGGGAGGCAAAGGGTGACGCAAGGAAGGATAGGTAGGTGCCAGTGCGCTAGGCGATATAGTTTCCCCTTTGGTGCAAAGGGAGCAAGGACATACGCGGGTTCCCAAAGCACCACCCAAAGTTTTCCGTTCCGGTGCAACAAGACCACGACCACGAGCCCTGCAGGACAGATGTCATCACCGAGCCCACCTCTGCATCATCTACAACCACTTTGCAGGCGAGGACCGCCTTTCGTTAGGATAGACATGTTCTCGTGTCCCCCTTTGAATTTGGCCATTGTGGGATCCTTTCCCGCTATTACGATAAAGGAAGAGGACCCGAGGCACTATAAATAGAGGGTAGGCCGCACCGTAGAGAGGGGGAGAGGAGATAACAGAGAGAAAAGAAAGAACACAGGAAACACCACCACAACGCCCTCGCGAGGCAAACCACCACTGTACTAGTTCATCCACCAACCTCCTCGTGAGGCAATCCACCAAAGCAGGAGTAGGGTATTACGCTTCGTAACGGCCCGGACCTGGGTAGATCATCGAATGCATCTGTTTCCTCATCTTCGTGTGAGTTCATCGTAGAAATCATCGAGTAGCGAGCTAGGAGGGGCAAGGCAGCAGGGGTTCTTCGCACACGCCCATGTGTTCGAACTCCTTGGGGTTTTGCGGATCCCGAAATCCGACATTTGGCGTGCCAGGTAGGGGGCGTGTCGAAGTCTTCCTCAAGCCACGCTCCTTCTACGCCTCGTCGCTTCGATGTGTGAAGCTTGCCAGGCCCGTGCCAACCGTCGAGCTGTCTGCGTCGCCCTGACGGTGCCGGTGGGCCGCCGCCGCGCATCGGTCCCCCTCTCCGATAGCCAACGCCACCACGGGCCCGGAGGGGCACGAGCAACAGGACTCCTCCCAGCCGGTCATCGCGCGGCGCGACGATCGCACGACCACTCCGATGAATGTTCCAACTACCGGGTCGTCCTCCCACGCTCCTCCTAGGCTGGCGCGTGGGACGAGCGCGCTCGTCATGGCACGCGAGCTGCTGCGTTACCCCCCGACACCCGAGCGCCATGACGACTCGCTTGGGTGCATCGCGGAGCTCATTAGTGCCACCGGCGACGCCTCCACGCTCTCCTACTCGCTATGGCCCCAGCTCCCTTGGAGACGAAGGGGCCCATGATGCACCACATTCTCCTTCGCAGTGCGATGTCAACCCCGAGCCCAAGCATGAAGCATGCCCACACGACCCGCCACGCAAGACATGGGCGAGAGCAAGAGATGAAGTAAGCTGCCAGGTGGTGCCGAGGCCGCGTGTCGACACGCGTGTGCTCCCCGCGCCACAGAACCAACGCCGTGACCGAGCACCCCCCGAAGTGGATCCATAGGAGCGTCAAGACCGCAACCCTCTAATGCGCGCGACACTCACTGGCCCGGTGGGGTGTTGCGCCATCGCTCTGAAGTTCTGTCCGACCATGTGGCCCTGCAAGTTCAAGCCCGACTTACCCCCACGCTACGGCGGCACCCCAAATCCTGCTGAGTTCCTACAACTCTACTCGCTGAGCATCCAGGCGGCGGGTGGCGATGACAAGGTCATGGCGAGCTGGTTTCCCATGGCGCTCAAGGGCGACGCGCTCTCCTGGTTCCTCAACCTCCTGAAGGGGTCCATCACCTCCTGTGATGACCTGCGCGACCGCTTCGTCGCCAACTTCTAGGGCACCCACGACCGCACGCTCACCGTGAACGACCTGCGATGTGTGAAGCAACAAGAGGGAGAGACCCCTGCACAAGTTTATACAACGCTTCACGATCACCCGCCTAAAGATCCCGAGGGTGTCTGATGAGGCCATCATCTCCGCGTTCTCCGACGGTGCTAGGGACACCAAGATGAAGGAGGAGCTCGCCATCAACGAGGAACTATGTTCAGCTCTGGAGATGTTCAACTCGGCGAACAAGTGTGCCAAGGTAGAGGAGGGCCGTCTCTTGCTCTGCGAGCTCCCAGCGGCGGAGACAAAAGACAAGAATACCAAGGCCAAGGAGGCAGAGCGCAAGACCCCCGTGGTGCTTGCGGCCGAACCTAAGGTGAAGCGCAGCCGAGACGAGGAATCGCCCTATGAGAACCCAGAATTTACTTCTAGACCCTCCTGTGTATATTTTTCAACCCCAGGATCATTGTTGACAACACGACGAAATAATATCATTGCGCAATATGTACAAAATATTTTATAAGTATTTTCACAAGGCATACAATGACAAATGTCTCATGACATTTATTACAATAAAAAAACAGCGGAAAGTACAGCGCGTGGCGACTCCATCTTAGCCACAAGCAGTCAATGTAGTCCACGTGAACTCACTCCTACGGATCGCCATAGTAGTCGTAGTCATCACCTTTGTCTTCATGGAACTCTATTGTCAACAAAAGTATTGCCATGAGTACATTACGTACTCAACATGCCTGCTTCGGAGAAGGTCCTAATAGCTACATGTGGCTTCAAAGGAAGGTTGTATGGCTCGTTTGCATAAATGCTAATTTTGTTTGACAAATATAGCAGTTGAATAAAAGCGGGTTTTGAGTGAAAACATGTTTTATCTCTAAAACAACTTTCATCGAAGTGAGGATCCTGGATCAAGTCACACTCTTCATAGGTTCCAAGAATAGGGGAAAAGAGGGAATAAGAAAGACAAGTCCTATTTGTCAAGAAAGATTCATGTGTCGTCCATGACCATGGACATGGCTATTCGAATAGTTTTACACTCTACAGAGGTTGTACACTTTACCCACACGACACAATCCCGTCTTGATGCCACCAGTGGCCGCTGGCGTAGTACACCATTTGGTATACCGGTAGGGAGATTGTGACGAGGTCTTTCATTAGACCACACTTACTATGGCAATCCCACTAGGTTTCAACACGGAAGTAACCGCAGTTCACAGTCCGAGCCCCCTTTTGTGCCGAAGATACTCCTCGCAGGGCAGCTATCCCATCTGCGGTACGACGATGACGACAATAAGGTGAACTAAATAATAAACCAAGCCAGTGACCATATAGCATGTGGTTGTACTGTTTACACAATCTTCAAATCCAAGACTTATTACGCCTCATGCGGCACGGACGACTGATTGCCCCCTTCAACTTATGAAGGGCAGCCAATCGCCCCTTCAATCCTTGATTCAGCTGTCGCCCGCGCCAATATTCAGATGGTAAGTTTCACACGAAGTAGAAGAGGATAGAGGGGTCAACAAGGCCAACAGGCCTAGCTCAGGTGCAAGTTTCAATTGTCAATGACTCATAATTCAACAAAGCACCTATAGGGTAATAAGCATGGCTAAGCATTTCTACTCTACCAGATTACTATATACTTCTACTCGGGTGTCAATGAACAGGAGACAAGCGGATCAAGGTATGTGTCAATCGACACGCTAACGACGAGAGTAAAAAGCATGCATTTATAACCATAAAATTCGATGCAATTTTCTAAAACATAGGATAAGTATTATCAAAGAAGGAGGCATGCCTTCGTTGTTGAGTCCTTCATCGGTAACCTGTTTCTTCCCATGTCCAACCTCGTCACTCCCTACTCGTCGTAACGATACAAAAGAACAACAATAAATACCAAAGTAATAGCAATCCAAATAACATCCAAAACAATTAAAGAGTAGATGGATAAGAATATATTGGTCAAGAGGGAGATTCCGAAGTGAGATAACATGATAAGTGTAAGTAGAGAGGATTCAACGAAGTGACATGGTTTAGGTTGACACGGCTCAGAAAGGTTTGGTGATCAAGACTAACATCCCGATACGAACTATGCTAATAACCACTAGTAGTGCCCACTACACATCTTGGCTAACCACACAGAAAATACGCGATAATCATAGAAGCTTCAACACACATGCAATGGAACTATCCTATGCATTTTAACTACACAGTCACAACATGGCATGATAAATATAAAAGTTAACCACAAATAAATATTTAGAAAAAATCTAAATATTTATAATGATCAATAGCAGGCAATATATACATCAACTATCATAATTAAAAAGAAAGTATTCTATAAGATAACCAAACCAACAACTGTCCAAGACATGACATGGTAATACAAGGTAATGTAGCCTCATCCTATCATAAGCAAGAACATGACCTGATTACAAGTAACATTTAGCCACAAATAAATATTTAGACACTTATAAATATTTATAATGGGTATCAACAATTAGAATCAAACATCAACCATAGCAAGTATTAACAAGCATTTCTAGAACAAAAGACAAACCAAAACCATGGAGAAACCTTTTAAATAAGAAGATACATCATACAAGACATGTGAGTATGGAATCATAAAGAAGTCTTAACTAGTAACACATCATAAGGCATACACGTGATCATGGGAAGACACTGGAGTAGGATATGCTCTTAATTGTAAAGAACAATTGATACATAAATAACTACTAGCAATAGGGTTACCACTACCTGATTAAACATCCAATCAAACTATGCACATTAAGCATATGATAAAGCTACAACTCAACTAACATAGAAAGTAAACTATCCTAAGCAGTGATGACTTATTGCAACAAGTATAAAACACCCTCATAAGACTAGCATGTGACAAGGTAATCATTTATAAGAAGCACAAGGGACTATAAGTACTCAACTATAACACATGCAATATAATAATACTAAACATGGATACTCATCACATGAGTTGCGTGCTATGGTACAAACATAATACAACTCATATCTAAAACATAACTTAGTTGATATCATTTAACTTAAAGATCATGCACGGTATAACACTCATCACTAGCATGAAAGTTATGATAATAAACATTGGAAAACGAATACTAATCATGTAAGCAAGTAATCATCTAGGCCACGATATAAATGCTATCAAGCAATTAAATATTATAATATGAATAACGTAAACAACATGCATTACTATCAGGTAGAGCTTACACTTGTAAGACATAAGATACATAACTAGGGATGATCTATAACATGAATTAATACACACACTATGCTAGCTACATAGTCACAAAATCATGGCATGGTATTGATAAGCAAGAGGGAATCATACACTACTAGCATGTATCTACTAACATGTATCTCTACCAAGCAAGGCCAACCCTAAGTGGGACTATATAGTACAACTAGCAATCATATGTCACATGACGGGACATGGTCAAAACATGTGTTCCACTCTAATCGATTTCTAACACGACATGGTAATAACTAATAAACATACATGACAATTACCAAAATATAATAAACTAAGTTCTATGCATCAAGAATAAATTCTATATAGCAATAACATACTACCAAATCATAAAGCAACTAATTATGTGATCTATCATAACAACATCTACAAAATAGTTTAGCGACTAGGAAATTATATTCTGCACAACGAACTATAGTGCACTCATTTCTAAACAACAAGGCATTCACCTGGCATCTAGTATGAAGAGAACGATTCCAAACAACAAGGCATTCACTTGTCATCTATTATGAAGAGAACTATGCAAAACCACGCACAAAAATGTAAATATCTATAGTGGACATAGAAAGGAGTTCAAACAATAAAACAAACATGCGGCATGAATGAAAATGAATGTGTAACCATATCTAAGACATTGTCATACTAAATAAAAATAAAAAATAAGTAATAAGTATTTCATGATTCTATAAATAAGGCAATCCTAGAATAATCCTACAAATTTATAAACATGGTGAACATTCAACAAATATTTTACCCATGCATAAGATAGGGCTACATGCTACACAAAAATATCACGCGAGAAAACATACAAACATATAATAACTAAAAAAACTATTTATAAATCCATTCAATCACATCTAACTCCTAGAATTATGGAATAAGTAGGCCCGACTCCTAGTCATATAATGAACATACAAGTATCATACTAACATACAAGTTACCGATGAACTACTACATGTATTAATAAATCACAAGAACTAATAAGAAACAAAAGCGTAACACAATACTACAATTAGGCATGAAATAATACAAAACTATATTAAAATCTAAAGAGATGTTTAACACAATACAATAAAATATATTCTCAACTTGCGACAACATGTATAACAAATTAAAAAAAACTATAATCTATAAACACATAAATCTAGTAGACATTTGTCACATGTAAAAATTATGGCAACAATAGGATGCACTCCTAGGCATATCGCAAACATATGAACAATGATATTAACATAGAATTAACCGATGAACTAATAGTAAAACCTACACTACATTCAATTGACCACACAAGTCATCTAACTCAACCGTGAGATTGCTACAGCCATATGGAACATTTCTTATGTTCAAGACAAGATCATCCGATGGATAGAAAATAAGAGAAGCCGATGTCATTGGACTCGGTTTTGGACGTGCGCGGCCAACGATATAGATTAGCTGAATCATGATGTCTAGGAGATACTAAAAGTGACGTTGAGAAGAAGTACAAAAGGAATTTGGCAGAAACTCACCGAGTGCGACGAATAGATGCAACGAACTCGATGAACAGTATACACGAACATGCAAAATTGTTCGCGTATGATCGACGGAACGAACTTATTGTTCCCTGAACAGAGCTGCAGCATCGAGGAGAATGTTTTGGCGCAAGGGCATGGATGGGGATGGCCTGAATCACCTAGCTCTAGTACCGACGTCCATGGAGCTTCAAAAGTTCATGGAAAGGTCTTGGTGAGAGGAGGCAAGAAGAGGGCATGGTTTCTGTGGTAATGGAAGAGGAGGTCAAGGCACACACATGTATATACTCACGAATTTGAGAATGGTTGAGGGTTAAGGGAGTTAGAAGAGAGTGCTAGTGCCTGTACGTTTCTTCTCTGTAACGTGAGCGACCGAGTGGGTGGAGGAGATGAAGCGCTTGGGTGATAATGACAAAGGAAGTGAAGGGAAATAAGCTCAAGGGAGGAGTCAAGGAGATGAATTAAAGTAGGAAGCAACGTTGATTGTTGGTGTTCCATCTCTGAACGTTTCTCTGGTGTAGTCTGTACATATAGGTTTCTCCTGTATGTAGGTAATGAGGAAGAAGGTGGAACCACCACGTGATGGAATGGGCCAAGGCCCAGGTGGAAAAGAAATAGAGAAAAATGGACTTGGCCCCATTCGGTGCAGAAAGAAAATATAGAGAGAAAAGATAGAGGCAGATTTAGCATAGGAATTTGGTGCAGACTTTAAGAGAGAAAACGGAAATTTATTTTCTCTTAGGAGAATATCGAAAGAGAAAAGAAGTCAAAATAATATTAAACAAAGTGAGAAATCCAAGAAAAAGCAGACACGCGTATTTAAATGTGTTGAAGGTGAAAAAAAGAAAACCCAGCTAAAAGAGAAGAGATAATAAAATTCAAATTAGTAACTGGCATTAGCCCAATTTAAATCAGCCAAATTACAAAAACTCAAATTGCTTTTATTAACGAAATAAAACAACCGATTTTTTTGGCCCTACTTTTTAGAAAACATTTTCTTACACGCCCTCATGAGGGTGACCGTCCTGCATCTTCCATGGCACCAACAGCCACAACACCATCGACTGCCAATAGCTCAGGCTAGTCCACGACGAGCACTTTGGCCGGTGCCCTGGACGCAGTGACCGTGGCTTCGGACGCGGCGAAGGCCGTTGGGACAACCAGGAGCCGCGTCAGGAGTGGCGAGACCGGCCTCGGGAGGACCACTGGCGCGATCAGGCTCGCGAGGACCACTGGCGCGACGACCCTCCGGAGGGGTCACGCCGTGGCCAGCCTCGTGAGGCACGTCATCGTGAGGCTAGCCTACCATCACAACCGCCACCACCCAGGAGGAAGGAAGAGGACAGGCAGGACGATGGGCCTGGGGGCTTCCAGGAGGTCAGGGCGATAGCCTGTATCCTGGGCGGCACCCAAGCATCTTCAAACAGTTTACACGGGAGGTGAACGCAGCCCTCCTGAATCCCGAGGCCATGCGCCCCCTCAGTTGGTCCCAGACCACGATCACATTCAACGCGAAGGATTAGCTCAGGTGCTCAGCCATGGAAGGCACACTCCCCATGATGTGCACGCCGACCATCAACAATGTCCTCGTCACCAAGACCCTCATCAACAATGGGGCAGGGCTCAACGTCCTCTCCGTCAAGACCTTCAAGATGCTGCAAGTGTTGTACGACCAACTCATGCGAACCAAATCATTCTCTGGGTTCACTGACGGGTCCACCGTCCCCATTGGGCAAGTGCGCCTGCCCGTCACCTTCAGCGGGCGCAAGAACTACCACACCTAGACCATCGTCTTCGACGTCGACTACATCCACCTCCCTTACAACGCGATCCTTGGATACCCAGCCCTCGCCAAGTTCATGGCGGTGACTCATCATGGCTACAACGTCCTCAAGATGCTGGGGAGCGTTGACGTCATCACCTTCACTTGCGATGAGAAGGACGCTGTTTGCTCCCTCGAGCGTGCCTACCGAGCAGCAACGGCCGAGCACTTGGACGATGAGGGAGATGCCCTGCCTCATGAGGACGCCCCCAGGAAGAAGAAGCAGCTCCTCCCCACAGGGCACCAGGGGGCTGGTACCTCCAAGGATGGCGCCTCAGGCTCAGCGTCCAAGAATGGGCCCCCTCCCTTCATCGCATAGGAAGGCGTGCTTGGCGTCCCCCTTGGGTCAGGCTCGAGGGCTTCCGCCCGGGAAGCTACCGGCCTGAATGGTGAGACGAGGGAGGCATCCGGGCAAAATCTGGAGGCGTGCTCCGATGCACGTCCACCTAAGCCAGGAGCACGGCGCGAGGTGTCGAGCTCGCGAGAATCCGTCACCAGAGCGATCGAGGAGCTTCAGGAAGCTCAGGCCACGCGCGACGAGGGCTGCCCAGCACCGCCAAGCATAGCCGTCATCGTTGGCCCAATCGACAAGCCACAGGTCTGCGTCAACGCGCTCACAATCAACAGGGCCGCATCCTAAGGCATCTTTTGGCCGTCACGTGCCAACCGTGGCGGGGTCTACCCGTGCAACTACGTCTGCATGCCCTTCGCCCTAGCAAACTCGGGCGTCACATTCTAGCGCCTTGCCCAGGCCATGCTCATGCCCTGTCAGGCGAGGCGTGGCGAGGAGTTGGAGGATACGCCCGGGCTCAGCGGAGGTCCCGAGCCCCAGGAGGCGACGGGCTCGTGAGGAGCGTGCCCATAGAGATGCGATGTTAGGCTACATGGACCGCTTCGACACTTCAGCGGCATGGCCGCCAAGTGATTTTTTGGTTGTGCCAGGTAACTTTTTGGTTTACTCCGTTTTGAGGGCGCCCACCGGGCCGCATTATCCTTCGGCGACCAGGGCGCACCCCTGCAGCCGCCCCATTTACGCATATTTCAGTAACTTTTCGTGCATGAGATCTATTTCCTAACGTTTCATCTTGCCTGCATGGCTCTTCGCCGATATGAATGTGGCTGCACCCGAATGATCTTACCTTCGACCGCTTCATGAGAGGACTGGGCACGACGTCTGTGCTTGGGTCTGTCCCTGCACCATTGATAAATCCAGTGGCTAAGCTCTGCCTCGCGGGCCAGCCCCGTTCACGTCACCTCCTGGGGTCACTGGTGCTTAGCCATCTCACGCAATGGCCCTTGGGAACACATTTGACGCAGGCTTTGCAAAATTTATAGGACCTCAAATGACGCTCTCCATAGGAAGATTCAGGCGCAAACCGCCTTTGAGGTAGGGCCATTGCGAGGCCAAAGCGCCCTCGCGAGCACCCATATATATTTCCTAGTTCTACCGTGCAAGCCATGAGTACGAACTTAATGGTTGTACACGCCCGGGGGCTCAGGAGCCAAGGGCCCCCATTCCCGTGCCCAAGTGGAAGCCCCATGCTCCGTGCTGGTGGACGACACGATCCACAAATGACTATGCCCACACAATGTGGAATCCCTTAGCTCCGCGCTGGGGATAAACAACAGAGGGCGCCCCCATGGCTGCATCCAACCTCAGGGAGGTTCCTTGTGGCCCCGTCTCGCTGCATTCCCTTGGGATGTGCGCGTGAGGGGGCTGCATGGGGGTTGCTATCGGTCCAAGCCTAGTACACACCACCTTCCTAGGTCTACAAAACCTGGTCTTCATGCGCCCCTCTCAGGAAAAGCCAGTGAGGAAAGGTATGGGAGCCGCTCGTATGTCAAGGGGGACTCCTGAGCATCACAACTCACGAGCCTCACTAGCCCTATAGCCTCTCACCCCTTGTGTCGGGGATATACCCCGTGGTTTGACCCGGGAGACAGTTGTAACCCGGTGATAGTTATGACCGGCTGAATGTTAAAGTCTCGGAGATGAGTACCTGAAGATTAGTCCCTGAAGATGAGTCTTATTTGTAAGTCCCTGAAGATGAGTCCCTGAAGATGAGTCTTATTTGTAAGTCCCTGAAGATGAGTCCCTGAAGATGAGTCTTATTTGTAAGTCCCTGAAGATGAGTCTTGAAGCTGCCTAGTTCTAAGCCGCCCGGATCTAAGCCGCCCAGTTCTAGGTTGCCTGGTTCTAAGCCGCCAGGTTCTAGGCTGCCTGGTTCTAAGCCGCCCAGCTCTAAGCTGCCCGGTTGTAAGCCGTGTGGTGTAAGCCGCCCGTCTGAGATAAAAAGCCCGGGACTCAGAAGCCCATGAAGAAGAAGCCCACAATAGGAAGTCATAATAAGTTAAGTCTCAATCCGACTTAGACTGTACATGTAAGCCGCCCCTTCAACTTATATAAGGAGGGGCGGGTCACCCCGAGAGGGTCATGTTTTTTAGATATCTCAATAGACAGATCTTAGATAGACAAGAGATTAGAGACTCTCATGATTAGAGGTAGTAAGACAACACCCTTGTAACCGAGAGATCTTCTTCATCATCAATACCAGACAAGCAGGACGTAGGCTTTTACCTCCATCGGAGGGGCAGAACCTGGGTAAAACTCGCGTCTCTCGATTCTGACCAACCCCTTCAAGACGCCACATAGTTGCGCTTCCGCCCCAAGTCCATTCACCTGGACATCTGCCGTGACAAATCCACGACACCTTGGAACTATCCTGGTGATCCAGACGGCCCAACAACGACTGAGGTATGCATGGGGCTGGGCCCTGCCGACGCAGAGCTCAAAAGCGCTCAAAATCTATAAGGTGGACGCCAGAGCTCGTACGTCAAGGGGGACTCCTGAGCATCGCGACTCAGGAGCCTCACTAGCCCTATAGCCCCTCATCCCTTGGAACCGTCCCGGTGACCCGGACGGCCCAACAATGGCTGAGGTATGCGTGGGGTCGGGCCCTGCCGACGCAGATCTCAAAAGCGCCCAAAATCTCTAAGGAGGAGGCTAGAGCTTGTACGTCAAGGGGGACTCCTGAGGATCACGACTTAGGAGCTTCACTGGCCCTATAGCTCCCCACCCCTTGGAACAGTTCTGGCGATCTGGATGGCCCAGCGGTGGCTAAGGTATGTGCGAGGTCGGACCCTGCCGTTGCAGAGTCCGAGGTGTTCCGAATATCCAATTCAATCCCGTCTTCACCCTATTCCATTCATGAGGGCTGCTCATACTTCAAGGGGGACTCCTGAGCATCGCGACTCAGGAGCCTCACTGGCCCCGTAGCCCCTCACCTCTTGGCACCGTCCTGGCGATCCGGATGGCCCAATGGCAGCTGGGGTATGCGCGGGACCAGGCCCTACCGACATAGAGCATCACAACAAGCATGAAGGAAACAAGGCGAAGAAAGCAACCACACAATTCAATAGTTATTACAACCACTAAAAGTTTTGGGAATGCAAACAAGTCTAACGCCTCCGCAAGGCACAATGAACATTGCAGGAAAGATACCAGGAGGAGGAATTAGGAGGAACCATCGTCGCCACTCGTCTCAGCCGCTGAGAAATCGTCGTCGATGTCGTTGACATTGTATTCTTTGCTGCTAACCCTTGTAGCTTCAGAAGGCGGAGGAGTGGCGACATATGTGAACTTCTTCACCAGCGCTTCCACGACGCCCTTCATGACCGCTGCCTCAGCGGCACGAGCCCCGGGATCGACCGGGTGGATCACGGAGCTGAAGTCAAACCCCAACGCATGAAGGTGCAGGTGGCTGAAGTCGTGTGTCGCGGCCTGAGAAAAGAGGTCGCGACACTCACTTTCCAAGACCGCCTCCACCTTGACAACGACACCCTCCAGTGCCTCAGCAAGCTTTGAAGAGATCTCCGTGAAGCCGCTCTCCGGAGCCGCCAGGGGCTGCATGAACCCATCCTAGCAGAGGGAGCTCAACGCTCGGCAGAGCCTGAGCTCGAGGAGGGAAAGGCGTCGAGCTCCGCAGCCTTTTCTTCCTCAACCGCGACAAGGGCTTTCTCCCTGGCATCGAGCCGGGCCATCTCCGTAGCAACTTCCTTCTCCTACGCATCCAGGTGCTTGTGCTCCGCGGCTTGGGTGGACGACGCCTTGGACAGTGTGGAGTCTCGATCAGCAAGCGCGGCCTTGCAAGTCTCAAGGGCCTCTTCTTGCTGACACAACTGCACCGCAAGCACATACTTCTCCTCCTGAAGAACCTCTAGGTAGGCCTCCGCCTCTTCGCAACGCCTGGCAACGGACTTCGCGTCGGCCAGTGCTGCCTAGCGGGCTGCCATGGCTGACACGGTCTCCTCCTCGCTCTTCACCACGACGGTCTTGACCTGGCCCAAACCTCTCCAGCAGAGGCATCAGCCCAGAGCCACCCGGAGAAGAGCCCCAAGAGCCCCCTCATGAGGTGACCATTAGCACCCTCGAGGGCATCCAGGCCTGACCCCGAATGGAGTAGGCGTCGCCTAGAGCACCAGGGCCTCGTGGAGCCGGCGACAAGGCCTCGTCTAGAGGACTCACCTAGGGGACCATAGGAGACGCCCCTAGGGAGGCAGAAGGACGAGGAGCGGGAGGTTCCGGAGGCTGCGCCACGGCCACAGGCAAGGTAGATACAGACGGATCGGTGGGCGGCTGGCCCTCGGGGCTGGCTCCCCTAACAGCGGCACCGATGCACCCCCGAGGGCAGGAGCGGCCATGCTAACGGGAATCGGGGGCTCAAGGGGCTCCACGAAGATGGGCAGGAGGGCCGCCTCATGAGCCCCCACACCCCCCAGCAACGGGCGCCTCGTCAGGCAACGACAAGGCGATAGGAGCGGGTGGTGCGTCGAAAAGCACCCTCGACTTGACGCCAACTTTCTTATTCTTCATCTTCGGCACGACGACATTCCTGGGTACCAAGCAAAGGAGGGATCATCAGCGTGCGAGCTACCGGCAGGCGGCCAAGGTTAGGTGGGACTACTTACTCTTCGATGCCGACCCACTTCCTCTTCCTCTCCCCCTCGACGATGGCAGGAGCGTTCTCAACCCTTTTCGCGGAGACGCCACCGCCTGGGGAGGCAGGGGCGATATCCGCAAGGACATCGGCTGAAGGAGCCGCTCCGGGCCCGGACCCGTCCTCCTCGCCCACGAGCTACGATTCAGGCGGGGGCGACGCTTGCTCCACGACTGCCTTGCCAGTGGAAGCAAGGCCCACCGGGGAGACCCCGCCCCGCACTTCTTAGGGGTCGCCAGGAAGGCAGATCGTGTGGCACGAGGGGTCGGTCCCGCCCCCCTGAGGACCTTGGCGAAACGCAAAGAACCTGCATCAGAAACTTAACCAACATCGTCATCGTCCTCAAGGTCCCGCAAGAGCATGCTCTGCGACGGGGGAGATGCCTTCGCCAGGTCGTCGTTCGCTGTCTTCCCCGAATCCTCCCCTCCCATGGTATCGCCGAAGGACACCATCATCGGGGAGCCAGGACCCTTAGCTGAGGAGAGTCCCAGTTCATTGAAGGCAGGCATTATGGCGACCAGATCGGCTCCGTCGTCATGGTGGTACAATGAGGCGTAGTCATCGGGAAAATCTCCGGGTTCGCCATTGAGCAGGGTGTTTACAACTCTGCTCAGCTCCCCGGAGGACATGGGAGCAGACTGAAGCCTAAGGTCATCGCCGCTACCCCGGTACTCCCACAAGGGCCTCAAATCCGACTAGAGGGGCGCCAAGCGCCGCTTCAAGAACTCCTTCACTATCACCCCCAATCAGCTTCTTGGCGTTGATATTGCGAGAAATCTGCTCCAAGACAGGCCTGTCCTGAGGGTCGGAAAGCTTCGCGGAGCTCCACGCGAGGGACTTCTCCGGCAGCCCCTTTGGCAGATCCAAGCGGGGGTTGATGCTCTTGAGATCCAGAAAGACCTAGCGGTGCCGAAAGTTTTCCACCTTCTTCCCGGTCTTCAGGAGCATGTTCCCTCTATGGATCGCAACGAAGGAGACACATGCCGACCACTAAGCACCGTTGTGCACACGCAAGCTAAAGAAATGGGAGAAGAGGGCCCTGAAGGCTTCACGCCCACGAAAGCCTCGCAGTAGAAGGCAAAGACGGACAAGAGCATGATGGAGTTGGGTTGGAGATGAAGATCCTAGATCCCGTAGTGGTCGAGGATGGCGGTGAAGAACTCGGAGAAAGGAGGGACAAGCCCGACAAAGACGCTATGGAGGAACAAGGGGTAGTCCAACCTGGACGGGCGTGGTTTCTCCAAGGAACTCCCCATATCAAGGTCTGCCCCGGCTCATTGGTCTCGTCCGCCGTCGACGGGAGCATCGGGGCGAGGTCCCAGTTCTTGGCTTTGGCGACTCCGAGAGCGCCGATGAGATGGGAGCGGAGGTCGAGCTCTGAGCCTCGGGCTTCGACTTGCCGACGGGAGCTACCGGGAGGTCCTCGGGGCCGGTGAAGCAAGAATGTAACATCCCAAAATTCCATTTTGGAATGTTATGAATATAGCTATGCATCTATTATCATCATTGCTTGATTGTATGAACTAGTTGAAATGCCTCTTCTGGTTTTCAGAAAGTCCCCTTCTACTTTTCCCTATGTTGCTTCCTCTATTTAAAATTTTTGGTTAAAAGTTCAAATAAGAGAGGAGGAACATGACACTCCACACCAGGGTCTAATTGGTGAATTATTTGAACAAAAATAACCAGGAGTTATTTTGAAAATATTTGCAAAAAGGGTTTAAAAACAATTAGGACATTTCTGAAATAATATTTTTTTCAAAGTGTTCAAATGACAGAATAGAAATGTTCATTAAATAGCATTTATTATTCTGTTAATTTTGATATATAATACCCCTATATTTACAAACGATTTGAATGCTTTAAAAGCTTTTGAATGTCTCCGGAAATTATTAAAAAGAAACGGTAACCGTTTCCGGTATTAAACGGGCCGGCCCACCGGCTTTAAAAGCCGAAACCGTTACCGGTCGGCCGACCGAGCGCAGTAATGCTCCCGCTCTCTCACTGACACCGGGTCCCACCCCGTCCGACCGTTGCCCCGGAACGGTCATCGTCTTCACTCCCCGCGCTCGCCGGATCCGACGCCGGCCGTTACTCCCCCTCACCGGATCTCTCCCCTCTCTCCTCCCCGCACCCCCCCGAGCGCCTATATAAGAGCCCCACGGCCCCGCATCCATTCCCCCCCCGAGCCCCCTTCTCTCTCTCGCCGAGACGCCGTCGATTGCTCGTCGGAGTTCCACCACCACCGGAAGTCGCCGTCGATCGTAGCCACCACCTCCGACCATCATTCGCCACGCCGTCGCCACCAATCGCCTCCGGAGGACCGTCCCCGTCGCCAGGACCACTTCCCCGTCCTCCCCGACCACCGGAACACCTCGCCGTCGCAATCGCCGCTACCGGACTCGCCGGAGTACCCCGACGCCGGCAACCTCCCTCCGTAAGCCCCCTCGACCGTCCGATCCAAATCCCACGGTCCAGATTAGAACGAACTTAAGTCCGAACCGTTTTCTTCTACCGAACGGTCGCCCGCTCTAATTCACCTACCGAACGCCCCCCTTAGCCAATCGGATCGCGCCACGTAGCCCCCTGACCGACGCAAACTTTTTTTCATTTTCTGTTTTGTTTTAATTAACAGAATGTTTTCCAATTTTGTTTTGCTTATATCTTTTAATCTGTTTAGAGTTTTGAGTTGATTCTTTTTGCAATAGCTCACAATTTTCATGTAGTTTCACCCTGTACTTTTAAATTTCAAATTTGAACTATGAAATTTGAATTGAATCAAATTTGCTTAAAATCTTCAAATCTGAATAACTAGAGTTTGAAAATAGATTTTGATATGAATCTTTTTGCTACTGTTTGGTATTAGTTAGGACTATCTTCAGGTATAGTTTGAGGATTTTCATGATATATTTGATTACTGTTTTACCCAAAAAACAGAATCTGCTTATTATTATAATATAGTTTTATAAACTTAATTTTGATTAGTTTGATTTAGAATTTGGTTTTATTTGTTTATTAGGTTCTGTTAGTAAACATTTAGTGTTTTCACTTACTGTTAATAAAAATATAAATTTGCCTAGTTTAATTTTATTTAACATAGGAATCAAAATTTCTTTTCAATTAGGCTTAATTTGACTAAAACAACTAACTAGTAATAGTTTGTTTTCAAACAAAGTTTTCTATATTTTGTTTCTGTTTTCTAAGACAGATTTAATAGTAAATTATTTTTTTTCTGTCAAGAACATGTTTTGTTAACAAATTATAAGTTTAGTTTTACATTCTTTTGTTAATATAACTATAGTTGATTCATATAGTGTTTATCAAAACTTGTATAAACTTCACTAAACTTTTCCCAACAAGCTTAAATTGATTATTCTGTTTATTAATAAAATATTCTATTGTTTTCCTTGTTGTCAACAATTGTTTTGCTAATTCAAAATAGTTTTATTATGTAGTAGTGTTTTCATCATCCCCTTTGGAAAAAACAAAACTTTGTGTGTTTTACTTGCTAGAGACTTTTGTGCATTGTTTGCCTTGTTTGTTTAGTACTTCTTTGCTGAATGTTATGAGTACTTATTTTGGTTGTATGCTTATTTAAGTGCATTGTTTGTTTCGTTAGATTATCCGGAGTGCGAAACTTGTTACCTAGAGTTACTCAAGTACGAAGATCATCAATCAGGCAAGTCACTTTGATCATGTTTTACCCATGTTTTATATGCATTAGTTCTACCATCTCCCCAGTTGCATGCAAGATAGGTTAGTTGGAAACTTGGTTACATAGTAGTAGTATCATGTGGTAGATACCCCTCTCAACCCCTTTGACAACATTGGCCCCGGGAAACGTTGTTTTACCTTTTGCTATGCTATTAGTAGACGGGGTTGGTTGTGTGATTCATGAGAGTTGAGAGAGTTAATAATTTCAAGACCTACATAATGATCAAGATTTCAATACTCCAAGTTTTCAACATACCTCTGGGTGGATGATGGTTGAACGGCGCCCTGGAGAAACCAGTGGTTAGCCTAGGTGATGCTGGAGGTGGCCAGTATTCACGCGGAAAGGTCCACCCAGGCACAAAGGGATGGATGGGTGCTTCAAGACCCAAGGCTTACCTGCACAGCCACAAGTCATTATGGGCTCTGGCTTGGTTGGATATCGTGGTGACCCTGGACAGGCGGTGCTACGAGAGGTAGAAGAACGGTAGGAAAGGATGGGCATCGTCAGAGTCGCAGGGAAACCCTTTGGAAGACCATGTTTTGGTCATCCGTTTCTCAAACACCCTGAAGTGCGAGAAATCAAACGGAGGCGACCAAATCTTGTGGGGAACGTGTGCAAAAACTCTGCAGAGTACTTAAACCTAATCGATTAGCCGTGTCCACGGTTATGGACGACTTGAGCCAAAGGGATTGGAACTTCCGGAACTCTCAACACAAATAATATGATGATGTGGGAATTTAATAATTTTGGGTATGAGAATTGGTTGATGGAACCATCTCATTAATCAACCAACTTAGTAATGCTTTGCTTAGCCCTTTTTCTAGATGTAGGAAAAATTGGCTTTACGCAAAACTTACCACCCCACCTGCCATATAAGCATATAGACTAGCTGATTATTTTCACCCCTCTCTTGTGACTTTGCCGGCATACTCCATATGCTGACCTACACGGCTGCAACGTATCATGTTGCAGAGTATTTTTCCGACCAGGAGTGAGGACACGTTCTATGCTCAGTGAGATGCCCTTGGAGTCGGATGGACTCATCTACCTTCGACGCTTCCGCAAGATTTAGATATTCTCATGAGTTGGCCTTTGGCCACTTTATTGTAATTTTTATCGTAATAAAGAACTCGATATGAGATTTCGATTAATATAATGCTGTGTGATTTACCTTTGATATATACATTGATGTACCGTGTGTGTACCAGCATGATCTTGGGATGGTACGGAAACACCGGAGACTTGACCTTCCAGGTCGGGTCGTTACAGAAATGGTATCAGAGCACACGCTGACCGTAGGACGTAACCTCTAGGATTGGAAAGCCTTAGGATTGTTTCTCTTTGTCTTTAAATATCTTATACTCTCATCTATTCGTTTCTGACTCCTCTCCGATTATTTCAAAATTTATAGATGGCCACCTTCATCCCAGTGTTGATCACAGAGTTTTGCCAGCCTGACGCAACGATGCCCTTTGGTAAGGAGCTGATGAGGATCGTCAAGGACATAAGGATTGCTTTGCCGAGCATCACCGGGATTCCTATCATGTCATTTCCCCAAGATGGACGCTACAGGATCGAGGTGCATATTCCAGGGAAGACCTTTGGGAATCGGAAGGAACCCATAGATCTCAAGTTCGTGGCACCCAGTTGGATACTTGGAAGAGACATGGCCATTCATCGTGCCCTTGGACGTATCCAGGAGGAATACAGAGGTGGAACCATTTCACCAGGACTCAGCATGGTTTGCCGCAGAGATGCCCATGGCAACATCATCACCAATCCCACTGCAGACACCAATATCTCCTATATCCAGACCTTGGAGACTCACATCAGGACTCTGGAGCTTCGAGTTCGTGCTGACACGAAGACTATCAAGAATCTGATGAATCGTGAGCTGGACCTTGAAGCTGATCTGCGAGAGGCCAACTATGAACACGAGCATGAAGTGAAGGACTTCTTAGAGAGGATTGATGAGCAGAATGCACGCATCGCCACTCTGGAGGAGCATCTAGACATGGGAGAAAACCTTCACCCCGAAGGAGACATGGCACCCTTCATCAGCGACGATGAAGACTATGAGGAAAGCACCACCGGAGGACCTACGACTATGCACTTTTGAGGAGAACATTAGTTATGCCCTCCAATGTATCTTTATTTTAGTCGTTAAAGCGTAGGTCGATGTTTAGTTGTCTGAGATTTGTATTTTCCGATGTTTGACATTGATTGAATAAATGAATGAGTGTTTCGTGTGATATGTTTGTTGCATTGCATATGGGTAGTGAATTTCTTCCAGACCCTTGTTCTATTCTAATTCTCATCCCTCTGAAAACAGCAAGATGCCTCCACGACGTGAGACCGATTTCACTTTTCCACCGGAACTCACCCAACTCCTTCAGCAACAAAATGCACTGATGCAACTATTGATTCAGAATCAGACCAACAACCAGAACAACAACAACAACCACCATCCACCCCAGACTGACAATCTCACCCGTTTTCTGAGGTTGAACCCTCCAACTTTCTCCAGCAGCACTGAGCCCATTGTGGCAGATGACTGGCTCCGCAAGATGGAGAGAGAACTTGTCACCGCTGGATGCACTGACGCTGAGAAAGTGCGATTTGCCGCACATCAACTGGAAGGACCAGCAGCATCATGGTGGGAGAATTATACCACCACTTATCCTATTGCAGATGTGACTTGGGAGCAGTTCAAGCTTGCTTTCCGCACCGCTCATGTTTCAGCTGGAGCCATGAGTTTAAAGAAGCGCGAGTTTCGCAACTTGCGCCAGGGTAATCGTTCCGTGGCCCAATATGTGGACGACTTCAACACATTGTCACGTTATGCCCCAGGAGATGTGGCCGATGATGCGGCCAAGCAAGAAAAGTTTCTGGAAGGACTCAATGATGAGTTGAGCATACAGCTGGTAGTGGCTAATTTCAACAACTACCAAGAGCTGGTGGATAAGGCACTTATTCTGGAAGGTAAACAGCAGCAGATTGAGAACCGCAAGCGGAAGTACACTCAGGGGAAGTTCAACTCTGGAGCTCATCAGAAGCCTCGTTACTCCCCGTACTCCGGGAATACCGGATCAGGAAATGGTAAGTTTGGAAAGCACACTCATACTGTGCACAACCATGGAGGTCACCATCATGGAGGAAATGGGAATAACCGTCTCAACCATGGTAACTTCAAGAGTGACAATGGGAATGGGAACAACAACCAGCACCGTCAAGTTCCTGCTCAGAAGGATCTGAGTCACATTACCTGTTTCAAGTGCCAGAAGACAGGGCACTATGCTACTGAGTGTCCCCAGAGTAAGCAAGGCACTGGAAACGGCACTAACAACGGCAACTCCACAGCCAAGAAGCCCAATCCGTTTCCCCGTGCTCACGTGAATCACATCAACGTGGAAGAAGTCTATGATCAGCCCGAGACTGTGGTTGGTAAGTTTTTATTGCATTCACGTCCTGTTACAGTACTTTTTGATTCGGGTGCAACTCATTCATTCATATCAAGGGTAGTTGTGGATAAGTATGGTTTGCCCACCAAAACCCTTAGTCAGCCAATTCAGGTTAGTTCTCCAGGAGGTATGATGATGGCAGGGATAGGATGCCATGCCTTGAAACTCAATATAGGGAACCATGTTTTTTCCACCGACCTCATCGTCTTAGAGTCACACGGATTGGATGTAATCCTAGGCATGGATTGGATGACCAAGTATGAAGGAAATCTTGATTGCCCTAGCAAGTCTGTTTCACTCACCACCCCGGAGAACAAGAGGATTAAGTATGTATCCCGACGCACACGTATGAGTGCTCGGTTAAATTCTCTCACAGGAGTTGTTCAGGAGGAAGTACCTGTGGTAAAAGAATTTCCAGATGTATTTCCGGAAGAATTACCAGGAATGCCACCAGATAGGGAGATTGAGTTCTTAATAGAGCTACAGCCAGGGACAGCCCCAATTTCCAAGAGACCCTATCGGATGCCCGCAAATGATCTGTTGGAAATCAAGAAGCAAATTAAGGAGTTATTGGACAAAGGTTATATTCGCCCAAGTTCTTCACCTTGGGGAGCCCCAGTTCTTTTGGTGGAGAAGAAGGATAAATCTTTGAGAATGGTAGTGGACTATCGTGCCTTGAACGAGGTGACTATCAAGAACAAGTACCCTCTACCGATGATTAATGATTTGTTTGATCAGCTCGTAGGAGCCAAAGTATTCTCCAAGATCGATCTTCGATCAGGGTATCACCAGTTGAAAATTCGTGAACAGGATATACCCAAAACAGCTTTCACCACGAGGTATGGCTTGTATGAGTATACGGTCATGTCTTTTGGATTGACTAATGCTCCTGCCTACTTCATGAATTTGATGAACAAAGTATTCATGGAATACCTAGACAAGTTTGTTGTGGTGTTCATCGATGACATTCTGATATTCTCCAAGAACGAGGAAGAGCATAAGCAACATTTGCGTTTAGTTCTGGAAAAGCTAAGAGAGCATCAGTTATATGCCAAGTTCAGCAAATGTGAATTTTGGTTGACGGAAGTCGGATTCCTTGGACATGTTATTTCCGGAGAAGGAATAGCCGTAGACCCCGCTAAGGTTGAAGCCGTCACCGAGTGGAAGTCACCCACCTCAGTTAAGGAGATCCGCAGTTTCCTTGGACTTGCTGGATATTACCGGAGGTTCATTGAAAATTTCTCCAAGGTTGCCAAGCCCATGACAGAGTTGTTGAAGAAAGAATCCAAGTATGTTTGGACTGTGGAATGTGAAGCCAGTTTCCGGGAGTTGAAGGAACGTTTGGTCACAGCCCCAGTGTTGATCTTGCCCGATATTCGGAAGGATTTCCAGGTTTATTGTGATGCTTCACGTCAAGGACTTGGAGGAGTACTTATGCAGGATGGAAAAGTTGTAGCCTATGCTTCCAGACAGCTACGACCTCATGAGTTGAATTATGCCACGCATGACTTGGAGCTAGCAGCCGTAGTGCACGCACTCAAGACTTGGAGACATTTCCTTATCGGAAATAGTTGTGATGTTTACACCGACCATAAGAGCCTGAAGTATATCTTCACGCAGAAAGAGTTGAACCTCAGACAGAGGAGATGGTTAGAGTTAATCAAGGACTATGACATGAGATTACACTACCATCCAGGTAAGGCTAATGTTGTAGCCGATGCCTTGAGTCGGAAAACTTATGTGAACACACTCACAGCTGGAGGATTACCTCAAGAGTTAGTCGATGATCTCAGAGAGCTCAAGCTAGAGATAGTTCCAAGAGGATATGTTGCTACACTGGAAATTCAGTCCACCTTGACCGAAAGAATTCGAGAAGCCCAGAAATCGGACAAGGAGATAGCTGAGATTAAACAGAGAATGAAAGATGGTAAAGCTAAAGGTTTTCGTGAGGATGAACACGGAACTTTGTGGTTTGAGAACCGAATCTATGTGCCCAATGAACCAGAGCTCAGGAAGTTGATACTTCAGGAAGCCCACGATTCACCTTACTCGATACACCCAGGCAATACCAAGATGTATCTGGATTTAAAGGAAAGTTATTGGTGGACAGGTATGAAGAAAGATATTGCAGAGCATGTTGCGATATGTGATGTTTGTCAGCGAGTAAAGGCAGAACATCAGAAACCAGCAGGGTTACTCCAACCTTTGCCGATACCCGAGTGGAAATGGGAAAAACTTGGTATGGATTTCATCACAGGATTGCCCAGGACCCGTTCAGGTTATGATTCCATCTGGGTAGTGGTAGATCGCTTGACCAAGGTAGCACACTTCATTCCAGTAAAGACCACCTATACCAGTGCTAAGCTAGCCAAGATATACATGACCAGGATCGTATGTCTGCATGGAGTTCCGAGGAGTATAGTGTCAGATAGAGGAACACAATTCACTTCAAAGTTTTGGCATCAGTTACATGAGACTTTGGGTACGAGACTGGAGTTTAGTACAGCTTTTCATCCGCAGACAGATGGCCAGACTGAGAGAGTCAATCAGATTCTGGAAGACATGTTGAGAGCTTGTGCGCTAGATTATGGATCTAGTTGGGACGAAAACTTGCCTTACGCAGAATTCTCATACAACAACAGTTATCAGACCAGTCTAAAGATGGCCCCTTTCGAAGCTTTATACGGAAGAAGATGTAGAACACCACTGACGTGGGATGGTGTTGGAGACCGACAACTTTTTGGTCCCGACCTTATCCGAGATTCTGAAGAGAAAGTCAAGTTGATACGTGACAGACTCAAAATAGCTCAATCTCGACAGAAGAGCTATGCTGACAACAAGCGCAAGGAAGTGACGTATGAAGTGGGAGACCGAGCATATCTTCGTGTGTCCCCGCTTCGAGGAACCAAGAGATTTGGTGTTAAAGGAAAATTAGCACCCAGATTCATAGGCCCCTACAAAATTCTTGAACGTAGAGGTGAAGTTGCATACAAACTGGAATTGCCGGAAGGATTATCCGAAGTTCATGATGTGTTCCATGTTTCCCAGCTGAAGAAATGTCATGCTGAGATGGTTGACATCCCTTTGCGAGACACCGTGCCCCTAGAGGCCATACAGCTTGAAAGTGATCTGACTTATGAGGAGAAGCCTGTCAAGATCCTCGAGACATCCAACAGAGTTACCCGCAGCAAGATTATCAAGTTCTGCAAAGTTTTGTGGAGTCACCATACTGAGGAAGAAGCCACCTGGGAACGCGAAGAAGATCTTCGTAGAGACCATCCGCACCTATTTTCTAGCCAACCCGAATCTCGAGGGCGAGATTCATCTTAAGGTGGGTAGGTTTGTAACATCCCAAAATTCCATTTTGGAATGTTATGAATATAGCTATGCATCTATTATCATCATTGCTTGATTGTATGAACTAGTTGAAATGCCTCTTCTGGTTTTCAGAAAGTCCCCTTCTACTTTTCCCTATGTTGCTTCCTCTATTTAAAATTTTTGGTTAAAAGTTCAAATAAGAGAGGAGGAACATGACACTCCACACCAGGGTCTAATTGGTGAATTATTTGAACAAAAATAACCAGGAGTTATTTTGAAAATATTTGCAAAAAGGGTTTAAAAACAATTAGGACATTTCTGAAATAATATTTTTTTCAAAGTGTTCAAATGACAGAATAGAAATGTTCATTAAATAGCATTTATTATTCTGTTAATTTTGATATATAATACCCCTATATTTACAAACGATTTGAATGCTTTAAAAGCTTTTGAATGTCTCCGGAAATTATTAAAAAGAAACGGTAACCGTTTCCGGTATTAAACGGGCCGGCCCACCGGCTTTAAAAGCCGAAACCGTTACCGGTCGGCCGACCGAGCGCAGTAATGCTCCCGCTCTCTCACTGACACCGGGTCCCACCCCGTCCGACCGTTGCCCCGGAACGGTCATCGTCTTCACTCCCCGCGCTCGCCGGATCCGACGCCGGCCGTTACTCCCCCTCACCGGATCTCTCCCCTCTCTCCTCCCCGCACCCCCCCGAGCGCCTATATAAGAGCCCCACGGCCCCGCATCCATTCCCCCCCCGAGCCCCCTTCTCTCTCTCGCCGAGACGCCGTCGATTGCTCGTCGGAGTTCCACCACCACCGGAAGTCGCCGTCGATCGTAGCCACCACCTCCGACCATCATTCGCCACGCCGTCGCCACCAATCGCCTCCGGAGGACCGTCCCCGTCGCCAGGACCACTTCCCCGTCCTCCCCGACCACCGGAACACCTCGCCGTCGCAATCGCCGCTACCGGACTCGCCGGAGTACCCCGACGCCGGCAACCTCCCTCCGTAAGCCCCCTCGACCGTCCGATCCAAATCCCACGGTCCAGATTAGAACGAACTTAAGTCCGAACCGTTTTCTTCTACCGAACGGTCGCCCGCTCTAATTCACCTACCGAACGCCCCCCTTAGCCAATCGGATCGCGCCACGTAGCCCCCTGACCGACGCAAACTTTTTTTCATTTTCTGTTTTGTTTTAATTAACAGAATGTTTTCCAATTTTGTTTTGCTTATATCTTTTAATCTGTTTAGAGTTTTGAGTTGATTCTTTTTGCAATAGCTCACAATTTTCATGTAGTTTCACCCTGTACTTTTAAATTTCAAATTTGAACTATGAAATTTGAATTGAATCAAATTTGCTTAAAATCTTCAAATCTGAATAACTAGAGTTTGAAAATAGATTTTGATATGAATCTTTTTGCTACTGTTTGGTATTAGTTAGGACTATCTTCAGGTATAGTTTGAGGATTTTCATGATATATTTGATTACTGTTTTACCCAAAAAACAGAATCTGCTTATTATTATAATATAGTTTTATAAACTTAATTTTGATTAGTTTGATTTAGAATTTGGTTTTATTTGTTTATTAGGTTCTGTTAGTAAACATTTAGTGTTTTCACTTACTGTTAATAAAAATATAAATTTGCCTAGTTTAATTTTATTTAACATAGGAATCAAAATTTCTTTTCAATTAGGCTTAATTTGACTAAAACAACTAACTAGTAATAGTTTGTTTTCAAACAAAGTTTTCTATATTTTGTTTCTGTTTTCTAAGACAGATTTAATAGTAAATTATTTTTTTTCTGTCAAGAACATGTTTTGTTAACAAATTATAAGTTTAGTTTTACATTCTTTTGTTAATATAACTATAGTTGATTCATATAGTGTTTATCAAAACTTGTATAAACTTCACTAAACTTTTCCCAACAAGCTTAAATTGATTATTCTGTTTATTAATAAAATATTCTATTGTTTTCCTTGTTGTCAACAATTGTTTTGCTAATTCAAAATAGTTTTATTATGTAGTAGTGTTTTCATCATCCCCTTTGGAAAAAACAAAACTTTGTGTGTTTTACTTGCTAGAGACTTTTGTGCATTGTTTGCCTTGTTTGTTTAGTACTTCTTTGCTGAATGTTATGAGTACTTATTTTGGTTGTATGCTTATTTAAGTGCATTGTTTGTTTCGTTAGATTATCCGGAGTGCGAAACTTGTTACCTAGAGTTACTCAAGTACGAAGATCATCAATCAGGCAAGTCACTTTGATCATGTTTTACCCATGTTTTATATGCATTAGTTCTACCATCTCCCCAGTTGCATGCAAGATAGGTTAGTTGGAAACTTGGTTACATAGTAGTAGTATCATGTGGTAGATACCCCTCTCAACCCCTTTGACAACATTGGCCCCGGGAAACGTTGTTTTACCTTTTGCTATGCTATTAGTAGACGGGGTTGGTTGTGTGATTCATGAGAGTTGAGAGAGTTAATAATTTCAAGACCTACATAATGATCAAGATTTCAATACTCCAAGTTTTCAACATACCTCTGGGTGGATGATGGTTGAACGGCGCCCTGGAGAAACCAGTGGTTAGCCTAGGTGATGCTGGAGGTGGCCAGTATTCACGCGGAAAGGTCCACCCAGGCACAAAGGGATGGATGGGTGCTTCAAGACCCAAGGCTTACCTGCACAGCCACAAGTCATTATGGGCTCTGGCTTGGTTGGATATCGTGGTGACCCTGGACAGGCGGTGCTACGAGAGGTAGAAGAACGGTAGGAAAGGATGGGCATCGTCAGAGTCGCAGGGAAACCCTTTGGAAGACCATGTTTTGGTCATCCGTTTCTCAAACACCCTGAAGTGCGAGAAATCAAACGGAGGCGACCAAATCTTGTGGGGAACGTGTGCAAAAACTCTGCAGAGTACTTAAACCTAATCGATTAGCCGTGTCCACGGTTATGGACGACTTGAGCCAAAGGGATTGGAACTTCCGGAACTCTCAACACAAATAATATGATGATGTGGGAATTTAATAATTTTGGGTATGAGAATTGGTTGATGGAACCATCTCATTAATCAACCAACTTAGTAATGCTTTGCTTAGCCCTTTTTCTAGATGTAGGAAAAATTGGCTTTACGCAAAACTTACCACCCCACCTGCCATATAAGCATATAGACTAGCTGATTATTTTCACCCCTCTCTTGTGACTTTGCCGGCATACTCCATATGCTGACCTACACGGCTGCAACGTATCATGTTGCAGAGTATTTTTCCGACCAGGAGTGAGGACACGTTCTATGCTCAGTGAGATGCCCTTGGAGTCGGATGGACTCATCTACCTTCGACGCTTCCGCAAGATTTAGATATTCTCATGAGTTGGCCTTTGGCCACTTTATTGTAATTTTTATCGTAATAAAGAACTCGATATGAGATTTCGATTAATATAATGCTGTGTGATTTACCTTTGATATATACATTGATGTACCGTGTGTGTACCAGCATGATCTTGGGATGGTACGGAAACACCGGAGACTTGACCTTCCAGGTCGGGTCGTTACAAAGAAGGAGGTCAGCGAGGCGGCATGATCTGGGGAGGGTTTCCCCAACGCCGAGAATCAACAAGTAAGAGCAAGTGCACAGAAGAGGAAAGTAGTAAAGGCTTGGCACTAGAAGCAAGGCTTTTGTCGACCCGAGTAATGGACGAGGAAGTGTCAGATGACCGACACCTACCGATCAGCGCACGCCAGTCCTGGCCCGCAGGTTTCTTGGGCTCGCGACACTTTGGGCCAGCGGCTTCGCTTGGTGGCTAGCCCAGGCATGTGTTGGGCTAGTGTCGGCGTTCTGGAATGGGGGTACCTAGACCTGCCTGCCTGCGGCCCAGGGAATGGCCCACCTCATTAGCCAAGCACGACTGGCATGACCCCCTACTCAAGACAAGGCCCTCGTGAGAGCCCTAAGATCACGAGGAAGGCAGTGGCAAGACCCGTGAAGGATGGGCCTCCTCAGGCCCCCTCCGGAGCGGCGAAGATCTCTATGCGGCACCTAGCCTTGGGAGGCCAAGGGTGACGCAAGGAAGGACAGGCAGGCGCGAGCATGCCAAGTGGTACAGTTTCTCCTTTGGTGCAAAGGGAGCAAGGACCTACGCAGGTTCCCAAAGCACCGCCCAAAGGTTTCCATTTTGGTGCAAAAAGATCATGACCACGAGACCTACAGGACGGATGTCATCACCGAGCCCACCTCTGCATCATCTACAACCACTTTGCAGGCGAAGACCGCCTTTCGTTAGGATAAGGATGTACTCCTGTCCCCCTTTGAATTTGGCTGTTGTGGGATCCCTTCCCGCCATTACGATAAAGGAAGAGGACCCGAGGCACTATAAATATATGGGGTAGGCCACACCGTAGAGAGGGGGAGAGTACATAATAGAGAGACAAGAAAGAAGAGAGGAAACACCACCACAACGCCCTCGCGAGGCGAACCACCACTGTACTAGCTCATCCACCAACCTCCTCGTGAGGCAATCCACCAAAGCAGGAGTAGGGTATTATGCTTCCCAATGGCCCAAACCTGGGTAAATCATCGAGTGCATCTGTTTCCTCGTCTGCGTGCGAGTTCGTCATAGAAATCATGGAGTAGTGATCTAGGAGGGGCGAGGCAGGAGGGGTTCTTCGCACACACCCCTGTGTTCGAACTTCTTGGGGTTTTGCGGAGCCCGAAATCCGACAGCTTTGGTTGATATGCACGAAGGTACCGAATCCGTCAAGGAATCTAAGTTGGATGTGCTACAAAGTCAACTTGATAAGTTCAAGATGAAGGATGGTGAGGGAATTGCTCTCATCACCAATTAGATTGCTGTCTTAGGAAGCGAAGAGATGATAGAAAAAATCATCGTCAAAAGATAGTTAGATCCTTGGATGGGAAGTACGACACCATGTGCACATTGATCCAAATGACCACACTACAAGATCTCAAGCCAACGGAGGTCATTGGAAGGATTGTTGCTCATGAGATGTCACTCAAAGATAAGGAAGAGCTTCACAACAAGTCAAGCGGTGCATACAAAGCCTCAAGTGACACTCCCGCTACATCAAATGACAACCTTGTAACCAATGAAGAGAGAAGCAATGTGGTCAAGAAATTCAACAAGTTCTATAAGAGTAGAGGTAAAGAGAGAAGCTCCAACTCAAGATAGGAAGAGAAGCGTTCATCTAGTCATGACTGGAATTTTACAATTGTGGAAGGCCCGAACACTACTCCAATGAGTGCACGACCCCCCACAAAATAAGAGAAGAGTCACCTAGAAGTAAAAGCTCAAGAGACGAGTCACCTAGGAAAGAGAGAAGGATTAGAGACGATCGTTATGAACGAAGATCCTCGTGGAGAAGTAAAGACTCGGAGAAGAAGGAAAAGTACACCAAGAGCTACAGAAGAACAAGACATCAAGCTCATGTTGTTGAATGGGTATCGGCTCCGAATCCGACAACCATCCGAGAGAAGCTATCACTCTCACTCCGACTATAGTCAAGATGAAGGTGTTGCCGGACTTGTACTCCTTTCCTCCAACTCCTATGACATATTTGATTCACCAAATAAAGGGAGGGGAAGTTGCTTCATGGATAAAGGCTCCAAGGTATCACACCCCGAATACATTGACTTTAATAGTGATGAGGATGGCCTACTTGGAGATGATGACTGATACGTCTCCAATGTATCTATAATTTTTAATTGTTCCATGATGACATATTATCATTCTAGGATACTTTTTGGGTATTTATTTACCAATTTATAATATTTTTGAGCACTAACCTATTGATACAGTAACTAGTGCCATTTCCCGTTTTCTGCGTGTTTTTGCCTTTTCAGAGTTACCATACCAAACGGAGTCCAATTGCCACGAAATTTTTTGGTTATTTTTTCTGGGCTAATATAAGACCTAAAAGCTTCGAAGGAGGGCCAGGAGGTGCACCAGGGGCCCACCACATATCCAGCCGCCACCCCAGGGGCGCGACCAGATGTGTGGTGGCTCCCTGGAGCATCTCCCGACGTCGTTCTCTGGCCTATAAATTCACGTATACCCTAGAAACACCAGAAGTGCTCCCGAAACACTTTTTTCGCTGCTGCAAGTCTCTGTTCCGATGGGAGGCCATCTACACCTCCGTTCTGGCACCCTGCCTGAGGGGAGATCAAAAACGGAGGGCCTATTCATCAACCTTGCTTCCCTCACCAGGATGTGTGAGTAGTTCACCATAGACATATGGGTCTGTAGGTAGTACCTAGATGGAAATCTCTCTCTCTCTCTCGATCTTCAATACAATGTTCATCGCATCTTTTCCTTGATCTATCCGATGTAATCCCTTTGTATGGTGTGTTTGTTGGCATCCGATGAATAGTGAGTTTATGTTCAGATTATTCATGAAAAGTATTTGAGTCAAACCTGATTACTATGCTTCTTATTTTCATGATCATCATAACTTCGTAATGCTCTCAGATCTATTGAGATAGTTTGGCCAACTAGATTGATATTTCTTCGGTGGGAGTGGTGCGTTATAGTAGGTTCTACCCGACGAGTTTCTATATCAAAGTGATAGAAGGGGACAAGTTGCGTATTTGTGTTGCTGATACAAAGGATAAAACTATGGGGTTTATTCATATTTGATTGAGTTTACTTTGTCAACATCATGTCATTGTTCTCCAAGCATTACTCTGTTTTACTTAATATTCTAGATGCGTGCTTGATAGCAGTCGATGGGTGGAGTAATAGTAATAGGTGCAGGCAGGAGTCGACCTATTTGCTTATGGACGTGATGTCGATATATACATGGTCATTGCCGTGAACATCGCATAATTATTCACTTTTATATCAATTGCCAAACATTAATTGGTCTACCCACTGTATGCTTTGCTTATGAGAGATGCCACGGGAGAACTCTACGGCCCCGGGTCTATTCACCTATAAAGTCACAAACGCTATCAGTACCTTGTTGTTATTTATTACCTTTTATTTTATTTTGCACTTTACTATTATCTCCACAACTCACTTGCTTGCAAATACCGATATCAAGGGGATTCACAACCCTCTTGTCATCGTTGGGTGCAAGTTGTTTGTTCTTTTGTGTGCAGCTGCTGAATGTTGGAGAACGTTGCATGGGAAACAAAAAATTTCCTACGCACATGCAGGATCTATCCATGGTGATGAGCATCTATGAGAGGGAGAGTGGATCTACATACCCTTGTAGATCTCTAAGCGGGAAGAATTAAGAAACGTGGTTGATGTATTCGAATGTCTTCGCGATCCAAATCACCGAGCATCCCGCGATCCAATCACGATCCGTCCCGATCCAGCACCGAACGGACGACACCTCCGCGTTCAGCACACATGCAACTTGATGACAAAGTCTGCCTTCTTGATCCAGCAAGAGGGAGAGGAGAGGTAGACGAGTTCTCTGGCAGCGTGACGGCATTGCGGCGATGGTGGTGGAGCTATTCTAGCAGGGCTTCGCCTAAGCACCGCTGAAACCAATCTAGAGGAGAAACTATGATCTAGAGGAGAGGTACCACGTGGCTGTTTTTCTGTGTCAAAATACCCTCAAACCTCTATTTTATATACGAGTAATGGAGGGAGGAGTCTTGGCTCCCAAGGAATCCAGCCCTTGTTCATCCGAAGTGGGGAGAGCAGTCCACCTCCTCCACTCCTAGTAGGATTAGGACTCCTCCTTTTCCCACTTGGGCCTCTCTTCCCACCTTAGGAGTTGTTTCCCAGCCGCATGGGCTTCCTGTGGGGCTTAGGCCAGCCCACTAGGGCTGGTATACCTTCTCCCACATCCCATGTAGCCTCTTGGGTCGAAATATCCCTCCCGGTGGTCCCTCCGGTACCCTCCCGGCACTCCAGGTACACTACCGATGAACCCAAAACTTTTCCGGTGACCAAACCAGGACTTCCTATATATCAATCTTTACCTCCAGACCATTCCGGAGCTCCTTGTGATGCTCGGGATCTCATCCAGGACTCCAAACAACCTTCAGTCACCACCATACATAACTCAATACTACCGAAACATCACCGAACCTTAAGTGTGCAGATTCTGCGGGTTCGAGAACTATGTAGACATGACCGAGACACCTCTACGGTCAATAACCAATAGAGGGACCTGGATGCCCGTATTGATTCCTACATATTCTACGAAGATCTTTATCGGTCGAACCTCTATGTAAAGGATTCAATTAATCCCGTATGCCGTTCCCTTTGTTCTTCGACATGTTACGTGCCCGAGATTCGATCGTCGGTATTTGTATACCTAGTTCAATCTTGTTACCGGCAAGTATCTTTACTCGTTCTCTAATACAAGATCCCGTAACTAACACTTTAGTCACATTGCTTGCAAGGCTTGTTGTGATGTTGTATCACCGAGTGGGCCCTAAGATACCTCTCTGTCACACGGAGTAACAAATCCCAGTATTGATCCATGCCAACTTATCAGACACTCTCGAACATACGTGTAGAGCACCTTTATAGTCACCCAGTTACCTTGCGACGTTTGATACACACAAGGGACTCCTCCAGTGTCAGTGAGTTGCATGATCTAATGGTCATAGGAAGAGATATTCGACATGCAGAAAACTATAGCAATAAACTGACACGATCAAATGCTATGTTTATAGTTTGGGTCTTGTCCATCACATCATTCTCCTAATGATGTGATCCCATTAACAAATGACATCTCATGTCAATGGCTAGGAAACCTTGACCATCTTTGATCAACGAGCCAATCTACTGGAGGCACACTAGGGACAAAGTGTTGTCTATATATCAACACATGCAATGTGTTTCCAATCAATACAATTATAGCATGGATAATAAACAATTATAATGAACAAGGAAATATAATAATAACCATTTCATTATTGCCTCTAGGGCATATTTCCAATAGTCTCCCACTTGCACTAGAGTCAATAATCTAGCTCATATCACAAGGTGATTTACATTGTAATGAATCGAACACCCATACAGTTCTGGTGTTGATCATGTTTAGCCCTTGGAAGAGTTTTAGTCAACAGGTCTGCAACATTCAGATCCGTGCACTTTGCAAATATTTATGTCCTCCTCCTTGATGTACGCGGATGGAATTAAAGCATCGCTTTATGTGTCTAGTCCTCTTGTGAAACCTTGGTTCCTTAGCCAGGGCAATGGCACCAGTGTTATCACAGAACAGATCCACTGGATTCAGTGCACTAGGCACTACTCCAAGATCTATCATGAACTCCTTCACCCGGACACCTTCCTTCGCTGCCTCCGAGGCTGCGACGTACTCCGCTTCGCATGTAGAATCGGCTACCACGCTCTGTTAGGTACTGCACCAGCTTACTGCTCCCCCATTGAGAATAAATACATATCGGTTTGCGACTTAGAGTCATCCGGATCAGTGTCAAAGCTTGCATCGACGTAACCCTTTACGACGAGCTCTTGATCACCTCCATAAATGAGAAACATTTCCTTAGTCCTTTTCAGGTACTTAAGGATATTCTTGACCGCCGTCCAGTGCTCCATTCCAGGATCACTTTGAAACCTTCCGGCCATACTTATGGCAAGGCTGACATCGGGTCTTGTGCACAACATTGCATACATGATGGAGCCTATGGCCAAAGCTTAGGGGATGACACTCATCTTCCCTCTATCTTCTGCAGTCATTGGGCATTGAGTCTTACTCAACTTCACACCTTGTAACACAGGCAAGAACCCCTTCTTGGGCTGATCCATTTTGAACTTCTTCAAAACTTTATCAAGGTATGTGCTTTGTGAAAGTCCTATTAAGCGTCTCGATTTATCTCTATAGATCTTAATGCCTAATATGAAAGCAGCTTCTCCCAGGTCCTTCACTGAAAAACTCTTGTCCAAATATTCCTTCATGCTTTCTAGCATTTCTATATTGTTTCCAATCAGCAATATGTCATCCACATATAATATTAGAAACTCTATAGAGCTCCCACTCACTTTCTTTTAAATACAAGATTCTCCATAAACTTGTATAAACCCAAACGCTTTGATTACCTCATCAAAGCGCTTATTCCAACTCCGAGATGCCTGCACCAGTCCATAAATGGATCGCTGGAGTTTGCAAACTTTGTCAGCATTCTCTGGATTGACAAAACCTTCCGGTTGTATCATATACAACTATTCCTTAAAGAAACCATTAAGGAACGCTGTTTTGACATCCATCTACCAAATTTCATAGTAGAAATATGCAGCTATTGCTAATATGATTCTGACGGACTAAAGCATCGCTATGGGTGAGAAGGTCTCATCGTAGTCAACTCCTTGAACTTGCAAAAAACCATTTGCCACAAGTCGAGCTTTATAGACGGTAACATTACTTTACGCGTCTGTCTTCTTCTTAAAGATCCATTTATTCTGAATGGCCTTTCGCCCTTCAGGTAATACTTCCAAAGTCCGTACTTTGTTTTCGTACATGGATCCTATCTCGGATTTCATGGCCTCTAACCATTTGTTGGAATCTGGGCCCACCATCGCTTCTCCATATCTCATAGGTTCATCGTTGTCCAACAACATGGCCTCTAAGACAGGGTTACCGTACCACTCAGGAACAATACGTGCCCTTGTCGACCTACGATGTTCAATAGTAACTTGATCCTAAGTTTCATGATCATCATCATTAACTTCCTCTTTAACTGTCGTTGGCTCCATAGAAACATCTTTCTACGTTGCGCTACTCTCTAGTTGAAGTAAAGGTTCAATAACCTCATCAAGTGCTATTTTCCTTCCACTCAATTCTATCGAGAGAAACTATTTCTCAAGAAATGTTCTGTTCTCAGCGACAAACACTTTGCCTTTAGATCTGAGATATAAGGTATACCCAACTATCTCTTTTGGGTAACCTATGAAGACGCATTTCTCCGCTTTGGGTTCTAGCTTTTCAGGCTGATGCTTTTTGACATAAGCATCACATCCCCAAACTTTAAGAAACGATAACATTGGCTTCTTGCCAAACCACATTTCATATGGCGTCATCTCAATGGATTTCGATGGTGCCCTATTTAAAGTGAATGCATCTGTCTCTAATGCATAACCCCAAAACGATAGTGGCAAATCAGCAAGAGACATCATAGAACGCACCATATCTAATAAGGTTCGATTACAACATTCGGACACACCATTACGTTGTGGTGTTCTAGGTGGTGTCAATTGTGAAACAATTCCACACTGTCTTAAGTGACTGCCAAAGTCATAACTCAAATATTCACCTCCTCAATTTGATCGTAGGATTTTAATCTTCTTGACACGATGATTCTCAACTTCACTATGAAATTGCTCAGACTTTTCAACCGTTTCAGACTTGTGCTTCATTAAGTAAATATACTCATATCTAATTAATTCATTAGTGAAGGTGAGAAAATAATGATATCCACCGCATGCCTCAATGCTCATTGGACCGCATACATTAGTATGTATGATTTCCAACAAGTCACTTGCCCGTTCCATTGTTCTAGAGAAGGCGTCTTAGTCATCTTGCCCATGGGGCATGGTTCATATGTGTCAAGTGATTCAAAATCAAGTGACTCCAAAAGTTCATCGGCATGGAGCTTCTTCATGCGTTTTACACCAATATGACCCAAATGGTAGTGCCACAAGAAAGTGGTACTATCACTATGAACTCTACATCTTTTGGCATCAATGTTATGAACATGTGTATCATCACTACCAAGATTCAACATGAATAAACCCGTAACATTGGGTGCATGACCATAAAATTGTTGGGGAACGTCGCATGGGAAACAAAAAATTTCCTACGCGCACGCAAACCTATCCATGGTGATGAGCATCTACGAGGGGGAGAGTGGATCTACGTACCCTTGTAGATCGCTAAGCGGGAAGCGTTAAGAAACGCGGTTGGTGTAGTCGTACTTCTTCGCGATCCAAATCGCCGAGCGTCCCGAGATCTAATCATGAACCGTCCCGCGATCTCGTCACGATCCGTCCCGCGATCCGATCATGAACGTCCCGTGGCCTTGATCACGATCCTTCCGATCTAGTACCGAACGGACGACACCTCCGCGTTCAGCACACGTGCAGCTTGATGACGATCTCCACTGTCTTGATCCAGCAAGAGGATGTGGAGAGGAGGGAGAGTTCACCGGCAGCGTGACGGCGCTCCGGTGATGGTGGTGGAGTTATTCCTGCAGGGCTTCGCCTAAGCACCGCAGAAAACCAATCTAGAGGAGAAACTATGCATTGGAGGTTAGGGTTGCACGTGGAAGAAAGAACTTATGCAAAACCCTTGAAACCCTCTAGTATATATAGGAGGAGAGGAGGAGGAGAGGCAGCCTTGGCCTCCGAGGCTAGCTGGTTCGGCCGGCTAGGAGGGAGGAGTCCTCCTCCTTCTACTCCAAGTAGGATTAGGACTCCTTTCTTATATTGCCCCTTTTTGCCTGTTTCCACCTTTTCCTTTTGGTATTTTTCCCTCCTAGCGCCATGGGCCTTTGTGGCTGTTCCACCAGCCCACTAAGGTCTGGTGATTATTCTCCCACAGCCCATGGACCCTCTAGGGTCGAAATACCTCTCCCGAAGGCCTCCCGGTACACTACCGGCACTCCCGGTACACTACCGATGAGCCCGAAACTTTTCCGGCGACCAAACTGGGACTTCCTATATATGAATCTTTACCTCTGGACCATTCCGGAGCTCCTCGTGACGTCTGGGATCTCATCTGGGACTCCGAACAATCTTCGGCCACCACCATACATAACTCTACACTACCGAAACGTCACTGAACCTTAAGTGTGCAGACCCTGCGGGTTCGAGAACTATGTAGACATGACCGAGACACCTCTCCAGCCAATAACCAATGGCGGGACCTGGATGTCCACATTGGTTCCTACATATTCTACGAAGATCTTTATCGGTCAAACCTCTATGTCAAGGATTCAGTTAATCCCGTATAACGTTCCCTTTGTTCTTCGGTATGTTACTTGCCCAAGATTCGATCGTTGGTATCTCCATACCTAGTTCAACCTCGTTATCGGCAAGTCTCTTTACTCGTTCCGTAATACAAGATCCCACAACTAAAAATTAGTCACATTGCTTGCAAGGCTTATTGTGATGTTGCATTATTGAGTGGGCCCCGAGATACCTCTCCATCACACGGAGTAACAAATCCCAGTCTCGATCCATGCCAACTCAACAGACACCATCGGAGATACCTGTAGAGCACCTTTATAGTCACCCAATTACGTTGCGACGTTTCATACACACAAGGCACTCCTATGATATCTGTGAGTTGCGTGATCTCATGGTAATGAATCGAACACCCATACAGTTCTGGTGTTGATCATGTTTAGCCCTTGGAAGAGGTTTAGTCAACGGGTCTGCAACATTCAGATCCGTGTGCACTTTTCTAATATTTATGTCCTTCTCCTCGATGTAGAACCGGATGGAGTTGAAGTGTCGCTTTATGTGTCTGGTCCTCTTGTGAAACCTTGGTTCCTTGGCTAGAGCAATGGCACCAGTGTTGTCACAGAACAGGTTTATTGGATTCAGTGCACTAGGCACTACTCCAAGATCTGTCATGAACTGCTTCATCCAGACACCTTCCTTTGCTGCCTCCAAGGCTGCGATGTACTCCGCTTCGCACATAGAATCAACTACCACGCTCTGCTTGGAACTGCACCAGCTTACCGCTCCCCCGTTAAGAATAAATACGTATCCGGTTTGCGACTTATAGTCGTCCGGATCAGTGTCAAAGCTTGCATCGACGTAACCCTTTACGACGAGCTCTTCATCACCTCCTTAAACGAGAAACATATCCTTAGTCCTATTAAGGTACTTAAGGATATTCTTGACCGCTTGCCAGTGCTCCACTCCAGGATCACTTTGAAACCTTCCAGCCATACTTATGGCAAGGCTGACATCGGGTCTTGTGCACAACATTGCATACATGATAGAGCCTATGGCTGAAGCATAGGGGATGACACTCATCTTTTCTTTATCCTCTGCAGTCACTGGGCATTGAGTCTTACTCAACTTCACACCTTGTAACACAGGCAAGAACCCTTTCTTGGACTGCTCCATTTTGAACTTCTTCAAAACTTTATCAAGGTATGTGCTCTGTGAAAGTGCTATTAAGCGTTTCGATCTATCTCTATAGATCTTAATGCCTAATATGAAAGCAGCATCTCCTAGGTCCTTCATTGAAAAATTCTTATTCAAATATTCCTTCACGCTTTCCTGGAACATCTCATATGCTCCATGACGTTCAAAACGTTTTTGAAGTCCCGGTTCTAAGCCATACAATATTGCACACTGAACTATTGAGTAGTTTCCAGCACGAGCCTCCCAAGCGTTCTTAACGTCTTCGGAGGTCATGTCTTCTGGTTGGTCACCCAACGGTGCATCAAGGACATAAGCCTTCTGGGAAGCTGTGAGGATAATCCTCATATTACGGGCCCAGTCCACAAAGTTACTTCCATCATCTTTCAACTTAGCTTTCTCTAGGAACACATTAAAATTCAGGGGTGCTACTGCGCGAGGCATTGATCTACAACATAAATAAGCAAAGGTTACTAAAACTATTGTTCAAGATAATGGGTTTAGTTAATCAAATTACTAAAGCTCCCACTCAAATTGACATCCCTCACGTCATCTGAGTGATACATGATCCAAATTCACCAACTCAAGTCCGATCATCACGTGAGTTGAGGTGGTTTCAATGGTGAACATCATCATGTTGATCATATCTACTATATGACTCATGTTCGAACTTTCGGTCTCTTGTGTTCAAAGGCCATGTCTGTACATGCTAGGCTCGTCATGTTTAACCCGAGTGTTCCGCACGTGCAACACTGGCTTGTACCCGTTGTATGTGAACGTAGAGTCTATCGCACCCGATTATCACGTGCTGTCTTGACACGACAAACTTTCGCAACGGTGCACAATCGGAGAGAACACAATTTATCTTGAAATTTAAGTGAGGGATCACCTTATAATGCTACCATCGTCCTAAGCAGAACAAGGTGCATAAAAGGATTAACATCACATGCAAATCATAAGTGACATGATATGGCCATGAGCTTGTGCTTTTGATCTCCTTCTCCAAAGCACCGGCATGATCTCCATCGTCACCAGCATGACACCATGATCTCCATCATCTTGATCTCCATCAACGTGTCACCATCGGGGTTGTTACGCCGACTGTTGCTTCCATGACTATTGCTAACTCATAGCGATAAAATAAAGCAAAACAACGAAAATAATTAAAGACAACCATATGGCTCCTACCGGTTGCCATACTCATCGACATGCAAGTCGTGATATTTTATACAATACACGATCATCTCATACATCACATATGTCTCATCATGTAATTGGCCATATCACATCACAACATACCCTACAAAAACAAGTTAGACGTCCTCTAATTGTTGTTGCAAGTTTTACGTGGCTGCTACGGGTATCTAGCAAGAACAATTCTCACCTATGCAAAAACCACAATGATGATACATAAGTTGCTTTTCAACCTTCTGAAGGACCGCCTTTGTCGAATCCGATCCAACTAAAGTAGGAGAAACAGACACCCGCCAGCCATCTTTGTGCAATGAAGTTACACGTCAGTCGATGGAACCAGTCTCTCGTAAGCGTACGAGTAAGGTTGGTCCAGGCCGTTTCAGCCCACAATACCGCTGAACGTAAACATGACCAAGGGAGGAAGCAATCTAAGAATCAATGCCCACAAACTCCTTTGTGTTTTACTCGAGATCTCATCTACACATAGACCTAGCTCATGATGCCATTGTTGGGGAACATTGCATGGGAAACAAAATTTTCCTATGCACACGCAAGATCTATCCATGGTGATGAGCATCTACGAGAGGGAGAGTGGATCTACATAGCCTTGTAGATTTCTAAGCGGGAAGCGTTAAGAAACACGATTGATGTAGTCGAACGTCTTTGCGATCCAAATTGCCGAGCATCCTGCGATCCAATCATGATCCGTTCCGATCCAGCACCGAATGGACGGCACCTCCGCGTTCAGCACATGTACAAATTGATGGCGATCTCCACCTTATTGATCTAGCAAGAGGGATAGGAGAGGTAGACAAGTTCTCCGGCAGCGCGATGGCGTTGCGGTGATGGTGGTGGAGCTATTCCAGCAGGGCTTCGCCTAAGCACCGCTGAAACCTATCTAGAGGAGAAACTATGATCTAGAGGAGAGGTAGCACGTGCCTGTTTTTCGTTGTCAAAAAACCCTCAAACCTCTAGTATATATTGGTGGAATGGAGGGAGGAGGCTTGGATCCCAAGGGATCCATCCCTTGTTCGGCTGAAGTGGGGGGAGGAGTCCACCTCCTCTACTCCTAGTAGGATTAGGACTCCTCCTTTTCCCACTTGGGCCTCTCTTCCCACCTTAGGATTTCCTACCCAGCCACATGGGCTTCTTGTGGGGCTTTGGCCAGCCCACTAAGGGCTGGTATACCTTCTCCCACAGCCAATGTAGCCTCTTGGGTCGAAACACCCGTCCTGATGGTTCCCCGGTACCCTCCCGGCACTCCCGGTACACTACCAATGAGCCCGAAACTTTTCCTGCGACCAAAACAGGACTTCCTATATATCAATCTTTACCTCCAGACCATTATGGAGATCATCGTAATGTCCGGGATCTCATCCAGGACTCCTAACAACCTTCAGTCACCACCGTACATAACTCTAAACCACCTAAACGTCACCGAACCGTAAGTGTGCAGACCCTGCGGGTTCGAGAACTATGTAGACATGACCGAGACACCTCTACGGTCAATAACCAATAGCGAGACCTAGATGCCCATATTAATTCCTACATATTCTACGAAGATGTTTATCGGTCGAACCTCTGTGTCAAGGATTCAGTTAATCCCGTATGCCGTTCCCTTTGTTCTTCGGTATGTTACCTGCCTGAGATTCGATCTTCGATATCTGTATACCTAGTTCAATCTCATTACCGGCGAGTCTCTTTACTCATTCCATAATACAAGATCCCATAACTAACACTTTAGTCACATTGCTTGCAAAGCTTGTTGTGATGTTGTATTACCGAGTGGGCCCTGAGATACCTCTCCGTCACACGGAGTAATAAATCCCAATATTGATCCATGCCAACTTAATAGACACTGTCAGAGATACCTGTAGAGCACTTTTATAATCACCCACTTACGTTGCGACGTTTGGTACACACAAGGCACTCCTCCAGTGTCATTGAATTGCATGATCTCACGGTCATAGGAACAAATACTTGACATGTAGAAAACTATAGCAATAAACTGGCACGATCAAATGCTATGTTTATAGTTTGGGTCTTGTCCATAACATCATTCTCCTAATGATGTGATCCCGTTATCAAATGACATCTCATGTCAATGGCTAGGAAACCTTGAACTTCTTTGAACAACAAGTCAGTCTACTAGAGGCACACTAGGGACAAATTGTTGTCTATATATCCACACATGCACTGTGTTTCCAATCAATACAATTATAGCATGGATAATAAACAATTATCATGAACAAGGAAATATAATAATAACCATTTTATTATTGCCTCTAGGTCATATTTCCAACACTGAAGACGGTTAAGGATTGGTAGTCCTATTGGTTTGATAAACATTAGTTTCATAACCGAGGGAAATACTTACACACTTTGAGCTGCGATTACCTGTTCCTCTTCACGGAAAACCCAACGCAGATCACGAGTATCAGGAAGGATTTCTTGCGCCGTTGCTCAGGAATACCATCACCAACTATCAAGTAACTTTGCACAAAATTTCATTCATTTATTCTTCTTTTTATTTGTCGTTATATTTAGTTTGTCTTATAAAAATCAAAAAATACAAAAATATTTACCTTTGCTAGTTGTTTTCCTGTTTGAAGTCATGGCTAGTTTTTCTTTTGTGCGTGTCACTCCCAATAATGATGTCATCAATTTTACACAAAGGGGAGGAGAAAATTTTGAAGGATGCATGATATAGGATTTGTCATGCCCAATATAATGCAACTAATAAGCTATCCAACACTAATTTTCTTCATAATTTCTACATTGGTGTGACAACTTGGTATATGTTTGTCCTTGACACCATCACTGGTGGGAATTTCTTAATGTGTCACACTTTGGATGCTTATAACGCAATTGAAAATCTTGTTGGAACACCACCTCTTATCGTTAATGAAACCAATTTGACATTGGAACATGTTATGCAAAGGCTTGATTCTATTTGAAATAAAATGATCACTAGTGAGCCTATTGAGGAGTTAGATAAAAAACTTCATAATCATATCACTCAATTTGGGTCATGAGTAGGAATTACTTTGAAAACCTTTTAAGGAAAAAGATGCTACTATTGATAAAAGGGTAGAACAAGGATTGAGTAGAATTCATAAATTGGAAGAGGTTATTGACAAAGTGAGCTACACTTTCAGACCATCCAAAACTAGTGCTAGTACCTCACAAGACAAAAATCCCAAGTTCATATTTATTCCAAAGAGCATTAGTACACCTCCTTCCAAAAGAAACAGAGATCTCAAAATGATTAGTGTTCACCCCAACTTTTTGAACTTGATAAAGGAACCCATGGGCAAGCCTTCCATTGTTCCTATTAATCATAGCTGTGTTATCAAGGAGCTGAATGTCCAAGATGGCAACACTTGATACTATGCATTATGCCTAGCTAGGGGCATAAAACAATAGCGCTTGTTTCGAGGCAACCCAATATGTATCTTTATTTTTGTATTTACTTTCTGTTTTTGTGTGATAACATGATTGTTGCCTCTATAATGATTATGCTTTTATATTTTAATTAGTTTTTGTGCCAAGTAAATCCTTTGGGATGACTCACAAGATGAGTAGAAATGATGCTGAATTCGAAACATAAACTTTGACTCCAGTGCAGAAATTTTCATTTTTTAATGGAGCATGATAATGATCTGAAATTTCAAAAGAGTTATTCCATATAAATTATTTAAGTTTTCCTATTTTTTCATAATTTATAGAGGTACATAAGTATGGGATCTTTACAGATTGCTACAGACTATTCTGTTGCCATGGATTATATCAGCAGGTGTAAGTCATCGAGAAGTTAGAATACAATGCCTATTATGAAAAATGAATTTGAATCAATTTATCATAGTACCTCAAGTATGCAATATGTTCCTTATACTAACGGATCTCATGAAGTTTTGTTGAGTTTTGTGTGATTGAAGTTTTCAAGTTTTGGGTGTGATCACGATGGACTACGGAATAATGAGTAGCAAGATCCCAAGCTTGTGGATGCCCAAGGCACCCCAAGTATAATTATAAGGAGACTCTATCATATAAGCTTGAGGATGCCCCAGAAGGCATCCCCTCTTTCATCTCAATCCATCGGTATGTCACTTGGAGCTATATTTTTTTATTCATCACATGATATGTGTTTTGCTTGGAGCGTCGTTTGCTTTTGCTTGCTTTTACTTTAAGTTTGTCACAATCATCATTTTATGGACACACCTATTTTATAGAGACACACCTTCATGATAATTTGCTAGAATACTCTGTGCTTCACTTATATCTTTTAAGCTAGGCAGTTGCTCTAGTACTTCACTTATATCTTTTTGAGCACGGTGGCGTGTAGATTTTATAGAAATAGTATGCTCTGGTTATTCATTTATATTTGTTCGAGATCTGAATAAGTAGTGATGGTAATTTGCATGGGTCATAAGACTGGTCCAAGAATATTAAGTATTCAATGAATGATAATCAAAACCAGCATGTAGCACACATAGGGAAGTTGTGAGTTAATGACATTTATGTGGTAATATGAAAAAGGTGTCAGTCCAAAATTGTTGATTTGTAGAAGTGTCAAGATTAAGAGGTGTTAACTTGTATTCATCTCAAAATTAAAGATGCATGGTGATGATGTGTGAGCATTTATATTCCTCGTTGAAATCCTAGTGTTGTTTTGAGTCGGGGGCGTGCGATGGTTAACTCCTGCCAACCTCCTCCCTCGGGGCATGCGAGTAGTAATTTGATTTGTGATAAAACTAATAAAACATTGCAATAAGTATGTGCGTTCTTTATGACGAATGTGACACCATGGAAATACACATATTCACCTTCTCATATTTGCTAGCCTCTTCGGTACCGTGCATAGCCCATTCTCACCTCGAGGATCGGCGCAAATATTCGCAGGTGCATCTGTTGGGGATATAACCCCACGGTAAGACCCGCCCTAAGGGCTCCGGTTCACACCAGGCGGCTCGTACACCAGCCCAAGAGTGACCCATGAAGACTTAAGGCCCAAGACGCTTGGCGGGTTGACAGGATGGGCCAGAATGTGGCCCAGGCGGAGAAGACCCGGGCGGGTAAGCCACTCAGGGACAACTTGGTCAGGAAAGGCAAGAGAAGGTAGAGGTAGACTCGGACGTATGATGAGAGTCGGTTACCGCCTTTATGACCCGTGTTCTTGACCTCCTATATAAAGGCAAGGCCCGGGGCGACTTAGGGATCAGGTTATCATGAACTATGTCAAGCAATAGCTCCCTTGTAATCGATAAATCAAGCAATACAAGAACAAGCAGGACGTAGGCTATTACCTCAACTTGAGGGGCCAAACCTGGGTAAACTCGTGTCCTTCGTCCCAACCAACCCCTTTGAGTCCATCACGTTAGCAATGGCCTCGAACCCAAGTCCGTTCACCCGGACATCTGCCGTGATAAAACCATGACAGTTGGCGCCCACCGTGGGGCCTGCGCTCGATGGTGTTGAGTTCTCAAAGGGCTTTCTCCCAGGGCTTGATGGATACATGGTCGAAAGGATGAGCAAGAGTCGCCGCAGATGGCTCTACATCAACGACGCTGGCTGGGGGCTTGATGCCGACTCTATGGAATATGGATCCGGGCTCCGTTCGGCGAGATTCACATCTTCATCAGAAGGGTCAACAAATCTACACCTGGGCTGGACATCTGCACCGACATCGTCGAGCCGGCTCGGCGCGTGCAACCTGCCCGTGATGTGTAGCCCGCCCGTGTTAACCCGGGCCGGAGGCACGTCTTCGCAGGCTTTACTCCAGGGATGGATCTGGAAGCTTTTGGGTCACAGGAGACTCTTGTCTATTCAGAAGACGAGTCTTAGAGCGGGGAGACGGAGTCGATATACAAGCTTCACAACGGCGGGCTCGGGTGCTACGACGAGCTTTGCCCTGAGTCGGATTATTCTGAGTCGGACGCTCTTGGGCCGTCGGTTCATGCTGCCGTGTTCATGGCGGGGTCGGCCCCAGGCACGAGCAGTACAGCCGCGGGAGCGGCAACCTCGGGCGCTGACTCGCCGCCGCCGGCTCAAGTTCTTCTGGATCTGATGAACATGCTCACGGCCCTAATGGCCACTGAAGTAACACCAGATAATCAAGCCACCCAGAACTTAGAGAGTGTGAGGCTCAAGGACCGGATGGCAGAGGAGCAACAAAGGATAGCTGAGCTAAAGGTCCAGATGGAGGAAGAGGCATAACGTATTAGAGCAGATGCCTTCCGCCTTGGGCTAGAACAACAATCGGCGGTTGCGGTACATCGGATGAGGCATCAATCCCGCTTACCAGAACGTTATGAGGCTAGGAACCTCTTCAACATGCCAGGAACGGGACGAGCAGTGGATGCACCTGGAAGCTGCCCGGCGGCTCGACCGACGTCTCACCCGGCCCGACGAAACTAGGCCTCACCAGTAGTCTTTCCAACACCGGCGAGTCATTATTCTATCCCGACCAAGAACATGGTGGCCGCAGCCACCCAACTTGAAACAATTCCTATTCCGGATGAAGCACCTTTTGCGGAAGAGGTAAGGAATGCCATTGGATACCTTCAGACGGCGATGGCCCAACAGGAGAAGTATACTCACAGCCGGAGCCGTGTCCATTCAACCCCTCTCCCCAGCCGGAGCTTTAGCCGGCGCTATGAGTTGCCGGTGGTTTCCAGGAGCGATCGGTAGAGAGGACCTTCGGGGGACAATCAGGCGGATCTAGATGTGCAAGCGCTCATGAATCGGGCGAGAAACCAGCAAGAGGCGGCAGCTTTGGCCACATCGACCCACCAAGAGCCCGCGCCCTCTGTATGAGTAGGAGCGGGAGTAACTACCAGGGCCGTGGGAGTGCCATGCTTATCGCCGGCTCTGCGAAGTGGGCGATTGCCGAAGGATTTCAATGGACCCCGCAAGGTTCTGAATTACACTGCTGATTTGCCTCCGGAGGCCTGGATCAAACGTTATGCGCTGGCTATGGAGATGCTAGATGTCAGTGAGGCGGTGTGTGCTAAGTACTTCATCGTGATGCTTGAAGGTCCTGCTCGCACGTGGTTAAAAGGGTTGCCACCCAATACCGTCACTTCGTGGGCTGAGTTAAGGGCAAGGTTCATCAAAAAATTTCAAGGGACTTGCAAACAACCTATGACCATCGTGGACCTCGTTCATTGCGTCCAACAAGAGGGTGAGTCGGCTCATCATTGGGTCCGACGGGTATCGACCATCATCCACTCGTCTGAACAGATCACGACGACTCAAGCAGTGCTGATCTTAGAGAAGAACTGTCACTTTGTCCCACTGAAGTAGAAGCTCGGCCGGCTCAAGCTTATGTGTCAGGACATGGGAGAGATCATGACGGCTCTTACAAAATATGCCGACTCTGATAGCACAAAAGATACAGGCTCTGATGATGAGAAGGTCGGCCAAGGCAAGAGGAACAATCAAGGCAAGGGTGTGGCAAACAATGGTAACCAGAGTAAGCGGAAGAACCCCGATGGCGGGTCGGAACTGGTAGCCAACGCAAACACCGTCCGGAATAATCCTAAGGGAAATGGAAAGTTCCGCAAGAGGAACAATCAAGGTAAGGGTGTGGCAAACAATGGTAACCAGAGTAAGCGGAAGAACCCCGATGGCGGGTCGGAACTGGTAGCCAACGCAAACACCGTCCGGAATCATCCTAAGGGAAATGGAAAGTTCAAGCCGCCTTTTAATAAGAACAAGACTTCCTTCAATTTGGAGGATGCGCTTAAGAAAACCTATCCGGAACACAGCCAACCTGGTAAACCTTCATCGCACACATGGGGTGATTGCCATATCATGCAGAAGTTCAAGAATTACCACACGCAGCAGCACAACAATCAGGGCGGTGGCCCGCCCGGCGGCTCAGGACCGGGCGGGTTAGGAGCCGGATTTGGATCCGGCGGCTCAGGATCCGGTCATCATGTTCAGGGCAATCAAGGAGGACATCCACAACACTCTGGTAACAACAACTAGCAGCAACATAACCTGTCTGGGTATCAAAGTAATCCAAAACATCTCAGTTCGGGCCAGTATCATGTTTTCACGACCAGTCTTAACAAGTGGGATCAGAAGTTGGGCAAGCGAGCGGTTAATGAGCGCCGGCTCTGCCGCAGTACTTGAAGTGGTCTGAATATGACATAACGTGGAGTCGGGAGGATCACCCGCCGCGTGTTGATGACCCGGGGCGGCTGGCCTTGGTTGTTGCCCCCCAAGTGGGAGGATATATGGTGAATAAGGTACTTATGGATGGAGGCAGCAGTATCAACATCCTCTATTATGATACCTTCCGACAGATGAAGCTGCTTGACAAGGATCTTAAGCCCTCATCCACCATTTTTCATGGTGTGGTTCCAGGCAAGTCGGCTTATCCGGTGGGGAGGATTTCTTTGGAAGTTGCCTTTGGTGACGAATATAACTACAAGGTGGAGTCCTTGAGGTTTGAAGTGGTCAAGATCAAGATCCCTTACCATGCGTTGTTTGGGCAGACGGCTTATGCTAAATTCATGGCTAGGCCTTGTTATGTCTACTTATAGCTCAAGATGCCCGGGTTAAAAGGTACGATTACCGTTCATGGTGATTGGAATACGACTATTGAATGCGAGGAAGGAGATGCGGCTTATGCAGAATCTAGTTGTGCTCAGGAGGAGCTTAAGTTTTATAAGGAGAATGTTGACCCGGAGGATATGACCCTACTAAAAAAGCCACAACGGAGGTTGAGTCGCCCCTCAAGTTTTTGGCGGATGATACCAAGGCAATAGATTTCACTCCGTGCGACTCATCCAAACAGTTCATCATTGGGGATCACATGGATCCCAAACAGGAAAGCGCGCTCATCGAATTCATCCATGAGAATCGGGACATCTTTGCATGGAAACCTTCTGACATGCCGGGTGTACCGAGAGAGTTCGCTGAGCACAACCTTAATGTGGATCCTAAATTGAAACCTGTCAAGCAGTTTCTACGGCGGTTCAAAGAGGAGAGATGCAAGGCCATTGGGGAAGAGGTCGCTCGGCTCTTAGCGATGGGTTTCATCATCGAGATCTTTCACCCGGAGTGGCTTGTTAAACCAGTGCTTGTGCTCAAGAAGAACGTCACGTGGTGGATGTGCGTGGATTATACAGACCTTAACCAAGCTTGTCCGACCGATCCCTTTGCTCTCCCTCGTATTGATCAGATCATTGATGCTACAGCGGGTTGTGAAAGTCTATGCTTCCTGGATGCTTATTCAGGATATCATCAGATCAAAATGGCAGTTAAGGACCAAGAGAAGACGGGTTTCATTACGCCTTTTGGATCCTTCTGTTATGTATCTATGCCTTTTAGGCTCAAGAGTGCCCAGACGACTTATCAGCGTTGTGTGTAGAATTACCTTCATAGTCAGATCGGGCGCAATGTTCACGTTTACGCGGATGATATTGTGGTCAAATCAAGGAAGAAGGAGACCCTTTTGGACGACTTAAGGGAAACTTTGACAATCTCCGGATCTATAATATGATGCTTAACCCGGCCAAGTGTGTCTTTGGTGTGCCGGCTGGCAAGCTCTTGGGATTTCTGGTTTCTGAGCGTGGCATTGAGGCTAACCCGGATAAAATCAAGGCTATCACCTCCCTGGCAGAGCCGGATTGTATTAACGATGTCCAACGCCTAGCGGGGCGGATCACCATGTTGAGTCGGTTCATAAGCCGCCTTGGGGAGAAAGCTATCTCCCTATATCAGGTGATGAAAAAGACAAACAATTTTGTCTGGAGTATGGTGGCGGGTGAAGCATTTGAGGCGCTCAGGAAGAAGCTCACTGAGCCGTCGATATTGGTTGCTATGGCTGAGAAAGAACCTTTGCTCCTGCACATGGTGGCTAACAACTGGGCGGTCAGCGTTGCAATTGTGGTCGAGCGCAAGGAAGCTGGGAAGGAGTATCTGGTTCAGAGGCCGGTTTATAATATCAGTGTGGTCCTCACAGAAGTCAAGCAGAGATATCCACATTGGCAGAAGCTAGTGTATGGGGTATTCATGGCCAATCGCAAGTTAAAGCACTATTTCTTAGGGCACCAGATCACCGTAGTCAGTTCTGCTCCATTGGGAGACATAATTCAGAACAGAGAAGCCACTAGTAGGATTGCTAAGTGGGCATTGGAGCCGGGACCTCTCAATCTAAAATACGTGCCCCATACGACTATCAAGTCCTAAGCCCTTGTGGATTTTATAAATGATTGGACAGAGTGTCAAGCTCCCGAGGAAAAACCGGATAACACATACTGGACTATACACTTTGATGGATCCAAGCAGCTGGAAGGATCAGGGGCAGGAGTTGTTTTAACATCTCCCAAAGGTGATAAGTTTTGTTATGTGCTCCGGTTGATGTTCCCTTGCACCAACAATGTGGCTGAATATGAACCCCTGCTTCATGGTCTCAGGGTAGCCAAGGAGATGAATTTAAGCCGAGTAAGGTTTTTGGGCGACTCAGATCTTGTGGCTCAGCAAGTTTCAGGCACTTGGGATTCCAAGGACCCGCGGATGGTGGCTTATCGTCAGGCGGTGGATGTCATTGCTGGTCACTTCAAAGGTTATCAGGTAGATCACATTGGTCGTCGTAGGAAAGAGGCGGCTGATGCCTTGTCACAGTTAGGCTCTCAGTGGAAGCCAGTGCCGCCCAATATCTTTCTAGACGTCTTACATCACCCGACTGTCAAACTACCCTGAGAGGAAGATTTGGCTTTTCCTGACCCGAAGGGACAATTAGTGGCGGCTCTACATGCTATTCCGGATTGGATTGTGCCTTACTTGGCGTATTTGACTCGGGGTGAGTTACCTGATGATGAAAATCTGGTCAGACAGATCACCCGACGGTCTAAGTCCATGACAATAGTTAATGGTGAGTTGCACAAGTGCAGTGTCACCGGGGTGTTTCAACGTTGTGTCTCACCAGAGGAGGGTAAGGAAATCTTGAATGCAATTCACGCTGGAGATTGCGGACATCACGCCGGCTCGAAATCTCTAGTGGCCAAAGCTTTCCAACACGGTTTCTTCTAGTTAACGTCTCATAAGAACGCAGAGGATCTGGTCTGCAAGTGTGACGGCTGTCAAAAATTCGGCCGGCGTGCTCATGTTCCGGCTCAAGAATTGCGCATGATACCAGTTACTTGGCCGTTTGCAGTCTGGGGGCTGGATATGGTAGGGACTTTCAAGAGATCTAAGGATAAGAAAACGCACCTCTTGGTGGCGGTTGATAAGTTCACCAAATGGGTACAGGCTGAGCTGGTCAGCAAGTGTGACGCGGCTATGGCGGTTTAGTTTGTTAAAAAGCTGATCTACCATTTTGGATACCCTCATAGCATCATCACTGACAATGGCACAAACTTGTCCAAGGGGGCTATGAAAAAATTCTGCGATGAAGAGCACATCCGGCTTGATGTTTCGGCGGTTGCTCATCCACAGTCCAACGGTCAGGCAAAGCGTGCCAATCAAGAAATCTTGAGAGGTATCAAGCCATGGCTTATGGTTCCTTTACAACGAACGCTGGGCTATTGGGTGGAAGAGTTGCCCTCCGTCTTATGGAGCATCAGAACCACCCCAATAGATCCACAGGGTATACACCTTTCTTCATGGTTTACGGTGCCGAGGCCGTGTTGCCAAGTGACATCCGACATGACTTGCCACGAGTGGCGGCTTACGTCGAGACGGACAATGAGACGGCGCGTCAAGACGCGTTGGATGCTTTGGAGGAGACACGAGAGCTGGTGGCTGCCCGTTTGCGATCTATCAACAAGACCTGCGCTGCTATCATAGCGGCAGGGTCAAGACCCGGACATTTCAAGAGGGCGACTTAGTGCTACGGCTGATTCAAGACCATACAAATATGCATAAGTTATCTCCTCCATGGGAAGGACCTTTCGTGGTCAGCAGAAATCTCAACAACGGGTCGTATTACCTCATTGACATCCGAGACGACTCAGATACTTCGGGTCAGGAGACCCGCCGGCCGCGGAACATAGCACATCTGTGGCCTTATTACACTTAAGGTTGTTGAGAATCACCACTATACATTATCGTTGTACATATCATATTTATATATGGATGAAGTAGCATCCCTGCAACCCGGGGCCTCTGCCATGTCACATATCTTCATCATTGAAGGAAAAATCCAAAACATTGGCTGTCGAAGGGGGCTTCCTACCTTCGGGTATAGCTTATCTAACCCTAACAGCCGGCTTTATGCCAATCCAATTGACATGTCAGCTGCGGTTGTCGAAGGGGGCTTCCCATCTCCAGGTGTAGCTTATCTATCCCTAACAATCGGCATTCGCGCCAAAAATGTTGGCAAGTCAACATTGGCTATCGAAGCACTACTAGAAGAAGGCTTATCCCCAATATCTCTACTAGTGGCGCACCATGATGGTGGTGCGCCATAGCTATATAGCAGTGGCACACCAGAATCAGGTGCGCCATTGCTATGTTTTTATTAATGGCGCACCACACGAGCAGTTTGCCATTGCTATTTTTTGGGTCCATCCCCCCCACCAGACATAGCAATGGTGCACCACACCTAGGTGCGCCACTTCTATGCTACATAGTAGTGGCGCACCTAGGTGTGGTGCACCATTGCTATGTCTGGTGGGGGTGTGCCTGCGTGTGTGTGTGAGGTTAGTAATGGCGCACCCTCCCTGGTGCGCCATTGCTAGGGTTAGCAATGGCGCACCAGGGAGGGTGTGCCATTACTAACGTCTCACACACACAACCCCCCCTAGTGGATCGCCGTTTAGGTTTTTAAAAAAATAAAAGAAAATGATAAAATATTCAAAAAAAATTCAAAAAAATAGATGCCCATGTGTTATGTGTTCTAGTTGTTAGGAAAATAAACAAACATGAATTTTGAATTTTTTTGCAAAAGGCTGTCGTGTTTCGGTAAAATGGCCGTAACTTTTGCATACGACCTCCGATGAAAAAGTTTTTCTATGAAAAATCATCTACTCGAAAAGTTACATCCGAATTCAACAACCTATGCCCGTTATCGATTTTCTAGAATCCTCAAAAACCTAACAGAAAAAAAGTTATGATGCTTTTAAGATCTGGAGGCAATTTTTTTTGAAAAAAATGCAATAAATAAATAAATTAGCAATGGCGCACTAGTGCATGGTGCGCCACTGCTATTTTCCCGCCTTCAAACTTCAAAAAAATAAAAAAATAAAAAACAAGTTAGCAATGGCGCACCTTATGAATAATGCGCCACTACTATTTTCCCGCCTTCACAATTAAAAAAAGTCAAAAAAATAAAGAAAAATTAGCAATGGTGCATCAGTGAATAGTGCGCCACTACTATTTTCCCGCCTTCAAAATTCAAAAAAATAGCAATGGCACACCAGTGCATGGTGCGCCACTGCTAAGTTGGGACAGAAGTTTAAAAGGGCCGGCCAGCCACTTACCCCTTCATTCTTCTCCTCCTCTCCTCCACTCCATCTCCAACTCTCCGGAGACCTCCTCCTCCTCATGGTGCTCCTCCTTCGGTGACCTCCTCCTCACGGTGCTCCTCCTCCCTCCTCTCCTCCTCATGGTGCTCCTCCTCCGGCGACCTCCTCCTCCCTCCTCTCCTCCTCAAGGTGCTCCTCCTTCCTCTCCTGCTAACGGTCCTCCTCCTCCTCCCTCCTCTCCTCCTCACGGTGCTCCTCCTCCGGCGACCTCCTCCTCCCTCGTCTCCTCCTCATGGTGCTCCTCCTTCCTCTCCTGCTCACGGTCCTCCTCCTCCTCTCCGGCGACCTCCTCCTCCCTCCTCTCCTAATCCTCACGGTCTCTCCTCCCTCCTCTCCTCCTCACGGTCTCTCCTCCCTCCTCCTCTACTTCTGGCCACATGTGGAGCTCCCCTGGCACAAAGAACGTACCAGATCATGGTCAAGAACGAAATTTGAAAAAATTCAAGCAAAAAAAAAAACGAGCAAAAAAACAAGCCAAAAAAATGAGCCAAAAAAATGAGCCAGATCCAGATCCAAATTCAAAATTCAAAAATAGCAATGGCGCATGGTGGGGGTTAGACGGTGCGCCACTACTATTTTCCCGCCTTCAAAATTCAAAAAAAATCAAAAAAATTCAAAAAAAAGTTACCAGTGGCGCACGTGTAGCAATAGTAATGGCGCCCTACAAGGTGCGCCACTATTACTTGCAATACTAATGGCGCACCATAGGTGCGCCATTAGTATTTGTTACTAGTGGCGTGGTAATAGTGGCGCACCTAGAGTGTGCCATTAATGGCAAAAATAGGTGCGCCACTAACAGTCCTTTTTGTAGTAGTGAAGGGGGCTTCTTACCTTTGGGTATCGTTTATCTAACCCTAACAGGTGGCTTTATGCCAATCCAGTTGACATGTTAGCTATGGTTGTCGAAGGGGGCTTCCCACCGACGGGTGTAGCTTATCTATCCCTAACAACCGGCGTTCGCGCCAAAAATGTTGACAAGTCAACATTGGTTGTCGAAGGGGGCTTCTTACCTTTGGGTGTCGCTTATCTAACCCTAACAACCGACTTTATGCCAATCCAATTGACATGTCAGCCGCGGTTGTCGAAGGGAGCTTCCCACCTCCGGGTGTAGCTTATCTATCCCTAACAACCGGCGTTCATGCCAAAAATGTTGACAAGTCAACATAGACATATAGGGGGCTTCGTGCCCTACGGGTAAAGCTTATCAAACCTCATTGGCCAGCTCTAGAGCCAAGCAATGGACTCTGTTAGCACGTTGGGAAGACACAACATCTTAGGGTTGTGCTTTTAAGCCCTCCTAACGGTATAAAGGTACATCTATGCATGGAGGAAACTAAGCTACAAAGAGCCGGTAAGGCATAAACTGAGAAGGACAAGGAAGATGGAAAATATATATTTTAAAGCCGGACTTTCATATGTGCGCGATGGCACAAATTCAAGAAGGGCAAAAGTTGCTACTAGTCTATTACAAACACTCTCTGTTGAGCCCAAAAAATATCATCAAGTTTTTACACTGCTCACGGCGGGTCATGAAGAGCCGGCTATTAAAAGATTTCTACAACGTGATCTTGGCGGGTCATCCTGCTCCGGCTCTTCAGCTGCCTTGATCTGGAGATTTTCCAAGTCCCAGTTGTAGTCCGTTAAAGCCGCAAAAGTTCCTTCTTCAAAGAAGGGGGACAGATCAAGATCAAAGGTGAAAAGATTCTGACTGCGAGCGGGTGTCAGATCCCTGCATTCAAAGATCAGGCCACAAATGCTTTTCCGATCTGCGCTGTAAGCCACCTGGTAAGTCGCTAGATTGACCTCTTCTGCTAAGATGGAGGCTAGGACTTTGGAATCCTTTATGCATCGGGCATAGTCAGCGTCTGTAAATCAGAGCCGTCGTCCTTCTTGGAGGGAAATCCATCCATCATGTCAATCGGAGTAAGCTCTGGAGTGAAAGCCAATGCCTGGCTTATGCCCGCGATAGGCCCCTGGCAGGCGGCTGATCTCTTCAACTCCACAATCTGCTTTGGCATCGTCGACAGGAGCTCCAAGACCCCTTTGAGAGCTGAAGGGATATATTCTTTATACTACACAACCTTGATTGTGCATACTGCGCTGTTGTAGAGTTGTTCTGTCAAAGTGTATATAGCCTTCAGAGGTAGCAAACTGTCAGAGGCGAGTTGGCGGTTCCTAGGAACTGCATGAGACGGAGGCCTCGTTATGAGTCGCCAACACAAGTACAATATCCGGATTGAGCGAAGCTATTAAAAACTTACCAAAGAGGGTGGCTGCCATCTTCGTGATGTGGTGCTTCAAGGACCGCAGCTCATCAGATACGATCATGAGTCGCTGATCAGCGTCATCCGCCCTTTTAGTCAATGTAGCTTTTTTAGCATTGGCAGATTCCTTGAAGACGGTGAAGTCGTCCTTGATCTTAGCTAACTCTTCGGTAAGGAGCTGACATTTCTTGTCACCTTCACTCCGGGCGGCTTGCTGAGTAGCTAGGTTGATTTTTAAGCCAGCCAATTCTGACCCGACTCCGGTTAAAGCTTCTCGCGACATATCAAAATATGGAGTAAATAAGCAGGGGGAGGAATTTCAAAAACTCAGCAAGTCTCAAACAGTGCAAGCAATATGCATGACACTTGGGGGCTAATGTCTATTTTCAAGACAGTTCTGACTCAACTTCGACAAGATTGACCCGGAACTTGGGGGCTACATATTGGTTTTCAAGCTGTTAAGGATTAAAAAGTTCCGACTCAACTTCGACAAGATTGAACCAGAACTTGGGGGCTACATATTGGTTTTTTCAGGAGGTTCAGCATGAAAATTCCCGACTCAACTTTGGAAAAGATTGAGCCAGCCCTTGGGGGCTAAGATTGCCTCTATTATATATCTTCTAGGAAGTACCGGTTCAAAATTATCAATTATTGAGTCGTCCCTTGGGGGTTAACGACAATGGTTTGAGATCACGGCTAAGTAAATTGAGGCCTACATATTACATGTTTATACTTCTACTAAGATGGAAGAGCCAGATTATTATCAGTCAATATTAACCCGGCCCTTGGGGGCTACGTAAGGGTATAAGGAGGAAAAAGGAATAACTCATATTTTCTCTTCATTAAATTAACCAGCTTGAGCTCCAGATCCCGGCTTGTAGACAACCGGTTCATGTAGCCAGCATGAAGTTCGTTAGCTATCATTTTCTCTAAGGCGGGGAGCTCAAACTCAAGCTTCCTGGAAGTTTCAACTGTCTCACTATGCTTGGTCAGCACGTGAGGTGAAGGAGAGTGCAAGCCGGCACTAGTAATCACGACGTCTGGGGCAGCGGTATCATCAACAGCCTTGGCAGGGCTCGGTGGCTTGGAAAGGTCTCTTTGCGGGCTCTTAGGAATAACATCGTCAGCAGCCGGTTCTGCAGAAGTCGCTGGGGGGTCCGGCTTAGCAAACTCTGGCTCTTGAGCAGTAGGGCCAGGGGAGGACTTGTTGGTTTTCCTCCGTTTAGCTTGAGCCCTAGAAAAAACATGGAAGTCAGAGTTCAAGGATTACAACCGTCGAAGAGCCGGGTGTAAAAGCTGGAAAAACACGTATAGCAGATTAATCTTCGGAGGTGGTAGAGCGGTGGCCGTAGAGTCACCGGACGAAGGTGATCCCTGAGAGATAGTTAAGATAACATAAGGCAGTGTTGAGATTACAAAGGAAAAGCTAGTAAAGTCAAACAGAGATACATACCTCTGCGGGGCGTTTCTTTTGAGCCGGAGAGTTAGGTAACCCAGACATGAGATCAGTGGAGCCGGTGCTCCGGGTCTGACGACGGTCGGCTTGCTGTTGCTTTTTCAAAAGAAATTGGGGATCCGAATAAGCAAGAGGATGAGAAAGGGGAACTTTTCGAACAACGCGCCGTATCTTCTGGGGTAAAAAACATTCTGAGTCGGATGAAATAGAAGTTACCTCAGGGACGTTGGCGCAGCTTGTCTCTTCCTCGTCCCGTGAATAAGTTGTTATCAGTAAGGTGAATAATGAGGTTACAAAAAAAAGTCAAAACTATACCTCTGAGCTGGATGATTCTGGTGGTTCAAACCATTCCTCCTGAGGGGTGGTCTTCTTCCTCCTCTTGGCTGGGGCCTTCTTCTTGTTTTTCTTTACAGGAGGAACGTACTTCTTCTTCCAGAAGTCGGAGTCAGCCTGAAAAGGTAAGCCAAATAATAACGATGAATTGACAAGTCATAACTAAACAAAGAGAAGAGACGGTGAAGAGTCGCCTTACGTCTGGGGATGGATTAACGGCACTAAAGGGTACCAGCCCAAAAGCGCTGCAAGCTCCTGACGTCTCATGAGCAAGACTCCAAATGACAGTGGTAATATCATCTTCGGTTAAATTTGTCCAGCTAAAGCATAAGGAACTATCATACTGGCCCGGGTATTCGCACATGAGGCAGCTTCTCTGGCTCAAAGGCATAATCCTCCAGGAAATCCAAGAGCGGATCAAGTCCAAACCCGTCAATCCATTGGGCATGAGGGCTCTAATCTTGACGTGAGCCGGCTCGTGCCTTGCACGTTCAGAAGTTGACAGCCGGCCAGGAAGCTCGGAAGTTGTCTTGAGCCAGGAAGGGCGATAACCCGATAGCGGATGCTCACCCTCCAGGGAAGTATCCTTGTAGTAAAACCAAGTCTTATTCTAATCCTTTGGATGAATCGGCATCGGTACAACTGGAAAGGTAATGTCTCGGCGCCTCTGAATGGAAATTCCACCAAGTTTTAGGCTTGGGCCGGCCTTAACTTCAGTTTGCCGATTCGCATAAAAGAATTCCCGGAAGAGACCTACAAACGGCTTAGTTTGCAGATAGACCTCACTGAGCACTTGGAAGTTACATATGTTTGAGACGGAGTTGGGGGCAAGGTCTTGAGGATGCAGCTTGTAAAAATGAAGGATGTCCCAGAAGAATTTGAGCCCAGGGGTACGAATCCACGTTCAATAAGATCCGAAAAACAACTACCTCGCCCTCCTAAGGAACGGGCTTTAGTTTATTACCCGAAATCTGCCAATGGATGACCTCTTTGGCAGGAAGGGTGCCCGCGAGTACAAAGTCCATCAGAAACTCTTCGGTGATGCAAGAGCCGACCCAATTGCAGGAGTTGGATGCATGAGACATGGCGGCAGTTTTAAACTGTGCAAAGTAACCATATACGGCGAGTCAAGAAATGGCAAATATATAAGGGCAACTTAAAAGTTTAAGACCTTAAGGATGAGACGCCAAGATCCGGTTGGTGAGAGTCGAAACAGCACGACGGGTCAACATCACGAAAGGACAGAGTGGAATTTGGCTAAGTGCTGAAAACAGGTTTCGCAGAGTATTGCTAAGATTGCGAATCTACAAAAACAAAGGAAATGTTTATATTTCCAGACCTAGAGATGAACTGGTGAAAATAGAGAAAGTCTGAAATGACGGGCCGAGCTGTGGTGAATCTAAGTAGCATCAATATCGGTCTCCTACCTAGTGGCGCCATGGGGACAGGATATGCTCAAGGACTCATGGGCTAAATATGGCCGACATTGATAGAGCCCGAGTTCTGAGCAGCGGCGACAGAGCTCCATGAAAACCCTATCGGAATAGTTATGGATCTAAGGGAAGAAGGACTCACCGGCGACGACGTGATGAACGCAGAAGGAGCTCTGGATCGCGTTAGGTTGATGCAGCGGCCTTGTCGATGGCGAGGAGAAGACGGTGCCGGAGCGGGAGGCGCTGGGAACGGAAGCGTCGGAAGGAAGGAGATGAAGAGTGAGCAGGAGAAGGCAAATGCCGCCCCTGGCGGTCCTATTTAATAGGAAAAAGGCAGAACATGCGCGAAAATCCAGGCATCGGATGTCGTTTGACCAAGGCAGACGCCTCGATTTACGGGCTATTCATTTAATAAGAAAAGATTCATTGCGTGCGTTAGAGGATCTTTTTTGCAAATTTGACATGACATCACGACAGGTCATTTCTGGGCGCCTCACCGAGGAATAAAAAGAAAGGCTGAAGTGAGCAAGCTCAAATCAACCTGGGGCCTAATGTTGGGGATATAACGGCACGGTGAGACCCGCCCTGAGTGCTCCGGGTCACACCAAGTGGCTCGTACACCATCCCGAGAGTGAGCCGTGAAGACTTAAGTCCCAAGATGCTTGGCGGCTTGACAGGATGGGCCGGAATGTGGCCCGGGCGGAGAAGACCCGGGCGGGTAAGACGCCCGGGGACAACTTGGTCAGGAAAGGCAAGAGAAGGTAGAGGTAGACTCCGACATATGATGAGAGTCGGTTACCACCTGTATGACCCGTGGTCTTGACCTCCTATATAAAGGCAAGACCCGGGGCGACTTAGGGATCAGGTTATCATGAACTAGGTCAAGCAATAGCTCCCTTGTAATCGATACATCAAGCAATACAAGCACAACAGGAAGTAGGCTATTACCTCGACTTGAGGGGCCGAACCTGGGTAAACTCATGTCCTTCGTCCCAACCAACCCCTTTGAGTCCATCACATTAGCAATGGCCTCGAACCCAAGTCTGTTCACCCAGACATCTGCCATGATAAAACCACGTCAGCATCCAAACCCCATGACATGATACGCTTTGTTGCACATAAGCCTGATTACATCCTCCTCAAAACAGCCACCATACCTAACTATTATGGCATTTCCATAGCCATTCCAAGATATATTGCCATGCAAATTCCATTGTCACTTCATATGACTAGTTCAATTATCATCATAATGCTTTGCATGATCATATAAAGATGACATAGTATTTGTGGCAAAGCGACCGTTCTCCATATTTTTTATACATGTCATCCTAGATCATTGCACATCCTGGTACACTTCCAGAGGCATTCATACAGAGTTATATCTCCCTATCAGTTCTTCATGTTGACTTGTAAGTAAATAAAAGTGTGATGATCATCATCATTAGAGCATTGTGCCAGTGAGGAAAGGATGATGGAGACAATGATTTCCCCACAAGTCCGGAAGAGACCCCGGACAAAAAATGAAATAAAAAGGGGGAGGCCAAATGAGCCACCATATAAAAAAATAAAATGGGGAGGCAAAAAAGAGAAAATCCCACCTTAAAAAAATGAAATGAGAGAAAAGAGAGAAGGGACTTTGCTACTATCCTTTACCACACTTGTGCCTCAAAGTGGCACCATGTTCTTTGTATAGATAGTCTCCTATGTTGACACTTCCATATGCTTGTGAGAATTACCTTTTCATATAATAAACTTGGCTTTTATATTCCTATGATGGGCTTCCTCAAATGCCCGAGGTCTTCATGAGCAAGCAAGTTTGATGCACACCACACTTAGCTTCACTTGACCTTTCATACACTTATAGCTCTTGTGCATCATTTGCATGGATTTCCCTACTACTAGCATTGATATCTACCAATGACCATCTCCATAACTCATTGGTACGCCTAGTTGATGCGAGACTATCTTCTCCACCTTTTACCCCTTTGATACCTACCAACATATTCTATCCCACCTATATGCTATGTCCAATGGTTCACGCTCATGCATTGCGTGAAGAATAAAAAGTTGACACATATTGAAAAAGTACAATCCAATTGCCTGACTTGGACACCGTGGTGCTTAACATTTGTATCTATGTGGTGAAGATGGAGTCATGCCTTGCTAATATAATAAGATGATTGGGGCAAACATTCTTTTAGGATCGTATACTTTGAAAAATTAATGATTTTGTTTATTATACTTATAAATATTACTATGTTGCTGTTTGTTAATTCATCATTTCTCAGTGAGCATACATACCAAAGATTACATAATGGGTAGCATGTCAAATCAAAATTCTGTTTTTATCGTTTACCTACTCGAGGACGAGCATGAATTAAGCTTGGGGATGCTGATACGTCTCCAACGTATCTATAATTTTTGATTGTTCCATGCTGACATATTATCATTCTAGGATACCTTTTGGGTATTTGTTTACCAACTAGTATTATTTTTGAGCACTAACCTATTGACACAGTGCCCAGTGCCAGTTCCTATTTTCTGCATATTTTTTCCTTTTCAAGGTTACCATACCAAACGGAGTCCAATTGCCACCGAACTTTTTGGTGTTTTTTTCCGGGACAATACAAAACCTAAAAGCTTCTAAGGAGGACTAGGAGGTGCACCAGGGGCCGACCACATATCCATCCACAGCCCCAAGGGGGCCGCGACTAGATGTGTGGTGCCCCCTTGGAGCATCTCCCGACATCGTTCTCTAGCCTATAAATTCACATATACCCTAGAAACACCAGAAGCGCTCTTGAAACACTTTTTCCGCCGTGACAAGTCTCTGTTCTGACGGGAGGCCATCTACACCTCCGTTGTGGCACCCTACCGGAGGGGAGATCGATCACAGAGGGCCTCTTCATCAACCTTGCTTCCCTCACCGGGATGTGTGAGTAGTTCACCACAGACCTACGGGTCCGTAGGTAGTACCTATATGGCAATCTCTCTCTCTCTCTCAATCTTCAATACAATGTTCATCACATCTTTGCCTTGATCTATCTGATGTAATCCCTTTGTATGGTGTGTTTGTTGGGATTCGATGAATTGTGAGTTTATGTTCAGATTATTCATGAAAATTATTTGAGTCAAACTTGATTACTATGATTCTTATTTACATGGTAATCATAGCTTCGTAATGCTCTCTGATATATTGAGATAGTTTGGCCAACTGGATTGATATTTCTTCAATGGGAGTGGTGCGTTGTAGTAGGTTCAACCTAACGAGTTTCTATATCCCGATGACAGAAGGGGCCAAGTTGCGACTTTGTGTTGTTTCTACTAAGGATAAAACGTTGGGGTTTATTCATATTAGTTGAGTTTACTTTGTCTACATCATGTCATCATTCTCCAAGCATTACTCTGTTTGTCACGAACTTAATACGTAGAGAGGCAAGCATAGAAGCGCTCTCGAAGTGGAGTAATAGTAGTAGGTGCATGTAGGAGTCGACCTATTTGCTTATGGACGTGATGCCTATATACACATGATGAATGCCGTGAACATCGCATAATTATTCACTTTTCTAAAATTGCCCAATAGTAATTTGTCTACCCATCGTATGCTTTGCTTATTAGAGATGCCATGATGTCTACTACACAACCTTCTTCTTGTAGACTCGTGTTGGGCCTCCAAGCGTAGAGTTTTGTAGGACAGCGGCAATTTTCCCTCAAGTGGATGACCTAAGGTTTATCGATCCGTGGGAGGTGTAGGATGAATATGGTCTCTCTCAAGCAACCCTGCAACCAAATAACAAAGAGTCTCTTGTGTTCCCAACACACCCAATACAATGGTAAATTGTATAGGTGCACTAGTTCGACGAAGAGATGGTGATACAAGTGTAATATGGATGGTCGATATAGATTTTTGTAATCTGAAAATATAAAAACAGCAAGGTAACTAGTAACAAAAGTGAGCACAAATGGTATTGCAATGCTTAGAAACAAGGCCTAGGGTTCATACTTTCACTAGTGCAATTTCTCTCAACAATATTGGCATAGTTGAATCATATGTGAATACCTCTTGTGAGACAAAGAGTTCACTCCAAAGTCACAAATAGCGGAGAACTAACGAAGAAATTATTGTAGGGTACGAAACCACCTCAAAGTTATCCTTTCCGATCAATCTTATGAGCTATTCCTATAAGTGTCACAAACAGCCCTAGAGTTCGTACTAAAATAACACCTTAAGATACACATCAACCAAAACCCTAATGTCACCTAGATACTCCAATGTCACCACAAGTACCCATGGGCTTGATTATAAGATATGGATCACATAATTTTAGATTCATCATGTTCAATCCGACACAAAGAACTTTAGAGAGTGCCCCAATGTTTCTACCGGAAAGTCAAGACAAAAATGTATGCCTGCCCCTATGCATAGATTTCCAAGGTCACGGAACCCGCAAGTTGATCACCACAACTTAAATCAAGTGGATCAATAGAACATCCTATTGTCACCACAGATATCCCATCGCAATACATACATCAAGTGTTCTCAAATCCTTAAAGACTCAATCCGATAAGAAAACTTCAAAGGGAAAACTCAATTCATCACAAGAAGATAGAGAGGGAAAACTCCATATGGTTCATCTATATCAATAAAACTCGCGGTACATCAGGATTGTGTCATCTCAAGAACACAAGAGAGAGATCAAACACATAGCTACTGGTACATACCCTCAGCCCCGAGGGTGAATTACTCCCTCCTCGTCATGGAGACCGCCGTGATGATGAAGATGGCCTCCGGTGATGGTCTCCCCCTCTAATAGGGTGCCAGAATGGGTTCTCGATTGGTTATTCGTGGCTCTGAAGGCTTGTGGCGGTGTAACTCTCGATCTAGGTTTATTTTTGGAGGTTTCTATATTTATAGGTATTTATGGCGGTGGAAACAAGTCAGCATTGGCCACGAGAGAGTCACAAGCCTGGGGGCGCGCCCTAGGGGGTGGGGGTCATGCCCGTGTGGCTTGTGACTGCCTCATGGATCTTCTGGCCCACCTCCGATGCTCCATGGGCTCTTCTGGTCCATAAAAAATCACCGTAAATTTTTATTCCGTTTGGACTCCGTTTGATATTCCTTTTGTGTAAAACTCAAAAATAAGGAAAAACAAGAAACTGCACTGGGCTCTGGGTTAATAGGCCAGTCCCACAAATAATATAAAGTTGTGGTAAAATGATTGTAAAACATCCAAGAATGATAATATAACAACATGGAACAAGCAAAAATTATAGATACGTTGGAGACGTATCAGCATCCCCAAGCTCAATTCCTTCTCGTCCTCGAGTAGGTAAATGATAAAAACAGAATTTTTGATGTGGAATGCTACCGAACATGTTCATCATATTCTTTTCTTGTATGTATAGCATGGACATTTGGACTTATAAATGATTCAAAGCAATAGTCTAGTTTTAACATAATGACTTCAATACTCAAGCATGTCAACAAGCAACCATGTCTTTCAAAATATCAACATTAAAGAAAGTTATCCTTAGCCCATAATGCTCAATCATTGATCCATTCATGAAACACACTCAAATATTAGCTATGCCCAATGCTCAAGTACGATCATAGAGCCCCCTAGTTGGTGCTTATAAGAGAAGATGAAGACTCAAAGCAAAAATAAAAATTGCATAAAGTAAATAGATAGACCCTTCGCAGAGGGAAGTAGGGATTTGTAGAGGTGCCAGAGCTCAAGGATTGTATTGTTAGAGAAAAACATTTTGAGTGGCATGCTTTTCCTGTCAACAAAAATGACGAAGTAGCTCACAATACTTTCCATGCTAGATACATTATATGCGGTTCCCAAATAGAATAGTAAAGTCTTTACTCCATGTCGTGGTTTTATCACGGCAGATGTCTGAGGTCTTGTGTTCAAGGCTATCGCTAAGGTGATGGACTCAAAGGGGTTGGTTGGTATGAACGACACGAGTTTACCCTGGTTCGGCCCCTCAAGAGGAGGTAAAAGCCTACATCCTGCTTGTGTTGTATTGATTGGAGTATCGATTACAAGGGAGCGGATTCGCTTGACCTAGCTCTTGATCAGTAGTCTTTGTCCAAGTCGCCCCGGGTGTCGCCTTTATATAGGAGGTCAAGACCACGGGTTACACAAGTCTCATACCGACTCTTACAACGTATCCGACTCTGTCTCTATGTCATCTTGCCTTTCTGGGCAAGCCGTCTCCAGGCGGCTTAAACCGCCTGGGCCTTCATGCCTTCTCTCATCTGGGCTTCGCCCTGGCCCATCTTGGGAAGCCACCATATGGCTTAGGCTTATGTCTCTAGGCCCATCTGCCCTGGTCTGGGGTATGAGCCGCCAGGTATGACCCGACCCCACCTGGGCGGGTCTCTCCATGGGGTTATATCCCCAACATTAGGCCCTAGGTTGATTTGAGCTTGCTCATGTCAATCGTCCATTTTTCTTGGCGGCGAGTCTCACTCTTTCATCACTTGAAAGTAAAAAATGTAACCTGCCATGACGTCATATTGGACATGCCAAAAAGATTCCCTAACGACCACAACGGATCTTTCATCATTAAACGAAGGGCCCAAAAATCGAGGCATCCGTCTTGGTCGGTCAGTTTCGGTCGCCTGGATTCCCGTGCCTATTTCCTCTTTCCAGCCTCTTAAATAGGATTGCGAAGGGCTCTTTTCATTTCCTCCACCACCTGCGCTTCTACTTCTTCCTCTTGACGCTGTCGCTCCAGAGCTTCCTCGCTCCGGTGAAGCTTCAACGTCGTCGCCGCCCTAGGCCGTTGCATCGACCTGAACGGACCAAAGCATCACCCGCATCCGTCGCGTTACCTCCGGTACGTCCTTCTCCATCCCCTAGATCTGTAGCTTAGGTTAGTGAATCCATGGAGTTCTTCCGTCCGCTAGATAATGAGTTCTTCGTAATGCTAGATGACATATAGATCAGTGAACTTTATAATGACCCTCTTTACATTGCGGTAAATCATAGGAAATCAATGATAGCGCAATATAGATCCATAGTTGCCTCCTTTCACTACCTTTGAACGTTTTCCAGTTCCTCCATTCGTCATTAGGTTTAGAATAAACCTGCTTTTTTCTCTGTTTGTAGATCCGTACTTATATATATAGTGTGTGAAACCTATTTTCCACACTTAGTAGTATTTGTTTCGTCGCTCCGCAAACTTAACCCACCATAAAAACTTCCGGCTCTCGCCACAAACTGCTCCTGGCGACTTAGTTTCATAGAGCTTAGATTTCATCAGCCGCCCTTAGTTGTCTGCCCCCTTCTAACTCGCCACACACTGTTACTTTCCACAACTTTAAGACGCCATCATGCCTCGTGCGTCCAATTCCTCTAACTAGGTCGCCTCTGCCATTACTGAAGAGTTTCTGAAGGATTTCGTAGACGCAGGGACCTTACCAGCCAAAAATGTCGTCCATTGGCGGGTTACAGGCAATGAGAAGAAACCCATTCCTCAATAGGGAAAAGTAGTCATATTCGTTGATCACCTTGTTCGGGTTTCAGCCCGCCCGACTCTAATTTTTTTCGAGATGTCCTTCATTTATTTAAGCTGCACCCTCAAGATATTGCCCTAAACTCCGTCTCAAACATGTGCAACTTCCAAATACTCTGTGAAGTTTACTTACAAGAAGAGCCATCGGTTGATCTCTTTCGTGAGTTCTTTTACGCAAACCGCTAGACAGAAGTGGCAACTGGTCCAATCTTGGAACTTGGCAAGATCTCCATTCAAAGGAGATGGGACATGGCTTTCCTGGCTATTCGAATGCCAAGTCATCCCAAGGATAGGAACAAAACCTGTTTTTATTGCAAAGACACTTCTCCAGAGGGAGAACGTCCATTGCCGGGTTACCATCCGACCCGGCTCAAGACCACAATTGAACTCCCTGACCGTATGTCAGCTTCTGAACAGGCGAAGTATGCTCCGGCTTATGCCAAAATTAAAGCCCTCATGGCCAACGGTCTGACCGAGATTGATCTGACCCGCTGCTGGGTCTCTTGGCGAGTTATGCCTCTGAGCCGGAGAAGCCGCCTCATGTGTGAATATACGGGTGAGGCCAACGACCTCTGCTTTAATCCTACCATGTTGTTAGAAGACAACATCATTGCCGCCGTCAAGAGCATTATCCATGAATCTCAAGATTCTTGCCGCACCATTGGGTTACCACCCTTCTGCGCCGCAAACTCGGCTCCAGATGTAAGGGCGACTCTCAATCTTCTGACTTCCGCATTAGCTTTCCATGTATGTTTTTCAATCCTTTAACCTCTTTCGGCGGCTTTAATTCCAGGCTAACTCTAGCTTCTGGCAAAAGAAATATGTTCCTCCCCCAAAGAAGTTGAAGGAAAAGGCCGTCGATCGAAAGAAGAAGCCTGCACCTTAAGAACAGCCTGAGGCTGATGACTCATTGGTAGAACTCGACTCTCTTGGCCGTCTCTTCATGCACCTTATTGACAATAATAATTCACATGATGAAATAGAAACAAGCCACGCCAACGTTCCTGAGGTAACTTATGTCTCATCTGACTCAGAACATCTTGCACCATAGAAGATATGGTGCGTCATCCGAAAGGTCCCATTTTCTCATCCCCTTGCTTTTGAAAAAGAAACAACAACTCTCCCGACGCCAGACCCGGAGCGCCAGCTCTGAAGACCTTATGGCTGGGTTATCTCATTCTCTAGTTCAACGGAAACGGCCGGCTGAGGTATTTTGCTCAACTTAACTTAATTTGGTCAACTTTTGGCTTTATAATCTTGACTCTGTCTTGATATTGCTTTAAATGCTTTCAGCAATCACCCCCTTCATCGGGCGACTCTACGGCCACCAAGCTACCGCCTCTGAAGATCAACCCAGAGTATGTGCTTTCATATTTACATCCAATCTTTTGTCATCCTTTAACCTTTATATAACAAATCTCTGTGTTTTCAGGGCTCAAGGAAAACGAAGACAAACCGGCGGGTCTACCCCTGCTCCCACTGCCAAAGAGCCGGAACCTGCCAAGCCAGACTCTCCTACAGCCTCCAAGGATGTGCCTGAAGATGCTTGTCGTTCTGTCGAGACGGCGGCTCAGGAAATGCCAACTGAGAGCCCTCCAAGGACCAATTCCAAACCGCCGAGCCCTTCAATGGCTGTTGATGATTCGGCTACTCTAGACGTCATCATTACTGGTGCCGGTTTTCAAACCCCTCAACCCCATGTGTTGACAAAGCACACTGAGAAGACCGGAGCGTCTGAGAAGCAGGATTTTGAGCTCCCCATGCTAGACAAGTTAACTGCTGATAAACTACATGCCGACTATGTGAACCACCTCTCCACAAGCTGGAACATGGAGCTCAAGCTTGTTAGTCTGATGAAGGAAAAATATGAGGTACCCCTTCCTTTCCTTATATCCTTATGTAGTCCCCAAGAGCCGGTTTAATATTTGATAATGGTAAACCGGGTCTTCCAATCCATGTTTGACACAAAAACACAAAGCCTGTAGCCCCCAAGTATCGGCTTAATATGCAAATATTGAGCCGATACTCAGTTTTAAGTATTTGATCAAATGTAGCCCCCAAGTTCGGGTTATCTATGACAAATATAAGCCAGAACTTTGTTGTATTAGAAAGCAAAGAGCCGTATGTAGCCCCCAAGGGCTGGCTTATCTTTGATAAATATGAGCCGAAACTTCATTGTAGTAGAGAATAAAGAGCCAAGTATAGCCCCCAAGTGCCGACTTAACTTGATGAAGATGAGCCAGAACTTACTTGTAGCCTTGGAGAGCAAATTAAACATTAGCCCCCAAGTTTCAAGTATATTGCTTTCAATCTGCTTGAGACTTGCATTATATTTGTTAACTTAACCCTCTGACGACATGTTACCATGGTGACTTACCCTTGTTTTACCTTTTGTCTATCCCAGGAAGCTTTAAACAATGCCGAGTCTAAGCTGACCGGCTTAAAGAGCAATCTGGCCTCCTAGCAAGCTGCCAGGAGTGTAGCAGAAGAGAAGTGCCGGCTTGCAGCCGAAGAGCTTGTAAAAGCAAAAGCTGATCTTGCCACCTTCAAGAAAACTGTTGAGACGGAGAAAGCTGCCCTGGCTCAACGTGCCAATGATGCTGACCAGCGGCTCATGGAGGTATCCGATTAACTGCATGCCCTGAAGTGCCATGTTGCAAAGATTTCTGCTGCTATCTTTGGTAAGTACTAAAGACTTTAGCCGATATCTTTGTTTGAAGACTTATACAGGCGGCTTATAAACAAAAATCCTTCTTCTGTAGGTCCAACGAGTCGTCAGCTCGCCGCTGATAGCTTGTTGTCGCTGAAAGCCGTCTATACACTATAAGAACAGCTGTATTGCAAAACGCTCTGCTACATCAAATCGATTCTTAATAAAGAGAGTATCCCCTAGTCCATGAAGGGAGTCATAGAAATGTTGTCCACCCTGCCCAAGCAAGTCCAGGAGCTCAACAAATCAGCCGCCAGAAAAGGAGCCATTGCAGCAATAGGCCTGGCTTTAGCCTTCGCCCCAGAGCTAACTCCTGAAGAGATGATGGACGGGTTTCCATCAAAGAAGGATGACAGATCAAAGTTCACAGAAGCCGACTATGATCGTTGCATGAAGGCCTCCAGAGTCCTTGCATCAGTATTAGCGGAAGAAGTGAACCTGACAACACATCAGGTGGCTTACAATGTCGAGAACAAGCGGGTGCGCGACCCAACCATCGAAGCCATAGATTTAATTCTTGCATGCCGTAAGCACTTCTTTGCTCCTGATCTTGACCCGTATCCCCTATTTGAAGAGGCAAACTTTGAAGCTTTAACCAACTGCAACTGGGATGTGGACAATCTTCAGATCAAGGAGGTCGAAGACCCGATGCAGGGTGACCCGCCGTCCAGTTGATCTATTTGATAATACCATGGATAATCTGGCTCTCATGACCCGCCGAACTTTGGGGCATGTAAACAACTTTAAGTCATTGCTTTTGAGCTCTGTGGAGAGCATTGTAATAGGCCTTTAGTAGAAACTTTGTCTTGCCTGAATTGGGCCATCGTACACATAGGAAATCGCACTGCTTTAACATACCGTGTCTGCCTTGTGCTTTGATTCATGCGAGATGTCATGGCGGCTCTTCTTGAGATAACCAACCCGTGGGAACAAAATATGTTCCATACTTTCTTGTACGGCGACGTAGAACAACAGAACCAAGAGATGTTATATCTTTCCTAGTTTGTTTTTGAAATAGTTTTCAACTCATGTGCTAGTTCGTCTGGGTGGACTCGCTAATTAAAACTCCTAATCAGTACAGGGTCTCTATCGAGATTGGCCGTAAATTTCTTAGACGACGCAGGGTCTCTAAGCGAGATTAACTGATAGGAAGTGTAGCGTCCCAGAAAGAGACACGACAGGGCATGAGCACCCTGGTAGCTAATAAACTGCCTCTCACGTGACATAAATCCGTCATTTGAACCTTAAACAGTGTAGGGTCTTTAAAATATTGACTGTCTAAGAGTACGAACGGGCCACATAGCGGAGAGTCGGTAGTAGATGAGAGAGTTTATCCTCGCTTTCCGTAAGCCAGCCCTCATGTGACAAGAACCGCCGGTTTAACCTTAACTAGTACAGGGTCTCTAATGAGATTGACCGTCAATTTCTTTGACCCGACTCAGGGTCTCTAAGCGAGATTAACTGGTAAGAGCTCGGCGGCTCACCTGGTGGAGTAGCAAGTTGCAAACGGGCATGTTTAACTCTGTTGGCTTAAGAGCCTATCAAGAGGGTATGTAAGCTAAACCCGGTGGGTTGGAAGCCCCCAGATGACCTTCGTTGACGAAATCAACTATTTGGCTTGAGAGCCGAGTGTGATAAGTTAAACCCGGTCGGTTGGAAGCCCCCTAGACGACCTTTGTTGATGAAATCAACTGTTTGGCTTGAGAGCCGATTGATAGGGTGTGATAAGCTAAACCCACTGGGTTGGAAGCCCCCTAGACGACCTTTTTGCACAAGTTTGAGATATGCAAAACGATAGAGGCCCCGGCTTGTAGGGATGACAACTTTATTTATATGTATATATATGATATGTACAATGATGGTGCACAATGTGAAGTCTCAATGACTCAGGTATAGTAAGGCTATAGATGCGCTATGTTCCACGGCCAGCGGGTCTCTTGCCCAGATGCTTGAGTCGTCTCAGACGTCGATGAGGTAATATGACCCGTTGTTGAGATTTTTGCTGACCACGAAAGGCCCTTCCCATGGAGGGGACAACTTGTGTGCATCTGTCTGATCTTGAATCAACCGCAACACTAAGTCGCCTTCTTGAAACGTCTGGGTCTTAACTCTGCGGCTATGGTAGCAATGCAGGTCTTGCTGATAGATCGCCGATCGAGCCACTGCCAGATCACGTTCTTCCTCTAAGGCGTCCAATGCCTCTTGACGTGCAGTTTCATTATCCTCCTCTACGTAAGCCGCCACCCGTGGTGAGTCATGACAGATATCGCTTGGTAACACGGCCTCTGCATCATAAACCATGAAGAAAGGTGTATAACCTATTGATCTGTTGGGAGTGGTTTTGATGCTCCATAAGACGGACGACAACTCCTCTACCCAATAGCCGAGCGTGCGCTGCAAAGGAACCATAAGCCGGGGTTTGATACTTTTCAAGATTTCTTGGTTAGCACGTTCTGCTTGATCATTTGACTGTGGATGAGCCACCGCAGAAACATCAAGTCGGATGTGCTCACTTCAACAGAATGCTCGCATAGCCCCCTTGGATAAGTTCGTACCATTATCTATGATGATACTATGAGGGTAACCAAAGCGGTAGATCAACTTCTTAATAAATTGAACCACCATAGCCGTGGCACACTTGCTGACCGGCTCAGCTTCTACCCACTTGGTAAATTTGTCCACCGCCACCAAGAGGTGGGTCTTCTTGTCCTTGGATCTCTTGAAAGGTCCGACCATGTCAAGCCCCAAGACTACAAATGACCAAGTAATTGGAATCATGCACAACTCTTGAGCCGGGACATGAGCACGCCGGCCAAACTTTTGACATCCATCACATTTGCGGACCAAATCCTTTGCATCCTTATGAGTCGCCAGCCAGAAGAAGCTATCTCAAAAAGCCTTGGCCACCAGAGATTTTGAGCCGGTGTGGTGACCACAATCGCCAACATGAATTTCATTCAAGATTTCCTTGCCTTCTTCAGGTGAAACACAACGCTGAAACATGCTTGTGATGCTGCACTTATGTAACTCACCATTGATTATTGTCATAGACTTAGACCGCCTGGTGATCTGTCTGGCCAGGTTTTCATCATCAGGTAACTCGGCGTGAGTTAAGTACGCCAAGTAAGGCACGGTCCAATCAGGAACAACATGTAGAGCCGCCACTAGCTGCCCGTCTGGGTCAGGTACGGCCAAGTCTTCCTATGAAGGTAATTAACTGACGGGTGATGTAATACATCCAAGAAAACGTTTGGTGGAACCGGCTTACGCTGAGAACCCAGCCTGGACAGAGCGTCAGCCGCCTCATTTCTATGGTGATCAATATGATCCACCTGATAACCCTTGAAATGACCATCGATGACATCCCCGCCTAACGATAAGCCCCCGTCCGCAGGTTCTTGGAGTCCCAGGTGCCTGAAACTTGCTGGGCCACAAGGTCTGAGTCGCCGAGACACCTAACCCGGCTCCGGTTCATCTCCTTGGCCACCCGGAGGCCATGAAGCAGAGCTTCGTACTCAGCTGCATTGTTAGTACAAGGGAACATCAACCTTAACACGTAACATAACTTGTCACCTTTGGGGGAAGTTAAGACAACCCCTGCCCCTGATCCTTCTAGCTGCCTGGATCCATCGAAGTGGATTGTCCAATACGTATTATCTGGCTTTTCTTCGGGCACCTGACACTCCGTCCAGTTGTTTATGAAATCCACCAGGGCTTGAGACTTAACTACCGTGCGAGGCACGTATTTCAGATTAAGATGTCCAAGCTCCAATGCCCACTCAGCAATCCTGCCGGAGGACTCTCTGTTTTGAATTATGTCTCCCAACGGGGCAGAGCTAACCACTATGATCTGGTGCCCTAGGAACTAATGCTTCAGTTTACGATTGGCCATGAACACCCCATATACCAGCTTCTGCTAGTGTGGATACCGCTGCTTGGACTCTGTTAGGACTTCACTAATATAATAAACCGGCCTTTGAACCGGATATTCGTTCCTTGCCTCCTTACGCTCAACAATGATCGCGGCGCTGACTGCCCTGTTATTAGCTGCCACGTATAGGAGAAAAGGTTCCTTCTCAGCCGGATCCGCTAAAACCGGCCGCTCTGTAAGCTGCCTCTTGAGGGCCTCAAACGCATCACCTGCCGCCGTACTCCAGACAAAGTTGTCTGTTTTCTTCATCATCTGGTACAAAGGGATGACCTTCTCACCAAGGCGGCTTATGAACTGGCTTAATGCAGCGATCCGTCTCGCCAGGCGCTGCACATCATTGATGCATGCCGGCTCAGACAAGGAGGTGATAGCCTTGATCTTATCCAGATTAGCCTCAATGCCATGCTCGGATACTAGGAATCCCAAGAGCTTGCCTGCAGGAACACCAAAAACACACTTAGCCGGGTTAAGCATCATCTTGTAGACCCGTAAATTATCAAAAGTCTCCTTCAGGTCATCAATCAGAGTCTCCTTCTTCTTGGACTTAATCACAATGTCATCCACGTATGCATGAATGTTGCGCCCAATTTAGCTATGAAGATAACTTTGCACACAATGTTGGTAAGTCGCTTGGGCGCTCTTGAGCTCGAAGGGCATAGACACATAGCAGAAGGCACCAAAAGGCATGATGAAAGCGGTCTTATCTTGGTCCTTGACTGCCATCTTGATCTGATGATAGCAAGAATAAGCATCCAAGAAACATAAACTCTCACAACCCACCGTTGCATCGATGATCTGGTCAATGTGTGGGAGAGCAAACGGGTTAGCCGGACAGGCCTTGTTGAGATCCGTGTAATCCACACACATCCGCCACGTGCCATTCTTCTTAAGCACTTGCACCAGGTTAGCAAGCCACTCTGGATGAAATAACTCAACGATGAAACCCGCCGCCAGGAACCGGGCCGCCTCTTCCCCGATGGCCTTGCGCCTCTCTTCATTGAACCGCCATACAAACTGTTTAATCAGTTTAAATTTAGGATCCATATTAAGGTGGTGCTCAGCGAACTCTCTCGATACACCCGGCATGTCAGACGACTTCCATGCAAAGGTGTCCCGATTCTCACGGACGAATTTGATGAGTGTGCTTTCCTATTTGGGATCCATATGGGCCCCAATAGTAAGCTGCCGAGATGAGTTGCCCGGAGCAAAATCCACTAGCTTGGTGTCATCCGCCAAAAACTTGAGGGGTGGCTCAGATTCTGTGGTGGGCTTTTTGAGCGGAGTCATGTCCTCTGGGTCAACATTTTCCTTATAAAACTTGAGCTCTGATTCTGCGCAACTCAACTATGCGTAAGCTGCATCTCCTTCCTCACACTCAATAGCCGTCTCTCGATCACCATGCACCGTAATCGTTCCTTTTAAACCCAACATCTTGATCTACAAGTACACATAACAAGGCCTAGCCATGAACTTGGCATAAGACGGACGTCCAAACAAAGCATGATATAGAGTTTTGATCTTGACCACCTCAAAACACAATGTCTCTACTCTGTAGTTGTATTCGTCAACGAAAGCAAGTTCCAAAGAAATCCTCCGCACTGGATAAGCTGACTTGCCAGGCACCACACCATGAAAGACTGTCGAGGAAGGCTTAAGATCCTTATCAAGCAACTTCATCCGGCGGAAAGTGTCATAGTACAAAATGTTGATGCTGCTGCCACCATGCATAAGCACTTTGGTAAACACATATCCTCCAACTTGGGGGCAACTACCAACGCTAGCCATCCCGGGTCATCAACACGCGGCGGGTGATCCTCTCTGCTCCAGGTTATGTCGTTCTCTAACCACTTCAAGTATTGTGGGAGAGCCAGTGTGGTGGCATTGACCGCCCGCTTGCGCAACTTCTGGTCTCGCCTGTTAAGGCTGGTTGTAAAAACATGATACTGACCCAAGCTGAGCTGCTTCGGGTTACTCTAATACCCAGACTACTTATTTTGCTACTGATTATTGCTACTGAATTGCTGATGACACCCTCCTTGACTGCCCTAGCCATGGTAGCCCGATCCTGAACCGCCAGACCCCAGGCCAACACCTAACCCGCCTGACCCTGAGCCGCCTGTGGGCCTCCACCATTGTTTCTATGCTTCCGCACACTGTAATCCCAATTTTTTTGCATAATGTGGCAATTCCTCCATGAGTGGTTTGCCAACTTATCGGGCCGGCTGTGCTCTGGACAAGGTTTATTGAGCATCTCCTCCAAGTTAAAAGGAGTTTTACCCTTGTTAAAGGGTTTTCTGAAGTTCCCCTTGCCCTTAGCATGATGGTTCCCGACGCTGGTGTTGGCCAGCAATTCTAACCCGCCATCTGGGTTCTTCCTTTTACTCTAGTTGCCATTGCCCGCCGGACCCTTGCCATTGTTACTCTTCTTGCTTTGACTGGGCTTCTCCTCGTTAGAGCCTGGATCCTTCGCATTATTAGAGTCAGCATACTTCGTGAGAGCCGCCATGAGCTCCCCCATGTCCTGACACGAGCGCTTGAGATGGCCAAGCTTCCGCTTCAAAGGCGTAAAGTGGCAATTCTTCTCCATAATCAAAACTGCTTAAGACGCCGTAATCTGCTCTGACGAGTGGATGATGGTTGAGACCCATCAGACCCAATGATGAGCCGACTCATTTTCCTGCTGCACACAATGATCCAAATCCACAATCGTCATGGGATGCTTGCATGTTCCCTAGAATTCTTTTGATGAACTTCGCCTTTAACTGGGCCCAAGAATTAATGGTGTTGGGTGGCAAGCCCTTCAACCACGTACGAGCCGGCCCTTCCAGCATCATGATAAAATACTCGGCACATACTGCATCGTTGACGTCTAACATCTCCATCGCCAGCTCATAACTCTCAATCCATGCTTCCGGAGGCAGGTCAGCAGTGTAATTTGGGACCTTGCGAGGGCCCTTGAAATCCTTCGACGATTGTTCATTCCGTAAAGCCGGTGCTAAGCACGACACTCCCACAGCCCTGGTGGTTACTCCTACTCGTACCGAGATAGAAGGTGCCGGCTCTTGATGAGCTGCCGTTGCCGCTAGAGCCGCCGCCTCATGCTATGCCCTTGCCCGGTCCACCAGTGCGTGAGCATCCAGAACCGCCTGATTGTCTCGTGGCGGCTTCCGGTGTCGGTCACTGCTAGAAACCGCCGGCGACTCATAACGCTGGCTGAAGCTGCAGCTGGGGATGGTGGTTGAGTGCACATGACTCCGGCTGTAGGTGTACTTCTCCTGTTGGGCCATCGTTGTCTGTAGATATCCAATGGCGTTCCGCACCCGCCTCGTCCGGGATAGGAATCGTACCGAGTTGGGTTGCCGCTGCCACCATGTTCTCTGCCGGGTTTGAATAGTGACCCGCCGGTGTTGGAAAAGCCATCGGTTAGGGCTGGTTCCATCGGGGCAGGTTAAGGCGCTGTTGTTGAGCTGTCGGCCGACTCTCTGGTGCTTTCGCGGTCCGTCCTGCCCCCGGCGTGTTAAAAAGATTCCTGGCCTTGAACTGTTTCGGCAAGCGGGACTGATGTCTCATCCACTGAATCGCCGCTGCAGATTGCTGTTCCAGCTCAAGGCGAAAACCGTTCGCCTTGAGGCGCTCTGCCTCTGCGTCCATCTGGGCCTTCGACACGCTGATTCCTTGTTGGACTTCAGTCATCTGGTCCTTTATCCTTGCGATCTCTATGTTCCAGGCGGCTTGGTTCTCTACCGTGACCTCAGTTGCCATCAGGGTTGTGAGCTCATTCATCAGATCCAAGAGAACTTGAGCCGGCGGCGGATCAGCCCTCGACCCGGCTGCCCCAGCGGCTGTACTGCTCGTGCCTGGTGCTGAACCCGCCATGAAGACGGCCACATGCATCGGCAGCCCATAGTCCCCCGACTCCGGATTCTCCGATTCGGGGTAAAGCTCGCCGTAGCCTCCGAGTCTGCCATCGTGAAGCGGGTAGATTGATTCTGTCTCTCCGCTCGAAGATTCATCCTCCAAACAGACGAGAGTTTCTTGTGACATGGACCCTTCGAGATCCATACCCCGAGTGAAGCTGACGAAGACATGCTTCTGGCCCGGATTAGCCTGGGTGGGTTGCACGCGTCGGGCGGGTTGCGCGCGCCGAGCCGGCTCGACGATGTTGGTGCAGATGTACCGCCCGAGCATAGATCCGCCAACCTTGCCGATGAAGACGTGGATTCCACCAAAGGGAACCCGGAATTCGTACTCAACAGAGTCGGCCTCGGGGCCCCCAGCCGGCGTCGTCGATGTAGAGACGGCCGCAGCGGCTTTTGTTCATCTCGCCAACCATGTACCCCTTGTTCCCTGGGAGAGAGCCCTTTGAGAACTCAACACCACCGAGTGCTAGCCCCACGGTGGGCGCCAACTGTCATGGTTTTATCACGGCAGATGTCCGAGGACTTGTGTTCGAGGCCATCGCTAAGGTGATGGACTCAAAGGGGTTGGTTGGTACGAAGGACACGAGTTTACCCATGTTCGACCCCTCGAGAGGAGGTAAAAGCCTACGTGTTGCTTGTGTTGTATTGATTGGAGTATCGATTACAAGGGAGCGGATTCGCTTGACCTAGCTCTCGATCAGTAGTCTTTGTCTAAGTCGTCCCGGGTCTCGCCTTTATATAGGAGGTCAAGACCACGGGTTACACAAGTCTCATACCGACTCTTACAACGTATCCGACTCTATCTCTATGTTGTCTTGCCTTTGTCGGCAAGCCGTCTCCGGGCACCTTAAACCGCCCGGGCCTTCATGCCTTCTCTCATCTGGGCTTCGCCCTGGCCCATCTTGGCAATCCACCATATAGCTTAGGATTGCGTCTCTAGGCCCATCTGCCTTGGTGTGGGGTATGAGCCACCAGGTACGACTCGGCCCCACCTGGGCGGGTCTCACCACAGGGTTATATCCCCAACACTCCCCTCCACCAATCAATCACACTCCACGGCGAGCCGAATCCACGGGTACCGTCCATACCAACAACATTCCTGGGGGTAGTTTTGTTTCATTATATTTTGATTGAGCATGGGACTGGGCATCCCAAATACCAGCCACTTTCTCATGAATGATAGTGAATCAACACATATCGTGAGAATAACACACCTAGCATGGAAAAATATTGGATACTCCCCACTGTTTCTTTAGCAGTACGGGCACACAAAAGAGAAAATTTATTTTGAAGATTTAGAGATGGCACATAGAAATTTTCTTGGAACGGCATGGAAATACCGCATATAGGTAGGTATGGTGGACTCATAAGGCAAAACTTGGTTTAAGGATTTTGGATGCACAAGTAGTATTTCTACTTAGTACAAATGAAGGCTAGCAAATAGATTGGGAAGCAACCAAACCGAGGAACGAAATATCACAAAAGTGAGCATTAAGTCATAATTAACACCGAATAATGCACCACAAGTAGGATGTAACTTCATTGCATAACTATTGACTTTTGTGCATGCATAGGGAATCACACACCTTAACACCAATATTCTTACTAAGCATAATTACTCACTAACATGACTCACATATTACTATCATCATGTTTCAAAACTATTACAAAGAATCAAGTTTAATATCTCCCATGATCTTCATGAAAGTTTTTACTATATCCTCCTTGGATATCTACCACTTTGGGACTAGTTTCATGTATTTCCATTGTATTTTTGACAAGCTCAAACAATTTTAAGTAAAGCACATGAGCAAATGACAAGCTACTCTAAAGGATATGAGTAGTCAAACAATTAAAGAGCTATGTGAGGACTCTCTATCCCTCAATAAATATTTTCAGATCTTAAGTACATTATTAAAACAACATGCAAAAGAAAAATATCACTCCAAGAATAGCATCATGTGAACGAATAAAAATTTAGGCTCAACATAGGCTAACTGATAATTGTTGATGTAGAAAGGTGGAATGCGTAGCATCCCCAAGCTTAGATGCTTGATCGTTCTTGAAATATTTACTTGGGGTGCCTTGGGCATCGCCAAGCTTGAGCTTTTGTATCTCGTTCAATCCTCTCATACCATGGTTTCACCTATTATCAAAAACTTCATGCACACAAAACTCAAAAAGAACTCGTCAGATGGGTTAGTACACATTATAATAAATCAACTCTTTATGTACTGCCAAGAGAAGTTACATAATATTTTCCAAACATTAGGTACTGAATACTACCATTTCCACAATTTATATCTACCAATATAGGCTATGGGAACTATAAGATAAGTAGATAACGAAACTATGACAGCAATCTGTCTAAACAGAATAGTCTGTAGAAATTTATGAAAACAGTGTACTTATGTAACTCAAACAATTATTAAAATTTAGGACATGCTATAAAATTTATATGACCATAATTTTTAAAACCTTCAAAAACTTTCCATGTTCCAGTAAAATATGAAAATTCAAACACTACAGCCAAAGTTTCTGTTTTTAGACAGAACTCATCAAAACATGCAATGCAAGCATCCTGAAGGCAATTCTTGGAAATTTTTATTGAAAAACAAGATCATAAATAACACCTAACAGAAAATAAAAAAATACAATGATGCTCCAAGCAAAACACAGATTATGTGATGAATAAAAATAACGCTCCAAGTAAGATATACCGATAGTGTTGAAGACGAAAGAGGGGATGCCTTTCGGGGCATCCACAAGTTAGACTCTTGAGTCTTCCTTTAATATTACTTTGTGGGTGCCTTGGGCAACCCCAATCTTAGGTTCTTTTCACTCCTTATTCTCCTCATATCGGCGTCTCACCCAAAACTTGAAAACTTCAATCACACAAAACTTAACGGAACTTCGTGAGATGGGTTAGTATAATAAACAAAGATTATTCACTTTGGTACTGTCAAGAAAATATTCATAATTTTTCCACATTATACCTACTTTATTCTACCATTCCCATAATTTATACCACTGAATATAAGCTATTGGAACACTAAAACAAGCAAACTATGTATGCAAAATAGAATCTGTCAAAAATATAATAGTCTATGAAGATCTATAGTGTAACCATACTTCCATGACTATCAAAATTCTGAACAATTATTAAAACTCAAGTAATTGGTATATAAATGTTGTGTACAAATTTCAGAATTTTTTGACCCTCCAGTAAAATCAGATAATTCATATACTGGACGCAAAACTTTCTGTTTTTGCACATAATCAAACAAACAAGTTTCCATACTATCCCAAAGGCTTTACTTGACACTTTATTGGAATAAAAGACACAAAACATGATTACTAAAGTATCTTAATCATGTGAAAACATCAAAACAGAAAGTAAAAGTGTTGGGTTGTCTCCCAACAAGCACTTTTCTTTAATGCCTTTTAACTAGGCATGATGATTTCAATGATGCTCACATAGGAATAATAATTGAAACATGCAAAAGAGCATAATGAATCTCATGACAAGCACATTTAAGTCTAACCCACTTCCTATGCATAGGAATTTTGTGAACAAACAATTTATGGGAGCAAGAATCATCTAGTATAGGAAGGGAAAACAAGCATATCTTCAAGAATTTGAACACATAGAGAGGAAAGTTGATACTAGTGCAATTCCTATAAGCATATGTTCCTCCCTCATAATAATTTTCAGTAGCATCATGAAGGTATTCCACAATATAACCAGCACATAAAGCATTCTTTTCATGATCTACAAACATAGAAATTTTACTACTCTCCACATAAGCAAATTTCTTCTCATGACTAATAGTGGGAGTATCATAAAAGACTTGAATACTACAAATTGGTTCCACACTAGAAGAGTAATATTTAGTAAAGGGATATTCATAATTATGACAAGTATCATAATAGTAATCATCACTCTTTTTCATTGCATAAGTATCATCACAATAATCATCATACGTAGCAACTTTGTTCTCATCATAGTCAATTGAAACCTCTTCCAAAATAGTGGAATCATTAATAAATAAAGTCGTGACCTATACAAATCCACTTTTATCAATATAATAAGATTCAACTCCCTACAAAATAGTGGGATAATTATCATCTAAAGTTGACACTCTTCCAAACCCACTTTCATAAATATTGCAATCATCATAAATAGGGGGTATGCTATCATCATAATAGTTTTGCTCATCAAAAAACGGGGGACTAGAAACATCATCTTCATTAAACATAGCATCCCCAAGCTTGGGACAAACATTAATGGCAGCAAATAAATTCTCAAACCTATCATTCTCATCAAACATAACATCCCCAAGCTTGTGGCTTTGCATAACATAAGCATAATCACGCTCATCATTAATAGTATGAATAGCACCGATCGTATAACAATTATTATCACCACAATTTTCTAAGTTGGTCCCAAAACTATTTTCAAGATTATAAGGGGTGTCATTATTTTGCAGAGATACCTCTTTACCTTTACTTTTCCTTCTTTTCTTCTTCTTCACCACATTATGTGTGGGTTTATTTAATTCCTCCAAGCTTCTTTTTGAAGAGGTTGGTGAATAAAAAGCTCCTCCTCGTTACCTGATTCATCATAAGAAAAAATAGGAGGATATTGGGAAAACTCTTCCCCTTCATTAATAGTATGTTCCTCTTCTATTTGTATTCTTATCTTTAAGTAATTGGCAATATAAGGATTCTCAATGCAATTTACCACGCAATACATATATATTTCATTTAGATCAAAATCAATCATTTTCATGAGAACCCATGCTGGAATATCCTTAGTTTTATGTTTCATTTCCTCATACCACAAAAATAGACTAATGTCATTATGATGCTCAAGGGTAATGATGCTATCACAATTTTTGGACACAATTCGATCATGAAATAATTCACATTGGAAATTAAAATGATCACTTTCATTGCAAAGTTTACAAGGACGGAGAGAAATATAAAGCCTTTCGGAAAAAAACATATAGCCTCTCTTGCAACCATTTAGTTTCTAATACTTGTGCCTATTACAAAATCTATCTTCCCTTTTAGGCATGTCTACACAAACTCTATGCACTCCACAAAAATTGACGTGCTTATAAGAAATCTTTTTATCATGACTAGTGCAATCATTATTAGTACTATGGATATTCAAAGAATTCATACTAAAAACATTGCAATCATGCTCATCATTCAAAGATTTAGTGCCAAACATTTTAATAACTTCTTCTTCTAACACTTGAGGACAATTTTCCTTTCCATCATTTTCACGAAAGACATTAAAAAAAGAAGCATATGAGGCAACATCAATTCCATTTTTTGCAGTTTTCTTTTATAAAACCAAACTAGTGAAAAAAAAGAACTAAAAGATTAAATTGCAAGATCTAAAGATATACCTTCAATTACTTACCTCCCCGGCAACGACGCTAGAAAAGAGCTTGATGTCTACTACACAACCTTCTTCTTGTAGACTCGTGTTGGGACTCCAAGCGCAGGGTTTTGTAGGACAGAGGCAATTTTCCCTCAAGTGGATGACCTAAGGTTTATCAATCCGTGAGAGGTGTAGGATGAAGATGGTCTCTCTCAAGCAACCCTGCAACCAAATAACAAAGAGTCTCTTGTGTCCCCAACACACCCAATACAATGGTAAATTGTATAGGTGCACTACTTCAGCGAAGAGATGGTGATACAAGTGTAATATGGATGGTAGATATAGGTTTTTTTAATCTAAGAATATAAAAACAGAAAGGTAACTAGTAACAAAAGTGAGCACAAACGGTAATGCAACAAGGCCTAGGGTTCATACTTTCACTAGTGCAATTTCTGTCAACAATATTGGCATAGTTGAATCATATGTGAATACCTCTCGTGAGACAAAGAGTTCACTCCAAAGTCAAAAACAGCGGAGAACTAATAAAGAAATTATTGTAGGGTACGAAACCACCTCAAAGTTATCCTTTCCGGTCAATCTTATGAGCTATCCCTATAAGTGTCACAAACAGACCTAGAGTTCGTACTAAAATAACACCTTAAGATACACATCAACCAAAACCCTAATGTCAACTAGATACTCCAATGTCACCACAAGTACCCATGGGCTTGATTATATGATATGCATCACATAATTTTAGATTCATCATGTTAGTTCCAACACAAAGAACTTCAGAGAGTGCCCCAAAGTTTCTACTGAAAATTCAAGACAAAAACGTGTGCCAACCCCTATGCATAGATTCCCAAGGACACGGAACCCACAAGTTGATTACCAAAACATACATCAAGTGGATCAATAGAACATCCCGTTGTCACCATGGATATCCCATCGCAAGACATACATCAAGTGTTCTCAAATCCTTAAAGACTCAATCCGATAGAAAACTTCAAAGGGAAAACTCAATTCATCACAACAAGATAGAGAGGGAAAACTCCATATGATTCATCTATATCAATAAGCTCGCGGTACATCAAGATCGTGTCATCTCAAGAACACGAGAGAGAGAGATCAAACACATAGCTACTGGTACATACCCTCAGCTCCGAGGGTGAACTACTCACTCCTCGTCATGGAGATCGCCGGGATGATGAAGATGGCCTCCGGTGATGGTTTCCCCCTCCGACAGGGTGCCGGAACAGGCTCCGGATTGGTTTTTCATGGCACTGGAGGCTTGCGGCGGAGAAACTCCCGATCTAGGTTTATTTTTGGAGGTTTCTATATTTATAGGAATTTATGGCGGTGGAAACAAGTCAGGATGGGCCACGAGGGAGTCATAAGCCTTGGGGGCACAACCTGGTGGGGGTCGCGCCCCTGTGGCTTGTGACTGCCTCGTGGATCTTCTGGCCCAACTCCGATGCTTCGTGAGTCTCTTCTGGTCCATAAAAGATCACCGTAAATTTTTATTCCGTTTGGACTCCGTTTGATATTCCTTTTCTCTAAAACTCAAAAACAAGGAAAAAAGAGAAACTGGACTAGGCTCTGGGTTAATAGGTTAGTCCCACAAATAATATAAAGCTGTAGTAAAATGGTTGTAAAACATCCAAGAATGATAATATAACAACATGGAACAAGCAAAAATTATAGATACGTTGGAGACGTATCATGCCACTAGAGAACTCTACGGCCCCCGGGTCTATTCACCTATAAAGTCACAAACGCTATCATTACCTTGCTGTTATTTATTACCTTTTATTTTATTTCGCACTTTACTATCATCTACAATTATCTACACAACTCACTTGCTTGCAAATAATGAGATCAAGGGGATTGACAACCCTCTTGCTGGTGTTGGGTGCAAGTTGTTTGTTCTTTTGTGTGCATCCGCTGAACATGCTTGAGGATTGGTATTTCTATTGGTTCTATAAACCTTGGTTTCATAACTAAGGGAAATACTTACCCACTTTGTGTTGTGATTACCCGTTCCTCTTCACGGAAAAGCCAACGCAGGTCACTAGTATCAATGACTTGCTCTTTGATAAAACTAGTGATGTTACTCAAAATAAACTTGATAATAATCATGCTAGTTAAGATAAGTCATCTGATGATGATAAGAAGGAAATAGAGTGTCAAACTAAAGAATTAAACACTCTTAAGTTAGCCCATGAATCAACTCTAGAAGATCATAGGGAGCTTGTAAGAACTCATGAGAAGCTATGCTTCTAGAAGCTCAATTTAGAGCGAGAACATGAATTTCTTATAGATATCAATTACTATATTCGAAAGAAGACTTCTTCTTATCTAGCCAAACGACTATTCTTGTCTACATTCATTCCAAAAGTTAAACCTAAGCAAACTAGTAACAAAGGCAAGAAAGGTTCTTCATCTAGTAGCAACAACTAAAATGATAAATCCAATGATGTTGCTTCTAGTAGTTCTATTGATTCCACTAATTATTCTCTTATCCAAGTTACACTTGAGCAACAAAACGGTTTATCGACCCAATGGTACAATGATAACCCTCAAGTGTAGGGGATCACGACAGTCTTCACAAGTAGCATTTCACCTTAATTATTGGTTCAATACAAGGGGAGCCAATGAATATTTATTGGCCTTGGCAGTTGAGTTTTCAATTTAACCGCACATGGGATATCTTTTTGCAACAAAGGTTTAGTAGCATGGCAAATAGTAGTAGCAAAAGTAACAATAGTGGTGACAGTAGCAGTTTTGTAGCAGGTATGACATTAGTAGTAGCTATAGTAGCTTAGCAAAATTCAGTATATGTAACGCATAGGCACGTGGATCAGTGATGGATAACAATTTAGATGACATCGATCATATAACAGTTACACACTAGGGCGACACAGAACTAGCTCCAATTCATCAATATAATGTAGGCATGTATTCTGTATATACTCCTATGTGCTTGCGATAAGAACATGCATGGCATCTTTTGTCCTTCCCTCCCGTGGTAGCGGGGTCGTATTGGAAACTAAGGGATATTTAGACCTCCTTTTAATAGAGAACTGGAACAAAGCATTAAAACATGGTGAATACATGAACTCCTCAAACTACGACAATCACTAGAAAGAATCCCAATTATTATAAACCTTGGGGTATGCGGATCATGACACGTAATAGGCACATACAACTTGCAAGATAGGATCCAAATCTCTCTTATATTCTTGAAAACATAATAAGTTCAGATCTGAAATCATGGCACTCGGGCACTAGTGACAAGCATCAAGCATAACCATGTCATAGCAACATCAATCTCAGAACATAGTGGATACTAAGGACCAAGCCCTATCAAACTTAACTCAATTACAAGATTAATCTCATCCAACCCCACCACCGTTCAGCAAGCCTACAAAGGAATTAGTCACTCCTTTCGGTGAGAATCATGGCGTTGTTGATGGAGAAGGGTTGGCAATGATGACGACAATGATTTCCCCTCTCCGGAGCCCAAAACAGGCTCCAAACCAGCCCTTTGGGGGAAGAACAGGAGGTGGCGGCGGCTCCGTCTCGTGAAACATGATGAAAACTTATTTTTTTTCCAAATATGTAATTTTATAGGACTGGAATTAGGGTCGGAGGGGCCGCGAGGGCCCCACAAGCCATCAGGGCGCACCCTAGGGAGGGGGCACCCTGATGTTTGGTGCCCCCCTGGCACACCCCCTTTGGCAGCTCCTCGCTCCATAATTCATTATTATTCTTAGAAATAATTCACAAAAAGTTTCTTTCAATTCTGAGAACCTTTATTTGTGCACAAAATTAACACCAAGGTAGTTCTGCTAAAAACATCGTCAGTCCGGGTTAGTTTCATTCAAATCATGCAAATTAGAAGTCAAAGTTAGTGCAAAAGTGTTTGAAAATGTAGGTACATTTTAGACGTATCAACTCCCCAAGCTTAACTTATTAGTTGTCCTCAAGCAATTCAGTTCATAAACTAAAAGTAATAAAGGAAACTTTTACAAACTCTTTTGTTCTCATCATTATATACATGCTTAGCTAGTGCACAAGTTTTTAGCATAAATCATAAATAAGCAAATTCATGACACCAACTAGATATTATGTTGACTCATGGCAATACATAACCAACTAGTAAGCAATAATAAAATATATCACATGCTAACAATTTGTCAAAACATTCATCATATAATATGGTGGTGTGATATTTTGCTAGCCCTTTATGAGACTGCAAAACATAACTGCAGAGCACCTGAGATCCAAGCAACGACTAAACATTATAATTCAGAGTAGAAAAGATCGAGTTATGCTAATGACGCACAACTATAGGGGGTAAATCATAATCCTTTTGATAAGTAATAGTTTCAAACTCAACAAGGAGTAGAGGGAAATGACAAGTGACTGCCAGCAAGGTAATTTCTGCAAGCACTGAAATTGTAGGTAATAGGTAGTTTGATAAAAGATAATTGGTAACGAGCAAGTAACGTTAATGGTAAATGAAGTGCAGCAAGGTAGCCCAATCCTTTTGTGGCAAAGGACAAACCAAAACGATCTCTTATAATAGGAAAAGTGTTCTTGAGGGTACATGGGAATCTCATCTAGCCACCAAAGATGAGAGGGTTGTTGGTGATGACGATGGCTTCAATTTCCCCCTCCGGGAGGGAAGTTCCCCCGACGTAATCGCTCCATCGGAGGGCAAAAGTGGTCCTGCCCAAGTTCCACCTTGAGATGGAGATCTTCCGTCCTGAAAGTCCTCCCCTGATTTTCTAGGCCAAAACACCTTATATCCGAGAAGATGGGCTCCGAAGGTGGGCCGTGCTGGGCACAACCCAACAGGGCATGCCTAGGGGGCCTGGCGCACCTTGATGTCTTGTGGTCACTAGGGTGGCCCCCTCCGGTAGTTATTTGCTCCAATATTTATTATATATTCCATAAAAAATCTTCGTGACGTTTCACCTCATTTGAAGATGTGCATAATAGGTATCTCTGGTATGCTTTTTCAGGTCCAGAATTCTAGCTGTCGGTATTCTCCCTCTTTGTACAAATCTTGTGAATTATGAGAGAAAAGGCATTAGAATTACTCCATAAATCATTATTATTCATAATTTTTTTGTAAATAATAGTAGGAAATCATGTTGCAAAATGGACGTATCACATGCTCATATCCAACATTAATTAGACTCAATGTATAAGGATGACAATAATGCTCTCGTGTCTGGTGCTTTTAATAAGAGGATGACGATTAAGCATAAGGCTGTGTTCGGTTATCCCCACCCCCGTCGGGATCGGGTCAAAAACCCGTGGGTTCCACCCCGACAAGGGCCGGATCCTTGTGTGGCTTATAACAGCCTTCGGTTAGACCCGACCGGTATTAGTTCCCTCCCAAACCCCATGGAAATCGAGGCGTAATGACCAACGCCTCTTGCCTAGTGGAAGAAAACCCCGTCTCTCTGTCTCTCGTGAAACAACACACTCTCTCATGCCCGACCGCTCTCGTGTCGTGGCGGTGCCAGAGAAGGAGGGACATCAGCAACAGTTCTATTGGAGGAGACTGCAGCGGCGTGCTCCCCCACCTCCGCTCTCCTCCCTCTCCCCTGTCCAATCGATGCCACTCATCTAGTTGCAGCGGCTCAAGCTCGGCAGCAACCCGGACCTAACTAACGGTTGCCACGACCCTTCCAGATCCGGCGAGCGATTGCCAACTCCATCCGACGTTCGTCATTCCCAGGACCCAGAGGTCCCTCCACTCCCTCCGTCAATTGTGCCGGTACGACTCTGCCTTCCAGCTACAGTTCCGGCATCCGCAATGGCACAGTTCCGCTGCTCCGAATGTCTAGCTCGTCGTGTGGGCGCTATAAGCCCCCCAAAGATCTATCTACTGATCGTAATTTTATGTACTGGTCTTAATTTCATCTATTGGTCGTAATTTTACTGGTGGGTGTAACCGAACCGAGATTAGGTGAGAAGGATTAATCCCACTAGTGGAATGATTCCTCCTAGGGGTTGGGTGGCGACACCAAAACCCTGTAGGGTTTAGATCCACTAGTGGACATAATCCCTTGGAACCGGACATAGCATAAAAGTAAATAGATAGGCCCTTCGCAGAGGGAAGCATTGATCTGCAGTGGGGCCAGAGCTTGAAGCTTAAAACAAGAGTGAAGATATAATATTTGGTTGTTGCACTTTTCTTGTCAACGTTACGACAAAGGTTTTCAACATCTTCCATGCTAAAGTTTACTCCTATCCACCATCCATACACAAACCATGGCTGACCGAATTCACGGATGCCTGGCAACATACAACTGTCCCAAGGAGTTTGTTTAATTTGTTTTGATTATGTAAGACGGGGATCCCTTTTACTAGCCTCTCTCTTGCAATGACGACGAATAAACGATCGTCCTCAGAATAAGTCGCTTAGCATGGAAAATATTGACCGCCTCGTCGGTCCATGAGAGAGACGAGTGCACGAAATGGATGTCTATTTGAATATTTAGAGATGGCACATGAAAATTTACTTGGAATGACAAAGTAATACCGTATATAGGTAGGTATGGTGGACCCATGTGGAATAACTTGGTTTAAGGGTTTTGGTTGCACAAGCAGCATTCCCGCTTAGTACAAGTGAAGGCTAGCAATAGATTGAGAAGCAGCGAGCTAGAGAGCAACAACGGTCATTAACATGCATTGTGAATAATTAACATTGGATGTAGCATGAGTAGGATATTAACACTCTGAATTTAAACGTCATGAAGGGTGCATTGGTTTTTATTCAACTATATGTTTGCAGATGGGCCAAGTCAAACTGCTCGAATTACTTAGAGGGAAATATCATACTACCATACCATATTATAAACATTTTAATGCATGTTGACACACAAGATAAATCATTATTAACTCGTAGCTATTTAGGCATGGCATGAGAAGCTATAATCTCTAATTGTCATCACAAACATGCTTACTCATGATATACTCAATCCGGATCAAACTGGCTAAACATATTTACAAAAACGAAAAACAAGAAGAGTTCATACCAGCTTCCTTTGCCACGATCACTTCATAAAATATCGTCATTATTGCCTTTCACTTGCATGATCGAATGATATGATAATAATAATAGTGCAAGAATGCCATGGACTATGCTGGAATCTGTAGGGCAGTTTAAGACAAAGGAGAAGACAAGGTAAAATTGGCTCTCTGTTAGATCAACAACAAAGCATATATGAGCCACTCAACAATTTCTTCGTGGTATTCTCCTTTAAAAGATTCAGCAAAAAGAAAACAAATTCATAGAAACACACTGAAATACTTTTGGAGTTTCTTGTTTTTCTTAAGCAACGAAGCAAACTAAGGGAAAACAAGAACGAGAAAAATATTTACACGGGAAAGCTCCCAACATGAAAGGAAATCTATTTGGGGTTTCTTTTTAGTTCTACAACTAAAGAAATGAGGGAATGAAAAACCAAAAATAAATGAAAAATATTTTTTGGATTTTCAAATTATTTCAAACACACAAGAAGAAAGCGAAAAATAAAGCTAACATGGATATACAATGAAAGAGGATGAACACCGACAATTTATATGAAGTGTGTGAACATGAATGTAATGTCGATGAGAAATACGTACTCCCCCCAAGCTTAGGATTTTTCCTAACTTGGTAATCACCACTACTGATCTGGGTAATAGTTGAAGTGATAGCTCGTGGAGGCATTCCTGACCTCCTCCTCTGCCAGACGAGCAGCCTCTGCTGCCAAATGATCAGCCTCCATTGCAACATTGCACCCCCACACCTCGTTATCAAGAACATAATATCTTTGTCGATCTTGAAAGTTAAAGAGGATAGGTGGAGGCAAAGTGACAGACATAGGCATATATTTCCCAAATATTAAGTTGTACTCACACTAGTGTAGCGACGTGCTATACAAACAGGTTTTAACCCCTTTCCGTGACGTACTTTGAAACCATCACCTTGCATGTGTGGGCGATAGGGGGGTCCATCCCACATGACACAGAATAATCATTGGCGATAGTGTCCAACGAGCGCAAACGTTTGGCAAAACTAAGCGTATGGGATGTCCGCATCCATCACAAATGAGAGTCACCAGTCAACCGTTTGAGATATGGTGGACTTACCATACGACCCATCCTTGTAACTAGTGTGAGATCACACTAACATCGCACGCATTATTCTGTGGCACACCGTTTACGATGTGCACCAAATCAGAAGAAATTCACGATTATGAAGCGTGTATGATAAGGGGTATATCACAAACACTTATATTGGACAAACCATTGGCGATATTTAACTAAGACTATAATTTAACCATTACCGTGGGAGTAATCTTGACAATAGTACGGGGGGTACAAATGAGTTGGGGGAAGCCTAGCTACTAAATAAGTGTCACAGTCGGAATTTACGAGTTCGGACCCCACTCGGAAGTGGTAAGAGTCCTACGCCTCGAGGCCTGGGGCTGTTTGTTTTCTTTGTATGGGTATGTGATTATAGAGAGTTTGTAGCCCTTGCTCTAGCGTTGGGGGAGGGCTTATATAGAGTGCGCCTCCATTAGCCGAGCGCCATCACTAGGGTCATTAATGCTAATAACTGCGGGGGTTACTAGAAACTTCTATATTAACTACACCCACTACAGGTAACGTGGTCTTTACAAAACTTAAGGCGTATTAAGTCCCTCGAACGTTGCTAATCCCATGACGGTCCTACTCCTGTCTGTCCGAGTGCTATGAGAGGGGCCGAGTAGTCGGTAACATCCGAGTGACTTTCCAGGAGCGGAGTGCAACTTGCATGTTCATCCGAGTGTCGAGGTGGATCAAGGACTCTCATAGGTTTTCGAGAATTGAGGTATGTTACCCTACCTAGGGTAGGTGACCTTGTCAGTAGCCCTCGAATCGGTTGAGTCTCAGGAGAACTAGTGGCCTGCATGTCGTAATGCCGGAGCAGTCTTGGGGGCGTTTTCGAAACAGATCGGGTCATTTCCCACTGGGTTTTCGAGCCGCAATCGATTGAAGGTTTAATATCTTCCGAGTGGCCTGCATGGCCTCCATTGCCCGGGCCATTCGACTCAATGTAGATCAGCTCTCGGAGGAGATGGCCTTAAGTCTGGAGATGTCATCACTAAAACTTCCATCAACTCTTCATTCGGAAGTTCCAGAAATGCTTGGAGATCTTTATGAGTACTCGATGAGGGTTTATCCACTCGGTGCAAACATGCCCAGTCATCAGTCAATCGGTGAATCATGGTGCGTCGAAATGCACGAGTGAATGCGGAGTCCACTCGAAACACGGCGTCGTGAAATCTCCAGCGATTTTGAAATCACGGGGAAGCAAGCACACACGATCGTGACAGTTGTGTCAGGGACGTGGGAGAGGAGGCCGTGGCGCCTCGATTTCTGCCCCGCTAATTTTGCCATGCGTCCCCACTACTCTGCCGTGAAGATTTAGCGGATCTGGGATCGTCCGTTGATTGCATGACCTTTCCAATCCAACTACTGGAATTTAGCTGAGATGAGGTATAAAAAGGGGACCCGGGGGAGTTAAGGAATAAACATCCGCTCCTCCTCCTCTTGATTTCCACTGTTTTCCCACCGAAAGCTCCGCGAGCGCCACCGGACCACCGATTCACCACCAGCCCTCATCATAGATGTCGAGGAACGCCACCACGAATGCCGAGAGGGCGAAGAGGACTTCTCATGACTACTCCTCGAGCGTGCGTGCCCCAACTGACTTCATCCAGGGCCACTGGTTGGTGTCCCGAGTCTTTGCCGGTCGATTTAAGGACTATGAGAGCCAAGGACGCCTCGCTCCGGGGAGCTAGAGGCTGGCAGAGAACGGGGAGGTCAAGCCTGCGCTGCACGGAGGTGAATGGGTATTCCACACCACTCATATTGACCGAGGGTCTTTAATCCCACCCCATCCCTTCTCCCGGCCTTTCTTGAACTTCTTCGGGGCTCAATTGCACCATCGCCCTCCCAATTCCTTCACGTACTTAGCTGCCTTTGTTTCCCTATGTGAGAACTTCCTTGGCTGTCACCCGCATTGGGGCTTTTTCAAACACTTGTTCACTTCCCGAGTGATGACGGTGAAGAAACCCACTCTCTGGAAGAGAAAACGAACGTAGTTCAGTTGTGTGGGGGTTTGGGAATCCAATTGACGGGCAAAGGAAGCTTCCCTGCATTGAACTTTCCTGATACGGTCAAGGGTTGGCATTCGACAAGGTTTTACTATGAGGATGTCTGAGTTGGGGAAGGTCAGTCGGGTCTCCCTCCATATTCCACAGAACGCATTCGATGGCTTCCCAAGTTGACCGTATCCAAGGAGTAGAAACTTGAGGTGGACTTGCTCGTGACCATATCTTGATAACGCACAAGTATAGGGGATCACAACTATTTTCAAGGGTAGAGTATTCAACCCAAATTTATTGATTCGACACAATGGGAGACAAAGAATATTCTCGAGTATTAGTATCTGAGTTGTCAATTCAACCACACCTGAAAGACTTAATATCTGCAGCAAAGTATTCAGTAGCAAAGTAATATGGAAGTAACGGTAACGGCGGCAAAGTGATAGTAGTAGTTTGTAGTGATTGTAACAATAGCAATGCAAAAGTAACTTATCAAATATAGATATGTGAAAAGCTCATAGGCAATGGATCAGTGATGGATAATTATGTCGGATGGCATTCATCATGCAACAGTTATAAAATAGGGTGACACAGAACTAGCTCCAATTCATCAATTTAATGGAGGCATGTATTCCATATATAGTTATACGTGCTTATGGAAACGAACTTGCATGACATCTTTTGTCCTACCCTCCCGTGGCAGCGGGGTCCTAATGGAAACTAAGGGATATTAAGGCCTCCTTTTAATAGAGAACCGGACCAAAGCATTAACACTTAGTGAATACATGAACTCCTCAAACTACGGTAATCATCGGAAAGAATCCCAGTTATTGTCACCCTGGGTGATGCGGATCATAACTCGTAATATGTCGTGGTTTTGTCATGGCAGATGTCTGGGTAAATGGACTTCGGTTCGAGGCCATTGCTAACGTGATGGACTCAAAGGGGTTGATAGGGACGAGAGACATGGATTGATCCAGGTTCGTCCCCTCAGCTCGAGGTAATAGCCTACGTCCTGCTTTTGTTTGTATTGCTTGATGTATCAGTTACAAGGGAGCTGAAGCTTGACCTAGTATTCGATAACTTGATCTCTAAGTCACCTGGGTCTGCCCTTATATAGGTGGTCTAGACCACGGGTCATACAATTGCTAACCGACTCTCATTGTCTATCCGAGTCTTCCTCTATCTTCTTGTCCAAGTTGTCCCCGGGCGGCTTACACACCCGGGTCTTCTGGGCCACTGTCTGGCCCACCTTATGAGCCGCCAAGCTTCCTGGGCTTTAGGACCACTGGCTCACCTTGGGACAGTGTACGAGCCGCCAAGCATAACCCGGAGCCCTTAGGGCGGGTCATACCGCGGGATTATATCCCCAACGTTAGGCCTTAGGTTGATTTGAGCCTGCTCACTTCACCCTCTTGTCTTGCTCTTTTGGCGAGTCGCCCAGAATGACCCGCCACGATGTCACGTTGACCCTGCAGGAAAGATTCGCTGACGTACCCACCAAATCTTCGCATTAAGTGACTATCCCGAAAATCGAGGCGTCCGCCTCGGCCGAAACATTTCCATCGCCTAGATTTTCGCGCTCATTCTACCTTCTCCTTTTAAATAGGACCGCCCCAGGCGATTTACTACTTCTCCCACTTGCTTCCTCGTCTTCCTCTTCTTGACGCAGCCGCTTCCATCACTCCAGCTCCGGTGCCGCCTCCGCTCCGTCGACAACAGGGCGCTGCATCAACCTATGCGAACCAGAGTTTCATCCATGTTTCACTGCACCGTCGCCGGTAAGCCCGTGCTTCTCCTTAGATCCATTACCGTGCCTGTAGGGTTTGTAGGAAGCCCGCCGCCTTCACGCGGGTTCTTCCGACGCCGTTGCTCTGGGACCTCCGATGTCGGCCACACCCTTGACGCTCACGCCGGCCGCGCCGCTGCGCACGGGGCGACAATGCACAATGCACGGGCCCATCACGGCTCCTTCTCATCGTTTCAGTTTTTGTCTGCTTCACCTGTTCTTCGCTAAGTCTAAAAATAGGAACCTTTTTCTTGCTTTTGTAGATCTATAAATATAGCGGTAGTTTGTGAAACCTATTTTCTAGGACTTAGCCAAATTTCCCCCCCTCTGCGCCGGCTCTCATCAGCCGAAGTATAGCATCTTATACATAGAATCTTTAAGCTCGTAAGTCTCCATAGATTTTAATCTCCTCTTGAGTCACCATGATTTAATTTTCACAATCTTTGAACCGGCAGAATGTCTCGTGCCTCAAACTCCTGTAGCTGGGTCGGGTCGTGCGTTACGGAAGAGTTTTTGATGGACTTTGTTCACACTGGCACTCTCCCTTCCAAAGATGCCATCCACTAGCGGGTCCCGGGTGATGAACTGAGGCATGTTCCCCAAGAAGGAGAGGTGGTCATTTTCTCGGACCATATTGAGCGGGGTTTCGTGCCTCCCCGCTCAAAATTCTTCCGCGATGTCCTTCATTTTTACAAACTCCATCCTCAAGACCTCGCCCCAACTCCGTCTCAAACATCTGCAACTTTAAAGTATTGTGTGAAGTCTATCTACAAGCTAAGCCGTCGGTAGGCCTGTTCCGGGAGTTCTTCTATGCCAACCGTCAAATTGAAGTGAAGGCTGGTACGAGTCTCGAGCTGGGCAGAATTTCTATCCAAAGGTGCCGGGACATCACCTTTCTGGCTATGCAGCTGCCGAGTCACCCAAAGGACTGGAATAAAACGTGGTTCTATTGCAAAGATACTTCTCCAGAGGGTGAACGTCCACTGTCGGGTTACCGTCCTTCCCGGCTCAAGACAATGTTAGAGGTTCCTGGCCGGTTGTCAGCTTCAGAGCGCGCAAGATAGGAGCCGGCTCATGCCAAGATTATGGCCCTCATGGCCAACGGCTTAACTAGACTGGACCTGATCCGCTGCTAGATCTCTTGGCGGATCATGTCATTAAGCCATAGAAGACACCTTATGTGCGAGTACAAGGGCGAATATGACAGCTCACTCTGCTTCAGCCGGTCAACCTTGACAGAAGACGACATCACCACTGCTATCCGGAGTCTCGTTCATGAGACATCCGGAGCCTGCAGCGCTATCGGGTTGATCCCCTTTAGTGCCCTTAATCCGGCCCTAGATGTAAGGCGATTTCTTCCCATCTGTCTCTTGGACCTTACTTGTACCTTGCTGATCTACTGCCTTTAACCGGCTTATTCTTTCAGGCCGACTCTAATTTCTGGAAGAAGGAATACATCCCTCCCTGGAAAAATACCAAGAAGAAGGCCCCGTCTAAGAAGCCCAAAAGGATGCCCCGCAAGAGGGTTGGTTTGACCCGCCGCAATCATCCGGTTCAGAGGTACAATTTTAGCTGTTTTCTGATACTTTGTTTTCTCATTTCACTAATGCTTGTTTTACTCACAAGATGATGTGGAGACCAGCCACGCTAATGCCCCTGAGGTAATCTATCTTTCTTCCGGCTCAGAATATTTTTTACCCCGGAAGCCGCGACGGGTTATTGGAAAAGTTCCCCTCTCTCTCACCCTCTTGCTTATCTAGACCCTCATTTTATTTTGAAAAAAGCAACAACAGGCTGATCGTCGTCAGACCCGGAGCGTCGGCTCTATAGATCTTGTGTCCAGTTTACTGAACTCCCCGACTCCAAAGAAGTGCCCTGCAGAGGTATATATCTCTTGTTTGACTGGTTTTCTTTGCCATTTCAATACTGTCTTATCTTTTCTCAACTATCTCTCAGAGGTCACCTTCCTCTAGCGACTCTAGGGCGACCGCCCTGCCGCATCCTAAGATCAACCCGCTGTAAGTATTTCCTTTAACCGTGCATTTCTGTTTCCTTTGGCAGTTGTAATCCTTGGGTTCTGATATTCTTGCTCTCCAGGGCTCAAGGGAAGCGTCAAAAGACGAACAAGTCCTCCCCTAGCCCTGCAGCCCAAGAGCCGGAGCATGACGAACCGGACGAGTCACGACCGGATGTGGATCCGCCAGCCGCATCTACTGGGCCGGCTGTTGAAGATATCATCCCAGAGAGCCCTCCAAGGGATCCTTCGAAACCACCAAGTCCTGCCCAGATGACCAAGAACGCTGCCACTCCGGACGTCGTGATCACCGGCTCTGGCTTCCAGTATCCCCCGGCTCATGTGCTGACCAAGCATAAAGAGCCGACTGAAGCATCGAAGAAGTTGGAATTTGAATCTTCTGCCTTTGAGAAGATGACAGCCAATGAGCTTCATGCCAGTTATGTGAACCGGCTTTCCACCAGCCGGGATTTGGAGTTTCGGCTGGTCAGCCTGATGAAGAAAAAATATGAGGTACTCCTTTTCCTGTTATAACCTTCCATAGCCCCCAAGGGCCGGCTCAATCTAAAGTTGAGCCGGGTCTTTCATGATCTTCCTTGTAGAAAATCCAAATCCGTAGCCCCCAAGGTCCGGCTTAATCTAATCTAAAGTTGAGCCGGGTCTTTCATGATCTTCCTTGTAGAAAATCCAAATCCATAACCCCCAAGGGCCGGCTTAATGTAATCTAAAGTTGAGCCGGGTCTTTCATGATCTTCCTTGTAGAAAATCCAAATCCGTAGCGCCCAAGGGCCGGCTTAATCTAGTCCAAAGTTGAGTCAGGCCTTTCAGTGCCAAAACCTCTAAAAATAGACATTAGCCCCCAAGTATCACACATATTGCTTGCGATCTGTTTGGTGACTTGCCTACTAATATTATGCTTTGACATACCGCAGGAAACTTTAGCTAAAGCAGGGTCGCAGTTGACGGATGTGAAGACCAATCTGGCGGCTCAACAAACGGCTCGAAGTGCTACAGATGAGCAATGCCGGCTCCTCTCTGAGGAGTTGGATACAATCAAGGCCGACTTTGCCTCCTTTAAAAAATCAGCCAAGTCTGAGAAGGCCTCCTTGACCAAGCGGGTGGATGACGCTAATCAACGGCTGATAGTTGTATCAGATGAACTCCAAGCCTTGAAGCGTCATATTACCAGAATGACAGCCGCCCTCTTTGGTAAGTTTCTCATATCTTGTGCTTCAGTGGTCCTATAATACTTGTACTGGCGACTCATCATGAAGGTTTCGACTTATGCAGGCCCTAGGAGCCGACAACTGGCTTCTGACAGTCTGTTGTCGTTGAAGGCTATCTATACCCCGACGGAGCAGCTGTACTGCGGTGCGGTGTGCACTATTGAAGTTGTGCAATACAAAGAGAAGATTCCTACAACTCTCAAGGGCGTCTTGGAGCTCTTGTCCACCATGCCCAAGCAGATTGCCGAGTTAAAGAAATCAGCCGCCCGCCATGGGGCGATTGCGGGCATCAGCCGGGCCTTGGCCTCCTCTCCAGAGCTAACATTAGCCGAGATGATGGATGGATTCCCTTCAAAGAAAGACGATGGTTCTGAGTTCACCGTTGCTGACTACAGCCAGTGCGTAAAGGATTCTAGAGTGCCGACTTCCGTCTTAGCGGAGGAAGCTGACCTGACGACCTACCAGGCGGCTTATGGCCGTGACCAAAAGAGAATCTGCGGTCCGCTTTTCGAGTGCAAGGACTTAATGCCTGCCCGCAGTAAGGACCTCTTTGCTCCTGACCTTGACCCGTCTCCTTACTTTGAAGAAGGCTCTTTTGCGGCTCTAACAAACTGCAACTGGGACTTGGACAATCTTCAGATCGGGGTCACCGAAGAGCCGAAGCAGGATGACCTGGTAGCTAGCTAGTCTACTTTCAAAAACTTGTAACAACCGACTCTCCATGACTCGCCGTGTGGCATTTGAAAAGACTTGTCCGAAATTTTGGGCTCCTTAGGGAGTGTATGTAATAGACTAGATGTCACTTTTGCTTCTTCTGAATCTTGTTCTATCATGCTGTATAAAATGATCCGGCTCTTCAACTGTCATTGCCTTTGTATGCTGCTTTGAGCCCTTATGCTGCTTTGTCAACATAGAAGACATCGGTGGCCAAGATTAGGTAAGCTACACCCGGAGGTGGTAAGCGCCCTCGGCAATCATGGCTAATCTGGTTAGCCGAGGATGGAAGAAAGCCTAGCCGATAAGGCATTAGAAGCTATACCCGGAGGTAAGAAGCCGCTCTCCGTAGGTTGTTTAAGGTTAGATAAGCTACAACCGGAGGTGGGAGACCCGCTTGACAACCATGGCTAATCTGGTTAGCCGGAGATGGCAGAAAACCTGGCCGATAAGGTGTTAGAAGCTATACCCGGAGGTAAGAAGCCGCCCTCCGCCGGTTGTTTAAGGTTAGATAAGCTACACCCGGAGGTGGGAAGCCCCCTTGAAAACCATGGCTAATCTGGTTAGCCAGACATGGCATAAAGCCTGGCCGATAAGGCGTTAGAAGCTATACCCGGAGGTAAGAAGCCGCCCTTCGCCGGTTGTTAGAGTTAGATACCCGTCGGTAAAAAAACATCCTACAACCGTGGCTAATCATGTTAGCCGGAGATTTGGCATGAAGCCGGCCGATAGGGTGTTAGAAGCGATACCCGTCGGTAATAAGCCCCCTTCAGCAATATGGCACAAACGCCGGCCGATAAAGCATTAGAAGTGATACTCGAAGGTAAGAAGCCACCCTCCGCCGCGGCTAATCATGTTAGCCGGAGATTTTGGCATAGAGCCGGGCCGATAAGCATTAGAAGCGATACCTGAAGGTAAGAAGCCGCCCTCCGCCGCAGTTGATCTATCATATGGAATTTTTATGAACTCTTCTTGTATGAACAAAGATGCACGTAACTAAAGAGGTCCCGTCTTGCGGGGATGTTATCTTATTTATACATGGTATGTATAATGATAGTGTACAATGGCATGTCTCAACACCCTCATGTGTAATACGACCGTAGACGTGCTATGTTCCATGGCCGGCGGGTTTCCTGACCCGCCGTCTCCGAGTCATCCCTAATATCAACGAGATAGTATGACCCATTGTTGAGATTTCTACGGACCACCAAAGGTCCTTCCCAAGGAGGAGATAACATATGCATGCCTGTCTGGTCTTGAATGAGCCGGAGCACTAAGTCGCCTTCCTGGAACCTCCGGGTCTTGATTCTGCGGCTGTGGTAGCGGCGCAGGTCTTGCTGATAGATCGCCGATCGAGCAGCCGCCAGCTCCCGCACTTCTTCCAAAGCATCCAACACGTCTTGACGTGCCATCTCATTATCCGTCTCAACATAAGCCGCCACACGTGGCGAATCATGCCGGATGTCACTTGTCAATACTGCCTCGGCACCGTACCCCATAAAGAAAGGTGTATAGCCTATAGATCTGTTGGGGGTAGTCCTGCCACTCCATAAGACGGAAGGCAATTCTTCTACCCAACACCTGGGCGTTTGTTGTAAAGGAACCATAAGCCGTGGCTTGATACCCCTTAAAATCTCTTGATTAGCACGCCCCGCCTGACCATTAGACTGTGGATGTGTAACTGCTGAAACATCCATCAGGATGTGCTCCTTGTCACAGAACTCTTTCATAGCCCCCTTTGATAGATTTGTGCCATTGTCGGTGATAATGCTATGAGGGTAACCAAAACGGTAGGTCAGCTTCTTAACAAATTCAACTGCTATAGCCACATCACACTTGCTAACCGACTTTAACTTGTGGCTGGCCCCCAGCCGGCGTCGTCGATGTAGAGCCGGCCGCGTTAACTCTTGCTCATTCTACCAACCGCGTATCCCTCGAGCCCAGGGAGAGAGCCCTTTGAAAACTCAACACCACCGAGCGCAAGCCCCACGGTGGGTGCCAACTGTCGTGGTTTTGTCACGACAGATGTCCGGGTAAATGGACTTCGGTTCGAGGACATTGCTAACATGATGGACTCAAAGGGGTTGATCGGGATGAGAGACACGGATTTATCCAGGTTAGGCCCCTCAACTCGAGGTAATAGCCTACGTACTGCTTGTGTTTGTATTGCTTGATGTATCGGTTACAAGGGAGCTGAAGCTTGACCTAGTATTCGATAACCTAATCTCTAAGTCGCCCCGGGTCTGCCCTTATATAGGAGGTCTAGACCACGGGTCATACAATTGGTAACCGACTCTCATTGTCTATCCGAGTCTTCCTCTATCTTCTTTTCCAAGTTGTCCCTGGGCGGCTTACACACCCGGGTCTTCTGGGCCACTATCCGTCCCACCCTATGAGCCGCCAAGCTTCCTAGGCTTTAGGACCACTGGCTCACCTTGGGACAGTGTACGAGCCGCCAAGCATAACCCGAAGCCCTTAGGGCGGGTCATATCGCGGGATTATATCCCCAACATAATAGGTGTCTACAACTTGCAAGATAGGATCAAGAATACATATATATATATATATATATATATATATTCATGATAACACAATAGGTTCAAATCTGAAATCATGGCTCGCGGGCCCTAGTGACAAGCATTAAGCATAGCAAAGTCGTAGCAACATCAATCTCAGAACATAGTGGATACTAGGGATCAAACCCTAACAAAACTAACTCGATTACATGATAAATCTCATCCAACCAATCACCGTCTAGCAAGCCTACAATGAGATTACTCATGAACGGTGGAAAGCATCATGAAATGTGTGATGAAGGATGGTTGGTGATGACGAGGGCGTCTATTTCCCCTCTTCGGGGCCCAAAACGCACTCTAGATCTGGTCTCTCGAGGAAGAACAGGAGGTGGCGGCGGCTCCATATCGTGAAACGTGATGAACTCTTCTCTTTGATGAATAGGAATATATAGAAGTGGAAACGAGGTCGGAGGAGCGACAGGGGGCCACAAGCCACAGGGGCGCGCCCTAGGGGTGAGCGCGCCCCCTGGCTTGTGGCCAGGTGGTGGGCCCCCTACAGTTGATTCTTTCGCCAATATATTTTTAATTCCAAAAATATTCTCCATAAATTTTCAGGTCAATCCGAGAACTTTTATTTTTGCACAAAATTAACACCAAGGAAATTCTGCTAAAAACAGCGTCAGCCCGTGTTAGTTCCATTCAAATCATGCAAATTAGGGTCCAAAACAAGGGCATAAGAGTTTGGATATGTATCACTGCACTGGTGGCCCTGGTGAACCAGGGTGTCAATGGGTTGGACATGCTGGATGTCATCGTTTTCTCACGTAAGATGCCATGGGGTGGCTTATCAAGAGTTTTTGGGGCCGAAGGACGTCGGTGGACTCTGGTAATGGGATCGGGAACAAGCAGTGCAAGACACATGATGTACCCAGGTTTGGGGCCCTCCATGGGAGGTAACACCCCTAGTCCTACCTATCTAGTTGATGGGCTAAGAGGCTACAATGGTGCTCCAAGAGCTATTGGTTGGAGGAGGAAGAAGGAGCTAGCCGACTCTTCCTACCTCTCTTTGTGTGGAACTATTTATGGGGAAGATGGTGAGAATGCCTGCCCCTCGCATGGGGGCACCGATGGGGTTTTATATGCATACCCCACGACTTAGAATATGCATGGGTCGTACTAAGGTGCGGGGCCTGGTCGACAGTCCCTCTGGCCGGCCGATGGGTGCCTACTGGGGCTCACCGGTCGGATTCCGCTATTTGTCCACAGAAACCTGCCTTGGCACGGGCCGCACTATGCGGGGTAGCCTGGCAGCAGCCGGCACGGTCAGCGGTACGACCATCCGCCCTATAGCCACACGAGGACGGGTAATGGAGTGGACGAGGGACGTGTCTATGCGGTCGTGTCGGCTGGTCGTGGTCAACCATGGTCAGCGGTACGACATCCCACACTTTAGCCATGCGATCCCCCCGTCAGTCGTCACTCTAGCCACGCGGGTAACCGTCGTGGGGGTCACGTCTTGTCGCCGTACGCGGGCTTGGTGGGAGGTGACCGGTGGTCGTCCGACTGAGGGTCAGTGGAGGAATCGGCTATCGCCACGCTCGCCGGCTGCCCGCCAGCCGGCCATGGGCTAGCCGACCATGCTCCAGCTGACCGTGGGCCAGCCAGCTGTACGCCAACCGGCCGAACATGAGCCAGCCGTTTCATTTTGAAAAGAGGTTGAACCTCCCTACTTTGGAATACCCGGGGGTTATATCCTCGTCAGTAGTCCCCGAAGCAGGCGGTTTCCCGCGTCCTCCTAGCGAGGGAGAGCTGATGACTTCATGGCTCCCCGAAAGGGCTGGCACGTGTCTTGGGGCTACGACCCGACTGGCTAAACCCGCCGACAGCCATGCCCGATGCCTTGGGTTCTGTGGCGACGCTTCGTAGTGCACATCGGGTCGCGGCACGCAACATGTGGCGTTACGAATGCCATGGGCCCCGCCCTTGGAGACGCGACGGGACGTCGCCCCCAGGCCTAGCCTAGTAGGCCTCGGGCCATGGGCAGGGGATCCTTTGCGACTAGGTCCCCGCGGTTACGGCCCATAACACCCACGTCGGGCAGATTTTTCGAGGACGTGGGCGCAGTTAATCCCAATGTCCCTAGGCCTTCGCCCCCTATTTATACAGGGAGGGGGAGGGGTGGAGGCAGTTAGTGCTCCCCTCCCCATTGTCTTCTTGCTCTCGCCGCTCCGCGCGTCGAGCTTGTGTTGACCTGCTATTGCCTGCCCTCTCGCTCCAGCCGCTACCGTAGGTGGGAGATCATCGGAGTCCGCAGTACCAGGAGCCTCCGTCGCCCTGGTCCCGATGCACACGCGCACCCCGAAGATGGCTGGCGGTCTATCCGGCAACTGGGGCGGATCCATTGTGATAGTGGAGGACATTGCATACCTCCATCGCGCCTGCATGTTGCCATCGGAGGACCGCGTTGTTGCCTGTCCTCTGGGTGGTGAGGTGGTGTCGGAGCTAGAGGAAAGGGAGTTCGTGGTTTTCGCCTTGCATTTGTTGTGCGGTTTTGGCCTGCCGGCGAGTAGATTCTTTAGGTTTTTGCTCGACACCCTCGACCTTCAGCCGCATCAGCTGGGGCCGAATTCCATTTTGCAGCTTTCCAGCTTCATCACCCTTTATGGAGCTATGGTGGAAGGTTTTCTATCTCAAGGCGCTGAAGAATGCCAACGAGCCATATGCCTGCAGGGGGGTCTACGTTCATGGGACTCCCTTTCCATGCATCACCCTCATCGAGTCTGTCAAGAAGTGGAACAGTTGTTCTTCTATGTGAAGAACGTCAACCCGGCGAATGACTATGTCCGGCTGCCGTGCTTCGTCAAGGTCTCGTCCATAGGGGCGAACTGGACGCTGGATGCACCGGTTGAGGAGGTCACCAGCATCCTGGGCCGGCTGCACTCCATGAGGAGTGGAGAAGGATTGGTCATGGCTGACCTGGTGGCCGCCTTCATCGACCGCCAGGTGCTACCTCTACAACAGAGGCTGCACTATATCTGTGACATCGGGGGCCGGCACGACCCGCGCCGGTTATCCACCTTCAAGCTGACGTCGGCTCAAGTGGCGGAGTGAGTGAACTCTGTCACCAACTTCAAGCTAGAGACGCGCACATGGCGCTTTGGCAAGATGCCGTACAATCGACTCAACCCGGCGCCACCGATATGTCCGGCCTCACCCGTTCTATGCCCCCTCATCCGTCTCCTCCCGGCCTTCATGCTCACGTATCATGCTGACCGCAGCATTTTGTGCGACAGAACACGCCAGACTGCCCGCACCCCCAGGTGTTCGAGGAGGATCATGCCGAATCCGACCCGAAGGACTTAGAGTTGGGAGGGGGCATTGAGGAGGAGGTCGAGTCCTCCGAAGAGGTCAAGGACGACTGGACGATCGGAGACCTAGGAGCCGGCGGGTCCCGGGCGGCTGGTGAGTTTGATCTTGCACCCACGATCCATGATTGGACCGATGATGACGATGATGATGACGTACAGATCTTAGATGCGCCTCCCCCATAGCTCGAAGGGAGCTGCAGGGAAGGAGCGAGGAGCTGCCAGGTAGGGGTTGGACGGGCGACGCGACCCGGAGTGAGAAGTGGCTGGCTGCCCGGTAGCCAGCCGCGCTTCAGCTGGTGCGGAAGAAGACGCGCCACTGTCGCGAAGAAGCCACCCCAGGTTAGGCGCCCCCTTCCCATGGTTGCTAGGTAAAGGCTTATTTCCTATGAATTGTGTCTTTTTTGCTTCGAGCCGCCCAGGGTTCGGGGGATAACCTCCTCCCCTTTTTCAACGAGGCCTTGAGCTCCAAGACACGGAGTCTGCCACGACCCCGATGGATGCCACTAGCCAGCTCGCTCTAGAGTACGCGACTACAGTGAGGGAGGAGAATAGGCGGTAGGCCGAGCAGCGGGCCGCGAAGGGGACGTCGAAGGGCGGCACTTCATGCTCGGCGACATCAAGCGGTGGGAGGCGGAGATGGAGCCCGGACTCCACACATGCGACAGAGTCGGTCGAGGAGTCGGCCCGAAGGTTCTGACCGCCATCGAGTGAGTCAAGGGGCCCGGCCACGGAGATGGCCCATCTCGAGGCGGAGACGGTATGGCCGGCGGATATGGCCCCCGAGCCGGCCGTGGAAGCGGCACAGCAGCCGAAGCCAGTTGTGACTCTGTACCTCGTTGAGCCGGCTGCCTGAGGAGGGCTTGGCACCGACCGTCGTGCCCTTGTGGTCGCTATGCGGCCCAGCCAGCCGTCGTCGTGGCGGACACGGTGCCGAGTGGTGGGCCGAGCCATTCGAGGAGGAACATGGTCGATGTCCTTAAGGACTAGCAGGCGTTATCTTGCGACCCGTCTGCCTCCGTCAGGGAGTCCTGGATTAAGGGGGTCCTGAGGAGGCCGACCTATTTCTCATGTGTCGGACTGTTGATACGTCTCCATCATATCTATAACTTTTGTTTCTTTCATGCCAATATTCTACAACTTTCATATACTTTTGACAACTTTTTATACTATTTTTGGGACTAACATATTGATCTAGTGCCCAGTGCCAGTTCCTGCTTGTTGCATGTTTTCTGTTTCGTAGAAAATCCATATCAAATGAAGTCCAAACGCGATAAAAACTTACAGAGATTTTTCTGGAATATATGTGATTTTTGGGAAAAAGAATGAACGCGAGACGATGCACGAGGAGGTGACAAGCCTGCCAGGCGCGACCACCCCCTGGCCACGCCCTGGGCCCTTGTGACCATCTCTTAAGGCGGTTGGTGCCCTTATTTCACCGCAGGAAAGCTAATTTTTGTATACAGATGCCCTCAAAATTTCAGCCCAATGGGAGTTACGGATCCCCGTATATTTTAGAAACGGTGAAAGGCCAGAATCTGGGAGCGCAGAAATAGAAGGAAACACACAGAGAGAGATCCAATCTCGGAGGGTTCTCACCCCTCCGCCACCATGGAGGCCAAGGACTAGAGGGGAAACACTCCTCTCATCTAGGGGGGAGGTCAAGGAAGAAGAAGAACGAGGGGTCTCTCTCGCCCTCTCTCTCAGTGGCACCGGAACGCCACCGAGGTAATCATCGTGACGATGATATACTCCAACAACTCAGTCATCTTCACTGACACCTCCATCACCTTCTCCCATCTATTTATAGTGGTCCACTATCCCGCACCCCGCTGTACCCTATACTTTAACAGGGTGCTTTATGCTTCATATTATTATCAAATGATGTGTTGCCATCCTATGATGTCTGAGTAGATTTTTGTTATCCTATGGGTTGCTTGATGATCAAGATTGGTTTGAGTTGCATGTTTTATTGTTGGTGTTGTCCTATGGTGCCCTCCGTGTCAAGAAAGCATGAGGGATCCTCGCTGTAGGGTGTACCAATGTGTTCATGATTTGCCTGTGGTGGGTTGCTTGAGTGACAAAATCATAAACCCCAGTAGGTGGGTTGTTGCATATGGGACTAAAGAGGACTTGATACTTAATGCTATGGTTGGGTTTTATCTTAATGATATTTAGTAGTTGCGGAAGCTTGCTAGAATTCCAATCATAAGTGCATATGATCCAAGTAGAGAATGTATGTTAGCTAATGCATCTCCCTCATATAAAATTGCAATAATGATGACCGGTCTAGTTATCGATTGTCTATGGACAATTCTGCAACTCCTACCACCACTTTTACACACTCGTTAAACTAACTTAATTGTTACTTTATCTTAGCAGCCCCTAATTTTATTTACGTGCTCTTTACTATCTTTCAACCCTATCACACAACACCTACAAAGTACTTCTAGTTTCATACTTATTCTAGTTTCATACTTATTCTAGTTTCATACGTGCTCTTTGCGTAGAGTTGTATCGGTGGTCGATAGAACTTGAGGGAATATTTGTTCTTCCTTTAGCTCCTCGCTGGGTTCGACACTCTTACTTATCGAGAAAGGCTACAATTTATCCCATATACTTGTGGGTTATCAAGACCTTTTTCTAGCGCCGTTGCCGAGGAGCAATAGCGTGGGGTGAATATTCTCATGTGTGCTTGTTTGCTTTTTATCACTAAGTAGATTTTTTTGCTTTTCTAATTTGTTTTCTATCTTTAGATATGGGTAGGAAACGTAAAATACCAAAAAAATAGTTGTACTTGTTGCTCCAAAAGTTGAGGAACCACTAGTGTTCCGTACCACCAAAGAATATTACTTGGGCCATCTTCGATCCACTTGTGCTTGTTCTAAAAACCCAACTAGCTTAGTTGAGGAAAATCATTAAATGATCATGCTCATTATGTGCCACACCGCATATCTCAAAAAGGGAAACTCTTGTGGCATCAAATTAACACTTTGTGTTGCTATGCTTGGAATCTATGTGAAATTTATGATTTTACTTGTTGTTCTAAAGAAGATAAAAAACACCTTCCCTACCAATGTGTGTTTAATGATAATGAAATATTATCCTCTTATGCCAAGGAGGCCTATTCCTATAATAATGTTGAACAAACTGAAGAATTTGTTGCTTTTAAGGGTGCCTATGAAATTAATTCTTTCATTGAAAAGTTTGATGCTACTCTTTACAATTCCGAATTTTTTTCCATACTTAAATATTGCTATGAAAACTATGCTTCTAATGATTATGTTAAAAAGTTTATTGAAAGAATGACCGCTTCCTTGGAAGAGACTAAAATTTTGCAGGAATCTATGGAAGAAGAATTTGCCAAAATTGTGAGCTCATTAGATGAAAAAGATGAGGAGGAGAGCGAAGAACAAAAGGAGGAAGAGCGAATTAGCTACCCGTGCCCACCTTCTAATGAGAGTAATTCTTCAACTCATATAGTGTTTAATTTCCCTTCATGCTTACCGAAGGATGAATGCTATGATAATTGTTATGATCCCTTGGATTCATTTGAAATATCCCCTTTTGATGAATTTGATGCTTTCTATGCTTGTGGCCATGATGCCAATATGAATGATTCTCATGGAGATGAACTTGCTATAGTTCCTTATGTTAAACGTGAAATTGTTGCTATTGCACCCACACATGATAGTCCTATTATCTTTTTGAATTCTCCCAACTACACTATATTAGAGAAGTTTGCACTTATTAAGGATTATATAGATGAGTTGCCTTCTACTATTGCACATGATAATTTAGATAAATATAATATGCATGTGCTTGCTGCTCCTACTTGAAATTACTATGAGATAGGAACTACATCTCCGCCTCTCTATGTTTCCAATACGATAAAATTGCAAGAAACTATTTTTACTATGCATTGGCCTTTACTTTGTCTGCATGAATTATTTTTTATGACATGCCGATGCTTATGAAGAGAGTTATACTTCGTTGTTGCATGGTATATGCTACTTTGTGCTCACTATTAAATTAAAAATCATTGTTAATTAAAATTGGCTTTGATATACCTTGGGATCCGGGTGGATCCATTACTTGAGCACTATATGCCTAGCTTACTGGCTTTAAAGAAAGCACTGCTTGGGAGACAACCTGGAAGTTTAGAGAGTCATTTTATTCTGTTGTGTGCTTTTATATAGTTAAAAAACAAAAAAATAAACTGGGGAACCTAAAACTTTTCCAAAAAGAGAATTAAAATAAGAAGGACGAGCACCGTTCAAGTGGGGGAGCTCCTTGAACTTTGTTCATGCCCATGGAAACTTTGTGAATCTTGATTACAGAAACTTTTCAACAAAAATAATTATCCCCTTGTATAAATACATTTTATTATAAAAATAATGTGCCAAGATTTGCCTTTAGGATGATTAGATTGCTTGTTTGGTGTGTGCAGTGACAAAACAAAAACTTTGGCTGTAGTGCATGAATTTACATTTTTTAGTGGAATGTTAAAGTTTCTGAAATTTTTACACAGTACTTATAGGCAAAAAAATTATTTGGTAACAATTTTTAATAATTTTTAGAGTTATATAAGTATGGTGAATGTTCAAATTACTACAGACTGTCCTATTTTTGATAGATTCAGTTTTTGATGCATTGTTTTGCTCGTTTTGATGAAACTATCGATTGTATCAGTGGTATAAGCCATGGAAAAGTTATATTACAGTAGCTAAAATGCAAAAAAAAAATATGAATTGGCTGGCAACAATTCTTAAAATGAAAATTTGCTTTATTATACTAATGGATCTCACGAGGGTTTTGTTAAGTTTTGTGTGATTGAAGTTTTCAAGTTTTGGGTGAGATCATGATGGATGAATGAATAAAGAGTGGAAAGAGACTGAGCTTGGGGATGCCCTAGGCACCCCAAGGTAATATTCAAGGACTCCCAATAAACTAAGCTTTGGGATGCCCCCTCTTTCTTCTAACAATCATCGACAATTTTACTTGGTGCTATATTTTTATTCGTCACATGATATGCGTAAATCTTGGAGCGTGATGTGCTTTTTATTTTTATTTTAATGATGCATCATGCTGGTATGAGACAATCCTTGTTATATTTATATAATGCTTCATTCACTTCACTTATATTTTTTGAGTATGGATTTATAGAATGCTTCATGTGCTTCACTTATACCATTTGAAGTTTGGATTGCCTCTTTCTCGACACATGGAAAACCGGCATTTGTAGAATACTCTTTTGCTTCACTTATATTTATTAGAGCGGGGGCATATATTTTGCTGAAAGAATTAAACTCTCATGTTCACTTATACCTATTTATAGAGTCAACTTGAATTGGTCATTCACATGGTTAGTCATAAAATCCTACATAAAACTTGTAGATCACTGAATATGGTATGTTTGATTCGTTGCAATAGTTTTGCAATATAAAGATGGTGATATTAGAGTCATGCTAGTGAGTAATTATGGATTGGTAGAAATACTTGTGTAAAGGTTTATGATTCGCATAGCATGCACGTATGGTGAACCGTTATGTAAGGAAGTCGGAGCATGATTTATTTATTGACTGTTAACCATTGTGTGAGGGGCAGGAGCGCACAATGCTTAACTCCTACCAACCTCTCCCCTAGGAGCATGCGTATAATACCTTGCTTCGATGACTAATAGACTTTTGCAATAAATATGTGATTTCTTTATGACTAATGTGATCCATGGATTATACGCCTTCTCACCCTTTCACCTTTGCTAGACTTTCTAGTACCGCGCAACTTTCACTGGTGCATTAAGCCCACCATATATCCTCCCTCAAGACAGCCACCATACCTACCTATTTTGGCATTTCCATAGCCATTCCTAGATATATTGCCATGCAACTTCCACCGTTCCTTTTATTATGACACACACCATCATTTTCATATTGCTTTGCATGATCGTAAGATAGCTAGCATGATATTTTCATGGCTTGTTTGTTTTTGATGTCATTTGCTATGCTGGGTCATTGCATATCCCGGTACACCGCTGGAGCCATTCATATAGAGTCATATTTTGTTCTAGGTATTGAGTTGTAATTTTATTTTGAGTTATAAGTAAATGAAAGTGTGATGACCATCATCATTAGAGTATTGTCTCATGTGAGGAAAGGATGATGGAAGCTATGATTCCCTCACAAGTTGGGATGAGACTCCGGACTTTGTGAAGAATAAAAGAGGCCAGCGAAGCCCAAATAAAAAAACTAGGCCTTAGATGCTCAGCAATAATAATAGTAATAATAATAATAAAATAAAAATAAATAAATAAGAGAGACACAAAAGTAAGAAGGGACAATGCTAGTATCCTTTTTCTACACTTGTGCTTCAAAGTCGCACCATGATCTTCATGATAGAGAGTCTCCTATTTTGTCACTTTCATATACTAATGGGAATTTTTCATTTTATAACTTGGTTTGCATATTCCAATGATGCGTGTGGGGACCCCGACTCATAAGTCGTGATCACCAAATGTACGTGCACAGTGATCCCAGAGATCAATGCTAAATGAACACACAGAAACTGAATAACAAGAGTCTTACATCCATTACATACTGGTTTACTCAAATATGGCCTTCACGGCCAAGTCTTCATATGATTGCAGAGGAAATGTTCAATGATAGCATGAACCCATGCCATCTGCCTTAACCCTACAAGCATTCTGACTAGGAAGCGTCCTAGCTCACATGTCCGTCGCCAAGGTAATCTTCATCATAACCTGATCTTTCATGTCTGGCCAATAAAATAACTAGTGGCAAGACAATGAGTACTTTGAATGTACTCGCAAGCAACCCATGTTTGGAACAAGGTAATCACAATGCATGATATAGCACTAATAGGTAAGTTTTGCAGAAAGTTAGTTTTGAGTGCAATGCCATGATCAAGTAACTTAAGTAAGCATGCATCAACCATAGATAGGTGTTCATAAGAACATTTCACAATCATCATCATAAGTAGGGGGTTGGATATCTCATGTTCAACCATCACACCAATTCCTCAGACTTGTCTCATGTACCTTATGAACACCTCAGGTTCAGTCATCATGCCAAGTCAACCGACTCGACTCAAGTATCATCCTTGTCACCACACACACACACACCAAGTTTGCAAAAACATCTAGATGTGGCATAAGCAGCACAACCCAACTGTCCTTGACCATGGACATGGCTATTCGAATAGGTTTACACTCTACAGAGGTTGCACACTTTACCCACAAGATTCGGGGAACTTCCGTGTCATCCACGACTCGCGGTATATTACATACCCGAGTAAGCACCCGAAAAATGCCTTTCCCATGGCGATACCAAACAAAGAGTCCACTCATTGGTGACATCCCTCATGATATACATCACTTGTACCATCCATGAGGGCACGCAACGGTGTGCCCAGTGCCTATCAAGACAACACATGACCTTCCACTCTGGGACGACCCCGTCTCGAGAGTGAACTTTTCACTCTTGCCACTAGTAATGCGGGATCCTTTCTAGCACCAACCATAGTAATCAACAAAGCCCCTTCCCATATAGGGGTATAGTGGTTGTACATGTAAGGTTGGGATGGTCGACAAATCTTAAACCCTCCATTTTCGAAAACACACTCTCAACTTGTTCCGGCACACCACTTCTTTCTCAAGTGGTCACCTATCTCATCATCATCTCCCTCGGGCATTAGTGGCGCCCGACGGGGTTTTTGAAAAGTCATTGAAATCATTCTTCCTTTCCATCTCAATGCATAATCCCGAACCCACTTGTGTAGCATCTACTAGCATCCTATCTACACCCACCCGCATAACCCTCATAAGGTGGTAGGGTCATGCACGATGCAAGTGTCAACGGTAAAAGCATCGGAGGCACCCAACCGAAGGGGGAGCACCACAACATGATCAATCATCAAAACAACAAGTGCTATATGACATGCATGAAAAAGTTTCTTAACATGGTCGAAGGGCTGCTTGCCTGGCTTAACAATGTCTTCGAGGTCTTCACCCGCTTCTCGTCCACTCCGACCATTTCATCTACTTCATCAACTATCATCGAAAACAATTGTAATAAGCAACACAACAAGGAGAGAAATAAAAGTGCTATATAATTAGGAGTTTTATTTTTGTTGGACACCTCTGGTCTCATGAAAAATAACCAAGTAGGTTATGGAGGATGTGGGTCAGGGGGGAGTTTTGAATGGCGGGAATGATGGAAATAATGGTCCTTTAAGACGTTAACAGAAAATATTTTTATAAAAATGAGTGGACGAACCCAACAAATAGGGCATGATTTTAGAAACATGTGGAAAGTGGTTTCACTGGATTTGGATTTGGGATGGATTTCCTAGGGATCTGCAAAGATGAGATAAATGGAAAAGTGGGTTATTTATTAGGTCCAACAGAATAGGTGCATGGTAAAAATGTTCACCATGGCTAGAAAAGTAGGGTATGACACTTAGAGTACCTATAAATTGGAATTACTCCATTTGGAGATTATATGGATGCTCTGGGAATTTGCAAAGTGGTGCATTCCAAAGTTCAAATTCAAATTTGAATTTGAAACGTACATACATGTTTGCAAAAAAATGTGCAATGCACATATTTAGAGAGTTCAAGATTTTAGGAATCTTTAGGATTTTGAATTAGCTAAAATGGAGGTCATATGAATTTAATTTGGATTTATCTTCATCTCTAAAAAAAAGGGGGAAAGAATTTACCCAGCGAAGAAATCTGCTAAACTACGCTCAGGGGCGCAGGATAGCGCCTGGGCCCGCCCAGGGACCCGGCCTGGCCAGAAGAGTGCCACACCGAAGGCGCACCCAGGGAATACGCCTTCACCTGGCGAAGGCGTTACCCCGGCGTCCCCGCCTCCACTTAAGCCATGACCCGGCCGGTTGGGTCGCTTCCAGGCGGGCCCCGCCTGCCTGGGTCATCCCCTTCATCCCCGCCCGAACAGGGGGGAGCAGGGGAGGCGAGGTTGAGCGGGCGCCGGCGCTGTGCCGGCTGCTCAGCCCGTCCCCGACGAGGCTTCGGCCACCTGCGCGTTCGGGGCAAGGAGCCACACTCGCGTGGGTGGTCCCTAGCCCCAGGGAAGGTTAGGGTCGCCTACGGCGTCGACCATGGCGGAGGTAGTCGACCGCGGCGCTAGGCCCTGTTAGTGCATCTAGTGCCCCTTAGTGATTTTGGTGTATTGAAGACTTATAGGTTAAGGTACTAATTTGTTTGTGAGTGTACACAGGCTCTATATGTCGATGAGGAGTTTGATATATTCAGAGATTATCGACCCCTAAAAATGTATGTCTTCAATTGAAGACTTTGCTGAATACTTTCTGAACACTTTGGTGAAGACTTTGTGAAGACTTTGAAAATGAAGAAGTTGGTGTGACCTTGAATATATGAACGAGGAATATGAAGCGTGAAGACTTTTGTTTTCGTAGTTTCATTTCCTTTATTTGATTCATAATAAATGTCGTACTGTTAAAGGGGCTGAGGTAATACTAAGGAAAATTTCCAACTGATGCTCAACTCCAAAATCCTCAACCTATACAATCCTTCGAGTGAAGCCTTTGGAAATCTCTTACGGTTTAGTCAAGTTCTTCAGTGACAGAGACGAAGTTCTTCTGGTCTCTGAGGAAATTGATCTAACTAAGGAGTTAGGATTTCGCCAGTGCGAATTGCTTACAAGTGAGTAATATGATATGTCTGAGGACTTTCATAGTTCGAAATTCCGACCGTTGTTGTGCTTTGCGCCAGCTGTCCCCAATCATAACATCCACGTAACAGTCATATCATTGGGGGCATTTATGTCATATCATGTCAGGTTGCACCCTGGCTATAAATAGCCACCCCCACAACCACTAGCTGGTTGGCTGCTCCGAGAGAGAAATGACACTTGTCATTTGGGAGCAACCCATCCTTCGAGGACTTTGAGAGAAAATCATTAGTGAGGAAAAACCCACAACCAAACCACCAAACCCAAAGTGATTAAGCATCATTGAAGAAATTCCTATGTGGAATCGAAGCTTGTTACCTTTGAGGACTGTGCATCCTCCAGACGATTAGGCATCATGGTCTAGTGCTCCTGTAGTCAATTGGGGATCACGAAGTGACCTTGGTCTAGAGCATCCAGCAGTAAATTGTGAATCGCCGGGTGACCAGTTTGTGAGGGATTTGGAAGTCTACCCTGAATACTTACCATGAGTGTTGGGCGAGGACTGTGTGACCTTAGCTCAAGGAGAATACGGTAAGGACTGTGTGTCCTGGGACTGTGTGTCCTCTGGTTTAAATACCAGGCCGCTCAAAACCAGACGTATGACTGTCACATCAGTTGGAACTGGGTCATCAAATCATTGTCTTCATCAAGCTACCTGGTTCTATTTCCTCAACCCTTTCATTTCCTCGTATAACTGTTGACGAAATTGAACTTTACTGTTTGAAGAATTTGACTGAAGACCTTCACAATTTCCTCACCTCAAATTCTTCAAGTTACCTTGTTCCTCACCTACTTATCCTGTATCACGCTACTTGTAATCTGTGCATGTTTCATTTCATCATGATGACTATGCTGTCGCTATGTTCTTCATGCACTTGAGTACTTATTCTTCTACTTTTTATTAATCACATTTCAAATTCATCAAAGTTGAAATTCCTCAAGTGATGAATTTGCAAAAATCTCCTATTCACCCCCCTCTAGTCGATATAACACACTTTCAGGCCCGGAATCCTGGCCATGGGGAAAAGGGAATGAAGCTGGGGGAAGGAGAGCGGAGGTGCTAGGGCATTCCGGCGATGCTAGGGAAAGAGAAGGGGGGAGATAGAGGAGGCATGGACGTGCTCGTGGTCGTGGAGGCGGCCACACCGGTCGTTGAGGTGGATGAAGAGCTTGGGAGGAGCCAGAGGATCGCCTGGGACGCCTACGGGATGGAGAGGGAGAGCAAAACGGGGCTGAGGGGGCTTGGGAGCAGTCTTAAGGACGGGGGCGGCCGGAGAGAGCTCCAGTGGCCTTGGGCGAGGAGAGCACGCGTGCCAGGGCTTCCTTGGAGGCTTACGAGCGTCGGGGAGGAGCGTGGGAGCTCAAGGGAGATTCCCCAGCGTGCGTGGATGCCCTGCAAAAGCCAGACATGAGCTACCCGACATGGTTCATTGGTAGAGCACCGTTTCTGCAGGTTAGCAGCGTGGTCACCACGCCACTTCGTGTCTAGAGCACCCTTTTGGTCGGCCAAACATGTCTACCATGTGAGGCACGCAGGGAAAAGCTGATTGGTGAAGTGTCAAAGTAAATGTGGCTATAAGGGGATGGTTTCTAGTGTGGGCAAGGTTTCAGCAGCAACTTGGGGCTCACCCAAAGTGTTGTTACTATTGTTTACTTGAGGTAATACCTTGTCTACTAGTGATAGGAATGGAAGTACTATATGTCCACCAAATTTCAGCTCAGGGAGATCAATGGACAAGGTACTTGTAGTTCAAGGTTACAATTCCTGCCATAATTAGGTTTAGATGGACTGATCACTTTTTCCATGTGAGCATGCCAAATTTGGGCTTGGATAGATGCAAATGATGCTTTGGAAAAGGATTGGGCGGCATTACATTGAACATAACCAAGGGAGAGAGGAAAGAGAGGTGATGCCTTGGTAAAAAGAGAGGGAAAATGGAGAAGTTACCCCCCCCCCCAATAATTGACCACAGGCCAAGGCAAAGTTACTGGAGGTAAAGTGAGGTTAGAATATGTTGTGGTAAAAAGTTAGAGGCAAGGGGAATCTTTTTGGGCCCACTTAGCTTGTCCACAACTTTATGGCTAAAGGTGTTTGGGCTGTTTATGGCCTTGAGATTTACCAGGTGTAAATGGTAAGTCCATTTGGTCCTGATCACAAGTTTCCAGCTCAATTGAAGAAAGTTGATAATATAAACTTTGTAACCCCTATAAATCAACAGAATCAGGTTTCTATAGATCTAGGTCTGCAAATCTATTCTCCTTGATGCACCACTTAGTGTAGCATCATAATTTGGGTAATAGAGCATGACCACAAAGTTTGGGATCAATAGGAGGTACTTCACAATGTAAAGTTGATCAAATTTGGCTCTAGACAGGAATGGTTTTAGGATATTTTGGTGAACCAAAGTAACTGGGATTGAGATGAAACTTAGCAAGCTGGCCACATATATCATATGTGACAATCTAGAATTTTCCTGGATTTATTTGATAATATTTCTTATAGAAATATTTCAAATGCTTGGAATAGGCAGTGATGGTTTTGAAGGGGTTTGTCCAATATTTTGAATATGACCATGTGTTTAAACTCTTATATATGGACAATATATGTCCACTGAGTTGTCCTAAATTTTCTCAAATATTTTTGAAGCATTTAAATAATTTTATAGCTATAAAAGACCATTTCTAGCCTGAAGAAAAAGCCTTTAAATAAAATATGAAAATAATCTTTGAAAATAATATTTTGTGGTTTTGGGAAGTTATATATAATGGGTTTCAAATAGAGCATTTGGGGAAAAAGGATCCACCCAATTTGGGAACTTGCAGTGCAAATCTCAAATCAGGGGGTTTTGCAAAACCTAATTTGAATAAAACCTTTTTGGCCAAAATAATATTTGATAAATATAGTTTTGGGTACTATTCACATGGCATGTTCATTGGACAAGAGTTGGGATCAAGTAAAAGAGTTTGGTGAGAGTAGGAGAGAGTTTTAGGAATCATAGAGCACTAGCAAGCAATCAAACAAGCAACCAAATAGCACATAAGTCAAGCATAACAAGCACACAAAAGTTTTAATTGGCCCTGATTTTTGAGTCATGAAGCAAATCAAAGGGTGTGACAGACCTACCCCCTTACAAGAATCTCATCCCTGAGATTCCTAAGCTAGGCGTAAAAGAGATGCGGAAATTCAGAGGTGAGGTAGTCTTCACGTTCCCATGTGGCTTTTGTTCCAGCGTGGTTGTCCTTCTGGGTCTTGAAATGCTTGATGATATGTATTCGAGTGCATCATTGACTTCATCTCAGGGTTAACGGGGTTCCATCAACCTACTAGGCTTGCCTAATGGTTAAGGGTTTGGTGGATGAGGTCTTGGCAAGGCCTGGCTTGCGTGTGTATTCCAAAGTCGGAATACATGGCCAAGTAATGTGACCGTGTGACGGTCCTAGGGTTTCTCATGTTGATTAGTGACATCTAGATGTCTCATGTTAGAATAGAAGGGTCGAGTCTTGGTGTAGCTTCTCATGTTAGAAAAGAAGGAGGTCTTCAGTCGTGGGTGGTCTCCATCCTTGACAGTGCTAAGGTGCATCATCGTGGGCTTCTCGTCAAGATCTTCTGCTTGAGTAAGTTGCGCAGGTAGATTCTTCATTCTTCTTTGGTCGTTTGTCTTCTTCGTCATTGACACACATTTCTAGATGATCTTTGAGTCTTTGGTCTACTCGTCTCTCCATGGCAAGGTCCGCGTTGAGTCTCGCACCTAAGATTGAGCTTAGAGACTTGGTATAAAAATGGGTTCTACTATATGGGAAGGCTCTGAGGGGGGGTCCTAGATGAGCTGGCTACCCAAAAGTATAAACCAACCATCCAATCCCCAGGGTTTGAGGCTTGGCAAGAGGGTGAACTATCTTTGACATGGGGTTTACCATGATCGGGTCAAGTCCATGTCCCTGGTTGAACCAAAAAGAGGCTAGCAATGAGGTCATGATAGTCGTCTACTCCATTCCCGGCATCTGAAGGGAGTAAGGATGTCATGCTCATCGTACACCATGAAAGTGGTGGTGTGAGGGGTGCCATAAACTTCTCATTTCCATCCTAGTCAGGGGCTGATAGATGAGCATTTAAAGCGAGGGGCTCCTTAATCCTCTTGATGTCCAAGGGCTTCATCGGGCTTGAACGTCGGTGCTTCTGGATATAGTCTAGTTGAGGTAGCTGGCAGAGGAGTGGAGGTGCACTTCTTTTGCTTCTTCTTCGTCATTGTCGTGGCTTCGCAATCGCAGTGGTCCTTCATCTTGCTTGGGCAAGAAAGTATTATTCTGTAGGGAGGGTGCTTCGCGGAGTCCAACTTGTTCAAAGTGAGACCTTATACTTGAGAGGCATGGCAGTTGGTGTTCCTGGGGCTGGTCCAAACTGGACTAAAATGTTCCTCCTCTCATTGGGTAAATAAGTATGTCATCCCTGAGGACAACAACCTATTTCCCTAAGTATCACATAAACACATTGCTCATGGGTGAGAGGAGCGGGCATTCGTCCCGGATGGTCACTAGTACCAAGGGTTTGCGATCCATCCTAATAGAGGTCTTCGTGGCCACCTTCCTTATGGAAAGGGTGGATGGTGGTCACGATGGGGTATCGTACATGCTCTAAGGACTTATAGTACAAGGCCTATCATCATTATCTGACCGCATCATGGTCCAGTAAAGCTTCGGGGTTTCAAGGAGCTTAGGATGTGATGGAACATCTAACATCTTATTCTGAGCACAACTATTAGATGCCAATAGTATTTCCTAATACTCCAAACAAAATCACCCTCTATCATCAAAGGTACCATCTCATATAAGTGAACTCCAACATCACTCATGTTATACCTATCTCTGTACCTTAAGAGAAGGGCGACCCATACTCTCATGCATACCCTATATCCATTCGTCTATATCCCTATGTAAATATCCTCTGGATAGCATACAAGCCGGTAAGCTTGATCATGACACTATAAATCCAAGTGCTTGGCTAATGTATCCAAAGTCTAAGGTGTTGCATCTCTATGCTAACGAAACAGGTAGTATCCAAAGTCTAAGGAGATGTCATTTCCTTCCTACGAATCCAGTTTAAACGACCCATGAATCACATCCACTATTACATGATCCATTACTGCTACAAATCCAGCATCGATGGCGTCCAACATAACCTCCTCGAGTTCATGTAATCCACATATCATTGCAAGGACTATTGTCATGAACTTCCAATCTCATGGCCAACTTCACTCCAAGGTCGAGCTTATATAGATCCTTAAATTATCTCTATCATCATCTGATGCCACTTATCATCCACCGAGAGACATGGTACCATGATCAAGATAATTGGACTAAATCTAATTTACTCCGGACCATGTGGTTTAGTTGATCTCGAGCGCCTACTATAATCACCTATTTAAATACAAGTCTCACATCTAGTAAGAATTCCCTACTAGTTACTCTAGTTACTAGCATATCACCATCAATCCACCATTAATCATTACTTGCCAAAGTCAAGTCATGCACCCACAAAGAATTCCATTTTGTGACCATATTTGTCCTACTAATCCAATTTTCTCAAGGGACAAGTAAGTTATGCTACTCTATCAATCTTGATCCACCCAGCTCATCTACCAACATGAAGCCTCGTAATCCACCCAAGGGTCTCAACTGCCTCCTCAAGACATCTATTATGGCTAAATCAAATCTGTCAGCAAATAGTACATCCTCATAATGACCCTTCCTATGGCATCAAGGTTCTTGTAATTGAGTAAGAATGAAGGATGTTTGTTCACTATGACCACTAGTTCGATAATGAACCCAGTGCAAAGCAGGGGATTATTGAAGCTCAATAAGTTCTCTAGCAAATCCGTGTATTAAACACGTGATCAGAGACTCGTGCTGGGGAGCTTGTGAGGTATAAGTTGGGCAAGGGAGGGGTCTTTCAATCTTTAGGGAAAAGCATAACTCTACGGGGTTGCATCTGGTTGAGTACGTTGTAGTCATAGTCTTGGGTGTCAGTTGTATGTCGAGGTGGATCCTTGGTGTATCTGGTCTTGCTGGTCTTCAGTTGACGAGATTGGGGAGAGGGGAAGTAGCATAGAGGAGCATGCCTAAGGGGGTGGTATAGTGCAAGTGCAATCAAGCAAGTGCCGAGAAGGCCACACACAACATCAAGGTAACGTAGGTGATGTAGTCACGCACTTGTTGCCTAGGGAAAAAGTGTGACTTACACCAAAGCACAAACAGGCAAAACAATCAACACACATCATGGTTCCATGTGGACCATCATATGGACTCAACTTCACATGGGGGACACACGACCTATCCTACCCTAGGGGTTCTCGGACTCATTGGTCGTGCTTGCTTCGTGTCTCGGGGAGGAGTCCTCTTAGTCTTCTGGGTTTGTTGAGTTGTCGACGAAGGTGATTCTTCACGGAAGTTGTTGACAGGGTCTTCTGGTGTCTTCGTAGTCGTGCCAATGTCTTCTAGTCTTCTGAGTCGTCGAGGGTTCCAGGTAGGCAACCCTTGTATGCAATGACATTAGCAAGGCATGGTAGAGTTGTATCCTGCAGGTCATGTTGACGGTATCATCGGCACCAAGAGCGGGGAATGATGGGAACCCTTTTTCATGCTCACTAGAGTGAGGCGGACCAAATGGCGAGGTTCTCATACACCGGTGGTTACCGATATAACAATGAAAAGGACAGGGTTGCTCTATTAGCGATGCATATCATGACATTGCATCTCTTGTGCCCTAGTCATCGACGGCTGGGGTGGCATCTTCCTGGGGCTTGGTCGAGGGTGTCACCATCATCTAATTCTTGACATCCTCATCCTTTGAGAAGGTATCCTCTGCTGGTTGCTCCTTGTCATGGGGTCGTCAATCTTATGTGAACATCTCGCAAGGTGGCTTCCTGCCAAGTTACCCATGAGGATTTCAAGGAATCTCTGGGTCAGGGGCACAAGGGTAGTAGCGACCATTTGCGAAGTTTTGAAAAACAGACGAGGAGAGCTAAGAGAAAAGTGGTGGAAGTGCTAAGGCAAAAACCTTTGCTTTCCTTGGAATTTTAGGAGAGGCGAGAAATATAGAGCCCTTGTAGGTGATTTTGAAGGGTCTGGGACAAATAGTTTCGTCCTAACTAATGTCCATGCTAACTAAGGGCTTCCTACAACCAGGATGGCTCTGATACCAGCTCTATGGGGACCCCGACTCATAAGTCGTGATCATAGAATGTACGTGCACAGTGATCCTAGAGATCAATGCTCACTCAACACACAAAAACTGAATAACAAGAGTCTTACATCCATTACATACAGGTTTACTCAAATATGGCTTTCATGGCCAAGTCTTCATATGATTGCAGCAGCAATCTTTAATGATAGTGTGAACCCATGCCATCTGCCTTAACCCTACAGGCATTCTGACTGGGAAGCGTCCTTGCTCGCATGTCTTTCACCAAGGTAATCTTCATCATAACCTGATCTTTCATGCCCGGACAATAAAATAACAAGTGGCAAGCCAATGAGTACTTTGAATGTACTCGCAAGCAACCCATGTTTGGAACAAGGCAATAAAAATGCATGATATAGCACTAATAGGTAAGTTTTGCAGAAAGCTAGTTTTGAGTGCAATGACATGATCAAGTAACTTAAGTAAGCATGCATCAACCATAGACAGGTGTTTGTAAGAACACGTCACAGTCATCATCATAAGTAGGGGGTTGGACGTCTCATGTTCAACCATCACACCAAGTCCTCACACTTGTCTCATGTACCATCTGAACACCTCAGGTTTAGTCGTCATGCCAAGACAACCGACTCGACTCAAGTATCATCCTTGTCACCACACACACACCAAGTTTACGAAAACATCTGGACATGGCATAAGCAGCAACACCCAACTTCCTAGACCGTGGATACGGCTATTCGCAGAGTTTTACACTCTGCAGAGGTTGCACACTTTACCCACAAGATTCGAGGAACTTCCGTGTCATCCATGACTCACGGTATATTACATACCCGAGGTAAGCACCCGAACAATGCCTTTCCCATGGCGATACTACAAAAAGAGTCCATTCGTTGGTGTCATCCCTCATGATATACATCACTCGTATCATCCATGAGGGCACATAACGGTGTGCCCGGTGCCTGTAAAGATAGCGCATGACCTTCCACTCTGGGACGACCCCGTCTCTAGAGTGACGTCTTCACTCTCGCCACTAGTAATGCGGGCTGCTTGCTAGCACCAACCATAGTAATCAACAAAGCCCATTCCCATATAGGGGTAGAGTGGTTGTACATGTAAGATTGGGACGGTCGACAGATCTTAAACCCCCCATTTTCTAAAACACACTCTAAACTTGTTCTGACACACCACTTCTTTCTCAAGTGGTCACCCATCTCATCATCATCTCTCTCGGGCATTAGTGGCACCCAACGGGGTTTTCGAGAAGTCTTTGAAATAATTCTTCCTTTCCATCTTTATGCATAATCCCGAACCCACTTGCTTAGCATCTACTAGCATCCTATCTACACCCACCCACATAACCCTCATAAGGTGGTAGGGTCATGCACGATGCAAGTGTCAACGGTAAAAGCATCAGAGTCACCCCACCGAAGGGGGAGCACCACAACATAATCAATCATCAAAACAGCAAGTGCTATATGACATGCATGAAAAAGTTTCTTAACATGGTCAAAGGGCTGCTTTCCTGGCTTAGCAATGTCTTCGAGGGCTTCACTCGCTTCTCATCCACTCCGATCATTTCATCTACTTCGTCAACTATCGTCGGAAATAACTGTAATAAGCAACACAACAAGCAGAGAAATAAAAGTGCTCTATAATTAGGAGTTTTATTTTTCTTGGACACCTCTGGTCTCAAGAAAAATAACCAAGTAGGTTTTGGAGGATGTGGGAGAGGGGCGAGTTTTGAATGGCGGGAATGATGGAAATGATGATCCTTTAAGTCGTCAACAGAAAATATTTTTATAAAAATGAGTGGACGAACCCAACAAATAGGGCATGATTTGAGAAACATGTGGAAGTTGGTTTCACTGGATTTGGAGTTGGGATGAATTTCCTAGGGATTTGGAAAGATGAGATAAATGGAAAAGTAGGTTATTTATTAGGTCCAACAGAATAGGTGCATGGTAAAAATGTTCACCATGGCTAGAAAAGTAGGATATGACACTTAGAGTACCTATAAATTGGAATTACTCCATTTGGAGATTATATGGATGGTCTGGGAATTTGCTAAGTGGTGCATTCCAAAGTTCAGATTCAAATTTGAATTTGAAACCTGCATAAAAGTTTGCAAAAAAATGTGCAATGCACATATTTGGAAAGTTCAAGATTTTAGGAATTTGTAGGATTTTGAATTAGCTAAAATGGAGGTCATATGAATTTAATATGGATTTATATTCATGTCTGAAAAAGGGGGAGGAAGAATTTACCCAGCGAAGAAATCGGCTAAACTGCGCGCAGGAGCGCAGGATAACGCCTGGGCCGGCCCAGGGACCCGGCCTGGCCAGCAGAGTCACATGCCGAAGACGCACCCAGGGGAATACACATTCCCTTGGCAAAGGCGTCACCCCGGTGTCCCCGCCTCCACTTAAGCCACGGCCCGGCCGGTTGGGTCGCTTCTAGGCGGGCCCCGCCTGCTAGGTTCATCCCCATTGTCCCGCCCGAACAGGGGGGAGCAGGGGAGGCAAGGCCGAGCGGGCGCCGGTGGCATGCCGGCGTCTCAGCCCGTCCTAGGCGAGGCTCCGTCCACCTGCGCGTTTGGGGCAAGGAGCCGCACTAGCCCGGGTGATCCCTGGCCCCTCGGGAGGTTGGGGTCGCCTGCGCCGTCGACCATGGCGGAGGTAGTCGACGGCGCTGGGCCCAGTGTCCTGGCTAAGGGGAAAAGGGATTGAAGCTAGGGGAAGAAGAGCGGAGGTGCTAGGGCATTCTGGCGATTCTAGCGAAAGAGAAGTGGGGGCGAGAGAGAGGAGGCATGGACGTGCTCGTGGTCGTGGTGGCGGCCACGCCGGTCATTGAGGTGGACGAAGAGCTTGGGAGGAGCCAGAGGATCACCTGGGATGCTTGCGGGATGGAGAGGGAGAGCAAAATAGGGCTGAGGGGTTCGGGAGCGGTTTTAAGGATGGGGACAGCCAGAGAGAGCTCAAGTGGCCTTGGGCGAGGAGAGCACGCACGCCAGGGCTGCCTTGGAGGCTTGTGAGCATCAGGGAGGAGCGTGGAAGGTCAAGGGAGATTCCCTGACATGCGTGGATGCCCTGCAAAGGCCAGACGTGAGCTACCTAACATGGTTCATCGGCAGAGCACCGTTTTTGTAGGTCAGCAGCGTGGTCACCATGCCACTTCGTGTCCAGAGCACTCTTTTGGTCAGCCAAACATGTCTACAATCTGAGGCACGCAGGGAAAAGCTATTTGGTGAAGTGTCAAAGTAAATGGGGCTATAAGGGGATGGTTTCTAGTGTGGGCAAGGTTTCAGCAGCAAACTTTGGGCTCACCCAAAGTGTTGTTACTATTGGTTACTCTAGGTAATACCTTGTCTAATGGTGATAGGAATGGAAGTACTATATGTCCACCAAGTTTCAGCTCAGGGAGATCAATGGACAAGGTACTTGTAGTTCAAGGTTACAATTCCTACCAAAAGGTAGGTTTAGATGGACTGATCACATTTTCCATGTGAGCATGCCAAATTTGGGCTTGGATAGATGCAAATGATGCTTTGGAAAGGTTCGGGGGGCATTACATTGAATAGAACCATGGGAGAGAGGAAAGAGAGGTGATGCCATGGTAAAAAGAGAGGGATGGAGAAGTTACCCCCCCCCCCCAATAATTGACCAGAGGCCAAGGCAAAGTTACTGGAGGTAAAATGAGGTTAGAATATGTTGTGGTAAAAAGTTGGAGGCAAGAGGTATCTTTTTGGGCCCACTTAGCTTGTCCACGAGTTTATGGCTGAAGGTGTTTGTGCTGTGATTGGGCTAGGCAGGAGAATCCTATGACCTTGAGATTTACGAGGGGCAAATTGTAAGTCCTTTTGGTCCTGATCACAAGTTTTCAGCTCCATTGAAGAAAGTTGATAATATAAACATTGTAACCCCTAGAAATCAACAAAATCAGGTTTGTGTACAGCTAGGTATGCAAATTTATTCTCCTTGGTGCACCACTTAGTGTAGCATCATAATATGGGTAATCGAGCATGACCACAAAGTTTGGAATCAATAGGAGGTACTTCACAATGTAAAGTTGATCAAATTTGGCTCTAGACAGGAATGGTTTTAAGATATTTTGGTGAACCAAAGTAATTGGGATTGAGATGAAACTTTTCAAGATGGCCACATATATCATATGTGACATTCTAGAATTTTTCTGGATTTACTTGATAATATTTCTTATAGAAATATTTCAAATGCTTGGAATAGGTAGTATTGGTTTTGAAGGGGTTTGTCCAATATTTTGAACATGACCATGTGTTTAACCTCTTATATATGGACAATATATGTCCACTGAGTTTTCATAAATTTTCTCAAATATTTTTAAAGCATTTAAATAATTTTTACCTATAAAATACCATTTCTAGCCTTAAGAAAAAGCCTTTAAATAAAATATGAAAATAATCTTTCAAAATAATATTTTGTTTTTTTGGGGAGTTATATATATTGGGTTTCAAATAGAGCATTTGGGGAAAAAGGATCCACCCAATTTGGGGACTTGCAGTGCAAATCTCAAATCATGGGGTTTTGCAAAACGTAATTTGAATAAAACCTTTTTGTCCAAAATAATATTTGATAAAAATAGTTTTGGGTACTATTCACATGGCATGATCATTGGACAAGAGTTGGTATCAAGTAAAAGAGTTTGGTGAGAGTAGGAGAGAGTTTTATGAATCTTAGAGCACTAGCAAGCAATCAAACAAGCAAGCAAATAGCGCGCAAGTCAAGCATAACAAGCACACAAAAGTTTTAATTGGCCCTTATTTTTGAGTCATGATGATTTAGTCATGAGGCAAATCACAAGGTGTGACAATGGGCTTCCTCAAATTACCCTAGGTCTTCATGAGCAAGCAAGTTGGATGCACACCCACTTAGTTTCTTTTTGAGCTTTCATGCACTTATGGCTCTAGTGCATCCGTTGCATGGCAATCCCTACTCACTCATATTAATATCTATTAATGGGCATCTCCATAGCCTGTTGATACGCCTAGTTGACGTGAGACTATCTTCTCCTTTTTCTTCACAACTTCTACCATATTCTATTCCACCTATAGTGATATATCCATGGATCATGCTCATGTATTGCGTGAGAGTTGAAAAAGTTTGAGAACATAAAAGGTGTGAAACAATTGCTTGACTTGTCATCGGGGCTGTCCATGATATAAATACTTTGTGTGGGGAAGATGGAGCATAGCAAGACTATATGATATTGTAGGGATAACTTTTTTCCCATTATATTTTGAAGAGATACAATTGCTTTAATAGTATGATTGAAGCATTATTGTCTTAATTTAAAATGATAGACTATTGCATTGAATCACTCGTGTCTTAATATTCATGCCATGATTAGATTATATGAACAAGATTATGCTAGGTAGCATTCCACATTGAAAATTATCATTTTTATCATTAACCTACTCGAGGACGAGCAAGAATTAAGCTTGGGGATGCTGATACGTCTCCATCGTACCTATAATTTTTGATTGTTTCATGCCAATATTTTACAACTTTCATATACTTTTGGCAACTTTTTGTACTATTTATGGGACTAACATATTGATCGAGTGCCCAGTGCTAGTTCCTGTTTGCTGCTTGTTTTTTGTTTCACACAAAATCCATATCAAACGAAGTCCAAATGCGATAAAAACTTACGAAGATTTTTTTGGAATACATTTGATTTTGGGGAAAAAGAATCAACGCGAGACGATGCACGAAGAGGTGACAAGCTTGCAAGATGCGGCCACCCCCTGGCCTTGCCCTAGGCCCTCGTGGCCATCCCTTAAGGCTGTTGGTGCCCTTCTTTCGCCATAGGAAAGCTATTTCTTGGATGAAGATCCCCTCAAAATTTTATCCCCATCGGAGTTACGGATCTCCGGATATTTAAGAAATGGTGAAAGGCCAGAATTTGGGAGCGTAGAAATAGAAGGACATAGAGAGAGAGAGATCTAATCTCGGAGGGGCTCTTGCCCCTCCACAGCCATGAAGGCTAAGGACCAGAGGGAAAACCCTCCTCCCATATAGGGGGGAGGTCAGGGAAGAAGAAGCAGGAGGGATCTCTCTCCCCCTCTCCCGTTGGCACTGGAATGCCGCCGGGGCCATAATCATGACGACGATCTACTCCAACAACTCCGTCATCTTCACCAACACCTCCATCACCTTCCCCCATCTATCTACAGCGGTCCACTCTCCCGCAACCCGCTGTACCCTCTACTTGAACATGGTGTTTTATGCTTCATATTATTACCGAATGATGTGTTGCCATCCTATGATGTCTGAGTAGATTTTTGTTATCCTATGGGTTGATTGATGATCATGATTGGTTTGAGTTGCATGTTTTATTATTGGTGCTGTACTATGGTGCCCTCCATGTCGCGCAAGCATGAGGGATCCTTGCTATAGGGTGTAGCAATGTGTTCATGATTTGCCTATGGTGGTTTCTTGAGTGACAGAAGCATAAACCCGAGTAGGTGGGTTGTTGCACATGGGAGTAAAGAGGACTTGTACCTTAATGATCTTTAGTAGTTGTGGAGGCTTGCTAGAGTTCCAATCATAAGTGCATATGATCCAAGTAGAGAAAGTATGTCAGCTTATGCCTCTTCCTCATATAAAATTGCTATAATGATGACCGGTCTCGTTATCGATTGCCTAGGGACAATTCCGCAACTCCTACCACCACTTTTCCACACTCGTTAAACTAACTTAATTGTTACTTTATCTTAGCAGCCCCTAGTTTTTATTTACGTGGTCTTTATTATCTTGCGAACCTATCCCACAACACCTACAAAGTACTTCTAGTTTCATACTTGTTCTAGGTAAAGCGAATGTCAAGCGTGCGTGGAGTTGTATCGATGGTCGATAGAACTTGAGGGAATATTTGTTATACCTTTAGCTCCTCATTGGGGTTGACACTCTTACTTATCGAGAAAGGCCACAATTGAACCCATATACTTATGGGTTATCAAATGTTCGGGCCGTTTGCTGAACATCGGATGGATCGAAGGCCTTGTCTCTAGGAAGGAAGCTTCGGGAATCATGTCTTGTCCTCCATGTTTTATGTAGCGAATAGGCTTGTTTATCTCCTCAGTGTGTAACCAAGCATGTGTAAATCCTAGGTACCCCCGGCGTCTATATTGTTGTAGATATGCCCTAGAGGCAATCATGTATGATTATATTTCCTATGTGTTGATGAATAAAGATAGTCCTTGCACTTTATCATTGATGTGTATTAACAAGTATGTGAATTGTTTGTGAGACTATGCATTGTATGATAACTTTCCTAAATGGTCCCTAGTCGAAAGGGTTGTGTGGACGAACAACTAATCAGACTAGCATATGACACGGTGGATGGTTTGGTCTCATTGACCATGCAGAATTGGATGCTAGCCGGATAATGTGGATTCAGAAAGGTCTGGTCGGATTCGACGTAGTCGGATTCGAGTCGAGATAAGGTCCAAGTTGGATAGACCCAACTACGAGACGCAGCAATAGGTCATCTATGAGTATCTAGTACAACATATGTTCTATGTACTAAGACCTGAGTTGGCGCATGTACTCGGGATGGTGACATACTTGCTTTGGGCCGACCAGACGCTACTCTGTGACTGGGTAGTTACCAAGGTAAGTTTCGGGCTTGTCCAGACCCATGCCACGAGACATGGTCGAGCAAGATGGGATTTGTACCCTCCTACCAGGAGAGATATACTCTCGGCCTATCGAGTGATCCAACCTGGATAAGCATGGCCATACGATGAGGATTATGAGATAATCCGAAGTGTTGGTCGGATTCACCGGAACGAGATCGTGCTGCAATATGGATGACCATGTCGCCTTGTGCACGACAAAGGGAATAGAAATGTGAAGTATAGGTTCGCCTAACCAGCTTCATCAGACACTTGGACTCGGCACGCCTTGCTAGAGGCTGATATTGACTGGTCGAGCCGGATGTGATCTGACTCGTGACCAAGTGGACGAGAACCTAAAGGGTCGCATGCTTAAGGGAAGTAACACATGGGCTTCAGGATCCATGCGGTGCCCAAGAGTTGAGACCGTGCGGGATGCCTATATATCATGGAGGTGCGGCACACCCATCCGATTGATCGCTTCAGTGTCGTCATTAGGGCTTTGCATTAGTTGCAACTAGCCACCTCCACTCGGCTCTGCCGACTGTGTGATCTGACCTAGCAGTCCGCCACACGGTGTTCCTCCTACACACGTAGATACTATTAGAGGCGGTGCACCTGCATCGCTCTGGCGAATCTATACGTGGGATCCGGCGACCGGTGGTTCGAGGGAGGTCGGATCGGCTGTTCATGGGAGATCGCACGAGGAGGAGACGAACCACACGAACGCGCTGCCCCAACTCTACTTCCGCTGCACGGCACTGCGCGACTAGTGGTAACAATCTATGATCCATCTCTGTAGCATGTTCTTGGATGTTCTGTGCGTAGGAATTTTTTAATTTGCATGTGATGCACCTACGGTAGAACCCAACAGTGGTATCCTAGCGAGGTTATAGGATTTGGATTCAGATTGGATGCATATTTGATATGTGGAGGCGGCGAATGAGATCCGTCGTCATTCATGAGATTGGCTATGTGCATAGTTGATGAGATCAACTGCACATCGGGATAGATTGAGGCTATGTTTTGTGTCAATCGAAATCGATGAGGTCATGACACAACCTACCCCTACCGGTCGGTATCCGCCATCGGGGTTAACCACGAAACGTAAATCCAAATCGGGTTTGCGATGATCGATGAGATCGGTCAAATCACACAAACCGGTAGAATGCAATTCTATGCATAAGTTTGTTTTGAAGGTTTGAGGTGAATAGTATGGCTCATATGTATTTGATGCATGTGTGTAACTTAACATGACCCGCGTGTCATGATTGTCAGCCGGTAGGAGCCAAAGTGCTGTCATTATATTGTATAATGACCTGTGTGTCGACTTGTGATTCTCTGTAAATTCATTACTATTTGTAGTAGTTGGAGGACAGAGATCAAGTTCGAGGATTTGGCGTCCTGGCGTGAGGGAAAAGATGGAGTTCCGCCTTGGTCATCGGAGTAGGAGCCGGCCATGGAAGGACGTCCATGAAGGAGCCATACTATTTCACATATTTATGTTTATATGTGATGGATATTGCTTCTTGTTTCTATGCATGTTAGTATGGTAGAAAGATCCCTCATTAATATCAAGCATATTGCCATTCCGGATGTTGCACCTTCGCACGTCAAGTACATCTGGTAGTGGGCTCATAAAATTGAGGTGCTACTAGGTGTCCTTGAACAGGAGGGTTTGCGTCGGACACAGACATGCACTGCATCAGGTTAACTTGACAAGGCTATTAAAACGGTTTTGGGCATGGTGGCAAAGAAGGTTGGGAGCCGGGGTATAAGATACCTACCGACCAATAGGAGTCATATAGAGATACGTTTAGCAAGATGTTGCTTACCGAATAGGCAAGTTAGCTAGTAGTGATGCTAGAGCTCACTAGTCGCTGGTGCTAGACGGATCCTGGATCACTGAGAGTTTGCAGAGGGATGCCGACTTTAGTGGGAGTAGTTCTGTTTAAGGATTGAAATACTCTACATCAACACATTTCTTAGTGATTGCATATTTTTCTGTTGTAGATCAATGGCACCACCTGCTCAACCCAACTTTGCATTGAAATCAATTCTGGAAAAGGATAAACTGAATGGAACAAACTTTACCACCTAGTATAGAAATTTGAGAATTGTTCTCAAGCACGATAAAAAGGAACATGTTCTAGAGGATCCACTTCTAGAGGAACCTGCCGATAATGCTAATGCTACAACCAAGAATGCCTACTAGAAACTCGTTGATGAATCAAACGAGATCAACTACCTCATGTTGGTATCTATGGAGCCTGATTTGCAACAACATTTCAAAAACATTCAGGCTTTCGATATGATCAAGAGTCTAAAGAGCATGTTTCATGTGTAGTCTAGGACCGAGAGGTTCAACGTCTGGCAATCCTTGACGGATTGTAAGCTGAAATAGGGTGATCCACTGAGCCTGCATGTGATCAAGATGATCGGGTATGTGCAAGCTTTGGATCGGTTAGGCTTCCCACTTGGGGATGAGTTGTCCACGGATGCAATTTTGGGTTCTCTTCCACCTATCATATGCACTGCATGGATAAGAAGCTCACTGAATTGCATGGGATGCTCAAGGTGGCAGAGCAAGATATTAAGAAAGGCACGCATCAAGTGTTGATGGTGCAGAACAAGGCTAAGTTCAAGAAAATGGGTAAGGCAAAGGGAACAGACAAGGTTGTCTCCACTACTGAGCCGAAGTCCGTACCGAACTCAAAGACCATTTGCTTTCACTACAAGGAAGGTGGTCACTGGAAGAGGAACTATAGCAAGTGGCTTGCTGAGCACGACAAGAAGGCTGGAGATGCTTCTTTAGGCAAAGGTACACTTGTTACATATGTTATACATATTTACCTTACTGACACACGTAGTAGCTCTTGGGTATTTGATACCGGATGGGTTGTTCATATCAGCAACTCGATGCAAGGGCTGGTAAGAACTAGTTGTGTGGCACAAGGGGAGATTGACATCAGGGTCGGCAACAAAGCAAGAGTTGTTGCGTTGGAGGTCGGCACGATGCAGCTCAAGCTTCCTTCTGGATTTATTTTGGAATTGAATAATTATTATTACATTCCCGCACTTAGTTAGAACATTATTTATGCCTCATGCTTGATGAGTCAAGGTTATGAATTCAATATAAAGGTTGTTCATTTTATTTGAATGGAATGTTCCATGGCTATGCACCCATAGTAGATGGGCTATTTATTTTAAATCTAGAAACGGAACCAGTCTATAATGTGAATGTCAAGAGGCATAAGCCTAATGAGATAAATACGACATACTTCTGGCATTGCCGGCTTGGACACATTAGTTTGAAACACATGAAGAAGCTCCATGATGATGGACTCCTAACTTCGTCCGACTTCTGGTTGTTCGAGACATGCGATCATGCCTTCTAGGCAAGATGACTAAGTCTCCTTTTGCAAAGAGTTGCGAGAGGGCATTAGATCTCTTGGATATTATACACAGTGATGTGTGTGGTCCAATGAGCACAACAGCCAGAGGTGGCTATCAGTACTTTGTGACTTTTACTGACGACTTGAGTAGATATGGATATATCTATTGATGAGGCACAAGTCAGAAACTTTTGAAAAGTTCATAGAGTTTTAGAATGAGGTTGAAAATCATCTCGGCAAGATGATAAAACTTCTACGGTCAGATCGTGGAGGTGAGTACATGAGCAAGGAGTTTTATAATCATCTGAAAAGCTGAGGTATAGTACCTCAGCTCACACCTCCGGGTACACCGTAGAGAAACGGCGTGTCAGAACGGAAAAATCGAACCTTGTTGGACATGGTCCGATCGATGATGAGCAAATCGGATTTACCATTGTCATTTTGGGGAGACGCTCTAGAAACTACAGCTTTCGCACTTAACAGGGTACCATCAAAATCCGTAGACAAGACACCACATGAGATGTGGATAGGGAAGAGTCCTGGTTTGTCTTTTCTAAAGATTTGGGGTTGTGAAGCATTTGTCAAGCGACTCATGTTGGACAAGCTTACACCCAAGTCGGACAAATGCATATTCGTGGGATATCTGAGGGAAACCTTGGGATATAACTTATACAACCGAGAAGAGAACCAAGTGTTTCTTGCTCAGAACAGGGGTTTCCTAGAGAAAGAGTTTCTCAGTCGGGAGGCCAATGGGAGAACGGTGCGACTCAAAGAAATTCGAGAGCCAGTCGGGGACAACTCGGATGGTGATGAGGTCACACCGGAGTCCGTCAGAGAACCCTTAGTGGAGTCGGCACCAGAGCCACGGAGGTCAGAAAGATTGCGCAGATTGCATGATGTTTTGTTGCAAGAAAGCGACGAGCTGACCATGTATGCGAAAGCGACGGTTATCCTTGATTCCGAGGCATGGATAGAGACCATGAGAACCGAGTCAAAGTCCATGGATGACAATCAAGTCTAGGACTTGGTTGATCCGCCACCTGACGTAGTTGCCATTGGTTGCAAATGGGTCTTTAAGAAGAAAACCGATGTGGATGGAAACGTTCAGATCCACAAAGCTCGGCTTGTCACTAAAGGTTATGGACAAGTTCAAGGAATTGACTACAACGAGAACTACTCATCGGTAGCGATGCTAAAGTCGGTGAGTATCATACTAGCTATAGCCGCATATTTTGATTATGTGATATGGCAGATGGACGTCAAAACGGCTTTTCTTCATGGAAATTTAGAAGAGGATGTATACATGATACAACCCGAAGGTTTTGTCGATGCAACTAATGCTGGTAAAATATGCAAGCTCAAGAGATCCATTTATGGATTGAAGCAAACAACTCGGAGTTGGAACATTCGTTTTGACGAAGTCATCGTTGACCTTGGTTTCATAAAGAACGAGGAGGACTATTGTTTATACAGAAGTCTAGTGGGAGCTCGGTAGTATTTTTGATCTTGTATGTGGATGACATACTGTTGATCGGAAATGATGTTTCAATGCTGAACTCAGTCAAGGAATCATTGGATGACAAGTTTTCGATGAAAGACCTTGGAGAGGTAGTGTACATTTTAGGCATCAAGATCCATAGAGATAGATCGAGGAGGCTGCCCGGCTTAAGCCAGAGCACATACATAGACAAAGTGTTGAAGAGGTTCAAGATGAGTTAGGCCAAGAAATGGTTCTTGCCTATGTCACATGGTATAATGCTAAGCAAGACTCACAGTCCTACGACTTCTGAGGAGCGAAACATGATGAGTAGGATTCCATATGCCTCGGCAATTGGATCCATCATGTATGCTATTCTATGTACACGACCTGATGTTGTCTATGAAATAAGCTTAACAATGTAACATCCCAAATTTTGGAATGTTATATTAATCAATAGAATGATAGATTGTTTGATAGAGTGATCGAAAATTGAGTGAAATCTGAAACTTTTGAAATGACAGGGAATGACATGACTTTCCCCTTTTACTTTGAATTCAAAATTCATCCAATTCCAAATCAGTGAGAGAAGATGACATGACTTCCTCATAATAAAACATTTGAAAAGTGGATTTGACAACTATTTGAAATCTTTCTATTATGGAGTTCATTTCATATTTGGTTTTATTTCAATGTTTGAAAGAATTCAAATCCGCTTGACAAATTATTGAGAGGAGTAATATGACACTCCAAACCAGGGTCCATTTGAATCTTATTTGAATTTTATAAAACTCAGAAAACTATTTCTGAAATATTTCATATTAGGTTTCAAAGCCATTTTTGAAATTGGTTTTAAAACATTATTTTTCTCCAAAAATAAAATATATGGAAAATAGGGTAAAATGATTTCCTTGAGTATAAAAATGGAGATAAATGAGTTTGAAGCCATTTTGATATTTTTAAAGTGTTTCATTTGCCTTTTATTTAAAACAGTAACACCTTTTGATTTTTCTGTTTTTGTCACAATTTTATTTGACTCTGAAAATATGTTCATGTTTTAGAGTTTATTTTTCTTGTCATTTTGATATATTATATGTCTATATACAACTATTTTAGTTTTGCATTTATTTATGTTTCTTTTTCTGTTTTGTTTTTATTAAAGGAAAAATCCTTTAATAGGAAAACTCTCGAGGCCCAAAAGGAGATTTTCGGCCCATATCTCCTTTGCCAGATCCGAAATCAGATCGAATCGGCCGCCCGATTTCCTCTCGTGCTCCCCTCTCCCACTAACACGCTGGGCCAACCGCCGACCGATCCCATGCCACGGTCGCCTTCCTTCTTTCTCCTCCTCCTTCCTTCTTCACCGGAGGATCACCGGACCCGCACGGATCCGCGATGGATTTCCTGATCCCATGCCGTTCTGCAGCACCCAAGGCCCCTATCAGAACTGCACCCTTCCCCGCAAACCATACCCCCCAAACCCCACAAACCCGACGCCCACGCCACCACACGGACCGTAACCCTTCTCCACGCTTACCGAGCTCACCCAGGCCATCCCTGAACCCCGCTGATGCCAAGGATCAACGCTGGTGGCTTCCCGCCGTTGACTGGACACCTTCATCGTCGCCCCCGACCACCGGAGCACCGCCCACGTCGCCTCGCCGCCTCGAACATCGCCGGAGCACCCCGACCCCCCGGTGAGCTTCCTCCGCCGCCCGATCTAGGCCAAGGGCTCAGATTAGAAGCCCCGTGCCGATTCGGTTTATTTCAGTGAACCGGCGGTTTTCTTTTAAGATAATTTTAGCCAAATTATTTTCTTTAAAGTGCAATCATTCACTAGTTAGCAACCGCAGAGCACACTAGTAGCCAATAGGATTCGACCACGTAGCTCTGTTCGTCGTTTAGGTATTTTTTCTTTTTTCTGTTTTCTATTTTAAAAACAGAATAGTTCTGGGTTTTTTTTTGGTTTATCTTTTAGCATATTTGGAGTTTTTATTTGATTCTTTTTGCATTGTGTCTAAATTTTTTTCTAGTTTCTGTAGATATAAAGTTTGACCATATTTGAATAATGTAAATTTGAATTCAAACCGATTTGATTCAAATCTTATTTTCTAAATATCTTGAGTTTAAAAAATAGATTTTGAATTGATTCTTTTTGCTACTTGTCACTAGTGACTATATTTAAGAGTAGGCAGAGATTGAGAATTCTTAGAATATCTTAAACTAGGATTTTTAACAAACAGATTCTATTTTAGTTATTTTTAGGTTTATTTCTATTTCTTTTGTTTTAATTGTTTTTAATTTATTTTCTTTTATATTATTTGACAAGTTTTACTTTGTTTTATGTTAGTTAGAAGTAGTTTATTTTTATGTCTTTTATTATTAGTTGATAGCATGAAATCAAAGCTAGTTCAATTATAACTTGCAATTGATTTCCATTACTAGTTTGATTTGGTATTTGAAAATGCTTTTAATAAAATTGTTTTATAAAATATAATTTCTGTTATTTATTTGTTTTATATTTTGTTTTCTGTTATTTTAGTTGTGTTGTTTTAACTTTTGTCTTAAGTATTTCCTTCATCACAACCCTTTTGTGTTTGTTTTGTGTTACTTGTTGATTGTTAGTATTGATTGCTAGTATGATTGCTTATATGAGTACAATGTTTGATTATCTAGATTTCATCGAAGAGTGACGAATAGTTCTATCAACTTTTTCTGAGAGCGATATTTATGTTCATCAAACTTACCAGGCAAGTTTACTTTGACCATCTATTTCATACCTATGTTTTATTGCATGTAGTGACATCATTCAACAAATTCCTCGAGTAGTGTTATTGAAATTCTTGTAATTGAGTAGAATGCATGAGGTAGGAACCCACCACTTGTTACTAAAGCCCTGAGAACGCTAGTTATTTTAATACTATGCTAAAGTAGACGGGGTCTGGTATGAGTGTTCGTGAGTGGTGTGAGAAGGAGGACTCCACGTCAAAAAGGACAACTTCGTGAAGGCATCTTCATGTCCTGCATCTTCAAGACCTCAAGGCTTCAAGACTGAAGAAACAAGTTTTCAATACACACTACTAGGTGAAGGATGGATTTGATGGGCATCCTGGAGTAACCAGTGGATTGCCAGGATGCATGGAGAAGCGCCATGACATCTTGCGGAAAGCTTCACCTAGACTCAAAGAGACGGATGAATACTTCATGTCCGGAAGCTTACCTCTGTAGCCACAAGTCATTATGGGCTCGGGCTTGGTTGATCATTGTTGTGACTTTGGATGGGCAGTGCTACGAGATGTAGTCAACGTTAGGATTTGATGGGCACTGAAAATAGTCAGGGAAACACTCTGAAAGACCATGTTTTGTTCATCCTGTTCTCAAACACCATGTAGTGCGAGGACTTACAAGGAGGGAACGAATCTTGTGGGTAAAGTGCACAACACTCTATAGAGTTAAACCTAATCGATTAGTAGTGTCCCCGGTTACAGAGAATTTGAGCCTCTGGACTTGGATCTATCTCTGAGCTCTCAACACTGGACTGATAATTAATTGTGGGCAACTTATGATACTTGTGGGCATTAAGACATCGGTTGGCGGAACCATGTCATGATAGATAACTCTGTAGTGAAAACTCCTGATATTCCTTTGATGCTGAAACTCAGACATAGAGCCACAAAGCCCTACTGCATATAGAATAGTCTTTATCTTCTGTTTTGCTATGGTGATCTTGTCGGTACATTCAATGTACTGACCTACACGGCTGGAACGTCTTATGTTGCAGATAAGTTCTACGATGAGTAAGAGTACGATTCAGGGTTATGGTCTGCACTCAACCTGTCGTTGGTGTTATTGGGACTCCACTCCTGTTGTCTATTTCCGCTGAGATTTCGAGGTATATATATCAGTTTGACGTTATTTACATAAGATTGCACTTTGATATATACATTGAAGTACTATGTGTGCCAGCATATTGTTCCAGGGATGGCACATAACACAAAGAGGCTTGACTCGCTTTGAGTCAGGTCGCTACAAACAAGCAGATACCAGGACAACCCAAGTGAGAGTCACTGGGCAGTGGTGAAAACAATCTTGAAGTACCTGAAAAGGACTAAAGAGATGTTCCTAGTTTACGGAGGTGAGGAGGAGCTCTGCGTAAAGGGTTACGCTGATGCTAGTTTCCAAACCGTCAGGGATGATTGTCGATTGTAAATTGGATTCATGCATGTCATGAATGGAGGAGCAGTGAGCTGGACGAGTTCCATGCAAGATACAGTGGCCGACTCCACAACAGAGGCCGAATACATTGCGGCTTGTGAAGCCACAAAGGAAGGTGTTTGGATTCGGAAGTTCTTGGAAGATGTTGGTGTGTTCCCGGGCAGGTCAAAACTGTTGGACCTTTATTGCGATAATTTAGGTGCCATCACACAAGCCAAGCAGCCGAGACAACACCGCAAGACCAGGCACATAGACTGAAAATATCACCTAATACGAAAGCTTGTAGATAAAGGTGATACCAATTTAGGCGAGATTCATACGGATGCAAATGTTGCAGATCCACTAACTAAGCCGCTTCCACAACCCAAGCATGAGGGGCACGTTAGAGCTATGGGCATTTGATGTCTATTTGATTAAATCCAGTGCAAGTGGGAGACTGTTGGAGATATGCCCTAGAGGCAATCATGTATGATGATATTTCCTATGTGTTTATGAATAAATATATTCCTTAGACATTATCATTGATGTGTATTAACAAGTATGTGACTTGTTTGTGGGACTATGCATTGTATGATAACTGTCCTAAATGGTCCCTAGTCGAAAGGGTTGTGTGGACGCACAACTAATCAGACTAGCGTATTGTGACAGCCCAAGTGCTGCCCCTACCTTTTATGGCGTGTAACCTATGTGAAACTTGTTGTCACATGTGAATGAATTGAGTTTGCCCTTGCCATGTCATCTCATGCATCATGCATCATATCATTCATCATCATGTCTTGGATATTCTTTTATGTGGTGTGCTCTTGATCTTATGTGTTGTGAGTGGTTTGTGTTTGGTTGTGTTGGAGTGGGCATCAACTTCTTTCCCCCTCTCTTATTCTTCAAAACAAACCCAACCTTTACTCTTTTATTCCATTGCCATTAATCAACAGAATTCATCTGCTTTATTAATTTGTTAAAAATGTTAAATAGTAGTAATTATTTTTGTGAGCTCATGTGTGTGGGTCTTGTGGAGTTTTGAGCCATGTGTATTTGGGGTTTTATATAACAAGGGGCTGGTTTCATAATAGTTAAAATAAATACTTGCTTCACAAATCCCCTTAGTAACTTATTTAAATAGCTCATATTTTATTACCTACAAGAGTAATTTTGTTCTTGTTCAAAACCCTTTTAATTTTCCTCTGGGGTTATTTTCGGAGTGGCTGTTTTTTTTTGAATAAACCCTGCTGGCTTTTTCTTCTCAGAGAGTGAGAGAGGAGTGGGCTGCTTCCCTCCTCCTCGCGGCCCAGCTGCTGCGCCGAAGCCGGCCCAGCCACGCAAAATGGCCACCTGCTCCAATTGCATCGCCATCGGGTTCAGTGCTGTCGCCGAGAGAGAGAGCTGCAAGTGCGCGCGTCATCGCCGTCAGGGCTCATGGACGCCGAGGCCGGCACCATTTGCCGCCCCCTTTTTAAGGGGCACGGAAGCCTAGGGTTCCTCTTTCCCTTTCTCGTCGCCGCCGCCTTCTCCTCCTCCTCCTTCTTCCTTCCCCTCGGTGAGATTCAGAGGAAGCGACATGTAAGTTCAGAGAGTTGCGCCGGTCGCCCTCGCCATCGTCTTCGCGCCTCCGGTGGCCCTCGTCGCTGGTGGAGATGGCGTGGAGCACGGCGCCATCGTCCGCGATCCATTCCCTGTTCTAGGAGGGACGGGGAGCCGCCGCATCGTTGCCGTCGCTCCGCCTCTTCTTCCCTACTTCGACCCCGCGTCGTGCCATCTTCTTCCCTGCTCCGAGCGCAGCTTCGTCGCCCCCCTGTGAGCACCTGTGCCTCCCTTCCCCTCTCTGTTTTCTCCTCGTGTTGTCGTCGTCCATAGCATGGTCGCTGTCGTGCTCGTCGTCGTGTCCTGCTGTCGCTGCCGTCTACCAAGGCAGGGCCTTGAGGGCTGTTGCCTCCGCCCCCTCGTCGCGAGATGGGAAGGGAGTGGATTCGAGTAGCACCCCGCATCCCTGCCGGGCTTTCCCCTCATTGGAGTTGCCCTGTAGCCGCCGTAAAAGCTGCCACCGCTCGCTGTCGCCGGAGTGCATGTTTAGTTTCGTCAGTTAAGCAGCGGCATGTTAGTAGATATTCAGCGCCCCCTCCCTTTGGTTAGTATCCGTGTCGATAGCATAATGGTAGCCGGCTCGCAATGTGTTGGCGAGGTCGTGGGTTTGATCCCGGCTACCCCCCTTTTGTTTTGTTTTCCCCTTTGTTTCATTGGTTGGATCTGTGTGAGTGTGTGTGTGATCCCGTGTGGCTACATCCAAGATCTGGTGTGGCTGTGCCGTGGGTGGGTGTGTGCTTGTGTGTGTGTGGGTGTGTATGGATCTGGTGTGGTGCCAAATCCGTGTGTGTGTGCATGTGTGGCTATGTATGTGTGGTGTGTTTGAGTGTGTGTGTATGACAAGCGGGCCATGCCCCACTTGTCGTACACTATTTATTTTATTGTGTGTTTTATTGTTTTATCGTCATAATTAGATCGTTTCCTTTTATAGCAATATTTCTAAATCTGGATATGTTCATTTATGTCCATGTGCATTTTAGGTAGGTTTTCACTTATAGGAGTGGATGATGTTCTTGCTATGTAGTTTTTGTCATGATGTTCCATGTGAATATATGAGTATGATACATGAAATTGGGGTAGAAAAATATCAGGAATCCATTGGTGGTATTGGTTTGGTCTTTTGAGCAAGTTTGACAAAATTTCATTTTGTTGCAAAGTGCCATTTTGTCAGTTTTGTTATATTTTATCCATGCATGCAAATGAGTGGGAACCATGCTCTAAAGTAGCCACTAAAATGTTACTGTTTTCAAACTTGCTAAATATTTCCAAGTCTGAGAATCTATTTATATTTTTATGCCATGAAGAGTGGGTGCTACCAAGTGCTATGTTGTGAATTAGCTCAAACTCAGTGCTAGTGTTTTGAAGTAGATGTTGCCATCTACCATCCTGTTAATTTTCATGCCATGAGGTTGTATATATCACCACTAGTTTCTGCTGTCAACTTGCTATCAAATTAACTCAGATTTCAGAAAAACTGTTATTTTCACTAAGTCCCAGATTTCTGTTTCATCATGCCAACTTGTGGGTTCATGCTTATTGATGTGTGCCTCCATTCCAGAATGTGCAGTTGGATAAGTTGATAAGCATGTTAATTAGTTTCTGCCAATGCCTTGTTTGTGGTTGTAGGATTCCTGTAGCTCAAGTTCTTGGCTGTGAAAGTTGCTATGTTGCTGTTTTGTGGCAGATTGTTTGTTTTAGTGTTTGTGAATTGTGGGAGCTATGCTCCATGTAATTGGTTGATATTTGGATATATTGTGGTTGGTTTTTCATTGCCTAACCAGTGGCTACCTTGGAATGCCAAGGAATAGCCCATGGCCTTGTTGTCTTGTGTTTTGCCTTCGTAACTTGCCGTGAGCGTACTGTGAGAACCGTAACTCCGTTTCTTATGTTCTACATATGCATTTGTATCTATTTTGCATGAAGAATCAATATTTATCATGATCATGCATGTTTAAATTACTTAACTTGAGGTTCTGTCCAGAATTGTAAATAACCAACTAATGCATGTGGAACATGACTAGTTTAGGATTGGCATGTTAAATTCTTCAAATGAATCATGCATCATCTTTTTTGTGCATTGCACCTTGGTTCGATGTTTATTGTTGCTGTTTCTCTTGGGCAGACGCGAGTCTTGAAACTGAGTACGAGGATCCAGGAGAGTACCACTATGAGGACCCCGCTCTTTGTCCCTCTAAAGAACCAACAGGCAAGATGATCGTACCCGGATCCCGACAATATTTTTGCTTTGCTAGATGTCTCGTTCTTATAGTTACTTATGCGCTACCTACCACTTGACTGTCAAGACTCCTACATTGCCATGATAGCCTCTAACCCTCCACATCCTAGCAAACCTTTGATTGCCTAAGTTACCGCTGCACAGCCCCTCTTATAGCGTTCTAGTTGCAGGTGCAGGTTGTTTCCATGTGATAACATGGAAGTTTGGCATATCACAATATTATCTGCTATTTAATTTAATGCACATAAATATCTTGGTGTGGTGGAAGGCTTGGCCTTTTGCTAGGTGTTTTGTTCCGCTTTTACCGCCATAGTTTCTTGTTACCGGTGTTATGTTTCCATACTTGGTGCTCCTAACATGCTTCGGGTTGTTATGGGGACCCCCTTGATTATTCGGTTGAGATTAAAACTTGTCTGGTAAGACCCAACATTGGTACTATTTTCTTAATCAACTTAATAAAAAATTTCATAGGGCTTTGCAACCCCGTGGATAATTAATCAACCCCAGGCCAGTACTCCTCATGACTGTTGGTCCAAACTGGGAGATGTCCGGCGCCCCCTAGTCACTCGGGGTTTCAGCCAACCCGACGTCTTGCCCATATGGTAGTGCCCTGAGACAGAGATACGCGCGGCTCCTATTGGGATCTGGCCTGCCGGACGGCCTTGCTGGACTTGTTTTACCTTTAACGAGTGGCTTGCGTGTGGAGCTCCGACTTTCTTCGGGCTATCTCGAGGTGTTGGAATTCCTTTGGAGTTGCCTATGATGATCACGAGATCCGGGGTCGAGGTTATTCCCGTAGAGTGTGGTTAATTTGTGATGGACTAGTTGGAGCACCCCTGCAGGGTTTAAACTTTCGGAAAGCCATACCCATAGTTATGTGGCAACTTGGATATTTGTTTAACACCCAGTTATAGTTAACTCAAATAAAATTCTAATAAAATACACCAACTGTGTGAGTAACCATGATCGTCTCTGCTCGTGAACACGAACCGAAAGAGAGCATGGTGGGGTTATGATTGACATAAGTAGGTGTTCAGGATCTCATAGAGGTCATTCTGGTTTTGATCGTTTATCCTAGACCACCTAATTGCTTTCATGTTTTCGTAAGAGTAGCCACCATAAATGCTTAGTGCTGCTGCAAACCAAACACATACCCCTTCCCAACATAAGAGCTTGAATAGTCTCTGTACCCGGGCGCAAGATTGCTGAGTCCTCATGGCTCACAGATTACTACAACAATCCAGGTGCAGGTATAGATGAGGTCGTGCCGGATGACATGATGCAGCTCCAGTGGGAGTATGACGAGGAACATGGCAGGATGTACGTGACGTATCGAGATGAGTAGAGGACCGTGGTCGTGATCTTCGGGGCTAGCAAGATAGTGTCATTGCATCTTCTTTTATCGTTTGTCTTCATCCGTAGTCGGACCCTGTCTTCAGATTGATGTTTGAACTCTTTGTGTGGATTGTAATTTAGCATGTGGCGAGTGTAAGCCAACTCATATACTCCTCTCTTCCTAAATGTATGATGTAATGATGCTATACTTGCGAATGTCGAGATGCGCCTCTATCCCTTGACGAGGCCCCCGTGCCTCAATATGGATAGATGCGCATCTTGGCCGTGACAAGTTGGTATCAGAGCCATACGACCATAGGAGCTCTTTTCTTGATCGAACTTGGCCGAGTCGAGTCGAGTAAAAACTATTTTGAGTCTAGTTATATCGGAGAGTACGATTCTTTTTACTCCTCTTCTATGTTCTGGTGAGGTATTCGACTTAGGAATTTTGATTCTACTCCTCTTCTCACTCAATTTTATTAGGATCACACGGGTATTGTTGGGATCGTTTCGATATATTGTGACGAGAACATTGTTCTTGGTGCCTCCTGACATTTAGGGGTTGTGGCAGTGTCCTGGGGAGTTGAGCTCCGAGGTGTTGTCGTCACATTTGTATCGTTGCTGTTCTGGAATACCAGAGGTCGCTGTTGGGGATATAACCCCGTAGTATGACCCACCATTAAGGTTCCGGGTCACATTGATGGCTCGTGAGCTGGACCAAGGGTGAGCCGTAAAGTCTACGTCCCAGGAAAATAAGCGGCTCAAGGTGTGGTCCGCAAGGTGGCCCGGACGGAGAAGACTCGGGCGTGTAAGCCGCTCGGGGACAGCTTGGACAAGAAGATAGAGGAAGACTTGGATAGACAATGAGACTCTGTTAGACAATTGTAAAGACCCGTGGTCCTGACCTCCTATATAAAGGCAGACCCAGAGCGACTTAGAGATGAGGTTATCGAGAACTAGGTCAAGCTTTAGCTCCCTTGTAATCGATACAACAAGCAATACAAGAACAAGCAGGACGTAGGCTATTACCTTGACTTGAGGGGCTGAACCTGGGTAAAATCGTGTCCTTCATCCCAATCAACCCCTTTGAGTCCATCACGTTAGCGATGGCCTCGAATCCAAGTCCGTTCACCCGAACATCTGCCGTCATAAATTCACGACAGTTGGCGCCCACCGTGGGGCTTGCGCTTGGTGATGTTGAGTTCTCAAAGGGCTCTCTCCCAGGGCTCGAGGGATACGTGGTCGGAAGGATGAGCAAGAGTCTCCATGGCCGGTTCTACATCAACGATGCCGGCCGGGGGCTTGACGCCGAGTCCGTGGAGTATGGATTCCGGGTACCGTTCGGCGGGATCCACGTTTTCATCGGAAAGGCTGATGGATCTACACCCAGGCCGGACGTCTGCACCAACATCGTCGAGCCGGCTTGGCATCTCCAATCTGCAAGTAATGTGCGGCCTGCCCGTGCCAATCCGGGTCAGAGGCATGTCTTTGTAGGCTTCACTCAAAGTATGGATCTGGAAGCATCCGGGTCACAGGAAACCCTTGTTTATTCAAAAGATGAATCTTCAAGTGGAGAAACAGAATCAGTGTACTAGCTCCGCAACGGTGGCCTTGGGGGATACGATGATGCATATCCTGAGTCGGATGGCTTTGAGTCGGATGTTATGAAACCTCCGGTTCATGCGGTGGTGTTCATGGTGGGATCAGCCCCAACCGCAAGTAACGCAGCCGCGGAAGCTGCCGCTTCAGGTGATAACCCGCCGCCGCCGGCTCAAGTTCTTATGGAGCTGATGGATGAACTCGCGGCTCTCATGGCCATGGAAGTCACACCAGATAATCAAGTAGCTTGGAATCTAGAGATTGCAAGGATCAAGGGTCGGATGGCAGAGGAACGACAAAGGATGGCTGAGCTGAAGGTCCAGATGGAAGAAGAGGCAGAACGTATCAAGATAGATGCTTTCCATCTAGGGCTGGAGCAAAGGTCAGCAGCAGAAGTACACCGGAGGAGGCATCAGTCCCGTCTACTAGAGCGTTATCAAGCGAGGAACCTCTTTAATACCCCTGGCGCGGGGCGAGCCACGGGCGCGCTCGAGAGCCACCCAACGGAATGGTCGGCGAGTCATCCGGCCCAACGTAACCAAGCTTCACCCGGGGGCTTTCCAACGCTGGCGGGTCATTATTCTAACCCGGCTGAGAATATGGTAGCAGCTGCCACCCGACTTGAGACGATCCCTATCCCGGATGAAGCACCCTTTGCAGAGGATGTGCAGAACGCCATCGGGTACTTGCAGATGGCCATGGCCCAACAGGAGAGATACACTCATAGTCGGAGCCGCGTCCATTCAACCCCTCTTCCTAGCCGTAGTTTTAGCCGGTGCTGCGAGTCACCAGCAGGTTCCAGCAGCAACCATCACAGAGAGATTCCAACGGGTCACCGACCGCGAAGAGATACACAGGCATGTGTAAACCATGCGGGAAGCCCGCAAGAGGCGCCAGCTAGGCCGGCTTACCAAGAGCCTAGGCCTTCCATTTCCGTAGGGGCAGGAGTAACCCCCAGGATGGGAGGGCTGCCGTGTCTATCGCCGGCTCTCCGGAGCGAGCAGTTGCCGAAAGACATCAAAGGTCCCCGCAAGGTCCCAAATTACACCGCTGATTTACCCCAGAGGCCTGGGTGGAAAGCTATGAAGTGGCCATGGAGATGCTGGATGTTAGTGAGGCGGTTTGTGCCAAGTATTTCGTCATGATGCTTGAAGGCCCGACTCGTACATGGATAAAGGGGTTACCACCTAATACCATCAATTCATGGGCAGAGCTCAGGGCTAGATTCATTAAAAACTTTCAAGGGGCGTGCAAGCAGTCTATGACTATTGTGGATCTTGATCACTTTGTCCAACAGGAGAGCGACTCAGTTCATCATTGGGTACGGCGGGTCTCGATAATTATTCACTCATGAGAGCAGATCACGGCGGCTCAAGCAGTGTTGATCTTAGAGAAGAACTGCCACTTTATTCCTCTAAAGGAGAAACTTGGCTGGCTCAAGCCTACGTGTTAGGACATGGGAGAGCTCATGACGGCTGTCACGAAGTACGCCGACTCAAACAGCATGAAGGATCCGGGTTCTGATGAGGAAACGGCTAGTCAAAGCAAGAAGGGCAACCAAGGCAAGGGTGCGGTGAACAATGGTAGCCAGAGTAAGCGCAAGAATCCAGAATCAGGATCAGAGCTGGTGGCCAACACAAGTGCCCAACAGAATCATCCCAAGGGCAACAGGATGTTTGGACCGCCCTGGGGCAGGGATAATTTTTCCTCGAACATGGAAGAGTTGCTGAAGCGACCTTGTCCGAATCACAGTTTGCATGATAGGCCGGCAAATCATGCATGGGAGGGTTGTTCTTTTATGCAAAAGTTCAAGTGGTATGTCACACAACCTAACCATCGTGGTGGCGGCCTCCCAGGTGGCCCAGGACATGGCGGGTCAGGAGCCGGATTTGGTTTTGGCGGTTCAGCATCTGGTCATTCGGGTCAGGATAATCACGGAGAACAGCAGCTGCACCCTGGTCATAATAACCAACAACTGCAGCAACAACGGAATCAGTCCGGTTTTCAGAGTAACCTGAAGCAACTCAGCTTCGGGCAGTACCACGTCTTCACGACTAGTCTCAATAGACGGGACCAGAAGTTGCGAAAATGAGCGTCAATGCGGTTACGCCGGCTCTTCCACAGTATCTAAAGTGGTCTGAATATGACATAACATGGAGCCGTGAAGATCACCCGCCATGCGTTGATGACCGGGGGAGGCTGGCTTTGGTTGTAGCCCCCCAAGTGGGTGGGTATATGTTGAACAAGGTGCTCATGGATGGTGGCAGCAGCATAAACATCCTTTATTATGACACCTTTCGGCGGATGAAGTTGCTCGACAAGGACTTAAAACCTTCGTCCACTGTTTTTCATGGTGTGGTGCCCGCTAAGTCGGCGCATCCGGTGGGCAGGATTTCTTTGGAAGTGGCTCTTGGCGATGAATACAACTACAGAGTGGAGTCCTTATGGTTTGAGGTGGTTAAGATCAAGAGCCCTTATCATGCCTTGTTTGATGGCCGGCTTATTCTAAGTTCATGGCTCGGCCCTTCTATTTTTACTTACAACTCAAGATGCCCGGCTTAAACGGTACCATCACCGTTCATAGTAACCGAAACACGACTATTGAGTGTGAAGAAGGAGATGCGGCTTACGCAGAGTCCAGTTGCGCCCAGGAGGAGCTTACGTTTTATAACCAGAATGTTGATCCGGAGAATATGACCCCCCTGAAAAAGCCAACCACGGAGGTTGAGCCGCCCCTCAAGTTTTCAGCTGATGATACCAAGGCAGTAGATTTCAATCCGGGCGACTCATCTAAGCAGTTCATCATTAGAGCTCATATGGATCCCAAATAGGAAAGCGCACTCATCAAATTCATCCATGAGAATCGGGACATCTTTGCATGGAAGCCCTCTGACATGCCAGGTGTACCGAGAGAATTCGCTGAGCACAACCTTAATGTGGATCCAAAGTTTAAGCTGATCAAACAATTTGTACGATGGTTCAATGAGGAGAGACGCAAGGCTATTGGGGAAGAAGTTGCCCAGCTCTTGGCTGCGGGTTTTATTGTTGAAGTTTTTCACCCAGAATGGTTGGCTAAACCCGTGCTGGTGCTAAAAAAGAATGGCACATGGCGTATGTGTGTGGATTACATGGACCTTAACAAGGCTTGTCCAACTGATCCCTTTGCCCTCCCACGTATTGATCAGATCATTGATGCTACAACAGGATGTGAAAGCTTATGCTTCCTAGATGCTTATTCCGGTTATCATTAGATCAAGATGGCAGTGAAAGACCAGGAGAAGACGACGTTCATTACACCCTTTGGGGCGTTCTTATGTCTCTATGCCTTCCGGGCTCAAGAGTGCCCATGCGACTTATCAACGGTGCATACAGAACTTCCTTCACAGTCAAATTGGACGTAATGTTCATGCTTATGTGGATGACATCGTAGTGAAATCCAGAAAGAAGGAGACTCTTTTGGAGGACCTAAAGGAAACCTTTGACAATCTCCGGGTCTACAAGATGATGCTTAACCCGACCAAGTGTGTCTTTGGGGTTCCAACAGGAAAGCTTTTGGGTTTCTTGGTCTCTAAGCGTGGCATCAAGGCTAACTCGGATAAAATCAAGGCTATTACTTCTCTAGGAGAGCCGACGTGCATTAATGATGTTCAGCGCCTGGCAGGGCGGATTACTGCATTGAGCCGGTTCATAAGCCGCCTTGGAGAGAAGGCTATTCCTTTATATCAGATGATGAAGAAGAGAGACAAGTTTGTGTGGAGAAAAGCGGCGGGTGAAGCACTTGAGGCGCTTAAGAAACAGCTGACTGAGCCACCAGTGTTAGCCGCTCCAGCTGAGAAAGAACCGTTGCTCCTTTATGTGGCGGCTAACAACAGGGCAGTCAACATTGCAATTGTGGTCGAGCGCAAGGAGGTTGGGAAGGAGTATCCCATGCAAAGGCCGGTTTATTATATCAGTGAGGTCCTAGCAGAATCTAAGCAAAGATATCCGCATTGGCAGAAGCTGGTATAGAGAGTTTTCATGGCCAACCGCAAGTTAAAACACTACTTTCTAGGGCACCAAATAACTGTGGTCAGTTCTGCTCCGTTGGGGGATATTATCCAGAATAGAGAAGCCACAGGAAGGATTGCTAAATGGGCGTTAGAGCTAGGACCTCTTAATTTAAAGTATGTTCCTCGCACGGCAGTCAAGTCCCAAGCTTTGGTGGGTTTCATAAATGATTGGACAGAGTGTCAAGCTCCCGAAGAAAAGCCAGATAACGCATACAGGACTATACACTTTGATGGATCCAAGCAGTCAGAGGGGACTGGAGTAGGGGTTGTCCTCACATCCCCAAAGGGTGACAAGTTTTGTTATGTGCTCCGGCTGATGTTTCCCTGCACTAACAATGCGGCTGAGTCCGAGGCTTTGCTTCATGGTCTTAGATTAGCCAAGGAGATGAATTTGAGCCGGGTCAGGTGTTTGGGCGACTTAGATCTAGTGGCTCAGCAAGTTTCTGGCACTTGGAACTCCAAAGACCCGCGGATGGCGGCTTATAGGCAGGCGGTTGATATTATTGCGGGTCACTTCAAAGGGTATCAGGTAGATCACATTGATCATCGCAATAATGAGGCAGCTGATGCTTTATCACGGTTAGGTTCCCAACATAAGCCGGTGCCGCCTAATGTCTTTCTGGACGTCTTATACCATCCGACTATCAAGGTACCTTCAGAGGAAGATTTGGCTGTTCCGGACCCGGAGGAAGAATTGGTGGCGGCTCTACATGTTATCCCAGATTGGACTATTCCTTATCTGGCCTATTTAACCTGGGGCAAGTTACCTGAGGATGAAGACCTGGCCAGAGAGATCACCCGGCCATCTAAGTCCATGACGATAGTTAATGGTGAGTTGCATAAATGCAGTGTAACATGGGTTTTTCAACGTTGTGTTTCACCAGAGGAGGGCTGGCAGATGTTGAATGAAATTCATGTTGTTGATTGTGGACACCACGCCGGCTCGAAATCTTTGGTGACCAAGGCTTTCCGGCATGGGTTCTTCTGGTTAACGGCTCACAAGGATGCAGAGAATTTAGTCCGCAAGTGCGACGGCTGTCACAAATTTGGCCGACGTGCTCATATTCTGGCTCAAGAACTGAGGATGATACCAATCACTTGTCCATTTGCGGTCTGGGGGCTGGACATGGTAGGGCCCTTCAAGAGATCCAAGGACAAGAAAACGCACCTCCTAGTGGCGGTTGACAAATTTACCAAGTGGGTAGAGGCAGAGACGGTTAGCAAATTTGATGCGGCTATAGCGGTTCTATTTATTAAGAAGCTGATCTACCGTTTTGGTTACCCACACAGCATCATTATTGACAATGGTCCAAATCTATCCAAGGGGGCTATGAAGAAATTCTGTGACGAAGAGCATATCCGGCTTGATATTTCAGCCGTGGCACATCCAGAGTCCAATGGTCAGACGGAGCGCGCCAATCAGGAAATTCTAAGAGGGATTAAACCGCGGCTTATGGTTCCTTTGCAGTGAACGCCCGGGTGTTGGGTCGAAGAATGACCCTCCATCTTATGGAGCATCAGAACCACCCCTAACAGGTCCACGGGTTTCATGCCCTTCTTTATTGTGTGTGGCACCGAGGCCATCTTACCCAGTGACATCCGACATGACTCGCCAAGGGTTCCGGATTACGTTGAGACAGACAACAAGACAACACGCCAAGATGCATTGGATGCTTTGGAACAGGCACGAGAGTTAGCAGTGGCCCGATCGGCAATTTATCAACAAGGTCTGCACCGCTATCACAGCCGCAAGGTAAAGACCCAGACATTCCAGGAGGGCAACTTCGTGCTCTGGCTGATTCAAGACCAGACAAATATGCATAAGCTATCACCTCCATTGGAAGGACCCTTTGTGGTCAGCAGAAATCTCAACAATGGGTCATATTATCTCATTGATACTCGAAACGACTCAGATACGGCGGGTCAGGAGACCCGTCGGCCATGGAACATTGCGCATCTCCGGCCCTATTTCACTTAAAGGGTATCGAGACCCACCATTGTACACTATCATTTTACATATCATAGATGTATACATAAAGAAGCCTCTGCTGTTTCACGCATCCTCATATGGGAAAAGATTACACAGTATTCCGGTTGATGCATCAACTAAGATTGGCAAACGGCAGTAGATGCCTACCAGCCGGCTTTATGCCACAAAAATCCGGCTCAGGAAAATGAACCGCGGCAAGGGCGGCTTCCTACCTTTATCTGGTACAGCTTCTAATGCCTATCCGCCGGCGCTTTGCGTCATATCGCTGAACGGTGGTAGACACCTATTAAGCCGCCATTTTTGCCACAAAAAACTGATTAAGGTAAATTAGTCGTAGCGAGGGCGGCTTCTTACCTTCGGGTATAGTTTCTAATGCCTATCCGCCGGCGGGTTATGCCGTATAGCTGAGGGGGGACTTCTTACCGACAGGTATCGCTTCTAACACCCTATCAGCGGGCTTTATGCCATCTCTGGCTAACCAGTTTAGCCGCGGTTATGAGAGGTTTTTTACCGACGGGTAGCTAACATCTGATGACCCCCGAACGGCGGCTTCTTACCTTTGGGTACAGCTTCTAATGCCTATTAGCCGGCCTAAGGCCATGCAAAAACAGCTAAGGTAAATTAGCTGTGGTGAACGGCGGCTTCTTACCTTCGGGTACAGCTTCTAACGCCTATTAGTTGTTCTTGTAAAAACAGCTAATGTAACTTAGCTGCGGTGAACGGCGGCTTCTTAACTTCGGGTACAACTTCTAATGCCTATTAGCTGTTCTTATAAAAATCCAGCTAAGGAAAATTAGCCGCGGCGAGAGCGGCTTCTTACCTTTGGGTACAGCTTCTAATGCTTATCCGTCGGCGTTTACGCCATATTATTTCCTCCGGGTGTATCTTCTAAATGCCTTATTGGCCAGGCTTTATGCCATATCCGGTTGACCAGATTAGCCACAATCACAAAAAGGGAGTCACCGCCTCCGGGTGCAGTTTACCTACTCTCAACTACTGGTGTGTTATATGATTACAAGACAAGTCTAAATGATTCAAAGCATACACAGACAAATGGCAGGCAAAAGCTGGATCATCTTATAGAAACATCATGACAAGTTTCACACAAGTTTCATCTAGCTATTACACTCCCAGAGGAGATCAACATTTCAGAAAAGTTTTTCAGCCGTTACACGGCGGGTTAAGCTGATACAAGTTCTTAAAACATAAGCTAATTAGCTTACGGGTCACCCTGCGCCGGCTCTTTTGTGGCCCTGATCTGGAGGTTGTCGAAATCCCAATTGCAGTTCGTTAGAGCCGCAAAAGAGCCTTCGAAATAAGGTGACGGGTCAAGATCTGGAGCAAAGAGGTCCTTACTCCGAGCAGGCGTGAAGTCTTTGCACTCGTACAAAGGACCGTGGACTCTCCTCTACTGTGTGTCATAGGCTCCTTGATAAGTTGGTAGATCAACCTCCTCCGCCAAGACAGAAGCTAACACCCGAGAATCCTTCATGCACCGGCTATAGTCAGCGTCAGTAAACTCCGAGCCGTCATCTTTTCTTGAAGGGAAGCCCTCCATCATCTCGGCAGCTGTTAGGCCCGGAGTAGAGGCCAAAGCCCGACTGATGCCCGCAATGGCCCCTTGGTGGGCGGTTGACTTCTTGAGCTCGGTGATCTGCTTCGGCATGGTGGAGAAGAGCTCTAAGATACCCTTGAGAGTCGCCAGAATTTTATCCTTATATTGCACGACCTTGATACTGCAGATTGCACCACAGTACAACTGCTCAGTTAAGGTATAGATGGCCTTCAACGGCAGCAGGCTATCAAAAGCCAACTGCCGACTCCTAGGACCTATATAAACTGGACAATTCCAATGAGTTGCCAGTCTAAGTAAAGATGTAGACATTTGAAACAAAAAGTTGTTAGAAGCTTACCAAAGAGGGCGGTTGACATCTTGCTTATGTGGCGCTTCAAGCCTTGGAGTTCATCCACCACAGCTATCAGCCGCTGGTCAGCATCATCCGCCCATTGGGTCAAAGCAGTCTTCTCAGATTCAGCTAACTCCTTAAGAGCAGCAAAATCGGCCTTGATTGTGGCCAGCTCCTCAGGGAGAAGCCGACACTTTTCATTGGTGACCTTGTGGGCCTCTTGTTGAGCCGCCAGGTTGGTCTTCAGGTCCATCAACTGTGACCCGGCTTCATTTAAGGATTCCTGTGACATATCAAAATACAGAATAAGTCGCCAGAATGGAAATCGTATCAAATGATGAAGGTTAAAGACAAATTTATACAAGTCTCAAGCAGATTGCAAGCAATATGTTTGACACTTGGGGGCTAATGTATATTTGATCTTCGAGAAATCAATACAGTTCCGGTTCATCTTCATCAAAGTTAATCCGGAACTTGGGGGCTACAATATGGATCTTCAAATTGACTTATACTAAAAGCTCCGACTCAACGTTATCAAGTTTGAGTCGGCCCTTGGGGGCTACAAGTGGTTCTTCAGGCTATCTACATTAAAGCTCCGACTCAACTTCATCAAGTTCGAGTCGGTCCTTGGGAGCAATGGATTTGGATTTTCTACAGAGGATCAGAAAAGACCCGGTTCAACTCTTAAGCTAGAATTGAACCGGCCCCTGGGGGCTAAGTAACGTTATAGCAAGAGGATGAGTACCTCATATTTTATCTTCATCAAGTTGACCAGCCATAGTTCTAGGTCTCGGCTGGTAGAAAGCCGGTTAGTATACCCGGCGTGGAGTTCTTCGGCCGTCATCTTCTCAAAAGAAGAGTCGAAGTCCAGCTTCTTGGAGGCCTCAGCCGAGTCTTTATGCCTGGTCAGCACGTGAGCCGGAGGAGACTGAGGAGCAGAACCGGTGATCATGACTTCCGGAGTTGCAGTGGTCTTGGCAGGACTTGGCGGTTTCGAGGGGCCCCTTAGAGGGCTCTCCGGGATGATATCTTCAGCAGTCGGCTTAGTGGAGGCAATTGGCGGATTTACATCCGATTGTGGCTCCTCCAGTTATTCTTGTTCTGGATCTTGAGCAGCAGGTTCGGGGAGGGCTTGTTGGTCTTCCGATGCTTGGCTTGAGCACTGCAAGATAGAAAGATAAGAGTCCAAAGGATATTACTACCCTGCAAAGAACCAGATGTTATAGTGGAAAAACACTTACAGCGGGTTGATCTTGGGAGGCGGCAGAGCGGTCGCCGAAGAGTCACCGGAAGAGGGCGATTTCTGAGATGAAATTTAAGAAAGATGAGACAGCACCAAGGTTATAAAGAGAAATGAAGCACACAAGAACACATACCTCTGCGGGGCGTTTCTTCGGAGCCGGCGAGTTCGGCAAGCCGGACATAAGCTCAGTGGAGCCGACGCTCCGGGTGTGGCGACGTTCAGCCTGTTGTTGCTTTTTTAAAAGAAAGTCGGGAGCCAAGTAAGCGAGAGGATGAGAAAGATGAACTTTTCTAGTAACCTGTCACGGGTTTCAAGGGACAAAATACTCTGAGCCGGAAGAAACATAGTTTACCTCAGGGGCATTTGCGCTGCTGGTCTCCACATCATCCTGTGAGTAAAACAAGCATTGGTAAAACAAGAAGGCAAAATATCAAGCAAACAACTAAAATTTTACCTTTGAGCTGGATGACTATGAAGGGTCAAACCATTCCCCTCGCGGGGCGTCTTTCTTTGGCTTCTTGGCTGGGGACTTCTTCTTGAACTTCTTTGGAGGAGGGACGTACTCCTTCTTCCATAAATTAGAGTCGGCCTGCGAAAATAACCCGGAGAAGAGTAATAGATCAGCAAGGTACAAACAAAAATCCAAGAGATGGATGGGAAGAAATTGACTTACATCTGGAGCCGGATTGTTGACGCTGAAAGGCGCCAGGCCAATGGCGCTGCATGTGCTGGAGGCTTCATGGACAAGGCTTCGGATGACAGTGGTAATGTCATCCTCTGTCAGGGTTGATTGGCTGAAACATAAGGATCTGTCAGACTTGCCTTCATATTCACACATAAGCCGGCTTCTACGGCTTAAGGGCATGATCTGCCAAGAAATCCAGCAGCGGATCAAATCCAATCTAGTTAAACCATTGGCCACGAGTGCCTTGATCTTGGCATGAGCTGGCTCATACCTGGCGTGCTCCGAAGCTGAGAGCCGACCAGGAAGTTCTGAATCTGTCCTGAGCCGGGAGGAACGATAACCAGACAATGGGCGCTCATCCTCAGGAGACGTGTCCTTGCAGTAGAACCAAGTCTTGTTCCAATCCTTCGGATGACTCGACATCTGCGCAGCCAGAAAGATGATGGCTCTGCCTCGTTGAATGGAAATACCGCCAAGCTCTAGACTCGGACCGCCTTTCATTTTGGTTTGGCGGTTGGCATAGAAGAACTCTCGAAACAAACCCACAGACGGCTTGATTTGCAGGTAGACTTCGCAGAGCACTTGGAAATTGCATATGTTGGAAACGGAGTTGGGGGCCAAGTCTTGAGGGTGAAGCTTGTATAGGTGAAGAACATCACGGAAGAATTTTGAGCCGGGTGGCACGAATCCTTGCTCGATATGATCAGAGAAAACTACTACCTCTCCTTTTTGGGGAGAGGGCCGTGTTTCGTCACCCGCAACCCGCCAATGAAGGACCTCCTTCGAAGGAAGAGTGCCCGCGCCAACGAAATCCGTTCAATACTCTTCCGTGATGCAAGACCTGACCCGGTTGCATGAGTTGGAGGCGCGAGACATACTGGCGGCTTAAAGACTGTTCAAAATTAAATACGCAGCGAGTTAAGAGCAAGCAGATATCTGTGACGGCTTACAATTTTAAGGGCTCTACAAATACTATGCCATAGTTCGGCTGATGAGAGCCGGAGAGGCCTGGCGGTTCAACAAGGAAAGGAGGAGCAAAAATTGGCTAAGTCCTGAAAACAGGTTTCGCAAACTACCGCTACAATTACGGATCTACAAAAGCAGGAAAAAAGGTTTTTATTCTCGACCTAGCGAAGAATAGACGAAGCAGAAGAAAGAAAACACAGCCGCGACGATCCGCACATTGCACACGGCCGCCCCGTATGCGGCGGCGCGGCAAGGATGCGCATTAAAGGCATCAACCATGTCGGGCGTACACCGACGATGGTGCAGACAGAGCCCGAGTGGTGGCAGCGAAGCTTCCGCAAACCCTACTACGGTGGCGATGGATCTAAGGAGGAGCTTGGGCTTACTGATGATGGAGCAGCGGACGCGGAAGAAAAACTGGAACGACACAGGTTGATGCAGCGGCCTGGTTGATGACGATGCGAAGACGGCGCCGGAGCAGAGTGCGCTGGAGTGGAGGCGATGAGAGGAAGAAGATGAAGAGTGAGTGGGAGAAGGAAAGGTTTTCACCTGCAACGAGTCTTATTTAAAGGGAGAACGAGATAGGCACGAAAATCTAGGCGACAGAAACCATTTGACCGAGGCGGACGCCTCGATTCTTGGGCTGACCATTTAATAAAAGATTCGGTGGCACGTCAGTGGATCTCTCTTGCAGGGACTGTGTGACATCACGCTGGGTCATCACCGGGCGACTCACCGAAGATCAGAAGAAAGGGATGAAATGAGCAAGCTCAATTCAACATGGGGCCTAATGTTGGGGATATAACCCGCAGTATGACCCGCCATTAATGTTCCGGGTCACATTTATGGCTCGTGAGCCAGCCCAAGGGTGAGCCGTAAAGTCTATGGCCCAGGAAGATAAGTGGCTGAAGGTGTGGGCCGCAAGGTGTCCCGGATGGAGAATACTCGTGCGTGTAAGCCGCTCGGGGACAGCTTGGACAAGAAGATAGAGGAAGACTCGGATAGACAATGAGACTCGGTTAGACAATTGTAAAGACCCGTGGTCCTGACCTCCTATATAAAGGCAGACCCAGGGCGACTTAGAGATGAGGTTATTGATAACTAGGTCAAGCTTTAGCTCCCTTGTAATCGATACAACAAGCAATACAAGAACAAGCAGGACGTAGGCTATTACCTCGACTTGTGGGGACGAACCTGGGTAAACTCATGTCCTTCGTCCCAATCAACCCCTTTGAGTCCATCACGTTAGCGATGGCCTCGAATCCAAGTCCCTTCACCTGGACATCTGCCATGATAAATCCACGACAGTCGCCAACATCGAAAACTCTTCTATATGCCTTGTGGTGAGAATGGTTTGGCGCCACCCATTACTTGGGAGAACGATCAGACGTATTGTCACAGCTAGTATATCGGATGTTTTCGAAGGTCTCAGGTACATGATTTCCGAGGTTTTCTTGGTTATGTGTTGACAGATAGATATAGTTGCAGTGTAGGGCTTGTTAGATGTGTGAGATATTTTGCCTCCCTGTATCCCCACCACCCAATTGCATAACCAAAAGATTTTGGATGTTCTTAGGTGGGAACTCATGTAGTATCTAGGATCATCTTCTTTAGATGTATGTGGGCATATACATTTGTTCCGAGCAACATTATCTTGGGGTCGCTACTGACTGGTCGAGCCGGATGTGATCTAACTCGTGACCAAGTGGACGAGAACCTAAATGGTCACACGCTTACGGGAAGGAACACATGGGCTTTAGGATCTGCGAAGGGCCCAAGAGTTGAGCCCACGCCAGATGCCTATATATAGTGGAGGTGCGGCACACCCATCCGGTTGATCTCTTCGGCACCGTCATTAGCGCTTTGCATGAGTTCCAACTAGCCACCTCCACTTGCCGCCGCCGATTGTGTGCCTAGACCTAGTAGTCTATCGCACGGTGTTCCTCCTACACGCGCGGATACCGTTTGAGGCGGTGCACCTACGCCGCTCCGGCGAATCTGTACGTGGGATCCGGCGACCGACGGTTCGAGGAAGATCGGATGAGGAGGAGACATACCACACGAACGCGCTTCCCAAACTCTACTTCCACTGCACAGCACTGCGCGTCTAGTGGTAACAATCTATGATCCATCTCCGTAGCATGTTCATGGATGTCCCGTGCATAGGAATTTTTTAATTTGCATGCGATGCACCTACGGTAGAACCCAACATATATGAGCCGAAGGGTTTTAGGCTGTAGATAGGGAACAATTCATCTAGGGTTAGCTATACGATCTCGAGGTAGATCTACTCTGTAACCCCCCATATCATCAATACAATCAAGCAGGACGTAGGGTATTACCTCTAGAGGAGGGCCCAAACCTGGGTAAAACCGTGTCCCCTTCGTCTCGTGTTACCATCGTTTCCTATCTCACAACTCGAGACCCCCTATCCGAGATCCGTCAGTTTTGACACCAACATTGGTGCTTTCATTGAGAGTTCCACTACGAGCGCCCAAAGAATTGATGTGTTGCCTTGTCATCAACGAAGATGTCCGCAGCATGATCAGGAGGTCAGATTCGGGAACCTGGAGTTCTTTCGTCCCCAGATAGATCTTTGCCTTTGGCAGTGTTGTGCTGCATGCCGACCCGACTGGCCATCTAGGCCGTGTCGAAAGCTTCTCCCATGATCAAGAGGTCAGATTCGGGAACCTGGAGTTCTTTGTAGATTCTCGGGGTGACTTGTCACTAACCGGACTCGCACTCTTGCCTGCCATGCCCGAAGACTATGAAGCTTTAACCTCAAGTACCTTCTTCGGTCACGCCTGTGAGTTTAACCACGGAGGTGGTCCAATTCATAGTCTGGGTCCGGCCATAATGCCAGAGGACCGGATATCTGTTCTAGACGAACACTCTTTTCTCCTGGACACACCAAAGGTCAACTCCGAAAGTCCCGAGTAGTTTAACCCGATCGAGCCCTTGACCCTCAACGAGGCCCTAGATAGGATCTCATCGATGAGGATCACAAATGATCTGGCCCCGATCTATTCGGAGATCGGCTGCAGAGCGGGCCAAGACGATTTTTTTGACCCACCCACCACCCACTTTATAGCCACAGTCAAAGATTTAACCGAAATGTTGGACTATGCCTCTGAGGAGGCAGAATACATGGATAAGGAGGATTAAGCCACCCCCATCAACACCGGGCGATGGGATGCCACCTCCACATACGACGTCTACATGGTGGACACTCCTAAATACGACAAAACGCCAAATAACGATGGAGACAAGTCGGGCGATGCACCGTCAGGCACCGTAAATAACATAAATGGTCAAAAGGCAAGAAGGGAAGGAAAGCTATCATCAGTACCAGGTACGGAGATACCCCTAAGGACCACGATGATCGCAATATTCCCTGAACACCTGCTAGTGGGTCAGGAAAGGCCTAAAGACCAGAGCAACCCCAACGACTTCAACGATTCCGAGCATGACAATTACGTCCCTCCCGTCGAGGAGGAGGACATCGAGAACCCAATTACCTAGACATCCCTGATAACCTTGAAGATCAAGAACTGCTCCGACAACGGCTCATAGCAACGACCCGCAGCCTGAAAGCAAAGGAACGACAACTTAAGGACGAACAAGATGACCTTGATGATCGATGGACAAAAGTCCTCTCAGCCGAGGAGGGATATGGTATAGGTCTATCGGACCAACCCAAGAGTTATCCATGCAGAAGGTTGCTGCCGCAATTCAACGATGAGCTCACTGATACTCCATCTCCCAAACATACCCCATATGACAAGCCGGATCGCCCTCCTCGTGGGCGTGACAGAACGGCTGATGACACCGATTATAGGCCGGAGATGCCCGGAAGACGGGGAAAGGAGCCACTAGATCCCGATGATAGGTTCGACCTATGACATGACCTAAACTATAGAGCAGGTCGTACAAGATCCACCTATCGATCCAGAGGATACTCACCCGACATACAGGACGGGCATAGGCCCTGGTGTTGGAAATATGCCCTAGAGGCAATAAATAAAGTGTTTATTATTATATTTCCTTGTTCATGATAATCGTTTATTATCCATGCTATAATTGTATTGATTGGAAAGACATTACATGTGTGGGTAAATAGACAACACTTTGTCCCTAGTACGCCTCTAGTGAACTAGCTCGTTGATCAAAGATGGTCAAGGTTTCCTAGCCATTGACATTTGATGTCATTTGATAACGGGATCACATCATTAGGAGAATGGTGTGATGGACAAGACCCAAACTACAAACGTAGAATATGATCGTGTCAGTTTATTGCTACTCTTTTCTGCATGTCAAGTATATGTTCCTATGACCATGAGATCATGTAACTCACGAACACCAGAAGAGAGCCTTGTGTGTATCAATCATCGTAACGTAACTGGGTGACTATAAAGGTGATCTACAGGTATCTCCGAAGGTGTCTATTGAGTTGGCATGGATCAAGACTGGGATTCGTTACTCCGTGTGACGGAGAGGTATCTCAGGGCCCACTCGGTAATACAACATCACAATAAGCCTTGCAAGCAATGTGACTAAGTGTTAGTCACAGCATCTTGTATTACAGAATGAGTAAAGAGACTTGCCGGCAACAAGGTTGAACTAGGTATGGAGATACCAATGATCGAATCTCGGGCAAGTAACATACCGAAGAACAAAGGGAACATCATACGGGATTAACTGAATCCTTGACATAGAGGTTCGACCGATAAAGATCTTCATAGAATATGTAGGAACCAATAAGGGCATCCAGGTCCCGCTACTGGTTATTGACTATAGAGGTGTCTCGGTCGTGTCTACATAGTTCTCGAACCCGCATGGTCTGCACACTTAAGGTTCGGTGACGTTTCGGTAGTATAGAGTTATGTATGGTGGTTACCAAAGGTTTTTCGGTGTCCCGGATGAGATCCCGGACATCACAAGGAGCTCCGTAATGGTCCGGTGGTAAAGATTGATATATAGGAAGTCCTATTTTGGTCGTCGGAAAAGTTTCGGGCTCATCGGTAGTGTATCGGGAGTGTCGGTAGTGTACCGGGAGACCATCGGGAGGGGTATTTCGACCCAAGAGGCTACATGGGCTGTGGGAGAGTGAATACCAGCCCTAGTGGGCTTGTGGAAGTGCCACACATGGCGCATGCGGCTGGGAGAGAAAAGCCCAAAGAGAAAAGGTGGAAAAAGGCAAAAAAGGGTAGGAATCCTATTCCTACTAGGATTGGAGGAGGAATCCTCCTCTCCTCCTGGTTCGGGCGAAGCCTAGTTGTCTTGGCCCTTGGGCCAAGCCTCCTCCTATCTTCCTCCTATATATACTAGAGGTTTTAGGGGGTTTTGGTACTTGATTTTCTGCCACGTGCTACCCATTCCTCTAGTGCATAGTTTCTCCTCTTGATCGGATTTCTGCAGTGCTTAGGCCAAGCCCTATCGGAATTGCTCCACCACCATCACCGCGGCACCGTCATGCTGCCGGAGAACTCGTCTACCTCTCCACTCCCTCTTCCTGGATCAAGAAGGTGGAGATCATCATCAAGCTGTACGTGTGCTGAACACGAAGGTGCCTCCATTCGGTGCTAGATCGGGACGGATCGTGATTGGATCATAGGACGCTCGGCGATTTGGATCGCGAAGACGTTCGACTACACCAACCGCATTTGTTCATGCTTTCCGCTTAGAGATCTACAAGGGTACATAGATCGACTCTCCCTCCCGCAGATGCTCATCACCATGGATATATCTTGCGTGTGCGTAGGATTTTTTTTGTTTCCCATGCAAAGTTCCCCAATAGTGGCATCATGAGCTAGGTCTATGTGTAGATGAGAGATCTCGAGTAGAACACAAAGAGTTTGTGGGCGTTGATGCTTAGATTTCTTCCTCCCTTGGTTGTGTTTTGGTTCAGCGGTATTGTGGGATCAAGTGGCCCGGACCAACATTACTCGTACGCTTACGAGAGACCGGTTCCCTCAACTGCAGCTTGTTGCATAGATGGCTGGCGGGTGCCAGTTTCTCTCACTCTAGTTGGATCAGATTCGACAAAGGCGGTCCTTGAGAAGCTTGAAAAGCAACTAATGTATCACCATTGTGGTTTATGCGTAGGTGAGAATTGTTCTTGCTAGATACCCGTAGCAGCCACGTAAAAGATGCAACAACAATTAGAGGACGTCTAACTTGTTTTTACAGGGTATGTTGTGATGTGATATGGCCAATTACATGATGTGATATATGTGATGTATGAGATGATCATGTGATGCATAGAATATCATGACTTGCATGTCGACGAGTGCAGCAACCGGCAGGTGCCATAGGGTTGTCTTTAATTATTGTATGACCTGCGTGTCAATCATTAAGAGCTATGTAATGCTTTACTTTATCGCTAAATGGTAGCAATAGTAGTAGAAGCATGATGGGTGCAACAACCCCGATGGCGACACGTTGATGGACATCAATATGATGGAGATAATGGTGTCATGCCGGTGACGATGGAGATCATGCCGGTGCTTTCAAGATGGAGATCAAAAGCACAAGTTCATGGCCATATCATGTCACTTATGATTTGCATGTGATATTAATCCTTTTATGCACCTTGTTTTTCTTAGGATGACGGTAGCATTATAAGGTGATCCCTCACTTAAATTTCAAGATGAATTGTGTTCTCCCTGAGTGTGCACCGTTGCGAAAGTTTGTTGTGTCGAGACACCACATGATGATCGGGTGTGATAGACTCTACGTTCACATACAACGGGTGCAAGACAGTGTTGCACATGTAGAACACTCAGGTTAAACTTGACAAGCCTAGCATGTACAGACATGGCCTCGGAACACAAGAGACCGAAATGTCGAACATGAGACATATAGTAGATATGATCAACATGATGATGTTCACCATTGAAATCACCTCAACTCACATGATGATCGGACTTGAGTTGGTGAATTTGGATCATGTGACTCAGATGACCTAAGGGATGTCAATTTGAGTGGGAGCTTTAGTAATTTGATTAACTAAACTCATTATCTTGAACAATAGTCTAAGTAACCTTTGCATATTATGTTGTAGATCAATGGCTCGCGCAGTAGCACCCCTGAATTTTAATGCGTTCCTAGACAAAGCTAAGTTGAAAGATGATGGAAGTATCTTTGTTGACTGGGCCCATAATCTAAGGATTATCCTCACGGCTTCCTAGAAATCATATGTCCTTGATGCACTGCTAGGTGACCAACCAGAAGACATGTTGTTTGAAGACGTTAAGAACGCTTGGGAGGCACGTTCTGGAGATTACTCAATAGTTTAGTGTGTAATATTGTATGGCTTAGAACTGGGACTTCAAAGATGTTTTGAACGTCATGGAGCATATGAGATGTTCCAGGAGTTGAAGTTTATCTTTCAGAAGAATGCCCGGATCAAGAGGTATGAGACCTCTGATAAGTTCTATGCTTGCAAAATGGAGGAGAATGGGTCTATTAGTGAGCATATACTCAGAACGTCTGGGCATTCGTATCGTCTAACAGAGTTGGGAATCGCCCTTCCGCCAGAGGCGATGACTGACAGAGTTCTTCAATCATTGCCACCTAGTTACAAGAGCTTTTGTGAAGAACTATAACCAGCATGGGATGAACAAGTCAGTCGCCGAGCTGTTTGTGATGCTAAAAGTTGCTGACTTTTAAATCCAGAAAGAACATCAAGTGTTGATGGTCAATAAAACCACTAGTTTCAAGAAGAATGGCAAGGGCAAGGGCAAGAAGGGTAAAACCAAGAAGGATGGAAAAGCAGTTGCTACTCCTGTAAAGAAGACCAAGCATGGACCCAAGCCAGAAATTGAGTCCTTTCATTGCAAGGGAACTACTCACTGGAAGCGGAACTGCCCCAAGTACCTGGCTGACAAGAAGGCGGGTAACGACAAACAAGGTATATATGATATACATTGTTATTGATGTGTACCTTACTAGCTCTCGTTGTAGTGCCTGGGTATTTGATACCGGTTTGGTTGCTCACATTTGCAACTCAAAACTGGAACTACAGAATAGACGAAGGCTGTCAAAGGATGAAGTGACGATGCGTGTGGGAAATGGTTCCAAGGTTGATGTGATCGCCGTCGGCATGCTCTCTCTTCGATTACCATCGGGATTAGTGATGAACCTGAATAATTGTTATTTAGTTCCTATGTTAAGCATGAACATTATATCTGGATCTTGTTTATTGCAAGACTGTTACTCATTTAAATTAGAGAATAAAGGTTGTTCTATTTATATTAGTAATATATTTTATGGTCATGCACCCAATGTGAGGGGTTTATTCATATTGAATCTTGATAGTGATGACACACATTTTCATAACATTGCTGCCAAAAGATTTAGAGTTGATAATGATAGTACCACTTTCTTGTGGCACTCCCATTTAGGTCATATTGGTGGAAAATGCATGAGGAAGATCCATGCTGATGGACTTTTGGAGTCACTTGATTTTGAATCACTTGACACATGTGAACCATGCCTCATGGGCAAGATGACTAAAACGCCGTTCTCTGGAACAATGGAACGGGCAAGTGACTTATTGGAAATCATAGATACCGATGTGTGCGGTCCAATGAATGTGACAGCGTGTGGTGGATATCATTATTTTCTCACCTTCACTGATGACTTAAGTAGATATGGGTATATTTACTTAATGAAACACAAGTCTGAAACTGTTGATAAGTTCAAGCAATTTCAGAGTGATGTTGAGAATCATCATAACAAGAAGATTAAATTCTTGCGATCTGATCGAGGAGGTGAATATCTGAGTTATGAGTTTGGCAGTCACTTAAGACAATGTGGAATTGTTTCACAGTTGACACCGCTTGGAACACCACAGCGTAATGGTGTGTCCGAACGTCGTAATCGAACCTTATTCGATATGGTGCATTCTATGATGTCTCTTGTTGATTTGCCATTATCGTTTTGGGGTTATGCATTAGAGACAACTACATTCACTTTAAATAGGGCACCATCGAAATCAGTTGAGACGACGCCATATGAACTATGGTTTTGCAAGAGGCCAAAGTTGTCGTTTCTTAAAGTAACATGGGAGGGGTATTTCGACCCAAGAGGCTACATGGGCTGTGGGAGAATGAATACCTGCCCTTAGTGGGCTGGTGGAAGTCCCACACAAGGCCCATGCGGCTGGGAGAGAAAAACCCAAAGAGAAAAGGTGGAAAAAGGCAAAAAAGGCAAGAATCCTAGTCCTACTAGGATTGGAGGAGGACTCCTCCTCTCCTCCTGGTTTGGCCGAAGCCTAGGTAGCTTGGCCCTTGGGCCAAGCCGCCTCCTCTGGTCCTCCTATATATACTAGAGGTTTTAGGGTTTGTGGCACTTGATTTTCAGCCACGTGCTACCCGTTCCTCTAGTGCATAGTTTCTCCTCTTTATCGGATTTCTGTAGTGCTTGGGCGAAGCCCTGCCGGAATTGCTCTACCACCATCGTTGCAGCGCTAGCATGCTGCTGGAGAACTCGTCTACCTCTCCGCTCCCTCTTGCTGGGTGAAGAAGGCAGAGATCATCATCAAGCTGTACGTGTGCTCAATGCGGAGGTGCCGTCCGTTCGGTGCTTGATCGGTATGAATCGTGATTGGATCGCGAGACACTCGGCGATTTGGATCGCAAAGACGTTCGACTACACCAACCGCGTTTCTTAACGCTTCCCTCTTAGCGATCTACAAGGGTACGTAGATCCACTCTCCCTCTCATAGATGCTCATCACCATGGATATATCTTGCGTGTGCGTAGGAATTTTTTTGTTTCCCATGCTACATTCCCCAACACTTGTCATGACCGCAATAATAGAGGTCGGGATCACAACCGAGCTAGAACAGACGACGAGTTTCGGTGCGACATAGCTCAAGTCAGAGGCGTTGCCCACCCACTGTGTTTGACTGATGAGGTGATGCAACATCAGTTCCTAGAGGGGTTTAAACCCATGAAAATCGAACAGTACGATGGGACAACTGATCCAACCGTATGGATTGAGGACTTCCTCCTCCATATCCACATGGCACGAGGAGACGATCTCCATGCCATAAAATATCCCCCCTTAAACTTAAGGGGCCATCTCAGCACTGGCTAAATAGCCTCCCCGAAAACTCGATCAGATGCTGGGAAGACCTGGAGGATGGATTCCGCTCTAACTTCAGGGATCCTATGTTCGGCCGCCGGATTCCTCCGACCAAAGTAATGCCGTTCAGAAGCTCGGAGAGTCTGCTTGGCAATTCTGGAATCGGTTTTTTACCAAGAAGAACCAGATTATCGACTGCCCAGACGCCGAGGCAATAGCCTCCTTCCGGCACAATATTCGGGGTGAATGGCTGGCCCGCCAGCTCGGCCAGGATAAACCTCAGACTATGTTTTCCCTACTTCCCGGATGACCTAGTTCTGTGAGGGTGAAGATAAATTTCTAGCAAGACGCAAACACAACTCCGAAGACCCTGAAACCTCTAAAGTTCGGGATGGCAACTGGAAACCAAAGTGCAGCAAGAACAAGCGCCAACACAATAATAGTGGTGCAGATGACAAGGCCGTTAACATTGGCTTCCGCAACTCCCCACCTGGGTAACGGAAGAAGCCTCCTAAAGGCAATCGTGACAGACTCACCTTGCTGGAGAAGATCATGGACAGGCCTTGCCAAATCCACGTGACCCAGGAGAAGCCCGCCAACCACACACACCGCAATTGTTGGGTGTTCAAACACGTCGGCAAGCTCCCACCTGAGGATCAAGGCAAAAGCCCTCCCAGCAAAGATGAGGATGAACCTCGGGGTCCGATTAGTGGAAGACAAAACAAATTCCCTCCAGAAGTTAAAATGATAAACATGATATACACCACTCATATACCTAAGAAGGAGAGGAAGCATGCCCTTCGATAGGTCTACGCCGTAGAGCCGGTGGCCCCGAAGTATAACCCATGGTCTGCATATCTGATCACTTCAAATCAGCGTGATCCCCCGACTAGTATCCGTCATGGGGGTTAAGCTACCCTCGTCTTAGACCCCATTATAGATAGGTACCACCTCACAAAAGTGCTAATGGATGAAGGAAGTAGCCTCAACCTAATTTACTCACATACGGTGAAAAGGATGGGCATAGATCCGTCAAGGATCAAACCCAGTAACAGTACCTTCAAAGAAGTGATTCCAGGTGTCGAGGCCCGGTGCACAGGCTCTGTCTTCCTGGAAGTAGTATTTGGCTCGCCCGACAACTTTCGCAACGACAGTGTGCCCTTCTACAGCGGCTATCATGCTCTGCTCGGTCGAATGACGGTTGCTCGCTTCAATGCCATTCCACATTATGCATACCTCAAGCTCAAGATGCCTAGCCCCAAGGGGGTCATTATTTTTAACGGCAACACAGAGCTCTCTCTCCGCACTGAGGAACATGCGCTGGCCCTGGCGGCCGGATTTAATTACAAATATGATCGGTAAGTTCAGACATCAGCCGTAAAGGCACACAAGGGGGGAAAACGAGTTCGGTTTCAATCCGAACTATCAGAACCTTCCCCTCCTCTTAAATAGGGACTCACCCCCATCTCACAAACCTAGGACCAGCAAAATACGTGCCAAGGAGGCATAACTTTTCACATAAAATTCCATGGGTGGCGGTGGGGAAACAAAGGTGGGTACTCGGGTGGACCGAACTACTACCATCAATATGTCTTCGGACACAATGTATGTACCATCAATAGGCCTGCCAAAGGCGTAAATCTCATCCATAATTCGGTGACTTCTCAAGAACTTGTTTGCAAGACCCATTCGCCAAACAATACCACCCATTGGGGTGCCCAAAGGAGCAGGAGTAGACTAGCGACAGGACACATCGAGGACGTAAGGCCACCAATCGAAGATCCCTCGTACAACCACTGATGTATAATGTTTTGCACATACCTATAAGAAGTTGCTTAGGCAATCCAAGAAATAAGTGTTGTTGAGAAAATATAACAACATTACACATGTTTGTCTCGTCTGTCCTTTTTGGCACACATTTTCTTTTTTCTCACTCTTCTCATGAAACTGTTCGGTAAGTTGTGATGCAACCGACTAATGGACCGGGGGCTTGAGTTCAATACAAACAAAAATAAATCGCCTTATGTAAAATTTATTATGCATTCAGCGTCTTGGAATTATTTTTATATGCATTGGTTCCGAACTGTGTCTTGGGTCAATAGTTGGGTTGCCCGGCTCCTGTGCGTGCCCCTTTACGGTCCGCTCGTTCGGCTAAAAGGGCAAAGGGTGAACCCCTGCCATTGTGCTTCTAGATAGTTTGGTCAAGCACCTAAGGGGAGAAAGCCGAAAACTAACTATCATAGTATGCGAGAGCCGGTCTATGACTCCGAGCTCTAGATGTTATACCTACGTCCTTGTCAGAGGATATTTCGTGTTATACGAGGGGTTCCCTTATTCTTATAAACCATTTGATGTTGGCTTTAGCCGAGGTTCATCCGAATATCACGACACTCTAGGGGATAGTCATTTGCCCCCCGCAGTCCTTTTAGCACCCCTACAACTAAGTGAATGAAATAAAGCACTATGGTCTGATTGCCTGGTCCTCCGCACTTTACCGCCTTTGGGTTCCGAAAACTCGGCTAAGGGACATAGTGCATTGGCAGAGACACCCCATGTAGTATCTACATGGGGGCTAAAGCTGATGACTCGCATCTTTCTGTTTCGAATGACTACACATGATTTTATAAAGGAATGCAAAAACATTGAAAGCATGATAAATTATAACATTAAAACTTTAAAATGCCTTCCGACACATTACAACCTATTCATGTGGGTTATCTTGCAAGCACTGTGACGCTATCATCCGAGGACCTTCCCTCACTCTCGCGAAGTTTAACTCGGGGCTCATATGTTCCTTTCAGGGAGGCGGAGGAGCGGTGGCTATCTTCATCGTGTCCATCCCCGACCAGTACACTTTGGCCTTTGAAAGTGCCATCCAGACTCCCTCGACGCAGGAGGAGCACCTCACAATGTCGACGTGGGGCGAAGCAGCGATCAGCTTCTACACCAGGCCGAAGTAGCTGCCTGGTATTGGTGTTGGGGAACGTTGCATGGGAAACAAATATTTTCCTACGCACACGCAAGATCTATCCATGGTGATGAGCATCTACGAGAGGGAGAGTGGATCTACGTATCCTTGTAGATCGTTAAGCAGGAAGCGTTAAGAAATGCGGTTGATGTAGTCGAACATCTTCGCGATCCAAATCGCCGAGCGTCCTGCGATCCAATCACGATCCATCCCAATCAAGTACCGAATGGACGACACCTCCGCGTTCAGCACACGTGCATCTTGATGACGATCTCCGCCTTCTTGATCCAGCAAGAGGGAGAAGAGAGGTAGACGAGTTCTCTGGGAGCGTGACGGCGCTGCGGCGATGGTGGTGGAGCTATTTCGACAGGGCTTCGCCTAAGCACCACAGTAAACCAATCTAGAGGAGAAACTATGCACTGGAGGGTAGGGTTGCACATGGCAGAAAAACTAGTGCAAAAACCCTAAAACCTCTAGTATATATAAGAGGAAGAGAGGAGGAGGCTTGGCCCAAGGGCCAAGCCACCTAGGCTTTGGCCGAACCAAGGAGGAGAGGAGGATTCCTCCTCCAATCCTAGTAGGACTAGGACTCCTTCCTTTTTTTGCCTTTTTGCCTTTTTTCCACCTTTTCTCTCTGGGCTTTTCTTTCCCAGTCGCATGTGCCTTGTGTGGGGCTTCCACCAGACCACTAAGGGCTGGTATTCACTCTCCCACAGCCCATGTAGCCTCTTGGGTCGAAATACCCCTCCCGATGGTCTCCCGATACAATACCGGCACTCTCGGTACACTACCGATGACCCCGAAACTTTTCCGGCGACCAAAATAGGACTTCCTATATATCAATCTTTACATCTGAACCATTCCGGAGCTCCTCATGACGTCCGGGATCTCATCCGGGACTCCGAAAACCTTCGGTAACCACCATACATAACTCTATACTACCAAAACGTCACCGAACTTTAAGTGTGCAGACCCTGCGGGTTCGAGAACTATGTAGACATGACCGAGACACCTCTACGGTCAATAACCAATAGCAGGACCTGGATGCCATATTGGTTCCTACATATTCTACGAAGATCTTTATCGGTCGAACCTCGATGTCAAGGATTCAGTTAATCCCGTATGATGTTCCCTTTGTTCTTCAGTATGTTACTTCCCCGAGATTCGATTGTCGGTATCTCCATACCTAGTTCAACCTCATTACCAGCAAGTCTCTTTACTCGTTCTATAATACAAGATCCCGTGAATAACACTTAGTCACATTGCTTGCAAGTCTTATTGTGATGTTTTATTACCGAGTTGGCCTTGAGATACCTCTACCTCACACGGAGTAACAAATCCCAGTCTTGAGCCATGCAAACCCAACAGACACCTCGGAGATACCTATCGAGCACCTTTATAGTCACCTAGTTACATTGCAACGTTTGATACACACAAGGCATTCCTCCGGTGTCTGTGAGTTGCATGATCTCATGGTCATAGGAACATATACTTTGACATGCAGAAAACAATAGCAATAAACTGACACGATCATATGCTACGTTTGTAGTTTGGGTCTTGTCCATCACATCATGCTCCTAATGATGTGATCTCGTTATCAAATGACATCACATGTCAATGTCTAGGAAACCTTAACCATCTTTGATCAACGAGCTAGTTCACTAGAGGCATACTAGGAACAAAGTGTTGTCTATTTATCCACACATGTAATGTGTTTCCAATCAATACACTTATAGCACGGACAATAAAAAATTATCATGAACAAGGAAATATAATAATAAACACTTTATTTATTGCCTCTAGGGCATATTTCCAGCAATTGGCACGTCGGCCCATAAGCGGATATAGAGATCCTTCATGGCCAGTTCCGCCATCCGGTGCAGCTCCATCAGCTGCTTTAGCTTCTCGGCAAGAAGAGGAGAGCGCTCGGGGGCTTCGAACTGTGCCCAGAATAGACGAGCTTCCCGCAACACATAAAGCCGATTTGCGTCTGCTATGCCCTTCTGGAGGTCGGAGGAGGCTCCTAAGGAATGCCACACCTGGGTTAGTAATTTGAACTTGCTATCCCCAAAGAAACACCGCAGTAAGTATGGCTTACAATCCATTATATCCTTTCCTTGGTGGACCTATTCCTCAAAGAACCGCCTGACCACCTGCTCCTCCTGGAAATCGGTCATTAGGGCAGACAATTTGGTTATGTGCTCCTTGCCCTTTTTCTCAAGGACATCACACTTTTTGCCGACTTCTTTGAGCTCCGGCTGGATATTCGCTACACAAGCCTCGTCCTTGTCACTAGTGGCTCGTAGGGTGGAGAGTGCGGTAGCCGTTTCTTTGGTCGCCACCCGCTTGACTACCACTTTATCCTTTGCCCGCCGACACCTCCGCGGTGTCCTTCGTGGTGCCCGGAGTGGTGGGATGCGACGCATTCCCGCTCTTCGGTAGTTCGGCGGGCAGGTCTTCCCCGTCCAATAGCTGATCAGTGGGAAGGACGGTTCGGGCGCTGCAAGGTCAGCAAATGCTCGCTTGTTAGTAAACTTTAAACTTATTAATAGCAAGCAAACTAATCTTCGGATCCTAACCTTCGAGAAGGGGGCTTGACACTTAGATTCCTCCATGGAATCCTCTCGAAGTCATCGGACTCAGTATCCGAGTCCAAACTATCGTCGAACAGGGATATCTGCGTCCGATGTGCCTTCTTATAGGCAGGAGGGGGTCCCCCTCCATGACGTCTGATGGCGCCGCTCTCTTTCTGGTAGGGGGAGAATCACCCTCTACCATCGATCTCGTCCTCCTCTTCCTCTTTCTCCTCTTGATTTGAGGAGACAAGGGTCTCCTCGGACACGGCCTCCATCTGGTCCCTAAGGCGAAGGCCTTCTCAGCCTGGTTTCTTCTTCTCCTCCTTCTTTGCAAGAGCCTCGTAAGGCTCCTCGACAAGAATTTCCGCTAACATCTCGGACCTTACGTATTTGGGCTGAGGCGTCGGACAGTCAATGCACGTGGCTTTGCTCAGCCATTTCTACAAAGAGTAATCAAAAGAATATTTAGACCTTTATATAAAAGACATAGACGATCAAACGAAATTATGCAGTACCTTGGAACCAGGCTTGGCGGCATGTAGACCCCGATCTTCCTCCTCCGATGGCCAGTCCTTCCGTGACTTAAAGAGCGCCTTCCACCTCTTGTCTCGCATAGTGTAGAAGAGATGTCGAATTGTGGGCGGGGTGTTAAGCCGACGAGCCTAGAGGGGAGTATTTCGGCGCTAACAGGGGAGGATACGTCGCCGGAGCATGACTTGGACCACGTTGGTCAGAGCGATGTCCTTTTGGATCATAGAGTTGACGCACTTCTTGAGGTTGCTCACTTCCTTGCTCGACCCCCAACTAAGGCCCTTTTGGAGCCATGAAGCTAATCTGGTGGGTGGACCGGATCTGAATTCGGTAGGGGGAATCTGACCTCCCTCCCATGGCTCAGTGATATAGAACCACTCCTTCCGCCACACCTTGATGGTGTTGATGAAGTTGCCCGATGGGCACACGACACGGGTGAGCTTGCCGATGACAGCCCTGCTGTAGTCTGCAAGCTTGCCTCGGATGCACTTCGTCTTGACGTTGAACACTTTGAGCCAAAGCCCGAAGTGTGGCTTGACTCACAGGAAAGCCTCGTAGACGAGGATGAAAGACGATATATGCATGAATGAGTTTGGCGGAAGGTCGTGGAAGTCGAGGCCATAGAAGAACATGAGTCCCCTGACGAAGGGGTGGAGCAGGAAGCTCGGCCCCCAGATGAAGTGGGGTATGAAGACAACCCTTTCGCATGGCTTGGGAGAGAGGATCACTTGGCCCTTCTCCGGCGCGCGGTGAGGGATATCGGCGAGGAGGTAGCCGGCCTTCTTGAGGTCCTGAATATCCTTGTCGGTGATGGTGGAATCCTCCCACCTGCCCTTGGAGCGAGAGCCTGCCATGGATGAGCTTGGAGGTGGGTGGCAGAAAACCTAGATCTGCGCTTTGAAGGCTCAGAGGAACGAAGAAACAGAGGAGGTGAATGATGAGTGTAGTTAGGCTTTGGGGTTTTCTTTCCCTTTTTACGAGGCTTATCGCTGTTTGGCCTCCCCACGCATCGCTATAAATCCCTCCGCTTCCCGAGACGTGTATGCCGTTGCGCACGCATGATTAAACATATCCTGTGTACAATGGTGAATGATCTGCACACTGATGGGTCGTGTTGGCGGAAGTGGCCTCGAACTACGAATCGTGTTTTTGCAACTAGTCTAGCAATCGTGGTGGTCCATGACCCTTTGTCAGAAAGGGTGTCAGGGGACATTATCTTGTCCCTTGGCATTTGGCCTTCTGGGCCAGCCTATTCACGATATTCGGACACGCCTCTATTCAAAAAAAAATACATGTCATTGGAGGCCGAACTCAACTCGACGGGAAGAACTCACCTCGAAAGCCAAGGACTCTGATTATACGAAGCAGCTGAAGCTGAAGACCCTTGGCTTTGGAGGCAAGTTCAGGGGCTACTGAGGGAGTCCTGGATTAAGGTGTCCTCGGGAGGCCGACCTATCTCTCATGGGCCGGACTATACGTGTCGTTTTCCAAACATCGGATGGATCGAAGGCCCTGTCTCCAGGAAGGAAGCTTCGCGAATCGTGGATTGTCCTCCACGTTTAATGTAGCGAATAGGCATGTTTATCTCCTCGGCATGTAATCGACCATCTGTAAACCCTAGGTACCCCTGATGCCTATATAAGCTGGAGGGTTTTAGGATGTAGACAAGGAACAACTCATCTAGGTTTAGCTATACGATCTCGAGGTAGATCAACTCTGTAACCCCCATATCATCAATACAGTCAAGCAGGATGTAGGGTATTAGGTCCATAGGAGGGCCCGAACCTGGGTGAAACCATGTCCCCTTTGTCTCCTGTTACCACTGTTTCCTATCTCACAGCTCGGGACCCCCTGATCCGCGGGTTTTGACACCGACAATCATCCCCGCCTGCCGATGGGCTGGCCCTTGTGCCAGGGGAGCTGTCCCATATCATGGACTACCGCCGTGAGGGGTTGTCTAGGTTTGCCGAGGCCGCCGAGAGAAACTTCCGACGCATGGAGGAGGCGGTCGAAGTGAGACTTCTTCTCATATTTGTTTGCTATTTTTAGTGGGGGCATGCGGGCGCACCCACTAGCTGTAGCCCCCGAGATTCGGGCCGGCTGTCCAGCCGCGAGGCAGTCGGAGTGAATCTTCTTGTGCTAATGTTTGACTTCGGCCTTTGGTGTGGAGTAGGCCGAAAATGCCAAGCGGCAGGAACTCTTCGACGAGGCGGTAGCCATCCACAATAGCGGCAAGCTTGGCTATTACCAAGCCAAGGAGGACCTGAAGAAGGCGCGAGGTATGATCGTTCTAGTCGCGTGCACCCACTGCGTGTAGCCCCCGAGATACGGGCCGACTTTGTGCCAGGCTGCTCGGATCTTCAACACTTATCTGATTTGGGTTGTGTCTTTTGCAGGGAAGCTGGAGGTTCGGACCCAGTTCCGGCTGCAGCGGGACGAGGTGGCCTCTTAGTGGGACCGACTAGCTCGGGACCTCCAGGAGGGAACGACGGAGTGGGACCGGCTTGGTAGTTTGGTCATCGACGGCCTATCGATGCGGGTGAGTCTTACTGCGAAGCTACAGGAGGAGGTGGTGGCTACGGAGGATTCCGCCAAGAAGGCAACCAATGCCAACCGATGGGCCACCGCCCTCTAAGACATGGTGACCCATCTTGGTGGTGAACTTGAGAAGTGAGCTGCCGGCCTCGCCCAGGCAGAGAAGGCGCTGGGGGAGGAGCAAAGCCTGAGCCTCAAGTTCATGCTCGAAATGGACGACGCCTTTTATCATGAGTTTTCTTTTCCCTTTGAGTCTTTTTGGCTGGCTATGTTGCCTTTTTTCCTGATTACTTTCCCCTTGTTAGACCGGTTCCCAAAAACCCAACGCCATGCTGAGCGGGCCATGGAGGATCACCGGGAGTGCTTCCGACAGAGCGGGCGGGAGGTTGATGCGAACGTCGGTTGAAGCATGTCGGAGATCTTGCTGGCCACCGAGAATCGACTAATCCTTCTTCAGCGCTGCATGGAAACGGCTCCACGCGGCCGGCCTGGGGGTTATTTCGGCCCTCTGGCCAGGTCGTGATATCCCTAGCGGCCACGTGAAGCAGTGGCTGGAGCACGCGGTGGCGTGGCTTGACGCTTGGAAAGCCTTGGCGGCCATGGCTAGGGCATAGATGGCCCTCCGGTTTATCTTGTAATGGTATCGCGACATTCACCTAGGTCGGCTAGCCACAATGCGCCAAGTCCCCGAGGAGGAACGGACCGCTCATGAGAGCTCCCTTGTCTGCCGAGCCAACAAGCTCGCCTCTTATGTTGACTTGGACGAGTTGTTGCCGGCGCTTGGTGAGGACGGAGAGCTGATCGCGGAGGACTCCTTCGGCATTCCTATAGGACCCGGTGATGAGGAGTTGGGCGATGAGAGCACCGACTCCAGCACCGGGAGCAACACCGAGGACGCAACGGCTGTAGAAGCGGATCTGAAGACGATGGCAATGGAGGCGGATCCTAAGACGGTGGCTACCCCTGAGCAGCCTATCGAGCCGGCTGGCGGCGCACCTAATGTCTAAGTGGCCCTGCTTTTATCATGTCTTTTACTTTTGATGTTAGCTTTGTTGGGGAGCATTTCCACCCACCGGGGGTGTATTGTAAATAATCTGTTGGTATGTGGCCTTGACCTTTTGAATTTTTTGTTAAATTAACAATGATTGCGTGCCGGCTCACCCCTCGCTTTTTTGCTTTTCGATCATTATCTTCTGTGCAAGTCTCTTTCCGGCTTTTGCCCCGCCTGCTATTCAGCCGGGAGTCAGCTGGGGCAGGGACGGGGCATCATCCTTGGGAAAAAAATGCACAGACCTTAAGGCCTTCCGGCTCAAGCTAGGGCGTGCCACCGGAGGCAAGTCGCCGAACAAATAATCCGGTTAGACCTAATCGATCGCTACTCTTTGATCGATGTTTCATGTGGTATGTTTTCCTGTCCTAGGGTCACACCAGCCGGACAGCTGGGAGCCCGTTTTAGAGAGGAAGGGACCGAGGCTAGCCGACAAGCCCCTGGGCTAGGGGAGCTGGACCTGGGTGCTTGCTTTGAGAAGTGATGCGCTTTCAATGAAGTCGAAAAGAGCATGGCCCAAGTGCTGGCTTGGGACACCCGTTGGATTCATCGAGTCCCAAAACGGGGTGGGGAGATACATACATACACTTGTTTCTAGCAGTACGTGTCCCTCTTGCGCTTTTGTGTCTTCTACGCTTTTATCACGTAGTATGCGTTGTTGTGCAGCGCTTTGCTGATTTTGAACGGGTCCACCTCAAGGCCAGCTCGTGCACTTCTTTGAGTAGGTCGATGCCATCTTCTCTTGCCTCCTTCACATCTTTCTCCATGTACAAGGTGACACGAGGCGACTCGAACTCGACGTCCGTAGGGATGACTGCCTCGGACCCATACATGGGAAAGAATGGAGTGAAGCCGGTTGATCGGTTGGGCGTGATCCTGAGGCTCCACAGGATGGCCGAAAGCTCTTCGATGCAGTAGTTGGCTGAATGCACGAGTGAGGCCACGAGATGAGGCTTGATGCTGGCAAGGATTAGCCCATTTGCCCTTTCTTCCTGGCCATTCGACTGTGGGTGGGCCACCAACATGAGGTCGAGACAGATGCCGTTTTTGGTGCAGAACCACGCCATTGTGCCTTTGGCAAAGTTGGTGCCATTATCGGTGATGATGCTATGGGTAACGCCATAGCGGACCGTGACGTCCTCAATGAACCGGACGGCCGTGGGGCCGTCCAGTCTCTTGACGGATCTTGCCTCGGTCCACTTGGTGAATTTGTCGATGGCCACTAGCTGATGTGTCATGCCGCCTCGTGCCGTCTTGAATGGTCCCGCAATGTCCAACCCCCAAACGGCGAAGGACCACGAAAGGGGGATGGTTTGGAGGGTCGCAACCATCAGGTGGCTTTGCACACGGTAACATTAGCACCCTTCGCACATGTCGACCAATTGCGTTGCCCCCTCCAAGGCCGTCAGCCAGTAGAAGCCGTGGTGGAACGCCTTTGCCAACAGGGTCCTTGAGGTGGAGTGATGACCGCACTCGCCCTGGTGAATATCTCGGTGGACTTATTGGCCCGTCTCGGGCTCAACGCAGCGCTGGTACACGCCCGATGTGCTGAGGTGGACCAGCTCATGGTTGATGATGCTATAGGCGGGAGACCGACGCTGGATCTGCCGGGCTTTGTCTTCCTCGTAGGGGAGCTCGCCGTGTAGGAGGAAGGCCAAGATCGGCTAGGCCCATGAGGGGGTTGAGACAAGGTCCGGCTCCGGCTCGGGCTGCAGGCCGGGGTCAGCTGGAGCTCCCAGGTCCATTGCAAGAGCCCCCAAACCCGGTTCAGTAGTCCCCTGATTCAGCGCACGAAGATTGATTCTTACTCGGAGGAGGGTTTGATCGATGGCTTGCGTAGTTGCTCGAGGGAGATACCAGCTGGGATGGCCTGGCGGGTGGAGCCTATTTTTGCCAAGGCGTTCGCCGCCTCGTTTTTCCGCTTGGGGGATGTGGTGGAACTCACAACTCTCGAAGGAGCTGGTGAGCTGCTTGACAAGGAAACGGTACCTGGCCATGTTGGCATCCTTGGCATTCCATTCGCGAGAGACTTGCTGCACCACTAGGTCGGAGTCGCCGAAGCACAAGATCCGCCGGATGCCAATATCTTTGGCGAGCCGAAGACCCTGGATGAGCGCCTCGTACTCAGCCACGTTGTTGGAGGTGGTGAATTGGATCTGGAGTGCATACTTTAGCTGGTCCCCTTTTGGGGACAACCAGACAATGCTGGCACCCAAGCCGGTCCGAATCTTAGAGCCGTCGAAATGCATGCGTCAATGCGTGGTGTCCGGAGGCGGCAACACAAACTGGGTCTCTTCCTAGTCGACGAGGAAGTCAGCCATTGACGGGGGGATGACCCCCGGGTAGCCTCAAACACCCCTCATGCTTCGGGCCCGCCCATAGGGCAAATGGGCGGGCCGCCTTCGACGAGCCGGCCCGGCGACGCCCCGCCGGCTCCAACCCCCCGGCACGGGCACGCCGGCTGCTCCTTCACCACCCGCGGTGTGCTGGCCGGCTAGGGCCTCGCCGCTCGGCTCCTTCCCCCGGCCAGCCGTGCATCGGATGCCCCTGGCGGGCCCTGCGTGGTTACAGTGGACCCCGTCCCATCGGGGGTCGGCGCCCGCATGGCCACAGTGGCCCCTATCCCGTCGGGGGTCAGCGCCCGTCTGGCCGCAGTGGCCTCTCGCCGTTGTTGGACGGCGACCAGGCCTCCAACAGTGGCAGCCTGCCCCCAACCACTCCGCCATCTACTCCAGCATGGATACAGGATAGCCGGCCGGCCGCTGATTTCGGCCGACCACCACGGAAGACGACGCCGCCCGTGGCACCTCGTGCCGTGACGCGACCGGGCTCGGGGCCCGCCCACAACAAGACCGAAGCTGGTGGCCCCCGCAGCCGGCCGTAGAGGCTGCCGGCTGGGTCCCCCCACGACCATTATATTCATATTGGAAGCCGGGGGGTTGGTCTATAAACCCCCCGGGCCTCCCCATGCGAGGGGGGGGAGGGGATAGAGACAGACGACGGGTGAAGAAGAACGACGATAGCACCACCCGCGTAGCACCCCCCGCGGGGAACCTCTCGAGCCGGAGCACTTAGCTCCGACCTCAGTTCATACAGCTCATGGAGCACGATTGTAATCTTCACCATCATCTCAACGAGACCAAGTAGGAGTAGGGCTTTTACCTCCCTCGGAGGGCCCCAAACCTGGGTACATCGTGTGTCAGTCACCGCTTGTGCCTAACCCCGTTCCCGGAGTCCGTCGCCTACCCCCAGTCCAATGACCTGGCGTCCGTCGCCTACCCCCAGTCCAATGACCTGGCGTCCGTCGGCTTGAGGCACACCCCTTTTCGGTTTCTCCAAGTCTCTTCCTACCATCTAAGGCCCGGGCCCGACTCACGGTCCCAGGGGCTTGCCCAACTCCCCTCCGAGGTGGACGAATAAGTGTGAGCAAGCGGTTTTCGCCTCCCCCGCCCTAACCAGCCACAGATCGGCCCCCGGCTGTCCGGCTGAAGGGACCGCGGGGTACGAAAGAGCTTCTCACACAAAGGTCCGCCAACGTGCTGTAGCCGGGCTAGCCCAACCATGCCACGTCACTCCCCGTGGCCGGCTTCTGCCGGCTCGACCTAGTCCTAGCCGGTTGACTCTAAGAGCCCGCTATCTTTTCCTAAGGGGGAAGCCCCGTCCCTGTCCCAGACCGGCTCCCGGCTGGCCGGCAGGCGGGGCAGAAGCCGGAAGGAATCCTAGCGCACACGAACAAGTCAACAGGCAAAAGGTGAAAGTGGAGCCGACACGCACTCCCTTCTACTTCTGATAACGAAACATCAATTAAACATGATAAAAGGCCCACGGCCGCAGTTGCATTACAATACGTCTTAAATACACCCCCAGTGGGTGGAACTCTGGCACTAAAAATGAAATGCAGACGAAAACGTACGAGGAGCGATCTTGAGCCGTCTCGCCTCCGGCACCGGCACCTCCAGGGCCGGCTGCGTTCATGCCGACGGCGCTAGCGCCTTCAAGGCTGGTGCTCCCAGGGCGGCCCAGGTGGAGGTCCCCGCGTCATCAGCCGGCTCGGACGGAGCGTAGTCGTCGGTGTCAGACCCATCGTCGACCGTCTCGTAGTCGCTCCCCTCCGGGTCGTCGAGGGCAAGGTCGTACGAGTCTTTCGGGATGGCCGGGCCGTCCGCACAACGCTCCGGGACGTACTCATCCCATGCGGCGAAGGACGCGAGCTCTCTCTCTCGCCTCTGTAGCTCGTCCGCCACCGCTGACAGCTCCGCTTCGATGCCGGCACGCTGGGCCATGAGCAACCCCAGGTCAAGCCCGGGATACCACGACCTGGCAACGCAGAGCGCCATCTCCGTGCCGGCGCGCGCGGCGGAGGCCCTCTAGGCGTTCACCCGCGCAGTCCCGGCTTCCAGCGACCGGGCAAGCCGGGTATAGGAGCCCGGATCCACAGCCCGGGGCAAGAGGCCTGGACCAGCGCCGTATCGGCCTTCCGAAACCGCGTCAGGGTGCGGATGACCATCTCTAGGCGCACCTCAGCGGCAACCCCCACATCCTCCAGCGTCCAGGGGGTGCTCGGCTCGACGACCTCTCCCCGGGCCCGTTGGTCCTCACGATCAGACTCCACGGCCGCCTCGGCGCTCTCTTGGGTACCGGGGAGGACCCTAAGAAAGGTCAAGGTAAAGGAGGAGGGGGCGCACAAAGAAATAAGGAAGAGGAAGGCCGGGAACTTACGACGTCGCATCCGGTCCACCTTGTGGCCCTACTCCACCAGGTTCGCCTCCCGGTCCGCCGCTTCCTGGCGGTAGTGCTCAGTCTCGTCCTGAGCCGCGAGTTTCTCCTTGAGCGCCGCCGTCAGCGCGGTGTCCTGGGCCTCCAGCTTGCCGCGGAGCACCTTCTCTCCCTCCTCCGCCTCCCGGCGGAGCACCGCCTCCCGGTCCGCCAGTTCCCGGCTATGGGCCTCCTCGAGCTTCTTCCGGTCTGCCCTCAGCCCCTCCGCCCTCTCGTAGAACTTCCGGCACTCCACCGCCACGGTGTCCCGCTCCCCGAGGAGCCGGACCACCTGCCCCCGGAGGCCGACCGCCTCTTTGTGGGCGGCTGCACGGAGAAGATTTGATCAAGTTAGAAGGAAGGAATGACAAGGGAACCGGCCCGCCTCCAGGGCATCGGCGGAGCCCTCAGGGGGTCTCCCCACCAACGACGTAGGGGCGCGTACCTTGCAGGTCTGGAGTCGCGGCGGCAAGGCGGCTCTCCGCCCCCTGAACAACCCCAGCAGGGTGTTGTACGCCTCCGCCCGGCAGTCGTGGGCCGCCTGCAAAAAAAACAAAGAGGAAGATGGCGCTTTGGGCTCGACCCGCCTACAGCCCAGCCGGCTCGAGCCTCGGGGGCTACACCCAGTGGGTATGCAAGCGCCCCTGCACTAGAAGAGAAAAAAGAGAAAGGAGAGATAGGGCGCTTACCGCAACCGCCCGCTCCAAGCTCACCAACCGCTCGCTGGCGGCCCGGGCGTCCTCCATCGCCTAGGCGCGGCAGGCCGCGAAGGACTCCACGACGGCAGCCACCACGGTCCCAAGGGCGCTCGCCGGCTCCCCGGAGGCTGGGCTCCTGGCCGTCGCCCATAGCTGCTAGGGCCAGCCCCTGTTTGCGGGCTTTCCTTCGTGGGAGATGACGATGGTGCCGGTCCCCGTCGCCATCGTCGTTTCGGGGCCGTGGCCGCCCCCTCGGTGGCCGTGGCCCCCGTCGCGGATTCTCCACCATTGGCGCCCCCTAGTTGGCTCGTGTCCGGTGCCAGCGTGTCAGGAGCCGGCACGCCAGAAGCCGGTGCCCCCGTGGCCAGCACCTCCGACGCCGGCGCTCCCGTGGCTAGCGCCTCCTGCGTCGGCGCCTCCAAGTCCACCACCTCCGCGCCCGGTGGCACGGCGCTCGCCTTTGGTGGCGCGTCGTCCGACGCCACCGGCGCGTCGCTCCCAGCCGGCTGGGAGGCTTGGCAGCTCTTCTCCGCCAAGTCCTCCGCGGCCTCCCCGCCGTGTCCCGTGGGCCGGTCGGCACATTGGCGGCCCGGCGACGTGTCCTCCGGGCCGTGGGGGAATTCCTCCCACGTTTGGCCAGCAGCCTCCCCGCTGGACACCCCCGCCTTTCCCGCCACCTCCTGCCACTGGCGACGCTCTTTCTCACGGAGCCCCCACTCGACCCTGTCGAGGTCGAGCCACGCCTGGCGCTCCATCTCCTCGGCCATCGACGGCGGCGCCGCGCTCGTCGTCCCGCCGCCTGGCTCTCCGCCCAGCGAGCGCACCTCCCTGATGGCTGGGGCATTAGACGAGGAAGAGGCCAAAACCAGGATTCAAATCAACAAAAGATCAAGACTTACCCGATCATCACCGGCACCGCACGCCTGGAGGGCCCGGTCGGGTCCCCCCTCTTCCTCTTGCTCCCTCCGGCGTGGCTACCGCCCGGCTGTGCGGCAGCCGGACGCTTGGGCCCCTTGTCCACCTCGGTCGGGTCGTTGGCACCCCGTGGCCGGCGCCCCCGTGGCGCCGTGACCTCCCCCTCCGAGAACTTCGTCGGGTCTTCTGCAGCAAGGGTCGGCTCCCGCTCAGCATCGACGTCGGGCCAATCCCTTAACGGTGCCCGGAACGAAGACTCACCCGGTGGCTCGGCCTCGTCCTCCTCCTCCTCCTCCGCCTCGTCGTCGCCCGCCTCCACCTCGCCGGCTCGCTTGGTGGCGGCCGGCTCCACCTCGACGTCGTCCTCGACCTCTTCTGGGTCGGGCTCCACCGAATCCAGCGCCGGCCTCGCATAGTCCTGCAGGAGCGCGAACTTCTGCAGGCAAACCGGATGGCGCTGTTAGACCGAAGGGGGGATTACGACCTGGCGGCCACAGGATGGGGGGTGGAGCCGGCTGTTCACTTACCCGCGGTGCCGGATTACTCCGGCTGTAGGGATCTTCCCCCACTGCCACTCCCCCTCCTTCATCTTCGCCGTCGACAAGGCGTTGACCTTCCTCGCCATGTGAGTCGGCCTCAGCTACTTGGTGTAGAGGCGGCAGGGGTCATGGCGCCCTCCCATCTGGCAAATAAGATGCGGCCGGTGCTGTAGCGGCAGCACCCGGCGCGCAATCATCGCCGCTAGCAAATCCATGGACGTGAGAGCCTCCGTCCCGGTCAGCGCGCGGAGGCGGGCACTGAGCCGGTTGGCCGTCTCGGGCGCCGAGGTCGGCGTCGCCCGCCAGTTCTGCATGGCAACCGGTGGGGGTTGGCGAAGTCGGGGAGGTTGATGTAGTCCTCCTCCGTCTTCACGTTCTTCACATAGAAGAACCCCCGCTGCCATCGCTTCACCGACTCGTGCAGCGGGAGTTTGGGGAAGCCGGTCCCCTAACGAACCTGGACGGAGGCACCCCCGCAGGCGGTCATCAAAATCCTCTGGGTCGCCGGGTCCTTCACCGTCTGCCGCTTGAAGTAGAAGAGCCAGCACTAGAAGTCGAGTCTGGGCTCGACCCCCAGATACCCCTCGCAGAGGACGACGAACGCCGCCAACTGCAGGACGGAGTTGGGGGCGAGGTGGTGTGGCTGCAAGCCGAAGTGTGTCAGGAACCGTGGTGAAAATGGTTGGCGAAGACCATGACCTTGCCCGACCGTGGCGCTGGGGAGTTCTCCGCCCTCGGCGGGCCGACCTCCAAGTTGTCCGCCGCCGGGAGCTTGCGGCGCGCACGGAGGTATTCGATGAAGGTGGCGTCAACATCGCTGCCATCCCAGGCGCCCTTGGTTCCTACCTCCATGGCAGCGACGACGGACGACGGCGGCGCGGGGATCGGCCGACGGGCTGTCCTCCTCGCGGCGGCGGGCGGTGGCGCAAGCTCGCTGTCCCTCTCGAACTACCCTTTTCCCTTCTCGCTCTCTCTCTCTCTCGACGGGGGGAGGGGGCGCGGGGGGAGGAGCGAAGCAACGGAGGCGAGGAGGGAAAACGGGCTCGTCCCCCTCGCCTCCCCTCCCTATTTATACCCCATGCGGGTGACGGTAGTGGGGGCGCCCCTCGCGCACACGTCGCCCACGATCCCCGAGGCGCACAAGGAGGACATCATGGTGCCCCGAAATACCAAACGTCCGCCCACTGCGCGTGGAATCTTCGCGGGCGGTTCAGGGCTACGGTCGTGGCGGGCCCTGCCTGGTCGCTAGGCCTGAACCATCGCTCGGCCGACCAGGCTGCTGCCCGCTCCATCCTCCACGCAGCGCGGTTTCCCCGCCAGGTGAGGCGACACTGGCGGCACGGGTGGCCCCAGACGACTGCGGAACCAGGCCACCACGTGCCGGCATCGCCCGGCTCCCCAGGCGCTTCCAGTGCTCGAGCATTCTTCAAGCCGGCGTGGTCCGCCGCATCCCGTCGACGGGCCCCCTCGGCTTCGGGGACTACTGTCGGGGGGATGACCCCCGGGTAGCCTCAAACACCCCTTATGCTTCGGGCCCGCCCATAGGGAAAATGGGCGGGCCGCCTTCGAGGAGCCGGCCCGGCGACGCCCCGCCGGCTCCAACCCCCCGGCACGAGCACGCCGGCTGCTCCTTCACCAGCCGCGGTGTGCTGGCCGGCTGGGGCCTTGCCGCCCGGCTCCTTCCGCCGGCCGGCCGTGCATCGGATACCCCTGACGGGCCCTGCGTGGTTACAGTGGGCCCCATCCCATCGGGGGTCGGCGCCCGCATGGCCAGAGTGGCCCCTATCCCGTCGGGGGTCAGCGCCCGTCTGGCCGCAATGGCCTCTCACCGCTGTTGGACGGCGACCAGGCCTCCAACAGTGGCAGCCTGCCCCGAACCACTCCGCCATCTACTCCATCATGGCTACAGGACAGCCGGCCGGCCGCTGACTTCGGCCGACCGCCACGGAAGACGCCGCCGCCCGTGGCACCCCATGCCACGACGCGACCGGGCTCGGGGCCTGCCCACGACAAGACCGAAGCTGGTGGCCCCCCCAGCCGGCCGTAGAGGCTGCCGGCTGGGTCCCCCCATGACCACTATATTCATATTGTAAGCCGGGGGGTTGGTCTATAAAACCCCCTGGGCCTCCCCCATGCGAGGGGGGGGGGAGGGGACAGAGACAGACGACGGGTGAAGAAGAACGACGATAGCACTACCCGCGTAGCACCCCCCACGGGGAACCTCTCGAGCCGGAGCGCTTAGCTCCCACCTCGGTTCATACAGCTCAAGGAGCACGATTGTAACCTTCACCATCATCTCAACGAGACCAAGCAGGAGTAGGGGTTTTACCTCCCTCGGAGGGCCTCGAACCTGGGTACATCGCGTGTCAGTCGCCGCTTGTGCCTAACCCCGTTCCCGGAGTCCACCGGCGTCCTTTCGGCCCTCTCAATTAGCCTACCCATGGCATCTGCCGTGACAAAACCACGACAGCCATCGTGTGCGACTTGACGGTCATGCGTGGTTCATACTGGATCTCGTGCCGGCCATGGCGATGGCCCATTTGGCGATCTGGTCGGTGGCATCCCAGGCGCTCATGATCTCGCTTAGCGGCACCATGCTCACCACCGTGATGGTGTGCTCCTCGAAGTACTACTTGACCTTCTTGGCCGCGAAGAATATGTTGTAGCACATCTTCTAGCAGTGGGGGTAGTTCTGCTTGGATGCAAAGAGGACCTTGTCGGCATTTTGCGAACGGGGGTACCCAGACATGCCTCCCTGCTACCCAGGGCGTGGCCCACTTCGACAGCCAAGCATGGTCCAGCACGGCCCCACTCACGACAAGGCCCACGCCAGGTCCTGAGCTCGCGAGGGAAGCAGTGCCACGACCCGCGAGGAAGAGGCCTCGCCAGGCCCCCTCCTAAGCGGCGGAGATCTCTATACAACGTTTGTCCTCGAGAGGCCAAGGATGACGCAAGGCGGTCCAGGCGAGCACCCGCGTGCCAGACGGGATAGTTTCCTCTTTGGTGCAAAGGGGGCAAGGACATACGCATGTTCCCAAAGCGCCCACAAAGGTTTCCATTCCGGTGAACGAAGACCAAGACCATGAGCCCTATATGACGGATGTCATCACTGAGCCTACCACTGCATCACCAACAACTACTTTGCAGGTGAAGACCACCTTTCATCAGGATAAGGATGTACCCCTTGTCCCCCTTTGAATTTGGCCATTGTGGGATCCCTTCCCACCATAGCAATAAGGGAAGAGGACCCGGGCCACTATATATAGAGGCTAGTCTACTACGTAGAAAAGGAGAGACTAGAGAAGGAGAACCAAGACCACCAGAGTGCCCTCGTGAGGCAACTCACCACTGTACTAGTTCATCCACAAACCTCCTCGTGAGGCAATCCACCAAAGAAGGAGTAGGGTTTTACGCTTCACAGCGGCCCGAACCTGAGTAAATCCTCATGTGCCATCTTCTTCCTTGTCATCGAACTAGGTTATCGGGTTGTGAGCCAGGAGGGGTGAAGCTGTTGGGGATCTTCGCAACTCTCTTGGGTTTTGTGGCACCTGAAATTTGACATTTGGCACGCCAGGTAGGGGGCGTGTTCGAGCCTTCGACAAGCTTCACTTATTCTCCGCTCCGTCGTCTCGATGGCCGATGCCTAGCATGTTTCCTTTGTCCTCGACGGATCCACCTTCACCAACCTCGCCACTGCTGCCCACGATGCCCACCCTGGCACCTCGTTACCGGGTGGCCATTACCAGGCCACCAGCGTTGTCTCCACCATCGTCGCCGCTTGCACAGGCCCGGCAAGCGGAAAACATGCGGTGCCCATGGGCCTTGTGCCACCCTGCACCCACGTGGGAGACCTCAACACGCATGACACATTGCTAATGGCAAGTGAGCTACCTCACCATCGACCGATGCACGGGGGCTTCGACGCCTAGGCCGAACATATCGCCGAGTTGGTCACCGTTGCGAGGAGGGCATGGGATCCTCACCACCCATCTCATCCCCTAATACAGGGTGCCGGGGGTTTGCTCGCTGCACCGCTCGCATCATCTACAGATGGCATGCCTGCCCCATGCCCGAGTGAGCCTGGGGAAGTCCCACCACGTGACGTGCTCCTCTTCCTCCGGATTCTCGTGACCGGCTTCAGGACGCTTGCCATCCCCACCGGTGGAGCGTTCAAAGAAGATGACGGGGCGCTCCACAGGCACCTCAATGCGCGCCCTCACGCCATGATGGATCGCCAACAATCTAGATCGTCCCAGCGCGAGCGCGCCGACCGGTGCTGGGACCAGGCGGCATAGGCTCCTGAGCAGGCAGGTAACCATAACGAAGGCATGGTGGATAACCAGAGAGGCTTCTCAAGTCAAGGCACGAATGACAAACCATGCCGTGTCGGCAGAGGTAAGAAGCTTCGGGCGGAGACTCGTCGCAGAAGGATCTGTGGATAGTGTTCCCAGGCCAACATCAACCAGCATCCTGGGGAGGCCTCCCATGGAGCATGCGCTAATGGTGCAGGAGGATGTCAAGACCCTTTCACAGAGGCCTATATCCCGAGCTTTGTCGTACATGCAGGTGGCACCATGGATCACGCGCCCCTCGCGGGTGCCAGCACCCTCCTGGAGTAGGAGGTGTCCCGGGAGCCCTCTCCAAGCCGGGCCTGGGGGCTTCCACCGAGGAGGCACCAGGCCACGAGCAGAAGTGATGGGGGCATCCCGGGATGCGCAGGGGCACGGCTCAACTACCGCCCTCATGACCAAGCAGCAAGCAGCCGACCCCTTGGGGCCATAGGGTCAACCGCATGAAGGGATTAGCGGGACACGAGCAACATGAGTCACACGCGGCAATAGGGGCGTTGACACAACTATCAAGAGGAAGGGCCATGCGAGGTCCTCGGGTCATGGATTGGCTAAGGCCCCGGAGCCTCATGAGGCGGCATCACCCACACAACACCCCTACTCTGCACTGTGTCCATTGAGCTCACGTTTGGGTCACGGGAGAGCAATCCCTTGGCTATGCGGGGAACAATGCACTCAAGTTTGGGTTGTAGGGTCGCGCAACCGCGCAGAAATGCGTGGGATAGCTCTTGACAGGGTTGGGAGCACCTGGGTTGCGCGCTCGGGGGCTTGCCCAGCTATCTTTGGCCATGACACCCTCACTTAATAATGAGTGGGTTGTATCTACCCGAGAGCCCCCCCGAGGATGCGGAGAGGTTCCTACCGACGCCCATGTGGAAGCCCCATGTTCCGTGCTAGCAGACAATACTGCCCTCCAATGGCTATGCCCACGCAACATGGATGCCCTACGCTCCATGCTGGGGGAAGACAAACACGAAGACTAGCCTAGGTGCAGGACACAAATGTTTCTTGTTCCTTTTTGAATTCGAATTGCCACTTTTTTAAATGAAACTCAAAGGTTTTGGAAACTCTATTCGAAAAAGGGGTGGGAATTTTCTCTCTCTACGATTCTTTTTCTGGTCCTGAGATCTTGTTTTCTGAATCAACACCTGTCGGTCTCCCCCTCATGCACCCCGCGGGCGGGGGCAACATGGGCATGGTGTGAGCACCTTGTTCATCCCATGGCACCTTGGTCCACGTGAGGTGTCTCTGGGAAAGCCAGCAAAGTATCGTTGCCTCGGAAGTATCCATGTGCTAGCAGTCAACCCTCGTTCGGGGGCTCCATCCATGGTCTGGTGCGGCATCTTGTGGGCTCGGGACACTCAAGTACGTCTTGAGGCAGGGACATGCAGGAAAGGAATGGGAGGCGCTTGAGCGTCACTGGGGGCTCTTGAGCAACGCGCCTCAGGAGCTTGGCTGGTCATATAGCCCCTCACCCCTTGTTCTCGTCCTGGTGATCCGGACGCCCCAACGGTGGCTGAGAAATGTGCACGACTGGGTCCCTCGACGAAGAGCGCCGCTTGAGCATCAAGGGGGACTCCTGAGCAACGCGACCCAGGAGCCTGAGTAATCACGTAACTCCTCACCCCTTGGTCTCATCCTGGTGATCCGGACTCCCGAATGGCGGTCGAGGTGTGCACAGGATTGGGCCTCATTAACGCAGAGTGCTGAAAGGCTACCAAACTATTTCCGCCCACAAGGAAGAGGTGCTCCCTGGCAGGATCTTCGAGTTCCCTAGACGCCCCACCTGCACCTCATGGCATACAAGCTTGCCACAACGTGCCAAGCTAAGTACCCCAACATTAAAAAGAGGAAACTTATTGATCCAATAATAGGCTGAGTACCGTGTAGAGATAGGGACACTAACGTGGGGATAAATGTGCTATGGGTTACTACGTGCCCTCATCGGGACTCTTGAGGATCGAGGCACAGGAAAAGGACATCACAAGGGAAGGAATCTGGTCTATCTAGGTGTTGTCGCTAAAACCCAGGTCTTGGGCCAGCGCGCTCCCCCTCAGGAGGGTCCGTCGCGCAAGGACACGGCAAGTCATCAGTGCCAGGCATGGCACAACGCGTCCGTGATCCTCCCAAAGGGCGTGGAGTGCAGAGAATTAGAAGAACAAGGCAAACGAAGGTACAGGGGAATGTGTGGAGCCGCGCCAACTAAACCCCGCAAGAGACGAAGGCGCATCACATAGAAAAAGCAACCGAAGGGTCTAAAGAACGATAATAAAGACAAAGGTAAAACACAAAAGGTTAATGCCATTAGAGTCCAAGTGCTTCTTGATATGACAGGGACCAGGAGAAGCCTAGGTGGAGGAGCCGCTTTCACCATCTAGCCCGTCGCCCGCCTCGGCGCCGCAGTGGTCGCCCTCGTCGGAGAGGGGCACCTAGCTGAACCGTTACACCAGGGCCTTCGGAGATCCTCAGGCACCAACTCCATGATGAGGAGGAGGTCGAGCTCCGGGGCATGGCGATGCAAGTTGGAGAAAACCCACGTCAGCGCCATGTTCATTAGGTCGTGCACGCTGGACACGTTATCCTCGTCCACCCGGGAGACGCCGGTCTCCAGCACCTCCACCACCTCATCGAAGAAGTTGAGGTAGCCTCCTTTGCCATGCACGCACTGCAGCACGTGGGCTTCCCCGATGAATTGGACCACCACACCAGCCGCACGGCGGGTAATGCCCAGGTACTACTTGGTGCGTTGCGCCTCCAGCATCCTCGCAAGCTTCGCCTTGTCCTAGGCCGCCTGCATGATGTCGGCGACCTCCTTGACCTAGGTCTGGAGAGACGCCAGTTCCGCCTTGGCCTCCTCCTCGCCCTGAGCGCGGCATGGAGGGCGGCGTCGGTACTCGCTAGCTAGGCCCTCAGCGCGTCCGCCTCCTCCTGAAGCTCGTCGAGCCTGAGCCGTTTGGGCGCAGGCACCGTGGAAAGAGAGAATGATCAGGTCCGGCAATTTGTATGCTTTTGCAACAAAGGAGGTTGGGTGACAGTACACTCACTCATCGACGATGGCCAGTGCCGGCGGGCTTGGGCCGTCCTTAAAGACCCCCCCCCCCCCGCCATTTCCAAAAGCCGGCGGCGGAAACGATGACCCCGAGCGCTTCCCCGCACCCGCCGCACTCCCCTCGGGCACCACGGAGATTAAGGAAAGAGAGGAAGAAGAGGAGGATATATTTGGAAGGACGGAGAGCAAGAAGGCGCGACAGGATTGTAACGACCAAGATGCGGTTCTATACCAATAAGGCTTGAGGTCCTTGAAGGGGATAAAAGCGCATCTAAGCGGTTCACAAGTACAACATCATTGCATACATTTAATGAAGAGAAGAGTATAATATATTAGCTTACACTCGCCACATGCTAAATTACAAGTAACTCAAAGCATTCATACATTCATCCATAAAAGTAGGGTTCAGCTACAGACGAAATCAAACGACAAAAGATGCAATGAGTCTGCCTTGCTATCTAAGGGGTCATGACCCCGTTGCCTCTCTACTCATCGGGGTACATAACATAAATCCAGCCACGTTCTTCATCAAACTCCCACTAGAGCTGCGATGCCTCAATAGGTTAGTCATCATCGGTACTTGTACCTGTAGTGTTGTAATCTGTGAGTCACAGGGATTCAACAATCTTGTAACCCGGGCACCGAGACTATGTAAGCTTTTGGGTGAGGAAGGGTAAGTGGTGAGGTTGCAACAAGCAGCTAAGCATTTATTTGAGTGGCTAACTTACGATGCCAAGAAGTAAATGTGGTGGCCTACGCATAATGGTCAAGAACTAGCATGATCACTAAGTGATCTTGAACACCTACTTACGTCAATCATAACCCCACCGTGTTCTCTCACGGTTCATGTTCACAAGCAGAGACAATCATGGTTACTCACACGATTGGTGTATTTTATTTGAGTTTACTTCAAGTCTGCTATAACCGGGTGTTAAACAAGTTTCCAAGATGCCACATAACCGTGGGCACAGCTTTCCGAAAGATTAAACCCTGCAGGGATGCTCCAACTCATCCATCACAAACTAACCAAACACCGCGGGAATAACCTCGACCATGAATCCTGTGATTTCCTAGGCAATTTCACTGGAAAACCGCCACCTCGAGATAGCCCAAAGTATTATTGGAATTCCTCGCAAGACATTCAAGAAAGGTAAAACAAGTCCAGTAAGACTGCCTGACGTGTCACCGAACCCGATAAGATCCGCGTATCTCGTTCTCAGGACACTTCCGGTTGAGCACGTCATACGGTGGCCTAATAGAAATATCCTGAGTTGCCCCGGGTTAGCCCTGCACACACTACTCTAGTTTGGACCAACACTCATGAGGAGCACTGGCGCAGAGGGTTGATTAATTATCCACGGGGTTGCAAAGCTCTATGCATTTTTATTAGGTTATTAAGCAAATTTAGTACTAATGTTGGGTCTTTCCAGACAAGCTTTAATCTAAAACGAATAGTCAAGGGGGTCCCCATAACAACCCCGAGCATGTTAAGAGTGCAAAATATGGAACATAACACCGGTAACAAGTAGCTAAGGCGGCAAAGTGGAACAAAACACCGAACAAAAGGCCAAGCCTTCCACCTTTACCAAGATATATAGGTGCATTAATTAAATAGCAATAAATAGTGTAATATCTCCAGATCTCCATGTTATCACATGGAAGGAACCTGCACCTACATCTAAGAAAGCTATAAGAGGGGTTGAGCAGCGATAACTTAGCCAAACAAGGTTTGCTAAGTTGTGGAGGGGTTAGAACCTTTCATGGAAATGTAGGAGGCTTGACATGCAAGTGGTAGGTAATGAAAGCATAACGATAAGAGCGAAACATCTAGCAAAGCAAAAATAGTGTCGGGATCCGGGTACGGTCATCTTGCATGTTGAGTCTTTAGCAAGATATAGAGCCGGATCCTCGTAGACATTCTCTCCGAGTTCCTCCTACCCAGGCTCGTCACTCGGGTCTACCCAAATATAAACAACACCAATAATCATACAACCGGATATGCAATGCACAATCAAGATGATGCATGTCCAAGTTAGTGCATTTGACATGGCAACCCAAGCTAGTCATGTTCCACATGCAATTATTAAGTTTGTTTAGTATTCTGAACATAACCACATGTTTAGTTGTATGAACATGACAAATATGGATTTGTCATGAAAAATCGATGCAAATGCATATGGAGAACGTTGCAAACGGAGTAACGTAGCTCATGGTACGCTCATGACAAGTTACGAACGTTAACAGGGACAATAGCAAGGATGGAGAAGGCCCTGGGCTATTCCTTGATATCCCAAGGATGCCACTGGATAGGGAATGAAAACCCAACAAGAATAGACCAAAAATTCATACACAACAATGGAGTGTAGCTCCCCAAATCCCAAAACACTCAAACACATAATCTACCCGCAAACAACAACATGTCATATTGTAACACATATATCAACAGCTACAACAAGTTTTAAACCACATAGAAAGCATGTACGGGAGGTATACAACATGCTTAACAAACCACCTATCTATAGAAACTTGAAAGGAAGCATGGATCAATGGCAATGAAGCTCACCAGATGGCATGTTGAAACAGTTTTTAGGGACTTAGTGAACATTCCAGTTTAACAGATTCTGAGTTAACCTGATAGCAACTTCATAGCAGCACATAATTATGCTAGAGATCATTTCATGGAATGAAACTTAGCAGGTTGATAGAGGACAACATCTACTACAAAACACTAACACTGAGCATCATCTAAAACATCACAGATCACTTGGTAGCATCCCCTAAACATGGCATGAAAATAACTACAGATTCTTAGACTTAGGCAAAATTCAAGGGGGGCAACAATGCAGTGTTTTGAACAGAATGGCATGATGATAGCAAGTTTTAGCTATGAAGAAATCACTTAAACCACAAGATCTTGGCACACATCCATAGAGCATGACAAGTACAACAACTCAAGTCAAGGTGCCAGCTCCAAAGTAACAATATATGCATGTGAATCATCTAGAGAACATGCCAATAAAATAACAGATTTCAACACTTAGAATTATTTGGGTATGAGAACAACAATAGTTCTTAGCATGTTCACAACAAGAAACCCACTAAACCACAAGTTTATCATGCCAAGGTAAAATACCAGGGCCTAGTGCCCACAAAACACTACCACTTCCATGTTGTCAAGTTCACCAAAGCATGCATGCATTAAATCATACAAAAATAACAAAATGCCACTTCATCACTAAATATTTTTTTCTCAAAGTTGCTCCAATGACAAATCTAATAGCACCACTGAATTCCTGGGATCTTCCTACACCAAAATCATATATCACACCCCTATGTTCCCATGGCCAAATCCTCACAAAACATATGCACAAAAATCACCTAGCAAGTAATAAGTCATAACTTGCCAAATACGACAGTTTTCAGATATGGCCACGTCCATATTTGGACTATTTCCTAAAATAGAAATAACACGAAAAATCACAGAAACATTAAAATAAAAATAAAAATGGAGGGTCCACCTGGCAATGACACCAGGGCCCCCTAGCAGCTGACAGGTGGGGATCAGGGGCCCACTACCAGACCGGAAATATCATAGAAAAAGGGGGAGCCGGGGGATCGTACCCGTGACCCCCTGGTCGCGCGAGGCTAGCCTGACCAACTGGGCTAGGAGAGGGGATTTGCTAAGGGGGGGCTTGGCCAATAAAAACAGGTAGATGGTGGGGCTTCTCCTTCCCTGAGCCAGGGAAGGAAGCGATGGTGCCAGTGGCGACAGCAGTGGCCTCCGGTGATGGCGACCACCAGCAAGAGCTATGGGTGCTGTGAGGTTTCCATTCCCGGGGTCGGCGAGGCTGGCAAGGCACTACAAGGCGATGCTCTAGGTTGAGCAAGGGCTCGGCTCGGGGCCATGGCAGAGCGAGGCAACGCTGGTTCTACGAGGCGAACCTGGGCACTAAGAATGGTGAACAGTACACACGGCAAGCTAGGTAGGGCTAGCGATGAGGCAAACGACGCACCTAGGCGAGACAACGATTGTCTATAGATCTCTGCCGAAGATCTTCAGACAAGCGACCGGAGCGCGGGGAACACGTCGACGACACGGATGGAACTATGCGCACACGAATCTAACGAGGATGCAAGCGAGGGGAATGGAAGGAGGGTTCGTACCTCCTCACCTAGGACAAGCGGTAGGAGGCTGATCTGCAATGAGGGGTCGACGGGGAGGCAAAGAACTCTGGCGTTGCTCGGGTCCGTTCTGCAGGAAGAAGGCGATGACAGGGAGGACGATCCGGCTCGCTAGCGTCGCGCGCATTGAGGAAGAAGACAACATGCACTCCAGAGGCTCGATCCACGGCGTCGGGAGGTTGAGGAAGAGCCAGGGATGCTACCCCGAGCAAGAACTGAATCTTGGCCGATGCTCCGAGAGCATGGTGTCGACGTGGCTTGGGGCGAGCCTTACCTGCGACGACGCGAGGGGGAGAGGGATGAAATGGGTTGAGGAACCATAGGGGAAGGTCTAGGGCGCAATTTAAAGGGGACTAGGGGCACCGACGGCCGTCAAATCAACCGACGATGCGACGTGGATTCCTGGATGGTGTGCCGTACACGTAGAAGACGATCGACATAGTTATTTCACTGGGTGGGCTGTGCTGGGGAGTGGGCTTCGATGCGGGAGGTGAGGAGCTAGGCCAGGAGAGGCCCAACTGGGTGCTCTCTCTCCCTCTCCAATAACAGAAAGGTTTTTCTCCTTTTAATAAAAACAACACCAACAAAATAAAATGACAAGGAGTTTGAAAAGGAATTATAGAGGAAGAGAAAATGTCTTGCAGTCACAAAAACATGCACTATTTTATAAAAATGAAATTGGGATTTTTAGGACAAACAATTTAATTCATATATAACTATTAAAACATTCTGTTTCGAAGGAAACTGAGGCAATATTTCATCAAACTTGGACAAGAGTTATTTAACAAAACTAAACAGAATATTTAAGACAAGAGCAACATTTTTATAAAACATTAATGAGCAGGTGAAATCCCACATGTTGTATTAATTGGAAGCATAGAGGTGGGGATGGTTTATGAGCAAAATAGAGGAGAAGTTTGAAACACCACAAGGCTTTCACACCAAACCCACACACTAGCACTTGATGCTACCATGACAAGATGACAAGATGAGAATATGCTTATGATGCGATGATGCAAAAGTGAAAGTCATGAGACACAATTTATTAAACCAACACATGAAGGAAAACTTGGAAGGGTCACACATGGGAATATTACAAATAAGTCAAGGGGTGCTCTTGGGCTGTTACAACTCTCCTCTAGTACACGTGGATATCTTCCCGAGATCTAAGAAAGAAAGAGTTCGGGAAATTCAGAATGGAGAAGATCCTCATGTTCCCAAGTGGCTTCTTTGTCGGAGTGATGAGACCACTTCACCTTGAGAAACTTGATTGATTTGTCACGAGTCTTACGTTTAGTTTCTTCAAGAATAGCAACTGGATGCTCACGATAGGATAGGTCCTCTTGGAGATCAATGTCTTTGAGGGCAACGGTACGCTCAGGAGTCTTGAAGCACTTCCGAAGCTGAGGGACATGAACCACGTCATGAACATTTGAGAAATTTAGAGGAAGCTCGAATTGGTAGGCAAGGTGTCCCCTCTTTCCCACAATTTTGAAAGGACCTGGACCCACGAAGCGAGGAGCGAGCTTCCCTTTGATGCCAAAACGCTAAGTGCCCTTCATGGGACAAACTCTGAGATAGACAAAATCATCGATTTGAAAGGAGACATCATGATGCTTGTTATCATAATAGCTCTTCTAGCGGGATTGGATGCTTGGAGATTTTCATAGATGACACGACACATCTCTTTTGCTTTAGTGATCATGTCATTTCCAAGAATTTGATGCTCAACGGTTCCAGACCAATTGAGTGGGGTGCGACACTTCCTGTCGTAGAGAATCTCGAATGGGGCCCTGCCCGAACTAGCTTGGAAGTTGTAGTTCTATGAAAACTCGGTGAACGGGAGGCAGTCTTCCCACTTCATGCCGAAAGAAATCACACAGGCCCTAAGAATGTCTTTGAGGATTTGATTGACTCTCTCAACATGACCACTCGCTAAGGATGGAAGGCAGTGCCGAAACGGATCTTGGTACCCATCGCAGTCTGAAAGGAATCCCAGAACTTGGAAGTGAAGAGGCTTCCACGGTATGAGGAAATGAGCCGACGAATACCGTGCAAAGAGACTATCCTTGAAGTGTACAGCTCTGCCAACTGAGGTGCCGAGATAGATTCTTTGACCGGAAGAAAATGGGCAACTTTGGTGAGCTTGCCGATAACCACAAAGATGGCATCGTTGCCTCTCTTGGACTTAGGGAATCCAATGAAGAAATCCATCTCCACGTGATCGAATTTCCACTCTAGGATAGGCAAAGGCTGAAGGAGACCTACTGGACATTGATGTTCCGCCTCCACTCTACGACAACCATCACACTCGTTCACGAACTAAGCAATCTCACTCTTTATACGAGTCTACCAGAAGGTTTGCTTGAGGTCCTGATACATTTTGGAACTGCCTACATGAATGGAGAGGAGATAAATATGTGCTTCATCCATGATAACTTTCATGAGATCACCTTTTGGAACCACAAAACGGTCCTCAATGAACAAGGTATCTTTGTCATCCACACGAAAGCACTTATACTTTGGAATGCTCTTGGCCACACCTTTCTTCACTTTCTTCATCATAGCATCAAGAAGTTGAGCTTGGTGAATCTGATCTTCTAAAGTTGGAAAGACTTAAAGATTGGCAAGAAATCCCTGAGAAACAATTTGGAGATATGAGAGAGCCTGGCTTAATAGGAATGATAGATTACTCATATCAACAAGGAATTCCTTCTTTTCCGGGAGCCCACTCGAAAAGAACTCCAAAGTTAAGTGTGCTTGGCTTGGAGCTATTCTAGGATGGGTGACCGACCGGGAAGTTGGTCCCGGGTGCGCACGAGTGAGGACAAAGTGCGCAGGAAAGACTATTGTTGGTCTGTGGGGCTAGTCTAGATCCCGTCAAGCGTAATGGGGTGTTACAATTGGTATCAGAGCTGACCCTTGTGGTTACACGGGTCAGGTGCACGGGCATGTGGCGCATGGCGTGTGTGGTCCGTCGTGGCACATAGCATGGCACATGGGCTGGACTAGACGCGCATATGTGTGCCAAAAGGGAATGTTCCTGATGGGCCGACGAGGACGTCAGTTCCTTTGAGTGGGGGTGTATGTGAGAGCCTCGCTTAATAGGAAAGATAGACTACTCATATCAACAAGGAATTCCTTATTTTCCGGGAGCCCACTTGAAAAGAACTCCAAAGTTAAGCGTGCTTGACTTGGAGCGATTCTAGGATGGTTGACCGACTGGGAAGTTGGTCCCAGGCATGCACGAGTGAGGACAAAGTGCGCATGACAGACTAGTGTTGGTCTATGGGGCTAGTCTAGATCCCGCCAAGCGTAACTGGGTGTTACAAGATTGAGCTTGCGGAAGGCTTCACAATGCTCGGGTTGAAAAAGGCTTCAGGATAAGAATCTTGCCTCAAGTCGTCTTCCCAACAATAGATGTCTTTGTTGGTGAACGTTGCATGGGAAACAACGAATTTGCTACGCACACGCAAGATCTATCCGTGGTGATGAGCATCTACGAGAGGGAGAGTGGATATACATACCCTTGTAGATCGCTAAACGGAAGCATAAAGAAACACAGTTGATGTAGTCGAACGTCTTCGCGATCCAAATCGCCGAGCTTCACGCGATCCCATCATGATCCATCTCGCGATCCAATCACGATCAGTCCCGCGATCCCATCACAATCCATCTCGAGATCTTGATCACGGTCCTTCCGACCTAGCGCCGAATGAACGACACCTCCGCGTTTAACACACGTGCGGCTTGATGACGCCTTCACCTCCTCGATCTAGCGAGCGATGGTGAAGTAGTAGATGAGTTCTGGCAGCACAACAGCATGGTGACAGTGGTTGTGAGGAACAATCTATGGAGGGCTTCGCCAAGCACAACGGAAACTATGACGGAGGATAAACTGGAGGGACGGGGTTGCCGGTAGACGGCTTAGAGTTTCTTGATGCGTTCTAGGTGCTAGGCCCGCCCCTTTATTTATATGCGGAGCCCTAGGGGTCAAAACTTTTAGAAAAATCCTCCTCAAGGTTCTTTTGCCTGCAAGGCAAGAGTCCTCCTCAAACTCCAGGACCAGATGCCAAGGTCCTTGGTGTTTGGCCCCAGACGCCAGGGTCCCTGGCGTCTGGCCCCTGGCCTTCGCAATAAACCTTTTGCACCTTCCTAAAGCCTCATGGGCTTTACCCCTTGGCCCAAATAAAGTGTTCTTGTACCCCGAACATTTCGGGAAACATATGAAACTATTCCGGTGAATTCCAGAACATTTCCTGAGACAAAACACTATTACCCCATTCACACACACTCAAATACCCATTCATATATACACTTATGTATACACACATACATACACTCAACACACATGCATAAATACATACAAGCAAACTCACATACACACATATACATCTCACATACCTCTGTGTATGCACCAAGCACACACACACTACAGAAATTAAATCAAACCCTACACATACATACATACTTACATCCTATAGCAAGGAAGAAAGAAAAAGAAAAGAAAAAACAAATGAAACACAAAACAAAAAGGGGGGAGGAGTCGGGCTTAAACCCATGACCTCAGGGTCATCTCCCCCTAGTGCACCTACTGCGCTATGGCTTGAAACGTTAACAGAGGAGGGGAAATACTACACTAGTACATGCACGCACATATGTTACTGACGAAACTGAATCTCTGCATGATAGCGGTGACAGAGCAACAGCGGTGGGCGGCTCCGGCGAACTACGACACTAGCAGGGCGACAACAGGGATGCGGGGCACGCGGGGAGTGCAGGGGCTCCATTCCCTCGCTCGGACATGGAGGAGGCACCCGCGACGGAGCGCCTCAAGCTCGAGCAGGAGCTCGGCGGCACTGAGCACGACGGCGACAGCTCGAGCTAGCAGGGGATAAGGGTTGTGCGGTAATGGCTCACCTAGGGGAGGACGATGGCGTCCCTGACGCAACGACGGGGAAGAAGAGGCGGAGACGACGTCAGCAACGAAGGGGAAGCAGACCCGACAATGACCCGTGGTGAGGAGGAAGAAGACGACGCCTTCTAGCCTCCCATGGCAATCTAACACCATGAACGGAATGCAGGGATGAGCCGCATTCGCCACGCCATCTTGGACGCGTAGGGGAACCACTGGAGACGTGAGGCGACGGTGGCCAGACGATCATCGGCGACGCTCTGAACCTCACTGCTCTCTCTGAAACCTTACCTGACGGGGGAAAGAAGTGAGGAGGGAGAGAGATGGAGGGGGAGATGGGAGCTGTAGCGGCGGCGGGGAAGAGAAAAACCTAGCGGAGGGGGCATGCACACCGAGTGGGGGCTATATACCCACGGACTGACAGCAACGGCGACGAAAAAGGGGGACGGTAGAGCTCCTCTGTCTCTGCACTCACTAACGGAGAAGGAGGACAGGGAAGGTGGCCGTCTACTCAAGCGGGCTAGGCCGCGGGAGAGGCGAGGCCCACCTGGCTCTCTCTCTCTCAAAATAAATAACAAAGCAGGTTTTTAACCTTTTCAAAACACAGCAACATAAAATAAAATCTCCATAGTAAAATAAAAGGTTTTTGGTGCAAACAAAAATACTTTTGTAAAGAAAATAATATGCAATATTTAATAAAAATAATAAGATGTATTTTAGGACAAGTAAATTTAAATATTTTAAAAATGGCAGCCCCCTGTTATTTAAATGCCACAAACATACAAACTCCAAACATTAAAGAACCACTCGCAAGATTAATAATATATGTAGGGCTACCTCTTGAACATTTTTAAGAAATTTAAAAGAAAGTTAATTTTGTTTATAAAAATACCATGGGAGCTAAAGGGCTTTAGTTGGGGGTTTTGTTGAAAAGCAAAAGAGAGGGAAGAGAAGGAGGTTAGCACCCATGATCCTACCACATCACAACACAAATCACACTCACAACCAACCATACCAAACAAGGACACAAGAAAAACAAGCATGGCATCATGAATGCATGATGCATGATGCATGAATTCAACAAAGCATGGCATGACAAGGTGCAAACCATTCATAAAGCTCATGACACAAGATTCATACAAAGATTAAATGCCATAAAAGGTAGGGACAACACTTGGGCTGTGACAACTCTCCCACACTACAAGAGGATCTCGACCCGAGATCTAGGAATGAAAGAAGTCTGGAAATTCAGAACGGAGAAGGTCCTCGCTTTCCCAAGTAGCTTCTTTGTCGGAATGATGAGACCACTTCACCTTGAGGAATTTGATAGACTTGTTGCGAGTCTTATGCCCAGTTTCTTCAAGAATTGCAACTGGATGCTCACGATAAGAGAGGTCTTCTTGGAGATCGATGTCTTGGAGGTCAATGGTTCGCTTAGGAGTCTTGAAGCATCTCCAGAGCTGAGAAACATGGAGGACATTGTGCATGTTCATGAAATTTGGAGGAATCTCTAGTTGATATGCAAGACCACCTCTCTTGCCAACAACTTTGAAAGGACCAACAAAACAAGGAGCTAGCTTCCCTTTAATTCCATACCGCTGAGTGCCCTTCATGGGAGAGACTCTGAGATAGACTAGATCACCCACTTCAAAGGAAACATCCCGATGTTTGTTATCATAATAACTCTTTTGTCGGGACTGAGCTGCTTTGAGGTTCTCGCGAATGACATGTCACATTTCTTCTACTTTACTGATCATGTCATTGCCCAAAATCTGACGCTCACGAGTTTCAGACCAGTTAAGTGGGGTACGACACTTTCTGCCATAGAGAATCTCGAAAGGGGCCTTGCCTGAGCTAGCTTTAAATCTATTATTGTATGACAATTCAGCATATGGAAGGCAGTCTTCCCATTTCATGCCGAACGAAATCACATAGGCTCTGAGCATATCTTCAAGGATCTGATTGACTCTCTCAACTTGACCACTTTTCTGCGGATGCAACGCAGTGCTAAAACGGATCTTGGTACCCATAGCACTCTGGAAGGACTCCCAAAACTTGGAAGTAAAGAGGCTTCCACGGTCAGATGAGGAATACCATGCAAAGACACTATCCTTGACGTATACAACTCTTCAAGCTGAGCTACCGAGATAGATTCTTTGATTGGCAGGAAATGAGCAACTTTTGACAGCTTGTCGATAACCACAAAGATGACATCGTTGCCTCTCTTGGACTTGGGAAACCCAGTGACAAAATCTGTATCCACATGATCGAACTTCTACTCTGGGATAGGCAAAGGTTGAAGAAGACCTACTAGACGTTGATGCTCTGCCTTCACTCTGCGACAAACATCACACTCGTTCACGAACTGAGCAATCTCACGTTTTATGCGAGTCCACCAGAAGGTTTGCTTGAGATCCTGATACATCTTTGAACTGCCAGGATGAATGGATACAAGAGAATTGTGTGCTTCGTCCATGATAACCTTTCTGAGATCACCTTTTGGAACCACAAGACGGTCCTCAAAGAACAAGGTATCTTTGTCATCAATGCGAATGCACTTATACTTCGGAATGTTCTTGGCCACACCTTTCTTCACTTTCTTCACCATAGCGTCTAGAAGGTGCGCTTGGTGAACCTGATCTTCCAGAGTCGGAGAAACTTGAAGATTTGTAAAAAATCCTTGTGGAATCATCTAAAGGTTGAGCTTGCGGAAGGCTTCACAAAGCTTGGGTTAAATAGGCTTCAAGATGAGACTATTGCAGTACGCCTTACGGCTGAGCGCGTCTGCAATGACATTTGCTTTCCCAGGAGTATACTCAATGCTTGGATTGAAGTCGTCAAGCATTTCCACCCAACGAGACTGCCGAAGATTGAGATTGGGTTGAGTGAAAATGTACTTCAAGCTCTTGTGATCGGTGTACACCTCAACTGGTCTACCCAACAACAAATGCCTCCAAGTCACTAGAGCATGCACAACTGCCGCCAACTCAAAATCATGAGTGGGGTAGTTCTTCTCGGCAGGCTTCAACTGGCGCGAGGTATAAGCAACAATCTTCTTATCTTGCATGAGAACACCACCAAGACCTTGAAGAGAAGCATCACAGAAAACTTGGAAAGGCTTGGACTGCTCACGAGGAACAAGAACTGGAGCTGAAGTCAGTCTCTGCTTGAGCGTATGGAACGCCACATCACACTCGGGAGACCAAACATACTTGACACTCTTCTGAAGGAGAATGGACAGAGGCTTAGCAATTTGAGTGAAGTTCTCCACGAATCTTCTGCAATAACTAGCAAGCCCGGGGAAACTCCGAAGTTGCTTCACGTTCTGAGGAGGTTCCCACTTCAAGATTGCCTAAACTTTCTCAGGGTGCACATTAATTCCCTCGGCAGAGATGACATGCCCAAGGTACACCATTTCATTGAGACAAAACTCACACTTGGAAAACTTGGCATAGAATCGCTGCTCTCTTAACTTGTCAAGCACAAGGGGAAGATGCTCGGCATGCTCTTCTTCTGTCTCCGAGAACACAAGGATATCATCTAGATAGACCAAGATGAATTCATTCTTGAAAGGAGAGAAAATGAAATTCATCATTCTCGAGAAGGTTGGAGGAGCATTCACAAGACCAAAACTCATCCTAAAAGCGGTCCTAGGAATGTCTTCTTCGCGAATGCGAATCTGATGATAACCCATGCAAAGATCAAGCTTCGAGAAAACCTTGGCACCTTTCAGTTGTTCAAATAACTCGTTGATGTTGGGAAGAGGGTACTTGTTTCTGATTGTCTTCTTGTTCAATGGAAGGTAGTCGACACAAAGACGATCCATACCATCTTTATTCTTGACAAACAAAACACCACAATCCCATGGAGAAGAACTTGGTCTGATCAGACCCAGATGTTCTTGCTCATCTAGTTGCTTCTTCAACTCTTTCAGCTCCTCGAGGCCAAGTTTATCCAGGAGCTTGCAGACTGGTTCAGTTTCGGGCTCGAGATCAATCACGAACTCGACTGGCTAGTGCGGAGGCATTCCTGGCAATTCTTCTGGAAAGACATCTTCATACTCACAAACCACCGGAATTTGAGAAATCGCTGAGATTTCACCCTTCTCATTAAGAGCAAAGAGACGGATTCTGTCATGACGAGCCGCGAAAATAATCACGTCTTCTGAAGGATGAGTCAGCTTGACTTCTCTTGCTTTATAATCAATATGAGCTTTATTCATAGCCAGGAAGTCCATGCCCAAAATGAGATCAATATCGGAATTACCGAGAACAATTGGGGAAGCCAGAAAAGAATAATTTCCCATCTTGATAGAAACATCCGGAACAATGCGATTCGAATTCAACATCTTACCGGGCGACACCACTGACAAGGACTTAGGAAAATCTTGATAATCAAACTCATTCTTGACAAACAAAGGGCGAGACATGAAACAATGCGATGCACCAGAATCAAATAACACTTTTGCATGAATAGAATTAACTAAGAGATTACCATTAATCACATCATTGGACTGCTCTGCTTCAGCTGCATTCACCATATTCACTCTTGCGGTCATGGGATTATGCTTCACCATAGCATTGCCTAGAGGCTTGACACGAGGAGGAGGCGGAAGACGCCGCTAGTTGTACTTGTTTGCATAGTGAACCTTCTGGCCACACTTGTGACAAGTCACCTCAGAAAGCGGACGAACATTGCCTAGAGGAGGAACAAGAACTGCCTTGGACGCTTGGGGTCTCTGCTGGAATCCTGAGTTGGGTGGGTGGGAAGAACCACAACCACCGAACTGCTTGTGATGCTGAGGAGGACGAAATGGAGGAGGATTTGGCACCCAATACTTCTGCTTCTTGGGAACCATCTGAGAGCTGGAAGAAGACGAATAGGAATCCCTTGAACGCTTCTTTGTGTTCTCCAACTTGAGCTGAGTTGCCTCGACCTTCAAAGCCATGTTATAGAACTGATCAAACTCACGAGGATCTTGAAGAACTAGGCCTGGCAGAAGCTCATCCTTGAGACCACCTCTGAACTGAAAGATCATTGCCATGTCATCTGGAACATCTTGCTTAGCATAGCGGCTAGATTCTGGAACTCGACGTTGTACTGGTAGACAAACTTGCTTCCCTGCTTCTAGTGCCTGAACTTCTCATGCATCTCCTCGACAAAGCTTGTCAGAATGTTATGATCCCTGAAGTCATGACGGAAATCGTCCCAAGTAACAACACGATCGCCCCTAGAATCCTTGTACTACTGCCACCACTCAGCTGCTTGACCCTTGAGCTGGAACGATGCAAATCTGACAAAGTCCTCTGGCCTGACATTGCTGCACTCAAAATGCTTACTCATATCACAAAGCCAATCATCAGCATCAAAAGGCTGCTCACAACAGGTTAAAGACTTGGGCTGGTTGCCAAGGAACTGATTGAGTGTCGCAAACTGAGGTTGATTCTGAAAATTCCCTTGAAAACCTTGCTAGCCCTGCTCCCTTTCTTGCAATAGCCTGAGCAACATCTGAGTGTTCCCATTGGTTGCGGCCATCACAGCTTGCCAAGCTTCTGGAGGAGGAGGCGGAGGTGGCGGCGGCGGGGGTGGTGGTGGAACATCAGTCTGCTCCTCACCACGACCCGGCTTGTTGCGAGTTGGTGGAGCCATCCTGAAGATGGACAAGACGCATCAGCACCTCATTGATAAGATGAATTCAAATGCTAAATCAAATGCCTGAAAGAAATTGAACAAGAACAACACAACCTTCCTACTGAAAAATTAGTAAGAATGCTTCTTCGGTTTATGATAAGATCATCAGATATTGGAAGCTACTTGAAATAACACAAAAGTATTGAGCTAAGCGCTCAGAATAATGTATATGCCCACATACATCTAAAGAAGATGATCCTAGATAACACAAGATTTCCCACCTATGAACTTCCGAAAACTTTCTGGTTATGCAATCCGGTGTGGGGGATACAAGGAGGAATATCTCACACAACTAGCAATCCTACAACCCAACTGTATCCATCCTTCAACACATAACCAGAGGCTCTCGCAACTTCATCTAACTCGAATCCTCGAACTCACAACGATACTAAACCATGGTTGTACCCTGGACGCCTCCCTAGTACTGGGTGACTCCGCTCTTATCTCACCATGATAAGTATTGAAGTAATTTCGAACACTCTCCGTCCTGATATATCAAGGAAGCTGAATGATAATGATGTGCCAACATTCCCTGGAGCTCGACTCCCCGAAAGAAATCAAGTCAGACAGGAGGCACCAAGACAGAACCCTGTCACATCGGTATCATATAGACTCCAAACTACCCGCGTGATCCTAAAAACATTTTGAGCGAGAAGAGGAGCAGAATCAAAATTCCTAAGTCGAATACCTCACCAGAGCATAAAAGAGGAGTAAAAAGAATCCTACTCTCTGATATAACTAGACTCAAAATAATTTTACTAGACTCGACTCGGCCAAGTTCGAACAAGCAAAGGCTCCTATGGTTGTATGGCTCTGAATACAAACTTGTCACGCCCAAGATGCGTGCCTATCCATTTTAAGGCACGAGGACCTCGCAAGGGATAGAGGTGCATCTTGCCGTTCGCAAGTATAGAATCATTGCATCATACATTACAGAAGATATGAGTATACAAGTTGGCTTACACAAAATATATATGTGCATTAAATTAAATAATAGATAAATACTGTAGGATCCAAATCCATGTTATCACATGGAGCAACCTGCACTTGCAACAAAGAACACTATAAGAGGGGCTGAGGAGTGCTAACTTAGCCAATCAAAGGTTTGCCAGGATGTGGAGGGTTAGAGGCTTTCATGGCAAGTAGGAGGCTGAAATTAAAGTGGTAGGTAGTGCAATTGTAACGATAAGAGCGAGAAACTAGCAAGCGAAAATAGCATCAGGATGCGGGTACGATCATCTTGCCTGTTGGTTCTTCAGCGGCACAAGTAGCGGGATCCTCGTAGTGGTACTCTCCTAGGTCCTTGTACTTAGTATCAACACTCGCGTCTACCCAAGAGAAACAACAACAATAAATATCCAACCAAGGTGCAATGCACAACCAAGATGATGCATGGTTCATTTAGGAAGAATTAACATGGCAATCCAAAACTAGTCATGTTTCACATGGAAAGTTTGTTTATTAATGAATCTGGTCATAGCATCATGTTAAGTTATTTAAACATGCATGAACATGGAAAATATGGATGTATCATGCAAAATCAATAGAAATGCATATAAAGAATGCAAGAAACGGAGTTACGGTTCTCACAATACGCTCACGACAAGGTAGGAAGGCAATACACAAGACAACCAATACCATGGGCTAATTCTTGGCATTCCAAGGTAGCCACTAGTTAGGAAATGAAAAACCAACCACAATAGACTCAAAGATATATCAATTCCATGGATTATAGCTCTCACAAGTCACAAAACACTTCAACAAGCAATCTACCACAAAACAGCAACATAGCAACTTACACAGCCCACAACTAGAGATACATGCATCCTACAGCCACAAACAAGATATTTACAGAAACTACATAACATATACATCAACTTATCCAACTACACAATCTGCAAAGGTGGCACGCATCAATAAGCTTGAAGCTATCAAGTTGACATCATGAAACAGTTTTTCTGGGACTTGGTGAAAATTACAGTTTTCTGGAATCTGAGTTCATAAAGTAGCATGTTAACAGCAGAAGTTAAATATGTTACAGAGCACCTCTTGGCATGAAAATTAACAGGATGGTGTTAGACAACATCTACTCCTAATTATTAACACTGAGCATGATCTAATTCACAACACATCACAAGATACCAACCACTCGACATGGCATAAAATAACACCAGATTATCAGACTTAGAAATATTTAGCAAGTTGAAAACAGAAACATTAAGTTGGCTACTTTGCAGCATGTTTCCCACCTATATGGGTGATTCTCATGTTAAACAAAAATACCATGGCATAATAGATATAAAACACTAGCACTTCCTAGTTGGCACATGCCCCAAAAGAAGCAAGGATTAAATCATGCAAAAATGACAAAGTAGCATCACAGCTGAAAATGACAGTTTTATGATCTTGCGCAAAAGTGAAATCTGGAAGCACCAATGGATTCACTGGCTCATTCTAACCCAAAAGCATGTGTCATACCCATATGTTCATGTGAAACAACAAGATACAATTTAACTAGCAAAATGCCACCTACTCTCATAAGTGAGATATCTCTCTAAATGGACATAAGCATTACATGAACAAAACATATTTGGTAACTTGGATATCATGGCAAATTCCAAAAAACCTACTATCAAACATAACTAACAAAGGGGTATGTCAAGTGGGGAAACCCACTAGTCCCCCCCCCCACACACATACACTCTACTCACACCACTACATGGCAAGCACACACATGCTCTATATATGCCCAAGGACATATGAGCACACAAAAAACCATGAGCATACCACCCAAGAGGGGGGTTCATCGACACACTCACTCACATGCACCATGTATGCATAAGCATAGGGCACATACACACACAACACTCACAAGTGCACTAGGCACATACTCTCACATACATGCTCATGTGTGTGTGGGTGTTCATCCACACACACATGCATACATATATGAACAAGGCATATATGCATATGCATATGCATATGACTATACACTCACACACACTCTCACTCACCTACATACATGCATAGGTGCACACACACATGCACATACACACATGCACTCCCTACACACACATATGCACTCACACCACATGAGTGCAATCTGCCTCTCACACACACTCAAATACCCATGCATATATACACTTATGTATACACACATACACACACTCAACACACATGCATAAATACATACAAGCAAACTCACATACACACATATACATCTCACATACCTATGTGTATGCACCAAGCACACACACACTACAGAAATTAAATCAAACCCTACACATACATACATACATACATACATCCTATAGCATGGAAGAAAGAAAAAGAAAAGAAAAAACAAAAGAAAAACAAAACAAAAAGGGGGGAGGAGTCGGGCTCGAACCCATGACCTTAGGGTCATCTCCCCTAGCGCAACCACGGCGCTACGGCTCAAACGTTAACAGAGGAGGGGAAATACTACACTAGTCCACGCACACAAATATGTTATTGAAGAAACTGAATCTCTGCACAACAGTGGCGAGAGAGCAACAACAGCGGGTGGCTCTAGCGAACTACAACACTAGCGGGGCGACAGCAGGGACACGGGGCACGCGGGGTGTGCAGGGGCTCCATTCCCATGCTCGGACGCAGAGGAGGCACCCGCGAAGGAGTGCCTAGAGCTCAAGCAGGAGCTCGGCGGCGCTAAGCACGACGGCGACAGCTTGAGCTAGCAGGGGAGAAGGGCTGCACGTCGATGGCTCTCCTAGGGGAGGACGATGGCGACCCTAACGCAACGATGGGGAAGAAGAGGCGGAGACGACATCGGCGACGAAGGGGAAGCAGACCCGACGATGACCCGCGGCGAGGAGGAAGAAGACGACGCCTTGGAGCCTCCCACGGTGATGTAACGCTGGGAACGGAACGAGGGGACGAGCCACGTTCGCCACGGCATCTTGGATGCGGAGGGGAACCACCGAAGATGTGAGGCGACGACGGCCCGATGATCACCAGCGACGCTCTGAACCTCACTGCTCTCTCTGAAACCTTACCTGACAGGGGAAAGAAGAGACGAGGGAGAGAGATGGAGGGGAGATGGGATCTGTGGCGGCGGCGGGGAAGAGAGGAAACCTAGTCGAGGGGGCATGCATGCCGATGGGGGCTATATACCCACGAGGTGATGGCGACGGAAAAGGGGGACGGCGGAGCTCCTCTGTCTCTGCACTCACTAACGGAGAAGGAGGACGGGGCAGGTGGCGTCTGCTCGAGCGGGCTGGGCCGCGGGAGAGGCGAGGCCCACCTGGCTCTCTCTCTCTCAAAACAAATAACAGAGCAGGTTTTTAACCTTTTTTAAAACACAACAACACAAGATAAAATCTCCAGAGTAAAATAAAAGGTTTTTGGTGCAAACAAAAATACTTTTGTAAAGAAAATAATATGCACTATTTAATAAAAATATTAAGATGATTTTTAGGACAATTAATTTTAAATATTTTGAAAATAGGCAGCCCCCTGTTATTTAAATGCCACAAACATACAAACTCCAAACATTAAAGAACCACTCTCAAGATTAATAATATATGTAGGCTACCTCTTGAACATTTTTAAGCAATTTAAAAGCAAGTTAATTCTGTGTATAAGAATACTATGGGAGCTAAAGGGCTTTAGTTGGGTTTTTTGTTGAAAAGCAAAAGAGAGGGAAGAAAAGGAGGTTAGCACCAATGATCCTACCACATCACAACACAAGTCACACTCACAACCAACCATACCAAACAAGGACACAAGAAAAACAAGCATGGCATGATGAATGCATGATGCATGATGCATGAATTCAACAAAGCATGGCATGACAAGGTGCAAACCATTCATAAAGCTCATGACACAAGATTCATACAAAGATTACATGCCATAAAAGGTAGGGACATCACTTGGGCTGTCACACGAAGTGTAAAACTTGATGGTACCGAAGTGACAAAAAGTGGCAACTTTTGAATCTCGGATAGACCGACATACAATTCTTGGTTGCACCAACAAGGTGACCAATAGTCAGATTTACTAGTCTCGGTGACGCCGATTCACCATTCTCGGTAGGACCAAAAATGAGAACTTGTGTAGCAGAATCTTGGCAACCCAACACGATGGCACTGAGTGCAGTGTCGGATGCACCAAAGTTTTAGGGTTTGGCTGAGTATGTATAGGGTTTGGAACTCGGTGGCACCAGGATACGAAAGTTGGTTGCATCGATTTGACATGTTTGGCTTAGTATAGACTTTGGTGGGAGAGTATGTGTATGTTTTGGTGATTATCACTTGTGCACATTTGAGGATATTGTTCACCATCAAAACTTCACCCCCTTTTAATAGTATTGGCTTTCCTATAGACTCAAAGTGATTTCTCACAAATTTAAAGTGTAGAGTCCTCTTACTTGAAGCTTGGGCAACCTATTCCCTTGCATCTTGGGTAATTCCACAATCTCCTCAACCCTTTTTGCCAACTCAAATCTTCATGGACTATTATCTTAAATATACTAGATAGAGGTGTTAGTCTAAGAGACAATGTATGTTGTCATGAATTATCAAAACCACCAAGGGAGCATATTGTGCTTTCAATCTCCCCCTTTTTGGTAATTGATGACAACATACAATCAAAGCTTCAATTGAAGAAATGCATGGATGCAATGAAGACTTTGAGAAACACATGACCTAGATTTGCTCCCCCTAAATGTGTGTAGTCCTTTAAAGGATATTTGCTTTGGAATGCATGGACACACACATGGATGAAAGGGATACAAGAGTCATGTGTATCTTGGATATATCCATCAATATATGTGAATGAAATATATATCCTTGATCAAAACTTCACTCTTGCAAACAATATGTGCAAGAAGCAAGAGATCATATTGATCAAAGATATGATGCATATACTTACCTTGAGTTCTTGAGCATTCTAGTAGTAGAGACACACTTAAGAAAACAGTGTTAGGAAACACAAGAGTATTCTACTAAGCAAAAGCAATAGCTCTCAAAGAGTACCAATATATGGAGAACATATAAAATGTGATAGCCATTAAGATTGATATGTCTCCACCTTTAGCATTAATCTATTGTATCTCTTCTCCCCTTTGACATGATATGGTAATACATCCTCCCACCTAAATCTCAGCATGTAGATATTGGATTGGATAGTTGATGAGAAAAGTAATTCTTTGTTCACTTGAGACTTGTCAACAACAATTTTTTATCCCTACATTGTTGTTCTTCTCCTTGATTATATATTTTTCTCTCCCCCTAAATCATATCTCCCCCTTTCCATAAGCATGTGACTCTCCCTTTAGTATGAAGCTCATGAATCTTTGATAGTCTCCCCCTTTGGCATAAAATACCAAAGACGTTAAACTCTTGGGAGTAGTGACAGTGATCATTGACAAGGAAGGGATCCTCGAGATCAAGGGTCATTGAAAGTAGGGTTCAATGAAAGACTAAGGGAATCACTGAATGTAAATTCTCCCCCTTTGGCAAATTTGAGGTTTGTTTTCTTGGATCTAGGGATCCTTGAATATAGAATTTCTCCCCCTAAGAGTTGTTTGTTCTTCTCCCCCAAAAGAATTTTTTTTAGAAGGGATCATAGAAAGAACAAGATTATCACAAGAACAGAAAGCAATAAACTATATCAAGAAAACATAACATTTGAACACAAGGAAAATTGGTGACTCCGAGATGGACAAACCAGTGATGCCGAGTTTGTGTAGTGCAGCTTATCTGTGAGTTCGGTAGAACCAAGTTATCTAAGTCGGTGACTCCAAAAGGTAAACCAAGTTTCTGTTTTCAAATAGACAAATGAAACGGTTTCAAAGGAAAAATGCGAATAATTTACAGAGGTCTTCAAATAGATAAGATTTGAGTGGTTACGAGAGATCATGCAATAAGAGAGCAAACTACACAAGATTCTTAACTAAATGATGGACGGTGACTAGGTCACCTATATTAGAGTATATTGACTTAGGAGCCGTGACAGCCCAAGTGTTGTCCCTACCTTTTGTGGCATTGTAACCTATGTGGACCCATGTTGTCATGTGATGATTGTTATGAGTTGCTCTTTGCCATGTCTTTGTCTCATGCATTCTTACATCACGCACCATATCATTCATCATCATGTCTTGCATACTATGTTGTGGTGTGCTTCTTGTGACCTTGTGATGTTTCATGTGATGTGAGTGTTCTTGTGGATGTGTGGTTTGAGTGGGCATCATCTTCTCCCCCCTCTCTTGTTATTTCAAATCAAACCAACCTATACTCTTCATTCCCATTGCCTTTAATCTACACAATTAATTTGTTGTTTAAAATTGTTAAAAATGTTCAGGAGGTAGTCAATAATATGTTAAGCCTGTGTGTGTTGTTCTTTTCATGTTTTGAGCTATATGAATTTGGGGTTTAAAAATAACAGGGGGCTGCTTTATTATGGTATTAAAATATACTTCCTGTAAAAATCCTTTTGTCAATTTTATTAAATAGCTCACATTTTATTTCTTGCTAAAGTATTTTTGTTCTGGCCAAAAACCCTTTTATTTTCCTTTGTTTTTTTATTTGTGTGGTTGTTTTTGTTTAAAGGGAAAAAACCCTGCTAGTTTTGTTCTGGGAGAGAGAGAGAACTGGGCCGGTTCCTTCCCCGTGCGGCCCATCCCAGGTGGCTAGTGGCTACCTGCTCCCGTCACCTGTCCATCAGTTTCAATGAGAGCAGAGGTAGAAAGCATGTCGCCGCCGTCAGCTTAGCCGTCGCGTTGCCATCTGCCCCCCCTTTTAAGGCCTCGACGTGTGTGCCTCCCCTCTAGGGTTCCGCGTTGTCCTTCCGTGTCGCGGCCTTCTTCTCCTCCTCCTTTTCCCCTTCTCTTCCTCCTCGTCGGGTAAGGTCTATAGTGTGGGTTTGGAGAGAGCGCTGTCGGTCGGTGTCGGCGTCTTCGCATATCCGATGGTCCTCGTCACAGTAGGAGATGACATGGGGTACGTGGGTGATCGCCGTGTTCCATTCCCACCGCTAGGGGGTGAGGTGCACCTCCCCCAAGGTGTTGCTTCGCCATCGCGACGTCCGTAAGGATCGGGTAGTCGTTGGCGTTCTTCTTCCCCTCCGACGTTGCCACGTCTTTGCGCCTTCCTCCTCTTCGCCGCGTTATTTGTCGTCGTCCTCCCCTCGGTGAGCTACCGCGTCCCCACTCTGTCACTTGCTAGGATCGTCGCCGTAGTGCCATCACCGCCGGTGAGAAAGGTGAGGCCTTGAGCTCGCCTCCGTCCTCCTCGTCGCGAGACGAACTAAGGATTGCAACCCCCCTAGTTTCCCGCTTAGATATTGCCTATTAGTGTCGCCGGAGAGGCCGTGGAGTCACCGGGTTTTGTCGCCGCGTTTGCTGTCGCCGGTGTGGTTCAGGTTTGAGTTTCGTCAGTAGACGCTCATCTGTTAGTACTATTGGGCTCGCTGCCTTTTTTTGTTGAGATCCGGTGCAGTGGCGCAGTGGTGTTGCACTCACGGTTGGACCACAGGGTCGCAGGTTCGATCCCCAACTCCCCCCGTTGTTTTTCCTTTTTTATTGGGATGATCTGTGGTGTGTGTGTGTGATACCGTGCTGCTACAGCCAGATCCAGGTGTGGTTGCGTGGGCTGTGTAGGTGTGCTTGTGTGTGTGTGTGTGTGTGTGTGTGTGTGGATCTGTTGTGGCCAGCAGATCCACTACACTATGTGTGTGTGTTGTGTTGTGAGTGTCTGTAGATGAGTGTGTGTGTGTAGTGTGTGTGTGACAAGTGGGCCAGGCCCCACTTGTCATACACTACCTTTTCTTTTATTGTTTTATTTGTTTTAATGACCATATCATGTCAATCCATTTCTAGCAATATTTCCAAATTTGTACATGTGCAATTTTTTGATCATGGATGTTTATAGTAAGTTTTCACTTATAGGATTGTTGGGCAATTGGTTATCTAGTATTTTGCCATCTTCTTCTATTCAAGTATAGGGGTATGATATATGAATTTGGGGTAGAAAATCTCATGAAACCATTGGTGCAATTGGATTTCACTTTTGAGCAAGTTCAAGAAATTGCTATTTTCTGCTGCGATGCTGCTTTGTCATTTTTACATGATTCAATCCATGCTTGCTATGGAGGATGTGCCAACATGGAAGTGTTAGTGTTTTATGTCTATTATGCCATGATATTTTAATTTGCCATGTTAAACACCCATGTAAGTAGGAACCATATTCTAAAGTAGCCACTACAATGTTGCTGTTTTCAGCATGCCAAATATTTCTAAGTCTGAGAATCTCCTGTTATTTTTATGCCATGAAGAGTGGGTGCTACCAAGTGCCATGTTGTGAATTAGCTCAAGCTGAGTGCTAGTGTTTTGAAGTAGATGTTGCCCTCTACCATCCTATTAATTCTCATGCCATGAGGTGGTGTCTATCACCACTAGTTTCTATTGTCAACTTGCTATCAGCTTAACTCAGATTCCAGAAAACTGTTATTTTCTCTAAGTCCCTAAAATCTATTCCATCATGCCAACTTGTGAGCTTCATGCTTATTGATGTGTGCCTCCATTCCAGTATGTGTAGTTGGATAAGTTGATAAGCATGCTAAGTAGTTTCTATCAATGCCTTGTTTGTGATTGTAGGATTCCTGTAGCTCAAGTTATTGGTTGTGAAAGTTGTTATGTTGTTGTTTTGTGGCAGATTGTTTGTTTTAGTGTTTGTGCCTTGTGGGAGCTATGCTCCATGGAATTGCTTGATATTTGGATCTATTGTGGTTGGTTTTTCATTTCCTAACCAGTGGCTACCTTGGAATGCCAAGGAATAGCCCATGGCATTGTTGTCTTGTGCTTTGCCTTCGTAACTTGCCGTCAGCATAGCGTGAGAACCGTAACCCCAGTTCTTATGTTCTACATATGTATTTGTATAGATTTTGCATGAAACATACATATTTGTCATGATCATGCATGTTTAAATAACTTAACATGAGGTTATGTCCAGAATTGTAAATAACCAACTAATGCATGTGGAACATGACTAGTTTAGGATTGCCATGTTAAATTCTTCAAATGAATCATGCATCATCTTGTTTGTGAATTGCACATTGGTTGGATGTTTATTGTTGCTGTTTCTCTTGGGTAGACACGAGTGTTGAAACTGAGTACGAAGATCCAGGAGAGTACCACTATGAGGATCCCGCTCTTTGTCCCTCTCAAGAACCAACAGGAAAGATGATCGTTTCCGGATCCCGACACTATTTTTGCTTTGCTAGATATCTCGTTCTTATCATTACTTAAGTGCTACCTACCAATTGAATGTCAAGCCTCCTACATTTCCATGATAGCCTCTAACCCCTCCACATCCTAGCAAACCTTTGATTGACTAAGTTACCGCTGCTCAGCCCCTCTTATAGCGTTCTTAGTTGCAGAAGTAGGTTGTATCCATGTGATAACATCGATTTGGCATATCACAATATTATCTGCTATTTAAGTTAATGCACATATATATCTTGGTATGGTGGAAGGCTTGGCCTTTTTCTAGGTGTTTTGTTCCGCTTTTACCGCCATATTTTCTTGTTACCGGTGTTATATTTCCATACTTTGCGCTCCTAACATGCTCGGGGTTGTTATGGGGACCCCCTTGATTATTCGGTTGAGATTAAAACTTGCCCGGCAAGACCCAACATTGGTACTATTTGCTTAAACAACTTAATAAAATTTGCATAGGGATTTGCAACCCCGTGGATAATTAATCAACCCCCGGTCCAGTGCTCCGCATGAGTGTTGGTCCACCTACCTAGCAGTCGGCGATGCCACCTTGGGGCAACTCAAGACGTTTTTAGGCAACCGTCCACTTCGCATAGGAGGATGATGACCGTTGATAGAGAGCGCACGGCTCTAGAAGCGGATCTGGCTCACCGTGTGGTCTTGCTGGACTTGTTTTACCTTTATCGAGTGTCTTGCGTGTGGGGCTCTCACTTTCTTTGGGCTATCTCGAGGTGTCGGAATTCCTTTGGAGTTGCCTAGGATGATCGCGAGAGCCGTGGTCGAGGCTATTTCCGCGGAGTGTGGTTAATTTATGATGGACTAGTTGGAGCAACCCTTCAAGGTTAAATCTTTCGGAAAGCCGTGCCCACGGTTATGTGGCGACTTGGACATTTGTTTAACACCCGGTTATAGTTAACTTGAAGTAAACTCTAATAAAATACACCAACTGTGTGAGTAACCGTGATCGTCTCTCCTCGTGAACATGAACCGAGAGAGAACACGGTGGGGTTATGATTGACGTAAGTAAGTGTTCAGGATCTCATAGAGGTCATTCTAGTTTCGCTCGTTCATCGTAGACAACATATTTACTTTCATGTTACGTAAGTTTAGCCACCATACATGCTTAGTGCTGCTGCAAACTAAACACATACCCCTTCCCAATCTATGAGCTTGGATAGTCTCGGTACCTGGGAGCGAGATTGCTGAGTCCCCGTGGCTCACAGATTACTACAACAATCCAGGTGCAGGTACAGATGAGGTTGTGCTAGATGACATGATGCAGATCAAGTGGGAGTATGACGAGGAGCGTGGCAGAATGTACGTGACTTATCCAGACAAGTAGAGGACCGTGGTCGTGATCTTCGGGGCTGGCAAGCCAGTGTCATTGCATCTTCTTTTTATTGTTTGTTTTCGTCCGTAGCCGGACCCTGTCTTTGGATTGATGTTTGAACTCATTGTGTGGTATTGTAATTTAGCACGTGGCGAGTGTAAGACAACTCATATAATCATCTCTTCCTAAATGTATGATGTAATGATACTATACTTGCGAATGATGAGATGTGCCTCTATCCTTGTCGAGGCCCCCGTGCCTTAATATGGATAGGCGCGCATCTTGGGCACGACCGGTTCCAAGCAAGAATACTTGATCATAGGTCATACTCATCGTTTAAGCTCAAAATGGGGTTACAATTTTTCGATTAAGCATTTTGATGTCTTCATATCTCTTGAGTTGCTTTAGCCCATGACTTGGTGAAAAGCCTTTTCAAGGATATGAGTACATACCTTTGCATGATGTTGATGACCCTGTTTGTAGGTGAAGTCTTGTTGAGGATGCTTGAGGTTGATGAAGATCATCTCGAGTTTGGAGCAATCCTTCTTGTTCTAGTACTCTCATTACCTACAAAGGTTAGTCATACGTGCAAGAACGATGGATATATCCAATTGACATGACACTTTTGCAACTAAGGTCATGTATATGTCAAGGATATGTTTTTGTCATCTTCTTCCTTCCATCATCGAGAGGGGTTGTGGATACTTGGTAATGACAAGATTGCTTATGATTGGAGTTGATGGCAATATTGTGGAATGAAGTTCTTCCAAGTACCTACAAAAGGTTAGATGCAATACAAGGGAGCATATAATTCCAAGGCATATGATGATGAGTTACGAGATCATAGTGATAATAATAAAGCTCATGCCCTTGCTTGCAACCGAGTGAGTCTAGCTCAAGTTTGAAGCATCAATGATGTTCAACACACTCCTCAAATGACAAAATGTCTTCTTATCAAGTGGCTTGGTTAATATATCGACCAATTGTTTGTTAGTACGAACATGCTTAAGATTGATATCTCCATTGGTAACATGATCACGAATGAAATGATGTCAAACTTGAATATTCTTGGTTCGAGAATGTTGCACAGGATTATGTCCAATTTTGATAGCACTTTCATTTTCACAAAGTAATGGAACATTTTTAACATTATTTCCATAATCTTTAAGCGTTTGTGTCTTCTATAGTAATTGCGCACAACAAGATCCAGCAACAATATACTCAGCTTCGGCAGTAGATAGTGATACCGAGTTTTGTTTCTTGGAGGACCAAGACACAAGAGATCTACCTAAAAATTGACAAGTACCCGAGGGGGATTTTCTATCAACCTTGTTACCGGTATAGTCCAAATCGAAGTAGCCAACAATATTAAAAGAAGATCCCTTGGGATACCAAATGCCAAAGTTTGGTGTTCGTATCAAGTATCTCACAATATGTTTCACAGCCAAAAGATGGCAATCTTTAGGTGCGGCTTGATATCTAGAACACATACAAACACTAAGCATGATATCGGGACGAGATGCACATAGATATAACAATGAACCAATCATAGATCGATAAACTTTTTGATCAACTGGTTCATCCTCCCTGGTAAGGTCAACATGTCCACTAGTGGGCATAGGAGTTTTCATACCTTTGCATTCCTGCATGTTGAGCTTCTTGATCAAGTCCTTGGTATACTTAGCTTGAGAGATGAAAGTTCCTTCTCTTGATTGCTTGATTTGCAATCCAAGAAAGAATTTCAGCTCACACATCATAGACATCTCGTACTTCTCGGACATCAACCTTCCAAATCTTTCACTAAATTGAGGGTTAGTGGAACCAAAGATAATACCATCCACATAGATTTGGCATACAAATAATTCTCCATTAAATCTCTTAGTGAACAAGGTTGCATAAATTTACCAATTTCAAAACCTTTTTCAATGAGAAACTTCGTTAAGCATTTATACCAAGCCAGAGGGGCTTGCTTAAGACCATAAAGAGCTTTGCGAAGCTTGTACACAGGATTAGGTTTCTTAGCATTCACAAAACCAGGTGGTTGGTTAACATGGACTTCTTCCTCTATTTCACCATTTAGAAATGCACTTTTCATGTCCATTTGATAGAGTGTGGTATCATGGTGATTAGCATAGGAAAGAAGAATATGAATAGCTTCAAGTTTAGCAACGGGGGCATAGGTCTCATCGTAGTCCAAAGATTTCGTTTAGGGGGTGGTTTTTGGTCACTTGAGCTCAAACACGGGTTAGCTTCCGATTGTTGGATGGAGGAGCTTCTTATTCATCATAATATCATTCATCTTCATTGTTATTGAAGGTGTTGTTCCCTTGAGGTGGTGGTGAAGGTGGTTGTGGTGGATCTTCACGATGCACTTCCTCCTCTTCATCATCTTGTCGTGTACCGCTAGTGGATGCCTCCATGTCGTGTTGAGGTTCACGTTGATGTGAGGTGGGGGCTTCCACTTGAGTTGATGAAGTACTCTCCTTAACCTCCATGGGACTAATCTTGCCGACAGGTAGATCTAGTATGGCTTCCAAAGGATCCTTATCACCTACATCATTTGGCAATTGTTCCACTTGCAAACCATTAGATTCATCAAACTCCACATCTACCGTCGCTTCAACTTTTCGAGTGAAGTTGTTGTAGACATGGCAAGTGTGAGTGTTCGATCGGTAAAAAAGTAGGAATACTTCATAAGATTTAGGAGCAAATTTAGTACGACGATGCTTGTCAAGAATTTAGCCAACTTGGGGTTTGTTACCGGTGAGTAGCTCGTATGCCATTTTACTGAGAAGCATGTGCAAGTAAAGTCGGTTTGTGGCATGACATGCTGTTTCAACGGCTTCTGCCCAAAAGTGTCTTGGTGTGTTGTATTTGTCAAGCATCGTTCTTGCCGTCTCAATAAGCATCCATTTCTTCCTCTCAACAAATCCATTTTGTTGAGGTGTGTACATAGCCGAGAACTCATGTGAGACACCTTCTTCGTCAAGAAAGGTATCCACATGGGTGTTCTTGAACTCTGATCCATTATCGCTCTGAACCTTCTTGATCTTCAATTCGAACTAATTTTGTGCTTTACGAGCGAAGTTCTTGAACATCTTTTGAACCTGCGACTTATCATCAAGAAAGAATACCCACGTAAATCTGGAAAAATCAACAACTATAACTAGACCATAGGAGAATCCACCAAGACTCTAGTAAGCATTGGGACCAAAAAGATCCATGTGAAGTAACTTGAGTGGCCTCCTAGTAGTCATGATGTTCTTAATGGGATGAATTCCACCTACTTGCTTTCTAGCTTGACAAGCACTACAAAGTTTATCTTTTTCAAAGATAACATCTTTAACTCCAAGTATATGATGACCTTTGATTAGCTTATCTAGATTTCGCATGCCTACATGTCGAAGTCTTCTATGCAAAAGCCAACCTTTAGAAGATTTTGCAATTAAACAAGTGCGAGGCTTGGATCTTTTAGTGAAATCAACAATGTATAGATCACCTCTAAGGAAACCGGTAAAGACCATTTTATCATTATCTTGATGAAACACTTAGCAATCGACTTTCGTGAATAAAACATTGAAACTGAAGTCGGCAAATCCAGATATGGAAAGAAGATTGTAGCAAAGGGATTCAACAAGCATGACATTTTGAATAGAGCTATCATGAGATATTGCCACCTTACCAAGGCCGAGTACCTTACCCTTAGAGTTGCCTCCAAAGGTCACGTATCATCGAGGACCTTGATTAGGCGTGATTTCTTGGAACATGTCTCTATCACCAGTCATATGATCCGTACATCCACTGTCAAGAATCCACTATTTTCCTTCGGACATGTAATCTCCGAAGTTTTCCATAACACTCAGATTCTTCATGATCTTCTCATACTCGATGTCGAACAACTCATCTACTTCATAGTAGCCATGTTCCACATGATCATCATCAAGTGGAAAATCCTCGTCATAAAGGACAAGTGGTTCGTTAGAATAGTGATCATGACAATGTTCTAGTTTATGAATGCGAATGGCTTCAAAGATAATGTTGTTGATAGTGGTGACATCTTCTTTAGCACGCATAAGACACGGAGCTCAAATAGGCATTTATCAAAGTTTGGATCACTAGGCTTCATTTTGTGAAAAGCAACAGTTTTATGAAGAATTTCATCAAGATTTCCTAAGGAAAGATTTGGATATCGTTTCTCCAAATCAGTCCATAAGGTATATGCACTTGCAAAGTTCTTCATTTGAGAAAGCACGAATCTTGGTAAACCTCTAACAATAAGATTGACAACTCTTAGGTTACCAAGCATGTTAATTTCCACTTCGTGTGTGGGATTCATTTCATCAATGGGGAACACATAGGGCTTTTCAATGTATTTAGTCAAATGGAATCTATCTAATGGATCAATCATGGCATTCTTCCATTGACTATAGTACTCTCCATCAAGAATGGGTAGTCTACAACTCAAACTCTCTACTCTATACACATGCATCTTCCTCCACGGTGATTAAACTGAAGCAATGGAGACCAAGGCTCTGATACTACTTGTAGGATCGAGAGAGGGGTGTCTAGAGGGGGTGAATAGACTGCTAGCAAGAATTTAAAACCTAACCTTTTCCCAAGTTAATTGGTTGGCTGATTTTAACAGTTTTGGCAAGTCTAGCAAGTCTAACAACCCTACACATGCATGTCTACAAGTATGGATGCGGAAAGTAAATACATTGCACATGTAGGTAAAGAGATCGTGTAGGAAGATCAAACACAATAGGAGACACAAGGATTTTCCCGTGGTTCCAATAGGTGGTGCTATCGTACGTCCACATTCATGGAGTCTTCAACCCACGGAGGGTAACGGTAGCGAGAATCCATGGAGGGCTCTACCCATGAAGGGTTCCACGAAGAAGCAACCTTGAATATTACATGCGGCTTCCGTCCATGAAGGACTAGCCTCACTATGGGTAGATCTTCACAAAGTAGGCGATCTCCTTGCCCTTACAAACTTCTTGGTTCAGTCCACAACACGAAGTAGGAGGCTCCCAAGTGACACCTAACCAATCTAGGAGGCACCACCCTCCAAAAGGTAATAGGCTCAGTAATGACGATGAACTCCTTGCTCTTGTGCTTCAAGATGATAGACTCCTCAAGACACAATCTCTCTCTCACAGATTTGGGTTGGTAGAAGAGATGGGATTGGTGGAAAGCAACTTGGGGAGGCTACAAATCAAGATCCATATAGTTGGAGTGGAAGATCTTGACCTCAACACAAGGGTAGGTGGTTCTCTCTCAGAAAACTTAGTAGGATAGGTATGGAATAGTTCTGAGTGCTTCTTTTTTGAGTGGGTGGTCATGAAGGGGTATATATAGGCATCCCCAAAAATCGAACCATTACACACAATAAGTCAGACTCGGTAACACCAAAGTGTAAAGCTCGATGGTACCGAAGTGACAAAAAGTGGCAACTTTTGAATCTAGGATGGACCGATATACAATTCTCGGTTGCACTAACAAGGTGACCAACAGTCCGATTTACCAGTCTCAGTGACGCCGATTCACCATTCTCGGTAGGACCAAAAATGACAATTTGCATAACAGAATCTTGGCCACCAACTCGGTGGCACCGAGTGTAGTGTCGGCTGCACAGAAGTGTTTGGGTTTGGCTGAGTCTGTCTAGGGTTTGGAACTCGGTGGCACCAAGGAAGGAAAGTTGGTTGCACTGATTTGACATGTTTTCCTTAGGACAGACTTTGGTGGGAGAGTATGTGGATGTTTTGGTGACTGCCACTTGTGCCCGTTTGAGCATATTGTTCACCATCAAAACTTTACCCCCTTTTAATAGTATTGGATTTCCTATAGACTCAAAGTGATTTCTCACAAATGTAAAGTGTAGAGTCCTCTTGCTTGAAGCTTGGCCAACCTATTCCCTTGCATTTTGGCTAATTCCACAATCTCCTCAACCCTTTTTGCCAACTAAAATCTTCATGGACTATTATCTGAAATATACTAGATAGAGGTGTTAGTCCAAGAGACAATGTATGTTGTCATGAATTATCAAAACCACCAAGGGAGCATATTGTGCTTCAAGTGGCACAGCCCCAAACATTAAGAAATGACAGCTTAGGTTTCTGCCAAACCAAAATTCATACGGTGTCATCTCAATGGATTTAGATGGTGCCCCTTTTAAAGTGAATGTAGTTGTTTCTAATGCATAACCCCAAAATGATAGTGGCAAATCGATAAGAGACATCATAGTTCGTACCATATCCAATAGAGCACGACTACGACGTTCGGACACACCATCACACTATGGTGCTCCAGGTGGCGTGAGTTGTGAAACAACTTTCACATTGTCTAAAGTTGTATGCCACACTTGTAACTCAGATATTCACCCCCACGATCATATCATAGACATTTTCATCTTCTTGTCACAATGATCTTAAACTTCACTCTTAATTTGTTTGAACTTTTCAAACGTTCCAGACTTGTGTTTCATTATGTAAATATACTCATATATACTCAAATCATCAGTGAAGGTAAGAAAATAATGATATACACTGTCCGCTACAACACTCATTGGACCGTATACATCAACATGTATTATTTCCAATAAGTTACTAGCCCGCTCCATCATACCGAAAATGGGGTCTTTAGTCATCTTGCCCATGAGGCATGGTCCGCATGTCTCAACCGATTCAAACTTGAATGAGTCCAAAGATCCATCAGTATGGAGTTTCTTCATGAGCTTTACACCAATATGACATTTAGCGGTGTAGGATCGAGAGAGGGGTGTCTAGAGGGGGGTGAATAGACTACTAGAAGAAATTTAAAACCTAATCTTTTCCCACATTAATCGGTTGACAGATTTTAACTATTTTATTAAGTCTAGCATGTTTAACAGCCCTACACATGCATGTCTACAAGTATGGCAGCGGAAAGTAAAGACATTGCACATCTAAGTAAAGAGATGGGGTAGGAAGATCAGACGCAATAGGAGACGCAAGGATTTTTCCCGTGGTCCCGATAGGTGGTGCTATCGTATGTCCACGTTCATGGAGTCTTCAACCCATGGAGGGTAACAGTCGCGAGAGTCCATTGAGGGCTCTACCCACAGAGGGTTACACGAAGAAGCAACCTTGACTATTCCATGCGGCTTCCGTCCACGAAGGACTAGCCTTACTATGTGTAGATCTTCACGAAGTAGGCAATCTCCTTACCCTTACAAACTTCTTGGTTCACTCCAAAACACGAAGTAGGAGGCTCCCAAGTGACACCGAACCAATATAGGAGGCACCACCCTCCAAAAGGTAATAGGCTCGGTAATGACTATAAACTCCTTGCTCTTGTGCTTCTAGATGATAGACTCCTCAACACACAATCACTGTCTCATAGATTTGGCTTGGTAGAAGAGATGGGATTGCTGGAAAGCAACTTGGGGAGGCTATAAATCAAGATTCATATGGTTGGAGTGGAAGATCTTGACCTCAACACAAGGGTAGGTGGTTCTCTCTCAGAAAACTGAGTAGGATAGGTATGGAATAGTTCCGAGTGCTTCTCTTTCGAGTGGGTGGTGGTCAAGGGGTATATATAGGCATCCCCAAACATCCAACCGTTACACACAAAATGACCAACTCAGTGACACCGATGTGTAAATCTCGGTGGTACCAAAGTGACCAAAAGTGGCAACTTTTGAATCTCGGAGGGACCGACATACAGTTCTTGGTTGCATTGACAAGGTGACCAACGGTCAGATTTGCCAATCTCGGTGACACCGATTCACCATTCCCGAACGGACCGAAAATGAGAACTCGGTGGCACCGAGTGCCGTGTCGGCTACACCGAAGTGTTTGGGTTTCACTGAGTCTATCTAGGGTTTAGAATCGGTGGCACCAGGATAGGAATGTTGGTTGCACCGATTTTGCATATTTGGATTTGGACAGACTTTGGTGGGAGAGTTTGAGGATGTATTGGTTGCTATCATTTGTGCATGGTTGAGCATATTGTCCATCATCAAAACTTTACCCCCTTTTAATAGTATTGGCTTTTCTATGGACTCAAAGTGATTTCTCGCAAATTACCCTCTTTGCTCGAAGCTTGGCCAACCTATTTCCTTGAATCTTGGGGTAATTCCACAATCTCCTCAATCCTATTGCAAACTCAACACTCCATGGACTATTATCTAAAATACACTAGATAGAGTTGTTAGTCCAAGAGATAATGTATGTGGTCATGGATTATCAAAACCACCAAGGAAGCATTTTGTGCTTTCAATCTCCCCCTTTTTGGTAATTGATGACAACATACAATCAAAGCTTCAATTAAAGATATGCATGGATGCAATGAATAATTTGAGAAACACATGACCTAGATTTGCTCCCACTAAATGTGTGCAGTCCTTTAAAGGATAGTTACTTTGGAGTGCATGGACACACATATGGATGAAAGGGATACAAGAGTCATGTGTATCTTGGCTATATGCATCAATATTTGTGAATGAAATATATATCCTTGATCAAGACTTCACTCTTGCAAACAATATGTGTAAGAAGCAAGAGATCATGTTGATCAAAGATATGATGCATATACTTACCTTGAGTTCTTGAGCATTCTAGTAGTACAGACACACTTGAGAAAACAGTGTTAGGAAACACCAGAGTATTCTACTAAACAAAAGCAATAGAACTCAACGAATGCCAAGATATGGAGAACATATAAGATATGATAACCATTAAGATTGATATGTCTCCACCTTTAGTAATAATCTATTATATCTTTTCTCCCCTTTGATATGAAAATGGTACATCCTCTCCCCCTGAATCTCAGCATGTAGATATTGGGATTGGATAGGGTGAGAAAATGAATCCTTTGTTCACTTGAGACTTTTCTCCAAAAGTAGTTTTCTCCCCCTACATTGTTATTCCTCTCTTTGATTATATAAGTGTGAACTTTTGATCTTTTCTCTCCCCCTACATCATATCTCCCCCTTTGCGTAAGCATGTAACTCTCCATTTAGCATGAAGCTTTGATATTCTCCCCCTTTGGCATAAAATACCAAAAAGGTTAGATTTGGGAGTAGTGACATGGATCATTGACAAGGAAGGGATCCTGGAGATCAAGGGTCATAAAAAGTAGGGTTCATTAAGAGACTAAGGGAATCATTGAATGTAACTTCTCTCCCTTTGGAAAATTTGAGTTGCTTCTCCTTGGAGTTAGGGATCCTTGAATAAAGATTTTTTGCCCCGAAGTATTGTTTGTTCTTCTCCCCCTAAAAACACACACACACACACACCACTACAAGAAATATGCTATCTTGTGACCTTTACTATTGGTCACCGAATGGTCATTGTTTTTCATTTACGACCTTTTTGTGACCAAAAACTGATGGTCAAAAGCTGAGCGTCAAGAATGGAAATTAAGGACCTTTCTTCTGAAAAGGTCGTAGACATTTACGACCAAAAAAATGTCGTAGGTTCTACTACCAATCATTTTGGTCGTTAAAAGTCTGCCCGCACCATGTCGGATCCATCATGGCAAGCTAACGTGGCAGAATTACGACCAAATGAAAAGGTCATAAATTAGAATCATCCTGGTCCATTCCGGCCATCTACATGGGCCAAGACCAATAATTCAGCCCATTTAATGTTTTCTCTCTCTTTATTTTGCTTAGCTGCATGGGCCTGGACCAATAATTGGACTTCTTATTTTCTTTGCGTCATCCACTTATTTGGGCATTTGCCTTATTAGATATCTTTTTGTTTTTGTTCCAGAACTTGGTTTCATTTTATTTTTTATGCCTTTTCAGCCCAATTATTTGTCCAGTATTAAATCCAACACTAGTTGATATTCAAATCAAGAAAACTCCAAATCGAAATAAAACCATCCATCATATAACATCACATAATACATCTCCCAGGTTTACATAACACAATAAGTCATCTCATTAATACATTTCCTTACACATGAATATTACAGGAACGAACAAAATTGCACAATAGAACAATGGCACATGTACTACTGTCCCAACAGTACAATGGACTTCATTCCACCCTCCTATGATACATGCTCGAGATGCGACAACTTGTCATCCTACAAGAACATTACACTGCACATGAATCAATCAAAAGGAAAGAAATGTAAAAAATATTACAAATAAAAAGATTTGCGTTCATCCTGACGATGATGTTAAAAATCCTTCATATCACAAATGATTTGACTCTTATGTTCCAACAAAATATAAACACAAGTCAATTAAATCTACACATATTTTGTGTTGAGAAGAAATAATTTAGAGAATGCACTTTTTCAGCCAAAAATGTATTTATAAGTCTACAACTTGTTATATATGCACATATATATGTGCTATGAATGCAAGCTTTTCTTGCTGCCATGAATGAAAGCTTTTGTTAACTAAAAAGTATGTTGTTATTGTATCTATCACAACTACAAATTGGAGCTTTTTATTTACTTCTGAAGTTTTCCAAGTCTATAAAAATCACAAAACATTGATTATGGAAGATAGTGAATCAAAAGATTACTTTGACATGGATAGTGAACCAATCTGTCAGAATTATCAGTTTTAAACACTACAGGACTAGAACGTAGGTGGTGCTTCAAATTTTAAAACTGAACCATTCATCATTAATAGTAGCAATTTAATATTACTAAACACAAGGGCATGTACAACGTGAGAGCACACTACAGCCAGAACTTCCACGCACAGATCCTGGAATATTATGCACAATAGCAACAGATTAGCTATATGAACATAATCAAATAACCCATAACTAACAAGACAAGAATTTTATGCATCATGAATGAAGATATCAAAATAGGATGCTTTGCTTTACTTGTGCGCAGAGGATAAGCAAAAGCAACAGCACATGCTTTTCCTATTTGCTTTGCTTTCCTATTAGCATCTCCAATCAATCAAATAGGATGCGGCAAGTGATTACATTAACCCCAATTCGAATATTTGAAGTACTGGACAATCATTTCATAATTGATTTGGCCATCCGGACAATATTAAACCATGTAACCATGCAAACAAAAACTATGAGGCTGACATGATGCATATATATTACAACTGGTTCATTTCTACAATATTCGACCATGTAACCATGCAAAAAAAAAACCATCAGTATGACACAATGCATATATAATATAACTGGCCATTTGGTTAATATTCGACCATGTAACCATGGAAACAAAAACTATCAGTATAATTGAATGACACAATAGAATAATTCAACCAGCCATGGTGCTTCCACGCGAGATCTTTTGTTATTCTTCTGGTTGTGGCTATAGTGGAAATGCGTGATCCTGCTAAAGATAGCTTAACCACCAGACTCGACCTTGTAGCAGTGCGACAAATTAACCACCATACACATTCATTTAGACCAAATGTCCACTACATGAAACCCTCACTGATTGGCTCCACGGATTCATCTGGCCACACCCGTTGAAACCATGCAGGCAATGCAAAAACTGAAACTCCGTATGAAATCATTAAACCTATGCAGCAGCCAAGCAGATGCACTCAACATTTGTGCCCAAAACCCCAGATGCTATTTGCATTCCATCCGTTGGGTTTGTCACATCGGAGCCAATCCGACATCTATCCCACCAATTAGACATTGCAAGAGCCCTAGTAGCGAAGGCAGCATGATTTCAGATCGAAATCGGTGGCATGCAGTGGGTGGACCCCGTTATTATCCAGTCCATGGAGCATAGGAGGGCGGCTTGAACTAAAACCCTACTGCGACTAGCGACGGGAAGCAGGCTGGGGGTAGAGGAGGGTGGATGAGGGCCGATGAGGGCGTTTTTTACCTGCCCTCTTGCGAGGAGGAAGACGAGGTAGTTGTTGAAGTTGGGGAACTGGGCATAGTGCTAGAGCTGCTACCAGATGCGGGCCTAGTCCGAGTCGGGGCATATGTGCGCCTTTAGCACCACGCAGATCTCGCGCAGCCCCTCCTCCTACGGCTGCCACAGCTTCACAACCCCGGTCGCAGCCGCCGCGATCGCCATCGTCCATGGTGCGTGCCTCACCCAGTGGAACTACAATGGGTGGCGAAGCTCCGAGCGATGGGGTGGGAGGCCGCGCGGCGAGGGGAGAGGCGGGAGGGAGGAGTGAATCAGCAGCGGCGAGGGGAGGGCCGACGGTAGAGATCGGGGAAAGGGAGGCGGATCTGGATCGGGAGAGGGAGACGGATATGGCCTGTTCTTTCTTGGCAATGAACAGAGGGAGGAGGGTGAGCTAGATACGTTGGATTGAGCGACTACGGGAGGGTGTGGACGGCTTAGATCGACCATAGTGGGGGTGATCCATGGACTGCCTCCTGATTGGTTGGAAACATGTAATTATGTTTTTTCCTTTTGCTTCTGTTCTCTTTTTAACATGAAAATTTCAAAAAATGATCTTTTATTCTACACATGGGTGCCATTTGTAGTGGCAAGCAATGTTTCCATAGAGATTTTTCATTTTCTTTGCATGAAAATTTCTTTTTTCGTTTTTTGACTGCCCAAAATGTCTTTTTTTTGTGGAGGACCTACCAAATATTTGTTGCCAATTTGGACCAAATCAATTTTCTAAAATACTAGACCATATTTAATGTATAATTGACCAAATGGTTGGGTTTCAAAATATTTGATCCAACTCTCGTGAAAAAGACAATTTTTCGGCGATTCAGCTAGAAGCGGGTCAAATTTGAACTGTAACTCCCTCATAGTTTGCTCTTTATTTTTTACAAAAAATATTTTAGGTACACAAGTATATATTACATCATATATACACCAAATATTTCACAAGATTCCATCCCTATATAAGAACGGTCGTACCGACAAACTTGACTGCATTTTGAAACTGGCATAAGAAATTCCAAAAAAATCAAATAAACTAAAAACCTTCGCATTGTGTCATTATATGTGACCTAGTATCTAGGAAAAGTAAGAATCTTTAACCACGGTAAATTTCTTTAAAACGTGTTCTCAGAAATTAGCTATCCTATGTGAAGATTCATGGCTTTCAAACCAAACGATCAATCCCATGGCCACATTCATGACATAGTTTCCTCAAATGATCTCATATTTTGCACAATGGTGCATATTGGAATGACAAACAAGGTTTCCTAAGGAAGTTTTCATTTTCTTTGGACGAAAAATTCATTTTCCATTTTTTGAGTGCCCAAAATTGATTTTTTTTGTGAAGGACCTACCAAATATTTGCTGAAAACTTGGATAAAATAATTTTTATAAAATATTAGGCCATATTTAATGCACAATTGGCAAATACTTGGGTGCGAGAAGATTTCGATCCACCCCTAGTGAAAAAGACAAAACTTTGTCGATTTAGTTGGAAGCGGGTCAAATTTGAACTAGAGGTGCCTCATAATTTGCTCATGATTTTTTCCAAAAATCATTTATAGGTAAAGAAGTATCTATTTAATCAGAGATTGAACAAAATTTTGGCAAGATTCAACCCCAAGCTATGAACGGTCATGCCAGCCGTTTCGATCGCATTTTGAAACGGGCATAACAAATTAAAAAAATCAAAAAAATGCAAAACCTTCACGTTGTGTCATAATATGTGACCAAGTTACTAGGAAAAATAATAAACTTTTAATACAGTAATTATTTTAGAAAAGTGTTCTCAGAAATGAGCTATCATGTGTGAAGATTCATGGCTTTCAAGCCAAATGATCAATCTCATGGCCACATTCATGCCATAGTTTGTTCAAATGATCTCATATTTTGAAGAAGGGTGCACGTTGGAATGACAAACAATGTTGCCAAAGGGAGTTTTTATTTTCTTTGTACAAAAAACTGTTTTCCTTTTTCCGAGTGCTCAAAATGAGTTTTTTTGTGAAGGACCTACCATATATTTGTTGCCAAATTGGACCGAATAATTTTCTAAAATACTAGGACATTTATTGCACAATTGACAAAATGTTTGGGTGTAAAAAGCTTTGATCCACCTCTCATGAAAAAGACAAAATTCTGCTAATTCAATAGGAAGTGGGTCAAATTTGAACTGTAGCTGCCTTATAGTTTGCCCTTTATTTTTTCCGAAAATCATTTCTAGATACATAAGTATCTATTTAATCATAAATACATGGTTTGGTGGCGATACGTCGAGGATTGAACGGTGGCCGATGGCCCCAACTCCAGAGCATGTAAACTCACATGCTCGCCGCGTGGTCACCGCATGACTGTGGCATTGCCATCCGTTCTAGACGGCATAGGCATGTCTAGTGGGATCGACACTCCCCAGGTAGGTGCTAGGAAGAAAATTACAGTAGAAGAATCTCACAAGGAGACCTAACTATGCTCAAACATGAATTAGCAGCCAAGTGTTTGATTAGCGGTACGGAAAATGCACATGGCCAATGGGCGTGAGTTTTGGCTGAGGATGATCATCTACTAAGAAGACTGTCTTCACAAATTTTCAGCTCGAATTGATGACTTAGGTGGTACTTCCTTTGCAAAGTACCACAGTGGACAAAAATATTAATGTTGATTCTGGGCTCAAAATAATTAATAGATTGAGCTGAATATTGGCATGTCGCAATTATTTGGATATGGAAGATCTCCCAAAAAGTTTGAGGGAAATACGAGGGGTCTATATAGAACTTGCTTTGCAATGTGCCAATCTGGACAGAAAGTAGAAATTGAAGCCGGGCTCACATAGATGATTGGATTAAGCTGCAATTTGTAGGAGGATGATAATTTGGGCATATGAAGGCACTGTAAAAATTTCACACTATTTGTGTAAATAAAAATGGTACTTGCTTCATAATGCTCTCCACTGAAGAGAATATTAGGAAAAACATTGAGGGAAATTGGCTACATTAAATGAGCTAAAATTTGGTGGAGGGAGGATCTATGATCATGGTCATGTACTGGTAAAGTTTCAGCAATTATAAAGAAATATAAAATGTAGTTGCTTCACAAACTGAAATATAAATAGAAAAAAGATTGGATGGTGAGCTCACATGGATTGCTAGATGGGGCTAAGATTTTGTGGATAGCTATTATTTGGGCATATAGAAGATCTGGGAAAAATTCAACTCGTTATGATATGCATAGCCAGTACTTCCTTCACAAAGATTCTAGGTGAACGAATAGTTTGGAAATTTGCCGAGGACGATTTACTAGGCAAATGGAGCTGAATTTTGCCATGAGGCAATGATTTGGATAGGAAAGAGTTCCCAAATTTTTTGAGGGCAATCAAAAACATATAAGTAGCAGTTCCTTCACAAAGTGTTGTTCTGAACAGAATAGGAAAATGAATATTTTTCAATTATTTTTGAACTAGGAAAGGAAGTTTTTTGACATATTTGCTGAAGATATGATACAAAGAATTTATGAGAATTGGCTGGGAATTTTGGGATCAATAGAGATATAGGTTGCTTCACAACCTAGGGCAAAAATTGACAGATGGACATGACACATAGGCAAAAATTGACACATGGACCTGACACGTAGGCAAAACTGATGAGGTGGTGCCAATTCATAGCTTACAACCATTTATATTGGTCATCATCAGCTAGAAATAAGGCAGTGAACCGGTGTTGTTTGCTTTATGACCATTTCAATTAAGGAAATCACGACCTTTCTGACCAAAATGATCGTTGGTGTTTAGGGTTAGGACCCCTCCGGACAGCTTACGACCAATTTGCCTCAAAAGGTCATAGATTTATGACCATTTTTTCCAAGGTCACTAACACAAGGTCACAAGATAGCATATTTCTTGTAGTGCACACACACACACACACACACACACATATATATATATATAGAGAGAGAGAAGGGGTCATCGAAGGAACAAGAATATCACAAGATCAAAAACAAATAAACAATATCAAAGAAACATAGATTTTGAGAGAAAGTTGGTGACTCCGGGATAGATAGATCGATGGTACCAAGATTATGTAGTGCAACTTGTGTGCAAATTTTGTAGAACCGAGTTATCAATATCGGTGACTCCAAATAATAAACCAACTTTGTGTTTTCAGAGAGACAAACGAAATAGTTTCAAAAAGAAAAATGTGACAGAATTACAAAGGACATAAAATAGATAAGATTTGAGTGGTTAAGATAAATCATGCAAATAGAGAGGAAACCACACAAGATTCTTAACTAAATTATGGGCGGTGACTAGGTCACCTATATTAGAGTATGTGGACTTAGGAGCCAAGCAAGAATGCTTGATCATAAGTCATACTCATCGTTTAAGCTCAAAATGGGGTTACCCTTTTTTGATTAAGCATTTTGATTTCTTCATATCACTTGAGTTGCTTTAGCCCATGGCTAGGAGTAAAGCCTTTTCAAGGATATGAGTACATACATTTGAGTAATGTTGATGACGCTGCTCGTAGGTGAACTTGTTGAGGATGCTCGGGTTGATGAAGATCATCTTGAATTTGGAGCAATCCTTCTCGTTCTAGTACACTCATCACCTAAAAAGGTTAGTCATGCAAGTAAGAGCAACGGATATATCCAATTGACATGATACTACTTAAGATTTTGCAACTAAGATTAAGTATATGTCAAGGATATGTTTTTGGTTGTCTTCTTTCTTCCATCATCAAGAGTGGTTGTGGATACTTGGTAATGACAAGATTGCTTATGATTGGATTTGATGGTAATATTGTGGAATTAAGTTCTTCTAAGTACCTACAAAAGGATAGATGCAATACAAGGGAGCATAGAATTCCATGGCATATGATAATGAGTTACGGGAACATGGAGATAATAGGAAAGCTCATGCCCTTGCTTGCAACCGAGTGAGTCTAGATCAAGTTTGAAGCATCAATGATGTTAAACTCACTTCTCAAATGACAAAATGTTTTATCATCAAGTTTCTTGGTGAAGATATCAGCCAATTGTTGTGTTAGTACGAACATGATTAAGATTGATATCTCCTTTGGCAACATGATCACGAATGAAATGATGTCGAACTTGAATATGCTTGGTTCGAGAATGTTGCACGGGATTATGTCCAATTTTAATAGCACTTTCATTGTCGCAAAGTAATGGAACATTTTTAAAATTAATTCCATAATCCTTAAGCATTTGTGTCATCCATAGTAATTGCGCAAACAAGATTCAGCCGCAATATACTCAGCTTCGGCTGTAGATAGAGATACCAAATTTTGCTTCTTGGAGGACCAGGACACAAGAGATCTACCTAAAAATTGACAAGTACCCAAGGTGGATTTTCTACTAACCATGTCACGGGCATAGTCCGAATCAGAATAGCCAACAAGATTAAAAGAAGATCCCTTGGGATACCAAATACCAAAGTTTGGTGTTTTTATCAAGTACCTCACAATACGTTTCACAGCCAAAAGATGACACTCTTTAGGTGCAGCTTGATATCTAGCACACATGCAAACACAAAGCATAACTACGGGAGGACATGCACATAGATATAAAAATGAACCAATCATAGATCGATAAACCTTTTGATCAACCGGTTCATCCTGCCTGGTAAGGTCAACATGTCCACTAGTGGGCATAGGTGTTTTCATACCTTTGCAGTCTCGCGTGTCGAACTTCTTGATCAATTCCTTGGTGTATTTAGTTTGAGAGATTAAAGTTCCTTCTCTTGATTGCTTGATTTGCAATCCAAGAAAGAATTTTATCTCACACGTCATAGACATCTCATACTTCTCGGACATCAACCTTCCAAATCTTTCACTAAATTGTGGGTTAGTGGAACCAAAGATAATATCGTCCACATAGATTTGGCACACAAATAATTCTCCATTAACTCTCTTAGTGAACAAGGTTGCATCAATTTTACCAATTTCAAAACCCTTTTCGATGAGAAACTTCGTTAAGCATTTATACCAAGCATGAGGGGCTTGCTTAAGACCATAAAGAGCTTTGTGAAGCTTGTAAACATGATTAGGTTTCTTAGGATTCACAAAACGAGGTGGTTGCTTAACATAAACTTTTTCCTCAATTTCACCATTTAAAAATGCACTTTTGATGTCCATTTGATGAAGTGTGATATCATGGTGATTAGTATAAGCAAGAAGAATATGGATAGCTTCAAGACTAGCGACAGGGGCATACGTCTCACCATAGTCCATACCTTTGACTTTTGTATATTCTTGGGCTACGAGACGAGCCTTGTTGCGCACGACTTGACCATCTTCGTCTCGTTTGTTTCGAAACACCCATTTGGTTCCGATGATGTTGTGCTCATCTTCGGGTTTCGAAACACCACACTTCATTCCTCTCGAAGTTGTGTAGCTCTTCATGCATTGCGTTCACCCAATCCGCGTCTTCAAGAGCTTATTCTACCTTTAAAATCTCAATGCTAGGATGAAAGAATAATGCTCACAAAAGTTAGCTAGATGGGTTTTAGAGCGAGTGATTCTCCCTATTTGGATATCACCAAATATTTGTTTAGGGGATGGTTCTTGGTCACTTGAGCTCGAACTCGGGTCAGCTTCCAATAGTTAGATGGCGGAGCTTCTTCTTCACCATCATCTCGTTGATATTCGTTGTTGTTGAAGGTGTCGTTCCGTTCTGGTGGTGGTGAAGGTGGTTGTGGTGGATATTCATGGTGCACTTCCTCTTCTTCATCATCTCGTCATGTACCGCTCATGGATGCCTCCATGTCGTGTTGAGGTTCACCTTGACATGAAGTAACGGCGTCCACTTGAGTTGATGAAGTACTCTCCTTCACCTCCATGGGACGAATCTTGCCAATGGGTAGATCTAGAATGGCTTCCGAAGGATCCTTATCACCTACATCATTTGGCAATTGTTCGACTTGCGAACCATTAGATTCATGAAACTTCACATCTACCGTTTCTTCAAATTTTCGAGTGAAGTTGTTGTAGACACGGTAAGTGTGAGCGTTCGATCCTTAACCAAGTAGGAATCCTTCATGAGATTTAGGAGAAAATTTAGTACGACAATGCTTATAAAGAATGTAGCACTATGAGCCAAATACCCGAAAGAATCTCACTTGGGGTTTGTTACCGGTGAGTAGCGCGTATGCCGTTTTACAGAGAAGCTCGTGCAAGTAAAGTCAGTTTGTGGCATGACATGCTGTTTCAACGGCTTCTGTCCAAAAGTGTCTTGGCGTCTTGTATTCGTCAAGCATTGTTCTTCCCATCTCAATGAGCGTCCAGTTCTTCCTCTCAACAACTCCATTTTGTTCAGGTGTGTACATAGGCAAGAACTCATGTGAGACACCTTCTTCGTCAAGAAAGGTATCCACATGGTTGTTCTTGAACTTCGATCTGTTATCGCTCCAAACCTTCTTGATCTTCACTTCAAACTTATTTTGCGCTTTGTGGGCGAAGTTCTTGAAGTTCTTTTGAACATACGACTTATCATCAAGAAAGAATACCCACGTAAATCTGGAAAAATCATCAACTATAACTAGACCATAGGAATTTCCACTCAAACTCTTGTAAGCATTGGGACCAAAAAGATCCATGTGAAGTAACTCGAGTGGTCTCCTAGTAGTCATGATATTTTTAATGGACTTCCACCTACTTGCTTTCCAGATTGACAAGCACTACAAAGTCTATCTTTGTCAAAGATAACATCTTTAACTCCAATTTTATGATCACCTTTGATTAGCTTATCAAGATTTCACATGCCTACATGTCCAAGTCTTCTATGCCAAATCCAACCTTTAGAAGATTTTGCAATTAAAAAAGTGTGAGGATTGGATATTTTAGTGAAATCAACAATGTATAGATCACCTCTATGGAAACCGGTAAAGACCATTTTATGATTATCTTGACGAAACACTTGGCAATCTACTTTCGTGAATAAAACATTGAAACCGAAGTCAGCAAGTCTAGATACAAAAACAAGATTTTAGCCAAGGGATTCAACAAGCATAACATTTTGAATAGAGCTATCATGGGATATGGCCACCTTACAAAGGACAAGTACCTTACCCTTAGAGTTGTCTCCAAAGGTCACGTACCATCGAGGACCTTGACTAGGTGTGATCTCTTGGAATGTCTTTGTCACCAGTCATATGATCCTTACATACGCTATCAAGAAACCACTCTTTTCCTCTAGACATGGAATCCTTAAAGTTTGCCATGAGGCTCAGATTCTTCATGATCTTCTCATGGTCAATGTCGAATAGCTTATCTTCTTCATAACAGCCATGTTCCACATTGTCATCATCAAGTGGGAAATCCTCGTCATAAAGAACAAGAGATTCGTTAGAATAGTGATCATGATAATGTTCAAGTTTATGAATGCGAATGGCTTCAAAGATAATGTTGTTGATAGTGGTGACATCTCCTTTAGCACGCAAAAGATCACGGAGCTCAAATAGGCATTTATCAAAGTTTGGATCACTAGTCTTCATTTTGTGAAAAGCAACAGTTTTATGAAGAATTTCATCAAGATTTCCTAAGGAAAGATTTGGATATCGTTTCTCCAAATCAGTCCATAAGGTATATGCACATGCAAAGTTCTTCATTTGAGAAAGCACGAATCTTGGTAAACACGCCAGGAGCCACATGTACCAATACGAGCCGCCCAACGGACGAATCTGAATCACCGCCCTGCAATCCAATCTACATTGGCATCTCGGGGTGGTGTTTACCTGCACGAGCTGCCCGATGGACAGGCGCACAAGTCGCCGCCACTATAGTTTGGTTACCTTCAACAACCATCTGGAACGAACCATCGACCGGATCATTGAAACAAGTCATGCGGGATCATCTATAACCCGCCACGTTCAACCTCAACCTTCAGGGGAGATTCTCAAGCTGCCTCTTCGAGTCAACTTAAGACTCGGGGGTTGCAGACATGGAGAGACACATTTGGTTGTTTTCAACGAGAGCCCGAGGTCATTACAAAGTCAACCCGATCCTGGGGGCTACTAACTTATCGGTGAAAGAGTTAAAGTCGCCCAAGAGGACAAGCCACCATGTTGCAAGCCGTTCAAACATGGGTGCCTCGCCTCAGTGGCGGCAGTTTAAGGTCACTCAAGAGGACGAGCCGCCACGTTGCGAGCCGTTCAAACATGGGTGCCCCGCCTCAGTGGCGGGCGGTTTAAAGTCACTCAAGAGGATGAGCCGCCACATTGTGAGCCGTTCAAACATGGGTGCACCGCCTTACTGATGAAAGATTTAATGTCACTCAAGAGGACAAGCCGCCACGATGCGAGCCGTTCAAACATGGGTGCCTTACCTTATGGGTGAAAGATCTCAAGTCACTCAAGAGGGCAAGCCGCCATGATGCGAGCCATTACATGGGTGCCATGGACACCAAAGAGGATGAGCCGCCAGGTTGCGAGCCATTCAAACATAGGTGCCATGATGCAAGATGGGTCGCAGAACTAAGCAAATGCCAGAGTGGGTGAAGGTCGCCCCCACTCTTGGTTGGGTTGTACCTGCCTGTATATAGAAACCACTCGTCCAGGGGTGCAGCGAGCTGTTAACTCACCCCTCCAAGGGACTCATACATCAGCGAGGGAAGATCTCTCATCTGCTACGTACTCTCCGCCAAGTGGCTCGTTGTACTCTTAACAAGTGACATTGCTTAAGGTTCAAACGACGGATTTATGTCATGTGAGAAGTAGCTTATGGGCCCGGGGCAGTCACCCCGTTGTAAATTCTGGTCTGTTTCGCCCTTAATAGTTAATCTCGCCTATTGACCTTGAGCCGTGCAAGATTGGCGATCACTCTCATTAGAGACCCTGCACTTTTAAGCGGTTCAAAGCAACAGTCCCCCTTCAGAAGGGCCAGAATATGAGTTTTTCAAAAAACAAAAAACAAGGGGAAAGCAAGACCATCATGCAGTACATCGCATATTGCATCATATAGTGCATCATAAATTGCATCATACATTGCATTCATGGTATAAGTCGGGTTAGAGCAAGATTTTGAAAGAAGAAGAAAGGCTATGAAAGATTTTAACATCTCCGGGTTATGCTTTTTCAAGCCGCCCTTACAACAATGCAGAATATACTCTGTCTGTTTATTTTTGTAGGTCTTATCTCTTAAGATGAGCCACCGTTAAGTATGATGAAAGAACTTCTCCAGGAACAAATAGATCTTTGATAGCCAAAATGGTCGGATCTTCATCATGGTTTATCATAACCGGTATTAAGTGCTTGGGGTTTTTTCAAGCCATATTGGAAAGTTGATTATTCTTGAAGGGCCTCCCTATCATATGTAATGCCATGTCATCTAATTGACCGGTTCTCGGATTTCTTCAAATGTGCTCCGTAGTAATCTACAACACTTAGGGATTTATCAAATATATATTTGCCAGGTTGCATCGCAACCATGAGCAGGGATTTCATGTCGAAGACAAAGGCATTATCCCAGGACATTCATTCCGAGTTATATTACAGCCATGATGAAAGACTCTTTCAACTCAGATCAACATTAGCTCAAGAGAACTTGTGAGGTGCATTATGACGGGTTATTCTCAGACAGTCCCAAGTCGCCGCACGCGTGCGACCCGGCACTTGGGGGCTACACTATTCAAATCAAAATTGCTAAAATTCCAAGTCGTCGCAGGCATGCATCCTGGCCCTTGGGGGTTACATTATTCGAGTCCAGTTTATATCAAGTATGCAAGTCCCATGTCGCTGCAAGCATGCACCACGGCAATTGGGGGCTAATGCAAGCCGGTTTTCAAATCACTACATTGTGAGCAAGACCCTATTATCTCAAGGAGATGAGCCAGCCTTTCTATATTTTCCAAGTCCCAACCCAGTAATTCTTACTGACCCGGCACTTGGGGGCTACAATACTCAGCTGTTTGACAGATTAAGAAGTTCAAATTGAAGACCCGGCGCATCACATTATGATGAGACGACCCTTGGGGGCTAAACCTGCTGAAGTTTCACAAGGTATAAGACAGTTACAACTCCCAGGTTGCTGCAGGTAGGACAACCCGACACTTGGGGGCTACATAGTCCAATATATTATATATATTGCAAAGCACCAAGTCATCATGGATAATCTCGGAGCTTGGGGGCCACAGGTAATATGGACATATCAAAAACTTTGAGGAGAATTTTCAAGATGTTAATTATGGATTTCAGTTGGTAGACCCGGCGTCACCAACATTCGCAACCCTGCATTATCAAAATATCATAACCCGCCAGAGTTTATATAAGCCGCCTTGCTTCACAACAATGGAAGTATGGATCTACGTCATGAGGATTTATTATTTTCAAGATTTTCATTAAGACAAAGTATTGGAAGCCGACTCAATGGCACATGGGTATTCTATTCCCAATATTTTTCAAAGGAGATTGAAAAACAAGACGATTTTCAAGAAGACTCATTCATATGGCGAAAACACCTAGATTTCTGAGCAAGCCGGTCACTTAACATATTTACTATTCCTATTTTAGGAGGTTACCATGAATAAATTCAAGATAACCTAGGGGCTAATGTTGGGGATATTCCCCGCGGTATGACCTGGCCTGGTGACTCAAGGGAGACCTGGTCAAGACATGGTGTTTTATCGGTGACCCGGCAGGCGGGTCGCAAGACGACCATGCCCAAGACCCAGCGTGCAAGCCGGCGCCAGGCGGCTCACAAGAGAAGGCTCAAAGAGAGAAATACTCCCTCATGAAGGAAACAAGACCCGGATTAGGATTCTAGAGAGGCTAGTCCAAATCCTACTCCTAGTAGGACTCTATTTGTAGATCTACCCTCTCCACTTATATAAGGAGGGGTAGAGCAACTCTAGAGAGACAAGTTCACAAGTTTAGACAAACACAAGACATTAGAGATAGACAGATTAGAGGCTCTCATGATTACAGGTAGCATAACAACACCCTTGTAACCGAGAGATCTTCTTCATCATCAATACCAGCCAAGCAGGACTTAGGCTTTTACCTCCATTGGAGGGGCCGAACCTGGGTAAACTCGCGTCTCTCGATTCCGGCCAACCACTCCCAAGCCGCCACATAGTTGCGATCGCCCCAAACCTAAGTCCATTCACCGGGACATCTGTCATGACAAATCCATGACAGGTTGCTTCACTAGAGAAGCAACTGATTTTCCATCCATGAAGTTTCCCTCCTTACCCTCTCCTTTTTCAAAACTAGTGGTTTTACTAACCATCAACACTTGATGATCCTTCTTGATATATACCTTCGCGGTGTCAAACATCGTGAATAGCTCAGGGATCCTCATTTCCATCCCTGGCATAATCAGAGTTCGTCACCAAGTTCTAGTAGCTTAGTGACAGTGACTTGGAGAACTATATCAATCATTATCTTATCTGGAAGATCAACTCCCACTCGATTCAAGTGATTGTAGCACCCAGACAATCTGAGCACATGCTCAACGATTGAGCTATTCTCCTTTATCTTGCAGGCAAATAATCTTCTTGGAGACCTCATATCTCACAACACAGCTACAAGCCCGAGATCTCAATTCCAGCTCTTAGAACATCTCAGATGCTTTGTGACTTTCAAAATGTTTTGTAGCCTCAGTTCTAAGTTGTAATGCATGATGCACTGAACTATCAAGTAGTCATCAGAACGTGCCTGTCAGATGTTCACAACATCTACAGATGACGCTTGAGGGGGTGGCGCACCGAGCGGTGCATCAAGGACATAAGCCTTTTGCGTAGCAATGAGGACAATCCTCAGGTCACGGACCCAGTCCGCATTATTTCTACCATCATATTTCAATTCTATTTCTCTAGGAACATAACAAAGAATTCATGGGATCTATAGCGTGAGCTAGTAATCTATAACATAATTTGCAAAGACACTTTGACTATGTTCATGATAATGAGTTCAATTAATAATGTTACCTAAGAACTCCCACTAAAATTGACATCCCTCCGGTCATTCGAGTGATACATGATCCAAATTCATCAACTCAAGTCCGATCATCATGTGATGTGAGGTGATTTCAATGGCGAACATCATCATGTTGATCATATCTACTATATGACTCATGTTCGACCTTTCAGTCTCTTGTGTTCCGAGGCCATGTCTATACATGCTAGGCTCATCAAGTTTAACCCGAGTGTTCTGCATGTGCAACACTAGCTTGCACCCATTGTATGTGAATGTAGTCTATCACACCAAACATCACGTGGTGTCTCGACATGACGAACTTTCGCAATGGTGCACACTTGGGGAGAACACAATTTATCTTGAAATTTTAGTGAGGGATCATCTTATAATGCTACCATCGTCCCAAGCAAAGCAAGGTGCATAAAAGGATTAACATCACATGCAAATCATCAGTGACATGATATGGCCATGAACTTGCACTTTTGATCTGCATCCTTCAAGCACCATCATGATCTCCATCGTCAACGTCATGACACCATGATCTCCATCATCTTGATCTCCATCAACGTGCCGCTATCGAGGTCGTCGCACCCACCATGCTTCTACTTCTGTTGCTAACGCTTAGCGAGAAAGTAAAGCATTACATAGCGCTTAATGATTGACACATAGGTCATACAATAATTAAAGACAACCCTATGGCTCCTGTCGGTTGCCGTACTCATCGACATGCAAGTCGTGATATTCTATACAATACATGATCATCTCGTACATCACATATATCTCATCATGTAATTTGCCATGTCACATCACAATATACCCTGCAAAAATAAGTTAGACGTCCTCTAATTGTTGTTGCAAGTTTTACGTGGCTGCTACGGGTATCTAGCAAGAACAATTCTCACCTACACAAAAACCACAACGGTGATACATAAGTTGCTTTTCAACCTTCTCAAGGATCGCCTTTGTCAAATCCGATCCAACTAAAGTAGGAGAAACAAACACCCGCCAGCCATCTTTGTGCAACAAAGTTACATGTCAGTTGATGGAACCGGTCTCTCGTAAGCGTAAGAGTAAGGTTGGTCCGGGCCGCTTCATCCCACAATACCGCTGAACCAAAACATGACCAAGGGAGGAAGCAATCTAAGCATCAACGCCCACAAACTCCTTTGTGTTCTACTCGAGATCTCATCTACACATAGACCTAGCTCACGATGCCACTATTAGGGAACGTTGCATGGGAAACAAAAAATTTCCTACGCACACACAAGATCTATCCATGGTGATGAGCATCTACGATAGGGAGAGTGGATCTACATACCCTTGTAGATTGCTAAGTGGATGCGTTAAAAATGTGGTTGATGCAGTCAAACGTCTTCGCGATCCAAATTGCCGAGCATCTCGTGATCCCATCATGATCCATCTCGCGATCCAATCATGATCCGTCCCACTATCCCATCACTATCCATCTCGCGATCTTGATCACGGTCCTTCTGATCTAGCGCCGAATGGACGACACCTCCATGCTCAACACACGTGCAGATTGATGACGCCTTCACCTCCTCGATCCAGCGAGCGATGGTGAAGTAGTAGATGAGTTCCATCAACACAATGGCGTGGTGGTGCTGGTCGTGAAGAACAATCTCCACAGGGCTTCGCCAAGCACAACAGAAACTATGACGGAGGACAAACTAAAGGGACGGGGTTGCCGGCACACGACTTAGTGTTTCTTGATGCGTTCCAGGTGCTAGCCCCGCCCCTTTATTTATATGCTGAGCCCTGGGGTCGAAACTTGGAGAAAAATCCTCCTCAAGGTCGGTTTTCCCACAAGGCAAGAGTCCTCCTTGGACTCTAGGCCTAGACGCCAAGGTCCTCGGCGTCCAGCCCCAGATGCCAGGGTCCCTGGTGTCTGGCCCCTAGCCTTCGCAAAACACCTTTTGCACCTTCCTAAAGCCTCATGGGCTTTACCCCTTGGCCCATATAAAGTATTCTTGTACCCCGAACATTTCAGGAAACATCCGAAACTATTCCGGTGAATTTCAGAACTCTTCCGAAGACAAAACACTATTATCCCATATATCAATCTTTACCTCCAGACTATTCCGAAGCTCCTCGTCATGTCCGGGATCTCATCCGGGACTCCAAACCACTTTCGGTCACCGACATATTAACTCAACTATACCTATATCATCACCAAACGTTAAGTGTGTAGACCCTATAGGTTTGAGAACTATGCATACATGACAGAGACACCTCTATCGTCAAAAACCAATAGCGGAAATTGGATGCCCATATTGGTTCCTACATATTCTACGAAGATCTTTATCGGTTGAACCTCTATGTCAAGGATTTAGTTAATCCCGTATGTTGTTCCCTTTGTTCTTCGATATGTTACTTGCCCGAGATTCGATCGTCGGTATCTCTATACCTAGTTCAATCTCATTACCAACAAGTCTTTTTACTCGTTCCGTAATACAATATCTCGTGGCTAACACTTAGTCACATTGCTTGCAAGGCATATTATGCTGTTGTATTACTGAGTGGGCCCTAAGATACCTCTCCGTCACACGGAGTAACAAATCCCAGTCTTGATCCATGCCAACCCAACAAACACCCTCAAAGATACATGTAGAGCACCTTTATAGTCACCCAGGTACGTTGCAACGTTTGATACACACAAGGTACTCCTCTGGTGTTAGTGAGTTGCATGATCTCATGGTCACAGGAACAGATACTTGACATGCAGAAAACTATAGCAATAAACTGACACGATCATATGCTACGTTTATAGATTGGGTGTTGTCCATCACTCATTCTCCTAATGATGTGTTCCCGTTATCAAATAACATCGCATGTTCATGGCTACGAAACCTTAGCTATCTTTGATCAACGAGCTAGTCTACTAGAGGCATACTAGGGACACAGTGTTGTCTATATACCCACACATGTATTTAGTTTCCAATCAATACAATTATAGCATGGATAATAAACGATTATCACAAACAAGGAAATATAATAATAACTAATTTATTATTGCCTCTAGGGCATATTTCCAAAAGTCTCCATGTGAACAGAGCATGAACAACTGCCGCCAACTCAAGATGATGAGTGGGGTAGTTCCTCTCGCTAGGTTTCAACTAACGCAAGGTATAAGCAACAATATTCTTATCTTGCATGAGAACGCCACCAATACCTTGGAGGGAAGCATCACAAAACACTTGGAAAGGCTTTGATTGATCGGGAGGAACAAGAACTGGAGCTAAAGTCAGCTTCTCCTAAAGTGCATTGAACGCCACATCACACTTAGGAGACCCGGCATACTTGACATTCTTTTGGAGGAGGTTGGACAGAAGCTTAGCAAGTTGAGAGAAGTTATCCAAGAATCTTCTACAGTAACCAGCAAGCCTAAGGAAGCTACGAAGCTACTTGACATTCCGAGGAGGCTCCCACTTCAAGATGGCCTCAACTTTCTCAAGGTGCACCTTGATGCCCTCGGCAGAGATGATGTGCCCAAGATAAATCACTTCATTGAGATAAAACTCACACTTGGAGAACTTAGCATAGACCGATGATCTCTTAGCTTGTCAAGTACAGGCTGGAGGTTCTCTGCATGCTCTTCTTCAGTCTTCGAGAAAACAAGAATGTCATCCAAATACACCAAGACGAACTCATTTTTTAATGGAGTGAATATGAAGTTCATCATCCTAGAGAAGGTTGGAGGAGCAATTGCGTGACCAAAGGACATGACGGCGTACTCATAAGAGCCAAGACTCGTCCTGAAAGTTATCTTTCGAATATCTTCTTCAGGAATGCGGATCTGATGATAGCCCATGCAAAGATCTAGTTTCGAGAAAATCTTGGCTCCTTTCAGTTTCTCAAACAACTCAGTGATTTTGGGAAGTGGGTACTTGTTCCTGATTGTCTCCTTATTCAATGGGCGGTAATCGACACAAAGTCGGTCCGTGCCATCCTTCTTCTTGACAAATAGAACACCACAACCCCACGGTAAAGAACTTGGTCTGATCAAACCCAGATGCTCTTGTTCATCTAACTGCTTCTTCAATTCTTTCAGCTCTTTGGGGCCAATCTTACAAGGGCACTTGCACACCGGTTCAATTCCAGGTTCAAGATCAATAACAAACTCTACTGGCCGGTGCAGAGACATTCTTGTTAATTCTTTTGGAAAGACATCTTCATACTCACAAACAACCAGAATCCGGGAGATGCCTGAGATTTCACCCTTCCCATTAAGACAAAGGAGACAAATCGTATCATAGTGAGCTGCAAAAATGATCACGTCTTCTTGAGGATGAGTCATTTTGACTTCTTTGGCTGCACAATCGATCTTAGCCTGGTTCTTCCCGAGGAAATCCATGCCAAGAATGAGATCAACATCGGAATTTCCGAGAACAATTGGAGTGGCCAGAAAAGAATAGCTGTTCATTTCGATAGAAACATCTGGAACAATGCGGTTGGCATTCAACATCTTCTCGGGAGAAACAACAGATAAGGACCTAGGAAAATCTTGATAATCGAACCCATGCTTGACGAAAAATGGACAAGACATGAAACAATGCGTTGCACCAGTGTCAAATAAAACTTTTGCAGGAATAAAATTAACCAAGAGATTACTCATAATCACTTAATGAGACTCCTCTTCTTAATCTGCATTGACCATATTCACTCTTGTTGTCTTGGGATTATGCTTCACCATAACATTGCGTGGAGGTCTGACTGGAGGAGGCGGAAGACGCCGCTGGTTGCTGCACTTGTTTGAGTAGTGACCCTTCTGACCACACTTATGACAAGTAACCTCTGAGAGCGGATGCAAGTTGCTTGGAGGAGGAGCATTTGCTGACTTGGGTGCCTGGGGCCTCTACTGAAATCCTGGGTTGGGTGGGTGGGAAGGACCACAACCATCGTGCCTCCTCTGCTGTCGAGGACGACAAAACGGAGGTGGAGGAGGAACCCAATATTTCTGCTGCTTAGGAACGATCTGAGATCTGGAAGAAGAAGAATAGGATTCCCTGGAATGCTTCCTTGAGTTCTCTAACTTGAGTTGAGTTACCTCGACCTTTAGAGCCATGTTGTAGGACTGATCAAACTAAGCAGGCTCATGCACGACTAGACCCGAGTGAGGTTGTTCCATAAGACCACCTATGAATTGATATATCTTGGAGTTCTCATCAAGAACATCTTACTTAGCATAGCGGGCCAAATTCTGGAACTCCATGCTATACTGATAGACAAACTTGCCTCCCTGCTTCAAATGCCTGAACTTCTCACGCATCTTCTCGACAAAGCTCGTTGGGATATGATGAGCTCTGAATTCATGGCAGAAATCATCCCAGTTGATAACACGATCACCCCTAGAATCCTTGTACTGCTCCCACCAATCTGGTGCCTGACCTTTGATCTGAAAGGTCACGAACCTGACATAGTCCACATGCCTGACATTTCTGCACTCTAAATGCTTGTTCATGTCGAGGAGCCAATCATACGCATCAAGAGGTTGTTCACAACAAGTAAAGGACTTGGGCTGGTTGGCGAGGAACTGGTTGAGAGTCGTGAATTAGGGTTGATTCTGGAAATGCCCTTGATGACCTTGTTGTCCCTGATCTCTCTCTCTTGCAACAGCCTGAGCAACATCTGAGTAGTCGCATTGGTTGCAACCATCACAGCTTTCCAAGCTTCTGGAGGAGGAGGTGGTCGAGTGGGTGGTGGAGGGTCAGACTGCACCCCATCACGACCCCGATTTCCACGAGTTGCTGGAGCCATCCTGAAGATGGACAAGAACATCTACACACCATTGAAAAAGATGATTGAAATAAGCTGAATCAAATGGCTTGAAAGAAATTCAACAGAATAACATCAATTGCATTCATACTGAAAATTAGTAAGAACGTCTTCTTCGGGTTTGTGATAACATCATAAGATCTTGAAGCCACTTGAATAAACACAATAAGGTATTGATCTAAGATATGCTCAGAAAAAATGTATAGACCCTCATACATCTGAATAAAGATGATCCTAAGTAACTACTTGAATTCCCACCTAAGAACTTCCGACATCTTTGGTTATGCAATCGGGTCCACGGATACATGGAGTAAAATCCATCACTCAACTCCTAGCAGTAATACTACTCTCCAGTGTATCACATCCGTCAACACATAACAAGAGGCTTCGGAAATTCATCTACCCAGACCCTCGAAAACACAATGATACTAAGTATGGTAGTACATCCAGAATCTCTCCACCAGTACTGGGGATGCCCGACTCCTCTCGCCACAATTAGTATTGGAACAATTTCGAACATCCTCCATCATGAGATACTAAGGAAACTGAATGATAACGATGTGCAAAAATCTCTCGGAGCTCTACTCCTCGATAACAGGAGGCACCAAGAACCAAACTCTTGCACATCGGCATCATATAGTTTCCAAAATACCCGCGTGATCCGACAAACAAATTTGAGCGAGAAGAGGAGTCGAATCAAAATTCCTAAGTCGAATACCTCACCAGATTATAGAAGAGGAGTAAAAGAAACCTACTCTTCGATATAACTAGACTCAAAATAGTTTTTCACTAGACTTGACTCGGCCAAGTTCAATCAAGCAATGGGCTCCTATGGTCGGTATGGCTCTAATTACCAACTTGTAACGACCAAGATGCAGTTCTATCCCAATAAGGCTCAAGATCCTTGAAGGGGATAGAAGCACATCTAAGCATTTCGCAACTACAACATCATTGCATACATTTAATGAAGAGAACATTATAATAGATTGGCATACACTCGCCACATTCTAAATTACAAGTCACTCAAAGAATTCATACATTCATCCATAAAAGCAGGGTCTGGCTATGGACGAAATCAAACAACAAAAGATGCAATGAGTCCACCTTGCTATCCCAATGGTCATGACCACATTGCCTCTCTACTCATCAAGGTACATAACATACATCCGGACACGTTCTTCATCAAACTCCCACTAGATCTGCGATGGCTCAACATGATAGTCATCATTGGTACCTATACCTGTAGTGTTGTAATCTGTGAGCCACAGGGACTGAACAATCTTGTAACCTTGGTACCTAGACTATGTAAGCTTTTGGGTGAGGAAGGGTAAGTGGTGAGGTTGTAGAAAGCACCTAAGCATTTATTTGTGTGGCTAACTTACGATGAAAAGAAGTAAATGTCATGGCCAACGCATAACGGTCAGGAACTAGCATGATCACTAAGTAATCTTGAACACCTACTTACGTCAATCATAATCCCACCATGTTCTATCAGGGTTCATGTTCACGAGTAGAGACAATCATGGTTATGCACACGGTTGGAGTATTTTATTTGATTTTACTTCAAGTCTGCTATAACCGGGTGTTAAACAAATTAACAAGTTGCCACGTAACCACGGGCATGGCTTTCCGAAAGATTAAACCTTCCAGGGGTGTTCCAACTCATCCATCACAAACTAACCACATGCCACGGGAATAAGCTCGACCACGAATCCCATGATTTCCTAGGCAATTCCATTGGAAAATTGCCACCTCGAGATAGCCCGAAGTATTATCGGAATTCCTCGCGCATTACATTAGAGAAAGGAAAAAAAAGTCCAGCAAGACCACCCGACATGTCGATGAACCCGGTAAGAGTCGCGTATCTAGTTCTCAGGACATGATCAGATGAGCGCAACATATGGTGGCCTGACAGAAATCTCCCGAGTTTCCCCGGGTTGGCCCCGCACATGACTCTAGTTTGGACCAACACTCATGCGAAGGACTGGACCGAGGGGGATGAAAAACCAACAAGAATAGACCCAAAAATCATACAGAACAATAGAGTGTAGCTCCCCAAATCCCAAAACACTCAAACACATAATCTGCCCACAAGCAGCAACATGTCATATTGCAACAGATATATCAAGAGCTACAACAAGTTTTAAACCACATTCAAAGCATGTACATGAAGTGTACAACATGCTTAACAAACTACCTATCTAGAGAATCTTGAAAGGAAGCATGGATCAGTGGCAATGAAGCTCACAAGATGGCATGTTGAAATAGGTTTTATGGACTTAGTGAAAATTTCACTTTACTAGATTCCGAGTTACCCTGATAGCAAATTCACAGCAGCACATAATTTTTGACGGGGTTTATACCCCCAGGTAGTCTAAAGCAATGGGGTCCTCTCCCCCTTCGCTTCTAAGAAAAACTATGCGGCCGGCTGAACGTGGCCGGCCGGAGGGCGCCCAACGCAAGCCAGCACCGGCACGCGCCCCGACTGGCTGGTCAAGTAGCCGGTTGGGCCCTCGGCCGGACGGTTGACTAGACAGCCGCCCACGGGCTGGCTCCTCCATTGACTTTGGGACGGACGTGCCCCCGTCTCGTCTCTTTGTCCGCGGGTACGACGACGCGACGCGACCGGCACGACGAGCGGCCCTATGGCTACAATGGCCGCTTACGCCACACTACGCATGGCTACAGTTTGACCATCCTGGCCGCTGACCCCCCTGAGCGCGACCGGGTGGGGGAACAGTGTCGGCACGCCCTCGCCACTCAATTACCTGTCCTGGCATGGCTACAGTGTCGCCGGCCGTACCAAAGACTTCGGCCGGCTGGCGCTAGATGACGCTCCCCCTAGCGACCCGTGTCGGGGCAGGTGGGTGAGGACCAATCGCAGAGCCGGTTGGTGGGCCCCAACGGGAGAGGGGACCGCTCGGCTGGCGGGCCCCGCCCATGATGAGACAACGCAAGCAGCAGGACCCTTTGGCCGGCCGGAGAGGCTGCAAGCTGGGTCCCTCCACTTTGGTACTTTTAGCATATTGTAACAGCCGGGGGGTGGCCTATATATAAAACCCCCTGAGACCCCCATGCAATGGGGACGAAAAAACATATAGAATCACGCTCACATCCACGAAACTCTCATCATAGCGGAGGAAGACGAGCCGGCTGCTCCTTCTTCCTCCACTAGACACAGCTCTAGGAGCGTCCCTATCAACATACCCATCCATCCAAACAAACCAAGCAGGACTAGGGGTGTTACCTCCCTCGGAGGGACCCGAACCTAGGTACATCGTGTGTCATCACCTCTTGTGCCCAATCTCGCACCCAGAGCGCATCGGCGTCCTTTGTCCCCAACACCTTCGATAAGCCACCCCATGGCATCTGTCGTGAGAAAACGGCGACAGTTTGCAACCACCGTGGGGCCATATGCGGCGCCGGTCGGATGCATGCTCCACGTGGGACCCCTCACCATTCCCCGCCGTTGCCGCTCGTCCTGGCAAAACCATGGGGAGCTCGTGGGGCTTGCCTCAGCACGCCCTGCTGGCAACTAAGTCGGCCTAACGGCCGACATTGATGCGCTCACCGAGCGCTTGCAGGCTTAGCCTCGCCGATGCTTCGGGTGCTGACGAGTATCCCGCGGGGCGCTTGTCTGTCTCGGGCCGCCTATAGTAGTGGGTGCACTCACTGTGGTTCGGACCAGCGGGTTCCACAATCATGTGGGGGTGATGGCCATCACCTCCTCCACCGCGTCCGGATGGGCACGGGCCGCGGCTACCATTGCTGCTGTCCGTGTCGTCACGTCCGACCCGCTCGGTACGGCCCTCCGGGGTTTAAGCACTCCGATCACCCCGATGGCGAACCCCGACACCGCCGCGGCCGACCTCGAGGCAGATCACCGCATCCTGTTTGAGGATGCCACCGCCCTCGCAGCCATGCGGTGCCGCATGGAGGCGGCGCGGTAGGAGTATGCTTCCGCCTACGGTCTCACCCTGGCCGGCACCGAGACCAGCCGGCATGGGGCCGTGCGCGACCGCTGGCGCGTAGTCGACGAGATTCTCGGTGGCAAAATGCCCGTCTACAACACACCCGCAGCCAACTTGTGGGCCCTCAAGGTGGCCTACGAGGAGTTGGCCACCTTGGAGGGCGAAGAGCGCGCCGCCCACGAGCGCCACATCAAGGAGCTCATTGATGTTGCTAATGCGCGGCAACATCTACTCGCACCCAGCGGTGCTGCCACCGAAAGCCCCCGGTCCGAACGCGAGGCCACGGGAACTGTCAGCCATCAGGCGGCCTAGTACTCCTGCTCCCCTTGCCTTTCCGGCCGCCGGGTCGAAGCGAACAACCCCTAGCCCTGTGAGACGTCGGGGAGTGAGCAGCCGGCTGTCAACACCCGGCGCACCAATGAGCCGCCTCGCACCGGTCTCCACTACGAAGCACCGGCATCCGGCATCCAGCGCAGCCGGGTGCACACGCCGCCTCCACGACGGGAGTCCTGGCAGTCGACGCCACCTACCATCCGTCCCGAACTCTTGGCCCGGCTCGGACCGCGCGTCCCCCGCAGCAAGGACGATGCCTGCAACCACATCGACAGACTTGCGCAATCCGCTCTCCTCGAGGAGGAGGGTTCGATTGGTCCTGCCTGCTTTGGCCCCTAGATTCGCACCGAGCCGTTCCCAACCGGCTTCACGCTCCCTAGGGACACCCCGAAATACAACGGGGCCGCCAAGGCCGAGGACTGGCTGATCGACTACACCACCACAGTGGGCATCGCCAGGGGGAATAAGTGCGTTGCCGTTCGCTACGTCCCCATCATGCTGATTGGCTCGGACCGCACCTGGCTCAACAGCTTGGCGACCGGCAGCATCAAACACCTCGACGAACTTCGAGGAGACCTTCGTCCGCAACATCACTGGCACCTACAAGCGGCCTGGCCGTCCCCATGAACTCGCCATGTGCATCCAGGGGCCAGACGAATCCCTCCGGGACTACCTCACTCGGTGGACCGAGCTCCGCAACTCCTGCGAAGGGGTGCACGAGGTACAAGCCGTGCAATATTACATCGAGGGCTGCCGGGACGGCACCCCCCTCAAGCACAAACTCCTGTGCTCCGAGCAGGCCATGCTGGCCGAGCTCATGACCAAGCCAAACAAGTACGCCACGACTGACTTGGCCATCCGGGTCAAGATGACGCTGCCGGCCAGGCGACGACAACGCTGGCCGCGACCCGGCTGGCTGTCGACAACCGACAGCCGCAGAACAACAAGCGTCAGAACAAATAGCCGGATCTCCGCTACGGGAGCCGACAGGTCAACACCGTCGAGGATCAAGAGCCGTCTGCCCAGCCTTCCGGCCAGTGCTAGCGCACCGACAAGGCTGCCTGGCAACCAAAGCTCACCTTCGAGCAAATGCTCAATCTCCCATGCAAGAACCATCCTGGGGGCAAACCCTCTACGCAGATGCTTCGGCAGTGTAGCTTCTCACAGCGATTGGCCCAGAGGGACGGCCTTCCGGCTCCTCCTGCACTGCCAGCCCGCGCGCCGGCCCCGGCCCAAGCTGCCGCCCCAGCGCTGGCAATGGCACCGAATGACGATCGTCTAATCGACCAGTTCCCCAACCGGGACGGTTGCTACGTCGTCTTCACCAGTGAAGAGACAGGCAAGCACGCAGAGCGCCGGCTCCGCTGTAATGTCAATGTCACCATGCCGGCAACTCCCAGTTCATGCACTGGTCGAAGAAGCCGGTCACTTGGAGCCAGGCCGATCACCCTGCCGTGATGCCGAATCCCGGTGGCTACACCTTGGTCCTTGATCCCACCATCGCCTCCAAGGAGCGATCCTGCCATTTCTCGCGGGTGCTGATAGATGGCGGCAGCAACATCAACATTCTTTACCTCGACATGATGGACAAGCTGGGGTTGAAGGTAGAATACCTGTAGGCGAGCCGGACGGTTTTCCATGGCATCGTGCCTGGGAAATCCTACTCCTTTTTAGCAAGATCACCCTTGACATACTCTTTGGCGGACCCGGCCACTTCCGCTGCGAGCCAGTGTTGTTCGTGGTCGTGGACCTCGCGAGCCCCTACCACGTGTTGTTGGGTCGGCCGACCCTTGTCAGCTTCATGGTGGTTCCACATTACGCCTACCTCAAGCTCAAGATGCCGGTCCCCAAGGGAGTCATCGCCATCAAGGGCGATTACAAGATGTCACTCGAGTGCGTTCGAGATGGCAGCCCACTGGACGAGGCCATGGAAATTGCTGAGGAGAAGCGGCAGCTGGACCGGCTCGTGGCCCTTGCGACCAGCCAGCCGGCCATGCCAGCCCCTCCCTCGCAATCCACCGGCGAGGCCTCCTTCCAGCCGTACAAAGACACCAAGAAAATCCCACTCGACCCGGCCAACCAGGCTCAATGCTTCATGATCGGCTCCCGCCATGATAGCAAATAGGAAGGCGAGCTCGTCGACTTCCTCCGTGAGAATCGGGACATCTTCGCATGGTCTCCCAAAGACATGTCGGGTGTTCCGAGGAAGTTTTCCGAGCACAAACTACACGTCCGGTCGGACGTCAAGCCAGTTAAGCAACCCCTGTGCCGCTTCTCCGAGGAAAAGCGGCACACTATCGGAGAAGAGATCGACCGGCTGCTCGCGGATGGGTTTATCATGGAAGTGTTCCATCCGGACTGGCTAGCGAATCCAGTCCTGTGCTGAAGAAGAACAAGACCTGGCGCATGTGCATCGAGTACACTAGCCTGAACAAGGCGTGTCCCAAGGACCCATTTTCCCTGCCGTGGATCGATTAAGTTATCGACTCCATGGCCGGCTGCGACTTGTTGTCCTTCCTGGATACCTACTCCAGCTACCACCAGATCAAGCTGGACCCGGAAGACTGGCTCAAGACCTCCTTCATCACGCCCTTTGGGGCCTACTGCTACATCACCATGTCCTTCGGCCTGAAGAATGAAGGGGCCACCTTCCAACGGTGCATGCAGAAGTGCCTCCTGCCTCAGATAGACTGGAACCTTCACGTCTACATCGACGACATCATTGTCAAAACCAAGAAGCACTTCAGCCTGCTCGACGACCTCCGGGAGACTTTCGCGAACTTGCACGAATACAAAATCAAGCTCAACCCGGAGAAGTGTGTCTTCGGCATTCTCGCCGGTCAACTCTTGGGTTTCTTCATGTCCGCCCGTGGCATTGAAGGTAACCCCAAGAAGATCCGCACGATCGAACGCATGCCAAAGCCGACCCGGCTCCGCGACGTCTAGAAGTTCACCGGCTGGCTTACCTCGCTCAGCCGGTTCATCAGCCGTCTGGAAGAGAAGGCTCTGCCCCTCTATGGGCTCCTTCGCCAGACGGCTCTAATCGAGCCGGGTCAAACCAAGAGGCCGACCATCTTCGACCGGCGTGATGAGGCGGACGAGGCCTTCTGCGGCCTCAAGAAGGCTCTCACCCGTGCACCCATCATGGCCGCGCCGGCTAAGAAGGAACCGCTGCATGCCTACATCGCTGCAACCACCCGCGTCATCAGCGTTGTACTGGTGGTCGATCGGCCGGAAGAGGGCAAGTCCCTACCGGTCCAACGGCCCGTCTACTACCTCAGCGAGGTCCTCTCGACATTCAAGCAGAACTACCCCCACTACCAAAAGATTTACGGCATATATTTCGCCACCAAGAAGGTCAAGCAATACTTCCAAGAGCATACCATTACCGTGGTGAGCACAGCCCCGCTTGGCGAGATCATGATCGGCCGGGACACCACCGGACGAATTGCCAAGTGAGTGATCGCCCTCGCCGATCACGAGATCCAGTACGAGCCAAGAACCGCCATCAAGTCACAAGCTTTCGTGGATTTCCTCGTCGACTGGGCGGAGACTGAGTTCGTTCGCCTCCCCCAGACTCCATGCGTTGGCGCATGCACTTCGACGGGTCAAAAATGAGGACTGGCCTAGGTGCCGACATAGTCCTCTCCTCCCCGAAAGGTGATCACCTCAAGTACGCCCTCCAGATCCACTTCGCCACTTCCAACAACGTGGCGGAATACGAGGCCATCGTCCGTCGCCTCCGTCTCACCAAGGAGATTGGCATCAGGCGCATGGGACACCATGGACTCCGACCTCGTGGTGCAACAGGTCTCTGGCGAATGGGACGCCATGGACGCCAACTTGGCCAGCTACCGCTTCCTTGTACAACAGCTCCCTGGCTCCTTCGAGGGCTGTGAGTTTCATCACGTCCCCAAAGCAGACAACGAGGCGGCGGATGCGTTGGCGAAGATCAGCCCCACCCGACAGGCCATCCCAGCCGGCGTCTCCCTCGAATGGCTGCTCAAGCCGTCGATCAAACCGTCCCCAAAATCGGAGTCAATCTTCATGCCGGTAGGTGCCTACGGCCCATCAACAGATCCGGCGGCATCCCCTGCAACTTCGCCACCGACTCTCAAACCATCGGCCGTCCAGCTGGCCCCGGTCGAGCCGAGGGCGCCCGAGGCGGCCAGGCCCGGCGGCACGGCCATCATGATCAACCAGCCCCGGCACCGGGGGCTGATCAACCAGCCCCGGGGGCTCCCGGGCCGGCCGCCGTCGCGGCCCCTTTGTGGGCCCAACCCATCTTGGCGTTTCTTCTGCGAGGCGAGCTGCCTCCGGACGAGGCTCTGGCTAGGCAAATCCAGCGTCGGGCATCGGCTTACAACATCATCAACAACGAGCTCGTCCACCGCAGCACCACTGGCGTGTTTCAGCGATGCGTCGAGACGAAAAAGGGCCTGGAGATCCTCCTCGACATTCACTAGGGCGAGTGCGGGCATCATGCCGCCTCCCGGACTCTAGTGGCCAAGGCTTTCTGCCACAACTTCTACTGCCTCACGGCTCTCGAGGCGGCCAAGAAGTTGGTGGATGAGTGCGAGGGCTACCAACGCTTCAGCATGCAAAGCCACCTGCCGGCGATGACCCTCCAAACCATCCCCGTCTCGTGGTCTTTCACCGTCTCGGGGCTAGACATGGTGGGTCCATACAAGACCGCTCGAGGCGGCATGATGCACTTGCTGTTGGCCGTTGACAAGTTCACCAAGTGGATCGAGGCGTGACCAATTTAGAAGCTAGACGGCCCCATGGCTTTCCAGTTCATCGACGACATCATGGTACGCTACGGCATTCCCCACAGCATCATCACCGACAACGACACCAACTTCGCCAAGGGCGCGCTCGCACGTTCCTGCTCCAAGCAAGGGATCCGGCTCGACCTGGCCTTCGTCGCTCATCCACAGTCAAACGGCCTGGTTGAGAGGTCAAAGGGCCTCATCCTATCCAGCATCAAGCCCCGGCTCGTGACGCCGCTGGTGAGTTCGGCCGAATGCTGGATCGACGAGCTGTCGGCCGTCCGTTGGAGTCTCAGGAAAACGCCAAACTGGTCAACCGGCTAAACTCCCCTTTTCCTTGTGTACGGGTCTGAGATGATCATCCCCACGGACGTCGAGTTCGATTTGCCTCGGGTCGCCCTATACATGGAAAAGGACACCAAGGAGGCAAGAGAAGACGGCGTCGATCTACTTGAGGAAGCTCACGAACTGGCCTTGAGCCGGACGGCGATCTGCCAACAGAAGCTCTGGCACTACCATAGCAAGCGGATCCGGCCTCTCTCGTTTCGCGAGGGGGATCTAGTCCTCAGGCGGATCAAGGAAACCGCCGGGCAGCACAAGCTGTCCTCCCCATGGGAAGGCCAGTTCATCATCAGCAAGGCGCTACACAACAACGCATACTACCTGATAGACGCCCACAAGCCGCAGAAGCGCAGAAGAGACACTTCCGGTGAAGAGACGGAGCGCCCATGGAACGCGGCGCTCCTGCGCCCGTTTTACTGCTGAAGAGAATCAATGTATGTATGTACCCCGTCCTTTTGGGCTTATGAATGCAATAGGCGCCCCAACTCGGCTCTTGGGGCGCGCCTCGTTATGTTTCTCTCAAAGTGTTCCTCACTCACCGGCTCCCCGGTCCTGCTTTGGGACCGGGGGCTAGCCGGCTGTACCTAGAAATACCTCTCCGACAAATGGCTAAGTAATGTGGGCCGGCCAAACTTCCCCACCCTTACCAGCTATAGACCGGCTCCTGGCCTAGCCGGACCTCTTCTAGGCCTAGCCGGACCCTCACCGCGTCTCTGTCGCTCTACTTATCCCGAAAAAACCCCACGATTCCTATGTTTCGAAACGGCTCCCTCGAGGCGGATGCCCTGACCCAGCTACTGACCGGCTCCCGGCTGTCGGGCTGGCAGGGCCGAAGCCAAAGGGGAAAAGGAATAGAAATGGAAAGAATCAAGGCGGGCAAAAAAGGGATAAGGATAGGGCGGCACGAGTCATAAGGCAAAACACGGATACTCATGAGATATATATTAAGGATAAAAGGGCCCACGGGCAGCATTCAGTTCATTACTCAAAACACCCCCAGTGGGTGGAATCAAGTCTTACATGCAGGAACAAAGATAAAAAAGGATGCCTGGGGGCTCAGGCTGCCGGCGCGTCGCGAGCCGGCATGCCCTCAGCCGGTGCGTTGCGGGCCGGCTCGGTCCTTGCCCCGTTGGTGGTCGCGGCCTTCGGGTCGACACCCTTGTCCTTCGAGGCGGGCACCTCGGTCTCAGCCGTCTCGCCGCTTGAGTCGATGCTCTCATCGGCGACTTCGGCATCGTCCAGGCCCTGAGGGATGCCGAAGGAGTCCCCCGGCAGCGGCTCACCGTCCTCGCCAAGGGGCGGCACGAACTCATCTGTGTCAAGTATGACGCAAGCTCGTTGGCCTGCTAGATGAGGGTCGGCTCGGGGGCCTCCCGCTCGACGGCCGGCACGTCCCGCATGGTCGCCAGTCGGCCCAGGTCTACCCCCCCCCCCCCCCCGTACCAAGAAATAACGAACCGGAGCGCCATCTGCCCCACACAGCGTGCTCCTCGATGGAGCGACCGTACCCCAGAAGGTGTACCCGGTGCTCCTCAACGGCGCGCGTGGCGCGACGATGAGTCTCCGGGAAACGCGCTGGAAGAAAGAAGAACAGAAGAACAGAAAAGGCAAGATGAAGACGCGAGAAACGATAGAGAAAAGTGCAACCGGGTGAGGAAGGAGAGAGGTTGGCACATACCTTCGATCGCGTCCTCCACCCGAGGCGGAGAGGGAGCCCTTGACCTCCTCGAGCGTCTTCTCGAGGCGGGCCACCTCGCCTTGAAGGGCGGCGGTCCTCAGGGCAGTGTTAGCCGCCTCCTTGACGACCGCCTCCCGGGCCGCCACCTCCTTTGCCACCTCGGCCTTGAGCCGGTCCCGGGCCGCCTCGCCGTCGACCAGCAACATGGCCAGCCAGTCCATCTCCTGCCCGGCTGCCTAGACGTCCCGCATGAGCCGGTCCCGTTCGGCGACGAGCCCAGCCTTCTCCCCCTGAAGGGCGGCGAGCTCGCCTGCAAGACACATCCAACATCAGCCGACTCCCGAGGGCTATGTGCCTCTCCTACCTCGCAAGTGCACCAGAGCCTCCTTCAGGTGGTAGAAGCCGTATTTACCACGGTCGAGGATGGCGACTACCTCCGCAAAGAGCTTCTGCCACTTGGAGGTGTCCTCCTATCACAACAAAAAGAAGCAAGAGATCAAGAAGTGCTCGATGGTGATCTGGCCCGGCTGCCCGTCAGCCGGTCAGCCGACCTGCATCTCGGGGGCTACACCTAGTGGGTGCACTTGCGTGCCCCCACTAAAAGCTCAAGGAAACTTGCCTGCTTACCTCCGCGTGCTGAAGGGCGACGTCTGCCACCTCCGCAAACCGGGCCAGCTCCTGCTGGCACCGGTCGAGGACGCTCCCCAGATCCACGAGGGAAGGGATCGGGCCGCCTGCCGAGGGAGCCGGCATGGCTGGCATGCTCGCCAACACGTCCTAGTCCCGAGAGACCTCCTGCATCAACCGCAGGACACTCCGGGACCGGCCGCCGCTGCCACCCGGACTCGTTGCGGCTCCGGCTGCGGGGGACGGGTTGATGACGACAAGGGGCCAAGAGTTGCCTCCCACCGCCCCCCCGCCCGGTGCTGTCGCCGCCTCTTCTCCTGGCTGCTCCGGCGCATCGGTCGCGCTGGAGGGCACCTCCACCTCCATGGCTGTCACCTCCGGCGGCACCTCCGGTGTCGCCTCAGAGGCTGCCGGCACCTCCGGCGCCTCGACCCGGACCGGTTCGGCTGTAGGCGTACTCGCCTACGGCACCTCAGGCCGGGTCACCTCGGGAGCCGGCGCCGTCGCCAACTTCCTCGCCTGGACCGCCTCCTCCGCGGGCGGAGGCACGGGCGGGTCTATAGCCGCCCCTCGCGGCTCGCTCGACGGGGGCCTCGACATGCGAGTGGACTCTGCTACGGAGTCCGAGGCCCGTGGAGGCTCGGTCGACCCCCTTTGCCGCCGGCCGCTCGAGGTCCTGGAGTGCGCGGCCCCTCCCCGCGTCCCGGACCGAGAGGCTCGCAGCTCCGCGAGCCTCCTTTTCTCCTCCCGCTAGGTGGCCGCGTGTTCGCGGGCCAGCTAGTCGGCGGCATCCATCTGCTTCCCCGCTGCCTCCTCCTCATGGAGCTCGATCGGGTCGCTACAACGCTCAAGGGCTGGTCATCGACCGGCTCGTGGGGTAACAACAACAAAGAAAACTAGCATGAGGATGAAAGAAATTACTCAACGACAAGGGGCAGAGCCTGCTTGGCACAAGGTGGCGACTTCCGCGCGGTCGCCTTGGTCCACTTCGGGCCAGGCGGCAGGGCCGCCGGCCCCTCCTAGGCCAGCCTCTTCCCCCGCCCGGCCGGTTCGGCTGCCGGTCCTCGAGCCGGCCGCTCGTCGCTCCTCCGGTCCTGGCGCGCCGCTGGAGGAGGCCCGTCTAGGATCATAAAATCATCATCATTATCATTGTCATCATCATCTGTCTAGTCCCGGATGGAGGGGGAAAGAGGGAACTCACCAGCTCTGTTGGGTTCCCCGGCTGCGATGGACCCTCCAGCTCCACTAGGAGCGCCGCCTCGCCGATCCGCTGCCTTGTCGGCCCCGCCTGAGGAGACCACTACTTCCTCCGCGGGACCTCCCATATGGAAGTCTTCGGAGTCGGAGTCCTTGCACTCCGCTTCGAAGATTTGCGGGTGCGGTCTGGCGTGTACTCTCGTACCAGCAGTTGCAGTCAGCACGTCAACGTAAGTTGTCCAGCCGGCTGCCGGCTAGGGAATAACATACAAGACAAAAAACCGCCTCGACAAAAAGTCTCACCAGGGGAGGTCGGTTGATGCGGTCATACGGCTGCATGCCGAAGGACCACGAGGCGGGCTTCATCTTGAACGTCATGAGGGCGTTCACCCGCTTCGCCACCTGAGCTGGCGTCAGCTTGACAGTGGACTGCCGGCAAGGGTCGAGCCAGCCGGACATGTCGCAGATCCGATGTGTCCTCATCTGGAGAGGCGACACCTAGTGCGAGATGAAGGCTGCCACCAGGTCGGCAGCGACCAGTCCCTCGGCGCTCTTCAGCTACGTGAGCCGGGCCAACTCATCCAAGGCCACGCCGTGCAGGGCAGGCCCCAACCAACTCTGCTGGGAGGACTGTCGGTTCTCGAAGGGCGGCATCCGGACGAAATCCATTCTCGGGTCGACGTTCTTCACGTAAAAGAACGTCCAGTGCCACCCCTTGACGGAGTTGATCAAATAAAGAGGGGGAAAGTGAGCGATGCCATGGCAGCACACCACCGTGCCACCGCATGCGTCGCTCTTCAGAGGCTTAAGATGACAGAGGGCGTTGAAAAGCTCGAGGAAGGGGAGAATGCCAAGGTACCCCTCGTATAGTGCCATGAAGGCGGAGAGGTACAAGATCGAGTTCGGACTAAGGTGGTGAGGTTGGAGGTCGAACGTGTCAAGAATAAGACGAAAAAAGAGGCTCACAGGAAGGTCGAAGCCCCGAGAGAAGTGCCAGAGGAACACGACGCGTTCCCTGGCTGCGGTGCCGGCGCTACCTCGCTGCCCGGCGCGCGAGCGGACACCTGCTTTGCCAATGGCAGCATTCGCGCCTTGTGCAGCTCGGCGATATCGGCCTCGGTGACAAAGGAGCCACCCCAGATACTGCCGCGTCCGTCGGCCATCGCGGCGGCATTGTGACGTGCAGGCGCGAGCGTGGGTTTGGGCGCGGCGGCGTGTGGAGAAGAAACAGAAACGGTGAAGGAGGGCAGCGAGGAGGCAAGGAGGGCGCAAATACCTCCGCCTCCTGCCCTTCCTCCCCTTTTATAGTGGAGGCCACAACCGGGGACGTGGGATTGTTTGTGCCCACTCCCCCCGGAAACCCCGCACGAGTGGGTGGCCCCGGGCCATAACTGCCGCTTCGGGGCACAGAGGATCCGGCCTTGGCCCTGAGGCCTATTGGGCTATGCCTGGGTCCTAGCGGGCTAGGCCCAGGCGACGTCCCGTCTCCCTGCGTGCGCGGGACCCATCGCATCATTACATGCCGCGTGGCGAGTCGCGTGCCGGTGTGGGTCCCAGGGCGGCGCGGCGGAACTCGAGGCGTCGGGACCGACGACTCACATGGCTGTCCCTTCTCCTCAAGCCGGAGGCGGGTGGAGCTCAGGGGAAGCCGCCGGCTCCCCACCGTCCGCCAGACGCGGGCCCCCACCGGCTTCATGGTCTACTGAAAGGATCTATACCACCAGGTAGGCTAAAGCGACGGGGTCCTCTCCCCCTTTGCTTCGAAGAAAAACTATGCGACCGGCTGGACGTGGCCGGCCGGAGGGTGCCCAACGCATGCCAGCACCGGCTGTTGCCCCGGCCGGCTGGTCAAGCATCCGGTTGGGCCCTCGCCGGCCAATTGAGTAGTCGGCCGTCCACGGGCCGGCTCCTCCATTGACTTTGGGGCGGACGTGCCCCATCCCGTCCCTCTGTCCGCAGGTTCAACAACATGAGGCGACCGGCACGATAGGCGACCCTGTGGCTACAGTTTGACCATCTCGGCCGCTGACCCCAGTGAGCGTGACCGGGCAGGGGCAGTGCCGGTACGCCCTCGCCACTCGATTACCTGTCCCGGCATGGCTACAGTGCCGCCGGTCGTACCAGAGACTTCGACCGGCTGGTGCTAGACGACGCTCCCCCTGGCGACCCGTGTCGAGGCAGGTGAGCCAGTTGGCGGGCCCCAACAGGAGATGGGACTGCTCGGCCGGCGGGCCCCGCCCACGATGAGACAACGCAAGCAATAGGACCCTCTGGCCAGCTAGAGAGGCTGCCATCTGGGTCCCTCCACTTTGCTACTTATAGCATATTGTAAGAGCCGAGGGGTTGACCTATAAAACCCCCTGATCCCCCCATGCAACAGGGACGGACAAATAACATCTACACTCACGCTCACATCCATCAAACTTTCATCATAGTGGAGGAAGACGAGCAGGACTAGGGGTGTTACCTCCCACGGAGGGCCCCGAACATCTTGTGCCCAATCTCGCTCCCGGAGCCTGTCGAAGTCCTTTGGCCCGAACACCTTCGATAAGCCACCCCATGGCATATGTCATGAGAAAACGATGACAATTATGCTAGGGATCATTTCATGCCATGAAACTTAGCAGGTTGATAGAGGACCACATCTACTACAAAACACTAGCACTGAGCATCAGCTAAAACACCACAGATCACTTGGTAGCATCCCCTAAACATGGCATGAAAATAACTACAAATTCTCAGACTTAGGCAAAATTCAATGGGGGCAGCAATGCAGTGTTTTTAACAGAATGACATGATGACAACAAGTTTTACATATGAAGCAATCACTTAAACCACAAGATCTTGGCACACATGTATAGAGGATGACAAGTACAACAACTCAAGTCAAGGTGCCAACTCCACAGGAATAATATATGCATGAGAATCATCTGGAGAACATGACAACAAAATAACTTATTTCAACACTTAGCAATTTTTGGCTATGAGAACAACAATATTTCTTAGCATGTTTACAGCAAGAAACCCACTAAACCACAAGTTTATCATGCCAAGGAAAAATACCAGGGCCTTGTGCCCACAGAACACTACCACTTCCATGTTGTCAAGTTCACCAAAGCATGCATGGACTAGATCTTACAAAAATAACAAAATTCCACTTCATCACAAAATAATTTTTTCACAAAGTTGCTCGAATGACAAAACTAATGGCACCACTGAATTCCTGGGGTCTTCCTACCCCAAAATCATATATCACACCCCTATGTTCCCATGGACAAATCCTCAGAAAACAGATGCACAAAAATGACCTAGCAAGTAATAAGTCATAACTTGCCAAATATGACAGTTGCCAGATCTAGCCACATCAAAATTTGGACTATTTCTTAAAATAGAAATAACACGAAAAATCACATAAACATTCAAAAAAATAAAAAAGGAGAGTCCACCTGGTAGTGTCACCAGGGTCCCCTTGCAGCTGACAGGTGGGACCAGGGGCCCACTGCTAGGCTAGAAATATCACCGGAAAAGAGGGGGAGCCGTGGGATGAACGCACGACCCCCTGGTCACGCGCGGCTGGCCTGACACAGATACATGTTATTATCATATTTTCTTGTGTTGGAAATATGCCCTAGAGGCAACAATAAATTCGTTATTATCATATTTTCTTGTTCATGATAATCGTTTATTATCCATGCTATAATTGTATTGATCGGAAACGCAGATACATGTGTGGATACATAGACAACACCATGTCCCTAGTATACCTCTAATAGACTAGCTCGTTGATCAAAGATGGCAATGGTTTCCTAGTCATGGACATGAGATGTCATTTGAAAATGGGATCGCGTCATTAGGAGAATGATGTGATGGACAAGACCCAAACTACAAATGTAGCATATGACCGTGTCAATTTATTGCTAATGTTTTCTGCATGTCAAGTATCTGATCCTATGACCATGAGATCATGCAACTCACTGACACCGAAGGAGTACCTTATGTGTATCAAATGTCGCAACCTAACTGGGTGACTATAAAGGTGCTCTACAGGTATCTCCGAGGGTGTCTACTAGGTTGGCATGGATCACAATTAGTATTTGTTACTCCGTGTGACCGAGAGGTATCTCAGGGCCCACTCGGTAATACAACATCACAATAAGACTTGCAAGCAATGTGACTAAGTGTTAGCCACGGGATCTTGTATTATGGAATGAGTAAAGAGACTTGCCGGTAATGAGGTTGAACTAGGTATGGAGATACCGACGATCGAATCTCGGGCAAGTACCATACCGAAGAACAAAGGGAACATCATACGGGATTAACTGAATCCTTGCCATAGAGGTTCGACCGATAAAGATCTTCATAGAATATGTAGGAACCAATATGGGCATCCAGGTCCCGTTATTGGTTATTGACCATAGAGGTGTCTCGGTCATGTCTACATAGTTCTCGAACCCGCACGGTCTGCACACTTAAGGTTTGGTGACGTTTCGATAGTATCGAGTTATGTATGGTGGTGACCGAAGGTTGTTTAGAGTCCCGGATGAGATCCTGGACATCACGAGGATCTCCAGAATGGTCCGAAGGTAAAGATTGATATATAGGAAGTCCTATTTTGGTCACCGGAAAAGTTTTGGGCTCATCGGTAGTGTACCGGGAGTGCCGGTAGTGTACCGGGGGACCATCGGGAGAGGTATTTCGACCCAAGAGGCTACGTGGGCTGTGGGAGGAGGTATACCAGCGCCTGGTGGGCTGGCCGAAGCCTCTTCTAAGGGCCCATGTGGCTGGAGTGGTTTGAGAAGGAAAAAAATCCAAAGGTGGAGAGGTGGAAAGTGTTTCCAAGTGGAAAGGAGGAATCCTACTCCTAATAGGATTGGAGTAGGACTCCTCCACCTCCAATTTTGACCAAACCTTGAGGGTTTGAGTCTGCCTCCTCCCCTCCCTCCCTCCTATATATATTAGAGGATTTAGAGAAAAAGGTAACCCTAATAGCCACGTGCTACCTCTCCTCTAGATCACAGTTTCTCCTCTAGATCGGTTTTCAGCGGTGCTTAGGCAAAGAACTGCTGGAATAGCTCCACCACCATCGCCGCAATGCCGTCGCGCTGCCGGATAACTCATCTACCTATCTTCTCCCTCTTGCTGGATCAAGAAGGCGGAGACCGTCATCGAACTATACGTGTGCTGAACGCGGAGGTGGCGTCCACTCCGCGCTACATCGGAAGGACTGTGATCAAAATCGTGAGACGGATCGTGATATGATCGCGGGATGGATCATGATGAGTTTGCGGGACGGATCATGATTGGATCGCGGGACGGATCGTGATGAGATCACGGGATGCTCGGCGATTTGGATCACGAAGACGTTCGACTACACCAACCGCGTTTCTTAACGCTTCCCGCTTAGCGATCTACAAGGGTATGTAGATCCACTCTCCCTCTCGTAGATGCTCATCACCATGGATAGATCTTGTGTGTGCGTAGGAAATTTTTTGTTTCCCATGCAATGTTCCCCAACAGTGGCATCATGAGCTAGGTCCATGTGTAGATGAGATCTCGAGTAGAACACTAAGAGTTTTTGGGCGTTGATGCTGAGATTGCTTCCTCCCTTGGTCATGTTTTGGTTCAACGGTATTGTGGGATGAAGCGGCCCGGACCAACCTTACTCGTACGCTTATGAGAGACTGGTTCCATCGACTGACGTGTAACTTTGTTGGAGAAAGATGGCTGGCGGGTGTCTGTTTCTCCTACTTTAGTTGGATCGGATTCGACTAAGGCAGTCCTTGAGAAGGTTGAAAAGCAACTAATGTATCACCGTTGTGGTTTATGCGTAGGTGAGAATTGTTCTTGCCAGATACCCGTAGCAGCCACGTAAAACATGCAACAACAATTAGAGGACGTCTAACTTTTTTTGCAGGGTATGTTGTGATGTGATATGGCCAATTACATGATGAGATATATGTGATGTATGAGATGATCATGTGTTGTATAGAATATCACGACTTGCATGTCGATGAGTATGGCAACCGGCAGGAGCCATAGGGTTGTCTTTAATTATTGTATGACCTGCATGTCAATGATTAAGCACTATGTAATGCTTTACTTTATCGCTAAACGGTAGCAATAGTAGTAGAAGCATGGTGGGCGCGACAACCACGATGCCGACAGATTGATAAAGATCAAGATGATTAAGATCATGGTGTCATGAAGGTGACGATGGAGATCATGTCGGTGCTTTCAAGATGGAGATCAAAAGCACAAGTTCATGGCCATATCATGTCACCTATGATTTGCATGTGATGTTAATCCTTTTATGCACCTTGTTTTGCTTAGGATAACGGTAGCATTATAAGGTGATCCCTCACTTAAATTTCATGATGAATTGTGTTCTCCCTGAGTGTGCACCATTGTGAAAGTTCGTCATGTCGAGACACCACGTGATGATCAGGTGTTATAGACTCTACGGTCACATACAACGGGTGCAAGCCAGTGTTGCACATGCAGAACACTCAGGTTAAACATCACGAGCCTAGCATGTACAAACATGGCCTCGCAACACAATTGACCGAAAGGTCAAACATGAGTCATATATGATCAACATGATGATGTTCACCATTGAAACCACCTCAACTCACGTGATGATCGGACTTGAATTGGTGAATTTGGATCATGTATCACTCGAATGACCGGAGGGATGTCAATTTGAGTGGGAGTTCTTAAGTAATATGATTAGTTGAACTCATTATCATGAACATAGCCAGTAGTGTCTTTGCAAATTATGTTGTAGCTTACAATATAGCTCCCTTGAAATTTTATATGTTCCTAGAGAAATAGAGTTGAAAGATGATATTAGCAATATTGCAGACTGGGTCCGTGATCTGAGGATTGTCCTCATTGCTGCACAGAGGGCTTATGTCCTTAATGCACTGCTCTGTGCGCTACCCCCTCTAGTGTCATCTATAGATGTTGTGAACATCTGACAGCCACATTCCGATGACTACTTGATAGTTATGTGTGTGATGCATTACGGCTTAGAATTGAGGCTCCAAAACGTTTTGAACGTCACGGAACATATGAGATGTTCTAAGAGCTGAAATTTTGATCTCAAGCTCATGCCCGTGTTGTGAGATATGAGATCTCCAACAATATTCTTTGCCTGCAAGATGAAGGGGAGTAGCTTAATCGTTGAGCATGTCCTCAGATTGTCTGGGTGCTACAATCGCTTGAATCGAGTGGGAGTTGACCTGCCAGATAAGATAGTGATTGATATAGTTCTCCAAGTCACTGTCACTAAGCTACTAGAACTTGGTGATGAACTACAAAATGCCAGGGATGGAAATAATGATCCCCGATCTGTTCGCGATGTTTGAGATCGCGAAGGTAGAAATCAAAAAGGAGCATCAAGTGTTGATGGTTAGTAAAACCAGTAGTTTCGAGAAGGTCAAGGGCAAGAAGGGAAACTTCATGGATGGCAAGTCAGTTGCTGCTCTAGTGAAGCAACCCAAATTTGAACCCAAACCCAATACTAAGTGCTTCTATTATGAGGAGAGCGGTTGCTGAAGCGGAACAACCCTAGATACTTGGTAAATAAGAAGGATGACAGCGTCGACAGAAGTATATTTGATATACTTGTTATTGATGTGTACCTTGCTAGTACTCCTAGTGGCACCTGGGTATTGGATACCGATTCGGTTGCTAAATGTTAGTAACTCGAAATAAAAGCTGCGGAATAAACGGAGAACTAGTGAAGGGTGAGGTGGTGATGTGTGTTGGAAATGTTTCCAAGGTTGATGTGATCGACATCACACACTCTCTCTACCTTCGGGATTAGTGATGAACCTAAATAAATGTTATTTGGTGTTTTGTGTTGAGCATGAACGTGATTAGATCGTGTTTATTGCAACACGGTTATTCATTTAAGTTAGAGAATAATTGTTATTCTTTTTACATGAATAATACCTTCAATGGTCATGCACTCACTGAGAATGGTTTGTTGAATCTTGATCATAGTAATACACATGTTCGTAACATTGATGCCAAATGATACAAAGTTAATAATGATGGTACCACATACTTGTGGCACTGTCGCTAAATGTCATATTGGTATAAAGTGCATGAAGAAACTCCATGCTAATGGATCTTCGGACTCGTTCGATTTCGAATCGGTTGAGACATGCAAACCATGCCTCTTGGGCAAGATGACTAAGGACCCCGTTTTCTGTATTGATGGAGCGGGCAAGTGATTTATTGGAAATGATACATGTTGATGTATGCAATCCAATGAGTCTTGTAGCGTGCGGTGAATATCGTTATTTTCTTTGCATCACTGATGATTTGGGTAGATATAGTGTATATTTACTTAATGAAACACAATGAATCGTTTGAAAGGTTCAAGCGAATTCAAAGTGAAGTTTAAGATCATCGTGACAAGAAGATAAAAATGTCTGCGATATGATCGTGGAGGTGAATATCTGATTTACGAGTTTGGCATACAACTTTAGACAATGTGAAAGTTGTTTCACAACTCATGCCACCTGGAACACCATAGTGTGATGCTGTGTTCGAACGTCATAGTCGTGCTTTATTGGATATGGTGCGTGCTATGATGTCTCTTATCGTTTTGCTACTATAATTTTGGGGTTATGCATTAGAGACAACTACATTCACTTTAAATAGGGCACCATCTAAATCCGTTGAGATGACACCGTGTGAATTATGGTTTGATAGAAACCTAAGCTGTCATTTCTTAATGTTTAGGGCTGCGACACTTTTGTGCAAAATTATTTCACCTAATGAGCTCGAACCCAAAGCAGACAAATGCTTCTTCATATGATACCCTAAGAACAGTTGGGTGAACCTTCTATCTTAGATCTAGGCATAAAATGTTTGTTGCTAAAACTGGGTCCTTTCTGGAGAAAAAGTTTCTCTCGAAAGAATTGAGTGGGGGGAAGATAGAACTTGTTGAGGTTATTGAAGCTTTGTTTCAACGAGAGAGTAGCGCAGCATAGGAGGATGTTTCTATGAAGCCTACGTTAGTTCAAGAGGAAGTTAATGATGATGATCATGAAGCTCCGGACAAGTTACTATCGAACCTCGTAGGTCGACAAGGATGTGTACTGCTCCTGAGTGGTACGACAACCCTGTCTTAGAGGTCATGTTGTTGGACAACGATGAACCTATGATCTATGGAGAAGCAATGATGGGCCCGGATTCCGACAAATGGTTAGAGGCCATGAAATCCGAGAACAGATCCATGTATGAAAACCAAGTATAGACTTTGGTAGACTTGCTCGTTGGATGGAAGGTCGTCAAGTACAAATGGACCTTTAAAATGAAGAGGAACGCTGATGGTAAATGTCACCATTTATAAAGCTCGACTTGTCGCAAAGAAGTTTCCGACAAAGTTCAAAGGAGTTGACTGCGATGAGACTCTCTCACTCGTAGCGATGCTAAAGTCTGTTGGAATTATGTTAGCGGTTGCTGCATTTTTCAATTATGAAATCTGGCAGATGGATGACAAAACATCGTTTCGTTAACAGTTTACTTGAGGAAAAGTTGTACGTGATACAACCAGAAGGTTTTGTCAGTCCTAAGGATGCTAAAAGGTGTGCAAGCTCCCGCAATCCTTCTAAGGGATGGAGTAAGCATCTCGGAGTTGGAATATATGCTTTGATGAGGTGATGAAAGTTTTTTGAGTTTATACAAAGTTTATCAGAAACTTGTATTTACAATAAAGTGAGTGTGAGCACTATATAGTTTTTGATAAGCATATGTGGATGACATATTGTTGATCAGAAATGATGTAGAATCTCTGGAAAGCATAAAGGGTTGTTCCAAAAGAGTTTTTCAAAGGAAGACCTGGATAAAGCTACTTCATTGTTGGGCATCGTGATCTATAGAGATAGATCAAGACGTCTGATAAGACTTTCAATGAGTACATACCTTGACAAGATTTTGAAATAGTTCAAAATGGATCAGTTAAAGAAAGAGTTCTTGCCTGATTTGTAAGGTGTGAAGTTGAGTGAGACTCAAAGCTCGACCATGACATAAGAAAGAGAAAGGATGAACATTGTCCCCTATGTCTTGGCCATAGGCTCTATATAATATGCCATGCTATGTACCGTACCTGTGTGTGCCTTGCCATGACTCTGTCTAGGGGTACAAGAGTGATCTAGGAGTGGATCACTGGATAGCGGTCAAGATTATCCTTAATAACTAAAGGACTAAGGAAATGTTTCTTGATTATGGAGGTGATGAAGTGTTCGTCGTAAAAAGTTACGCCGATGCAAGCTTTAACACTGATCCGGATGGCTCTTAGTAGCAATCCGGATACGTATAGTGGAGCAGCCATTTGGAATAGTATGACATAGAGATTTGTAATGTACACATGGATCTGAATGTCGCAGACCCGTTCACTAAAAGACCTCTCTCTCTCACATGCAAAGCAAGATCAAGCCCTAGAACTCATTGGGTGTTAGATTCATAACAATGCGAATCACATGGTGACGTGAACTAGATTGTTGACTCAAGTGCAAGTGGGAGACCACATGGTGATGTGAACTAGATTATTCACTCTAGTGCAAGTGGGAGACCACATGGTGATGTGAACTAGATTATTGACTCTAGTGCAAGTGGGAGACTATTGGAAATATGCCCTAGAGGCAATAATAAATTCATTATTATCATATTTCCTTTTTCATGATAATCGTTTATTATCCATGCTATAATCGTATTGATCGGAAACACAGATACATGTGTGGATACATAAACAACACCATGTCCCTAGTATGCATCTAATAGACTAGCTCATTGATCAAAGATGGCTATGGTTTCCTAGTCATGGACATGAGATGTCATTTGATAACGGGATCACGTCATTAGGAGAATGATGTGATGGACAAGACCCAAACTTCAAACATAGCATATGATCGTGTCAGTTTATTGCTACTGTTTTCTGCATGTCAAGTATCTTTTCCTATGACCATGAGATCGTGCAACTCACTGACACCAGAGGAGTACCATGTGTATATCAAATGTCGCAACGTAGCTGGGTGACTATAAAGGTGATCTACAGGTATCTCCGAGGGTGTCTACTGGGTTGGCATGGATCACAACTAGTATTTGTTACTCCGTGTGACAGAGAGGTATCTCAGGGCCCACTCGGTAATACAACATTACAATAAGCCTTGCAAGCAATGTGACTAAGTGCTAGCCATGATATCTTGTATTATGGAACAAGTAAAGAGACTTGCTTGTAACAAGGTTGAACTAGGTATGGAGATACCGACGATCGAATCTCGGGCAAGTAACATACCAAAGAACAAAGGGAACATCATACAGGATTAACTGAATCCGTGACATAGAGGTTCGGCCAATAAAGTTCTTCGTAGAATATGTAGGAACCAATATGGGCATCCAGGTCCCGCTATTGGTTATTGACCGTAGAGGTGTCTCGGTCATGTCTACATAGTTGTCGAACCCGCAGGGTCTGCACACTTAAGGTTCGGTGACGTTTCGGTAGTATAGAGTTATGTATGGTGGTGACCAAAGGTTGTTTGAAGTCCTGGATGAGATCCCTAACATCACGAGGAGCTCCGGAATGGTCCGGAGGTAAAGATTGATATATAGGAAGTCCTGTTTTGGTCGTCGGAAAAGTTCCGGGCTCATCGATAGTGTACCAGGAGTGCCGGTAGTGTACTGGGGGACCATCGGGAGAGGTATTTCAACCGAAGAGGCTACATGGGCTGTGGGAGGAGGCAAACCAGCCCCTGGTGGGATGGCCAAAGCCTCCTCTAAGGTCCCATGTGGCTGGAGTGGTTTGAGAAGGAAAAAATCCAAAGGTGGAGAGGTGAAAAGAGTTTCCAAGTGGAAAGGAGGAATCCTACTCCTAATAGGATTGGAGTAGGACTCCTCCACCTCCAATTTCTACCAAACCTTGAGGGTTTGAGGCTACCTCCTACCCTCCCTCCCTCCTATATATACTAGAGGATTTAGAGGAAAAAGCTAACCCTAATAGCCACGTGCTACCTGTCCTCTAGATCGGTTTTCAGCCGTGCTTAGGCGAAGCCTTACTGGAATAGCTCCACCACCATCGCCGCAACGCCATCGTGCTGCCGGAGGACTCATCTACTTCACTACTCCCTCTTGCTGGATAAGGAAGGCGGAGATCTTCATCGAGCTATACATGTGCTGAACGCGGAGGTGCCATTCGTTCGGCGCTAGATCGGAAGGACCGTGATCAAGATCGCGAGACGGATCGTGATGAGATCGTGGGACGGATTGTGATGAGTTCGCGGGACGGATCGTGATTGGATCACGGGACGGATCGTGATAAGATCGCGGGATGCTCGGCGATTTGGATCGCGAAGACATTCGACTACACCAACCGCGTTTCTTAACGCTTCCCACTTAGTGATCTACAAGGGTATGTCGATCCACTCTCCCTCTCGTAGATGCTCATCACCATGGATAGATCTTGCGTGTGCATAGGAATTTTTTTGTTTCCCATGCAATGTTACACAATAGCATGGCCCATACACAAGCAAATGGCAGGGATTCTCTTTCCCCAAGCCGAGGAACAAAGCGACAGTGCTGGCAACGCCAGCGGTGGCCTCCAGCGATGGCGACCACCGATAGGACCTGTGGGTGTTCCATTCCCAGGGTGTGTGAGGCAGGTGAGGCACTACAGGGCGACGCTCGAGATCGAGCAAGGGCTCTGCTCGGGGCCATGGCAGAGCGAGATGACGCTGGTTCAACGAGGCAAACTTGTGTGCTACAGGGCGCTGTGGATGGTGAATGGCACGCACGGCAAGCTGGGCAGGGCTAGCGATGGGGCAAATGGTGCACCTAGGCAAGACAACGGCTCTATGAAGATCTTTGACGAAGATGTTCAGACAAGCGACCAAAGCGCGGGGAACACATTGACGACACATATGGAACTACGTGCACACGAATCTAACCATGATGCAGGTGAGGGGAATGGAAGGAGGGGTCATACCTCCTCACCTAGGACAAGCAATTGGAGGCAGGCCTACAACGAGGGGTCGACGGGGAGGCAAAGAACTCCGGCGTCGCTCGAGTGTGACATCCCAAGTGATGTCCCTACCTTATTTGTCATGTAATCCATATGTATGACCTTGTGACATGAGCTATGATATGGTTTCTCCTTGTCATTCTTGTGTTGTTCTTGCATTCATCCATTCATGCATCATGGCATCCATCATTTCATCATCATACCTTCCATGTTTTGCTTGTGTTTGTGGGTCTTCTATTGGATCTTGTTTATGTGGTTTGTGCCTTGTGTTGATGTGGCTTGAGAGTGGTGGTTGGCTTGTGTGCATCTCTCAACCTCTTCTCCTCCCCCTCTTTCCCTTTGCAACCCCCTTCTTCCAAATATCCCTTTTCCTACTTATTATTTATCTCCAGATTTCAAGTTTTATAAAACCCTTTTAAAAATGTTCATGTGTTAGCCCAATATGTCCTATGAATATTGGGAGTGTAGCTTTTCATATTTGAATAGGTTTGGTTTCTAAAAACTATTTAAGCAGGGGCTGTTTTATTATTATATTAATAAAATAACTTGTTTTAAAAATCAACCTAATATTTTATTTAAGAGGAGCATTTTGTCTTCTTCTCAAAAATGTTTTTGTTTTGGGCTAAAACCTTTTATAAATGCAAGGTGGAATTAATTGAGTTGGCTGTTTATTTTAAAAGGAAGAAAACCCTGGTTTTTTTTGTCTGAGAGAGTGAGAGAGAGGCTGGTGGGCCGAGGCCCAGCCCAGGACCATAGTAACGGCCACCTGCCCCGTCTCCCACCTCCGTCAGTCGGGTTTAGAGAGGCAGAGCAACGTCGCCGTCACTTTCCGTCGCGTCCCCGTCTGCCTGAGGCCTTTTAAGCCTCTCCTCGTCATCCGTGACCCCACGTTAGGGTTCCCTCTTCCTTCTTCCTCGCCGCCGCCACCATCTCCTTCTTCTTCCTCCTCCTTCTTCCCCCGTTTCTCTTCTTCTTCGTCGGGTTCAGAGAGAGGTAGGTTCAGAGGAGAGAGCTTGCCGCCGCGTCGTCGCCTCCGGTGGGGCTCGTCACCGTCGGAGATGGCCACCGCGCTCCTGGAGGCCCTCGTCTTCCTCCTCGTCGAAGGAGCGGAGCCGATCTCCTTCCCCTTCGTCGCCGACGCGTCCCCGAGCGGCTCCATCCCCTTCTTCCCCTCCGTCGAGCTTGTCTCGTGTCGTTCGAGCCCAAGGTGAGCCGCCGACCCCCGTAGGTCTTCTCCTCCGTGCGTAGCTCGTTTCGGTCGCCGCCGTCGCATGGTCGCCGCCAGTAGGTTCAAATACAAATCCGTTACTCGTTTTAATATCGAGAGGAGTAAAACCTCTTTAAAAGCATTCAACACATTTCCATATATAGGAGTATTATATGTCAAAATTAACAAAATAATAAATGCCATTTATTGAACATTTTTATTCTGGCATTTGAACACTTCGAAAAAAATAATATTTTCAAAAATTGCCTATTTGGTTTTAAAACCTTTTGCAAATATTTTTCAAAAGACCCCCTGGTTTTTATAGCTCAAATTAATCACCAAGAAGACCCTGGTGTGGAGTGTCATGTTACTCCCCTCTTATTTGAACTTTTCACCAAGATTTTCCAATAGGTGAAAGCAACACATTGAAAGTAGAAAGAGCTTTCAGAAATTCAGAAGGGGCATTTCAACATTTCCATACATTCAAGCAATGATGATGATGGATGCATAGCTATATTTCATAACATTCCAAAATTGAATTTTGTGATGTTACACATGTAGTGTGTGCTTGGCACATTGGGTGTGCCATGTGATGTATGTGAGTGTGAGTGGTGTGTGTATGTCTACATACACTCACCCATGTGATGTGTAGCTCCATGTGTAGGGTTTTACCTATTTTGAGCATATGAGCATGAATCCTTCTAGCTAGTTTCATGCTTGCATATTGATGCCATGCCATGTTAACATGTTCCTAGGTTCCTATTTATTCATTTCCAACTTGTAAGCATAGAGCCCATGCCATCTATATGCATTTTCATCATGTCATTTAAGTGCCATAAGTCGTCCGTGGGGGATAGGGTCAAATTTCGACCTAGCCTTCCTCCCCCTTGATCCACACAAGTATAGGGGTATGAGTAATGCATTTGGGGTAGATTCAACCCAGGAATGCACCTGTGAAGTCAGATTTGACTTTGGGGCAACTTGACAAAACTGCATTTTTATGCTGTGATGCCCATTTGTCTTTTTCATATGATTTAATCTATGGATGCTTTCAAGATCTTGCCAACATGATTTTGTTAGTCAAAGTTGTGGGGAATGTCCCAGTATTTTTGCTATTCCTGTCATATCCCTAGATAAGTGGGAACCATGCTGTTTATCAAGCTACTTTCTGTTTCTGCCAACCTGCTCTAAAAATGGATGTCTGGAAAATCTGTTGTTATTGTTTTGCCATGTTATGTGGGGTGTAGAAAGTGATGTGTTGTGAATTTGACCATGTTCAGTGTTAGTTATTTGTAGTAGATATTGTCTTCTACCATCATGTCGATTTTCATGCCATTTGGATATACCTAACATATTTAACCAGTGATGTTAACTTGTTACTTTATTAACCCAGATTCCAGAAAACTGGAATTTTCACAAAGTCCCTAAAAACCTGCTTCATCATGCCTACTTGACAGCTCCATGCATAGTGAGGTGTAGCTCTTTTGCTGATTGCATAGTTGGATGAATTGGTGTGTTTGTGATATAGTTTATGTACATGTCTTGTTTGTGGCTGTAGAGTTCCTGTAGCAATAGTTGTGAGCTTGTCAAATTGATATGTTGCTGTTTTGTGACAGATTTGGGGTTATGTTGTTTTGTGTGTGGTGGGAGCTATAATCCATAGAATTGGGTGATTCTTGAGTCTATTGTGATTGGTTTTTCATCACCTATCCAGTGGCTACTGTGGAATGCCAATAATTACCCCAGGTATTTGGTGGTCTTGTGTTTTGCCTTCGTGCCATGTCGTGAGCGTATCTCGAGAACCGTAGCTCCGTTTCTTGCGATCCTTATATGCATTTTCATCGATTTTTCATGCTGCAACCATATTTTCCATGTTCATCCATGGCTAAATAACTTAACATGAGGTTCTGTCCAGATCCATTAATTAACAACTTTGCATGTGAGACATGACTAGTTTTAGGATTGACATGATTTAATCCTTGATTAAATGGATCATGCATCATCTTGGTTGTGCATTGCAACTTGGTTGGTTATTTATTGTCTGTTTCTCTTGGGTAGACGTGGGTGTCGAAACTGAGTTCGAGGACCCTGGATAGTGCCACTACGAGGATCCCGCTACTTGTTCCGCTGACGAACCATCAGGCAAGATGATCGTACCCGAATCCCAATACTATCTTTGCTTCCTAGTTACTCGTTCTTATCGTTACAAGTGCGCTACCTACCACATGATATCAGCCCCCATGTTGCCATGACAGCCTCTAACCTCCACAACCCAGCAAACGTTTGATTGGCTAAGTTACCGCTGCTCAGCCCTCTTATAGCGTTCTTAGTTGCAGGTTGTTACATGTGATAACATGGATTGGATAACACAAATAAATTCTGTTGTTTAATTTAATGCACATATATATCTGGTATTGGTGGAAGGCTTGGCCTTTTGCTAAGTGATTTGTTCCGCTCATACCGCCATTAGTTCCTTGTTACCGGTGTTATGTTTTCCATATTTTGCGCTCCTAACATGCTTGGGGTTGTTATGGGGACCCCCTTGATCATTCGGTTGAGATTAGAACTTGTCTAGCAAGACCCAACTTTGGTACTACATTTGCTAATAACTAATGAACTTGCATAGGGTCTTGCAAACCCGTGGATAATTAATCAACCCCTGGGCCAGTGCTCCTCATGAGTGTTGGTCCAAACTAGAGCCGTGTGCAGGGCCAACCCGGGGCAACTCGGGAGATATCTATCAGGCCACCGTACGCTATGCTTATCCGCCGTGTCCTAAGAATGAGAAACGCGGCTCTTATCAGGTTCGTCGACAGGTCGGGTGGTCTTGCTGGATTTGTTTTACCTTATCGAAAGTCTTGCGTGTGGGGTCTGACTTTCTTCGGGTTTACTCGAGGTGTTGGCCTCCTTGGGAATTGTCTATGATGATCGCGAGAACCGCGTTCGAGACTATTCCCACGGAGTGTGGTTATTTGTGATGGACTAGTTGGAGCACCCCTGCAGGGTCAAATCTTTCAGAAAGCCATGCCCGCGGTTATGTGGCAACTTGGATATTTGTTTAACACCTGGTTATAGAAAACTTGAAGTAAACCGTAATTAAAAATACACCAACTGTTTGAGTAACCGTGATCGTCTCTGCTCGTGATCATGAACCGAGAGAGAACACGGTGGGGTTATGATTGACGTAAGTAAGTGTTCAGGATCTCCTAGAGATCATTCTAGATGCGATCGTCTACGTAGGCCACTCACATTTATTTCATGTTGCGTAAGCTAGCCACCATAAACTGCTTAGTGCTGCTGCAAACTAAACATCACCCTTCTTTCCTAAAGCTTAAATAGTCTTGTTACCCGGGCACATGATAGCTGAGTCCCTGTGGCTCACAGTTTACTACAACAATCCAGATGCAGGATCAGATGAGTTCGTGCAGGATGATCTTACTCAGCTCTAGTGGGAGTATGATGAGGAGAGAGGCAGGATGTATGTGACATATCCGGATGAGTAGAGGACCTGGTCATGATCTTTAGGATAGCTTGATAGTATCATTTGCAACTTCTTTTATCGTTTGATTTCGTCCGTAGTCGGACCCTGTGTTCAACTTGATGCTATGATTTGAGTGACATTGTAAGTTAGCATGTGACGAGTGTAAGCCAACTTGTAGACTCTTCTCATTCAGTATTGTATGTTGTAATGATACTATTCTTGCTAATGGCAAGATGCGCCTCTATCCCTTGCGAGGCCCTCGTGACTGACACAGATAGGCGCGCATCTTGGGCGTGACAAGTTGGTATGAGAGCCATACGACCATAGGAGCCTTTGCTTGTTCGAACATGGCCGAGTTGTGTCTAGTAAAACTATTTTGAGTCTAGTTATATCGGAGAGTAGGATTCTTTTTACTCCTCTTCTATGCTCTGGTGAGGTTTCCGACTTAGGAATTTTAATTCTACTCCTCTCCTCGCTCAAATTTTTTTAGGATCACGCGGGTCTATTGGAATCTATATAATGCTGATGTGACAGGGTTCTGTCTTGGTGCCTCCTGTCTGACTTGATTTCTTCCGGGGAGTTGAGGTCCGAGGAATGTTGGCACATCGTTATCATTCAGCTTCCTTGATATCTCAGGATGGAGAATGTTCGAAATTGCTTCAATACTTATCGTGGTGAGATAAGGTCGGAGTCACCTAGTGCTGGGGAGGCGTCCGGGGTACCACCATGCTTTGGTATCGTTGTGAGTTCGAGGATTCAAGATTAGGTGAGTTTGCGAAATGTCTTGAATTATGGTGTGGAAGGTTGCGGATGCAGTCGCAGCTGATTGCCTAGGGCAGGTTCCTGATTCCGCAACCCGAATCGCATAAACAAGAAAGTTTTCGGAAGTTCATAGGTGGGAAATCTTGTAGTCATCTAGGATCATCTTCTCCAGATGTATTGGGCATGTACATTTGTTTAGAGCGCTTAGCTCAATAATTTTTGTGTTATTGCAAGTAGCTTATTATGTCTAATGATGTTATCATGATCCGAAGAAGAATTCTTACTAATTTTTCAGTAGGAAGGCTATGTGTGTTGTTCAATTCTTTCAAGCTTTTGATTCAGCTTATGTCTCATCTTATCAATGAGGCTAATGCGTTTTGTCCATCTTTAGGATGGCTCCACCAACTCGCAGCAATCCGGGTCGTGGTGAGGAGCATACTGATGTTCCACCACCACCCCGCCTCCTCCGCCTCCTCCTCCAGAAGCTTGGCAAGCTGTGATGGCCGCGACCAATGCAAACACCCAGAAGTTGCTCAGGCTGTTGCAAGAAAGGGAGCAGGGTCAGCAAGGTTTTCAAGGCAATTTTCAGAATCAATTGCAGTTTGCGACACTCAATTAGTTCCTTGCCAACCAGCCCAAGACTTTCACCTGTTGTGAGCAGCCTCTAGATGCTGATGATTGGCTTCGTGATATGAGTAAGCATTTTGAGTGCAGCAATGTCAGGCCAGAGGACTTTGTCAGATTTGCGTCGTTCCAGCTGAAGGGTCACGCAGCTAATTGGTGGCAACAGTACAAGGATTCCAGGGGCGATCGTGTTGTTACTTGGGACGATTTCCATCGTGACTTCAGGGCTCATTACATTCCGACAAGTTTTGTCGAGGAGATGCGTGAGAAGTTCAGGCACCTGAAGCAGGGAACCAAGTCAGTCTACCAGTACAACATTGAGTTCTAGAATCTAGCTCGTCATGCCAAGCAAGATGTTCCAGATGATAAGGCTATGATCTATCAGTTCAGGGGTGGTCTCAAGGATGAGCTTCTGCCAGGCCTTGTTCTTCAAGAGCCTTGTGAGTTTGATCAGTTCTACAACATGGCTTTGAAGATTGAAGCAGCTCAGCTCAAGTTGGAGAACTCCAAGAAGTGTTCAAGGGATTCATATTCTTCCTCTTTCGGCTCTCAGATGGTTCCTAAGCAGCAGAAGTATTGGGCGCCAAATCCTCTTCCGTTTTGTCCTCCTCCTCAGCAGAAGCAGTTTGGTGCTCGTGGTTCTTCCCACCCGCCCAACCCAGGTTCCCAGCAGAAGAATCAGGCATCCAAGGATGTTCTTGTTCCTCCTCCAACCAATGTTCGTCCGCTCTCTGAGGTGACTTGTCACAAGTGTGGCCAGAAGGGTCACTATGCTAACAAGTGCAACCAGCGGCGTCTTCCGCCTCCTCCTCCTGTCAAGCCTCCACGCAATGCTATGGTGAAGCATAATCCCAAGTCCGCAAGAGTGAATATGGTGAATACAGCAGAGGCAGAGGATTCTTCTCAAGTGATCATGGGTAATCTCTCAGTCAATTCTATTCCAGCAAAAGTTTTGTTTGATTTTGGTGCATCGCATTGTTTCATGTCCCGTTCATTCTTTGCAATGCTTGAGTTTGCGTGTCAAGATCTCCTTAGACCTGTGTTAGTGGTGTCCCCTGGGAAGTTAATGAATTCCAATTGCATGGTACCGGATGTTTCTATCAAGATGGGCAATTATTCTTTTCTGGCTTCTCCAATTGTTCTCGGGAATTCTGATATTGATCTCATTTTGGGCATGGACTTCCTGGCTATTAATGAGGCTCATATTGATTGCAAAGCAAAAGAAGTCAAGCTGACTCATCCTTCAGATGACGTGATTATTTTCGCAGCTCGCGATGACACAATCCATCTCTTTGCTCTTAATGAGAAGGGTGAAATCTCGGCGATTTCTCAAATTCCGGTGGTTTGTGAGTATGAAGATGTGTTTCTAGAAGAATTGCCACGAATGCCTCCGCACCGGCCAGTTGACTTCGTGATTGATCTCGAGCCCAGAACTGAACCGGTATGCAAGCGCCCGTATAAACATGGCCCCGAAGAGCTAAAAGAGTTGAAGAAGTAGCCAGATGAGCAAGAACGTCTGGGTCTGATCAGGCCAAGTTCTTCTCCATGGGTTGTGGTGTTCTGTTTGTCAAGAAGAAGGATGGCACGGATCGTCTTTGTGTGGACTACCGGCCATTGAACAAGAAGACAATCAGAAACAAGTACCCACTTCCCAACATCAATGAGTTGTTTGAGCAACTGAAAGGTGTCAAGGTTTTCTCGAAGCTTGATCTTCGCATGGGTTACCATCAAATTCGCATTCGCGAAGAAGACATTCCCAAGACCGCGTTTAGGACAAGTTTTGGCTCGTATGAGTACACCGTTATGTCGTTTGGTCTTGCGAATGCTCCTCCAACCTTCTCAGGGATGATGAATTTCATCTTCTCTCCCTTGAAGAATGAGTTTGTCTTGGTTTATCTTGATGATATTCTGGTGTTCTCGGAGACAGAAGAAGATCATTCAGAGCATCTCCGCCTTGTGCTTGACAAGCTAAGGGAACATAGGTTCTATGCCAAGGTTTCCAAGTGTGAGTTTTGGCATAATGAAGTGGTGTACCTCGGGCATGTCATCTCTGTCGAGGGAATTAAAGTGCACCCTGAGAAAGTCGAGGCAATATTGAAGTGGGAACCTGCTCAGAATGTGAAGCAGCTTTGGAGCTTCCTCGGGCTTGCTTGTTATTGCAAAAGATTCGTGGAGAACTTCTCTCAAATTGCTAAGCCTCTGTCCAATCTCCTTCAGAAGAGTCTCAAGTATGTTTGGTCTCCTGAGTGCGATGCGGCGTTCAATATGCTCAAGCAGAGACTGACTTCAGCTCCAGTTATTGTTCCTCCGGAGCAGTCCAAGCCTTTCCAAGTTTTTTGTGATGCTTCTCTCCAAGGCCTCGGTGGGGTTCTTATGCTAGATAAGAAGATTGTGGCCTACACCTCGCGTCAGTTGAAGCCTGCCAAAAAGAACTACCCCACTCATGATCTTGAGTTGGCGGCAGTTGTGCATGCTCTTATGACTTGGAGGCATTTGTTGTTGGGTAGACCAGTTGAGGTGTACACCGATCACAAGAGCTTGAAGTACATTTTCACTCAGCCCAATCTCAATCTTCGGCAATCGCGTTGGGTGGAAATGCTTGAGGACTTCAATCCAAGCATTGAGTATACTCCTGGGAAAGCAAATGTCATTGCAGACGCGCTCAGCCGTAAGGCGTACTCCAATAGTCTGATCTTGAAGCCTTTTCAACCCGAGCTTTGTGAAGCCTTATGCAAGCTCAACCTCCAAATGATTCCGCAAGGATTTCTTGTCAATCTTCAAGTCTCTCCGACTCTGGAAGATCAGGTTCGCCAAGCGCAGCTGCTAGACGCTATGGTGAAGGAAGTGAAGAAAGTTGTGGCCAAGAGCATTCCTAAGTATAAGTGCTTTCGTATCGATGACAAAGATACCTTGTTCCTTGTGGACCATCTTGTGGTTCCGAAAGGTGATCTCAGAAAGGTTATCATGGACGAAGCACACAATTCCCTTCTATCCATTCATCCAGGCAGCTCCAAGATGTAGCACGACCTCAAGCAGACCTTCTGGTGGACTCGCATGAAACGTGAAATTTCTCAGTTCATGAATGAGTGTGATGTTTGTCACAGAGTGAAGGCGGAGCATCAACGTCCAGCAGGTCTTTGGCCTTTGCCTATCCCAGAGTGGAAATTCGATCATGTGGAGATGGATTTCGTAACTGGGTTTCCTAAGTCCAAGAGAGGCAACGATGCCATCTTTGTGGTTATCGACAAGCTGTCAAAAGTTGCTCATTTCCTGCCAGTCAAAGAATCTATCTCGGCAGCTCAGCTTGCAGAGTTGTATACGTCAAGGATAGTCTCTTTGCATGGTATTCCTCAGCTCATCTCTTCTGACCGTGGAAGTCTCTTCACTTCCAAGTTTTGGGAATCCTTCCAGACTACTATGGGTACTAAGATCCGTTTCAGCACGGCATTCCATCCGCAGACAAGTGGTCAAGTTGAGAGGGTCAATCAGATGCTTGAAGATATGCTCAGAGCCTATGTGATATCGTTCGACATGAATTGGGAAGATTGCCTCCCATATGCTGAATTCTCATACAACAATAGCTTCCAAGCTAGTTCAGGCAAGGCCCCATTCGAGATTCTCTATGGCAGAAAGTGTCGTACCCCGCTTAGCTGGTCTAAAACCGGTGAGCGTCAGATATTGGGCAATGACATGATCACTGAAGCAGAAGAAATGTGCCATGTCATTTGTGAGAACCTCAAAGCAGCTCAGTCCCGTCAGAAGAGCTATTATGATAGCAAACATCGGGATGTTTCCTTCCAAGTGGATGATCTTGTCTATCTCAAAGTTTCTCCCATGAGAGGCACGCAGCGATTTGGAATCAAAGGGAAGCTAGCTCCTCGTTTCGTTGGTCCATTCAAAGTTGTTGACAAGAGAGATGGTATTGCATATCAACTTGAGCTTCCTCCAAATTTTGCAAACGTGCATGATGTCTTCCATGTTTCTCAGCTCCGGAAATGCTTCAAGACTCCAGAGCGAACCATTGACCTCCAAGACATCGATCTTCAAGCTGATCTTTCTTATCGTGAGCACCCAGTTGCAATTCTTGAAGAAACTGAGCGTAAGACTCGCAACAAGTCTATCAAGTTCCTCAAGGTGAAGTTGTCTCATCATTCCGACAAAGAAGCTACTTGGGAACATGATGACCTACTCCATTCTGAATTCCCAGACTTCTTCCGTTCCTAGATCTCGAGTTGAGATCCTCTTGTAGTGTGGGAGAGTTGTGACATCCCAAGTGATGTCCCTACCTTATTTGGCATGATATCCATATGTATGACCTTGTGACATGAGCTATGATATGGTTGCTCCTTGTCATTCTTGTGTTGTTCTTGCATTCATTCATTCATGCATCATGGCATCCATCATTTCATCATCATGCCTTCCATGTTTTGCTTGTGCTTGTGGGTCTTCTATTGGATCTTGTGTACGTGGTTTGTGCCTTGTGTTGATGTGGCTTGAGAGTGGTGGTTGGCTTGTGTGCATCTCTCAACCTCTTCTCCTCCCCCTCTTTCCCTTTGCAACCCCCTTCTTCGAAATATCCCTTTTCCTACTTATTATTTATGTCCAGATTTCAAGTTTTACAAAACCCTTTTAAAAATGTTCATGTGTTAGCCCAATATGTCCTATGAATATTGGGAGTGTAGCTTTTCATATTTGAATAGGTTTGGTTTCTGAAAACTATTTAAGCAGGGGCTGTTTTATTATTATATTAATAAAATAACTTGTTTTAAAAATCAACCTAATATTTTATTTAATAGGAGCATTTTGTCTTCTTCTCAAAAGTGTTTTTGTTTTGGGCTAAAAACTTTTATAAATGCGAGGGGGAATTAATTGAGTTGGCTATTTATTTTAAAAGCAAGAAAACCCTGGTTTTTTGTTTTTTTGTCTAAGAGAGTGAGAGAGAGGTAGGTGGGCCGAGGCCCAGCCCAGGACCACAGTAACGGCCACCTGCCCCGTCTCCCACCTCCGTCAGTCGGGTTCAGAGAGGCAGAGCGGTATCACCGTCGCTTTCCGTCGCGTCCCCGTCTGCTTGAGGCCTTTTAAGACTCCCCTCGGCATCCGTGCCCCCACGTTATGGTTCCCTCTTCCTTCTCCCTCGCCGCTGCCGCCATCTCCTTCTTCTTCCTCCTCCTTCTTCCCCCGTTTCTCTTCTTCTTCGTCGGGTTCAGAGAGAGGTAGGTTCAGAGGATAGAGCTTGTCGTCGCATCGTCGCCTCCAGTGGGGCTCGTCACTGTCGGAGATGGCCACCGCATTCCTGGTGGACCCGCCGTCCCGTTCCCAAAGCTAGGAGAGCCCTGGAGGCCCTCGTCGCAGGAGCTGAGCCGATCTCCTTCCCCTCCGTCGCTGACGCGTCCCCGAGCGGCTCCATCCCCTTCTTCCCCTCCGTCGAGCTTGTCTCGCGTCGTTCGAGCCCAAGGTGAGCCGCCGACCCCCGTAGGTCTTCTCCTCCGTGCATAGCTCGTTTCGGTCGCCACCGTCGCATGGTCGCCGCCAGTAGGTTGTAGAGCTCCTGTCGCTCGCCACCGTCCCCCTCTTCGCGAGAGGAGACGAGGGATGGGTTCCCCGTTGGTTCTCCTATCGATTCCGCGTGGTAGCGTCGTCGGAGTGGCCCTGTAGCGCGTAGGATCGCCGGAGCTGCGCCGCCGCGTTGCTCTGTGCCGTGCTCTGTTGTTTCTTCAGTTTCGTCAAAGTTTCGGCTAGCGCGTGTGTATTAGAGCAGAGTGCTCCCTCCTCTGTTAACCGTCGCGTCCGTAGCCCAGTGGCCTGATTCGATGGGCTGTGCAGGGAGGTGCGGGGTTCGAATCATCTCCCCCTTTTTTTATCTTTCTTTCTAGTTTTGTTTTTGCTTTCTTTTTTTGCAAAACAGAGTGTGTGGTGTGCCATTATGTATGCATGCGTATGTATGTTTTATTGTGTGTGTGTGCAGGAGTGTGTGTGCTATGTGCACATACATATGTGAGTGTGTGTGTTGGTGTGTATATGCCCTATGTGCATATACACACATGAGAGGTGTGTGTTGTGTATGTGAGTGGATACACACCTATGTGCATATACACACATGTGTGCTTGTGTAGGTGGTGTGTGTGTATGCACTATGTGCATATGCACCCATGCATGTGTGGGTATTCTATGTATGCATGTGTGTGTGTGTTTGTATGGTGCTTGCAAGTGCATGAGTGTGTATGTGCCATGCACATACCCATATGTGAGTATTAGGGGGTGAGTCCAACATAGTGTGGTGCTATGTGGGTGTATGTGTGTGTTTCACACACACATACATGTGTAGGTGTGTTAGTGGGTGTGTGGTGTAGGGTGTGTGGTGCACCATGTTGTAGCGACCCGACCTGAAAGGTCGAATCTTCGGTGTTTCCGTACCATCCCAAGATCATGCTGGTACACACACGGTACATCAATGTATATATCAAAGGGAAATCACACAGCATTATATTAATTGAAATATCATATCGAGTCCTTTATTACAATAAAGATTAAAATAAAGTGGCTGAAGGCCAACTCATGAGAATATCTAAATCTTGTGGAAGCGTCGAAGGTAGATGAGTCCATCGGACTCCAAGGGCATCTCGCCGAGCGTAGAGCGTATCCTCACTCCTGGTCGGAAAAGTACTCTGCAACATGATACGTTGCAGCCATATAGGTCAGCATATTGAATATGCCGGCAAAGTCACAAGAGAGGGGTGAAAAGATAATCATCTAATCTACATGCATATATGGCAGGCGGTGTAGTAAGTTTTTGCGTCAAGCCAAGTTATTCCTACATCAAGAGAAGGGCTAAGCAAAATTATTACTAAGTTGGTTGATTAATGAGATGGTTCCACCAACCAATTCTCATACCCAAGTTACTAATACCCACATCATCATATTAATTGTGTTGAGAGTTTTCGGAAGTTTCAGTTCCTTTGGCTCAAGTCATCCATGACCATGGACACGGCTAATCGATTAGGTTTGAGTACTCTACAGAGTTTTGCACACATTCCCCACAAGATTTGGTCGCCTCCGTTTGATTTCTCGCACTTCATAGTGTTTGAGAAATGGATGACCAAAACATGGTCCTCCAAAGGGTTTCCCTGCGACTCTGTCGGTGCCCATCCTTTCCTACCGTTCTTCTACATCTCGTAGCACCGCCTGTCCAGGGTCACAACAATATCCAACCAAGCCAGAGCCCACAGTGACTTGTGGCTACGCAGGTAAGCCTTGGGTCTTGAAGCATCCATCCATCTCTTTGTGCCTGGGTGGACATTTCTGCGTGAATACTGGCCATCTCCAGCAACACCTAGGCAAATCCACTGGTTTCTCCAGGGTGCCGTTCAACCATCATCCACCTAGAGGTAAGTTGAAAACTCGGAGTCTTGAAGTCTCGATCATTATGTAGGTCTTGTAATTAATCTCACAACTCTCATGAATCACACAACCAAACCCGTCTACTAGTAGCATAGCAAAATGTAAAACAACGTTTCCCGGGGCCAATGTGTCAAGGATTGAGGGGGGTACCTACCAGATGATACTACAATAGTAACCAAGTTTCCAATTACCTACGTTGCATGCAATTGGGGGGATGGAGGAACTAATGCAATAAAAGCATGGGTAAAGATGATCAAAGTGACTTGCCTGAGTGATGATCTTCGTACGTGAGTGACTCTAGGTAAGAAGCCTCGCACTCCGGATAATCTAACGAAGCAAACAAGAGCACTCAATAAGCATACAATAAAATTATTTTTAACTCACAAAATCAGAAATGAACTAGTAAACAATCAAGACAAAACAATGCACAAATCATAAGCAAGACAACACACAAAGTTTTGTTTTCAAAAAGGTGATGGGTAAACCACTACTAACATAATAAAACTACTTGTATGAACAAAACAATAGTTGACAGCAAGGAAACAATAAAATATTTTATTATTAACAGAATTAAATCCATTTAAAGTTTTGTTAAGAAAAATCTTAGTATTATTTTTAAAAGCTTTGAAAAGCACTACTATATGAGGTAACTATAGTTTTACTAACAAGATAAAACAAAACTTATTATTAATTAATAAACATTATATTAATAGAAAAAAGAATTTACTAAAACTCTTTTTAGAAAACAGAATTTAATTATATAAAACTTTGTTAAAAGAATCTATTACTAAACTAGTTGGTTTTAACCAAATTATACCTAGTTGAAAAATTAGTAGAGATTCCTATAACAATAAAGAAATAAACTAAGCAACTTTATATTTTTATTAACAGTAAGTAAAACACTAAATGTTTAAGCAACAGAACCTACTAAACAAATTAAAACTAAATCTAATTTAAACTAACTAAAACTAAGTTAATTTAAACTATACTAAGTAATAGGCAGAATCTGTTTATAGCTAGAACACTAATCAAAATCATCCTAAAAATCCTCAAACTAAGCAATAAGATAGTCCTAACTAATACCAAACAGTAGCAAAAAGATTCATTTTATAGTTCAAATTTAAAAATCCAAAACTATAGGGTGATACTACATGAAAAATGTGAGCTAATGAAAAAAGAATCAATTCAAAACACTAAACGGATTAAAAGATATAAACAGAAGAAAATTTAAACTCATTCTGTTTATGAAAAACAAAACCAAAAAAAACTAAACTAACGGTCGGCCAGGGGCTGCGTGGCGACCTGTGTGTGGCTAGGCTAGTGTGCGCGCGGGTGGTTACAGGCGGTTGACCGAGGCTAAGAAGAAAACAGTTCGGGAATTAACACGTTCTAATCCTAGCCGTAGGATTCGGATCAGATGGATGGGGGGGCTTGCTGAGTAAGTGGTCGCCGGCGAGGGATCTCCGGCGAGTCCGAAGCAGCGAGGACGTCAGGGCGGTGCTCCGGTGGTCGAGGGAGGCGACGGAGAGGTTCAGGTGACGGCGGCGGACGTCCAGCGTCAAGTGGTGGTGTCGGAGAGGCGAGGGGAGGGGTGCAGCGACGGCTACGGCGTGGGGAAGCTTCGGTTAGGCAGCAACTCCGGTGAGGCTTGGTGGGGTGGTCTAGCGACGGGAGAGAGGGGCTCGGGGTGTAAACGGAGTGCAGAGGAAGGGGCTACTTATAGGATGCTCGGGTGGGTGCGGGGAGGAGAGAGGAGGGAGATCCGGGGAGGGATTCCCGGCGACGGCGGCTCGTGCGGGATGAAGGAGGCGACCACTACGCATGCGGGATCAGATGGGTGGGTCCCGATGTCAGAGAGAGGGGGCGGCATCTGCGCGTCGGTCGACCGGCTCGTAATCAATTCGCGAATAAATGCCCGTGGGTCGGCCCGTTTAAATACAAATTCGTTACTCGTTTTAATATCCAAAGCAGTAAAACCTATTTAAAAGCATTCAAAATTTTCCATATATAGGAGTATTATATGTCAAAATTAACAGAATAATAAATGCCATTTATTGAACATTTTTATTCTGGCATTTGAACACTTCAAAAAAAATATTTTCAAAAATTGCCTATTTGGTTTTAAAACCTTTTGCAAATATTTTTCAAAAGACCCCCTGGTTTTTATAGCTCAGATTAATCACCAAGAAGACCCTGGTGTGGAGTGTCATGTTACTCCCCTCTTATTTGAACTTTTCACCAAGATTTTCCAATAGGTGAAAGCAACACATAGAAAGTAGAAAGAGCTTTCAGAAATTCAGAAGGGGCATTTCAACATTTCCATACATTCAAGCAATGATGATGATGGATGCATAGCTATATTTCATAACATTCCAAAATGGAATTTTGGGATGTTACACATGTAGTGTGTGCTTGGCACATGGGGTATGCCATGTGATGTATGTGAGTGTGAGTGGTGTGTGTATGTCTAAATACACTCACCCATGTGATGTGTAGCTCCATGTGTAGGGTTTTACCTATTTTGAGCATATGAGCATGAATCCTTCTAGCTAGTTTCATGCTTGCATATTGATGCCATGCCATGTTAACATGTTCCTAGGTTGCTATTTATTCATTTCCAACTTGTAAGCATAGAGCCCATGCCATCTATATGCATTTTCATCATGTCATTTAAGTGTCATAAGTCGTCCGTGGGGGATAGGGTCAAATTTCGACCTAGCCTTCCTCCCCCTTGATCCACACAAGTATAGGGGTATGAGTAATGCATTTGGGGTAGATTCAACCCAGGAATGCACCTGTGAAGTCAGATTTGACTTTGGGGCAACTTGACAAAACTGCATTTTTATGTTGTGATGCCCATTTGTCTTTTTCATATGATTTAATCTATGCATGCTTTCAAGATCTTGCCAACATGATTTTGTTAGTCAAAGTTGAGGGGAATGTCCCAGTATTTTTGTTATTCCTGTCATATCCCTAGATAAGTGGGAACCATGCTGTTTATCAAGCTACTTCCTGCTTCTGCCAACCTGCTCTAAAAATGGCCAAGTCTGGAAAATCTGTTGTTATTGTTTTGCCATGTTAAGTGGACTATAGAAAGTGATGTGTTGTGAATTTGACCATGTTCAGTGTTATTATTTGTAGTACATATTGTCATCTACCATCATGACAATTTTCATGTCATTTGGAGATTCCTAACATATTTAACGAGTGACGTTAACTTGTTACTTTATTAACCTAGATTCCAAAAAACTGGAAGTTTCACCAAATCCCTAAAAAAACCTGCTTCATCATGCCTACTTGACAGCTCCATGCATAGTGAGGTGTAGCTCTTTTGCTGATTGCATAGTTGGATGAATTGGTGTGTTTGTGGTCTAGTTTATGTACATGTCTTGTTTGTGGCTGTAGAGTTCCTGTAGCAATAGTTGTGAGCTTGTCAAATTTCTATGTTGCTGTTTTGTGACATATTTGGGGTTATGTTGTTTTGTGTGTTGTGGGAGCTATACTCCATAGAATTGGGTGATTCTTGAGTCTATTGTGATTGGTTTTTAATCACCTATCTAGTGGCTACCTTGGAATGCCAATAATTAGCCCAGGTATTTGGTGGTCTTGTGTTTTGCCTTCGTGCCTTGTCGTGAGCGTATCTCGAGAACCGTAGCTCCATGTCTTGCGATCCTTATATGCATTTTCATCAATTTTTCATGCTGCAACCATATTTTCCATGTTCATCCATGGCTAAATAACTTAACATGAGGTTCTGTCCAGATCCATTAATTAACAACTTTGCATGTGAGACATGACTAGTTTTAGGATTGACATGATTTAATGCTTGATTAAATGGATCATGCATCATCTTGGTTGTGCATTGCAACTTGGTTGGTTATTTACTGGCTGTTTCTCTTGGGTAGACGCGGGTGTCGAAACTGAGTTCGAGGACCCTGGAGAGTGCCACTACGAGGATCCCGCTACATGTTCTGCTGATGAACCATTAGGCAAGATGATCGTACCCGAATCCCAATACTATGTTTGCTTCCTAGTTACTCGTTCTTATCGTTACAAGTGCGCTACCTACCACATGATATCAGCCCCCATGCTGCCATGATAGCCTCTAACCTCCACAACCCAGCAAACCGTTGATTGGCTAAGTTACCGCTGCTCAGCCCTCTTATAGCGTTCTTAGTTGCAGGTTGATACATGTGATAACATGGATTGGATAACACAAATAAATTCTGTTGTTTAATTTAATGCACATATATATCTGGTATTGGTGGAAGGCTTGGCCTTTTGCTAAGTGATTTCTTCCGCTCATACCGCCATTAGTTCCTTGTTACCGGTGTTATGTTTTCCATATTTTGTGCTCCTAACACGCTTGGGGTTGTTATGGGGACCCCCTTGATCATTCGGTTGAGATTAAAACTTGTCTGGCAAGACCCAACTTTGGTAATACATTTGCTAATAACTAATGAACTTGCATAGGGTCTTGCAAACCCGTGGAAAATTAATCAACCCCTAGGGCAGTGGTCCTCATGAGTGTTGGTCCAAACTAGAGCCGTGTGCGGGGCCAACCCAGGGCAACTCGGGAGATCTCTATCAGGCCACCGTACGCTGTGCTTATCCGCCGTGTCCTGAGAACGAGATACGCGGCTCTTATCAGGTTCGTCAACACGTCGAGTGGTCTTGCTGGATTTTTTTTACCTTATCGAAAGTCTTGCATGTGGGGTCTGACTTTCTTCGGGTGTACTCGAGGTGTTGGCCTCTTTGGAATTGTCTATGATGATCGCAAGAACCGCGTTCGAGACTATTCCCATGGAGTGTGGTTATTTGTGATGGACTAGTTGGAGCACCCCTGCAGGGTCAAATCTTTCGGAAAGCCATGCCCACGGTTATGTGGCAACTTGGATATTTGTTTAATACCCGGTTATAGAAAACTTGAAGTAAACCGTAATTAAAAATACACCAACTATTTGAGTAACCGTGATCGTCTCTGCTCATGATCATGAACCGAGAGAGAACACGATGGGGTTATGATTGACGTAAGTAAGTGTTCAGGATCTCCTAGAGATCATTCTAGATGCGATCGTCTACGTAGGCCACTCACATTTATTTCATGTTGCGTAAGCTAGCCACCATAGACTGCTTAGTGCTGCTGCAAACTAAACATCACCCTTCCTTCCTAAAGCTTAAATAGTCTTGGTACCCGGGCACATGATAGCTGAGTCCCTGTGGCTCACAATTTACTACAACAATCTAGATGCAGGATCAGATGAGTTCGTGCAGGATGATCTTTCTCAGCTCAAGTGGGAGTATGATGAGGAGAGAGGCAGGATGTACGTGACATATCCGGATGAGTAGAGGACCTGGTCGTGATCTTTGGGATAGCTTGATAGTATCATTTGCAACTTCTTTTATCGTTTGATTTCGTCCGTAGTCGGACCCTGTGTTCAACTTGATGCTATGATTTGAGTGACATTGTAAGTTAGCATGTGGCGAGTGTAAGCCAACTTGTATACTCTTCCCATTCAGTATTGTATGTTGTAATGATACTATTCTTGCTAACGGCAAGATGCACCTCTGTCCCTTACGAGGCCCTCCTGCCTTACACGGATAGGCGCGCATTTTCGGCGTGACATCGTGTCTGTTCTACAGGAAGAAGATGACAATGTGGAGCAAGATTCGTCTTACTAGCATCACGCGCATTGAGGAAGAAGACGACAGGCACTCCCGAGGCTCAATCCACGACGTCGGGGAGGTTGAGGACAAGGTGGGGATGCTAGCCCAAGCAAGAACTGAAGCTTGGCCGATGCTCCGAGAGCATGGCGTCAGTGTGGTTTGGGGCAAGCCTTACCTGTGGCAGCGCGAGGGGAGAGGGATGAAATGGGTCGAGGAACCCTAGGGGAAGGTCTAGGGCGCAATTTAAAGGGGACTAGGGGCACCAACGACCGTCAAATCAACCGATGGGACATGGCTTCCTGGATGGGGTGTCGTACAGGTAGAAGACAATTGACAGAGTTACCTCGCTGGATGGGCTGCGCTGGGGAGTGGGCTTTGATGTGGGAGGTGAGGAGCTGGGCTAGGAGAGGCCTAGCTGGGGGTTCTCTCTCCCTCTCCAATAACAGAAAGGTTTTTCTCCTTTTAATAAAAACAACATCTAAGAAATAAAATGATAGGGAGTTTGAAAACGAATTATAGAGGAAGAGAAAATGTCTTGCACTCAAAAAAACATGCATTATTTTATAAAAATAAAATTGGATTTTTTAGGACAAATAATTTAATTCATATATAACTATTAAAACATTCTGTTTCGAAGGAAAGAGAGGCAATATTTCATCAAACTTGGACAAGAGCTATTTAAGAAAACTAAACAGAATATTTAAGACAAGAGCAACATTTTTATAAAACATTAACGAGCAAGTAAATCCCACATGTTGTATTAATTGGAAGGATAGAGGTGGGGATGGTTTATGAGCAAAATAGTGGAGAAGTTTTAAACACCATAAGGCTTTCACACCAAACCCACACACTAGCACTTGATGCTACCCTGACAAGATGCTTATCATGCCATGATGCAAAAATGGAAGTCATCAGGCACAATTTATTAAATGAACACATGAAGGCAAACTTGGAAGGGTAACACATGGGAATATTACAAATAAGGCAAGGGGTTCTCTTGGGCTGTTACAAAGATGGCAAGACCTCCTAAGCGGGGCGGATTTATAGGCGTAACCGCTGCCCAAGGGGCATTGTGGGGAGTGGAGGCGACGTGCACTCCTCGGGCGCCACATGGCAGGCTCGATCGGCGTGCGTCACTCCCTCACGTTGCTTCATCTTCTCTCGGTGGATCACATCTGCGTGGCCCAAGGGCTGAAGCCACAAGAGGACTACTGTCAGCTCGAGCGCTAGCTCGAGGATGCCCCGCGCCAGGGGACTACTGTCGGCTTTCGGGGAACAAGGGTACCAAGACTTGCCTACACGTGGCCCACTTTCACAGCCAAGCACGGCCCAACGTGGCCCCACTCATGACAAGGCCCTCGTGAGGTGCCCGAGCTCGCGAGGGAAGCAACGCCAAGACCCATGGGGAATAGGCCTCCCTAGGCCCCCTCCTGAGCGGCAGAGATCTCTATCCAACGTTTGGGCTCTAGAGGCCAAAGATGACACAAGGCGGGCCAGGCGTGCACCCGCGTGCTAGACGATACAGTTTCCTCTTTGGTGCAAAGGGGCGAGGACGTACCCAGCGCCCCCAAAGGTTTACATTCCGGTGCAACAAGACCAAGACCGCATGCCCTCCAGGACGGATGTCATCGCCGAGCCCACCACTGCTTCACTAACAGCTACTTTGCAGGTGAACACCACCTTTCATCAAGATAATGATGTACCCCTTGTCCCCCGTCGAATTTGGTCGTTGTGGGATCCCTTCCCGCCATAGCGATAAGGGAAGAGGACCTGAGCCACTATAAATAGAGGCGAGGCTGCTACATAGAAAAGGAGAGACCAGAGAAGGAGAAGCAAGACCAGCAGAGCATCCTCACGAGGAAACTCATCATTGTACTAGTTCATCCACAAACCTCCTCATGAGGCAATCCACCAAAGCAGGAGTAGGGTTTTACGCTTCACAGTAGCCCAAATCTGGGTTAATCCTCGTGTGCCATCTTCTTCCTCATCATCGTGCGAGTTTATCGAACTAGGTTACCTAGTTGTCAGCTAGGAGGGTGAAGCTATTGGGGATCTTGGCACACGCCCCTGTGTTCGAACTCTCTTGGGTTTTGCGGAGCCCAAAATCCGACAGACCTCGCTGAGGTAGTAGACTAGGTGCTGGACCGGGAGCGTCCTGCCTTCCTCCGACCAGTCCACCACAGGGACGATGCTAACGACACACGTGGTTTCCTCAATATACGCGAGCAGGGGTTCTTTCTCAGTCGGCGCGGCCAAGATTGGGGCTTTGGAGAGGGCACGTTTCAGGTCGTGGGACGCCTTGTCCTCCTGGTCGGTCCGCTCGAACTTGGTGGTCTTCTTCATGAGCTGGTAGAGGGGTAGGGCATTCTCGCCTAGCCGGCTGACGAACCGGCTGAGCGAGGCAAGGGAGCCGGTGAACTTGTAAACGTCGCGGAGCCGGGTCAGCTTGGGCATGTGCTCGATGGCCCTGGTCTTCTCCGGGTTGGCTTCGATGCGGCGAGCGGACACGAAGAAACCCAGGAGTTGGCCGGCGGGCACGCTGAAAACACATTTCTCTGGGTTGAGCTAGACCTTGTACTCGTGCAAGTTGCCAAAGGTCTCCTAGAGGTCGTCGAGGTAGCTGAAATGCTTCTTGGTTTTGACGATGATGTTTTCCACATAGACGTGGACGTTCCTGCCGATCTGGGGCACGAGACACTTCTGCATGCAGTGCTGGAAGGTCGCGCCTGCGTTGTTTAAACCGAAGGACATGGTGATGTAGCAGTATGCCCCGAAGGGGGGATAAAGGAGGTCTCCAGCCGGTAGCCTGGGTCCAGCTTGATCTGGTGGTAGCCAGAGTAGGCGTCGAGAAAGGACAACAGATTGCAGTCGGCCACAGAATCGATCACTTGATCGATCTGAGGCAGGGCGAACGGGTCCTTGGGACATTCCTTGTTCACGCTAGTGTAGTCTATACACATGCGCTAGGTCTTGATTTTCTTCAGCACTAGGACTGGGTTGGCCAACCAGTCCGAGTGGAACACTTGCATGATGAATCCGGCTGCGAGCAGCCGAGCTATCTCCTCTACTATAGTGTGCCGCTTCTCCTCAGTGAAACAGCGTAGGGGTTGCTTGACAGACTTCACATCCGTCTGTACATGAAGTTTGTGCTTGGCATACTTCCTCGGAACACCCAACATGTCCTTGGGGGACCATGCAAAGATGTCCCGATTCTCACGAAGGAAGTCGACGAGCTCGCCTTCCTAATTGCTCCTGAGGTTGGCGCCGATAGTGGGACACTTCTTGGGGTTAGCCGGGTCTAGTGGTACTTGCTTGGTGTCCTTGGACTGCTGGAAAGACGCCTTGCTGGCCGTCGGGGATGGAGGAGCCGACACGGCCGACTGCTCGCTGGCGAGAGCCACAAACCGGTCAAGCTGTCGTGTCGGGACCCCGATCCTAAGCCATAAGAATCTAGCCTCTAACACATCACATGACTTTGCGGTCTCACGCACGGTTATCTCCACGGCTGCCACCTTACCTGGGCCGAGACCGTTTGCGTCTTTTGACTCACGTATGTGAATGTGTTGCTAGCATTCAAATGTCATAGAACCCGGGCCAACATGACTAGTCGTAGAACCATAGTGGCACATCCATACACGGACAGGCATATGTAACCCAGCAATGGAGGTGTCGATCTCTAGCGTGTGTAGACGAGTCATCGCAAGCTACAAGGAATCCATTATGCCGTGGGACATAAATGTCATCACTTCACGTAGACTAGTCGTAGCATGCTATAGGGACTACATTACAGTATGAGACATTTCCTCGAAGGGACAGACACAACAACAATGATGGATACATGTCGGTCAATCAATGTGTCCGGAGGAGTAGCAAGCTACCAAGGCTCGGTGGAAGCACAAAGAGGCATTTCCCCGTAAAGAGTAATACTAAAGGCACACAACTAGCTGTCGAATCCCATACATACCGTTGCATGTCACACGTACGCACGACATGCCCGATATGCATAGATACAACTATGGCATCACAACATATCCATACAACATTACAACATTTATTTAGAAGGCGGGGAAGAGCCAAAATAATAAGATGTTACAAACTGAGGTCACAAGACCCAACATTCGGAGCATTCAAACAACTAGCGGAAGTTAATCATGTCTGGATACAGATATCCACAAAAGTGGCTAGAGGAGCCTGAAAACCTATAACAGCCCTACCAAAGGAACCATACCTCTGTCTAGGATTCCCAAGCTAATCCAGTCGACATCGAACTTCACGTCATAAATAACACTAAAGAGACTGACGTCTCCTCTACAAAAACATAAATTAAGCAAACTTGAGTACAAGGGTACTCAACAAGACTTACATCAGAACTAACTACATATGCATCAGTATCAATGAAGGGGGTAGCAGAGTTTGTGGCAGCAAGCCATCTTTGACTCTTGGCTAACCTGTATTACGACTACAAGTGCTTTCTTTGAGGTGGAATAGTGCACACAAGTCCACATATTCACCAAATCAATACACCACTATGGATCCACTTCCGTCTCCCTACGAGAAGGCCATCCATAGCACTCACGCTTATCTTGCGTATTTTAGAGTATCCACTTCAAGTTGTCTATGAACCACATAAGTTCTCCAAGTAGTCCATATCCGAGGACGCAGCTATTCGAACAGATTCATAACCCTACAGGGGTGTACTTCTTCACACATGCTCTCGCCACTTATCGCCATGTGCACATGAAAGGCACCTCCACAACCTTCAAGTGGAGTCCTAGCGAGGGAGTCGGCCACAACCGTCAATCACACAAGACCCTAGTCTAGGTTTGTCGCCTATTTGAGACTGAACCCGCACAAAAGTTCGGCTGAAGTTTCTGCTATGGCCTCAAATGATGTGCGCAGGGTTCCCAAGCCCACCGTTCCGGTGCCACTTGGTACACCGTCCCACTATGCCTATACCGCATAACAGTCCACCCCACCGGGCAGCATTATGCACGGCCGCCAAAACTTTTCCTACAAACACCAAAAACTAGTTGCAACTCTTGGACAGAGATCTAGGCAATTAATAAGTCGAGCGGGGTCATATTTCAGGGCCCAACGTGTGGTAGTAACTGTCTTGGATCATAAACACATAACTCGGTTCTTAAGGACGGTCCCAATGAGACAGCCTGCCACGTACTCCTGCATGGCCTCTCATCGCTACCTGTACAAAATCGTGTTCACACACTTGGCTCTCACACAGTAGGACATGAACATTGCCATTCCGATTCATCACCCAGATGGATCAAACCAGACATGACACGACTCTATGCATACCAGGCACAGTAAGTAAGCAAGCATGGATGAGTACGCACAACAAGGCTCAAACAGTTGCTTCTCATGCTAAGTGGTTTCAACTATTTACTGTGGCAAGGACAGGTCATGCAAAGGAACGGGTTCAACTACCAAGAACATGTAACAGTTGAATCGTTATTGTCCTAATGCAACAAAAGAGAGCAGGAGAGAGAGAATTGGTTCATATTAGTATGCTCAAGGGGGTTTGCTTGCCTGAAAGTCCTAAAGATATTACTTCTCTTCATTAGTGTCAACGTTAACATCGTTAGAACCATCATTTACCGAGAGGGAACAACACCGGCAAACAGAGAAATGAACACATTCAATGTGATGCAACAAACATGATGCATGAAATGGCATGTTAAGGTACTGAATTGACCTAGTGCTATAGGTAGTCATATTAAGTGAAGTGGAATTCAAATATATACTAGATTCGAACTCCAACACTATTTATTAAATTATCCTAATCATGAAATGTCCTACTTGGTGATGTTAACATGCATGATCATGACATAAACAGATTCATTGGATTTTTCTAGTCATTTTCATATATAAATTATTTTCATCTGACTTACAGATTATTTCCTATGATTTTTTTAGAAGTTTTAAAAAATTTCTGAAAATATTAAATCATTTATTGATTTGTTTTAATTCCAGAAATTCTTTACTGCATCAGCATGATGTCATAGTGACATCAGTAGGTCAACAGGGTTGGTCCAGGTCAAACCTGACCAGTGGGACTCCCATGTCAGTGGCTCTGGGTTCACCAGAGGGTTAATTAATTTTAAACTGGTTTAGTTAGCAACTGGGCCACTGTGAGTGACACATGAGCTTGATTAGATTTAATTAATCCTAAAAATTTCACTAAGGACCTGGGCCCACTAGTCAGTCACCCATTAGGTTAATTAATTAAATTAATTAAGTTAACACTTAACCTAAACTTAACCAGAGCTAGGTCCCATCCGTCACTAACTACAGGAGGTCAAACCTCTAGTTAGTGGGATCAAACCCGCCGGCATTCAGCCGCCGGTGATGGTAGACACGTCGGAGGGCTCGGGTTTCGCCCCCATAGCACCATTTGGAGCGGGGGTTGCTCCTACGTTATCCTGGGAGCAAGCCACGTCCATTGGAGGCCTCGATTGGAGCTGGGGTCACCGGAACTGACGGTGGCAAGCTATATTGCGATGGCTGGAGCTCGACTGAGGAGGAAAACATGGCTAGGGGTCGAGCAGAGCAGCTGGGATAGTGGGAGGAGCGAAGGGGGATCACAGGGATACCGATGAGCTGGCCTGCGTGCTCGGGGACGATCGGACAGTGCAAATTGATGGTGAGGATCCACGGCGACCAGCGGTGAAGATGGAGAAACTGGCGACGACTGCGGCCTCACGAGGATGCTCCACTCGATCAAGAGGACAAAGTGATGCAGAGGAGCTCGTGGGCACTAGGGCAGGGCAAGGCATGGTCGGAGGGTGCAGTAGCAGAGAACGGCAACGAGCAGTGCTCTCGATTCCGGTCAGGAGGGGGAAGGCAGAGGAGAGCAAGGGGAGAGAGATGGAGAGGGGGGAAGGATCCGGAAGGCTCTGGGGGGTCATGTGGGGCTCTTAGGTGACCTCCGGGCAAGCAGATAGGCTGGAGGTGGCCGGACACATGGCGACCACACGCCTCGCGTCTTCCTGCCGCGAGGTGGGAGACGACTGGCACCGCTACGTGGGTTGGGCTGGCTACAGAGCTGGGCCAACACGTACTCCCTCTCTCTTTTTCTATTTTTCCTCTCTTATTTATTTCTGACATTTGTTTCATTTTCGTTCGGGCCACAAGGACCTAGCGCAAAAATACCAACACATTTTTTGGAGTGTTGTTTGAATATTTCAAACCTCCTAAAAATGTTTTAGCATTTTTGTATGACTAAAATAATTGAAATGCTTTATTTGACAATTTCAGTAGCATTAGGACTCATCTCTGAAATCCTAACACTATTGTGAAAATTCAAATGTCACCTGAAATGTTGTTACCAACATTTTTAATAATAGGGAATTTTTTTAAAGGCATTTTAGATTCATTCAAAATTCACAACTATTTGAATTGTTTGGTTAGGTGAGGTGCTAGGGTTTTTGTTAATCCCCATTTCAGATTCACTTGACTTTAAACATGATGACATGATGCTTATGCAATGACAGACAATGCCTAAGATAGGGCTATGACAACTCACCCCCACTAAACAAGAATCTCGCCCCGAGATTCAAGCGTAGGGTAAGAGAACACAGGGGACACTAGCTACCACAACCTGCTTGGTCCACATGCCCTCCTCACAGCTGTTGATTCATTGCATTATGCTGACCTTGACTTCTTTGCCTTCGGGGTCTTCATCCAACACAAAGACAATAGGGATAGAAAGCTCTACAAGAATCGATCTTTACGAAGATCGAGCGACTCATGACCAACTCATGTAATGAGACGTAATAACATCTCTCAAGTTGGGACACAAAAAACACGTCAAGAACAATCAATGAGGCAGATGACAGAGGTTCAATTGTTAGGCAACAACTCCATGCTAAAGCAGATGGTGACGGGGTTCAAGGTAGCGTGGAGTTTGTTGCCCTTCTTACCGTAACGAGCACCTTAAAGAAGGTGACTCGTAGGATTATCCCTTAAGTGACCAAAAGAATTACTTTTGATACAAGGATCATTGAAACTCTTCATACCAGCCTAAGGCAATTTGCAAATGATTGTTGGAAGGAATTCAAAGAATGGCATACTCAGATCGGAGGGATACTAGAGTTATAAAAGAACTCGGCAACGGAAGGCACATTCCAATTAATACCGAGAGTATAACCCAGTGTCTGAGCATGCTCTCAAGAACTTGAGCATCTCCATATTCATCAAAGTTTTAACAACATCCATGCCAAGGATTCTGGTAACACATCATACGACAGTGATGAATAACAGTAGAGGATGCAGATGCAAAGGAAGACATAACTTTCGCAGATTTCGCCTTAGCTATGCCAAGGAAACAAAATCTAGATTATCGACCAAGAGACATTTAGCACACCGCTTCTAATGTTCTCCTAGATGAAATAGCATAACCCAATTATAGGTAACGTTTGGTATTTAAAACATCAAGTAAAATGTCAGACTTGGGAATCTCAAAGGGTCCAGGAGGAATAACTTCGAGGGCAAGTCATACAAGGTCCTCATGGAGAGGTGGCCAAGTTGCTGAATCAAGATATTATACCTGTAGGTCTTTAGGATAGGTATGTTATCCACAACATCCCTTTGTCGGGTTACAGAGAGAACAATATTATAATTCCTGGGAAAATGTCCCAACCATCTTATCTGCCCAAGACTCAGATATAGTTGGTGTCAGGATATTCCAGACTCAGCATGTTTGAAAGTGAAAGGTTGCAACACAAATCAAAGAGATGACGCTGCAAGATTCTCAGGAAATGAACTACGGGCGTCAACTCCAAAACATGAGATAGATTGCAAGACACAAGTGAACACACTGTCCAGGACAAGCATGACTACATGGACTTACAACAAAACACTACCGAGTTCGTGTTAGTAAACATCATTTGCGGATAACGAAGTCGGGTGCAAGTCCATCTGATACCTTCAGTAGTAGCACTTAACTTCTATCCCTTAAACAAATCAATCAATGGCTTTATGTGCTAGGAAATTTATATGGAATGGAGGTAGCGAGCCTGTTGTCGTCGTTTTCTCACGACGGATGCCATAGGGTGGCTTGTCGGTGGTGTTGGGGCGATTGGACGCCGATGAGCTCCGGGTGCGGGATTGGGTACGAGAAGGTGGAGACATGCAAGGTACCCAGGTTCGGGGCCCTCCGTGGGAGGTAATACCCTTAGTCCTGCTTGGATTCGTTGGATGGATGGATAAGTATATAGAGGTGCTCCTGGAGCTGTATTCAGAGGAGGAAGAAAGGAGAAGCCGACTCGTCTCCCTCTACTACTTGGAAGGGTATGGGAGCACTCTATGTGTGTGTTCTTGATCGGGCATCCCGTTGCATGGGGGGCTCGGGGGGGTTTATAGGCCAACCCCATGGCTCTTACAATATGATTAAGGTACGAGGGTGAAGGGACCCGGCTGGCAGCCTCTCCGCCTGGCCAGGGGGTCCTGCGGCTTGTATTGTCTCATCGTGGGTGGGGCCCGCTAGCCGAGCGGTCCCATCCTTGCTGGGACCCACCGACGGGCGCCGCGATTGGCCCTGCCCCACCTGCCCCGGCATGGGCCGCCAACCGGCCGAGGCGTCGGTACGGCCGGCGGCACTGTAGCCATGCCGTGGAAGGCACTCGAGTGGCGGTGGCATGCTTGAACTGTTCCCCGTCCTGTCACGCTCACGAAGGTCAGCGGGCCGGACTGATGGACTGTAGCCATGCGGGACGGCGCATCAGCGACCACTGTGGCCACAGGGTCGCTTGCCCCGCCAGTCACATTGCATCGCCATACCTGCGGTCAGGGAGACGGGACAGGGCGTGTCCGTCCCCAAGTCAATGGGCTGGCCGGCTCGTGGGCGGCCGGCTGCTTGGCCAGCCGGGCGGGAGCACGCCCGGCCGTTAGGCCGGCCGAGCGAAACGCCAGCCAAAGATGGATCGTGCGGCATGTCCCCAGCCGGCCTCGTCCAGCCGGCCGATTATTTTTTCTTCGAAGCAGAGTGGGGAGGACCCCGTTGCCTTGGCCTACCCCGGGATATGAGCCCTATCAGTAGCCCCCAAAGCCGGCGGGAGCCCACGTCCGCCGAACGGTGGGGTGCCGATGGCTTCCCCCAGCCTAGCCCTCCTCCGGCCCGAAGGCGAAGGGGCAGCCGGGCCAGCTACAGGACCTGACGCCTCGGGTTCTGGCGCATCGCTCCGGAGCACGCGCCGGAACGGTACTTGCCACACGGCGCGTAATGATGCGCTAGGCCTCGCGCATGCGGGGAGACGGGACGTCGCCCAAGGCTAGTCCGGTAGGGCCCAGGCGTACCTGGTAGGCCTCGGGGCCGGGGCCGGATCTTCTGCGCCCCGATACGGCCGTTACGGCCAGAAGCGACCCACTTGCGCGTGATTTCTGGGGAACGTGGGCGCAGACAATCCCACGTCCCCGGTCGTGTCCTCCCCTATAAAAGGGGAGGGAAGGGCAGGGGCGGAGGTACCCGTGCCCCACTTGCCCCCTTGCATCCCTTCTCGCCGTTGCTCCTCGCTTCTTGACATCGCCTCCCCTCGTGCTGCCGCGTTTGAGCCCACGCACGCGCCTGCACGCTGCCCCACCCCTGAGATGGCCGACGGACGTGGCGGCAGCTGGGGAGGATCCTTTGTCACCGATGCTGATATTGGGGAGCTACGCAAGGCGCGGATGCTTCGCCGCTCGAGCGGGTGGCCACCCGTGCGCCGAGTGGCAAGCTGGTGCCGGCGCCGCAGCCAGAGGAATGGGTAGTGTTCCTCTGGCACTTCTCCCGGTGCTTCGCGCTCCCGGTGACGAACTTCTTCTGCCTCTTCCTTCAAACCCTCGACCTTCAACCCCACAATCTTGGTCCCAATGCCATCTTGTATTTCTCTGCCTTCGTGGCGTTGTGTGAGGGGTATCTGGGAGTTCTTCCTTTTCTTGGCCTCTTCAATGCGCTTTTTTATCTCAAGCCTTTTGATCAACAATGCATGCAGGGGCACCATAGTGTTCCGCCGTGGCGTTTCCCGTTTCCCTCCCCTTTCTCTAACTGACTCCGTCAAGAGGTGGCACCACACATTCTTCTACGTGCGGAACGTCGACCCGGCGACGGACTACATCGGGCTGCCGTCGTTCGAGGACCGCCAGTCGTCCCAGCAGAACTGCCCGGTGTCAGCCCCTCGTGGTGTCGCTCTAGAGGAGCTGGGACTGCTCGGGGACCTGAAGAGCTCTAAGGGGCTGGTCGCCTCGGATCTGGTGGTGGCCTTCATATCGCGCCGGGTGTCGCCTCTTTAGATGAGGCCGCTCTGGACCTGTGACATGTCAGGACGGCATGACCCCTAACGGTAGTCCACCGTAGAGCTACGCTAGCTCAGGTGGCGAAGCGGGTGAACGCCCTCACAACGTTCAAGCTGAAGTCCGCCTCGTGGTCGTTCGGCATGGAGCCGTATGACCGCATCAACCGCCCCCCCCCCCGGGTAAGTCTTCTTGTTGAGGTTTGCCTTTTGCTTGTTATCCCCAGCCGGCAACCAGTGGGAGAACTTATGATGGGGTGCTAACCGTAGCGGCTGGTGCGACAAAACATCCTAGACGGCCCGCACCCGCAAATCTTCAAGGCGAAGCGGGCGAACTCCAACTCCCGGGACTTCTTGACGGAGGGTCGCACTAAAGAGGGTGTGGAATCCTTCGGGGAGGCCGACGAGCCGGCGGGGCCGCGAGGCGGTGCTCCCAGCGGAACGGAGGATTTGGAGCGGCCGGAGGGTCCGGAGCAGCCGGGGGACCCGGCGGAGCGGGTGAGTTACCTCTTGGTCCCTCCATCCGCGATTGGACGGACGACGACGACAATGATGACGAGCTGATGATTCTCGATGGACCTCCTCCTGCAGCGCGCCCGGACTAGAGGAGTGAGGAGCAGCCTCTTCGAGGCCCGGCCGCCGAGCCAGCCATTAGGGAAAAAAGGCCGGCCCAGGAGGGGTTAGCGGCTCCACCGCCCGACCCGAAGCGGGTCAAGGTGGCCGCGCGGAAGCCGCCACCTCGTGCCAAGCGGGCCTTTCCCCTCATCGTCACGTAAGTCCTCTGTGCTTCTTCCCTTGTTTTTTTTCCTGTTTTCGTCTGTCGAGCCGGTCGATGACCGAGGCTTGGATGCCGTAGTGACCCCATCGAGCTCCAAGAGGAGGGGGCGCCTGATGAGTAGGCGGACGCCGCCAGTCGGCTGGCCCGTGAGCACGCGGCCACCCTAAGGGAGGAGAAGAGGAGGCTCGTGGAGCTACGAGCCTCCCGGTCCGGCACGCAGGGAGGGGCCGCATGCTCCGGGACTTCGAGTGGCCGGCGATGCAGGGGGGCGACCGAGCCGCCGCGAGCCTCGGACTCAACGGCAGAGTCCCTCCCGCCTATCAAGACCCCCCCTCCGGCGAGCCGCGCGACGCGGCCATGGATCTGCCGCCGCCCCCACTCGCATGGGAGATGGTGACGGGGACGGCCACCGAGGCGGCTCGGCATGAAGTTCAGGAGGTGGTCCTGCTAGCCCCCGAGCCGGCCCGGGAGGAGGTGATCCCGCCGGCTCCGGAGGCGACGCCAGAGGCACCTCCGGAGGCGATCGTTGTGGAGGTAGAGCGGCCCTCCGGCGCGACCGACGCACCGGAGCGGCCGCCAGGTGAGGCGACAACAGCACCCGGCGGGGGCCCGTCGAGAGGCGACTCCCGGTCCCTCGCCGTTATCAACCCCCCCCCGCCAAGCGGCCGGAGCCGTGGCGAGCCCCGGCGGTAGCGGCGGCCGTGCTCGGCGAATCCTGCGGTCGATGTAGGAGGTCAACCGGGACTGTGAGGCGCTGGCAAACGTGCCGGCCCTACCAGCGCCTCTGCCAAGCGGGCCGGTCCCCTCCCTTGGGGATTTGGGGATTGTCCTGGACCAGTGCCTGCAAGAGTTTGCCGTGTTCACGGAGGCAGCGAACACCGCCCTTCGGCATGCTGAGGTAAGCTTCTCCTTCTATCCTTAGTATTCTTAGTGGCGGCGCGCAAGCGCACCCACTGGGTGTAGCCCTCGAGATGCGGGCCGGCTGTCCGGCTGACGGGCAGCCGGGCCGGATCTCCTTTGAGCGCGTTTTTGACGTTCTCCCCCTTTTGCAACGGGAGGGAGCCTCCCCGCGGCAGAGGCTCTTCACGGAGACGGTCACCATCCATGAGCGCGGCAAGCGCGGCTTCTACCGTCTAGAGGAGGAGCTGGGCCGTGTGCAATGTGACTTGCATTTTGTGGGTGGAGGCGTGTGGCCCCCGGGGGTCGGCGGCTTTATGCCTGTTTTACTGATGCTATCCTTGATACGCAGGCGAGCTGGCCGCCCTTTGGGAGGAAAAGGCCGGGCTCTCCGCTGAGCGGGACTGGATGGCGTGGGATGTCCTGGCGGCCGCGCAGGAGACGGGCCGGCTGCCACGCTGCTGGTTGACGGTAAGGCGGCCCGTGATCGGCTCAAGGCCGAGGCGGCGAAGGAGGCGGCGGCCCGGGAGGCGGCCGTCAAGGAGGCGGCTGACGCCGCCTTGAGGACTGCCGCCCTCCAAGGCGAGGTGACACGCCTCGAGAAGTCGCTCGAGGAGGCCAAGGGATCTCTTGCCACCTCAGAAGCGGCTCGGGCGGCCGAGCGGGCAGTGGTGCTCAAGTTCGCCATCAGTGTGGATGATGCGATCGAAGGTAAGCGCTTGTTTCTTTCTGTTTTGATTGGTCGCCTTCTCCTTGCCACCTCTTTGTGCTTCATCTGGTCTTTGTTTTCTTCTTACCTTCTTCCCCTTAGTGCGGTTCCCGCCGAGCCATCGCCGCACCGTGCGGGCTGTTGAGGAGCACTGGGAGCACCTCCGAGGGTATGGCCGCTCCATTGATGAGCACGCCCCGTCAGATGTGGACGAGATCGGGCTCGCTGTCCAGATGCGGATGACCCATCTCGAGCGGAGGATGGAGCGGCTCAAGACCGCCGGCAAGGAGGTCATCGCCGCGCTATGGCCGGGCCGTGGAGGAGCTCCGACGCATCGCGTGGCGCTGTCGCTTGAGCACGCCGTCTCCCGCCTCGAGGCCTGGAAAGCCTCGGCCGCCAGAGTCGGAGCGCAGAGGGCGCTTCGATTCGTCACTTCGTGATACCGGGGGGTGGACCTCGCCCGGCTAGCGACAATGCGGGACGTGCCGGCCGCGAAGCAGGAGGCGTGCGAGCCGGCCCTTGTCTTGCGGGCGAACGAGCTCGCTTCATATGTTGACGCGAATGAGTTCCTGCCGCCCCTTGGAGAAGACGGTGACCCACTGCCCGAGGACTCCTTCGCCACCCCCAGGGCCAGGACGACGCCGAAGTTGCCGACGAGAGCACTGACTCGAGCGGCGAGATGGTGGAGACCGAGGAGGCCGTTGCAAAGGGCAAGGCGGCCGACCCGAAGGCCGTGAGCACCTCCGGGACGGGGACCGAGCCACCTCTCGACGTGTCGGCTCGCGACGCACTGGTGGCTTTAGCCCCCGGACGTCCTCCTGTTTTGCTCTTTCCTTTTCTTCTTTCCTACATTTTGAACTTGGATTCGATCCACCCACTAGGGTGTGTATGTAACGAATTAAACGCCGTCCGTCGGCCGTTTTGCTTTATGTTATGAATACTTTGTGTATTATGCCTTATGAATCTTGCCGCCTCCACCTTACCCCTTTTTCACCCGCCACACCCCTTTGCATTTTTACTCTGTTTCCCCTTTGGCCTTAGCCCCTCTAGCCCAATAGCCAAGAGCCGGTCTATGGCTGGGTCGGGGTGTCCACCTCGAGGGAGCCGTTTCTAAAACTTAGGAATCGCGGAGGTTTTTTTCGGGAAAGTGAAGCGGCTAGAGACGTGGCAATTGTCCGGCCGAGCCTAGAAAAGGTCCCTTCCCGTTTGGACCTTTGGTGCGAGCCAAACCTCGCAGCCCCGAGGCCCCGTCAGCCGGACAGCCGGGTGCCTGTCTGCAGCTGGTAAGGGTGGGGAGGCTTAGCCAGCTCACTTTTACTTAGTCTCTTCTGCGGAGAGACACTTCTAGGTCCAGCCGGCTAGCCCCCGGGCCCGGGAGCTGGACCGGGGAGCCGATGAGTGCGGAAAGCTTTGAGATAAACGAAACGGGGTGCGCCCCAAGAGACAGCTTGGGATGCCCATTGCATTCATAATCCCAAAAGGACGGGGATACATACATACGTTGGTTTTTCCTTAGCAGTAAAACGGGCGTAGGAGTGCCGCGTTCCATGGATGCTTTGTTTCTTTGCCGGAGGCGTCTCTCTTGTGCTTTTGTGGCTTCTAGGTGTCTATTAGATAGTACGCATTGTTGTGTAGCGCGTTGCTGACGATGAACGGGCCCTCCCATGGGGAGGATAGATTGTGCTGACTGGCGGTTCATTGGATTCGTCTGAGGCCCAAGTGCCCCTCGCGGAATGAGAGCGACCGCATCCTCTTGCTGTGATAATGCCAGAGCTTCTGCTGGTAGATTGCCGTCCGGCTCAAGGTTAGCCTGCGAGCCTCCTCAAGGAGGTCGATGCCGTCTTCTCTTGCTTCGTTGGCAACCTTCTCCGTGTATAGGGGGACCTGAGGCGAGCTGAATTCGATGTTGGTGGGGATGATTGCCTCAGACCCATACACGAGAAAAAATGGGGTGTAGCCGGTGGAACGGTTAGGGGTGGTCCTGAGACTCCAAAGGACGGCCGACAGCTTGTTGATCCAGCAGAGTCACGAGCCAGGGCTTGATGCCGTATAGGATGAGGCCTTTTGCCCTCTTGACCGGGCCGTTTGATTGCCGATTTGCGGCGGAGGCCATGTCGAGACGGGTCCCTTGCTTGGAGCAGAAACATGTGAGCACGCCTTTGGCGAAGTTGGTGCCATTGTCGGTGATGATGCTATGGGGGACACCGTAGCGTATTGTAATGACATTAATGAACCAGACGGCCGTGGGGCCGTCCAGCTTCTTGATGGGCCGTGCTTCGATCCACTTGGTGAATTTGTCCATGGCCACCACCAAGTGCGCCATGCCGCCTCAAGCAGTTTTGAAGGGCCCCACCATGTCCAGCCCCCAAACGACAAAGGGCCAACAGAGGGGGATGGTTTGGGGGGCTGTCGCTGGCAGATGGCTTTGCACGCTTAAGCGTTGGCAGCCCTCGCACTCGTCGACCAATTTCTTGGCTGCCTCGAGAGCCATGGGCCAATAGAAGCCGTGGCAGAAAGCCTTGGCCACCACGGCCCGGGAGGCGGGGTGGTGGCCGCACTTGCCCTGGTGGATGTGGACGAGGATCTCCTGGCCTTTTCCCGGCTCGACACACCACTGGAAAACAAAGGTGGTGCTGCGATGGACGAGCTTGCTGTTGACGATGCTGTAAGCTGAGGCCTGGCGCTGATCTGCCTAGCCAGAGCCTCGTCCGGAGGCAGCTTGCCTCGTTGAAGGAACGCCAAGATGGACTGGGCCCATGAGGGAGCTGCGACGGCAGCCGGCTGGAGAGCTCCCGGGGCTGGTTGGTCAGTCCCTGGGACCGGCTCGCCAGCCCCCGGGGCCTGCTCGGGAGCCCCCGAGGCTGGTTAGTCAGCCCTCGGGCCCGGCTCGCCGGCCCCTAGAGCCGGCGGGTCAATGACCATCATGACGACTGTGTCGTCGGGTCCGTCCGCCCTGGGCACCACCGGTTGGACCGGGCTGGCTGGGCAACCGACGGTTCGAGAGGTGAAGACGGAGTTGCTGGGGAGGCGGCCGGCACTGTTGATGGGCCGGCGGCGCTTGCTGGCACGAAGATTGACTCCGACTCTCGGGAGGGCTTGATCGACGGCTTGAGCAGCCACTCGAGAGAGATGCCAGCTGGGATGGCCTACCAGGTGCAGCCGATTTGTGCCAATGTGTCTGCCGCCTTGTTATTCGCCCGGGGGATATGGTGGAACTCGCAACCCTCAAAGGAGCCGGTGAGTTGCTATACGAGGAAACGGTAGCTGGCCATGTTGGCATCCTGGGCATCCCATTCTCTCGAAACTTGCTACACCACGAGGTCGGAGTCGCCGAAGCAGAGGATGCGCCTGATGTCGATCTCCTTGGCGAGCCAGAGGCCATGAACGATGGCCTCGTACTCCGCCACGTTGTTGGAGGCGGCAAAGTGGATCTGGAGGGCATACTTGAGCTGATCACCTTTCGGGCAGGAGAGGACTATGCCGGCACCCAGGCCGGTCCGCATCTTCGAGCCGTCGAAGTGCATTCGCCAATGCATGGAGTCCGGGGGAGGCGGGACGAACTCCGTCTCCGCCCAGTCGACGAGGAAATCCTCCAATGCTTGCAACCTGATGGCGGTTCTCGGCTCGTACTGGATCTCGTGATCGGCAAGGGCGATCACCCACTTGGCAATCTCGCCGGTGGAGTCTCGGCCGCTCATGATCTCGCCGAGCGGGGCCGTGCTCACCACGGTGATGGTGTGCTCTTGGAAGTATTGCTTGACCTTCTTGGCAGCAGAGTATATGCCGTAACACATCTTCTGGTAGTGGGGGTAGTTCTGCTTGGACGCGAAGAGGACCTCGCTGAGGTAGTAGATGAGCCACTGAACTCGCACGACGCTGATGACCCGGGTTGTCATGGCGATGTATGCGAGCAGTGGTTCCTTCTCAGCCGGCGCAGCCAAGATTGGTGCGCGGGTGAGAGCCTTCTTGAGGCCGCGGAAGGCCTCGTCCGCCTCGTCAGGCCAGTCGAAGGTGCCCGACTTCTTGGTTTGACCCAGCTCGATGAGAGCCGTCTTGCGCAGGAGCCCGTAGAGGGGCAGAGCCTTCTCCCCCAGCCGGCTGATGAACCGGCTGAGCGAGGCAAGGCAGCCGGTGAACTTCTGGACGTCGCGGAGCCTGGTTGACTTTGGCATGCGCTCGATCGCGCGGACCTTCTCGGGGTTAGCTTCGATGCCGCGGGCAGACACGAAGAAACCCAAGAGTTGACCGGCGGGGATGCCGAAGACACATTTCTCTGGGTTGAGCTTGACCTTGTATTCGCGCAAATTCGTGAAGGTCTCCCGGAGGTCGTCGAGGAGGGTGAAGTGCTTCTTGGTTTTGACGACGATGTCGTCGACGTAGAGGTGGACGTTCCTGCCTATCTGAGGCAGGAGGCACTTTTGCATGCACCGTTGGAAGGTGGCGCCTGCGTTCTTCAGGCCGAAGGACATGGTGATATAGCAGTACGCCCCAAAGGGCATGATGAAGGACGTCTTGAGGCGGTCTTCCGGGTCTAGCTTGATTTGGTGGCAGCCGGAATGGGCATCTAAGAAGGACGGCAAGTCGCAGCCGGCCGTGAAGTCGATAACTTGATCAATCCGTGGCCGGGCAAATGGGTCCTTGGGACATGCCTTGTTCAGGCTAGTGTAGTTGATGCACATGCGCCAGGTCTTGTTTTTCTTTAGCACCAGGAGTGGGTTGGCCAACCAGTCTGGGTGGAAAACTTCCATGATGAACTCGGCTGCGAGCAGCCGGGCGATTTCTTCTCCTATAGTGCGCCGCTTCTCCTCGGAGAAGCGGCATAGGGGTTGCTTGACCGGCTTGACGTCCGTCCAGACGTGTAGTTTGTGCTCGGCAAGCTTCCTCGAAACACCCGACATGTCCTTGGGGGACCATGCGAAAATGTCCCAATTCTCACGGAGGAAGTCGACGAGCACTGAGCCAGGTTGGCCGGGTCGAGCAGGATTTGCTTGGTGTCCCTGGACGGCTAGAAGGAGGCCTCGCCGGTGGATTGCAAGGGGGGATCCGGCACGGCTGGCTGGCTGGCGGCGAGGGCCACGAGCTAGTCGACCGCTTCTCCTCGGCGATCTCTAGGGCCTCGGCGAGCCGGCTACCATCTCGAGCGCATTCGAGCGACATCTTGTAGTCGCCCTTGACGGTAATGATTCCCTTGGGGCCCGACATCTTGAGCTTGAGGTAGGCGTATTGTGGGACCGCCATGAATCTGACAAGAGTCGGCCAACCCGGCAGCGCGTGGTAGGGGCTTGCGAGGTCCACGACCTCGAACAGTACCAGCTCGCGCGGAAGTGGCCGGGTCCACTGAAAAGGACGTCGAGCATGATCTTGCCTACAGGGGAGCAGGACCTCCCAGGCACAATGCCGTGGAAAACCGTCCAACTCACTTGTAGGTCTTCTATCTTTAGCCCCAGCTTGTGCATCGTGTCGAGGTAGAGGATATTGATGCTGCTGCCACCATCTATCAACACGCGCGTAAAGTGGCAGGCTCGAACCTTGGTGGCGATGGTGGGCTCGAGGACCAAGACGTAGCTGCCAGGATGCGCCATCACCGCGGGATGGTCGGCCTGGCTCCACGTGACCGGCTTCTCCGACCAGTGCATGAACTGGGGAGTTGCCAGCATGGTGGCGTTCAATTCATGACGGAGCGGGCGCTCTGCGTGCTTGCCCGTCTCTTCACTGGTGAATACGACATAGGAACCATCTTGGTTGGGGTACTGGTCGACTAGGCGACCGTCGTTTGGGGCCGTTGCCGACACCGGGGCGGCAGCTTGGACCGGGGCCAGCGCACGGGCTGGCGGCATGGGAGGAGCCGGAAGGCCGTCCCGCCGGGCCAATCGCTATGAGAAGCTGCACTGCTGGAGCGTGTGCATGGAGGGTTTGGCCCCGGAGTGATTCTTGCATGGAAGATCGAGCATCTGCTCGAAGGTGAGCTTCGGCTGCCGGGCAGCCTTGCCGGCGCGCTGGCGCTGGCTGGAAGGCTGGGCAGCCAGCTCCTGATCCTCGACAGTGTTGACCTGCCGGCTCCCGTAGCGGAGATTCGGCTGGTCGTTCTTGCGCTTGTTTCTCTGTGGCTGCCGGTTGTCGGCAGCCGGCCCACCGTGGCCGGCGTCGTTTTCGCCTTGGCCAGCGGGGCCGTCTTGACCCGGATGGCCGAATCGACTGTGGCATATTTGTCTGCCTTGGTCATGAGTTTGGCCAGCGTGGCTGGCTCGGAGCACAGAAGCTTGTGCTTGAGAGGGTTGCCGTCCCGGCAACCCTCGATGAAATATTGCATGGCTTGCACCTCGTGTACTCCCTCGCACGAGTTGCGGAGCTCACTCTACCGGGTGAGGTAGTCGCGGAGGGATTCATCTGGCCCCTGAACGCACATAACAGGTTCACGGGGCCGGCGAGGCTGCTTGTAGGTGCCGGTGAAGTTGCGGATGAAGGCCTCCTCAAAGTCCGTCCACGTGTTGATCCTGCCGGCCGCCAGGCTGTTGAGCCAGGTGCGGGCCGAGCCGATGAGCATGTGGGGGGCATAGTGGATGTCCACGCGTTTGTTTCCTCTTGCGATGCCCACTGCGGTGGTGTAATCGACCAGCCAGTCTTCTAGCTTGGCGGCCCTGTTATACTTCAGGGTGTCCCTAGGGAGTGCGAAGCCCTTCGGGAATGGCTCGGTGCGGATCTGGGGGCCGATGCAAGTCGGGCCGATGGAGCCCTCCTCCTCGAGGAGGGCTGATTGTGCGAGTTGGTCGATGCGGTTGCGAACATCGTCCTTGCTATGGGGGATGCGTGGCCCGAGTCAGGCTGAAAGCTCGGGGCGGATGATGGGCGGCGTCGATTGCCACGCGCCGTGTTGCGGGGGTGGGGTGTGCCCCCGGCTGCGCTAGCTGCCCGATGCCGGCGCTTCGCGGTAGCGGCCATTATGAGGCGGCTTGCCGGTGCGCTGGCTGCTAACAGCCGGCTCCTCACTCCCCGGCGACTGAGAGGGCCGGGGGTCGTGCATGTCGTTCCGACGACCGAAGACGTGAGGGGAATAGGAGTGCTATGCCAGCTGGCGGCCGGCAGTTCTCATGCCCTCGCGCTCGGGCCGGGGGCCTTCGCTGGCGGTGCCGCCTGCCGCGAGTTGATGCTGCTGTGCATTAGCATCATCGGTAACCTCCTTGATGTGGCGCTCGTGGGCGGCACGCTCTTCACCCTCCAAGGTATCCAGTTCCTCGTAGGCCACCTTTAGGGCTCGCAGGTTAGCTGTGGGGGTGTCGTAGACGGGCATTTTGCGGCTGAGGATTTCGGCGACCATGCGGCCGCGGTCACGCATGACCCCATGCCGGCTGGGCTCGGCGCCAGCCGGGGTAAGGCCGTAAGCGGAGGCGTATTCCCACTATGCCGCTTCCATGCGGCGGCGCGTGGCAGTGAGGGCGGTGGCATCCTCAAAGAGGACGCGAGGAGCCGCCTCGAGGTCGGCCACGGCAGTATCGGGGTTTGCCATCGAGGCCATCGGGGTGCTCAAGCCCCGGACGGCCGCACCGATCGGGTCGTACATGCCGACGCGGGCGGCAGCGGTGGTGGCCATTACCCGCACCCGTTCGGAGGCGGTGGCGGAGGTGATCGACATCACCCCCTGACAGCCGCGGGATCCGCTAGGGAGGGCCACAGCAAGTACTCCCATGGCCATGGGCGGGCCGGTGCAGACGAGTACCCCCGCGGGGTACTCACCAGCGGCCGGAGCCTCGGCAAGGGTGAGCCTGCGGAAGCGCTCGGTGAGCGCATCGATGTCGACCGCTAGGCCATCGGAGTCCCCCGCAGGGCGAGCCGCAGCAAGCTCCATGAGCCTCCCACAGCTTTGCCGAGCCGAGTGGAGGCGGCGGGGAATGGCAAGAGGTCCTGCCCGGAGCATGAGCCCGAACGCCGCTGCGGATGGCCCCATGGTGGGCACCAACTGTCGTCTTTTTCTCACGGTAGATGCCATAGGTTGGCTTATCTGTGGTGTTGGCGCCATTGGACGCCGATGGGCTCCGGGTGCGGAATTGGGTACAAGAAGGTGGAGACACGCGACGTACCCTGGTTCGGGGCCCTCCGTGAAAGGTAATACCCTTAGTCCTGCTTGGATTCGTTGGATGGATGGATAAGTATACACGGGTACTCCTGGAGCTGTGTTCGGAGGAGGAAGAAAGGAGCAATCGGCTCGTCTCCCTCTACTACTGGGAAGGGTATGGGAGCTCTCTATGTGTGTGTTCTTCATTGGGCGTCCCGTTGCACGGGGGGCTCGGGGTGTTTTATAGGCCAACCCTAGGCTCTCACAAGATGATTAAGGTACGATGGTGGAGGGACCCGGCTGGCAGCCTCTCCGCCTGGCCAGGGGGTCCCGCGGCTTGTATTGTCTCATCGTGGGCGGGGCTCGCCGGTCGAGCGGTCCCATCCCTGCTGGGACCCGCCAACGGGCGCCGTGATTGGCCCTCCCCCACCTGCCCCGGCACAGGCCATCGGAGGAGGCGTTGCCTAGCGCCAGCCGACCGAGGTCGTCGGCACGGCCGGTGGCACTGTAGCCATGCAGGGGCAGGCACTCGAGTGGCGGGGGCGTGTCGGAAGTGTTCCCCGTCCGGTCGCGCTCGCTGAGGTCAGCGGGCCGGACGGATGGATTGTAGCCATGCGGGACGGCGCGTCAGCGACCACTGTGGCCATAGGGTCGCTCGCCCCGCCAGTCACATTGCACCGCCGTACCTGCGGTTAGGAAGACGAGACAGGGCGTGTCCGTCCCCAAGTCAATTGGCCGCCTGGCTCGTGGGCAGCCGGCTGCTTGGCCAGCCGGGCGGGAGCACGCTCGGCCGCTAGGCCGGTCGGGCGAAATGCCAGCCGGAGATGGCTCATGTGGCATTTCCCCAGCCGGCCTCGTCCAGCCGGCCGATTGGTTTTTCTTCGAAGCAGAGTGGGGAGGACCCCGCACTACTAGGAAAAGGGCTATAGATAATATAGACACTAATGGCGTACCAGACAAGTGGTGCGCCACTACTATATAGCAGTGGCGCACCAGGTGTTGGTGCGCCATTAGTGTGATGGGTACTAATGGCGCATCACACACCTGGTGTGCCAAAACTAAGAAACTTTTTTTTTATTATTTTTCCAAAAGTACTAATGGCGCACTAGGTCAGAGTGCGCCATTAGTAGTTTAACTACTAATAAACTACTAATGGCACACGACAAGCACAGTGCGCCACTACTATTTTTTTTGGCAAAAACTACTAATGGCACACCTCCAGCTGGTGCGCCATTAGTAACCAGGGTTACTAATGGCACATTTGTAGGTGGTGCGCCATTAGTAACCTGTGATCAGCTAGATATTTTGGACAGCCACCTACCACACTCACTTTCCCCACTTTCATTCTCTCCACCTCCTCCTCCAAGCTTGTCTCGGGTGCCTCGTCCTCCTCACCTCATTTGCATCATAGATTCACCCAAATTAAGTGGTTAAATTACCTTTTTTTGATAGCTAAGTAAGGGGAAAGCTGTTATGTTGTAGATCTACTTTTTTCTCCCTCCAACAACGTGCACATGCACTTTTTATGGCCTAGCTAGATCTACGTATGTTAGCGGTATTCCATATGTTTTTGATGTTGCATATATGTTTGTGTTTGCAGGTACCGGTATTTGAAACGCAATAGTTGCCATTATTTTTCCGGAATGTTGATTCATTTCCGTTTCGGCGAGAATTTAGCACTATGCATTCTTTTTGGTCCTATTTTTAGGCAAAGTCATGCCAAATTTTTTCTTGGTTCTAAAATATCGTTTTGCTCTACCCCGCAGGCGACCATGGTCCGCAAGATGACCGAAGGCATCGTGAATAGGTTTTTGAGCTCCGCGAAGGCCGAGATGCTTCAAAATAACGAGACGGAGATAAGATGTCCGTGTCGAAGATGCAAGCTGAGGATCCTTATGGACCCAGATTCCGTACAGGTGCGGGGCCACCTGCTCAAGCGTGGTTTCATGGATGGCTATCGGTGGCAAGGTGATGAAGATGATTATGAACTCATCCATGCGGGGCGGGCAAGAAACGAGGAAGGGCATGAGCAAGACAACCGTGGCGAGGGCGGGCGAGAAGACAAAGAATCTCCAGGACATGATCACGAAGTAGATGCAGTACAGGGTCATCATATAGAAGATGCCGGACATGATGATGAGGAAGATGCCAGAGCAGACGAAGGGCATGATCATGAAGATGAAGATGCCAGAGCAGACGACGATGGACCATCGATGGGCTGGGTGCAGGACCCTCATATTCAAGAGCTACTTCTCAAGCAGACGGATAATGAAAGAGCTGCCGCCCGAGAGAAAGCCAAGCTGGATCAACTGGAGATAGATGCGGTTACTCCATTGTATGAAGGATGCAGGCCCGAGGATACCCGCCTGAAAGTAACGCTCATGGCTCTAGAGATGAAGGTAAAACACAAAATGACCGATGCATGCTTCGACGGGAACATGTCATTCTGGCACGAACGTCTTCCCAAGGGGAACAAGTGCCCGACCAGTTTCGAGGAGGCACAGAAAATCGTGTGTCCTCTGGATTTACCGCACGTGAAATACCATGTGTGCATGAACAATTGCATCATTTATCGGAACGAGCACGCAGAGTCTACCATATGTCTGGTGTGTGGCGTCACTCGATACAAGAAGAGGAAGAAAGCTCCTCAAAAAGTGGTGTGGTACTTTCCGATCACTCCTCGTTTGCAGCGGTATTTCACGGACCCTAAGGTAGCAAAGCTTCTGCGTTAGCATGTGGATAAGGAGGAGAAGAAGCGAGAAGATGACGCAAATGATCCGGAGATAAATAAAAAAGACAAGATGCTGAGTCACCCCAAGGATGCGAGCCAGTGGCAAGCGTTGAACTTCGAACACCCAGAATTTGGGAACGATCCAAGGAACATCGTGCTGGGTGCGAGCACCGATGGAGTCAATCCGTTTGGCAGCCAGAGAAGGACACATAGCACCTGGCCTTTGTTTGTGTGGATGTACAACCTTCCCCCCTGGTTGTGCATGAAGAGGAAGTACATTCACATGAGTATGCTAATTGAAGGGCCAAAACAACCAGGGAACGACATCAATCTGTATCTGGGGCTGCTGAAAGAGGAGCTAGACACGCTGTGGAAAATGCCACCCAATACGTGGGACACCGTAGAGAAAGAATATTTCCCTATGAGAGCCGCACTACTCACGACGGTGCACGACTATCTCGCTTACGGATATGTCGTGGGGCAAGTGGTCCACGGATTTTCTGGATGCGTCAGGTGCATGGATGACACAACGTATCGCCAGCTAGATAGAGATCCTGGGTCTTCGAAAACCGTGTTCATGGGACATCGAAGGTGGCTTCGCGACGATGACTCATGGAGAAAACGCAAGGATCTGTTTGATGGTGAAACCGAACCCCGAAGATGCCTGCGTACGAGGAGCGGCAGGACGCCTGCGTACGGAGAAGAGTACCCACCGTCGGGAAAGGCGCCAGAGCCGGGAAAGAAATGAAAGGCGCCAGAGCCGCTGCTGAAGGTATGGAAAACGAGGTCTGTTTTCTGGGACTTGCCGTACTGGAAGATCCTCCGTGTGCCTCACAGCCTTGATGTGATGCATATCATGAAGAACGTGTGCGAGAGTCTGCTTGGTACCTTGCTCAACATGCCAGAGAGGACCAAAGATGGACCGAAAGCAAGGGCAGACTTGAAATCAATGGGCATCAGGGAGGAGCTTCATGCCAATAATGATGATGATGATGACGATGATGAGGCGAAGAAGGACACGGAAAGTCGTCGCAAAGGCAAAAAGGCCAAGAAGACCAGAAATGACTTTCCCCCCCCCACGTGCTTCACTCTAAGTCAGGAGGAGATCGATCAGTTTTTCACCTGCCTCGTAGGAGTAAAACTTCCTTACGGTTACGCGGGGAAGATAAGCAGATACCTAGACTCAGCGAAGCAGAAGTTCAGCGGGATGAAGTCTCACGACTGTCACGTGCTGATGACGTAGATACTTCCAGTTGCAATCCGTGGGATCATGGACGCGCACGTCCGTGAAATGCTATTTGGCCTATGCAACTTTTTTGACGTCATCTCTCGGAAGTCGGTTGACGTGAGGCAACTCAGAAGGCTATAGGAAGAGATCGTGGTGATACTATGCGAGCTTGAGATGTACTTCCCGCCCGCATTCTTCGACGTTATGGTGCATCTGCTGGTCCATATTGTGGAGGATATCATCCCACTCGGGCCGACGTTCCTGCACTATGTGTGTGGGTGTTCATCACACACACACATATGCACAAGTGCATATATATATGCACATACACACATGCATGTGACACCACACTCACACACATACACTCACACACAAACATGTATACAAGCCCACACACTCACATACACTACACACATGTATATCTAAACAGAAAATGAATTGAAAAACATCTATCATGTATGTATACATATACATACACTCAACACATACACATACAATCAAAACAGGAAAACACAAAAAAGGGGGCGCCTAGGACTCGAACCCTAGACCTCTGGTCTGCACAGAGAGCCGGCTACCACTACACTACTGCCTCGAACCTCAACAGGAGAGGGCTTCGACCCCTCTAGTACTATACATGGCATGTGACGATACTTATGGCGCACCCCTCAGTGGTGCGCCATTGCTATTGATATACTTATGGCGCACCACTGGGAGGTATGCCATTGCTATCCCTGGCCCATCGATCTCATCCCCAGCCCATCTCATCCCCTGTCCAAACTTCTCCTGCTGCACGGCAACCCGAGTGAATCCCCGAGCGAGCGAGCGAGCGAAGGAGGAGGACGGCGTCGCAACCTACGCAGGCAGGAGGAGGACGGCATCGCGATCCCCGATGAGCGAAGGAGGAGGAGGACGGCGTCACGATCCCCGGCGGCGGCGCAACCTACGCAAACAGGAGGAAGATGGCGTCGTGATCCCCGGCGAGCGATGGAGGAGGAGGACGGCATCGCGATCCCCGGCGGCGGCGGCGCAACCTACGCGGAGGAGGGCAGCATAGGAGGAACCCTAGCCTCCGATTGTCCCATATCCCCTGCCGCCCCCTTGCCACGGCCGAAAACCTAGCTCTGGATGTCTTGTAAGTTCTCTCTCTCCCTCCCCCTACCACTGTCCCTCTCTCTAGCAGCACTGTTAAACCATAGTTCATCACCATAAGTTCATCAGGTAGTCAGCCACCCATCAGGTGTCCTTGGCCTCCTGGTAACATGAACGGAGAAGATATCAAGGATCCCCTGCTACTACACTACATAAAATGAGAAAGAAACTAGGTGCGCTGGTAGCAAAAACCAACAAAAACCATCCTAGTACGAAAACTGAGTCACCAAACAGGGTGTCCAAATCATAATTGCTAATACAGGATCACCTGAAACCTCCATAAGTTTCAGTCAATAATCTCACCCATATGGTTTACTTTGAGATTAGTATAATGACCAGGATACGAGGCTCAAAGATTGGTGGATATTGAGAGGAATAAATAAGATTTTTAGTTGTTTGTGCAGTGATAAGCACTCACTTGATCTTTTCAGGCTGATTTCAGGATGTTGAGAGAAAACTTCAGCTGCCTGTGAGCACAAGCTGCTCTTATTTATAGCAGTGACCCATGATCTTATTTGCTACGGGAATTGGTGTTCTATGAATGCCCAGAGCTGGTCCTAGTGGACCCGCCAACTCTTCCTTTCTCTGTTCTCCGGCTAGGGGGACAACAATGGAGAACTCCATCATTCTTGTGTCAAGCATGAGCAACTTTTTCCTCTTTAGCAGTGTCAGTGTCCAATCCCAGTGTTAGTGTTGAGATATAACTTATACTTAGTATAATTTTGAATTTTAGTACCAGCGCACCTTGTTTCGTCTGATCTACATTAAAATAGCATAATAAATATTAGCTATGGCAACTAAGGCAAACAACTCGGAAACAATTGAGTGTTGAAAACTTAAGACTAGGTTATTACAACCACAGCAATCCAACAATCAGCGTCAAGGAGAATTTCTGTATTGTCCAAATTATTATCCAAATTCCTTTAAAAATACTTTTGATAGCTAGAGAAAATAGATGAAAATAGTGCTGAATTATATATCTTACTGCTAAGACTAAAAATCAACCCAATCTTAGATGAAAATAGATGAAAGTAGATTAATCCTGTTGTTTTGATCTTCTCTGTATTGATATTACTGTTGATTATTATTGCTTGGTCTATATATCTGTAATACAAACTATTTTTATGTGTAGTGTAGTGAGCTTGTTCTAGTGTAGTGAGGTCTGAACCATTCTTGAGGTTAGAATTGCTAAACTATTGATGATTTTTTGTAGGGTGACCTATTAGATCTGGAATGGAAGCTCACATAAGTTGAGCTGATTTTTGTCCATATGAAAGCAGAGGACCATATGGTCTGTGGCCTTTTCATCCATATGAAAGTAGAGGCACATTGTGGTGCTAGTTTGCTGGGTTTTGTGTCCGACCATGGTGTCGTGATGATTTTGCAGGTACCCGAGAGGCCCTTGAGTTTGCCGGAATGTCGATTAACTTCCGTTCGGCAAATTCGGGTACTCCATATGTTCTATTTTCAGCAAAGGTCATGCTGAAATTTTCCGTGAATTTTATCATGACTTTGCTAAAAAGAGAACATATGGGGTACTTGCGACTAATGCATGGGCCGGGGTTTGAATTCCCCTAGTTGTTTTCTCCCTACTTCGCTCTGCCCACATGCACCTAAACTTGTAAAGGCTGTTGCTCTTCCGGCTCTTAGACCATTTAACAATGCTTTGCCCTCCAAAACCAGCAATTGAAGTAATGCCCTACAACCACACATTTCTGTCACTTGTTATGCAAATCATATTCTCATACTTTTTGAAAATATTTGCCCTCCTTCCGGCCTTGAATCTTGAGAAGCATTATCTTAGGATGCATCGGTGTCGACAAACCATAAATGATGAGACCATGATAATTCCTCACAAACCAACCGTTAAATAACACTGAGCCATTATGTCGTCACCCTTGAAGCCTTGCGGGCATTTGCAGCCAGTTTTGTAGGCCCTTGACAATAACCAACTTTTTTACCAAACTTTTTTCCTATTTAGCACGAAACATGGCCCACAACGACGAGGCCGGCAGTTCGGGCAAGGCATTCTGGGAGTTGTCCGAGGAGATGGAGGAAGAACCTCACCGCTATGAGGACATCGCGGAAGACACCGATCCCGACTACACAACCCCTCGTGGCGTCGGGGATGACACCACTGCTGGTGCCGCCGAGGATGCCACCACTGATGATGGCAGCGCATGCACAGATGGCAGCCAACCGAAGAGGCAACGGAAGGACCGGCGCCCGAACGTGCTCGGCACCGTCAAGGAGGAATTTAGTGAAATGTCCTCCGAGGGGCATCCAACGGCGCCCAAAGAATTATTCAAGGGGTACTCGGTTCAGCTCGGGTGCATTATTCGGAGCACCATCTCAATCAAAACCGAGAACCTAAGGCATCCTGACCGAGGGAATTTGCGCAGCCTCCTCTTCACGAAGCTGCACGAACGATACAAGTTCCCTGATGACATCGCAAACACACGCCTCTCAGGGAATAAAGTGAACAGTGCCGCCCTCATGAAGATGAGCAAAGGCCTGTCTACTTGGAGAAGCACAGTGAAGAAAATTATTGACAAAGGTGATAGTTATGAGAAGATCAATGCGAAAAATCCTTCGATCAGCGCAGATGACTCCAAGGAGTTCAAGATCAAGTGCGAGAGCAGCGCAACCGTGGAATCAAGTCAGTGGGGGAAAGATATGCGGGACTTGAACTTAGGGGTCCACAAACTCGGTCCTGGTGGTTACAGAGTGGCCGAACCTATATTGGACAAGGAGGACGCGAAGCGTGCCGAGCAAGGCCTACCGCCCCGCTTCGAGCAAGGCCTACCGCCCCGCTTCGAGAACTATGTCAGGGCCCGGTACAAGGTGGACCCGGTAACAAAGGAGCTTACCACGGATGCAAAGACCAAGGCGCTTGAGGGTGTTCTGGTAAGGAATACACCCCCGCATAATTAGCTCCATATGGTTGCATTATAATTAATGAAGGAAAATTTCTAAATGGTTCACATTCCTTCGGCAGGAGACTGAAAGCAGTAGCGTGGGGTCGTCTCAGAGCTCCCCTTGGGACAACACTTTAAATAGGGCATTGAACGTAATGAAAAACAAGGATAAGTTTAGTAAGTCGTCGACAGCTGGTCGTGTGGCCGGCAAAGGCTTGTCCACAAAATGGTGGTCATACTATAACGCTGCTGGGTGAAAGGAGAGAAAGACCAGATCGGAAAGGCAAGCGCGCGAGGTTCAAGAACTCAAGGAACAAGTGGTGCGGAATCCTGACATAGTCTAAGAGCAAGTGCGAGAGCAACTGGGAGCGACGATCACCGCCATTATGCCTACCTTGGTTGAGGGGCTGCGGGGGTGGATTGCGAGCGGCCATTGGTGTCTCCGACGGAGGCGGTATTGGTGTCTCCGGCGCCGGCATAGGTATTGGAGCTTAATGCACCCGGGTGTACGCCGGCTGGCACCTCGGCAGCAAGCGGCCCCTCCGTCAGTTGCACGCCCGCCATTGGCGGTGCCTCGACATTAGCCGAGCTCGATGCCATCACGGTAACTAAGCCTCTCGACCGATGACTTAATCTCCTTCCCTTCGACTGGGCATCCCTGACGCCCTACATGTTTTCGCAGGGCGCCGCCGACGTTCCATGCACTCTCCTGCACTTCATGGACGGCGTGTTGATCGATGTCGCCAAAGGCAGAATCGTTCAACCGTGAAACCCCGTGTTCCACGGTAATCCGATTCCACCCACCGTCTATAGGGTTGAACTGGTTCGGATGCTGCCAGGCTGCGACGACTTGTTACCTCCAATTCGACCCTCTAGGGCCGACGAAGATGATGTGATGACCCTTAGAGCCTGCGTAAGCTGGCCTCTTCTTTGGCCAAAGAGCCAGATTCGTTTGGGGGCGGGGGACACCACCCCAAAGACAACACCGCCAGTCGTGCCGGCGCCAAGCCATAGCAAGACCGCCGCAACGCTACCGGACATGCCGGACATGCATATGGCACAGGATCCGGACGACGACAACGACGACGGTACATTTACCAACGTCGATAAGTACTTTGCCGAACATGGGTACGGTGACGAATTATTCGGGCCTCCTTCTCAAGAACCCAACCCTACAAAAGACGACCGCGATCTAGCTGGTACCGCGGAGAAACCCAATTGCAACAGGCGTCGTCTGGCGTTCAGTTCTCAAGAGTCGCCTCTAGCTGCCGCCTTCACCGAGCCTCAGATAGCCGAGGTGCGAAATATTATCAGCCCCAACACACTCAAGAAGGCGGTCTATGAGCAGAACTCGATCCCATTACAGCAGAAGAAGAAGGGGCGGAAAAGAAAGAATAACAAGGGCGGTGCGAGCCAGCCGGCACCGACTACGATCCGTGCTCAGGACGGGTCACCTTCACCTAAGCATATCTCGAGGAGGGTGCATGTGGTGGGTAGGCCGATGCTACCGACTAATCTACTCAATGCTGCAACCGGTGCTATGCGCAGTCTGCATGATAGTGTTCTTTCTTTGGAGAAGCGGCGTCTCTCCGAGAATGATGTGGCATACCCGGTTTTCGTGGCCAAGGTGCCAGAGGGCAAGGGCTTTGTGGATAGCGCCATCGGGGGTACGATCGTCCTACGGTTTGCTGACATCTATGCTATGTTTAACCTTCATCCGCTGCACTACACCTTCGTTCGGCTATTTTCGCCGAGTATGGAGATGCGGATCATTAGAGACAAGACCCCAGACATCGTGATAGTCGACCCCTTCTACATGCGTGCCAAGATCTTGGGCAACGCTGCGGACCGGCAAGTCGCGAGTTCACACCTCGAAGGCGTCATTCTGGCAATCCCAGATAAGGATAACTTCCTCGTGCCTTACTTTCCCGAGTAAGTCATCCCCTCACCGCCCCATAACATATGATTTCTTAGATTTCGATCGTTCTTTTTTTTCTAACATTCCGTGTTTTGTGCACAGTGACACACATTGCACACTCATCCTCATAAGCCCGAAATATTCCATGGCCACATATTTCGACTCGGACCGTCAGTCGAAGATAGACTACACAAATATCAAGAAAGTTCTTGATGATGTTCTCCCCGGCTACGCCAGATCTGGGGGCACCTTCAGCAGGACAATTCATAGGTACGGCAAGCACGTGTTCACCCACAATACGACATTCCCCTGCGTCAAGCAGCCGCCTGGCAGTCAGAAGGATGCCTACTACACCCTCCATCACATGCGGGCGATCGTACGAGACCAGCATCACCTTCTGCTACCAAATAATCTCAAAGATTGGGCCACACGCTTGTCGGCAATCCAGGACGCGGACATCAGACAAGAATTCTATCGCATCCAGTCGGAGTTTGAGGAAATCATCCATCAAGATGTCCTTCGTACCTCGGGGCAGTTCTACCTCAGATATCAACCGTCCAACAGTGAGATAGAAACAACGCTACAAATGCAGGATGACAACGCCCGCGATTTCATGACCATCACTAAAGACGGCGGCTTCATCCACGCTTCGGTCCCTGAGTCGAGTCGAAAGTAGTGATGCTATGTAGTTCTGAAATGTCGATTGGCTCATGTTGTAATATTAAACTTTAATGAACTTGTATGTTTCTTTTGTTTGGACAGTCGTTCAACTTATATGTAATCGATGCTATTTATTAGTAGGACCATGAATCGTGCTATTAATGTGTTGCTTTTTTCTTCCGATCCTTTTGTTGCATAATTATATAGTGCTTATGTATTGTCTGTGAATTGCTGCTAACATTTTGTTTGGCTAGTGCATAGAGATGCCGTCGTATGTCGTGTACAAGGGTAAGGTTCCCGGAGTGTACGATGACTGGGAGGAGTGTCGGAGACAGGTTCACCATTTTAGCGGTAACAGTTACAAAGGGTACACCACTAGGGCGGAGGTGGAAGCTAGATACGCGTGCTATCTAGCGGGAGAGAGGAGGGAGCGTTGGAGGAACCGGATGAAGACCAGTTTCATCGCGATGAGCTCATCGTGATGACCGCAACTCTCTTCTATGTGATGGTAGTTTAGATGATCGATATCGACATGTAATGTGAAGACAAACTCGCTACTCGCAGTGTCGAGACTTGTAAAGTTCTAACGTTGTTCGGTATTTTAAATTCGGAGACTAATATGATGAATTGTATTCAGAGACTAATATTCATACTAGTGGCGCACCACCCAGCACATTAGTGGCGCACTTTCAAAAGCACACTAGTGGCGCATCCTACAATAGTGCACCATTAGTAAGCCAGAGCACATGGGTAAATATGGCCCCTGGGAGGTATACTAATGGCGCACCGTGAGCTATACTAATGGCGCACTGCATGGTGCGCCATTAGTATACCAGATACTAATGGCGCACCTGTGGTGCGCCATTAGTAAAAATTCTAAAGGCGTGGTGCTAGTGGCACACCTGTAGTGCGCCATTAGTAGGCAAAACAGGTGCGCCACTAGCAGCCTTTTTTCTAGTAGTGTCGTTGCCTTGGCCTACCCCGGGATATGAGCCCCATAACCTATCACGCCATAGAATACTTCGCACATGCATGATTGACTTGGGATGATTCCAGAGAAGACAAAATAACTTTTCCCGAAGTCACGGAGACAACTTGCACCAAATCCACGTGAATTTTGAGTAAGTCACTTCCTACCCCAACATATATTTCATGTACATGACACAAAGATATTGCCTACAAAATTTCCAACAACAGCTTAGTGCCCATCATGGGTCATGGAATAGACGAGAATGTTACTGATGAGCTCAACAACAATTCACTGAGGTATCCAAATGGATGGAATTCCACAACTATGAGAACAAGGTGATGTCATTGGTCAGACCAAAAGGTATAACGGTGTATGCTTGAGGATATATCCACGAGTAAGACACCATTAGAAAGATCTATGGTTCTGATTTTGATTTGACGATGGCCCATACTCAAATCAATGGTTGAACAAGACAATAGGTGCAACAATTGATCACAAGGATTAATTGATGAAGATATCATCTTTCTTCAGCACCCACACAAGATATCCCTTTGGAAATAACTAAGTCATGCAATGCTTTTATCTTTCAACTCTCCAAGTTGTTGTTTAGCTTAACCAACTAGTTAAGGGGTATCCAATATAGATTCTTGGAGAAAGGTGGTTTATAGAAAAACCATCTTGATCACAAACTTGACATAACGGTCAAGGGACACCTTGGTAATACTTATGAGAAGATATTCAAAAAATCATGATCCACCGATATTATGAAGCTCGAGAACAATCTTGCTTTTCAAGGCAAGACGATATGATCAATAGAGCGAAGGATTGACACAATCCTAACTCATTGCTCGAAAAGTGCACCATGGAAAATGGACTAGGTAGCACAATCACTCCTAGAGTGGTGATTCAATAACCAACACACTAAGGATGAAATTATTATCCATTAACTACCAAGCAACAAAGTTGCTAGGAGTATTGATTTCACCCATCACGATTCACTTGTCGGGATTCTAGTTTCGACAACATAGAGACCAGGGAATGAATGATGATGGTGATAAGTATCACTACATCAAGATTTCATAAGAGGGAGTGCAGTTCTCATGATAATCTTGACATGAAGAGGGTAATACCTCAAGGTAGAACAGAGCAAAAGCTGGATTGGCATTTTGATCTACGGAATACAACTGCTTTGACCCAATCCAAGGAATGGATGAGGTACGGGAGTTTGCTTCTCCTGGTCATTCTGAAATAGAATGGCTTGACAGACCACAAAAATAGGTGAGATCGATAAGACAATGCATTACATACCCTTGACTATCCATTGATAGATAAAGGTCAGAATACAACTGAAGAAGGACAACTCAAGAGCACCTGATTTTTCCCGAGTTGTAGATGCATAGATTGAATATGTCAAACGGAGTTCAACATGTTTCTTCCAGACAATCCATCAAGAAATGTTGGATTGCCAGAGTCACAATTATAGAATGGAGAACTCACCACGAACACTCTTGGTGTGATATTAAGATCACAAGAAACTTCTGCCATAATGGACCATGGTATTGGAAGAATGATATACCACAAACCTTGAAGACTATAACAAGGTTACTAATATCCTAAAGGAACGAGCAAATACTATCATCGGAAGTGAGCAGAATGATTTCTCGGTTCATGAACCCAGATATAGAATACCTACTAATTAAGTAGCATCACAACATGCTTTTGATAATGATGGCCAGAATTATCACACTGGAAACAAAAGACACAACTAGACTGTTGGGTGGATCACTGAAACAACATGGTTTTCTAAACACGTTCATCAAACACGTTGAGGTAATATAGTACCTCAACTCAACAATTAGTGTGCTTTGTCTGGCCTGAAAGACATTGACTCAAGATAAAGAGTTTTGCAATTGCATCAGATAGTTTAGAAACCTTGGATAACTCGGATAGCATAATGGCTGTACGGGCATGAAATAAGGGGCAACCGGCACAAGAAAACTGACAACATGACAATGAATTCTTCTGGAGACACTGATCCAGGAAGACAACAACTTTCCTATAGGTCTCCAGCATAGTAACTCATCCTCCTAATAGATAGATGAGAGGGCCTAGTTCTTAAACCGCGTAGAATAGAAGAGGGTGACTCAGAATTAGAATGATACGAGGAAAGGAGTAAAAAGAGCCTTACCTTCCCTTCCACGATCAATTCCCTTATATAACTAAAGAAGTTCTAGACTCAACATCGACCAGTTTGGCTTGGTAACCCTACAGGCAGTCAAGCTCTGATACCAAAGCTGTCGGGACCCCGATCCTAAGCCATAAGAATCCAACCTGTAGCACATCACATCACTTTGCGGTCTCACGCACGGTTATCTCCACGACTGCCACCTTACCTAGGCCGGGACCGTTTGCGACTTTTGACTCACGTATGTGAATGTGTCGCTCGCATTCAAATGTCATAGAACCCGGGCCGACATGACTAATTGTAGAACCCAACTGGCACATCTGTATAGGGACATGCATACGTAACCCAGCAATGCAGGTGTCGATCTTTAGCATGTGTAGACGAGTCATAGCAAGCTACAAGGACTCGATTACACCGTGGGACATAAATGTCATCACTGCACGTAGATGAGCCGTAGCAGGCTACAGGGACTCCATTACACTACGAGACATTTCCCTGAAGGGACAGACACAACAGCAAAGAAGGATACATGATGGTCAATCAATGTGTTCGGAGGAGTAGCAAGCTACCAAAGCTCGGTGGAAGCACAAAGAGGCATTTCCCCGTAAGGAGTACTACTAAATGCACACAACTAGGTGTCGAATCCCATACAAACCATTGCATGTCACACGTACACATGACATGCCCGATATGCATAGATAGAACTATGGCATCACAACATAACCATACAACATTACAACATTTATTTAGAAGGCTCGGAAGATCCAACACAATAAGATGTTACAAACTGAGGTCACAAGACCCAACATTCGGAGCATTCAAACAACAATCGGAAGTTAATCATGTCTGGGTACAAGCAACTACAAAAGTTGCTCGAGGAGCCTGAAAAGCTACAACGGCCCTACCAAAGGAACCAGACCTCTCTATGGGATTCCCAAGCTAATCCGGTCGACATCGAACTTCACGTCGTAAATACCACTAAAGAGACTGACATCTCCTCTTCAAAAACATAAATTAAGAAAACGTGAGTACAAGGGTACTCAGAAAGACTTACATCAGAACTAACTACATATGCATCAGTATCAATGAAGGGGGTAGTGGAGTTTATTGCAGCAAGCCAGCTTTGACTCTTGGCTAACCTGTACTATGCCTACAAGTGCTTTCTTTGAGGTGGAATAGCACACACGAGTCCACATATTCACGAAATCAATACACCACTATGGATCCACTTCCGTCTCCCTACGAGAAGGCCATCCATAGCACTCATGCTTATCTTCCGTATTTTTGAGTATCCACTTCAACTTTCTATGAACCCCATAAGTTCTCCAAGTAGTCCATATCCAAGGATGCGGATATTCGAACAGATTCATAACCCTACAGGGCTGTACTTCTTCACACATGCTCTCGCCACTTATCGCCATGTGCACATAAAAGGCACCTCGACAACCTTCAAGCGGAATCCTAGCGAGGGAGTCGGCCACGACCGTCAATCACACAAGACTTTAGTCCAGGTTTATCGCCTATTTGAGACTAAACCGCACGGAAGTCTGGCCAAAGTTTCCATTATGGCCTGAAACAATGTGCGCAGGGTTCCCAAGCCCACCGTTCAGGTGCCACTTGGTACACCGTGCGACTGTGCCTATACCGCATCATAGTCCACCGCGTCGGGCAGCCCTATGCACGACCGCCAACACTTTTCCTACAAACACCAGAAACTAGTTGCAACTCCTAGACAGAGATCTAGGTGATTCATAAGTCGAGCGCAATCATATTTTACGGCCCAACGTGTGGTAGTAACTATCTTGGATCAAACACAGAACTCAGTTCTTAAGGACGGTCCCAATGAGACAACACGCCATGTACTCCTACAAGTCCTCTCATTGCTACCTTTACCAAATCATGTTCGTACACTTAGCTCTCACACATTAGGACATGAACATTGCCGTTCTGATTCATCACCCAGATGGATCAAACCCGACATGACACAACTCTAAGCATAGCAGGCACAGTAAGTAAGCAAGCATGGATGAGTAAGCACAACAAGGCTCAAATAGTTGCTACTCATGCTAAGTGGTTTCAACTATTTACTTTGGCAAGGACAGGTCATGCAAAGGAATGGGTTCAACTACCGAGAACATTGAACAGTTGAATCGTGATTGTCCCAATGCAACAAAAGAGAGCAGGAGCGAGAGAGTGGGTTCATATCAGTATGCTCAAGGGGGTTTTCTTGCCTGACAGTCATGAAGATGTTACTTCTATTCATCAGTGTCAACGTTCACATCATCAAAACCATCGTCTATCGAGAGGGAACAACACCAGCCAATAGAGAAATGAACACATTCAATGTGATGCAACAAACATGATGCATGAAATGGCATGTTAAGGTACTGAATTGACCTGGTGCTATAGGTAGTCATATTAAGTGAAGTGGAATTCAAATATATGCTAAATTCCAACTCCAACACTATTTATTAAATTATACTAATCATGAAATGTCCTACTTGGTGATGTTAATTTGCTCAAACATGCATTATCATGGCATAAACAGATTCATTGGATTTTTTTTATCATTTTTCATATATATATTATTTTCATATGACTTATAGATTATTTTCTATGATTTTTTAGAAGTTTTAAACATTTTCTGAAAATATTATATAATTTATTGATTTGTTTTAATTCCAGAAATTCTTTAGTGCATCAGCATGATGTCATAGTGACATCAGTAGGTCAACAGCGCTGGTCTAGGTCAAACCTGACCAGTGGGACCCCCATGTTAGTGGATATCGTTTAACGAGAGGGTTAATTAATTTTAAACAGGTTTAGTTAGCAAGTGGGCCCACTGTCAGTGACACATGAGCTTAGTTAGATGTAATTAATCCTAACAATTTCACTAAGGGCCTTGCCCACTAGTCAGTCACCCATTAGGCTAATTAATTAACTTAATTAAGATAACAATTAACCTAAACTTAACCAGAGCTAGGTCCCACCTGTCGCTGACTCGAGGAGGTCAAACCTCCAGTCAGCGGGGTCAAACCCATCGGCTTTCAACCGCCAGTGACGGCAGACATGGCGGAGGGCTCGGGTTTCTCTCCCAGAGCACCATTTGGAGCAGGGTTTGCTCCTACGTGATCTTGGGTTCGAGCCGCGTCCATTGGAGGCCTTGGTTGGAGCTGGGGTCACCGGAGCTAACGGCGGCAAGCTATATTGTGGCGGCCGGAGCTCGGCTGAGGAGGAAAACGCGGGCAGGGGTCAAGTAGGGCAGCAGGGATATGGGGAGGAGCGAAGGGGGATCACAGGGATGCCTATGAGCTAGCCAGCGGGCTCAGAGACGACCAGGACGGCGCAAATCGATGGCGAGGATACACGGCGACCGACGGTGAAGATGGAGAAACTGGCGACGACTGTGGCCTCCCGAGGATGTTCCACTCGATGGAGAGGACAAGGCGATGCGCAGGAGCTCGTGGGCACTAGGGCAAGGCGAGGCCTGGCCAGAGGATGCGGCAACAGAGAACGGTAGCGAGCAGTACTCTCGGTTCCGTTCAGGAGGGGGAAGGTAGAGGAGAGCAAGGGGAGAGAGATGGAGAGGGGGGAAGGATCTGGACGACTCTTAGGCGACCTCCGGGCAAGTAGATACTTTGGAGGTGGCCGGGCACACGGCGACCACACGCCTCGCGTCCTCCTTGCGCTAGTTGGGAGACGACTGGCAGCGCTAGGTGGACTGGGCTGGCTATAGAGCTAGGCCAACAGGCACTCCCTCTCTCTTTTTCTAGTTTTTCCTCTCTTATTTATTTCTGACATTTGTTTCATTTTCATTTGGGCCACAAGGACCTAGCACAAAAATACTAACACATTTTCTAGAGTGTTGTTTCAATATTTCAAACCTCCTAAAACTGTTTCAACATTTTTGTATGACTAAAATAATTGAAATGCTTTATTTGACAATTTCAGTAGCATTAGGACTGATATTTGAAATTTCAAAATTCAAATGTCACCTAAAATCTTGTTGCCAACATTTTTAATAATAGTGAACATTTATTAAGCCATTTTAGATTCATTGAAAATTCACAACTATTTGAATTGTTTGGTTAGGTGAGGTGATAGGGTTTTTGTTAATCTCCATTTGAGATTCACTTGAATTTAAATATGATCACATGATGCTTATGCAATGACAGACAATGCCTAAGCTAGGGCTGTGACATGCCGCTTCTCCTCCGCAATCACGACAGCCTCGGCCAGCCGACTGTCGTCGCGTGCGCACTCCATGAATATTTTATAGTTGCCGTTGACAGTGATGATGCCCTTCAGACCTGACATCTTGAGCTTGAGGTAGGCATAATGGGGCACCACCATTAATTTGATGAGAGCCAGCCAACCTAGTAGCGCGTGGTAGGGGTTGTTCAGGTCCACCTCCTCAAACCACACTGGCTCGCAGCGGAAGTGGATTTTGTCACCGAAGAGAATATCAAGCTGGATCTTGCCAATGGGGGAGCCGGATTTCCCAGGGAGGATGCCGTGGAAAACCGTCGGGCTCAGTTACAAGTCCTCCTCCTTAAGCCCTAGCTTGTGCAGGGTGTCGCGATAGAGGCTGTTAATGTTGCTGCCTCCGTCGATCAGCACCCGCAGGAATCAGCAGGTGAGCCTCTCGGAGGCCATGGTGGGATCGAGGATGAGGGTGTAGCTGCCTGAGTTTTGCATCACTGCTGGGTGGACTGCCCGGCTCAAGGTAACCGGCTTCGCAGAGCAATGCATGAATCGGGGGTTGAGGGTACGATGGCATTCACCTCGTGCTGGAGCCGGCACTACGCATGCTTGTCTGTCTCCTCGCTGGTAAAGACGACGTAGGCCTCGTCTTGGTCGGGGAACTAGTCGTGCAGGTGGCCGTCGCATGGGGCCAAGGCCGACACATGTGTTGGGGCAGGAACTGTGCATGGGGCGACGGTGGGGGGGGGGATCGGAAGACCTTCTCCCCGGGCCAACCGCTGCGAGAAACTACACTGTCGGAGCATGTGTGTTGCTGGCTTGGCCCCAGTGTGCATCTTGCAGGGTGTGTCGAGCATCTGCTCGAAGGTGAGCTTGGGCTGCCAGGCGGTCTTACCGGTTCATTGACGCTGGTTGAGGGCGTGGGCAGCCGGTTGCGCCTTTTCGACGGTGGCGACCTACTGGCTCCTATAGTGGGGATCTGGCTGGTCGGTTTTGCGCTTGTTGTTCTGCTGGTGCCGGTTGTCGGCAGCTGGCCGTCGTGTGGCCGGCAACGGAAATGGCTTGCCAAATGTGTCGACCTTGACCCGCATATCGGAGTCAACTATGGTGTTCTTGTCTGCCTTGGCCATGAGGTCCGCCAGGGTTACCGGCTCAGAGCATACGAGCTTGTTCTTGAGGTGGGTGCCGTCGCGGCAGCCCACGATGAAGTACTGGATGGCCTGCACTTCATGCACCCCCTCACAGGAGTTGCGGAGCTCAGTCCATCAAGTGAGGTAGTCGCAGAGGGCCTCATCTGGGACCTAAATGCATATGGCTTGCTCGCAGGTGCGGTCGGGCAGCTTGTAGGTACAGGTGAAGTTACGGACAAATGCCTCTTTGAAGTAAGTCTTGGTGTTGACTCTGCCGGCCGACAGGCTATAAAGCCAGGTCTGTGCCGAGCCGATCAGCATAAGGGGGGCGTGGTGCACGGCCACGCGCTTGTTCCCCCTGGCTATGCCGATTGCGGTGGTGTAGTCAATTAGCCAGTCCTCCGGCTTGGCAGCGTCGTTATACTTTGGGGTGTCGCGAGGGACCGTGAAGCCGGTCAAGAACGGCTCATTGCAGATCTGGGGGCCAAAACATTCCGGACAAATCGAGCCCTCCTCCAGGAGGGTTGACTACACCAGTCGGTTGATGCGGGTTAAGGTGTCATTTCGCTCTGAGGGACGCATGGGCTAAGGTGAGCCGCAATCTCAGGGCGAACCGATGGGGTGGCCGAATGCGCGCGCTCCCTCCGCGGAGGCGGGGTGTGGGCATGTGGGTGGCGGCCGTCTCATCTGTCCCATCCTCGTGCCGGCTGGTGATAGCCAGCGGCTCGTTCCCATGCTGGGACCGCATGCTATGGGAGCCTCCTCCACGCTGGGCGGAGCAGCGGGGGGAGGATGCCTATTGGGCCGTCCGGTGTAGGCCGGCGGTTGGCGTGCCTTCTCCTTTAGGAGGCAGGATCTCGGAGCCAAGGTTGATGTGGTCGAGCCGAGCCCGCTACGCATTGGCGATGTTGATGAGGTCCTAGATATGCTGGTCCTATTGCGCATGCTCGTCGCCCTCCAAGTTGGCCAGGTTGGCATAGGCCACCTGGGCAACGCTCATGTTGGTTGTCCGCATGTTGTAGCTGGCAGCTGGCCGCCAAGAATTTCCACGACCATGCGGTCGCGGCCGCAGACGTCATTAATCCTGTTGGGCTCGTTGCCCGCCGGGGTGAGGCCGTAGGCGGAGTTGTACTCGCGTTGCACGGATTCCATCTAGCACTTGGCGGTGGCGAGGGAATTAGCCTCCGCGAACAGCGGCTGGCGTGTTGCTTCCAGCTTGGCCGTAGGGATAGCTGGTTTGGTTGTCAGCGTGATGGGGGTGCTCAGACCCATAAGGATGGCGCCAATGTGGTCGGAAACGCCTGCACGGGCGACAGCAACAGCTGCTAGCGCGTCCGCCCTGGTGCGGCCAGAGGACGTGGAGGAGCCAGTGGCCAGTACCTCCAGGACGATGCGGAGATTAGGTACGTCGCCCGCGGCGGTTCCGCCCGCACACAGGGGCAGGTCACGGCAGTTGATGACCACACTAAGGTACTTTTCTGGTGTCGCATGTAATCAAGACTCATCTCGGTGAAGGGCTCGCAAAGGCTGCCGGCATCATCGAGACACAGCTCGCCGAAGGGCGTGCAGAGGTCGCCGAGGTCGCCAAAGGGCGTAGGCGTGGCTCCGCTCAGAGGAGGAGAATATTGTTCTGCCTATGAGGCAGGTTGAACCGTGGCCCGGTGCCATAGAAGTTTCAGCAAGAGCGGGCTCCACAGGCATGCTGATCACCCTGGACGTGAGACGCCCGACGGAGTTGGCGAGGTCCCGCCCGGAGTATGACTCTGGCCGGTGCCATGGACGACGCCATGGTGGGCACCAACTGTCGTAGTTTTCTCATGACAGATGCCTTGGCATAGCTTATCAAGAGTGGTTGGGGCCAAAGGACGCTGAGGGGTTTTTATAGGTAACCCCCTGGCTTACAATATGCATGGGTCGTACTAAGGTGCGTGGCCTAGTCAACAGTCCCTCTGGCCGGCCGAGGGTCCCGCCGCCCATGCCATGTCATCGTTTGTTGAGCCCGCAGGCTACAGGACCCTGCTGGGGCCCGCCTCCCGGCTTCCGCTATTGGTCTGTAGCCACCTATCCCAGCACGAGCCGCACTATGCGGTGTCACCTGGCAGCAGCTGGCCGCGGTCAGTGGTACAGCCGGTCTTCCTGTAGCCACGCAGGGGCAGGTAATGGAGTTGACGGGGAGCATGTCGGTGCGGTCGCGTCGTCTAGTTGTGGTCGACCATAGTCAGTGGTACGATAGCCCGCGCTGTAGCCATGCGGTCCCCCCGTCAGTGGTCACTGTACCACGCATGGACCCGTCATGGGGGTCACGTCTTGTCGTCGTATGAGTGCATGGTGGGAGGTGACCGGTGCTCGTTCGCTCGAGGGTTAGCAGAGGAGCAAGCCATCGCCATGCTCGCCTGTTTCCCGCCGGGCGGCCATGCGCCAGCCAGCCATGCTCCAGCCGTCCGTGGGCCAGTTGGCCGTACGCGAGCCGCCCGAACGCCATCCGACCGTTTCATTATGAAAAGAGGTTGAACCTCCCTTCTTTGGCATACCCCAAGGGTTATAACCCCATCAGTGGACGTCTTCTTCCACAGAAGAAGACAACCACTTTGGGCCAGGGTTCACCCCATGTGGTAGTACTTGGGTCCGAGTGATGCCACTCGCACGCACCCGGAGGAGCTCAACGCCGAGGCCGTGGCGAACAAGCTCTAGGCCATAACTCCAGCTTGGGACAACCCCATATGTTCAATGCGCGTGCCCCCATATTCTATTGACCATCCGTCGAGTGAGGTAAACTCCGACTCCCACCATTAATTCTGAGTGATGTAATTTTCCATTGATGAATTCCGATCGTTGCAACTTCTGTCTCAGCAGGGTTATACAGACATGGTGAGCTTGATACCCGTTGTTGCTAACGCAACTACAGACGTGGCCAGTGAAAACAAGCGCCATGGCGACTCGGAAAAATAATAAGAGTATGAAGATGAAAGCAATGATGAAGAGGATGAGAAGGATTCCAAACTGAGCGACGAGGCGGAGTCTTCTCCTTCGCAGGAGGTGCATCCCGAGACACATTCGAAGGCCCGTCAGGACCCTGTAGTCCATGGTGGCCACACGAGTGGCCCAGGTGCCACCTAGCCCTCCTTGAACATCCCTCCCACTCGGACTTCAAATCACGGGCATAGCAAACCTGTCACGTCTCCGGAGAAGGCTTCAAAGCAGGCAAACGTTTCCCGCAACAAACATCGGTCGGTGACACTGCCCAAGACCAAGATGAACGTGTTGATGGATTCCACGTAAGTATCTTCATGCCGATTGATGTTTCAAATGGTTGTCCGATTGAGGTAAACAATCCGAGTGACTTTGATTGCAGGGTTGACACTTCATGTGCCTCGTTGGCGAAGGACAAGGTTGAGACTGACGCATCCGCTTCAAAAGGTATGACTCGACTTTGTATATTTGTGAACTCGAAGTGATTAGTCTCTCTTGTGGGATAATTTTCGAATGATTGTTTCCCATTTATAGAGCCACACGAGGTGATCCAGATTATCGTGGACGAACAAGCTGACCTGCCAAATCGCGCTGGTGACGTAGACGTCATGATGCAAGGTACCACGCCGATTCAGGAGCCGCCCTGAGCCTGAAGATATTCATCAAGGGCAAGATTAGCACTCGGAACTCCTCCTCCAACTCCCCCTGTGACCGACATCATCATTCTGCAACGTGTCCCGGAGGACCAGGTGGGAGCAAGCAAGGAGGCACTGATCCAGCTGAAGTTGATGAACCACAAGCTGAAGGAGGCCCGTGATGCTAGCGAGGCCACGGAGAAGACTATCTGAGTAAGTAATCTCGTAATTATCTTCTTTAGACATAATATTTGTGTTGAAGATGCTTTCAGAATCCTATAGAATCCCGAGTGTGCTTATATAGACTTTCGAGTCGGTTTACGTCAGGGGTCCCGAGTGGGTTTAGGTACACCCACTGGGTGGTTGAAGTAGTAGAATCCGAATGATGAGATACTTGTCGAAGAAGATATAGTGATGGTCCATGGACCAGAGCCTCTCGACATTGATCGTCGCGGTGTAGATACGATAGTTCTCTAGTTGGGGCGCGCTAGGCGCACCCACTGGGTGTATTCCCCGAGGCTGGTATCGACTGAAGTAGTCGGCGACAGTCTCAAAGTCCAAATGTAGAAGTAGTAGAATCCGAGTGATGAGATGCTTGTTGAAGAGGGTGTGGTAATGGTCGATGGACCAGAGCCTCTCGACATTGACCGTTGGGGTATAGAACTGGTAGTTCTCCGGTGGGGGCGCACTGAGCGCACCCACTAGGTGTAGTCCTCGAGGCTGGCGTTGACTGAAGTAGTCGGCGCTAGTCTCAAAGTACGAATGATGATAAACTTGTTGAAGAAGATGCGGTGATGTTCCATGGACCATATCCTCTCGGTGTTGACCATCGGGGTGTTGAACCAGTAGTTCTTCGGTGGGGGCACGTTGAGCGCACCCACTGGGTGTAGTCCCTGTAAGTGCATCTAGTGCCCCTTAGTGATTTTGGTGTATTGGCGACTTATAGGTTAAGAGACTGATGCATTTGTAAGTGTACACATGCTCTATAAGTCACTGAGGAGTTTGATATATTCGGAGATTATCGACCCCTAAAAATGAATGTCTTCAACTGAAGACTTTGGTGAAGACTTTGGTATTCCCTGAAGACTTTGAAAATGAAGAAGTTGGTGTGACCTTGAAGATATGAATGAGGACTATGAAGCATGAAGACTTTTGTTTTCATAGTTTCAGTTTCTTTTATTTGAGTCATAGGAAACACCATACTGTTAAAGGGGGCCGAGGTAATACTAAGGAAAATTTCCAACTGATGCTCAACTCCCAAATCCTCAAACTATCCAATCCTTCGAGTGAAGCCTTTTGGAAATCTCTTGCAGTTCAGTCAAGTTCTTTAGTGATAGAGACGATGATCTTCTAGTATCTGAGGAAATTGGTCTGAGTGAGGAGTTAGGATTTCGCTAGTGCGGATTGCCTAAAAGTGAAGAACATGATAAGTCTTGATGACTTTCGTAGTTCAAAGTTCCGACCGTTGCTGTGCTTAGCGCCAGCTGTCCCCAATCATCTTATCCACATAACGGTCATATCATTGGGGGCATTTATGTCTTATGATGTCAGGTTACACCCTGGCTATAAATAGCCACCCCTCACAACCACTAGTTGGTTGGCTGCTCCGAGTGAGAACTCACACTTGTCATTTGAGAGCAACCCATCCATGAGGACTTTGTGAGAAAATCATCAGTGAGGAAAAACCCTAAAACCAAACCACCAAACCCAAAGTGATCAAGCATCACTGAAGAGAGTTTTCCTGTGTGGAACTGACGCTTTTTACCTTTGGAGACTATGCATCTTCTAGGCTGTTAGCACGTCATGATCTAGAGCATCCAGCAGTACATTATGGATCATTGAGTGACCAGTCTGTGAGGGTTTTGGAAGTCTACCCTGAAGACTTACCATGAGTGTTGGGCGAGGACTGTGTGACCTTAGCTCAAGGAGAATACGGTAAGGACGGTGTGTCCTGGGACTAGGTGTCCTCTGGTTTAAATACCAGGCCGCTCCAAACCAGACATACGACTGTCACAACAATTGGAACTGGGTCATCAAATCATTGTCTTCATCGATCTACCTGGTTCCAATTCCTCAACCCCTTCTATTTCCCCGCATACTTGTTGCTAAAATTGATCGTTACTGTTTGAAGAATTTGATTGAAGACTTTCTCAATTTCCTCATCTCAAATTCTTCAGTCACCTTGTTCGTCACCTGCTTATCCTGTATCACGCAACCTATAATCTGTGCAAGCTTTATTTCATCACGATGACTATGCTACTGCTATGTTTCTCATTCACTTGAGTACTTATTCCACTTCTAGTTATTCATCACATTTCAAATTCCTCAGTGATGAATTTGTAAAAATCGCCTATTCACCCCCCTCTAGTCGATATAATGCACTTTCAATTGACATCAATGTAAGGTACTCCCATGTTCTATGTGATTTTGGTTTAATCGCCTAGAGTTCTAGTTATGTCGACTACAGGTATGATCGAGGTGTCTGTGGGCTGTCCTACCTTCGATGGGACGGACTACCCCTACTTGAAGAACAAGATGTGCATGCATCTTGAAGCTATTGACAACTATCTCTAGTACATTGTGGCAAATGGTGTTCCTCGGACCTCTTCGACTATTGTTGCTGCTGATGCAAAGAAATTCGAGCACCTCAATTCTCAAGTGAATAATATCATCTATGGCCATCTGAGCAAAGGTCAGTATGGGAGAGTGAGTGCTTTCGAGTTTGCTAAGCTTATCTGGGATAGGCTATCCAAAGTCAATGAAGATGTTTCCACTCAACGTGAATCCCGTGTTGATGTTCTTTGCAATCTCTTCAACTGCTTCAAAAGACTTGACAATGAAAATGTTTAGCAAACTTTTGATCATCTCACTGATATCTCCAACAAGCTTCAAGCATTGGGAGACATTGACATCACCGACCATGAGGTAGTGAAGAAACTTCTAAGGTCTCTTGATTCCACATTCGATACACTGGCTTTGATGATTCGAGAGCGTGGAGACTACAAGCCACTTGATCCTGCTAATATAATTGAGAGACTCAATACTCATGAATTCTAACAAGATGAGAAGAGAGACATCTACGTGCCAAGCTATGGAAGATCTCATGCTCCGAAGGCAAAAGCAATTTCCTCATCCGAAGGTGAAGATTCTGAAAGTAGACTTGGTGATCTTGAAGAACTGAGTTAGGAGCTGGAAATGCTCATGAGGAAATTCTAGAAGTTCTCAAGGAGAGGCCGATTTGGAAAGTCATGAAAAATTGGCTTGAAGAAATCAGATTCCTCATCAAGCATCTACAAGAAGAGAACTTGTCACAAATGCAAGAAATATGGTCACTTTATCTCTGACTGTCCACTCTGGGAAAAAGAATCAAGGAAGAAGAAGTACAAGGATGACAGTTCTGATAACTCGAAGAAAAATAAGAAATCTTCAAAGCCCTCAACTTCGAAGTCATCATCTTCAAAGTCCTCGTCGCACAAGAAGAATGGTTCCATAAAGGCTCAGGCTTTCATTGGCAAGGAAATGGACTATGAAGAAGAATCTGAAGAATATGAAGAAGAGGCAGAATCTGAGGTGGAATCAGAATCTCGTGTTGCTAGCCTTGCTCTTGTCACTGCTGTCGTCAGCCAGTCCATCTTCAACGATGAAGAAAATGACTACTCCAACGACTCTGACATCAGCAATGATGATTATGCTCCCACCTATTGCTTCATCGCTAAAGGTTCCAAGGTACACAAGCATAACTCCTCCTCTGAATCAAGTGATGGTGAATCTTATGAATATGTGAAACCTAGCTATTCCAAACTTGCTAATATTGCCACTAAACAACAAAGTGCACTTGGAAAGCTTTAGAAACTGCTAGGCAAAAGCGATGAGTTGTTGAATGAGGAAGTGGATCAGACTCAAACCCTGTCTGATGATCTCAAAAGTCTTCAGACAAAGTATGATAACCTTCAAAGTCATCATAATGCTCTCTTAGCCGATCATGAGAAGCTTTCTTATGAATTTCTTGAAAGAAAGCAAGATCTTGAGAAGCTAAGAGTGTCTCATGAGGATCTTTGAAGGGAAAACGGTTCCTTACTTGCTCAACAAATCAATACCGCTCAGGAAGAATTTGTTCCACCCTGTTTGAAATGCATCAAACGTGAAAATGCTAATTCTTCACCTAAATGTTCGAATGCTTCTATTGCTGAAAATTCTTGAACTATCCCCGTGGTCACAAATTCCTCATGTGAGTATACCACAAGTATTAGTGACGAAAATGTAGGGTTGAATGAATTGTATGTGACATGCATGTACAAACGTCTCAAAGGGCATTAAACCCTTTGCGATGTGCTCAAAAAGCAAATTCTAAACAGGAACCCTAGGAAAGAGGGTATTGCATTTGAAAGGAAACTCAATGCTGATGGATCCTATCGGAAACCTGAGAAGTACCCCAAAACCTCATGGGTTGATGCAAAAGGACCTCATGTAGATCCATCCACTTTATCTGGGTTTACTTGAGAAACTTCATATTCCTATGATGAGTCTATTGATTCCAACTAAAAATTATTCAAAAATCAAAATGGTGAAGTATTTGCCATATTTATTGGAACTAACTGCAGGAACGGTTCACCTATGAGGAGAATTTGGGTTCCTAAGAGCTACCTCAAAATTCTTCATGTGAATGTCCTCATGACACCACCTGTGAAGAAAAGGAACCCCAGATCAAATTCCTCATATGGACCAAAGTCTTCACTTGGACCGAATTCCTCAAATGGTCAAAAGTATCATTCTCATGCTAATGCATTTGTTTCGCAGGGAAAATCTAAGAGTTCTGAATATGTGCATTATTCTTCAAATCATTATGTTCATAAGTCCTCGAAGAATTTCTCTCCTTATTCATATGAGTACTCTAACCCTCGTCCTTTGAAACGATGTGCACTAGCTTCAATGCCTCCTTTCTCATATGGAGCTCGTAGAATGATGAACTCTTTGCCACCCCTCCTGATGTGGGTGGTGAAGAAATTGAACTAATTTATTATGCAGGGTCTGATGAATTTGCTGGAGACTTGAGGAAATGCTTGAAAGGATGCAAGCTAACCATGCAGAAATGAATTCCTCATTTCTCACGTCCTCACACTCCTTTACTTAATATGTTGTGTGATGAAATTCTGCCTGATAAATCTGAAGTCATATTCTTCACTCTAAACCATATTAGTTCGTAAGTTGTACTAATTCATGTACATGATGAAACTGCAAAAATTAATGAGTGGGTCCTTGATAGTGGGTGCACCAACCACATGACTGGTGACAAGAATCTACTGATGAATATACCGCTAGAACCATCTCATCTGAAGCATATCACCTACGTCGACAAAGGAAAAAGCAAGGTATTGGGTCTAGGTAAGGTTGCAATCTCAAAGGACTGACACATGGATAAGGTGATGCTTGTCATATCCCTTGGGTTCAACCTCATGTCTGTGTCGATGCTTTGTGATCTTGATATGGTTGTCATCTTTGGAAAATATCATTGTGTAGTCAGCATGGAAGCTGACAATTGCAAAGTCTTCAAATAGTTTAGGAGCGGAGACTTATATATAGGTCCTCAGCCTGCCACATGCCTACTTACAAAGTCCTCGAAAGGCTAGCTATGACATCGACAACTTGGACACGCTGGTATGAGTAACATGCATACGCTCATGAAGAAAAAGCACGTCATTGGCATTGAAGGTGTAAAATTCCTCAAGGACCACGTCTGTGGTACTTGTGAGTCTGAGAAGATGACCAGATCCAAGCATCCCTCGAACACAATCATGACCACAACTCGACCTTTTGAATTGCTTCACATGGACCTCTTTGGCCCCACTCATTATTCCACACTAACGAATTCTTGAAGATTGAATGGCTTTGTCATTGTTGACTATTACTCTCGTTACACTTGGGTGCATATTATTCTATAAAAAACTAAAGTTAAGGATGTCTTCAGACAATTTGCTTCAAGGGCCTCAACATCTTCGGCATCAAGATCAAGCATATCTGGAGTGATAATGGGACCGAGTTAAAGAACACCTATCTTGATGAATATGTTGATGAACTTGGTATTACTCATGAGCTATCTACCCCATATACTCCTCAGCAGAACGACGTCGTGGAGTGCAAGAACAGGACTCTTCTTCATATGGCTCGCACCATGCTTGATGAATACAAGACTCCTCGTCACTTCTGGCCTGAGGCAATTGATACAACTTGCCACGTCATTAACAAGGTATATCTTCACAAATTCTTCAAGAAGACCTCATATGAACTCATGACTGGCAATAAACCAAATATAAGTTATCTCAAAGTCTTCGGTGCAAAATGCTGGATTAGAGATCCTCACCATAGTTCTAAATTTGCACCAAAAGCACATGAAGGTTTTATGCTTGGTTATGGAAAGGACTCGCATACCTATAGAGTCTTCAACACCTACCATCACATGGTTGTTGAAACTGTAGATGTGCACTTTGATGAAACTAACGGCTAGCAAAGAGAGCACCTGCCTCCTGTGCTAGATGAAAAGTCTCCCAAGGAATCCATTAAGTTGAAGGCTACTGAAGATGTCATACCCACTGAAGAACCTCAATCTACGGACGAAGTCATTCCAACCAATGAAGACATTCATGCTAATACACCTGAAGAAAATGTTGCTGAAGAAAATCCTCAGCCACTTCAACCTGCTCATCCAAGAGTTGCAAATGAAGTGCAGATTGTCAAAATCATCGATGACATCAATGCACCAGGTCCCCTCACTAGCTCAAGAGGTTTACATTTGACTAACTTTTGTGGCCATTTTGCTTTTGTCTCTATCATAGAGCCCACCAAAGTTGATGAAGCATTCAAGGAGCCTGAGTGGATTCAAGCTATGCAAGAGGAATTGCATCAATTCAAGCTCAACAACGAGTGGGAACTTGTCAAGCGGCCAGATCCTCACAAGCACAACATCATAGGTACCAAGTGGATATACCTCAATAAGCAAGATGAAAATGGCCTTGTGGTAAGGAATAAGGATTGTCTTGTAGCTGAAGGCTACACATAGGTTGAGGGAATTGACTTCGATGAAACTTTTGCACCTGTGTCTAGACTTGAAGCTATTCGATATTGCTTGCTTATGCTAACCATCATGATATCATCTTATATCAAATGGATGTGAAAAGTGCATTCCTCAATGGTAAGCTTGAGGAAGAAGTATATGTTGCTCAACCCTCATGTTTTGAATACCCTAAGCATCCTGACAAAGTCTTTAGACTCAACAAGGCCCTCTATGGCCTCAAGCAGGACCCTCGGGCATGGTACGACACTCTAAAGTAATTCCTCATGAAGAAAGGCTTCAAGCCTACTTCACTGGACCCAACTCTTTTCACTAAATCATACGACAATGAACTATTCATATGCCCAATATATGTAGACGATATTATCTTTGGTTGTACTGACAAACGTTACAGTAATGAATTTGCCTATATGATGAGTGAAGAATATGAAATGTCTGTGATGGGGGAGTTGAAATTCTTCTTAGGTCTTCAAATTCTTCAGCAACACAATGGCATCTTCATCTCTCAAGAGAAATACCTCAAGGATGTTCTGAGGAAATTCAACATACAAGACTACAAAGGCGTCAAAACTCCAATGCCTTCAAAAGGCCACCTCTGCACTCATGAAAACGGGAAATATTTAGATCAGAAGGTATATCGCTCAATTGTTGGCTCTTTATTGTATCTATGTGCATCTACGCCAGATATTATGCCGAGTGTTTACATGTGTGCCCGATACCAAGCAACATAGAAGGAATCACACCATAAGGATGTGAAACATATTCTTCAATACTTAGCTCACAAACCAACGCTTGGATTATGGTATCCCAAGGGTTCAAATCTTCACCTCGTTGAATACTCAGATGCTAACTATGCTAGAGATTGTGTGGATCGCAAGTCAACCTCAGGCACATGTCATTTCCTCGGACGATCCTTAGTCTATTGGTCCTCAAAGAAGCAGAACTGTGTGTCACTATCTACTGCTGAAGCTATGTACATTGCTTCTGGATCATGTTGCACTCAGTTACTATGGATGAAGCAAACCCTCAAGGACTATGTCATCAAAATGAAGAATGTTCCTCTCTACTACGACAATGAGAGCGCTATCAAGATTGCTTACAATCCAGTTCAACACTCCAAGACCAAGTACATCCAGATTCGTCATCATTTTCTTCGAGATCATGTACTCAAGGGCGACATCTCCATCGATCACATCCTCACTGAAGTACAACTGTCTGATATCTTCACTAAGCCCTTGGATGAAAAGAGATTTTGCAAGTTGCGGTGTGAGCTAAATATCTTAGAATCTTTGAATGTTCTTTGAAAAGACACACATCCTAACAATTATGCAAAATTGATGACTTAGATGTGCAACACACGAAGTAATGTTTTTCTTCAATCAATGAAGAATAACCCTCTAAGCATGAAGAAATTAAGGAACAATTTGATTCTCAGAACCCTACGACAATTGTACGTGGTGTCTGAAATCATCGTTCTTATATGGTGGGACAAGCCACCAACCATAGTTGAAATTCTTCAAAGTTGATTTTTTCGTCATTTTGCAAATTCTTCAGATTTTCAAATTCCTCAAGTTTGCAAATTCCTCAAATTTTCAAATTCTTCAAACGATGCAACTGATGTTCTTCATTGACTATATACATATATATTTGAGTTTTCAATGTCGTCAACAATATTCACTTATTGATCATTCTTCAAGATGATTTTCATCTAAGTGAATGTGATCGGACCCGTTCCCCCTCTATGCTAAACTCAACCCAGTCTATTAACAAATTCTTCATATGCGTTCTACTTTGAAACTTGTTCAGAGTCTTCACTGTGTCCTTATAGCTGAAGAATTTGTGAACGGAAACTTTAAAATTTTCACTATCAAAACTTTCGGCGCTTCCCGCTCAAACCGTTCCAATTCCCACGACTGGATAACCCACAATCCCCACTATATCCACTACTAAGAACATGGGTGACACATGTCGCATGGAGAGCAAGGGTTAGGGGCAATCTGGTCCAAAATCTTCGGACGGTTGGTTTCAATAGCCACTATAAATACCTCTTCCCTTTCACTATGCTCGAGTTACTCCTCACTTCCCTCTCTCTCCCGAGATCAGACCTACCATCGTCGCTAAATTCATAGTTGCCGGAGAGGAAGAGCTTCACTGCCTCGAACTCACCATCGTTGCACTCGCATCGGCTGTGGAAGTCTTCACCCCGCCGCTCCTGTAGCTGTCTCCCTTTGCCAAGCTAGGGCATGGGAGATCTGGACGAACAAATTCTTCGATTTCACCTCTCTGTTCACTGTGTTCTTCATCAGGGAAATAAAATCTAATTTTACTGCCCTTGTTTGATCTTCATGTTTTTCCACAAAATCCTCAAAGGTGTTTGTTCTTCAAGAATCATCTTCTTAAGCACCTCACATGTTTCATTCCCTTGATGTTTTTCCTAAGTTATGATTTTCTACAAGATTCCTCAATTGTGTTGATCCTCAAATTCACACAACTCTGGAACCTAAGACAACAACACTTAGTGAAATTTGTAAAGACACCTATGGTCAAAATCCTCAACTTGATGTATTTTGAATTTTTTTTGAGAACGCATATGACCTCTTCAAATTCCTGGCACCTATACACTATTCATAGGTCCAAAATGTCTACTAATGAATCACTAGGCTCTCATCAACTTAACTCATTTGGAGTTTCGTGAGGAAAATTTTTATACATCTTTAGAATCATCAAGCTCAAAGTCATCAAGTGAAGAAAATGGTAGATGGTAAAAGACCTCATAAGTGTGGAAAGAAGGCTGAACAAAACACAACTTTTGAAATACCTGAGGATTTATATGCTGGTTGTTGTACTCCTGATGAAGCTATTCATGGGAAAGAAACAATGGAGCAGAGGAAAATAAGAATTCAGAGGATTGAACGAAGGTGGATGAACGAGTGGAGAGAATATAGTTATGTCACTCCCAACTACGTGAAGAAATTTGCACTCAAACCTCCTTGTAGATGGGCTCGTCACGCTGCTGGTCAAGGAGTTGATCCCACTAGCATTGCTTGTGGTGATGACTTTCCAGCTGATTGGGCCCAGCATCAAAGCAAAATTCAGGGAACTGCCAAAGGAGCAGTGAAGCAATTCAACGAAGATTCTACTGCTGCTGCCTTTGACGGAGCCTCTACTAGCGCTCCGAAGATAGTGAAGAAGTCCGCGGTGAAACCAAAGTCCTCAACTTCAAGGTCCTCATTGCAGAATCCTAAGGCAAGTTCTTCAAAGGCCACTGCAATGCCTTCAGTTGCTACACAATCCTCAGCTGCAGCCACAAAATCCTCAACTCATGTGCAACTCGACACTTGACAGAGAACAACTCACTTTACTATTCCTTTAGGGGCTTCAGCAAGTTCATCAGCCCAAGCACATTCTTCAACAAGCCCAACTCTGTTGAAGCTAAAGAGAACTGCTAGACAAGGTCAGACACCAAGTCCTCACAACAGGAAAGCTATTGTGAATGTCCCCTCGGGATCTGAGGATGATGAAGATGATGATGAACTTGAGTAGATCATCATAAACAGTCAGCAGAGGGCTGCAATTGCAAAGGGCAGGTCTATTCCTCTAAAGTTGGATCCTAAGTTGATCCTCAACTTCATCGAGATATGGCATGAGGATCCCAGCATTCCACTTTCCTCACTGAACTTACCTCTTGGTGTGGACCATGTCCTCACTCACTTCATTTCTTAGGAAAAATGAAAGAGAGATTAAGCTCTGAGAGCTAAGAGGAGCAGGGCCAGAAAAGAAAAATTTCTGAAGAACAGTGTGATGAATTTGACTCCAAATCAACTCACACAGTTCAGTCTAAGATATGTTGCCTTATTGAGGAACAAGAAAGATATGATGTTGAATGGAAGGGCACCAAAGTGAGGTTTGTCAGGGAAGCACAAGATGCGGTAAAGGACCACATCTCAACGGTTGCAGCTCTATCGCAACCACAAATTCCTTAGGCTGAATCGTTTGCTCAGCCTGCTGAAGAGAATGCTCACACAACCAAACAAAATTCCGGCTGCTGAAGAACCTGTCAGGGCAACCTCCACTATTGTTCCTGAAGAAATTGCCTGAAGAAACTGCTCCAACTCCACCCTCTGATGAAATTGCAAAGTCCTCAAGGGTGAAGAATATCAACCTTCCTTCTGCATCAGAAGTGGAGAAAACAAAGGATGCAGAGAAGAAGGCTACATTGAAGAGAAAAGCATCAGCTTCAGATTCCTCGGCTGTGAAGAAGTTGAAGACTCTGCCAAGTTCTTCAACTGATCCAATTGATGCAACTCCAATCTCTTCCGTGCCTGCTTATGCAATAGTACCAGTTAGCATTGACTATGACGTCCCAAATGATGAAAATCAAAAAGTATATTCTTCTACTTCCTCAGAGAAGATTGATGAAGAAATTGAGGTGGAAGCAAATGCTTCAGCTCCTCATGTATCATTGACCCAGCCTCAGTTGACTGCTGAAGAGGCCGACGTAGAAGAAATTGATGAGGACATGGACATTCGAAATACAACTCCACTTAACACTAATGAATATTTGGAAGCTGCACGCCCAAATTCTCCAACAACCACTCCTCTCACCCAAATTCCTTAGTCACCATCCCAGACTTAGGAAATTCAAATAGGATCTAATGATTTAGCCGCACCGGTCACCTCAAATACTGAAGCTATTCCAACTGCATCAGCTGAAGAAATTGTTGCTCCTACTGCACCTGAGGAAACTGCTGCTCAAATTCCTAAGACTCAAGAAGTTCCTCCCATGCCCAAGGAAATTGTGGGCCACTTTAAGCCAAATCTTCTGCCGAAGCCCAAAATGTCATTCAAAGGCTCAAAGCGCCCCAAATTCTCAAGGCAAATTTGTTCAACAAGCACATATTCTCTACTGGGCCGAATCCATATGATTCAGCAAGGGCCAATCGCACCAGATTCTCGACACCTACTCAGATGAATTACTATCCATAAGTGTTGCTTGACAAGGAGAAAGTATTCGAGCACTAGCAAATTCCTCATGCGGATATGGAAACAATCCCATGCTTCACACCGGTGCTCGCAGTTCTTCATGATGCTGGAATTCTTCCATTCCGCATGGACATATGCGATTGGAATGAAGAGCTCATTCTTCAATTCTATGCAACCTTGCACATCACAAGTGATGCTTCTAATGTCAATTCTTGGGTCCTCGATTGGATGACTGGATCCACTCATTACACTGCCCCAGCATCTGAATTTCTTTGAGCTGTCCTAGTACCAATTCCCTCATAAGGTGCAAGATGTTTATTTGATGAACCTGAATTGTACAATCACATGATGCAAGTGCTAATGAAGCCACTGGCTCCTAGAAAACCTCAAAGGACCACCTTCCTTGTGAAGGATTTGCTCTATGTACCCAAGACAGTATATCGCATTCTGACCAAAACCCTCAGTCCTCTCAAGGTTCATAACTCTGAAGAAGAAGAAGTGAAGGGAATCCTGAAGAATATGCTATTCAACAGCATTCATGGGATTCCTATCAATTACCATGATTTCTTCATGAGGACTTTGGCTAATGCATCTACAACCCCATTTGAATTGAAGCCTTACGCTCCCTGGATCATGAAAGTCATCAGATCAAGGTCTTCAATTCCATTCAAGGCTGACTTTTAGAATCACTTTGGTTTTCTGCCTCCGATCGAAGTCCTCAAGAACACATTTTCTTTACTTGAGGGCAAAGGCAAAGTTGTCGTTGATGAAGGTACTAGTCCATTGGATGACCAGTTTTGCAAAGCTGCATTTTATTCAACCAATAATGGCACTGTCACCCAAGATTCTACAGCAAAAGCCTCAGCACAAAATCATCAAGAAGCTGCCCCTCGTGTGATGACCGATTGAGAGCTTCTCCTAAGTTTCCATCAGAAGGTTGATCGGAATCACAAGTGGGTAAAGCGTTAGTTTGCTTCAATTCTTCAGAACATGACTGTGACGCAGAACTCTCTGAGGAAAAAAAATCACTACTATGCGCATGAAATCTTAGATCGCACATGGGGGCCATTCTTGCACATCTCAAGACTCCTGAGGAACTCAAGGAGATGGACTTTCGGCAGAACTTTGACTAGTCTCATCGTCCTCAGAAGAAATTCAGAAAGGTTCAATTTCCTCTGCTGATGACAAGCTCATATTATTCATCACGCAAGACGGATGAAGTTGAGGATATTGATGACACTGTGACAGGCCCTGCATTGACACATAACCCCGACAACGCTGGCGCTCCTCCATCACCTTGAAGATGAAATTCTACTACTTAGTCCTAATTTTTTCGTCCCTTTTGGTCTTTGATGACAAAGGGGGAGAAAATTTGAGTTAGTCTTGAAGCGGGTCTCTATATATGGGATGTATTTGTTTAAGTTACAACTCTTACTCTTCTGATGCTTTTGTTGGTTGAGTTGTAAACTTAAGTACGATGGTGGTCTGACGCCTTTGAACTGCTTTCCCGCATGCTTATTTCCTTAAGTACCTTAATGCATGCATGCTGAATTTTGTCAGACACCATTTTCTACATGCATTTCAAATTCTTCATATCATATGTTAAATGCGTGTATGAATTACAAGATATAGGGGGGTTCTCCATGTTTTTAACCTTCCATGTGCATTTGCAGTCCAAAGAAAATTCCTCAAATACGCACATCTTCAGCGGGGGTTCTTCTATATATTGCAATCAAATTCCTCAAAATCAGTACTTACACTTCATATTTTTATCCCTATTGAAAACTTAACCTATTTGTCATCAATCACCAAAAAGGGGGAGATTGTAAGTGCATCTAGTGCCCCTTAGTGATTTTGGTGTATTGAAGACTTATAGGTTAAGAGATTGATGCGTTTGTAAGTGTACACAAGCTCTATAAGTCGCTGAGGAGTTTGATATATTCAGAGATTATCGACCCCTAAAAATGAATGTCTTCAACTGAAGACTTTGGTGAAGAATTTGCCAAAGACTTTTGTATTCGCTAAAGACTTTGAAAATGAAGAAGTTGGTGTGACCTTGAATATATGAACGAGGACTATGAATCATGAAGACTTTTGTATTCGTAGTTTCATTTCCTTTTGTTTGAGTCATAAGAAACACCATACTGTTAAAGGAGGGCCGATGTAGTACTAAGGCAAATTTCCAACCGATGCTCAACTCCCAAATCCTCAACCTATCCAATCCTTCGAGTGAAGCCTTTTGGAAATCTCTTGCAGTTTAGTCAAGTTCTTCAGTGACAAAGACTATGATCTTTTGTTCTATGAGGAAATTGGTGTGACTGAGGAGTTTGGATTTCGCTAGTGCGAATGGCCTAAAAGTAAGGAACATGATAAGTCTTGAGGACTTTTGTAGTTCAAAGTTTTGACCATTGCCGTGCTTAGCGCCAGCTGTCCCCAATCATCTTATATGCATAAAGATCATATCAATGGGGGCATTTATGTCTTATCATGTTAGGTTTCACCCTGGCTATAAATAGCCACCCCCCACAACCACTAGTTGGTTGGCTGCTCCGAGATAGAACTGACACTTGTCATTTGAAAGCAACCCATCCTCGAGGACTTCGTGAGAAAATTATCAGTGAGGAAAACCCCCAAAACCAAACCACCAAACCAAAGTGATTGAGCATCACTGAAGAGATTGTTCCTGTGTGGAACCGATGCTTTGTACCTTTGAAGACTATGCATCTTCCAGACGATCGTGGTCTAGAGCATCCAGCGGTAAATTGTGGATCGCCTGGTGACCAGTATGTGAGGGTTTTGGAAGTCTACGCTAAAGACTTACCACGAGGTTGGGCGAGGACTATGTGACCTTAGCTCATGGAGAATACGGTAAGGATGGTGTGTCTTGGGACTGGGTGTCCTCTAGTTTAAATAGCAGACCGCTCCAAACCAGACGTATGACTGCCACAACAGTTGGAACTGGGTCATGAAATCATTGTCTTCATTGAGCTACCTGGTTCAATTTCCTAAACTCATTTTATTTCCTCGCATACTTGTTGCTGAAATTGATCGTTATTGTTTGAAGAATTTGACTCAATACTTTCTCAATTTCCCCATCTCAAATTCTCCAGTCACCTTGTTCTTCACCTTCTTATCCTGTATCACGCTACCTATAATCTGTGCATGCCTTGTTTCATCATGATGACTATGCTACTGTTATGTTTCTCATGCACTTGAGTACTTATTCCGCTACTAGTTATTCATCACATTTCGAATTCCTCAAGTTGAAGTTCCTCAGTGATGAATTTGAAAAAATCGCCTATTCACCCCCTCTAGTCGATATAACGTACTTTCAGTCCCCGAGGCTTGCATCGACTGAAGAAGTCGGTGACAGTCTCAAATCTGAATGTTGAAGTAGTAAGATCCCAATGATGAGATTCTTGTCAAAGAGGATGTGGTGACGGTCCATGTTCTAGAGCCTCTCGATGTTGAACGTCGAGATGTTGAACTCATACTTCTCCAGTGGGGGCGCGCTAAGCGCACCCACCGGGTGTAGTCCCGGGGGCTGGTATCAACTGAAGCAGTCGGCGACAGTCTCAAAATCTGAATGTTGTTGAACCTCTTCACTGTATTGAATTGTGAACTTTGATATTCTTTGTTGTTGTCGCTGTCGTTGTATGCAGGGTGAGTGCGAGATCGGATCTTGCTATAAAACGCTTGAGAAGGAGGTGCATGATACGTCTCCAATGTATCTATAATTTTTGATGATGTCATGCTATTATATTATCTGTTTAGGATGTTTTATATGCATTAATATACTATTTTATATTATTTTTGGGACTAACCTATTAATCTAGAGCCTAGTGCCAGTTTCTGTTTTTTCCTTGTCTTTCAGTATTGTAGATATGGAATATTAAACAGAGTCTAAATGGAATAAAATCTTCAGAATGATTTTTTCTATAAGGAAAGAGATCTACCATACTTGGAGTGCATGGCAGGGCATCTGCAAGTAGGTCACAAGCCAGGGAGGCACGGCCACCCCCTGGTCACGCCTGGCAGGCTTGCCTCTCCTGTCACAACCCTAGCAAGTGTCCTAGGTTAGCATTGCGATTGCATCATCATCATCATCATTGCATCAATGTGAAATGGGGAGAAAGAAAAGAAACCCCAAGCACTTAACGAATTAAAGAAATTCAAGATATATGAAATTTCAACAAATCCAAAATGCCCATCAAAAATGTTCCCTATGTCTGATAATTGAGGGAATGGATATACCAGGGATCATTCTAAATATTTGAACATTTCAAATAATTTAAATTAAAGATTTAAGCCTCTGAAATTGATAAATAAAAATATTATCATTTTAACTATTTTCAAAATAATCTGAAACTTCTTATACAAGTTTGAAATGTTCAAATTTGAATATATAACAGTTTTGGAATTATTTGAAAGGGTATTAGGACCTGCAAAGAAATAAACAAATGTTAGTTGAAATCAGAAAACAGAGATAAAAAGAAAAGAGAGGAGGCTTACCTGTGAAGTGGAAGGCCCAGCTCAGCCCACCAGGGGTGGGAAGGTCATCTTCCACCTCGCGCCAGTAGGCGTCGAGGTGGCGACCGAGCCGTCGCCGGCGTCCACCTCCTGCTTGCCACCGAGCAGGCTGCTCCCCTACTTCCCCGCGCCTGGAAGATGCGCGAGCTCTCTCCCCCGAGCTCAGTCCCCCTCCGTTCTCCTCTGTCTCTCTCTCCCGATCCCCTGCCGAAGGCTGCCGTCACCGCCGTCGATTCGTCGCCGTTGCTGCCTCCCCGACCCCGCTAACCAGCTCCCTGGAACCGCCGTGAGCCCCTCTTTCTTCCCCCTGTGCTTCCCCTCTCTCTGGCATCCCCTAGCTAGCTGCGTCGCCGGACCCGAGAACCTCCCGCCGCCGTCGATGGTTGCCGCCGTGCGTAGAGACCTCCAAGCTCACGTGCGCGTGCATGGTTGAACTCCTCGAGTTCCCAGGAGCCCGTAGAGCCCATGGATGCGTCGCCCCGTGCCCTGTGTCATGTTTGCGTCCGAGCCCGAGATCTGGCCGCCGCCATGACCTCTTTTTTATTTTCGCCGTCTGTACTCAGACAGCTTAAGTTTCCGCTGGCATGTATGACTTTGTTTGTATGACTTGAGTGTCGGGTCATGTGACCCCTATCTGTAAGAACATATTATGCAAGGCTATTCTAGGCCTTTTAAGTAAAAGTCATGTTGTTGCATGGTTATGTTGTGATGCCATAGTTGTATCTATGCATATCGGGCATGTCGTGCGTACGTGTGACGTGCAACGGTATGTATGGGATTCGACACCTAGTCGTGTGCCTTTAGTAGTACTCTTTACGGGAAACTGCCTCTTTGTGCCTCCATCGAGCCATGGTAGCTTGCTACTGCTCCGGACACATTGATTGACCGGCATATATCCTTCTTTGCTGCAGTGTCTGTTCCTTCGGGGAAATGTCTCGCAGTGTAATGGAGTCCCTGTAGCGTGCTACGACTCGTCTACGTGCAGTGATGACATTCGTGTCTCGCGACGTAATGGAGTCCTTGTAGCTTGCTATGACTCGTCTACACACGCTTGAGGCCGACACCTGCATTGCTGGGTTATGTATGCCTGTTTCCGTACGGATGTGCCACTTGGGTTCTATGACTAGTCATGTCGGCCCGGGTTTTTTGTTGTGTGATTGCAAGCGACACGGTCACATACGTGAGCCAAAAGATGCAAACGGTCCCGGCCAAGGTAAGGCTGCAGCCATGGAGTACCGTGCGTGAGGCCGCAAAGTGATGTCCCTTGTTACAGTATGGAATCATATGACTTAGGATCGGGGTCCCTACACCTCCGATGATCCATGAGTAGTCCACCACAGACCTACGGGTCCATAGATAGTATCTAGATGGCTTCTTCTCTCTCTTTGATATTCAATACCATGTTCTTCATGATCTTCATGGAGATCTATCCGATGTAATACTCTTCTGCGGTGTGTTTATCAAGATCCGATGAATTGTGGGTTTATGTTTAGATTATCCATGAATCTTATTTGAGTCTTCTCTGAATTCTTATATGCGTGATTTCATATCTTTGCAAGTCTCTTCGAGTTATTGGTTTGGTTTTGCCAACTAGATTGGTAATTCTTGCAATGGGAAAAGTCCTTAGTTTTCGGTTCAATATTGTGGTGTCCTCACCCAGTGACAAAGTAGAGGTAGCGAGGCACGTATTGTATTTTTGCCATCAAGGGTAACAAGATGGGGTTTTTCATCACATTGCTTGAGTTTATGCCTCTACATCATGTCATCTTACATAGTGTGTTACTCCATTCTTCATGAACTTAATACTCTAGATGCAGGAAGGAGTCGGTCGATGTGTGGAGTAATAGTAGTAGATGTAGAATCGTTTCGGTCTACTTGATACGGACGTGATGCCTATATGCATAATCATTGCCTTGGATATTTACATGATTAGTCACTTTTCTATCAATTGCTTGACAGTAATTTGTTTACCCATCGTGATATTTTCCTTCAAGAGAGAAGCCTCTAGTGAAATCTATGGCCCCCGGGTCTACTCTCCATAATATATTTTCAGATCTATAAATCAAAAATACACAAAATACCTTCCTGAAATTTATTTATCTTCTACTTCCCGCAATCGTTTACATCTATCTCTATCAGATCTAATCCTTGCAAATAACTGTGAAGGGATTGACAACCCCTTTATAGTGTTGGGTGCAAGAGTTTGATTGTTCGTGTAGGTGCATCCATTCGTGACTTGCTTGTTCCTCCTACTGGATTGATAACTTGGTTCTCATCAACTGAGGGAAATACTTATCTACTTCACTGCATCACCCTTTCCTCTTCAAGGGAAAACCAACACAAGCTCAAGAGGTAGCAAGAAGGATTTCTAGCGCGGTTGTCGGGCAGGATACGTAGCAAGTCAAGACAAGAAGTCTCCCATCAAGTTGCCAATTTCTGGCGCAGTTGCCAGGGAGGATACACATCTAGCCTAACAAGTACCCATCACAAACTCATCTCCTGCATTTACGTTATTTGCCATTTGCCTCTCGTTTTCCTCTCTGCACTTCACAAATTTTCCGTTTTACTCGCCCTCTCGTTTTGTTCGCCTTTTTCTTGTCAGATCTCTTGTTTGCTATGTTTGCTTGTGTTGCCATCTGCCTTCTATTTGCTTGCATCTTCGCTTGGTAAAAATCTATTGATATGGATCCTCGTCCACTTGTTAATCTTTTCAAAAGACTAAATTATGATGAACCAATTGCTAGTGAGTTGAGTGCACTTGATTATCTCTATGAAGTTTTGCTTCAAAATCATGAATTTTTTTATGAAGTGTCGAAAGAAGAAAAATATAAGGTGATTCATGAAATCTTCTTGAATGAAAAGCATGATTTCCATATCATCAGTATGAATTCTAAGAATATCTATGATGCTAGTCATATGCAACACCACAAGCTTGGGGATGGAATGCTTGATGAAGGTGATATTTTTTGTTCCCCAAGTTTTGGTGACGACACATATGCTATAATTGATCATGAAAAGAATGCTTTGTGTGATAGTTATATTGTGAGATTCCTTCATGATTCGACTGAATTTAGTATAGGGGAGGAACATATGCTTGTACGAATTGCAATAATATCGAGTTTCCTCTCTATGTGTTCAAAGTTTTTAAGTTAAGCTTGTTTTACCTTCCTATGCTAGTTGATTCTTGCTCCCATAAATTGTTTGACGGGGTTATTGCCCCTGGGTAGGCCAAAGCAACAGGGTCTTCCCCCTTCACGCTTCGAAGAAAAACTACACGGTCGGCTCGATGAAGCCGGCTGGAGGACGCCCAGCTCGAGCTAGGGCGGGCTGGCGCGCTGGACGGCCGTTCAGGGGGCCGTCCAAACCCTCGGCTAGTTGGGCATGGCCGGCTGTCTCCAGGACGCCTCAACCATTGACCTTGGGACGGACATGCGATGTCCTGTCCCTCTGTGCGTGGGTACGATGATACGATGCGACCGAGACGAAGGGCGGCACTATGGCTACAGTGGTCGCTAATGCACTGCAGCGCATGGCTAGAGTCAAACCGTCCCGGCCGCTGACCTCGGCGAGCATGACCGTGCGAGGGAATAGTGCCGGCACGCCCTTTCCCACTCGATTACCTGTCCTAGCATGGCAACAGTGCAGCCGGCCGTACTAGCGACTTCAGCCGGTTGACGCTAGATGCCCCCCCCCTGAGCGACCCGTGCCGTGGCAGGTGGGCGAGGGCCAATCGCAGGGCCGGCTAGCGGGCCCCAACGGGGCATGGGTCCGCTCGGCCGGCGGACCCTACCAATGATGAGACAGCACGAATGGTGGGACCCTCTGACCAGCCGGAGAGACTACCAGTCAGGTCCCCCCACCTTTGTACTTAGAACATATTATAAGAGCCGGGGGGTTGGCCTAGAAACCCCCCTGAGCCCCCCATGCAACGAGGACGGAGGATCACCTTCACACACACGCGCGACCCCTTGTAGCACCACATGAAGAGGAGTCGGCCGCCCCTTGTTCCTCCTCTAGACACAGCTCCAGGAGCACCATTGTATTTATACTCATCCATCCAACTAAGGAAAGGAGTACTAGGGGTATTACCTCGTCCGGAGGGCCCTAAACCTGGCTCCCATGGTCACGTGGGAGTAATGGACATCACTTCCTCCACCACTTCCGGTGGCAAACCCGATCGCCCCGGTGGCAAACCTCGACACCGTCGCGGCCGATCTCGAGGTGGCTCGTCACGACTTGTTCGAGGATGCCACCACCTTCGCAGCCATGCGGCGTCGCATGAAGGCGGCATACCATGAGTACGCTTCCGCCTACGACACCCCCACAGCCAACCTGCGTGCCCTGAAGGTGCCCTATGAGGAATTTTCCACCTTGGAGGGCGAAGAGCATACCGCCCATGAGAGCCACATCAAAGAGCAAATCGATGCTGCTGATGCGCAACAGCATTTGCTCGCAACGGGCGGCGCTGCCACCGAAAGCCCCCGGCCCGAGCACGAGGGCACAGGAACTACTGGCCATCAGGCGGCCAAGTACTCCTGCTCCCCTCGCGTTTCCGGCCGCCGAACCGAAACAAACAACCCCGGGCCCTCTCAGACGCCGGGGAGCGAGCAGCCGGCTGTCAACAGCCGGCGCACCAACGATCCGCCTCGAAGCGGCCGCCACCACGAAGCGCCGACATCCGGTAGCTGGCGCAGCCACGGGCACACACCGCCCCCGCGGCGAGTCGGGGTGGTCAGTGCCACCCACCGTCCATCCCGAGCTCTCGGCTCGGCTCGGACCACGCGTCCCTCACCGAGAGAACGACGCCCGCAACTGTCTCGACAGACTCGCGCAATCCGCCCTTTTCGAGAAGGAGGGCTCTATTGGTCCGACTTGCTTCAGCCCCCGGATCCGCACCGAGCCGTTCCCAACCGGCTTCATGCTCCCCAGGGACACCTTGAAATACAAGGGGGCCGCCAAGCCCAAGGACTGGCTGATCGAGTACACCATCGCGGTTGGCATCACCAGGGGGAATAAGCCCGTAGCCGTTTGCTACGCCCCCCTTATGTTGATCGACTTGTGCAGCACCTGGCTCAACAGCCTGGCAGCCGGCAGCATCAACACCTGGACGGACTTCGAGGAGGCTTTCGTCCACAACTTCATCGGCACCTACAAGCGGCCTGGTTGTCCCCGTGAACTCGCCATGTGCGTTCAGGGGCCGGACGAATCCATCCACGACTACCTCACCCGGTGGACCAAGCTCCACAATTCCTGTGAGGGGGTGCACGAGGTGCAAGCCATGCAGTACTTCATTGCGTGTTGCCGGGACAACTCCCCTCTCAAGCACAAGCTTCTGTGCTCCGAGTTGGCCACGCTTGCCGAGCTCATGACCAAGGAGGACAAGTACACCACGGCCGATTCGGCCATACGGGTCAAGACGACCCCGCCTGCCAAGGCTACGACAACACCGGCCACAATGTGGGAGTCTGCCGACAATCGGCAGCCGTGGAACAACAAACGCAAGAACAACCAGATGGATCCCCGCTACGGGAGCCAGCAGGTCAACACCATCGAAGAGCAGGAACCAGCTGCCTAGCCTTCCAGCCAGCACCAGCGCACTAGCAAGGCTGCCGAGCAGCCGAAGCTCACCTTCGAGCAAATGCTCGATCTCCCTTGCAAGAACAACTCAGGGGCCAAACCCTCTACGCACACGCTTCGGCGGTGCAGCTTCTCACAGTGACTGGCCCAGGGGGACGGCCTTCCGGCTCCACCCGCACCGCCCATCCGTGCGTCGTCCCGGGTCCAAGCTGTCGCCTCGGCGCCGGCTCCGGCTCCGGCCCAGAACGATGGTCGTCTAATCGACCATTTTCCCAACCAGGACGGTTGCTATGTCGTCTTCACCAGTGAAGAGACGGGCAAACACGCTCAGCGCCAGCTCCGTCGGGAGGTGAACGCCACCATGCCGGCAACTCCCCAGTTCATGCACTGGCAGGAGAAGCCGATCACTTGGAGCCAGGCCGACCACCCTACCATGATGCCGAATCCCGCCAGCTATGCTTTGGTCCTCGACCCCACCATCGCCACCAAGGAGGAAACTTGCCGCTTCAATCGGGAGCTGATAGATGGTGGCAACAGCATCAACATTCTCTACCTCGATGCAATGCACAAGCTGGGGTTGAAAATAAAAGACCTGCACGCGAGCCGGACGGTCTTCCACGGCATCGTGCCTGGGAAGTCCTGCTCCCCTGTCGGCAAGATCACGCTCAACGTCCTCTTCGGTGGACCCGGCCACTTCCGCCGCGAGCCGATGCTGTTCGAGGTCATGGACCTTGCCAGCCCCTATCACGCGCTGTTAGCCCGACCGGCCCTCGCCAGCTTCATGTAATTTTAATTTGAGTTGTAAGTAAATAAAAGTGTTATGACCATCATTATTAGAGCATGTCCCATGTGAGGAAAGGATGATGACATCTATGATTCCCTCACAAGTGGGGATGAGATTCCGGACTTTATAAAAAATAATAGAGGCCAACAAAGCCCAAATAAAAATAAAATAAAAGAGGCCTTAGATGCACACCAAAAAATGAGATAAAAGAGAGAAGGGACATTGCTACTACCTTTTTGCACACTTTTGCTTCAAAGTAGAACCATGATCTTCATTGTAGAGAGTCTCCTATTTTGTCACTTTCTTATAACTAGTGGATTTTTTCTTCATAATGCACGTACACTTAGTTTCTTTTTGAGCTTTCATACACTTATAGCTCTAGTGCATTTGTTGCGTGGCAAGCCCTACTCACTCACATTGATATCTATTGATGGGCATCTCCATAGCCCGTTGATATGCCTAGTTGATGTGAGACTATCTTCTCCTTTTCCTTGACAACCTCTACCATATTCTATTCCACCTATAGTGCTATATCCATGGCTCACGCTCATGTATTGCATGAGAGTTGAAAAAGTTTGAGAACATAATAAGTGTGAAACAATTGCTTGACTTGTCATCGTGGTTGTGGATGATATAAATACTTTGTGTGGGGAAAATGGAGCATAGCCAGACCATATGATATTGTAGGGATAACTTTCTTTTGCCATTATATTTTGAATAGATACAATTGCTTTGCTAGTATGCTTGAAATACTATTGTTTTTATATCAATATTGAGCTTTTGTTTTGATTCTTATGGATCTGAATATCCATGCCACAATAGAGAACATTACAGGGGTAAATATGTTTGGTAGCACTCCACATCTAAAATTCCATTTTTATCATTTACCTACTCGAGGACGAGCAGGAATTAATCTTGGGGATGCTGATACGTCTCCAACGTTCTATAATTTTTGATGATGTCATGCTGTTATATTATCTGTTTTGGATGTTTTCTATGCGTTAATATTCTATTTTATATTATTTTTGGCACTAACCAATTAATCTAGACCCTAGTGCCAGTTTGTTTTTCCCTTGTTTTTGAGTATTGAAGATATGGAATATTAAACAGAGTCCAAACGGAATAAAATCTTAGGAATGATTTTTCTGGAAGGAAAGAGATCTACTAGACTTGGAGTGCACAACAAGGCATCTGCCAGGAGGTCACAATCCAGGGAGGCGCGGCCACCCCCTGGCCGCGCTTGGTAGGCTTGCCACCTCCTGGCAGGTCTCCTAACCCTATTCTTTGTCCCATAAATACCCGAATATTCCCCCAAAACCAAAAAGAGCAATGCAAATACTTTTCCGCCGACAGAAACCTCCGTTCTCGAGAGATCCAATCTTCGAGCCTTTTCTGGTAATCTGTCGGAGGGGGATCCAATCACGGAGGGCATCTACATCAACTCCATTGCCCCTTCGATGATGCGTGAGTAGTCCACCATAGACCTACGGGTCCATAGCTAGTAGCTAGATGTCTTCTTCTCTCTCTTATATCTTGAAGAACATGTTCTTTAGGATCTTCATGGAGATCTATCCGATGTAATACTCTTTTGCGGTGTGTTTATCAAGATCCGATGAATTCTGGTTTTATCTTCAAATTATCCATGAATCTTATTTGAGTCTTCTCTGAATTCTTGTATGCATCATTTCACATCTTTGCAAGTCTCTTCGAGTTATTGGTTTGGTTTGGCCAACTAGATTGGTAATTCTTGCAAAGGGAGAAGTGCTTAGTTTTGGGTTCAATCTTGCGGTGTCCTCACCCTGTGACAAAGTAGGGGTAGTGAGGTACGTATTGTATTGTTCCCATCAAGGGTAAAAAGATGGGGTTTTCATCGTATTGCTTGAGTTTATCCCTCTACATCATGTCATCTTACATAGTGTGTTACTCCATTCTTCATGAACTTAATACTCTAGATGCAGGTAGGAGTCGGTCGATGTGTGGAGTAATAGTAGTAGATGCATAATCATTCCGATCTACTTGACACGGGCATGATGCCTATATGCATAATCATTGCCTTGGATATCTACATGATTATTCGCTTTTCTATCAATTGCTTGACAGTAATTTGTTTACACACCATGATAATTTCCTTCAAGAGAGAAGCCTCTAGTGAAATCTATGCCCCCCGGGTATACTCTCCATAATATATTTTAAGATGTATAAATCAAAAATACCAAAAATGCGGTGCTGCAATTTATTTATCTTTTACTTTGCACAATCTTTTAGACCAATTTCTATCAGGTCTAATCCTTGCAAATAACCGTGAAGGGATTGACAACCCCTTTATAGCGTTGGGTGCAAGAGTTTGATTGTTTGTCCATGTGCATCCGTTGGTGACTTGCGTGTTCCTCCTACTGGATTTATACCTTGGTTCTTATCAAATGAGGGAAATACTTATCTACTTTGCTATATCACACTTTCCTCTTCAAGGGAAAACCAACTCAAGCTCAAGAGGTAGCAGTGCAGGAGGTGCGCCGCAACTTAGAAGCTAAGAAGACCAAGTGCGTGCGTCTGGAGTAGGAGAAGCTGACACTCGGAGGTAATCATATCTCGACAGATTACTTTGAGTTCAATATTTTCCCTGTCCTACTGAGAGTACTTCGCCTGATGTATGTAGTGAAAATGTTCAGCTTGCTATGCGACCGCGAGCTTCAATTTCTATAGAGACCATGAAGGAGGCCCTCGAAAAGAAGGACCAGGATTTGACATTTTCTCAGAAAGATGCCAATCGGAAGGCGAAGGAGGCGGAGGACAAGCTGAAGGCAATCGAGAAGTGGGAGGAAGAGAAGAAGTAGTAGGAGGATTTCGCCAAGAGGAGCATTCAAGAGGCTGTTGAGGCCGAAACTAAGTTGAAAGAAGTCACGACCAAGAAGGCCGAACTGGAGAAGATCGTCGAGAACTACTGCGGAGAAATGAACGAGAGTCTTAAAGTTACGCACTCGGCTAGATCGAACTCTAAACTTTTTCCAACTTATCATTCTTCCATCCTTGATTCCCTTTCTCAAATGCTCATCAGACCAGTGCTTGGACTTGGAGGAACAGACCTCCAAGATTGAGAAGGATATGGACCCGAGTGTTGGGATTCTTCGTGATAGCGTAACGCTTGCACTACCTCGGCTTGATGAGCGCACCCTAGAGGTGGCCATCTTCCTCAAGAGACTGCATGAAGAGACCCATGAGATCGACAAAGAGACAGCCTCGGGAGAGAAGGTTCTGAGTGACTTGGAAGTCCTCATGAATCGACTGAGGGATGTGTTGCGCCGAGTCCAATCATGGAAGAAATCTAAAGCTCGGGCCAAAGCAGATATCACTCTTTCGCTCATCTGTGTGCACTACAGAGGCGTGGATGAGGAAAAGCTGAAGTCACTAAAGCTCATAAACAAAAAAAATGCCAACATCGAGGACTTCATGGAGAATTTCATGCCTGTGGCTACTCGGATCGTGGACGTCATGGACTCCGACACCTTCACTGACCTAGCATCTCCACCATCATCCGACTGGTCTATGGACAAAAAACTTTCAATTATATTTGCCTCGGTATGCCAAGTGGTTCTTGTACTGATACAATCAGCACAACTTTGCGGTTCGGCTTATCTGCACTTTTGCTTTGAACTTTCCGACATTTGAACCTCTTCAGTTAACCGTTTTGAATGCTTGTTTGGAGTTCTAGTGAATGCGGATGAAGTTCCTATTCGGTGTAAACTTCGACTTAGGTGATACAGGATCGCAGCTAAGCCCCCCGAGTGTGGATGATGCCCTTGGAGTAGTTTTTAACTGAGGCAATGCAGGATTACAGCTAAGTCCCCGAGTGTGGATGAAGTCCTCACTTGGAGTAGTTTTAACTTAGGCAATGCAGGAATGCGGCTAAGCCCCCGAGGGTGGATGAAGTCCTCACTCAGTGTAGTTTTTAACTTAGGCAATGCAAGATTGGGGCTAAGCCCCCAAGTGTGGATAATGTCCTCACTCGGAGTAGTTTTTAACTTAGGCAATGCATGATTGTGGCTAAGTTCCTAAGTGTGGATGAAATCCTCACAAGGAGTAGTTTTTCACTCGGGCAATGCAGGAAAGCGGCTAAGCCCCTAAGTGTGTATGAAGTCCTCACTCGGAGAAGTTTCTAACTTAGGCAATGCAGGATTGCGGCTAAGTTCCCGAGTGTGGATGAAGTCCTCAATCGGAGTATTCTTAAAGTTAGGCAATGTAGGATTACGGCAAAGCCCCTCAGTGTGGATGAGGTCCTCACTCGGAGTAGTTTTTTAACTAAGTCAATGCAGGATTGCGCCTATGTCCCCGAGTGTGGATGAAGTCCTCACTCGGAGTAGTTTTTAACTTAGGCAATGCGGGATTGTGACTAAGCCCCTGAGTGTGGATGAATTCCTCACTCGGAGTAGTTTTTAAGTTAGGGAATGGAGGATTCCGTCTAAGCCTTTGAGCGTGGATGAAGTCCTCCCTCGGAGTAGGTTTTAACTTAGGGAATGCAGGATTGCAGCTAAGCCCCCGAGTGTGGATGAAGTCCTCACTCGGAGGAGTTTTGAACTTAGGCAATGCAGGATTGCGGTTAAGTTTCTGAGTGTGGATCAAGTCCTCACTCGGAGTAGTTTTAACATAGGCGATATAGGATCGCAGCTAAGCCCCCGAATGTGGATGAAGTCCTCACTCGAAGTAGTTTTAACTTAGGCGATACAAGATCGCAGCTAAGTCCCCGAGTGTGGATGAAGTCCTTACTCAAAGTAGTTTTAACTTAGGCGGTAAAGGATCGTAGCTAAGCCCCCGAGTGTGGATGAAGTCCTCACTCGGAGTAGTTTTAACTTAGGTGATACAAGATCGCAGGTAAGGCCCTGAGTGTGGATGAAGTCCTCACTCTGAGTAATTTTAACTTCGCGATACAGGATCGCATCTAAGCCCCCGAGTGCGGATAAGGTCCTCACTTGGAGTACTTTTAACTTAGGCAGTGCAGGATGGCGGCTAAGCACCCCGAGTGTGGATGAATTCCTCACTCGGAGTAGTTTTAACTTAGGAGATACAGGATCGCAGGTAAGCCCACGAGTGTGAGTGAAGTCCTCACTCAGAGTAGTTTTTTTACTTAGGCGATATAGGATCACAGCTAAGCCCCCCGAGTGTGGATGAAATCCTCACTCGGAGTAGTTTTTACTTAGGCAATGCAAGATTGCGGGTAGGCCCCCCGAGTGTGGATAAATCCTCACTCGAAGTATTCTTCAACTTAGGCGATACAGAATCGCAGCTAAGCGAATCCACAGACCCACTGGGGGTGGTGAACACGACCAGAGAATAACAAAATAATTCGACAAAGAACTGAAAAAGTAAAGACTTTATTCATCGAATTCACTCGAAAGTGTATTACAAGAATGGTAGAGTGTCTTAGCACTTGGTGTAGGACTGGCGGAGCAGATCCGCGTTCCATGCTTGGGGCTCTTCCTTATTGTCGTCAATGTTGTACAACCGATAAGCACTGTTGTTAAGAACTTTGAAGATCACAAAGGGCCCCTGCCACAGAGGCGCTAGATTGTGCGGCTTCTGCTGATCCAATCGGAGAACAAGGTCGCCTTCCTGGAAAGCACGTCTTCTGACTTGTCTATCATAAAGATGCCTCAAGTGTGACAGCCCAAGTGTTTTCCCTACCTTTTATGGCATGTATATTAAGTGAACCTTGTTGTCATGAGATTAATCATATGAGTTGAACCTTGTTATGACATTTCTTGTTCATGCATTCATGCGTCGTGCATCATAACATCCATCATGCCATGCCTTGTTTGTGATATGACCTTGTTGTGGTTAGGTGTGTTCTTGTGTTGTGTGATGTGGTTTGAGTGTATGTGGTGCAACACTCCTTCTCCTTTCCCCTCTCTTTTCTTTCAAAAAAACCCAACCAAATACCCCCCTTTATTCCCTTGTCATTTTATCAACAGAAATAACTTTCTAATAAAATTGTTCTAAAATATTCAGGTGATAGCCTCTAATATTTTAAGCATGTGAGTGTTGTCCTTTTGATGTTTTAAGCTTTGTGAATTGGGTTTTAAAATATAACAAGGGGGCTGTTGATTTTTCAAATTATTTAAATGACTTGCTTCAAAAATCCCCTTGTCAATTTTATTAAATAGTTATCTTTTTCCTGTAGTCAAATGTATTTTTATTTTCCAAACCCCTTTTTATTTTTCTCCATTGGTTTTTTCTTAGCTTGCTGGTTTATTTAAAAGAGAAACACCACATGTTTTTACTTGTCTAAGAAAGAACTGGGCTGGCTCCTCCCTGCGCGGCCCAGCCCAGGTGACCAAGCGGCCACCTGCTCCGTTTCGTCTCCATCAGAGTTTCAGAGAGAGAGAGCGCGCCTGCCGTGAGCTTTTGTCGTCGTCTCGCCATCAGCCATAAGCTATTTAGCCACCTCGGCGTCCGTGCTGACCCCTAGGGTTCACTCTTCCTCCTTGCGGTGTCGCCGCTCCCCTTCTCCATATTTTCCCCTTCTCTTCCTCCTCGACAGGTAAGTCTGTAGTTCAGGTTCAGAGAAATGCGCCGGTCGACCTCGCCGCCGCCTTCGCGCCTCCGGTGCCCTCGTTGCCGGTGGAGATGGCATGGAGCATGGGGACGCCATCCGCGTTCCATTCCCACCGCTAGGACGTGAGAAGCACCTCCCCATGGTGTCGCTTGGCGTCGGCGTCGTCCGCAAGGGAGTGGGTCGTCACCGGTCTCCCTCCTCTTTGTCGTCACTACGTCTCCACCTCTCCTTCCCCTTCGTCGCGCCCAGTTCATCATCGACCTCCCCTTGGTGAGCTGCCGCATCCTGCCCCGTTGCTTGCTTGCCGTCGCCATGCTCTCTGTCGCCGCTATTCCGCTCAAAGGCTACGCCTTGATGGCAACACCTCCGTCCTCCTCGTCGCGAGACGAGTAGGGGACTGGATCCTGTAGGTTCCCGCTCGCCCCACGTGTAGTTTGCGCCACCGGAGATGCCCTATAGCCTCCAGAGTCACCGTTGCGTTTGCTATCCTTGGGGTGTTGTCTTATTCAGTTTCGACAGTTAGCGCGTGTAGTGGTGTGTACTAGTGGGCTCGTTCCCTTCTCTGTTAGCGGTCGAGGCCATGGCGTAGTGGTAGCGTGCTCGGGGGTAAGACCAACAGGTCTGGGGTTCGACCCCCATACCCCCCTTTTTGTGTTTTTTCTTTTTGTTTCATAGTTTTCTTTTTCTTTCTTTCATGATATGTATGTATGGGTGTGTAAGTGTATGCTTACATGAATAGACGTTTTTTATTTTCCTTTGCTGGTTTAGATATATGTGTGGGAGAGTGTGTGTATGTGTATGTGAGTGAGTATGTGTGTGAGTGTGGTGTCACATGCATGTGTATATGCATTTATGCACTTGTGCATATATGTGTGTGTGTGTGATGAACACCCACACACATGAGTGTCTGTGTTTCTTGAGTGTGGGAGTGCCATGTGCACTTGCGTATTTGTGTATAAGTGGTTTGTGCATGCGATGTATGTGTGTGTAGGTTTGGGTGAGTGTGTGTGTGTGACAAGTGGGCCATGCCCCACTTGTCATACACTATTCTTTTTGATATGTGTCATGTTTGTAATGATAATTATATTTCCATTTATAGCTAAGATTACAAATCTGGCCATGTTCAAATATGCTCATGTGCATTTTAAGTAAGTTTTCACTTATAAGAGAGGTGGTTGTATTGCTATTTAGTTTTCCCCACGATGCTCAAATGTGTTGTTATTTTTATGCCATGAAGAGTGATTGACATCTTGTGATATGTTGAGAATTAGCTCAAGCTCAGTGCTAGTGTTTTGAAGTATATGTTGTCTTCTAGCATCTTGTTAATTTTCATGCCAAGAGGTGGTCTCTAACACCATTAGTTTCTGCTATCAAAATGCTACTAGATTAGCTCAGATTCCAGAAAACTGTTATTTTCACGAAGTCCCAGAAATCTATTTCATCATGCCAACTTCTGAGCTTCATGCTTATTGATGTCTGCCGCCTTTGCAGATTGTGTAGTTGGATAAGTTGATAAGCATGTTATGTAGTTTCTGTCAATGCCTTGTTTGTGGTTGTAGGATTCCTGTAGCTCAAGTTGTTAGCTTTGGAATTTCATATGTTGCTGTTTTGTGGTAGATTGTTGTTTTATTGTTTTGTGACTTGTGGGAGCTATGCTCCATGGAATTGCTTGATCTTTGGCTCTATTGTGGTTGGTTTTTCATTGCCTAACAAGTGGATACCTTGGAATGCCAAGGAATAGCCCAAGTCCTTCTTGTCTTGTGTTTTGCCTTCGTATCTTGTCGTGAGCATATCGTGAGAACCGTAACTCTGTTTCTTACGTTCTTCATATGCATTTTTGTTATTTTTGCATGATGCATCCATAATTTTCATGTTCATGCATATCTAAATAACTTAACATAAGGTTCTGTATAGATTCATTAATAACCAATCCTTTGCATGTGAAACATGACTAGTTAGGATTGCCATGCTAAAAACTCTTCAAATAAGCATGCATCATTCTTGCTTGTGCATTGCACCTTGGTTGTTTGTTTATTATTTCTGTTTCTTTTGGGTAGACATGAATGTTGAACCTGAGTACGAAGAGCCAGGCGAGTACAACTACGAGGATCCTGCTACTTGTTCCACTGAAGAACCAACATGCAAGATGATCGTACCCGGATCCCGATACTATTTTCGCTTGCTAGTGTCTCGCTCTTATCGTTAAAATGCGTTACCTACCACTTGAATGTTAGCCTCCTAATTTCCATGATAGCCTCTAACCCTCCACATCCTAGCAAACCTTTGTGTGGCTAAGTTACCGCTGCTCAGCCCCAATTATAGCATTCTTAGTTGTAGGTGCAAGTTGTTCCATGTGATAACATGGATTTGGCATATCACAATATTGTCTGTTATTTAATTTAATGCACATATATATCTTGGTATTGGTGGAAGCTTTTCCTTTTGCTAGGTGTTTTGTTTTGCTGTTACTGCCATAGTTTCTTGCTACCGGTGTTATGTTTCATACTTTGCGCTCCTAACATGCTCGGGGTTATTATGGGGACCCCCTTGTTTATTCGGTTGAGATTAAAATTTGTCTGGAAAGACCCAACTTTGGTACTACACCTGCTTAAAAACTTAATAAAATTTTCATAGGGCTTTCCAACCCCGTGGATAATTAATCAACCCCCGGGCCAGTGCTCCTCATGAGTGTTGGTCCAAACTAGAGTCGTGTGCGGGGCCAACCCGGGGCAACTCGGGAGATTTTTATCAGGCCATTGTATGTTGTGCTCATCCGGTCGTGTCCTAAGAATGAGATACGTGGCTCTTATCGGGTTTGTCGACACATCGGGTGGTCTTGCTGGACTTGCTTTACCTTTATCAAATGTCTTGCGCGTGGGATCTGACTTTCTTCGGGCTATCTCGAGGTTTTGGAATTCCTTTGGAGTTGCCTAGGATGATCGCAAGATCCGTGGTCGAGGCTATTCCCGCAGAATTCCTGCAGGGTCAAATCTTTTGGAAAGCCATGCCCACGGTTATGTGGCAACTTGGATATTTGTTTAACACCCTGTTATAGTAAACTTGAAGTAAACTCTAATAAAATACACCAACTGTGTGAGTAACAGTGATCATCTATGCTCGTGAACATGATCCGAGAGAGAACACGGTGGGGTTATGATTGACGTGAGTAAGTGTTCAGGATCTCATAGAGATCATTCTAGATTCGATTGTTCATCATAGGCCACTCACATTTATTGTCATGTTACGTAAGTTAGCCACCAAATATGCTTAGTGCTGCTGCAAACTAAACCCATACCACATCCCAACATTTAAGCTTGAATAGTCTTGGTACCCGAGCGCATGATTGCTGAGTCCTTGTGGCTCACTGATTACTACAACAATCCAGGTACAGGTACAAATGAGTTCATGCAGGATGATCTGATGCAGCTCCAGTGGGAATATGACGAGGAAATAGGCAGGATGTATATGACTTATCTAGATGAGTAGAGGACCATGGTCGTGATCTTTGGGACTAGCGAGATAGTATCATTTACATCTTCTTTTATCAATTGTTTTCGTCCGTAGTTGGACCCGATCTTCATATTGATGTTTGAGACTCTTGTGTGGAATTGTAACTTAGTATGTGGCGAGTGTAAGCCAACTCATATACTCATCTCTTCTGTAATGTATGATGTAATGATGCTATACTTGACAATGACAAGATGCGCCTCTATCCCTTGCGAGGCGCCCGTGCCTTAATATGGATAGGCGCGCATCTTGGGCATGACATCATGTCTTGCTGATAAAGCATTGAGCTGATCAGGTCTTGCTCTCTTTCTTCTTCCAAAATATCAAGGTCGTCTTGACGCGCTACTTCGGCTTCATCTTTGTTATAGAACTCCACTCGGGGAGCGTTGTGGCGAATGTCATTCGGGAAAACAACTTCAGATTCGTATACCATGAAGAAAGGAGTGCGCTTGGTGGAACTATTTGGGGTCATCCAAATGCCCCACAAGATAGAGGGTAATTCTTTGACCCATATGCACCAGCAGCAACCTCCATGTATCTCATCATTCCGGGTCTCAATCCTTGAAGAATCATCTCGTTTGCTTGTTTTGCCTATCCATTTGACTACGGGTGTGCTACGAAAGCATAATTAACCCGAGTGCCTTGAGAGTAACGAAACTCACGGAATTCATCCGAATCAAAATTCTTCCCGTTATATGTGATAATGTCATGAGGGTCTCCGAATCTGAATATTATCTATCGAATGAAGCTAACAACTATAGTTGAGTCCAAGCTTTGGATGGGCTTCACTTTGACCCACTTGGTGAAGTTAACCACATCGCCAGCGGATGGGTAAAACCACTCGACCATGTGCGTAAAGGTCCGACCATGTCGAGAAGCCAAACGGCGTGAGCGGGAATCTTCAGAGCGGATGCTGCTTGTGTGTCTGATTTTTGTAGAACTGGCATCCAACACAAAGATATACCATGTCTTTAGCTGCTGCATTGGCTCAAGGCCAATAGAAACATGCATGAAATGCCTTTGCGACCAACGTCCATGAGGACGCATGATGGCCACAAGTTCCCGAATGAATGTCATGTAGGATCTGTAACCCTTCTTCTGGGGCTATGCATCTTTGAGCTATGCCAGTAGTGTTTTTCCTGTACAACTGATCTCCCATCACTTCAAAGGATTTGGATCGTCGGACGATCCTACAGGCTTCCTCTTCATCTTCAGGGATCTCTTGACGGAGCAAGTATGCTAAATACGGTTGGGTCCACTCGGGATTGATCACCAACATCTCTTGGACGAGATCCACTATGGCTAGGATGTCTACTTCAGTCGGATTTGAGGGACAGACTACTTGCGGGGGCTCTTCGATGAAAGCATATTCTTTTACTAAAGGGGAATGAACGTGTTCAAGGAATACATCCTTTGGCCTGACTTTCCGAGTGGTGCCAATTTTAGCCAGGTCATCAGCAATCTGATTCTTTGCTCAGGGGATATGATATAACTCTAAACCTTCAACGTTCTTCTCCAGTTTTCGGACTGTGTTGCAATATCCAGTCATGGCAGGACTCCTTATGTCCCATTCCTTCATCACCTGGTTGAGGACATGGTCTGAGTCGCTGAATATCATCAAGCATCGGATTATGAGTGCGATAGCCATTCAGAGGCCATAGAGGAGGTGAGGGAGTCCCAGATTAAGGGGTCCTCGGATGCCCGACCTATTTCTTATGGACCGGACTTTATGGCCCGCAAGATGAGCATTGAATGATTAGGGGGCCCGTTGCCAAGGTGAAGACTTCAAGAAGTCGTGGCGTGTCCTCCAAGTTGACAACTGTAGATAGGCATGTTTATCTCTTCGGCGTGTAACCGACCATGCGTAAACCCTAGGTACCCTCGATGTTTATATAAGCCGGAGGGTTTTAGGTTGTAGAGGGAGGACAACTCATCTAGGGTTTAGCTATTCAATCACGAGGTAGATCAACTCTATAACCCACATATCATCAATACAATAAGGCAGGACGTAGGATATTACCTCCATAGGAGGGCCCGAACCTAGGTAAACATCGTCTCCTTCGTCTCTTGTTACCATCGATCCTAATCTCATAGCTCGGGACCCCCTACCCGAGATCTGCCGGTTTTCACACTGACATTGGTGCTTTCATTCAGAATTCCGCTGTGATCACCACAAGAATTGATGGCTCATCCTGTCACGAGCAATGAGATCTACATCCAGGAGGTTCTCGCCCTCGATCAGACTCTCACAAGCGGCGACATCTTGTCACACGCCGACCCGATCGACCACCTTGGCCAGATCGGAAACTTCTCCCCTAATCAAAGAATCAAGTTCGGCACCATGGAATTCGTCACTGATTCACGGGGACAACTTATCTTGATGGAGCCCTTGACTCTTTAGAAGGAGCCTATAAGTCTTGATACCCCGATGCCGAATACATTAGGCCCTGCCTCTGTCGAGGATGCCACCCCGCGCGGTCTAGAATGCCCAATCTGGCCAATGTAACCGGATCTACCACGGCTGGATGGAACCCGGATCCACTTTCGCGCAGCTCCGGAACCGCGACGCCACATATCGACTCCACTCGCTTCAGCAACACGCATCATACCATCGCCTCGTTTTTAAACGAGCTATTCGATCGTATGGAGACCATGCGCGTGTCAGATGACTAGGTTTTGATCTATGACAGGCTTGGGTTTAAATCCGACATTAGGGGGGTTCACGTCCCCATGGTCACCCACCTAGTCGCTATTGTCGAGTGTCCGGCCGAAGGCTCGCCCTCCCAACAGCCGGAATTGAAAACAGTTTATACCCCGATCTCTGATCACCCAGACTTTGTTCACAAACCGGACGCCGGAATTTGTTCCGGAGATAGACCAGAACTGGTCCCTGATCTGTCACACAATTCGAAGTCTATGATTCTGAACATACAAGGTGACGTGGAGTCAAATTTTCCCCAACCACCACCCAAGTCGATCATCTAAGTATGGCACCAACGCCCAAGTCTTCGGACTTATGGTATATTAAACAATTACCAGGAGAGTCAGTTCATCATTTTTGGGCTAGACGCCTACTCGCTAGAAGTAGAGAAAAAGGTCTTAGTGACCAATAGAAAATGGCATCCTTCAATCACAATTGCCATGATAAAGGGATTCTTAATGCCCTAGCTCGCCGACACATTCATAAATTAATGCCCTAGCAAGCCGAACGATTATTAACAAAACCAACATTTACCGAGCACCCTAGGGGAGATCGGAAAAAGAGGATACCTCCAAAGCGGCTGGCCAGATTCAAATTGGCCGGAAAGAGAAACAGTCCCCTTACAGGGGCCAGTACTGTCCTTGACGTACTACTGGACAAGCCATGCCCTATATATTCGGTGTTGCTAAACACATGCCCGACTCATAGCCTTAGAGCCTGTTGGGTCGTCAGGCAGGTTGCAAAATGTGGGGAGGCTATTCTTGTGGCACTACCGCCGAATAGGCGCTCCATATCATCATCCGAATACAACGCCAAAGTATTGGCGATCTACGAAATGTTCCCCTCAAGGAACATGAGGAAAAGAGCTCTTAAAGAACTCGGACAAGTCTACCATGTGGCAGCAACAAGTGCATGCGCAGACATACCCATTACCTTCGGAGATACTGACCAACCAACCTTTCTTCACGGTCATTCACCGGCCGCACTAGTACTGAACCCCGTTATCGATGGCTACAGGTTACACAAGGTGCTAATGGATGGTGGCAGTGGTTTAAACCTGGTCTACGAAGGCACCCTGGAAAAAATGCAGTTCGACCAATCTTGCATCGAGCATAGCAGCACGACGTTCCAAGGAATCATTCCGGGGAAAGAGGCACGTTGTTCAGGATGCATTCTCCTGGATATAGTGTTCGACATGCCCAAAACCTACCGATCTGAAGAACTCCTCTTCCATATCGTGCCATTCCCCAGTGGCTACCATGCCCTATTAGGACGTGACGCCTTTACACAGTTCCAGGCTATACCCCACTATGGGTATATGAAAATCATAATGCCAGGAACAAACGGAGTAAACACAATTGTCAGTGATCTGAATATAGACCTTCGGGCTGAAAACAAAATAGTAGCGCTCGCCCTCGAGGCATTGGCCGAGACCTTCACTATAGAAGAATTGAATACACTGTGGACAACAGATGACAATGACGATGTGATCCTTAGCAAAAGGCCCAAGCCCATGTCCTTCAAACCAGCTAAGGAAATCGTCAAATTTCAAGTGCACCCGATAGACCCTAACAAAACAGCATCCATCGAAGCTCAGCTCGATCCCATAGTGTACGAAGCACAACAGACATTTTTATGGGAAAACTGAGACATCTTCGCCTGGCATCCTTCTGATATGCCCGAAATCCCATGTCGGCTGGTAGAACATAGTCTAAACATCATTTCAGGCTTTCAGCCCGTTAAGCAGACTTTGTGCCGATTTTCTGATCCAAACAACAAGCTATGGGTGAGGAATTAGCTGAATTGCTAGAGGCCAGATTCATTCGAGTAATTAAGCACCCCGAATGGTTGGCACACCTGGTGATGGTACCAATGAAAGATAAATCCTGGCGGCTATGCGTCGACTTCAAAGATCTCAACAATGCCTGCCCAAGGACCCTTTCCCCCTACCATGCATAGACCAGATTATTGATGCCACAGCCGGAAATGATTCGTTGTGTTTCCTCGATGCTTATTCCCAATACCATCAGATCAAATGGAGGAATCCGACCAAGCGGCAACCGCGTTCATCACCCCCCTACGGGCCATTCTACTTTAACATGATCCCCTTTGGGCTAAAAAACGCTGGAGCTACGTACCAACGCATGATCCAGGCTTGTCTCGAGAAACAAGTCAGTAAAACAGTCGAGGCATATGTGGAAGACGTGGTAATTAAAACCAAACACATCACCCACCTGATCGATGACCTACGGCAAACTTTCGCGAGCCTAAGAGAATATGATATATGATTCAATCCGGAAATATGTGTCTACGGAGTTCCCGCTGGTAAATTACCCGGGTTCATTGTTTCCCATAGAGGAATTGAAGCAAATCCGGCTAGGATCCGCGCTCTATCAGAACTTGCAATTCCCACAGAACTAAAGCATGTCCAGAGATAGAATGGGTGCATAGTGGCATTAAGCCGCTTTATCTCCCGCCTTGGAGAAAAGGCATTACCGCTCTATAAGCTGCTAAAATGGACCAACCATTTTGAGTGGACCAAAGGAGGAAATTAAAACACTGCTGGCAAGCAATCCCATACTCACAGCTCCAGGCGCTGGTGAGCCCATGTTATTATACATATCAGCCACAAACCAAGTCATTTGCGTAGTGCTCATTGTCGAACGTGATGAGGAGGGACACAAATTCCAGACTCGGAAGCCGGTCTATTACGTGTCGGAAGTGCTAACGCAGTGCAAGTCTAGATACCCACACTACCAGAAGATAGCATACACAGTTTTATGGCATCATGGAAACTCAGACACTTCTTCCAAGAGTGTTGGGTAACGGTGGATTCCGAAGTACCCCTGAATGATATAATCAACTACAAGGACGCCATCGGCCACATAGCCAAGTGGGCTATTGAGCTCCTTCCCTTTGAAATCACCTACAAGACACGACGGGCCATAAAATCTCAGTTTTTTGGCTGAATGGACAGAGGACGAGCTCCCCAAAGAATATAGTACATAGTCCCATTGGACAATGTAATTTTATGGATCCAAAACCTTGGCCGGGCTGGGGACTGGAGTTATCCTCACATCCCGCATAGGCGACAACGTGCGATACATGTTGCAGATCATGTATGTCGACTCCAACAATGCAGCCGAATACGAAGCGCTCTTTTCACGTTCTTCGGATGGCAGTATCAATGGGCATACAACGGCTGGAGGTTTGGGGAGACTCCAATTTGGCCATCACCCAAATCAATGGCAAATTCGATGCCAAAAACCCGAAGATAGTGTTGTACAGAAATGCCGTTGTAAAGATATCCACACGGTTCGAGGGGTTGGAATGTCACCACGCCGCTCGTGACAACAACCAAGCCGCCGACGTACTGGCCCGTATGGGGGCCAAGCGCGGCCCTATCCCAAAAGACACCTTCCTGGAACGGCTCTTTAAGCCATCTATGGTTTGGAAGGATGATCATAAGGGCACCAGTCTAAATACTGCGGAAGAGGTTGTTCCCCCTATAAACGAACCATACGATCAAATCATCGGCGACTCCATAATGGAAGAAACGCCTTCGGCTCATGAGATTATGGTAGTAATCGCGCCATGGACCGAGCCCTTCCTCGCATACTTTCTTCTCAAGGAACTCCCCGACAATTAGACAGAGGCATGACGCATAGTTCAGCGATCCAAGGCCTACAAAGTGCACGAGGGGGAGCTATACAAGAAAAGCACCACTGGAATATTACAACGGTGCATATCTGAGGAAGAAGGGAGGGAGCTCCTAGCTGAGGTCCACGCACGCATGGGCGCCCCCCACACTGCAGCAAGAGCCATAGTTAGCAAGGCCTTCCGAGCCGGTTTCTTTTGGTCCACTGCTCGGGCAGACGCCCAGACACTTGTGAAATACTGCGTGGGGTGCCAACTTTTTGCAAATCAAATTAATATGCCCCCAATAGCTCTTCGGACTATCCCGTTTTACCTGGCCTTTCACGGTCTCGGGGTTGGACATGGTCGGACCCCTTAAAGGGGGGACCAAGAAGAATAAATACCTACTGGTCATGGTTGATAAATTCACCAAATGGGTAGAGGCCAAGCCTGTCAAATTGGCTAAGCACGAACTAGTAATCGACTTAATCTCTAGTGTAGTACACCGTTACGGTGTCCCGCATAGCATAATAACGGACAATGGATCCAACTTCACGGCCCAATAGGTCAAAGGCTGGTGCACGAGAATGGGCATAAATCTCGATTACGCGTTAGTATATCATTCGCAGACCAACGGACAAGTGGAACGAGAAAATGGCCTCATCATGAACGGCATTAAGCCATGTTTGGTCCGATCTCTTCATGAGTCCGACTGTCATTTGGTGGAGGCTCTCGACTCCTTTTGATGGGGCCTGCTCACTACTCTGAACAGATCAACAAGATACACACCATTCCTCATGGTTTATGGGGCAGAAGCCGTCCTCCCATGCGACATTATTCATGATGCACCAAGGGTGCACATGTACGAGGAAAAGGAGGCTAAGTTAGATCGACAGGATGACCTAGATGCCTTAGAAGGAGAGCAGGACATAGCTCGTGACCACTCTACTTTTTACCAATAGCAGGCCTGACGTTACTAGAGTAGGGAGCTCAGGCCACAAGCATACAACATGGGCGAACTCGTCTGACGGCTCCCGGAGAAGCAAAATCATAAGCTCAAGCCCAAATGGGAGGGGCCCTTCATGTACTCCCGGGACGAGCCGATCGTCTTTGGAACCCGTCGAACAACCGCCTTGAACCAAACCCATGGAACGCAGCTCGTCTTCGGTGCTTCTACGAATAAACCGGTGTCGTCACACTCTTTACCCTTTCTTGTTTTTTCTTTTCTCCTTTTCTTTCCTTCCCCACCCTCTCTGTTGTTTTGGTAGGATTCAGTTTTTTTCCTTTTCTTCCTATGTTCGGTCCATCCGATCCTATACTAAGATTTCCGGCTTACACCCTTAAGTGTTAAATCTGAACACAGCAATTGGGGGCTTCTTTGTGAAGCCAACGCTTTTATTACAAGTAGTTAACCACACTTATTGTGTACACACATTTCCTTTGTCGTGTTTAAGCCATCATATGCATCAATTCGAACTAAGACTTTGCCAAGCTGGGTTGCCTTGCTCCTATGTTTTGCTCTACGTTCCCAATTGTTCGGTTAGAAGGTAAAGGGAGCACCTCTGTGATTGTTACAACCGGATCATCCGGATACGTACCTTAGACGGGTGAAGCCAAAACCTAGCTATCTTACATAGACAGTTGGTCGGCCGTGACGGAAACAATTAATAAGAATATGTTTATTGTCGCCATTACTTGGGTTTTCTCTTCTCTCGAAAGCCCTTAACCGCATACTAGCAGTATACGGACTTCCACCTACGATCTTCATAGAACTTCAAGGAAAGGTATCGATAGGGGTGCTATTTTCCTCGGAAGATGTTTCTTACACTAAGCAGTAATATAACATATCTCCCTTTGTGCTTTCTATCTGATTGCCCCAAATAGCCGGATTGCTTGGTTCCCTGAATATAACTCGCTTTTTAGGGTGACCAATTATGAGGAACACTCCCGATCTCTTAGCACGGGAGGTAGAAGCCGATGGCCGGTTAGGACAAAGTTTACAACACAGTTGGGGCAACAACTTGATTGTTCATACATTGTTATATGTAATTACACATTGGGCTGCTGATTGAGATTGTTGATTATGGTGTCTAGGGAGTAGTCTTCTTGTGAGAGACGGGCGGCAGGCATCACCTGGTCGTACACCAGGTGGAGCAGCAATCAAGTCCATTTCACCCTACTGTACCAACCTGAGCCACACGCTCGGGATTAAGTCTGGTATAGCGGGTCTTGATCATCGCCAATGCTTCCCGTGCTCCCTCTCGACAAGTCGATGTCTTCCATAGCTCGAACCTACTTTGGGCTCCCTTGAATCGATCGACTAGTTCGGTCATTCCCTTTGGAGGTTGTTCGGCAGACCATAGTGCCTTTACCATGATTTTCATAGCCTTCTGAACACGCTCATGAAGTGTGAAAAAGCTCCTACAAAAGGTTCCCTCGGTTGGATCCGATCTCTTCTTTGGGTCGCCCAGTCAGAAGACCTACACATGAGTCAAAGGCATGCCCATTAGCTTTCATTTATAAGAAATACTTCTCGATTATAGAATCGTACTTACCGAACATGCCCCTTTGTAGTTTCTGGTTTTCTTCTTGGGCCTGGCCCAATTGAGTTATTAAATTATCAATTTCTTTGGCCTGTTGTTTATTATCCGCCTAGAGATGGTTCAAAACAAGACATCCGGCCTCATGCTGGGATTCGGCGTATCGCTGAGATTCTCGGACTGCATCTAACTCCTTTTGCATTTTCCCTATTCATTAAGCTGCTAGAGAAAATCCATGCGTCAGCACGCGAATGTACTAAGATTAGCAGAAAAAATATACTCACCATGTGCCTCCTGAGTAAAGCTTTTCACTTTCTCTAGCTCGGCCTTCATAGTTTGCACCTGTGTTCGGCTGTCTTCCAACTCCTTGGCGAGTTGTTAGCTTTGCTACATTAAAGCCTGCATTATCAATAAAATAACACAAGGACCCTTAATTCGGTTGTTACAAACGAATTTAAGGCTCGAGGGCTACTAGGTTTACATTAGTGTTCGGACTCTATGAACTGGTTATTTACCTAAAGGCTGGACGATATTAATTTCATCGCTTCTCCAAACGCAGCTCGGGTGGCACCAATGTGTGCGTCCACGGTGCATAGAGCGTCGAACTCTTATTCAGAGAATACTAAGTGGCGTAGACCCTCGCATCATCATTGATGATTTATCGCACTTCCTACTTTTGATTTGGTGAAAGATATAGCATCACTGGAATCGGCAGGAGCCGGATTGGCCATAGGAACCTCTGTAGCAGGTTTAGCATGATCCGTACCTCTAGAATTTTGAGCAACGCCAAATCCCCTGGCGACCTCTTCGGCAGGAGAGGTCTGGGATTGCCTAAGTATTCTAGGCTCTATCCATTCTGATAGTAGGAAATCAACTGAACAAATACCTTTGGGTTGGGTGAATAGACGGACTCTTCCTCGTGGCCGGCTAGTTCGTCAGAGCCCTATTGTTTTCTGATCCGGGCACAGCTTTAGTTGCCGATGTATGACACGCGGATCGACAACGTTTGGGAGTAGGAGCCGGCGCGTTCGGGCATTGGAGGATGCCTGCCTCTTGTGGGACGAGTTTTTCTTCTTCTTGTTTGTTGTAGCGGAAGGGAACGATCCAAGATAGTCGGCTAAGATAGCCACCCTAGATTGGTCGAGACTCTCCGGGTAGAAGATCTCTTCTTCAAATTCAATTGACAGATCCGGATCCTCGTGGAAGCCTGGATCTTCATCATGGGAATAGTCTTCGGGCTGAGGAGCCAGACAGTTAACTATCTCGATGAAGCTTCTTTGTTGTTGTTCACACAAAGTTAAAAGACTTTGGTCAAAGAAAGGGACAAAGTGGTAACCCGAACTGTGTTTGCAGGGAGAGAGGCTTACCCATTCGATGGGGTTGTGGCTTGAATAACCCTCCTTCGTTGATCGTAGAATAAAATCTTCTTGCTCCCCTTTGTATAGGTCGGCAAGTGCGGCGGCCAATGTTGTTTGATCGGTGGGGCCCAGTCTTCGGGAGCGTGTGGTGTCGCTTGTCCCTTTGTTACACCACAAGGGGTGTATCCTCTGTTGAAGAGGCTACATGCATCGGGTGATAGCAGCGGCCATGACGTCAATCATGGTCAGACTGTGGTGGGCTAGCATGCTCACCTGGGCAGCCAAGCATTGCACTTCAACACTGTCACGAACTCTTTGGCGACCTACCTTTTTTTCAAAGGGGCGACGGAGTACTCGGGCAAACCCCTTCGAGCTGGATCGAACAGGGAGACGTCTTCGTTATAAAACCATTCCGAAGACCATTCTTCATACGCCTTCAGTGTTCCCACCGGATACCATGTCATGGTTATGTGACATACTTCGGCTCCGCCGACCTCCAAGATTGTCTTATCCCGAGTTCGAGGGAGAAGGCAGAAGTACTTCCTCCACAGCTCAAAATGTGTGTCTCATCCCAAGAACATCTCGCAAAGGCGACGAAGCCCGAGATATGAAAAACAGACCCCGGAGTTAGATGGTGGTGCTGGACCCCATAAAATTCCAGTAAGCCTCTCAAGAATAGGTGAATTGGAATCCCGATACCCTGTAGAAGAAAGGGCACGAAGCATACACATTCCCCCTTTGTGGATTGGGGAAATTCTCCATGAAAACTTTGTTGATGAAAGAGGATAAACCTACGGGGTCACCACCAGATCGGAAGAAGGAAGGTACTCCTGGATTTCCGGATTGCATAGTCGTAGGAGCAATACACAGCAACTGGTGAAATCCCCAAGACAGGAGCCGTAAGGGCGCGAGGAAGAGCTGGGGGCGCTCGCCATGCAATTCATGATGACCTTCTTCTAGGAGTTTTTTCGATGGGGAGGTGGAGGATGTGGTCCAAACCATGATTCTATTTGTTTAAATGAGTGATGCCTCCATTGCGGAAGGGAAGTACTATAAGTAGATCACTGAGCCACTCGTCTCCCCATGATGCACGAAAATCAAGGAACATGGGCAGTTATTATAATCGGCCTAGAGAGCTCGTGAAGCTTGGGATTTCACCGATGGCTTGTCGGTTGCCGAACAAGAGGGAGTAAGGGAATCGCCTCGGAAGCCGAAGATTCTGACATGCAAGGATTATCCGGATATACATCGGCATTGAAGGCTAGTTCGGGGGCTACTAAGGGAGTCCCGGATTAAGGGGTCCTCAGATGGCCGACCTATTTCTTATGGGCCACACTGTATGGGCTGCAAGATGAGCATTGGATGATCAGGGGCCCCATTGCCAAGGTGAAGACTTCAAGAAGCCGTGGCGTGTCCTCCAAGTTGACGACTCTAGATAGGCATGTTTATCTCTTCGGCGTGTAACCGACCATGTGTAAACCCTAGGTACCCTCGGCGTCTATATAAGCTGTAGGCTTTTAGGTTGTAGAGGGAGAACAACTCATCTAGGGTTTAGCTATTCGATCTTGAGGTAGATCAACTTTGTAACCTGCATATCATCAATACAATCAAGCATGACGTAGGGTATTACTTCCATAGGAGCGCCCTAACCTACGTGAGGGAGTCCCGGATTAAGGGGTCCTCGGATAGTCGACCTATTTCTTATGAGCCGGGCTGAGTGGGCTGCGAAGTGAGCATTGAGTGATTAAGTATGTCGTCGCCAGGATGGAAGCTTCAAGGAGTTGTGGCGTATACTCCAAGTTGGCGACCGTAGATAGGCATCTTTATCTCTTTGGCATGTAACCGACCATGTGTAAACCGTAGGTATCCTTGGCGTCTGTATAAGCCGGAGGGGTTCAGGTTGTAGAGGGAGAACAACTCATCTAGGGCTAGCTAGTTGATCTCGAGGTAGATCAACTCTGTAACCCACCATATCATCAATACAATCAAGTAGGATGTAGGGTATTACCTCCATAGGAGGGCCCGAACCTGGGTAAAATTGTGTCCTCTTCGTCTCCTGTTACCATCATTTCCAGTCTCACGACTCTGGACCCCCTACCCCAGATTTGCCGGTTTCGTTGAGAGTTCGTTGAGAGTTCCGTTGTGCTCAACAAAGGAATCGATGGCTCACCTCTTTGCGAGCAATAAGATCTGTATCCAGGGGATTCCTTCCCCCGATCAGACTCTCACAGACAGCGACAACTTGTCACATGCCGACCCGATCAGCCACCTTGGCCAGATCGGAAACTTTTCCATCGATCAGAGAATCAAGTTCGGGACTTTAGAGTTCGTCGGTGACTCACAAGGAGAACTCGATCTGATGGAACCCTCGACCCTTGAGGAGGGGCCTTTAGGTCTTAATGCCTCGACGCTGAAGACATGGGACCTCGCCCTCAAGGGAGACTTTACTCCCGGGCGGTCTAGAACGCCCACTCTGGCCGATGTTACCGGATCCACCATGGCTAGACGGAACACGAATCTACTTTCGCGCAGCTCCGGAACCGCCACGCCGCATATTGATTCCACTCACTTTAGCGACATGCATCCTACCATCGCCTCGTTCTTAAACGAGTTGTTCGATCGGATTGAAGCCATGCGTGTGTTGAATGACCAGGTCCCAGTCTATGACCAGATCAGGATTAAGCCCGATGATGGGGAGATTCATGTCCCCATGGTCACCCACCTTGTTGCTACCATCGAGTGTCTGGCGAAGGACTCATCGTCAGGACCGGTTTTCCAAGATATTAATTTCCAAGTAAATGGCCCTTGTGCCCATCAGCCCCAGGATTACTGTTAGCTGATGAGACACAATCTTGATACAGAAATTCCAAGCAAAATTAAAAAAGCTGAAGTACAAGAGCACCATTGTCTATGAGTACAACAAAAGGTTTCTAGTAGTTGGTGGCGGAAGCGGTTCGGGGTCATCAGCGTCTATGGGACTCCATTTCCCACAGGAACAGCTAACCTGGCTAACTCCTATCTTTGCGTGGCTATGATCTTCGATGCCTAGGTTCCGGGGTTGTTGTCATAATGGTCCTCTCCACATGCATAATCTGGCCAAGACAATAGCCAGGGACAAGCAAGTGAGTACTTTGAATGTACTCGCAAACATTATGAAAACAAGTATAACATAGAAGTGGCATTAATGCACTGAATTTAATACACTGTCACTTAACCAGCCAAAAAATAAAACTCTATGATGCAAGCAAGCAGGTCATTCATATTAAACATGAATAAGCAATCAGAGGATAGAAATAAAATAGACTGATCGGGTGTCTGAAGCGACGCCTCGAAAGGATAATAATATAAAGCATGCCTCAGTCAGGCGTCTGAGCGACGCCACATAAAGGGCTTATAAGGAAAAATAAATAATCAGCATGCCACAATCGGGCGTCTGAGCGACGCCACATAAAGGGCTTATAAGGAAAAATAAATAATCAGCATGCCACAGTCGGGTGTCTGAGCGACGCCACATAAAGGTCTTATAAGGAAAACTAAATATTTAGCATGCCATAGTCGGGCGTCTAAGCGACGCCACATAAAGGGCTTATAAGGAGAAATAAATAATCAGCATGCCATAGTCGGGCATCTGAGTGACGCCACATAAAGGGCTTATAAGGATAATCACAATAAATATTCAGGAGGTAGAACCTTCCCAGGGATACTCAATAATTCAAATAATATAAATGGTAAGCCCATAATAGTGATAATCATCAGCATCATTCATCACTCGTCATGATCAATATTCCGGTTTAGAAGTTTTCCTCCGAAGACTGACAAGAAGACCTGACCATCCCAGACTGTAGTCCTTAACCGCGGAGACGGCTATTCGAACAAACATTAACTCTGCAGAGGGTGTACTCTTTACCCACGATGAACGAATTCCTTTAGTCCACCGGCACTAATTCTGCTTACGGTCTTTGAATTGAAAACTCACCTGACCTGCACACACTAGCTTAACTTACCGGTGCCTGGAATCACCCACAACACTCGTTAAGAAAAACTCTAAGTGGGGAGGCTATATCGACCTCGATTAGCATGGGATCACTAAATTTATAATGCGCACAAACTAGGGGAGCTACCCCCTCGGCTCCAACCGAAAACACCCATGCCCCGGACCAAGTGACATGCCTACCAGGGGCCACTGGTATCTTTCACTATGGCCTCTCTGTATGGTGTGTGCTAAGAAAGGGGTTGACAACCTACTGAACCATACCCTACCTATTGTAGGGACAAGTGGTAGTACGAAACAAGTATGGGGTTACTGGCACAAGAATCGACCTATGGTCGACTCAGGATCTTATGTATTCTCTGCATGATTAGTACAGCAAACATATTTCACGACGTTAGACATAATCACCACTCATCATACCCCTTCATGCCTTACTGACCATTCTCGTTGCAACGAGATGTCAGCACCAAGCTCCTGTCTACCCAAGATAGAGACTTCTCCTGATTCCTTCCGGTAGAAATGAAAGGTATACGAGGGTGAATACTATCTCAAGCATATCAATTCCAATAGCAAGGAATTTTCATCATGCACTTGTAAATTAACATGATCGCATTATCTCATGAAATAACACATACTTCAAGTCAACTTGGTGTTGTAGCCACTTCAAAACAACACACAACAAATATTATACCAGGGTTCTGAATGCTTGCCTTCAATGTGTATGTATTTGAGGTGCACTCCAAAACTTTATCTTCACTCCAAATTCCTATTTCAAAATATTCTAATTAACACACAATTCAAAAACAGCACAAAAAGTTTTCTTGGAAAATTTTCAAATATATATGAAAATAAACTAGATGGAATTTGGGAGACAACAAAAAAAGAATCAGGTCCATTCGAGTTATATTTAAAAAGTTATAGTCAGTCAAAGAATAGTCAAAGTTCTATTTTTTATATATAAAACAGATAAAAGAAAAGGATTCGGACGAAATACGCTTTCGAGAGGGGGAGACATACTCTGAGTATTACGCATTCACTTAAAACAGCTCCAGCTCGTCTCTGTCGCTACACAGACAGGTTTGACAGAGGTCAAACCGCGCATCTCCCTCCTCCAGCCGAGGGGAGGAGAGGTCTCCGGCGACCGACGCCGACGAAAGACAGATCCTAGCAGGGTCCTAGGAAGGGGAATGGGTCCACGGGATTCTCGTGGTTCTCCCGATGGTCGACAGGGGCGCGAGGGTGGACGAGGTCATCGCTGGCATCGTCTCCGGCGGACGGTGGCATTGGGGGCAGAAGGGATTTCCACCCATGGTAGCTCCTGGCCCGGGCTGAGAGGTGTGGCGGCTCCAGGAGGTAGAGGGGATGCTAATGGCGATGGTGGGAGGACCTGGGAGGCACTGGTCACGACAGGGTTGACCGGACTACGGCGGCGGCCAAAGCTACCGAAGGTGGGGAAGACGGCCTATCTGAGTCGATTACTTGCTATGGGAGATCGATTGGGGTGCCTGGGGGTCTCTAAGGAGCAGGGCGAGGTCGGGGTTGCTATATATAGCGGGGCTAAGGTGGTTTGGTGACGGCGGGGATAAGGTCGGTGAACCGCCATTCTGTTGCTAGCAGGGCGACGTGCTGACGATGGGCGCTAGCGGACGAGCTCGCGGATGAGCTCGGCCTGTTGACGGGGCAGCTGGCGTGTTGGGGAGGCTAGGGCGGTGTTGTCCATCGCAGAGGCTCACTGTGACCGCAGCCTTGCCGCCAAGGGCTTGTTGCGGCAGCGCTGCGAGACGGCATGGGTCGGTCGAGTGGCTCTGTTGCATTGGAGGGGTCGGGGGCCTGTCCCTACGGGCAGGGAAAGGCGAGGGACGGGGTAGGTGGGGTGCGGCAATTCGAGCGCGCAGCTGCAACTAGCGTGCTCTGCTCACCTCTGGGCATGCAACGAAGGCGTTCGATGAAATGTCAGGGTAGGCTAGATGGCTTTGATGGACATGCAAATTAATAGTGTAGCTAGCGTGGCCACTTAGGTTCTATTAGACATTCTGTATTGGCAAGAAAACCAAATAAACAATGTAAACTAAAAAACTATGCCAAAACTGGCCATGCACACAAGTTGTTTGACCTAATGCTATAGGCATCTAGGCAACTCTTCTGGTCGCCAAAATCTCCAGGTTTGGGTCTCTTTAGGTGTAGGTGATGGTGGCAAGGCTATTTTGGCCAAATCAAATACTTGTTAGTGCAAGATTTTGCGAAAACCAAATCTGGACAAAAAATATAGGCCAATATTGCATGTGCTTAGAATCTTCTAATGGCTCTGAACTCCTGGACTTAAGAGTTTCATAGGGTGGACTATAAGCAGGAAAAATATCATGGGCAATAGGGCAAGATAAAATGGGGTTGCAGTACAAACTACCAAACTGGACCAGAATGAAGATGAGGATGGTTTTCTCAAAAATTTCAAAACACAAAGTTGTGTCTTTGCAAAAAAGTGATTTAGTAACCTCACGTGTCTTCTACAAATTTTTGTAGAATTTTTAAGTGAAGTTACCAAATGGTTGTAGTGCAAAGGAGGCTCCAAAAGTTATGAGAAACCATTTACAAATGAATAAAGCTTAGAAGAATAATTATAAAAATATTCCCACTGATCATACAGAATGAAAAGAATTGTTCTTGAGAAGGTATTCAAGTCCAACAATTATTTTTGAAAAGTTTCCACTTGGAGGGAAAACTCCACAATTCAGAAGAAAGGCATGATTTTGAAATCAATAGTTGATCTAGAAAATAAAAAATTTAATTTCCTCGCAAAATTTTAATTAATAAAACATGGTCAAGTTTTTGGGGTCTTACAATACTACCACCCTTAAGAAAAATCTCGTCCTCGAGATTTGCTAAGGATGATTTCAAAAATATTACTCCCGCTAACACGCAATAATAATTCGAAAATTAAATACCCTGCTTACCGATTTGACGAGGCTATAGTGAGCGGTCAGATAATTGGGATAACTACAATGGGGTACTGGCGTTGCGTGGAAAAATCTATGATTAGGGGAAATTGAGGGATTTCTACTTTTTGTTGCAGGAAATTTAGAATAAAATTCTAAATTTTTGAATTACGTTGGTCGTACCTGAGTGCATAGAGCTCTCTCTGGCTAGCAGGTGGACCCAGGGCCCACTGTCAGTCTCTTCTTCCACCTCGGACTCTCCTCTCTTCCTCTCTCTCATGCGCTTTCCCGTGCTTTCTCCACCGGAGACTTCTAGCGCGTAGGGCATCTAGGCCATACCACGGTAGTGCGTGGCATGCTAGCTGTCGGCGCAGCGTGCACTCACCTCGCGGGCCAGTGCGCTGTCGGCACTGCTTGCAAATTCAACTCCGAACACCGCCGATCAAGCGATGAGCGGCACTGGTGGACTTCGCCCACCGTACACCGATCTCGAGCTATAAAAATGACCGCAGTGCTTCTCTCTTCTTCCTCACACCTGGCCTCGTTTCATCTTCTTCTTTCTCCTCCATTTCAGCTTGTAGGAGCCCGAGATGAGGCTCTAATGGCGTTGGTGATGCCGGACTTGTCCACGATCCTTCTGTGTGCAGGGTTGGCGGCATTGCTAGGGTTCTCCGTGCTCCTGTGCGCGATGATCCTCGATGATCGCCGCGATGCTATTGCTCGAGTGTTAGCTCTCGCGGTGGTGGTGATCATGAGGACTAGGTGTTGGTGTCAGGTGCTATCTGCTGTCAGTGTGCTGGAAGCAATCTACACCAGAATAATTATGCACAAATTTCTCTTTCAGAAAAATTGTGGTGTGATAGTGAGGTGATTGGTTAGGTCCGAAATATCTACATTGTTCTGCACTTAGTGCATGTGGTTTAGTGGTTGTGACTGTGAGTCTGTTGTTGTGGTGCTGCATGAATTTAAATCTAAGTCATGAAAAAATATTTGTTGCAATTGCTCAAAGAAAGTCTTACCTCGAGATTTATGGAGAGTGAAAAAATAGTTGATCAAAAGTCACAGCAGTAAAAATTGCTCACATACAATTGAAATCAAACAATTTTCTCATAGCCCAATCTTACGACACAACACACATATTGCAGTCAATAATTAACTGTAAGCTAACAAACACAACATGCACTTCTGGAATTAGCAAATTTGCCGTCAACCAGTTCTTTGCCATCAGCTGGCGGATGGCAAAGAAGATCTTTGCCATCCGTTTCCAGAAAACGGACGGCAAACAACTAGCTGACTACAAAGAAGCTCTTTGCCATCAGCCACTTCTTTGTCGTTTGCTATCGGACGACAAAGGAGGTTTGCCGTCAACTAGCGGACGACAAAGAGTGAGGGGGGCCCACTGATGAGCCGCTTACAACTTAACCTAACAGCCCCCCTGTTTCCCGTCCGCTAGCAGATGACAAACCTCCTTTGTTGTCTGCTAGCGGATGCCAGAGAGGGGACTTTACTAACATTAGTGCCCCACCCCGCCTCTCTCTCTCTCTGTTTCTCTCCCTCTCCTCCCCGCCGGCCATCGCATGCATGCCGTCGCCCCAACGCCCCATCATCCCGCTGCCCCACAGACCCACCGCCCCTGGCGCCACCGCCGCCTTGTCGCCCCCGCCGCCGCGCCCTGGCCCCCTGCGCCTCACCGCCCCGGAGCCCTACGACGCCGTCGCCACCGCCGCCCATCACCCGTGCCCATCGGCCCACCGGCCCACCGCCCTGGCCGCTACTCCATGCCCCCCCTGCGCCCTCTCGGGCCCTGCCACCAGCCGCTCTCAGGCGTCCGAGGGCCCCTGTCCCTGCCACCCGGCCGCCACCGCCGCCCTAACGCTCCCCGGCCCTCGCCGGCGCTCCCCCGCCCCTCCCCGATGCTCCCCCAACCCTCCTTGATGCCCCGTGCCCCGCCCCCCTCTAGTAAGCTCTTCCCCTCTCCTCTTTTTCTGTTTTTTTATTTTAGTTTAGGTTTAGATTATTAGGTTAGTTTTAATTAGGTTATTGTTAATTAGGTTAGTGTTAGTTAGGTTAGTGTTAATTAGGTTAGTGTTAGTTCAGGTTTATTAGGTTGGTGCAAAAAGAAGAAGAAGAAGAAGAAGAAGAAGAAGAAGAAGAAGACGAAGAAGATGATGAGGAGAAGAGGAGAACAAGAAGGAGAAGAAGAAGAAGGAGAAGAAGAAGAAGAAGAAGAAGAAGAAGAAGAGAAAAGAGCCCCCGATCCTCGATGCCAGTAACCCCCAACCTCCGAAGCCACCGACCCTTGACACCACCGAACCCCGACGCCTCGGAACCCCGACCCCTGAGCACTGGCGCCATCGCCCCCCGACCACCGACACCACCGACACCATCGACCCCCGACCACCAATGCCACCGACCCCCAACTCCACTGACCCCTGATGCCACTATCTCCTGATGCCACTAACCCCTGACCCCCGACACCTATTCTACCTCCTGTTAACCAAAAAGGTGCTCTTCGGCCTTTGTGAGGCTGAGCAGGTCATAGTTTTGTAAATTATGAGCTAGGTCACATATTTTCCTATTTTGTTATAAAAACTTCATATTCTGTGTTGATCAGGTGAATTTCAATGTGCAGTTGTTCGACGACCTCCCCGTGCACTTGACGAGCTCCCCTGCTGCGTTCGTTGGTGAGCACAAATGACATATTCTCCCCCGACACCCTTAATTTTTTTTGCTCTATTCTGGTCTTCGTGCCGATGAAACTTGCTAGCCATAGGTGTCTTCAATCACCAGTATGCGTGACCACTATGCGTCTCCCGTTCGAAAGGGTTACATCTATAAATATGCATTCATTAGCATATTTATAACCATGATTATTTCGAATTGTCCAACGTTATCGATGGACAACCCGAGTATGTGTAGCTTGGGTTTGTTTTCCCATATGCTCTGCTCCGGATCCGATGCAGAATTTCGTCAGTGCCTCCCTGTTGTTCTTCGGATACACATCATCTCTGCTTATTGCCGAGACGTGTATCAGGAGAATAGCAGGAAGGTGCTGCCGAAATTGTGCGTTGGATCCGGAGCGGAGCATGCGAAAACCCAATCTACAAATACTCGGGTGGGATTAGGAACTATCTTTACCTACTAGCGTCTAGGTTGCATCGACGTAATAAAACTGACAAACTCTATTAACTGTTGAATATGGTTTGCTGAATTATGTATATATTTTTTGTGTGTCGAGTAGCTAGGCAAGATGAGTCATCGTGGGTGGATGTAAACCGATCACACTAGTCAAAAAGACATGACCGTGAATGGATAACAAAAACCAAGGAGTTTGTCAGAGTCGCATTTGCAAATGGACAGAAAATAACCTGGTGCCCTTGTGTCGATTGTGACAACTTTAAGAACAAGTTAGAGTTTGAAATGATCAAAGACCTGCAGAAGTGGGGTTTTACGCCTAATTATATCGTCTGGACATTTCATGGTGAGTCTGCCCAACGTGCTAGAGCTGAGGTGGTTCGTCGTCGAACCAACGAGCATGGTACTGGGATCAAAGACATGGTGCAAGACTTTGATGATGCTCGGGATTCCGAAGATGAGATGGAGGAATCTACAAAGGCCTCTTTATGAAATGTTGGAGTCTTCAAAATGTCCTCTCCATTAGCACACTGAGCTTTGTTAGTTGGATGCCATCGTGCAAGTAATGGCTCAAAAGGCTCAGTTCAACCTGGGCAGAGAATGCTATGACGCGATGATGACGATATTTGGACGCTTTCTACCCGAAGGCCATGTATTGCTAGCAAACCTGTACCAGTCACACAAAATCCTATGTGCGCTTAAGATGCCCTATGATAAGATAGATTCCTGTGAGAATGGATGTGCCTTATTTAGGCTTGAGTATGCGGGCTTGAACTATTGCCTCATTTGCAATGCTTCCAGGTAAGTTCTGGTAGACAACGGTATGGGTGAGAAGAGTCAGACCAAAATCCCCATTAATGTTCTTTGGTATCTGCCAATCATACCAAGACTTCAACGTCTTTTCATGGTCGAAGGGACGGCCAGACAGATGACTTGGCATAAATTGGGCAAAAGTACAGAACTAGATGCAGATGGGAATCCGATGTGGGGACACACTTCAGACGCTTTTGCATTGAAGCACTTCGATGCATTACATAAGGATAAAGTAGCAGATCCAAGGCATCCTCGAGTTGCCATCAGCATGGATGGGTTCAATGTGTATGGTATGACGGCAGCACAATACAGTTATTGGCCTATATTTGTCATTCCACTCAATCTCCCCCCGGAGATATTATGAAAAGAAAGAACATTTTCCTGACGTTGACAATTTTAGGGCCCAAATATCCGGGGAAGAATATGAATATGTACATGCATCTGCTTAAGGATGAATTGCAAGAAGCCTGAGATAATGGGATCAAGACATACGACACCGCTACCAAAAAGAACTTCAAAATGCATGTGTGATTCATGTAATTGTCGCATGACTTGCCGGTGTATGCGCTATTCGTTGGCTGGTCTGTGCATGGAACATTCCTGTGCCCCACATGCAAGGCAGCTCTGGAGTTTGTTGGCTACAGGCGGTTCACAAGTTTTCTTGCTTCGACATGCTTAGACAGTGCCTGGATCCTGACCATAAGTTCAGAAAAGACAAGAAGAATTTCATTAAAGGTAGAGTTGTCAAAAACATTGCACTACCTGCGTTGACAGGCCAACAGATCCTGGATCAGATAAACGCTCTCGAGCCGGATCCAGATCGTCCAGGGTATTTCAAAGGGTATAATCCAGAACACGCTTGGACTCACAAGGTATGTTTGTGCGATCTGCCTTACTTTAAAGACCTCCTTTGCCCACACAACATCAACGTGATGCACACTGAAAAGAATATCGTGGAGGCAATTTTTGGTACATTGTTTGGCATAGAGGAGAAGTCGAATGATAATCCTAAAGCTAGAGTCGATCACGAGGCTCTATGTGATAGACCGTTACAAAACATACGACAACCGAAAGGAAAGAAGAACTGGAGGAAGCCAAAGGCACGGTTCAATCTTGGGAGGCCAGCTATGAGGGAAATGATCTTGTGGGTGAAAATGCAGTTGATGTTCCCCGATGGGTTTGCAGCGAATCTAAAGAGGGGAGGAAGTTTTGATAAATTGAAAATATTTGGTCTCAAGAGTCATGATTGGCACATATGGCTTGAGTGGGTAATGCCGGTGATGTTGTGTGGCTTTATCCTGAGGATGAATGGCTAGTACTGGCGGAGCTGAGATATTTCTTTCGTTCTCTTTGTGCGAAAGAACTATCGCGTGCCGTGCTCGACGAACTGGAAGAGTTGGCGCCAGAGTTGATCTACAAGTTAGAAAAGATCTTTCCATCGGGCTTCTTTAATCCAATGCCGCATTTGATTTTGCATCTCTCGACCGAGGAAAGATTTGGAGGCCTGTGCAAAATCGTTGGTGCTTCACAACTGAGAGGATGCAGAAGACGCTTCAAGCAAAATGTAAAAATAAATACAGAGTTGAAGCATCGATGGCTGAGGCATTCATTACTAAGGAGGCAGCAAACATCATGACAGCAAACTATAAAGCCAAGAATCATCATTTGCATAATCCAAAGCCTCAGTACAATGGTGGCGACCGTGAAAAAGGTTGATCCAACCTTAGCCTATTCAAAGGGAAGCTCGCACTAGTCGGTGCTTCGAAAGCAATCATGTTGTATGTCGAAGAATGGCATACCATTTTGTTGTATATCTTCAACAACCTAATAGAAGTGGGGCCGTACATCAAGTAAGTTCTGGGTACATTGTTTCGCAACTAATAATTCCTTTGAAATGCTCTTATTCCCGGATATGTTATATATTCGATACGTCGCCAAATTCTCGGATGGAGCGGTGATCCAAAAGGATTCCATTGAAGAGTATGAGCTTCTGGCAAAGCATGGAGGCGGCTATCCTGGTTTCATCTCTTGGTTCAAGCAAACGGTAATTTCTATTAGACGATTTCATTTGTTTGTCTAGGTTGCGGCTAATGCAACAATACTTTCATATTAAACTTGTAGGCTAATGCAGAGTCTATGGACTGCGAGTTGAGACAAGTCGCTAATGGTTTTGACTATAAGGTCCGTTCATTTGACAAATACAACATCAACGGGTATCGCTTTCGTACTTTTGGGAAAGGCTATCTATGGCCGACCGAAAGTCTACAAATTGTTGTGTCTCCGCTGTCGGCGAAGGAGGGGCCGAGTATTATGGAAGAGTTTAAGAAATTTATTAACTTATATTGTTTGGTGAAAACCCACCAAACGGCATAGTCTTCAAATGTTATTGGTTCCAGCCGAAGGAGACTAGAAGGACTCATGAACATATGGCGCTATTCGAAATCAAACAAAGAACTCATTTAGATGTTCCCGATGTCTATATTATGGCTCAACAGGCGACCCAAGTTTTCTATCTACCACGAGCCTGCCAAACGGATCCAAATCTCAAAGGTTGGGATGTTGTTTATAATGTGCCGCCACATTTTAGACCACCTCCCCTCAATGGAGATAATTATGAACCTCACATTAACCCAGACACATATGAAGGAGAATTCTTCCAAGAAACACATGTTTCCAAAAAACATTTCAAGAACCGCTCTACTTCACCCCAGAACATTGAGGTAGACAATGACAGTGAATCCGACTCACCCTTGAGCCAGAACAAGAAGAGACGGAATAAGAAGAGGTTACTGCTGCGGATGACCTGTCAATGCTTGACCGATTACATAAAGGAGGCATTCCACATGTTGATTCATTTATTGATGATGCTGATGAGTACATCATTACTAATAGTGATGATGATTATGCATTTATTGATCCCGGAGCATATATAGATGATGAAGATTAATATTAGTAACGTCAGGTATTCAATTATTATTATGTACATATATATTATTAATTAGTTCATGTTATTAGGTATTCATTTTTTAAAGTTGAACTAATTTCGTTCAGTCTTTGTCATTGCAGGTGTTAACAGATGGTGGGCGCGGGTCGAGAGCACTCTGAGCCTCCTTCTTGGGCGCGTGCTGGGAGGGGTGCTATTATTCCACCCCATCAAATCCGGAGAGCGCTGGTACACTGTATGCAGAAACCAACGGACGCTTCTTCTTTGACCGGGAGAGGTCGGGGGCAGACGAAGAGAGGTGCTAGAGGTAGGAAGGTTGTTGCGCCTTCCTCGTGGCCACCTCCAGCTGATTCTCCCGACCACAGGAGTTCTCCGTCTCAGGTGTACCCGTCTGACTTGGACCCGGATCGGACTCCGGTCGCCGAGCCTCGGGCTGACGAGCCTCGGGTCACCGAGCCTTCGTCCTAGGAGACTTCGGTCACAAAGTCTTCATCCCAGGAGACTCCTGTCCCAGAGTCTTCATCCCACGTGACTCCGGAGGCTAGTGGCCATGTTGCTGGTGGGGAGGACAACTTGTCTGAGGACACCTATAGCGAGGGCGAGCTGGTTGAGGAGGGCAAGAAGGTCTACCAGCATGGTTGAACAAAGCTCCCTCCCGTGGCGACGACCCGCGATCAGAGGTGGTTGATTGAGCCTAATGCGGAGAAGTAAGTGCATTTACTCTTTTTTAACCTTTTGCCTTCATGTTTCTTCAAATTAATATCTAATGTGTTGGCCTTGTCATACTGTAGCGGTTGGAAACATGAGCGTGGTGTTCGCAGGCCCAACCAGGTCCTTGGTGTGGTTCTCCGACACCACTTCTCGGCAAAGGTCCAGTTGCCCGATGAGTGTGAGGTTCCACAGGTAGCACTGACCTGGGAGCTGTACATGGCTTCCCTGGCGCCACCGAAGGAGAGGGTCGATGGTGTCTTGCACGAGATGGTGGCTCGTGAAAACAAAATGTGCAGACCGTGTGCCAGAACAATGGTCAGACCCCTCCGTCGATGCCCCATATTGCTATAGCACCGACTGTGAGTTTCAATTGAATGGTCATTAGTTACTAGTCTTCACATTTGTGTTGCATCATGCTAAGGAGACATTGGAAATGATCTTTGGTGCAGCGTGCTTCCCGACAAGCATCGATCGATCCTTCTGCGTTTGCCGCAACCCCGACCGATCCTTCTCCGTCTCACCCTGGCGCAAACCCGACCGGTCCTTCACCTCCATGATGATGGTAAGTTTTCCCAAGTGTTTTTCTTAACAAATGCATACTTAGCTTAATAAATGACCAATTTAGCTTCTTTACTTCATTTATTACATACTAAGCATACTTAGGTAAAAAATGGCATGATAACCTTGGTTTACCTCCAAAATGATATAGACTTAGCTTATTTTCCTCCAAAATGACAAAATAACCTTACCTACCTCCAAAATGACCGATTATAACTAGCATAGCTCTAAAATAACCTACACTTGCCATTTTGTCCTCCAAAATGAGTAAATATGATTACTTAGCTCAAAAATGGCATAACTACCTAGGTTAGCTAAAAAATGACCTATACTGAGCTTCTTCAGTTCATTTATGACATACTTAGCATACTTAGGTGAAAAATGGCATGATAATCTTAGTTTAGCACCAAACTGTCATATCATTAGTTTGTTTTCCTCCAAAATGACAAAATAACCTTACATAGCTCATAAATGACAGATTTTAACTAGGATAGCTCAAAAATGACCTATGCGTACCATTTTGTCCTCGAAAATGAATGAATATGCTTAGTTAGCTCAAAAATGGCCTATCTACCTAGGATATCTCAATAATGATCTATACTTAGCTTAGCTAGTTCATGTATGACATAATTAGCTTACTTGGTACAAAATGGCATAATAACCATGGTTAAGCTCCAAACTATCATATCATTAGTTTATTTCCCTCAAAAATGACAAAATAACCTTAAATAACTCCAAAATGACCAATTTTAACTAGGATAGCTCAAAAATAACATAATTGGCTTAGTTAGGTAAAAAAATGACACAATAACCTTACTAACCTCCAAAATGACCTATTTACCTAGCTTAGCTCTAAAATGACCTACACTTAGGATTTTTACCTAGCTTAGCTAAAACAAGAAGAAGATAAAGAAGAGGAGAGGAGAAAAATAAAGATAAGAAAAATTATTCTTCTTCTTCTAGCTAGTCTTCTTCTTCTAGTCTTCTTCTTCTAGTCTTCTTCTTCTTCTTCTAGCTAGTCTTCTTCTTCTAGTCTTATTCTTCCTCTTTGTCTAACTTTCCTCTTTCCCAATTTGCAGATTTTCTTTCGATGAGGAAGCTTGTGTTGATGGAGTCTACTCTTCTTCTTGTGCTTCGTTTTCATTTTCATTTCGTAGGATGAACAATGTGAAACTTGCTACCTATATATGTATGGATGGATGAAACCATTGTATGCTTGTTGTGGGATATGTTGGGTAGCTATATATGTTGCATATGGACTTTTCATTTGGTATGTATATATATATGTGTGTGTGTGTGTGTGTGTGTTGGATGATCATATCCATATCACAGGGATATGATTTGGTATGTATATGTGTTGTTATGCTTGTTGAAAGTAATTTCAAATGTGTATATACGTATATATGTGAAATTCTATGAAATTGAATGAATTTAAGAAAAAACAGAAAAAACAGGGGCTATACAGGCTCTTTGTCGTCTGCTGGCGGACGGCAAAGAGCTTTGCCGTCAGCCAGCAGATGTCAAAGCTGTCATGTGGCAGCTACCTGTGCAACCCGGGGTGGCACTAGGCTGGCCTATATGGTTTCTTTGTCGTTTGCTGGCATACGCAAAGAACTTTGCCTCTTTGCCATTTGCCAGCGGACGGCAAAGAAACCACATAGGGCGGCAAAGAAACATTTTCTTTTTCGTCGGTTGGTAGACAGCAAAGAACTTTGCATATTTGCCGTCTGCCAGCCGACGGCAAAGCACATCGTTAACCCCTTAATGGCCGTAAGCTGCCACGTGTGCTGTCCATGGTCTTTGCCGTCTGCTGGAAGACAACAAAGATGCTTTGGTCTTTGCCATCTACCAGCAGATGGCAAAGCACCCTTTACCATAGCTTATTCATCCGGACGGTTGGCCGTCTGCTGGGAGACGACAAAGCCTTTACCGTCCGCCATGCATGCCTTTGCTGTCTGCTATGGCTGATGACAAAGTAGTTGATTCCTATAGTGATGGGTTGTCTACGACGCAAAATCAAAATATGCAGGGTCCTGAGGGAATGTCTTCGGCACTGGAGCACATTCTTCCTCTTCTGGGGAGAGCGGATGGACTAGTCAAAGAACGCGCCTCTCCTTGTCTGGCCTCAGTGGTCTGCCAATGGCGATCCAAGGATTCAAAACTGCGAGATTCTAGAGGTAATCCATAACTCGCTGAGTCAAACGCTCTTGGGCAATGACGTACTAGATAAGGTTGGCATGTACTAGGTCTCTCTCTATTTGTCCCCCGGGAAAAGATGCTTCTTCTCCGGGTGCTGCACAGCTCGATAAGTAATAATACGCCCTTTCACTCGCATTGGGTACTGTAAATCGAAGGTGCGTAATCACTTCGTATGCAGCAACTTCTATGGCCATTTGCAGAGTCGGCATAGATTTCCCCACGAACGAGACTTCTGTTGGGTCTTGGTTTGGGTTCACAGGTGGGATGTGAAATACTGCCCAATATTTTGAGCCAACGATGTGATCCTAGATTTGAACATCTCGTACTAGGGTGGATGGGGAGAACCTATGGCACTGCGGATAAAGTCCCACAATATCTTAGCAAAACTACATGCGGTCATATCTGGGGTTCTCCGATGAATCCTGGGGTTAGGCATGGTAAAAAATGGTTGTGAGGGCAATGCATAAGGTGAGGGATGCTTGATAAGGTCATGGAGTTGCTTCTTATATAGCATCTGGGTTGGGTTACCCATTGCAGTGTGGGGGCAACCTTTGTTGTCGGTTCTGCTCTATAGGGTTAATGCCACACATATATACATCTCACAAAAGTGACGTATTACTGTTGGTTGACGACTCGGGTGGTTTTTGATAGCTACGCCCAAAAATTTAAGATGCAAGCAAACACCACAATTTTATTCATGCATGGATACTCATAAGAATATTAAAAATAATGGCATACAAGCAACATGCATTTTATTCATGGTGATACAAGGTCACATTATTATTCGGCGTAGGAATACTAAGACTCGGCACTACTCGAGTGGCTTAGTCTACCTCGTTAATATTTAGTCGAGCGTGCTTTGCCGACGCCGGGGCTTCTTCTTGGGATTCACCATTGGGGTTTGTTGGATCAGGGTGATGGTTTACAGGGTCGGGGTAGCGATGATGACCATCGCAGGGTTGGTGGCCACAATCTCGTTTGAGTGAGTCGCCAAAAGGCGATGAAGCTCCTCCGGGAATACAAACGCATTCCGGTCGGTTGCAGGGGCAGGCCTCAACAACTCGATTGGTCGTCCGAAAAGCACGATAGGGTTGTCAGCGTCGGGCGCCACATCTCTTCTTGCTGGGGCTCGGCGAGCAAGTTCTCCACGAGCTACGATCAGATCAAGAGTGACCTGATTGAATAGTGCCTCTAATGCGCTGAGGTAGAGCACAAGATGTAGCAGCACATCATGTGGTCTTCGTTGGCAATCTGGGGTGGCCTACTATACCCATCATGGCTGGGGTAATAAGAGAACGACCGGCACTTAACTCTTGGCGACAAGTGCCGGACTTGAACTATAGCCTCTCGAGCTGCTAACTACATGGCTTGTGGCTCAAAGGAAGTTGACCTTCCAGTGAACCTGTAGGGGTGTTCTGGTGAGATGCCACTACCGTAAATGTGCACCGTGGCCCAGAAGTAACGACTTTCATCACTCGTGTGCTCTTGGTACACAACATATTCTGGGGTCTCTTCTAATGCAAAGGCACGACGGGTGAGGTTACCTACGACGGTCGCAAAACCTGCAAGGTTGTTTGCAGTGGTCTCATTGTGAACAATGGCGCCAGGCATCTTGGCTTGGTTCTGGATGGTTGGATGTGGTGTGATGGGTTTGGGAAAATGTTTTCTTTTATAGAAGAAAACGGAGTCTTCCTTCACACGCTTGTGAAAGGGACATTTTAGGTTTCGGTCATGACGCGTGATCGATGGGCTAGGCAGATAGGTTGGGCACCGACTGTCGAAAGGTGTCAGGGTAACTTTGTGGGCTATCGGATAGGATAATCTTGGCTGCAGTTAGGTTAAAGTCTTGGTGGGTGGTTTACCAAGGTTTATCGACCTGGCCAAGATAGGTTTAGCCAACGGTCAGCCTCGCTCTGATACCAAGGTTGTTAGGACCGGTTTTCTAGGATATTAATTTCCCAGTAAATGGCCCTTGTGCTCATCAGCCCTACGATTACTATTAGCTGATGAGACACAATCTTGATACAGAAATTCCAAGAAAAATTACAAAAGCTGAAGTACACGACCACCATGGTCTATGAGTACAACAAAAGGTTTCTAGTGGTTGGTGGTGGAAGCGGTTCGGGGTCATCAGCATCTATGGGACTCCATTTCCCAAAGGAACAGCTGACCTGGCTAACTCCTATCTTCGCGTAGGCTGCGATCTTCAATGCCTAGGTTCCGGGGTTGTTGTCATAATGCTCCTCTCCAGAGGGTGTACTCTTTACCTATGAGTAAAGGATACCTTTAGTCCACCGGGACTAATTCCGCTTACGGTCTTTGAATTGAAAACACGGCTGACCTGCACACACTAGCTCAACTTACGATGCCTGGAATCACCCATGACATTCATTAAGCAAAACTCTAAGTGGGGAGGCTATATCAACCTCGATTAGCATGGGATCACAAAATTTATAACGCGCACAAACTAGGGGAGCTAGCCCCTCGGCTCCAACCGGAAACACCCATGCCCCCGGACCAAGTGACATGCCTACCAGGGGCCACCGGTATCTTTCACTATGGCCTCTTTGTACGTTTTTTGCTAAGAAAGGGGTTGAAACTTACTTAACCATACCCTACCTCCTGTCGGGATAAGTGGTAGTACGAAACAAGAATGGGGTTACTGGAACAAGACTCTATCTATGGTCGACTCGGGAGGTTATGTATTGTCTGCATGATTAGTACCACAAACATATTTTATGACGTTAGACAGAATCACCAGTCATCATACCCCTTCATGCCTTACTGACCATTCTCGCTCCAACGAGATGTCACCACCAAGCTCGTGTCTACCCAAGACAGAGACTTCTCCTTATTCCTTCCGGTAGGGATGAAAGGTATACGAGGGTGAATATTGTCTGAAGCATATCAATTCCAACAACAAGGAATTTTCATCATGCACTTGTAAATTAACATGATCGTATTATCTCATGAAATAACACATACTTCAAGTCAACTCGGTGTTGTAGCCACTTCCAAACAACACACAACAAATATTATACCAAGGTTCAAAAGGCTTGCCTTCAATGTGTATGTATTTGAGGTGCACTCCAAACATCTTCACTCCAAATTCCTATTTGAAAATATTCTAATTAACACACAATTTATAAACAGCACAAAAAGTTGTGTTGGAAAATTTTCAAATAAATATGAAAGTAAACTAGATGGAATTTGGGAGACAACAGAAAAAGAATCAGGTCCATTGGAGTTATATTTAAAAAGTTATAGCCAGTAAAAGAATAGTCAAAGTTCTATTTTTTATATATAAAATAGAAACTAGAAAACGGTTCGGACGAAATACGCTTTCGAGAGGGGAGACGTACTCTAAGAATTATGCCTTCACTTAAAACAGCTCCGTCTCGTCTGTGTCGCTGATGAGCAGGGCCCACAGACAGGTTTGACTGAGGTCAAACCGGTCATCTCCTTCCTCCAGCCGAGGGGAGCAGAGGTCTCCGACGACCGTCCCCGACGAAAGACAGCTCCTCGCAGGGTCCTAGGCAGGGGAACGGGTCCACGAGATCCTTGCGGTTCTCCTGGTGGTCGATGCGGGCACGAGGGTGGATGGGGTCGTCGATGGCATCGTCTCCGGTGGACGGCAACATTGGGGGCAGAAGGGATTCCCCCCATGGTGGCTCCTAGTCGTGGCTGTGAGGTGTGGCGGCTCCATGAGGTAGAGGGGAGGCTAATGGCGATGATGGGAGAACTAGGGAGGCACTGGTCATGACGGGCTTGACCAGACTACGGCGGCGGCCGAAGCAATCGGAGGTGGGGAAGACGGCCTCCCTGAGTCGATTACTTGCTATGGGAGCTCAATTGGGATGTCTGGGGGTCTTTGAGGAGGAGGGCAAGGTCAGGTATGCTATATATAGCTGGGCTAAGGCGGTTCGGCGATGGCAGGGATAAGATCGGCAAACCGTCGTTCTGTTGCCAGCAGGGCGACGTGGTGGCGATGGGCGCTATCGGACAAGCTCGCGGATGAGCTCGGCCTGTTGACGGGGCAGCTGGCGTGCTGGGGAGGCTGGGGCGATGTCGTCCATGGCAGAGGCTCGCTGCGATCGCACACTTGCCGCCAAGGGCTTGCTACGACGGCGCTGCAAGATAGCAAGGGTCGGCCGAGTGGCTCTATGGCATTGGAGGGATCGGGGATGTGTCCCTACGGGAAGGAAAAGTCTAGGGAGGAGGTAGGTGGGGTGCGGCAATTCGAGCGCGTGGCTGCAACTCGCATGCTCTGCTTGCGCTCTGGGCACACACCGAAGGTGTTCGATGAAATGCCAGGGTAGGCTAGATTGCTTGGATGGACATGCAAATTAACAGTGTAGCTAGCGTGGCTACTTAGGTTCTCTTAAACATTCTATATTGGCAAGAAAACCGAATACACAATGTAAACTAAATAACTATGCCAAAATTGGCCATGCACACAAGGTGTTCGACCTAATGCTATAGGCTCTAGGCAACTCTTTTGGTGGCCAAAATCTCTAGGTTTGGGTCGCTTTAGGTGTAGGTGATGGTGGCAAGGCTAGTTTGGAAAAATCAAGTACTTGTTAGTGCAAGTATTTGAGAAAACCAAATCTAGATGGAAAATATAGGCCAATATTGCATGTGCTTAAAATCTTCGAATGCCTCTGAAATCTTGGACTTAAGAGTTTGGTAGGGTGGACCATAAGCAGGAAAAATATCATGGCCAATAGGGCAAGATAAAATGGGGTTGCAGTACAAACTACCAAACTAGACCAGAATGAAGATGAGGATGGTTTGCTCAAAATTTTCAAAACACAAAGTTGTTTCTTTGCATAAAAGTTATTTAGTAACCTCACATGTCTTCTACAAATTTTTGTAGAATTTTTAAGTGAAGTTACCAAATGGTTGTAGTGCAAATGAGGCTCCAAAAGTTATCAGAAACCATTTACAAATCAATAAAGCTTAGAAGAATAATTATAAAGATATTCCAGTGATCATACATAATGAAAAGAATTGTTCTTGAGAAGGTATTCAAGTCCAACAATTATTTTTGAAAAGTTTCTACTTGGAGGGAAAACTCCACAATTCAGAAGAAAGAAGTGATTTTGAAATCAATAGTTGATCCAGAAAATAAAAAATTATTTTCCTAGCAATTAATAAAACATGGTCAAGTTTTTGGGGTGTTACACTCATCCCAACAACCAGAATTGAAGACAGTCTACACCCCAATCTCTAACCACCAAGACTCCATCGGCAAACCCGATGTTGAAATTTATTCTAGAGCTGGACCATCATTGGACCAAGATCTATCACACAGTCCGGAGTCCGCGATTCCGAAAACCCAATGCAACACGAGGTCGAATTTTTTTCCCACCCACCACCCAACGCAATCATCCTAGTATCACACTAGAGCCCGCGTCTTTGGACTTTCGGGATATCAAACAACTACCTGGAGAATCAGTCCATCACTTTTGGGCTAGACTCCTACTATCCAGGAGCAGAGAAAAAGGTTGTAGTGACCAAGAGGTAATGGCAACTTTCATTCACAAATGCCATGATGAAGGGATTCATAACGCCCTGGCTCGCCGACACATTCATGACTTCATGGAGCTATCCGATTTGGTGCAAAAATATTGCGCCATGGAAAGCGCTTGGCAATCTGAACAGTTGTTTTCGGAACCTACTTTCCCAGAATACCTTAGCGGAGATGAGAAAAAGTGGATACCTCCAAGACGGCCTGCCTGATTTGAACCTGCCGAGAAAAGAAGCGGGCATGTTTTCGCGGTCAGCACTATCCTTGATGTCCTACTGGATAAACCTTGCCCTATACATTCCGTATTGCTAAATACAAGCCCGACTCACAACCTTAGAGCTTGTTGGGTCATCAAGCAAGTCGCAAAAAGCGGTGAGGCTATCCTTGAAGCGCCTCCATCAAATAGGTGCTCCCTATCGTCGCCCGAATACAATGCTGAATTCATGACGATCTATGAAACGTTTCCCTCAAGGAACAAGAGAAAAAGAGCTCTTAGAGAACTCGAACAGGTCTACCATGTGGCAGCTACAAGTGCATGGGAAGACATACCCATTACATTCGAAGATGCTGACCAACCAGCCATTCTTACCAGACATTCACCGTCCGCACTGGTCCTGAACCCCATTATCGATGGCCACAGGTTACATAAGGTGTTAATGGACGACAGCAACGGGTTAAACTTGATCTACGAAGGCACCCTGGAAAAAATGCAGTTCGACCGATCTCGCATCGAACACATCAATACAACTTTCCGGGGGATTATCCCAGCGAAAGAGGCGCGCTGTTTAGGATGCATCGTCCTAGACGTCGTATTCGGTACTCCCAAAAACTACCGATCTGAAGAACTCCTCTTCCACATCGTGCCTTTCCCAAGCAGCTACCACGCCATATTGGGACGTGCCGCCTTGACAAAATTCGATGCCTTACCTCATTATGGGTACAATCTCCAAGGATCAAACAGAGTGATCACAATCTCCAAGGATCTGAGTATAGCCCTTCGAGCCGAATACAAACGACATCGCTCGCCCTCGAGGCATTGGCTACCTTCGCTGCCGAAGAACTGACCGCACTACAGTCAATGGTCGACAAGGACGGTGTAATTCTTAGCAAAAGGCCCAAGTCAACGTCCTTCAAACCCGCAGACGAAATTGTCAAATTCCAAGTGCATCCGACGAACCCCAATAAAATAGCGTCCATAGGAGCCCAGCTCGATCCCATAGTAGATGAGGCACTGCAGGCCTTTCTATGATAAAATTGGGACATCTTCGCCTGGCATCCTTCTGATATGCCCAGAATTCCATGACGGCTTGCAGAACATAGTATGAACATTATTGCAGGCTTCAAGCCCGTCAAGCACACTCTGCGCTGCTTCTCCGAACCCAAACGGCAAGCCATGGGTGAAGAATTAGCTAACATCTAGAGGCCGGATTCATTCGGTAGATCAAGCACCCCGAATGGTTGCCAAACCTGGTGATGGTACAAAAGAAAGATAAGTCATGTGGCTGTGCATCGATTTTAAGGACCTTAACAAAGCCTACCCTAAGGACCCTTTCCCCTTACCGCGTGTAGACCAAATAATTGATGCCACAGCCGGACATGATTCTTTTTGTTTCCACGATGCTTATTCCAGATACCATCAATTCAAAATGAAGGAATCCGACCAGGCGGGAACTGCATTCATCACCCCCTATGGGCCATTCTGCTTCAACAAGATGCCCTTCGGGATAAAAAATGCTAGAGCTACGTACCAGCGCATGATTCAGACTTTTCTTGAGAAACAAGTTGGAAAGACAGTCGAGGCATACGTGTATGACGTGGTAATTAAAACCAAACACGTCAGCCAGCTGATTGACGACCTATGGCAAACTTTTGCTAGCCTACGTGAATATGACATTCGACTCAATCCAGAAAATGTGTATTCGTAGTTCCTTCTAGAAAACTGCTCGGATTCATCATCTCCCATAGAGGAAAAGAAGCGAATCTAGCTAACATACGTGCTCTACCGGAGCTAAAGCATGTCCAGAGGCTGGCTGGTTACATCGCGGCATTAAGCCACTTCATATCTCGCCTTGGATAGAAAGCTTTACCGCTCTATAAACTGCTGAAACAGACCAACAATTTCAAGTGGACGAACAAAGCAACCGATGCGTTAGAGGAAATTAAAACACTTGTGGCAACCAATCCCATACTCAGAGCACCAGGCGCCGGTGAGCCCATGTTGTTACACATGTCGGCTACCAACCTGGTTGTAAGTGCAGTACTCGTCGTTGAACGAGATGAGGAGGGACACAAATTCTGCACTCATAAGCCAGTCTATTACGTGTCAGAAGTACTAATGCAATGCACGTCCAGATACCCGCACTACCAAAAGATAGCCAACACAGTGATTATGGCATCATGGAAACTTAGACACTACTTCCAAGAGTGTGAGGTAACGGTAGCATTCGAAGTACCCCTGAACGATATAATCATCAATAGGGACGCCGTCGTCTCCATAGCAAAGTGGGCCATTGAGGTCCTTCCCTTTGAAATCACTTACAAGCCACACTATGGCATAAAATCTTAGATGTTGGCAGACTTCCTAGCTGAATGGACAGAGGCAGAGCTCCCCAAGGAATACAGTGCATACTTCCACTAGACAATGTACTTTGACGGATCTAAAACCTTGGCCGGACTGGAGGCTGGGGTTATTCTCACACACCCCCACAGGCAACAATGTGCGATCCGTGTTGCAAATCATGTATGCCGACACTAACAATGCAGCCGAATACGAAGCTCCTTTGCACGGTCTTCGGATGATGGTATCATTGGGCATATGACGGCTGGAGGTATGAGGAGACTCCAACTTGGCCATTTCCCAAACAAATGGCGAATTCGACCCTGAAAACCCCAAAATGGCGGTGTACAGAAACATCGTCTTAAAAATATCCACGCGGTTCAAGGGGTTGGAATTCCACCGCATCGCTCGCGACAACAACCAAGCTGCCAATGTGCTGGCCTGCATGGGGGCTAAGCGCAACCCGGTCCTGAGAAACACCTTACTGGAGTGGCTCTTTAAGCCATCTATGGTTTGGCAGGACAATAACGAGGGAGCTGGTCTACATGCGGCAGAAGAGTTTGTTCCCCCTATAAACGAACCAGACGATCAAATCATCGGTGGCTCCGTAATGGATGAAACGCCTTCGGCCCATGAGGTCATGGTAGTAATCATGCCATGGACAGAACCCTTCCTCCCATACCTTCTTCGCAAGGAACTCCTCGATGACCAAACAAAGGCAGGGCGCATAGTACGGTGATCCAAGGCTGACAAAGTACACGAGCGCGAGTTATACAATAAAAGCACCACCGAAATATTACAGCGGTGCATATCTGAGGAGGAAGGACGGGAGCTCTTAGCTGAAGTCCACACAGGTATGGGTGGCCACCACACTGCGGCAAGAGACTTAGTTAGCAAGGCCTTCCGAGCTGATTTATTTTGGCCCACAGCTCGGGCAGACACCTAGTTGCTTGTCAAACACTGTGTAGGTTGCCAACGTTTCGCAAATCAAAGTCACATTCCCCCAACAGCTCTTCGGACTATTCCGATAACATGGCCTTTCGCGGTCTGGGGGCTTGCCATGGTCGGACCCCTTAAAGGAGGGACCAAGAAGAATAAATATCTACTGGTCATGCTTGACAAGTTCACCAAATGGATAGAGGCGAAGCCTGTAAAATAAGCCAAGTCCGGACGAGTGATCAACTTTATCTTCGGTGTCGTACACCGTTACAGTGTACCGCACATTATAATAATGGACAATGGATCCAACTTCATGGCCCAAGACAAATGGACAAGTCGAACGAGAAAACGGTCTCATTATGAGCGGCATTAAGCCATGTTTGGTCTGATCTCTTCATCAGTCCGACTGTCAGTGGGGAGAGGAGCTCGGCTCTGTTCTATGGGGCCTGCGCACCACCCCAAACAGATCAACGGGATACACACCATTTTTCATGGTCTATGAGGCAGAAGCAGTCCTCTCATGTGACATTATTCATGACGCACCAAGAGTGCACATGTATGAGGAAAAGGAGGCTGTGCTAGATCGGCGAGATGACCTGGACGCCTTAGAAGGAGAGCGTGACATAGCTCGGGCCCGCTCTACTTTTTACCAACAGTAGGCGCGACGTTACCAGAGCAACCTTAAAGTGTTAAATCCGAACACATTACTTGGGGGCTTCTACCCGAAGCCAACGCTTTTATATTATAAGAATTTACCCACACTTATTCTGTACACACGTTTCCCTTGTCACATTTACGCCATTATATGCATCAGTTCGAACTAAGACTTTGCCAAGCCGGGTTGCCTCGCTCCTGTGTTTACCTTGTACATTCCCGCTTGTTCAGATAGAGGGTAAAGGGAGCACCTCTGCGATTGTCACAACCGGGTCATCCGGATATGTGCCTAAAACGGGTGAAGCCAAAGGCTAGCTATCTTACATAGATAATTGGTCGGCCATGATGGAAAGACTTAATACGGCTGTGGTAGTCATCACCATTGCTTGTGCCTCTTCCTTCTTAAAAAGCCCTTAGCCGCATACCAGCAGTATGCTGACTTCTACCTACGATCTTTGTAGAATACCGAAGAAAGGTATTGATAGGGGTACTATTTTACTCGGAAGATGTTTCTTACTCTAGCAGTAATATAATATATCTCCCTGTGTGCTTTCTGTCTGTTCACACGACATGGCCAGATTGCCTAGTTCCCCGCACATAATTTGCCCTTTTCGGGCGACAAATTACGAGGAACACTCCCGATCTCTTCACACGGGAGGGGGAAACCGATGGCCAGTTAAGACAAAGTGTACAATGCAGATGGAGTCATAATTCGATTGTTTCTACATAAGTATACACAATTACACATTCGGCTTTTGATCGAGATTATCGATTATAGTATTTAGGGAGCAGTCTTCTTGTGACAAATGGGCGGTAGGCATCACCTAGTTATATACTAGGTGGAGCGGCACTTCCTGTCCATTGATCCCACGGGCCCATCCTGAGCCATACGCTCAGGTTTAAGTCCGGTGTAGGGGGTCTTGATCATTGCCCATGCTTCCCGTGCTCTCTCCCGCCAGGTCGATGTCTTCCACAACTTGAACCTACTTCGAGCTCCCCTGAAACGATCGATTAGTTCGATCATTACCTCCGGAGGCTATTCGGCGGGACATAGTGCCTTTACCATGCTTTTCATTGCATTTCGAGCATGCTCATGAAGAGCAGAAAGCTCCTTCAGCAGGTTCCCTCAGTGGGATCCGATCTCTTCTTCAGGACGCCCGGACGGAAGGCCTATACATGGGATAATGTAACATCCCAAAAGTTCATTTTGGAATGTTATGATTATAGCTATGCATCTAGCAGCATCATTGCTTGAATGTATGTGTTTGTTGAAATGTCTCTTCTGGATTTCAGAAAGCTCTTTCTACTTTTCCCTAAGTTGCTTTCACCTATTTGAAATTTTGGTTAAAAGTTCAAATAAGAGAGGAGGAACATGACACTCCACACCAGGGACTAATTGGTGGTTTATTTGAACAATAATAACCAGGGGTTATTTTGAAAATATTTGCAAAAAGGGTTTAAAAGCAATTAGGCAATTTCTGAAAATATTATTTTTTTCAAATTGTTCAAATGACAGAATAGAAATGTTCATTAAATAGCATTTATTATTCTGTTAATTTTGATATATAATACCCCTATATTTAGAGACGATTTGAATGCTTTAAAAGCTTTTGAATGTCTCTGGAAAATTATTAAAAGGAAACGGTAACCGTTTCCGGTATTAAACGGGCCGGCCCACGGGCAGTTACTCGCATATTGATTAGAAGCCGGTCGACCGACGCGCAGTAACTGCGTACTCTCTCGCTGACACCGGGTCCCACCGACCGACCGTCTCTACCGACCGGTCACCCTCTTCCTCGCGCGCGCCGGATCCCTCGCCGGCCGTTTCTTTCTCTTCACCGGATCTCTCTCCTCTCTTCTCCCCCGCACCCCTCGAGCCCCCTATAAGTACCGGCCAGCCCCGCCTTTCATTTCCCTCCCAAACCCCTCTTCCCTCTCGCCGGAAGGCTACGCAATTCCTCGCCGGAGCTCCCACCCCACCGGACCTCCCGTCGACCGTAGCCACCGATTCCGACCACCCCTCGCCCAACCGACCTCACCTTTTGACTCCGGAGACCCGTCGCCGTCGCCCGGACCACTCCACTGTCTTCCTCGACCACCGGAGCACCACGTCGTCGACTTCGCCACTTCCGGACTCGCCGGAGATCCCTCGCCGGCGACCTCTTAACACTGTGAGCATCCCCACTCGTTCGATCTAGAATCGACGACCCAGATTAGATCGGATTTAATCCGAATCGTTTTCCTTTACGGACCGGTCGCCCGCCCATAACCCTTGAGCGCACACCCCCCGTTAGCCAATAGGACAGCGCCATGTAGCCCCCTGACCGTCGCATTTTATTTTTCTTTTTCTGTTTTTGTTTTAATTAACAGAATGCTTTCAAAATTTGTTTTGCTTATATCTTTTAATCTATTTAGTGTTTTGAGTTGATTCTTTTTGCAATAGCTCACATTTTACATGTAGTTTCACCCTGTACTTTTAAATTTAAAATTTGAACTATAAAATTTGAATTGAATCAAATTTGCTTAAAATCTTCAAATCTGAATAACTAGAGTTTGAAAATAGATTTTGACATGAATCTTTTTGCTACTGTTTGGTATTAGTTAGGACTACCTTCATGCTTAGTTTGAAGATATTTAGGATATATTTGATTAATGTTTTAACCAAAAACAGAATCTGCCTAGTATTACAACATAGTTTTATATACTTAATTTTAATTAATTTGATTTAGAATTTGGTTTTATTTGTTTATTAGGTTCTGTTAGTAAACATTTAGTGTTTTCACTCACTGTTAATAAAAATATAAATTTTCTTAGTTTAATTTTATTTAACATAGGAATCACAACTTATTTTCAAATAGGTTTATTTTGATTAAAACAACTAACTAGTAATAGTTTTGTTTTCAAACAAAGTTTTGTATATTTTAATTCTGTTTTCTAAGACAGATTTAATTGTAAATTATTTCCTGTTAAGAACATGTTTTACAAATAAATAATAAGTTTAGTTTTTCATTCTTTTGTTAATATAACTATAGTTGATTCATATAGTGTTTATCACAAACTTGTATAAACTTTACTAAACTTTTCCCAACAAACTTAAATTGATTATATTCTGTTTATTAATAAAATATTCTATTGTTTCCTTGCTGACAACAATTGTTTTGTTATTACAAATGGTTTCATTATGTCAGTAGTGTTTTCATTCCTCACCTTTTGAAAACAAAACTTTGTGTGTTTTCCTACTTGAGATTTGTGCATTGTTTTGTCTTGATTGTTTACTAGTTCTTGGTTGATGTTTGTGAGTTACAATATTCTGTTGTATGCTTATTGAGTGCTTGTTTGCTTCGTTAGATTATCCGGAGTGCGAAGCTTGTTACTTAGAGTCACTCATGTACGAAGATCATCAATCAGGCAAGTCACTTTGACCATGTTTACCCATGTTTTATATGCATTAGTTCTACCATCTCCCCAATTGCATGCAAGATAGGTTAGTTGGAAACTTGGTTACATTGTAGTAGTATCATGTGGTAGGTACCCCCCTCAACCTCTTGACACATTGGCCCCGGGAAACGTTGTTTTACCTTTTGCTATGCTATTAGTAGACGGGGTTGGTTGTGTGATTCATGAGAGTTGAGAGATTTAATAATTTCAAGACCTAAATAATGATCAAGATTTAAGACTCCGAGTTTTCAACATACCTCTGGGTGGATGATGGTTGAACGGCACCCTGGAGAAACCAGTGGATTTGCCTAGGTGATGCTGGAGATGGCCAGTATTCACGCGGAAAGGTCCACCCAGGCACAAAGAGATGGATGGGTGCTTCAAGACCCAAGGCTTACCTGCACAGCCACAAGTCATTATGGGCTCTGGCTTGGTTGGAAATCGTGGTGACCCTGGACAGGCGGTGCTACGAGAGGTAGAAGAACGGTAGGAAAGGATGGGCACCGACAGAGTCGCAGGGAAACCCTTTGGAAGACCATGTTTTGGTCATCCGTTTCTCAAACACCCTGAAGTGCGAGAAATCAAACGGAGGCGACCAAATCTTGTGGGGAACGTGTGCAAAACTCTGCAGAGTATTCCAAACCTAATCGATTAGCCGTGTCCACGGTCATGGACGACTTGAGCCAAAGGAATTGAAACTTCCGGAACTCTCAACACAATTAATATGATGATGTGGGTATTTAATAATTTTGGGTATGAGAATTGGTTGGTGGAACCATCTCATTAATCAACCAACTTAGTAATATTTTGCTTAGCCCCTCCCTTGATGTAGGAAAAAAATTGGCTTTACGCAAAACTTACCACACCACCTGCCATATATGCATATAGACTAGCTGATTATTTTCACACCTCTATTGTGACTTTGCCGGCATATTCCATATTCTGACCTACACGGCTGCAACGTATCATGTTGCAGAGTACTTTTCCGACCAGGAGTGAGGACACGTTCTATGCTCACTGAGATGCCCTTGGAGTCAGATGGACTCATCTACCTTCGACGCTTCCGCAAGATTTAGATATTCTCATGAGTTGGCTTTTAGCCACTTTATTGTAATTTTTATTGTAATAAAGGACTCGATATGAGATTTCGATTAATATAATGTTGTGTGATTTCCCTTTGATATATACATGGATGTACCGTGTGTGTACCAGCATGATCTTGGGATGGTACGGAAACACCGGAGACTTGACCTTTCAGGTCGGGTCGCTACAGATAAAGACATGCTTATTTTGCTTCCCCTATAGGAAGTACTTACTGATGTTAGAATCACACTTACCAAACATGCCCCTCTATAGTTTATGGTTTTCTTCTTGGTCCTCGGCCAATTGAGCTCTTAAATTATCAATTTGTTTGGCATGTTGTTTATTATCCATCTGGAGATGGTTCAAAACATGATAGCCAGCCTCATGGTGGGACTCGACGTACCGCTGAGATTCTCGGGCTTCATCCAGCACCTTTTGCTTATGCCCTATTGATGTAGCTGCTAAAAAAATCCTTGCGTTAGCACAAGAATATACTAAGATTAGCAGCATAGGTATACTCACCATGGGCCTCCCAAGTAGAGCTCTTTACTTTCTCTAGATCGGCATTCATAGCTTGCACATGTGATCTGCTATCTTCCAACTGCTTGAGGAGTTGCTCGTTCTGCTGCTTCGACGCCTGCATTAGTAGTTAAACAGCATAGGGACCCTCAATTCGGTCGTTCCGAAACAATTTAATGCTCGGGGGCTACTGGGTTTAAATGAATGACTGGACTCTTTAAAGCCGATTACTTACCTGCATGTTGGTCGATATCAACTTCATAGCTTCGCCAAACCCATACCTGCATGCGCGTCCGCTATCCATAGGGCGCCGAACTCTTGTTCGGACAATACTGGGTGGCGTAGGGCCTCTCGTTGTTGCCTATGATTCATGGCGCTTCCTACTTCCGATTTGGTAATAGATAAAACATCACCAGAATCGGCATGAGCCGGATTGGCCATAGGAGCCTCGGTAGCAGGTTCAGCATGAGTCGAAGCTTTGGAATTTTGCAGATTGACGGACACTTTGGCGACTTGTTCGGCGGGGGAAGCATGGGCATTTCGCCTCAATGTTTCAATGTAATAACCAGTGTAAGGCTCTATTGATTGAGATAGTGAGCGGATAGCCAAACAAAATACCATTTGGTTGAGCGAGTAGGCGAATTCGTCCTCATAGCCGGTCCTGCTGATGGGTCCCTGTTTTGGTTGCCGGCGTGTAGCGCGTGAATCAACCGCACGTGGGAGTAGGAGCCGACGCGTTCGGGGCATTGTTGGATGCTTGCCTATTTTGGGATGAACTCTTCTTCTTCCTCCTTGTTGCAGGAACGAGGAACGATCCAGGATAATCGGCAATGATAGCGATTAGGGATCGGTCGAGGCCCTCCTGATAGAAGGCCCGTCTTCAAATTCAACTAACAGATCCGGGTCCTCGTGAAAACCCGGATCATTATCATGCGAATAGTTTTCGGGTTGGGGAGCGGACTGTTGACTGCCTCGATGAAGCTCCTCCATTCCTATACATGAAAGGTTAATCTTCGGTCAAACAAAGGAAGAAATGAAAACACCGAATTGTGTTCGCAAAATGATAAAAGCTTACCCATTCGATGGGATTGTGCCTTGCATACCCTTCCTTGGTTGACCACCGAATAAAATCTTCTTGCTCTCCTTTGTATAGGTCGGCAAGTGCGGCGGCCAATGTTGTTTGAATGGCGGGTCCTAGTCTTCAGGAACGCGTCATGTTACTTGTCCTGTTATAGCGCCACAAGGGATGTATCCTCTGTTGGAGAGGCTACTTGCATCGGGTTGTGGCATCTGCCATGACATCGATCATGTTCAAGTTGTGGTAGGTAAGCATCCGCAGCTGGATAGCCAAACGTTGCACTTCAACATTGTCCTCTTGGGACTAACCCCTTGGCCGCTAGTTGTACCTTTTCATCAAAGGGGCATCAGAGTACTCGGGAAGACATTCCCGAACTGGCGCGAACAGGGGACGTCGTCTATATAGAACCACTCTTCGAATTCCTTCGGAGCATCCATCGGATATCCCGTCCCCGCTATGTGTCACACTTTGGCTCCACCGACCTCTAAGATTGTTTTGACTCGAGTTCGGAGGACAAGGAAGAAATACTTCCTCCATAAATCTAAATGCACCTTGCAACCCAGGAACATCTCGCAAAGGGCTACGAAGCCTCAGATATGCAGGATAGAGCCCGGTGTGAGGTGGTGGAGCTGGATTCCATAAAATTCCAGTAGTCCCCTCAAGAATGGATGGATGGGAAATCCAAGGCCCCGCAAGAGGAACGGTATGAAGCATATGCGCTCCCCCTTTGAGGATTGGGGAAGTTCTCCGCAAAAACTTCATGGTTGTACGAGATTAGGCCCGCACGAATCGCCGCCAGATCTGAAGAGGGGAGGTACCCCTAGGTTTCTAGGTTGCGTAGTCATAGAAGCGATACAGAGCAACTGGTCTAATCCCTGGGACGGGAACCGTAAGGGAACGAGGAAGAGCTGGGGGCGCTCGCCATGATATTCATTGTGACCTACCGCTAGGAAATTTTTTCGATGGGAAAAGAGGGATGTGGTCTGAACCACTATTTTGTTTGTTTAAATGGGTGATGTATCCGTTGTGGAGGGGTAAGATTGTAAAACATCACTAACACACTTGCCTCCCCGTCACACGCGTAGATCATGGAACGTGGGCGGTTATTATAATGGACCTGAGCCCCTGACGCTTGGGGTTTTGCCGAGGACTGGTTGGTTGCTGAACAAGATGAAGAGAGGGACTCACCTCGCAAGCTAAAAATAATGATGCGTGAATATTGACCGGATATACATTGGCGTTGAAGGCTAGTCCCTGGGCTACTGAGGGAGTCCTGGATTAAGGGGTCCTCGGATAGTCGACCTATTTTTATGGGTCGGGCTGTATGGGCCATGAAGGGAGCATTGAATGATTAAGGAAGTCGTCGCCAGGATGGAATCTTCAAGGAGCCATGGCGTATCCTCCAAGTTGGCGACCGTAGGTAGGCATGTTTATCTCTTCGGCATGTAACCGACCATGTGTAAACCCTAGGTACCCTCGGCGTCTATATAAGCCAAAGGGTTTTAGGATGTAGAGGGAGAACACTCATCTAGGGTTAGGTATTCGATCTAGAGGTAGATCAACTTTGTAACCCACCATATCATCAATACAATCAAGTAGTACATAGGGTATTACCTCCATAGGAGGGCCCGAACCTGGGTTAAACCATGTCCCCTTCGTCTCCTGTTACCATCGTTTCCAGTCTCACAGCTCGGGACCCCCTACCCGAGATCCACCAGTTTTGACACCGACATTGGGAAACAGCGTCTCCTTCGTCTCCTCTTACCATCGAGCCTAATATTACAGCTCGGGCCCCCTACCCGAGATCCGCCCGTTTTGACACCGATAGGAGGGCTTCGTATTTGGCCTCGTTATTGGACGAGTCAAAATGGATTTGTAGGACGTAGCTCAATCAGTCTTCCTTGGGGGAAACGAGAACTACTCCAACTCTGTACCGTTGGAGCATCTTAGATCCATCGAAAAACATGGTCGGGTGCTCAGGGACACTCGACTCTGGTTGTTCCTGCTCAATCCATTCAACCAGAAAATCAACAAGAACTTGAAACTCGATCGCCTTCTTAGCCTCAAACTTGATCTCCAACGGTAGTGGTTGAATTGCCCACTTCGCCAATCGGACCATGGCGTCTTTGTTATTTAGGATTTCTGAAAGAGGGGCGTCGCTAATAATTGTGACCGAATGCTCTTGGAAGTAATGAGCTACCTTCTTGACGGTGAGGTAAATGCCATTAACAAACTTCTGGTAATGCGGATACCTTTGTTTGGAGGGAGTCAAGACTTCCGAAATATAATACACATGCCTTTGCACATTGAAAGTTTTTTCTGATTCCTCATGCTCCAAAGTGAGGATAGTGCTGACCACTTGGCTAGTAGCAGCAATGTACAAGAGCAAAGGGTCTCGGCTGCACAGAGCAGCTAACACCAACTTAGTGGACAACAAAGCCTTGAGCTGATCGAATACGACTTGTGCTTCAGATCTCTACTCGAACGTGTTAGATTTCTTCATCAATCGGTAAAGGGGTAAGGCCTTCTAACCGAGACGAGATATGAATCTACTCAGGGCTGCGAGGCATCCCCTAAGTTTCTGAACATCATGCAAGCGGACAGGTTTCTTCATCCAGATGAATGCTCCAATTTTATCAGGATTGGCATTGACCCCTCGTTCCAAAACAAGGAAACCGAGTATCTCACCTGAAGGGACTCCGAATGTGCATTTTGCAGGGTTGAGATTATTTGGTAGCGTAGTAGGTTTGTGAAGGTCTCGACGAGGTCGGCTAGGAGGTCGGAACCTTTCCTAGACTTAACCATGAGATCATCCATGTAGGCTTCAACGTTCTGACTAATTTGTTCATGTAAGCATTTCTGAATCATGAGCATAAATGTTGCCCCAACATTTTTCAGACCAAATGGCATCGTGATGTAGTACAACCACCTGAATGGGGTGATCAAAGCTGTTTTTATTTCATCTGGTCCATACATTCTATCGTCGTTTTCTCACGGGGGGTCACACGAGACGACAGATGCCATGAGATGTCTTATCGAGGTGAGAGCAAGGCTATCATGGATGATCCGGGGTGGGTATGCGAATAGCTCGCAGTGGTTTACCCAGGTTCGGGGTCTCTAGAGAGATAATACCCCTACTCCTGCATATGTGTATATCTATGGAATTTCTGGTACATGGTTGCTCTTGGAGCTGTATGGGAGAGGAGAGCTATGAGGCTTCTTGCCTCATGTGCGTGTATGTGTCAGCACATGAGAGTGGAACCCCCATATGTGGTGGGCATGAGGCCTTTATATAGGCATGAGTGGGTTGCTTGGGATGTAAGCTATAGTGGGTAGCTTACATCCAAGCAGCTTGAGGAGTAAGCTACCATGGATAGCTTACAAGTCAAGCCACATGTAGTTGGTGGACTAAGCTATGTTTGTCCCCTGGTGTACTTTATAAGTCATTGTCCAGGGGATAGGTTACACTGTAGATAATACTACATGACGTGCGTAAAGTGCGCTAATGCTCGCCACGGGATATGACCGTCTGGTCTGCGCCTGTCCGATGGGATGTCGGGAGCTGACTTCGTCAGTCGTAGCCGGCCAGGAGAAGCCACACAGGGGGAGCCAGCAGGGCGGAGCCGGCTCGGAGGAGCCAGCCAGGAGGAGCCGGACAGGGGGAGCTAGCTGGGAGGAGCCAGCCTAGAGGAGCCAGCCGAGAGGATCTGGCCAGGAGGAGCCGGCAAGGAGGAGCCGGCCGTGAGGAGCCCGTCGGGCCGTAGCTTTGTCTTCACTTCTTCGATTGTCTTGTTGATTTGTCAGGCTTGGCGTACAGGGGTTGGCACCTGGTGTTTTAAAATGTTGTGTCGGCTCCTTGAGCCTACCCAAGGGTAATGCCCCTGACAGTAGCCTCCGAGCCTCCGGGCGACTTGGAGAGTCGGGCAAAGGGTTTTTGCCACCGGCCGTTGAGCGCAAGGCGTTGCCGGGCGCAGACAGAGGGTCCGTCGGCTAATGGGTGCGGAGCCGTGCCAAAGGAAGATGCTAGGTCTGCCGGCTGTTGAGCATGTGGCGCTACCGGGCGCGGACACAGGGTCCGCCGACTGATGGGCGTGGAGCCCTGTTGAAGGCGGAAGCAGGGTCTGCTGGCTGTCGAGGGCGATGCGCTGCTAGGCATGGATGGAGGGTCCCCCGGCTGATGGGCGCGAAGCCCTGCCGAAGGCAGGCGCGGGATCCACCGACTATTGAGCGCGTGACGTTGCCGGGCGCGGACACAGCATCCGCCGGCTGATGACTGTGGAGCCCTGCCGAGAGTAGCCTCCGAGCCTTTGGGCGAGGAAGGTTTCTCATGGAGACAACCGTGCAGAAGACAAGGTTAAGTCAGCGTAGATATATCAAATATTTGATTTTGGTAGTGCAAGTTGGTGCATAGGATCCCGACTCGGTTTCGTACGAGTCCCCTTAAGTCTTGTTCATCTTCTCTTCGCTCTTTGGCTTTTGCTCTTGCTAACCAGACAGCCAGGAGCCCGTCTGTAGCTGAGATGAAGAGTGGGCCACGGAATGGAGCGTACAGTACTCGGACTCTGGGAGAAGACTCGACCGAGCAAATACTTATAAATGAAACGACCCGGTCACCCAAGCCGTTTTCTCCCAGACACTTTTCGCATGTGGTGACCTCCAGCTTTTGCTCTCGCTAGCCGGACAGCCGCGGTACAGTCTGTAGCCAAGACAAAGAGTGGGCCTTTGGTCCCATGCACGCTACTAAGCCGTCTCGTGGGAACGAACGTATCGGACCAAGCGGCCAGCCTCGGTCCGAGACTTGCTGGTGCCGGGGTGAACAGTAAGGCAGCAGGATAAATACGGAGATGGCCCCCTAATACGTCCATTTTGTATCATGATTTTATATTAATATTTATTGAATTATGGGCTGTTATTTATCATTTTGGTACAATACTTATGCCTTTTCTCTATTATTTTATAAGGTTTACATGAAGAGGGAGAATGCCGGTAGGTCGAATTCTGGACTAGGAAAGGAGCACATCTGAGATACCTATTCTGTGCAACTCCAAAATTCCTGAAAATCTACGGAGAATTATTTTGGAATATATAAAAAGTACTGGGCAAAAAAAATACATCAGGAGGCCCACCAGGGAGGCACAAGCCTGATGGCCGTGCCCCTTGGCCGCGGCTAGCGAGCTTGTGGCCCACCTGGCAGCACTCCGGTGCCCATGTTCTACTATATGGATGGTTTCATCGAGGAAAAATTCAAAAGAGACCTTTCGGGACAAAGCGCCGCCATCTCGAGGCGGAACTTGGTCAGAAACAATCTAGAGCTTCTGTAGCGACCCGACTCAAAACGAGTCAAGCCTTTGTGTGTTCTGTGCCATCCCTGGATCAGTATGCTGGCACACACAGTACATCAATGTATATATCAAAGTGCAATCACATGTAAATAACGTAAAACTGATATATACCTTAAAATAGCAGCGGATACAGTCAATGGGAGTGGAGTCCCAATAACACCAACGGCAAGTTGAGTGCGGACCGTAACCCTGAATCGTACTCTTACCCGTCGTAGAAGAGTATCTGCAACATAAGACGTTGCAGCTGTGTAGGTCAGTACATTGAATGTACTGGCAAGATCACCATAGTAGAACAGAAAAAATAAAGACTATTCTATATGCAAAGGCTTTGTGGCTCTGTGTCTGAGTTTTTGCGTAAAAGCTGATTTTATTTTCCTACAACAAAGGAATATCAGGAATTTCACTATGGAGTTACCTCTCATGACATGGTTCCGCCAACCAATGTCTCAATTGCCCACAAGTATCATTAAGTTGCCCACAAGTATCATTAAGTTGCCCACAATTAGTTATCAGTCCAGTGTTGGGAGTTCAGAGATAGATCCAAGTCCAGAGGCTCAATTTGTCCGTAACCGGGGACACGGCTAATCGATTAGGTTTAACTCTGCAGAGTGTTGTGTACTTTACCCACAAGATTCGTTCCCTCCTGGTAAGTCCTCGCACTGCCTAGTGTTTGAGAACAGGATGAACGAAACATGGTCTTTCAAAGTGTTTCCCTGACTGTCCGATAGTGCCCATCCAATCCTAACGTCGACTACATCTCGTAGCACTACCCAGCAGAGTCACAACAAAGATCAACCAAGCCAGAGCCCATAATGACTTGTGTCTACACATGTAAGCTTCCCGGCATGAAGTATTCATCCTGCCCTTTGAGTCTGGGTGAGGCTTTCCGCGTGAATACTGGCCATCTCCAGCAACACCTAGGCAAATCCACTGGTTTCTCCAGGGTACTGTTTCAACCATCCCTCACCCAGTAGTGTGTATTGAAAAACTTGTTTCTCGAGTCTCGAAGTCTTGAGGTCTTGAATATGCAGTTCTTGAATAAGCCTTCATGAAGTCGTCGTTTTGACGTGGAGTCCTCCTTCTCACACCACTCACGAACACTCATACCAGATCCCGTCTACTTTAGCATAGCATTGCACTAACTAGCGTTCCCGGGGCTTTAGTAACAAGTGGGGGGTTCCTACCTCATGCATTCTACTCAACTAGAAGAATTTCAATAACACTACGGGAGGGATTTGTTGAATGATGTCACTACATGCAATAAAACATAGGTATGAAAAGATGGTCAAAGTGAACTTGCCTGTACTGTTGATGAAGGATAATATCGCTCTTAGATATAACTGATAGACTATTCGTCACTCTCCGATGAAAATCTATAGTAAGCAAATAATATTCAATAAACATTCATGCCACAACAAAGAACCGAAAAACGCAAGAACAAAACATGTCTTGGTGCGAAAATAACAACATACTAAGGTTAAATAAGAAAAGATAGGTTCTAACTGTGTTGTAAAGTGAAAGTGGAGGAATCAACTCAAAAGAGTTAATGGATGATGAACTATTGCTATATAAGCTTAGGTTGGAGAGACTACGAAAGACGATCCAAAGTATGGGAGAACAACATGAATGTTGTTTGACAAATAGTATAAGACTTAAGAATTTATTTGCAGAAAGAATTTAATTGAAAAGGTCAAAAGGAGTTGAACTGTAAATTCAAGTATGAATTGAATCTGAATTCACAAAGTTCAAAAGAAGTTGAACAAACGTACGATGGTTATGAATAGAAATATATGACACGAGTATTTAGGGGCAAAAGGAATCAATTGAAAAGTTGTTACAGTTTGCAAGATATGATCAAATGAAGGTCCGGATTCAAATTGAATCACTCCAATTTGAAAGGTTCAAAGATCGAAACTAATGATGTTACTATATATGGGAAGTCAATATGAACGTGTAGAAAAAAGAATTACTAGGTTCAAAATGACGGATCAAAAGTTATAAGCAATTCAATATGGCATTGAATTAGCTTAGTACGGTGTGTGAACATATTTTGGGGACTAATAGAGAAGTATGAGCAAGATCAAAATTATATGTTGAAACGATAACACTAATGATGTGAACGGAAAGATTACTTTGATACGGATCCGACGCAATTGGATTCATCGGAAACGAAGCTAGGGATAAAAAGATATGATCAAAAGAAGTTTGAATATAAATCTGAATAAATTTCGATATTTGAATATTTGAAAAAAAATTGACGTGATAGGTTGATTGGATAGGTGAGGTCAAGACGAAACTCTAGGCGTTGGTTTCATCTAATTCTGATAAACGAGTAGAAAGTTATGGCTATTTGAAAATTCTAGGCCAAGCTGTTTTACGGAAGAAAATGCTATGTCTAAAAGAATTCTAGGACTAATGAGTAAATACAGAGACTAATTAATAATCTAATTACTCTATCGTATACTATTATAGAAATACTAATCTAGGGATATTAAACTACAGGAGTATAAAAGAAAATACGAAGAGAATACCTTTAGAATGCAGAGAAGATATAAATCCAAAGAGGACACGACTTCCAGAAATCCCGCCGGAGAGAAGAAAATATTTTTTTTATAAAGCTAGTCAAATCGAAATGATTCGATTCCACCCGAAGTGGATGACTTTTGGGTTCACCTATGGGTCTATATTTATAGGTGGAAGGGAGGTGCAAACGTCCAAAGCTAAGCGAGGTGGGACTAAAATCATAGACAAAGAGGGAAAGAGAGAAGAAGAGGGCCACGTGGGCTTATCAGCCGGCTGTGCACATGGGCGCGGCCCAGGTTTTTTTTCCGGATGAACAGTGTCCGCAGTGAACAGTGTTTTCTAATTTTTTTTTAAAACAGCAAAGAAAAGCAAATAAACAAAAATCGACAAACATTTTATATAGGCATATTATATATCAAAATTTTCAGAAAAATATTTTCTAAAACATGAACATTTTTTACGGCCGAAAAAATAGTTTTTTTTGCAATAACTCCAAAATGAAAAGAACTAGAATTTCCAATAAATGTCAAATAGTTTTTATTTTTAAAATTTGAGTCAAAACATTGTATCTGATTTTTTTTTGAGTGTCATTTACCTCCTCTCATTTGAGAAATTTTATAAGAGGGTTTTGAAAATATTCGAACTCAAAATTCAATAGGGATTCGAAAGAGAAAATTTTGGGAAAGTCATTTTATTCCCTCTCATTAAAATTTCAAAAGTTTCAAAATTCCACTCAATTTCACACAATCAATCACACAACATTCAAGCAAACAATCCTACTTATTTTTAATATAACATTCCAAAATTTAGAATTTTGGGATGTTACAGCTTCGGCAGGGCGATCCTGCCGGTGAAACTTCCCTCTGGGAGGGGGAAATCAAAGCCCTCATCATCGCCAACGATCCTCTCATCGAGAGGGGTCAATCTCCATCAACATCTTCACCAGCACCATCTCCTCTCCAAACCCTAGTTCATCTCTTGTATTCGATCTTTGTCTCAAAACCTCAGGTTGGTACCTATGGTTTGTTAGTAGTGTTGATTACTCCTTGTAGTGGATGCTAGTTGGTTTACTTGGTGGAAGATTATATTTTTAGATCCTTGGTTGTCATTAATACTCCTATGATTATGAACATGAACATGTTTTGTGAGTAATCATGTGAATTTGGTATTCGTTCAATATTTTGATGAGATATATGTTGTCTCTCCTCTAGTGGTGTTATTTGAACGTCGACTACATAACACTTCACCATGGTTTTGGGCCATAGGAAGGCATTTGGAAGTAATAAGTAGATGATGGGTTGCTAGAGTGACAAAACCTTAAACCTTACTTTATGCGTTGCTTCGTAAGGGGCTGATTTGGATCCACATGTCTCATGCTATGGTTAGATTTATCTTAATTCTTCTTTCGTAGTTGCGGATGCTTGCGGGAGGGGTTAATCATATGTGAGAGGCTTGTCCAAGTAATAGCAACACCCAAGCACCGGTCCACCCACATATCAAATTATCAAAGTAGCAAACGCGAATCAAATGAGCATGATGAAAACTAGCTGGACATAAATTTCCTTGTTTCCTCGGGAGTGCTTTGCTTTATATAAGAGTTTGTCCAGGCTTCTCCTTTGCTATAAAAAGGATTGGGACACCTTGCTGGACGTTTGTTACAATTGCTACTTGCTACCCATTACGAATTATCTTATCAACAAACTATCTGTTACCGATAATTTCAGTGCTTACAGAGAATACCTTACTGAGAACCGCTTGTCATTTCCTTCTGCTCCTCATTGGGTTCGACACTCCTACTTATCGAAAGGACTACGATAGATCTGCTATACTTGTGGTTCATCAAGACTCTTTTCTGGCGCCGTTGCCGGGGAGTGAAGCGGCTTTGGTTAGTGGAACTTGGTAAGGGAAAAAAATTAAGTGTGCTGAAATTTACTCTCACTTATTAATATGGAAAGTAATACTTTGAGGGGATTGTTCGGGGTATCTTGACCTCGACCGGAAACACAAAGATTTGTCCCTTAACCTACTGAATCTACTGAAAATATTTATTATGTAATTCTTTCGGGTATGATAGAGAAATTGCTAGCTAATCCTTATGCAGGAGAGGGAACACTACATGCTGATTTGCATCTAATCTATGTGGATGAGGTTTGTGGATTATTTAAGCTTGCAGGACCGAGGATCACGTCAAGAAGAAGGTCTTTCCTTTATTTTTGAAGGAAAAGGCATTGACATTGTATAGGCCATGTGATGATATTGGATCATGGAGCTACAACCGGTTGAAAATGGAATTTCATCAGAAGTTCTAGCCTATGCATCTAGTTCATCGTCATCGGAATTATATTTATAATTTTTGGCCTCATGAAGGATAAAAAGTCTCTCAAGCTTGGGGGAGGCTTAATTCAATGTTATACTCATTCCCCAACCATGAGCTCTCGAGAGAAATTATTATTCAGATTTTTTATGCTCAGCTTTCTCGTAATGATCAATCCATGCTCGATACTTCTTGTGTTGGTTCTTTTATGAAGAAAGATATTGAATTCCAATGGAATTTATTGGAAAGAATTAAATGCAACTCTGAAGATTGGGTACTCGACAAAGGTAAAGAGTCATGTATAAATCATAAGTTCGATTGTGTTAAATCCTTCATGGACACCGATGCTTTTCGTGAATTTAGCACTAAATATGGACTTGACTCTGAGATAGTAGCTTATTTCTGTGTCGGGACCAAGACTCATAAGTCATGATCACCGAATGCACGTGCATAGTGATCCCAGAGATCAATGCTCATTGAACACACAGAAACTAAATAACAAGAGTCTTACATCCATTACATACCGGTTTACTCCAATATGGCCTTTATGGCCAAATCTTCAAATGATTGCAGCAGAAATCTTCAACGATAGCGTGAACCCATTGCCATCTGCCTTAACTCTACACGCATTCTGACTGGGAAGCGTCCTAGCTTGCATGTCCGTCACTAAGGTAATCTTCATCATAACCTGATCTTTCATGCCTGGCCAATAAAATAACCAGTGGCAAGACAATGAGTACTTTGAATGTACATGCAAGAAACCCACGTTTGGAACAAGGCAATAGCAATGCATGATATAGCACTAATAGGTAAGTTTTGTAGAAAGCTAGTTTTGAGTGCAATGACATGATCAACTAACTTAAGTAAGCATGCATCAACCATAAACAGGTGTTTATAAGAACATGTCATAGTCATCATCATAAGTAGGGGGGTGGACGTCTCATGTTCAACCACCATACCAAGTCCTCAGACATGTCTCATGTACCATCTGAACATCTCATGTTCAGTCATCATGCCAAGTCATCTGACTCGACTCAAGTATCATCCTTGTCACCACACACCCACACCAAGTATTGAGGAAACATCTGGACGTAGTTTAAGAAGGACCTCCAACTGTCCATGACCGTGGACACGGCTATTCGAATAGTTTTACACTCAGCATAGGTTGCACACTTTACCCACAAGACTCGGCGAACCTCCGTGTCATCCACGACTCGCGGTATATGACATACCCGAGATAAGCACCCGAACAATGCCTTTCCCCTGGCAATACTAAACAAGGAGTCCACTCAATTGGTACCTGACCCTCACGATGTACATCACACGAGCCTCGCTCAAGATCATATTATCCATGAGGGGACCAACAATGTGCCCGATGCCTGTAAAGACAGTGCATGATGGTCCATTCCGGTATGACCCCGTATCAAGAGTGACCACGCCACTCCCTCCACTAGTAATGCGGGCTCCTTGACAGTACCCACCAAGCTAATCAACAAAGCCCCTTCCCATATAGGGGTAGAGTGGTTTTACATGTATGGTTGGGACGGTCAGCAGACCTTAAATCTAATCCATTTTCGAAAACACACACACACTCACATAGCTTGCTCCAGTACAACACTTCTTTCTCAAGTGGTTACCCAACTCAATATCATATCTCTCGGGCATTAGTGGCACCCGACAGGGTTTTTGAAAATACTTTTGTTTCCATCACCATGCATATTCTCAATCCCACTTGCATAGCATCTACTAGCAACATAACTACTCCCACCCGCACAACCCTCATAAGAATGGTAGGGTCATGCACGATGCAAGTATCAATGGTAGAGCATCAGAGGCATCCCACTGAAGGGGGAATGCCACATCATGATCAAATCATCGAAACAACAGGTGCTATATGTCATGCATGGAAAAGTTTCTTATCATGGTCAAAGGGCTGCTTGCCTGGCTTAGCAATGTCTTCGAGGTCTTCACCCGCTTCTCATCCATCCGAGCACATCGTCTACTTCGTCAACTATCACCTGAAACAACCGCAATATGCAACACAACAAGAAGAAAATAAAAGTGCTCTATAAATAGGAGTTCTATTTTTCTTGGACACCTCTGGTCACAAGAAAATAACCAAGGAGGTTTCATAGGCTGTGGGTCAAGGTGAAGCTTTGAATGGTGGGAATGATGGAAATGAGGATCCTTTAAGATGTCAACAGGAAATATTTTCATAAAAATGAGTGGAGGCACCCATAAAATAGGGCATGATTTTAGAAACATGTGGGAAGTGGTTTCACTGGATTTGGAGTTGGCATGCTATTCGTATGGATTTTCAAAGTGGGTCACATATGAATAAATGGCCCAATAATTTATATGGCAGAATAAGTGTAAGGAAAAATGCTCACCAGTTAGTGCATGAATTTAGATACATCTGGGAACTTTAATCACCCCATTTGGAGTTACTAATAATTCCCTAGGAATTTGCAAAGTGGGGTTCTATATGGTTGAAATTCAAATTTGAATTTGAACTATCCGAAAAGATTATGAAAAAAATGTGCAATGCACAAATTTGGATAGGAAATGATTTTAGGAATATCTGGGATTTTGAATCACTAAATTTGAAGCTACTATGAAATTTATATCGATTTTGTATTTTGAAAAGAAAAGAAGAAGGGAAAAGGGGATATACCTATTGGGCTATAACGTGCCCAGGGCACCGGTCAACGAGTGTTTGGTCTACTCCTCTCTCCATGGGAAGGTCTGGGCTGAGTCTCGCCCCTAGGACTGAGCTTAGAGACTTGGTGTAAAAACGGGTTATACCATTTGGGAATGTCTCAGTGGGGTTCTAGATAAGCTGACTGTTCAGAGTATAGATCAGCCATCTAATCCCCAAGGTCTAAGTCTTGGCAAGTAGGGTGAACTACCTTTGATAGGTGGCTTACCATGATCGAGTCAGGGTTTAGACCCTAGATCGGACCAATAAGGACCTTGCAATGAGGTCATGACAGTCGTTCTACTCCGTTCCAGGCATCTGAAGGGAGCAGGGGCGTCATGCTCAATGTACACCATCAAGGTGGTGGAGCAAGGGGTGTTACCCACTCCTTGATTCCTTCCTAGACAAGAACTGATGGATGACCAGTCATAATTAGTGGCTCCTCAACCCTCTTGATGAGCAAGGGCTACATCATGCTTGGACATCGGTGCTTCTAGATATAATCTAGCTGATGTAGCCGGCGGAGGAGTGGTGGTTGACTTCTTCTTCGTCGTTGTCACGGCTCCGCGATCGCAGTGGTCCTTCATCTTGCTTGTGCAAGAAAGGCTTCTTCTATAGGGAGGGTGCTTTACGAAGTCCAACTCCTTCAAGGTGGAACCTTATACTCGAGAGTCATGGTAATCGGTGTTCCTGGGGCTGGTCCAAATAAGACTAAAGTGTTCCTCCTCTCATTGGGTAAAAAAGTATGTTGTCCCAGAGTACAACAACCTATTTCCCGAAGTATCACATAAACACATTTCTCACAGGATATATGAGAGGAGAGGGCATTTGTCCCGGATGGTCACTAGTATCAAGGGTTTGTGGTCCAACCTAATAGAGGTCTTCATGGCCACCTTCCTTATGAGAAAGGGTGGGTGGTGGTCACAATTGGGTATCGACCATGGTCCTAGGGACTTATAGTCCAAGGCCTATGGTCATGACCCGACCGCGTTACAGCTTAGCAAAGCTTAGGGTTTTTAAGGAGCCTAGGATGTGAGTGAACGTCTAACATCTTATCCTGAGTGCAACTACTAGATGCCAATAGTACCGCCTATCAGTCCAAACAAAATCACCCTATATCCTCGAAGGTATCATCTCATTTAAGTCAACTCCAATATTGCACATGCTACTCATATCTCCAAGGTTTTGAGAGAAGGACTATACCGAAAATCTCATATGTATACTATAGCCAACTCACATATATCCCTACATAAAATCCTCGGGATAATTTACAAGCCGCTAAGCTTGATCATGACACTACCAATCCAATTGTTCTACTGACCTACCCAAGGTCTAAGGTATAGCATTACTATGCTAAGGAAATATGTAATAAACCACTCCAAGATCTTGTTTCCTTCCTACGAATCCAATTTAAGCAATCCTTGAATATCATCCACTATTACCTGATCCATTACCGTGACAAATCCAGCATCGATGGTGTCCAACATAATCTCCTCTAGTTCATATAATCCACATATCATTGCAAGGACTATTGTCATGAACTTCCAATATCATGGCCAACTACACTCCAAGGTTGAGCTTATATAGATCCCTAAATTGTCCCTAACATCATCTGATTCCTTCTACTATCATCCAGCGATAAACATGGTATCATGATTAAGATCATTGGACCTCATCCAAGTTACTCCGAACCATCTAGTTTAATTGATCTCGAGTACCTATTGGAATCACCTATTTAAATCCAAGGTTTACATCTAGTAAGAATTCCCTACTAGTTAATCCAGTCACTAAGATGTCACCATCAATCCGATATCTACATTACTTGCCAAAGTCAATTCATTGGTCACCCAAGAGTTTTAGCATGTAATCATATTGTGCTACTAATCCAATTTGGTCAAAGGACAAGTAAGTTATGTCACTCTATCAATCTCGATCCACCAAGTTTGTATACCAACAGTAAACCTCGTGATCCACCAAAGGGTCTCGACTATTTTCCTCAAGGCATCTATTATGGCCAACTCAAATCACTGTCAGCAAATAGTATACCCTCAGAATGATCCTTTCTATGGCATCAAGGTTCTACTGCCAGCGTAGGAATGAAGGATGTTTGTTCACTATGATCACTAGCTCCATAATGATCCCAGTGCAAAGCAGGGGTTATTGAAGCTCAATGCATACTTTGGCAAATCCTTGTATTAAACATGTGATTAGAGACTTGTGCTGTGGAGCTTGTGAGGTATAGGTTGGGCAAGGGGGGGGGGTTCCAATCTTGAGGGAAAACATAGCTCTACGGGGTTGCGTCTGGTTGATTAGGTTGTAGTTGAAGTCTTCGGTGTCAGTTGTTATCGAGGTGGATCCTTGGTGTATCTTGTCTTGCTGGTCATCAATTGACGAGAGGGGGAAGAGGAAAAGTAGCATAGAGGAGAGTGCCTAAGGGGTGGTATAGTGCAAGTGCAATCAAACTAGTGCCGAAAAGGCAAAAAACACTTATTAAGATAAGGCGGGTGTTTAGTCGCATACTTGTTGCCTGGGGCAAAGTGCGACTTTCACCTAAAGCATAAACAAGCAAAAACAAGCAACACAACACTATGGTTCTATCTGAACCATCATACGGACTCAACTTCGCATAGGGGACACACGACTTATCCTACCCTAGGGGTTCTCGGACTTAGTAGTCGTGCTTGCTTCTTGTCTTGGAGAGTATTCCTCTTAGTCTTCTGGGTCTTCTTCCTATGTCCCTATGTCTCCGGGCGTTGTTCATCGAAACGATCCTAGTTGCGCCTGAAGAGTCCTGGATGACTTCGGGTCTGGTGAGTTCACAACGAAGGTGATTCTTCACGGCTGTTGAAGGCAGGGTCTTGTGGTGTCCTCGTGGTCGTGATAATGCCTTCTTGTCTTCTGAGGCGTCGAGCATTCCAGGTAGGCAACCTTTTATGCAATGTCGTTAACAAGGCATGGTAGAGTTGTATCTTTCCGGTCATGTTGACGATATCGTTGGCACCAAGAGCGGGGGATGATGAGAACCATTTTCCTGCTCCCTGTGGTGAGGCGGATCATATGGCGAGGTTCTCATCCACCCGTGGTTACCCATATAACAACTAAAAGGACAGGATTGCTCCATTAGCGATGCATATCCTGACATTGCAGGTCCTATGCCCTAGTCTTCAAAGGCTAGGGTGGCACCATCCAGGGGCTGTGTCGAGGGTGTCACCATCGTCTAAGGCTTTGAAATCCTCGTCCTTCGAGAAGGTATCCTCTCCAGATAGCTCCTTGTCTAGTGTCGCCAACTTGGGTCCAAGATATGTCGGAAAATCATCTGGCAAGGTGGCTTCCTTGCAGGTTACCCACGAGGATTACAAGGAATCCCGTGGTCAGGGGCATGAGGGTAGTAGCGACCGTTTGCAAAGTTTTGAAAAGTAGATGAGCAGAGCCAAAAAGAAAAATGGTGGAAGTGCTAGGCACAATCCTTCAGTTTATTTGAAAGCTTAGAAGAGCTAAGGAATATGGTAGCCTTTGCAAGTGTTTTGAAGGGTCTGGGAAAACAATTTTGTCCTAACTAACGTCCATGATAACTAAGGGCTTCCTATAGTCAGAATGGCTCTGATAACAGCTCTATTGGGACCCCGACTCATAAGTCGTGATCACCGAATGTACGTGCACAGTGATCCCAGAGTTCAATGCTCACTGAACACGCAGAAACTGAATAACAAGAGTCTTACATCCATTACATACCGGTTTACTCCGATATGGCCTTTATGGCCAAGTCTTCATATGATTGCAGCGGAAATCTTCAACGATAGCGTAAACCCATTGCCATCTACCTTAACCCTACACGCATCTTCATATGACTGGGAAGCATCCGAGCATGCATGTCCATCACCAAGGTAATCTTCATCATAACCTGATATTTCATGCCTGGCCAATAAAATAACGAGTGGCAAGCTAATGAGTACTTTGAATGTACTCGCAACCAACCCATGTTTGGAACAAGGCAATAAGAATGCATGATATAGCACTAATAGGTAAGTTTTGCAGAAAGCTAGTTTTGAGTGCAATGACATGATCAAGTAACTTAAGTAGGCATGCATCAACCATAGATAGGTGTTCATAAGAACACGTCACAGTCATCATCATAAGCAGGGGGTTGGACGTCTCATGTTCAACCACCATACCAAGTCCTCAGACTTGTCTCATGTACCGTCTGAACATCTCATGTTCGGTCATCATGCCAAGTCATCTGACTTGACTCAAGTATCATCCTTTTCACCACACACCCACACCAAGTTTTGAGGAAATATCTGGACGTAGTTTAGGAAGGACCTCCAATTGTCCATGACTGTGGACACGGCTATTCAAATAGTTTTACACTCTGTAGAGGTTGCACACTTTACCCACAAGACTCGGGGAACTTCCGTGTCATCCACGACTCACGGTATATAACTTACCCGAGGTAAGCACCCAAACAACGCCTTTCCCCTCACGATACTAAATGAGGAGTCCACTCGATTGGTACCCGACCCTCATGATGTATATCACACGAGCCTCGCTCCAGATCGTACCATCCATGTAGCGACCAACGGTGTGCCCGGTGCTTGTAAAGACAGCGCATGATCGTCCATGCCGGTACGACCCCATATCAAGAGTGTCCATGCCATTTCCGACACTAGTAATGCGGGCTCCTTTCTAGTACTCACCAAATTAATCAACAAAGCCCCTTCCCATATAGGGGTAGAGTGGTTGTACATGTAAGGTTGGGACGGTCCGCAGACCTTAAATCTAATCCGTTTTCGAAAACACACACACTCACATGGCTTGCTCCGGTACACCACTTCTTTCTCAAGTGGTTATCCAACTCAATATCATATCCCTCGGGCATTAGTGGCACCCGACTTTTTTTTAAAGTCTTTGAAAATACTTGTGTTTCCATCACCATGCATTTTCCCGATCCCACTTGCCTAGCATCTACTAGCAACCTAACTACTCCCACCCGCACAACCCTCATAAGAATGGTAGGCTCATGCACGATGCAAGTATCAGTGGTAGAGCATCGGAGGCATCCCACCGAAGGGGGAATACCACATCATGATCAAATCATCGAAACAATAAGTGCTATATGTCATGCATGGAAAAGTTTCTTAACATGGTCAAAGGGCTGATGGCCTGGCTTAGCAATGTCTTCGAGGTCTTAACCCGCTTCTCGTCCATCCGAGCACTTTGCTACTTCATAAACTATTGCCAAAAACAACCGCAATAAGCAACACAACAAGCAGAAAATAAAAAGTTCTCTATAAATACGGGTTCTATTTTTCTTCGACACCTCTGTTCACAAGAAAATAACCAAGGAGGTTTCATAGGATGTGGGTCAAGGGGAAGCTTTGAATGGTTGGAATGATGGAAATGATGATCCTTTAAGATCTCAAAAGGAAATATTTTCATAAAAAATAAGTGGAGGCACCCATAAAATATGGCATGATTTTGGAAACACGTGGGAAGTGGTTTCACTGGATTTGGAGTTGGCATGATATTCCAATGGATTTTCAAAGTGGGTCACACATGAATAAATGGCCCAATAATTGACATGGCAGAATAAGTGCAAGGAAAAATGCTCACCACTTAGTGCATGACTTTAGATACATCTATGAACTTGAATCACCCCATTTGGAGTTACTTATAATTCCCTAGGAATTTGCAAAGTGGGGTTCTATATGGTTCAAATTCAAATTTGGATTTGAACTATCAGAAAAGATTATGAAAAAAATGCGCAATGCACAAATTTGGATAGGAAATGATTTTAGAAATACCTAGGATTTTGAATCACCAAATTTGGAGCTACTATGAATTTTCTAGTCTGAAAAGAAAACAAAAAGGAAAAAGGGGATATACCTATTGGGCTATAACGTGCCCAGGGCGCCGGTCAGGGAGTTGGGCCCGCCCAACAGCTCGGCTGCGTGGGCGACGCCGAAGGCGTATTTCCGGGAAACCGCTTCCGCTGCGGGGAAGCGCATCCCGCAATAAGCGCGACCACTTAAGCGTGGGGGGGCGGCCGGGTGTGGCTTACAGGCAGGCCCCGGCCGTCAGGTCCTCCTGCCACCTCCCGCCAGAACAGGGGAGAGGAAGGGGATCCTGGCCGAGCGTGCACCGGCGCCCGTCCTGGCGGCTCCGGCCACCTCTTGTGGCGCTTCGGCCACCGAGGTGCTCGGGGCACCCCACTGCACCCGCCTGGGTGGTCTTACAGTTCCGGGGAGGACGTTCTCGGGCGCGGTTTCGGCCATGGCGGAGGGGCGTTGTCGGCGACGACAGGCAGGTGCGGCAGTGGTATAGGGGGAAGAAATGGCGAGCGGAGGGGGGTTTGCGGCGGTGCTGGGGGGTGCTCGGAGACCGTCTGGAGGAGAGGAGAGAGGCGGGACAGCATGAACTCACAGGAGGCCGAGGCAGCGCCATGGCATTCGTGGGCGAAGGAGGAGGGAACGGGAGCCAGGGGCTCGGTCTGGGGAGGTCCAAGGGAGTGAGGGAGTGCCAAGTGGGACAAAAGGGGGGCTCAGGAACGGTCTTAAGGACGGGGACGGCCAGAGAGAGCTTGGGTGCGCCTCGGATGTCCCCGGGTGCCGAGCTCGCGCATGCCTGGGCTCCTTTGGCTGCATCCGGACATCGGGGAGAGGCGTGGGAGGACGAGAGAGAACCCCTGGCATGCGTGGACAGCTCAGTGCAACCCGACGCGAGGCATAGGACAAGAATTAGGGGCAAAGCACCGTTGCTGCATGCCATTGGTGTAGCCACCATGCCAACACATGTCTCGGGCATCCTTTTGGTCGGCCAATGATGTCTGGAGTGTGAGGCACACATGCAAAAGAGTGTTGGAAGAATTCCCATGGTAAATGGAGCTAGATACATGGATTTTTTACTGGGGCTATGTTTGCAGCAGCAAACTGGAGACTCATCTAAGGTTTTTTCACTATAGGGCATTGGGGATAAATCTTTGTCTAGTGTTCCTATCCATGGAAGGACTATACACCCACCAATTTTTAGATCATGGAGATGAGAGGGCAAGGTGCTTGTAGTACAAAACTACATTTACTACCAGAATGCAAGTTTAGATGGACTGCTCACATTTTCCACATGAGCCTGTCATAGTTGGGTTTGGTTTGATGCATAGGTATGCAAGTGAGGTTGTGGAAAACTTTGGGGTCATTAGCATGATCAGAAGGGAAGGAGAGGTGCTACAATGGTAAAAAGAGAGGGAATAAGAGAGAGTTACCCCCCCCCCAATATTTGACCAGAGGCCAAGGCAAAGTTACTAGAGGTAGAAGAGGGTTATAATGTGCTGTGGTAAAAAGTTGGGGGCAAGGGGAATCTTTTTGGGCAGACTTTGCTTGTCCACAAGCTTATGACTCAAGATGTCTGTGCTATGATTGGGCTAGGAAGGGTAATTCTATGATCTTGAGATTTACCAGGGGTAAATGGTAAGTCCATTTGGTCCTGATCACAAGTTTTGAGATGATTTGAAGAAAGTTGATAATGTAAACCTTGAAATCCCTAGAAATCAACAAAATCAGGTTTCTGTAGATCTAGGTCTGCAAAACTATTCTCCTTGATGCACCACTTAGTGTAGCATCATTATTTGGGTAATCGAGCATGCCCACAAAGTTTGGGATCAATAGGATATACTTCACAATGTAAAGTTGATCAAATTTGGCTCTGGACATGAATGGTTTTAGGATATTTTGGTGAACTAAAACATTTGGGATTGAGATGAAACTTTCCAAGTTGACCACATATATTATATGTGACATGCTAGAATTTTCCTAGATTTATTTGAGAATATTTCTTATAGAAATATTTCAAATGCTTGAAATAGGCAAAAATGGGTTTGAAGGGTTTTGTCCAATACTTTGAACATGACCATGCCTTGAAACTCTTATATATGGACAATATATGTCCACTGAGCTTTCCTAAAATTTCCCAAATATTTTTAAAGCAGTTAAATAATTTTTCCCTATAAAAGAGCATTTATGGCCTTAAGAAAAAGCCTTTAAATAAAATAGTAAAATAATCTTTGGAAATATTATTTGGTGGTTTTGGGAACTCATATATATAGTAGGTTCCAAATAATGCATTTGGGGCAAAAGGGTCCACCCAATTTGGGGACTTGTGGTGCAAATCTCAAATCAGGGGGTTTTGAAAACCTAATTTAAATAAATGCTTTCTGGCCAAAGTAATATTTGATAAAAATAGTTTTGGGTACTACTCACATGGCATGGTCATTGGGCAAGAAGTTTGGATCAAGGAAAAGAGCTTTGAGAGTAGGAGGGAGTTTTATGAGTATCGAGCACTAACAAGCAATCAAACAATGAGCAAACTAGTCCAGCATCACAAGCACAGAAATAGTTTTAATTGGCCCTAATTTTTGAGTCATGTTAACTTAGTCATGAGAGGCAAAACACGGGGTGTGACATTCTGTGAATCTTTTGCTACTCATGTTGATCTGCCTAAGCAAAAGTGGTTTAAATATCATCCTCCCATTGAAGTGAAAGTAGTGGAACCTATTAAAGTTGAAGAGAAAATTATTTCTTACAATGCTAATCCTGTTATCCCTACTGCTTACATCATGAAACCACCTTTCCCTGTTGGGATAAAGGAACATGCTAAAGCTTCAACTGTGGTTCGTAAGAGTTGTATTAGATCACCTACACCCCCTGAACAAATTAAAGTTGAACCTAGTGTTGCTATGGTTAAAGGTATCTTGGTTGATAATATTGATGGGCATGTTATTCATTTCTATGATGAAGCTGCTAGAATTGCTAGACCTGATACTAAGAATAAACATAGACCAGTTGTTGGCATGCCTCTTGTTTCTGTTAAAATAGGAGATCATTGTTATCATGGCTTATGTGATATGGGTGCTAGCGTAAGTCCAATTCCCTATTCCTTATATGAAGAAATCATCCATGATATTGCACCAGTTGAACTAGAGGATATTCATGTTACTATTAAGCTTGCTAATAGAGACACTATTGCAACAATGGGGATTGTTAGATATGTCGAAGTCTTGTGTGGGAAATTAAAATATCCTACTGATTTTCATGTTCTTGGTTCCCCACAAGATAAATTTTGTCCCATTATATTTGGCACACCTTTCTTGAATACTTTTAATGCTAAGATTGATTCTGAGAAGGAAGTAGTTACCGTGAGCTTTGGGGATGTGTCTCATGAATTTAATTTCTCTAAATTTTGTAGACAACCCCATGACAAGGAATTGCCTAGTACAGATGAAATTATTGGTCTCGCTTCATTTGTTGTGCCTCCTACTGATCCCTTAGAACACACGAGAATATTCACCCCACGCTATTGCTCCCCGGCAACGGCGCCACAAAAAAACCTCCACACTAACCAGATGGTTCCTCCGTCCCACCCTCTCCCACATTGCTGTGGAGACCTCCAATGGATCCCTCTAGATTGCTAGGATGGACTCCATTACTGATTGGGATTTCTCCCATGGCCAGAGAGTGGCTCCCTAGGTGCGTAGGCGTTTCAAATCTCCGATCCATTTTGATGGATCCCTCTCGTCTCCAGAATTCTTTCTGGTGGCTGTTTTCCACTACTCATCATTTCATCTTGATACAGATTCAGTGGCCATAGCACTTTGTTCTTGTTTCGGCGATAACATCAAGGGCTTTAGGGTCCTTCTTTTATCAGATCACCGTTTTTGGTTTTCGGTGGCATCCAATCGTGTTGGGCATTTTATTCGCTCTCTTAAGAGTTTTTCGGGACATGCCTTTCGTTGCTCCTTTCAATTGTTTCATGGATCATGGCCTTCTGGTGACCATGTGAATCATCACGTTGAGGCTGGTTGGAGTTTTGGCTCTTGTTGATCCCACCCCAAGCAGAAATATTTATGTAATATCCCTCTGAATCTCTTTTGTGAAGAGGAGATTAATGCACGTAAGGCGGTGGCTGTGAATGCCTGTTTTCAATCTCGTTCTTCTCCTTCTAGTATTGCTTGTGATTGGATATCAGCTTTTCATTCAAAAGATACTCAGGTTGGTTATATGGTCGATGATCGGGCTTCTTTGGATAATGTTAACTGGTGTGATCATTTGATCTCTTCTTGTGATGAGGCAAATTTAGCTTTCCCTTTCAACATTCATAGTCTCTCATTTTGTCTCAGTGATTGGTCCTCCCCTTCAAATCCGCCTTTATTCAAGCCGACAGTGTTTGGATCATCTATCCGGCAGTAGGATTTGAACTCTCAATTGGCCTACGATCTTGAGCTTATTAAGGATTTATCTCATGCGGATTATTCAGTTTCAAAGATTGTCAAATATGTGGATTGTCACTATAATGCGTGTTCAAAATGTCTTTCTTTTGGGCACTTGGCGTGGTCATGTTAGGATCCACAAAGATGTTTGAATTGTGGTGAGTTTGGTCATACCAGAAAATCGTGTCAGCTGTTGGAGGAGATAGAGTCTGAGAAGATCATGGAGGATCAGTTTAATACAATAGACTCTATTCCAATCTTTTTGTCTGGCGGTGGGCCATTGGTCTCCTATGTGTCGTGGGACAGTACATTGCCAATATTGTTGGTTTAGTGGCCATTCGGTCGTTGGTTGCAAACGTTTGCGATTCACAAGGGAGACGGTTTGGATTCCCAAGGCTACCTCTATTAAACAATCTGAATCAGCTACCGCAGTTCATTATCCCTCCCTGCATCTAGTGTCCTCTATTTCCTCTGTATCCTGCGCCATGGCTAACTTTCCCGTCAACCCCTTTGCTTTCCTCCCCCATGGCACGACTGTGGACCATGGTCCGGCGGATCGGAAGGCTCGTGCTGACTTGGCACTCAGCGGTCACCTGCCTCTCAACCACGACCGCTTCCTCATCGCGGAGACAAGCACTGCCATCCCGGTTCATCTGCGGGCGGAAGCTCGTTCTGCTCTTGCTGGTATGCTCAATCACGATGGCTTTGCTATTTGCTTTTTTGAGGATTTGCCGCTGGGCCTGGGTTTATTCTGCCTTCAAACTCCTCTACTTCGAGATGCTGTGTTGGGCAAAACGTATATGTTGTATGAGGAGATTGAAGCGATGTTTGTGAAACATGATGAGGCAATCAATATGCGTATGCCAGTGCTAGGACGATACACTTGGGTGCCGCTGCTTGCCTTCCCTCATGATTATCAGACTCAGTTTTGGGTGGGTAAAGTAGTGTCTCAATTTAGTAAATTACTGTCGTGGTATAGTCCAAGAGAGCCGTTCTCGGGGGTTTGAGTGCAGGCCTGGATCATGAGCCCTGCTATGGTGCCCAAAGATTTTGTTATGCACTAGATGGGGGTAAGAGAAGATCTTGGACTATCCCAGTTGTTCTTCTTCGGTCTGATGATGCTAACATCTTTATGCATGATGTGCCACTAGATGGGGAGGACTCGCTCCCTCCGAATGGCGATGCACATCCTCTTTTTGGGCCGCATACCACTACTAAGAAAGCGTTTCAAATTCATCTTCAGGCTTGGTTAGCGCGCAATGATGTGCTCCTGCAGGGGGTGGGTGCTGCTGGTGGAAACAATGCTCAGCTTCATCAGCTGCAAGTACTTCCCTCCCCATCGTTCATTCCCTCCAGAGGACAGATCAACTTTCATCGTATGTTGAGGGAGCAGGGTGTTCGTTTCTCTGATTGGCTTGTTCCTGACAGCAATATTTTGGACAACCCGCTCTCGGCTTACCATGATTCAATGGTTTCTACGGCTTCTAGGGAGGCATCTCCCATGGAGGAACATCTTGTTGTCCAGGTCAACTGTTGCATCCTTAATTCCAGGGAGTGTTCTCTACCTGCTTCCATGAGTGTTCTGCTCTCAGTGCTCAGAGCTGTTTCAAGGCCTGAGTTGTTCGTGAATCCTAAGTGTCTGCAGCTGCCCCCTCTATCTTTCATCTTGGTCAGGTTTATCAATGTTCACTCTATCATGAATCGGTATGATGTGTACGAGGGCACTGTCAAGAAATTGGCCAGGAAGCTTCGCTTTGATGACTCTCCAGGTGTCTGTCTGTCGCTTCCTCCCATTCTTTTAGAGAAAGAAGAGATGGATCCTATGGAAATGGAGATTCTTCAGGCTGAGCCTGTGTCTGCTGCCATCGACTTTCCAGCCGATGCGGTTGCCGCTACACCCAAGAAGAAGTATAAGAGGGCTCCTACTCTGGTCACGATGTCTGAGGTTCGTCGTAGTGGTAGATCCAACATGTATAGGGGGTTTAGAGTGTTGCAGCCCTCTGATGTCCGTAAGCATAAGTCTTTGATTATTCCTGCTACGGTGATGACTTTCCGGACCTGGTTCCCACTTCAGCTGTCCCAGAGCCTCTCTTAGTGACTCGACTGCAGCATCTTGGCACAGTGGAGTGCGGAATTCCTGCTTATGAGCTCCAGGAAGAGAAGTCATTGGCTCCAAGGGTTTCTGATCAAGCCCAGGATTGATGTTCTTTTCTGCTTTTGAAGACTTTACTACCGACACCTTTTGTTATGCTGGATGATGTTATCTTCCGTTTGTTGTTAATCTTCAATTTTCTCAACTTTCAGAGTTGGCTGCTGTTTACGAGCACCCTTTTGTTTTCTATGACTGATCTATCCTTGCAAAATGAATCAGTCTTTTAGGCCTTGGAATATTATTTGTTGGAATATTTTTGGTATTGGGGCTGATAAAAAGCATACGGCGCTTCGCTCTCACATTGATAATTCTGGTTGTGCCACTATTTGCATTCAGGAAACCAAATGCGAGCACTTTGATCACTCCTACTTATGTAAATTTTGTCCTAGGCGCTGTGACCAATTCACGTTCGTCCCCTCAATTGGGAACTCAGGCGGGCTCTTAGTTATTTGGAATAGTGTGGTGTTTTCAGGCATGGTGTTATAATCATTACAATGGGCCCTGGTTATTTCTTTTAAATCTATACACTCATCGGCCACCTGGACGTTAGCCAATATTTATGGCTCTTCCAAAGCAGGTGACAGAGATCTTTTTGTTTCATGGCTGTATGATCTTAATATTGACTCTAGAGAGGATTGGGTCTTACTTGGCGATTTTAATTTTATGAGATACTCTAGGAATAGAAACAGGCCGGGAGGGGATGTTTCTGACATGATCATGTTTGATGATATTATTCAAGTGCTTAATCTTGTGGAAATTCCTCTCCATGGTGCTTCCTTTACTTGGAGCAATATGCAAACTGATCCAACCCTTGAGCAATTGGAGTGGTTCCTGACTTCGAATCACTTGAAGACATTGTATCCAAGCACCTTTGTTAAAGCGTTCGCTAGGACAGTTTCTGATCATGTCCCCTGTCTATTTTTGATACAATCTTTCTTCCCTCGTGTAAAGCTCTTTAGGTTTGAAAATTTTTGGGTATCACATCTGGGTTTTAAAGAGGTGGTACAACAAGCTTGGATCACTCCAACACGTGCGAGACGACTCAACACTAAGCTTACTAAGCTTCTCCATGCCTTGCAACAGTGGAGTAAGCAACTCTCAAAACTTTCTCTTATGCTTTCTAACTCGGAAACTGCATTACAACTCATTAATAGCATCGAGGAGCAGAGGCACCTTCACATCCAAGAATGGAACTTCCGTCTCATTCTTAAAAACCTTATTGTTCAATTGCTGGCGTATAAGCAACAATATTGGCGCACCAGATGTACTGCTAGATTCATTAAATATGGTGATGAGCCCACTAAATTTTTCCATCGTATGGCGACTCGGCGACATAGGTCCAACTCCATTGCCACACTGACTTTGACTAATGATGTTATTCTGGATGATCATGAGAGTAAAGCGGCTGCTCTATTTTCTGCCTTTCGTGAAAGGCTTGGATCTTCAATCCCTATCGATTGAAGTTTAATTTGGACTCTCTAGTTTCTGCCAATCTTGACCTAGGTGGTCTCTCCACTCCTTTTACACATAAAGAAATTGATGAAGCAGTTCATAAAATGCCAAGTGATAAATCTCCAGGGTCGGATGGGTTTAATGGGTGTTTTTTAAAAGGCACGTTGGGATATCATTAAAGAGGACTTTTATGATCTTTGCATGCAGTTTTGGGAAGGTAATCTTTCATTGGATTGTCTCAATGCTTCTCTCATAAATCTTATTCCCCAAAAGCTAAACCCTTCCATAGTGAATGACTGCCAACCAATCTCTCTGCTCAACTATTGCCTCAAGTTGCTTACTAAGTTATTGGCTGGTCATCTCCAAAAGGTTATTTTGCAGCTCATTCATGAGAATCAATATGGGTTTATCAAAGGGAGATCTATCCAAGATTGTATGGCATGGACCTTTGAATTCATCAAAGGGAGATCTATCCAAGAGTGTTAACAATCTAGAAATGGAATTGTCCTCCTAAAATTATATTTTGAAAAAGCTTTTTATCTAGTAGAGCACGAGCTCATCCTTACTGTGATGCAAAAACTGGGTTTTGATGTTCGATGGATCAATTCGATTAAATCCCTCCTGGCCTCAAGACACTCCTATGTCTTGCTTAATGGCATCCCAAGTAAATCCTTTCATTGCAAAAGGGGGTGCGACAAGGTGATCCTGTTTCACCTCTTCTGTTTGTGCTGGCTGTTGAACTGTTATAATATGGGATCAATAGAGAATTTGAGCTTGCTTATTTGCACAAACCAATTCCCAGGCAAGGTAAATTCCCCATCAGACAGTATGTAGATGGTACAGTCATTCTTCTTCCGGCCTGTTCCTCACAGCTGTCTCATTTGAAGAAGGTTCTACATGACTTTGCCATCTCCTTAGGTTTGAAGATAAACTTTCATAAGTTCATCATGGTTCCGATTAACATGGATAACGATACAGCCCTGGCTGCTATGTTTGGTTGTGATGTAGCCAAAATGCCTTTCACTTATCTTGGCTTGCCTATGGGAACCACTTAGCCGTCAATGAGTGACTTGTTGCCTCTGGTGGACCAGGTGGAGAGGAAATTATCTAGCACTTGTTCCTTGTTATGTCATGCTTCTCGGATCACTCTAGTTAACTCTCTTGCCACTTCCATGCTGAATTATGCAATGTGCACTCGGCATCTGAATCCCAAGTTCATGAACTACTTTGATAAGGTCAGAAGGCGCTTCATTTGGATAAAAAATCTGATCAAGGAACTTCGTCTAACTCTTTAGTGGCATGGAAGAGAGTCTGCTGCCCCAAATCAGCTGGCGGCTTGGGAGTAATAAACATCACTATCCAAAATAAAGCTCTGCTGCTAAATTTTCTTAGCAAATTCTATAACAGAGAAAATCTCCCATGGGTCAGCCTAATCTAGGATTCGTATTACACAAACGCCATACCTCATGCTTCCGCAGGATGTGGCTCTTTCTGGTGGAAGCAAATATGTAAGTCAATGCCTATCTTCAGAGGTTGTTCCACTGTCGTGATTGGAGATGGGAATGCGGTGGCAATGTGGCATGACAAGTGGAATATTGAGCCTTTGGCTGATCGTTTCCCATGTTTATTTTCATGTGTTAAGAGCGAAGATTGTTCGGTGGCCACATTCTTCTCCTCTTCAAATTTATCATATCTGTTCCACCTACCTCTCTCTCCTAAAGCATTCTCTGAGTTTTAACACATTCAATCTCTTAAACCAAGCTCCTTGGATCAGGAGGGAGGATCTGAGTCTTGGTTGTTTCAAAGGGGCTCAGCATATTCCTCCAGAAAGTTCTATCTCAGCTAACACAAAGACATGGTTGCTCCTGCTCCAATCCTTGGGATTTGGAGTTTGAAGATGTAAATGAAGCTTAAATTCTTTCTTTTGTTTCTCATGGTGGATAGATTGAATACTAGGAACTTGCTCAAGAGGAAGCACTTTCACACTAATGATGGTTTCAATTGTGTTTTGTGTGGATCTGGCACAGAGGAAACAATTGATCATCTGGTTTTTCTATGCCCGTTGAGCACTTCTTGTTGGACTCATGTTGGGATAACATGGGATAGATCTCTACCTCGTCTTGAAGCAATCCAAGTGGCCAAAGAAAACTTCAGAAGGGATCTTTTCATGGAAATCTTTGGTGTTGTTGCCTGGAATATTTGGAAAGAGCGCAATAATTTAGTCTTCAGAGGCATACAACATTCTTTGGCAGCCTAGAGAAAAAGGACCAAGAGTGATCTCCTATGGCTAAAGAATAGAGTTAACAAGGAGTTTTGGGACCACATTACACTCCTTGCCCTCTCCTTGTAATCTCTTCTTATCTCGCATACATCCTTCCTAGGTCTTTTCTAGGTCTTCTACTACTTTCCTTCTCACTAGTTTTGTTTTTCGGCCTCTTTTCATTTCACCCACCTTGTGGGGCTGTCAAGCCCTCTTTGGGCTTTGTATTTATGATGTAAAACTGATTTCCATTAATATATCACGGTAGGAGCCTCTCCTGCTGATTTCCCTCAAAAAGAATTGATCCCTTAGAACAATATTTGCTAGACCATGAAAATGATATGCATATGAATGAGAGGAATGAAATAGATGAAATTTTCTTTGAGCAACAGCCTATGTTGAAACATAACTTACCTATTGAAATACTTGGGGATCCTCCTCCACCCAAGGATGATCCCGTGTTTGAGCTCAAGGAATTACCCGATACGTTGAAATATGCGTATCTTGATGAAAAAGAGATATATCTTGTTATTCTTAGTGCTAACTTTTCAGAGCATGAAGAAAAGAGATTGTTGAAAACTCTAAGGAAGCATCGTGCTGCTATTGGCTCTACTCTTGATGATCTTAAGGGCACCAGTCCCACTCTATGCCAACATAAAATTAATGTGGTGCCTGATGCCAAAACAGTTATTGATCGCCAATGACGATTAAACCCTAAGATGAAAGAAGTGGTAAGAAAAGAAGTACTAAAGCTTCTGAAGGCGGGTATAATTTATCCTATTGATGATAGTAGATGGGTTAGTCCCGTCCATTGTGTCCCTAAGAACGGGGGTATTACCGTTGTTCCTAATGATAAAAATTAATTGGTCCCGCAAAGAATTGTTACAGGCTATAGAATGGTAATTGATTTTAGGAAATTAAATAAAGCTACTAAGGAAGATCATTAACCTTTACCTTTTATTGATCAAATGCTAGAAAGATTATCCAAACATACTCATTTTTTCTTTCTAGATGGTTACTCTGGTTTCTCTCAAATACCTGTATCAAGCCAGGATAAAGAAAAAACCACTTTCACTTGCCCTTTTGGTACCTTTGCTTATTGACGTATGCCTTTTGGTTTATGCAATGCACCTGCTACCTTTCAAAGATATATGATGGCTATATTCTCTGACTTTTGTGCAAAGATTCTTGAGGTTTTCATGGATGATTTTTCCGTTTACGGAACTTCATTTGATGACTGTTTGAGCAACCTTGATCGAGTTTTGCAGAGATGTGAAGAAACTAATGTTGTCTTGAATTGGGAAAAGTGTCACTTTATGGTTAATGAAGGTATTGTCCTGGGGCACAAGATCTCCGAAGGAGGTATTGAAGTTGATAAAGCTAAAGTTGATGCTATTGAAAAAATGCTGTGCCCTACGGATATCAAATCTATAAGAAGTTTCCTTGGTCATGATGGTTTCTATAGGAGGTTTATCAAAGATTTCTCTAAGATTTCCAGTCCTCTCACAAACCTTTTGCAAAAAGATGTTTCTTTTTTTATGATGATTGCATAGAAGCATTTGAAATTCTTAAGAATACCTTGATTACCGCACAAGTTGTTCAACCACCCGACTGGAACCTACCTTTTGAAATTTTGTGTGATGCTAGTGATTATGCTGTTGGTGCTGTTCTAGGAAAAATAGTCGATAAGAAATTAAATGTTATATATTATGCTAGTAATACTCTAGACAGTGCTCAAAGAAACTATGCTACTACTAAAAAGGAATTTCTAGCAGTTGTGTTTGCTTGTGATAAGTTTAGACCTTATATTGTTGATTCCAAAGTAACTGTTCACACGAATCATGCTGCTATTAAGTACCTTATGGAGAAGAAAGATGCTAAACCTAGACTTATTAGGTGGGTCCTTCTACTACAAGAATTTGATTTGCATATCATTGATAGAAAGGGTGTTCATAACCTTGTGGGAGATAACTTGTCTAGATTAGAGAATGTTCTTGATGACCCACTACCTATTGATGATAGCTTTCTTGATGAACAATTAGCTGTTGTTAATACTTAACATAATGCTCCTTAGTATGCTGATTATGCCAATTACATTGTTGCTAAATTTATACCTCCTAGTTTCACATACCAACAATAGAAAACTTTCTTCTATGATTTAAGGCATTACTTTTGGGATGACTCACATATTTATAAAGAAGGGGTAGATGATATTATTAGACGCTATGTACCTGAGCATGAACATGAACAGATCTTACGCAAGTGTCACTCCGAAGCCTACGGAGGACATCACGCTGGCGATAGAACGGCACACAAGGTACTACAATCTGGGTTTTATTGGCCTACTCTCTTCAAGGATGCGCGTAAGTTTGTCTTATCCTGTGATGAATGTCAAAGAATTGGTAATATTAGTAGACATCAGGAAATGCCTATGAATTACTCTCTTGTTATCGAACCATTTGATGTTTGGGGCTTTGATTATATGGGGCCTTTTCCACAATCTAACAGGTATACTCATATTCTAGTTGTTGTTGATTATGTCACTAAGTGGGTAGAAGCTATTCCAACTAGTAGCGCTAATCATAACACTTCCATTAAAATGATTAAAGAAGTTATTTTCCCTAGATTTGGAGTCCCTAGATATTTGATGACTGACGGTGGTTCACGTTTTATTCATGGTGCTTTCTGTAAATTTCTCGCTAAATATGTTGTGAATCATATAGTTGCATCTCCTTCTCATGTTCAGTCTAGTGGTCAAGTAGAATTGAGCAATAGAATGATTAAATTGACTGTGCAAAATTCTTTAAATAGACCTAGGAAGAATTGGTCTAAGAAAGTTGACGATGCATTGTGGACTTATAGAACTGCTTACAAAAATCCTATGGGTATGTCTCCGTACAAGAAGGTTTATGGTAAAGCATGTCACTTACCTCTAGAGCTAGAACATAAGGCTTATTGGGCAATCAAAGAGCTCAATTTTGATTTCAATCTTGCCGATGAAAAGAGGTATACTGTTCCGGTGCCATCAAGATTAACAACGCCAAAGGCACAAACCCGAAGGTCGTGAACGGTCAAAGAATCAAACGTTATATCTCAGGTACTCCCATTCATGTTGAAACCAATATCATCAATACCATAACTCCGGAGGAGTACATTAGGGAGACTTACCAGAACATTTTAGACCCCGAAAAGGAATACGTAAGTGGTATGGTAAGTAAAAAAGACTCCAAAAATTTCTATGGCGCTTTTTATCTGTTTTGGAATATTTAAAAAATTAGGAAAATTTAAAGTAGTCTGAATAGTAAACGAGGAGGTGACAAGCCTGCTCGGTGCAGCCACCCCCCTGGCTGCACCCCTAAGGCTTGTGGCCACCTCATGCACCACCCGGACTCCGTTTTATTGTGGCATACTCCTTCGAGTTGGTAAAAAATTCATTATATAATCTCCCGAAGGTTTTGACTCTCGTATCACGACAATACCTCCCATTTTCTTTTTGAGCTGTTTTTGCAACAGATTTAGAGCAATATGCCGTCCCAAGATTTTGATGGGGAGAGCTTCATATCGCATTATCTTGCCAATCCCAAGCTCTATGGGGACTTGGACCCTTATGGATTGTCCTAAAAGGAGGAACAAGAAGGCAAGTACTAGGAAGCTATCGGGACCCCGATCCTAAGCCATTGGAATCCAGCCTCTAACGCAACACATCACTTTGCGGTCTCCACGGCTGCCACCTTACCTGGGCTGGGACCGTTTGCATCTTTTGACTCACGTATGTGAATGTGTTGCTAGCATTCAAATGTCGAAGAACCCGGGCCGACATGTCTAGTTATGGAACGCAAGTGGTACATCCATACAGGTACAGGCATACGTAACCCAACAATGCAGGTGTCGATCTCTAGCGTGTGTACACGAGTCATAGCAAGCTACAAGGACTCCATTACACTGCGAGACATTTCCCTGAAGGGACAGACACAGCAGCAAAGAAGGATACATGCCGGTTAATCAATGTGTCCGGAGCAGTAGCAAGCTACCAAGACTCGGTGGAAGCACAAAGAGGTAGTTCCCCGTAAAGAGTACTACTAAAGACACACAACTAGGTGTCAAATCCCATACATACCGCTGCACGTCACACGTACGCACGACATGCCCGATATGCATAGATACAACTATGGCATCACAACATAACCATACAACATTACATCATTTATTAGAAGGCTCAGAAGAGCCAATACAATAAGATGTTACAAACAGGGGTCATAAGACCCAACGTTCAGAGCATTCAAACAAGCAAGCGGAAGTTAAACATGTATGTGTACAGACATCTACAAAAGTGGTTGGAGGATCCTGAAAAGCTACAACGACCCTACCAAAGGAACCAGACCTCTGTCTAGGATTCCCAAGCTAATCCGGTCAGCATCGAACTTCACATTGTAACGATCACTAATAAGACTGACGTCTCCTTTGCAAAACATAAATTAAGCAAACGTGAGTACAAAGGTACTCAGCAAGACTTACATCCGAACTATCTACATATGCATCAGTATCAATAAAGGGGATTGTGGAGTTTATTGTAGCAAGCTAGCTTTGACTCTTGGCTAACCTATACTACGACTACAAGTGCTTTGTTTGAGGGGGGATAGTGCACACGAGTCCACATATTCACCAATCAATACACCACTATGGATCCACTTCCGTCTCCCTACGAGAAGGCCATCCATAGCACTCACGCTTATCTTGCGCATTTTAGAGTATCCACTTCAAGTTGTCTATGAACCAAATAAGTTCTCCAAGTAGTCCACATTCAAGGACGCGGCTATTCGAACAGATTATTTCACCCTGTAGGGGTATACTTCTACACACACACCCTCGCCACTTATCATCATATGCATGTCATGCATCTCGGCAACCTTCAAGCGGAAGCATTCGTGTGGGCATCCGCCATGACCGTCAATCACACAAGACCCTAGTCTAGGATTATCGCCTATTTGTGACTGAACCCACACGGAAGTCCGGCCGAAGTTTCCACTACGGCCTCAAACGATGTGCGCAGGGTTCCCAAGCCCACCGTTCGGGTGCCACTTGGTACACCGTGGAACTATGCCTATATCGCATCATAGTCCACCCCGTCCGGCAGCGCTATGCACGGCCGCCAACACTTTTCCTACAAACACCAGAAACTAGTTGCAACTCCTGTACAGAGGTCTAGGCGATTAATGGGCCGAGAGCGTCAATTAAGTATCCCAATGTGCGGTAGTATCTTGTCTTGGATAACATACACAGAACTCAGTTCTTAAGGACGGTCCCAATGAGACAACCCGTCATGTACTACTACATGACCTCTCATCGCTACCTTTACCAAATCGTGTTCATACACTTAGCTCTCACACAATAGGATATGAACACTGCCATTCCGATTCATCACCCGGATGGATCACACCCGACACTACTCTAAGCTTAGCAGGCACAGTAAGTAAGAAAGCATGGATGAGTAAGCACAACAAGGCTAAAGCAGTTGCTACTCATGCTAAGTGGTTTCATCTATTTACTGTGGCAAAGATAGGTCATGCAAAGGAATGGATTCAACTACCAAGAACAGGTAACAGTTGAATCGTTGTTATCCTAATGCAGTAAAAGAGAGCAGGAGCAAGAGAGTGGGTTCATATCCGTATGCTCAACGGGGTTTTGCTTGCGTGACAGTCCTGAAGATATTACTTCTCTTCATGAGTGTCAAGGTTCACATCGTCAGAACCATCGTCTACCGATAGGGAACAAACACCGGCAAACAAGAAAGGAACACATTCAATGTGATGCAACAATCATGATGCATGAAATGGCATGTTAAGTTACTGAATTGACCCAGTGCTATAGGTAGTCATACTAAGTGAAGTGGAATTCAAACTTATACTAAATTCCAACTCCAACACTATTTATTAAATTATCCTAGTCATGAAATGTCCTACTTGGTGATGTTAACTTGCTCAAACATGCATGATCATGGCATAAACAGATTCATTGGATTTTTCTAATCATTTTTCATATATAATTTATTTTCATCTGACTTACATATAAGTTTTAAACATTTTATGAAAATAAATAAGTCATTTAAATTTTTTTAAATTTGTAGAAAAGCTTTACTACGTCAGCCTGATGTCAGGAGGACGTCAGCAGGTCAATAGGGCCGTCCAGGGTCAATCCTGACCAGTGGGACCCACTGGTCAGTGACCTAGCTAATTAACTAGGCCCTGGGCCCACTTGTTAGTGTCTAAGTAGATTAATTATGCAAATTAGTTATTTTTTATCTAACAATTAAACAGGGTCGGGCCCACCTATCTGCCATCCAGGGTCAACCCTTGGTTGGTTGGGTCAAAGCCACCGGCGGCTCAACACCGGCGATACCACACACGGTGGGGGTCGCCAGAAATCCTCCTCCGGCGACCATTTGGGTGGCGGAAGGCACCTACGGGTAGTTGGGGTTCGCGTGCATCCATTTGCGGCAATGGGAGGACGCGGGGTGCTCGGAGCTGGTGGCAGCGGCGACTTTGGCAGCGGCCGGAGCTCGGCAACGGCGGGGATGGCGTGTAGGGGTCGAGCAGGGCAGCACGGCTACAGGGAGAAGCAAAGGGAGCGCACAGGGGGATCGATGGCGTTAAGGGCGGCCTCTGGGAGGCTCCTGCGATGGCGAATCGATGAGGAGGAGCTTCGGGTCCGGCGATGAAGAACACGACGGCGACAGCGTTCGGGGGCATCCGGCAATGAGGGGCTCGGCAAGGACCTTCAAGGAGTCAAGGAGGAGCTCTAGGGCACATCCGTGGGGCGAGGGGATGGACGTGGCCATGGAGGTGCTCGCCGGGGCTCTCGGGCGACAGAGGAAAGAAGAGGAAGAGAGGTCCATAGGAGGGGGAGAGCTTGCGGGAGGTGAGGGCGAACCAGACGCCTCCCGTGGCCTTATCCCACTCGGCGATGAGGCAGTCAGGCAGCTGCAGCGCGGCATCCTCGCGCGATGCCGTGCCCTGTCACGCCTCTACTAGTAGGCGGAGGTTGAAGACGACTGGCAATTGACAGGTGGGCTGGGCCGGTTCTTCTGGCCAGGTAAGTTGGCCTAGGTAAGAACTTTCCTATTTCCTATTTTCTTTTCTATTTAATTCTTCTTTGTTTTGATCTAGAAAAATACTAGATCATTCTGGATAAATCCTGAAAATTGTATGGATGCCATATGAATTAATCTAGAGCCCCACAAAAAGATTCAGAATTATTGGACTTATATTTCTTTTATACTAGATATAAACCCAATTCAAAAAACTATGAATTAAATCAAATGCCACCAAATAAATGCTTATGCTATCCCAGAATTATTGGTTTGAATTTTAACCCTTGGCAATAATTTCAGAGTTTAGCACGAACATTTTCCTGGACACATTTGAAAATGTTGAGGTTGATCATTTCTTTTTATATGATTTATGAGGATTTGAGAAATTCCCTCAATGCACTTTTAGCAAAAAAAATAAACATGATGACATGAATGATCACAATGCAACTAATTACAGGTAATAATCCAGGGTTGTGACACCTCACCCCCACTAAACAAGAATCTCATCCCGAGATTCAAGCGTAGGGTAAGAAAACAGAGGGGACACTAACGATCACAACCTTCTTAGTCGACGTGCCCTTCTCACAGCTGTTGATTCATTGCATTATGTTGATCTTGACTTCTTTGCCTTCGGGCTCTTCATCCAACAGAAAGACAATAGGGATAGAAACCTCTAAAAGAATCGATCTTTACGAAGATCGAACGAGTCATGAGCAACTCATGGCATGAGACGTAATAACATCTCTCGAGCTAGGGCACGAAACACATGTCGAGAACAATGATTGAGGCAGATGACACAGGTTCAATTGGTAGGCAACAATTGCATGCTTAGAATAGATGGTGACAGAGTTTCAAGATAGCAAGGAGTTAGTTGCCCTTCATACCATATCGGGCACCTTAGGGAAGGTGACTCGTAGGATTATCCCTTAAGTGGCAAAAGGAATTACTTTTGATATAGAGATCATTGAAACTCTTCATACCAGCCTAAGACAATTCACAACGATCATTTGAAGGAATTCGAAAGAATGGCGTACTTAGATCGGAATCGAAACTAGAGCTATAAAACAACTCGGCAATGGAAGGCACATTCCAATTAATACCGAGGGTATAACCCAGTGTTTGAGCATGCTCTCAAGAACTTAAGCATTTCCATATTCATCAGGGTTTTTACCAACATCCGTGCCAAGTATCCTGGCAACACCTCATACTACCATGATGAGTAATGATGGAGGATGCAGATGCAAGGGAAGACAACACTTTCTCATGTTTCAACTTAGCTATGCCAAGGAAGCGAAATCTGGATGATCGACCGAGAGACATTTAGCACTCCGCTTCTAATGTTCTCCTTGATGTACTAGTGTAACCCCAATTGTAGGTCAGGTTTGCAATCTAGAACATCAAATAAAGGTCGGAGTTCGGGTTCTAAAAGGGGTCCATGAGAAATAACTTCTAGAGCAAGTCATACAAGGTCCTCATGGGGAGGTGGCCAACTTGCTAAAACAAAATATTATAATAGTAGGTCTTCCGGATAGGTATGTTAGCCACAACATCCCTTTGCCGGTTATAGAGAGACCATTGTTATTATTCTTGGGGAAACGTCCCAACCACTATATCTCCCTGAGACTCAGATTTGGTTGGTGCCGGGATATTCCAGACTCAGCATCTCTGAAGTGAAAAGATTGCAACACAAATTAAAAAGATGATGTTGAAAGATTCTCGGGAAATGAACTATGGAAGCCAGCTCCAATATATGAGTTGGATTGCAAGGCACAAGTGAACACAACGTCCAAGAAAAGCATGATCACATGGCCTTTCAACAAAACACTTCCGAGTTCGGGTTAGGAACCATCATTAAGGATTAGCAAAGCCCTTACATAAGTCCGGATTAGCTCTTAAGAAAGGACTTCTTTTCCTTGAACAACTTAATCAGTGGCTTGATATGCTAGGGATTGCATATGGAATGAAGATGATCAGTCTATCAAACCAGAGAATACTTTGCATGGGCATGATTGACTTGGGATTATTCCAAGAAACAAATCGACTTTTCTCAAGTTCATGGCGGCAACTTGCATCATATGCACATGAACTTTGAGTAAGTCACCTCTTACACCAAACATATACTTCATGTACATGACACGAAGATATTGTCTACAAAGTTTCCAACACCAGCTTAATGTCCATCACGAGTCATGGGATAGACGAGGATGTTGCCGGTGATCTCAACAACAATTCATCGAGGTATCCAAATGGATGGAATTCCACAACTATGACAACAAGGTGATAGCATTGGTCAGACCAAAAGATATAACAGTGTATGCTCGAGGATACATCCACGAGTAAAAACAACATTAGGAATGATCTTTGGTTCTTATTTTGATTAGTTAATGATAGCCCACACTAAAATCAAAGGTTGAACAAGAAAATAGATGCATCAATTGATCACAAGGATTAATTGATGAATATATCATCTTTCTTCAACACCCACACAAGATATCCCTTTGGAAATAACTAAGTCAGGCAAAGCTTTTATCTTTCAACTCTCCAAGTTGTTGTTTAGCTTAACCAACTAGTTCAGGGGTATCCAACACGGATTCTTGGAGAAGGGATGGTTTATAGAAAACCCATCTTTATCACAAACTCCACATAACGGTCAAGAAACACCTTGGTAATACTTCCGAGAAGACGTTCGGAAAATCATGATCCACCGATATGTTATCACGCTCGAGAGCAATTTTTCTTTTCATGGCAAGACGATATGATCAACAGAGCGAAGGATTGACACAATTCTAACTCATTGACCGAAAAGTGCACCATGGAAAATGGACTAGGTAACACGATCATTCTTAGTATGACAATTCAATGACCATCGCACCAAGAGTGAGATTATTGTCCATTAAATACCAAGCAACAAAGTTGCTAGGAGTATCGATTTCACACATCACGATTCACTTTTCGGTATTCTGGTTTCAACAACACAGAGACCGGGAATGAATGATGATGGCGAGAGGTATCACTACATCAAGATTTCATTAGAGGGAGTGCAGTTCTCAAGATATTCTTGACATGAAGAGGGTAATACCTCAAGGTAGAATAGAGCAAGAGCTGGATTGGCATTTTGATCTACGGAATACAATTGCTTTGACCCAATCCAAGAATGGACGAGGTACGGGAGTTTGCTTCTCCTAGTCATTCTGAAATAGAATGGCTTGACAGACCACAAGAATAGTCGACATCGATAACACAATGCATGACACACTCGTGACTATCCATTGATAGATAAAGGTCATAATACAATTGAAGAAAGGCAACTCAAGAGCACCTGAGTTTTCTTGAGTTGTAGATGCATGAATTGAATATATCAAACATAGTTCAACATGTCTCTTCTAGATAATCCATGCAGAATGAGGGATTGGCAGAGTCACAACTATGGGATGGAGGACTCATCAAGAGCGCTCATGTTGTGATCTTTCGTTCACAAAGAACTTCTGCCATAATTGATTCATGGTATTGGAAGAATGATATACCACAAACCTTGAGGACTATAACAAGGTTACTAAGCATCCTAAGAGAAAGAGGAAATACTATCAACAGAAGTGAGCGGAATGATTCTTGGGTTCAAGAACCCAGATACAGAATACCTATTGACTAAGTAGCATCGCAGCATGCCTTTGATAATGATGGCCAGAATTATCACACTGGAAACAAAAGACACGACTAGACTATTGGCTGGTTCACTGAACAACATGGTTTCCTAAACACCTTCATCAAACACGTCGAGGTAATGGAGTACCCCAACTCAGCAATTAGTGTGCTTTGTCTGGCCTGAAAGACATTGACTCAAGATGAAAGAGTTTGCAATTGCACAAAATAATTTAGGAACCTTGGATAACTCGGACATCATAACGGCTGTATGGGCATGAAATATGAGGCAACCTACACAAGAAAACTGACAACATGACAATGAATTCTTATAAAGGCATCAATCCAGAAAGACTACATCTTTCCTATAGGTCTCTAGCATAATAACTCGTAATCCTAATAGATATATGAGAATGCCTAGTTCTTATTCCCTGTAGAAAAGAAGAGGGTGACTCAGAATCAGAATGACACAAGGAAAGGAGTACAAAGAGCCTTACGTCCCCTTCCACAATCAATTCCCTTATATAACTAAAGCAGTTCTAGACTCAACATCGACCAGTTTGGCTTGATAATCCTACATGCAGTCAAGCTCTAATACCAAATCTATGGGGCCCCCAATCCTAAGCCATAGGAATCCAGCGTGTAACACATCACATCACTTTGCGGTCTCACGCACGGTTATCTCCACGGCTCCCACCTTACCTGGGCCGCGACCGTTTGTCTCTTTTGACTCACGTATGTGAATGTGTCGCTAGCATTCAAATGTCAAAGAACCCGGGCCGACATGTCTAGTTATAGAACCCAAGTGGTACATCCGTACAGGGATAGGCATATGTAACCCAGCAATGCAGGTTTCGATCTCTAGCGTGTGTAGATGAGTCATAGCAAGCTACAAGGACTCCATTGCACTGCGAATCATTTCCCCGAAGGGACAGACACAACAGCAAAGAAGGATACATGTCGGTCAATCAATGTGTCTGGAGCAGTAGCAAGCTACCAAGGCTCGGTGGAAGCACAAAGAGGTAGTTCCCCGTAAAGAGTACTACTAAAGGCACACAACTAGGTGTCGGATGCCATACATACCGCTGCATGTCACACGTACGCATGACATGCTCGATATGCATAGATACAACTATGGAATCACATAATAACCATACAACATTACAACATTTACTTAGAAGGCTTGGAAGAGCCAATACAATAAGATGTTACAAACAGGGGTCACAAGACCCAACGTTTAGAGCATTCAAACAAGCAAGTGGAAGTTAAACATGTCTGGGTATAGACATCTACAAAAGTGGCTGGAGGAGCCTAAAAAGCTACAACGACCTTACCAAATGAACCAGACCTCTATCTGGGATTCCCAAGCTAATCCGGCCAGCATCGAACTTCACGTTGTAACGATCACTAATAAGACTGACGTCTCCTCTACAAAACATAAATTCAGCAAACGCGAGTACAAAGGTACTCAGCAAGTCTTACATCAGAAGTATCTACATTTGCATTGGTATCAATGAAGGGGGTTGTGGAGTTTATTGAAGCAAGCCAGCTCTGACTCTTGGCTAACCTATACTACAACTACAAGTGCTTTCTTTGAGGTGGGATAGCGCACACGAGTCCACATATTCACCAATCAATACACCACTATGGATCCACATCCGTGTCCCTACGAGAAGGCCATCCATAGCACTCACACTTATCTTGCGCATTTTAGAGTATCCACTTCAAGTTGTCTATGAAGCACATAAGTTATCCAAGTAGTCCATATCCGAGAACGCGGCTATTCGAACAGATTATTCCACCCTACAGGGGTATACTTCTTCACACACGCTCTCGCCACTTATCACCATATGCATGTCATGCATCTTGGCAACCTTCAAGCGGAAGCACTGGCGTGGGCGTCAGCCATGACCGTCAATCACACAAGACCCTAGTCCAGGTTTATCGCCTATTTGAGACCACACGGAAGTCCGGCCGAAGCTTCTGCTACGGCCTCAAACGATGTGCGTAGGGTTCCCAAGCTTACCGTTCGGGTGCCACTTGGTACACCGTGCCACTGTGCCTATACCGCATCATAGTCCACCCCGTCGGGCAGCGCTATGCATGGCCGCCAACACTTTTCCTACAAACACCAGAAACTAGTTGCAACTCCTGGACAGAGGTCTAGGCGATTAATGGTTCGAGAGGGTCAATTAAGTATCCCAATGTGCGGTACTATCTTGTCTTGGATAACATACACAGAACTCAGTTCTTAAGGACGGTCACAATGAGACAACCCGTCATGTACTACTACATGACCTCTCATCGCTACCTTTACCAAATCGTGTTGTCGAGACCCTGATCCAAAGTCATAAGAATCCAGACTGTAACATATGACATCACTTTGCGGCCTCACGCATGGTAAGTTCCATGGCTGCAGCCTTAACTTAGCCGGGACCGTTTGCGTCTTTTGGCTCACGTATGTGAACATGTCACTGGCAATCAAACGATAGAGAACCCGGGCCGAAATAACTAGTCATAGAACCCAAGCGGCACATCAGTACGGAAACAGGCATACATAACCCAGCAATGCAGACGAGTCATAGCAAGCTACAGGGACTCCATTACACTGCGAGACATTTCCCCAAAGGGACAGACACAGCAGCAAAGAAGGATACATGTCGGTCAATCAATGTGTCCGGAGCAGTAGCAAGCTACCATGGCTCCGTGGAAACACAAAGAGGAAGTTTCCCATAAAGAGTACTACTAAAGGCACACGACTAGGTGTCGGATCCCATACATACCGTTGCACATCACACGTACGCACGACATGCCCGATATGCATAGATACAACCATGGCATCACAACATAACCATGCAACAACATGACTTTTATTTAAGAGGCTCAGATGAGCCTTGCATAATATGTTCTTACAGATAGGGGTCACATGACCCGACACTCAAGTCATACAAACATGTTCATAAAAACCAAGCGGAAGCATAAGTTGTCTTAGTAAAGACAGATGAAAGGTAAAAAGGCACATGGCGTGACTATCGACAGCCCGCCACAGGGCAAAGGTCATAGCTGGGACACCAGCTATTCGGCATCGTCGACATCTAGAAAGAACCCACTAGATGGGTCCTGGGTCTCATCTGTAACATTTACTAAGCAAACGAGAGAACAGACGTACTCAACAAGTCTTTAAAACAGACCTAGTCTATTCATGCTCATGTATCAACAAAGGGGCAGCTGGAGTTTATGCAGCAATGCCAGCTTTGACTCATGGCTAACCTACACTACTCCATTTTAACTCTTTGTTTACATTTTAGATATCGCACACGAGTCCACTAACTCCATAGCAATACACCACCATGGATTCACTTCCCTCTCTTGGAAGAGTGCCATTCACTATACTCACACTTGTCTTGATATTTTAATGAGTATCCATTTGATTATCTATGAACAGCATAAGTTCTCCAAGTAGTCCACATCCGAGGACGCGGCTATTCAAATAGTTTCATACCCTGCAGGGGTGTACTTCTTCACACACGCTCTCGCCACTTATCGATGTGTGCTCATAAAACCATGCACCTCGACAACCTTCAAGCGGATGCCCAGCGAGGGAGTTGGCCACGACTGTCAATCGCATAATACCTCTAGTCCAGGCTATCGCCTATTTGAGACTACACCCGCACGGAAGTTCGTCCGAAGTTTCCGCTACGGCCCCAAACGATGTGCGCAGGGTTCCCAAGCCCACCATTCTGGTGACCCTTGGTACACCGTGCCACTGCCTACTGCGTCGTAACCCACCTAGAGGGTCAGCTCTACGCACAGCCTCCAGCATGCTATAAACACCAGAAACTACTTGCAACTCCTGGACCAAGGACTAAGCGACTGATAAGTCGAGAGGGGTCGAGTTACCGGAACCCAATGTGTGGTAGCAACTAGTCTTGGATCACAAACACGGAACTCAGTTCCTAAGAACGGTCCCAATGAAACAACCCGCTATGTACTCCTACATAGCATCTCATCGCTACCTTTACCAAATTGAGTTCATCATAATATCACCACATCAGAACAACATCGTTTCACTCAGTTCATCACCCAGATGAATCAGACCTGACACAACTCTAAGCATAGGAAGCATAGCAGGCAAAGTAAGCTAAGCACATCATGGAACAAGCATCTACCAGGTATGCTAGGTTGCAAGGTTTAGCTATTTACTGTGACAATGTCAGGTTATGCAGCAGAATAGGATCATCTACCGCGTATGACTGACATGTGATCGACTGTCCTAATGCAATAATCAAGAGTAGGAGCGAGAGAGTGGGAGGTTATCGAAATGATCAAAGGGGTTGCTTGCCTTGCTAGGTAGCATAAAGGTTCTCTCCTTCACCGGGATACTCGGGGATATCCTCAGAAGCAGGGCCTACCGCAATGCAGATAAGAAATGATCAACACACGCAAGTGCAACAATATGATGCACGATCATGGCATGATAGCATGTATGGATGAGCTAATGTAACTAGTGCTCAAGTTAATTTGAAATGAGTTTGAATATAGGTTCAAAATTTTTCTTCATTTCAAATTCCATATATTAACCTCTTAGTAAATATCCATGTCCACCTACTTAGATTGTTCTAACTTCCATGACAATAGCACCATTGGATTCATTGGATTTTTTTGATAAATTTTCATATGTAAATTATTTTCATCTGATTTACAGATTAATTTATATGAATTTTTGAAGTTTTGAATAATTTCTGGAATTATTTTTAAACTAGAAAACGGAAAAATGACATCAGCCTGACGTCACTGTGACGTCAGCTGGTCAGCTGACCAGGTCAGAGTCAAACCTGACATGTGGCATCCACATGTCAGTGACTCAATCAATTAACTGAGTAATTAAAACTAATCCTACCTAATTAACAGATCTGGGCCCACATGTCAGTGACAGATTAGGTTTAATTAATTTAATTAATTAATTTGCTAATTAACCTAATTAACAGGGCCTGGCCCCACCTACCAGCGACCCAGGGTCAAACCCCCGTGGTCAACTCTGGCAAAACCCACCGGCGTTGAGCCGCCGGTGGCTCCAGAGATGGCGAAGGGGTTCGGGATCCCTCCTCCGGCGACCAAACGGGCGTCTGAGGGCACCAAACGAATCTACACGCACGCGAGCGTCCATTCCGACCCCTCCCAGGAGCTAAGATGGTCGGAATCAACGCCGGTGGCGACCTTGGCGGCTACCGCAGCTCGGGCGAGCACGGGCCCATCGAGCCAGACCTCAAATGAGGCACCTACGGCCTCCTAGGGCTTCCTGGGACCATCCTGAGCACGACCGCGTGCTCAGATGCGAGCTTGGGCCGCTTCAACTGCGGCCATGACCTCGCCTGCGGCGAGGAGCTTCGGGATCAGAGGTACTCGGCGCTAGAGGGCTCATTCGAAGGGGGAAAGAAGGGGGAAAGGACCAGAAGCTCATGGTGGTTGCAGCGACATCGAGAGGGTGCTCGGGGAGGGCCTAGAGACGGTGATCAACGACGGGTAAGCTTCGGGTCTGAGGAGGAAGACGAGCTCGGGGACGGTGCTTCGGGGCTCCTGGCGATGCGCAGCTCAGCGCGGAGGAAGAAGGCGATGAGGCAAAGCGATTGAGGGGCTTAGGGGTGAGGGGGAGCGGCTAGAATGATGGCGGCGAGCTCAAGCAGGGCTCGGCCATGGTGGAGCAGAGAAGAGGGAGAGGGCAGGGGCGAATGCAAGAGAGAGAGAGAGGGATGGGGACGGCAGCGGCGTCCTCATCCACTTGCCATCACGGCGAGGGGAACGTAGGCAAACAGGGAACCGCGTGGCAGCTCCGGCGAGCGCGCGCAGCGAGCACACGCCCGTCCTCCTGGCCGCCAGGAGGACGATGACCCCCTGGGCCAGGTGGGCCGGCCTAGCCTAGGCTTCTTCTTCTTTTCTTTTATCCTTTTCTCTGTTTTTTTCTATTTCTGACATTCGTTTATTTTCTATAATGGAGTTTGAATATTTCAAACTTATCTGAAAAGTTTCAGGATATTTTGAAAACTTAAATAATGATAATTTTTTAGTTAATATTTTCAGAGGCTTTATCATTTATTTTTAAATTGCTTTAGGTGTTCAATTAATTAAAATGATCCCTGTTATATTCCTATCCAAATTTACCAGACATAGGGAAAAAATTTAGTGGGCATTTTGGATTTGTTGAATTTTCACCAAATTTGAATTGTTTTGATTCAAAGTGAGCTTGGGGTTTCTTTTTGTTCCCCATTTCATGTTGATGCAATAGAATGAAACATGATGCAAGCACGTGCTATCCTAGGACATCTAGCTAGGGCTGTGACAACTCACCCCCACTCAAAAGAATCTCGTCCCGATATTTTGAAGTCGTTGGGAAGAGCGCCGGGTACTCTAGTCGAAGATGATCTTCTCTTTCCCATGTGGCCTCCTTCTCAGAATGGTGTGACCACCGAACCTTAAGAAACTTCATGTTCCAACGCCGAGTGGTACGCTCAGCTTGATCAAGAATATGAATAGGGTATTCTCGATATGTAAGGTTATCTTGGAGATCAAGTGCTACGTGGTCTACCTCACGGACAGGGTCCGAAAAGCAACGCCAAAGTTGCGAGACGTGGAAGACATCATGAACCCTGGAAAGATGTGGCGGAAGTTCCAATTGGTAGGCAACCTCTCCTCGTTTAGCAAGAATGCGAAAGGGTCCAATGTAATGAGGAGCCAACTTGCCCTTGATATCGAATCGATGGGTACCCTTCAGCGGTGTAACCCAAAGGTAAGCCTTCTCGTCAACTTCATAGGTCACAGCCTTATGATGGTGATCATATTGGCTCTTTTGCTGAGATTGGGCTGTTTTCAACTTTCCACGAATAATGCGAACTTGCTCCTCTGCATCCTGGATCATATCCGGGCCAAAGAGTTGCCTCTCTCAGGTGTCCGACCAGTTAAGAGGTGTTCAACACCTTCGTCCATAGAGAACTTCAAAAGGGGCTTTACCCAAGCTTGATTGATAACTATTGTTATAAGAAATTCAGCAAATGGAAGACACTTCTCCCAGTTCATACCGAAAGATATAACACAAGCTCGGAGCATGTCTTCGAGGATTTGATTGACTCGCTCAACTTGACCACTTGATTGCGGGTGGAAAGCAGTGCTAAAGGATAGATGAGCCCCCATAGCAGTTTGAAAAATTCCCAAAATCGGGAAGTAAAGATACTTCCACGGTCTGAGTTAATCTCCAAAGAAACACCATGAAGAGAAACTATTCGACAAACATACAACTCCGCTAGCTGACTAGCAGTTATGCTCTCCCGAACAGGAAGAAAGCACTTTGGAAAGACGGTCGATGACCACAAAAATAGCATTATACCCTCTCTTACTCCTGGGAAATCCGATAATGAAATCCATACCAACCTTATCCCATTTCCATTCGGGAATAGCTAAAGGTTGAAGGGTGCTAGCAGGCCTTTGATGTTCTGCTTTCACGCAACGGCAAACGTCGTAGTTAGCAACGAACTGAGCAATTTCTCTTTTCATCCTAGTCCACCAGAACCTCTGGCGTAGGTCCTGATACATCTTGGTACTACCCGGATGAATTGAGAGAGGAGAATCATGAGCCTCCTTAAGGATCAACTATCGTAGATGTTGCTTCTTCGGGATCACCAAACGGTTCTCAAATAAGACAACACCCTGATCATCTTCCGAGAAGCATCTAACATTACCCTTCTTAATGTTTTTCTTGATACGAGATATCCCGGCATCATGCTTCTGGGCTTCTATAATTTGATCCGTAAGTGTAGGTTTCGCCACCAAGTTGGATAGGAATCCTTGAGGAACAAGGTGAAGGTTCAACTTCCGAAATTCCTCATGGAGAAGTGGTTGACCTTGTTGTAACATCAGATTGTTACAGTAAGACTTATGACTTAGTGCATCAGCCATGACATTGGCTTTCCCCGGGGTGTAAGTTATCCCTAAGTCGTAATCTGTAATCAACTCTACCCACCATCTTTGCCCGAGATTCAAATCCAGCTGGGTGAATATATATTTTAGACTTTGGTGATCAGTGTAAATTTTGCAACGATTACCTAGAAGGTAATGTTGCAAGGTTTTCAATGCATGGACTACAGCTGCGAGCTCAAGATTATGTGTTGGATAATTATCCTCATGTGAAGGCACCTGTCGAGATGCATATGCAATCACATGACGATCTTGCATGAGAATGCAACCTAATCCTTGTCGTGAGGCATCACAATAGATAACAAAGTCCTTAGAGAAATCAGGTGGCACTAGAATGGGAGCAGAGGTCAGTCGTCTTTTCAATTCCTGAAAACTGTGCTTGCACTGTGGAGTCCACTTGAACTTTTTATCTTTCTTGAGGAGTTCAATCAGAGGTTTTGCAACTTTGGAGAAATTCTAGACAAACCGGCGGCAATAGCTCGCTAAGCCAAGGAAACTCCAAACTTGCTTAACCGATTCAGGTGGAGTCCAATCAAGGACGGCCTGAACTCTCTCAGGATTGATAGCAGTACCTTTACCAGATATCACGTGGCTTAGATAGGTCACTTATGGCAACCAAAATTCACACTTGGAGAATTTGGCGTACAGGCGGTGCTCTCGAAGTTTCATCAATACCAGCCTTAGATGCTCGGCATGTTCTCGTTCGTTCTTTGAGTAGATGAGTATATCGTCAAGGTAAACCACGACGAATTTATCTAAATACCCCATGAAGATCAAATTCATCAAGCGAGAGAAGGTGGCTGGGGCATTGGTTAAACCGAAGGACATGACGGTGTACTCGTATTGGCCATAACGAGTAACAAAAGCCATTTTTGGAATGTCCCCGTTCCTAATTCTGATTTGATGGTATCCCAACCTCAAATCCATTTTGGAAAAGACAGAGGATCCAGCAAGTTGGTCATACAAGTCGTTGATCCTGGGGAGCGGATACTTGTTCTTTATGGTTACCAGATTCACTGGCCGATAATCCACAACCATCCGATCCGAACCATCCTTCTTCTTGACGAAGAGAATGGGACAAGCCCAAGGAGAAGAACTGGGACGAATGAAACCTTTCTTCAAAGCCTCATCGAGTTGGATCTTAAGTTTGGCTAGTTCTAAGGGTGCCATCTTATAGGGTCTTCTGGCTATTGGGATGGTCCCTGGGATGAGCTCTATCACAAACTCAACATCTCTGACAGAAGGAATTCCTGGCAGTTCTTCTGGAAAGACATCTGGAAAGTCACGGAGTAGTGGAATATCTTCTAATTCTGGAAGATGGCTAACAATGAGGGAATAGAGTTGGTGCTTGGTTGTTCGAGTGGAGACATTAACTATCTCACACGATGGATGTGTAAGTTGAAAATTCCTAGAATGAGTATCAATCTTGGCATAGTGGGCTTCATCCAATCCATGCCTAGAATGATATTAATGTCCGAAGACCTGAGGGCTATCAAAGATGCTAGGAAGACTAATCTATCCACCCAAATCTCATTATCATGGCTCACTCTAGAAGTTTGCCATTTTGAACCTGGAGTCTTCACTACTAAAGGAGTAGGCATATCACAAAAAGACATGTTATGCAACCGTGCGTAACTTTCTGATATAAAAGAATGAGATGCCCCGGTATCAAAAAGAATAGATGCTAAATGACTATTGACAAGGAGCGTACCTAGGATAACATCCGGATCCTCAAGGGCTTCCTCAGCAGACACATAGTTCACTCGTCCACGAGCAGGAGCTGGCTTCACAAAGAAGGCTTTTCCTGGCTTTCCACGTCCAGCGGGCTTAGCATTATTCTAGGGACACTCACGGGAGTAGTGTCCTGGTTCTCCACACGTATAGCAAACAACGGTGGCACGGAGAGCAACATTGGCAGGCGGTCCTCCCAATGGTCTGACTAGAGGGTTGGGCTGAATTGGGCGAGGTGCCTGGAAGGATGGCCTCGCATTGTATTTTGGCGGCAGAGCTGCGTTGGGCACCCAGACCCGGTGTTTATTGGGGCCCGAGCCAGATGTGGGGTTGAAGTCACGGTTGTGCTTTCTCGTGGCCTCATAATTAGTCTGTCTAGTCTCAGCATTGATAGCCTTGTTGACAAGAGCCTGGAAAGTGGTGCACTCATGTAAGCGCAGGTCTCGACGGAGCTCAGGATTAAGTCCCTAGTGGAACCTACCCTGCTTCTTGGCATCAGTAGAAACTTCCTCAGGAGCATAGTGAGCAAGGTGACCAAACTCATGACTATAAGCATCCACTGACAGTCTGCCCTGGGTGAAGGCACGTAATTGCTCTCTCTTCTGATCCATCAGCCCTTCCGGGACGTGATGGGTACGAAATGTGGCACTGAACTCTGCCCAAGTTGGTGCGGGGCCTACGGGACGCATGGCTTCAAAAATTTCCCACCACAGATTGGCGGCACCTTCTAGAAAGTAAGTTGCAAAGGTCACCTTGTTGGCCTCGGTCACATTGGCAGCCCGGATCTTGCGATACATGCTAGTTAACCAGTCATCCATCCCGAGTGGGTCGACCGAATGATGATACTTGGGTGGGCACAGTCTGATGAAATCACCAAGTGATACGCCATCATTGAGATCATTGCTTGGAGCACGTGCTGTGTTCTGCTCAATTCTTTCCAATAGCCTGTTGGTCTCCCTCTTGTTCCTTTCAGCTTCTAGCATCACTTCCGCCAGAGAAGGCACATGTGGTAGATCCTCTTGCCTTGGCTGGCTTCCCTCGCCCTGCTCAGGGGCAGGCACGGGGTTATTCCTAGTTGCCACCATCCTAGAAAAACAAACCCACAGCTTAATCATAGGGGACAACAACTCTAAGACATGAGATAAGGAATGTACTGGACAACATGGCGTGTAGGGTAAACACCAATCAACATGGTAAAACAACTGCCTTATGAACACCATGATTCATACACACCATGACATAGTTCAGTACAAGCCAAGCTGAAATACAACTACGGAGAGATGACACAACTCATCGAAGGCATTACAAGCTTCCTATAAATTATCTATCTACACCTCCGAAACTCAACTCTCAACCTCATCATATCCCACAAGACACGCAGGACTATGGCGATACGATTACTACCATGCTAGAACTACATCCACGTACTCAAGCATCGTCATAGAATGCCTCATACAGGTTACCCCCATGACCCGGGAGCTGAACCTGAGGATTTGGAAACACTCTAGCCTGTGATCCCTGGGAAGCGTAAGGACACGGGTGTGGCCTTGGTCCCCTTGTCGGCGGAAACAGCGGTCCTAGAACAGGGGTGATGCCTCCAACATTGGGCCAGTCTACGTGTGCTGGCAGATGGGTCCGCGATGGGGTCAGCATCTCCAAATCTCCATAGCCTGTCTGCACGACAGGTGCCAACTGTGTTAGGGCTGTCCAAAGACGTGCACTGGTGGCATAAAGCTCCATGCGAAGGGCACGTGCATCAGAATCCCTGTTCTCCAACATCTAAGCGGTCACCTGCAGCCTAGGGTCCTCATGGAAATGATCATAGTAGACTGCACTAAGATAACCATCCTCTCCTCCCATAGAAGCAGGAACATAGCAGAACTCGGAGTTCTGAAGCAGACCATGGTGGAACCTCATGATAGTCAGCATGGTGTAAGAGGCCTCCTGAACTGCCATATCTATGGTGACACCTAATCCATAAGTCCAGTGAAGCGGCTCTGCAGCTCTAGTGTATGAAGGATAAATCTTGACAGTACACAGATACTGACTCTGGTTGAAATCTCAATATTGTTCCTCCACTATGTACTATGGGTACCGATGGTATCCAGCCTCCATCATGACTCTAACCAACATGGCTGTGTGACCCGGTACATCGATGCACCTGGCCAGACGAACCACCTGACGGGAAGGACGAGGGGGCATCTAAAATAGAGAATGATGCAAAGTCATTAGAGACTCGAGCAGAAATTGGACAACATAACGGCTGTAATTGCTTAAAAAGGATTTTGAGACAACTGCAAAAGATTGGAAAAGCATAACCACCCGACTTTCTAGACTCAAATCTCGTCTCCATCTATTTGTCACACCAACAATACTTGACTACCTACATTCACTTGCAACAAGCTAACTAGTGGTCCATGGTTAGTAACTCGGCATCCTAAGCAAATGGATGAGTAGCCTAGTTCTTATCCCCGTAGAAAAGATGAGAATGACACGGCATAGCATAACTTGGGAAGAGGAGTAAAAAGAGCCTTACGTTCCGTTCCACAATCAATTCCCCTACTTTTCTATAGTGTTTCTAGACTCAACTTCAACTGATTTGGCTTGGTAGTCCTACCGTCAGTCAGGCTCTGATACCAACGCTGTCGGTACCCCGATCCTAAGTCATAAGAATCCAGACTGTAACATATCACATCACTTTGCACCCTCACGCACGGTAAGTTCCACAGCTGCAGCCTTACCGTAGCCAGGACCGTTTGCGTCTTTTGGCCCACGTATGTGAACATGTCGCTGGCAATCAAACGACAGAGAACCCGGGCTGACATAACTAGTCATAGAACCCAAGCGGCACATCCGTACGGAAACAGGCATACATAACCCAGCAATGGAGGTGTCAGCCTCAAGCGTGTGTAGACGAGTCATAGCAAGCTACAGGGACTCCATTACACTGCGAGACATTTCCCCGAAGGGACAGACACAGCAGCAAAGAAGGATACATGTTGGTCTATCAATGTGTCCGAAGCAGTAGCAAGCTACCATGGCTCGGTGGAAGCACAAAGAGGCAGTTTCCCGTAAAGAGTACTACTAAAGGCACACGACTAGGTGTCGGATCCCATACATACCGTTGCATGTCACACATACAGATGACATGCCCGATATGCATAGATACAACCATGGCATCACAACATAACCATACAACAACATGACTTTTATTTAAGAGGCTCAGATGAGCCTTGCATAATATGTTCTTACAGATAGGGGTCACATGACCCGACACTCAAGTCATACAAACATGTTCATACAAACCAAGCGGAAGCATAAGCTGTCTGAGTACAGACAGATGAAAGGGTAAAAAGGTACATGGCCTGACTATCTACAGCCTGCCATAGGGCAAAGGTCAGAGCTGGGACACTAGCTATTCAGCATCGTTGACATCTAGAAAGAACCCACCAGATGTGTCGTGGATTTATCACGGCAGATGTCCGGGTGAACGGACTTGGATTCGAGGCCATCGCTAATCTGATGGACTCAAAGGGGTTGATTGGGACGAAGGACACGGGTTTACCCGGGTTCAGCCCCTCAAGTCAAGGTAATAGCCTACGTCGTGCTTGTGCTTGTATTGCTTGTTGTATCGATTACAAGGGATCTAAAGCTTGACCTAGTTCTCGATCACCTCCTTATAAGTCACCCCGGGTCTGCCTTTATATAAGAGGTTAGGACCACGGGTCTTTACAATTGTCTAACCGACTCTCATCGTCTATCCGAGTCTTACTCTATCTTCTTCTCCAAACTGTCTCCGAGCGGCTTGCACGCCCGGGTCTTCTCAGTCCAAGCCACCTTGCGGCCCAGACCATGAGCCGTCTATCTTCATGGGCTGTTGGCTTTACGGCTCACCCTTGGGCCGGCTCATGAGCCATCAACATGACCCGGAGCCTTCAAGGGCGGGTCATATTGCGGGGTTATATCCCCAACAACATGGATCCTGGGTCTCATCTGCAACATTTACTAAGCAAACGTGTGTACAAACATACTCAGCATGTCTTTAAAATAGACCTAGTCTATTCATGCTCATGTATCAACAAACGGGGAGGTGGAGTTTATGCACCAATGCCAGCTTGGACTCATGGCTAACCTACACTACTCAATTTTAACTCTTTGTTTACATTTTAGATATTGCACAGGAGTCCACTAACTCCATAGCAATAGACCACCATGGATTCACTTCCCTCTCCTGGGAGAGTGTCATACACGGTACTCACACTTGTCTTGATATTTTTATGAGTATCCATTTGATTATCTATGAACAACATAAGTTCTCCAAGTAGTCCATATCCGAGGACGCGGCTATTCGAATAGTTTCATACCTTGTAGGGGTGTACTTCTTCACACACACTCTCGCCACTTATCGATGTGTGCTCATAAAACCATGCACCTCGGCAAACTTCAAGCGGATGCCCAGCGAGGGAGTCGGCCGCGATCGTCAATCGCATAATACCTCTAGTCCAGGCTATCGCCTATTTGAGACTGGACCCGCACGGAAGTCCGGCCGAAGTTTCCGCTACGACCCCAAATGATGTGCGCAGGGTTCCCAAGCCCAGCATTCGGGTGACCCTTGGTACACCGTGCCACTGCCTACCACGTCGTAACCCACCTAGAGGGTCAGCGCTACGCACGGCCTCCAGCATGCTATAAACACCAGAAACTACTTGCAACTCCTGGACCAAGGACTAAGCGACTGATAAGTCGAGAGGGGTCGAGTTACCGGAACCCAATGTGTGGTAGCAACTAGTCTTGGATCACAAACACGGAACTCAGTTCCTAAGAACGGTCCCAATGAGACAACCTTCTATGTACTCCTACATAGCCTCTCATCGCTACCTTTACCAAATCGAGTTCATCATAATATCACCACATCAAAACAACATCATTTCACTCAGTTCATCACCTAGATGAATCAGACCTGACACAACTCTAAGCATAACAAGCATAGCAGGCAAAGTAAACTAAGCACATCATGGCACAAGCATCTACCAGGTATGCTAGGTTGTAAGGTTTGGCTATTTACTGTGGCAATGTCAGGTTATGCACTAGAATAGGATCATCTACCATGTATGACTGACATGTGATCGACTGTCCTAATGCAATAATCAAGAGCAGCAGCAAGAGAGTGGGAGGTTATCGGAATGATCAAAGGTGTTGCTTTCCTTGCTGGGTAGCGGAAAGGTTCTCTCCTTCGCCAGGATACTCGGGGGTATCCTCAAAAGCAGGGCCTACCGCAATGCAGATAAGAAATGATCAACACATGCAAGTGCAACAATATGATGCATGATCATGGCATGATAGCATGTATGGATGAGCTAATGCAACTAGTGTTCAAGTTAATTTGAAATGAGTTTTAATATAGGTTCAAAATTGTTCTTCATTTCAAATTCCATATATTAACCTATTAGTAAATGTCCATGTCCACCTACTTAGATTGTTCTAACATGCATGACAATAGCACCATTAGATTCAGTGGATTTTTCTGATAAATTTTCACATATAAATTATTTTCATCTGATTTAAAGATTAATTTATATGAATTTTTGAAGTTTTGAATAATTTCTGCAATTATTTTTAAACTAGAAAAGGGAAAATGACATCAGCCTGACGTCACTGTGACGTCAGCTAGACAGCTGACCGGGCCAGAGTCAAACCTGACATGTGGGGACCACATGTGACTCAATCAATTAACTTATTAATTAAAACTAATCCTAACCAATTAACATATCTGGGCCCACATGTCAGTGACAGATTAGGTTTAATTAATTTAATTAACTAATTTGCTAATTAACCTAATTATCAGGGCGTGGCCCCACCTGGCAGCGACCCAGGGTCAAACCCCCGTGGTCAACTCCGGCAAAACCCACCGGCGTTGAGCCGCGGGTGGCTCCAGAGATGGCGGAGGGGTTCGGGATCCCTCATCCGATGACCAAACGGGCGGAGGAGGGCACCAAACGAATCTACATGCATGCACGCGTCCATTCCGACCCCTCCAAGGAGCTGAGATGCTCGGAATCGATGCCGGTGGTGAGCTTGGCGGCCGCCGAAGCTCGGGAAAGCACGTGCTCATTGAGGCGGAGCTCAAACGAGGCACCTAAGGCCTCCTAGGGCTGCCTGGGACCATCTTGAGCACGACCGCATGCTCAGACGCGAGCTTGGGCTGCTGCAACGGCGGCCACGACCTCGCCGGTGGCGAGGAGGTTTTGGGCTCGGAGGTACTCGATGCTAGAGCGCTCATTCGAAGGGGGAAAGAAGGGGTAAAGGACAAGGAGCTCACGGTGGTTGCAGCGACGTCGAGAGCGGGCTCAGGGAGGGCCTAGAGACGGCGATCAACGGCGGGAAGCTTCGGGTATGAGGAGGAAGACAAGGTCGGGGATGGCGCTTCGGGGCTCCTGGCGACGCGCAGCTCAGCGAGGAGGAAGAAGGCGACGAGGCGGAGCGATTGACCGGCCAAGGGCGAGGGGGAGTGGCTAGAACGACGGTGGCAAGCTCGAGCAGGGCTCGGCCATGGCGGAGTAGAGAAGAGGGAGAGGGTAGGGGACAAATGCGAGAGAGAGAGGGATGGGGACGATAGCGGCGTCCTCATCCAGTCGCCAGCGCGGCGAGGGGGACACAGGCAAGTAGGGAGCTGCGTGGCAGCTCCCGCGAGCGCGCACAGCGAGCACACGCCCGTCCTCCTGGCCGCCAGGAGGACGATGACCCCCCTGGGCCAGGTGGGCCGGCCTGGCCTGGGCTTCTTCTTCTTTTTCTTTTATCCTTTTCTCTATTTTTTCTATTTCTGACATTTGTTTATTTCTTTTGCAGGTACAAATGACTTTATAAAATATCCCATATATTTTCTATAATGGAGTTTGAATATTTCAAACTTATCTGAAAACTTTCAGGATGTTTTGAAAACTTAAATAATGATAATGTTTTATTTAATATTTTCAGAAGCTTTATCATTTATTTTCAAATTGCTTTAGGTATTCAATTAATTAAAATGATCCCTGTTATAATCATGTCCAAATTTACCAGACATAGGGAACATTTTTAGTGGGCATTTTGGATTTGTTGAATTTTCACCAAATTTTAATTGTTTTGATTTAAAGTGAGCTTGGGGTTTCTTTTTGTTCCCCATTTTATGTTGATGCAATAGAATGAAACATGATGCAAGCACATGCTATCCTAGGACATCTAGCTAGGGATGTGACACGTGTTCATACACTTAGCTCTCACACAGTAGGATATGAACACTGCCATTCCAATTCATCACCCGGATGGATCAGACCTGACACGACACGACTCTAAGCTTAGCAGGCACAGTAAGTAAGAAAGCGTGGATGAGTAAGCACAACAAGGCTCAAGCAGTTGCTACTCATGCTAACTGGTTTCAACTATTTACTGTCGCAAAGATAGGCCATGCAAAGGAATGGGTTCAACTACCAAGAATAGGTAACAGTTGAATCGTTGTTATCCTAATGCAGTAAAATAGAGCAGGAGCAAGAGAGTGGGTTCATATCAATATGCTCAATGGGGTTTGCTTGCCTGACAGTCGTGAAGATATTACTTCTCTTCATTAGTGTCAACGTTCACATCGTCAGAACCATCGTCTATCGAGAGGGAACAAACATCGGCAGACAAGAAAGGAACACATTCAATGTGATGCAACAATCATGATGCATGAAATGGCATGTTAAGTTACTGAATTGACCTAGTGCTATAGGTAGTCATATTGAGTGAAGTGGAATTCAAACTTATACTAAATTCCAACTCCAACATTATTTATTAAATTATCCTAGTCATGAAATGTCCTACTTGGTGATGTTAACTTTCTCAAACATGCATGATCATGGCATAAACAGATTCATTGGATTTTTCTCATCATTTTTCATATATAAATTATTTTCATCTGATTTTTACATATTATTTTCTATGATTTTTAGAAGTTTTAAACATTTTATGAAAATAAATAAGTCATTTAAATTTATTTAAATTTCTAGAAAATATTTACTGCGTCAGCCTGATGTGAGGATGACGCCAGTTGGTCAACAGGGCCGTCCAAGGTCAATCCTGACCAGTGGGACCCACTTGTTAGTGACCTAGCTAATTAACCGAGCCCTGGGCCCACTTGTCAGTGGCTAATTTGATTAATTAAGCAAATTAGTTATTTTTTTATATCTAACAATTAAACAGGGCCAGGCCCACCTGTCTGCCAGCCAGGGTCAACCCCTGGTTGGTTGGGTCAAAGCCGCCAGCGGCTCAACACCGGCGATAGCAGACATGGCGGGGGTCGCCGGAAATCCTCCTCCGGGGACCATTTGGGCGGAGGAAGGCACCTACGGGTAGCTCGGGTCCGCGCGCATCCATTTGCGGCAATGGGAGGACGCAGGCTGGTCGGAGCTGGCGGCAGCGGCGACTTTGCCGGCGACCGGAGCTCGACAACGGAGGGGATGGCGGCTAGGGGTCGAGCAGGGCAGCGTGGCTATGGGGAGAAGAAAAGGGAGCTCATAGGGGGCTCCATGGCATCGAGGGCGGCGTCGGGGAGGCTCCTGCGATGGCGAATCAGCGAGGATGAGCTTCGGGGGCCGGCAATGAAGAATACGATGACGACAACGTTCGGGGGCATCCAGTGATGAGGGGCTCGGCGAGGACCTTCAAGGAGTCAAGGCGGAGCTCTGGGGCACATCCACAGGGCGAGGGGATGGACGTGGCCACGGAGGTGCTTGCCGAGGCTCTCGAGCGACTTAGGAAATAAGAGGAAGAGAGGGTCAGAGGAGGGGGAGAGCTTGCGGGACATGTGGGCGATCCAGACGCCTCCCGTGGCCTTATCCCACTCGGCGATGAGGCAGGCAGGCAGCTGCAGCGTGGCGTCCTCGCGCGATGCCGTGCCCTATCTCACCTCTGCCAGTAGGCAGAGGTTGAAGACGACTGGCAATTGCCAGGTGGGCTGGGCCAGTTCTTCTGGCCAGGTAAGTTGGCCTAGGTAAGAACTTTCCTATGTCCTATTTTCTTTTCTATTTAATTCTTCTTTATTTTGATCTACAAAATACAAGATCATTCTAGATAAATCCTGAAAATTGTAGGGATGCCATATGAATTAATCTAGAGCCCCACTAAAAGATTCAGAATTATTGGACTTATATTTCTTTTATACTAGATATAAACCCAATTCAAAAAACTATGAATTAAATCAAATGCCACCAAATAAATGCTTATGCTATCCCAGAATTAATGGTTTGAATTTTAACGCTTGCCAAATAATTTCAGAGTTTAGCAGGAACATTTTCCTGGACTCATTTGAAAATGTTGAAGTTGATCATTTCTTTTTATATGATTTATGAGGATTTGAGAAATTCCCTGAATTCACTTTTAGCAAAAAAAATATACATGATGACATGAATGATCACAATGCAACTAATTACAAGCAATAATCTAGGATTGTGACAGAAGAAATCTCGGATGAAGAAGAGGCCCCCCTGCTTCAGCTAGGAGATATGCACGTGGAGTTCAAGAAATCAAGCCTCCCAAACACAAGGCGAAAACCCAAGGTTCTATTTATTCCTTCTCGTTTCCTACAGGAAAGCAAGGAAGAATTATGTCAAAAGGATATTGAAGCTTGAGCAAGAAGTGGACGATTTGAGAGAGCAGAATTTATGCTTAGGAGGAAACTAGAAAAGCTTCCAACCTCATCAACAACTCCCACATCATCACCTCCGAAGCCAGACAACTAAACACATGTGTATGCGCACTCCCCTTGGCTTGTGCCAAGCTTGGGGGAGATGCCTCGGTATCGTATCACCACCACATCTTTCGTTTTATTTTTATTTTTATTTTCATCATCTTTTCTTAGTTCAATACTTTTGGTTATATCTTGATCTAGTAGAATAAAGTTTTCGTGTGATCTAGCTTTGAGTCTTTGCTTTATGATTCCCCCTATGTAAGCAAGTCTGTGAGTTATCTAATGAAAAGTGCTTTTGAGTCGAGGGCCTTGCTTCGTATGATTTTAATCCTGATAAAGATGAAGTAGAAAGAAGTATAGAATAAAAGCAAAGTGTACATATGAAAATCTTATGGGTAGTGATGACTTCACGTATAAAAACTATGTCGATTGAAACCTGTTGTGGGTTGACAAATATAGCTGTTGGTCATTGGGGCAATTAAAATGAAGTGATAAAGAAAGAGAGGTTAACATATAAATATATTATCTTGGACATCTTTTATGATTGAGAGCACTCATTAAAATATTATATGCTAATAAGTTGATGTTGGACAAGGAAGACAACATAATTGTTTATGTTTGCTTATTTCCGAATAGAAGATATATTGTTATAGATCCCTCAACATGTGTTGCTTGCTTCCACCTCATATCAGTCAAAACTTCCGCACCAAGTAGAGATACTACTTGTGCATCCTAACACCCTTAACCCAGTTTTTCGAGTCCACCATACCTACCTAAGGATAGAATAAGATCCTTCAAGTAAGTCGTCATCAGTGCAAGCAATAAAAATTGCTCTCTAAATGTGTGATCTATAAGTGTGAGGAAAATAAACTTTATATGAACTTGTGATAGGGAAGACATAAAAGCGACGGACTGCATAATAAATTTCTCTATCACAAGGGGCAATATAAAGTGACGTTCTTTTGCATTAAGAGATTGTTCATCCAATTATAAAAGCGCATGACAACCTCTGCTTCCCTCTACGAAGGGCCTATATGTCACTTTTATTTTCTAGTACTTCCTTTATGCAAGAGTCGTGGTGATCTCAATGACCTTCGTTATTTTCGCCTTTATCTTCTAGCAAGTGCCACATGTTGGGGAATGATCTAGGCACATATATCCATTCAGAAGTGGGCGAGCATGAGTTGTTACTGTTGATGTTACCCTTGAGGTAAATAGTTGGGGGGCAACACTATAAGCCCCTATCTTTCTTTGTGTCCGATTGAAAATTTGAACTCATAGGTACCTCGTGAGTGTTAGAAATTGTGAAACACTAAAAGATGATTGAGTATGTGGGTTTGCTTTACAAGCTCATATATTGACTCTTTCCTACATTGTGATAAATTGGAATTGCTTCAATGACTGAGATCATAGTTTGTCAGTTCTCAATAGAGTTCTTGATCCATACTTTGCCATTGTGAATGAATTGTTACTTTAGCATAAAAATTATATGTCAAAATATATTGCTGTTCAAAAGATGATCATGATGCCTTCATGTTCATATTTTATTTTATCGACACCTCTATCTCTAAACATGTGGGCATATTTATTGATTTCGGCTTCCGCTTGAGGACAAGCAGGGTCTAAGCTTGGGGGAGTTGATACGTCCATTTTGCATCTTGATTTCATATTGAAATTTATTGCATTATGGGCTGTTATTACACATTTTGGTATAGTACTTATGCCTTTTCTCTCTTATTTTACAAGGTTTACATGAAGAGGGAGAATGCCGACAGCTGGAATTCTGGACTAGGAAAGGAGCAAATCTGAGATACCTATTCTACGCAACTCCAAAAGTCCTGAAAATCTATGGAGAATTATTTTGGAATATATAAAAAATATGGGCGAAAGAAATACATCAGGAGGCCCACCAGGGAACCACAAGCCTGCTAGCCACGGCCCCCCTGGCCGCGGCAAGCGAGCTTGTGGCCCACCTGGCCACCCTTCGGTGACCATCTTCTGCTATATGGAGGGTTTCGTCGAGGACACATTCATAAGAGACCTTTCGGGATGAAGAGCCTCCGTCTCGAGGCGGAACATGGGCAGAACCAATATAGAGCTCTGGCAGGGCGATCCTGCTAGTGAAACTTCCCTCCCGGATAGGGAAATCGAAACCCTTGTCATCGCCAATGGTCCTCTCATTGAGAGGGGGTCAATCTCCATCAACATCTTCACGAGCACCATCTCCTCTCCAAACCCTAGTTCACCAGTACATATGGGTTGCTAGTAGTGTTGATTACTCCTTGTAGTTGATGCTAGTTAGTTTACTTGGTGGAATATTCTATGTTTAGCTCCTTGATCATCATTAATACTCCTCTGATTATGAACATGAACATGTTTTGTGAGTAGTTATGTTTGTTCCTGAGGACATGGGATAAGTCTAGTTATAAGTAATCATGTGAATTTGGTGTTCGTTCGATATTTTGATGAGATGTATGTTGTCTCTCCTCTAGTGGTGTGATGTTAACGTCGACTACAAACACTTCAACATTATTTGGGCCTATAGGAAGGCATTGGGAAGTAATAAGTAGATGATGGGTTGCTAGAGTGACAGAAGCTTAAACCCTAGTTTATGTGTTGCTTCGTAAGGGGTTGATTTGGATCCACATGTTTCATGCTATCGTTAGATTTATCTTAATTCATCTTTCGTAGTCGCGGATGCTTGCGGGAGGGATTAATCATAAGTGGGAGGCTTGCCCAAGTAAGGGCAGCACCCAAGCACCGGTCCACCCACATATCAAATTATCAAAGTAGCAAACGCGAATCAAATGAGCATGATGAAAACTAGCTTGACATAAATTCCCATGTGTCCTCGGGAGCGCTTTGCTGTATATAAGAGTTTGTGATGCTTGTCCTTTCCAATAAAAAGGATTGGGCCACCTTGCTGCACCTTTGTTACAATTGTTACTTGCTACCCGTTACGAATTATCTTATCACAAAACTATCTGTTACCGATAATTTCAGCGCTTGCGGAGAATTCCTTACTGAGAACCACTTGTCATTTCCTTCTGCTCCTCGTTGGGTTCGACACTCTTACTTATCGAAAGGACTACGATAGATCCCCTATACTTGTGGGTCATCACCCCCGAGGGTCGCTCGGGGTTATTCGTTTCGTGTGTACGGTGCAAGGATATGCGGGTGGTGATCTCACATTGCTTTTGGGTGCGGGCAAGGCGGTTTTGTCGATGTCGATCAGCACGTCCCGCAGCCATCATGGTCCGGCTTATGAGCACGAGGCACTGCCAGGCATGGACACGGAGTGCGCTGGCTAATGTGCGCGAGGTAATGCAGGGCCGAACGCGGGGTCCGTCGGCTGATATGCATGGGGCGCTGCCGAGGGACAACGCGGGGTACGCCGGCTGATGAGCGTGGGGCGCTACCAAGGGTGGACGCAGGGTCCGTCGGCTGATGAGCGCGAGGCACTACCGAGGGCGGACGCGGGGTCCGCCGGCTTGATGAGCGCGGGGCGCTGCTCTGGGCGGGTGCTGGATCCGCAAGCTTGATTAGTGCGGTACGCTGCCAAGGCCGGATGCGGTGTCCGCCGACTGATGGGTGTGGAGCCCTGCCAAGGGCGGACGCGGGGTCCGCCGGCTGTCAAGCGCGAGGCGCTGCTGGAGGTGGACGCGAGGTCCGCCGGCTGATGAGTGCGAGGCGCTGCCCGACACAGACTTGCGATCCGCCTACTGGTGGGCGTGGAGCCCTATCGAGGGCGGACGCGGGGTCCGCCGGCTGTCGAGCGTGAGGCGCTGCCAGAGGCGGACGCGGGGTCCGCCGGTTGATGAGCGCGAGGCGCTGCCAGGCACAGATGTGCGCTCCGACGGTTGGTGGGCATGGGGCACTACCGAGGGCGGACATGGGGTCCGCTGGCTATCGAGCGCGAGGCGCTGCCGGAGGCGGACGCTGGGTACGCCGGCTGATGAGCGTGAGGCGCTGCCAGGCACTAACGTGCGGTCCGCTGGCTGCTATGCAGGGGGCGCTACTAGAAGTAGCCTCTAAGCCTCCAGGCAAGGAGGTTCATTGCTTCTTTGGCGTCGATGAGGCAGTTGTTGGCGATGACAGCCGACTCGACTTGGCACTCGCGGAGCACGCTGGCACACCCGTTGCGTGTAGCCTTCGAGCCTCCGAGTGCTTAAAGGGGGTCATGGCCGGTCGGACCCGAACAATCGGGCATCATGGCGGACGGGCAGTCGGACGGGCCTTCCAGCCGGCCCGATGTTGAATCGGCCGGGCAAGCTGGGTCGCGTCTGTCCGTCCGAGTGACAAAACACGCAAAAGGGCAAGCATACGTCTTTTTTTAACCGGCTGGGCACCCAGCCCTTGACTTTTCTAACCGTCTCCATGCGAGCAGCCGGCTCCCACCTCTTCCTTTCTTTCTTCTTCAGCCAGCCACGGGCAGCCGCAAAGCAGGAGGCGGCAGCCGGCCAGGCCGGCCGGGTGGCGGGCTAAGTCGGCAGGCCGGGAGATGGGGCGGAGCCAACAACTGGGTCGCGATAGAAGCCAAAGGCTGAAAAGCGGCAGAAGACGGTGACCGGGAGGCGGAAGATGGCAGCCTGCGGTGGGGACGCGGCGGGAGATGGTGGCCGGGACGGAGGCCGGTGAGCACGGCGCACTTGGACTGGGGCGTGGAGCAGTGGGCAGGAATGCGTGAGGTCGGCCGACGCCACGCGCGGGGTAGACAACCGCAACATTAGGCGGTGCAGCCTGGTGCGGGAGAGACCGGTGCGGTGCGGTCGGGCTTGGGGAATTGGCACCAGGCGCGGGGACGTGGCCGAGCGGATAACAAAGGACGGTGCGGCCGCAACCGGCGTGGCCCGCGAGCTGGCGGTCGGGAGCCGCAAGCAGGCATGGAGGAGGCATCGCAGCGGGGAGGCCGGGCTCGGGAAGGTGGCGAGGCGCACGGTGAGGTCGAGCGGCGTCGGAGAGGCTCGCGAGGGCTGGGAGCTCCGGGATGAGCTATGGCTGGGAGGAGATGTCGGCGACGGGGAGGTCTAGCGCCGTGGCGGGCGATCTCATTAATGCAAGGGACCTCAATGCCGCATGCGAGGAAACAGCTGCACGGAGCTGGGCCTGGTGCGTGAGAGCGGCCTTGGTGGTCCTGGAGAGGAGGCGCGGACGCACGGGGGCGACGCGGGGGTGCGGCGCGGAGCAGCAAACCCAGCGGTCCGGTGCGGGCGCGGCCGAGCAGCACGGGCGCACAGGGGCGGATCGGGCTGAGCCGCCGGAGACGCGACGGGGGCTGAGCGGCCGTGGAGGTGCGCGCTGAGGCTGCGGGTGGCCGAGGCGCCCACAGAGCATTGGTTGACGGACCGTGCATGGTCAACGACGGCCCGTAGGGGTGGGACCCGGCCTCCTGGATCGGCGGTCGCCGCACGGCACCGTGGTCCTCGCCGGTGGAGATCGAGAGGGAACCTGCATCCATGATTAGAGCAGAAGAAAGGCAAACGAGCAACAATAATCAAAACAGGAGAAGGCAACAGAGGACTGCAGAAGCAGACACGGATCGATGGATCGATCGGGCAAAAATTAGCACGCAAACGGGATGTTGCGATTGAACGAGCGGGTTGGCGAGCAGAAACGGATCATGGACGGATCGATCGGAGCAAGATACAGTGCGGGGGCGCACGGACGACCGGGGAGATGCGAGACGATGGTGATGATGATGGGACCAGCCGCCAGGACATCGCTCGGACTCGTCCCGGGGGAGCGTTGATGTCGAGCCCCCGAATGCTGTCGGAGAGACGGCAGTGAAGTCGTCATGGTGGTGAAGAAGACGAGTGACGAGGACGCACCGCCCTTCGTGGCTGCATCGGGGGCATGTCGATGTTGGGCCCCCGAGCGCTACCAGAGAGATGGCGGCGACGCCACGGTGGTGATGACGAAAAAGGGTCCCACCCGAACCGTGGTTCCAATAGCAGCGGGCCCCACGGTGGGCACCAACTATCGTCGTTATCGAGGTGAGAGCAAGGCTGTCGTGGATGATTCGAGACGGGTATGCGAATAGCACACGGTGGTTTACCAAGGTTCGGGGCTCTCGGAGAGATAATACCCCTACTCCTGGATATTTGTATATCTGTGGAATATCTGGTACAGTGTTGCTCCTGGAGCTGTATGGGAGAGGAGAGCCATGCGGCTTCTTGCCTCATGTGCGTGTATGTGTGAGCACGTGAGAGTGGAACCCCCATATGTGGTGGGCATGGGGCCTTTATATAGGCATGAGTGGGTAGCTTGGGATGTAAGCTACAGTGCGTAGCTACATCCTAAGCAGCTTGAGGAGTAAGCTACCATGGGTAGCTTACAAGTCAAGCCACATGTAGCTGGTGGACTAAGCTATGTCTGTCCCCTAGTGTACTTTATAAGTCAGCACCTAAGGGACAGGTTACACTGTCGATAGTACTGCATGACGTGCGTACAGTGCGCTACTACTCGCCAATAGTGCATCGCCATGGGATACGGTCGTCTGGTGCTGATGGGACGTTGGTGTCCGATGGGACGTCAGGAGCGGACTTCGTCAGGCCGTAGCCGGCCAGGAGGAGCCGGACAGGGGGAGCCAGCCGGGCAGAGCCGGCTGAGAAGAGCCAGCCAGGAGGAGCCGGACAGGGGGAGCTGGCCACGAGGAGTCAGCCAGGAGGAGCCATTCGGGAGGAGCCGGCCAGAAGGATCCGGCCGAGAGAAGCCCGTCGGGCCATAGCTTTGTCTTCACTTCTTCGATTGTCTTGTTGATTTGTCAGGCTTGGCGTATAGGGGATGGTCCCATGGTACTTTAAAATGTTGAGTCGTCTCCTTGAGCCTACCCGAGGGTAATCCCCCCGACAATATCCTCCGAGCCTCCGGGCGACTTGGAGAGTCGGGCGGAGGGTTTTTGTCGTTTGGAGTTGCAGAAGTCGTTGATGTCGTAGAAGTTTTCATTGTCGTTGTCGCGGAAGTTTTTGATGACAGTCGATCGCGGGCCGAGAACGTCTCGGCTTGCTTCCAGCGGGGGCGCGCCAGCTGTGACAGCCCAAGTGTTGCCCTACCTTTTATGGCATCTAACCTAGGTCGACCCTTGTTGCCATGTGTTGAATGTTATGAGTTTGCTCTTTTGCCATGCCATCATTTCATGCATCATCCATCATATCATTTCATCATCATCATGTCTTGCATATTATTTTTTGGTGTGCCCCTTGTGATTTTGTTGAGAGGTGGAGTGGATCTTGTGTGGTCTTGTGGATGTGTGTGCTTGAGTGGACATCTACTCCTTCCTTCTCTCTTATCATTTCAAAACCCAAAACCTAAAAACCTTTTATTCCTATTATCATTAATCAAGAGAATCAATTTGCTTTAGAAATGTGTTAAAAATGTTCCAGTTGTAGTTAACATTAATTTGAGCCTATGTGTATTGTTCTTTTGGAGTTTTGAGCCTTATGATTTTGAGGTTTTAAATAATAGAGGTGTTGTTTTCTTAAAAGTATTTAAATTGCTTGCCTTAAAAATCATCTTGTTATTTTTATTAATTAGTGCATAGTATTTCAATGTCAAGGTATTTTTTTGTTCTTGCAAAATCCTTTTATTTTCCCTCTAGGGAGTTTTCTTGTTTGGCTTTTTTTAAAGGGAAGCTCTGTGCTTGATTTCCTGTGAGAGCTAGCGGAGCTGGGCTGGAGTTCTCTCCTCGCGGCCCAGCTAGCGTGCATAGCCAGCCCATCCCCGTGCACACGCGTGCTCCGTCGTTGCCGTCTCCCTTTTGCATCTGCCAGCAAGAGCATGTGAGTGAGTGCGTTGTCGCCGGCTCATGGAAATCGAGAAGGCCATCAGCCCAGGTCCTATTTAGTCCTCCTTGACGTGCATGCACCCTAGGGTTCCTCCGCTTCCCCTCTATCATCGCCATCTTCTTCTCCCCCTTCTACTTCCACTTCTATGAGTTCAGAGGGAGCTACAGGTAAGAATTCAGAGAAAGGGCCGGCCGTCATCGCCCCTGATGGAGGCTTCCCTCCCTCTGGCCATGGTGTCTGGGGCATCTACGTCGCCGTCCTCGCCCCGTTCCCGCTGCTAGGAGGTGGAGAGCGCCTCAACATCGTTGGCTCTATTGACGTCTCCTTCATGCTCCGGGAACCCCTTCGGCGGTGCTTCTTCCTCCGCTTCGAACCGTCCGCACGTCCCCGACTCCTTCTTCGCCCTCCCTCGGCTTCCCCTGCAGGCCCTAGGTGAGCTCAGCATCCTGCATCCCCGCCGTGCTTCCCCCTCGCCAGAGAGTCCCTTAGTCACCGGAGTCGCCTCCGTGTTCCTCTCGTGCGCATGAGTGTTGCATTTTTAGTTTTGTCAGTTAAGCGACGGGGATACCTCAAAAGGAGGCATTTGCCCCTCTCTAGAAGAGTTCCCTCTGTATCCCAGTGGCCAGCGCCGCGCCCTCCCAGCGGGGAGACGCGGGTTCAATCCCTCGCGCACGCAAGCACCCCCCCCTTTTGTTCTTTTTCCGATTGGCTGAACTGCTATGCTGTGTGGATCTAGTGCGGCCAGCCCAGATCCTGTGTGGTTCTGTGCTTGGTGTGTGTGTGTGTGTGTCAGTGTGTGGTGTGTATGTGATGGATCTGGTGTGGCTGCCAGATCCAGTGTAGTGTGTGTGTTGTGTTGTGTGTGTGTGTGTGTAGCTGAGTGTGTGTGTGTGGTGTGTGTGTGACAAGTGGGCCCATGCCCCAATTGTCATACACTATCTTTTATTATTATTTTCATTGTTTTAAGTGTTATATTAGGTTATCTCCTTTTCTAGTAATAATCCAAATCTGGATAAGAGCATTTATGTCTATGTGCATTTTAGGTAAGTTTTCACTTATAGGATTGTTGGTATTTCTTCTACGTAGTATTTTGTCATGATGCTCCATGTGAACACATGAGTATGACACATTATTTTAGGGTAGAATCACCAAAGCAATCCATTGGTGTGACTTGTTTGGGCATTTGAGCAAGTTTGAAAAAATGTCATTTTTTCTCAAAGTGTCATTTTGTCATTTTTGTTATATTTAATCCATGCATACTATGATATTTGTGCCAACATGAATATGGTAGTCTTTGATGAGTAGAATGCCATGGCATTTATTTTTGTCATGTTAAACTTGCATAAAAGTGGGAATCATGCTCTAAAGTAGCCACTAAAATGTTGTTGTTTGCAAACATGCTAAATATTCAAAGTCTTCTATTAATATTTTTATGCCATGAAGAGTGGATGCTATCTTGTGATATGTCGTGAATTAGCTCAAGCTCAGTGCTAGTGATTTGGTGTAGCGGTTGCCCTCTACCATCCTGTTAATTTTCATGACATGAGGTGGTCTCTATCATCATTAGTTTCTGCTATCAACTTGCTATCAGCTTAACTCATATTCCGGAAAACTGTTATTTTTTTAAGACCCTAAAATCTGTTTAATCATGCCAACTTGTGAGATTCATGCTTATTGATGTGTGCCTCCATTCCAGATTGTGTAGTTGGATAATTTGACAAGCATGCTATGTAGTTTCTATCAATGCCTTGTTTGAGGTTAGAGACTTCCTATAGCTCTAGTTGTTGGCTATGAAAGTTGCTATGTTGCTGTTTTGTGGCATATTGTTTGTTTTAGTGTTTTGTGATTGTGGGAGCTATACTCCATGGAATTGCTTGATCTTTGGCTCTATTGTGGTTGGTTTTTCATTGCCTAACCAGTGGCTACCTTGGAATGCCAAGGAATAGTCCATGGTCTTCATGTCTTATGTTGTGCCTCGTAACTTGCCGTGAGCGTAGCGTGAGAACTGTAACTCCGTTTCCTATGTTCTCCATATGCATTTGTATCGTTTTTTGCATGATGCATCCATATTTGCCATGATCATGCATGTTTAAATAACTTAACATAAGGTTATGTCCAGATTCTTAAAGAACTAATCCATTGCATGTGAAACATGACTAGTTAGGATTGCCATGCTAAATTGTTCACATAAACCATGCATCATTCTTGATTGTGCATTGCACCTTGGTTTCTTGTTTATTCTTGTTGTTTATTTTGGATAGACGCAAACGTTGAACCTGAGTACGAAGATCGAGGAGGGTACCACTACGAGGATCCCGCTACTTGTCCCTCTGAAGAACCAAGAGGCAAGATGATCATGCCCGGATCACGATACAATTTTCGCTTGCTAGTTGTCACACTCTTATCGTTACTATTGCGTGACCTAACACTTGAATGTCAAGCCTCCTACATTGCCATGATAGCCTCTAACCCCTCCACATCCTAGCAAACCTTGGTTGGCTAAGTTACCGCTGCTCAGCCCCTCTTATAGCGTTCTTAATTGCAGGTGCAGGTTGTATCCATGTGATAACATAGACTTGGCATATCACAATATTATCTACTATTTAATTTAACGCACATATATATCTTGGTATGGTGGAAGGCTTGGCCTTTTGCTAGGTGTTTTGTTCCACTTTTACCGCCATAGTTTCTTGTTACCGGTGTTCTGTTTCCATACTTTGCGCTCCTAACATGCTCGAGGTTGTTCTGGGGACCGCCTTGTTTATTCGGTTGGGATTAAAACTTGTCTGGCAAGACCCAACTTTGGTACTACATTTGCTAAACAACTTAACAAAATTTGCATAGGGCCTTGCAACCCTGTGGATAATTAATCAACCCCCGGGCCAGTGCTCCTCATGAGTGTTGGTCCAAACTAGAGCACTGTGTGGGGCCAACCCGGGGCAACTCGGGAGATTTCTATCAGGTCACCATACACTAGATTATCCGGTCGTGTCCTGAGAACGAGATACGCGGCTCTTATCGGGTTCGTCGGCACGTCGGGTCGTCTTGTTGGACTTGTTTTACCTTTATCGAGTGTCTTGCATGTGGGGATCTGACTTTCTTCGGGTTATCTCAAGGTGTTAGAATTTCTTTGGAGTTACCTAGGAGGATCAAGAGATCCGTGGTCAGGGCTATTCCTGTGGAGTGTGGTTAATTTGTGATGGACTAGTTGGAGCACCCCTGCAAGATTAAAACTTTCGGAAAGCCATGCCCGCGGTTATGTGGCAACTTGGATATTTGTTTAACACCCGGTTATAGTTAACTAGAAGTAAACTCTAATAAAGTGCACCAACTGTGTGAGTAACTATGATCGTCTTTGCTCGTGAACATGAACCAAGAGAGAACATGGTGGGGTTATGACTGACGTAAGTAGGTGTTCAGGATCTCATAGAGGTCATTTAGTTTTGATCGTTTACCGTAGACGACATATTTACTTTCATGCTTCGTAAGATTAGCCACCATAAATGCTTAGTGTTGTTGCAAACTAAACACATACCCCTTCCCAACCTATGAGCTTGAATAGTCTCGGTACCCGGGCGCAAGATTGTTGAGTCCCCATGGCTCACAGATTACTACAACAATCCAGGTGTAGGTACAGATGAGATCGTGCTAGATGATGTGACGCAGCTCCAGTGGGAGTATGACGAGGAGCGTCGCAGGATGTATGTGACTTATCCGGATGAGTAGAGGACCATGGTCGTGATATTCGGGGCTAGCAAGCCAGTGTGATTATTTCATTTTGTCGTTTGTTTTCGTCCGTAGCCAGACCATGTCTTGGATTTATGTTTGAACTCTTTGTGTGGAATTGTAATTTAGCATGTGGCGAGTGTAAGCCAACTCATATACTCCTCTCTTCTTAAATGTATAATGTAATGATACTGTACTTGCGAACGACATGATGCACCTCTATCCCTGTCAAGGCCCTCATGTCTTAATATGCATAGGCACGCATCTTGGGTATGACAACTTGGTATTCAGAGCCATACGACCATAGGAGCCCTTTGCTTGATCGAACTTGGCCGAGTCGAGTCTAGTAAAACTATTTTGAGTATAGTTATGTCACACCCTGTGTTTTGCCTCTCATGACTAAGTTATCATGACTCAAAAATTAGGGCCAATTAAAACTTTTTTGAGTGCACTTGAATGTTTGAATTGTGTGCTATATGTTGGATTGTTTGATATGCTTGCTAGTGCTCTATAATTCATAAAACTCTCTCCTACTCTCAAAACTCTATTCCTTGACCTAGAACTCTTGTCCAATGATCATGCCATGTGTATAGGCCTTAAAATAATTTTTACAAAATATTATTTTGGCCAAAAAGGTTTTATTCAAATTAGGTTTACAAAATCCCCTGATTTGAGATTTGCACTGCAAGTCCCCAAATAGGGTGGATCCTTTGTCACCAAAAGCTTTATTTGGAACCTACTATATATATCACTTCCCAAAACCACAACATATTATTTTAAAAGATTATTTTCATAATTTATTTAAAAAATTCTTAAGGCCAGAAATGGTTTTTCGTAGGGAAAAATTATTTGAATGATTTATAAATATTTGAGAAAATTTAGGGAAACTCAATGGACATATAGTATCCATATATAAGAGTTTCAACACATGGTCATGTTCAAAATACTGGGAAAACCCTTCAAAACCATATATGTATGTTTCATGGTTTTGAAATATTTCTATAAGAAATATTCTCAAATAAATCTAGGAAAAATCTTGCATGACACATATGATATATGTGGACATATTGCCAAGTTTCATCTCAATCCCAATTCTGTTGGTTCACCAAAATATCCCAAAACCCTCTTTGTCCAGATTCAAATTTGAGCAACTCTACATTACCAACTGTCTCCCATTAAACTCCAACTTTGTGGACATGTTATAATCCTCCAATAATGCATCCACACCAAGTGGTGAATCAAGGAGAACAGGTTAACTTATCCAAATCCCCTCAAAACTATTTATGTTGATTGCAAGAATTTGGTAATATTACATTGCCAAGATTACCCTATGGGCCCCAAACTTTTTGAGCGTGTTATAGTCCCTAAAATATGTCACCAAATCAAGTGGTGCATCAAGGGGAATGGATTTTCATAGCTAGATCTAAGAAAATCCATTTCTGCCAATTTCTAGGGTTGACAACATTTGTATTGCCATTTTTTCTCAAATGAGCTCAAAACTTGTGATCACTCATGTTTTACCCATAGTTTTATCATGTTAAAACCCACAGCAAGTGGAGGCCTTTTTCTTTCCCAAAAGTCCATCAAACACCTTCTGGTGTATTCTAGGATTCACTATTCTGACCACTTATACTCTTCCTGTTAAGCCCAAAATTTTACCACAGTCCCTCATGACCCTCCTATACCTCCAGTAAGAAACCCAGCCCCCCATCCCAATGATTTGTGTGGTAACAGCCCCATTTCTACCCCTAGACAACAATGTTTTGCCTTCATCCCCACTCCCTTCCTATTCTAATGGAACCTCCACAACATCCTATGAATTATATACTTTGTTTTACCCCTCCCCCCTAAAGCTTCTGGACCATCATGGCCGCGTCCATGTGGCCAATGGCATGCCATATGGGCACTCTGGAGCGTGCTACAGTTCGCTCCCACACTGTAGCCATCGCCACATCGCCAGCCCCGACCTCCTCGAGCCCCTCCCTCTCGCCAGCTTGTCAGCCTCGATGTCCGGGACATGCTACCGTCCTGTCCCCCCTCCCTCCTCTCTCTCCCTTCTGTGGCCTCCCTCGCGCGTGCGCCATGGCCGCCCAGCTCGACCAGTGGGCGAGCTCACAGGCACGGTCCTCTATCCCCCCTTGTTCCCTCCCTGTACGTGGACCTCGTCCATGAAGCCCATTGACATGTTCCCAAGGCCCATCGAGCCCTCCAGCAGCAGCATTGTCTGAGCAGACGCATGAGCTCGCGGTGCACCGCGCCCCCTCCTATAAAAGCTCTCCCAAGATCACCTCTGCCCCCCCTCTCACCCCTTCCGTATGCCCCCGAAGCCCTATACCAGTCCCCTCTCTCTCCCATGCCCTCCTCCTCCTCCAACGACTGACAACGCCCGCCTCGTGTGTCCTCAAGTTCGAGCTCCCCCATGACTCCCTCCTCATCTCAGGTGCACCAGGAACCCTCCTTTATCCTGCTATCCTCATCCCCACTTAATTTCCCTTGCCCGATGGACGGAGATCATAGTTCGGTGGTCGCCGTCATCAGGGTCCGCCGCGACCGATGCTGCGCTCCGTCGGGTGCTCCCCGGCAAAAATGAGGACCCCGGGCGGGTGCGGCGCTCCCTCTCGGTCACCTCGGTGGCCAGAGCGTTGCCAGAGGTGGCATGTGCTGTCGGGACGGCGCCGGCGAGTGCTTGGCCCCGCCTCCCCTGGCTCGCCCTGGCTCGAGTGGGAGGTGGGAGAAGCCCTACCGGTTGGGCCCGCGTGTCAGCCACCCAAAGGTCGGGCCCGGCATTTTTAAGTGGAAATGGCTCCCAGTGTGGGCGTTTCCCCCGACTGAAGGCGTATTCATGTGAATGCGCCATCAACGTGGCACTTGGGCGTGCGCGACTGGGCCGGCCCAGTGCGCCCAGTAGCTATCTTGTGCCTGTGCATGGCCCGTTTGGTAAATTCTTTTTCCCATTTTCTTTTTTAGAGAGGAAGATAAATCCATATTAAATTCATATGACCTCCGATTTTGGTTATTCAAATTTCTACAGATTCCTAAAATTTTGAAATATCCAAATCTGTGCATTGCACATTTTTCCTACAAACTTTTATGTATGATTCAAATTCAAATTTGAATTTGAACTTTGAATGCCCCTCTTGTAAAAATCCCTAGAGCATTCATAATAGCTTCAAATGGAGTGATTCAAGATCCTAGGCGTATCTAAACTCAAGAGCTAGTATGTGTGCATTTTTTCATATACTTTCTATGTTGTGTGGATTATTGGGCCATTTATTCATGTCTGACCCACTTTGCAAATTCATAAGAAAATCATCCCAACTCCAAATCCAGTGAAAAGACTTCCCACTTGTTCCTAAAAACATGGCCTATTTGATGAGTGCCTCCACTCATTTTTATAAAAAAATGTTTTCTGTGGACATCTTATAGGACCATCATTTCCTTCATTTCCACCATTCCAAACTCTCCCTTGATCCACATCCTATGAAACTTCCTTGGTTATTTTTCTCATGACCAGAGGAGTACTAGAGAAATAAAACTCCTAATTATAGAGCACTTTTATTTTCTGCTTGTTGTGTTGCTTATTACGGTTGTTTCCGACGATAGTTGCCAAAGTAGATGAAGTGCTCGGAGTGGATGAGAAGCGTGTGAAGACCTCAAAGACCTTGCAAAGCCAGGCAAGCAGCCATTTGACCATGACTATGAACCCTTTTATTGCATGGCATATAGTACTTCATTTTTTTGTATTGATCATAATGATGTGGTGTCCACTTTAGTGGGATGCTTCCGATACTTTGACATTGACACTTGCATCGTGCATGACCCTACCACCTTATGAGGGTCGTGCGGGTGGATGTAGATAGGATGCTAGTAGGTGCTATGCAAGTGGGATCGGGAATATGCATGGTGATGGAAACAAAATGCTTTCAAAGACTTTTTGAAAACCTCGTCGGGTGCCACTAATGCCCGAGGGAGATTATGATGAGTTGGGTAACCACTTGAGAAAGGAGTGGTGTACCAGAATAAGTGAGTGTGTGTTTTCGAAAATGGAGGGTTTAAGATTTGTCGACCGTCCCAACCTTACATGTACAACCACTCTACCCCTTGTTGGGAACGTCGCATGGGAAACAAAAATTTTCCTACGCACACGCAAACCTATCCATGGTGATGAGCATCTACGAGAAGGAGAGTGGATATACATACCCTTGTAGATCGCTAAGCGGGAAGCGTTAAGAAACGCGGTTGGTGTAGTCGAACATCTTCGCGATCCAAATCGCCGAGCGTCCCGCGATCTCATCACGATCCGTCCCGCGATCCAATCACGATCCGTCCCGTGAACTCATCACGATCCGTCCCGCGATCTCATCACGATCCGTCCCACGATCTTGATCACGATCTGTCTCGCGAACTCATCACGATCCGTTCCACGATCTCATCATGAACCGTCTCGCGATCTCGATCACGGTCCTTCCGATCTAGCGCCGAACGGACGGCACCTCCGCGTTCAGCACACGTGCAGCTTGATGACGATCTCCACCGTCTTGATCCAGCAAGAGGAGGTGGAGAGGAGAGAGAGTTCACCGTCAGCGTGACGGCGCTCCGGTGATGGTGGTGGAGCAATTCCGGCAGGGCTTCGCCTAAGCGCTGTAGAAAACCGATCTAGAGGAGAAACTATGCACCGGTGGAACGGGTAGCACGTGGCCGGAAATTCTGTCCAAAAACCACCCAATCCACTAGTATATATAGGAGGAGAGGAGAGGAGAGGCAGCCAAGGCCTTTGGGTCGGCCGAAATAGGAGGTGGGAGCAATCCTACTTCACCTCCAATCCTAGTTGGAGTAGGATTGCCTCCTATTGGCTGATTTTCCACTTTTTGCTTTAGGACTTTCTCTCCTGCGCCATGGGCCTTTGTGGCTGTTTTCCCAGCCCACTAAGGGCTGGTTATTATTCTCCCACAGCCCATGGACCTCTTGGGGTCGAAATACCCCTCCCAGAGGTCCCCCGGTACACTACCGGCACTCCCGGTACACTACCGGCACTCCCGGTACACTACCGATGAGCCCGAAACTTTTCCGGAAACCAAACTGGGACTTCCTATATATGAATATTTACCTCCGGACCATTCCGGAGCTCCTCGTGATGTCCGGGATCTCATCCGGGACTCCAAACAAACTTCGGTCACCACCATACATAACTCTACACTACCGAAACGTCACCGAACCTTAAGTGTGTAGACCCTGCGGGTTCGAGAACTATGTAGACATGACCGAGACACCTCTACAGTCAATAACCAATGGCGCGACCTGGACGTGCACATTGGTTCCTACATATTCTACGAAGATCTTTATCGGTCGAACCTCTATGTCAAGGATTCAGTTAATCCCGTATAACGTTCCCTTTGTTCTTCGGTATGTTACTTGCCCGAGATTCGATCGTCGGTATCTCCATACCTAGTTCAAGCTCGTTACCGGAAAGTCTCTTTACTCGTTCCGTAATACAAGATCCCGCAACTAACAATTAGTCACATTGCTTGCAAGGCTTATTGTGATGTTGCATTACCGAGTGGGCCCCGAGATACCTCTCCGTCACACGGAGTAACAAATCCCAGTCTCGATCCATGCCAGCTCAACAGACACCATCGGAGATACCTGTAGAGCACCTTTATAGTCACCCAGTTACATTGCGACGTTTGATACACACAAGGCACTCCTCCGATATCTATGAGTTGCATGATCTCATGGTCATAGGAACACATACTTGACATGCGGAAAACAGTAGCAATAAACTGACACGATCATATGCTACGTTTGCAGTTTGGGTCTTGTCCATCACATCATTCTCCTAATGATGTGATCCCGTTATCAAATGACATCTCATGTCCATGGCTACGAGACCTTAACCATCCTTTGATCAACGAGCTAGTCCATTAGAGGCATACTAGGGACATGGTTTTGTCTATGTATCCACACATGCATTTAAGTCTCCGATCAATACAGTTATAGCATGGATAATAAACGATTATCATGAACAAGGAAATATGATAATAACTAATTTATTATTGCCTCTAGGGCATATTTCCAACACCCCTATATGGGAAGGGGCTTTGTTGATTACCTTGGTGGGTACTGGCAAGGAGCCCGCATTACTAGTGGCAGGAGTGGTGTGGTCACTCTTGATACGGAGTCATAGGTATGTACGATCATGCGTTGTCTTCACAGGCACCGGGCACACCGTTGGTCCCCTCATGGATGGTACGATTAGAGCGAGGCTCGTGTGATGTACATCGTGAGGGTTGGGTACCAATCGAGTGGACTCTTTGTCTAGTATCGCTAGGGTAAAGGCATTGTTCGGGTGCTTACCTCGGGTATGTTATATACCGCGAGTCGTGGATGACATGGAAGTTCCCCGAGTCTTGTGGGTAAAGTGTGCAACCTCTACAGAGTGTAAAACTATTCGAATAGCTGTGTCCACGGTCAAGGACAGTTGGGTGGTGCTACTTATGCCACGTCTAGATGTTTTCGCAAACTTGGTGTGTGTGTGTGGTGACAAGGATGATATTTGAGTCGAGTCGGATGACTTGGCATGATGATTGAACATGAGATGTTCAGATGGTACATGAGACAAGTCTGAGGACTTGGTGTGATGGTTGAACATGAGACGTCGAACCCCTAGCTTATGATGATGACTATGGCGTGTTCTTATGAACACCTGTCTATGGTTAATGCATGCTCACTTGAGTTACTTGATCATGTCATTGCACTCAAAACTAGCTTTCTGCAAAACTTACCTATTAGTGCTACATCATGCATTGTTATTGCCTTATTCCAACATGGGTTGCTTGTGAGTACATTCAAGGTACTCATTGGCTTTCCACTGGTTATTTTATTGGCCAGGCATGAAAGATCAGGTTATGATCAAGAATACCTTGGTGACAGACGTGCGAGCTAGGATGCTTCCCCATCAGAATGCATGTAGGGTTAAGGCAGATGGCATGGGTTCACACTATCGTTGGAGATATCCACTGCAAGTTTATGAAGACTAGGCCTTAAGGGCCATATTCGAGTAAAACGGTATGTAATGGATCTAAGACTCTTGTTATTCAGTTTCTGTGTGTTCAGTGAGCATTGATCTCTGGGATCAATGTGCACGTACATTCCGTGATCACGACTTATGAGTCAGGGTCCCCACAAGTTATATCAGAGAGTAGGTTTCTTTTTACTCCTCTTCTATGCTCTGGTGAGGTATTCAACTTAGGAATTTTGATTCTACTCCTCTTCCTGCTCAAAATTGTTTTTAGGATCACGCGGGTATTTTGGAGTCTATATGATACTGATGTGACAGAGTTCTGTCTTGGTGCCTCCTGTCTGACTTGATCTCTTCTGGTGAGTCGCGCTCCATAGAATTTTGGCAAATTTTTATCATTCACCTTCCTTAGTATCTCAGGACGGAGAGTGTTCGGAATTACTTCAATACTTGTCGTGGTTAGATAAGGTCAGAGTCACCCAGTACAAGGGAGGTGTCCGGGTTACCACCATGGTTTAGTATCGTTGTGCTTTTGAGGATTCAAGTTAGATGGATTTGCGAAAGCCTCTGGTTATGTTTTGAAGGATGGATACAGTTGGGGTTTAGGTTTGCTAGTTGTGTGAGATATTTCCTCCTTGTATCCCCCACACCGGAGTGCATAACCAGAAAGTTTTCGGAAGTCCTTAGGTGGGAACTCATGTAGTTATCTAGGATCATCTTCTTCAGATGTATGAGGGCATATACATTTTTTCCGAGCAACATTAGCTCAATACTTTTGTGTTATTGCAAGTGGCTTCTAATATTTGATGATGTTATTGCTAAACCGAAGAAGGCATTCTTACTAATTTTTCAATAGGAAGGTTGTTTGCGTTATTTATTCAATTTCTTACAAGCATTTGATTCAGCTTTGAATTCATCTTTTTCATTGCGGTGTTGATGTTTTTTCCATCTTCAGGATGGCTCCACCAACTCGCGGGAATCCGGGTTGTGGTTAGGAGCAATCTGATGTTCCACCACCCCCGCCACTGCCTCCTCCTCTAGAAGCTTGGCAAGCTATGATGGCCGCAACCAATGCGAACACTCAGATGTTGCTCAGGCTATGGCAAGAAAGAGATCAGGGTTAGCAAGGCTTTCAAGGGAATTTTTAGAATCAACCTCAGTTTGCGATGCTCAGTCAGTTCCTTGCCAACCAGCCCAAGTCTTTCACCTATTGTGAGCAGCTTTTTAATGCTGATGATTGGCTCTGTGACATGAGTAAGCACTTTGAGTGTAGCAATGTCAGACCAGAGGACTTTTTCAGATTTGCGTCGTTACAGCTCAAGGGTCAGGCAGCTGATTGGTGGCAGCAGTACAAGGATTGCAGGGCGAGTCGTGTTGTTACTTGGGATGATTTCTGTCATGACTTCAAGGCCCAATACATTCTCACAAACTTTGTCGAGGAGATGCGTGAGAAGTTCAGGCACCAGAAGTAGGGAAGCCAGTCTGTCTATCAGTACAACGTCGAGTTCCATAATCTAGCCCACTATGCTAAGCAAGATGTACCGGATGACAAGGCCATGATCTATCAGTTTAGAGGTGGTCTCAAGGATGAGCTTCTGCCAGGTCTAGTCCTTCAAGAGCCTCGTGAGTTTGATCAGTTCTACAACATGGCTTTGAAGGTCGAGGCAACTCATCTCAAGTTGGAGAACTCTAGGAAGCGTTCAAGGGATTCATATTATTCTTCTTCCATCTCTCAGATGGTTCCTAAGCAGCAGAAGTATTGGGTGCCTAATCCTCCTCCATTTCGTCCTCCTCAGCAGTAGAAGCAGTTCGGTGGCCGTGGTTCTTCCCACCCACCCAACCTAGGATATCAGCAAAGACCCCAGGCATCCAAGGCAGCTTTTTTTCCTCCTCCAGGCAACTTAAGTCCGCTATCTAAGGTTACTTGTCACAAATGTGATCAGAAGGGTCACTACTCAAACAAGTGCAACCAGCGGCGTCTTCCGCCTCCTCCTCCAGTCAGGCCTCCAGGCAATGCAATGGTGAAGCATAATCCCAAGACAGCAAGAGTGAATATGGTGAACGCAGCAGAGGTAGAGGATTCTTCTCAAGTGATCCTGGGTAATCTCTCAGTTAATTCTATTCCTGCAAAAGTGTTGTTTGATACTAATGCATCGCATTCATTCATGTCTAGACCTTTTGCTATGAAGAATGATTTCTATTCCGACATGTTGAGTAGACCTTTGGGTGTCATTTCTCCGGGTGTGGCCAAGAAAGCCACCTCCATTGTTTTGAATGTTTCTATCAAGATGGGCAATTATTCTTTCTTGGCTTCTCCTTATGTTCTCGGCAATTCTGACATTGACCACATTCTGGGCATGGACTTCCTAGCTATGAACAAGGCTTATGTTGATTGCCAAGTAAAAGAAGTCAAGCTGACTCATCCTTCAGAAGATGTGATTATTTTTGTGGCTCGCGATGACACAATCCATCTCTTTGCTCTTAATGAGAAGGGTGAAATCTCGGCTATTTCTCAAATTCCGGTGGTTTGTGAGTATGAATATGTCTTTCTAGAAGAATTGCCAGGAATGCCTCCGCATCGGCCAGTCGAGTTCTTAATTGACCTCGCGCCCGGAACTGAACCGGTTTGCAAACGCCCTTATAAACTTGGCCCCAAAGAGCTGAAAGAGTTGAAGAAGCATCTAGATGAACAAGAACGTCTAGGTCTGATCAGACCAAGTTCTTCTCCATGGGGTTGTTGTGTTTTGTTTGTCAAGAAGTAGGATGGCACGGTTCGGCTTTGTGTCGATTACCTTCCATTGAACAAGAAGACAATCAGAAACAAGTACCCACTTCCCAACATGAATGAGTTGTTTGAACAACTAAAAGGTGCCAATGTTTTCTCGAAGCTTGATCTTCGCATGGGCTATCAACAGATTCGCATTCGTGAAGAAGATATTCCAAAGACCGCTTTCAGGACAAGTTTTGGCTCTTATGAGTACATCGTCATGTCATTTGGTCTTTCCAATGCTCCTCCAACCTTCTCAAGAATGACAAACTTCATTTTCTCTCCTTTCAATAATGAGTTCGTCTTGGTATATTTGGATAAATCCTTGTGTTCTCGGAGACCGAAGAAGAGCATGCAGAGCATCTCAGGCTTGGGCTTGACAAGCTAAGAGAACATCGATTCTATGCCAAGTTTTCCAAGTGTGAGTTTTGGCTTAATGAAGTGGTGTACCTTGGGCATGTGATCTCTGCCGAGGGCATTAAAGTGCACCCTGAGAAAGTTGAGGCAATCTTGAAGTGGGAGCCTCCTCAGAATGTGAAGAAGCTTTGTAGCTTCCTCGGGCTTGCTAGTTATTGTAGAAGTTTCGTGGAGAACTTCTCTCAAATTGCTAAGCCTCTGTCCAATCACCTACAGAAGAGTGTCAAGTATGTTTGGTCTCCTGAGTGTGATGTGGCATCCAAAACGCTCAAGCAGAGACTGACTTCAGCTCTAGTTCTTGTTCCTCCCGAGCAGTCAAAGCCTTTCCAAGTATTTTTTTGATGCTTCTCTCCAAGATCTTGGGGGTGTTCTCATGCAAGATAAGAAGATTGTTGCTTATACCTCGTGTCAGCTGAAGCCTGCCGAGAAGAACTACCCCCACTCATGATCTCGAGTTGGCGACAGTTGTGCATGCTCTAATGACTTGGAGGCATTTGTTGTTGGGTAGACCAGTTGAGGTGTACACCGATCACAAGAGCTTGAAGTACATTTTCACTCAACCCAATCTTAATCTTCGGCAATCTCGTTGGGTGGAAATGCTTGAGGACTTCAATCCAAGCATTGAGTATACTCCTGGAAAAGCAAATGTCATTCTAGACACGCTCAGACGAAAGGCGTACTGCAAGAGTCTCATTCTGAAGCCTCTTCAACCCGAGCTTTGTGAAGCCTTCTGCAAGCTCAACCTTCAAATGATTCCGCAAGGATTTCTAGCCAATCTTTAAGTCTCGCCGACTCTGGAAGATCGGGTTCACCAAGCGCATGTTCTTGACGCAATGGTGAAGAAAGTGAAGAAAGGTGTGGCCAAGGGCATTCCGAAGTATAAGTGCTTTAGCGTTGATGACAAAGATACCTTGTTCTTTGAGAACCGTCTGGTGGTTCGAAAAGGTGATCTCAGGAAGGTTATCATGGACGAAGCACACAATTCTCTTCTATCCACTCATCCAGGCAGTTCCAAGATGTATTAGGATCTCAAGCAAACCTTCTGGTGGACTCGCATGAAGCATGAAATTGCTCAGTTCGTGAACGAGTGTGATGATTGTCGCAGAGTGAAGGCAGAACATTAACATCCAATAGGTCTTCTTCAGCCTGTGCCTATCCCAGAGTGGAAATTCGATCATCTGGAGATGGATTTCGTCACTGGGTTTCCCAAGTCCAAGAGAGGCAACGATGCCAACGATTTCGTCACTGGTTTTCCCAAGCTGACCAAAGTTTCTCATTTCCTTCCAGTCAAAGAATCTATCTCGGCAGCTGAGCTTGCAGAGTTGTATACGTCAAGGATAGTTTCTTTGCATGGTATTCCTCGGCTCATCTCATCTGATCGTGGAAGCCTCTATACTTCCAAGTTTTGGGAGTCCTTCCGGACTACTATGGGTACCAAGATCCGTTTCAGCATTGCATTCCATCCGTAGACAAGTGGTCAAGTTGAGAGAGTCAATCAGATCCTTGAAGATATGCTCAGAGCCTGTGTGATTTCGTTTGAAATGAAATGGAAAGATTGCCTTCCATACGCTGAATTCTCATACAACAATAGCTTTGAAGCTAGCTCACGCAAGGCCCCTTTCGAGATTCTCTACGGCAGGAAGTGTCGTACCCTGCTTAACTAGTTTGAAATCGGTGAGCGTCAAATTTTGGGCAATGACATTATCACCAAAGTAGAAGAGATGTGACGTGTCATTCATGAGAACCTCAAAGTAGCTCAATCTCGATAGAAGAGTTATTATGATAACAAACATCGGGATCTTTCCTTTCAAGTTGATGATCTAGTCTATGTTAGAGTCTCTCCCATGAAGGTCACTTAGTTGTTTGGAATTAAAGGGAAGCTAGCTCCTCGCTTTGTTGGTACTGTCAAAGTTGTTGGCAAGAGAGGTGAACTTGCATATCAACTAGAGCTTCCTCCAAACTTCGCAAATGTGCATGATGTCTTCCATGTCTCTCAGCTCCGGAGGTGCTTCAAGACTCCTGAGCGTACTATTGACCTCCAAGACATTGATCTCCAAGAAGACATCTCTTATCGTGAGCATCCAGTGGCAATTCTTGAAGAAACAGAGCGTAAGACTCACAAAAAATCTATCAAGTTCCTCAAGGTGATGTGGTCTCATCATTTCGACAAAGAAGCTACTTGGGAATGTGAGGATCTTCTCCGTTCCGAATATCCAGGGTTATTTCGTTCCTAGATCTCGGGCCGAGATCCTCTTGTAGTGTGGGAGAGTTGTGACAGCCCAAGTGCCATGTGTTGAATGTTATGAGTTTGCTCTTTTGCCATGACATTGTTTCATGCATCATGCATCATATCATTTCATCATCATCATGTCTTGCATATTATTTTTGTGGTATGCCCCTTGTGATTTTGTTGAGAGGTGGAGTGGCTTTTGTGTGGTCTTGTGGATGTGTGTGCTTGCGTGGGCATTTACTCCTTCCCTCTCTCTTATAACTTCAAAAACCAAAACCTAAAAACCTTTTATTCCAATTATCATTAGTCAACAGAATTAATTTTCTTTAGAAATCTGTTAAAAATGTTCAAGTTGTAGTTAACATTAATTTGAGCCTATGTGTATTGTTCTTTTGGAGTTTTGAGCCTTATGATTTGGGGGTTTTAAATAACAGAGGTGTTGTTTTCTTAAAAGTATTAAAATTGCTTGCCTTAAAATTCATCTTATTATTTTTATTAATTAGTGCATAGTATTTCAATGTCAAAGTTTTTTTTTGTTCTTGCAAAATCCTTTTATTTTCCCTCTGGGGTTTTTTCTTGTTTGGCTGTTTTTTTAAAAGGGAACCTCTGTGCTTTATTTCCTGTGACAGCTAGAGGAGTGGGGCCGGTGTTCTCTCCTCGCGGCCTATCTAGCGCGCGTAGCTGGCCCATCCCCGTGCAGATGCCTGTTGCGTCGTTGCCATCTCCCTTTTCCATTTGCCAGGAAGCGCATGTGAGTGAGTGCGCTATCGCCGGCTCACGGACGTCGAGTAGGCCGTCAGCCCTGGTCCTATTTAGTCCTCCTCGACGTGCGTGTGCCCTAGGGTTCCTCCGCTTCCCCTTTGCCGCCGCCATCTCCTTCTCCCCCTTCTTCTTCCTCTTCTGTGAGTTCAGAGGGAGTTGTAGGTAAGAATTTAGAGAAAGGGTCGGCCGTCGTCGCCCCTAATGGTGGCTTACCTCCCTCTGGCCATGGTGTCCGAGGCATCTGCGTCGCCGTCCTCGCCCTGTTCCTGCCGCTAGGAGGTGGAGAGTGCCTCGACGCCGTCGGCTCCGTCGACCTCTCCTTCGCTCTCCGGGAACCCCTTCGGCGGGGCTTCTTCCTCCGCTCTGAACCATCCGCGCGTCCCCGACTCCTTCTTTGCCCTCCCTCGGCTTTCCTCACAGGCGCTAAGTGAGCTCAGCGTCCCGCATCCCCACCGTGCTTCCCTTTCGCCGGAGAGTCCCTTAGTCACCGGAGTCGCCATCGCGTTCCTGCCATGCGCATGAGTGTTGTGTTTTTACTTTCGTCAGTTAAGCGACGGGGATACCTCAAAAGGAGGCATTCCCCCCTCTCTAGCAGACTTCCCTTTGCATCCTAGTGGCCAACTCCGCGCCCTCCCAGCAAGGAGACGCGGGTTTGATCTCCCGCGGGTGCAAGCACCCCTCCCCCTTTTTCTTCTTTTTCTGATTGGCTAAAGTGTTGTGATGTGTTCGGATCCACTGTGGTGCCGGATCCCGTGCGCGTCATGTGTGTGTGGATCTGGTGCGGCCAGCCCAGATCCTATGTGGCTATGTGCTTGGTGTGTGTGTGTGTGTCAGTGTGTGGTGTTTATGTGATGGATCTGGTGTGGCTGCCAGATCCAGTGCAGTGTGTGTATGCTGTGTTGTGTGTGTGTGTAGCTGAGTGTGTGTGTGTGGTGTGTGTGTGACAAGTGGGCCCAGGCCCCAATTGTCATACACTATCTTTTATTGTTATTTTCATTGTTTTAAGTGTTATATTAGGTTATTTCCTTTTCTAGTAATATTCCAAATCTGGATAAGAGCATTTATGTCTATGTGCATTTTAGGTAAGTTTTCACTTATAGGATTATTGGTATTTCTTCTACCTAGTGTTTTGTCATGATGCTCCATGTGAACATATGAGTATGATACATGATTTTAGGGTAGCATCACCCAAGGAATCCATTGGTGTGACTTGTTTGGGCATTTGAGCAAGTTCGACAAAATGTCATTTTTCTCAAAGTGCCATTTTGTCATTTTTGTTATATTTAATCTATGCATGCTATGATATTTGTGCCAACATGAATATGGTAGTCTTTGATGAGTAGAATGCCTTGGTATTTATATTTGTCATGTTAAACTTGCATAAAAGTGGGAATCATGCTCTGAAGTAGCCACTAAAATGTTCCTGTTTGCAAACATGCTAAATATTCAAAGTCTGAGAATCTGTTAATATTTTTATGCCATAAAGAGTGGATGCTATTTTGTGATATGTCGTGAATTAGCTCAAGCTCAGTGCTAGTGATTTGGTGTAGAGGTTTCCCTCTACCATCCTGTTAATTTTCATGCCATGAGGTGGTCTCTATCACCATTAGTTTCTGTTGTCAACTTGCTATCAGCTTAACTCATATTCCAGAAAACTGTTATTTTTCTAAGTCCCTAAAATCCGCTTCATCATGCCAACTTGTGAGCTTCATGCTTATTGATGTGTGCCTCCATTATAGATTGTGTAGTTGGATAATTTGACAAGCATGCTATTTAGTTTCTGTCAATGCCTCGTTTGAGGCTAGAGACTTCCTGTAGCTCTAGTTGTTGGCTGCGAAAGTTGCTATGTTGTTGTTTTGTGGCAGATTGTTTGTTTTAGTGTTTTGTGATTGTGGGAGCTATACTCCATGGAATTGCTTGATCTTTGGATCTATTGTGGGTTTTTTTTCATTGCCTAACAAGTCCCTACCTTGGAATGCCAAGGAATAGCCCATGGTGTTCTTGTCTTGTGTTGTGCCTCGTAACTTGTCGTGAGCGTAGCGTGAGAACCGTAACTCCGTTTCCTACGTTCTACATATGCATTTGTATCATTTATTGCATGATGCATTCATATTTTCCATGATCATGCATGTTTAAATAACTTAACATAAGGTTCTATCTAGATTTTTAAAGAACTAATCCATTGCATGTGAAACATGACTAGTTAGGATTGCCATGCTAAATTCTGCACATAAACCATGCATCATTCTTGATTGTGCATTACACCTTGGTTGCTTGTTTATTCTTGTTGTTTATTTTGGTTAGACGCGAACGTTGAACCTGAGTACGAAGATCGAGGAGAGTACCACTACGAGGCTCAAGCTACTTGTCCCTCTGAAGAACCAACAGGCAAGATGATCATACCCGGATCACGATACTATTTTCGTTTGCTAGTTGTCTCACTCTTACCGTTACTATTGCGCCACCTAACACTTGAATGTCAAGCCTCCTACATTGCCATGATAGACTCTAACCCCTCCACATCCTAGCAAACCTTGGTTGGCTAAGTTACCGCTGCTCAGCCCCTCTTATATCGTTCTTAATTGCAGGTGCAGGTTGTATCCATGTGATAACATGGACTTGGCATATCATAATATTATCTGCTATTTAATTTAACGCACATATATATCTTGGTATGGTGGAAGGCTTGGCCTTTTGCTAGGTGTTTTGTTCCGCTTTTACCGCCATAGTTTCTTGTTACCGGTGTTATGTTTCCATACTTTGCGCTCCTAACATGCTCGGGGTTGTTCCAGGAACCCCCTTGTTTACTCGGTTGAGATTAAAACTTGTCTGGCAAGACCCAACTTTGGTACTACACTTGCTAAACAACTTAACAAAATTTGGATAGGGCCTTGCAACCCCGTGGATAATTAATCAACCCCCGGGCCAGTGCTCCTCATGAGTATTGGTCCAAACTAGAGCACTGTGCAGGGCCAACCCGGGGCAACTCGGGAGATTTCTATCAGGCCACCGTACACTAGATTATCCGGTCGTGTCCTGAGAACGAGATACGCGGCTCTTATCAGGTTCGTCAACACGTCGGGTGGTCTTGCTGGACTTGTTTTACGTTTATCGAGTGTCTTGCGTGTGGGGCTCTGACTTTCTTCGGGTTATCTTGAGGTGTTGGAATTCCTTTGGAGTTGCCTACGATGATCACGAGATCCGTGGTCGAGGCTATTCCCACGGATTGTGGTTAATTTATGATGGACTGGTTGGAGCACCCCTGCAGGGTTAAAACCTTCGGAAAGTCGTGCCCGCGGTTATGTGGAAACTTGGATATCTGTTTAACACTCGGTTATAGTTAACTTGAAGTAAACTCTAAAAAAATGCACCAACTGTGTGAGTAACCATGATCGTCTCTGCTCGTGAACACGAACCGACAGAGAACACGGTGGGGTTCTGATTGACGTAAGTAGGTGTTCAGGATCTCATAGAGGTCATTTAGTTTCGATCGTTTATCGTAGACCACATATTTACTTTCATGCTTCGTAAGATTAGCCACCATAAGTTCTTAGTGTTGCTGCTAACTAAACACATACCCCTTCCCAACCTATGAGCTTGAATAGTCTTGGTACTCGGGCGCGAGATTGCTGAGTCCCCATGGCTCATAGATTACTACAACAATCCAGGTGCAGGTACAGATGAGATCGTGCCAGATGATGTGATACAACTCCAGTGGGAGTATGACGAGGAGCGTGGCAGGATGTACGTGACTTATCAGGACGAGTAGAGGACCGTGGTCGTGATCTTCGGGGCTAGCAAGCCAATGTCATTACTTCATTTTGTCTTTTGTTTTCGTCCGTACCCGGACCCTGTCTTGGATTGATGTTAGAACTCTTTTTGTGGAATTGTAATTTAGCATGTGGCGAGTGTAAGACAACTCATATACTCCTCTCTTCTTAAATGTATGATGTAATGATACTGGACTTGCGAATGACAAGATGCGCCTCTATCCCTGTCGATTCCCTCGTGTCTTAATATGAATAGGCGCTCATCTTGGGCGTGACACCAACGCACCCGTTGGGTGCAGCCGGAGTGCCTCCGGGCGACTGAAAGAGTCGGGCGCAGGGTCTTTGCTATTGCTGAAGTAGATGGTGGGTCGAGGACACCGGGCACGGGCCTAGTGCCTGTCGGCTGAAGGGCGCAAGGCACTGCCGGAAGCGAATGCGGAGTCCATCGGTCGGCGGTTTCCAGCGGGGGTGCACCAGTGCACTTGCTGGGTGTAGCCTTCGAGCCTCCGGGCGACTCGAAGATTCGGGAGGAGGGACTTTGCCTTCGAGCCTTCGGGAGCGGATGGTGGTCTCGAAGATGTTGGGTGTAGACGCGGGGTCTGCCGACTAAAGGGAGCGAGGCGCTACCGAAGGCGGACGTGGGGTTTGCCGGCCGATGGTCGAGGAGCCCTGCCGAGGGCGGACACGAGGCCCGTCGGCTATCGAGCACGGGGTGCCGCCGGGCGCGGATGCGGGGTCCACTGGCTGATGAGCGTTGAGCCCTGCCAAATGCGGACGCGAGGTCTGCCGGCTATCGAGCATGAGGCGCTGCCGGGCGCAGAAAGATGGTCTACTGGCTGATGGGCGTTGAGCCCTACCGAAGGCGGACGCGGGGTCTGCTAACTGTCGAGTGTGAGGTGTTGTCTGGCGCGAACGGAGGGTCCGCCGGCTGATGGGCGCGAAGCCCTACCGAACGCGGACGCGAGGTCCGCCGACTGTCGAGTGCGTGGCGCTACCAGGCACGGACGAAGGGGCCGCCGGCTGATGGGTGCAGAGCCCTGTCGAAGGCGGACGCAGGGTCCGACGGTCATCGAGCGCGAGGCGTTGGCGGGCGCGGACGGAAGGTCCGCCGGATGATGGGCACGGAGCCGTGCCGAAGGCGGACGCAAGGTCCGCGGGCTGTGGAGCGTGTGGCGCTACCGGGCATGGACACAGGGTCCATCGGCTGATGGGCGTGGAGCCCTATCGAAGGCGGACTCGGGGTCCGCCGGCTATCAAGCGCGAGGCACTGCCGGGCATGGACGGCGGGTGCTGGGTCCACCGACTGTCGAGCGCGTGACGCTGCCAGGCGCGGACACAGGGTCACTTTCTCACGGGGGGTCACACAAGACGGTAGATGCCATGGGATGGCTTATCGAGGTGAGATCAAGGCCGTCGTGGATGATCCGGGGCGGGTATGCGAATAGATCACAGTGGTTTACCCAGGTTCGGGGCTCTCCGGAGAGATAATACCCCTACTCCTGCATATCTGTATATCTGTGCAATATCTGGTACATGGTTGCTCCTGTTGCTGTATGGGAGAGGAGAGCCATGAGGCTTCTTGCCTCATGTGCGTGTATGTGTGAGCACATGTGAGTGGAACCCCTATATGTGGTGGGCATGAGTGGGTAGCTTGTGATGTAAGCTATAGTGGGTTGCTTACATCCCGAGCAGCTTCAGCTGTAAGCTACCATGGGTAGCTTACAAGTTAAGCCACATGTAGTTGGTGGACTAAGCAATGTCTGTCCCCTGGTGTACTTTATAAGTCAGCGTCCAAGGGAAAGGTTACACTCTAGATAGTATTGGATGACATGCGTATAGTGCGCTACTGCTCGCCAATAGCGCACCGCCATGGGATACGACTGTCTGGCCCGCGCGTGTCCGATGGGACATCGGGAGCTAACTTCGCTAGGCCGTAGCCGGCCAGGAGGAGCCGGACATGTGAAGCCAGTAGGGCGGGGCCGGCTCGGAGGAGCCAGCCAGGAGGAGCCGGACTGGGGGAGCTAGCTGGGCGGAACTAGCCAGGAGGAGCCGCCCGGGAGGAGCCGGCTAGGAGGAGCCGGCCAGGAGTACCCGGCTAGAAGGAGCCGGCCGAGAGGAGCCCGTCGTGCCGTAGCTTTGTCTTCACTTCTTCGATTGTCTTGTTGACTTGTTAGCTTGGCGTATAGGGGGTGGCTCCATGGTGTTTTAAAATGTTGAGTCGTCTCCTTCAGCCTAGCCGGGGGTAATTTCCCCGATAGTAGCCTCCGAGCCTCTGGGCGACTTGGAGAGTCAGGAGGAGGGTTTTTGCCGTTTGGATTTGCAGAAGTCGTTCATGTTGGTGAAGTTGTCGTTGTCGTTGTCGCAGAAGTTGTTGATGACGGTCGATCGCAGGCAGAGAACGTCGTGGCTTGCTTCCAGCGAGGGCACGCCAACGCACCCGCTGGGTGTAGCCTCTGAGCCTCCGGGCGACTCGAAGAGTCGGGCAGAGGGTCTTTGTTGTTGCTGAAGTAGACGGTGGCGTCGAGGACACCAGGCGCGGGCATAGAGCCCGCCGGCTGAAGGGCGCAAAGCGCTACCGGAAGCGAAGGCGGAATCCATCGGTCGGCGGTTTCCAGCAGGGGCACGCGAGCACACCCGCTGGGTGTAGCCTCCGAGCCTTCGGGCGACTCAAAGAGTTGGGAGGAGGGTCTTTGCTGTTGCTGGAGCGGACGGTGGTGTCAAAGATGTTGGGCATACATGCGGGGTCTGCCGACTGAAGGGTGCGAGGCTCAACCGAAGGCGGACGAGGGGTCCGCCGGCTGATGGGCGAGGAGCCCTGCCGAGTGTGAACGCGAGGCCCGCCGGCTATACCACGTGGGGCGCCGCCTGGCGAGGATGCTGGGTCCACTGGTTGATGGGCATTTAGCCCTGCCGAAGGCGGACGTGAGGTCTGCCGGTTGTCGAGCACGAGGCGCTGCCGGGCGCGGACGGAGGGTCCGCGAGCTGATGGGCGTTGAACCCTACCGAAGGCGGACGCGGGGTCTGCCGGCTATCGAGCGCGAGTCGCTGTCGGGCGCAGACGGAGGGTCCTCCGACTGATGGGCGCGGAGCCCTACCAAAGGCGGACGCGGGGTCCGCCGGTTGTCGAGCACGCGGCGATGCCGAGCGCGAACGCATGGTCCGCCGGCTAATGGGCGTGGAGCCCTGTCGAAGGTGGACGCGGGGTCCACCGGCCATCGAGCACGATGCGCTGCCGGGCAAAGACGGAGGGTCCGCCGGCTGATGGGCGCGGAGCCATGATGAAGGCGAATGCGGGGTCCGCCAGAGCGCTCCTGGGCGCGGACACAGGGTCCGTCGGCTGATGGGCGTGGAGCCCTGTCGAAGGCGGACATGGGGTCCGCCGGCTATCGAGCGCGATGTGCTTCCGGGTGTGGACGGAGGGTCCGCCGGCTGATGGGCGTAGAGCCCTGTCGAAGGTGGATGCGGGGTCCACCGACTATCGAGCCTGTGACGGTCCCAGGCGTGGACACAGGGTCGTTTTCTCACGAGTGGTCGCGCGAGACGGTAGATGCCATGGGATGGCTTATCAAGGTGAGAGCATGGCTATCATGGATGATTCGGGTGGGTATGCGAATAGCTCATAGTGGTTTACCCAGGTTCGGGGCTCTCCAGAGAGATAATACCCCTACTCCTGCATATATGTATATGTGTGGAATATCTCGTACATGGTTGCTCCTGGAGCTGTATGGGAGAGGAGAGCCATAAGGCTTCTTGCCTCATGTGCGTGTATGTGTGAGCACGTGAGAGTGGAACCCCCATATGTGGTGGGCATGAGGCCTTTATATAGGCATGAGTGGGTAGCTTGGGATGTAAACTACAATGGGTAGCTTACATCCCAAGCAGCTTGAGGTGTCAACTACCATGGGTAGCTTACAAGTTAAGCCAAAAGTAGTAGGTGGACTAAGCTATGTCTGTCCCCTGGTGTACTTTATATCTCAGCATCCAGGGGACAGGTTACACTGTAGATAGTACTGCATGATGTGCGTACAGTGCGCTACTGCTTGCCAATAGCGCACCGCCATGGGATACGACTGTCTGGTCCACACGTGTCTTATGGGACATCGGGAGCTCACTTCGTCAGACCGTAGCTAGATAGGAGGAGCCGAACAACGGAAGCCAGCAGGTCGGAGCCGGCTCGGAGGAGCCAGCCAACAGGAGCCGGACAGGGGGAGCCAGCTGGGTAGAGCTGTCCAGGAGCAGACACCCAGGAGGAGCCAGCCAGGAGGAGTCGGACAGGAGTAGCCGGCCAGAAGCAGCCGGTCGAGAGGAGCCCGTCGGGCCATAGCTTTGTCTTCACTTCTTCGATTGTCTTGTTGATTTGTCAGGCTTGGCGTACAGGGGGTGGCCCCATGGCGTTTTAAAATGTTGAGTCGTCTCCTTGAGCCTACCTGGGGGTAATCCCCCGGACACATTCGGATTTGATTGTACCCGGAGTACGCATCTAAGAACGACATGCATTCACATCCGGTAGTGGAATCGACTATCTTATCTATGCGGGGAAGGGGAAAGTGATCTTTCGGGCACGCCCGATTGAGGTTCTTGAAGTTGATACACATTCGAAGGTACTTGTCCTTCTTAGGTACCAGCACTAGGTTCGCAAGCCACTCGGAATGGAAAACTTCCCGAATGAATTCAACAGCTAGGAGCCAAACGATCTCTTCGCCAACTGCCTTGCGCTTCTCGACGGAGGATCGATGCAATCGTTCTTTGACTATCTTGATCTTCGGGTCCACTCGAAGTCGATGCTAAGCCAGTCCCCTGGGTACCCCGAGCATGTCAGACGTCTTCCATGCAAAGATATCCCAGTTCTCACAGTGGAACTAGATGAGCTCGACTTCTTATTTTTCACCGATTGACGTTGAGATGTTGGTCAGAGCTGCACTCGGATCCTTGGGATGAATCTGAGCCTATTTGGTCTCACCGCCCGACTGGAAGGCCGATTTCGTTCCTGAGCTCTTGGACTTGAGCAAATCTACAGCATCCACAACTTTCTTGTAACCGTCAAGTTCGGCTGCAGGGACTTGTTCTGTCGCAATTTTGGAGCCTTGTTGGAGGCACTCCTCGGCAACTTTCTGATCGCCGGTCACTGTAAGCACACCATTTAGACCTAGCATCTTAAGTTCAAGATATACATAACATGGACGGGACATGAAACACGCGTAGGCCGGCCTGCCCAGGATGGCATCGTAGGCTCTCCAAAAGTCCACCACTTCAAATGTCAGGCGTTCCTTTCGGAAGTTCTTCTCGCCTCCGAATACCACATCCAGAGCAATCTAACCGAGTGACTCGGCCTTCTTTCCAGGAATGACTCCATGGAAATGCACTCTTACTCAGTCGGGACATCAGAATGCCCATTGCACTCAGTGTATCTACGTAGATTATGTTGAGTCCACTACCACATTCAATCAAGACCTTGCATAGTCGGACCCCATTCACAGCTGGTTGACGACCAGCGCTTGCCTCCCAGGGGTGGCTATGTGGGCTGGGTGATCAGACAGATCAAAAGTTACGGTAGTCTTTGTTCAGTTGAGGTGCTTCACGGCAGTTGTAGCTACCATGTTTACCTCCCGATTGATGACCTTCAGTCGGCTCTTGATCTCGACGTCTGCAAAGATCATGTTTAGGACCTTCTCGACATGATGGTATTCGGGATTGCCCTCGTCTTCTTCATCGACGTCCTTCTCTACAGATGCCTCTTTTACCATGTTGTGTTTCAGCAATTGGCACTCTGGAGTGGTGTGCTTTGGGTAAATGACGTTGCCCTCTTCGTCTTTCTTCGTGTGGATCGCACAGTGCTCATCCATAACCTCGGAGTTGAACTCGGGTTTTTTCTTGTGAGCCCAGTCTTTTTTCTTTATTTTCTTGGGCTTCGACTTCCCTTGGCCAGGAACAGCAGCCACTTTAACCTTTCCCGGAGGATCGGCTTTCTGCTTCTGCTTTTTGTCAGCGTTCCCAGCCGACTGATGGGCGTCGCTTGCTCACCCCTTATCGCCTAGGAGGCGGTCTTCCTTTTTGCCATTGGCGTACTTGTTGGTGATTTCCATGGCTCGGCTAAGAGATAGATCTCCTGATCGGTCCAACATCAAGACGAGCTGACGATAAGATGTTCCAGCCTTGAAGGCACAGACAGCCCGATGCTCGGTGACGTTCTCTACCGTGTTATGCAACATAGTGCATTGCTGAATGTACTCTCGGAGAGTCTCGTTGTTCTTTTGGATGTAGTGCTGCAACCTAGTCAGACCACCTAGACACTTGTATGTTCCTTCAAACATCTTGATGAACACTCAGGCCAGATTCTCCCAGCAATAGATGCTGCTAGAAGGTGACCGGTTCAACCAAGCCCGAGCGGACCCTTCCAGCATGAGGGTAAGATGCTTCATGGCCACGAAATCATCACGTCCTCGAATCTGAACTGCCACTTGGTAATCTTCGAGCTAGGTCTCCAGCTCGGATTCGTCATTGAACTTCCCAATTCCGGTCGCTAAACGGTAGTTGGGTGGGTATCTGGGTCTCTCGGATGTGCCTACAGAAGCACTCGAGACCCGATGTTCCCCAACCACTCACTTGGTCTCTAATCACTCGGTTCCTATCCACCATCTTTTGTGTCATGGTAGACCTGGCGTTGATCAACGAGGGCCGCTAGTCAGCTTCCTCATAACCTCGGGGTCGAGCGAGAGTCTGATTGCCATCTTCTCCATAGTGATGGTCGTCATCAAATGGTAGCTTGCCATATGAACCACCTCTCAGAGGAAGAGTCTGAATGACGTCGCACTCATCACGCTAGCGCCCTCCATATGGACCTCTCAGGGGAGGAGGAGAGTGCACACATTTACCGTATGGGTGTGGGCTGTGAACAGACTGTACCGTATCTGCCTGCATGGACCAGACATGAATCGGCGGTGACGACTGCGAAACTTCCGAATTCTGCTTCAGTGCGGTCTTCAACAGAGCTTGGATCTATAGAATGCCTTCACTAGCTATCAACCCATACGACTAAATAGATTCAGCGATCCAAGTGGCTATAGCTAGGTTCCCTATCGGTGTGCGCATCACCCGGACTTTGGGTGGTCGGATGCTCTGGAACTACGGATGCCTCAGGTTGCTGGAACTCGGTTTGTTCCGCGCTGCGTGCTCGCCGAGCGACTGCTCGAGACGGTCGAGTCGTTCGCACTCGGCCAAAGTGGCCAAGCATGTAGCCTTCAAGGATAGCTCTTCGAGAGTGGTCCCCATAATGGGAGTGAGGAGGACTTCGTTGTCCCTCCTCCTCCTATCTTGCCATTTCTCCTGAGTGAGAGACTGAGGAACGTAGCCGCTTGTGTCGCCACCATGGTGATCTCCGTCATGACTTTGAGCACCGCCACCCGAGTACCTAGGATGCCCGTTGCTGGTGGTGTTGGCGATCAAGACTTCAGTTGCATCTCCGCTTCTCCCAAACTCAGACTCATTGGACAATTCATCCCCCGAGGAGGGGAAGAAATCCATGATGGGCTCGTCGAAGTCGAGCATAGCCACCTGCGCGACCGACAACCGGCGAGCCATGCCGTGCTCGACCAACCGCTACCACTTACAGCGCCGAGAGTGCTTGCGATGACCTCCAGAGCTAGGAACGGACAAGGAGTCGTAAGGCTCTGACGGCTACCGAAGGAGGACGCCGTGCGCCATAGCTCTGAAGTGCGTTGTTCCCTGTGTGGGGAATGAGTCGGGATCCAACGGTGCCTCGTGCAACCAAGCGAAACCGTCAATGAAAAAACGCAAGGTGCCAAAGAGAATCTCACCGCCGAGCGCCAACATGGTGAATGAAAAAGTTTTGAATCCACTTACATTGGAATTCGCTAGACCCTCCACCCCACGGTGGGGGCCAACTGTCATGGGAGTAATCGTGACAATAGTACGGGGGGTTGAGTATGGGGAAGCCTAGCTACGGAATAAGTGTCACACTCGGAATTTACAAGTTCGGACCCCACTCGGAACTGGTAACAGTCCTATGTCTCGAGCCCTGGGGTTGTGTGTTTTCTTTGTATAGGTATATGATTACAAAGAGTTTGTAACCCTTGCTCTGGCATCGGGGACGGCTTATATAGAGTGTGCCTCCACAAGCCAAGCGCCATCACTAGGGTCATTAATGCTAATAACTGTGGGGGTTACTAGAAACTGCTAAGTTAACTATAGCCATTACAGGTAACGTGGTCTTTACAAAACTTAAGGCATATTAAGTACCTCAAACATTACTGCTCCCATGAAGGTCCTACTCCTATCTGTCCGAGTGCTAGGAGAGAGGCCGAGTGGTCGGTAACATCCGAGTGACTATCAAGGAGCCGAGTGCAACTTGCATGTTCATCCGAGTGTTGAGGCTGACCAAGGACTCCCGTGAACTCATAGGACCCCAGAGGTGTCCTAGAATCGAGGTATCTGACCCTACCTAGGGTATGTGATCTAGTCAACCGCGTACAAGTATCAGATAGGTTTAAGAAACGTCATACTCGCGTCCTACGGGATAAGTATCGCATGCGCTATTTGTGGTCCAACGTTTGCGATGCATACTACATCACAAATTGCATCATTTTAAACTGTGTGCGATAGAGATTGTATCACCAATGTTGCATTCGTCTGCACCGTTTGTTATATTATCTGAAATCATACACGGTTCGCAAACAGCAACCGTGTGCATGGTCGCACACGTGTTCTATCAGTGAAATGTGTCGGATCTTGAGGTATATCACAAACATTGAGACATACAAACCGTGTGCAGTGTAATGACACATAGAGCATTTTTTATTTTAATCACTACAATTTAAAATTGTACAGAATTTGAATTTGAAAGTAGGGAATAGCTTTTTTACATATACATAGATAGGTTCATCAACCAATGCATTATTCCATTCACAGGTACATACGCTCAAGAATTACGTCAATGAAAGAATTACATAAGCACCAAATAAAGAATGATGAATGACGATTGAATACTTGTATTAAAGACAGCAAAGAAAGAGGCAAAATATATTATGTTTGCTGTAAAAGGTGAAGCGTAATGCCCGTAGTGTGCCCTCCTCCATGTCGTATGCACACACGACTCTAGCCCACTCCCTTGTGTTGGTCGACCACCCATCCTTTAATATCTTCATGACTTCCAGATAGTCATTCTAGTCTGGTAGAAATACATGTACACTTGCATATCCAACAATCATGTAGTTTGAGAGGTGATCTTGGGTAGACTGTGTTGGGAACCACTGCAAAGGAAAAAGATACAGAGATTGTCATCTAACAACTCATTATGTGTAGTAAAAAGGGTACATAGTTCTGAGTTGATATACTTCATATCGATGTTGTCTTGGACAAAGTGTAAATAAACAGTTTAATTGCCACATTTTTACCCATTGTACTAGCAATCTTTATTAGTTACCTCACATGATGCTCTCTCCGTCCCACTATATAAGATCTAATTACATCCAATGCACAAACATATTGGATGTATTAGCGTCTTATATTATGGGACAGAGCCAGTATAACATGGGAACAAATATTACCATGTGAACCAAGAACCAATAAAATAGGCATATGCTCACTACATCAGGCTTAAAAACAACCAAATAAAGTCATTCATAATGGTATTGTTGAATATGCATAGAACAAAGCTTGTACTTAAACATCAAATTGCATAATTGAACATCACAAAGTAAAAAAACAGGCGGTGTATAACTAAATAAACAAGGCATACTACATAAACCAAATAGTCATTCATGTCGGTATTGTTGAAATTGAATAGAACGTAACATGTGCTTAAACATCAAATTCTATGATTGAACATCACATTGTTAGAAAACCAAAATAAACAGGGGCATGTTAACTACACCAGCTTTAATAGGAACCAATTGTATGATTTAACACCAAATCTAGCAATTGAAGCTTGACATATGTTCACTACAAACAACCAAAATTAGCTAAACAAGGTGCAACTGAACAATTGAACTGAAAAATCATACTCGAGCGCAGGGCGCACTTGTCGATGATAAGTTGTCATCGTCAATGAGACTTGACTTGGTAGCTAACGATGCCAAAACATCACTATAGAACACGACTTCCATAAATGACAAAAGGGCCCCGTTGGCTATGAAGGGAAATTCCCGACAACAAAGCAGACTAGAGGAGATGCATACTATAAACAACCAAATATAGGTATATGCTAACTATAGACAACCAAACAAAGCTAGTGAAATTGAACTGAACAATTCATACTGCAACATATCAACTTGCACTTTTGAACATTACAATTCATACTCCGGCATAGCACATTCCTAACAGCAAAGCAGAGTAGATCAGAGGCATACTACAAAAAACCAAATATAGAAATTGAAACTAGACAAATCATAACCACAAACCACCAAAAACATTTAAAGGAAACATACGCTCACTACAACAGACTTAACAACAACCAAAGAACGATTCATATCAGTATTGTTGAAATTGCATAGAAGATAGAATGCACCATGTGCTTAAACATCAAATTGTATGATTCAACATCACATTGTGAGAAAACTGAAATAAACATGGGCATGTTAAATACACCATCTTTAATGGGAACTAATTGTATGATTTAACAACCAAATCTAGCAATGAAACTGGACATATGTTTACTACAAACAACCACATATCATGCTCAACAAGGTATATGCTCACTACAGACAACCAAACGCATCGGCACTAAAATTGAACTGAACAATTCATACTCCAACATATCAAATTGCACTTTTGAACAATTCATACCCCTTGGAAGAGCCTGGAGTGGGCGTGCACATCATGCGCTCCCTATTGTGGCAGCTTATCTCCTTGCCTTTCGAAGAGCACGTCTGCAGGCTGATGTCCCTGATGTCGTGGATGGCTATTTCCCCTTGGAAGAGACAGATATGGTGCCTTGTCGTCGTCATTGTCAATGAGGTCTGGCTTGGCAGGTGACGATGCCGAGCCACCACCATATATATTGAACGCGACCTTTAGTAATGGCAAAAGGGTCTCGATGGCGATGAAGGCAAAATCCAGACAGCAAAGCAGAGTAGATCGGCGGGGGATATGGAGGAGATCCAAGGACGTTCAACCCGAAGGGGCAAGGGTGATATACTTAACCTCTGTCATATCCCACATCTGGGGGGCCTTGGTGGCCATCTCGCCGTCGTCCAGCGGACATGACTCGATATACCTCTATTTGGCCATTCACTCCTCTAGCTCCCCCGGAAGCGTAGCCGGGATGAGGCCGCGATGCTCTAGAGTGTGCGTGAGGATGGCGGTGGGGATCTATGGGGAAGAGGGTGATTCGCAGGCCGACACTACGAGGTGGCCCAGAGTTGTGCGTCCATTATTCGACATCAAGGAGCACTATTGTCGATTGCGCGGACGACTCTAGTCCAACCCCCTTGTGATGGATCTTCATGGGGACTTTGAGATAGTCATGAGAAGGCCTGCAGAGGATGACAGTGGAGTCGGGGGCGGCGGCAGAGGCGGCAGAGGAGGCGGCGGACTAGCTATGGTTCAAGCGAGGGAGAGGAGTTGTGCGAGTGGGAGCGGAGGTTTTCCCTTTTTTACGTTATCTGAGCAGAGGTTTTATGGTGGGGAGGGGGTAGGTGGTGTTTGAGGAAATGCCACGCGGCTACTAGATTTTTTACTAGGCGGTTGTGTCGGGGCTGCTGAAAATTTAGATTATGGGATTGAAACGGCACGACCAGGGCAGGAGCAACAAACATCGCACACAGTAGAAACATAATAAGTGTGTGCTTTCAAATAGGAAAAACCCGCTGAGGGAGTCCTAGATTAAGGGGTCCTCGGGAGGCCGACCCATTCTCATGGGCCGGACTATATGGGCCACTTGCCGAACACATGAATGTTTGAAGGCCTAGTCTCCAAGATGGAAGCTTTAGGGAGCACGGCTTGCACTCCACGTTTGATGTAATGATAGGCATGTTTATCTCTTTGGCGTGTAAGCGACCATGTGTAAACCCTAGGCATTCGCGGTGTCTATATAAGCCGGAGGATTTTAGGGTATAGGGACAGAACAACTCATCTAGGGTTAGCTATACGATCTCAAGGTAGATCAACTCTGTAACCCCCCATGTCATCAATACAACCAAGCAGGACGTAGGGTATTACCTCCATAGGAGGGCCTGGACCTGGGTAAATCTGTGTCCCCTCCGTCTGATGTTACCGTCGATTCTAGTCTCACAGTTCGGGATCCCCTACCCGAGATCCGCCGGTTTTAACACCAACATTGGTGCTTTCATTGAGAGTTCCTCTATGAGCGAGAAGGAATCGATGTCTCGCCTTGTCATCAACGAAGAATTCTGCAACTTGGACACTTTTGTCCCCGGAGAGATCTTCGCCTTCGGCAGTGTTGTGCTGCACGCTGATCCCACTAGCAATCTAGGCCGTGTCGAAAGCTTCGCCCCTGATTGAGAGGTTAGATTCGAAAACCTAGAGTTCTCTGTAGATTCTCGGGGTGACTTGTCGTTAACCAGGATCACAACTTTGCCTATAGCACCCGAAAAATCTAAGGCCTTAACCTCGAGTCCCTTCTTCAGACATGGCAACGGGGTCACCCATGGGGATGGGCCGACCTCTTGTCTTGGTCCGGCCATTGAGCTAGATGACCAGACACGTGTTCTTGTCGAACACTCCCCATGTCCGGGCACCTCGGAGGTCAACTCCGTATGTTCCGAACAGTTTGACCCGATCGGGCTCTCAGTGGTTAATGAGGCCCCAGATCAGATCTTGTCGATGAAGATCACTGATGATCCAGCCCTGATCTATGCTCCGATCGGTTACCGTGTGGGTCAGGATGAATTTTTCGACCCACCCACCACCCTGATGACCATGGCAACACCGATATCCCCGAACACCCGTTAGAGGGTCCGGAGGGGCCTGAGGACCAGAACAACCCTAATGTCGTCAACGACTTCGAGGAAGATAATTACCTTCCCCCTGTCGAGGAGGAAGATATCCCGAAAGCCAATGACTTATATGTCCCTGATAATGTTGATGATCAGGAAGTGCTTAGACAACAGCTCATAGCGATGGCTCACAGCCTAAAGACTAAAGAACGGCGACTCAAAGCCGAAAAGGATGACCTCAATGATCGGTGGATGAAAGTCCTCTCAACTGAGGAAGGATATGGTACCGGTTTGTCGGACCAGCCCAAGGGCTACCCACGGACAAGGATGTTGCCGCAATTTGATGATGACCTCACTGATACTCTGTCTCCGCATCATACGCCATACGACAAGTCGGACCGCCCTCCTCATGGGCGTGATAGAACGGCCAATGACACCGGTTATATACCGGCGATGCCCCGAAGACAGGGTATGGAGCCATTCGAGCCCAATGACAGGTTTGACCTGCATGATGACCTAGATCACAGAGCAGGCTGTACAAGATCCATCTACAAATCCAGAGATTATTCACTAGATAGAAGGGGTGGGTATAGACCATGGTTTGACCAAAATGACAAAATCTGGGAATGCAACCGGTCCCATACAGACGCCGAATATAGGCATGACATAGCATGGGTCAGAGGTGCCGCTCACCCACTATGCTTCACAGATGAGGTAATGCGACATCAGTTCCCCGAGGGGTTTAAACCCGTGAACATAGAATAGTATGATGGGACTACTGACCCAACCATATGGATTGAAGACTTCTTCCTCCATATTCAGATGGCACGAGGAGACGATCTCCATGCCATCAAATATATTCTCCATGCCATCAAATATATCCCCCTTAAGCTTAAGGGGCCAGCTCAGCACTGGTTATACAGCCTCCCCGAAAACTCCATTGGATGATGGGAAGGCCTGGAAGATATGTTCCGCCCTAACTTCCAGGGAACCTATGTCCAGCCGCCGGACTCTTCCGATCTCAACAACATCGTCTAGAAGCCCGGCGAGTCTGCTCGGCATTTCTGGAATCGGTTGTTAACTAAGAAGAACCAAATTGTCGACTATCCGGATGCTGAGGCTATAGCCTCTTTCCGGCACAATATTAGGGACAAATGGTTGGCCCACCAGCTTGTCCAAGATAAACCTTGGACCATGTCCGCCCCTACTTCCCTCATGACCCACTTTTGCGCAAGCAAATAAAATTGGCTGGCAAGGCGCAGCCACAATTCCGAAAATCCCATAACTACTGAAGCCCGGGATGGCAACGAAAAACCAAAGCAAAATAAGAATAAGTGCTGACACAATAATAGCGATGTCAATGGCACGGCTGTAAATGCCGGATTCTGCAACTCTCGACCTGGGCAGCGGAAAAAGCCTCCTAAAGGCAATCGTGACGGACCCAGACAGTTGTAGAAGATCATGGAAAGGACTTGCCAAACCCATGGGACTCCGAAAAAGCCGCCCAATCACACACACCGCAAATGTTGGTTGTTTAAATAGACCGGCAAGATACCACCCGAGGACCAAGGCAAAAGCTCTCGGTGTGAGGATGAGGATGAGCCCCGGGGTCCAATTGGTGGCGAACAAAAGAAATTGCCTTCCGAAGTCAAAACGGTGATATGATACACGCCACCCACATACCTAAGAAGGAGAGGAAGCGTGCCCTTCGGGAGGTCTACGCTGTGGAGCATGTAGCCCCGAAGTACAACCCATGGTCGGCATACCCGATCACCTTTGATCAGCACGACCGCCCAACCAGTATTCGTCATGGGGGCTCGGCTGCCCTCGTCCTATATCCCATTATAGATGGGTATCACCTCAAAAAAGTCCTAATGGATGGAGGAAGTAGCCTTAAACTGATTTACTCGGATGCGATGAAAAAGAGGGCATAGAACCATCGATGATCAAACCAAGTAGCACTACTTTAAAATGAGTGGTCCTAGGCATTGAGGCCCAATGTACGTGTTCCGTAACCCTGGAAGTTGTGTTCGGCTCGCCCAATAACTTTCACAGCGAAGACTTGATCTTCAACATTGTACCCTTCCGCAGCGGCTATCATGTGCTGCTTGGTCGGACAGGGTTTGCTCGTTTCAACGCAGTCCCACATTACGCATACCTCAAGCTCAAGATGTTAGGCCCCAAGGGGGTCATTACTGTTAACGTCAATATAGAGCGTTCCCTTAGAACTGAGGAACATGCACTGGCCCTGGCGGCCGAATTCAGTTACAGAGATGATCGGCAAGTTCTGACATCCGTTGTAAAGGTGCGTAAGGCCGGGAAGCAAGTTCGGCTTCAGACCGAAAACTCAGATCCTTCCTCCTCACCTCAATAGGGACTTGCCCCACTGCACAACCCTAAGACCAGCAAAGTACGTGCCAAGGAGGCACAACTTCGCACTTGAAATTCCATGGGTAGCGTCGGGGAAATATAAGATGGGTGTCCGGCTAGCCCAAATTCCACCCTCGACATGTCTTCGGACAAAACGCATGTACTCCTAAAAGGACTGCCCATGGCATAAAGCTCACCTACAATTCGGCGGCTTCTCAAGACCTTATTTGCAAGATCCGTTCGCCGAACACTATCACCCACCAAGGTGCATCTAAAAGCAGGAGTTAACTAGCAACGGGACATCACACGTCGGGCTATCGATCGAACACCCCAGGTACAAGCACTCATGTATATTTTTTTCTTTGAAATACCTATAAACAGCTGCTTTGGCAAACCGAGCTATAAGAGTTGTTGAGAAAAATATAAACTGTGTGGTACAAGTGTGCCTCATATGTCCTTTTTAGTGCATGTTTTAACTTTTCTCCCTCTTCTCGTGAACCTGTGTGGTATGTTGCGAGGCAACTGGCTAATAAACCGGGGGCTCAAGTTTAAAAACAAATCGCCTTATGTACATTCCATCATGTGTTCGGTGTCTTGGCTTTCACTTTATATGCACCGGTTCTGAACTATGTCTTGGGACAATAGTTGGGTTGCCCTACTCCTGTGCTTATCCTTTATGTTCCGCTCGTTCGGCTAGAAGTGGAAAGGGAGCACCCCCATGATTGTGCTTCCGGATAGGATGGTCAAGTACCTCAGGGGAGAAAGCCAAAAACTGATTGTCATAGTAAGCGAGATCTGGTCTGTGAATCCAAGCTAGAAGTATTATACTTCAATCCTTGTACGCGGTTATTCTGTGTTATACGAGGAATTTTCCCTTTATGCAAAACTTGTGATAGCGGCTCGTCCGAACATCACAACACTTCGGTAGCTAATCATGCACTTCCCGTAGTCCTTTTCGCGCCCCTACAGCTAAGTGAAAGAAATAAAGCACTATAGTCTGATTGCCTAGTCTACCGCACTTTACCGCCTTCAGGTTCCGATAACTCGGCTAAGGAACATAGTACATTGGCATAGACACCCCATGTAGTATCAACATGGGGGCTGAAGCCGACGACTCGCATCCTTCACTATTAAACGGGCACATGGGAGTTATAAAGGAATGCAAAACCATACAAGAACAATAACTTATATTATCAAAAGCTTCAATAAGTCTTCGGACGCGTTACAGTTCATTCAAATAAACTATTTCCCGGACACTGGGACGCTATCACCCGAGCACTCTCCATCACTCTATTGAAGTATAGCTCGGCGCGTCTATGCTCCTTCCTGGGAGGCGGCGGGGAGGTGGCTACCTTCATCGGATCCAGCCCTAGCCAGTGCACCTTTGCTCTTGCAAGGGCCATCCGGACTCCCTCAATGTAGGAGGAGCGCTTGATGGTGTCGAAGCGGGGCAAGGAAGCAATCAACTTCTGCACCAGGCCAAAGTAGCTGTCTGGCAGTGGCTTTCCAGGCCATAAGCGGATATAGAGGTCCTTCATGGCCGGCTCTGCCATCTGGTGCAGCTCCATCACCTGTTTCAGCTGCTCCACCAGAAGAGGAGGACACTCGGGGGCTCTGAACTGCGCCTAGAACAGCCGAGCTTCATCTCCTCCTTCTTGCGAGGCAAATAGTTGATTGGCGTCCACCACGCTCTTCTAGAGATCGGAGGAGGCGCCTGAGGAATGCCACACCTGGGTAAGAAATTTGAATTTGATATCCCCGAACACGCACTTTAGTGAGTATGGCTTACCATCTGTTATGTCCTTCGCTTGGTGGACTTTCTCCTTGTAGAACTGTCTGTCCACCCGCTCCTTCTGAAGTTTGGTCTTTAGGGCCGATAGTTCAGCCTCACTTGCCTTTCCCTTCTGCTCAAGGGCCTCACACTTTTTGCTGGAATCCTTGAGCTCATCTTGGATCTCCGCCACACGAGCCTCATGCTTATTGCTCATGGATCGTAGGGTGAAAAGTGCGGTGGCCGCCTTTTTAGTCGCCGCCCTCTTAACGGTCGCTTGATCCTTTGCTCATTGAAGATCGGCCTTGAGCTTTTCCATCTCCTTCGACGAGGCTGTAAAACAATGAGCTCTATGAAAATATGCACTGACAGTATTCGGGCAATGTATTCGGATTTTGTCCGGACTTACCCTGTGCCTCATCGAACCTGTTGTTGAGGGCCTCAACTCCGTCTTCAGAGCGCTTAAGCTTCCGATTCAGCTCGTCCAGCTCGGCGCCATTTATCGCCGCTACAGATGACGAAGCCTGCATTGCACATACAGTTGATATGTCACATGGGTTCCCAACTCCCGAATTATAGTCAATCCGATCATACGTTTGATATTATTAAGAGTTATCCTAACACTACTAGAAAAAAGGCTGCTAGTGGCGCACCTGTTTTGCCTACTAATGGCGCACTACAGGTGCGCCACTAGCACCACGCCATTAGAACTTTTACTAATGGCGCACCACAGGTGCGCCATTAGTATCTGGTATACTAATGGCGCACCATGCAGTGTGCCATTAGTATAGCTCACGGTGCGCCATTAGTATGCCTCCCAGGGGCCATATTTACCCATGTGCTCTGGCTTACTAATGGCGCACTAATGTAGGATGCGCCACTAGTGTGCTTTTTGCAGTGCGCCACTAATGTGCTGGGTGGTGCGCCACTAGTATGAATATTAGGTATTTTTTTCTTTTTTCTTTTCTGATATTTGCACGGGTTACAAAACATATTACTGCATAGAATATAGAGAGCACAAAATATAAACAGCAGATTTATCGAATACAATAGAAGATTAGTCTCCGAATACAATTCATCATATTAGTCTCCGAATTTAAAATACCAAACAACATTAGAACATTACAAGTCTAAACACCGCGAGTAGCGAGTTTGTCTTCACAATACAAGTCGATATCGATCATCTAAACTACCATCACATAGAAGAGAGTTGCGGTCATCACGATGAGCATCATCGCGATGAAACTGGTCTTCATCCGGTTCCTCCAACACTCCCTCCTCTCTCCCGCTAGATAGCACACGTATCTAGCTTCCGCCTCCGCCCTAGTGGTGTACCCTTTGTAACTGCTACCGCTGAAACGGTGAACCTGTCTCCGACACTCCTCCCAGTCGTCGTACACTCCGGGAACCTTACCCTTGTACACGACATACGACGGCACCTCTATGCACTAGCCAAACAAAACGTTAGTAGCAATTCATAGACAATACATAAGCAATATATAAGTATGCAACAAAAGGATCGGAAGAAAAAAGCAACACATTAATAGCACGATTCATGGTCCTACTAATAAATAGCATCGATTACATATAAGTTGAACGACTGTCCAAACGAAACAAACATACAAGTTCATTAAAGTTTAATATTACAACATGAGCCAATCGACATTTCAGAACTACATAGCATCACTACTTTCGACTCGACTCAGGGACCGGAGCGTGGATGAAGCCGCCGTCTTTAGTGATGGTCATGAAATCGTGGGCGTTGTCAGCCTGCATTTGTAGCGTTGTTTCTATCTCACTATTGGACGGTTGATATCTGAGGTAGAACTGCCCCGAGGTACGAAGGACATCTTGATGGATGATTTCCGCAAACTCCGACTGGATGCGGTAGAATTCTTGTCTGATGTCCGCGTCCTGGATTGCCGATAAGCATGTGGCCCAATCTTTGAGATTATTTGGTAGCAGAAGGTGATGCTGATATCGTACGATCGCCCACATGTGATGGAGGGCATAGTAGGCATCCTTTTGACTATCAGGCGGCTGCTTGACGCAGGGGAACGTTGTATTGTGGGTGAACACGTGCTTGCCGTACCTACGAATTGTCCTGTTGAAGGTGCCTCCAGATCTGGCGTAGCCGGGGATAACATCATCATGAACTTTCTTGATATTTGTGTAGTCTATCTTCGACTGACGGTCCGAGTCGAAATACGTGGCCATGGAATATTTCGGGATTATGAGGATGAGTGTGCAATGTGTGTCACTGTGCACAAAACACGGAATGTTAGAAAAAAAAGAACAATCGAAATCTAAGAAATCATATGTTACGGGGTGGTGAGGGGATGACTTACTCGGGAAAGTAAGGCACGAGGAAGTTATCCTTATCTGGGTTTGCCAGAATGACGCCTTCGAGGTGTGAACTCGCGACTTGCCGGTCCCCAGCGCTGCCCAAGATCTTGGCACGCATGTAGAAGGGGTCGACTATCACGATGTCCGGGGTCTTGTCTCTAATGATCTGCATCTCCATACTCGGCGAAAATAGCCGAACGAAGGTGTAGTGCAGCGGATGAAGGTTAAACATAGCGTAGATGTCATCAAACCGCAGGACGATCGTACCCCCAATGGCGCTATCCACAAAGCCCTTGCCCTCTGGCACCTTGGCCACGAAAACCGGGTATGCCACATCATTCTCGCAGAGACGCCGCTTCTCCAAAGAAAGAACACTTTCATGCAGACTCCGCATAGCACCGGTTGCAGCATTGAGCAGATTAGTCGGTAGCATCGGCCTACCCGCCACATGAACCCTCCTCGAGATATCCTTAGGTGAAGGTGACCTGTCCTGAGCACGGATCGTAGTCGGTGCCGGCTGGCTCGCACCGCCCTTGTTATTCTTTCTTTTCCGTCCCTTCTTCTTCTGTTGTAATGGGATCGAGTTTTGCTCATAGACCGCCTTCTTGAGTGTGTTGGGGCTGATAATATTTCGCACCTCGGCTATCTGAGGCTCGGTGAAGGCGGCAGCTGGAGGCGTCTCTTGAGAACTAAACGCCAGACGACGCCTGTTGCAATTGGGTTTCTCCACGGTACCAGCTAGATCGCGGTCGTCTTTTGTAGGGTTGGGTTCTTGAGAAGGAGGCCCGAATAATTCGTCACCGTACCCATGTTCGGCAAAGTACTTATCGACGTTGCTAAATGTACCGTCGTCGTCGTCCTCGTTCGGATCTTGTGCCATATGCATGTCTGGCATGTCCGGTAGCGTTGCGGCGGTCTTTCCATGGCTTGGCGCTGGCACGACTGGCGGTGTTGTCTTTGGGGTGGTGTCCCCCGCCCCCAAAAGAATCTGGCTCTTTGGCCAAAGAAGGGGCCAGCTTACGCAGGCGCTGAGGGTCATCACATCATCTTCGTCGGCCCCAGCGGGTTGAATTGGAGGTAACAAGTCGTCGCAGCCTGGCAGCACCCGAACCAGTTCAACCCTATACACGATGGGTGGCATCGGATTACCGTGGAACACGGGGTTTCCCGGTTGAACGATTCTGCCCTTGGCAACATCGATCAACTCGCCGTCCATGAAGTGCAGGAGAGTGCATGGAACGTCGGCGGCGCCCTGCGAAAACATGTAGGGCGTCAGGGATGCCCAGTCAAAGGCAAGGAGATGAAGTCATCGTCGAGAGGCTTAGTTACCGTGATGGCATCGAGCTCGTCTAATGTCGAGGCACCGCCAACGGCGAGCGAGCAACTGACGAAGGGGCCGCTTGCTGCCGAGGTGCCGGCCGGTGTACACCCGGGTGCATTAAGCTCCAATGCTTGTGCCGGCGCCGGAGACACCAATACCGCCTCCGCCGGAGACACCAATGGCGCCACCTGCGTGTTGTGCGAGTTGCTGGCCGTGAAGCTGGGAACAGGGGGCGGCCCCTGTTGGCCGCTCGCAATCCAACCCCGCAGCCCCTCAACCAAGGTAGGCATAATGGCGGTGATCGTCGCTCCCAGTTGCTCTCGCACTTGCTCTGAGACTATGTCGGGAATCCGCGCCACTTGTTCCTTGAGTTCTTGAACCTCGCGCGCTTGGCTTTCTGAGCTGGTCTTTCTCTCCTTTTGCCCACCAGCATTATAGTATGACGACCATTTTGTGGACAAGCCTTTGCCGGCCACACGACCAGCTGAAGACAACTTACTGAACTTATCCTTGTTTTTCATTACGTTCAACGCCCTATTTAAAGTGTTGTCCCAAGGGGAGCTCTGAGACGACCCCGCGCTACTGCTTTCAGTCTCCTGCGGAAGGAATGTGAACCATTTAGAAATTTGCTTCATTAATTATAATGCAACCATATGGAGCTAATTATGCGGGGGTGTATTCCTTACCAGAACATGCTCAAGCGCCTTGGTCTTCGCATCCGTGGTAAGCTCCTTTGTTACTGGGTCCACCTTGTACCGGGCCCTGACATAGTTCCTGGTCTGCTTGTCACGGTATTTCTCGAAGCGGGGCGGTAGGTCTTGCTTGGCACGCTCTGCGTCCTCCTTGTCCCATATAGGTTCGGCCACTCTGTAACCACCAGGACCGAGTTGGTGGACCCCTAAGTTCAAGTCCCGCATATCTTTCCCCCACTAACTTGATTCCAGGGTTGTGCTGCTCTCGCACTTGATCTTGAACTCCTTGTAGTCATCTTCGTTGATCGAAGGATTTTTCGCTTTGATCTTCTCATAACTATCACCTTTGTCAATCATTTTCTTCACCGCGCTTCCCCAAGTAGACAGGGCCGTGCTCATCTTCATGAGGGTGGCACTGTTCACTTTATTCCCTGAGAGGCGTGTGTTTGCAACGTCATCGGGGAACTTGTATCGTTTGTGCAGCTTCGTGAAGAGGAGGCTGCGCAAATTCCCTCGGTCAGGATGCCTTAGGTTCTCGGTGTTGATTGAGACGGTGCTCCGGAGAATGCACCCGAGCTGAACCGAGTACCACTTGACTAATTCTTTGGGCGCCGTTGGATGCCCCTCGGAGGACACTTCAGTAAATTCCTCCTTGACGGTGCCAAGAACGTTCGGGCGCCGGTCCTTCCGTTGCCTCTTTGGTTGGCTGCCATCTGTGCGTGCGCTGCCATCATCAGTGGTGGCATCCTCGGCGGCACCATCAGTGGTGTCATACCCGACGCCACTAGGGGTTGTGTAGTCGGGATCGGTGTCTTCCGCGGCGTCCTCATAGCGGTGAGGTTCTTCCTCCATCTCCTAGAACAACTCCTAGAATGCCTTGCCCGAACCGCCGGCCTCGTCGTTGTGGGCCATGTTTCGCGCTAAATAGGAAAAAAGTTTGGTCAACAATTTGGTTATTGTCAAGGGCCTACAAAACTGGCTGCAAATGCCCGCAAGGCTTCAAGGGTGACGGCATAATGGCTCAGTGTTATTTAAGGGTTGGTTTGTGAGGAATTATCATGGTCTCATCATTTAGGGTTTGTCGACACCGGTGCATCCTAAGATAATGCTGCTCAAGATTCAAGGCCGGAAGGAGGGCAAATATTTTCAAAAAGTATGAGAATATGATTTGCATAACAAGTGACTCAAATGTGTGGTTGGAGGGCATTACTTCAATTGCTGGTTTTGGAGGGCAAAGCATTGTTAAATGGTCTAAGAGCCGGAAGAGCAACAGCCTTTACAAGTTTAGGTGCATGTGGGTAGAGCGAAGTAGGGAGAAAACGACTAGGGGAATTCAAACCCCGGCCCATGCATTAGTCGCAAGTACCCCATATGTCCTGTTTTTAGCAAAGTCATGCTAAAATTCACGGAAAATTTCAGCATGACCTTTGCTGAAAATAGGACATATGGAGTACCCGAATTTGCCGAAACGGAAGTTAATCGACATTCCGGCAAACTCAAGGTCCTCTCGGGGTACCTGCAAAATCATCACGACACGATGGTCGGACACAAAACCCAGCAAACTAGCACCACAATGTGCCTCTACTTTCATATGGATGAAAAGGCCATAGACCATATGGTCCTCTGCTTTCATACTGTGGCAACAAGCATCATAAAATAGCTCTGCCTAGTGCCTACACAGTAGGTGTCCAATTCCTTCTCTCATGTTCTACAGTTACACAAGACAACAAACAAAAGATCGCTTTAACAGGGTATAGCCACACATATTTGAAGTAGAACATATATATACACATAAAAATAGTTTGTAAGACAAATATATAGACCAAGCAATAATAATCAACAGTAATATCAATACAGAGAAGATCAAAACAACAGGATTAATCTATTTTCATCTATTTTCATCTAAGATTGGGTTGATTTTTAGTCTTAGCAGTAAGATATATAATTCAGCACTATTTTCATCTATTTTCTCTAGCTGTCAAAAGTATTTTCAAAGGAATTTGGATAATAATTGTCAATCTGATTTTCTTTTCTTCTTATATAGAAGCCCGTTGGATCACATGAATGAATCCTATAATATCCCTGCAAATGGCTCACCACATTGGAATTTTGGAGAAATCATAAAACGAGCTTTCACTTAAGTTTTCAACACTCAATTGTTTCCGAGTTGTTTGCCTTAGTTGCCATAGCTAATATTTATTATGTTGTTTTACTATAGATCAGAAGTTGCACTACTGAACTACCTTCTATCTGTTATTGCAGGCGATTACACAAGAGTCTCTTTCCACTGCACAGGTAACTAGTCACTACACTAGGCACTTCTAGGAGTTTAGATTATGCATGTCTCCCAACTGTGATCAGACGAGTAATGTACAATATACAGATTTTTCTCCCTGGGGAAGAATAACATCCCAAGGATTATGCCATTTGGGCTCAATAAGGTATGATGATAACTGTTAAGTTCTTCGAGAATGCTCATGAACATCGTTTCCCTTAATTTCTATTTTAAATCATAATCCTTATTACTCTCCGAATGTTTTTTCTGATAGATAGTGTGGTTTATTTCTGTACAAAATAAATGAAGGATGACTATCTGAATTTTCAGATAGATGGTGTGGTTTGACTTACACTGAAGATTGGGCCTACTTAATGACAAGACAAAAAATGGTATCTTCGCTAAAGTTGTAGCTTATTTTTTCTGAACTTTCAAACATGTATCTATTGGATGCATTGATTCTGTACAGAGAAACAAACACATTTTTGTAACGTATCCATCAGATTTTGGATTTGAGATCATCCATATGTACTTCAGATAAAAGATGCATACTATGTTATAGTTAGTACATTGTCAGGCAGAGCAATCATCTTATTGGTATCACATTTGTCATGAATTCAACTCCAAAGTTACAAGATTCAAAGAGACCCGAACGATGTTGACAAGTAAATGTTGACAGGGCAGAACAACAGATCAATAAGATGGTCGACCGGGGCTGGATTGGCTACCTGCCGTCAATGACTTGGAGGAACGACGGAGGAGGGTGGTGGTGGCGACGGGAAACCCTATTGATGAGGAGAATCACCCGTCGGGGATTGCGACGCCGTCCTCCTCCTCCTTCGCTCGCCGGGGATCGCTTCTGTCCTCCTCCTCCTTCGCTCGCCAGGGATCGCTCGGGGATTGCTTCCACGCCGTCCTCCTCCGCGTAGGTTGCGCCGCCGCGTTGGTTGCTTCCACGGGGTGTCGGGGATAGATGGGATGGGATCGATGAGATGGGTCGGGGATAGCAAGGGGATGATATGGGCCGGGGATAGCAATGGCGCACCTCCCGGTGTTGCGCCATAAGTATATCCATAGCAATGGCGCACCATTGAGGGGTGCGCCATAAGTATAGTAGGGGTGCGAAGTGTAGTACTAGAGGGGTCGAAGCCCTCTCCTGTTAAGGTTCGAGGCAGTAGTGTAGTGGTAGCTGACTCTTTGTGCAGACCAGAGGTCTAGGGTTCGAGTCCCAGGCGCCCCCTTTTTTGTGTTTTCCTGTTTTGATTGTATGTGTATGTGCTGAGTGTATGTATATGTATACATACATGATAGATGTTTTTATTTCATTTTTTGTTTAGATATACATGTGTGTGTAGTGTATGTGGGTGTGTGGGCTTGTATACATGTTTGTATGTGAGTGTATGTGTGTGAGTGTGGTGTCACATGCATGTGTGTATGTTCATATATATATGCACTTGTGCATATGTGTGTGTGATGAACACCCACACACATAGGTGTGTGTGTTCTCATGAGTGTGGGTGTGTATATATGCACTTGTGCATATTTGCCATGTGTGTGTGTATGTGGGATAGTGTGTGTAGGTTTGTATGTGTGACAAGTGGGCCATGCCCCACTTGTCATATACCCTATCAATATGTGTTGGGTGTTTTATTGCTTGATGGGTTATGCTAGTTATTTTCCATTTATAGCTATATTGAATATGAAAAAATACCATCAAATTTGAAAAAATATTCATGAATTCAAAAAGTGCCCATGAAATTTAAAAATATTCATGAGTTCAAAAAATATTAACAAATTCAATACTTTTTGTGAGTTAGAAATTCAATACCATAATAAACATAAATAAATATTCATGAGGACACTAGAACGGAAGAAATATCATTTCAATATGTCAAAATACAATTGAGAAATGAAGGCTACAATTTAAATACAATCGATCTTAGCTAGCTATCTGTTCACAATCTTCTTGCCCTTATTTTTCGCAAATGGAGTTCTTCTTTTGAACGGACGTCCTTTAGGTAGGGTTGTCCTGCTTCTTCTTGTGGTCTATGTTGGTACTTCATCGTCATCGTCATGTTCCATCTTTGGGTCGTCGTACTTGTTGAAGTCTTGCTCATTGGCGACTCCATCCATTCCGATGATCTTGCTCATTGCCTCTCCTCACGACAACACGACTGGGCTTTGACGGGTCGGTAATGAAGAAGCATTGGTCCACTTGGGAAGCAAGTACCCATGGCTCATTTTTGGCGGTAGCGTTTGCGCCCGCGGTCTTCGATTTTGCTTCATGTATAACCATGGTGGTGAAATACCGGTCTTCTTTTAGGACGCTCTTGGCCCATCTGACACGGAACATCGGGACCTTCTCTCCAGCGTAGCTCAGCTCCCAGATCTCCTCGATCCTTCCGTAGTATCTGTCCTTGTCGTTACCGGTGTAGGATTCCATAATTACCCCAGAGTTCTGATAACCATCGCTCTTCATGTCCTTTCCCTTGGTGTAGAATGTGTAGTCGTTGATATCGTACGCCTCATACGTCATCAGGTTGTGCTCGGCGCCCTGTGACAAGGCGAATATGAGTTGTTCTTCCGCGGTTGAATCCTCATGTAAAGGGTACGACAGTAGCTTCTTCTTGAACCAATGCGTGAAACATGAGTTGTGCTCTTTGATTATATCTCCATCTGTCCTTTGTTGGCCTCGGTCATTGTACGTCTTCTCAATAAAGGTTTTGTGCTCTACCACCCAAGGATCGACCACGTCTATGTGTTGTAGCGCAACTAGGTTTGCTCTTTCAAAGTCGGCGAGTCGACCCTCGAAGTCGACATGCATTTCGTGATTACCCTCACGGTGACCCCATCCAGCGAGCTTGCCGAGGTGCCTGTTGGCGAGCAGACCAATGGGGTTCTAGATGCCTAGATAATTCGTGCAGTAGGAGATGCACTCTTCAGTCAGAAAGCCCCTAGCTATGCTTCCCTCTGGACGTGACATGTTGCGAACGTATCCTTTGATGACACCATTCATCCTTTCGAACGGCATCATGCTGTGCAGGAACGTCGGCCCGTGTTGGATGATATCCTCCACGATATGGACCAGCAGATGCACCATAACGTCGAAGAATGCGGGTGGGAAGTACATCTCAAGCTCGCATAGTATCACCACGATCTCTTCCTGTAGCCTTCTGAGTTGCCTCACGCCAACCGACTTCCGAGAGATGACGTCGAAAAAGTTGCATAGGCCAAATAGCGTTTCACGGACGTGCGCGTCCATGATCCCACGGATTGCAACTGGACGTATCTGCATCATCAGCACGTGACAGTCGTGAGACTTCATCCCGCTGAACTTTTGCTTCGCTGAGTCTAGGTATCTGCTTATCTTCCCCATGTAACCGTAAGGAAGTTTTACTCCTACGAGGCAGGTGAAAAACTGATCGATCTCCTCCTGACTTAGAGTGAAGCACGCGGGAGGGAAGTCATTTTTGGTCTTTGCCTTTTTGCTTTTGCGATGACTTTCCGTGTCCTGCTTCGCCTCATCATCATCATCATCATCATCATCATTATTAGCGTGAAGCTCCTCCCTAATGCCCATTGATTTCAAGTCTGCCCTTGCTTTCGGTCCATCTTTGGTCCTCTCTGGCATGTTGAGCAAGGTACCAAGCAGACTCTCGCACACCTTCTTCGTGATATGCATCACATCAAGGCTGTCAGGCACACGGAGGATCTTCCAGTACGGCAAGTCAAAGAAAACAGACCTCGTTTTCCATACCTTCACCAGCGGCTCTGGCGCCTTTCGCCTCTTTCCCGGCTCTGGCGCCTTTCCTGGCGATGGGCACTCTTTCCAATTTTTCAATAGCTTGTATATTTCCTCGCCGCTCCTCATACGCGGGCGTCTTTGGGGTTCGGTTTCACCATCGAACAAATACTTGCGTTTTCTCCATGAGTCATCGTGGTGAAGCCACCTTCGATGTCCCAAGAACATGGTTTTCGAAGACCCGGGATCTCTATGTAGCTGGCGATACGTTGTGTCATCCATGCACCTAACGCATCCACAAAATCTGTGGACCACCTGCCCCGCGACATATCCGTAAGCGAGATAGTCGTGCACCGTCGTGAGCAGTGCGGCTCTCATAGGGAAATATTCTTTCTCTGCGGCGTCCCACGTATTGGCTAGCGTTTTCCACAGCATGTCTAGCTCCTCTTTCAGCAGCCCCAGATACAGATTGATGTCGTTCCCTGGTTGTTTCGGCCCTTCAATTAGCATACTCATGTGAATGCACTTCCTCTTCATGCACAACCAGGGGGAAGGTTGTACATCCACACAAACACAGGCCAGGTGCTATGTGTGCTTCTCTGGCTGCCAAACGGATTGACTCCATCGGTGCTCGTGCCCAGCATGATGTTCCTTGGATCGTTCCCAAATTCTGGGTGTTCGAAGTTCAACGCTTGCCAGTGGCTCGCATCCTTAGGGTGACTCAGCATCTTGTCTTTTTTATTTATATCCGGATCATTTGCGTCATCTTCTCGCTTCTTCTCCTCCTTATCCACGTGCCAACGCAGAAGCTTTGCTACCTTAGGGTCCGCGAAATACCGCTGCAGACGAGGAGTGATCGGAAAGTATCACACCACTTTTTGAGGAGCTTTCTTCCTCTTCTTGTATCGAGTGACGCCGCACACCGGACATATGGTAGACTCCGCGTGCTCGTCCCGATAAATGATGCAATTGTTCATGCACACATGGTATTTCACGTGCGGTAAATCAAGAGGACACACGATTTTCTTCGCCTTCTCGAAACTGGTCGGGCACTTGTTCCCCTTGGGAAGACGTTCGTGCCAGAATGACATGTTCTCGTCGAAGCATGCGTCGGTCATTTTGTGTTTTACCTTCATCTCTAGAGCCATGAGCGTTACTTTCAGGCAGGTATCCTCGGGCCTGCATCCTTCATACAATGGAGTAACCGCATCTATCTCCAGTTGATCCAGCTTGGCTTTCTCTCGGGCGGCAGCTCTTTCATTATCCGTTTGCTTGAGAAGCAGCTCTTGAATATGAGGGTCTTGCACCCATCCCATCGATGGTCCATCGTCGTCTGCTCCGGCATCTTCATCTTCATGATCATGCCCTTCGTCTGCTCCGGCATCTTCCTCATCATCATGTCCTGAATCTTCTACATAATGACCGTGTACTGCATCTACTTCGTGATCATGTCCTGGAGATTCTTCGTCTTCTCGCCCGCCCTCGCCGCGGTTGTCTTACTCATGCCCTTCCTCATTTCTTGCCCGGCCCCCATGGATGACTTCATAATCATCTTCATCACCTTGCCACCGATAGCCATCCATGAAACCACGCATGAGCAGGTGGCCCCGCACCCGTACGGAATCTGGGTCCATAAGGCTCCTAAGCTTGCATCTTCGACACGGACATCTTATCTCCGTCTCGTTATTTTGAAGCATCTCGGCCTTCGTGAAGCTCAAAAACCTATTCACGATGCCTTCGGTCATCTTGCGGACCATGGTTGCCTGCGGGGTAGAGCAAAACGATATGTTAGAACCAAGAAAAAATTTGGCATGATTTTGCCTAAAAATAGGACCAAAAAGAATGCATAGTGCTAAATTCTCGCCGAAACGGAAATGAATCAACATTTCGGAAAAATAATGGCAACTATTGCATTTCAAATACCGGTACCTGCAAACACAAACATATATGCAACACAAAAAACATATGCAACACCACTAACATACGTAGATCTAGCTAGGCCATAAAAACTGCATGTGCACGTTGTTGGAGGGAGAAAAAAGTAGATCTACAACATAAAAGCTTTCCCCTTACTTACCTATCAAAAAAAGGTACCACTTAATTTGGGTGAATCTATGATGCAAATGAGGTGAGGAGGAGGAGGCACCCGAGACAAGCTTGGAGGAGGAGGTGGAGAGAATGAAAGTGGGGAAAGTGAGTGTGGTAGGTGGCTGTCCAAAATATCTAGCTGGTCACAGGTTACTAATGGCGCACCACCTACAAATGCGCCATTAGTAACCCTGGTTAGTAATGGCGCACCAGCTGGAGGTGCGCCATTAGTAGTTTTTGCCAAAAAAATAGTAGTGGCGCACTATGCTTGTCGTGCGCCATTAGTAGTTAAACTACTAATGGCGCACTCTGACCTGGTGCCCCATTAGTACTGTTGGAAAAATAACAAAAAAAAAGTTTGTTAGTAGTGGCGCACCAGGTATGTGGTGCGCCATTAGTGCCCATCACACTAATGGTGCACCAGCACCTGGTACGCCACTGCTATATAGTAGTGGCGCACCACTTGTCTGGTGCGTCATTAGTGTCTATATTATCTATAGCCCTTTTCCTAGTAGTGTAAGATGTTAGACACTTAGAGTGTATCTAGGCTGATGTCGGATACATGATTGACCCCTAGGTAAGTTTTAACCTTTCACCTAGGGCTCGGGCGCTGTCATGTATATAATAAGAAATAAATAAAAACTTTGCGAATAAGAGTATCAGGTGACTTAATTGAAAGCCCGTAAGGAGACCCTGGAAGGCCTCCTTCAGTCCGTTGTCAACAGACTAGATGCTCTGCAATACCGCACCCATAAGGGAGCGGTGATCCTCGGGGATGGAGGTGCTCGATGGAGCCTCCTCCATGACCGGCCACCCATTGGTCGGTGGTGCCGGTGATGATCGGATATCCCGATCACCTACCAGGGATTGAACCGTTGCCTCTAGAGGCACGGTGCTCTCCGAAGATGTCTTTGCAGGGGACTGAGCACCCACTTGTTTGGCCTCCTCGGTGTCCAGAAGGGGTCTTGCCCCCCGGTCTTTAGTGGCTGAGGCATTAGCCTTGCCCATGGTACGGTCTCCCTCACCACCGGTGTCCACCTCCATAGGAGTGCGCTGGGACGACACCTCCATGACATCCCTCGTGGTGCCCGGAGTGGTGGGATGAGAGGCATCCCTACTCTCCGCCAGTTCTGCGGGCGGGGTTTCCCCGTCCGATATCACATTGGTGGGGATGACGCGTGGGGGGCTGCAAAGCCATTAACCTACATATTAGTAAACTTTAAATCTACTCATGATGAATAGGAGGGTTTTTTGATACTAACCTTTTTTGAGGGGGCTTGACCCGTAGGCTCCTTCACGCAACATCCTCGAGGTCTTCGGACACAGTGTTTGAGTCCGAACTATAGTCGGTCACAATCACCTGTGGCCGACGCGCCCTCTTCTGGACAGGAGGAGGGACCTGGTCTGAAGCGTCCGGGGATGACGCCCTTTTCCTTGCAGGAGGGGAATTACCTTCCCCCTCACCCTCGACTGTGGCCTCCTCCCCCTCTTCCTCCTCCTCAGCCTCCTCTTGACTTGAGGAGGTGGGGGTATCCTCAGATGCGGCGTCAGGCTGGTCCCTTATGTGGATGCCAGCCTGGCATGGTTTCTTCTTCTTCTCATTTTTTGCGGGAGCCTCGTAAGGCTTCATCACGAGCATTTTTTCTAACAGCCTGGTCCTCTCGTCTTCGGGCTGAGGCACCGGACTGGTAATTTTGACGGTTTTCTTCAGCCACCTCTGCAAAGGCAGATCGAAAAAGGGGTTATGTAACCACCCTATGAAATAAAGCCGACCAAGTTAGGATGTACCGTACCTCGGATTCGGACTTGATGACATGAAAACCCTTGTCCTCCTCCTCGGATGGCCAGCTCTTTTGTGATTTGAAGAGTGCCTTCCACAACTTCCCCCGCGTAGTGCGTAAGAGATTCTGAATTGTGGGCGCAGCGTCAAGCTGATGAGCCCACAAGGGAGTGTACTAACGCTGACAGGGGAGGATGCGTCTTTGGAGCATCACTTGGACCACATCGGTCAACTTGGTACCATCCTCAATCATGGAGCCGATGTGCTTTTGCATGTTGCTCACCTCCTTGCTCGGTCCCAAACGAGGCCCTTTTCAATCCATGAAGCTAGTCTGGTGGGGAGAACAGATCTGAATGCGGCAGTGAGATGCTGACCCTCTTCTTATGTTTCGGTGATGTAGAACCACTCCTTCTGCCACCCCTTGATGGTGTCTATAAGGGTGACCAACGGCCACAAGACGTGGGTGACCTTGTCGATGACAGCCCCACCACAAACTGCATGCTTACCGCCGACACACTTGGGCTTGATGTTGAACACCTAGAGCCTAAGCCCGAAGTGTGGCTCGACACGCAGGAAAGCCTCACAGGCAAGGATGAACACCCAGATGTGCAGGAAAGAGTTCGGCGCGAGGTCATGGAAGTTGAGGCCGTAGAAGAACATCAACCCCCTGACGAAGGGGTGGATTGGAAAGCTCAACCCCCTAATGAAGTGGGGGATGAACACCACCCTTTCGCCTGGCTTGGGGGTGGGGATCACTTGGCCCTTCTTCGCTGCATGGTGAGGGATATCTGTGGGGAGGTATCCGGCCTTCTTGAGGTCCTGGATGTCCTCAATGGTCACAGTGGAGGCCTCCCACTTGCCATTGGATCCGGAGCCCACCATTGATGAGCTCTAAGTTGGGGGCGGAAGATTTAGATCTGGCTGTCGGAGGCTTAGAGGAATGGGAGGCAGCGGAAGCAGATGAGGAGCCCGAACGGCTATGGGGGTTTTATTCCCTTTTATGGGGCTTATCGCTTAAGCTCCCTCCACCGCGCCGCAAATCCCTCCACTTCCTGAGACATGTGTACGGTTGCGCATGCATGATTAAACATATCCCGTGTAAAACGGAACACGATCTGCGCATTGATAGATCGTGCTGATGAAATGGCCTCGAACCGCGCATCGAGTTCTTGTAACTGGCCTAGCGGTCGTGGTGGGTCGTGACCTTTCGTCAGAGTGGTCGCTAGGGGACATTGTTTCCCCCCTGACCTTTGGCCTTGAAAGCCAACCTATTTCACAGTATTCGTACGCCCCGCTATTCGGAAGCTACTTGTCATCGGAGGCTGAACTCTGTTCGGCAGAAGGAACTTACCTCGCAAGCCGAAGATTTTGTTCGTGAAGCAGTTGAAACTGAAGACCCTTGGCATTGGAGGCAGGTTTGGGGGCTACTAAGGGAGTCCTAGATTAAGGGATCCTCGGGAGGCCGACGTATTCTCATGGGCCAGACTATATGGGCCACTTGCCAAACATAGGAATGTTTGAACGCCCAGTCTCAAAGATGGAAGCTTCGGGAAGCACGGCTTGCACTCCACGTTTGATGTAGCGAATAGGCATGTTTATCTATTCATCGTGTAACCGACCATGTGTAAACCCTAGGCATCCACGGTGTCTATATAAGATAGAGGATTTTAGGGTATAGGGATAGAACAACTCATCCAAGGTTAGCTATATGATCTCGAGGTAGATCAACTCTGTAACCCCCCATATCATCAATACAACCAAGCAGGACGTAGGGTATTACCTCCATAGGAGAGCCCGAACCTAAGTAAATCTGTGTCCCCTTCATCTCCTGTTATCGTCGATTGTAGTCTCATAGTTCGGGACCCCTACCCGTGATCCGCCAGTTTTAACACCGTCACGCGCAAAACCTCCTGTAGGATCGAAAGTAGTGCTAGAGGGGGGTGATTAGACTACTTGACCAATTAAAAATCTACTTTTCCCCAATTTTAAGTTTTGGCAGATTTTAGCATTCATAATATGTCAAGTACACCCTACACATGCATGTCTAAGAGTATAGAAGTGGAAAGTAAAGCAAGCATGTACGTAAAGGAAGGGTAGGAAGATCAAACGCAATCGGTCACACGATGATTTTTCCCGTGGTTCCGATAGGTGGTGCTATCGTACGTCCACGTTTATGGAGTCTTCAACCCACGGAGGGTAACGGTCATGAGAGTCCATAGAGGGCTCTACCCACGGAGGGTTCCACAAAGAAGCAACCTTGACTATTCCATGATGACCTACATCCACGGAGGACTAGCCTAACTCGGGATAGATCTTCATGAAGTAGGTGATCTCCTTGCCCTTACAAACTTCTTGGTTCACTCCACAACACGAAGTAGGAGGCTCCCAAGAGACACCTAACCAATCTAGGAGGCATCACCCTCCAAAAGGTAATAGGCTCGATAATGTCGATGAACTCCTTGCTCTTGTGCTTCAAGATGATAGACTCCCCAACACACAATCACTCTCTCACAGATTTTGCTTTGGTGGAAGAGATTGATTGGGTGGAAAGCAACTTGGGGAGGCTAGAGACAAGCACTACTAGGAGAAAGCTTAGTAGTAGTGCTGGAATTACCCTTAGTAGCAGCGCTGGTGGCTGCGCTACTACTAAGGCGCTACAACTAAGTTGTAAACCAGCACTAGAAGAGAAACAGCGCTATTGGTAAACCAGCGCTACCGCTAGATGCAGACTAGTGCTACTGCTAATATTCCTGCTTTCAAAGATTACATTCCCCTCTACATATTTGTCCATGCTCTATACAGTAGTTTAATCATATGACAACATCAATAATTATTGTTCCAACAACTACGTTTAGATTAAAGTGCATGGATGCAAGTGATCATGTTGAATTAGAAGAACACATCATAATAGTAATCATCCTAATATATCATACAATTTAACTAAGCTTTTCTCTCATAGGACCTAGTACTCCCTCCTAGGTAAAATAACATAAAACAAAATAACACCTATGTCCCCATGATGAAGCAAAGAGATCCAATGGTCTCTAACTTGTGGCTTGTGATCCTTCTTTACTTGTCCCCATGCTTCAATGTGGAGCCATCTTGGTGGTTTGCGCTCAGTCGAGTATGCAAAAGAGAACTCGGGCCTCATAGGGCTTTTAATTGTCATATTACCTTTGAGTTGGATCAACAGAGGCACAACTTCATTTGGTAGTTTCTGTTGAAGAACATAATAGTAGCCTAGTTAGCAATGTAATCAATACCATTTACGCAATAATAGTGTACTTTATTAGAAACTCTTACCAAGATATTTCGGCGAATGTCATCCGCCCTCAACCTATGCACTAGTGTCCTGTACAATGTATAATTTGGGCCAGTTCCCAAATTATACAGGAAGATCTCCGTACCAACTAGGACACCAATAACAAAGTTAACAAGATCATCCTTCTCCTCCTAAGTTAGATTAGATCCATAAGTGTAGTGTGTCGTGTCAATTATGTTATGTGTTTCACTTGAAGAAACGAAATAAGCTGTAAATTATAAATTAAAAAATTTAGTATGGATGAACACCAACTATTTTTAAATATAGAATGCAAATTACTTGACAAATATGCATGGTTGACAAACTCACATGGAGGTAAAACGGGAAGCATATCGACATCCACCCAAATGTCGATGTTACCTTCAATGTGATCTTAAGGACAAAGATCGAAGGTTATTTCCATATCCTCCTATAATACATATGCCTTGCAAAGAGCTTCCCAATTTGAGCACCCTAATTCTGTGTTATAAGTGCATTCATCACTTTCACCAGAAATGTGTGACCATGTTTAGTCCTTAGGTTGGATGTCCTTGTCTAGAAACTCTCGTGCTCGTCAAAACCGAGCCGCTCCAAGAAATACTGTCTTGCATGACAGGGGATGAACTAGTCGAATTGTATAAAACATAAATTACACGTTGAAGCAAAGAAATAGAAGTCATGCAAAATTATGAAAAAACACTTGCCATCGTTGCGTACCATAGAAATATCAAAGTCCTCGTAAAGCTTCATGGTGAAGAACCTGCTATCTCGCAGCCCAGGCTGGTCGCAAAGACCCTTATCTTCACCACAAAATTCACACGCTTGGATCCTATCGTCGTCTGATGACGACGACATTTCCTATGTTCATAATTCAAAAATTACGGCACGAGCTTAATCGTAAAGAAGAGAAGAAGAGCAGGCGCCCCCCAGGACAACAGTCTGGATTCCTCCTTTAAGAACACACATGAAACTCACAAAAGGAGCAACGACAGACCGAAAGTCACACACACATTATATTGATAAAATATCACTAATACATTTATAATGAACTCAAATATAATATCACTAATAAATCATCCCGAATAATCCAGTTAATTCATCGTCAAATATTAACTAATACATCTCGAATATTATCATATAAGATCACTAATACAGATCGAATACTATCGAATAATCTAAGTCAGAAGTTGTTCCTGAGTCGCGGGTGGTGGACACCCAAAGAAAATGAACCATCACGGGATCATAACTCGGGTGAGATCCCTGAAGAATCTGCCAGGTATTGTTGAACCTGGCGTCCAACGCCGCCATGTTGCGACGGACGTGCTCGTCCTCCTCCCTCACACGGCGACGTACCACCTTCGCGGGGGCCCTCTCCCTCTGCACCGAAAGTGGCCCACGTGACCGCCATCACAGAAGCTCTGGGTCGACGATGAGATCTAGATTCCTCACCAAGCTCCGAGCCCAGGAAGGTAGCACCTCCCAGTGCCAGCCTAGCGGAGCCCAGTCTCGGAAATGGCGCCTATCAAGAAGGCTCTCGCCGACCACTTAATGACGAGGATACGGGTTGGGCATCGTCAATGTCAAGACAAATTCCTATGACAAATCATCAATCATCTCATTCTTATCGTTTAATGTTTTACTTTCTAGTTATCATTCGTACAACAATCATCTCATTTGAATTTAGCTAGCGCCCACTAACCTATTTCTTCTCAACATGCAAGTATGACACCTCATCAAGCAAATATATAGAAAATAATAAAACACAATATATATATATATTGCAAATATTCCCGCAACAACGTTCGGCGCATCATCTTATCCCTAGAAAGAACCATATAGGTGTGGGGATGTCTCACCAGAGGTCAGGGTCGATGTCGGGGTGGTCACCGGGGTCGAGGTCGGGGTTAGGGCCGAGGTCGAGGTTAGGGTCAGGGTCGGGGGCGAGGTCGTCGGGGAGGACCTATAGCGGTGGCGGCGCAGAGTGGAGAGGGAGAGAGTGAGGAGGGGAGTGAGGGGCGGGGCGGCGGCACGGAGTGGAGAGGGAGGGAGTGAGTGGTGGCGGCGGTGGCGAGGGAGAGGAAGGGAGTGAGGGCGAGGCGACGGCGCAAAGTGGAGAGGGAGGGAGTGACGGGTGGTGGCGTAGGGAGACGGATGGAGTTAGGAGGGAGAGAGTGAGAGAGTGAGAGAGAGGGGCAGTGCGAGGCGTAGAGGATAAGAGCATGGCCCACTTAGCAGTAGCGTTGGTCGGTAACACACGCTACTAATAGGAGGCTTAGCAGTAGCACTTTCTTGAAGAAAGCGTTGTTACTATAAATACTGTCGGTGGGATCGTTAGGGCCCCCTTAGCAGCAGCACTTTTATAGATTCCAACGCTACTGCTAAGCCCTTACTTGTAGCAATGCCCGAATACAGCGCTACTGGTACTTAGCAGCAGCATTTGTATTTTTCCAGCACTACTAGTAGTCTCGTGCCTATAAGGTTTCTCCTAGTAGTGAAGATTCATATGGTAGGAATGGAATGGCATGATCTCAACACATGAGTAGGTGGTTTTCTCTCAAAAAATCTAATAGGATAGGTAGGGATCTATTCTGAGTGCTTCTCTTGTGAGTGCGTGGTGGTGGAGAGGTATATATAGGCATCTCCAAAAATTCAGCCGTTACACACAATAAGTCAGACTCGGTGACACCGATGTGTGAATCTTGGTGGAACCGATTTGCCTTAATGTTAGCAACTTTTGAATCTCGGTGAGGCCGATATGAACTTGTCTGTGACACCGAAAAGGTGACATAGAAGTCATGCTTAATTACGAAAAAAAAACACTTGCCATAGTTGCATACCGTAGAAATATCGAAGTCCTCGTAAAGCTTCATGGTGAAGAACCTGTCGTCTCACAGCCCAGGCTGGTCGCAAGGACCCTTATCTTCATCGCAAAATTCACACGCTTGGATCCTATCGTCATCTGATGATGACAACATTTCCTATATTCATGATTCAAAAATTATGGCACGCGCTTGATCACAAAGAAGATAAGAAGAGGAGGCGGCCCCCACGACAACAGTCGGGATTCCTCCATTAAGAACACACATGAAAGTCACACAAGGGGCAACGACAGACCAAAAGTCACACATGAATTATACTGATAAAATATCACTAATACATTTATAATGAACTCAAATATAATATCACTAATACATCATCCCGAATAATCCAGTTAATGCATCATCAAATATTAACTAATACATCTCGAATATTATCCTATAAGATCACTAATACAGATCGAATGCTATCAAATAATCAAAGTCAGTAGTTGTTCCTGAGTCGTGGGTGGTTGACACCCAAAGATAAGGAACCATCACAGGATCATAACTCGGGTGAGATCTTTGAAGACTCTACTAGGTATTGTTGTACCTGGCATCCAACGCCGCCATGTAGCGACAGATGTGCTCGTCCTCCTCCCTGACACGGTGACGTACCACCTCCGCGGGGGCCCGCTCACTCTGCACTGAAAGTGGCCCATGTTGGTTTCTACTATAGGTGCATCACATGCAAATTAAAAAAATTCCTACGCATAGAACATCCAAGAACATGCTATGGAGATGGATCATAGATTGTTACCACTAGACGCGCATTGTCGTGCAGCGGAAGAAGAGTTGGGGCAGTGCGTTCGTGTGGTTCGTCTCCTCCTCGTCCGATCTCTGTCGAACAGTCGTTCCGATCTCCCTCGGACAGCTGATCGCCGGATCCCACGTATAGGTTTGCCGGAGCGACGCAAGTGCACCGCCTCTAACGGTATCCACACGTGCAGGAGGAACACCCATGCGACAGACTACTAGGTCCAATCACACGGTAGGCGGCGGCGAGTGGAGGTGGCTAGTTGCAACTCATGCAAAGCCCTAATGACGGCGTCGATGCGATCAACCGGATGGGTGTGCTGCACCTCCACTATATATACGCATCTGGCACGGGCTCAACTCTTGGGCCTCGCACGGATCCTAAAGTCCATGTGTTCCTTCCCTTAAGCGCGCAACCCTTTAGGTTCTCGTCCACTTGGTCGCAAGTCAGATGACATCCGACTCCACTAATTGGTAGCGGCCTCTAGAAAGACGTGTCGACTCCAAGTGTCCGATGAAGCTGGTTAGGAGAACCTGTACTTCACACTTCTGTTCCCTCTACCACACGATATATGTTGTCGTGCATAAGGCGACATGGTCATCCTTGTTGCAGCACGATCTCTTTCTCGTTCCGGTGAATCCGCCAACACTTTGGATTATCTCATAATCCTCATCGCATGTCCATGCTTATCCAGGTCGGATCACCCGAGGGGGCCCAAAGTATATCTCTCCTGGTAGGAGGGGCAAATCCATCTTGCTTGACCATGTCTCGCAGCATGGGTCTGGACAAGCCCGAAACCTACCTTTGTAACTACCCAGTCATGGACTAGCGTTTGGTCAGCCCAAAGCAAGTCTGCCACCATCCCGAGTACATGCGCCAGCTTAGGTCTTAGGACATAGAACGTATGATGTACTAGAGACTCATAGATGACCTATCGTTGCGTCTCATAGTTGGGTCTGTCCAACTCAGACCTTATCTTGACTCGGATCCAACTATGTCGAATCTGACCAGACCTTTGTGAGTCCATATTATCCGGCTAGCATCCAATGCTACATGGTCAGTGAGACCGAACCACCCACCGTGTCATATGCTAGTCTGATTATTTGCGCGGCCACACAACCCTTTCGACTAGGGACCATTTAGGACAGTTATCAAAAAATGCATAGTATCACAAACAAGTCACGTACTTATTCATACACATCACTGATAATGTCCAAGGATTATCTTTATTCATAAACACATAGGAAATATCATCATACATGATTTCCTCTAGGGCATATCTCCATCAGTCTCCCACTTGCCCTAGAGTGAATCAAATAGACATAGAATGCCCATAGGTCTGACGTGCCCCTCATGCTTGGGTTGTGGAAGCGGCTTAGTCAACGGATCTGCAACATTTGCATCCGTATGAATCTTGCACAAATTGGTATCACCTTTCTGTACGAGCTTTCATATCAAGTGATATTTTTGGTCTATGTGCCTGGTCTTCTGGTGTTGTCTCGGCTCCTTGGCCTGTGCGACGGCACATGAATTATCGCAATAAAGGTCCAACAGTTTTGACCAGCCCGGGAACACACCAACATCTTCCAGGAACTTTTGAATTCAAACACCTTCCTTTGCGGCTTCACATGCCGCAATATATTCGGCCTCTGTTGTAGAGTCATCCACCATGTCTTGCTTGGAACTCGTCTAGCTCACTGCTCCTCCATTCATGACATACATGAATCTAGTTTCTATCGACAATCATCCCTATCGGTTTGGAAACCAACATCAGCGTAACCCTTTACGCAGAGCTCCTCCTCACCTCCATAAACTAGGCACATCTTTTTAGTCCTTTTCAGGTACTTCAAGATAGTTTTCACCGCTGCCTAGTGACTCTCACATGGGTCAGTCTGGTATCTGCTTGTTAGGCTAATTACATAAGCAACATCAGTCCGTGTACATAGCATGGCATACATGATGGATCCAATTGCCGAGGCATATGGAATCCTACTCATCTGCTTTCGCTCAACAGAAGTCGTAGGACTCTGAGTCTTGCTTAGCCTTATACCATGTGAGACGGGAAAGAACCCTTTCTTGGCCTCACTCATGTTGAACCTCTTCAACACTTTGTCTATGTATGTGCTCTGGCTTAAGCCGAGCATCCTCCTCGATCTATCTCTATAGATCTTGATGCCTAAAATGTACAGTGCCTCTCCAAGGTCTTTCATCGAAAACTTGCCATTCAATGATTCCTTGAGTGAGTTCAGCATCGAAACATCATTTCCGATCAGAACTATGTCATCCACATACAAGATCAAAAATACTACCGAGCTCTCACTAGACTTCTTGTATAAACAATAGTCCTCTTCATTCTTTATAAAACCAAGGTCAACGATGACTTCATGAAAACGAATGTTCCAACTCCGAGCTGCTTGCCTCAATCCATAAAAGGATATTTTGAGCTTGCATATTTTACCAACATTAGTTGGATGGACAAAACCTCCGGGATGTATCATGTATACGTCCTCCTTTAAATTTCCATGAAGGAAAGCTGTTTTAACATCCATCTACCATATCTCATAATCGAAATATGCAGCTATAGCTAGTATGATCCCCACCGACTTTAGCATCGCTACCGGCGAGTAGGTCTCGTCGTAGTCAATTCCTTGAACTTGTCCATAACCTTTAGTGACAAGCCGAGCTTTGTGGATCTGAACATTTCCATCCACATCAGTTTTCTTCTTAAAGACCCATTTGCAACCAATGGCAACTATGCCAGGTGGCGGATCAACCAAGTCCCAGACTTCATTGTCATCCATGGACTTTAACTCGGATCTCATGGCCTCTATCCATGCCTAGGAATCTGGGCTCACCATCATTTCCGCATATGTGACTGGCTCATCGCTTTCTAGCAAAAAACGTCGTGCACTCTGTGCAATCTTTCCGACCTTCGTGGCTCCGGTGCTGACTCCACTACGGGTTCTTTCACCGACTCCGGTGTGATCTCATCACCAACTGACTTGTCCCCAAGTGGCTCTCCAATTTCTTCGAGTCGCACCGTTCTCCCACTGGCCTCCCGATTGAGAAACTCTTTCTCTAGGAAAACCCCGTCCCGAGAAACAAACACTTTGTTCTCTTCTCGGTTGTAGAAGTTATATCCCAAGGTTTCCCTCAGTCGTTGTTTTCTCACAACAGATGCCATGGGTAGGCTTATCATGGGTGATTGGGGCCAGAGGACACCAACGGGCTCTGGGTGCGAGATTGGGCACAGGTGGTGGAGACACACGATGTTCCCAGGTTTAGGGCCCTCCGAGGGAGGTAATGCCCCTAGTCCTACTTGGTCTAGTTAGATGAGTAGACGTGTTTACAAGGATGCTCCTGGAGCTGTATCTGGAGAAGAGAGAAGGAGCAGCCGGCTTGTTCTCCTCCGTTGCTATGGATGGTGTGAGAGGGAAGCACTATGAGGGTGTGCGTGAGGTGATCGTCCGTCCCCATTGCACGGGGGTCCAGGGGGTTTTATAGGCCAACCCCCTGGCTCTATAATATGTCCTAAAGTACAAGGGCGGCGGGACCCGGATGCAGTCTCTTCGGCTGGCCAGGGGGTCCCGCATTTCGTGCCATCTTGTCGCCCGTAGGGCCCACCGGCTGAGCGGTCCCGTCTCCTGCTAGGAACCGCCAGCCGGCCCTATGATTGGTCCTCGCTCACCTGCCTCGGCACGGGTCGACCGGGGGGCGTCGCCTAGTGCCAGCCGGCCGGAGTCTCCGGTACGGCCGGCGGCACTGTAGCCACGCTGGGGCAGGTAATCGAGTGGGCGAGGGCGTGCCGGCACTGTGTCCCTGTCTGGACAGCCGAAATGTAGCCACGCACACCGGCACGTCAGAAGCCATTGTAGCCACCAGGCCGCCCGTCGTGGCGGTCATGTCTTGTCATTATACCCGTGCGCAGGGAGACGGGACGTCGCATGTCCGCCCCGGGGTTAACGAAAGAGGTGGCCCGGAAGGCAGCCGGCCACGCCCAGCCGGCCGGGGGTTGAGCTAGCCGCATGACCGTTGCCCGCGTCTCCAGCCAGCAGCAGCTCAAGCAGGCCATCCGGTAGCCGTCCACGTATTCTTTCTTTGAAACGGCAGAGAGGAAGGATCATGTTGCCTTGGCCTACCTAGGGGTAATATCCCCATCACCCTCGCATATCCCATGAATACGCATTTATCCGACTTGGTTGTAAGCTTGTCCGACATGAGTCGCTTAACAAATGCTTCAAAACCCCAAATCTTTAGAAAAGATAAACTAGGACTCTTCCCAGTCCACATCTCATGTGGTGTCTTGTCTATGGATTTTGATGGTACCCTATTAAGTGTGAAAGTTGCAGTTTCTAGAGCGTATCCCCAGAGTGACAAGGATAAATCCGATTTTCTCACCATCGACCGGGCCATGTCCAACAAGGTTCAATTTCTCTGTTCTGACACACCGTTTCTCTGCGGCGTACCCGGAGGTGTGAGTCGAGGTACTATACCTCGGCTTTTTCTGATGATTATCAAACTCCTGGCTCATGTACTCACCTCCACGATCTGATTGTAGAAGTTTTATCATCTTGCCGAGCTGATTTTCAACCTCAATCTGAAACTCTTTGAACTTTTCAAAAGTTTCTGACTTGTTCCTCATCAAATAGATATATCCATATCTACTCAAGTCGTCGGTAAAGGTCACGAAGTACTGATAGCCACCTCTGGCCATTGTTCTCATTGGACCACACACATCACTGTGTATAAGCTCCAACAGCTCGGATGCCCTCTCGCAACTCTTTGCAAAAGGAGACTTAGTCATCTTGCCTAGCAAGCATGATTCGCATGTCTCGAACGACCCGAAGTCGAACGAGGTCAGGAGTCCATCATCATGGAGCTTCTTCATGCATTTCAGACTAATGCCAGAAGTATGTCGGATTTATCTCATTAGGCTTATTCCTATTGACATTCACATTATAGACTGGTTCTGTTTCTAGATTTAAAATAAATAACCCATCTACTACGGGTGTATAGCCATGGAACATTCCATTCAAATAAAATGAACAACCATTGTCCTTTATATTGAATTCATAACCTTGACTCATCAAACATGAGGCGAAAATAATGTTCCGACTAAGTGCGGGATGTAATAACAATTATTCAATTCCAAAATAAATCCAGAAGGAAGCTTGAGCTGCATCGTGCCGACCTCCAATGCAACAACTCTTGCTTTGTCGCCGACCCTGATGTCAATCTCCCCTTGTGCCACACGCCTAGTTTTTACCAGCCCCTACATCGCGTTGCAAATATGAACAACTGATCCGGTATCAAATACCCAAGAGCTACTAGGTATGTCAGCAAGGTAAATGTCTATAACATATGTAACAAGTGTACATTTGCGTGAAGAAGCATCTCCGGCCTTCTTGCCATGCTCAGCAAGCCACTTGCTACAGTTCCTCTTCTAGTGACCAGCTTCCTTGCAGTGAAAGCAAATGGTCTTTTAGTTCGGTCCGGACTTTGGCTTAGCGGCGGAGATAGTCTTATTTGTGCCCTTTGCCTTACACTTTTTCTTGGATCAACTCTTCTTGAACTTAGCCGAGTTCTGCACCATCAACACTTGATGCTTGCCTTTCTTAATATCTTGCTCTTCCACCTTGAGCATCCCATGCAATTCTGTGAGCTTCTTATCCATGTCGTGCATATGATAGTTCGAGACGAACGTCCCATAGCTAGGTGGAAGAAAACCGAAAATTGCATCCATGGAAGGCTCGTCCCCAAGTAGGCAGCCTAACCGATCCAAAGCTTGCATGTACCCGATCATCTTGATCACATGCGGGCTTAGTGGATCACCTTCCTTCAGCTTACAATCCGTCAAGGACTGCCAGACGTTGAACCTTTCGGTCCTAGCCTGTACCTGAAACATGCTCTTCAAACTCTCTATCATATCGGAATCCTCAAGGTTTTTGAAATGCTATTGCAAAGTGGGCTCCATACAAGCCAGCATGAGGCAGCTGATCTCGTTCGATTCATCAACGAGTTTCTGGTGGGCATTCTTGGTTGTGGCATTAGCATTCTCGGCAGGTTCCTCTGGAAGTGGATCCTCTAGAACATGTTCCTTTTTTCGTGCTTGAGAACAATTCTCAGATTTCTATACCAAGTGGTAAATTTTGTTCCATTCAATTTATCCTTTTCCAGAATTGATTTCAATGCAAAGTTGGGTTGAGCAGGTGGTGCCATTGATCTGCAATAGAAAATATGCAATCGCTAAGCAATGTGTTTATGTAGAGTAATTCAAGCCTTAAACAGAACTACTCCCACTGAAGTTAGCATCCCTTTGCAAACTCTTAGTGATTCAGGACCCGTCTAGTGCGAGTGACTAGTGAGCTTTAGCATCATTGCTAGCCAACTTGCCTATTCGGTAAGCAACTCCTTGATAATCATATCTCTATACGAATCCTGTCGGTTGGGTAGGTATCACATACCCCGTCTCCCAACCTTCTCTACCACAAGGCCCAAAACAGTTTTGATAGCCTTGTCAAGTTAACCCGATGCAGTGCATGTCCGTGTCCGACACGAACCCTCCAGTTCAAGGACACCTAGTAGCACCTCAATTTTATGAGCCCACCACTAAACGTACTTGATATGCGAAGGTGCAACGTCCGAAATGGCAATATACTTGATATTAATGAGGGATCTTTATACCAATATAACATGCATGGAAACAATAAGGAATATCAATCACATATAAATATAAATATGTGAAATAGTATGGCTCCTTCATGGGCGTCCTTCCATGGCCGTCTCCTACTCCGATGACCAAGGCAGAACTCCATCTTGCCCGTCATGCCAGGATGCCAAAACCTCGAACTAGATCTCTGTCCTCCAACTACTATAACTAGTAATGAATTTACAGAGAATCACAAGTCGACGCGCAGGTTGTTATACAATATAATGAAAACACTTTGGCTCCTGCCGGCGGACAATCATAACACGCATGTCATGTTAAATTACACACATGCATCACATACATATGAGCCGTACTATTCACGTCAAACCTGCAAAACAAACTTATGCATAGGATCGCATTCTACCGGTTTGTGTGATCATGTACGAAATACAAGGCGCTACACACACGGCGGAAATCACAGATCGCATCTGCACTCCAATCACGCCGGATTTTTTGATCTGACCGATCGCATCGATCATCGCGAACCCGATTCAGATTTACGTTTCACGGTTAACCCCGATGGCGGATACCGACCGGTAGGGGTAGGTTGGGTCACGACTTCATCAATTCCGATTGACAGAAAACATAGCCTCAATCTATACCGATGTGCAGTTGATCTCATCAACCGTGCACATAGCCGATGTCACGAATGACGACGAACCTCATCGGCCGCCTCTGCATATAAAATATGTCTCCGATCTGAATCCAAATCCTGTAACAGAGGATATGATACCACTGTTGGGTTCTACTGTAGGTGCACCGCATGCAAACTAAAAAAATCCTACGCGCAGAACATCCAAGAACATGCTATGGAGATGGATCACAGATTGTTACCACTAGATGCGCAGTGCCATGCAACGAAAGTAGAGTTGAGGCAGCGCATTCGTGTTGATGGGGTTATTACCCCTAGGTAGGCCAAAGAAATGGGGTTCTCCCCCATTCCGCTTCAAAGAAAAACCATGCGGCCGGCTGCCCATGGTCGGCTGGAAGACGGCCGGCTCGAGCGGCCATCGGCTGGTGAGGTGGACGGCTGGTCACCGAGCCGGCTCGACCCTCGGCCGGCTAGGCGCAGCCGGCTGCCTTCGAGACGGCTCCTTAGTTGACCTTGGGGCGGACGGGCAACGTCCCATCCCACTACGTGTGGGTACAACGACACGACGCGACCGCCACGACGGCCGACCCTATAGCCACAGTGGCCGCTGACGCACGAGAGCGCATGGCCAAAGTTTGGCCGTCAGGGCTGCTGACCTTGGCGAGCGGGACCAGGCGGGGAAACAGTGCCGGCATGCCCTCACTCACTCGATTACTTGCCCCGTCATGGCTAAAGTACAACCGGTCGTACCGGAGACTTTGACCGGCTGGCGCTAGACGATGCCTCCCCGGCGACCCTTGCCGCGCAGGTGGGCGAGGACCAATCGCAAAGCCGGCTGGCAGGCCCCAGCAGGCGACAAGACCTCCTAGTCGATGGACCCTACTAGCGGTGAGACGGTACGAAGAGCGGGGCCCCCTGGTCAGCCGAAGAGGCTGCCAGCCCGGTCCCTCCAACCTTGTACTTTAGGAATATTGTAGAGCCAGGGGTTGGCCTGTAAAACCCCCTGAGCCCCCCATGCAATGGGGACAAACGATCACTGGCACACACCGACAGAACTCTCATACCCTCTCTAGTATCAGAGGAAGACGAGCCAGCTGCTCCTTCTTCCTCCTCTAGACATAGCTCTAGGAGCATCCTTGTACACATATCGATCCATCCAACTAGACCAAGCAGGACTAGGGGTGTTACCTCCCACAGAGGGCCCTGAACCTGGGTACATCCTGTGTCGCCACCGCTTGTACCTAATCTTGCACCCGGAGCCCGTCGGTGTCCTCCGGCCCCAACCACCTATGATAAGCCTACCCATGGCATCTGTTGTGAGAAAACGACGACAGTTGGTACCCACCATGGGCCGTACGCGGCACTGGCCGGATTCATGCTCCGGGCAGGACCCCTCGCCATTCCCTACCGCCGCCACACATCCATGCGAAACCGCGGGCTCATAGGGCGTGCTTCGGCACGCCCTATGGGCAACTCCGTCGACCTCACGGCCAACATCGACGCGCTCACCGAGCGCTTCGGCAGGCTCAGCCTCACCGAGGCTCCGGCTGCGGACGAGTACCCCGGGCAGGTGCTTGTCTGCGTTGGTCCTCCCACAGTTGTGAGTGCACTCGCTGCGACCCAGTCCAGCGTCTCCCACGATCACGTGGGGGTGATGGCCGTCGTCTCCTCCACCTCTTTTGGATGTGCGTGGGCCAAGGCTGGCACTGCCGCGGCCCGCGTCGCCACCTCCGACCCGCTTGGTGCGGCCCTCCAGGGTCTGAGCACCCCTATCGCCCTGACGGCAAACCCCGACGCCGCCGCGGCGGACCTCGAGGCGGCTCATCGCGTCCTGTTCGAGGATGCCACCGCCCTCGTGGCCACGCGGTGCCGCATGGAGGCCACCTAGTGGGAATACGCTTCCGCCTACAGTCTCACCCCGGCTGGCACTGGGCCTAGCCGGCGTGGGGTTGTACGTGACCGCGGCCGCGTGGTCGCCGAAATACTTGGCGGCAAGATGCCGGTCTACGACATCCCCGCAGCCAACTTGCGGGCCCTCAAGGTGGCCTACATGGATTTGGCCACCTTGGAGGGTGAAGAACATGCCGCCCATGAGCGCCACATCAAGGAGCTCATCGACGCCGCCGACGCGCAGCAGCGCCTGCTCGCGTCGGGCGGCACCGCCACCGGAGGCCCTCGGCCCGAGCGTGAGGGCACGGGGACTACTAGCCATCAGTCGGCTCAGCACTCCAGCTCCCCTCGCGTCTTCAGCCGCCGGACCGAAACAAACAACCCCCGGCCCTCCCAGATGCCGAGGAGCGAGCATCCGGCTATTAGCAGTCGGCGCATCAACGACCCACCTCGCAGTGACCGCCACCAAGAAGCGCCGGCAGCCGGCAGCCGGCGCAGCCGCATGCACACTCCACCCTCACGGTGTGAGCAGGAATGGTCGGTTCCGCCCATCATCCACCCAAGCTCTCGGCCTGGATCGGGCTGCGTGTCCCACGCAACGAGAACGATGCCCGTAACCGCATCGACAACCACACGCAGAATGCCCTCCTTGAGGAAGAGGGCTCGATTGGCCCGTCCTGTTTCTACCCGCGGATCCACAACGAGCCGTTCCCGACCGGCTTCGCACTCCCCCGGGACACTCTCAAGTACAACGAGGCTGCCAAGCCTGAAGACTGGCTGATCGACTACACCACTGAGGTCGGCATAGCCAGGGGGAAGCGTGTAGCCGTTTGCTATGCCCCCGTCATGTTGATCGGCTTGGCCCGCACCTGGCTTAATAGCCTGGCGGCCGGCAGCATCAACACTTGGACGGACTTCGAGGAGGCCTTCGTCCGCAACTTCACCGGCACCTACAAGCGGCCTGGCCGCCCCCATGAACTCGTCATGTGCGTTCATGGGCTCGATGAATCCCTCCGCGACTACCTCACTTGGTGGACCGAGCTCCGCAACTCCTGCGAGGGGGTGCACGAGGTACAAGCCATGCAGTACTTCATTGAAGGCTGCTGAGAAGGCACCCCTCTCAAGCACAAACTCCTATGCTCCGAGTCGGCCACGCTTGCTGAGCTCATGACCAAGGCGGACAAGTACGCTATGGCTGACTCAGCCATCCGGGTCAAGACGACACCGGCGACGTCCCGGCCGGCTGCCGACAACCGGCAGTTGCAAAACAAAAAGCACAAGAATGACCAGTCGGATCCCCGCTACGGGAGCTGGCAGGTCAACACCATCAAGGAGCAGGAGCCGGCTGCCCAGCCTTCCAGCCAGCGCCAACGCACTAGCAAGGCTGCCTAGCAACCGAAGCTCACCTTCGAGCAGATGCTCGACCTTCCCTACAAGAACCACTCTAGGGCCAAACCCTCAACGCACACGCTCCGGTAGTGCAGCTTCTCACAGCGACTGGCCCGGGGGGACAGCCTTCCGGCACCTCCCGTGTGCCGGCCCTGACGCCGGCTCCGGCTCCAGCCCAAAACGATGGTCATCTCCACGACCAGTTCCCCAACCAGGACGGTTACTACGTCGTCTTCACCAGTGAAGAGACGAGCAAACATGGTCAATGCCGACTCCATCGTGAGGTGAACGCCACCATGCCGGCAACTCCCCAGTTCATGCGTGGGTCGAAGAAGCCGGTCACCTGGAGCCAGGCCGATCACCCCACTATGATCCCGAATGCCGGCAGCTACGCTTTGGTCCTCGACCCCACCATCGGCACCAAGGAACGAACTTGCCGCTTCTCACGGGTGCTGATAGATGGTGGCAGCATCATCAACATCCTTTACCTCGACACGATGCACAAGCTAGGGCTGAAGATAGAAGACCTACAGGCGAGCCTGACGGTCTTCCACGGCATCGTGCCTAGAAAATCCTGCTCCCATGTCGACAAGATCACGCTCGACGTCCTCTTCGTCGGACCCGGCCACTTCCGCCGCGAGCCGGCGCTGTTCGAGGTCATGGACCTCGCAAGCCCTTACCACACGTTGTTGGGCCGGCCGGCCCTTGTCAGCTTCATGGTGGTCCCCCATTATGCCTACCTCAAGCTCAAGATGCCGAGCCGCAAGGGAATCATCACCATCGTGGGTGACTTCAAGATGTCGCTCAAGTGCGCTCGAGATGGCAGCCGGCTGGCTAAGGCCCTGGAAATTGCCGAGGAGAAACGGTAGCTCAACCGGCTCGTGGCCCTTGCTGCCAGCCAGCCGGCCGTGCCGGCTCCCCCCTCGCAGTCCGTCGGCAAGGCCTCCTTCCAGCCATCCAAGGACACCAAGAAAATCCCGCTCGACCCGACCAACCCCGCTCAGTGCGTCACCATAGACTCCCGCCTCGATAGCAAATAGGAAGGCGAGCTCGTCGACTTCCTCTGTGAGAATTGGGACATCTTTGCATGGTCCCCCAAGGACATGCCGGGTGTTTCGAGGATGTTCGTCGGGCACAAACTACACGTCTGGCCGGACGTCAAGCCGGTCAAGCAACCCCTACGCCGTTTCTCCGAGGAGAAGCGGCGTACCATAGGAGAAGAGATCGTCCGGCTGCTTGCAGCTGGGTTCATCATGGAAGTTTTCCACCCGGACTGGCTGGCCAACACAGTCCTGGTGCTGAAGAAGAACAAGACCTGGCGTATGTGCATCGACTACACTAGTCTGAACAAGGCGTGCCCCAAGGACCCATTCGCCCTGCCGCGGATCGATCAAGCCATCGACTCCATGGCCGGCTGCGACTTGTTGTCCTTCCTGGATCGATCAAGCCACCAGATCAAGCTAGACCCGGAAGACCGGCTCAAGACCTCCTTCATCACACCCTTTGGGGCCTACTGCTACATCACCATGTCCTTCAGCCTGAAGAACGCAGGCGCCACCTTCTAGCGGAGCATGCAGAAGTGCCTCCTGCCTCAGATAGGCAGGAACGTCCACGCCTACATCGACGACATCGTCGTCAAAACCAAGAAGCACTTCAGCCTCCTCGACAATCTCCGGGAGACCTTCGCAAACCTGTGCGAGTACAAGATCAAGCTCAACCCGGAGAAATGTGTCTTCGGCATCCCATACGGCCAACTCCTAGGTTTCTTCGTGTCCGCTCACGGCATCGAAGCTAACCCTGAGAAGATCAGCGCGATCGAGTGCATGCCCAAGCCGACCCGGCTCCACGACGTCCAGAAGTTCACTGGCTGCCTTGCCTCGCTCAGCCGGTTCATTAGCCGGCTGGGGGAGAAGGCTTTACCCCTCTATGGGCTCCTTCTCAAGATGGCTCTAATCGAGCCGGGTCAAGCCAACTAGCCGGGCATTTTCGATTGGCCTGACGAGGCGGACGAGGCCTTCTGTGGCCTCAAGAAGGCTCTCACCCGCGCGCCCATCCTGGTCATGTCGGCTGAGAAGGAACCCTTGCTCGCCTACATCACGGCGACCACACACGTCATCAGCGTCATCCTGGTGGTCGAGCGGCCGGAAGAGGGCAAATCTCTGCCGGTCTAGCGGCTTGTCTACTACCTCAGCAAGGTCGCGTTGAAGCAGAACTACTCCCACTACCAGAAGATGTGCTACAACATATACTTCGCCACAAAGAAGGTCAAGCAGTACTTCAAGGAGCATACCATTACCGTGGTGAGCATGGCCCTGATCGGCGAGATCATGAGCGGCCACGACTCCACCGGCCAGATCGCCAAATGGGTCATCACCCTCGCTGATCATGAGATCCCGTACGAGCCATGAACTGCCATCAAGTCGCAAGCGTTGGCTGATTTCCTTGTCGACTAGGCGGAGACGGAGTTTGTCCCGCCTCCCCCAGACTCCACACATTGCGGCATGCATTTCGACGGCTCGAAAATGAGGACCGGCCTGGGTGCCGACATAGTCCTCTCCACCCTGAAAGGTGACTAGCTCAAGTACGCCCTCTAGATCCACTTTGCCGCCTCCAACAATGTTGCCGAGTACGAGGCCATCGTCCATGGCCTCTGGCTCGCCAAGGAGATCGGCATCATGTGCATCCTCTGCTTCGGCGACTCCAACCTCGTGGTGCAGCAAGTCTCTGGAGAATGTGACGGCAGGGATGCCAACATGGCCAGCTACCGCTTCCTCATACAATAGCTCACCAGCTCCTTCGAGGGCTCTGAGTTTCATCATGTCCCACGGGCGGACAATGAGGCGGCCGACACGCTCGCAAAGATCGGCCCCACCCGGCAGGCCATCCCAGCCGGCGTCTCCCTTGAGCGGCTTCTCAAGCCGTTGATCAAGCCTTCGCCAGAGTCGGAATCAATCTTCGTCCCGGCAGACGCTACCGGCCCATCGACGGCTCCGGCCGTCCCTTCGGCATCTTCGCCACCGGCTCCCACAAACTCGGCCGCCTTGCCGGCACCAGTCGAGCCGGTTGTACCTGTGGCCGCCGGCCCCAACAACGCGGCTATCATGACGACAATCGACCAACCAGTCGCGGGGGCTAGCGAGCCGGTCGCGGGGGCTGGCGAGCCGGTCCCGAGGGCTATTCATCTACGCCCGGGGGCTCCCGAGCCAACCCACGTCTCAGCTCCCTCATGGGCCCAACCTATCTTGGTGTTCCTTCTACACGGTGAGCTCCCCCGGACGAGGCCTTGGCAAGACAAGTTTAGCGCCGGGCCTCGGCATACAGCATCATCAACAATGAGCTCGTCCATTGTAGCACCACCGGCATCTTCTAGCGGTGCGTCGAGCCGGAAAAGGGTCTGGAGATCCTCCTCGACATCCACCAGGGTGAGTGCGGGCACCACGCCGCCTCCAGGACCCTAGTGGCCAAGGCCTTCCGCCACGGCTTCTTCTGGCCCACTGCTCTCGAGGCGGCCAAGAAATTGGTCGACGAGTGCGAGGGCTGCCAACGCTTCAGCATGCAGAGCCACCAGCCGGCATCAGCTCTACAAACCATCCCCCTCTCGTGGCTCTTCGCCGTTTGGGGGCTGGACATGGTGGGCCCCTTCAAGACCGCATGAGGCGGCATGACACACTTGTTGGTGGTTGTTGACAAATTCACCAAGTGGATCGAGGCACGACCAATCAAGAAGCTGGATGGCCCCACGGCCGTCCAGTTCATCGACGACATCACAGTTTGCTACGGCATCCCCCATAGCATCATCACCGACAATGGCACGAACTTTGCAAAGGGTGCGCTCGCGTGTTTCTGCTCCAAGCAAGGGATCCGCCTCGACCTGCCCTCTATCACTCATCCACAGTCAAATGGCCAGGTCGAGAGAGCAAACGGCCTCATCCTATCCGGCAAGCCCCGGCTCGTGATGCCGTTGGTAAGGTTAGCCGGTTGTTGGATTGATGAGCTGCCGGCTATCCTTTGGAGTCTCGGGACCACCCCCAACCGATCAACCAGCTACACCCCTTTCTTCCTTGTGTACGAATCCGAGGCGATCATCCCCACTGACATCAAGTTCGACTCGCCTCGGGTCGCCCTATACACGGAGAAGGACGCAAAGGAGGCAAGAGAAGATGGCGTCGACCTACTCGAAGAATCCCGCGAGTTGGCCTTGAGCCGGACAGCAATCTACCGGCAGAAGCTCCAGCACTACCACAACAAGCGGATCCGGCTGCTCTCCTTTTGTGAAGGGTACCTGGTCCTCACGCGGATCCAGCGAACAGCGGGACAACACCAGTTGTCCTCCCCATTGGAGGGCCCGTTCATCACCAGCAAGGTGCTGCACAACAACGCATACTACCTAATAGATGCCCAGAAGCCGCAGAAGCACAAAAGAGATGCCTCCGACAAGGAGACAGAGCACCCATGGAATGCGGCGCTCCTCCACCCATTTTACTGCTGAGAAGACCAATGTATGTATGTATCCCTACCCTTTTGGGCTTATGAATGCAATGGGTGCCCCAAGCCGGCCTTTGGGGCACGCCCTGTTTCGCTTCCCTCAAAGGTTTCCTCGCTCACCGGCTCCCCGACCCAACTCCTGGGCCCGAGGGCTTGCCGGCTGGTCCTAGGTCGCTTCTCTCAAACATTGGCTAAGTAATGTGAGCCGGGCAAACCCTCCCACCCCCATCAGCTACAGATCTGGCTCCCGGTTGTCTGACTGATGGGGCCTCGGGGCGGCAAGGCTTTGCTCGCACGAAAGATCAATCGACAGGAGATACTGGCTAGGCCCAGCCGGACCACCGCCTCGCCTCTGCCACTCTACTTATGCTGAAAAGCTCTTGCAGTTCCTAAGTTTAAGAACCGGCTCCCTCGAGGCGGACGCCCCGACCCAGCCACAGACCGGCTCCCGGCTGTCGGGCTGGCGGGGCCGAAACCAAAGGGGAGAAGGGGAGCAATTGAAAAGAACCAAGAGGACAAAAAAGGATAAGGACAAGTTGGCATGAGTAGTAAGGCAAACACACTAAGTATTTACAATACAAATATTAAGACAATAGTGGCCCACAACCAGCATGGTTCATTACATAACAACCCCAGTGGGTGGACTCGAGCCTAACTTGCAGGAAAGAAAAAGAAAGATAAAGATGCCCGGGGGCTCAAGCCACCGGTGCGTTGTCAGCCGGCGTCTCGCTGGGCGGCTCGACTCTTGCCTCAAAGGTGGTCGCGGCCTTCGGGTCGGCCTCCTTGGCCTTCGAAGCGGTCTCCGTGGTTCCGGTCGTCTCGCCGCTCGAGTCAGTGCTCTCGTCGGCAACCTCCTCGTCCGCTGGGCCTTGGGGGATGCTGAAGGAGTCTTCGAGCACCGGCTCGCCGTCCTCGCCAAGGGCCGGCAGGAACTCGTCCGCGTCGACGTATGACGTGAGTTCATTGGCCCGGCGGACAAGGGCCGGCTCACAGGCCTCCCGCTCCTCGATCGGCTCGTCCCGCATGGTGGCCAGCTGGCCCAAGTCCATGCCGCGATACAACGACACGACAAACCGGAGCGCCATCTATGCGCCGGCTTGGGCTGCTGACGCCTTCCAGGCCTCGAGCCGGGCCACGGCCTGCTCCAGCCACAAGGCCATGCAGTTCGCCGGAGCTCCCCCGCGGCACGGCCACAGAGCAATGATGATCTCCTTCCCGGCCGTCTTCAGCTGCTCCATGCTCCGCTCGACGTGGGTCAGTCGGTATTCAATGGCGACCCCAAGCTTGTCCACATCCCACGCGGCGTCCTCCTCGATGGAGCGCCTGCGCTCCCGGAGGTATTCCCGGTGCTCCTCGATGGCGCGCTCAGCATGGCGCTGAGTTTCCGAGAAGCACCCTGGGAGACAGGAGAAGAAGAGGAAAGAAGGGCAAATCAAACACAAGAACCGGTAAAGGGAGGAGAAACCGGCTGGAGAAGGGAAAATGGGGCAGTTACCTTCAATGGCGTCGTCCACCCCGAGGGTGAAGTTGAGCGACGCTTTCCGCTCCGACGCCAGCTCCACCTCCGATGCAGCGAAGGAGCCCCTGACCTCCTCAAGAGACCTCTCGAGGCGGGTCACCTCATCTTGAAGGATGGTGGTCCTCTGGGCGGCGTCAGCCGCCTCCTTGAGGGCCGTCTCCTTGGCCGCCTCCTCCTTCACAACGGCGGCTTAAGGCGGTCCTAGGCCGCCTCCCCGTCAGCCAGCAGCGCAGCCTGCCGGTCTTTCTCCTGCGTGGCCACTTGGACATCTCGCGCCAACCGGTCCTGCTCGGAGACGAGCCCGGTCTTCTCGTCCCGCAGAGTGGTCAGATCACCTGCGAGACAAGGCAGGTGTCAGCCGGCTCTTGGGGGCTACATACCCCTCCCGTGAAACTCAACTCACCTTGCATGCGTGTCATCTCCTCCTCTAGGTGGTGGAGGACGCGTTCACCGCGGTCGTGGATGGCGACCGCCTCCTCGAACAGCTTCTGCCGCAAGGAGTTCCTCTCCTGTCAGGCAAAGCCAAAAATCAATACATGCTCAAAGAGATCCGACCTGGCTACCCGTCAGCCGATCAGCCGGCCCGCGTCTCGAGGGCTACACTCAGTGGGTGCACTCGTGCGCCCCCCCTGAAATTGCTAAGATAAAGGCAACAATGCTTACCTCCGCACGCTGCAGGGTGGCGTCTGCCGCCTTTGCGAACCGGGCCCGCTCCTGCCGGCACCGGTCCAGGACGCTCCCCAAGTCCCCAAACGAGGGGACCGGGCCGCCTGCCTAGGGAGCCGATAGGGCTGGCACACGCGCCAGCGCCTCCCAGTCTTGGAGCACCTCCTGCATGGTCCGCAGGGTCCTCCGGGCCCGCCGCCCTTGCCACCCGGGCTCACAATAGTACCGGCCGCCACCGGCGGGTCGACGATGGCAAGGGTCCGGGAGTCATCTCCTGCCGGCCCTCCGCCTGACGCAGGCGTCGCCTCCACCTCCTACTGCTCTGGCGTGACGATCGCGATGGACGGCACCTCCACCTCCTTGGCCGACACCTAGGGCACCACCTCTGATGTCGCCTCCGGGGCCACCGGGGCCTTCGGCACGTCGACCTAGACCGGCTCGGTCACGGGCGATGTCATGTCTGGCACCTCCGGTCGGGGCGCCTTGGGGGCCGGCTCTACTGCCACCGCCCTCGCTTGGGCCACCTCCTCCGCGGACGGAGGGGAAGGCGGCTCCATGGCCTCCCCTCGCAGCTCGCTCGACGGGGGCCTCAACAGACGAGTCGATTCCGCCACCGAGTCCGACACCCACGCGGGGTCCGCGGACCTCCTCCGTCGCCTGCTGCTCGATGTCTCGAAATGCACGGCCCCGCCTCGGGTTCCGGACTTTGAGGCTCGCAGCTCCGCGAGCCTCCTCTTCTCCTCCCGCTGGGTGGTCGCGTGCTCGCGGGCCAGCCGGCTGGCGGCATCGTCGGGTCCCTCGCTGGCTCCCCCTCATGAAGCTCGATCGGGTCCCTACAGCGCACAAAGGTCAGATTACTCGTCAGCACGTGACCCGGAAGAAAACAAACGCAAGACACGAAAAAGAGACTTACCCGATGACGAGGGGCAAGGCCTGCTTGGCATGTGGCGGCGGTTTCCATGCAGCCACCTTCACCTGCTTTGGGACTGCCGGTGGAGCCACCGGCCCCTCCTTATCCGGCCTCTTCGCTCGGTCGGTAGCTCCGGCCGCCGGGGCTTGAGCTGGCCGTTCCTTGCTCTGCCAACCCTGACATGCTGAGGGAGGAGGCTCATTCAGAATCATTACGTCATCATCATCATCATCGTTGTCCGTCCAGTACCTGATCGTGGGGGTAAGAAGGAACTCACCCGCATCGCTGGGCTCCCCGATTGTGCCGGATCCTCCGGCTCCACGGGGGTCGCCGGCTCGCGGGTCTGCCGGCTCATCAACTCTTTCCGAGGAGTCCACCCCCTCCTCCAGCAGGCCTCCCAGCTCGTAGTCTTCTGAGTCAGAGTGTTCACGCTCCGCCTCAAAGATTTGGGGGTGCGGGCCATCCGGCATGTTCTGTCGCACCAACAGCTGCGGTCAGCATGGCAAAGTAAGTTCCGCATCCGGCCACCGGCTGGAAAGAATCAAATGAAGAAAAGCCATCTCATCAAAAGACTTGCCAAGGGGACGGTTGATGCGGTCGTACGGCTCCATGCCTAAGGACCCGGAGCCGGGCTTCAGCTTGAACATCGGCAGGGCGTTCACCCGCTTCGCCACCTAAGCCGGCATCAGGTCGACGGTGGACAGCCGGCAGGGGTCACGGCATCCGTACATGTCGCAGATCTGGTGTGGCCTGAGCTTGAGAGGCAGCACCTGGCACGAGATGAAGGCCTCCACCAGATCGGCAGCGACCAACCCCTTAGAGATCTTTAGCTATGTGAGCCGGACGAGCTCTGCCAGGGCCACGCCACGCGGGGCGGCCCCCACCTAGTTCACCTGGGTGGACTGCGCATCGACGAACGGCAGCAGCCGGATGAAGTCAAAGTTCGGGTCGGTGTTCTTAACATAGAAGAACGCCTGGTGCCACCCCTTGACGGAGTCGATGAGAGAAAGAGGCGGGAAGCGCGTGGTGCCGCAGCAACACACCACCGTGCCCGCGCAGGCGCTGCTCTTCAGCGGCTTGAGATAGAAGAGAGCATTGAAGAAGTCAAGGAAAGGAAAATCCCAAGGTTTCCCTCACACAACGTCACGAAGCTAGCGAGGTAGAGAATCGTGTTGGGGAAGAGGTGGTGTGGCTAGAGATCAAAGGTGTCCATGAGCTGACGGCAGAAGGGCTCACCAGGAGCCCAAACCCGCGGGAGAAGTGCCAGAGGAACACAACATGTTCACATGGTTGCGGTGCCAGTGCCACCTCGTGGCTCGACGTACGTGCGACCACCCGCTCCGCTGGTGGCAGCATACGTGCTCAGCGGAGCTTCACAATATCCGCCTCAACAACGACGAAGCCAGCCCAGCTCCCTCCGTGTCCGTCGGCCATCATGGCGGTAGGGCGGCGTGCGGGCGCGGTTGAGGGCTCGGGCGCAGTGTCGTGCAAGGGGGCGAGGAGGACGAAGAAAGCAAGAAGGCTGGGCAGCGAGGGGCCGAGCAGGATGCGGGTATCTCCGCCACCTGCCCTTCCTCCCCTTTTATAGGGGAGGCCACGACCGGGGGCGTGGGATTAATTGCGCCCACTACCCCGGAAACTCCATGCGCACGTGGGTGGCCCCGGACCCTAACGGCTGCTTCGGGGCGTAGAGGATCCCGGCCTGCGCCCCAAGGCCTACTGGGCTATGCCTAGGGCCTAGCGGGCTAGGCCCAGGCCGACGTCCCGTCTCTATGCATTCCCGGGGCCTGCCGCATCATTACTCGACGCGTGGCGCACGGCGTGCTGGCTCGGGTCCCGAGGCGACGCGCTAGAACCCATGGCGTCGGGTCCAACGGCCGACCTGGCTGGCCCTTCGGCTTCACATCAGCGGCGGGTACCGCTGGGGGAAGCCGCCGGCTCCCCTCCGTCTGCCGGACGCGGGCCCCCGCCGGCTTCGGGAACTACTGACGGGGTTATTACCCCTAGGTAGGCCAAATCAACGGGGTTCTCCGCCCTTTTGCTTCAAAGGAAAACCACAAGGTCGGCTGCCCATGGCCGGCTGGAAGACGGCCGGCTCGAGCGGCCACTGGCTGGCGAGGCGGACGGCTGGTCAACAAGCCGGCTCGACCCTCGGCCGGTTGGGCACGGTCGGCTGCCTCCGGCCGTCTCCTCCATTGACCTTGGGGCGGACGGGCAACGTCCCATCCCACTACACGCGGGTACAACGACACGACGTGACTGCCATGACGAGCGACCCTGTAAACACAGTGGCCGCTGACGCATGAGAGCGCATGGCCACAGTCCGGCTATCAGGGCCGCTGACCTTGGCAAGCGCGACCGGGCGGGGAAATAGTGCCGGCACGCCCTCGCCCACTTGATTACCTGCCCCCGCATGGCTACAGTACAGTTGGCCGTATCAAAGACTTCGATCGGCTGGCGCTAGACGACGCCTCCCCGGCGACCCGTGCCGCGGCAGGTGGGCGAGGGCCAATCGTAGAGCCGGCTAGCGGGCCCCAGCAGACGACAAGTCCTCCCAGCTGGTGGACCCTACCGGCGATGAGACGGTACGAAGAGCGGGGGGCCCTGGTCAGCCAGAGAGGCTACCAGCCCGGTCCTTCCATCCTTGTACTTTAGGAATATTGTAGAGCCAGGGGGTTGGCCTAGAAAAAAACCCGAGCCCCCCATGCAACAGGGACAGGCGATCACTGGCACACACCCACAGAACTCTCATACCCTCTCTAGTAGCAGAGGAAGACGAGCCAGCTGCTCCTTCTTCCTCCTCTAGACACAGCTCCAGGAGCATCCTTGTACACATATCCATCCATCTAACTAGACCAAGCAGGACTAGGGGTGTTACCTCGCACGGAGGGCCCTGAACCTGGGTACATCGTGTGTCGCCACCGCTTGTACCTAATCTCGGACCCGGAGCCCGTTGGTGTCCTCCGGCCCCAACCACCTACGATAAGCCTACCCATGGCATCTGTCGTGGGAAAACGACGACACGTGTGGTCCGTCTCCTCCTCGTGTGATCTCCCTCGAACAGCCGTTCCGATCTCCCTCGAATAGCCGGTCGTTGGATCCCACGTATAGGTTTGCCAGAGCAGCACAAGTGCACCGCCTCTAACGGTATTTGCGCGTGCAGGAGGAACACCCGTGCGGCGGACTGCTAGGTCCGATCACACGGTCTCCAGTGGCGAGTGGAGGTGGCTAGTTGCAACTCGTGCAAAGCCCTAATGATGGTGCTGAAGCAATCAACCGGATGGGTGTGCCGCACCTCCACTATATATAGGCATCCGGCATGGGCTCAACTATTGAGCCTCGCACGGATCCTAAAGCCCACGCGTTCCTTCCCTTAAGCATGCGACCCTTTAGGTTCTCGTCCACTTGGTCACGAGTCAAATGACATCCGACTCGACCGGTCGGTAGCGGCCTCTAGCAAGACGTGTCAACTCCAAGTGTCTGATGAAACTGGTTAGGCAAACCTGTACTTCACAATTCTGTTCCCTTTGCCACACGATATATGTTGTCGTTCACAAGGCGACATGGTCATCCTTGTTGCAGCATGACCTCTTTCTCGTTCCAGTGAATCCGACCAACACTTCGAATTATCTCATAATCCTCATCGCATGGCCATGCTTATCCAGGTCGGATCACCCAAGGGGGTCCAGAGTATATCTCTCCTGGTAGGAGGGGCAAATCCCATCTTGCTCGACCATGTCTTGCAGCATGAGTCTGGACAAGCCCGAAACCTACCTTTGTAACTAACCAGACGTGGAGTAGTGTTTGGTCGGCCCAAAGCAAGTCTGTCACCATCCCAAGTACATGCACCAGCTCAGCTCTTAGGACATAGAACGTATGTTGTACTAGAGACTCATAGATGACCTATCATTGCGTCTCATAGTTGGGCATGTCCAACTCAGACCTTATCTCGACTTGGATCCGACTATGTCGAGTCCGACTAGACCTTTCTAGTCCATATTATCCGGCTAGCATCCAATGCTATATGGTCAGTGAGACCGAACCATCCACCGTGTCATATGCTAGTCTGATTAGTTGCGCGTCCACACAACCCTTTCGACTAGGGACCATTTAGGACAGTTATCATACAATGCATAGTCTCACAAACAAGTCACGTACTTATTAATACACATCACTGATAATGTCCAAGGACTATCTTTATTCATAAACACATAGGAAATATCATCATACATGATTGCCTCTAGGGCAAATATCCAACAGTCTCCCACTTGCACTAGAGTCAATCAAATAGACATTGAATGCACATAGCTCTAACGTGCCCCTCATGCTTGGATTGTGGAAGAGGCTTAGTTAACGGATCTGCAACATTTGCATCCGTATGAATCTTGCACAAATTGGTATCCCCTTTCTGTATGAGCTTTCTTATCAAGTGATATTTTCTATCTATGTGCTTGGTATTGTGGTGTTGTCTCGGCTCCTTGGCCTGTGCGATGGCACCTGAGTTATCGCAATAAAGGTCCAATGGTTTCACCAGCCCGGGAACACACCAACATCTTCCAGGAACTTCCGGATCCAAACACCTTCCTTTGCGGCTTCACAAGCCGCAATGTATTCGGCCTCTGTTGTGGAGTCGGACACCGTGTCTTGCCTGGAACTCGTCCAGCTCACTACTCTTCCATTCATGACATACACGAATCCAGTTTGCGATCGACAACCATCTCTATCGGTTTGGAAACTAGCATCAATGTAACCCTTTACGCAGAGCTCCTCCTCACCTCCATAAACTAGGAACATCTTTTTAGTCCTTTTCAGGTACTTCAAGATAGTTTTCACCGCTGCCCAGTGACTCTCACTTGGGTCGGCCTGATATCTTCTTGTTAAGCTTATTGCATAAGCAACATCAGGCCGTGTACATAGCATGGCATACATGATGGATCCAATTGCCGAGGCATATGGAATCCTACTCATTTGGTTTCGCTCATCAAAAGTAGTAGGACTCTGAGTCTTGCTTAGCCTTATACCATGTGAGACGGGCAAGAACCCTTTCTTGGCCTCGCTCATGTTGAACCTCTTCAACACTTTGTCTATGTACATGCTCTGGCTTAAGCCGAGCAGCCTCCTCGATCTATCTCTATAGATCTTGATGCCTAAAATGTACATTGCCTCTCCAAGGTCTTTCATTGAAAACTTGCCATTCAATGATTCCTTGACTGAGTTCAGCATCAAAACATCATTTCCAATCAGAACTTTGTCATCCACATACAAGATCAAAAATACTACCAAGCTCCCACTAGACTTCTTGTATAAACAATAGTCCTCTTCGTTCTTGATGAAACCAAGGTCAACGATGACTTCATCAAAACGAATGTTCCAACTCCGAGCTACTTTCCACAATCCATAAATGGATCTCTTGAGCTTGCATATTTTACCAGCGTTAGTTGGATCAACAAAACCTTCGGGTTGTATCATGTATACATCCTCTTTTAAATTTCCATGAAGGAAAGCCGTATTGACATCCATCTGCCATATCTCATAATCGAAATATGCAGCTATAGCTAGTATGATCCTCACCGACTTTAGCATCGCTACTGGTGAGTAGATCTCGTCATAGTCAATTCCTTGAACTTGTCCATAATCTTTAGCAACAAGCCAAGCTTTGTGGATATGAACATTTCCATCCACATCGGTTTTCTTCTTAAAGACACATTTGCAACCAATGGAAACTACACCAGGTGGCGGATCTACCAAGTCCCATACTTGATTTTCATCCATGGACTTTAACTTGGATCTCATGGCCTCTAGCCATGCCTCGGAATCTAGGCTCATCATCGCTTCCACTACGTGGCCGGCTCGTCGCTTTCTATCAATAAAACGCTATGGACTCTCCGCAATCTTTCTGACCTCTATGGCTCCGGTGCCGAGTCCACTACGGGTTCTTTCACTGACTCCAGTGTGATCTCGTCACCAACCGAGTTGTCCCCAAGTGGCTCTCAAATTTCTTCGAGTCGCACCATTCTCCCACTGGCCTCCCGACTGAGAAACTCTTTCTTTAGGAAAACCCCATTTTGAGCAACAAATACTTTGTTCTCTTCTCGGTTGTAGAAGTTATATCCCAATGTTTCCCTCGGATATCCCATGAATATGCATTTATCCGACTTGGCTGTAAGCTTGTCCGACATGAGTCGCTTGACAAATGCTTCACAACCCCAAATCTTTAGAAAAGACAAACTAGGACTCTTCCCAGTCCACATCTCATGTGGTGTCTTGTCTACGGATTTTGATGGTACCTTGTTAAGTGTGAAAGCTGCAGTTTCTAGAGCGTATCCCCTAGAATGACAAGGGTAAATCCAATCTACTCATCATCGACCGGACCATGTCCAACAAGGTTCGATTTCTCCGTTTTGACACACTGTTTCTCTGCGGCGTACCCGGAGGTGTGAGTTGAGGTACTATACCTCTACTTTTTTAGATGATTATCAAACTCCTGGCTCATGTACTCACCTCCACGATCTGATCGTAGAAGTTTTATCGTCTTGCCGAGCTGATGTTCGACCTCATTCTGAAACTCTTTGAACTTTTCAAAAGTTTCCAACTTGTGCCTCATCAAATAGATATATCCATATCTACTAAAGTCATCGGTAAAAGTTACGAAGTACAGATAGCCACCTCTGGCCGTTGTGCTCATTGAGCCAAACACATCACTGTGTATAAGCTCCAATAGCTCGAACGCCGTCTCGCAACTCTTTGCAAAACGAGACTTAGTCATCTTGCCTAGCAAGCATGATTCGCATGTCTCGAACGACCCGAAGTTAGATGAGGTTAGGAGTCCATCGTCATGGAGCTTCTTCATGCGTTCCAGACTAATGTGTCCAAGTCGGCAATGCCAGAAGTATGTCGGATCCATCTCATTAGGCTTATGCCTCTTGACATTCACGTTATAGACTGGTTCCATTTCTAGATTTAAAATAAATAACCCATCTACTATGGGTGCATAGCCATGGAACATTCCATTCAATAAAATGAACGACCATTGTCCTTTATATTGACTTCATAACCTTGACTCATCAAACATGAGGCAGAAATAATGTTTCGACTAAGTGCGGGAATGTAATAACAATTATTCAATTCCAAAATAAATCTAGAAGGAAGCTTGAGCTGCATCGTGCCGACCTCCAATGCACCAACTCTTGCTTTGTTGTCGACCCTGATGTCAATCTCCCCTTGTGCCACACGCCTAGTTCTTACCAGCCCCTGCATCGAGTTTCAAATATGAACAACCGATCATGTATCAAATACCCAAGAGCTACTAGGTATGTCAGCAAGGTAAATGTCTATAACATATTCAACAAGTGTACCTTTGCCTGAAGAAGCATATCTGGCCTACTTGTCGTGCTCCACTTGCTACAGTTCCTCTTCAAGTGACCAACTTCCTTGCAGTGAAAGCAAATGGTCTTTGAGTTCGGTCCGGACTTTGCCTCAGCGGCGGAGACAGCCTTCTCCGTGCCCTTTGACTTACCCTTTTTCTTGGACTAACTCTTCTTGAACTTAGCCGAGTTCTACACCATCAACACTTGATGCGTGCCTTTCTTAATATCTTGCTCTGCCAACTTGAGCATCCCATGCAATTCAGTGAGCTTCTTATCCGTTTCATGCATATGATAGTTCGAGACGAACGTCCCATAGCTAGGTGGAAGAGGACCCAAAATTGCATCCGTGGATAGCTCGTCCCCAAGTGGGAAGCCTACCCGATCCAAGGCTTGCACGTACCCGATCATCTTGATGCCATGCGGGCTCAATGGATCACCCTCCTTCAGCTTACAATCCGTCAAGGACTGCGAGACGTTGAACCTTTCGGTCCTAGCCTGTACCTAAAACAGGCTCTTCAAACTCTCGATCATATCAAAGCCTGAATGTTTTCGAAATGTTGTTGCAAATCGGGCTCCATACAAGCCAGCATGAGGCAGCTGATCTCGTTTGATTCATCAATGAGTTTTTTGTGGGCATTCTTGGTTGTGGCATTATCATTCTCGACAGGTTCCTGTGGAAGTGGATCCTCTAGAATATGTTCCTTTTTATTGTGCTTGAGAACAATTCTTAGATTTCTATACCAGGTGGTAAAGTTTGTTCCATTCAGTTTATCCTTTTCCAGAATTGATTTCAATGCAAAGTTGGGTTGAGCAGGTGGTGCCATTGATCTACAACAGAAAATATGCAATCACTAAGCAATGTGTTTATGTAGAGTAATTCAAGCCTTAAACAAAACTACTCCCACTGAAGTCAGCATCCCTCCGCAAACTCTCAGTGATTCAGGACCCGTCTAGCGTGAGCAACTAGTGAGCTTTAGCATCACTGCTAGCCAACTTGCCTATTCGGTAAGAAACTCCTTGCTAATCATATCTCTATATGACTCATGTCGGTTGGGTAGATATCTCATACCCCGGCTCCCAACCTTCTCTGCCACAAGGCCCAAAACCGTTTTGATAGCCTTCTCAAGTTAATCCGATGCAGTGCATGTTCGTGTCCGACACGAACCCTCCAGTTCAAGGACACCTAGTAGCACCTCAATTTTATGAGCCCACCACTAGACGTACTTGACGTGCGAAGGTGCAACGTCCGGAATGGCAATATACTTGATATTAATGAGGGATCTTTCTACCAATATAACATGCAAAGAAACAATAAGCAATATCAATCACATATAAACATAAATATGTGAAATAGTATTGCTCCTTCATGGGCGTCCTTCCATGGCCAGCTCCTACTCCGATGACCAAGGCAGAACTCCATCTTGCCCGTCACGCCAGGACGCAAAAACCTCAAACTTGGTCCCTGTCCTCCAACTACTACAAGTAGTAATGAATTTACAGAGAATCACAAGTCGACATGCAGGTCGTTATAAAATATAATGACAGCACTTTGGCTCTTGCCGGCTGACAATTATGATACGCAGGTCATGTTAAATTACACACATGCATCACATACATATGAGCCATACTATTCCCGTCCAACCTGCAAAACAAACTTATGCATAGAATCACATTCTATTGGTTTGTGTGATCGTGTACGAAATACAAGGTGCTACACACATGGCGGAAATCACAAATCGCATCTGCACTCTGATCACGCCGGATTTTCTGATCTGACCGATCTCATCGATCATCACGAACCCGATTCGTATTTACGTTGCATGGTTAACCCCGATGGCGGAAATCGACCGATAGGGGTAGGTTGTGTCACGACCTCATCAATTCCGATTGACAGAAAACATAGCCTCAATCTATCCCGATGTGAAGTTGATCTCATCAACCGTGCACATAGCCGATGTCATGAATGATGACGAATCTCATTGGCCGCCTCCGCATATCAAATATGCATCCGATCTGAATCCAAATTGTATAACAGAGGCATTGATACCACTGTTGGGTTCTATTGTAGGTGCATCGCATGCAAATTAAAAAAATCCTATGCGCAGAACATCCAAGAACATGCTACGGAGATGGATCACAGATTGTTACCACTAGACGCGTAGTGCCGTGCAGCAGAAGTGGAGTTGGGGCAGCGTGTTCGCGTGGTCCGTCTCCTCCTTGTCCGATCTCCCTCGAACAACCGTTCCGATCTCCCTCGAACAGCTTGTCGCCGGATCCCACGTACAGGTTCACCGGAGCAGCGCAAGTGCATTGCCTCTAATGGTATTCGCGCGTGTAGGAGGAACACCCGTGCGGCGGACTGCTAGGTCCGATCACAAGGTCAGTGGCGGCGAGTGGAGGTGTCTAGTTTAACCTCATGCAAAGTCCTAATAACGGTGCCGAAGCGATCAACCGGATGGGTGTGCCGCACCTCCACTATATATAGGCATCTGGCGTGGGCTCAACTCTTAGGCCTCGCACGGATCCTAAAGCTCACGTGTTCCTTCCCTTAAGTGTGCGACCCTTTAGGTTCTCGTCCACTTGGGTCGCGAGCCATATGACATCCGACTTGACTGGTCGGTAGCGGCCTCTAGCAAGACATGCCGACTCCAAGTGTCCAATGAGGCTGGTTAGGCGAACCTGTACTTCACACTTCTGTTGCCTTTGCCACACGATATATGTTGTCGTGCACAAGGCGCCATGGTCATCCTTGTTGCAGCACGACCTCTTTCTCATTCCGGTGAATCCGACCAACACTTAGGATTATCTCATAATCCTCATTGCATGGCCATGCTTATCCAGGTCAGATCACCTGAGGGAGCTCAGAGTATATCTCTCCTGGTAGGAGGGGCAAATCCCATCTTGCTCGACCATGTCTCGCAGCATGGGTCTGGAGAAGCCCGAAACCTACCTTTGTAACTACCCAGTCACAGAGTAGCGTTTAGTCAGCCTAAAGCAAGTCCGTCACCATCCTGAGTTCATGCGCCAGCTCAGGTCTTAGGACATAGAACGTGTGTTGTACTAGAGACTCATAGATGACCTATTGTTGCGTCTCATAGTTGGGCCTGTCCAACTCAGACCTCATCTCGACTCGGATCCGACTATGTCGAATCTGACCAGACCTTTCTGAGTCCATATTATCCGGCTAGCATCCAATGCTACATGGTCAGTGAGACTGAACCATCCACCATGTCATATGCTAGTCTAATTAGTTGCATGTCCACACAACCCTTTCGACTAGGGACCATTTAGGACAGTTATCATACAATGCATAGTCTCACAAACAAGTCACGTACTTATTAATACACATCACTGATAATGTCCAAGGACTATCTTTATTCATAAACACATAGGAAATATCATCATACATGAATGGATCTAGGGCATATCTCCAACAGCCCATGTGATCGCCACCACAGAAGCTTCGGGTCGATGACGAGACCTGGATTCCTCACCAAGCTCTGAGCCCAAGAAGGTAGCACCTTCCAGTGCCAGCCTGGTAGAGCCCAGTCCCGGACATGGCGCCTATCAAGCAGGCTCTCGATGCCGAGGATCAGGCCAGGCATCATCGATGTCGAGACAAATTCCTATAAGAAAATTTTCTTATTGTTTAATGTTTTACTTTCTAGTTATCATTTGTACATCAATCATCTCATTTGAATTTAGCTAGCGCCCACTAACCAATTTTTCTCAAGATGCAAGTATGACACCTCATCAAGCAAATATATAGAAAATAATAAAACACAATATATATATATATTGCAAATATTCCCGCAACAACGTTCGAGGCATCATCATGTCCCTAGAAAGAATCCTATAGGCATGGGGATGTCTCACGAGACGTCGGGGTCGGTGTCGACGTCGGGGCCGGGGTCGAGGTCGGGGTCGGTGCCAAGGTCGAGGCCAGGGTTGGGGTCAGGGTCGAGGAAAGGTCACCGGGGATGACCTGTGGTGGTGGCGGCACAGAGTGGCAATGGAGAGAGTGAGGAGGGGAGAGGAAGAGAGTGAGGGGTGGGGTGGCGGTGCAGAGTGGAGAGGGAGGAAGTGAGGGGCGGCGATGGGGCCGAGGGAGAGGGAGGGAGTGACGGGCGAAGCGGCAGCGCAGAGTGGAGAGAGAGGGAGTGAGTGCCGGCGGCAACGGTGGCACAGGGAGAGGAAGGGAATGAGGAGGGAGAGAGGGAGAGAGTGAGAGAGAGGGGTCGTGTGAGCCGAAGAGGATAAGTGCACAGCCCACTTAGCAGTTGCGCTGGTCGGTAACATGTGCTACTGATAGGAGGCTTAGCAGTAGCGCTTTCTTGAGGAAAGCGCTGCTACTATAAATACTGTCGGTGGGATCATCAGGGCCCCCTTAGCAGTAGAACTTTTATAGATTCTAGTGCTACTGCTAAGCCCTTACTTGTAGCGCTGCCCGAATACAGCCCTACTGGTACTTAGCAGCAGCGTTTGTATTTTTCTAGCGCTACTAGTAGTCTCCTGCCTATAAGGTTTCTCCTAGTAGTGAAGATTCATATGGTAGGAGTGGAATGGCATGATCTCAACACATGAGTAGGTGGTTCTCTCTCAGAAAATCGGATAGGATAGGTTGGGATATGTTCTAAGTGCTTCTCTTGCGATGGAGTGGTGGTGGAGGGGTATATATAGGCATCTCCATAAATCCAACCGTTACACACAATAAATCAGACTCACTGACACCGATGTGTGAATCTTGATGGTGCCAAGTTGCCTGAAAGTTAGCAACTTTTGAAACTTGGTGAGGCTGATATGAGCTTCTCGGTGACATCGAAAAGGTGGGCAACGGTCAGATAGCAAATCTCAGTGGCACCGATACAACAAACTTGGTGGTACCGATTTTGTGTAATCAGGCAACAGAAGGTTACATCGAAAAGCTAGGGTTTGGCTTGGCCCTATCTTAGGATGGAAAATCGGTAGGGCCGATTGGAAATCTTGGTGGAACCGATTTTGAATGTTTGGCTTTGGACAGACTTTTGTGGAAGAGCTTGTGGGTGTTTTTGGTGACTATCACTTGTGCACGTATGAGCATTTTGTTCACCAACAAAACCTTACCCCCTTTTAATAGTATTGGCTTTCCTATGGACTCAAAGTGACTTCTCACAAAAGGTAAAATGTAGAGTCCTCTTGCTTGAAGCTTTGCCAATCTATTTCCTTGCATCTTGGGGTATTCCACAATCCTTTTGCCAACCCATCATTGAACTTTTCCTGAAACATGCTTAGTGGAAACATTAGTTCAATGACATATATGTTGTTATTAATTACCAAAACTACCAAGGGAACATGTGTGCTTTCAATCTCCCCCTTTTCGGTAATTGATGACAACATATAGATCAAAGTTTTGACATATGATATAATCAATGAATATAATCGCCACTTTGAGAAGTATGTGATAAGCAAGAGCTCCCCCTAGTGCATTATTTTTAAATTTGCATTTGAATGCAAATGCATAATCAATTAGGTACATGGGGCACTTCTTCCATGTCACATACATCTTGGTGGTGTGTGAGAGTAATAAGAATGAATGTCATAGCACAACACATAAAGCAAGATGAATGATCATCTCATAATCATCAAAAGATAGGAAATAGTAGCAACACGCATCAAGTGTATGATCAAACATCAACAAAGTTTAACACATCCAAACCAAAAGATCAAATGTTTTGTAAAACAACGATAAAAACCAGATGCTCTCTCACTCGATGCCTAGATCTATATACAACTTCTCCCCCTTTGGCAACAAGTTACCAAAAAGAAGAGATGTAGCTAATCGTCCTTCTACAGTTGATCTCCTCTGGTGGTCGATGTCGGAATTGAGAGAACTACGTCAGCGAAGACTTCTGCTGATGTCCTGGATGGAGTTGGAGTAGTCACTAGAGGCATTGAAGGGGCTGATGGTGGTGAAATCATTGTAGCTAGAGCAGAAGATGAAGGTCTCGTCTCCGGAGCTAGCATTGTAGGTGTCCTGTCATGTGACCTGAACTAGGCAGTCTTCCTAATAGGTGTACTATCCTCATCATTATCATACTCAAACTCTAAAGAGGTGCAACGGATAGGTGCTTCATCCACTTCCTTCTTCAGCTCGTTTACGATCTTGGTCAACCCATCTACCTTGTCATTAAGAGTTTTCACTCCATCCTCAAAGATGTCCACAAGGCTCTCCTAACTATACAGTATGCTTTTGATGTCCTTCTGCATGTCCATGACAGTAGAGATCAAGAGATCCATCTGCTCGTTCCTTGGATCTGGGGACATGAGCACTAGTGGCTCTAGCTTCCTCTGCCTCTGCCTGTCCGTGACTTGCAGCTGATGTGGGATGGTCTAGGTCCATCACCACAATGGTGTCCTCAAATTGTGGTTGAAGTGGCAAGTGGGGTCTATCTAGAACAAAAATGTGCTTCTCAAGTTTGGAGTTGATAAGCATATGAATGTAGTGCATAGCAGCATGAGCGCTTCTAGTTAGGAGCAACCCTCTTCACAGTTTCAACAATCAAGTCCAGCACTCGAATCCTGGTATGACTATCAAGATGGATAAGCATGTTGATGGAGTAGCCGGGAATCATCTTCTCATCTCCAGACTTAGACATCAATGTATGCCTGAAGATAGTGTTCATGGTACGGAGGCCAGCCTGGAGGAAGTAAATAGATCCTAAATTGTGTGATTGCAAGTTAGCAGCAGGGATAGTATTGTACATATCCTTCATAGCATTGTGGCTCTCCTTGGATTCGGAATAGACATCCAAGTCTCCATCCTGTACCTCTAGGACTCCTAAGATGGTAGCCCACTCATCAACTATAGATTCATATCTTGCTCCTTCAATCATCCACACTATCCTGCCATCTCCATACAAGTGAGTAGTGGAGTAGAATTGCATGATCATCTCATCATTCCAAGCAGTAAACTCTTTGCCAACAAACTCATCAAGACCAATGCAGTGAAAATTGTCTTGCGCACTTGGAAAATAGTCCTCATTTTCCTTGATATACTTCCAGTTAACATATCTCATATCACTGACTGTTGGACTCTTGTCAAGCAAGATTGTCTCATAGAAGTCTTGTTGTTCCTTGGTGTAGAACCTATAGTCCACAACAGTTTTACTCCTTTGGGCATATGGATCAATAGCTCTCCATGCCCTCAAACCAGAATCCTTCCTCTTCTTCATATCCTCATCTCTCGGATGGCTGGCATTATGTTCGGGAAGGTGAGGTCTAAGCTTCATCAGAACTGTCATAGCATCCTCATCATTTGCTTCTGTGAAAGTTGATCCTTTGTTATTCTTAGTAGCAGGAATATATCTGGTAGTCCTGTTGGACTTCCCTGTAGCAATCTTCTTAGGTGCAGTCTTGGTTCCCTTGAAGGGACCTGGCTTTGGCATAGCATCTACCAATAGCTTCTTCTGCTTCTTCTTGGGAGGTGCCTTAGCAGTTGGCCCTTCTTCTTCTGTTGCTTCACTTTGCTCTGGAGTCCTCACCATAGTAGCATCTTTCCTGGTGACTTGGACTAAGATTTTCCTCTCCCTCCTCTTCTTCTCTCCTGCTTTCTTAGGCAAAGATTTCCTTGGGGGCTCAGTTTTCATGGTTGCCCTAGCACTCTCAAGTGCTCTCATAGACTCTGGAGGTGCATAAGTTTTGATGACCACCCTCCTAGATGAGGTGGACTCATTGGCAGCCTACTTTGCAGCCTTCTCTTGGTTCTTAGCAAGAACCTTCTCTGGCACAAAATCAGAATCCTCCTCATCAGAATTATGTCTCTTCCCGGTCCTTGTAGCAACTTTAGGCAACCCATGAGAATTGGGGGTGCCTGGATCTGAAAATGAGCTAGACCTGGGGCTAGTGCCTGAACTCATGTCAATGTTCTGCTCTCTGAGATTGTGACTATCTTCAGCATCTAACATGTCTGACCCTATGAATAGAGTTGAGAAGAGTGGAATAGGATAAGTCATCACAAAATGCAAAGTCTTTGAAAGTTTGAACAAAAAAATCATAGATGTAGTTTAGAGCAAAATTGGATTTTGGTGTCACCGGGTCAAACATTTCGGTGCTGTCAAGACACACAAAACTCTTAACAGAAACTTGGCAACAGTTTCGGTTGGACCAAAAACTGTCACTCGGTCTCATCGAGTTCTGTCCTCGGTAGCACAAAAATGAAATCAGTGGAACCGATTTTTCTGACTCGGTATCACCGAGATACAACTTCGCGGGCAACTAAACCTAGAATTTTTTTTGAATCGCTAGATTATTGAGTTTTCTTATGGACAGAACAATCTCAAATAGTGGCTAGATGATGAAGAAACCCTAATGCACAAGAATCAGAAGGTGGAGCGCAAGACGGGGCCGACTCCATACCCTAACTTGGCGATGGATCCGCTATGGCGAAGACGGCGGCGAAGATGCCCGTCGACGGCGAAGATCCAGTGACAGAGACTCTCGAGGAGGCAAGGCGATGACCAGGGGTCTTTGAAACGGTAGCTTAGAGTTTTGGGGTGCGACGTTTGAAGATGGAATTTCAAAGCGTCGGGGTCCACAGCATATATACCCTTCACTGTCGGTGTCCCCAGTTCTAAATTTTTGGTGTCACTGAGTTTCTCAACTCTCAGCTGACAGGGAATATGGAATCAGTAGTACTGAGATTGAAAACTAGATCAACCCTAGGCATTCGATGAGACTGAGATTTTGAGTTGGTTCCACCGAGATGCACTTGGGAGGTTTTAATGGTCAATCCTTTGTCGATACGGAACTCCGAGTGCTCCTCACATAGAGAGATCGAAAAGTACTTGTCCAAATTTTGTGATGCAGCATGAATAGAATTTGTGGTGAGAAAGCATTGATAGCTAGAGAAGTGTTCCTAGGCATTCTTGTATATCCAATTGGCAAACGAAAAATCAAAAGCCAAATAGCAACAATTGGATATCCTTGAATGAGTAAATAAATGCAGACCAACATGCTCACACAATAAGATGTCAAATGAAAACATGGCAAACATGCACAATCGCACTAGCATCTAACAAGCACTTTGGCGATGATGGAGTCATATATATATGAGTATATTGACTTAGGAGCCAAGTAAGAATACTTGATCATAGGTCATACTCATTGTTTAAGGACAAGTGGGGTCACCACTTTTACATAAAGCATTTAATGTTGTCACATACTATGAGATGCTTTGACTCAAGTCTTAGAGTAAATCTCCCCCTTGATGTGACATCCCCCCATAGGATGGATAAACTAACCTTGGGTTTTGTCGATGAAGACTTCATGTAGGTGAAGTAGTGGTGGATGCTCAAAGTTGATGAAGATCACCATGAGTTGGGAGCATCCTTGTTGTTTCATTACTCTTCTCACCTACATGGGTTAGTCCCAACACACGAGACAAATACAAGGATATCTACGGGCATGGAGTGCAAAGCATACATAATGATGTCCATTGATTTGTTGATTACCTTGTCCCTTGCTTGCCTTTGAGGGAATGTGTGACTCCTTGAACTATTGCATGATGTTGATGTTGATTGCAACTAGTTCTTGCCAATAATGAATATGAGTGGATTTCATTGGCAGAGTCACCCCTCAAGAACTTCTCTAGTTCTTCTTCTTGGGGACCCATCTCAAATTGATGGGGATCCTTGGTGTTGAAGTAGCACTTCTTGAAGTTGAGCTTGTAGTAGCCTTGGGAACCCACTTCACCAAAGCTTGGGATTCATCTTCATATGAGTCAATGTCCTCTTGAAGCTTGTTCTTGAGCTTGTCATCTTGTGGTGGAAGGTCATCTTGAGCTTTTGTTCCCTTGGGAGCGTAATTTCATACTTCTCCTTTTGAGGAACAAACTTGCGATTGGGGTATTGACCTTCTTCCCATTCAACTCCATTAGCGTTCAAGTAGCCAACACCACGATTCTTTCGGTATCCTCCGTGCTTGCGTACAATCTCCTCAAATTGTTTGCACCCTTCAAGACTCTTGTAGATACCTTTCTATTGGGGATATAACCCCGTGGTGAGACCCGCCCAGGTGGGGCCGGGTCATAATTAGGGGCTCATAGGCCAGACCAAGGATGGGCTTGGAGACATAAGCCTAGACGTATGGCGGCTTACCAAGATGGGCCAAGGCGAGGCCCAGACAAGGAAGGCATGAAGACCCGGGCGGATAAGCCGCCCGGAGATGGCTTGCTCGGGAAGGCAAGGCAAAATAGAGATAGAAAACGACACATTGTAAGAGTCAGTATGCGACTTGTGTAACCCGTGGTCTTAACGTCCTATATAAGGGCGAGACCCGGGGCTACTTAGAAAAAATCCAACTAATCGAGAACTAGGTCAAGTGAATCCGCTCCCTTGTAATTGATACACCAATCAATATAACACAAGCAGGACGTAGGCTTTTACCTCTTCTTGAGGGGCCGAACTTGGGTAAACTCGTGTCCTTCATCCCAACCAACCCCTTTGAGTCCATCACCTTAGCGATGGCCTTGAATCTAAGTCTTCGGACATCTGCCGTGACAAAACCACGACACGTTCTCTATAATCCCTTTCAAAAGTTCATTTTCTTGCTCAAGTGTAACTTGGCTAAGAGAAGAGTTAGTGGGATCAAGAGAACTAATAGAAGCAATATCATTGGATTTATCATTTTTATTGCTACTAATTGAAGAACCTTTCTTGCCTTTATTATTAGCTTGCTTAGTTTTAACTTGTGGCATGAACGTAGACAAGAGAAGTCGCTTGGCTAGATAAGAGGAAGTCTTCTTTCCAAGATCATCATTGATAGCTTTGAGGAACTCATGCTCTTACTCTAAATTGAGCTTCTCGAAGCGGAGCTTCTCATGTGTCCTTACAAGCTCTCTATGATCTTTTAGAGTTGATTCGTGAGCTAACTTATCATCATCGCATGACTTATCTTGAGTAGAATGATTACTAGCAAGTTCATTTTGACTAATATTACTAGATTTGTCAAATAGCAAGTCATCTTCATCACTATTGAAATCAAGATACTTGGGGTGTGATACCTTGGGGTCTTTAGCCATGAAGCAACATCCACTCCCTTCATTTGGTTAATCAAACATGCCATAGGAGTTGGTTGTCACTAGTGCAATTCTGGCAACACATTCATCTTGACTATAGTTGGAGTTGGAGTGATAGCTTCTCTCGGAGTAGTTGTCGAATTCGTAGTTGGAAACCCATTCACCAACATGAGCTTGATCTATTCTTCTTGAGTAGCTCTTGGTGTTCTTGTCCTTCTTCTCCGAGTCCCTACTTCTCCTTGGTCTTCGTTCATAACGACCATCCCTACTCCTTCTCTCTCTTCGTGGTGACTCGTCTCTTGAGCTTCGTCTTCTTGGCGACTCTTCTTTCCTTTTGTAAGGGGCCATGCACTGATTGGAGTAGTATACGGGCTTCCGACAATTGTAGCAGTTACGTTCATGACTTGACAAACGCTTCTCTTCATATCTTGAGTTGGAGCTTTGGTATTTGCTTCTTTTCTTGTAGAACTTGTTGAATTTCTTGACCATGAGGCTTATCTCTTCATTTGTGACACGGTTGTTGCTTGAAGTTGCAGGAGCATCACTTGTGGCTTTGTAAGCGCGGCTAGACTTATGGTGAATCTCTTCCTTGTCCTTGAGTGCCATCTCATGAGCAACAATCCTTCCAATCACTTCCGTTGGCTTGAGATCTTTGTAGTTGGGAATCATTTGGATCAATGTGCACACGGTGTCATATTGATCATCCAAATCTCGCAATATCTTCTTGATGATGAATTTGTCTGTCATCTCTTCGCTTCCTAAGCCAGCAATCTCATTAGTGATGATAGCTAGCCTACAGTACATCTCAGCGACTCCTTTCACCACCCTTCATCTTGAACTTTTCAAGTTGACTTTGAAGAACATCCAACTTGGATTCTCTCATAGATTCGGTACCGTCATCCATATCAACCAAAGTCCCAAATCTCTTTTGCATTCTCAAGACGGCTGATTTTGTTGAATTCTTCAGGGCATAGGCAGGACAAGAGAATATAACATGCTTGAGCATTGTATTGCAACATCTTCAATTGTTCCATGGTCGCTTCACGATCCGGTTCCCTTCCATCCGCAAAGAATTAACCTTTCAGTCCAACACAAACAACAGCCCAAACGGCGGGGTTATGACCAAGAATATGCATTTTCATTTTGTGCTTCCAACTAGCAAAATTTGTGCCATCAAAGTACGGACCTCTCGGTGATAGTTTCCCTCACCAGACGCCATACTCTCCTAGGTTTTGAGACCAACGCAATGGAGACCAATACTCTAATACCACTTGTAGGATCGAAAGTAGTGCTAGAGGGGGGTGATTAGACTACTTGACAAATTAAAAATCTACTTTTTCCCAATTTTAAGTTTTGGCAGATCTTAGCATTCATAGTATGTCAAGTACACCCTACACATGCATGTCTAAGAGTATAGCAGCGGAAAGTAAAGATAAGCATGTAAGTAAAGGAAGGGTAGGAAGATCAAACGCAATTGGTGACACGATGATTTTTCCCCGTGGTTCCGATAGGTGGTGCTATCGTACGTCCACGTTTATGGAGTCTTCAACCCATGGAGGGTAACGGTCATGAGTGTTGGGGAACGTTGCATGGGAAAAAAATCCTATGCACACGCAAGATATATCCATGGTGATGAGCATCTACGAGAGGGAGAGTGGATCTACATACCCTTGTAGATAGCTAAGCGGGAAGCGTTAAGAAACGCGGTTGGTGTAGTCGAACATCTTCGCGATCCAAATCGTCGAGCATCCCGCGATCTCATCACGATCCGTCCCGTGATCCAATCACGATCTATCCGAAGAACTCATCACGATCCGTTCGGATATCTCATCACAATCCGTCTCGCGAACTCATCAGGATCTGTCCCGTGATCTCATCACGATCCTTCTCGCGATCTTGATCACGGTCCTTTCGATCTAGCGTCGAACGGACGGCACCTCCGCGTTCAGCACACATACAGCTTGATGATGATCTCCGCCTTCTTGATCTAGCAAGAGGGAGTGGAGAGGTAGAAGAGTTCTCCGGCAACATGACGGTGCTCCGGGATGGTGGTGGAGCTATTCCGGCAGGGCTTCGCCTAAGCACTGCAGAAATCCGATCTAGAGGAGAAACTATGCACTGGAGGAACGGGTAGCACGTGGCTGAAAATCTCATGCCAAAACCCTAAAATCCTCTAGTATATATAGGAGTTGAGGAGGAGGAGGCTTGGCTCCCAAGGAGCCAGCCCTTGGGTTGGCCAAACCAAGGAGGATTGGAGGATTCCTGCTCCAATCCTAGTAGGACTAGGACTCCTCCTTATTTTTGCCTTTTTGCCTTTTTCCACCTTTTTCTCTTTGGGATTTTCTTCCCAACCGCATGGGCCTTGTGTGGGACTTCCACAAGCCCACAAAGGGATGTTATTTTCTCTCTCACAGCCCATGTAGCCTCTTGGGTCGAAATACCCCTCCCGATGGTCTCCCGGTACACTACCGGCACTCCCGGTACACTACCGATGAGCCCGAAACTTTTCTGGTGACCAAAACAGGACTTCCTATATATCAATCTTTACCTCCAGACCATTCCGGAGCTCCTCGTGAAGTCCGGGATATCATCCGGGACTCCAAACAACCTTATTTCACCACCATACATAACTCTATACTACCGAAACGTCACTGAACCTTAAGTGTGCAGACCCTGCGGGTTCGAGAACTATGTAGACATGACCGAGACACCTCTACGGTCAATAACCAATAGCGGGACCTGGATGCTCATATTGGTTCCTACATATTCTATGAAGATCTTTATTGGTCAAACCTCTATGTAAAGGATTCAGGTAATCCCGTATGATGTTCCCTTTGTTCTTCGGTATGTTACTTGCCCGAGATTCGATCGTCGGTATCTCCATACCTAGTTCAACCTCGTTACCGGCAAGTCTCTTCACTTGTTCCGTAATACAAGATCCCATGACTAACACTTAGTCACACTGCTTGCAAGGCTTATTGTGATGTTGTATTACCGAGTGGGCCCTGAGATACCTCTCCGTCACACGGAGTAACAAATACCAGTCTTGATGCATGCCAACCCAACAGACACCCTCAGAGATACCTGTAGAGCACCTTTATAGTCACCCAGTTACGTTGTGACATTTGATACACACAAGGTACTCCTTCGGTGTCAGTGAGTTGCATGATCTCATGGTCATAGGAACATATACTTGATATGCAGAAAACAGTAGCACTAAACTGACACGATCATATGCTACGTTTGTAGTTTGGGTCTTGTCCATCACAGCATTCTCCTAATGATGTGATCCCGTTATCAAATGACATCTCATGGTCATGGATAGGAAACCTTAACCATCTTTGATCAACGAGCTAGTCTATTAGAGGCATACTAGGGACATGGTTTTTGTCTATGTATCCACACATGCATCTAAGTCTCCGATCAATACAATTATAGCATGGATAATAAACGATTATCATGAACAAGCAAATATGATAATAACTAATTTATTATTGCCTCTAGGGCATATTTCCAACGGTCTCCCACTTGCACCAGAGTCAATAATCTAGTTCACATCACCATGTGATTCGCATTGTTATGAATCTAACACCCAATGAGTTCTGGGGGTCGATCATGCTTTGCATGTGAGAGAGGTCTTATAGTCAACGGGTCTGCGACATTCAGATCCGTGTGTACTTTGCAAATCTCTATGTCAAACCGTAAACACTGCTACCACACTCCACTTGGTACTATTCCAAATGGCTGCTCCACTATATGTATCCAGATTGCTACTACGAGTCATCCGGATTGGTGTTAAAGCTTGCATCAACGTAAGTCTTTACGACGAACTCTTTATCACCTCCATAATCAAGAAACATCTCTTTAGTCTTTTAGTTACTAAGGATAATCTTGACTGTTGTCCGGTGATCCACTCTTGGATCACTTTTGTACCCCTTGACAAACTCATGGCAAGGCACACACCAGGTACGGTACATAGCATGGCATAATATAGAGCCTATGGCTAAGGCATAGGGGACAACGTTCGTCCTTTCTCTTTCTTCAGCCATTGTCGAGCTTTGAGTCTCACTCAACTTCACACCTTACAAATCAGGCAAGAACTCTTTCTCTGACTGATCCATTTTGAACTCTTTCAAAATCTTGTCAAGGTATTTACTCATTGAAAGTCTTATCAAACATCTTGATCTATCTCTATAGATCTTGATGCTCAACAATTATGTAGCTTTATCCATGTCTTCCTTTGAAAATCACTTTTCAAACAACCGTTTATGCTTTTTTCCAGAAATTCCACATTATTTCCAAATAGCAATATGTAATCCACATATACTTATCAGAAACTCTATAGTGCTCCCACTCACTTTATTGCAAATATAAGTTTCTCATAAACTTTGTATAGACTCAAAAATTTTGATCACCTCATCAAAGTGTATATTCCAACTCCGAGATGCTTGCTTCAGTTCATAGAAGAATCACTGAAGCTTGCACACCTTTTAGCATCCTTAGGACTGACAAAACCTTCTGGTTGTATCTCATACAACCTTTCCTCAAGGAAGGAAACGATGTTTTGGCATCCATCTACCAGATTTCATAATTGACAAATGCAGCAACTGCTAACATAATTCCAACAGATTTTAGCATAGCAAGTCTCATCGCAGTCAACTCCTTGAACTTGGCGGAAACTTCTTTGCGACAAGTCGAGCTTTATAAATGGTGACACTCACCATTAGCGTTTGTCTTCATCTTAAAGGTCCATTTGTACTCATCGATCTGCCGTCCAATGAGCAAGTCTACCAAAGTCTATACTTGGTTTTCATACATGGAGCGTTTCTCGGATTTCATGGCCTCTAAGCATTTGTCGGAATTCGGGCCCATCATCGCTTCTCCACAGCTCGTAGGTTCATCGTTGTCCAATAACATGACCTCCAAGACAGGGTTGTCGTACCGCTCAGGACCAGTACACATCCTTGTCAACCTACGACGTTCGATAGTAACTTGATCCAAAGCTTCATGATCATCATCATTAACTTCCTCTTCAACTAACGTAGGCTTCACAGAAACAACTCCTTGCGTTGCACTATTCTCTGGTTGAACAAAGGTTCAACAACCTCATCAAGTTCTATCTTCCTCCCACTCAATTCTTTCGAGAGAAACTCTTTCTCGAGAAAGGACCCAGTTTTAGCAATAAACACTTTATGCTTGGATCTGAGATAGATGGTTTACCCAACTGTCTTTAGGGTATTCTATGAAGATGCATTTGTCCGCTTTGGGTTCGAGCTCATCAGGTGAAAACCTTTTTCACATAAGTGTTGCAGCCCCAAACATTAAGAAATGACAGCTTAGGTTTCCATCAAACCATAATTCACACGATGTCATCTCAACGGATTTAGATGGTGCCCTATCTAAAGTGAATGTAGTTGTCTCTAATGCATAACCCCAAAATTATAGTGGCAAAATGATAAGAGACATCATAGCAAGCACCATTTTCAATAGAGCATGACTATGACGTTCGAACACACCATCACACTATGGTGTTCCAGGTGGCATGAGTTGTGAAAAAACTTTCACATTGTCTAAAGTTGTATGCCAAACTCGTAACTTAGATATTTACCTCCGCGATCATATCGCCGACCTTTTTATCTTCTTATCATGATGATCTTAAACTTCACCCTGAATTTGCTTGAACCTTTCAAACGATTCAGACTTGTGTTTCATTAAGTAAATATACACTATATCTACTCAAATCATCAGTGAAGGTAAGAAAATAATGATATCCACCGCACTCTACAAGACTCATTGGATTGCATACATCAACATGTATCATTTCCAATTAATCACTTGCCCGCTCCATCCATCTGGAAACGGGGTCCTTAGTCATCTTGCCCAAGAGGCATGGTTTGCATGTCTCAACCGATTCAAAATCGAATGAGTATGTCTTCATGCGCTTTATACCAATATGACATTTAGCGGTAGTGCCACAAGTATGTGGTACTATCATTATTAACTTTGTATCTTTTGGCATCAATGTTATGAACATGTGTATTACTACGATCAAGATTCAACAAACCATTCTCACTGGGTGCATGACCATTGAAGGTATTATTCATGTAAACAGAATAACCATTATTCTCTAACTTAAATGAATAACCGTGTTGCAATAAAAACGATCTAATCACGTTCATGCTCAACACAAAACACCAAATAACATTTATTTAGGTTTGTCACTAATCCCGAAGGTAGAGAGAGCGTGCGATGTTGATCACATCAACCTTGGAAACATTTCCAACACACATCACCACCTCACCCTTAGCTAGTTCTCCATTTATTCCGTAGCTTTTATTTCGAGTTACTAACATTTAGCAACCGAACCGGTATCCAATACCCAGGTGCTACTAGGAGTACTAGCAAAGTACACATCAATAACACATATATCAAATATACTTTTGTCGATGTTGCCAGCCTTCTTATCTACCAAGTATCTAGGGTTGTTCCGCTTCAGCGACTGCTTCTCCTCATAATCGAAGCACTTAGTCTCGGGTTTGGGTTCAACTTTGGGTTGCTTCACTGGAGTAGCAACTGACTTGCTATCCATGAAGTTTCCCTCCTTGCTCCTGCCCTTCTCGAAACTAGTGGTTTGACTAACCATCAACACTTGACGCTCCTTCTTGATTTCTACCTTCGCGGTGTCAAACATCGCGAACAGCTCAGATATCATTATTTCTATCCCTGGCATTTTATAGTTCATCACCAAGTTCTAGTAGCTTAGTGACAGTGAATTGGAGAACTATATCAATCACTATCTTATCTGGAAGATCAACTCCCACTCGTTTCAAGCGATTGTAGAACCCAGACAATCTGAGCACATGCTCAATGATTGGGCTATTCTCTTTCGTATTACAGGCAAAGAATCTTGTTGGATATCTCATATCTCGCAATACGGGCATGAGCCTGAGATCCTAATTTTAGGTCTTAGAACATCTCATATGTTCTGTGACATTCCAAACGTTTCGGAGCCTCAATTCTAAGCCGTAATGCATGACGCACTAAACTATCAAGTAGTCATCAGAATGTGCCTGTCAGATGTTCACAACATCTACAGACGACGCTAGAGGGGTTGGCGCACCGAGCGGTGCATTAAGGGCATAAGCCTTCTGTGCAACAATGAGGACAATCCTCAGATCAGGACCTAGTCCGCAATATTGCTACCATCATATTTCAACTCTATTTCTCTAGGAACATATAAAATTCAAGGGAGCTACAGCATGAGCTAGTAATCTACAACATAATTTGCAAAGACACTACTGACTATGTTCATGATAATGAGTTCAATTAATCATATTACTTAAGAACTCCCACTCAAATTGACATCCCTCCGGTCATTCGAGTGATACATGATCCAAATTCACCAACTCAAGTCCGATCATCACGTGAGTTGAGGTGGTTTCAATGGTGAACATCATCATGTTGATCATATCTACTATATGACCCATGTTCATCCTTTCGGTCTCTTGTGTTCCGAGGCCATGTCTGTACATGCTAGGCTCGTCAAGTTTAACCCGAGTGTTCTGCATGTGCAACACTGGCTTGCACCCGTTGTATGTGAACGTAGAGTCTATCACACCCGATCATCATGTGGTGTCTCGACACGACGAACTTTCGCAACGGTGCACACTCAGGGAGAACACAATTTATCTTGAAATTAAGTGAGGGGTCACCTTATAATGCTATCATCGTCCTAAGCAAAACAAGGTGCATAAAAGGATTAACATCACATGCAAATCATAAGTGACATTATATGGCCATGAACTTGTGCTTTTGATCTCCATCTAGAAATCACCGGCATGATCTCCATCGTCACCGGTACGTCACCATGATCTTCATCATCTTGATCTCCATCAACGTGTCGCCATCGGGGTTGTTGCACCCATCATGCTTGTACTACTATTGCTACCGTTTAGCGATAAAGTAAAGCATTACATAGCGCTTAATGATTGACACGCAGGTCATACAATAATTAAAGACAACCCTATGGCTCCTGCCGGTTGCCATACTCATCGACATGCAAGTCGTGATATTCTATACAACACATGATCATCTCATACATCACATATATCACATCATGTAATTGGCCATATCACATCACAACATACCCTGCAAAAACAAGTTAGATGTCCTCTAATTGTTGTTGCATGTCATACGTGGCTGCTACAGGTATCTAGCAAGAACAATTCTCATCTATGCAAAAACCACAATGGTGATACACTAGTTGCTTTTCGACCTTCTCAAGGACCGCCTTTGTCGAATCCGATCCGAATAAAGTGAGAGAAACTCGCACCCGCAAGCCATCTATGCAACAAGTTGCGGTTGAGGGAACCGGTCTCTCGTAAGCGTACGAGTAATGCTGGTCCGGGCCGCTTCATATCACAATACTGCTGAACCAAAACACGACCAAGGGAGGAAGAAATCTAAGCATCAATGCCCACAAACTCTTTGTGTTCTACTCGAGATCTCATCTACACATAGATAAAGCTCATGATGCCACTGTTGGGCAACGTTGCATGGGAAACAAAAAATTTCCTACGCACACGCAAGATCTATCCATGGTGATGAGCATCTATGAGAGGGAGCTTGGATCTACAAACCCTTGTAGATCGCTAAGCGGGAAGCGTTAAGAAACGCGGTTGGTGTAGTCGAACGTCTTCGCGATCCAAATCGTCGAGCATCCCGCGATCTCGTCACGATCCGTCCTGCGATCCAATCACGATCCATCCTGCGAACTAGTCATGATCCGTCCCGCGATCTCATCACGATCCGTCCCGTGAACTCATCATGATCCGTCCCGCGATCTCATCACGATCCGTCTCGTGATCTTGATCACGGTCCTTCCGATCTAGCACCGAACGGACGACACCTCCGCGTTCAGCACACGTACAGCTTTATGACGATCTCCGCCTTCTTGATCCAGCAAGAGGGAGCGAAGAGGTAGAAGAGTTATCCGGCATCATAATGGCGTTCCGGCGATGGTGGTGGAGCTATTCCGGCAGGGCTTCGCCTAAGCACTGCAGAAATCCGATCTAGAGGAGAAACTATGCACTGGAGGAACGGGTAGCACATGGCTGAAAATCTCGTGCCAAAACCGTAAAATCCTCTAGTATATATAGGAGGAGAGGAGGAGGAGGCTTGGCTCCCAAGGAGCCAGCCCTTGGGTCGGCCGAACCAAGGAGGATTGGAGGATTCCTCCTCCAGTCCTAGTAGGACTAGGACTCCAACTTATTTTTGCCTTTTTGCCTTTTTCCACCTTTTTATCTTTGGGCTTTTCTTCCCATCCGCATGGGCCTTGTGTGGGACTTCCACCAGCCCACAAAGGGCTGGTATTTACTATCCCACAGCCCATGTAGCCTCTTGGGTCGAAATACCCCTCTCGATGGTCTCCTGGTACACTACCGGCACTCCCGGTACACTACCGATGAGCCCGAAACTTTTCCGGCGACAGGACTTCCTATATATCAATCTTTACCTACGGACCATTCCGGTGCTCCTTGTGACGTCCGGGATCTCATTCGGGACTCCGAACAACCTTTGGTCACACCATACATAACTCTATACTACCGAAACGTCACCGAACCTTAAGTGTGCAGACCCTGCGGGTTCGAGAACTATGTAGACATGACCGAGACACCTCTACGGTCAATAACCAATAGCGGGACCTGGATGCTCATATTGGTTCCTACATATTCTATGAAGATCTTTATTGGTCAAACCGCTATGTAAAGGATTCAGGTAATCCCGTATGATGTTCCCTTTGTTCTTCGGTATGTTACTTGCCCGAGATTCGATCGTCGGTATCTCCATACCTAGTTCAACCTCGTTACCGGCAAGTCTCTTCACTTGTTTTGTAATACAAGATCCCATGACTAACACTTAGTCACACTTCTTGCAAGGCTTATTGTGATGTTGTATTACCGAGTGGGCCCTGAGATACCTCTCCGTTACACGGAGTAACAAATCCCAGTCTTGATCCATGCCAACCCAACAGACACCCTTGGAGATACCTGTAGAGCACATTTATAGTCACCCAGTTACGTTGTGACGTTTTATACACACAAGGTACTCCTCCGGTGTCAGTGAGTTGCATGATCTCATGGTCATAGGAACATATACTTGACATGCAGAAAACAGTAGCACTAAACTGGCACGATCATATGCTACATTTGTAGTTTGGGTCTTGTCCATCACACCATTCTCCTAATGATGTGATCCCGTTATCAAATGACATCTCATGTCCATGGTTAGGAAACCTTAACCATCTTTGATCAAGGAGCTAGTCTATTAGAGGCATACTAGGGACATGGTTTTTGTCTATGTATCCACACATGCATCTAAGTCTTCGATCAACACAATTATAGCATGGATAATAAAAAATTATCATGAACAAGGAAATATGATTATAACTAATTTATTATTGCCTCTAGGGCATATTTCCAACAATGAGAGTCCATGGAGGGCTCTACCCATGGAGGGTTCCACAAAGAAGCAACCTTAACTATTCCATGATGGCCTACGTCCACGGAGGACTAGCCTAACTCGGGTAGATCTTCATGAAGTAGGCGATCTCCTTGCCCTTACAAACTTCTTGGTTCACTCCACAACACGAAGTAGGAGGCTCCCAAACGACACCTAACCAATCTAGGAGGCACCACCCTCCAAAAGGTAATAGGCTTGATAATGTCGATGAACTCCTTGTTCTTGTGCTTCATGATGATAGACTCCTCAACACACAATCACTCTCTCATAGATTTGGCTTTGGTGGAAGAGATTTATTGGGTGGAAAGCAACTTGGGGAGGCTAGAGATCAAGATTCATATGGTATAAATGGAATGGCATGATCTCAACACATGAGTAGGTGGTTCTCTCTCAGAAAATCCGATAGGATAGGTAGGGATTTGTTCTGATTGCTTCTCTTGCTAGTAAGTGGTGGTGGAGGGGTATATATAGGCATCTCCAAAAATCCAACTATTACACACAATAAGTCACACTTGGTGACACCAATGTGTGAATCTCGATGGTAATGAGTTGCCTTAAGGTTAGCGACTTTTGAATCTTGGTGAGGCCGATATGTTATTCTTGGTGACACCAAAAAGGTGGGCAATGGTCACATGGCAAATCTCAGTGGCACCGATAAAAAAATCGATGGTACCGATTTTTCATAATGAGGTAACAGAATGTTTGCCACCCAAACTCGGTTCCATCGATTCAGAATTGATTACACCGAAAAGCTAGGGTTTGGCTTCGCTCTGTCTTAGGATGGAAATCGGTAGGGCCGAATGGAAATTCTTGGTGGCACTGATTTGGAATGTTTGTCTTTGGATAGGCTTTTGTGGAAGAGCTTGTGGGTGTTTTTGGTGACTATCACTTGTGCACGTATGAGCATTTTGTTCACCAACAAAACCTTACCCCCCCCCTTTTAATAGTATTGGCTTTCCTATGAACTCAAAGTGATTTCTCACAAAAGGTAAAATGTAGAGTCCTCTTGCTTGAAGATTTGCCAATCTATTTCCTTGCATCTTGGGGTATTCCACAATCCTTTTGCCAACCCATCATTGAACTTTTCCTGAAACATGATTAGTGGAAACATTAGTTCAGTGACATATATGTTGTTATTAATTACCAAAACCACCAAGGGAGCAAATGTGCTTTCACCGCCATTTTTCAAATGGCTGAAGGTTGTAGATATTTTTACGAGGGAAGTCTCGTGGAACCCAATCGTGTCTGGCGCCCACCAGTGGACCGTGTTAATGTGCCAATGGTGGATGGAATGGTTTCTGTTGAGTGTACAATCGCAATCGGTTGTTAGATTCGAATCATTTGCTATTTACTCCCAAATAAAAATATAAATGAGCATTTCATAAAAAAATGCAGGAAAGGGGTCAGACCACATACATGCCTGCATGTGGAACAAAAATATGTATTCATAGGGTGGTTTGATCGTTCAAAATACCCAATGCGCAACTTTGATGTGGCATCTCGCCACTTTGTGTCGGTGGATGGGGAATCCTAGCCACAAATACATGCCCCAAAACAGGTCTTGAGTATCACTCATGACGTAACACAAAAATGAAACATATACATGAATCCATCATGGTCAAATCACCCCATCTCTTTTCCGATCAAAGGTGTACTATGGCCCATGCACCTCGAAACACGGACATTCCAACCAAAGAATCAAGACTGTTGTTCAAACCTCTCCAGTTGTCGATCCGAAGGATGGACGTCCACACAAGACCATGAATGGGCATGGCGCCAATAATTAACCACATGGTGGAGTGTCGAAGACATCCATCACCTGTTGGTGGTGCAAACATGTGTATGGAAATGTTGTGTTACGTTTGAATTCATTAATATATACCTCATGTGAAACTTTGATGTGTCACATGCTTTGAACTGGGAAAGTCCCTCCCCCCACCCCCCAAGCGAGTGTTCATGATGCGTACAACTAGTATGCCAAGCGTCAATGGGAACGATTCGTGCATTCATAGGTGTGTGCTTAGACTTGGCTAAGGAAACTCAAATGACCTATATAATGTCTACCATAACACAAAACAATTGAAGATTTCACCATGGTAACCTCTCTCTCATTGTTAGTCAATGTGATGGACATCCAACGGGCCCAGGAATGGACTTTCCAATGACAACCACATGAAGGAGTATCCAAAGACAATCACCGTCTAAGCGTGGATCAAACATATGCATGGAAGTGTTGTGTGATGTTTACATACCCAGAACACAAACTTTAGTGTGGCACACCTTCCTCGGGAATCTTAAAGTCCGCACGGAAAGCGAGGTTCACGACGCGTAGTATATACAACCTCTCTCGTTGCGGTACAAAAGTACGTGAGGCCATAGATGTGAGTGACACTAATAATTGTGCGAGGGGGTGATCTCCGAGGACAACCACCGCCTCCATGTTGCCCTAACATATGTACGAAGGTGTTGTGTGATGTTTTGAATACCCAATGCACATCTTTCATCTGGCACCTTCGCAGATTGGAAAAAACAGAGGTTCACAACTTGTACAATGAGCACGCGCATACACACATGCATCCAAACTTTCGTCCATAATCTCACCATGATATTCGCTGAAACACGAACTAAGATGAATCCACCTTTGATCAAACCCTCTCGCGCATGCCATCCAAGGTGATAGACCATGCAGGGGCAACGAATGGGTGTGTCGGTGGTAACCGCATGAGTGAGTGTATGAGGACCACCTCCGCATGCATGAGACATAAACATATGCATGAAAAGGTCATGATCGAGATGCTTTAAATAGATACCCAATGCATGACTTTTGACATGCCACGTGTGCCTCACATGAAGCTGTCAATGGTTAAAACAGTTACCCGCATCCCCATGGATGTTTACTATATTAGGGCACGGAGAAGTTCCAGCTTGAATTTCCATGGGAAAGATGCTGGGTCAAATACCTTAACCAGCGTGTAGGACGGGGATGGGGATGGGATACACATAGCATTACCAGCCTTAACCATGAAGTACTTACATGTGGGCTCTAAAATTAGTAGACCCCACGTAATTTGCGACCTCGGTCACCCAAATTTCCACAGATCCCACCCATCTGGCCCAAATATCCCTAAGAAATCCCACACTTAGCCACAAAATATTGTTTATTTGGGTTGGAGTATTTATTTTTTTACCGAAATACTATCGAATGTTGCTCTTAAGTGCATGTTGAGTTTCCCCACGGGGATAAAGAAGTGGCAACGGGGATGGGAAACTTTTTATCCCCGCGCACGAGTATGGAGACGGTGACGTGAATGGGAGGCCGGTGATCGGGACGGGGATGGGAAACATTTTATCCCCATGAATGGGTATGAAGACAGTGACGGGAATGGGAGGGCAGTGATGGGGACAGGGATGGGACTCCAATATACCTGCTTGAGTAATCCTTGTTGTCATCTTGATGCCTAACTAACCAAACAACCCCACGTGGCGGCGCACATACGACGTGTATTGTATGCCGGACCCCCACACCCCCACTCGTCCCACCACACCACCATCACTTCGAGGCATGCATGTCAAACTTTTTTATGTAGTGCACATGTTACAATAGGAGTGTGGTGTTAAAATTCATTTTTTAGAGAACATTAAGACATTGTATACATCAAATTGGTTACTTAGGTATTTAATTTGTAAAATTCAAATTTGAACTATATGCACACGCGTTTGTGCGCCCGAATGGATTAGAAATTCATTTTTATGTCGGGTGTATGTTTAGTCCACATCGAAGGAAAAACAATAAATTTCGAACATCTCGGGGGAAAACACTGACTCTTGGCTATCAATTTGCAGCAAACCCCCAGCTAAGCTAGAATTCATGAAACATTGACATGATTTCATGATATGGAACTTATAGGTCGCGGTAAATAAATCGTACAATTTGAGAGAAGTTTTCATGTAAGCTTCTTGCATACGGGGGCTTATTAAGAAATGCAAAACAGAACCGTCATGTTTACATCGCAAATGGTTTATTAATCCAAACTGTTTTTATTTACTCCGCGTATTAGCTTTGGATAAAGTTAGGCTTTGTAAACTTTGACCAAATTTAGAAAAAATGTTAACGTTTACAATTAAAAATTATTACCATTAGATTATTTACTGAATGCATTTTCACATCATATATATCTGTCATGGTAATTATTTCTATTTCTTTCTTTGAAGTTGGTCAAACTGTATCAAGCGTGATCCTTGCATGCAGATATGATTTGACGGGATGCATGTGGGCAGCAGGTCGCCTCGCAGGCTGACCAGGATGCATGTGAGAAGGTGTGTGAATTTATGGGAGACATCTTATCACACGTGTCAACTGACGGTGTGCATGCATTTTCGTAGGGAGACGTGTTATCACACGTGTCAACTGACGGTGCGCATGCCAGCAGTCCGACGCACAGGCGCCTCACCGGGAGGTGAGCCGTCCCTTTAAACTGTCACCCGCCTCCCTCTCATGTCCCAACTCCCCTTTATTAATTGTGCTCAAGCCTTTGGTTTTAAAATTATCGCTACACACAATCCTCTCCCCCCCCCCCCCCCGCGCATCCTCGCCGCCATTCTCAATCATCATCAGTGGCCTCCCTACAGCATGGGAGGGAGTAACCACGTCGGTTCTGGCGAAGCACCCGAGCACAACGTGAAGGTGGACACAAAGATTGCCATTGTCGGAGATGACGTATCACAAGGACAGAAGTGCGACCTTGACATTGTTGCCACCGTCGTGCTTCCCCAGCCGGACCGGTGGTCCACAGCGAATCCGACGAACACTCTAGCAACGACAATGACTCGGATGGAGAACTGGTTGGTCACTGATACGTCTCCAAGGTATCTATAATTTTTTTCTTGTTCCATGTTGTTATATTATCAATCTTGGATGTTTACAATCATTTTATAGCAACTTTATATCATTTTTGGGACTAACCTATTGACATAGTGCCAAAGTGCCAGTTGTTGTTTTTGCTTGTTTTTTACTTCGCAGAAAATCAGTACCACACGGAGCCCAAACGCTGTAGGGGTTTTTGTGGAATTTTTATGGACCAGAAGAAGGAAGATGGGCCAAAGATTACCAGAAGAGGGGGCCCAGGGTGGCCACCCTCCACTAGAGCATGCTAGAGGCCCTTGACGCGGCCTGGTAGAGGGTGGGAACCTCGGGCACCCCCTCAACCGACTATCAAGACTATAAATTCCTAGAAAATCAGAAAACCCTAGGGGAGTCAACAAAACACAATTCCAGTCGCCGCAAGTTCCAGAACTTCGAGATCCAATCTAACAACATCATGGAGGGGTTCATCTTCTTCATAGGTGCCACTCTGATGATGCGTGATTAGTCCACCATAGACCTGTGGGTCCGTTGGCAGTAGCTAGATAGCTCCCTCTCTCTCTCTATGTTTCTCAATACAATGGTCTCTTGGAGATCTATTTGATGTAATGACTTTTGCAGTGTGTTTGTTGGGATCCAATGAATTTTGAGTTCATGATATGTTTCTATCCATGAATATGATTTGAGTCTTATTTGATCTCTTATTTGCATGATTACTTATAGCCTCGTATTTCTTCTTTGAATCTTTGGTTTAGTTAGGCCAACTAGATTGATTTGTCTTGCCATGGGAAGAGGTGCTTTGTGATGGGTTCGATCTTGCGGTGTTCTTTCCCAGTGACAGAAGGGGCAACAAGACACGCATGCATCATTGCCATGAAGGATAACAAGATGGGGTCTATTCCTACATGAATAGATCTTATCTACATCATATCATCATTCTTATTGCATTACTCCATTTTCCCATGAACTTAATACACTAGATGCATGCTAGATAGCGGTCAATGTGTGGAGTAATAGAAGTAGATGCAGAATCATTTCGATCTACTTGTTTTGGACGTGATGCCTATATAATGATCATTGTTTGGATATCTTCATGATTATTTGATCTTCTCTCAATTGCCCAACAATAATTTGTTCACCCTCCGTGTGCTATAACTCATGAGAGAATCCGCTAATGAAACCTACGCCCCCCGGGTCTACTTTTTCAACATATTGCTTTCCGATCTACTATTTGCATCTTTTGTTTTCAGATCTATTAATCCAAAAAAACCAAAAATATCTTGCTGCACTTTTTTTTACTTATTTTATTTTGTGTTCTTGCGAGATCTATTTGCCAAAACTATCATTACCTAATCTATCTTATTACCTTAGAGAGCGTGACAACCTCTCTTTCGCGTCGGGTTGCAAGTATTTGTTGTTTGTGTGCAGGTGTTGATTACATGGGTACGTGATCTTACTCTATGGATTGATACCTTGAATTCATAACTGAGGGAAATACTTGCCGTCGCTGTGCTGCATCATCCCTTCCTCTTTGGGGAACTACCGACGCAGTCTCAAGCCACGTCAAAGGAATTTCTAGCGCCGTTGCCGAGGAGGAAACAATCTCGTCTACCAGGTTCCTAATCACAAATCTCATCTCCTTTCAATTACATTATTTGCCAGTTGCCTCTCGTTTTCCTCTCCCCGCCCCTTCATAAATTTGTCGTTTTATTCGCCATCTCTTTTTCGTTTGCCTTCTTCTCGTCAGATCTCTTGTTTGCTTGCAATCTTGTTTGCGTAGTCACGGTGACTCAAGAAAACACCAAGTTGTGTGATTTTCCAAGACCAATAATAATGATTTTATTAGCACTCCTATTGCTCCTCCCGCCACTAGTGCAGAGTCTTGTGACATTAATGCCACTTTGTTGAATCTTCTCATGAAAGATCAATTTTCCGGTACTCCTAATGAGGATGTTGCGTCCCATATAAATACCTTCGTGGAATTATGCTATATATAAAATAAAAAGATGTGGACAATGATATTGTGAAGCTGAAATTGTTTCCTTTCTCCTGGCGGGATTTTGCAAAAAAAATGGTTTTCTTCTTTGCCTCGCAATAGTATCGATTCTTGGGATAAGTGCAAGGAAGATTTTATTACTAAGTGTTTTCCGCTCGCGAAAATTATTTCCCTTAGAACTCAAATCATGAATTTTAAACAACTTGAGCATGAACATGTTGCCCAATCTTGGGAAAGAATGAAGTTGATGTTAAGAAATTGTCCTACTCATGGTTTAAATCTTTGGATGATCATACAATTTTTTTATGCGGGATTGAATTTCGTCTCTAGAAATCTTTTAGATTCCGCCGCGGGTGGTACTTTTATGGAAATTACTTTGGGTGAAGCTACTAATTTTCTAGATAATATTATGGAAAATTATTCATAATGGCATACTGAAAGAGCACCTACTAGTGAAAAGGTTAATTCGGTAGAAGAAATTAGTACTTTAAGTGAAAAAGTTGATGCTCTTATGAAGTTGGTTGCTAGTAAAAATACTCCTATTGATCTTAATAATGTGCCTTTGTCTACTTTGATTGAGAAAAATAGTGATTCCGTAGATGTGAATTTCATCTTGCGAAACAATTTCAATAATAATGCTTATATAGGTAATTTTAATCATAAGCCTTTTCCTGGAAATTCCTCTCAGAATTATGGTAATTCTATTAATAATATAATAATAATAGGAACACCTATGATCATGAGAATATTTTTAAAGAATTTATCAATGGTCAAAAGTCTTTCAATACTACGATAGAAGAAAAGTTGAATAAGATTGATGACATGTCTAGAAGCATTGATTGAATTTCCAATGATGTACAAAATCTCAAGTTGCATGCTTTTGCCCTGAAGATCACTAAATCAATTAAGGCTTTATATGTTTCTACGAACGAAAGTAAGACAAGAACCACTATGCTTAGAGCTAAAAGAGATTATTTAGAAAAAGTGTTTTCTAGCGATTACTTTCATAACAATGATGAAGATCTTAAAATGATTGGTGTTTGCTCTATTGATTACTTGTTTAGTAATGTTAAAATTAATGATAAAGGGACTGAATAAGATCAACTTTAGCTAGAGGGCGTCCCAATGATTTGGTGGGTGAAAATCCTGATTAATTTTTTGATAAATATGGGTTTGGAGAGGTCAAAACTTTAATTAGTGATGTGCCCACTATTTTTGATTACAAATACTTTAATTATGGTAGTTTCTACTTCGTTTACTGTATTTCTTTGATGCAACCTATGATAAATTCACCCCATGATTATGAAAAAAATAAAGCTTTTACTAAACACATTGTTGATGCCATGATGAAATCCTTAGAAGAAAAGTTGCAATTAGAGATTTCAATTCCTAGAAAATTACATGATGAGTGGGAACCTACCATTGAAGTCAAGATTAAAAATTATGAATGTTTTGCTTTGTGTGATTTGGGTGCTAGTGTTTCCACAATTCCAAAATATTATGTGATGTGCTTAGTCTTACCAATATTGAAGAATGTTCTCTTAATTTCCGCTTGGAGGATTCTACTATTAAAAATACTTTGCTAAGAATTAATGATGTTCTCGTTCTTGCAAATATGAACTATCTACCCATTGATTTTATTGTTCTTGATATTGATTGCAGTCCGTCTTGTCCTATCATACTTGGTAAACCTTTTTACGCACTATAGGTGTCATGATTGATATGAAAGAAGGCAATATCAAGTTCTAGTTTTCCCTTATAAAGGGTATGCAACACTTCCCTGGAACACGAATTAATCCACCATATGAATCAATTAGAGGGCCTTCTTTGGAGTAAAAAACAATGATCATAATACTTCAATCTACGTGTTATGCCTAGCCAGGGGCGTAAAACGATAGCGCTTGTTGGGAGGCAACCCAATGGATAAATTATTTTTATATTTTCCTTTATGTTTTTGAGTGTTTTACACAATTATTATTCTGTTATTATTCTAGTTTATATTTTATTTAGTGTTTGTGTCAAGTAATGCCATTAGGATGATCCATAAGATGAGTAGAAACAATGCTGAATCTGAAACAGAAGCTTTGTTCCAAGTGCACGAATTTTCATTTTTTACCAAACGTGATATTGAGCTGAAATATTAACCCAATATATATATATATATTCCTTACATTTTAATAATTTTTCAGAAATTTTAGAGTTCAATAAGTATGGATATAGTACAGATTACTACAAATTGTTCTGTCTGAAACACATTCTGTTTTCATTGCATTGTGTGCTTGTTTTGATGAATCTATGGCTTGTATTGGGGGTATAAGTCATGGTAAAGTTAGAATACAGTAGTTATAATGCAATAATAAAATATGAATGGGTTTACAATAGTACCTAAAGTGGTAATTTGCTTTATTATACTAACGGATCTCACGAGAATTTTGTCAAGTTTTGTGTGATTGAAGTTTTCAAGTTTTGGGTGAGATCACAATGGATGAAGGAATAAGGAGTTAGAAGATCCAAAGCTTGGGTATGATACAACACCCCAAGGTAATATACAAATAGTAGCACGCAACTAAGCTTGGGGATGCCCTGAGTGGCACTCCCTCTTTCTCTAACAACCACCAGTATACTACTTGGAACTATATTTTTATTCATCACATATCATGAGTTTTCCTTGGAGCGTCTTGTATCTTTGCTTGTTTTTCTTTTTGCATTTTCATTAGTATCCTTGCTGGACACACCTATTATAGAGATCTGAAATATGCTATGATTTGTTAGAATTGCTCTTTATGCTTCACTTAAATTTATTGAGCAAATGAATTGCTCTAGTGCTTCACTCATAACTTTTTCAGCACGGCGTGCTTTTACATGTTTGAACAAATGCTCTCATGCTTCACTTATATTAATTTGATTCACTTATATCCATGTGAGTTGTCAAAAGCAATTGCAATATATAAAGCTACTCCCAAAGTGATAGATATTCAAGAGGGATATAATAAAAACTTCCATGAAGATCATTGGACAAATTAAACTTGATTCTTTGTAATAGTTTTGAGACATGACAACAGTAATATGTGGGTTATGTTAGTGAGTATTTATGCTTAGTGGGAATATTAGTGTTAAGGTTTGTGATTCCCTATGCAAGCACGAAAGTCAATAGTTGTGCTATGAAATCACATCCTGCTTATGGTGCATTATTCAGTGTTAGTTATGCTTAATGCTTGCTTATGTGATTTTTCATTTCTTGGTTGGATGCTTCTCAATCTCATGCTAGCCTTCACTTGTACTAAGTAGAAATACGACTTGTGCATCCAAAATATTTAAACCAAGTTTTTGACATATGAGTCCACTATACCTACCTATATACGGTATTTCCATGCCATTCCAAGCAAAGTTGTATGTGCCATCTCTAAACTTTCAAAATAAATTTTCCTTTTTGTGTGCTCGTACCGCTCATGAAACAGTAGGGGTAGCCGATATTTTTTCATGCTAGATGTGTTATTCTCAAGATGAGTGTTTATTCACTTGTCATTGCACGAGAGTAAGGTAATAGGGATGCCTAGTCCCAAAATGCAAAAGAAAAGAAATTTACTTTATGTTATCAAATAATATATTCCTTGGAAAGTGTTGGTATAGAAGGCAACCATGGATTCGGCTAGCCATGAAAAAGTGAAAGTATGGTGGAAAAAGGAATAAATTTTATTTTCTGTGTGGGAACCTCTTATGATGCATCTAGTGTGGAAAGATATTGAAATCTCTTAGTCGTTTTTGTTGACAGGAAAGGCATGTCACTCAAAATATTTTTCTCTATCAGTTTAAACACTTGAGCTCTGGCACCTCTACAAATCCATACTTCCCTCTGTGAAGGGCCTATCTATTTAACTTATACAATTTTTATTTTTCAATTTGAGTTTCCATCTTCTCTTATAAAGCACCAACTAGGGGGCACTATGATCGTACTTGAGCATTAGGTGTAGCTAATATTTGAGTGTGTATTGTGAATGGATCAATGATTGAAGCATGATGGGCTAGGGATAACTTGCTTTAGTATTGATATTTTGAAATACATGGTTGCTTGTTGATATGCTTGAGTATTAAAGCTTTCATGTCAATACTAGACTATTTCTTTGAACCATAAGAAAAGTCCAAATGTCCATGCTATAAAGAAAAGACTATATGATGAAGATTATAGGCATCATTCCACATCAAAAATTCTGTTTTTATCATTTACCTACTCGAGGGCGAGTAGGAATTAAGCTTGGGGATGCTGATACGTTACCAATGTATCTATAATTTTTGCTTGTTCCATGATGTTATATTATCATTCTTGGATGTTTTAAAATCATTTTATAGAAACTTTATACCATTTTTTGGGACTAACCTATTGACATAGTGCCAAAGTGCCAGTTTTCTGTTTTTGCTTGTTTTTTACTTCACAAAAAATTGATACCAACGAAGCCCAAATGTTGCGGGGATTTTTGTGGAACTTTTATGGACCAGAAGAAGGAAGATGGTCCAAAGAACACCAGAAGAGGGGGGCCAGGGGGGCCACCCTCCACTAGGGCACGCCAGAGGCCCCTGGCGCGGCCTGGTAGAGGGTGGGCACCTTGGGAACCCCCTCAACCAACTATTGAGCCTATAAATTCCTACAAAATCAGAAAACCCTAGGGGAGTCAATGAAACACAATTCCAGTCATCGCAAGTCCTAGAACCTCGATATCCAATCTAACACCATCACGGAGGGGTTCATCTTCTTCATAGGTGCCTCTCCGATGATGCGTGAGTAGTCCACCATAAACCTATGGGTCTGTAGGCAGTAGCTAGATGGATCTATGTCTATCTCTCTATGTTTCTCAATACAAAGGTCTCTTGCAGATCTATTTGATGTAATGACTTTTGTGGTGTGTTTGTTGGGATCCGATGAATTTTGAGTTCATGATCAGTTTCTATCCATGAATATGATTTGAGTCTTCTTTGATCTCTAATTTGCATGATTACTTATAGCCTCATATTTCTTCTTCGAATCTTTGGTTTAGTTAGGCCAACCAGATCGATTTTTTGCCATGGGAAGAAGTACTTTGTGATGGGTTCGATCTTGCGGTGTTCTTTCCCAGTGACAGAAGGGGTAGCAAGGCACGCATGTATCGTTCCCATTAAGGATAACAAGATGGGGTCTATTCCTACATGAATAGATCTTGTCTACATCATGTCACCATTCTTATTGCATTACTCCGTTTTCCCATGAACTTAATACACTAGACGCATGCTAGATAGCGGTTGATGTGTGGAGTAATATAAGTAGATGCAGAATCGTTTCGGTCTACTTGTTTTCGACATGATGCCTATATAATGATCATTGCCTGGATATCTTCATGATATTTGATCCTCTATCAATTTCCCAATAGTAATTTTTTCATGCACCGTGTGCTATACTCATGAGAGAAGCCACTAGTAAAACATACGCCCCCGGGTCGACTTTTCCAACATATTGCTTTCTGATCTACTATTTGCATCTTTTGTTTTCAGATCTATTAATCCAAAAAATCCAAAAATACCCTTTTTGCACTTTTTGTTTACTTATTTTATTTTGTGTTCTTGCGAGATCTATTTGCCAAAACTATCATTACCTAATCTATCTTATTACCGTAGAGAGCGTGACAACCTCTCTTTCGTGTCGGGTTGCAAGTATTTGTTGTTTGTGTGCAGGTGTTGTTTACGTGGGTGCGTGATCTTCCACTATGGATTGATATCTTGGTTTCAAAACTGAAGGAAATACTTACCGTCGCTGTGATGCATCATCCCTTCCTCTTTAGGGAACTACCGGCGTAGTCTCAAGCCACGTCAGTCATATATACCCATTTTTGGTAAATACATATGATAGGCTAATTGGTTTGCTACCAAAACATGGCATGCCAACTTTTGGCATCAAATCAGTTAGCTTCAATATAGGTTTCACGTCGTCACATGATCTAATATGTTTCATAAACTTTGCCTTGCAAATTTGCATTATAAAATATACAGACATCACATTTTTTACTATGTATAGGTGCTATCTGACGATGTGGACAGCGAGGATGAAGACGTCTAGGAGAGGTTCAAGAGGCAAAGGCTCAAAGAGCTCATGGCTGGAAACTATAATAAGTGTGTCAAGAAGAATGGGGGCTATGGATGCCCGTTCTACAACCATAAGATTAACAACACGTACTCTAGTGTTCTGACGCATGCAAGAGGACGAGTTGTTGGCTCCTTCAAGCATAAGTATTTTTGTAGGATAGCGCATGCTGCGTATGCCCAGTTCCTGGAGAATCTTAACCATCAAGCATGAAGATGAGATGTTGGATTGACTGTTTCGGTAAAAAATGTTGGATTGAATCTATCTAGTTTGTGTGTATTATATCTATGCTTGTGTATTATATTTTTTCCTGAGATTGACACTGTGCGACGACTTCCATTATGCGGCATCTCCATCACACCGGAGTGCTAGTTTACTTGAGAGTAATATTTATATAGGATTTATCACACGGTTGGATCTAATAATCCGTTTCCTCCAAAGCACATTATTCTAGGACAGAAACCCTCAGCACCACTTAAAAAAGTCAGCACCCACACGTCACAAAACCCTCACCTGCTCCCCTCCCCACCCCAGTAGCACCTACACTCACACTAGTACCCTGGAACTCTCCATGCATGTCACCGCCTATCCCCACGACAACCACTTAGCTCGACACCTGTCTCCACCTCCGGCTGCCGCAAAAAATGCCACCGCATATCTCCACTGCCGATTGTCATGGACTATCGACACTGACTTTCTCAACGCTGCTCATTGTCGACCTAACTCACCCGATTGGGGAATCTTCGGTACTGTTTTTCCCCCATGAAGAACCAGGTAACTAATCTACTGAAATATTTCCGCTTGTCACTTAACCCAGTCTGTCGGCCCCTTTTAATCACCCGTTCGAAATCGCCGTGGATTCAAGTTTCTTCTAGATTATTTGAGGGTTTTCAATCATAGAGTGTACAGTGCAAGGACACATCAGGGCTATGCGGACTCAGCCAAAAACCCGAGAAGTTCCATGTCACCGTACCATACTACTTCACAGAGCGCACGGTATGTTCAGTCTCACACTACCTGAGTTGACATGCATGGCCTATTATTTTTGTGAACCTATACTATAGATTGCTATATTTGGATAAAAGGTGCCACATGCAGCATTTATGTCAAATGTGATTTCTTCTTATTATTCTTCTTCTCCTTCTTTATTAGGCAAATTAATGTTGTATTGTTCTTTCCTTTACTCTCGTATATATATTTGCATGACATCATGGTTACATTATCTATTTACTTGTATTTTTTCGTCCTTTCAAATCAACTGATGTGCATGTTGTTCTTTTAACTACTACTCTCATACTATCACGTTACCCTGTTCTATAACAATCTTATCATTTCCTGAAGTACATCCCTTGTGTTGCAACGACAACTGTAGTGCTAAATCTTGGCCTTTAAATAAATGAAGACTCCAAGGATGTCATATTGAGCATGAACCATGGATTTACAATCGTTGTTTCTATAAAAATTGATGAATATTGTCACTCCTATTTTGAAGAAGGCCTTTGGGGAGAAATTTCTATTTTTCATGTACTAAAAGCTGGCACTAAAATTACGCTGCACCTAAAAGAGCCTTACCATACGTTAAATGCTAACTTCCCCGACGACATTCTCCATACATGCTATGTTGGAAGTAAGTGTTCTTTGTAGTATCTGCATGTTGACTTGCGTAGCAATATAAATGTAACTGTGTAGCATTTCAACAAGCAATTGGGATTTGATTTTTTTAATCTGTTAAAACTGTTCCCACCTAGTAAGTAGTAACTTGTAATTACCAATGCACTATTCTTCTACCCTGATCTAGCTACATGATCACTATCCTCCCATTGCTCCACTCTTGATAGAAAGATACGCTGGCGGCCATTCTCCGGACATGGAGTCAAGGTTGCCAACAAGCAGAGGCAGGCTGAGCCGGAAACACAAGCGCCTCCGATAGGCGTAGACTTCATCAGCAGCCTCCCCAATGATATGTTGAGAGTCATCATCTTCCTTCTCCCTATCGAAGATGGCGTGCGCACAACCGTCCTCTCTCGATGGTGGCACCCCCTATGGTGTTGTGCCCCTCTCGGCATCATCAGCGAGCACATGCTTTGCACTGGCTATCGCAAACGCTTGGATGCATTATCCCAGATCCTCGGCACACACTATGGCCCAATCAAAGGCCTTACCATGGGCAAGTTCCGTTCCAATGGCAAGGACCAAGCTAAGCTTGACGAGTGGTTCTTATCGCCAACCCTAGATCATCTCGAGGAGCTCCATTTTAATGATGGACATATGCGCCTGCTACCACCCTCCGTGGTGCGCCTCGCACCAACGCTGCGCTTTGCAAGGTTCTTGAACTGCCATTTCCCCCAGATTAACGTCAATCTCACTCTTTTGCTACCTCGACTAAAGCACCTTGAGCTCGTCGCCATCTATATCCCCAACGACGACATGGAGCGCCTGCTCCGCGTCTGTACTGCGCTTGAGTACCTTCATATTCAGGCAATCAATGGGTTGAGTAGCCTCCACATCACCTCCATGAGTCTCCGGGCAATTTGTGTGTATTGCTGGTGCCGCAACAGGAGTAGCCTCCACATCACCTCCAAATGGTCATTGTGGACGTGCCTTTACTTGAGAGATTACTTGTTGTTGATCAACAAGGTCCAACAAGAATCAGGGTCATTCATGCACCGAAATTGACAGTGTTTGGCTACTCGCCCGTCAACTTATCTGAACTTGTTTTTGGATCCATAACCGTCCAGGTACAACAATCTCCCTCTTCTCATTCTCGAATTAACATTTTTATCTATTAAAGATGTATGTTTGTCTGTCATCAAGAATATCATATCGACAAGCTTGACCCCATATCTACGCAGAGTAAAGGTCTTAGCAGTAGAATCTATCGGCCCTGACCTGGACCAAATTATCAGATTGATGAGATGCTTTCCGTGCCTGCAGAAGCTATATGTCGAGGTGATTCTCTTTCATGTTAAATTTTAACCACAAGGGAGTTCAAATTTTGAAACCTTGCAAATTGTAAGAGGTCTGTTGTGTGTCCAAACACTAATACATTATCTTCTTTCGCAGATACGATTGGGACTGGTAGTGGATAATGTGATACAATATAACAATCCCATCGAACGCCTTGGTATCCATCTCTCAAAAATTACTTTGAACTCCTAATGAGGGACCTTACTGGATATTATAGTCGCCAGGTTCTTTGTTGTGAGAGCAAGTGTGCTAAAGATAATGAGATTTTCCCTACATTTATCGTGCAAAAAAGAATGGTTTGATGATCATCTCCGACGACTAGGACAGAATGGAAAACTCTCTGTAGAAGCTCAATTTTGTTTTGTAACTTCATTTGATAGACTATTTGGAAGTCCTAATGCCAAGCCCATAAATGACATGCCAGTGGCAGATCCATTTGTAGAAATATTGAAGTTGCAAAACTCATAGTAATATCAGTATGAACCTATCATATATGTTCATGTTTAGCTGATCAGCGCGGACATCTAGAGTTGCATGAAAAAGTTTCTACATAGGGTGAATTTCATTTCTATTATCGGTTTGAACCTTGTAATCTTTTAATTTGAGCCTTGTAATGCTGGAATTTGAACCTTTGTACTATTTCTATCATTTGTGATACAACCATGCAAATGACATCTTATGAGGGAGACCCTTATTTTGGTAGTAGTATCTTTTCCTTGGTATGCAATGGCCTATTAATATTTGGACATCAATATGTAATTAACGATTAATATCCGGACCTTAAGAAGCGGAACCACGACCGAGGGTATCTTGCGCAACTCCAATGGTGCTCCCAGTGGCTGTCGACGATGACTCCAGTTCACCATGCATGCCGTAGTGGACACCAAACATCTGATCTAGATGGAGAACTCTAACTTCATGGATCTTTTACTTTAAAAGGAGAAGTACATAGTGGTCTGGTTCGACCTCGCGTCCCACCGCATGCTCTGCTCTTGCGTCCCTACACATGCTCTGCTCTCGCGCCTCTCTGCGCGCGCTCTGCGAGAGGTTGGGGCCAGCCCACGATCATGTTCGGGGCTCCATATGCATGCAGTTGCGCCACGTGCGTCTCCTCATGCAGTTACGTGCTCCATGACTGAATCATGCACTGCAAAAACTGCCATCTGAACTTGCCGGTTTTCCAGGATGTCCGGCCCCCATTTATACCCACGGCCATTAACCATAGTCTCTTCACGCTTTTGATCATGCCCCACAACACAATAAGCACACCCTAGACGACGCATATAGAGAGGACTTCTAGCGGTGCTCCCATGGAGTTTGGCGTGCATCATGTGGAGACCTACATGAGGAAGACGGACCTCACGGTTATGTACACCAATGACCCGGGCATGGTGGAGGACTCCATCGACACCATGGAGTGGGTGCTTGATGTGGATGACAAGTACAAAGTGGTCGGCTTCGACCTCGCTTACACCGGTGGTAATGTCGGGCATGATCAGAAGGTTGTCGTTGCCCAGTTGTCCATGGGCCATCACGTCCTCCTCTACCACTACTGCCTGGCCATAGTGCCTTGCGATCGTTTCACCAGGTTTGTCAACATCCCCGACTATAGGTTCGCTACGATGGACAGCGCCAACGATCTAAAGGTGCTCAAGACTTCGGGCTTGGCCTGCCAGAAGCTTGTCGACATCCGCAGCCACTACAGGGTCTCGGGCAGGAATAAGAACATGGACTCCCATGTTGACCTAGCCGAGGCCATCATCGACCCCTACTACGCTGACATGAAAACTGAGTGCAACAAGAACAAGCCTGTCTAGCACAGGGCCTGGGTGAAGAAACTGGATGAATATAACCTCCAGACCGTGGCCAAGGAAGCGTACACATGCGACGACATGTTCAGGCGGATCGTTGACATGAGGAAGTGCCTCCTACCTAAATACAATGAGGGATCGAGCCACAAGCAGAGTGCTGGCGACAAGCGTCACAAGAAGTAGATGATCTGATGATCGTTTCTCAATTCTCAATTTCTCATACTCCCTCTATGCAGAAAAATTTGTAGTTTTAGAGGGATAAGTTTATTATGCATGTAATAGTTTATGAAGGTGTGCGCCAATGTTATGTGTGTATTGGATGCTTAATTTGGTTATGCAATCATGTTCTTCTAAACAAAGCATAGATATTTGTGGGCAAATTGAGCAAATCACATCGCATACGGAATAAACAACCAAATCCGTCGGTGATGATTTCATAAGTCCGTGACAGTTCTTTATGCAGAACCGTTTGCCCACAACAAATTCGAGTGGCCTATGTACATCACACACATCTTGATCTGAGAAACCGTTTGTGTTATTTTTGCTTATCGCGCATAGTTCATCCTAGTGGCATGTATGCTGTCTATCACACACATCTTGATCTATGTAACCATTTATGTTATTTTACCTTGTCACAAGCAGTTCATCCGAGTGACCTGTATGTTGTCTATCGCACACGTGATCATCTGGACAATCATTTGTGTTCTGGTTGATCAACGAAAATAGTTTATCGGGGTGAATTGTATGCCGTACATCGCACACGCTTGTAGTTTTATAAGTGTTATATTATTCAATAGCAAACAATTTATCTAGGCCAACTGTTTGCCAAACATCACACACACAACTATTTTTTAGATTGCATTCGATGGATACGCCATCGCACATAGTTTACGTCATTAGCGACAGAGCTATAACTATACCTTTTGTGATTTGGTCATCGCACACAGTTTTGTCGAAGGGTCTCTGATTGATGTGTCGTCTTTGGACCATTTTATAGTAGTGTCATAACATGTAGCACGATTCACAAGAAATTCATGAGAACGCATAGCTTCATAACCTAAATATCTGTCACACAAAATGGGATCATTAGGTTGAGGTGACACTCCCAATTGTGCAGCTACGCGGGATGCTTAAATGCCTCCATACAATTCACCATTACTAGAGTTGGAGTGCAACCTTCGGGCAACAATTGCATCGAGGTTAAAATGTTGTTTGCCAGTTACAGCAGTATGTATAAGACTCAAGTCAGGGGCACATAATGCACTGCACTATTGTTTTCCTACTACGCATTTCCCATTGAACAATGCAAAATAACGAATAGAGGGAAATTGTATACTTTTAATTCTAGCGTGTGTTACTCCCCTATCTTCTCCCATGCAAAGCCTCTTGAGAAACATATTATAATCAATTGTCGATGGTTTCTCGAGCATACCCCAAAGTGGAAGTTTGTAAGCAACTTAGAATTCTTCTAGATTCATGCTAAAAGATTTATCATAAAGTTTAAATAACACCCTAGAATCATGTGATTCATAGAGAAATCCATGCGTGAATGTATGGGTAATGTCATGGTTTTGTCACGACAGATGTATGAATACTTAGGTTTGAGGCCATTGCTAAGGCGGTGGACTCAAAGGGGTTGATCGGGATGAGAGACGCGAGTTTACCCAGGTTCGGCCCCTCGGGAAGAGGTGAAACCCTATGTCCTCCTTTGTGTAGCATTGATGGAGTATCGATTACAAGAGAGTGGATTTTCTTGATGTAGCTACTGATTGATTGGTTTCTGCCTAAGCCACCCCAGGGACTCACCTTTATATAGGAGGTCGAGGCCCTAGGGTTACAAGAGTCCAAAGTGACTCATACAAGGTATTCAACCCTGTCTCTAAGCCACCTTGCCTTTTTGGGCATGCCGGCTTCGAGCGGCTTACACGCCCGGGTCTCGCACCATCTTCCGTCTCTAGGACTCCACCTTGGCCCATCTGGTAAGTTGCCATAGGGCCTTGCCTTCAATCATCATAACCATCTTGCTATGAGCCGCTAGGCGTGACCTGGCCCCTCCTGGGCGGGTCTCTCCATGGGGTTATATCCCCAACATTAGGCCCCAGATTGGTTTGAATCTGTTCATGACAATCTTCAAACTCACTTGGCGGCGAGTCTCCTGTCTTCATTACCTGAAAGAGAAAATCTCCTAACCCGCCATGTATGACGTCATCTTGGATATGTCAAAAAAGATTCCATGACGTTGCAATGCATCGTCTCATTAAGCGGTCGGCCCGAAAATCGAGGCGTCTCTTCCGGTCAGTCATCATTGTGCCTCCTCGATTCTCATGTGGAATGTCATTGTCCCATCTCATAAATAGGGAAACGAGGGGTCCCATTCTTTTCTCCACCGCTAGAGTCCATCTTCTTCCTCCAGTCACTCTGCCACCGAAAGCCCCTGCATCTTGTGATTGGGTTGGCTCTAGGGTCACCGAGTCGTTTCTCAATGACCTCATGGAGATGGGTGTTTTGCCGGCTCAAAATGTCAATCAATGGCGGGTTCTAGGAGCCGAGACTGGAACCAACCCTAAGGAAGGGGAAGTGGTTGTTTTTTTGATCACCTCCTCCAAGGTTTTAGCCCTCCCGGGTGAAAAAAAAATCTGGGGTGTCCTTCACTTCTTCAATCTCCATCCACAAGATATAGCCCCCAATTCTGTCACCAACATGTGCCAGTTCCAAGTCTTATCTAAGGCATATCTGCAAGAAGAGCCATTTGTTGGCCTCTTCCGTGATTATTTCTACATCAACCGCCAAACTGAAGTGGCGACTGGACCAAATTTGGAATTTGGAGGCGTCTCTATTCAGAGGAGGAGAGACATGACCTTTCCAGCGGCCACCTTGCCGAGTCACCCAAAGGATTGGAACAAAACTTGGTTCTATTGCAAGGATACTTCTTTGGAAGGAGAGAAGTCGTTGTCGGGTTACCGCCCTTCCCGGCTTTGCACCTCCACCGAGCTTCCAGATCGGATGTTCGCCGCAGAACGGGTGAAATATGCTCCTGCCTTCACCAAATGAGTGCCTTAATGGCGAATGGCTTGATGGGTGATGACATAACCTGCTGCTGGGTCACCTGGAGGATCTTGTCGCTCAGCTGGCGAGATAGACTCATGTGTGAATATACAGGCGCGATGGATGACCCTCTTCATTTGAACACCACCCCACTGACAGAGCAAGATTTCAACTCCATCATCAAGTCCCTTCTAGGTGAACCTCAAGATGTTTGCAACAAGATCGGGTTGAACCCTTTCAGCGTTAATAATCCGGCTCCAGACATCAGAATCCTTTCCAGCAAATTACTTGTTTCATCTTAACTTTCTGCCTTATTCCTTTTAACCCTCCGGCGACTTATATGCAGGTCGGCTCTAATTTTTGGAAGAAGAGATATACTACCCCCACGAAGAAGAAAACCAAGGCGGGTAAAACTCGCGGTCACAAGAAGAATACCTCTCCTCAAGAGCTGCTTGAGCATGACGACTCAAAGGTAGAACTTGACTCTCTTGGCCATCTCTTTATGCAACTTATTGATGATGATTGTTCATAGGAAGAAGCGGAGACAAGCCATGCCGACGCCCCTGAGGTAATTTACATCTCTTCCAACTCAAAAATCTTGCCACAAGAAAAATACGATGGGTCATCCGGAAAGTTCCATTTTCACATCCTCTTGCTTACTTGGATCCCAATTTTCTCTTGAAAAAGCAACAGCATGACTCCAGGCGTCAGACCCGGAGCACCGGCTCGGAACACCTCTTGGCCAGCTTGCCAAATTCTCTAGCTCCTAGGAAATGTCGTGCCAAGGTATTCCTTCAACTGACTTCAATGCCTATATACTGTTTTTGCATTGTAGCTTACTTTGTTTTTACCATCTTAACCTTCCAGGAAACGACACTTCGTCTGGCAACTTGGCTGCATCCAAGCTGCCTCCTCTCAAAATCAACCTGGAGTATGTACCTTGATACTTCACAACATATATTAACGCCCTTGTCCTTTTGTTTGTATAACAATCTTTTTGCTCCCAGGGCTCAAGCAAAACGAAGGAAAGTGGGTGGGTCTACTCCACTCCTATTGTTAAAGAGTCAGCGACTCCCAAGGCAGACTCTCCTGCAGCTCATATTGAGCCCTCGGAGGACGGAAAAGATGCTCCTGAAGACGCTCCTCAATTTTCTAAGCCGGCTGACCGTGACATGGCTACTCCTGAAGGCCCTCTGAAGCTGAGCCTAACCTCCCCAACAGGTAAGGTTATAGTGTTGGACACACTTATCTGCAAGGAAGTCGGTGAGGCCGGTATTATCAATAAAATGATCGAATTCCTCCTTGATACCTGCACCTATCATGAACTCATCGCTTGGCCAACGACACAATTTTCCATCGGCCATGACTATCTCATTAGACCTGGGCTCAATGTAGGCTTGCAGAACTAAACCTCCACTCGACGAATCACTTGAAGAATGCCTCCTTGAACAGCTCCTCCTAAAGAAACTCATCTTTCCAAACAAAATTGTTGAAATTTTTGAGCCACAAATTTATGTCAATAAACCTAGAGGCCATATCAAGCATTCATACCATTTGAAGCTCAAAGAATTCAACATGCAAGCTCATTTTCTGCAGCACCAAGTGCAGCAACTTATTCAAAATATAAACCACTAAAGCAAAAACTAATTGGAGAAATGGGAGAGTCACATACCAAGGAGCAATTCCTCAAAACAGTTTCGGAAACAAAGTTCCGAGCAAAGAGATCGAAAATTTTAGTTTCGTGTGGAAGAATACGAGAGAGAGAGAGAGCTAGGAAATTTTTGCTGGAGGTAGGAGACGAGGTGGGCTAAAGGGATAAGGCATGGGGGCTATGGGCCCCACAAGCCAATAGGGCGCGGCCCCAGGGGAGGCACGCCCTAATATGTGGTGGCCCACTGGCACCCCCCCCCCTCCTGTAATTTTTATGCCAAATATTCTAAAATATTCCATAAAAATTCAAGTCAAATTTTGTGGCAACCCGAGACCTTTTATTTTGGGAGTAATTTTCATGCACGGGGAAAACAGAAAACAGGAATTTCATGGTATTTTATTTTTATCCAAATAAGAAAATCAGAGAATAAACTTGTGATATAGAGAGTTGTGAATACTCAATTCGTCAATCACATGTCCTTCGAAAATGGTTCATTAATAAGGTTGATCAAGTCTTATTAATAACCGTTTCCGACTAACATGAAACTGAAGAATTTTTGTATACCACTAGGTTACCACAATAGGAGTTTGTATTTCCCCAACAATGAGATTATAACATTTCTTCTTCTTGGTAGTAGGTAGAGGAATTATAAAATCTCCAATGATAACAGTGGGAATAGGATCAATGACATTAATATTATTAACCAAAGTTTGCTTCTTCGGAAAGTGCACGATCTGTTGTTTGCCATTGACATGAAAAGTAACCTTGCTTTTATTGCAATCAATAACAACCCTGCAATATTGAGAAAGGGTCTACCAGGGATGATCGACATATTTTCGTCCTCGGGCATATCAAGAATAACAAAGTCGGTTAAGATAGTAACATTTGCAAGCACCACGGGAACATCCTCGCAAATTCCAATAGGTAAAGCAATGGATTTATCAGCCATTTGCAAAGATATATCAGTAGGTGTAATCTTACTCTATCAAGACTTTTATAAATGGATAAAGGCATAACACTAACATCGGCCCCTAAATCACATAAAGAGGTTTTGGCATAGTTTCTTTTAATAGAGCAAGGTATTGTTGGTATACCCTAATCTCCCAACTTCTTAGGTACTCCACCATCAAAATAATAATTAGAATGCATGGTAGAAATTTTAGTTTCAGGTATCTTTCTTTTCTTGATAATAACATCTTTCATATACTTAGCATACAGAGGAATTTTCAATATATCAGTCAAACGAGTGCGCAAAAAGACATGTCTAATCATTTCAGCAAAGCACTCAAAATCTTCATCATTGCTACTTTTATTGGGCTTACGAGGGAATGACATGGGGTTTTGAACCCATGGCTCTCTTTTGCTTCCATATTTTTTAACAACAAAGTCTCTCTTATCATAATGTTTATTTTGAGAAGGTGGGTTATCAAGATCTTCAACAAGTTCAGTTTCCACATCATTATCATTTTCTTGTTATCATCTGGTTGAGCGTCTACGTGAACATCATCATGGTTATCATTTTAATTATCACTAGGTGTATGTTCACTACCAGATTGTGACTCACCATCATAAACATAAACTTCATTATGTTTCTCAACAAGTTTTTCTATAACATGTTCACTAGAAGCATGCAAGTTCCTATCATCATTCTTTTTCTTTTTCTTCTTAGATGTACTAGGTGCATCTTCATTAATTTTCTGAGAATCTTGTTCAATTCTTTTAGGGTGACCTTTAGGATAAAGAGGTTCTTGGGTCATTCTACCTCCTCAAGTCAGTACTCTAACAACATGATCATTCATATTATTATTCATTTCAGCAAGCAAAACATTTTGTAACTTAGTAACTTGGTCTAATTGGGTGTGAACCATAGAAGAATGTTTACCTAGACCTTTCACATCATTTGCAATTCTAAACATCAAGTCACTTAAGCATTCTATCATCATGGCATCACGTCGCAATTGATTCTTAACATAGTTTTTGAAGTGTTCTAGCTTAACAACGTAATTATCAAATTCATCCATGCATTGTTCAGGGGTCTTAGTGTAAGGTATATCATTTTCATTACAGGAACGGAGAGAGTTTACCTCGACTACATGTGTCGGCGTGTCAAGTCCATGTATCTATTCAATAGGCGACAATTTCTCGACATCCTCGGTTTTAATACCTTTCTCTTTCATAGATCTTTTTGCTTCCTGTATGTCTTCGGGGCTAAGGAATAGAAGACCATTTTTAAAAAAAACTAGTAAAGCATATCCTCGGGACTATGCATAAAATGAAGAGCAAGTGAAAGGAACCATTTCTTGGCCTTGCTTTTTAGCGAGAAAGGAAAAAAGCTAAAGGATATAATAGTAGCGAATCTTTTCATTATTGGTGAACAAAGCAGCAATATCATTCGATTTCATAAGGTTTTCAACAACAATTTCATTTTCTTAACCATGCAAAGGATCAAATTCTACTATAGGAATTAATTCAGGGTCTATAGAGAACTCATAATCCTTATCAGTAACAAATATAGGAGAAGTAGCAAATTTAGGATCAAGTTTCATTTTCTCCATCATAGATTTTTCTTTTCGTTTGCATAATAGTTTCTTCACGTCATCTATATCCTTACAAGCAAGAAATTCCCTAGCTACCTCACCATCCATAACATAACCTTCAGGCACATGAGGCAATTCATAACTATTAGGTGAGCGAGGGGTAACAGGTGATTCAAAGTCTTCCTCAGTTTCAGCATTCTCAAGTTCTCTAGCCTTAGCAATATGAGCATCAAGTAATTCATTCAGTGTCACAGTTTAAATTTCAACATGTGTAGCAATAGTTTCATCATTAATTTCAGAAGTAGCATCATCAAGTTCATGTGACATATCAGGACGATCAACAGGTGGTGGTGTAGCAAGCTGATCCAAAACAGTAGGTGAATCTGAAGCAGAGCTAGATGGTAGTTCCTTACCTCCTCTCTTGCGAGAGGGGACGATCTTAGTTCGATTGTATTTTAGATTTCTCATAGTAGCAATTGGATATCCTTTAAGTTATATGCTCCCCGACAATGGCGCCAAAAAAGGTCTTGATAACCCACAAGTGTAGGGGGTCGCGATAGTTTTCACGGGTAGTATTTCACCCTAAATTATCTGTTCGACACAAGGGGAGCCAAAGAATATCTATTGGCCTTGACAACTGAGTTGTCAATTCAACCGCACCTGGGGTATCTCTCTACAACAAAGGTTTAGTAGCACGGAAAATAGTAGTAGCAAAAGTAACAATAGTAGTGACAGTAGCAGTTTTGTAGCAGGTATGATAGTAGCAATAGAAGCTAGTAACTTAGCAAAATTCAGTATATGTAATGCGTAGGCACGTGGATCGGTGATGGATAATGATTTAGATGAGATTGATCTTTTAACAGTTACACACTAGTGCGACACAAAACTAGCTCCAGTTCATGAATATAATATAGGCATGTATTCCATATATAGTCATACGTGCTTGTGATAAGAACTTGCATGACATCTTTTGTCCTACCCTCCCGTGGCAGTGGGGTCCTATTGGAAACTAAGAGATATTAAGGCCTCCTGATATAGAGAACCGAAACAAAGCATTAACACATGATGAATACATGAACTCATCAAACTACAACAATCACCATAAAGAATCCCAATTATTGTCACCTTGGGTTACGCGGATCATGACACATAATAGGTGCATACAAATTGCAAGATAGGATCCAAATAACTCTTATATTCATGAAAACATAATAGGTTCAGATCTGAAATCATGGCACTCGGGCCCTAGTGACAAGCATTAAGCATAGCAAAGTCATAGCAACATTAATCTCAGAACATAGTGGATACTAGTGATCAAACCCTATCAAACTTAACTCGATTACATGACCAATCTCATCCAATCCCACCACTGCCCAACAAGCCTACAAAGGAATTACTCACTCCCGGTGGTGATCATCATGGCGATGTTGATGGAGAAGAGTTGGTGATGACGACGGCGACGATTTCCCTTCTCCGGAGCCCAAAACAGGCTCCATATCATCCCTCCGGAGGAAGAACGGGAGGTGCCGACGGCTCCGTCTCGTGGAACGCGATGAAAACTTCTCTCTGATTTTTCTCTCTGAAGATGTGATTTTATAGGACTGGTATTAGGGTCGGAGGGGGCATGAGGGCCCCACTGGTGGCCCCTGGCACACCCCTTCGGTAGCTCTTCACTCCATAATTCATTATTATTTTTAGAAATAATTCACAAAAAGTTTTGTCCAATTTCGAGAACTTTTATTTCTACACAAAAATAACATCAAGGTAGTTCTAGTGAAAACAGTGCTAGTATGGGTTAATTTCATTTAAATCATGCAAATTAGAGGTCAAAACCAGAGCAAAAAGTGTTTGGAAAAGTAGGTATGTTTAAGACGTATCATACAATTGTGTTGCTTTTTTGCTTCAACCGGCAACCGCAAAAGCTACTAACTAGCGAGCGCTTTTTTTCTACGATGGGCGGCCGGGGATGACGAGCTACGTCGGGGAAATCAAGCATGAGTGATGGCGAGCTGCGACCGTTGCACTAGAGCTACAGGATGCATCTATTGCATGAGTGAAAGCCGCCGCCGAGGACGGACGGCAAGGGATGCGACCGGCAACTGGGACGACCTGCAAGGACGGCAACCAGCGACGAGGACAGCTTAGCGAGAGGCAGCCCACGAGATGGAAGGGAAAGACAAGATGTAGAAAGCTGACGAAGACGACAACGCATCGGATGGTTCCTATCGACCCATTCGAATGGCTGCAAACCGACCGGCCAAAATTTGGATCGGTGCCTAGCACCCGTCAAAAAATAGGAATTGAGAGGCCTTATGAATTAATCCTGCAAAGCTAACTCACGTATCAAGTCCGCTGAGGATCGGACCAGTCAACACGAGAGGCGGTTTGTGGCACCTAGGTGCACCGACCTAATTTTCCTTTGAATTTCAATTTTGAATCTATTGTAACTATAATCTGAAACTCTACATTATGTTTCTTTTTTTTATATTCGTGTTCGTTGTGGCGACAACTTTGAAGAAATACCAGTTTTGAATACTTTTGACATGTTTTTAAAACTTTAACATGTTTCAACCGTTGAAACTTCATACGAATGAATGACAAATTCATCAAGTTTTAGAAACTAAAACTTTAAAACATGTCGGGAATCCAACGAGTTTGCAGATCACGAAGCAATCGTGTGGCCAGGCACAACTGTGCAAATGCGTGTCTCACATGTGTGTGCCCCTATGAATTTTTCCTATCAGATAATGTTATAGTTACATGGGATTAGTCGTACTCAGAAGGGGATTACAGATTTCTTAGCTAAACTTTCAAGGATAGATCATCTAACCAATGTTTGGTTTCACGATGTCCCAAGTGATGTAGCACTTCTACTAGCTGCAGATTGTAATCCTATTTTAACAACTTAATAAAGTTTCCGGTTTTCTAGCACAAAAAGAACGTTATTGTTCCGTGAAAAGGAAATGAAGAGGATTGTTCAAAAAAAGGAAGGAAAAGAGAAGTTGCCAAAAAAAAGGACGCTATAGTTACACGAGAACTCCAAAGAACGGCTTCTACCATCGTACGCATGTACCATTTTTTTAATTTTTTTGCGAAGAGTACCATTTGTTTTTGAAACAAGGTGTTCACGAGAAGTCACAGCGGCATGTGAGTTATCTGGACTGTTGGAGAGAGGAAGAGAAGGGATGGAGGTGGAGACCAGGGAGAGAGAGAGCGCGCGTAGTGTTGTACGTGCAGAGGTTGCGTGTGAGTTAAGCGAGCCCGTCTGCATGCTCTTCTCACATGGCGCAACCGGTCATTTCGAAATCCATCTGAAACATCCACTTTCAGGATGTATCACAAAGTCGAGTAGATAGATGTCTGATGTATCACAAAATCCAGGTTTTAATTTGATTCGGTGCTGGAGGAAGAAAACTGATAAATCAACTGCTAATTAATTCAGACACGTCTGTGGGTCGAATTCAGATTTAATACTAGCAGGATGATGATTGTTTTTCCTTCTTGAGAAGTTTTCCACGATGTTTATTGTCTCTGGGTTGGGATTACAGCGTGCACCCTAACAACGACTTGGCTCCATCATCACTTGGAGATTCTTAAAAGGACGGTGAAATTTGGGCTTCAACTTTGAACCAAATACCCTCACAAAAAATGAACAAAAAGGCCAAATATTAGAAAGAAATACTCCTCTTTTTAGCAAGCTTTAGCGTCAATTATCCGGGGTTTTGTTGTGATCCTACTTGAGAAAGAACTAGCATTTTGGGGAGCCAGCTTAGCAAATTATTACCCACAAAAAAGGCTTCGCAAGTTATAATTGTTTTTCCCATCAAAAAAATATAATTATTATTTTTCACTTGTCACGGATAGCAAACTGGTTTTAAGGAGACTTTCAACTAACATATATTGCCTCCACTGCAAAGTATCGATCGGGTGTCTAAAGCCCTGTACACCACGGTGCATAAAAAACCATGTTTTTTTAAGGAATATAGGGCCTCTTTGATTCGTAGGATTTTAAAAATATAGGAATATGAAAAGTATAGGGTTAAAGTGGCATGTCCACTTGAATCATATAGGATTAGCAATGGGTGTTTGATGGCAAAGGAAAAAAATAAAGGAATTGTAAAAAGAGGTTAGAGTGGATGTTAGATTTTCTATGAAACGTAGTACAAAAGATTCCATAAAAAGAATTCCTATCAGATTCAATCCTATAAATCAAAGGACCAACATAGAAAAAAATCCTAAGGGTTTCAATCCTCCGAAAATTCTATAAAATTCCTTTGAATCAAAGGAGCCTTAGTTTTGCACAGGTACTTAGGAAGGAGATACTAGAAGCAAACTTTAGGTTCAAAATTCTAGTTGGTGCTAGGACTGGTGTCCTGATTTTACAGATGCTACAACGAGACGCTAGTAAACACCTATGTGAAGCACTTTGCGTTGAAAACAAATATTATTTTAAGATGTCTTTCTTCAAACACCGGTGCATAAGCACCCAACATTATACATGGCCTAAGATTCCATCGAAATCAGCAGATTTAGCTACAACTCCCGCCGCGATGGCAACATTTTGGTGTTACCAAATTTATGACATGGACAACACACGTAATTGTTTCCCTTGTTTTTCATATATCCAACAATAACTCCAATCAACTCTTCCAAATAATTAATCCAACTCTTTCTCTCCCCATCTCTATACATCCACATTTTCAAAAAAAAAATCTATACATCCAACTTTGATCCCTATAACTCAAAACTCACCACTTTTAGTGTCTAGTCTTTTTTCGAGGAACAACACGAGTAAATCACCAATTTGTTTGGCGAGGCCCGTATCACGTACCTTCGAGTTGAGAGGAGGATTGAGTGCCTTTCCAAAATTCCGATGAGGAAAAGTTTGATCTATAACTAGAACTAGATCGTGAGCTTGAGGGGGAGGAGGACAACTTCAAGGAGAGGATGGAGAGAGGAGATGAGCTTTGGGGAAAAGCGGCGGGGGGGGGGGGGGGGTCGTCCAAGGGAGTAAGGCAGTAATCAAGGCATATTAGTTTACCTAGCTCCAACAATCCCTCTAGTTGGTAGAGTTGTCTGCCCACAAAGGTTTTGGTCTTACAGTTGATGTCAGCAACTTAACGAGAAAGTCAACACCGACGGACCATCATACATAGTTGCAATGATGAATTATGGGGACCGGTGAATCCTTAGTGTTGTGTGGACACCTAAAGCGTCAGTTATCTAGTAGTACTCCCTCCGGTCCTTTTTACTCCGCGTATTAGGTTTCGGTCAAGTCAAACTTTGCAAAGTTTGACCAAATTTATATTAAAAATATCAATATCTACAATACCAAATATACTCCCTTTGTTCCTAAATGTAAGTCTTTTAAGAGATTTCACAAGGGGACTACATATGGAGCAAAATGAGTGAATCTACACTCTAAAGTATGTCTATATACATCTGTATGTAGTCCTCTAGTGGAAACTCTTAAAAGACTTATATTTAGGAACGAAGGGAGTATATATTATGAAATTACATTTCATAAAGAATCTAACAACATTGATTTGGCATTGTGAACGTTAATATTTTTCTATAAGTTTGGTCAAAGTAAAGATACTTTGACTTTGACCAAAATTTATATGCAGATTAAAAAGGACGAGAGGGAGTACTAACTGTTAATTTAGTTCAAATGTTGATCAGCACAACTTTTGGGTAACCCAAAGGTAGCCGCGCCACCAATCCTTTGCTAGTGGTTTGGCATCCCGTCAATAACGGTATGGTGTTAGTGTCATCGTTTTCGGGTCACCATTGATGATCGCCATGTGGCTAATTAGCGATAAAGGATAACACCGACGAGCTCACCTTGGCGTGTTTGTGGTTGGCCTATCTAGCATGATAGCATTGTAGAAATCGTGTCATAGAGCTTTGGATGGAGGCGGCGTTACTATGTTTGCTAATGTTGTTACAATGGTAATTTAACATGTACCCACAAAGAATTAGACCCGAGGAAATTTGGAGCGGGCCATGTCGGAGGTGTACGAGGCACAAAGAAGAAATGATACGGGAGCAATTCAAGACTAACAAGGAAAAAAAAAGCAAGAACAACAAAAGCCAATGTTGTGTGGAAGAGTACGTAGTAGTAGGTGCCAAAGTGGAACGAAAAATGAACTGCAATCATTGGAAGTACCAAATACGACTTATTACAGTTTGTGGGGGCATTTGTGCAATTTCGAACTGAGGGGGGCATGGAATTTACGAATTTGAGATCGAGAGGGAGGATATTTCCACGAAATCGCAAGTCGCTCCGGCCACCAGCAAAGAACCACCTTTCTCCTGTTCCCCACTCTCCCTACAGCCCAAACCCTTGCTCCTGTCCACATCAACCAAGAATTCCATGCTTCGATTCCGCGGGAGGAGCCTTCAGGTGGCGGCGCGCCTTGATCCGCCGTGGTTAGGTCTTCCGCCGTCCACCGGCTCCCTATCCAATGTCGGCAGGCGTTGGTCGGCAATTCATAGGGAGGTTCACGGGCAGAAAGGTGCCTCCTTCCTTTCGCCAGCGTCCGGGGGTTCACCGGCATTACCCACCGTCTGCTACGCTTATCCGAGCGCCGTCGACATGCTACCCTCGTCCACCATCTTAGACCCTCCGTCTTCGGGCGTCCTGCTGCCTTCTTTGACCACCTGTGTGCCGCTGCCGTCCCCGCCGGCGTGCCCCGCGCGCAGCCGCGTCGGAGCCGCCCAGCTCTTGCACCCACGCCACGCCTTCTGTCCTTCAAGCACGGCTGACATTCCTGCGTCGGACGCCGGTCTATCGTCTCCGTCGCCGCTGAGCCCGTCCACAGGTGCCATGCTGCGCGCCTGCTTCCCGCCGGCGTGCCCCGCGCGCAGCCGCGTCGGAACCGCCCAGCTCAGTCCGTCGACGGGATCCTGCTTCCCTCCGTCACCGCAGGCGAACCCTGCAGGCAGCAGCATGGGGACAGGCAACTGCCTTCGGCCACCATACGCTCCATGGTGTCGGTCAAGAGGACCGCCACCGCACATCGGCGTCATGCTGCCTCCGCGGCACGCCGTCACATGGGGCGCAGGGCTGAGATCAACATCAACAACCAGTCTGATGTTATCGGGAGGCTTGTTCTCCAGAGACTTCACTACAAGCGCCGAGGATACGTTTGAATTCGATCCACTGGAACCTTATGTTCCTCCCAGCTCTATCCAGTCTCACAAGCTGGAGTTATATGCAAAATTAGAAGAGTTTCCAATAGACAAGGTGCAACCTGCTCAAATCCGTGCTACTGTGGCAGATGATATTGCCATAGTGAAGGTTCAGTTCGATTTGGATCGCCTGAAGAGTTTATACTATGAACATGTCAAACACATCTTAGTGGCCAACGGTATTCATGTGGATGGCTCATTAGATGACACATATCTGTGCTCACTAGATGCAGGTTTATCAGCTGTTTGGAAGGAAGAAGTCTCTGAACAAGGCGGGCCACTCTACTTATCAAGTCTCGACGTCATACGAACTTTGGCCGGACTAAAAGATCATAAATGGAGCCACCTCTTGGACTTTCTTAGAGACACTAAGATAATTGTGATTGAAAAATGGGATTTGCCAATTTCAACAGTTGAGTCGATGATATTTACTCTAGGTTGGAAACTGCCTTCAGATAACATATCACATTATCACTCTACAGGGGGCAGACTGATGCATCGTTCAAGTTTAAGACCAAATTGGCATCTCTATGCTCTATCATTTGGAATGATAGTAATCAAGTCACCGACTGCTTAATCTGTCATAATATCATATGCAAAGATAACATTGAGGCTGAGCTGTTGTCAATGTTCATGTTGCTGCGCCGGGCTGTGGATTTAAAATTGGATAACTTGTTGATGTTTACGGACTGCAGCCATTGTGATGAGGTTGCGAGGGAACTGAAGATAGCGAAGCCTGACGCTATTTATCCAAAATTGTCCATGGTGGTGGTTGGCTTGAAGGCGAAGTTCGATAATGTATTTTGTCAATTAGAACCAAGGAAGAAGCTGATGTTCCCTGACTCTTTGATCAAGCTCTGGAGGAAGACATCAGAACCATTGCCATCTTTGTTTGAAGGTTTATTGGGCATTTGGTCACCCCATTTGCTTGGACTACCGGTTTTTAGGATCCACCAAAATAGAAAATTTTCTAAAGCTTTCATCGGTATGCATTTATCTCTACCTTACAGCATTTTAAAATTGTTTCCACTACCTCTGCTGCTTCATATGGATGAGTTCTAAACTGTTTCTTTTGTCATATAGATAAAAAACATGCTAAGGGAGATCTAGGAAACCTTGTTCTGCACCAAGCTTATAAAGTCAATGTGAAGGATGAGTCAAGAAAAATGGACGCCGTGCGAAATGTAGTTATGGGGATGCGCCCCAAAAGCATAGAGGTGTTGGTGAGAACTGAAAAGGAAGCCCAAGCAGTGGCAGAGGAGTTGAGCATGCTGTTCAAACAAATGCTTGTTAAATTTGAGAAGTGCACAGTTGGTGAAGGCTATGAGGTAGCAGCAGCGAAGGGCATTCTCATCTCTGCTAGAGAGAGGAAACTGAGGATTATCTATCACTCATCAATGGAGGATGTTATTACACACAAGATGGATAATGTACTAAGCGTGAAGCTCTTGAGTTTAGAGGAGGAGGATGATAACATTACAGCTCTACGGCCAGAGTGTTTCCTTTTCTTCAATGGAAAACCCAGCCAATGTCTTGACATGTAAGTGTATATTGAGATTGCGATCACTTTTATAGCAATCTTTGTTTATAGGTAATGACACAGTTTCATCGTACTGCAGCCGGAACATCTAGGAATTCCTAGTGAAATGACGACAATCTGCAGTTCGGCATCAAGTGTATGGAGGAGTTCAATGTGGAGGAGCTTGATCACAATTTCTACCTTTGTGCCAAGTGCATCTATCTGCAGGAGACTGATCACAATTTTTCAAGTCACAATTATGCACTACATCCTTCGTGAACACAAGTTAAAATTTAGATGTCTCTTAATCTGTCAATTCTGTGATGTTCGGTATATTCTGAAATTGGACGTGTAGACACCTTAATATTTGATTCCTGATATTAGTGTTCCTCCATTATGTCATGTTGAAAGTTACTGTATATCTTTTATCATATGGTCTACTAACCTTTGGTGTTGGTCCATGGCCTATTAAGTGATTTCAGTTCTGTTGTGTCATTGACATGCATGTGAGAACACGATTTTGAAGGATTTCTGTTGTCACGGTTTTAGAAGGAATTTTGTTGTCCTTGCAGCTATTTTGCTCCTCACAGGTCAAAGGTATTTCCGCATCCTCAGTGAATTGGATATGATCAAGATTATTAGGATAATTCTCAAATTTGGTCAAGCTCTTGACGCAACTCATTCAAAGGTACCACATTTTCCTTAATAATTTTGTAATGGAAAAATAAGCCATAGGATCGTCTACTCTGGAAGTAAGTCAAAAACGTCTTATTTTGCTTCATGCTAAGTATGTTTTTTTAATGAATTTGGTAATTGTATATTTTCATTTATTTCTGCTGTTTACATGTTGAAACTGAGGATACAAAGTCTTCAAATCCATTTGATGTCAATTTTTATTAGGATACTGAAGTTAATCATGCGGCTGTAGTGGCATTCAAATCTTTTACTACAGGGGTATTGTATCGTTGCATATTTTAGTGCGGCATGTACAGATTCATGAGTTTTATAATGGCTGGAGCTAAAACACTCTTGTTTTGTTTTCTCGAAAGATAACTGATGTGCAATTGATCTGTCTGATTGGTGTGGTCAAATTTTGTGGGTAAGGCACACACCTGGTTTCTTATTCCATTTTTTTGGAGTCTCAGTCAATCAGAACAGTCAAGGATAAATTCAGTCTTGGGGTGTTGAAGAACTTTGGGTTGTAGTTTGTACTGTCTGCAGCGTGCTTTTAAGCATCTGATTGTTGCAGACCAAATGGAAATAACCTCTCTTCAAAGAACTTCAACCAGGTCACTGTTTTGGTTTTTGACATAGGCGCGTGGCCCATATGCAGGCTTTGACGTGCAACTGGGAAGGTGCTGAATTTTATTTGTGTAGCTAGTTCAATGATAATAACCTGTTTTAAACCTAGAAAAAGGGCTATGTGCATGTTTGATCATTTACATTGACTGTCCTGAAGATGTTGAAGCGCGCATGATAACCAAGCAGGTAGGTGTAATAGTTAACTGGTCAATTTATTTTAACATAGTAGTTAATTTTCATTGGTTGAAAGATTTCAGTCAACTATTTTGGTATTGGAGATAGTCATACCATCAGGGTATAGGATTGAACTAAGTGGAAATGGATTTTTGATTGTGCAGGTGCCCAGAAGAAGCAACCATTCTCATGTTATCTGGTTTCGTTTTGCCCACCGCAATGGATGAGCTCTGGATCAGTGTTTGCCTATTTCATATATCTATCTAGAACTATTGTTATTCGAGTAAGAAGTATCTTCGGAGGCAGGACATAGGCGATGTGCCATATTTAGCTTCAACATTGGCTGTATTTCCTGTTTAGCCAAGCCAAGCTCTTACTGGTAGCCTGATCAAGTGACTGCGATCGATTTGCACTTCTGCCACTAATGTCGGTTCTTCACAGTAAACAAAGTCAGGCAAACTGTAACCAAACTTATCAAATGTCTAAATGCACCCATATGTACCAATCGCATATCAGGTACCTTCTCCACCTGCTAATAACTCTTCTCATGTGAAATGTAAAATCTATGCAAACTAAAATTTGCTCTTCCCCGAGCATGTCAGGGATGATCCATTCGTTTGTTCTGAGGAGGAGTTGCAGTCGATGGATCCTGCTGAAGTAGATGAACATAAGGGGTGAGTTATTCTGTTGCGTTTTCCGTACCAAAATGCCAATCCCGATTTTTGGTTTTAGATGATACAATGTTTGATTCATTTGCCAGTGTCCGAGTTTTAACAAGTGTCCAACTAAACATCAGGGGATGGCGAATTTACAGGGAGGTAAGCAAAATCCACATTCCCATCTTTAGATTTTGTAAAGTTTGTTGCACAATCTGTTATATTATATGCTGTTTTCCCAACCAATCAGTTTGGAGTCTATGGACCATTGCGAGGATGTTTCCGAAAAATATTTGTTTTAGATAGCCAGCTCCTGTTTGAGGATGGCAAATGTTTGATATGAATTCAATGTAGCCATTCCGATCAGGATGGCATAGAACCAGTGATTCAGTAGTCAACGGAGTTCTATTTTGAAGACATATTCTTTGCTGTACAGGATGACTCAAAACCAGTGATTCCCTATTTTGAAGATAATTTTTCTATAATATACGGCACATGCTTTGCTCTTTGCTGTACCAAATCCATGTATTCTTTTAACCATCATGAAAATGTACTTTGCTGACATTTTCATTTCATTCTGAGATGAATATCTAGCAGCGATACGACCCTCTGTCAATACGTTGTAATTTTGAAACAACATGTAAGTTCAGCCCTTGAACTGAAAAAGCAGTCTGCTTTATACACCATCTATGAACATGCAGTATTAATTCTTGACAAGAGAACATAATAAGAGTGTATCTTTCTTTAATCAAACAGAGCATCGTTTTCAGCAGAGCAAATTACCTTGATGGTGAAGGGATAAAGGATATTTTGATTTGTGAACATTTGAAGAGCACTGCCACAAGCGCAAGGTAACAACAACCTGGCCATGCTTTATTTGTGGCTGCGAAAAGTTGGTGAGAGCATAGTTCCTTGACTGATAATTCTTTTTTTGTTGAAGCTGAAGAGCTGTATTTTTCATTAAGTTAAATAAAAAGTATACAAAAAGGGAAGCTAAAGCTTAAACTATATCTAGCCAGATATACACACAAGAGCTAGGTGCACAAAGTTTTATATATCTAAAGGCCGCTACCCAAGCAGACAGGCCTGCATAAGCCTTTCTATTAGCTCTCTGTGCCAAAAGATTAGTCTCCTCTAGGAATTTCTGTCTGCATCTGTATAGATTTGGCCTGATGCCTTTGAAAGATGATCAACTTGTTGAATTCTACAGGTACAATCATATTCTTGCCACATATTGGACTTGGTCTGGCATGGATTATCATGTGCTAGACCCGGTACTGAATACAAAATCCCATGAGATGGTCGAAGAGTTCCACAGAGTGGCCAATGGAATTTCTCATCGATGCTCACAGCTCAGCTCACTATGGGTGGCGTTTTGGTTGCAGGAGATTGGTCTCGCACACGTTCAAGTCAGGCAGAGGTGCTGGCTAGCTGTTTATTGTTTTGGCTGTTTCTTTTTTATATATATAAATAAATCCGGTGTACGTACCTACGTTTTTAGTTGTCGGGCGATACTACTGGCACTCGGCGCAGTCGCCATATTCTCCGTTCGACTCGGGAGCTCCTCAGCTCGCTCACGTGAGTGCACACCAAAGCGTCAGACGTTGGCCACTCCTCAACTCGCTTCCCGTGAGTGCACACCAAACATCCATGGCGAAAGTAGGCTCCCCCCTTGAGATGTATGTATGGGCACGCTCCCAATTGCAAATCTGAGGCTTCATCCTGGGCATGCAACGCAAACATCTTGGGCACAACACTCCAATGAAACCATGCGTAGAGGGATCTGAACCATAACACGACATGTGACAATTTTTATTTAGAACAACATAAATTAAATTAATATTGTTATCCAGCAGAGAACGGTCTGAAAACATGTTGACGTCGAGGATTGAAGCAAGCCCCGGGTCAAAATTTAAGGGCCTCTAACTAGCCTAATTTTTCCTCTGTGGCAAAGCATAAAAAAGTATAGCTCAATCGCATACTTATTATACTTCCTCTGTCTTAAAACAATTATCTCAACTTTGTAATAGTTTCCGTACAAATTTATACTAAGTTTGATACAGTTATTTTGAGACAGAGGTAGTAAAAATTAAACACAATGTTTAATGGTCCGAATCAGATCTGACATCTACGACGGATATCTTTATTTCTATATCAAATTGATAACAAGATGAATCACTTCAAGGGTTCAATTCAAGACATTAGATATACACAATGAATATGTACCCCAGTTCACTTTTAAGTAGTCCAGAAGAGGCTGACAGCAGCTGTTCACCTGCGCAACTGAGCCACCACCCAGCAGCTCAACCCTTGGTTGGAGCAGCGCCCGTCATGGCAGCGTGGTTGTGCAGCAGCTGCGATGGGTGGAGGCCGGCGATGTGCAGTGCAGCAGCTGAAGATTAAGGGTAGCACGTCGGTGGGGCCAAGTTCGGCGATTGCGCGACGTTACAGTGTCGCAGCGAGACGGGGAGGGGAGGGGATGGGAGGGGTTCGAGCCAGCCGCCGTCTTTCAGGAATCGGGACAAATCTATCTATCCGATGCCTGCTAGTACCCATACAACCGTTTCCGCTTCGGTACAACCCGTCACATCAACAACCTAGATTTATCCATACAATTTTATGTTACCTCTTATCTTACATATATACCTATACCTAATACCTATACCTATACCTATTTTTTAAAATAAATAAATAATAATAAAGCAAATAGTGTTTCTGTCCGTACGTCACTAAACTTACCCCTGAATTGACATAAATTACCCAATATGTCATCCATAGTAAAGAAAACGCTTTAGTTTTTTTTTTCAAACTCCCCGCGCGCTTCGTTATTTTAGAGGTAAGATACCAACATTAAACAGACATGCGTGAGCATCGTAGTGGTTAAGGCATGGCTGTCCTAGCCAGGAGATCAGGTAGCGCACTTTTTCCTTTCTCTTTTTTCAGGCAACGTCCTTCCCTACACGCGTGTTCATGAGCCGGGACGGCCCATGTGCGGGACTCGATTCTTCTGTTTTTTTTTCTTTCTTTTTTCATTTTGTTCTCTTTCTTCTTCAAATTAATTTGGGATTCTCAAATTTCAAAAGGTGTGAGTTTTAAAAAAATGTTTGAGAAATCATTAAATGTATGTGAATGCAATTATCTTTTGGAAAGCATGAAAGTTTCGTGGATTCAAAAAAGTTTGATGTATTTGTAAAACTGTTCGCAAATGATAAAAAAATCATTATTTGAAAGAAATAGTCGGGAAATAATATCATGTTCATGATTTAGAAAAAAATGATCGTGTGTTCAAAACATATTCAGGAATCTGAAAAAAGTGACCATCAAATTTTAGAAAATGTTCACACACAAAAAAACACAAATTTTAAATTTTGTTCCCCAATTTTTAAAAAAATTCAGCGGTCGACAAAATGTTTGTTGAGTCAAAAAATTCTCATGTAAAAAAACTAATGTTCATGATTTTTTCGAGAAAATTTTCAGAAAAAATGTCAATTCAAAAACTGTTCACAAATTCAAAGTCTTTTATGTCTATTTGATTAGATTTTTTTGAAGTCTTTATATGTCTAGACGCTTGGAATAGTTCTTGGTCAATGAGTTTTTTTTAAGTTTGAAATATTCCCTTGCGCAACATAATGATAAGTGTGGCATGCAGTGACAGGCTCATAGCCTTGGGATTTAGCATGTTAAATGCATTGTAATCACGTAAACATTGCGGCCATCATCAACGAGGGTGGAATTTTTTTTAAGTGGCAACATGACGAGCCATCATGTTAAAATAGAGGATGCTCATATGTAAGGGTATTGAGTCAATCCCCAAAAAAGTTACGCTTATTTGGCTAGCGTATAATATTTTTTGTCTCCTGCTACAACGCACGGTCATATTTGCTAGTATAAAAAAAGCAGAATGAAAAATTCGACGTGGGCCATACGCGACCGTACGAAGCCTAGTCTGCTTGTACGTGTCAAGCGTACGCCATGTTTGTACACGTCATAGTCAAATCTTGGACGGTCCATGCGCTAACTTACTCCTAAACCTATCGCTCGCATGCATTACTCCATGTAGAATTCCGAGTGTCATTACACTAGCGCACACTGTCGAAGCATCACGTCGACTGTCATAGTGGGGGCGTGGATTCGCGTGCGGCATCGATTCACATGATTGACCACCAACGCACACTGCCATCAAACCGCTTGCCTTCGCATGTCGCCGAACCTCCATTAATGGCCCTCCATCCACCCCACCCTTCCGCTCGCCGCTATAAATACCCCCAGTGTCGGCCCCCGCACCACTCGCCCTCCTTCCAAGACGATCGCCCTCTCGTGCCCCTCTCTCTCTCTCTCCGGCGATGGCGTGCCCTAACCTGACGCTCGAGGAGGCGGAAGAGCTCGCCCACTTCGGCATCCCCACCACGCAGGACATGTTGCTACCGTCAAGGTGGCAGCAAAGCATCGACGGAGTGTCGGTGGAGCCGGTACCCGAGGTCGGCAACCACTTGTTCATGTGTGTCGTCTGCCTCTATCGGGCGCGACTGCCGACGCCCCAGGACCCTCGGTACGCCCCCCAACAACCCCGTCTGGCCGGAGTTGCTCGCCGAGGACCACGAGCAGAGCCTCCATGCGTACGCCGATCAGCGGTAGCCGGTGAAGCAAAATGTGGCCGACACCACCAGATGTGGGACAATCGTAGCTTCGAGGACGTCGTCGCCCCATACCATGCGCAGGCAGCCGACGGTGCCTTGCCAGCCCTAACCAGCACCATCTACCAGCTGTTTTGTCACGACGACGCGCGGTCCACCCATGCCGGCTTCATTGAAGGAGCTCGCCTTAGAGGTGATGATCGTGGCGGTGGCGGCCGCGGCTCGGTCCGCCTCGGCAGTGCAGACCGCCACCTGTGGCTCCTCGCGGCATGCGAGACGACGTTGGGTCCAACCACGCCCCTCCACCCGAACCCGAGGGGAGCCTGTAACAGTCCGGGACCGATGCTCTAGAAGATTCCCCTTTTGTTTCCATTCTCGTCGTGTGATTCGTCTAGTTGTCACATTCATCATTGCATCATTCGCATCATCTGCATAACATCGTCACTCATTTTTGAAAACTTGCATCCATTCATAGCTGCCGGTTCTCCCCGTTCGTGTCGTCGACCGTTTCGAGACCAACCACACATGCACGCGCCCGCGACATCGATAAAATATTGTTTTTAAAGTGAGCATGAAATATCCTCGGATTGGGTAGAAAGTTGGCATGCGGCCTTGTTATATTGTAGGTAGGCCGTCTGCCAAAATTCGTCGCATTCCGAGTTCGTTTGATACCCGAACGATCGACCATAGTGACACTGTCAACGGGTTAATTGTCGGATGTTTCGGTGTTTGAAAAACTCGTATCACGGGCTCACATCTTCCTCTCTCCTTAGCCCACAACCCCCTCTACACAGCCCACTACCCAACCTAGCCCCCCTTCACTTTCGGACCGCCCGATCAAGATCCGACAGTCGAAATTGGTGCAAAAACCCTAATCCTAGCCCCCTTTTCTATTTAAGCACCCCTAACCCCTACGAGAAAACCCTAGCCTCGCCTCGAATTCCGCACCGCCCCTCTCCCTCCTCACCACTTGGCGGCTCTGCCTTCTTCCTTTCGCCACGGCCCGCCCAAGCCCATCTGAGGCCTGCCGGGCCCGAACCGCGCGCAGCCGCCGCTGTGAGTCCCGTCGACGCTGCCCCTGTTCGTCAGGAAGCGAGCATCGCTCGTCTCGATCGGCGTTAACTCATATGGGCCGCAACCGTCACGAGGCCCAGCCGCAGCCGCGGTCGGCCTGCTACGCCTCCCGCGTGGGCTGCCTTCAAGCCCAAGGCCCAACCGCGGCCTTGCCTTCACAATCCAGATCCGCTAGCCCACGAGGGGCCAGCGCACGGTGAGCGCCCCGCCCTGTCCAGCGCCCCCGTGCGCATCTTTGTATCCTGTGCTCATGCATGTGTAACCCAGCAATGCACCAGATTCGGCCTTTGAATGTTTTTTTTCAATCTCTGTGAATTTAGCTATTTTTTAGAATTGCAGAAAAACGCATGTTGTTAAGTAATTAACCGTACACCAGATCCAAATGTGTTGTATATGAAAATGTCCAGAATTTGTATAGATTATTAATATCTTTTTTTCATGCATGAAAAATGTTTGTTGTGATGTATGTATTAAATTCGCATAAATGCTATATTTTGCATTGCGCATATATGTTTAACTGTGCATCGGGATTAATCAAACCTTATATGTAAAATGTGTAGATTATTATATATCACATTTTCATGCATGCTAAAAATATTTGATGTGATGGTTGCATTTAATTGAATGAATAACTTGCTAATAGGTTATGACATAAACTTGCATAATTAATTGTGAAATATTTTCCTACATGAACCTATACATATTATATATGTTGTCGGGGTATAAAAATCCATAGAATTTATCTGTGCATTTAGTTTTGTCATTTGAGTAAGTTTGTGTGCATGTTATTTTTGTTGTGATGTTGTCACGTCCAAGATGTGCGCCTATCTATTTTAAGACACGAGGGCCTCGCAAGGGATAGAGGCGCATCTTGCCGTTCGTAAGTATAGAATCATTGCATCATACATTACAGAAAAGATGAGTATACAAGTTGGCTTACACTCGCCACATGCTAAATTACAATTCCACATAGAGTTCAGATCATCAAGATGAAGACAGGGTCCGACTATAGACAAAATCAAACGATAAAACAGATGCAAATAAAACTATCTCGCTATCCCAAAGATCATGACCATGGTCCTCTACTCATCCGGGTAAGTCACGTACATCATGCCTCTTTCCTCATCATATTCCCACTAGAGCTGGGTAAGATCATCCTGCACGTACTCATCTGTTCCTGTACCTGGAGGGTTGTAGTAATCCGTGAGCCACAAGGACTCAACAATCAAGCGCCCGGATACCGAGACTATTCAAGCTTAAATGTTGGGATGAGGTATGTGTTTAGTTTGCAGTAACACTAAGCATTTATGGTGGCTAACTTACGTAACATGAAAATAAATATGAGTGGCCTACGATGAACGATCGAATCTAGTATGATCTCTATGAGATTCTGAACACTTACTTACGTCAATCATAACCCCATCATGTTCTTTCTCGGATCATGTTCACGAGCAGAGACGATCACGGTTACTCACACAGTTGGTGTATTTTATTTAGACTTTACTTCAAGTTCACTATAACCGGGTGTTAAACAAATATCCAAGTTGTCACATAACCGCGGGCACGGCTTCTCGAAAAGATTTAACCCTGCAGGGGTGCTCCAACTAGTCCATCACAAATAAACCACACTCCTCGGGAATAGCCTCGACCACGGATCTCGTGGTCATCATAGGTAATTCCAAAGGAATTCCAACACCTTGAGAAAACCCGAAGAAAGTCAGAGTCCACACTCAAGACACTCGATAAAGGTAAAACAAATCTAGCAAGACCACCCGACGTGCCGAGGAACCCAATAAGAGTCGCGTATCTCATTCTCAGGACACGACGGATAAGCGACGCGTACGGAGACCTGATAGAAATCTCTCAAGTTGCCCTGGGTTGGCCTCACACAGTGCTCTAGTTTGGACCAACACTCATAAGGAGCACTGGCCCGGGGTTAATTAATTATCCATGGGTTTGCAAAGCCCTATGCAAATTTTATTAAGTTATTAAGCAAATGTAGTACCAATGTTGAGTCTTGCCAGACAAGTTTTAATCTCAACCGAATAAACAAAAGGGTCCCCATAACAACCCCGAGCATGTTAGGAGCGCAAAATATGGAAACCATAACACCGATAACAAGAACTATGGCGGTAATAGCAGAACAAAATACTTAGCAAAAGGCCAAGCCTTTCACCAATACCAAGATATATATGTGCATTTAAATTAAAAAACTGATAATATTGTGATATCCAAAAAACCATGTTATCACATGGAGCAGCCTGCACCTGCAACTAAGAATGCTATAAGAGGGGCTGAGCAGCGCTAACTTAGCCAATCAAAGGTTTGCTAGGATGTGGAGGATTAGAGGCTGTCATGGCAATTAGGAGGCTGACATTCAAGTGGTAGGTAGCGAAATTGTAACGATAAGAGCGAGAAACTAGCAAGCAAAAATAGTATCGGGATCCGGGTACGATCACCTTGCATGTTGGTTCTTCAACGAAACAAGTAGCGGGATCCTCGTAGTGGTACTCTCCTGGGTCCTCGTACTCAGAATCAACACTCACGTCTACCCAAGAGAAACAGCAACAGTAAACATCCAACCAAGGTGCAATGCACAACCAAGATGATACATGATTCATTTATGAATAATTTAACATGGCACTCCAAAACTAGTCACGTTTCACATGCAAAGTTTGTTTATTAATGAATATGGACAGAACCTCATGTTAATTTATTTAAACATGCAAGAACATGGCAAATATGGATGCAGCATGCAAAATCGATAGAAATGCATATAAAGAACGCAAGAAACGGAGTTACGGTTCTCACGATACGCTCACGACAAGGTACGAAGGCAAAACACAAGACAACAAAGCCATGGGCTAATTCTTGGCATTCCAAGGTAGCCACTGGTTAGGCAATGAAAAACCGACCACAATAGACTCAAAGATCAATCAATTCCATGGAGTATAGCTCCCACAAGTCACAAAACACTAAAACAAACAAATTGTCACAAACAGCAACATAGCAACTTACACAACCCACAACTTGAGCTACAAGAATCCTACAGCCACAAACAAGATATTGATAGAAACTACATAACATATACATCAACTTGTCCAACTACACAATCTGCATAGGAGGCACACATAAATAAGCATGAAGCTATCAAGTTGACATGATGAAACAGTTTTCTGGGACTTAGTGAAAATTACAGTTTTCTGGAATCTGAGTTAATAAAGTAGCAAGTTGACAGCAGTAGTTAAATATGTTAGAGAGCACCTCTTGGCATGAAAATTAATAGGATGGTAGCAGACAACATCTAATCCAAATTACTAGCACTGAGCATGAGCAAATTCTCAACATACAACTAGATGTCACCCACTCTTCATGGCATACAAATAACAACAGATTCTCAGACAACAATTTTAGCATGCTGAAATAGAAACATTAAGTTGGCTACTTTGCAGCATGTTTCCCACTTATATGGGCGATTTCAGGTTAAAAAAATACCATGGCATAATAGATACAAAATACTAGCACTTCCTAGTTGGCACATGCCCCAAAGCAAGCATGGATTAAATCATGCAAAAATGACAAAGTAGCATCACAGCTGAAAATGACAGTTTTATGAACTTGCTCAAAATTGAAATCTGAAAGCACCAATGGATTCATTGGCTTTTTCTACCCCAAAAACATGTGTCATACTCATATGTTCATGTGAAACAACATGGCACAAATAAGATAGCAAAACTACCACCTATTCTCATAAGTGATACATAACTCTAACTTGAACATGAGCATAAATGGACATAACCAGATTGGTAGCTTAGTTAGAGATGGAAAAGAGCTAACAATCACAAACATGCATATATATATACAACAAAGGGGTATATTAAGTGGGGAAACCCACTAGTCCCCCCCCCCACACATACACCCTACACACACACTACAAGTGCACTAGGCATATACACTCACATACACTCATGCTCATGTGTGTGTAGGTGTGCATCCACAAACATATGCACACAGACATATGCACAAGTGCATATATGCCTATACATATGCATAGGACTACACACACACTCACATCCACATGCACAAATACATATACACCACTCCACACACATACATGCACTTACAGATGTGTGTATGCATGAAGCACACACACACACACACCACCTACACAAACTCATATGAACCACCACACCACTACACAAGTGTGTATGCATGAAGCACACACACACACACCACCTACACAAACTCACATGAACCACCACACCACTACACAAGTGTGTATGCATGAAGCACACACACTCACAAGCTCATGCATATGTGCATACTCACATGCACATACACATACACACACTCTATACAACAGGAAAAAAAGAAAACAAGTCCCTACACATACATACATACATACATACATACATACATCTTAGCAAGACGGAAAAACAAAAGGAAAACAAAAGAAAGAAAAGAAAACAAAAATGGGGTGGCTCGGGCTCGAGCCCATGACCTCCTGGTCATTTCCCCTGGTGCCTACCACTCTGCTACGCGCGCGATTGTTAACAGAGGAGGCGCACTGGCCCTCTAATACACACACGCACATATGAATCTGACGAAACTGAACCTGCACGACAGCTGCGACAGAGCAACGGCGGCGAAAAAATCCAGCGACTACAGGGCAGGTCCGGCGATGCAAAAGGGCACACACCAAGCGGGAACTACCGGGGTCCCATTCCCCTACTCACCCTGCGATGAGGAGGAAGGAGGCGAGCTGCAAGCACCTGCCTTGCGACCGGCGGCGACGAACACAGCGGCCACTACCCGACGAGCTACGCGGGGAAGGAGGGGCTACGGAGATCGGTTGCTCACCTTGGGGAAGGAGACGACGAGCCGGTCGAAACGGAGACAACGGAGGGGGTCGAAGATGCACGCCGGAGTCGAAGCAGGGGAAGAAGACGATGGAGCAGAACCCTCCGGCGAAGATGATGACGGAGCCGTCGCTGTAGAGCCTCTCCGGGGCTCCTAGCGACGGGGATCGAACGCAGGGACGAACCCCGAGCTCCTGGACGCCATGATCGACGACGACGCCGATAGAGACGACGAGCTGGTCGTCGGCGACTACTCTGCTGCTCTCTCTGAACTCTCTGAACCCTTACCTGACAGGGAGGAAGAAGAGAGGAGGGAGAGAGATGGAGGGGTAGATGGGAGCTGCGGCGACGACGGGGAGGAGAGGAACCCTAGCCAAGGGGGCACGCACGCCGAGGGGGGGGCTATATTGTTGGGGAACGTCGCATGGGAAACAAAAAAAATCCTACGCACACGCAAACCAATCCATGGTGATGAGCATCTACGAGAGGGGGAGTGGATCTACGTACCCTTGTAGATCGCTAAGCGGGAAGGGTTAAGAAACGCGGTTGGTGTAGTCGAACGTCTTCGCGATTCAAGTCGCCGAGCGTCCCGCGATCCAATCACGATCCGTCCTGCGATCTCGTCACGATCCGTCCCGCGATCATGTCACGAACCGTCCCGCGATCCAATCACGAATCGTCCCGTGGCCTTGATCACGGTCCTTCCGATCTAGTACCGAACGGACGGCACCTCCGCGTTCAGCACACGTGCAGCTTGATGAAGATCTCCATCGTCTTGATCCAGCAAGAAGAAGTGGAAAGGAGGAAGAGTTCGCCGGCAGCGTGACGGCGCTCCGGCGATGGTGGTGGAGCAATTCCGGCAGGGCTTCGCCTAAGCACTGCGGGAATACGATCTAGAGGAGAAACTATGCACCGGTGGAACGGGTAGCACGTGGCCGGAAAAACTAGTGCAAACAGCCCCAAATCCACCAGTATATAAAGGAGGGAGGGAGGAGGGCTGGCTTGGCGCAAGGGCCAAGCCAATTCGGCCACAAGAGGGAGGGAGAGTAGGACTCTCCTTCTCCAATCCTAGTTGGACTAGGATTGCTCCCTATTGGCCCTTTTTCCACCTTTTCTTTAGGCCTTTTTTCCTCCTGGCACCATGGGCCTTTTGTGGCTGTTCCACCAGCCTACTAAGGGCTGGTTATTAATCTCCCATAGCCCATGGACCCTCTAGGGTCGAAATACCCCTCCCGGAGGTCTCCCGGTACACTACCGATGAGCCCGAAACTTTTCCGGCGACCAAACTGGGACTTCTTATATATGAATCTTTACCTCCAGACCATTCCGGAGCTTCTCGTAACATCCAGGATCTCATCCGGGACTCTGAACAAACTTTGGTCACCACCATACATAACTCTATACTATCGAAACGTCACCAAACCTTAAGTGTGCAGACCCTGCGGGTTCGAGAACTATGTAGACATGACCAAGACACCTCTACGGTCAATAACTAATGGCGGGACCTGGATGTCCACATTGGTTCCTACATATTCTACGAAGATCTTTATCGGTCGAACCTCTATGTCAAGGATTCAGTTAATCCCGTATGATGTTCCTTTCGTTCTTCGGTATGTTACTTGCCCGAGATTCGATCGTCGGTATCTCCATACCTAGTTCAATCTCGTTACCGGCAAGTCTCTTTACTCGTTCCGTAATACAAGATCCCACAACTAACAATTAGTCACATTGCTTGCAAGGCTCATTGTGATGTTGTATTACCGAGTGGGCCCTGAGATACCTCTCCGTCACATGGAGTAACAAAACCCAGTCTCGATCCATGTCAACTCAACAGACACCCTCGGAGACACCTGTAGAGCACCTTTATAGTCACTAGTTACGTTGCCGACGTTTGATACACACAAGGTACTCCTCCGATATCTGTGAGTTGCATGATCTCATGGTCATAGGAACATATACTTGACATGCAAAAAACAGTAGCAATAAACTGACACGATCATAAGCTACGTTTGTAGTTTGGGTCTTGTCCATCACATCATTCTCCTAATGATGTGATCCCGTTATCAAATGACATCTCATGTCCATGGCTAGGAAACCTTAACCATCTTTCAATCAACGAGCTAGTTCACTAGAGGTATACTAGGGACATTGTGTTTGTCTATGTATCCACACATGTATCTATGTTTCCAATTGATACAATTATAGCATGGATAATAAACGATTATCATGAACAAGGAAATACAATAATAAAAACTTTATTTATTGCCTCTAGGGCATATTTCCAACAGTCTCCCACTTGCACTAGAGTCAATAATCTAGTTCACATCACTATGTGATTTACATTGTAATGAATCGAACACCCATGTAGTTCTGGTGTTGATCATGTTTAGCCCTCGGAAGAGGTTTAGTCAACGGGTCTGTAACATTCAGATCCGTGTGCACTTTGCAAATATTTATGTCTTTCTCCAAGATGTAATCGCGGATGGAGTTGAAGCGTCGCACTGGGCACTACTCCAAGATCCGTCATGAACTGCTTCATCCAGACACCTTCCTTCGCTGCCTCCGAGGCTGCGATGTATTCTACTTCGCACGTAGAATCAGCTACCACGCTTTGCTTGGAACTGCACCAGCTTACCGCTCCCCCGTTAAGAATAATACATATCCGGTTTGCGACTTAGAGTCGTCCGGATCAGCATTAAATCTTGCATCGACGTAACCCTTTCCGACGAGCTCTTCATCACCTCCATAAACGAGAAACATTTCCTTCATCCTTTTCAGGTACTTAAGGATATTCTTGACCGCTTGCCAGTGCTCCATTCCAGGATCACTTTGAAACCTTCCAGCCATACTTATGGCAAGGCTGACATCGGGTCTTGTGCACAGCATTGCATACATGATAGAGCCTATGGCTGAAGCATAGGGGATGCCACTCATATTTTCTCTATCTTCTGCAGTTACTGGGCATTGAGTCTTACTCAACTTCACACCTTGTAATACATGCAAGAACCCCTTCTTGGACTGTTCCATTTTGAACTTCTTCAAAACTTTATCAAGGTATGTGCTTTGTGAAAGTGCTATTAAGCGTCTCGATCTATCTCTATAGATCTTAATGCCTAATATGAAAGCAGCTTCTCCTAGGTCCTTCATTGAAAAACTCTTGTTCAAATATTTGTTCACGCTTTCCAGCATTTCTATATTGTTTCCAATCAGCAATATGTCATCCACATATAATACTAGAAACGCTATAGATCTCCCACTCACTTTCTTGTAAATACAAGCTTCTCCGTAAACTTGTATAAACTCAAACGCTTTGATCACCTCATCAAAGCGCTTATTCCAACTCCGAGATGCTTGCACCAGTCCATAAATGGATTGCTGGAGTTTGCAAACTTTGTCAGCATTCTCTGGATCGACAAAACCTTCGGGTTGCATCATATACAACTCTTCCTCAAGGAAACTGTTGAGGAACGCTGTTTTTACATCCATCTGCCAAATTTCATAGTCGAAATAGGCAGCTATTGCTAACATGATTCTGACAGACTTAAGCATCGCTACGGGTGAGAAAGTCTCATCGTAGTCAACTCCTTGAACTTGTGAAAAACCCTTTGCCACAAGTCGAGCTTTATAGACGGTGACATTGCCGTCCGCGTATGTCTTCTTCTTAAAGATCCATTTGTTCTGAATGGCCTTTTGCCCTTCAGGTAATACTTCCAAAGTCCATACTTTGTTTTCATACATGGATCCCATCTCGGATTTCATGGCCCCTAACCATTTCTCGGAATCCGGGCCCATCACTGCTCCTCCATAGCTCGTAGGTTCATTGTTGTCCAACAACATGACCTCCAAGACAGGGTTGCCGTACCACTCAGGGGTAGTACGCGGCCTTGTCGACCTACGAGGTTCAATAGCTGCTTGATCCGAAGCTTCATGATCATCATCATTAACTTCCTCTTCTACCGTCGTAGGTTCCACAGAAACATCTTTCTGCGCTACGCTACTTTCTGATTGAAGTAAAGGTTCAATAACCTCATCAAGCTCTATTTTCCTCCCACTCAATTCTTTCGAGAGAAACTCTTTCTCAAGAAATGTTCCGTTTTTAGCGACAAACACTTTGCCTTCGGATCTGAGATAGAAGGTATACCCGACTGTCTCTTTCGGGTATCCTATGAAGACGCATTTCTCCGCTTTGGGTTCTAGCTTTTTAGGCTGAAGCTTTTTGACATAAGCATCACATCCCCAAACTTTAAGAAACGACAACTTTGGCTTCTTGCCAAACCATAGTTCATATGGCGTCGTCTCAACGGATTTTGATGGTGCCCTATTTAAAGTGAATGCAACTGTCTCTAATGCATAACCCCAAAACGATAGTGGCAAATCAGCAAGAGACATCATAGAACGCACCATATCTAATAAGGTTCGATTACGACGTTCGGACACACCATTATGCTGTGGTGTTCCGGGCGGTGTCAACTGTGAAACAATTCCACATTGTTTTAAGTGACTGCCAAACTCATAACTCAGATATTCACCTCCTCGATCAGATCGTAGGAACTTAATCTTCTTGTTACGATGATTCTCAACTTCACTCTGAAATTGCTTGAACTTTTCAAATGTTTCAGACTTGTGTTTCATTAAGTAAATATACCCATATCTACTTAAGTCATCAGTGAAGGTGAGAAAATAACGATATCCACCACGCGCTGTAACATTCATTGGACCGCACACATCAGTGTGTATGATTTCCAATAAGTCACTCGCCCGTTCCATTGTTCCAGAGAACGGCGTTTTAGTCATCTTGCCCATGAGGCATGGTTCACATGTGTCAAGTGATTCAAAATCAAGTGACTCCAAAAGTCCATCAGCATGGAGCTTCCTCATGCGTTTTACACCAATATGACCTAAACGGCAGTGCCACAAGAAAGTGGTACTATCATTATCAATTCTACATCTTTTGGCATCAATGTTATGAACATGTGTGTCATCACTATCAAGATTCAATATGAATAAACCCCTAACATTGGGTGCATGACCATAAAAGATATTACTCATATAAATAGAACAACCTTTATTCTCTGATTTAAATGAGTAACCGTCTCGCAATAAACAAGATCCAGATATAATGTTCATGCTTAACGCAGGCACTAAATAACAATTATTCAGGTTCATCACTAATCCCGATGGTAATCGAAGAGAGAGCGTGCCGACGGCAATCACATCAACCTTGGAACCATTTCCCACGTGCATCGTCACTTCGTCCTTTGCCAGCCTTCGTTTATTCCGTATTTCCTGCTTTGAGTTGCAAATGTGAGCAACCGAACCGGTATCAAATACCCAGGCACTACTACGAGAGCTAGTAAGGTACACATCAATAACATGTATATCATATATACCTTGTTTGTCGTTGGCCGCCTTCTTGTCAGCCAGGTACTTGGGGCAATTCCGCTTCTAGTGACCAGTTCCTTTGCAATGAAAGCACTCAGTTTATGGCTTGGGTCCATGCTTGGGCTTCTTTGCAGGAGTAGCAACTGCTTTGCCATCCTTCTTGGTTTTACCCTTCTTGCCCTTGCCTTTGAATTTGCCATTTTTCTTGAAACTAGTGGTTTTATTGACCATCAACACTTGATGTTCTTTCTGGATTTCAGACTCAGCGACTTTTAACATCGCAAACAGCTCGGCGACTGACTTGTTCATCCCGTGAATGTTATAGTTCATCACAAAGCTCTTGTAACTAGGTGGCAGTGATTGAAGAACTCTGTCAGTGATCGCCTCTGGCGGAAGGGCAATTCCCAACTCCGCTAGACGATTTGAATACCCAGACATTCTGAGTATATGTTCACTGATAGACCCGTTCTCCTCCATCTTGCAAGCATAGAACTTATCGGAGGTTTCATACCTCTCGATCCAGGCATTCTTCTGAAAGATAAACTTCAATTCCTGGAACATCTCATATGCTCCATGACGTTCAAAACATCTTTGAAGTCCCGGTTCTAAGCCATACAATATTGCACACTGAACTATTGAGTAATCTCCAATACGTGCCTCCCAAGCGTTCTTAACGTCTTCGGAGGTCATGTCTTCTGGTTGGTCACCAAGAGGTGCATCAAGGACATATGATTTCTGGGAAGCCGTGAGAATAATCCTCAGATTACGGGCCCAGTCAACAAAGTTACTTCCATCATCTTTCAGTTTAGCTTTCTCTAGGAACACATTAAAATTCAGGGGTGCTACTGCGCGAGCCATTGATCTACAACATAAATATGCAAAGTTCATTTAGACTATTGTTCAAGATAATGAGTTTAGTTAATCAAATTACTAAAGCTCCCACTCAAATTGACATCCCTCAGGTCATCTGAGTGTCACATGATCCAAATCCACCAACTCAAGTCCGATCATCACGTGAGTTGAGGTGGCTTCAATGGTGAACATCATTATGTTGATCATATCTACTATATGACTCATGTTTGACCTTTCGGTCTCTTGTGTTCCGAGGCCATGTCTGTACATGCTAGGCTCGTCAGGTTTAACCCGACTATTCTGCGCATGCAACACTGGCTTGCACCCGTTGTATGTGAACGTAGAGTCTATCACACCCGATCATCACGTGGTGTCTCAACACGACGAACTTTCGCAACGGTGCACACTCGGGGAGAACACAATTTTATCTTGAAATTTAAGTGAGGGATCACCTTATAATGCTACCGCCGTACTAAGCATAACAAGGTGCATAAAAGGATTAACATCACATGCAATTCATAAGTGACATGATATGGCCATGAACTTGTGCTTTAGATCTCCATCTTGAAAGCACCGACATGATCTTCATCGTCACCGGCACGACACCATGATCTCCATCAACGTGTCACCATCGAGGTTGTCACGCCCTTCATGCTTCTACTACTATTGCTACCGTTTAGCGATAAAGTAAAGCATTACATAGCGCTTAATGATTGACACGCAGGTCATACAATAATTAAAGACAACCCTATGGCTCCTGTCGGTTGCCGTACTCATCGACATGCAAGTCGTGAAATTCTATACATCACATGATCATCTCATACATCACATATATCACATCATGTAATTGGCCATATCACATCACAACATACCCTGGAAAAACAAGTTAGACGTCCTCTAATTGTTGTTGCATGTTTTACATGGCTGCTACGGGTTTCTAGCAAGAACGATTCTCACCTACGCATAAACCACAACGGTGATACATAATTTGCTTTTCAACCTTCTCAAGGACCGCCTTTGTCGAATCCGATCCAACTAAAGTGAGAGAAACTGTCACCCGCAAGCCATCTAGGCAACAAGTTGCGTCGAGGGAACCGGTCTCTCGTAAGCGTACGAGTAATGTTGGTCCGGGCCGCTTCATCTCACAATACCGCTGAACCAAAATCCGACCAAGGAAGGAAGCAATCTAAGCATCAACGCCCACAAACCTTTTGTGTTCTACTCGAGATCTCATCGAACCATGAACCTAGCTCATGATGCCACTGTTGGGGAACGTCGCATGGGAAACAAAAAAATTCCTACACACACGCAAACCTATCCATGGTGATGAGCATCTACGAGAGGGGGAGTGGATCTACGTACCCTTGTAGATCGCTAAGCGGGAAGCGTTAAGAAACGCAGTTGGTGTAGTCGAACGTCTTCGCGATTCAAATCGCCGAGCGTCCCGCGATCCAATCACGATCCGTCCCGCGATCCAATCACGAACCGTCTCGTGGCCTTGATCACGGTCCTTCCGATCTAGTACCGAACGGACGGCACCTCCGCGTTCAGCACACATGCAGCTTGATGACGATCTCCACCGTCTTGACCGAGACACCTCTACGGTCAATAACCAATGGTGGGACCTGGATGTCCACATTGGTTCCTACATATTCTACGAAGATCTTTATCGGTCGAACCTCTATGTCAAGGATTCAGTTAATCCCGTATGATGTTCCCTTTGTTCTTCGGTATGTTACTTGCCCGAGATTCGATCGTCGGTATCTCCATACCTAGTTCAATCTCGTTATCGGCAAGTCTCTTTACTCATTCCGTAATACAAGATCCCGCAACTAACAATTAGTCACATTGCTTGCAAGGCTCATTGTGATGTTGTATTACCGAGTGGGCCCTGAGATACCTCTCCGTCACACGGAGTAACAAAACCCAGTCTCGATCCTTGTCAACTCAACAGACACCCTCGGAGACACCTGTAGAGCACCTTTATAGTCACCCAGTTACGTTGCGATGTTTGATACACACAAGGTACTCCTTCGATATCTGTGTGTTGCATGATCTCATGGTCATAGGAACACATACTTGACATGCAGAAAACAGTAGCAATAAACTGACACGATCATAAGCTACGTTTGTAGTTTAGGTCTTGTCCATCACATTATTCTCCTAATGATGTGATCCCGTTATCAAATGACATCTCATGTCCATGGCTAGGAAACTTTAACCATCTTTCAATCAACGAGCTAGTTCACTAGAGGTATACTAGGGACATTGTGTTTGTCTATGTATCCACACATGTATCTATGTTTCCAATTAATACAATTATAGCATGGATAATAAACAATTATCATGAACAAGGAAATACAATAATAAACACTTTATTTATTGCCTCTAGGGCATATTTCCAACATATATAGCCACGGGCTGACGGCGACGGGCGACAGAAAAGACGACGGCGGAGCAGCTCTCTCTCACTGAAGCCTGACGGAGGGGAACGGGAGCAGGTGACTGTTCCCCGACCGGGCTGGGCCGCGGGGAAGGCAAGTCCACTCTGACTCTCCCTCTCAAACAAATAAATCAGAGAAGGTTTTTCCCTTTTTAAAACACCACACCACAAGATAAAACCCCCAGATTAAAATAAAAGAAATTTTGATGCAACAAAAATACTTTTGTAAAGAAAATAATATGCACTACTTAACAAAAATATTAAGTTGATTTTTAGGGCAAGTAATTTTAATATTTTTAAAATAGGCAGCCCCTGCTATTTAAATACCCCAAATGCATAAAGCTCAAATCAACAAAGAACCACACTCACAAGCTTAAAAGATATTAGGCTAGCACTTGAACATTTTTAAATAATTTAAATATCAACTTAACTCTGATTATAAAATACCATGGGAATAAAGGCATTAGTATGGGTTTTGTTGAAAGAAAAAGAGAGGGAAAAAATAAGGAGATGCACACATGAACTCCACCCACACTCAAACCATAAGGTCACATCACCCCAACACAACACAAGACACACTCAACCACAACAAGCAAGGACATGGCATGATGGATGCTATGATGCATGATGCATGAATGCAAGAACATGGCATGGAAGACAAGGTGTAAATCATACATTAAGCTCATGCCACAAGGTTCATACAATAGATTGCATGCCATAAAAGGTAGGAACAACACTTGGGCTGTCACATATGCCCTTTTGTCATTTTTGTGTGATTAAATCCATGCATCATATGAATTATTTTTGAACATGAAATATGCCCTTTGACATGTGCACTAGCTCCTGGTCATTTTGTTTGCCATGATAATCCATGTTTAGGTGTTGATTTCTTGTTGCCAACATGCCATGAAAATGTTACTGTTTTGATATGCCCAAATATTTCTAAGTCTGAAATCTGTAACATTTTGTTGTTATCTTGCCATGTGTTTTGCTAGCGGTCTAGAACCCCTTTATGGTTCGTGAAATGGAGTTATTTGTAGTTCATAATGTCCTCTAGCATGCTGTTAAGTTTCATGCCAATATATGCCCTGTAGCATATAGTTTTGCTGTTGCCAATACGCCTTCGTGATAAAAACTGCTCTATCATAAAAATTGGGATTCTCACTAAGTCTGAAAAACTGCTTAGTTCAATATGTCTTCTTGTGTGCTCATTTCCTATTGATACATGCTTGTAATCAACTTGCTGTTAATAGATGGACCGTTGAGCATGTACAAGCTCATGTCTTGTTGTGTATTTTAAAAGGCTATAGCTAATTGATTTCTGGGTTACAATATGCTATGTTACTGTTTTGAACAGATTTGCATTAAAACTTATGTTAGTTATTATGGTTAAACCTTACCTCCATTTTGAACATGCCATCGAACATATAAATCTCGGCTAGTAGTTGAAACCGTTGCCTCCATGTCGTTCCTATAGCGCTATGAATAGTGCTGCTGCCACCGCCTGTTAATTCGGGCCCCGCCGAGGACATTTTAGTAATTTCATGTATAGGTGTATAAAACCCAGCCGCTGTCGTGAAGAAACCCTAGCCGTCGCTCGCTCCCGCACTCTCCTCCCCATCCTGCCCACTCTTCTCTTCCCTGCCTCCTCCTCCAGTCGCCGCCGCCTCCGCTCCTGTTGTGCTGCCGCCTCCTGTCCCACTCTATGAGGGAATTACGCCTGCAGCCCAAATCGCACACTCCACGCCCTCCATCCCCACACGCAACCTCTTCCTCTCCTCCGCCTTTTCCATCAGGGGCCATTGCGGCTGCAGCAGAGGGCAGTAAAGGGGCGAGCAGGACGGGGGCATCCGATTTCTTTTCGCTGGCTCTGGAGCCGAGGGGCGACGCCGACTAGTAACCGGCGTCGACCTCGCCGCCGCCGTCGAGTCGAACGGAGGGTTGATCTCCCTTGGATGGTCTTCTGACGACGCGCCATGGCAGCAGGGGTTGATGGAGGGGCGGATGTAGGCGGGGTCGGCGGTTGGGGGCCAGCACACGGAGCACCGGATAGGCAGAGGGAGCGTCCTGGTCGAGGGACAGCGAGGCTCGCCGGCTGGGCGACATCGAGCGCTGGACAGCCAGAGGGAGCGACTTGGTCGAGGGACGGCGAGGCTCGCCGGCTGGGCGACGCCGAGCGCCGGACAGGCACATGGAGTGGCTTGGTCGAGGGATCAAGGTGAGATTCACACACCTTTGCCTATTTTATTCTTCTCAGGCACACACCTTTGCCTATTTTATTCTTCTCAGGTAACGAGGGACGAGGAGACGCCCAATCTCCAGTAGCCTCCTCTCCTACGAGGCACCTACTATCCGGTTCGCCCCCTCCCATCTTTTTGCATCCTTTATTTTCTCGTCAATTCAAATTTCGATGCAGCCATGTTCTGTTGCATTCTTCTATTGATTGATGTGTTAGTATTGTTCTCAAGAATTGTTATTTCTTTCTGATGTCCTATTTTTTTGTGGTGTTCTACAGAAAGCTCTTATAATTCATTCACAAAAAAAGGTCTTATAGTTATATGCTCATCTGTGCAGCCTTATAATAATATTAGAATACTTTTTTTTGCGGCTTCACAAAACCATTAAGCAATAAGTTGGAGACCTCAGTTTTGTTCACTGAGAAAATGAAAATCAAGGATCAGTAAAGCTGGAATTTAAGTATTAAAATGTGTTGGGTGTTGATCCTGTGTTTGGTGTTGCTCTTTGCATTAGCTTAGGTGTGATTCATCATGCATTCCTAAGAACTGCATCATGTATCCTCCCCTAATGGATATTATGGAGGAAAGGAGGAAGCGAGGAAATCCAGTAATAATAATTAGGTTCTATGGGACGCAGACAAGCACTGCATTTACTATTTACTTTTTGGAGGAATAATTTTGTAAATTTGATGCTTCTGTTCAACTACTCGATCGGCGATCACCATGCCTTTCTTAAATTTTTGTTCTTCATGCGGCAGATTCCCTAAGGTGGGTAACTCTCCCCTATTGTTTGCTCTACGATGTCTTGCTGAATTTTGCGTGTTGCGGGGAGTAGGAACCGGCGCCGTATGGAACGCTGCTGGAGAGGGTGGTCGCTCTTAATTTAGCTACATGCTTTCCCACGTCTCTTGATGGCTGCCATAGAGATGATTTTCTTGCTGCTCCTATTTGTGCTGATATGTGCTCTTTTCCCACAGGTATGAGCAGGCAGTTCGTCATCGGTCGTGAATCGCCTGTTTCGTCCGAGCTAACCTTCATCTGACGTCAAGGTACGATTCGAAATGTGTTCATCCATACATTATTGTTCTACCTGTGCTTAGGTAGTTAGGTTTGCTTCCTGTATTATTCATCATAATTTGTTGTTCGCTGTTATTTTTGAGAAGCAGGGCAATGGGCTATCTCACGCCTGATATGGGCGATTCTTCTCAGAGTGGTGACTTCTCTCTGCCAAGAAGACATGTCAACTTGTGTAGAAAGAATAATGCTACGAGGTTCGTTATCACATAGTATGTCCCAGTGATGTATTATCATTAAACTGGTGTTTATGCCCTCAACTATTAGGATGAATATTTGTTCTATGTCCAAAAGCCCTCGCTCTTAGGCTGTGTTTGGTTGAGGTGTAGATTCTAAAAAAGCTGATGTGGAAAAGCCGCTGTTAAAAAGCTGTTGTGGAAATATTATCAGAGACGAGGATCCAGAGAAATATTATATTCGGCCATCCTTTTGTATCAACTGTAAAGGTGAGATCCCACTTTCACGGAAACTTTCTCTTATCCTTTTGTATAAACCTATTCCCAGGTTGCCAAATCGTTATTTTAATTGTAAATATTACAGTTATCTATCTTTTTTCGGCTCATCTAATATGTGTCTTCAGACTGTAGCATTTATGGGCGAACAATAGCGGTGACAAGCACCAATCACTGAGAGGTAAAAACATAAGGCCGAGAAGCAACACTGGCCACATGGCACTCCCTGTTTCATGTTGTTTCTTATGTGATAATTAGATAACCTGCAATGAAGGATTATGAGAATAATTTGCTTGCTATACTAAAAACCTCTTTGTAATTATCTTTTGGCTTAAAATCATGTCTGGTTGGTCTAACCAGATGGTGAAAGTGCATGCAATCTCTTATACTACATATATCTATATAGAAATTCTGCTCCGAGGCTCAATAATGGTGCTTCTGTGCTTAATTTGTTGCCACCTATTGCATAACAAAATTGTTAGGTGTTTCACATGTGTTCTTCAACATAAAGTAAGATGCACTACCAAGATTATTTCAATGCAAATATATCATCTTCTACTCTGTACATGTTTGTTGGAATCCATGAGGGTGCAAGATTTAAGAAATTTATTTACAAGACCCATTCTTTTGTACTAATGGTGCGCTTATGCTACTATGCTACCATGCTGGTATATGCTCAGGTTTTAGTTGCATGGATATGGTCTTGTCAAGTAAGTTTTGCCTTACAAGTTAGAGATATACCTACATGTTGTCAAGGTAGACAAAATGTTAATGGTCTTAGATTAAGGCATGTTTTATATTGAATAATTTAATCAATTGCTGGTAAACCCTGACTGCCAACTATATAACATTTCCTGCTTGCACAAATTAAGAAAGACTTGGGTTATTTTCCCTAATTTATTGTTCAGTTTAAATGCACAGATCTAGGAGGCTTCCTTTTGCCTGCACTTGTTTACAATGTCTTCCTCTTTATGTAGGCAACCACAATCATCTGTTATTCTCAGATTTTTTATTATCTAACATACAACGGTTACTTACGATGTCTCCCTCTTTGTTGTCAGTCCACCATGATGGAAAAGGTTAAGATCCCAACAAAAGTACTTCTCGATGCTATGATGCAACGGCTTGGCCTTCCAAATTCTATGATGCAACAACTTAGACGATGAAGTCATTTTCGATACTGATGTGCTAATATGATCAAAGGTGTCTATATGATGCATCTCTACCTATTTACCTTGCCTGATAAAGCAATGTAAATAAGCTATCGTAAACTCATCGTTTGACTCATTTGTAACGTTATGCATCAATTGTATCTAAATATTCTGTTGTGCATAATTTGAATGCTCACTCGGCATCTTTGCTATTATAGCTTGCTTTATAAAACCAATGTATGATGTTATCAAGTGATCTCATTGTTTCCTTATAGTCTATCATGATACCATGTAATGGGATACAAGTATCTATTAAGTTGATTCAGAATATGTCACATATACTTGGCTTGCTCTCGCTTTTTGTTTGCTTGCTTTTGTGTTTACTTTTTCCTTTTGCTCGGATTAGCAAGTTTTGTTGTGCATTTGTATATGCCATCGGAATACATTATTACAGAAATGACAGTCTGAAGCAAAAAAAAAAAAGTACATGACAAAAGGAAAGTAGCAAGGGCTCAAATATGTTCCCTTACCATTTCAGTTATTTTATGCACTCGGTGAAGATGTTGCAGGCTATGAAGTCTTTAGAGCTCAAATATAGAACAGTGCATATTTTTGCAAAAAAACTTTGCTTTGTTTTGCCCCAACCATCTTGATAGAACTTTGGGATCACCTAAAAGTTACAAAAGGCATGCTTCCTGATTTGTTACAATGATACGAAATTATAAATTGTTTTTATCATTGTCCAATGTAGGCAACTATATTGTTGCACCATTCAAGAGAAAAGTCTGCACTCATTTTCTGTTATACAAGTAAAGGTGCACAAGAAGTAGCACAGTGCCTCTTATTAAAAACTCCAGAGTCTCTTGGCCATTGAACAAACCCATTCATGAAACTGATGCGGCAATATGAAGATCTATGAGAGGCTTCCTTAACCTGTAGTTGTTCATTGCTTCATACCACCTATATAGTGTATCTCTTCCTATCTACTTTACTTGCGTATCACATCGTAACTAAGTATCTATGTAGCAGCAGTAAAGACTTGGGTGTCTAAATATTCTCACAATACTTGTCCCCCTCTCGCCCTTTGCGTCATTGGCGCAACGCGTCATCTAGTATATGAAACTTACTTAGAATCTCATGTAGTTTCATAATATCTTGCTGCATTCATGATTTGAAATGTTTGTGGTTGTCATTTTCATGCATTTTACATTCATGTCATGGTCATCTTGTATATGTCATATCTTTTAGACTGTAGCTCCGTTCGGACGTTTTATATATGTAAATCGACTAGGTTGACATGTAGAACCACGTGGTATGTTTTATTTTGATTTTTAATAAATATAAAATGTGTTTAGGACAGACCTGGACCAAAATCATAATATGCATATGAGGCCATTTCGGAAATGCTATAAGTTGTTTCCGGTCTCATTTAAGATGCCTAGATAGAGTAATTTATTTATGCTTCACCTCTTGTCATGTTTAACAACATTTAATATTGGCGTGTACCTAAACGAGAAGAACTAAGTAACTCAAATATGGAGTGTCATCAATATGCAACCGGTTGCATATTGAGCTTCACTTAATGTGTAGCGTTGGTTTGGTGTGATTGCTTTGCATTGCATAATCAACCACGCCATGCATCATATTTATTTGCGCATCATGTCATGAATATGTTGTGGTGTATCATGTGTTGATTGTTGTTTTCGGATTGTTCCTTCTCGATAGAGTTCCGAAAGCGTTCGGAGTGTGAGTATTCGTTCGACTATGTTGGCTCGTCTTCTTCATGGATTCGTTCTTCTTCCAAGCGGGATCTCAGGCAAGATGATCATTTTCTTGGATACCACTAGTATCATTGCCATGCTAGTTGTCTCATTTCTATCGTTATGTCTCGCTACCTACCACTTGTTCATCAAGCCTCTCAACATTGCCATGATAAGCCTCTAACTCCTCCACATCCCAGCAAACCTTTGTTTGGCTATGTTACTGCTTGCCCAGCCCTTCTTATAGCGTTTCTAGCTGCAGGTGCAATTATTGCTATTTAATTTAATGCACATATATACTTGGTAAAAGGTGGAAGGCTTGGCCTTTTGCTCGGTGTTTTGTTCCACTTTTGCCGCCCCTAGTTACTTGTGTACCGGTGTTATGTTCCATATTGAGCGCTCCTAACATGCTCGGGGTTGTTACGGGGACCCCTTGATTTTCATTTTAGGATAAAGCTTGTCTGGCAAGACCCAACATTGGTACTACATTTGCCTAATAACTAATAAAATGCATAGGGACCCACCGGCACCCGTGGATAATTAATCAATAACCTGGGCCAGTGCTTCTCATGAGTGTTGGTCCAAACCGGGCGATGTCCGGTGCCCCCTGGTCACCCGGGGTCTCAGCCAACCCGACGTCTTGCCCATCCGGTCGTGCCCTGAGAACGAGATACACGGCTCCTATCGAGATTGTCGGTACGCCGGGAAGCCTTGCTGGATTTGTTTTACCTTTATCGAATATCTTGCACGAAGAATTCCGTTAATACTTCGGGCTGTCTCGAGGTTGAGGTTTTCCAATGGAATTGCCTAGGAAATCACGGGATTCGTGGTCGAGGTTATTCCCACGGCGTATGGTTAATTTGTGATGGACGAGTTGGAGCATCCCTGTAGGGATAAATCTTTCGGAAAGCCGTGCCCACGGTTAAGTGGCAACTTGGAAACTTTGTTTAACACCTGGTCATAGCAAACTTGAAGTAAACTCAAATAAAATACACCAACTATGCACGTAACCGTGACTGTCTCTTCTCGCGAGTCCTTATCCGAGAGAGAACACGGTGGGGTTATGTTTGATGTAAGTAGGTGTTCAGGATCACTTAGTGATCATTACTAGTTCACGTCCATTATGCGTAGACCATCCACTTTATTTCTTGTATTTGCAAGTTAGACACTCAAATAAATGCTTAGTGATTGCTGCAGCCTCACCACTTAACCATATCTCACCCATTAAGCTTTGATAGACTTGATACCCTTGGAAATGAGATTGATGAGTCCCTGTGGCTCACAGATTACTATAACAACAGTTGTAGGTACAGGTAATGCGATGCTTTGACGTGAGCGCGATGCTTGATTTGATTTGGAGTTCTTCTTCTTCTTCTTCATCGATCTAGGATGGGTTCCAAGCAATAGCCTGGGATAGCAAGGATGGATGTCATTTTATCATTTGTTTTCATCTGTAGTCGGACCCTGCTCTTATGTATGATGTTTGGAAATGTTGTTGTATTGAAGTGATCTTGACGTAGCTTGTGGCGAGTGTAAGCCAATTCCATATACTCATCTCTTCTATACATGTACTTGTAATGATATCCATTTGTGACGCCCCCAATTTCGACCGTACGCTAAACATACACGCAATGCGTATGAACAAGATTAGGGACTCACTGATCGATATCAAAACACAACACTAGACACAAATTAAAGTCATACAACTTCATATTACAAGCCAGGGGCCTCGAGGGCTAGAATACAAAGCTCGACAAGCACGAGTTAGCGGAAGCAAATAATATCTGAGTATAGACATAAGTTCAACAAGTTTTGCCTTAAGAAGGCTAGCACAAACATAACACGGATCGAAAGAGGCGAGGCCTCCTGCCTGGGAGCCTCCTATCCTACTGCTGGTCGGGGGCAGTCTCCACATAGTAGTAGGCTCCAGCGGTGGTGTAGTAGTCGTCTCCGGCGTACTCCATCTCCTGGGCTTTGTTGTTTGAACGCAGCAATCGTATCGAGGGGGAAAGAGGAAACAAAGCAGTGGTGAGTACTCATCCAAAGTACTCGCAAGACTGACATCAAAACTATGCTAAGTATGCATCAGTATCAAGGAATGGGGTTATATCTGGACTGATTGCAGAAAGCAAGAATAGGGGGAAGGCCTGGTCCTATCGAAGACTAGCATCTTCAGCATCTTGCAGCATTAGAAGAGAGTAGACTGGTATCTCATATATAACAATATTATTGTAGCAATTTTATATTAAGTAACCATGCCTAGAGATCCTTCCTCGACTCCCTGCGAGGAAGCAATCCCAGAGCCAACCTTCATATTTCAATTTGAAGTCACAATTTTAGTTGTAGAAGGTCAAGGTATAACTCCAAGTTGTTCTGTTACCGTGGACACGGTTATTCGAATAGATAAGTTCTTCCCTGCAGGGGTGCACCACATTCCCCAACACGCTTGATACCTCCGGTCGGACATACTTTCCTGGGTCATGCCCGGCCTCGGGACACCAAAACGTCGTAGCCCTACCTAGGCTCAACGAAGAGGCCAGCCCGCCGGTCTAAATCCTAAGCGCGTAGGGGTCATGGGCCAATCGCCCTTTGCACTCCTACATGATGCGAATGCGGCCGAGGGCAGTCCTAGCACCCCTTATAACAAGCGCAGTGCGTTCCAGACCAGTCGGGTGCGGGCCGCTCCATTGCTGACGTTCGAAGAGCTTTGGCTGATACAACGACGCTGAGTACCGATAACTTCTCCCACATGAAGGTTAGTGCGTATTACGCCAAACGACCAACTCAGATCAAATACCCAACCCATTAGCATTTTATTAATGCAGGGCAAGCGCGACCGATGAAGTGCGGTCCCATCGCCCCGTCTCGAGGATGTGTGGCAAGGGCCTCTCCTGCCCGTCCACGCCTCATCATCATCAAACTGTGGGTACCCCTCAGGGCCGACCCATCACCAACATGTTTCTTTAACCAGGTCATGGTAGCCGTGTGTATGAAACATCAAGGCGGGAACTGAGGAATCACCCTCAATGGTCCCCACTTGATGTAACCGTCAAGGTGGACTTAGAGGAATCACCCTCAAGGGTCCTACACTTGAGGGGTTGCACGACAGAGACATCGTCGGGAATGGTGAAGGAGGAATCACCCTCGATAACCACGACCGATTGGCTACACTATAGGGCTAGCATCATGAGTACTTCACGAGGTGTCACCCTCGGTACTCGATAGTAGCACTGCAGAGTCGTACAACTAAGGGGAGTGCGATGATGTGAGCGGCCTGGCTTGTTGGTCGGTTGACCGAGACTTCGAGTCTTCGAGTCATCGAGTCGTCAGGTCGTCGATGAAGAAGCAGGGGCAACCGGAACTAAGGGGGTCACTGGGGATTCATTGATCAACATATACTAAGCAGTTGATATGATTGCAGGTATAGTAGCAGTTTATCAAAAACATGCTATGCATCAGAATAGGAGCTAACTAATAGAGTAGCAAAAATCTAATGCAAGAATAAGAGGGAAGAATGGACGATATTGGAATGCTCAAGGGAGGTTGCTTGCCTTGTTGCTCTACGACAAAGGCGTGATCGTCAACGGCGTAGTCGTACCCGACAACAGTGTCAGTCTCGGGGTCTATCGGTAAGAAGAGGGGGCAGAAACAATAAATATAAAGCACATATGTGATAACCCACAAGTATAGAGGATCACAACAATTTTCGAGGATAGAGTATTCAACCCGAATTTATTGATTCGACACAAGGGAAGCCAAAGAATATTCTCGAGTATTAGCAGCTGAGTTGTCAATTCAACCACACCTGAAAGACTTAGGGCCAGTTCTTTTCCAGCTATTTCAGCTTATTGTCAAAATAAGCTAGAAGCCCAAAAGAACTCGTTTTTGATAAGCTAGCTTAGCTTATTTTCACCGGATTCCCCTTTGCAATGGAAAAAAGCTAGGGGGTGAGCAGCTTCACGTAGAAGCTCACTTAGAATCGAGCCCAACCCCTCGTCCCACCACCGATCCCAACCCCTCGTCTCATCATCGAGCCCAACCCCTCATCCCACCACCGAGCCCAACTTTTCACTAATCATACCATATAAAGCTGAAAAAAGGCACCGAAAAGAACTGGCTAGCTTATTATCTGGAGCTTATTTTCACAAGAGCTTATTTGGAGCTTATTTTCACATGAGCTTATTTCCACAGGAGGTCTCAAAAGAACTGTCCCTTAATATCTGCAACAAAGTATTCAGTAGCAAAGTAATATGGTAATCACGATAACGGTGGCAGGTGATAGTAGCAGTTTCTAGTGTTTGTAATAGTAGCAACGGAAAAGTAACTGAGCGAAGATCAATATATGAAAATCTCGTAGGCAATGGATCAGTGATGGATAATTATGTCGGATGGCATTCATCATGCAATAGTTATAACATAGGGTGACACCGAACTAGCTCCAATTCATCAATGTAATGTAGGCATGTATTCCGTATATAGTCATACGTGCTTATGGAAAAGAACTTGCATGACATCTTTTGTCCTACCCTCCCGTGGTAGCGGGATCCTATTGGAAACTAAGGGATATTAAGGCCTCCTTTTAATAGAGGACCGGACCAAAGCATTAGCACTTATTGAATACATGAACTCCTCAAACTATGGTAATCACCAGAAAGAATCCCAGTTATTGTCACCCTAGGGGATGCGGATCATAACTTGTACTAGGTGTCTACAACTTGGAATATAGGATCAAGAACACACATATATTCATGAAAACATAATAGGTTCAGATCTGAAATCATGGCACTCGGGCCCTAGTGACAAGCATTAAGCATAGCAAAGTCAAAGCAACATCAATCTCAGAACATAGTGGATAATAGGGATCAAACCCTAACAAAACTAACTCGATTACATGATAAATCTCATCGAACCCATCACCGTCCAGCAAGCCTACGATGAGATTACTCACGAACGGTGGGGAGCATCATGAAAACAACGTCATTCCGGGTTAGTTCCATTGAAATCATGCAAATTAGAGTCCAAAACAAGGGCAAAAGAGTTTGGAAAAGGAGATACGTTGGAGACGTATCAACTCCCCCAAGCTTAAACCTTTGCCTATCCTCTAATTGTCATTGCAAACATGTTCAACCCATAATTTACTGAATTCGGAATGATGAGCTAATCATATTTACAAAAGCAAGATAGGTCGAGTTCATACCAGCTTTTCTCCATCTCAATCTTTTCATCAAATATCGTCATTATTGCCTTTTACTTGCACGACTGAATGATGTGAATAATAATAAGAGTGCGCGTGCATTGGACTAAGCTGAAATCTGCAAAGAATAAACCAAAGAAGAAGACAAGGCAATATGGGCTCTTTGTAAGATAAACAATAGTGCATATGAGAGCCACTCAACACGTCATCGTGGTCTTCTCCTTACGACCCAAAGAAAGAAAGGAAAATTATTTACACGGGAAAGCTCCCAACAAGCAAAAAGAAGAACAAGAAATATTTTTGGGGTTTCTCTTTAATGCTACAACTAAGCAACTAGGAAATAAAGCTAGAACTAATTTTTTTTGTATTTTCCTCAAAGTTTATTAAACACACAAGAAGAAAGCAAAACAAGAATTAAACTACCATGGATAGTACAATGAAAAAGTATGAACACCGACAAGTGAAATAAGTGTGTGAACATGAATGTAATGTCGGTGAGAAATACGTACTCCCCCAAGCTTAGGGTTTTGGCCTAAGTTAGTCTAGGGCCACGGCTGGCCTGGATAATATCCGAAGTCAAAGTTGGGGTTGTGCTGGGCTGCGGCGACTACTGCCTGTACCACTGTAGCGTGAAGGCGAGCGGTTTTTGCATTTCGCTCGTACTCGTTTGCCTCCTCTTTGTTTATAAAATATCTTTGCTTTTCCTGAAAGTTAAAGAAGGCAGGAGTAGGTAGGCTAACATGGACAACACGTTGCATGTCAAAAATTAGTCGGTACTGGAGGGATTGTTCGTTTCTTTCAAGAATCTGAAAGCGCACCAGAGCCTCATAATCAAGGAAAATAGGGGTAACTCAATGTCATTCCCTCTTATGGGTACCCCAAGATACTTAGCTACACGGGTGGCATAAATTCCACCAAGGAAATCTCCATCCTTAGCATTATGATGTAACCTCCTGGCAATAATAGCCCCCAAGTTATATCATCTATCTACCATTACCGCACTCTTAAGAATACTCAGATCAGGTACGCAAAGGTTTCTATGCTCAAGTTTACCGTTAATACATCTACCTATGAAGAGAGTGAAATAATGTGTAGACGGAAAGTGAATGCTCCCCAAGGTGGCTTGTGTAATGATTCTAGTTTCTCCCACTATGATGCTAGCAAGGAAATCATTATATTCATTTTTATGAGGATCGTTATGACTACCCCATAGTGGAATTTTGCATGCATCATTAAAATCTTCTAGGTCCATGGTATAGGTCTTATCATAAAGATGAAATAGAACAGAATGAGAATTACGCCTAGATGAAAATTCAAACCTCCACACGAAAGAATCAGTGAGTTGATAATATTGCTTGCATTGATCTGAAATGAAATCCTCAAGGCTAGCATTCCTTATGTACACATAAAACTCTTCCTTGAATCCGGCATTGTCCATGAATTGATCCGACGGCCATTCACAAGGCAGTACTCGAGCTTCCCTGGGTAGTTCAAAATCGGGATCACGTAGCGCGAGTCTTGGGGCTTTCTTGCTCGAGGAACCACCTTGGTACATTCTCCTCAACATCTTTTCTTTCTCTGAAAAATTTCTGAAATTTTTAGTGAGTGAAAATAAAGGTGAACAAAACTCAACAAAACTCATAGCAACTACTCTCTCAAGTGCCTAGAGACTATATCATGCATCAAAACTACTTGGGACCAAACAAATTTGACATGCAAGCTCAAGAACAAGGTCACCATAACAGCAAAAATTTGCAATATATATGGCACTAGAACAAAAACTAATTGGACCATTGGAGGAGTCACATACTGATGAGCAGTCCTCTAATATAGTTTTGCAAATGGAGCTTTGAGCAAGGAGATCGAAAATGGCAGCAAGGTGAGCTAGAACACGGGTTTGAGCAATGGTGGGATTTTTTCTGGAGGAAGATGAAGTGAATGGGTACTAGAATAAGTGGAGGGGGGCACGTGGGACCCACAAGCCCCAAGGGCGCTCCAGGGGGGTGGCCGCGCCCTGTAGGCTTGTGGCCCACTTGTGCAGCCCCATGATGCATTCTCAGTGCCAAAAATTCTTAAATATTCCAGAAAAAATCATACTAAATTTTCAGGGGATTCTAGGAACTTTTATTTTCAGGTCATTTTTCTATTGCGCGGAAAACTCAAAAAACAGAAAAATAATAGCATTTTTACTTAATTTCATCTAGGTAACAAAAAGTAAAAGTTAGGTGCAGGAAGTTGTGCTTTCTAAATTCATCCATCTCATGCTTATAAAAGGAATCCATCAATAAGGTTGATCAAGTCTTATTAACAAACTTCTTTCGAATAACATGAAACCGAAGAATTTTCGAATAACACTAAGTTACCTCAATGGGGATATGAATTTCCCCAAAAATAGGTATATCATATTTCTTCATGACAGTAGGAAGAGGGAACTCAAAGTTTCCAATAATAATTGTTGGAATTTTTTCAATAGAGTTGATACTATGAACTTGAGGTTGTTTCTTCGGAAAGTGCACCATATGCTCATTACCATTAATATGAAAAGTGACATTGCCCTTGTTGCAATCAATAACAGCCCCTATAGTATTCAAAAAGGGTCTACCAAGGATGATCGACATACTGTCGTCCTCGGGAATATCAAGAATAACAAAGTCCGTCAAGATAGTAGCATTTGCAACTACAACAGGTACATCCTCACAAATACCGATAGGTGGATCAGTTGATTTATCAGCCATTTGCAAAGATATTTCAGTAGGTGTCAACTTATTCAAATCAATTCTATGGTATAAAGATAAAGGCATAACACTAACACCAGCTTCAAGATCACATAAAGCAGTTTTAACATAATTTCCTTTAATAGAGCATGGTATAGTCGGTACTCCGGGATCTCCTAGTTTCTTAGGGATTCCACCTTTAAAAGTATAATTAGCAAGCATGGTGGAAATCTCAGCTTCCGGTATCTTTGTTTTATTTGTCACAATATCTTTCATATACTTAGCATAAGGAGACATTTTCAAAATATCAGTCAAGCGCATACGTAAAAAGACAGGTCAAAGCATTTCAGCAAAGCACTCAAAGTCCTCATCATCCTTTTTCTTGGATGGTTTAGGAGGAAAGGGCATGGGTTTATGAACCCATGGTTCTCTTTCTCTACCATGTTTCCTAGCAATGAAGTCTCTTTTATCATATCTTTTATTCTTAGGTTGTGGGTTATCAAGATCATCAGCAGGTTCAATCTCCACATTATTATCATTACTAGGTTGAGCATCAACATGAACATCATTATTAATGTTATAACTAGGATCATGTTCATCACAAGATTGTGTCTCAGCATCAGAAATAGAAATATCATTTGGATTCTCAGACGTATATATAACAGGTTCACTAGCAGCATGCAAATTACTATCATCATTCTTTTCCCTACTCTTATTGGAAGGAATAGGTGCATCAGTATTAACTCTCTGAGAATCTTGTTCAATTCTCCTAGGATGGCCCTCGGGATACAAAGGTTCCTGAGTCATTGTATCACCTCTAGTCACAAGTTTAACAGAATGATCATTGTCTTTACTATTCATCTCGTTAAGCAAATCATTTTGAGCCTTAAGTACTTGTTCTACTTGAGTGGTTACCATGGAAGCATGTTTACTAATAAGCTTAATATGATTGACAGTTCTACTTAGATAATCACCCAAGCGATCAAGCATATAAGCATCATGTTTCAATTGTCTACTAACATAGGCATTGAAATTTTCTTGCTTCATAATAAAATTATCAAATTCATCCAAGCATTGGCTAGCAGGCTTATTATAAGGAATATCTCTTTCATCAAATCTTCTGAGAGAATTTACCTCTACTACCTGTGTCGGGTTATCAAGACCATGTATTTCTTCAATAGGTGGTAGATTCTCAACATCTTCAGCTTTTATACCCTTTTCTTTCACAGATTTCTTTGCCTCTTGCATATCTTCAGGACCGAGGAATAGAATACCTCTTTTCTTCGGAGTTGGCTTTGGAGGTGGTTCGGGAATAGTCCAATCATTATCATTGCTCAATATGTTATTCAATAGTAATTCAACTTGTTCAACAGTTCGTTCCCTGAAAACACAACCATCACAACTATCTAGGTAGTCCCTAGAAGCATCGGTTAGTCTATTATAAAAGATATCAAGTATTTCATTTTTCTTGAGAGGATGATCGGGAAAAGCATTAAGTAATTGCAGAAGCCTCCCCCAAGCTTGTGGGAGACTCTCTTCTTTAATTTTCACAAAGTTAAATATTTCCTGCAAGGAAGCTTGTTTCTTATGGGCAGGAAAATATGTTTCAGAGAAGTAATAAACCATGTCCTGGGGACTACGCACACAACCAGGAGCAAGAGAATTAAACCATTTCTTAGCATCACCCTTTAATGAGAAAGGAAACAACTTAAGAATATAGTAATAGCGAATTTTTTCCTCATGAGTAAATAGAGTGGCTATATCATTCAATTTGGTAAGATGTGCCACAATGGTTTTAGATTCATAACCATGGAAAGGATCATATTTAACCAAAGTAATTAACTCAGGATCGGCAAATAATTCATAATCCTTATCAGTAACAAAGATAGGTGAAGTAGCAAACTTAGGATCATATTGCATTCTAGCATTCAGAGGTTTTTCCTTCCACTTGCGAAGCAATTTCTTAAGATCATCTCTATCCTGACAAGCAAGAAAGTCCCTAGCTACCTCTCCTTCCATAACATAACCCTCAGGTATATCAGACAATTCATATCTAGGAGAGCTAGGTCTAGTAGGTGAATCATAGCGTTCAGTTTCAATAATTTCATCAGATTTAGAAATATTATCAGTTTCAGCATTAGATCTAGCAATTTGTTCATCAAGAAATTCACCCAATGGCACAATATCATCAAGCAAAGTATTATCATAAGCATCATGCATAGAAAAGTAGCATCATCAATTACTTGCGACATATCAGAATTACTAGCAGGTGGTGGTGTCGCAAACTTACTCATAACAGAAGGTGAATCAAGTGCAGAGCTAGATGGCCGCTCCTTACCTCCCCTCGCAGTAGAGGGATAGATCTTGGTTTTTGGATCTTTCAGATTCTTCATAGTGATCAACAGATATATATCCCAAGTGACTCAAAGAATAAAGCTATGCTCCCCGGCGACGACACCAGAAAAAGGTCTTGATAACCCACAAGTATAGGGGATCGCAACAGTTTTCGAGGGTAGAGTATTCGACCCAAATTTATTGATTCGACACAAGGGGAGCCAAAGAGTATTCTCGAGGATTAGCAGCTGAGTTGTCAATTCAGCCACACCTGAAAGACTTAATATCTGCAACAAAGTATTCAGTAGCAAAGTAATATGGTAATAACGGTAACGGTGGCAGGTGATAGTACCAGTTTGTAGTGTTTGTAATAGTAGCAATGGAAAAGTAACTGAGCGAAGACCAATATATGAAAAGCTTGTAGGCAATGGATCAGTGATGTATAATTATGTCGTATGGCATTCATCATGCAACAGTTATAAGATAGGGTGACACGAAACTAGCTCCAATTCATCAATGCAATGTAGGCATGTATTCCGTATATAGTCATACATGCTTATGGAAAAGAATTTGCATGACATCTTTTGTCCTACCCTCCCGTGGCAGCGGGGTCCTATTGGAAATTAAGGGATATTAAGGCCTCCTTTTAATAGAGTACCGGACCAAAGCATTAGCACTTAGTGAATACATGAACTCCTCAAAATACGGTAATCACCGGAAAGAATCCCAGTTATTGTCACCCTGGGGGATGCGGATCATAACTCGTAATAGGTGTCTACAACTTGCAAGATAGGATCAAGAACACACATATATTCATGAAAACGTAATAGGTTCAGATCTGAAATCATGGCACTCAAGCCCTAGTGACAAGCATTAAGCATAGCAAAGTCATAGCAACATCAATCTCAGAACATAGTGGATACTAGGGATCAAACCTTAATAAAACTAACTCGATTACATGATAAATCTCATGCAACCCATCACCATCCAGCAAGCCTATGATGAGATTACTCATGAACGGTGGGGAGCATCATGGAATTGGCGACAAAGGATGGTTGGTGATGACGAAGGCGTCGATCTCCCCTCTTTGGAGCCCAAAACGGACTCCAGATCTGGTCTCCCGAGGAAGAACAGGCGATGGCGGCGGCTTCGTATCGTGAAACGCGATGAACTCTTCTCTCTGATTTTTCCTCGACAAATAGGGTTATATGGAGCTGGAGAGGAGATCGGAGGAGCCACGAGGCCCCCACAAGCCTGCTCGGCACGGCCACGGGGGGTGGCCGCGCCTAGAAGGCTTGTGCCCTATAGGTGTCCCCCCTCTGGTTAATTCTTGCGCTAGTATTTTTTATTAATTCCAAAAATATTCTCCTTAAATTTTTAGGATGATCCGAGAACTTTTATTTCTGCACAAAAATAAGACCAAGGTAATTCTGCTGAAAACAACGTCAGTCCGGGTTAGTTCCATTCAAATCATGCAAATTAGAGTCCCAAACAAGGGCAAAAGAGTTTGGAAAAGTAGATACGTTGGAGACGTATCAATATGCAGCACGATGCATGACATGGCAATATGGAGAGCTAGGCATGCACTAACGCAGTATTACACGTCGCAGACGGGTCGGAGGAATACCTGACGATATTTTCTGGGTCTCGGACTACTACCGGACAGATGAATTCGATGGAAAAGTTCCATGTTTGCTATGCAAGGAGCACGTGACAGACTAATGGACAGCGTATTCGGATTCATGGGATTTTTCTGATCAACTATAATTTATAAAATATTTTCATCCGAGTTACGGTTTATTTTATATGAATTTACAAAGATTTAAACAATTTCTGAAATCACAGTATTATTATTAATTCAACATGACATCATCACCGCATCAGCAGTCAAAAGTCTCAGTTGTCTGGTCAATCTGACTGCTGGGCCCCACCTGTCATAGACAGTGGGCTTAATAGAGTTTAATTAATCTATTTACTGATTTATTTATCAAGTGGGGTCCACTATCAGTGTCACATTAGGGTAATTTAATTATTTTGCTTAATCTAATTACTAGATTAGCCAGCTGACAGGGCTGGTCCACATGTCATGCACACGGTGGGGGGGGGGGGGTCGGGCCCCACCTGTCATTGACTGGTCAAGCCCAGTCAGCAGGGTTGACCAGGTCAACCGGTTAACTAGAGGCTCAGGGCTCACAGATCAATGGCCCTGGTTGTGGCCCCGGCCTGGCCACGTCGGCGGCGGCGCCGTCCGGCCACCGGAGAAGCTCCGGCAAGCACTAGAAGCGGCAGCCAGGCTCGGGATTCGTCCAGAGTGGACCAAATCGAGTGCGGTTTAGTCCTATGCGTCCCTGGAGGCGAGCCGCATCCGCTGGTGGAAGCAGCAGGGCCGGAGGTGGCCGGCTTCGAGCACATCTTCAACAACGGCGGCGGCGGCTTTCGGCCAACACGGTCGTGAGCAAAACAGAGAGCAAACGGAGGGGCTCTTGCGCGGGATGGGTTCAAGGGAGCATCAAGAACTTGGAAGCGTGCTTGCACAGCTCAAGCGGCTCTGTGGTGAGCGCCATGTCGGCCATGACAGCGAGCAGAACTCGGTTATGGTGCGGGCTCGCGTGGCCTACTCAAGCTATGGGGGGATGAGGAAACCGTGAGGGAGCTCACTTGCGATGAAGGGAAGGCCCGGTGTAGCCAGGGGCGACGGAGAGGAGCAGATCGATGGTGGCTGCAACTCGGGTCCGAGGAGGAAGATGGACGCAGGGGCTCCCGAGCTCGGGCTCGAGGTCGGGGGGAAGCGGGGGTTGACGGTGGAGCTTCTGGTGAGGAGGTGAGGCGGAAGGGGCTAGCAGGCGGCCATGGAGACAGCGGCGCGAGACCTAGCGAGGGAGGAGGCAAGGAGCGACAGAGGGGGGGGGGAGGTCTGGAGGGGGCTAGGGTTCCAGGGCGCCACGGAGGCCCTTGTAGGCGGCGAGGGGCCACCAGATGGGCGCTAGAGCGATGGGGACGGACAGTGGCGCACATCGCCGCGTCCACGTCCTCCCTGGTGAGCAGGAGGTTGGCGAAGGGGGTTTAGGCGGGCTCGGCCACCTATAGCTTACTAGAGCCCAGGGGACAGTGCCCCTCCCCATTTTCCTTTTTCTTTTTCTGATTTATTTTACAACTTTTGTTTTATTCCTTTTTAGCTTTAATTTCCTTTAGCAAAAATGTGTGACTTGGTTCAATAAACATCTTGCAATATTTTGCATGGCCACACACACTTTGGGGATTTTTAGAATCTATTTGCAATTTCCATTTGAATTTAAGAGCACTTTATATTGCAATTTGGTGCTATTATTGAAGGTCGTGTCCACACCATATGTTTGGTCATGTTGTTCTCCTTAACACCAATTGTTTTGTGATTTATCACAAGTGTGCAACATTTTTCCTTTGCTGTTTGCCAACTTATTTTATCACCATAAAATTCAATGCCATTTTTAATGGAATTTGAAATGAGATATGAATTTTTCAACCTGATCATATCTTGTTTAGCAAAATGATTAGGCACTGATCATGGTCATCAATGTGCTTAATTATAATGATCATTGCAGCTTAAATCCAGGGTGTCACACCATTCTTGCGAAACGATGAGATACGCTTCTATCCCTGTGGAGGCCCTCATGCCAAAATAAGGATATGATCGCATCTTGGGCATTACAGAGCCGGAGCCTCCTTTCTTGGCGGAGTACCGACGAGTGGCCACAGAAGCCGGTGACCCGGAGGACATGCCAGGGCTCCTGACGGCCATCCGAAAGTTGGGAGATGGCCGTGCTGCCCCAACTCTTCTAGGACTACACCCAGCTCGCCCCTGCCGCCGGTCACTCTGAGGACCCACTGGATTTCCCCGAGTACCACGCCACGCTGGTGGACTCCATGGCATCCATCTTTGACGTCTGTAGCAGCAACAGTGATGACGACATGCTTGGCTTCGACTAGGATGACCTTAGCGGCGTTGATGATGAGTAGATTAGGGTTTAAGTTTATGTTATTTCACTAAGTTCTAGTAATGTTTAGGGTTTAGCAGTAGCAGCGACGACGAGTAGCGATGACGATGAGTAATGTCTTTTGAATTTCATTCAACTAACATGTATAATTTCCTAAAGAGTTGAATGGAATGAACAAGTTTAATGTTTAAAGTTTGTTCAAATGAATTTGGGTAATATTTTTTAATGCATTTTGGTAAAATTTGAGGACACTTTCATGTATGTGTGGGCAATTTGAATCAGAAAACTGATGGGGTTACCTACCAGGGGTAGATTCATGGACCATCCATCTAGGGTCCACCTGGGGCCCCACAAGGCCATTAAAGTCCCAAGGCTACCGATGCAACTTAGGTTTCACTTGGACCCATGAAGTCACTCGGCCAGTCTTCCTGTCAGTCGGACATACACCAGCACTCAGATTATGGCAAGCGTGGGCGAGGAAGGAGCCGCAACAGCCGGGGGACTTAAACAACACACCAAGTGTAGTAAATAGCTGCCACTACCAGTAACTGCTGTAGTTAAGGGCTACCGTTACTAGAAACTGCCTCCATAATGGCATTAACTCACCCTTGTAATGACACTCAATGGTCCCATGCGCACTCTATATAAGCCTGCCTTGAGCTCCATGGCAAGGGTTCAACACCCTGTTGTAATCACACCCCAAGAGAAAACACAAGCCTCCGGGCACAAGACATAGGGTCTTTACCTCCTCCGAGAGGGGCCCGAACTCATAAAATCCGAGTGTTACACCTGTGCTGTAGCTAGGCTCTACCGCTCATTCATACCCCTAGTACTATGTAAGGACTATTCCCTTGACAGTTGGTGCCCACCGTGGGGATGCGCGTTTAGCAAAATCCAGCACAGGTGGAGACTCATTTGTTCTGGTCATCGTGATGGCACTCCATAGAGAGATTCTGTTCGGTTCCCTCAGCTTCATCATCGACGATTCGACGTGGCTGCAGGAAGCTCGGCTGGATATGGATGCGCTACCCGCCTGTGGCGCGACGCATTTCAGCATGGCGACATGCATAGTCCTCCTCTGGTAGCCGTCAGTCCCATACCATTCGGCTCCCCCTCACTCTGATGTGGCCTGTCGCAAGCGCTCCGTGCGCTCATGGCTTCAATGCTGGATCAAGCATACTTTGCTCTTCAGGCCATGGCCAGACAGGTGGCTATGCTCGACTCCGACGAGCTCACCCTCAGCTTGTTCCCTTCCTCGTGCGATGGTTCCACCGACGAATCCGAGTGCGAGAGCAGCAAGCCTGCTACAGAAATTTTGATGGCCAACATGACTAGAGGAGCTCCTGGGTTCTCCGTGGGCAACTCCCGTGGGCAAGGCAGAGACGGGTGCGATGACATTGCCGACGATGCCTGTGTTCTCCAGCCCCTCACCTTACCCCCATCACTAGGACTTAGGCGGAGGAACGAGCACACTCTCCTTACCCCCATCACCAGGACTACCCTGGAGGAGATGGCCTTGGAGGCCACACGTCAGGCTACCTTGATTGAGCGCGAGCGGCTAGAACGTTTCCAAAAGTCACTCGACGACTGAGCAACTAGAGAGCAACCCAGCTCCAGTCACAACCTGAGGTGGTTGTTTCTGAACGACCACCCGTATAATTACCATGTGATGCGCACCCCGCTGTAGAACTTGGTTGTGGCCACTTGATTCATTAACTCCATTCAGTCGTCTGATTCAGCAGTCGGGGAAGGCATTCAGCCGATTAAGACACTTCTGAAGTCTGCCTTGGATCAAGACTCTGCAGTGTCATAGTCACACAACCGCTTGCACATCAAGTCCGTCCAGGCAGACACGGTTTACTCAGCTCATAGCTCGCTTGCACCTGGAAGGCGCTGAAGATCTCCTCCTCCTTCAACAGGCCAGTACGGAGATCCGAGGCGTGATGACCGCATCCATAGTCGGGCGCCCCCTCTTAGAGGTGATTCATTTGGACAGTGGTCCTACGACAGCAGGCGGCCGTACGAGGACGACCGCAGACGAAGCCCCAACCTGCATGGGGGCTATGGAGAGGACAACCTCGGAACTCCTCCGCTCAAGGCGAGACCATCATCGCACATGGCGTCGTTGACAGAGCCTGAGCTTGCAGAGAGCGCCCGGGTGGCCAAGGCATCTCCGGCCTCCAGTATTTAGCAGGCACATCCGCAAAGCTGAGATACCCTCCAATTAGAGGTTAGCAACGGGAATCGACAAGATCAACGGCGAATCAAATCCGGCGACTTGGCTCGAGGATTACCGAGTGGCCGTCCAGATTGGTCATGATGACGATTTTGTCGCAATGAAACACATTCCCCTCATGCTAGGGGGGTCGACAAGGGCGTAGCTGAATCATCTACCCACTAGCAAAATTCACAGTTGGGAGGACCTGGTCCGAGTGTTTGTCAAGACATTCAAGGGAACTTACAAGCCCCCGGGTGGTCTGACCGAGCTGCAACCACTACACCACGGTCAAAATTTAGTGACACATCAATCTGTTGGCATAGGGTACCTTTGACGACACATAAATTATAGCTAATACCTATGGCGACACAAGATAAAACAGTCGAAGGACTTGTTATGGGCAAAGGTATTGCCGACAGTTTTTTACTTCCCGACACATTTTCAGTTGGCATACAACACCTATGCCGACACAAGGTCCCCCATAATACCCAAAGCTTGGATGTCTAAGCGAGAATTTGCGTTATCCTTTGACTTTCCCTCAAGGCGCGGAAGTGTGTTAACTATGTTATCACATACGTTTTTTTCCTATATGCATAACATCAAAATTATGATACAACATTAGATCTTTCCAATAGGGCAACCTAAACCACACATATGTTCTTTTATAAAGGGGAGGTGATTCGCCTTCTTTGTGTTTTCTCTTTCTTGTCTTCCTGACAGCTGGATCTTTTGCAAAGGATGTTTCAAGATTTGTAGTCAAATCATCAATTTCCTCACCGGTACGAGTTATAGGTGTTGTCCTATGCTCTGACTTGCCGTCAAATAACTTTTTATCAGACCTAAACTTATGGTCAGATGATAAGAACCTATGACGTCCCATATAACAATATTTGCTACCCTTCTTTAATTGTAGAGAACAAGCAAATGAATGGCACTCAGGACAAGCTACCTCACCTTGGGTAGTACAGCCATGAGTGTAGCCTAAACCTAGAAACTCATGTACGGTAGAAAGGATGGCAGCATGAAGATCAAATATTTCTGACTTAGAAGCATCAAATGTCTTCACACCATGATAGTACATATCTACTAGATCATCTACTAAAGGCTCAAGATAGACATCCATATCATCACAAGGTGCCTTAGGGCCAGGAATGATCAAAGAAAGGATGAAATTAGACCGCTTCATGCACATCCAAGGAGGAAGGTTGTATGGAATCAAAAAGACTGGAAAAATACTGTAGGCACTCCTCATTGAGATATATGGATTAAATCCATCTGTTGTTGCAGCAAACCTAAAATTGCGACTGTCATTACCAATTAGTGGATGTTTGGAATCCAAATCCTTCCATAAAATAGCATCAGCTGGGCACCTAATCAAACCATCTTTGGTACGTTGTTCATCATGCCACCTCATGTCAGTTGCAGTTTTAGCAGACATAAAATACCTTTGAAGCCTTCTTTTAATAGGAAAATAGCGAAGTACCTTTTTAGGAACTCTATGTACCCTTCTCCCATCAGGACTCTCCTTTTCGGATTTCCACTTTGAAGCTTTACATTTTGGACATTGATTCTCCTTATCAAATTCATTTCTGAATAGTATACAACCATTTTCACATGCATGAATATTAACATACCCAAGCCCAATTGATTTAACTATTTTCTTAGCCTCATTGAATTTTTTGGGAAGTGCTGAATCTTTGGGGAATGCATCAATAAGTAACTCAAGCACCATATCAAAACTTTTTTCACTCCACCGCCCAAGAAGTTTGATGTGGAGCAATTTGACAATAAAATGCAATTTTGAGAAGTTTTTACACCCGGGGTATAGCTCTTTATTGTCATCCTCGACCATCTTCAAATAAGCATTGATATCAGCATCAACATGCATCCCAGGGTTGTTACTATCTTGATTGTTCTCTTCCAACGCCCCCCAACAACTAATCCAGAAGCTATGTATCGCAAGAAATCAACTAATTCATTATCTTCCGGTGAAGTCTCTACTTCTACCCCCTCAATATTTGGGCAAGAGTGGCTAGATTCTCCATGAAACAACCATGTATGATACCCCTACATGAAACCATCACATATCAATGTTGGAAATATTCCCTAGAGGCAATAATAAATTAGTTATTATCATATTTCCTTGTTCATGATAATCCTTTATTATCCATGCTATAATTTTATTGATCGAAGACTTAGATGCTTGTGTGGATACATAGACAAAACCATGTCCCTAGTATGCCTCTAATAGACTAGCTCGTTGATCAAAGATGGTTAAGGTTTCCTAGCCATGGACATGAGATGTCATTTGATAACGGGATCACATAATTAGGAGAATGATGTGATGGACAAGACCCAAACTACAAACGTAGCATATGATCATGTCAGTTTATTGCTACTGTTTTCTGCATGTCAAGTATCTGTTCCTATGACCATGAGATCATGCAACTCACTGACACCGGAAGAGTGCCTTGTGTGTATCAAATGTCGCAACATAACTGGGTGGCTATAAAGGTACTCTACAGGTATCTCCGAGGGTGTCTGTTGGGTTGGCATGGATCAAGACTGGGATTTGTTACACCGTGTGATGGAGAGGTATCTCAGGGCCCACTCGGTAATAAAAAAATCACAATAAGCCTTGCAAGCAATATGACTAAGTGTTAGTCACGGGATCTTGTGTTACGGAATGAGTAAAGAGACTTGCAGGTAACGGGGTTGAACTAGGTATGGAGATACCAACGATCAAATCTCAGGCAAGTAACATACCGAAGAACAAAGGGAACATCATACGGGATTAATTGAATCCTTGACATAGAGGTTCGACCGATAAAGATATTCGTAGAATATGTAGGAACCAATATGGGCATCCAGGTCCCGCTATTGGTTATTGACCGTAGAGGTGTCTCGGTCATGTCTACATAGTTCTCGAACCCGCACGGTCTGCACACTTAAGGTTCAGTGACGTTTCGGTAGTATAGAGTTATGCATGGTGGTGACCGAAGGTTGTTCGGAGTCCCATATGAGATCCTGGATGTCACTAGGAGCTCCGGAATGGTCCATAGGTAAAGATTGATATCTAGGAAGTCCTGTTTTGGTCGCCGGAAAAGTTTTGGGCTCATCGGTAGTGTACGGGAAGTGCCGGTAGTGTACCGGGGGACCATCGGGAGAGGTATTTCGACCCAAGAGGCTACATGGGCTGTGGGAGAGTGAATACCAGCCCTTAGTGGTCTGGTGGAAGTCCCACACAAGGCCCATGAGTCTGGGAAGAAAAGCCCAAAGAGAAAAAGGTGGAAAAAGGCAAAAAGGCCAAAATAAGGAGGAGTCCAAGTCCTACTAGGATTGGAGGAGGATTCCTCCTCTCCTCCCACTTCGGCCGAAGCCTAGAGGGTTTGGCCCTGGCGCCAAGTCTCCTCCTCTCTTCCTCTTATATATACTAGAGGTTTAGGGTTTTTGCACTTGATTTTTGAGCCACGTGCTACCCGTTCCTCTAGTGCATAGTTTCTCCTCTGGATCGATTTTCTGCAGTGCTTAGGCAAAGCCCTGCCAAAATTGCTCCACCACCATTGCCGCGGAGCCATCACGCTGCCGGAGAACTCGTCTACCTCTCTGCTCCCTCTTGCTGGATCAAGAAGGCAGAGATCGTCATCGAGCTGTACGTGTGTTGAACGCAGAGGTGCCGTCCGTTCGGCGCTAGATCAGAAGGACCGTGATCAAGATCGCGAGACGGATCATGACATGATCGCGAGACGGATCATGATGAGTTTATGGGATGGACCGTGATTGGATCATGGGACGGATCATGATGAGATCGCGGGATGCTCGGCGATTTGGATCGCGAAGCAGTTCGACTACACCAACCGCGTTTCTTAACGCTTCCCGCTTAGCGATCGACAAGGGTATGTAGATCCACTCCCCCTCTTGTAGATGCTCATCACCATGGATAGATCTTGCGTGTGCGTAGGATTTTTTTTGTTTCCCATTGAACGTTCCCCAACAGTGACATCATGAGCGAGGTCTATGTGTAGATGAGATCTCGAGTAGAACACAAAGAGTTTGTGGGCGTTGATGCTTAGATTGCTTACTCCCTTGGTCGTGTTTTGGTTCAGCAGTATTGTGGGATGAAGCGGCCCAGACCAAAACTTACTCGTACGCTTATGAGAGACCGGTTCCATCAACTGACGTGTAACCTCGTTGCACAAAGATGGCTGGCGGGTGCCTGTTTCTCCTACTTTAGTTGGATCGGATTCGACAAAGGTGTTCCTTGAGAAGGTTGAAAAGCAATTTATGTATCACCGTTGTGGTTTTGCGTAGGTGTGAATTGTTGTTGCTAGATACCCGTAGCAGCCACGTAAAACTTGCAACAATAATTAGAGGACGTCTAACTTGTTTTTGCCGGGTATGTTGTGATGTGATATGGCCAATTACATGATGAGATATATGTGATGTATGAGATGATCATGTGTTGTATAGAATATCACGACTTGCATGTCAATAAGTACGGCAACCGGCAAGAGCCATAGGGTTGTCTTTAATTATTGTATGACCTACGTGTCAATCATTAAAGTGCTATGTAATGCTTTACTTCATCGCTAAACGGTAGCTATAGTAGTATGAGCATGGTGGGCGCAACAACCCCGATGGCGACACAATGATGGAGATCATGATGATGGAGTTCATGGTGTTATGCCGATGACGATGGAGATCATGCTGGTGCTTTAAGGATGGAGATCAAAAGCACAAGTTCATGGCCATATCATGTCACTTATGATTTGCATGTGATGTTAATCCTTTTATGCACCTTGTTTTGCTTAGGACGACGGTAGCATTATAAGGTGATCCCTCACTTAATTTCAAGATAAATTGTGTTCTCCCCGAGTGTGCACCGTTGCGAAAGTTCGTCGTGTCGAGACACCACATGATGATCGGGTGTGATAGACTCTACATTCACATACAACGGGTGCAAGCCAGTGTTGCACATGCAAAACACTCGGGTTAAACTTGACGAGCCTAGCATGTATAGACATGGCCTCGGAACACAAGAGACTGAAAGGTCGAACACGAGTCATATAGTAGATATGATCAACTCATGTGATGATCGGACTTGAGTTGGTGAATTTGGATCATGTTTCACTCGAATGACCCGAGGGATGTCAATTTGAGTGGGAGTTCTTCAGTAATATGATTAATTGAACTCATTATCATGAACATAGTCAGTAGTGTCTTTGCAAATTATGCTGTAGCTCACGCTGTAGCTCCCTTAAATTTTTATATGTTCCTAGAGAAATAGATTTGAAAGATGATGGTAGCAATATTGCGGACTAGGTCCGTGATCTGAGGATTGTCCTCATTGCTGCACAGAAGGCTGATGTCCTTAATGCACCGCTCGGTGTGCCAACCCCTCTAGCGTCGTCTATAGATCTTGTGAATATCTGACACGCACGTTCTGATGACTACTTGATAGTTTAGTGCGTCATGCATTACGACTTGGAATTGAGGCTCCGAAACATTTTGAACGTCACGGAACATATGAGATGTTCTAAGAGCTGAAATTAGGATCTCAGGCTCGTACCCGTGTTGCGAGATATGAGATCTCCAACAAGATTCTTTGCCTACAAGATGAAAGAGAATAGCTCAATCATTGAGCATGTGCTCAGATTGTCTGGGTGCTACAATCACTTGAATCGAGTGGGAGTTGATCTTCTAGATAAGATAGTGATAGATATAGTTCTCCAAGTCACTGTCACTAAGCTACTAGAATTTGGTGATGAACTATAAAATGCCAGGGATAGAAATAATGATCCCTGAGCTGTTCGCGATATTTGACACCGCGAAGGTAGGAATCAAGAAGGAGCATCAAGTGTTGATGGTTAGTAAAACCACTAGTTTCGAGAAGGGAAAGGGCAAGGAGGGAAACTTCATGGATGGCAAGTCAGTTGCTGCTCTAGTGAAGCAACCCAAAGTTGAACCCAAACCTGAGACTAAGTGCTTCTATTATGAGGAGAGCGGTTGCTGAAGCGGAACAACCCTAGATACTTGGTAGATAAGAAGGCTGGTAACGTCGACAGAATTATATTTGATATATGTGTTATTGATGTGTACCTTGCTAGTACTCTTAGTAGCACCTAGGTATTGGATACCGGTTTGGTTGCTAAATGTTAGTAACTCGAAGTAAAAGCTACGGAATAAATGGAGACTAGCTAAGTGTGAGGTGACGATGTCTGTTGGGAATGTTTCCAAAGTTGATGTGATCAACATCGCACGCTCTCTCTACCTTCGGGATTAGTGACAAACCTAAATAAATGTAATTTGGTGTTTGCGTTAAGCATGAACATGATTAGATCGTGTTTATTGTAACACGGTTATTCATTTAAGTTAGAGAATAATGGTTATTCTGTTTACATGAATAATACGTTCAATGGTGACGCACCCAGTGAGAATGGTTTGTTGAATCTTGATCGTAGTAATACACATGTTCATAACTTGATGCCAAAATATACAAAGTTAATAATGATAGTACCACATACTTGTGGCACTGCCGCTAAATGTCATATTGGTATAAATCGCATGAAGAAACTCAATGCTGATGGATCTTTGGACTCATTCGATTTCGAATCGGTTGAGACATGCGAACCATGCCTCTTGGTCAAGATGACTAAGGACCCCGTTTTCTGGTTTGATGGAGCGGGCAAGTTATTTATTGGAAATGATACATGTTGATGTATGCAATCCAATGAGTCTGATAGCGTGCGGTGGATATCGTTATTTTCTTACCTTCACTGATGATTTGAGTAGATATAGTGTATATTTACTTAATGAAACACAAGTCTGAATTGTTTGAAAAGTCAAGCAAATTAAGAGTGAAGTTTAAGATCATCATGACAAGAAGATAAAAATGTCTGCAATATGATCGTGGAGGTGAATATCTGAGTTATGAGTTTGGTATACAACTTTAGACAATGTGAAAGTTGTTTCACAACTCACGCCACATGGAACACCATATTGTGATGGTGTGTCCGAACGTCATAGTCGTGCTCTATTGGATATGGTGCGTGCTATGATGTCTCTTATCGTTTTCCTACTATAATTTGGGGTTATGCATTAGAGACAACTACATTCACTTTAAAAGGGGCACCATCTAAATCCGTTGAGATGACACCATATGGTTTGGCAGAAACCTAAAGTTGTCATTTCTTAGAGTTTGGGAATGCGACACTTATGTCTGATAAGCTCGAACCCAAAGCAGACAAATGCATCTTCATAGAATACCCTAAGAACAGTTGGGTGAACCTTCTATCTCAGATCCGAGCATAAAGTGTTTGTTTGCTAAAACGGGTCCTTTCCTGAGAAAAAGTTTCTCTCGAAAGAATTGAGTGGGAGGAAGATAGAACTTGATGAGGTTGTTGAACCTTTGTTTCAACCAGAGAGTAGCGCAGCATAGAAAGATGTTTTTGTGGAACCTACGTCAGTTGAAGAGGAAGTAAATGATGATGATCATGAAGCTTCGGATCAAGTTACTATCAAACCTCATAGGTCGACAAGGATGCATACTGCTCCTGAGTGGTACGACAACCCTGTCTTGGAGGTCATGTTGTTGGACAACGATGAACCTACGAGATATGGAGAAGCGATGATGGGCCCGGATTCCGACAAATGGTTAGAGGCCATGAAATCCGAGAAAGGATCCATGTATGAAAACCAAGTATAGACTTTGGTAGACTTGCTCGTTGGACGGCAGGTTGTTGAGTACAAATGGATGTTTAAAATGAAGACAACCGCTCATGGTAAATGTCACCATTTGTAAATCTCGACTTGTTGCAAAGAAGTTTACGACAAGTTCAAGGAGTTTACTGCAATGAGACTTTCTCACTCGTAGCGATGCTAAAGTCTGTTGGAATTATGTTAGCAGTTGCTACATTTTTCAATTATGAAATCTGGCAGATGGATGTCAATTAATGGTTCACTTGAGGAAAGGTTGTATGTGATACAACCAGAAGGTTTTGTCAGTCCTAAGGATGCTAAAAGGTGTGCAAGCTTCAGTGATCCTTCTATGGACTGAAGCAAGCATCTTGGAGTTGGAATATACACTTTGATGAGGTGATCAAAGTTTTTGAGTCTATACACAGTTTATGAGAAACTTGTATTTATAATAAAGTGAGTGGGAGCACTATAGAGTTTCTGATAAGCATATGTGGTTGACATATTGTTGATCAGAAATGGTATAGAATTTCTGGAAAGCATGAAGGGTTGTTTGAAAAGAGTTTTTCAAAGGAAGACCTGGATAAAGCTACCTAATTGTTGAGCATCAAGATCTATAGAGATAGATCAAGATGCTTGATGAGACTTTGAATGAGTACATACCTTGACAAGATTTTGAAAGAGTTCAAAATGGATTAGTCAGAGAAAAGTTTTCTCGCCTTCTTTGTAAGGTGTGAAGTTGAGTGAGACTCAAAGCTCGACAACAGAAGAAGAATGAGAAAGGACGAACGTCATCCCCTATGCCTTAGCCATATGCTCTGTATAGTATGCGATGCTGTGTACCGCACCTGTGTGTGCCTTGCCATGAGTCCGTCAAGGGGTACAAGAGTGATCCAAGAGTGGATCACTGGACATCGGTCAAGATTATCCTTAGTAACTAAAAGACTAAGGAGATGTTTCTAAATTATGGAGGTGATAAATAGTTCGTCGTAAAGAGTTACGTCGATGCAAGCTTTAACACCAATCCGGATGACTCGTAGTAGCAATCTGGATACGTATAGTGGAGCAACCATTTGGAATAGTACCAAGTGGAGTGTGGTAGTAGTGTTTACAGTTTGACATAGAGATTTGCAAAGTACACACGGATCTGAATGTCGCAGACCCATTGACTATAAGACCTCTCTCACATGCAAAGCATGATCGAGCCCCAGAACTCATTGGGTGTTAGATTCATAACAATGCGAATCACATGGTGATGTGAACTAGATTATTGACTCTAGTGCAAGTGGGAGACTGTTGGAAATATGCCCTAGAGGCAATAATAAATTAGTTATTATCATATTTCCTTGTTCATGATAATCATTTATTATCCAGGCTATAATTGTATTGATCGGAGACTTGGATGCATGTGTGGATACATAGACAAAAGCATGTCCCTAGTATGCCTCTAATGGACTAGCTCGTTGATCAAAGATGGTTAAGGTTTCCTAGCCATGGACATGAGATGTCATTTGATAACGGGATCACATCATTAGGAGAATGGTGTGATGGACAAGACCCAAACTAAAAACGTAGCATATGATCATGTCAGTTTATTGCTACTGTTTTCTGCATGTCAAGTATCTGTTCCTATGACCATGAGATCATGCAACTCACTGAGACCGGAAGAGTGCCTTATGTGTATCAAATGTCGCAACGTAACTGGGTGGCTATAAAGGTACTCTACAGGTATCTCCGAGGGTGTCTGTTGGGTTGGCATGGATCAAGACTGGGATTTGTTACACCGTGTGATGGAGAGGTATCTCAGGGCCCACTTCGGCCGAAGCCTAGAGGGTTTGGCCCTGGCGCCAAGTCTCCTCCTCTCTTCCTCTTAAATATACTAGTGGTTTTAGGGTTTTTGCACTTGATTTTTGAGCCACGTGCTACCTGTTCCTCTAGTGCATAGTTTCTCCTCTGGATCGGTTTTCTGCAGTGCTTAGGCGAAGCCCTACCGGAATTGCTCCGCCACCATCGCCGCGGATCCATCACGCTGCCGAAGAACTCGTCTACCTCTCTGCTCCCTCTTGCTAGATCAAGAAGGCGGAGATCGTCATCGAGCTGTACATGTGCTGAACGGGAAGGTGCCGTCCGTTCGGCGCTAGAACGGAAGGACCGTGATCAAGATCGCGAGACGGATCGTGATGAGACCGCGGGACGGATCATTATGAGTTCGCAGGACGGATCTTGATTGGATCATGGGACGGATCATGATGAGATCGCGGGATGCTCGACGATTTGGATCGTGAAGACATTCGACTACACCAACCGCGTTTCTCAATGCTTCCCGCTTAGCGATCTACAAGGGTATGTAGATCCACTCCCCCTCTCATAGATGCTCATCACCATGGATAGATCTTGCGTGTGCGTAGGAATTTTTTTTCCCATGCAACGTTCCCCAACAATCAAATGTTCACGTACTTTAGTTCTTGTTTTCCATTTAGAGTTCAAACATATCTTGCTAGGACATAAGATTTTGGTTCCATTTGTTGAATTCATAAAAGCAAACTCTATAAACTTGTCTACCCCATGTAGATACTCATTTGTGTGCCTACATGTAATTTTTTTAATACATCAGAACAATTCATGACATAATTATATCGCTTATGATGTTGCAAAAAATGGAACCTGATGTACCTAGGCTTAGACAACCACGTTTTGTCCATGATGCACCCTTGATGTCAAATTTGCCAACTATCTGAATTTGGCCATTACGTTGGTGTTAGCTTTGTATCGGTGAATTGACAATCATTATTCAAGCAATAGAAATACAAATTAATAATTATTCAAGCAACCAATACACATGCTTGTCTGGTTGTCAATTATAAGAAACAATTTCATATCATTTAGGTACAGAGAAGGTAATCTCATAAGGAGTTGATGCTTACTCGGGGTACGGAGGCGGAGCTATGGGCATGAAGTCCAAAGATGGAACCTGGTAGTAGCAAGTACGACAGTAGCAGGTCCGGCCCGGAGATGAAGCTCCGGCAGTAGCAGGACCCCGTGAAGATGGAGCTTGGGTAGCAACAGCAGCGGAAGCCCGTAGATGGATCCATAGTAGTAGAAGGTTTGGCCCAGAGATGGAGCCCTACCGAGGATGACGGAGCCATCAGGGAGGAGGAGGGTGCGTGTGGGGAGGGGTGGCCGGACGGGCTGTGCTACCACCGTCTCGGGAGCGGGGCTGGTGCGTCTGGGTGCGAGGCTAGGCACGGGCTGCAGGCCGTTGTCGGGGGGACGGCTGGGTGCAGGGCTGGGCGCGGGAATGGCGGGCGGGCCTGGCAGCGCATGGCCTCGTGTGGGGTTGCGTAGGGGGCTGGGCAGCACTGGGAAGAGGGGCTGGGCGGCGCTTGGGAGAGGAGCTAGCAGGGAGGGGCTTACTTGGTGGCGGAGTGCTACTTCTCGAGCATGCGTTGGTTTCCGTGAAGAGGAATGGGTGATGCAGCAAAGTAGATAAGTATTTCCCTGAGTTGTTGAGAACCAAGGTATCAATCTAGTAGGAGATACCAGCAAGTCCCCAATAGGTGTACCTACACAAAGAATCAAACTCTTGCACCCAACGCTATAAAGGGGTTGTCATTCCCTTCATGGTTACTTGCAAGGATGAGATATGATAGAGATAGATTGCTTGAACGAAAGTAAAACAAAAGGTAAAAATAATACAGCAAAGTATTTTTGGTATTTTTGGTTTTAGATCTAAAAGTATAAGATGGAAAATAGACCTGGGAGACATAGGTTTCACCAGAGGCTTCTCTCATGATGGCAAGTATTACGGTGGGTGAACAAATTACTGTTGAGCAATTGATAGAAAAGCGAATAATTATGAAGATATCCAAGGCAATGATTATGCATATAGGCATCATGTCCGTGTCAAGTACACCGAAACGATTCTGCATCTACTACTATTACCCCACACATCGACCGACTCCTGCCTGCATCTAGAGTATCAAGTTCACGAAGAATAGAGTAACGCATTAGGTAAGATGACATGATGTAGAGGGATAAACTCAAGCAATATGATGAAAACCCCATCTTGTTATCCTTGATGGCAACAATCCAATACGTGCCTCGCTACCCCTACTTTGTCACTGGGTGAGAACACCACAAGATTGAACCCAAAACTAAGCACTTCTCCCATTGCAAGAATTACCAATCTAGTTGGCCAAACCAAACCAATAACTCGAAGAGACTTGCAAAGATATGAAATCACGCATATAAGAATTCAGAAAAGACTCAAATAATATTCATGGATAATCTGAACATAAACCCACAATTCATCGGATCTCGACAAACACACCGCGAAAGAGTATTACATCGGATAGATCTCCATGAGGATCATGAAGAACATGGTATTGAAGAGCAAAGGGAGAGAACAAGCCATATAGCTACTAGCTATGGACCCAAAGGTCTGTGGTGAACTACTCACGCATCATCGGAGGGGCAATGGAGTTGATGTAGATGCCCTCCGTGATCGAGTCCCCCTCCGACAGATTACCGGAAAAGGCTCCAAGATTGGATCTCTCGGGAACGGAGGCTTCTGGCAACGGAAAAGTGTTTTCGTGGCTCATTTTGATATACACGGAATATTTGGGAATTTATAGGCCGAAGATTAGGGTTAGGAGGGTTGTCGTGGGCCCACAAGCCTGCAGGGCACGCCCCTAGGGCTTGTGGCCGCACGGTGGCTCTCCTGCCCTGGTCTCCAAGCTTGGTGGTTTCCTTTCGGTCCAGAAAAATCATTCCGAAGGTTTTATTCCGTTTGGACTCCATTTAATATTCTTTATATGCAATTCTTAAAAACAAGGAAAAAACAGAAACTGGCACTAGGCTCTAGATTAATAGGTTAGTCCCAAAAATAATATAAAATAGCATATTAATGCATATAAAACATAAAAAACAGATTATATAATAGCATGGAACAATAAAAAAATTATAGATACGTTGGAGACGTATCAGCATCCCCAAGCTTAATTCATGCTTGTCCTCGAGTAGGTAAATGATAAAAACAGTATTTTTGATGTGGAATGCTACCTAACATATTTATCCATGCAATATTCTGTATTGTGGCATGAATATTCAGATCCGTAAGATTCAAAAGAATAGTCTAATATTGACATAAAAACAGTAATACTTCGAGCACACCAATAAGGCAATCATGTCCTTTCGAAATAACATGGCCTTAGAAAGTTATCCCTACAAAATCATATGGTCTGGCTATGCTCCATCTTCCCCACACAAAGTATCTAAATCATGCACAACCCCAATGAACAAGTCAAGCAATTGTTTCACACTTTTGGTGTTGTCAAACCTTTTCAACTCTCACGCAATACATGAGCGTGAGCCATGGATATAGCACTATAGGTGGAATAGAATATGGAGGAGGTGCAAGGATAAAGGGAGAAGATAGTCTCACATCAACTAGGCGTATCAACGGGCTATGGAGATGCCCATCAATAGATATCAATGTCAGTGAGTAGGGATTTCCATGTAACAAATGCACTTAGAGCTATAAGTTTATGAAATCTCAAAAAGAAAACTAAGTGGTCATGCGAGATGAATATCCACTAGTTATTTGAAAGTGACAAAATAAGAGACTCTTTATCATGAAGATCATGGTGCTACTTTGAAGCACAAGTGTGGAAAAAGATAGTAGAAATCCTCCCTTCTCTCTTTCTCATTTTTTATATTATTTTGTTTTTATTTTGGTGGGCATATTTGGCCTCTTTTATTTTTTGTTTGGGCTTCGCTGGCCTCTTTTATTATTTGTAAAGTCTGGATACTCATCCTAACTTGTGAGGGAGCCATGGATTCCATCATCCTTTTCTCTCATAGGACAATGCTCTATTAATGAAAAATCATCACACTTTTATTTACTTATAACTCAAAAAGAAAATTACAACTCGATACCCATGACAAAGTATGACTCTATATGCAAGATGAAAGTGATGGTGCATGTCATGAGAATCTACATGGTGGAAGTTGCATGGCAATATATCTCAGAATGGCTATGGAAATGCCATAATAGGTAGGTATGGTGGCTGTTTTGAGGAATATTTGGTGGCTGTTTTGAGGAAGGAGGGTTTGATGTACCAACGAAAGTTGCGTGGTACTAGAGAGGCTAGCAAAGATGGAAGGGTGAGAGTGCGTATAATCCATGGACTCAACATTAGTCATAAATAACTCACATACTTATTGCAAAAGTCTATTAGTTATCAAACAAATCATTAGACACATGCTCCTATGGGAGTGGTTGGTAGGAGTTAACCATCGTGCGCTCCCGACCCTCAGACAAAGGTTGACAATCATGAAACAAATTATGCTCCGACTTCGTTACATAATGATTCACCATATGTGCATGCTACGGGAATCAAAAACTTCAACACAAGTATCTCTTCCAATTCACAACTACTCACTAGCATGACTCTCATATTACCATCCCTTTTATCACATAACTATATGCAAGGAATCAAACTTCTCATAGTGTTCAATGCACTCAATATTAAAGTTTTTATTATATCCCTCTTGGATGCCCATTATATTAGGACTAAATTCATAACCTAAAAAAATTACCATGCTGTTTTAAGAAACTCTTAAAATAATACAAGTGTCGGGGTCGGGGTGTCGGGGGTGCCGTGTTGGGGTCGGGGTGTCGAGGTGTCGTGTCGGGGTCGGGGCGTGGGGGGTGTCGTGTTGGGGTCCGAGGTGCCGTGTCGTAGTGTCAAGGTGTCGTGTCGGGGGTTGGGGTGTCGGTGGTGTCGTGTGAGCGATCCTCGACCCGGTTACGTCAGCGCCGACGCACCCCTCCTCCTCCTCCTCTTCTTCTTATTCTCCTTCTTCTTTTTCTTCTTTTCTTCTCCTCCTCCTCCTTTTCTTCTTCTCCTTCCTCTTCTTCTTCTTCTTACAACTAACTAACGAACTAACTAACTACACCTAATTAACTAATTAAATTACTATAACTACACCTAACTAAGCTAATTTACTAACTAAGCTAACTAAATTACAACTAACTAAATTGCAACTAACTAACTACACCTAATTAACTAACTAAATTACTATAACTACACTATTAAAAAATGAAAAAGGGGGAGGGGGCTCACCGGAGTGGGGCAATGGCCGACCGGGGGGGGGGCACGGGCGGCGGCCGGCTGTGGGGGTGAGGGGCGCGGGCGGCGGTGGGGGTGAATGACGCGGTCGGAGGTCGGCGGTGGAGCTGAGGGGCGCGGGCGGCGGCCGGTGGGAGGGGGGGGGGGGCGGGCAGCGGGCGATGGGGGGGCGCGTGCGGCGGCCGGTGGGGGGGCGTGGGCGGCGGCCGACGGTGGGCGCGGGCGGCAGGGGTGGGGGGCGGTAGGGGCGCGACGGCGGGGTGGCGGCCGGTGCGGGGGTGCGGTGGGGGTGGGGGCTGGGGCACAACGGCGGGGTGGCGGCCGGTGTGGGGGTGCGGTGGGGGTGGGGGCTGGGGCACAACGGCGTGCGGGCATGGGGGGGAGACGATGGGAGATGGGTGGGGCTGGGCTGCGTCGTTAGCTAATTAGGTATCACCTCTTTGCCGTCCGCTAGCGGACGACAAAGAGGAGGGGTGGTGGGCCGTTACAGTACTGCCGTCAACTGGGCCCCACCCACCTCTTTGCCGTCCGCTCGCCGATGGCAAAGAATCTTTGCCGTCCGCTAGCTGATGGCAAAGAGCTGGCAGATGGCAAAGCCCCTCTTTGCCGTGTGCCAGCTCTTTGCCATCTGCTTTGAGCTAGCTGATGGCAAAGACACTCTTTGCCGTCAGCTAGCGGATGACAAAGAGGTGGCAGACGGCAAATTGTCTGATTCCAGTAGTGAATGATTTCTATAAAATATAATACCACCATGCTCTGAAAAGATATAAGTGAAGCACTAGAGCAACATTGCCTAACTCAAAAGACATAAGTGAAGCACATAGAGTATTCTAATAAATTCATGATTCAGCGCGTCTCTGTCAAAAGATGTGTGCAGCAAGGATAATTGTGGCAAACTAAAAAGCAAAGACTCATATCATACAAGACGCTCCAAGCAAAACACATATCATGTGCCGAATAAAAATATAGCCTCAAGTAAATTTACCGATGGATTGAAGACGAAAGAGGGGATGCCTTCCGGGGCATCCCCAAGCTTAGAATTTTTGGTATCCTTGAATATGGCTTGGGGTGCCTTGGGCATCCCTAATCTTAGGCTCTTTCCACTCTTTATTCCATAGTCCATCAACTCTTCATCCAAAACTTGAAAACTTCAGAACACAAAACTCAACAGAAAACTCATGAGATCTGTTAGTATAAGAAAAATAAATCACCAGTTTAGGTACTGTTGTGAACTCATTATTTATTTATGTTTGTGTAATACCTACTGTATTCTAAATTTTCCGTGGCTCATACCCCCCGATACGACCCATAGATACATAGAAATACGCAAACAACACAAAGAAAACATAATCTATCAAAAACAGAACAGTCTATAGCAATCTATAAACTTCGAATACTTCCGAAACTCTAACAATTCTGAAAACTTAAGACAATCAGGGAAATTTGTATATCAATCTTGTGTAAAAATTTCATATCAATTTGATGCTCTGAAAAATTTAGAAAATTCCTGGACTGAGCGCAAAAGTTTCTGTTTTTCAGCAAGATCAAATCAACAACTACCATAGATCACCCCAAAGGTTTTACTTGGATGAAACACTAATTAAAACACCAAAACACAATTACTACAGAAGTAATAATTTTCAAAACACACCAAAATATAAGCAAAAAACAGAAAGCAAAATAAAATTCGGTTGCCTCCCAACAAGCGCTATTGTTTAACGCCCCTAGCTAGGCAAAACGCAATAGATCTAGGTATTGTCATCTTTGGTATGCAATCCATAAGTATCTCTCATGATAGATTCATAAGTTAATTTTATTTTCTTTCTAGGTAAGTGTTCCATGCCTTTCCTTAATGGAAATTGGAATCTAATATTCCCTTCCTTCATATCAATAATTGCACCAATCGTTCTAAGGAAAGGTCTACCAAGAATAATAGGATATGTAGGATTGCATTCTATATCAAGAACAATGAAATCTACAGGCACATAGTTCCTATTTGCAACAATAAGAACATCATTAATCCTTCCCATAGGTTTCTTTATAGTGGAATCTGCAAGATGCAAATTTAAGGAACAATCGTCAAACTCACGGAAACCTAGCACATCACATAAAGTTTTTGGAATCGTCGAAACGCTAGCACCCAAATCACACAAAGCATGGCACTCATAATCTTCAATCTTAATCTTAATAGTATGTTTCCACTCATCATATAACTTTCTAGGTATAGAAACTTCCAACTCAAGTTTTTCTTCAAAAGCTTCCATCATAGCATTAACAATATGTTTAGTAAAAGCTTTGTTTTGATTATAAGCACAAGGAGAATTCAACATGGATTGCAACAAGGAAATACAATCAATCAAAGAACAGCTATCATGATTAAAGTCCTTGAAATCCAAAATAGTGTGTTCATTGCTATTTAAAGTTTTGACCTCTTCAATCCCACTTTTATTAGCAAGATCTATAAACTCCGAATCATCGAGACTCCTTTTAACTATAGTTGACTCATCTCCAGTCCCATCTTTATCAAGATTAAAATTGGAAAACAAAGATTCAATAGGAGTCACATCAATCACTTTAAGATCTTCATCAATATTATCACGAGAACACACTTTTTCAAGCCATTCACGCTTAGCACGTATTCTAGCGGTTCTTTCCTTACACTCATCAATAGAAATTCTCATAGATTTTAAAGACTCATTAATATCATGCTTGGGTGGAATAGATCTAATTTTTAAAGAATCAATCTCAAGAGAAATTCTATCAACGTTCCTAGCCAAATCATCAATCTTGAGTAATTTTTCTTCAATCATAGTATTGAAGCCTTTTTGCGTACTAATGAATTATTTAATATTATTCTCAAGATTAGAGGGCATCTTATTATAATTTCCATAAGAATTGTTGTAGGAATTACCATAATTGTTAGAGGAATTGCTTGGAAACGGCCTAGCATTGAAATTACCTCTATAAGCGTTATTACCAATATTGTTCCTACCAAAAAAATTCACATCCATAGATTCATTATTATTTCCAATCAAAGAAGAAAAAGGAATATCATTAGGATCAATAGGAGCACTCTTACTAGCAAACAGTTTCATCAATTCATCCATCTTTTCACTCAAAATATTAATCTCTTCAATAGCATGCACTTTTTTACTAGTAGGAGATCTTTCGGTGTGCCATTGAGAGTAATTTGCCATAATATGATCTAGGAGTTTAGTAGCTTCTCCTAAAGTGATTTCTATAAAAGTACCACCCACGGCAGAATCTAAGAGATTCCTCAAAGCAAAATTCAATCCAGCATAGAAAATTTGTATAATCATCCATAAACTCAAACCATGCGCGGGGCAATTCCTAATCATAAGTTTCATCCTTTCCCAAGATTGTGCAACATGCTCATGATCAAGTTGCTTAAAGTTCATTATATCGTTCCTAAGGGACATGATTTTAGTGGGCGGAAAGTACTTGGAAATAAAAGCATCTTTACACTTATTCCATGAATCAATACTATTTTTAGGCAAAGATGAAAACCAAGTTTTAGCATGATCTCATAGGGAGAACGGGAATAGCTTCAATTTAACAATATCATTATCCACATCTTTCTTCTTTTGCATATCACACAACTCAACGAAAGTATTTAGATGGAATGCGACATCTTCATTAGCAAGGCCGGAAAATTGTTCTTTCATAACAAGATTGAGCAAAGCAGCATTAATTTCATAAGATTCGACACTAGTGGCAGGAGCAGTCGGGGTACTAATAAAATCATTATTATTAGTATTGGAAAAATCACACAACTTGTTATTCTCTTGAGTCATCGTGACAAAGCAAGCAATCTAGAACACAACAAAGCAAAAAGTAAACGAAAAGACGAACGAAAAGGGGCAAATAAAAAGGAAAACCTTTTTGGTATTTTCTGAAAATCATTTTAGAAGTGGAGGAGAGGAAAACAAGAGGCAAATGGAAAATAATGTAAATGCAAGAGATGATTGTGATAGGTACTTGGTAGGCTTGATGTAGATATCCCCGGCAACGGCGCCAGGAATCCTTCTTGCTACTTCTCAAGCATGCGTTGGTTTCCGAGAAGAGGAACGAGTGATGCAGCAAAGTAGATAAGTATTTCCCTCAGTTGTTGAGAACCAAGGTATCAATCCAGTAGGAGATACAAGCAAGTCATAGGTGTACCTACACAAAGGATCAAACTCTTGCACCCAACGCTATAAAGGGGTTGTCAATCCCTTCACGGTTACTTGCAAGGATGAGATATGATAGAGATAGACTGCTTGAACGAAAAGTAAAACAAAAGGTAAAAATAATGCAGCAAAGTATTTTTGGTATTTTTGGTTTTAGATCTTAAAGTATAAGATGGAAAATAGACCCGGGGGCCATAGGTTTCACTAGAGGCTTCTCTCATGATGGCAAGGATTACGGTGGGTGAACAAATTACTGTCGAGCAATTGATAGAAAAGCGAATAATTATGAAGATATCCAAGGCAATGATTATGCATATAGGCATCACGTCTGTGTCAAGTAAACCAAAACGGTTTTGCATCTACTACTATTACTCCACACATCGACCGACTCCTGCCGGCATCTAGAGTATTAAGTTCATGAAGAACAGAGTAACACATTAGGTAAGATGACATGATGTAGAGGGATAAAATGAAGCAATATGATGAAAACCCCATCTTTTTATCCTTGATGGTAACAATACAATACGTGCCTCGCTATCCCTACTTTGTCATTGGGTGAGGACACCGCAAGATTGAACCCAAAACTAAGCAATTCTCCCATTGCAAGAATTACCAGTCTAGTTGGCCAAACCAAACCAATAACTCGAAGAGACTTGCAAAGATATGAATCATGCATATAAGAATTCAGAAAATACTCAAATAATATTCATGGATAATCTGAACATAAACCCACAATTCATCGGATCTCAACAAACACACCGCAAAAGAGTATTACATCGGATAGATCTCCATGAATATCATGAAGAACATGGTATTGAAGAGCAAAGAGAGAGAAGAAGCCATCTAGCTACTAGCTATGGACCCGAAGGTCTATGGTGAACTACTCACGCATCATTGGAGGGGCAATGGAGTTGATGTAGATGCCCTCGGTGATTGAATCCCCCTCCGGCATATTACCAGAAAAGGCTCCAAGATTGGATCTCTTGGGAACGGAGGCGTCCGGCGGCAGAAAAGTGTTTTCGTGGCTTGTTTTGATATACAGGGAATATTTGGGAATTTATAGGCCGAAGATTAGGGCTAGGAGGGCTGCCGTGGGCCCACAAGCCTGCAGGGTGCGTCCTACTCCCCTGGGCGTGCCCCTAGGGCTTGTGGCCCCATGGTGGCTCTGCTGCCTTGGTCTCCAAGCTTGGTGGTTTCCTTTCGGTCCAGAAAAAAAATCATTCTGAAGGTTTTATTCCATTTGGACCCCGTTTAATATTCCTTATCTGCAATTCTCAAAACAAGGAAAAATCAAAAACCGACACTAGGCTCTAGATTAATAGGTTAGTCCCAAAAATAATATAAAATAGCATATTAATGCATATAAAACATCCAAAACAGATAATATAATATCATGGAATAATCAAAAATTATAGATATGTTGGAGACGTATCACAGAGGCGGGGAGACTAGATCCAGTGCGAGGGCATCAGCGGCTTCTATTTGGAAATTTTGCATGGCGTAGGGTATTTTTCATCGGGGATATTTTGCATGAAATAGCTGAAAATTTCGCTAGCGCGCTGAAATCACGTGCCAATTTTCTGACCTTTGAATGATTGACACGTATCCACCTACGCCGACACTTAATCTGAATCCATGGACCCTACATACGCCGACACATTTTAGGTTGCTAAATACATACCTATGCCAATAGAAAATGTGTCAAGGGCCACGCCTATGCCGACACATAGCACATCATCAAACAATTGCTGACACACACATTGTCGCTTCGTGGTTCCTGACACTTAGTGTGTCAACAGTGTTGTACATCTGCTGACACTTGACATGAAGACAAAAGTTAAAAGTTACATCGACAGTTAATTTGTGAAGATTAGTAGATCTTTTCCCACAGAAGTGTGTCACCTAAGCTCTACCGTGGTGTAGTGAACATTGTGTCCAGAAGAGGAACAAAACTCTCTGCGAGTACTTCTTGCGCTAGACCATGTTACACAACACCATGGAGAACATGATAGTGCACCAAGCTGTCTGCGCCTTCAAGGCAGGTACTATGTACCACGAGCTCATCCTGAAGTTTGGTCAGGTTGTGGGCCTATCCCTCAGTCGAGCCCGCCTCCGTAGCGGAAGAAGACCGCTATTCGGTACGCCAACGGCGAGGAACAAGAATGAGGAAGAAGACCGCCTCCATAGCGGCAACGACAAGGAAGAAGACTGTCTCCGTAGTGGCAAAGGCCAGGTGAGCAACGCCGCTCACTTGGGTGTGGTGATACTTGTGATCTGTGTTGGGTTTTGCGTGAAAAGGAACAGGTTATCGCAGCACAATGTGGGTAAGTATTTCCCTCAGTTAAGAAACCAAGGTTTACCTAACCAATTGGAACACCAATCCTCAACCGTCTTCAGCGGCTGCACACAAAAGAGCAAACAACTTGCACCCAACGCTCACAAGAGGGTTGTCAATCCCCTTGTTCTAGTTATTTGCAAGCAAGTGAGGTGTGTAGATAATTGTAAATTGCAAAATAAAATAAAAGCAAATAAATGGCAGCAAGGTAATAGTAGCAATTGTAAATATAAAAGTGAATAGACTCAGGGGCGTTGTATTCTCTAGTGGCATCTCTCATAGAAATAGCATATGGTGGGTAAACAAATTACTGTTGGACAATTGATAGAAAAGCGAATAGTTATGTGTTTTTCACGGAAATGATCGTGTGTATATAGGCATCACGTCCATAACCAAATAGGTCGACTCCTACCTGCACCTATTACTATTACTCCACTTATCGACCGCTATCCAGCATGCATCTAGGTTATTAAGTAAAACAGAGTAATGGTTGGAGAACGATGACATGATGTAGACAAAGTAAAGTCAATCAACATGAATTAACCCCGTCGTTTTATCCTTAGTAGCAGCAACACAAAAACATGCAGAAAACAACAACTGGCACTGGGCACTTGGTCAATAGTTAGTGCTAAAAAGTATTATAAATTGTTAAACAAATGCCCCAAAAGTATCTTAGAATGATAATATATCATCATAGAACAATCAAAAATTATAGATATGTTGGAGACGTATCAGGACCCCAAGCTTAATTCCTGCTCGTCCCTGAGTAGGTAAATGATAAAAAAGATTTTTTTTGATTTCACATCCTACCCATTATGTAATCTTTTGTATGTATGCTCATTGAGAAACGATGAATTAACAAACATCAACATAGCAATATTTATAAGTATAAGAAACAAAATCATTGATTTTTTTTCAAAGTATATGATCCTCAAAGAATGTTTACCCCCATATTAGCCAATGTTGAGGATGTCACTTATCGTTCGACTGTTAATCATCCATTTTTTGCAAATCCGAGGTTCCCAACACTAAAATACGCTATATTCAACACCAAAAAAATATTAGATAGAAGTGTTATCTTGATTCCTAGCCCTTGAATCCTTGTATAATGACAAAAAATAGGGCAATAGTACATATTGCATAACAAAGTCAACCAAACCACAAATAAACACAGTTTTTTTTTGCAAACATAGTGCTAGAAATATGCCTAATTTATCAGCAGATTCCCGATAAAATCGCTTGTGAGAGTGATTAATCGGACCAAAAGATAAACGGCGAAGATAAGGAATAATCTTATAGGTCACCCCATGATTAGTAATAAATCGGACGATAAATCGCTGAATTGGAATATTTTTTGAATAGTAGCAAGGGATGACTCCGTCTTCACCACATCAATACAAATTTTAAGCACCACGATGTCCAAGTCAGGCAATTGGATCATTCTTTTTCAGTATGCATCCACTTTTTATTATTCATGCAATACATGAGCGTGAACTGTTGGACATAGCATGTAGGTAGAATAGAATATGATGGTATATATCAAAGGGGTAAAAACTAGAGAAAATAATCTTACATCAACTAGGCATACCAACGGGCTATGGAGATGCCCATCGATAGATGTCAATGCAAGGAGTAGGGCTTGCCATGCAAATGATGCACTAGAGCTATAAGTGTATGGAAGCTCAACTGAAGCTAAGTGGGGTGTGCATCCAACTTGCTTGCTCATGAAGACCTCGGGCAGTTGAGGAAGCCCGTCATCGGAATATACAAGCCAAGTTTATAACGAAAAGGCAATTCCCACTAGCATATGGAAGTGACAAAATAGGAGACTCTCTATATGAAGAACATGGTGCCACTTCGAGGCACAAGTGTGGTAAAGGATAGTAGAAATGTCCCTTCTCTCTTTTTCTTTCATTTATTTTCTTTTTTTCATGGTGGGCTTTTTTTATTTTTTACTTTTGCCCCCCATATATATAATAATAATTATATGGTGGGCTCATTTGGACTCCCTCATTTTTTATTTTTCGTCCGGAGTCTCATCCCGACTTGTGGGGGAATCATAGTCTCCATCATTCTTTCCTCACTGGGACAATCCTCTAAGAAGGATGATCATCACACTTTTATTGACTTACAACTCAATACGAAAAACTGATAGGATGATATTACTCTATATGAATGCGTCTGCAGAGAACCAGGATGTGCAAGATCTAGCATGACATGTATCAAAAATATGATGAATGGTGGATTTTCGACAAATACTATGTCGGCTCTATATGATCATGCAAAGCAATATGATGATGAACAAACTAGTCATGTGAAGTGACAATGGAATTTGCATGGCAATATATCTCGGAATGGCTATGGAAATGCCATGATAGGTAGGTATGGTGGCTGTTTTGAGGAAGATATAATGAGGCTTATGGGAAATAGAGCGTATCATGTCATGGGGTTTGGATGCAGTGGCAAAGATTGCACCGATCCTCGAGGTGAGAATGGGATATGCATGGTACCGAAGAGGCTAGCAAACATGAAAAGGTGAAGATGCGTATGTCCATCGTGTCACATTAGTCATAAAGAACTCATATACTTATTGCAAATTTTTATTAGTTTCATCATAAATCAAAGTACTACTCGCATGCCCCGTGGGAGGAGGTTGGGAGGGGTTAACCATCGCGTGCCTCAGACTCTAAACAACACTAGGATTTTAACAAGGAATATAAATGCTCACATATCATCACCATGCCTCTTTAATTTTTGGGACAATTAATTTTATGCCCCTAGTTGTGTCCTCCTCGTCTGTTTTACCCATAGTTTGAGAAAGTCACCGGTTCTGTCCACACCACTTGAGAATTCTTTCGTTTTTACCCTTCTGTCACGGCTCCCCTTGGTCAGCGCCATTTGACCACATATGATGCTTCGTTTTGGACATTTTCACCCCTGTGGACACTGCCCCATACCCCTTCATCCTCCTCGAGCTCACTTGCATAAAGAAACAAAGCATGGGAGAGCTTGTGAAGAACAGATCGACAACCGCCGTGGGAGAGGCCTGATGTCGGGACCCCGATCCTAAGTCATAAGAGTCCATCTTGTAACACATAACATCACTTTGCGGCCTCACACACGGTAACTCCACGGCTGCAACCTTACCTTAGCCGGGACCGTTTGCGCCTTTTGGCTCATGTATGTGAATATGTTGCTAGCATTCAAACGACAGAGAACCCAGGCCGACATGACTAGTCATAGAACCCAAGTGGCACATCCGTATGGAAATAGGCATACGTAACCAAACAATGCAGGTGTCGGTCTCAAGCGTGTATAGACGAGTCATAGCCAGCTACAAGGACTCCATTACGCCGTGGGACATAAATGTCATCACTGCACGTAGACGAGTTGTGGCAGGCTATAGGGACTCCATTACACCGTGAGACATTTCTCTGAAGGGACAAACACAGCAGCAAAGAAGAATACATGACGGTCAATCAATGTGTCCGGAGCAGTAGCAAGCTACCAAGGCTCGGTGGAAGCACAAAGAGACAGTTTCCCGTAAAGAGTACTACTAAAGGCACATGACTAGGTGTCGGATCCCATACATACCGTTGCACGTCACACATACGCACGACATGCCCGATATGCATAGATACAACTATGGCATCACAACATAACCATACAACGACACAAATTTTATTTAAGAGGCTCAGAGGAGCCTTGCATAATATGTTCTTACAGATAGGGGTAACATGACCCGACACTCAAGTTATACAAGCAAGTTCGTACAAACCAAGCGGAAGCATAAAGCTGTCTGAGTACAGACAGTTGAATAGGTAAAAAGGCACATGGCCTGACTATTTACAGCCCGCCACAAGGCATAAGGTCGTAGCTGGGACACCAGCTATTCAGCGTCGTCGACATCTAGATAGAACCCACCTGATGGGTCCTGAGTCTCATCTGCAACATTTATTAAGCAAACATGAGTACAAACGTACTGACCAAGTCTTTAGAGCAGACCTAGACTATTCATGCTCATGTATCAACAAGGAGGATGGTGGAGTTTATGCAGCAATGCCAGCTTGGACTCTTGGCTAACCTGTACTACACATTCTAACTCTTTGTTCAAATTTTAGATATCGCACGTGAGTCCACTAACTCCACATCAATACACCACCATGGATTCACTCCCGTCATCTATGAGAGTGCCATCCACGGTACTCGCACTTGTCTTGAGATTTTTATGACTATCCATTAATTATCTATGAACAACATGAGTTCTCCAAGTAGTCCATATTCGAGGACGCGGCTATTCGAATAGATTCATACCCTGTAGGGGTGTACTTCTTCACACACGCTCTCGCCACTTATCGCTATGTGCTCATAAAACCATGCACCTCGGCAACCTTCAAGCGGAAGCCCAGCGAGGGAGTCGGCCATGACCGTCAATCACACAAGACCTCTAGTCCAGTCTATCGCCTATTTGAGACTGAACCCGCATGGTAGTCCGGCTGAAGTTTCCGCTACGGCCCCAAACGATGTGCGCAGGGTTCCCAAGCCCACCATTCGGGTGACACTTGGTACACCGTGCCACTGCCTACCGCATCGTAACCCACCCCTAGGGTCAGCGCTGCGCACAGCCTCCAGCATACTATAAACACCAGAAACTACTTGCAACACCTGGACCAAGGACTAAGCGGTTGATAAGTCGAGAGGGTCAATTAAGTATCCCAACGTGTGGAAGTAACTAGCCTTGGATCACAAACACGGAACTCAGTTCCTAAAAACGGTCCCAATGAGACAACCCACTATGTACTCCTACATAACCTCTCATCGCTACCTTTACCAATCAAGTTTATCATTAAGTTTGTCCCATTTGGACAATATGTTTCACTCCAGTTCATCACCCAGATGAATCAGACCTGACACAACTCTAAGCATAGCAAGCATAACAGGCAAAGTAGGTAAAGCACATCATGGCTCAAGCATGTACCAGGTATGCTAGGTTGCAAGGTTTAGCTATTTACTGTGACAATGACAGGTCATGCAAAGGGATGGGTTCATCTACCGCATATTACAGGCAATTGAACGTTTGTCCTGGTGTAATAAACAAGAGCAGGAGTGAGAGAATGGGATATTATCGGAATGATCAATGTGTTGGGGAACGTCGCATGGGAAACAAAAATTTTCCTACGCACACGCAAACCTATCCATGGTGATGAGCATCTACGAGAGGGAGAGTGGATCTACGTACCCTTGTAGATCGCTAAGCGGGAAGCGTTAAGAAACGCGGTTGGTGTAGTCGAACATCTTCGCGATCCAAATCGCCGAGCGTCCCGCGATCTCATCACGATCCGTCCCGCGATCCAATCACGATCCGTCCCGTGAACTCATCACGATCCGTCCCGCGATCTCATCACGATCCGTCTCACGATGTTGATCACGATCTGTCCCGCGAACTCATCACGATCCGTTCCGCGATCTCATCACGAACCGTCTCGCGATCTCGATCACGGTCCTTCCGATCTAGCGCCGAACGGACGGCACCTCCGCGTTCAGCACACGTGCAGCTTGATGACGATCTCCACCATCTTGATCCAGCAAGAGGAGGTGGAGAGGAGAGAGAGTTCACCGGCAGCGTGACGGCGCTCCGGTGATGGTGGTGGAGTGATTCCGGCAGGGCTTCGCCTAAGCGCCGCGGAAAACCGATCTAGAGGAGAAACTGTGCACCGGTGAAACGGGTAGCACGTGGCCGGAAATTCTGTCCAAAAACCACCCAATCCACTAGTATATATAGGAGGAGAGGAGAGGAGAGGCAGCCAAGGCCTTTGGGTCGGCCGAAATAGGAGGTGGGAAGAAATCCTACTTCACCTCCAATCCTAGTTGGAGTAGGATTGCCTCCTATTGGCTGATTTTCCACTTTTTGCTTTAGGACTTTCTCTCCTGCGCCATGGGCCTTTGTGGCTGTTTTCCCAGCCCACTAAGGGCTGGTTATTATTCTCCCACAGCCCATGGACCTCTTGGGGTCGAAATACCCCTCCCGGAGGCCTCCCGGTACACTACCGGCACTCCCGGTACACTACCGGCACTCCCGGTACACTACCGATGAGCCCGAAACTTTTCCGGAAACCAAACTGGGACTTCCTATATATGAATCTTTACCTCCGGACCATTCCGGAGCTCCTCGTGATGTCCGGGATCTCATCCGGGACTCCGAACAAACTTCGGTCACCACCATACATAACTCTACACTACCGAAACGTCACCGAACCTTAAGTGTGCAGACCCTGCGGGTTCGAGAACTATGTAGACATGACCGAGACACCTCTACGGTCAATAACCAATGGCGGGACCTGGACATCCACATTGGTTCCTACATATTCTACGAAGATCTTTATCGGTCGAACCTCTATGTCAAGGATTTAGTTAATCCCGTATAACGTCCCCTTTATTCTTCGGTATGTTACTTGCCCGAGATTCGATCGTCGGTATCTCCATACCTAGTTCAACCTCGTTACTGGCAAGTCTCTTTACTCGTTCCGTAATACAAGATCCCGTGACTAACACTTAGCCACATTGCTTGCAAGGCTTGTTGTGATGTTGTATTACCGAGTGGGCCCTGAGATACCTCTCCGTCACACGGAGTAACAAATCCCAGTCTCGATCCATGCCAACTCAACAAACACCATCGGAGATACCTGTAGAGCACCTTTATAGTCACCCAGTTACGTTGCGACGTTTGATACACACAAGGCACTCCTCCGATATCCGTGAGTTGCATGATCTCATGGTCATAGGAACATATACTTGACATGCAGAAAACAGTAGCAATAAACTGACACGATCATATGCTATGTTTGTAGTTTGGGTCTTATCCATCACATCATTCTCCTAATGATGTGATCCCGTTATCAAATGACATCTCATGTCCATGGCTAGGAAACCTTAACCATCCTTTGATCAACGAGCTAGTCCATTAGAGGCATACTAGGGACATGGTTTTGTCTATGTATCCACACATGCATTTAAGTCTCCGATCAATACAATTATAGCATGGATAATAAACGATTATCATGAACAAGGAAATATGATAATAACTAATTTATTATTGCCTCTAGGGCATATTTCCAACAGTCTCCCACTTGCACTAGAGTCAATAATCTAGTTCACATCACCATGTGATTCGCATTGTTATGAATCTAACACCCAATGAGTTTTGGGGCTCGATCATGCTTTGCATGTGAGAGAGGTCTTATAGTCAACGGGTCTGCGATATTCAGATCCGTGTGTACTTTGCAAATCTCTATGTCAAACCGTAAACACTGCTACCACACTCCACTTGGTACTATTTCCAAATGGCTGCTCCACTATACGTATCCAGATTGCTACTACTAGTCATCTGGATAGGTGTTAAAGCTTGCATCGACGTAACTCTTTACGACGAACTCTTTATCACCTCCATAATCAAGAAACATTTCCTTAGTCCTCTGGTTACTAAGGATAATTCCGACCGCTGTCCAGTGATCCACTCCTGGACCACTCTTGTACCCCCTGACAGACTCGTGGCAAGGCACACATAGGTGCGGTACACAGCATGGCATAATATAGAGCCTATGGCTAAGGCATAGGGGACGACATTCATCCTTTCTCTTTCTTCTGCCGTTGTCGAGCTTTGAGTCTCACTCAACTTCACACCTTACAAATCAGACGAGAACTATTTCTCTGGCTGATCCATTTTGAACTCTTTCAAAATCTTGTCAAGGTATGCACTCATTGAAAGTCTCATCAAGCATCTTGATCTATCTCTATAGATTTTGATGCTCAACAATTAGGTAGCTTTATCCAGGTCTTCATTTGAAAAACACTTTTCAAACAACCTTTTATGCCTTCCAGAAATTCTACATTATTTCCGATCAACAATATGTCAACCACATATACTTATCAGAAACTCTATAGTGCTCCCATTCACTTTATTGCAAATACAAGTTTCTCGTAAACTTTGTATAAACTACAAAAACTTTGATCACCTCATCAAAGTGTATATTCCAACTCCGAGATGCTTGCTTCAGTCCATAGAAGGATCACTGAAGCTCTCTCATCTTTTAGCATCCTTAGGACTGACAAAACCTTCTGGTTGTATCACATACAACCTTTCCTTAAGTAAACCGTTAAGGAAACGACGTTTTGACATCCATCTGCCAGATTTCGTAATTGAAAATGCAGCAACTGCTAACATAATTCCAACAGACTTTTAGCATCGCTACGAGTGAGAAAGCCTCCTCGCAGTCAACTCCTTGAACTTGTCACAAACAACTTTGCAACAAGTCGAGCTTTACAAATGGTGACATTTACCATCAGTGTCTGTCTTCATTCTAAAGGTCCATTTGTACTCAACGACCTGCCGTCTAACGAGCAAGTCTACCAAAGTCTATACTTGGTTTTCATAAATGGATCCTATCTCGGATTTCATGGTCTCTAACCATTTGTCGGAATCCGGGCCCATCATCGCTTCTCCATAGCTCGTAGGTTCATCGCTGTCCAACAACATGACCTCGAAGACAGGGTTGTCGTACCGCTTAGGAGCAGTACACATCCTTGTCGACCCACGAAGTTCGATAGTAACTTGATCCTGAAGCTTCATGATCATCATCATTAACTTCCTCTTCAACTAACGTAGGCTTCACAGAAACATCTTTCTGCGCTGCGCTACTCTCTGGTTGAACAAAGGTTTAACAACCTCATCAAGTTCTATCTTCCTCCCACTCAATTCTTTCGAGAGAAACCTTTCCTCGAGAAAGGATCCGTTTTAGTAACAACCACTTTGCACTCGGATCTGAGATAGAAGGTTCACCCAACTGATCTTAGGGTATTCTATGAAGATGCATTTGTCCGCCTTGGGTTCGACCTCATTAGGTGAAAACATTTTTCACACAAGTGCCGCAGCCCCAAGTATTAAGAAACGACAGCTTAGGTTTCTATCAAACCATAATTCATATGGTGTCATCTCAACGGATTTAGATGGTGCCCTATTTAAAGTGAATGTAGTTGTCTCTAATGCATAACCCCAAAATTATAGTAGTAAAACGACAAGAGACATCATAGTACGCACCATGTCCAATAGAGCATAACTATGATGTTCGGACACACCATCACACTATGGTGTTCCAGGTGGCGTTTAGTTGTGAAACAACTTTCACATTGTCTTAAGTTGTATGCCAAACTCGTGACTCAGATATTCACCTCCACGATCATATCGCAGTCATTTTTATCTTCTTGTCACGATGATCTTTAAACTTCACTCTGAATTTGCTTGAACCTTTCAAACGATTCAGACTTGTGTTTCATTAAGTAAATATACACTATATCTACTCAAATCATCAGTGAAGGTAAGAAAATAACGATATCCACTGCACACTACAAGACTCACTAGATTGCATACATCAACATGTATCATTTCCAATGAATCACTTGCCCGCTCCATCCAACGGGGTCCTTTAGTCATCTTGCCCAAGAGGCATGGTTCGCATGTCTCAACCGATTCAAAATCGAATGAGTCCAAATATCCATCAGCATGGAGTTTCTACATGCGCTTTATACCAATATGACATTTAGCGGCAGTGCCACAAATATGTGGTACTATCATTATTAACTTTGTATCTTTTGACATCAATGTTATGAACATGTGTAATACTACGATCAAGATTTCAACAAACCATTCTCACTGGGTGCATGACCATTGAAGGTATTATTCATGTAAACAGAATAACCATTATTCTCTAACTTAAATGAATAACCGTATTGCAATAAACATGATCTAATCATGTTCATGCTCAACGCAAAACACCAAATAACATTTATTTAGGTTCGTCACTAATCCTGAAGGTAGAGAGAGCGTGCGATGTTGATCACATCAACCTTGGAAACACTTCCAACACATATCGTCACCTCACCCTTAGCTAGTTCTCCGTTTATTCCGTAGCTTTTATTTCGAGTTACTAACATTTAGCAACCGAACCGGTATCCAATACCCAGGTGCTACTAAGAGTACTAGCAAGGTACACATTAGTAACTCGTATATCACATATACTTCTATCAATGTTGCCAGCCTTCTTATCTACCAAGTATCTAGGGTTGTTCCGCTTCAGCGACCTCTCACCTCATAATAGAAGCACTTAGTCTCGGGTTTGAGTTCAACTTTGGGTTGCTTCACTGGAGCAGCAACTGACTTGCTATCCATGAAGTTTCCCTCCTTGATCTTGCCCTTTTCGAAACTAGTGGTTTGATTAACCATCAACACTTGACGCTCCTTCTTGATTTCTACCTTCGCGGTGTCAAACATCGCGAACAGCTCAGGGATCAATACTTCTATCCCTGGTGTATTATAGTTCATCACTTAAGTTCTAGTAGCTTTAGTGACAGTGACTTGGAGAACTATATCAATCACTATCTTATCTGGAAGATCAACTCCCACTTGATTCAAGCGATTGTAGTACCCAGACAATCTGAGTACATGCTCAACGATTGAGCTATTCTCCTTCATCTTACAGGCAAAGAATCTTGTTGGAGATCTCATATCTCGCAACACAGGCACGAGCCTGAGATCACAATCTCTGCCCCTAGAACATCTCATATGTTCTGTGACGTTCAAAACGTTTCGGAGCCTCAATTCTAAGCCGTAATGCATGACGCACAAAACTATCAAGTAGTCATCGAAACGTGCCTGTCAGATGTTCACAACATCTATAGACAACGCTAGAGGGGGTGGCGCACCGAGCGGTGCATTAAGGACATAAGCCTTCTGTGCAGCAATGAGGACAATCCTCAGATCACGGACCCAGTCCGCAATATTGCTACCAACATCTTTCAATTCTATTTCTCTAGGAACATATAAAAATAGAAGGGAGCCACAACGCGAGCTAGTAATCTACAACATAATTTGCAAAGACACTTTGACCATGTTCATGATAATGAGTTCAATTAATCATATTATTTAAGAACTCCCACTCAAATTGACATCCCTCCGATCATTCGAGTGATACATGATCCAAATTCACCAACTCAAGTCCGATCATCACGTGAGTTGAGGTGGCTGCAATGGTGAACATCATTATGTTGATCATATCTACTATATGACTCATGTTCGACCTTTCGGTCTCTCGTGTTCCGAGGCCATGTCTGTACATGCTAGGCTCGTCAAGTTTAACCCGAGTGTTCTGCATGTGCAACACTGGCTTGCACCCGTTGTATGTGAACGTAGAGTCTATCACACCCGATCATCACGTGGTGTCTCAACACGACGAACTTTCGCAACGGTGCACATTCGGGGAGAACACAATTTAGCTTGAAATTAAGTGAGGGATCACCTTATAATGCTACCGTCGTCCTAAGCAAAATAAGGTGCATAAAAAGGATTAACATCTCATGCAATTCATAAGTGACATGATATGGCCATGAACTTGTGTTTAAGATCTCCATCTTCGAAACACCGGCATGATCTCCATCATCACCGGCACAACACCATGATCTCCATCATCTTGATCTCCATCAATGTGTTGCCATTGGGGTTGTGGCGCCAGCCCTGCTTCTACTTCTATTGCTACTGCTTAGCGATAAAGTAAAGCATTACATAGCGCTTAATGATTGACACGCAGGTCATACAATAATTAAAGACAACCCTATGGCTCCTGCCGGTTGCCGTACTCAACGACATGCAAGTCGTGAAATTCTATACATCACATGATCATCTCATACATCACATATATCTCATCATGTAATTGGCCATATCACATCACAACATACCCTGCAAAAACAAGTTAGACGTCCTCTAATTGTTGTTGCATGTTTTACGTGGCTGCTACGGGTATCTAGCAAGAACGATTCTCACCTACGCATAAACCACAACGGTGATACATAGATTGCTTTTCATCCTTCTCAAGGACCGCCTTTGTCGGATCCGATCCAACTAAAGTGAGAGAAACTGTCACCCGCAAGCCATCTAAGCAACAAGTTGCGTCGAGGGAACCGGTCTCTCGTAAGCGTACGAGTAATGTTGGTCCGGGCCGCTTCATCTCACAATCCCGCTGAACCAAAATACGACCAAGGGAGGAAGCAATCTAAGCATCAACGCCCACAAACCTTTTGTGTTCTACTCGAGATCTCATCGAACCATCAACCTAGCTCATGATGCCACTGTTGGGGAACGTCGCATGGGAAACAAAAATTTTCCTACGCACACGCAAACCTATCCATGGTGATGAGCATCTACGAGAGGGAGAGTGGATCTACGTACCCTTGTAGATCGCTAAGCGGGAAGCGTTAAGAAACGCGGTTGGTGTAGTCGAACATCTTCGCGATCCAAATCGCCGAGCGTCCCGCGATCTCATCACGATCCGTCCCGCGATCCAATCACGATCCGTCCCGTGAACTCATCACGATCCGTCCCGCGATCTCATCACGATCCGTCTCACGATGTTGATCACGATCTGTCCCGCGAACTCATCACGATCCGTTCCGCGATCTCATCACGAACCGTCTCGCGATCTCGATCACGGTCCTTCCGATCTAGCGCCGAACGGACGGCACCTCCGCGTTCAGCACACGTGCAGCTTGATGACGATCTCCACCATCTTGATCCAGCAAGAGGAGGTGGAGAGGAGAGAGAGTTCACCGGCAGCGTGACGGCGCTCCGGTGATGGTGGTGGAGTGATTCCGGCAGGGCTTCGCCTAAGCGCCGCGGAAAACCGATCTAGAGGAGAAACTGTGCACCGGTGAAACGGGTAGCACGTGGCCGGAAATTCTGTCCAAAAACCACCCAATCCACTAGTATATATAGGAGGAGAGGAGAGGAGAGGCAGCCAAGGCCTTTGGGTCGGCCGAAATAGGAGGTGGGAAGAAATCCTACTTCACCTCCAATCCTAGTTGGAGTAGGATTGCCTCCTATTGGCTGATTTTCCACTTTTTGCTTTAGGACTTTCTCTCCTGCGCCATGGGCCTTTGTGGCTGTTTTCCCAGCCCACTAAGGGCTGGTTATTATTCTCCCACAGCCCATGGACCTCTTGGGGTCGAAATACCCCTCCCGGAGGCCTCCCGGTACACTACCGGCACTCCCGGTACACTACCGGCACTCCCGGTACACTACCGATGAGCCCGAAACTTTTCCGGAAACCAAACTGGGACTTCCTATATATGAATCTTTACCTCCGGACCATTCCGGAGCTCCTCGTGATGTCCGGGATCTCATCCGGGACTCCGAACAAACTTCGGTCACCACCATACATAACTCTACACTACCGAAACGTCACCGAACCTTAAGTGTGCAGACCCTGCGGGTTCGAGAACTATGTAGACATGACCGAGACACCTCTACGGTCAATAACCAATAGCGGGACCTGGACATCCACATTGGTTCCTACATATTCTACGAAGATCTTTATCGGTCGAACCTCTATGTCAAGGATTTAGTTAATCCCGTATAACGTCCCCTTTATTCTTCGGTATGTTACTTGCCCGAGATTCGATCGTCGGTATCTCCATACCTAGTTCAACCTCGTTACTGGCAAGTCTCTTTACTCGTTCCGTAATACAAGATCCCGTGACTAACACTTAGCCACATTGCTTGCAAGGCTTGTTGTGATGTTGTATTACCGAGTGGGCCCTGAGATACCTCTCCGTCACACGGAGTAACAAATCCCAGTCTCGATCCATGCCAACTCAACAAACACCATCGGAGATACCTGTAGAGCACCTTTATAGTCACCCAGTTACGTTGCGACGTTTGATACACACAAGGCACTCCTCCGATATCCGTGAGTTGCATGATCTCATGGTCATAGGAACATATACTTGACATGCAGAAAACAGTAGCAATAAACTGACACGATCATATGCTATGTTTGTAGTTTGGGTCTTATCCATCACATCATTCTCCTAATGATGTGATCCCGTTATCAAATGACATCTCATGTCCATGGCTAGGAAACCTTAACCATCCTTTGATCAACGAGCTAGTCCATTAGAGGCATACTAGGGACATGGTTTTGTCTATGTATCCACACATGCATTTAAGTCTCCGATCAATACAATTATAGCATGGATAATAAACGATTATCATGAACAAGGAAATATGATAATAACTAATTTATTATTGCCTCTAGGGCATATTTCCAACACAATGGGGTTGCTTGCCTTGATAGGAAGCGGGAAGGTATTCCCCTTCATTGGAATACTCGGGGGTATCCTCAGAAGCAGGGCCTACCGCAATGCAGATAAGTAACAATCAATACACGGCAACTGCAAAAATATGATGCATGATCATGACATGGCAATATGGATGGATGAGCTAATGCAACTTATTATTCAAGTTAAATGTAGTGGTTTTGAATATAGGTTCAAAATCGTTCTCCATTTCATATTCCATATATTGACCTATTGCCAAATGTCAATGTTCATCTACATAGGTTGCTGTAACATGCATGATAACAACACCATTGGATTCATTGGATTTTTCTGATAAATTTTCATCTATAAATTATTTCAATCTGAGTTATAGATTAATTTCTATGAATTTTCTAAGTTTTAAATATTTTCTGGAATTAATTTAATTCAGAAATTCTTTTATCGTATCAGCATGACGTCAGCTGGTCAACAGCCTGTTGACAGGTCAAACCTGACTAGTGGGGTCCACTAGTCAGCGACCCAGCCACTAACATAGGCAATTAACTACTAATTAATAAATAATTAGGAAAGGGGCCCACTGGTTAGTGGGTCATTAACTTAATTAATTTAATTAATTAAGTCTTTTAATCAGAAATTAACTAAATAGGGCAGGCTAGACCTGCCAGTGACCTAGGGGTCAAACCCCGTGGTTAACACCGGCCGGACTCACCGGCGTTGAGCCGCCGGTGACTCCAGAGATGGCGGAGGTGCCGGGTTCCCTCCTCCGGTGACCATTTTGCCGGCGGAAGGCACCAGGCGAACCTATGCTCATGCGCGCATCCATTCCGACACCTCTCAGAGGCTGAGACGGTCAGAATCGACGCCGGCGACGAGCTCGGCGGCTGTCGGAGCTCGCGTGAGCACGGGTTCATCAATCTAGGGCGCAAAAAGACCGGAGCTTGGCACCTACATGATCTATGCGGCCCCACGAGCTCGGTGGTGGCCTCGGAAGGACCAGCTGGTCACCGGAGCAACGACGGCGACATGACTTCGGGTGCCGACGGAACCGAGGCCTACAGAGGGGGAAATGGCCGGGGAAGAGAGGGGATCGATTCGGGGGCTCACTGCGGGCTCAGAGCCGACGATAGCTTGCTCGAGGAGGGTTTGGAGGCGATGAATCGACGGTGGCGGTGCTCGGGCCCGAGGAGGAAGAAGGGGTCGAGGTCGTCGCTCCAGGGCCTCTGATGGCGCGTGGCTCGGTGCAGAGGTCAGGGACGACGAGGTGGAGCTTCTGGTAGGCTCAGGGGGGCACGGGAGCGGCTGCGGCTATGGCGGCGAGCAAGCGGAGGCGACGGCCATGGCGAAGCAGAGGGGAGGAAAGAGGCAGGGGGCAAGTGAGTGAGAGAGAGAAAGCGATGGGGACGGCAGCGGCGTCCTCATTTGCTCGCCAGCGCGGCAGGGGGAGGCAGACACGCAGGAAGTTGCGTGTCAGCTCCGACGCGAGCACACGGCGGGCACACGCTCATCCTCCTGGTCGCCAGGAGGACGATGACCCCTTTGGTCCAGGTGGGCCGGCCTGGTCTGGGTTGAGGTAGGCTTCCTTCTTTTTTATTAAATTCCAGTTTCTGTTTTTCTTTTCTAATATTTGTTTTATTTTTATTTAAGCACAAATGCTAGGTACAAAATACTCCAAATATTTTATAGAGCTTAGTTTGAATATTTCAAACCTCTACAAAAAGTTTCAGAATATTTTGAATACTGAAATAATTATAATGCTTTATTTGGCATTTTTAGTAGCTTTAATATTTATTTTCGAAATACTATATAGATCCAGATATTTAGAATGACCCCTCGAATATTTATGTCCTGATTTATTAGACATAGGGGACATTTTATGGGCATTTTGGATTTGTTGGTTTTTCACAACTATTGAATTGGTTTGATTCAAGTGAGGTGTTAGGGTTTTTGTTAATACCTATTTCAAGTTGATGCAAAAAGTGGAAACATGATGCCCACACATGATAACCTAAGTATACTAACTAGGGATGTGACAACTCACCCCCACTCAAAAGAATCTCGTCCCGAGATTTGGAAGTTGTCGTGAAGAGCGCGGGGTACTCTAGTCGAAGACGATCCTCTCTTTCCCATGTGGCTTCCTTCTCGGAATGGTGTGACCACTGAACCTTGAGAAACTTGATGTTCTGACACCAAGTGGTATGCTCAGCTTGATCAAGAATATGAACAGGGTATTCTCGATACGTAAGGTTATCTTGGAGATCAAGCGCTTCGTGGTCCACTTCGCGGATAGGGTCCAAGAAGCAACCCTGAGTTGCGAGACGTGGAAGACATCATGAACCTTGGAAATATGCGGCGGAAGTTGCAATTGGTAGGGACCTCTCCTTATTTAACAAGAATGCAAAAAGGTCCAATGTAACGAGGAGCCAACTTGCCCTTGATACTGAATCGATGGGTACACTTTAGAGGTGTAAACCGAAGATAAGCCTTCTCGTCAACTTCATAGGTCATAGCCTTATGATGACGATCATATTGGCTCTTTTGACGAGATTGAGCCGTTTTCAACTTTTCACGAATAATGTGAACTTGCTCCTATGCATCCTGGATCATATCCGGGCCAAAGAGTTGCCTCTCTCCGGTTTCTGACCAGTTAATAGGTGTTCGACACCTTCGTCCATAGAGAACTTCAAAAGGAGCTTTGCCCAAGCTTGATTGATAACTATTTTTATAAGCAAATTCGGCAAATGGAAGACATTTCCCCCAATTCATACCGAAGGATATAACTCAAGCTCGGAGCATGTCTTTGAGGATTTGATTGACTCGCTCAACTTGACCACTTGGCTGCGGATGGAAAGCAGTGCACAAGGATAGATGAGTCCCCATAGCATTTTGGAAGCTTTCCCAGAATCGGGAAGGAAAGATACTTCCATGGTCTGAGTTAATCTCCAAAGGAATAGCATGAAGAGAAACTATTCGAGAAACGTATAGCTCCGCTAGCTGGCTAGCAGTTATACTTTCCCGAACAGGAAGAAAATGAGCCACTTTGGAAAGACGGTCTATGACCACAAAGATAGCATTATTACCTCTCTTGGTCCTGGGAAATCCGGTAATGAAATCCATACCGACCTTATCCCATTTCCACCCAGGGATAGCTAAGGGTTGAAGGGTGCCAGCAGGCATTTGATGTTCTTCCTTAACGCGACGACAGACGTCACAGTTGGCAACGAACTGAGCAATTTCTCTCTTCATCCTAGTCCACCAAAACCTCCAGCGTAGGTCCTGATACATCTTGGTACTACCGGGATGAATTGTGAGAGGAGATTCATGAGACTCCTTAAGGATCAACTATCTTAAGCTACTGCTCTTAGGAACCACCAATCGGTTCTGAAAGAACACGACACCCTGATCGTCCATGGAGAAATCTTTAGCGTTTCCGCTAGCAATATTCTCCTTGATCCGAGATATACCCTTATCATACCTCTGAACAACTACTATTTGATCCCTAAGAGTAGGTTTCTCCACCAGGTTGGAAAGGAATCCTTGAGGAACAATGTGAAGGTTCAACTTTCGAAATTCCTCATAGAGAAGTGGTTGACTTTGTTGTAACATTAGATTGTTACAATAAGACTTACAACTTAGTGCATCAGCCATGACATTGGCTTTCCCCGGGGTGTAAGTTATCCCTATGTCGTAATCTGTAATCCACTCAACCCACCGTCTTTGCCTCAGATTCAAATCCGGCTGGTTGAAAATATATTCCAGACTTTGGTGATCAGTGTAAATTTCGCAACGGTTACCCAGAAGGTAATGTCGCCATGTTTTTAGTGCATGGACTACAACTACAAGCTCAAGATCATATGTTGGATAATTATCCTCATGTGGATGCAAATGTCGAGATGCGTATGCAATCACATGACGATCTTGCATGAGAATGCAACCTAATCCTTGTCGCGAGGCATCACAATAGGTAACGAAGTCGTTAGAGAAGTCTGGTGGCACCAGCACTAGAGCAGAGGTCAGGCGTCTTTTTTGTTCTTGAAAACTGTGCTCACATTGTGGGGTCCACTCGAACTTTTTATCGTTCTTGAGGAGTTCAGTCAGAGGTTTTGCAACCTTGGAGAAGTTCTCAACAAAGCGGCGACAATAGCTCGCTAAGGCAAGGAAACTCCGAACTTGCTTAACCGATTCAGGTTGAGTCCAATCAAGGACGGCCTGAACTCTCTCAGGATTGACAACAATACCTTTACCAGAGATCACATGGCCTAGATAGGTCACTTCTGGTAACAAAAATTCCCACTTGGAGAATTTGGCCTACAGATGATGCTCTCGAAGTTTCATCAATACCAACCTTAGATGCTGGGCATGTTCCTGTTCGTTCTTCGAGTAGATGAGTATATCGTCGAGGTAAACCACGACGAATTTATCCAGATACTCCATGAAGATCGAATTCATCAAGCGGGAGAAGGTGGCTGGGGCATTGGTTAAATCGAAGGACATGACGGTGTACTTGTATTGGCCATAACGAGTATCAAAAGCCGTTTTTGGAATGTCCCTGTTTCTAATTCTGATTTGATGGTATCCCAACCTCAAATCCATCTTGGAAAAGATAGAGGATCTAGTGAGTTGATCATACAAATCTTTGATCCTGGGAAGCAGATACTTGTTCTTTATGGTGACCAGATTCACGGGCCGATAATCCACAACCATCCGATCCAATGCATCCTTCTTCTTGACGAAGAGGATGGGGCAGGCCCAAGGAGAAGAACTAGGACATATGAAACCTTTCTTCAAAGCTTCATCGAGTTGTTTCTTGAGTTCGGCTAGTTCTAAGGGTGCCATCTTATAGGGTCTTCTGGCTATTGGGACAGTCCCTGGAATGAGCTCTATCACAAACTCTACATCTCTAACAGGTGGAATTCCTGGCAGTTCTTCTGGAAAGACATCCGAAAAGTCACGGACTACCAAAATATCTTCTAATTCTGGAAGAGGGCTAGCATTGAGAGAATAGAGTTGGCGTTTGACAGCTTGAGTAGAGACATTAACTATCTCACCCGATGGATGTGTAAGCTGAACATTCCTAGCATGGGTATCAATCTTAGCATAGTGGGCTTTCATCTATTCCATGCCTAAGATGATATTGATGTCGGAAGACTCGAGGGATATCAAATGTTCTAGGAAGACTAGCCTGTCCACAAGAATCTCATTTATCATGGTTTACCCTAGAAGTTTGCCATTTTGAACCAGGAGTCTGAACTACTAAAGGAGTAGGCATATCACAAAAAGATATGTTATGCAACTGTGCATAACTTTCTGAGATGAATGAATGAAATGCTCCAGTATCAAAGAGAACAGATGCTGGATGACTATTGACAAGGAGCGTACCTAGGATAACATCAGGATCCTCAAGGGCTTCTTTAGCAGAAACATAATTCACTCGACCACGAGCAGGAGCTGGCTTCACAAAGAAGGCTTTTCCCGGCTTCCCACATCCAGTGGGCTTGGCATTGTTTTGGGGACACTCACAGGAATAGTGTCCTGGTTCTCCACATTTGTAGTAGACAACGGTAGCACGGGGAGCAGCATTGACAGGGGGACCTCCAAATGTCCTGGCTGGACGGTTGGGCGGAGCTGGGCGAGGCACCTGGAAGGATGGTCTCGCGGTGTACCTTGGTGGCAGAGCTGCATTGGGCACCCACACCCGGCGTTTTTTGGAGCCCGAGCCAAAGGCGGGGCTGAAGTCACGGGTATGCTTCTTAGTTGCCTCGTAGTCAGTCTGTCCTGTTTCGGCATTGATAGCCTTGTTGACGAGGGCCTGGAAAGTAGTGCACTCATGCAGGCACAGATCTCGACGAAGCTCAGGATTAAGTCCCTTGCGGAACCTAGATTGGTTCTTGGCATCAGTCGACACTTCCTCCGGAGCATAACGAGCAAGGTTGCCGAACTCGCGGCTATAGGCATCCACTATCAGTCTGCCTTGGGTAGCACAGAACTCCCCTCTCTTGCGATCCATCAGGCCTTCCGAGATGTGATGGGTATAGAAGGCCTCACTAAAATCTACCGAAGTTGCTGCAGGGTCTGCGGGACGCATGGCTTCATAATTTTGCCAACATAGATTGGCGGGTCCTTCCAGAAAGTATGTAGCAAAAGTAACCTTGTTGGCCTCAGACACATTGGCAGCTCGGATTTTGCGGAACATGTTAGTCAGCCAGTCATCAGCGTCGAGCAGGTCGACCGAATGATGAAACTTAGGTGGGCACAACTTGACGAAGTCATCGAGGGACACACTATCATTACGCTCATTGTGGGGAGGAACCGCGGTATTCTGCTCAATACGTTCCAACAGCATGTTGGTCTCCCTTTTATTCCGCTTAGCTTGGAGCATCACTTCTGCCAAAGAGGGCGCCTACGGCAGGTTCGCTTGTCTTGGCTGACTTCCCTCGCCCTGCTTGAAGGCAGGCACAGGGTTATTCCTACTTGACACCATCTTGGGAAAACAAACCCACAACATAGACAAGGAAGATAACAACTCTAAGACATGAGATGAGGAATGTACTAAACAACATGGCATGAAAGGGTAAACACCCAATCAACATGGTAAAAACAAGATGCCATATGAACACCATGATTCATACACACCATGACATAGTTCAGTACAAGCCCAAGCTGAAGTACAACCTATGGAAAGATGATACAACTAATCGGAGGCATTACAAGCTTCCTATACATTATCTATCTACACCTCCGGAACTCGACTCTCAACCTCAGTCATATCCCACAAGACACGCAGGACTGTGGCGATACAACTACTACAATACTAGAACTAACATCCCTACTCAAGCATCACGATAGAACACCTCATATAGGTTACCCCCGTGACCCGGGAGATGAACTTGAGGATCTGGAAACACCCTGGCCTGCGATCCCTGGAAACCGTAAGGACGTGGATGTGGCCTCGGTCCCCTTGTTGGTGGCAACAACGGTCCTCGAAGAGGAGTGATGCCGCCAACATCGGGCCAGTCTACGCGTGCTGGCAGATGAGTCCGCGATGGGCTCAGCATCTCCAAATCTCCATAGCATGTCTGCACGATAGGTGCTAGCTGTGTCAGGGCTGTCCTAAGACGTGCACGGGTAGCATATAGCTCCATGCGCAGGGCACGTGCATCAGATCCCTGTTCTCCAACATCTGAGCAGTCACCTGAAGCCTAGGGTCCTCATGAGAATGATCATAATAGGCTGCACTAAGATAACCATCCTCTCCTCCTAGAGTAGCAGGAACATAGCTGAACTCAGTGTTTTGAAGAAGTCCATGGTGAGATCTCATAATAGTCAACATGGTGTACGCGGCCTCTTGAACTGCCATGTCTATGGTGACACGTAACCCATATGACCAATGCAGCGGCTCTGCAGCTCCAGGATATGATGGATATATCCTAACAGTACATAGGTACTGGCTTTGGTTGAAGTCTCGATACTGCTCCTCCACTGTATACTCTGGGTACCAAGGGCAACTAGTCTCCATCATAACTCTAACCAACATGGCCGTGTGACCTGGTACATCGATGCACCTAGTCAGACGGACCACCTGACTGGAAGGACGAGGGGGCATCTGAAACAGAGATTGGTGCAAAGTCATTAGAGATCCTAGCAGAAATTGGACAGCATAACGACTGTAATTGCTCAAAAAGATTTTGAGACAACTGCAAAGATTGGATAGCATAACCACTCAGCTTTCTAGACTCAAGTTTCTAACCCAACTGATTGTCACACCAAACAATAATCTAGTACCGGAGTTCACTTGCGAACAAGCTAGCTAGTAGTCCATGGTTAGTAAATCGTCATCCTAAGAAATATATGAGAAGCCTAGTTCTTAACCCCGTAGAAAAGATGAGGGTGACTCAGAATAGAATGACTCGGGAAGAGGAGTAAAAAGAGCCTTACGTTCCCATCCACAATCAATTGCCTGACATTTCTATAGTGTTTCTAGACTCAACTTCGATCGGTTTGGCTTGGTAGTCCTACAGTCAGTCAGGCTCTGATACCAATGCTATCGGGACCCCGATCCTAAGTCATAAGAATCTAGCCTATAACACATCACATCACTTTGCAGCCTCACGCACGGTAACGCTGCAGCCTTACCTTAGCCGGGACCGTTTGCGCCTTTTGGCTCACGTATGTAAGTATGTCGCTAGCATTAAAATGACAGAGAACGCGGGCCGACATGACTACTCATAGAACCCAAGTGGCACATCCGTACAGAAACATGCATACGTAACCCAGCAATGCAGGTGTAGGTCTCAAGCGTGTGTAGACGAGTCATACCCAGCTACAAGGACTCCATTACGCCATGGGACATAAATGTCATCACTGCACGTAGACGAGTTGTGGCAGGCTACAGGGACTCCATTACACTACGAGACATTTCCCCGAAGGGACAGACACAGTAGCAAAGAAGGATACATGCTGGTCAATCAATGTGTCCAGAGCAGTAGCAAGCTACCAAGGCTCGGTGGAAGCACAAAGAGGCAGTTTCCCGGAAAGAGTACTACTAAAGGCACATGACTAGGTGTCAGATCCCATACATACCGTTGCACGTCACACGTACGCACGACATGCCCTATATGCATAGATACAACTATGGCATCACAACATAACCATACAACAACACAACTTTTATTTAAGAGGCTCAGAGGAGCCTTGCATAATATGTTCTTATAGATAGGGGTCACATGACCCGACACTCAAGTTATACAAGCAAGTTCATACAAACCAAGAAGAAGCATAAAGCTGTCTGAGTACACACAGTTGAAGGGTAAAAAGGCACATGGCCTAACTATCTACAGCCCGCCATAGGGCATAAGGTCGTAGCTGGGACCCCAGCTATTCAGCATCGTCGACATCTAGATAGAACCCACCTGATGGGTCCTGAGTCTCATCTGCAACATTTATTAAGTAAACATGAGTACAAACATACTCAGCAAGTCTTTACAGCAGACCTAGACTATTCATGCTCATGTATCAACAAGGAAGGTGGTGGAGTCTATGCAGCAGTGCCAGCTTTGACTCTTGGCTAACCTGTACTACACATTCTAACTCTTTGTTCAAATTTTAGATATCGCACGCGAGTCCACTAACCCCACATCAATACACCACCATGGATTCACTCCCGTCATCTACGAGAGTGCCATCCATGGTACTCACACTTGTCTTGAGATTTTTATGAGTATCCATTAATTATCTATGAACATCATAAGTTCTCCAAGTAGTCCATATCCGAGGACGTGGCTATTCGAACAGATTCATACCCTGCAGGGGTGTACTTCTTCACACACGCTCTCGCCACTTATCGCTATGTGCTCATAAAACCATGCACCTCGGCAACCTTCAAGCGTAAGTCCAGCGAGGGAGTCGGCCACGACTGTCAATCACACAAGACCTCTAGTCTAGGCTATCGCCTATTTGAGACTGAATCCACAGGGAAGTCCAGCCGAAGTTTCCGCTACGACCCCAAATGATGTGCGCAGGGTTCCCAAGCCCACCATTCGGGTAACCCTTGGTACACCGTGCCACTGCCTACCGCATCGTAACCCACCCCTAGGGTCAGCGCTACGCACGGCCTCCAGCATACTATAAACACCAGAAACTACTTGCAACACCTGGACCAAGGACTAAGCAATTGATAAGTCGAGAGGGTCAATTAAGTATCCCAACGTGTGGTAGTAACTAGCCTTGGATCACAAACACGGAACTCAATTCCTATGAACGGTCCCAATGAGATAACTCGCTATGTACTCCTACATAGCCTCTCATCGCTACCTTTACCAATCGAGTTTAGCATTAAGTTTATCACATCTAGACAATATGTTTCACTCCAGTTCATCACCCACATGAATCAGACCTGACACAACTATAATCATAGCAAGGATAGCAGGCAAAGTAGGTAAAGCACATCATGGCTCAAACATCTACCATGTATGCTAGGTTGCAAGGTTTAGCTATTTACTGTGACAATGACAAGTCATGCAAAGGAATGGGTTCATCTACTACGTATGACAGGCAATTGAACGTTGTCCTAATGCAATAAACAAGAGCAAGAGCGAGAGAATGGGATATTATCGGAATGATCAATGGGGTTGCTTGCCTTGCCGGGAAGAGGAAAGGTATTCTCCTTAGTTGGAATACTCGGGGGTATCCTCAGAAGCAGGGCCTACCACAATGCAGATAAGTCAATCAATGCACGGCAAGTGTAGCAATATGATGCATGATCATGACATGGCAATATGGATGGATGAGCTAATGCAACTTATTATTCAAGTTAAATGAATTGGTTTTGAATATAGGTTCAAAATTGTTCTCCATTTCATATTCCATATATTGACCTATTGCTAAATGTGAATGTTCATCTACATAGGTTGCTTTAACATGCATGATAACAACACCATTGGATTCATTGGATTTTTCTGATAAATTTTCATATATAAATTATTTCAATCTGAGTTATAGATTAATTCAGAAATTCTTTTATTGCATCAGCATGATGTTAGCTGGTCAACAACCCGTTGACAGGTCAAACCTGACCAGTGGGGTCCACTAGTCAGTGACCCAGCCACTAACAAACGCAATTAACCACTAATTAATAACTAATTAGGAAAGGGACCCACTGGTTAGTGGGTCATTAATTTAATTAATTAATTATTTTAAGCAGGAATTAACTAAATAGGGTAGGCCCCACCTGCCAGTGACCTAGGGGTCAAACCCCGTGGTCAACACCGGCCGGACTCGCCGTTGTTGAGACGCCGGTGACTCCAGAGATGGCGAAGGGGTCGGGTTCCCTCCTCCGGCGACCATTTCACCGGCGAAAGGCACCAGGTGAACCTATGCTCATGCACGCATGAGTTCCGACAACTCTCAGAGTCTGAGACGGCCGGAATCGATGCCGGCGACGAGCTCGGCGGCTGCCGGAAGTCGGGCGACACGGGTTCGTCGATCTAGGGCGCAAAAATACCGGAGCTTGGCACCTACGGGATCTACGCGGCCAAACGAGCTCGGTGGTGGCCTCGGAAGGACCAGCTAGTCACCGGAGCAATGCCGGCGACGAGCTCGTGCGGCGGGGCACTTCGAGTCCCGACGGAACCTAGGCGTACATAGGGGGAAACGGCCGGGGAAGAGAGGGGATCGATCCGGGGGCTCACTGCAGGCTCAGAGCCGACGATAGCTTGCTCGAGGAGGGCTCAGAGGCGGCGAATCAAAGACGGCGGTGCTTGGGCCCGAGGAGGAAGAAGGGATCGAGGTCGTCGCTCCAGGGCCTCTGACGGTGCGTGGCTCGGTGCAGAGGTCGGGGACGACGAGGTGGAGCTTCTGGTGGGCTCAAGGGGGCGCGAGAGCGGCTGCGGCCACGGCGGCGAGCAAGCAGAGGCGATGGCCATGGCGGAGTAGAGGGGTGGGAAGAGGCAGGGGCGAATGAGCGAGAGAGAGAGAGTTATGGGGATGGCAGCAGCGTCCTCATCCAGTGGCCAGCGTGATGGGCGGAGGCAGACACGCAGGGAGCTGCATGTCAGCTCCGGTAGGAGCACACGGCGGGCACGCGCTTGTCCTCTTGGCCGCCAGGAGGACGACGACCCCCTTAGGCCAGGTGGGTCGGCCTGGCCTGGGCTGAGGCAGGCTTCCTTCTTTTTTTTAAATTCCAGTTTCTGTTTTTGTTTTCTGACATTTGTTTTATTTTTATTTAAGCACAAATTCTAGGCACAAAATACTCCAATATTTTAGAATATTTCAAACCTCTACAAAAAAGTTTCAGAATATTTTGAATACTGAAATAATTATAATGCTTTATTAGGCATTTTCAGTAGCTTTAATATTTATTTTTGAAATACTATATAGATTCAAATATTTAGAATGACCCCTGATATATTTATGTCATCATTTATCAAACGTAGGGGACAATTTTTATGGGCATTTTGGATTTGTTGGTTTTTCAGAACTATTGAATTGGTTTGACTCAAGTAGGTGTTAGGGTTTCTATTAATCCCTATTTCAAGTTGATGCAAAAAGTGGAAACATGATGTCCACACATGATGTCACATCCCTAGCTAGTTGTCTTAGGACAACATGTGTGTGCATCATATTTCAATTTTTGCATCAATTTGAAATGGGGATTAAAAGAAATCCCAAACCCTCAATTGAATCAAACTAATTCAAAGTTTGTGAAAAACCAACAAATCCAAAATGCCCATCTAAAATGTCCCCTATGTCTGATAAATGTCGACATGATTATACAAGGGGTCATTTAAAATATTTGAACAGTTATAGCATTTCAAAAATAAATAATAAAGCTTCTGAAATTGCCAAATAAAGCATTATTATTATTTAAGATTTCAAAATATCCTGAATTTTTTTACAGAAGTTTGAAATATTCAAACTTAATGCTATAAAATATTTGGGATATTTATTACCTAGCAATTGTGCCTGAAAATAAAATAAAACTAATGTCAGAAAAATAGGAAACAAATAAAAAAAGGGGAAAAGAGGAAAACCCACCTGGGCCTTACCTGCGAAGAAGAGGCCCAACCCATGGGGGGCAGCAGCGTCTTCTTCCTCCTGCCAGGAGGAGAAGCAGCTGCGTGCCTCCACCACAGCCGGTCGTGGCCATGTGCCTGGCCACCTCGTGCCTGCCTTGCCTCCTCCTCGTCGCGCTGCCGAGAGGATAGAATCCAGCCGCCGCCCGGACCTTCTCCTCCCTGCCATTCCTCTCCCTCGTTTCTCCCTCTCCTCCCCCTCGCCATGGCCGGGCTCTACTCGAGCTCACCGTCGCTGCCCGCCTAGCTAGAGCCCCCCTGCCGTGCCCCAGAGCTCCGCCGCGACCCCCTCGTCCTCCCCGTGGAGCTAGAAGCCGCCAGGAGCCCCTCTACGCCGAGCCATCGCCGCTCTTCCCCGTCGGCCGCCAGAGCATCGTTGTCGATTCGCCGCAGTCGGAGCGCCCCTAAGCCCGCTGGACCTCTCTGTAGCCTCCCTGTGAGCCCCCGATGCTCCTCCTTCTCCTCCCAGGTCTTCCCATGCCCTCTAGCGCCGTTGCCAAACCTTCCCAAGCCGCCGTCGCCGCCGAGCTCATCGTGGCCGTCATCTCCGGTGACCCCGAGCCCCCAGACCAGCCCCACTCGACGCGGTCGAGCACGGGCTCCCTCCCGGCGCCTTCGGCGTGCAAATCAGAGCCCTCTAGCGCGGCTCTGACCAACTCTGGTGACCCTCTGCCGCGGGACTGGTCACCGCCAACCCCGCTCCGATGGGCGCCGACGTGGCCGTCTGGTTAGTGCTAATCAGCCCGGCTAATTAAGCCATTAGCCGCTGACAGCGGGCCCCGCAAAGGGTCAAACCTCTGGTCAGCGTGGGGAATTAGCCCCTGACGCTGACATGAGGGCCCCACACTGTCAGGTTTGACCTGGCCGGGTCTATTGACCTGCTGACGTCATAGTGACGTCAAGCTGACGGACTAATCAATTTTTAGTATAAAAATAAATCAGGAAATTCCAGAAAATGTTTAAAACTTCTAAAATTCATATAAATTAATCTATAAATCAAATGAAAATAATTTATATATGAAAATTTATCAGAAAAATCCAATGAATCCAATGGTGCAATTATCATGCATGTTAGAGCAACCTATGTAGTTGAAAATTGACATTTACTAATAGGTTAATATATGAAATATGAAATGGAGAATGGCTTTGAACCTATATTCAAACTCACTTCATTTAACTTGGACAATAGTTGCATTAGCTCATCCATACATGCTGCCATGTCATGATCATGCATCATATTGTTGCACTTGCGTGTATTGATTGCTATTTATCTGCATTGCGGTAGGCCCTGCTCCTGAGGATACCTCCGAGTATTCCAACGAAGGAGAAAACCTTCCCTCTACCCAGCAAGGCAAGCAACCCCTTTGATCATTCCGATAACATCCCACTCTCTCACTTCTGCTCTTGTTTATTGCATTAGGACAAACGTTCACTTGTCTTTCATACACGGTAGATGAACCTATTCTTTTGCATGACCTGTCATTGTCATAGTAAATAGCTAAACCTTGTAACCTAGCATACCTGGTAGATGCTTGTGCCATGATGTGCTTTGCTTACTTTTCCTGCTATGCTTGCTATGCTTAGAGTTGTGTCAGGTCTGATTCATCTGGGTGATGAACTGTAGTGAAATAATGTTGTTTTGATGTGATAAGCTTATGATGAACCCGATTTGGTAAAGGTAGCGATGAGAGGCTATGTAGGAGTACATAGCGGGTTGTCTCATTGGGACCGTTCTTAGGAACTGAGTTCCATGTTTGTGATCCAAGATTAGTTGCTACCATACATTGGGTTCCGGTAACTCGACCCTCTCGACTTATCAATCGCATAGTCCTTGGTCCAGGAGTTGCAAGTAGTTTCTGGTGTTTATAGCATGATGGAGGTCGTGTGTAGCACTGACCCTAGGGGTGAGTTACGACGCGGTAGGCAGTGGCACGGTGTACCAAGGGTCACCCAAATGGTGGGCTTGGGAACCCTGCGTACATCATTTGGGGCTGTAGCGAAAACTTCGGCCGGACTTCCGTGCGGGTTCAGTATCAAATAGGCGATAGCCTAGACTAGAGGTCTTATGTGATTGACGGTCGTGGCCGACTCCCTCGCTGGGCTTTCGCTTGAAGGTTGCCGAGGTGCATGGTTTTATGAGCACACAACGATAAGTGGCGAGAGCGTGTGTGAAGAAGTACACCCCTGCAGGGTATGAAACTATTCAAATAGCCGCGTCCTCGGATATGGACTACATGGAAAGCTTATGCTGTTCATAGATAATTAAATGGATACTCATCAAAATATCAACACAAGTGTGAGTACCGTGGATGGCACTCTCGTAGAGGACGGAAGTGAATCCATGGTGTTGCATTGTTATGGAGTTAGTGGACTCGTGTGCCATATCTAAAATTTAAACAAAGAGTTAAAATTGTGTAGTATAGGTTAGCCATGAGTCAAAGCTGGCATTGCTGCATAAACTCCACCACTCCCCTTGTTGATACATGAGCATGAATAGTCTAGGTCTACTTTAAAGACTTGCTGAGTACGTTTGTACTCACGTTTTCTTAATAAATGTTGCAGATGAGACTCAGGACCCATCAGGTGGGTTCTTTCTAGATGTCGACGATGTCGAATAGCTGGTGTCCCAGCTAGGACCTTATGCCCTGTGGCGGGCTGTAGATAGTCAGGCCATGTGCCTTTTTACCCTTTCATCTGTCTGTACTCAGGCAACTTTATGCTTTCGCTTGGTTTGTATGAACTTGTTTGTATGACTTGAGTGTCGGGTCATGTAACCCCTACCTGTAAGAACATATTATGCAAGGCTCATCTGAGCCTCTTAAATACAAGTTGTGTTGATGTATGGTTATGTTGTGATGCCATAGTTGTATCTATGCATATCGGGCATGTCGTGTGTACGTGTGACGTGCAACGGTATGTATGGGATCCGACACCTAGTCATGTGGCTTTAGTAGTACTCTTCATGGGAAACTGCCTCTTTGTGCTTCCATCGAGCCTTGGTAGCTTGCTACTGCTCCGGACACATTGAGTGTCCGTCATGTATCCTTCTTTGCTGTTGTGTCTATCCCTTCGGGGAAATGTCTCGCAGTGTAATGGAGTCCCACTAGCCTGCTACGACTCGTCTACATGCAGTGATGACATTTATGTCCCACGACGTAATGGAGTCCTTGTAGCTTGCTATGACTCGTCTACACACGCTTGAGGCCGACACCTGCATTGCTGGGTTATGTATGCCTGTTTCCGTACGGATGTGCCACCTGGGTTCTATGACTAGACATGTTGGCCCAGGTTCTGTGTCGTTTGATTTCGAACGACATGTTCACATACGTGAGCCAAAAGACGCAAACGGTCCTAGGTAAGGTAAGGCTGCAGCCGTGGAGCTTACCGTGCATGAGGCCGCAGAGTGATGTGATATGTTATAGTATGGATTCATATGACTTAGGAACGGGGTCCCGACAGCGTTGGTATCAGATCCTGACTGACTGTAGGACTACCAAGCCAAACTGGTCGAAGTTGAGTCTAGAAACACTATGGAAAACTAGGGGAATTGATTGTGGAAGGGAACGAAGGCTCTTTTTACTCCTCTTTCCCAAGTTATTCTATTCGGAGTCATTCTCATCTTTTCTAGAGGGATAAGAACTAGGCTTCTCACCTATTGCTTAGGATGACGAGTTACTAACCATGGACTATTAGCTAGCTTGTTTGTAAGTGAATTCGGTACTCAAGTATTGTTGGTGTGACAAACAGTTGGAGAAGCGATTTGAGTCTAGAAAGTCGAGTGGTTATGCTTTTCCAATCTTTTGCAGTTGCCTCAAAATCCTTTTTGAGCAATTACAGTCGTTATGCTATCCAATTTCTGCTAGAGTCTCTAATGTCTTTGCATCATTCTCTGTTTCAGGTGCCCCCTCGTCCTTGCTGTCAGGTGGTCCGTTTGACCAGGTGCATCGATGTACCAGGTCACACGGCCATGTTGGTTAGAGTTATGATGGAGGCTGGTTACCGTTGGTACCCAGAGTACACAGTGGAGGAACATTATCGAGATTTCAACCAGAGCCAGTATCTGTGTACTGTTAAGATATATCCTTCACATCCTGGAGCTGCAGAGCCGCTTCACTGGACTTATGGATTAGGTGTCACCATAGACATGGCAGTTCAGGAGGCCGCCTACACCATGCTAACTATCATGAGGTTTCACCATGGTCTGCTTTAGAACACAGCGTTCTATTATGTTCCTGCTTCTCTAGGAGGAGAGGATAGCTATCTTAGCGCAACCTACTATGATCATTCTCATGAGGACCCTAGGCTACAGGTGACCGCTCAGATGTTGGAGAACAGGGATCGTGATGCACATGCCCTTCGTATGGAGCTTTATGCTACCCGTGCACGTATTTGGACAGCCCCGACGTAGTTGGCACCTGTCGTGTAGACATGCTATGGAGATTTGGAGATGCTGAACCCATCGCAGACTCATCTGCCAGCACACATAGACTGGCCCGATGTTGGAGGCATCACCCCTCTTCAAGGACCCTACTGCCGCCAACAAGGGGACCAAGGCCACATCCGTGTCCTTACAGTTTCTAGGGATCACATGCTAGAGTGTTTCCAGATCCTCAGGTTCAGCTCCCGGGTCACGGGGGTAACCCATATGAGGCATTCTACGGCGATGCTTGAGTACGTGGATGTTAGTACTAGTATGGTAGTAGTCGTATTGCCACAGTCCTGCGTGACTTGTGGATATGACTAAGGTTGAGAGTTGAGTTTCGAAGGTGTAGATAGATAATGTATAGGAAGCTTGTAATGCCTCCGATGAGTGGTGTCATCTCTCCGTAGTTTGTACTTCAGCTTGGGCTTGTACTGAACTATGTCATGGTGTGTATGAATCATGGTGTTCATATGGCAGTTGTTATTACCATGTTGATTGGGTGTTTACCCTGCATGCCATGTTGTCCAGTACATTCCTTATCTCATGTCTTAGAGTTGATGTCCTCTATGTCTAAGCTGTGGGTTTGTTTTCCCAGGATGGTGGCAACTAGGAATAACCCCATGCCTGCCCCCGAGCAGGGCGAGGGAAGCTAGCCAAGGCAAGAGAATCTACCACACGCGCCCTCTTTGGCAGAAGTGATGCTTGAAGCTGAACGGAACAAAGGGAGACCAAAAGGCTGTTGGAACGAATTGAGCAGAACACAACGCGTGCTCTCCGCAATGATCGCAATGATGGCGTGTCTCTCGATGATTTCGTCAAGCTGTGCCCACCTAAGTATCATCATTCGGTCGACCCACTCGACGCGGATGACTGGCTGACCAGCATGTGCAGCAAAATCCGGGCTGCCAATGTATCCGAGGCTAACAAGGTGACCTTTGCTACTTACTTTCTAGAAGGACCCACCAATCTATGGTTGAAAGTTATGAAGCCATGCGTCCTGCAGGCCCCACACCAACTTGCGCGGAATTCAGCATGGCATTCCATACCCATCACATCTCGGAAGGGCTGATGGATCACAAGAGAGAGGAGTTTTGTGTTTTCACCCAGGGCATACTGTCAATGGATGCCTATAGCCATGAGTTTGGCAATCTTGCTCGTTATGCTCCAGAGGAAGTTTCAACTGATGCCAAGAAAAAAGCTAGGTTCCGCAAGGGACTTAGTCCTGAGATCCATCGAGATCTGCGCCTGCATGAGTGCACAACCTTCCAGGCTCTCGTCAACAAGGCTATCAATGCCGAGACTGGACAAACTGACTATGAGGCCACTAGGAAGCACAACCGTGACTTCAGCCCTGCATCTGGCTCGGGCTCCAACAAACGCCGGGTGTGGGTGCCCAACGCAGCTCTGCCGCCAAGATACACCACGAGGCCATCCTTCCAGGTGCCTCGCCCAACTCAGACCAACCCTCCAGCCAGGCCATTTGGAGGTCCTCCTGCCCATGTTGCTCCTCGTGCCACCGTTGTGTGCTATAAATGTGGGGAACCAGGACACTACTCTCGTGAGTGTCCTCAGAACAATGATAAGCCGGCTAGACGTGGGAAGCCAGGAAAAGCCTTCTATGTGAAGCCAACTCCTGGTCGTGGACGAGTGAACTATGTATCTGCTGAGGAAGCCCTTGAGGATCCTGATGTTATCCTAGGTACGCTCCTTGTCAATAGTCATCCATCATCTGTTCTATTTGATACTGGAGCATCTCAATCTTTCATCTCAGAAAGTTGTTGGAAATATGCCCTAGAGGCAATAAATAAAGTGTTTATTATTATATTTCCTTGTTCATGATAATCGTTTATTATCCATGCTATAATTGTATTGATTGGAAACACATTACATGTGTGGGTAAATAGAAAACACATTGTCCCTAGTATGCCTCTAGTGAACTAGCTCGTTAATCAAAGATGGCCAAGGTTTCCTAGCCATTGACATGTGATGTCATTTATAACGGGATCACATCATTAGGAGAATGATGTGATGGACAAGACCCAAACTACAAACGTAGCATATGATCGTGTCAGTTTATTGCTACTGTATTCTGCATGTCAAGTATATGTTCCTATGACCATGAGATCATGTAACTCACGGACACCGGAGGAGTGCATTGTGTGTATCAAACGTCGCAACGTAACTGGGTGACTATAAAGGTGCTCTACAGGTATCTCCGAGGGTGTCTATTGAGTTGGCATGGATCAAGATTGGGATTTGTTACTCCGTGTGACGGAGAGGTATCTCAAGGCCCACTCGGTAATACAACATCACAATAAGCCTTGCAAGAAATGTGACTAAATGTTAATCACGGGATCTTGTATTACGGAATGAGTAAAGAGACTTGCCGGTAACGAGGTTGAACTAGGTATGAAGATACCGATGATCGAATCTTAGGCAAGTAACATACCGAGGAACAAAGGGAACACCATACGGGATTAACTAAATCCTTGACATAGAGGTTCGACCGATGAAGATCTTCGTAGAATATGTAGGAACCAATATGGGCATCTAGGTCCCGCTATTTGTTATTGACCGTAGAGGTGTCTCGGTCATGTCTACATAGTTCTCGAACCCGTAGGGTCTGCACACTTAAGGTTTGGTGACGTTTTGGTAGTATAGAGTTATGTATGGTTGTGACCGAAGGTTGTTTGGAGTCCCGGATGAGATCCCAGATGTCACGAGGAGCTCCGGAATGGTCCGGAGGTAAATATTGATATATATGAAGTTCCATTTTGGTCAACGGAAAAGTTTCGGGCTAATCGGTAATGTACCGGGAGTGCCGGTAGTGTACCGGGAGACCATCGGGAGGGGTATTTCGACCCAAGAGGCTCCATGGGCTGTGGGAGAGTGTTTACCAGCCCTTAGTGGACTTGTGGTAGTCCCACACAAGGCCCATGCGGTTTGGGAAAAAGGCCTAAAGAGAAAAAGTGGAAAAAGGCAAAAATAGGGTGAATCCTAGTCCTACTAGGATTGGAGGTGGAGTCCACCTCCTCCACCTGGTTCGGCTGACTCCTTGGAGGATTGGCCCTTGTTCCAAGCCTCCTCCTCTCTTACTCTTATATATACTGGAGGTTTTAGGGTTTTGCACAGAATTTTCTGCCACGTGCTGCCCGTTCCTCCAGTGCATAGTTTCTCCTCTAGATCGGTTTTTTGCAGCGCTTAGGCGAAGCCCTGCCGGAATAGCTCCACCACCATCTCTGGAGCGCCATCATGCTGCCGGAGAACTCTTCTTCCTCTCCACTCCTTCTTGCTGGATCAAGACGGTGGAGATCGTCATCAAGTTGTACGTGTGCTGAACGCGGAGGTGCCGTCCGTTCAGCGCTAGATCGGAAGGATCGTGATCAAGTTCGTGAGACGGATCGTGATCAAGTTCGTGGGACGGATCGTGATTGGATCGCAGGACACTCAGCGATTTGGATCGCGAAGACGTTCGACTACACCAACCGCGTTTCTTAACGCTTCCCACTTAGCGATCTACAAGGGTACGTAGATCCACTCTCCCTCTTGTAGATGCTCATCGCCATGGATAGATCTGTGTGTGCGTAGGAAATTTTTTGTTTCCCATGCAACGTTCCCCAACAGTGGCATAATGAGCTAGGTCTATGTGTAGATGAGATCTCGAGTAGAACACAAAAGGTTTGTGGGCGTTGATGCTTAGATTGCTTCCTCCCTTGGTCGGATTTTGGTTCAGCGGTATTGTGAGATGAAGCGGCCCGGACCAACATTACTCGTACGCTTACGAGAGACCGGTTCCCTCGACCACAACTTGTTGCATAGATGGCTTGCGGGTGCCAGTTTCTCTCACTTTAGTTGGATCGGATTCGACAAAGGCGGTCCTTGAGAAGGTTGAAAAGCAACTAGTGTATCACCGTTGTGGTTTTTGCGTAGATGAGAATTGTTCTTGCTAGATACCCGTAGCAGCCACGTAAAACATGCAACAACAATTAGAAGACGTCTAATGGGTATGTTGTGATGTGATATGGCCAATTACATGATGTGATATATGTGATGTATGAGATGATCATGTGATGTATAGATTATCACAACTTGCATGTCGATGAGTACGGCAACCGGCAGGAGCCATAGGGTTGTCTTTAATTATTGTATGACCTGCGTGTTAATCATTAAGCGCTTTGTAATGCTTTACTTCATCGCTAAACGGTAGCAATAGTAGTAGAAGCATGTTGGGCACGACAACCCCGATGGCGACACGTTGATGGAGATCAAGATGATGAAGATCATGGTGTCATGCCGGTGACGATGGAGATCATGCTGGTGCTTTCTAGATGGTGATCAAAAGCACAAGTTCATGGCCATATCATGTCACTTATGAATTGCATGTGATGTTAATCCTTTTATGCACCTTGTTTTGCTTAGGACGATGGTAGCATTATAAGGCGATTCCTCACTTAAATTTCAAGATAAATTGTGTCCTCCCCAAGTGTGCACCATTGCGAAAGTTCGTTGTGTCGAGACACCACGTGATGATCGGGTGTGATAGACTATACATTCACATACAACGGGTGCAAGCCAGTGTTGCACATGCGGAACACTCGGGTTAAACTTGACGAGCCTAGCATGTACATACATGGCCTCGGAACACAAGAGACCGAAAGGTCGAACATGAGTCATATAGTAGATATGATCAACATGATGATGTTCACCATTGAAACCACCTCAACCCACATGATGATCGGACTTGAGTTGGTGAATTTGGATCATGTATCACTCGAATGACCGGAGGGATGTCAATTTGAGTGGGAGTTTTTAAGTAATACGATTAGTTGAACTCATTATCTTGAACAATAGTCTAAGTAACCTTTGCATATTTATGTTGTAGATCAATGGCTCGGGCAGTAGCACCCCTGAATTTTAATGCGTTCCTAGAGAAAGCGAAGTTGAAAGTTGATGGAAGTAACTTTGTTGACTAGGCCCATAATCTGAGGATTATCCTCACGGCTTCCCAGAAATCATATGTCCTTGATGCACCGCTTGGTGACCAACCAGAAGACATGACCTCTGAAGACGTTAAGAACGCTTGGGAGGCACGTTCTGGAGATTACTCAATAGTTCAGTGTGCAATATTGTATGGCTTAGAACCGGGAATTCAAAAACGTTTTGAACGTCATGGAGCATATGAGATGTTCCAGGAGTTGAAGTTTATCTTTCAGAAGATTGCTCGGATCGAGAGGTATGAGACCTCCGACAAGTTCTATGCTTGCAAGATGGAGGAGAATGGGTTTGTCAGTGAACATATACTTAGAATGTATGGGTATGCGACTCATCTAGCGGAGTTGGGAATTGCCCTTCCGCCAGAGGCGATCACTGACAGAGTTCTTCAATCACCGACACCTAGTTACAAGAGCTTTGTGATGAACTATAACATGCACGGGATGAACAAGTCAGTCGCCGAGCTATTTGCGATGCTGAAAGTCGCTGAGTCTGAACTCCAGAAAGAACATCAAGTGTTGATGGTCAATAATACCACTAGTTTCAAGAAAAATGGCAAGGTCAAGTGCAAGGGCAAGAAGGGTAAAACCAAGAAGGATGGCAAAGCAGTTGCTACTCCTGTAAAGAAGCCCAAGCATGGACCTAAGCTAGAAACCGAGTGCTTTCATTGCAAGGGAACTGGTCACTGGAAGCAGAACTGCCCCAAGTACCTGGCTGACAAGAAGGCGGCCAACGACAAACAAGGTATATATGATATACATGTTATTGATGTGTACCTTACTAGCTCTCGTTGTAGTGCCTGGGTATTTGATACCGGTTCGGTTGCTCATATTTGCAACTCAAAGCAGGACCTATGGAATAGACGAAGTCTGGCAAAGGATGAAGTGACGATGCGTGTGGTAAATGGTTCCAAGGTTGATGTGATCGCCGTCACCACGCTCTCTCTTCGATTACCATCGGGATTAGAGATGAACCTGAATAATTGTTATTTAGTGCCTATGTTAAGCATGAACATTATATGTGGGTCTTGTTTATTGCGAGACGGTTACTCATTTAAATCAGAGAATATTTTTTTTCTATTTATATGAGTAATATCTTTTATGGTCATGCACCCAATGTTAGGGGTTTATTCATATTGAATCTTTATAGTGATGACACACATGTTCATAACATTGATGCCAAAAGATGTAGAGTTGATAATGATAATACCACTTTCTTGTGGCACTGCCGTTTAGCTCATACTGGTGTAAAACGCATGAGGAAGCTCCATGCTGATGGACTTTTGGAGTCACTTGATTTTGAATCACTTGACACATGTGAACCATGCCTCATGGGCAAGATGACTAAAACGCCGTTCTCTGGAACAATGGAACGGACGAGTGACTTATTGAAAATCATACATACTGATGTGTGCGGTCCAATGAATGTTACAGCGCATGGTGGATATCATTATTTTCTCACCTTCACTGATGACTTAAGTAGATATGGGTATATTTACTTGATGAAACACAAGTCTGAAATGTTTGAAAAGTTCAAGAAATTTCAGAGTGAAGTTGAGCATCATCGTAACAAGAAGATTAAATTCCTGCGATCTGATCGAGGAGGTGAATATCTAAGTTATGAGTTTGGCAGTCACTTAAGACAGTGTGGAATTGTTTCACAGTTGACACCGCCCGGAACACCACAACGTAATGGTGTGTCTGAACGTCGTAATCGAACCTTATTAGATGTGGTGTGTTCTATGATGTCTCTTGCTGATTTGCCACTATCATTTTGGGGTTATGCATTAGAGACAGCTGCATTCACTTTAAATAGGGCACCATCAAAATCCGTTGAGACGACGCCATATGAACTATGGTTTGGCAAGAAGCCAAAGTTGTCGTTTCTTAAAGTTTGGGGATGTGATGCTTATGTCAAAAAGCTTCAGCCTGAAAAGCTGGAACCCAAAGCGGAGAAATGCGTCTTCATAGGATACCCAAAAGAGACAGTCGGATATACCTTCTATCTCAGATCCGAAGGCAAAGTGTTTGTCGCTAAGAACGGAACATTTCTTGAGAAAGAGTTTCTCTCGAAAGAATTGAGTGGGAGGAAAATAGAGCTTTATGAGATTATTGAACCTTTACTTCAACCAGAAAGTAGCACAGCGCAGAAAGATATTTCTATGGAACCTACGACGATAGAAGAGGAAGTTAATGATGATGATCATGAAGCTTCAGATCAAGCTGCTATTGAACCTGGTAGGTCGACAAGGCCACGTACTACTCCTGAGTGGTATGGCAACACTGTGTTGGAGGTCATGTTGTTGGACAACAATGAACCTACGAGCTATGGAGGAGCAGTTATGGGCACGGATTCCGAGAAATGGTTAGAGGCCATGAAATCTGAGATGGGATCCATGTATGAAAACAAAGTATGGACTTTGGAAGTATTACCTAAAGGGCGAAAGGCCATTCAGAACAAATGGATCTTTAAGAAGAAGACAGACACAGACGGTAATGTCACCGTCTATAAAGCTCGACTTGTGGCAAAGGGTTTTTCGCAAGTTCAAGGAGTTGACTACGATGAGACATTCTCACCCGTAGCGATGCTTAAGTCTGTCAGAATCATGTTGGCAATAGCTGCTTATTTCGACTATGAAATCTGGCAGATGGATGTCAAAACAGCGTTCCTCAATGGTTTCCTTGATGAAGAGTTGTATATGATGCAGCCAGAAGGTTTTGTCGATCCAGAGAATGCTGACAAGGTTTGCAAACTCCAGTGATCCAGTTATGGGCTGGTGCAAGCATCTCGGAGTTGGAATAAGCGTTTTGATGAGGTGATCAAAGCGTTTGAGTTTATACAAGTTTATGGAGAAGCTTGTATTTACAAGAAAGTGAGAGGGAGCTCTATATCGTTTCTAATATTATATGTGGATGACATATTGCTGATTGGAAACAATACATAAATGCTGGAAAGCGTGAAGGAATATTTGAACAAGAGTTTTTCAACGAAGGACCTAGGAGAAGCTGCTTTCATATTAGGCATTAAGATCTATAGAGATAGATCGAGACGCTTGATAGCACTTTCACAGAGCACATACCTTGATAAAGTTTTCAAGAAGTTCAAAATGGATCAAGCCAAGAAGGGGTTCTTGCATGTGTTACAAGGTGTGAAGTTGAGTAAGACTCAATGCCCAGTGACTGCAGAAGATAGAGAAAAGATGAGTGTCATCCCCTATGCTTCAGCCATAGGCTCTATCATGTATGAAATGCTGTGCACAAGACCCGATGTCAGCCTTGCCATAAGTATGGCCGGAAGGTTTCAAAGTGATCCTAGAATGGAGCACTGGGCGGCGGTCAAGAATATCCTTAAATACCTGAACATGACTAAGGAAATGTTTCTCGTTTATGGAGGTGATGAAGAGCTCGTCGTAAAGGGTTATGTCGATGTAAGCTTTGACACTGATCCGGATGACTCGAAGTCACAAACCGGATACGTATTTATTCTCAACAGGGGAGCGGTAAGCTGGTGCAATTCCAAGCAAAGCGTGGTAGCCGATTCTACATGCGAAGCGGAGTACATCTTAGCCTCAGAGGCGGCGAAGGCAGGTATCTGGATGAAGCAGTTCATGACAGATCTTGGAGTAGTGCCTAGTGCACTGAATCCAATGAACCTGTTCTGTGATAACACTGGTGCCATTGCTCTGGCCAAGTGTCGTGGATTTATCACGGCAGATGTCCGGGTCAACGGACTTGGATTCGAGGCCATCGCTAACGTGGTATGCTCAAAGGGGTTGCTAGGGACGAAGGACATGGTTTACCCAGGTTCGGCCCCTCGTGGTGAGGTAATAGTCCACGTCCTTCTTGTGTTTGTTATTGCTTGTTGTATCGATTACAAGGGAGCTAAAGCTTGACCTAGTTCTCGATAACCCGATCTCTAAGTCGCCCCGGGTCTCGTCCTTATATAGGGGGTCAAGCCCAAGGGTCATACAAGTTCATGACCGACTCTCATTACATGTCCGAGTCTGCCTCTATCTTCTCTGATCTATCCTGTCTGAGCCGTCACCGGGCGGCTTACACGCCTGGGTCTTCTCATCCGGGTCACCTCGTCGCCCATCCTACGAGCCGCTACTCTTGTTGGGCCCTCCTGCCATGACGGCTTACTCTTGGGCTCAGAAAATGAGCCGTCCAATTTAACCTGGAACCTCCCAGGGCGGGTCTCACCATGGGGTTATATCCCCAACATTAGGCCCCTAGGTTGATTTGAGCTTGCTCACTTCATCCTCTTCTTCCGTTTCTCGGTGAGTCGCCCGGTGATGACCCGCCGTGACATCACGTGAGCTTTGCCGAAAAGATCCGCTGACGTACCAACAAAATCGCGTATTAAATGGTCAGCCCGAGAATCGAGGCGCCCGCCTCGGATGAATGATTTCTGTCGCCTTGATTCTCGCGCCTGACCGTTTTTCCCTTTTAAATAGGACCGCTATGAACGGTCATTTCCTTCTTCCCGCTAGCGTTTCCATCTTCCTCCTCTCGACGCGTCCGCTCCTGCTCCGACGCACTCTGCTCTAACGCCGTCTTTGCATCGTCGTCAACCAGGCCGCTACATCAACCTGTGTGGTTCCATCCTTTCTTCCGCGTCCGTCGCTCCATCATTGGTAAGCCCAAGCTTCCTCCTCAGATCCATCGCCACCGTAGTAGGGTTTGCGGAAGCTCTGCCGCCGCTGCTCGGGCCCCGTCCGCACCATCGTCGGTGTACTCCCAACGCCGTTGATGCCTTTAACACGCATCCTTGCCGTGCCGCCGCGTATGGGGCGGCCGTGCGCAATGCGCGGATCGTCGCGACTCTGTTTTCTTTCTTCTGCTCTGTCTGTTCTTCGCTAGGTCGAGAATAAGACCCTTTTTTCCTGCTTTTGTAAATCCGTAATTGTAGCGGTAGTTTGCGAAACTTGTTTTCGTGGGACTTAGCCAATTTTCGCTCTTTCCCCTTTCCTTGTTGACCTGCCAAGCCTCTCCGGCTCTCATCAGCCGGACCATGGCAGAACCTTTAAATTTGTAAGCCGCCGTAGATACTTATTCTCCCCTGACTCACCATACTTTTACTTTGCTTAGTATTTTAAGCCGCCGGCATGTCTCGTGCCTCCAACTCGTGCAACTGGGTCGGGTCTTGCATCATAGAGGACTTTTTGTCAGATTTTGTTCATGCGGGTACTCTTCCTCCCAAGGAAGTCATTGGCTGGCGGGTCCCAGGTGATGAGACACGGCCCACTCCTCAGGAAGGCGAAGTGGTGATCTTTTCTGACCATATCAAGCGAGGATTCGTGCCTCCCAGCTCGAAGTTCTTTCGTGACGTACTCCACTGTTACAAGCTTCACCCCCAAGACTTGGCCCCCAACTCCATCTCAAACATATGCAATTTCCATGTGCTCTATGAAGCCTATCTGCAACCCAGGCCGTCTGTGGGTTTATTTCGAGAGTTATTTTACGCCAACCGGCAGACTGAAGTGAAAGCCGGTCCGAGTCTAGAGCTTGGTGGTATCTCCATCCAACTGCGTAGAGACATTATCTTCCCAGCCACGCAGATGCCGAGTCACCCAAAGGACTGGAACAAGACCTAGTTCTATTGCAAGGACACCTCTCCTGAGAATGAGCGTCCATTGCCGGGTTACCGTCCTTCCTAGCTCAAAACAACATCAGAGCTTCCTGGCCGGCTATCAGCTTTAGAGCGTGCAAGATACTAGCCGGCTCATGCCAAGATCAAGGCTCTCATGGCTAATGGTTTAACCAGACTGGACTTGATCCGCTGCTGGATTTCTTGGCGGATTATGCCCTTGAGCCATAAAAGCCGGCTCATGTGTGAGTACGAAGGCAAATATGATAGCTCCTTATGCTTCAGCCGATCCACGCCGACGGAAACTGACATCACCATCGCCATCCGGAGCCTTGTCCATGGAGCTTCCGGATCATGCAGCGCCATTGGCCTGCCGGCTTTCAACGCCAACAATCCGGCTCCAGATGTGAGGCGACTCTTCCCCTCTTTTTACTTATGCTTTTCTGACTCATTGCCGTTTTAACTAGTTTGCTTTTCCAGGCCAACTCAGATTTCTGGAAGAGAGAGTATGTTCCTCCCTCGAAGAAGCCCAAGAAGAAGACTCTAGCTAAGAAGTCTAAGAAGACCACCCCACAAGAAGGATAGTTTGATTCGCCGCCGTCCTCCGACTCAGAGGTAACCTTTGGCTGCTTTCTGTTATTTTGTTATCTTATTTTACTTACCCTTGTCCTACTCACAGGATAATGCTGAGACAAGCCGCGCCAATGCCCCTGAGGTAATCTATATTTCTTCCGGCTCAGAATACTTTGTCCCCCGAAAACTGCGGCGGGTTATTAAAAAGGTTCCTCTTTCTCATCCTCTCACTTATCTGGCTCCCGATTTTCTCTTAAAGAAGCAACAACAGATTGAACGTCGCCAGACCCGGAGCGTCGGTTCTTCTGAACTGATGTCCGTCTTACCAAACTCGCCAGCCTCGAAGAAGCGCCCCGCAGAGGTATGTATCTTCATTTAGCTAATTTCACTTTGCATCCTTAACGCTGTCTCATCTTTCCTTTGCCTTGTCTCAGAAATCACCCTCTTTTGGTGACTCTTCAGCGACTGCTCTGCCGCCTCCCAAGATTAACCCGCTGTAATTACTTTCCACTATGATCTCCGGCTTTTCGAGCCGCCATAGCATCCCTTGGGTTCTAATCCTCATACTTTCCAGGGCTCAAGCCAAGCGCCGGAAGACCAACAGGTCCTCTCCTGGCCCTGCTGCTCCAGAGCTGGAGCCTTCGAAACCAGATGAGTCACAGCCGGCTGAAGATGTCCCAGCCACCTCTGCTGAACCGGCTGCTGACGACATCATCCCTGACAGCCCAATGAAGAGTCCTGCCAAGCCGCCGAGTCCTGCCCAACCGCCAAGTCCTGCCCAGCCGCCGAGTCCTGCCAGGCAGCCAAGGACACGACTAACCCTGAGGTTGAAGTCACTGGCGTCGGGTTGCATTCTCCCCCGGCTCACGTGCTGACCAAGCAGGGCGACACAGCTGAAACCTCCAAGAAGCTTGACTTTGAACCTTCCGCCTTGGAGAAGATGTCAGCTAAGGAGCTTCATGCTGGCTATATGACCTGCCTTTCCACTAGCCGAGACCTGGAGCTCAAACTGGTTAACCTCATGAAGCAGAAATATGAGGTACTCTTTTCCTCCTTTATATTCCCACATAGCCCCAAAGTGCCGGCTTAATCATATTGAACCGGGGCTTTGCTTAGCTGCTTTATAGAGAAATTGATGCTGTAGAAGGTGACTAGAAAAGCCGTTAGTAGCCCCCAAGGCCCGGCTCAAACTAGTCTATGAGTCAGGACTCCTAAGAAGATTGTTTTTAAAGAGCTAGATAGTAGCCCCCAAGGCCCGGCTCAAACTTGTCTTTGAGTCGGGACTCCTGAGAATATTGTTTTTAAAGAGCTAGATAGTAGCCCCCAAGGGCCGGCTCAATCTTGTTCAAAGTTGAGTCGGAGCTTCTTAGAAGATAGGTTGAAAAGAGCTAGGTAGTAGCCCCCAAGGGCCGGCTCAAGCTTGTTCAAAGTTGAGTTGGAGCTTCTCAGAAGACATGTTGAAAAGAGCTAGATAGTAGCCACCAAGGGACGGCTCAAGCTTGTTCAAAGTTGAGTCAAAGCTTCTCGGAAGACATGTTGAAAAGAGCTAGATAGTAGCCCCCAAGGGCCGGCTCAAGCTTGTTCAAAGTTGAGCCGGAGCTTCTAAAAACATTAGCCCCCAAGTGTCAGGCATATTGCTTGCAATCTGTTTGAGACTTTGTTCGTCTTATACCCTGCTTCGAAATGTTTGCAGGAATCCTTGACTGAGGCCGGCTCACAGATGGACGGCTTACAGACCAATTTGGCTGATTAACAGGCTGCTTGGAGCGCCACTGATGAGAGATGCCGTCTCTTGACCGAAGAGCCGGTTAAAGTTAAGGCGGAGTTTGCCGCTTTCAAAGAGTCCGCCATATCTGAGAAGGCCACTCTTACCAAGCGGGCGGATGATGCTGACCAGCGGTTGATGATCGTCTCTGACGAGTTGCAGTCCCCGAAACATCACATCACCAAGATGACAACTGCCCTCTTCGGTGAGCTCTTTAATAAGTTTTCCTTAATTGCTATTATTACATCTGCACTGGCGACTTATCGTGCAAATCTCCGACTCATACAGGTCCTAGAAGCCGTCAACTGGCGTCTAGCTTATTACCTCTGAAGGCTATCTACACCTTGGCGGAGCAGCTCTACTGCGGTGCCATGTTCACCATTAAATCTGTCCAGTACAAGGCCAAGATCCCTCCCAATCTCAAAGGGGTCTTGGAACTTTTCTCAACAATGCCAAAACAGATTGCCGAGTTGAAGAAATCAGCCGCCCGCCAAGGGGCGAACGCAGGCATAAGCCGGGCTCTGGCCTTTGCACCGGAGCTTACTCCGGGTGACATGATGGAAGGCTTACCCTACAAGAGGGATGACGGCTCAGAATTCACAGAAGCCGATTACATCTGGTGTGTCAATGACTCCAGGTACCTAGCCTCCGTCTTAGCAGAAGAGGTCGACCTGAACACTTATCAGGCGGCTTATGATGCTGACCAGAAGAGGATTCCTGGCCCCCTCTATGAATGGAAGGACTTGACACCCGCCCGAAGTAAGGACCTCTTCGCTTCTGCTCTTGACATGTCTTCCTTCTTTAAGGAAGGGAATTTTGCAGCTCTAGCTGATTGCAACTGGAACATGGATAACCTTCAGATCCAAGAGTCCGAAGAGCCAGAGCAGGATGAGCCAGAGGCCAGTTAATTTTGCTCCCCTTTGTAATAGCCGGCTCTCATAGCAGAGGGATTAAAAACTTGATTCACACTTTTGGGCTCTATATAGAGCGTTTTGTAATATATATGTCCTTTGATATTTGCTGTGTTTCCTCGAGAAAGACTCCGGCTTTCAAAATGATTTCTGCCGGCTGCCTCTTCTTCTTGGGTCGAGAGTCGGCGAAAAAGACTTCATAATTTTCGTCTGGAGCTAACCATGTCAACAGGAGCCCGAAGGTAAGAAGCCACGGCTAATTTACTTAGCCGAATTTTGCGCCAGAAGGCCGGCTCATTACAAGCTATACCCGGAGGTAATAATACAACATAAACGCTGGCGGATAGGCATTAGAAGCTGTACCCGAAGGTAAGAAGCCACCCTCGCCGGGTCATGAGGTGTTAATTACCCGTCGATAAGAAACCCTCACAACCGCGGCTAAACAAGTTAGCCGGAGATTTGGCATAAAGCCGGCCGATAGGGTGTTAGAAGCGATACCTGTCAGTAAGAATCCCCCTTTAGCAATACGGTGTTCGATACCGGCGGGTAGGCGTTAGAAGCTGTACCGGCTAAAGGTAGGAAGCCGCCCTCGCCACGGCTCATTTTCTGAGCCGATTTTATATAGTGATTGACACCGGCGGGTAGGCGTTAGAAGCTATACCGGCTAAAGGTAGGAGGCCGCCCTCGCCACGGCTCATTTTCTGAACCAATTTTATACGGTGTTTGACACCGGCGGGTAGGTGTTAGAAGCTGTACCGGCTAAAGGTAGGAAGCCGCCCTCGCCACGGCTCATTTTCTGAGCCGATTTTATACGGTGTTTGACACCGGCGGGTAGGCGTTAGAAGCTATACCGGCTAAAGGTAGGAAGCCACCCTCGTCACGGCTCATTTTCTAAGCCGATTTTTTACGATGTAACATCTGGTGCCATGACTCATTTTCCTGAGACGGGTTTTTCACTTTTGCAATGATATTTCTTTATATAATGATGGCATGTACAATGACGGTATACAATCAAGGGTCTCTACCCCCTTAAGTGAAATAAGGCCGGAGATGCGTGATGTTCCACGGCCGGCGAGTCTCCTGACCCGCCGTATCTGAGTCATCTCGGATATCAACGAGGTAATATGACCCGTTGTTGCGATTTCTGATGACCACAAAAGGCCCTTCCCATGGAGGGGAGAGCTTATGCATATTCGTCTCGTCCTGAATCAGCCGGAGCACTAAGTCGCCCTCCTCGAACGTTTGGGTCTTGACCCTGCGGCTGTGATAACGACACAAGTCTTGGTGATAAATTGCCAGCCTAGCTGCTGCTAGCTCTCGCGTCTCTTCCAGAGCATCCAACGCGTCTTGACGTGCCGTCTCATTGTCCGTCTCAATGTAATCGTCACCCTTGGCGAGTCATGCCGGATGTCACTGGGCAAAACTGCCTCGGCCCCGTATACCATAAAGAAAGGCGTGAAACCTGTGGATCTGTTAGGTGTGGTCCTGATGCTCCATAAGACGGAGGGTAATTCCTCTACCCAACACCCGGGCGTCCGCTGTAAAGGAACCATAAGTCGTGGTTTAATCCCTCTTAGAATTTCCTGATTGGCATGCTCTGCCTGACCGTTGGATTGTGGATGCGCAACGGATGAAACATCAAGCCGGATATGCTTTTTGTAACAAAATTTCTTCATAGCCCCCTTGGAAAGATTTGTACCATTATCAGTGATGATGTTGTGCGGGTAGCCAAAATGGTAGATCAATTTTTTGATGAACAAAACCGCCGTAGCCCATCACATTTGCTGACCGGCTCCGCCTCTACCCACTTGGTAAACTTGTCCACTGCTACCAGGAGATGTGGTTTCTTATCCTTGGATCTCTTGAAAGGCCCCACCATGTCAAGCCCCCAGACCGCAAACGGCCAAGTAATTGGTATCATCCTTAATTCCTGAGCCGAAATATGAGCCCGTCGGCCAAACTTTTGACAGCCGTCGCACTTACGGACTAGGTCCTCTGCGTCTTTGTGAGCCGTCAACCAGAAGAATCAGTGGCGGAAAGCTTTGGCTACCAACGACTTTGAGACGGCATGGTGCCCACAATCGCCAGCATGAATTTCATTCAAGATTTGCCGGCCCTCCTCTGGTGAGACACAACGTTGGAAGACTCCTGTCACGCTGCATTTATGCAATTCACCATTGACTATGGTCATGGACTTAGAACGCCGGGTGACCTTCCTGGCTAGGTCTTCATCCTCAGGTAACTCGCCCCGGGTCAAATAGGCCAAATAAGGAATAGTCCAATCTGGAATAGCATGTAGAGCCACCACTAACTCTGCTTTCGGGTCAGGAACCATTAATTCCTCTTCTGAAGGTGTCTTCACAGTCGGATGGTATAAGACGTCTAGAAAGACATTGGGTGGCACCAGCTTACGTTGAGACCCTAACCGTGATGAAGCGTCAGCTGCCTCATTTCTGCGACGATCAATGTGATCTACTTGATAACCTTTGAAGTGACCCGCAATAATACCAAGAGCCGGGCAACTTCTTCACCAATAGCCTTGCGCCTCTCCTCATTGAACCGCCGTAAAAACTGTTTAATCGGCTTAAACTTCGGATCCACATTAAGGTTGTGCTCAGCAAACTATCTTGGTACACCCGACATGTCAGAAGGTTTCCATGCGAAGATGTCCTGATTCTCACGGATGAATTCGATGAGCATGCTTTCCTATTTGGGATCCATGTGAGCTCCAATGATGAACTGTTTAGATGAATCACCTGGAGTGAAATCCACGGTCTTGGTATCATCCGTCGAAAACTTGAGGGGCAGCTCTGCCTCTGTGGTGGGCTTTTTCAGCGGGGTCATATCCTCCGGGTCAACATTCTCTTTATAGAATTTAAGCTCCTCCTGAGCGTAACTGGACTCTGCGTAAGCCGCGTCCCCTTCCTCACACTCAATAGCTGTATTGCGGTTGCCATGAACGGTAATGGTACCATTTAAGCCGGGCATCTTGAGCTGCAAGTAAACATAGCAGGGCCTGGCCATGAACTTAGCATAAGCCGGCCGTCCAAACAACGCGTGATAAGGACTCTTGATCTTGACCACCTCAAACCATAAGGTTTCCACCCTGTAGTTGTACTCATCACCAAAGGCCACTTCCAGCGAAATCCAGCCCACCGGATGTGCCGACTTACCCAGGACCACACCATGAAAGATGGTGGATGAAGGTTTTAAATCCTTGTCAAGCAATTTCATCCGCCGAAAGGTGCCATAATAAAGGATGTTTATACTGCTTCCGCCATTCATAAGCACCTTGTTCAACATGTATCCGCCCACTTGGGGTGCTACAACCAAAGCCAGCCGCCCCGGGTCATCAACCCACGGCGGGTGATCCTCTCGGCTCCAGGTTATGTCGTATCCCCTTGCCTTGGTTGCCCTTTTTACTCTGACCTGCTTTCTCATCATCAGAACCTGGATCTTTCGCGTTGTCAGAGTCGGCATATTTCGTGAGATCCGTCATGAGCTCTCCCATGTCCTGACACGTACGTTTGAGACGGCCAAGCTTCTGCTTCAGAGGAACAAAGTGGCAATTCTTCTCCAAGATCAGTACTACTTGAGCCATCGTAATCTGCTCTGAGGAGTGGATGATTGTCGAGACCCGCCGCACCCAATGATGGGCCGACTCGTTCTCCTGTTGGACACAGTGATCAAGATCCACAATGGTCATAGGCTGCTTGCACGTCCCTTGAAAGTTTTTGATGAACCGGGCCCGAAGCTCTACCCATGAATTGATAGTGTTTGGTGGTAACCCCTTTAGCCACGTGCGAGCTGGGCCTTCAAGCATCATGATGAAATACTTGGCACACACCGCTTCACTGACATCCAGCATCTCCATGGTTAGTTCATAGCTCTCCACCCAGGCCTCTGGGGGTAAATCAGCAGTGTAATTTGGGACCTTGCGGGGCCCTTTGAAGTCCTTTGTCAGCCGTTCGCTCCGTAGAGCCGGTGACGGACATGGCAGCCCTGCCGCCCTGGAGTTTACTCCTGCCCCTATTGAAATAGAGGGCGCAGGCTCCTGGTGAGCCGGCCTAGTTGGCGCCTCTTGCGGGCTTCCCGCATGGTTTACCAATGCTGATGTGTCTCTACCCGGCCGGTGACCCGTTGGAATCTCTCTGCGCCGTTGCTGCTGGAACCCGTTGGCGACTCATAGCGCCGGCTGAAGCTGCGGCTAGGGAGAGGGGTTGAATGAACACGGCTCCGGCTATGGGTGTATTTTTCTTGATGGGCCACGGCCGTCTGTAGGTACCCGATGGCGTTCCGCACCTCCTCTGCAAAGGGTGCTTCTTCCGAGATAGGAATAGTCTCAAGCCGGGTGATAGCCGCCACCATATTCTCGGCCGGGTTGGAATAATGACCCGCTGGCATTGGAAAACCACCAGGTGACGCTTGGTTAAGCCGGGCCGTATGAGCCGTGGGTCGCTCCGTCTGGCGGCTCTCGGGTACATCCGTCGCTCGCCTCACGTCAGGAGTATTGAAGAGATTCCTTGCCTCATAGCGCTCTGGTAGACGGGAATGATGCCTCCTCCGATGAACCGCTGCTGCTGACCTCTGCTCTAGCCCACGATGGAAAGCGTTTGTCTTGATGCGCTCCACCTCTTCCTCCATTTGGATTTGTAGCTCAACAATCCTCTGTTGTTCCTCTGCCATCCGGCCCTTGATCCTTGCGATCTCCAAATTTCGAGCTGCTTGGTTATCGGGTGTGACCTCAGTGGCCATTAAATCGTGAGCTCGTCCATCAACTCCACAAGGACTTGAGCCGGCGGCGGCGGGTTATCACCCAAAGTGGAGGCTCCCGCGGCCGTACTGCCCGTGCCTGGGGCCGGCCCCGCCATAAACACGGCAGCATGAACCGGAAGCTCCGGCTCATCTGGATCTAAATGATCTGACTCAGAGCAGGAGTTGTCGTAGCCCCCTAGGGCTCCGTTGCGGAGCTGGTACACCGATTCTGTTTCTCCACTTGAAGACTCGCCCTTTGAATAAGCAAAGGTTTCCTGCGACCCGGAAGCTTCCAGACTCGTCGCTTGAGTAAAGCCTACGAAGACATGCTTCTGATCCGGATTAACGTGGGTAGGAGGCATGTTACACGCAGGCTACAGACGCCGAGCCGGCTCGATGACGTCGGTGCTGACATCCGGCCCGGGTGTAGATCCGTCAACCCTTCCGATAAAGACATGGATCCCGCCGAACGGAACCTGAAATCCATACTCCACCGGCTCAACATCAAGCCCCCAGCCAGCATCGTCGATGTAGAGCCGGCCGTGGCGACTCTCGCTGATCCTTTCGACCACGTATCCTTCGAGCCACGGAAGAGAGCCCCTTGAAAACTCAACACCACCAAGCGTCAGCCCCATGGTGGGCGCCAACTGTCGTGGATTTATCATGGCAGATGTCTGGGTCAACGGACTTGGATTCGAGGCCATCGCTAACATGGTATGCTCAAAGGGGTTGCTAGGGATGAAGGACATGGTTTACCCAGGTTCGGCCCCTCGTGGCGAGGTAACAGCCTACGTCCTGCTTGTGTTTGTTATTGCTTGTTGTATCGATTACAAGGGAGCTAAAGCTTGACCTAGTTCTCGATAACCCAATCTCTAAGTCGCCTCAGGTCTCGTCCTTATATAGGGGGTCAAGACCACGAGTCATACAAGTTCATGACCGACTCTCATTACATGTCCGAGTCTACCTCTATCTTCTCTGATCTATCCTGTCCGAGCCGTCCCCGGGCGGCTTACACGCCCGGGTCTTCTCATCCGGGTCACCTCGTGACCCATCCTGCGAGCCGCTACTCTTGTTGGGCCCTCCTGCCATGACGTCTTACTCTTGGGCTCAGAAAATGAGCCGTCCAATTTAACCCGGAACCTCCAAGGGCGGGTCTCATCGTGGGGTTATATCCCCAACACCAAGGAACCAAGGTTTCACAAGAGGACCAGACACATAAAAGCGACGTTTCAACTCCATCCGCGATTACATCGAGAAGAAGGACATAAATATTTGCAAAGTGCACATGGATCTAAATGTTGCAGACCCGTTGACTAAACCTCTTCCAAGGTCTAAACATGATCAACACCAGAACTGCATGGGTGTTCGATTCATTACAATGTAAATCACATGGTGATGTGAACTAGATTATTGACTCTAGTGCAAGTGGGAGACTGTTGGAAATATGCCCTAGAGGCAATAAATAAAGTGTTTATTATTATATTTCCTTGTTCATGATAATCGTTTATTATCCATGCTATAATTGTATTGATTGGAAACACATTACATGTGTGGGTAAATAGACAACACATTGTCCCTAGTATGCCTCTAGTGAACTAGCTCGTTAATCAAAGATGGTCAAGGTTTCCTAGCCATTGACATGTGATGTCATTTGATAACGGGATCACATCATTAGGAACTAGGTATGGAGATACCGATGATCGAATCTTAGGCAAGTAACATACCGAGGAACAAAGGGAACATCATACGGGATTAACTGAATCCTTGACATAGAGGTTCGACCGATGAAGATCTTCGTAGAATATGTAGGAACCAATATGGGCATCCAGGTCCCACTATAGGTTATTGACCATAGAGGTGTCTCGGTCATGTCTACATAGTTCTCGAACCCGCAGGGTCTGCACACTTAAGGTTTGGTGACGTTTCGGTAGTATAGAGTTATGTATGGTGGTGACCGAAGGTTGTTCGGAGTCCCAGATGAGATCCCGGACGTCACGAGGAGCTCCGGAATGGTCCTTAGGTAAATATTGATATATAAGAAGTCCCATTTTGGTCACCGGAAAAGTTTTGGGCTAATCAGTAATGTACCGGGAGTGCCGGTAGTGTACCGGGAGACCATCGGGAGGGGTATTTCGACCCAAGAGGCTCCATGGGCTGTGGGAGAGTGTTTACCAGCCCTTAGTGGGATGGTGGAAGTCCCACACAAGGCCCATGCGGTTTGGGAAAAAAGGCCTAAAGAGAAAAGGTGGAAAAAGGCAAAAATAGGGTGAATCCTAGTCCTACTAGGATTGGAGGTGGAGTCCACCTCTTCCACCTGGTTCGGCCGACTCCCTGGAGGCTTGGCCCTTGTGCCAAGACTCCTCCTCTCTTCCTCTTATGTATACTGGAGGTTTTAGGGTTTTGGCACAGAATTTTCAGCCACGTGCTGCCCGTTCCTCCAGTGCATAGTTTCTCCTCTAGATCGGTTTTCTGCAGCGCTTAGGCAAAACCCTGATGGAATAGCTCCACCACCATCGCTGGAGCGTCGTCACGCTGCCGGAGAACTCTTCTTCCTCTCTGCTCCTTCTTGCCGGATCAAGACGGTGGAGATCGTCATCAAGCTGTACGTGTGCTGAACGCGGAGGTGTCGTCCGTTCGGCGCTAGATCGGAAGGATCGTGATCAAGTTCGCGGGACGGATCGTGATTGGATCGCGGGACGCTCAACGATTTGGACCGCGAAGACGTTCGACTACACCAACCGCGTTTCTTAACGCTTCCCGCTTAGCGATCTACAAGGGTACGTAGATCCACTCTCCCTCTCATAGATGCTCATCACCATGGATAGATCTGCGTGTGCGTAGGAAATTTTTTGTTTCCCATGCAACGTTCCCCAACAATGCACAGTTGCATAACATGTCATTTTGTGATATGCCTACTCTTTAGTAGTTTAGACTCCTGGTTCAAAATGGCAAACATCTAGAGTGAGCCATGAACATGAGATTCTTGTGGATAGGCTAATCTTCCTAGCATCCTTGATAGCCTTCAAGTCTTCGGACATCAATATCATCTTAGGCATGGACTGGATGAAAGCCCACTATGCTAAGATTGATACTCATACTTGGAATGTTCAACTTACACATCCCTCGGGAGAGATAGTTAATGTCTCCACTCGAGCAGCCAAGCGCCAACTCTATTCTCTTATTGCTAGACCTCTTCCAGAATTAGAAGATATTCCGGTAGTCCATGACTTTCCGAATGTCTTTCCAGAAGACTGCCAGGAATTCCACATGTCAGAGATGTTGAGTTTGTGATAGAGCTCATCCCAGGGACTGTCCCAATAGCCCGAAGACCCTATAAGATGTCACCCTTAGAACTAGCCGAACTTAAGATTCAACTCGATGAGGCTTTGAAGAAAGGTTTCATCCGTCCTAGTTCTTCTCCTTGGGCTTGCCCCGTCCTATTCGTCAAGAAGAAGGATGGATCGGATCGGATGGTTGTGGATTATCGGCCAGTGAATCTGGTCACCATAAAGAACAAGTATCTGCTTCCCAGGATCAACGATTTGTATGATCAAATCGCTGGATCCTCTGTCTTTTCCAAAATGGATTTGAGGTTGGGATACCATCAAATCAGAATTAGAAACGGGGACATTCGAAAAACGGCTTTTGTTACTCGTTATAGCCAATACGAGTACACCGTCATGTCCTTCGGTTTAACCAATGCCCCAACCACCTTCTCTTGCTTGATGAATTCGATCTTCATGGAGTATTTGGATAAATTCGTCGTGGTTTACCTCGACGACATACTCATCTACTCGAAGAATGAACAAGAACATGCCGAGCATCTAAGGCTGGTATTGATGAAACTTCGAGAGCATCGTCTGTATGCCAAATTCTCCAAGTGTGAATTTTGGTTGCCACAAGTGACCTATCTAGGCCATGTAATCTCTGGTAAAGGTATTGCTATCAATCCCGAGAGAGTTTAGGCCGTCCTTGATTGGACTCAACCTGAATCGGTTAAGCAAGTTCGGAGTTTCCTTGGCTAAGCGAGCTATTGTTGCCGCTTTGTCGAGAACTTCTCCAAGGTTGCGAAACCTCTGACCGAACTCCTCAAGAAAGATAAAAAGTTCGAGTGGACCCCACAATGCAAGCACAGTTTTCAGGAGTTGAAAAGACGCCTGACCTCTCCTCCCGTTCTGGTGCCACCAGATTTCTCTAAGGACTTTGTTATCTATTGCGACGCCTCGCGACAAGGATTAAGTTGCATCCTCATGCAAGATCATCATGTGATTGCATACGCATCTCGACAGTTGCGTCCACATGAGGATAATTATCCAACACATGATCTTGAGTTTGCAGCTATGGTCCATGCACTAAAAACCTGGTGACATTACCTTCTGGGTAATCGTTGCAAAATTTACACTGATCACCAAAGTCTGAAATATATTTTCACCCAGCCGGATTTGAATCTCGGGCAAAGACGGTGGGTTGAGTTGATTACAAATTACGACTTAGAGATAACTTACACCGCGGGGAAAGCCAATGTCATGGTTGATGTGCTAAGTCGTAAGTCTTATTGTAACAACCTGATGTTACAACAAGGTCAACCACTTCTCTATGAGGAATTTCGGAAGTTGAACCTTCACATTGTTCCTCAAGGATTCCTTTCCAACCTGGTGGCGAAACCTACTCTTATGGATCAAATCATAGAATCCTAGATGCATGATGCCGGGATATCTCGAATCAAGAAAAACATTAAGACGGGTAATGTTAGACGCTTCTCAGAAGATGATCGGGGTGTTGTCTTCTTTGAGAACCGCTTGGTGATCCCGAGGAAGCAACATCTGTGACAATTGATCCTTAAGGAGGCTCATGATTCTCCTCTCACAATTCATCCGGGTAGTACCAAGATGTATCAGGACCTATGCCAGAGGTTTTGGTGGACTAGGATGAAGAGAGAAATTGCTCAGTTTGTTGCTAACTACGATGTTTGTCGTCGCGTGAAAGCAGAACATCAAAGGCCTGCTGGCACCCTTCAACCTTTAGCTATTCTTGAATGGAAATGGGATAAGGTCGGTATGGATTTCATTACCGGATTTCCCAGGACTAAGAGAGGGAATAATCCTATCTTTGTGGTCATAGAACGTCTTTCCAAAGTGGCTCATTTTCTTCCTGTTCGGGAGAGTATAACCGCTAGCCAGCTAGCAGAGTTATATGTTTCTTGAATAGTTTCTCTTCATGGTGTTCCATTGGATATTAACTCAGACATTTAAAGTATCTTTACTTCCCGATTTTGGGAAAGTTTCCAAACCGCTATGGGGACTCATCTATCTTTTAGCACTGCTTTCCACCCGCAATCAAGTGGTCAAGTTGAGCGAGTCAATCAAATCCTCGAAGACATGCTCCGAGATTGTGTTATATCCTTCGGTATGAATTGGGAGAAATGTCTTCCATTTGCCGAATTTGCTTATAACAATAGTTATCAATCAAGCTTGGGCAAAGCCCCTTTTGAAGTTCTCGATGGACGAAGGTGTCGAACACCTCTTAACTGGTCAAAAACCGGAGAGAGGCAACTCTTTGGCCTGGATATGATCCAGGATGCAAACGAGTAAGTTCACATTATTCGTGAAAAGTTGAAAACAGCCCAATCTCGTCAAAAGAGCCAATATGATCGCCATCATAAGGCTGTGACCTATGAAGTTGACGAGAAGGCTTACCTTCGGGTTACACCTGTGAAGGGTACCCATCGATTCGGTATCAAGGGCAAGTTGGCTCCTCGTTACATTGGACCTTTTTGCATTCTTGATAAACAAGGAGAGGTTGCCTACCAATTGGAACTTCCGCTGCATCTTTCCAAGGTTCATGATGTTTTCCACGTCTCGCAACTCAAGCATTGCTTCTCGGACCCTCTCTGTGAAGTAGACCACGAAGCGCTTGATCTCCAGGATAACCTTACATATTGAGAATACCCTGTTCGTATTCTTTGATGAAGCTAAGCATACCACTCAGCGTCAGAACATCAAGTTTCTCAAGGTTTAGTGGTCACACCATTCTGAAAAAGAGGCCACATGGGAAAGAGAAGATCGTCTTCGACTAGAGTACCCCGCGCTCTTCCCGACGACTTCAAAATCTCGGGACGAGATTCTTTTGAGTGGGGGTGAGTTCTCACATCCCTAGCTAATTGTCTTAGGACAACATGTGTGTGCATCATATTTCAATTTTTGCATCAATTTAAACGGGGATTAAAAGAAACCCCAAACCCTCAATTGAATCAAATTAATTCAAAGTTTGTGAAAAACCAACAAATCCAAAATGCCCATCTAAAATGTCCCCTATGTCTGATAAATGTGGACATGATTATACAAGGGGTCATTTAAAATATTTGAACAACTATAGCATTTCAAAAATAAATAATAAAGCTTCTAAAATTGCCAAATAAAGCATTATTATTATTTCAGATTTCAAAATATCCTGAAACTTTTTACAGAAGTTTGAAATATTCAAACTTAATGCTATAAAATATTTGGGATATTTATTAGCAAGCAATTATGCCTGAAAATAAAATAAAACTAATGTCAGAAAAATAGGAAACAGATAAAAAAAGGGGGAAAGAAGAAAACCCACCAAGGCCTTACCTGCGAAGAAGAGGCCCAGCCCATGGGGGGCAGCAGCGTCTTCTTCCTCCTGCCAGGAGGAGAAGCAGCTGCGTGCCTCCACCGCAGCCGGCCGTGGCCATGCGCTCGGCCACCTCCTGCCTGCCTGGCCTCCTCCTCGTCATGCTGGCGAGAGGATAGACTCCAGCTGCCGATCGAACCCTGTCCTCCCTGCCATTCCTCTCCCTCGTTTCTCCCTCTCCTCCCCCTCGCCATGGCCGAGCTCTGCTCGAGCTCACCGTCGCTGCCCGCCCCTAGCTAGAGACCCCCTACCGAGCCCCAAAGCTCCGCCATGAACCCCTCGTCCTCCCCATTGTCGGGACCCCGATCCTAAGTCATATGATTCCATACTGTAACAAGCCACATCACTTTGCGGCCTCACGCACGGTACTCCACGGCTGCAGCCTTACCTTGGCCGGGACCGTTTGCGTCTTTTGGCTCACGTATGTGAACATGTCGCTGACAATCACACAACAAAGAACCCGGGCCGACATAACTAGTCATAGAAGCCAAGTGGCACATCCGTACGGAAACAGGCATACATAACCCAGCAATGCAGGTGTTGGTCTCAAGCGTGTGTAGACGAGTCGTAGCAAGTTACAAGGACTCCATTACGTCGCGAGACACGAATGTCATCGCTGCACGTAGACGAGTCGTAACAGGCTACAGGGACTCCATTACACTGCGAGACATTTCCCCAAAGGGACAGACACAGCAGCAAAGAAGGATACATGCCGGTCAATCAATGTGTCCGGAGCAGTAGCAAGCTACCAAGGCTCGGTGGAAGCACAAAAAGACAGTTTCCCGTAAGGAGTACTGCTAAAGGCACACAACTAGGTGTCGGATCCCATACATACCGTTGCACGCCGCACGTACGCACGACATGCCCGTTATGCATAGATACAACTATGGCATCACAACATAACCATACAACAACATGACTTTTATTTAAAAGGCTCAGAAGAGCCTTGCATAATATGTTATTACAGATAGGGGTCACATGACCCGGCACTCAAGTTATACAAACAAGTTCATACAAGCCAGCGGAAACTTAGAACTATCCGAGTACGGACAGTGAAATGAAAAGAGGGCACATGGCCTGACTATCTACAGCACGCCACACGGCACAGGGTCGTAGCTGGGACACCAGCTATTCGGCATCGTCAACGTCTAGATAGAACCCACCTGATGGGTCCTGGTTTTCCTCTGCAACATTAATTAAGCAAGGATGAGTACAATCGTACTCGGCAAGTCTTTAAAACAGACCTAGTCTAGTTATGCTCATGTATCAACAAAGGGGTGGAGGAGTTTATGCAGAAAGCCAGCTTTGACTCATGGCTAACCTACACTACTCAGTTTTACACTCTTTGTTACAATTTTACTTATTGCACACGAGTCCACTAACTCCATCTCAATACACCACCATGGACTCACCTTCCCCTCCCGGAAGAGTGCCATCCATGGTACTCACACTTGTCTTGAGATTTTTAGAAGTATCCATTTGATTATCTATGAACGGCATAAGTTCTCCAAGTAGTCCATATCCGCGGACGCGGCTATTCGAATAGTTTCATAACCCTGCAGGGGTGTACTTCTTCACACACGCTCTCGCCACTTATCGCTGTGTGCCATAAACCATGCACCTCGGCAACCTTCAAGCGGATGCCCAGCGAGGGAGTCGGCCACGACAGTCAATCACATAAGACCTCTAGTCCAGGCTACCGCCTATTTGAGACTGACCCGCATGGAAGTCCGGCCGAAGTTTCCACTACGGTCCCAAACGATGTGCGCAGGGTTCCCAAGCCCACCATTCGAGTGACCCTTGGTACACCGTGCCACTGCCTACCGCGTCGTAACCCACCCCGAGGGTCAGCGCTACGCACGGCCTCCAGCATGCTATAAACACCAGAAACTACTTGCAATACCTGGACCAAAGACTAAGCGACTGATAAGTCGAGCGGGGTCATATTTCAGGGCCCAGCATGTGGTAGTATCTCGTCTTGGATCTCAAACCCGGAACCCAGTTCCTAAGAATGGTCTCAATGAGACAACCCACTATGTACTCCTACATAGCCTCTCATCGCCACCTTTTACCAAAACGGATTCGTTATGAGCTCAAAACATCGGAACATCACAGTTTCACTCTAACTCATCACCTAGATGAATCAGACCTGACACAACTCTAAGCATAGCAGCATGGCATGAAGATAAGCTAAGCACATCACGACACAAGCATCTACCAGGTATGCTAGGTTGCAAGGTGTAGCTATTTACTGTGACAAGATCAGGTCATGCATAAGAATAGGATCATCTACCGGGTATGACTGGCATGTGATCGTTTGTCCTAATGCAATAATGAGAGCAGGAGCGAGAGAATGGGATGCTATCGGAATGATCAATGGGGTTGCTTGCCTTGCTGAGTTGCGGAAGAGTTCTCTCCTTCGTCGGGGTATGGAGTAGTATCGTCTGAATTTGGACCTACCGCAATGCAGATAAGAACAATCAATACAAGCAAATGCGACAATATGATGCATGATCATGGCATAGTGGTATACATGGGTGAGCTAATGTGAATGGTGATCATGTCTATTTAATTCAGATTTGAATATAGGTTCCAAGTTGTCCTCATTTCAAATTCCATATAATGACCTAATGCTAAAATGTCCAAGTTCACCTATTTGGGTTGCTCTATCATGCATGAGAGTATCACCATTGGATTCATTGGATTTTTTTGATAAATTTTCATATATAAATTATTTTCATCTGACTTACAGATTAATTTATATGATTTTTCAAAGTTTTAAACATTTTCTGGAATTATTTTAAAATAAGAAAATGAGTTATGACATAAGCATGATGTCATGATGACATCAGCTGGTCAGCTGACTCGGCCCAGAGTCAAACCTGACATGTGGGGTCCACATGTCAGTGTCTGGTTAGTTTAACTAACTAATTAAAATTAATCCTAACTAATTAGCAGACCGGGGCCCACTTGTCAGTGTCACATTAGTTTAATTAAATGATTTAAAGTAATCCGTGATTAACTTAACTAATCTGGACAGGGGCCCCACCTGTCATTGACTCACAGAGTCAAGCCAGGGGTCCACCCGGGTCAAACCCACCGGAGTTGGCCGGCGGCTTGACGCCGGTGACCTCTAGAGACGGCGGCGACCGTCGGGTTTCTTCTACAGGGGGTTATCTAGCGAGCTAAGGCCACTGGCGAGTAGCCCGCGCACAGCCGCATCCATCCGGAGCCGCAGGAGGTCACGGGGTCGTCGGAGTCGACGGCCACGTCCGTTTTGGCGGCGGCCGGAGCTCGGGACGACGGGGAAACGGCGACCAGGACGCGGGGGGGGGGGGGAGAACGGGTGGCGGCTACGGCTCCTGGGGACGCACTGAGCACAGGCACATGCTCGGGTGTGGGCTGCGGCTGCTGTGGCCACGGTCGTGCCATGGCCGGCGGCGAGGTCCCCTCGGGCGTCGATAGCTAGCAGGGCTAGAGGAGGGGAGGAGCAACGGGGAGAGGGGGAAACGAACCGGGGACTCACCCCGGTGCTTCTAGCGGCGACGGAAGGGTCGGGGAGGCGTCGGGGGCGACGAATCGACGGCGAGAACGACGTCGGTTGCCGGGGAAGGAGGAGAGCAGAGGGGGGGGGGAAAGCGAGAGAGAGCGGCGACCGCGAGGGAGAAAGGGAGAAGACCTCGGCGACGGCGAGCTGGCGCGCCCTGGGGCCTCCAGGCGGCTGACCAGGCAGGGAGGAGGTGGAGACCTCCCGGCGCCGCGCGGCACTTCACCTCTGCCTACTGGCAGAGGTTGAAGATGACCGCTTGGCCCTGGTGGGCTGGGCCATCTCCTTCCTGGGCCAGGTAAGCCCCTTCTGGCTTTTCTTTTTTTTTAATTTCTGTTTTCTGTTTTCTAATATTTATTTATTTCCTTTGCAGGTCCAATGACTTTTATAAAATGACCCACATATTTTCTAAATTGTAGTTTGAATATTCCAAACTTATAATAATAGTTTCAGATTATTTTGGAAACAGTGATAATGATATTTGCCTTATTTGTCATTTTCCAGGGATGTAAACCATTAATTCAAATTATTTTAAATGTTCAAATAGTACAAATGTCCCCTGGTATATCCATGTCCCTATTTATCAGACATAGGGGACATTTTTGATGGGCATTTTGGATTTGTTGAAATTTCATTTATCTAGAAATCCTATAATTCATTAAGTGGGTGGGGTTTTCTTCTTCTCCCCATTTCATATTGATGCATAGATGATGATGATGATGCAAACACATTACTAGCCTATGACTCTTACTAGGGTGGTGACACCCATGGAGCTAGAAGACGCCAGGAGCCCCTCTATGCCGAGCCATCGCTGTTCTTCCCCGCCGGCCGCCGGAGCATCGTCGTCGATTCGCCGTAGCCGGAGCGCCCCCGAGCCCGCTGGACCTCTCTGCAGCCTCCCTGTGAGCCCCCGATGCTCCTCCTTCTCCTCTCAGGTCTTCCCGTGCCCTCTAGCGCCTTAGCCAAACCTTCCCGAGCTGCCGTCGCCTCCGAGCTTGTTGTGGCCATCGTCTCCGACGACCCGAGCCCCCAGACCAGCCCCACTCGACGCGGTCGAGCATGGGCTCCCTCTCAGCGCCTTCGGCGCGCGAATTCGAGCCCTCTAGCGTGGCTCCAACCGACTCCGGCGACCCTCCACCGCGGGTTTGGTCACCGCCGGCCCCGCTCCGGTGGGTGCCGATGTGGCCGGCTAGTTAGTGCTAATCAGCCCGGCTAATTAAGCCGTTAGCCGCTGACAGCAGGCCCCACAGAGGGTCAAACCTCTGGTCAGCGTGGGGAATTAGCCCCTGACGCTGACATGAGGGCCCCACCCTGTCAGGTTTGACCTGGCCGGGTCTGTTGACCTGCTGACGTCACAGTGACATCAGACTGACGTAGTAATCAATTTTTAGTATAAAAATAAATCAGGAAATTCTAGAAAATGTTTAAAACTTCTAAAATTCATATAAATTAATCTGTAAATCAGATGAAAATAATTTATATATGAAAATTTATCAGAAAAATCCAATAAATCCAATGGTGGTATTATCATGCATGTTAGAGAAACCTATGTAGTTGAACATTGACATTTACTAATAGGTTAATATATGAAATATGAAATGGAGAATGACTTTGAACCTATATTCAAACTCACTTCATTTAACTTGGACAATAGTTGCATTAGCTCATCCATACTTGCTGCCATGTCATGATCATGCATAATATTGTTGCACTTGCGTGTATTGATTGCTATTTATCTACATTGCGGTAGGCCCTGCTCATGAGGATACCTCCGAGTATTGCAATGAAGGAGAAAACCTTCCCGCTACCCAGCAAGGCAAGGAACCCCTTTGATCATTCCGATAACATCCCACTCTCTCGCTCCTCCTCTTGTTTATTGCATTAGGACAAACGTTCACTTGTCTGTCATACACGGTAGATGAACCTATTCTTTTGCATGACCTGTCATTGTTACAGTAAATAGCTAAACCTTGCAACCTAGCATACCTGGTAGATGCTTGTGCCATGATGTGCTTTGCTTACTTTGCCTACTATGCTTGCTATGCTTAGAGTTGTGTCAGATCTGATTCATCTGGGTGATGAACTGGGGTGAAATAATGTTGTTCTGATGTGATAAGCTTATGATGAACCCGATTTGGTAAAGGTAGCGATGAGAGGCTATGTAGGAGTACATAGCGGGTTGTCTCATTGGGACCGTTCTTAGGAACTGAGTTCCGTGTTTGTGATCCAAGATTAGTTGGTACCACACATTGGGTTCCGGTAACTCTACCCCAATCGACTTATCAATCGCTTAGTCCTTGGTCCAGGAGTTGCAAGTAGTTTCTGGTGTTTATAGCATGCTGGAGGCCGTGCATAGCGCTGACCCTAGGGGGGTTACGACATGGTAGGCAGTGGCACGGTGTACCAAGGGTCACCCGAATGGTGGGCTTGGGAACCCTGCACACATCGTTTGGGGTCGTAGCGGAAACTTCGGCCAGACTTTCGTGCGGGTTCAGTCTCAAATAGGCGATAGCCTGGACTAGAGGTCTTATGTGATTGACGGTCATGGCCGACTCCCTCGCTGGGCTTCCGCTTGAAGGTTGTCGAGGTGCATGGTTTTATGAGCACACAACGATAAGTGGCGAGAGCGTGTGTGAAGAAGTACACCCCTGCAGGGTATGAAACTATTCGAATAGCCGCATCCTCGGATACTGACTACTTAGAAAGCTTATGCTATTCATAGATAATTAAATGGATACTCATAAAAATATCAAGACAAGTGTGAGAACCGTGGATGGCACTCTCGTAGAGTACGGAAGTGAATCCATGGTGATGTATTATTATGGAGTTAGTGGACTCGTGTGCAATATCTAAAATTTAGACAAAGAATTAAAATTGTGTAGTTTAGGTTAGCCATGAGTCAAAGCTGGCATTGCTGCATAAACTCCACCACTCCCCTTGTTGATACATGAGCATGAATAGTCTAGGTCCGTTTTAAAGACTTGCTAAGTACATTTGTACTCACGTTTGCTTAATAAATGTTGCAGATGAGACTCAGCACCCATTAGGTGGGTTCTTTCTAGATGTCGATGATGCCGAATAGCTGGTGTCCCAGCTATGACCTTATGCCCTGTGGCGGGCTGTAGATAGTCAGGCCATGTGCCTTTTAACCTTTTCATCTGTCTGTACTCAGACAGCTTTATGCTTCCACTTGGTTTGTATGACTTGAGTGTCAGGTCATGTGACCCCTACCTGTAAGAACATATTATGCAAGGCTCGTCTGAGCCTCTTAAATAAAAGTTGTGTTGATGTATGGTTATGTTGTGATGCCATAGTTGTATCTATGCATATCGGGCATGTCATGCGTACGTGTGACATGCAATGGTATGTATGGGATCCGACACCTAGTCATGTGGCTTTAGTAGTACTCTTTATGGGAAACTGCCTCTTTGTGGTTCCATCGAGCCTCCGAACACATTGATTGACCGACATGTATCCTTCTTTGCTGCTATGTCTGTCCCTTCGGGGAAATGTCTCGCAGTGTAATGGAGTCCCTATAGCCTGCTATGACTCGTCTACGTGTAGTGATGACATTTATGTCCCACGGCGTAATGGAGTCCTTGTAGCTTGCTATGACTTGTCTACACACGCTTGAGGCCGACACCTGCATTGCTTGGTTACGTATGCCTGTTTCCGTACGGATGTGCCACTTGGGTTCTATGACTAGTCATGTCGGCCCGGGTTCTCTGTCGTTTGATTGCCAGCGACATGTTCACATACGTGAGCCAAAAGATGCAAATGGTCCCGGCTAAGGTACGGCTGCAGCCGTGGAGCTTACCGTGCGTGAGGCCGCAAAGTGATGTGATATGTTAAAGTCTGGATTTATATGACTTAGGATCAGGGTCCCGACACATGATGACCTAAGTAAACTAACTAGGGATGTGACACCTGAGCGGGAGGACAAGATGTGGATGCTGAGCTTCCCGTCATCAAACTCGTCGACGATGGCTAGTTCTACTACCGTAGAGATAAGTGAAGCACTCCATTCACATTTCACCCCCTCATTCTAGGGTTTCTCTGATTTGGGGATTTTTTTTTGCTTTTCTGCTGATTTAGATCGATGGGATGGGGGTTGTGGAGCTCGTCTCGGAGTACCATCACCCAAACGAATCATTTTCCAGCTTGGAGCCTAGATCTAAGCACCATTGCCCTGGACATGGCCTAGTTCCTGCTCGTCAGGTGGCTTGGGGAGGGGCTAGCACCGGCCGACAATTTTTTGGATGCCCTCTTGATCTAATGAGTTGCTTGTCAATTTGATTGTCAATTTGGGAGGTTGTTGTTCTTTTGAAATTTCTATTTTTTCGTCTAATTAGTTGCCAGATGAGTGCAAGTGGACGGTTTGGGTTGACCCTCCTCCTCCACTACGTGTGGCCCTTGCATTTGAAGATCTACATGCAGAGATTGAATGCAGTTGGATCAAGTCTCACAAATTGCAGGGAAAAAAATATGGAGCTGGCAAAGAAGAATCATGCTTTGAAGATGAAGGCAACAGATGAGATGCTCAATGTTTGGGCAGTGTTATTTACTGCGATTATTGTATGTGTTGTAGTTGTGGTCTTCTCAATGTTTTCACAGAATCAAGCCACTAAGTGAAGCAAGTATGTTTTTTGTTGTTGTAGTGCATGAGATGAACTTTGTAATGTACCAATCTTAATGTAATGCTAGTTGGTGCTATTTGGTGTTCTAAATTTTTGCTCTTTGGTTCATATAGGTACATGACTAGGGAGATGACCAAATATTTGGTTCATATTGACAGATGACGTAACGGGTTAAAATTCAACAACTTCAAATTAAAGAATGACATAGCAAGCATCACATATGATCAAACAAGTCCAACATCTTCAAACTTGTTCATCACCCACACTAGTTCAACAGTAGTTCATCAAGTCACCTACTAGCTCAACATCAAGACACCTCAAACAGTAGTTCAACAACAAGTGAAAATACTAGTTCAACATAAAGTCGTCTCAAACAGTCACCAGCAAGTGCAAATGAACAACTAAAACTTTAGTTTTTCGTTCCTGGTGTTCTCGGCTGGATTGGGGGCTAGCCTTGATTTGCTTTTGGTGTTCTTTGTTGGGTCGGGGGCTAGCACATGAGGAGCTTCAATAGTTGTTGTCTGCTTCTTAGCTGGAGAAGCTCCTCTAACTGTTGCATTCTTATAATAATTTCTTGGGCCGTGAAAAGTGCAAGCATGTCGCCTTTCAGATGACAGTGCATGAAAACAAATATAAATACACAAAGTTACACAAACATCACGTGAGTACACTAGCTTGTGGTGGCTCTTGTGGTGGATCTTTTGCATATGTTCCATCATCTTCTTCCACTTGAACCGCTGGCTCTTCTGCATTCTCTGCTCCCCAGTGTTCATCTTCACCAAAGACTACGTCAACTGAATTTTTGCATTTGTTGGCATGGTGTCCTAGTCCTCCACACCTACCACATTTTTTCTTCCTAGGCCCTAGTCCCTTTCCTTCACTGCTAGACCTAATTTTACTTTTCCTAGGCCTGCCAGGTGCTCTATTTTGAACTGGAGAACAAAGTTTAAATCCTGGATTCACGATTTCCCAATGTTGCTTGCCTTCCAGAGCTAGAAGGTTGTCAGCATAAGTAGATCTGAATTTCTCAACAGAATAAAACTTGTGCACATACTGATCAATTCCACTAGCTTCACCTCTAAGAGAAGTGATAAAGAACAGAGCATGGATACATGACTTACCAGTTACTTGCCATTGTTTGGAATTGCAAGACCACTTCTGTAAGTCAACAGGGTACCTTCATTCTCTTTTTTCTCGGTCAGTAGCAGTAACTTCAGCCTCTGTTGGGATTCTCCTAATCAAACTCATCTCTAAACCTTTTGTTTTTGACATTAAGGCCTTCATCACAGATGGAACAATGAGATGACCTTCAAAATGATCAATGGCAATCCTGTTCCTTATATAAAATTTATGCATAATGTACTACCTGATCTTGTCACACAAGTCTACTATGTGAAGCCCCTTGCATTTCTTGATCCTTGAGTTGAAAGCTTCAGCAAGGTTGTTGTTCACATAGTCTACCTTGCAAGTGTTATTGATGTGTGCTGTAACCCATATTTTTGTGTGGTGCTCCTCTAAATATTCTTTAACTTTGGTCCTGTTGTGCAACTGATTTAGATGATAGTTGTGCTTCTTAATGTTGTATGTAAGTGAGCATGGCCACAAATTCTCATCATAGAACTTGACTTTAAATTTCTTGCTGAAGTTTTGAGCCAAATGCCTCATACACTCCCTATGCTCCACTCCATCATATACATCGTCAACAATTGTCTCCAATCCTTTGCATGCATCTGTATGCATGACTAAATCTTCATGATGTCCTATTTGTTTCTTGAGTTGTTGGAAAAACCAAGTCTAGATCTCAATTGACTCTGCTTCTATGACACCATATGCAACTGGGAATAACCAGTTCTATGCATCAAGGGCACAAGCAAAAACAAGCTGGCCCCTGTACCTACCATTCAGTGCACTTGCATCCACAACAAGGTAAGGGCTGCACCCCTCTAAGAAACCTGCCTCACATGCCTTGAAGCACACGAACACTCTTTTGAAACACTCCTTGTGCAGTTTCAAATGAGCTACTGTTGTCCACAACTATTGGAAATGTGAAGCCAGTTTCTTTTCCTTCTGTACCACCAGCAGTTAAAGTGCATGTCTCCATTCTAACACTAATATTAAATGCTCTAGCCGGATCAATCCTATGCAAACAGGGCACAATATCAACATACATCAACATACTAGCCAAAATCGTCCAAAAAACACAATAACCTAAATCCTATAGAAGCATAAATCCTACAACAAAGAACCCTAGTGTCGACAAATCTAGGGGGAGGAAGAAACAATAGATCTGGGATGGGGGAACTTACCCTAATGTTGTCTGTGACCGTGTCCTTGCCTTGCGGCTCGGTTGGTGTTGATTTGGTCACCACTATCTCCTCCTAGCTTGGGTTCGTGAGAGAGTGGGGAACGGGAGAGAGTGGGGATGAGAGTGAGATGGACCCGAGTGGGTTCTGTTATAGCGAGGGGGCAAGCAGGGTCCAAAACAGAGCGCCTTATGTGGTCAAACGGTGCTGACCAAGCGGAGCCGTGACGGAAGGGCAAAAACAAAATAATTCCAAAGTGGTGTGAACAGAACCGATGAATTTCTCAAACTAGGGGTAAAACAGACGAGGGGGACACAACTAGGGGCACAAAGATAATTGTCCCTTAATTTTTATATGAATAACAAGTTAACATCTCTTAATATCGACACTTCTATGAATCAACAATTGTGAACTTACACCTTTTTCATATTACCACATTAATTTCATTAACCCGAAATTTCTCTATATGTGCTACATGATGGTTTTGATTATCACTCATTGAATACCTATTATTTTTGGACTAGTTTTATGAACCATACAAATTACCGTCAATATTCATTGGCTCTCAAACAAATATAAATGAAGAAATATAGCATATTATTTCTATAAAATCTACACGCCATCGAGCTAAAAAATATATAAGTGAAGTACTAGAGCAACTGCCAAGCTCACAAAAATATAAGTGAAGCACTTAGAGTATTCTAACAAATTATGATGAAGGCGTGTCTCTCTCAAATAGGTGTGCATATCAAAAGATGATTATGGCAAACTGAAATAAAAGCAAACAGAAGCAAACGACGCTCCAAGCAAAACACATATCATGTGATGGATAAAAATATAGCTCCAAGTGACATACTGATGAACTGAGATAAAAGAGGGGATGCCTTCCGGGGCATCCCCAAGCTTAGACACTTGAGTCTTCCTTAGAATATTAACTTGGGGTGCCTTAGACATCCCCAAGCTTAGGCTGTTTCTACTCCTTATTCCGTGGTCCATCGTGATAACACCAAAAACTTGAAAACTTCAATCACACAAAACTCAACAAAACTTCGTGAGATCCGTTAGTATAAGCAACATATTGAATACTTTAGGTAATGTTATAAATTGATTATTATTTCATTTATTCTCACTAGGTACTGTATTCTAACTTCTCCATGGCTTATACCCCCTGACGGTGTCCTGGACTAGGGGGTACTCACCACGTCGTCTCCTGACTAGTAGGTCGGGCTGAGGATCCCCATGATGATTCAGTAATGGGCCCGAACCTGGGTAAAATCTTGTGTCCACATTACCATCGTTTCAAGACGCCTAGCTTAGGACCCCTACTACAAGATATGCCGGATTTGACACAGACATTGGTGTTTTCGTCGAGAGTCTGCTGGATGATCGTTGAGGATCGATGGGATGATCAGGTGGTATTCTTCTAGTTAGATATGTTCCACGTAATTGTTTCTTTTACAAAGTTATTGCTGCTGTGTCGTATTATATTGTTTGCAGTCGGATCGGGGCCTAGAAAATTTTAACGACGGCAGTGCAAATCTCCTGGCGAGACGCGCGCGCGCACAGGCAGAAGCCTTTGGCTGTGAATTCGCTGCATTAGGTCCCTGCGTAAAAAAGAAAGAGGCGATCGTTGTGCACCGCTTAATCAAGGCGATCTGGTGAGCACACGATCCAGCCGAAGAGACCATGCGGGGTAGTGTACCGACAACAGCTCGGCTCGATGGAAGCTCAGGGAGATTTGTTTCTTCGCCTTTTTAGAAAAAATGCAACACCTACCTAGTCGGCTGCTGGTTCTCTGCTACTTTTCTCACAAGTGCACAGATCAAAAGTACTACTAACCTTATAGAGGACTAGTTTTGCAGCACAGTTCCCAAAGTCTGGTAGCTCAGCTAGTAATATTACTTTCACGAAGTGGTGAACCCAACATTGGTGCTATAGGTGATCACCACGGTGCGAGTTCACAACGTCTATTCCGAGCTCTTCAATCGGGATCTAGAAAACTTACGTCGTGAATCGGGTGCTGTCCTTTCAGTTGAACCTGTTCGGCGTAATCAATTCTTCTTCGGTTTGTCTTTTTCTTCTGTTGCGTGTTGTTTTATTCACAGGAGCGTGCGTGGCGGAGGTCAATCAACCTGTAACGGCCATCAAATTATCGATTGCAAGTGGGCGCAACTGTATTCCTGTCCACTGCTCCCGAATAGCAGCAGCCGATGTGAAACGTCCATTGAAGGATCGGGGTTCGGGTCCTTGGACCGATCCGTCCCTGTTCTCCTGCAACACAGAGTCCCGGTTGTTTGCGGCTGCCTCAGAAGTCCCGTGGCCATATGCAATACGGTCCCAAGAAACCACGCATCCAGGGAAGCTTCTTTACTTCCTTCTCCTTTTTTAGAAACTAGGTATTAAAGTTGTTGCTGGCCGGCCATTGCCTTCTATTGAATATACGTAGACTAGCACCAATGTACTAATTTGCAAGACATTTTTCAAGATTTGATTGATTAACAGTGCAACCAGTGTTTGCATGTACTAAAGCCACATCAAGGGAGATTCATCCACGCGCCCGGTATGATCGTGTTGTTATCAGGCCGCGTCGAACGTCATCATCCTGCAGATTTTGACATACCGCCTCCACCAAACCATCTTGGCATCTAAGCCATAACCCTTTTTCTCTAAATTTATCGCATTATGGCAAGAATTATTTTCTCTTATCACGCCTTGCATTATTCCATGCAAATAATTTTTTGACGTATTATTATTATTATTATTATTATTATTATTATTATCTCGCTTGTGCCACTGCATGCATGCATATAATCTACCACGGCGAGCCGACACCGTCGTCCCACGGAGGATGCCGCCCAGTGACGACGTCTTTGCTCGGTCGCAACCTCGGCCCATCAATCGGCACTCAGGCTACACCTTTTTATATATTTTATTATTATCTTTATTTTTATTACTTTTGGCTTGCACTATTTTATGAGTGCAGGAAATCGACTTCGACTGCCGTCACGCGATCACCCCGGCGTCACCTTGCCGACCTACTCCACCACCTCGGCTGGACCAGGGGCTTCGCCTCGCCACATCGGTCGAGCCGTCACACTACTTCGGAGTGCTGAACAACTCGGTCGGTCACCTCCGGACGGGCTTGGGGGCTAGGACCTCGGTCATGCCGAAGACTACACATTGGATATGTCAAAGTTTGATGGGTGTCCTCTGTTGGGGAACGTTGCATAGGAAACAAAAATTTTCCTACGCACACGCAAGATCTATCTATGGTGATGAGCATCTACGAGAGGGAGAGTTGATCTACATACCCTTGTAGATCGCTAAGAGGAAGCGTTAAGAAACGCGGTTGATGTAGTCGAACGTCTTCGCGATCGAAATCGCCGAGCGTCCCGCGATCCCATCATGATCCATCTCGCGATCCAATCACGATCCGTCCCACGATCCCATCACGATCCGTCTGGCGATCTTGATCATGGTCCTTCCGATCTAGCGCCGAGAGGACGACACGTCCGCATTCAACAGACGTGCGGCTTGATGACGCCTTCACCTCCTCGATCCAGCGAGCGATGGTGAAGTAGTAGATGAGTCCTGGCAGCAAAACGGCGTGGTGACAGTGGTGGTGAAGAACAATATTCGCAGGGCTTTGCCAAGCACAACGGAAACTATGATGGTGGATAAACTAGAGGGACGGGGTTGCCGGCACACGGCTTGGGGAAACTTGTTGTGTTCCAAGTGCTAGCCCCGCCTCTTTATTTATATGCTAAGCCTTGGGGTCGAAACTTGGAGAAAAATCCTCCTCAAGGTCTGTTTGCCCGCAAGGCAAGAGTCCTCCTCGGACTCCAAGATTAGACGCCACGGACCTCGGCGTCTGGCCCCAGATGCCAATGTCCCTGGCGTCTGGCCCCTCGCCTCCGCAATACACCTTTTGTACCTTCCTAAAGCCTCATGGGCTTTACCCCTTGGCCCAAATAAAGTGTTCTTGTACCCCGAACATTTCAGGAAACATCTGAAACTATTCCGATGAATTCTCGAACCCTTCCAGAGACCAAACACTATTATCCCATATATCAATCTTTACCTCCGAACTATTTTGGAGCTCCTCGTCATGTCCGGGATCTCATCCGGGACTCCGAACAACTTTGGCTCCCCAAGATAACAACTCAACTATACTTATAGTGTCACCAAATGTTAAGTGTGTAGACCCTACGGGTTCGAGAACTATGCAGACATGACCGAGACACCTCTACGGTCAATAACCAATAGCGGGACCTGGATGCCCATATTGGTTCCTACATATTCTACGAAGATCTTTATCGGTTGAACCTTTATGTCAAGGATTCAGTTAATCCCGTATAATGTTCCCTTTGTTCTTCGGTATATTACTTACTCGAGATTCGATCGTCGGTATCTCTATACCTAGTTCTATCTTGTTACCGGCAGGTCTCTTTACTCGTTCCGTAATACAAGATCACGTGGCTAACACATTAGTCACTTTCCTTGCAAGGCTTGTTGTGATGTTGTATTACCGAGTGGGCCCCGAGATACCTCTCCGTCACACGGAGTAACAAATCGCAGTCTTGATCCATACCAACCCAACAAACACCCTCGGAGATACCTGTGGAGCCTCTTTATAGTCACCCAGTTACGTTGCGACATTTGATACACACAAGGTACTCCTCCGGTGTCAGCGAGTTGCATGATCTCATGGTCATAGGAACATATACTTGACATATAGAAAACTGCAGCAATAAACTAACACGATCATATGCTACGTTTATAGTTTGGGTCTTGTCCATCACATCAATCTCCTAATGATGTGATCCCGTTATCAAATAACATATCATGTTCATGGCTAGGAAACCTTAACGATCTTTGATCAACAAGCTAGTCTACTAGAGGCATACTAGGGACACAATGTTGTCTATATACCCACACATGTGTTTAGTTTCCAATCAATACAATTATAGCATGGATAATAAACGATTATCACGAAAAAGGAAATATAATAATAACCAATTTATTATTGCCTCTAGGGCATATTTCCAACAGTCTCCCACTTACACTAGAGTCAATAATCTAGTTCACATCACCATGTGATTTACATTGTTATGAATCTAACACCCAATGAGTTCTGGGGTTGGATCATGCTTTGCATGTGAGAGAGGTCTTTAGTCAACGGGTCTCCGACATTTAGATCCGTGTGTACTTTGCAAATCTCTGTTATACTATAGACACTGCTACCACACTTCACTTGGAGCTATTCCAAATGGCTGGTCCACTATACGTATCCAGATTGCTACTCAGAGTCATCCGGATTGGTGTTAAAGCTTGCATCGACGTAACCCTTTACGAAGAACTCTTTATATCCTCCATAATCAAGAAATATTTCCTTAGTCCTCTATTTACTAAGGATAATCTTGACAACTGTCCAGTGATCCTCTCTTGGATCACTCTTGTACTCCTTGATAGACTCATGGCAAGGCACACATCAACATGTCATAATATAGAGCCTATGGCTAAGGCATAGGGGATGACCTTCGTCCTTTCTCTTTCTTCTGCCGTGGTCAAGTTTTGACTCTTACTCAAGTTCACACCTTACAAATCAGGCAAGAACTCTTTCTTTGACTGGTCCATTTTGAACTCTTTCAAAATCTTGTCGAGGCATTTACTCATTGAAAAATCTTATCAGGCGTCTTGATCTATCTCTTATAGATCTCGATGCCTAACAATTAAGTAGCTTCATTCCAGGTTTTCCTTTGAAAAACTCCTTTTCCAACAACCCTTTATGCTTTTTAGAAATTCTACATCATTTCCGATCAACAATATGTCATCCACATATGCTTATCAGGAACTCTATAGTGCTCCCACTCACTTTATTGTAAATACAAGTTTCTAATAAACTTTGTATAGACTCAAAAACTTTGATCACCTCATCAAAGCATATATTCCAACTCCGAGATGCTTGCTCCATTCCATAGAAGGATCACTGGAGCTTGCACACCTTTTAGCATCCTTAGGACTGACAAAACCTTCTGGTTGTATCATATACAACCTTTCCTCACGGAAACCGTTAAGGAAACGATCTTTTGACATCCATCTGCCATATTTCATTATTGAAAAATGCAGCAACTGCTAACATAATTCCAACAGAGTTTAGCATCGCTATGGGTGAGAAAATCTCATCATAGTCAACTCCTTGAACTTGGCGGAAACTCCTTTTTGCGACAAGTCGAGCTTTATAAATGGTGACATTCACCATCAGCGTTTGTCTTCATCTTAAAGGTCCATTTGTACTCAACGACCTGTCGTTCAACGGGCAAGTCTACCAAAGTCCATACTTGGTTTTCATACATGGATCCTTCCTCGGATTTCATGGCCTCTAACCATATGTTGGAATCCGGGCCCATCATCGCTTCTTCATAGTTCGTAGGCTCATCGTTGTCTAACAACATGATTTCCAAGACATGATCACCATACCTCTTAGGTGAAGTATGTATCCTTGTCAACCTACGAGGTTCGTTAGTAACTTGATCTGAAGCTTCATGATCATCATCATTGACTTCCTCTTCAACTGACGTCGGCTCCACAGAAACATCTTTCTGCACTGCGCTACTCTCTGGTTGAAACAAAGGTTCAACAACCTCATCAAGTTCTATCTTCCTCCCACTCAATTTTTTTGAGAGAAACTATTTCTCGAGAAAGGACCCATTTTAGCAACAAACATTTTGCACTCGGATCTAAGATAGAAGGTATACCCAACTGTTCTTTAGGGTATCCTATGAAGTTGCACTTTTCTGCTTTGGGTTCGAGCTTATCAGACAGCTTAGGTTTCTATCAAACCATAATTCATATGGTGTCATATCAACGGATTTAGATGGGGCCCTATTTAAAGTGAAAGTAGTTGTCTCTACTGCATAACTCCAAAATGATAGTGGCCAAACGATAAGAGACATCATAGTTCGCACCATATCCAATAGAGCACGACTATGATGTTCGGACACACCATCACACTATGGTGTTCTAGGTGGTGTGAGTTGTGAAACAACTTTCACATTCTCTTAAGTTGTATGCCAAACTCGTAACTTAGGTATTCAACTCCACGATCATATCGTTGACATTTTTATCTTCTTGTCACAATGATCGTAAACTTCACTCTGAATTTGTTTGAACTTTTCAAACGTTTCAGACTTGTGTTTCATTAAGTAAATATACTCACATGTACTCAAATCATCAGTGAAGGTAAGAAAATAACGATATCCACTGCATGCTACAACACTCATTGGACCACATACATCGACATGTATTATTTCCAATAAGTTACTATCCCACTCCATCATACCGAAAACAGGGTCTTTAGTCATCTTACCCATGAGGCATGGTCCGCATGTCTAAACCGATTCGAAATCGAATGAGTCCAAAGATCCATTAGCATGGAGTTTCTTCATGCGATTTATACCAATATGACATTTAGTGGCAGTGCCACAAGTATGTGGTACTATCATTATTAATTTTGTATCTTTTGGCATCAATGTTAAGAACATGTGTATTACTACGATAAAGATTCAACAAACCATTCTCATTGGGTGCATGACCATTGAAGGTATTATTCATGTAAACAGAATAACCATTATTCTCTAACTTAAATGAATAACCGTATTGCAATAAACACGATCTAATCATGTTCATGCTTAACGCAAACACCAAATAACATTTATTTAGATTCGTCACTAATCCCGAAGGTAGAGAGAGTGTGCGATGTTGATCACATCAACCTTGGAGACATTTCCAACACACATCGTCACCTCACGCTTAGCTAGTCTCCGTTTATTCCGTAGCTTTTATTTCGAGTTACTAACATTTACCAATCGAACCGGTATCCAATACCCAGCTGCTACTAGGAGTACTAGCAAGGTACACATCAATAACACGTATATCAAATATACTTCTGTCGACGTTGCCAGCCTTCTTATCTACCAAGTATCTAGGGTTGTTCCGCTTCAGCGACCGCTCTCCTCATAATAAAAGCACTTAGTCTTGGGTTTGGGTTCAACTTTGGGTTTCTATACTGGAGCAGCAACTGACTTGCCATCCATGAAGTTTCCCTCCTTACCCTCCCTTTTCGAAACTAGTGGTTTTACTACCATCAACACTTGATGCTCCTGCTTGATATCTACCTTAGCAGTATCAAATATCGCGAATAGCTCAGGGATCATCATTTCCATCCCTGGCATAATTATAGTTCATCACGAAGTTCTAGTGGCTTAGTGACAGTGACTTGGAGAACTATATCAATCACTGTCTTATCTGGAAGATCAACTCCCACTCGATTCAAGCAATTGTAGCACCCAGACAATCTGAGCACATGCTCAATGATTGAGACATTCTCCTTCATCTTGCAGGCAAAGAATCTTGTTGGAGATCTCATATCTCACAACATGGCCACGAGCCTGAGATCCCAATTTCAGCTCTTTAGAACATCTCATACGTTCCGTGATGTTCAAAACGTTTTGGAGCCTATAATGTAAGACGTAATCCATGACGCACTGAACTATCAAGTAGTCATCGGAACGTGCCTATCAGGTGTTCACAACATCTACACACGACGCTAGAGGGGGTGGCGCACCGAGCAGTGCATTAAGGACATAAGCCTTCTGTGCAGCAATGAGGACAATCCTCAGATCACGGACCCAGTCCGCAATATTTCTATCATCATCTTTCAACTCTATTTCTCGAGGAACATATAAAAATTCAAGGGAGTACAGCGTGAGCTAGTAATCTACAACATAATTTGCAAAGACACTACTGACTATGTTCATGATAATGAGTTCAATTAATCATATTACTTAAGAACTCCCACTCAAATTGACATCCCTCTAATCATTCGAGTGTCACATGATCCAAATCCACCAACTCAAGTCCGATCATCACGTGAGTTGAGGTGGTTTCAATGGTGAACATCATCATGTTGATCATATCTACTATATGACTCATGTTCGACCTTTCGGTCTCTTGTGTTCCGAGGCCATGTATGTACATGCTAGGCTCGTCAAGTTTAACCCGAGTGTTCTGCATGTGCAACACTGGCTTGCACCCGTTGTATGTGAACATAGAGTCTATCACACCCGATCATCACGTGGTGTCTCGACACGACGAACTTTCGCAACGGTGCACACTCGGGGAGAACACAATTTATCTTGAAATTTAAGTGAGGGATCACCTTATAATGCTACCATCGTCCTAAGAAAAACAAGGTGCGTAAATGGATTAACATCACATGCAAATCATAAGTGACATGATATGGCAATGAACTTGTGCTTTTGATCTCCATCCTTAAAGCACCGACATGATCTCCATCATCACCGGCATGACACCATGATCTCCATCATCATGATCTCCATCAACGTGTAGCCATCGAGGTTGTTGCGCCCACCATGCTTCTACTACTATTGCTACTGCTTAGCGATAAAGTAAATCATTACATAGCGCTTAATGAGTGACACGCAAGTCATAAAATAATTAAAGACAACCCTATGTCTCCTGCCGGTTGCCGTACTCATCGACATGCAAGTCGTGATATTCTATACAACACATGATCATATCATACATCACATATATCTCATCATGTAATTGGCCATATCACATCACAACATACCCTGCAAAAACAAGTTCGACGTCCTCTAATTGTTGTTACAAGTTTTACGTGGCTGCTACGGGTATCTAGCAAGAACAATTCTCACCTATGCAAAACCACGACGGTGATACATAAGTTGCTTTTCAACATTCTCAAGGATCTCCTTTGTTGAATCCGATCCAACTAAAGTAAGAGAAACAAACAACCGCCAACCATCTTTGTGCAACGAAGTTACACGGCAGTCGATGGAACCAGTCTCTCGTAAGCGTACGAGTAAGGTTGGTCTGGGCCGCTTCATCCCACAATACTTCTGAACCAAAACACGACCAGGGGAGGAAGCAGTCTAAGCATCAATGCCCACAAACTCCTTTGTGTTCTACTCAACATCTCATCTTCACATAGACCTAGATCTGATACCACTGTTGGGGAACATTGCATGGAAAAAAATCCTACGCACACGCAAGATCTATCTATGGTGATGAGAATCTACGAGAGGGAGAGTGGATCTACATACCCTTGTATCGCTAAGCAGAAGCGTTAAGAAACGAGGTTGATGTGGTCAAACGTCTTCGCGATCCAAATCGCCGAGCATCCCGCGATCCCATCATGATCCATCTCGTGATCCAATCATGATATGTCCCACGATCCCATCATGATCCGTCTGGCGACCTTGACCACGGTCCTTCCGATCTAGCGCCGAAGGGACGGCACCTCCGCGTTCAACACACGTGCGGCTTGATGACGCCTTCACCTCCTCGATCTAGTGAGTGATGGTGAAGTAGTAGATGAGTTCTGACAGCACAACGGCATGGTGACAGTGGTGGTGAAGAACAATCTCCCCAGGGCTTCGCCAAGCACAACGAAAACTATGACGGAGGATAAACTAAAGGGACGGGGTTGCTGGCACACGGCTTGGGGAAACTTGATATGTTCCAAGTGCTAGTCCTGCCCCTTTATTTATATGCTGAGCCCTGGGTCAAAACTTGGAAAAAATCCTCCTCAAGGTCGGTTTGCTCGCAAGGCAAGAGTCCTCCTCGGACTCCAGGACCAAACGCCAAGGACCTCGGCGTCTGGGCCCAGACGCCAGGGTCTCTCGCGTCTAGCCCCTGGCCTCCGCAAAACACCTTTTGCACCTTCCTAAAGCCTCATGCGCTTTACCCCTTGGCCCAAATAAAGTGTTCTTGTACGCCGAACATTTCGGGAAACATCCGAAACTATTCCGGTGAATTTCGGAACCCTTCCGGAGACCAACCACTATTATCCCATATATCAATCTTTACCTCCAGACTATTCCGGAACTCCTTGTCATGTCCGAGATCTCATGTGGGACTCCTAAAAACTTTCGGTCACCAAGATAACAACTCAACTATACTTATATCGTCACCAAACGTTTAGTGTGTAGACCCTACGAGTTCGACAGCTATGCAGACATGACCGAGACACCTCTACGGTCAATAGCCAATAGCGGGACCTAGATGCCCATATTGGTTCCTACATATTCTACAAAGATATTTATCGGTTGAACCTCTATGTCAAGGATTCAGTTAATCCCGTATAATGTTCCCTTTGTTCCTCGGTATGTTACTTGCCCGAGATTCGATTGTCGGTATCTCTATACCTAGTTCAATCTTGTTACCGGCAAGTCTCTTTACTCGTTCCGTAATACAAGATCCTATGGCTAACACATTAGTAACTTTGCTTGCAAGGATTGTTGTGATGTTCTATGACCGAGTGGGCCCCGAGATACCTCTCCGTCACACGGAGTAACAAATCCCAGTCTTGATCCATGCCAACCCAACAAACACCCTCGGAGATACCTATAGAGCACCTTTATAGTCACCCAGTTACGTTGCGACGTTTGATACACACAAGATACTCCTCCGGTGTCAGTGCGTTGCATGATCTCATGGTCATAGGAACATATACTTGACATGCAGAAAACTGTAGCAATAAACTGACACAATCATATGCTACGTTCGTAGTTTGGGTCTGGTCCATCACATCATTCTCCTAATGATGTGATCCCGTTATCAAATAACATCTCATGTTCATGGCTAGGAAACCTTAACCATCTTTGATCAACGAGCTAGTCTACTAGAGGCATAATAGGGACACAATGTTGTCTATATACCCACACATGTGTTTATTGCCTCTAGGGCGTATTTCCAACATCCTCGTCCCAACACAAGCCCGGACCGCCTCATCGACACCTAGCACACTAACTAGCTAAGTCGCTTTCATGCTCAAAAACTTTTAGTTTTAAATTGAGTTCGGTTCGACCAAGCATTATACTTTTTTTGACAAAAACTTGTTTGCGAAAAACTTTCTTTGTTAAAACTTTATTTGCTACAAACAAATTCAAATACCCCCTTTACTTGGGGGCTTCCTTTACGAAGGCATTCCTCTTGCATATGATTATTAATGTATCGCACCCTTCCTTGTTCGTGTTTACACCAACATATGCATCATGTTGACTTAAGTGTTCCGCAAAGCTGGGTTGCGTTGCTCATGTGCTTACCCCTAACTCCCTGATTGTTCGGCTAGGGAGTAAAGGGAGCACCTCTGCGATTGTTATGATCGGGTCATCCCAACTCATACCTCAGACGGGTGAAGCCGAAAGCTATCGCTCTTACTGTTTTCAACTATGGTCGGCCACGACAAAAGACAAGCATACATAAATCTATTGCACAACCCTCATGGTAATCATGAGAACCCAAAGAAATGAACGTTTGGTGGAACTATTTTGTTTGAAGATGCTTCTTACGTTAAATAGTAATATAGCACAAGTTTCCTAGGCGCGCTTTGTGTGTTATAGCTTAATGGCCTGATTGTCTGGTTATTCGAAACACCTCCAATATCCTAGGATGGTGTAGTAGATAAGACTTTTCGGCCCTTGGCCGAAGAGGGAGAAGCCCTTCTTTTACTCAAGTCACTTGGGGGCTCTTAAATTTGTATGAGCCGTTTTATAATAAATGCTTTCTTCTTAGTTGTTGCAAAGTGTTTTTCTACCACTTCTTTCTCGACTCGAGTGCTTGGTCAATAGCCGGGTAGCCTGGTTTCTCTTTAAAGCTGTTCGCCTGAGAAACTGGCATGAGATACACTCTGCCTTCAGGATATGGACGTTGAAGCCGAAGGCTGACCCACCTGAAGTCCAGAGATCACACGTGTCATCTGAAAGCACGACGGAAGCACAATTTTAAGACCAATTTCGTATTGGCACCAAAAAACTTGATTCAATTGAGACACATAGTTTTCACATAAGTTTTTTGGTTTTTTGTGCTCATTATTTCTTGAACCTATTTTATGTTTTCCTTTTAGGAAGCGGGACATGCTCTTGGTTGAGGTGTTCGGTGTGATGGTCTTGCCCGGAAACTCTTTTCCGAACTACGGTTCGACATCTTTCCTGCCGAACTCCACCTCGGCGTTCAAAACGTACATGACGGTTGAACTAGTTCCTGAGGAGATACGATCCTGGGGTCGGCCATATTGCCCAACCCATGTCTCGGGGGCTACTGCATTGACAATTCAATGCAAAAATTTTTAGTGCAATACACTTTCGAGGAGATTATGATCCTTGGGTTGGTCGGGCACACCCAACCCGAGTCTCGAGGTCTGTGCACACCGCTTTTGTGTTCCGAACTATGCTGCCGAGCTAGGAATTGATCCTCAGGCCGATTTTGCGAATCGACCTAAGTCTTAGCGGCTATCGAGATAAGTGGTTTTATGTCATCCTTTAGGTGCAGCTTGGGTTTTAGGCCGACACACATCTTGAGGGCTACTGGCTATATATCTCGGCAGAGAATAAATTGCATCAATAGAAAATATCCACGAAAAATCAGCCCACGGTCGGGGTGGTGCACCACCTCGAAAGCAGTCTGGCATAAAGCTCGGGCACAAGTGGCTGGCTCCATAGAGAGCATTTCCGACATTAAGCTCAGATGAATTCCTTCAATTTTTTAAGGTCCAAGTTATTTTATGATACCTCAGACGTTGACCATCGTTAGAGCTCGGATGCAGTCCGGCGTTGGACCTCGGAAGCAGTCCGACATAAAGCTCGGATTCGAATAGCTCGTTCCATAGAAGACTATTCCGGCATTTAAACTCGAATGGACTCATTCAATTTTTCACAGGCCAAGGTAATCTATGATACCTCGGATGCCGATCAACGTCGGAGCTCGGCTACAAAAAGACACCTCGGATGCAGTCCGGCGTTGGATCTCGGACACAAGAGGATGCCTTGAATGCCGAATAGTGTTGGAGCTCGGCTGTGGAAAGACTCCTCGGATGTAGTTCGATGTTGGAGCTCGGACGCAAGAGGACACCGCTGCATGGGAAACACTTCAAACCCCAGGTGTGGCGCAAAAAATTACAAGGCATTGATAAAGACCGATAACTTAAAGGGGCTCCTCGGATGCCCAACATGTAAACTCTTCGGATTCATCTCGGCGATCCTCAAGATCGGACATGGGAAGATTTTTTGAACCAGTTTTCAAGGCCGATGATCAAAGACGAAGAATTATTCGAAAGAACCGAGGAGTGTTCTCAACTTGAAGACCAGTTCAGTGGGCAACTGACGGTGTGCTAGACTAGGGGGTACTCACCACGTCGTCTCCTGACCAGTGGGTCGGCCGAGGACCCCCATGATGATTCACTAATGGGCCACTTCGGGCCACCCATGAAGCATACAAGGGAGATTCCACAAGACTTAGCGCACAAGACAAGGACTCCTTTAAACTCTAGGCCTATGGTGCATTTTATAAACCGAGGTTAGGCTAGTCAATAGACAATCTCAGATTCATTACTATAATCTCGTAGTAGATACTTGTACTATGTACTATCTCCATATCAATACAATCAAAAGCAGGACGTAGGGTATTATCTCCTAGAGAGAGATCCCAAACCATGGTAAAATCATGTGTCCATGTTACCATCGCTCCAAGACGCCTAGCTTAGGACCCCTGCTACGAGATATGTCGGATTTGACACCGACACCCCCGATATAATCCATAGCATAATCAAAACAAGCAAACTATGTAATCAAAACAGAATCTGTTTAAAACAGAATAGTTCGTAGCAATCTATAAAGAGACGATACTTATGTAACTCTAAAAATTCTGAAAAATCAGGAAAACATGGAGAATTTGTATATCAATATTGTGTAAAAAATTCAAATCATTATCTCGCTCCAGTAAAAAAATTAAAATTCCTATACTTGACTACAAAAATTCTATTTTGTTTTAGCATCGTTTCTACTCATCTTGTGAGGTATCCCAAAGGATTTACTTGGCACAAACACTAACTAAAACATAAAAACATAATCATTACAGAGGAAATAATCATGTCATCACAAAATAACATAAGGTAAAAAACAAAAATAAAGATAACTATTGGGTTGCCTCCCAACAAGCGCTATTGTTTTATGCCCCTAACTAGGCATAATGCATAGTTTCAAGTGTTGTAATATTTGATATTAAGATACTAATAACACAACCATGATTAATAGGAACAATGGGAGGCTTGAAAATAGGAGCTTTTATCAAGTTTACAAAATTGGGATGAACACTAATCATTTTGAGATCTTTGTTTCTTTTGAAAGGAGGTGTACTAACGCTCTTAGGAATCTATATGAACTTGGGACTTTTGTTTTGTGAGGTACTAGCATTAGTTTTAGATGGTGTGAAAGTGGAACCCACTTCAATGACCTCCTCCATTTTATCAATTCAATTCAAACCTTGTTCTACCCTCTTATCAATAATAGTGTCCTTTTCCTTTAAAGTTTTCAAAGTCATTCCTACCCATGACCCAAATTGAGTGATATGATTATGAAGTTTTTATCTAACTCCACAATTGGTTCACCAGTGATCATTTTCCTTTCAATAGCATCAATCCTTGGCATAGCATGTTCCAAGGTTAAATTGGTTTCATTAATGATTATGGGTGGTGTTCCAACAATATTTTCAATTGCATTATAAGTATCCAAAGTGTGACACATTAAGGAGTTCCCACCGGTACTGGTATCAAGGACAAACCTATACCAAGTTGTCACACCAACATAAAAATTATGAAACAAATTAGTGGTGGATAACTTATTAGTTGCCTTATTTTGAGCATGGCAAATCCTATACCATGCATCTTTCAAGCTTTATCCTCCCCTTTTCTTAAAGTTGACAACATAATTATTGGGAGTAACGCGGACAAAAGAAGAACTAGCCATGACTTCAAACAAGAAAACTAGTAACAAGCAAGGATAAATATTTTCGTATTTTTGATTTTTATGAGACTAACTAAATATAACAGCAAATTAAAATAAGGAAAAGTGAATGAAAATTTGTGCGAAGTTACTTGATAGTTGGAGATGGTATTCCCCGGCAACGGCGCCAAAAATCCTTCTTGATACTTGTGATCCACGTTGGGTTTTCCGTGAAGAGGAACGGGTTATCACAACATAGTGTGGGTAAGTATTTCCCTCAGATATGAAACCAAGGTTTATCAAACCAATAGGAATACCAATCCTCAACTGTCTTCAGCGCCTGCACACAAAATAGCAAACAACTTGCACCCAACGCTGGCAAGAGGGTTGTCAATCCCCTTGGTCTCGTTATTTGCAAGAAAGTGAGGTGTGTAGATAATTGTAGATAATTTTAAATTGCAGAATGAAATAAAATAAAATAAATGGAAGCAAGGTAATAGTAGAGTTTGTAAATATATAAGTGAATAGACCCAGGGCTATAGTGTTCTCTAGTGGCATCTCTCATAGAAATAGCATATGATGGGTAAACAAATTACTGTTGGGAAATTGATAGAAAAGTGAATAGTTATCTAATTTCCACAACATTGATCATGTGTATATAGGCATCACGACCATAACCAAACAGACCGACTCCTGCCTGCACCTATTACTATTACTCCACTCATCAACCTCTATCCAGCATGCATCTAGAGTATTAAGCAAAACGGAGTAATTGTTGGAGAACCATGACATGATGTGGACAAAGTAAAATCAATCAACATGAATTAACCCCATCATTTTATCCTTAGTAGCAGAAACACAAAGACATATATTGTCCCCAACTTTGTCACTCGGATATAGAAACTTGTCAGGTTGAACCTACCACAACGCACCACTCCCATCGAAGAAATATCAATCTAGTTGGACAAACTATCTTAATAGATTGGAGAGCATTACGAAGCTATAATGATCATGCAAATAACAATCATAGTAATCAGGTTGACTCAAATACTTTTCATGAATAATCTGAACATAAACCCACAATTCATCAGATCCCGACAAACACACCATACAAAGGGATCACATCGGGTAGATCAAGGCAAATATGCGATGAACATTGTATTGAAGATCAACAGAGAGAGATTGTCATCTAGGTACTACCTACTAACCCGTAGGTCTATGGTGAAATACTCACACATCATCATGAGGGCAGCAAGGTTGATGAAGAGGCCCTCCGTGATCAACCCCCCTTTGGCAGGGTGCTGGAACAGAGCTCTAGATGCGCTCCCATCGGAACAGAGATTCGTGGCGGCGTAAAAAGTGTTTCAGGACCTTATCTGGTATCTTTGGGATATTAGTGAATTTATAGGCCAAAGAGGGATGTCGGGAGAGCCATAAGGGGGGCATCACATATCAAGGCGCACCCCCAGGGAGCACCCTGATGTGTGGTGGGGCCCTCGTGTTCCTCCTGGCCTCCTTCCAAAGCTTCCAAGTCTTCTGTTGGTCCAGAAAAAATCATCAAAAAGTTTCGTGGCAATTGAACTTTGTTTGGTAATGTAAACCTGAAAAGTAAAAAACATGCAGAAAACAACAAGTGGCACTAGGCACTCAGTTAATAGGTTAGTGCAAAAAATATTTTAAGTTGGTAAACAAATGCCCAAAAAGTATCCTAGAATCATAATATATCAGCATGGACCAATAAAAAATTATAGATACGTTGGATACTTATGAGGGGGTAACGCTGAGAAAAAGTAGAAATGGAAAGCCGAAGCCGCAGTCAAGGCAGAAGTTGCAGCTGTGCCCGGGCAAAGCCAGAGCAAACCAAAGCAGCAGAAGAAGAAGGACTGGGCAACCAAGAAAGAGAGCGAGCCCAAGGGAGACATCTTGGATCAGCCCTGCCATATTCACACCAAGAAGGACGAGGATTGCAACCCCATGTACCAAAAGCATTCCACTCGGGACTATCACCTGCTAAAGTAGGAGATGCGAGGAGAACCCTCCGGGGACAAGGAGGATGACAAAGAGGGGGAAGATTCCTATGGGTACCCTAATGTCAAAATAGTCCTTACGATCTTCGCTGACGTCGAGAGCAAGAGCCAACTGAAGGTTGTCAACCGGGAGGTCAACATGGCAGTTCCGACTATCACCAAGTACTTCGAATGGGTGAAGACACCCGTCACCTTTCTAGGTCAGATCATCTGGCCCATATACCGACCCCCAGGCAGCAGGCGCTGGTCGTTGGTCCAACTATCAATGGAGTCCGACTGCGCAAGGTCGTGATGGACGGAGGCAGCGGGCTCAACATCATTTATGTTGACACACTCAAGGCAATGGACATCTCGTTGTCTCAGCTGAGCAAGAGCAACATGCAGTTTCACGGGGTCATCCCCCAAAAAAGGCATAGTCACTCGGTCATATATCTGTGAACATTGTGTTCGGAGGCGAGAAGAACTATTGGAAGGAGCGACTGGCCTTCAAAGTGGTGGACTTCCGTAGAGCCTATCACGCCATCCTAGGTAGGCCTTCCTACACACGTTTCATGGCTCTCCCATGTTACGTGTATCTTAAAATTAAAATGTCAGGTCCGAGAGGCGTGATCACGGTCAGCGGCAATCGGAAGGTCGCCAAAGAGCGCTTCCAACAGGGATCCAAGATCAAGAACGAACAGGTAGCTGTCGTCAAGCTCGACAAGTACAAGAAGATGATAGAACATGCAGACCTTCTCAAGTCGAAAAGGCCGGCTATGGAGTTTGGTTTGCAGTCCACTGGAGAGACCAAGCAGGTCCACATCCACCCATCAGATTCGAGCATGGCTGCAACAAACATGTCCAGGTCACTCGGTGAGAAATAGAAATGCAAGCTCATCCAGTTCCTCCGTGAGAACTAGGACATCTTTGCATGGAAGCCTTCTGACATGCTGGGTGTTCCTAGGGAGTTGGCTGAGCATCGACTCCGAATCGACCCCAAAGTCAAGCCCATCGAGGAGAATCTGTGTCGCTCCTCCACTCATAAGCACAAGGCGATTGGCGAGGAGATCGCTTGACTCCTAGCTGCCGAGTTTATCCACGAGGTCTACCACTCCGAGTGGCTTTCCAATGTCGTCATGGTGCCAAAGAGGAACAACTCACTCTGTATGTGTATTGACTTCAGTCATCTCAATCGGGCCTGCCCGAAGGATCATTTTCCTTTACCCCACATATATCAGATAGTAGACTCTATTTTCAGATGTGACGCATGTCGTTCCTGGATGCATACTCCTGGTACCACCAGATCCAAATGTATGGCCCCGATGAAATAAAAACAGCCTTCATCACTTCATTTGGGTGTTTCTGCTATATCACTACGCCATTCGACCTGAAAAACGCTGAAGCTACCTTCCAGCACATGATTTAGAAATGCTTACAAGAGCAGATCAGTCGGAACATGGGGGCATACATGGATGACATCGTGGTGAAGTCTAGGAATGGTTCCAACCTCCTGATTAACCTCGCTGAGACCTTCGTGAACCTATGGCGCTTCGGGATAAAGATCAATCTAGACAAGTGCACTTTTGATGTGCCAGCCTGCAAGTTGCTCGGTTTCTTGTTTCCGAACATTGGATCGACTCCAACCCCGACAAGATTGGTCTTATAGTTTGAATGAAACAGAAAGAACATCTACATGACGTACAAAGGCTCACAGGCTGCCTTGCGGCCCTGGGGAGATTCATCTCAAGACTCGATGAGAAGGCACTGCGTCTTTACAGATTGATGGAATAAATAGAAAGTTCGAGTGGACGACCGAGGCGCAAGCCAGGTTCCAAGAACTCAAGGCCTTGCCCAGTCGGTGTTAGCTGCTCCGGGCAGCCGGGAGCCTATGGTCATGTATATCGCAGTCACTAGCGAAGTGGTCAACACCATCCAAAGTGTGAAGCACGAGGATCTAGGGAAGACATTCAAAGTTCAAAGACCCGTCTACTACATCTCAGAAGTTTTGACCCCTTTCAAACAAAGGTACCTCCATTACGAGAAGCCGATCTATGGCATTTACTTGACCGTGAAGAAGTTGATTCCTTACTTTCAAGATCACTCGTCCACGGTTATTGGTGATGCTCCCCTGTCAGAGATCTTGCATAACAGGGACACCACTGGCAGAGTGCCAAAATAGGTGATTGAGGTCCTTCTGCCGAAGATCAAATTTGAAGCCAAAAAAGCAATTAAATCTCAAGCCTTGGTGGATTTCTTGGCCGAGTGGATTGAACAAGAGCAGCCACCCCAAGCCTGCCCGAGCATTGGACTATGTTCTTCGATGGATCTATGATGCTCCATGGCTCGTGGGCTGGAGTGGTTCTAGTTTCCCTTAGGGGAGACTCACTGAGCTATGTACTCCAGATTCACTTCGATTCATCTGACCATGAGGACGAGTATGAAGCCCTCCTGTATGGGATCCATATGACCATATCACTCGACATTCGTCGGTTGATGGTCTAGGTGGCTCGGGCCTCATTGTGAACCAGGTGATGAAGGAGTGGACATTCGGATCGCATCCATCACTAGTTACTGCAACGCGGTCGGAAAGCCGAAGAAGAATTTTCAGGGCCTGGAATTGCATCACGTACCTCGGGCCAAGAACCAAGCAGCGGATGACTTAGCCAAAATTGGATCCACTCGGCGAGTCGTCCCGAAAGGCATGTTCGTTGAACATCTGTGTGCCCCCAAAATCAAACAAGATCCCTATATAGAGGAGCCCCCACAAGCAGTTGGCCCATCCGACCCGACTATGGTTGACATCTCGGCGATGGTCGACTTAGTCCACAAAATGTTGGTGATAAACCTTGAGTGGACTCAACCTTATATAGCATACTTTCTCTAAGAACTCCTTGAAGATGAAGTGGAAGCACGCCAAATCGTCTGACGGTCCAAAGACTTCGAAGTGATGGGAGACCAATTATATAAGAAAAGCACCATAGGAGCCACTCAGGGATGCATTTGCCCCGAGGAAGGGTTGCAAATCATGCATGAGATTCACTCGGGAACTTGTGGCCATCACGCGTCCTCTTGGAAGTTAGTCTCCAAATGAAAGCACAACTTCTCGGTAGGTGTCTTTGGTAATGAATAATAACATATATTTCATTGGACTAATTATTCTGCAAAGTATGTTTCAGGAAGAGTTCAATGAATGCATGGGCAAATGATTGTGATGAGATCCCCTAGATGCATGGAACATCCGTTGTCAACAAGCTACAAGACTCTACATTTTGAATTTTGTGAGAAATCACATTTGAGTCCATAGGAAAGCCAATACTATTAAAATGGGATAAGGTATCTATGATGATATGGTTGATCAAGTGGTTAGAGATTAGCCACCAAAGATACTCAAGAAATTCTCCCACAAATACTCTATCAAAACCCTAACACTCAAATTCGGTGCCACCAAGTTTTTCAATTCAGCCATATCGAGTTAACCCTAAGACAGATCCAGAGCCAAACCCTAAGGTCTCGGTGACACCAAGTCCCATTTTGTTGAAACCAAAATCAGTGACCAACTTTCTATTGTCCCATTTCTAAAAATCAGAATTACCGAGGTTTAGGAATCAGTGACACCGAAACTGGTAACTGCCTAGGCCAGTCAAAATCGGACCCACCGAGATATATATATATGTCTCACGGAAACGCCAAAAGTTGCCACATTTTGCACTAGTCGGTGCAACCGAGTTTTTGCTTCAGTTTCATCGAGTTGGGAAATAATGTTGCAACTGTTGGATTTTTGGAGATGCATATATATATATATATATATATATATATATATATATATATATATATATCCCTCCACCTGCCTCTCACTCGTAGTGGAAGCACTCACAACTTACCAACACTTGCCCCATCCATTTTCTGAGATAGAACCACCTACTCATGTGTTGAGATCAAGATCTTCCACTCCAATTATAGGAATCTTGATTTCTAGCCGCCCTAAGTTGATTTCCACCCAATCAACCTCTTCTACCAAGCCAAATCTACAAGACGGTGATTGAGTGTTGAGGAGACTATCTTTTGACGCACAAGAGCAAGGAGTTCATCATATTTACCAAATATATTACCTTTTGGTGAGTGGTGTCTCCTCGATTGGTTAGGTGTCTCTTGGGAGCCTCTGACTTCATGTGGAGTTGAACCAAGAAGTTTGCAAGGGCAAGTAGATCGACTACTTCATGAAGATCTACCCCGAGTGAGGTTAGTCCTTGGTGGATGTAAGCCATGGTGGAATAGACAAGGTTGCTACTTTGTGGCCCCTTATGGGTGGAGGCCTTTGTGGACTCTCGTGAACGTTATCCTCCATGGGTTGAAGTCTCCATCAACATGGACATATGATAGCACCACCTATCGGAACCGTGGAAAAAATCTTCGTGTCCCCCATTGCATTTGACTTACCATCCCTTCCCTCTACATATATGTAAATGTCTCTACTTTCCGTTACTATACTCTTATACTTGCATGTGTAGGGTGTGCTTGACTTGATATAATCGTTAAAACTTGCCAACATCTAAAATTGGGAAAAGGCTAGATTTTTATTTTTGGCAAGTAGTCTAATAACCCCCTCTAGACATACTTTGGATCCTACAAGTGGTATCACAGCTTTGGTCTCCATTTCATTGGTTTCACAACCTAGGAGAGTATGACGTCTAGTGAGGGAAATTATCACCGTTGAGGTCCATATTTTGATGGCACAAACTTTGCTATTTGGAAGCACAAAATGAAAATGCATATTCTTGGTCATAACCCCAACATTCGAGTTGTTGTTCGTTTTGGATTGGAAGGTGGATTCTTTGGTGATGGAAAGGATTCGGATCGTGAAGTAATCGTGAAAGAATTGAATATGATGCAAGACAATGCTCAAGCATGCAACATTCTATTCAACAGCCTATGCCCCGAGGAGTTCAAAAAGATAAGGCGTCTTGAGAATGCAAAAGAAATTTGGTATACTTTGGTTGATATTCACAAAGGTACCGAATCCGACAGGGAATCTAAGATGGATATGCTACAAAGTTAACTTCACAAGTTCAAGATGAAGATGGCGAAGGAGTTGCAGAAATGTACTTTAGGCTTGCTCTCATCACAAATGAGATTGCCGGCTTAGGAAGTGAAGATATGATCGACAAATTCATCATCTAGAAGATCCTTAGAACCTTGGATGGAAAGTACGACACCATAAGCACATTGTTCCTAATGATGCCAAACTACAAAGATCTCAAGCCTATGAAAGTCATTGGTAGGATTGTTGGTAATGAAATGTCACTCAAAGAACAAGAAGAGCTACACACCAAGTCAAGCAGTGCATACAAAGCAACAAGTGAGACTCCCGCTACATCAAGTGATAGCGTTGTTACCAATGAAGAAATAAGCCTCATTGTCAAGAAATTCAACAAGTTCCACAAGAATAGAGGCAAAGAGAGAAGCTCCAACTCAAGATATGAAGAGAAGTGTTCTTCTAGTCGTGGACGACATTGTTACAATTTTGGAAGGCCCGAACACTACTCCAATGAGTGGACGCAACCACACAAAAGAAGAGAAGAGTCACCTAGAAGAAGAAGCTCAAGAGATGAGTCACCTCATAGAGAGAGAAGGAGTAGAGAAGATCGCTATGAACGAAGACCCTCCCAGAGAAGCAAGGACTCGGAGAAGAATGACAAGTACACGAAGGGCTACACAAGAAGAAGACATCAAGCTCATGTGAATCTGACAACGAATCCGAGAGAAGCTACGATTCCAACTCCGACTATAGTCAAGATGAATATGTTGTGGGATTAGCATTCGTATCCTCCAATTCCTATGACATATTTGATTCACCAAATGAAGGAAGTGGAAGTTGCTTCGTGGATAAAGGCCCCAAGGTAGCGCACCCCAAATACTTTGACTTCAGTAGTGATGAGGATGATTTACTTGGAGATGATGACTTGCTCTTTGATAAAAATAGTGATATTAGTCAAAATGAACTTGATAATAATCATGCTAGTCAAGATAAGTCGTGTGATCATGATAAGAAGGAGATTGAGCACCTAACTAAGGAATTAAATACTCTTAAGATAGCTCATGAATCCACTCAATAAGATCGCAGAGAGCTTCTAAGAACTCATGAGAAGTTACGCTTCGAGAAGCTAAATTTAGAGCAAGAACATGAGTTTCTTAAAGCTATCAATGGCAATCTTTGAAAGAAGAGTTCTTCTTATCTAGCCAAACGATTACTCTTGTCTACTTCTGTTCCACAAGTTAAACCTAAGCAAACTAGAAACAAAGGCAAGAAAGGTTCTTCTTCTAGTAGCAACAATAAAAATGCTAAGTCTAATGATATTGCTTCTAGTAGTTCTATTGATTCCACTGATGATTCCCTTAGCCAAGTTACACTTGACCAAGAAAACAATTTATTGAAAGGAATTATAGAAAAGGTGTCTACAAGAGTCTTGCCAGAAGTAAGCAATTTGTGGAGATTGTACGCAAGCAAGGATGGCACCGGAAGAACCAAGGCATTGGCTATTTCAACGCCAATGGAGTTGAATGGGAAGAAGGTCAATACCCCAAGACTAAGTTTGTTCCTCAAAATGAGAAGTATAAACCTACTCTCCCGAAAGGAACAAATGCCCAAGATGAACTTCCACCACAAGACCACCAGCTCAAGGGTAAGGACAAGCTTCAGGAAGATATTAACTCATTTGAAGAAGAAACCCAAGCCTTGGTCAAGTGGGTTCCCAAGGACACTACAAGCTCTACTTTATCAAGCACTACTTCAACTTCAAGGATCCCCATCAATTTGATGTGGGTCTGATAACCCACAAGTGTAGGGATCGTTTGTAGCCTTTTTCGATAAGTAAGAGTTTCAAGCCCAACGAGGAGCTAAAGGTAGAATTAATATTCTCTCAAGTTATATCGACCACCGATACAACTCTACGCACGCTAATGTTTGCTTTACCTAGAACAAGTATGAAACTACTTTGCGGGAATAAAACTAGAAGTACTTTGCAAGATAATAAAGAACGTGGAAATAAAAGTTAGGTGTTCTTTCAATAAAATAACAATAAAAGTAAATTGTTTCATAGAAAGTTTTTTATGTAACTCAAGAGAAACATTGTCCATAAGCAATTCAAAATGATACGATAGATACTTGTTATATGCAATGAGGGAGAGGCATACGCTAACACACTTTCCGTACATGGACCATATGCACTTATGATTGGAACTCTAGCAAGCATCCGCAACTACTAAATATCATTAAGGTAAAACCCAACCATAGCCTTAAGTATCAAGTCCTCTTTACTCCCATACGCAACAACCCACCTAGTCGGGTTTATGCTTCTGTCACTCAAGCAACCCACCATAGGCAAATAATTGCAACACCCTACAACGGGGATCCCTCACGCTTGCATGACACGGAGGCCACCATAGGATAACACCATATCAATATAAAAATCACATCCATAATATCATATCACAATTAACCCATAGGACAAAAGAGATCTACTCAAACATCATAGGATAGCCAAATATCATTGGGAAATAATATATGGAGTTGAGCACCATGTTTAAGTAGATATTACAGCGGGTAAGAGAGCTGTTACACTGCTGCATAGAGGGGGAGAGAGTGGATGTTGACGGCGGCAAGATTGTTGATGTAGATCGCCATCACGATGACTGCCCCGGCGATGTTCCGGCGCCACAAGGAGAGAGACCCCCTCCTTCTTCCTCATACTTGTAATCCCCCTAGATGGGAGGAAAGTTCCCCCTCTGGTCCATGGCCTCCATGGCGGCGGAAGGGCGGGAGCCCCTTCGAGATTGGATCTCCGTCTTCGTTCTCTTCTATTTTGCGTTCTTGTTTTCTGGCTGAAAACTGTTTCTTATATTCTCAGAGATCCATAACTCCAATCGTGCTGAAATTTTGAGGGTATTTTTATCCAAAAATTAGGTTTCTTGCGCCCGAAGGAGATCTCCAACCAACATACGAGGTGACCACCACCCACCAGGGCGTGCTTGGGCCCTGGCCCGCGCCCTGGTGTCTTGTGCCCTCTGTGGGCCTCCGTTTGCGTTGATTCCACTTATCAAAATTAACAAGTATCCCAAAAAAATCTCCGTAATTTTTTTATCGCGTATGGGCTTCATTTGATATGGAATTTATAAGAAACAAAAAACACACACAAAATAGGAACTTGCACTGGGCACTCGATCAATAGGTTAGTCCAAGAAATCATATAAATTGTTGCCAAAAGTATGTAAATGTAGTATAATATTGGCATGAAACAATCAAAAATTCCTGCTCGTCGTTGAGTAAGTAAATGATAAAAAGATAATTTTTGATGTGGAATGCTACCTACCAAAATCTTGATCATATATCTAATCATGGCATGAATATTAAAATACAAGTAATTCAAAGCAATAGTCTAGTTTTTACATAAAGACATTAGTACTCAGGCATCCCAACAAACAATCATGTCTTTCAAAATATCAATGCTAAAGAATGCTATCCCTGCAAAATCATATAGCCTTGTCATGCTTTGTCTTCTTAGCAAAAAATATAAATCATGTACTACCCCGGTGTTAGCCAAACAATTGGTTCATACTTTTTAACGCACTTCAGCATTTTCAACTCTCACGCAATACATGAGCGCAAGCCATGGATATAGCACTATGGGTGGAATAGAATGTGGTGGTATGTTTCAAAGGGGTAAACATGGAAAAGAAAGTCTCCCATCAACTCAGCGTATCAACGAGCTATGGAGATACCCATCAATAGATATCAATGCCAGGAGTAGGGATTGCCATGCAACGGATCCACTAAGAGCCATAAGTGTATGAGGGCTCAATATGAAAACTAAGTGGGTATGCATCTAACTCTAAAATGAAAATTTTCCACTAGTATATGCAAGTGACAACATAGGAGACTCTCTATATGAAAAACATGGTGCTACTTTGAAGCACAAGTGTGGAATTAGCATTCCCCTTCTCTCTTTGTATCTCTCTTCATTTTTTTCTCTTTTTTCTTTTTTTCTTTGTCTTGATTTTTTTCCTTTTTCTTTTTCTTCTCTTTTTCTTCCTTTTCTGTTTTTTCTTTGTCGGGAGCCTCATCCCGAATTGTGCGGGACTCATAGTTTCCATCATCCTTTCCTCACTGGGACATGGTTTAATAATGAATAATGATGATCATCACACTTCTATTTAGTTATAACTCAAGATTACGACTCGATACCTAGAACAAAATATGACTATATGAATCTTGTGCAATGATCTAGCGTAGCAAAGATATCAAAAAATGGACAAGCCATGGAAACATCATGCTAGCTATCGTACGATCATGTAAAGAAATATGACAATGAATGCTCAAGTCATCAAAACGGAAGCGGTGATAGTTGCATGGCAATATATCTCAAAATGGCTATGGAAATGCCATAATAGGTAGGTATGGTGGCTATTTTGAGGAAGATATAATAAGGCTTATGTGTGATAGAGCGTATTATATCACAGGGTTTGGATGCACCGGCAAAGCTTGCAATGACTCTCAAGGTGAGAAAGGGTTCCTTGATGCGGATGACAAGTACAAAGTGGTCGGCTTCGACCTCGCTTACGCCAGCGGTCGTGTCGGGCATGATCAAAAGGTTGTCGTCGCCCAGTTGTGCATGCGCCATCATGTCCTCCTCTACCGCTACTGCCTGGCCACTATTCCTTGTGAGCGTTTCACCAGGTTTGTCAATAGACCCGACTACAGATTCGCTACGGTGGACACCACCAACGATCCAAAGGTGCTCAGCACTTCGGGCTTGGCCTGCCAGAAGCTTGTCGACTTCCGCAACCACTACAAAGTCTGGGGCAGCAAGAAGAACATGGAAACCCATGTTGACCTGGCCGAGGCCATCATTGACCCCACTACACTGACATGAAGGCTAGGTGCGACAAGAACAAGCCTTTCTGGCACAGGGCCTAGGTGAAGAAACTAGATGAATATCACCTCCAGACCGCGGCCAAGGAAGCGTACACATGCTATGAGATGTTTAGGCTGATTGTTGACATGAGGAAGTGCCTCCTACCTGAAGACGACGAGGGATCGACCGACAAGCAGAGTTGTGGTGGCAAGCGACAGAAGAAGTAGATGATTTGATGATCGTTTCTCATACTCCCTCTATGCCAAAATATTCATAGTTTTAGAGGGATAAGTTTATTATGCATGTAATAGTTTATTGAGGTGTACGCCAATGTTATGTGTGTATTTGGATGTTTAATTTGGTTATGCAATCATGTTCTTCTAAAGAAAGCATATATGTTTGTGGACATATTGAGCAAATCACATCGCATAAGGAATAAACAACCAAATCCGTCGGTGACGATTTCATCAGTCCCTAACAGTTCTTTATCCGGAACCATTTTCCCACAACACATACGAGTGGACTATGTATGCTATACATCACACACATCTTGATATGAGAAACCGTTTGTGTTATTTTTGCTTACCGCACACAGTTCATCCCAGTGGCCTGTATGTTGTCTATCACATACATCTTGATATATGTAATCATTTATGTTATTTTATCTCATTGCAAACAGTTCATCCGATTAACCAGTATGCCATCTATCGAACACGTAATCATCTAGACAAACGTTTGTGTTCTGTTGGATTACAACAAATAGTTTATCAGGGTGAATTATATACCGTACATCGCACAAAGTTTTATTTTTCTAGCCGTTTGTGTTATATATTCCAATCACAAACAGTTTATCTAGGCCAACTGTTCGCCACACATCGCACATGCAACTATTTTTTGGATCGTATTTGATGGATCCGCCATTGCACATAGTTCACGTCATTAGCGACAGAACTATAACTATATTGTTTGCGATTTGGTCATTGCACATAGTTTCATCAAAGGGTCTATGATTGATGTGTCATCTTTGGACCATTATGTAGTAGTGTAACTCAATAAAAATATTCAAATCATTTACCGCCCCTTTTTATATTGAAGAAGTCATTTTATCTTTTCTCTTTTAGTTTATTCTTGATTTGAAATTGATTTAAATAATAAAATCAAAATAAGATAATTTCCAATTGTACTCCATTTTATTATTTAAGGAAGTCATGTCATCCACTCTCGTGTTTGAATTGGAAACCATATGAATATTCTCAAAATCCAAAATAAGATCCATGTGAAACATTCGGGAAAGTCATTTTATTCCCTCTCAATTCTGTATTCAGTCACTCCAAAAGATTTAAATCCTACAAAAATTAAAATAAGTCCAAAGCAAAACAATCTTTATTATTTAATTATACTTTATTCTAAAATTTAAAATTTTGGGACGTTACATGATCCATGTAAGCATCCTTAGACATAAATGCATTCACATATCATTTGTACAACATAAGTATTTCTCTACGGCTTACTTTATTTTGTGCTAATGTCACATTGATGAAAACTTCTTCTTACTTCTAAATATGTTGTTCGTCTAGCCAATTTTACTAACACATACTATTTTATCTTATTACTTTCATGCATCATAAAAAGAATTCAATAATATTCATAGTGTAAAAGGGACAAAAATAGGTTGGGAAGACATTGGCCATGTACCCATATTTGTTATGGATATGGGATGGTTTATGCACATCTATTGTCCTGTAGCAACTCACCATTCATATGCCCCATTGCTTCATGCTTTGAGAGAGTCCAACATTAACAAGAAACTACTATTAATAATTCTGTTCAGCTGCATTTTCTTTAAATACTTAAATGTAATTCTTACTCTATTACATTTATTTTCCATCGACAGAAAATGCCCATCTATGCTATCCAAAACATGCAAGCTTAACCAGGTCTAATAAGGATTATTTTAAATGCTGACAAGAATCTCATAGCCGGGCAGAACTACTCAAGAAAACCCACGATAGAGCAAGAGAGTCGCCCCCTCCTCCTCGACCCCATGCTACGTGCCACTCCAGCCACGGCATCCACCACCCTCGGATCTTGCCGGGTCCCTTTCGGCCTCCGTCGTGTGTCACTCCGGACGCGGTAGCCACCTCACCATGTCGCTGGAAGATTTGTGTTTTGATAGAGGTCATTCATTTGAATATTGTATTAGAAGCCGACTTAACCTACCGATCAGTTTCTCTAATTGGAGTTGGACTCCGGGAATTCTTTCTAGTTGCGGAGTTCACTAGGTCAAGAATCAGGCTTACTGAAGATTTCGTAGTTACTATTCTCTTATCATGCTTTGGTTGACGTGCTTCCATGTTTAAAGTTTGTCAGATTTAGGATCACATGTTCAACTTCTCAGTTTCCTCTTTGGAGGTCGGTTTTGCTCTCTACAATGGTGGCAACATCTCTATCCTGGAATTCAACTTGGGTTTTCTCCTTTGGGGTAGAAATGGTGCTAAGACTACACACATTTTTGATCCGAAGATGGAAGAGGGTTGGAATTTTGTCTCTTGATCAAGATCAAGAGCCAATTCATATGCGGATTCTGTTCGTGCACCAACATACCTGGATCAATTGTGCCCTCGGTAGAGGAACAACATTCAAAACAATGGGGTGAGATCATTGGTGCCGATAACTACGGTTTTCAGCAGACTTCAATTCCCTAAAATAGCAAGTGTTAATGCGGTGAGTATTTCGCACATTCAACATGGCTCTTCTCGCGCTATTTTGGAACATGCTCAAAGTAATGGGCCGGCCCTTGCCGCTGCCCAGAAAGATAAGGCCTTTTGTGTTTGTTGCTTGCTTCTGCGCCATGAAAGGCCGGCCTGCTCAAACCGTATTCGATGTCGGAGATGCAAAGGGTGAGGACACATCATCAGGGACTGTCGCTCCCCATTATATCCCCTCGCCACGTCAACTTAACTTCAATCTACCTCGACTGCAACTCCCCCTAACAATGGAGTGACTTTCGCTCCTTTACCAAATGTAGAGCCTGCTTGCCCTCCTTGGGATCGCCTAATTTCTGCCTTACCTAATGATATTGTGAGCTCTCTAGGATCTTGCGCAGACTCCTCTGCGTTGCCGACACCTCTTCCATTGCATCTCTGCTTCTTAGCTCTAGTCCAGATTCAGTTGAGAGGGAGCCTGCTTGTCCGATTATGGCAAACTTCCTCTTTGATCCTGCTCCGTTCTTGCCGCCTCATCATCAAGCAATCCATGTCGCGGAGCGACCAACAAGAGTGCGCGTGATTTCTGGTCCATCTTCCCCGGTTCATGAGGAATGGGCGATTGCCACCTTCATCCCGATGCCAAATTAGTAGGTGATGTTTCCCAACATCAGGCAGCTTCTCTCCGAATTTATCATGCAGGTCAAGCACCTAGGATTTTTAGAAATCTTCCCCCGCCCTTTTGGACAAGCTTATGTATGATTCAACTCACCCTTTAATAGAGATGCTATGGTTTTACAAAGCCCTCATGAGTTTGCGGATGTTCATGTCATTTTTAAAAAGCACAACGAGGAACAAAACTGGACAAATCTTGCTCTAGCTTGAGATATCTAGGCTATTCATGACATTGCTAATTTTGTTAGAAGCTTTGGAAAGTTGCTCCTATGGGACAAATCTAGAATCTCCAAGGCTGATGTTATCATGAAAATAATGATTGAAGCTTTGAGAGATGTTCCAGTTAGCCTTGTTGCTGGGGAAACTGAAGAAGAACATTTTGAGTCTTGGACTGTTCCAGGTCAAGGGGGAGCTTGGAATGGTGGAAATGAAGGAAATGATGATCCTATAAGATGTCCAGAGAAAATATTTTTGTAAAAATGAGTGGAGGCACTCGTCAAATAGGGAATGTTTTAGGAAGATGTGGGAAGTTGTTTCACTGGATTTGGAGTTGGTATGAATATACTAGGGATTTGCAAAGTGGGTCACATATGAAGAAATGGCCCAATAATTGACATAGTAGAATAAGTCTAAAGAAAAAAATGCTCTCCAGTTAGTGCATGAATTTGGATACACATACGAACTTGAATCATTCCATTTGGAGTTGATATGAGTGCTCTAGGGATTTTGCAAGGTGGCTCCCAATAGTTCAAATTTGAATTCAAATTTAAACAGGGCAGAAACTCATGATGAAAATGTTTGGAGGTTGTGCCTAATGATTGCTGGAATTATTAGAAGGCTATAGGAATTTGAATCATCAAATTTGGAGTTACTACGAATTTACTATAGATTTTACAAGCTTCTGAAAATAGAAAATGGGAAAGATATTACCAAATGGGCTAAAACGCGCTCAGCACGTTAGATAGCGACTGGGCCGGCCCAGCCGTGGGGAGGCTGTGGTGACGTCGATGGCGTACTCTTGGGAGTACGCCTCCTCTACAGGGAGGCGGGAAGAAACGGGGCGCTTCCACTTAAACCGGGGGGTGTGCCGCTTACACGCAGGCCCCGCCTGCTAGGACCTCCTTCCTCCTCCTGCTTGAGCGAAGAAGGAGCAGGGGAGGCAGAGCCGGCCGGTGCAAATGCTTGCCCCGGTGGCCTGGCCGTCTCCGGTGGGGCTTCGACCACCGGCGAGATCGGGGCGAGGAGCCGCATCCACCTAATGGCTCCATTTTTGTCGGGGAGCGCCAGAGTGAGCAAGGCTTCGGCCACAGCAGACTCCAACGACGGCGGTAACGGACTAGGTGTTTTGGCCATGGAGAGGGGGCAATGATGCTCAATAAAGGCCCGTGGAGACGCATGGGTCACTCTGGTGAGGCTCACGGTAGCAGGGGGAGGCCACAATGGCCGAATTTGAGCGGAGGCCGCCGGTGGGGCTTTGGCCATGGGTGTTGAAGGAGGCCAGGGGAATATGAGAGGAGGGCATAGGTGATCTCGGGAGGGCTCTTATAGGCCGACGCGCGGTGCACCGTACGCTCGTGCGCCAGCTCGAACATTACCGCTGATGGAGGGCTCGGGAGGTCGCGGGAGCATGTCTACGGGCTTTGTGGACGAGGTCCAGGCCCAGGGAAGAGGATAGAGAGAGCGGGGGAGAGCTGGGTCCTCGCGCGTGTGAGCACGCTCACTGGTGCGCTCGGGCAGCAACATGCGCGTGCGAGGAAAGGCAGCAGGATGGAGAGAGAGGAGGGGGCCAACCAGCTGCCATGGTGTGGACGTCGAGGGGGATACGAGGGACAGGCTGGGAGTCCCGAGGCTGTTGGGGATGGGGGTTGGGCGGCGGCTACAGTGCTCTGGGGCACTATAGCACACTCTAGAGCGCCCAAATGGCATGACATGGCATGCCACTGGCCTCTGGACGCGGCCAGGCATGTCTAGGAGCTCCCTAGGGGGTTAAACAAGGGGGAGAGCGCATAGGATGCTCTGCATTGGTCTTAGGTGAGAGGGCAAGTGGAGAGAGAGGAAAAAACTAGCTGTCCAGGAGGGAATCTTGGGGTTTTACCACCCAAATAATTGAGCTATGAACCTAAAATCATTACCGGAGGTATAGGGGGATGAGGGTAAGGTGTGGTAAAAATTTGAGAGCAAGGGGAATTGTAAAAGTGGTGGAAACAATAGCTTTTAGAAATGTCTAGAAGGTGTTTGATGAGTGTTTGAGTTAGAAAATTGGTTCTCCTTGCTATGAAACTTAACATGATTAAATTATTGATGGAATTGGGATTTATCACCAATTTTGGGCTTATTTGATGAAAGTTGCTAATGCACACTTTATAAACCCTAGAAATGGACAGAAATGGGTTTTTATAGATCTGTTCATGCTAAGGCATTCTCCTTGATGCTCCACCTTCTGTGGTGGCATAATTTGGTGACTAAAGCATGCTCAATAAGTTTGGGACCAAATGGGGAAACATGACAATGCAAACATTCCCAATTCCTGAAATCAGCAGAAAGGAGTTAATATGTTCTCCTTGATGCACCACTTGGTGTGGATGTATTATTGGATGATTAAAACATGTCCACAGAGTTTGAGATCAATAGGAGATAGTTAGCAATGTAGAGTTTCTCAAATTTGGATCTGGACAGAGAGGATTTTGGGATATTTTTGTGAACCAGAACAATTAGTATTGAGATGAAACTTATCAAGCTTACCACATATATCATATGTGAAATGCTAGAATTTTCTTGGATTTATTTGAGAATATTTCTTATAGAAATATTTCAAATGCTTGAAATAGGTAGAAATGGTTTTGGAGGGTTTTGCCCAAAATTTTGAACATGACAATGTGTTGAAACTCTTATATATGGACAATATATGTCTAGTGAGTTTTCCTAATTTTTCTCAAATATTTTTAAAGCATTTAAATATATTTTTTCCTATAAAATACCATTTCTTTCCTTAAGAAAAGGCCTTTAAATAAAATAGTAAAATAATCTTTAAAAATAATATTTGGTGGTTTTGGTAAGTCTTATATATAGTGGGCTTCAAATAAAGCATTTGGGGAAAAAAGATCCTCCCAATTTGGGGACTTTAAGTGCAAATCTCAAATCAGGGGGTCTTGAAAACCTAATTAAAATAAATGCTTTTTGGCCAAGATAATATTTTGTAAAACTATTTTTAAGTCCTATTCACATGGCATGATCATTTGAGAAGAGTTGGGATCAAGGAAAAGAGTTCTTGAGGGTAGGAGGATGTTTTATGAATTATAGAGCACCAGCAAGCACGCAAATAACACACAAGTCAAGCATTCATATGCACTCAAAAAATTTATATTGGCCCTAATTTTTGAGTCATGTTAACTTAGTCATGAGGCAAAACACATGGTGTGACAGACTGTTCCAGTGGTAATAGTTCAGCAAGAATTGTTGGGACAATGGGCTCTTGATGAAGATATTATTCGAGTTGATGGAAATCCCCACCCCAACCTGACAATTTGAACTTCCATTCAAATCAGCTAAACCATATTATTGGCGCTATTCAACAACATCAAGCCAATGCTGATTTGCAACATAACTAGCAGCCTACACCTCAAGATGCAAATGAGGATGATGAGCATCTTCCTGGCTGGGGACATTGGGCTATGCGTGTTGAAGATAATGATCTGCTAGATGATGAACTTGAAGAAGGACAATTTATGGAACTGGCACACATCTTGCAGCCCTTAGAAGATCTACCTTCTCCTCAAGAGCCTCCTGAGATGGATCATAATAATGCTCTTACTGACTCGGTTGGTTCTAATGGAATTCTGGAGGGAAACTTGGTCCCCCAACCCCTTGAGTTGAAGGAATGGGTTTTCTTAATGACCTGGGTCAGGCCCAGCAACTCAATAATGGGCCTCCAGATCTCAACTTGGCTCTGGGACCTGTTGATACGTCTCTATCGTATCTACTTTTCCTAATGCTTTTGTTTTTTGTTTTGGACTCTAATTTGCATGATTTGAATGAAACTAACCCGGACTGACGCTGCTTTCGGCAGAACTATCATGGTGTTGTTCTTGTGCAGAAATAAAAGTAATAAGAACAGATCGAAACTTTTTGGAGAATTATTTCAGAATGTTTGAGGAATATTGGATCCAGAAGCCACTAGAGAGGGGGGCTAGGGGGCCAACCACCAACCAGGGCGCGCTAGCCCCCCTGGCGAGGCCTGGTGGGTGGTGCTCACCTCGTGCCCCCCCAACCCTAATTCTAGCGATATAAAATCCTAATTTTCCAGAAAAAAATCAAGGAGAAAGTTTCATCGCGTTCCACGATACAGAGCCGCCGCCACCTCCCGTTCTTCACCGGGAGGCCAGATCTGGAGTCCGTTTGGGGCTCCTAAGAGGGGAATCTTTGGTCTTTGTCATCATCAACCCCCCTTCATCACCAATTCCATGATGCTCCCCACCGGCATTGAGTAATTCCTTTGTAGGCTTGCTGGTCGGTGAGGAGTTGGATGAGATTCATCATGTAATCGAGTTAGTTTTGTTAGGGCTTGATCCCTAGTATCCACTATGTTCTAAGATTGATGTTGCTATGACTTTGCCATGCTTAATGCTTGTCACTAGGGCCCGAGTGCCATGCTTTCAGATCTGAACCATTTATTTTATCATCATTATACCTATGTTCTTGATCCTATCTTGCCTAGTGATATGCACCTACTACGTCTTATGATCCATCAACCCCATAGTGACAATATTTGGGATACTTCATGGTGATGACCGTAGTTTGAGGAGTTCATGTATAGACCATGTGTTAATGCTTTATTCCGGTTCTCTATTAAAAGGAGGCCTTAATATCCCTTAGTTTCCTTATGGACCCTGCAGCCACGAGAGGCTAGGAGAAAAGATATCATGCAAGTTCTTTTCCATAAGCACGTATGGCTTTTTATGGAATACATGCCTACATTACATTGACAAACTGGAGCTAGTTCTGTGTCACCTTAGGCTATGACTATTATATGATGAATAGCATCCAAAGAATATAGTGAGACAATGCCTACGTGATTTCCACTTATTGCTCTTGCCAAGTTACTACTGCTGCTGTTACTATTGCAATTGCTACAAAACTATTACTCCTACGGTTACCGCTACTCTTACTGTTACTACAACTATCAAACTATCATATTACTATACTACTAATCACTTTTGCTGCAGATATTTATCTCCAGTTGTAGTCGATTTTACAACTCAACTGCTAATACTCTCAAATATTATTTGGCTCCCCTTGTGTCAAATCTATAAATTTCGGTTGAACACTCTACCCTGGAAAACTGTTGCGATCCCGTGTACTTGTGGGTTATCAAGACCTTTTTTTGGTGCCATTGCCGGGGAGCATAGCTATATTTGTCGAGTCACTTGGGATTTATATCAATCTATCACTATGAAGAATTTGAAGGATACTAAAACCAAGATTTTTTTCCTCTACGACGAGGGGAGGCAAGGAATTGTCATCACACTCTGCATTTGATTCACCTTTTGTTATGAGTAAACTTACAACACCACCACCTGCTGTCAATCCTAATATTGATTATGCTACTTCTACTATGAATGATGCTAGTACCATGCTTGATAATAATATGCCACTAGGTGAATGACTTGATGAACAAATTGCTAGAGCTAGGGAGAATGAAATCACTGAATCTGATGAAATTGTTGAAACTGATAATTATGAAACACCTATTTGGCCTAGCTCTCCTAGATTTGAAATGCATGAGATACCTGAAGGTTATGCTTTGGATGGAGAAATAGCTACAGAGATTATTGCTTGCAAGGTTAGAAATAATCTTAAGAAACTACTATGCAACTATAAACAAAAGACTTTGAATACTAAAATCAAATGTTATCCTAAGTTTGCTACTTCACCTATATTTGTTACAGATAAGGATTATGAATTCTCTGTCGATCCAAAGTTAATTACTTTGGTTGAATCAGATCCTTTTCATGGCTATGAAACTGGAACTGTGGTAGCACATCTTACTAAGTTGAATGATATAGCCACCCTATGTGGTCACGATGAGAAGATTCATTATTATTATATTCACAAATTATTTCCGTTCTCATTAAAGGGTGATGCCAAGAAATAGTACAATACCCTTACTCCTGGTTGTGTGCATAGTCCCCAGGATATGATTTACTACTTCTCTGAAAAATATTTTCCTGCTCATAAGAAACAAGCTGCCTTATAGGAAGTATTTAACTTTGTGCAAATTGAAGAAGAGAGTCTCCCACAAGCTTGGGGAGCCTTCTCCAATTTCTTAATGCGTTGCCTGATCATCCTCTTAAGAAAAATGAAATACTTGATATCTTCTATAATGGACTATTTGATGCTTCTAGGGACTTCCTAGATAGTTGTGATGATTGTGTTTTCAGGGAACGAACTATTGAACAAGCTAAGGAACTATTGAATAATATATTGAAAAATTATGATGATTGGACTCTCCCTGAACCACCACTTGAACCCACTCCAAAGAATAGGGGTATCTTATTTCTCAGTCCTTAAAATATGCAAGAGGCAAAGAAATGTATGAAGGAAAAAGGTATTAAGGCTGAGGATGTTAAGAATTTACCACCTTTTGAAGAAATACATGGACTTAACACAGCACCACCTCCAAAGGTGGTAGAGTTAAATTCTTTATTAAGTTTGATGAAGGTGACATTCCTCTAGGAAAACATGCCTCTATGGTTCAAACTCAGTTAGAACAATTTGCTAAAATCTCAAAAAGAATTGCTTGATGAAATGAATAATAATATGAATGATCATGCTATTAGAGTAGTGACTAGAGGAGGTAGAATGACCCAAGAACGTCTTCATCCCGAAGGTCATCCGAAAAGAATTGAACCAGACTCTCAAGGAATTAGTGCTGATACACCTAGTCCTTCCAAGAAGAAAAACAAAAAGAAAATGATATGACTTTGCATGCTTCTAGTGAACCTCAGATAGAAAAACCTCCTGATGATAATAATGATGTTTCTATTTCTGATGTTGAAACTCAATCTGGTAATGAACATCCACCTAGTGATAATGATAATGATAGTGATGTTCATGAGGATACTCGACCTAGTAATGATAAATAACCAAATAATGACATAGAATTAGAACCTGATGTCGATCTTGATAACCCACAACCTAAAAATAAATGATAAGATAAAAAAGACTTTGTGGCTAAAAAACATGGTAAAGAAAGAGAGCCGTGGGTTCAGAAAGCCATAACTTTTCCACCTAAACCATCGAAGAAAATGGACGATGAAGAATTTGAACGCTTTGTTGAAATGATTAGACCAGTCTTTTTGCATACCTGCTTAACTGATATCTTAAAGATGCCTCCTTATGCTAAATACATGAAAGACATCATCACTAATAAACGAAAGATACCTAAAGTTGAAATCTCCACCATGCTTGCTAATTATTCTTTTAAGGATGGAGTACCTAAAAAACTTAGAGATCCTTGAATACCAACTATACCTTCCTGCATTAAAACAAATTATGTCAAAACTGCTTTGTGTGATTGGGGAGGTGGTGTTAGTGTTATGCCTTTATCTTTATATAAAAGACTTGATTTGAATAAACTCACACCTATTGAAATATCTTTGCAAATGGCCGACAAATCAACTGTCATACCTATCAGTATTTGTGAGGATGTGCCCGTTGTTGTTGCAAATGTTACTATCTTAACGAAGTTTGTTATTCTTGAGATGCCCCAGGATGACAACATGTCGATTATCCTTGGTAGAACCTTTTTGAATACTGTAGGGGCTGTTACTGATTGCAATAAAAGCAAAGTCACTTTTCATATCAGTGGTAATGAGCATACAATGCACTTTCCGAAGAAGCAATTCCAAGTGTTATTGAAAATTCTACAACACTCACTACTGGAAGCTTTCATCTACCTCTACCTACTACCAAAAAGAAATGTGATATAATTATAGTTGGGGATATGCATATCCCCGTTGAGGTAACTTAGTGTTTTATGAAAGTTCTTCGGTTTCATGCTAATCGAAGGTGGTTATTAATAAGACTTGACCAACCTTATTAATGGATCATTTTTAAGAGGTGTGAAGTTGATGAATTTAGTAGACGCAATTCTCTGCATCCACTATTTGTGTTTGTTTTCTTAGTTAAATAAAATAAAATGCCATGTTTATCCTGTTTTTTGAATTTCCCATGCAATAAAAAATGACCCAGATATAAAAGTTCTCGGAATGTCCTAAAAAATTAACACGATTTTTTCCTGAATATTTCTGAATTTTTGGTACAAATAACACCAGTGGGGGGTGCACCTGGTGCCCACAAGACATCAGGGCGCGCCAGCCACCCCTGGCGCGGCCTGGTGGGTGTTGGGCCCCATGTGGGTCCCCTCACTTATTCCCTTAGCCAATGTCATCTCTTACCTCTCAAAAAAATCACCATTACTCTCTCCCTCGTGTTCTTGCTCAAGAACCCGTGGATTTCAGTATCTTTGCTCGAAGCTCCATTTCCGAAACTATCTTAGGGGATTGCTTCTTGGTATGTAACTCCCCCATTTCTCCAATTAGTTTTTGATTTAGTGGCTTATTTGCAGAATAATTATCTACTCTTGGTGTTGTTGTAGATAAGATTGCATGTTGAATTCTTAGAGTTCTAAGTAGTTTGAATGCTTGATATGGTCTCCATGCATCCTTAGGAGTAGCTGCTATCAATCTTATTAAGTTTAGTTGACAAAAAATTGTGCACTAAAATTTTTAGAAATTTATTTGTAGAAAATAAGATGAATTTCTTTAGGAAGTACTCCTCCAAGAAGAATTCTAGAGGAATCATTGGGGAATCATATGATAGAGAAATCAACACTCCGGGGAAGGAGGAAGTGCGGCCATGCGAATGGCCACGTACTCCCTTTTTGGAGGAGGCCGGTTTCCATGAAGAATTTTCCCAATTCGTTGCAAATGCTGGGCTGACCAACTTCCACGCAGATGAGTGTGGCCAGTACCACATCCTTCCAAATTCCTTTGTGCAATTTTTTCATTTTCTAAGTAAGAATGATCCTCCTGAAGTGAATTTTAATCTTCATGTCGAAACTTATAAGATATCACTTGCCAACTTTTATGACATATGTCTAATTCCTTCTGACGGGGGATTAAGAGAGCCTAGACCAGCAGAGTTTGAGGACTTTCTCCTCACTTTAACAATGGGTGACAAAAGAGGTGTGTCAAAAGCCACTGCTACCAGTTTGAAGTTTCCTTCTATTCACTACTTTTCTCTTTTCATTTCGAAGTGTTTCACTACTAAGGAAAAGGTCGGTGCACTCAGTGCCCCTGACCTCGCCATTTTACGACGGGCATTACACAATGATCGTACTTTTAGCATAGGAGCTATTATTGCACGACGCCTACACCTTAACAAGAGTAAGGCCAAGATACATGGTGGCATTTATGCTACTCATTTAGCGAGTCGTTTTGAAGTTCAGATACGCCCACATGATTATCTTTTTCCCAAGGTTTATAGATCACACATCGTTGCTGGACCACCACTTTATTGATAAAGTTGATCTCTTTCATAATATTCTCCACGACTTAGTATTCTGCATCGTAACCCGTGATGTTATCCTGTTGTCTACACCTGCCTTGTTTGATTCTGTTGCCAGGAACGGATATAGAATTATGCTAGATGACATTATTGCCTACTGGAACAACCTAGCAGCAGCTGAGGAGGAACACTAGGAGTGGGAAGCTCAGGTGCCACCTCCACCTAGTATTTACTCGAACTATTATCCAGGCACTGATGGTGATTACCAAGCAAGGCCAAATGCCTAAGCTTGGGGGAGTATGAGTTTCGAACGAAATTATATTCAAGTTCACGCATTTCATTCAGGTGTCGTTGTTCACACCTTTTCATTGTATTATCCATGCTAGATGTATTTTCTTGTTTTCTTCTTGTGTGCTTGGAAAACTTTTAGAAAATCCAAAAATACTTCCTTCTTATTTTCGGTTTTTCTTTTCAGTTTAGTTAGTTTTAGTATTAAAATAAAACCCAAAAATATTTCTCACTTCTTCATTTGCTTATTGGGAGTTCTCTCGTGTAAATAGTTTTTCTCATTTTTGTTTTTCCTTCTCTTATTTGTTTCTTCAAGAAAAACTAAAAAGTCCAAAAATATTTTAGTATGTTTCTCTGAAATTTTCTTCCTTTATATTGAGTCATACCAAGGAGAAGACCGAGATGAAAATGTTGAGTGGCTGTCATATGCTTTACTGTTTATCTAACAAAGAGCCCATATTACTTTGTCTTCTCCTCCTGAATAAATATTTCCAGATTCCAGCTTAGTCCACGACACTCTTGCACTATTATTATTTTCATATCATTCAATCATGCAAGTGAAAGGCAATAATGACGATATTTGATGAATTGCCCGTGATAGAGAGAAGCGGGTATGAACTCAACTTGTTTTTGTTTTTTTAAATATGTTTAACCTAGTATACATGATTCAGCATATTAGGATCAAACATGTTTGAAATGACAATTAGAGATTATAGTTGCTCATTCCATGCTCAAGTAGCTAGGAGTGGATAATAATTTATCTTGGATGTCAACATGCATTAAAATGGTTGTGATGTAGTATCATGATATGGTATCCTCCTTTGAATGTTTCAAGTGGCTTGAATTGGCACATGTTCACACATGTAGTTGAATCAACACCAACATAGCCTTCATGATATTTATGTTCATGGTGTCCATATCCTACTCATGATAGCATTCAATGTTTATTATTTGTAATGCATGTTTATGACCGTCTTCGCTCTCTAGTTGGCCGCTTCTCAATCTTTTTGCTAGAATTCACCTATACTAAGTGGGAATACTGCATGTGCATCAAAATACTTACACCAAAGTTATTCCAGATGAGTCTACCATATCTACCTATATGCGGTATTACCCTGTCCTTCCAAGTAAATTTGCATGTGCCACCTCTAAAATTTCAAATGAACATCTGTTTTGTGTGCCTAGACCACTCATGGAGCGTCAGGGGGTGGTCAGTATCTTCCATGTTAAGCGGGTTACTCTCATGATGAGTGTTTATTCACTCTCCCTTGGACGAGAAGGGCGGTAATAGGGATTCCTAGTCTCGAAATAAAAAAGAAATGCAAATAATTAAACAAAACTCCCCCAGGAATGTTGTTGGTTTGGACGATACCCGTGGAGTGTGTTTGTTGGTGGAGGGGTAGTAAACCTTTACTTTTACCACTTGGAAACAACTGCTAATTTGTTTAACATGGAAGATATGTTGGAAATATGCCCTAGAGGCAATAATAAATTAGTTATTATCATATTTCCTTGTTCATGATAATCGTTTATTATCCATGCTATAATTGTATTGATCGGAGACTTAAATGCATGTGTGGATACATAGACAAAACCATCTCCCTAGTATGCCTCTAATGGACTAGCTCGTTGATCAAAGGATGGTTAAGGTTTCCTAGCCATGGACATGAGATGTCATTTGATAACGGGATCACATCATTAGGAGAATGATGTGATGGATAAGACCCAAACTACAAACATAGCATATGGTCATGTCAGTTTATTGCTACTGTTTTCTGCATGTCAAGTATATGTTCCTATGACCATGAGATCATGCAACTCACGGATATCGGAGGAGTGCCTTGTGTGTATCAAACGTCGCAACGTAACTGGGTGACTATAAAGGTGCTCTACAGGTATCTCCGATGGTGTCTGTTGAGTTGGCATGGATCGAGACTGGGATTGGTTACTCCGTGTAACGGAGAGGTATCTCGGGGCCCACTCGGTAATGCAACATCACAATAAGCCTTGCAAGCGATGTGACTAATTGTTAGTTGCGGGATCTTGTATTACGGAACGAGTAAAGAGACTTGCCGGTAACGAGGTTGAACTAGGTATGGAGATACCGACGATCGAATCTCGGGCAAGTAACATACCGAAGAACAAAGGGAACGTTATACGGGATTAACTGAATCCTTGACATAGAGGTTCGACCGATAAAGATCTTCGTAGAATATGTAGGAACCAATGTGGACGTCTAGGTCCCGCCATTGGTTATTGACCGTAGAGGTGTCTCGGTCATGTCTACATAGTTCTTGAACCCGCAGGGTCTGCACACTTAAGGTTCGATGACGTTTCGGTAGTGTAGAGTTATGTATGGTGGTGACCGAAGTTTGTTCGGAGTCCCGGATGAGATCCTTGACGTCACGAGGAGCTCCGGAATGGTCCGGAGGTAAAGATTCATATGTAGGAAGTCCCAGTTTGGTTTCCGGAAAAGTTTCGGGCTCATCGGTAGTGTACCGGGAGTGCCGGTAGTGTACCGGGAGTGCCGGTAGTGTACCGGGAGACCTCCGGGAGGGGTACTTCGACCCCAAGAGGTCCATGGGCTGTGGGATAATAATAACCAGCCATTAGTGGGCTGGGAAAACAGCCACAAAGGCCCATGGCGCAGGAGAGAAAGTCCTAAAGCAAAAAGTGGAAAATCAGCCAATAGGAGGCAATCCTACTCCAACTAGGATTGGAGGTGAAGTAGGATTGCTCCCACCTCCTATTTCGGCCGACCCAAAGGCCTTGGCTGCCTCTCCCCTCCTCTCCTCCTATATATACTAGTGGATTGGGTGGTTTTTGGACAGAATTTCCGGCCACGTGCTACCTGTTTCACCGGTGCACAGTTTCTCCTCTAGATCGGTTTTCCGCAGAGCTTAGGCGAAGCCCTGCCAGAATCACTCCACCACCATCACCGGAGCGCTGTCACGCTGCCGGTGAACTCTCTCTCCTCTCCACCTCCTCTTTCTGGATCAAGACGGTGGAGATCGTCATCAAGCTGCACGTGTCCTGATCGCGGAGGTGCCGTCCGTTCAACGCTAGATCGGAAGGACCGTGATCGAGATCGCGAGACGGTTCGTGATGTGATCGCGGAACGGATCATGATGAGTTCGCGGGACAGATCGTGATCAAGATCGTGAGACGGATCGTGATGAGATCGCGGGACGGATCATGATGAGTTCACGGGACGGATCGTGGGACGGATCGTGATGAGATCGCGGGACGCTCGGCGATTTGGATCGCGAAGATGTTCGACTACACCAACCGCGTTTCTTAACGCTTCCCGCTTAGCGATCTACAAGGGTATGTAGATCTACTCTCCCTCTCGTAGATGCTCATCACCATGGATAGGTTTGTGTGTGCGTAGGAAAATTTTTGTTTCCCATGCGACGTTCCCCAACAGTGGCATCATGAGCTAGGTTGATGGTTCGATGAGATCTCGAGTAGAACACAAAAGGTTTGTGGGCGTTGATTCTTAGATTGCTTCCTCCCTTGGTCGGATTTTGGTTCAGCGGGATTGTGAGATGAAGCGGCCCGGACCAACATTACTCGTACGCTTACGAGAGACCGGTTCCCTCGATGCAACTTGTTGCTTAGATGGCTTGCGGGTGACAGTTTCTCTCACTTTAGTTGGATCGGATCCGACAAAGGAGGTCCTTGAGAAGGTTGAAAAGAAATCTATGTATCACCGTTGTGGTTTATGCGTAGGTGAGAATCGTTCTTGCTAGATACCCGTAGCAGCCACGTAAAACTTGCAACACAAATTAGAGGACGTCTAACTTGTTTTTGTAGGGTATGTTGTGATATGATATGGCCAATTACATGATGTGATATATGTGATGTATGAGATGATCATGTGATGTATAGATTATCATGACTTGCATGTCGATGAGTACGGCAACCGGCAGGAGCCATAGGGTTGTCTTTAATTATTGTATGACCTGCGTGTCAATCATTAAAGCGCTATGTAATGCTTTACTTTATCGCTACGGTAGCAATAGTAGTAGAAGCATGCAGGGCGTGACAACCCCGATGGCGACACGTTGATGGAGATCATGGTGTCATGCCGGTGACGATGGAGATCATGCTGGTGCTTTCTAGATGGAGATCAAAAGCACAAGTTCATGGCCATATCATGTCACTTATGATTTGCATGTGATGTTAATCCTTTTTATGCACCTTGTTTTGCTTAGGACGACGGTAGCATTATAAGGTGATCCCTCACTTAATTTCAAGATAAATTGTGTTCTCCCTGAGTGTGCACCGTTGCGAAAGTTCGTCATGTTGAGACACCACGTGATGATCGGGTGTGATAGACTCTACGTTCACATACAACGGGTGCAAGCCAGATTTGCACGCGCAGAACACTCGGGTTAAACTTGACGAGCCTAGCATGTACAGACATGGCCTCGGAACACAAGAGACCGAAAGGTCGAGCATGAGTCATATAGTGGATATGATCAACATAATGATGTTCACCATTGAAGCCACCTTAACTCACGTGATGATCGGACTTGAGTTGGTGAATTTGGATCATGTATCACTCGAATGACCCGAGGGATGTCAATTTGAGTGGGAGTTCTTAAGTAATATGATTAATTGAACTCATTATCATGAACATAGTCAAAGTGTCTTTGCAAATTATGTTGTAGATTACTAGCTCGCGCTGTAGCTCCCTTGTATTTTTATATGTTCCTAGAGAAATAGAATTGAAAGATGTTGGTAGCAAAATTGCGGACTGGGTCCGTGATCTGAGGATTGTCCTCATTGCTGCACAGAAGGCTTATGTCCTTAATGCACCGCTCGGTGCGCCACCCCCTCTAGCGTCGTCTATAGATGTTGTGAACATCTAACAGGCACATTTCGATGACTACTTGATAGTTTAGTGCGTCATGCATTACGGCTTAGAATTGAGGCTCCAAAACGTTTTGAACGTCACGGAACATATGAGATGTTCTAGGAGCAGAGATTGTGATCTCAGGCTCGTGCCTTTGTTGCGAGATATGAGATCTCCAACAAGATTCTTTGCTTGTAAGATGAAGGAGAATAGCTCAATCGTTGAGCATGTACTCAGATTGTCTGGGTACTACAATCGCTTGAATCAAGTGGGAGTTGATCTTCCAGATAAGATAGTGATTGATATAGTTCTCCAAGTCACTGTCACTAAAGCTACTAGAACTTAGTGATGAACTATAATACACCAGGGATAGAAGTATTGATCCCTGAGCTGTTCGCGATGTTTGACACCGCGAAGGTAGAAATGAAGAAGGAGCGTCAAGTGTTGATGGTTAATCAAACCACTAGTTTCGAAAAGGGCAAGAGCAAGGAGGGAAACTTCATGGATAGCAAGTCAGTTACTGCTCCAGTGAAGCAACCAAAAATTGAACTCAAACCCGAGACTAAGTGCTTCTATTATGAGGTGAGAGGTCGCTGAAGCGGAACAACCCTAGATACTTGGTAGATAAGAAGGCTGGCAACATCGACAGAAGTATATTTGATATACGAGTTATTGATGTGTACCTTGCTAGTACTCCTAGTAGCACCTGGGTATTGGATACCGGTTCGGTTGCTAAATGTTAGTAACTCGAAATAAAAGCTACGGAATAAACGGAGAACTAGCTAAGGGTGAGGTGACGATGTGTGTTGGAAATGTTTCCAAGGTTGATGTGATCAACATCGCACGCTCTCTCTACCTTCAGGATTAGTGACGAACCAAAATAAATGTTATTTGGTTTTTTGCGTTGAGCATGAACATGATTAGATCATGTTTGTTGCAATACGGTTATTCATTTAAGTCAGAGAATAATAGTTATTCTGGTTACATGAATAATACCTTCAATGGTCATGCACCCGGTGAGAATGGTTTGTTGAAATCTTGATCGTAGTAGTACACATGTTCATAACATTGATGTCAAAAGATACAAAGTTAATAATGATAGTACCACATACTTGTGGCACTGCCGCTAAATGTCATATTGGTATAAAGCGCATGTAGAAACTCCATGCTGATGGATATTTGGACTCATTCGATTTCGAATCGGTTGAGACATGCGAACCATGCCTCTTGGGCAAGATGACTAAAGGACCCCGTTGGATGGAGCGGGCAAGTGATTCATTGGAAATGATACATGTTGATGTATGCAATCTAGTGAGTCTTGTAGCGTGCAGTGGATATCGTTATTTTCTTACCTTCACTGATGATTTGAGTAGATATAGTGTATATTTACTTAATGAAACACAAGTCTGAATCGTTTGAAAGGTTCAAGCAAATTTAGAGTGAAGTTTAAAGATCATCGTGACAAGAAGATAAAAATGACCGCGATATGATCGTGGAGGTGAATATCTGAGTTACGAGTTTGGCATACAACTTAAGACAACGTGAAATTTGTTTCACAGCTAACGCCACCTGGAACACCATGGTGTGATGGTGTGTACAAACATCATAGTCATGCTCTATTGATATAGTGCATACTGTGATGTCTCTTATCGTTTTACTACTATAATTTTTGGGGTTATGCATTAGAGACAACTACATTCACTTTAAATAGGGCATCATCTAAATCCGTTGAGATGACACCGTGTGAATTATGGTTTGATAGAAACCTAAGCTGTCATTTCTTAATGTTTGGGGCTGCGATGCTTGTATGGAAAATGTTTTCACATAATAAGCTAGAACCCAAAGCGGACAAATGTATCTTCATAGAATACCCTAAGAATAGATGGGTATGCCTTCTATCTCAGATCCGAGTGCAAAGTGTTAGTTGCTAGAACTGGGTCCTTTCTCGAGAAAAAGTTTCTCTCGAAAGAATTGAGTGGGAGGAAGATAGAACTTGATGAGGTTATTAAACCTTTGTTCAACCAGAGAGTAGCGCAGCGTAGAAAGATGTTTCTGTGAAGCCTACGCTAGTTGAAGAGGAAGTTAATGATGATGATCATGAAGCTTCAGGATCAAGTTACTATCGAACTTCGTAGGTCGACAAGGAGGTGTACTGCTCCTGAGCGGTACGACAACTCTGTCTTGGAGGTCATGTTGTTGGACAACGATGAACCTACGAGCTATGGAGAAGCGATGATGGGCCCGGATTCCGACAAATGGTTGGAGGCCATGAAATCCGAGATAGGATCCATGTATTAAAACCAAGTGTAGACTTTGGTAGACTTGCTCGTTGGACGGCAGGTCGTTGAGTACAAATGGATCTTTAAAATGAAGACAGACACTGATGGTGAATGTCACTATTTGTAAAGCTCGACTTGTTGCAAAGATGTTTGTGACAAGTTCAAGGAGTTGACTACGATGAGACTTTCTCACTCGTAGCGATGCTAAAAGTCTGTTGAAATTATGTTAGCAGTTGTTGTGTTTTCAATTATGAAATCTGGCAGATGGATGTCAAAACATCGTTTCCTTAATGGTTTACTTGAGGAAAGGTTGTATGTGATACAACCAGAAGGTTTTGTGAGGCCTAAGGATGCTAAAAGGTGTGCAAGCTTCGGTGATCCTTCCATGGACTGAAGCAAGCATCTCGGAGTTGGAATATACGCTTTGATGAGGTGATCAAAGTTTTGATGTTTATACAAAGTTTATGAGAAACTTGTATTTGCAATAAAGTGAGTGGGAGCACTATAGAATTTCTGATAAGTATATGTGGATGACATATTGTTGTTCAGAAATAATGTAGAGTTTCTGGAAAGCATAAAAAGGTTATTTGGAAAGTGATTTTCAAAGGAAGACCTGGATAAAGCTACCTAATTGTTGAGCATCAAAATATATAGAGATAGATCAAGATGCTTGATGAGACTTTCAATGAGTGCATACCTTCACAAGATTTTGAAAGAGTTCAAAATGGATCAGCCAGAGAAATAGTTCTCGTCTGATTTGTAAGGTGTGAAGTTGAGTGAGACTCAAAGCTCGACAATGGCAGAAGAAAGAGAAAGGAAGAACGTCGTCCCCTATGCCTTAGCCATAGGCTCTATATTATGCCATGCTGTGTACCGCACCTATGTGTGCCTTGCCATGAGTCTGTCAAGGGGTACAAGAGTGGTCCAGGAGTGGATCACTGGACAGCGGTCGGAATTATCCTTAGTAACCAGAGGACTAAGGAAATGTTTCTTGATTATGGAGGTGATAAAGAGTTCGTCGTAAAGAGTTACGTCGATGCAAGCTTTAACACCTATCCGGATGACTAGTAGTAGCAATCTGGATACGTATAGTGGAGCAGCCATTTGGAAATAGTACCAAGTGGAGTGTGGTAGCAGTGTTTACGGTTTGACAAAGAGATATGCAAAGTACACACGGATCTGAATATCGCAGACCTGTTGACTATAAGACCTCTCTCACATGCAAAGCATGATCGAGCCCCGGAACTCATTGGGTGTTAGATTCATAACAATGCGAATCACATGGTGATGTGAACTAGATTATTGACTCTAGTGCAAGTGGGAGACTGTTGGAAATATGCCCTAGAGGCAATAATAAATTAGTTATTATCATATTTCCTTGTTCATGATAATCGTTTATTATCCATGCTATAATTGTATTGATCGGAGACTTAAATGCATGTGTGGATACATAGACAAAACCATCTCCCTAGTATGCCTCTAATGGACTAGCTCGTTGATCAAAGGATGGTTGAGGTTTCCTAGCCATGGACATGAGATGTCATTTGATAACGGGATCACATCATTAGGAGAATGATGTGATGGATAAGACCCAAACTACAAACATAGCATATGGTCGTGTCAGTTTATTGCTACTGTTTTCTGCATGTCAAGTATATGTTCCTATGACCATGAGATCATGCAACTCACGGATATCGGAGGAGTGCCTTGTGTGTATCAAACGTCGCAACGTAACTGGGTGACTATAAAGGTGCTCTACAGGTATCTCCGATGGTGTCTGTTGAGTTGGCATGGATCGAGACTGGGATTTGTTACTCCGTGTAACGGAGAGGTATCTCGGGGCCCACTCGGTAATGCAACATCACAATAAGCCTTGCAAGCGATGTGAATAATTGTTAGTTGCGGGATCTTGTATTACGGAACGAGTAAAGAGACTTGCCGGTAACGAGGTTTAACTAGGTATGGAGATACCGACGATCGAATCTCGGGCAAGTAACATACCGAAGAACAAAGGGAACGTTATACGGGATTAACTGAATCCTTGACATAGAGGTTCGACCGATAAAGATCTTCGTAGAATATGTAGGAACCAATGTGGACGTCCAGGTCCCGCCATTGGTTATTGACCGTAGAGGTGTCTCGGTCATGTCTACATAGTTCTTGAACCCGCAGGGTCTGCACACTTAAGGTTCGATGACGTTTCGGTAGTGTAGAGTTATGTATGGTGGTGACCGAAGTTTGTTCGGAGTCCCGGATGAGATCCCTGACGTCACGAGGAGCTCCGAAATGGTCCGGAGGTAAAGATTCATATGTAGGAAGTCCCAGTTTGGTTTCCGGAAAAGTTTCGGGCTCATCGGTAGTGTACCGGGAGTGCCGGTAGTGTACCGGGAGTGCCGGTAGTGTACCGGGAGACCTCCGGGAGGGGTACTTCGACCCCAAGAGGTCCATGGGCTGTGGGATAATAATAACCAGTCATTAGTGGGCTGGGAAAACAGCCACAAAAGCCCATGGCGCAGGAGAGAAAGTCCTAAAGCAAAAAGTGGAAAATCAGCCAATAGGAGGCAATCCTACTCCAACTAGGATTGGAGGTGAAGTAGGATTTCTCCCACCTCCTATTTCGGCCGACCCAAAGGCCTTGGCTGCCTCTCCTCTCCTCTCCTCCTATATATACTAGTGGATTGGGTGGTTTTTGGACAGAATTTCCGGCCACGTGCTACCCGTTTCACCGGTGCACAGTTTCTCCTCTAGATCGGTTTTCCGCAGCGCTTAGGCGAAGCCCTGCCGGAATCACTCCACCACCATCACCGGAGCGCCGTCATGCTGCCGGTGAACTCTCTCTCCTCTCCACCTCCTCTTGCTGGATCAAGACGGTGGAGATCGTCATCAAGCTGCACGTGTGCTGAACGCGGAGGTGCCGTCCGTTTGACGCTAGATCGGAAGGACCGTGATCGACATCGCGAGACGGTTCGTGATGAGATCGCGGAACGGATCGTGATGAGTTCGCGGGACAGATCGTGATCAAGATCGTGAGACGGATCGTGATGAGATCGCGGGACGGATCATGATGAGTTCACGGGACGGATCGTGATTGGATCGTGGGACGGATCGTGATGAGATCGCGGGACGCTCGGCGATTTGGATCGCGAAGATGTTCGACTACACCAACCGCGTTTCTTAACGCTTCCCGCTTAGAGATCTACAAGGGTACGTAGATCCACTCTCCCTCTTGTAGATGCTCATCACCATGGATAGGTTTGCGTGTGCGTAGGAAATTTTTTGTTTCCCATGCGACATTCCCCAACAAGATATTGATAGCACTTGGTCGTAACGTTGAAAGGAATGGTGTACCTGTCAAAAAGATACTTATATATTATTTAAGGTTTGATCTCTGTCACCTCTGAAAATCCTTGCTTCCCTCTGCGAAGGGACTATCTATTTACTTTAATGTTGAGTCATCGCCTTCTCAAATATGCACCAGATCTGAGAGCACTATTGTCATCCTCATGTATTGTGTATAGTAAATGTTGGATGCATCATGACTCGATCATTTCTACCATGAATTACAATGTTTATTCGCTGCTTGAACTTTGGAGGTGCTCTACATTTATGTTTTGCGGTCTCAGAAAGGGCAAGCGAGGTACCACTATTGTCATATTATATCATGATTGTTTTAACAAATGTTTGCACTTGAGATATTTTATTATTGCTCGCTAGTTGCTTGTGATTTTGATATGAGTTGATATAATCTTTAAGAGTTATTGTTGAAATGGTTAGTCATAATCTTTGCTTAAAACCTGGGTGGTACTCACGCATATGTATGTAAACAAGAACAAAAAGTTCGTAAAAGTTTTTCTTTCTCACTTTCAGTTTGTCAACTGAATTGCTTGAGGACAAGCAAGGATTGAAGCTTGGGGGAGTTGTTACGTCTCCATCATATCTACTTTTCCTAACGCTTTTGTTCTAGTTTTGGACTCTAATTTGCATGATTTGAATGAAACTAACCCGGACTTGCGCTATTTTCAGCAGAACTACCATGGTGTTGTTTTTGTGCAGAAATAAAAGTTCTCGGAACGAAAAAAAACTTTTTGGAGAAATATTTAAGAATATTTGAGGAATATTGAAGCCAGAAGCCACTAGAGAGGGGGCCCAAGGTGCCACACCACCCACAAGGGCGCGCCAGCCCCCCTGGCGTGGCCTGGTGGGTGGTGCTCACCTCATGGGCCCCTCGACCCTAATTCCAGCGCTGTAAAATCCTAATTTTCCAGAAAAAATCAAGGATAAAGTTTCATCGCGTTTTACGATATAGAGCCGCCGCCACCTCGTGTTCTTCATCAGGAGGCCGGATCTCGAGTCCATTTGGGGCTCCGGAGAGGGGGATCTTTGGTCTTCGTCATCATCAACCCTCCTTCACCATCAATTACATGATGATCCCCACCAAGAGTGAGTAATTCCTTTGTAGGCTTGCGTGTCGACAAGGAATTGGATGAGATTCATCATGTAATTGAGTTAGTTTTGTTAGGGCTTGATCCCTAGTATCCACCATGTTCTAAGATTGATGTTGCTATGACTTTGCCATGCTTAATGATTGTCACTAGGGCCCGAGTGCCATGATTTCAGATCTGAACCGTTTACGTTATCATCATTATATCTATGTTCTTGATCTAATCTTGCCTAGTCATATGCAACTATTACGTGTTATGGTCCATCAACCCTATAGTGACAATTTTTGGGATACTTCACATTGATGACTGTAGTTTGAGGAGTTCATGTATTTGTTGGGAGACGTAGTAGTAAATCAAAATTTTCCTACGCGTTCACCAAGATCCATCTATGGAGAAACCAGCAACGAGCAAGGGGAGAGTGGATCTTCATACCTTTGAAGATCGCTAAGCGGAAGCGTTACAAGAACGCGGTTGATGGAGTCGTACTCGCAGCGATTCAGATCGCGGTAGATCCGATCAAGTGCCGAACGGACGGCACCTCCGCGTTCAACACACGTGCAGCCCGGTGACGTCTCCAACACCTTGATCCAGCAAGGAGGAAGGAGAGGTTGGGGAAGGGCTCCAACAGCAGCACGACGGCGTGGTGGTGGTGGAGTAGCAAGGTATTCCGACAGGGCTTCGCCTAAGCGCTGCGGAGGAGGAAGAAGAGAGGTAGGGCTTCGCCGTGAGAGAGAGAGATCAAATCTTCTCTCAAAACATCCAAAACCTCAAGTATATATAGGAGGAGGGACGTGGAGGGCTGGCTTGGCCTCTACTCCAAAGAGGAGATGGCCGGCCGAATTAAAGGGAGAGTCCACCTCCCACAAGGGAGGTGGATCTCCTCCTTTTAAATCCTTTTTGCCTTATCTCCTTATCTCCAGCCACATGGGCCTTTAGCAAAAGTATTTCCCAGCCCAATAAGGGCTCACACACTTTATCTAACAGCCCATGAAGTCCTCTGGTCGTCACACCCCTCCCGGGGGTCCTCCGGCACCCTCCCGGCACTCCCGGTACACTACCGATGAGCCCGAAAACTTTCCGGTGACCGAAACTGGACTTCCTATATATCAATCTTTACCTCCGGACCATTCCGGATCTCCTCGTGACGTCCGGGATCTCATCCGGGACTCCGAACAACCTTCGGTAATCACGTATACCTTTTCCCTATAACCCTAGCGTCATCGAACCTTAAGTGTGTAGACCCTACGGGTTCGGGAGACACGTAGACATGACCGAGACACCTCTCCGGTCAATAACCAACAGCGGGATCTGGATACCCATGTTGGCTCCCACGTACTCCACGATGATCTCATCGGATGAACCACGATGTCAAGGATTCAATCAATCCCGTATACAATTCCCTTTGTCTATCGGTATGATACTTGCCCGAGATTCGATCGTCGGTATCCCCATACCTTGTTCAATCTCGTTACCGGCAAGTCTCTTTACTCGTTCCGTAATACATCATCCTGTGACTAACTCCTTAGTCACATTGAGCTCATAATGATGATGTCTTACCGAGTGGGCCCAGAGATACCTCTCCGTCACACGGAGTGACAAATCCCAGTCTCGATTCGTGTCAACCCAACAGACACTTTCGGAGATACCCGTAGCGTACCTTTATAGCCACCCAGTTACGTTGTGACGTTTGGCACACCCAAAGCATTCCTACGGTATCCGGGAGTTACACAATCTCATGGTCTAAGGAAATGACACTTGACATTGAAAAGCTTTAGCAAACGAACTACACGATCTTGTGCTATGCTTAGGATTGGGTCTTGTCCATCACATCATTCTCCTAATGATGTGATCCCGTTATCAACGACATCCAATGTCCATGGTCATGAAACCGAGACCATCTATTGATCAACGAGCTAGCCAACTAGAGGCTCACTAGGGACACGTTGTGGTCTATGTATTCACACATGTATTACGGTTTCCGGTTAACACAATTATAGCATGAACAATAGACAATTATCATGAACCAGGAAATACAACAATAACCATTTTATTATTGCCTCTAGGGCATATTTCCAACAGTCTCCCACTTGCACTAGAGTCAATAATCTAGTTCACATCACCATGTGATTAACACTTACATCACCATGTGATCATATCATCATGTGATTAACACCCAATAAGTTCTGGGGTTTGTTCATGTTCTGCTCATGAAAGAGGTTTTTAGTCAATGGGTCTGCGACATTCAGATCCGTGTGTACCTTGCAAAATTTCCATGTCATATTTGTAGATACTACTCCCATGCTCCACTTGGAGCTATTCCAAATGGCTGCTCCACTATACGTAGCTGGATTTCTACTAAGAGTCATCCGGATTGGTTTTAAAGCTTGCATCATCGTAACACTTTACGATGAACTCTTTATCACCTCCATAATCGAGAAATATTTCCTTAGTTCTCAAGTTACTAAGGCTAACTTTGACCGCTGTCTAGTGATCCACTCTTGGATTACTCTTGTACCCCTTGACAGACTCATGGCAAGGCACACACAGGTGCGGTACACAGCATGGCATACTATATAGAGCCTATGGCTAAAGCATAGGAGATGACACTCATCTCTTCTTTATCTTCTGCCGTGGTCGGGTATTAAGTCTTACTCAATTTCACACCTTACAATACAGTCAAGAACTCCTTCTTTGACCCATCTATTTTGAACTCCTTCAAAAACTTGTCAAGGTATGTCTTCGTCGAAAAAACTTATCAAGCGAATAGATCTATCCCTATAGATCTTGATGCTCAATAAAACAGTAGCTTTATCTGGGTCTTCCTTTGAAAAACAAAACTTTTCAAACAACCCTTCATGCTCTTCCAGAAATTCTACATCATTTCCGATCAATAATATGTCAACTACATATTCTTATAAGAAATTCCATAGTGCTCCCACTCACTTTCTTGCAAATACAAGTTTCTCATAAACTTTGTATAAACTTAAACACTTTGATCACCTCATCAAAGCATATATTCCAACTCCGAGATTCTTGCTCCAGTCCATAGAAGGATCGCTGGAGTTTGCATATTATTAGCATCCTTAGGATTGACAAAACCTTCTGGTTGTATCACATACAACTCTTCCTCACAGAAACCATTATGGAAACCTTGTTTTGTCATCCATCTGCCAGATTTCATAATCAAAAAATGCAGCAACTGCTAACAAAATTTTAATAGACTTTTAGCATCGCTACAGATGAGACAATCTCATCGCAGTCAACTCCTTGAACTTGGCGGAAACTTCTTTGCGACAAGTCGAGCTTTATAAACGGTGACATTTCACCATTAGCGTCTATGTTTATCTCAAAGGTCCATTTGTACTCAATGACCCGCCATTCAACAGGCAAGTCTACCAAAGTCCATACTTGGTTTTCATACATGGATCCTTTCTTGGATTTCATGGCTCCTAGCCATTTGTTGGAATCCGGGCCCACCATCGCTTCTTCATAGTTCGTAGGTTCATCGTTGTCCAACAACATGATTTCCAAGACAGGGTTGTCGTACTACTCAGGAGCAGTACGCGTCCTTGTCGACCTACGAGGTTCGATAGTGACTTGATCCGAAGCTTCATGATCATCATCATTAACTTCCTTTTCAACTGAGTAGGCTCTACAGAAACATCTTTCTGTGTTGCGCTATTCTCTGGATGAAACAAAGGTTCAACAACCTTATCAAGTTCTATCTTCCTCCCACTCAATTCTTTCGAGAGAAACTCTTTCTCAAGAAAGGACCCGTTCTTAGCTACAAATACCTTTTGCGCTTGGATCTGAGATAGAAGGTATACCCAATGTCTCATTAGGGTATTCTATGAAGATGCATTTGTCTACTTTGGGTTCGAGCTCGCTAGGTGAAAAACCCATTTTCACATAAGCGTCGCAGCCCCAAACATTAAGAAATGACAGCTTAGGCTTCTATCAAACCATAATTCTCACGGTGTCATCTCAACAGACTTAGATGGTGCCCTGTTAAAGTGAATGGATTTGTCTTTAATGCATAACCCCATAACGATAGTGGTAAAACGATAAGAGACATCATAGTACTCACTATATCCAATAGAGCACGACTACGACGTTCGAACACACCATCACACTATGGTGTTCCAGGAGGCGTGAGCTGTGAAACAATTTCCACATTGTCTAAAATTGCATACCAAACTCGTAACTTAGATATTCACCTCCATGATCATATCATAGACATTTATCTTCTTGTCACGATGATCTTTAACTTCACTCTGAAACTCCTTGAACCTTTCAAACATTTCAGATTCGTGTTTCATTAAGTAAATATCCCCATATTTACTCAAATCATCAGTGAAGGTAAAGAAAAACAACGATATCCACTGTGTGTTTCAACACTCATTGGACCACATACATCAACATGTATTAATTCCAATAAGCCACTTGCCCGCTCCATCATATTGGATGACGGGGTCTCAGTCATCTTGCCCAAGAGGCATGGCTCGCATGTCTCAACCGATTCGAAATCGAGTGAGTCAAAAAACATCCATCATCATGGAGTTTCTTCATGCGATTTATACCAATATGACATTACGTGGCAGTGCCACAAGCATGTGGTACTATCATTATTAACTTTGTATCTTTTGGTACCAATGTTATGAATATGTGTACTACTACGATCATGATTCGATAAACCATTTCGAGTGGGTGCATGACCATTGAAGGCATTATCCATGTAAACAGAATAACCATTATTCTCTAACTTATATGAATAACCGTATCGCACTAATCATGATCTAATCACGTTTATGCTCAACGCAAACACCAAATAACATTTATTTAGGTTTATCACAAATCCTGAAGGTAGAGAGAGCGTGCGATGGTGATCACATCAATCTTGGAAATACTTCCAACACACATCGTCACCTTTCACCTAGCTAGTCTCCATTTACTCCGTAGCTTTTATTTCGAGTTGCTAACACTTAGCAACCGAACCGGTATCTAATACCCAGGTGCTACTAGGAGTACCAGCAAGGCACACATCACTAACACGTATATCAAATATACTTCCATTGACATTACCAGCCTTCTTATCTACCAATCATCTAGGGTTTTTCTGCTTCAGCGAACATTCTCCTCATAACAGAAGCACTTAGTCTCGGGTTCGGGCTCAACCTTCGGTTTCTTCACTAGAGCAACAACTGGCTTGCCATTCCTGAAGTTTTTCCCTTCTTGCCCTTGCCCCTTTTGAAACTAGTGGTTTTCACTTAACCATCAACACTTGATGCTCCTTATTGATTTCTACCTTCGTGGTGTCAAACATCACGAACAACTCAGGGATTATCTTATCCATCCCTGGCATGTTATAGTTCATCACGAAGCTCTAGTAGCTTGGTGGCAGTGACTTGGAGAACTGCATTAATCACTATCTCATCTGGAAGATTAACTCCCACTTGATTCAAGTGATTGTAGCACCCAGACAATCTGAGAACACGCTCACCGATTAAGCTATTCTCCTTTATCTTGCAGGCAAAGAATCTTGTTGGAGGTCTCATACCTCTCAACATAGGCACGAGCTTGAGATCACAATCTCAGCTCCTAGAACATCTCATATGTTCTGTGACGTTCAAAACATTTTGAAGCCTCAATTCTAAGCCGTAATGCATGACGCACTGAACTATCACGTAGTCATCAAAAAGTGCCTGTCATATGTTCACAACATCTACAGACAACGCTTGAGGGAGTGATGCAGTTAGCGGTACATCAAAAACATAAGCTTTATGTGCAGCAATGAGGACAATCCTCAGATCACGGACCCAGTCCGCATTATTGCTACCATCAACTTTCAGCTTACTTTTCTCTAGGATTGTATCAATAAAACTGGGGAGCTACAGCGCGAGCTATCTACGACATAATTTGCAAGGACATTTTTAGACTAAGTTCATGATAATTAAGTTCATTTAATCAAATTATTAATGAACTCCCACTTAGATAGACATCTCTCTAGTCTTCCAAGTGATACATGATCCATGTCAACTAGCCCGTGTCCGATCATCACGTGAGACGGACTAGTCATCCATGGTGAACATCTCCATGTTGATCGTATCTTCTATACGACTCATGTTCGACCTTTCGGTCTTCCGTGTTCCGAGGCCATGTCTGTACATGCTAGGCTCGTCAAGTCAACCTAAGTGTTTCGCGTGTGTAAATCTGGCTTACACCCGTTGTATGCGAACGTTAGAACCTATCACACCCGATCATCACGTGGTGCTTCGGAACAACGATCCTTAGCAACGGTGCACAGTTAGGGTGAACACTTCTCTTGAAATTTTATTGAGAGATCATCTTATTTACTACCGTCGTTCTAAGCAAATAAGATGTAAACATGATAAACATCACATGCAATCAATATAGTGACATGATATGGCCAACATCATCTTGCTCCTATGATCTCCATCTTCGGGGCACGATGATCATCATTGTCACCGGCACGACACCATGATCTCCATCATCATGATCTCCATCATTGTGTCTTCATGAAGTTGTCTCGCCAACTATTACTTCTACTACTATGGCTAACGCTTAGCAATAAAGTAAAGTAATTACATGGCGTTTATGATTGACACGCAGGTCATAAAATAATGTAAGACAACTCCTATGGCTCCTGCCGGTTGTCATAGTCATCGACATGCAAGTCGTGAACCCTATTACAAAGAACATGATCAATCTCATACATCACAATGCATCACATCACATCCTTCTGGCCATATCACATCACAAGGCATATGCTGCAAAAACAAGTTAGACGTCCTCTAATTTGTAGTTGCAAGTTTTTACGTGGTTGCTATAGGTTTCTAGCAAGAACGTTTCTTACCTACGCCAAAACCACAACGTGATATGCCAATTGCTATTTACCCTTCATAAGGACCCTTTTCATCGAATCCAATCCGACTAAGGTGGGAGAGACAGACACCCGCTAGCCACCTTAAGCAACTGGTGCATGTCAGGCGGTGGAACCGGTCTCACGTAAGCGTACGTGTAAGGTTGGTCCGGGCCGCTTCATCCCACAATACCGTCGAATCAAGATAAGACTAGTAACGGCAAGCATATTAACAAAATTGACGCCCACAACTGCTTTGTGTTCTACTCGTGCATAGATTCTACGCATAGACCTAGCTCATGATGCCACTGTTGGGAGACGTAGTAGTAAATCAAAATTTTCCTACGCGTTCACCAAGATCCATCTATGGAGAAACCAGCAACGAGCAAGGGGAGAGTGGATCTTCATACCTTTGAAGATCGCTAAGCGGAAGCGTTACAAGAACGCGGTTGATGGAGTCGTACTCGCAGCGATTCAGATCGCGGTAGATCCGATCAAGTGCCGAACGGACGGCACCTCCGCGTTCAACACACGTCCAGCCCGGTGACGTCTCCAACACCTTGATCCAGCAAGGAGGAAGGAGAGGTTGGGGAAGGGCTCCAACAGCAGCACGACGGCGTGGTGGTGGTGGAGTAGCAAGGTATTCCGACAGGGCTTCGCCTAAGCGCTGCGGAGGAGGAAGAAGAGAGGTAGGGCTTCGCCGTGAGAGAGAGAGATCAAATCTTCTCTCAAAACATCCAAAACCTCAAGTATATATAGGAGGAGGGACGTGGAGGGCTGGCTTGGCCTCTACTCCAAAGAGGAGATGGCCGGCCGAATTAAAGGGAGAGTCCACCTCCCACAAGGGAGGTGGATCTCCTCCTTTTAAATCCTTTTTGCCTTATCTCCTTATCTCCAGCCACATGGGCCTTTAGCAAAAGTATTTCCCAGCCCAATAAGGGCTCACACACTTTATCTAACAGCCCATGAAGTCCTCTGGTCGTCACACCCCTCCCGGGGGTCCTCCGGCACCCTCCCGGCACTCCCGGTACACTACCGATGAGCCCGAAAACTTTCCGGTGACCGAAACTGGACTTCCTATATATCAATCTTTACCTCCGGACCATTCCGGAGCTCCTCGTGACGTCCGGGATCTCATCCGGGACTCCGAACAACCTTCGGTAATCACGTATACCTTTTCCCTATAACCCTAGCGTCATCGAACCTTAAGTGTGTAGACCCTACGGGTTCGGGAGACACGTAGACATGACCGAGACACCTCTCCGGTCAATAACCAACAGCGGGATCTGGATACCCATGTTGGCTCCCACGTACTCCACGATGATCTCATCGGATGAACCACGATGTCAAGGATTCAATCAATCCCGTATACAATTCCCTTTGTCTATCGGTATGATACTTGCCCGAGATTCGATCGTCGGTATCCCCATACCTTGTTCAATCTCGTTACCGGTAAGTCTCTTTACTCGTTCCGTAATACATCATCCTGTGACTAACTCCTTAGTCACATTGAGCTCATAATGATGATGTCTTACCGAGTGGGCCCAGAGATACCTCTCCGTCACACGGAGTGACAAATCCCAGTCTCGATTCGTGTCAACCCAACAGACACTTTCGGAGATACCCGTAGCGTACCTTTATAGCCACCCAGTTACGTTGTGACGTTTGGCACACCCAAAGCATTCCTACGGTATCCGGGAGTTACACAATCTCATGGTCTAAGGAAATGACACTTGACATTGAAAAGCTTTAGCAAACGAACTACACGATCTTGTGCTATGCTTAGGATTGGGTCTTGTCCATCACATCATTCTCCTAATGATGTGATCCCGTTATCAACGACATCCAATGTCCATGGTCATGAAACCGAGACCATCTATTGATCAACGAGCTAGCCAACTAGAGGCTCACTAGGGACACGTTGTGGTCTATGTATTCACACATGTATTACGGTTTCCGGTTAACACAATTATAGCATGAACAATAGACAATTATCATGAACCAGGAAATACAACAATAACCATTTTATTATTGCCTCTAGGGCATATTTCCAACAGTATTCACCATGTGTTAATGCTTTGTTACGGTTCTCTATTAAAAGGAGGCCTTAATATCCCTTAGTTTTCTTATGGACCTTACTGCCACGGGAGCGTGGGACAAAAGATGTCATGCAAGTTCTTTTCCATAAGCACGTATGACTATTTACGGAATACATGCCTACATTACATTGATGAACTGGAGCTAGTTCTGTGTTGCCCTAGGTTATGACTGTTATATGATGAATATCATCCAACAAATACACCGATCCAGTGCCTACGAGTTTTCCGCTTATTGCTCTTGCTAAGTTACTACTGTTGTTGTTAATATTGCACTTGCTAGAAAACTATTAATGCTACTGTTACCGCTACTCTTACTATTACTACATCTATTAAACTATCATATTATTGTGCTACTGATCACTTTGCTGCTAATATTTATCTCCAGGTGTTGTTGAATTGGAAACTCAACTGCTAATACCTCAAATATTCTTTGGCTCCCTTTGTGTTGAATCTATAAATTTGGGTTGAATACTCTATGCTTGAAATCTGTTGCAATCCCCTATACTTGTGGGTTATCACCTGCACAGTTTCCTTTTGGACAGCCTGCTCTGCTTTTTGGAGATCTTCTTCCAGCTCTTGCTCTACTACAGTTGATGCTCTTTTTCCAGAACAATTACTTGATAATGTTTCACCACTGGGCCTAGATCTTAATATTTTTGCTCTAGTTACAGTTATCGAGATTGAGAATAATACACTATTTGATCTTGTGGACCCTCTGGATGAGGAGGAAGAGAAAAATTTCTTCCAATTGGATTTAACAGATGGAAGAGACTTTGTTATTCAGTTAGTCAATCCTAAAGATTTTCAGCTACTGGATTCTCATGACAGTGATGATAGTAACAACACTTACGTGGATGAAGAAATTAAAATATTGGGACATGATAATGAAGTGACTTCAGAGATGGGGGTAATTCAAATAGTATGGCTCTCCCCCTTAGTTCTAATTCTAGTAGCTTCCTCCCTCCCAACTTTGAAATTAAAGGGAAATACATGCATAATTTTCTATCTAATGACACTTTTGGTGATTCACAATGTTTGTTAGAAATTGGGCAGGAGAGCTTACAAGCTTGCAGGACACACTTTGCACACCACATTGATGGCATAGAAGCAATTAAGGTACCCTCAAATTGAGTGAACTTTATTTGTGCCATTCTTTTGAAACTTGGCAAGTTTGATTGGGCAAAAAAATCCTGTTTTCTCCTATGTGGAAAATTATTTGTGAAGGGGCCCAATTTGACATAGTATTTGACTTTTTTATCCCTGCTTCATGCCCTGTTTCCTTGGCTCCTCAATGTCATCAGGGCAATGCAGCTGAAGAGGACTACAGCTCTCCCAAGCATATGGAAACTGACTCTACTATGGAATAGAAAGGCATTGTGTCCATTTCACTCCATGGAAAAAGAAAACACAAAGCATCAATTGTAGAATCAGAGGTAAAAGAAGTGACAGACTATAGTTCCTTAATAAAGGATATAAGCATACGACCTATCAGAATGTTAATTGTATGGCTTCTCAAGCTAAGCCTCCAATATATAAAAGTAAAGTGATTAGCAATCTGAATATGTCTTATTGCAAGGTCGATCCAAAGATTTGCAGTGAGGACATCAACCAGAAGAAGAGGACTGATAAGGGAGGAAAGCAACATGCCTGGAGGGACAAAAAGCTCACCTTCATTGGATGAAGAACTTGGGGAATTTAATTTCGCATGCTTTATTTAGAGAGATAGCAACACCTTTTGCTCAGAAAAAGTATGAGAAATGTTGGAAACTTTGGCCCTTTAAGACTCTTATGCTTTCTTGCTGTAAACACTGGAATGTGAATGATGGCTTTTGTAAGATCCTTAGCTATGTTACTACTCTCGTCTGGTTGGATGCAAAAAACATTATCCATGCATTCTTCCTGGAATATCTTAAACTGGAATATAAGGGGAATTAACTCTAGTGATAAATGGTTAGCCATTTATAACAAGGTTAAGGAATTAAGATGCGTAGTGATTTGCATGCAAGAAACAAAAAGAGAGAATTTTGATAGCAACTATCTCACAAATTTCTGCCCCAGAAGATTTAATAAATATGACTTCTCTCCAACTGTGGGAGCCTCTAGAGGTTTATTAATTGCTTAGAATGATATCCTTTTAAGGGGGGTGCATGTTGAACAAATCCTTCTCAATTTCTATTAGATTGCACTCAAGGCTAACAGGTGACTGTTGGATTCTGACAAATATTTATGGACCTTGTGATAATGATGGCAGAATTTCCTTTTTGGGTTGGTTTAAACACATTCAAATGCCTGACAGTACTGAAAGGATGATAGCATGTGATTTCAATTATTTGACATATCAAGAAAATAAGAATTATGGATAGGGAGACATAAACCACATGCTGCAATTCAATGATGCCATCAGCACTTTGACACTGCATGAATTCCTTTAAAAGGAAGAAGTCTCACTTGGAGCAACATGCTGTAGGCACCTTTATTAGAAAAAATGACTGGGTATTCACTTCAGAATGTTAGACCCACAGATATCCAAATTCTATGGTTCTGCCTTTAGCTAAGCCTGTCTCTGATCATATTCCTTGTGTGATCTCAATTGGCACTTCCATCCCAAAAGCTGCTCTATTCAGATTTGAAAACTTTTGGCAGGATCATCATAATTTCAAATAAACTATGGCTAATATTTGGAATCAAAATTTTCTAGAGAATAATAGTGCAAAAAGGATAACAGCCAAATTCAAAAAAACGAGAAAACAACTTAAACAATGGAGAAAACGTATGTCCAATCTTAGTGCTATCTTAAAAGCCACAAATGCAACAATTTTCATGTGGGATGTGTTTGAAGAATTCAGACAACTCAGTACAGAAGAACGGCTAGCAAGGGAGTTACTTAAAGATCATCTCCTTAAAATTCTCTCTTTCCAAAGAATTTACTCGAGACAAAGGGCTGCCATTAGAATAGTCAAATTTGGAGATGTGAACTCAAAGTTTTTCAAGCTAAAGCCTCGATTAAATACAGATATAATTTCATTCAATCTCTACAAGAAGATTCTAGCCAAGAGCAAACTGAGCACAATATTAAAGCTACAATCAATTGGAAAGCATACAAACTAAGACTGGGAGAGACAGTGGAAACCTCTGACCTCCTCAATCTACTTGATCCGATCGAAATGACTGATGGATTAGATGATCTTGAAAGACCCTTCTCAAAAGAATAAATTGATGAGGTTGTCAAGCAGCTACCTTAAAACAAAGCCCCTCGCTCTGATGGTTTCAAAAGTGACTTTATTAAGGCCCGGTAGAACATCATAGCACAAGACTTCTATGAATTAATTGAAGATTTTCAAGAAGGGAGAATCTCATTACAAAGAATTAATGCCTCCTTCATCACTCTTATTCCAAAAAAAGGACAATCCTATTACCACCAGTGATTACATGCCCATTTCACTCTTAATATTGCACCATCAAGATCATCACTAAGCTTCTTGCAAACAAATTACAATCAATGATTCTCAGATTGGTTCACCTAAACCAATATGGATTTTATCAAAAAGATAACCATTCAAGACTATCTGGGATGGGCTTTTAAATATCTTCACCAATGCCATCATTCCAAGAAACCTATTGTTGTACTTAAACTAGACTATGAAAAGGCTTTTGATTTGATTGAGCATAAAGCCATCTTTGAAATTCTTAAAGCCAAATGTTTTGGTGAAAAGTGTGGATGCAGTGGATGAACATGATTTTTCCTCTCGATGTTCTTCAGTGCTTCTAAACAGTGTTCCTGGAAAGATTTTTCATTGTAAAAGAGGAGTTAGATAGGGATGTCCCCTCTCCCCCCTTCTTTTTGTGCTGGCTGCTGCTCTCCTACAATCCATCCTCAATGAGGCCATGAGAAGCAATCTTATTGAACCACCAATTTCAAGCCAGGCTTGCGCATAGTTCCAATGTGCACCTCAAAGCCAAATATAGAGGATTTTAGCCCAATAATGCAAAGAATTGACACAAGACTCTCTAGATGTTCAACTTTGCTATCATACGATGGAAGGCTCCTTCTAATTAAATTAGTTATTGCCTCTCTTCCTTTTTTTCATGAGTACTCATACTTTGCCAACGGGAGTAGTTGATCAACTCAACAAACTCCTTAGAAACTTCTTTTGGAGAGAGTTTGGGATGGAAGAGAAAGGAAGAACACTCATTGCTTGAAAAAAATTTAGGCCAAACATCAAGGAGGACTTGGGATTCTTGACATTGCAACTCATAATAAAGCTTTGCATATGAAAAATCACCATAAATTCGTAAACAAGGTGGACATCCCATGGATTAAGCTAATCTGGGAGAAACATTGTCAACAAGGACCTCCAACTAATGATAGAGTGGGTTACTTCTGGTGGAAAGCTCACATAGCACTTCTAGAAGAACTTAAAAGCATTAGCACATGCAAGATTGTCTCTAGAAAGACTGATCTCTTCTGGCAAGATAATTGGGCTGAAGTATCAATTCAATACAGATTCCTATAACTTCACTCTTTTTTGTTGAACTCTGAAATCTTTGTCTAGCAATTCTATGATGCTTTGGATTGAGCTGCATTATTCTATCTACCTCTTTAAACTGAAGCATTTAATCAATTCAATTTGTTAGGACATTTTGTTCCAAACATGTCTCCCTTAGGAAAGGATCATTGGAGCCAAGGCGGCAACAAGCAAAAGTTTCCTCCATCCATATTTAGAACAGATTGGTTGAAAACTCGGAGGAACACCCAATTTTCAAAAAAAATTGGAAGAGCGGAAGCAGATTTAAGCATAAGATCTTCTTATGGCTAGCTGTGCATGAAAGAATAAACACTAGGGGTGTGCTACAAAGCAAGAGGATGCATTTCGAAAATCCCTTTTGCCCAACTATAACCACAATGCTGAAGAAACTGTCTTACATCTCCTTTGGGATTGTAACTTTGCTCAAGATTGCTGGAATTCATTATTACCTGCAAAGAAGAGGGGAACTTCAATCTATGAAGAATTTACATGTGTAGCAGATCAGCTACCTAGCAAGTCCACCACAGATATCATCATTCTTGGATGCTGGAATATCTGGATTCAAACAAGTGGCAAAGTATTTAGAGGTATTCCGGAGACATTTCAGGGGTGGAGATTCTTACTTCAGAAGGACCTCAATCTTCTCCAATTCAAGATCAAAGAGAAGCATCTTCAACACTTCTATCAGTGGATCAAAAATAATATGTAAAATCATGTTTTTATCCCTAGGGAAGGAACAAGTTGAGCTTTTCATAACCCTGCCCATTATAGGGAATGTATTTGTAACTATTTCCCTTGGTTTTTAATTAATATACTATAAAACTACTGTTCTACGGTTTTCATGTTCAAGAAAATCCAAGGTCGGAGACAAGGTCATGTTCCTGATGCACCACGGTTCTCGAGACGTTTTCCTCTTTGTTCAATGCATTTCGCCTTAAAAGTTATTCCCGTATCGAGTCGCCTGACCGTAGCAGCCGCCCAAGGGGGAGGAGGCATGGAGGTGGTCGCTCTCAAGATCATTATTAAACAACGCCCGAGTCGCTTGACCAGGGGACACGGGGGTGGGAGGGGGAGGGGCATGTGCTCCCTATGCAATGGAGTTCTGAACCGCGTGTGATGACTGGACATACACCAGCGTAGTCTTCAACCATTTTGGGCTAGTAAGGAGGCTTGTCATGGCCTTGTGGCTGGTCCAAACTTGGCTAGTGTTAAAGATATATTTGGTGTACACATATTTCGTAGTCTAAGATTGTAATCCGTCTTCTACCTTATCTTTAGGAGAAGATTCTTGCCCTCCAACTATGTACTCCTATATATACTAGCCCATGAGGCTCAATACAACATCCATCATATCCCACACCAATCCCTCTCTCTTCCTTCCAACATGGTATATCCCGCAAGTTCCTATACCTAGACGTCGCCCGCCGCTTCTGCCCGCGCACCGCCCCCGGGGTGGTCAGCCTCTATGATTGTCACCAGGGGCTGCGTCACCCATACCTAGGGTTCGTCCGCTAGTCGAGTTGACCGACTGCCCAAGAGAGTCTTTTTCCCTGATATCTTGATCTGGGTATTCTCTCTCCCGCCGGTCGCTTTGATGGGCATTTTCTTTTGGTTTTCTGATCTAAGATCGGTTTGCGTTACCCACCGCCATCGTAGACCCCACGCCTCTACTCCGACATCAGTGAGACCACTCCACCACTACTTCAACTTGGTCGCCTAGCGCGAGGAGGCGGCCCGTCACGACTGTCGTCCCCGAATCTTCTCGCCCGTTGATATACGCTGGCTATCACTGCCCGCACCGAACAGAATGCCTGCACCACCCACCTACCATCTTTGTTGCCACTCGCTGGCTGCCTCGGGATAGTCAGCTGCCTTAGGCCTGCTCGTTGCCGGCTACATCCGCTTGCTGGCTCCCTTGCCGGCTATGCTGGTCCTGTTGGCTAGGACGGGCCTGCCATCTGCCTTGGATGTGTCCCTTGCCACGCTCGCCAGCTGCATCGGCCCTGCCGGATGCGTAGGTCCTGCCACCTGCCTTGGGCTTGTCGGCTGCTGGCTGCCTCGGGTCACCGACTGTCGGGTTCGTTGGCTGCGTCGAGCATGGCGACTGCCTCGGGCTCACCGACCCTCTCCGGCACGTCGTTCCCCGCCGGCCACCTTGCGTTGTTCTCTTCAACCACCCCACTTCACCATCCACGACACCATCATCATCACCGAGCAGTGCCCCCAACTTCGCATGTGATCGGATTGATCACCCGCTCGCCGCGATTAACTCCATCTGTCTCGTGCGATTGACCTGATTAGTCGGTTGCATGCGCCTCCACAGGTCCTGTGTAGGATGTCCCCAAGTAAAGCGCGCCCCTCCACATATCAACCAACGGGTTGCCGCAGTATTGCCCTGTCGGGCCACAGCATCGTCGCCCCGTGGTTCTCCTCGCGACTGGACCGACTCGCGCATTCCCGCTTCGTCGCCCCTTCGGGTCATAGTGTTCACTACAAGAAATATGCTAACTTGTGACCATCAATATTGGTCGCTGAATGGTCATTGTTTTTTATTTTTAACCTTTTTGTGACCAAAAATAGTTGGTCAAAATTTGGTCGTTTTTAATGAAACTTAACGACCTTCTTTGTGATATGTAAAAGGTCGTTAGTATTGTTTTGGTCAGTGGTAGCCTGTCGAGGCCACGTTGGATCCAACATGGCAAGCTGACATGGCAAAATTGCGACCAATTGAATTGGTTGTTGATAAGAATCAGCCCGGTCAAATTCGGTCTCTATATGGACCGAGCCCAACAATTCAGACCATTTATAATGTATTTTTCCTACCAATTTTGGTCACCTACATGGGCCAAGCCCAACATTTCATCCTTTTATTTATTTCTGGGTTGTGGGGATTTAACATCGTTTTGGACATTATACTCCCTTTGTTCCTTTTATATAAGGTGTATTTATTTTTTTCAAAAGTCAAACGAGTACATGTTTGACCGAGTTTTTATAAAAATATATCAATATCCACAAGGAAAAATGTATATCATTTGATCCATCGTGAAAAGTAGTTTCATATTTTATCTATTAGGTAATGCAGATGTCATTTTTTTGTTACATAATCTTGGTCAAACATTAAGATAGTTGACTTGCACGGAAACCTATACACCTTGTATTCTGGAATGGAGGGAGTATTTTGGAGCTGGACTCAGCAATTAGATAAGTCCCACTTGTCATAGTCTCACACATTGTGCAGACATGATAGAAACTTCAAAACTGCTCAAATTATTTTCATAACTGGGACCCATAAGCCAGGTTCCATTTCACATGTTTCCAAATCACATAATCAATATTTAAAACAGAACAAGAATGGTAAATAAGCCTACTACAATCTGTACATGTCTATTCCAACCCAGATATTCCTACCATTACAATATTAGAATCTTTACATTCTATTTAGTACGCCTCAAGCTATTGCAAAAGAGTGAACACAATGTATAATCTCGGAGTTGACAAAGGGCTAGTTATGCTGTCGGACGAACAATTCCTGATGTTGGTGTCAAGATTGATCAAGTTGACCTGTTGGTGGTTAAAATATTAGATTGGCAAGAATGTCCACAAGTTCAGAGACATGCAAGAATAATTTTCTGTATGAAATCAAACATCAGTCCAAAATTCAAACACAATCAAGGATAAATAGACCATGTACCCACAAAAAAAATCTTGATTTAAGCATCCACAACCCATGTCTTAACACTCAATTACTAAGGTAAGAGACGACTCATGCAAGCTTAAATACTTCTCAATTACTAAAGTAAGAGACGCCTCATACGCATACCATCCAAATCTATGGACAAACATGCCCAACAAAAAAAGAGGTGCATGCAAGCACAAGTTTGTAAATTATTGGCGATAATAGTCTGTATAGCATGCTAACACATGATGAATTACCATGAACCAACTTAATTTTTCTTCCCCACCCCACCTATTTGCCCACTATGGCGACTAGATAAACAGCTTACAAAGACATTTATTTGCTGACTAGAATGACAAAAACTTACAGAGATATAGTATAATATGATTCCAGGAGTATAATGCTAATCACAAGACATCAGGTATATAGCAGCAGCACTTGTAGCATCGCATGTCCACCAAGGAAAGAAAATTTGCGAAAATATTTTTTTTTAGACTACATACCAACTGAACTAGCCAGAGGCCATCCAATGGATTAAGAGACGTTCATACTAAACCTACAACCTTCTAATTACCTGCAACAAAAGAGTAGCATAAGAAGATTATACCGACTGAACATCAAACTCCAGCCACATTGCTCTGTGTATAAGTCAGTATAGAATGAAGTGCATGAAGTTAGTACATGATACCAGAACAACACTATGCCCATGAAGAACAACAGAATAAACGCATTTCAGGCATTCTAATGTCTAGAGATCTACTTCCAGAAATCCACTATTTCAATCTCAAGACTAGACTATAAAGTACTGGGTGAGATATCAACTACTTCTACTACTAAAGCATGTGCAACATGTTAGTTAACAACATCAGAACCACTTGAACCTAGCACCTAATCGTCGATCAACCACCAAACAGTATGAAGCAAAAACAAACAAGAGGGAGAGGAGTTTATACCTGATCTTGTTGGGCCTCTCAAGGTCACCCCTAAGCTTCATGTCGACGGCTTTGGAGACGAACTTGGAGAACCTCCCGTCATGTAGTCCTTCTTCCTGTCCAGCGCCTTGAACTGGCGCGGGTTGTGCACCACCGCCATCAGATGGTCCATCTCCTCCATGGAAAGCTCTTCAGCCCTACACACCACCACAGAAGACAGCGCACGGCTCAGTCCCCCACCCACCACGACGAGATCTAGCGAGAAAGGGACACGGTTCTTCACCTCTTGTTCATGTTGATGCCGGCCTTCTTGCAGACGATGTTGGAGAAGTGGCAGCCCACACCCTTGATGGAGGTCAGCGCGAACATGATCTTCTGCTTACCGTCTGGTGGCTCAGCCAGACGCCGCCGCCGAGGACGGCGAGGGAGAGGACCAGGACCCCCGCTCGTAGTCGATGGTGGTGACGATGTTCATGACAACCTCTGTCTTGGGCCGCGGGATGAGCACACCGTCCCAGATGGCGACCACCAGGTCCTTCCAATGCTCGTCCCCAACCATGTACTGGAACGGGCACTTGTCCCAGACGTGGCATAGCCACAGGGCCTCAAGCTCATCGAGCGGTGCGCGGAGGAGGTGGGGCACCGTCAGCTTGCCGTTGGACAGGGAAGGGGCGGGGGTAGAGGGGAGACGAGGAGCCAGCGGAGATGACATTGGAGGTGCGGCGCCGAGGGTGGGACGAGCATGGTGGCCCTGCGATAGAAGCAAGCGAGTGAGGCCTCCGAGACAGGGAGGGTCGGCGGGCGGAGGAAGAGCGGCGTGGGGTCTGCGTCCTCCGAGAGGCGAGGAGGAGCGGGTGGTGGTGTGCGGGTGCGGGCGGCGGGATCGGCCTGAGGTAGGTGGCGGCGGCGAGGACTGGATCTGAATCGGGGCAGAGGGGAGAGGGGACCGATGGGAGGAGTGGAGTTAAGGTTTGGGATGCGGGTGGGTGGATGGATGGATGTGTGCCATGTCATCAATCCATGGCACAAACATCTCCACCAATGAGAATTAAGCTTATGTAAATGTGTTTTTTCTTTTTGTTTCTCTTCTTTGTTTTCACCTATGTGAACAACCTATCAAATATTACTTAAAAAATTGGACCGCAACAATTTTCAAAAATATTCGACCGTATTTAATTACAAATTGACCAAATGGTTCCCTCTTAAAAGTTTTCCGTCCACCTCTCGTCCATTTTTTGATTGTCCAAAATGAGTTTTTTTGTGAAGAACCTACGAAATATTTGTTGCAAAATTGGACCAAAGAAATTCTATAACATATTAGGCCATATTTAATGTACAATTGACCAAATGGTTGAGTGTCAAAATCTTTGATCCACCTCTCGTGAAAAAGACAATTTTTCGTCGATTCGGGTGGAAGCGGATCAAATTTGAACTGCAGCTGCCTTATAGTTTCCTCTTTATTTTTTTCCAAAAATCATTTCTAGGTACGTAATTATCAATTTAATTAGAGAAACACCAAAAGTTTTCCAAAATTCAACCACTAGCTAGGAACGGTCATGCCCATCGTTTTGACCACATTTTGAAACGGGCATGCAAAATTCAGAAAAAACAAAAAATTGTTAAACATTCACACTGTGTTATTATATGTGACCAAGTTGCCAGGAAAAACAATAACCTTGTAATATGACAATTATTCCAAAAATTGTTCTCAAAAATGAGCTATCATCTGTGAAGATTCATGGCTTTCAAGCCAAATGATCAATCTTATGACCACATTCATGGCATAGTTTGCTCAAATGATCTCATATTATGCACAAGGGTGCATATTGGAATGACAAAGAATGTTTCCTAAGGAAGTTTTCATTTTCTTAGGACAAAAAAATCATTTTCCATTTTTCAAGTTTCCAGAATGAGTTTTTTTGTGAAGGACCTACCATATATTTGTTGCAAAATTGGACGGAATAATTTTTATAAAATATTAGGTCATATTTAATGTAAAATTGACTAAATGGTTGGGTGTCAAAAGCTTTGAGCCACCTCTCGTGAAAAAGACAAATTTCCCCCGATTCAACGGGAAGCGGGTCAAATTTGAACTGCAACTGCCTTATGGTTTGCTCATGATTTTCTCCAAAAATAATTTCTAGGTACATAAGTGTCTATTTAATCAGAGATGCATGGTTTTGTGGTGAGACAACGAGGTTTGTACGATGGACGATGGCTCCAAATCTAGAGCGCGCAAACTAGCATGCCAGCCACGTGGTCACCATGTGACCTTGGCGTTGCCAGGCGTTATGGGGGGGCGAGGCATGTCTGATGGGTTGGGATCTCCCCCGGTAGGTGTTAGGAAGAAGAATACAATATAAGAATTTCACGAGGAGACTGAACTAAGCTCAAACATGAGTTAGCAGCCAAGTGTTTGATTAGCGATGGGTGAAAAGAACATGGCCAATAGGCCTGTGTTTTAGGGCAGGGTCATGTCCTGGTAAATTTGTAGCAATTATAAAGCAATATAAAATATAGTTTCTTCACAAATTGAAAATATTACGAGAAACAAAGATTGGATGGTGAGCTCAAATGATTGAATGGACTCAGATGAAATTTGGTGGAGGACGGTCACTTGGGCATAGGAAGACACTGTAAATATTTGATACTATTTGGACATGCCAAAGTCGTACTTCACTCACAATGCTCCTCTCTAGATAGAAACTTGGGAAAATTATTGAGAGAAATTGGCTAAATGAAATGAGCTAAAATTTTGTGGAGGCAAGTTATATAGGTAGAAACGTGCCTTGGTAAAGTTTTAGAAATAATTAAGCAATATAAAATATAGGTTGTTCACAAACTGAAAATATGACCAGAATAAAATATTGGATGATGAGCTCACATGGATTGCTGGATAAACATCAAATTTTGTGCAGAGTGATTACTTGAGTATATAAAACATTTGGAAAAAACTCAGATCATTTAGATAATCCTAGCCAATACTTTCTTCACAAAGCTTCTTTCCGGATAGAAACTTTGGAAATTTGCTGATGAAGATTTACTAGACAAATGTATCTGAATATTGGCATGTGGCAACGATTTGAATATGGAAGAGATCCCAAAAAGTTTGAGGAAAATAGGAGGGGTCTAGATAGCACTTGCTTTGCAATGTGACAATCTAGACAAAAAATAAAAATTGATGCTCTCCACTCACATAGATCATTGGATTGAGCTGCAATTTGGAGAAGGATGATAATTTGGGAATATGAAAGCACTCTAAAAAATTCATACCATTTGGATAAATAAAAATGGTGCTTCCTTCACAATGCTCTCCACGGAATAGAAAATTAGGAAAAATATTGGGGGAATGGTTAATTAAATGAGCTAAAATTTGGTTGAGGGAGGTTCTATGGTCACTGTCATGTCCTGGTAAATTTTCAGAAATTATAAAGCAATATAAAATATAGTTGCTTCACAAACTGAAAATAATACCAGAAACAAAGATTGGATTGTGAGGTCACATGGATTGTTTATATATTTTTAACATTTTTCAAATACATCATTAACATCTTTTCATATATTCCCAACAAAAAACATATTTTCATGCATATGTTTTGATGTCTATATCTGGTTTTACGCATTACATATAAAAAGGAGGTGGCCTTAAGTACCAATGCATCCACATTCACAACATTATGACCATTTATATTGCTCGTAATCAGGTAGAAATAAGGTCGTCGACCACACTTGTCTACTTTATGACCATTTGGTGTAAGGCAATTTCAGGGTTTCAGCCCTTCCTAGCGAAATGGCTGTGGATTTACAACCAATTCAGCTAGGGTCACTAACAGAAGGTCACAAGTTGACATATTTCTTGTAGTGGTTGTGACATGCCGTCCCCGCTGCCGTCTGAGGTCGTCCCCAAGGGTGCACCGACCCGCACTTCACCGTTGTGCCATCACATTGGTACGTAGCGCCAAGGCATGCGGTCCATGTAGTCGCCCCGAGGTCTTCTCGTCGTCGCCCCGACCGGCCTGCAGCTGCTGCGTCACCCCTTCGGGTCGTAGTGCCGCCGTGCGTGGTCCACTCCAAGGTCTCCGCATGTCAAATCTATGTGGTTTGCGCTGCACCACCTCCCTTGGCATGGTAACGCCACCATCCACGCCGGTCTTCGTCATGCTGTCGGGTTCTTCCCCGCCTACTTCAAGCATCGCCGCAACGCTCCTAACCAGCTGCCGCCACCGCCACTGTCAGTCCATAACCGCCTCTCTTCTTCAGTGCCACTGTAGCTCGCTCACTCGAGCCGCGCCGCTCGTTCAACCCGTTCATCTTCATCCCGCACCAGCTCATCGCATGCGTTGCCATCGTCTTCCCCAACCACTTCGTCTACTCCGACCACCGCGGGAAACATCGCCCCCCCCCCACGCCAACTTGCACCGCAACCGTTGTTGAGTCCTTCTCTGCTAGCCTCCTTGACATCGCATACAAGTTCGGTGCAGGTCCCCATCTACGCATGCCCGGTGCTGGCAACACCGATGTATGCCTTCATCCCCGATGTGCTCCTAGGCCCGCCAAGCCTACTGCGGTGCATCGCCAACATCGACTTCGCCCGTTTAAACATGCCCGGTGCTGGTAACACCGATGCGTGCCTTCTTCCACAATGCGTCCCTGGGCTTGGTAAACCCGGCGCGACGCGTTGTCAACTACGTCTTCTTCCCGACACACAACTACTTCGACACCACTACGCCCATGACTAACTAGGCGCCTCCTTGCGCCCATGGCTCTACGACGAGTCCTCAACACCGGCCACCCGACTCGACATCGACGAGGGCATTCTTCGCATGGCTACCTCGACCACGACTACACGACCCACGCTCTCGGCTACTTCGATGACGGCACAAAAGGCTATCAGCTCGCTTGAGCAAATCACCGGCTTCCTCTACAGTCCATGCGTCGATGACGCGACACCATCCCCGATGCTCCCGTCGGCTGTTATTCTCTCTAGTCCGACCGTCTGTGGTGTTCCTATTGGTCGCAATGCTATCGCTACGACTGTGGGGGATGTTCGAGATATATTTGATGTACATATATTTGATAGTCTAGTATTGTAATCTGTTTTCTACCTTATCTCTAGAAAATGCTTCTTGCCCTTCAAATCTATACTCCTATATATACTCGCCCATAAAAATCAATACAACATCAATCATATTATGCACCAATTCCTCTCTCTCCCTTTCAACAGCCAGCATGTATAGCTCGGCGCGCGATCCCTGTCTCCGGGTGGTTGACCTGGCTTATCAAGTCTTAATTAGCTCATATGGAATTGCGTCGATTAGGGTAGAGCATGGACCCTGATGGAATGCAAACATGCCCCTTAAGATTCGGACCACCCTGACGTGGAGCCTCACAGATGAACAGAAATGGTTTGAGCATATCCTTCTTCGGGTAGACAAGTCTATGGCTAAATACATATGGGGATAGTTGGTTGGTGATCAGCAATGGCAAATCCGCCCATGGCGTTAATCATGATGGATCGATAATGACTTCATAGCGATTATATATTATATTGATATTACTACCGGAGTCCCGGTTACAAGTTACATGCACCACGATTGTGCTCACCAATATTTATCTCCAAATAGATTTAATAGCCAAGTTACATGCACCATGATCAATGTTTTAAATAGCGGGCTATGACAAATAACACTAACCCTCCAAATCAGCTATAGCGAGGCTATATCCCGCTATAACTGGCTATTTCGTGAATTTAGCCGGCTAACCCACATAGCGGCACCTTCTCAAACAGCTATAGCCCGGCTATAGCCGGCTATTTAAAACTTTGACCATGATAGGATGACGTTGAAACATCATCCGTCTGAAATAGAGTGCAGTGGAAGCCTCTGAAATATAACGAGCGGGACAAACCACAAGGTCGATCGGTAACAACAGCAATAGATATGACAAATCACAAGTGTCGGTAACAACACAGCATCGAAGGCAACGTGCGCCACACCATCGTCAAGCAGCAGCATACGCCTTTTATATTTTTGCAAGGAAGTCAAGTAGCATACTTAACGGCAGGCAGTGCGCCAGCTCGGTCGGGGTCAAGAGCACTGCCATGTGGTCCGCGCCGGCGATTTCCTTCACCTCGTCCACGGGGTAGTTGTGCACCATCCACCGCTGGAACCCCTCGACGATGGCGTGGTAGTCCTTGAACACCACGTACGCCTTGTGCACCGACCCATAGCGGGCCTTGGTGTATGGCGGCTGCAGCCTCAGGTCGTCCACGAACATGAAGCTGACCCTCATCAGGGATCTTCCCAGCGTGAGGTCCTGCCGGCCATATGATTTCCACATGCAACGTTAGAATTTCGATCGATGTTCGAACAGACTGATTAGGAATGTACATGCATTTGCATGTAGTAATTAACAGTACCTCCGGCGAGCACAGCTGGAAGAACGCTCGGGTGACCAGCGGCCCGAACAACATGGAAGTGGGCAGCTCGCCTCGGGATCTTGAGGCCTAAACTATGTGTCCATCCAGTCCAGCGTTCTCCCCTCCACGAACTTTTCAAGCACGTACGACAGCGGCGAACTGTGGTCCAGCATGAAGGCGGAGACGAACACCGCTGAGGCGATCCTCTCCGGGAACAGCTCGTAGGCGAGGGCAACGTTCACGCCGCCGAGGCTGTGGCCGACGAGCACCACCTTCTCGCCGGCCGGGAGGGACTCCAGGAGGTCCAGCAACGGCTTGGTGTAGTCGCAGAACGTCGGCACCTCGCGCAGCGGCCTGGGGTCGACGCCTGACGCTGCCAGGTCAGGCGTGCTGACGCGGTGCCCAGCCGACCTCAGCCGCGTCGCCACCTTGAACCAGGACCAGCCGCCGAGGCATGCGCCGTGCACCAGGCCGATGTGTGTAACAGCCCAAGAGCATTCCTTGCCTTTTTGTAATATATTTCTCATGTGGACCTCATGTTGTGCCCTTGTGTTGAGTAATTTAACTCTTGCCTCTTGTCATTTCAAGCATCATGGTCATTTCATGCATCATGCCATCATGTTCATCATACCAAGTGCATATGAATTATTGCCATGATTGTGCTTGTGATTGTTGTGATGTGAGTGTTGGTGTTGTGGATGTGATGGTGTGTGGTTAAGCTTCTACCTCTTTTCCATAAGCAAACCATCCCCTCTCTCTCTTATTCAGAAATGCCACATGTTAATATTTTACTTGTTGTTTTCCTATATTAAAAATGTTGTTCCTTTTACAAATATTTCAATATGATTTATGAACCATCTCCTGATCATGTTTGAGATTCATTCATCCTCATTTCTTCAAACAGCTTGCTACTTGAATTAAAATATGCATTTAATTTGTTTGCTCTAAAAATGCCAACCCCGTTTTTATAAAATAGGGCACAATTTGCTGATTCCAAAACATATTTTCTTCCTCCCTAATTCTTTTCCAAACCTGCATGGTTTTATTTCTTAAATTGTTGTTTATTTATTTAGGAAGGCCCTGTGCGTTTTTTCGCTGAGGGAGAGACCAGAGCCGATGTGCCTCCTCCCTCCCACGCAGACCCATCACCACACTGCAGCCCAGCATCAGCTAAGCCAGAGCGCTCCCGCAGCCCAGTCGCGCTCCCGCACGCGTTCGTCCCCCTCCTCTGTATGGCGGAGCATCCACCGCAGCCACCTCGCTTCGCCGGTTGATTTGACGGCCGATGGTGCCCCTAGATCCCTTTAAATTGCACCCTAGACCTTCCCCTAGGGTTCCTCGACCCATTTCGTTCCTCTCCCCCTCGCGCTGGTGCAGGTAAGGCTCGCCCCAAGCCACAACGATGCCATGCTCTCAGAGCACCGGCCAAGCTTCAGTTCGCGCGCGGGGTAGCGTCCCTACTTCGGGAGTGCCTGTCGTCTTCTTCCTCTATGCACGCATCGTCTGCGAGCTCGGAGCCCCCCTCGCCGTCGTCTACTTCATCCCTGAACCGGACCTGAGGCGCTCTAGTTTCCCGTCGAGCCAAGCATCGCCTCCAGCTCGACCACGACCTCCTTTCCTTGCCCTAGGTTGAGGCGGTATGCCCCCTCTTCCTTTTCCCCCTCACCATCGTGTCGCTGGACGTCTGTGCTCGTAGATCTGCCCATGCCGTTATCGCGCTCCCGTAGCTCTAGCGAAAGCCGTGTTCTTTTTCCCGTGCCTGGCTGTTGCTTCGTCGCCATGCTTCACTGTGCCTCGCGTACTGCGGGTGTCCTCCGTATAGCGCGCTAGGTCGCTGCCTCACTCACCCATGCTCCGCAGTTGCTTCCTCCGTCGCGCCGCATCTACCAGAGAGGAGCTCATGCTCGAGCCCCTCACCTCCGCGCTTTGTAGGTCCCCATAGCCATGGGAATGGATCCCCCAGGGACCCTGCAGCCCCCGTCGATAGCCCTTGGCCACCGCCGTCGATGATCAGCTCGTCGGCGACACCATCTTCTTCCTGCCTAACGGAAGGGGGTAGCCAGCTCCCCGAAGTATTCTTTAGTAGTCGAACCCCCTTTGTGTTGAACACACGCGCCTAGCCCAGTGGTCGACCGCTCGGGGTGGTTTGTTGTGTGTGTGTGCGCTCCTGTGTATGTGTGTGTGATAGGAGGACCAGTGAGTCCACCATGTCATACTCAGGAGGGGCTTGATGTCTATGCTAGTGGGTCCCCCTCCCTTTTATTTATTTATTTATTTGTTTTTCTTCTCTGGTCGTTTTTTTTTCTATTTTGGGAATATTCCATTTCAGCATGTTGCTATTTTGTGGTATGTCCAAATAAGGGTATAAGTGACTTATAAGTGCATGTGTGCATTTTCGAGCTAGATTTTGGGCATTTTTATATGAGTGTGATATAGATTTTGGGGTGGAATTTCCCAAGGAATCCAGTGGTGCGGTTTGTTTTGTCATTTGTGCAAGTCTGCAAAATATCATTTTTGTCCCAACATGCCACTTTGTCTTTTTCATGTGATTTAACCTATGCAACATATGTGAAACATGTCAACATGAACATGCTAGTGTTTTGTGGGTACTAGGCCCTGGTGTTTTTATTTGGCATGATAAGCTTGTGGATTGGTGGGTATCTTGCTGCAAAGTAGCTAAGAAAAACTACTAATTTCAACATGCTAAATATTTCTAAGTCTGAGAATCTGTAGTTATTTTAATTCCATGGTTAGAGGATGCTACCAAGCTTTCTATTGTGTTTTAGCTCATGCTCAGTGCTAGTGTTTTGTAGTAGATGTTGTCCTCTGTATACCTATTATGTTTCATGCCATGATATGACCTCTAGGTTATTTATTTGTTGCTGTCAAGTTGCTACCAGGTTAACACAGATTCTGTCAAACTGTAATTTTCACTAAGTCCCTAAAAATCTATTTCATCATGCCATCTTGTGAGATTCATTGATTAGTGATCCTTGCTTCCTTTCAAGTTTGTGTAGATTGATGATTTGTTAAGCATGGTACTTAGATTCTGTACCTACTTTGGTTGTGGCTAGAAACCTTATGTAGCTTTGGATATGTGTTGAGCAAGTTGCTATGTTGCTGTTTTTTGATAGGATGTGTGTGGTTTTGTTTTGTAACTTGTGTGAGCTATGCTCCATAGTTTTGCTTGATGTTTGGCTCTATTGTTGCTAGTTTTTCTTTCATTTCCTATCCAATGGCTACCTTGGAACACCAAGGAATAGCCCATAGCCTTCTCCTTCCGTGTGATTACATATGTAACCTTCCGTACCTTACCATGAGCGTAGCGTGAGAACCGTTACTCCATTTACTACATTCCACATATGAATTTGCATCAATTTTTTCATGACGTATCCATATTTGCCATGTTCATGCATGTTAATACAACTAAACATGTGGTTCTGTCCAGAATACTAAACAACTTAATATTTGCATGTGGAATATGACTAGCTTAGGTTGCCATGTCAAATGCACTAATTTGGACATGCATCATCTTGTTTGTGCATTGCATATTGGTTTGTAAATTTATTGGTATTATTTCTCTTTGGGTAGACCCGAGTGTCGAGCCTGAGTACGAGGAACACGGAGAGACCGTCTAGGAGGAACCAACTCCATATCCCACAGAAGACCCATCAGGCAAGATGACCGTACCCGGATCCCGACACTATTTTTGCTTTGCTAGATGTCTCGCTCTTATTGGTATGTTTTAGTTACCTACCACTTGCATGTCCAGCCTCCTACAATGCCATGAAAGCCTCTAACCCCTCCACTACCGAGCCAACCTTGTTTGGCTAAGTTAGCGCTGCTCAACCCCTCTTATAGCGTTCTTAGTTGCAGGTGCAGGTTGTTTCCATGTGATAACATGGATATCTGAAGATATCACAATATTTATTGCTATTTAATTTAATGCACCTATATATCTTGGTAAGGTGAAAGGCTTGGCCTTTTGCTCGGTGTTTTGTTCCACTTTTACCACCATAGTTATTTGTTACCGGTGTTATGTTCCATATTTTGCGCTCCTAGCATGCTCAGGGTTGTTATAGGGACCCCCTTGATTATTCGTTTGAGATTAGAGCTTTTCTGGAAAGACCCAACATTGGTACTATTTTCTTAACAACCTAATAAAAATGCATAGGGCTTTGCAACCCCGTGGATAATTAATCAACAACCCGGGTCAGTGCTCCTCATGAGTGTTGTTCCAACACAGAGCACTGTGCGGGGCCAACCCGATGAAACTCGCGAGATCTCTATCAGGCCTCCGTACGCGTCGCTTATCCATCATGTCCTGAGAATGAGATATGCGGCTCTTATCGAGTTCGTCGACACGTCTGGTGATCTTGCTGGACTTGTTTTTATCTTTCTAGAATGTCTTGCGCGAGGAATTCCGTTTTGCTTCGGGCTATCTCGAGGTGTGGTTTTCCAGTGGAATTGCCCAGGAAGATCACTAGATTCGTGGTCGAGGTTATTCTCACGACGTGTGGTTAGTTTGTGATGGATGAGTTGGAGCACCCCTACGGGGTTTAATCTTTTCGGAAAGACGTGCCCGCAGTTACGTGGCAACTTGGAAAATTGTTTTAACACCCGGTTATAGCAAACTTGAAGTAAACTCTAATAAAATCCACTAACCATGTGCGTAACCGTGATTGTCTCTGCTCGTGAACATGAATTGAGAGAGAACACGGCGGGGTTATGTTTGACGTAACTAGGTGTTCAGGATCACTTAGTGATCATGCTAGTTCTTGATCGGTATGCATAGGCCACCACATTACTTCTTGTCATCGTAAGTTAGCCACTCAAATAAATGTTTAGGTGCTTGCTGCAACCTCACCACTTACCCCTCCAAACCCAACAGCTTAAATAGTCTCGGTACCCTGGTTACATGATTGCTAAGTCCCCTATGGCTCACAGATTACAACACTACATGTATAGGTTCCATCGACGATAGCTCTGTTGATGTGTCGCAGCTTCAGTGGGAGTATGATGAAGAACGTGGCCGGATGTATGTTATGTACCCCGACGAGTAGAGATTTAATGTGGTCGTGATCCCTGGGGCAGCAAGGCAGTTTACATTGTTTTTTTCTCGTTTGTTTTCGTCCGTAGTTGGACTCTATCTTCTGGATGATGTATGAATAAGTTATGTCACTTGTTAGATAGTGTGTGGCGAGTGTAAGCCAACTCATATAATCATCCTTTCCTAAATGTATTGCAACGTTTACTGCTCTTGCAAACAACGAGATGCGCTTCTATCCCCGTCGATGTCGCAAGGCTTAATCGGGATAGAACCGCATCTTGGGCGTGCCAAGTTGGTATCAGGGTCATACGACCATAGGATCCCCTTGCTTGATCGAACTTGGCTGAGTCGAGTCTAGTGGAAAAGTATTTTGAGTCTAGTTATATCGAAGAGTATGTTTCTTTTACTCCTCTTCTATACTCTGGTGAGGTATTCGACTTAGGAATTTTTAATTCTACTCCTCTTCTCGCTGAAAAAAAAATTAGGATCACGCGAGTATTGTTGGATCGTTCTGATATCTTTGTGACGAGAACATTGTTCTTGGTGCCTCCTGACATTAGGGGTTGTGGCATTGTCCCGGGGAGTTGAGCTCCGAGGTGTTTTCATCACATTTGTATCGTTGCAGTCAAGGTTGTCAAAATCGTGATTTTGAATCGGATCGGAACTCCAATGGTAGGATCGCAAATCGTAGAATCTTCACTATCAGAATCTTAGAAACGTAGATTCTATGAACTAAAATCGTAGAATCAGAGGGGTTAGTTTGGATCGTAAATTCGTAGAATCGTATAACAGAATCGCAAGTCTGACAACCTTGGTTGCAGTTCCGGAATACCAGAGGTTGCCGACATCGAAAATGCTTCTATACTCTTTATGGTGAGAATAGTTTGGCGACACCCAGTACTGGGGAGGGTGACCAGATATATTGCCATAGCTAGTATACCAGATGATTTTCGAAGATCTGAGGTACACGATTGCCGAGGTTCTCTTGGTTATGTGTTGACAGATGATACAGTTGGAGTGTAGGGCTTGTTAGTTGTGTGAGATATTTTGCCTCCCTGTATCCCCAACACCTGATTGCATAACCAAAGATTTTGGAAGTTCTTAGGTGGGATTTTAAGTAGTTACCTAGGATCATCCTTCTTCAGATGTATGAGGGCTTATACATTTGTTCCAAGCGTATCTTAGCTCAATACCTTGGTGTGTTTATTCAAGTGGCTTCAAGATCTTATGATGTTATCACAAACCCGAAGAAGGCGTTCTTACTAATTTTCAATATGAATGGAATTGATGCTATTTTGTTGAATTTCTTTCAAGACATTTGATTCAACTTATTCCTATCATCTTTGTCAATGGTGTGTTGATGTTCTTGTTCATCTTCAGGATGGCTCCATCAACTCGTGGGAATCCGGGTCGTGAGGGGGAACAGGCTGACCCTCCACCACCCCTGCCACCACCTCCTCCTCCAGAAGCTTGGCAAGCTGTGATGGCCGCAACCAATGTGAATACTTAGATGTTGCTTAGGCTCTTGCAAGAGACAGATCAAGGACAGCAAGGTCATCAAGGGAATTTCTAGAAACAACCTCAGTTCACGACTCTCAACCAGTTCCTCGCCAACCAGCCCAAGTCCTTCACCTACTGTGATCAAACTCTTGATGCGGATGATTGGCTCCGTGACATGAACAAGCATTTCGAGTGCAGCAATATCAGGCATGCGGACTATGTCAGGTTCGCGACCTTCCAGCTCAAAGGTCAGGCAGCTGATTGGTGGTAGGAGTACAAAGATTCCAGGGCGATCGTGTTATTGGCTGGGATGATTCCTTCCGTGACTGCAAAGCTCATCACATTCTGACGAGCTTTGTCGAGGAGATGCTTGAGAAGTTTAGGAACCTGAAGCAGGGAAGCCAGTCTGTCTATCAGTATAACATCGAGTTCCAAAATTTGGCCCGCTATGCTAAACAAGATGTTCCTGATGAGAAGACCAAGATATATCAGTTCGGAGGTGGTCTTAAGGATGAACTTCTGCCGGGTCTAGTCCTGCAAGAGCCTCGTGAGTTTGATCAGTTCTACAACATGGCGCTAAAGGTCAAGGCAACTCAGCTCAGGTTAGAGAACTCAAGGAAGCGCTTTAGAGATGCTAACTCTTCTTCTTCAAGCTCTCAGATGGTCCCTAAGCAGCAGAAGTATTGGGTTCCTCCTCCACCTCCGTTTCGTCTGCCTCAGGAGCAGAAGCAGCTTGGTGGTCGTGGTCCTTCCCACCCACCCAACCCAGGATTTCAGCAGAGGCCCCAGGCACCCAAGTCAGCAAATGCTCCTCCTCTAGGAAACTTTGGCCCGCTCTCAGAGGTTACTTGTCACAAGTGTGGTCAGAAGGGTCACTACTCAAACAAGTGCACCAACCAGCGGCTTCTTCCGCCTCCTCCTCTAGTCAGACCTCCAGGCAATGATATGGTGAGGCACAACCCCAAGTCAGCAAGAGTGAACATGGTGAATGCAGGTGAAGCAGAGGAGTCTCATGAAGTGATTATGGGTAATCTCTCAGTCAATTCTATTCCTGCAAAAGTTTTGTTTGATACTGGTGCATTGCATTCATTAATGTCAAAAGCATTCCTCACCAAGCATGACTTTGATTCTGAATATCTGAGCAAGGCTTTGCGTGTTGTTTCACCCGGCACTCTCATGAGCGCTAACAAGGTGGTTCCGGATGTCTCTATCAAGATGGGCAGTTATTCCTTCCTGGCCTCTCCAATTGTTCTCGACAATTTCGATATTCATCTCATTCTTGGCATGGATTTCCTCGGGGAGAACCAGGCTAAGATCGATTGTGCAGCCAAAGAAGTCAAGATGACTCATCCTTCAGAAGACGTGATCATTTTTGCAGCTCGCGATGACACGATTCGTCTCTTTTCCCTTAATGAGAAGGGTGAAATCTCAACCATTTCTTAGATTCTGGTTGTTTGTGAGTATGAAGATGTCTTTCCGGAATAATTGCCGGGAATGCCTCCACACCAGCCAGTTGAGTTTGTTGTTGATCTCGAACCTGGAACTGAACCGGTTTGCAAGCGTCCTTATAAGCTTGGCCCTGAAGAGCTGAAAGAATTGAAGAAGCAGCTAGATGAACAAGAAAGTTTGGGTCTGATCAGACCAAGTTCTTCTCCATGGGGTTGTGGTGTTCTATTTGTCAAGAAGAAGGATGGCACGGACCGACTTTGTGTCGATTACCGTCCATTGAATAAGAAGACAATCAGGAACAAGTACCCACTTCCTAACATCAATAAGTTGTTTGAGCAACTGAAAGGGGCCAAGGTTTTCTCAAAGCTAGATCTTCGCATGGGCTATCATCAGATTCACATCCATGAAGAAGATATTCCAAAGAATGCTTTCCGGACGAGTTTTGGCTCTTATGAGTACACTGTCATGTCTGTTGGTCTTGCAAATGCGCCTCGAACCTTCTCCAGAATGATGAACTTCATATTCTCTCCTTTCAAGAATGAGTTTGTATTAATATATTTTGGATGATATTCTCGTGTTCTCGAAGACTGAAGAAGAACATGCAGAGCATCTCCGGCTTGTGCTTGACAAGCTAAGAGAGCATCGATTCTATGCTATGTTCTCCAAGTGTGAGTTTTGGCTCAATGAAGTGGTTTACCTTGGGCACATCATCTCTGTCGAGGGCATCATGGTGCACCCTCAAAAATTTGAGGCCATCTTGAAGTGAGAACCTCCTCAGGATGTCAAGCAGCTTCGTAGCTTCCTCGGGCTTGCAGGTTACTGTAGAAGATTCGTCGAGAACTTCTCTCAAATTGCTAAGCCTCTTTCCAACCTCCTCTAGAGGAATGTCAAGTATGCCTGGTCGCCTGAGTGTGATGTGGCATCGAATACACTCAAGGAGAAGCTGACTTCAACTCCAGTAATTGTTCCTCCAGAGCAATCCAGGCCTTTCCAAGTGTTCTGCAATGCTTCCCTCCAAGGTCTTGGTGGGTTTCTCATGCAAGATAAGAGGATTGTTGCGTATACCTTGCGGCAGTTGAAGCCTAGCGAGAGGAACTACCCCACTCACGATTTGGAGCTGGTGGCAGTTGTTCATGCTCTGTTCACGTGGAGACATCTATTGTTGGGAAGACTGGTTGATGTGTTCACCGACCACAAGAGCTTAAAGTACATTTTCACTCAACCGAATCTCAATCTTCGGCAGACTCGTTGGGTGGAGATGATTGAGGTGTACAATCTGAGCATTGAGTACACTCTTGGAAAAGCAAATGTCATTGAAGACGCGCTCAGCCGAAAGGCGTACTGCAACAGTCTTATCCTAAAGCCTCTTCAACCCGAGCTTTGTGATGCCTTCCGCAAGCTCAATCTCCAAATGATACCTCACGGTTTTCTTGCAAATCTTCAAGTTTCTCCGACTCTGGAAGATCAGATCCACCAAGCTCAACTTCTTGATGCTATGGTGAAGAAAGTGAAGAAAGGTGTGGCCAAGTGCATTCCAAAGTATAAGTGCTTTCGGGTGGATGACAAAGATACCTTGTTCTTTGAGGACCGTCTGGTGGTTCCGAAAGGTCATCTCAGGAAGGTTATCATGGATGAAGCACACAATTCTCTCCTCTGCATTCATCCAGGCAGTTCAAAAATGTATCAGGACCTCAAGCAAACCTTCTGGTGGACTCGCATGAAGCATGAAATTACTCAGTTCGTGAACGAGTGTGATGTTTGTCGCAGAGTGAATGTGGAACATCAACGTCCAGCAGGTCTCCTCCGGCATTTGCCTATTCCATAGTGGAAATTCGATCACGTGGAGATGGATTTCGTCACTGGATTCCCGTCCAAGAGAGACAGCGATGCCATCTTTGTGGTTATCGACAAGCTCACCAAAGTTTCCCATTTTCTTTCGGTCAAAGAATCTATCTCGTCAGTTTAGCTGTCAGAGCTGTACACGTCAAGGATAGTCTCCTTGCACGGTGTTCCTCAGCTCATTTCCTCATATCGTGGAAGCCTCTTTACTTCCAAGTTTTGGGATTCCTTTCATTCTACGATGGATACCAAGATCCGTTTCAGCACTGCCTTCCATCCTCGGACAACTGGCCAGGTTGAGAGAGTCAATCAAATCCTCGAATACATGCTCAGAGCCTGTGTGATTTCTTTCAGCATGAAGTGGGAAGATTGCCTCCCTTTCGCCGAAATTTCATACAAAACAGCTTCCAGGCTAGTTCAGGCAAGGCCCCATTCGAGATTCTCTATGGCAGGAAGTTCCACACACCGCTCAATTGGTTTGAAACCGGCGAGTGTGAAATTCTTGAAAATGACATGATCACTGAAGTAGAAGAGATGTGCCGTGTCATTCGTGAGAATCTCAAAGCAGCTCAATCCCACCAGAAGAGCTATTATGATAACAAACATCGGGATGTCTCCTTCCAAATCGATGATTTTGTCTATCTCAGAGTGTCTCCCATGAAGGGCACTCAACGCTTTGGCATCAAAGGGAAGCTCACTCCTCGTTTTGTGGGTCCTTTCAAAATTGTGGGCAAGAGGGGTCACCTTTCCTACCAACTCGAGCATCCTCCAAATTTCTCAAATGTTAATGATGTGTTTCACGTCTCTCAGCTCAAGAAGTGCTTCAAGACTCCCAAGCGTAGCGTTGACCTCCAAGACATTGATCTCCAAGAAGACCTATCCTATCATGAGCATCCAGTTGTTGTTCTTGAAGAAACTGAGCATAAGACTCGCAACAAGTCAATCAAGTTTCTCAAGGTGAAGTGGTCTCATCACTCCGAAAAGGAAGCCACTTGGGAACATGAGGATCTTCTCCGTTTCGAATATCCAGAATTGTTTCGTTCCTAGATCTTGGGACGAGATCCTCTTGTAGTGGGGGAGAGTTGTAACAGCCCAAGAGCATTCCTTGCCTTTTTGTAATATATTTCTCATGTGGACCTCATGGTGTGCCCTTGTGTTGAGTAATTTAACTCTTGCCTCTTGTCATTTCAAGTATCATAGTCGTTTCATGCATCATGCCATCATGCTCATCATACCAAGTGCATATGAATTATTGCCATGCTTGTGCTTGTAATTGTTGTGATGTGAGTGTTGGTGTTGTGGATGTGATGGTGTGTGGTTAAGCTTCTACCTCTTTTCCATAAGCAAACCATCCCCTCTCTCTCTTATTCAGAAATGCCACATGTTGATATTTGACTTGTTGTTTTCCTATATTAAAAATGTTGTTCATTTTACAAATATTCCAATATGATTTATGAACCAGCTCCTGATCATGTTTGAGATTCATGCATCCTCATTTCTTCAAACAGCTTGCTACATGAATTAAAATATGCATTTAATTTGTTTGCTCCAAAAATGCCAACCCCATTTTTTATAAAATAAGGCACAATTTGCTGATTCCAAAACATATTTTCTTCCTCCCTAATTCTTTTCCAAACATGCATGGTTTTATTTCTTAAATTGCTGTTTTATTTATTTAGGAAGGCTATGTGTGTTTTTATCGCTGAGAGAGAGACCAGCACCGATGGGCGTCCTTCCTCCCCCGCAGGCCCATCACCGGAGTGCAGCCCAGCAGCAGCTAAGCCAGAGCGCTCCCACAACCCAGCCACACTCCCGCACGCGTTTGTCCCCTTCCTCTGTACCGTAGAGCATCCACAGCAGCCACGTCGCTTTGCCGGTTGATTTGACGGCCGACGATGCCCCTAGATCCCTTTAAATCGCGCCCTAGACCTTCCCCTAGGGTTCCTCGACCCATTTCGTTCCTCTCCCCCTCACGCTGCCGCAGGTAAGGCTCGCCCCAAGCCACGCCGACACCATGCTCTTGGAGCACCGGCCAAGCTTCAGTTCATGCGCGAGGTAGAGTCCCCACCTCGTCCTCATCCTCCCCGACATCGGGGGTCGCACTCCGGGAGTGCCTGCCGTCTTCTTCCTCTATGCACGCATCGTCTGCGAGCCCGAAGCCCCCCCCCCCTCGGCATCGTCTACTTCATCCCTGAACCGGACCTATTGCGGATATAACCTCATGGTAAGACCTGCCCAGGTGGGGCCGGGTCATACCTTGCGGCTTATAATCCAGACCAATGAGGCGGGCCAAAGGACGTCGGCCTAGATATACGGCGGTTTACCAATATGGGCCAGGACGAAGGCCCAGACAGAAGATGGTATGAAGACCAGGGCGGTTAAGCCGCCTGGAGACGGTTTGCCCAAGATGGCAAGGCGACTTAGAGGCAGGATTGACTATGTTGTAAGAGTCGGTGTAGGACTCGTGTAACCCACGGCCTCGATCTCCTATATAAAGGCGAGACCCCGGGGCGGCTTAGACATAAACCAATCCATCGAGAACTAGGTCAAGTGAATCCACTCCCTTGTAATCGATACTCCAATCAATACAACACAAGAAGGATGTAGGCTTTTACCTCTTATTGAGGGGCCAAACTTGGGTAAACTCGTGTCCCTCATCTCAACCAACCCCTTTGAGTCCATCACCTTAGCGATGGCCTCGAACCTAAGTCTTCAGACATCTGCCGTGACAAAACCACGATAGTTGGCGCCCACCATGGGGCTAGCGCTCGGTAGTTTTAGGTTCTCAAAGGGCTCTCTCCCGGGGATCGAGGGGTACGCTGTTGGCAGGATGAACAAGAGTCGCTATGGCCGGCTCTACATCGAGGACGCCGGTTGGGGCCCCGAGGCCGACACAATTGAGTATGGTTTCCAGATCCCCTTCGGCGTAATCCACGTCTTCATCGGCAAGATCGGCGGATCTAAGCCCGGGCCGGACATCTGCACCGACATCGTCGAGCTGGCCCGACGTGCGCAACCCGCCCAACATGCACAATCCGCCCGTGTTGAACTGAGCAGGAAGCATGTCTTCGTCGGCTTCACTCAGGGCATGGATCTTGAAGACTCTATGTCGCAGGAAACTCTCATCTACTCAGAGGTTGGATCTTCGAGCGGAGAGACGGGATAAATTTACCAACTTCACAATGGTGGGCTCGGGGGCTAAATCGAGCCTTACCCCGAGTCGGAATATCACGAGCCGGAGGATTATGAGTGATCAAGCTGTGCAGTCGTCTTCATGGCGGGTTCAGCACCGGCCCCGAGCAGCACAGCCGCCGGCGCAGCTAGATCGGGGGCTGGTAGGCCTCTGGCTCAGGTTCTTCTGGATCTGATGAACGAGCTTACAACCCTGATGGCAACCGAGGTCACGGCTGAAAATCAAGCGGCACAGAACACGGAGATCGCGAGGCTGAAGGATCAGATGACCGAGGTCCAACAGGAGATCAATGCGCTGAAGGATCAGATGGATGCAGAGGCAGAGCGCCTTAGGGCGAATGCTTTCTGCCTTGATCTGGAGCAGCAGTCTGCAGTGGCGGTTCAGCGGATGAGGCATCAGTCCCTCTTGCCGGATCAGTATGATGCCAGAAACCTTTTCAACACGCCAGGAACGGGACGGACAACGGAAGGACCTGGAAGCCGGCCAGCGGTTCAACAGCTCAACCCGCCCCGACGGAACCAGACCTCACCAATGTCTTTCCCAACACCGGCGGGTTATTATTCCAACCCGGCAGAAAACATGGTGGTGGCAGTGACCCGGCTTGGTACAATCCCTATCCCGGACGAGGCGCCTTTCACAGAGGAGGTGCGGAACGCTATTGGATACCTGCAGGTGGCGATGGCCCAGCAGGAGAAGTACACTTACAGCCAGAGTCATGTGCATTCAACCCCCATCCCCAGCCGCAGCTACAGCCGATGTTATGAATCACCGGCGGTTTCTAGTAGTGATCAACACCGGAACCCACCGCGAGTTGACCGGGCGGCTCTGGATGCTCAGGCGCTAGTGGATCGGGCGAGAGCACAACAAGGGGCAGCGGCTTTGGCAACGGCGGCGGCTCATCAAGAAACCGTAGACGTGCCTTGCATCTTGGTAGGAGCAGGAATAACCTCCAGGGCTATGGGAATGCCGTGCTTAGCGCCGGCTTTGCAGAATGAGCGGCTGCCGAAGGATTTCAAGGGCCCTCGCAAGGTCCCCAATTATACTGCTGACCAACCCCCGGAAGCTTGTATTGAAAGCTATGAGATGGCCATGGAGATGTTAGACGTCAATGATGCAGTATGCACCAAATATTTCATCATGATGCTGGAAGGACCGGCTCGCACGTGGCTGAAGGGCTTGCCACCCAACACCATTAATTCCTGGGCTGATCTAAAGGTAAAGTTCATCAAAAATTTCCAGGGAACATGCAAGAAGCCCATGACGATTGTGGATTTGGATCATTTTGTGCAACAGGAGGACGAATCGGCTCATCATTGGGTCCGGCGGGTCTCCACTATCATCCACTCATCTGAGCATATTACGGCGGCTCAAGCGGTTTTGATTCTAGAAAAGAATTGCCACTTTACGCCTCTAAAGCAGAAGCTTGGCCGGCTCAAGGGCTCGTGTCAAGACATGGGTGAACTCATGGCGGCTCTCACCAAGTACGCCGACTCTAACAATACAAAAGACCCAGGCTCTGATGAGGAGAAATCAGGTCATGGTAAGAATAATAACAATGGCAAGGGTGCGGCTGGCAGCGGCAGCCATGGCAAAAGGAAGAATTCGGATGGCGGGTCAGAATTGGTGGCAAACACCAGCATCAGGAACAATCGTGCTAAGGGAAACGGGAACTTCAAGCAGCCCTTTAATAAGAGCAAAACCCCTTTCAACCTGGAAGAGATGCTCAATAAACCTTGTCTGGAGCACAGCCGGCCCTATAGGCCGGCAGGCCATACATGGAAGAATTGCCACATTATGCGGCAGTTTTGGGATTACAGCTTCCGACAGCTTCATAACAATGGTGGTGGCCCGCCAGGCGGCTTAGGGCCAGGCGGGTCGGGAGCCGGTCTTGGTGTTGGCGGCTCAGGATCCGGCTATCAGGGTCAAGGCAGTCAAGGAGGTCATCATCAGCAATCTGGTGGCAGTAATCGGTAGCAGAATAACCAATCTGGGTATCAGAGTAATCCGAAGCAGCTCAGCATAGGCCAATATCATGTTTTTACAACCTGCCTTGACATGCGAGACCAGAAGGTGCGCAAGCGGGCGGTTAATGTAGTCGCGCCGGCTCTCCCGCAATACTTAAAGTGGTCTGAGTATGACATAACTTGGAGTAGAGAGGATCAACCGCCGCGTGTTGACAACCCGGGGCAGGTGGCTTTGGTAGTTGCCCCCCAAGTGGGAGGATATGTGTTTACTAAAGTACTTATGGATGGCGGCAGTAGCATTAATATCCTGTACTAAGACACTTTCCGCCGGATGAAGTTGCTTGATAAGGATCTTAGGCCTTCTTTGACGGTCTTTCATGGCATGGTGCCCGGACAGTTGGCTTACCCAGTGGGTAATATCTCTTTGGAGGTTGCTTTTGGTGATGAATACAACTACAGGGTGGAATCCTTGTGGTTTGAGGTGGTCAAAATCAAAAGTCCATATCACGCTCTATTTGGACGACCGGCTTATGCCAAGTTCATGGCTAGGCCTTTCTATGTCTACTTACAGCTCAAGATGCCCAGGTTGAACGGAATGATTACCATGCATGGTGATCGGAAGACGGCCATTGAGTGTGAGGAAGGAGACGCAGCTTATGCAGAATCAAGTTGTGCTGAAGCAGAGCTCAAGTTCTACAAAGAAAATGTTAACCCGGAGGTCATGACTCCGCTCAAAAAGCCTACCACGGAATCTGAGCCGCCCCTCAAGTTTGCGACGGATGATACCAAGCTGGTGGATTTCACTCTGGGTGACTCATCACAACAGTTCACTATTGGGGCCAATATGGATCCCAAATAGGAAAGCGCACTCATCGAATTCATCTATGAGAATCAGAACATCTTCGCATGGAAACCTTCTGACATGCCGAGTGTGTCGAGGGAGTTCGCTGAGCACCACCTTAATGTGGATCCTAAGTTCAAGCTGGTTAAACAGTTCCTCTGGCGGTTCAATGAAGAAAGACGCAAGGCTATTGGGGAAGAGGTGGCACGGCTTCTGGCAGCAGGGTTCATCATTGAAGTGTTTCACCTAGAGTGGCTTGCTAACCCGGTGCTAGTGCTTAAGAAGAATGGCACGTGCCATATGTGTGTGTATTACATGGATCTTAACAATGCCTGTCCGGTTGACCCGTTTGCTCTCCCCCGTATCGACCAGATTATTGATGCAACCTCGGGTTGTGAGAGCTTATGCTTCCTGGACACTTATTCCGGTTATCATTAGACCAAGATGGCAGTCAAGGACCAAGAGAAGACGGCTTTCATCATGCCTTTTGGTGCTTTTTGCTATCTGTCTATGCCTTTCGGGCTCAAGAGTGCCCAGGCGACTTACCAACGTTGTGTGCAGAACTGTCTTCACAGTCAAATTGGACGCAATGTTCATGCATATGTGGATGATATTGTGGTCAAGTCAAGGAAGAAGGAGACTCTACTTGACGACCTGAAGGAAACTTTCGATAACTTACGGGTCTACAAGATGATGCTTAACCCGGCCAATTGTGTTTTTTAAGTTCCTGCAGGCAAGCTCTTGGGTTTTCTGGTCTCCGAGCGTGGCATTGAGGCTAATCCGGACAAAATAAAGGCTATTACTTCCCTGTCTGAGCCAGCATGCATCAATGATGTTCAGCGCTTGGCGGGTCGAATCGCTGTGTTAAGCTGGTTCATAAGTCGCTTGGGTGAGAAGGCTATTCCTTTATACTAGATGATGAAGAAGACAGACAACTTTTTCTGGAGTACGGCAGCGGGTGAGGCGCTTGAGGCACTCAAGAAGCAACTCAGTGAGCCGCCGGTCTTGGCCGCTCCGGCTGAGAAGGAACCCTTGCTACTATACGTGGCGGCTAATAACAGGGCAGTCAGCGTCGCGATTGTTGTTGAGCGTAAGGAGGCAGGGAAAGAATATCCGGTTCAAAGGCCGGTTTACTACATCAGTGAAGTCCTGACAGAGTCCAAGCAGAGGTATCCGCATTGGCAGAAGCTGATATATGGGGTGTTCATGGCAAATCATAAGCTGAAGCATTACTTCCTGGGAGACCAGATCACAGTGGTTAGCTCTGCCCCGTTGGGATACATAATTCAAAACAGAGAAGCCACCGACGGGATTGTTAAGTGGGCATTGGAGCTTGGACCTCTTAATCTGACATACGTGCGTCGCACGGCGGTCAAGTCTCAAGCCTTGGTGGATTTCATAAATGACTGGACAGAGTGTCAGGCGCCCGAGGAGAAGCCAGATAACACGTACTGGACGATTCACTATGATGGATCCAGACAATTGGAAGGATCAGGAGCTGGGGTTGTATTAACCTCCCCTAAAGGTGACAAGTTCTGTTATCTGCTAAGGTTGATGTTTCCTTGTACTAACAATGCAGCTAAGTATAAAGCTTTACTTCATGGCCTCTGGGTGGCTAAGGAGATGAACCTGAGCCGGGTTCAATATCTATGCGACTCGGATCTCGTGGCCCAACAAGTTTCAGGCACGTGGGATTCCAAGGACCCGCGGATGGCGGCTTATCGTCAGGCGGTGGATATCATCATTGGTCACTTCAAGGGGTATCAGGTGGATCATATTGATCGTCGCGGAAACGAGGCGGCTGATGCATTTTCAAGGCTGGGTTCCTAGCGAAAGCCGGTGCCACCTAATGTGTTCTTGGACGTGCTACATCACCCGTCAGTCAAGCTACCTTTGGAGGAAGACTTGGCTATACCTGACCCGGAGGAGCAGCTGGTGGCGGCTCTGCATGCTATCCCCAACTGGACGTTGCCTTACCTAGCGTACTTGACTCGTGGCGAGTTACCTAAGGATGAGACCTTGGAATGACAGATCATCAGGCGATCTAAGTCTATGAAAATCATCAATGGTGAGTTACATAAGTGCAGTGTTACCGGCGTTTTTCAACGTTGTGTTTCACCTAAATAATGTAAAGAAATCTTGAATGAGATTCACGCTGGTGATTGTGGTCATCATGCTGGCTCAAAATCTCTAGTGGCCAAGGCCTTTCGACATGGTTTCTTCTGGCTGATGGCTCATAAGGATGCAGAAGACTTGGTTCTCAAGTGCGATGGATGTCAGAAGTTCGGTCAGCGTGCTCACGTGCCGGCTCAGGAGTTGCGAATGATTCCAATCACCTGGCCATTTGCAGTCTGGGGGCTTGATATGGTCGGGCCCTTCAAGAGATCCAAGGACATGAAGACCCACCTCTTGGTGGCAGTGGACAAGTTTACCAAGTGGGTGGAGGCTGAGCCGGTCAGCAAGTGTGACGCGGCTACGGTGGTCAGTTTGTCAGAAAATTGATCTACCGCTTTGGTTACCCTCATAGTATCATCACAAATAACGGTACGAACTTATCCAAGGGGGCTATGCAAGCGTTCTATGAAAGTGAGCACATCCGACTTGACGTTTCTGCAGTTGCTCATCCACAATCCAATGGTCCAGAAGAGCGTGCTAACCAGGAAACCTTGAGAGGCATCAAACCCCGGCTTATGGTTCCTTTACAGCGAACGCCGGGTTGTTGGGTAGAGGAGTTGCCATCAGTCTTATGGAGCATCAGAACTACTCCCAACAGATCAACATGCTATACGTCTTTCTTCATGGTTTATGGCGCAAAAGCCGTGTTACCAAGCGATATACGTCATGACTCGCCACGGGTGGCGGCTTACGTTAGGTCGATTCCTGTCAGACCGTTTGCCATGAGGGCTCTAATCTTGGTGAAAGCCGGAGCATACTTCGCTCGTGCGGAGGCTGACATTCGGTCTGGGAGTTCGGTCATGGTGCGGAGCCGGGTAGGACGATAACCCGACAGTGGATGTTCTCCTTCTGGAGAAGTGTCTTTGCAGTAAAACCAAGTTCTATTCCAATCCTTGCGGTGACTTGGCATTTGAACAGCTGGAAAAGCCAATCCCGTCTTCTTTGGATGGAGACTCCGCCAAGTTCCAAGCTTGGGCCAGCCGCCACTTCCATCTGGCGGTTGACGTAGAAAAACTCGCGGAAGTGGTCAACTGACGGATCTTCTTGTAAGTAAGCTTTGCAAAGGATTTGGAAGTTGCACATATTGGAGACAGAGTTGGTCGCAATGTCCGGAGGATGCATCTTAAAAAATGGAGGACGTCTCGGAAAAATTTAGAGCCGAGCGGGCTGAAACCGCGCGCAAGGTGATCAGCGAATATAATGATTTCACCCTCTTGAGGGATGGGTTTCTTCTCTTGACCTGGAACCTTCCAATGAATAACATCCTTAGCCGGCAAAGTTCTTGCGTCTATGAAATCCTGCAGGAATCCTTCAGAGACTGTAGAGCCGACCCAACTACAAGAAGAAGATGCCCGAGACATGATGGCGGGTTAAGACTGCGAAAGGTAGTGGTACGCGGCGGGTTAAAAAGTGATACACAGCTAGGACGGATGACGAATTTAAGTACTATGATGCTAAGCCGCCGGTACAGTTTATTGGAAGAGCGGAAAGTTTTGGCGGCGGGTTAAGGTGGACAAAGCCTAGATGCAAAAAATCTCTAAGGTCCTATAAACAGGTTTTACGAGATAAACTGAAGCAGCAAGATGTACGAGCAACGGAAAAATAGGTTTATTTTAGCCCTAGCGAGGAACTGAGGAAGAACAACCAAGTCTAAACACATGAAGGGGAAACAACTATAGATCTATGCTGGGCTGTTGGTGATTCTACATGACCTGCCGCCGTAGGAAGACAAATGTTGCGAGATTCACGGAGTTACTCGTCGGTTGGCATTGCAGAAAAAGCTTGCGCTCTAATGGGGCCGATGAACTCAATGGTTTTTGAAGTACTAAGCTACGGATCTAAGGAGGGAAGAAAGACATACCAGATGGGACGCGGCAAACATGGGCGAAAATCTGGTCCGTTCAGGTTGATGCTGCGGCATGGGTTGATGACGGTGACGGAGCTTCACCAGCGCGGCGGAGCTCAGGGGAGATGGCGTTGAGAGGAAGAAGAAGAATTGGGGGCAGCGGAGGAAATGAGAGAACCCCTCGCGGTCCTATTTAAGAGATTGGAAGGCCAAAGGGGCGCGGGAATCAAGGCGGCAGATACTGACCGACCAAGACGGACGCCTCGATTTTCGAGCTAACAGTTTTAATGAAAGATATGTTACGCACGTCACGGAATCTTTTTGGCATATTCAATATGACGTCACGGCGGGTTACGTATTTTCTTTTCAGGTGATGGAGTGTGAGACTAGCCGCCAAGTGAGTTTGAAGATTGACATGAGCAGGCTCAAATCAACGTGGGGCCTAATGCCGGGGATATAACCCCATGGTAAGACCCGCCCAGGTGGGGCCGAGTCATACCTGGCGGCTCATAATCCAGACCAATGAGGCAGGCCGAAGGACGTAGGCCTGGCTATACGGCGGTTTACCAAGATGGGCCAGGACAAAGGCCCAGACAGAAGATGGTATGAAGACCCGGGTGGTTAAGCCGCCCGAAGACGGTTTGCCCAAGATGGCAAGGCGGCTTAGAGGCAGGATTGACTACGTTGTAAGAGTCGGTGTAGGACTCGTGTAACCCATGGCCTCGACCTCCTATATAAAGGCGATATCCTGAGGCAGCTTAGACAGAAACCAATCCATCGAGAACTAGGTCAAGCGAATCCGCTCCCTTGTAATCGATACTCCAATCAATACAACACAAGAAGGACGTAGGCTTTTACCTCTTATTGAGGGTCCGAACCAGGGTAAACTCGTGTCCCTCATCTCAAGCAACCCCTTCAAGTCCATCACCTTAGCGATGGCCTCGAACCTAAGTCTTCGGACATCTGTCGTGACAAAACCACGACGGGACCCGAGGCGCTCCAGTTTCCCGTCGAGACAAACATCGCCTCCAGCTTGACCACGACCTCCTCTCCTTGCCCTAAGTGAGGCGGTATGCCCCCTCTTCCGTTTCCCCCTTGCCATCGTGTCGCTAAACATCTGTGCTCATGGATCTGCCCATGTCGTCATCGCGCTCTCGTAGCTGCGGCAAAAGCCGTGTTCTTTTTCCCGTGCGCGGCTGTTGCTTCGTTGCCGTGCTTTTGGGGTAGAATTTCCAAAGGAATCCAGTGGTGCAATTTGTTTTGTCATTTGTGCAAGTTTGCAAAATGTCATTTTTGTCCCAACCTGCCACTTTGTATTTTTCATATGATTTAACCTATGCAACATATGTGAAACTTGTCAACATGAACATGCTAGTGTTTTGTGGGTACTAGGCCTTGGTATTTTTGTTTGGCATGATAAGCTTGTGGACTGGTGGGTATCTTGCTACAAAGTAGCTAAGAAAAATGACTGATTTCATCATGCTAAATATTTCTAAGTCCGAGAATCTGTAGTTATTTTAATGCTATGTTTAGAGGAGGTTACCAAGTGTTCTGTTGTGGTTTTAGCTCATGCTCGGTGCTAGTGTTTTGTAGTAGATGTTGTCCTCTGTATACCTGTTAAGTTCATGCCATGATATGACCTCTAGGTTATTTTTTTGCTATTGTACAGTTGCTATCATGTTAACACAGATTCTCTCAAACTGTAATTTTCACTAAATCCCTAGAAAACTGTTTCATCATGCCATCTTGTGAGCTTCATTGCTTAGTGATCCTTGCTTCCTTTCAAGTTTGTGTAGATTGATGATTTATTAAGCACGTTGTTTAGATTCTGTACCTACTTCGGTTGTGGCTGGAAACCTCCTGTAGCTTTGGATATGTGTTGAGCAAGTTGCTATGTTGCTGTTTTGGACAGGATGTGTGTGGTTTTGTTTTGTGACTTGTGTGAGCTATGGTCCATAGTTTTGCTTGATCTTTGGCTCTATTGTTGCCAGTTTTTTTATTTCCTATCCAGTGGCTACCTTGGAACACCAAGGAATTATTGAGACTAAAACCGACGTCCGCGTACACAGCCGTGTACATATCCGAGTATTACTCCTAAGTAGAAACCGACTAGGGTTAGCACTTGGACAGTTTGGCTCCTTTATATACCCATGTAACCCCATGATGTAAACCAACCAGATCAAAGAGAAAAATAAAGCAAGGCTTGATGTGGGCCTTTAGCCATAATACCGATTAGCATTTTTCCCATCGCCACTTACACACGGATACCGTCGACGACGCCGACGATCAGCTCGATCTAGCTAGCCCAGGCTACGACAAGACGTGCATAGGCACTGTTCATCAATTAAGCAGTGTGCTTGTGTTCTTGCTAGCTTGTACGTATGTACACAACTCCTGGGTGATTTGATCTAGGGATCAAAACCCAACAATTGGTATCAGAGCCTCGACAATCTACGATCTACGATGACGGACAGCGACGCTAAGTCGGTCAAGTCCAGCAATGGCGGTTCCAAGGCGAACAAGAATGGCGACAAGGTGAAGAAGGGCGGCAAGTCAGCGACCAGTGGTGGAGGAACGGGCGGCGCCAATGTCTGGGCGCATCGCAACATCCCATCCAGTACCCGATGCTCACCGACACCAACTATGGCGTGTGGGCGGTGAAGATGAAGATTATTCTCCAAACTCTTTGAGTGTGGCAGGCAATCACAGACAATGATGTTGGCAAGGAGTGCGACGAAGGTGCCATGGCCGCCATAGCCCAGTCTGTGCCAGATTCCGTGCTGATGACATTGGTGGAGTTCGAGACGGCAAGAGAGGCGTGGAACGCACTCAAGGAGATGAGGATAGGAGAAGATCGCGTCACCAAGGCACGGGCACAAGTGCTGAAGCGCCGATTTCATAAGTTGCATATGGAGGAAACTGAAACGGTGAACGACTATGCCATGCGTCTTACTACATTGGTGGGAGAGATCCGCATGCTTGGTGCAAAGCTCGATGAGACCGAGATTGTGGAGAAATTTTTCAGTTCGGTGACTGACAAATTCATGTACATCATCGGCACGCTCGAGCAGCTTTATGACATCAACGACATGACCATAACAGAGGCGATCAGACGCCTGTGTACATGGGAAGAGAATGTTCGTGGTTGTTGGAAAGGCAACGGAGGAGGTAGCAACCAACTGATGTACTCGCGCGCAGATTGGGAGTCCCCAAGTAGAAAAGGAAGACATGATGGCAATGAAGGCTCAGGCAATGCAATGCGTAGCGGACAAACCAAAGAAGGCAAAGGAAAAGTCAAGCCACAAGGTCGTGGTAAGGCGGACCGATCTAAAGGACGGAAGCAATGTAACTTGGATATGTCCGAGGTCAAGTGCTATAACTGCAACGAGATGGGTCACTTTGCAAAGGATTGTCCGGAGCCTGACAAGCGGGAGATCAAGGCAAATTTGGCGAAGCAGGAAGACGAAGGTCCAGATCTTCTGATGGCCGAAGTTTGTGATCTCACTGAAACGGTGGTTGTGAAACCAAATCAGAAGGTGCTACTTCATGAGAAGAAAGTGACAGTGAAGCTATCCAGGGATCACAACGTGTCGTGGTATCTTGACATGGGTGCCAGTAACCACATGACGGGGTGCAAGGATAAATTCCTCGAGCTGGAATATGATGTTGAAGGTTCGGTCAAGTTTGGTGATGGTTGAAATGTGGAGATTTGTGGGCAAGGACCTGTCCTCTTCGAGGGTCTCACAGGCGAACATCGCATACTCACCGGAGTGTACTACATCCCACGGCTTCGCAACAACATCATCTCTATCGGGAAGCTTAACGAGAATGGATGCAAGGTGGATATCAAGAACGGAGTGATGACGATCTTCGACAACCTCCAAAACGTGCTAGGTCGTGTTAATCGGAACAGGCTCTATATCCTCAACCTTGATCAATCTCAACCGGAGTGTTGGCTCGCCAAGAGTGATGATGATTAGTGGTTATGACGTGCTAGATTTGGACATGTTAACTTTTACGCCTTGAAGGAGATGTCATAGATGGAGATGGTATCGAGGATGCCATTTATCGACCATGTTGATCGAGTATGTGATGGGTGCTTGGTTGGAAAACAGCATCGTAGGCCGTTCCCTGCTCAGTCTACCTATCGTGCAAGTAATGCACTTGAGCTGCTCCATGGTGATCTATGTGACCCTATCACCCCATCAACTCACGCAGGAAAGAAGTACTTCTTCCTTGTGGTAGATGACTACTCGAGATATATGTGGGTCGTTCTCCTACGATCTAAAGAAGAGGCATTTGAAGCGTTCAAGAAGCTGAAGGCTACAACGGAGATGGAACACAAGTTGAAGGTTCGCGCTCTACGGACAGATCGTGGCGGGGAGTTTACGTCGAACGAGTTCAACGACTACTGCGAGAAGATTGGCATAAAAAGATTCCTCACGGCACCTTATACGCCACAGCAGAACGGGGTTGTTGAAAGGCATAATCGAACCATCATTGACATGGAGTTTACTGAAGAGCAAGAACCTACCGGGGATTTTTTGGGGAGAAGTTGTCTCAAGGGCGGTCTATCTTCTCAATCGGGCTCCAACGAAGGCGGTGATCGGCAAGACACCGTATGAAGCAATTTACGTACATAAGCCGAATGTGTCTCATCTATGGACGTTCAGTTGCGTGGCACATGTGAAGACGGCGGAGCCGCATCCCTCAAAGCTTGCCGACCGTAGCACCAAGATGGTGTTCATCGGATACGAGAGGATTTCCGACACCAAGGCATACCGCATCTACGATCCACAAACCAAGCATATACGGATTTCACGCGATGTCGTGTTTGAAGAAAACAAAGCGTGGAGTTGGAGCGTAGCAGCCAACGATGCTACAAATGGTAACATATTCACAGTTGAGTTTCCTGATGATGATGCAGGGGAAGACATCCAGGTGGTTGGTAAGACGCTCAACCAATGTGACCATCATGGTGCCGACAACGACGATGACGCACATGGGTCACAAAGTGATAGCGACAACAACGTGCACGGCATAGGCGGAGATCTCGGCGACGACATCAACAATGAGGCGCATAGTGACAACGACAATCAATATGATGGTCACGGTCACAATGACTACGCCGACGACACGGATGTGGACGACACGCCCCAGACTCGTTGCGAAGGGCTACGTACAAAGTCAAGGAGTTGACTATAATGAGGTGTTTGCACTGGTTGCTCGACTCGAGACAGTGAGTGTCGTGGATTTGTCACGGCAGTTGTCCAGGTTAACGGACTTAGGTTCGGAGCGATCGCGATTAGGTGGCAGCTTGAGAGGGGTTAATCGGAATCGAGAGACGTGGAGTTTACCCAGGTTCGGCCCCTCCGATGGAGGTAACAGCCTACGTCCTCCTTGTCTGGTATTGATGATGAAAGGAGATCTCTCTGTTACAAGGGTGCTGATTTTCTACCTCTCATCTCGAGAGTCTCTAATCTCTTGTCTATCTAAGACCTGTCTATTGAGACGTCTAAAAACTTGACCCTCTCGGGGTGACCCGTCCCTCCTTATATAAGCTGAAGGGGCGGTTTACATGTAGAGCCTGAGTCGGATTGAGACTCCCTATTGCAATTTCCCATCATGGGCTTCTCTTCCTGGGCTTCGGAGTCACCGGGCGGCTCACGTTGGGCGGCTTACACCGGATACTCATCTTCAAGGACTCATCTTCAGGGACTTACAACCGGAGAGTCATCCGGGGACTCACCGGAGTGTCATTCGGGGACTCATAACCGAAGAGTCATCCGGGGACTCACCGGAGAGTCACCCGGGGACTCACAGCCGGAGAGTCATCCGGGGACTCTCAACCGGAGAGTCATCCAGGGACTCACAGCCGGAGAGTCATCCGGGGACTCACAACAGGAGAGTCATCCGAGGACTGACAGCCGGAGAGTCATCCGGGGACTCACAGCCGGAGAGTCATCCGGGGACTCACAACTGGAGAGTCACCCAGGGACTCACCGGAGAGTCATCCAGGGACTTACAGCCGTAGAGTCATCCGGGGACTCACAACCGGAGAGTCATCCGGGGACTCACAACCGGCCGGGTCATAACTGTCTCCCGGGTCATACCGCGGGGTATATCCCCGACATTATCCCCCGGGTTAGCTTGAATTTATTCATGGTAAGATCTGCATATGAATGAGGCGTCTTTGAAAATCATCTTTCTTGTCAATGTCCTTTGAAAAATATCAGGAATAGAATACTCATACGCCATTGAGTCGGCTTCCAATACTCTTGGCGGGTCATCTCCGTCGGGTCATAATTATTGATGATGCCGAGTCAAATAACTAGAATCCAGCTGACTTGATAAAAATATTGGGATGAAAATCCATCTGATGTAAAACCGTACTTCCATTGTTGTGAAGCAGGGCGGCTTATATAAAATCTGGCGGGTTATGATCTTTTGATAACGCCGGGTCATAAATATTGGTGACGCCGGGTCTAACAACTGAACTCCATAATTAACATCTTGAAAATTCTCCTCAAAGTTTTTGATATATCCATATTACCTGTAGCCCCCAAGCTCCGAGATTATCCATGATAACTTGGTGCTTTGCAATAATATTTTGGACTGTGTAGCCCCCAGGTGTCGGGTTGTCCTGCCTGCAGCAACCTGGGACTTATAACTATCTTATACCTTATGAAACTTCAGCATGTGTAGCCCCCAAGGGCCGTCTTATCAGAATGTGATGCGCCGGGTCTTTCAGTTTGAACCTCATAATCTGCTAAATAGCTGAATACTGTAGCCCCCAAGTGTCGGGTTAGTAAAAATTACTGGGCTGGGACTTAGAAAAATATAGAAAGGCCGGCTCATCTCCTTGAGATAATATGGTCTTTCACACAATGTAATGATTTTGAAAACCGGCTTGCATTAGCCCCCAAGTGTCGTGGTGCGTGCTTGGAGCGACATGGGACTTTGCATATTTGATATAAACTGGACTTGAATAGTGTAGCCCCCAAATGTCGGGTCGCCTGCTTGCGGCGACTCGGGACTACGCAAGAATAATATGACTCGCCACAGTTCATTGAATGAATCCTTGACCATGGTTGTAATATAACCCGGAATGAATATCCTTGAATAATTCCTTTGTCTTTGACATGAAATCCCTGCTCGTGGTTTGCGATGCAACCCGGCAAATATATATTTGAAGAAATCCATGAGTGTTGTAGATTACTACAGAGCACAATTGAAGAAATTCGAGAACCGACCAATTATATGACACGGCATTTATATCTGATAGGGCGGCTCTTGATATAATAAGTTCCCTGAGCTGGCTTGAAAACCCCAATCATTTAGTACTAGTTATCATAAACCATGAAGATCCAGCCAAGTTAGCTATTAAAGATACATTTGCTCTTGCAGCACAGTGTCTCATATTTAAGAGATAAAATCTGCAAAAATAAACAAGACAGAATATATTATGCATTGTTGTGAGGTCGGCTTGAAAAAGCACAAACCAGAGAGTTTATAACATTGCTCCTTCTTTCATAATTTTGCTCTGATCCGGTTTGATAAGCCGGCATGACATGTGAATATGATGCAATGTATGATGCAATGTATGATGCAATGTGTAATGTGATGTTAACTTATCAACTTTTTTGGCGTAAACGCCGGTTGTTTTAGGGTTAGATAAGCTACACCCGGAGGTGGCAAGCCCCCTTTGACAACCGCGGCTAATCGTGTTAACCGGAGATGGCATAAAGTCGGCCGATAGGGAGTTAGAAGCGATACCCGTCGGTAAGAAGCCCCCTTCAGCAATACGGCATATGACGCCGATGGGTAGGCATTAGAAGCTGTACCCGAAGGTAAGAAGCCGCCCTTGCCATGACTCATTTTCCTGAGCCGGTTTTTATGGTGTTTGACACCGGTGGGTAGGCGTTAGAAGTTGTACCGGCTAAAGGTAGGAAGCCGCCCTCGCCACGGCTCATTTGCTGAGGCGATTTATTTGTGGCATAACGCCTGGTGCCGTGACTCATTTCCTGAGCCGGGCTTTTGTGCACCATCTTGTAAGCTGCCATCTTGTATGAAGAAACGGCAGAAGCTCCAAGTGACTTTATGATGATCCAATAAATCTGGGCACCCATGTTTTAATGGTGCATCACGGCTATTCGTCCTCTTGGGCAACTTTTAATCTTCTGCCAAAGACGTAGTAGCCCCCAGAGCCGAGTTAATTTTGCCATGACCTGGGGTTCTCGTTGGAAACGACCAAATGAGTCTTGTCCTGTTTGTATCCCCTGAGTCTTAAGTTGACTTGAAGAAGCGACTTGAGAATCTCCCCTAAAGGGTGATGTTGATATTGGATGGTTATAGATGATCCCGTATGATTTGTTTCAATGATCCGGTTGATGGTTCGTCCCGGCTGGTTGTTGAAGTGAACCAAACTGAAATGGCGGCGGCTTGTGCGCCTGCCCGTTGGGCGGCTCATATAGGCGTGCACTGTACTGATATGTCGACGTGGATCCGACCGCAGGCGACATCTTGCGCGTGTGCGTTTGGGCAACTCATATAGGCGAGCACCGCACTAATATGTTGTAGATCAGGCTGTGGGCGGCGTCTTGCGCGCGTCCGTTGGGCGGCTCGTACTAATGTATGTAGCCACTGGTGTGTTGATATAGTCATAAAAACCAACCGTGGCATTGTAAACTAGCGCTGCTTGTGAAGGACACCACGGCATTGTAAGCCGACGCGGATGATGAGAGACGGCCATGGCATTGTAAGCCCACGCGGTCGCGGGAGATGGCCACGCCGTCGTAAGCCGTCACGGATCACGAGAGACAGCCATGACGCTGTAAGCCGGCATAGATGGTGAGAGTCGGCCACGGCGTTGTAAGCCGTCGCAATTGGTGAGTCGCCCGTGGTGTCGGAAACCAGCATGGACGGTAAGTCGCCCTGGCGTTGTTAAGCCGGCACGATCGTGAAAGACGGCCATGGCGTTGTAAGCCGGTGCAGTCGGATGAGTTGGTCGCGGGCGTCATCAGCTGGCACGGTCGATTGGATCATCCGCGGGTGTTGTAAGCCGGTGCAGACGGATGAGTCGGTCGTGTGTTGATGTAGACCGGATCGCAGGAGTAGCGTGCACGCGTTTGTTGAGCAGCTTGTGCAAGCAAGCGTGGTCCCGGCGACTTGATGTAGACCGAACCACAGGGGCAGCTTCAGGCGGTGAGGGACCACGGCGGGTTGCCGAGGCGACGTCCCTGGAGTTTTTTTAGGAGGTAGCCCCCGATTGCTTTATTCGACAACCGGTCCTTTCTTGGACAGTCATTGCTGACCCCCTCTCTACCTCTGGTGGGCCCCAAGTAGCCGGTATGTGAGGGCCATGGCCAGAGCGGCGGCTGGTTGCACGATGCGGCAGGAGAGGCGCTTGGCAGGTCGCGCGATGCGGCAAGAGAGGCGCCGGCTGGCCGCGGTTCACAGCTGGAAAGGCGTCGGCTGGCCACGGCAGGAGAGGCGCCGGCCGGTCGCGGTAGGAAAGGCGCCGGCTGACCGTGGCAGGAGAGGCGCCTGGCGGGTCGCACGATGCGGCAGGAGAGGCGGGACAGGCGGAGGCGAAGGCCGCACCGGCGGCTCGGAGGAACGACGACACGGGGGGAGCGGCGCGGCGGCTCGCAGGTATCCGGCCCGATGTGGGCGAGACGAAAGAGGATGCAAGGCGTGCGCACGGCCGGCGGATGGGCGACTCGGAGGCCGCGGCGCTCGCGGAGGCGGCGAGCCCGACTCGGCGCTAGTGGCGACTCATGGATGGGTGCGAAGTCGATAGCGAGCATGCGGGTCGGCCACGACGACTAAGGCGCAACGCGATAGCAGAGACGAGGAGAGGTGGAGGCCGAGCCAAGCGACAGAGAGGTGGCAGAGCGAAACGGCGGAACCTTGTCGGCTCAGAGCTGTGGCAGGCGAATAGGGCCATGTGGAGATGTGCTAGACACACAACCGGCCGGGGCTGCCATAGAGCCAACGCGGGCACACGCGCGTGCGAGCCATAGTAGGGCCGGGAGCAGTCACGCGGCGCACAAAGCCACCGCAATGTCTCAGGCGTGCCGGCGACTCAGGCGCGGAGCCGGATGAGCGAGGCGAGGACGGTAGGCGGGTCGGCGACTCAGGCGAGGCGGGCCGGCGACTCAGGTACGGAGCCGGAGGAACGAGGCAACGACGGCGATTCGCACGCGCAGTAGCGCAGCGGGAGCACCGGCTGGTCGAGGTATGTCAAAGGCAGAAGCTGGCACCGCGGCAGATGCGAACCGGCAAAGGCCTCACTCATGGAGGTGAGGGGCAGTGTTGAGTCGCAGAGGAACGGGAGCTAGGCAGTGGCGAGGAGCAGTATCAGCTCAAGGGAGAGGCGCTGGGCCGCGACCAGCATCATGGTGGCTGTCCCTTTTTCTTTTTCTGTAGGAGTCTGAGTCCGTGTCAAGCAAGATCTTGTTGATTTTTCTTCACGTGATGAAGTGGTAAAGTCTTAATTGGCTTTGCTCAATCCATGGGTCACCATAGCGGCCACTCCTGAAGTCCTGATCGGAAACAACTTTTTGAAGTTGACTTCCACTTATATTCAGACTGGACACTCCTTATGATGATGAGTCTTGGCTGATTCCGATAGCGCATCTGTAGGAACGCACAAGGTATTACCTAGAGGATGTAGCGCGCAGTTTGTCCAGACGAGGAGCGATGGCAATGTCAAGCCCCCGGACTGTATGGCTTATAATTTTCTTCAAATCTTTTGCAGTAGATACATGCACATGTTGTTCCGTTAGCTCAGCCGAGAGCCTTACGATGATAGAAAATTTGTTCCATGACAGTGAGAGTGCTCCTAGCTTTGGCAGCACAAGAGGATTGGAAGGTTCATCATATGGATGTTAAATCCGCTTTCCTCAATGATGATCTCACAAAAGAAGTGTATGTGGAACAACCCCTCGACTACGAGAAGAAAGGCGAAGAAGAGAAAGATTGCAAGCTCAAGAAGGCACTTTACAGACTGAAGCAAGAGCCAAGATCTTGGAATTCAAAGTTAGACCAAAGTTTGGTCTCGCACGGGTTCAAAAGATTTCTCCTCGGGGATCCGAAAGACGGTCTATCAAGCACGGAAGAAGAGGTGAAGATTGAAGACAAGACCAAGAAGAAGTGTTGTCGTCAAGCTACGGATGAGCCGACGACAATAAAAACGATCCCTCAAATACTATGAAGAACGGCAAAAGCAATAATGCCTATAAGTAGTAGTCGATGTATTTGGGATCCAGGTCATACCGAGGACGTCATGTTTCACGGGGTGAATATTGGGACTAAACCCGGCATCCACGTACACAGCCGTGTACGTATCCGAGTATTACTCCCAAGTAGAAACCGACTAGGGTTAGCACTTGGACATTTTAGCTCCTTTATATACCCATATAACCCCATGATGTAAACTAACCAGATCAAAGAGAAAAATAAAGCAAGGCTCAATGCGGGCCTTTAGCCATAATACCGATCAGTGATTTTTCCATCGCCACTTATGCACGGATACCATCGACGACGCCGACGATTAGCTCGATCTAGCTAGCCCAGGCTATGGCAAGACGTGCATAAGAGCAAGACGTGCATAGGCACTATTCATCGATTAAGCAGTGTGCTTGTGTTTTTGCTAGCTTGTATGTATGTACACAACTTCTGGGTGATTTGATCTAGGGATCAAAAGCCAACAGGAATAGCCCATAGCCTTCTCCTTTTGTGTGATTACATCTGTAACCTTCCGTACCTTACCATGAGCATAGCGTGACAACCGTTACTCCGTTTACTATGTTCCACATATGAATTTGCATCAATTTCTCATGACGCATCCATATTTGCCATCTTCATGCATGTTCATACAACTAAACATGTGGTTCTGTCTAGAATACTAAACAACTTAATATTTGCATGTGGAACATGACTAGCTTAGGCTGCCATGTCAAATGCACTAATTTGGACATGCATCATCTTGTTTGTGCATTGAATATTGGGTTGTATGTTTATTGGTATTATTTCTCTTTGGGTAGACCTGAGTGTCCATCCTGAGTACGAGGAACCCGGAGAGAACGTCCACGAGGAACCAGCTCTGTATCCCGCAAAAGACCCATCAGGCAAGATGATCGTACCCAGATCCCGACACTATTTTTGCTTTGCTAGATGTCTCGCTCTTATCATTATGTTTTCATTACATAACACTTGCATGTACAACCTCGTACAATGCCATGAAAGCCTCTAATCCCTCCACTACCTAGCAAACCTTGTTTGGCTAAGTTAGCGCTCCTCAGCCCCTCTTATAGCATTCTTAGTTGCAGGTGCAGGTTGTTTCCATGTGATAACATGGATACCTGGAGATATCACAATATTTATTGCTATTTAATTTAATGCACCTATATATCTTGGTAATGTGGAAGGCTTGGCCTTTTGCTCGGTGTTCTGTTCCACTTTTATCGCCATAGTTATTTGTTATCGGTGTTATGTTCCATATTTTGCGCTCCTAACATGCTCGGGGTAGTTATGGGGACCCCCTTGATTATCGTTTGAGATTAGAGCTTGTCTGGCAAGACCCAACATTGGCACTATTTGCTTAACAACCTAATAAAAATGCATAGGGCTTTGCAACCCCATGGATAATTAATCAACAATCCGGGCCAGTGCTCCTCATGAGTGTTGGTCCAACCCAGAGCACTGTACGGGGCCAACCCGGGGCAACTCGAGAGATCTCTATCAGACCTCCGTACGCATCGCTTATCCGTCGTGTCCTGAGAATGACATACGTGGCTCTTATCGGGTTTGTCGACACGTCGGGCAGTCTTGCTGGACTTGTTTTTATCTTTCTCGAATGTCTTGCGCTAGGAATTCCGTTTTGGTTCGGGCTATCTCAAGGTGTGATTTTCCAGTGGAATTGCCTAGGAATATCACGAGATTCGTGGTCGAGGTTATTCTCACGGCATGTGGTTATTTTGTGATGGATGAGTTGGAGCACCCCTACAGGGTTTAATCTTTTCGGAAAGCCGTGCCCGTGGTTATGTAGCAACTTAAAAAAATGTTTAACAACCAGTTATAGCAAACTTGAAGTAAACTCTAATAAAATCCACCAACCGTGTGCGTAACCGTGATTGTCTCTGCTCGTGAACATGAACCAAGAGAGAACACAGTGGGGTTATGTTTGACGTAAGTAGGTGTTCAGGATCACTTAGTGATCATGCTAGTTCTCGACTGTTATGCGTAGGCCACCATATTACTTCTTGTCATCGTAAGTTAGCCACTCAAATAAATGCTTAGGTGCTTGCTGCAACCTCACCACTTACCCCTCCAAACCCAACAGCTTACATAGTCTCGGTACCCGAGTTACATGATTGTTGAGTCCCCTGTGGCTCACAGATTACAACACTAGAGGTACAGGTTCCATCGACGACAGCTCTGTTGATGTGTCACAACTTCAGTGGGAGCATGATGAAGAACGTGGCCGGATGTATGTTACATACCCCGACGAGTAGAGAGGCAACGTGGTCGTGATCCCTATGGCAACAAGGTAGTTTAAATTATTATTTTTGTCGTTTGTTTTCGTCCGTAATCGGACTCTGTCTTCTGGATGTTGTATGAATAAATTGTGTGACTTGTAAGATAACTTGTGGCGAGTGTAAGCCAACTCATATACTCATATTTTCCTACATGCATTGCAATTTACTGCTCTTGCCAACGATGAGAAGCACTTATATCCCTGTCGAGGCTGCAAGGCTTAATCGGGATAGAACCACATCTTGGACGTCACAATGTGCATGGTGCAAGCTTGGCCCGCGGAAGCCTCCATGTGCATGCATGGGGTTTTGTGACTGTTTTTCCGTGCTTGAGCTAGCTGTGGCTCCGATGTCTACACGCAGGTACACTGTGGGATTTATATAACCACTCTCAAAGATTTGGTTTGGCAAACTGACATCGACCGGAAGAATCACACGGAAGGAGTTTATGGAGATTATTAGCTAGCGAGGATAAGCTTTGAATAACAATATATGTGAAGTCAAATGCAAATGAAGCGAGAGGCGATCTTACTTTTAAACTAGTATTGGAAGAGATCTTAGATATGACAAGTATATTGGAGCGATCTTGGTTTTAAACCTATGCACTTCCGAGTTGCTTGCATTCATTTAGTATTTTGTTGAAATTAATCATAAAGCACTGCATGAATCATCTATATCTATATGTATATCAATATAAAAAGTTTCAAAAGGCTGGATCCAACCAATCTTGACCAACAAACCATGTCAATCCAATGATCCAGATTTTTTCAATGACGAGTGCTCAACATGTTTAACATGCAGTTAATACCATACAAATATTAGCACTTTTTTACATGAACATGCAATTAATATCCTACCTAATGTCATTGTCTGATTAATATATTTATCTGTTCCATATAAGTTTTTTTGCGGGGGAAATAAAATTTACATTACTCAAGGAGACTTCTCAGCCTTAGCCAGATTTACAACAAAGTTCATCCCGCACGCAATCCATACTGCTTTGCGTGGGTTTCTACGGCCATAGGCAGCCAACTCATGACTAACCATGTTTTGAAAACAAATACAGTGTATAAAAGTAATCTCCCTAGCAGCAAGGTTGGCCATTCTACGGATCTCCTCAACTAGTGCATGACGTACCGACCTATCACGCGTCCAGTTTGTGAGCATGGATACCGCCTCTGTGTTGTCCATCGCAACCAAGATCGGTAAATCAGTCTGATACAAGGCCAACTCCAGTCCTGCTCTACATGCTGCTAGTTCCGCCTCCAAAGCATTATCGCATGTGCGAAGCTCCCTGCATGCACTATATATAATTTTCCCTCTGTATCTCGCAATATCATCCTTTCGCCCGCCGGTCCCGTAGCCGCGATATAACTGCCGTCTATGTTCAACTTTGCCCAACCCTGCGAGGGTGGGGACCTGTTCATGCACTCCTAAGGTTCCTTCCGTGCCTTGGCACGCAATGGTGAGATTGAGACCACCATCATCCCCTTCTCTAGATCGCCCTTGGGATGCTCATGTATGCACATGAGTGAAGTGATATACCCATGTAAAAACCGGCGGGAGGCTTCGACGGGAGGGGGCGGCTTGTCATGGGTGATCTCATTGCGGACATGCCAAACTCTCCATATGGTCATGAGCACCACCAATCTTGTCGTCTCATCCAAGGGATCCAACAACGAAAAGACCCACTATGGGCCTATGTTCATCCATGTTGGGAATATTCCAGTCCAAGGCCATGACACGCCAGAGGTATTTTGCCAAGGGTCACCTACAAAGCGCATGGAAACCGTCCTCCCGTTCCATACCACATAGGGGACACATGTTAGTAAGCTCGAGATGTCATGAGGCTTTATTGGCCCATGTAGCAAGTGAGTTGGTGACGATTCTCCAAGCGAACACTCGTACCTTCGGGGGAGCAGGGCACCCCCATATGATCTTCCAGATGGCGCAACGACCATCTGGTGCCCTACTCATGGCGGAAGCCAATGGACGCTCGTGCTCATCCATGGCTAGGCGGTAGGCAGACCGAACGGTGAAGATACCGTTCCTCTTGGGTGCCCATGGAATGATGTTGTTCGTGATGCATGGTGAAGTACGGATGCTGGTGATGATGTCTACATCCGCTGGGAGGAAGTAGCAGTGAAGAAGGTCCACGCGCCAGGATCCATGTCCATCCATTAGGTCTGCCACCCTCCTAAGGCGGCATGTACCCTGTGGGGATATGGGCTGGCGTGACGGCTCCCTAGGCATCCACCGGTCACGCCATATGCGAATGTCCCGCCCATTCCCGACGCGCCAAATGATTTCCATCTTCATGAGGTCGAGGCCATGCTGAATTGCCTGGCAAGTCAGGGAGGCGTTCCTTGAGAAGACCGTGTCCTGGAGGCGCCCTTCGGGGAAGTACCACGCTTTGAGAACATGTGCACATAAACTGTTAGGGTTGGTTAGCAGACGCCAGGCCTGTCTAGCAAGGAGAGTCTGGTTAAAAAGGCAGAAATCTCTGAATCCCAAACCACCCTTGCTTTTCTGAGCATGTATCTTGGGAAGTGTCAACCAATGTGATTTCCGCTTTCCCTCCTTAGCACCCCACCAAAAGTTTGGAACCATCATGTTTAAGTCATCACAAACGGACATAGGCAATTTGAAAACACCCATAATATAAATTGTCACTCAAACAAATGTATCTTCATGAGCGATAGTTAATATGTGGCGGAGAGAGTATCGAATATAGTTCATTGCACGTATGCACCTAGTGTATAAGCCTCACATGTGGAATTGTATCTCCGAGCCAGTTTCACCAAAAGCTTAACTTGGGCTAGTCACTTATATTTTGACATTCACCCTTAAGTGTGGCTCTCTCACGCAAATGTATATCGAAAAATGAGCTGTAACTTTTTGTTTAAATTGACCTTATGGCTTTGATGTCTACTACACAACCTTCTTCTTGTAGACTCGTGTTGGGCCTCCAAGCGCAGAGTTTTGTAGGACAGCGGCAATTTTCCCTTAAGTGGATGACCTAAGGTTTACCAATTCGTGGGAGGTGTAGCATGAAGATGGTCTCTCTCAAACAACCCTGCAATCAAATACAAGAAATCTCGTGTGTCCCCAACACACCCAATACAATGGCAAATTGTATAAGTGCACTAGTTCGGTGAAGAGATGGTGATACAAGTGCAATATGGATGGTAGATATAGGTTTTTGTAATTTGAAAATATAAAAACAGCAAGGTAACAAATAGTAAATGGCGAGAAGAACGTTGTATAAATGCTTGGAAACAAGGCCTAGGGTCCATACTTTCACTAGTGTAATTTCTCTCAACAATATTGGCATAGTTGAATCATATGTAAATACCTCTCGTGCGACAAAGAGTTCACTCCAAATTCACAAACAGCGGAGAATTAGCAAAGAAATTATTGTAGGGTACGAAACCACCTCAAAGTTATCTTTTCTGATCAATCTTATGAGCTATCCCTGTAAGTGTCACGAACAGCCCTAGAGTTCGTACTAAAATAACACCTTAAGATACATATCAACCAAAACCCTAATGTCACATAGATACTCCAATGTCACCACAAGTACCCATGGTCTTGATTATACGATGTGCATCACATAATTTCAGATTCGTCATGTTCAATCCAACACAAAGAACTTCAAAGAGTGCCCCAAAGTTTCTACCGGAAAGTCAAGACAAAAACGTGTGCCAACCCCTATGCATAGATTCCCAAGGTCACGTTACCCGCAAGTTGATCACCAAAACATACATCAAGTGGATCAATAGAACATCCCATTGTCACCATGGATATCCCATCGAAAGACATACATCAAGTGTTCTCAAATCCTTAAAGACTCAATCCGATAAGAAAACTTCAAACGGAAAACTCAATTCATCACAACAAGATAGAGAGGGCAAAATCCATATGATTCATCTATATCAACAAAGCTCGCGGTACATCAAGATCGTGTCATCTCAAGAACACAAGAGAGAGAGAGATCAAACACATAGCTACTGGTACATACCCTCAGCCCCGAGGGTGAACTACTCCCTCCTCGTCATGGAGAGCGTCGGGATCATGAAGATGGCCTTCGGGATGGTTTCCCCCTCTGGCAGGGCGCCGGAATGGGCTCCTGATTGGTTTTTCATGGCTCTGGAGGCTTGTGGCGGAGGAACTCTCGATCTAGGTTTCTTTTTTGGGGGTTTTAGTATTTATCGGAATTTTTGGCATCGGTCCCATGTCCAGAAGGTTCCTGAGGAAGTCACAAACAGTAATATTTCAAGCATTCTAACAAAGCAATTGTGTCTCTTCAAAATAACATGACAAAATAAAGTTATCCCTACAAAATCATATGGTCTGGCTATGGTCCATCTTCCCCACACAAAGTATTTATATCATGCACAACCCCAATGACAAGTCAAGCAATTGTTTCACACCTTTTATGTTCTCAAACCTTTTCAACTCTTATGCAATAAATGAGCGTGAGCCATGGATATAGCACTATAGGTGGAATAGAATATGGTGGAGGTTGTTTAGAAAAGGAGAAGATAGTCTCACATCAACTAGGCGTATCAACGGGCTATGGAGATGACCATTAATAGATATCAATGTGAGTGAGTAGGGATTGCCATGCAACAGATGCACTAGAGCTAGAAGTGTATGAAATATCAAAAATAAACTAAGTGGGTGTGCATCCAACTACTTGCTCACGAAGACCTAGGGCAATTGGAGGAAGCCCATCATTGGAATATACAAGCCAAGTTCTATAATGAAAAATTCACACTAGTATATGAAAGTGAAAATATAGGAGACTCTCTATATGAAAAACATGGTACTACTCTGAAGCACAAGTGTGGTAAAGGATAGTAGCATTGCCCCTTCTCTCTTTTCTCTCATCCTTTTTTTATTTCCCCTTTTAAATTTTTTTGGTGGGCATCTTTGGCCTCTCTTTTTTTATTTGGGCTTCTCTGACCTCTTTTATTTTTTTGTAAATTCTGGAGACTTATCCCAACTTGTGAGGGAATCCTGCCTTCCATCATCCTTTCCTCCCATGGGACAATTCTCTAATAATGATGATCATCACACTTTTATTTACTTACAACTCAAAAATTACAACTCCATAGTCAAAATATGACTCTATATGAATGCCTCCGGTGGTGTACCGGGATGTGAAATAATCTAGCAAAGCAAATGACATAAAAACGGACAAGCCATGAAAACATCATGCTAGCTATCTTACGATCATGCAAACCAATATGACAATGATGATGTGTGTCATAAACGGAACGGTGGAAGTTCCATGGCAATATATCTCAGAATGGCTATGGAAATCCCATAATAGGTAGGTATGGTGGCTGTTTTGAGGAAGAATATATGGTGGGTTTATCGCACCAGTGAAAGTTGCGCAGTACTAGAGAGGCCAACAAAGGTGAAGGGTGAGAGTGCGTATAATCTATGGACTCACATTAATCATAAAGAACTCACATACTTATTGCAAAAGTCTATTAGTTATCGAAGCAAAGTATTAGATGCATGCTCCTAGGGGAGATCTTGGTAGGAGTTAACCATCGCGCGCTCTCGACCCTCACACAAAGGATGACAATCAATCAACAAATCATGCTCTGACTTCGTTACATAACGGTTCACCGTACGTGCATGCTACGGGAATCACAAAATTCAACAAGTATCTCTTCCAATTCACAACTAATAACTAGCATGACTTTAATATCACCATCATTATATCTCAAAACTCTATGGAAGGAATCAAATTTCTCATAGTATTCAATGCACTTCATATGAAAGCTTTTATTATATCCCTCTAGGATGCCCATTATATTAGGACTATTCATAACCTAAGAAAATTACCACACTGTTTTAGAGACTCTCAAAATAATATAAGTGAAGCATGATAGTTCAACAATTTCTATAAAATGGAACCACCGCCGTGCTCTACAAAGATATAAGTGAAGCACTAGAGCAAAAGACAAAACTACTCCAAAACATATAAGCGAAGATCAATGAGTAGTCAAACAATTAAGTAGCTATGTGAGGACTTTATCTCTATATCTCAATAAATATTTTAAGATCTGAGTATTTTATTTAAAAATCAAGCAAAACAAAAATAGCACTCCAAGAATAGCACATATCATGTGAACGAATAAAAATTAGGCTCAACATAGGCTAACCGAAAATTGTTGATGGAGAGATGTGTGATGCGTAGCATCCCCAAGCTTAGATGCTTGAGAGTTCTTGAAATATTTACTTGAGGTGCCTTGGGCATCCCCAATCTTGAGCTTTTGTATCTCGTTCACTCCTCTCATATCCCGGTTTCACCTATTCTCAAAAACATCTTCCACACAAAACTTGAAAAGAACTCGTGAGATAGGTTAGTACACATAAGAATGAATAAATACTCCATGTACTGCCAAGACAAGTTGCATAATAATTTTCAAACATTAGGTACTTTATACTATCGTTTCCACAATTTATACCTACCAATATAGGCTATGGTAACTATAGAATAAGTAGATAACAAAACTATGACAGCAATCTGCCCAAACAGAACAGTCTGTAGCAATTTATGAAAACAGTGTACTTATGAAACTCAAAACGTTATAAAAATTTAGTACATGCTATAAAATTTATATAAAAACAATGTGTAAAAATTTCAGCAACTTTCGACGTTCCAGTAAATATGAAAATTCAAACACTACAGCCAAAGTTTCTGTTTTTACACAGCACTCATCAAAACATGCAATGCGAGCATCCTCAGGCAATTCTTGGAAGTTTTTACTGAAAAAATATTATAAATAACACCTAACAGAGAAAAACAAAATAAAATGACACTCCAAGCAAAACTCATATTATGTGACGAATAAAAATATAGCTCCAAGTGCCGATAGTGTTGAAGACGAAAGAGGGGATGCCTTTCGGGGCATCCCCAATCTTAGACGCTTGAGTCTTCCTTTAATATTTCCTTGGGGTACCTTGGGCATCCCCAAGATTATATTATTGTCACTTCTTATTCTTCTCATATCAGTATCTCACCCAAAACTTGAAAACTTCAATCACACAAAACTTAACGGAACTTTGTGAGAAGGGTTAGTGTAATAAATAAAGATCATTCACTTAGGTACTGTCAAGAAAAGATTCATAAATGTTCCCACATGATACCTACTGTATTATATCATTCCGACAATTTATGTTACTCAATATAAGCTATAGAAACACTTGAAACAAGCAAACTATGCATGCAAAACAGAATCTGTCAAAAACAGAACAGTCTCTAAAGATCTGAATGATCAAATTACATCCCTGACAATAAATATTCTGAAAAATTAGGAAAACTCAAGGAATTTGCATATAAAGTTTGTGTAAATATTTTAGAATTTTTTGACTCTCCAGTATCAGATAATTCATATAATGGACGCAAAACTTTCTGTTTTTGCACAGAATCAAACAAGCAAGTATCCACACTATCCCAAAGGATATACAAAACATGATTAATACAGTAGCTTAATCATGTTAACACACAAAAACAGAAAGTAAAAGTGATGGGTTGTCTCCCAACAAGCGCTTTTCTTTAATGCCTTTTAGCTAGGCATGATGATTTCAATGATGCTCACATAGGAATAGTAATTGAAACATGCAAAAGAGCATCGTGAATCTCATGACAAGCACATTTAAGTCTAACACACTTCCTATGCATAGGGATTTTGTGAGAAAACAATTTATGGGAACAAGAATCATCTAGCATAGGAAGGCAAACAAGCATAACTTCAAAACTTTGAGCACATAGAGAGGAAACTTGATATTATTGCAATTCCTACAAGCATATGTTCTTCCCTCATAATAATTTTCAGTAGCATCATAAAGGAATTCCACAATATAACCATCACATAAAGCATTATTTTCATGATGCACAAGCATAGAATTTTTATTACTACCCACACAAGCAAAATTCTTCTCATGCAAAGTAGTGGGAGCAAACTCAACAAAATAACTATCATGTGACACTTGATTGACATAACCACAATGAATAACAATGAATATTAAAATCATGATAATAGGTTTCACGGTTTTCATTAATCTTTATAGCATACATGTCATCACAATAATCAGCATAGATAGGAGGCATGCCATCATCATAATAGTTTTGCTCATCAAAACTTGGGGGACTAAAAATATCATTTTCATCCAACATAGCATCCCCGAGCTTGTGGCTTTGCATATCATTAGCATCATCAATATTCAGAGAATTCATACTAACAATATTGAAATCATGCTCATCACTCAAAGATTTAGTGCCAAACATTTTAATAACTTCTTCCTCAAACACTTGAGCACAATTTCCCTTTCCATCATTTTCACGAAAGACATTAAAGAGATGAAGCATATGAGGCAACCTCAATTCCATTTTTTGTAGTTTTCTTTTATAAAACCAAACTAGTGAAAAACAAGAAACTAAAAGATTTGATTGCAAGATCAAAAGATATATTTTCAAGCACTCACCTCCCGGCAACGGTGCCAGAAAAGAGCTTGATGTCTACTACACAACGTTCTTCTTGTAGACTCGTGTTGGGCCTCCAAGCGCAGAGTTTTGTAGGACAGCAGCAATTTTCCCTCAAGTGGATGACCTATGGTTTATCAACCCGTGGGAAGTGTAGGATGAAGATGGTCTTTCTCAAACAACCCTGCAATCAAATACAAGAAATCTCTTGTGTCCCCAACACCCCGAATACAATGGAAAATTGTATAGGTGCACTAGTTCGGCAAAGAGATGATGATACAAGTGCAATATGGATGGTAGATATAGGTTTTTGTAATCTGAAAATATAAAAACAGCAAGGTATCAAATAGTAAATGGCAAGCAGAACGTTGTATAAATGCTTCGAAACAAGGCCTAAGGTCCATACTTTCACTAGTGTAATTTCTCTCAACAATATTGGCGTAGTTGAATCATATGTAAATACCTCTCGTGCGACAAAGAGTTCACTCCAAATTCACAAATAGCGGAGAATTAGCGAAGAAATTATTGTAGGGTAGGAAATCACCTCAAAGTTATCTTTTCTGATCAATCTTATGAGCTATCCCTGTAAGTGTCACGAACAGCCCTAGAGTTCGTACTAAAATAACACCTTAAGATACATATCAACCAAAACCCTAATGTCACATAGATACTCCAATGTCACCACAAGTACCCATGGTCTTGATTATACGATGTGCATCACATAATTTCAGATTCTTCATGTTCAATCCAACACAAAGAACTTCAAAGAGTGCCCCAAAGTTTCTACCGGAAAGTCAAGACAAAAACGTGTGCCAACCCCTATGCATAGATTCCCAAGGTCACGGAACCCGTAACTTGATCACCAAAACATACAAAAAGTGGATCAATAGAACATCCCATTGTCACCACGGATATCCCATCGCAAGACATACATCAAGTGTTCTCAAAGCCTTAAATACTCAATCCGATAAGAAAACTTCAGAGGGAAAATTCAATTCATCACAACAAGATAGAGAGGGGAAAACTCCATATGATTCATCTATGTCAATAAAGCTCGCGGTACATCAAAATCGTGTCATCTCAAGAACACAAGAGAGAGAGAGATCAAACACATAGCTACTGGTACATACCCTTAGTCCCGAGGGTGAACTACTCCATCCTCATCATTGAGAGTGTCGAGATGATGAAGATGGCCTCTAGTGATGGTTTCCCCCTCCAGCAAGGCGTCGGAACGGACTCCTAATTGGTTTTTCGTGGCTCTGGAGGCTTGCGGCGGTGGAACTCTCTATCTAGCTTTCTTTCTGGGGGGGTTTAGTATTTATAGGAATTTTTGGCTTCGGTCCCACGTCCAGAAGGTTCCCGAGGAAGTCACAAGCGAGAGGGGCGCACCCTAGGGGGCGCCCCTATGGCTTGTGGCTTCCTCGGCCTTCCTCTCCAGTGACTCTTCGCTCCAGTATTTTTTATATTTTCCAAAAATATTCTGCGTAATTTTTCAGCTCATACCGAGAACTTTTATTCTGCACAAAAACAACACCATGGTAGTTCTGCTGAAAATAGCATCAATCCAGGTTAGTTCTAATAAAATCATACCAAAATCATATAGAATTATTGTAAACATGGCATGAATACTTCATAAATTATAGATATGTTGGAGACGTATCAGGCTCCAATAGAATGTCTGCATGCACCAACCATTTCATCCATAAGCACAAGCTAATAGAGAAAAGAGGATTACATACTTATACTTCAACATCCAGTGATGGAGAGGTTGTAGTGGCATGCCATCATCCCGTTTGGGTGAGAGAAAATGGCCGCACCTAGGATTTTAACGTAATATCATTAGTTTTCAAGGGTGTTTGTACTTTTGGTTTGATCCAAGAAATAGGCCGTAGCCCCATTATATTGATATAACAAACAACTGATACAACGAACAGACTTGCAATACTAGGGGGCAGCAAACATACACCCAAAGAAAAGAAAAGAAAATACAATGGAGACATAGGCTGATCGACTAAACGATGATGACCTACGACTGAGGCGCCCTCATCGACAGATTACCACCATGCTCACAGCACCGAATCAACGAGTATCAGGTAGCACCTTCAAGAAGGAATGCCATGCTGCTGCCCGGACCAGCGGACTGGTCCTAGGGTTTCCCCCAGCACAGAGGGAAGTGAACAAGGGTAGCCACGATGCCCTTCAGGATGGAAACATGCCACCCGGAGGTGGCACTGCATCTATGTCGGACGAACTGACAAGGATTTCATGTGAAACACCCCATCAACATCCCTGGACGACCCGTAGCACAGGAGCCCCGTGAGAACGAGCCTCGACACCACCAGATAAGCCGTCCACCAACATGCACCCAAAAAATCTCGGAGCCACCATCGTCGCCTCACCGAAGTAGCTGCCACGAGGTCTACGAGCCGAAGGAGAGGAGAGGAATGGCCTGGGGTCAGCAGTACCGCAGCCGGCAGGAGGGACCAACCTCCATCGCCTAAGACAGTCATCGATCGGCCGCGGCCGCAGAGCACACCAGTCCCTGTCAGGTCTGGCCGGGCCTAGCAGGCCCGTAAAGCCCTCCCGGGGCACACCAATCCGAAAAAGGGTTTAGCCGGGCTGAGCCTGTGAAGCTCATCACCACGCTACTACAGGTCGTCCGCCGTCGCCGCCGTCCCCTGCATCCGCGTCATCACCTCCAGCTACAGATCGAGCCGCAGGTCAGGCCGGCCCACCCAAACCTAGATGAGGCCCGATGGGCCCAGATCTGAGCCGAAGGGCCCGGTCGGCCATCCCCGCTGCACGCCGCCACCGCTGTATTGCGCCGCTGCACCACCACCATCCGACCGGAGCCAGCCCTCCGCCGCCCGATGTGCACCACCGCCAGCGAGGAAGAGCCCCGCCTCCACCAAGTTGATGCGAGGAAAGACAAGCAGCCACTGTCGGCGCTACCCCAGCTTTGCCCGGCAGCCCTACCGCCGGTGGTGATGGGGGAGAGAGGTTGGAAGGGGGCTCGGCGGGGGGGGGGGACGCGCGAGAGGGAGGGGTTCGGGGTGACACAAATAGCATACTTACTACTTTTGGTTTGATTAATAGAACAACATGATTTTTTTCCAAGGAAGTATTATATCATTTATATTTCCATGTAAACTTATCATTGATAAATTCAGGGTCAGAAACAAAACTATAGTACGAACAATGCAAGTTTAGTAATTATTTGGAGTTCTGCTTTTAGGATTTAGTGCCTTCTATTTCGTGACTCTTTTTCAAAAAGGGCAAAAAATTGTCGTATTCATTAATTAAGATAGAGTTTAGAACCAGTTTGGCCACCGAGGGAAGGAAGCCGATACAGCGAAAGTCTACTCTCCTGGAATAAGATTACACAAATGAGTTGCACCCGCCAACCCTCAATTCTTTGTGTCGCATCGGATTTTGTCCATGATTACCATCGATGTAGAACTTGTTGTTGAAGACCCTCGCATTGTGCTCGTTCCACAGCTCCTAAGATGCAATCATTGTAATAGAAGTCATCGCCTTTCGACGACAAAATCCATCATGGATCATGACGTCAAAGGACCGATGCCAAGCAGTCGGGTATAGACCGTTGATTTCAAGTTAGTAGTGCACCATGCACCACACTCTAATGGAGAATCTTCAATGGAAGAGGAGGTGTGTCGCCGACACCAAATTGGTTGCACAATGGACAATAGCCACAATTTGGCCATTCGCACTTAGCTAGGTGGTCGCCCATCCAAACTCAATTCTGAGTGATCAACCATGCAAAGAACTTGCATTTTGGTGGCACCCAGATCTTCCAAATCATGCTCTTGAAGTTAGTTGAAATGATGCTGCAAAACTGCACCTTGTATGTCAATGTCGTTGAATAGTGCTCTAAGGTGGTGAGCTTCCACATGATGATGTCCTGCTAATTTCCCTAAAGATGCACTTGAGCCATCATAGTCCAAAGTGAGATGAACTCATGTATCTGTGCCACTATTAGGCCATTTGAGAATCTATTTGATCAGTCCAAGCACCATTCTGGACAACCTTTCTTACACTCCACCTCTTGCCTCTGGAAATTTTAAAAACTAATGGTGCAATCTTCTTAGGCCTAAGCCCATTCATCCAGGCCGACTCCGAGAAGCTCGCCTTGTTTCCATCCCCTATCGTGACTTTCGTGAGAGCGTGAAATAGGTTCATGTCCTCCTCGTCGCATGGGTTCACGGTGCCGACCCAAGGCTGCTCCGGCGCACTCCACTCAATCCAATACCACCTTAGGCGGAGAGCACGAGCAAACTTTGCCAGGTGGAGGATACCAAGGCCTATGAGGTTCATGCGGCGGCACACTACCGTCCAGTTAATCTTACATTTGCCCCGTGATACCTTGTGTGATCCCACCCAAAGGAAAGCCCTCCGGATTTTTGTCAATAGCATGCAGAACCTCAACTGGAATGCCTAATGTCGTGATATGGTAAATCATGATGACGGTGAGGACCGATTTGATGAAGGCAATTGTTCCCGCAGTTGTGCGGTGCTTTCCCTTCCAAGGCGGTAATTTGCTGGTGACTTGGTCCTCGAGGTGTTGGAAGTGTATTCTCTTTAAACACCTAACCGACAAGGGTACCCCAAGATAATTCAAAGGAAACACCGATCGCACCGCCGACATGCTTACCATGACATCATCAAGGTCCAATCCCTCGCACTGGATGGGGGCCACTAGAGTCTTCTGGAAATTTGTAACCATCCTTGTGACCTCCCCAAATCTCTCCTTGATGTTGGAGATGGCTTGGACGTCCTCCTTTTGAATGGCGCAACAAACACAATTAATATCGTGGCGTCGTACGCATAGGGAGATGTACGGAATTGTGCCCCTCGACCACCCAATTCGTGCAATAGGCCCCGCTCGGTAGCCAGCTGAAGCACCCGTTGTAGGGGGTTAATGGCAAGGACAAAGAATTACAAAAGGAGCGAGCCCGCCTACTTCCAGGGTGTGATGTATCATGTGCAACCTTCTGTTTTTTTTACTTTGTATCTTTGCTCGGGTAATTGCTGAAGGAGAAGATTGCTGGTCCATAGCGTGTTTTCTGAGCTTGCAGGGAGGGCATTGAATGGGTCCATCAGCTCAAACCTTGAAGAATACATTCCACAGGTACGCAAAAGCATCAATCGCGATCTCAAAAAAGATAAAGCATCAGCCTGCACGTGAGGTAAATTTGAAATAGCAAAACTGTTGCTTGGTTGCCCAACAGTAGAAAACACTAATTCCTTAACATGTATAAGGCATACTATGTTGTCAAAATAATGTTTACGCTTTTAATCTGTCCTAAGACATTTGCCTTCTCCATAACGTGCAGCATTATTAAAAGCTACTCCCTCCGTAAAGAAATATAAGAGTGTTTAGATCACCAAGTAGTGGTCTAAACATTCTTATATTTCTTTACATCGGGAGTATAAAATTTTTGGTAAGGAACTAGGCTTTTTAATTTCGGAAAGGGGATAGCTCCAGCCTGTGCATCATTAATGCACGCAGCCTTGGTAAGGAACTAGGCGCTACGATATATCCTGAAAACAGCAGCCTATGAAATGATTGTCTTTGAGTATGATTCTAGTTGGTTCCTCGCTATACCATAAACATGTTTAGACTATGAACTCTTTTCTTTACCAGCTCCAAGATTTTACATAGTGCGATTTCTCGTGACAAAAAATAATGCCATGACAAAGAGTCAACCTCATCTTATCGTGTACTCTGGTTTTCCTTGATTATTGTGCCATTAACAAGCTTGTTACTGTTTGTGACCATGATGAACTATATCCATATGAGCAATGACAGTTAAAGCTTTCTTGGAGCTTGACTCATGGAATAAAGGATAGATATCCGAAACCAAGCTCAATTGAGCAAAAATAAGTTTCAGCGCACTTTGTTGTCTTCTTTTATTGTTTCCCTGCCACCTTATTGGTCATTTGGTTTTTGTTTCCTGCTGTAGTAGCACTCATAGAATAGGGGTTTTGACACAAAGGAAACTAGGAAAGTCAAGTTTCCCAAGCATTGCCATCATGTTTCCTTATGACAATCCCAGTACTCCTCTGTCAGGTAGCATTAGTAGAAGAGCTTCATTCAGGACTATTTGCCTATAACAAACATTGTTTAGTTATGTGAAGAAAACTTTTGAAAAGTTTCAGTTTTTTGTGGATATTAACAATCGAGGGAGGTCCCATGATTGTATAGTGAGTTTCATATCTCATTGATATTGCTCTATAGTACGAATGGATAGACGTGTTTCTTACAGTTGGTCAGTGATGTATATTTGTGACTTTTCTAGTTGATTAACTTTGTGCTTTATGTGTAGGTCTCTTCAAAAAATCATCAAATTTATTGTTGGTTACTTTGATTTAGTGGACTACCTCATCCTCGGTCTCTTCCTCGGTTTTGGTGAGTCCCCGATCAACTCCCTCTATCCCTGTGGCCTAAGATAGCCCGACCTTGGATAAGAGCCTAAGTATATGCATAAGTGTTATAGCGGTTCTATTGGATGTAATACTTTGTCATCATCAATAAGCTGATGTGGAGTTGCTCAATTTGCTATTTTGTGTATTTGCACAATCTAGCATCTATATGTATAAGCTTGGGGTATTCATGATGGCAATCGAGGGATTAGTTAGATGAAATTAGCCACCACTTTAGTGTTTAACATGGTATGATTATTCCATCCCTCAGATTAAATCGCAGTGTAGGTACCTATGCCCACATGTTGGGATCAAGTAGGTGCATGAAGTGATGGATTTGATACTTAGTTACCTGGATTATATTTTCATGAGGTCTATATATATGATGTGCACTTAGGATTTTACATGGTCCTTAATCCTGCTCGGACCTGTAGCTAGTGCTTTTCCTTTGAGTGGTGTCAACATGGTGTATATCAAAGCATAGTGCTCTCTCGCACACCTCACATGTCCATAGGCTTGTTCATACTAATTGCTTCCATATTTGTGGATCTTCTAACATTCTTACCTTGAACTTGTTCATCCAAAAATGTTACATTGTGCCATTATGGATTTTTAAACTTGTTCATGACAACCTTTGTTGTAGTTCCTTCAACTTCTTTAATTGTAGCATTGTTGGTTTGCTCTATCTGCTCCAAACTTGGTTGGCTAAAGATGTCTTGTTTGTGTATTATTTTCTGAAACAAGCCACAAAAAACTGCCTTGTAAAGCAGTCAGTGGTTGTTTCTCTTTCTATTGGTATTGGGAGCACAGGTTGTTTCTCTTTCTATTGGTATTGGGAGCACAGACCACATGTTCTGGGATTTTTTCTTAAATAATTACCTGGATTATGAGCTCTGTGTATGATGTGTCCTTGGGCTTGGGATTTTACCATATGTTATCCAAAGTCCTGCATGGATCTCTAGTCCTAATTGCTTTTCCTGTTAGTGGTCATAATTAACTGGATACAAATCAATTGACAGCGTACTGTCTTACATGCTTGACAAGTCCATCAGCTTGTTGGCCCTGTTCATATTAGTTACCTATGTATTTTTTGGGAGTCTTCTGTCAATGCCATGACATTTTTACCTTGTTCTAATTTTATTCATCCAAAAATATTGTAGCCATTGAAACTTGTGCATCCAAACATGGTACGTTGTGCATTTATGGCCATTCGAATTTGTTCGTGACAACCTATGAGTTCTTCTTCTTGTTGTTGTTCCTAGCTATAGTTTCTAAGCATAGCATTGTTCGTTTGCTCTATCTTCTAAAAAAATCGTTGGTCAAAGATTTTGTCTATTGTGATTGTGATCATCAGTTTTCCATATATTGTTATCATCAGGGAGGTGTGAAATAGTAAGGTTGCTGCTTTATAGAGGAGCTTACATTGTGTGTTTATATTCTCATCGATCTGGTGAAAATGTGTTGCTTGGTGCTGCAGGACATCGACAATGAGAACAACGAGCTGAAACTCTAGGTGAACACACATGGCTAGTCGGCTGGTTCATCTGATCTCATTGGCTAATTTGTCCTCGTGGAAGGACCGATTCTCCATTTCGGATTCCTCGACGTCCTCCCTGGAGTCAATGGCATTTTGAAGGTAGCGGTGCGACTGGTCAATTGACAAATGCAAGGAGTAGTGTGTATCCTGCAGGGAGCGATGAGCTATTAGAATAGTTTTATATTTGAGCTCAAACCCATCAACCATCATACTGACCCACTGTACTGTCTCATGTTTCTACTGCAGCAGTTGAGGACCCTATGGAGTGTCGAGGCGCAGCAGCAACTTTTTGAGGTCCTCATCACCAAACTGACAAAGACAAAGCAAAGCCCTCCCTTGGCGGGCATCGCTAAGCACTGGAATTGGCATTTTGCAGTTTCTTTGCACCAGTTTTACAAACCTGTAGTGTCATTTACTGAAGGAGTCTTTTGGTAACAATGATTAACCTGTAGTGTTGGCTTTGGTGCCTTTTGTTGTTGTTTTGAGTCAACCCAATAGAGATTAAGCATTCAGTAGCCATCTTCTCAGGGTTCTAGACGATTTGTGGACGCAATATGTTGCTGGAGCACCACATCATCTTGTTTCAAGGATGTTTTATCTATCTGTACAACATTGTTGAAATATCCAGACCACAAGGGTACTTGTAGCAGCATGTTATGGACATGTGGATAAATCTAATCGTTGGCCATTGAATATATGTATAAGGTTGATGAGAATTGTTATGTGCCACGTCGTGCCATGTTGCCATGCCTTTGAAAGATGCAATTCTATCTAAGCTGATGATGTCAAGGACTTGTTGATCACATATGTATCTATCTAGTTTGTTCTTATTTGAGGAACCATTCCATGCCCTATGTATTAGATTTGTTACCAAATCCATTTGCTTGTAAACGCTAGCAAAGTATATACTTGCTTCTTGTAATTCTTGTGAAATACCAGAAGGGAAAAGAGACCGACCTATGTCCATCTTCATCAAATAAGGCTTGAACATTAGGAACATTAAAAAGGAAAAACTCTAGAACAATCGAGCTCGTCATTTTTTACATCCTCAAAAGAATAGATAGATAGCTTGACTTACTTGGAAAGTTTGCTAAAAAATAGAGGAAAGTTAGTCTACCAAAAAACAGAAGAAGCGGAAGAGCGAAACATTGGTAAGATTGCAAAAGTCGTGAGTAATCCGTGCCACGTAATAATTTTCTTTCTTGGAAGGATCATCATCAATGTCATTAAATGCCCTTGAAATACGGTCGTCCAAGCTTCTCCACGTCACCGATCTGTGGCTTCTCCATCGTGCCTCCTCCCCCTCCTCCTTTTTCTTCCTCCACTTCTTCTTCTAAGACCATCTCTATCATATATAGTAGAAAGAGACATCCATCCGCGTGCGGGGTGCGCGTGCGACTTATGACTTATGACGCGGACGACGGAGAGGAGAGGGAGGAGGTTCGAGCCGCCGGTTGGATGGTGTCGCCGGCCATGGGCATAGGCGTAGATGTCGGGAGGTGTCCTTTTGAGAGCCGGACAAGAAGAGTTGGAGAAGCATGTCGAACAAAGAAGAGGGGATGGTGGACACAGACAGCGACGAAATGGACTACCATCTGAGCAGGCAAAATGCCGTTGAATGCGGACGCCAACGGCCTGTGTGATTCCGCGCAACATTGTGAGGATTGATTTTGGTACTTATTATGGATAGTGATAGCTTGCCACTGGCCGCCCAACAAGATGGATGAGGAACCAACCAAGAAAGACAAGAAGTCTTTTTTCTTATTATTATTTGAGAGGAAGACAGAAAAAAGCTGGGTTGGGTGGTTGTTTTGTGGACGCATGACGTCATGCCGGTGCAACGAATGACGAAGGCATGCGGAGCGGGTGAAGGAATGAAGGAAGGAACGAAGGAAGGCAGTGAGCCGGGGACTCCAATCATGTGTAGTCCAAAGTCTTTCCCATCGCGGGTGTGCATTTTTCGGTTTCCCCGATACATTCTCTATTGACAAGGAGAAGAGAGTGGAGAACTGCAAATTTAAGTTGGACGTACGCCACGGCCACCACCTACTTTATTATTCAGGAACTTGGGATGCTTCTTGCTACATGAACCTCGTAATGCAAAGAAAATAATTAAAGCGAGAAAGCAAGGGGCGTCCATCCATGTACATGTACGGGAGGACCAGAGCATCCGAGCATCCATATCCACATGTACGGAAGAACCAAGTGCGGCTCCTGCTCCTCTCACATATGCCACTTGAAAGGTTTAGGGTGCGTTTGTTCGGGCTCCAAACAGCGGCTCCACCAGCTTCTACGCTCTAAAAGCCGGAGCCCAAACAAACAACCTTTTTCTAGACCGGCTTCAAGCAGTAGCTGGATGGAGCGCTCCACGAAATATGCCCAGAAGCCGTAGCTGCCGTTTCGGGCTTCTGGCAGCGGGAGCTGGCTCCAAATTGGCGAATGACAGTTTTACCCTCCCACTAAGTTACTATATACGCACCAAATGCCACTACCGATTCGTTCTATTCCCTCGCATGCGTGTGTGCTCTGCTTCCTGGGTGCGTGCGTGCTCGCTGTGTGCGCTGCTGCCTGTGTGTGCTCTGCTGCCTACGTGCTCGCATATGGGCATCTGTTCATGCAGCTGTACAGAGCTTGGCCAAAAACTGATTTTGCATTTGTACCAATAGATGTATATCGAACTGCTTATATTTTTGCAGTATTTTTTGACTAAATAATTCATATACTTAAAAAAAGAGTATAATTAGCACATAATCAGGCATTTACTGTTAAAACAGTATAATTAGCACTTACACCCATTCTACAGAAGAACAAAGGGCGTTCTGGTCATTTCAATATGTTTCAGCAACAGCTGCAGCTGCTACAGCACAACCACCAATTGCACTTCGGCTACAACCTTTCAGTTACAGCTAGCAGCTATAGCTGCTCCTTCTAGCCGGAGCCCTTGCAGCTGCCGAAGAAGTTGCAGCCCAAACAAACACACCCTTAATCCCAAGTGGTCTCATAGATAGCCTCAAAATGCTGCAGGAGCTCGAGACATGGACCTCAGTTACGGAGACTGGAAAGTCGGGCGTGGCAGTGGGCACGAGTGGAGATGGTCGTGCAAGCGGTTGTGGGCAGTTGTCAGAGCTGACAAAAGGGACTGACGTGAGCCCCCCACACATCAGTGGGAGAGAGGGGAGAGGTGCGTGGGGTGGGTTGTGGCTGCTGCTGGGCAGGATTAGGTTAGGTGGGCTGCGGGTTAGATTTAGGCTTTTCCTTTTTTTTTCCTTTTTCTGGTTTTTGTTTGTTTTCCTTTTCTTTTTATGTTTTGTACTAAATTCAAAACAAGTTTCAGCTTGAATCTTATTGGAACAGAAAATAATTTTAAATTAATGTAAATATTTTTGAAATGTTGAACATTTTTCTTGTGCATTTTGGACAATTATTTACAGCACTTATATTTCCCTTTTGAATTTGAATTTGGTTTAAAAACTGAAGTTTTTAAAATTTAATTTTTAAAATACACAGAAGGTCTAGTTCATTATTTGGACTTGTGAGTAATCTGTGCCACGTAATAATTTTCTTTCTTGGAAGGATCATCATCAATGTCATTAAATGCCCTTGAAATACGGTCGTCCAAGCTTCTCCACGTCACCGATCTGTGGCTTCTCCATCGTGCCTCCTCCCCCTCCTTTTTCTTCTTCCATTTCTTCTTCTAAGACCATCTCTATCATATATAGTAGAAAGAGACATCCATCCGCGTGCGGGGTGCGCGTGCGACTTATGACTTATGATGCGGGCGACGGAGAGGAGAGGGGAGGAGGTCTGAGCCGCCGGTTGGATGGTGTCGCCGGCCATGGGCATAGGCGTAGACGTCGGGAGGTGTCCTTTTGAGAGCCAAACAAGAAGAGTTGGAGAAGCATGTCGAACAAAGCAGAGGGGATGGTGGACACAGACGGCGGCGAAATGGACTACCATCTGAGCAGACAACAACCAATGCCGTTGAATGCGGACGCCAATGGCCTGTGTGATTCCGCGCAACATTGTGAGGATTGATTTTGGTACTTATTATGGATACTGATAGCTTGCCGCCGACCGCCGAACAAGATGGATGAGGAACCAACCAAGAAAGACAAGAAGTCTTTTTTCTTATTATTATTTGAGAGGAAGACAGAAAAGAAGCTGGGCTGGGTGGTTGATTTTGTGGACGCATGATGTCATGCTGGTGCAACGAACGACGAAGGCATGCGGAGCGGATGAAGGAAGGAAGGAACGAACGAAGGAAGGCAGTGAGCCGGGGACTCCAATCGTGTGTAGTCTAAAGTCTTCCCCATCGCGGGTGTGCATTTTTCGGTTTCCCCAATACATTCTCTCCTGACAAGGAGAAGAGAGTGGAGAACTGCAAATTTAAGTTGGACGTACACCACGGCCACCACCTACTTTATTATTCAGGAACTCGGGGTGCTGCTTGCTACATGAACCTCATAATGCAAAGAAAATAATGAAAGCGAGAAAGCAAGGGCGTCCATCCATGTACATGTACGGGAGGACCAAAGCATTCGAGCATCCACATCCACATGTACGGGAGGACCAAATGCGGTTCCTGCTCCTCTCACATATGCCGCTTGAAAGGTTTAATCCCAGGTGGTCTCATAGATAGCCTCAAAATGTTGTAGGAGCTCGAGACATGGGCCTCAGTTACGGAGATTGGAAAGTCGGGCGTGGCAGTGGGCGCGAGTGGAGATGGTCGTGCAAGCGGTTGTGGGCAATTGTGGGAGCTCACAGAAGGGACTGGCGTGCGGCCCCCACACGTCAGTGGGAGAGAAGGGAGAGGTGCGCGGGGTGGGTTGCAGCTGCTGCTAGGCAGGATTAGGTTAGGTGGGCTGCGGGTTAGATTTAGGCTTTTCCTTTTTCTTTTTTATTTCCCTTTTCTAGTTTCTGTTTGTTTTCCTTTTCTTTTTATGTTTTCTACTAAATTCAAATCAAGTTTGAGTTTGAATCTTATTGGAACAGAAAATAATTTTTAAATTCCAATGTAAATATTTTTGAAATGTTGTACATTTTTCTTGTGCATTTTGGACAATTATTTACTGCACTTATATTTCCCTTTTGAATTTGAATTTGGTTTAAAAACCAAAGTTTTTAAAATACACAGAAGGTCTAGTTCATTATTTGGACTTATGAAATATCATTCCCTGCCAAAATAATTGCAAGGCCACAATTCCATAATTCCCTTTGGTTTCAATTTAATTTCAAAATGAATTCAATTCAAATCCTTTTAGAGAATTTTTATTTGGCTTGGATATTGTTCACTTGTAAAACTGTAGTTGTTCTCTCCTTATCTGAATATATAGGAGTTGTTACCGCGGCTACAAAATTGTCACGCATGAGATGCAAAATTTAATAAGATCAACTTAAACACATGAGGTTTTATGATTGTGCTTACTAAGGCCACAAGATTACACGTAACACAAGTGTCATTTTTATTTAGGATGCCGGTGGTGATGGAACGACCAATCGACAGAACTGTCATCGAAGATTTGAGGGAGTAAACAAATATGAAACGAGGGCTAGTAAATAAGCACGGATCAGAGCCCATCGTCGTATGCCACGCCTGTGCCCTTGATCCAGTTGGCGCCCTGGATGAACTGCCCCACGGTGAACTGCACGGCCACGCTCCGGTCCGTGATGACGCGGTACCCGGGCCACGCGACACGCCTGGCCGTGCCGGCACCGGGCCCCTCGTTCGCGTACTCCCCGTAGAAGAGCGTCCTGAGCGCGAAGTCGCCGTCCCACTCGAGCCACCCCTCGGGTGGACGTGCGCGCCCAGGTACGACTGCATGTACACCGTCCGCGAGTAGGCCTTCCACGGCCGGCCGAGGAACGTCGGGGACGCCTCGGCCATGGGCACCAGGTCGGGCGCCGGCACGACGCGGCACCGCTGCAGGGACGTGGCGGTGTTCTGGTTGGGGTCCGTCCTGCCCTGTGCGGTGACCGTGTTCTTCTGGCCGCGCGCGGGGCGGCGCGCGGTGATCACGCAGTTCTGGAGCACGACGGCCGCGTTGCCGAAGACGAAGTCGACGGTGCCGGAGACGACGCAGTCGCGGTAGAATTGCCGGAGCTGGTGCGCGTAGAGGGTGTCCTGGTAGCCGTCGACGCGGCAGCGGTTGATGACGGCGCGGTCGGCGCTCACGCGCAGGGCCACCGCCTGGTGCTTCTCGGGCCCCGCCGTGTTCTCGATCCGGATGTCCTGTAGGATCACCCCGTCGGCCGCCACGACTGCAACATTCCAGTTCGGCACACACAACCGTTATTTCGAGACGCCATTAACGTCCGTGCATGCTGTTGTTGTAGTAAATGTGAGCCATCCATGGGTGCAAGGCAAGGCGATCACGTGCTTGCTTCCAACCAAAGAATGTAAGCCATCCATGAGCGAGCCCTCTCACTTTCAGTACGTATGCCAGGCAGAGGCAGAGCTAGCTAGGTGGTGATGGGAACAAAAGATAGCGCTTTTGATAACTAGTTGTAGAAAATGCTCGATATGTGCTACTGCTACTCCTATATTTCTCTGTTTCTTTCACCATTGTGTTTGTGATCTAGATCACGCTGTCGATTCTTTTCGGGTAATAGCTGGTACTAATCGTAACGATATGGGCGCACCTAGCACTGGCAGCTTGATCTCGCAAGAACAGGTACCAAACTTGTCCAACTAAATTTAGGTAACTCGTTTATGGCCAGCGATCATTGTATTGACTGACACAAACGTATGCACACCGTACATCTTGGAGTATGCATGTTCTTCGCAAAACATATTGATTTTGTGATGCCAGAGATCGTCTCTATTGCGCTAGAACGTGGCAATTCATCAATCAAAAATCGGAAGGCAACAGGGTTTCAGGCTTTCAGCCCGGCTTTGATGCGGTCCTTCATGATAGAAAGAAATAAACTAAAGTTTATCGAACATACCAAAGGTGCAATCGCGGTCCTTCATGATGATGGGGAAATTAGTGTGAATCTCGGAAAGGCGCAAAGTTAAGAGAGAGAACAAGAGGCATCTTTTCCTCACCTCGAATGTTGATTTTTGAAGTATAAGCTTTCAGACACCTCTTATCCTTACTCTTCAATGTTGTTTTGAGATCCGTTTTACACAACTAACTTTTTATATAAATTTTTCTTTTTTTGTTTCTTGTAAACAGAAGAAGATATGAACTTGAAACTTTGCAGGATGAGAAAACATTCTCGCTAGAATGTGAGATACAACTTTCAGATTTTTTGACCGATATAGAAATACGAAATGAGATTTTTTTGACTAAAAAATACATTTTTTAGTATATATATTTCACGAAAAAATCTGAAAGTTTTATCTCACATTCTAGTTAGAATGTTTTCTCGTTCTGCGAAGTATAAAGTTCAAATGTTCTTTTATTTACAAAAAACAAAAAAGACAAAAATATTTGCACGAATCGCGATGCAGAAATAGATGGCTAGATAAGGGGTGTAGGAAAGCCTACGCTTTCTCAAATGTTAACCTTCTCACCTAGGGTGGCCGAGTTGAAAGTGGTGGCGCCGTCGACCACGTTGCGACTGCCGGTGATCACCGTCGTGTCCATGCCGTCCCCGACGATCATCAGCTCGCGCTTCTTCTTCCCCACCTCCAGGTTCTCCTTGTACACCCCCTTCTTTACGTAGATCACGTACCGGCTCTTGCCGCCGTCCGACGCCGCGTCCACCGCCGCCTGCACCGTCGTGTACTTGCCACTCCCGTCCTTGGCCACCACCACGACCGCCTGAACGGCGCGCGCTCCTTCTACTTCCAGCAGCGCGTGGTCTGCGGTCGGCAACCATGATGGAAGCTCGTCTGCTGCTACCTCGGCGAACACGACCCGAGCGATGTCGTCGGCGGCAGCCGTGCCAGAGCCAACGGTGTTGAGCACGGCCAGCGACGCGCTCGCGAGGGACTTTAGTGGCTCCAGGTGCGCCCCCACGGCGTCGAGCAGCAGCCCCTCGTCGAGGTTGTCGAGGCACGTCACGTGGTTGGTGAGCGCCGCGCTGAGCCACGTCCGCGCATCCTCTGGCGTCACCGTGGCATGGTCCGCCATGCCCACGAGAGCGAGACGGTCGCGCGCAAGCTCCATCAGCTGGACACAGTCCGCGAGCGCCGCGCGCTGCCTCGGGTCGCTGGCGCGCCGGTGCATGTCGGCCACCGCAGCGGCGGCCGCGTCATGCTGGTGGAGGGACCTGGCGAGTATTGCGGGAAGCACGTGCGACGGTCGGCTCGGGTGGGCGCCCGGAGACGTTAGGATGGCGTCGGCGATGATGGCGAGGCACGAGACCGGGTCCGGGGAGTTCGTGCAGAGGTCCACCGTGGCAGGGTTGAGGAGGAGGAAGGCAGCAAAGGAAAAGCAAAGCAGAGTGGCTAGGGAGATCGGTGTGACCAAGAGCACTTTGCTAGGGGAGCAGATTCTTTGTGGTGGAGAAGAGAGAAGGGGATCGTTGATGGGATCGATATCCATGGCGATTGTTGTGTGACGGCTTAGAACTTCACAACTGCGCTTGTGAGATGATGGTTCGTGTCGAGTCAGTGTTAGTGGGTTATATACGCAAGTGCATGATCTGGCCAGCCTAACAGCCAGCTCTACTGCTTTGATGAATTTGGTCTGGATATAAGAGTTGTGGTTGTGGGATGTACCTAGTGCACAACTCGTTGGATGAGTAATGTATCTGGTGCACCTGTGCTTGTGGTGCTACCGATGCACCAAAGGACTTATCACATTTTAAAATGTTTCAAAAATTTGAAAATAGTCTAGCACATTAACACAATATGAATGTATGTTGTCATAAAATTTCATATCAAAATTCAAAACATTGCACGAGATACAAAAATGAAAATTTTGACATCAATGTGATAATGGGTCAAATCTAAAGCTCAACTTTTGATAGGTGCTACTTAATGTTGAATTTGTTATTTTTGTATCTCGAGCTTGCTTAAAAAAACTGCTCCTCGGCTGAAGAATCCAAGGTCAAGTCCATTCAAATCGGGGCTATTGGCAGGCTGCTGAATTAGTCTAATGTCGAGTCTTGTGTTTTCGACGGCTGCTAAGAATTCTGGGTCATTAGGCAAGATATGTGGCTTTGCGTTGTCCTGTTGTATGAAGATAGTTTGCCCAACATCATTCAGGCCAAGCAGATTGTATTGCTCGTAGCAGATTATCTATCATGAACTCTCTCATCACTTGCATGTTAACCTTTATGGACTTTGGCCCCATTGTTTCTCTAGGCCTATTGTCGCTTCTCCTTTGAGCGGGAAGTTCTTTCACAAACGGCCAAATTTCAATTTTGCCAGAGAACGTCACATTTCCTTCACTGTCCTACCTTGGCCTGGCAACGGCAGTCAAGAACATGACCTTTCCAATACTATTGCCGCTTTGTAAAGTTCTTGTAGGCTCTTCCTCCTCATCTAGCAGATAATAATTCCTGTTTTTCTTGGTCATATAGAACCATTTTTCGTCAATATGCACAATATTGTGCATGGTCTTGAATTTAGGCCTTCCAGTTTCTATTGTTGTCTCATCGAGCATTGACAAGCAAAATTCCATTCTATCCTTCTTGTTCTTTTCCTTTAGAATTGGCTTCACACAGTTTGAATGCCTCTTGATCAAATTCAACATGAACTTCCTATGGAGTGTGGTGGGGCTGCATCCGAGTTGCCAAGCAAGTGACCTGATTGTAGACCTTCTGTTTAGAGGGATCGTAGGGATTTGCTCTAGGTTGATGTCCTTTGCCTTTCTTCCACAGTTTCCTTTTCTCTGACTGGAAGCATCAACCTCCAAACCTTGTGCAATCTACCTCATCGCTTTCTTTCAAATTCTTTGAATATTCCAGACACCTACTCCGAAAAAGTCAGCAACATTTTTCCTATCATCTCTGTTAAGTTTGCCCCCTCTACTCATACACAACGCATGCAATGCAACATAAATAGCATATTTTTGCTTGTCATCAAGGCTATCCCTTTTTTGAACTGCTTTCTCAACACCTGCATGAAGAAATACTCAAATGAAGAAATGAGGAAATGATCATATTATCAAACTTTAGTAGTGTATGATCATGAGTAGTGATAAAAAGGAGTGCATGAATGATCATGAATGGGAATGAGCATGAGAACATGAGAACATTTTAATGAATAAGCATGAACATGAATGAATGAACATGAGCATGAGCACGAATGAATGCATGTTCACATTATCATATTTACTCACTAAGTCCTCTCCTTTCGAATGCATGTTCCTGAAGTACTCACCGCCTGCATCTTGCAACGGATGATCTTCTTCCATGTTCAAATCACCCTCTTGCTCAACATTTCCTTCTTCAGGTATGTCCTCTTCCTCGATTGGAGTACAATTTAGATCAAAGTCCATGGTAATTGTTATTGGCCTGCTATTGATCTCCATGAGTTGTTGTTGTTGTTGTTGTTGTTGTTGTTGTTGTTATTGACATGCTGGTGTTGTCAATTGCTATTGTTACTAACTTGTTGTTGCTACTGTAGCAGGAGAAGAAGGAGGATACCTAGGAGAAGGAGCCCGCCCAGGAGCAAGGATTTTGCAGAGACCTGTGATATGAGGTAAGATTCAGCTCAGTTCAGTATTTACTTCAAATAATGCAGGAGCACTCCTAAATTTATTGTTTCTTTCCAAGATTTATGCAATAATAGGATAAAGAGGGCAACAGCTGGTTTTCACATTGTCCTGAAATGCTACAGTAAGTACTCCATCAAAGTTATGTCTCCTAGATGCATTTCCTCTACTTAACTGGCTTGCTTCATATGGAGTATAACTTTGCTTAGCTACTCAGATTGCTTACGATCATCAAATTGTTTACTCAGAACAAGTTAAGAAAAATGAAATTCTTCACACTGACTAACTATTGCATGCTCTCCTTTTGGTTTTGTAAATGCCAAAGTGCCAATTGTCTCTTCATAGTTAGCATCAAATCTGGTGTGTCTGTTTTGTTCTCCTTCTCAACAACCTGGACTTGATAGTTCTAAAGGGACTTTCAAGACAGAAACAACATGCTCCAAAAGTTCTCGTTCACTTGTCCAAATAAATCCTGGTGTGTTGTATCTTTGTTTTTGAACCATATCTAAGAACACTCCTGTCCTGAATATCGTCGGCTATGTCACTGTACAATATCTCTTGAGACAATATCTCTTGGGAATATTATCATGCTTGCAATTGCTCACAAATTAGAAGAGGATATGCTCCGTCTGCAAAATGTTGTCACGGGATCTTGGAATAATATGATTACAACTTCAGACAATATTTCAAGATTATATTCTCAGAATCTGGATTAGGAGTTTCAGTCAATTACTACCTTGTTATGCATTACAGTAGAGTACCGTGCCATCAGTAGTTCACATCATTGTTTATCTTGTTTGTTGGTGTGCAGGAAATTCACCTGTTACTGGAACATCACCATCTGATCCAAACTGACAAAGACAAAGATAAACGGCCATGCTCGCGAGAGCGAGACGGTCACGCACGAGCTTCATCAGCTGGACACAGTCCGCGAGCGCCGCGCGCTGCCTCACGGGCATCGATGTATGCCTTGAGTTGTTGCAATCCAGAATTCCTGATTCAGCGTTGCTGTGAACAGCGAACCTGTAGGACTTGACGCTTTGGGAATCGGGATTTCGGAGGTGGCGAGTCCCGTCAGCAGTGACCGGGGCGAACCTGCGAGTCGGCGGCGAGAGAAGAGGGACTCAAGTTCTGGGGTACCGCCTACCTCCAACTAGGCACTGGGTGGGTCGAAGAAGGAAAAGAAGGAGTAGAAATTGTACCATGGGCTTTTGACATAACTCATGTCCCAAATCTAATTCATCGAATAGATGTAAATTAACTTGTCTAAAAATGTAAATTAACCAAACCAGTGTACACATACTAGCAATGAAGATGTTTTCTTCACTGATATACTTTTTTTACATGATGTCATGAGATCACCATCACCTCATCAAAACCTCTCTTTCAATACAATGATGAGTCTAACTTAAAAAAATGACGCCTGACGACGAGAGGGGTCGCGTTCTTGGTGCTTTCAAAGGGGTCGGCACGGTGGTCTTATAGGACATGGCCGAGGGGCTCGGGTGTGGCAGTGGGCGCGAGAGGAGATGGTCGTGCAAGCGGTTGTGGGCAGTTGTGGGAGCTGACAAATGGGCCTGACATGCGCCCCCCCCCCCACATCAGTGGGAGAGAGGGGAGAGGTGCGCGGGGGGTGGGTTGCGGCTGCTGCTGGAACGTCTTAGTTTACGTGGGCTGCGGGGTAGATTTAGGCTTTCCCTTTTTCTTTTTCTTTCCCTTTTGTTTCTGTTTGTTTTCCTTTCCTTTTTTATGTTTTGTTCAAAATTCAAATCAGGTTTGAGTTTGAATCTTATTGGAACAGAAAATAATTTTTAAATTCCAATTTAAATATTTTTGAAATGTTGAACATTTTTCTTGTGCATTTTGGACAATTATTTACTGCACTTATATTTCCCTTTTGAATTTGAATTTGGTTTAAAAACCAAAAAAATTCAAATTCAATTTTTAAAATACGCAGAAGGTCTAGTTCATTATTTGGACTTATGAAATATCATTCCCTGCCAAAATAATTGCAAGGCCACAATTCCGTAATTCCCTTTGGTTTCAAATTAATTTCAAAATGAATTCAATTCAAATCCTTTTAGGGAAATTTTATTTGGTTTGGATATTGTTCACTTGTAAAACTGCAGTTGTTCTCTCCTTATCTGAATATATAGGAGTTGTTACCGCGGCCACAAAATTGTCACGCATGAGATGCAAAATTTAATAAGATCAACTTAAACCCATGAGGTTTTATGATTGTGCTTACTAAGGCCACAAGATTACACGTAACACAAGCGTCATTTTTATTTAGGATGCAGTGATGATTGAACGGCCAATCAACAGAACTGACATCGAAGATTTGAGGGAGTAAATAAACATGAAACAAGAGCTAGTAAATAATCACAGATCAGAGCCCATCGTCGTGTGCCACGCCCGTGCCATTGAGCCAGTTGGCGCCCTGGATGAACTGCCCCACGGTGAACTGCACAGCCACGCTCGGGTCCGTGATGACGCGGTACCCGGGCCAGGCGACGCGCCTGGCCGTGCTGGCCCCGGGCCCCTCGTTCGTGTACTCCCCGTAGAAGAGCGTCCTGAGTGCGAAGTCGCCGTCCCACTCGAGCCACCCCCTCGGGTGGACGTGCGCGCCCAGGTACGACTGCATGTACACCGTGCGCGAGTAGGCCTTCCACGGCCGGCCAAGGAACGTCGGAGACGCCTCGGCCACGGGCGCCAAGTCGGCCGCCGGCACGACGCGGCACCGCTGCAGGGACGTGCCGGTGTTCTGGTTGGGGTCCGTCCTGCCCTGCGCGGTGACCGCGTTCTTCTGGCCGCGCGCGGGGCGGCGCGCGATGAGCACGCAGTTCTGGAGCACGACGGCCGCGTTGCCGAAGACGAAGTCGACGGTGCCGGAGACGGCGCAGTCGCGGTAGAATTGCCGGAGCTGGTGCGCGTAGAGGGTGTCCTGGTAGCCGTCGACGCGGCAGCGGTTGATGACGGCGCGGTCGGCGCTCACGCGCAGGGCCACCGCCTGGTGCTTCTCGGGCCCCGCCGTGTTCTCGATCCTGAGGTCCTGGAGGATCACCCCGTCGGCCGCCACGGCTGCAGCATTCCATTTAGAGACAAGTAGACGACCATTAATTGGAGACGCCATTAACGTCTCCATGGGTGCAAGGCGATCACATGCTTGCTTCCAAGTTCCGAACAAGGAGTGGAGCGTCCGTAAGGACCTTTCAGTACGTATACTGGTACATACGTACGTACACGTGCAGAATTAATTGCGCGCTTAGGAGAGCTAGCTAGATGGTGATGGAAATGTAAGCTAGCGCTTTTGATAACTGGTTGTAGAAAAATGCTCGATATGTGCTACTAGTGGAGTATTTTTCTCTGTTTGTTCCATCATGTGTTTGTAATCACGCTTTTGTTCACGCTGTCGATTCTTTTCGGGTAATATCTGGTACTAATCGTAACTGTATGGCGCACCTTGCACCGGTAGCTTGATTCTTTGTAGTTACTCTATCTCGTAAGAACAGGTACCAAACTTGTCCAACCAAATTTAGGTGACTGGTTTATGGCCAGCAATCAGTGTACGTATCGACTGACACGAACGTACGCACACCGTACATCTTGGAGTATGCATGTTCTTCGCAAAACAGATTGATTTTGTGATGCCAGAGTCCAGAGATCGTCTCTATTGCGCTACCAGAACGTGGCAATGCAAGGGCCGAAAGGCAACATGGTTTCAGGCTTTCAGCCCGGCTTTGATGCGGTCCTTCATGATCATAACAGAAAGAAATAAACTAAAGGTGCAATCGCGGTCCTTCATGATGGGGAAATTAGTGCGAATCTCGGAAAGGCGCAAAGTTTTTAAGAGAACAAGAAGAAGCATCCTTTCCTTACCTAGAGTGGCCGAGTTGAAAGTGGTGGCGCCGTCGACCACGTTGCGGCTGCCGGTGACCACCGTCGCGTCCATGCCGTCCCCGACGATCATCAGCTCGCGCTTCTTCTTCCCCACCTCCAGGTTCTCCTTGTACACCCCCTTCTTCACGTAGATCACGTACCGGCTCTTGCCGCCGTCCGGCGCCGCGTCCACCGCCGCCTGCACCGTCGTGTACTTGCCACTCCCGTCCTTGGCCACCACCACGTCCGCCTGAACGGCGCGCGCTCCTTCTAGTTCCAGCAGCGCGCGGTCTGCGGTCGGCAACCAGGATGGAAGCTCGTCTGCTGCTACCTCGGCGAGCACGACCCGAGCGATGTCGTCGTCGGCGGCCGTGCCAGAGCCGACGGCGTTGATCACGGCGAGCGACGCGCTCGCGAGGGACTTGAGTGGCTCCAGGTGCGCCTCCACGGCGTCGCGCGGTGGCCCGTCGTCGAGGCCATCGAGGCACGTCACGTGGTCGGTGAGCGCCGCGCTGAGCCACGTACGCGCGTCTACGGGCGCCACCGTGAAGTGGTCCGCCGTGCCCGCGAGACGGTCGCGCGCGAGCTCCATCAGCTGGACACAGTCGGCAAGCGCCGCGCGCTGCCTCGAGTCGCTGCCGCTGGCACGCCGGTGCATGTCGGCCACCGCAGCGGCGGCCGCGTCATGCTGGTGGAGGGACCTGGCGAGTATTGCGCGAAGCACGTGCGACGGTCGGCTCGGGTGGGCGTCCGGAGACGTTAGGACGGCGTCGGCGATGATGGCGTGGCACGAGGCCGGGTCCGGGGAGTTCGTGCAAAGGTCCACCGTGGCAGGGTTGAGGAGGAGGAAGGCGGCGAAGCAAAGGCAAAGCAGAGTAGCTAGGACGATCTTGCTCGGGGAACAGTTTCTTTGTGCTGTAAAAGAGAGAAGGGGCTCGTCGATCGGATACATGGCGATTAGAAATTAGAACTGCGCTTGTGAGACGGTGGTTCGTGTCGAGTCTGTGTTAGTGGGTTATATACGCAAGTGCATGATCTGGCCAGCCTAGCAGCTCTACTGCTCTGGATATAAGAGCTGTGGTTGTGGGATGTACCTGGTGCACAAACTCGTTGGATCAGTAATGTATACCTGATGCTCCTGTGCTTGTGGTGCTACCGTGTCACATTCTAAAATGTATCAAAAATTTGAAAACAGTCTAGCACATTAACACGATACGAATGTATGTTGTCATAAATTTCATATCAAAATTCAAAACATTGCACGAGATACAAAAATGAAAATTTTGACATCAATGTGATAATGGGCCAAATCTAAAGCTCAACTTTTGATAGGTGCTACCTAATGTTGAATTTGTTATTTTTGTATCTCCAGCTTGCTTTAAAAAAACTGCACCTCGGGCAATGTTTTGGATTTTGATTTGAAATTTTGCAAAAACATGGACGATGTTGTGTGAGTGTGCAATTTTCTTAAAAAAAACATTTTTAAAATGCGCTACGCGCATCTGGTCCACCCGTGCCACCACAAGCACTAGCGCACCAGATACATTCCCGTTGGATCATGCAAGGAACTCTCTACGCTCAACAGTCGTCCCAATGCATGGTTTATTGTAAAACTGTTAAATATCTGGAAAGGACCATGTTGCAAGCATGTACTCCCTCCGTTCACAACTATAAGATGTTTGTGGGGACCCCGACTCATAAGTCGTGATCACCGAATGCACGTGTATAGTGATCCCAGAGATCAATGCTCACTGAACACACAGAAGCTGAATAACAAGAGTCTCACATCCACATTTAGCGTCTTATACAGATAAAGACCATGAAGGTCTAGTCTTACATAGATAGGGCCACGAGGACCAAACACTTAAACAGAACAAACAGCGGAAATCTTGATCGAAAGCGTGAACCCATGCCATCTGCCTTAACGTACAGGCATTCCGACTGTGAATGGATTTGTAATCAGTCTAGTACCTTATATAGGAGAGAATTCTTGCCCTCCAAATCTATACTCCCACTTACCCAGTGCGTTATGCGTGCTATAGAGATAGGAGGAGCTCTCCTCTAACTCACCCGTCATGCATCATTGAGCCGACTAGTCCTTCCAGATTTATTGTAGGAATTATTAGAATATTTAATGCGCTTGAGCAATGGTATGTTATGCTCAAAATTCTAATATAAAGAGGAAAAAGAGGAAGGTCAACTTCTGACGAGCGAGCAGAGCGAGGACCATCAAGGACACCTGGGGGTGCGGGGGGCAAAGCCCCCCCCCCCCCCCTCGCGGTACGGATTAGGGTTGACCTAGAACTCATGTGTTATATATACCTCTTGTAAGCCGCCCCACAGGATAAGTTGATCAATTATAAATCCCCGGCGTTTGTAACCTCTTCCGATATAGTAAATTTTGGCTGGCTGACGCCCATGGTTTTTTTCCCTTCTTGTTGGAGGGTGACGAGGATATGTACCTAGGATAGGGTCCTAGGCAAGGCCTACGTACCCTACCTAAGGACACTACATTGGGGGACTTGAAGATCAAGCATAAACTTCCGAGTGGATTCCATGAGATGTCCGAAGTCACTCGACAGGATATCCACTTGGAGACTCCTTCCTTCACTCGGCGGTAGCGTGTCACTCGGAAGACCTCGTTCTCACTCGACGCCAAAAGACCAGGAGCCATCATTAAGAGCCCAATGGGCAGACGTTGATTTAATAGGCATTAATAGCTTTTATTACGTATGTTACCAGTATCGGCAGACTTTAACCCCACAATCGGACCCTTAGATGTTGGGTAATTATGAGGGGCAGCGAACTCTATATAAGCCGCCCCTCCCCTCCTGAACAAGGGTTCGCAACCATTGTAATCTCTATATTCCACACGACATAAGCTCCCGAGCACTGTGACGTAGGGTTGTTACCTCCACGAGAGGGGCATGAACTCATACATCTGTGTGTACACCCTCGCCGTAGGTAGGACTCTGCCCCTCTCCTTTCGTACCCGTACCATCTAATGTTAGGCTCGTTCCCACGACAGTTGGTGCCCATCGTGGGGCAGGCGTCTAAGCGACTTCCGGCGAGGTTGCATTTTTCATCCTTCGACATGTCTCCCGGCGGTGTTTTTGCTCTGGGCCACGAGATCCGTTTCGGAGCGCTCACCTTCAACGCCGACGATTCGGCATGGCTCCAGGAAGCGCCTCTCGATGTCGAGGCGCTCCCGGTCCGCGGGGCCGCGCACTTCCGCGCGAGTTCCTGCGGTGTGTTGCTGCGTCAGCCTTCGACTCCCTACTCGTCGGCTCCCCTCGCTGTTCGCGGTCCCAAGCGGCCCGGCCGCTCACGACTTCAGCGCTGGGTCAAACACGCAGTGGCGCGTCAAACTTCTCCACAGATTGCAGCACTCGAGCCCGCCGAGTCCCTTCATGGTGTGTTCGAGTCGGATTTCGATCCGTCCGACGTGCCTTCCGAGTGCGAAAGCTGCGATCCCGCAGCAGAGGTCTTGATGGCGGGCTCTCATCAGAGTTCGCCGCCTGGCTTTGGCTGTAGCAGGGGCGAGGCTAGCGGTCCATCGAATGAGCAGCCGCACCGCGAAGAGGAGGTTCTTCATACTCCCATCGTTGGCGCGACTGCCGAGGCTCAAGCTTTGGAGGCCGCGCGCATTCGTCTGGAAGAACTCCAGGCAGAACTTGACGAGCACGCTCGCCAGCGCCCCCCACGCCCCAGTCGACATCAGCGGCAGCTGTTTCCGACTGGATCTCACGACGACGTTGAGGTATATCGAACTCCTGTGTTAAATGTTGTTGCCGCTGCTAGGATAGCAAATTCCATTCAGCCGTCCCGGTCAGAGGCTGAAAGAGGGTTGATGCAGATCAGAGCACTGTTAGATGCAGCGCAGCGGCAAAATTCAATAGTTTCCCAGTCTCGCAATAGGATACATAGCAATTCACCCAGGATAGAGACCGTTCAGTCGGCACACAGCTCTGGATCGCCCTTGCGCCGTCGGGGCGGAGGTTTCCATGAAGAGCAGGCCAAGGATCAATTCCACTGCGAAGACCACCGTCGAGTGCCCACTCCTCCGCGGAGTGGTCCGTACGCACCTCGGCGCCAAGACGATAGGCGCTCCTTTGGTGATGAGAGGAATGCGGGCTTTGACGCCCGCGACCTCCTCGTTCAGAAGTAGATTGACAGGGGCAGAGCCCACAGAGAAGGACACTACAGAAATGTTCCGAGTGGAAGCTCAGCCGTGGTGTCTGGTCTCGAGTGTTTCAGCAGAGCCATACGTTCTGCAGAGATCCCCCCCAACTTCAGGATGGCGGCGGGAATCGGAAAGTTTTCTGGCGAAACAAAGCCAGAGACTTGGTTAGATGATTACCGAGTGGCTATGCAAAATGGTGGCAAAAATGACAATGTTGCAATGAAGCACCTGCCCCTGATGTTAGATGGTTCAGCTCGAGCTTGGCTGAATCGTTTGGCTCCCTCCAGCATACATTGTTGGGAGGATCTTGCCCGAGTGTTTGTCCAAACCTTTGAGGGCACTTGCAAGCGTCCGGAAGGTCTGGTCGACTTATAGCATTGTGTCCAGAATCCCAATGAAACTTTGAGAGATTATATTCAGCGATGGTCCATTCTGCATCATACAGTGGAGAATGTGTCGGAACACCAGGCTGTTTGTGCATTCAAGGCCGGTGTGAGATACAGAGAGTTATACCTGAAGTTTGGGCGGACGGGTGATATTTCGCTCGGCAAGATGATGGAAATCACCACTCGGTACGCCAATGGCGAGGAAGAAGACCGCCTCCGTAGAGACAAAGGAAAGGCAGTCGTCAATGAGGCTGGTGGCAGCAACAATCGGAAACAGAAGTGAAAAGCTGAAGATCCGGTCCAAGCAGAAGCAACAGCACTGGCGACTCAGTCGAAGAACAAGGGCAAAGCAAAGGCGCAATATGCCCCCAAGAAAGGGAAAAATCAGTCAGGAACTGATATCATGGATCAACCGTGTGTAATTCACACGAGGAAAGATACATAAGGCAATCTGATTCTGCCCAAGCACACCACTCGACAGTGCCGGACCCTAATCCAGCAATTCAAGGGTGACCCGCCTAGTGATAGATCTTTGCTGATGTCGAGAGCAAGAGCCGTCTGAAAGTCATCAACAGAGAAATCAACATGGCTGTGCCAGATAGCCCCACCTACCTCAAGTGGTCCCAATATGCTATCACATTCGACCAGACAGACCATCCTGCTCATGTGGCCACTCCCAGTCGACAGGCTCTGGTAGTTGATCCGGTGGTGGGAGGGACTCGACTTAGAAAGGTCCTCATGGACGATGGCAGCGACCTGAACATTCTCTATGCGGATACCCTGAAAGGGATGGGCATCCCAATGACCCGTCTGAGTGAGAGCAGCATGCAGTTTCACGGGGTCATCCCAGGAAAGAAGGCCAAGTCACTCGGCCATATAGCATTGGATGTGACATTCGGGAATGACAAAATTTCCGAAAAGAAAAGTTGACATTTGAAGTCGTGAATTTCAAGAGTGCTTACCACGCCATTCTGGGTCGACCCGCGTATGCGCGTTTCATGGCCCGACCATGTTATGTGTATCTCAAGCTGAAAATGCCAGGCCCTAAGGGCGTGATCACGGTCACTAGCAATCGACAACGGGCCGAAGAGTGACTCCAGCAAGGCTTCAAGATCTCCGATCACCAGATGGCCATGGTTGAGTTGGAGGAGTACAAGAAAAACCGCCGACCCTGCTAATTTTCTCCGTGCAAAGAAGCCGGCTTCCGAGTCGGCATTTCAGTCGGCAGGGGAGGTGAAGAAGGTACACATCCATCCGACGGATCCTACTGCTGCCCTGACGAATATCACATCAACACTCGACAGCAAATAGGAAGTCGAGCTCATCCAGTTCCTACGTGAGAACTGGGATATCTTCGCATGGAAGTCTGCTGACACGTCGGGGATTCCCAGGGAGCTGGCTGAGCACCGTCTGCGAGTGGATCCGAAAGCCAAACCCGTCAGGGAGCATTTGCGTCGCTCAGCTGCGGAGAAGCGCAAGGCAATCGGAGAAGAAGTGGCCCGTCTCTTGCAAGCCAAGTCCATTCAGGAGATTTACCACTCTGAGTGGCTCTCGAATGTTGTGATGGTGCCAAAGAAAGATAAGTCGTTGCGCTTGTGCATTGACTTCAAACATCTCAACAAGGTGTGCCCAAAAGATCATTTTCCGCTCCCCCGCATAGATCAAATTGTTGACTCGACAGCGGGGTGTGAGCGTTTATCGTTTTTGGATGCTTATTCTGGGTACCATCAGATCCGTCTGTATGGCCCCGACAAAATAAAGACAGCCTTCATCACCCCATTCGGGTGTTTTTGTTACATCACTATGCCTTTTGGTCTCAAGAATGCCGGCGCTACTTTTATGCGCATGATTCAGAAATGTTTACTCGACCAGATCCCTCGGAATGTCGAGGTGTACATGGATGATATAGTGGTCAAGTCCTGCAAAGGTTCCGACCTGCTGGCTGACTTGGCCGAGACATTCACTAATCTGAGGCAATTCGACATAAAACTGAATCCGGCCAAATGTACTTTCGGCATCCCTGGCGGCAAATTACTCGGTTTTCTCGTTTCCGAGCAAGGAATTGATGTCAACCCCGAGAAAACCAGCGCCATTACCCGTATGAAGACTCCCGTGTGAGTGCACGACGTTCAGAAGCTCACAGGTTGCTTGGCAGCATTGAGTCAATTCATTTCTCATCTTGGTGAGAAGGCCCTGCCTTTATATCAATTGATGAAGAAGTCTGACACGTTCGACTGGACTCCTGAAGTCGAAGCAGCGTTTGTTGAGCTCAAAGCCCTACTCTCCACCCAGCCCGTGCTTACTGCTCCTACCAGCAAAGAACCCTTGCTCCTGTACATCGCGGCTACAAATCAGGTCGTCAGTATAGTACTAACTGTTGAGCGGGAAGAGGAGGGTAAAGCCTATAAAGTCCAGCGGCTAGTTTATTATGTCTCGGAAGTATTGTCCCCCTCAAAGCAAAGATATCCACACTATCGGAAGCTGGTTTATGGTATTTACCTATCAGCGAAGAAGGTGGCGCATTATTTCCAAGACCACTCGATTTCAGTCGTCAGTGATGCTCCTTTGTCCGAGATTTTTAATAATCGAGACGCACCAGGTCGAGTGGCTAAATGGGAAATTGAGTTTGGACACTTTGACATCAGATTCAAAGCCAAAAAAGCAATCAAGTCCCAAGCATTGGCAGATTTCATGGCCGAGTGGATTGAACAACAACAGCCTATCCAAGTTCACTCGGCGCATTGGACAATGTTCTTTGATGGCTCCAAAATGTTGAATGGGTGTGGTGCTAGGGTTGTCTTGATATCTCCTAGGGGCGACAAGCTCAGGTATGTCTTGCAAATTCACTTCGATTCCTCTAACAATGAGGCGGAGTATGAAGCACTTTTGTATGGGTTGCGCATGGCTATCTCACTCGGCGTCAAGCGCCTCATGGTTTATGGCGACTCGGATCTGGTGGTGAATCAAGTGATGAAAGAGTGGGATGTTTGAAACCCCGCTATGACTGGATACTGTAATGCAGTCCGAAAGTTGGAGAAGAAGTTTGAAGGCTTGGAACTTCATCATGTTCCCCGACTGAAAAATCAGGCGGCCGATGAGTTATCCAAGATTGGTTCCACTCGACGACCTATCCCCAGCGGTGTGTTCTTGGAGCACTTGCACACTCCTTCGGTTCAAGAAGATCATTTCACCGAAGAGCCCCCACAAGCTTTGAGTTCCACTGACCCAACAGAAGTCGATGTCCCCGCAGTGATTGACTTGGTCATGGAGATTCTGGTTATCACGATTGGACTGTGACTTGCATTGCCTATATCCTTAGACGGGAGCTCCCTGATGATGAAACAGAGGCTCGATAGATCGTGCGCAGGTCCAAGGCTTTCACTGTGATGGGAGATCAGTTGTTCAGAGAGAGCACGACTGGGGTTACACAACATTGCATTTCCCCCGAGGAAGGTCGAATGATTCTGGATGAGATTCACTTGGGAACTTGCGGACACCATGCATCCTCAAGGACGATTGTCGCTAAAGCATACTGAGCTGGTTTTTGCTGGGCACGAGCTAATGAAATGGCTAAAGACATCGTTGATCATTGTGATGGTTGCCAGTTCTATGCAAACTTGTCACACAAGCCGGCGTCTGCTCTGAAGACAATTCCTCTGGCCTGGCCGTTTGCGGTTTGGGGACTCGACATGGTTGGCCCCTTCCGACCCGGAAAAGGAGGATTCACTCACTTACTGGTAGCAGTCGACAAATTCACCAAGTGGATAGAAGCCAAGCCAATCAAGAAGTTGAACTCTCGTACGGCGATCACATCCATGAGAGAGATAATTTATCGATACGGCATTCCGCACAACATCATCACGGACAACGGCACTAATTTTGACTCGGAAGAATTCAGGAACTTCTGTAACTCCCAAGGCACCCGAGTGGATTATGCATCTGTTGCGCATCCTCAAACCAATGGGCAAGTCGAGCGGGCTAATGGTCTCATCCTGCAAGGTCTGAAGTCTCGTCTCATGCGCGATTTGGATCATGCCGCTGGAGCCTGGGTAACTGAGCTGCCGTCTGTTTTGTGGGGTCTAAGGACAACGCCTAATTGGTCGACTGGACGAACTCCTTTCTTCCTTGTCTATGATGCTGAAGCCATATTGCCGAGTGACTTGGCCCACAATTCTCCTCGAGTGGAGCTGTATTCTGAGGCTGAAGCTGAATAGGCCAGACAGGATGGTGTAGATCTTCTGTAGGAGGAACGAGAGATGGCTCTGATCCGGACTACTGCCTATCAGCAGGACCTCCGGCGCTTCCATGAGAAGAATGTCAAGATTCATTCGTTTCATGAGGGAGACATGGTGCTTCGAGTGAATCAACACCGACCTCACAAGCTTGCTCCTGCATGGGAAGGTCCTTTCGTCGTCACTAAGGTGCTAAACAATGGGGTCTATCACCTGTACAATCTCATGAAGCGGATAGACGAGCCACGAGCCTGGAATGCAGATTTGCTCCGGCGTTTTTATACTTGAGACAAGAATCTTCTGATGTAATAAGAATACTTCATCAATGCAATTCACATTTCTGCAATGCATTGTCGATTCCAATCATACAGTTTCATTCTTTAGAATATTTCGAGTGATGACCAATCCTCACACTCAGAGGCTTAACTGCGGACATGCTTTCGCCTAAGTTAAAAATCCTGTCGGGTGGATAGCAGTCCATTCACTCGACGACCTATTTGTGAATCCGTCTTCTCTTAGGTTCAAAAATATTCCGAGTGATGAGCAATCCTCACACTCGGGGGCTTAGCTGCGAATCGACATTCGCCTAAGTTTTAAACTACTCCGAGTGATGACCAATCCTCACACTCGGAGGCTTAGCTGCGAACATGCTTTCGCCTAAGTTAAAAACCCTGTTGGGTGGATAGCAGTCCATTCACTCGACGGCCTATTTGCGAATCCGTCTTCGCTTAGGTTCAAAAATACTCCGAGTGATGAGAAATGCTCACACTCGGGGGCTTAGCTGTGAATCGACATTCGCCTAAGTTCAAAAATACTCCGAGTGATGAGCAATCCTCACACTCGGGGGCTTAGCTGCGACTCAACATTCGCCTAAGTTTTAAATTACTCCGAGTGGTTCGACCGATAAAGATCTTCGTAGAATATGTAGGAACCAATATGAGCATCCAGGTCCCGCTATTCGTTATTGGCCGAAGAGTGTCTTGGTCATGTCTGCATCATTCTCGAACCCGTAGGGTCCGCACACTTAATGTTCAATGACGATATGGTCTTAATGAGTTATGTATGTTGGTGACCGAATGTTGTTCGGAGTCCCAGATGAGATCCTGGATGTCACGAGGAGTTCCGGAATGGTACGGAGGTAAAGATTCATATATGAGAAGTTGGTATTCGGGTTCCGGAATAGTTTTGGGATTTACTGGATTTCTTCGGGAGTGCCGAAAGGGGTTCTGGGGGTACACCTGCCCTGAAGGGCCCCATGGGCTGAGAGGGAGGCGCACCAACCCCTAGTGGGCTCGGCGTCCCGCTTCCTCAAGGGCCCTACGGCCAGGGCTAGGGCTGGCCCTAGGGTGGTCGCCGCCCCTTGCCTTGGGGGCCAAGGCAGCCCTCTAGGCCGCCGCGAACACACCCTAGGGGAAACCCTAGGGAGGTCGTCCCCCCCTTTCCCCTATATATACGAGAGGAGAGGGAGAGCAGCAGTACCACATGCCACGGCTCAGGCCTCCCTCCCTCTCTAGATTGATTTGTCCCTCGTTTGTGTCGCAGTAGTGTTTGGCGAAGCCCTGCCGGGACAGCTCCACCACCACCGCCACCACGTCGTTGTGCTGCCGGAGAACTCATCCACCACTCCGCCCTCGCTCGCTAGATCGAGGAGGCGGAGACATCATCGAACTGTACGTGTGTTGAATGTGGAGGTGCCGTCCGTTTGGCGCTAGATTGGGACGGATCGTGATTGGATCGCGAAGACATATGACTACATTAACCATATTTCTTAAAGCTTCCTGCTTAGCGATCTACAAGTGTATGTAGATGCATTCCCCCTTTCGTAGCTATACATCTCTATGGATAGATCTTGTATGTGTGTAGGAATTTTTTTTGTTTCCCATGCAACGTTCCCCATTGGAAATATATCGTTTAAATAAGATAAATTACAGTAAGAAATAATGATGCAAAATGGACGTATGATTGTCTCGTCAAAGGCGTTTTGCTTCGTCTGTCGTCCGAACGTTGTGGCAGATGCACAACCCCTTCGTTGGTGCACCGATGACAAGACCATATGTGGCCCCATCCGATGAGGGAACAGCGCGCCGTGCCCGCCGTGCAAGGCAATGGCCGTGTGAGGCCCCAACAACCCTCATGACATACGTCACCGAGGTGGAGTCGCACTCTCTGGCTTCGAGACAGATGGCCTGTAACCCCAGGTGCCGCAACCGCGTCGTGGTGGACGTATCGGCCTCCGACCATGACGAATCCATCATCGACCTCACATCGACCGGTGACGTCCGGACGACAGGCTCCGACGAGAAAAAGTAGGGCATGGGAGATGTCGAAGCCTTGAGTCCTGTTAGGCGCTGCATGTCTCATGTCCTAGTCTACCTCGTTGGCCTCCGAACCAACACTCCGAGGAGAATAACCAGCCGTAGGACATGAACACGACAGAACCGGACGGGCTCCGCTTAATATTATGTTTCACTTGCATGTAATTATATGCATTTGAGGATTCGCAATTAAGGTGTTCGGTTATGAAAATGATTATTTAAGGTGTGACCGGTCACTATTTACGGACGCTGGACTCGCTCGCGGGCGTTTGAGGGGTCAAATTTGATGTATCCGACTATAGATGCTCTTAACAAACAAACGTGCGTGATAGACACCACCAAGGCAAACATTTCCTTGTAATCAATCGTGTGCCATTAATCCCTGCCTCACACATGAACGTGCCTCACACATGAACGTGCCTTTCGCATCGTGTGCGACGTTGGATGGATTCCCCGGCACACAAGTTTAATCGACACCAATTGTGTGCGATGGTATCTCTTTGCACACCTTTTTTCTTAAACTGCATAGTGTGCGGCAGAGTATATGTTTTTCCTCCAATTTTGTATGACCCCCTGACACGCGTTGATGGCTGGACAATATACAATGGGGTTCTAAATTAAGGATGGTAATGGATAGGATATGGCCTGGATAGAGCAATACTATACCGATATCCATATAGTTAATGGGTACAAAGTTATACCCACACCTGTATCTAGGGGTATAAAACTTTAGCCATACACATACCCGACGGTTATTCATACTCATTGGGTACCCATCGGGTAAGACAAATAGTACACAACTTGTTCATAATCTTACATTCACTGATAGCACATTTGACACAAAAATGAATTATCTTAGCTCAATAACACGTAGATGAGTACATGGTCACTATTAAAATTTAGAAATCACAACGTACTCATAAGTCAATAGTCAATAGGAGTAGACGAGTTATATGATAAAGTAATGATTAATTAACGATAACTTAACATTAGTTCACAGGTGAATATTGTATGGGTATACCGGCGGGTACAAAGCTATACCCACATCATATAAAAGTATGTTCATATTATACCCATGTGGCTACGGTACCCGCAGGTACATTTGTCCGTGGGTAAAATTGTCGTCCTTATTCTGAACCGAAAGTGATGCCTGGATGTACAACGGTGTAGTCTTCAATGTTGTGGGCATGCCTGGCTTGCCGTGGACATTTCGCTGGTCCGAACAAGGCCAGCATGCATGGCTGGGCGCGATCCCTGTCTCCGGGTGGTTGACCTCGTCTATCGTCTTAATTAGCTCATATGAAATTGCATCGATTGGGGTAGAGCATGGAGCCTGATGGAGCGTAAACATCCCTTCAGAATCGGACCACCGTGGACGTGAAGCCCCGGAGATGTACAAAAATGGTTTACGCGTACTTCTTAGGATAGACAAGATAAGTCTATGTTATACTACAGCATGGGGTCAGTTGGTTGGTGGTGATCAGCAATGGCGAATCCACATGTAGCGTTGATCATTATAATGGATGGACAATGAGTTGATAGCGAATATATATTATAGTACTCCCGGTCACAAGTTACACGCACCACGATTAGCATCTGTCGACACAGGTACTCACCCACATTTATCTTCAAATATTAAATGACCAAGTTACATGCACCACGATACGATGTTGAAACGTCATCTGTCTGATGTAGAGTGCAGTAGAAGTCTCTGAAGCATAACGAACGGGACAAACCATGAGGTAGGTAACAACAGCAGTACATGTGATAAAATCACAAATGCCGGCAACGACACGGTATCAAAGGTAAACAGATAGATCGGCAAGCAACGTGCGACACACCAATGTCAAGCAGCAGCATACGTCTTTTATTTTATGTTTCTGCGAGAAGGTCAAGCAGCATACTTGACGGCGATGTCAGCCAGGCACTGCGCCAGCTCGGTCGGGGTCGAGAGCAACGCCATGTGGTCCGCGCCGGCGATTTCCTTCACCTCGTCCACGGGGTACATGTGCACCATCCACCGCTGGAACCCCTCGACGATGGCGTGGTCGTCCTTGAACACCACGTACGCCTTGCGCACCGACCCGTAGCGGGCCTCGGTGTATGGCGGCTGCAGCCTCAGGTCGTCCACGAACATGGAGCTGACCCTCATCAGGGATCTTCCCAGCGTCAGGTCCTGCCGGCCGTATGATTCCAACATGCCAAGTTAGAATTTCGATCGATGTTCAAGCAGATTGAATAGAAATGTGCATGCGCAGGAAATAACGGAGCGAGAGGTACGGCGGGCGCTGTACCTCCGGCGAGCACAGCTGGAAGAACTTTGCTCGGGTGACCAGCGGCCCGAACAGCATGGAAGTGGGCAGCTCGCCCTAGGGATCCTGAGGCCTAAACTCCGTGTCCATCCAGTCCAGCGTTCTCCCCTCCACGAACTTTTCAAGCACGTACGACGGCGGCGAACTGTGGTCCGGCATGAAGGCGGAGACGAACACCGCGGCGGCGATCCTCTCCGGGAACAGCTCGCAGGCGAGGGCGACGTTCACGCCGCCGAGGCTGTGGCCGACGAGCACCGCCTTCTCGCCGGGCGGGAGGGACTCCAGGACGTCCAGCAGCGGCTTGGTGTAGTCGCGGAACGTCGGCACCTCGCGCAGCGGCCGGGGGTCGACGCCCGACGCCGCCAGGTCAGGCGTGCTGACGCGGTGCCCAGCCGACCTCAGCCGCGTCGCCACCTTGAACCAGGACCAGCCGCCGAGGCATGCGCCGTGCACCAGGACGACGTGCGTGCGGCTAGCTTGGCCCGCGGAAGTCTCCATGTGCATGTGTGTGGGTTTTGTGACTGTTTTTTCTGTGCTTGAGCTAGCTGTGGCTCCGATGTCTACACACAGGGACGCTGTGGGATTTATATAGCCGCTCCCGAAGATTTGGCTTGGCGAACTGACATCGACCGGAGGAACCACGCGGAGGGAGTTTATGGAGCTTATTAGCTAGCGAGGATAAGCTTGAATAATCATGTATGTGAAGTCAAATGCAAATAAAGCGAGATGCGGTCTTATTTTTAAAATAGTATTTCCATCCGTCCGGAAATATTTTATCTTAAAAATAAATAAAATAGATGTATCTATAATTAAAATAAGTTTGAGATACATCCACACGTAGAACAAATATTTTTGAACAGAGAGGGTACTAAAAGAGATCTTAAATATGACAAGTATATTGAAGCGATCTTGTTTTTAAATCTATGCACTTTCGAGTTGCGTGTATCCATTTAGTATTTTGTGGAAATGAATCATAAAGCACTGCATCTATACCTATATGTATACCGATATAAAAAGTTTCAAAGGGCCAGATCCAACCAATATTGACCAACAAACCATGTCAATCCAACGGTCTAGATTTTTTCAATGGTGAGTGCTTAACATGTTTAGCATGAGTTAATAGCATTCCAATATTAGCACCTTTTTTTTACAGGAACATGCAATTAATATCCTACTTAATATCATCATGCGATTAATATTAGTCGTCGCTCAAACAGATATATCTTGACGAGCGATAGTTAATATGGGATGGAGAGAGTACTGAATATAGTGCATTGCACGTATGCACCTGCTTGTGAGTCTATAAGCCTCACATGTAGAATTGCATCTCCGAGCAATTTCAACCAAAAGCTTAACTTGGGCTTGTCACTTATATTTTAACATCCACCCTTAAGTGTGGCTCCCTCACGCAAATGTAGATCTAAAATGCAAGCTATAACTTTTTTGTTTAAATTGACATCATGGCTATGATAGAGTGACTGCGGGTCTGTTTGGTTGGCGACTAATTTTGCCAAGCCAAAATTTGGCAAGCCACCAAAGTGTGATTGAAAAATGAACGTCAAACTTTGACAAAAGTTGGTAAAAAAATGACTATGAGAAATGAGCCACAGGGGTAATAAAATGTGGCAAGCCAAACTGTGACAAAAACCAAACACATGCCAACAAAATTGTGGCTATCAAATTTTGGCGTGACAAAGTGTGGTTTGGAACCAAACACCCCCTGCATGCACCAGCCATTTTATCCATAAGCTCAAGCTGATAGAGAAAAGAGGAGTGCATACTTATACTTCAACATCCGGTGATGAAAAGGTTGCACTAGCGTGCCATCGGCCCGTTTGGGTGAGAGAAAATGCCCACACCTAGGATTTTAATGTAATATCATTAGTTTCAAAGGGTCTTTGTACTTTTCGTTTGATTAATAGAACAACATGCTTTCTTTTTCCCAAGAAAGTATTATAACATTTGTATCTCCATGCAAACTTATCATTTATAAATTCAAGGTCACAAACTAAACTATATTACGAACAATTTAAGTTTAGTAATTATTTGGAGTTCTGCTTTTAGGATTCAGTGCCTTCCATTTTGTGACTCTTTTTTAAAAAGGCAAAAGATTTGCCACATTCATTAATTAAGATAGAGTTTAGATCCAATTTGGTCGCCGAGGGCGGGAAGTCGATACAACAAAAGTCTACTCTCCTGGCATAAGATTACACAAACGAGTTGCACTCGCCAACCCCCAATTCTTTGCTCGCATCGGATTTTCGCGTTGTGCTTGTTCCACAGCTCCCAAGACACAAGCATTGTAATCGAAGCCATCACCTTACAACGGCAAAAGCCATCATGAACAATGACGAACCACCAAGATTTTACGTTATCGAACCCATTCCAAGCATTCGGGTATAGACACTCGAGTTGAAGTCAGTAGCGCACCATGCACCACACTCTAATGGAGAATCTGCAATGGAAGAGGAGGTGCGCCGCTGACTCTGAAACTTGGTTGCACCGCGGACAGTAGCCACAATTTGGCCATCCGCACTTTACTAGGCGGTCGGCCATCCAAACTCAATTCTGAGTGATCAACCATGCAAAGAACTTGCATTTTGGTGGTGCCCAGATCTTCCAAATCATGCTCTTGAAGTTAGTTGCAATGATGCCGCAAAACTGCGCCATTGTATGTCCATGCCGCTGAATAGTGCCCTGAGGTGGTGAGCTTCGACATGATGGTGTCCTGCTGATTCTCATAAAGATGCACTTGAGTCATCATAGTCCAAGGTGAGATGAACGCATGTATCTGTGCCACTATTAGGCCGTTTGAGAATCTAATTTGATCGATCCAAGCACCATTCTGTACAACCTTTCTTACACTTCACCTATTGCCTTTGGAAATTTAAAAAATTAATGGTGCAATCTGCTTGGGCCTAAGCCCATTCAGCCAGGCCGACACCCAGAAGCTCGCCTTGTTTCCATCCCCTATCGTGACCTTCGTGAGAACATGAAATAGGTTCATGTCCTCCCCATCACATGGGCTCACGGTGTTGGAAATATGCCCTAGAGGCAATAATAAATTGTTTATTATCATATTTCCTTGCTAATGATAATCGTTTATTATCCATGCTAGAATTGTATTGATCGGAAACTCAGATACATGTGTGGATACATAGACAACACCATGTCCTTAGTAGGCCTCTAGTGAACTAGCTCGTTGATCAAAGATGGTTAAGGTTTCCTAGCCATGGACATGAGATGTCATTTGATAATGGGATCACATCATTAGGAGAATGATGTGATGGACAAGACCCAAACTACAAACGTAGCATATGATCGTGTCAGTTTATTGCTACTGTTTTCTGCATGTCAAGTATTTGTTTCTATAACCATGAGATTATGCAACTCACTGACACCGTAGGAGTGCCTTGTGTGTATCAAACGTTGCAACGTAACTGGGTGACTATAAATGTACTCTACAGGTATCTCCGAGGGTGTCTTTTGGGTTGGCATGGATCAAGACTGGGATTTGTTACTCCGTGTGACGGAGAGGTATCTCAGGGCCCACTCGGTAATACAACATCACAATAAGCCTTGCAAGCAATGTGACTAAGTGTTAGCCACGGGATCTTGTATTACGGAAACGAGTAAAGAGACTTGCCGGTAATGAGGTTGGACTAGGTATGGAGATACCGACGATCGAATCTGTGCAAGTAACATACCGAAGAACAAAGGGAGCAACATATGGGATTAATTGAATCCTTGACATAGAGGTTCGACCGATAAAGATCTTCGTAGAATATGTAGGAACCAATATGGACATCCAGGTCCCGCTATTGGTTATTGACCGTAGAGGTGTCTCGGTCATGTCTACATAGTTCTCGAACCCGCAGGGTTTGCACTCTTAAGGTTCGGTGACGTTTCAGTAGTATAGAGTTATGTATGGTGGTGACCGAAGGTTGTTCGGAGTCCAGAATGAGATCCCGTATGTCACGAGGAGCTCTGGAATGGTCCGGAGGTAAAGATTGATATATAGGAAGTCCTGTTTTGGTCACCGGAAAAGTTTCGGGCTCATCGGTAGTGTACCGGGAGTGCCGGGAGGGTGCCGGGGGACCATCGGGAGGGATGTCTCGACCCAAGAGGCTACATGGGCTGTGGGAGGAGGTAAACCAGCCCCTGGTGGGCTGGCCGAAGCCTCCTCTAAGGGCCCATGCGGCTGGAGTGGTTTGAGAAGGAAAAAATCCAAAGGTGGAGAGGTGGAAAGAGTTTCCAAGTGGAAAGGAGGAATCCTACTCCTAATAGCATTGGAGTAGGACTCCTCCACCTCCAAATTCGACCAAACCTTGAGGGTTTGAGGCTGCCTCCTCCCCTCCCTCCCTCCTATATATACTAGAGGATTTAGAGGGAAAAGCTAACCCTAATAGCCACGTGCTACCTCTCCTCTAGATCACAGTTTCTCCTCTAGATCGGTTTTCAGCGGTGCTTAGGCGAAGCCCTGCTGGAATAGCTCCACCATCATCGCCGCAACACCGTCGTGCTGCTGGAGAACTCATCTACCTCTCCGCTCCCTCTTGCTGGATCAAGAAGGCGGAGATCGTCATCGAGCTGTACGTGTGCTGAACGGGGAGGTGCCGCCCGTTCGGCGCTAGATCGGAAGGACCGTGATCAAGATCATGAGACGATTCGTGATTGGATCGCGGGACGGATCGTGATGAGATCGCGGTATGGATCATGATTGGATCGAGAGATGGATCGTGATGGGATCGCGGGACGCTCGGCGATTTGGATCGCGAAGATGTTCGACTACATCAACCGCGTTTCTTAACGATTCCCGCTTAGCGATCTACAAGGGTATGTAGATCCACTCTCCCTCTCGTAGATGTTCATCACCATGGATAGATCTCGCGTGTGCATAGGAAATTTTTTGTTTCCCATGCAACGTTCCCCAACACACGGTGCCCACCAATCGCCGCTCCGACGCGGAGAGCATGAGCAAACTTTTCCAGGTGGAGGATACCAAGGCCTCCGAGGTTCATGCGGCGGCACACTGATGTCTAGTTAATCTTGCATTTTCCCCTGATACCTTGTCTGATCCGGTCGAAAGGAAAGCCCTCCGAATTTTGTCAACGACATGCATAACCTCAACCGGAATGTCTAACACCTTGATATGGTAAATCACAATAGCGGTGAGGACCAATTGATGAAGGCGGTTCTACTCGCAATTGTGCAGTGCTTGCCCTTCCAAGGCCGTAATTTGCTGGCGACTTGGTCCTCGAGGTGTTGGAAGTGTATTCGCTTTAAACGCCTAACCGACAAGGGTAGCCCAAGATAATGCAAGGGACACCGATCGCAGCGCTGACAGCCTTCGGCGGATGAGGGCCACTAGAGTCTTCTGGAAATTTGTAACCAGGCCAGTGACCTCCCCAAAGCTCTCCATGATTTTGGAGATGGCTTGGACGTCCTCCTTTTGACTGGCGCAACAAACACAATTAGTAACGAGGTGTCATCCATATAGAGAGATGTATGAAATTGTGCCTGTCAACCACCCAAGTCGTGCAATAGGCCCTGCTCGGTAGCCAGCGGTAGCACCCATTGTAGGGTGTTGATGGCAAGGACAAAGAGTTGTGGAAAGAGCGGGTCTCCCTATTGGAGGCCCCAACGATGCCTAATGGGACCCCCTGGGGATGCCATTAAGGAGGACCTGGGACGCGGATTCCGACAGGAGGGCGGCAATCCAATCGCGGAACCTTGATGGAAATCCGCGTCGTTGGAGGAAGTCGAAGATGTAATCCCATCTCACACCATCGACGCCTTCTTGATATCTAGCCTAAGGAGGAGGAACGGCTTCCGTCGTCGATGAAGCCAAGGCTTCTGGACTTTATGAAGGAACTCTGCTCATTCAAGACCAAGTTATTCATGTGCGGGACAAGCCACGATCCTAAGATTTTGGCGATAATCTTTGCAATTTTTTTGACTTTGAAATCCTTTTTAACACAGTACAGACGCAAGCGCTTAGAGCAACTCCAACGCAGAGACCCAAACGGACATGCGGTTTGTCCGCTTTTCGTCCGTTTGGATCGCCCGTCCGCCTATCTGTGTCCTCTTTTTTAAATGGGTCAGCCGGGACACCCAACGGGCAGCAGGTGGACGGCAACGCTGTGGCAATAGAATAATAGGAAAATGTGGGTGGGAGTGGTCCAACGAATTAAATAAGAAGGGAGGGGTGGGTGGGTGGGTGGGTGACAAGTGGGTCTGCCCGGACATAGGCAGACGACACGGATGCAGAAAGCGTTCGCTTTGTGTCCGCCTGCGAACCAAAGTTGTCCCAAATTTGAGCCAGAAATGGGTCGGCGTGAACACCAAGCGGACGCAATTTGAGACGCGCGTGAGTTTGGTCCGCGCGTTGGGCCATCTTTTCTGTCCGCGACGACCCAAACGAACACAGGCGGACGAAATGGGTCGGCCGGTTGGAGTTGCTCTTATATATATGCGCATACACTCATTCCTATGAACACACACATGCACATCCTACCCTTATGAGCACCTACGAGAGACTGAATTGGCATATCATCTTCAAACTTATGAAGTCATTGTAGGCACCTCGTCGTCGACGGGAACGCCTCCTCCCGCAGAATGCGTGTCACCAAAAATCCTGAAATAAATTCACGAATAAACGCGAGCACCAGGACTTGAACCCTGGAGGCTTGGGATACCATAGTCCCTCTAACCATCCAATCAGAAGTTCGTTCACTTGACTATGAATTGGTTAATATGTGCCGACAGTGGCCCTCGCCTCCACGGCGAGGTTCCGTTTGGTTCCAGCCAGCTGCGAGGTTGGGGGGACGCGACTTCCGGTGAAAATCGCGCCGACTTCGGTCATGGCGGACAATGGCGGCGTCTATGACGTCGTTCCCTTCTCGAGGCATCGTTGTTGCAGGTCGTGGCACCCCACTCGTGATGCTCTGGGGGAAACCCTAGATCTGGATCTATCGGATCGAACGATGATGATACCTTTTATGCCGTTGTCCCTCTTGAGGGCATTGTTTTGGAGCAAGTGCTGGTTGGACGGGACAAGCGGAAGAGCGGTATCTCATCCACCGCAAGGCCGACGGTGGATCTCGGTGGCATGGTGCTGCGTAGGTTTGGCGACGAGCGCGTGTGGACGGATACGTGCAGGATGGTGGAGTTGTCTGACGTTGTGGTGGCGTCGACGACAGGCCAGGCAAGGTCGATGGGTCAGTTTTTGCTCTGGAGATGGACTGGTGGAAGATGGCGGCGGCAACCTCTGAGAGTGCGTCGGTCCGGTATGGGACCCAGTCCCGGTATGTGGCTGGGCTGGGGCATCCGGCTTTAGATGTTAAGGTTCGGTACGATTTCCGTTTGGTATTAGGCCGGGATATTCACCACACCTTCATCAAGGGGATAGGAGTAACAACAGGTGTTGCCTAGATGGTGGCTTCAAACTGACTGATTACTTTGTATGATCTCTGTGAATAATTAATAAAATGGCCGTATACATCGTCCACATGCAAAGGCCGGGGGTCTACCCTCCTTTTCGAAAACAAAAAACAAACAAAAAACAAATCTATGAGAAATTGCACAGAGCTAACATCGCGATGTGCACACGTGTGAAGGTTTGACAAAAGTTAAATTATTATGGAAATCTGAGAGATCTTGACGGCAGGATTAATCAAAGACAATCGGTATTAACTATGCGCCGGGCCACTATAAAACTCTACTCTATGGACAACTGGCCGTGCAAGTTGCGAACAACAGATGTTCAAGTATATTGTTTACTTGCGAACCAAATAGAGTACTCCGTCCCAAGTGAATCAATAAATCAATCAACAAGACATATCATGGTGCTTGGCATTGATCTCAACTCTGAGAGTTAATTATATTATAGCTCGACTCAAGTAAAAATAGGTGAGCATATTAACTCCTGCCTTTCGCCCAAAGAAAAAAGCTGGAGATCCGGTGGTGGTGAAAGATAACCCCCAGAGAAAATCAAGATGAACGGTTGTTCTTATTTTAGTACTAAAAGTAGGACATGTCCGCTCCGCATCAGAAAGATTTTGAATTCTTTTATGCTTCTCCCGGAGACTACGGTTGGCATCCATGATGGTGCAGCGATGTCAAAAATTAAAATACGGCACTCGTTCGGAGCGCGTAGGCTAAAGAACTGTAACCTCCACGTAGGCACCAACTCCTATACTGAACAGGTTCTTCTCGTAGAACAAGTTACACAAATGTACAGCACACCCCAGCTCTCATGAAATGGATCAGAGTTTATCAAAATCAGCTAGTACTGTCTATTATAAGATACGTGTAGGGATACGGAAAAGGTTAGACTTCTATCCATCATTTTTTTTTGTCAAAGCGATGAGAATTAATATGGAATATAATACGTAGACCTAAAGATCAAAGGTGTTTAGTGATTGAGAACTTAAAGGTAAAAAACACGTGCATGCTCATCAAATGGTTATATAGGTTATCTGTATAGGAGGAGAGTATGTGGGTACAATTATTGCGTAACAAGTACTTGCAATTCAAGACCCTAGTACACGGTGAGCAGAACCCCGACGTTGCTCATCCAGGAGCGGCACGGGCGAAGCCTAGCCTGCTGGCACCGCCGCTCCCTCTTGCTCCCCTCGCCGCCGCCAGAGGGCATCGTCAGGAAAAGTTCGGCCAATGTCGATGGCGGCGGGACCGTTCTCGTGACCTCAGATGGATATGAAGTGGCGACGGCTAATGGTTATGCCCTTCGGCGTGCTTGGTTGAGGGCTGGGTGCGGTGGTCTGCCCTTTTGCCTTGGGTGTGGGGTCTTCGTTGGTGTCGCTGGAGGCGGCAGCCCGGAGCTTGGCAGGCGAGGCCATGGATGTGAAGAGCACGAAGGTGCATACGAGGAGCTGGCTGCGAAGCAGGGCACGTCGGTGCTCACGATGTGCCGGTTTTGGGGCTGGACACAGCGGATCTGGGGGTCCAATGCTTAGATCTGATGATGGTAGTTGGTGCTCGCGCTATGGCTCGGGACAGAGGTCCTGCTAGGCGTGTGTGCACATTTGTGTCGGCACAAAGGTGCAATTGGAGATGTGTGGCTAAGTGGATGCCGGGGCGGCGGCCCCGGGATGGTGGTTGCAAGTCTGCAACGGTGACGGATGTGTCGTGACTGGGTGGTAGTGGCATGGACTTCATCATGGCATGAGGTGTTTTTATGGGGTGCGTGATGTGGTGGGTGGCGGCAGGTGTGGAGGTGAGCTCTCCAACGATCCGAGCGCCCATGGTGCTCTGGATCCGCAAATCCAGTCGTGTGACGACGAGCTTTGGTAAAAGCTCTCATACCATGGTCGTTCCGGAGATAGTGGCACCTACGAGTGTCGTCTACCATCTTGGAGACGTCGTTGTGGAGCTCCGTCGGCATCGCAAAGGATTTGGCTCTCCGGATGAAAATTCTAGCTTCGATATGCCGAAGCGGGTGGCGACGACATCTACGCAGTATCTTCCTTGGAGGCGTCACTTGGGAGAGGCGGTTGCGGCAGTTGCGAGGGATCTCTCTACCGCTAGGATCAGTGGACATTAGGAGCAGCGGCCCCAGAATTGTGCACCGAGACGACGGTCTCAGGAAGTGATGCGACGACGACTCCATGACGTATAGCTGCATCTTAGCATGCCTTGGGGGGCGATCTTGAATTGCGAGGGTGGCAAGGTCATCGGCTCGGTAGACACGTTCCAGTGGGGAAGGTTGGACAATATGTCAAGGCGGTGGCCCCAGAAGTGGTGTGACGGTCGTGGTCCATGGGTGGTTTCCCTGCACAACGTGGGTTGCGGGTGGCTGGGTCATGCGGTGTTGTGGCTCGAGGGCAAGCGATCATATGTCGGGGCAGCGGCCTAGGAAGTTGTTGATAACCCACAAGTATAGGGGATCGCAACAATTTTCGAGGGTAGAGTATTCAACCCAAATTTATTGATTCGACACAAGGGTAGACAAAGAATATTCTCGAGTATTCACAGCTGAGTTGTCAATTCAACCACACCTGTAAGACTAAATATCTATAGCAAAGTATTCAGTAGCAAAGTAGTATGGAAGTAACGGTAACGGTAGCAAAAGTAACGGTAACGACAAAGTAGTTATTGTAACAGTAGCAACGGAAAAGTAACTTAGCAAAGATCAATATGTGGAAAGCTCGTAGGCAATGGATCGGTGATGGATAATTATGTTGGATGTCATTCATCATGCAACGGTTATAACATAGGGTGACACAGAACTAGCTCCAATTCATCAATGTAATGTAGGCATGTATTCCATATATAGTCATACATGCTTATGGAAAAAAACTTGCATGACATCTTTTGTCCTAGTCTCCCGTGGCAGCGGGGTCCTATTGGGAACTAAGGGATATTAAGGCCGCCTTTTAAGAGAGAACCGGACCAAAGCATTAGCACTTAGTGAATACATGAACTCCTCAAACTACGGTAATCACCGGAAAGAATCCCAGTTATTGTCACCCCGAGGGATGTGGATCATAACTCGTAATAGGTGTCTACAACTTGCAAGATAGGATCAAGAACACATATATATTCATGAAAACATAATAGGTTCAGATCTGAAATCATGGCACTCGGGCCCTAGTGACAAGCATTAAGCATATCAAAGTCATAGCAACATCAATCTCAGAACATAGTGGATACTAGGGATCAAACCCTAACAAAACTAACTCGATTACATGATAAATCTCATCCAACCCATCACCGTCCAGCAAGCCTACGATGGAATTACTCACGAACGGCGGAGAGCATCATGAAATTGGTGATGAAGGATGGTTGGTGATGACGATGGCATAGATTTCCCCTCTCCGGAGCCCAAAACGGACTCCAGATCTGGTCTCCCGAGGAAGAACAGGAGGTGGCGGCGGCTCCGTATCGTGAAACGCAATGAACTCTTCTCTCAAAAAAATTCTCCACGAATAGGGCTATATGGAGGTGGAGATGAGGTCGGAGGAGCCACAGGGGCCCCACAAGCCTACTAGGCGTGGCCAGGGGGGTGGCCGCGCCTAGCAGGCTTGTGGCCTGCAGGTGGCCCCCCTCCGGTTGATTCTGGCGCCGGTATTTTTTATTGAATCCAAAAATATTCTCCGTAAATTTTCAGGACAATCCGAGAACTTTTATTTCTGCACAAAAATAACACCAAGACAGTTTTGCTGAAAACAACGTCAGTCCGGGTTAGTTCCATTCAAATCATGCAAATTAGAGTCCAAAACAAGGGCAAAAGAGTTTGGAAAAGTAGATACGATGGAGACGTATCAGTGGTGCGACTCCTGTGGTCTACGAGCAATTTCCCTAGGCAACGGTTCGGTAGACACGTTCGAGTTGGGAAGGTTGGACAATATATCGAGGCAGTGGCCCCAGAAGTGGTGCGACGGCCGTGGTCCGCGGATAGTTTTCCTGCGCAATGTGGGTTGCGGGTGGATGGGTCATGCGGTGTTGTGTCTCGAGGGCAAGCGGTCGTATGTCGGGGCTGCGGCCTCGGAAGTGGTGCGACTCCCGTGGTCTACGAGCAGTTTCCCTAGGCAATGTGGGTTGCGGTTGGCTGGGTGCGGCATCATGGCTCGAGGGCGAGCGGTAGTATGTCGGGGTGGCGAGCCCGGAAGGTCGTGCCAGTTGATTGCGCAGGGCGAAGTGGAGCGGTGGATGTTAGGGCAGCGGCTCTGAGATGTTGCAGTTTCGAGGGATCCAACTTTGTGTCGTGTGGGCGACGAGGTTGCCTTCGATGTTGGTTGTTGGATTTGAGATGATGCAATTGGCGTAGGTCATGTCGAGTGCATGTCCTTCATTTTTTCCGGAGAGTCCTGTGGCTGCTCCTCCCATAGTAGTCACGAATTCTTCTTTCGAACCACGGGGGATGGCCAACTTTTTCAGCAGAGCGGGGTTTTCGTCGGTCTGTGTATTGATACGTCTCCAACATATCTATAATATTTTATTTTTCCATGCTAATATATTATCATTCTAAGATACTTTTGGGGCATTTATTTACCAATTTATAATATTTTTGAGCAATAACCTATTTACCCAGTGCCTAGTGCCAGTTGTTGTTTTCTGCGTGTTTTTTGACTTTTCAGGTTTATAGTACCAAACGAAGTCCAATTGCCACGAAACTTTTTGATGTTTTTTTCTACACCAAAAGAAGACCTGGAAACTTCGGGAGTAGGCCGGGAGAGCCACAAGGGGCCCACAAGCCAACAGGGCGCGCCACCGGGGGGTCACCCTAATGGCTTGTGCCTCCCTTAGGCCCTTCCCAACGCCCCTCTCCGGCCCATAAATTCACATATATTCCAAAAACCCTAGAAGCGCTCACGAAACACTTTTTCTGCCGCCGCGAGTCTCTGTTTCGACGGGAGGCCATCTACACCTCTGTCCCGACACCCTGTCGGAGGGGAGATTGATTACGAAGGGCCTTTTCATAAACCTTGCTGCCCTCACCATGATGTGTGAGTAGTTCACCACAGACCTATGGTTCCGTAGGTAGTACCTAGATGGCAATCTCTCTCTCTCTCGATCTTCAATACAATGTTCATCGCATGTTTGCCTTGATCTCCGATGTAATCCCTTTGTGTGGTGTGTTTAGTGGGATCCGATGAATTGTGAGTTTATGTTCAGATTATTCATGAAAATTATTTGAGTTAAACCTAAATACTAAGATTCTTATTTGCATGATCATCATAGCTTTGTAATGCTCTCCGATCTATTGAGATAGTTTCGCGAACTAGATTGATATTTCTTCGGTGGGAGTGGTGCATTGTCGTAGGTTCAACCTGACGGGTTTCTTTATCCCAGTGACAAAAGGGGACAAGTCACATATTTGTGTTGCTGCTACTAAGGATAAAACGATGGGGTTTACTCATATTGATTGATTTTACTTTGTCTACATCATGTCATCGTTCTTCAAGCATTACTTTATTTTAACTTTATTTTACTTAATACTCTAGATGAATGCTGGATAGCGGTCGATGAGTGGAGTAATAGTTATAGGTGCAGGCAGGAGTCTCCCTATTTTCTTATGAACATGATGTCTATATACACATGATCATTGCCGTGAAAATCTCTTAATTATTCGCTTTTCTATCAATTGACCAACAAAAATTTGTTTACCACTATATGCTATTTCTATGAGAGATGCCACTAGAGAACTCTACGGCCTTGGGTCTATTCACTTTTATATTCACAAACATTATCATTACCTTGCTGTTATTTATTAGATTTTATTTTATTTTGCAATTTACAAGTATCTACACAACTCACTTGCTTGAAAATAACAAGATCAAGGGGATTGACAACCCTCTTGCCGCCGTTGGGTGCAAGTTGTTTGTTCTTTTGTGTGCAGACGCTGAAGACGGTTGAGGATTTGTATTCTTATTGGTTTGATAAACTTTGGTTTCATAACTAAGGGAAATACTTGCCCATATTGTGTTGCGCTAACCCGTTCCTTTCACGGAAAACCCAACGCAGATCACAAGTATCAAGATGGATTTCTGGCGCCGTTACCGGGGAATACCATCACCAACTATCAAGTAACTTCGCACAAATTTTCATTCACTTGTTCTTATTTTTATTTTCTGTTATATTTAGTTTGTCTCATAAAAATTGAAAACTACAAAAATATTTATCTTTGCTAGTCACTAGTTTACTTCTAGTTTTCTTTAGTTGCTAGTTTACTTGTCTCGCTTGTTGCTTTGCTTGGTCAGTCACCATGTCTCAAGATACTATTTAGTTGTGTGATTTCTTAAATACTACTAATAATGATTTTATTAGTACTCCTATACCACCCTCCACTAGTGCGGAGGCTTTTGACTACACTTGAAACCATGCATTATGCCTAGCTAGGGGCATAAAACAATAGCGCTTGTTGGCAGACAACCCAATATGTATCTTAATTTTTGTTTTTACTTTATGTTGTTTTGTGATAACATGATTTTTGCCTCTGTAATGATTATGTTTTTATGTTTTAATTAGTGTTTGTGCCAAGTAAAGCCTTTGAGATGACTCACAAGATGAGTAGAAACGATGCTGAAACATAACAGAAACTTTGACTTCAGTACATGAATTTTAATTTTTACTGGTGTGATAATAATCTGAAATTCTTATATGGTATTTCTATAAAAATTCTTTACTTTATGCTAATGTTTCATAATTTTTAGAGTTACAAAAGTATGGGCTCTTTACAGATTGCTACAGACTGTTCTGTTTTAAACAGATTTTGTTTTGCTTGCATAGTTTGCTTGTTTTGATTATGCTATGGATTATATCGGGGGATATAAGCCATGAAGAAGTTAGAATACAGTACCTATTATGCAAAAATTAATTAATAATCAATTTATAACAGTACCTAAAGTATGCAGTATGTTGCTTATACTAACGGATCTCACGAAGTTTTGTTGAGTTTTGTGTGATTAAAGTTTTCAAGTTTTGGGTGTGATCACGAAGGACCACATAATAAGGAGTAGCAAGAGCCTAAGCTTGGGGATTCCCAAGTCACCCCATGTAATATTCTAAGGAAGACTCAAACGTCTAAGCTTGGGGATGCCCCGGAAGGCATCCCCTCTTTCGTCTCAATCCATCGGTATGTCACTTGAAGCTATATTTTTATTCATCACATGATATGTGTTTTTCTTGGAGCGTCATTTGCTTTTGTTTGCTTTTACTTTTAGTTTGTAAAAATCACCATTTTCTAGACACACCTATTTGAGATAGACACACCTTCATCATAATTTGCTAGAATACTCTATGTGCTTCACTTGTATCTTTTGAGCTTGGCAGTTGCTCTAGTACTTCACTTATATCTTTTTGAGCACGGTGGTGTATAGATTTTATACAAATAATATGCTCTCGTTCTTAACTTATATTTGTTTGAGATCTGAATAAATAGTGACGGTAATTTTCATGGGTCATGAGACTAGTCCAAAAATAACAGGTATTCAATGAGTGATAATCAAAACCGTCATGTAGAACATATAGAGAAATTTTGTGTTAATGACATTGATGTTGTAATATGAAAAAGGTGTGGCCCACTATTTTTGATTCGTAGAAGTTCCAAGATTAAGAGGTGTTAACTTGTTATTCATCTAAAAATTAAAGAGGCATGGTGATGATGTGTGAGCATTTTTATTCCTCGTTGAAATCCTAGTGTTGTTTCGAGTCGGGGTCGCGCGATGGTTAGCTCCTACCAACCTCCTCCCTCGGGGCATGCAAGGAGTACTTTGATTTGTGATAAAACTAATAAAACTTTGCAATATGTATGTGAGTTATTTATGACTAATGTGACACCATGGACATATGCATTCTCACCTTCTCACATTTGCTAGCCTCTTCGGTACCGTGCATAGCCTATTCTCACCTCGAGGATCGGTGTAACTTTCGCCGGTGCATCCAAACCCCATGACATGATACGCTCTGTTGCACACAAGCCTCATTATATCTTCCTCAAAACAGCCACCATACCTACCTATTATGACATTTCCATAGCCATTCTGGGATATATTTCCATGCAAATTCCATTGTCATTTCACATGACTAGTTCGTTCATCATCATATTACTTTGCATGATCATATAGAGATGACATCGTATTTGTGGCAAAGTCACCGTTCATCATGTTTTTGATACATGTCACGCTAGATCATTGCACATCCTGGTACACTGCCAAAGGCATTCATATAGAGTCATATCTTCCTACCAGTTCTTCATATTGAGTTGTAAGTAAATATAAGTCTGACGGTCATCCTTATTAGAGCATTGTCACGGTGAGGAAAGGATGATGGAGACTATGATTCCCCCACAAGTCGGGATGAGAGACCGGATGAAAAATAAAATAAAAATGGGGGAGGCCAAATGAGCCCACCATATAAAAAATGAACGGGGGAGGCAAAATAAAAAAGAAAAAGAGAAAAGCCTATCATGAAAAAATGAGAGAAAAAGAGAGAAGGGACTTTGCTACTATCCTTTATCACACTTGTGCCTCAAAGTGGTACCATGTTCTTCATACAGAGAGTCTCCTATGTTGTCACTTTCATATGTAATTACCTTTTCATATAATAAACTTGGCTTGTATATTCCGATGACGGGCTTCCTCAAATGCCCGAGGTCTTCATGAGCAAGCAAGTTGGATGCACACCCCACTTAGCTTCAGTTGAGATTTCATACACTTATATCTCTAGTGCATCATTTGCATGGAAATCCCTACTCCTTGCATTGAGCATCTCCATAGCTCGTTGGTACGCCTAGTTGATGCGAGACTATCTTCTCCGCTTTTTACCCCTTTGATATATATCATCATATTCTATTGCACCTATATGCTATGTCCAATGGTTCACGCTCATGTATTGCGTGAAGAATACAAAGTTTATGCATATTGAAAAAGTATGATCCAATTGCCTGACTTGGACACCGTGGTGCTTAACATTTGTATTGACCCGGTGAAGACAGAGTCATGCCTTGCTAATATAATAAGATGAGTAGGGGTAAACATTCTTTTATGATCGTATACTTTGAAAAATCAATGATTTTGTTTCTTATACCTATAAATATTACTATGTTATTGTTTGTTAATTCATTATTTCTCAATGAGCATACATACAAAAAATTACATAATGGGTAGCATGTGGAATCAAAAATTCTGTTTTTATCATTTACCTACTCAAGGACGAGCATGAATTAAGCTTGGGGATGTTGATACGTCTCCGTCGTATCTATAATTTTTTTTGTTCCATGCTAATATATTATCATTCTAAGATACTTTTGGAGCATTTGTTTACCAATTATAATATTTCTGAGCACTAACCTATTGACCCAGTGCCAGTGACAATTGTTGTTTTCTGCGTGTTTTTGAATTTTCAGGTTTATAGTACCAAACGAAGTCCAATTGCCACAAAACTTTTTGATGGTTTCTTCTGGACCAAAAGAAGACCTGGAAGGTTTGAGAGGAGACCGGGAGAGCCACGAGGGGCCCATAAGCCAACAGGGCATGCCACCAGGGGCGCGCCCTGATGGCTTGTGCCTCCATCGGGCGCCTCCCGATGCCCCTCTCTAGCCTATAAATTCACACATATTCCAAAAACCCTATAAGCGCTTACAAAACACTTTTTCGACTGCCGCAAGTCTCTGTTCCGACGGGAGGCCATCTACACCTCCGTTTTGGCACCCTGCCGCAGGGGAGAATCGATCACGGAGGGCCTCTTCATCAACTTTGTTGCCCTTATCATGATGTGTGAGTAGTTCACCATAGACCTACGGGTCTGTAGATATTATTTAGATGTCAATCTCTCTCTCTCTCTCTCGATCTTCAATACAATGTTCATCGCATCTTTGCCTTGATCTATCTGATGTAATCCCTTTATATGGTGTGTTTGTTGGGATCAGATGAATTGTGAGTTTTTGTTCAGATAATTCATGAAAAGTATTTGAGTTAAACCTGAATACTAAGATTCTTATTTGCATGATCATTATTGCTTCGTAATGCTCTCCGGTCTATTGAGATAGTTTGGCCAACTAGATTGAAATTTCTTCGATGGGAGTGGTGCGTTGTAGTAGGTTCAACCTGACGAGTTTCTATATCCCAGTGACAGAATGAGACAAGTTGTGTCTTTGTATTGCTACTACTAAGGATAAAACGATGGGGTTTATTCATATTGATTGAGTTTACTTTGTCTACATCATGTCATCGTTCTTCAAGCATTACTTTGTTTTACTTAATACTCTAGATGCATGCTGGATAGCAGTCGATGAGTGGAGTTATAGTAGTAGGTGCAGGCAGGAGTCTGCCTATTTTTTATGGTCGTGATGCCTATATACACATGATCATTGCCATGAAAATCGCATAACTATTCGCTTTTCTACCAATTGCCCAACAGTAATTTGTCTACCCACCGTATACTATTTCTATGAGAGATGTCACTGGAGAACTCTACGGCCCCCGGGTCTATTCACTTATATATTCACAAACGCTATCATTACCTTGCTGTTATTTATTTGCTTTTATTTTATTTTAAAATTTACAATTATCTACTATTATCTACATAACTCACTTGCTTGCAAATAATAAGATCAAGGGGATTGACAACCCTCTTGTCGGCGTTGGGCGCAAGTTGTTTGTTCTTTTGTGTGCATCCGCTCAAGATGGTTGAGGATTGCTATTCCTATTGCTTCGATAAACCTTGGTTTCATAACTGGGGAAAATACTTACCCACATTGTGTTGTGATAACCCGTTCCTCTTCACGAAAAACCCAACGTTGATCACAAGTATCATGTATGTGTGGTGGGCGCTTGTTGTATCATTCGACATCTTGTTGGCGAGTGTGGGCTTGACCTTATATGGTTTGATGTGTGTGAGAGTGGGCTCGGTCCTTGATGTATCGGTTTTGGCCCGGTTTCCACTAATTAACCGGGCAACCCTCTTCTACTTAATTAATGGATGAGCCGAAGTTTTCGCCTCCGTTTGCATAAAAAGACCCTAGCACAGGTTAGGGCGCTATCGAATGATTCATCTTTCTGGAAGAGGCTGATGCGGACGAAGGTGAACTTTTTTAACAGGACTAAATTCATTATAGGGAACGGTAATAATACTATATTGGGAAGGTACATGGCTAGGGAAGATGTCGCTAGCTATTCAGTATCGAACCCTTTACAACATTGTATAATGTAAAGATGTTTTCGTAAGTACAATACTATGACCGGTTCGCTTAAACATTCAGTTCCGGAGGTCCCTGGTTGGGGATAGATGGTTAGCTGGTTACATCTTGTGCACAAGTTGATGAAGGTTAACCTTTCTGCACACTACACTGGAAACTCTCTGTGTCGGGGGGGGGGGGGGGGGGGGGGTTCTCAGTGAAACCAATGTATTTAGATTTGATTAACTCTGGTCCAATCCCAAAATCGCCGCATATCAGAAATTTAAGGTGCCTTTATAGATAACTGTATTTATGTGGTTTGTTCACAAGGAAGTAATTTTGACTAAGAATAACTTGGCAAAACATAGTTGGGAAGGTGGCAATCGATGTTGTTTTGTGATCAGGATGAGACTATCCAACATTTTTTTCCTCAAATGCGCACTAGTCAAGCTAATATGGCGTACATTATATGTGGCCTTTAATGTATGTCGTCCTAACTTGAAAGAAAACTAACTTAGATTGTTAGTCCATCAAGGGATTTCAGATGGTATATCCACATGAGTAATAAGACTAGGATGTGTTATGTCCACTAACAACTGAGTGTCATCTTTCAGTACGTAACGCATAGCAAGCTCTCTCCACAAGCCCGGGCGAAAATAGGAGTGGCCTTCATAATTAGATTGACCCAAACTTACAACATATATCCATGGTTTGCATGCAATGTGACCTATCACACTCTTCATTTAAGAAAACAAAAAACTTGTCTACCACATATTTTGTTGCAAAGCAAGGGACATGCTATCGGAAATAGCAAGACATGATGTACTTGTTAACGATGAAGAGATAAAATGTTATTGATAGATCAGAAATATGTGATCAAAGAATATATTGCGTATTAATAAAGTGATATGCTAATTAATACAAACGAGAAAATTTGTTAATCAAATATGAGCTTTACTTGTCATGTCCAAATATTACGATGTTGTGAATGGAAAAGTAGTACTCTCTATGTAAACTAATGTAAGATATTTTAGATCACTGTAACATTTTGTATATTTTTATGAAGTCATGCAAATATGAGATTTACTGAAAGAACTGTATAACAATAATTTGCCTAATATAGAAAGAATCTCCTGTTGGACATCATGGTACTATTTATCCTAATTTAGCAATACTATGTTCGTAAAGTAGTCAATATTCTTAATTTGGTCTAAAGTAGGCAATGTTTTCAGTTTGATCATAGGTGCTGAATGGTACCATTTATCCCAATTTACCAATACTATGTTGGTAAAGTAGGCAATATTCTCAATTTGACCTAAAGTACGACCATGCAGTCTCACAAAATTATGTAATTTTCAATTTCATATCAATTGCATCACATCCAGATTTGAAGAAAACAAGGAAAACTGTCCATGGCTTGTTCAAGAACCCTAACCTTTTAGGTGAGGGGTCTATAAAAAATATAATATGCGCTTTCTAAAGTCCTCTCAGAGCGTGATGTTGAACAACTCATTTTTCTGGCTGAGGCTACACAAACACCCTGTGTCATGACATCGTGGCACTGAAAATATAACCATCGAATAGAACTACAGGAAAATGCATGCATGACGATTGCCTTTTGGGGGATTGTCACATATGGGTAGACTGTTAATTCGAACTACTCCCTCCATTTTTATTTAGTCTGCATATTAGCTTTGGTCAAAGTCAAGCTTTGTGAACTTTGACGAAGTTATAAACAAAAATATTAAGATGTACAATAACAAATCAATACCTTTAGATTCATTGTTGAATGTACTTTCACATCATATACTTTTGTTATGGTAAATATTTATATTTTTCCTATAAACTTGGTCAAACTTTATAAAGTTTGACTTTAGTCAAACCTAATATGCATAGTAAATAAAAAAACGGAGGGAGTATAAGATAGGGATCAAGATTTCACTTACCTTGTTGTCCATGAGAAAACCCCAATCAGACGGGGGTGACTCGGCATCGTGAGAAACTTTAGCGCCGGCGATAGGCGATGGGGCAAGGGTGAGAGGCGAAGGCGGTTCTGTCTGCACGTAGCTACAATCTACGACGACATGGATGTGAGCTCGGCTACCTGAGTAAAGTTGTGAATAAGGAGGGGACTAGGAGGCGTCATGTGAGCGAGAAAGACAGGGATAGTGATTTTCTCAAGGCGGCGAGGTTGTTCATATGGACTTGGCGCACATGCCATCGAGCGTATGGTTGTATGACACAGTTTGTGAGTGAATGAGTGAGAGCTAAAATATAATCCAAAAAAATGTGTTGCCAAGGTGTGTGGGGGAGGGGGGGTTGAACCAGCAACCTGTGTGTCATGTGTATGTGTGTGGCTAGTGGAGTAAGATAATAATAATGAACACCTATCAACACATCAGTACATATGTGGTAAATGCGTGTAATACACGTTGGGAATGACATTCCGTATGAGATTTTTTGTTAAAATAGTGGGAAACTAGTAAATTTTAAAACAATATTTAGGTGTGAGATTTAGAGAACCACATGAGTTTGTCATCGTAATTCATATATACATAACTTAATAAGACATGCAATTGAAGTTCCATAAAACATCTAAATGTGTAAGCATATAGTGCCACCTAAAACTTCACATTAAGTTCACATAGTCTAGCACTTAAAACATCACAAAAGTTCAGATGCATAGCTTGCCACTTCGGACATAGCAGACACCAAATATACATAAACATAGTCTTACACGTCACTAGTTCCATATGAGATCATACATAATTCTTAGGGTTCAAGCAGCAGCAATAGCACCTCCAGCAGCACTACCTCTTGCATCACCTGCACCTGCATCAACACTTGCTGTAGCACCTTCTGCATCTTCATCACCAAAAGGATGATGAGGAACATGCATGACGACAATCCTGGTGATGGTGTAGAATTCTAGAGTATGGACATCATCATTTAAACTTTGATTGCCATCATTAGTGATTCATCATATGGGGAGCTGGCCAAACGGGCCGTGCTTTTTGGGCTGGCCCGAAAGCACGGCGGCCCGGCACGACTTAATCGGGCCGTGCCAGGCACGCGGCCCGCCTCGGGCTGTGCCTGGGCCTGAAGGCTGGGCATGCGGGCCGGCACGGCACGGCCCGCCCGTTTATAAAAAAATAGTCTAGCAGGCTAAAATCGGGCCCAAAATCAGTCAAAAAGGCCCATAGTCTAGTAGGCCAGTGGGTCTAGCGTACCGACGGGCCAGCCCGTTTAGCTCCCGGGCCGTGATTGGGCCGAAGGGGTCGGCACATGGGCCGACACGGCACGGCCCGTTTACTAAACGTGTCTGGGCGTGCCGTGTCGTGTCGGGCCGGCCCGTTTGGCCAGGTATGATCGTATGTGCCTTCCCTCGACTTGAAGTTGCAGCCATGAACCAAGGAAATAGAGGTGTATCTCTTGAATTTCACCAGAACAACATCCTTGATTTCATGATCAGCAATCTTGAAGTCCCATTGACATAAAGTGTGATGGAGACCACATGCTACAACGAATACATGTGAAAATAGGTTGCTCTTGAGAGTGGACATAGTTACATCTTTAACATGACCATATTCGACATCCGACTGAACCTTTGTGGCATAGGCTATTCGAACAACCTCAGGGATATCATCATACAACTGAATGGCAAATTAATAACAGTTTGCCGATAAAACACACAAAAGTTCAGATTCAGTGAAGAGCACTACTAATGAAAATACCTAACCAGCAACCACCATGCGCGTGGCCGGAATTATGGGATACGCAGCACAACAACAAAAATAAAACATGGAAGATCTAAACAAAAATGTGCTTAGGATATAGGACCTAACGGAGCTTGCTTCTAGATCTTGCATCCTCATCGGTCGACCTTGCATGCCTTTTTTCCTGAAACAAATGTCAAACAAAAGATTAAGAAAACACAGAAATCTTCATATTTGGGTGTTTGAATCAATGAAAAAAAAAAACTAGCTAGCGAGCAGTACGAACAGAATTACCTTCACCTTTTCAGCATGCTGAGAGTCCTCCTGGGATCCATCAAGCATATTGGAATTCACAAAGATCCGATGAAGCTTCGTCTGGTAGCAGATCAAGAAAGGAATGGGAATCGAGAGGAGAAACTGAGAGATGGTTCCCATAGGACTGGCTTTTTTGGAAGGATTATTGACTGGGGTAGTGGAAAGAGCAGTGGTAATTGTTCTGGTTCCTTACTGGGGTCGTCGAAGCTTATGTGAGAAGGCAGAGAAGAAGGCAAGCAAATCTGGAGCCGTCTGTCTTCCATCTTCCGTTTCATGGCATTTCAAGGAAGAATAATAGAGGTCGTACATCGTGTATCCAACAACCATGGATACAACACCGATGTTCCTACAAAGATTAACATGTTCTGTGTACATAGATTGCGAGACTTTTTGACTTCACTAATATAACCACAATAAGAGCACTTGACCAATTCCACAATTTTTGACCAACATGATTATTATTTTCGATCATAAAATGGAAAGAGAACACGAATGGTGGCCAAATAAAAGAAAATGAGATATGAGACGTGAGTGAGTGTGCAAAACATGTACCATTTGGTTCCTACATCATGGACACCTTATGTGTACGAAGCTAAAGTGCTATCCTCACAAGGTGTTTCAAAATATTCATTTCTTAGTAAACCGTCCACATTGTCACGTGGAAAGTTTAAATGGCAGGTCAAATTCGTGATCAACAATGGAATAAGACATGATCCATGATCAATATTGTCCATGTCACATGCAAAATGTTAAGATTCGTTCATCGCAAACCTCTGCGTTGAATCAAAGAATGAAAAAAAAAAACTCAAATGTTGACCAAATAAAAGAAAATGAGATATTATGTGAGTGAGTGTGTAACACATGTACAATGTGGTTACTACATCATGGAGACCTTGTGTGCACGATGTTCCTACAGGGTGATTCAAAATAATCATGTTTTAGTAAACCCGAGTCCACATCGTCGTGTGCCAAGTTCAAATATGAGATCGAACTTATGATCATCAATGGAGTAAGATATGATTCATGATCAATATTGTATATGTCACATGCCAAATATTAAGATGCGTACATCGCAAACATAAGCATGACCTGTCAAATTCGACCTCATAGGAGTCGACCAATACTTTTATTTGCTTACGTGCCATGTTGATATTTTCTATAATCATGGGACCAGCCAAAGTTAGATTAGTAATGATGTGACCTAAATATTCAAGCTCATACCTCATTCTATTTTTTTCAATAAAGATTCAGATCTATTATCAAATTCACGAGCAGTACAAAGCACCTCAAACGTAATAAAAATTATACTAAAATCCCTAGACCATTGAACAATCACAACCACCGCCAGAATGATCCACTATCGTTACTCCCCTACTAAAGCCAACTTGACTTTGTTGATGAAAACCCACAAGTCTTTGTGCACATGTCCCTGTGGAGAAGCAGCCTGGAGTTATAGTCATTGTTGTTGAACCTTTGAATATATCTAAAGCTCCTGACACCAAATTTCCCAATCGCGAGCATAATGAGAAATACTAATGTCGGCGTCCCAAGGAGAGGACATGAATTTACGCTGGAGCTCTGTCGGCTTTATTGAGCCAAACAAAATCGAGGAGGATTGAAGCCCGAAAGATAAATTCGAAGAAAAAGCGCCGCTCTTCTCGTGAATATCATACCTGCAAGGATTAAAAAAATCTAACCTAGACTACTAGCAGGAGCGGAGGCCCTGGATTCCTCTCCCTGCCAGGACCCCGAAGCAGTAGGCAGAGCGAAAGCGAATCCACGAGCTTGCCGCCGAAGTCTTTGGAGTATGGGTTTGTCCTAGTTGTCGAGAGGAAGGGGACGAAACGCTTCACACGATACAGATATCAGGCTATGATAACTCACGTAACCGCATGTTCGTTAACAAAATCCATGTGTGTGTGTGAACATTTTTTATCTATGAAATATTCAAAAATTATAGGAAAACTTCTTCTGCATGAATTTAATTCCTCGAATATATGAAAATAGTACGTGATGAATATATATTTCCACACATATAAACATAAATATGTACATATGTTGTCTATTTTTTAAATCTATGTACTTATATAAAAAATATACATTGACTTTTTACAAATGAATTTGATATTTTGAATATATAGGAAAATAATAATGCACGATGAACATTTCATTCCACATATGTGAACATATATATATTTATGTACACATCATTTTTATTTTAGACATCAATGCAAAAATGTCTTATATTTTGGGAGATATAGTATTGACTTTTAAAACTGATGGTTTATAATATTCACTTCAAACTATTAGAAAGATACTTTCTCCTTTCAAAATAACTGTCTTAGCTTTGTACTAGCTGTAATACAAAGTTGTGTTAAACTTAAGACATCTGCTATAAGACAAAGGAAGTATATATATACCTAATATTAAAAAAATGATTATTTCTCCTAAATTTTCGTTCACAGTGGGACCCATATTAATTTTCGTACGTCGGCACCCATGTTCTCTCGATTAGGGCTCATAGCCAAGATGGGCTGGCTCATTAGCGGAAACTGCCCGAGAAAAAAAAACTGCCTGCCAGGAATCAAACTCCTGCCCTCATGTTCAACCCGAAGAACTACTAGTCACTATACTAGACAAGAACTTGTGATTAAATAGCAGCGTGAAGTACAAAATTAGGCTAGCAGCCGCACCAAATACTAAGAGCAAAAGGTTTTTTTTTGGAAAAAATTAAAATATTTATAACGCGGATATTTTCAAAATCATGAAAAATATATTAAAATCAAACTTTTTTTAATGAAGAAAAAAACGTTTTTTATGTTTTTGAAACCTGATTATTTACTTAAACACACAAAAATTTCTAAAAATGAAACTTATTCTTCCAAATTTGGGAACATTTTTTAAGAACTCATATATTTTCCGAACTTTAAAATAGAAATGACAAACATTTTTTTCAAAAGATTAACATTTTTCTAAAATTGATAGTTACTGTAGCTAACATTTAAAATCTATACCTAATGACCAAACTTGGCGAATGTTTGAAATATGACCAAAAATGCATTGTGTTAATTCAAAAGGAATGCTTTTTTGCAAGAAAGTTAAAATACTTTAGAACGTGAATATTTTGCAAAGTTGTGAACAAAAAATTAAATTCGAACATCTTTTTTTGAAAAAAAACTTTTTTTATCTTTTTGAAACTTGATTATTTATTTAAACACCCACAATTTTCTAAAACTAGGAGGTACGATAATGAACGTTATTTGTATGAATTTCCGAACATTGTTCAAGAACAAAAATATTTTTTGAACTTTAAATTGGTAAAGATAAACATTTTTTCATAACATTAATATTTATAAAAAAATGTGAGTTACTGTAGCTAACATTTTAAAAATCTATACCAACTAACAAAACTGGGTGGATTTTGAAATATGCCCATAGATGCAGTGTACTAGTCCAATTTATTAAACTAGGAATATGGAAAGAATTTTTTTGTTCATCACGTCTTCATGTACAACCAACCTGTCCAATGACATCGGTCACAATGCATGAGGAGTCCAACTACAGTTTTATGGTCCATGTGACACAAAGTATTCAATTTACATGATAACACAGACATATATTATGCTTTTACCTATTATATCAGTTGGATGATAAAAAATATTTTCTCAACGCTCTTGATCTCGTTGGACACGAAGGAAACCAAATGATCCAGCTATTGCACCTAGCCAACCTTGCTTCGTGACAACTGATAAGGCGACCACCGGCAATGAAAACAGTAAAAAGTATGAATGGATGTTTATTATGTTAAGATGTAGATATGATGATACGGTATTTTTTATGTCTTTAGCCATGCACAGAGTGAGTAAGGATGTCTGGGAGGTGTTTTCATCCTTGGAACGCACGGCATGTTTGCAAGTGATTAAAACATCGGGAAGGAATGGGTAGTGGGCTCTTGCGCACCAATATAAAGTCCCAATAGATGTCTACCTAGGGCTTTACTGCGCAAAGCTATTTATCCATCCAGCTAGCCCCACAGTTTCTCTTGCTCAAGTGTTCGACTAATTTGGCTGGCCCACTAGCGTGTAGAGAAATAGAAAAAGTAGAAGAAAATGAGTAAACTTCTTCTGCATGAATTTAAATTCCTCGAATATGGAGAAATAGTACGTGACGAATATTTTGTTTCACACATATAAACATAAATATGTACATATCATGTCTTCTTTTTAATACATGTACTTGTATAAAAAAGATACATTGACTTTTTACAAATGAATTTGATTTTTTGAATATTTAGGAAAAATATTAAGGCACGATGGACATCTCATTCCACATCTGTGAACATATATATATTTATGTACATCATCATTTTTATTTTGCACATCAATGCAAAAACGTCTTATATTTTGGGAGACATATTATCAACTTTGAAAACTGATGGTTTATAATATTATTTAAAAAATTTAAAAATATATATAATAAAAAAAATCCGGAAGGAACAGGCGGTATTCCCTATTTAGCGTTGCAGGCGCCGGTTTCTTCGGTTTTCTGCAAACCGACGCCTGCAACCGCACTTGCTGGGCTCGGTCGACCTACACTTTTTCTTCTATGTCGAAACGACAAAAAAACTAGAGAAAGAAAGTACGCGCGAAAGGAATCGAACAGGTGATCTCTTTTGTCTACATTAACTCGACTAAACAGTAGAACATGCCCGCCTCAGGTGATTTCTTACTTCCTTTCCATCTTTTATACAGAGAGGAAATGCCTGCAATGTTTTCTGCATTTTTTTACTTTAGTTTTTTCGTTTTTTTGTTTATTTTTATTGAATGCGTGAAATGTTTCCAAATGGACGATATTCTTTCCTAATTTGTGAAATTTTTCTGTAAATCGATGAACTTTTGAAAATTTGATGATTGTTTTCCAAATTTGATGAACTTTTTCAAATTCGATGAACTTTTTTCAAATTCATTGAACTTTTGTAAAAAAATATGAACTTTTTTCAATCTTTATGAGCTTATTTAAAATTCAATGATTTTTTAAAACTTGACAATTTTTAAAAAATTCGATGAGCTTTTTTTAGAAAACTTGATAAACTATTTTCAACTCGAATGAACTTTTTCCAAAATTCATGAACTAATTTTCAACATCCGTGAACTTTTTTGAAATTTGACAAACATTTTTTTAAATTGGTTAACTATTTTCAAAAGAGATAATTTTTTGAAAATTCAATTATCTCTTGTCAAAAATTTGTGAACGCTTTTTGAAATCCTAAGATGTTCCTGACCCTTGTTCGAATCCTGTTTTCCACAAAATTTTGTGAGGAATTAACCAGTTTCCTTTTTGTATTTTTGCGGTTTCTGTGTTTCTTCATGGGCCGACACATCAGGAGGGCGTTTCAGGCGCCCGTTCCCCCAGTGGTGCCTGAAGCGCCACATAGGAGCTCCCGGAATGGGCTGTGTACTCTTTCGCGCCGATATAAAGGCCCAATAGATGTGTACCTAGGGTTTTATCGCGCGAAGCTATTTATCGCATCCAGCGAGCCCCATAGTTTCTCTTGCTAAAGCGTTCGACTAATAGGGCCAGCTCAGTTCCTCAATATATTTTTCAAATTCTTAATTAGCATTTTTCTTGATAATGCTTCAATATTTTTCAAATACCTATTCAACGGTTTTGAAATACCTGTTCAAAAAAATTAAATGTTTTAATAGAGTGTTTTAAATTATATATATATATATATAATACTTTAAAGTATAAACAAAAATAAAAATAAAAATGAAACAGAAAACGTAAAAACACGAAAAAAGGAGGTTGTCGCCTCCGTGATGGTGTGCCTTAAAAAAGTTTGTGATTTCAAAAAATTGAATGAATTAAGAAAGTGTTTGCACTTTCAAAACGGGTCTATGGTTTAAAAAAAATATGAATTCATAAAATGGTCGCTATTTCAAAAATAGTCCGTGCTTTGCAAAAATGTCCATTAATTCAAAAGATGTTCCAAACTAAAAAACATTCACAAATTTAAAAAGTGTTCACAGTTTTCATATGCTGTATCCCTAAATGTTCAAGAATCCAAAACATGTTCATGAATTTAAAAATTTCACAATTTTAAAATATGTTCATGAATTCTAAAAATATTCATGAATTCAAAGTGTTCATGATTTAAAATATTTTCTATAGTTTCCAAAGACGTTCCATTAAATTAAACAAAATGTTCATGAATAAAAAAATATTCGTGATTTCAAAAGACGTTTGTGGTTTTATAAGTGTTCACATATTCAAAAAATGTTTGTGTTTCAAAATTGTTCATAAATTCAAATACTGCTCATGAATTCAAAAAGGAGCTTCTGATTTCAAAAAATGGTTATTTGATGTGCGCGTGTGCATAGGTGGGTGGGCGGGTGGATGCGTGTGTGTGATGACGGAATATGCAAAAGACTTGCTTCTGATCCTAAGGTCTTTTGTTGTGTAGACAACCCATATCCAAAATCAATAGTTTTGAATAGCACTGGGTTCACCCATGAACCTTCTTCTTCTCTTCAATATTTTTTGTGTGCAGGAAACTAAAATGTAAAGTAGCTGCAATAGAAATGTTTCATTTATACCTAGCTGAGTTTCATTAGACATCGTTATGCAGGCACGCAAACAACATTTATTGAGCTTTACATTATTCTTCTGTACACATACTAGCAAAAATATTTAGTTAAAGAATTTAAGTACTCCTTAACATATTCTCCCACTGTATCGAAATATTTAGTTAGCCTACTATAACTACAAATATTTCGTACTGATGGAGTAGTAGACAAAGCTACCTATGCGCTTAGGTGTGTCTAAAGGCAAGAAGTTTCATCATCGGTTAAGTGCCTATAGTACAACACCATTAGAATAATTTGACTTAAGTCTAACTCCTTAACAGATTTCTATAAGCACCAGCTAATCCTAAAAAATAGGTAATCATACAACAACTAATCCTCCAATAATTTATTGGCTCTAAGCCGATAACACAAAAAAATCTGAAATTGTTATAGTATTATCAGAAATGGATCTCACCATTGTAGTCGCCATCGCAAATGAAGAACAAGGCATGACATGATGGGTCTACGATGACATGGGAGACCATGCATTCGACAGCAGGCCAGACTGCACGAAACCAGAATGACCGGACGGAGGCAACGCCATACGATCATAAACGCTACGCACGGTAAGAGATAGCCACTAAGGATGACGTGGGAGCGGTCGTGTTGGGACATGGTGGAACTCCATGTAGCCATAGGGGCGTCATAGAGGTTGCCATTGGCATGGATCAACAACATGAGGGAGGGGAGGGTTTGAGGGAGTCTGACAGGGAGAGAAGCGGCAGTGTGTGTTCGGACATAATGAAAACTAACAAGAGAGGGGTTTGATGGAGGTATTGAGAGTTTGGAATGGGGTGGGGCGTAAGAGAAGGATTATAACCGGTTGCTTTTAGATTGATTAGTTATGAAACTCTAGCCGAGCCCTCCGGATCATATCACTGGTGTGTTTGGATTGGCCGGTCAGTGCTAACCATCATCATGACGCATGGTCGTCGGCCAATCAGTGATGAGGGGTCGGCGCTATGCACACATGTAGTGGTGACAACCCTTATACATTTTTATGTCTAAATCATAGCTGCACAACGGTGTGAGTTTTGAGGTACACAGACTTCACCATGTAACGACTTGCATAGTTTTAACAATGCCTAAGTAATGCAAATTTGGCAACTAGTTATTAGAGACTTGTTTTCATTCACTAGGGAAGGATGAGCTGAATGATCTTGTATTTCATTCTCCATAGCTAGGCAAACATACCAAGACATGGTATGTGTGGCATAGGGATAGAGTGTGATCACTCCCTCAACATTAGGAACCAAAAGTGACCAAAAATGTATAGGCCGGTTTTTAATAAAGACCATACCAAACATGCTTTCCCGACCAGTCTTCATTAGAACTATATCTATTTTTCCAAAGTGGGGAGAGCTATGATTATTTCATAGGTATATCTACTACTAGTCAATTTGATTTCCTTAAATTGTAATGATTGAATGATTACATTAGATAAATTACCCCACGGATAAGTTCTTAACTCTGTTGCTCTCACTCAATTTTCTAATAATGTTGTAAGTGTCACTAGAAAATTAAGCTTAGCCATTGTAGTCACAAACATAAACTAACTCTACCAAAAAGCCCCCTTTGTCTTGTGAGAGGTACCATATACAATGTTTCAAATATGGTCTGACAAATTATGTCTAGCTAACATTCTTGCAAGGAAGTCATCAAACTCATATCAAAAAATATCACTATCAACACCAAGCAAAATACCCCACTCTGACATTTAGAAGGGGCCAGGTAAATACATTTGCATTGCAATGGGGCCAATTTTATTCCAATGACTCAACGTAGGAAAATTTGTTTGGGTTGATACTGAGATATATTGTGGGGAGCGAATTCATAGGAAAAGGTAAGAAAATATATGACGTGATTGAGATTGTGTATGCACATCTACATGAGTTGATTTTTTTATTGCAAGGGATTTCTTGGTATTGGATGTATATATTTGATTTATGTTGATTGTTTTGCAAGGGATTTCTTCCCCAAAACAGGGAGGTGTGATCGGCTTGAATGTTTTTAATGGAGTTATCGCCTGGTTTGGAAAAAAAATCATGGGAGTAGGCATGTATTGATGGGATGGGTGGATGCGATGGAACGAAACTAACAAACTCCCTTTTAGTAGTAGTACATACACACCCAAAAAATTCCATATGCAGCTAATTATATTTAAGGATGGAAAATAGTGAATTTGCTTTTTCGTTTCTTTCACACCCAGAAACAACAAATTGTGCTCCACAAGCACTTATATAATAATCTTGCTATCACAAAACATGTTTTTTGTGATCACTATTGGTAACATCACTTTTGAAATTGTAAACGGTGCCTTTATTTTAAATTTAAACCCTACTTTACCAAGCACAAAACCTAAATAAACTAGGCTCAATTATGTGCACTAACAACTTATGCCAAACAAAAAAGAAATTATTTGATATCAAGATATATAACTTTGAGCACGAGGGCTATGACAAAGTAAGTACATAAGTAAAGGGCTCGGTTAAGAGATAATCGAGGCAGGCAGAGACGACAATGTATCCCGAAGTTCACACCCTTGCAGATGCTCATCTCCGTTAGAGCGGTGTGGAGGCACAATTCTTCCCAAGCGCCACAATGGCTCATCGTATTCTCCTCACGCCCATGCACAATACAAGGTGACATAACTCCACTAAGGGACCCTTGAGAGTGGTCACTGAATCCGTATAATTGGAGACCCTTGAGGGCGGTCGTCGAACCCGTACAAATTACCTGGGGCAATCCCCACAACTTAATTGGAGGATCCTAAATATTTTCTGAAGCTTTGCACCACAATGATTGAACTTCACGACAACAACAACCATCTAGGGTGCCCAAGCACCCAAGAGGAACAAGCTCTAGGATACCAAGCACCCATGAGTAATAAGCTTCTCAAACTTTCACTTCCGCATATCACCGTAGAAAACTAAAACTCGTGCATCAAATGCAATGGCAAGAGCACACGAAGTGCTCAAGTCCTTCTCTCCCAAATTCCACCATAATAACTAATGCTATGGAGGAATATGAGAGGAATAAAAAAATAGGATACCAACAAACAAATACAAAATCCAGATCCACAAGGTTCCTCTCACTTAGAGGAGAAAATTGTTGATGGAAATATGGATCGAGACCTCCTCTCTCTTTTCCCCCAAAAAGAATCAAGAATCATAAGATGAATTGAGAGTGAACAAGCTCCAAGAAGTCAACAATGGTGGAGGGGGAAATTTTTAAATGGATTAGGTTTTGAGTAATAAGAAGGCGGTATTTATATACACCCCTAAGCGAAAAGAGTCGTTGCACAACCACCACCCGGGCACCCTGACAAAAGGGGTCTGGGTGCCCAGACATGTGAGAGAAAATACCCCTTGCCTCGGGCACCTGGAAGTCACCGAGCACCCGGACATAACAGGGCTCAGGAAGAGCATGGTGGTCTGGGCACCCAGGGGTCAAGACCTTAGGCACCCGGTGTAGGCACACGGACATGGGGAGACCCCCACGCACCCAGAAGAAGCTATGACCGACTGCCTCTTATGTGGTGCCTCCGGGCACCCGAATCCAGAGTGCTTCACGCACCTGAATATGTCCAAGAAAACTCCCAACTCCTTTGGTGACTCCGGGCACCCGGGGTCCAAGAACTCTGGGCACCCAGTACAAACTATAGAACTAGTAAGGATCCTAAACTACCATAAGTTTTGCGAATGAACTCCAAAATCAACGAAACCAAGCTTGTTGGATATATCAAGAACTACCAAAAGATAAAGTTCCAATAAAATAAAGGTGAGAACACTTGCTCAAATAAAAACCGTTAAAATCTTCATACCGAAAACGCAATGGAAGATGCATACGAAATTTGTTTCCGATGAGCTTGAGTTTGCCATGAAGATAACCACAAGCTCGAAAGCCTCTCATAGAAAAAAGTGAAACAAGAACCAAGAAAGATGATGCCAAGGATGCAAAGGTTTGAGCTCTCTACGAACGATATAAACAAGCTACTCACTCGAGACCCCCCTTGATAGTACGACTATTGATCCTATAATCCGGTCTCACAACTATTACCATGAGACCGGTAATTAAGATAGAAAACCTATGAAGGATATACCTTTGCCTTGCGCATAATCCATTGGAGCTATATGATGACGATCTTGATCTCCTCAATTTGGACCACATTTCTTGATTGCGCTAACTAGATGAAGACTAGTGAATTTCTCCCTCATACTTCACTTGAACTTGCAAAATGCAACCATGATAATGATCACCACTTGATGGAATCCTTCATGGATTATCTTCCTTTGGATGCAAGCCCATGGAAAAAAATACCTAACCCCGAATAGAAACAATCGACAAATAGATCATGAGTGAGTACATAAAGCATAATGGACAATTGCTCACCATTCGAGAAGATCACTTGATCCCACACGGTACATATTCTGCACTTTGTGTGTTGATCAAATTGAATTCACTATTTGTATTTTAACTTGATCAACCTTGTATGTTGTCTTCTCTTAATAAAGATGATGTCTTGATGGTAAACATGAATATTCATACAATCTTCTTCTTCAAGACATGCTTTCAATAGGCTCAACTATCACATGATCAGTCTTTTGATAACTCCTTGAATAGAACCTTGGTCAACACATAATCTCCTTCACTTCACCTTGAAACCAACATATGGTATTCAAGCACTACCTATGGACAAACCTTAAACAATAACTCAAAGCAACCATTGGTCCATATGGATTGTCCTCAATTACCAAAACCAAACATGAGGGCACCATGCTCTTTCAGGTAGCCCTTCTCCTATTTGCATCAACCACATAGTCCTTGTCTTTGTCCATGTTGTTCAACCACCCCCTCCACACACACACACAATAGAAATTCTTTATTCTTAAGGCACTATATCATTCTCAGCTACCTTGTTTTCTTATTCCACGCCTTCCAATGGTGAATATCCTATATTGTATGCTCAATCTAGTGACATGTTCACATCAGCTATCCTTTGAGTGCTCATCCTTAGTCCTCTAGGAAAGGCATCCTGGTCATTTCGTGTGCATTGTGTTACACTATGTCCACCCAAATTAAAAGAACTATGTCCACTATTATTATATGAACATTCCACATTATCAATCATGTTTGCGTCATAAGAAAAATTCAGGGTCACTTCAGCCACACCAACTCACATTATTTGCTCCATCTGAGCTTTCTTTAGTAACTTTTTACATAGATCCTCCTCAATAAACTTACGAGTTTTAGGTTGACTAGACATAACCGTGTTTACATCTTCTCCACCAGCTTGGTTGTACTGCTAGGACTATCTTCCCGACAATAAACTTGTTGTTGTAGTAGAGTGGACTTGGTACGATTTTCATTCTTTGTTACATTTGCATTGTTGTCCTTAGATCTACAATGTCCACTTATTTGTCCATTTACACCAATTTTCTTAACAAGCACACCATCTACCAATTTCCCACCTCCCTCTACTATTTGTTTCACAAAGAAAATACACAAAGTTATAGGAACATATCCTCTATAAATGCATAAACACCAGGTATGACACCACGTTCAACGACTCCCACTTTAACCTTGATAATCTCATCTCTCCTATACCCCACCATGTCGATATCATCCACTTTTCTCAATGTGGATGGAATTTCAACAAGCTCATCTATGTGTAACATGGTATCCAACACAAAAGAGATCTGGACCCACACATGATAAAGCTTAAACTTGGCCACAGATGTCAACTCCCATATATAAACCCTAGCAATCACTCTTCTTCATATGAGGTCAAAAGGGGACACTAAAACATTTCTTTAACTTTGCGGAAACCAGGGATCTTGATAAAAAAATGACTATCGCTACATCGTTACACTTTCTAGGGATTACCCCAAAGGAATTGGACTTCTAGAGCATCTGCTAAACCTTCAAATAGACATTGCCCTCGGTCACTTGAACTAGACCTATAGCTTCAACCAACTTATCACACTTAGGTTTTCTTCCAATTGGAGCAAACATCTGCAAAACCTTTTTGCGTAACCTACCAATTTCATCACATGAGTAGGTCTATTAATAATACCACATCACTCAGAGATGTGATAGTCCTTTTTGACACACTTAATGCAGAGCAACACTATTTTGTAGTCTTTCACTACATGACCAGGTAAAGTACATCTGAAACATCCAACATTTCTCGACATGCACCTTTTGCTTCTCATCTACACTTATCTCCTCACCCTAAGATGAATTTTATTCTGCATGCACAGTACCAAAGAATCATAGTTGATTGCCACACACCGTCCTCCAGAAGTCATCCCACTGTTTTGAGTACTACCTCCATTTCCTTGCCCATGGAATTAATATCTCGTCTCAAATCACCGAACATCCCATTAGGGATGTTCCGCCCTCCTTGTTGGTTTGTCGGTGGGAGTTTCTCCATGCCACACCTGATCGAGCGAGCGAAACATACCGACGAAACTCTAGAACTCAAATTGATCCTAGTTCTGGAATTGATGTTCACCTTAGAATTGTCGCACACCCTAGAACTGCATAGGATCCTGGTATTGTCCGAAGCCACGAACGTCCATCGTGCCACTGTTACCATCTATCTATTCTGGACCTTGCTGATCCATCCCTAATAATGTCATCACCCACCCATCTCTCTGCTCGCCAGTAACCATGACTACACTTACAACCCTACATAGTAAGTGGATCACGGTGAAACTTTCATTCCCTTCATCGGCTGCTGCCACATCTCCCCTCACCACCTCCTTGTCTTAGGCCCTAAACCCATATGTGGCACAAGAGTATGTGTATTGTTGGCAAGGTCCATGATCCGCCTCGTGGAACGATTCAAGTCAAAGTATTTGTCTTACACGAGCCTATGTTACCCAAACCAAGCATGTTCGAAATTTCTTCTAAATCTCCATTCCTTGCTCCTTGAGCTCAGACGCATCTGCCACGCTAACCACCCCCTATTCGAATGCCTGAGCAAAAAGTGCATCAAAAGTAAGGCATGAGGGGAGAAGTACATCCCAAATTACCCTTAATAGTGATCAAACTAAAAGTCACAACCCACTTCATGGCGATGACACTACCACACCGCCCTTACAGCACAACAAGTAACTTTGTCACGGCGAAGTCGAGTAGCATGACCAGTCTCTCGTCGGCACATTTTGAATCAGCACGCGTCGGGGCGGGAGGGGCACCATTGGTCATGGCCCGCCTCTCCCTCAAGTATGGCAGTCCCGGGAGACCCAATATCCACCTCATCAGAAATCTGCCCCCCTTGAGATCCCAATAAAATTTCCCAATGCCTATCGATGGTGACATCGGTAACGGCCGATGAGGGGAGCCCTTGTGGCCTAAGCCTAAAGTATTCATTGTCTCTCCACGCCTCTCACATGTCTACTTGAACCCTGGGCAAACGGTTTTGCTTGATCCCATTGATCTTGGATCTAATGCAGCACTATTCTCATGTATCTGCACTAGCGTTATCATTCGGAAACAACTGACTGATGAACCCGACCTCCAATTCTTGAATCGGAGATGTATACCCCTAGGGCTGGATTCATAGAAGGTAGCGAATCGTGAACCAATTGAATAGTGAATTTGGTAAGTACAGTCCCCGGCTCTTGTGCCTCGGTTAAATTATAATTACGGACCATATAAGGCGTGATTTGATTTGCATATGTTTGGTAAAAGAACAATCTTCTCCTTTAATCATATCATAAATGGAAAGTGTTCAATTAGAACATGAAAACGTGACTCAATTGGTCTTAGTAAGTCTTCGGGCGGAGTGGAAGAAGGGCGGAGACAACTTTAGCTCTTGCTTAGAGAGATATTAAAAGAAGTTTAGCCTATTCTACGATGTATCAATTAGGCTATATGATGTTAGCTCTAGGTCATTCTAAATGCGTACATAATAAGTGATCCACTTTTATTCACTGATTCCTGGGGAGACCAAAAATCTTGCACGGTAGGTCTGCCAGAAAAACTCCCTATGAAATGAGGCATTGAACGAAGCCACTACGAAGAAATTATGGGAGTTACGAAAGAAACTTCGAACTCATATTATTGAGGGGTTTGTAAATAAACCACGATCGAATCTATGGAAGCATTGGTTTATATGTTCCTTTTAGTTTGGACTTTAGGAATAAAAAAATCGCATGTTTGGTTGTGCTTTATATATAAAGAAGGGCGAAAACCTGTTTCGAGATAAGAAAATTCGCTATCTTCTTTCGAGAACCACCTAAGGTTCCACCAATTTGAACTAAAAGGATAAAATAAGTTCATTTTAGTATGACGTGTTCCTTATGAGTTTGTACAGAGGCTTTTAAAGCCACTCACTAGGTACATTTTGTAAGAATGTCTTAAAGTTCCTCCATCAAATTATAATACAGAATCACACTCAAAGATTTCAGTCGTTAGCAATGTATGTTTTAAGATAGAATGTGTCGAGAAGAATAATCGAAACCGGATTTTAAAAACAAGAATATATATTTTTTAGAAAGATTCTGCGAAACGCCATAAATATGTAGCCTCTTCTGATTGCTAAAATAAAATGAAACTCAATCCAACCAAGGGCATTCCCCTCGTGGATACAAATAAAAACTAAGGAACAAATCAAGTATGGTGGTCCTCTGATTTTACAATCGGGTTCTGTTAAACACAGTACCTTGACCTTGACAAGCTCTAGTTTGCTTAAACATCGATAACCGGCAGGTGGAGTAGCTTACCACGAAGAAGCGTATGCATGCACAGCCTGTCGTTCCCCGTGCTACACGCCAACTACCCCTGGTCAGCACAGCCACCAGAGACCAGTTACTAGAACGTAGGCGCCTGAATATTTGTTCATCTGGTCAGCTCATTTCCCATTACATGCTTGCATGTCTCTACAAATGCATCGATCGGCTCGTTAATGTTACCTTCATATATGTACTCCCGTGTTCATAGATGTGCAGAAAATGTATGAGGCTGTGCTCCTCCCGGTAGTCAGTCGGCGGTGGTGTGTGAACAGCGTGCGTTGACAAGTGCAAAAGCCCCCATCCACGACCGCCGTCCAGTCACGGAACCTATCTGCTCGGCGCACTCGCGCCTCCTGGTCCAGTCCAGTCCAGTCTCATGTGCCGCGTGAAACGAGGAGAATTCTTGTTCCGTTCTGCTCGCCTTTGCGCGTAGTCTCCAATACCCCATTCCCATTCCCAGCTAGCCGGCGATTGTCCGCCTCAGTTTTTAACTAACTTGCGAATTCCGAGCTTCTCGACAGCGATCTTCAACCTACACGCGCCTCTCCGACTCTTTCTTTATTCTCGCCATTCCGCGGTTTTCATGCGCGGGCGGTCGACGCCGGCCAGCAAATTTAATCTTCTTCCCCTTCCGAGAGTTCCCGGCTGACCCGAAGCCGAGATAGTTTTTTTCAACGCTTCCTGAGCCGCTGCTTCCTTCCCCTCCTCACGACCAAGCAACCTCCGGTCCGGCCGGATGGCATTGGACGTGCTCCTCAGGCTGCTGATCCTCGCGGCCGTCGTGGGCGCCATGCCGGTGCCGGGCCACGCGGATCCCGCCGGCGCCGGGCTCGCCGTCGGGTTCTACCACAAGACGTGCCCGGCCGCGGAGGAGCTGGTGCTCGAGGAGATGCGGGACATCGTCCACGAGGACAGGACCCTCGGCCCGGCGCTGCTGCGGCTTCTCTTCCACGACTGCTTCGTCAGGGTGCGTGTTGCGCTGCTTTTTAGCCGTGCACCAGCCGTCTAAATGTGTTTCGCTTAACCGGATGCGTGATCTGCAGGGGTGCGACGGGTCGATCATGCTGAAATCGAGGAGCAACAAGGGGGAGAGGGACGCCAAGCCCATGAGCTACAGCCTCCGCGGCTTCGACGAGGTCGAGAGGATCAAGGCCAAGCTGGAGGCCGAGTGCCCGCTCACCGTGTCGTGCGCAGACATCATCATCATGGCCGCGCGGGACGCCGTGTACCTGGTAATTTAAGCAGATCAATAATCAATCCCCCTCTTTCATCGGCTCCATGGATTTTCTGAAGCTTCCTCTTTAGCTGACGAAACACTGCCTCCTTGCTCCAGACCAACGGGCCACGGTTCCCGGTGGAGACGGGACGCCGGGACGGCAAGGTGTCGTCGTGCTACGACGCCGAGAACGACCTGGCGCCGCCGAGCGCCAACATTGTGGACCTAAAGACCTACTTCAGCGTGAAGAACCTGTCGTGGAAGGATCTGGTGGTGCTCTCAGGGAGCCACACGATCGGGCGGGCGCAGTGCGCCGCGTTCGCGCCTGACCGGCTCTACAACAACAGCGGCAAAGGGGTGCAGGACCCGACGCTGGACAAAGAATTCGCTCCGGAGCTGCGGGAGAAGTGCGAGCCAGGCAACGAGGAAGACACGACGCTCGTGGACATGGACCCCAAGAGCCCCTACGAGTTCGACCTCAGCTACTACCGGGACGTGCACAGCAACAGGGCCCTGTTCGTCTCCGACCAGGCGCTGCTCGACGACAAGTGGACGAGCGACTACGTGGCGAGGATGGCGGCCGCCAAGTCGACGGAGGAGTACTTCCGGGACTACGCCACCGCCATGATCAACATGGGCAGGATGGAGGTGCTCACCGGCGGCAACGGGGAGATCAGGAAAATCTGCAGCGAGTACGTTGACTAATCGAGCCGGCGGTTGGTGATGCGAGTTGGTGCAAGTGCCTCCATCGGTGGTCATGTGGACGGGGTCACGACGGTGTGGCCGCCAGCCGCAAGGCACTTGCATTATTCTAGGGGTGGTTAGAGAATTGACACCGCCACGCGGCGAATCTTCCTGTGCTTGTATATGTATGTAAAAAGTCATCTCTTTGTTCTTGACCGAGTGCCCTTTGAGATTTGGCGAGATGTAATTATATATTTTTTCCTTAATTAACTAGTCACTTGCAGAAAGTATGAATACATTGCTAAGAGTATTTCAAGCAGAGCCCTCGATAGCTTAATTTAAGGGAGAAATTATCTTTTGAGGGATTAAGTGCTATCTAACAGATCCCTCAAATGTTTAGTTTCTTGAAAAAAATGGATTTTGATTCCTCAAAAGTCAAAACTCAACCTCCTAACCTTTTTTTCCTCTAGCTTCTCGGTAAGAATGAGTGTCACGTTCAAGATGTACGCCTATCCATATTAAGACACGAGGGCCTCGCAAGGGATAGAGACGCATCTTGTCGTTCGTAAGTATAGCATCATGCATCATACATTACAGAAGAGATGAGTATACAAGTTGGCTTATCTCGTCACATACTAAATTACAATTTCACACAGAGTTTAAATCATCAAGATGAAGACAGGATCCGACTACGGACGAAATCAAACGATAAAACAGATGCAAATGATACTATCTCGCTATCCCAAAGATCACGACCATGGTCCCCTACTCGTCTGGATAAGTCACGTACATCCTGCCTCTTTCCTCATCGTATTTCCACCGGAGCTACGTCAGATCATCCTACATGTACTCATCTGTACCTGTACCTGGAGTGTTGTAGTAACCTGTGAGTCACAAGGACTCAGCAATCAAGCACCCGGGTACTGAAACTATTCAAGCTTAAGATTGAAAAGGGTATGTGTTTAGTTTGCAGCAACACTAAGCATATATGGTGGGTAAACTTACGTAACATGAAAAATAAATATGAGTGGCCTACGATGAACGATCGAATCTAGTATGACCTCTATGAGATCCTGAACACTTACTTACGTCAATCATAACCCCCACCGTGTTCTCTCTCGGATCATGTTCACGAGCAGAGACGATCACGGTTACTCACACAGTTGGTGTATTTTATTTAGAGTTTATTTCAAGTTAACTATAAACAGGTGTTAAACAAATATCCAAGTTGCCACATAACCGCAGACACGGCTTCTCGAAAAGATCTAACCTTGCAGGGGTGCTCCACCTAGTCCATCACAAATAACCACACTCCGCGGGAATAGCCTCGATCACGGATCTCGTGATCATCATAGGTAACTCCAAAGAAATTCCAACACCTCGAGATAACCCGAAGAAAGTCAGAGTCCACACGCAAGACACTCGATAAAGGTAAAACAAATCCAACAAGACCTCCCGACGTGTCGACGAACTCGATAAGAGCCGCGTATCTCGTTCTCAGGACACGACAGATGAACGATGGTTACCGCGCCAATCACTGAGTTGCCTCGGGCGGCGTTAATAAGCTGCTCTGGGTTGGACCACCACTCATGAGGAACACTGGCCCGGGGGTTGATTAATTATCCACGGGGTTGTAAAGCCCTATGCAAATTTTATTAAGTTATTAAGCAAATGTAGTACCAATATTGGGTCTTGCCAGACAAGTTTTAATCTCAACCGAATAAACAAGGGGGTCCCCATAACAACCCCGAGCATCTTAGGAGCGCAAAGTATGGAAAACATAACACCGGTAACAAGAACTATGACGGTAACAGCGGAACAAAACACCTAGCAAAAAGCCAAGCCTTCCACCAATACCAAGATATATATGTGTATTAAATTAATAACAAATAATATTGTGATATGCCAAATCCATGTTATGACATGGAACAACCTGAACCTGCAACTAAGAACGCTATAAGAGGGGCTGAGCAGCGGTAACTTAGCCAATCAAAGGTTTGCTAGGATGTGGAGGGTTAGAGGCTATCATGGCAATTAGGAGGCTGATATTCAAGTGGTAGGTAGCACAATTGTAATGATAAGAGCGAGAAACTAGCAAGCGAAAATAGTATCGGGATCCGGGTACGATCATCTTGCCTGTTGGTTCTTCAGTGGAACAAGTAGCGGGATCCTCGTAGTTGTACTCGCCTGGCTCTTCGTACTCAGGTTCAACGCTCGCGTCTACCCAAAAGAAACAACAAGAATAAACAAACAACCATGGTGCAATGCACAAACAATAATGATGCATGCTTAGGTGAAGAGTTTTAACATGGCAATCCTAACTAGTCATGTTTCACATGCAAGAATTGGATATTAATGAATCTGGACAGAACCTTATGTTAAGTTATTTAGACATGCATGAACATGGCAAATATGGATGCATCATGTGAAAATGACGAAAATGCATATGAAGAACGTAAGAAACGGAGCTACGGTTCTCACGATACGCTCATGACAAGGTATGAAGGCAAAACATAAGACAACAAGGACCTGGGATATTCCTTGGCATTCCAAGGTAGCCATTTGTTAGGCAATGAAAAACCAACCACAATAGATCCAAAGATCAAGCAATTCCATGGAGCATAGCTCACACAAGTCACAAAACAACAAAACAAACAATCTGCCACAAAACAACAACATAGCAACTTACACAACCCACAACTTGAGCTACAGGAATCCTACAACCACAAATAAGGTATTGACAAAAACTACACAACATGCTTATCAAATTATCCAACTACACAATCTGGAAAGGAGGAACACATCAATAAGCATGAAGCTATCAAGTTGGCATGATGAAACAGTTTTCTGGGACAGTGAAAATAACAGTTTTCTGGAATCTGAGTTAATCTGGTAGCATGTTGATAGCAGAAGTTAAAGGTGTTAGATACCACCTCTTGGCATGAAAATTAACAGGAAGGTAGTATACAACATCTACTTCAAAACACTAGCAATGAGCATGAGCTAATTCTCAACATCTCACATGATGCCAACTACTCTTCATGGCATAAAAATAACAACAGATTCTCAGACTTAGAAATATTTAGCATGGTGAAAGCAGAAACACCAAGTTAGCTACTTTGCAGCAACTTTCCCACTTATATGGGTGATTCGCATGTCAAACAAAAATACCATGTCATAATAGACATAAAACACTAGCACTTCCATGTTGGCACATGCCCCAAAGCAAGCATGGATTTCATGCAAAAATGACAAAGTAGCATCACAGCAAAAAATGACAGTTTTATAAACTTGCTAAAAAGTTAAATATGAAAGCACCAATGGATTCCTTGGCTCTTTCTACCCCCAAAAACATGTGTCATACTCATATATACATGTGAAGCAACATGACACAAATATACTAGCAAAACCACCACCTAATCTTATAAGTTAAAACTTACTCTAAATGGACATAACCAGATTTGGAAATTGAGCTAACAATGGAAATGAGATATCAATCCTACAAAACATGCATATACCAACAAACAAAGGTATGACATGAGGGGAAAACCCACTAGTCACCTATACACACACACTCTCTCTATACACACACACTACCAAGCAAGCACACACATGACTTCATATGCCTAAGGGCATATGAGCACAATTCCTCTCATGAACATAACACCCATGAGGGGGGTGTTCATCCACACACACACTCACATGCACCATATATGCATAATGCAAATGGCACATACACACCACCTCAGATGCACAAGTGCACATGGGCACACACACTCACATCCACACATGCTCATGTGTGTGGGTGTTCATTCACACACACATATATGCACAAGTGCATATATGCATATACATATGCACATGGCAATGCACTCACACACACACTCACTCACCTACACACATGCATATATGCATACTCACACTAAGCAGCACACATACACATACACCACCCTACACACACATATATAACAGAAAAAACATACATACATGCAGGTTGCACCTACACACATACACACAATAGCAAAAGAGAAAAACAAATCAAAAGAAAAGAAACACAAAACAAAAAAGGGGAGGGGTTCGGGTTCGAACCCACGACCTCATGGTCGCTACCCCGAGCCGGTTGCCACTATGCTACGCTGTGGCACTTAACAGAGGAGGGCATCAGCTGCTCTAATACACACATACATTCACACTATCTGACAGAACTGAAGGCGAACACCTACGGAGACAGCAGCGACAACGGGCAAATTCCAGCGAACACACGGTGTTCCGGCGACAGCAAACGGGCACACACGAAGAGGGGATATGCGGGGTCCCATTCCCCTACTCATATTGCAACGAGGAGGACGGGGACAAGCTTCAAGCGCCCGCCTTTCGACCGGCGGCGATGGACACGACGACGACTACACGACGGCCTATGCGGGGAGAAGGGCCTACGGGGATCGGTTGCTCACCGAGAGGGGGCAGAGACACAGGGGAAGAAGACGAAGAAGACCGGCGGCGGCGCTCCTCTGCTTGCAGACGACGGCGACGAGTGGGCGCGCTACAGGGGAAGTGCTCCTCACCTCCCTAGCAGCGGGAACGGAGCGCGGATGACGACCTGAAGCTCCACGTCATGTCCACCGGAAACCAAGGCCCCCGGTGACGCGGCAACGACGGCAGAGACGACCGACGCGGCACTGGCTCTCTCTCTGAATTCTTTGAATTCTTACCTGACAGAGGGGAAAGAAGAGAGGAGGGAGAAGAATGAAGAGGGAGAAGGGAGCTGCGGTGACGCGAGGGGAGAGAGGAACCCTAGTGGAGGAGGCACGCACGCCGAGGGCTTTTAAAAGGAGGGTGCAGACGACATCCTCGACGTCTGTGAGCGCGGGCACGCGCTCACTCTCTATGCTCTCTCTAACGAAGACGACGGACGGGGCAGGTGGCCGTTCCCTCGAGCGGGCTGGGCCGCGGGGGAAGCAAGGCCCATCTCTTTGCTCTCCCTTAGAAAAAGGAAAACACAGGGTTTTTCCATTCAAACAAAACAACAAGAAAAAGGAAAAAACCCAGAGAAAAATAGAAGGGTTTTTGAAAAGACAAAAAATATATTTGACTAAAAGAATATGAGAACTATTTAAATAAATTGACTAGGTTTTTTTTGAAGCAAGTAATATTAATAGTTTTTAAAATAACAGCCCCTGGTTATTTAAACCTCACATGCATACAAATCCAAACATAATTAATAATACATATTGGGCTACCTCTTGAACATTTTAAACCATTTAAATAGAAACTTAAATCTGCTGTTGAAATAACATAGAAGGAAAGGTTAATTTGGAAGGGTTGTTTGAAAAGGAAATAAAGAGGGGGAATAAGAAGGAGATGCACCACATAACTCCAACCACATCACCCCACACAACACAAGATCACAACCAACCACACAAGGGCACATAAGAAACAAGCATGGCATGATGAATGAAATAATGCATGATGCATGAATGCAAAAACAAGACATGGTATGACAAGGTACAAACTCATTTCATTAAGCTCATGGCAACAAGGTTCATACAAGACACATGCCATAAAAGGTAGGGACAACACTTGGGTTGTCACAATGAGAAATGAATAGTGTCGCATGTGGGTCGTGGCCACTACCGCCGCCACCCATCTCGGTACTCACCGCCCATGGCGCCTTGCCATAGCTATGTCTCCCTCCCATCACTGTCTCCGGTGAGATTTCGATAAACTTATTTTCTTTTTTTTCGTCTTCTTCGGCCACGTCGATGCTTCTCGGCGTTCCTGGCCGACAGTGTTCCTTCTTGTTGTTCCCTTCAACGAGCAAACTCAAAGATCCCAGAGCATCTCTAGCAGACCATTTAAAAACGCTAAACCTGTAAGATTCCGGTAGGTTTACGGTTTCGGTTTGTTTCTAGAACAGGTCATGTAAAAGTTCGCGAAACTATAAACATGTAAGATTCCTTCATGATGCTACTGAAATTTATTATGAGGGAGGAACATATGCTTGTAGGAATTGCAATAATATCAAGTTTCCTATCTATGTGTTCAAGGTTTTGAAGTTATGCTTGTTTTTCCTTCCTATGCTAGTTGATTCTTGCTCTCATAAATTGTTTGCTCACAAAATCCCTATGCATAGGAACTGAGTTAGACTTAAATGTGTTTTTCATGCTATTCATGATGATCTTTTGCATATCTCAATAACTACTTTTTATGTGAGCATCATTGAAATCGTTATGCCTAGCTAGGGGCGTTAAACAATAGCGCTTGTTGGGAGACAACCCAATTTTATTTTTATGTTCTATTTTTGCTTCTGTTTTTTGAGTGTTTCCCACATTATTACTTCTGTAGTAATTGTGTTTTGGTGTTTCAATTAATGTATGAGCCAAGTAAGACCTTTGGGATGGTCTATGGTGGTTGTTGATTTGATCTTGCTGAAAAACAAAAACTTTTGCGTCAAGTCTAGGAATTTTATAGTTTTTTTAGAGAGTCGAATGAGTCTGAAATTTTTACACAAGATTAATATACAAATTGCCCAAGTTTTCCTAATGTTTCAGAATTTTTTGAGTTACAGAAGTATACGCAGTTTTCAGGTTGCTACAGACTATTATGCTTTTGACAGATTCTGTTCTTTGTGTTGTGTACCTATTTTGATGTATCTATGGATTGTATCGAGGTGTATGAACCATGGAGAAGTTAGAATACAATAGGTATTATACCAATATAAATAAAGAATGAGTTCACAACAGTACCTAAAGTGGTGATTTATTTCTTATACTAACGGGATCTCATGAGTTTTCTGTTAAGTTTTGTGTTTCGAAGTTTTCAAGTTTTGGGGTAAAGATTTGATGGACTATGGAATAAGGAGTGGCAAGAGCCTAAGCTTGGGGATGCCCAAGGCACCCCAAGTCATATTCAAGGATTCCAAAGAGCCTAAGCTTGAGGATGCCTCAGAAGGCATCCCCTCTTTCGTCTTCAATCCATCGATAAATTGACTTGAGGCTATATTTTTATTGACCACATGATATGTGTTTTGCTTGGAGCGTCTTCTATGCTATGAGTCTTTGCCTTTTAGTTTGCCACAATCATCCTTCTGCACACATCTTTTGAAAGAGACACACATTAATCGTGAATTTATTAGAATGCTCTATGTGCTTCACTTATATCTTTTGAGATAGGCAATTTTGCTCTAGTGTTTCACTTATACCTTTTTAGAGCACTATGGTGTTTGGTTTTATAGAAACTAGATGACCCAGTTACACCAATGGCGCAAGAAGACAATTAAAAGCAATGTTAGTAGGGAGTAAGTAGGAGATATGGCTGGAAATATAATGTAATATGGATTGTATTACATATAGTAGTATATATAGTAGAATGACTTATTATCGGTTTACGGAAACACTTATATATAGGCAACCTCACAACTTATTTAGGTATCTTAGTCGGATTGTGGTCTTCAGAGTGTGTGAACATACGAATAAATAGAGTGTCATTGTCTCATATATAATGCTTGTGTAGTACACTTCCACATGCACTTGAAGGCGTGTAAAAGGTAACAGATTGTCAAACACAGAACACTAAGATAGCAAAATCATCAAAATGAAAACACTAAGAGCAACAAAAACACGGTCTTTTCCGTCTTGTGAGTTCTGCCTTCTGCGCCACCCTTACATAATTCATCAACAACCACCTAGAAAGGATTGACAGACAAACAAAATCAAATGGAATTTGTTAATAAGCAGACGTTTATTGTATTATAATTGCCAAACTCCCAAAACTCTTATCAGAAAAATGGAATTTGTTAATCAGCAAAATAATTCATCCAAGCCTATATAGCCTAACTATTTGGACAAAGTACACAGGACCACAGTACACAACCAGTAGCGAAATTGGTGTTCAAATCAACCACCCCCCAAATCTTAGATGGAAAAATATCATGAATTAGAGAGGAGGCACACCTGCTACTGCCCGTTCCTGCCTTCGCTCTCCGTCGCTACAGACATGGTTCAGTTGAAATGAGTGATACAAATTATGTGAATATTCAGCAAATTCTCAGCTCCAAATACAGTGCATTTGATGAAATCAGAATTCCAAAGACAACAGTAAATACAAGTAATAGTGGACGCAAACTCCCAATTTTTTCTTGTAAAAATACATCAAGCTAACTAATGAGGCCAAGGATTATTCGTTGGTAGCAGATTAGTAGAAGTGCAAGATATAGCAGATGCAACACTGTATAATTGCTCCTTTAATTTCTGAAAGATAAGGAAGAATTAAGCATCACAAGACAACATTATGCCAAATGAATCATATCGTACCATAATTGCTTCCTAAAAAAGAAGACAATATCCTATCGAAAATTAAAGTAATGAAGCATAGGTGGCAATCAGACAAAAGTTCAGACATATTAAAGATTTATGGCATCCGATTTCCTGGGTATGCAAACCTAAAGCATTTAGAGGTTGTACCTTTTCTTGCCATGAACGCTGCAGCACCAAAACAACACAAGACAGGGAGATCGGGGCCAGGGGAAGAGGCGCCAACAAGGTATAAAGAATGACAACTTTTTCAATAGCTTGGTACACAAAAAGGTCTGGACATGCTCATACATACTGTCGTCGCCTTTTTCTGTGCTTCATTCCTAGACAAAACTCACAGTAAGGAACAAATTAAGGAGGCGAGGTGTAGGACAGTAAGAACACATTTTTTCAAAAAGGAAAATACCAACAGTACTTGCTGATGGCACCACTGTGTGCTGACTACAGTGCGCTTTTTCAGGGTTTTAACCATGAATTGTTCCACCAGGCTACAAATTACAATGATGGATTATCAATGCTAATGACTAAGTGTTTAAGGTACTGAACAATCAGGAAAAATAATGGTGTGAATTATCAATCCTCTGAACTAAATAATGGTGTGAATGAGCAAAAATAAAAAAGCGATAATCCATTTCAGGATTATATAGGGAGATGTTGATATAGGAAATTGTAAACAGAAAAATGTCTTCATCAGGCCCATATGTATTCAACGTTCAAAAGGTGAGCAATTGATGAGAGCATATCTCTCTCTAATTTATAAAATTATTCTTTCTTATAACTAGGGCATGTGTCCAATAATTTCTTTCCAGCCGGTGTACAATAACTATGGTGCGAATTTTCTATAGAATGAAGCGTTTGTCTTCCTTAAACCTGACATGATGCTTGCTCCACTATGCCATCTCTGCCTGGATGATAAAATAAATGAAGTGCTTGTGAGTATAATAAATTACCTATTGATCAAGCCAGTGTAAGGTAGGTTGGATAGGCTGAAAAGTACCAAACTAAGGAAGGCCAGAGTTGCATATCAGAACAAATAATAGTCAATGGCAGCACAAAATTCAGTTACATAAGTTTGTGGACATTATCAAGAGCACAGTTCAGTTCATGGTTCCAAGAACAAGAATGGGAGGGAGGGGTCAAACCATTAAACATTCAGGAAGATCATCGTCCTTCGTTCCCATGTTAGTCTGCATTACGCAAGATGATTGTTACTAAATTGCAAAGCATATCAACACATAAAAAGAAAACCGTGTCTACTTGATTGAGATAAATAGTGGATATATGAGGACAACAATGTAGACATCACACCAGTATTTCAATTATATATGCTCTTCTTCGTAGCTATCTTAATTTTGTTTGGTAAATTTAAATTGTACATCAGAAAAAAAGACTATCTTTATGCCGTCGCAGGACCTCTGTGTGTCTTGCTATCCCCTTCAAGCCACTAACATGCCCAGTCGATCATAAAGTTTACAATTTCCTTGTGGAGTTTCTAACTGACATAGATCTAAAAAAATAGAGGGACCAAATAAATTGCATATTTAGTAGTTAGGAACTAAGAGTTGTAAATCCACACCAACGAACACAAATACAACCTGATTATGGCATGCAATGTCCTCACATGTGAGTAATTCATCAAAGAAGCCCTCAAAAAAATCATCAAACAAAAAACACAAATAGAAGGCAAGCTTACCCGAATGGGGATGGTCCGTGACCTGGATCTCCTCGTCCGTGTGCTGGTGCCCTGCTACTACTTGAACAACAACTCTGCATGCTGCCCAAACTGTGCAAGTTTCTCTGTAGTTTTCCTGTAGTTGTTAAGATCAAAATCAGCATATTTTGCAACTAATGCAGAGTGCAGTTGTTAAGATTAAAATCAACACCTTTTGCAACTAATGCAGAGTGTGAATTTCTCTACAGACAAAAAGGCTTGGCAGATTCAGTATAGTTGACACAAACAAAATGCATTATCTGCTTTCCTCAAGAACCCGTGACTGAAAGCTGTGGAGAGCAAATTACAAAATATGAGCATTGGTACTTCTTACGTATCACAGAAATTCACTTCGACAAGGCTAGGACTTGATTTTCACACTAATGAATGTTCAGATCGTTCATATTTGATCCACCTTTCAGCTGGGCAAAACAATAAACAGGTGGGGGCACACTATCTATTTATGCTCAGAAAAGAAAGTACCAAATATCTAGCCACGAGGGCGTGCGTGAGAGGATGGAGGGGGGAGCGTGCGTGATAGCAAGAGAGGATGGAGACGAGAAGGCAGGGACTGACCTCCAGGGTGGATGGATGGTAGCGCGAAAGCCAGACAAAGCCGGCCTTCCCTGCAGCCCACGCTCCTCCTGTCGACGACGACACCGTGGACCATCGCGATGGCTTGAGCTCCTCCTTGGGTTACCGCTACACGCGTGGAGATGGAGGCGGGGTGCATCCCGCGCCTGAGCCTTGGCCTCCTCGCGCAGCTCCCGATCCAGGAATGGATCGAGCTGTCACCAGCTGCCAGCTCGCACCTGACCTCGCTGGCGGAGGCCGACGCTGGCCGGTGACCCTCTCCCGTCAACCGCCACACCTCCCTTTGCTCTTTCCTATCTCTTTCTCCCTCCTCTCCTTCCTTCTGTCTGTCCTTCTCATCTTCTATCTCTGCTAGGGTTAGCCACGACGAATCCATGGCGGCGGCTGGCTCGAGGCGAGGAGAAGGGGACGCGGCCACGACGGGAGAGGTGGGGCGTCACCCTCCATGGCTCCTCTCCTGTGTCAGTCTCAGAGGCAACGCCGTAGAAGAGGAGGAGAGAAGCAGAGAGGGAGGAGGCGGCATAGTGGGGGTCGAGAGAATGGAGGAGGAAATGTGGGGCTCTATAGGCGAGCGATTGTTGGCTGCTAGGGTTTCACCATGCGAACCCCACACTCGTTGCACATCCCCTCTTTTCTCACGCAGGATACGCGCAAGGCTCACCGTAAAGCAGGGCCAGCCGGCAAAGAAGGCCCACCTATCATTCACGTGAGCAGGAAAGAGTGATGTGCTGAGAGACAAGCGGTTGGATTTTTGACAGCGCGGTAAAAACTGCTAGCGAGGCCGATCGAGCGAGGGAGATCGACCGCGCGACTCAGGTAGCTCGTATGGCCAGGTAGTCTAGCCAGGTTTATATGTTAGATAATTGAACTCTCGTACCTCGCTTATATTATTTTGAGAGTCTTTAAACAGCATGGTAATTGGTTTATGTTATGAATTTAGTCCTAATATGATAGGCATCCAAGAGGGATATAATAAAAACTTCCATATTAAGTGCATTGAGTATTATGAGAAGTTTGATTCCTTGCATAAATTTTTGAGATATAAAGATGGTAATGTTAATAGTCATGTTAGAAAGTAATTGTGAATTGGTAAAAATACTTGTGTAAAGGTTTTTGATTCCTGTAGCATGCACGTATGGCGAACCGTTGTGTAAGGAAGTCAGAGCATGATTTGTTTATAGATTGTCGACCTTTGTGTGAGGGTCGGGAGCGCGCAATGGTTTACTCCTACCAACCTCTCCCCTAGGGGCATGCATCTAATGCTTTTCTTCAATGACTAATAGACTTTTGCAATAAGTATGTGAGTCCATGGATTATACGCACTCTCACCCTTCCACTTTTTCTAGCCTCTCTAGTACCGCACAACTTTCGTCGGTACAACAAACATCTTCCTCAAACAGCCACCATATACCTTCCTCAAAACAGCCACCATATAACTTTCCTCAAAACAGCCACCATACCTACCTATTATGGCATTTCCATAGCCATTCCGAGATATATTTCCATGCAACTTCCACCATTTCCTTTTATGACATGCACCGTCACTTCCATATTGCATATAGAGTCATATTCTATCATAGGTATCGAGTTCTAATTTTCTTTTGAGTTGTAAATAAATAAAAGTGTGATGATTTTCATCATTAGAGCATGTCCCATGTGAGGAAAGGATGATGGAAGATATGATTCCCTCACAAGTGGGTATGAGATTCCGGACTGTGTGAAAAATAAAAGAGGCCAGCGAAGCCCAATAAAAAATGATGAATAAAAGAGGCCTTAGATGCCCACATAAAAAATGAGAGAAAAGAGAGAAGGGACATTGCTACTACCTTTTTCCACACTTGTGCTTCAAAGTAGCACCATGATCTTCGTGATAGAGAGTCTCCTATTTTGTCACTTTCATATAGCTAGTGGAATTTTTTCTTCATGATGCACGCCCACTTAGTTTCCTTTTGAGCTTTCATACACTTATAGCTCTAGTGCATCCTTTGCATGGCAATCCCTACTCACTCACATTGATATCTATTGATGGGCATCTCCATAGCCCGTTGATACGCCTAGTTGATGTGAGACTATCTTCTCCCCTTCCTTGACAACCTCCATCATATTCTATTCCGCCTATAGTGCTATATCCATGGCTCACGCTCATGTATTGCGGGAGAGTTGAAAAAGTTTGAGAAAATAAAGGTGTGAAAACAATTGTTTGACTTTTCATCAGGGTTGTGCATGATATAAATACATTGTGTGGGGAAGATGGAGCATAGCCAAACCATATAATATTGTAGGGATAAGTTTCTTTTGCCATTATATTTTGAAGAGATACAATTGCTTTGCCAGTATGCTTGAAATGTTATTGTTTCTATATCAATATTAAGATATTTTTTTGAGTCTTACAGATCTGAATATTCATGCCACAATAAATAATATTACTTGGATAAATATGTTAGGTAGCACTCCACATCAAAAATTCCGTTGTATCATTTACCTACTCGAGGACGAACAGGAATTAAGCTTGGGGATCCTGATACGTCTCCAACGTATCTATGATTTTTGATGATGGTATGTTATTATATTATCTGTTTTGGATTTATTATATGCATTAATATGATATTTTATATTATTTTTGGGACTAACCTATTAATCTAGAGCCAACTGCTAGTTTCTGTTTTCCCTATTTTTGAGTTTTGCAGATATGGAATATTAAATGGAGTCCAAATGGAATAAAACCTTCGGAAGGAATTTTTCTGGAACGAAACAAGTCATCCAAGCTTGGAGTGCACGTAAGGGGAGGTGCTAGGGCGCCACAAGCCTGCTAGGCACGACCCCCCTACCCACGCCTAGCAGGCTTGTCGCCTCCTCGCAGGTCATGTAACCCTAATTCTTGGCCTATAAATACCCAAATATTCCCCCAACATCAAAGGGAGCCACGCAAATACTTTTCCGCCGCCGGAAGCCTCCGTTCCCGAGAGATCCAATCTTGGAGCCTTTTTCGGTGATCCACCGGAGGGGGTTTCGATCACGGAGGGCATCTACATCAACTCCATTGCTCCTCCGATGATGTGTGAGTATTCCACCACAGACCTACGGGTCCATAGCTAGTACCTAGATGGCTTATTCTCTCTCTTTGATCTTCAATACCATGTTCTTCATGATCTTCATGGAGATCCATCCGTTGTAATCTTCTTTTGTGGTGTGTTTGTCAAGATCCGATGAATTGTGAGTTTATGTTCAGATTATCCATGAATCTTATTTGAATCTCCTCTGATTTCTTATATGCATGATTTCATATCCTTGCAAGTCTCTTCAAGTTATTGGTTTGGTTTGGCCAACTAGATTGGTAATTATTGCAATGGGAGAAGTGCTTGGTTTTGGGTTCAATCTTGCGGTGTCCTCACCAAGTGAAATAGCAGGGGTAGCGAGGCACGTATTGTATTGTTGCCATCAAGGGTAACAAGATGGGGTTTCCATCATATTACTTGAGTTTATCCCTCTACATCATGTCATCTTTCTTAATGCGTTACTATGTTCTTCATGAACTTAATACTCTAGATGCAGCCAGGAGTCGGTCGATATGTGGAGTAATAGTAGTAGATGCAAAATCGTTTTGGTCTACTTGTCACGGACGTGATGCCTATATGCATGATCATTTCCTTGGATAACTACATGATTATTCGCTTTCTATCAATTGCTTGATAGTAATTTGTTTACCCACCATGATGTTTGCCTTCATTTGAGAAGCCTCTAGTGAAACCTATGGCCCCGGGTCTATTTTCCATCATATATTTTCATATCTATACCTTGCTGCAATTTACTTATCTTTTACTTTCTACACTCGTTTACATCTATCTCTTTTAGATCTAATCCTTGCAAATAATAGTGAAGGGATTAACAACCCCTTTATAGCGTTGGGTGCAAGAGTCTGATTGTTTGTGTAGGTGCATCCATTGGTGACTTGCTTGTTCCTCCTACTAGATTGATACCTTGGTTCTCAACAACTAAGCGAAATACTTACCTACTTTGCTGCATCACCCTTTCCTCTTCAAGGGAAAACCAACACATGCTCAAGAGGTAGCAAGGACGAGTAGGAATTAAGCTTGGGGATGCTGATACCTCTCCAACGTATCTATATTTTTCATTGTGTCATGCTATTATATTATCTGTTTTGGATGTTTTATATGCATTTATATGCTATTTTATTTTACTTTTGGGACTAACTTATTAATCTAGAGCCTAGTGCGAGTTTCTGTTTTTCCTTGTTTTTGAGTATTGCAGATATGGAATATTAGACGGCGTCCAAACGGAATAAAATCTTAGCGATGATTTTTTCTGGAACGAAAGAGATCTACCAGGCTTGGAGTGCACGATAGGGAAGCTGTCAGGAGGTCACAAGCGAGGGGGGTGCGGCCGCCCCCTGGCCCCGCCTGGCAGGCTTGCCACCTCCTGGCAGGTCTCCTTGCCCTAATCTTCATCCTATAAATACCCAAATATTCCCCCAATACCAAAAGGAGCCACACAAATACTTTTCCACCACCAGAAGCCTCCGTTCCTGAGAGATCCAATTTTGGAGCCTTTTTCGGTAATCTGCCGGAGGGGCATCCGATCACGAGGGGCATCTACATCAACTCCATTGCCCCTCCGATGATGCGTGAGTATTCCACTACAAACCTATGGGTCCATAGATAGTATCTAGATGGCTTCTTCTCTCTCTTTGTTCTTCAATACAATGTTCTTCATGATCTTCATGGAGATCTATCCGATGTAATACTCTTTTGCGGTGTGTTTGTTGAGATCCAATGAATTGTGGGTTTATGTTCAGATTATCCATGAATATTATTTGAGTCTTTTCTGAATTCATACATGCATGATTTCATATCTTTGCAAGTCTCTTCAAGTTATTGGTTTGGTTTGGCCAACTAGATTGGTAATTCTTGCAATAGGAGAAATGCTTAGTTTTGGGTTCAATCTTGCGGTGTCCTCACCCAGTGACAAATTAGGGGTAGCGAGGCACGTATTGTATTTTTGTCATCAAGGGTAGCAAGATGGGGTTTTCATCATATTGCTTGAGTTTATCCCTCCACAAAATGTCATCTTACCTAATGCGTTACTCTGTTCTTCATGAATTTAATACTCTAGATGCAGGCAGGAGTCGGTCGATGTGTGTAGTAATAGTAGTAGATGCAGAATCATTTCGGTCTACTTGACACGGACGTGATGCCTATATGCATAATCATTGCCTTTGATATCTTCATAATTATTCGCTTTTCTATCAATTTCTCAACAGTAAATTGTTCACCCACCTTGATAATTTCCTTCAAGAGAGAAGCCTCTAGTGAAACCTATGGCCCCCGGGTCTACTTTCCATAATATATTTTCAGATCTGTAAACCAAAATACCAAAAATACCTTGTTGCAATTTATTTACTTTTTACTTTCCACAATCTATTACATCTATCTCTACCGGATCTAATCCTTGCAAATAATTGTGAAGGGATTGACAACCCCTTTCTAGTGTTGGGTGCAAGAGTTTGATTGTTTGTGTAGGTGCATCTATTGGTGACTTGCTTGTTCCTCCTACTGGATTGATACCTTGGTTCTCAATAACTGAGGGAAATACTTATCTACTTTGCTGCATCACCCTTTCCTCTTCAAGTGAAAACCAATGCAAGCTCAAGAGGTAGCAAGGTACCCTTCTGGACTCCTCCGGAACCCTTTGGAACCTTCCTGAAGCTTCCCGGTACAATACCGGGAAAATGCGAAACTTTTCGGGTAGCCAAAATATGACTTCCCATATATAAATTTTACCTAGGGACCATTCTGGAGATCTTCGTGATGTCCGGGATCTCATCCGGGACTATGAATAACCTTCGTTCACCAACATACATAACTCAACAATACCAAATCATCACCCAACGTTAAGAGTGCAGACCCTGCCGGTCCAAGAACTATGTAGACATGACCGAGACAACTCCACGGTCAATAACCAATAGAGGGACCTAGATGCCCATATTGGTTCCTACGTATTCAACGAAGATCTTTATCGGTCGAACCACGATGTCAAGGATTCAGACAATCCCGTATGCAGTTCCCTTTGTCCGTCGATATGTTGCTTGCCTGAGACTCGATCGTTGGTATCTCCATACCTAGTTCAATATCGTTACTAGCAAGTCTCTTTACTCGTTCCGTAACACAAGATCCCATGACTAAATCCTTAGTCACATTTCTTGCAAGCTTATTGTGATGTTGTATTGCCGAGTGGGCCCAGAGATACCTCTTCATCATATAGAGTGACAAATCCCAGTCTTGATCCATGCCAACCTAACAGACACCCTCAGAGATACCTGTAGAGCACCTTTATAGTCACTCAGTTACGTTGGGAAGTTTGATACACACAAGGTACTCCTCCAGTTTCAGTGAGTTACATGATCCTCATGGTCATAGGAACAGATACTTGTCATGTAGAAAACAATAGCAATAAAATGACACGATCATATGCTACATTCATAGTTTGGGTCTTGTCCATCACATCATTCTCCTAATGTTGTGACTCGTTATCAAATGACAATTCATGTATATGGCCAGGAAACCTTGACCATCTTTGATCAATGAGCTGGTCTATTAGAGGTCACTAGGGACACAGTGTTTTCTATGTACCCACACATGTATTTGAGTTTGCAATCAATAAAATTCTAGCATGGATAATAAAAAATTGTCATGAAAAAGGAAATATGATAATAACCAATTTATTATTGCCTCTAGGGCATATTTCCACAAGTCTCCCACTTGCACTAGAGTCAATAATCTAGCTCACATCACTAAATGATTTACATTGTAATGAATCTAACACACAAATAGTTTTGGTGTTGATCATGTTTTGCTCGTAGGAGAGGTTTTGTCAATGGGTCTGCGACATTTAGATCTGTGTGTACTTTGCAAATCTCTATGTCATAATGTAGAGGCTATTACCACGCTCCACTTGGAGCTAGCCCAAATGATTGCTCCACTATACGTATCCGGATTACTACTCAGAGTCATCCGGATTGGTGTCAAAGCTTGCATCGACGTAACCCTTTACGACAAACTCTTTATCACCTCCATAATTGATAAATATTTCCTTAGTCCTCTAGTTACTAAGGATGATTTTGACTGTTTTCCAGTGATCAAATCTCTATATAGAGCCTACGGCTTAGGCATAGGGGACGACCTTCGTCCTTTCTCTTTCTTCTTCCATGGTCGAGCTTTGAGTCTTACTCAACTTCACACCTCGAACTCCTTCTTTGACCAATCCATTTCAAACGCTTTTAAAATCTTGTCAAGGTATGTACTCATTGAAAGTCCTTTTAGGAATCTTGATCTACCTCTATAGATCTTGATGCCCAATATTTAAGTAGCTTTATCTAGGTCTTCCTTTGAAAATCTCTATTCAAACAACCCTTTATGCTTTCCAGAAATTCTACATTATTTCTAATCAACATATGTCTTCCACATATACTTATTAGAAATTATATAGTGCTCCCACTCACTTTCTTGTAAATATGAGTTTCTTATAAACTTTGTATAAACCCAAAAGCTTTGATTACCTCATCAAAGCGTATATTCTAACACTTGGATGCTTGCTCCAGTCAGAAGGATCTCTAGAGCTTGCATAACTTTTACCATCCTTAGGACCGACAAAACCTTCTGGTTGTATCACATACAACCTTTCCTCACGGAAACCGTTAAGGAAACTCTATTTTGACATCCATCTGCTAAATTTCATAATCAAAAAATGCAGCAACTGCTAATGTAATTCCAACAGACTTTAGCATCGCTATAGGTGAGAAAGTCTCATCCTGGTCAACTCCTTGAACTTATCGGAAACTTCTTTGCGACAAGTCGAGCTTCATAAATGGTGACATTTACCATCAGTGTATGTATTCTTCTTAAAGGTCCATCTGTACGCAACGGCCTGCCATTAACCGGGCAAGTCTGCCAAAGTCCATAGTTGGTTTTCATACATGGATCATTTCTCGGATTTCATGGCTCCTAGCCATTTGTTGGAATCCAGGCCCACCATCGCTTCTTCATAGCTCGTAGGTTCACTGTTGTCCAACAACATGACCTCTAAGACATGATTGCCATACCACTCAGGGGCGGAACGAGTCCTTGTTGACCTATGAGGTTTGGTAGTGACTTGATCCGAAGCTTCATGATCATCATCATTTGCTTCCTCATCACTTGGTGTATGCATCATAGAAACATCTTTCTATGTCGTGCTACTCTCCAACTGAAGTGACGGTTCAACAACCTCATCAAGTTCTACTATCCTCCCACTCAATTCTTTCGAGAGAAACTCTTTCTCAAGAAAGGAACCGTTTTTAGCAACAAACACTTTGCCCTCGGATCTGAGATAGAAGACATACCCAACTATTTATTTACGGTATCCTATGAAGATGCACTTTTTTGCTTTGGGTTCAAGCTTATCAGACATAAGTGTCGCATTCCCAAACTCTAAGAAAGGACAACTTAGGTTTCTACCAAACCATAATTCATACGGTGTCATCTCAACGGATTTAGATGGTGCCCTATTTAAAGTGAATTTAGTTGTCTCTAATGCATAACCCCAAAATGATAGTGCCAAAATGATAAGAATTATCATAATACACACCATATCCAATAGAGCACGACTACGGCGTTCAGACACACCATCACACTATGGTCTTCCAGGTGGTGTGAGTTGTGAAACAATTTCCACATTGTCTTAAGTTGCATACCAAACTCGTAACTCAGATATTAACCTCCATGATCATATCATAGATATTTTATCTTCTTGTCACGATGATCTTAAAATTCACTCTGAAATTGCTTCAACTTTTCAAATGTTTCAGACTTGTGTTTCATTAAGTAAATATACACATATCTACTCAAATCATCAGTGAACGTAAGAAAATAACAATATCCACCGCACGCTTCAACACTCTTGAACCGCATACATCAACATGTATTATTTCCAATAAGTCACTTGCCGCTCCATCATATCGAAAACGGGGTCTAAGTTATCTTGCCCATGAGGCATGGTACGCATGTCTCATCCAATTCGAAATCAAGTGAGTCCAAAGATCCATCAGCATGGAGTTTCTCCATGCACTTTACACCAATGACCTTAGTGGCAGTGCCATAAGTATGTGGTACTATCATTATTAACTTTGCATCTTTTGGCATCAATATTATGAACATGTGTATCACTACAATCGAGATTCAATAAACCATTCACATTGGGTGCATGACCATTGAAGGTATTATTCATGTAAACAGAATAACCATTATTCTCTGACTTAAATAAATAACTGTATTGCGATAAACACGATCTAATCTTGTTCATGCTCTATGAGAACACAAAATAACATGTATTTAGGTTTAACACTAATCCCGAAGGTAGAGGGAACGTGCGATGGTGATCACATCAACCTTGGAAACACTTCCAACACACATCATCACCTCACCCTTAGCTAGTCTCTGTTTATTCCGTAGCTTTTATTTCGAGTTACTAACATTAGCAACTGAACTGGATCTAATACCCATGTGCTACTAGGAGTAGTATTAAGGTACACATCAATAACACGTATATCAAATATACTTCTGTTGACGTCGCCAGCCTTCTTATCTACCAAGTATCTAGGGTTGTTCCACTTTAGTGACTGTTCTCCTCATAATAGAAGCACTTAGTCTCGGGTTTGGGTTCAAACTTGGGTTTCTTCACTGAAGCAGCAACTGGCTTTCCATTCACGAAGTTTCCCTTCTTGCCCTTCTCGAAACTAGTGGTTTTACTAACCATCAACATTTGATGCTCCTTCTTGATTTCTACCTTCACGGTCTCAAACAGCGCGAATAGCTCAGGGATCATCTTTTCCATCCCTGGCATGTTTATAGTTCATCACAAAGCTTTAGTAGCTTTGTGTCGGCAACTTGGAAAACTATATCAATCACTATCTTATCTAGATGATGAACTCCCACTTGATTCAAGCGATTGTAGCACAAAGACAATCTGAGCACACACTCACCGATTGAGCTATTCTCCTTCATCTTGCATGAAAAGAATCTTGTTGGAGGTCTCATGCCTCTCAACATGGGCACGAGCCTGAAATCCTAGTTTTAGCTCCCGGAACATATCATATGCTCTAAGATGCTCAAAACGTCTTTGAAGCCTCAATTCTAAGTTGTAAAGCATGATGCACTGAACTATCAAGTAGTCATCAAAAACGTGTCTGTCTGATGTTCTCAACACCCACAGACAAAGCTTGAGGGGTTGGTGCATCGAGTGGTGCATCAAGGACACAAGCCTTCTGTGTAGCAATGAGGAAAATCCTCAGCTCATGTACCTAGTCCATATAATTACTACCATCATATTTCAAGTTACTTTTTCTCTAGGAATGTGTCAAAATTCAAGGGAGCTACAATGCGAGCTATTGATCTATAACATAATTTGCAAATAAATGTTGACTATGTTCATGATAATGAGTTCAACTAATCATATTACTTAAGAACTCCCACTCAAATCAACATCCCTCAGGTTGTCTAAGTGACATGATCCAAATCCACCAACCCAAGTCCGATCATCACGTGAGATTAGGTGGTTTCAATGGTGAACATCTCCATGTTGATCATATCTACTCATGTCCGACCTTTTGGTCTCATCTGTTCCGAGGCCATGTTTGTACATGCTAGGCTCGTCAAGTTTAACCTGAGTGTTCCGCGTGTGCAAAAATGGCTTGCACCAGTTGTATGTGAACATAGAGTCTATCACACCCGATCACGTGGTATTTCGAAACGACGAACTTTTGAAATGGTGCACACTTGGGGAGAACACAATTTTATCTTGAAATTTTGTGAGGGATCACCTTATAATGTTGTAGTCGTCCTAAGCAAAATAAGATGCATAAAAGGATTAACATCACATGCAAATCATAAGTGACATGATATGGCCATGAACTTGTGCTTTTGATCTCCATCTCCAAAGCATTGGCATGATCTCCATCTACACCGGCATGACAACATGATCTACATCATTGTGTTGCCATCGGGATTGTCGTGCCAACCATGCTTCTACTACTATTTCTACCGTTTAGAGATAAAGTAAAGCATTACATAGCGCTTAAGGATTGAGATGCAGGTCATACAATAATTAACGACAACCCTATGGCTCTTGTCGGTTCCCTTACTCGTCGACATGCAAGTCGTGATAAATATTACAAAACATGATCATCTCATACATCAACATATATTAAATCACATCCTGACCATATCACATCACAACATGCCCTGCAAAAACAAGTTAGACGTCCTCTACTTCGTTGTTGCAAGTTTTACGTGGCTGCTATGGGCAACTAGTAAGAATCATTCTTACCTACGCAAAGCCAGAATGGTGATAATCAAGTTGCCTTTTAACCTTCTACAAGGATCGCCTATGTCTAATCTGATTCAACTAAAGTGGGAGAGACAGACACCCGCCAGCCATCTTTATGCAACAAGTTGCATGTCAGTCGATGGAACTGGTCTCTCCTAGGTGGACGTGTAAGGTTGGTCCGAGCCGCTTCATCCCACAGTACCGCCGAATGAAGATAAGACTAAGGAGGTAAGCAATATGAACATCAATGCCCATAGACTCTTTTGTGTTCTACTCGTGCATGTTATCTACGCATAGACCTAGCTCTGATACCACTGTTGGAGATGTTGCATGGGAAACTACAAAATTGCTACGAACACCCGAGATCTATCTATGGATATCAACATCTAGGAGAGGGAGAGTGAATCTAAATACCCTTGTAGATCACTAAGCAGGAAGTGTTGAGAAACGCGGTTGATGTAGTCGAACATCTTTGCGATCCAAATCGCAATCTGCCTCGCGATCCAATAATCTAGCGCTGAACGAACGACACCTCTGCCTTCAACACATGTACAGCTCGATGACGTCTCCACCTCATTGATCCAACAAGCAAGGCTAGAGAGGTAGATTAGTTCTCCGGCAGCACAACGACATGGTGGCGGTGGTGGTGGAGCAATCTCTGAAGAGCTTCGCCAAGCGCTGCCGCAGATGCATTTTCGATGGAGAAACGGATCTAGGGAGAGAGGGAGGGCTGCACCTATGCCTTAGGGTGTTTCTTCCCTCCCTCTCCCTCTCTATATATAGGAGGAGGGGTAGATGGGGTGCAGCCCTAGCCCTTCCTCCAAGGAAGTGGGCGGCGGCAAGGAGGGAGGAGTCCTCCCTCCCTAAGGCACCTCCTAGGTGCCTCCCCCTTTAGGGTTTCCTACCCCCTAGCTGCATGGGCCCTTGGGGGCTGTCCCAACAAGGCTTGGACGCCCCCTTACAGACCATGCATGTCCTAGGGGCTGGAGGTACCCTTCCGGACTCCTCCGGAACCCTCTGGAAGCTTCCCGATACAATACTAGAAAATCCGGAACTTTCCGGTAGCCAAAATATGAATTCCCATATATAAATATTTACCTACAGACCATTCTGAAGCTCCTCGTGACATCCGGGATCTCATCCGAGACTCCGAACAACCTTCGGTCACCAACATACATAACTCAACAATACCAAATCGTCACCGAACGTTAAGTGTGCAGACCCTGCGGCTTCGAGAACTATGTAGACAAGACCAAGACACCTCCATGGTCAATAACCAATAGCGGGACCTGGATGCCCATATTGGTTCCTACATATTCTACAAAGATCTTCATCGGTCGAACCACGATGTCAAGGATTCATTAAATCCCGTATGCAGTTCGCTTTGTCCATCGGTATGTGGTACGTCTCCAACGTATCTACAATTTTTTATTGTGTCATGCTATTATATTATCTGTTTTGGATGTTTATATGCATTAATATGCTATTTTATATTATTTTTGGGACTAACTTATTAATCTAGAGCCTAGTGCCAGTTTCTGTTTTTCCTTGTTTTGAGTATTACAGATATGGTATATTAAACGGAGTCCAAACGGAATAAAATCTTTGGAATGATTTTTCTGGAACGAAAGAGATCTACAAGGCTTCGAGTGCAAGGCACGGACTCTGCCAGGAGGTCACAAGCCAGGGGGTGCGCCCATCCCCCTGGCCGCCCCTGGCAGGCTTGCCACCTCCTCGCAGGTCTCCTTGCCCTAATCTTCATCCTATAAGTACTCAAATATTACCCCAATACCAAAAAGAGTCACAGAAATACTTTTCCACTGCCAGAAGTCTCCATTCCCAAGAGATCCAATCTTGGAGCCTTTTCCGGTAATCTGCCGGAGGGGGATCGATCACGGAGGGCATCTACATCAACTCCATTGCCCCTCCGATGATGCGTGAGTAGTCCACCACAGACCTACGGGTCCATAGCTAGTAGCTAGATGTCTTATTCTCTCTCTCTCTCTCTCTCTCTGTGCTTCACTACCATGTTCTTCATGATCTTCATGGAGATCTATCCGATGTAATACTCTTTTGCGGTCTGTTTGTCGAGATCCGATGAATTGTGGGTTTATGTTCAGATTATTCATGAATATTATTTGAGTCTTTTCTAAATTCTTATAAGCATGATTTCATATCTTTGCAAGTCTCTTCGAGTTATTGGTTTTGTTTGGCCAACTAGATTGGTAATTCTTGCAATGGGAGAAGTGCTTAGTTTTGGGTTCAATCTTGCGGTGTCCTCACCCAGTGACAAAGTAGGGATACTATCGTGGATTTATCACGGTAGATGTCCGGGTGAACGGACTTAGGTTCGGGTCAGAAATGCAACTATGTGGCGGCTTGAAGGGGTCGATTGGAATCGAGAGACGCGATGTTTTACCCAGGTTCGGCCCCTCCGATAGAGGTAAAAGCCTACGTCCTGCTTGTCTTGTATTGATGATGATGAAGACCTCTCGGTTACAAGGGTGCTAATTGCTACCTCTAATCATGAGAGCCTCTAATCTATCTATCTCTAATCTCTTGTGTTGTCTAAACTTGTGGACTTGTCTCTCCTCTCCCTCTAGGGGTTCTCTACCCCTCCTTATATAGGTGGAGAGGGTAGGCTTACAAATAGAGTCCTACTAGGAGTAGGATTAGGACTAGCCTCTCGCGAATCCTACTCCGGGTCTTATTTCCTTTAAGGGAATCGTTCTCTCTTCGGGCCTTCTCTTGTGAGTCACCAGGCGCCGGCTCCCCCATCGGGTCTTGGGCGTAGTCGTCCTGCAACCCGCCCACCGGGTCATTAATAAGATGCCATGTCTTCAACGGGTTTCCTGTGAGTCGCCAGGCCGGGTCATACCGCGGGGTATATCCCCAACATTAGCCCCCAGGTTAGCTTGAATTTATTCATTGTAAGCTCCTGAAATAAGAGTAAAAAATATGTTAAGTGGCCGATTTTCTCCTTTTGCCGGTTTATAAGATGTCTCCTCTGAAATCCGGGTCTTGAAAATCGTCTTGATAATCATCTTGCTTGTCAATGTCCTTTGAAAAATATTGAGATTAGAACACCCATATGCCACTGAGTCGGCTTCCAATACTCTTGGCGGGTCATCTCCTCCGGGTCATAATCATTGATGATGCCGAGTCATTATCGTTGGTGACGCCGGGTGAAATAACTAGAATCCAGCTGACTTGATAAAAATATTGGGATGAAAATCCATCTGATGTAAACCGGACTTCCATTGTTGTGGAGCAGGGCGACTTATATAAACTCTGGCGGGTTATGATCTTTTGATGACGCTGGGTCATATACGTTGGTAACGCCGGATCTAACAATTGGACTTAATAATTAATATCTTGAAAACTCTCCTCAAAGTTTTTGATATGTGCATATTACTTGTAGCCCCCAAGCTCCGAGATTATCCATGATACCTTGGTGCTTTGCAAATAACATTTCGGACTGTGCAGCCCCCAAGTGCCGGGTTGATCTGCCTGCAGCAGCCTGGGACTTATAATTGCCTTATACCTTATAAAGCTTCGGCGGGTGTAGCCCCCAAGGGCCGGCTCATCAGAAAGCTTCGGTGGGTGTAGCCCCCAAGGGCCGGCTCATCAGAAAGCTTCGGCGGGTGTAGCCCCCAAGGGCCGACTCATCAGAAAGCTTCGGCGGGTGTAGCCCCCAAGGGCCGGCTCATCAGAATGTGATGCGTCGGGTTTTCAATTTGAACCTCATAATCTATTTAAACAACGGAATACTCTAGCCCCCAAGTGCCGGGTCGCACGCCTGCGGCGACTTGGGACTTTATAAAATTTGATCTGAGCGGTGTAGTCCCCAAGTGCCGGGTCAGTAAGAATTACTGGGCTGGGACTTTAGAAAAATATATAAAGGGCCAGCTCATCTCCTTGTGATAATATGGTCTTGCTGACCATAGTAATTTGAAAACCAGCTTGCATTAGCCCCCAAGTGCCGTGGTGCGTGCTTGCAGCGATAGGGGACTTGCATAATTGATATAAACTGGTTTTGAATAGTGTAGCCGCCAAGTGACGGGTCGTCTGCTCGCGGCGACTCGGGACTACGCAAGAATAATATGACTCAACACAATTCGTTGAATGAATCCTTGACCGTGGTTGTAATATAACCCGTAATGAATATCCTTGAATAATTTTTCCTTTGTCTTTGACATGAAATTCCTGCTCGTGGTTTGCGATGCAACCCGACAAATATATACTTGAAGAAATCCATGAGTGTTGTAGATTACTACAAAGCACAATTGAAGAAATCCAAGAACCGGCCAATTATATGACACGACATTATATCTGACAGGGTGGTTTTTCAAGAATAATCAACTTTCCAATATAACGGCGGCTCATTTTTAATAAACAAGACCTGCAAAAACAAGAGAGAATATGTTCCGTGTTGCTGTAAGGGTGGCTTGAAAAAGCACAACCTGGAGATGTTATATCTTTCATAACATTGCTCCTTCTTTCATAATCTGGCTCTTACCCGGCTTGATAAGCCAGCATGACATGTGAATATGATGAAATATATGATGCAATGTATGATGCCATGTATGATGCAAGATGCAATGTATGATGTAATATTAACTTGTCAACATTTTTTGGCATAAAGTCGGCGGATAGGCGTTAGAAGCTATACCCGAAGGTAGGAAGCCTCCCTCGCCGCGACTCATTACCCTGAGCCGGAATTTTGTGCCTCTACGGCCGGCCAATAGGCATTAGAAGCTGTACCCGGAGGTAAGAAGCCACCGTTCACCGTGACTCATTTTCCTGAGCCGGAATTTTGTGCCTCTACGGCCGGCTAATAGGCGTTAGAAGCTGTACCCGGAGGTAAGAAGCCGCCGTTCACCGCGACTCATTTTCTTGAGCCGGAATTTTGTGGCATAAAGCATGGCTAATAGGCGTTAGAAGCTGTACCCGGAGGTAGGAAGCCGCCGTTCGCCGGTTGTTAGGTGTTAGATACCCATCGGTAAAAACCCTTCACAACCGCGGCTAAGCATGTTTTTAGCCGGAGATTTGGCATGAAGCCAGCCTATTGGGTGTTAGAAGCGGTACCCATCGGTAAGAAGCCCCCTTTTCAGCAATTACGATGCAAAGCGCCGGCGGATAGGTGTTAGAAGCTGTACCGTCTAAAGGTAGGAAGCCGCCCTCGCCGCGACTCATTTTCCTGAGCCGGAATTTTGTGCCTCTATGGCCGGCTAATAGGCGTTAGAAGCTGTACCCGGAGGTAAGAAGCCGCTGTTCACCGATCTCCGTTGATACATCAACCGGAATATTTTTGAACTCTTCTTGTAAGTCGCTATCTTGTAAATTGCCATCTTGTATAAAGAAGCGACAACAACTCCAAGTGATGATCCAATAAATCCGGGCACCTATGTTTGAATGGTGCATCACGGCGGTTTGTCCTCTTGGGCAACTTTAATCTTCCGTCAGTAATGTAATAGCCCCCAGAAATGGACTTTCTCTTGCAAAGACCCGGGGTTCTTGTTCAAAATGACCAAATAAGTCTCGCCATGTCTGTAGCCCCCAAGTCTTAAGTTGACTCGAAAAGGCGGCTTAAGAATCTCCACTGAAAGTTGAAATTGGCCGTGACGGGTTATAGATGATCCCGTATGATTTGTTCCAATAATCCAGTTGATGGTTCGTCCCGGCTGTTTGTTGAAGTGAACCAAATTGTAGTGGTGGCGATTTGTGCGCCTGTCCGTCGGGCGGCTCATATCGATGAGCACCGCACTAATATGTTGATGTAGATCAGACTGTGGGCGGCATCTTGCACGCGTCCGTTGGGTGGCTCGCATCGGTGTATGCGGCTGCTGTTGGGTTGGTGTATATATAGCAAACACCCGCGACATTGTAAGTCGATGCTGTTGTCAAAGACGCCACGACGTTGTAAGCCAGAGCGGTGGCGAGAGACGGCCACGGCGTTGTAAGCCGGCGCGGTGGTAAGCCGGCGCGGTGGTGAGAGACGGCCATGGCGTTGTAAGCCGGCGCGATGGTGAGAGACGGCCACGACGTTGTAAACCGGCGCGGTGGTGAGAGACGGCCATGTCGTTGTAAGCCGGCGCGGTGGTGAGAGACGGCCATGGCGTTGTAAGCCGGCATGGTGGTGAGAGACGGCCATAACGTCTGTTGGTGAAGACCATAAGGCAGGTACAACGGCTTGTCGCACTCATTCGACAGCTCATACTGGCGGGTGAACGCACGCGGTACCGGCAAATTGATGTGGATCGTCTGCGGGGACGGCGACTCCCTTGTGTCCATCGAGCAATGCAACACGCCGGTGTGTGCTCTACTCCGCGGTATCATGCCACACAAACAATGGTCCTGCATAAAAATATTGCAAGAGACGGAGTAATTGTTCTCGGATGGGTCAATATCTATGAAAAAATAGATATGAAGAATACCACCTGGATTTTTTTTATATTCTTAGACCTCCAGTGTGGATAAGGCGAAGTGCAAGGTCAAGGCGAGGCCAAGGCGGCCACGCCACGGCTTGGAGGGACGTGTCCGAGGTGGCCTCGGTGTCGCAAGCGAAGACGGCTAAAGGGAAAGCGGCGGTGGCGGCGGTGTGGGAGCAAGGGCGCAATAGAACCCGTCGGAGGTGGGAGGAGCGGCGCACAGGAGGTCGGGGCACCCGGCCGCGGTGCAAGCGCGTGCGCAGCGCCGACCAGAGCGGATGACGGCTGCAGCGCGTTGGGCACGCGGGAGTAGCGGCACGGGAGCACAGCGGGTAGTGTGGCGGCTCGGGCGGCGACCGAGGGGAGGCTCTAGGGCGAGCAGCCGGCATGTGGCCGCAGCGGGACAAGGAAGCGCACGGCGACTTGAGGGCGTGGTAGAAAACACGGCAATGGCGTGGCCAAGGCAATGGTGGGAGCCGGCGGTGGTGAGTTGGAGGTGGGGTGAGATGCAGCGGCGATGCCGACGTAGCAGGCGGGTGAGTTGAAGGCGGCTGGCAGGGTGGCTCTGCGGTTGAAGTGAGGAGACGGCCATGACTGGCTCGAGGCGGCTCTGGTCAGTAGAGGCCGTGATCGACTCGATGGCGATGACACGCGGAGGCGGAGCTGAGAGCATGGCAGCGGCCAGGAAACGAGGCACGACGACGACAAGCAGTTGCGCGGGCAGCAAGAAGGCTGAGTCCGAGGTGGCCAGGCGTAGGCGCAGCAGCGGAGGCTGAGATTGAGCCGGCGAAAACTCTGCAGTCAGGCATAGACGAGTCCGTGACCGTCTCTATTCCCTTTTCTTTGTTCTCCTCTCTATCTGAATCCTTGCGAGCAAACGGAAATGTGGCTCTGGCCCTTGATTAGAAGCAAAAGGCGGCTCGCCTTTTCTTTTCCTTGATCCGATCGATGGAACAAAACAACTGGATATTTTCTTGACACGTGCAACTGCCAACGGTTCTGATCGGTGGATCCCCTGGTTGTTGATGTAGATTGAATCCAAAAATTTGAACTACGCACGTGTAGATCCTTTTTAGCCGGTCCTTCTTCAACCGGCGGGTCATAAACTCCTCGACCCCTAGGAGAGATCCCTTCAAGAACACAACATCACCATGCGTGCTGCCCCACGGTGGGCGCCAACTATCGTGGATTTATCACGGCAGATGTCCGGGTGAATGAACTTAGGTTCGGGGCAGAAACGCAACTATGTGGCGGCTTGAAGGGGTCGATTGGAATCGAGAGACGCGATGTTTTACCCAGGTTCGGCCCCTCCGATAGAGGTAAAAGCCTACGTCCTGCTTGTCTTGCATTGATGATGATGAAGACCTCTCGGTTACAAGGGCGCTAATTGCTACCTCTAATCACGAGAGCCTCTAATCTATCTATCTCTAATCTCTTGTGTTGTATAAACTTGTGGACTTGTCTCTCCTCTCCCTCTAGGGGTACTCTACCCCTCCTTATATAGGTGGAGAGGGTAGGCTTAGTCCTACTAGGAGTAGGATTAGGACTAGCCTCTCGCGAATCCTACTCCGGGTCTTATTTCCTTTAAGGGAACCCTTCTCTCTTCAGGCCTTCTCTTGTGAGTCGCCAGGCACCGGCTCCCCCGTCGGGTCTTCGGCATAGTCATCCTGCAACCCGCCCGTCGGGTCATTAATAAGATGTCATGTCTTCAACGGGTTTCCTGTGAGTCGCTAGGCCGGGTCATACCGCAGGGTATATCCCCGACAGTTACCGAGGCACGTATTGTATTGTTGCCATCAAGGGTAACAAGATGGGGTTTTCATCATATTGCTTGAGTTTATCGCTCTACATCATGTCATCTTACCTAATGCGTTACTCTGTTCTTCATGAACTTAATACTCTAGATGCAGGCAGGAGTCGGTCGATGTGTGGAGTATTAGTAGTAGATGCAGAATCATTTCGGTCTACTTGACACGGACGTGATGCCTATATGCATAATCATTGCCTTGGATATCTTCATAATTATTTGCTTTTTCTATCAATTGCTCGATAGTAATTTGTTCACCCACCGTGATAATTTCCTTCAAGAGAGAAGCCTCTAGTGAAACCTATGGCCACCTGGTTTACTTTCCATAATATATTTTCAGATCTATAAACCAAAAATACCAAAAATACCTTGCTGCAATTTATTTACTTTTACTTTCTGCAATCTATTACATCAATCTCTACCAGATCTAATCCTTGCAAATAACAGTGAAGGGATTGACAACCCCTTTATAGCGTTTGGTGCAAGAGTTTGATTGTTTGTGTAGGTGCATCCATTGGTGACTTGCTTGTTCCTCCTACTGGATTGATACCTTAGTTCTCAACAACTGAGGGAATACTTATCTACTTTGCTGCATCACTCGTTTATCTTCAAAGGAAAACCAACACACGCTCAAGAGGTAGCAAGAAGGATTTCTGGGGCCGTTGCTAGGGAGGATACATAGCTATTGGGGAATGTTGCATGGGAAACAAATATTTCCTACGCACACGAAAGATCTATCCATGGTGATGAGCATCTATGAGAGGGAGAGTGGATCTACATACCCTTGTAGATCACTAAGCGGGAAGCGTTAAGAAACGCGGTTGGTGTAGTCGAACGTCTTCGCGATCCAAATCATCGAGCATCTCGCTACCTCATAGGGATCCGTCCCGCGATCCAATCACGATCCCTCCCGTGAACTCATCATGATCCGTCCCACGATCTCATCACGATATGTCCTGCGATCTCATCACAATCCGTCCCGGGATCTCGTCACGGTCCTTCCGATCTAGCGCCGAACGGACGGCACCTCCGCGTTCAGCACACGTACAGCCTATGACGATCTCCGCCTTCTTGATCCAGCAAGAGGGATCCGAGAGGTAGAAGAGTTCTCTGGCAGCATGAAGGTGCTCCGGCGATGGTGGTGGTGCTATTCCGGCAGGGCTTCGCCTAAGCACTGTAGAAATCCGATCTAGAGGAGAAACTATGCACTAGAGGAACGGGTAGCACATGGCTGAAAAACTAGTGCCAAAAACACTAAAATCTCTAGTATATATAAGAGGAAGAGAGGAGGAGGATTGGCCCTCAAGGGACCAACCCTTTGGTTCGGCCGAACTAGGAGGAGAGGAGGATTCCTCCTCCAATCCTAGTAGGACTAGGACTCCTCCCTATTTTGCCTTTTTTTGCCTTTTTCCACCTTTTTCTCTTTGGGCTTTTCTTCCCAGCCGCATGGGCCTTGTGTGGGACTTCCACCAGCCCACTAAGGGCTGGTATTCACTCTCCCACAGCCCATGTATCCTCTTAGGTCGAAATACCCCTCCCGATGGTCTCCCGATACACTACCGGCACTCCCCGTACATTACCGATGAGCCCGAAACTTTTCCGGCAACCAAAATAGGACTTCCTATATATCAATCTTTACCTCCGAACCATTACGGAGCTCCTCGTGATGTATGGGATCTCATCCGGGACTCCGAACAACCTTCGGTCACCACCATGCATAACTCTATACTACCGAAACGTCACCGAACCTTAAGTGTGCAGACCCTGCGGGTTCGAGAACTATGTAGACATGACCGAGACACCTCTATGGTCAATAACCAATAGCGGGACCTGGATGCCCATATTGGTTCCTACACATTCTATGAAGATCTTTATCGGTCGAACCTCTATGTCAAGGATTCAGTTAATCCCGTATGATGTTCCCTTTGTTCTTCGGTATGTTACTTGCCCGAGATTCGATCGTCGGTATCTCCATACCTAGTTCAACCTCGTTACCGGCTAGTCTCTTTACTTGTTCCGTAATACAAGATCCCACAACTAACAATTAGTCACATTGCTTGCAGGCTTATTGTGATGTTGCATTACCGAGTGGGCCCCAGTCTCGATCCATGCCAACTCAACAGACACCATCGAAGATACCTGTAGAGCACCTTTATAGTCACCCAGTTACGTTGCGACATTTGATACACACAAGGCACTCCTCCGGTGTCAGTGAGTTGCGTGATCTCATGGTCATTGGAACATATACTTGACATGCAGAAAACAGTAGCAATAAACTAACACGATCATATGCTACATTTGTAGTTTGGGTCTTGTCCATCACACCATTCTCCTAATGATGTGATCCTGTTATCAAATGACATCTCATGTCCATGGCTAGGAAACGTTAACCATATTTGATCAACGAGCCAGTCTATTAGAGGTATACTAGGGACATGGTTTTTTCTATGTATCCACACATGCATCTAAGTCTCCGATCAATACAATTATAGCATGGATAATAAACGATTATCATGAACAAGGAAATATTTCCAACAGTCTCCCACTTGCTCTAGAGTTAATAATCTAGTTCACATCACCATGTGATTCGCATTGTTATGAATCTAACACCCAATGAGTTCTGGGGCTCGATCATGCTTTGCATGTGAGAGAGGTCTTATAGTCAATGGGTCTGCGACATTCAAATCCGTGTGTATTTTGCAATTCTCTATGTCAAACTCTAAACACTGCTACCACACTCCACTTGATACTATTCCAAATGGCTGCTCCACTATACGTATCCAGATTGCTACTACGAGTCATCCGGATTGGTGTTAAAGCTTGCATCGACGTAACTCTTTACGACGAACTCTTTATCACCTCCATAATCGAGAAAAATCTACTTAGTCTTTTAGTTACTAAGGATAATCTTGACCGTTGTCCAGTGATCTACTCCTGGATCACTCTTGTACCATTGACGGACTCATGGCAAGGCACACACAGGTGCGGTACACAGCATGGCACACTATACAGAGCCTATGGCTAAGGCATAGGGGACGACATTCGTCCTTTCTCTTTCTTCTGCTGTGGTCAAGCTTTGAGTCTCACTCAACTTCACACCTTACAAAGCAGGCGATAACACTTCTCTATGACTAATCCATTTTGAACTCTTTCAAAATCTTGTCAAGGTATGTACTCATTCAAAGTCTCATCAAGCATCTTGATCTATCTCTATAGATCTTGATGCTCAAAAATTAGGTAGCTTCATCCAGGTCTTCCTTTGAAAACTCTTTTCAAACAACCATTTATACTTTCCAGAAATTCTACATCATTTCTGATCAACAATATGTCAACCACATAAGCTTACCAGAAACTCTATAGTGCTCTCACTCACTTTATTGTAAATACAAGTTTCTCATAAACTTTGTATGGACTCAAAAACTTTGATCATCTCATCAAAGTGTATATTCCAACTCCGAGATGCTTGCTTTAGTTGATAGAAGGATCACTGAAGCTTGCACACCTTTTAGCATCCTTTGGATTGACAAAACCTTCTGGTTGTATCTCAAACAACCTTTCCTTAAGGAAGGAAACGATGTTTTGGCATCCATCTGCCAGATTTCATAATTTAAAAATGCAGCAATTGCTAACATAATTCTAATAGACTTTAGCATTGCTACGAGTGAGAAAGTCTCATAGTCAACTCCTTGAACTTGCCGGAAACTTCTTTGCGACAAGTTGAGCTTTGTAAATGGTGACATTCACCATCAGCGTCTGTAGATCCATTTGTACTCAACGACATGTCGTCTAACGAGAAAGTCTACCAAAGTCTATACTTGGTTTTCAGATATGGACCTTTCTCGGATTTCGTGGCCTCTATCCATTTGTCGGAATCCGGTCCCATCATCGCTTCTCCACAGCTCGTAGGTTCATCGTTGTCCAACAACATGACCTCCAAGACAGGGTTGTCATACCGCTTAGGAGCAGTACACATCCTTGTCGACCTATGAGATTTGATAGTAACTTGATCCGAAGCTTCATGATCATCATCATTTACTTCCTCTTCAACTGACGTAGGTTCCATAGAAACATCTTTTTGTCCTGCGCTACTCTCTGATTGAAGCAAAGGTTCAACAACCTCATCAAGTTCCATCTTCCTCCCACTCAATTCTTTCGAGAGAAACTTTTTCTCGAGAAAGGACCCAGTTTTAGCAACAAACACTTTATGCTTGGATCTGAGATAGAAGGTTCACCCAACTGTTCTTAGGGTAATCTATGAAGATGCATTTGTTCGCTTTGGGTTCGAGCTCATTAGGTGAAAAACATTTCTCCACACAAGCGTCGGAGCCCCAAACATTAAGAAATGACAGCTTAGGTTTCTATCAAACCATAATTCACACGGTGTCATCTCAACGGATTTAGATGGTGCCCTATTTAAAGTGAATGTAGTTGTCTCTAATGCATAACCCCAAAATGATAGTGGCAAAACCATAAGAGACATCATAGTATGCACCATGTCTAATATAGCACGACTATGATGTTCGCACACACCATCACACTATGGTGTTCCAGGTGGCATGAGATGTGAAACGACTTTCACATTGTCTAAAGTTGTATGCAAAACTCGTAACTCAGATATTCACCTCCACGATCATATCGCAAACATTTTTATCTTCTTGTCACGATGATCTTAAACTTCACTCTGAATTTGCTTGAACCTTTCAAACGATTCATACTTGTGTTTCATTAAGTAAATATACACTATATCTACTCAAATCATTAGTGAAGGTAAGAAAATAACAATATCCGCCGCACGCTACAAGACTCATTGGATTGCATACATCAACATGTATCATTTCCAATAAATCACTTGCCCGCTCCATCCATCTGGAAAACGGGGTCCTTAGTCATCTTGCCCAAGAGGCATGGTTCGCATGTCTCAACCGATTCAAAATAGAATGATTCCAAAGATCCATTAGCATGGAGTTTCTTCATGCGCTTTATACCAACATGACATTTAGCGGCAATGCCATAAGTATGCGGTACTATCATTATTAACTTTGTATCTTTTGGCATCAATGTTCTGAACATGTGTATTACTACGATCAAGATTCAACAAACCATTCTCACTAGGTGCATGACCATTGAAGGTATTATTCATGTAAACAGAATAACCATTATTCTCTAACTTAAATGAATAACCGTGTTGCAATAAACACGAGCTAATCACGTTCATGCTCAATGCAAAACACCAAATAACATTTATTTAGGTTCGTCACTAATCCCGAAGGTAGAGAGAATGTGCGATGTTGATCACATCAACCTTGGAAACATTTCCAACACACATCGTCACCTCACCCTTAGCTAGTCTCCGTTTATTCCGTAGCTTTTACTTCGAGTTACTAACATTTAGCAACCGAACTGGTATCCAATACCCAGGTGCTACTAGGAGTACTAGCAAGGTACACATCAATAACACGTATATCAAATATACTTCTGTTGATGTTGCCAGCCTTCTTATCTACCAAGTATCTAGGGTTGTTCTGCTTCAGCGACCGCTCTCCTCATAATCGAAGCACTTTGTCTTGGGTTTGGGTTAGACTTTGAGTTGTTTCACTGGAGCAGCAACTGACTTGCTATCCATGAAGTTTCCCTCCTTACTCTTGCCCTTCTCTAAACTAGTGGTTTGGCTAACCATCAACACTTGACGCTCCTTCTTGATTTCTACCTTCGCGGTATCAAACATCGCGAACAGCTCAGGGATCATTATTTCTATCCCTGGCATTTTATAGTTCATCACCAAGTTCTAGTAGCTTAGTGACAGTGACTTGGAGAACTATATCAATCACTATCATATCTGGACACTCGATTCAAGCCATTGTAGCATCCAGACAATCTGAGCACATGCTCAACGATTGAGCTATTCTCTTTCATCTTGCAGGCAAAAAATCTTGTTGGAGATCTCATATCTCGCAACACGGGCACGAGCCTGAGATCCTAATTTCAGCTCTTAGAACATCTCATATGTTCCGTGATGTTCAAAACATTTCGGAGCCTCAATTCTAAGCCGTAATGCATGACACACTAAACTATCAAGTAATCATCATAACTTGTCTGTCAGATGTTCACAACATCTATAGACGATGCTAGAGGGGTTTGGGCACCGAGCGGTGCATTAAGGACATAAGCCTTCTGTGCAGCAATGAGGACAATCCTTAGATCACGCACCCAGTCTGCAATATTGCTACCATCATCTTTCAGCTCTATTTCTCTAGGAACATACAAAAAATGCAAGGGAGCTACAGTGTGAGGTAGTAATCTAGAACATAATTTTGCAAAGACACTACTGACTATGTTCATGATAATGAGTTCAATTAATCATATTACTTAAGAACTCCCACTCAAATTGACATCCCTCCGGTCATTCGAGTGATACATGATCCAAATTCACCAACTCAAGTCCGATCATCACGTGAGTTGAGGTGGTTTCAATTGTGAACATCATCATGTTGATCATATCTGCTATATGACTCATGTTCGACCTTTCGGTCTCTTGTGTTCCGAGGCCATGTCTGTACATGCTAGGCTCGTCAAGTTTAACCCGAGTGTTTTGCATGTGCAACACTGGCTTGCACCCGTTGTATGTGAACGTAGAGTCTATCACACCCGATCATCACGTGGTGTCTCAACACGACGAACTTTCGCAATAGTGCACACTCGGGGAGAACACAATTCATCTTGAAATTTAAGTGATGGATCACCTTATAATGCTACCGTCGTCCTAAGCAAAACAAGGTGCATAAAAGGATTAACATCACATGCAAATCATAAGGGACATGACATGGCCATGAACTTGTGCTTTTGATCTCCATCTTTAAAGCAGCGGCATGATCTCCATCGTCACCGGCCTGACACCATGATCCCCATCATCTTGATCTCCATCAACGTGTTGCCATCGGGGTTGTCGCGCCCATCATGCTTGTACTACTATTGCTACCATTTAGCGATAAAGTAAAGCATTACATAGCGCTTAATGATTGGCACGCATGTCATACAATAATTAAAGACAACCCTATGGCTCCTGCCGGTTGTCGTACTCATCGACATGCAAGTCATGATATTCTATACAACACATGATCAGCTCATACATCACATATATCACATCATGTAATTGGCCATATCACATCACAACATACCCTGCAAAAACAAGTTAGACGTCCTCTAATTGTTGTTGCATGTTTTACGTGGTTGCTACGGGTATCTAGCAAGAACAATTCTCACCTATGCATAAACCACAATGTGATACACTAGTTGCTTTTCAACCTTCTCAAGGACCGCCTTTGTTGAATACGATCCAACTAAAGTGAGAGAAACTGGCACCCGCAAGCCATCTATGCAACAAGTTGCGGTTGAGGGAACCGGACTCTCGTAAGCGTTCGAGTAATGTTGGTCCGGGACGCTTCATCTCACAATACCGCTGAACCAAAACACGACCAAGGGAGGAAGCAATCTAAGCATCAACGCCCAAAAACTCTTTGTGTTCTACTCGAGATCTCATCTACACATAGACCTAGCTCATGATACCACTGTTGGGGAACGTTGCATGGGAAACAAAAAATTTCCTACGCTCATGCAAATCTATCCATGGTGATGAGCATCTACGAGAGGGAGAGTGGATCTACATACCCTTGTAGATCGCTAAGCGGGAACCGTTAGAAACGCGGTTGGTGTAGTCGAACGTCTTCGCGATCCAAATCGCCAAGCATCCCGCGACCTCATCACGATCCGTCCTGCGATCCAATCACGATCCGTCCCACAAACTCATCATGATCCATCCCATGATCTCATCACGATTCGTCTCGCGATATCATCACGATCCGTCCCGCGATCTCATCACGGTCCTTCCGATCTAGCACCAAACGGACGACACCTCCGCGTTCAACACACGTACAGCTTGATGACGATCTCTGCCTTCTTGATCCAGCAAGAGGGAGTGGAGAGGTAGAAGAGTTCTCCGGCAACATGAAGGCACTCCGGCGATGGTGGTGGAGCTATTCCGGCAGGGCTTCGCCTAAGAATTGCAGAAATCCGATCTAGAGGAGAAACTATGCACTAGAGGAACGGGTAGCACGTCGCTAAAAAACTAGTGCCAAAAACCCTTAAACCTCTAGTATTTATAAGAGGAAGAGAGGAGGAGGCTTGGCCCTCAAGGGACCAGCCCTTTGGTTCGGCCGAACTAGGAGGAGAGGAGGATTCCTCCTCCAATCCTAGTAGGACTAGGACTCCTCCCTATTTTGCCTTTTTTTTTGCCTTTTTCCACCTTTTTCTCTTTGGGCTTTTCTTCCTAGCCGCATGAGCCATGTGTGGGACTTCCATCAGCCCACTAAGGGCTGGTATTCACTCTCCCACAGCCCATGTAGCCTCTTGAGTCGAAATACCCCTCCCGATGGTCTCCCGATACACTACCGGCACTCCTGGTACATTACCGATGAGCCCAAAACTTTTCCGGCGACCAAAATAGGACTTCCTATATATCAATCTTTACCTCCAGACCATTCTGGAGCTCATCGTGATCTCCGGGATCTCATCTGGGACTCCGAACAATCTTCGGTCACCACCATGCATAACTCTATACTACCGGAACGTCATCGAACCTTAAGTGTGCAGACCCTGCGGGTTCGAGAACTATGTGGACATGACCGAGACACCTCTACGGTGAATAACCAATAGCGGGACCTGAATGCCCATATTGGTTCCTACATATTCTACGAAGATCTTTATCGTTCGAACCTCTATGTCAAGGATTTAGTTAATCCCTTATGATGTTCCCTTTGTTCTTTGGTATGTTACTTGCCCGAGATTCGATCGTCGGTATCTCCATACGTAGTTCAACCTCGTTACTGGCAAGTCTCTTTACTCATTGCGTAATCCGTGACTAACACTTAGTCACATTGATTGCAAGGCTTATTGTGATGTTGTATTACCGAGTGGGCCCTGAGATACCTCTCTGTCACACGGAGTAACAAATCCCAGTCTTGATCCATGCCAACTCAACAGACACCCTCGGAGATACCTGTAGAGCACCTTTATAGTCACCCAGTTATGTTGCAACGTTTGATACACACAAGGTACTCCTCCGGTGTCAGTGAGTTGCATGATCTCATGGTCATAGGAACATATACTTGACATGTAGAAAACTGTAGCAATAAAGTGACACGATCATATGCTACGTTTGTAGTTTGGGTCTGGTCCATCACACCATTCTCCTAATGATGTGATCTCGTTATCAAATGACATCTCATGTCCATGGCTAGGAAACCTTAACCATCTTTGATCAACGAGCTAGTCTATTAGAGGCATACTAGGGACATGGTTTTGTCTATTTATCCACACATGCATCTAAGTCTTCGATCAATACAATTATAGCATGGATAATAAAAGATTATCATGAACAAGGAAATATGATAATAACCAATTTATTATTGCCTCTAGGGCATATTTCCAACAATAGCAAGTCAATACAAGAACTCTCCCATCAACTTGCCAATTTCCGGCGCCGTTGTCGGGGAGGATACACATCAAGCCTACCAAGTACCCATCACAAACTCATCTCTTGCATTTACTTTATTTGCCATTTTCCTCTCGTTTTCCTGTCCCCCACTTCTAAAACGGTTTTCAGAAAATACCAAAAAGATTTGCCTTTTTATTCGCCCTTCTTCCGTTCGCCTTTTCGTTTGCCTTTTGTTTGCTTGTGTGCTTGATTGCTTGCTTTGTCACGATGTCTGAGAATACCAAGTTGTGTGATTTTTACAATAATAATAACTGTTATTTTATTAGTACTCAGATTGCTCCTGCAACTAGTGCGGAATCTTATGAAATTAATGCTGCTTTGCTTAATCTTGTTATGAAAGAACAATTTTCTAGCCTTCCTAGTGAAGATGCCGCATCCCATCTAAATACTTTCATTGAGTTGTGTGATACTCAAAGCAAGAAAGATGTGGATAACGATATTGTTAAATGGAGGCTATTTCCATTCTCACTACGAGATCGTGCTAAAACTTGGTTTTCATCTTTGCCCAATAATAGTATGGATTCATGGAATAAGTGTAAAGATGCTTTTATTTCCAAGTAATTTCTACCCGCTAAGATCATCTCCCTTAGGAATGATATAATGAATTTTAAGCAACTTGATCATGAGCATGTTGCACAATCTTGGGAGAGGATGAAATTAATGATTAGAAATTGCCCCGCACATGGTTTGAGTTTATGGATGATTAAACAATTTTTTTATGCGGGATTGAATTTTGCATCTAGGAATCTTTTAGATTCAGCTGCGGGTGGTACTTTTATGGAATTCACATTAGGAGAAGCTACTAAACTCCTATTTAATATTATGTCAAATTACTCTCAATGGCATACCGAAAGATCTCTAATAGTAAAAAGGTGCACGCTATTGAAGAAATAAATACTTTGAGTGAAAAGATGGATGAATTGATGAAATTGTTTGCTAGTAAGATGAATCCTATTGATCCTAATGATATGCCTTTGTCCTATTTTATTGGAAATAATAATTAATCTATGGTTGTGAATTTTGTTGGTAGGAATAATTCTGGTAATAACGCGTATAGAGGTAATTTCAATCCTAGGCCGTTTCCTAGTAATTCCTCTAATAATTATGGTAATTCCTACAACAATTCTTATGTAAATTATAATAAGATGCCCTCTGATTTTTAAAACATTATTAAATAATTTATTACTTCTCAAAAGGTTTTCAATGCTTCGACTGAAGAAAAATTAGTTCAAGATTGATGATTTGGCTAGGAACATTGATGAATTTCGCTTGAGATTGATTTGTTGAAAGTTAGATCTACTCCACCCAAGCATGATATTAATGAGTCTTTAAAATCTATGAGAATCTCTATTTATTAGTGTAAGGAAAGAACCACTAGAATACGTGCTAAGCGTGAATGGCTTGGAAAAGTGTGTTCTCGTGATAATAATGATGAAAATCTCAAAGTGATTGATGTGACTCCTATTGAATATTTGTTTTCCAATATAAATCTTGATAAATATGGGTCTGGATATAATTCAACTTTAGTTAAAATTCATCCCAATGATTCGGAGTTTTTAGATCTTAATGATAAAATTGATAAGAGTGGGATTGAAGAGGTCAAAACTTTAAATAGTAATGAACCCACTCTTTTGGATTTCAAGGACTTTAATTATGATATATGATCTATGATTGATTGTATTTACTTTTGCAATCCATGTTGAATTCTTCGCATGCTTCTAATCAAAATAAGGCTTTTACTAAACATATTGTTGATGCTATGATGAAATATTTTGAAGAAAAACTTGAGTTGGAAGTTTCTATCCATAGAAAACTTCATGATGAGTGGGAACCTACTATTAAGATTGAAATTAAATATTATGAGTGCCATTATTTGTGTGACTTTGGTGCTAGTGTTTCCATGATTCCGAAAACTTTACGTGATGTGCTAGGTTACCATGATCTTGATGATTGCTCTTTGAATTTGCATCTTGCGGATTCCACTATTAAGAAACCCATGGGAAGGATTCATGATGTTCTTATTGTTGCAAATAGGAATTATGTTCCCATAGATTTTTATTGTTCTTGATATATATTGCAATCCTACATGTCCTATTATTCTTGGTAGACCTTTCCTTAGAACGATTGGTGCAATTATTGACATGAAAGAAGGAAACATTAGATTCCAATTTCCATTAAGGAAAGGCATGGAACAATTTCCTAGAAACAAAATAAGATTTCCTTATGAGTCTATTATGAGAGCTACTTTTGCATTGCACACCAAAGATGACAATACCTAGATCTATTGTGTTTTGCCTAGCTAGGGGTGTTAAACAATAGCGATTGTTAGGAGGCAACCCAATTTTATTTTTTGTGTTCTGTTTTTGCTTATTTTTTTGAGTGTTTCCAACATAATTACTTATCTAGTAATTGTGTTATGGTGTTTTAATTAGTGTTTGAGTCAAGTAAGACCTTTGGGATGGTCTATGGTGGTTGCTGATTTGATCTTGCTAAAAGACAGAAACTTTTGCGCTTAGTACATGAATTTTATAATTTATTTAGAGAGTCGAATGAGTCTTAAATTTTTACACAAGATTTATATACAAATATCCCAGGTTTTTATAATTATTCATAATTTTTTGAGTTACATAAGTATACTATTTTTTCAGATTTCTACAGACTGTTCTGTTTTTGACAAATTATGTTTTCTTTGTGTTGTGTACCTATTGTGATGTATCTATGGGTTGTATCGGGGGGTATGAACCATGGAGAAGTTAGAATAAATTAGGTATTACACCAATATAAATAATAAATGAGTTCACAATAGTACCTAAAGTGGTGATTTATTTTATTATACTAACGGATCTCACGAGTTTTCTACTAAGTTTTGTGTTGTGAAGTTTTCAAGTTTTGGGTAAAGATTTGATGGACTATGGAGTAAGGAGTGGAAAGAGCCTAAGCTTGGGGATGCACAATGCACCCCAAGTCATATTCAAGGATGAAAAATAGCCTAAGCTTGGGGATTCCCCAGAAGGCATCCCCTCTTTCATCTTCAATCCATCAGTAATTTACTTGAGGATATATTTGTATTCACCACATGATATGTGTTTTGCTTGGAGCGTATTGTATGGTATGAGTCTTTGCTTTCTAGTTTACCACAATAATCCTTGCTGCAAACATCTTTTGAGAGATACACACATTAATCGTGAATTGATTAGAATACTCTATGTGCTTCACTTATATCTTTTGAGATAGGCATTTTTGCTCTAGTGCTTCACTTATACCTTTTTAGAGCACGGTGGTGTTTGCTTTTATAGAAATAATTGAACTATTATACCTCACTTATATTATTTAGAGATTCTTTAACTAGCATGGTAATTGGTTTAGGTTATGAATTTAGTCCTAATATGATAGGCATCCAAGAGGGATATAGTTAAAACTTCCATATTAAGTGCATTGAGTATTATGAGAATTTTGATTCCTTGCATAAAGTTTTGAGATATAAAGATGGTAATGTTAAGAGTCATGTTACGAAGTAATTGTGAATTGGTAAATATACTTCTGTAAAGGTTTGTGATTCCTGTAGCATGCACGTATGGTGAACCGTTATGTAAGGAAGTCGGAGCATGAGTTGTTTATAGATTGTCGACCTTTGTGTGAGGGTCGGGAGCGCGCGATGGTTTACTCCTACCAACCTCTACCCTAGGGGCATGTGTCTAATGCTTGTCTTCGATGACTAATAGACTTTTTCAATAAGTATGTGAGTTCTTTATGACTAATGTGAGTCCATGGATTATACTCACTCTCACCCTTCCACCTTTGCTAGCCTCTCTAGTACCGCGCAACTTTCATCGGTGTGATAAACCCACCTTCCTCAAAACAACCACCATACCTACCAATTATGGCATTTCCATGGCCATTCGGAGATATATTGCCATGCAACTTCCACCGTTCCGTTCATTATGCCACACACCATCATTTTCATTTGTAATTCTTGAGTTGTAACTAAATAAAAGTGTGATGACCATCATTATTAGAGCATTGTCCCATGCGAGGAAAGGATTATGGAAGCGATGATTCCCTCACAAGTGGGGATGAGACTCCAGACTTTATGAAAAATAAAAGAGGCGAGCGAAGCCCAAATAAAAAAAGAGGCCTTAGATGCCCACCAAAAAAATGAGAGAAAAGAGAGGGACAATGTTACTATCCTTTTACACACTTGTGCTCCAAAGTAGCACCATGATCTTCATGATAGAGAGTCTCCTATTTTGTCACTTTAATATACTATTGGGAATTTTTCATTATATAAATTGGCTTGTATATTCCAATGATAGGCTTCCTCAAATTGCCTTAGGTCTTCATGAGCAAGCAAGTTGGATGCACAACCACTTAGTTTCCTTTTGAGCTTTCATACAATTATAGCTCTAGTGCATCCGTTGCATGGAAATCCCTACTCACTCACATTGATATCTATTATTGGCATCTCCATAGGCTATTGATACTCCTAGTTGATATGAGACTATCTTCTCCTTTTCCTTCACAACCTCCACCATATTCTATTCCACCTATAGTGCTATATCCATGGCTCACGCTCATGTATTGCGTGAGAGTTGAATTTTTTTGAGAAAATAAAAGTGTGAAACAATTTCTTGGCTTTTCATAGGGGTTGTGCATGATATAAGTACTTTGTGTGGGGAATATGGAGCATAGCCAGACCATATGATATTGTAGGGATAACTTTCTTTTGCCATTATATTTTGAAGAGATACAATTGCTTTGCTAGTATACTTGAAATATTATTGTTTTTATGTCAACATTAAGCTTTTGCTTTGAGTCTTACGGATCTGAATATCATGCCACAATAAATAATATTACATGGATAATATGTTAGGTAGCACTCCACATCAAAAATTCCGTTTTTATCATTTACCTTCTCGAGGACGAGTAGGAATTAAGGTTGGGGGTGCTGATACGTCTCCAATGTATCTATAATTTTTTATTGTGTCGTGCTATTATATTATCTATTTTGGATGTTTTATATGCATTAATATGCTATTTTATATTATTTTTGGGACTAACTTATTAATCTAGAGCCTAGTGTGAGTTTATATTTTTTCCTTGTTTTTGAGTATTGCAGATATCGAATATTAAATGGAGTCCAAATGAAATAAATTCTTAGAAATGATTTTTTCTGGAATGAAAGAGATCTACCAGGCTTGGAGTGCAAGGCAGGGACTCTGCGAGGAGATCACATGCCAGGGGGCATGACCACCCCCCTTGCCACGTTTGGCAGGCTTGCCATTGATACATCTATTTTGCATCATGCTTTTATATTGATATTTATTGCATTATGGGATGTTATTACATGTTATGGTACAATACTTATGCCTTTTCTCTCTTATTTTACAAGGTTTACATAAGGAGGGAGAATGCCGGCGGTTGGAATTCTGGATTGGAAAAGGAGCAAATTTGATATACCTATTCTACACAACTCCAAAAGTCTTGAAAATTTACGCAGAATATTTTTGGATTTAATAAAAAATACTGGCACCAGAATCAACAAGAGGGGGCCACCTACAGGCCTCAAGCCAGCTAGGCACGACCACCCCCTGGCCGCGCCTAGCAGGCTTGTGGGGCCCTGTGGCTCCTCCGACGCCCATCTTCTCCTATAAGAAGTGTTTTGACTTGGAAAAAAAATAGGAGAGAGATTTTGGGACGAAGCACCACCGTCTTGAAGCAGAACTTGGGCAAAACCAATCTAGAGCTCCGGCATGGCTGTTCTGTCGGGGAAACTTCCCTCCCGGAGGGGGAAATCGAAGCCATCGTCATCACCAATGATCCTCTCATCGAGAGGGGGTAAATCTCCATCATGATCTTCACCAGCACCATCTCCTCTCCAAACCCTAGTTCATCTCTTGTATCCAATCTTTGTCTCAACACCTCAGACTGGAACCTGTGGGTTGCTAGTAGTGTTGATTACTCCTTGTAGTTGATGCTAGTTGGTTTACTTGGTGGAAGATCATATGTTCAGATCCTTTATGATAATTAATACTCCTCTAATCCTGAACATGAACATGTTTCGTGAGTAGTTACGTTTGTTCCTGACGGCATGGGATAAGTCTTGTTATAAGTAATCATGTGAATTTGGTATTCGTTTGATATTTTGATGACATGTATGTTGTCTCTCCTCTAGTGATGTTATGTGAACATCGACTACATAACACTTCACCATTATTTGGGCCTAGGGGAAGGCTTTGGGAAGTAATAAGTAGATGATGGGTTGCTAGAGTGACAGAAGCTGAAACCCTAGTTTATGCGTTGCTTCGTAAGGGGCTGATTTGGATCCATATGTTTCATGCTATGGTTAGGTTTACCTTAATTCTTCTTTCGTAGTTGCAGATGCTTGCGGTAGAGGTTAATCATAAGCGGGAGGTTTTTCCAAGTAAGGGCAGCACCCATGCACCAGTGCACCCACATATAAAATTATCAAAGTAACGAACGTGAATCAAATGAGCATGATGAAAACTAGCTTGACAAAAATTCCCATGTGTCCTTAGAAGCTCTTTGCTTTATATAAGAGTTTGTCCAGGCTTGTTCTTTGCTACAAAAAGGATTGGGCTACCTTGCTGCACCTTTGCTACACTTGTTACTTGTTACTCGTTATGAATTATCTTATCACAAAACTATCTGTTGCCGATAATTTCAGTGCTTGCAGAGAATACCTTACTGGAAACCACTTGTCATTTCCTTCTGCTCCTCGTTGGGTTTGACACACTTACTTATCGAAAGGACTACGATAGATTCCCTATGCTTGTGGGTCATCAAGACTCTTTGCTGGCATCATTGCCGGGGAGTGAAGCACCTTTGGTAAAGAAAAATTTATATAGTGTGCTAAAATTTACTGTCACTTGTTGCTATGGAAAGTAATCCTTTGAGGGGCTTGTCCGGGGTATCTTTACCTCGACCGGAAACACAAAGAGTTGTCCCTCAGCCTACTGAACCTACTGAAAATATTTATTATGAAATTCCTTTGGGTATGATAGAGAAACTGCTGACTAATCCTTATGCAGGAGATGGAACACTACATCCTGATTTGCATCTAATCTATGTGGATGAAGTTTGTGGATTATTTAAGCTTGCAGGTCTACCTGTGGATGACATCAATAAGAAGGTCTTTCCTTTATCTTTGAAGGAGAAGGCATTGACATGGTATAGGTTATGTGATGATATTGGATCATGGAGCTACAACCGATTGAAAATGGAATTCATCAGAAGTTCTACCCAATGCATCTAGTTCATCGTGATCGGAATTATATTTATAATTTTTGGCCTCGTGAAGGAGAAAGAATTGCTCAAGCTTGGGGGGGCTTAAGTCAATGTGATATTCATGCCCCAATCATGAGCTCTCGGGAGAAATTATTATTCAGAATTTTTATGCTCGGCTTTCTCGTAATGATCAATCCATGCTCGATACTTCTTGTGCTAGTTCCTATATGAAGAAAGATATTGACTTCAAATGGGATTTATTGGAAAGAATTAAACGCAACTTTGAAGATTGGGAACTCAACGAAGGTAAGGAGTCAGGTATGAACATTAAGTTTGATTGTGTTAAATCTTTTGTAGACACCAATGCTTTTTGTGAATTTAGCACTAAATATGGACTTGACTCTGAGATAGTAGCTTATTTTTGTGAATCTTTTGCTACTCATGTTCATCTCCCCAAGGAGAAGTGGTTTAAATATCATCCTCCCATTGAAGTGAAAGTAGTTGAACCTATTAAAGTTAAAGAGAAAACTATTACTTATAATGTTGATCCTGTTATTCCCACTTCTTATATTGAGAAACCACCTTTCCCTGTTAGAATAAAGGATCATGCTAAATCTTCAACTGTGGTTCGTTAAGGATCTCTTAGTTGATAATATTGATGGGCATGTTATTAAATTTTGTGATGAAGCCGCTAGAATCGCTAAACCTGAGGCTAAAGATAAACATAGACCCATTGTTGGCACGTCTGTTGTTTCTATTAAAATAGGAGATCATTGTTATCATGGCTTATGTGATATGGGTGCTAGTGTGAGTGCAATTCCCTTTTCCTTATATAAAGAGATTATGAATGATATTGCACCAGCTGAGTTAGAGGAAAATCTATGTTACAATTAAGATTGTTAATAGAGACACTATATCACAAGTTTGGATTATTAGAGATGTTGAAGTCTTGTGTGGGAAAATAAAATATCCTACTGATTTTCTTGTTCTTGGTTCCCCACAAGATGATTTTTGTCCCATTATATTTGGTAGATCATTCTTGAATACCATTAATGCCAGGATAGATTGTGAGAAGGAAATGGTTACCGTAAGTTTTGGGGATACGTCTCATGAGTTTAATTTCTCTAAATTTCGTAGACAACCTCATGATAAAGAATTGCCTAGTAAGGATGAAACTATTGGTCTTGCCCATTGTTGAGGAAATCGTGAACTGGTAGCTGCTCGGTTGGCTGGCGAGTAGGGGATTAATGGGCTAATAGGGCAGTTAGTCGACCATTTAATCAATTAACCGAATGATTTTTCGGTTTATCGGCTACTCGGTGACCCTATGAGTAGGGATTAATCCACAAGTTAAATGGTTAATTGGATGAATTCTTGAATAGGGGTCTTGCATGTATTGCTGTTCTGCCTGCTGATCCTTTAGTGCAATATTTGCTAGACCATAAAAATGACATTCATATGAATGAAAGGAATGAAATTTCTTTGATCAGCATCCTATTCTGAAACACAACTTGCCTATTGAAATACTTGGGGATCCTCCTCCACCCAAGGGTGATCTCGTGTTTGAGCTTAAATAATTACCAAATACTTTGAAATATGCTTATCTTGATGAAAAGAAGATATATCCTGTTATTATTAGTGCTAACATTTCAGAGCATGAAGAACAGAGATTATTGAAAACTCTAAGGAAGCACTGTGCTATTATTCGATGTACTCTTGATGATCTTAAGGGCATTAGTCCCACTCTATGTCAAGACAAAATTAAAATGGAGCCTGATGCTAAACCAGTTGTTGATCACCAACGATGGTTGAATCCTAAAATGAAGGAAGTGGTAAGAAATGAAATATTAAAGCTTCTGGAGGCAGGTATCATTTACCCTATTGCTGATAGTAGATGGGTTAGTCCCGTTCATTGTGTCCCTAAGAAAGATGGTATTACCGTAGTTCCTAATTGTAAAAATGAATTGATCCTGTAGAGAATTTTTACAGGTTAGAGAATGGTAATTGATTTTAGGAAATTAAATAAAGCTACTAGAAAAGATCATTACCCTCTACCTTTCATTAATCAAATGCTAGAAAGATTATCCAAACACACACATTTCTGCTTTCTAGATGGTTATTCTGGTTTCTCTCAAATACGTGTGTCAACAAAGGACCAAGAGAAAACCACCTTTACCTGTCCTTTGGGTACCTTTGCTTATAGATGTATGCCTTTTGTTTTATGCAATGCACCTGCTACCTTTCAAAGATGTATGACTGCTATATTCTCTGATTTTTGTGAAAGGATTGTTGAGGTTTTCATGGATGATTTTTCCGTTTGCGAAACTTCTTTTGATGATTGTTTGAGCAACCCTTATCGAGTTTTGTAGAGATGTGAAGAAACTAATCTTGTCTTGAATTGGGAGAAGTGCCAATTTATGGTGAATGAAGGCATTGTCCTGGGACATAAAATTTCCAAAAGAGGTATTGAAGTTGACAAGGCTAAAGTTGATGCTATTGAAAAAATGTCGTGCCCTACGGATATCAGAGGTATAAGAAGTTTCCTTGGTCATGTTGGTTTCCATAGGACATTTATTAAAGCTTTCTCTAAGATTTATAGGACTCTCACTAATCTTTTGCAAAAAGATGTTCCATTCGTTTTTGATGATGATTGTGTAGAAGCTTTTGAAATTCTCAAGAATGCTTTGATTTCTTCACCTGTTGTTAAACACCTGATTGGAACCTACCTTTTGAAATTCGGTGTGATGCTAGTGATTATGCCGTCGGTGCTGTTCTAGGACAAAGAGTTGATAGGAAATTAGATGTTATTCATTATGCTAGCAAAACTCTAGACAGTGCTCAAAGGAACTATGCTACCATTGAAAAGGAATTTTTAGCAGTTGTGTTCGCTTGTGATAAGTTTAGACCCTATATTGTTGATTCTGAAGTAACTGTTCACACTAATCATGCTGCTATTAAATATCTCATGGAAAAGAAAGATGCTAATACTATACTTATTAGATGGGTTCTTCTGCTACAAGAATTTGATTTGCATATTGTTGAGAGAAAGGGTGCTGATAACCCCGTAGCAGATAACTTGTCTTGGTTAGAGAATGTTCTTGATGACCCACTACCTATTGATGATAGCTTTCCTGATGAACAATTAGCTATCATAAATGCTTATCATAATGCTCCTTGGTATGTTGATTATGATAATTACATTGTCGCTAAATTTATACCGCCTAGTTTCACATACCAACAAAAGAAAAAGTTTTTCTATGATTTAAGACATTACTTCTAGGATGATGCACACCTCTATAAAAAGGAGTAGATGGTGTTATTAGACGTTGTGTACCTAAGCATCAACAGGAATAGATCCCGCGATAGTGTCATTCCGAGACCTATGGAGGACACCATGCTGGAGATAGGACTGAACATAAGGTATTACAATCTGGTTTTTATTGGCCTACTCTCTTCAAGGATGCTCGTAAGTTTGTATTGTCATGTGATGAATGTCAAAGAATTGGCAATATTAGCAGACGTCAGGAAATGCCTATGAATTACTCTCTCGTTATTAAACCATTTGATGTTTGGGGTTTTGATTATATATGACCTTTTCCAACGTCCAACGAGTATACTCATATATTAGTTGTTGTTGATTATGTTACTAAGTGGGTATAAGCTATTCCAACTAGTTGTGCTGATCATAACACCTCTATTAAGATGCTTAAAGAAGTTATTTTCCCTAAATTTGGAGTCCCGAGATATTTAATGACTGATGGTGGTTCACATTTTATTCATGGTGCTTTCCGTAAATTGCTTGCTAAATATGATGTTAATCATAGAATTGCATCTCCTTATCATCCTCAGTCTAGTGGTCAAGTAGAGTTAAGCAATAGAGAAATTAATTTGATCTTGCAAAATACGGTTAATAGATCTAGGAAGAATTGGTGTAAGAAACTTTACGATGCATTATGGGATTATAGAACTGCTTACAAGAATCCTATGGGTATGTCTCCGTATAAAATGGTTTATGGTAAAGCATGTCACTTACCTCTAGAGCTAGAGCATAAAGCTTATTGGGCAATCAAAGAGATCAACTATGATTTCAAACTTGCTGATGAGAAGAGGTTATTTGACATTAGCTCTCTTGATGAATGGAGAACTCAAGCCTATGAGAATGGCAAGCTGTTTAAAGAGAAAGTTAAGAGATGGCATGATAAAAGGATAAAAAAGCGTGAATTCAATGTAGGTGATCATGTCTTTCTATACAATTCTCGGTTAAGATTTTTTGTAGGTAAACTTATCTCCAAATGGGACGGGCCTTATATCGTTGAGGAAGTATATCGTTCCGGTGCCATCAACAACACCGAAGGCACAAATCCAAAGGTGGTAAACGGGCAAAGAATCAAACACTACATTTCAGGTACTCCCATTAATGTTGAAACCAATGTTATCAATACCATAACTCCCGAAGAGCATATTAGGGAGACATACCAGAACGTTTCAGACTCTAAAAAGGAATAGGTACGTCATACGGTAAGTAAACCGACTCCAAAATTTCCCCAATAGCAATTTTATTCAGTTTTGGAATATTTAAAAAATTAGGAAAATAAAAAAGCAGTTCGAAGGATGCACGGGGAGGCGACAAGCCTTCTAGGCACGACCACCCCCGTCCGTGCCTAGGGGGCTTGTCACCACCCCGTGCGCCCTGGACTCCGTTTTCTTGTAGAACACCCCTTCAGGTTGATAAAAATTCATTATGTAATCTCTCGAAGGTTTCGACTTTCGTATCACGACAATACCCCCTGTTTTCGTTTTGAGTTGTTTCTGCAGCAGATTTAGAATGTCATGGCATCCCCCGGTGCTTCAAAGGACAAGTTTTTCAAGAAGGTCATCAACCTTTACCTTGCAGAGGTGATGCAACACCCTCAAACCATTGAGATGCATGAGGGGGTGCTGCACATCCGTGACGTTGAGGGGCCAAAGAAGACCGGAAGTGTGGAAACAAGGCTCGAAGCAATGGAGCAACAGGTATTCAAGTGCCAAGGGATGGTGGAATGTGGACTCAATGTCAATCATATGATGATCTCTGAGTTTACCCATAAACACAAGTTGGACACCAGGGACATCGGGGAGCACATCTTCAAGCTCTATGAGAAAATTGAGCATTTCCAAGCCCAGATCTACGATCTACAAAACCAAAACTGTGAGTATGAATACACATTTAATAGAATGAGTTTGGCCACATATTTGAGGATTCCGGAGACTCATTCATATTTCTATGATGGTGAGCTAATGCCTTGGAAGACGGAGGATAAGTTTCCATCATCAACAACAACTCCACCACCATCACCTCCGAAGAAGGACACCTGACCACATGGGTATGGGCACTCCCCTTGGCTTGTGCCAAGCTTGGGGGAGGTGCCCCGGTATCGTATCACACCATACTTTTTCCCTTTTTCGTTTTTATCTTTCCTAGTTCAGACCTTTTTTATTTTGCTTTGATCTAGTAGAATAAAAGTTTTAGTTTGATCTACCTTTTAGTTTTGTTTTTGCTCCCCTTATGTAAGAAAGTCCAAGAGCTATATAATAAAAAGTAGTTTTGATGAGAGGGCTTTGCTAGATTACTATGCTCTTGAAAGTAATGAATAAAGTACAATATAACAAAAGCAAAGAGAATACATAGTGATATTATGGGGAGTGATGACTTCACATATAGAAAGTATGGTGATTGAAAATTGTTGGGAGTTAACAAACATAGTAATTGGTCATTGGTGCAATTCAAATGAAGTATAAATAAAGAGAGATTCACATATAAATATATTATCTTGTACATATTTTATGATTGTGACCGCTCATTAAAATATTACATGCCAAGAAGTTGATGTTGGACAAGGAATACAACATAATAGGTTATGTTTGCTTGCCTCGGGATAGAAATTATGTGGTTTTAGATCCTCCAACATGTAGAGCTTGCTTCTACCTATAATAGTCAAAACTGCACCAAGTAGAGATACTACTTGTGCATCCAAACACCTCAACCTAGTTTTGTCATGAGAGTCCACCATACCTACCTATGGATTGAATAAGATCCTTCAAGTAAGTTGTCATCGGTGCAAAAAGGCAATAAAAATTGCCCCTAAATATGTGTGATCTTTTATTGCAAGGGAAATAAGCGTTGTATGAACTTGTGATAGTGAAGAAATAAAAGCGACATACTACATAATAGAGGTTGTTGTCACAATGGGCAATACAATGTAGCGTTCCTCTGCACTAAGAGTTTATGCATCCAAAACAAAAAGCGCATGACAACCTCTGCTTCCCTTTGCGAAGGGCCTATCTGTTACTTTTACTTTCTGGTACTTACCTTTATGCAAGAGTCATGGTGGGTTTCACCACTTCCTATATTCCGTCTCTCTTGGCAAGCATTATGTCTTGGGGAATAATCTATATTTATATATCCACTCGGATGTGGGTGATCATGAGTTATTATTGTTGACATCACCCTTGAGGTGAATAGTTGGGAGGCAAAATTATAAGTCGCTATCTTTCTCTGTGTCCAATTGAAGCTTTGATCTTGTGGGTACCGCGTGAGTGTTAGCAATTGTGAAAGACTAAAATATGATTGAGTATGAGGCTTTGCTTTATAAGGTCTTATATGACTCTTTCCAATGTTATGATAAACTGTCAATTGCTTCAATGAATGAGATCATAGTTTGTTGGTTGTTAATAGAGTTCTTGGTTCATACTTTATCTTGTGAATGAATTGTTACTCTAGTATAAAGAATCTCATACAATGAGTATTACTGTTCTAAAGTTGATCATGATGCCTTCATGTCCGTATTTTATTTTATCGACACCTCTATCTCTAAACATGTGGACATATTCATCGATCTCGGTTTTCGCTTGAGGGCAAGCGAGGTCTAAGCTTGGGGGAGTTGATATGTCCATTTTGCATCATGCTTTTATATTGATATGTATTGCATTATGGGCTGTTATTACACATTATGGTATAATACTTATGCATTTTCTCTCTTATTTTACAAGGTTTACATAAAGAGGGAGAAGCCGGCAGCTGGAATTCTGGACTAGAAAAGGAGCAAATCTGAGATACCTATTCTGCACAACTCCAAAAGTCCTAAAAATTTGCGGAGAATATTTTTGGAATTAATAAAAAATACTGGCACAAGAATCAACCAGAGGGTGCCCACCTACAGGCCACAAGCCTGCTAGGAGCGGTCACCCCCATGGCCGCGCCTAGGAGGCTTGTGCGGCCCCTTATCTCCTCCGACGCCCATCTTCTCCTATATGAAGCGTTTTGACCTAGAAAAAATTATGAGAGAGCTTTCGGGACGAAGTGTCATCGTACCGAGGCAGAACTTGGGCAGAAGCACTCTAGAGCTCCGACAGGGCTGTTCTGCGGGGCAAACTTCCCTCCCGGAGGGGGAAATCAAAGTCATCATCATCACCAACGATCCTCTCATCGAGAGGGCGTCAATCTCCATCTCCATCTCCATCGACACCATCTCCTCTCGAAACCCTAGTTCATCTCTTCTATCCGATCTTTATCTCAACACCTCAGATTGGTACCTGCGGGTTGCTAGTAGTGTTGATTACTCCTTGTAGTTGATGATAGTTGGTTTACTTGGTGGAAGATCATATGTTCAGATCCTTTATGATAATACTCCTCTGATCCTGAACATGAACATGTTTCATGAGTAGTTACGTTTGTTCCTCAGGACATGGGATACGTCTTGTTATAAGTAATCATGTGAATTTGGTATTCGTTTGATATTTTGATTAGATTTATGTTGTCTCTCCTCTAGTGGTGTTATGTGAACATTGACTACATAACACTTCACCATTATTTGGGCCTAGGAGTAGGTGGAAGTAATAAGTAGATGATGGGTTGCTAGAGTGACAAAAGCTTAAACCCTAGTTTATGCATTGCTTCGTAAGGGGCTGATTTGGATCCATATGTTTCATGCTATGGTTAGGTTTACCTTAATTCTTCTTTCATAGTTGTGGATGCTTGCGATAGAGGTTAATCATAAGTGGGAGGTTTGTCCAAGTAAGGGCAGCACCCAAGCACCGGTCCACCCACATATAAAATTATCAAAGTAACGAACGCGAATCAAATGAGCATGATGAAAACTAGCTTGACAGAAATTCCCATGTGTCCTCGGGAGCTCTTTGCTTTATATAAGAGTTTGTCTAGGCCTCTCCTTGCTACAAAAAGGATTGGGCTACCTTTCTGCACCTTTGCTACACTTGTTACTTGTTACTCATTACGAATTATCTTATCACGAAACTATCTGTTACCGATAATTTTAGTGCTTGCAGAGAATACCTTACTGGAAACCACTTGTCATTTCCTTATGCTCCTCATTGGGTTTGACACTCTTACTTATCGAAAGGACTACGATAGACCCCCTATACTTGTGGGTCATCAGCCAACTCCTGACAGGTCTCCTAGCCCTAATCTTCGTCCTATAAATACTCAAATATTCCGCCAATACTGAAAAGAGCCACTCAAATACTTTTCCACCCCCAGAAGCCTCTGTTCCCGAGAGATCCAATGTTGGAGCCTTTTCCGGTAATCTGTCGGAGGGGGATTCGATCATGGAGTGCATCTACATCAACTCCATTGCCCCTCCGATGATGCCTGAGTAGTCCACCACAAACCTACGGGTCCATAGCTAGTAGCTAGATTGCTTATTCTCTCTCTGTGTGCTTCAATACCATGTTCTTCATGATCTTCATGGAGATCTATCCGATGTAATAGTCTTTTGCGGTGTGTTTGTCGAGATCCAATGAATTGTGGGTTTATGTTCAGATTATCCATGAATATTATTCGAGTCTTTTCTGAATTCTTATATGTATGATTTCATATCTTTGCAAGTCTCTTTGAGTTATTGGTTTGGTTTGGCCAACTAGATTGGTAATTCTTGCAATGGGAGAAGTGCTTAGTTTTGGGTTCAATTTTGCGGTGTCCTCACCCAGTGACAAAGTAGGGGTAGAGAGGCACGTATTGTATTGTTGCCATCAAGGGTAACACGATGGGGTTTTCATCATACTGCTTGAGTTTACCCTCTACATCATGTCATCTTACCTAATGCGTTACTCTGTTCTTCATGAACTTAATACTCTAGATGCAGGCATGAGTTGGTAGATGTCTGGAGTAATAGTAGTAGATGCAGAATCGTTTCGGTCTACTTGACACAGACGTGATGCCTATATGCATAATCATTGCCTTGGATATCTTCATAATTATTCGCTTTTCTATCAATTGCTCGACAATAATTTGTTCACACACCGTGATAATTTCCTCCAAGAGAGAAGCCTCTAGTGAAACCTATGGGCCTCGGGTCTACATTCCATAAAATATTTTCAGATCTATAAACCAAAAATATCAAAAATACCTTGCTGCAATTTATTTACTTTTTTACTTTCGGCAATCTATTACATCTATATCTAGCAGATCAAATCCTTGCAAATAACTGTGAAGGGATTGACAACCCCTTTATAGCGTTGGGTGCAAGAGTTTGATTGTTTGTGTAGGTGCATCTATTGCTGACTTGCTTGTTCCTCCTACTAGATTGATACCTTGGTTCTCAACAACTGAGGGAAATACTTATATACTTCTATGCATCAGCCTTTCCTCTTCAAGGGAAAACTAACGCATGCTCAAGAGGTAGGAATATGTTGCTTGCCCGAGATTCGATCGTATTTATCTCCATACATAGTTCAATCTCATTACTAGCAAGTCTCTTTACTCGTTCCGTAATACACGATCCCGTGACTAACTCCTTAGTCACATTACTTGCAAGATTCTTGTGATGTTGTATTACCGAGTGGGCCCAGAGATACCTCTCTGTCATACGGAGTGACAAATCCGAGTCTCGATCCATGCTAACCCAACAGGCACCCTCAGAGATACCTGTAAAGCATCTTTATAGTCACCCAGTTTCGTTGTGACGTTTCATACACACAAGGTATTCCTCCAGTGTCGGTGAGTTGCATGATCTCATCATAGGAACAAATACTTGATGGCCCACAAGCATAGGTGATCTATCGTACTCCTTTTGATAAGTAAGAGTGTTGAACCCAACGAGGAGCAGAAGGAAATGACAAGCGGTTCTGAGTAAGGTATTCTCTGCAAGCATTGAAATTATCGGTAATAGATAGTTTTCTGATAAGATAATTCGTAACGTGTAGCAAGTAACAAGTGTAAAAAAGGTGCAACAAGGCGGCCCAATCCTTTTTATAGCAAGGGACAAGCCTGGACTCTTATATAAAGGAAAGCGCTCCCGAGGACACATGGGAATTTCTGTCAAGCTAGTTTTCATCATGCTCACTTGATTCGCATTCGTTACTTTGATAATTTGATATGTGGGTGGACCAGTGCTTGGGTGCTACCCTTACTTGGACTAGCCTCCCACTTATGATTAACCCCTATCACAAGCATCCACAACTACGAAAGAAGAATTAAGGTAAACCTAAACATAGAATGAAACATGTGGATCCAAATCAACCCCTTACGAAGCAACGCACAAACTAGGATTTAAGCTTGTGTCACTCTAGCAACCCATCATTTACTTATTACTTCCCAATGCCTTCCCCTAGGCCCAAATAATGGTGAAGTGTTATGTAGTCAACATTCACATAACACCACTAGAGGAGAGACAACATACATCTCATCAAAATATCGAACGAATACAAAATTCACATGATTACTTATAATAAGACTTATCCCATGTCCTGAGGAACAAACGTAACTACTCACAACGCATGTTCATGTTCATAATCAGAAGAGTATTAATTAGCATAAAGGATCTGAACATATGATCTTCCACCATGTAAACCAACTAGCATCAACTACAAGGAGTAATCAACACTACTAACAACCCACAAGTACCAATCTGAGGTTTTGAGACAAAGATCGGATACAAAAGATGAACTAGGGTTTGGAGAGGAGATGGTGCTGGTGAATATGTTGATGGAGATTGACCCCCTCTCGATGAGAGGATCGTTGGTGATGACGATGGCTTCAATTTCCCCCTCCCGGAGGGAAGTTTGCCCGGCACAACAGCTCCGCCGGAGCCCTAGATTGGTTCTGGCCAAGTTCCGCCTCGAGACGGCGGCGCTTCACCCCGAAAGCTCTATTATGATTTTTTTTCCAAGTCAAAACCCTCCATATAGCAGAAGATGGGCACCGGAGGGCTGCCATGTGGGCCACAAGCCACAGGGGCGCGCCTAGGGGGTTAGGGCACGCCCCCAGGCTTGTGACTGCCTGGTGGGTCCCCTGATGTATTTCTTCTGCCCAATATTTTTTATATATTTCAAAATAATTCTCCGTAGATTTTTAGGACTTTTGGAGTTGTGGAAAACAGGTATATCAGATTGTCTCCTTTTCCAGTCCAGAATTCCAGCTGTCGGCATTCTCCCTCTTCATGTAAACCTTGTAAAATAAAAGAGAAAAGCCATAAGTATTATACCAAAATGTGTAATAACCGCACATATTGCAATAACTATCAATATAAAAGCATGATGCAAAATAGACGTATTAATACTTGACATGCAGAAAACAGTAACAATAAACTGACACAGTCATATGCTACATTCATAGTTTGAGTCTTGTCCATCACATCATCTTCTTATTACTAATTGGATGCACCATAAGAGACACCACTTTAATCCACATCATCAAGATTAATTAAACCGTCAGATAAAAAATATACAGTTAAGATTAAACAATGAACAACTTTGATAGGATGTGACAACAAATTGTACGTGCAAAGAAATACATGCGTGGAAAGTGAGAAAGAAAAAAAACAAAAGGAGATGTTTGCTACTAGGACATTCACTTCAAATACTTAAGTCTAAGATATCTCACAGAATAAAATAAGAAGAGTCCTCAGTGCCCAGGCTGAAATTGAAGCCAATACAAAGTCCACTTTCCTTCCCCCCGTTCGTTATAAACAAGAAAAAATATATGCAGAGAAAAATAGTCCCCTATTCCGGCGCTAGAAAAAGTGTCCGCATCCAAAATTAAAAAAACACATGCCAAGTGTCCCAACCCATCAGGGTTCAAGTCCGAGTGCTCACATTTATTCCTAGATTTATTTCAAGATTTTCAACCGTGCATTCAGTGAGAGGAGACGTTTCCGTCGACGATGAATTGCCTATGAGTGACTTCGTAAATTTCAGGATGATATGCCGGCTCAGTATTTTGGAGATGTTCATAGGGATAGGTTGTGCGTATGTCTATTCATAGGGGTGAGTGTATATGAGTCTATATGAACGTTTGCGTTTGTATTGTGTTACAAAAAATGCATATTCCCTATAGAAAAATAAAGACACATACAATTGTTTTCCTTAAGATGCGTACAAATAAATGGTCCTGAAAAACAAAATACAAGCCTTTCTTTAAATCGTGGTCGTCCTGTCCTAACTCGTGCGTACACTCGCCGCCGACCACATAGCCATGTTCATTTGGCTGCCGCGTTTTTTGAAGATTTTGATTAGACGGCTACGTTTGTCTATCCATCAATGTTTCCAGCAAAGTTGTTTCTGCGAGTGATACCTGCACCAAAGCCCCAAGCCCCACATATGAATCTTCTTTCGGTATGATTCAACATCACTTGAAGTGCTAACTCCTTCCTACTTCCGACTGTATGACCCCAAGAATCACCCGACCACTAGCCTTTGTGTTCATGTAATGATGTTTTGTAGATTAGGGGGCTCAGTTCGTTTATGAATTTTGTAAAGGTAACCATCATGTACGTCAAAGTTCCACTGAACATGCAGTCGATCTAAAAAAAGGTTACGATTTAATTTGGCCTCTGACTATGACTTTGTTTTGCAATCTTTTAAAATCTTCATATTTAAATTTCTTCCGCCTTACAAGCTGCAATACAACATCTTTTTATGTCAATTAGTATATTGATCTCAAGATTTAGACAGATCGGTTGTCCGCTGTCGCCGTGGAGGCATCAAACTACTTTTGTTAAGCCACGTGGAATTAGAAGTCGTGCCTAATTATGCATTAACTGTTTTAAAATTGATCCATGGACCAGGAGCACACATTATTCGTACCGAGGAGATACCCTCATGGAAAAAGATTATATTAAAAAAAAGTAAGCCTTAAGACGTACTTTGTTTATATTTAGTTTTACATAATTTATACTTGAATATGAAATTTTCTTGAACACATGTAATAATAGTGCGCTATGAATGCTAGTAGCACGGGTTGATGACTAGTTCTCCTAATCCCGAACGCGTCGGATGAGGCCATCATCTCGGTGTTTACTGATGGTGTCAAGGACGTCAAGATGAAAGAGGAGCTCGCCATCCATAACGACATGTGCTCGGGCTTGGAGATGTTTAACCTGGCGAACAAGTGCACAAGGCCCGAAGAGGGCCGCCTCTTGATACGTCTCCGTCGTACCTATTATTTTTATTGTTTCATGTCAATATTCTACAATTTCATATATTTTTGGCAACTTTTTATACTATTTTTGGGATTAACATATTGATCCAGTGCCTAGTGTCAGTTCTTATTTGTTGCATGTTTTTTGTTTCGCGAAAAATCCATATCAAACCAAGTCCAAATGTGATAAAAACTTACGAAGATTTTTTGGAATATATGTGATTTTTGGAAAAAAGAATCAACACGAGACGATGCCAGAGGTGACCACAAGCCAAGGGGCGTGGCCTACCCCCCTGGCCGCGCCTTGGGCCCTTTTGGCACCTCGTAAGGCGGTTGGTGCCCTTCTTTCGCCGCAAGAAAGCTAATATCTGGATAAAAATCCCCTCAAAATTTCAGCCCGATCGGAGTTGCAGATGTCCGGGAATTTAAGGAATGGTGAAAGGCCGGAATTTGGGAGCGCAGAAACAGAAGAAAACAGATAGAGAGATCCAACCTCGGAGGGGCTCTCGCCCCTCCGCCTCCATGGAGCCCAATGTTGGGGAACGTCGCATGGGAAACAAAAAATTTCCTACGCACACGCAAACCTATCCATGGTGATGAGCATCTACGAGAGGGAGAGTGGATATACGTACCCTTGTAGATCGCTAAGCGGGAAGCGTTAAGAAACGCGGTTGGTGTAGTCGAACTTCTTCGCGATCCAAATCGCCGAGCGTCCCGCGATCCAATCACGAACCGTCCCGCGAACACATCATGATCCGTCCCGTGAACTCATCACGATACGTTTCACGATCTTGATCACGATCTGTCCCGCGAACTCATCACGATCCGTTCCGTGATCACATCACGAACCGTCTCGCGATCTCGATCACGGTCCTTCCGATCTAGCGCTGAACGGACGACACCTCCGCGTTCAGCACACGTGCAGCTTGATGACGATCTCCACCGTCTCGATCCAGCGAGAGGAGGTGGAGAGGAGAGAGAGTTCACCGGCAGCGTGACGGTGCTCCGGTGATGGTGGTGGAGCAATTCCGGCAGGGCTTCGCCTAAGCGCTGCGGAACTACGATCTAGAGGAGAAACTATGCACCGGTGGAACGGGTAGCACATGGCCGGAAATTCTGTCCAAAAACCACCCAATACACTAGTATATATAGGAGGAGAGGACAGGAGAGGCAGCCAAGGCCTTTGGGTCGGCCGAAATAGGAGGTGGGAGCAATCCTACTTCACCTCCAATCCTAGTTGGAGTAGGATTGCCTTCTATTGGCTGATTTTCCACTTTTTGCTTTAGGACTTTCTCTCCTGCGCCATGGGCCTTTGTGGCTGTTTTCCCAGCCCACTAAGGGCTGGTTATTATTCTCCCACAGCCCATGGACCTCTTGGGGTCGAAATACCCCTCCCGGAGGTCCCCCGGTACACTACCGGCACTCCCGGTACACTACCGATACTCCCGGTACACTACCGATGAGCCCGAAACTCTTCCGGCGACCAAACTGGGACATCCTATATATGAATCTTTACCTCCGGACCATTCCGGAGCTCCTCGTGACGTCCGGGATCTCATCCGGGACTCCGAACAACCTTCGGTCACCACCATACATAACTCTACACTACCGAAACATCACCGAACCTTAAGTGTGCAGACCCTGCGGGTTCGAGAACTATGTAGACATGACCAAGACACCTCTACGGTCAATAACCAATGGCGGGACCTGGACGTCCACATTGGTTCCTACATATTCTACGAAGATCTTTATCGGTCGAACCTCTATGTCAAGGATTCAGTTAATCCCGTATAATGTTCCCTTTGTTCTTCGGTATGTTACTTGCCCGAGATTCGATCGTCGGTATCTCCATACCTAGTTCAACCTCGTTACCGGCAAGTCTCTTTACTCGTTCCGTAATACAAGATCCCGCAACTAACAATTAGTCACATCGCTTGCAAGGCTTATTGTGATGTTGCATTACCGAGTGGGCCCCGAGATACCTCTCCGTTACACGGAGTAACAAATCCCAGTCTCGATCCATGCCAACTCAACAGACACCATCGGAGATACCTGTAGAGCACCTTTATAGTCACCCAGTTACGTTGCGACGTTTGATACACACAAGGCACTCCTCCGATATCCGTGAGTTGCATGATCTCATAGTCATAGGAACATATACTTGACATGCAGAAAACAGTAGCAATAAACTGACACGATCATATGCTATGTTTGTAGTTTGGGTCTTATCCATCACATCATTCTCCTAATGATGTGATCCCGTTATCAAATGACATCTCATGTCCATGGCTAGGAAACCTTAACCATCCTTTGATCAACGAGCTAGTCCATTAGAGGCATACTAGGGACATGGTTTTGTCTATGTATCCTCACATGCATTTAAGTCTCCGATCAATACAATTATAGCATGGATAATAAACGATTATCATGAACAAGGAAATATGATAATAACTAATTTATTATTGCCTCTAGGGCATATTTCCAACAGTCTCCCACTTGCACTAGAGTCAATAATCTAGTTCACATCACCATGTGATTCGCATTGTTATGAATCTAACACCCAATGAGTTTTGGGGCTTGATCATGCTTTGTATGTGAGAGAGGTCTTATAGTCAACGGGTCTGCGATATTTAGATCCGTGTGTACCTTGCAAATCTCTATGTCAAACCGTAAACACTGCTACCACACTCCACTTGGTACTATTTCCAAATGGCTGCTCCACTATACGTATCCAGATTGCTACTACTAGTCATGCGGATAGGTGTTAAAGCTTGCATCGACGTAACTCTTTACGACGAACTCTTTATCACCTTCATAATCAAGAAACATTTCCTTAGTCCTCTGGTTACTAAGGATAATTCCGACCGCTGTCCAGTGATCCACTCCTGGACCACTCTTGTACCCCTTGACAGACTCATGGCAAGGCACACATAGGTGCGGTACACAGCATGGCATAAAATTGAGCCTATGGCTAAGGCATAGGGGACGACATTCGTCCTTTCTCTTTCTTCTGCCGTTGTCGAGATTTGAGTCTCACTCAACTTCACACCTTACAAATCAGACGAGAACTATTTCTCTAGCTGATCCATTTTGAACTCTTTCAAAATCTTGTCAAGGTATGCACTCATTGAAAGTCTCATCAAGCATCTTGATCTATCTCTATAGATTTTGATGCTCAACAATTAGGTAGCTTTATCCAGGTCTTCCTTTGAAAAACACTTTTCAAACAACCTTTTATGCTTCCCAGAAATCCTACATTATTTCCGATCAACAATATGTCATCCACATATACTTATCAGAAATTCTATAGTGCTCCCACTCACTTTATTGTAAATACAAGTTTCTCGTAAACCTTGTATAAACATTAAAACTTTGATCACCTCATCAAAGCATATATTCCAACTCCGAGATGCTTGCTTCAGTCCATAGAAGGATCACTAAAGCTTGCACACCTTTTAGCATCCTTAGGACTAACAAAACCATCCGGTTGTATCACATACAACCTTTCCTCAAGTAAACAGTTAAGGAAACGATGTTTTGATATCCATCTGCCAGATTTCATAATTGAAAACACAGCAACTGCTAACATAATTACAACAGACTTTAGCACCACTACGAGTGAGAAAGTCTCATCGTAGTCAACTCCTTGAACTTGTCACAAACATCTTTGCAACAAGTCGAGCTTTACAAATAGTGACATTCACCATCAGTGTCTGTCTTCATTTTAAAGATCCATTTGTACTCAATGACCTGCCGTCCAACGAGCAAGTCTACCAAAGTCTACACTTGGTTTCCATACATGGATCCTATCTCGGATTTCATGGCCTCCAACCATTTGTCGGAATCCGGGCCCATCATCGCTTCTCCATAGCTCGTAGGTTCATCATTGTCCAACAACATGATCTCCAAGACAGAGTTGTCGTACCACTTAGGAGCAGTACACATCCTTGTCGACCTACGAAGTTTGATAGTAACTTGATCCTGAAGCTTCATGATCATCATCATTAACTTCCTCTTCAACTAACGTAGGCTTCATAGAAACATCTTTCTGCGCTGCGCTACTCTCTGGTTGAACAAAGGTTTAACAACCTCATCAAGTTCTATCTTCCTCCCACTCAATTCTTTCGCGAGAAACATTTTCTCGAGAAAGGACCCAGTTCTAGCAACAAACACTTTGCACTCGGATCTGAGATAGAAGGCATACCCAGCTGTTCTTAGGGTATTCTATGAAGATACATTTGTCCGCTTTGGGTTCTAGCTTATTATGTGAAAACATTTTCCACACAAGCATCGCAACCCCAAACATTAAGAAATGACAGCTTAGGTTTCTGTCAAACCATAATTCACATGGTGTCATCTCAACGGATTTAGATGGTGCCCGATTTAAAGTGAATGTAGTTGTCTCTAATGCATAACCCCAAAATTATAGTAGTAAAACGATAAGAGACATCATAGCATGCACCATATCCAATAGAGCATAACTATGATGTTCGTACACACCATCACACTATGGTGTTCCAGGTGGCGTTTAGTTGTGAAACAACTTTCACATTGTCTTAAGTTGTATGCCAAACTCGTGACTCAGATATTCACCTCCACGATCATAGCGCAGTCATTTTTATCTTCTTGTCACGATGATCTTTAAACTTCACTCTGAATTTGCTTGAACCTTTCAAACGATTGAGACTTGTGTTTCATTAAGTAAATATACACTATATCTACTCAAATCATCAGTGAAGGTAAGAAAATAACAATATCCACTGCACGCTACAAGACTCACTAGATTGCATACATTAACATGTATCATTTCCAATGAATCACTTGCCCGCTCCATCCAACGGGGTCCTTTAGTCATCTTGCCCAAGAGGCATGGTTCGCATGTCTCAACCGATTCGAAATCGAATGAGTCCAAATATCCATCACCATGGAGTTTCTTCATGCGCTTTATACCAATATGACATTTTGCGGCAGTGCCACAAATATGTGGTACTATCATTATTTAACTTTGTATCTTTTGACATCAATGTTATGAACATGTGTATTACTATGATCAAGATTTCAACAAACCATTCTCACTGTTGAGGGGAAACCCTCCTCCCATCTAGGTTGAGGCCAAGGAATAAGAAGAAGGAGGGGGGCTCTCTCCCCCTCTCTCCCGGTGGCACTGGAATGCCGCCGGGGCCATCATCGTGGCAACGATCTACTCCAACAACTCCGTCATCTTCACCAACACCTCCATCACCTTCCCCCATCTATCTATAGTGGTACACACTCCCGCAACCCATTGTAACCTCTACATGAACATGGTGCTTTATGCTTCATATTATTATCCAATGATGTGTTGCCATCCTATGATGTCTAAGTAGATTTTTGTTGTCCTATGGGTTGATTGATGATCATGATTGGTTTGAGTTGCATGTTTTATTATTTGTGCTATCCTATGGTGCTCTCCGTGTCGCGCAAGTGTGAGGGTTGCTCGCTGTAGGGTGTTGCAATGTGTTCATGATTCGCCTATGGTGGGTTGCTTGAGTGACAGAAGCATAAACCCGAGTAGGTGGGTTGTTGCATATGGGAGTAAAGAGGATTTGGTACCTTATAATGTTATGGTTTGGTTTTACCTTAATGATCTTTAGTAGTTGTGGATTCTTGCTAGAGCTCCAATCATAAGTGCATATGTTCCAAGTAGAGAAAGTATGTTAGCTTATGCCTCTCCCTAATATAAAATTGCAATAATGATTATTGTTCTAGTTATCGATTGCCTAGGGACAATTTCGTAACTCCTACCACCACTTTTCCACACTCATTAAACTAACTTAATTGTTTTTATATATAAGCAGCCCATAGTTTTATTTACGCGTTCTTTATTATCTTGCAAACCTATCCCGTTACACCTACAAAGTACTTCTAGTTTCATACTTGTTCTAGGTAAAGCGAACGTTAAGTGTGCGTAGAGTTGTATCGGTGGTCGATAGAACTTGAGGGAATATTTGTTCTACCTTTAGCTCCTTGTTGGGTTCGACACTCTTACTTATCGAAAGAGGCTATAACTGATCCCCTATACTTGTGGGTTATCAAGACCCTTTTTCTGGCGCCGTTGCCAGGGAGCAATAGCGTGGGTTGAATATTCTCGTGTGTTCTTGTTTGCTTTATCACTAAGTAGATTTTATTTGCTGTTCTAAGTTGTTTTATATCTTTAGCTATGGATATGGAACACGAAATACCAAAAAAATTAGGTGTACTTGCTACTCATGGAGATGGGGAACCTCCTAAAACCCTCGATGCTCGTTATGTGAAAGATATTATGCACTACTTTAATAATCCTGAGAAAACCCCATTAAATTATATAATGGGACACACGTTGGGTCAACATGAATACTTTCGGGATTATCGCTTGACTCAAAAAGGGAAACTGTTATGGGATCAAATTTATATGTTGAAATGGTATACTTGGAATCTATGCTTGAGATATGATATTACTTGTTGCTCTAGGATGAAGGCTAAACACCTTCCATTTTCATGTAAATTTAATGATAATTAAACCTTGGCTTCTTATGCTAATGGTATATATGATTACTATGATGTGAAACAAATAGAAGAGTTTGTTGCTTTTAAGGGTGCTTATGAAATTGAAGCTTTGTTTCAGGAGTATGAAAATTATGATGATGTTGTTTACAGATCTGAAAATCTTGCTACACTTCGATATTGCTATGTGAATTATAAATATAATTCTGGTATTAATGCGTTTATTGAGAAAGTCTCCGCTGTCCAAGAAGAGACTAATATTTTGTAGGAATCTATGGAAGAAGAAATTCTTCACACTGTGAGCTCATTGGACGAAAAAGATGAGGAGGAGAGCGAAGAACAAAAGGAGGAAGAGCGGATTAGATACCCGTGCCCACCTTCTAATGAGAATAACTCTTCAACTCATACATTGTTTAATTTCCATTCGTGCTTACCGAAGGATGAATGCTATCTTGATTGCTATGATCCCTTGGATTCTTTTGAAATATCCCTTATTGATGAACTTGATGCTTGCTATTCTTGTGGCCATGATGCCAATATGAATTATGCTTATGAACATGAAATTTCTATAGTTCCTTATGTTAAACATTAAATTGTTGCTATTGCACCCACATGTGATAGTCCTATTATCTTTTTTGAATTCTCCAAACTACACTATATCGAAGAAGTTTTCACTTATTAAGGATTATATTGATGGGTTATGTTTTCCTATTACACATGATAAATTTGATAAATATAATATGCATGTGCTTGCTGCTCCTTCTTGCAATTATTATGAGATAGGAACTACATCTCCGCCTCTCTATGTTTCCAATACGATAAAATTGCAAGAAACTGTTTATACTATGCATTGGCCTTTACTTTGTGTGCATGAATTGTTCTTTTATGACATGCCAATGCATAGGAAGAGAGCCGGACTTCGTTGTCACATGATTTATATCACTTTGTGCTCACTACTTAATTACAAATCATTGCTAATTAAAATTGGCTTTGATATACCTTCGGATCCGGGTGGATCCACTACTTGAGCACTTTATGCCTAGCTTAATGGCTTTAAATAAAGAGATGCCAGGGAGAGAACCAGGAAGTTTTAGAGAGTCATTTTATTATCTTGTGTGCTTTTATATAGTTCAAAAACAAACAAAAAAGTGGGGAACTTAAAACTTTGTCAAAAAGAGAAGTCATAGTGAGAAAGACGAGCATCATTGAAGTGAGGGCTAGCCTTGAACTTTGTTCATGCCCATGGAAACTTTCAAAATCTTGATTACACAAACTTTTCAACAAAAATAATTATCCCCTTGTTCAAATCCATTCTATTATAAAAATTGTTGGAAATATGCCCTAGAGGCAATAAATAAAGTGTTTATTATTATATCTCCTTGTTCATGATAATCGTTTATTATCCATGCTATAATTGTATTAATTGGAAACACATTACATGTGTGGGTAAATAGACAACACTTTGTCCCTAGTATGCCTCTAGTGAACTAGCTCGTTCATCAAAGATGGTTAAGGTTTCCTAGACATGGACATGAGATGTCATTTGATAACGGGATCACATCATTACGAGAATGATGTGATGGACAAGACCCAAACTAAAAATGTAGCATATGATCGTGTCAGTTTATTTCTACTGTTTTCTGCATGTCAAGTATGTGTTCCTATGACCATGAGATCATGCAACTCACGAACATCAGAGGAGTGCCTTGTGTGTATCAAACGCCGCAACGTAACTGGGTGACTATAAAGGTGCTCTACAGGTATCTCCGAGGGTGTTTGTTGAGTCGGGATGGATCAAGACTAGGATTTGTTACTCCGTGTGAACGGAGAGGTAGCTCAGGAACCACTCGATAATACAACATCACAATAAGCCTTGCAAGCAATGTGACTAAGTGTTTGTTGCGGGATCTTGTATTACGGAACGAGTAAAGAGACTTGCCGATAACGAGGTTGAACTAGGTATGGAGATACCGACGATCGAATCTCAGGCAAGTGACATACCGAAGAACAAAGGGAACATCAGACGGGTTTAACTGAATCCTTGACATAGAGGTTCGATCGATAAATATCTTCGTAGAATATGTAGGAACCAATATGGGCATCCAGGTCCCGCTATTGGTTATTGACCGTAGAAGTGTCTCGGTCATGTCTACGTAGTTCTCGAACCCGTAGGGTCTGCACACTTAAGGTTTGGTGACGTTTTGGTGGTATAGAGTTATGTATGGTGGTGACCGAAGGTTGTTCGGAGTCCCGGATGAGATCCGGACGTCATGAGGAACTCCATAATGGTCCGAAGGTAAGGATTGATATATAGGAAGTCCTATTTTGGTCCCCGAAAAAGTTTCGGGCTCATCGGTAGTGTACCGGGAGTGCCGGTAGTGTACCAGGAGACCATCGCGAGGGGTATTTCGACCCAAGAGGCAACATGGGCTGTGGGAGAGTGAATACCAGCCCTTAGTGGGCTGGTGGAAGTTCCACACAAAGCCCATGCGGCTAGGGAGAAAAAACCCAAAGAGAAAAAGTGGAAAAAGGCAAAAATAGGGTGAATCCTAGTCCTACTAGGAATGGAGGTGGATTCCACCTCTCGCACCTGGTTTGTCCGACTCCTAGAGGCTTGTCCCTTGGGCCAAGCCTCCTCTCTCTTCCTCTTATGTATAATGGAGGTTTTAGGGTTTTTGCACAGAATTTTCAGCCACGTGCTGCCCGTTCCTCCAGTGGATAGTTTTTCCTCTAGATCCTTTTTCTGCAGCGCTTAGGCGAAGCCCTGCCGGAATAGCTCCACCACCATCGCCGGAGCACCGTCACGCTGCCGGAGAACTCTTCTTTTTCTCCTTCTTGCTGGATCAAGACGGTGGAGATCAACATCAAGCTGTACGTGTGCTGGCCATGGAGGTGCCGTCCGTTTGACGCTAGATCGGAAGGATCGTGATCAAATTCGTGGGATGGATCATGATCAAGTTCGTGGGAAGGATCGTGATTGGATCGCGGGATGGATCATGATTGGATCGCGGGACGGATCGTGATTGGATCGCAGGACGCACAGCGATTTGGATCGCAAAGACGTTTGACTACACCAATTGTGTTTCTTAACGCTTCTCGCTTAGTGATCTACAAGGGTACGTAGATTCACTCTCCCTCTCGTAGATGCTATATGTGATGTGATGTTTCTTAACTTGTTTTTGCAGGGTATGTTGTGATGTGATATGGCCAATTACATGATGTGATATATGTGATGTATGAGATGATCATGTGATGTATAGATTATCACGACTTGCATATCGATGAGTATGGCAACCGGCAGGAGCCATAGGGTTGTCTTTAATTATTGTATGATCTATGTGTCAATCATTAAGCGTTATGTAATGCTTTACTTTATCACTAAACGGTAGCAATAGTAGTAGAAGCATGTTGGGCGCGACAACCCCGATGGTGACACATCGATGGAGATCAAGATGATGAAGATCATGGTGTCATGCCGGTGATGATGGAGATCATGTCGGTGCTTTCTAGATGGAGATCAAAAGCACAAGTTCATGGCCATATCATGTCACTTATGAATTGCATGTGATGTTAATCCTTTTATGCACCTTGTTTTGCTTAGGACGATGGTAGCATTATAAGGTGATCCCTCACTTAAAGGTCAAGATGAATTGTGTTCTCCTCGAGTGACCGTTGCGAAAGTTCGTCGTGTCGAGACACCATGTGATGATCGGGTGTGATAGGCTCTATGTTCACATACAACGGGTGCAAGCCAGTGTTGCACACGCAGAACACTCGGGTCAAACTTGACGAGCCTAGCATGTACAGACATGGCCTCGGAACACAAGAGACCGAAAGGTCGAACATGAGTCATATAGTAGATATGATCAACATGAGATGTTCACCATTGAAGCCACCTCAACTCACGTGATGATCGGACTTGAGTTGTTGAATTTGGATCATGTGACACTCAGATGACCTGAGGGATGTCGATTTGAGTGGGAGCTTTAGTAATTTGATTAACTAAACTCATTATCTTGAACAATAGTCTAAGTAAACTTTGCATATTTATGTTGTAGATCAATGGCTCGCGCAGTAGCACCCCCGAATTTTAATGTGTTCCTAGAGAAAGCTAAGTTGAAAGATGATGGAAGTAACTTTGTTGACTGGGCCCGTAATCTGAGGATTATCCTCACGGCTTCCCAGAAATCATATGTCCTTGATGCACCGCTTGGTGACCAACCAGAAGATATGACCTCCGAAGACGTTGAGAACGCTTGGGAGGCATGTACTGGAGATTACTCAATAGTTCAGTGTGCAATATTTGTATGGCTTAGAACCGGGACTTCAAAGATGTTTTGAACGTCATGGAGCATATGCGATGTTCCAGGAGTTGAAGTTTATTTTTCAGAAGAATGCCCGGATTGAGAGGTATGAAATCTCCGATAATTTCTATGCTTGCAAGATGGAGGAGAACGGGTCTATCAGTGAACATATACTCAGAATGTCTGGGTATTCAACTCGTCTAGCGGAGTTGGGAATTGCCCTTCCACCAGAGGCGATCACTGACAGAGTTCTTCAATCACTGCCACCTAATTACAAGAGCTTTGTGATGAACTATAACATGCACGGGATGAACAAGTCAGTCGCCGAGCTATTGCGATGCTAAAAGTCGCTGAGTCTGAAATCCAGAAAGAACATCAAGTGTTGATGGTCACTAAAACCACTAGTTTCAAGAAAAATTGGCAAGGTCAAGGGCAAGGGCAAGAAGGGTAAAACCAAGAAGGATGGCAAAGCAGTTGCTACTCCTGTAAAGAAGCCCAAGCATGGACCCAAGCCAAAAACTGAGTGCTTTCATTGCAAGGGAACTGGTCACTAGAAGCAGAACTGCCCCAAGTACCTGGCTGACAAGAAGGCGGCCAACGACAAACAAGGTATATATGATATACATGTTATTGAGGTGTACCTTACTAGCTCTTGTAGTAGTGCGTGGGTATTTGATACCGGTTCAGTTGCTCACATTTGCAACTCAAAGCAGGAACTATGGAATAAACGAAGGCTGGCAAAGGACGAAGTGACGATGCGCGTGGGAAATGGTTCTAAGGTTGATGTGATCGCCGTCGACATGCTCTCTCTTCGATTACCATCAGGATTAGTGATGAACCTGAATAATTGTTATTTAGTGCCTGCGTTAAGCATGAACATTATATCTGGATCTATTTTATTGCGAGACGGTTACTCATTTAAATCAGAGAATAAAGGTTGTTCTATTTATATGAGTAATATATTTTATGGTCATGCACCCAATGTTAGGGGTTTATTCATATTGAATCTTGATAGTGATGACACACATGTTCATCACATTGATGCCAAAGGATGTAGAGTTGATAATGATAGTACCACTTTCTTGTGGCACTGCTGTTTAGGTCATATTGGTGTAAAACGCATGCGGAAGCTCCATGCTGATGGACTTTTGGAGTTACTTGATTTTGAATCACTTGACACATGTGAACCATGCCTCATGGGCAAGATGACTAAAATGCCGTTCTCTGGAACAATGGAACGGGCAAGTGACTTATTGGAAATCATACATACTGATGTGTGCGGTCCAATGAATGTTACAACGCGTGGTGGATATTGTTATTTTCTCACCTTCACTGATGACTTAAGTAGATATGGGTATATTTACTTAATGAAACACAAGTCTGAAATGTTTGAAAAGTTCAAGTAATTTTAGAGTAAAGTTGAGAATCATCGTAACAAGAAGATTAAGTTCCTGCGATCTAATCGAGGAGGTGAATATCTGAGTTATGAGTTTGGCAGTCACTTAAGACAGTGTGGAATTGTTTTACAGTTGACACCGCCCGGAACACCACAGCGTAATAGTGTGTCCGAACATCGTAATCGAACCTTATTAGATATGGTGCGTTCTATGATGTCTCTTGCCGATTTGCCATTGTTTTGGGGTTATGCATTAGAGACAGCTGCATTCACTTTAAATAGGGCACCATCGAAATCCATTGAGATGACGCCATATGAACTGTGGTTTGGCAAGTGGCCAAAGTTGTCGTTTCTTAAAGTTTGGGGATGTGATGCTTATGTCAAAAAGCTTCAACCTGAAAAGCAGGAACCCAAAGCGGAGAAATGCGTCTTCATAGGATACCTGAAAGAGACAGTCGGGTATACCTTCTATCTCAGATCCGAAGGCAAAGTGTTTGTCGCTAAGAACGGAACATTTCTTGAGAAAGAGTTTCTCTCGAAAGAATTGAGTGGGTGGAAAATAGAGCTTGATGAGGTTACTGAACCTTTACTTCAACCAGAAAGTAGCGCAGCGCAGAAAGATGTTTCTGTGGAACCTACAACGGTAGAAGAGGAAGTTAATGATGATGATCATGAAGCTTCGGATCAAGCTACTATTGAACCTCATAGGTCGACAAGGCCGCATACTACTCCTGAGTGGTATGGCAACCCTGTCTTGGAGGTCATGTTGTTGGACAACAATGAACCTACGAGCTATGAAGGAGCAGTGATGGGCCCCAATTCCAAGAAATGGTTAGAGGCCATGAAATCCGAGATGGGATCCATGTATGAAAACAAAGTATGGACTTTGGAAGTATTACCTGAAGGGCGAAAGGTCATTCAGAACAAATGGATCTTTAAGAAGAAGACAGACGCGGACGGTAATGTCACCGTCTATAAAGCTCCACTTGTGGCAAAGGGTTTTTCACAAGTTCAAGGAGTTGACTACGATGAGACCTTCTCACCCGTAGCGATGCTTAAGTCTGTCAGAATCATGTTGGCAATAGCTGCTTATTTCGACTATGAAATTTGGCAGATGGATGTCAAAACAACGTTCCTCAACGGTTTCCTTGAGGAAGAGTTGTATATGATGCAACCAGAAGGTTTTGTCGATCTAGAGAATGCTGACAAAGTTTGCAAACTCCAGCGATCCATTTATGGGCTGGTGCAAGCATCTCGGAGTTGGAATAAGCGTTTTGATGAGGTGATCAAAGCGTTTGATTTTATACAAGTTTAGGGAGAAGCTTGTATTTACAAGAAAGTGAGTGGGAGCTCTATAGCGTTTCTAATATTATATGTGGACGACATATTGCTGATTGGAAACAATATAGAAATGCTGGAAAGCGTGAAGGAATATTTGAACAAGAGTTTTTCAATGAAGGACCTAGGAGAAGCTTCTTTCATATTAGGCATTAATATCTATAGAGATAGATCGAGACGCTTAATAGCACTTTCACAGAGCACATACCTTGATAAAGTTTTGAAGAAGTTCAAAATGGATCAGTCCAAGAAGGGGCTCTTGCTTGTGTTACAAGGTGTTAAGTTGAGTAAGACTCAATGCCCAGTGACTTCAGAATATAGAGAAAAGATGAGTGTCATCCCCTATGCTTCAGCCATAGGCTCTATCATGTATGCAATGTTGTGCACACGACCCGATGTCAGCCTTGCCATAAGTATGGCCGGAAGGGTTCAAAGTGATCCTAGAATGGACTACTGGGCAGCGGTCAAGAATATCCTTAAGTACCTGAAAGGACTAAGGAAATGTTTCTCGTTTATGGAGGTGATGAAGAGCTTGTCGTAAAGGGTTATGTCGATACAAGCTTTGACACTGATCCGGATGACTCTAAGTCACAAACCGGATACATATTTATTCTCAATGGGGGAGCGGTAAGCTTGTGCAGTTCCAAGAAAAGCATGGTAGCCGATTCTACATGTGAAGCGGAGTACATCGTAGCTCGGAGGCGGTGAAGGAAGGTGTCTGGATGAAACAGTTCATGACAGATCTTGGAGTAGTGCCCAGTGCACTGAATCCAATGAACCTGTTCTGTGACAACACCGGTGCCATTGCTCTGGCCAAGGAACCAAGGTTTCACAAGAGGACCAGACACATAAAGCGACGCTTCAACTCCATCCGCGATTACATAAAGGAAAAGGACATAAATATTTGCAAAGTGCACACATATCTGAATGTTGCAGACCCGTTGACTAAACCTCTTCCAAGGGCTAAACATGATCAACACCAGAACTGCATGGGTGTTCGATTCATTACAATGTAAATCACATAGTGATGTGAGCTAGATTATTGACTCTAGTGCAAGTGGGAGACTGTTGGAAATATGCCCTAGAGGCAATAAATAAAGTGTTGATTATTATATTTCCTGTTCATGTTAATCGTTTATTATCCATGCTATAATTGTATTATTTGGAAACACATTACATGTGTGGGTAAATAGACAACACTTTGTCCCTAGTATGCCTCTAGTGAACTAGCTCGTTCATCAAAGATGGTCAAGGTTTCCTGGCCATTGACATGTGATGTCATTTGATAACGGGATCACATCATTACGAGAATGACGTGATGGACAAGACCCAAACTACAAACGTAGCATATGATCGTGTTAGTTTATTGCTACTGTTTTCTACATGTCAAGTATGTGTTCCTATGACCATGAGATCATGCAACTCACGAAAATCGAAGGAGTGCCTTGTGTGTATCAAACATCGCAACGTGACTGGGTGACTATAAAGGTGCGCTACAAGTATCTCCGAGGGTGTCTGTTGAGTCAGCATGGATCAAGACTGGGATTTGTTACTCCGTGTGAACGGAGAGGTATCTTAGGGCCCACTCGGTAATACAACATCACAATATGCCTTGCAAGCAATGTGACTAAGTCTTAGTTGAGGGATCTTGTATTACGGAACGAGTAAAGAGACTTGCCGATAACGAGGTTGAACTAGGTATGGAGATACCGACAATCGAATCTCGAGCAAATAACATACCGAAGAACAAAGGGAACATCATACGGGATTAACTGAATCCTTGACATAGAGGTTCGACCGATAAAGATCTTCATAGAATATGTAGGAACCAATATGGGCATCCAGGTCCTACTATTGGTTATTGACCGTAGAAGTGTCTCGGTCATGTCTACATAGTTCTCGAACCCGTAGGGTCTGCACACTTAAGTTTTGGTGACGTTTCGGTGGTATAGAGTTATGTATGGTGGTGACTGAAGGTTGTTCGGAGTCTCGGATGAGATCCCGGATGTCACGAGGAGCTCCGGAATGGTCCGGAGGTAAAGATTGATATATAGGAAGTCCTATTTTGGTCACCGGAAAAGTTTCCGGCTCATTTGTAGTGTACCGGGAGTGCCGGTAGTGTATTGGGAGACCGTTGGGAGGGGTATTTCGACCCAAGAGGCAACATGGGCTGTGGGAGAGTGAATACCAGCCCTTAGTGGTCCGGTGGAAGTCCCACACAAAGCCCATGCGGCTAGGGAGAAACAACCCAAAGAAAAAAGTGGAAAAAGGTAAAACTAGGGTGAATCCTAGTCCTACTAGGATTGGAGGTGGATTCCACCTCTCCCACCTTGTTCGGCCGACTCCTAGAGGCTTGGACCTTGGGACAAGCCTCCTCCTCTCTTCCTCTTATATATACTGGAGGTTTTAGGGTTTTTGCACAGAATTTTCAGCCACGTGTTGCCCATTCCTCCAGTGCATAGTTTCTCCTCTAGATCCTTTTTTCTGCAGCGCTTAGGCGAAGCCCTGCTGGAATAGCTCCACCACCATCGCCGGAGCACCGTCACGCTGCCAGAGAACTCTTCTTCCTCTCCGCTCCTTCTTGCTGGATCAAGACAGTGGAGATCGTCATCAAGCTGTATGTGTGCTGAATGCGGAGGTGCCGTCCGTTCGGCGCTAGATTGGAAGGATCGTGATCAAATTCATGGGACGGATCGTGATCAAGTTCGTGGGACGGATCGTGATTGGATCGCGGTACGGATCGTGATTGGATTGCGGGACAGATCATGATTGGATCGCAGGACGCATGGTGATTTGGATCGCGAAGACGTTCGACTACACCAACTGCGTTTCTTAACGCTTCTCGCTTAGCGATCTACAAGGGTACGTAGATCCACTCTCCCTCTCGTAGATGCTCATCACCATGGATAGATCTGCATGTGCATAGGAAAAGTTTTGTTTCCCATGCAATGTTCCCCAACAAAACTAATGTGCCAAGATTTGCCTTTGGGATGATTAGATTGCTTGTTTGGTGTGTGCAGTGCAAAAACAGAAACTTTGGCTATAGTGCGTGAATTTACATTTTTTACTAGAATGTCAAAAGTTTCTAAAACTTTTACACAGTACTTTTATGAAATTATTTTATTTTGTCCTAAGTTTTCAGAATTTTTAGAGTTACAGAAGTATGGTGAATGTTCAGATTACTACAGACTGTCCTGTTTTTGACAGATTCTGTTTTTGATGCATTGTTTTGCTCGTTTTCATGAAACTATCGATTGTACCAGTGGTATAAGGCATGGAAAAGTTATATTTCAGTAGATAAAATTCAAAAACAAAATATGAATTGGTTGGAAACGGTACTTAAAGTGGTGATTTGTTTTATTATACTAACGTATCTCACGAGGGTTCTGTTAAGTTTTGTGTGATTGAAGTTTTCAAGTTTTGGGTGAGATCACGATGTATGAAGGAATAAGGAGTGGAAATAGACTAATATTGGGGATGCTCTAGGCACACCAAGGTAATATTCAAGGACTCCCAAGAAACTAAGCTTGGGGATGCCCTAGAAGGCATCCCCTCTTTCTTCTAACAATCATCGGTAATTTTACTTGCAGCTATATTTTTATTCGTCACATGATATGCGTAAATCTTGGAGCGTCGTGTGATTTTTATTTTTATTTTAATATTGCACCATGCTGGTATGAGAAAGTCCTTGGTTGATTTATAGAAGGCTCTTTACACCTCACTTATATCTTTTGAGTATGGCTTTATAGAATGCTTCATGTGTTTCAATTATATCATTCGAAGTTTGGATTGTCTATTTCTCACACATAGAAAACCTCCATTTGTAGAATGTTCTTTTTGTTCACTTATATTTGTTAGAGCATGGGCATATATTTTTTAGAAAGAATTAAACTCTCATGCTTCACTTATATCTATTTAGAGAGTTAACAGGAGTTGGACATTCACATGGTTAGTCATAAAACCCACCATATTCTCTTCCTCAAAACAGCCACCATACCTACCTATTATGGCATGTCCATATCCATTCCGAGATAAATTGCCATGCAACTGCCACCATTCCATTTATTATGACACACACCATCATTGTCATATTGCTTTGCATGATCATAAGATAGCTAGCATGATGTTTTCATGGCTTGTCCGTTTTTATGCCAGTTGTTATGCTATATCGTTGCACATCCCGGTACTCCGCCGGAGGCATTCATATAGAGTCATATTTTGTTCTAGGTATCGTTCTTGAGTTGTAAGTAAAAAAAGTGTGATGATCATCATTATTAGAGCATTGTCCCATGTGAGGAAAGGATAATGGAAGCTATGATTCCCTCACAAGTTGGGATGAGACTCCGGACATTAAAAATAATAAAAGAGGCCAATGAAGCCCACATTAAAAGAGAGGCCATAGATGCCCACCCAAAAAATGAGAGAAATAGAGAAGGGAGAATGCTACTATCTCTTTCCCACACTTGTGCTTCAAAGAAGCACCATGATCTTCGTGATAGAGAGTCTCCTATTTTGTCACTTTCATATACTAGTGGGAATTTTTTATTATATAACTTGGCTTGTATATTCCAATGATGGGCTTCCTCAAATTACCCTAGTTCTTCATGAGCAAGCAATTTGGATGCACACCCACTTAGTTTCTTGTTTGAGCTTTCATACGCTTATAGCTCTAGTGCATCCGTTACATGGAAATCCCTACTCACTCACATTGATATCTATTAATGGACATCTCCATAGCCCGTTGATACGCCTAGTTGATGGGGAAGATCGAGCATAGCTAGAAAAATGAATAAAAGAGGCCTTAGATTCCCAACAAAAAATGATAGAAAAGAGAGAAGGGACGTTGCTACTACCTTTTCGCACACTTGTGCTTCAAAGTAGCACCATGATCTTCATGATAGAGAGTCTCCTATTTTGTCAGTTTCATATAGCTAGTGGAATATTTTTTTTCATGATGCACGTCCACTTAGTTTCTTTTTGAGATTTCATACACTTATAGGTCTAGTGCATCTGTTGCATGGCAATCCCTACTCACTCACATTGATATCTATTAATGGGCATCTCCATAGCCCGTTGATACGCCTAGTTGATGTGAGACTATCTTCTCATTTTTCTTCACAATCTCCACCATATTCTATTCCACCTATAGTGCTATATCCATGGCTCACGCTCATGTATTGTGTGAGAGTTGAAAAAGTTTTGAGAACATAAAAGGTGTGAAACAATTGCTTGACTTGTCATCGGCGTTGTGCATGATATAAATACTTTGTGTGGGGAAGATGGAGCATAGCTAGACTATATGATAGTGTAGGGATAACTTTCTTTTGCCATTATATTTTGAAGAGATATAATTACTTTATTAGTATGCTTGAAGTATTATTGTATTAATATCAAATGATAGACTATTGAATTGAATCACTCATGTCTTAATATTCATGCTATGATTATATTATATGAACAAGATTATGCTAGGTAGCATTCCACAGCAAAATTTATCTTTTTACCATTTACCTACTCGAGGACGAGAACGTATTAAGCTTGGGTATGCTGATACGTCTCTGTCGTATCTATAATTTTTGATTGTTTCATGCCAATATTCTACAACTTTCATATACTTTTGGCAACTTTTTATACTATTTTTGGGACTAACATATTGATCTAGTGCCTAGTGTCAGTTCTTCTTTGTTGCATGTTTTTTGTTTGGTAGAAAATCCATATCAAACAAGGTCCAAACGCAATAAAAACTTACAGAGTTTTTTTGGAATATATGTGATTTTTGGGAAAAAAATCAACGCGAGCCGATGCCCGAGGTGACCACAAGCCAAGGGGTCCCGACCTACCCCTCTGGTCGCGCCATGGGCCCTTGTGGTCACCCCATATGGCGGTTTTTCCCTTCTTTCGCCACAAGAAATCTAATATCCGTATAAAAATCCCCTCAAAATTTCAGCCCGATCGGAGTTACGGATCTCCGGGAATTTAAGAAACGGTGAAAGGCCAGAATCTGAGAGCGTAGAAACAGAAGGAAACAGAGAGAGAGATCCAATCTCGGAGGGGCTCTCACCCCTCCGCCGCCATGGAGGCCAAGGACCAGAGGGGAAACCCTCCTCCCATCTAGGGGAGGTCAAGGAAGAAGAAGAAGGAGGTGGGCCTCTCCCCCTCTCTCACGGTGGCACTGGAACGCCGTCGAGGCCATCATCGTGACGGCGATCTACTCCAACAACTTCATCATCTTCACCAACACCTCCATCACCTTCCCCCATCTATCTACAGCAATCCACTCTCCCGCAACCTGCTGTACCCTCTACTTGAACATGGTGCTTTATGCTTCATATTATTATCCAATAATGTGTTGCCATCCTATGATGTCTAAGTAGATTTTTGTTGTCCTATGGGTTGATTGATGATCATGATTGGTTCGAGTTACATGTTATATTATTGGTGCTGTCCTATGGTGCTCTCCGTGTCGCACAAGCGTGAGGGATCCTCGTTGTAGGGTGTTGCAATGAATTCATGATTCGCCTATGGTGGGTTGCTTGAGTGACTGCTACCCCTTGAGCATGTGTTGGTTTTCCCTTGAAGAGTAAATGGTGATGCAGCGAAGTAGATAAGTATTTCCCTCAGTTTTTGTGAACCTAGGTATCAATACAGTAGGAGGAACAAGCAAGTCACCAATGGATGCACCTACACAAATAATCAAACTCTTGCACCCAACTCTATAAAGGGGTTGTCAATCCCTTTACGGTTATTTGCAAGGATTAGATCCGATAGAGATAGATGTAATGAGTGCGGAAAGTAAAAGGAGTAAATTGCAGCAAGTATAGATATGAAAATATATGATGGAAAATAGACCAGGGAGGCATAGGTTTCACTAGAGGCTTCTCTCTTGAAGGCAAATATCATGGTGGCTAAACAAATTACTGTCAAGCAATTGATAGAAAAGCGAATCATCATGTAGTTATCCAAGGCAATGGTCATGCATATAGGCATCACGTCCATGACAAGTAGAGCGAAACCTTTCTGCATCTACTACTATTAGTCCACACATTGACCGACTCCTGCCCTCATCTTGAGTATTAAGTTCATGAAGAACAGAGGAACACATTAAGAAAGATGACATGATGTAGAGGGATAAACTCAAGCAATATGATGAAAACCCCATATTATTACCCTTGATGGCAACAATACAATACGTGCCTCGCTACCCCTACTATGCCACTGGGTGAGGACACCGCAAGATTGAATCCAAAACCAAGCACTTCTACCATTGCAAGAATTACCAATCTAGTTGGCCAAACCAAACCAATAACTCGAAGAGATTTGCAAGGATATGAAATCATGCATATAAGAAATCAGAGGAGATTCAAATATGATTCATGGATAATCTAAACATAACTCACAATTCATCGGATCTTGACAAACACACCACAAAACAGGATTACATCGGATAGATCTCCATGAAGATCATGAAGAACAAAGAGAGAGAATAAGCCATCTAGCTACTATCTATGGACCCATAGGTCGGTGGTGGACTACTCACGCATCATCGGACGGGCAATGGAGTTGATGTAGATGCCCTCCATGATCGAAACCCCCTCCGGCAGATTACCGAAAAAGGCTCCAAGATTGGATCTCTCGGGAACGGAGGCTTCCGGTGGCAGAAAAGTATTTGTGTGGCTCTTTCTGATGTTGGGGGAATATTGGGGTATTTATAGTCCAAGAATTAGGGTTAGGAGACGTACTAGCAGGCTTGTGGCGCCCTGGCACCTCCCCTGACGCGCACTCCAAGCTTGGATGACTTGTTTCCTTCCAGAAAAGTTCCTTCCGAAGGTTTTATTCAGTTTGCACTCTGTTTAATATTCCATATCTGCAAAACTCAGAAACAAGGAAAAAACAAAAACTGGCACTTGGCTCTAGATTAATAGGTTAGTCCCCAAAATAGTATAAAAAGCATATTAATGCATATAAAACATCCAAAACATATAATATAATAGCATACCATCATAAAAATTATAGATACGTTGGACACGTAACAGCGACAGAAGCATAAACCCGAGTAGGTGGGTTGTTGCATATGGGAGTAAAGAGAACTTGATACCTTATAATGCTATGGTTTGGTTTTACCTTAATGATCTTTAGTAGTTGTGGATGCTTGCTAGAGTTCCAATCAGAAGTGCATATGATCCATGTAGAGAAAGTATGTTAGCTTATGCCTCTCCCTCATATAAAATTGCAATAATGATGATCGTTTTTGTTATCGATTGCCTAGGGACAAATCTGCAACTCCTACCACCACTTTTTCACACTCATTAAACTAACTTAATTGTTTCTATATCTAAGCAGCCCCTACTTTTTATTTACGTGCTCTTTATTATCTTTCAAGCCTATCTCGTTACACCTACAAAGTACTTCTAGTTTCATACTTGTTCTAGGTAAAGCGAATGTTAAGCATGTGTAGAGTTGTATCGGTGGGTTGGACACTCTTACTTATTGAAAGAGGCTACAACTGATCCCCTATACTTGAGGGTTATCACCTCTCCCACCTTGAGTTTCCGGAGGCAAACCTTGAAGACAAGAAGGCCAAAGGCTAAGGAGGCGAAGCGCAAGGGCCCCGCTGTGCTGGCAGCGGAGCCCAAGATGAAGCATGGTCGTGACCATGATGAGCCCCCCAGGGGTAACCACTCGTTCTACGTCTTCCACAACACTCACACCCATAACACCAACGACTGCCAAGAGCTCCGGGCGCTCCGCAACGGGCGCCTCGGCCGCCACCCCGTGCGCGGTGACCCTGGCTACGACCGTGAAGGGGGCCATGGCGGAGGCCACTGGGACAACTACGACCCATGTTGGGACTGGTGCGACTAGCCTCACGAGGACCGTTGGCGTGACAAGCCTCACGACGGACACTGACGCGACCAGCCTCATGAGGCCCATCCTCAAGGCAATCCTGGCCTCCATCTGCAGTCACCGTTGCCAAGATGAAATGACGATAACCAATCGGATGATGGGTCCGGGGGATTCCAGGAACCCCATGTGATCGCCTGCATCCTGGGCGGTGCTCAGGCCCCTGCCTCGAACTGCATCTTCAAGAAGTTCTCTCATGAGGTGAACGCGGCCCTCCCGAAGCTCGAGATCGCGTGCCCCCTCAAGTGGTCGCAGTACGCCATTACCTTTGACTCCAAGGATCACCTCAAGTGCTCGGCCGCCGCAGGCGTGCTCCCCATGCTCTGCACGGTAACCATCAACAACGTCCTCGTCACCAAGACCCTCATCAATGATGGTGGTGGGCCCAATGTCCTCCCTGTCGAGGCGTTCGAGACGCTTCAGGTGCCTATGATGAGCTCATGTCAACCAAGCCCTTCTCAGGAGAGACCGATGGCTCCACCATTCCCCTGGGGAAGGTGTGAGAACCCACAAGTGTAGGGGATCAATTGTAGCCTTTTTTGGTAAGTAAGAGTGTCGAATACCAACGAGGAGCTAAAGGTAGAACAAATATTCCCTCAAGTTCTATTGACCACCGATACAACTCTACACACACTTAACGTTTGCTTTATCTAGAACAAGAATGAAACTACTTTGCGGGAATAAAACTATGAGTACTTTGCAAGAAAATAAACTTAGTAGTGTAGTAGCAAGCTTTTTAGAACACAAGAGAAAGATTGTCCCTAGTAAATCTAATATGATATGATCGATACTTATTATATACAATGAGGGAGAGCCATGAGCTAACATACTTTCTCTACTTGGATCATATGCACTTATGATTGGAACTCTAGCAAGCATCCGCAAATACAAAAGATCATTAAGGGAAAACCCAACCATAGCATTAAGTATCAAGTCCTATTTACTCCCATACACAACAACCCACCTACTCGGGTTTCTGCTTCTGTCACTCATGCAACCCACTATAGGAAAATCATGAACATATTGCAACACCCTACAGCGGGGATCCCTCATGTTTGCGTGACACGGAGGGCACCATAGGACAACACCATATCAAAATAAAACTCACATCCATAACATCATACCACAATTAACCCATAGGACAAAAGGGATCTACTCAAACATCATAGGATAGCCAAATATCACTAGGAAAAAATATATGGATTTGAGCACCATGTTTAAGTAGATATACAGAGGGGAAGAGAGGTGTTACCCTGCTGCATAGAGGGAGAGAGATTTGGTGTTGACGGCAGCAAGATTGTTGATGTAGATCGCTGTCATGATGATTGCCCCAATGGCGTTCCGGCGCCATCGGGAGAGAGGCAGAGAGAGCCCCTACTCTTCTTCTTCCTTGGTCTCCCCCTAGATGGTAGGAGAGTTCCCCCTCTGGTCTATGGCCACCATGGCAGCAGAGGGGCGGGTGCCGCTCCGAGATTGGATCTCCCTCTCTGCTCTCTTCTGTTTCGCGTTCCTGTTTCTAGCCGAAAAGCATTTCTTATATTCCCGGAGATCCCTAACTCCGATCGGGCTGAAATTTTGAGGGGATTTTTATCGAAAAATTCGATTTCTTGCGCCCGAAGGGGAGATCCAACCGACATAGGAGGTGGGCATGGTCCACCAGACTGTGTTTGGGCTCTAGGTCGTGCCCTGGTAGAGGGTGGAGGCCGTGGGACTCCGTTTGCGTTGATTCCACTTCTCAAAATTCATAAATATTCCAAAAAAATCTCCATAAATTTTTTATCACGTTTGGACTTCGTTTGATATGGAACTTATGTGAAACCAAAAACACACAAAAAACAGGAACTGACACTAGGCACTGGATCAATAGGTTAGTCCAATAAATCATATAAATTGTTGTCAAAAGTATGTGAAAGTTGTATAATATTGGCATGAAACAATCAAAAATTATAGATACAACGGAGACGTATCAACATCCCCAAGCTTAATTGCTTCTCGTCCTCAAGTAGGTAAATGATAAAAAAGATAATTTTTGATGTGGAATGCTACCTATCATAATCTTGATCATATATCTAATCATGGCATGAATGTTAAGACATGATTTATTGAAAGCAATAGCCTCGTTTTGACATGAAGACTTTAATACTCAGGCATCCCAACAAACAATCATGTCTTTCAAAATATCAAGGCTAAAGAACGCTATCCCTACAAAATCATATAGCCTTGCGATGCTCTGTCTTCTTAACACAAAGTATAAATCATGTACTACCCCGGTGTCAGCCAAGCAATTGCTTCATTCTTTTTAACGCGTTTCAGCATTTTCAACTCTCACGCAATACATGAGTGAAAGCCATGGATATAGCACTATGGGTGGAATAAAATGCGATGGTAGGTTTCAAAGGGGTAAAAGTGGAGACGAAAGTCTCGCATCAACCCAGCGTATCAATGGGCTATGGAGATGCCCATCAATAGATATCAATGTGAGGAGTAGGGATTTCCATGTAATGGATGCACTAAGAGCTATAAGTGTATGAAATCTCAATACGAAAATTAAGTGGGTGTGCATCTAACTCTATAATGAAAAAATCCCACTACTATATGAAAGTGACAACATAGGAGACTCTCTACATGAAAAACATGGTGCTACTTTGAAGCACAAGTGTGGAATTATCATGCCCCTTCCGTCTTTGTCTTTTTTTTCTATTTTTTCTCTTTTTTCTTTGTCCGGGGCCTTATTCCTACTTGTGGGGGAATCATAGTCTCCATCATCCTTTCCTCACTGGGACATGCTCTAATAATGAATAATGATGATCATCACACTTGTGTTTACTTATAACTTAATATTACAACTCGATACCTAGAACAAAATATGACTCTATATGAATGTTGTGCAATGATCTAGCATATAAAAGATATCAAAAAAGTACAAGCCATGGAAACATCGCACTAGCTATCCTATGACCATGTAAGGCAATATGACAATGAATTCTCAAGTCATCAAAACGGAAGAGGTGGAACTATCATGGCAATATACCTTGGAATGGCTATGGAAATGCCATAATAGGTAGGTATGGTGGCTGTTTTGAGGAATATATAATAAGGCTTATGTGTGATAGAGCGTATCATATCACAGGGTTTGGATGCACCGGCGAAGTTTGCGCCGACTCTCGAGGTGAGAATGGGCAATGCGCGATACCATCGAGGCTAGCAAATTGTGGAAAGGTAAAAGTGCGTATAATCCATGGACTCACATTAGTCATAAAGAACTCACATAATAATTGCAAAAGTTTATTATCCCTCAAAGCAAAGTATTACTACGCATGCCCCTAGGGGGAGGTTGGTAGAACTTAACCATCGTGCGCCCCTGACCTTCACACAAACATAGACAATAAAGGATAAATTGTGCTCCAACTTACTAGCACAACGGGAGACTATACATGAATGCTTCGGTAATCACAAACCTTAACACCAATATCATATTAAAGATGATCATCCACTAGTACCTCCCAAATATTATCATCTCTATATCGCAAAACTATTGCAAGGAATCAAACATATCCTATTCAGTGATCCCTAAGTTTTATGTAGGATTTTATGACTAACCATGCAAATGACCAATTCATGTTGACTCTCTAAATATATATAAGTGAAGCAAGAGAGTTTAATTCTTTCTACAAAATACCATGCTCTAATAAATATAAGTGAAGCAAAAGATCATTCTTCAAATAACGGTTTTCTATGTGAAGAGAAACAGGAAATCCAAACTTCAAATGATATAAGTGAAGCACATGAAGCATTCTATAAAGACATACTCAAAAGGTATAAGTGAAGTGCAGTGATAATTCTATAAATCAACCATGGACTATCTCATACCAGCATGGTGCATAAGCTAAGCGCAAAAGACACTCCAAGATTTGCACATATCACATCAATGAAACGGATCCGAAAACATATCGATACTTGTTGAAGAAAGATGGGATGCCTTCCGGGGCATCCCCAAGATTAGAAGCTTGAGTCCCCTTGGATATTTACTTGGGGTGCCTTGGGAATCCCCAAGATTGAACTCTTGCCTCTCCTTCTTCTCCTCATATCGAGACCTCCTCGATCTTTGAACACTTCATCCACACCAAACTTAATAGAAGACTAGTAAGATCCATTAGTATAATAAAGCAAAATACCACTTTAAGTATTGTTTAAAACCAATTAATATTTAATATTTTCATTATCCCTGATGTATTATAACTTTTCTATGGCTTACACCACTGATAAAATCGATAGTTTCATCAAAACAAGCAAAACAATGCATCAAAAACAGAATATGTCTTAAACAGGACAGTCTGTAATAATATGAACTTTGATCATACTTCTTTAACTAGAAAAATTCTTAAAAATATGGAAGAAATAAAAAATTGTATAGAAATATTGTGCAAAAATTTCAAAAACTTATAACCTTCCAGTAAAAAATCAGAATTCACGCACTATAGCCAAAGTTTCTGTTTTTACACCGCACATACCAACAAGTAATCCAATCATCCTAAAGGAAAATATTGGCACATTATTTTTATAATACAATGGATTTTTACAAGGGGGTAATTATTTTTGTTTGAAAATTTTGCATGATTCAAGATTCACAAAGTTTCCATGGGCATGAACAAAAGTTCAAGGATGTCCCCCACTTCAACGATGCTCATCATCTCTCTCACTTTCACCTTTCCTTTTGTGAAGTTTTAGGTTCACCTCTATATTTTTTGTTTTTAAACTTTATAAAAGCGCACAACATAAATAATGACCCTCTAAAACTTTTGGGTTGTCTCCATGGCAGCGCTTTACTTAAAGCCATTAAGCTAGGCATAAAGTGCTCAAGTAATTGATCCACCCGGATCCCAAGGTATGTCAAAGCCAATTTTAATTAACAATGATTTTTAATTTAGTAGTGAGAAAAAAGTGATATATATCATGCAATGAAGAAGTCTAACTCTTTTCCCATGCATCAGCATGTCATAAAAGAACAATTCATTCATACAAAAGTAAGGGCCAATACATAGCATAAGTAGTTTCTTGCAATTTTATTGTATTGGAAACATAGAGAGGTGAAGATGTAGTTCCTATATCATAATAATGGCAAGTAGGAGCATCAAGCACATGCATATTATATTCATCAAAATAATCATGTGTAGTAGAAAGACACAACCCATCAATATAATCCTTAACAAGAGCAAACTTCTCCGATATAGTGTAGTTGGGAGAATTCGAAAAGATAATAGGACTAACATGTGTGGGTGCAATAGCAACAATTTCATGCTTAGCATAAGGAAGTATAGAAAATTCATCTTCATAAGCCTAATTCATATTGGCAACTTGGCCACAAGCATAGGAAGCATCAAGTTCATCAAAAAGGGATATTTCAAATGAATCCACAGGATTATAGCAATTATCATAGCATTCATCCTTCGGTAAGCACGAAGAGTAATTAAACAATGTATGAGTTGAAGAGTTACTCTCATTAGAAGGTGGGCATGGGTGATCAATCCGCTCTTCCTCCTTTTGTTCTTTGCTCTCCTCCTCATCCCTTCATCTAATGTGCTCACAATTTCAGCAACTTCTTCTTCCATAGGTCCATGCAAAATATTAGTCTCTTCCAAGGAAGCGGACATTCTCTCAGTAACTTCAATAATATCAGCATTCCATTCATAATTATCATAAAAATATTTAAGTATGGCAAGAATCTTTATTTGTAAGAAACATCATCATACTTTTCAAGCAAAGAAGCAATTTCATAAGCACCCTTAAATGCAACAAATTCTTCTATTCGTTCCACATCATAGTAATCATATATACCATTAGCATAAGAAGCTAAGGTTTAATTATCATTAAATTTGCATGAGAAGGGAAGGTGTGGAGCGTTCATCCTAGAGCAACAAGTAATATCATATCTCAAGCATAGGTCCCGAGCACACCAACGCAACATATGAATTTGATCCCATAACAGTTTCCCTTTTTGAGTCAAGCGATAATCCCTAAAGTATTCACGTTAATCCAACATTACTCGCATTATAATGTTCAATGGGGTTTTCTCAGGATTAACAAACTAGTATTTAATACTTTGCACGTAACTAGCATCGAGGGTTTTAGGAGCTTCCCCATCTCCTTGAGTAGCAAGTAACACTATTTTATTTTGTTTCGTGTTCCATATCCATAACTAAAGATATAAAATAACTAAAAACAGAAAATAAAAATTACTTAGTGATAAAGCAAACAAGCACACACAAGAATATTTTCCCCATGCTATTGCTCCCCGGCAACGGCGCGAGAAAAAGGTCTCGATAACCCACAAGTGTAGGGGATTGATTGTAGCCTTTTTCGATAAGTAAGAGTGTCGAATCCCAACGAGGAGCAAAAGATAGAACAAATATTCCCTCAAGTTCTATCGACCACCGATACAACTCTGCACACACTTAACGTTTGCTTTATCTAGAACAAGAATCAAACTACTTTGCGGGAATAAAACTATGAGTACTTTGCAAGAAAATAAAATTAGTAGTGTAGTAGCAAGCTTTTTGTAACACAAGATGAAGATTGTTCCTAGGCAATTGAATATGATACAATAGATACTTGTTATATGCAATGAGGGAGAGACATGAGTTAGCATACTTTCTCTACTTGGATCATATGCACTTACGATTGGAGCTCTAGCAAGCATCCGCAACTACTAAAGACCATTAAGGTAAAACCCGACCATAGCATTGAGTATCAAGTCCTCTTTACTCCCATACGCAACAACCCACCTACTCGGGTTTGTGCTTCTGTCACTCAGGCAACCCACCATAGGAAAATCATGTACATATTCCAACACCCTACAACGGGGATCCCTCACGTTTGTGCGACACGGAGGGCACCATAGGACAACAACATATCAACATAAAACTCACATCCATAACAACATACCACAATTAACCCATAGGATAAAACGGATCTACTCAAACATCATAGGATAGCCAAATATCATTGGTAAATAATATATGGAGTTGAGCACCATGTTTAAGTACATATTACAATGGGGAAGAGAGGTGTTACACCGCTGCATAGAGGGGGAGAGATTTGGTGTTGATGGCGGCAAGATTGTTGATGTAGATTGTCATCATGATGATTGCCCCGGCGGCGTTCCGGCGCCACCGGGAGAGAGGGGGAGAGAGCCCCCCTCCTTCTTCTTCTTCTTTGGCCTCCCCCTAGATGGGAGGAGAGTTCCCACTCTAGTCCATGGCCTCCATAGCGGTGGAGGGACGGGAGCCCCTCCGCGATTGGATCTCCCTCTCTGTTCTCTTGTGTTTCGCGTTCCTGTTTCTAGCTGAAAACCATTTTTTATATTCCCAAAGATTCATAACTCCAATCGGGATGTAATTTTAAGAGGATTTTTATCCAAAAATTAGTTTCTTGCACCCGAAGGAGATATCCAACCAACATACGAGGTGGGCATGGTCCACCAGGCCGCGTTTGGGCACTAGGTCGCGCCCGTGTAGAGGGTGGAGGCTATGGGACTCCGTTTGTGTTGATTCCACTTCTTAAAATTCATAAATATTCCAAAACCAATCTTCATAAATTTTATCATGTTTGGACTTCTTTCGATATGGAATTTCTACGAAACAAAAAAAACACAAAAAACAAGAACTGGCACTAGGCACTAGATCAATAGGTTAGTCTAATTAATCATATAAATTGTTGTAAAAAGTATGGGAAAGTTGTATAATATTGGCATGAAAAAAGAAAAAATTATAGATACGACGGAGACGTATCAAGGTGCACCTCCCAGTCACCTTCGACAAGAGCGACAACTATCACACTGAGCTCATCAACTTTGACGTCACCTTCATCGGCCTCCCATACAACACCATCCCCGAGTACCTTAACCTCGCCAATTTCATGGCGGTAACCCACCATGGCTACAACGTCCTCAAGATGCTAGGGTGTGGTGGCATCATCACGGTCGCCTGTGATGAGAAGGATGGAATATGTTCCCTCGAATGTGCCTACCAGGCCGCGGCGGCTGAAAATTCTGACGACGAGGGTGACATCCTCCCTCCTAAAGACACCCTCAAGAAGAATAAGCAGTTCCTCCCCAAGAGCCGTCAGGGGATGGAGATCCCCACGGACGGTGCCTCTGGCCCCGTCTCCACTGCTGGGGCGCCGCTCCCTCCCGCATAGGAAGGCGTGCCCGGTGCCTCCCTTGGGGAGGGCTCAGGGGCTTCCACCTAGAGTGCTTTCGACCCGACCCGATGCGATGAGGGAGGTGCTGGGGCACCACTTGGAGGCGTGATTCGACATACGCTCCCATAAGCAAGGAGCACGGCACGAGGCGCCAGGGGCATGGGAGTTCATCACCAACGCGATCGAGGAGATTTAGGCGGCGCAGGCCGTGCATGGCGAGCGTCGCCCCACACCACCCAGTGCAGCTGCCACACCCAACGTGGGCGGCGGGCTGTGCATCTGTGTCGACAAGGCCGCATCACAGGGCCTCTTCTGGCCGTTGCATGTCGGCCACAATGGGGGATACCCCTGCCGCTATGTCCACGTTCCCTTTGGCCTCTTGGACATGGGCGTTGTGTACAAGCACCTCGCACAGGCCGTACACGCGTCTCATGAGGCCAGACACCGCGTAGTCCTTCAGGAGGCCCCCGACCCTTGCGAGCTCCCTGGGCCTCACGGGGCCCTCGACACTCTAGAGCCCTCAGGTTCATGAGGATCAAGCTTCAACAACTACCCCCAACACTTCAGTAGCATCATTGCCAGGTGACCTTTTGGTTTGTTCAATTGAGGGCGCCCCTCGGGCTGCATCATCCTCAAGCTATTAGGGTCCGCCCCTGCGGCTGTATCGTTTTGCACATGTGTCAGAACTGGTTCTGTATTTGATAAATTTCCTAAATATTCCAACTTGCATGACCGGTGCTTCGTCACCATGAATGTCATTGCACCCTAACAACCCCACCCTCGACCGCCTCATGATTAAGGGCCGACACGACGTCTCTGCTTAGATCCGTCCCTGCAGCGTTCATAAATCCATGCGACCGAGCTTTGTCTCGCGGGCCAGTCTTGTGCACGTCACCTCTCGGGGTCCTTGGTGCTTTGTCCTCGCATGAGCTCATCAAGAGTGGGTGAGTTAGGGTGCGTGGCCCGGTTCGTATAACCGCAGTTCGGTGCTTTGCCATCACAGCAGTCGCGTGTCGGGTGTCTTTCCTCGGGTTTCTTGCATTAGAAGACTGGGCACAGCGTCTGTGCTTGGGTCCGTCCCTATAGCGTCGGTAAACCCAATGACTTAGCTCTATCTGGCAGATCGGCCCTGTTCACATCACCTCTTGGGGTCCTTGGTGTTTGGCTTTCTCATGTGATGGCCTCTGGAGATTCATTCGGCACATGCTATCCCTATCACATAGGTTTTGTAAGCACACCCCACACCAGAAAATTCAGGCGCAACCTGCATTGAGGTAGGGCCTCGTGAGTCCCGCGTTGGCTCACGGGTGCCCAAATACACCTCCTCCAATTTTGCCATGCCAGTCACGCATACAAACGAATTGGGTTGTACACACCCGGAGACTCTAACACATAGCTCCCTTCCCATGCCCAAGTGGAAGCCCCATGCTTCGTGCTGGCAGTCAGCATAGTCGCTCAGCGGCTATGCCCATGCCAAAGTGGAAGCCCCATACTCCGCGCCAGTGGATAAACAACTGAGGGTGCCCTAGCAACTGCACCAACCTTACGATGGCCTCTAGGCTGTTCACATGGCCCCATCATGCAGCGTTCCCCTAGGATGCACGCGAGAGGGGGCTGGACGGGGGCTACGCTCAGGCCAAGCATGGCACGCGCCACCTCACCAGGTCCCTAGTACCTGGTCTTCTTGTGTCCCTCCCAAGCAAAAGCTGGTGAGGAAAGGTATGGAATCACCGAATTAACCTCATCGTCGCCATGTTTCCTTCATGAGGGCTGCTCGCACGTCAAGGGGGACCCCTAAGCATCGTGACTCAGGGGCCTCACTAGTCACATAGCCCCTCGCCCCTATGTCTCGCCTGGTGATCTGGACGCCCCAATGGTGGTCAAGATATTGATGACCCAAAAGTATAGGGGATCTATTGTAGTCCTTCCGATAAGTAAGAGTGTCGAGCCCAACTTGGAGTAGAAGGAAATGACAAGCGGTTTTCAGTAAGCATTTATCTACAAGCACTGAAATTATCGGTAATAGGTAGTTTTGTGATAAGATAATTTGTAACAAGTAACAAGTAACAAGTGTAGAAAAGGTGCAGCAAGGTAGCCCAATCCTTTTTGTAGCAAAGGAAAGGCCTGGACAAACAATAATATAAAGTGAAGCGCTCCCGAGGACACATGGGAATTTCTGTCAAGCTAGTTTTCATCATGCTCACTTGATTCGCGTTCATTACTTTGATAATTTGAGATGTGGGTGGACCAGTGCTTGGGTGATGCCCTTACTTGGACAAACCTCCCACTTATGATTAACCTCTCTCGCAAGCATCCGCAACTACGAAACAAGAATTAAGATAAATCTAACCATAGCATGAAACATATGGATCCAAATCAGCCCCTTATGAAGCAACACACAAACTAGGGTTTAAGCTTCTGTCACTCTAGTAACCCAGCATCTACTTATTACTTCCCAATGCCTTCCCCTAGGCCCAAATAATGGTGAAGTGTTATGTAGTGGATGTTCACATAACACCACTAGAGGAGAGACAACATCATCTCATAAAAATATCGAACGAATACCAAATTCACCTGATTACTTATAACAAGACATATCCCATGTCCTCAGGAACAAAATTAACTACTCACAAAGCATGTTCATGTTCATAACCATAGGAGTATTAATTATCATAAATGATCTGAACATGTGATATTCCACCAAGTAAACCAACTAGCATCAACTACAAGGAGTAATCAACACTACTAGAAACCCATAGGTACCAATCTGAGGTTTGAGACAAGGATCAGATACAAGAGATGAACTAGGGTTTGGAGAGGAGATGGTGTTGGTGAAGATGTTGATGGAGATGGACCCCCTCTCGATGAGAGGATTGTTGGTGATAACGATGTCTTTGATTTCCCCCTTCGGGAGGGAAGTTTCCCTAGCAGAACAGCTCTGCCGGAGCTCTAGATTGGTTCTGCCCAAGTTCCGCCTCGAGACGGCGGCGCTTCATCCCGAAAGCTCTCTCTTGATTTTTTTTGTCAAGGTCAAAACCCTTCATATAGCAGAAGATGGGCACCGGAGACTTGCCAGGGGGCCCACAAGCCACCTAGGTGCGGCCATGGGGTAGGTCGCGCCTGGAAGGCTTGTGACCTCCTGGTGGGTCCCCTCTGGTATTTGTTTCGCCCAATATGTTTTATATATTCCAAAATAATTCTCCATAAATTTTCAGGACGTTTGGAGTTGTGCAGAATAGGTCTCTCATATTTGCTCCTTTTTCAGTCTAGAATTCCAGCTGCGGGCATTCTCCCTCTTCATGTAAACCTTGTAAAATAGGAGAGAAAAGGCATAAGTATTGTACCAAAATGTGTAATAACAGTCCATGATGCAATAAATATCAATATAAAAGCATGATGCAAAATGTACGTATCAACTCCCCCAAGCTTAGACCTCGCTTGTCCTCAAGAGAAAGCCGAGATCGATAAATATGTCCACATGTTTAGAGATACAGGTGTGGATAAAATGAAATACGAACATGAGGGCATCATGATCATCTTTAGAACAACAATACTTGTTGATATATAATTTCTTATACTAGAGTAACAATTCATTAACAGGATAAAGTATGAACCAATAATTCCATTGAGAACCAACAAACTATGCTCTTAGTCATTGAAGCTATTTGCAATTTATCATAACATCGGAAAGAGTTAATAGAAGAGCTTGTAAAAAAATCCACATACTCAATCATATTTTAATCTTGCATAATTCCTAACACTCACGCGGTACTCATGAGGTCAAAGCTTCAATTGGACACACAGAAAGATAGGGGCTTATAGTTTTGCCTCCCAACTATTTACCTCCAGGGTAATATCAACAGAAATAACTCATGACCACGCTTATCTGAGTGGATATATGTGTTTAGATAATTCCCCAACACATAATGCTTGCCAAGCAAAAAAGGCAAAATATAGGAAGTGGTGAAGATCACCATGACTCTTGCATAAAGGTAAGTACTTAAGAAGTAAAATTAACAGATAGGCCGTTCACAAAGGGAAGCAGAGGTTGTCACACGCTTTTTGTTTTTGGATGTGCAAACCCTTAATGCAAAGGAATCTCGCGTTGTATTGCCCTTTGTGATAGCAACCTTTATTATGCAGTCCATCGCTTTTATTTCTTTACCAAGTTCATACAACACTTATTTTCCCTTACAATAAAAGATCATACATATTTAGGAGCAATTCTTATTGCTTTTTCCACTGATGACAACTTACTAGAAGGATCTTACTCAATCCATAGGTAGGTATGGTGGACTCTCATGGCAAAACTGGGTTGAGGGTATTTGGATGCACAAGTAGTATCTCTACTTGGTGCGGGAGTTTTGGCTAGTATGAGGTGGAAGCAAGCACTACATGTTGAAGGATCTATAACCATATAACTTCTATTCGGAGATAAGCAATCATACCCCATTATATTATCTTCCTTGTCCAACATCAACTTCTTAGCATATAATATTTTAATGAGTGCTCACAATAATAAAAGATGTCCAAGACAATATATTTATATGTGAACCTCCCTTTCTTTATTACTTCCTTTTAATTGCACCAATGACCAATCGCTATTTTTGTCAACTCCCAACAAATTTCAACTGACATACTTCTTATATGTGAAGTCATCACTCCCCATAAGATCATCATATATACTCTTTGCTTCTATTCTATTCTTCTTTTATTACCCCCTTTTTTATTTTTCTCAAGATCATAGCAACAAGCAAAGCCCTCACATCAAAACTACTTTTTATTATATAACTCTCGGACTCGCTTACATAAGGGGAACATAAACCAAAACTCAAAGCTAGACCACACTAAGAACTTTATTCTATTAGATTAGGATATAACCAAAAGGATTGAACTAGGAAAAAGATGAGAAAAGTAAAAGATGTTATGGTGATACGATACTGGGGCACCTCCCCCAAGCTTGGCACAAGCCAAGGGGAGTGCCCATACCCGTGGTGGTGGAGAAGGATTTTCAAGCTTGTTCAGTTTCCTATGAAGCATAAAATTATGTTTCCTCAGCTCATCGACTTCTTGCTTGAGCTTCAATATCCAGCGACATAATTCATGCTTACTCTCCTGCAGAAAACGAGAAGGGATAAATAGAACCTTGGTTTTTATCCTTGTGTTTGAGAGGCTTGATTTCCTGAACTCCATGTGCATATCTCCTAGTTCAGGCAGAGGGATCTCTTCTTCATCTGAGCTTTCTTCCTCATACTTGCCTTCTTGTTCCTCCTCCGAGAATAACCCATAAGGATCTAGGTCCCCATAGATCTTGGTATTGGCAAGCTAATGCGATATATAGCTCTCCCCATCGGACTCTTGGGATGACATCTTGCTCTAAATCTACTGCAGAAATAGCTCAGAACGAAAAGAGGAGGTATTGTCGTGATACGAAAGACCAAGCCTTCGGGAGAATATGTAATTAATTTTTACCGATCCAAGGGAGTGTACCACAAGAAAATGGAGTCCAGAGGGTGCACAGAGTGGCCACAAGCCACAGGGGCGTGACCAGGGGATACACCGCGCCTAGCAAGCTTGTCGCCTCCTCATGCACTTTTCGGACTGCTTTAAATTTTCCTACTTTATTATATATTCTAAACTAAGAAAAAATTCTATTGGGAAAGTTTTGGAGTCGGTTTGCTTACCGTACCACATACCTATTCCTTTTCGGGGTCTGAAACGTTCCGGTAGGTCTCGCAAATGTATTCCTCTGGAGTTATGGTATTGATAATATTGGTTTCAACATTTATGGGGGTACCTGAGATATAATGTTTGATTCTTTACCCATTTACCACCTTCGAATTTGTGCCTTCGGCGTTGTTGATCTTGATGGCATCGGAACGATATACTTCCTCGACAATGTAAGGCCCTTCCCATTTAGAGAGAAGTTTTCCTGCAAAAAATCTAAAATGAGAATTGTATAGCAAGACATGATCACCTACATTGAATTTATGTTTTTGTATCCTTTTATCATGCCATCTCTTAACTTTTTCTTTAAATAACTTGGCATTCTCATAGGCATGGGTTCTCCGTTCATCAAGTGAGCTAATGTCAAATAACCTCTTCTCACCAGCAAGTTTGAAATCATAATTGAGCTCTTTGATTTCCCAATAAGCTTTATGCTCTAGTTCTAGAGGTAAATGACATGCTTTACCGTAAACCATTTTATACGAAGACATACCCATAGGGTTTTTGTAAGCAGTTCTATAAGCCCATAATGCACCGTCAAGTTTCTTAGACCAATTCTTTCTAGATCTATTAACAGTCTTTTGCAAGATCAATTTATTTTCTCTATTTCTTAATTGTACTTGACCACTAGACGGAGGGTGATAAGGTGATGCAATTCTATGATTAACATCATACTTAGAAAGCAATTTATGAAAAAGCACCATGAATAAAGTGTGAACCACCATCAGTCATTAAATATCTAGGGACTCCAAGTCTAGGGAAAATAACTTCTTTCAACATTTTAATTGAGGTGTTATGATCATCACTACTAGTTGGAATAGCTTCTACACACTTAGTAACATAATCAACAGCAACTAGAATATGAGTATACCCATTGGAGTTTGGAAAAGGCCCCATATAATCAAAACCCCAAACATCAAATGGTTCAATAAGAAGAGAGTAATTCATAGGAATTTCCTGACGTCTACCAAAATTGCCAATTCTTTGACATTCATCACAAGACAAGACAAACTTACGAGCATCCTTGAAGAGAGTAGGCCAATAAAAACCAGATTGTAATACCTTGTCTGCAGTTCTATCTCCAGCGTGGTGTCCTCCATAGGCCTCGGAATGACACTTGTGTAGGATCTGTTTCTATTCATGCTCAGGTACACAACATCTAATAACACCATCTACTCCTTCTTTATAAAGGTGTGGATCATCCCAAAAGTAATGTCTTAAATCATAGAATAACTTTTTCTTTTGTTGGTATGTGAAACTAGGCGGTATAAATTTAGCCAATATGTAATTATCATAATCAGCATACCATGGAGCATTACATGAAGCATTTATGATAGCTAATTGTTCATCAGGAAAGCTATCATCAATAGGTAGTGGGTCATCAAGAACATTTTCTAACCTAGACAAATTATCCCCTATGGGGTTATCAGCACCCTTCTATCAATAATATGCAAACCAAATTCTTGTAGCAGAAGAACCCATCTAATAAGTCTAGGTTTAGCATCTTTCTTTTCCATAAGATATTTAATAGCCACATGATTAGTGTGAACAATTACTTTGGAATCAACAATATAAGGTCTGAACTTATCACAAGCAAACACACCTGCTAAAAATTCCTTTTCAGTGGTAGCTTAATTTCCTTGAGCGTTGTCTGGAGTTTTACTAGCATAATGGATAACGTTTAATTTCTTATCAACTCTTTGTCCTAGAACAGCACCAACAGCATAATCACTAGCATCACACAAAATTTCAAAGGCTAGGTTCCAGTCAGGTGGTTGAACAAGAGGTGCAGAAATCAAGGCATTCTTAAGAATTTCAAATGCTTCTACACAGTCATCACCAAAAACGAATGGAACATCTTTTTGCAAAAGATTAGTTAGAGGCCTAGAAATCTTAGAGAAGTCTTTAATAAACCTCCTATAGAAACCAGCATGACCAAGGAAACTTCTTATACCTCTGATATCCGTAGGACACGACATTTTTTCAATGGCATCAACTTTAGCTTTATCAACTTCAATATCTCTTTCAGAGATTTTGTGTCCAGACAAGACCTTGATTAACCATAAAGTGACACTTCTCCCAATTCAAGACAAGATTAGTTTCTTCACATCTCTACAAAAATCGATCAAGGTTACTTAAGAAATCATCAAAAGAAAATCTGTAAACGGAAAAAATCATCCATAAAAACCTCAACAATCCTTTCACAAAAATCAGAGAATATAGCAGTCATACATCTTTGAAAGGTAGAAGGTGCATTGCATTAACCAAAAGGCATATGTCTATAAGCAAAGATACTGAAAGGGCAAGTAAAGGTGGTCTTCTCTTGGTCCTCTTTTGACACATGTATTTGAGAGAAGCCGGAATAACCATCTAGAAAGCAAAAATGTGTGTGTTTGGATAGTGTTTCTAGCATTTGATCAATAAAAGGTAGAGGGTAATCATCTTTCCTCGTAACTTTGTTTAATTTCCTAAAATCAATTACCATTCTATACCCATTAACAATTCTTTGCGGGGCCAATTCATTGTTATCATTAGGAATTACGGTAATACCTCCTCTCTTAGGGACACAATGGACGGGACTAACCCATCTACTATCAGCAATAGGATAAATGATACCTGCCTCCAGAAGCTTTAATATTTCATTTCTTACCACTTCTTCCATTTTAGGCTTTAACCGTCATTGGTGATCAACAACTGGTTTACCATCGGGCTCCATATTGATTTTATGCTGACATAGAGTGGGACTAATGCCCTTAAGATCATCAAGAGTATATCCAATACCAGCACGGTGCTTCCTCAGAGTTTTCAATAATGTCTTTTCTTCATGCTCTGAAAGGTTAGCACTAATAATAACAGTATATATATTCTTTTTATCAAGATAAGCATATTTTAGAGTATCCGGTAATTGTTTAAGCTCAAACACGGGATCACCCTTGGGTGGAGGAGGATCCCCAAGTATTTCAACAGGCAAGTTGCGTTTCAAAATCCTATCTATTTCATTCCTTTCATTCATATGCATATCGTTTTCATGGTCTAGCAAATATTGTTCTAAAGGATCAATAGGAGGCACAACAATAGAAGCAAGACCAATAATTTCATTCTTACTAGGCAATTCTTCATCATAGGGTTGTCTACGAAATTTAGATAAATTAAACTCATGAAAAGCATCCCCAAAACTTACAGTAACAGTTTCTTTCTCACAATCTATCCTGGCATTAACAGTATTCAAGAAAGGTCTACCAAATATAATGGGACAAAAATCATCTTGTGGGGAACCAAGCACAAGAAAATCAGCAGGATGTTTTTATTTTCCCACACAAGACTTCAACATCTCTAACAATCCCAACTGGTGCTATAGTATCTCTAATAGCAAGCTTAATGGTAACTTCAATTTCCTCTAATTTAGCTGGTGCGATATCATTCATAATTTCTTGATATAAGGTAAAGGGAATTGCACTCACACTAGCACCCACATCGCATAAAACATGTTAACAATGATCTCCTATTTTAACAGAAACAACAGGCATGCCAACAGTAGGTATATGTTTATCTTTAACATCAGGTCTAGCAATTCTAGTAGCTTCATCACAAAATGAATAACATGCCCATCAATATTATCAACCAAGAGATCTTTAACCATAACAATACTAGGTTGAACTTCAATTTGTTCAGGAGGTGTACGTGTTCTAACATAGCTCTTACGAACCACAATTGAAGCTTTAGCATGTTCCTTTATTCTAACAGGAAAAGGTGGTTTCTCAATATAAGTAGCAGGAATAACAGGATCAACATTATAAGTAATAGTTTCTTCTTCAGCTTTATGGGTTCAACTACTTTCACTTCAATGAGAGGATGATATTTAAACCACTTCTCCTTAGGGAGATCAACATGAGCAGCAAAAGATTCACAGAAAGAAGCTACTATCTCATAGTCAAGTCCATTTTTAGTGCTAAATTCACGAAAAGCATCGGTGTCTACAAAGGATTTAACACAATCAAACTTAAGGTTTATACCTGACTCCTTACCTTCATCATGTTCCCAATCTTCAGAGTTGCATTTAATTCTTTCCAATAAATCCCATTTGAAGTCAATATCTTTCTTCAAGTAGGAACCAGTACAAGAAGTATCGAGCATGGATTGATCATTACGAGAAAGCCGAGCATAAAGATTCTGAATAATAATTTCTCTCGAGAGCTCATGAGTGGGGCATGAATATAACATTGACTTAAGCCTCCCCCAAACTTGAGCGATTCTTTCTCCTTCACGAGGCCAAAAATTATAGATATAATTCTGATCACGATGAACTAGATGCATAGGATTAAACTTCTGATGAAATTACATTTTCAATCCGTTATAGCTCCATGATCCAATATCATCACATAGCCTATATCATGTCAATGCCTTCTCCTTCAAAGATAAAGGAAAGAACTTCTTATTGACGTGATCCTCGGGCGGATTTGTAAGCTTAAATAATCTACAAACTTCATCCACATAGATTAGATGCAAATCAGGATGTAGTGTTCCATCTCGTGCATAAGGATTAGCCAGCAGTTTCTCTATCATACCCGAAGGAATTTCATAATAAATATATTTAGTAGGTTCAGTAGGTTGAGGAGCAATGTTTTGTGTTCCGGTTGAGGTGAAGATACCCTGAACAAGCTCCTCAAAAGATTGTTTTCCATAGTAACAAGTGACTGTAAATTTCAGCACACTATACAAATTTTTCCTTACCAGATTAAACTTACCAAAGTCTCTTCACTCCCAGGAAACGACACCAGAAAAGAGTCTTTATGACCCATAATTATAGGGGATCTATCTTAGTCCTTTCAATATGTAAGAGGGTCGAACCCAACGAGGAGCAGAAGGAAATGACAAGCGGTTTTCAGTAAGGTATTCTCTGCAAGCACTGAAATTATCAGTAACGGATAGTTTTGTGATAAGATAATTTGTAACGAGTAACAAGTAACAAGTGTACCAAAGGTACAACAAGGTAGCTCAATCCTTTTTGTAGCAAAGGACGGGCCTGGACAAACTCTTATATAAAGTGAAGATAGTTTTCATCATGGGAATTTCATCCCGAGGACACATGGGAATTTCTATCAAGCTAGTTTTCATCATGCTCACTTGATTCACGTTCGTTACTTTGATAATTTGAGATGTGGGTGGACCGGTGCTTGGGTGCTTCCCTTACTTGGACAAACCTCCCACTTATGATTAACCTCATTCGCAGGCATCCACAACTATGAAAGAAGAATTAAGATAAATCTAACCATAGCATGAAACATATGGATCCAAATCAGCCCCTCACGAAGCAACGCATAAACTAGGGTTTAAGCTTTTGTCGCTCTAGCAACCCATCATCTACTTATTACTTCCCAATGCCTTGCCCTAGGCCCAAACAATGGTGAAGTGTTATGTAGTCGATGTTCACATAACACCACTAGAGGAGATACAACATACATCTCATAAAAATATCGAACGAATACCAAATTCACATGATTACTTATAACAAGACTTATCCCATGTCCTCAGGAACAAACGTAACTACTCACAAAGCCTGTTCATATTCATAATCAGAGGAGTATTAATTATCATAAAGGATCTGAACATATGATCTTCCATCAAGTAAACCAACTAGCATCAACTACAAGGAGTAATCAACACTACTAGCAACCCACAGGTACTAATCTGTGGTTTGAAGCAAAGATCGGATACAAGAGATGAACTATGGTTTGGAGAGGAGATGGTGTTGGTGAAGATGTTGATGGATATTAAGCCCCTCTCGATTAGAGGGTCGTTGGTGATGATGATGGCTTCGATTCCCCCTTTGGGAGGGAAGTTTCCCCGGCAGAACAGCTCTGCCGGAGCTCTAGATTTGTTCTGCCCAAGTTCTACCTTGAGATGGCGGCGCTTCGTCCCGAAAGCTCTCTCTTGATTTTTTCCATGTAAAAACCCTTCATATAGTAGAACATGGGCACCAGAGACCTGCCAGGGGGGCCACAAGCCACCTAGGCGCGGCCAGGGGGATAGGCCGCGCCTGGCAGGCTTGTGACCTCATGGTGAGTCCCCTCTGGTATTTGTTTCGCCCAATATTTTTTATATATTCCAAAATAATTATCTGTAACTTTTCAGGACTTTTGGAGTTTTGTAGAATAGGTCTCTCATATTTGCTCCTTTTCTAGTCTAGAATTCTAGTTGTCGACATTCTCCCTCTTCATGTAAACCTTGTAAAATAGGAGAGAAAAGGCATAAGTATTGTACCAAAACATGTAATAACAGCCCATAATGAAAAAAATATCAATATAAAAGCATGATGCAAAACGGACGTACCAGGTATGCACGGAATTGGGCCATGCTGATGCAGAGCACAAAGGCTAGCTCGCATGGCAAGGGGACCCCTGAGTATCGCTACTCAGGGGCGTCACTAGACACGTAGCCCCTCACCCCGTGGTCTCATCCTAGCGATCCAGACGCCCCAACGACGGTTGAGATATGCGCGGGATTGGGCCCTGCCAATGTAGAGCACAAAGGAAAACAGGAGGGAAACAAAGCACGAAAGGAAATCACGGAGTTCAAACAATTATTACAAGCACTAAATGTTTTATGAATTCAAACAAGTCTTATGCCTCCATGAGGCATGATAAATGTCGCAAGTTGAAATCTAGGTGGAGGGGCCGTCATCGCCATGGCCATTACAGCCGCTTGTCCCAATCACGGTGAGCTCGTCGTCAACATCGATGTCACTGTCGTCGTCACCACCGCTCGCCTCCGCCGCTGAGGGCCCGGCGTCGGGGATGTAGGTGAACTTCTTCACCAACGCGTCCACATAATCCTTCACGATCGTTGCCGCAGCAGTGCAAGACTCAGGGGCAACTAGGTTGATCACCGCGTCAAAATTGAAGTGGGGCTCACGGAGGTAGAGATGGCTAAAGACACATGTCACCGTCATGGAGAAAAGGCTGCAGCACTCACCCTCCAAGATGGTGTCCACCTGTGTAGCCGCCTTCAGGGGTCGCTAGTGACTCCTTGAATCCTTGACACGTCTCCAATGTATCTATAATTTTTGATTGTGTCATGCTATTATATTATCTGTTTTAGACTTTTTATATGCATTAATATTGTGTTTTATATTATTTTTGGGACTAAATTATTAATCTAGAACCTAGTGCCTGTTTCTATTTTTTCCTTGTTTTTGAGTATTGCAGATATGGAATATTAAACGGAGTCCAAACGGAATAAAATCTTCGGAATGATTTTTTCTGGAACGAAAGAGATCTACCAGGCTTGGAGTGCAAGGCAGGGACTCTTCTAGGAGGTCACAAGCTAGTGGGGGCGCGACCACCCCCTAGCCGTGCCTGGCAGGCTTGCCACCTCGTGGCAGGTCTCATAGCCCTAATCTTCGTCCTATAAATACTCAAATATTCCCGCAATACCAAAAAGAGCCACACAAATACTTTTCCTCCCCCAGAAGCCTCTGTTCCCGAGAGATCCAATCTTGGAGCCTTTTCCGGTAATTAGTGGGAGGGGGATTCGATAACGGAGGGTATCTACATCAACTCCATTGCCCCTCCGATGATGTGTGAGTAGTCCACCAATGACCTACGGGTCCATAGCTAGTAGCTAGATGGCTTCTTCTCTCTGTTTGTGCTTCAATACCATGTTCTTCATGATCTCCAGGGAGATCTATCCGATGTAATACTCTTTTGCGGTATGTTTGTCGAGATCCGATGAATTGTGGGTTTATGTTCAGATTATCCATGAATATTATTTGAGTCTTTTCTGAATTCTTATATGCATGATTTCGTATCTTTGCAAGTCTCTTTGAGTTACTGGATTGGTTTGGCCAACTAGATTGGTAATTCTTGCAATGGGAGAAGTGCTTAGTTTTGGATCAATTTTGCAAATAACCATGAAGGGATTGACAACCCCTTTATTGCATTGGATGCAAGAGTTTGATTGTTTGTGTAGGTGCATCCATTGGTTACTTGCTTGTTCCTCCTACTGGATTGATACCTTGGTTCTCAACAACTGAGGGAAATACTTATCTACTTTGCTGCATCACCCTTTCGTCTTCAAGGGAAAATCAACGCATGCTCAAGAGGTAGCAAGAAGAATTTTTGGCGCCAATGCCGGGGAGGATACATAGCAAGTCAATACAAGAACTCCCCCATCAAATTGCCAATTTCCAACGCCGTTGCTGGGGAGGATACACATCAAGCCTTTAAAGTACCCATCACAAACTCATCTCTTGCATTTACATTATTTTCCATTTGCCTCTCGTTCTCCTCTCCCCCACTTCTAAAACGAATTTCAGAAAATACCAAAAATATTTGCCTTTTTATTCGCCCTTCTTCCGTTCGTCTTCCCGTTTGCTATGTTTGCTTGTGATGGCATGTGCCTTCTATTTTCTTGCATCTTTGCTTGCTACAAATATGTTGATTGTATCATCATTCACTTGCTAATATTTTCAAAAGACCAAATTGTGATGAACCAATTGCTAGTGAGTTGAGTGCACTTGCTTATATCTATGAAGTTTTGCTTGAAAATCATGAGAATTTTGATGAAGTGTTGAAAGAGGAAAATTATAAGGTGATTCATGATATCTCCTTGAATGAAAATCATGATTGCCATGTTGCTAGTATGAATTCTCTGAATATCCATGATGCTAATGATATGCAAAACCCCAAGCTTGGGGATGCTATGCTTGATAAAGATGATATTTTTTGTTCCCCAAGTTTTGGTGATGACATGTATGCTATAATTGCTCATAAAAATAATGCATTGTGTGATAGTTATATTGTGAGATTCCTTCATGATGATACTGAAATTTATTATGAGGGAGGAACATATGTGTAGGAATTGCAATAATATCAAGTTTGCTCTCTATGTGTTCAAAGTTTTGAAGTTATGGTTGTTTTGCTTTCCTATGCTAGTTGATTCTTGTTCCTATAAATTGTTTGCTCACAAAATCCCTCTGCATAGGAAGTGGGTTAGACTTAACTATTTTTTTCATGCTATTCATGATGCTCTTTTTCATATTTCAATTACTACTTTTTATGTGAGCATCATTGAAATCGTTATGCCTAGCTAGGGGCGTAAAACGATAGCGCTTGTTGGGAGGCAACCCAATTTTATTTTAATGGTCTGTTTTTTGCTTCTTTTTTTGAGTGTTTACCACATTATTACTTCTGTAGTAATTGTGTTTTGGTGTTTTAATTGGTTTTTGAGCCAAGTAAGACCTTTGGGATGGCCTATGGTTGTTGTTGATTTGATCTTGTTGAAAAACAGAAACTTTGACACCTAGTCCAGAAATTTTATAATTTTTTCAGAGCGTACAATGAGTCTGACATTTTTACACAAGATTTATATTCAAATTTCCCAAGTTTTACTAATAGTTCAGAATGTTTTGAGTTACAGAAGTATACGAAGCTTTCGATTTCTACAGATTGTTCTGTTTTTGACAGATTGTGTTTTCTTTGTGTTGTTTACCTATTTTGATGTATCTATGGGTTGTATCGGGGGGTATAAACCATGGAGAAGTTATAATAGAGTAGGTATTACACCAATATAAATAAAGAGTGAGTTCACAACAGTACCTAAAGTGGTGATTTATTTTCTTATACTAACGGATCTCACGAGTTTTCTATTAAGTTTTGTGTTGTGAAGTTTTCAAGTTTTGGGTAAAGATTTGATGTACTATGGAATAAGGAGTGGCAAGAGCCTAAGCTTGGTGATGACCAAGGAACCCCAAGTCATATTCAAGGATGCCAAAGATCCTGAGCTTGGGGATGCCCCAGAAGGCATCCCCTCTTTCATCTTCAATCCATCGGTAAATTTACTTGATGCTATATTTTTATTCACCACCTGATATGTGTTTTGCTTGGAGCGTCTTGTATGATATGAGTATTTTCTTTTTATTTTCCACAATAATACTTGATGCACACATATTTTGAGATAGACATGCATTAATCATGAATTTATTAGAATACTCTATGTGCTTCACTTATATCTTTTGAGATAGGCAATTTTGCTCTAGTGCTTCACTTATACCTTTTTAGAGCACGGTGGTGTTTGCTTTTATAGAAATAATTGAACTCTTGTACCTCACTTATATTATTTAGAGAGTCTTTAAATAGCATGCTAATTGGTTTAGGTTATGAATTTAGTCTTAATATGATAGGCATCCAAGAGGGATATAATAAAAACTTCCATATTAAGTGCATTGAGTATTATGAGAAGTTTGACTCCTTGCATAAAGTTTTGAGATATAAAGATGGTAAGGGTTAAGAGTCATGTTTGGAAGTAATTGTGAATTGGTAAAAATACTTGAGTAAAGGTTTGTGATTCCCATAGCATGCACTTATGGTGAACCGTTATGTAAGGAAGTCGGAGCATGATTTGTTCATAGATTGTCGACCTTTGTGTGAGGGTCGGGAGCGTGCGTTTGTTTACTCTTACCAACCTCTCCCCTAGGGGCATGCATCTAATGCTTTGCTTCGATAACTAATAGACTTTTTCAATAAGTATGTGAGTTCTTTATGACTAATGTGAGTCCATGGATTATATGCACTCTCACCCTTCCACCTTTGCTAGACTCTCTAGTACCACGCAACTTTCACCAGTGCGATAAACCCACCTTCCTCAAAACAACCACCATACATCTTTCGTCAAAACAGACACCATACCTACCTATTATGGCATTTCCATAGCCATTCCGAGATATATTTCCATGCAACTTCCACCGTTCCATTCATTATGACACGCACCATCATTTTCAATTGTAATTCTTGAGTTGTAAATAAATAAAAGTGTGATGACCATCATTATTAGAGCATTGTCCCATGTGAGGAAAGGATGATGGAAGAAATGATTCCCTCACAAGTGGGGATGAGACTCCGGACTTTATGAAAAATAAAAGAGGTCACCGAAGCCCAAATAAAAAAAAGAGGCCTTAGATGCCCACCAAAAAATGAGAGAAAAGAGAGAAGGGACAATGTTACTATCCTTTTCCACACATGTTCTCCAAAGTAGCACCATGATCTTCATGATAGAGAGTCTCCTATTTTGTCACTTTCATATACTAGTGGGAATTTTTCATCATATAACTTGGCTTGTATATTCCAATGATGGGATTCCTCAAATTGCCTTAGGTCTTCATGAGCAAGCAAGTTGGATGCACACCCACTTAGTTTCTTGTTTGAGCTTTCATACACTTATAGCTCTAGTGCATCCGTTGCATGGCAATCCCTACTCACTCACATTGATATCTATTAATGGGCATCTCCATAGCCCGTTGATACGCCTAGTTGATGTGAGACTATCTTCTCCTTTTCCTTCACAACCTCAGCCATATTCTATTCCACCTATAGTGGTATATCCATGGCTCACGCTCATGTATTGCGTGAGAGTTGAAAAAGTCTGAGAAAATGAAAGTGTGAAACAATTGCTTGACTTTTCATCGGGGTTGTGCATGATATAAATATTTTGTGTGGGGAAGATGGAGCATAGCCAGACCATATGATATTGTAGGGATAACTTTCTTTTGCCATTATATTTTGAAGAGATACAATTGCTTTGCTAGTATGCTTGAAATATTATTGTTTTTATGTCAACATTAAGCTTTTGTTTTGAGTCCTACAGATCTGAATATTCATGCCACAATAGAGCATATTACATGGATAAATATGTTAGGTAGCACTCCACATAAAAAAAATTATCATTTACCTACTCGAGGACGAGCAGGAATTAAGCTTGGGGATGCTGATACGTCTCCAACGTATCTATAATTTTTGATTGTGTCATGCTATTATATTATCTGTTTTGGATGTTTTATATGCCTTAATATACTATTTTATATTATTTTTGGCACTAACTTATTATTCTAGAGCCTAGTGCCAGTTTTTGTTTTTTCCTTGTTTTTGAGTATTGCAGATATGGAATATTAAACGGAGTCCAAACGGAATAAAATCTGTGGAATGATTTTTTCTGGAAGGAAAGAGATCTACCAGGCTTGGAGTGCAAGGCAAGGACTCTGCCAGGAGGTCACAAGCCAGGGGCGTGGCCGCCCCCCTTGCCGTGCCTAGCAGGCTTGCCACCTCCCGGCAGGTCTCCTAGCCCTCATCCTCGTCCTATAAATACTCAAATATTCCCCCAATAACAAAAAGTGACATGCAAATACTTTTCCACTGCCAGAAGCCTCTGTTCCCGAGAGATCCAATCTTGGAGCCTTTTCAGGTAATCTGTCGGAGGGGGATTCGATCACGGAGGGCATCTACATCAACTCCATTGCCCCTCCGATGATGTGTGAGTAGTCCACCACAGACCTACGGGTCCATAGCTAGTAGCTAGATGGCTTCTTCTCTCTCTTTGTGCTTCAATACCATGTTCTTCATGATCTTCATGGAGATCTATCTGATGTAATACTCTTTTGCGGTGTGTTTGTCAAGATCCGATGAATTGTGGATTTATGTTCGGATTATCCATGAATATTATCTGAGTCTTTTTTGAATTCTTATATGCATGATTTCACATCTTTGCAAGTCTCTTCGAGTTATTGGTTTGGTTTGGCCAACTAGATCGGTAATTCTTGCAATGGGAGAAGTGCTTAGTTTTGGGTTCAATCTTGCGGTGTCCTCACCCAATGACAAAGTAGGGGTAGCGAGGCACGTATTGTATTGTTGCCATCAAGGGTAAAAAGATGGGGTTTTCATCATATTGATTGAGTTTATCCCTCTAAATCATGTCATCTTACTTAATGTGTTACTCTGTTCTTCATGAACTTGATACTCTAGATGCAGGCAGGAGTCGGCCGATGTGTGGAGTAATAGTAGTAGATGCAGAATCGTTTCAGTCTACTTGACATGGACGTGATGCCTATATGCACAATTCATTGCCTTGAATATATTCATAATTATTCTCTTTTCTATCAATTGCTCGACAGTAATTTGTTCACCCACCGTGATAATTTCCTTCAAGAGAGAAGCCTCTAGTGAAACCTATGGCCCCCGGGTCTACTTTCGATAATATATTTTCAGATCTATAAACCTAAAATACCAAAAATACCTTGCTGAAATTTATTTACTTTTTACTTTCTGCAATCTATTACATCTATATCTAGTCGATCTAATCCTTGCAAATAACCATGAAGGGATTGACAACTCCTTTATAGCGTTGGGTGCAAGAGTTTGATTGTTTGTGTAGGTGCATCCATTGGTGACTTGCTTGTTCCTCCTACTGGATTGATACCTTGGTGCTCAACAACTAAGGGAAATAGTTATCTACTTTCTTGTATCACCCTTTCCTCTTCAAGGGAAAACCAATGCACACTCAAGAGGTAGCAATCCTCCCCTGCCGATAGAGTGCAGCGCCTAGCGAAGCCTGAGCTCGATGGAGGGGAAGGTATCGTGCTCCGCGACCGCCTTCTTCTCAGCAGCGGCAAGGGTATTCTCCCTAGCATCCAGTTGGATCGTAACCTGGAAGATGTGTTGGGCGTGAGACGCCTGGGCTTCTACCACCTCCTTCAGCTTGGCCAGACGCTTGCAATCTGCACTTTCGTCAACAGTCACCTGGGACAGCATGGAGTCATGATCGGAGAGCTTCGCCTCGTGGGCCTTGAGGTCGTCCTCCCGCTATTGGAGCTGTTGTGCATGCATGGCTTGCTCCTCCTGAAGAGCTTTCAGGTTGGCCTCATCCTCGCCGTAGTTCTCCACGGCGGACGCTGCTTCGGCCAACGCCGCGTCGCAGGCCGCCTTGGCTTCGGTGGCCCCCTTCCTCCTCTCCGCGATGGCAGCCTTGGCCTGACCCCAGGCCGTCCTGGTGTCCGTATCGGCCTGGAGCCACCCAGAAATAAGCCACAGGCATGCCCTCGCGAGGCACCAGTCGGCGTCTTGGAGGTTGGTCCAGATCCGGCCAAGGGAGATGTAGGCATCACCCAAGGCCCCGGGCTTGATCAAAGGGCCGTAGTTCGCGAGCATGAGATCCTGACCAGGAGGCGGTATCGGCGTGTCAGCGGGTGCTGTAACCAAGGGGGCACTAGCGTGGCAGACTTGGGGCGTTGGAGGCTCCAGGTTCACCTTGGGCACAACGAGGGCGGACGATTTCATAACCTACTGTCCCATGAGGGCTGGCTCCTCTTGAAGCTGCGTCACAACGTCCTCAGGGACGGATTCCGCGAGAAGGGGGCGCGAAGTCGCCCCCTCCACCGGTGTTGAGGTCGCCACGGCCGCGACAAGGAGTGCCGCCTCTTGAGCCTCCGCGCCCTCGTCCCCTGGTCTCTCGATCAGCATCGGCAAGGCGCCAGGAGTGGGCATCACACCCATGTGCCCGGGTGCGGTGTTGCCGGGGCACCCAAGGGTTGTGTTCGGTTGGCGCGTTGCGCTTCAGCGCCCGCCGTGACCGCGGACAAAGACTGATGCTGCCTTCTGGACAAGGGGCTCCTTTGGCTCAGCGCTCGCCTTCTTCCTCTTTGGCACGTCGTCGCCCCTGGCCATCGAGAGAAGGAGCCGTGAACACATGTGCAATCTATAATTAACCAAAGGCGAGTTAGGTTACTTACTCCTCATACGCAATCCACTTCCTCTTCTTATCTGCCTCGGCGAAGGTCAGAACACCCCTGCTCTTCTTCGGCATGGACTTGGACGCTCCTAGGAGACGAGTGGGGTGCTCCCTACGAGTCTCGGCGTGACGCTGCCGCCTGGAGAGGTGAGGAGGTCGCCCTGAGGGGCCATGGCCAGAGAGGCCACATCTGCCCCAGCAGCGGCCGCCCAGCCTTTCGGCTGCACCTCGGACGGGGATGAGACCGGCGTCTCAATTGCCTTACTAGGGTGTGGGAACTCCTTTGGAGGAGGCACGGCCGCATGCTTCCTTGGGGTCGCTGCTACCCCACAAGTATAGGGGATCGCAAAAGTTTTCGAGGTTAGAGTATTCAACCAAAATTTATAGAGTCGACACAAGGGGAGCCAAAGAATATTTGAGAGTATTAGCAGTCGAGTTGTCAATTCAACCACACCTAGAGATAAATATCTGCAGCAAAGTGATCAGTAGCACAACAATATGATAGTTTGATAGCAGTGGTAATAGTAACAGTAGCGGTAATAGTAGCAGCAATTGTTTTGTAGCAAGTGCAGTAGTAACAACAATAATAGTAACTGAGCGAGAATAACAAGTGGAAAGCTCGTAGGCACTGGATTGGTGTATTCGTTGGATGATATTCATCATATAACAACCATAACCTAGGGCGACATAGAATTAGCTCTAGTTTGTCAATGTAATATAGGCATATATTTCGTATATAGATATGTGCTTATGGAAAAGAACTTGCATGACATCTTTTGTCCTACCCTCCGTAGCAGCAGAGTCCATAAGGAAACTAAGGGATATTAGGGCCTCCTTTTAATAGAGAACCGGAACAAAGCATTAACACTTAGTGAATACATGAACTCCTCAAACTATGGTCATCACCGTGAAGTATCCCAAATATTGTCACTATGGGCTTGACGGATCATAACACATAATAGGTGCATATGACTAGGCAAGATCGGATCAAGAACATAGATATAATGACGATAACATAAACGGTTCAGATATGAAATCATGGCACTCGGGCCCTAGTGACAAGCATTAAGCATGGCAAAGTCATAGCAACATCAATCTTAGAACATAGTGGATACTAGGGATCAAGCCCTAACAAAACTAAGTCGATTACATGATGAATCTCATCCAACTCGTCACCGACCACCAAGCCTACGAAGGAAATACAACTCCCGATGGGGAGCATCATGGAATTGGTGATGGAGAAGGGTTGATGATAACGAAGACTGAAGATTCCCCTCTCCGGAGCCCCAAACGGGCTCTAGATGTGGCCTCCCGAGGAAGAACAGCAGGTGGTGGTGCCTCCATATCGTGAAACGCGGTAATTCTTTCTCCCTGATTTTTTTTCAGACATTTGTGAATTTATAGCGTTGGAATTAGGGTCAGGGGGCCATGAGGTGTCCACCCTCCACCAGGCCGCGCTAGGGGGGTCTGGCGGGCCCTGGTAGAGGGTGGGCACCCTGGCCCCCCTCTTAGGTGGCTTCTGGCTCCATAATTCCTCATACATTCCAAAATAAATCTCCAAAAAGTTTCGTCCATTCCGAGAACTTTTATTTCTACACAAAAAACAACACCATGGTAGTTCTGCTAAAAACAACGTCAGTCCGGGTTAGTTTCATTCGAACCATGCAGATTAGAGTCCAAAGCAAGAGCAAAAGTGTTAGGAAAGTAGATACGTTGGAGACGTATCAACTACCCCAAGCTTAAACCCTTTCTTGTCCTCAAGCAATTTAGTTGACAAACTGAAAGTGAGAAACAAAAACTTTTACGAACTCTTTTTTTCTTGTTTACATACATATGCTTAAGTAGCAACCAGGTTTTCAGCAAAGATCATGACTAACCATGTCAACGGTAATTCTTAAAGGCTATATTAACTCATATCAATGACACAAGCAACTAGCAAGCAATAATAAGATATCTTAAGTGCAAACATTTATCAAAACGATCGTGATATAATATGACAATAGTGGTATCTCGCTAGCCCTTTCTAAGATCGCAAAACATAAATGCAGAGCACCTCCGAAGTTCAAGCAGCGATTAAACATTGTAATTCATGGTAGAAAAGAGTCAGTCATGATGCATCCAACATTCACTATACACAATGCATGAGGATGACAATAGTGCTTTTAGATCTGGCGCTTATTTTTAGAAGGTGATGACTCAACATTAAAGTAAATAAATGATTCAATGACACCACAGGTGTTTGAACTTGCTAAGAATCAATTTGGTGCTAAAACTTGCGGCATACATTGAACCAGTGATAAAACTTGGCTTGGACGTGCATCTACGGTGCTAATCACATTATCTATACATACATCATGCTGACGAGGCGCGCCAACGTGGCGTGGGACCCAATGTCAGTGACCGGACGGTGGGGACGGATATGGGGCCTAATTTTTGCGAAAAACACCTTATATTTGACTTTTTCTCAGAAAAAGCATCTCAATCCTTTTTCCTCAAATAACCCTGAAATGTCACTATGACAATTGGGCCCCACCCAACAGGACACAATACAACAAAGGCAAATGAGGACGCAAAATAAATTAACTTATTTAAGATAATGTTTTTGTAATTATAAGAAAATATTGAAGATAATGCTCATGTAATTCCAAAAATATATTCTTATTTAACATAATGGTCATGTAATTCTAAATTTATTATTATTTAAAATAATGTTCATGTAATTCTGGAAATACAATTTAAAAGAACGTCAATCTTATCCTGTCAAATACTAAATTATTTTTTAGAAATATTTCTATAGTTAAAATATTTTTTACAAAATATAATGATTTTCGTAAATTATAAAAAAACTTGCATTATTAATGTATTCAGAAGGATATTCATGTATTTTTAGCCTGTATTCATGCATTCAAGTAAATATTCATGTACTAAGTTTACAAGTAATGTTTATTACTTAAAATATTATTCATGTATTTATAAAAAATAACAAGAATTAATGAAAAGTATATTACATAATTAATTAGTAATACGAATTATAATTGTCTTTATGAATTACAAACACTATCATGGTAAATATGGGTTGTGATCACTGCAGTCCATTTAAGCCTCATCTGGTTCCCTTTTTTTGGGACAAATATGGGTCACAGGGTTTAGCTATCCTAGAAATATAGCAAGCTTCACTTGGCCGGGTGGCTAACACCTTCGGCTTGTTAGGTGTTACCTGTTTGAATCCCTACTTTTGCACTTTTCCTTTTTTGTATTGTTTCTTAACGGGTGTGCCTCACTATATTTTTCAAACAAAATCAAGGGTCTCCTTTCTGATGAATTTTTTCAGTTTTTTTGCAAGAACCCATGTCGCACATTCATCCCTGCCTTTCTTCTCATCGACGGTGGATCCTACTCCATGTTGGCGGGCCTCGTTAGCACGCTGAGCGTATACAAACGTGATTAGCACTGTAGATGCACGCCCAAGCCAAGTTCTGTCACCGGTTCAATGTATGCCGCAAGTTTTAGCAGCAAACCAACTTTTCTTGTCAAGTTTAAGCACATGTGGTGTCATTGACTCTAAAAAATAGTCCCTTCGCAGAGGGAAGCATGGATTTGCAGAGGTGCCATAACTCAAGGATTAAATAAGAGATAAGTATAATTTTGGGAGGTACACCGTTCCTGTCAACGTTACGACCAAGAGCTATCAATATCTTTAATGTTAAACAAATTAGCGGCGGTTCCCAAGCGATAAAAGTAAATGTTTACTCCCCCTCCACCAACAAACACACTCCACGGCGAGCCGAATCCATGGGTACCATCTAAACCAACAACATTCCTAGGGGAGTTTTGTTTAATTATTTGCATTGATTTTGATTTTGGGACTCGGGATACCTATTACCGCCCTTCACGTGCAAGGACGAGTGAATAAACACTCATCATGAGAGTAACCCGCTTAACATGGAAGATACTGACCACCCCTTGTCGCTCCATGAGTGGTCCAGGCACACAAAACAGATGTTCATTTGTAATTTTTAGAGGTGGCACATGCAAATTTACTTGGAACGGCAAGGTAATACCGCATATAGGTAGATATGGTGGACTCATCTGCAATAACTCTGGTTTAAGGGTTTACATGGTTAGGTGAAGGCTAGAAAATAGGTTGAGAAGCGGCTAGCTAGAGAGCGAATATGGTCATAAACATGCATTACGAATAATAAACATTGAATGCTATCATGAGTAGGATATGGACACCATGAACATGTTGGGGAACGTTGCATGGGAAACAAAAATTTCCTATGCACATGCAATATCTATCCATGGTGATGAGCATCTACGAGAGGGTGAGTGGATCTACATACCCTTGTAGATCGCTAAGCGAGAAGCCATAAGAAACATGGTTGATGTAGTTGAATCTCTTCGCAATCCAAATAGTTAGTCGTCCCGCGATCTGATCACGATCCATCCCGATCTAGTGCCGAACTGACGGCACCTCCGCGTTCAACACACATACAGCTCGATGATGATCTCCGCCTTCTTGTTCCAGCAAGAGGGAGCGCAGAGGTAGATGATTTCTCTGGTAGCACGATGGCATGGCGACAGCGGTGGTGGAACTATTCCGACAGGGCTTCACCTAAGCACCGCCGAATCTAGAGGGAGACGATCTAGTGGGGAGAGAGGGGTGCATGGTGGCTTAGGGTTGGGTGCGGATGCCCTCTCTCCCCTCCAATATATATAGGAGGGAGGATAGGGGTCGGCGCCCCTAGGGTTTCCCCTAGGATTCGGCCAAAGGAGAGGTCGAGGAGTCCACCTCCAATCCTACTCCAAGTAGGATTCTAATCCTACTTCGATTTCCTTCCCCCACTTTGGGGTCTCCTTTCTCCACACCCCAGCCGCATGGGACCTTAGGGGCTATATTGCCCAGCGCACTAAGGGCTGGTGCACCACTCCTAAGGCCCATGTGGCCTCCCAAGGTGGGTGGATCCTCCCGATGCCCCCCCCAAAACCCTTCCGATACCCCCGGTACACTGCCGGTAATACCCAAAACTTTTCCGGAGACCAAAACAGGACTTTCTATATATAAATCTTTACCTCCGGACCATTCTAGAGCTCCTCATGACGTTTGGGATCTCATTGGCGACTCCGAACAACCTTTGGTCACCATCATACATAAGTCAATACTACCGAAACGTCATCGAACGTTAAGTGTGCAGACCCTGTGAGTTCGAGAACTATGTAGACATGACCGAGACACCTCCATGATCAATAACCATTAGCGGGACCTGGATGCCCATATTGGTTCCTACATATTATATGAAGATCTTTATCGGTTAAACCTCTATGTCAAGGATTCAGTTAATCCTGTATGTTGTTCCCTTTGTTCTTCGATATGTTACTTGCCCGAGATTCGATCGTCGATATCTCTATACCTAGTTCAATCTCGTTATCAACAAGTCTCTTTACTCGTTCCGTAATACATGATCCCGTGGCTAACTCATTAGTCACTTTGCTTGCAAGGCTTGTTGTGATGTTGTATTATCGAGTGGGCCCTGAGATACCTCTCCGTCACACGGAGTAACAAACCCGACACTTGATCCATGCCCACCCAACAGACACCTTCGGAGATACCTGTAGAGCATCTTTACAGTCACCCAGTTATGTTGCGATGTTTATATAAGTATAAACTTCGGAGATACCTGTAGATACTGGGATTGGATAGGGTGAGAAAATTCTAACATATTTTTCTCCCCCTACTTTGGTATTCTCCCCTTGTTTATATAAGTATAAACTTTGATATTCTCCTCTCCCCCTAAATTATATCTCCCCCTTTGAATAAGCATGTATCTCCCCCTTTAGCTTTGAAGCTTTGGTATTTTTTCTCTTTGGCATTAATTGCCCAAAAGGTTCGATATAGGGTCAGATATAGGGATCATTGATTAAGAAGGGATCCTTGAGAACAAGAGTCATAGAATGTAGGATTCATAGAATATGAAAATCATTGGAAAAGTGAGGGAATCATTGAAAATAATTTATCTCCCTTTGGCTAAATTGAGAGTTTGTAGAACTTCTCCTTGAAGTTAGGGATCCTTGAATTTATTTATCCCCTTTTTTGAATAAGGGGATCATCAAAGAATTAAAAATATCACAGAAGGATCACAAAGATTTACAGATACAAACACGGACTAAAAAACAATACTAAGTCGGTGGATCCAAGACAAACTAATCGATGGTACCGATATGATGTTATGGAGCTTATCTGTTGAATCGGTATAACCGAGTCCTTTGTATCGGAGGCTCCGAGGCTAAAACAAAAACTTGGCAATGTTTGAGAAACTTGCAAATGTATATATATTTAAAAAAATTGTAACAAAGTGTCAAAAGGATTTTAGAAACAAAATGCGAAGAATTTACAAGAAGATATGAGCTAGAGGGAATTCGAATGGTTCCAAGAAATCTTGCTAAATTAGAGAATGAACCAGACAAGATTCTTAACTAGATGTTGGGCAGTGACTAGGTCACCTATATTAGAGTATATTGACTTAGGATCCAAGCAAGAATACTTGATAATAGGTCATACTCATCGCTAAGCTCAAAATGGGGTGACCATATTTTCGATTAAGCATTTTAATGTCTTCATATCACTTGAGTTGCTTTATCTCATGAGTTGGAGCAAAGCCTTTTTCAAGGATATGAGTTCATACCTTTGAGAGATGTTGTTGACGTAGCTTGTAGGTGAACTTTATGAGGATGCTCGAAGTTGATGAAGATCATCTTGAGTTGGGAGAAATCCTTGTTGTTTTCATTCACTTTTCACCTACATAGGTTAGTCACGCAAGGAAGAACATGATATATCCAAATGACTAGATATCAATTGTGAGTTGATACCAATTGAGAAATATATGGCAAGGATATGTTTTGTTGTCTTCTTCCTTCCATCATGAAATAGAGGTTGCAGATACTTGGTCATGGTTAGATTGCTTAAGATATGAGTTGATGGCAATCTTATGGAGTGTTGTTCTTCCAAGTACCTACAAAAGGGTTAGATGCAAGACAAGGGAGCATAGAATTCCAAGATATATGATATTCAAGATAATAATAGCATGGAATGGTTAAGAAAGCTCATTCCCTTGAATGCATCCGAGTGAGCTTATCTCAAGTTTGAAGCATCAATGATGTTCAACTCACTCCTCAAATGACAAAACATGTTTTCATCAAGTGGCTCAGTAAAGATATCGTCCAATTGCTTGTTAGTACGAACATGCTTAAGATTAATATCTCCTTTGGCAACATGATCACGAATGAAATGATGTCGAACTTGAATATGCTTGGTTCAAGAATGTTGCACAGGCTTATGACCAATCTTAATAGCATTCTCATTGTCACAAAGTATTGGCACATTTTTAACATAGTTTCCATAATCTTTAAGCGTTTGTGTCATCCATAATAATTGCGCACAACATAATCCACTAGCAATATATTCAGCTTCGATGGTAGATAGAGATACCGAATTTTGTTTCTTGGAAGACCAAGACACAAGAGATCTACCAAGAAATTGGCATGTACCCAAGGTGGATTTTCTATCAACCTTGTCACCGGCATAGTCCGAGTTGGAGTAGCCAACAAGGTTAAAGGAAGATCCCTTGGGATACCAAATGCCAAAGTTTGGTGTATGTATCAAGTATCTCACAATGGGTTTCACAGCCTTACGATGACATTCTTTAGGCATAGCTTGATATCGGGCACACATGCACACATTAAGCATAATATCGGGGCGGGAGGCACATAGATATAGCAATGAACAAATAATTGATCGATAAACCTTTTGATCAATCGGTTCACCCTCCTTAGTAAGGTCATCATGCCCACTAGTGGGCATAGGAGTTTTCATACCTTTGCACTCTTGCATGTTGAACTTCTTGATAAAGTCCTTGGTGTACTAGTTTGAGAGATGAATGTACCTTCTCTCATTTGCTTTATTTGTAGACCAAGAAAGAATTTCAGATCACACATCATAGACATCTTTTGAGAGATGAATGTACCTTCTCTCGTTTGCATTATTTATAGACCAAGAAAGAGTTTCAGCTCACACATCATAGACATCTCATACTTCTCTGACATCAACCTTCCAAATTATCACTAAATTGTGGGTTAGTAGATCCAAAGATAATATCATACACATAAATTTGGCACACAAATAATTCACCATTAACTCTCTTTGTGAATAAGGTTGCATCAGTTTTGCAAATTTCAAAACCTTTTTCAATGAGAAACTTTGTTAGGCATTTATACCAAGCATGAGGGGCTTGCTTAAGAACATATAAAGCTTTGTGAAGTTTGTAAACGTGGTCAGGTTTCTTAGGATTTACAAAACCAGGTGGTTGCTTAACATAGACCTCTTCTTCAATCTCACCATTTAAAAATGCACTTTTAATGTCCATTTGATAAAGCGTGGTATCATGGTGATTGGCATAAGCAAGAAGAATTCGAATGGCTTCTAGTCTAGCAATGGGGGCATAGGTCTCACCGTAGTCCATACCTTCGACTTGCGTATATCCTTGGGCTACGAGACGAGCCTTGTTGTGTACAACTTGACCATCTTCATCTTGCTTGTTCCGAAATACCCATTTCATGCTGATGATGTTTTGCTCGTCCTTGGGCTTCTTCACGAGTGTCCACACTTTGTTACTCTCAAAGTTGTGAAGCTCTTCATGCATAGTGTTCACCCAATCCGCATCTTCAAGAGCTTGTTCAACCTTCAATGGTTCAATGCTAGCGATGAAAGATAATGCTCACAAAAGTAAGCTAGGCGAGTTTTAGAGCAAGTGAACATCCATGTTTGTATATCACCAAAGATTTGGTTTAGGGGGGTGGTTCTTGGTCAATTGTGCTCAAACTCGAGGTAGCTTGGGCTTGTTGGTTGGTGGAGCTTCTTCTTCATCATCTCCTTCATATCCGCTGTTGTTGAAGTGTTCATCTCCTTGAGGTGGTGGTGAAGGAGGTTGTGGTGGATCTTCATGATGTACTTCCTCATCCCCTTCATCTTGTTGTGTACCACTTGCAGATGCTTCCATGTCATTTTGTCGATAGCCTCGATCCAAGGTAGGAGCTTCCAATTGGGTTGATGAAATACTTTCCATTACCTCCATGGGACGAATCTTGCCAATGGGAAAATCTTGGATAGCTTCTAAAGGATCTTTATCACCTACATCATTTGGCAATTGTTCGACTTGCGAACCATTAGACTCATCAAACTTCACATCTACCGTCTCTTCAACTTTTCGAGTGAAGTTGTTGTAGACATGGTAGATGTGAGAGTTTGATGCATAACCAAGTAGGAACCTTGATGATATTTGGGAGAAAATTTAGCACGACGATGCTTATCACGAATGTAACACTTGGAGCCGAATACCCGAAAGTATCCAACCTGGGGTTTGTTCCCGGTGAGAAGCTTGTATGTTGTTTTACTGAGAAGCCTGTGCAAGTAGAGTCGGTTTGTGGCATGACATGCTGTTTCCACGGCCTCTACCCAAAAGTGTCTTGGCATTTTGTATTCGTCAAGCATCGTTCTTGCCATCACAATGAGGGTTCGGTTCTTTCTCTCAACAACTCCATTTTGTTGAGGCATGTGCGTAGCTGAGAACTCATGTGAAATACCCTATTCGTCAATAAAGGTATCCACATGGGTGTTCTTGAACTCCAATCCATTGTCGCTTCGAACCTTCTTGATCTTCACATCAAATTGATTTTGCACTTTGCGTGCAAAGTTCTTGAAGATATTTTGTACCTGCGACTTATCTTCAAGAAAGAATACCCACGTAAATGTGGAAAAATCTTCAACTATAACTAGACCATAAGAGTTTCCACTGAGACTCTTGTAAGCATTGGGACCAAAAAAATCCATATGAAGTAACTCGAGTGGTCTCGTAATGGTCATGATGTTTTTGACCAGATGACTTCTACCTACTTGCTTTCCTGCTTGACAAGCACTACAAAGCCTACCTTTGTCAAAGATAACATCTTTAACACCAAGAATGTGATCGCCCTTGATAAGCTTATCTAGATTGCGCATGCCTACATGTCCTAGCCTTATATGCCATAGCCAACCTTTAGATGATTTTGCAATAAGACAAGTATGAGGTTGGGCCTTTTTAGTGAAATCTACAATGTATAGATCACCTCTACGAATACCGGTAAATAAAAATTTATGATTATCAAATCAAAACACTTGGCAATCTACTTTGGTAAATAGCACATTGAAACCGAAGTCTTCTAGTCTAGATACGGAAAGAAGATTGTAGCCAAGGGATTCAACAAGCATCACATTTTGAATAGAGCTATCATGAGATATGGACACCTTACCAAGGACAAGTACATTACCCTTAGAGTTTTCTCCAAAGGTCACGTACCTCCCAGGACCTTGATTAGGCGTGATCTCTTGAAACATTCCATTATCACCAGTCATGTGATCCGTGCATCCACTGTCGAGAATCCACTCTTTTCCACCGCACATGTAATCCTTGAAGTTTGCCATTAGACTTAGATTATTCATGATCTTTTCATGCTTGATTAGCCATGTTCTTCATTATCATCATTTGGTGGAATCTCCTTGTCATAGAAACCAAGAGACTCGTTAGAATCGTAACCATGACAATGTTCAAGTTTATGAATGTGAATGGCTTCAATAATAATGTTGTTGACAGTTGTGATATCTCCTTTAGCACGCATAAGATCATGAAGCTCAAATAGGCATTTATGAAAGTTTCGATCACTAGGCTTCATTTTGTGAAAAGCAATAGTTTTATGAAGAATTTCATCAAGATTACTTAATGTAAGATTTGGATATCGTTTCTCCAAATCATTCCACAGAGTGTAAGAACATGCAAAGTTCTTCAATTTAGAAAGCAAAAATCTTGGTAAACCTCTAACAATTAGATTGACAGTTCTAAGGTTACCAAGCATGTCAATTTCCTCTTCATGTGTGGGATGCAATTCATCAATGGGGAGCACATAGGGATTTTCAATATGTTTTATCAAATAGAATTTGTCAAATAGATCAATCATGGCATTCTTCCATCGACTATAGTACTCTACATCAAGAATGGGCAACCTACAGTGCAAAATCTCCACATAGACACATCCATCTTCCTTCACGGTGATGAAACTAAAGCAATGGAGACCAACGCTCTGATACCAATTATGGGATCACTAGAAGAGTATGTCTAGAGGGAGGTGAATAGACTACTAGCAAGAATTTAAAATCTACACAGGCTGCAAGGTTAAGTGTCGACAGATTTTAGCATATATAGCAAGTCTAGCACACCCTACACATGCAAGCAATCAAGTATAGTAGAGGAATGTAAATACATTACACATGAAAGTAAGAAATAGAGATAGGGAGAACAAACACATGAAGGACACGAAGATTTTTTCCATGGTTCCAAAAGGTGGTGCAATCGTACGTCCACGTTTATGGAGTCTTCAACCCACGAAGGGTAATGGTCGCGAGAGTCCACGAAGGGCTCCACCCATAAGGGTTCACGAAGGAGCAACCTTGACTATTCCATAACGGCTTCCATCCATGAAGAACTAGCCTCACTCGGGGTAGATCTTCACGAAGTAGGCGATCTCCTTACCCTTACAAACTTCTTGGTTCACTATACAACACGAAGTAGGAGGCTCCCAAGCGACACCTAACCAATCTAGGTGGCACCACCCTCCAAAAGGTCATAGGCTTGATAATGTGGATGAACTCCTTGCTCTTGTGCTTCAAGATGATAGGCTCCTCAACACACAATCACTCTCTCACTGATTTGGCTATGGTGGAAGAGATTGATTGGGTGGAAAGCGACTTGGGGAGGCTAGAGATCAAGATTCATATGGTTGGAATGGAATGGCATGATCTCAACACATGAGTAGGTGGCTCTCTCTCAGAAAATCAGTTGGTATGAGTGGGGATCTGTTCTAAGTGCTTCTCTTGCAAGTGAGTGGTGGTGGAGGGGTACATATAGGCATCTCCAAAAATCCAACCATTACACCTTAAGTGACCAACTCGGTGACATCGATGTGTGAATCTCGGTGGTACCGAGTTGCTCCAAAGCTAGCAACTTTTGAATCTCGGTTGCACCGATTAGGTGACCAACGGTCAAATTGCCAAACTCGGTGATGTCGATTCAAAAACCTCGGACGGACTGATTTTGTGAAATTGGGTAACGGGAAATTGGCAACCCAAACTCGGTGGCACCGAACCAGAATCGGTTGCACCAAAAGGTTAGGGTTTGGCTTGAGTCTGTCTGAGTCTGGGAATCGGTGGCACCGAGTGGGAGTTGTTGGTTGCTCCGATTTTGAGTGTTTGGCTTTGGACAAACTTTTGTGGAAGAGCTTGTGAATGTTTTTGGTCACTATCACTTGTGCACGTATGAGCATTTTGTTCACCAACAGTACCTTACCCCCTTTTAATAGTATTGGCTTTCCTATGGACTCAAAGTGATTTCTCACAAAGTAAAATGTAGAGTCATGTTCCTCGAAGCTTTTCCAATTCTATTTTTTCTCATTCTTCTTCATGGGGATACTCTCCACAACCCTTTTTTCCAACCCATCTCTCTCTATGAATTTATCTGAAATACACTAGATGAAAGTATTAGTCCAAGAGACAATGTATGTTCTCATGAATTATCAAAACCACCAAGGGAGAATATTGTACTTTCATACCGCCGAATCAAGAAAAGACCAAGGGAGGAAGTGATCTAAGCATCAACGCCCACAAACTCCTTTGTGTTCTACCCGTGATCTCATGTACGCATAGACCTAGCCATGATGCCACTGTTGGGGAACGTTTCATGGAAAACAAAAAAAATCCTACGTAGACGCAAGATCTATCCATGGTGATGAGCATCTATGAGAGGGAGATTGGATCTACATACCCTTGTAAATCGCTAAGCGGGAAGTGTTAATAAACGCAGTTGATGTAGTAGAACATCTTCGCGATCCAAATCGCTAACCGTCCTGCAATCCAATCACGATATGTCCCGATCTAGCGTCAAACGGATGGCACCTACATGTTCAGCACACGTACAGCTCGATGACGATCTCTATCTTCTTGATCCAGCAAGAGGGGGCAGAGAGGTAGATGAGTTCTCTGGCAGCACGACGGCATGGAGACGGTAGTGGTGGAACTATTCTGACAGGGCTTCGCCTAAGCACCGTCGAATCTAGAGGGAGACGATCTAGTGGGGAGAGAGGGCTGCATCATGGCTTAGGGTTGGGTGCGGCTACCCTCCCTTCCCTCCAATATATATAGGAGGGAGGCGAGGGCCCGGCTAACCTAGGGTTTCCCCTAGGACTCGGCTAAAGGAGAGGTGGAGGAGTCCACCTCCAATCCTACTCCAAGTAGGATTCCAATCCTACTTGGATTTCCTTCCCTACTTTGGGGTTTCCTTTCTCCACACCCCAGCCACATGGGCCCTTAGGGGTTGGCTTGCCCAGCACACTAAGGGCTGGTGCACCACTCCTAAGGCCCATGTGGCCTCCCGGCATGGGTGGCCCCTCCCAATGCCCCCCGGAACCCTCCCGGTACCCCGGTACACTACCGGTAATACCCGAAACTTTTCTGGAGACCAAAATGGGACTTCCTATATATCAATATTTACCTCCGGACCATTCTGGAGCTCCCCCTGACATTCGGGATCTCATCCGGGACTCCGAACAACCTTCGATCACCACCATATGTAAGTCAATACTACCGAAACGTCACCGAACGTTAAGTGTGCACACCCTGCGGGTTCGAGAACTATGTAGACATGACTGAGACACCTCCACGGTCAATAACCAATAGCAGGACCTGGATGCCCATATTGGTTCCTACATATTCAACGAAGATCTTTATCGGTTGATCCTCTATGTCTAGGATTCAGTTTATCCCATATGGTGTTCCCTTTGTTCTTCGGTATGTTACTAGCCCGAGATTCGATCGTCGGTATCTCTATACCTAGTTCAATCTCGTTACCAGCAAGTCTCTTTACTGGTTCCGTAATACAAGATCTCGTGGCTAACTCTTTAGTCACTTTGTTTGCAAGGCTTGTTGTGATGTTGTATTATCGAGTGGGTCCTGAGATACCTCTCCGTCACACGGAGTAACAAATCCCAGTCTTGATCCATGCCAACCCAACAGACACCTTCGGAGATAATTGTAGAGCATATTTATAGTCACCCAGATATGTTGTGATGTTTGATACACACAAGGTATTCCTCCGGTGTCAGTGAGTTGCATGATCTCATGGTCATAGGAACAGATACTTGACATGCAGAAAAGTTTAGCAATAAACTGACACGATCATATGCTATGTTCATAGTTTGGGTCTTGTCCATCACATCATTCTCCCAATGATGTGATCCCGTTATCAACTGACATCTCATGTCTATGGCTAGGAAACCTTGACCGTCTTTGATCGCGAGCTAGTCTACTAGAGGCATACTAGGGACATAGTGTTATCTATGTATCCACACATGCATTTGAGTTTCCAATCAATACAATTATAGCATGGATAATAAACGATTATCATGAACAAAGAAATATAATAATAACTACTTTATTATTGCCTCTAGGGCATATTTCCAACAGAACATAAATATCATGAAGGCTATGTTGATTTTGATTCCACTACATGCGTGAACATGTGCCAAGTCAAGCCACTTGAAACATTCAGAGGAGGATGTCATATCATCATACAACATCACAACCATTTTAATGCATGTTGACATCTAAGATAAATCATTATCCACTCCTAGCTATTTGAGCATGGCATGAACCACTATAATCTCTAATTGTCATTGCGAACATGTTCAATCATAATGTGTTGAATCATGGATAATAGGTTAAACATATTTACAAAGACAAGAACAAGTTGAGTTCATACCCGCTTTTCTCTGCCACAGTCAGTTCATCAAATATCGTCATTATTTCCTTTCACTTGCACAATTGAATGATATGAAAATAATAATAGTGCAAGTGTGTTGTGGACTAAGCTGGAATCTGCAAACATTTTATTCAAGAGGAGAAGACAAAGTAATATGGGCTCAGTGTTAGATCAACGATAAAGCATATGAGCACCACTCAACATTTTCATCGTGGTCCTCTCCTTGGTATGACTCGATAAAAGAAAAAAAGAATTTTAGAGAAACATACTGAAATATTTTGGAGTTTTTAGTTTTTCTTTAAGAAAGCAAACACGAGAAGGAAAAACAAAAATGAGAAAAACTATTTACACGGGAGGACTCCCAACAAGCAAAAGAAGAAATGAGAAATATTTTTGGGTTTTCTTTTAATACTACAACTAACTGAACTGAAAAGAAAAACCGAAATGAAACAACAAGTATTTTTGGATTTTCTCAAAGATTTTCAAACACGCAAGAAGAAAACGGGAAAAATAAATCTAGCATGGATAATACAATGAAAGAGTGTGAACACCGACAACTGAAATGAAATGTGTGAACATGAATGTAATGTCGGTGGGAATACGTACTCCCCCAAGCTTAGGCTTTTGTCCTAGCTTGGTGATCACCATCCATAATAGTTGTCCAGTCCCATGTTGAAGTGAGGTGGCGGAGGTACCTCAGCATCCCACTCCTGGGGCTCCTCCTCTGCTGCGGCCTGGTTATTCCGGTAGGCAATGATATCATCTGGCATAATTTTGTATCTGTTCCTGGCAGCAGAATCAAACAAAGCAGGTGCATGCAACACAATAACATCACGGGTTAGGATGCTAGATACCATATTATAGCGAATATTATGAAAGAGGTCATACTCATCAATAAAGTGGTGATCTCGCAACAACCTGTGATCTAGATAAACCTTGGGCAAAACATAATCATGAGGGCGCATCTGGACTCCTAAACAATTCGCTAAACGAGTAGCATAAATGCCATCATGTATCTTGCCCTTACTCTTGTTAAGTTGTAGGCGTCATGCAATGATATCTCCTAGGCTAAAAGTGTGATTATTATATAATTCACGTTGCAAAATGGCGAGGTCCAGATCACTGAGTGCACCGACCTTTTCCTTAGCAGTTAAATACTTAGAAATGAATATAGCAAAGGAGTGCACAGAAGGAAACTGCAAACTAGTGGCAGTGGTTTTCGACACGCCTCTTCCGTCACCCACTTTCAAAATGAGGAGAAAGTCCTCAAACTTTGCTGGTCTAGGCTGTCTTAATTCCCCGTCAGAAGGAATCAGACGTATGTCACAAAAGTCAGTGAATGGTATCTTGTAGTTTTCAGCATATAGACTAAACTGGACCTTAGGAGGGTTATTCCTACTCAAGAAATTGAAAGTTTGCACAAAGGAATTTGGGAGGATCTGGTACTGGTTCTACTTTTCTATGGGGAAGTTGGTCAGCCTATCATTGTCAGTAAATTGAGAAAATTCTTGATAGAAATCGGCTTCCTCCATAAAGGGAACATGTGGCTATTCACTTCTTCCTTCCTCGGAATGTGTAGGTCACTATGAGACGACTCCCCATTAAATCCCTTAGCATTCTTCTTGGAGGAGTACTTCCTAAAGAAATTCATCTTATTTTCTACAAATAAAATTCTAAAAAAGTTAGTCCACAAAAATTTGTTAACAAAACTAAATAAGATTGATAGAAACTACTCCTAGGGATGCATAGAGGCCATATCAAGCATTCAAACTACTTAGAACTCTAAGAATTCAACATGCAAGCTCATCTACAACAACACCTAGAGTAGCCAATTATTCTGAAAATAAACCACTAAATCATAAACTAATTGGAGCAATGGGGGAGTTACATACCGAGAAGCAATCCTCTAAAACGGTTTCGGAAATAGAGCTTTGAGCAAAGAGATCGAAATCCATGGGTTCTTGAGCAAGAACATGAGGGAGAGACCAATGGTGAGTTTTTTCAGGGGTAGGAGATGACATGGGGTAAAGGGCTAAGTGAGGGGACCCACCCTCTACCAGCCCACGCCAGGGGGGTCTGGCTTGCCCTGGTGGAGGGTGGCCACCAGGTGCACACCCCTCTAGTCTTATTTGTTCTAGAAATTCATAAATAATTAGAAAAAAAATCATGTTAAATTTTCAGGGCATTCTGAGAACTTCTATTTGGGTCATTTTTATTGCACGGGAAAAAACAAAATATAGGATAAACATGGCATTTTATTTTATTTAACTAAGAAAAACAGAAAACTAAAAGTGGATACAGAGAGTTGTGTCTACTAAATTCATCAACTTCATACCTCTCGAAAATGATTCATTAATAAGGTTGATCAAGTCTTATTAACAACCACTTTCAATTAGCATGCAACCGAAGAACTTCCATAAAACACTAGGTTACCTCAATGGGGATAGGCATATCACCAATCATAATAATATCATATTTATTTTTGACAGTAGGTGTAGGTAATTCAAAGCTTCCAATAATGAGTGTCGAAGAATTTTCAATAACATTCACACCATTCACTTGGAATTGTTTCTTCGGAAAGTGAACAGTGTGCTCATTGCCATTGATATGAAAAGTGACCTTGCTTTTATTGCAATCAATAACAGCCCCTGCAATATTCAAGAAGGGTCTACCAAGGATAATCGACATGTTGTCATCCTCGGGCATCTCAACAATAACAAAGTCCGTTAAGATAGTAACATTTACAATAACAACGGGCACATCCTCACAAATACCTATAGGTATGGCTGTTGATTTGTCAGCCATTTGCAATTATATTTCATTAGGTTTGAGTTTATTCAAATCAAGTATTTAATATAAAGAGAAAGGCATAACACTAACACCAGCTCCTAGATCACACAAAGCAGTTTTGACATAATTTCTTTTAATGGAGCAAGGTATAGTTGGTGTTTAGGGGTCTCCAAGTTTTTTAGGTGCTCCATCCTTAAAAGAATAATTGGCAAGCATGGTGGAGATTTCTACTTCAGGTATCTTTCTTTTATTAGTAATGATGTCTTTAGCATAAGGAGGCATCTTTAAGATATCCGTTAAGCGGGTACGCAAAAAGACTGGCCTAATCATTTCAGCAAAGCATTCAAATTCTTCATCATCCTTCTTCTTAGATGGTTTATGTGGTAAAGGCATGGGTTTTTGAACCCATGGTTCTCTTTCTTTACCATGTTTTCTAGCCACAAAGTCTTTTTATCATATCATTTATTTTTAGGTTGTGGGTTATCAAGATCGATAGCAGGTTCTATTTCCACATCATTATCTGGTTCTTTATAATCACTAGGTTGAGTATCCTCATGAACATAATTATCATTATCATTATCACTAGGTAGATGTTCATTGCTAGACCGAGTTTCAACATCAGAAATAGAAACATCATTATTATCATCAGGAGGTTTTTCTATCTCAGGTTCACTAGAAGCATGCAAAGTCCTATCATTTTTATTTTTCTTCTTCTTCTTAGAAGGACTAGGTGTATCAATATTAATTCCTCAAGAGACTTGTTCAATTCTTTTTGGATGACCTTCAGGATAAAGAGGTTCTTGGGTCATTCTACCTCCTCTAGTTACTACTCTAATAGTATGATCATTCATATTATTATTCATTTCATCAAGCAATTCTCTTTCAGATTAAGCAACTTGTTCTAATTGAGTTTGAACCATAGAGGCATATTTTCCTACACCTCTAACATCATTACCGATTCTAAATAACAAGTCACTCAAGCGAGCAATCATATCAAAATTATATTTCAAGTTTTTGAGAACATTTGCATTGAAGTGCTCTTATTTCATAATATAGTTATCAAACTCATATAAGCATTGACTAGGATGTTTATTGTAAGGGATATCACCTTCATCAAACTTTAATAAATAATTTACCTCTACCACCTATGAAGGTGGTGGTGTGTTGAGCCCATGTATTTCTTCAATAGGTGGTAATTTGTTAACATCCTCATCCTTAATACCTTTTTTCTTCATACATTTCTTTGCCTCTTGCATATCCTCGGGACTGAGAAATAGGATACCCCTCTTCTTTGTAGTGGGATCAATTGGTGGTTTAGGGAGAATCCAATCATCATAGTTCTTCAATATATTATTCAATAGTTCCTCAGCTTGTTTAACAGATCATTCTCTGAAAACACAACCAACACAATTATCTAGGAAGTCCCTAGAAGCATCAGTTAGTCCATTATAGAAGATATCAAGTATTTCATTTTTCTTAAGAGGATGATCAGGCAAAGCATTAAGCAATTGGAGAAGCCTCCCCCAAACTTGTGGGAGACTCTCTTCTTCAATTTGCACAAAGTTAAATATTTCCTATAAGGCACCTTGTTTCTTATGAGCAGGAAAATATTTGTCACACAAGTAGTAAATCATATCCTAGGGACTACAGACACAACTAGGAGTAAGAGTATTGTACCATATCTTAGCATCACCCTTTAATGAGAAAGGGAAATAATTTGAGAATATAATAGTAGTGAATATTCTCATCATGAGCAAATAGGGTGGCTATATCATTCATCCTAGTAAGGTGTGCTACCATAGTTTCAGTTTCATAGCCATGAAAAGGATCAGATTCAACCAAAGTAATTAACTCAGGGTCAACAAAGTATTCATAATCCTTACCGGTAACAAAGATAGGTGAATTAGAAAACTTAGGATCACATTTTATTTTAGAATTCAAAGTCTTTTCTTTATACTTGCATAGTAGTTTCTTAACATCATTTCTATCCTTACAAGCAAGAATCTCTCTAGTTATTTCTCCATCTAATGCATAACCTTTAGGTATCTTAGGCATTTCAAATCTAGGAGAGCTAGGACTATTTGGTGTTTCACAATCATCAGTTTCAAAGTTCTCATTAGTTTGAACAAATTCAATGATTTCATTCTCTTTAGCTCTAGCAATTTGTTCGTCGAGAAATTCACCTAATGGCATAGTATTACCAAGCATGGTACTAGAATCATCATAAGCATCATTCATAGCAGAAGGTGCATCATCAATATCAGGATTAATAGCATGTGGTGGTGCTGCAAGTTTACTCATAACAAAAGGTGAATCAAGTGCAGAGTGTGATGGCAGTTCCTTAACTCCCCTCATCTTAGAGGAAAAAATCTTGGTTTTGGTATCCTTCGGATTCTTCATAGTGATAAGTTGATATAAACCCCAAGTGACTCAACAAATATAGCTATGTTCCTTGGGAGTGGCGCCAGAAAAAGGTTTTGATAACCCACAAGTATAGGGGATCGCAACAATTTTCGAGGATAGAGTATTCAACCCAAATTTATAGATTCGACACAAGGGGAGCCAAAGAATATTTGAGAGTATTAGCAGTTGAGTTTTCAATTCAACCACACCTAGAGATAAATATCTACAGCAAAGTGATCAGTAGCATAGTAATATAATAGTTTGATAGCAGTGGTAACAATAACAATAGCGGTAACAGTAACGCCAATAGTATTGTAGCAAGTGCAGTAGTAACATCAGTAGTAGTAACTTAGCGAGATCAATAAGTGGAAAACTCGTAGGCACTAGACCGGTGTATTCGTTGGATGATATTCATCATATAATAGTCATAACCTAGGGCAACACAGAACTAGCTCCAGTTTGTCAATGTAATGTAGGCATATATTCTGTATATAGTCATGCGTGCTTATGGAAAAGAACTTGCATGACATCTTTTGTCCTACCCTCCGTGGCAGCGGGGTCCATAAGGGAACTAAGGGATATTAATGCCTCCTTTTAATAGAGAACCGGAACAAAGCATTAGTACTTAGTGAATACATGAACTCCTCAAACTACGGTCATCACCGTGAAGTATCCCAAATATTGTCACTATGGGGTTGATGGATCATAACACGTAATAGGTGCATATGACTAGGCAAGATCGGATCAAGAACATAGATATAATGATGATAACATAAACGGTTCAGATCTGAAATTATGGTACTCGGGCCCTAGTGACAAGCATTAAGGATGGAAAAGTCATAGCAACATCAATCTTAGAACATAGTGTATACTAGGGATCAAGCCCTAACAAAACTAACTCGATTACATGATGAATCCCATCCAACTCCTCACCGACCAGCAAGCCTACAAAGGAATTACTCATTCCCGGTGGGGAGCATCATGGAATTGGCGATGGAGAAGGGTTGATGATGACGAAGACTGAAGATTCCCCTCTCCGGATCCCCAAACGGGCTCTAGATCTGGCCTCCCGATGAAGAACAAAAGGTGGCGGTGGCTCCGTATCGTGAAACGTGATAATTATTTCTCCCTGATTTTTTTCCGGAGATTTCTGAATTTATAGTGTTGGAATTAGGTTTGGGGGCCCACGAGGTATCCACCCTCCACCAGGCCGCACCAGGGGGGTCTCGCACGCCCTGGTAGAGGGTGGTCACCCTAGGTCCCCTCCCAGGTGGCTTTCAGTTCCATAATTCCTCATATATTCCAAAATAAATCTCCAAAAAGTTCTATTCCATTTCGAGAACTTTTATTTCTGCACAAAAAACAACACCATGGTAATTCTGCTGAAAACAACGTCAGTCCGGGTTAGTTTCATAAGAATCATGCAAATTAGAGTCCAAAACAAGAGCAAAGGTGTTAGGAAAAGTAGATACGTTGGAGACGTATCAGTCGCCTGGCCAGATGCTCGTGTGGTCTGGGGGCAGGCCCTGGCCTCCTAAGGGCTCTGGCGAATCGCGGGGAGTCTGCGACTGGGGGCTTGTAGGTATCGTCGTCATCTTCAAGGTCGCGGAGGAGCTTGCTCTACGACGGGGGGGACACCTCCTCTGGGTCATCGTCCTCAGTCTCCTCCAAGTCTTCCTTACCGTTCGTGTCGCCAGAGGACACTGGCACGGGGGAATTGGGGTGCTCGGATGGCATGAGCCTCAGCTCGTCGAAGGCGGGCATGGCAGCGACCAGCTCCCCCGTGTCATCGCGGCTGTATAGCGGGGCATAGGCCTCAGGGAGGTCCCCCGGATCGCTGGGGAGCAGGGTAGCCAAGACACTGTCCAGCTCCTCGCCTGTCAGGCTCGTGGGCCAGAGCCTAATGTCGTCCTCCACGCCCTGGTACTCCCACATGGGCTTCGACTGTGACTCGAGTGGCGCCAGGCACTGCATCAAGAACTCCTTCATTAGCATCGCCCCGGTCATCTTCTTGGCCTCCATATCCGAAGAGATCCGCTCCAAGACAGGTTTCGCCTGGGGATCGGTGAGCTTCATGGAGCCCCACGTGAGGGTCTTCTCGGGCAGCTCCGTCAGGAGCTCCAGGCGCGGATCGAGGCCTCGGGTATCTAGGAAGACATAGTGGTGCCTAAAGCCTTCCACCTTCTTCCCGGACTTCAAGAGCACCTTCCCGCTCTGGACCATGATGAAGGAGACGCACGCTAATCGGTGTGTGCTTCGTGGAGGCATAGGCTGAAGTAGTGGCGAAAGAGGGCCACTGTGGGCCTCACGCCTACGAAAGCCTCGTAGTAGAAGGCGAAGACAGACGGGAGTAGGATGGAATTAGGCTGAAGATGGAGGGCCTGGATCCCATAGTGCTCAAGGATGGCGGTGAAGAACCCCGAGAAGGGCGAGACGAGCCCAGAGAAGATGCTATGGAGGAAAAAGGGGTAGGCTGTTTTCTCCCGGGTGTGTGGCTCCATAGAGCCGCACCAGATCAAGGTCTGACCCCACTCATTGGAGTCTCCCACCGTCAACGAAAGCATTGGGGTGAGGTCCCCCTCCTTGTCAATGGTGGATGCCATGAGTGCCAGCAAGGGGGAAGAGGAGGACGAGGCCTGAGCCTTAGGCTTCGACTTCCCAACGGGCACCATATGAGGAATCCTTGAGGTTTAGAGAGCGAGAGGAAGGACGACGCTGCGCCAAGATCTGGAGGAGGTTCTCGCGAAGGAAAGGGGATCTAAGCAGAGGAGCAAAAGGTCAAGGAAGAAGAGCAATGATGGCTCTAGAGTGGGCGCCATGCTTTTGCCAGCCTGGGCAGTTGCTGAGGCGACATGAGAGTGGAGGCGCCTGCGTCCTACCACGCGCCACACGTCAAGCCTGGTCCACAGGCGATTGGGGGCCCACGGTGTTTTCGCCCTTCTCTCCTTGCCCCACGCCTCAAAGCCAGACCTGGCACGCCTTGGGCCGGGGGGATACTGTTGGCGTTCTGGGATCGGGGTACCCAGATCTGCCTGCCTGTGGACCAGCGCGTGGCCCACCTCGACGGCCCGGTATGGCCTAGCATCAAGCCCGAAAGTCAAGACCCTCGTGAGAGCCCCGGTCTCGCGAGGTGAACAACGCCAAGACCTCCAGAGGAGTGTCTTCCCAATGCTGCCTCCCAAGGAGCAGAGATTTCTATGCAGGTACATGGCCTCATAAGGCTACGATGACGTGAGCCGTGACGACCGAGGCCAGGTAGGCGCCAGCACGCGTAGAGGGGGACAGTTTCCTATTCTGTGCTAAGGAGGCAAGCACGTGCGCGGGTTCCCAAGGAATCCCCCAAAGGTTTCCATTCTGGTGCAACAAGACCAAGACCATGAGCTCGGCAGGACGGGTGTCATCAGCGAGCCCACCTCTACATCACACCCAGAAGCTTTGCAGGCGAAGGCTACTTCCCACCAGGATAAGATGTACCTCTTGTCCCCTTTCAAAATTGGTCATTGTGGGATCCCTTCCCTCCTATGCGATAAGGGAAGTGGACCATGGCCACTATAAATATGGACTAGCCTCCACCGTAGAAGGGGTCGATCGATCCATCCTCACCCTAGAGCCCTTGTGAGGCCGCTCAACCACTGTACTAGTTCATCCTCATCCTCCTCGTGAGGCTAATCCACCAAAAGCAGGAGTAGGGTCTTACACTGCAAGGTGGCCCGAACCTGGGTAAATATCTATCTTCATCTTCTTGCCCGCTCGCCCACATTAAACGAGGCTTGGCTGTGGGGTGGCGAGCATGAGGCTAGAGCTGGTTGAGATCTTCGCACATACCCAGAATTCGAACCTTATTGGGTCTGCAGAGCCTTGATTCCGACACAATGCATGGCATGGAAATATGCAGTGCTAGGCGTGAGCTAACGCAAGACTACACATTGCTGACGAGCGGGAAAACATCTCATGATTTTTTCCAGGTCTCGGGCTTCTACCGGATAGATGAAACGGATGGAAAAGTTCCATGTTCATCATGCTAGGGGCATATGACAAATGAATAGACACAATATTCAGATTCATGGGATTTTTCTAAGCAACTTTCATATATAAATTATTTTCATCCGAGTTATAGATTATTTTATATTAATTTTCAAAGTTTTATTAATATTCTGAAATTAAGATAATTGTTTTAATTCGAAAATTCTAATTATGACATCAACCTGACGTCATCATGACATCACCAGTCAACTCGACTGTCTCAGGTCAAACCTGACAGTTGGGCCCCACCTGTCATAGACAATGGGTTAAACAGAGTTTAATTAATTCTAATATTTTATTAATTAGCACGAGGGCACATGTCATACTCTGTTTATTAAATAGAGTGATTAATTAGTCTAATTAGAGATGGGACCCAATGTCAGTGATTGTTAGTGGTTTTAGTTAGTGTCTAGTTAATCGCTACAGTGACCGGGCCCGGTGTCAGTGGCTATTTAGGGCGGGGTTAGCTAGCTAATGATGGGGGTCCACCCTATCGGTAACCCACCGTCTGTTTGAGCGCGCCGGCGATGCTCCGACGAGGGTCAGAAGCGCTGGCATGGCTCGGAAATGGTGTTTCGGCCATTCGAGCGACGCGACCTCCTACGGGACGCTAGCGGTGGTGCACATCGATCTACGCCGACAGCAGCACTGGTGGGGATCGATACGTGCGTCGGTGATTGGCCGTGGCGGCGGATGGACACCGGCGATGCCTACGACGACCAAATGGATGGCCGCCGGACCTTACGAGTAGTGGGCAACACGGCAGAGCCGTTCCTCCTAGCAGCGCAAGCAGGGGACGGTTGGAACGAGCACACCATCATTAACGACAATGGTGTCCGATCGGCGACGGCGACGACTACAGCAGGGGAGAGGTGGCAGAGAGCACGGGGCGGTGGCTTGAGCAGCAAGCGAAGCAGCAGCACGAGCGTGCGTGCATGTTTGGGCACCACAGGGATCAACATCATGCAGCAGGGGCTCCAGCGAGCTGCGGTGGTAGAGGTTGTGCGCGGCGAGGGGGGCAGAGGAGCGGGGGGATGCCCCGGGGCTCACCAGCGTTGAAGAGAGGAGGGTTAGCGAGGCTCGGGGAAGCGGCTTGGGGAGGAGGTGTTGGAAATATGCCCTAGAGGCAATAATAAATTAGTTATTATCATATTTCCTTGTTCATGATAATCATTTATTATCCATGCTATAATTGTATTGATTGGAAACTCAAATACATGTGTGGATACATAGACAACATTGTGTCCCTAGTGAGCCTCTACTAGACTAGCTCGTTGATCAAAGATAGACAAGGTTTCCTGACCATAGACATGAGTTGTCATTTGATAACAGGATCACATCATTAGGAGAATGATGTGATGGACAAGACCCAACCATAAGCATAGCAGTTGATCGTGTTAGTTTATTGCTACTCCTTTATCCATGTCAAGTATCTGTTCCTACGACCATGAGATCATGCAACTCCCGGACACCAGAAGAATTCCTTGTGTGTATCAAACGTCACAACGTAACTGGGTGACTATAAAGGTGCTCTACAGGTATCTCCAAGGGTGTCTGTTGGGTTGGCATGGATCGAGATTGGGATTTGTCACTCCGTATGACGAAGAGGTGTCTCTAGGCCCACTCGGTAATACAAAATCAAAAGAAGCTTGCAAGCAATGTGACTAAGGAGTTAGTCACGGGATCTTGTATTACAGAATGAGTAAAGAGACTTGCTGGTAATGAGATTTAACTAGGTATAGATATATCGACGATCGAATCTCGGGCAAGTAACATACCGAAGAACAAAGGGAACTGCATACGGGATTAACTAAATCCTTTACATAGAGGTTAACCCGATAAAGATCTTCGTAGAATATGTAGGAACCAATATGGGCATCCAGGTCCCACTATTGGTTATTTATGGTTCACAAGTATAGGGGATCTATCGTAGTCATATCGATAAGTAGGAGTGTCAAACCCAACAAGGAGCAGAAGGAAATGACAAGCGGTTTTCAATAAGGTATTCTCTGCAAGCACTAAAATTATCGATAACAGATAGATTTGTGATAAGATAATTCGTAACAGGTAGCAAGTAACAAATGTAGCAAAGGTGCAGCTAGGTGGCCCAATCCTTTTTGTCTCAAAGTTCAAGCCTGGACAAACTCTTATATAAAGCAAAGCACTCCCAAGGACACATGGTAATTTCCGTCAAGCTAGTTTTCATCATGCTCATTTGATTCGCGTTCGTTACTTTGATAGTTTGATATGTGGGTGTACCAGTGCTTGGGTGCTGCCCTTACTTGGACAAACCTCCCACTTATGATTAACCTCTCTCACAAGCATCCGCAACTACGAAAGAAGAATCAAGATAAATCTAACCATAGCATGAAACATATGGATCCAAATCAGCCCCTTACGAAGCAACGCATAAACTAAGGTTTAAGCTTCTATCACTCTAGCAACCCATTGTCTAATTATTACTTCCCAATGCCTTCCCCTAGGCCCAAATAATGGTGAAGTTTTATGTAGTCGATGTTCACATAACACCACTAGAGGAGAGACAACATACATCTCATCAAAATATCGAATGAATACCAAATTCACATGATTACTTATAACAAGACTTATCCCATGTCCACGGGAACAAACGTAACTACTCACAAAGCATCTTCATGTTCATAATCAGAGGAGTATTAATTATCATAAAGGATCTGAACATATGATCTTCCACCAAGTAAACCAACTAGCATCAACTACAAGGAGTAATCAACACTACTAGCAACCCACAGGTACCAATCTGAGGTTTGAGACAAAGATCGAAAACAAGAGATGAACTAGGGTTTGGAGAGGAGAGGGTACTGATGAACATGTTGATGGAGATTGACCCCCTGTCGATGAGAGGATCGTTGGTGTTGACAATGGCTTTGATTTCCCCCTCCGGAAGGGAAGTTTCCCCAGCAGAACAGCTCTGCCCAAGCTCTAGATTGGTTATGTCCAAGTTCTGTCTCGAGACGGCGATGCTTCATCCCGAAAGCTTCCTTATGATTTTTTCCAGGTCAAAACCCTCAATATAGCAGAAGATGGGTGTAGGGGGCCTGCCAGGTGGGTCACAAGCCCTCTAGGCACGGCCAAGGGGTGGCTGCGCCAGGCAGGCTTGCCACCTCCTGGTGGCCCCCCTATGGTATTTGTTTCACCCAACATTTTGTATATATTGCAAAATAATTCTCCATACCTTTTCAGGACTTTTGGAGTTGTGTAGAATAGGTCTCCCAGATTTGCTCCTTTTTCAGTCCAGAATTCCAGTTGTCGGCATTCTCCCTCTTCATGTAAACCTTGTAAAATAGGAGAGAAAAGGCATAAGTATTGTACCATAATGTGTAATAACAACCCATAATGCAATAAATGTCAACATAAAAGCATGCTGCAAAATGGACGTATCAACTCCCCCAAGCTTAGACCTCGCTTGTCCTCAAGCGAAAGCTGAGATCGATAAATATGTCCACAAGTTTAGAGATAGAGATGTCGACAAAATAAAATACGGACATGAGGGCATCATGATCATGTTTAGAGCAGCAATACTTATTGGTACATGATTCCTTATACTAAAGTAACAATTCATTCACAAGATAAAGTATGAACCAAGAACTCTATTGACAAACCAACAAACCATGCTCTCAGTCATTGAAGCAATTAGCAATTTATCATAACATCGGAAAGAGTCAATATAAGAGCTTGTAAAGCAAATCCACAAACGCAATCATCTTTTAGTCTTCCATAATTGCTCACACTCATGTGGTACCCATGAGATCAAAGCTTCAATCGGACACAGAGAAAGATAGGGGCTTACAGTTTTGCCTCCCAACTATTCACCTCAAGGGTGATATCAACAATAATAACTCATGATCACCCACATCTGAGTGGATATATGCGTCTAGATCATTCTTCAACACATAATGCTTGCCAAGAGCAAAAGGTGAAATATAGGAAGTGGTCAAGACCACCATGACTCTTGCATAAAGATAAGTACTAAAAAGGTAAAAGTAACTGATAGGCCCTTCGCAGAGGGAAGCATAGGTTGTCATGCGCTATTTGTTTTTGGATGCGCAAACCCTTAATGCAAAGGACCGCAGTGTTGTATTGCCCTTTGTGATAGCAACATTTATTATGCAATCTGTCGCTTTTATTTCTTTACTATCACAAGTTCGTACAACACTTATTTCCCTTACAATAAAGATCAAACATATTTAGGAGCAATTCTTATTGCTTTATGCACCGATGACAACTTACTTGAAGGATCTTATTCAATCCATAGGTAGGTATGGTGGCCTCTCATCGCAAAACTGGGTTGAGGGTGTCTGGATGCACAAGTAGTATCTTTACTTCGGGCAGAAGTTTTGGCTGATATGGGGTGGAAGCAAGCGTCACATGCTAAAGAATCTATAATCATATAACTTCTATTCGGAAATAAGAAAGCATGACCCATTATATTGTCTTCCTTGTCCAACATAAAATTCTTAGCATATAATATTTGAATGAGTTCTCACAATAATAATAGATGTCCAATATAATATATTTATATGTGAACCTCTCTTTCTTTATTACTTCCTTTCAGTTTCAGCAATGACCAATCTATATTTTTCAACTCACAACAAATTTTAGTCGACATCCTTCTTATATGTGAAGTCATCACTCCCCATAAGATCATCATATATACTCTTTGCTTTTATTCTATACTTCTTTTATTTCTTTTTCTCAAGATCATAGCAGCAAGCAAAGCCCTGAACTCAAAACTACTTTTTGTTATATAACTCTCGGACTCACTTACATATGGGGAACATAAACCAAAACTCAAAGCTAGATCATACCAATGACCAATCGCTATGTTTGTCAACTCCCAACAAATATCAACCGACATACTTCTTATATGTAAAGTCATCACTCCCCATAAGATCAATATATAAACTCTTGCTTTTACTCTATTCTTCTTTTATTTATTAATTATTTCTCAAGATCATAGCAAAAAAGCAAAGCCCTCACATCAAATCTACTTTTTATTATATAACTCTCAGACTTGCTTACATAAGGGGAACAAAAAGCAAAAACTCAAAGCTAGATCACACTAAAATTTTATTCTACCAGATAAAGACAAAATCAAAAGGGTCGAACTAAGAAAAACAAGAAAAGGAAAAGGTGATGATGATACGATACTGGGGCACCTCCCCCAAGCTTGGCACAAGCCAAGGGGAGTGCCCATACCCATGTGTTTAGATGTCCTTCTTCAGAGGTGATGGTGGAGACGTAACTTTAAGCTTGTTCAATTTCCTCTTAAGCATAAAATTTTGTTCCCTCAGGTCATCAACTTCTTGCTCGAGCTTCAATATCCTTTGACATAATTCTTCCTTGCTCTCTTGTAGAAAACGAGAAGGGGTAAATAGGACCTTAGGTTTTCTTCTTGGTTTGGGAGCCTTGATTTCCTGAACTCCACATGCATATCTCCTGGTTGAGGAAGAGGGATCCCTCCTTCGTCCGAGCTTTCTTATTCATACTTGCCTTCTTGTTCCTCCTCCGAGAATAATCCAAAAGGATCTAGGCCCCCATATAGCTTGGGATTGGCAAGATAATGTGATATAGCTCTCCCCATCGGACTCTTGGGATGACATCTTGCTCTAAGTCTGCTGCAGAAAACAGCTCAAAACGAAAACATGAGGTATTGTCGTGATACAAAAGTCCAAGCCTTCGGGAGATTATATAATGAATTTTTGCCGACCCGAAGGAGTGTACCACATGAAAACGGAATCCGGAGGGCGCACGAGGTGGTGGCAACACACCTAGGCACGGCTAAGGGGTGGCCGCGCCTGGCAGGCTTGTCACCTTCTCGTTCATCTTTCAGACTACTTTTAATTTTCCTAATTTATTAAATATTCCAAAACTGAGTAAAATTGCTATTGGGAAAGTTTTGGAGTCGATTTACTTACCGTACCACATACCTATTCCTTTTCGGAGTCAAAAATGTTCCGGTAGATCTCCCTCATATATTCCTCCAGAGTTATGGTATTAATAATATTGGTTTCAACATTTATGGGAGTACCTGAGATATAACGTTTGATTCTTTGCCCGTTTACCACCTTCGGATTTGTGCCTTCGGCATTGTTAATCTTGATGGAACCGGAACGATACTTCCTTGACAATGTAAGGCCCTTCCCATTTGGAGAGAAGTTTTCCTGCAAAAAATCTTCAACTAAAATTGTATAACAAGACATGGTCACCTACATTGAATTCACGCTTTTGTATCCTTTTATCGTGCCATCTCTTAACTTTCTCTTTAAACAACTTGGCATTCTCATAGGCATGGGTTCTCCATTAATCAAGTGAGTTGCTGTCAAATAACCTCTTCTCACCAGCAAGTTTGAAATCATAGTTGAGCTCTTTGATTGCCTAATAAGCTTTATGATCTAGTTCTAGAGGTAAGTGACATGCTTTACCATAAACCATTTTATACGGAGACATACCCATGGGGTTCTTCTAAGCAGTTCTATAAGCCCATAATGCATCGTCAAATTTCTTAGACCAGTTCTTTCTAGATCTGTTAACAGTCTTTTGCAAGATCAATTTAATTTCACTATTGCTCAACTCTACTTGACCACTAGACTGAGGATGGTAAGGAGATGCAATTCTAGGATTAACGTCATACTTAGCAAGAAAATTACGGAAAGCACCATGAATCAAATGTGAACCACCATCAGCCATTAGATATCTAGGGACTCCAAATCCAGGGAAATAAATTCTTTCAGCATCTTAATAGAGGTGTTATGATCAGCAGTACTAGTTGGAATAGCTTCTACCCACTTAGTAACATAATCAACAACAACTAGAATATGAGTATATCCGTTGGACGTTGGAAAAGGTCCCATATAATCAAACCCCCAAACATCAAATGGTTCAATAACAAGAGAGTAATTCATAGGCATTTTGTGATGTCTACTAATATTGTCAATTCTTTGACATTCATCACAAGACAAGACAAGACAAACTTACGAGCATCCTTGAATAGAGTAGGCCAATACAACCTAGATTGTAATACCTTATGTGCAGTTCTATCTCCAGCGTGGTGTCCTCCGTATGCCTCGGAATGACACTTCTCTAGGATCTGTTCCTATTCATGCTCAGGTACACAACATCTAATAACACCATCTACTCCTTCTTTATAAAGGTGTGGGTTATCCCAAAAGTAATGTCTTAAATCATAGAAGAACTTTTTCTTTTGTTGGTATATGAAACTAGGTGGTATAAATTTAGCAACAATGTAATTAGCATAATCAACATACCAAGGAGCATTACGCGAAGTATTTATGACAGCTAGTTGTTCATCAGGAAAGCTATCATCAATAGGTAATGGGTCATAAAGAACATTTTCTAACCTAGAGAAGTTATCCGCTATGGGGTTATCAACACCCTTTCTATCAACAATATGCAAATCAAATTCTTGTAGCAAAAGGACCCACCTGATAAGTCTAGGTTTAGCATCTTTCTTTTCCATAAGATATTTAGTAGCAGCATGATCAGTGTGAATAGTTACTTTAGAATCAAAAATATAAGGTTTGAACTTATCACAAGCAAACACAACTGCTAAAAATTCTTTCTTAGTGGTAGCATAGTTTCTTTGAGCACTCTCTAGAGTTTTGCTAGCATAATGGATAACATTTAATTTCTTATCAACTCTTTTTCCTAGGACAGAACCAACGGCATAGTCACAAGCATCACACATAATTTCAAAGGGTAGGTTCCAATCAGGTGGTTGAACAACAGGTGCAGAAATCAAGGCGTTCTTAAGAATTTCAAATGCTTCTACACAATCATCATCAAAAATGAATGGAATGTCTTTTTGCAAAAGATTAGTTAGAGGCCTAGAAATCTTAGAGAAGTCTTTAATAAACCTCCTATAGAAACCAACATGACCAAGGAAACTTCTTATACCTCTGATATCCGTAGGACACGACATTTTTTCAATAGCATCAACTTTAGCTTCATCAACTTCAATACCTCTTTCAGAGATTTTGTGTCCCAAGACAATACCTTCATGAACCATAAAGTGGCTCTTCTCCCAATTCAAGACAAGATTAGTTTCTTTGCATCTCTGCAAAACTCGATCAAGGTTGCTCAAACAATCATCAAAAGAAGTTCCGTAAACGGAAAAATCATCCATGAAAACCTCAACAATCCTTTCACAGAAATAGGAGAATATAGCAGTCATACATCTTTGAAAGGTAGCAGGTGCATTGCATAAACCAAAAGGCATATGTCTATAAGCAAAGGTAGCGAAGGGGGAAGTAAAAGTGGTCTTCTCTTGGTCCTCTTTTGACACATGTATTTGAAAGAAACTAGAATAACCATCTAGAAAGCAAAAATGTGTGTGTTTAGATAGTCTTTATAGCATTTGGTCAATAAAAGGTAGAGGGTAATGATCATTTCTAGTAGCTTTATTTAATTTCCTAAAATTAATTACCATTCTATATCCTATAACAATTCTCTATGGGATCAATTCATTTTTATCAGTAGGAACCACGGTAATACCTCCTTTCTTAGGGACACAATGAACGGGACTAACCCATCTACTATCAGTAACAGGTTAAATGATACCTGCCTCCAGAAGCTTTAATATTTCATTTCTTACCACTTCTTTCATTTTAGGATTTAACCATCATTGGTGATCAACAACTGGTTTAGCATCAGGCTCCATTTTGATTTTATGTTGACATAGAGTTGGGCCAATGCCCTTGAGATCATCAAGAGTATATCCAATAGCAGCACAATGCTTCCTTAAAGTTTTCAATAATCTCTTTTCTTCATGATCTGAAAGGTTAGCGCTAATAATAAAAGGATATATTTTCTTTTTATCAAGATAAGCATATTTCAGAGTATTCGGTAATTGTTTAAGCTCAAACACGGTATCACCCTTGGGTGGAGGAGGATCCTCAACTATTTCAACAGGCAAGTTGTGTCTCAAAATAGGAAGCTGATCAAAGAAAATGTTATCTATTTCATTCCTTTCATTCATATGCATATCATTTTCATGGTCTAGCAAATATTGTTCTAAGGGATCAATAGGAGGCACAGCAATAGAAGCAAGACCTATAATTTCATCCTTACTAGACAATTCTTTATCATGGGGTTGTCTACGAAATTTAGAGAAATTGAACTCATGAGACGAGTCCCCAAGACTTACAGTAGCAGTTTCCTTCTCACAATCTATCCTGGCATTAGCGGTATATAAGAAGGGTCTACCAAATATAATGGGACAAAAATCATCTTGTGGGGAACCAAGGACAAGAAAATGAGAATGATATTTTATTTTCACACACAAGACTTCAACATCTCTAATAATCCCAACTCGTGTTATAGTATCTCTATTAGCAAGCTTAATAGTAACATCAATTTCCTCTAACTCAGTTGGTGCAAGATCATTCATAATTTCTTTATATAAGGTAAAGGGAATTGCACTAACACTAGCACCCATATCACATAAGCCATGATAACGGTGATCTCCTATTTTAACAAAAACAATAGGCATTCCAACAATGGGTCTATGTTTATCTCTAGCATCAGGTTTAGCAATTCTAATAGCTTCATCAAAACATTGAATAACATGCCCATCAATATTATCAACCAAGAGATATTTAACCATAGTAATACCAGGCTCAACTTTAATTTTCTCAAGGGATGTAGGTGTTCTAACACAGCTCTTACGAACCACGGTTGAAGCTTTAGCATGTTCCTTTATTCTAACAGGGAAAGGTGGTTTCTCAATATAAGCAACAGGAATAACAGGATCTACATTATAAGTAATAGCTTCCTATTCAACTTTAATAGGTTCAATTACTTTCACTTCAATGGGAGGATGATATTTAAACCACTTCTCCTTAGGGATATCAACATGAGCAGCAAAAGATTCACAGAAAGAAGCTACTATCTCAGAGTCAAGTCCATATTTAGTGCTAAATTCGCGAAAAGCATCGGTGTCTACGAAGGATTTAACACAATCAAACTTAAGGTTCATACCTGACTCCTTACCTTCGTCGAGTTCCTAATCTTCAGAGTTGCGTTTAATTCTTTCCAATAAATCCCATTTGAAGTCAATATCCTTCTTCATATAGGAACTAGCACAAGAAGTATTGAGCATGGATTGATCATTACGAGAAAGCCGAGCATAAAAATTTTGAATAATAATTTCTCTTGAGAGCTCATGATTGGGGCATGAATATAACATTGACTTAAGCCTCCCCCAAGCTTGAGAGATTATTTCTCCCTCACGAGGCCAAAAATTATGGATATAATTCCGATCACGATGAACTAGATGCATAGGATAGAGCTTCTAATGAAATTCCATTTTCAATCGGTTGTAGCTCCATGATCGAATATCATCACATAGCATGTATCATGTCAATGCCTTCTCCTTAAAAGATAAAGGAAACACCTTCTTCTTGACGTGATCCTCGGGCAGACCTGCAAACTTAAATAATCCACAAACTTCATCCACATAGATTAGATGTAAATCAGGATGTAGTGTTCCATCTCTTGCATAAGGATTAGCCATTAGTTTCTCTATCATACCCAAAGGAATTTCATCATAAATATTTTCAGTAGGTTCAATAAGTTGAGGGACAACTCTTTGTGTTTCCGGTCGAGGTGAAGATACCCCGAACAAGCCCCTCAAAGGATTACTTTCCATAGTAACAAGTGACAGTAAATTTCAGCACACTATATAAATTTTTCCATACCAAAGGCGCTTCACTCCCCGGCAACGGCGCCAGAAAAGAGTCTTGATGACCCACAAGTATAGGGGATATATAGTAGTCCTTTTGATAAGTAGGAGTGTCAAACCCAAGGAGGGGCAGAAGGAAATGACAAGCGGTTTTCAATAAGGTATTCTCTGCAAGCACTGAAATTATCGGTAATAGATAGTTTTGTGATAAGATAATTTGTAACTGGTAGCAAGTAATAAATGTAGCAAAGGTGCAGCTAGGTGGCCCAATCCTTTTTGTAGCAAAGTACAAGCCTGGACAAACTCTTATATAAAGCAAAGCGCTCCCGAGGACACATTGGAATTTCCGTCAAGCTAGTTTTCATCCTGCTCATTTGATTCGCGTTAGTTACTTTGATAGTTTGATATGTGGGTGGACCGGTGCTTGGGTTCTAACCTTACTTGGACAAACCTCCCACTTATGATTAACCTCTCTTGAAAGCATCCGCAACTACGAAAGAAGAATTAAGATAAATCTAACCATAGCATGAAACATATGGATCCAAATCAGCCCCTTACGAAGCCACGCATAAACTAGGGTTTAAGCTTCTGTCACTCTGGCAACCCATCATCTACTTATTACTTCCCAATTCCTTCCCCTAGGCCCAAATAATATTGAAGTGTTATGTAGTCGACGTTCACATAACATCACTAGAGGAGATCAACATACATCTCATCAAAATATCGAACGAATACCAAATTCACATGATTACTTATAACAAGACTTATCCCATGTCCTCCGAACAAATGTAACTACTCACAAGTCATGTTCATGTTCATAATCAGAGGAGTATTAATTATCATAAAGAATCTGAACATATGATCTTCCACCAAGTAAACCAACTAGCATCAACTACAAGGAGTAATCAACACTACTAGCAACCCACAAGTACCAGTCTAAGGTTTGAGACTAAGATCGGATACAAGAGATGAACTAGGGTTTGGAGAGGAGATGGTGCTGATGAAGATGTTGATGGAGATTGATCCCCTCTCAATGAGAGGATCGTTGGTGTTGACGATGGCTTCGATTTCCACCTGCGAGAGGGAAGTTTCCCCGGCGGAACAGCTCTGCCGGAGCTCTAGATTGGTTCTGTCCAAGTTCCACCTCGAGACGGCGGCGCTTCATCCCAAAAGCTTCCTTATGATTTTTCCAGGTCAAAACCCTCAATATAGCAGAAGATGGGCGTCGGGGGCTTGCCAGGTGGGTCACGAGCCCTCTAGGCACGGCCAGGGGGTGGCCGCACCTGGCAGGCTTGCCACCTCCTGGTGTCCCCCCTCTGATATTTGTTTCACCCAATATTTTTTATATATTCCAAAATAATTCTCCATAACTTTTCAGGACTTTTGGTGTTATGCAGAATAGGTCTCCTAGATTTGCTCCTTTTCCAGTCTAGAATTCCAGCTGTCGGCATTCTCCCTCTTCAAGTAAACCTTGTAAAATAGGAGAGAAAAGGCATAAGTATTGTACCATAACGTGTAATAACAACCCATAATGCAATACATGTCAACATAAAAGCATGGTGCAAAATGGACGTATCAGTTATTGACCGTACATGTGTCTCGGTCATGTTTACATAGTTCTCGAACCCGTAGGGTCTGCACACTTAACGTTCGGTGACAATTTGGTATAGTTGAGCTATGTATGTTGGTGACCGAAGGTTGGTTGGAGTCCCGGATGATATACTGGACATTATGAGGGGTTTCAGAATGGTCCAGAGGTAAAGATTTATATATGGGAAGTCATATTTTGGCTACCGGAAAAGTTTCGGGTTGTCCCGGTATTGTACCGCGAAGCTTCTAGAACATTATGAAACATGCGGAGGAGTTTGGAAGTTTACCAAGGGTTCCACCATGTCCCAAGGGTTTCATGGGCTGAGGGGAGGTGCCCTGGACTTATTGGTCCAGGCGCACAAGTCCCTCAAGGCCCATGTGGCTTGGGAGAGGTGGAAAGTCCACCTAATTATGGAAAGGGAGGGAATTGGACTAAGAGTCCAACTCCTCCCCCTTGGCTGCGCCCTAGGGCTTGGAGGGGCTGATCTCCACGCCCCTCCACCTATATATAGAGGGGAGGGAGCACCCCAAGAGTACACACGAAGCCTTTGGCGCCCCTCTCTCTTCCTATATAATTTTCTCCTCCATTCGCGGTTTCGGTAGCGCTAGGCATAGACCTGCCGGCATAGCACTACCACCACTGCAAGCACGCCATCGTGTTGCCGGAGAACTCATCTACTAGTCCGACCTAGCTCACTGGATCGAGGAGGCTGAGACGTCATCGAGCTGTACGTATGCTGAATGTGAAGGTGTCGTCCTTCGGTGCTAGATCGGAAGGGCCGTGATTGGATCGCGGGACGGATCATGATTGGATCGTGGGACGAATTGTGATTGGATTGCGGGGTAGATAGTGATTCGGATCGCTAAGACGTTCGACTACATCAACTGTGTTTCTTAATGCTTCCCGCTTAGCGATCTACAAGGGTATGTAGATCCACTCTCCCTCTCGTAGATGCTCATCACCATGGATAGATCTTGCGTGTGTGTAGGAATTTTTTTTGTTTCCCAAGCAACGTTCCCCAACAGCGCTATCAGAGCTACGTCTATGAGTAGATGAGATCACGAGTAGAACACAAAGGAGTTTGTGGGCGTTGATGCTCAGATTGCTTCCTCCCTTAGTCTTTTCTTGGTTCGGTGGTATTATGGGATGAAGCAGCTCGGACCAACCTTACTTATCCACGTATGAGAGACCGGTTCCATTGACTGACATGTGACTTTGTTGCATAAAGATGGTTGGCGGGTGTTTGTCTCTCCCACTCTAGTTGGATCGGATTCGACTAAGGCGGTCCTTGTAGAAGGTTGAATAGCAATTTGTGTCTCACCGTTGTGGTTTGCGTAGGTAAGAATCGTTCTTGCTAGATACCCATAGGAGACACTTAAAATATGCAACAATAATTAGAGGACATCTAACTTGTTTTTGCATGGTATGTTGTGATATGATATGGCCAAAGACATGATGAGATATATGTGATGTATGAGATCATCATGTTTTGTATAGATTATCATGACATGCGTGTCGTTGAGTACGGCAACCAGCAGGAGCCATAGGGTTATCTTTAATTATTGTATGACCTGCATGTCACTCATTAAGCGCTATGTAATGCTTTACTTTATCGCTAAGAGGTAGCAATAGTAGTAGAAGCATGGTGGGCGCAACAACCCCGATGGCAACACAATGATGGAGATCATGATGATGGAGATCATGGTGTCATGTCGGTGACGATGGAGATCATGTCGATGCTTTGGAGATGGAGATCAAAAGCACATGTTCATGGCCATATCATGTCACTTATGATTTGCATGTGATGTTAATCCTTTTATGCATCTTATTTTGCTGAGGACGACGGTAGCATTATAAGGTGTTCCCTCACTAAAATTTCAAGATAAAATTGTGTTCTCCCTGAGTGTGCATCGTTGCGAAAGTTTGTCGTTTCGAATCACCACATGATGGTCGGGTATGATAGACTCTACATTCACATACAACGGGTGCAAGTCAGTGTTGCACATGCGAAACACTCAGGCTAAGCTTGACGAGCCTAGCATGTACAGACATGACCTAAAACACAAGAGAACGAAAGGTCGAACATGAGTCATATAGTAGATATGATCAACATGGGGATCTTCACCATTGAAACCACATCACCTCATGTGATGATCGGACTTGGGTTGGTGGATTTGGATCATGTCACACTGAGACAACCCGAGGAATGTTGATTTGAGTGGGAGTTCTTTAGTAATATGATTAATTGAACTCATTATCATGAACATAGTCTAAGTTGTGTTTGCAAAATTATGTTGTAGATCAATAGCTCGCGTTGTAGCTCCCCTGTAATTTTTGATACGTTCCTAGAGAAAAGTAAGTTGAAAGATGATGGCAGCAGTTATGCGGATTGGGTCCATGATCTGAGGATTGCCCTCATTGCTGCACAAAAGGCTTATGTCCTTGATGCACCTATCAGTGCGCCACCCCCTAGTATCGTTTGTGTATGTTGTCAACATCTGATAGGCACATTTTGATGACTGCTTGATAGTTCATCGTGTCATGCATAACGGCTTAGAATTGAGGGTCCAAAGACGTTTCGAACATCGCGGAGCATATGAGATGTTCCAAGAGCTGAAATTGGGATTTCAGGCTCGTGCCCGTGTTGAGAGATGTGAGACCTCCAACAAGATTCTTTGCCTGCAAGATGAATGAGAATAGATCAATCAGTGAGCATGTGCTCAGATTGTCTAGGTGCTACAATCGCTTGAATTGAATGGGAGTTGATCCTCGAGATAAGATAGTGATTGATATAGTTCTCCAAGTCACTGCCACGAAGCTACTAGAGCTTTGTGATGAACTATAAAATGCCAGGGATGGAGATGATCCATGAGCTATTCCTGATGTTTGACACCGCGGAGGTAGAAATCAAGAAGGAGCATCAAGTGTTGATGGTTGGTAAAACCACTAGTTTCGAGAAGGGCAAGGGAAAGAAGGGAACCTTCATGAATGGCATGCCAGTTGCCACTCCAGTGAAGAAACCCAAGGTTGAACCCAAACCCAAGACTAAGTGCTTCTATAATAAGGGGAATGGTCACCGGTAGCGGAACTGCCCCAGATACTTGGCAGATAAGAAGGTTGGCAACATCAACAGAAGTATATTTGTTATACATGTTATTGATGTGTACCTTACTAGTACTCCTAGTAGCACCTGGGTATTGGATACCGGTTCAGTTGCTAATGTTAGTAACTTGAAATAAAAGCTACGGAATAAACAAAGACTAGCTAAAGGGCAAGGTGACGATGTGTGTTGGAAGTGTTTCCAAGGTTGATGTGATCACCATCGCATGCTCCCTCTACCTTCGGGATTAAGTGTTGAACCTAAGTATATTTTATTTGGTGTTTGCGTTGAGCATGAACATGATTAGATTGTGTTTATTGCAATACAGTTATTCATTTAAGTTAGAGAATAATGGTTATTCTGTTTACATGAATAATACCTTCAATGGTCATGCACCCGATGTGAATGGTTTATTGAATCTCGATCGTAGTGATACACATGTTCATAATATTGATGCCAAAAGATGCAAAGTTAATAATGATAGTACCACATACTTGTGGTACTGCCACTAAGGTCATATTGGTGTGAAGCACATGAAGAAACTTCATGTTGATGGTTCTTTAGACTCATTCGATTTCGAATCGACATGCGGACCATACCTCATGGGCAAGATGACTGAAACCCCGTTTTCTGGCATGATGGAGCGGGCAAGTCACTTATTGGAAATGATACATGTTGATGTATGCGGTCCAATGAGTGTTGAAGCGTGCGGTCGATATCGTTATTTTCTTACCTTCACTGATGATTTGAGTAGGTATTGATATATTTAGTTGATGAAACACAAGTCTAAAACATTTGAAAAGTTCAAGCAAATTGAGAGTGAAGTTTAAGATCATCGTGACAGGAAGATAAAATGTCTACGATATGATCATGGAGATGAATATCTGAGTTACGATTTTGGTATGCAACTTAAGACAACGTGGAATTGTTTCACAACTCACGCCACCTAGAGCACCATAGTGTAATGGTGTGTCCCACCGTTGTAGTCGTGCTCTATTGCATATGGTGCATACTATGATGTCTCTTGTCGTTTTGCCACTATCATTTTGGGGTTATCCATTTAGAGACAACTACATTCACTTTAAATGTGGCACCATCTAAATCCATTGAGATGACACCGTATGAATTATGGCTTGAAATAAACCTAAGTTGTCATTTCTTAGAGTTTGGGAATGTGACACTTATGTCTCATAATCTCGAACCCAAATCGAAATAGTGCATATTCATAGGATACCCTAAGGAAACAATTGGATATGCCTTCTATCTCAGATCCGAGGGCAAAGTGTTTGTTGCTAAAAGGGTTCCTTTATCAAGAAAGAGTTTCTCTCGAAAGAATTGAGTGCAAGGAAACTAGAACTTGATGAGGTTGTTGAACCGTCACTTCAGTTGGATAGTAGCAAGACGCAGAAAGATGTTTCTACGACGCCTACACCAAATGAAGAGGAAGGAAATGATGATAATCATGAAGCTTCGGATCAAGTTACTACCGAACCTCGTAGGTCAACAAGGACTCGTACGCCCCTGAGTGGTATGTCAATCATGTCTTGGAGGTCATGTTGTTAGACAATAGTGAACCTACGAGCTATGAAGAAGCGATGGTGGGCCCAGATTCCAACAAATGGCTAGGAGCCATGAACTCCGAGAAAAGATCCATCTATGAAAACCAAGTATGGACTTTGGTAGACTTGCTCGTTGAATGGTAGGCCATTGAGTACAAATGGACCTTTAAGAAGAAGACAGACGCTGATGGTAAATGTCACCATTTATAAAGCTCTACTTGTCACAAAGAAGTTTTCGACAAGTTCAAGGAGTTGACTACGAAGAGACTTTATCACCCATAGCGATGCTAAAGTGTGTTGGAATTATGTTAGCAGTTGCTACATTTTTTGATTATGAAATCTGGCAGATGGATGTCAAAACATCGTTTCCTTAATGGTTTCCTTGAGGAAAGGTTGTATGTGATACAACCATAAGGTTTTGTCAATCCTAAGGATGTTAAAATGTGTGCAAGCTCTAACGATCCTTCTATGGGCTAGAGCAAGCATCTCAGAGTTGGAATATACGCTTTGATGAGGTGATCAAAGTTTATGGGTTTATACAAAGTTTATGAGAAACTTGTATTTACAGGAAAGTGAGTGGAAGCACTATAAAATTTCTAATAAGTATATGTGGTTGACATATTATTGATCCGAAATAATGTAGAATTTATGGAAAGCATAAACGGTTGTTTGAAAGGAGTTTTTCAAAGGAAGGCCTGGATAAAGCTACTTAAATATTAGGCATCATGATCTATAGAGATAGATTAAGACCCTGATAAGACTTTCAATGAGTACATACCTTGACAAGATTTTCAAAGAGTTCAAAATGGATCAGTCAAAGAAAGAGTTCTTGCCTGATTTGTAAGGTGTGGAGTTGAGTGAGACTCAAAGCTCGACCACGGCAGATGAAAGAAAGGACGAAGGTCTTTCCCTATGCCTTATCCATAGGCTCTATATAGTATGCCATGTTGTGTACCGCACCTTTTGTGTGCCATGCCATGAGTCTATCAAGGGGTACAAAAGTGATCCAAGAGTGGATCACTAGACAGATGTCAAAATTATCCTTGGTAACTAGAGGACTAAGGAAATGTTTCTCGATTATGGAGGTGATAAAGAGTTCGTCGTAAGGAGTTACGTCGATGCAAGCTTCAACACCATTTCGGATGACTTTGGATAGCAATCCTGTTACGTACAGTGGAGAAGACATTTGAATAGCTCCAAGTGGGGTGTAGTAGAAACATCTATAGTATGACATAGAGATTTGCAAAGTATACACAAATCTGAATGTTGCAAACCCATTGAGTAAAATCTCTCTCACAAGCAAAACATGATCAAACCCCAGAACTCACTGGGTGTAAATCACATGGTGATGTGAACTAGATTATTGACTCTAGTGCAAGTGGGAGACTATTGGAAATATGCCCTAGAGGCAATAATAAATTAGTTGTTATCATATTTCCTTGTTCATGATAATTGTTTATTATCCATGCTACAATTGTATTGATTGGAAACTCAAATACATGTGTGGATACATAGACAACATTGTGTCCCTAGTGAGCCTCTACTAGACTAGCTCGTTGATCAAAGATGGTCAAGGTTTCTTGATCATAGACATGAGTTGTCATTTGATAACAGGATCAAATGATTAGGAGAATGATGTGATGGACAAGACCCAACCGTAAGCATAGCAGTTGATCGTGTCGGTTTATTGCTATTTCTTTATCCATGTCAAGTATCTGTTCCTAAGTGCATGAGATCATGCAACTCCCGGACACCAAAAGAATTCCTTGTGTCTATAAAACGCCACAACGTAACTGGGTGACTATAAACGTTCTCTACAGGTATCTCTGAGGGTGTTTGTTGGGGATATAACCCCATGGTGAGACCCGCCCTGAGGGCTCCGGGTCACACCAAGCGGCTCGTAGACCAGCCCAAGAGTGAGCCGTGAAGACTTAAGGCTCAAGACACTTGGCGGCTTGACAGGATGGGCCGGAATGTGGCTCGGACAGAGAAGACTCGGGCGTGTAAGCCGCGTGGGGACAACTTGGTCAAGAAAGGCAAGAGAAGGTAGAGGTAGACTCGAACGTGTAATGAGAGTCGGTTACAACTTGTATGACCCGTGGTCTTGACCTCCTATATAAAGGCAAGACCCGGGACGACTTAGAGATCAGGCTATCGAGAACTAGGTCAAGCTTCAGCTCCCTTGTAATCGATACATCAAGCAATACAAGCACAAGCAAGACGTAGGCTATTACCTCGACTTGAGGGGCCGAACCTGGGTAAACTCGTGTCCTTCGTCCCAACCAACCCCTTTGAGTCCATCACTTTAGCAATGGCCTCGAATCCAAGTCCATTCACCCGGACATCTGCCATGATAAAACCACGACAGTTGGCGCCCACCGTGGGGCTTGCGCTCGGTGGTGTTGAGTTCTCAAAGGGCTCTCTCCCAGGGTTCGAGGGATACGTGGTCAGAAGGATGAGAAAGAGTCGTCGTGGCTAACTCTACATCGACGATGCCGGCTGAGGGCTTGATGCCAACTCTGTGGAATATGGATTCCGGGTTCCTTTCGGCGGGATTCACGTCTTCATCGGAAGGATCGACGGATCTACACCCGGGCCAGACGTCTGCACCGACATCGTTGAGCCGGCTCGGCGCGTGCAACCCGCCCGTGATGTGTAGCCCGCCCCTGTTAACCCGGGCCAGAGGCACGTCTTCATAGGCTTTACTCAAGGTATGGATCTGGAAGCTTCTGGGTCACAAGAAACTCTTGTCTATTCATAAGACGAGTCTTCGAGCGGGGACACAGAGTCGATTTACTAGCTTCACAACGGCGGGCTCGGGGGCTACGACGAGCTTTGCCCTGAGTCGGATGCTCTTGGGCCGCCGGTTCATGCTGTCGTGTTCATGACGGGGTCAGCCCCAGGCATGAGCAATACAGCCGCGGGAGTGGCAACCTTGGGCGTTGACCCGCTACCGGCGGCTCAAGTTCTTCTGGATCTGATGAACAAGCTTGCGACCCTAGTGGCCACTGAAGTTACACCAGATAATCAAGTTGCTCGGAACTTAGAGATTGTGAGGCTCAAGGACCGGATGGCGGAGGAGCAACAAAGGATAGCTGAGCTGAAGGTCCAGATGGAGGAAGAGGCAGAACGTATTAAAACGGATGCTTTCCACCTTGGGCTGGAACAGCAATCGGCGAATGCGTTACATCCGATGAGGCATCAATCCCGCTTACCAAAACGTCATGAGGCTAGGAACCTCTTCAACACGCCAGGAACAGGACGAGCAGCGGATGCACCTGGAAGCCGCCCGACGGCTCGACCGACATCTCACCCGACCCGACAAAACCAGGCCTCACCAGTGGTCTTTCCAACACCGGCGGGTCATTATTCTAACCCGACCGAGAACATGGTGGCCGCGGCCACCACGCTTGAGACAATTCCTATTCCGGATGAAGCACCTTTTGCGGAAGAGGTACGGAATGCCATTGGATACCTTCAGATGGTGATGGCCTAGCAGGAGAAGTATACTCATAGCCGGAGTCGTGTTCATTCAACCCCTCTCCCCAGCCAGAACTTTAGCCGGCGCTATGAGTCGCCGGTGGTTTCCAGCATGGATCGGCAGAGAGGACCTTCGGGGGACGATTAGGCACCTCTAGATGCGCAAGCGCTCATAAACCGGGTGAGAAACTAGCAAGAGGCGGCAGCTTTGGCCACAGCGACTCACCAAGAGCCCGTGCCCACTATATCAGTAGGAGAGGGAGTAACTATCAGGGCCGTGGGAGTGCCATGCTTATCGCCGGCTCTACGAAGTGAACGGTTGCCGAAGGGTTTCAAAGGACCTTACAAGGTTCCGAATTACACTGTTGATTTGCCTCCGGAGGCCTGGATTGAAAGTTATGAGCTGGCTATGGAGATGCTAGATGTCAATGAGGAGGTGTGTGCTAAGTACTTCATCATGATGCTTGAAGGTCTGGCTCGCACGTGGTTAAAAGGGTTGCCACCCAATACCATCAATTCATGGGCTGAGTTAAGGGCAAGGTTCATCAAAAAAATTCAAGGGACTTGCAAACAGCCTATGACCATCGTGGATCTCGATCATTTTGTCCAACAGGAGGGTGAGTCAGATCATCATTGGGTCCGATGGGTGTCGACCATCATCCACTCGTCTGAACAGATCACGGCGGCTCAAGCAGTGTTGATCTTAGAGAAGAATTGTCACTTCGTCCTGCTGAAGCAGAAGCTTGGCTGGATCAAGCGTACGTGTCAGGACATGGGAGAGCTCATGATGGCTCTCACAAAATACGCCGACTCTGATAGCACAAAGGATCCGGGCTCTGATGAGGAGAAGGCCGGCCAAGGCAAGAGCAACAATCAAGGTAAGGGTGTGGCAAACAATGGTAACCAGAGTAAGCGGAAGAACCCAGGCGGCGGGTCAGAACTGGTAGCCAATGCAAGCACTGGCCAGAATCATCCTAAGGGCAATGGGAAGTTCAGGCCGCCTTTTAATAAAAACAGGACTCCTTTCAATTTGGAGTATGCGCTTAAGAAGCCCTGTCCGAAACACAGCCAGCCCGGTAAGCCTTCAGTGCACACATGGGGTGATTGCCATATCATGCAGAAGTTCAAGAATTACCACACACAGCAATACGACAACCAGGGCGGTGGCCCACTCGGCGGCTCAGGACCGGGCGGGTCAGGAGCCGGATTTGGATCCGGTGGCTCAGGATCCGGTGGCTCAGGATCCGGTCATCATGGTCAGGGCAATCAAGGAGGACATCCGCAGCACTCTGGTAACAACAACCAGTAGCAGCATAACCAGTCTGGGTATCAAAGTAATCCAAAGCAGCTCAGTTCGGGACAGTATCATCTTTTCATGACCAGTCTTAACAAGCGGGATTAGAAGTTGCGCAAGCGAGCGGTTAATGCGGTTGCGCCGGCTCTGCCACAGTACTTGAAGTAGTCTGAATATGACATAATGTGGAGCCGGGGGGATCACCCGCCGCATGTTGATGACTTAGGGCGGCTGGCCTTGGTTCTTGCCCCCCAAGTGGGAGGATATATGGTGAATAAGGTACTTGTGGATGGAGGCAGCAGTATCAACATCCTCTATTATGATACCTTCCGACGGATGAAGTTGCTTGACAAGGATCTTAAGCCCTCATCCACGGGTTTTCATGGTGTGGTGATGGGCAAGTCGGCTTATCCGGTGGGCAAGATTTCTTTGGAAGTTGCCTTTGGTGACGAATATAACTACTGGATGGAGTCCTTGTGGTTTGAAGTGGTCAAGATCAAGAGCCCTTACCATGCGTTGTTTGGGCGGCCGGCTTATGCTAAGTTCATGGCTAGGCCCTGTTATGTCTACTTACAGCTCAAGATGCCCGGGTTAAAAGGTACGATTACCGTTCATGGTGATCGGAATATGGCTATTGAATGCGAGGAGGGAGACGCGGCTTATGCAGAATCCAGTTGTGCTCAGGAGGAGCTTAAGTTTTATAAGGAGAATGTTGACCTGGAGGATATGACCCCACTGAAAAAGCCCACAACGGAGGTTGAGTCGCCCCTCAAGTTTTCGGCAGATGATACAAAGGCAATAGATTTCACTCCGGGCGACTCATCCAAACAGTTCATCATTGGGGCACACATGGATCCCAAACAGGAAAGTGCGCTCATCGAATTCATCCGTGAGAATCGGGACATCTTTGCATGGAAACCTTCTGACATGCCGGGTGTACCGAGAGAGTTCGCTGAGCACAACCATAATGTGGATCCTAAGTTTAAACCTGCCAAGCAGTTTCTACAGCAGTTCAATGAGGAGAGACGCAAGGCCATTGGGGAAGAGGCCACCCGGCTCTTAGCGGCGGGTTTCATCGTCAAGGTCTTTCACCCGGAGTGGCTTGCTAACCCAGTGCTTGTGCTCAAAAAGAACGGCACGTGGCGGATGTGCGTGGATTATACGGACCTTAACAAGGCTTGTCCGGCTGATCCCTTTGCTCTCCCTCGCATTGATCAGATCATTGATGCAACAGCGGGTTGTGAAAGCTTATGCTTCCTGGATGCTTATTCAGGATATCATCAGATCAAAATGGCAGTTAAGGACCAATAGAAGACGACTTTCATTACGCCTTTTGGAGCCTTCTGTTATGTATCTATGACTTTCGGGCTCAAGAGTGCCCAGGCGACTTATCAGTGTTGTGTGCAGAATTGCCTTCACAGTCAGATCGGGCGCAATGTTCACGCCTACGTAGATGATATTGTGATCAAATCAAGGAAGAAGGAGACCCTTTTGGACGACTTAAGGGAAACCTTTGACAATCTCCGGATCTATAAGATGATGCTTAACCCGGCCAAATGTGTCTTTGGTGTTCCGGCTGGCAAGCTCTTGGGATTTCTAGTTTCTGAGCGTGGCATTGAGGCTAACCCAGATAAAATCAAAGGTAGACAATTTTGTCTGGAGTACGGCGGCGGGTGAAGCATTTGAGGCACTCAAGAAGCATCTCACTGAGCCGCCAGTATTGGCTGCTCCGGTTGAGAAAGAACCTTTGCTCCTATACATGGCGGCTAACAACCGGGCGGTCAGCGCTGCAATTGTGGTCGAGCGCAAGGAAGTTGGGAAGGAGTATCTGGTTTAGAGGCCGGTTTATTATATCAGTGAGGTCCTGACAGAATCCAAGCAGAGATATCCACATTGGCAGAAGCTAGTGTATGGGGTATTCATGGCCAATCGTAAGTTAAAGCACTATTTCTTAGGGCACCAGATCACCGTGATCAGCTCTGCTCCGTTGGGAGACATAATTCAGAACAGAGAAGCCACTGGTAGGATTGCTAAGTGGGCATTGGAGCTGGGACCTCTCAATCTGAAATACGTGCCTCGTACAGCTATCAAGTCCCAAGCCCTTGTGGATTTTATAAACGATTGGACAGAGTGTCAAGCTCCCGAGGAAAAACCGGATAACACATACTAGACTATACACTTTGATGGATCCAAGCAGCTGGAAGGATCAGGGGCAGGAGTTGTTTTGACATCTCCCAAAGGTGATAAGTTTTGTTATGTGCTCTGGCTGATGTTCCCTTGCACCAACAATGCGGCTGAATATGAAGCCCTGCTTCATGGTCTCAGGATAGCCAAGGATATGAATTTAATCCAGGTAAGGTGTTTGGACGACTCAGATCTTGTGGTTCAGCAAGTTTCAGGCACTTGGGATTCCAAGGACCCGCGGATGGCGGCTTATCGTTAGACGGTGGATGTCATTGTTGGTCACTTCAAAGGTTATCAGGTAGATCACATTGATCATCGCAGGAATGAGACGGCTAAAGCTTCCAGGAGTTTTAGATCACATTGAGTGAGGCGACTGATGCCTTGTCACGGTTAGGCTCTCAGCGAAAGCCCGCGCCGCCAAATATCTTTCGGGACATTTTACATCACCTGACTATCAAGTTGCCTTCAGAGGAAGATTTGGTTGTTCTTGACCCGGAAGGGCAATTGGTGGCGTCTCTACATGCTATTCCGCATTGGACTGTGCCTTACCTGGCCTATTTGACTCGGGGCGAGTTACCTGATGATGAAAATCTGGCCAGACAGAACACCCGGCGGTCTAAGTCCATGAAAATAGTTAATGGTGAGTTGCACAAGTGCAGTGTTACTGGGGTTTTCCAACGTTGTGTCTCACCAGAGGAGGGTCAGGAAATCTTGAATGAAATTCACACTGGAGATTGTGGACATCACGTCAGCTCAAAATCTCTAGTGGCCAAGGCTTTCCGGCACGGTTTCTTCTGGTTGACGGCTCACAAGGACGCAGAGGATCTGGTATGCAAGTGTGACGACTATCAAAAATTCGGCCGGCGTGCTCATGTTTCGTCTCAAGAATTGCGCATGATACCAATTACTTGGCCGTTTGCAGTCTGGGGGCTTGATATGGTAGGGCCTTTCAAGAGATCCAAGGATAAGAAAATGCACCTCTTGGTGGCGGTTGATAAGTTCACCAAATAGGTAGAGACTGAGCCGGTCAGCAAGTGTGACGTGGCTATGGCGGTTCAGTTTATTAAAAAGTTGATCTACCATTTTGGTTACCCTCACAGCATCATCACTGACAATGGCACAAACTTGTCAAAGGGGGCTATGAAAAAATTCTGCGACGAGGAGCACATCCGGCTTGATGTGTCGGTAGTTGCTCATCCACGGTCCAACGGTCAGGCAAAGCATGCCAATCAAGAAATCTTGAGGGGTATCAAGCCACGGCTTATGGTTCCTTTACAACGAACGCCAGGCTATTGGGTGGAAGAGTTGCCCTCCGTCTTATGGAGCATCAGAACCACCCCTAATAGATCCACGGGGTATACACCTTTCTTCATGGTTTACGGTGCCGAGGCAGTGTTGCCAAGTGTCATTCGGCATGATTCGCCACAAGTGGCGGCTTACGTTGAGACGGACAATGAGACGGCGCGTCAAGATGCGTTGGATGCTTTGGAGGAGGAACGAGAGCTAGCAGCTACCCGTTCGGCGATCTATCAACAAGACCTGCGCCGCTATCATAGCCACAGGGTCAAGACCCGGACGTTTCAAGAGGGTGACTTAGTGCTATGACTGATTCAAGACCAGACAAATATTCATAAGTTGTCTCCTCCATGGGAAGGACCTTTCGTGGTCAACAGAAATCTCAACAATGGGTCATATTACCTCATTGACATCCGGGACGACTCACATACTTCGGGTCAGGAGACCCGCAGGCCGTGGAACATAGCACATTTGCGGCCTTATTACACTTAAGGTTGTTGAGAATCACCACTGTACATTATCATTGTACATATCATATTTATATATGAATAAAGTAGCATCCCGGCAAGACGGGGCCTCTGCCATGTCGCATATCTTCATCGATGCAAGAAAAATCCAAAACATTGGTTGTCGAAGGGGGCTTCCTACCTTCGGGTATAGCTTATCTAACCCTAACAGCCGGCTTTATGCCAATCCAGTTGACATGTCAGCTGCGGTTGTCAAAGGGGGCTTCCCACCTCCTTGTGTAGCTTATCTATCCCTAACAACCGGCATTTGCGCCAAAAATGTTGACAAGTCAACATTGGCTATCGAAGGGGGCTTCCTACCTTTGGGTATAGCTTATCTAACCCTAACAGCCGGCTTTATGCCAATCCAGTTGACATGTCAGTTGCGGTTGTCGAAGGGGGCTTCCCACCTCCGGGTGTAGCTTATCTATCCCTAACAACCAATGTTCGTGCCAAAAATGTTGACAATTCAACATTAGCTGTCGAAGGGGGCTTCCTACCTTCGGGTATAGCTTATCTAACCCTAACAGCCGGCTTTATGCCAATCTAGTTGACATGTCAGCTGCGGTTGTTGAAGAGGGCTCCCCACCTCCGGGTGTAGCTTATCTATCCCTAACAACCGGCGTTCGCACCAAAAATGTTGACAAGTCAACATTGGTTGTCGAAGGGGACTTCCTACCTTCGGGTAAAGCTTATCTAATCCTAACAGCCGGCTTTATGCCAATCCAGTTGACATGTCAGTTGCGGTTGTCGAAGGGGGTTCCCACCTCCGAGTGTATCTTATCTATCCCTAACAACCGGCGTTTGCGCCAAAAATGTTGACAAGTCAACATTGGTTGTCGAAGGGGGCTTCCTACCTTCGGGTATAGCTTATCTAACCCTAACAGTCGGCTTTATGCCAATCTAGTTGACATGTCAGCTGCGGTTGTCGAAGGGGGCTTCCCACCTCCGGGTGTAGCTTATCTATCCCTAACAACCGGCGTTCGCGCCAAAAATGTTGACAAGTCAACATTGGCTGTCGAAGGGGGCTTCCTACCTTCGGGTATAGCTTATCTAACCCTAACAGCCGGCTTTATGCCAATCCAGTTGACATGTCAGTTGCGGTTGTCGAAGGGGGCTTCCCACCTCCGAGTGTAGCTTATCTATCCCTAACAACCGGAGTTCGCACCAAAAATGTTGACAAGTCAACATTGGCTATCGAAGGGGGCTTCCTACCTTCGGGTATAGCTTATCTAACCCTAACAGCCGGCTTCCTGCCCTATGGGTGAAGCTTATCAAACCTTATCGGCCGGCTCTTAAGCCAAGCAATGGACTCCGTCAGCACGTTGGGAAGACACAACATCTTCGGGTTGTGCTTTTAAGCCGCCCTCCTAACGTTATAAAGATACATCTATGCATGCAAGAAACTAACCTCCAAAGAGCCGGTAAGGCATACAATTAGAAGGACAAGGAAGATGGAATATATATATATATATATGTATGTTAAAGCTGGACCTTCATATATGCGCGATGGCACAATTCAAGAAAGGCGAAAGTTGTTACTAGTCTATTACAAACGCTCTCTATGGAGCCCAAAAATATCATCAAGTTTTATACACCGCTCATGGCGAGTCATGAAGAGCCGGCTATTAAAAGATATCTACAACGTGGTCAGCTGGCTGGCGGTTCATCCTGCTCCGACTCTTCGGCTGCCTTGATATGGAGATTTTCCAAGTCCTAGTTGCAGTCGGTTAAAGCCGCAAAAGTTCCTTCTTCAAAGAAGGGGGGCGGGTCAAGTTCAGAGGCAAAAAGATTCTTACTGCGAGCGGGTATCAGATCCTTGCACTCAAAGAGCGGGTCATAGATCCTTTTTTGATCGGCGCTGTAAGCCGCCTGGTAAGTCGCCAAATTGACCCCTTCTGCTAAGACGGAGGCTAGGACTTTGGAATCCTTCACACACCGGGCATAGTCAGCGTCTATAAATTCAGAGCCATTGTCCTTCTTGGAGGGAAACCCGTCCATCATATCAGCCGGAGTAAGCTCTGGAGCAAAAGCCAATGCCCGAATTATGGCCACGATCGCCCCCTGGCGGGCGGCTGATCTCTTCAACTCCACAATCTGCTTCGGCATCGTTGACGGAAGCTCCAAGACCCCTTTGAGAGTTGAAGGAATATTCTCTTTATACTGCACGACCTTGATTGCGCATACTGAGCCGCAGTAGAGTTGTTCTGTCAACGTATATATGACCTTCACGGGCAGCAAGCTATCAGAGGCAAGTTGGCGGCTCCTAGGACCTGCAGGAGACGGAGGCCTCGTTATGAGTCGCCAACACAAGTATGGTATACGGATTGGGTCAAGCTACTAAAAAACTTACCAAAGAGGGCGGTTGCCATCTTCGTGGTGTGGCGCTTCAAGGACTGCAGCTCATCAGACACAATCATGAGTCGCAGATCAGCGTCATCCGCCCATTTAGTCAACGTGGCTTTTTCAGCCTTGGCAGATTCCTTGAAGGCGGTGAAGTCGGCCTTGATTTTAGCTAATTCTTCGGTAAGGAGCCGGCATTTCTCGTCAGCTTCACTCCGGGCGGATTGCTGAGTAGCTAGGTTGGTTTTTAAGCCGACCACTTCTGACCCGGCTTCAATTAAAGCTTCCTGCGACATATCAAAATATGGAGTAAACAGGCAGGGGGAGAAATTTCAAAAACTCAGCAAGTCTCAAACAGATTGCAAGCAATATGCATGACACTTGGGGGCTAATGTCTATTTTCAAGACAGTTCCGGCTCAACTTCGACAAGATTGACCCGGAACTTGCGGGCTACATATTGGTTCTTCAAGCTGTTAAAGATGAAAATCCCGACTCAATTTTGGAAAACATTGAGCCGGCCCTTGGGGGCTACATACTAGTTTTCTCACGAGGTTCAGCATGAAAGTCCCGACTCAACTTTGGAAAAGATTGAGCTGGCCCTTGGGGGCTACGATTGGCTCTGTTATCTATCTTCTAGGAAGTTCCGGTTCAAAATTATCAATTATTGAGCCGACCCTTGGGGCCTAACGACAATGGTTTGAGATCATGTCTAAGTAAGTTGAGGCCTACATGTTAGATATTTCTACTTCTACTAAGATGGAAGAGCCAGATTATTATCAGTCAATATTAACACGGCCCTTGGGGGCTACGTAAGGGTATAAGGAGGAAAAAGGAATACCTCATATTTTCTCTTCATTAAGTTAACCAGTTTAAGCTCCAGATACCGGCTTGTAGACAGCCGGTTCATGTAGCCAACATGAAGTTCGTCAGCTGTCATTATCTCTAAGGTGGGGAGCGCAAACTCTAGCTTCTTGGAAGCTTCAGTCGTCTCACTATGCTTGGTCAGCACGTGAGGTGAAGGAGAGTGCAAGCCGGCACCGGTAATCACGACGTCCGGGGCAGTGGTATCATTAGCAACCTTAGCAGAGCTCGATGGCTTGGAAAGGTCCCTTTGTGGGCTCTCAAGAATAACGTCATCAGCAGCCGGTTCTGTAGAAGTCGCTGGGGGGACCGCAGTCGGCATAGGTGCATCCGGTTTAGCAAGCTCCGGTTCTTAAGCAGTAGGGCCAGGGGAGGACTTGTTGGTTTTCCTCCGTTTAGCTTGATCCCTAGAAAAAAACATGAAAGTCAGAGTCCAAGGGTTATAACCGCCGAAGAGCCGGGCGTAAAGGCTGGAAAAACACGTACATCAGATTAATCTTCGGAGGTGGTAGAGCAATGGTCGTAGAGTCGCCGGACGAAGGTGATCCCTGAGAGAGAGTTCACATAATATAAGGCAGTGTTGAGATTACAAAGGAAAAGCTAGTAAAATCAAACAGAGAGGAAATACATACCTCTGCGGGGCGCTTCTTCTGAGCTGGGGAGTTAGGTAACCCGGACATGAGATCAGTAGAGCCGGCGCTCCGGGTCTAACGTTGGTCGGCTTGCTGTTGCTTTTTCAAAAGAAATTGGGGATCCAAATAAGCAAGAGCATGAGAAAGGGGAACTTTTCGAACGACCCGCCGTATCTTCTGGGGTACAAAACATTCTGAGGTGGATGAAACATAAGTTACCTCAGGGGCATTGGCGCGGCTCGTCTCTACCTTGTCCTGTGAATAAGTTGTTATCAGTAAGGTGAATAATGAGGTTACAAAAAGTAGTCAAACTATACCTCTGAGCCAAACGATTCTGGCGTTTCAAACCATTCCTCTTGAGGGGTGGTCTTCTTCGTCCTCTTGGCCGGGGCCTTCTTCTTGTTTTTCTTCAGAGGAGGAACATACTTCTTCTTCCAGAAGTCGGAATCAGCCTGAAAAGGTAAGCCGGCTAATAGCGATGAATTGAAAAGTCATAACTAAACAAGGAGAAGAGATAATGAAGAGTCGCCTTACGTCTGGGGCCAGATTAATGGCACAGAAAGGTGCCAGCCCAATAGCGCTGCAAGCTCCTGATATCTCATGGACAAGACTCTGAATGACAATGGTAATATCATCTTTGGTTAATGTTGGCCAGCTAAAGCATAGGGAACCATCATATTGGCCCTGGTATTCGCACATGAGGCGGCTTCTCTGGATCAAAGGCATAATCCTCCAGGAGATCCAGCAGCGGATCAAGTCCAATCCAGTCAATCCATTGGCCATGAGGGCTCTAATCTTGGTGTGAGCCGGCTCGTGCCTTGCACGTTCAGAAGTTGACAGCCGGCCAGGAAGCTCGGAAGTTGTCTTGAGCCGGGAGGGGCGATAACCCGGCATCGAATGCTCACCCTCCGGGGAAGTATCCTTACAATAAAACCAAGTCTTATTCCAATCCTTTGGATGACTCGGCATCGGTACAACCGGAAAGGTAATGTCCCGGCGCCTCTGAATGGAAACTCCACCAAGTTCTAAGCTTGGGCCGGCCTTCACTTCAGTTTGCCGATTTGCATAAAAGAATTCCCAGAAGAGACCCACAAACGGCTTAGTTTGCAGATAGACCTCGCTGAGCACTTGGAAGTTGCATATGTTTGAGACGGAGTTGGGGGCAAGGTCTTGAGGATGCAGCTTGTAAAAATGAAGGATGTCCCGAAAGAATTTTGAGCCGGGGGGTACGAATCCATGTTCAATGTGATCCGAAAAAACAACTACCTTGCCCTCCTAAGGAACGGGCTTTAGTTCATTACCCGAAACCCGCCAATGGATGACCTCTTTGGCAGGAAGGGTACCCGCGAGAACAAAGTCCATCAGGAACTCTTCAGTGATGCAAGAGCCGACCCAGTTGCAGGAGTTGGATGCGCGAGACATGGCAGCGGTTTAAAACTGTGCAAAGTAACCATATACGGCGAGTCAAGAAATGGCAGATATCTATGGGCGGCTTAAAAGCTTAAGACCTTAAGGATGAGACGCCAAGATCCGGCTGGTGAGAGCCGGAACAGCACGGCGGGTCAACATCATGAGAAGACAGAGTGAAATTTGGCTAAGTGCTGAAAACAGGTTTCACAAAGTATTTCTAAGATTGCGGATCTACAAAAACAAAGGAAATGTTTTTGTTTTCAGACCTAGAGACGAACTAGTGAAAACAGAGAAAGTTTAAAATGACAGACGGAGTTGTGGTGAATCTGAGTAGCATTACTATCGGTCTCCTACCTAGCGGTACAATGGGGACAAGATATTGTCAAAGATTCATGGGCTAAATATGGCCGGCATTGATGGATGCCCGAGTTAGGAGCGGCGGCGGCGGAGCTCCATGAAACAGTACCGAAATAGTTATGCATCTAGGGGAAGAAGGACTCACCAGCGACGGCGCGATGAATGCGGAAAGAGCTCTGGAACAAGTCAGGTTGATGCAGTGGCCTTGTCAATGGCGAGAAGGATACGGCGCCGGAGCGGGATGCGCTGGAATGGAGGCATCGAAAGGAAAGAGATGAAGAGCGAGCGGGAGAAGGCAAATGCTGCCCCTGGCGGTCCTATTTAATAGGAAAAAGGCGGAAATAGGCGCGAAAATCCAGGCGTCAGATGTCGTTTGATCGAGGCGGACACCTCGATTTATGGACTATTCATTTAATAAGGGAAGATTCATTGCGTGCGTCAGAGGATCTTTTTTACAGATTTGGCATGACATCACGGCGGGTCATTTCTGGGCGACTCGCTGAGGAGTAAGAAGAAAGGCTGAAGTGAGCAAGCTCAAATCAACCTGGGGCCTAATGTTGGGGATATAACCCCACGGTGAGACCCGCCCTGAGGGCTCCGGGTCACACCAGGCGGCTCGTAGACCAGCCCAAGAGTGAGCAGTGAAGACTTAAGGCCCAAGACGCTTGGTGGCTTGACAGGATGGGCCGGAATGTGGCACGGACGGAGAAGACCCGGGCGTGTAAGCCACCCGGGGACAACTTGGTCAGGAAAGGCAAGAGAAGGTAGAGGTAGACTCGGACGTGTAATGAGAGTCGGTTACAACTTGTATGACCCATGGTCTTGACCTCCTATATAAAGGCAAGACCCGAGGCGACTTAGAGATCAGGCTATCAAGAACTAGGTCAAGCTTCAGCTCCCTTGTAATCGATATATCAAGCAATACAAGCACAAGCAAGACGTAGGCTATTACCTCGACTTGAGGGACTGAACCTGGGTAAACTCGTGTCCTTCGTCTCAACCAACCCCTTTGAGTCCATCACTTTAGCAATGGCCTCGAATCCAAGTCCGTTCACTTGGACATCTGTTGTGATAAAACCACGATAGTGTTTGTTGGGTTGGCATGGATCGAGACTGGGATCTGTCACTCTGTATGACAGAGAGGTATCTTTGGGCCCACTCGGTAATACAACATCAAAAGAAGCTTGCGAGCACTGTAACTAAGGAGTTAGTCATGGGATCTTGTATTACAGAACGTGTAAAGAGATTTGCCGGTAACGAGATTGAACTAGGTATAGAGATACCGCCGATCGAATATCGGGCAAGTAACATACCGAAGAACAAAGAGAACTACATACGGGATTAACTGAATCCTTGACATAGAGGTTCAGCCGATAAACATCTTCACAGAATTTATAGGAACCAATATGGCCATCCATCCCCCCTATTGGTTATTGACCGTAGAGGTGTCCCGGTCATGTCTACACAGTTCTCGAACCCGCAGGGTCTGCACACTTAACGTTCGGTGACGATTTGGTATAGTTGAGCTATGTATGTTGGTGACCGAAGTTTGTTCGGAGTCCCAGATGATATCACGGACGTCACGAGGAGTTCTATAATGGTCCGGAGGTAAAGATTTATATAAGGGAAGTCATATTTTGGCTACTGGAAAAGTTTCGGGTTTTTCCAGTATTGCACCGAGAAGCTTCTAGAAGGTTTCGGAAACTTCTAGAGGAGTCCAGAAGTCCACCAGGGGTTCCACCATGTCCCAAGGGTTCGCATGGTCCGAGGGGAGGCGCTCTGGCCTTATTGGGCCAGGCGCACAAGTCCTTCCAGGCCCATGTGGCTTGGGAGAGGTGGAAAGTCCACCTGATTATGGAAAGGGAGGAATTGGACTAGGAGTCCAACTCCTCCCCCTTGGATGCGCCCTAGGTCTTGGAGGGGGCTGATCTCCACGCCCCTCCACCTATATAGAGAGGGGAGGGGGAGCCCCAAGAGTACACATGAAGCCCTTGATGCCCCTCTCTCTCTCCCTATATAGTTTTCTCCTCCGTTCGTGGTTTCGGTAGCGCTAGGCGTAGCCCTGTCGGCATAGCACCGCCACCACCGCCACCACGTTGTCGTGTTGCCGAAGAACTCATCTACTACTCCGATCAAGCTCCCTGGATCCAGGAGGCAGAGACGTCATCGAGTTGTACGTGCGCTAAATGCAGAGGTGTCGTCCGTTCAGCGCTAGATCGGAAGGACCATGATTGGATCGCAAGACGGATCGTAATTGGATCGCGGGACGGATTGTGATTTGGATCACAAAGACGTCTGACTACATCAACCGTGTTTCTTAATGCTTCATGCTTAGCGATCTACTAGGGTATGTAGATCCACTCTCCCTCTCGTAGATGCTCATCACCATGGATAGATCTTGTGTGTTCATAGGAATTTTTTTGTTTCCCATGCAGTGTTCACCAACAGGAGGACGGGGACAAGGTCCGGCGACGACAGGGCCGCAGGCACGATGCCATGGCGACTAGACAAGTGGGGGAGGCGTGGGGAGAGGCGAGGGAGGAGGGGATCTAGGGTTTCTGGGGTGAGGGGCAGTCTTATACCGTGCGAGGGGGGTCTCACCGGAGGGCGTGGATGGCCGGCGAGTAGCCATCCTGGCCACGGGCGGCCGACACGCATCCACATCCCCCCTAGTGAACATGGGAAGGGGACGAGTGGGGGGGCACGGCTGGCCCGGTTGGCCTAATGGGCCAAGGCCCAAGGGGACCAGGGGCTTTTTCTTTTTATTTATTTCATTTTAGCCTTTTCCTTTTAATTAGTTTTTGTTTTGATTTATTTTAGTAACAAAAATACTTTTGTAAAATATGGGATAGGGCCCAATATTTTCAATGCAATATTTGGTACTACTAGAAAATGTTTTGGAACCTTTTGAAAATATTTGAAATCTGCAAAATCAAAAGGGTATTTTAAATGAATGATTTGACCTCTGTTTTATTTATTTTGAGGTACCAAAACACTTTATAAAATTTGTGTTGCAATTTTATAAAATATTAGGTAATATTTGGAACCCATTCATGATTTTTAAATCCTGGTTTGCAAAACTTTTAAACCCACTTTCCAAATGAATTTGAATTACAAGAAAAAGTATTTGAGGTTGATTCCGAAAGTGATCACAGAGGAATTAGCAAAAGCATTTAGTTGAACCTCCTGGTTTACTATAGCTTAATTACAATGATCATTGTAGCACTAAATTCAGGGTGTCACAGCCGGTCAGTGACCGGTGAGCTCCCAAACTGCCTGAGCCAATCCGCCCTAGTTGTCGCGATGCGCAGTCGTGCTCTCCATTGGTGGCGTCTTAGCGTGCTCTCTATCGACAGAGCCACAACCTGCTCCAATGACAGTTAGGGTTGCAGTCCGACTAGGGTTGCATGAGTCCTCGCGATGTGTTGCATGCAACAAGCTGGAATTGATGCTCTAATCAACGTTTATATGGGATGAGCAGATGGGCCTATGTTTTTTGGGTTGGGCTACTGTTATGAGTAGTAGTAAAAATAATCATTTAATTTTGGAGGGCGGGCTTGAGCCCATCCAAGCCTACCCCTTGTATTCGCCATTGCATGGGAGAATCCTTGTCCTCTCAGGGCCTAGGCACTCTCTACCATCGGATTGATTTTTTGATGCGTTTCCGTCCGTTGTCAATGGCTCGGGATGCATGCGCATCTTATTCTTCCAGTAGGGGTAGTCGGTGCCACCGTAGACAGGGCACGCAGTGGAGACCTTGATTATCCCTGCAGTCGACATAGCTAAAACTCCATGGTGGTTAAACCCAAACACAAAACAAGGGAGTACCTTGCTATGATACCAATTGAAAGTGCTAGTTATCGACTGGAGAGGGGTGAATAGGCGATTTTTATGAAAAGCTTCGAAACAATGAATGTATTTGAATGATGCGAAAGTGGGACAAGATCAGGTAGGGATAGTAACCAAGGATCTAAGCAAGGCATGCATTACAGTGAAGATATACAAGCGATTTAAGCATTATCATCATGCATACTAAGATGAGTCAAAGACAAACTTAGACAGTATGAAGATAAACAGTAGATATGAATGTCTTCAGGATGAGTCTTCAAACTGGAATGTAAGAGAGAGAAGGATAGAACCAGTTTCTTGACGAAGACACATGATTTGTTGGACCAGTTCCAGTTGCTGTGACAACTGTACGTCTGGTTAGGGAGGCTGAGATTGAACTCAAAAGACCTCGTCTTCACCTTATTCCCCTTGAGCCGAAGTCACTTAGACATCGCCCAATCACTCAAGTAAGTCTTCAGGGGAGACTTCCAAAACCCATACAAACTTGGTCACCCGGCAGTCCACAATGACTCTTGGACGCTCTAGACCTAGACGCCTAACCGTTTGGAAGATCATAGTCTTCAAGTGTAATAAGTCTTCAGTTCTCTCAGAATAGAAAGTTCTCGGTGATACTCAAACACACTAGCTCTAGGTGTTTAGGTGCATCCTCGCAGAATGTTTCTCTTTCAATGTATTCGAGGTGGGTTGCTCCAAAACGACAACAGCCACATCTCTCTCTGAGCAGTCACCTTCTCATAGTGGAAGGGGTGAGCTATTTATAGCCAATGGGTAACCCGACCTGATATGACCAAAATGACCCTAGGTCAATGGACAACCGACCGACATGTGTCACAACGGTCGGATTTCAAACGCACGCGATAACTTTACTTGGGCTACAAGTAAAGTTGACTCAACTAGCTCTGGAAGAGTTTTCCTTTCATTGTCTTCACTCAGAGACATAGGTGTGGGTTGAGCATCACGTCAGCATCTAACTTCGATCACGTCGACCCCACTTAGCAGTACGGTGGTTCCTATGACTCAGAAAAGAAAAAACAAAACTACCAAAAGACTTCATCTTTGCATTTCATTGTGTTCTGACGAATGTCTTCTCATCCCACCAATGGCTTCAGCCGTCATCAATGTCTTCGGACATTTTTGGGGGTCGTCTTCGACGGCTAAACCAAAGATCCAGGACTTCTATCTGTGTTAACCTGTGCACTCTCACAAACACATTAGTCCCTCAACCATGTTTGTCTTCAATACTCCAATACCAACAAAGGGTGGCACTGTATGCACTTACAGCGGGGGCGGCGGCTTGAGCAGCAGGCAGAGCAGCAGTGCAAGCGCGCGCACGTGTTTCAGTGCCACAGGGAGCAACATTACGCAGCAGGGGCTCCGACAAGTTGCGTGTTGGGAAACGTTGCATGGGAAACAAAAAATTTCCTACGCTTCACCAAGATCAATCTAGGAGATGAGCATCTATGAGAGGAGATATTGGATCTACGTACCCTTGTAGATCGCTAAGCGGAAGCGTTAAAGAATGCGGTTGATGTAGTGGTACGTCTCCACGATCCAAATCGCAAGCCGTCCCACGAACTCCCGATCAAGTACCGAACGGACGGCACCTCCGCGTTCAGCACACGTGCAACTCGGTGAAGATCTCCACCTTCTTGATCCAGCAATAGGGAGCGGAGAGGTAGACGAGTACTCTGGCAACGCGACGGCGTTGCAGCGATGGTGGTGGAGCAATTCCAGCAGGGCTTCGCCTAAGCACTGCTGAAAACCGATCTAGAGGAAGAACAAGGCAACACATGGCAATTAGGGTTAGGGCTGCCCTCAAAATCCTCTAGTATATATAGGAGGGAGAAGAGAGGAGGCAGCCTTGCCCCTCCAACAAGGAGGGCTTCGGCCGAAGCAAGAGGGGAGGAGTCCACCTCCCACAAGGGAGTGGGAGGTGGACTCCTAGTAGGACTCCTTTCCCTACTTGGCCCCTACTCTTCCTCCTTTCCTATGCACATAGGGCCTTTTCGGATGGCTTGCCCAGCCCACCAGGGGCTGGTGCGCCACCTCTAAGGCCCATGTGGCCCCTTGGGGTATGTGGGCCCCACTTGGTGGTCCCTAGAACCTATTCGTCACTCCTGGTACACTGTCGGAAATGCCCAAAACTTTTCCGGAGTTCAAACACCACTTTCCTATATATCAATCTTTACATCCGGACTATTCTTGAGCTCCCCGTGACATCCGGGATCTCATCCGGGACTCCGAACAACCTTCGGTCACCACCATACATAACTCTATACTACCGAAACGTCACTGAACCTTAAGTGTGCAGACCCTACGGGTTCGAGAACTATGAAGACATGACCGAGACACCTCTATGGTCAATAACCAATAGCGGGACCTGGATGCCCATACTGATTCCTACATATTCTACGAAGATCTTTATCGGTCGAACCTGTATGTCAAGGATTCAGTTAATCCCGTATGATGTTCCTTTTGTTCTTCGGTATGTTATTTGCCCGAGATTCAATCGTCGGTATCTCCATACCTAGTTCAACCTCGTTACCGGCAAGTCTCTTTACTCGTTTCCATAGTACAAGATCCTGTGACTAACACTTAGTCACATTGCTTCCAAGGCTTGTTGTGATGTTGTATTACCGAGTGGGCCCTGAGATACCTCTCCATCACACGGAGTAACAAATCCCAGTGTTGATCCATGCCAACCCAATAGAAACCCTCAGAGATACATGTAGAGTACCTTTATAGTCACCCAGTTACGTTGTGACGTTTAACACACACAAGGCACTCCTCCGGTGTGCGTGAGTTGCATGATCTCGTGGTCATAGGAACATATACTTGACATGCAGAAAACTGTAGCAAAACAAACACGATCATATGCTACATTTATAGTTTGGGTCTTGTCCATCACATCATTCTCCCAATGATGTGATCTTGTTATCAAATGACATCTCATGTCAATGGCTAGGAAACCTTGGCCATCTTTGATCAACGAGCTAGTTCACTAGAGGCACACTAGGGACAAAGTGTTGTCTATATATCCACACATGCAATGTGTTTCCAATCAATACAATTATAGCATGGATAATAAACAATTATCATGAACAAGGAAATATTATAATAAACACTTTATTTATTGCCTTTAGGGCATATTTCCAATAGTATCCCACTTGCACTAGAGTCAATAATCTAGTTCACATCACTATGTGATTTACATTGTAATGAATCGAACACCCATGCAGTTATGGTGTTGATCATGTTTAGCCCTTGGAAGAGGTTTAGTCAACGGGTTTGTAACATTCAGATCTGTGTGCACTTTGCAAATATTTATGTCCTTCTCCTCGATGTAATCGCGGATGGAATTGAAGCGTCAATTTATGTGTCTGGTCCTCTTGTGAAACCTTGGTTCCTTGGCCAGAGCAATGGCACCAGTGTTGTCACAGAACAGAGTCATTGGATTCAGTGCACTGGGCACTACTTCATCCAGACACCTTCCTTAGCTGCCTCTGAGGCTGCGATGTACTTCGCTTCGCATGTAGAAACGTCTACCACGCTTTGCTTGGAATTGCACAAGCTTACCGCTCCCCCGTTGAGAATAAATACGTATCCGGTTTGCGACTTACAATCATCCGGATCAGTGTCAAAGCTTGCATCGACGTAAGCCTTTACGACGAGCTCTTGATCACCTCCATAAATGAGAAGCATCTCCTTAGTCCTTTTCAGGTACTTAAGGATATTCTTGACCGCCGTCCAGTGCTCCATTCCAGGATCACTTTGAAACCTTCTGGCCATACGTATGGCAAGGCTGACATCGGGTCTTGTGCACACCATTTCATACATGATAGAGCCTATGGCTGAAGCATAGGGGATGACACTCATCTTTTCTCTATCTTCTGGAGTCACTGGGCATTGAGTCTTACTTAACTTCACACCTTGTAACACAGGCAAGAACCCCTTCTTGGACTGATCCATTTTGAACTTCTTCAAAACTTTATCAAGGTATGTGCTTTGTGAAAGTGCTATTAAGCGTCTCGATCTATCTCTATAGATCTTAATGCCTAATATGAAAGCAGCTTCTCCTAGGTCCTTCATTGAAAAACTCTTGTTCAAATATTCCTTCATGTTTTCCAGCATTTCTGTATTGTTTCCAATCAGTAATATGTCATCTACATATAATATTAGAAACGCTACAGAGCTCCCACTCACTTTCTTGTAAATACAAGCTTCTCCATAAACTTGTATAAACCCAAACGCTTTGATCACCTCATCAAAGCGCTTATTCCAACTCCGAGATGCTTGCACCAGTCAATAAATGGATCGTTGGAGCTTGCAAACTTTTCCAGCATTCTCTGGATCGAACAAACCTTCTGGTTGTATCATATACAACTCTTCCTCAAGGAAACCGTTGAGGAACGCTGTTTTGACATCCATCTGCCAAATTTCATAGTCAAAATATGCAGCTATTGCTAACATGATTCATACGGACTTAAGCATCGCTACGGCTGAGAAGGTCTCATCGTAGTCAACTCCTTGAACTTGTGAAAAACCCTTTGCCACAAGTCGAGCTTTATAGACAGTGATATTACCGTCCACTCCGTCCTCTTCTTAAAGATCCATTTGTTCTAAATGGACTTTCACCCTTCAGGTAATACTTCCAAAGTCCATACTTTGTTTTCATACATGGATCCCATCTTGGATTTCATGGCCTCTAACCATTTCTCGGAATCCAGGCCCATCATCGCTCTTCCATAGCTCGTAGGTTCACTGTTGTCTAACAACATGACCTCCAAGACAGGGTTACAATACCACTCAGGAGCAGTACGTGCCCTTGTCGACCTACGAGGTTTAATAGCAACTTGATCCGAAGTTTCATGATCATCATCATTAACTTCTTCTTCAACCAACATTGGCTCCATAGAAACATCTTTCTGCGCTGCGCTTCTCTCTAGTTGAAGTAAAGGTTCAATAACCTCATCAAGTTCTATTTTCCTCCAACTCAATTCTTTCGAGAGAAACTCTTTCTCAAGAAATGTTCCGTTCTTAGCGACAAACATTTTGCCTCCGGATCTAAGATAGAAGGTATACCCAATTGTCTCTTTCGGGTATCCTATGAAGACGCATTTCTCCGCTTTGGGTTCTAGCTTTTCAGGCTGAAGCTTTTTGACATAAGCATCACATCCCCAAAATTTAAGAAATGACAACTTTGGCCTCTTGCCAAACCACATTTCATATGGCATTGTCTCAACAGATTTCGATGGTGCCCTATTTAAAGTGAATGCAGCTGTCTCTAATGCATAACCCCAAAACGATAGTGGCAAATCGGCAAGAGATATCATAGAACGCACCATATCTAATAAGGTTCGATTACAATGTTCGGACACACCATTACATTGTGGTGTTCCAGGCGGTGTCAACTGTGAAACAATTCCACATTGTCTTAAATGACTGCCAAACTCATAACTCAAATATTCACCTCCTCGATCAGATCATAGGAATTTAATCTTCTTGTTATGATGATTCTCAACTTCACTCCGAAATTGCTTGAACGTTTCAAACGTTTCAGACTTGTGTTTCATTAAGTAAATATACCCATATCTACTTAAGTCATCAGTGAAGGTGGGAAAATAATGATATCCACCGCGTGCTGCAACATTCATTGGACCACACACATCCGTATGTATGATTTCCAACAAGTCACTTGCCCGTTCCATTGTTCCGGAGAACGGTGTTTTAGTCATCTTGCCCATGAGGCATGGTTCACATGTGTCAAGTGATTCAAAATCAAGTGACTCCAAATGTCCATCTGTTGGGGAACGTCGCATGGGAAACAAAAAATTTCCTACGCACACGCAAACCTATCCATGGTGATGAGCATCTACGAGAGGGAGAGTGGACCTACGTACCCTTGTAGATCGCTAAGCGGGAAGCGTTACGAAACGCAGTTGGTGTAGTCGAACATATTCGCGATCCAAATCGCCGAGCGTCCCGCGATCTCATCACGATCCGTCCCGCGATCCAATCACGATCCGTCCCGTGAACTCATCACGATCCGTCCCGCGATCTCATCACGATCCGTCTCATGATCTTGATCACGATCTGTCCCGCGAACTCATCACGATCCGTCTCACGATCTTGATCACGATCTGTCCCGCGAACTCATCATGATTCGTTCCATGATATCATCACGAACCGTCTCGCAATCTCGATCACAGTCCTTCCGATCTAGCGCCAAATGGACGGCACCTCCGCGTTCAGCACACATGCAGCTTGATGACGATCTCCACCATCTTGATCCAGCAAGAGGAGGTGGAGAGGAGAGAGAGTTCACCGGCAGCGTGACGGCGCTCCGGCGATGGTGGTGGAGTGGTTCCGGCAAGGCTTCGCCTATGCACTGCAGAAAACCGATCTAGAGGAGTACCGGTGGAACGGGTAGCACGTGGCCGTAAACCGTGTCTAAACAGCCCCCAATCCACCAGTATATAAAGGAGGGAGGGAGAGGCAGCCTTGGCGCAGGGCCAAGGCCTCCTAGGAGTCGGACGGCCAAAGGGGGAGGAGTCCTACTCCTCCTCCACTCCTAGTAGGAGTAGGACTCTTCCCTTTTGCCTTTTTTTCACCTTTTCCCTTTAGGACTTTTGCCTCCTGCGCCATGGGCCTTATTGTGGCTGTTCCTCCAGCCCACTAAGGGCTGGTTATTACTCTCCACAGCCCATGGACCCTCTGGGGTCGAAATACCCCTCCCGGTACACTACCGACACTCCCGGTACACTACCGATGAGCTCAAAACTTTTCTGGTGACCAAACTGGGACTTCCTATATATGAATCTTTACCTACGGACCATTCCGGAGCTCCTCGTGACGTATAGGATCTCATCCGGGACTCCGAACAAACTTCGGTCACCACCGTACATAACTCTATACTACCGAAACGTCACCAAACCTTAAGTGTGCAGACCCTGCGGGTTCGAGAACTATATAGACATGACCGAGACACCTCTATGGTCAATAAACAATGGCGGGACCTGGATGTCCACATTGGTTCCTACATATTCTACGAAGATCTATATCGGTCGAACCTCTATGTCAAGGATTCAGTTAATCCCGTATGATGTTCCCTTTGTTCTTCGGTATGTTACTTGCCCGAGATTCGATCATCGGTATCTCCATACCTAGTTCAACCTCGTTACCGACAAGTCTCTTTACTCGTTCCGTAATACAAGATCCCGCAACTAACAATTAGCCACATTTCTTGCAAGGCTCATTGTGATGTTGTATTACCGAGTGGGCCCCGAGATACCTCTCCGTCACACGGAGTAACAAATCCCAGTATCGATCTATGCCAACTCAATAGACACCATCGGAGATACTTGTAGAGCACCTTTATAGTCACCCAGTTACGTTGCGACGTTTGATACACACAAGGCACTCCTCCGATATCCGTGAGTTGCATGATCTCATGGTCATAGGAACATATACTTGACATGTAGAAAATAGTAGCAATAAACTGACACGATCATATGCTATGTTTCTAGTTTGGGTCTTGTCCATCACATCATTCTCCTAATGACGTGATACCGTTATCAAATGACATCTCATGTCCATGGCTAGGAAACCTTAACCATCTTGTGATCAACGAGCTAGTCTACTAGAGGCATACTAGGGACATGGTGTTGTCTATGTATCCACACATGTATCTGAGTCTCCGATCAACACAATTATAGCATGGATAATAAACGATTATCATGAACAAGGAAATATGATAACAACTAATTTATTATTGCCTCTAGGGCATATTTCCAACAGTCTCCCACTTGCACTAGAGTCAATAATCTAGCTCACATCACCATGTGATTAGCATTGTTATGAATCTAACACCCAATGAGTTCTGGGGTTTGATCATGCTTTGCATGTGAGAGAGGTCTTATAGTCAACGGGTCTGTAACATTCAGATCCGTGTGTACTTTGCAAATTTCTATGTCAAACCGTAAACACTGCTACCACACTCCACTTGGTATACTACCAAATGGCTGCTCCACTATACGTATCCAGATTGCTACTACGAGTCATCCGGATTGGTGTTAAAGCTTGCATCGACATGACGCTTTACGACGAACTTCTTTATCACCTCCATAATCGAGAAACATCTCCTCAGTCTCTTAGTTACTAAGGATAATCTTGCCCGCTGTCCAGTGCTCCATTCCAGGATCACTTTGAAACCTTCCGGCCATACTTATAGCAAGGCTGACATCCGGTCTTTGTGCACAACATTGCATACATGATAGAGCCTATGGCTGAAGCATAGGGGATGACACTCATCTTTCCTCTATCTTCTGCAGTCATTGGGCAATGAGTCTTACTCAACTTTATACCTTACAAATCAGGCAAGAACTCTTTCTTTGACTGATCCATTTTGAACTCTTTCAAAATCTTGTCAAGGTATGTACTCATTGAAAGTCTTATCAAACATTTTGATCTATCTCTATAGATCTTGATATACAACAATTAGGTAGCTTTATCCAGGTTTTCCTTTGAAAAACACTTTTCAAACAACCTTTTATGCCTTCCAGAAATTCTACATTATTTCTGATCAACAATATGTCATCCACATATACTTATCAGAAACTCTATAGTGCTCCCACTCACTTTATTGTAAATACAAGTTTCTCGTAAACTTTGTATAAACTACAAAAACTTTGATCACCTCATCAAAGTGTATATTCCAACTCCGAGATGCTTGCTTCAGTCCATAGAAGGATCACTGAAGCTTGCTCACCATTTAGCATCCTTAGGACTGACAAAACCTTCTGGTTGTATCACATACAACCTTTCCTCAAGTAAACCGTTAAGGAAACGATGTTTTGACATCCATCTGCCAGATTTCATAATTGAAAAATGCAGCAACTGCTAACACAATTCCAACAGACTTTAGCACCGCTACGAGTGAGAAAGTCTTATCGTAGTCAACTCCTTGAACTTGTCACAAACAACTTTGCAACAAGTCGAGCTTTACAAATGGTGACAATTACCATTAGTGTCTGTCTTCATATTAAATATCCATTTGTACTCAACGACCTGCTATCCAACGAGCAAGTCTACCAAAGTCTAAACTTGGTTTTCATACATGGATCCTATCTCGGATTTCATGGCCTCCAACCATTTGTCGGAATCCGGGCCCATCATCGCTTCTCCATAGCTCGTAGGTTCATCGTTGTCCAACAACATGACTTCCAAGACAGGGTTGTCATACCACTTAGGAGCAGTACACATCCTTTGTCGACCTACGAAGTTCGATAGTAACTTGATCGTGAAGCTTCATGATCATCATCATAACGTAGGCTTCACAGAAACATCTTTCTGCGCTGCGCTACTCTCTGGTTGAACAAAGGTTTAACAACCTCATCAAGTTCTATCTTCCTCCCACTCAATTCTTTCGAGAGAAACATTTCCTCGAGAAAGGATCCATTTAAGCAGCAAACACTTTGCACTTGGATCTGAGATAGAAGGTTCACCCAACTGATCTTAGGGTATTCTATGAAGATGCATTTGTCCGCCTTGGGTTCGACCTCATTAGGTGAAAACATTTTCCACACAAGCGTCATAGCCCCAAACATTAAGAAATGACAGCTTAGGTTTCTATCAAACCATAATTCACATGGTGTCATCTCAACAGATTTAGATGGTGCCCTATTTAAAGTGAATGTCTTTGTCTCTAATGCATAACCCCAAAATTATAGTAGTAAAATGATAAGAGATATCATAGCATGCACCATATCCAATAGAGCATGACTATGATGTTCGGACACACCATCATACTATGGTGTTCCAGGTGGCGTTAGTTGTGAAACAAATTTCACATTGTCTTAAGTTGTATGCCAAACTCGTAAGTCAGATATTCACCTCCACGATCATATCGCAGTCATCTTTATCTTCTTGTCACGATGATCTTAAACTTCACTCTGAATTTGCTTGAACCTTTCAAATGATTTAGACTTGCGTTTCATTAAGTAAATATACACTATATCTACTCAAATCATCAGTGAAGGTAAGAAACTAACGATATCCACTGCACGCTACAAGACTCACTGGATTGCATACATCAACATGTATCATTTCCAATGAATCACTTGCCCGCTCCATCCAACGGGGTCCTTTAGTCATCTTGCCCAAGAGGCATGGTTCGCATGTCTCAACCGATTCTAAATCGAATGAGTCCAAAGATCCAGCAGCATGGAGTTTCTTCATGCGCTTTATACCAATATGACATTTTGCGGCAGTGCCACAAGTATGTGGTACTATCATTATCAACTCTGTATCTTTTGACATCAATGTTATGAACATGTGTATTACTACGATCAAGATTTCAACAAACCATTCTCACTGGGTGCATGACCATTGAAGGTATTATTCATGTAAATAGAGTAACCATTATTCTCTAATTCAATTGAATAATTGTATTGCAATAAACATGATCTAATCATGTTCATGTTCAACGCAAAACACCAAATAACATTTATTTAGGTTCGTCACTAATCCTGAAGGTAGAGAGAGCGTGCGATGTTGATCACATCAACTTTGGAAACATTTCCAACACACATCGTCACCTCACCCTTAGCTAGTTCTCCGTTTATTCCGTAGCTTTTATTTCGAGTTACAAACATTTAGCAACCGAACCGGTATCCAATACCCAGGTGCTACTAGGAGTACTAGCAAGGTACACATCAATAACTCGTATTTCAAATATACTTCTATTGATGTTGCCAGCCTTCTTATCTACCAAGTATCTAGGGTTGTTCCGCTTCAGCGACTGCTCACCTCATAACAAAAGCACTTAGTCTCGGGTTTGAGTTCATCTTTTGGGTTGCTTCACTGGAGCAGCAACTGACTTGCTATCCATGAAGTTTCCCTCCTTGCTCTTGCCCTTCTCGAATCTAGTGGTTTGATTAACCATCAACACTTGACGCTCCTTCTTGATTTCTACCTTCGCGATGTCAAACATCGCGAATAGCTCAGGAATCATTATTTCTATCCCTCGCAATTTATAGTTCTTCACCAAGTTCTAGTAGCTTAGTGACAGTGACTTGGAGAACTATGTCAATCACTATCTTATCTGGAAGATCAACTCCCACTTGATTCAAGCGATTGTAGCACCCAGACAATCTGAGTACCTTCTCAATGATTGAGCTATTCTCTTTCATCTTGCAGGCAAAGAATCTTGTTGGAGATCTCATATCTCGCAACACGGGCACGAGCCTGAGATCCTAATTTCAGCTCTTAGAAACATCTCATATGTTCTGTGACGTTCAAAACGTTTTGGAGCCTCAATTCTAAGCCGTAATGCATGACGCACTAAACTATCAAGTATTCATCAGAACGTGCCTGTCAGATGTTCAAAACATCTACAGACGACGCTAGAGGGGTTGGCGCACCGAGCGATGCATTAAGGACATAAGCCTTCTATGCAGCAAAGAGGACAATCCTCAGATCACGGACCCAGTCCGCAATATTGCTACCATCATCTTTCAACTCTATTTCTCTAGGAACATATAAAAATACAAGGGAGCTACAGCGCGAGCTAGTAATCTACAACATAATTTGCAAAGTCACTACTGACTATGTTCATGACAATAAGTTCAATTAATCATATTACTTAAGAACTCCCACTCAAATTGACATCCCTCCGATCATTCGAGTGATACATGATCCAAATTTCACCAATTCAAGTCCGATCATCACGTGAGTTGAGGTGGCTGCAATGGTGAACATCATCATGTTGATCATATCTACTATATGACTCATGTTCGACCTTTCGGTCTCTTGTGTTCCGAGGCCATGTCTGTACATGCTAGGCTCGTCAAGTTTAACCCGAGTGTTCTGCGTGTGCAACACTGGCTTGCACCCGTTGTATGTGAACGTAGAGTCTATCACACCCGATCATCACGTGGTGTCTTAACACGACGAACTTTCGCAACGGTGCACACTCGGGGAGAACACAATTTATCTTGAAATTAAGTGAGGGATCACCTTATAATGCTACCGTCGTCCTAAGCAAAACAAGGTGCATAACAGGATTAACATCACATGCAAACCATAAGTGACATGATATGGCCATGATCTTGTGCTTTTGATCTCCATCATGAAAGCACCGGTATGATCTCCATCGTCACCGGCATGACACCATGATCTCCATCATCTTGATCTCCATCAACGTGTCGCCATCGGGGTTGTCACGCCCTACATGCTTCTACTACTACTGCTACCATAGCGATAAAGTAAAGCATTACATAGCGCTTAATGATTGACACGCAGGTCATACAATAATTAAAGACAACCCTATGGCTCCTGCCGGTTGCCGTACTCATTGGCATGCAAGTCGTGATAATCTATACATCACATGATCATCTCATACATCACATATATCTCATCATGTAATTGGCCATATCACATCACAACATACCCTGCAAAAACAAGTTAGACGTCCTCTAATTGTTGTTGCATGTTTTACGTGGCTGCTACGGGTATCTAGCAAGAACGATTCTCACCTACGCATAAACCACAATGGTGATACACTAGTTGCTTTTCAACCTTCTCAAGGACCGCCTTTGTCGTATCCGATCCAACTAAAGTGAGAGAAACTGTCACCCGCAAGCCATCTAGGCAACAAGTTGCGTCGAGGGAACCGGTCTCTCGTAAGCATACGAGTAATGTTGGTCCGGGCCGCTTCATCTCACAATCCCGCTGAACCAAAATACGACCAAGGGAGGAAGCAATCTAAGCATCAACGCCCACAAACCTTTTGTGTTCTACTCGAGATCTCATCGAACCATCAACCTAGCTCATGATGCCACTGTTGGGGAACGTCGCATGGGAAACAAAAAATTTCCTACGCACATGCAAACCTATCCATGGTGATGAGCATCTACGAGAGGGAGAGTGGATCTATGTACCCTTGTAGATCGCTAAGCAGGAAGCGTTAAGAAACGCGGTTGGTGTAGTCGAACATCTTCGCGATCCAAATCGCCGAGCGTCCCGCGGTCTCATCACGATCCGTCCCGCGATCCAATCACGATCCGTCCCGTGAACTCATCACGATCCGTCCCGCGATCTCATCACGATCTGTCCCGCGAACTCATCACGATCCGTCTCACGATCTTGATCACGATCTGTCCCGCGAACTCATCACGATCCGTTCCACAATCTCAACATGAACCGTCTCGCGATTGTTGGAAATATGCCCTAGAGGCAATAATAAATTAGTTATTATCATATTTCCTTGTTCATGATAATCGTTTATTATCCATGCTATAATTGTATTGATCGGAGACTTAAATGCATGTGTGGATACATAGACAAAACCATGTCCCTAGTATGCCTCTAGTAGACTAGCTCATTGATCAAAAGATGGTTAAGGTTTCCTAGCCATGGACATGAGATGTCATTTGATAATGGGATCACATCATTAGGAGAATTATGTGGTGGACAAGACCCAAACTACAAACATAGCATATGATCGTGTCAGTTTATTGCTACTGTTTTCTGCATGTCAAGTATATGTTCCTATGACCATGAGATCATGCAACTCACGGATATCGGAGGAGTGCCTTGTGTGTATCAAACGTCGCAACGTAACTGGGTGACTATAAAGGTGCTCTACAGGTATCTTCGAGGGTGTCTGTTGAGTTGGCATGGATCGAGACTGGGATTTGTTACTCCGTGTGACGGAGAGGTATCTCAGGGCCCACTCGGTAATACAACATCACAATGAGCCTTGCAAGCAATGTGACTAATTGTTAGTTGCGGGATCTTGTATTACGGAATGAGTAAAGAGACTTGCCAGTGACGAGGTTGAACTAGGTATGGAGATACCGACGATCGAATCTCGGGCAAGTAACATACCGAAGAACAAAGGGAACATCGTACGGGATTAACTGAATCCTTGACATAGAGGTTCGACCGATAAAGATCTTCGTAGAATATGTAGGAACCAATGTGGACGTCCAGGTCCCTCCATTGGTTATTGACTGTAGAGGTGTCTCGGTCATGTCTACATAGTTCTCGAACCCGCAGGGTCTGCACACTTAAGGTTCGGTGGCGTTTCGGTAGTGTAGAGTTATGTATGGTGGTGACCGAAGTTTGTTCGGAGTCCCGGATGAGATCCCGGACGTCACGAGGAGCTCCAGAATGGTCCGGAGGTAAAGATTCATATATAGGAAGTCCCAGTTTGGTTTCCGGAAAAGTTTCGGGCTCATCGGTAGTGTACCGGGAGTGCCGGTAGTGTACCGGGAGGCCTCCGGGAGGGGTATTTCGACCCCAAGAGGTCCATGGGCTGTGGGAGAATAATAACCAGCCCTTAGTGGGCTGGGAAAACAGCCACAAAGGCCCATGGCGCAGGAGAGAAAGTCCCAAAGCAAAAAGTGGAAAATCAGCCAATAGGAGGCAATCCTACTCCAACTAGGATTGGAGGGGAAGTAGGATTGCTTCCCACCTCCTATTTCGGCCGACCCAAAGGCCTTGGCTGCCTCTCCTCTCCTCTCCTCCTATATATACTAGTGGATTGGGTCGTTTTTGGACAGAATTTCCGGCCACGTGCTACCCGTTCCACCGGTGCATAGTTTCTCCTCTAGATCGTAGTTCCGCAGCGCTTAGGCGAAGCCCTGCCGGAATTGCTCCACCATCATCACCGGAGCGCCGTCACGCTGCCGGTGAACTCTCTCTCCTCTCCACCTCCTCTTGCTGGATCAATAAGGTGGAGATCGTCATCAAGCTGCACGTGTGCTGAACGCGGAGGTGCCGTCCGTTCGGCGCTAGATCGGAAGGACCGTGATCGAGATCGCGAGACGGTTCGTGATGAGATCGCGGAACGGATCGTGATGAGTTCGCGGGACAGATCGTGATCAAGATCGTGAGACGGATCGTGATGAGATCGCGGGACGGATTGTGATGAGTTCACGGGACGGATCGTGATTGGATCGCGGGACGCTCGGCGATTTGATCGCGAAGATGTTCGACTACACCAACCGCGTTTCTTAACGCTTCCCGCTTAGCGATCTACAAGGGTATGTAGATCCACTCTCCCTCTCATAGATGCTCATCACCATGGATAGTTTTGCATGTGCGTAGGAAATTTTTTGTTTCCCATGCGACGTTCCCCAACAGCAATCTCGATCACGGTCCTTTCGATCTAGCGCCGAATGGACGGCACCTCCGCGTTCAGCACACGTGCAGCTTGATGACGATCTCCACCGTCTTGATCCAGCAAGAGGAGGTGGAGAGGAGAGAGAGTTCACCGGCAGCGTGACGGCGCTCCGGCGATGGTGGTGGAGTGGTTCCGGCAGGGCTTCGCCTATGCACTGCAGAAAACCGATCTAGAGGAGTACCGGTGGAACGGGTAGCACGTGGCTGTAAACTGTGTCTAAACAGCCCCCAATCCACCAGTATATAAAGGAGGGAGGGAGAGGCAGCCTTGGCACAGGGCCAAGGCCTCCTAGGAGTCGGCCGGCCAAAGGGGGAGGAGTCCTACTCCTCCTCCACTCCTAGTAGGAGTAGGACTCTTCCCTTTTGCCTTTTTTCACCTTTTTCCTTTAGGACTTTTGCCTCCTGCGCCATGGGCCTTATTGTGTCTGTTCCTCCAGACCACTAAGGGTTGGTTATTACTCTCCACAGCCCATGGACCCTCTGGGGTCGAAATACCCCTCCCGGAGGTCTCCCGGTACACTACCGGCACTCCCGGTACACTACCGATGAGCCCGAAACTTTTCTGGCGACCAAACTGGGACTTCCTATATATGAATCTTTACCTCCGGACCATTCCGGAGCTCCTCGTGACATCTAGGATCTCATCCGGGACTCTGAACAAACTTCGGTCACCACCGTACATAACTCTGTACTACCGAAACGTCACCAAACCTTAAGTGTGCAGACCCTGCGGGTTCGAGAACTATGTAGACATGACCGAGACACCTCTACGGTCAATAAACAATGGCGGGACCTGGATGTCCACATTGGTTCCTACATATTCTACGAAGATCTTTATCGGTCGAACCTCTATGTCAAGGATTCAGTTAATCCCGTATGATGTTCCCTTTGTTCTTCGGTATGTTACTTGCCCGAGATTCGATCGTCGGTATCTCCATACCTAGTTCAACCTCGTTACCGGCAAGTCTCTTTACTCGTTCCGTAATACAAGATCCCGCAACTAACAATTAGCCACATTTCTTGCAAGGCTCATTGTGATGTTGTATTACCGAGTGGGCCCCGAGATACCTCTCCGTCACACGGAGTAACAAATCCCAGTCTCGATCCATGCCAACTCAACAGACACCATCGGAGATACCTGTAGAGCACCTTTATAGTCACCCAGTTACGTTGCGACGTTTGATACACACAAGGCACTCCTCCGATATCCGTGAGTTGCATGATCTCATGGTCATAGGAACATATACTTGACATGCAGAAAATAGTAGCAATAAACTGACACGATCATATGCTATGTTTCTAGGTTGGGTCTTGTCCATCACATCATTCTCCTAATGATGTGATCCCGTTATCAAATGACATCTCATGTCCATGGCTAGGAAACCTTAACCATCTTTTGATCAACGAGCTAGTCTACTAGAGGCATACTAGGGACATGGTGTTGTCTATGTATCCACACATGTATTTGAGTCTCCGATCAACACAATTATAGCATGGATAATAAACGATTATCATGAACAAGGAAATATGATAACAACTAATTTATTATTGCCTCTAGGGCATATTTCCAACACTTCTTCATGCGTTTTACGCCAATATGACCTAAATGACAATGCCACAAAAAGTGGTATTATCATTATCAACTCTACATCTTTTGGCATCAATGTTATGAACATGAGTATCATCACTATCAAGATTCAATATGAATAAACCCCTCACATTGGGTGCATGACCATAAAATAAATTACTCATATAAATAGAACAACCATTATTCTCTGATTTAAATGAGTAATTGTCGCGCAATAAACAAGATCCAGATATAATGTTCATGCTTAACGCAGACACTAAATAAAAATTATTCAAGTTCATCACTAATCCCGATGGTAATTGAAGAGAGAGCATGCCGACGGCGATCACATCAACCTTGGAACCATTTTCCACGTGCATCGTCACTTCGTCCTTCACCAGCCTTCGTCTATTCCGTAGTTCCTGTTTTGAGTTGCAAATGTGAGCAACCGAACCGGTATCAAATACCCAGGCACTACAACGAGATCTAGTAAGGTACACATCAATAACATGTATACCATATATACCTTGTTTGTTGGATACCTTCTTGTCAGCTAGATACTTGGGGCAGTTCCGCTTCCAGTGACCAGTTCCCTTGCAATGAAAGCACTCAGTTTCTGGCTTGGGTCTAGCCTTGGGTTTCTTCACGGGAGGAGCAACTGCTTTGCCACCCTTATTGGAGTTACCCTTCTTGCCCTTGCCATTCTTCTTGAAACTAGTGGTTTTATTGACCATCAACACTTGATGTTCTTTCTGGATTTCAGACTCAACGACTTTTAGCATCGCAAACAGCTCGGTGACTGACTTGTTCATCCCGTGCATGTTATAGTTTAGCACGAAGCTCTTGTAGATTGGTGGCAATGATTGAAGAACTCTGTCAATGATCGCCTCTGGTGGAAGGGGCATCCCTAACTCCGCCAGACGAGTCGAATACCCAAACATTCTAAGTATTTGTTCACTGATAGACCCGTTCTCCTCCATTTTGCAACATAGAACTTATCGAAGGTCTCATACCTCTCGATCCGGGCATTCTTCTTAAAGATAAACTCCAACTCCTGGAACATCTCATATGCTCCATGATGTTCAAAACGTCTTTAAAGTCTCGGTTCTAAGCCATACAATATTGCACACTGAACTATTGAGTAATCTCCAGAACATGCCTCCCAAGCGTTCTTAACGTCTTCGGATGACATGTCTCTGGGTTGGTTACCAAGCGGTGCATCAAGGACATGTGACTTCTGGGAAGCCGTGAGGATAATCCTCAGATTACGGGCCCAGTCCACAAAGTTACTTCCATCATCTTTGAACTTAGCTTTCTCTAGGAACGCATTAAAATTCAGGGGTGCTACTGCGTGAGCCATTGATCTATAACATAAATATGCAAAGGTTACTTAGACTATTGTTCAAGATAATGAGTTTAGTTAATAAAATTTACTAAAGCTCCCACTCAAATTGACATCCCTTAGGTCATCTGAGTGACACATGATCCATTTTCACCAACTCAAGTCCAATCATCACGTGAGTTAAGGTGGTTTCAGTGGTGAACATCATCATGTTGATCATATCTACTATATGACTCATGCTTGACCTTTCGGTCTCTTGTGTTTCGAGGCCATGTCTGTACATGCTAGGCTCGTCAAGTTTAACCCGAGTGTTCTGCATGTGCAACACTGGCTTACACCCGTTGTATGTGAACGTGGAGTCTATAACACCCGATCATCACATGGTATCTCGACATGACGAACTTTCGCAACAGTGCACACTCGGGGACAACACAGTTCATCTTGAAATTTAAGTGAGGGATCACCTTATAATGCTATCGTCGTCCTAAGAAAAACAAGGTGCATAAATGGATTAACATCACATGCAATTCATAAGTGACATGATATGGCCATGAACTTGTGCTTTTGATGTCCATCTTGAAAGCACCGACATGATCTCCATCGTCACCGACATAACACCATGATCTCCATCATCATGATCTCCATCATTGTGTCGCCATCGGGGTTGTCACGCCCACCATGATCATACTATTATTGCTACCATTTAGCGATAAATTAAAGCATTACATAGCGCTTAATGATTGACACACAGGTCATACAATAATTAAAGACAACCCTATGGCTCCTGCCGGTTGCCGTAGTCATCGACATGCAAGTCATGATATTCTATACAAAAACATGATCATCTCATACATCACATATATCACATCATGAAATTGGCCATATCACATCACAACATACCCTGCAAAAACAAGTTAGACGTCCACTAATTGTTGTTGCATGTTTTACGTGGCTGCTATGGGTATCTAGCAAGAATGATTCTTACCTACGCATAACCACAACGGTGATATGAAGATTGCTTTTCAACCTTCTACAAGGACCGCCTTAATCAAATCCGATCCAACTAAAGTGGGAAAGACAGACACCCGCCAGACATCTTTATGCGACGAAGTCACATGTTAGTCGATGGAACACGGTCTCTCGTAAGCGTACGAGTAAAGTCGGTCCAAGCCGCTTCATTCCACAATACCACTGAACCAAGAAAAGACTAAGGAAGGAAGCAATCTGAATATCAACGCCCACAAACTCTTTGTGTTCTACTCAAGATCTCATCCACGCATAGACCTAGCTCATGATGCCACTGTTGGGGAACATTGCATGGGAAACAAAAAATTCCTACGCTTCACCAAGATAAATCTAGGAGCTGAGCATCTATGAGAGGAGATATTGGATCTATGTACACTTGTAGATGGCTAAGCGGAAGCGTTAAAGAACGCGGTTGATGTAGTGGTACGTCTCCGCGATCCAAATCGCAAGCCGTCCCATGAACTCCCGATCAAGTACCGAACGAACGACACCTCCGCGTTCAGCACACGTGCAGCTCGATGAAGATCTCTGCCTTCTTGATCCAGCAAGAGGGAGCGGAGAGGTAGACGATTACTCCGGTAGCGCGATGGCATTGCGGCGATGGTGGTGGAGCAATTCCAGCAGGGCTTCGCCTAAGCAGTGCTGAAAACTGGTCTAGAGGAGAAAACGATCTAGAGGAAGAAGAGGGCAGCACGTGGCAATTAGGGTTAGGGCTGCCCTCAAAATCCTCTAGTATATATAGGAGGGAGAGGAGAGCAGGCAGCCTTGCCCCTCCAACAAGGAGGGCTTCGGCCGAAGCAAGAGGGGAGGAGTCCACCTCCCACAAGGGAGGTGGACTCCTTTCCCTACTTGGCCCCTACTCTTCCTCCTTTCCTATGCGCATAGGGCCTTTTGGGCTAGCTTTCCCAGACCACCAGGGGCTGGTGCGCCATCTCTAAGGCCCATGTGGCCCCTTGGGGTATGTGGGCCCCACTTGGTGGTCCCCGGAACCCATTCGTCACTCTCGGTACACTGCCGGAAATGCCCGAAACTTTTTCGGAGTTCAAACACCACTTTCCTATATATAAATCTTTACCTCCGGACTATTCCTGAGCTCCTCATGACGTCCGGGATCTCATCCGGGACTCCGAACGACCTTCGGTCACCACCATACATAACTCTATACTACCGAAACGTCACCGAACCTTAAGTGTGCAGACCCTGCGGGTTCGAGAACTACGTAGACATGACTGAGACACCTCTACAGTCAATAACCAATAGCGGAACCTGGATGCCCATATTGATTCCTACATATTCTACAAAGATCTTTATTGGTCGAACCTCTATGTCAAGGATTCAGTTAATCCCGTATGATGTTCCCTTTATTCTTCAGTATGTTATTTGCCCGAGATTCGATCGTTGGTATCTCCATACCTAGTTCAACCTCGTTACAGGCAAGTCTCTTTACTAGTTTCCGTAATACAAGATCCCGTGACTAACACTTAGTCACATTGCTTGCAAGGCTGTTGTGATGTTGTATTACCGAGTGGGCCCTGAGGTACCTTTCCGTCACACAGAGTAACAGATCCCAGTGTTGATCCATGCCAAGCCAACAAACACCCTCGGAGATACTTGTAGAGTACATTTATAGTCACCCAGTTACGTTGCGACGTTTGACACACACAAGGCACTCCTCCTGTGTCCGTGAGTTGCATGATCTCATGGTCATAGGAATATATACTTGACATGCAGAGAACTATAGCAATAAACAAACACAATCATATGCTACGTTTATAGTTTGGGTCTTGTATGTCACATCATTCTCCCAATGATGTGATCCCATTATCAACTGACATCTCATGTCAATGGCTAGGAAACCTTGACCATCTTTGATCAACGAGCTAGTTCACTAGAGGCACACTAGGGACAAAGTGTTGTCTATATATCCACACATGCAATGTGTTTCCAATCAATACAATTGTAGCATGGATAATAAAAAATTATCACAAACAAGAAAATATTATAATAAACACTTTATTTATTGCCTCTAGGGCATATTTCCAACACTGCGTTGGCGGAGGTTGCGCGTGGAGGGGGGAGGGAAGAGGGGGACGCCCGGGACTCACCGACGTTGAAGAGAGGAGGATCGGCGAGGCTCTAAGAAGCGGCTTGGGGAGGAGGACAGGGACGGGGTCCGGCGATGGTGACGCGGTGACGAGGGTGACGACACGGCCGCGGGCACAGCGCCACAGTGACCAGAGAAGGGGGAGAGGCATGGGAAGAGGCGAGGGAGGAGGGGATCTAGGGTTCCAGCGGCGCAAGGGGTCTTATACCGCGCGGGAGGGGGGAGGCTCGCCAGAGGCACGGATTGCCGGTGATGGCCATCCTGGCCACGGGCGTCCACATCCCCTCGTGAACAGGGGAAGAGGACGAGTGAGGGGGGGCACGACTAGGCCGGTTGGCCTAATGGGCCAAGGCCCAGGGGGGCTAGGGGTCCTTTTTCTTTTTATTTATTTCATTTTAGCCTTTTCCTTTTAATTAGTTTCTGTTTTTATTTATTTTAGTATCAAAAATACTTTTGTAAAATATGGGATAGGGCCTAATATTTGCAATGCAATATTTGGTATCGCCACAAAATGTTTGGGAACCTTTTGAAAATTTGAAATTTGCAAAATCAAAAGGGCATTTTAAATAAATGATTTAGGCTTTGTTTTATTTATTTTGAGGCACCAAAACACTTCATAAAATGTGTGTTGCAATTTTATAAAAGATTAGGTAATATTTGGAACCCATTCATGATTTTCAATTCCTGGATTGCAAAACTTTAAAACCCACTTTCCAAATGAATTTGAATTGCAAGAAAAAGAATTGGAGGTTAATTCCAAAAGTGATCACACATGGATTAGCAAAAGCATTTAGCCTAACCTCCTGGTTTACTCTAGCTTAATTAAAATGACAACGTAGCACTGAATCGAGGGTGTCACATCCGGCCAGCGGACGATGAGCTCCCAAACTGCCTCAGCCGGTCCGCCCTAGTTGGCTCCGATGGCATCGCGACCTCTTCTCTGGCGTAGGCATTGCGACGCGCAATCGTGTTGTCCATGGGTGGTGTCTCGGCGTGCTCTCCGTCGACACATCGCGACCTGCTCCCATCGGCGGCTAGGGTTGTAGTCCGACTGGGGTTGCGTGAGACCTCGCGATGTGTTGCATGCATCAAGCTGGAATTTATGCTCGAACTAGCATTTAAAGCGTTTACAACGTTTATAGGATATCGGAATGATCAGGGGGGTTGCTTGCCTTGCTGCTCTACTGCAAAGGGTTGGTCGTTACTGACATAGTCGTACCCGACAGCAACGTCGGTCTCGGGGTCTACCGAAAAGAAGAGGGGGAAGAAATAATAAATATAATGCAAACACATGCAACACAATGCATGACATGGCAATATGCAGTGCCAGGCATGAGCTAACGCAGGACTACACATTGCTGACGGAGCGAGAAAACATCTGACGATATTTTCCGGGTCTCATACTTCTACCAAACACATGAAACAGATGGAAAAGTTCCATGTTCATCCTGCTAGGGGCATGTGACAGATGAACGAACAGTGTATTCAGATTCGTGAGATTTTTCTAAGCAACTTTCATATATAAATTATTTTCATCTGATTTATAGATTATTTTATATTAATTTTCAAAGTTTTATTAATATTCTAAAATTAACAGAATTGTTTTAATTTGAATATTCTAATTATGACATCATCATAATGTCATCATGAGATCAGCAGTCAACCCAGTTATCTCAAGTCAACCTTGACAGCCGGGGCCCACCTGTCATAGACAGTGGGTTAAAGAGAGTCTAATTAATTCTAATATTTGATTAATTAGTAGGGGGCACATGTCATACTTTGTTTATTAAACTGAGTGATTAATTAGTGTAATTAGAGGTGGGACCCAATGTGAGTGACTGCTAGTGGTTTTAGTTAGTGTTAATTAATCGCTAAAGTGAGCGAGCCCAAGTATCAGTGGCTTTGTTTAGGGTGGGGTTAGATGGCTAATGACGGGTCCCACCTGTCGGTGACCCGTCATTTGTTTGAGCGCGCCGCCGCGTCGGCGACGCTTCGACGAGGGTCAGAAGCGCCGGCGTTGCTCGGAAATGTTGCTCTGGCCATTCGAGCGCCGCGACCTCATACGAGACGCTGGTGGTGACGCGCGTCGATCTACGCCGACAACATCGCTAGTGGGGGTCGGTAGGGGCATTGGTGATGGCCCGTGGTGGCGGATGGACGCCGGCGACACCTTCGATGACCAAATTGACGGGCGTCGGGCCCTACGAGTAGCGGGTGACGCGGCGGAGGTGGCCATCCTGGCCACGAGCGGCCTGCAGGCGTCCACATACCCCCCGGGTGAACAGGGGAAGGGGATGAGTGAGGGGGGCACGACTGGGCCGGTTGGCCTAATGGGCCAAGGCCCAGGGGGACTAGGGGTCCTTTTTCTTTTTATTTATTTCATTTTAGCCTTTTCCTTTTAATTAGTTTCTGTTTTGATTTATTTTAGTATCAAAAATACTTTTGTAAAATATGGGATAGGGCCCAATATTTGCAATGCAATGTTTGGCACTGCCACAAAATGTTTGGGAACCTTTTGAAAATATTTGAAATCTGCAAAATCAAAAGGGCATTTTAAATAAATGATTTAGGCTCTGTTTTATTTATTTTTAGGCACGAAAACACTTTATAAAATGTGTGTTGCAATTTTATAAAAGATTAGGTAATATTTGGAACCCATTCATGATTTTTAATTCCTGGATTGCAAAACTTTAAAACCCACTTTCCAAATGAATTTGAATTGCAAGAAAAAGAATTCAAGGTTAATTCTAAAAGTGATCACACATGGATTAGCAAAAGCATTTAGCTTAACCTCATGGTTTACTATAGCTTAATTACAATGATCATTGTAGCACTAAATTCAAGGTGTCAGAGCCGGTCAGCGACCGGTGAGCTCCCAAACTGCCTGAGCCAGACCGCCCTAGTTGTCGTGATACGCAGTCGTGCTCTCTATGGGTGGCGTCTCGGCATGCTCTCCGTCAACAGTGCCGCAACCTGCTTCGATGGCGGCTAGGGTTGCACCGACCGGGGGCTGCATGAGTCCTCGCGATGTGTTGCATGCATCAAGCTGGAATTGATGCTCGAACCAGCGTTTACAGGGTATGAGCAGATGGGCCTATGTTTTTTGGGCTGGGCTGCAGTGATGAGTAGTGGTAAAAGAATCGTTCGATTTTGGAGGCCCGCTTGAGCCCATCCAAGCCTTCCCCTTGGATTCACCGTTGCATGGGAGAATCCTTGCTCTCTCAGGGCTTAGGCACTCTCTGCCATCGGTTTGATATTTTTGATGCATTTTCGTCCGTTCGTTCTTCCTCCCGGACGACCTCGACCGTCAGAGCGAGAACCTGACACGGTCGCAACGAATAGTAGCTGGTTAGATGGACCGTGGTATCCTTGGTCCATCATGATTTAAATCTTGTTGCTCTCGCATTTATTACTGAATTTATTTTAGGATTTCCGACGATGCGCATTCAGTGGGAGGAGGCGTTTTCGTTAACGACGAGGCGACTACGATGACTTCGTAAATATCAAGATGATATGCCGACCCAGTCTGTCGAATGTGCTCATAGGAGTAAGACGTGCGTGTATGCGTTTAGGGGTAAAGTGTATGCATGTGTATATAAACGTTTGCGTGTGTACTGTGTTAAAAAAACGGTCGTACTCACGAGTCGTGACAGAACCGGGCAATCGACCGAGGAGAAAAGAAATGGCAATCGGCCCACCTAGCGCGGTGAATCGACCCACCGAACCCGACCGACCGCGCCAGGCAGATCCGACGCGAAGGAGGAGAGGACCACAGGAGAGACAGAGAGCCGGGGGAAACGTAGCCGGCGAGGCAACGACGACCCGAACGTAGCCGGGTAGGCGAGACAATCGGTCCCCGTTACTACTCGTTAACCTCCCTTCCTTCCTCCCTTCCTTGGCCGCCTCGTCTTCGCTTTCTTGCCGCATCAAAACTCCACACGAAGCCAAGCAAAACTAGGGAACGCCAACCGGCCCCGTCTCATTATTTTTCCTCCGATTCGAAAACCCAGAGCAGCAGGAGAATAAGTATTACTACTACTACTACTTGTCTAATCAATGCTGCCTCCCCCAATGCCAGTTCTATATTTCACCTAATCAATCCCATCTCCGTCCCCTTCCCTTTCCCACACGGCCAAGGAAAAAAGAACGGGGCTCATCAAAACCGCAAACCCTCACTTTCTCCGATCGAATTGCTCGCAGCCCGACCACCACCAGTTCGCCGGCCTCCCCACCACCAGTCCTCGCCCCCCCGCCCCATCCAGCCCTCTCTCGCCCCCGCGCCCGCGCCGATTCCCCCCCGCCGCACCCGACCTCCGAGCTCGCGCGCGCGCGGCCATGTCGCTCACCTGAGGATACGGTTGGTGGGCTGTTTCTTGCAAGAGCCTCCTCCGAGCCCCAAGAGAAACAGCCCGGGGGGACCTCACCTGCCGATTCGATCGCCTCCGCACCACCGCCGCCGCCCACGCCAGGCCAAGCAAGCGTTTCCGTCTAGGTTTGGTTTAGCTTGCAGGCCAAGGCTCCGTTTCGCATCTGAGGAGGAGCAGGAGTGGTGGTGCCCGGTGGCGGTAGCGTGCACGGGTCCCTGGCCGGGTTTGGCTTGATGCGGAACGGCGCGCAGGCTCCTCGCGGCACCGGCGGCGGGGGCGGGGGCGGCGGCGTCGGGCTCTTCTCCGCGCGCTCGCTGTCCAGCTACATGCGCATCGTCTCCTCGGGGGCGTCCACGGCCGCCTCCACGCTGCGCTCCGCCGGCGCCTCGCTGGTCAACTCGATCGCCAGCCACGACGACGATGCGGGCCGCGACCAGGTTCCGCCCCCCCTCTTTCGATCCTCCTTTTTCCTTTTGAATTTTTCCGCTTGCTGGCCGTTCTTCAAGCATAGCAAGTGTTAATTATGTAGATTGCTAATAATTGGACGCTAGTAAGTATGCACGATTTTGGCTGTTCCACGTGTGCATTAATAATGGTAACCGATGCAAACCGAGCAAAGAATTAACTGTGGCTGGAAGGAACTGCCAATTTTGTTCCCCCCACCAGAGTTGCACAACCGTATGTGGCAATTCTGATACTTATTGTTAGGGTCGACTCATTTATGCGGAGCACCATATGCCCAACTGCTCATGTTTGCATACTGTACTGCTCTTTTGGCATGTTATTGTAGTAGCTAATATCTACGTAGTAGAAATCCCAAGTGTCTGATGGTTAGAATGCTTTCAAGACAAGCCGCAGATGTGGAATCGTAAAGAGTTATCACGATTCATGAATATACAAGCTAGCTTTGAGTTCTGGTTGCAATTATCTGGATCCAAAATGTTCCTGTTGGGCCAGGTCAGGACATTATGACAATGCCTATTATAAACCATTCATAGTCTGTGCAAAGCTGTAATGATACATTCATTATGCACAATGAATCTACTAAAGGACATGTGAGTGTGAGTTATATTCTGATTTCCTAACCTTTTGACATCGTAGCACAAGATTAATTGTAAAAAGGGTTAATCTGAAAATTTCCTGTGTCATTAACCTTAAATATCACCATATTATGTATTAAATATAGATTATGTCAAAAAAGCTGTTCCTGATCTTGAAACTGCTGATTAGTGTTTCATACTGACAAGTATCATTGTGTTATAGTCAGTATTTTAGACGCTTAGTGTTTCCATGCAAAGTCTATAGGCTTGTAATTTTTCTGAATATATGATTTGATTCTTATAATCCTTATAAGTAATATGTTCATGTGAAAATATGCTAATACATGTCCTCTGTCATGTGATTTACAGGTACAATGGGCTGGGTTTGATAAACTTGAATGTGGGGGTGACGTGCTGCGACAGGTTTTGCTGCTAGCGTACAGATCTGGCTTCCAAGTATGGGATGTTGAACATGCCGATGATGTAAGACAGCTAGAATCAAGACATGATGGTGCTGTTTCTTTCATACAACTGCTGAAGAAACCAATTGCCTCAAAAAGAGGTGAAGACAGATTTGTAGATGCACGGCCATTGCTGGCTCTTGCTGGTGGTGGAACTAGCACAGGAAGTGCAAACGGCCATGATGCCAATGGCCCTGCCTTCAATGGAACCAATGGCACTTACCACAATAGTGGCAGTGAAAAACTGCCTACCATCGTTCGCTTTTATTCACTCAAGGACCATGGTTATGTTCATTCAATGAAGTTCAGATCAGCTGTCTATTCCATAAGGTGCAGTCCTAGAGTTGTAGCTGTTTCTCAGGCTACTCAGGTATGTATACTTCCTGGTTCTAACTCAGTGTTTGGATCATGGATGATCTTAATGGAACAAACCTTTTGCAGATACATTGTTTTGATGCTGCGACATTGGAGCTGGACTATACACTTCTCACCTGCCCTATAGTTTCACCGATTTCTGGTTATGGCCCACTTGGGTTAGGTCCAAGATGGATTGCGTATTCTGGGAGTCCAGTTCCAGTTCCAAATACAGGCCGTGTTAGCCCTCAGCTTCTTAGCCTGTCTCCCATAGTTCCGCCTCCTGGTTCAAATGGCAGCGTGGTTGCATACTATGCAAAAGAATCAAGCAAGCAATTGGCTGCTGGCATTGTGACGCTCGGTGATGTTGGCTATAAGAAGCTGTCCAGGTATTATTCAGACTTGATTCCAAATGGTAATGGTAATATAAAGCAAGGGAATGCTGGCTTCAAAGCAAATGGAGTAACAAATGGGCATACTATTGACAGTGAATATGCTGGAACGGTACGTTATCTATCACAGCACATATGTTCTTCATTAACTCTCTTATCCCAAAGGTCGTAAACCAATCGGTTATGGCATATGGGATACTCTATTATTATGTTGTCTCCATATGCGAATCATACATACAACGACAAATTTTAAGACTGTTAGGGACCTAATAACCGACGTGACTGTGGGTAACAACCTGACAATGTGGTTGGTATTCCTCATGAGTATCGTCTGCTCCATTCAACCCTGTGTAGATGCTGTGCAAAACTCATGGTTGTGGCATATTGTTTACCATATAGAGACAGCATAATAATAGAACGGCTGTCTCCATTATAACCCCCCTGAAAGATTTTGTTAATCTGCTTTATTTAGAAGATTATGAGAAGTCCTGTTTTCCTGCAGGAATGTGTAGTTTTTTCTCCGACTAAAACCTAAATAAAGTAGGTAGTTTAGTAGGACGGGTGGAAAGTAAATCTCTCCTGCCTTTGGTCGGTGTGGGAATCTAAGATAGTAGATGGATAGGCGATGGATGATACAACTTGCCCTCCCCGATTAAGTTGAATTACTAAATTGTTATTAAATTCAAGCATGTGTCTTTCTACAATTATGTGTGCTATATGGTTGTCTTTTGTACTTCACGAAATGTGACATAGATGCTGTTCCCTTCCAATGGCAGGTCATTGTTCGAGATATTGTATCTAAAGCAATGATAGTTCAGTTCAGGGCACATACAAGTCCCATTTCAGCACTCTGTTTTGATCCCAGTGGAACTTTGCTGGTGACAGCTTCTATTCATGGCCGAAACATCAATGTTTTTCGCATTATGCCTTCTGTGGATGAGAGTGCATCAGAAGATGGTCCAAGTGGTACCTATGTTCATTTGTTTAAATTGCAAAGAGGCATCACCAATGCAGTAAGCTGGCATTCATATTTCATTTTCTGGCTAAATGCATTCATATTACTTCACCATTTCCTTCAATATTTGATGACTTATAACAGTATGACCTTTATGATAGGTCATAAAAGATATCAGCTTTAGCGACGACAGTGAATGGATACTGATTAGCTCGTCGAGGGGAACAAGTCATTTCTTTGCAATATCTCCATATAGTGGATCCACAAGCTTTCGCTATAGTGATAACAATGTTGCAGAAAATAATTATGTAGTGGATTCATCAGTTAAGCATGCCACTCATTGGTCTCAAAATGCAAGCCCCTCGCTGAGCCTTAATCAGAAGATGCTTTCTCTATCTGGTCCCCCTGTCGCATTGTCTGTTGTCAGTAGAATAAGAAATGGGAGTAACTTGTTGAAGGGTGCTGTCCATGGTGCTGCAGCATTTGCAACGGGTGTTTCCAGTCCAATTTCTGGTGCTATTGCTTCAACATTTCACAACTGCAAGGGTGGTGCTAACTCAGATGGTAGTTTGCTTTGTATGAAGTATTATTTATTAGTTTTTTCTCCATCTGGAAGTATCATACAGTATGTTCTCCATCACTCAGCTGAACCGGATTCTGGAATTGATTATCCTTCAGATGCCATTTCTTATGGATCCCAAAGAGAAACTGACACAAGATTTGTTATTGAACCTCTTCAGAAGTGGGATGTTTGTCAAAAGAAAAACAGAAGAGATACTGCTGAGAGTAATTTATATAATGATTTTGACAGTGGAGAAAATAATAAATTTTTCCAGAAAGTGGCCAGGAAAGGAACTAGTATCTATCCGTCCAATGGGGCTGCTGCTGAAAGGCTGAAGCTCAGCACTGATGAAAAGCATAATTATTATATTTCTGAGAGTGAACTGCAGACACATGTTGCGCAAATTCCTGTCTGGTCAAGATCTGGGGTACTTCTTTTATCTGTGTTCGTTCAATACCACATTTGTCTTTTCTGTTCTTCTATGTTTCTGCATGCATAACACCTGTGTGTTAATCGGTGGCCAGGTGCACTTTCAAGTAATAGGGAGCGGAACCTTAGAAGCATACGCCACTGATAATATTTCTGGGGAAATTGAAATTGAAAAGGTCCAGACTCATAATCTGGAATCCAGGTCAAAGAATCTCATACCGGTCTTTGACTCTCTTCACACATCTAGGTTTCAACAGACAAGGTTTGCTCTTAGCTTGCATTTGTGCTTGGTGCCTTATGTCAGTGATTGTGTTAATTTAGTCATGTAGTACATCCATCAGGTTGATAAAGGCTGACAAATCTTCCTTGTATAATTGCATCTTTGCAATGATAATGGCGTGTTGATATTATTCTTTTATGATTATCGTGCTAATTTCTAATACCTTTTTTTTCCTTTAGGGTGAACACACCTGATAGTAACAGAAGTGGGTTGCTGCACCGACATAAGTCTGGATTTTCGGCAGATGGTAGACTCTCTTCCAGAAGCAGTTGTAGTTCTTTGGATTGCATGTCTGAAGTCCCAAATAGTTCTGATGATAACAGTGTCGGTCAATATTTAGTAGAAGATAGTGCTCCTGCTGCTGCTGCTGCTGCTGTAAATAAGAACTTGAACGTTAACCACCAAGCCGAGCTTGTAAATAACACTGAGAGCCTGAACACGGAGGCCCAGCTCGGAGTTGTAAATAGCAAAGACGATTGTGAAGATAGTGAGCTACTCCCGGACTTATGTCAGTGACGTTATCAAAGGTAAGCACCACAACACTTTTTTCTAAGCACAGTCATATATATTATGTTGTTGAACTTCTGAGGTAGTGTTGGCATCTGAAGAATTGAGCTTCCATGATATTTTGGATCCTCTCAACTTCTGCACCACTAATAATATTTAATATGTGGTTCCCCATCTCCAAAAATAAAAATAAAAGCAAAAAGAGGTGCTCAACATATATTGTCTGTCGCTGGTGTCGTTTGGGGTACTAAAATTCTTGAACTATTGCGTTTGAAAGTAATGGTCATAGGCTGTTGGCATGCCTTGCAGATGATCACTGGTGGAGGAGCTCCTTGAATCGCTGAAGTCTTTCCCGTGCGTGTGTAACTGTTAATTCTTTCATTTCTCCATCCGGAGTTCTTGGCCTCTCTTCTCTAGTACTCCACTATTTATAAGCATTCGTGATAAGTTTACTGAGGAAAGGATGAAAGGGAGGTCGAATTATGGCCCTGCGTGTATGGAAGCCCTAGTGATGTGAAGTTGGGGTTTCAATCTTACAAGAACTTGTACATAACGAGATTGTTAATTCCATTTTCAATAATAGCTCTTAATTTGTGAATATTTAAATGCATTATGTGTCCATATTGGTGGCAGCTACTAGAGCTTTCCTACCAGTTCTGCTAAATTGCGTTGCAACTGGACCAGTACCACTGGTTAATTATGTTGTGCTGTCGATACTCGCCAAGTCAAACAAGATTCATGACACAGTTTAGGTTGCTAGTAAATTATTATTATTTTGCATAATATTGGCTTCAGAAAATATTCACAATATAGATAAAGAAACATCACCTTTTCCAGGCTGAAAGTTCCGGTTCTTAAGAGTGAGGATTTTTTTGCTTCATGGAGCCTGAATTTTTGAAAAAAATTGTAAGTGAAAACTCCCATGTACATAGAGATGTGTACAGGTACAAAGTTTTTCAGTTTTTTTGAAACATGGAAGCTTGATTATTATTTTTCAAAAAATAGAAAACCAGGCCCCATGAAACCGAGCTCATATTTCATATTGTCTCCTTTGCTCCATTTGCTATTTTCTGCTCGATGGGTATACATCCCCTTTCAGATTCTGCACACGCACTTGCGTCGTGGTTGTTCTCATCCACAGACCGGGGAAAAAATGATTTTAAGCGTTGACAACCTTGGTCGACGCAGATTTTTTGTAGTACTGAAAAACAATTATCCAGTACCACGGGAACCGTCTGGTCTTTTTGGTCTCAAGAAACCTATAAAACGAGAAAGGGAACGCGCGTTTTGGGAGCTACACTAAGTCCGGCAGAAAGAACTGAATAATTCGGTCAGATAAGAGATAATGGTACTATATCACATTGTAGTGTCATTATTATTATTTTTAAATCGGCGAGAATTGTACTAGTGTTATACTCCATTCCATGTAACTGGGTGGACATTTGCCAATTGGGACATTTTGACATTCGAAAGAAAAGGGGACGTTTTGAAGTGGCACATCACATACTACCATTTTTTCTTTATTTATATCTGAAAATATATTTTTCTACGTTTGTAACGATTCAAATCTTTTTCATAGTCCAGTCTTCGTGCCACGCGCACCCAGACCCGCATATAAAACCTGCAGCTGCAAGGCACGAGCAGCATCTCGCCTCTCACCCCCGCGCAGAGCCGCCAAAGCAACAAGCAGAGAGAGCGAGACAAAACATGTCGCGGACTACTCGAGCCATCCCTCTCCTCGTCGCCGCCACCTCCATCTGCTGCTGCCTCTCCGCCGCCGCGGCGTCGTCCAACTCCACCTCGTCCCGCCCCGGCCACCTCCTCCTGACCCAGCTCTCGCAATGGCGGCAGCAGTACCTGTCCGACGCGTCCTCCTCGCACGCCGGCGCCGGGGGCATGCGGCGGCTGACCGTCCTGGCGTGGGTCCTGTCCTTCCTGGCGGCGTCCGTGTCGAGCGCCGGCGGCGTCGGCGGCGGGTCGCTGTTCCTGCCCATCCTGAACCTGGTGGCGGGGCTGACCCTGAAGCGCGCCACCACCTACTCCTCCTTCATGGTCACCGGCGGCGCCGCGTCGAACGTGCTCTACAACCTCTGGCGTGCGCGCGCCGGGGGGCGGGGCCGGGTGGCGCTGATCGACTACGACATCGCGCTGCTGTTCCAGCCGTGCCTGCTCCTGGGCGTCAGCATCGGGGTGGTGTGCAACGTCGTGTTCCCGGAGTGGCTCATCACCGCGCTCTTCTCGCTCTTCCTCGCCTTCTGCACCGCCAAGACGTGCCGCGCCGGGGCCAAGATCTGGCGGTCCGAGAGCGCCGGCGCCGGCGTCCCCGCCGCAGCGTGTCTCGACCACAAGGAGCCCCTGCTGCTCGGCGGCCTCCCGCAGCCCGCCGAGGACGACGGTGGCCGGGCACCGGGCGACCAGCATCGCAATGGCGGCTCCGACGACGGCGCGGGGTTCCCGTGGAAGGACGTGGCGGTTCTCGTGGTGGTGTGGCTCTGCTTCTTCCTGCTCCACGTCTTCATCGGAGATAAGCACGGGAAGGTATGGTCCGCCGCCTAAGTGCTCTCTCCTCCCCCTTCTTCCCCCGCGTAGGCCGTTGGAGCTGCCGTTGCAGCTGCAGTACACAAACCATAGACCCGCTCCATGGATAGGGGATAGGGGCACACAGTGCGCGCACGAGCACGGAAACGGATAGATAGGTCAGGTCGGCAACGGCAACGGCAACGGCAACGGCAGTACGTACTGTACATGAGAAGCCAAAAGCAACGGCAACGGCAGTGCGCGTTCGTAATCACGTCTTTTCGTTGGGGATTCGCTTGTCATTCTTGCTTGGCGCTACGCTCCTCCTTTTTTGATGCAGCGGAAAGGAGTGGCTACCCCGTTCTTCTCTTTTTTCTGCTTTGGCGAAATGTCACTGCCATGTCGCTTCGAGGTTAGGTTCATTTCCGGTTCTTTCTCGGCCGGCCGGTGTAGCACTAGCACGTACGACCTCTCTAAAGCAGGCAGCAGCTGAGCAAAAATACGGCTCCTTTCGTTACTATATACCCACCGGGGCAATTTTGAAAAGAAAATATTCTGATGTTTCGCATGTGGTGACTGTGGCTCAGTCCTTGACTTATAAGTAGTTGTTTCGCGGCCGGTTGTTGATGGTTGTCGGATCGAAGTTCCCATCCTTTAGCACTTGCAATAATCTTGAAATGGGATCATAATATTCTCAAGGTGACATGGAAATCTTTTATAACATTAGAGCAGCTAAAACCGGATGCCTCAAATGATCCCTCATACGTCCGCAGACCCTTTCGGTCAGTGATCGAACATAAGAAAGAAGGAAAAAAGAGACTTAACCGGACCCCTTGTATCATCCCTATACGCATGGATTGTTCGCGAACCCTCACATCCATCTTAAATATAGGGAGGATATGAGGGCTCGCAGACACGTCCGGTTAGTCTGCCACGTAGGAGGCAACCCCATCCGGACCACCTTTTCTTTTTTCTTTATTCATTCTTTTCTTTCTCTCTCTTTTCCTCTCCACCAATCACGTGCAAGTGACCGGACATACGAAAAGAAAATGAGGAGTGTGGCTATGCGGACGGACAAATAGGGGATACACAAGGTCACTGACCGGGTGCGTCCGCGGGCATTTAGGGGGTCATATTTGTTATGTCTGGCTGTAGATGCTCTTAAGCTTCCTAGTTGTAGAGAGTCCACATTCAATTGAGGTCTCCAATTAAAATTGTGTCACCCGATTTTGACCGAGTCAACAATTTTTCAAAGATTTCTCATTTAACTCTTTTATATTATACACTATGCTTCCAATTTTAAGGCATGTCAACTAATTGAGGCATTCAATTAAAAATTGGGTCATTCGATTTTGTCCGTATCAACAATTTCTCAAGATTTTCGATTCAATTCTTTAATTCACTCTATTCCCTAAGTTTGAAGCTCTTTCATACAATTGAGGTATTAAATTTTGGATTTGCTCTATGATTTTGACCCGGCCAACCATTTTCAAATCAATCAACAACAACCGGCCTATAAAAACATATCAATCATGTGCACCCTCTCACCACACAGAAAAAGCGACACCGTGTGATATTATAGCACCAATGTAGTACATGCAACCATCAACACAAAAAATTCTAAGTACTAGAAGGGTTGGGTGCGCTATTTATGCGCAGAAATTTTTGTGTTGATGGTTGCATGTGCTATATTGGTTGATGGTGCATCATTGGGTGCGCCATGAGAAATTTTTGTGTTGATGGTGTTGTTGGATTTTCAAGTACCAATGGCGCACCCAACCCTTCTAATACTTAATTATTTTCCAGTCAACTAAGAAATAGGAGAACCAAATTTCTAAACCTCGTGTCATGATTCGTAAGCAAAACGGGAGTAATTGGCGCAAGATAAGATAGATGTTCAATTTTCATCCGAGCACGGTCTTTTTCAATAAGATCACCGCCCCTTCATGAAAGAATCTAGATTCCTATTAGCTAGGCTTGAAATTCGCTATAATAAGTTCAACCTACCATGGGTAACACTTGGTTCGGGCTTTCATCCTTACTTTGTCCAGAAGATACGAATGTCTCGGGGCCAAGAAATGCATTAATAATGCATTATAGTGTGTCTCAAGATAAATAATACCGATGAGATAGGGACTGTAGGTTAACTGGAGCATGACCTAAAGTTTTGGACCGTCGTCGTTGTTTGTGAGAATGTAAATTGGTGAAGCGATTTTAAAGTAGAAAATGTCAATCACACAGGCAGATGTTTGGCTATGGAGCAGCCTATGCCGGTTTCCCTACGCCCCTTTCGACCATTGACTTTGGCATTTGAGATAAACCCAACAACTTTTATCATGAATGCTCAAGAACTTGTGAAGAGTAAGCTTAAGGTAAGGTCGCTGGGAAATGGGGAGAACGGAAGATGTTTCTTGTTAGTCTACCGTTTTGCGTTTGGGGTGCTTGTGTGCGGTAGATATTGCTTTTTACAAACATATACTTATCCTAAAATGTAAGGCCCTCAAATTTAAACCTAATTTCGGCCACTAATTTGACTAACAGTGTCACAGAAGTTATACCACTTGAAACTTCTTTTGAATGCAAATCCAACTATGTACTTTTCATGACATATTACTTAGATTTTATTACTCACTCTGGCCCCATTTAATTGAGGCGACCCATTCACATGTCTTTCGCGATTAACACTGATAATGCGACAGTTAATTAGAGATGGAGGTACTAGTTAAATTCACGATCAAGGTTATACTCAATTTCGAGGGGGACTTATATTTTAGGAAAGAATGGGGTAGTTTTGTTTCCCTTCCACTGCCCTATCTACCCCTTCCTAGTTCTAACTTAGGCATATAAGAGTAAACTTCTCGCTCTTTGCATCATATGATGCACACAAAAATTAGTATTGACAAATGATACCAAATACACTAGTCTGAATAAATATGGAAATGAATCGGTCAATAGTGGGCGATGAATCAAATGTGGTAATGTTCATGGTAGAGATAGTTGAGATGAGCTTAAAGGTAAATTTCACTAAATGTGAGATGAGAGGCTGTGTTGGCCTCCAGCAAGCCCCTTTATAAAAAAAATCAAATAAAAATGTTTGAAGTGTCGAGAAATTCTAAAACAAATTGACATGTACATATAGAATTGGTCTATGTATCTGCAAATTTACATGTAATATGTGTTTTATGGTGTGTGGAAAAAAACTCGGATTTAAAAAATAAACATGATGACTTTGTATTTTTAGCTCACCTGGTAAAACAATTCCCAATGATTTTTTACTCATATGTAGAATACATCTATATATTATCTCTAACCCGAATTATTTGCTTTAGATTCGTCTAGACACGGATATATCTAGGCTAGATATATCTGTATCTAGACAGATGTACGACAAATAAAATAATTTGGGACCATAGCACTGCCAAACATACAACTTTTTTCTTCTTCGTCCAACACTATCATGTCGGCATGCACTATCACCAAGTTGTCCACCACAGCAGGGCGACACTTTTTTTTATGGAAAATGAGGATCGCCTCTGACCTTTGCATTACCATGATGCATGCCAATATATTATTAAACAAATATTCAACAGTATGAAGTATTATAAAAGACTCAAAATGAGTTGAAAGAGATGAAAAAAGCAACAACCGACAAGAACAAGACTAGATGGCTATACAACTATCCGATGGTATCCCGTGTTACCGTCTTCTAACAATTGCATTCATAAATCATATGCTTTTTGACTTCCGCATTGTTGAATAATAACTAAATACGGATTCAATTAGTTGCGCTGTAGATGACCTATTTGTAATCTTGTGCATGTTAAAAATCACTTCATTCCGACAGTTCATATAGCGAGGCGACACTATAACCAACGTTGTCAGTTTATTATGTGCATCTCTTTACTTTGTAGCTCACTTCACGTAGGTCGGGGCGCCTACCAGCCTTCGATTAGGAAGGAGGGCTTAGATTAGATTTTTTTTAGCATTTGCCCCCCCCCCCCCCCCCCTCAAACACTGATGATTTGTATTTCATCCCCAGTGACTAGCTCCGCCACTGAAATGATCAAGAGTCTACACAGCGTCTAGGTTCATTGTGCACTTTCACTAGCCATTTGCAACCCACAGTATTTTTTAAAGTCAATTAGCTAGCTAGCCAGCCATGGCATCAAAATAAAGCTAGCATGAATATACCTGTCAAACTTTGTCCAAGGCAGGGATCGGCTGTTAAACTAAAGTTATCCAACGAATGGACAGCACCAATCATTAGTTTAAGGCAGATAACTCATTACTAGTCACAGGTCACATCGACGGGTCGGAAGCCATCTTTTGTGCTTGGAACCTGGCCCGTGTGCCTGTCCACATTCATCGTGCATGAATTCACTCAGCACAGGTCGAAAGCGTCAGCGGAAGCTCGCACCTCGATCATATGAAATGCATAAATGGCTTCATCAATGTAATGCTGTCCTGTCTGTGCAGGGAGTGATCAGTATAAAGCCCTGCGGAGTAGCATACTGGCTCGCCACCGTGTCCCAGGTGCCCTTCGCCGTGGCTTTCACAGCCTATATCATATACGCAAAGAGGAAGAAGCAAGTTGCTCATCACCACGAAGATGGCAAGGTACTACGTAGGCCAATGCATTCCTCATGTTCTGATTGGCAGAAGTTGAATGGAGAACCAAATGAGACTGAATGGATCTTGGTCACGTACTCATGCAGGCAAATTCTTCTGTGCACACTAAGGCGGAGACCTTGCCGGTGCTCGCGCTCCCGCTGGCCGCTTTCGTGACCGGATCTCTGAGCGGCCTCTTCGGCATCGGCGGAGGGCTGCTTCTCAACCCTGTCCTCCTTCAGATCGGGATACCCCCGCAGGTACACAGAGACCGCGATAATTCATGCATTATGCATGTTCTCAAGTTGATCTTGTGTAGTAATTTGCGATCGAGCTATCAGATCACACGTTCAACTTGCCTTCTTTGTATCTGCAGACGGCGGCGGCGACGTCTTCGTTCATGGTGCTGTTCTGCGCGTCGATGTCGATGGTCCAGTTCATCCTGCTGGGCATGGACGCGATCGGGGAGGCGTCGGTCTACGCGGGGATATGCTTCGTCGCCTCGATCGCCGGCGTGATCTTGATCGAGCGGGTCGTCAGGAAGTCCGGGCGGGTGTCGATGATCGTGTTCTTGGTCACCGCCATCATGGCGCTCAGCACCGTGATCGTCACCTGCTTCGGAGCCCTAGATGTCTGGACGCAGTACACCGGCGGAGCGTACATGGGGTTCAAGCTGCCTTGCTGACTTACATTCGTCAGCACGTAGTTTATACGTACATGCATATGAGAGCATGGGTGAGAGGTGCTTACTTACTACAGTACTAATTGCTTCTTCTGGCTTGGCGTTTATGTCTTCTCTGAAGAAAGGTTTTGTCGTTCGTGATGTTGCTATGGCTGTTATTGGGCTATACATAGTTGTGTGTGAATAAATATCTGCTTCTGGAATGAAGCTTACATGACACTGTGATCATGGGCATGCCAACCACTGGTAGAGCTAGCTAGTTAAGCCCGCGTGATCTGCGTAGTTGATAAGTGCTACGAATTGTATGCACCACCTCATATTTGTTACTGTGGCTCTGCCTTTTCACTAAAGATTAGGGGTAGAAACAGGGAAATCCAATTCGGCTTTCGAAAGCACGTGCTCTTACTCGTGGAAAATAATTTTTTAAATGGTAAAAAAATCCTAACAAAATTTTTGTGTATTTATAGTCACATTCAAATGTCACCTGTTAAGTTTTAGACAAAAAGGTTAAACATTGTGTTCTATTCAAAAATAACAAATTTGAACACTAAATGTTATCCCAAAATTCAAATTTGTTTTTTTCACCGATGAAATACTACTGCTCGATTTCGTATGAAAATTGTCAAGCTTGTTTGCTACACTACACAAACATCCACACAAAGATTCAGAATTTTTCGAAAACATTTTATGATATTTTTTGTGGTACTGTTCATCAGGGAGCAAATGCTCCTGGGAGCCAAAACACCCTTCTCGTAGAAACATACAAACTTAGAGCATCTCCTCAATAATAAAGCTTTAGAGGAGGATAACTCCTTGAGCCTCTCGATCCCTGAATATACCCGGCCGAAGCCACGAGGAGGATAAATCCGTGAACTTTTTCTCAAAATCTATTCACTTTTTTCAAATTTGTGAACACTTTCTAGATCCAAGATTTTTATTTAAAAAAGTCATGAACCTTTTTCAAATCCAGACTTTTTCAAATCTACATCTATTTTTGAATTCATATTTTTTGAATTCTTGAACGCTTTTCAAATCCACAATATTTTTTCTCAAACCCATGAATTTTCAAATCCGTGAACATTTTCTCAAAACCCATGACCTTTTCTGAAATTCGTGAATACTTTGCAAATCCATGTTTTTTAAACAATCCATGGAACTTCTTCAAATTCATGAGTTTTTTTTCAAATCAAAAAATAAAATAAAATCCATGAACCATTTGTAACATTGAAAAGTTTTTAATGTATAAAAAACTAGAAGTCATTTTTTAACTATGCAATGAGCCTAGCAACCAGCGAACCACGACGACCAAGCGATCATCAGTAATGTTATTTTATCCACGAGCAAGATGACCAAGCGAACAAGCCTCCCGATCGCGGGAAGCGACCAAGGAAGCATCACTGGGTCGCAACCTGTCTACCATGTGCCTGACAGCGTGTTTGGTTGGGGGTAATTAGAGTCCAGGAATGGGTATTAAAGGGGTACAAGACTTTAAACCTATTGTTTGGTTAGTGAGATTGGGAACTTATAAAGGAATAAGCATGGGACTTGAGACTTCAACTATTGTTATTCAGGGGTGAGAGTTGGGAGGGAGTTGTTTTAGTAAGTCAATCTTAACCCTTTTGACAAGAGAAAGAACCTCAAGGTCAGGTTGGGTAACTTCTAAAGTGAATAGTTTCGAGAAAAGTGACAGATGAAATGAATAATGATCTTCTTGCCCCTTACACGACAGAGGAGGTTCAAAAGGCCCTGTTTGATATTGGAGATTTAAAAGCACCGGGTCCAGATGGGTTACCCGCTATTTTCTATAAAAAGATTTTGGTCTATGTTAGGGGATGATCTGATTGAAGAGGCACTACAGGCGGTGAATACTTGTATTATACCTGATGAGTGGAATGATACTACAATAGTGATGATCCCTAAGATCAATTCTACTCAATTTAGACCAATTAGTCTGTGTAATGTCGTATACAAGGTAATTTAAAAAATGATTGCGGCCCGTTTGAAGATGATCCTTTCAGATATTATTAGCACGATCAGATTGTGTTTGTGCCAGGATGAATGATTACACACAATATTTTAGTGGCATATGAGTGTTTTCACACTATTAAGAAAAAAACGGTAAAGAGGAAATGTATGCTATTAAACTAGATATGCACAAGGTGTATGACCGAGTAGAGTGACCTTTCCTAAAGGAGATTATGCTCAGATTGGGATTCCAAGAGAACTAAGTAAATTTAGTTATGCAATGTGTATCCTCATTTGAATACCGGATTCGTTTTAATATGGAAGAAACTGAGAGTTTTAAACCTTCTAGAGGATTGAAGCATGGAGATCCTCTATCTCCATACTTATTCTTGTTATGTACGGAGGGGTTGACTGCTCTCTTAGCGAATGATGAAGAGAATGGGAATATTTTTGGAATAAAGGTTAGCAGAGAGGCACCATCGGTGTCAAACCTTATTTTTGCTCATGATTCTCCGATCCTGATGAAAGCAAATGCTATGAATGCTGACGCATTGAAATCAGTTTTGGATTCTTATTGTGCTGCCTCGGGACAATGGTGAGTGTTGAGAAATCTATTATATATTTTAGTCCCAATACCAAGGTGGAAGACAAGGCCCAAATTTGCACAATTTTGAATATTATGACTGAAGCACTGAATGATAAATATTTGAGCTTGCGTGCAAACATGGGGATGGACAAAAGTGATTGCTTCCAATTCTTGATTGATCGTACTATTATGAAAGTTAGTGGATGGAAAGAAAAAATGTTATCCGCAGGAGGAAAGAAAATTTTGCTATATGTTGTACAAGCTATCCCAATGTATGTGATACGTCTCCAACGTATTTATAATTTTTGCTTGTTCCATGTTGTTATATTATCAATCTTGGATGTTTTACAATCATCCTATAGCAACTTTATATCATTTTTTGGGACTAACCTATTGACATAGTGCCAAAGTGCCAGTTGCTGTTTTTGCTTGTTTTTTACTTCGCAGAAAATCAGTACCAAACGAAGCCCAAATGTCCTGAAATTTTTTGGACATTTTTTATGGACCAAAAGACCCAAGATGGGCCAAACACCTACCAAAGAGGGGGCCTAGCGTGCCCACCACCCACCAGGGTGCGCCAGAGGCCCCTGGCGTGACCTGGTGGGTGTTGGCCACCTCGGGAACCCCCTCCACCTACTATTGAGCCTATAAATTCCCAAATATTCGAAAAACCATAGGAGAGTCAACGAAACACAATTCCAGTCGCCGCAAGTTCCAGAACCGCAAGATCCAATCTAACACCATCACAGAGGAGTTCATCTTCTTCATATGTGCCTCTTCGATGATGCGTGAGTAGTCCACCATAGACCTACGGGTCCGTAGGAAGTTGCTAGATGGCTTCCTCTCTCTCTTATAATTCTCAATACAATGGTCGCTTGGAGATCTATTTGATATAATGACTTTTGAAGTGTGTTTGTTGGGACCCGATGAATTTTGAGTTCATGATCAATTTCTATCCATGAATATTATTTGAGTCTTCTTTTATCTCTTATATGCATGATTACTTATAGCCTCGCATTTCTTCTTCAAATCTTTGGTTTAGTTAGGCCAACTAGATCGATTTTTCTTGCCATGGGAAGAGGTGCTTTGTGACGGTTCGATCTTGCAGTGTTCTTTCCCAGTGACAGAAGGGGCAGCAAGACACGCATGTATCGTTGTTATTAAGGATAACAAGATGAGGTATATTCCTACATTAATAGATCTTGTCTACATCATGTCACCGTTCTTATTGCATTACTCTGTTTCTCCATGAACTTAATACACTAGATGCATGCTGGATAGCGGTCGATGTGTGGAGTAATAGAAGTAGATGCATAATCGTTTTGGTCTACTTGTATTTGACATGATACCTATATAATGATCATTTCCTGGATATCGTCATGATTATTTGATCTTCTATCAATTTCCCAACAGTAATTTGTTCACCCACCGTGCGCTATACTCATGAGGGAAACCACTAGTGAAACCTATGACCCCGGGGTCTACTTTTCCAACATATTGCTTTCTGATCTACTATTTGCCTCTTTTGTTCAGATCTATAAACCCCCAAACCCAAAAAATACCTTGCTACACTTTTTGTTTACCTATTTTATTTTGTGTTTTTACGAGATCTATTTGCCAAAACTATCATTACCTAATCTATCTTTTTACCGTTGAGAGCTTGACAACTCTCTTACGCGTCGGGTTGCAAGTATTTGTTATTTATGTGCAGGTGATGTTTACGTGTGTGCGTGATCTTCCTCTACAGATTGATACCTTGGTTTCATAACCGAGGGAAATACTTACTGTTGTCGTGCAACATCATCCCTTCCTCTTTGGGGAAATACCGACGCAGTCTCAAGCCACGTCAAAGGGATTTCTAGCACCGTTGCCGGGGAGGAAGCAATCTCATCTACCAGGTTCCTAATCACAAATCCCATATCCTTGTAATTTACATTATTTTCCATTTTCCTATCGTTTTCCTCTCCCCCACTTCTCAAATTTGCCATTTTATTTTCCCACTTTCTCATTCACCAATTTTCTGTTTGATATTTTGCTTATTTGTCACCATGAGTGATTTTGGTATGGAAGAAACATATGATGACAGGACTCCTAAAATTGGACGTTCTGGTAATCTGGATTCTAAAACTTTTGTTTTGGGGCAAGAAAACGTTATAGGAAAGGGAACTATCCAAGAATTTTTCAGTTGTGTTGGAAACTTAACTCTTGATGATGCTCCTATACTTAAAAGAACTAAAACTTATGCGGAAGCTATCTCATCACTAGTTCTGAAACTTGAAAATAGGTTTATCCGCACACATCCTACCTTTCAAACATTGTTTTATGAGCTACCTATTTTAAAGGTTCCTAAAGCTAAAAAGTTAGCTACCCTTTTTCTCACGAATGAATTCGATCACATAGTACGAGAAGCTAGGGAAATTTCTGATCATTTTGGTAAGAGCCATGAAAAACCGGTAATAGATGAGATCCTTTATGAAAGAGATTACATGTTAATACATTTACTAGGGAATAATCAACTTTTTGATGAAAACCTTAAAAAAGTAGTCCCCGTTTTAGATATGATCCAACAAACTTTCAATGATGTTAACCAACAGTACTCTTGCATTGTAGCCGGTAATCAAAAAGGATACATAGATCGTCAACTTGATAGTGATAAAACTTATATGGATAATGTGTTTCAAGTTTTATTTACAAAGCCTATTGATTAAAATACATCTATGAATAAGAAAACTAAGGATGACAATACTTGAATCTATGTGTTATACCTAGCTAGGGACGTAAAACGATAGCGCTTGATGGGAGGCAACCCAATGCATAAATTTATTTTTACCTTTCCTTTCTGTTTTTGAGTGTTTGCACAATTATGCTTCTGTTATGATTGTTTTTTATGTTTTAATTAGTGTTTCTTACAAGTAAAACCTTTAGGATGATTCATAGGATGAGTAGAAACAATGCAGAATCTGAAACAAAAACTTTGTTCCAAGTGCATGAATTTTTGTTTTTTACTAGGACATGAGAATGAGCTGAAATTTTAACACAGTATTTCTATAAAAATTATTTAATTTTCCTAACTTTTACGAATTTTTAGAGTTATAGAAGTACCGGTAGACTACAGATTACTACAGATTGTTCTGTCTGAAACAGATTCTGTTTTCGTTGCGTTGTGTGCTTGTCTTGATAAACTATGGCTTGTATCGGAGGTATACATCATGGTGAAGTTAGAATGCAATATATATATAATAAAATAATAAAATATGAATGATTTTACAACAGTACTTAAAGTGGTAATTTTCTTTATTATACTAACGGATCTCACAAGAATTTTGTCAAGTTTTGTGTGATTGAAGTTTTCATGTTTTGGGTGAGATCACGATGGATGAAGGAATAAGGAGTAAGAAGAGCCTAAGCTTGGGGATGCTACATCACCCCAAGATATTATCCAAAGAGTAACAAGCAACTAATCTTGGGGACGCCCCGAGTGGCATCCCCTCTTTCTTCTAACAACCATCGGTATATTACTTGGAACTATATTTTTATTCGTCACATATCATGAGTTTTGCTTGGAGCGTCTTGTATATTTGCTTGTTTTGCTTTTTGGATTTTTATTAGTATCCTTTCTAGACACACATATTTGAGAAAGCCAAAATTATGCTATGATTTGTTAGAATTGCTCTGTATGCTTCACTTAAATCTATTGAGCAATGGAATTGCTCTAGTGCTTCACTTATATCTTTTTGAGCACGACATGCTTTTACATGTTTGAAGAAATTCTCTCATGCTTCACTTATATTATTTTGAGAGTTAGTAATTTTGAAGAAATCCTTTCATGCATCACTTATATTATTTCCAGAGATGAAACTTTTATGCTCATGTTCTTCACTTATATCCATGCGAGCTTGTCAAAAGCAATTGCGATATATGAAACTAGTCCCAAAGTGATAGATATTCAAGAGGGATATAATAAAAACTTTCATGAAGATCACTGGAAAAAATAAACTTGATTGTTTGTAATAGTTTTGAGACATGATGATATTAATATGTGAGTTATGTTAGTGAGTAATTATGCTTAGTAAGAATATTGATGTTAAGGTTTGTGATTACCTATGCAAGCACGAAAGTCAATAGTTGTGCTACGAAATTACATCATACTTATGGTGCATTATTCGGTGTTAGCTATGCTTAATGCTCTCTTATGTGATTTTTCGTTTCTTGGTTGGATGCTTCTCAATCTATTTGCTAGCCTTCACTTGTACTAAGTAGAAATACTACTTGTGTATCCAAAATCCTTAAACCCAGTTTTGCCATATGAGTCCGCTATACCTACCTATATGCGGTATTTCCATGCCGTCCCAAGCAAATTTGTATGTGCTACCTCTAATTTTCAAAATAAATTTTCCTTTTTGTGTGCTCGCACCGCTCATGAAACGGTAGGGGGTGACCGATATTTTCCCATGCTAGATGTGTTATTCTCAAGATGAGTGTTTATTCACTTGTGATTGCACGAGAGTACGCTGGTAATAGGAATGCCCATTCCCGAAATGAAATAAAAAAATAAAAAATTATACTTTATGTTGCCAAATAATAAGTTCCTTGGAAAGTGTTGGTATGGAATGCAACTGTGGATTCAGCTAGCCATGATAAGTGAAAGTATGGTGGAAAAAGGAATAAACTTTATTTTCTGTTTGGGAACCGCTTATGATGTATCTAGCATGGAAAGATATTGAAATCTCTCGATCGTTTTAGTTGACAGGAAAGGCATGCCACACAATTTTTTTGTCTCTATCAATTTAAACCTTTGAGCTCTAGCACCTCCACAAATCCGTACTTCCCTCTACGAAGGGCCTATCTATTTACTTTATGCAATATTTATTTTTCAATTTGAGTATCCATCTTGCCTTATAAAGCACCAACTAGGAGGAACTATGGTCGTACTTGAGCATTAGGTGTAGCTAATATTTGAGTGTGTTTCATGTATGGATCAATGATTGAGCGTGATTGGCTAGGGATAACTTGCTTTAGTGTCGATATTTTGAAAGACATGGTTGCTTGTTGATATGCTTGAGTATTAAAGTTTTCATGTCAAAACTAGACTATTGCTTTGAACCATATAAAAGTCAAAATGTCCATGCTACAAATAAAATAAAATATGATGGACATGTTAGGCAGCATTCCACATCAAAAATTCTGTTTTATCATTTACCTACTCGAGAACGAGTAGGAATTAAGCTTGGGGATGTTGATACGTCTCCAATGTATCTCTAATTTTTGCTTGTTCCATGCTGTTATATTATCAATTTTGGATGTTTTAAAATCATTTTATAGCAACTTTATACATTTTTGGGAATAACCTATTGACATAGTGCCAAAGTGCTAGTTGCTGTTTTTACTTCTTTTTTACTTCTCAGAAAATCAGTACCAAACGAAGTCCAAACGTCCTAAAAAGTTGTGGAGATTTTTTGTGGACCAAAATACCCAAGATGGGCCAAACACCAACCAGAGAGGGGACCCAGGGTGCCCACCACCCACTAGGGCACGCCAGAGGCCCTTGGCGTGGTCTAGTGGGTGGTGGCCATGTCGGGAACCCCCTCCACCGACTATCAATCCTATAAATTCCCAAATATTCGGAAAACCCTAGGAGAGTCGACAAAACACAATTCCAACCGCCGCAAGTTCCAGAACCGCGAGATCCAATCTAACACCATCATAGAGGGGTTCATCTTTATTCATAGGTGCCTCTCCGATGATGCGCGAGTAGTCAACCATAGACCTTCGGGTCCGTAAATAGTAGCTAGATGGCTTCCTCTCTCTCTCTCTCTTATGATTCTCAATACAGTGGTCTCTTGGAGATCTATTTGATGTAATGACTTTTGCGGTGTGTTTGTTGGGATCCGATGAATTTTGCATTCATGATCAGTTTCTATCCATGAATATTATTTGAGTCTTTTTTGATCTTTTATATGTAGGATTACTTATAGCCTCGTATTTCTTCTTCGAATATTTGGTCTAGTTAGGCCAACTAGATCGATTTTTCTTGCCATGGGAAAAGGTTCTTTGTGATGGGTTCGATCTTGCGGTGTTCTTTCCGAGTGACAAAAGGAGCAGCAAGACACACATGTATCGTTGCTATTAAGGACAACAAGATGGGGTCTATTCCTACATGAATAGATGTTGTCTACATCATGTCACCGTTCTTATTGCATTACTTCGTTTCTCCATGAACTTAATACACTAGATGCATGCTGGATAGCGGTTGATGTGTGGAGTAATAGAAGTAGATGCAGAATCATTTCGGTCTACTTGTCTTGGACGTGATGCCTTTATAATGATCATTGCCTAGATATCGTCATGATTATTTGATCTTATATCAATTGCTCAACAATAATTTGTTCACCCACCGTGCGCTATACTCATGAGAGAAGCCACTAGTGAAACCTGCGGCCCTCGGGTCTACTTTTCCAACATATTGCTTTCCGATCTATTATTTGCCTCTTTTGTTTTCAGATCTACAAACCCAAAAACCCCAAAACACCTTGCTGCACTTTTGTTTACTTATTTTATTTTGTGTTCTTGCGATATCTATTTGCCAAAACTATCACTACCTAAGCTATCTTTTTACCGTTGAAAGCTTCACAACCTCTCTTATGTGTCGGGTTGCATGTATTTGTTATTTCTGTGCAGGTGATGTTTACGTGGGTGCATGATCTTCCTCTACGGATTGATACCTTGGTTTCATAACTAAGGAAAATACTTATTGTTGCTGTGCTGCATCATCCCTTCCTCTTTGGGGAAATAACGACGCAGTCTCAAGCCACATCAGTATGCCATGTCCGTCTTTAAAATTCCTAAAATAATTTGTAAAGGAATCATTGACGTGATGTCGCATTTCTGGTGGGGTGACGAGGACAATCAGAAGAGAATGCATTGGATTGCATGGTGGAAGATGTGTCACTACTACAAAATGGTCCAAAGATGAAAGATCAATGAGAGACCCTTCGACAAAACTTGTGCGATCCACCAATCGCAAACGATATTGTTCAAGCTCCATCGCTAATGACACGAACTGTGTGCGATTGCGTATCCATCAAATACAATTCATAAAGTAGTTGCATATGCGATCCATGACAGAAAGTTTATTCTTATGAACTGTTTGGGATTAGCTAAATAACAGAAACTATTAACAAAACTATGTACATATGCGAAGTACGACATACAGTTCACTCGGATAAACGGTTTGCGCTAATCCAGCAGAACACAAACGGGTTAGCGTAAGAAGGTGTGTTTGATCCGCAGCAATCGGTTCATTCAACAGATTTTTGTGGGAAGACCAATAATAACCGAAACGATTCATCCGGACAAGTTGTGTGTGTGTGTGTGTGTTGTGGGCAGACAGTTGTTGCCAAAGAATTGTCAGCAATTGATGAAATCATTACCGACAGTACATATGGAAGTGCCGTTTGCCTGTATTAATATCACAGACGTTTTATTACTATTGCGAGTCTGACTACGCATCACCTTTTCTTCCTGTCTCACTTCTTGTCACCGCGTTTTCGCCCGAGGATTCCAGTGCACGCTTCAACACCGCATAGGCATTTGTTTTGGCCACGTCCCGCGCGGAACCGACATGTTTACATGCAAGCTTCCTCATCGGTTTCGGGCCAGAAGCGAATGAGCATACGATCCTGTGAGCGCGTCACACATGGGTGCACACCTAGTACAGGTTAGCCCATCTATGGAGCATGCCAACCCGACCAAGCGGCGCCTCTGCCATCAACCTCCTTTATGATGGAAACGATCCGGTGCAGGCGCAATGGCCCGTCGAGGCCGATGACGTGTCCGGCAACGCGCCGAATAATGATGTGCTACGCGTCATCGCAAGGGTTGAGTAGACCCTTGGCGTAGGGCGCGATAGCGTCGCCGAGCAACATAGCCGCCTCACCGCCAAGAGGCTGTAGCGCCGTGATAGCCTGGCATATTAGGGATGATAGACTACTCATAATAATAAGTATTTCCTTCTTTTTCGGAAGCCCATTCAAACAGAACTCCTAGGTGAAGCGTGCTTGGCTTGGAGTAGTTCTAGGATGGGTGACCGACCGGAAAGTTGGTCCCGGGTGCGCACAAGTGAGGACAAAGTGCGTAAAAAAGACTAGTATTGATTTGTGAGGCCAGTCTAGATCCCGCCAGGAGTAATGACCACCGGCGGGTGTGTCCGGGGCATTACAAGTTGGTATCAGAGCCAGGTTACTCACCGGTGGAAACCAAATGTAATGCCTGCCTGCCATTAGTGTCACGGAAGCAAGTCCAAGAGCAGTAACCACGACATCTTGGCCCCATGGCGAGAAATCATGCATATTTTCATGTACTTGGGAATTCAGAGAAATTTTTATCATTATTTTTGAATTTAGAGCCTATATTGTTAATGCTTTTGTGTCCAAACCGTCACTCAAGATGTTTGGAACTCCTTCTAATTTATTGCACGTGTGGCATATATATATGTAAGCATGTAGTACATAAATATGATTTTCGAGCGGTTTTTGTTTCATCTAGCTTGTTCATGTGTTTCAGTTTTGAAATATGGGTGTTAAATTTCTATAAACTAACTTAATGTATAAAATTTCCAATAGAACGCCATTTTTAGAAAAAATAGGATGCCGGTCGTACTCGTGCATTGTATCGACGGAAAAACTAGGTCGATTTAGACAACGATTGGAGGTTTGTCATCACACATGCCCCCATGTTCCCCCTTGAAACCACGTGCACGTGACTTCGTGTGATGCTTCGTTTTGTGAGAGGCTTGTGTCTAAAGCTGGGGATTTTAGACGGGTATTGGAGTCTCATCTCCATCCCCATCACCGCCCTCCCATCCTCGTCCCCGTCTACGTACCCATGTGCGGGGATAAAAAGTCTCCCATCCATGTCCCCACCGAATTCTTTATCACCGTGGGGAAACTCAGACATTCATTAAGAACATCCTTCGCGTATTTCAGTACAAAAATAGTATTCCAACGCAATCAACAATATGTTGTGGCTAGGTTTGGGATTTTTTAGGGAATTTTGGGCCAAAGGGGTGGGATGTGTGTAGATTTGGGTGACCAAGGCCCCAAATTACGTGGGCTCTACTAATTTCAGAGCCCACATGTAAGTACTCCATGCGTCTCGGTGGATAAGTCATCCTAGGTTGTACACCGTGACCAAGACGGAGAAGACAATAAGAGAAGTTATTGTTAATTTGCTAATTAATATCATTGCATGTAACGAATTAATTGAACATTGCATTTCGCGCTAGTTAGTCTCAAGTCATTAAAAACATAAATGCCCCGCATCTCTTATTGGTTGATTCCTTTATTCATGTCAAAAAACAAGAAACAAGGTGAAAGTTAATGCATCGTACCTAAGTGTTTTGGTATTATTTGGTTTTGTAAGATGACTTATACACCAAGATAGGGGTAGTACTTCAATTCATGGGTAGGGCGGGTAAGGCTATCTCATCCTGATCCCTGTCCTACACGCTCAGTACGTAAGGTATCTGACCCACCAACTTCAAGATGGGTATTCAAGCTCGCACCCGTGACCTAATAGAGTAATTACCCATGGGGATGTGGGTAAGAATTAATCATGCATTGCCAGCTTTGACATGTGTCAAAGCTTATATCGAACAAAGTCGTTACTTTGATCATGACATCTTGGCCCCATGCCGGGAAATCATGCATATTTTCATGTACTTCGGCACATTTTTCAACTTTTGACTTTAAAAACCAAGATTCCCAATGCTTTTGTGTCAAAACCGTCACTCAAGATGTTTGAAAATTCTTTAAGTTTATTGCATGTGGAATATATACGGAAGCAAGTACTACATAAATATGATTTTCCAGCGGTGCTTTATCTTTCTTGTCAAACTGTTTCAGTTTTGAACTATGGTCATTAAATTTCTGGAAACTAACTTCATGTATAAAAATGCCAATTGAATGCCGTATTTATTTTTCAGATTTTAGGATGACGGTCTTATTCATACATTGCGTCGATGAAAAAAAACTAGGCCGAATGAGGCAACGATCCGTTTCGTCATCACACAACACCCCACGTCCCCTCTTGGAACTATACGAGCATGCGTGTGGTGATCCGGTTTGTGAGAGGCATGTGTCAAAGCTTATCTCGAACAAGCCATCACTTTGACCATGACATCTTGGCCCCATGTCGGGAAATCATGCTAATTTTCATGTACATCATAGCATTTTTATTTATTTTTTGTATTTAAAAATCTAGATTATTCTCAATGCTTGTGTCCAAACCGTTACTCAAGCTTTCTGGAACTCCTTCAAATTTATTGCACGTGGCATATAGACGGAAGCACTAGTACATATATAAAAATGATTTTTCCTGCATGTTTTGCTTCATCTTTAACATGTCCATGTGTTTTAGTTTTGAATTATGGCCACTAGACATCTAGAAACTAACTTCATGTACAAAAATGCTCATTGAACCCCGAAAATGTCCAAATTTCAGGTTGTCGGACATATTCGTGCATTGTAATGAATTCAAAAAAAGTAGGCCAAATGAGGCAACGACTAGTGGCTCGTCATCAAACAAGGGTCATGTCCCCTCTCGGAACCACGAGCCTTCGTGTTGTGCTACATTTTGTGAGAGGCATGCCTCAAAGCTTATCTCGAACAAGCCATTACTTTGGACACCACACCTTGGCCCCATGTCGGGAAATCTTGTAGATTTATATCATGTACTTTAGAGCATTTTTTTTATTTTTTGGATTTTAAAACCTAAATCCCCAATGCTTGCATGTGTCTCCCAACCATTACCCAAGATGTTTGGAACTCCTTAAAATTTATTGCAAGCGGCATATATAAGGAAGGAAGTAGTACATAAATATGATTTTTCCAGTAGTTTTTTGCTTCATCTTGCATGTTCGTGTCTTACAAATTTGAATTATGGCCGTAAAATTTGTAAAAACTAATTTAATGTATAAAAATGCCAATTGTACCCTGAATATTTCCTAATTTTAGGATGTCATTAGTGGATTTTGACGGTAGGGATCTTTTTCTTACAAATAAAACAATATCCGTTACCGATGTATCCAAAAATAGTTTTACAATTCAATGCAAAAATTGAACTGCGTACACACGGTTCCATACGAAAACCGTTTACGATGAAAATTCATGGATCTATTTATGTCTTACGGGGGAAGCTTTGTCGGCTTCGTCTACTTCGGATTCCATTCACCCTCGACCCCCATTCCCCAACAAGCCCTCTATGCAAATAATGACGCCGTGGGAACGCTTCGTAAGGGTGCTTACGATCGCCTCCTCGGCCTCAAGTGCTCTCGCCTTTGCCGAGAATGTGGCCGAGAGCGCAGCCGCATCCGCCTTAAGCGTGGCCGCATCCGTCGAAAGGGCCTCTACGGGTGCGGCGGCCGACACGGCTTCTATGGCGGCCGAAAGGGTGTCTGTAGCCGCGGAGACGGCGGCTACAGCTGCTACGACGGCGGTTGCAAACGCCAAGAGCGCTCGAGCAACATGTCATGCCACGGAGGCCGCCCTGGGCCAGGTCGAGGCCATCCAGGCCTATATTATCGAGAATGCCCATGCCAAGATACTCGAAGCTTCGCCGGAATCTAGCATGCACCATACGTCCGAAGAGGCGGCTACTGCGAATGCCGAGATGAATGTCAATGATGAGGTGATGGAGGCCATGGAGCCCCTTCCACATGAGATCTCCGACCGAGAGATAGAGATGAGGGAGCCATCCGAGAGCGTCGAGTGCTGGGAGGGGTTGCGCATGACTCAGGAGGAGGTCAAGAAGCGGCTGTCCATGGAGGAATCAGCGGTGGAGTACCAACGCGAGCTATGGCGGCGCCACTACTACGAGTACTACAAATATGAGGGCAACGCCAATGACGAGGACAACGTCGAGGATGAGCACGTCGCCGCGGTTGAAGTCAGCATGGGGGACGCGGAGTCCAACACCAACGGAATGTTGCCCGGACAAGTCATCGACATCTCATCAAACAACGGCGAGGCATAGGGTGGCTACTCATCGGCGTCTTTCTTAAAATTATGTGTATTACTAATAGCCTTTGTTTAGAGAGCCGGTCTTTTGTAAGAGCTATGTCTAGTTCAAGCATCTTGATTATTTAGTGAACTTGCTAGGTTTAGTAACTATGAGCTATGTGTGTCCGCTATTTTATATACCCAAGTTAGCAGTTGATGTTACATTATGCAATGACGTGGATGTGCATAATAACCAGGGAATACGTGGGGAGAGGCGAATTTTTGTATGTTCTGTATCATCGCACATGCTAAAAGCTGAAAGACCGTGTTTGATGAATCTTTGCCTGCCAAGATTCCCTGCAACGAGCGAAAAATTTCACCGACCGCCGAAATATTGCCCCCTCTCCCTCCGCCAAAGGGCCACATTTCCCCTACAACCCCTCCACCCCCCTTGCACCGCCACTCACATCTCTCCCTCTAGCATCCGACCGTCGCGAACACGCCATGGTTTCCTCGAGGGACCCCTCAAGCGGTATCTCCGACGATGACAAATCTCTCACCAGCTAGGTATTCGTATCTCTTCTCTCAGGCTCAACTAGCCTTAGATTTTTTTTGGAATTGGGGATTTTAAAGCGGCAGGTCCATTTGCGCCATATATTCTCTTGTAGCTCCCTAGGACAATAACTTCCAAGGAATGAAGAGGGGTAGTTAAAGACCTGCCTATTCATGGTCAACATCAATTTAAATCCGTGAAGTTACGAGCTTTTGAATCTGGGTACAGTGGGAGGAAGTTTCTACGACGTGCAAAGAAGGTAAGCCTAACTCTCGTTGTTAGAAATCATTTGTTATATTAGTTGTTGATGACACATAGGTATAGGGGATCTATCGTAGTCCATTCGATAAGCAAGAGTGTCGAACCCAACGAGGAGCAGAAGGAAATGACAAGCGGTTTTCAGTAAGGTATTCTTCGCAAGCACTGAAATTATCGATAACAGATAGTTTTGTGATAAGGTAATTTGTATGGGTAACAAGTAACAAGTGTAACAAAGGTGAAGCAAGGTAGCCCAATCCTTTTTGTAGCAAAGGACATGCCTAGACAAACTCTTATATAAAGTCAAGCGCTCCCGAGGACACATGGGAATTTCTGTCAAGCTAGTTTTCATCATGCTCATTTGATTTGCGTTCGTTACTTTGATAATTTGATATGTGGGTGGACCGGTGCTTGGGTGCTACCCTTACTTGGAAAAACCTCCCACTTAGGATTAACCTCTCTTGCAAGCATCCTCAACTACGAAAGAAGAATTAAGATAAATCTAACCATAACATGAAACATATGGATCCACATCAACCCCTTACGAAGCAACGCATAAACTAGGGTTTAAGCTTCTGTCACTCTAGCAACCCATCATCTAATTATTACTCCCAATGCCTTCCACTAGGCCCAAATAATGGTGAAGTGTTATGTAGTCGATGTTCACATAACATCACTAGAGGAGATAAAACATACATCTCATAAAAATATCGAACGAATACCAAATTCACATGATTACTTATAACGAGACTTACCCATGTCCTTAGGAACAAACGTAACTACTCACAAATCATATTCATGTTCATGATCAGAGGAGTATTAATTATCATTAAGGATCTGAACATATGATCTTCCACCAAGTAAACCAACTAGCATCAATTACAAGGAGTAATGAACACTACTAGCAATCCACAGGTACCAATCTGAGGTTTGAGACAAAGATCGGATACAAGAGATGAACTAGGGTTTGGAGAGCAGATGGTGCTGGTGAAGATGTTGATGGATATTGACCCCCTCTCGATGAGAGGATCGTTGGTGATGATGGTGGCTTCGATTCCCCCTCCGATAGGGAAGTTTCCTCGGCATAACAGCTCCGCCGGAGCTCTAGATTGGTTCTGCCCAAGTTCCGCCTCGAGACGGCGACGCTTTATCCTGAAAGCTTCCCTTTATTTTTTTGCAGGCCAAACCTTCATATAGAAGATGGGCACCGAAGACCTGCCAGGGGGCCCACAAGCCACCTAGGCGTGACCAGAGGGGTAGGCCGCACCTGGTAGGCTTGTGACCTCCTGGTGGGTCCCCTTTGGTATTTGTTTCGCCCAATATTTTTTATATATTCCAAAATAATTCTCCGTAACTTTTTAGGACTTTTGGAGTCGTGCAGAATAGGCCCAGTCCAGAATTCCAGGTGCCGGTATTCTCCCTCTTCATGTAAACCTTGTAAAATAGGAGATAAAATGCGTAAGTATTTTACCATAACATTTAATAACAGCCCATAATGCAATAAATATCAATATAAAAGCATGATGCAAAATGGACGTATCAACTCCCCCAAGTTTAGACCTCGCTTGTCCTCAAGCGAAAGCCGAGACGATAAATATGTCCACAAGTTTAGAGACAGAGGTGTCAATAAAATGAAATACGGACATGAGGGCATCGTGATCATATTTAGAACATCAATACTTATTGATATATAATTTCTTATACTAGAGTAATAATTCATTCACAGGATAGAGTATGAACCAAGAACTCTATTAAGAACCAACGAACTATGCTCTGAGTCATTGAAGCAATTTGCAATTTATCACAACATCGGAAAGAGTCAATATAAGAGCTTGTAAAGGAAATCCACACACTCAATCATCTTTTAGTCTTTCATAATTGCTAACACTCATGCGGTACTCATGAGGTCAAAGCTTCAATTGGACACAAAGAAAGATACATGCTTATAGTTTTGCCTGCCAACTATTTACCTCCAGGGTAATGTCAACAGAAATAACGCATGATCACCCACATCCGAGTGGATATCTGTGTCTAGATCATTCCCCAACACATAATGCTTGCCAAGTGGAAAAGGAAAAATATAGGAAATGGTGAAGATCACCATGACTCTTCCATAAAGGTAAGTACTAAAAAAGTAAGAGTAATAGATAGGCCCTTCGCATAGGGAAGCAGAGGTTGTCATGCACTTTTTGTTTTTGGATGTGCAAACCCTTAATGCAAAGGAACAACGCATTGTATTGCCCTTTGTGATAGCAACCTTTATTATGTAGTCCGTCTATTTTATTTCTTTACCATCACAAGTTCGTACAACGCTTATTTTCCCTTACAATACAAGATCATACATATTTAGGAGCAATTCTTATTGCTTTTTGCACCGATGACAACTTACTTGAAGGATCTTACTCAATCCATAGGTAGGTATGGTGGACTCTCATGGCAAAACTGGGTTGAGGGTGTTTGGCTGCACAAGTAGTATCTCTACTTGGTGTGGAAGTTTTGGGCTAGTATGAGGTGGAAGAAAGCACTACATGTTGGGGGAGCTATAACCATATAACTTCTGTTCAGAGATAATCAATCATAACCCATTATGTTGTCTTCCTTGTCCAACATCAACTTCTTAGCATATGATATTTAATGAGTGCTCACAATCATAAAAGATGTCCAAGATAATATATTTATATGTGAACCTGTCTTTCTTTATTACTTCCTATTAATTGCACCAATGACCAATCGCTATGTTTGTCAACTCCCAACAAATTTCAATCCACATACTTCTTATATGTGAAGTCATCACTCCCCATAAGATCATCATATATACTCTTTGCTTTTATTTTATTATCCTTTTATTACGTTATTTATTTTTCTCAAGAAGCAAAGCCTTCACATCAAAACTACTTTTTATTATATAACTCTCCGACTCGCTTACATAAGGGGAACATAAAGCAAAACTCAAAGCTAGATCATACTAAAACTTTATTCTACTAGATCAAGATATAACCAAAAGGATCGAACTAGGGAAAATGAGAAAAGTAAAAGATGTGATGGTGATACGATACCGGGGCACCTCCCCCAAGCTTGGCACAAGCAAAGGGGAGTGCGCATACCCATGTGTTTAGATGTCCTTCGTCAGAGGTGATGGTGGTGGAGACGGACTTTCAAGCTTGTTCAGTTTCCTCTTAAGCATAAAATTATGTTCCCTTAGATTGTCGACTTCTTGCTCGAGCTTCAATATCCCATGACATAATTATTGCTTGCTCTCCTACAGAAAACAAGAAGGGATAAATAGAAACTTGGGTTTTCTTCTTGTGTTTGAGAGGCTTGATTTCCTGTACTCCACATGCATATCTCCTAGTTGAGGCAGAGGGATCTCTTCTTCATCCGAGCTTTCTCCCTCATACTTGCCTTCTTGTTCCTCCTCCGAGATTAATCCATAAGGATCTAGGTCCCCATAGAGCTTGGGATTGGCAAGGTAATGCGATATATAGCTCTCCCCATCGGACTCTTGGGATGACATCTTGCTCTAAATTTGCTGCAGAAACAACTCAAAACGAAAACATGAGTTATTGTCATGATACGAAATTCCAAACCTTCAGGAGATTATATAATGAATTTTTACCAACTCAAAGGAGTATACCACAAGAAAAACGGAGTCCGGAGGGTGCACGGGGTGGCCACAAGCCACAGGGGCGTGACCAGGAGGTAGGCCGCGCCCTGCAGGCTTGTCGCCTCCTCGTGCACCTTGCAGACTACTTTAAATTTTCATAATTTAATAAATATTCCAATACTGACAAAAAATGCTATTGGGAAAGTTTTAGAGTCGGTTTGCTTACCGTACCACATACTTATTCCTTTTCGGAGTCTGAAACATTCTGGTAGGTCTCCCTAATGCACTCCTCCAGAGTTATGGTATTGATAATATTGGTTTCAACATTTATGGGAGTACTTGAGATATATTGTTTGATTCATTGCCTGTTTACCACCTTTAGGTTTGTACCTTCGGTGTTGTTGATCTTGATGGCACCGGAACGATATACTTACTCGACAATGTAAGGCCCTTCCCATTTAGAGAGAAGATTTCCTGCAAAAATCTTAAACGAGAATTTTATAGCAAGACATGGTCACCTACATTGAATTCATGCTTTTGTATCCTTTTATCATGCCATCCCTTAACTTTTTCTTTAAACAACTTGGCATTCTTAGAGGCCTGGGTTCTCCATTCATCAAGTGAGCTAATGTCAAATAACCTCTTCTCACCAGCAAGTTTGAAATCATAATTGAGCTCTTTGATTTCCCAATAAGCTTTATGCTCTAGTTCTAGAGGTAAGTGACATGCTTTACCATAAACTATTTTATACGGAGACATGCCCATAGGGTTTTTGTAAGCAGTTCTATAAGCCCATAATGCATCTTCAAGTTTCTTAGACCAATTCTTTCTAGATCTATTAACAGTCTTTTGCAAGATCAATTTAATTTTTTTATTGCTTAATTATACTTGACCACTAGACTGAGGGTGATAAGGAGATGCAATTCTATGATTAATGTCATACTTAGCAAGCAATTTACAGAAAGCACCATGAATAAAGTGTGAACCACCATCAGTCATTAAATATCTAGGGACTCCAAATCTAGGGAAAATAACTTCTTTCAGCATTTTAATATAAGTGTTATGATCAACACTACTAGTTTGAATAGCTTCTACCCACTTAGTAACATAATCTATAACAACTAGAATGTGAGTATACCCGTTGGACTTTGGAAAAGGTCCCATATAATCAAAACCCTAAACATAAAATGGTTCAATAACAAGAGAGTAATTCATAGGCATTTCCTGATGTCTACTAATATTGCCAATTCTTTGACATTCATCACAAGACAAGACAAACTTACGAGCATCCTTGAAGAGAGTAGGACAATAAAAACCAGATTGTAATACCTTGTGTGCAGTTCTATCTCCAGCGTGGTGTCCTCCGTATGCCTCGGAATGACACTTGTGTAGGATCTGTTCATGTTCATGCTTAGGTACACAATGTCTAATAACACCATCTACTCCTTCTTTCTAAAGGTGTGGATCATCCCAAAAGTAATGTCTTAAATCATAGAAGAACTTTTTCTTTTGTTGGTATGCGAAACTAGGCGGTATAAATTTAGCAACAATGTAATTAGAATAATCAGCAAACCATGGAGCATTACGCGAAGCATTTATGATAGCTAATTGTTCATCAGGAAAGCTATCATCAATAGATAGTGGGTCATGGAGAACATTTTCTAACCTAGACAAGTTATCTGCTATGGGGTTATCAGCACCCTTTCTATCAAAAATATGCAAATCAAATTCTTGTAGCCGAAGAACCCATCTAATAAGTCTAGGTTTAGTATCTTTATTTTCCATAAGATATTTAATAGCAGCACGATCAATGTGAACAATTACTTTGGAATCAACAATATAAGGTCTGAACTTATCACAAGCAAACACAACTACTAAAAATTCCTTTTCAGTGGTAGCATAGTTTCTTTGAGCGTTGTCTAGAGTTTTACTAGCATAATGGATAACATTTAATTTCTTATCAACTCTTTGTCCTAGAACAGCACCAACGACATAATCACTAGCATCACACATAATTTCAAAGGGTAGGTTCCAGTGAGGTGGTTGAACAACAGGTGCAGAAATCAAGGCATTCTTAAGAATTTCAAATGCTTCTACACAATCATCATCAAAAACGAATGGAACATCTTTTTGCAACAGATTAGTGAGAGGCCTAGAAATCTTAGAGAAGTCTGTAATAAACCTCCTATAGAAACCAGCATGACCAAGGAAACTTCTTATACTTCTGATATCCTTAGGACACGACATTTTTTCAATAGCATCAACTTTAGCTTCATCAACTTCAATACCTCTTTCGGAGATTTTGTGTCCCAAGAAAATACCTTCATGAACCATAAAGTGTCTCTTCTCCCAATTCAAGACAAGATTAGTTTCTTTGCATCTCTGCAAAACTCGATCAAGGTTGCTCAAACAATCATCAAAAGAAATTTCGTAAACGAAAAAATCATCCATGAAAACCTCAACAATCCTTTCACAAAAATCAAAGAATATAGCAGTCATACATCTTTGAAAGGTAGCAGGTGCATTGCATAAACAAAAAGGCATACGTCTATAAGCATAGGTACCGAAAGGGCAAGTACAAGTGATCTTCTCTTGCTCCTCTTTTGACACAGGTATTTGAGAGAAGCCAGAATAACCATCTAGAAAGCAAAAATGTGTGTGTTTGGATAGTCTTTCTAGCATTTGATCAATAAAAGGTAGAGGGTAATGATCTTTCCTAGTAGCTTTATTTATTTTCCTAAAATCAATTACCATTCAATATCCTGTAACAATTCATTGTGGGATCAATTCATTTTTATCATTAGGAACTACGGTAATACCTCCTTTCTTAGGGACACAATGAACAGGACTAACCCATCTACTATCAGCAATAGGATAAATGATACCTGCCTCCAGAAGCTTTAATATTTCATTTCTTACCACTTCTTTCATTTTAGGGTTTAAACATCGTTGGTGATCAACAACTGGTTTAGCATCGGGCTCCATTTTAATTTTATGTTGACATAGATTGGGACTAATGCCCTTAAGATCATCAAGAGTATATCCAATAGCATCACGGTGCTTCCTCAGAGTATTCAATAATCTCTTTTCTTCATGCTCTGAAAGGTTAGCACTAATAATAGCAGGATCTATCTTCTTTTCATCAAGATAAGCATATTTGAGAGTATCCGGTAATTGTTTAAGCTCAAACACGGGATCACCCTTGGGTGGAGGAGGATACCCAAGTATCTCAACAGGCAAGTTGTGTTTCAAAATAGGATGTTGATCAAAGAAAATCTTATCTATTTCATTCCTTTCATTCATATGCATATCGTTTTCATGGTCTAGCAAATATTTTTCTAAGGGATCAGCAGGAGGCACAGCAATAGAAGCAAGACCAGTAATTTTATCTTTACTAGGCAATTCTTTATCATGGGGTTGTCTACAAAATTTAGAGAAATTAAACTCATGACATGCATCCCCAAAACTTACAGTAACAGTTTATTTCCCACAATCAACCTGACATTAACAATATTCAAGAAAGGTCTGCCAAATATAATGGGACAAGAATCATCTTGTGGGGAACCAAGGACAAGAAAATGAGTAGGATATTTTATTTTCCCACACAAGACTTCAACATGTCTAATAATCCCAACTGGTGCTATAGTATCTCTATTTGCAAGCTTAGTGGTAACATCAATTTCCTCTTACTCAGTTGGTGCAATATCATTCATAATTTCTTGATATAAGGTAAAGGGAATTGCACTCACACTAGCACCCACATCACATAAGCCATGATAACAATGATCTCCTATTTTAACAGAAACAACAGGCATGCCAACAATAGGTCTATGTTTATCTTTAGCATCAGGTCTGGCAATTCTAGCAGCTTCATCACAGAAATGAATAACATGCCCATCAATATTATCAACCAAGAGATCTTTAACCAGAGCAATACTAGGTTCAACTTTAATTTGTTCAGGTGGTGTAGGTGTTCTAACATAGCTCTTACGAACCACAGTTAAAGTTTAGCATGTTCCTTTATTCTAACAGGGAAAGGTGGTTTCTCAATATAAGCACCAGGAATAACAGGATCAACATTATAAGTAATAGTTTCTTCCTCAACTTTAATAGGTTCAACTACTTTCACTTCAATGGGAGGATGATATTTAAACCACTTCTCCTTAGGAAGATCAACCTGAGCAGCAAAATATTCACAGAAAGAAGCTACTATCTCAGAGTCAAGTCCATATTTAGTGCTAAATTCACGAAAAGCATCGGTGTCTACAAAAGATTTAACACAATCAAACTTAAGGTTTATACTGTTAGGGAACGTCGCATGGGAAACAAAAAATTTCCTACACACACGCAAGATCTATCCATGGTGATGAGCATCTACGAGAGGGAGAGTGGATCTACATACCCTTGTAGATCGCTAAGCGGGAAGCGTTAAGAAACGCGGTTGGTGTAGTTGAACATCTTCGCGATCCAAATCGCCGAGCGTCCCGCGATCTCATCACGATCCGTCTCGCGAATTCATCACGATCCATCCCGCGATCCAATCATGATCTGTCCCGCGAACTCATCATGATCCGTCTCGCGATCTTGATCACGGTCCTTCCGATCTAGCGCCGAACGGACGGCACCTCCGCGTTCAGCACACGTACAGCTCAATGACGATCTCCGCCTTCTTGATCCAGCAAGAGGGAGCGGAGAGGTAGACGAGTTCACCAGCTGCGTGACGGCGCCGCGGTGATGGTCGTGGAGCAATTTCGGTAGGGCTTCGCCTAAGCACTCAGAAATCCGATCTAGAGGAGAAACTATGCACTGGAGGAACGGGCAGCACGTGGCTAAAAATTCTGTGCCAAAACCCTAAAACCTCTCTATATAAGAGGAAGATAGGAGGCTTGGAGCAAGGGCAAATCCTACTAGGAGGCTTCGGCCGAAGCTAGGGAGGAGAGTCCTCCTCCTCCTCCAATCCTAGTAGGATTAGGACTCTTCCTTTTTTGTCTTTTTGCCTTTTTTCCACCTTTTCTCTTTGGGTTTTTCTTCCCAGCCGCATGGGCCTTGTGTGGGACTTCCACCAAACCACAAAGGTCTGGTATTTACTCTCGTACAGCCCATGTAGCATCTTGGGTCGAAATACCCCTCCCGATGGTCTCCCGGTACACTACCGGCACTCCCGGTACACTACCAATGAGCCCGAAACTTTTCCGGCGACCAAAATAGGACTTACTATATATGAATCTTTACCTCCGTACCATTTCGGATCTCCTAGTGACGTCCGGGATCTCATTCGGGACTCCGAACAACCTTTGGTCACCACCATTCATAACTCTATACTACCGAAACGTCACCAAACCTTAAGTGTGCAGACCCTGCGGGTTCGAGAACTATGTAGACATGACCGAGACACCTCTACGGTCAATAACCAATAGCGGGACCTATATGCCCATATTGGTTCCTACATATTCTACGAAGATCTTTATCGGTTGAACCTCTATGTCAAGGATTCAGTTAATCCCGTAAGATGTTCCCTTTGTTCTTCGGTATGTTACTTGCCCAAGATTCGATCGTCGGTATCTCCATACCTAGTTCAACCTCGTTACCGGAAAGTCTCTTTACTCGTTCTGTAATACAAGATCCCGTGACTAACACTTAGTCACATTGCTTGCAAGGCTTGTTGTGATGTTGTATTACCGAGTGGGCCCTGAGAAACCTCTCCGTCACACGGAGTAACAAATCCCAGTCTTGATCCATGCCAACTCAACAGACACCCTCGAAGATACCTATAGAGGACCTTTATAGTCACCCAGTTACGTTGCGATGTTTGATACACACAAGGCACTCCTCCGGTGTCAGTGAGTTGCATGATCTCATGGTCATAGGAACATATATTTGACATGCAGAAAACAGTAGCAATAAACTGACACGATCATATGCTACGTTTGTAGTTTGGGTCTTGTCCATCACACCATTCTCCTAATGATGTGATCCCGTTATCAAATGACATCTCATGTCCATGGCTAGGAAACCTTAACCATATTTGATCAACGAGCTAGTCTATTAGAGGCATACTAGGGACATGGTTTTGTCTATGTATCCACACATGCATCTAAGTCTTCGATCAATACAATTATAGCATGGATAATAAACGATTATCATGAACAAGGAAATATGATAATAACTAATTTATTATTGCCTCGAGGGATATTTCCAACATATACCTGACTCCTTACCTTCATCAAGTTCTCAATATTCAGAATTGCATTTAATTCTTTCCAATAAATCCCATTTGCAGTCAATATCTTTCTTCATATAGGAACCAGTACAAGAAGTATCGAGCATGGATTGATCATTACGAGAAAGCCGAGCATAAAATTCTGAATAATAATTTCTCTCGAGAGCTCATGATTGGGGCATGAATATAACATTGAATTAAGACTCCCCCAATCTTGAGCTATTTTTTCTCCTTCACAAGGCCAAAAATTATAGATATAATTCTGATCACGATGAACTAGATGCATAGGATAAAACTTCTGATGAATTTCCATTTTCAATCGGTTGTAGCTCCATGATCCAATATCTTCACATAGCCTATACCATGTCAATTCCTTCTCCTTCAAAGATAAAGGAAATACCTTCTTCTTGACATGATCCTCGACTAGACCTGCAAGCTTAAATAATCCACAAACTTCATCCACATAAATTAGATGCAAATCAGGATGTAGTGTTCCATCTCCTGCATAAGGATTAGCCAGCAGCTTCTCTATCATACCTGAAGGAATTTCATAATAAATATTTTCAGTAGGTTCAATAGGTTGAGGAGCAACGTTTTGTGCTTCCAGTCGAGGTGAAGATACCCCGAACAAGCCCCTCAAAGGATTACTTTCCATAGTAACAAGTGACAGCAAATTTCAGCACACTGTATAAATTTTTCCTTACCAGATTCCACTTACCAAAGGCGCTTCACTCCCTGGAAACGATGCTAGAAAAGAGTCTTGATGACCCACAAGTACACAGGATCTATAATAGTCCTTTCTATAAGTAAGAGTGTCAAACCCAACGAGGAGCAGAAGGAAATGGCAAGCGGTTTTCAATAAGGTATTCTTCGCAAGCACTAAAATTATCGATAACGGATAGTTTTGTGATAAGGTAATTTGTATGGGTAACAAGTAAAAAGTGTAGCACAGGTGCAGCAAGGTAGGTCAATCCTTTTTGTAGCAAAGGACAGGCCTGGACAAACTCTTATATAAAGTCAAGCGCTCCCGAGGACACATGGGAATTTCTGTCAAGCTAGTTTTCATCATGCTCATTTGATTTGCGTTCGTTACTTGGATAATTTGATATGTGGGTGGACCGGTTCTTGGGTGCTGCCCTTACTTGGACAAACCTCCCACTTATGATTTGGATCCACATGTTTCATGCTATGGTTAGATTTATCTTAATTCTTCTTTCGTAGTTGCGGATGCTTGCGGGAGGGGTTAATCATAAGTGGGAGGCTTGTCCATGTAAGGGCAGCACCCAAGCACCGGTCCACCCACATATCAAATTACCAAAGTAACGAACGCGATTCATATATGCATGATGAAAACTAGCTTGACAGAAATTCCCATGTGTCCTCGGGAGCGCCTTGTTTTATATAAGTATTTGTCCAGGCTTGTCCTTTGCTATAAAAAGGATTGGGACACCTTGCTGCACCTTTGTTACAATTGTTACTTGCTACCCATTACGAATTATCTTGTGACAAAACTATCTGTTACCGATAATTTCAATGCTTGTAGAGAATACCTTACTGAGAACTACTGTCATTTCCTTCTGCTCCTCGTTGGGTTCGACACTCTTACTTATCGAAAGGACTACGATAGATCCCCTATACTTGTGGGTCATCAATGATCTTCCACCAAGTAAACAAACTAGCATCAACCACAAGGAGTAATGAACACTACTAGCAACCCACAAGTACCAATCTGAGGTTTGAGACAAAGATCGGATACAAGAGATGAACTAGGGTTTGGAGAGGAGATGGTGCTGGTGAAGATGTTGATGGAGATTGACCCCCTCTCGATGATAGGATCGTTGGTGATGTCAATGGCTTCGATTTCCCCCTCTGGGAGGGAAGTTTCCCCGGCAAAACAGCTCTGCCAGAGCTCTAGATTGGTTTTTTCCAAGTTCTGCCTCCATACAGTGGCACTTCGTCCCGAAAGCTCTCCCTTGATTTTTTCCAGGTCAAAACCCTTCATGTAGCAGAAGATGGGCACCGGAGACCTGCTAGGGGCCCACAAGCCACCTAGGTGCATCCAGGGGATAGGCCGCGCCTGGAAGGCTTGTGACCTCCTGCTGGGTACCTTCTGGTATTTGTTTCCCCCAATATTTTTTATATATTCCAAAATAATACTCCATAACTTTTGATGACTTTTGGAGTTGTGTGCAGAATAGGTTTCTCATATTTGCTCCTTTTCGAGTCCAGAATTCCAACTGTCGGCATTCTCCCTCTTCATGTAAACCTTGTAAAATAGGAGAGAAAAGACATTAGTATTGTACCATAATATGTAATAACAGCCCATAATGCAATAAATATCAATATAAAAGCATGATGCAAAATGGACGTATCAGTTGTGATTCAGACTTCTCGTGTGCTATTTGATTCTGATGTGATTAAGACATTGTCACAGTTTTAACCTCAAGGCATATTGACAGCAAGAAAACTATATGCGACACGACTTATTATTGCATGAAAATTTACTGAAAGGTAGTACACATGAAGCACTTCATTTCATTCAGCACGAGCAAGGTCTAATTGTGCACAGAAACATGACTAGCATCAACACAACATGGCAATCTTAAATAAATAGATTTTCAGACTTCGTAAAAAAACATGGTGCAAGACGGTAGTTTTTAACAGATTGGAATGTTTGACAGCAGAATGTGCATAGCTTTCACTATTAATTTGTTTTCATTCAAACACCGCCATTGTGCGTCCTGTACTACAAAGACCGTTGCATTTATGTTTAGCTACCTGGTAAAATTGACAATTTGTTATTACACATGACAAAAACAAAGGAGAGACAAGTACCAGAGCATCCTACTACGAAGACTCTTCGAGCAGAACCATGGCATTGCCGATGAAGACCCATGTAATCCCGGTTCTGATGAAGACCCATTTGAAGCACGCAAGTACAAGCATGGCTAGCCATTCTTGTTGGTGAATACTTTGATGAGTGTAGTTCTAGTTGTCGCAAGTTACATAAATATTGCATGGGCATAATGTCAAAGGGAGAAGATCATAACATTGTGGAATTGTAGTACGACCATCATCATTTATGTCATGTTCCAAGTAACATCAATGTGGAATTCGAGGACTTTCATCTCTTCTTCAACTTCGATGAGCTTGCTACCACTCTTGTCAAATGCTTGATGTTGTAAGTACTTCATAAACTTTGATCAACTTCTCCATACAAGGTTGTAAATGACAAAAAAGCTAACTTTATTGTATTCCTCTCAGGGGTATTGATGACATGGAGAACATCAAGGGTGCATTTGTATTTCATAGATCCTGATTTAGCAAACGACGTTTTGTTAAAAGATAATGACTCACGCACGGCTTCCATTGGTTGTGTCACCAAGATCTTGTTCGACTTACACATAGGAGAATTCTTCATGTGGCCATATTATGAAGAGTAAGTTAAATATACAACCACGCATACATTGACCGTCTTTCAGTTTTAGACATAGTTCGTACGTTCATGGTTTTCTTAAACTGTAGAGGTCACCGGATCTTTGTGGCCATTGTTCCAGAATGCAACACAACTTACTACACAGATTCACTCAGAGAGTCAAATGCGCCTTAGGATCTGAGTCATGTTCATGATTTCATGGATAGGTATTGAATTCTTTGATGTTAATGTGTTGTGTTCATATCTGGTTCCAGAATTGAGTGTGTGAAAATCCATCTTCATTTGCAGTGTATTGTCAAAGAACATAACTTTAGGGGGGTAAGGTTCAACCGCCAACAGTGTCTGCAACACGTGATCGTTTCTTTGGTAACACAATGATATCCGTTATTTTCAAAAAATGCTAGCCAGATGTTCAAAATTTTAAGTAAACCTATTTCTATTTCTCTTCATAGAAAAAACAACTTACACCGGTTAGGTTGTTCCTAACAGGCCAAATACATGACTAATATTGTACAAAAAAATTCAGTATCCTTAGCAACAACAAGGTACCAATCTATGTGGATACTACGTTTGTGCACACATGATGAACCTATGCAGACATGCTGAATGTGGTCTCGATGCTGACAGGATAAGACCAGTAAGTCTTCTTCTTAATTACTATCTTCTACACCACACATATGTCACATTCTGATCTAAAAGTCATGCAGCTGATCTTCGAACCGATAACTTCCGAACCGCTCGCCGCCGATGAATTGTTGCCTGTTAGGAAATTTATCAGCACCTTCTTTGTGAAATACTATATCAAGCCCTCTAAAGACGTCAAAGATTTCTAGATTCAAATCTCCTAAAAATAAGTACGCATTCACATAGTGTTATTAGCTAAACATATACACATGGATGCATCATTTTCCATGTGATCATGTCTTCGGATTTCGAACACTATGATTATGTACTGGATATGTCGGTTTAACAGTTGTGGAATTTATCTAGCATTTTCTCAATTTCATATTGTCGTGAATTATGATGAATCGTCTACTTGTGGACAATAGTCGTTCAATTACATGTTGTGGCGAATTATGATGAACGTTCGTCATATGGACACTATTTATCGATTGCATATTATGGCGAATTTGCTATTTGTAGGCTGAACTAAATGTGATATTTTACAATAACCTGGCAATTTCAGCACACATGGTTCAAGCAACTAAGAGTGTGCGGTCCAGAACGGAAAGCACACACAACTCATAGCGCAACCGCGTGTGATACACAGGAAAAGGACACGAGATATAATCTAAAACGTTGGTGATACATAAGAAATCACAAACGGTTTGCAACACTTGTACGTATGCATATGAGCTACTCAATCATTTGCGATAGCACCGTATCTCACACGTGAGCCAATAGGAAACCGTGCCCGATGCAAAGAAGATCCAACGCGTACATTTTTCGGGAAACGTGTGGGATGGTGTCATACATGGTACACGGGTCCCAAAGAAATCTCATGTGCGATCTGTTCCTACACCACACACGATTATGTTTGCAGATTGTTTGCGTTCATTGGTCACCATCGCCAACAGGTTTGCGGTGTCGTGTGGGATGGACCCCCCTTGTCGCCCATACATGCAAGGTGATGGTTTGGAACTACGTTGCGGAAAGGGGTTAAAAACCGTTTGTATAGCACGTCGCTACACCAGTGTGTGTTCCAAAATACTAAGGAGGTATGGGTTTCCGTGATATACACTGTTTCAACCTGGCTATGTTAGCCAAACAAGCATGGCGGATGATCCCGAGTCTCTATGTGCGATTATTTTGAGAGCTAAATATTTTCCCGAAGGGATGAATGCAATTCCAAAAAAGGTTCCTCTTTTACTTGGCAAATTATCATGGCGGGGGTAAATTCTCTAAAATATGGTTATATCTCGTGGGTTGGAAATGGACAGAATATTGATATGTGGCGAGACGCTTGGATCCTGAACTATGCAAACAGGAAAATTATTACTCCTAGAAGGGGGAATCTTCTTTCTAAGGTCTTAGACCTTATTGACCAACTCACGAATTCATGGGATGAAGATTTGGCGAGACAAACATTGTGGCCAATTGATGTTGAAAGGGTGCTCGCTATTCCACTTCCCATGCATAATATGACGGATTTCATTGCTTGGAGCTATACAGAAAATGGTTTGTTTACTGTTTGATCGTCCTATTTGGAAGAATGGAACCAACAACATGGAAAAAAATCGCAACATGCAAATAGGATGGGTAGAACCAATGTCAATCCTATTTGGGGTAAAATTTAAAAGTTAGCTTGTCCGGCAAATGTTAAATTTTCATTTGGCATACACTACATGGAACCCTCCTGTGCCGAGTTACACTAGCTAAAAGACACACGAAGGTTTCGCCCATCTGCCCATCATGCTTAAATGGACCAAAATATACAAAACACATCTTGTTAGGGTGTCAAAAAGCGAAGGAAGTTGAGGGCAAGTTAGGTGATACGTCTCCGTGGTATCTATAATTTTTGATTGTTTCATGCCAATATTATCCAACTTTCACATACTATTGGCAACAATTTATATGATTTATTGGACTAACCTATTGATCCAGTGCCCAGTGCCAGTTCTTGTTTTTTGTGTATTTTTTGTTTCGCAGAAATTCCATATCAAACGAAGTCCAAACGCGATAAAAATTTACGAAGATTTTTTTGGAATATTTGTGAATTTTGAGAAGTGGACTCAACGCAAACGAAGGCCCACAGTGGGCACGGTCCACTAGGGTGTGACAAGGGCACAAATGCGCCCTCGTGGAAGGTGCCCACCTCGTAGGTTGGTTGGATCTCTCCTTCATGCACAAAATAACTAATCTTTGGATAAAAAATCCCCTCAAAACTTCAGCCCGATCGGAGTTACGGATCTCCAGGAATGTAAGAAACGGTTTTTGGCCAGAAAACATGAGCGAGAAACATAAGAGAACAGAGAGGGAGCTCCAATCTAGGAGGGTCTCCTTCCCCTCTGCCGCCATGGAGGCCATGGAAAAGAGGGGGAACTCTCCTCCCATCTAGGGGAGGCCAAGGAAGAAGAATAAGGAGGGGGGCTCACTCCCCCTCTCTCCTGGTGGCGTCGGAAAACCGCCGGAACAATCATCATGACGATGATCTACATCAACAATCTTGCCGCCGTCAACACCAACTCTCTCCCCCTCTATGCAGCGGTGTAACACCTCTCTTCCCTGCTGTAATCTCGACTTGAACATGGTGCTCAACTCCATATATTATTTACCAATAATATTTGGCTATCCTATGATGTTAGAGTAGATCTTTTTTTGTCCTATGGGTTAATTGTGGTATGATGTTATGGATGTGAGTTGTATGCTGGTATAGTGTTGTCCAATGGTGCCCTCCGTTTGCTGCAAACATGAGGGATCCCCGCTGTAGGGTGTTGCAATATGTTCATGATTGGCATATGGTGTGTTGCTTGAGTGATAGAAGCATAAACCTGAGTAGGTGGGTTGTTGCGTATGGGAGTAAAGAGGACTTGATACTTAAGGCTATGGTTGGGTTTTACCTTAATGATCTTTAGTAGTTGCGGATGCTTGCTAGAGTTCCAATCATAAGTGTTGGAAATATGCCCTAGAGACAATATTAAATTAGTTATTATTATATTTCCTTGTTCGTAATAATCGGTTATTATCCATGCTATCATTGTATTGATTGGAAACTAAATACATGTGTGGGTATATAGACAACATTGTGTCCCTAGTATGCCTCTAGTAGACAAGCTCGTTGATCAAAAATGGCTAAGGTTTCCTAGCCATGAACATGAGATGTTATTTGATAAGGGGATCACATCATTAGGAGAATGATGTGATGGACAAGACCCAAACTATAAACGTAGCATATGATCGTATCAGTTTATTGCTACAGTTTTCTGCATGTCAAGTATCTGTTCCTATGACCATGAGATCATGCAACTCACTGACACCAGAGGAGTAACTTGTGTGTATCAAACATCGCAACGTAACTGGGTGACTAAAAAGGTGCTCTACAGGTATCTCCGAGGGTGTCTGTTGAGTTGGCATGGATCAAGACTGGGATTTGTTACTCCGTGTGACGGAGAGGTATCTCAGGGCCCATTCAGTAATACAACATCACAACAAGCCTTGCAAGCAATGTGACTAAAGTGTTAGCCATGGATCTTGTATTACGTAACGAGTAAAGAGACTTGCCGGTAACGAGATTGAACTAGATATGGAGATGCCCACGATCGAATCTCGGGCAAGTAACATACCGAAGAACAAAGGGAACAACATACATGATTAACTGAATCCTTGACATAGAGGTTCAACCTATAAAGATCTTTGTAGAATGTGTAGGAACCAATATGGGCATCCATGTCCCGCTATTGGTTATTGACCATAGAGGTGTCTCGATCATGTCTGCATAGTTCTTAACCCGCAGGGTCTACACACTTAACATTTGGTGACTATATAAGTATAGTTGAGTTATTATGTTGGTGACCGAAAGTTGTTCGGAGTCCCGGATGAGATCCCGAATATGACGAGGAGCTCCGGAATAGTCCGGAGGTAAAGATTGATATATGGGATAATAGTGTTTGGTCTCCGAAAGAGTTCCGAAATTCATCAGAATAGTTTCGGATGTTTCCCGAAATGTTAGGGGTACAAGAACACTTTATTTTGGCCAAGGGGTAAAGCCCATTAGGCTTTAGGAAGGTGCAAAAGGTGTTTTGCGGAGGCCAGGGGCCAGACACTAGGGACTGTGGCGTCTGGGGCCAGACGCCGAGGACCTTGGCATCTGGTCCTGGAGTCCGAGGAGGACTCTTGCCTTGCGGGCAAACCAACCTTGAGGAGGATTTTTATCCAAGTTTCGACCCTGGGGCTTAGCATATAAATAAAGGGGCAGGGCTAGCACCTCGAACACATCAAGAAATCCTAAGCTGTGTGTCGGTAACCCCGTCCCTCTAGTTTATCCTCCGTCATAGTTTCCGTTGTGCTTGGTGAAGCCCTACGGAGATTGTTCTTCACCAACACCGTCACCACATCGTCGTGCTGCCGAAACTCATCTACTACTTCACCATCGATTGCTGGATCGAGGAGGTGAAGGCGTCATCAAGTCGTACGTGTGTTGAACGCGAAGGTGACATCCGTTTGGCGCTAGATCGGAAGGACCATGATCAAGATCGCGAGACGGATCATGATGGGATCGCGGGACGGGTCATGATTGGATCGCGAGATGGATCATGATGGGATCGTGGGACGCTCAGCGATTTGGATCGTGAAGACGTTCGACTACATCAACCACGTGTCTTAACGCTTCCGCTAGCGATCTACAAGGGCATGTAGATCCACTCTCCCTCTCGTAGATGCTCATCAACATGGATAGATCTTGCGTGTCCATAGGAATTTTTTTGTTTCTCATGCAACGTTCCCCAACAGTGGCATCATGAGCTAGGTATGTGTGTAGATGAGATCTCGAGTAGAACACAAAGGAGTTTGTGGGCATTGATGCTTAGATTGCTTCCTCCCTTGGACATGTTTTGGTTCAGCGGTATTGTGGGATGAAGCGGCCCGGACCAACCTTACGAGAGACCGGTTCCATCGACTGACGTGTAACTTCGTTGCACAAAGATGGATGGCGGGTGTCTATTTCTCCTACTTTAGTTGGATCGAATTCGACAAAGGCTATCCTTGAGAAGGTTGAAAAGCAACTTATGTATCACCATTGTGGTTTTTTGTAGGTGAGAATTGTTCTTGCTAGATACCCGTAGCAGCCATGTAAAAGTTGCAACAACAATTAGAGGATGCCTAACTTGTTTTTGCAGGGTATGTTGTGATCTGATATGGCCAATTACATGATATGATATATGTGATGTACGAGATGATCATGTGTTGTATAGAATATCACGACTTGCATGTCAATGAGTACGGCAACCGGTAGGAGCCCTAGGGTTGTCTTTAATTATTGTATGACCTGCGTGTCACTCATTAAGTGCTATGTAATGCTTTACTTTATCGCTAAGCGGTAGCTATAGTAGTAGAAGCATAGTGGGCGTGACAACCCCGATGGCGACATGTTGATGGAGATCATGGTGTCATGCCGGTGACGATGGATATCGTGCCGGTGCTTTAAGGATGGAGATCAAAAGCACAAGTTCATGGGCATATCATGTCACTTAGGATTTGCATGTGATGTTAATCCTTTTATGCACCTTGTTTTGCTTAGGACGACAGTAGCATTATAAGGTGATCCCTCACTTAAATTTCAAGATAAATTATGTTCTCCCCGAGTGTGCACCGTTGCGAAAGTTCATCGTGTTGAGACACCACATGATGATCGGGTGTGATAGACTCTACATTCACATACAACGGGTGCAAGCTAGTGTTGCACGTGTAGAACACTTGGGTTAAACTTGAAGAGCCTAGCATGTACAGACATGGCCTCGGAACACAATAGACCAAAAGGTCGAACATGAGTCATATAGTAGATATGATCAACATGATGATGTTCACCATTGAAACCACCTCAACTCACGTGATGATCAGACTTGAGTTAGTGGATTTGGATCATGTGACACTCGAATGACCAGAGGGATGTCAATTTGAGTGGGAGTTCTTAAGTAATATGATTAATTGAACTCATCATCATGAACATAGTCAGTAGTGTCTTTGCAAATTATGTTGTAAATTACTAGCTCATGTTGTAGCTCTCTTGAATTTTTATATGTTCCTAGAGAAATAGAGTTGAAAGATGATGGTAGCAATATTGCGGACTGGGTCCGTGATCTGAGGATTGTCCTCATTGCTGCACAGAAGGCTTATGTCCATAATGCACCGCTCTGTGCACAACCCCCTCTAGCGTCGCCTATAGATGTTGTGAACATCTGACAGACACGTTCTGATGACTACTTGATAGTTCAGTGCGTCATGCATTACGGCTTAGAATTGAGGCTCCAAAATGTTTTGAATATCACGGAACATATGAGATGTTCTAAGAGCTGAAATTGGGATCTCAGGCTCGTGCCCGTGTTGTGAGATATGAGATCTCCAACAAGATTTTTTGCCTGCAAGATGAAGGAGAATAACTCAATCGTTGACCATGTGCTCAAATTGTCTGGGTACTATAATCGCTTGAATCGAGTGGGAGTTGATCTTCCAGATAAGATAGTGATTGATATAGTTCTCCAAGTCACTGTTAGTAAGCTACTAGAGCTTCATGATGAACTATAAAATGCCAGGGATGGAAATAATGATCTCTGAGCTGTTCGTGATGTTTGACACCATGAAGGTAGAAATCAAGAAGGAGTATCAAGTGTTGATGGTTAGTGAAACCACTAGTTTCGAGAAGGGCAAGGGCAAGGAGGGAAACATCATGGATGGTAAGTCAATTGCTGCTCCAGTTAAGAAACCCAAAGTTCAACCGAAACCCGAGACTAAGTGCTTCTACTATGAGGGGAACGGTCACTGAAGTGGAACAACCTTAGATACTTGGTAGATTAGAAGGCTGGCAACATCAACGGAAGTATATTTGATATACGTGTTATTGATTTGTACTTTACTAGTACTCATAGTAGCACCTAGGTATTGGATACCGGTTCGGTTGCTACATTTTAGTAACTCGAAATAAAAAGTACGGAATAAACGGAGGCTGGCTAAGGGTGAGGTGACAATGAGTGTTGGAAGTGTTTCCAAGGTTGATGTGATCACCATCGCACGCTCTCTCTACCTTTGGGATTAGCGATGAACCTAAATAAACGTTATTTTGTGTTTGCGTTGAGCATGAACATGATTAGATCGTGTTTATTACAATACAGTTATTCATTTAAGTTAGAGAATAATGGTTATTCCGTTTACATGAATAATACCTTTAATGGTCATGCACCCAATGAGAATGGTTTGTTAAATCTTGATCGTAGTAATACACATGTTCATAACATAGATGCCAAAGGATACAAAGTTAATAATGATAATACCACATACTTGTGGCACTGCCGCTAAATGTCATATTGGTGTAAAGCGCATGAAGAAACTCCATGCTGATGGATCTTTGGACTCATTCGATTTTGAATCGGTTGAGACATGTGGACCATGCCTCATGGGCAAGATGACTAAAGACCCCGTCTTCGGTATGATGGAGCGGGGTAGTAACTTATTGGAAATAATACATGTTGATGTATGCGGTCCAATGAGTGTTGTAGCGCGTAGTGGATATCGTTAATTTCTTACCTTCACTGATGATTTGAGTATATATGAGTATATTTACTTAATGAAACACAAGTTTGAAACGTTTGAAAAGTTCAAACAAATTTACAGTGAAGTTTAAGATCATTGTGACAAGAAGATAAAAATGTCTACGATATGATCGTGGAGGTGAATATCTGAGTTACGAGTTTGGCATACAACTTTATACAATGTAAAAGTTGTTTCACAACTCACGCCACCTGGAACACCATAGTGTGATGGTGTGTCCGAACGTCGTAGTCGTGCTCTATTGGATATGGTGCGAACTATGATGTCTCTTATCGTTTTGCCATTATCGATTTGGGGTTATACATTAGAGACAACTACATTCACTTTAAATAGGGCACCATCTAAATCCGTTGAGATGACACCATATGGTTTGGCAGAAACCTAAGCTGTCATTTCTTAGAGATTGGGAATGCGACACTGATACGTCTCCAACGTATCTATAATTTTTTATTGTTCCATTCTATTATATTATCTGTTTTGGATGTTTTATATTCATTAATATTTTATATTATTTTTGGGAGTAACCTATTAATCTAGAGCCTAGTGTCAGTTTCTATTTTTCCTTGTTTTTGAGTTTCGCAGATAAGGAATATTAAACGGAGTCCAAACAGAATAAAACCTTTGGAAGGAATTTTTCTGGAACAAATGGAATCTACGAGACTTGAGAACCAAGGTAGAGGAGCCACCGTGGGGCCACAAGCCCTAGGGCGCGACTAGGAGGTGGCCGCGCCGGGCAGGCTTGTGGGCCCATGGCTGCTCCCCTAACCCTAATCTTCGGTCTATAAATTACCAAATATTCCATCATTATCAAAACAAGACACAAAAACACTTTTTTGCTGCCAGAAGCCTCCTTCCCGAGAGATCCAATCTTGGAGCCTTTTCCGGTAATCTGACGAAGATTCGATCACGGAGGGCATCTACATCAACTCCATTGCCCCTCCGATGATGCGTGAGTAGTTCACCATAGACCTACGTGTCCATAGCTAGTAGCTAGATGGCTTCTTCTCTCTCTTTGCTTCTCAATACCATGTTCTTCATGATCTTCATGGAGATCTATCTGATGTAATACTCTTTTGCGGTGTGTTTGTCGAGATCCGATGAATTGTGGGTTTATGTTCAGATTATACATGAATATTATTTGAGTCTTTCCTGAATTATTTTATGCATTATTTCATATATTTGCAAGTCTCTTCGAGTTATTGGTTTGGTTTGGCCAACTGGATTGGTAATTCTTGCAATAGGAGAAGTGCTTAGTTTTGGGTTCAATCTTGCGGTGTCCTCACCCAGTGACAAAGTAGGAGTAGCTAGGCACGTATTGTATTTTTGCCATCAAGGGTAAAAATATTGGGGTTTCATCATATTGCTTGAGTTTATCCCTCTAGATCATGTCATCTTACTTAATGCGTTACTCTGTTCTTCATGAACTTAATACTTTAGATGCAGGCAGGAGTCGGTTGATGTGTGGAGTAATAGTAGTAGATGCAGAATCGTATCGGTCTACTTGTCACGGATGTGATGCCTATATGCATAATCATTGCATTGGATATCTTCATAATTATTCGCTTTTCTATCAATTGCTCGACAGTAATTTGTTCACCCACCGTAATACTTGCCATCATGAGAGAAGCCATCTAGTGAAACCTATGCCCCCGGGTCTATTTTCCATATTACACTTTCAGATCTAAAACCAAAAATACCAAAAATACTTGCTACCCTATTTTTATTTTTTACTTTTACTTTCCGTTCAAGCATCATATTATATCTATCTCTATTAGATCTCATCCTCGCAAGTAACCGTGAAGGGATTGACAACCCCCTTATAGCGTTGGGTGCAAGAGTTTGATTCTTTGTGCAGGTACATCGATTGGTGACTCACTTGTATCTCCTACTGGATTGATACCTTGGTTCTCCAAAACTGAGGGAAATACTTATCTACTTTGCTGCATCAAACCGTTCCTCTTCACGAGAAACCAACGCATGCTCGAGAAGTATCAAGAAGGATTTCTGGCGCCGTTGTCGGGGAGATACAAGTCAAGTCAAGATAAGAACTCTCTCGTCAACTTGCCAATTTATGGTTTGGTTGCGGGGAGATCTACATCAAGCCTACCAAGTACCCATCACAAACTCATATCTTGCATTTACATTATTTGCCATTTGCCTCTCGTTTTCCTCTCCCCCACTTCTAAAACGATTTTCAGAAAATACCAAAAAGATTTGCCTTTTTATTCGCCCTTCTTCAATTCGCCTTTTCGTTGCTATGTTTGCTTGTGTTGCCATGTGCCTTCTATTTGCTTGCATCTTCGCTTGCTAAAAATCTATTAATATGGATCCTCATCCACTTTCTAATCTTTTCAAAAGACCAAATTAGGATGAACCACTTGCTAGTGAGTTGAGTGCACTTGATTACTCTATGAAGTTTTGTTTGAAAATCATGAATCTGAAAAATTTGATGAAGTATTCAAAGAAGAAATTTATAAGGAGAGTCATGATAGTTCCTTGAATGAAAAGCATGATTGCCATGTTGTTAGTATGAATTCTCTGAATATCCATGATGCTAATGATATGCAAAACCACAAGCTTGGGGATGCTATGCTTGATGAAGATGATATTTTTTGTTCCCCAAGTTTTGGTAATGACACATATGCTATAATTGATCATGAAAAGAATGCATTGTGTGATAGTTATATTGTGAGATTCCTTCATGATTTTACTAGAAATTACTATGAGAGAGGAACATATGCTTTTACATATTTCAATAATATCAAGTTTCCTCTCTATGTGTTCAAAGTTTGGAAGTTATGCTTGTTTTGCCTTCCTATGGTAGTTGATTTTTGTTCCCATAATTTGTTTGCTCACAAAATCCCTATGCATAGGAAGTGTGTTAGACTTAAATATACTTGCCATGTATTCATGATTTTCCTATTGTTGCAAATAGGAATTATGTGCCCATAGATTTCATTGTTCTTGGTATAGAATGCAATCCTACATGTCCTATTATTCTTGGTAGACCTTTCCTTATAACGATTGGTGCAATTACTGATATGAAGGAAGGGAATATTGGATTCCAACTTCCATTAAGAAAGGGAGTGGAACACTTTCCTAGATAAAATTACCTTATGAATCTATTATGAGAGCTACTTATGGATTGCATACCAAAGATGACAATACCTAGATCTATTGCGTTTTCGCTAGCTAGGGGCGTTAAACAATAGCGCTTGTTGGGAAGCAACCCAATTTTATTTTACTTTCTGCTTTTTGCTTCTGTTTTGGTGTGTTTGGCACATTATTACTTATGTATTAATTGTGTTTTTGTGTTTTGTTTAGTGTTAAATCCAACTAAAACCTTTGGGGTGATCTATGGTAGTTGTTGATTTGATCCTGCTAAAAAACAGAAACTTTTGCGCTCAGTCCAGGAATTTTCCAAATTTTTCAGAGCATCGAATTCATTTGAAATTTTTACACAAGATTGATTTAAAAATTTCACTGATTTTCCTAATTGTTAAGAATTTTCAGAGTTCCATAAGTATTCGAAGATTACAAATTCCTACATACTGTTCTGTTTTTGACAGATTCTGTTTTCTTTGTGTTGTTTGCTTATTTTGATGTATCTATGGGTCATATCGGGGGGTATGAGTCATGGAAAAGTTAGAATACAATAGGTATTACATAAATATAAATAAATAATTATTTCACAACAGTACCTAAAGTGGTGATTTATTTTTCTTATACTAACATATCTCATGAGTTTTTTGTTGAGTTTTGTGTTGTGAAGTTTTTAAGTTTTGGGTGAAGATTTGATGGACTATGGAATAAATAGTGGCAAGAGACTAAGCTTGGGTATGTCCAAGGCACCTCAAGTCATATTCAAGGATACTAAAAATCCTAAGCTTGGGGATTCCCCGGAAGGCATCCCCTCTTTCGTCTTCAATCCATCGGTAAATTTACTTGAGGCTATATTTTTATTCACCACATGATATGTGTTTTGCTTGGAGCGTCTTGTATGATATGAGTCTTTGCGTGTTAGTTTGCCACAATCATCCTTGTTGCACACATATTTTTATAGAGACACGCTGAATTGTGAATTTGTTAGGATACTCTATGTGCTTCACTTATATCTTTTGAGCTAGGCAATGTTGCTCTAGTGCTTCACTTATATCTTTATAGAGCATGGTGGTGTTATATTTTATAGAAATTGTTGAACTCCCGTTCCTCACTTATATTATTTTGAGATTTTCTTAAAAAAGCATGGTAATCTGTTTAGGTTATGAATTTAGTCCTAATATAATGGCATCCAAGAGGGATATAATAAAAACTTTCATATTAAGTGCATTAAAAACTATGAGAAGTTTGATTCCTTGCATATAGTTTTGAGATAATAGGGATGGTAATATAAGAGTCATGCTAGTGAGTAGTTGTAAATTGGAAGAGATACGTGTGTTAAAGCTTGTGATTCCCGTAGCATGCACGTATGGTGAACCATTATGTAACGAAGTCGAAGGATGATTTGTTTAATGATTGTCGACCTTTGTGTGAGGGTCGGGAGCGCGCGATGGTTAATTACTACCAACCTCTCCCCTAGGATCAAGCGTCTAATGCTTTTTTTGATAACTAATAGAGTTTTGCAATAATTATGTGAGTTCTTTATGACTAATGTTGAGTCCATGGATTATACGCACTCTCACCCTTCCATCTTTGCTAGCCTCTCTAGTACCGCACAACTTTCGCCGGTACACCAAACCCTCCTTCCTCAAAATAGCCACCATATATTCCTCAAAACAGCCACCATACCTACCTATTATGTCATTTCCATAGCCATTCCGAGATATATTGCCATGCAACTTCCATCATGTAGTTTTTCTATGACTTGCATCATCACTTCATATTGCATATAGAGTCATATCTGGTCATAGGAATCGAGATGTAATTTTTCTTTCTGTGAGTTATATGTAAATAAAAGTGTGATGATTTTTCATTAATAGAGCATTGTCCCATGAGAGAAAAGGATGATGGAGGCTATGACTCCCTCACAAGTTGGGATGAGTATCTTGACTTTACAAAAATAAAAGAGGCCAGCGAAGCCCCCCCAAAAAAACAGGCCAAAGAAGCCCACCAAAAAATAAGAGAACGAGAGAAGGGACAATTGCTACACTTGTGCTTCAAAGTAGCACCATGATCTTCATGATAGAGAGTCTCCAATTTTGTCACTTTCATATAACTAGTGGATATTCATTATCCACGACCACTTTGTTTTGTTTTTGAGCTTTCATACACTTATAGCTCTAAGTGCATTTGTTGCATGGCAATCCCTACTCACTCACATTGATATCTATTGACGGGCATCTCCATAGCCCGTTGATTCGCCTAGTTGATGTGAGACTATCTTCTCCTTTTTCCCTTTGCACCTCCTCCATATTCTATTCCACTTATAATGCTATATCCATGGCTCACGCTCATGTATTGCGTGAGAGTTGAAAAGGTTTGGGAACACCAAAAGTGTGAAACAATTGCTTGACTTGTTCATCGGGGTTGTGCATGATTTAGATACTTTGTGTGGGGAAGATGGAGCATAGCCAGACCATATAATTTTGTAGGGATGACTTTCTAAGGCCACGTTATTTTGAAAGGACGCGACTACTTTGTTGGTGTGCTTGAAGTATTACTGTTTTTATGTCAATATTAGACTATTGTTTTGAATCTTACGATCTGAATATTCATGCCAGAATAAACAATATTGCATGGATAAATATGTTAGGTAGCATTCCACATCAAAAATTCTGTTTTTATCATTTACCTACTTGAGAACGAGCAAGAATTAAGCTTGGGGATGCTGATACGTCTCCAATATATCTATAATTTTTGATTATTCCATGCTATTATATTATCTGATTTGGATGTTTTATATGCATTAATATGCTATTTTATACTCCCTCCGTCCCAAAATAAGTGTCTTAATCTTAGTACAACTTTGTACTAGAGCTAGTACAAAGTTGAGACAGTTATTTTGGGACGGAGGGAGTATTATTTTTGGGACTAACCTATTAATCTAGAGCCTAGTGCCAGTTTCTGTTTTTTCCTTGTTTTTGAGTTTCACAGATAAGGAATATTAAACGGACTCCAAGCGGAATAAAACCTTCGGAAGGAATTTTTCTGGAACAAATGGAATCTACGAGACTTGAGAACCAAGGCAGAGGAGCCACCATGGGGCCACAATCCCTAGGGGCGCGGCCAGGGGGGTGGTCGTGCTAGGCAGGTTTGTGGGCCCACAACTGTTCTCCTAACCCTAATCTTTGGCCCATAAATTCCCAAATATTCCATCATTATCAAAACGAGCCACGAAAACACTTTTCTGCCGCCAGAAGCCTCCATTCCCGACAGATCCAATCTTGGAGCCTTTTTCGGTAATCGGCCGGAGGGAGATTCGATCGCAGAGGGCATCTACATCAACTCCATTGCCCCTCCGATGATGCGTGAGTAGTTCACCACAGACCTATGGGTCCATAGCTAGTAGCTAGATGGCTTCTTCTCTCTCTTTGATTCTCAATACCATGTTCTTCATGATCTTCATGGAGATCTATCCGATGTAATACTCTTTTGCGGTGTGTTTGTCGAGATCCGATGAATTGTGGGTTTATGTTCAGATTATCCATGAATATTATTTGAGTCTTTCCTGAATTATTTTATGCATGATTTCATATCTTTGCAAGTATCTTTGAGTTATTGGTTCGGTTTGGCCAACTAAATTCATAATTCTTGCAATAGGAGAAGTGCTTAGTTTTGGGTTCAATCTTGTGGTGTCCTCACCGAGTGACAAAGTAGGGGTAGCGAGGCACGTATTGTATTGTTGCCATCAAGGGTAAAAAGATGGGTTTCATCATATTGCTTGAGTTTATCCCTCTACTCATGTCATCTTACTTAATTCGTTACTCTGTTCTTCATGAACTTAATACTCTAGATGCAGGCAGGAGCCGGTCGATGTGTGGAGTAGTAGTAGTAGTAGTAGATGCATAATCGTTTCGGTCTACTTGTCATGGACGTGATGCCTATATGCATAATCATTGCCTTGGATATCTTCATAATTATTCGCTTTTCTATCAATTGCTCGACAGTAACTTGTTCACCCACCGTAATACTTGCCATCATGAGAGAAGCCATCTAGTGAAACCTATGGCCCCCGGGTCTATTTTCCATATTATACTTTCAGATCTAAAACCAAAAATACTTGCTGCCCTATTTTTACTTTTAGTTTTACTTTCTGTTCGAGCATCCTATTATGTCTATCTCTATTAGATCTCATCCTTGCAAGTAACCGTGAAGGGATTGACAACCCCTTTATAGCGTTGGGTGCAAGAGTTTGATTCTTTGTGCAGGTACATCTATTGGTGACTTGCTTGTATCTCCTACTAGATTGATACCTTGGTTCTCAAAAACTGAGGGAAATACTTATCTACTTAGCTGCGTCAAACCGTTCCTCTTTATGGGAAACCAACGCATGCTCGAGAAGTAGCGGACACTTATGTCTGATAAGCTCGAACCCAAAGCGGAAAAGTGCATCTTCATAGAATACCCTAAGAAAAGTTGGGTATACCTTCTATCTCAGATCTGAGTGCAAAGTGTTTGTTGCTGAAAACGGGTCCTTTCTCAATAAAGAGTTTGTCTCGAAAGAATTGAGTGGGAGGAAGATATAACTTGATGAGGTTGTTGAACCTTTGTTTCAACCAGAGAGTAGCACAGCGCAGAAAGATGTTTCTGTGGAGCGTACGTCGGTTGAAGAGGAAGTTAATGATGATGATCATGGAGCTTCGGATTAACTTACTATCAAACCTCGTAAGTCGACAAGGACGCGTACTACTCGTGAGTGGTACGACAACCCTGTCTTAGAGGTCATGTTGTTGGACAACGATGAACCTACGAACTATGGAGAAGCGATGATGGGCCTGGATTCCGATAAATGGTTAGAGGCCATGAAATCCGAGAAAGGATCCATGTATGAAAACCAATTATAAACTTTGGTAGACTTGCTCGTTGGACGGAAGGTCGTTGAGTACAAATGGACCTTCAAGATGAAGACAGACACTAATGGTAAATGTCACCATTCATAAAGCTCGACTTGTCACAAACAAGTTTCCGACAAGTTCAAGGATTTGACAGTGATGAGACTTTCTTACTCGTAGCGATGCTAAAGTCTGTTGGAATTATGTTAGCAGTTGTTGCGTTTTTAAATTATGAAATTTGGCAGATAGATGTCAAAAACATCATTTCCTTCCTCGAGGAAAGGTTGTATGAGATACAACCAGAAGGTTTTATCAGTCCTAAGGATGCTAAAAAGTGTGCAAGCTCCAATGATCCTTCTATGGGCTGGAGCGAGCATCTCGGAGTTGGAATATACGCTTTGATGAGGTGATCAAAGCTTTTGAGTCTATACGAAGTTTATGAGAAACTTGTATTTACAATAAAATGAGTGGGAGCACTGTAGAATTTCTGATAAGTATATGTGGTTGACATATTATTTATCGGAAATGATGTAGAATTTCTGGAAAGCATAAACAGTTGTTTGAAAAAGGTTTTTCAAAGGAAGACCTGGATGAAGCTACCTAATTATTGGGAATCAAGATCTATAGAGATAGATCAAGCTGCTTGATGAGACTTTCAATCAGTACATACCTAGACAAGATTTTGAAAGAGTTCAAAATGGATCAGTCAAAGAAGGAGTTCTTGCCTGGTTTGTAAGGTGTGGAGTTGAGTGAGACTCAAAGCTCGATCACGGCAGAAGAAAGAGAAAGGACGAAGGTCATCCCCTATGCTTTATCCATAGGCTCTATATACTATGTCATGCTGTGTACCGCACCTGTGTGTGCCTTGCCATGAGTCTGACAAGGGGTACAAGAGTGATCCAGGAGTGGATCACTGGACAGCGGTCAAAATTATCCTTAGTAACTATTGGACTAAGGAAATATTTCTCGATTATGGAGGTGATAAAGAGTTCGTCATAAAGGTTTACGTCGATGCAAACTTTACACCAATCCGGATGACTTTGAGTAGCAGTTCGGATACGTACAGTGGAGCAGCCATTTGGAATAGCTCCAAGTGGAGTGTGGTAGCAGTGTCTACAATATGACATAGAGATTTGCAAAGTACACATGGATCTGAATGTCGCAGACCCATTGACTAAAGACCTCTCTCACATGCAAAGCATGATCAAAGCCCAGAACTCGTTGGGTGTTAGATTCATAACAATGTAAATCACATGGTGATGTGAACTAGATTATTAACTCTAGTGCAAGTGGGAGACTGTTGGAAATATGCCCTAGAGGCAATAATAAATTAGTTATTATTATATTTCCTTGTTCGTAATAATCGTTTATTATACATGCTATAATTGTATTGATTGGGAACTAAATACATGTGTGGGTATATAAACAACACTGTATCCCTAGTATGCCTCTAGTAGACTAGCTCGTTGATAAAAAATGGCTAAGATTTCCTAGCCATGAACATGAGATGTTATTTGATAACGGGATCACATCATTAGGAGAATGATGTGATGGACAAGACCCAAACTATAAAGTAGCATATGATCGTGTCAACTTATTGCTACAGTTTTCTGCATGTCAAGTATATGTTCCTATGACCATGAGATCATGCAACTCACTGACACCGGAGGAGTACCTTGTGTGTATCAAAAGTCGCAACGTAACTAGGTGACTATAAAGGTGCTCTACAGGTATCTTCGAGGGTGTCTGTTGAGTTGGCATGGATCAAGACTAGGATTTGTTACTCCGTGTGACGGAGAGGTATCTCAGGGCTCACTTGCTAATACAACATCACAACAAGCCTTGCAAGCAATGTGACTAAAGTGTTAGCCACGGGATCTTGTAATATGTAACGAGTAAAGAGACTTGTCAGTAACGAGATTGAACTAGGTATGAATATGCCAGCGATCGAATCTCGGGCAAGTAACATACCGAAGAACAAAGGGAACAACATACGGGATTGACTAAATCCCTGACATAGAGGTTCAACCAATAAAGATCTTCGTAGAATGTGTAGGAACCAATATGGGCATCCAAGTCCCACTATTGGTTATTGACCGTAGAGGTGTCTCGGTCATGTATGCATAGTTCTCAAACCCGCAGGATCTACACACTTAACATTTGGTGACGATATAAGTATAGTTGAGTTATTATGTTGGTGACCGAAAGTTTTTTGGAGTCCCGGATGAGATCCCGGACATGACAAGGAGCTCCGGAATAGTCCGGAGTTAAAGATTGATATATGGGATAATAGTGTTTGGTCTCCGGAAGAGTTCCGAAATTCATCGGAATAGTTTCGGATGTTTCCCGAAATGTTCGAGCTACAAGAACACTTTATTTGGGACAAAGGGTAAAGCCCATGAGGCTTTAGGAAGGTGCAAAAGGTGTTTTGTGAAGGCCAGGAGCCAGACGCCAGGGACCCTGGCGTGTGGGGCCAAACGCCGAGGACCTTGGCGTCTGGTCCTCGAGTCTGAGGAGGACTCTTGCCTTGGGGGAAATCCGACCTTGAGGAGTATTTTTATCCAAGTTTTGACCCCAGGGCTCAGCATATAAATAAAGGGGCGGGGCTAGCACCTGGAACACATCAAGAAATCCTAAGCCATGTGCCGGCAACCCCGTCCCTCTAGTTTATCCTCCATCATAGTTTTCGTTGTGCTTGGCGAAGCCTTGTGGAGATTGTTCTTCACCAACACCGTCACCACATCGTCATGCTACCGGAACTCATCTACTACTTCACCATCGCTCGCTAGATCGAGGAGGTGAAGGCCTCATCAAGACGTACGTGTGTTGAACGCGGACGTGCCGTCCGTTCGGTGCTAGATCGGAAGGACCATGATCAATATAGCGAGACGGATCATGATGGGATCGCGGGACGGGTCGTGATTGGATCACGAGATGGATCATGATGGGATCGTGGGACGCTCGGCGATTTGGATCGCAAAGACGTTCGACTACATCAACCGCGTTTCTTAATGCTTCCGCTTAGCGATCTACAAGGGTATGTAGATCCAGTCTCCCTCTCATCGATGCTCATCACCATGGATAGATCTTGTGTGTGCATAGGAAATTTTTTGTTTCCCATGCAACGTTCCCCAACAATAAGTGCATATGCCTCTCCCTCATTGCATATAAAAAGTATCTATCGTATCATATTCAATTGCCAAGGGACAATCTTTCTCTTGCGTTACACAAAAAGTTTGCTAAAAAACTTTTTTACTTTTATTGTTCTTTTATGAAAACAGCACCTAACCTTTATTTCCACATCAACTTGAGAGAATATTAATTCTACCATTAGCTCCTCATTTGGTTCGACACTCTTACTTGTCGAAAAAGGCTACAAATGATCCCTACACTTGTGGGTTATCAATACCTTTTTCTGGCGCCATTGCCGAGGAGCAATAGCGTGGGGTGAATATTCTCGTGTGTGCTTGTTTGATTTATCATTAATTCATTTTTATTTTAAATTTTTAGTTGTTTTCTATCTTTAGTTATGGATATGGAACACGAAACACCAAATAATTAGTGGTACTTGCTACTCATGGTGATGGGGAACCTCCTAAAACCCTCAATGCTAGTTATGTGCAAAGTATTAAATACTACTTTGATAATCCTGAGAAAACCCCATTCAACTTGATAATGGGAGTAATGTTGGATCAACGTGAATACTTTAGGGATTATCGCTTGACTCAAAAAGGGAAATTGTTATGGGATCAAATTCATATGTTGCATTGGTGTGCATGGGAGCTATGCTTGAGATATGATAGTACTTGTTGCTCCCGGATGAACGCTCCACACCTTCCCTTTTCATGCAAATTTAATGATAATGAAACTTTAGCTTCTTATGCTAATGGTATATATGATTAATATGATGTGGAACGAATAGAAGTATTTGTTGCTTTTAAGGGTGCTTATGAAATTGCTTCTTTGCTTGAAAAGTATGATGTTGTTTCTTACAAATCTGAAAAAATTCCATACTTAAATTTTGTTATGATAATTATGAATGCAATTCTGATATTATTGAATTTATTGAGAGAATGTCCGCTGCCTTGGAGGAGACTAATATTTTGCAGGAATCTATGGAAGAGGAAGTTGCTGAAATTGTGAGCTCATTAAATGAAAAAGATGAGGAGGAGAGTGAAGAAGAAAAGCAGGAAGAGCGGATTATCTACCCATGCCCACCTTCTAATGAGAGTAACTCTTCAACTCATACATTTTTTAATTACCCTTCGCACATGCCAAAGGATGAATGCTATGATGATTGCTATGATCCCTTGGATTCATTTGAAATATCCCTATTTGATGAACTTGATGCTTGCTATGCTTGTGGCCATGATGCCAATATTAATTATGCTTATGGAGATGAACTTTCTATAGTTCCTTATGTTAAGCATGAAATTGTTTCTGTTGCACCCACACATGATGGTCCTATTATCATTTTGAATCCTCGCAACTACACCATATCAGAGAAGTTTGCTCTTATTAAGAATTATATTGATGTGTTGCATTTTACTACTAAACATGATATTTTTATGAATATAATATGCATGTGCTTGTTGCTCCTACTGGAATTATGATGAGAGAGGAACTATATCCTCACCTCTCTGTGTTTCCAATACGATAAAATTGCAAAAAATTGCTTATGCTATGTATTGGCCTTTACTGAATGTGCGTGAATTGTTCTTGTATGACATGACGATGCATAGGAAGAGAGTTAGACGTCATTGTTATATGCTACATATCACTTAGTGCTCACTACTAAATTAGAAATCATTGTTAATTAAAATTGGCTTTGATATACCTTGGGATCCAGGTGGATCCATTACTTGAGCACTTTATGCCTAGCTTAATGGCTTTAAAGAAAGCGCTGACAAGAACACAACCCGGAAGTTTTAGAGAGTCGTTTATTTCTGTTGTGTGCTTTTTTTTCTTATATTGTGCCAATATTTGCCTTTAGGATGATTCATAAGATGAGTAGAAACAATGTTGAATCTGTAACACAACCTTTGACTCCAGTGCACGAATTGTCATTTTTTTACTTGAGCGTGATAATGAGCTAAAAATTTAACACAGTGTTGTTATAAAAATTCGTTACATTTTCCTATTTTTTCATAATTTTATGAGTTACAGAAGTATGGTCAAAGTTCATATTACCACACACTGTCCTGTTTAATACATATTCTATTTTTGATGCATTGTTTTGCTTGTTTTGATGAAACTATCGATTTTATCGGTTGTATAAGCCATGGAAAAGTTACAATACATAAGTTATAATGCAAATATAATATATGAAAGGGTTTGCAATAGTACTTAAAGTAGTATTTTGCTTTATTATACTAACGGATCTTACCAATCTTCTGTTAAGTTTTGCGTGGATGAAGTGTTCGAAGATCGAGGAGGTCTCGATATGAGGAGAAGGAGGAGAGGCAAGAATTCAAGCTTGGGGATGCCCAAGGCACCCCAAGTAAATATCCAAGGATACTCAAGCTTGTAAGCTTGGGGATTCCCTGGACGGCATCCCATCTTTCTTCAACAAGTATCGATATGTTTTCAAATTCGTTTCATTCATGTGATATGTGCAAATCTTGGAGCGTCTTTTGCATTTAAGTTTCACTTTTATTTTATGCACCACGCTGGTATTATATAGTCCATGGCTGATTTATAGAATGCTCATTCCACTTCACTTATATCTTTTGAGTATGGCTTTATAGAATGCTTCATGTGCTTCACTTATATCATTTGGAGTTTGGATTGCCTGTTTCACTTCACATAGAAAACCGTTATTTCTAGAATGCTCTTTTGCTTCACTTATATTTATTAGAGCATGGTCTTTTGTAGAAAGAATTAAACTCGCTTGCTTCACTTATATCTATTTAGAGAGTCAACAGGAATTGGACATTTGCATGGTTAGTCATAAAATCCTACATAAAACTTATGGATCACTGAATATGATATGTTTGATTCCTTGCAATAGTTTTGCGATATAGAGATGATAATATGTGGGAGGTACTAGTGGATGATCGTGGTTAGTAAGATATTGGTGTTAAGTTTTCTGATTCCCGAAGCATGCACATATAGTCTCCCGTTATTCTAGGAAGTTGGAGCACAATTTATCCTTGATTATCTATCTTTGTGTGAAGGCCAGGGGCGCGCGATGGTTAACTCCTACCAACCCCCCCCCCCTAGGAGCATGCGTAGTAATACTTTGCTTCGTGGGCTAATAAAATTTTGCAATAAATATGTGAGTTCTTTATGACTAATGTGAGTCCATGGATTATACGCACTATTACCTTCCCGCAATTTGCTAGCCTCTACTGTACCGTGCATTGACCTTTCTCACCTCGAGAGTTGGTGCAAACTTCATCGGTGCATCCAAACCCCGTGATATGATACGCTCTATCACACATAAGCCTTATTATATCTTCCTCAAAACAGCCACCATACCTACCTATTATGGCATTGTCATAGCCATTCCGAGATATATTGTCATGCAACTTCCATCGCTTTCGTTTTGATGACTTGAGCATTCATTGTGATATTGCATTACATGATCGTAAGATAGCTAGCATGATGTTTACATGGCTTGTCCATTTTTTATATCTTTGCTATGCTAGATCATTGCATTCATATAGAGTCATACTTTGTTCTACTATCGAGTTGTAATCTTGAGTTATAAGTAAATAGAAGTGTGATGATCATCATTATTCATTATTAGAGCATGTCCCAATGAGGAAAGGATGATGGAAACTATTATTTCCACACAAGTCGGAATGAGGACCCAGACAAATAAAAAATGAAAAATGAAAAAAAGAAATAAAGAAAAAATAGGAAAAGGAAAAAATGATGAGAGACAAAGAGAGAAGGGGCATGATAATTCCACACTTGTGCTTCAAAGTAGCACCATGTTTTTCATGTTGAGAGTCTCCTATGTTGTCACTTTCATATACTAATGGGAATTTTTCATTATAGAGTTAGATGCACACCCACTTAGTTTTCATATTGAGCTTCCATACACTTATAGCTCTTAGTGCATCCATTGCATGGCAATCCCTACTCCTCGCATTGGTATCTATTTATGGGCATCTCCATAGCTCGTTGATACACTGAGTTGATGCGAGACTTTCTTCTCCACTTTTACTCCTTTGAAACCTACCACTGCATTCTATTCCGCCCATAGTGATATATTCATGACTTGCGCTCATGTATTGTGTGAGAGTTGAAAATGCTAAAGCGCGTTAAAAGTATAAACCAATTTATTGGCTGACACCGGGGTAGTACATGATTTATACTTTGTGTTAAGAAGACAGAGCATGAAAAGGTTATATGATTTTGTAGGGATAGCATTCTTTAGCCTTGATATTTTGAAAGACATGATTGTTTGTTGGGATGCCTGAGTATTAATGTCTCTATGTCAAAACTAGTCTATTGCTTTGAATCACTTGTATCTTAATATTCATGCCATGATTATATATATGATCAAGATTATGCTAGGTAGCACTCCACATCAAAAATTATCTTTTTTATCATTTACCTACTCGAGGACGAGCATGAATTAAGCTTGGGGATGTTGATACGTCTCCATCGTATCTATAATTTTTTATTGTTTCATGCCAATATTATACAACTTTCACATACTTTTGGCAACAATTTATATGATTTATTGGACTAACCTATTGATCCAGTGCCCAGTGTCATATCATGTCTTTTTGTGTTTTTTGTTTCGCAGAAATTCCATATCAAACGAAATCCAAATGTGATAAAAATTTACAAAGATTTTTTTTGGAATATTTGTGAATTTTGAGAAGTGGAATTAACACAAACGGAGGCATGCAGTAGGCACAGTCCACCAGTGCGCGGGCTAGGGCACAAACGTGCCCTCGTGGAGGGTTCCCACCTCATAGGTTGGTTGGAGCTCTCCCTCTAGCGCAATAAAGCTAATTTTTTTGATAAAAATTCACTCAAAATTTCAGCCCGATCGGAGTTATTGATCTCTAGAAATATAAGAAATGGTTTTCGGCCAGAAATAGGAGCGAGAAACAGAAGCGAACAGACAGGGAGATCCAATCTAGGAGGGGCTCCTGCCCCTCCGCTGCCATGGAGGCCATGGACTAGAGGGGAACTCTCCTCCCATCTAGGGGAGTCCAAGGAAGAAGAAGAAGGAGGGGGGCTCGCTCCCCCTCTCTCCTGATGGCGCTGGAACGCCGTCGGGGCAATCATCATGACAGCAATCTACATCAACAATCTTGCCGCCGTCGACACCAACTCTCTCCCCCTCTATGCAGCGGTGTAACACCTCTCTGTTGGGAGACGTAGTAGTAAATCAAAATTTTCCTACGTGTCACCAAGATCTATCTATGGAGAAACCAGCAAACGAGTGGGGAGAGATTGGATCTTCATACCTTTGAAGATCGCTAAGCGGAAGCGTTACAAGAACGCGGTTGATGGAGTCGTACTCGCAGCGATTCAGATCGCGGTAGATCCGATCAAGTGCCGAACGGACGGCACCTCCGCGTTCAACACACGTGCAGCCCGGTGACGTCTCCTATGCCTTGATCCAGCAAGGAGGAAGGAGAGGTTGGGGAAGAGCTCCAGCAGCAGCACGACGGCGTGGTGGTGGTGGAGTAGCAAGGTATCCCGGCAGGGCTTCGCCTAAGCACTGCGGAGGAGGAAGAAGCAGAATAGGGCTGCAGCGAGAGAGAAAGAGTTCGTCGTCTCAAACCAGCCCCAAACCTTGAGTATATATAGGAGGAAGGGAGAGGGAGGGCTGACCTAGTCCCTCCTCCAAGGAGGGAGCTTCGGCCGAACTAAGGGGAGAGTCCACCTCCCACACGGGAGGTGGATCTCCTCCTTTTAAATTCCCTTAGCCCTTATCTCCAGATCCCTGGCGCATGGGCCCTTTCTAGAAGGTATTGGCTGGCCCAATATGGGCTGGCACACCTCCTCTAAGGGCCCATGAGGTCCTTTGGTCGTCACCCCCTCCCGGGGGTCCTCCGGCACCCTCCCGGCACTCCCGGTACAATACCGATGAACCCGAAAACTTTCCGGTGACCAAAACTGGACTTCCTATATATCAATCTTTACCTCCGGACCATTCCGGAGCTCCTCGTGACGTCCGGGATCTCATCCGGGACTCCGAACAACCTTCGGTAATCACGTATACCTTTTCCCTATAACCCTAGCGTCATCAAACCTTAAGTGTGTAGACCCTACAGGTTCGGGAGACACGTAGACATGACCGAGACACCTCTCCGGCCAATAACCAACAGCGGGATCTGGATACCCATGTTGGCTCCCACGTACTCCACGATGATCTCATCGGATGAACCACGATGTCAGGGATTCAATCAATCCCGTATACAATTCCCTTTGTCTATCGGTATGATACTTGCCCGAGATTCGATCGTCGGTATCCGCATACCTTGTTCAATCTCGTTACTGGCAAGTCTCTTTACTCGTTCCGTAATACATCATCCCGTGACTAACTCCTTAGTCACATTGAGCTCATAATGATGATGTCTTACCGAGTGGGCCCAGAGATACCTCTCCGTCACACGGAGTGACAAATCCCAGTCTCGATTCGTGTCAACCCAACAGACACTTTCGGAGATACCCGTAGCGTACCTTTATAGCCACCCAGTTACGTTGTGACGTTTGGCACACCCAAAGCATTCCTACGGTATCCGGGAGTTACACAATCTCATGGTCTAAGGAAATGATACTTGACATTGAAAAGCTTTAGCAAACGAACTACACGATCTTGTGCTATGCTTAGGATTGAGTCTTGTCCATCACATCATTCTCCTAATGATGTGATCCCGTTATCAACGACATCCAATGTCCATGGTCATGAAACCGAGACCATCTATTGATCAACGAGCTAGCCAACTAGAGGCTCACTAGGGACACGTTGTGGTCTATGTATTCACACATGTATTACGGTTTCCGGTTAACACAATTATAGCATGAATAATAGACAATTATCATGAACTAGGAAATACAATAATAACCATTTTATTATTGCCTCTAGGGCATATTTCCAACAGTCTCCCACTTGCACTAGAGTCAATAATCTAGTTACATTGTGATGAATCGAACACCCATAGCATTCTGGTGTTGATCATGCTTTGCTCGTGAGAGAGGTTTAGTCAACGGATCTGCGACATTCAGATCCGTATGCACTTTACAAATGTCTATGTCTCCCTCCTGAATGTAATCACGGATGGAGTTGAAACGGCGCTTGATGTGTCTTGTCTTCTTGTGAAACCTGGGCTCCTTCGCAAGGGCAATAGCTCCAGTGTTGTCACAGAGTAGAGTCATCGGGCCCGACGCATTCGGAATCACTCCTAGGTCGGTGATGAACTCCTTCATCCAGACTCCCTCCTTTGCTGCTTCCGAAGCAGCTATGTACTCCGCTTCACATGTAGATGCTGCCACAACGCTTTGCTTGCTGCTGCTCCAGCTCACTGCCCCTCCATTCAAAATATACACGTATCCGGTTTGCGACTTGGAGTCGTTCGGATCTGTGTCGAAGCTAGCATCGACGTAACCCTTTACGACGAGCTCTTCGGCACCTCCATAAACGAGAAACATGTCCTTTGTCCTTTTCAGGTACTTCAGGATATTCTTGACCGCTGTCCAGTGTTCCGCTCCGGGATCACTTTGGTACCTCCCTACCAAACTTATGGCAAGGTTCACATCAGGTCTGGTACATAGCATGGCATACATGATAGAGCCTATGGCTGAAGCATAGGGGATGGCACTCATCTCTTCTCTATCCTTTGCCGTGGTCGGGCATTGAGTCGTACTCAATCTCACACCTTGCAACACAGGCAAGAACCCCTTCTTGGACTGATCCATATTGAACTTCTTCAATATCTTTTCAAGGTATGTGCTTTGTGAAAGACCAATGAGGCGTTTTGATCTATCTCTATAGATCTTAATACCTAATATGTAAGCAGCTTCTCCAAGGTCCTTCATTGAAAAACACTTATTCAAGTAGGCCTTGATACTTTCCAAGAGTTCTATATTATTTCCCATTATCAGCATGTCATCCACATACAGTATAAGAAATGCTATAGAGCTCCCACTCACTTTCTTGTAAATACAGGGTTCTCCATAAACCTGTACAAACCCAAACGCTTTAATCACCTCATTAAAGCGAATGTTCCAACTCCGAGATGCTTGCACCAGCCCATAGATGGAGCGTTGGAGCTTGCATACCTTGTTAGCATCTTTAGGATCGACAAAACCTTCCGGCTGCATCATATACAGTTCTTCCTTGAGGAAGCCATTAAGGAATGCCGTTTTGACGTCCATTTGCCAGATTTCATAATCATAAAATGCGGCAACTGCTAACATGATTCGGACAGACTTTAGCATCGCTACGGGTGAGAAAGTCTCATCGTAGTCAACTCCTTGAACTTGTCGATAACCCTTAGCGACAAGCCGAGCTTTATAGGCGGTCACATTACCGTCTGCGTCAGTCTTCTTCTTAAAGATCCATTTATTTTCAATGGCTCGCTTATCATCAGGCAAGTCCACCAAAGTCCATACTTTGTTCTCATACATGGATCCTATCTCGGATTTCATGGCCTCAAGCCATTTGTCGGAATTTGGGCCCGCCATCGCTTCTTCATAGTTCGAAGGTTCACCGTTGTCCAACAACATGATCTCTAGGACAGGATTACCGTACCACTCTGGTGCGGAATGTGTCCTAGTGGACCTTCGAGTAGCAACTTGATCTGATGTTTCATGATCATCATCATTAACTTCCTCTCTAGCCGGTGTAGGCTCCACAGAAACAACTTCCTGTGCTGCGCTACTCTCCGGTTCGAGTGAAGGTACAATTACCTCATCAAGTTCCATTTTCCTCCTACTTACTTCTTTCGAGAGAAACTCTTTCTCGAGAAAGGATCCATTCTTGGCAACAAAGACTTTGCCTTCGGATCGTAGGTAGAAGGTATACCCAATAGTCTCTTTGGGATATCCTATGAAGACGCACTTTTCCGCTTTGGGTTCGAGCTTCTCAGGTTGAAGTTTCTTCACATAAGCATCGCAACCCCAAACTTTTAGAAACGAAAGCTTAGGTTTCTTTCCAAACCATAATTCATACGGTGTCGTCTCAACGGATTTAGACGGTGCCCTATTTAAAGTGAACGCGGCAGTCTCTAATGCATATCCCCAAAATAATAGCGGTAAGTCGGTAAGAGACATCATAGATCGCACCATATCCAATAGAGTGCGATTACGACGTTCAGACACACCATTTCGCTGAGGTGTGCCTGGCGGCGTGAGCTGTGAAACAATTCCACATTTCCTAAGGTGCGTGTCAAACTCGTGACTTAAATATTCTCCGCCACGATCAGATCGTAGGCATTTTATTTTCCTGTCACGTTGATTCTCGACCTCACTCTGAAATTCCTTGAACCTTTCAAAGGTTTCAGACTTGTGTTTCATTAAGTAGACATACCCATATCTGCTCAAGTCATCAGTGAGGGTGAGAACATAACGGTAGCCACCGCGAGCCTCGACACTCATTGGACCGCATACATCGGTATGTATTATCTCCAACAAGTCAGTTGCTCGCTCCATTGTTCCGGAGAACGGAGTTTTGGTCATCTTTCCCATGAGGCATGGTTCGCATGTGTCAAATGATTCGAAATCAAGTGACTCCAAAAGTCCATCAGCATGGAGCTTCTTCATGCGTTTGACACCAATATGGCCAAGACGGCAGTGCCACATGTAAGTGGGACTATCGTTATCAACTTTACACTTTTTGGTACTCACACTATGGACATGTGTAACATCACGTTCGAGATTCATCAAAAATAAACCATTGACCAGCGGGGCATGAGCATAGAACATTTCTCTCATATAAATAGAACAACCATTATTCTCGGATTTAAAAGAGTAGCCATCTCGTATCAAGCGAGATCCAGATACAATGTTCATGCTCAAAGCTGGTACTAAATAACAATTATTAAGGTTTAAAACTAATCCCGAAGGTAGATGTAGAGGTAGCGTGCCGACGGCGATCACATCGACCTTGGAACCATTCCCGACGCGCATCGTCACCTCGTCCTTTGCCAACCTTCGCTTATTCCGCAGCTCCTGCTTGGAGTTACAAATGTGAGCAACTGCACCGGTATCAAATACCCAGGAGCTACTACGAGCGCTGGTTAGGTACACATCAATAACAAGTATATCACATATACCTTTAACGTTGCCGACCTTCTTATCCGCTAAGTACTTGGGGCAGTTCCGCTTCCAGTGACCCGTACCCTTACAATAGAAACACTCAGTCTCAGGCTTGGGTCCATTCTTGTTCTTCTTCTTCCCGGCAACTTGCTTACCGGGCGCGGCAACAGCTTTGTCGTCCTTCTTGAAGTTCTTCTTACCCTTGCCTTTCTTGAAACTAGTGGTCTTGTTTACCATCAACACTTGATGCTCCTTTCTGATCTCGACCTCTGCTGATTTGAGCATCGAGTACAACTCAGGAATGGACTTCTCCATCCCCTGCATGTTGTAGTTCATCACAAAGCTTTTGTAGCTAGGTGGAAGCGACTGGAGGATTCTGTCAATGACTGAGTCATCCGGGAGTTTAACTCCTAGCTGAGTCAAGCGGTTGTGAAGCCCAGACATCTTGAGGATGTGCTCACTAACAGAACTGTTCTCCTCCATCTTACAGCTGAAGAACTTGTCAGAGATGTCATATCTCTCGACTCGGGCATGAGCTTGGAAAACCAGTTTCAGCTCTTGGAACATCTCATATGCTCCGTGTTGCTCAAAACGCTTTTGGAGCCCCGATTCTAAATTGTAAAGCATGCCGCACTAAACAAGAGAGTAATCATCGCAGCGTGACTGCCAAGCGTTCGTAACGTCTTGGTCCGCTGGGAGAATGGGTGGGTCACCTAGCGGTGCATCAAGGACATACAATCTCTTGGAAGCTATGAGGATGATCCTCAAGCCACGGACCCAGTCCGTATAGTTGCTTCCATCATCTTTCAGCTTGGTTTTCTCTAGGAACGCGTTGAAATTGAGGTTGACATTTGCGTTGGCCATTGGATCTACAATATAGATATTAAAGGCAATTTTAGACTAAGTTCATGATAATCGAGTTCACATAATCAAATTATTCAATGAACTCCCACTCAGATAGACATCTCTCTAGTCATCTAAGTGACACATGATCCATGTCAACTAGCCCGTGTCCGATCATCACGTGAGACGGACTAGTCATCCATGGTGAACATCTCCATGTTGATCGTATCTTCTATACGACTCATGTTCGACCTTTCGGTCTTCCGTGTTCCGAGGCCATGTCTGTACATGCTAGGCTCGTCAAGTCAACCTAAGTGTTTCGCGTGTGTAAATCTGGCTTACACCCGTTGTATGCGAACGTTAGAACCTATCACACCCGATCATCACGTGGTGCTTCGGAACAACGATCCTTAGCAACGGTGCACAGTTAGGGTGAACACTTCTCTTGAAATTTTATTGAGAGATCATCTTATTTACTACCGTCATTTTAAGCAAATAAGATGTAAACATGATAAACATCACATGCAATCAATATAGTGACATGATATGGCCAATATCATCTTGCTCCTATGATCTCCATCTTCGGGGCACCATGATCATCATTGTCACCGGCATGACACCATGATCTCCATCATCATGATCTCCATCATTGTGTCTTCATGAGGTTGTCTCGCCAACTATTACTTCTACTCCTATGGCTAACGCTTAGCAATAAAGTAAAGTAATTACATGGCGTTTGTGATTGACTCGCAGGTCATACAATAAATAAGACAACTCCTATGGCTCCTGCCGGTTGTCTTAGTCATCGACATGCAAGTCGTGAACCCTATTACAAGAACATGATCAATCTCATACATCACAATGCATCACATCACATCCTTCTGGCCATATCACATCACAAGGCATATGCTGCAAAAACAAGTTAGACGTTCTCTAATTTGTAGTTGCAAGTTTTTTACGTGGTTGCTATAGGTTTCTAGCAAGAACGTTTCTTACCTACGCCAAAACCACAACGTGATATGCCAATTGCTATTTACCCTTCATAAGGACCCTTTTCATCGAATCCAATCCGACTAAGGTGGGAGAGACAGACACCCGCTAGCCACCTTATGCAACTGGTGCATGTCAGGCGGTGGAACCGGTCTCACGTAAGCGTACGTGTAAGGTTGGTCCGGGCCGCTTCATCCCACAATACCGTCGAATCAAGATAAGACTAGTAACGGCAAGCATATTAACAAAATCGACGCCCACAACTGCTTTGTGTTCTACTCGTGCATAGATTCTACGCATAGACCTAGCTCATGATGCCACTGTTGGGAGACGTAGTAGTAAATCAAAATTTTCCTACGTGTCACCAAGATCTATCTATGGAGAAACCAGCAAACGAGTGGGGAGAGATTGGATCTTCATACCTTTGAAGATCGCTAAGCGGAAGCGTTACAAGAACGCGGTTGATGGAGTCGTACTCGCAGCGATTCAGATCGCGGTAGATCCGATCAAGTGCCGAACGGACGGCACCTCCGCGTTCAACACACGTGCAGCCCGGTGACGTCTCCTACGCCTTGATCCAGCAAGGAGGAAGGAGAGGTTGGGGAAGAGCTCCAGCAGCAGCACGACGGCGTGGTGGTGGTGGAGTAGCAAGGTATCCCGGCAGGGCTTCGCCTAAGCACTGCGGAGGAGGAAGAAGCAGAATAGGGCTGCAGCGAGAGAGAAAGAGTTCGTCGTCTCAAACCAGCCCCAAACCTTGAGTATATATAGGAGGAAGGGAGAGGGAGGGCTGACCTAGTCCCTCCTCCAAGGAGGGAGCTTCGGCCAAACTAAGGGGAGAGTCCACCTCCCACACGGGAGGTGGATCTCCTCCTTTTAAATTCCCTTAGCCCTTATCTCCAGATCCCTGGCGCATGGGCCCTTTCTAGAAGGTATTGGCTGGCCCAATATGGGCTGGCACACCTCCTCTAAGGGCCCATGAGGTCCTTTGGTCGTCACCCCCTCCCGGGGGTCCTCCGGCACCCTCCCGGCACTCCCGGTACAATACCGATGAACCCGAAAACTTTCCGGTGACCAAAACTGGACTTCCTATATATCAATCTTTACCTCCGGACCATTCCGGAGCTCCTCGTGACGTCCGGGATCTCATCCGGGACTCCGAACAACCTTCGGTAATCACGTATACCTTTTCCCTATAACCCTAGCGTCATCAAACCTTAAGTGTGTAGACCCTACAGGTTCGGGAGACACGTAGACATGACCGAGACACCTCTCCGGCCAATAACCAACAGCGGGATCTGGATACCCATGTTGGCTCCCACGTACTCCACGATGATCTCATCGGATGAACCACGATGTCAGGGATTCAATCAATCCCGTATACAATTCCCTTTGTCTATCGGTATGATACTTGCCCGAGATTCGATCGTCGGTATCCGCATACCTTGTTCAATCTCGTTACTGGCAAGTCTCTTTACTCGTTCCGTAATACATCATCCCGTGACTAACTCCTTAGTCACATTGAGCTCATAATGATGATGTCTTACCGAGTGGGCCCAGAGATACCTCTCCGTCACACGGAGTGACAAATCCCAGTCTCGATTCGTGTCAACCCAACAGACACTTTCGGAGATACCCGTAGCGTACCTTTATAGCCACCCAGTTACGTTGTGACGTTTGGCACACCCAAAGCATTCCTACGGTATCCGGGAGTTACACAATCTCATGGTCTAAGGAAATGATACTTGACATTGAAAAGCTTTAGCAAACGAACTACACGATCTTGTGCTATGCTTAGGATTGAGTCTTGTCCATCACATCATTCTCCTAATGATGTGATCCCGTTATCAACGACATCCAATGTCCATGGTCATGAAACCGAGACCATCTATTGATCAACGAGCTAGCCAACTAGAGGCTCACTAGGGACACGTTGTGGTCTATGTATTCACACATGTATTACGGTTTCCGGTTAACACAATTATAGCATGAATAATAGACAATTATCATGAACTAGGAAATACAATAATAACCATTTTATTATTGCCTCTAGGGCATATTTCCAACACTCTCTTCCCTGATGTAATCTCTACTTAAACATGGTGCTCAACTCCATATATTATTTCCTAGTGATATTTGGCTACCCTATGATATTCGAGTAGATCTCTTTTGGTCCCGTGGTTAATTGTGGTATGATGTTATGGATGTGATTTGTATGTTGATATGGTGCTATCCTATGGTGCTCTCCGTGTCATGCAAACGTGAGGGATCCCTGTCGTAGGGTGTTGCAATATGTTCATGATTTGCCTATGGTGGGTTGCTTGAGTGACAGAAGCATAAACCCGAGTAGGTGGGTTGTTGCGTATGGGAGTAAAGAGGACTTGATACTTAAGGCTATGGTTGGGTTTTACCTTAATGATCTTTAGTAGTTGCACATGCTTGCTATAGTTCCAATCATAAGTGCATATGATCCAAGTACAGAAAGTGTGTTAGCGTACGCCTCTCCCTCATTGCATATAACAAGTATCTATCGTATCATATTCAATTGCCTAGGGAAATCTTTCTCTTGCGTTACACAAAAAGCTTGCTACAAAACTTTTTACTTTTATTGTTCTTTATTAAAACAACACCTAAATTTTATTTCGACGACATTTATTTTCTTGCAAAGTACTTCTAGTTTTATTCCCGCAAAAGTATTTTCATACTTATTCTAGGTAAAGCAAGCATTAGCGTGCATAGAGTTGTATCGGTGGTCGATAGAACTTGAGAGAATATTAATTCTATCTTTAGCTCCTCATTGGGTTCGACACTCTTACTTATCAAAAAAGGCTACAAACGATCCCCCTACACTTGTGGGTTATCATTAGGCTTGTACAAGGTGATCAATAAAGCTTCTGTTGTTGACCATGCGGGAGAGGCGGTACTAGAATTCTTACTCCTTATGCAAGATCATGAATTATCTATAATGAGCACCCAGAACGTACGTGAATTGATCGCTATAATAGCTTGTTATTTGTGGTGGGATAGACGACAAACCAAACTTCTATGGGGGCTCGCGCAATGACGACAAACTATATTAATGCCTACTCCCCTAAGGCAACTAGTAAAAATGGGGGATGTGTTGGAAATATGCCCTAGAGGCAATAATAAATTGGTTATTATCATATTTCCTTGTTCATGATAATCGTATATTATACATGCTATAATTATATTGATCGGAAACTCAGATACATGTGTGGATACATAGACAACACCATGACCCTAGTATGCCTCTAATAGACTAGCTCGTTGATCAAAGATGGTCAAGGTTTCCTAGCCATGGACATGAGATGTCATTTGATAATGGGATCACATCATCAGGAGAATGATGTGATGAACAAGACCCAAACTATAAACATAACATATGATCGTGATTGCTATAGTTTTCTACATGTCAAGTATCTGTTCCTATGAAGATGAAATCATGCAACTCACTGACACCGGAAAAGTACCTTGTGTGTATCAAAAGTCGCAACGTAATTGTGTGAGTATAAAGGTGCTCTACAGGTATCTCCGAGGGTGTCCGTTGGGTTGGCATGGATCAAGACTGGGATTTGTTACTCCATGTGACGGAGAGGTATCTTAGGGCCCACTTAGTAATAAAACATCACTATAAGCCTTGCAAGCAATGTGACTAAACAGTTAGCCACGGGATCTTGTATTATGGAACGATTAAAGAGACTTGCCATTAACGAGATTGAACTAGGTATAGAGATACCGACGATCGAATCTCGGGCAAGAAACATACCGAAGAACAAAGGGAACATGATACGGGATTAACTGAATCCTTGACATAGAGGTTGGACCGATAAAGATCTTCATAGAATATGTAGGAACCAATATGGGCATCTAGGTCCCGCTATTGGTTACTGACCGCAGAGGTGTCTCGGTCATGTCTACATAGTTCTCGAACCCACAGGGTCTGCACACGTAAGGTTCGGTGACGTTTCGATAGTATTGAGTTATGTACGTTGGTGACCAAAGGTTGTTTGGAGTCTCGGATGATATCCCGGGAATCACGAGGAGCTTCGGAATGGTCCGGAGGTAAAGATTGATATATAGTAAAGTGGTATTTGGGTTCCGGAAAAGTTTCGGGCACTACAGGTAGTGTACCGGGAGTGATGAAAGGGTTTCGGGGGTCCACCGGGAGGGGCCCACCCACCCCGGGAGGCCACATGGGCCTAAGTGGTTGTGCACCAGCCCATAGTGAGCTGGGAAACTGACCACATAGGGCCCTTTCTCCCAAGGGTAGGTGGGGAGGTGCCTTGGAGGGGAGGGAGACCTCCCTAGGGCGCCCACCTCCCTTGTGGGAGGTGGACTCCTCCCTATCTTGGCCAGCCAGCCCTCCTTGGAAGAGGGGCCAAGGTTGTGCTCTACCTACCCCTTCCTCCTATAAATAGAGAGGGAGAGGGAGGGAAGCACCACCCCAAGGCATAGGCGCAGCCCTCCCTCTCTCCCTAGATCTGTTTCTCCTCCAAAACCCGTCTGCGGCAGCGCTTGGCGAAGCCCTACTAAGATCGCTCCACTACCACAGCCACCATGCCATTGTGCTGCCAGAGAACTCATCTACCTCTCCACCCTCGCTTCTTGGATCAAGGAGGTGGAGATCGTCATCGATCTGTACGTGTGCTAAACGCGGAGGTGTCGTCCGTTCGGCGCTAGATCGAAAGGACCGTAATTAAGATCGCGAGACGGATCGTGATGGGATCGCGGGACGGATCGTGATTGGATCGCGAGATGGATCATGATGGGATTGCGGGACGCTCGGCGAATTGGATCGTGAAGATGTTTAACTACACCAACTGCGTTTCTTAACGCTTCCGCTTAGCGATCTACAAGGGTATGTAGATTCACTCTCCCTCTCGTAGATGCTCATCACCATGGATAGATCTTGCGTGTGTGTAGGAATTTTTTTTGTTTCCCATGCAACGTTCCCCAACAGTGGCATCATGAGCTAGGTCTATGTGTAGATGAGATCTCGAGTAGAACACAAAGGAGTTTGTAGGCGTTGATGCTTAGATTGCTTCCTCCCTTGGTCGTGTTTTGGTGCAGCGGTATTGTGGGATGAAGCGGACTGAACCAACCTTACTCGTACGCTTACAAGAGACCGGTTCCATCGACGATGTGTAACTTTGTTGCACAAAGATGACTGGCGGGTGTCTGTTTCTCCTACTTTAGTTGGATCGGATTCGACAATGGCGGTCCTTGAGAAGGTTGAAAAGCAACATGTGTATCACCGTTGTGGTTTTGCATAGGTGAGAATTGTTCTTACTAGATACCCGTAGCAGCCACGTAAAACTTGCAACAACAATTAGAGGACATCTAACTTGTTTATGCAGGGTATGTTGTGATGTGATATGGCCAATTACATGATGATATATATGTGATGTATGAGATGATCATGTATTGTATAGAATATCACGACTTGCATGTCGATGAGTACGGCAAACGGCAGGAGCCATAGGGTTGTATTTAATTATTGTATGACCTGTGTGTCAATCATTAAGCGCTATGTAATGCTTTACTTTATCGCTAAGTGGTAGCAATAGTAGTAGAAGCATGGTGGGCGCGGCAACCCCGATGGCGACATGTTGATGGAGATCAAGATGATGGAGATCATGGTGTCATGCCGGTAACGATGGAGATCATATCGGTGCTTTAAGGATGGAGATCAAAAGAACAAGTTCATGGCCATATCATGTCACTTATGATTTGCATGTGATGTTAATCCTTTTATGCACCTTGTTTAGCTTAGGACGACGATAGCATTATAAGGTGATCCCTCACTTAAATTTCAAGATAAATTGTGTTCTCCCCGAGTGTGCACTGTTGCGAAAGTTTGTCATGTCGAGACACCACGTGATGATCAGGTGTGATAGACTCTATGTTCACATAAAACGGGTGCAAGCCAGTGTTGCACATGCGGAACACTCGGGTTAAACTTGACGAGACTAGCATGTACAGACATGGCCTCGGAACACAAGAGACCAAAAGGTCAAACATGAGTCATATAGTAGATATGATCAACATTATGGTGTTCACCATTGAAACCACCTCAACTCATGTGATGATCGGACTTGAGTTGGTGAATTTGGATCATGTATCACTCGAATGACTAGAGGGATGTCAATTTGAGTGGGAGTTCTTAAGTAATATGATTAATTGAACTCATTATCATAAACATAGTCAGTAGTGTCTTTGCAAATTATGTTGTAGATTACTAGCTCACGTTGTAGCTCCCTTGAATTTTTATATGTTCCTAGAGAAATAGAGTTGAAAGATGATGGTAGCAATATTGCGGACTGGGTCCGTGATCTGAGGATTGTCCTCATTGCTGCACGGAAGGCTTATGTCCTTAATGCACCGCTCGGTGCGCCACCCCCTCTAGCGTCGTCTGTAGATGTTGTGAACATCTAACAGGCACGTTCTGATGACTACTTGATAGTTTAGTGTGTCATGCATTATAGCTTAGAATTGAGGCTCCAAAACATTTTGAACGGCACGGAACATATGAGATGTTCTAAGAGCTGAAATTGGGATCTCAGGCTCGTGCCCTTTTTGTGAGATATGAGATCTCCAACAAAGATTCTTTGCCTACAAGATGAAAGAGAATAGCTCAATCGTTGAGCATGTGCTCAGATTGTCTGGGTACTACAATCGCTTGAATCGAGTGAGAGTTGATCTTCTAGATAAGATAGTGATTGATATAGTTCTCCAAGTGACTGTCACTAAGCTACTAGAGCTTCGTGATGAACTATAAAATGCCAGGGATAGAAATGATGATCCCTGATCTATTCACGATGTTTGACACTGCAAAGGTATATATCAAGAAGGAGCATCAAGTGTTGATGGCTAGTAAAACCACTAGTTTCGAAAAGGCAAAGGGTAAGGAGGGAAACTTCATGGATGGCAAGTCAGTTGCTGCTCCAGTGAAGCACCCTGAAGTTGAACCCAAACCCGAGACTAAGTGTTTCTATCATAAGGAGAGCGATCGCTGAAGCGGAACAACCCTAGATACTTGGTAAATAAGAAGGCTGGCAACATCGACAGTAATCGATGTGTACCTTTCTAGTACTCCTAGTAGCACCTGGGTATTGGACACCAATTCGGTTGCTAAATGTTAGTAACTCGAAATAAAAGCTACAGAATAAACGTAGACTAGCTAAGGGTGAGGTGACGATGTGTGTTGGAAATGTTTCAAAGGTTGATGTGATCAACATCGCACGCTCTCTCTGCCTTCAGGATTAGTAATGAACCTAAATAAATGTTATTTGGTGTTTGCGTTGAGCATGAACATGATTACATCGTGTTTATTGCAATACGGTTATTCATTTAAGTTAGAGAATAATGGTTATTCTGTTTACATGAATAATACCTTCAATGGCATGCACCCAATGAGGATGGTTTATTGAATCTTGCTCGTAGTAATACACATGTTCATAACACTGATGCCAAAAGATTCAAAGTTAATAATGATAGTACCACCTACCTGTGGCACTGCCGCTAAATGTCATATTGGTATAAATCGCATGAAGAAACTCCATGTTGATGGATCTTTGGACTCGTTCGATTTTGAATCGGTTGAGACATGCGGACCATGACTCTTGGGCAAGATGACTAAAACCCCAGTTTCCGGCTTGATGGAACAGGCAAGTGACTTATTGGAAATGATACGTGTTGACGTATACGGTCCAATGAGTGTTGTAGCATGCGGTGGATATTTTTATTTTCTTACCTTCACTAATGATTTGAGTAGATATAGTGTATATTTACTTAATGAAACACAAGTCTGAATCGTTTGAAAAGTTCAAGAAAATTCAGAGTAAAGTTTAAGATCATCGTGACAAGAAGATAAGAATATCTACGATATGATCCTGGATGTGAATATATGAGTTACGAGTTTGGCATACAATTTTAGACAATGTGAAAGTTGTTTCACAACTCACGCCATCTGGAACACCATAGTGTGATGGTGTGTCCGAACGTCGTAGTCTTGCTTTATTGAATATGGCACGTACTATGATCTCTATTATCGTTTTGCCACTATTGTTTTGTGGTTATGCATTATAGACAACTACATTCACTTGAAATAGGACACCATCTAAATCCATTGAGATGACACCGTATGAATTATGGTTTGGTGGAAACCTAAGCTGTCATTTCTCGGAGTTTGGGAATGCGACACTTAAGTCTGATAAGCTCGAACCCAAAGAGGAAAAATGCATCTTCATAGAATACCCTAAGAATAATTGGGTATGCTTTCTATCTTAGATCCGAGTACAAAGTGTTTTTTGCTAAAACCGGGTCCTTTCTCAAGAAAGAGTTTCTCTCGAAAGAATTGAGTGGGAGGAAGATAGAACTTGATGAGGTTGTTGAACCTTTATTTTAGTCATAGAATAGCGCACCACAGAAAGATGTTTCTGTGGACCCTACGTCAGTTGGAGAGGACGTTAATGATGATGATCATGAAGCTTCGTATCAAGTAACTATAGAACCTCGTAGGTTGACAAGGACGTGTACTACTCCTGAACGGTACGGCAACCCTGTCTTAGAGGTCATGTTGTGGGACAACGATGAACCTACGAACTATGGAGAAGCGATGATGGGCCCGGATTCCGACAAATGGTTAGAGGCCATGAAATCCGAGAAAGGATCCATGTATGAAAACCAAGTATAGACTTTGGTAGACTTGCTCGTTGGACGGCAGGTCGTTGAGTACAAATGGACCTTTAAGATGAAGACAGACACTGATGGTGAATGTCACCATTTATAAACCTCGACTTGTCGCAAAGAAGTTCCCTCCAAGTTCAAGGAGTTGACTATGATGAGACTTTCTCACTCGTAGCGATGCTAAAGTCTGTTGGAATTATGTTAGCAGTTGTTGCGTTTTTCATCTATGAAATCTGGCAGATGGATGTCAAAACATCGTTTCCTTCCTTGAGGAAAGGTTGTATGAGATACAACCAGAAGGTTTTGTCACTCCTAAGGATGCTAAAAGGTATGCAAGCTCCAGCAATCCATCTAAGGGCTGGAGCAAGCATATCGGAGTTGGAATATATACTTTGATGAGGTGATCAAAGTTTTTGAGTTTATACAAAGTTTATGAGAAACTTGTATTTACAATAAAGTGAGTGGGAGCACTATAGAATTTCTGATAAGTATATGTGGATGACATATTGTCGATCGGAAATAATGTAGGATTTCTTGAAATCATAAAGGGTTGTTTGAAAAGAGTTTTTCAAAGGAAGACCTGGATAAAGCTACTTCAACATTGAGCATCGAGATCTATAGAGATAGATCAAGACGCCTGATGAGATTTTTCAATGAGTACATACCTTGACAAGATTTTGGAAGAGTTCAAAATAGATCAGTCAAAGAAGGAGTTCTTGCCTGATTTGTAAGGTGTGGAGTTGAGTGAGACTCAAAGCTTGACAACGGCAGAAGAAAGAGAATGGACTAAGGTCATCCCCTATGCTTAATCCATAGGCTCTATATAGTATGTAATGTTGTGTACCACACCTGGGTGTGCCTTGCCATGAGTCCGTTAAGGGGTACAAAATTGATCCAAGAGTGGATCACTGGACAGCGGTCAAAATTATTCTTAGTAACTAAAGGACTAAGGAAATGTTTCTCGATTATGGAGGTGATAAAGAGTTCGTCGTAAAGAGTTATGTCGATGCAAGCTTTAACACCAATCCAGATGACTCTTAGTAGCTATCCAGATACGTATAGTGGAGTAGCCATTTGGAATAGCTCCAAGTAGAGCATGGTAGCAGTGTCTACAGTAAGACATAGAGATTTGCAAAGTACACACGGATCTGAATGTCGTAGACCCGTTGACTAAAGATCTCTTTCACATGCAAAGCATGATCGAACCCCAGAACTCACTGGGTGTTAGATTCATAACAATGCAAATCACATGGTGATGTGAGCTAGAGTATTGACTCTAGTGCAAGTGGGAGAATTTTGGAAATATGCCCAAGAGGCAATAATAAATTGGTTATTATCATATTTCCTTGCTCATGATAATCGTTTATTATCCATGCTATAATTGTATTGATCCGAAACTCAGATACATGTGTGGATACGTAGACAACACCATGTCCCTAGTATGCCTCTAATATACTAGCTCGTTGATCAAAGATGGTCAAGGTTTCCTAGCCATGGACATGAGATGTCATTTTATAATGGGATAACATCATTAGGAGAATGATGTGAGGAACAAGACCCAAACTATAAATGTAGCATATGATCGTGTCAGTTTATTGCTATAGTTTTCTGCATGTCAAGTATCTATTCCTATGACCATGAGAGCATGCAACTCACTAACACCGGAGGACTACCTTGTGTGTATCAAATGTCACAACATAACTGGGTGACTATAAAGGTGCTCTACAGGTATCTCCGAGGGTGTCTGTTGGATTGGCATGGATCAAGACTGGGATTTATTACTCCGTGTGACGAAGAGGTATCTCAAGGCCCACTCGGTAATACAACATCACTATAAGCCTTGCAAGCAATATGACTAAAGAGTTGGCCACGGGATTGATTGTAACAAGATTGAATTAGGTATAGATATACCGACGATCGAATCTCGGGAACACCGAAGAACAAAGGGAACATCATACGGGATTGACTGAATCCTTGACATAGAGGTTCGACCGATAAAGATCTTCGTAGAATATGTAGGAACCAATATGGGAATCCAGGTCCTTTTATTGATTATTGACCTTAGAGGTGTCTCGGTCATGTCTACATTGTTCTCGAACCCGCAGGGTCTGCACACTTAAAGTTCGATGACGTTTTGGTCATATTGAGTTATGTATGTTGGTTACCGAAGGTTGTTTGGAGTCCCGGATAAGATCACAGACGTCACGAGGAGCTCCGGAATGGTTCGGAGGTAAATATTTATATATAGGAAAGTGGTATTTGGGTTCCGGAAAAGTTTCGGGCACTACCGATAGTGTACCGGGAGTGACGAAAGGGTTCCGAGGGTCCACCGGGAGGGGCCCACCCCCCGGGGGGGCCACATGCGCCTAAGTGGTTGCGCACCAGCCCATAGTGGGCTGGGAAACCAACCACATAGGGCCCTTGCGCCCAAGGATAGGTGGGGAGGTGCCTTGGAGGGGAGGGAGACCTCCCTAGGGTGCCCACCTCCCTTATGGGAGGTGGACTCCTCCCTATCTTGGCCGGCCAGCCCTCCTTGGAGGAGGGGCCAAGGCTGCACCCTACCTACCCCTTCCTCCTATAAATATAGAGGGAGAGGGAGGACAGCACCACCCCAAGGCATAGGTGCAGCCCTCCCTCTCTCCCTAGATCTGTTTCTCCTCCAAAACGCGTTTGCGGCAGCGCTTGGCGAAGCCCTGTTGAGATCGCTCCACCAGCACAGCCACCACACCATTGTGCTGCCGGAGAACTCATCTACCTCTCCACCCTCGCTTCTTGGATCAAGGAGGTGGATATCGTCATCGAGCTGTACGTGTGCTGAACGCGGAGGTGCCGTCCGTTCGGCACTAGATCGAAAGACCGTGATCAAGATCGCGATTCGGATCATGATGAGATTGCGGGACGGATCGTGATTGGATCGCGAGATGGATCGTGATGGGATTGCGGGATGCTCGGCGAATTGGATCGTGAAGACGTTCAACTACATCAACCACGTTTTTTAACGCTTCCACTTAGCAATCTACAAGGGTATGTAGATTTACTCTCCCTCTCGTAGATGCTCATCACCATGGATAGATCTTGCGTGTGCATAGGAAATTTTTTCCCATGCAACGTTCCCTAACGGTGGCATCATGAGCTAGGTCTATGTGTAGATGAGATCTCGAGTAGAACACAAAGGAGTTTATGGGAGTTGATACTTAGATTGCTTCCTTCCTTGGTCGTGTTTTGGTTCAGTGGTATTGTGGGATGAAGCGGCCCGGACCAACCTTACTCGTATGCTTACGAGAGACCGGTTCCATCGACTGACGTGTAACTTTGTAAAGCTGAATGTTGATGCCTCCTTTGATAATGATCTGCTTCAGGGTACAGCTGGAGCGGTCATCAGAGACGACAAAGGCAGATTCATCGTGTGTGGAAACTGGAGGATTGATTGTTGTGCGGATGTATTAGTAGCAAAAGTTTTGGCTCTAAAGTTTGGGTTATACCTTGCACAGAAGGCTGGTTGCAATCGCCTAGTTGTTAACTCAGACAATATGGAACTGACTGAGATAATGAAGAATGGAGGACACTCGGCGGGAGCAGCAATTTTTTATGATTGCTATTTTTTGGCTTGTGATTTTCCTATTATTAGATTTGAGCATTGAAATAGGAAAGCAAATAAAGTGGCTCATGAAATTGCTAGGCTAGCAAAAATTTCTGTCACTAGGGATTGGTTTGAGGAGCCCATGAATGATATTGTGCCTTTTCTAATTGACGATGTAACCATTATTTATATTAATAAAGTTACAGTTTATTTTCAAAAAAAGTCAATCTTAACCCTTCATTCATCATAACATATGTTCACTTGCCTGGTCTATTCCCTTCTCAATTCCCATGAACCAAACAAGGGAATATAAATTTTCCTTAAATTATCACACATAATTCCTGTTATGCGCCAAATAGGGGATTGAGAATAAAACGACTCATCACATGTCAAATATCAATACAACTCCTTACACTAAACTCTTATTACACTTGCCAAATATTGTCAAACGCGTTGAGCGTGAGTGCTAATTCCCAATGCCTCAAGCCCCGAGTAGGAGCTCTCTTTATTTGGTCATGGCAATACTTTGGTAGGGCTAGGCGGAGCTTAATCCACGAACGCCCCAAATATAGTATATCAATGTTTAGAATACCGAGACACATTTTTTAAGGGAAAAGGCTAAGTTTTATCAATCAAAGCCACATAAAGTTGAGGATGCAACTAAACATGGTGCCCCTCATCCAAATAATTTGAAAACTTAGGTAAACAATTTGCTTCTCTATTTGTTCCTCTTTCTTCAAAAGTAAATTTGCAATTAAAACTGGAGGATCGTTGCTTGATCTTCCAAACAATACTCCCATAACTACTGCTAGTGGCTTTATTTATATCATTCATAATCCGCTTCGTGTTTGATGCAACAACAAATTTTTGGCGTGCCAAATCTTCAGCAAGCGTTAGGGCCTCTCGGCACGCAGTTGCTTTTAGTATGGTAGCATAGAGATCCCATGAACAATTAGGGCCAAAATGCCAATGAATTGACCTTCTACATCTTGGCACATCGTTGTTGCCGATCCAGATCGTGCTACACTAGCGTCCACATGCATCTTAACATAACCCGATGGTGGTGCATTCTGTTTTGTAGCCGTGTTTCTTGGTGTAAAATTAGTCGTGGTTTGTCTCACTGGGACTATCTCAAGATCAGATATAAATCGGTTTATAAACAGATGGGTCGCCAAAGGTGTGTGGCATATCTCCTTATGGGTCATCTTTCTTCTTGCCCGCCAAATTGTCCAGAGTATCATTGATAACCTGACAAAAGATTCATGTGAGATTGTATCGATCATCGAGAACAACCATTGCTTCGTGCTCGGTTTCGTTGTTTCACACATGGGTTTTGCTAGTTCACAATCAACAAGTGCCAAGACACACCTTGCCATTGTACAGTCGAGAAGAGAATGTCTCCAGGAATCCGCAGCTCCACATAAAGTACATGACCTCGAAGTGGCCATATTTCTGTGTGCTCTCACATTCTCTATTGGTAGCGAATTCTTTGCTAACCTCTAGAGAAAATCCTTGATCTTACCTGGACCGGTGTTTTCTATATCATTTTCCACGATGCGGTGTCTAGGTCAATGCTCGAAGAGCCCGATGAACCATCTATCCATGCTTCGTCATGCCTCCATTTCGTTGCTATCATCATTTTATAGGATAATCTTCCTATGAACGTGTCACTCTTTGCAAACATGCCACTCTTTTCAATAGGAATACTGAGACACATAGAAATCCTTTTCTAGTGGTGAGACATAAAGGAATGGAGAGCACTAGACGCGTCCTGCACTTCCTGGGCTTGCGTTGTGAATATGGGCCTTTGGTAGAGGCCACTTGGGAAAGGAAAAAAAGGTAAGTGTGCGCTCGGCCCAAAAGTTGAAATGGAGCAAAGAAATAAGAAAACAAAAAGAGAGAGAAAGAGAGAGAGAGAGGGGGAGAGAGGGCCGCCAAATTAGTAGGGCTAGTCCGCGATTGTAATGTGTAGGCGCGGGCAACATTTGACGGGCCGCGCATGTACAGTACTGGTTGGACCAAATAGTCAAAGGTATTTTCTAAGAGAATTCTAGTAGAATTTGAGTATGCAAAACAATATAATGTTAATATGACCTCTAACTATCCATTTAAAATCCAAAGAATCTACATATTCTTTTAAATAACACACAATATTTAGAGTTTAAGAAAAATATTTCCTGGCCAAAACACATTAAAAAATACGATTTTTCAAAATAAAGGTCATAGCAGTCCTTTTAAATGATTCTGGAAAATAGTTCGAAGGTCTGTATATAAAAACCTTTGAAATTCAATAAAATAATATAAATAATATTAAAACTATTTCCAATTCTTTTATAATCGATAAGCTAGCTCTTTTGATTTCATTTTGAATTGGAAAATGGTTCAAATATTTAAAACATAAAATAAAATATTGAAACCTTCCAATTATTAAATGAATTGAGATTGGGTTTGAATACTTTAAGAATCAAATAAAATCCAAAATGAATTACAAAAATACCATTTTTCAAAATAAAGGCTATATCAATCCTTTAAATAATTTTGGAAAATAGTTTGAAGGTTTTTATATAAAAAGCCTTTGGGGTTCAATAAAATAATAAAGATAATATTGATATTATTTCCAATTCTTTTATAATGGTAAGGTAGCTCTTTTGATTTCATTTTGAATTGGGAAATGGTTCAAATATTTAAAAGCATAAAATAAAATATTGAAACCTTCCAATATTAAATCAATTGAGATTGGGTTTAAACACTTTAAGAATCAAATAAAATCCAAAATGAATATTAGGTTAAACTTCGTTTATTCATTCGCAGCAAAATGTTCACATATTCCAAAAGGTTTAAAATCGTAGCTAAAATCAATAAATCAAGCTAAATATTTACTTACCTTTATTTTATTAACATTCTAAATTTTGAAAAATGGGATATTACAGCCGCGCACTTCAAACAAACCAAAGTAACCTTCGGAAAAACCCTGTAGACAGTTCATTGCGACTTAACTGGAGGTAAGATTTTGTTGTTTTATATTATAGTGCAATGGTCGCAAAAAAAAAGTCTACAAATATATTGTTGCGACTCTTACCCACAAAGCCCACGGCAAGCCCATGGAGTTTTCTCCATTTTGTCCGCCGCTTCAGTGGTCGCTAGTGGGGAGGGGAATCCCGGTGCTCGGCTCTGACTGGTAGTTTAGGTTGGGATTGTTTAGTTCTTACATGGATGACGTTCGGACGGATGGCATTAATGTTTCTTCTTCGAGTTGGTCTATCGGACAGTCGGGCTCTGGCTTAAATTTCTACCGTTTCCTTGAGACAATATGGTAAAAACTTTTTGCTCTACATGTGCTTGGACGGTATCTGGTGTGAGGCCCTCCGAACTAATTCAAGGGTTCAATATTGACGACTCCAACTCCAAGGCACTAATCCTTAGGAACGTAGGCATGGATACTTCTTAATTGTCATCGACAAGATTAGATCGGCTATAGTACGGAAGAGGCGTCAACGGCGCAGTGTAACAAAATGGCGCGGTTCATAAAAATACACTATTAGTGTGCTATATCAACGTACTATTAATAAACATCATATATTGATTTATTTAACAAGACATTGATTAGAACACTATAGCGAGTCATTTTTTCCAATCGTCTTGATCTTCAGTAAGTCGGGCAGAGTTTCACTCATCGTCCTTGGCATCTTGGCGCTCAGCCCATGGTGATCGCTTGCTCCCGCGCAGTTCAATCGTGTATGGGCGCAGGACACGGGTGGGCGGCAGTACATGGGCTTCAAGCTCCCCTGCTAAAGGAAGAAGAAGAAATCCTTAGGTAAGCTGTAAAAGCACGCGCAGAAGAAATTCTGAATTCCGAAGTTCTGAACACAGTAACAAGCCTGAAGCAACCCTGACATGACCTGGCGGCCCATTGCCAGTTGGGCGTGTCGAACACTTGGACGAACGCCCACCGCGCGCGCCGCGCATCCACCGCACCGCACCAGTCCTCCGCCTTGGGCGCACGCTCTGGGATGTATCGGTTGGCGCCATCCCGCTTGTGCAGTTGTCCTCGATCCATCGGCAGCCGCTGCGGCCCGATCGCACATGCTCTGGACCGCGCCGCGCTCTCGAGTGTTCCGTCCACTCCCCACGCTCTTGGCCGGATCCTGCGCCAGCGTAGATTCCAGCGCGAACTGTAGCGTTGCCCGTTCACGAGGGGAATGTCCTGCGTGACCACCATACACGCAGCGGTGAAAAGGCGCCGTGCGGCCGGCGCACGCGCGGCCCGCGGCTCGGTTGAACATTCTTTTCCTCTTACTTTACACCGCCCGGAACATACCGCTGCCCCGCGCCGGTGCCAGTGGCCAGGGCACTCCGGCCGGGAACGCTTGTCAGCCAGCGGCCGAGCGCGTTGCGGCAGCCTCTACGTGCCCAGGAGATGCACGTTCGGCTGGACGCAGGAAACGGACGTATGCACAGGGCGCTGATGCATGCGCCCAAACGTGGATCTCTTCTACTGCCTGTTCTGTTCTGTGACGCGTACCAACCCCTTGGCCTTGCCTCTTCTGGTCTGCCGACACACGAAGCTCTAGCTGTCCCTTGCACGCTGGTTGTGGATGGTTGCCCTATATATAGGGCTCGGAGTGCACCTTCGGCTACCTCAGACACCAGAACACGATGAGCATGCCTTCTGCTATGAAGATGGCGGCGGTTTGCATCGCCGCGCTGGTGTCGCTGGCACACGTTGTGACCGCTGCCGATTATATCGTCGGCAACCCAGCCGGCGGCTGGCAGGGGAAGACGGACTACAAGTCCTGGGCTTCCGCCCATACCTTTGCTCCCGGAGACACCCTGAGTGAGCATCGTCAAGACGCACGACGTAAACTGGTTGTGATTCTGCATTGCAGTTCCTGCTAATTAACGTTCTTCTGCGACAAAACCATGCAGCATTCAAGTACAGCTCGAACCACAACGTCCTTGAAGTGACCGGCGACGACTATGAGGCGTGCTCCACGGCCAACCCCGTCATCGTCGACAACAGCGGCACCACCACCATCGCGCTCACGGCGCCGGGGAAGCGCTACTTCATCTGCGGCGGGCCGGGCCACTGCCAGAACGGAATGAAGCTGGAGGTGGACGTCGCCGACCGCCCTGCACCCACGGCACCCAGCTCGCCGCCGCAGCTGCCCCCGGCACCTACGCCACCGTCACCAGTTCCGGGGACATGGTCACCGGCTCCGGCACCCGCGGCTGAACCGCCAAGACACGCAGGGCACAAGAGGCACAAGAAGAAGCACGCCCCGCCTACAGCTGCGCCCACGGTGGACCCCGCGGAAGCGTACTTCCCGCTCGCGACGCTGGCGCCCATGTCCTCGCCGTCTGCCTCTCTGCCGATGTCGTCGGACACTGCTGCCGTGCGGCCTGGACAGTGGGTCTATGCCACACTGGGGCTCGTAACTCTCTGGTTCGCCGCTCTGGCTCTATGAGTTCGCGAGGTTGTAGATCATACCATCAGATGTGTTACATGTTACATCCCTGTTCTCGTCCATTGTGTTCTGTGTTTCAGATTGTAACGTGAGATTTGTTGAGAGACCTGATAATAATGATCGCTCGTTATGGTGAGCTATATGAAATCTTTGGGACGAGATTACTGGCACCGTTCGTCACCTAGTCCTCCTCTGTCCAAAATATTTATCGTGTTGTTTACTTGTTTTACAAGAGTTCCTCAGAAATTAGAGTAAGTTTTCAAAAAATGTTGGTGCAGTGTTAAAAAGAAATGCTTGATCAACTTCAAAAAAATGTTGATACCATTTGAAAAATATTCTTTCACCGTGTATTCAAAAAATGCATAACCGGTACTGAAATAGTTCAAAAGAAAGTGTTTGAAAACTTATATTGAACATATATTGGAAAATATTAAAAGAATAAAAAATAAATGTTTCGGATGTATACGGAAAATGTACAATGTGTATGAAAAAAGTAGACATGACTAATTGAAAAAAATTACTCACTGCATTTGTTTTAAATGTGTATAAAAATGTCCTTATGTACACGAAAAGTGTATAATTTATATAGAAAAATTAGATATAAAAAATGTATTTTCAAACATGTTAATCATGTATTTGAAAAAAATCTCAACATGTATAAAAACAAGTTTCATATGTATACGAAAAATGTACAACATGTATGGAAAAAGTAGACATAAAAACATATATTTTAAAAAATGTTAATCACATATTTAAAAATTATTAAACACGTATAAAAAATATCCTTAATATATGCAGCAAATGTAGAGATAAAAAACATACATTTAAAAAACGTTAATGATGTATTTGTAAAGTGTTAAACATGTATAAAATGGTCCTTGATGTATAAATAAAATATACATTGTGTGTGAAACAATTAGACATGGATTGAGCAAAAATAAGAAAAGGAAAGAGAAGTACACAATGGAACAAGGGATGGAGAAAAACAGCCGATGAAAATGAAAAGAAAAGAAAAATCTTAAAGTTCTAAAACCAAAAATAACTGATGGAATAAACAAAAATTAAAAAAGGAATATGAAGGAAACCGTAGGAAAAACACACAGAAACAAAAAAAACGATGAAAACCAATCAGTCCCACTATTAGAAACCAAGAAAAACAAACGTACTACAATGACCTTGGAATGAACAGCAGCAACCCTGAAATACTAATTAAGGAGTATTCTTTGCAAAAATCACTTCCGCCTATTAGGCTCTGATAAGTGACGCATTACATGCGTGTCTTTTGTTGCAACATGGGAGTTTTTTTTATTTTTAGATTCATTTATTTAAAATGTTATACTTTCTTCATCTCAAAATAGGTGTCGATGATCTAATACAAAAATTACACTAGCTTAGTATAAAATCTGCGACACTTATTTTTTGACGGAGGGAGTATTTTTTAAACTGTGCATTTAAATCTCGAACAATTTTCACCATTGGAATCCCCGTATCAAGATCTTTAAAACTAAATCGCATATTGATAGGTTTTAATAAACTTTTGTTTCATGAAAAAACAAATGAGAAAAAACAATCCGCAAACACAGGTTTTTTCATTTTCCAAAGAGGCACGATTGTACCTCTCGCGAAAGCAAATCTATACATTTAAGAGAAGTAAATCCACGCTTCTTGCAAAAGAAAAAACCCGCATATTTTTCTTTTTTAGAGGCAAGATTGTGCCTCTCAAGGAAGAAAATTAGTGCCTTCATGAAAAATAAATCTGGGCCTCTCGCGGAAGTAAATACATGCCTCTAGCAGAAGAAAAAAGAAAAAAAAAACACATTTTTTTCTTTTTCCGAGAGTAAATATGTGCCTGTCGTGGAAGCAAATTTGTGTCTCCACAAGAAGTAAACCCGTGCATCTCAAAAATCATTCCTTTTTCCTTTGCTTAGAGGTACGATCGTGACTCTCGCGGAAACAAATTCATACCTCTACGAAAAGTAAACCGTATCTCTCGTGGAAGAGAAAAACGCTTATCACAAAAAAAATCAATTGTTTTGTCCATAACCTATGAAAAACCAAAAGTCAAGAAAAGGAACAATATCGTCTAAAAACCAAAAAGCATATAAAAAATAAAATAAAGAATCAAAGAGAGTGTCCAGAGCGCAACACGTTGCAGCGGCTGAGTGTGCGCCAAGTGACGCGCTTCCAACCCACCCAAAGTGACCCTTGCGCGGGCTCCTGAAGGAGTACTGACTCATTAGTTACTCACCAACAACCCGCAAGCAAGGAAACGAACGCGTTGACTAGAAACCGAGTGCTTGGCTAGCCCATTTGGAGGATGGTTTAAGGCGAACCATTTATATCTCAGTACGGGCAACACATAGCCCTAGCGCAGATGTTTTGCTGCCCATCAGGATAGAAGGTGGAGTTTCGGGCTGGAAAATTCTCGACCATTACGTTTTTGGGATTTCAAAATTATGTTCTATTTAATCATAAAATCACTTGAAACAGATTATGGAAAATATCAATGCTAGATCCCTACAACAAATTCTCATAAAAATTCAAATAAATACACTTATTAAAATAAGTACCAGCCTGGCAGCCTGAAACATATTTCAAATTTTAATTTATTTTCAAAATAATTTAAAGGAGGCTTTATATAAATCCATAAAATGGTTTTAAGGGTTTATTAATTTGTAAAAAAATAAGATGCAAATGACTTGAAATAATCAATTTCCATTCATATTTCTCATACTTGAGAAAGTACTTTTATTTCTTTATTTGAAAACTGAAACAAGGTATCGGAAATTTTACATGGGCTCCCAAAACAAATCCAAGTGATATAATCTGGATTTGCATGAACATTCGTCAACCAAGATTTAATTTTGTATATAGTAATAAGAGCAATCCACTCTAGAAGAATATTTTAGACAAGGTTAGGAAATTTTAAATGGGTCATTAGAAAGTTCTAATTTGTTTTAATAATCATATCCAAACGGGGAAAGTAATAATATATAGTTACGTAATTATTTTATTTGGCACTCCCAAATTCGAAAAAAAATATGTTACAAGCATCACAGTGTTCAAGATTAGCGACCATAAACAATGTTGATGTCAATCCATGAATAAGACCTTGTTGGCTTCTACTATAAAATAAAGCCATCATTAACACTTGATAGAAATTTATAAAATTACACTTCATAAATTCATTCATGGTGATATATGGTGGTGTACACCTTGCTACTGGTTCATGCATGCCCATGCATTTTCGGACTAAATCACTTAGGCAGTTTCTAGAGTATGTATTATGGGGGAAATATATAGGTGTTGGAAATTGGATCATGTCCCCATTTCCAAAATCTACCCTTTTCTTCTAAAATATACATATTGATCCATTGTTTAGACTCGTATGTTATTCTGTTAAAGTTTACCATAGTTGCAATTCATGTATTTCGTTTGTGTCCAACTATCAGACCAAGGCGTCTTACGAAACCTCAAACTTTCATCAATACTTAATCTATGCTTGCAATATTCAGATTGCATACCATGTTTTTTTCTATTTTTATGAAAAAAATTCTATTTTTATTGCATAGAGGGAATACTCCTTCGTCCGCGGGTTGATTGTGCATGCGTGATCGATGATATCTTAGAGTTAATTTACCATATGTTAAGACGCAACATCATTGCACATTGTGATCAAGTCATTCAAGTCGTTTCTACCCAATATCAAACATGTGATCTTAACGAAATATTGTGACACCCGTAAGCTATCATCTGTATGGGAGCTCAAGGTTGCTTGGTGAGAAAATTTTAGTTGTTTCATAGTTTCAATTACATATCATAGTTCTTGCTTGTTCTCGATTGCTTGCAGAAATTAGACCTTTGTTGTTAGTTTGATCGCGCTAGAGCGATCAAGTACATCTCGAAGTTTGTTGTAGGCTTGCTAAGACATAACGACATAGCACATTGTAGTCAGATCACCAAAGTCGTCTCTAGAAAAATCGAACGTGTGTGCCACAAGGCCTATGAAATTTGGAGAGTTGGCCCATAATTGACATTTCTTCAAACAATGAAGGTCATGTCTACCCACAGAAGGTGATTGGAATTGAGCATGGTTAGAGAAGACGACAAGATGATCAAGTTCTCCTCTGTGATAGCCACGGGGGTAGTGCGGGTCTGATGCTCGACGTAGCCTGGGGTTGCATGCCATGTGAAAATCGAGTATGACAGGGATATCGCCACATGCGGCAAGGCGTCTTTGAGGTGAGCAAAGCAAAGATCTTCAATCGAACTTCGCCAAGTTGGGCTCCTCTCGTGGGCGCTTAGCAATGACAAAGGTCAATGGCGGCAGAAGGCGTTCAATGCAGGGGTCGACAAGGATTTTTCTTGTATTTTATATTTTCTAGATTGTTTTCTACTATTGTCCGGGACACAAGTCCCTTTTTAGTTCCTTCTACCAAATTCTTCCATGTCAAGTGTGCAATCTCTAACTTTTTGTATGCCATTGTGAACATGGTAAATTTTCTACATAAAACATGCTAAAAATAGCAATAGCAACAAGCCAACAAAGATATGATTTTTGTTTGGGACCTGACCTCGGTCTCTTTTGAAACAAGGTCTGACTATATTGTAAGAGCAACTCTAGCAAATGTGTCATTGGTGGTTGATTGACTTAATTACCGCTAGTATGACGATGATCACACAAAAAAAGGCATTCTAGCAAAGTCGCCATATGCATGCCGATTGCCAAAACTGATGGAGCTCACTCGGAAAACGATCTCATAGCCTCCAAACATGGAGTTTGTGCAGGCCTCATTTGGTGCTCACTCAAAACCAACCATCCACACAGGATACAGGTTCCATCTTGCTCCTCCTCGTGTCGTGGCCGAGTTTGAAGCGTGATGTCACCCATAACTGGCACTGTTGTAACCGATCGGGGGTGATATGAACGCCAACCACCCATCACATTTATGGCAAGCCTGTTACCTCTGATAACATGGCGGACCATTGGATGGCGGCCATGTAGCATCATCTTCCGTGGAACCGCCCGTCGTTCCTGGTTATAAAAGCCCGACGGCGAGGCGTCCCCATCATCAAACCCTAGCTGCCTTGTCCCTTATCCTCGCCGCCTCCTCTTCTAGCCAAATCATCTCCTCTTCACGACAATGTTGTTGCGTCGGGGCACAACTTATTGGTCAAACATCCTCCGACAAGAACATATCGTCCTAGACCCCCAGAGTCGATGATGCCAACTCTCCCCACGAAGCAGTACTCGAGGTGGCGACTGGATTGTCCTCCTTGTGGCTCACATGCCATTGGCGACTCCCATGACAGTGGCCACGGGGGATCTTGCACTTCTCATGTCGTCAACGGCTCCAATCAGGGGGGCGACATGGATCTGGCGCCCCGGGTGCCATCATCTTCCTCAATGAGGTTGTCACCCCCGTTGCCCCCACGCCCTGAGGCCGAGGACCCATTCGTGGCTGTGCTAAAGCTCTTCGTGCCCTAAGCAGAGAAGCACCACCACGAAGAGGAACACATCCGCGAGCACTTCAACCCCACAAGCAACGCGATAAAGAGCAACAATAGTTCGCGAGCGTTGCTTGTCGCACCGGGAAGAGGACAACACCAACCTCGACAACCTTGCGAAATCGGGCGATGAGGATGAGGACGATGACTACACGACATCGGCGTCGGAGTAGTGCCACTGGCAACGTTGTCAAATAGCGACACTGCATATTTTGAAATTTTCACCTAACAACATTTCAATTGCAGAAAATATGTAAATGAGAGAAATTATGGCCGCCAATATAGTTCTAATTAATTTGTCATCTTTGATTATATTTTTGCACTAGGTTGTTGGATTAAACGTCCCTCAAATTGAAACTAAATATCTAAACCAATTAAAAATAACGAGGTGATAAGAGCATCTACATCCATGCCTATCTAATTTGGCCTCTCAAACGTCTGTGAACGTGCCCGGTCAGTGATCGGGCGTGTGTGCTTTCATTGTTATTTTCTCTCTCTAAAACAACCACATTCTTCATTTTCGGTCTCTTATTTTTCTTTCTTAGCATGTGGCATTTTATCAAACATGTTGTGTGCATGCACCCAGCGAGTCGGCGGCGCCTTGTAGGTTCAGGCCACGGGAAGGTGGACCAGCGGCTAGCACACACGCTCACGGTGGCCAGCACGCCTGCGGCGGCCTTCTTCCTCTGAGTCACTCTAGGTGGGGTCTGAGGGAGTCCTGAATAAGGGGGTCCTCGGAAGGCCAACCTATCTCCGTGGGCCGGACTGTATGGTCCGCTTACCGAACACAGGGTTCATTGAAAGCCTATTCTCCAAGATGAAAGCTTCGAGAAGTACGGCTTGCGCTCCACGTTTGATGTAGCAAATAGGCATGTTTATCTCTTCGTCATGTAACCGACCATGTGTAAACCCTAGGTACCCTCGGCGTCTATATAAGTCGGAGGGTCTTAGGTTGTAGGGACAGAACAACTCATCTAGAGTTAGCTATTCGATCTCGAGGTAGATCAACTCTGTAACCCACATACCATCAATATAATCAAGCAAGACATAGGGTATTACCTCCATCGGAGGGCCCGAACCTGGGTAAATCTGTGTCCCCTTCGTCTCATGTTACCATCAATTCTAGTCTCACAGTTCGGGACCCCCTACCCGAGATCCATCGGTTTTGACACCGACATTGGTGCTTTCATTGAGAGTTCCTCTGTGAGCACTCAAGGGATCGATGTCTCGCCTTGTCATCAACCAAGAGGTCCGCAATATGGACACTTTCGTCCCCGGACATATCTTCGCCTTCGGAAGCATGGTACTGCATGTCGACCCGACCGGCCATCTAGGTCGAGTCGAGAGCTTCGCCCCGGATCGAGAGGTCAGATTCGGGAACCTAGAGTTCTTCGTAGACTCTCGGGGCGACTTGTCACTAACCGGGCTTGCGACTTCGCTTGCCATGCCCGTAGACTTCGAGACTTTAACCTCGAGTTCCTTCTCCGGTCACACCAGCGGGGTCAACCATGGTGGTGTACCCACTCCTAGTCCGGATCCGGCCTCAATGCCGGAAGTCCGGACACTTGTTCTTTCCGAACACCCATCTCATTCGGACGCATTGGGGGTTAACCCCGAAGGTTCCGAACAGTATAATCCGATTGAGCCCTCTGCGTTTGATGAAACTCTAGATTGGATCTCGTCAATGGAAATTTCCGACGATCCGGCCCCAATCTCTGTTCAAATCAGCCGTAGTACGGGTCGAAATGATATTTTCGTCCCACCCACCACCCACCTGATAGCCACAGTCGAAGATTTAACCGACATGCTGGACTATGCCTCCGATGAGGCAGAATACATGGATGAAGAGGATGGCACCCCCACCGCTGTTAATACCGGAAGATGGGCCGCCACTTCAACATATGATGTCTACATGGTGGACACTCCCAATGGCGACAAAATGCCTAACAATGACGGCGATAAGTCGGGCGATGCACCGTCAAGGTGCCGGAAACCGCACAAGCGGTCCAAAGGCAAGAGGGGAAGGAAAGCCATCATCGTCACTGGGGAGGGTGTTACACCTGAAGACCGTGGCGACTCTGATATCCCCGAACATCCGTTATAGGGTCAAAAGGCCTAAAGACCAGAGCAACCCCGATGACATCAACGACTCAGAGGACGACAATTACCTTCCCCCTATCGTAGAGGAGGATATGCCGGTAGATGATGACTTGTACATCCCTGATAGCCTTGAAGATCAGGAGTTGTTTAGACAGCAGCTCATAGCAACAACGCGCAATCTGAAAGCTAAGGAGTGGCAGCTTAAAGCCAAACAGGATGACCTCAATGATCAGTGGACGAGAATCCTATCAGCTGAGGAAGGACATGGAGCTGGTCTATCGAACCAGCCCAAAAGCTATTTGCAAAGAAGGCTGTTGTCGCAATTCGACGACGAGCTAACCGATACTCCGTCTCCGAAACATAATCCAAATGACAAGCCAGACCGCCCTCCTCGCGGGCGTGATCGGACGGCCGACGATGCTGGCTATATGCCTTGCAATACCCCAGAGATGGGGAAAGGGGCCACTAGAGCCCAATGACAGGTTCGACCTATGTGACAACCTAAATTACAGAGCGGGCCGTACAAGGTCCATCTACGGATCTAGAGACTACTCACCCAATAGACGGGATGGGTACAGACCATGGCTCGAACGAGGTAATAATAGAGACCGGGAACGCAACCGAACCAGAATAAACGCCGATCACAGGCGCGACATAGCTCGAATTCGAGGTGCCGCTCACCCGCTGTGTTTCACGGATGAGTAGATGCCGCATAGTTCCCGGAAGGGTTTAAACCCTTGAACATCGAACAGTACGATGGGACAACTGACCCAACCGTATGGATCGAGGACTTCCTCCTCCACATATGCATGGTTCAAGGAGATGACCTCCACGCCATCAAATACCTCTCCCTTAAACTTAAGGGGCCAGCTCGGCACTCGCTAAACAGCCTCCTCGAAAACTCCATTCGATACTGGGAAGACCTGGAGGATGCATTCCGCTCTAACTTCCAAGGAACCTATGTTCGGCCGCCAGACTCCTCCGACCTGAGTAACGTCATACAAAAACCCGGAGAGTCTGCACGACAATTCTGGAATAGGTTCTTGACCAAGAAGAACCAGATTATCGATTGTCCGAATGCAGAGGCAATAACCTCTTTTAGGCATAATGTTCGGGACGAATGGCTAGCTCGCCAGCTCGGCCAGGATAAACCTCAGACCATGTCCACCCTTAGTTCCCTAATGACCCGCTTTTGCACAGGTGAAGACAATTGGCTGGCAAGATGCAGCCATAACTCCGAAGCGCCCAGAACCTCAGAGGTTCGGGACGGAAACAGGAAGCCAAGCGAAACAAGAACAAGCGTTGGCACAATAACAGTGATGCCGATGATACGTCCGTCAACGCCGGATTCTACAACTCCCGTCCAGGGCAGCGGAAGAAGCATCCTTAAGGCAACCACGACAGACCCACCCCGCTAGAGAAAATCATGGACAGACCTTGCCAAATCCATGGGACTCAAGAGAAGCCCGCCAACCACACACACCGCAAATGTTGGGTGTTTAAACAAGCCGGCAAGCTCCCACCCGAGGATCAAAGCAAGAGCCCTCACAGCGAGGATGAGGATGAGCCTCGGGGTCCGATTGGTGTCAACCAAAAGAAATTTCCTCCGGAAGTCAAGACGGTAAACATGATATACACCACCCATATACCCAAGAACGAGAGGAAGTGCGCCCTTCGAGAGGTCTACGCTGTAGAGCACATGGCTCCGAAGTACAACCCATGGTCGGCATATCCGATCACCTTTGATCGGCGCGATCACCCGATCAGTATCCATCATGGGGGTTCGGTCATGCTCGTCCTCAACCCCATTATCGACGGGTATCACCTCACAAAAGTCTTAATGGACGGAGGAAGTAGCCTTAACCTAATTTATTCAGACACGGTGAAAAATATGGGCATAGACCCGTCACGAATTAAACCTAGTAACACCACCTTTAAAGGGGTGATTCCAGGTGTCGAAGTCCGATGCACGGGCTCCGTTAGCCTGGAAGATGTGTTCGTCTCGTCCGATAACTTTTGTAGCGAAGACTTGATCTTCGACATTGTGCCCTTTCGTACTAGCTATCACGCCCTGCTCGGCCGCACAACATTTGCTCGTTTCAACGTAGTCTCGCATTACGCATACCTCAACCTCAAGATGTCTGGCCCCAAAGGGGTCATCACTGTTAACGACAATACGGAGCGATCCTTACGAACTGAGGAACATGCATTGGCCCTAGCGGCCGAATTTAGTTACGAAGATGATCGGCAAGTGCCGGCATCTGCCGTAAAGGCACGTAAGGTTGGGAAGCGAACTCGACTGCAAGCCGAACTCCCAGAGCCTTCCTCTCCCCTCAAACAGGGACTCACTCCCCATCGCACGCCCCCATTATTAGCAAAGTACGTGCCAAGAAGGCACAACTTCGCACTTAAAATTCCATGGGCAACGGTGAGGAAACAAAGGTTGGAGCCCGGCTGGACCGGACTACTACCATTCAGTACGTCTTCGGACACAATACAGGGACCATTGAAGGCCCCAGCAAGGGCGCAAAGCTTATTCATAACTCGGCGAATTTTCAAGACCTTGTTTGCAAGATCCGTTTTCCGAACAACCAAGTATTAGGAGCCATCTAGCAACAGGGCATATCCAGGACGTAAGGCCACCAATCGAAGACCCCTCGTACAACCACTCCTGTAATCTCTTTTCTCATACATGTAAACAGTTGCTTCGGCACTTTGAGTAATAAGAGTTATGGAGAAAACAAAAATATACGACATCATTTTACATGTTTGTCGCTTTGTCCTTTTTGGCACATATTTTCTTTTTTCTCCCTCTTCTTGCCACACAGTTCTATATGCAATGACGCAGTCGGATTATATACCAAGGGCTCGAGCGTACAAACAAATCGCCTTACGTATGTTTTGTTATGTGTTCGGAGTCTTGGAGTTCACTTTATATGCATCGGTTCTGAACTTTTTCTTGGGTCAATAGTTGGGTTGCCAGGCTCCTATGATTGCCCCTTTACGTTCCGCTCATTTGTCTAAAAGGGCAAAGGGAGAACCCCTGCGATTGTGCTTCCGGTTAGTCTGGTCAAGCACCTCAGGGGAGAAAGCTGAAAACTGACCGACATAGTATGCGAGAGTCGGTCTGTGTATCTGAGCCTTAAGTCTTATACTTACATCCTCGCCAGAGGATATTCTGCGTTGTACGAGGGGGTTTGCTATCCATGCGAACCATGTGCTACTATCCTTAGCCGCGGTTCATCCGAACATCGTAACACTCCGGGGGATAGTCCTTAGCCCCCCGGAGCCCTTTTTCATGCCCCTACGGCTAAGTGAATGAAATAAAGCACTATACTCTGATTGCCTAGTCCGCCGCACTCTACCGCCTTCGGGTTCTGATCACTTGGCTAAGGAATATTTTGCACTGGCAGAGACACCCCTTGTAGTATCTACATGGGGGCTGAAGCCGACGACTTGCATCTTTTGGTTTTAAACGGCCACACAGGAGTTATAAAGGAATGCAAAAACATCAAAGTTGAATAAATAACTTATAACATTAAACACTTTGAAAAGTCTATGGACGTATTACAAATCATTTGAATACATCCTTGCCCGAACACTGAGAAGCTATCGCCCGGGCACCTTCCATTACTCCGGCGAAGTACAGTTTGGGGAGTCTATGCTCCTTCCTGGGGGTGGCGGGGCAGTGGCTACCTTCATCGGATCCAGCCCCCGCCAGTGCACCTTGGCCTTGGCAAGGGCCATCCGGACTCCCTCTATGCGGGAAAGAGCTCTTCACGGTGTCGAAGCGGGGCGAGGCGGCGATCAACTTCTACACCAGGCCAAAGTAGCTACCTGACAGCGGCTCGCCAGGCCATAAGCGGATGCAGAGGTCCTTCATGGCCGACTCTTCCATCTGGTGCAGCTCCATCAACTGTTTTAGTTGCTCCACGAGAAGAGGCGAGCGCTCGGGGGCTCCGAATTGTGCCCAGAACAGCCGAGCTTTCTCTCCTCCTTCCCTTGAGGCAAACAACATATTGTCGTCCGCCACGCTCTTCTGGATATCAGAGGAGGCGCCTGAAGAACCACACCTGGGTAAGCAATTTGAATTTTCTATCCCCGAAGACGCACTGTAGTAAGAATGACTTACCATCCATATGCCCTTCGCTTGGCGGACCTGCTCCTCATAGAACCGCCTGTCCACCCACTCCTTGTGAAGATCGTTCTTCAGGGTGGACAGTTCAACCGCGCTCTCCTTGACCTTCTGCTCAAGGACCTCGCACTTCCAGCTGGCGTCCTTCAGCTCCTACTGAACCTCTGCCACACGAGCCTCGTGCTTCTGGATGGTGGCTCGCAGGGTGGAGAGGGCGGTTGCTGCTACTTTGGCCGCCGCTCTCTCGACGGCAGCGTGGTCTTTTGCTTGTTGGAGCTCGGCCTTGATCCTCTCCACCTCTTTCGCCGAAGCTGTTTAACCATTAAAACATTATCAAAAATTGCATGGACAGTGTTCGGGTAAAGGTGTTCGGGCAAAGGTATTCGGATTTTGTTTTGACCTACCTTGTGCCTCGTAGAATCTTCTGTCGAGGGCATCAACTTCATCCTCAGAGAGTTTAAGGTTCCGATTCAGTTCGTCTAGTTCGGCATCATTTATGGCCGCCGCCGATGACGAAGCCTGCAATACACATGCAGTTGACATGTTACATGAGTTATATACTCCTGAATTATATTCAATCCAATCACATGTCCGACCTTATTAGGGGCTACTCTAACGCTTCATACACTTAATTGTTATTTAGTCCGGAATCAGATACAGGATTGACCCCTAAGCAAGTTTTTTCAAACTCACCTAGGGCTCGGGGGCTGCTATGTACATTATAATAAAAATAAGTAAAAACTTGGCAAATAAGAGTCTCATGTGACTTACTTGAAAACCCATTAGGAGACCTTTGAAGGCCTCCTTCAGTCCATTGTCAATGAATTGAATGCTCTGTAATACCGCACCCATAAGGGTGCGGTGCTCCTCAGAAACGGAGGCGCTCGATAGAGCCTCCTCCATGACCGGCCACCCATTGGTCGGTGGTGCCAGAGGTGATCGGATAACCCGATCACCGACCGGGGTTTGAATCAGTACCTCTAGAGGCGTGGTGCGCTCCGGAGATGCCCTTGGAGGGGACTGAGCGGCCGCTCGCCTGGCCTCCTCAATGTTCGGGCGGGGTACTTCCCCCTGGTCTTCGGTGACCGATCTGTTAGCCTCGACCATTATGTCGTCTCCCCCGCTACCGGTGCCCGGATCCATAGGTGCATGTTGGGATGACACCTCTGTGGTGTCCTTCACAGTGCCCGGAGTGGCGGGATGCGAGGCATTCCCGCTCTCCGCTAGTTCGGTGGGCGGGGTATCCCTGTCCGATATTTGATCGGTGGGGAGGACGCGGGAGGGGATGCAAAATCCATAAGCACCTACATGTTAGTAAACTCTAAACTTGTTAAAAGGACAAATAAGGGGTCTTCGGATCCTAACCTTAGGCTCCTTCGTGGAACCACCTCGAGGTCATCGGACTCGGTATTTGAGTCCGAGCTGTCGTCGGACAGGATCACCTGTGCCTGACGCGCCCTCTTCGGGGAAGGAGGAGGAACCTCCTATGGGGCGTCCGACGATGCTGCCCTCTTTCTTGCGAGGGGGGAATTTCCTTCCCCCTCGGCTTCGTCCTCCTCCTCTTCCTCTTGCTCCTCCTTTTCTTCCTCCTCATGCTCCTCTTGATTCGAGGAGGCATGAGTTTCCCCGGACACAGTCTTTGACTGGTCCCGGATACGAAGGCCGCTTCGGCTTGTCTTCTTCTTCTTCTTCTCCTTCTTCGTGGGGGCCTCGTAAGGCTTCGCCACGAGCATTTCCGCCAACAGCCCGGACGTGGCGTCCTCGGGCTGAGGTGTCAGACTACTAATGTTAACGGCTTTCTGTAGCCATTTCTGCGAAAGAATTATCAGGAGAAAACATTATGGATCCTCCTTGGGAAAGGTAAAAACCAATCAAGCATAAGTGACCCGTACCTCGGTGGTGGGTTTGGAGGCTTGCAGGACTCTGTCTTCCTCCTCGGATGGCCAACTCTCCTGTGACTTGAAGAACGCCTTCCATAGCTTATCTCGCATAGTGTGGAAGAGGTGTCGAATTGTGGGCGCATCGTCAAGTTGACGAGCCCACAAGGGAGTGTCCCGGCGCTGGCAGGGGAGGATGCATCTCCGGAGCATCACCTGGACCACATTGGCCAGCTTGATGTCCTCCTCAACCATGGAGCCGATGCGCTTCTGCAGGTCTCTCACCTCCTTGCTCGGTCCCTAGTTAAGGACCTTTTTGAGCCATGAAGCTAGTCTGGTGAGGGGACCGGGTCTGAATTCGGCAGGAGGGATCTAACCTTCTTCTCGTGGTTCTATGATATAGAACCACTCCTTCTGCCGCGCCTTGATGGTGTCGATGAAGGTGCCCGATGGCCACACGACATGGGTGAGTTTGCCGATGACAGTCCTGCCGCAGTCTACATGCTTCCCGCCGACGCACTTCGGCTTGACGTTGAACACTTTGAGCCATAGCCCAAAGTGCGGCTCGACTCATAGGAAAGCCTCGCAGACGAGGATGAACGCCGAGATGTGCATGAAAGAGTTCGGCAAGAGGTCGTGGAAGTTGAGGCCGTAGAAAAACATCAACCCCGTGACGAAGGGGTGGAGCGGGAAGCTCAACCCCCTGATAAAGTGGGGGAGGAAGACCATCCTTTCGCCTGGCCGGGGGGTGGGGATCACTTGGCCCTCCTCCGGTGCACGATGAGGGATGTCAGCGGAGAGATAGCCGGCCTTCTTGAGGTCGAGAATGTCCTGGTCGGCGACAGTGGAGGCCTCCCACTGGCCGTTGGAGCCCGCCATTGATGAGCTTGGAGGTGGGGGGGGCAGAATACCTAGATCTGTGCTTTGGAGGCGCAGAGGAATGGAACATGGAGAAAGTGAATGGGAAGTGTGAATAGGCTTCAGGGTTTTCTTCCCCTTATATGAGTCTTATCGATTTGGTCTCCCCTTGCTATGACGTGAATCCCTTCGCTTCCCAAGACGTGTGAGTCATTGTGCGCACGTGATTAATCATATCCCGTATAAAACGGGACACGATCGATATATTGATAGATAGTGATGATTAAAACGGCCTCGAACCACGAATCGAGTTTGTGTAACTGGCCTAGAGGTCGTTGTCGGTGTCAAAACCGGTGGATCTCGGGTAGGGGGTCCCAAACTATGAGACTGGAATCGACAGTAATAGGCGACAGATAGGGCATAGATTTACCCAGGTTTGGGCCCTCCTATGGAGGTAATACCCTACGTCCTGCTTGGTTGTATTGATGATATGGGAGTTTACAAAGTTGATCTACCTCGAGATCGAATAGCCAACCCTAGATGAGTTGTCCTCCCGCTATGCCCTAAGCCCTCCAGCTTATATAGACGACGAGGATGCCTAGGGTTTACACATTGTTGGTTACATGCCGAAGAGATAAACATGCCTAACTACGATTAATAACTTAGAGAGTATGCCACGGCTCCTCGAAGCTTCCATCTGGCATAGGTGGTATTTGACCTTCCGATGCTCACCTTGCGGCCCATATAGTCCGGCCCATAAACGTTAGGTCGACTATCTGGGACCCCCTAAACCAGGACTCCCTCACATGTGGTGGGGCGTGACCTTTCGCCAGAGAGGTCATCAGAGGAATATTATTTGCCCCTTGATGCTTGGCCGTCGAGTCCGGCATGTTTACAGTGTTCGGGCGCGCCATTATGCGGAAAGCTACTTATCATCGGAGGCCGAACTAGGTTCAGTGAGAAGAACTCACCTCGCAAGCCAAAAACTCTGATCATGTGAAGCAATCGAAGTTGGGACCCTTGGTGTCGGAGGCAAGTTCGGGGGCTACTGAGGGAGTCCTGGATTAGGGGGTCCTCGGGAGGCCTACCTACCTCCGTGGGCTGGACTGTATGGGCCGCTTACCAAACACAGGGTTCATTGAAGGCCTATTCTCCAAGATGGAAGCTTCAGGAAGTACGGCTTGCGCTCCACAGTTGATGTAGCAAATAGGCATGTTTATCTCTACGGCATGTAACCGACCATGTGTAAACCCTAGGTACCCTTGGCGTCTATATAAGCCTGAGGGTTTTAGGTTGTAGGGACAGAACAACTCATCTAGGGTTAGCTATTCGATCTCAAGGTAGATAACTCTGTAACCCCCATACCATCAATACAATCAAGCAAGACGTAGGGAATTACCTCCATTGGAGGGCCCGAACCTGGGTAAATCCATGTCCCCTTCGTCTCCTGTTACCATCGATTCTAGTCTCACAGTTCGGGACCCCATACCCGAGATCCGCCGGTTTTGACACCGACAGGGTTGTTGGTCAGCCCGATTTGACATGGAGCCATGCCCGGGCATGCCCGCGAGCCCTCATATGGCCCCTAGATTTGAGATGGGTTTGACGGGTGCCGGTCAGTCGAGGCATTTAGGTGTAAATTGAGGGGTCCGCTTGGGTCAGTTTTTTTACCAGACAGTGACCGGGTGGACGTTTTGGACATTTGAGGAGAAAGTAGGGGGTCTGGCTGTAGATGTTCTTATGTCTTTGAACACAGGCTCACAACCTTCAAAACATTGTGAAGCACGACTTTAACGACTCTAATAGAGTTGTTCTAAGAGCATCTACAACCGGACCCCTCACACCCGTCTCATATGACCGGGCAATCCGTCCGGTCACTGGCAAGTCATAAAATTGCTACCCAACCGTGTGCCTCAAACGCCCGGGCTGACCGACACCCCTCATATTCAGCCCAAATATGACTATATGAGGCGGATATGGGGGCGCCCAGGCACGCCCGCCATGTCGAACCCGACCGCTTGACCCTACCGTAAGTTGCATCAAATCTACCTGGCAGAATTGTCAGATCCATTTGCTCTTTCTGTCTTCTTCCTCCTCCATGTTGTCCGTCTTGCAGCTCCGCCGCCACACGTGCTCCGTCGCCATTCCTAGCTTCTGCTCCGCCAGCTCCGACAGAGCAGTCTTCTGCCCCGTCCTCATCGCGAGGGACATCATCGCTGGCGCGGAAGACGCCGAGGTACGTCTGGCAACTCTGTGGATCCGCCTTGCGCTTGATGTGTTCGACACATTGTTTGACCGAATTTTTTGTCAAAATATTGGGGGGGATGATGGATTCCGATGCTTCGTCCGTCAAGGAGTATGGACCGACGGAGCTTGATCAAATGATTGAAGATCAGTTCTTTGATTCGTCGGATTCGGATGAAGAAGTGGACTTGATCTTGCTTATGAGCATGCAAGAGGAAATGGACCGGCAAGTGGAGCGTATCCTCAATTTCAAGGGCTCAATCAGAGGGAGAAGAGTGATTAATCGGGATAAGGTATTCGGAGCAAAGCTATTGCAAAAGGACTACTTTGAGACAGACCCAACTTTCCCGTATGATCCATGGTTTCGTTACCGTTTTTGCATGTGAAAACCATTGTTTTGCGGATTGTGGACGCAATGGAGGCACACTGCGACTACTTCAAGCTCGCAAGGGATTGTTGGGGTCAACTCTCTTTCTTTGTGAAGCAGAAATGCATGGCTGGTACTGCTGCAGGTGTCATTGGTGAGATGGTTAGGATGGGGGAGATCACATGCCTGAAGACTACTTTCAAGTTTGCCCGTGTTGTGGTCGATGTGTTTGGAGTAGAGTATCTGAGAGAACCAAATGCATAGTACACGGATAAGTTGTTGGCTATTGGAGAGGCAAGAGTATTTCCAGGAATGCTTGGATCAATTGATTGCATGCAATGGCAGTGGAAGAACTGCCCCAAAGGTTTGCAAGAAATTTATCAAGGTCACACCAGAGAGGTCACCATTATACTAGAATCGGTGGCATCACATGACTTGGATTTGGCATGCTTTCTTTGGAATGTTGGGTTCTCATAATGACGTCAACGTGCTTCAACGATCTTCGGTGTTCAGGAGCCTTTGCAATGGGGAATCATCTGTACAACTACACCGTCAACAATCGATACTACAACATGGGATACTATCTTATCGATGGCATCTATCCTCAGTGGGATGCATTTGTGAAGAGCATATCTGAACCGCAGGGCAACAAACAAAAACACTTCGCAACAATGCAGGAAACAACTAGAAAGGATGTGAAGAGGGCATTCGGAGTGCTGCAAGCTCGTTAGGGAATTGTTCATGGGGTTACAATGATGTGGAAATCAAAACATTTGACATGTTGTGTTATTTTGCACAATATGATTGTCGAGGATGAGGATGATGGTGTAGACCAAACCAATGATTTTGAAAGAGCGAACAAGTTGAAATCCCGAAAGATGAAGATGTAGCTCTGCTTATGAACTTTCTGGAGATGCATCAGAATCTCCGAGATCATCAGGTGCACATGCAACTATTAAATGATCCGATGAAACATATGTGGACCCACAATGAAAATCAAAGAACAGATGATTGATTGTGCACTTCAAGTATTTTTTTATAAACATCATTTATGTTTGATATCAACATTTGTTATTTACGTATGACAATGGTATGTTTCCATGATCGACGTGAATAATTTTGCATGGATTTAAGAAGCGTCCGTAAACGTATAGAGGATCAGATTTTCCATGTCCGGATGTATATGCTCTAATATGCTAGCCAACTTCTGTGTGTAACTTCGGACACCTCAATCCACTACCACCACCGCCGATCTACCGCCACCTATCCCCCTTCGACCGGTGTGCCAGGAGTGAGAAATTTTGCCATTGGAGGAGAGCGGCTTACCAAGGACGCATGAAATTTTGACTAAAGATGGTCAACACATTTGGTTGTCAGTAATTTGTTTGTTTTCATGCCTAACCATGCCTTCTTGTGGCGGAAGGCAATTAGTCAGAACATTTTAGCATCTTAGAAGACGGAACCGTTTACCAATTGCACAACATGTTCCTGCAAGCTTTCGCTTAATCAGTGCCCGTCGGAAAGGGAACAGCTTTTGAGCACTGATTCATGATACCTGGAGAGGTGGAAAACGTCATCGATTTTCTCTACAGATTCCCTTGCCCGGAATGATAACAGAGACCCTAGGTAATGATCAGTACCATGCAGGAGAATGCCATCAATTATCTTATGAAATATGTATCTATCCTGTATTGGCGAAAAATGTGCGACGCGCACTTTCTTACCTGGTACACGCTCCAATTTTAGCTGAATAACTAATATGAAAAGACAGTTCGGTTTCGAAATGAGTAAAACACATGTTTTCTTAAACAGAGAAAACACATGTTTGGTAGTACTATATTGCAATTGAATTGGCGTACCAGACTATGAACAAAAGTACTACTGGTGAGAAGTTATCAAGGCTCCGTGCGTACTACATGCCCATCATTCACAGGCAGGTAGCTTGTGATTTAAGAAAGATAACAAGGCGCCTGCATCATTTAACCTGCAAAATACTACTACTCCCAACAGCGCTAGCCCACCGAATGCCACTCGGCTTGTACTGCACGGAAAGCAGGGTGCATTGAACGCAGCACGGAGTGGCAGGTAATTTCTTGTCTGAAGACGACTTAATGCTGAGCTGCGAAAACCGAGTATGATCGTGACTTAATGCTGAGTTCTGCATCACTGCGAACACCGAGTATGATCGTCGGTACACTGCTGTCTATAAACATTTAGACTGTGTACTGATGGGCGGCCATCGAGCATCGACTGTTGGCCATAGTATCTTGATCTTCCAGGCGGCATACGGGGACTCCAGCGGTTAGCTGGTTACGGACTGTCTCTCCCTTTTCTGCTGGAACAGGCGGAAGCCGAGATGACCGAGAATGGCACGGCCGACGTTGTGTCGTCGGCGCCAACATAGCCACGGGCGCTCCTTGATCCTTTGGACCACGGACCACCCCTACAGTTTACTCATGTAGTAGTACCTACACCAATAATACTACGATACGTAGGAAACTGTATTGTCCTGAGGTGATTCTATAGATGGTTTTTCACGGAGTTGGCGTTTTCCTTGGAGCACTCTCGGTTCTTTTTCGATCAGCAGTAAAAATTAATACACACCTGATCGCCATTTTCGGCCAGCATTGCGTTCGCCCTGCCCATGGCAGACCTCGGCAGGGTCAGGCAAAACAACAAAACCGTAGAACCACGTGAGCGAATGTGCACCCTTGCGACGACCAAAAGCCAGTCATGAATATAGCGATCGATTACGAGGGCTAGGCGAGGCTGTAAAACCACTCTGTTTAATGATAAGGATGGAGCTCGAGGCTTGGAGTTGTTACTGGGGTCTGCATTTTAGTACGACGGCGCGCACATGGCCGCTAAAAGTTGGCAGGGTTATTCTTTCTTTGGATGAACATAATGATTGAAATAATAATTCTACTAGTAGTAGATGCACTCCACCCTACCGACAAATTGGCAGGATCGTGCCTTCCGATCCTTCCAATGGACGCACATGAGAACATATCTAGTACTACTCCATTGGACTGAATCTAATCACGTTCTCACCAAAGAAGTTACAAGGTTCATTAGAAGTACGAACGGTCTCAAACATAATAAAAATTAAATCGAAATCGCTAGACAAGCGAATGATCACTATCGTCGACAAAACGAGTCGCCAATGCGCTGTTGTCGCCTGTCACCGCTCTTCTATAGAAACCGGCTTGACCTTGTCGATGATAGCCGAAAAGTATTCGTGCACGTGACCCTAAGGATCATTGCTTTGGAGCCGTAGTCGACGCCATTGAATCCTTGAATAGGAAATAGAGGGGAATGAGAAAATGGACGCCATAAGTGTTCCAGCCTTTTCCATAAGTGTTTCGGAGGTCCCGGAGCATCTTGAAAATACTCGAAAAGGTCCCTGAAGACTTTGAAAGTTTTCGAAAATGTGTTATACCTTCTAAAATGTTCTGGAGGGTCCTAGTGTGCCGCCCGTTAGTCAGGCCAAGGGGCATCACCCACATGGGCCCTAAAGGCCCAATAGTGAGGCGCACCAAAGGGTGCTTGTGTTGGGAGACGTAGTAGTAAATCAAAAAAATTCTTACGTGTTCATCAAGATCTATCTATGGAGAAATCAACAACGAGTAAGGGAAGAGTGCATCTTCATACCTTTGAAGATCGCTAAGCGAAAGCGTTACAAGAACGCGGTTGGTGGAGTCGTACTCGTAGCGATTCAGATCGCGCTAGACTCTGATCTTAGCGCCGAACAACGGTGCCTCCGCGTTCAACACACGTGCAACTCGATGACGTCTCCTACGCCTTGATCCAGCAAGGAGGGAGGAGAGGTTGAGGGAGCGCTCCGGCAGCACGACGGCGTGGTGACGGTGGAGCTGCGTGGTCTCCGGCAGGGCTTCGCCAAGCACTACGAAGAACGAGGAGAGGGAGGAGTAGGGCTGCGTCGAGAGAGGAAGAAATCGTGTGTCTGGCAGCCCCAAAACCCATCACTATATATAGGAGGAGGAGGAGGAGGAGGGAGGGCTGCACCCTAGGGTTTCCACCCTAGGGTGGTGCGGCAGCCACCAGATCCCATCTGGCCGGAGGCCAAGAGGGAGAGGGGTGCGGCTGCCCTAGGGTGGGCCTTAGGGCCCATCTGCCCTAGGGTTTGCCCCTCCTCCCACTTCAGTTGCGCCTTGGGCCCTTGTGAGGGGCACACCAGCCCACCTAAGGGTTGGTTCCCTCCCACTTGCGGCCCATGCAACCTTCTAGGGCTGGTGGTCCCACTTGGTGGACCCCCGGAACCCTTCCAGTGGTCCCGGTATGTTTCCATATATCAATCTTTGTCTTCGGACCATTACGGAACTCCTCTTGACGTCTGGGATCTCATCCGGTACTCCGAACAACCTTCGGTAACCACGTACACTATTTCCCTATAACCCTAACGTCATCGAACCTTAAGTGTGTAGACCCTACGGGTTCGGGAGACACGTAGACATGACCGAGACACTTCTCTGGTCAATAACCAACAGCGGGATCTGGATACCCATGTTGGCTCCCACATGCTCCACGATGATCTTCATCGGATGAACCACGATGTCGGGGATTCAATCAATCCCGTATGCAATTCCCTTTGTCTACCGGTATGATACTTGCCCGAGATTCGATCGTCGGTATCCCTATACCTTGTTCAATCTCGTTACCGGCAAGTCTCTTTACTCGTTCCGCAACACATCATCCCATGGCTAACTCCTTAGTCACATTAAGCTCATTATGATGATGTCTTACCGAGTGGGCCCAGAGATACCTCTTCGTCATACGGAGTGACAAATCCCAGTCTCGATTCGTGCCAACCCAATAGACACTTTCGAAGATACATGTAGTGCACCTTTATAGCCACCCAGTTACGTTGTGACGTTTGGCACACCCAAAGCATTCCTACGGTATCCGGGAGTTGCACAATCTCATGGTCTAAGGAAACGATACTTGACATTGGAAAAGCTTTAGCAGACGAACTACACGATCTTGTGCTATGCTTAGGATTGGGTCTTGTCCATCACATCATTCTCCTAATGATGTGATCCCATTATCAATGACATCCAATGTCCATGGTCATGAAATCGTGACCATCTATTAATCAACGAGCTAGCCAACTAGAGGCTCACTAGGGACATGTTGTGGTCTATGTATTCACACATGTATTACGGGTTCCGGTTAACACAATTATAGCATGAACAATAGACAATTATCATGAACAAGGAAATACAATAATAACCATTTTATTATTGCCACTAGGGCATATTTCCAACAGTCTCCCACTTGCACTAAAGTCAATAATCTAGTTACATTGTGATGAATCGAACACCCACAGCATTCTGGTGTTGATCATGTTTTGCTCGTAAGAGAGGTTTAGTCAACGGATCTACGACATTCAGATCCGTATGCACTTTACAAATATCTATATCTCCCTCCTGAATGTAATCATGGATGGAGTTGAAGCGGCGCTTGATGTGTCTTGTCTTCTTGTGAAACTTGGGCTCCTTCGCAAGGGCAATAGCTCCAGTGTTGTCACAGAATAGAGTCATCGGGCCCGACGCACTTGGAATTACTCCTAGGTCGATGATGAACTCCTTCATCCAGACTCCTTCCTTTGCTGGTTACGAAGCAGCTATGTACTCCGCTTCACATGTAGATGCCGCCACGACGCTTTGCTTGCTGCTGCACCAGCTGATTGCCCCTCCGTTCAAAATATACACGTATCCGGTTTGCGACTTGGAGTCATCCGGATCTGTGTCGAAGCTAGCATCGACGTAACCCTTTACGACGAGCTCTTCGGCACCTCCATATAGGAGAAACATGTCCTTTGTCCTTTTCAGGTACTTCAGGATATTTTTGACCGCTGTCCAGTGTTCTGCTCCGGGATCACTTTGGTACCTCCCTACCAAACTTATGGCAAGGTTCACATCAGGTCTGGTACACAGCATGACATACATAATAGAGCCTATGGCTGAAGCATAGGGGATGACACTCATCTCTTCTCTATCCTTTGTCGTGGTCGGGCATTGAGTCGTACTCAATCTCACACCCTGTAACACAGGCAAGAACCCCTTCTTGGACTGATCCATATTGAACTTCTTCAATATCTTGTCAAGGTATGTGCTTTGTGAAAGACCTATGAGGCGTCTCGATCTATCTCTATAGATCTTGATGCCTAATATGTAAGCAACTTCTCCAAGGTCCTTCATTGAAAAACATTTATTCAAGTAGGCCTTTACACTTTCCAAAAGTTCTATATCATTTCCCATTATCAGTATGTCATCCACATATAATATGAGAAATGCTACAGAGCTCCCACTCACTTTCTTGTAAATACAGGGTTCTCCATAAACCTGTACAAACCCAAACGCTTTAATCATCTCATTAAAGTGAATGTTCCAACTCCGAGATGCTTGCACCAGCCCATAGATGGAGCGCTGGAGCTTGCATACCTTGTTAACATCTTTAGGATCGACAAAACCTTCCGACTGCATCATATACAGTTCTTCCTTAAGGAAGCCATTAAGAAATGTCGTTTTGACGTCCATTTGCCAGATCTCATAATCATAAAATGCGACAATTGCTAACATGATTCGGACAGACGTAAGCATCGCTACGGGTGAGAAAGTCTCATCGTAGTCAACTCCTTGAACTTGTCGATAACCCTTAGCGACAAGCCAAACCTTATAGACAGTCAGATTACCATCCGTGTCAGTCTTCTTCTTAAAGATCCATTTATTTTCAATGGCTCGCTTATCATCAGGCAAGTCCACCAAATTCCACACTTTGTTCTCATACATGGATCCTATCTCGGATTTCATGGCTTCAAGCCATTTGTTGGAATTCGGGCCCGCCATCGCTTCTTCATAGTTCGAAGGTTCACCGTTGTCCAACAACATGATCTCCAAGACAGGGTTGTCATACCACTCTGGTGCGGAACGTGTTCTAGTGGACCTTCGGCGTTCAATAGTAACTTGATCTGAAGTTTCATGATCATCATCATTAACTTCCTCTCCAGCTGGTGTAGGCTCCACAGAAACAACTTCTTGTGCTGCACTACTCTCCGGTTCGAGTGGAGGTATAATTACCTCATCAAGTTCTATTTTCCTCCCACTTACTTCTTTTGAGAGAAACTCTTTCTCGAGAAAGGATCCATTCTTGGCAACAAAGACTTTGCCTTCGGATCTAAGGTAGAAGGTATACCCAATAGTCTCTTTGGGATATCCTATGAAGACGCACTTTTCCGCTTTGGGTTCGAGCTTCTCAGGTTGAAGTTTCTTCGCATAAGCATAACATCCCCGAACTTTTAGAAGCGACAGCTTAGGTTTCTTTCCAAACCATAATTTGTATGGTGTCGTCTCAACGGACTTTGACGGTGCCCTATTTAAAGTGAATGCGGCAGTCTCTAATGCATATCCCCAAAATGATAGCGGTAAGTCGGTAAGAGACATCATAGATCGCACCATATCCAATAGAGTGCAATTACGACGTACAGACACACCATTTCGCTGAGGTGTGCCAAGTGGCGTGAGTTGTGAAACAATTCCACATTTCCTTAGGTGCATGCCAAACTCGTGACTTAAATATTCTCCATCACGATCAGATCGTAGGCACTTTATTTTCCTGTCACGTTGATTCTCTACCTCACTCTAAAATTCCTTGAACCTTTCAAAGGTTTCAGACTTGTGTTTCATTAAGTAGACATACCCATATCTGCCCAAGTCATCCGTGAGAGTGAGAACATAACGGTAGCCACTGCAAGCCTCGACGCTCATTGGACTATTGGGGAACGCGACAGAAAACAAAAATTTCCGGTATAGCAAGCACGCCCAGGACCACTATGGAGACTGCATACAAGGTTGATCTGATCCGTACCGACTCGAAGCGTAGCGGAAGAAGAGTCGGTGGATATCGTTGGTGCAGATCACCGCAGCTAGGAATTTACAACCTCCCAACCGCGAGGATGTACTCCCTCGTCGGACAGCCCTTCGGGAGGCGGTCGGACCGTCCCCCGGACGATGTCGCGGACAGCCCTTCGGGAGGACCCTCGAAACTCGAACGGAGACTCGGACAGTCCTACGGGAGGACACACGAACAGCCCCTCAGGGAAAAGATCGAAACTACGACCTCTCTACGGGGTTGGGTGTCATCTATCCGCCAGGGCTTCGCCGTCCAGAACTAGTTCCTGCCGGAACCCAGACAACCTTTCGGCTCTACAAAAGACACTTTTCGTGGGAGGGAGAGAGAGAGCTTGCAAAGCAAAGCATGTGTATGAGAGCACAAGGATGAAGATATGGCAGCCCACATCTCCTCTATTTATAGGAAAACCAAGGGGTAGGGTTGGGACTTGAAAATACCCAACTACCCCCACTTTATGTCACACATAAAAAATCATAAGAAGGAAAAGAGGTGCCATGTGGAGCTCCATGGAGGAGCTCCACCCTTGGACGGCCAGCCCTTGGGGGGTCCCCATGAGGAGCTACCTTGCTCCCCAATCCCTTCTAGAAGCCTTTTTGGAAATATCCAAAAAGGTGCTTTTCCATAAATATCCAAAAAGCACTTTCACTTTTCACGACGACATTTTTCAGCGTCTGATCGAACTGAAAATATTTCTGTGGGCTTAGAACAATTCTAGTACCCCACTAAAATAATTTTAATGCGATCCGGAACAATTCCGGAATAGTGATTTTCATCTACGAAAAGCATCTGAAGCGGTTCCGGCAGCTCCGGAACATTTTCGGTTTTTCTTCCGAAAAATTCCCAGAAGTTTCCAGAATGATTCTGGCACCCTCCAAGAATTATCAGGCATGTGCCGAAACCAATTTGACTTAATGGTATCCCCTGAAAATACTTTTTAGTTTTACCGAAACTGTTCCGGTGTTCTGTCTGCGAAACTTTTCCGGTGTCCGAAACTTTTCAGTGATTTTCTCTCAGACTCCCTGTCTAGTATTCAACAGATAGATGACCATTAAGCGTGTGACCCTATAGGTTCGGTGAAGCATAGACATGACCTGGAACCCCTTCCGATCAATGATCAACATCGGAGCCGTGGACACCCATATTGACCCCTATACCCACACAAATGAATATTCGAGTGAACCTCCAGTTGTTGTGAGCTATTCCTGTTGCTTCGTGATATGTTACAATTACCCGAGGTGAGACATGTAGGCATCCTCGTGGATCAACAACTTGTCCACTATGCCAATTACCTCGTTGCCCGTATTGTTCTCTTTTCTCGTTCCCGTGTTCCGGCATCCCCGTGATCAAATCACAAAGTGTCTGGCCAGACGATGATGGATACTGTAACACCGAGAGGGCCCAAAGATATCTCTCCATCGTCGGAGGAGCAAATCCCAATCTTGAGCTATCAAGTTACTTGACATACTTTTCCATGAACCCGTAAGCCGCCGTAATAGCCACCCATTTACGGATGACGTTTAACAAACCCCAAAGTTCATGAAGGAAGCATGAAGAAACTTGATACTCTCATGGTCTAAGGAATTATGCAAACGTTAACCATCTTTGTGTTATTAACCATTAACTTGTGACGAATGTATCTCATAGCATAACATCAATTCGGATCGATTCAACACGAGTGTTCTACCAACATCGTGCCCTCAAAATTGCCGGCATAGCCATGCCCATGATCAGGAAAACAGGATCATCATGCAATACTTGAGCCAGTCTTAGAGGCTAGACTAGGAATTCAATTTACCGTTTATTATACCACACATGCACATGAGTTTCCCTCCAAGCCTCCTGGTTATTGTAGACTCGAGAATCATTGCAGTTATAGCATGGAACATAAACTTTCATTACAAACTTGGAGATACAAAATAACTGTTATTACTGCCTCTAGGGCATATCTCCTACAGACTCCCACTTGCACTAGAGTCATAATCCAGTTACATGGCTTCCCTAACACCAATGGCTATCCGGTGTTGCTCATGCTTTGCTCGTGGTAGAGGCTTTGTCATCGGGTCTGACACATTCAGATCCGTGTGAACTTTGCGTACTTTCACTAAACCTTCTTCGACATGATGTCGAATGAGTTTATATTTGCGTTGAATATGCATTGTCTTATGGTGCGAACATGGATCCCTTGCCCGAGCCACGGTGCCACTATTATCACAATAGATCTCCACTGGGTCCAGAGCACTTGGAACCACACCAAGGTCTTCAAGAAATTGCTTGATACCGATAGCTTGCTTGGAGGCTTGAGAAGCAGCAACATATTCCGCTCCATTGTAGAATCTGCCACAGTCTTTTTTTGGAACTTTTCCAATCAACTGCGCCGCTGTTCAATATGAAAACATAGCCAGATTGAGATTTGAAGTCATCTGGGTCAGTCATGAAGCCTGCATGAGTGTAAAAACTTACAATGAGCTCTTCATCACCTCCGTACACAAGGAGTAAATCATTGGTCCTTCTAAGGTACTTAAGAATACCCTTGACTGCGGCCCAGTGTTCCAATCCTGGATCACCTTGGTACCGGCTGTTAACACTTAGCGCATAGGAAACATCCGGTCTTGTACATAGCATGGCATACATAATAGAACCAACTGCCGAAGCATATGGAATATCATTCAGTTGTACTCGCTCATCGAGGGTCCGAGGACTCTGATTCTTGCAAAGCATTGTGCCAGGTGACATGGGGAGTAGGCCTTTCTTGGAGTTCTCCATGTTGAACCTTTTCAACACCTTATCAATGTACGTGCTTTGGCTAAGCGCTATTAGGCGTCTTGATCTATCTCTATAGATCCTGATGCCCAATACATATGCCGCTTCACCTAAGTCTTTCATTGAAAAACTCTTCTTCAATGAATCTTTTATTTTGCTAAGAAAATTCACATCATTTCCAATCAACAATATGTCATCCACATACAAGATTAGAAAAGCTTTTGCGCTCCCACTAAACTTCTTGTAAAAGCAAGATTCTTCATCGTTCCTGATGAAGCCAAACTCTTTGACTACTTCATCAAAACGAATATTCCAGCTTCTTGATGCTTGCTTTAGACCATAAATGGCTTTCTGAAGCTTACATACCTTTCCAACATTCTTAGGATCGACAAAACCTTCTGGTTGTATCATGTATACATCCTGTTCAAGGTTTCCATTTAGGAAAGCCGTTTTGACATCCATCTGCCATATTTCATAATCGAAATAAGCAACAATTGCTAGTAATATACGAACATACCTAAGCATAGCTACGGGCGAGAAAGTCTCGTCATAGTCCACTCCTGGAACTTGCGTGAACCCTTTCGCGACAAGTCTAGCTTTATGGATAGTAATGTTACCATTTGCGTCTGTCTTTCTTTTGAAAATCCATTTACAACCAATGTGTTTTAGGCCATCTCGAAGTTCTTCCAAGTTCCAAACTTGGTTTTCGTACATGGATTCCATTTTGGATCTCATGGCTTTGTGCCATTCCCTTGAGCTAGGCCCCGCCATCGCTTCCTTGTAGTGCGCAGGTTCTTTGTCTTCAAGAATGAAGATTCGTTATGAAACCACTCAGGTGGCTGGATAGCCCTACCTGATCTGCGCGGTTCAGTAACAACGTTGTCTGAAGTCTCCGCATCACATGCGACAATTTCCGGCTCGGTTGTAGGGATAATTAGCGGAATTTCTTACGGTTCTTTAGCCATGTCAACGGTTGCCGGAGATTCACTAATCTCATTAAGTTGTAATGTCCTCCCACTCAATTCTTTAGCGAGAATTTCTTTCTCGAGAAAGTGTGCAACCTTTGCGACAAACATTTTGCCTTCGGACTGGTGGTAGAAGGAATATCCAATGGTGTTATTTGGATAACCTACAAAGTAACATTTGTCTGATCTAGGTACTAGTTTGGTTGGCTGTAAACGTTTTACGTATGCCTCACAACCCCAAACCTTGAGATGTGACACACTAGGTATCTTCCCATACCACATCTCATGTGGTGTCGTCTCAACAGACTTAGACGGCGCTCTATTTAATGTATAAGCGGCAGTGAGTAGTGCGTGACCCCAAAAAGATATCGGTAGATTTGTAAGAGACATCATCGACCTTACCATGTCTAACAGGGTTCGGTTATGTCGTTCTGACACTCCGTTTTGCTGTGGAGTTCCGGGAGGCGTAAGTTGTGAAACGATTCCACGGTCACTCAGATGTTGGCCAAACTCATGAATAAGATATTCGCCTCCGCGATCAGACCGTAGAAACTTAATATTTTTGTCACGATGATTTTCTACCTCATTCTGAAAATCTTTGAACTTTTCAAAGGTTTCCGACTTATGCTTCATCAAGTAGATATAGACATACCGACTTAAATCATCAGTAAAAGTCACGAAGTAAAAATACCCACCCCATGCGGCCGTGTTCATTGGACCACATACATCACTATGTATTATTTCCAATAATTCACCTGCCCGTTCAGGATGACTTGTGAACGGTGTCTTGGTCATTTTTCCCATCAAGCAAGCTTCACATGTGTCAAATGATTCAAAATCAAGGGACGGTAAAACTCCATCTTTATGGAGTCTTTGCATGTGTTTCTTTCCGATGCGGCCAAGCAGATAGTGCCACAAGTAAGTGGTGGTGGTATCAGCCTTCTTAAGGCATTTAGCATTCATGTTAAAGACATCATTTCCACAATCAAGATTTAGTATGAAAAGGCCCCCAACAATGGGTGCAAATCCATAAAACATATCCTTACAATAAAGTGAACAACCATTGTTCTCAGACTTGTAGGAGTACCCATCGTGTACTAAACATGATCCAGAGATAATGTTTCTACACAACAACAGAATAAAATAACAGTTACTAAGTTCCAAAATAAATCCTGAAGGGAGACGTAGAGGCATAATGCCGACAGCTTGAGCGGCGATCCGAGTGCCGTTCCCGACACGCATCACGACTTCATTCTTTGCCAGTTTGCGCACCTTCTGAAGCCCTTGTATCGAGTTGCAAATGTGAGCAACCGATCCGGTATCAAATACCCAAGACTTAGAATTTTTGCTAGCAAGCAAAACGTCAATGAGATTAACTTGTATAACAATTATACCTTTTCCGGTTTTCCCGGACATCTCATCTTCCAGATACTTCTTGCAGTTTCTCTTCCAATGTCCTGTGCCCTTGAAGTAGAAGCACTCAGTTTCATTCTTGGCTCCGCCCTTAGATTTTCTTTGGAAGCCGGTCTTACCGACGCCCTTGCCCTTCTTTGGCTTGCCTTTCTTTTTGAAATTAGCAGTTTTATTCACAAGCAACACTTGCTTGAGATTTTTCTGCAGTCCTCCTTCAGCAGTTTTCAGCATGGCAAGCACCTCATTTGCTGTTTTGTCCATCCCATTCATGTTGTAGTTCATGATAAAACCGCCATAAGATGGGGGGAGTGAACCTATAACAAGTCGATAACATGCTCTTCTGGAAGTGGGAATTCCAGGATTTTAAGCCTTTCAGCGTAGCCAATCATATTGACTACGTGCTCGTCAACTGAACTGCCCTCAGCCATCTTGGTCTCCGCCATCATTTTCATGATGTCAAAATGTTCAGACCGTGCGTTAAATTTGTAAAGAGCATCCAGATCCTTGATCATATCAAAGGAGTTATGGAATTCAAAATGTTTTTGAAGCTCTGAACTCATGCAAGATAGCATGAGGCACTTCACTAAGTTGTAATCATCATCCTTAGTGGCCCAGACATTTTGTATATCTGCCGCGCCTGTTGCCGCCGGTTTAGGAGGAAGAGGTCCGTCAAGCACGTACACTTTCTTAGCACCCCGAAGGACAATCCTCAGGGTACGGACCCAGTCCGCATAGTTGTTTCCATTCGCAACTAACTTCTCTTTCTCTAACATAGGGCCTAAGTTGAACGTGGTGTTGCGAGCCATTTGATCTACAACGGAAAACACAAGTTCACTTAGACTTTGTTCGTAATGATTTTTGGCACTAGTGAATAAACAATTTTTTTATTCTAAGGTGCACTCCCACTCAAATCAATATCTCCCATAATTGATTGTGAGTGATGCAAGACCCAACTTTCAATTCAACGTCAAGGATGTAACCATCTCAAGTGACGAGAATTTCAATTGGTAGGCCAACTTGCCAATCACATCTCTATGTGACTCTTGTTCATCTTTCGATGCGTGTGTTCCGAGCTCATGACTTTCATGCCTGAACGTCAAGACAACCAAGTGATCTCGCTACGAGGTCTCAACTCACCCGCCTCACACTTCTCTAATCGTTCGTCCCATGTAACCATGTGATACCCCGAAGAGATAGGTGCCGTGACGGTGCTACACTTGGGAGAACACTAACTACTTGATATTTTTAGTGAGAGATCACCCTAATAAAAAGCGATTACCGTGCAATTAAGAAGGGAGCATCAAGAGGGATAAACATCTTAGGCAATTCATAATAGCATGATATGGTATAGCCCTTTCTGAAGGAGAAGTCACGTATTTCTTCGTCTTCGGCATTCGCGTCGGTGTTCACCTTTGCGAAGATTGCCACCACCTTCGATGCACCAGATAATATTGCTATCTCTATAGCTAATAAAATAAGTGCATTACATAAGGTTGACACGCAGGCCATTAAAGTGCAATCATATGGCTCCAACCATCATGCCGAATTATGACACGCAGGTCATGTTAATTACATTATATAGTCATCTCATACATAATCAAATTAATATGAGCATTGCTATACCACATCACATGCAAACCATCCTGCAAAACCAAGTTAGACGCCTCTAATTGGTTTATGCAAAATTTTATTTTACGTGGCTTCTAAGGTTTTTACTCAAAACGCAGCTACCAACGTCCATCATCAAGTATGATAATTCAAGTTGCTAGATTAACTTTCTAGGGTGTATGAAACACGAGATAATAAAATCTCGAGCCCCATACTAAACTTCGTCATACGCGTGACCCCCGTGCAGATCATATCTGCATTTCCCTTTCGTCTGCAAAACATCCATCTTTCTTTAACTATGGTGGAACCCAAAGAACTGTTAGCACTTCGTTGATGTGTCAATGAGCATACTTAGGAGCAGCATGAAAGGATCGCGGATTGCCAGAACTTTGTAAGATTCCACCATCCCGTCAAGATCAGGACTACGCAAATTCACGGGAAGCAACAGGAACATCGGGTAACAGATTTCATCTGGTACCCGCACAAATAATTTTCAGCAATAGATCTCATCTACTACAAAATTATACTATGCAATACCCATACATCTCATGTATCCTAGATCATAACATGCATCTACTCATAGCCTGGCTCTTGATGCCACTGTTGGGGAACGCGACAGAAAACAAAAATTTCCGGTATAGCGAGCACGCCCAGGACCACTATGGAGACTGCATACAAGGTTTGATCTGATCCGTACCGACTCGAAGCGCAGCGAAAGAAGAGTCGGTGGAGATCGTTGGTGCAGATCCCCGCAGATAGGATTTTACAACCTCCCAACCGCGAGGATGTACTCCCTCGTCGGATAGCCCTTCGGGAGGCGGTCGAACAGTCCCCCAAACGATGTCGCGGACAGCCCTTCGGGAGGACCCTTGAAACTCGAACGGAGGCTCGGACAGCCCTACGGGAGGACACATGAACAGCCCCTCGGGCAAGATCGAAACTACGACCTCTCTACGGGGTTGCACACATACGGTGTCATCTATCCGACAGGGCTTCGCCGTCCAGAACTAGTTCCTGCCGGAACCCAGACAACCTTTCTTGTCTACGAAAGACTCTTTTCGTGGGAGGGAGAGAGAGAGCTTGCAAAACAAAGCATGTGTATGAGAGCACAAGGATGAAGAGATGGCAGCCCACATCTCCTCTATTTATAGGAAAACCAAGGGGTAGGGTTGGGACTTGAAAATACCAAACTACCCCCACTTTACGTCACACATAAAAAATCATAAGAAGGAAAAGAGGTGCCATGTGGAGCTCCATGGAGGAGCTCCACCCTTGGCCGGTCAACCCTTGGGGGGCCTATGAGGAGATACCTTGCTCCCCAATCCCTTCTAGAAGCCTTTTTGGAAATATCCAAAAAGGTGCTTTTCCATAAATATCCAAAAAGCACTTTCACTATTCACGACAACATTTTTCAGCGTCCGATCGAACTGAAAATATTTATGTGGGCTTAGAACAATTCTAGTACCCCACTAAAATAATTTTTAATGCGACCCGGAACAATTCCGGAATAGTGATTTTCATCTGCGAAAAGCATCTGAAGCGGTTCCGCTAGCTCCGGAACATTTCCGGATTTTCTTCTAGAAAATTCTGAGAAGTTTCCAGAATGATTCTGGCACCCTCCAAGAATTATCAGGCATGTGCCGAAACCAATTTGACTTAATGGTATCCCCTGAAAATACTTTTTAGTTTTACCGAAACCGTTCCGGTATTCTGTCTGCGGAACTTTTCCGCTGTGCGAAACTTTTCCGGTGTCCAAAACTTTTCGGTGATTTTCTCTCAGACTCCCTGTCTAGTATTCAACAGATAGATGAACCTTAAGCGTGTGACCCTATAGGTTCGGTGAAGCTTAGACATGACCCGGAACCCCTTCCGATCAATGATCAACATCGGAGCCGTGGACACCCATATTGACCCCTATACCCACACGAATGAATATTCGAGTGAACCTCCAGTTGCCGTGAGCTATTCTTGTTGCTTCGCGATATGTTACAATTACCCGAGGTGAGACATGTAGGCATCCTCGTGGATCAACAACTTGTCCACTATGCCAGTTACCTCGTTGCCGGTATTGTTCTCTTTTCTCGTTCCCGTGTTCCGGCATCCCCGTGATCAAATCACAAAGTGTCTGGCCAGACGATGATGGATACTGTAACACCGAGAGGGCCCAGAGATATCTCTCCATCGTCGGAGGAGAAAATCCCAATCTTGAGCTATCAAGTTACTTGACATACTTTTCCATGAACCCGTAAGCCACCGTAATAGCCACCCATTTACGGATGACATTTAACAAACCCCAAAGTTCATGAAGGAAGCATGAAGAAACTTGATACTCTCATGGTCTAAGGAATTATGCAAACGTTAACCATCTCTGCGTTATTAACCATTAACTTGTGATGAATGTATCTCATAGCATAACATCAATTCGGATCGATTCAACACGAGTGTTCTACCAACATCGTGCCCTCAAAATTGCCAGCATAGCCATGCGCATGATCAGGAAAACAGGATCATCATGCAATACTTGAGCCAGTCTTAGAGGCTAGACGATGAATTCAATTTATCATTTATTATACCACACGTGCACATGAGTTTCCCTCCAAGCCTCGTGGTTATTGTAGACTCGAGAATCATTGCAGTTATAGCATGGAACATAAACTTTCATTACAAACTTGGAGATACAAAATAATTGTTATTACTGCTTCTAGAGCATATCTCCTACATGGACCTCATACGTCGGTATGTATTATTTCCAACAAGTCATTTGATCGCTCCATTGTTCCGGAGAACGGAATCTTGGTCATCTTGCCCATGAGGCATGGTTCACACGTGTCAAATGATTCAAAAACAAGAGACTCCAAAAGTCCATCAACATGGAGCTTCTTCATGCGTTTGACACTAATATGACCAAGGCGACATTGCCACATGTAAGTGGGACTATCATTATCAACCTTGCACTTTTTGGTACTCACACTATGAACATGTGGAACATCACATTCGAGATTCATCAAAAATAAACCATTGACCAGCGGAGCATGACCATAAAACATTTCTCTCATATAAATAGAACAATCATTATTCTCGGATTTAAATGAGTAGCCATCTTGCATCAAGCAAGATCTAATACAATGTTCATGCTCAAAGCTGGTACTAAATAACAATTATCGAGGTTTAAAACTAATCCCGAAGGTAGATGTAGAGGTAGCATGTCGACGGCGGTAACATCGACCTTGGAACCATTCCTGACGCGCATCGTCACCTCGTCCTTTGCTAGCCTCCGCTTATTCCGCAGCTCCTGCTTGGAGTTACAAATGTGAGCAACTGCACCGGTATCAAATACCCAGGAGCTACTACGAGTGCTGGTTAGGTATACATCAATAACAAGTATATCACATATACCTTTAACATTGTCGGCCTTCTTATCCGCTAAGTACTTGGGGCAGTTCCGCTTCCAGTGACCGGTACCCTTGCAAGAAAAGCACTCAGTCTCAGGCTTGGGTCCATTCTTGTTCTTCTTCCCGGCAACTTGCTTATCGGGTGCGGCAACAACTTTGCCGTCCTTCTTGAAGTTCTTCTTACCCTTGCCTTTCTTGAAACTAGTGGTCTTATTCACCATCAACACTTGATGCTCCTTTTTGATCTCGACCTCCGCTGATTTCAGCATCGAGTAGAACTCAGCAATGGACTTCTCCATACCCTGCATGTTTTAGTTCATCACAAAGCTCTTGTAGCTAGGTGGGAGCGACTGGAGGATTCTGTTAATAACCGAATCATCCGGGAGATTAACTCCCAGCTGAGTCAAGCGGTTGTGCAACCCAGACATTTTGAGTATGTGCTCACTGACAGAACTATTCTCCTCCATCTTACAGCCTAAGAACTTGTCGGAGACGTCATATCTCTCGACCCGGGCATGAGCTTGGAAAACCAGTTTCAGCTCTTGGAACATCTCATATGCTCCATGTTGCTCAAAACGCTTTTGGAGCCCCGGTTCTAAATTGTAAAGCATGCCGCACTAAACAAGGGAGTAATCATCGCAGCATGACTGCCAAGCGTTCGTAACATCTTGGTCCGTTGGGAAAATGGGTGGGTCACCTAGCGGTGCATCAAGGACATACAATCACTTGGAAGTTATGAGGATGATCCTCAAGCTACAGACCCAGTCCGCATAGTAGCTTCCATCATCTTTCAGCTTGGTTTTCTCTAGGAACGCGTTGAAGTTGAGGGTGACATTAGCGTTGGCCATTGGATCTACAATATAGATTGTAAAGACAATTTTACACTAAGTTCATGATAATTAAGTTCACATAATAAAATTATTTAATGAACTCCCACTTATATAGACATCTCTCTAGTCATCCAAGTGATACATGATCCATGTCAACTAGCCCGTGTCCGATCATCACGTGAGACGGACTAGTCATCCATGGTGAACATCTCCATGTTGATCGTATCTTCTATACGACTCATGTTCGACCTTTCGGTCTTCCGTGTTCCGAGGCCACGTCTGTACATGCTAGGCTCGTCAAGTCATGTGTTTCGCGTGTGTAAATCTGGCTTACACCCTTTGTATATGAACGTTAGAACCTATCACACCCGATCATCACGTGGTGCTTCGGAACAACGATCCTTAGCAACGGTGCACAGTTAAGGTGAACACCTTTCTTGAAATTTTATTGAGAGATCATCTTATTCACTACCGTCGTTCTAAGAAAATAAGATGTAAACATGATAAACATCACATGCAATCAATATAGTGACATGATATGGCCAATATCATCTTTCTCCTTCGATCTCCATCTTCGGGGCACCATGATCATCACTGTCACCGGCACGACACCATGATCTCCATCATCATGATCTCCATCATCGTGTCTTCATGAAGTTGTCTCACAAACTATTACTTTTACTACTATGGCTAACGTTTAGCAATAAAGTAAAGTAATTACATGGCATTTATGATTGACACGCAGGTCATACAATAAAATAAGACAACTCCTATGGCTCCTGCCGGTTGTCATACTCATGCAAGTCGTGAATCTTATTACAAGAACATGATCAATCTCATACATCTCAATGCATCACATCACATCCTTTGGCCAAATCACATCACAAGGCATACGCTGCAAAAACAAGTTAGACGTCCTCTAATTTGTAGTTGCAAGTTTTTACGTGGCTGTTATAGGTTTCTAGCAAGAACGTTTCTTACCTACGCCAAAACCACAACGTGATATGCCAATTTCTATTTACCCTTCATAAGGACCCTTTTCATCGAGTCCAATCCGACTAAGGTGGGAGAGACAGACACCCGCTAGCCACCTTATGCAACAAGTGCATGTCAGGCGGTGGAACCGGTCTCACGTAAGTGTACGTGTAAAGTTGGTCCAGGCCGCTTCATCCCACAATACCGCCGAATCAAGATAAGACTAGTAGTGGTAAGAAAATTAACAAGATCGATGCCCACAACTGCTTTGTGTTCTACTCGTGCATAGATTCTACGCATAGACCTAGCTCATGATGCCACTGTTGGGAGACGTTGTAGTAAATCAAAAAAATTCCTACGTGTTCACCAAGATCTATCTATGGAGAAACCAGCAATGAGTAAGGGGAGAGTGCATCTTCATACCTTTGAAGATCGCTAAGTGGAAGCGTTACAAGAACGCGGTTGGTGGAGTCGTACTCGTAGCGATTCAGATCGCGGTGGACTCCGATCTTAGCGCCGAACAACGGCGCCTCCGCGTTCAACACACGTGCAGAGCGGTGACGTCTCCTATGCCTTGATCTAGAAAGGAGGGAGGAGAGGTTGAGGGAGAGCTCCGGCAGCACGACGGCATGGTGAAGGTGGAGCTGTGTGGTCTCCGGCAGGGCTTTGCCAAGCACTGCCGAGAATGAGGAGAGGGAGGAGTAGGGATGCACCGAGAGAGGAAGAAACCGCGTGTTTGGAAGCCCCAAAACCCACCACTATATATAGGAGGAGGAGGAAGGAGGGATGCGCCCTAGGGTTTCCACCCTAAGGTGGTGCGGCAGCCACCAGATCCCATCTGGCCGGCGGCCAAGAGGGAGAGGGGTGCGGCTGCCCTAGGGTGGGCCTTAGGGCCCATCTGCCCTAGGGTTTGCCCCTCCTCCCACTTCAGCTGCGCATTGGGCCCTTGTGGGGGGCGCACCAGCCCACCTAGCGGCTGGTTCCCTCCGACTTGTGGCCCATGCAGCCCTCTAGGGCTGGTGGCCCCACTTGGTGGACCCCCGGAACCCTTCCGGTGGTTCCGGTGCGTTACCGGTGACGCCCGAAACATTTCCAGTAACCAAATCCTTACTTCCCATATATCAATCTTTGTCTCCGGACCATTCCGGAACTCCTCGTGATGTCTGGGATCTCATCCGGGACTCCGAACAACCTTCGGTAACCATGTACACTATTTCCCTATAACCCTAGCGTCATCGAACCTTAAGTGTGTAGACCCTACGGGTTCGGGAGACACGTAGACATGACCGAGACACTTATATGGTCAATAACCAACAGCGGGATCTGGATACCCATGTTGGCTCTCACATGCTCCACGATGATCTGCATCGGATGAACCACGATGTCGGGGATTCAATCAATCCCGTATGCAATTCCCTTTGTCTACCGGCATGATACTTGCCCAAGATTCGATCGTCGGTATCCCTATACCTTGTTCAATCTCGTTACCGGCAAGTCTATTTACTCATTTTGTAGCACATCATCTCGTGGCTAACTCCTTAGTCACATTGAGCTCATTATGATGATGTCTTACCGAGTGGGCCCAGAGATACCTCTTCGTCATACGGAGTGACAAATCCCAGTCTAGATTCGTGCCAATCCAATAGACACTTTCAGAGATACCCGTAGTGCACCTATATAGCCACCCAGTTACGTTGTGACGTTTGGCACACCCAAAGCATTCCTACGGTATCCGGGAGTTGCACAATCTCAGGGTCTAAGGAAACGGTACTTGACATTGGAAAAGCTTTAGCAAATGAACTACACGATCTTATGCTATGCTTAGGATCGGGTCTTGTCCATCACATCATTCTCCTAATGATGTGATCCCGTTATCAATGACATCCAATGTCCATGCTCATGAAACCGTGGCCATCTATTGATCAACGATCTAGCCAACTAGAGGCTCACTAGGGACATGTTGTGGCCTATGTATTCACACATGTATTACGGTTTCCGGTTAACACAATTATAGCATGAACAATAGACAATTATCATGAACACGGAAATACAATAATAACCATTTTATTATTGCCTCTAGGGCATATTTCCAATAGCTTGGGTGGCAAGCCACCTTTCCTTCAAGTCGGTTGGATCCTTGGCCACCTATAAATAGAGGGAGGGGACACCCGCCAAGGACTCATGTCCAAAGACAATCGCACCCACGCACACCTTTTGCTCTCTCTCTCTCCCTTCCTTTGTTTTGATCGCTATGCCAAAAGGCTGCTCCACCTCTAGATCTCCAGTTTGTCCTGGACAACGAAGTGCTGCTAAACCACTATTTCAATATGCGTGGATATCTCAAAGGACCCATCTAATTCGATTCTAGATCGACGGATTTTCTAGGCAGAATTCCTGCGGCTAGGAGGTATAACCTAGCTGCGGGAATTGGAAGATCTTCGTCAAAATCTACTTTCTCCTCAACATGCTCTCGTTGGTGAGATTTGTTGATCCTTGCATCTTCATTGTGATCTTCCACGTGATCTTACAGCGGTAATTTTTTTATTCCATATTATGTTCCCCTGTAGAACAGTTACCATGCGCATCGACGCCACAATCCATGGTGTTCTTTAAGCTCATTGACATGCCTAGTCATGCCGTAACTTTCCAACCTCGGTACAGTGCATTGTCTTGCTCGAGCTTCATGTGAGGGTCCAATGAAATTTTGTGCTCTGTCCAAGGTGCTTCACCATGGGTCTTGGGCATCTGCCATCCCTTCTACCGTTGGCTTGGCAACCCTGCCCGGTGTGATGGTGTAGTCTTCTCTGGCTAACCACACAATGCTGCTGCAGGGATGGCTGGCACGGGTGGGAGCTTTTTGAAGCGGGCAGAGCCTACCTGAGCATACTCTCCCTTATGCCAGCTATGTTGCAAACCACACTAACGTCACAACCTCCTCATGCGGCTGGTGTTGGCTCCACAGAGGAAAGGGGGCGTGAGCTACATGGATGTTTCTCTCCTCATGCTAGGGACAACTCATCATCGTTGCTGGTCTTCTCCCCTATGTTACCTACCTCCGAGTGATATTCCATCACTTTTCTTGAGGCTCTGGTGCTATAGATCCTGCCCGAGCTACAACGGCTATGTTTGGGCCATGCTTCGCCTTTGTATTGGAGCATTTGGAGGTGGATCCATCGACAAACTCGTGTGAGGTACATGTTTCACATTTGTCATGTGACCAATTGGAGGTGCCTGAATCCATTATGTCGGCGGTTCCTATGGTCGGTGATATCGTGTTAACGATTCCTCTAGTTAAGGATATCGATTTAGACGGTGTGTAGGTGCCTGCTACTAGGAGCCTCTTGGTTCATGATAAGGACACCAAGAAGTTAAATGACTTTTGAGATTTCCTTCAAATGGGTGGTTGGTCAGCCTTGCTCTCACAAGACAAGTGGCTGCCCCTAAAGGAGAAACCAAGCATGGAGAAAATAAAGAAGAATAAAAGCAAGAAGGGTGGGTCCATCTAGAAGGCGTCTGTGATTACATGATGAAGGGTACCCACTTTTTGTTGTTGTCGATGTGCTCGACACAAGTTTCCTTATGTTGTGGTAAGTGTCGTAAAAAAGACAATACATTTTTTCCTATGGATTTAAATCCTATGAAATTATGTTGAGAATCCTTTCAATCGGAGAGGCTCTTAGTGGTGTGTATGGATGTAAATATGGTTGTTGGAATTGAACCGGAGGATAATTTACGGTGCAAGATCTGGCCAGACCGCTTGGTAGGGTTGCTAACGTGGCCGGAAGTCCTAGATGAGAGGTCACACAAGGGGTTAATACCCAGGTTTGGGCCTCCTGTGAGGAGTAATACCTTATGTCTTGGTTGTTGTTTTTGTTTTTGTTGTTATTCATGATGGGTGTACCTCGTGTGTGGGGTTAAAATGAAGAGTATGAGATGCTATCGAGAGTTGTATCTACCAAGGAGTAGATAGAATGAGAGCCCCGCGACCTCCACCTTATATGCTCGGTGGGGGCAGAGTTTTACATAGAGAGAGATCCAATCTAGTCCGTCGTCGGGATGGTTAGGGACGAAAATGATCTATGTGCACTAGTGAAAAAGTCCCATTTGTCCCGGTTCTAGAGGCCCATCTATCCTGGTTCTGGACCCGAGACTAAAGGGTCAGGACTAAAGCCCATGACCTTTAGTCCCGGTTCGCTTACGAACCGGGACATATGGGGCTACACGTGGCCGCTCCACCGAGCCCAAGCAGGAGGGCCTTTGGTCCCGGTTGGTAACACCAACCGGGACCAAAGAGCGTCCACGCGTGAGCAGCTGAGGAGATGTTTTTTTTGAAAGAGGGGGGTTTGAGGGTTTTGGAGGGTTAATTTAGGGGTTTCATATATTTTTTTAGCTAGCTAATAGAGATAAGTGACCTCTCTTATCTCCGTGCTTGGTCGCGATGCTACGTACTATACGTATAGAGAGAACATATAACACTATTTAATCATCATTTTCGTCAATGAGACATCATATAACAAGTTGGTCGCTAGTCATAATCACAACTCCTCCTCCTCATCATCAACTCTAACACATTGTAGCACATAATAACACATTGTACCTAGGACCTAGTCCTCTCTCATAGGACCTACTCTACCCTCTCTTAGGTACAATATCATAAAACAAGATAGGCTCTGACTCTCCATTATGGAGAATGGAGATCATCCTGTCTCCAATTCTTGGCCTACGCACAATGTTGCTTCCAAGTAGCTCTCTACGATTGACCATACATTTTTTCCAATCTTTGATTGTCATGTCTTCATCGGTATTAGAAATCCGGTATGGACAGGAGTGATGATTAGGCTGACCTGGCCGTGGTGGCCCTAAGCGCATAACAACAATGCGACCTCTCGGAAACATCAGATGAGGCACACAATCCTTCGGGATTTTCTGTTGAAAAACATAGTAATAACTTTATAGTTAGCAATGTAGTTTAGTTTTAGAAGAATTTATGCAAAAGATGCACGGATGTCGTAATAGTAGAAAATTCTTACCATGCAATCTCCATGGATGTTACCGTAGTTCACCATGTGCACTAGTGGCACGTATTGACCATAATGTGGAGGAGTTTGATAATAGCTATTGTAATTCTCAAGATGATTAAGAAATGCGGTAAGATGATCTTTCTCCTTATAAGTTAATTCTGCTTCATCATTGTAGTAGTAGGTTTTGTCTACCATCTTCCGTACATTTTTTGAAGAATGAAAATAAGTTGTCAATGCAAATAAGTTGTCCACTATTTTTAAATAAACAATATAAATTACTTAATAAATATGGTTGAGAAACTCACATAATGGTAGAACTGGAGGCGTTTGCACATCGACCCAGATGTCGATATTACCTTCAATTTCATCTTCCGGACGAATATCAAAGGTGATAAGCATAATAGGCTCAAATGCATAAGCCTTGCATAGTGCTCTCCAACTTTTGCATTCAAAATAGTAGTAGGTGTCTGCATTGTACAATTTTACTACAAAAGTATAACCATGCTCGGTCCTCAAGTGAACTATCTTTACCTCCATAGTTTTTTTAGTATTGAAACCAATCTTATCCAAGACAGCAATTCTTGCATGGCAGGGGATATGCTAGTAGAATAGTAAAAAATTAAAATTAAAAGTTGAAGCAAAAGAAGCAGAAGTCATGCTTAATTACGAAAAAAGACTTGTCGTTGTGACTTACTGTATCCACTTTGAAGGTCTCATCCAACATGATGCTGAAGCGCCTACCATCAACTAGGAAAGACTTGTCACACAGGCCGCGCTCGTCTTTGCAGTATTCGCACACATCGAATTCCCTTTCGTCGTCAGACATTTCCTATGTTCATAGTTGAAACATTTAAACCGATCGAAGAAAACTACGAGAAAACTGATCAACACACAGATCACTATTACTCAATATGCAACAGGTTGATTTTAGGTCTGTCGAGTCTTTCCATCCTAAACTCTCATCTCACGTATATGGGGGCACTCCCTCTGATATTGCGACCGTCGGTGATGGTGGCTCCTCCATTCGTCCCAGAGTGCATTACACCAAAATGTCTAGCACACTGGAATGAAGCAGAAGCGACCCCCACGACAACAGTCGGGATTCTTCCTCTCTCATATTTCGACAGTCGATGATGGTCCCTACTCCTCCTTTCCCTAGTGCATTACAAATATCTAGCACAAGGAAAAGAAGGAGAAGCGACCCTCACGACAACAGTCGAGATTCTTCCTCTCTCTCTCTCATATATATATATATATATATGGTGGACACTCTCCCTCACTAAAAGACACACAAGGAGGCAAAACAGACCTAAAGTCAACCCGTTTCATATATCGAGCAATGACATAGAAAAAATTCCCTATATTTTACCGGAATGACTTGCAAATCACAAATACATTTATAATGAACTCTAATATAATATCACTAATACATTACCTCGAATAATCCAGTTCAAGAATTACGGCACGCTTTGGATCCTAATGCGTGTGTGACTTTCGGTTTGTCGAGGCTTTCCTTAAATAACTCTCATATCTCATGGTGTGTTGGTGCGCACTCTCTCACATTGATACGGTGGTGTATATATGTTGGTGGACACTCTCTCAAATTAATAGTTTGACCATCGGTGATGGACGCCCCGCCTCTTCTCTTCTTGCGTATTATACCGACGAGTATATCACAAAGAAGAGAAGAAAGACGAGGCGCCCCCCACGACAATAGTCAGGATTCCTCCATCAAGAACACACATGAAAGTCACACAAAGAGCAACGACAGACTGAAAGTCACACACACATTATACCGATAAAATATCACAAATACATTAATATTTATAATGAACTCGAATATAATATCACTAATACATCATCCCGAATAATCCAGTTAATGCATCATCAAATATTATCTAATACATCTCGAATATTATCATATAAGATCACTAATACGGATCGAATATCCTAGAATCCAAAGTGGAAGACGGTGAACTCGGTTCACTAGCGGTCTCTGAGTCGCCGATGGTGGACACCCAAATATAAGGAACCATCATGGGACCATAACTCGGGTGAGATCCCTGAAGGATCTGCCAGGTATTGTCAAACCGGGCGTCCAACGCCATTATGTAGCGACGGACGTGCTCGTCCTCCTCCCTGACACGGCGACGTACCACCTCCGCGGGGACCCGCTCCCTCCGCACCAAAAGTGGCCCGCGTGACCGCCACCACAGAAGGTCCGGGTCGATGACGAGACCTAGATTCCTCACCAACCTCCAAGCCCGAGAAGGTAGCACCTCCCACTGCCAGCCCGGCGGAGCCCAGTCCCGGACATGGCGCCTATCAAGCAGGCTCTCGCAGATTACTCGACGACGAGGATGCGGGCCGGGCATCGTTGACATCGATACAAATTCCTATGAGAACATTTTCTTATCGTTTAATCACTAATTTTTCATAAAACCCAAAAAAATTCTGTAATCTAACATACACATACTAATTTTTCCTAAGACTCCTAATACTTAAATAAAACATAAAACAATAAAACATAAACATTCATCACATAAACATAAACATAAACATAAACATTCATCACATAAACATAAACATAAACATAAACATAAACATAAACATAAACATAAACATAAACATAAACATTCATTAAATAAAACATAAATCCACAGAGCAGGGGCGGCGGCGACGGCGACACGGAGGCGACAGGGCGGCGACGCGCAGGCGATGGGGCGGCGACGGAGAGGCGACAGCGACGGGCGGCGACGGGGGACGGCGTCCGGCGGCAGCGACGGCGACGGAGAGCGCGCGAGATTCGGGCAGCCTGACGGCATGGGTGGGGATCTGGCCTTTCGGGGGAGAGAATGGGTCGAAAACTGCTAAGTGTTTGCTTATATACAGGGAGCATTGGTCCCGGTTCATGGCACTAACCGGGACCAATGCCAACCTTTGGTCCTGGTTGGTGCCACCAACCATGACCAAAGCCCTGTTTTCAGCAGCCCAAAGGGCGGGAAACAGGGACCTTTGGTCCTGGTTGGTGGCACCAACCGGGACCAAAGGTGGGCATTGGTCTCGGTTGGTGCCACCAACCGGGACCAATGGTCCCTTTTCGTTAGCCGGCGGGAAACAGGGACCTTTGGTCTCGGTTGGTGCCACCAACCGGAACCAAAGGTTGGTATTAGTCCCGGTTTGTTCCATCAACTGGGACTAAAGGTTGGTGCTGCCTGGGGACAAATGTTTAGTCCCACCTCGCTAGCTGAGAGGGCTCGAGAGTGGTTTATAAGCGCTGATGCGCCAACCCTCTCGAGCTCCTCTCAACTGCAGGCTTACGGGCCTAATCGCACACTCCTCTGCTTGTGGGCCTACTTGTCCTTTTGCGGGCCTAAATCTAGCCCAAATAGCTGTTGGGTTTCTAGTCGTATTCAGGCCGTGGTGGCCCAGGCGTCATTTAAAAAAAATCATATTTTTTATTTTTTTGCTTTATTTATTTTCTTTTGTTTCTACTTATAGTTTTTCAGTGATTCTTTTTGCTTTTAGGTCACAAAATTATAAACTTTCTGTTAGTGCCATTAGTTTTCAAATTTGAATAGTTTAAATTTGAATTCTTTAAAATTTGTGTGAATCACTAGTTTGTGAATAACTTTACTATAAAAATAGATTTTTGAGTGTTCTATTTTCCTCCTATTTCATATTAAAAATTTTAACATTAGATTCAATTTGGTAATTTTTAGGTAATTTTAAATGGTTGTTTAAATCAAAAACAGATTTTGTTATTTTAGTTTCCTACTAAAGTTTCTAACAAAAACATTCTTTACAAAAATTATTTTTGCTATTGAAGAATATTATAGTTCATAAAATAATATTTAAATTTATTATTTTTAGTTCATTGTTTTATAAAAGTTTTTTAGTTGATTCTTTCTGCTATTAGTTCATTCTTTGAGCTAAATGACCCTGAAATTGAAAAGCACTACAAATGAACTCTGAAAAGGTTGGAAGTTGGCATGGTATCATCATTTCACCCACACAGCATGTGCTAAAAAGTTGAGAGGGTTAAGGCAAAAGCTGGATGCACTTCGTGTACAAAACGGACAATCTCTTTCGAAGTATCAGGGTTTCGGACGAAAACTCATCTGTTACAAACGGATTTCATTTTCTTGAACTTATTTGAACTCCAGACTTTTTGTGTGTTAAAAATGCACCATTCAAAGCCACATCTTCAATTTTCAACCCTTTCTGACTTCATTTGTTATTTTTCATGTAGTTATTGATTTTTGAGCTAAATGACCGCGAAATTGAAAAGCACTACAAATGAACTCTGAAAAGGTTGAAAGTTGGCATGGTATAATCATTCCAACCACATAGCATGTGCTACAAAGTTGAGAGGGTTATAGCAAAAGTTGGATGCACTTCGTGTACAAAACGGACAATCTCTTTCGAAGTAATAGGGTTTCGGACGGAAACTCATCTGTTACAAAAGGCATTTCATTTTCTTGAACTTATTTGAACTCTAGACTTTTTGTGTGTTCAAAATGCACCATTCAAAGCCACATCATCAATTTTCAACCCTTTCCGACTTCATTTGTTATTTTTCATGCAGTTATTGATTTTTTGAGCTAAATGGCACTGAAATTGAAAAGCACTACAAATGAACTCTGAAAAGGTTGAAAGTTGGCATGTTATCATCATTTAACCCACATAGCATGTGCTAAAAAGTTGAGAGGGTTACGGCAAAAGCTGGATGCACTTCGTGTACAAAACGGACAGACTCTTTCAAAGTACCAGGGTTTCAGACGGAAACTCATCTGTTACAAAAGGCATTTCCTTTCTTCACATGTAACTCCAGTGATATTCTAGATCAAAGGCATCATCATAATAGTTATGGAGAGAAAGTCTTCACTTTTTCTTCGCTTGTGTCCTTTGCTTATTGCGCCATAACCATGGATAATCTTCATTGTTTAACAGGGTGCTTGAGTCAGCCTTGACTTTGAAGGGAGGAATTTCCTGAAACTTTTCATAATCTTCAAACATGTCTATCTTGCCCTCCAATCCCACGATGTCTCTTTTGCCTGAAAGAACCATGTGACGCTTTGGCTCATCATATGATGTATTCGCTTACTTATCTTTTCTTTTTCTTGGTTTGGTAGACATGTCCTTAACATAGAAAACCTGCACCACATCATTGGCTAGGACGGATGGTTCGTCTGTGTACCCAAGATTGTTGAGATCCACTGTTGTCATTCTGTAATGCGGGTCTACCTGTACCCCGCCTCTTTTAAGATTGATCCATTTGCATCGAAACAAAGGGACCTTCAAATCATGTCCATAGTCAAGTTCCCATATCTCCTCTATGTAACCATAATATGTGTCGACCTTCCCATTGGACGTTGCTGCATCAAAGCGGACACCGCTGTTTTGGTTGGTGCTCCTTTGATCTTGGGCGATCGTGTAAAATGTATTCCCATTTATCTCGTACCCTTTGTAAGTCAATACAGTCAAAGATGGTCTCCTGGCCAATGAGTACAGCTCATCAGAAACAGTGTTGTCACACCTGAGACATGTTTGCAACCAACTATCGAAAGTCTTGAAGTGTTCACATGTAATCCAGTCGTCACACTGCTCTGGGTGTTTGGAGCGTAGAATGTTCTTGTGTTCATCGACATACGGGGTCACTGAGTTAGAATTCTATAGAACTGTGTAATGTGCTTGAGACCAAGAATGCCCGGCCCCACATATTATTGACTTTGCTCCTAGCGTGCCTTTTCCAGTCAGTCTCCCCTCATACCGCGATTGAGGGAGACCAATCTTCTTAAGGTGAGGAATGAATTCAACACAAAACCCAATGACATCCTCTGTTTGATGGCCCATGGAGATGCTTCCTTCTAGCCTAGCGCAGTTACAGACATATTTCTTTAGGACTCCCATGAACCTCTCAAAGGGGAACATATTGTGTAGAAATACAGGGCTAGAATGACAATCTTGTCGACTAGATGAACTAGGACGTGCGTCATGATATTGAAGAAGGATGGTGGGAACACCAGCTCAAAACTAACAAGACTTGCGCCACATCACTCCTTAACCTTGGTAGGATTTCTGGATCGATCACCTTCTGAGAGATTGCATTGAGGAATGCACTTAGCTTCACAATGGCTAATCGAACGTTTTCCAGTAGAAGCCCCCTCAATGCAACCGGAAGTAGTTGCGTCATAGTCATGTGGCTGTCATGAGACTTTAGGTTCTGGAACTTTTTCTCTGCCATATTTATTATTCCCTTTATATTCGACGAGAAGCCAGACGGGACCTTCATACTGAGCAGGCATTCAAAGAAGATTTCCTTCTCTTCTTTGGTAAGAGCATAGCTGGTAGGACCTTCATACTGCTTTGGAGGCATGCCGTCTTTTTCGTGAACACGTTACTGGTCCTCTCGTGCCTCCGGTGTATCTTTTGTCTTACCATACACGCCCAAGAAGCCTAGAAGATTCACGCAAAGATTCTTCATCACGTGCATCACGTCGATTGCAGAGCAGACCTCTAGGTCTTTCTAGTAGGGTAGGTCCCAAAATATGGATTTCTTCTTCCACATGGGTGCGAGTCCCTCAACGTCATTCAGAACAGATAGTCCGTCGGGACCCTTTCCAAAGATTACTTGTAAATCATTGACCATAGCAAGTATGTGATCACCGGTACGGATGGCGGGTTTCTTCTGGTGATCTGCCTTGCCTTTGAAATGCTTGCCTTTCTTTCGACATTGATGGTTGGTCGGAAGAAATCAATGATGCCCTAGGTACACATTCTTCCTGCAATTGTCCAGGTATATACTTTTGATGTCATATAAACAGTGCATGCATGCGTGGTATCCCTTGTTTGTCTGTCCTGAAAGGTTACTGAGAGCAGGCCAATCATTGATGGTTACAAACAGCAATGCATGCAGGTCAAAATCCTCCTGTTTGTGCTCATCCCACACACGTACATTGTTTCCATTCCACAGCTGTAAAAGTTCTTCAACTAATGGCCTTAGGTACACATCAATGTCGTTTCCGGGTTGCTTAGGGCCTTGGATGAGAACTGACATCATAATGAACTTCTGCTTCATGCACAGCCAAGGAGGAAGGTTATAGATACATAGAGTCACGGGCCAGGTGCTGTGATTGCTGCTCTGTTCCCCAAAAGGATTCATGTCATCCACGTTTAAACCAAACCGTACGTTCCTTGCGTCACCTGCAAACTCCTTCCAGTACTTTCTCTCGATTTTTCTCCAATACGACCCGTCAGCGGGTGCTCTCAACTTCCTGTCTTTCTTACGGTCCTCTATGTGCCATCGCATATTCTTGGCCTGCTCTTTGTTTATGAACAAACGTTTCAACCGTGGCATTATAGGAGCATACCACATCACCTTGGCAGCAACCCTCTTCCTGGGGCGCTCATCCTCAACATCACCAGGGTCATCGCGTCTAATCTTATAGCGCAATGCACCGCATACCGGGCATGCGTTCAGTTCCTCGTACTCATCGCAGTACAGGATGCAGTCATTAGGGCATGCATGTATCTTCTGCACCTCCAATCCTAGAGGGCATACGACCTTCTTTGCTGCATACGTACTGTCGGGCAATTCGTTATCCTTTGGAAGCTTCTTCTTCAATATTTTTAGTAGCTTCTCAAATCCTTTGTTAGGTACACCATTCTCTACCTTCCACTGCAGCAATTCCAGTGTGGTACCAAGCTTTGTGTTGCCATCTTCGCAATTGGGGTAAAACCCTTTTTTGTTATCCTCAAACATGCGATCGAACTTCAGCTTCTCCTTTTCACTTTCGCATTGTCTCTTTTGCATCAACAATGACCCGACGAACATCATCATCGGGCACATCGTCTAGTTCCTCTTGATCTTCAGCTTCCCCGCTTGCAGCATTACCGTATTCAGGGGGCACATAGTTGTCATCATCCTCTTCTTCTTCTCCATCTTCCATCATAACCCCTATTTCTCCGTGCTTGGTCCAAACATTATAGTGTGGCATGAAACCCTTCACAAACAGGTGGCTGTGAAGGATTTTCTGGTCAGAGAAAGACTTCAAATTCCCACATGTAGGGCATGGACAACACATAAAACCATTCTACTTGTTTGCCTTGGCCACCAACCGGGACCAATGGTCGTGGGCCAGGAGCGAGGCGCATTGGTCCCGGTTCCATCCATGAACCGTGACCAATGGTCGTGGGCCAGGAGCGAGGCGCATTGGTCCCGGGTTTTTCCTGGAACCGGGAATAAAGGGTCCAGACGAACCGGGACCAATGGTCCATGTGGCCCGGTCGCCCCCCGGGCTCACGAACCGGGACGGTTGCCACCTTTGGTCCCGGTTCGTGAGCGAACCGGGATTAATGGGATTAGGAGGCCCAAACCAATGCCCTGTTTTCTACTAGTGGTGTGTCTATCAACTCTATCCAGTCCTCCAGGCTCGTGACTGTTGCTAGGGGTACATGGGCCCTCGATCCCCTTCGCAGGCCCGTTGTTGGGCTCCCTTTGGAAGGCACCCCCGGCTTATCACATTGTCAACAATACCAATCAACCTACTTTCGGAAATGGGCCATGATACTAAAGATGTTCTTTGATTGTAAATGAAATTGTTGGTTGGAACCCTAATCGCAAGTAACATTGCATGTTTGGATGTGTCTGTTGATGAAGTGACACGTTATCTTCGCCCCATCTCCACCGCACTCACCACATAGCCCATCACCCATCCTAGCTGGTCGTTCGCTGGCACCGCAACCCTCCTCCACCCGACCCATGGTGCTCTACCATGTTGTTTCCCACTCCACGCCACGAGATGGCTTCCTATACTAGACACCCAACCTTACACATCCCCGCCACCCTCACTTAGTCGTCATCTCCCTACCCACATGTATTGTTGCTCCCCTAGTAGTGAAGCGAAGGCATCATCTAATATACCTCCTTGGACCCGACTTTTGTGACGTCTGTTGGGAAACATTGCATGGGAAACAAAAAATTTCCTACGCACACGCAAGATCTATCCATGGTGATGAGCATCTACAAGAGGGAGAGTGGATCTACATACCCTTGTAAATCGCTAAGCGGAAGCGTTAAGAAACACGGTTGATGTAGTTGAACGTCTTCGCGATCCAAATCACCGAGTGTCCCGTGATCCCATAATGATTCATCTCGCAATCCAATCACGATCCGTCCTACGATCCCATCACGATCCGTCTCACGATCTTGACCACGGTCCTTCCGATCTAGCGCCGAACGGACGACACCTCCGTGTTCAACACATGTGCGGCTAGATGACACCTTCACCTCCTCGATCCAGCAAGCGATGGTGAAGTAGTAGATGAGTTTCAGCAGCACAATGGCATGGTAACGGTGGTTGTGAAGAACAATCTCCACAGGGCTTCGCCAAAGCACAACAGAAACTATGACGGAGGATAAACTAGAGGGACGGGGTTGCCGGCACATGGCTTGTGGATTCTAGATGTGTTCCAGGTGCTAGCCCCGCCCCTTTATTTATATGTTGAGCCCTCGGGTCGAAACTTGGAGAAAAATCCTCCTCAAGGTCGGTTTTCCCCGCAAGGCAAGAGTCCTCCTCGGACTCCAGGACCAGACGCCAAGGTCCTCGGCATCTGGCCCCACACGCCAGGGACCCTGGCCTCTGGCCCCTGGCCTCCACAAAACACCTTTTGCACCTTACTAAAGCCTCATGGGCTTTACCCCTTTGCCCAAATAAAGTGTTCATGTACCCCGAACATTTCGGGAAACATCCAAAATTATTTCGGTGAATTCCGGAACCCTTCCAGAGACCAAACACTATTATCCCATATATCAATCTTTACCTCCAGACTATTCCGGAGCTCCTCGTCACGTACAAGATCTCATCTGAGACTCCGAACAACTTTCGATCACCAACAATAACTCAACTATACTTATATCATCACCAAACGTTAAGTGTGTAGACCTACGGGTTCGAGAACTATGCAAACATGACCGAGACACCTCTACGGTCAATAACCAATAGCGGGACCTGGATGCCCATATTGGTTTCTACATATTCTACGAAGATCTTTATCGGTGGAACCTCTATGTCAAGGATCCAGTTAATCTCGTATAATGTTCCCTTTGTTCTTCGGTATGTTACTTGCCTAGGATTCGATCGTCGGTATCTCTATACCTAGTTCAATATCGTTACCGGCAAGTCTCTTTACTCGTTCCGTAATACAAGATCCTATGGGTAACACATTAGTCACTTTGCTTGCAAGTCTGGTTGTGATGTTGCATTATTGAGTGGGCCTCGAGATACATCTCCGTCACACGGAGTAACAAATCCCACTCTTGATCCATGCCAACCCAACGGACACCCTCGGAGATACCTGTAGAGCACCTTTATAGTCACCTAGTTACATTGCGACATTTGATACACACAAGGTACTCCTCCGGTGTCAGTGAGTTGCATGATCTCATGGTCATAGGAACATATACTTGACATGCAGAAAATTGTAGCAATAAACTGACATGATCATATGCTACGTTTATACTTTGGGTATTGTCCATCACATCATTCTCCTAATGATGTGATCCCGTTATCAAATGACATCTCATGTCCATGGCTAGGAAACCTTAACCATCTTTGATCAACGAGCTAGTCTATTAGAGGCATACTAGGGACATGGTGTTGTCTATGTATCCACACATGTATCTGAGTTTCCGATCAATACAATTCTAGCATGGATAATAAACGATTATCATGAACAAGGAAATATGATAATAACTAATTTATTATTGCCTCTAGGGCATATTTCCAACAGTCTCCCACTTGCACTAGAGTCAATAATCTTGCTCACATCACTATGTGATTTTTTTTATGAATCTCACACCCAATGAGTTCTGGGGTTCGATCATGTTTTGCATGTGGAACAGGTTTTAGTCAACGGGTCTATGACATTCAGATCCGTGTGTACTTTGCAAATCTCTATGTCACAGTGTCGACACTCCTACCACGCTCCACTTGGAGCTATTCCAAATGGCTACTCCACTATACGTATCTGGATTGCTACTAAGAGTCATCCGGATTGGCGTTAAAGTTTGCATTGACGTAACCCTTTGTGAAGAACTCTTTATCACCTCCATAATCCAGAAATATTTCCTTAGTCCTCTAGTTACTAAGGATAATTTTGACTGTTGTCCACTGATCCACTCCTAGATCACTCTTGTACCCCTTGATAGACTCATGGCAAGGCACACACAGGTGCGGTACACAACATGGCATACTATATAGAGCCTATGGATAAAGCATAGGGGACGACCTTAGTCCTTTCTCTTTCTTTTGCTGTGGTCGAGCTTTGAGTCTCACTCAACTCAACACCTTACAAATCAGGCAAGAACTCCTTCTTTGACTGAACCATTTTGAACTCTTTCAAAATCTTGTCAAGGTATTTACTCATTGAAAGTCTCATCAAGCATCTTGATCTATCTATATAGATCTTGATGCCTAATAATTAGGTAGCTTTATCAAGGTCTTGCTTTGAAAAACCTTTTTCAAACAACCATTTATACTTTCTAGAAAATTCTACATCATTTCCGATTAATAATATGTCAACCACATATACTTATCAAAAATTCTATAGTGCTCGCACTCACTTTCTTGTAAATACAAGTTTCTTGTAGACTTTGTATAAACCAAAAAACTTTGATCACCTAATCAAAGCGTATATTCCAACTCCGGGATGCTTGCTCCAGCCCATAGAAGGATTGCTGGAGCTTGCACACCTTTTAGCATCCTTAGGACTGACAAAACCTTCTGGTTGTATCACATACAACCTTTCCTCAAGTAAACTGTTAAGGAAATGATACTTTGACATCCATCTGCCATATTTGATAATTGAAAAATGCAGCAACTGCTAACATAATTCCAACAGACTTTTAGCATCGCTAAGGGTGAGAAAGTCTCATCGTAGTCAATTCCTTGAAATTGGCGGAAACTTCTTTGCGATAAGTCAAGGTTTATAAATGGTGACATTCACCATCAACGTTTGTCTTCATCTTAAAGGTCCATTTGTACTCAACGACATGCCGTTCAACGGGTAAGTCTACCAAATTCCATACTTGGTTTTCATACATCGATCCTTTCTCGGATTTCATGGCCTCTCACCATTTGTTGGAATCCGGGCCCATCATAGCTTCTCCATAGTTCGTAGGTTCATCGTTGTCCAACAACATGACCTCTAAGATAGGGTTGCTGTACCACTCAGGAGCAGTACACATCCTTGTCGACCTAAGAGGTTCGATAGTAACTTGATGCAAAGCTTCATGATCATCATCATTAACTTCCTCTTCAAATGACGTAGGCACCAGAGAAACATCTTTCTGCACCATGCTACTCTCTGGTTGAAACAAAGGTTCAACAACCTCATCAAGTTCTATCTTCCTCCCACTCAATTCTTTCGAGAGAAACTCTTTCTCGAGAAAGGACCCGTTTTTAGCAACAAACACTTTGCACTCGGATCTGAGATAGAAGGTATACCCAACTGTTCTTAGGGTATCCTATGAAGTTGCACTTTTCTGCTTTGGGTTCGAGCTTATCAGACATAAGTGTCGCATTCCCAAACTTTGACAAATGACAGCTTAGGTTTCTATCCAACCATAATTCATACGGTGTCATATCAACGGATTTGGATGATACCCTATTTAAAGTGAATGTAGTTGTCTCTAATGCATAACCCAAAAAACGATAGTGGCAAATTGATAAGAGACATCATAGTTCGCACCATATCTAATAGAGCACGACTATGGTGTTTGGACACACCATCACACTATGGTATTCCAGGCGGCATGAGTTGTTAAACAACTTCCACATTGTCTTAAGTTGCATACCAAACTCGTAACTCAGATATTCACCTCTACGATCATATCATATACTCTTTATCTTCTTGTCACGATGATCTCCAACTTCACTCTGAATTTTTTTGAACCTTTCAGATGTTTCAGACTTGTGTTTTGTTAAGTAAACATACACATATCTACTCAAATCATCAGTGAAGCTAAGAAAATAATGATATCCACCGCATGCTACAACACTCACTGGATCACATACATCAACATGTATCATTTCCAATAAGTTACTTACCCGCTCCATCATATTGAAAACAGGGTCTTAGTCATCTTGCCCAAGAGGGATGGTCCGCATGTCTCAACCGATTCGAAATCGAATGATTCCAATGATCCATCAACATGGAGTTTCTTCAACGGTTTATACCAATATGACATTTAGCGGCAGTGCCACAAGTATGTGGTACTATCATTGTTAACTTTGTATCCTTTGGCATCAATGTTATGAACATGTGTATTACTACGATCAAGATTCAATAAACCATTCCCATTGGGTGCATGACCATTGAAGGTATTATTCATGTAAACAGAATAACCATTATTCTCTAACTTAAATGAATAATCATATTGCAATAAACACGATCTAATCATGTTCATGCTCAACGCAAACACCAAATAACATTTATTTAGGTTTACCACTAATCCCGAAGGTAGCGAGAGCGTGCGATGGTGATCACATCAACCTTGGAAACACTTCCAACACACACCGTCACCTCACCCTTAGCTAGCCTCCGTTTATTCTGTAGATTTTATTTTGAGTTACTAACATTTATCAACCAAACCGGTATCTAATACCCAGGTGCTACTAGGAGTAATAGCAAGGTACACATCAATAACATGTATATCAAATATACTTCTGTTGATGTTGCCAATCTTCTTATCTACCAAGTAACTAGGGTTGTTCCGCTTCAACGATCGTTCTCCTCATAATAGAAGCACTTAGTCTCGGGTTTGGGTTCAACCTTGAGTTTCTTCAATAGAGCGACAACTGGCTTGCCATTCCTGAAGTTTCCCTCCTAGCCCTTGCCCTTCTCAAAACCAGTGATTTCACTAACCATCAACACTTGACGCTCCTTCTTGATTTCTACCTCCGCGGTGTCAAACATCGCGAATAGCTCAGGGATCATCATTTCCATCCCTGGTATTTTCATATCTCATCACAAAGCTCTAGTAGCTTGGTGATAGTGACATTGAGAAACATATCAATCACTATCTTATCTAGAAGATCAACTCCCACTCGATTCCAGCGATTGTAGCACCCAGACAATCTGAGCGCATGCTCAACGATTGAGCTATTCTCCTTCATCTTGCAGGCAAAGAATCTTGTTGGAGATCTCATATCTCGCAACACGGGCATGAGCCTGAGATCCCAATTTTAGCTCTTAGAACATCTCATATGTTCCGTGACGTTCAAAACATATTGGAGCCTCAATTCTAAGCCGTAATGCATGACACACTGAACTATTAAGTAGTCATCGAAATGTGCCTGTTAGATCTTCACAACATCTACGGACTACGCTAGAGGGGGTGGCGCATCGAGCGGTGCATTAAGGACATAAGCCTTCTGTGCAGCAATGAGGACAATCCTCAGATCACGGACCTAGTCCGCATTATTGCTATCATCATCTTTCAACTCTATTTCTCTAGGAACATATAAAAAATCAAGGGAGCTACAGCACAAGCTAGTAATCTACAACATAATTTGCAAAGACATTTTGATCATGTTCATGATAATGAGTATAGTTAATCATATTACTTAAAAACTCCCACTCAAATTTACATCCCTCCGGTCATTCGAGTGTCACATGATCCAAATCCACCAACTCAAGTCCGATCATCATGTGAGTTGAGGTGGTTTCAATGGTGAACATCTTCATGTTGATCATATCTACTATATGACTCATGTTCGACCTTTCGGTCTCTTGTGTTCCGAGGCCATGTTTGTACATGCTAGGCTCGTCAAGTTTAACTTGAGTGTTCTGCATGTGCAACATTGGCTTGCACCCGTTGTATGTGAACGTGGAGTCTATCACACCCGATCATCACGTGGTGTCTCGACATGACGAACTTTCGCAACGGTGCACACTCGAGGAGAACACAATTTATCTTGAGATTTAAGTGAGGGATCACCTTATAATGATACCGTCGTTCGAAGCAAAACAAGGTGCATAAAAGGATTAACATCATATGCAAATCATAAGTGACATGATATGGCCATGAACTTGTGCTTTTGATGTCCATCCTTAAAGCACCGGCATGATCTCCATAGTCACTGGAATGACACCATGATATCCATCATCTTGATCTCCATCAACGTGTCGCCATCGGGGTTGTCGCGCCGACTGTTGCTTCCATGACTATTGCTAACTCATATCGATAAAGTAAAGCAAAATGACAAAAATAATTATAGACAACCATATGGCTCCTGCCGGTTGCCGTACTCGTCGACATGCAAGTCGTGATATTCTATACAATACATGATCATCTCATACATCACATATATCTCATCATGTAATTGGCCATATAACATCACAACATACCCTACAAAAACAAGTTAGACGTCCTCTAATTGTTGTTACAAGTTTTACGTGGCTGCTACAGGTATCTAGCAAGAACAATTCTCACCTACGCAAAAACCACAACGGTGATACATACGTTGCTTTTCAACCTTCTCACGGACCGCCTTTGTCGAATCCGATCCAACTAAAGTGGGAGAAACAGACACCCGCCAGCCATCTTTGTGCAACGAAGTTACAACCAGTTTCTCGTAAGCGTACGAGTAAGGTTAGTCCGGGCCGCTTCATCCCACAATACCGCTAAACCAAAACACGACCAAGGGAGGAAGCAATCTAAGCATCAGCGCCCACAAACTCCTTTGTGTTCTACTCGAGATCTCATCTACACATCAACCTGGCTCATGATGCCACAGTTGGGGAACGTTGCATGGGAAACAAAAAATTTCCTACGCACACGCAAGATCTATCCATGGTGATGAGCATCTACGAGAGGGAGAGTAGATCTACATACCCTTGTAGATCGCTAAGTGGAAGCGTTAGGAAACACGGTTGATGTAGTTGAACGTCTTTGCGATTCAAATCGCCGAGCATCCCGCGATCCCATCATGATCCATCTCGCGATCCAATCACGATCCGTCCCGCGATCCCACCACAATCCGTCTCACGATCTTGATCACAGTCCTTCCGATCTAGCGCCGAACGGATGGCACCTCTGCGTTCAACACACGTGCGGCTTGATGACGCCTTCACCTCCTCGATCCAGCGAGCGATGGTGAAGTAGTAGATGAGTTCCGGCAGCACAACGGTGTGGTGACGGTGGTGGTGAAGAACAATCTCCGCAGGGCTTCGCCAAGCACAATGGAAACTATGACGGAGGATAAACTAGAGGGAAGGGGTTTTCGGCACACGGCTTGGGGATTCTAGATGTGTTCCAGGTGCTAGCCCCGCCCCTTTGTCTATATGCTGAGCCATGGGGTCGAAACTTGGAGAAAAATCCTCCTGAAGGTCGGTTTGCCCGCAAGGCAAGAGTCCTCCTCGGATTCCAGGACCAGACGCCAAGGTCCTCGGCGTCTGGCCCTAGATGCCAGGGAGCCTGGCCTCCGCAAAACACCTTTTGCACCTTCCTAAAGCCTCATGGGCTTTACCCCTTGGCCCAAATAAAGTGTTCTTGTACCCCAAACATTTCGGGAAACATCCGAAACTATTCCGGTGAATTCTGGAACCCTTCCGGAGACCAAACACTATTATCCAATATATCAATCTTTACCTCCAGACTATTCTGAAGCTCCTCGTCACGTACAGGATCTCATCCAGGACTCCGAAAAACTTTCGATAACCAACAATAACTCAACTATGCAGACATGACCGAGACACCTCTACGGTCAATAACCAATAGCGGGACCAGGATGCCCATATTGGTTCCTACATATTCTACGAAGTTCTTTATCGGTTGAACCTCTATGTCAAGGATTCGGTTAATCCCGTATATTGTTCCCTTTGTTCTTCGGTATGTTACTTGCCCGAGATTCGATCATCGGTATCTCTATACCTAGTTCAATCTAATTACCAGCAAGTCTCTTTACTCGTTCCGTGATACAAGATCCTGTGGCTAACACATTAGTCACTTTTCTTGGAAGGCTTGTTGTGATGTTGCATTACCGAGTGGGCCCCGAGATACCTCTCCGTCACACGGAGTAACAAATCCTAGTCTTGATCCATGCCAACCCAACAGACACCCTCGAAGATACCTGTAGAGCACCTTTATAGTCACGTTGCGACGTTTGATACACACAAGGTACTTCTTCGGTGTCAGTGAGTTGCATGATCTCATGGTCATAGGAACATATACTTGACATGCACAAAACTGTAGCAATAAACTGACACGATCATATGCTACGTTTATAGTTTGGGTCTTGTCCATCACATCATTCTCCTAATGATGTGATCCCGTTATCAAATGACATCTCATGTCTATGGCTAGGAAACCTTAACCATCATTGATCAACGAGCTAGTCTATTAGAGGCATACTAGGGACATGGTGTTGTCTATGTATCCACACATGTATCTAAGTTTCCGATCAATACAATTCTAGCATGGATAATAAAGGATTATCATGAAGAAGGAAATATGACAATAACTAATTTATTATTGCCTCTAGGGCATATTTCCAACAACGTCCTCATGCATTGATACTCCCACTTCATAGTCCACGAGGTTGCAAGTGACAACACCCTCGTCCCCATCACCTCCTTCGGCTTCCCCGCAGAGCTTCTAACGTATGTGGATGAGAAGACAAAGAGGTGGGTCACGACAGTCATGGAGCAGATATGTAAAGTGGTGACGACGACTGGCGGGGAACTCTGGCGGTGGTGGTGGTTGGGGGAAGCCTCCGGGGTGGTATCTAGAGAGCAAAGCAACATGTGGGATGAGGGAAATTGGTGGGTGTATTGGTGTCGTTGACTCGGCCTGCTCAAAGATGACATGGCCATCGTCTTGCCTAGATGGTTGTACTAGGGTGTCATACCCTAATCATCTAGCTTGAACGCAATCGCTCAAGAACACCCCTATAGGCTAGAGGTCCTACCATCTTAGTCGATTGTGTGTTGTGTTCAGTTATAGACTTGTAGTAAGGTCTTGACGATGCCATTCTTTTTATTTGCATGTTTCATTTGATATGTATGTTTTTTTTCAGGTTGCTTACCACATTGACCATGTGGTCATTTGATATGTATGTTGATGGTGATAAACCTTTCACATGAACCTCACATCTTCCATTGACATTTGACTTCCATTGGGGTGTTCTCTGCCAAGTCCATGGACTAGGACACTATGAATACTAGATCCGTATTTTGTCACAACAAACATAAAAAACTAAGGTTTTACTAAAAGTTAAAATATCTATATTGTTGCTTTATCATGGGGTTATTTTCATAATCAATAATCTGACAAAACATAGATACATGATTTAAGAAATGATGCTTTTGTAACCAAGAGGAAAAAAATCAACATATTTTTTCTCATGCCCTTTTCCCACCTTCCTATGACTTGCGGCCCATGCAACTTTTAACCCCGCCCCACCTGCGAGCATAATGAATTTGTTCAGGAACTTGTTAGCCGAGTTCATCCAAAATTTAAGGCACATATCCGGATGGGAGTGTGTAAATAACGAAGAGGGTCAATTCAAAACAAAGGGACACAAGATTTTAACGTGCAAACCCCCTCTAATGCAAAGGAAAAAAACTTAGCCAACGAAACTTCACTATATCAAAAAAAGTTACAAATGTCAAAGATTTACATTGATCAGCTTATCTCATGCGACGGTTTACACTCCCGTATCCGTAGGCGTCCCTGGCATGGGGCGACACGTTATGGACTGACTTCAGACTCCGTTATGGACTTATGGTCCAAGCCTCCCGACGAAGGGTCTTTACTCTGCTTCATAAGAAGTTATTCTTTATAGAAGTTTGGATCCCAACTTAACCGACAATATGAAAATTGCCACGACGTTTATTTTCTTAAAAGAACCAAATCTTCAAATGTTTATGTAGATTATCTTTCAACCTATATGACATCCTTGGCAATGTGTGAAGGATCAAACACAAGCGGATCATGTGTACAGCCGTCGGTAGATTTATTAAGCGGTTTGGATGACAATCTAGGGATTTCGGCGTCGGGATTCATTCTACAATTTCAAGGAAATCAGACTTCGCCCGTAATATGATGCTACGTATGGTATGCATAACACACGCGCCCGTGCCGTGCGCCCCGGCGTCACGGCCTCGGGTTGTTCCCTTTTTGTTGCTCGTAATTATGGGCGCCCCCCTTGTCTTGAGCGCCCACCTGTGCTGTACCGGCCGCCCCCGTCCCCATTTACAATTCAACATTTGTTCGTACTCGCGCGACCTCGCTCGGTCCCCGTCTCTCCCGAGCATCTCGTCTCGTATCCATACAATGCACCTCACCTCAGAGCGACTCGATCCGGGCAAGCTAGCGAGCCCGAGCCACGCACAGGCACAGCGGACCGGAGAGCAGCTCTGCAGTTCGTTTGGTGGCGCGCCTTTACTACCGACGTTTTAATTGCCCCTGCCCGCCTGCCTCGCTCGCTATCTCTCGCTCGGGTGCTCCCGCTGCGGCGCCCCAGCCTGCTCCTACCATAACTAATGCGCGCTCCGCGGTGACTCACCGACGACGCGCGCATTCACGCCCCAGCTACCACCGCGAGATGGGGGAGAGGAGGAGGCGTGCCAGCGCCGTTGCCGGCGGGGACGGCCAACGGGGCGAGGAGAAGGCCGCGGCACCGGCGCCGGCGCCTGCACCGACGGTGTGGTTCGCGCTCAAGAAGTCGCTGCAGTGCCGCTCCCAGTCGTCGGAGGTGCACGTGCCCAAGCCCAAGGCCAGCTCCAGCTCCAGCGCCGGGCACCTGTCGTCCATCGTGACCAAGCGCGCGGCGCGGTCTGGGTGCTCGCGCTCCATAGCCAACCTGCGGGACGTCATCCACGGGAGCAAGCGCCACCCGGGCCAGCCGCCGAGCTGCAGCCCGCGGTCCATCGGCAGCAGCGAGTTCCTCAACCCCATCGCGCACGAGGTGGTGCTCAGCACCAACTCCCGCTGCGAGCTCAAGATCACGGGCTTCGGCGGCTGCGGCGGCCTCGGGTCGGCGGGGGGAGGAGGAGGAGCGCCCGCGCACGACGCGGAGGGCGGCGACGGCGGCGGCGTCGTGTCTTCGTTCGTGGGCACGCTCCGCCCCGGCACGCCGGGGCCCGGCTGGAGCCACGGCCTGCAGTACAGCGGGTCGTGCCGGGCGGGCAGCATGCGGTGCACGCCGCCGAGGTCGCCCAACCCGCTGCTGGACAGGGACGGCGCCGCCGCGGCCACGGCCCACCGGGCGTCCTGCGAGGCCGACGCCGCCAAGGTCGGCGGCAAGGGCTCCGGCGGCCTCAGCTGCCACAGGTGCACCGAGCAGTTCAGCAAATGGGAGGCGCTGGAGGCGCACCACCTATCCAAACACGCAGGTGAGGATGACATCCGCACTGCATTGCATAGCTTTTGTTGTTGGTGGTGGTACTGGTTCAGATCGACCCGGACACCCGGTCGGTAGATCTTCACGGTAGTACGTACTAGGAATGTTACTCCAATCCTTTTCGCATTTCAGTAGTAGTCGGTTAAAAACATACACACCACTTTTTGCAATCAATATACACTTGTGGACTCAGGATAGCGCCACTTCAATTAGTGCCATTTCTCTAGTAGCTCAAAAGTTACTACATGAGTACATGGCTTTAGCTGGCATAGGTTGCAGTTTTCAGGTTCACAGTTTCACCGCTAGGCTTCTCCAGATACCATCTGTTTTTCACTCTTTTACGCTTTCGATTTCGACTTTCACAAATCACAATAACTGCCACCATGTGGGTGGAGATTCTGCGAGATCTTTCACCCCATGTTGTAGCCTACAATCACTCCCATGTTTTCTGCATCCATTATGATGCATGGCGCCCATGGAACAAACATTCACAGTGCAGTATTAGCAGTAGACATCATTGCCTGCCTCATGCTCACTAGGCTATTCATGTCTAATGGTGTTTGGGTGTCAGTGACGGAGCTGGTGGAGGGGGACTCGTCGCGGAAGATCGTGGAGATCATCTGCCGGACGAGCCTGCTCAAGTCGGAGAGCAGCTGCGTGCGGATCGAGCGCGTGTTCAAGGTGCACAACACGCAGCGGACGCTGGCCCGCTTCGAGGAGTACCGGGAGGCGGTGAAGCTCAAGGCGAGCAAGCTGCCCAAGAAGCACCCGCGCTGCCTCGCCGACGGCAACGAGCTGCTGCGCTTCCACGGCGCCACGCTCTCGTGCGCCCTCGGCTCCGCCGGCGCCAGCAGCCTCTGCGCCTCCGACAAGTGCGCCGTCTGCCGCATCATCCGCCACGGCTTCTCCTCCTCCTCGTCCAACTCCAAGAAGGACGGCAAGGCCGGCTCCGGCGTCGGCGTCTTCACCACGTCCACCAGCGGCCGGGCCTTCGAGTCCGCCGACGAGGAGGACGACCCGGCGGAGGCCGGCGGCCCGCGCAGGGCGCTGCTGGTGTGCAGGGTGATCGCCGGCAGGGTGCACAAGCCGCTGGAGAACGTGAGGGAGTTCGTGGGGCAGACCGGGTTCGACTCGCTGGCCGGCAAGGTCGGGCCCTACGCCAACATCGAGGAGCTCTACCTGCTGAACCCGAGGGCGCTGCTCCCGTGCTTCGTGGTCATCTGCAAGCCTTGATCCATCCATCCCATTCCCGCGCTAACCGAGCGCTCAAATTAACCATTCTTTTGCTCTCTCGGTTGCCACTCTGTTAACGCTTGCACGGGCCATGACGCGGCGCGGCTGCCTGCTAGTAGTAGTATCGGCCAGATGCGTTTGTCCATATTCCTGTGAATGTACGTGAATGCCTTCACGTGTAGGAGCTGATCGCTTCACCGTTTTCCTTTTCCTGGTGGTCACTACGCACGCAGTGCTATTTGCTACACGACGTCGACGGAAACCAACGATTGCTTCTGTCACGTGCTCCGTTTTCTTGATAGCAGGAGCGCTTTACATGCGTGCTCATCTGGCTACTTGCGTTGTGTACCCTCGTTGCATGGACACCTGAACAAATTTTACAGGTAGCATAGCAGAGCATCAAGATTCAGTAGAGGTAAAAAGTGCCCATGTTTCGAACTTCTAAGGTTAATGCACCTTCCTGGTTTGTGCAAGTGCAGTACTCCTACTAGCCCACCTAAAGCAGAGAGAGACGTAGAATTGCATTTTCAAATGTTTGTCTGACTTCTCCGTAGTCGCCTTCGAATAGATTCGATTCCATGCATGCACATTTTTCAAACCCTGCTCCAATACCTCGCATTGAATGTGCTCTGACTTTCGCATTTGTCATAGTCGTAGGGACTCCGTTTGCCCGTTTCAAAATTCGTTCGGCGGCCCTCACTCTCATCTCATGGATCGCCACTTAGCCAGCTACTGACTCCTCCGCTTTCAAAATTGTGCTGCCAACACCACTGAGCAAACCCTATCATTTGCCAAGCCGCAGCGATGACACCCCACGTCCTCCTCTCTCTCTCTCTCTTTCTCTCTCTCTGCGTCCAGATCGCTACCGGCCATCTGAGCCGACCATCAATGCTCTTTTCCGCCAAGGCGCATGTAGCCACAGTGCAGATCAGAGGGTGACACGATGGACCAGCCAGGTTGCAGCAGCGCCATGTACAACTGTATTCGTTCCCTGTTTACCATCGGTTTGCTAAAACGCGAGAAAGTTCGTCTGCCATTGGCGGTGCTCGTTTTTAAAGTTACAGCACCGCTGAAAAGTTCATGTGGGAAGAAGAGGCTCCCTCACTTGCCTAGCAATATCGGTAAGTCTATTCCTTCCATTCCACAATGTAACGCGTCCGCGCTTTTTCAAATCTAATTTTGATCATAAATTTAATTGACGAGACCGATTACAACGAGAATAAAAATTATATCGTGAAATTCGTATTCGATGGTATAATTTTTACTTCCGCCGCAATTGATCTCATTGGTTAAATTCATAATTAAAATTAAAACTTAAAAGTCAAAGACGCACTATATTATGAAATGGAGGGATGAAACGGAGTGAGTACTGGTACCTGAAACGAAGATCTCGTGTTCTGTGTCAGTGCAGTTTAATCGAGATGGGATCTTCAGACCATACCGTCACGCCGTTCCACGGAGTGCCGTGTCTTGGAGAGGCGCCAACTTTTTGGCATGGCATGGCACTAATCTCTGTTCCTTCCTTTGACCATGAACTGGCATGCATACGCATTGACTGCACGCACGCACGGACGGACGCCCGCCTACAATTCCGTGTGTTCCTCTGACCTGCGCCTTTCCTCTCCGCGTCTCTTGCGCGCTAATCACGTCGGTGTCTGGTTTGGCACACCTTGACGAATTTCTGGGGTTATATAGCCGGCCTAGCCATCTTTGTTTACTCGACTCTTCCCCTTGCCTAACCGCATGAGCATTGACTGATTCAGCACGCACCGTGAGTAAAACCTTGTTGGTTGCTAAGGTGGTGTCAGGGCATGCTCGTAAATTTGTTTCGACATCCGACCACAAACAGGAAGATCAGTCCACGAACAAAGATGTAGGAGACGGTCATTCATTCAATGTTGTCTGCATACATTTTAATCAATGTTTGTTTTAACTAACCAAACAAAATTCATGCAAACACGACGAATTTTATCAAAGTTTGAAAAAAAAACATATATATTATTCGTACATAGCATGCAAACAAGTATAGTACAACAATAGTTCAAATTCAACGAGATTAACCGGATATTCAACAAGGTACAATACATGTACATAAATGGTCGTTTTTCTATCCCGTGGTAAATCATGGCAGCCGCGTGCCGGCTACACAATGTGAATAACAACATCGAACAAATAAACGAATCAATCAACAAGTTGAACAAGAAAAAGCAAATCTTATGAGCACCTTGCCTTCAGCATATCATTTATGCCACACAACTTGATGATAGAGATCTGGATGGCGTACCATCGATACGATAATGATCTCCCATTGCGATTGACTTTGGTACAATCTTTGCCTGTGGTTGTAAATAAGAGAATGGATTTTTATAGAGCAAGGTTGTTATTCCAAGAAGAGTTAATACAAAAAAGTACCACTTGACCAAATTGAGTGATGTTTGTAGGCCTAAGGATATGGGAGGCCTGAACATACAACACTTGAAATTAATGAACAAAGCTTTATTTTGTAAGTGGTGGTGGAATCTTTATAATACAGAAGGTATGTGGCATGACCTGATCTAGAACAAATACCAAAGAAATGGTTGCTTGCCTGTGATGAGACATAGACAGGGGGACTCTCAAATTTGGTCTAACATATTCAAACACAAAGAAATTTTATTTTCCTTGTGTAAATTTGTAGTGGGCAATGGAAAAAATGTCATGTTTGGGGAAATTGATGGGTATGACCAAACTCTTTACAGAAAAGGTTTTCCTAGACTCTATAATATCTATGTTGATAAGAAAATAAGTTTTGGCAGATGTTTTTGACCAAGGTTTACAAAATGTTAGATTCAGGAAGAACACTACATGGGGAATCCCTAGAATGGATAATGTAAAAGGCGCTTGTGAAACTGTGGTTTTAAATGAACAAAGATATGTGATCAAATGGTCATTGACAAAAAATGGTGAATATATAGTTAAATCCTGTTATAGATTCATGATACAGACTGATTACAAATACCCACACAATTTTTTGTGGAAGGTCAAAACGCCCCCACGTGTTAAGGTATTTATGTGGTTGGCCTTAAAAAACATCATCCTTATCAAAGATAATCTTTTGCGTAGGGGGTGGACCGGGGATAATAAATGTTCCTTTTGTGGGAGAGAAGAATACATAAATCATATTTTCTTCCATTGCTCTATTGATAAAATTTTGTGGAACATTATGAAATGTGCGTTTAACATGCTTAATATCCCACGTAACATGAAGGATCTATTTGATTCTTGGATTTTTTTAAACAAGAATGATAAAAGCTTGACATTAGTTGGTATTTCTGCTATATTTTGGACCTTGTGGAAATTGAGAAACAGATTGATTTTTGATAACCCTTGGTTACTGATCCCTGTGTTCCTGTTAATATGATCTTGAATTTTTTGCATGAATAAAATGTTTTGCAGACAAACCAAGAATAAACAAGGCAAATCATGGCGGACGTAAAGACAGGTTGAGCAGGTAGAAGAGGAAGTCTTCAAGGCTGCGCACAGATGGAGAGCTGGGACTGGAATGATTGGGAACTGAGAGATGCCACTACATCCGTTGAAGACAGCTCGTGAAGATGGATTCTTGCATGTTTCCTTGCTCTAGCGCTGTCTACCCCGTTTAGATATGAAACGGAGGCAAAGATTGCCTCATCCATTAATTAAGCAGAAGAGAATTGCCTAGTTGATTAAGGAAAAACAGGCAAAAACCAAAACAAGGGTCAAGCTCACTCCCAAGACCGCAACACACAAGGCAAAAGCCCACCCTCGACGACATGTCAAACATCACAACAAACGCCAACCAATCAAAGCACACACCAACGGGGGACCCGTTCCACCGATCAAGCAGACCTTCCATCACTGTCGAAAAGAAGAAGTCATGACTGCTAAGGGAGGAGCAGACCCGAGACTCACCGACAGAGATGAAAAGGAAAGCACTCAATAGCCCTGCGATAGCTGCAACAACCGACATGCCGACGACTAGCACCGATGACAACCATGTAACCCACACGAAACGAGGTCCATGCCCTCGAAGCTGCAAATCTCTCGTGGCCGCCGCCTCGACATCCACTGCTCTGCCACGCCCTGCGCACTCAACCAACACCGCCTTCCGGGGCCTCCGCCCCGACTTGCCACCGCTCTCCCTCGAGCAGCAACGCCGCACGATACAACTACATGCAGCCCACGCTGCTCAAGATAGTCGCACGTAGACCACGAACGCCGCACCATATCCGGGGCCGCCGCCCCGACATGCCATCCAACCGCCCCCGCTGGGACGCGTCGGCCGAGCCGACAACCCAAGCCATGCCGACAAACAACCCTACCTCATGGAGTTGCCGCCGCATCACTACCCGAGGCCGCCGCCTCGGCACTCAAAAGAAGATCCCGGAGCCACCGCCTCAACATACACCGCCCTTGGTAACGGAAGAGCCTCGTACGACATCAAAAGGCTGACCCTCCAAGGCGATGCCTCCAAGAAGGTTACGACATAAACGCCACCGCCCACTCCAGAAAACTGAAGTTTAAGTTCTCACACGAAGAACCCAAGCACATGAAAGGATAGGAAGAGCTCTGCGATGACGCCTCCAAGAAGGTCACGGTGCCCACAGGCGCCGACGTCGTCAAAAGATTTCGCTCGAGTCCCTCATCCCCTTAGAGTGAGTTTCTAGGTCTGGGCTCGCAAGGATAACTAGGCCATCCGAGCCAAGCACGTTGTGTAGGGAACCTCCGCCGTCAGTCACCATAGCCCTCGCGCGACGACCAACTGCAGCACCTCATGCTATAGAGAAATGACGCGGTTGCCGGGGTCAGATATGAGTACATTGCTTCAAATCCACCATCATAGCCGCTGCAACAGCCCATGCCGTAGCAGCCATCGATCCGGGGCCGCTGCCCTGGCGTCCTTGAACTGTCACCCACAGGCACCAGCTGCCCCGCTGCAGATCCGCGAAACCAGAACAACGTCGTCGATCTACAGAGTGCCACAACCACACCTCCCGTCGCGAAGACACACACCGCCGCCCATCTGTCCTCCCTCACGCATGCGACGCGCCAGATCCGTGCCCGCCTGGCCGCCTCGCACCTCTGCCGCAGATCAGTGCACCCAGCCGGCCAGAGCACCTCCGCGCCTCACTATGCCTGCGCACAGGCCAGATCCGCCTGCACCCCAGCCGTACATGCACACGCACGCACCAGCGCGCCATGCCATCGTCAGCTCGCTCGCACAGCCCAGATCCGCCCGTACCCCGGCCGGACCCACGCCCAAAGTCACCAGCGCACCCATGTCGCCGCCAACTCGCTCGCACAGTTTTGGACGCACCCTGGCCGGACCGGCGCTCGAGCGCATCAGCTTGTCCGCTCCTACTCGACCGGACTGCCGCGTCGGACACACGCCTCGCAGGGGAGAAGAAAAAGTCCCCGTCGCCGCCGCCGTTGCCTGGGCTTTGTCCGACGGCGCCCTTCGATGACGGCAGGGGGAGGAGGGCTGGCGGGTTACAGAGGTTCGCCGACGGCTAGGATTGGCTCCCGGGCCGCCCACGCTGGGAGCGACACGGGAGTTGGGTTGCCTTCGGAAATTGAGAGACAACAGGCGGAGTTTTTCTGCCCCGTTTACATATTTTCTTGGAACTTACTGAATCTAGTAGTATGTGGAACTTCGTTTATGCTTCCTCTGCGACTCTAGGCTGGCATGTAATTTGTAATTTGATCGTTGCAGGAGACCGCTCGATGAACCGATACATACCTGTGTTGAATGGCACAACACCTCCAGACAACACGGTTCGAACGTATGTGAACAGCTTAAGAGTTAGCGTTGGAGATGCCCTTATATGTGGTTAGGACATTTTTTTGGTTTGGAACATCTTTTTCGCATGGTTTTCATCACTTTTCACCGAATATTGATTTCCATATTATATTCTCCCTACGGAAATGAGCATTCGGACAAAACCGATAAAAATCATGCGAAAAAGATGTTTCAAAGTTTCAAAAAAATCTTAAAGAAACTACATGATGTTAAGAAGCTGATGTTCTATTGCCATGCAAAAAAGAAATCAAGTTTCACAAACTACAAGATGTGAGCTATGATAATAACATATTCAACAACGTATAGTGCCAAACAATAACATCACTATTCGGGGCTGATTTTTTTTTCATAGTTCACATCTCATATTGTGTTTAACTTAAAGTTTGCATGGCAATAAAATATGGAGGCGTCTAGTGGACGCGTGAGCGCTAGGGAGGTCACCCAAGTGGCCGACTAAAATGAAAATTACCCGTCCCCTCTGTTGGGGAACGTTGCATGGGAAACAAAAATTTTCCTACGTTTACGTAAGACCTATCCATGGTGATGAGCATCTACGAGAGGGAGAGTGGATCTACGTACCCTTGTAGATTGCTAAGCGGGAAGCGTTAAGAAACGCGGTTGGTGTAGTCGAACGTCTTCGCGATCCAAATCGCCGAGCGTACCGCGATCCAATCACAATCCGTCCCGCGATCCAATCACGATATGTCCCACGAAATTGATCATGATCCGTCCCGCGAACTTGATCACAGTCCTTCCGATCTAGCGCCGAACGGACGACACCTACGCGTTCATCATACGTACGGCTTGATGACGATCTCCACCGTCTTGATCCAGCAAGAGGGAGCGGAGAGGGAGAAGAGTTCTCCAACAGCGTGATGGAGCTCCGGAGATGGTGGTGGAGCTATTCCGGCAGGGCTTCGCCTAAGCACTGCAGAAATCCGATCTAGAGGAGAAACTATGCACTGGAGGAACGGGCAGCACGTGGCTAAAATTCTGTGCAAAAACCCCCAAACCCACCAGTATATATGGGAGGAAGGGAGGAGAGGCTTGGCGCAAGGGCCAAGCCTCCTTTGGTTCGGCCGAAGTGGGGAGGAGAGGAGGACTCCTCCTCTAATCCTAGTAGGACTAGGATTCCTCCTTTTTGGCCTTTTTTCCACCTTTTTCCCTTTAGGTTTTTCTTCCCAGCCGCATGGGCCTTGTGTGGGACTTTCACCATCCCACAAAAGGCTGGTAATTATTCTCCCACAGCCCATGAAGCCTCTAGGGTCGAAATACCCCTCCCGGCGGTCTCCCGGTACACTACCGGCACTCCCGGTACATTACCGATTAGCCCGAAACTTTTCCGGAGACCAAAACAGGACTTCCTATATATCAATATTTACCTCCGTACCATTCCGGAGCTCCTCCTGACATCCGGGAACTCATCCGGGACTCCGAACAACCTTCGGTCACTACCATACATAACTCTATACTACCAAAACGTCACCGAACCTTAAGTGTGCAGACCCTGCGGGTTCGAGAACTATGTAGACATGACCGAGACACCTCTACGGCCAATAACCAATAGCGGGACCTGGATGCCCATATTGGTTCCTACATATTCTATGAAAATCTTTATCGGTCAAACCTCTATGTCAAGGATTCAGTTAATCCCGTACGATGTTCCCTTTGTTCTTCGGTATGTTACTTGTCCGAGATTCGATCGTCGGTATCTCCATACCTAGTTCAACCTCATTACTAGCAAGTCTCTTTACTCGTTCCGTAATACAAGATCCCATGACTAACACTTAGTCACATTGCTTGCAAGGCTTATTGTGATGTTGTATTACCGAGTGGGCCCTGAGATACCTCTCCGTCACACGGAGTAACAAATCCCAGTCTTGATCCATGCCAACTCAACAGACATCCTCGGAGATACCTATAGAGCACCTTTATAGTCACCTAGTTACATTGCGACGTTTGATACACACAAGGCACTCCTTCGGTATCCGTGAGTTGCATGATCTCATGGTCATAGGAACATATACTTGACATGCAGAAAACAGTAGCAATAAACTGACACGATCATATGCTACGTGTGTAGTTTGGGTCTTGTCCATCACATCATTCTCCTAATGATGTGATCCCGTTATCAAATGACATCACATGTCAATGGCTAGGAAACCTTGACCATCTTTGATCAACGAGCTACTTCACTAGAGGCATACTAGGGACATAGTGTTGTCTATTTACCCACACATGTAATGTGTTTCCAAACAATACAATTATAGCGTGGATAATAAACGATTATCATGAACAAGGAAATATAATGATAAACACTTTATTTATTGCCTCCAGGTCATATTTCCAATAGTCTCCCACTTGCACTAGAGTCAATAATCTAGTTCACATCACTATGTGATTTACATTGTAATGAATCGAACACCCATGCAGTTCTGGTGTTGATCATGTTTAGCCCTTGGAAGAGGTTTAGTCAATGGGTCTGCAACATTCAAATCCAAGTGCACTTTGCAAATATTTATGTCCTTCTCCTCGATGTAATCGCGGATGGAGTTGAAGCGTCGCTTTATGTGTCTGGTCCTCTTGTGAAACCTTGGTTCCTTGGCCAGAGCAATGGCACCAGTGTTGTCACAGAACAGGTTCCTTGGATTCAGTGCATTGGGCACTACTCCAAGATCCTTCATGAACTGCTTCATCCAGACACCTTCCTTCGCCGCCTCTGAGGCTGCGATGTACTTTGCTTCACATGTAGAATCGGCTACCACGCTTTGCTTGGAACTGCACCAGCTTACCGCTCCCCCGTTGAGAATAAATACGTATCCGGTTTGCGACTTAGTGTTATCCGGATCAGTGTCAAAGCTTGCATCGACATAACCCTTTACGACGAGCTCTTCATCACCTCCATAAACGAGAAACATTTCCTTAGTCCTTTTCAGGTACTTAAGGATATTCTTGACCGCTGCCCAGTGTTCCGTTCCAGGATCACTTTGAAACCTTTCGGCCATACTTATGGCAAGGATGATATCCGGTCTTATGCACAGCATTGCATACATGATAGAGCCTATGGCTGAAGCATAGGGGATGACACTCATATTTTCTCTATCTTCTGCAGTCACTGGGCATTGAGTCTTACTCAACTTCACACCTTGTAACACAGGCAAGAACCCCTTCTTGGACTGATCCATTTTGAACTTCTTCAAAACTTTATCATGGTATGTGCTCTGTGAAAGTGCTATTAAGCGTCTCGATCTATCTCTATAGATCTTAATGCCTAATATGAAAGCAGCTTCTCCTAGGTCCTTCATTGAAAAACTCTTGTTCAAATATTCCTTCACGCTTTCCAGCATTTCTATATTGTTTCCAATCAGCAATATGTCATCCACATATAATATTAGAAACGCCATAGAGCTCCCACTCACTTTATTGTAAATACAAGCTTCTCCATAAACTTGTATAAACTCAAACGCTTTGATCACCTCATCAAAGCGCTTATTCCAACTCCGAGATGCTTGCACCAGCCCATAAATGGATCGCTGGAGTTTGCAAACTTTGTCAGCATTCTCTAGATTGACAAAACCTTCTGGTTGCATCATATACAACTCTTCCTCAAGGAAACCATTGAGGAATGCCGTTTTGACATCCATCTGCCAAATTTCATAATCAAAATAAGCAGCTATTGCCAACATGATTCTAACAGACTTAAGCATCGCTACCAGTGAGAATGTTTCATCGTAGTCAACTTCTTGAACTTGTGAAAAACCCTTTGCCACAAGTGGAGCTTTATAGACGGTGACATTACCGTCCGCGTATGTCTTCTTCTTAAAGATCCATTTGTTCTGAATGGCCTTTCGCCCTTCAGGTAATACTTCCAAAGTCCATACTTTGTTTTCATACATGGATCCCATCTCGGATTTCATGGCCTCTAACCATTTCTCAGATTCCGGGCCCATCACTGCTCCTCCATAGCTCGTAGGTTCATTGTTGTCCAACAGCATGACCTCTAAGACAGGGTTGCCGTACCACTCAGGAGTAGTACGCGCCCTTGTCGACCTACGAGGTTCAATAGTAGCTTGATCCGAAGCTTCATGATCATCATCATTAACTTCCTCTTCTACCATCGTAGGTTCCACAGAAACATCTTTCTACGCTGCGCTACTTTCTGGTTGAAGTAAAGGTTCAACAACCTCATCAAGCTCTATTTTCCTCCCACTCAATTCTTTTGAGAGAAACTCTTTCTCAAGAAATGTTCCGTTCATAGCGATAAACACTTTGCCTTCGGATCTGAGATAGAAGGTATACCTGACTGTCTCTTTCGGGTATCCTATGAAGACGCATTTCTCCGCTTTGGGTTCCAGCTTTTCAGGCTGAAGCTTTTTGACATAAGCATCACATCCCCAAACTTTAAGAAAACGACAATTTTGGCCTCTTGCCAAACCATAGAATATAGCACCGTCTCAACGGATTTTGATGGTGCCCTATTTAAAGTGAATGCAGCCATCTCTAATGCATAACCCCAATACGATAGTGGCAAATCAGCAAGAGACATCATAGAACGCACCATATCTAATAAGGTTCGATTACGACGTTCGGACACACCATTACGCTGTGGTGTTCCAGGCGGTGTCAACTATGAAACAATTCCACACTGTCTTAAGTGACTGCCAAACTCATAACTCAAATATTCACCTCCTCGATCAGATCGCAGGAATTTAATCTTCTTGTTAGATGATTCTCAACTTCACTCTGAAATTGCTTGAACTTTTCAAATGTTTCAGACTTGTGTTTCATTAAGTAAACATACCCATATCTACTTAAGTCATCAGTGAAGGTGAGAAAATAACGATATCCACCACGCGCTGTAACATTCATTGGACCGTACACATCAGTATGTATGATTTCCAATAAGTCACTCGCCCGTTCCATTGTTCCAGAGAACGGCGTTTTAGTCATCTTGCCCATGAGGCATGGTTCACATGTGTCAAATGATTCAAAATCAAGTGACTCCAAAAGTCCATCAGCATGGAGCTTCCTCATGCGTTTTACACCAATATGACCTAAACGACAGTGCCACAAGAAAGTGGTACTATCATTATCAACTCTACATCTTTTGGCATCAATGTTATGAACATGTGTGTCATCACTATCAAGATTCAATATGAATAAACCCCTCACATTGGGTGCATGAACATAAAAGATATTACTCATATAAATAGAACAACCTTTATTCTCTGATTTAAATGAGTAATCGTCTCGCAATAAACAAGATCCAGATATAATGTTCATGCTTAACGCAGGCACTAAATAACAATTATTCAGGTTCATCACTAATCCCGATGGTAATCGAAGAGAGAGTGTGCCGACGGCGATCACATCAACCTTGGAACCATTTCCCACGCGCATCGTCACTTCATCCTTTGCCAGCCTTCATCTATTCCGTAGTTCCTGTTTTGAGTTGCAAGTGTGAGCAACCGAACCGGTATCAAATATCCAGGCACTACAACGAGAGCTAGTAAGGTACACATCAATAACATGTATATCATATATACCTTGTTTGTCGTTGGCTGCCTTCTTGTCAGTCAGGTACTTGGGGCAGTTCCGCTTCGAGTGACCAGTTCCCTTGCAATGAGAGCAATCAGTTTCTGGCTTAGGTCCATTCTTGGGCTTCTTTACAGGAGTAGCAACTGCTTTTCCATCCTTCTTGGTTTTACCCTTCTTGCCCTTACCCTTGCCATTCTTCTTGAAACTAGTGGTTTTATTGACCATCAACACTTGATGTTCTTTTTGGATTTCACACTAGCGACTTTTAGCATCGCAAACAGCTCGACGACTGACTTGTTCATCCCGTGCATGTTATAGTTCATCACAAAGCTCTTGTAACTAGGTGGCAGTGATTGAAGAACTTTGTCAGTGATCGCTTCTAGCGGAAGGGCAATTTCCAACTCCGCTAGACGAGTTGAATACCTAGACATTCTGAGTATATGTTCACTGATAGACCCGTTCTGCTCCATCTTGCAAGCATAGAACTTATCGGAGGTCTCATACCTCTCGATCCGGGCATTCTTCTAAAAGATAAACTTCAACTCCTAGAACATCTCATATGCTCCATGACGTTCAAAACGTCTTTGAAGTCCCGGTTCTAAGCCATACAATATTGCACACTGAACTATTGAGTAATCTCCAGTACGTGCCTCCCAAGCGTTCTTAACGTCTTCGGAGGTCATGTCTTCTGGTTGGTCACCAAGCGGTGCATCAGGGACATATGATTTTTGGGAAGCCGTGAGGATAATCCTCATATTACGGGCCCAGTCAACAAAGTTACTTCCATCATCTTTCAACTTAGCTTTCTCTAGGAATGCATTAAAATTCAGGGGTGCTACTACGCGAGCCATTGATCTACAACATAAATATGCAAAGGTTTACTTAGACTATTGTTCAAGATAATGAGTTTAGTTAATCAAATCACTAAAGCTCCCACTCAAATTGACATCCCTCAGGTCATCTTAGTGTCGCATGATCCAAATTCACCAACTCAAGTCCGATCATCACGTGATTTGAGGTGGCTTCAATGGTGAACATCATCATGTTGATCATATCTACTATATGACTCATGTTCGACCTTTCGGTCTCTTGTGTTCCGAGGCCATGTTTGTACATGCTAGGCTCGTCAAGTTTAACCCGAGTGTTCTGCATGTGCAACACTGGCTTGCACCCGTTGTATGTGAACGTAGATTCTATCACACCCGATCATCACGTGGTGTCTCGACACAACGAAATTTCGCAACGGTGCACACTCGGGGAGAACACGATTCATCTTGAAATTTAAGTGAGGGATCACCTTATAATGCTACCGTCGTCCTAAGCAAAACAAGGTGCATAAAAGGATTAACATCACATGCAATTCATAAGTGACATGATATGGCCATGAACTTGTTCTTTTGACCTCCATCTAGAAAGCACCGGCATGATCTTCATCGTCACTGGCACGACACCATGATCTCCATCATCTTGATCTCCATCAACGTGTCGCCATCGGGGTTGTCGCGCCCAACATGCTTCTACTACTATTGCTACCATTTAGCGATAAAATAAAGCATTACATAGCGCTTAATGATTGACACGCAGGTCATACAATAATTAAAAACAACCCTATGGCTCCTGCCGATTGCCGTACTCAATGACATGCAAGTCATGATAATCTATACATCACATGATCATCTCATACATCACATATATCACATCATGTAATTGGAAATATCACATCACAACATACCCTGCAAAAACAAGTTAGACGTCCTCTAATTGTTGTTGCATGTTTTACGTGGCTACTACGGGTATCTAGCAAGAACAATTCTCATATACGCAAAAACCATAACGGTGATACACTAGTTGCTTTTCAACCTTCTCAAGGACCGCCTTTGTCGAATCCAATCCAACTAAAGTGAGAGAAACTGGCACCCGCAAACCATCTGTGCAACAAGTTGCGGTTGAGGGAACTGATCTCTCGTAAGCGTACGAGTAATGTTGGTCCGGGCCGCTTCATCTCACAATACCGCTGAACCAAAACACGACCAAGGGAGGAAGCAATCTAAGCATCAACGCCCACAAACTCTTTGTGTTCTACTCGAGATCTCATCTACACATAAACCTGGCTTTGATACCACTATTGGGGAACGTTGCATGGGAAACAAAAAACTTCCTACGTTCACGCAAGACCTATCCATGGTGATGAGCATCTACGAGAGGGAGAGTGGATCTACGTACCCTTGTAGATCGCTAAGCGAGAAGCGTTAAGAAACGCGGTTGGTGTAGTCGAACATCTTCGCGATCCAAATCGCCGAGCGTCCCACGATCCAATCATGATCCGTACCGCGATCCAATCACGATCCGTCCCGCGAACTTGATCACGATCCGTTCCGCGAACTTGATCACGGTCCTTCCGATCTAGCGCCGAATGGACGACACCTCCGCATTCAGCACACGTACGGCTTGATGACGATCTCTGCCGTCTTGATCCAGCAAGAGGGAGCGGAGAGTAAGAAGAGTTCTCCGGCAGCGTGACGACGCTCCGGCGATGGTGGTGGAGCTATTCCGGCAGGGCTTCGCCTAAGCACTGCAGAAATCCGATCTAGAGGAGAAACTATGCACTAGAGGAACGGGCAGCACATGGCTAAAATTCTGTGCAAAAACCCTAAAACCCACCAGTATATATAGGAGGAAGGGAGGAGAGGCTTGGCGCAAGGGCCAAGCCACCTTTGGTTCGGCCGAAGTGGGGAGGAGAGGAGGACTCCTCCTCCAATCCTAGTAGGACTAGGATTCCTCCTTTTTGGACTTTTTCCCACCTTTTTTCCTTTGGGTTTTTCTTTCCATCCGCATGGGCCTTGTGTGGGACTTCCACCATCCCGCAAAAGGCTGGTAATTATTCTCCCACAGCCCATGAAGCCTCTAGGGTCGAAATACCTCTCCTGGTGGTCTCCCGATACACTACCGGCACTCCCGGTTCATTACCGATTAGCCTGAAACTTTTCCGGAGACCAAAACGGGACTTCCTATATATCAATATTTACCTCCGGACCATTCCGGAGCTTCTCATGACCTCCAGGATCTCATCCGGGACTCCGAACAACCTTCGGTCACCACCATACATAACTCTATACTACCGAAACATCACTGAACCTTAAGTGTGTAGACCCTGCGGGTTCGAGAACTATTTAGACATGACCGAGACACCTCTACGACCAATAACCAATAGCGGGACCTGGATGCCCATATTGGTTCCTACATATTCTATGAAGATCTTTATCGGTCGAACCTCTATGTCAAGGATTCAGTTAATCCCGTATGATGTTCCCTTTCTTCTTTGGTATGTTACTTGCCCGAGATTCGATCGTCGGTATCTCCATACCTAGTTCAACCTCGTTACCGGCAAGTCTCTTTACTCGTTCCGTAATACAAGAACCCGTGACTAAAACTTAGTCACATTGCTTGCAGGGCTTATTGTGATGTTGTATTACCGAGTGGGCCCTAAGATACCTCTCTGTCACACGGAAGAACAAATCCCAGTCTTGATCCATGCCAACTCAATAGACACCCTCGGAGATACCTGTAGAGCACCTTTATAGTCACCCAGTTATGTTGCGACGTTTGATACACACAAGGCACTCCTTTGGTATCCGTGAGTTGCATGATCTCATGGTCATAGGAACATATACTTGACATGCAGAAAACAGTAGCAATAAACTGACACGATCATATGCTACGTTTGTAGTTTGAGTCTTGTCCATCACATCATTCTTTTAATGATGTGATCCCGTTATCAAATGACATTACATGTCAATGACTAGGAAACCTTGACCATCTTTGATCAACGAGCTAGTTCACTAGAGGCATACTAGGGACATAGTGTTGTCTATTTATCCACACATGTAATGTGTTTTCAAATAATACAATTATAGCGTGGATAATAAAAGATTATCGTGAACAAGGAAATATAATAATAAACACTTAATTTATTGCCTCTAGGGCATATTTCCAACACCCTCATCCACAAAAAGGAAAGTGGTCAAATCCCGTGCATAAAAAACGGCTAATCAAGCACCCACCCGTGCATGCCTTCTTCATTAAATGCAATCTCATCGTTGTCTTGTTGTATATTAAATTCAGATTTTCAAATTTTCAAAAAGTGATATCTTTCAAACCGCGCCTCGGAATTAAGATTCGTCTTCACCGTTGGAACCCTCGCGAGATGCTCTTCGAAGCTAGATCCCGCATGGGCATGTTTCGGCGGAAAAAAATTGTGCAATTTAAATCTTGTTTTGTGCAACTATTAGCAGTCAATGTGCAACTACATGATAGTCGATGTGCAATTTTCTATCTACTCGTGGACGTGCAGTTTTCACTCATGCGAACAGTTGTGAACACATTTAGTTTGGGTTATCATTTTTATAAAAAAATGGATGTGCAACTACCTGATAATGGATGTGCAACTACCTGATGTAATTCTATGCAATTTAGCCTCCGTTTTGTGCAACTGGCTAGCAGTGGATGTGCAACTATCTGATAATGGATGTGCAACTTTCTGCCTATCCCATGAAAGTATAGTTTTCACTAATGGCACATCTACCCCCAAGCTACCTCCTCCTAGTGAGATGTTCAAATTCGTGTTTTGCCCGGGCCAACTGCCTAGTAGTTCATGTACAACGTCCCTCCTATCCGTGGATGTGCTTTTACTGTTTGCTACATCGGCCAACTGTCTAGTAGTGGATGTGCAACTTCAGATACTGTCATCGCCAACCGTCTACCAGTGATGTGCAACTATCTCTCATACCTCATGGAAGTGTAATTTCCCTACAGGAACTCCGAACCACCCTCTAGTGGGATGTGCAACTTTAGCACCCTGTTTATATGCAACTTTTACTACTCTCGTCAATATGTAAATTTTCACTACCCCATGAACGTGAAATTTTCACCATCCAACTATCCATGCCTCCGAGTTGTGCAACTTTAATATTGCTCCGGCCAACTGCCTAGGAGACTTTGTGCAACTCTGTTTGTTGCCCCCGCCAACCGAAACTACATATCCACAAATAGTTAGGGGAAGAAGTTGCACATCGAGTAATAGGGAGTTAGCTCAAACAATAGACTAAGTTGCACAAATCACTAGTAGGGAATATGGGGCCGGGTCTGTCAATTGTAAAAAAAAATACACATCCACGAATAGGGATAAAGGGTTGCACATCGAGTACTACATAGTTGGTCAGGACAGTAGACTAGTTGCATACCAAGTTTTCATGGTTTCTAGGTTGCAACCTCATACGAGTTAGATTATGTAGCTTTAAAAACTGGTTTAAATTTTTTTTACACCATGCAGTACTAAAGTTGCACAATGCAGTGCTGAAGTTGCACCTTATAGCACTATAGTTGGCACACATAAAAATTTGTCGAAATATACCCATGCAAGATCTAGTTTTAAAGATTTGTCGCGAAGAATCCAACGATGAAGACGGATTTGAATTCCGACGCACGGTTTAAAAGATATGATTTTTTCAAAATTTAGAAATCCGAAATAAATGCACAGATGGAGCAGTCTGTGGCCGGCCGCTCGGTAAGGACAGCGAGCGCACGTGCACTTTCAAGATTTTAGGATAAAATATCTCTCTTAACATCTCGTATTCTTTTCAGAATTTTCAAATATGGTTTTCAAGAAGTTTTCTCTGAATGTTTGTTTCCGTATGATATTATCCTGGTTTCATCCGTATGATATTCGCCCCGACGCTGTGTTGTGTTGTGGCTGCATATGGTTCCGGGTAAGACCCAAGTGCAGAGCCTGGAGTCGAGGCCATCAGCGCTCTACAGACTGCGTCCCTCAGATGTTCATTAAGAGGCAGGCCAGAGCAACAGTCGAGCTGTTCAGCACTGCACTGAGCCAGAGAAAACCCAAGGGTTCCTGCATGCAGATATGCAATCGACCTACCAGATGGCAGTTTATCTAGAAAAAACAATACCATATGACAAATAAATTGTTAACCAGTTTGCAGAAATGAAAATTGGGGCGAGACCACTTTATTTGAAGAAAAAAAGTTTCCACATTGAATTTGGGAGCAATGAGTTCAAAGAATAAACCAGGGGACAAAGTACAGTTTATAAATGATTAACTACCAAAGATAAGAAACTGTAAGAACACAAGCTTTGCGCATTGTACATCAGGAAACCTACCTACGAATGGCTTTAATGTTCGATATGCTCTCATAGCTTCAGAAAGAAGCAAGCTTTGTACATTAACATCAGGAAACTGACCCGCGGAAGGCCTGAATAACAAGGCGGCTGATATGTTCTCATAGTGTCTTCCATTGTTGATAAAGCCAGATGACAAAAATGAAAAATGAAAATCGATGGGACGGCGGGATGGCAGGCGGCAAAGTCCCGTCGGCCGCGCCGGCCGGCTTTTGCAGAGGCCGCCTTCAAGACAACGCCACCACCCCTTCCGGCGTGGCTCTTCAACCTCTGTTTCCACTGCCTATTTCCTGGGCACAAGGCCGTCTCTTGCAGGAACCCAGTGACTTGTAGGTGCTACTTTCGCTCTGGCCATCGGGCGCGCGGTTGCAAGAACCCGCCCGCCCCTCACCTGCGACCCTGGGCTCCTCCCCGCAGGCTGCCGCTCCCCTCGCGCCAAAGGCCTTCCCCATCTATCCCAGTTCGTCTGCAGCTTCCGCCGTCGCCTCTGCTGCAACGTCCGCCATCTCCATCAGCACCTCCGCGCTACGACATGGCGGCGCCCGCTCAGCCGACCTGGTCCGGTGACCACTCGGAGCGGCCTGGGGAGGTTTTCTCGGTGGTGCACTCAACCCCGGCCATGCTCCAGTAGGCCGTGTTGCTCGAGTCCAATGTTATGGTGGCATGGCTCGAGCGGGAGACGCGCGCCTCCCCGAATGACATCGGCACTGCGGTGGCTCACGCCATCGGCTGCCTGTGCCCTGACGTCGACGTCGTCCGCCACCATCCTGAGGCTTTCCTCGTCTGGTTCATCCACCGCCACCACTGCTTGGACGCCGCCTTACGCCCTCCATTGCCCTACCGCGACACCTTCATCAAGATGCGGCCGTGGAGGGTCGAGGCTCACGCAGAGCACGTCGACATGTCCCACCATGTCCGCCTCTGCCTTGAGGGGTTGCCGCTCCAAGCGTGGGACCTACAGTCAGTGGCCACGGCCATTGGCACCAACTGCTCGCTCGACTACATCGAGCCTGCCTCCTGCTTGAAGACCTAGACGGAGGTGCTCGGCTTGTGGGCATGGGCAACCTGCCCCAACAAGATTCCCCGAATGAACTGGATCACCCTGCCTGCGCGCAATGGTGGTGAGCCGATCTACGGCCGACGCGGGCTGCAACACAGGGTGCTTATTCACCTCGCCATCCACGAGTAGAAGAATGGATCAATGGTTGTGTCCGAGGACCATGACTGGCGTCGCCACATCGTTGACGGCAAGGCTGCGCCCAGGGACCATCGGGAGCGCATGTCCCACCCGGCGCCTCCCCCGGCTAGGCGGGATAGCGACGACGAGGACGACCGCCGCCGTGGGCGTGGCCGTGACGACTCCAACAACAGGAACAGATGGGGTGCGCGCATCAAGCGCAGCCTGTCCCGTAACAACCGCCAGGGGCCTCGCGACCAGGAGCGTGGCCGCGACGACTGCGACCAGAGGAACGGGTGCGGCAACAGGCGCCATGCCACAGAGGGGGCACCGCCTCTAGTCCTCCTGGGCTCTGGCTCCTCCTCCTCTGAGTTGGTGCAGCGCGTCAAGAACGCACCTGCGGCACCCCTGCAGCTGCCCCTACTCCACCCCGCCTCGGACCAGCTGGAGCTGCAGGCGGGCTTAGCCCCGGCCAGAGGCTGCAACGCTGCTCGGGAGCGCTCCCCACGTGTTGCCTGTCGCCGCTCTCAGGAGAGCCTCACGCCGCCGGAGTCCCCGCCTCTGTCACCAACGACGGTGCTTCTGCCATCTCCGAGGTCCAAGAGGGATGCATCTAGGCACTCAGCCTTTGGCAGCACACCGAGCCAGGCAGTGAGGGAGCTTTGCTCTCCTACGGTCCTGCTCCTGCCCCTCGCTTCACCGGCAAAGCCGCCGGGCTTCGAGCGCTCTCCAACTCCAGTGTTGGCCTCTAGTGGGCCGTTGCGTCACACACCCTCCCCAACACGTAGCAGAGTGGTGGTGGTTGCGGACGCCGACTTGGCGCCGCTCTTCAGGGAGCGGCCGAGGGCTCTTCTTCCCTCACCCCCTAGGAAGCCCTCGGCGCGCCGCAAGACCATGGCTGGGGTCACCATTGCCCGCACTAGTGGGTTTATTCTCCAGAGAACGTGTGCCCGCCCCCAGTCCGGTGGCTATCCCAAGGCCACTCCGGTGGTGAAGGCGGACGAGGCCATGGTTTGTCGTGGGCTCGGCATCACTAAGAATGGAGAAGACGTCACCGTGGACATGCTAAATGCCTTCACAGAGAGATTCAAGGAGCAGCTGCCACCAGAAGTAATTGCAGCCATGCATGACATGTTCAAGCTGGACAACCCTGAAGCTGCAGCCGTGGAAGAAGCCCTCATGGTGCATGCTGGAGGCAATGCCCTGGACTTGGAGGCTGGGCTGGAGGCCTAGATTACTTTGGCCAATGTTCTGTCAGGGCGCATTTGTTCTCATGTTAGTGCAAACCTTCAAATATGTCAGGGGCTTAAGACCGACTGTTATTAGGCTGTTCTCAGCTAGGTTTGGCCATTGGCCATGTACCAAATGCATGCTGCCCAGACTCTGTTCCTGGGCTTGCAGATGTTTCAACTATGAACCTCCTTTATTTATGTTGGGCCTCAGGCGAGTTTCTAGGGGTATTTTGGTTTCCATATGTTAGAACAAGCTATTAACACGTTGAGTTGGAACGTTCGCGGGCTAAATTGCCCGGACCGTCGGGCTACTGTGAGTGCAACAATCGCCACTTCTTCGTGCCACATCGTTTGTTTGCAAGAGACTAAATTGTCCAACATCGACCAGTTCACGGCGGTTTTCCTTGGAGGCAACCGGCTTCGCACCTTCGCGCAGCGGCCAGCAGTGGGGACTAGAGGTGGTATCCTGCTCCTATGGGATGACCACTTGCTCGAGCTCAAAAATATAGTCAGCACAACCTACTGCCTATCGGCCATGGTTCGTATCTGCGCATCTGGGGCGTGCTTCAAGATTACCTCGGTCTATGGACCCACATCTTCGTCTCTCAAAGACGTTTTTTTTGCTGAACTTACCTCTCAAAAGCCCATGGCCGGAGTATCTTGGCTCGCTGTAGGGGACTTCAACCAAATTTACCGGGCTAGAGATAAAAACAAGCGAAGCGTGAACCGGAGTAGGATTACTCACTTCCGCAACACCTTGCATTTTTGTGAGCTAAAGGAGATTCACCTCCAAAATCGGAGGTTCACCTGGAGCAACGAGAGAGAAAACCCAACTATGTGCAAACTTGACTCCTTTTTTTGTAACGCCGAATGGGACACAACATTCAACACCCATGTGCTACATGCTTTATCGACATCCCTGTCTGACCATTGCCCTCTTTTGCTCGCCGACGACAAGGGGCCTAGGAGACCTAGGTGTTTCAAATTCGAGAACTTTTGGGCAGCTATGCCCGGCTTCCATGAGGTGGTTCAAAAAGCGTGGAATGAAAGGGTGGATCACACAGAGCCCTACCATGTCTTGTTCCAAAAGCTCAAAAGAACTGCGACACGTCTATCTGAGTGGAGCAAAAAGCTTTTCTCAAAAGCAAAGGTTCAGCTGCATGCTGCTCTCCTTGTGATTCTTTGCCTGGACAACGCCCAAGAAGGGCGCCTCCTATCCACTGACGAGATTGTCCTACGGTCCAAACTTAAAAGGAGAGTTATCAGTTTAGCAGTCATCGAGAGATCGAGAAAGAAACAATGCTCAAGGATTGCCAATTTACGCGAGGGCGATGCAAACACAAAAAATTTCCACCGCTGCATCAATGCTAGGAGGAGAAAAAACCATATTCATAGGATCAGGCATGAGAACGGATGGGTGACTGAGCACGAGGAAAAGGAGAAAATTATTCACGACCACTTCTCCAAAATTTTGGGAAGGGGCAACAGCAGCACAAAAGACTTCAACTGGGATGAGCTCAACATTGAGACGCATGACCTACATGATCTTGAGGCCACCATCTCGGAGGAGGAGGTCTGGACGGCGATCAAGGAAATGCCAAGCGATAAGGCGCCGGGCCCGGATGGATTCACGGGAATGTTCTTCAAGAAATGTTGGACGGTCATCAAGCATGACATTATGCGAGTCATAAACTATTTTGACTCCCTGCACACTGCAAACCTCCATTGGCTCAACTCTGCGAACGTGGTGCTTCTCCCAAAGAAAGATGGGGCAGAAGGAATTGCCGATTATAGACCTATTAGCCTTATCCATGCAATAGCCAAGATCTTGGCGAAAGTGATTTCCATGAGGCTAGCACCCCACATGAACGCTCTAGTCTCCAACGCCCAGAGCGCCTTCATTAAAAGGAGAAGCATCCATGACAACTTTATGTGTGTCCGCAATTTTGCACGACGACTTCACAAATGCAAGACCCCCTGCCCTACTCCTCAAGCTCGACATTCGCAAGGCCTTTGACTCGGTCAGGTGGGATTATATCTTGGATCTCCTTCAAAGGATTGGCTTCCCGAACAAGGTTCGGAATTGGATAACCGCCCTCCTATGCACTTCATCCTCGCGCATCCTCCTCAATGGGGTGGCCGGCCCACCCATTGCCCATGGTTGCGGTTTACGACAAGGGGACCCACTTTCTCCGTTGCTCTTTGTGATCGCGATTGACCCTCTCCATCAACTTCTGGAATTGGCAACCCGGAAGGGCCTTCTCCACAAGATTCGTGGCCGTGGCACCATTGTGCGAACTTCACTCTATGCGGATGATGCGGTCGTGTTCGTGGCGCCAATAAAGAGGGACGTTGACAACCTTGCATCCATCCTGAGGGGTTTTGGCGAAGTCACCGGTCTTCACACAAACTTCCAAAAGAGCTCTGTGGTGCCTATCCGGTGCAGTGAGCGAAATCTGGACCGCATCCTCCAAAACTTGCCAGCAAAGAAAGACAATTTCCCGGTGACTTACCTAGGCCTTCCTCTTTCGGTTTGGAAACTAAAAAAGGTAGACTTCCAGTACCTTGAGGACAAGGCGGCAAGAAAATTGACCCCTTGGGAGGGGCAAAACATCACCACCATTGGGCGTACGGCGCTCGTCAAGTCAGTCATCACCTCCCAAGCAATTTACTCCATCACCCCTTTGGTCGTGCCCCAAGGCACTTTGTATAACCTCAATAAGTTGGAGAGGGCTTTACTTTGGTCCGCATCTGACAAGACCACCGGTGCCAAGTGTAAGGTCAATTGGGAGGTTGTTTGTCGCCCCCTTGAATACGGTGGACTTGGGGTCCTCAACACCGAAAAATTTGCGCGTGCTCTCCGGCTGCGGTGGCCCTGGTATGAATGGACAGACCCATCCAAACTTTGGGTGGGTCTAGGTAATCCTTGCGGCGAGGAATACCTTTACTTCTTCTATGCCTCCACCACCATCACCGTGGGGAACGGAGCGAGAACGCCTTTCTGGGACTCTCCTTGGTTGCTTGGCCGCAAATCAAAAGACATCGCTCCCCTCATCCATGAAGCCTCCAGGAGAAAGAATTGGAAGGTTCGCGAAGCATTGAGGAACAATGCTTGGATTCTTAAGATAAACCACCCCGAGGTTGTCACCGCCGACCACATCCGGGAATTCTTCACGCTCTGGATGCTAGTGCATGATTTCCATCTTGATGAACTCACTGACGACACTATCGTGTGGAAACACACTAACGACGGGGTTTATTCGGCGGCCTCAGCCTATAGAGCCCAATTCTTGGGTTTGGTCATATCCCCCCTGGACCGCATGATATGGAAGAACTGGGCACCTCCGAAGGTCAAGTTTTTTGCCTGGTTGACCCTTCAAGATAGAATTTGGACTGCCGATAGGCTTGCCAGGCGGGGATGGGAAAACTGTGGATTATGCCAGTTGTGCAAACAAGATCCCGAGACCGGACCACATCTCTTCTTTATGTGTCGGTACACCATTAGGCTCTGGAGCATGGTGGTGGCGAAACTTGGCCTCGTTCATGTGAATATATCTTCTTGGCACTTGGCGGGTTCTGTTGAAGAATGGTGGGACAGTACAACCGGCATGGACATTCCATCTCGCAAGGCCATGGCCTCGCTAACCATGCTCGTCTCTTGGGCGATTTGGAATGAGCGGAATGCCCGTGTCTTCAGACAAAGAGTGCGCCACCGACGATCGTCCTCAACATCATCCTTGAGGAGGCGAAGCTATGGGTCGCCGCGGGTGCAAAAAAACTAGAGGAAATTATAATACGCGAGTAATTCTCATGCGGTGTTGTATGGGCCACTGTAAAACTCTATTCTCCTCTTAATTAATATATAAGGCAAAACTTTTGCCTCCGTTTCAAAATAAAATAAAATAGCCTGCACTCCAGGAGTGTCAGTGGACAAAGATACACCTCATTAGGTAGGGATCAGAGGAATTGCGGAAATACTTCCATTGCTCGTATAGAAAGAGAGGTGCCACTGCCAAATTGTTTGTCTAATAAAGATCATCCACCTAAATAGCACCCAGAAAGTAAAAACTGCTGCCAGATATGCTAAGCTTGATCATCCACCTGAACAGCACACAGAAAGTAACAATCTGCTGCCAGATATGTTAAGCTTGATCATCCACCTGAACAGCACACAGAAAGTAACAATCTGCTGCCAGATATGCTAAGCTTGATCATCCACCTGAACAGCACACAGAAAGTAACAATCTGCTGCCAGATATGCTAAGCTTGCTCATCCACCTGAACAGCACAAAGAAAGTAACAATCTGCTGCCAGATATGCTAAGCTTGATCATCCACCTGAACAGCACACAGAAAGTAACAATCTGCTGCCAGATATGCTAAGCTTGACACGAGCAAACGGACAGCACAGTAACGAGCACTGGGGTGGCTCACTACCTCTAATTAAAAGAAATGCACAAAGAGTAACATTGGCAGAGTTGTACAGGTAAAACTTACTCCCTCTATAAAGAAATATAAGGTCGTTTAGATCACTATCTAAACGAGCTTATATTCCTTTACAGAGGGGAGTACTTCATACATGAGTCTAGTCCTAACATTTGACAACACTGGTGTATTTTGATATAACCACAAAACAATTGTTTAGTTGACTACTCCCTCCGTTCCTAATTCCTAAATATAAGATGTTTTAGCTTTTCTCTATTTTCTCAGATTCATATGCATCCAGACACGTTTTAGTGTGTATATTCACTCATTTTAATCCGTATGTAGTCCATATCACAATATATAAAACATCTTATATTTAGGAACGGAGTGAGTGCATACTTAATTTCATAGTTTGAACTCTCGGAAGAATTTTGATGATAGTCTCAAAGCCTAACGGTATCATACTGTAGTCAATTTCATTACAATTAAAGGAGGTCGGCACCTACCATCTTCTTAGGAAGCAAGAATCTGAACTGTGAGAAATCACTAGTTATTTTTTTACAGAAAGACCGTAAGGCTTTGTTTGATAGAAGTGGATTGGGGAGGAGGGGATTTCAGGGGATTTGGTGAATCCCTTCCTTCCACCCAATCCCCTCAATTCCTCTCACATCCTTTAAGTCTCCAATCCCCTTCCAAAAAAACTTATTTGGTAGGCAGGGATTGCCATTTTGAGATAAGATGCACAAATCAACTAAAAATGTAATCTTTACAAATAAAACAACATTATATATCAAGAAGAGCTTGCTATAGGGGAATAATTTTGCAGCAACAACGTAATATTGCATGAATTCGAATCAATATCTCAGCACATGCATGGAGTATATCACATCAACAACATAATTTCTTGTAACATCATGACTTGGAATCAACATGCCTATGCGTCATCTTTCACAGTAACAACAGCGCCACAAAATATATATTTTCAACAAAGATAATGCAACACAGAGTACTTGTGCAATTGCATATATGTATCCAAAGCAGAATTACAATGAACATTCCCTGTGACGCTCCTCCGAGTCAAGAGCAAGCAAGCAGATGAAGAAATCTCTCTGTTCAAGACAAAAAGACATAATCAGTGGTTATACTAGAGCAGCTCACTACTGTTTCAAGTCATCAAAAGCTGTTGTACACAATCAAGCAAGAACCTGCACATTTGCGCTTGTGTATTGTATAAAGAAAAGATCCCTGCATATGCAATTCTAGCTAGCTGTGTGACTAAATCGGTACTTGCAAACATATTTTTCCTAAGCTTATAATTAGTCATAATTGCGCACAGATGAGAATGGCAGATGACAATAATTACATGTGAAAAAAAGGAGCACCATATATAAGGTAGGTTCACAATCAGCAAGTTACAACATCTAGTTTGTTCAGCACGAGCAAGTTCTCTCCACTAATGTTTTTTTAATAATTATCTGCTCATATCTCCATGCATGCAAAAGTTAGCTAGCTAGCTAGATGAAAAGAAGGAAAACTTTGTTTTTCATTCTCACAAACACTCTTGTTAACAGTTCAGCATGGATTTGGTTCAGTGTCAAATAAATGATTATTAGTATGATGAAGAAACTACAAACATAACCTCCTTGCACATAGGTGTATTCTGCACTATGGGCATACATGTACAGATAGTGAAGTGAGATGATCTAAATCTTACGATAAATAATTCTGAATGTTAACAAATAACATGAGCACAGAAACCATGTATAAATGTGCGTATCATTATATCAAAGACGGACTGGAAGATCATAACCTAGCAATATTTAATAACAAATCATCACAAATTAATTGCACGAAGACAGGCATGCAAACTTTGCTCGTAAAGCAAGTGTGCAGGACTAAAATAAGATCAGGGTGACCTCCAGATGCTCCTCTCCAGGACAGGGAACCAGATTGAACATGCAAATTCATCTGCAAAAATGTCATTACCAACACTTACAATTATATTACAGTTCTACCATGAACCTCACACTAGCAGCTGTTAAGTAACAAAAGACCACGGATATAACAACAGCACTTGAACCCCAACTGAGTATTACAACTCAATATTACATTGGCATTATTATTCAACAATCATCACAATATCTAGACTCAGATTCTGTTTGTTTGTTTTCTCTCACACATTTTAAGAGAAATGATCAAATAATTAGTTCAAGGTGCTGAGCAAACCACAATGGTTAAACAGAGTTTCGTTGATGCCCTTTTCCCTCTACAATCAGTGCTCAGACAAGCCGGCTGTACAACAAGTTGCCCACAGGAGATTAAGAGCTGATGACCCACTGTTCGAATCATAGCTGAATACTTTGTAATTAGCTATATGAAAGATATGATCGTCTCGCAACTGGGTTGATGAAGACCCTTTCTGGAGCATAAATATTTTTCCCTTTTTGATGATTTATGCGGGAATCAAACTGTAAAATTCCTGCTTCCGAAGATGGCCATTGCGATAATAAACTCAGAAAACGTCTGAGCATTTATTTTAATTCTGCACTACAACTCCACACGTTTATGATTTACTATATATACTTACTAATGAGTACTACTGTACTAATTACTGCCAATTACATGAACGAGGATCCAGTAGAGAAAACCAATCCTGTTGAGATGAATATAGGTGAGTAGTCATCTCATTTCCTGCTACTCTGCTGCTGAGCCTGCTGCCTGGTGCTGCTGCCTGTCCAGCTGCGCAGACGTAATGGCCAACATCGAGACCTAACCTTGCCGACCGCCGCGGCTTTCTCCGGCGGGCAGCTGGCCAGCGCCACCCGCAGCAACCACACGGCCGCGTCCGGCCGCCTGGCCCTGGGCGCAACGCACACCTGGCCCACGACTCCAACAGCGGCATGCTCAGTCAAGATCTAGAACCCTAGGCTATACGAGCAAAGGGGGACGGGAGGGTGGAACACGGAGTTACATACTAGAGAGAAGGCCAGCTCTCCGGCCGGCATGGGGATGGCTGTGGACGGTGGCGCGTGGAGAAGGCTTGTGGCGGCGACGTGTGGAGGAACGCTGCGCTCGGGGATGTGCTTCCACGAGTCCCTTGACGAGGGTCCTGAAACGCATGGGTAGGAGGGGATTGAAGGGGAACGGAGGGGGTTGGGCTAAGCAAACACCGCTTACCAAACGGGCCGTCGAGGTTTTGTGGGGTTTCTGGCCCTCCCGGGGATTATCCTCTCGAAACCTCCTGAATCCCCCCGTGCCAAACGAGGCCTTAAGGGAGGCCCCTACAGTATAATTGGTGCAAGAAACCCAAATTGCAAGTACCATGCCTTGAACCTGGGAGGGTGGAAAGTCATCAACCTCTTTCCACCACCAGGCTATGCCTTAGTCTGCTTCACCTACTATCCTAATTCATACAGTTCTTCCTTGTTTGGTTTACAACTCTACTAGCTCGTTATATGATGAAATATGAACATCAGTTCAAAAAAGGAGAAAGACAAAGCTCACTACAGCAAATGAAAAATAATACTCCTTCCGGTCCAAAATAGTTGTCGATCGAATGGATGTATCTAGCACTGAAATACGCCTAGATACATCAATTTCAGCGACAACTAATATGGATCCGAGGGGAGTACTTGACGATGCAACGAATCCATTCTGGAATGGAGCTACAACTATTCACATCTAGTTTGGCAAACTAGTAACCTGACAAACTACTATCGAAGCTGATCACTAATCAAAGGCCTTTTAACTCATGTACTCCCTCCGTCTCATAATGTAAGACATTTTTTAACACTACACTAGTACCAAAAAACGTCTTACATTGTGGGACGGAGGAAGTATATCATAACATTTGCATTGTCCATGCTTCAAAGAGAAATACTAAAATAAACAATAAGAATAAAAAAAGTGGGAGGTATGTGTTTATCTTAATCGCAGAGCTAACAGTCGAATCATCAATGTCCAGAAAATAGAAGTACCATAAAGTAAACAACTTTTGGAGGATGTTTCCAACCGCAAATATTAGATCCATACAGAAAAATTGATGCAGCAAGGAAAATCAGCACAACCAAGTCATTGCGGATAAGAATAAAGACTTCTGTGGATCTCTTCTAAAACGAATAGAAAGATTTTCAATATGCATCAAAACACAGGGCAAGCTTAACCAATACCTTATTAAACTAGTTTAACGACTACTTTAACTTGCACTTTTTGTTCTATCATGTTAATAGAGGAACTGAGTAAAACAGGCCATGGTGAAATTTGGCTGGCATCAGTAAAACCCTGACCTATGAATTTTATTTTTCAGTCTCGTGTTCCACTTCACACTCCTCTTCTTCTGATATTGCTTCTTCCTCATCAGTTTCAGCACTTAATTCACTGTCTTTTGTCTTATCAGGCATCCTCAAACCCTTTCGGGGGTAGTACTTCTTCCGCCCGAGCACAACAATCTTGGCAGCCTCCTCCACCCTCGATACATCTACCAATGCATTCACTACATCCTGCAGCACACCACACTCCACTCTAAGGTTCCTTTTATTACTAAAGATTTTATAACAGTACGTCAGTGCACAATCCAGCTCCCCGGCCTGCAGAAGATGTGGCAGGAGAGTCTCATATGTTCCCTTATTTGGGGTGCACTCATTTTTTACCAAATCATCATACAGCTTCTTGGCCTCCTGTAACCTCCCCGCTTTGCAATATCCTCGAATCAACTCATTGTAGGATACTGTATCGGGTTTTGGCCCGTCCTTCTCCAACCTCTCAAGCACAGCAGCTGCATCATCAATCCTCCCTTCTGCAACCAAACCCCGCAGCTTGGCATTGTAGCACTTGGCGTCTGGCTCCAAATTCCTCTCCTTGATCATCTCCCATACCGTCTCTGCGTCATCCACGCCGCCATTGTTGCAATACCCATTCAACAGCGTGTTGAAGGTAATAATGTCAGGTGAAATACCGTGCTTCTCCATGAGATGGACAGCGTCAAGAGCAGCTGAGATGTCGGGCTTCTGGCACAATGCGTGGATGAGTACGTTGTAAGAATATACGGTGGGAACAATCGAGGGGTAGGTGGCTGGGATCTCCTGGAATGCAGCAGTGAGCCCGTCAAAATCTCCGGCATCGGCGTACGCTGAAAGAACGGAGTTGAATGTCATGTTGGATTTTTGCTGCGCGGGAAGCTTATGGAAGGTTGCGGCCGCGTGGGTTGGCATGGAGGCACGGCCGTAGAGGCGGATGAGGCGCGCGGCGAATCCCTCGACTGAGGTCTCGAGGAAGGGCATCTGCGCTTCGATGATGGCCTCGATGCCGTCTTGGCGGCCGAGGGAAGTGAGGCGGCTCACCGCCACCTCGAACACGCGGTGCCGGTCGCGGAAGCGCGACGACACGGTTGACGCTTGGATAAACTGGGAGACCAGCTTCTCAGGGTCGCGCTGCCGGATGAGGGCCTTGAGGATGATGCCAAGGGGCTTCGGGAGCTTGTGCTTCGCGTCGGACTCAGCTTTGGCGGCGGGCTGTGCGCCGACGGGCTTCTCGTCCGCGATGGAGTCGGCATCGGCGGCGGGCGGTTTCGGCGTCGGCTTCGGCGCGCGTTTGGTCTTGGGATTGCGCTTTGGTGGGTTTATGACTGGCGAGGAGGAGGAGAAGATGCGGGAGAGGCTGTTCGCCCGGGTGGAGGCGGCGGCGGCGGCAGCCGCGGCGGTGGTGGCCATCGGAAGGCGGCGGCGGGGCGGGGGGGGGGGGGGGGGGGGGGTTGGGGCGAGAGGAGTGGGGAATGGGCGAAGGAGGGTTTTGCCGGCTAATCGATGCGTCTGCTTTCTTAACTAGGCCGTCAAAATGTTAGCCCAGCCCAGCCCAGCCCAACACCACAAAGAAAGCCTCGGACGCACAGACCGGTCCATTACCCGGAGGTGGCGCTGGCTCCACCGATCCGCGACGGCAATGGACAGGCACGTCCGGCGGCTGCTGAACCGCGTGGCGATCGCCTTGGCGGCCGTGGCCACCGCCGCCCTGCTGTACCTGTTCCGCTCCTCGTCCACCTCCTGCTTAGGCGGCTCGCTCGCCCAGTCCTCCCTCTCGCTGTCGATGGCGCCCTTGCCCCGCACCTCCTGCGACGCCGCATCCCGCCGCGTGGTCGACCCCGACCTCCGGCTGGCCAAGCTCCGGTCCTCCCCGCGCTGGAAGCGGCACACCGCGGCCCTCTACGCGTCGTTCATTCACCCGCTCCGTCGGCTGCGCCTCCTCGGCGGCTCCTCCCGCGTCCTCTGCCTCGCCGCCGGCGCGGGGCAAGCGGTCGACGCGCTCCGCGTGGCCGGCGTGGGGGACGTCACCGGCGTTGATCTCGTCGACTTCCCTCCCCTCGTGCGCCGCGCGGACCCGCACAACCTCCCGTTCTTCGACGACGCCTTCGACCTCGTGCTCTCCAACGACCCGGCGGCGTTCACGGGCGCGCTCTTCCCGTCCAGGTTCGCGTCTGAGATCGAGCGCACCGTCCGCCGTGGCGGCGCGATCGCGATCGCATTCGACCGGCGCGTCGACTTCTCCGTAGTCGCCTCCCTCTTCAGAAAGTCACGCCTCGTCCATGTGAGGAATGCTACCTTGGATGGCTCCGCGGCCAGCGTAGTAATCCTCAGCGCCAACGCGGAGCGCCATTGATTCCATTTGTTTCTTTTGGACAATTTCTAGGTTCGATATCAAAGAGCATGCACATAGGATCGCTTGATGAAATTTTAGTTAGGATGCTTGGATGATTCTATTTTTTTACATGAAACACTTGTATTCCACTCACCACACGGCATAATTGCCAGCACATGTTACATTAACTCGATAGTCATCATATCAAATACGCCAACACATACGCTGGCTTGTTACGTTGGGAAATACTTGTGCGAGATCTCACATTAGGTAAGATCCATGAGATTGTTTTTTTAAATAAAAGCACATGTTCAAACATTCTTAAATTTTTTGTAGACACACATGAATGTTTGAATACAACCTCAAAAAGTTTCAGCTCCTATTCTAATTCACATTAATAGAAACAAAAAAGATAAAATTGGATATGAATAGTGTTAAAATACTATTCATCCAAAGCTGCTACTATTTACATTCCGATTTGTCCTTTTTGAATCTCTAAATATACACGTGTATTTCATTTGCGACACGGCATAATCGCCAGTTCACATATCCTACATGAATGTTGTCAAATAATTTCAAAATAAAATAAAATGTCTAAATATAATTTTTAAGGATTGACCTCACGATCTCACCTAAATGTGAGTTCTCATACAAGTCTTCCCCACATTGGGGGAGACTTGTTACATTCGTGAGGAACATGGTATATCTCAGCTACAATGAATTGTGTGTGCATTTTGAACTTGATTTCTCTGAAGAGATGTCCAAATGGGTTAATATCAAATGAGTTGGACCCAATAGTCCGCTAAAGAAAGATACTACCTGTTTCAAAAATTACCCTGTCGATTCCCAGTTGGTCTGCCAACTTTACAACTTCCATTAATGCTACTATCTCGGCATGCAAAGCGCTCGTCAAGTGATTCACTAAATCCGCTGCAGCAAGCTGGAGATCGGACAAAGAATTTCTGGAGATCATCCCCCATCCTCCATGTCCTGATGACCTGATCTCACATTGAACCTGGCATCCACATCCACATTAACATTAGTGGGGGAGTCCATTTGCACTGAAACTTGGTAGCTTTCCACCATGCTCGCTCCTGTCCGCTCCTGTCCCTCCCTCCTCGCACCCCACCGGCCCATACCGGTGGCGTTCACTTCGGCGCCACCTGCCACCTCGCAGTCGTGCCTCCCCGCCCCTCCCAACTACCCCCATGAGGTTTTCCCGCTTTGCTGCGCTCCCCTCTGGGAGACCCGTCAGACCCAGATCTAGATCCAACCTGGGCCACGCCTCCGGCGCCGCCCCCTGGTCGCCCCGTCAGCTGGGACTCCGAGGTGTCCTGCGTCTTGGAACCCCCCCGGTGCGCTTCTCGTCTCCATCCCGCGCCCACCCACTGTCTTGATGGCGCATGTTGCTGCCAGTACTGGGCAAGTTATTGCCGTTGATGGCGGTCTGGGTTCGGGATGGCGGGATTGCTTTCGGCCTGTCACTTCGCCGGCTCCGGCAAAGCATTCACTCCCACGCGGCGCGCCGGTTGCGAAGTCCGAGGGTGAAGTGACCGTGCCATGGGAGGAAGTCAGGCCGCGGCGGCCACGTTCCGCTCTCATGCCACCTGTCGCCTTCAAGCCGTGCCCTCTCCCTCTCGACTAGATAAAAGGACTATGCTTCCACTGTCTCAAGCCCCGGCACCAAGCCGTGGACTGCCGCGCCCCCGTCACCTGCAGGCGCTGCTTCCGCTCCGGGCACTTCGCGTGCGGCTGCTCCAACGACCCGTGCCTGCATCTGCGCCCTGGTGCGCCTCGCCCGCGCAGAGCTCCTCCTCTGCGCCGCCCGCATTAGGAGCCCCTCCCTCCGTCTCCACCAGCAGGCAGCCTACATGGCCTCCTCCTCGACGCGTCCCCAACTTGGATGGGTTACCAGCCCGCGTGCCCGGAGGTGTTCACCATCATCCATAACACGCCAACGATGCAAGTTGAGGCGGCTCTACTGGAGTCCAATGGCATGGTTGCCTAGTTCGACCGCGGCCGCCGCGCCTCCACCAACGAGGCCGTCGCGGCCATTGCGGGAGAGATTGGCGGCCTCACCTCCGATGCCATTGTTGTCATGCACTTCCCGGAGAAATTCCTGGTGCGCTTCGTCTATAAGCATCACAATGAGATTGCTACGGCTCGTCGGGAGGTCCCCTTCGACGACACCAAGTTGCAGCTCTAGGCTTGATGGTTGGAGGCGCACTCAGAGAACGTGGACCTCCGCCATCACGTTTCGCTTTGTCTCGAGGGCCTCCCACTCTATGCCTGGGACGACCAGGCCCTCGCGGGTGCCATTGGCTCCTGCTGCTCCATCGATTACGTCGAGCCGGCCTCCAAGCTGAAGACAGAGACGAAGGTACTAGCTCTCTAGGCTTGGACCCCCTGTCCAAGCAAGGGGTCACGCCTGAACTGGATCACTTTCCCCGCTCGCAATGGAGGGGCTTCGATCTATGGGCGCCGGGGACTCGAGCACCGTGTCCTAGTCCACCTCAACATCCATGAAGACCCCTCCTCCAGCAAGGTCGTCTCCAAGCCCAATGACTGGCGGACCAACATTGTTGATGGGGAGAAGGAGGCGCGTGACCGCCGCAAATGGATTTCTCGCCCCATACAGCTTGACCACCATGATAGACATGACGAGGGAGACCACGACAGAGGTCACCGTCGTGATGATTCCAGGGGCGGACAGGACTAGGCGGCCAACCTGTGCTGGAGCCTGTCCAGGGCACCGTGTGATGGACAACAGGACTCCGGCCGTGAGGACCATCATGGGCATCGGGGCGAACGCGGTGCTCGCGATGAGCGGTGTCGTGACCTGCTCCCACCTGCCCCTGCTGCTCTGCTCATGGGATCAGGGTCTGCGAGCTCCCCTGTAGATCTCGCACTGGAGGGACGTCCGCTTCCTGCTTCTCCGGTCGTTGGCCCCCCAAGCCGATCCAGCGGCCCTTGCTGCACTGATGGTGAGCGTGGACGCTCCATCGACAGACCAGTGCGCCCTGGAGCCGCTAGACGCCTTTCCAGGGAGGCTCGTGTCGGAAATATGCCCTAGAGGCAATAAATAAAGTGTTTACTATTATATTTCCTTGCTCATGATAATCATTTATTGTCCATGCTATAATTTTGTTGATTGGAAACTAAATACATGTGTGGGCATATAGACAAACATTGTGTCCCTAGTATGCCTCTAGCAGTCTAGCTCGTTGATCAAACATGGTTAAGGTTTCCTGGCCATGGACATGAGATGTCATTTGATATCAGGATCACATCATTAGGAGAATGATGTGATGGACAAGACCCAAACTATGAACGTAGCATATGATCGTGCCAGTTTATTGCTACTGTTTTCTGCATGTCAAGTATCTGTTCCTATGACCATAAGATCATGCAACTCACTGACACCAGAGGAGTGCCTTGTGTGTATCAAACGTCGCAACGTAACTAGGTGACTATAAAGGTGCTCTATAGGTATCTCCGAGGGTGTTTGTTGAGTTGGCATGGATCAGTACAGGGATTTGTTACTCCGTGTGACGGAGAGGTATCTCAGGGCCCACTCGGTAATACAACATCACAACAAGCCTTGCAAGCAATGTGACTAAGTGTTAGTCGCGGGATCTTGTATTATGAAACAAGTAAAGAGACTTTCTGGTAACGAGATTGAACTAGGTATAGAGGTACCGACGATCAAATCTCGGGCAAGTAACATATCGAAGAACAAAGGGAACGACATACGGGATTGTCTGGATCCTTGACATAGAGGTTCGACCGATAAAGATCTTCATAGAACATGTAGGAACCAACATGGGTATCTAGGTCCCGCTGTTGGTTATTGACCGTAGAGGTGTCTTGGTCATGTATACATAGTTTTTGAACCCGCGGGGTCTGCACACTTAAGGTTCGGTAACATTTCGGTATAGATGAGTTCTGTGTGTGGGTGACCAAAGGTTGTTCGGAATCCCGGATGAGATCCCGGACATGACGAGGAGCTCCAGAATGGTCCATAGGTGAAGATTCATATATAGGATGTTCCGTGTTGGTTACCGGGAAAGGTTCGGGCGTCACCGGTAACGTACCGGGGGTGCCGGGAGGGTCTCGGGGGTTCACCGGAAGGGGCCACCAGCCCCAAAGGGCTCCATGGGATGTGAGAGAGGGCACACCAGCCCCTAGTGGGCTGGCCGCCTCTCCCACAAGGCCCATGCGGATGGGGGCATTGGTGGGAGGGCCAACCCTAGGGTTGGCGCCACCTTACTTGGGTGGCAAGCCACCCTAGGGCGCCTCCACCCTTGGCCGCCGCCCCAAGGGGGAAACCCTAGGGGTTGGGCGCACCACCCCTCCCCCTATATATATGTGAGAGGAAGGAGGGAAGAGGCACCCTAAGCCACGGCGCAGCCCTCCTCCCTCTCCGATAGCCTCTCCTCTAGATTGATTCGGCGACGCTTAGCGAAGCTCTGCCGGATCAGCTCCACCACCACCGCCGCCACGCTGTCATGCTGCCGGTGAACCCATCTACCTCTATGCTTCCTCTTGCTGGATCAAGAAGGCGGAGATCATCATCGAGATGCACGCGTGCTGAACGCGGAGGTGCTGTCCGTTCGGCACTTGATCGGGAGTTCATGGAACGACTTGCGATTCGGATCGCAGAGACGTACGGCTACATCAACCGCGTTCTTTAACGCTTTTGCTTAGCGATCTACAAGGGTATGTGGATCCAATCTCTCCTCTCATAGATGCTCATCTCCTAGATTGATCTTGGTGAAGCGTAGGAATTTTTTTGTTTCCCGTGCAACGTTCCCCAATAGCTCACCCCCTCTTGCTTTGCCCCGCTCTCCCCCACATCGGTGCTGCGCACCCCGCCGAGCTCGAAGAGACACGAGTCCCAAGCTGCTACTGCTGCCTTGCTTCTCCCAAGCCCGACATTGATAGAGCTTTGCTCCCCAACGACCCTACAGCGCCCCCTCCTGGACACGTCTCCGCTGCGGCCCCTTGGTTTTGAGGCATCCCCGACACCTCCTCTCCTTTGCAATGATTAGCAACAGCCAAAGGAGGTTGCTCTCGGCCTTCCTAAGGAGCTTGTGGGACTAACGGTCCGGGTTCTTGGTCATGTTGTTGCTCCTTTCTTCTCCATGCGTCAACCTGCTCTATTGCCATTAGAGATGCCTGCACCATCTCCTCCATCGCCCCGGCCTTGCAAGCCAACTGCCAGGAGGAAGACGATGGCTGGTATGAGGATCTCCAACAAAGGAGGGATCTCTCTACAGAAGATCCGGAGACCTACCCATTCACTTGCAATCCAAGCTGCAGAACGGCTTGTTTGCCATAGCCTGGGCATAACTCAAAATGGGTAGGACGTCACAACCTCAACTCTTGAGGCATTTCAGGAAAGGTTCAAAGAACAGCTCCCACCAGAGGTGATCGTGGCCATGCACGATTTCTTCAAACTAGATGATGACTCTGTCAATAAGGTGGAAGATGCCTTGATCGAGAATGGAGGAGACCACACCCTCGACTCGGGGGAACATAGTGATCTGGATCACAGGAGGCGACCGCCTGATCAGTTTAGCCCTAGCTAGGGCCTTTATGTTTTTGTGATTTCACAACTGCTATGTAATGGTGATATGCTACCCCCCAAGGTGGGCCTTTGGCCATGTATCAACAAATGGTTCCTCACATGTTATGCCACCCATATGTTTGTTTCTGTTAGTTCAAGGGCTTTCCTGTTGTGCCAATGACACTACAAACAATCAATACTTTGAGTTGGAATGTTAGGGGTCTGAACTGTCCAAACCGTCGTGTGACTATTAATGGTACCATTGTTGGCTCGTCTTGCCATTTGGATCGGATTTGATTAAGGCGATCCTTGTAGAAGGTTGAAAAGCAATCTTCATATCACCGTTGTGGTTTTGCGTAGGTAAGAATCGTTCTTGCTAGATACCCATAGCAGCCACGTAAAACATGCAACAACAATTAGAGGACGTCTAACTTGTTTTTGCAGGGTATGTTGTGATGTGATATGGCCAATTACATGATGAGATATATGTGATGTATGAGATGATCATGTTTTGTATAGAATATCACGACTTGCATGTCGATGAGTACGGCAACCGGCAGGAGCCATAGGGTTGTTTTTGATTATTGTATGACTTGCATGTCAATCTTTAAGTGCTATGTAATGCTTTACTTTATCGCTAAGCAATAGCAATAGTAGTATGAGCATGGTGGGCGTGACAACCCCGATGGCAACACAATGATGGGGATCATGATGATGGAGATCATGGTTCATGCCGGTGACGATGGAGATCATGCCGGTGCTTTAAGGATGGAGATCAAAAGCACAAGTTCATGGCCATATCATGTCACTTATGATTTGCATGTGATGTTAATCCTTTTATGCACCTTGTTTTGCTTAGGACAACGGTAGCATTATAAGGTGACCCCCACTAAAATTTCAAGATAAATTGTGTTCTCCTTGAGTGTGCACCGTTGCGAAAGTTTGTCGTGTCGAGACACCACGTGATGATCGGGTGTGATAGACTCTACGTTCGTATACAACGGGTGTAAGCCAGTGTTGCACATGTGGAACACTCGGGTTAAACTTGATGAGGCTAGCATATACAGACATGGCCTCGGAACACAAGAGACTGAAAGGTCGAGTATGAGTCATATAGTAGATATGATCAACATGATGATGTTCACCATTGAAACCACCTTAACTCACGTGATGAGTTGGTGAATATGGATCATGTGTCACTCAGATGACCCGAGGGATGTCAATTTGAGTGGGAGCTTTAGTGATTTGATTAACTAAATTTATTATCTTGAACAATAGTCTTAGTAACCTTTGCTTATTTATGTTGTAGATCAATGGCTCGCGTAGTAGCACCCCTGAATTTTAATGCGTTCCTAGAGAAAGCTAAGTTGAAAGATGATGGAAGTAACTTTATTGACTGGGCCCGTAATCTGAGGATTATCCTCATGGCTTCCGAGAAGGCTTATGTCCTTGATGCACCGCTAGGTGACCCACCCGCTCCCGTGTCATCCGAGGACGTTAAGAACACTTGGGAGGCATGTTCTGGAGATCATTCAATAGTTCAGTGTGCAATGTTGTATGGCTTAGAACCGTGACTTCAAAGACGTTTTGAACGTCATGGAGCATATGAGATGTTCCAGGAGTTGGAGTTTATCTTTAAGAAGAATGCCCTGATCAAGAGGTATGAGACCTCCGATAAGTTCTATGCTTGCAAGATGGAGGAGAACGGGTCTATCAGTGAAATATACTCAGAATGTCTGGGTATTCGACCCGTCTGGCGGAGTTAGGGATGCCCCTTCCGCCGAAGGCGATCACTGACAGAGTTCTTCAATCATTGCCACCTAGCTACAAGAGCTTCGTGATGAACTACAACATGCACGGGATGACCAAGTCAGTCGCCGAGCTATTTGCGATGCTGAAAGTCGCTGAGTCTGAAATCCAGAAAGAACATCAAGTGTTGATGGTCAATAAAACCACTAGTTTCAAGAAGCATGGCAAGGGCAAGAAGGGTAACTCCAAGAAAGGTGGCAAAGCAGTTGCTCCTCCCGTGAAGAAACCCAAGGCTGGCCCTAAGCCAGAAACTGAGTGTTTTCATTGCAAGGGAACTGGTCAGTGGAAGCAGAATTGCCCCAAGTACCTGGCCGACAAGAAGGCGGCCAACACCAAACAAGGTATATATGATATACATGTTATTGATGTGTACCTTACTAGATCTTGTTGTAGTGCGTGGGTATTTGATACCGGTTTGGTTGCTCACATTTGCAACTCAAAGCAGGACCTATGGAATAGACGGAGGCTGACTAAGGATGAAGGGACGATGCGCGTGGGAAATGGTTCCAAGGTTGATGTGATCGCCGTTGGCACGCTCGCTCTTTGACTACCATCGGGATTAGTGATGAACCTGAATAATTGTTATTTAGTGCCTGCGTTAAGCATGAACATTATATCTGGATCTTGTTTATTGCGAGATGGTTACTCATTTAAATCAGAGAATAATGGTTGTTCTATTTATATGAGTAATATCTTTTATGGTCACGCACCCAATGTGAGGGGTTTATTCTTATTGAATCTCGATAGTGATGATACACATGTTCATAGCATTGATGCCCAAGGATGTAGAGTTAATAATGATAGTACCACTTTCTTGTGGCACCGCCGTTTGGGTCATATTGGTGTAAAACGCGTGAGGAAGCTCCATGCTGATGGACTTTTGGAGTCACTTGATTTTCAATCACTTGACACATGTGAACCATGCCTCATGGGCAAGATGACTAAAACGCCGTTCTCTGGAACAATAGAACGGGCGAGTGATTTGTTGGAAATCATATATACTGATGTGTGCGGTCCGATGAACATTGAGGCGCGCGGTGGATATCATTATTTTCTTACCTTCACTGATGACTTAAGTAGATATGGGTATATTTACTTAATGAAACACAAGTCTGAAACGTTTGAAAAGTTCAACCAATATCAAAGTGAAGTTGAGAATCATCATAACAAGAAGATTAAATTCCTACGATCTGATCGAGGAGGAGAATATCTGAGTTATGAGTTTGGCAGTCACTTAAGACAGTGTGGAATTGTTTCACAATTGACATCATTTGGAACACCACAGCGTAATGGTGTGTCCAAACGTCGTAATCGAACCTTATTAGATATGGTGCATTCTATGATGTCTCTTGCCGATTTGCCACTATTGTTTTGGGGTTATGCGTTAGAGACAACTGCATTCACTTTAATTAGGGCACCATAGAAATCCGTTGAGATGACGCCATATGAAATGTGGTTTGGCAAGAAGCCAAAATTGTCGTTTCTTAAAGTTTGGTGATGTGATGCTTATGTCAAAAAGCTTCAGCCTGAAAAGCTGGAACCCAAAGCAGAGAAATGCGTTTTCATAGGATACCCAAAAGAGACAGTTGGGTATACCTTCTATCTTAGATCCGAAGGCAAAGTGTTTGTCGCGAAGAACGGAACATTTCTTGACAAAGATTTTCTCTCGAAAGAATTGAGTGGGAGGAAAGTAGAACTTGATGAGGTTACTGAACCTTCACTTCAACCAGAGAGTAGCGCAGCGGAGAAAGATGTTTCTATGGATCCAGCGGCGGTTGAAGAGGAAGTTAATGATGATGATCATGAAACTTCAAATCAAGTTGTTATTGAACCTCGTTGGTCGACAAGGGTGCGTACTGCTCCTGAGTGGTACGGTAACCCTGTCTTGGAGGTCACGTTGTTAGACAACAATGAACCTACGAGCTATGGAGGAGTGATGATGGGCTCAGATTCCAAGAAATGGTTAGAGGCCATCAAATCCGAGATGGGATCCATGTATGAAAACAAAGTATGGACTTTGGAAGTATTACCTAAAGGGCGAAAGGCCATTCAGAATAAATGGATCTTTAAGAAGAAGATGGACGCGGACGATAATGTCACTGTCTATAAAGCTCAACTTGTGGCAAAGGGTTTTTCACAAGTTCAAGGAGTTGACTACAATGAGACCTTCTCACCCGTAGCGATGCTTAAGTTCGTCAGAATCTGGTTAGCAATAGCTGCATATTTCGACTATGAAATTTGGCAGATGGATGTCAAAATAGCGTTCCTTAACGGTTTCCTTGAGGAAGAGTTGTATATGATGCAACCGGAAGATTTTGTCGATCCAGAGAATGCTGACAAAATTTGCAAACTCCAGCGATCCATTTATGGACTGGTGCAAGCATCTCGGAGTTGGAATAAGCGCTTTGATGAGGTGATCAAGGCGTTTGGGTTTATATAAGTTTATGGAGAAGCTTGTATTTACAAGAAAGTGAGTGGGAGCTCTGTAGCGTTTCTAATATTATATGTGGATGACATATTGCTGATTGGAAACAATATAGAAATGCTGGAAAGCGTGAAGGAATATTTGAACAAGAGTTTTTCAATGAAGGACCTGGGAGAAGCTTCTTTCATATTAGGCATTAAGATCTATAGAGATAGATCGAGACGCTTGATAGCACTTCCACAAAGCACATACCTTGATAAAGTTTTGAAGAAGTTCAAAATGGATCATTCCAAGAAGGGGTTCTTGCCTATGTTACAAGGTGTGAAGTTGAGTAAGACTCAATGCCCAGTGACTGTAGAAGATAGAGAGAAGATGAGTGTCATCCCCTATGCTCCAGTCATAGGCTCTATCATGTATGCGATGCTGTGAACAAGACCCGATGTCAGCCTTGCCATAAGTATGGACGAAAGGTTTCAAAGTGATCCTGGAATGGAGCACTGGACGGTGGTCAAGAATATCCTTAAGTACCTAAAAAGGACTAAGGAAATGTTTCTCGTTTATGGAGGTGATCAAGAGATTGTCGTAAAGGGTTACGTCGATGCAAGCTTTGACACTGATCCGGATGACTCTAAGTCGCAAACCGGATACATATTTATTCTCAATGGGGGAGCGGTAAGCTGATGCAGTTCCAAGCAAAGCGTGGTAGCCAATTCTACATGCGAAGTGGAGTACATTGCAGCCTCGGAGGCATCGAAGGAAGGTGTCTGGATGAAGCAGTTCATGATAGATCTTGGAGTAGTGCCCAGTGCACCGAATCCAATGGCTCTGTTCTGTGACAACACTGGTGCCATCGCTCTGGCCAAGGAACCAAGGTTTCACAATAGGACCAGACACATAAAGCGACGCTTCAATTCCATCCGCGATTACGTCGAGGAGAAGGACAAAAATATTTGCAAAGTGCACACGGATCTGAATGTTGCAGACCCGTTGACTAAACCTCTTCCAAGGTCAAACATGATCAATACCAGAACTGCATGGGTGTTCGATTTATTACAATGTAAATCACATAGTTATGTGAACTAGATTATTGATTTTAGTGCAAGTGGGAAACTGTTGGAAATATGCCCTAGAGGGAATAAATAAAGTGTTTATTATTATATTTCCTTGTTCATGATAATCGTTTATTGTTCATGCTATAATTGTGTTGATTGGAAACTAAATACATGTGTGGGCATATAGACAAACATTGTGTCCCTAGTATGCCTCTAGCAGGCTAGCTCATTGAGCAAAGATGGTTAAGGTTTCCTGGCCATGGACATGAGATGTCATTTGTTATCGGGATCACATCATTAGGAGAATGATGTGATGAACAAGACCCAAACTATGAACGTAGCATATGATCATGTCAGTTTATTGCTACTGTTTTGTGCATGCCAAGTATCTGTTCCTATGACCATGAGATCATGCAACTCACTCACACCAGAGGAGTGCCTTGTGTGTATCAAACGTCGCAACTGTGACTATCAAGGTGCTCTACAGGTATCTCCAAGGGTGTATGTTGAGTTGGCATGGATCAATACTGGGATTTGTTACTCCGTGTGATGCAGAGATATCTTAGGGCCCACTCGGTAATACAACATCACAACAAGCCTTGCAAGCAATGTGACTAAGTGTTAGTCACGTGACCTTGTATTACGGAATGAGTAAAGAGACTTGCTGGTAACGAGATTGAACTAGGTATGGATATACCGATGACCGAATCTCGGGCAAGCAACATACCGAAGAACAAAGGGAACGACATACGGGATTGTCTAAATCCTTGACATAGAGGTTCGACCGATAAAGATCTTCGTAGAACATGTAGGAACCAACATGGGTATCCAGGTCCCGCTGTTGGTTATTGACCGTAGAGGTGTCTCGGTCATGTCTACATAGTTCTTGAACCCGCGGGGTCTGCACACTTAAGGTTTGGTGACGTTTCGATATAGATGAGTTATGTGTGTGGGTGACCGAAGGATGTTCGGAGTACCGGATGATCCCGGACATGACAAGTAGCTCCGGAATGGTCCGGAGGTGAAGATTCATATATAGGATGTTCCGTGTTGGTTACTGGGAAAGGTTCGGGCGTCACCGGTAACGTACCGAGGGTGCCGGGAGGGTCCCAGGGGTCCACCGGAAGGGGCCACCAGCCCCAAAGGGCTACATGGGCTGTGAGAGAGGGCACACCAGCACCTGGTGGGTTGGCCGCCCCTCCCACAAGGCCCATGCGGCTAGGGGGGGGGGTTAGTGGGAGGGCCAACCCTACGGTTGGCGCCACCTTACTTGGGTGGCAAGCCACCCTAGGGCGACTCCACCCTTGGCCGCCGCCCCAAAGGGGAAACCCTAGGGGTTGGGCGCACCACCCCTCCCTCTATATATATGTGAGAGGGAGGAGGGCAGCCGCACCCTAAGCCATGATGCAGACCTTCCTCCCTCTCCGATAGCCTCTCCTCTAGATTGATTTAGCGATGCTTAGCGAAGCTCTGCCGGATCAGCTCCACCACCACCGCCGCCATGTCGTTGTGCTGCCGGCGAACCCATCTACCTCTCCGCTCCCTCTTGCTGGATCAAGAAGGCGGAGGTCATCATTGAGCTGCACATGTGCTGAACGCGAAGGTGCCGTCCGTTCGGCACTTGATCGGGAGTTCGTGGGACGGCTTGCGATTTGGATCGCAGAGACATACGACTACATCAACCGCGTTCTTTAATGCTTCCACTTAGCGATCTACAAGGGTATGTGGATCCAATCTCTCCTCTCCTAGATGCTCATCTCCTAGATTGATCTTGGTGAAGCATAGGCAATTTTTTGTTTCCCATGCAACGTTTCCCAACAGCTTGCACCCCTCTTGCTTCGCCCCCACTCTCCCCCACATCGGTGTTGCGCACCCCGTCGAGCTCGAAGAGAGACAAGTCACGAGCTGCTACTACTTCCTTGCTTCTCCCAAGCCCAGCATTGATAGAGCTCTGCTCCCCAACGACCCTGCAGCACCCCCTCCTGGACACGTCTCCGCTGCGGCCCCCTGGTTTTGAGGCATCCCCGGCACCTCCTCTCCTTTGCAATGAGCAACAGCAGCCAACAGAGGTTGCTCTCGGCCTTCCTAAGGAGCTTGTGGGACTAACGGTCCCGGTTCTTGGTCATGTTGTTGCTCCTCTCTTCTCCATGCGTTAGCCTGCTCTATTGCCATTGGAGACACATGCACCATCTCCTCCATCGCCCAGGCCTTGCAAGCCAACTGCTAGGAGGAAGATGATGGCCGTTATGAGGATCTCCAACAAAGGAGGGATCTTTCTACAGAAGATCCGGAGACCTGCCCATTCACTTGCAATCCAAGCTGCAGAACGGCTTGTTTGCCGTAGCCTGGGCATAACTCAAAATGGGTAGGACGTCACAACCTCAACTCTTGAGGCTTTTCAGGAAAGGTTCAAAGAACAGCTACCACCAGAGGTGATCGTGGCCATGCACGATTTCTCCAAACTAGATGATGACTCTGTCAATAAGGTGGAAGACGCCTTGACCGAGCATGGAGGAGACGACGACCTCGACTCGGGGGAACATAGTGATCTGGATCACAGGAGGCAACCGCCTGATCAGTTTAGCCCTAGCTAGGGCCTTTATGTTTTTGTGATGTCACAACTGCTATGTAAGGGTGATATGCTACCCCGTAAGGTGGGCCTTTGGCCATGTATCAACAAATGTTTCCTCGCATGTTATGCAACCCATATATTTGTTTCTGTTAGTTCAAGGGCTTTCCTGTTGTGCCAATGACACTATAAACAATCAATACTTTGAGTTGGAATGTTCGGGATCTGAACTGTCCAAACCGTCGTGCAACTGTTAATGCTACCATTGCTGGCTCATCTTTCCATTTGGTGTGCCTACAATAAACCAAAATGAGCTCCATCGACCACTTTACTGCTGCCTTCATAGGCGGAAACAAATTCCACAATTTTGCGTAATGCCCCACGATCGGGACCAGAGGTGGCATTCTGATGCCATGGGATGCAAACCTTCTTGATGTCGGTAACATCGTCTCCTCAACCTTCTGTCTCTCGGCCATGGTCCTAGTCTGTGACTCTGATACTCGCTTCGAAATCACCTACGTCTATGGCCCCACCGACTCCGCTTGCAAAGATGCTTTTGTCGCCGAAATTATCTCTCACAAGCCTCCTCTCGGGGTTGCTTGGCTTGCTTCCGGTGACTTCAACCAAATTTATCGAGCCCGAGACAAGAATAAACAGAGGGTCAATTGCAACTGGATTGCTCATTTCCGCGCTGCCATCCAATCCTACGAGCTCAAGGAAATTCACCTACAAAACAAGCGCTTCACATGGAGCAACGAGTGGGTCAACTCAACTCTCTGCAAGCTCGACTCCTTCTTCTGCAATGCCAAGTGGGACACTACCTTTAACACCCATGTGTTGCACGCCCTATCGTCCTCCCTCACTGCCCTCTCCTGCTCGCCGATGACAAAGGACCTCAAAGACCGTGTTCCTTCAAGTTCAAGAACTTTTGGGCTTCTTTCCCCAGATTCCATGAGGTTGTCCAGCGTGCATGGGCTGAGAAATTTTTTGAGTGAGAAGAGGGAAGAATCAAAATTCCTAAGTCGAATACCTCACCAAAGCATAGAAGAGGAGTAAAAAGAATCCTACTCTCCGATATAACTAGACTCAAAATAGTTTTTCTCTAGACTCGACTCATCCAAGTTCGATCAATCAAGGGAGCTCCTAGGTCGGTATAGGCTCTGATACCAACTTGTCACGCCCAAGATGCGGTCCTATCCTTATTTTGGCATGAGGGCCTCGACAGGGATAGAAGCGCATCTCGTCGTGTTGCAAGAATGGATATCATGACAATTACATGTATAGAAGAGATCAGTATATGGAATTGGCTTACACTCGCCACAAGCTACATCAAGATCACATCAATACAACAACATACTCAAACATCATACATAAGAGCAGGGTCCGACTACGGACAAAAATAAACAACAAGAGGACATCCATCCTTGCTATCCTAGGCTGCCGCCTGGAACCCATCCTAGATCGATGATGATGAAGAAGAAGAACTCCAACAAACAAGCAACACTCTCACATTCAAGCATCACATTACCTGTACCTGCAACTATTGTTGTAGTAATCTGTGAGCCACGGGGACTCAACAATCTCATTTCCAAGGGTATCAAGACTATTAAAGCTTAATGGGTGAGGTATGGTTAAGTGGTGAGGCTGTAGGAAGCGACTAAGCATTTATTTGAGTGGCTAACTTACGAATACAGAAATTAAAGTATGGTGGTCTACGCATAACGGACGTGAGCTAGTAATGATCACTAACTGATCCTGAACACCTACTTACGTCAAACATAACCCCACCGTGTTCTCCCTCGGATAAGGACTCACAAGAAGAGACAGTCACGGTTATGCATACAGTTGGTGTATTTTATTAGAGTTTACTTCAAGTTTGCTATGACCGGGTGTTAAACAAAGTATCCAAGTTTGCCACATAACCACGGGCACGGCTTTCCAAAAGATTTAACCCTGCAGGGATGCTCCAACTCATCCATCACAAATTAACCACATGCCGCGGGAATAACCTCGACCACAGATCTCGTTATAATCCTAGGAAATTCCAAAGGAAATCCCTCACCTCGAGATAGCCCAAAGAAAATTAGAGTTCCTCACGCAAGACGTTCGAGAAAGGTAAAACAAATCCAGCAAGGCCTCCCGGCGTGTCGACGGTCCCGATAGGAGCCGCGTATCTCGTTCTCAGGACACGACAGATAAGCTAGTGTATGGTGGCCTGATAGAAATCTTCCGAGTTGCCTCGGGTTGGCCCCGTACAGTGCTCTATTTTTGGACCAGCACCAGCAGTGCTAGCCCCCTGTATTATGTTAAATTAATCCACGAGGGGGCGACCCTCTATGCTTTAATAAGGTGATCAGTATTATTATGATGGGAAAATGTAGTACCAAAGTTGGGCCTTGCCAGACAAGTTTTATCCTAAAATGAAAATCAAGGGGGTCCCTATAACAACCCCGAGCATGTTAGGAGCACTCAATTATGGAACATAACACCGGTTCACAAGTAACTAGGGCGGCAAGAGTGGAACAAAACACCGAGCAAAAGGCCAAGCCTTCCACCCTTTTACCAAGTGTATAAGTGCATTAAATTAAATAGCAATAATATTGTGATAAAAAAAGAATGTGCATGTTGTCACATGGAAGAAATTGCACCTGCAACTAGAAACGCTATAAGAAGGGCTGAGCAAGCGGTAACATAGCCAAACAATGGTTTGCTGGGATGTGGAGGGGTTAGAGGCTTTTAATGACAATGTTGGGAGGCTTGACAAACAAGTGGTAGGTAGCGTGACATAGCGAATGAAAACGAGACATCTAGCATAACAATGATAGTAGTGGTATCCAGGGAAATGTGTCATATTGCTTGAGATCCCGCTCGGAAGAAGAACGAATCCATGAAGAAGACGAGCCAACATAGTCGAACGAATCCTCACACTCCGAACGCTTTCGGAACTCTATCGAGAAGAAGCAATCCGAAAACAACAATCAACACGCGATAGCACCACAACATATGGATGACATGATGCGCAAACAAATATGATGCATGTCCGGTTTAAATATGCAAGGCATGACAATTCACATCAAACAACTACTACACATTAAAGTGAAGCTCAATATGCAACGAGTTGCATATTGACGAAACTCCACGTTCGAACTATTTAGTTCACTCTCGTTTAGATACTCATCAATATTAAATATTGATTAACATGGCAAGAGGTGAAGCATGGACAACTACAACATCTAGGCATTTTAAATGAGGCCAAAAGCAACATATAGCACTTCCGAAACGTCCCCATATGCAAATTTATGAATCTATTCCAGATCTGTCCTAAACATGTTTTATATTATTAAACAGCAAAATAAAATGTGTCATGTTGTTCTACACGTTTTTCTAGTCAAGTTACATATGTGAAACATTTAGAACGGAGTTACGGTTATTTAGTTATGAAAGAAACCGTTTTAGCATGGCATTGATGCAAATAAAAATAAAACAACAAGTTAAACAGTTTAAACACATGGATGAAAGTTGCGTATTACGAACCTATACGAAATTTGACAAGTTTTCCATATATAAGATATTTTAATACAATGCACGGTTTGAGAGGTATCAACCTATTAAAAAAAGTAGCATTTACTTTTGATATGCAAGATTATATATAATGCAACAAAACTGCAGAAAAATCTATTGATACGCTGGACTGGTTGTGGTGTATGACCAACAGGCCTCGTGGTGTAGTCAACTGGCTAGCAGGGACCGGTCAACAGGATGGCGGGACCCAAGTGTCATAGGAACAAAAAAATATCAAAATTCTAGCAAAAGGGATGGCGGGCACGTTCGTTGGAAAGGCAGAGGGGCTGCTGGGCACTCACCTTGGGCCTAACGTGGCCGTCGGTGTTGGGTTGGATGATGCTCGAGCGAGCAGCAGCTCTGCTTGACGCAGGGGCAAGGCAAAGGCGCAGCTGGGACTAGGGTGTGACACGTCGGCGATGGGGCATCGGGGACGAACGGACGAGCCTCGGGGCGCCGGATCCCGTCAGTGGCTGAGCTCCGCATGGCACCTTGGTTCCTTGGACATCCAACACAGAGAGAGGGATGAGAAGAGAGAGGGGGAAATAGAGGAAGGAGGAGGTCGCAGGGCATGGCCATGGACCTGCAGTCCTTTGGCGTCCAACTCACGGGCGCAACAGTAGATTGGGGAAGGCGGCAAGCTGCAGGCTTGGCGGTGGCGGCCTTGCTGCAGGTTCGGTCGTCGGCGACGGCCGGTCCGACAAGCCACGAGGACGAAGGTGAGGTGCACGGGAGCAGGACTTCGAGAGCGGGGAACAGGGGCCTGGGCGGAGATGGCTTCGGTGGCGGGGCTGGTGGCTGCAGCTAGCGAAGGGAGGCTCTGGGTTGGGGGAGGTCGAGCGAGGAGACCTCGGGAGCGGGTGCGGGGCTCGGGACGACATGGAAATCGAGCAAAACACGGAGGTTGGTTGGGCACGGAAACAGGGGAGAGATAGAAGGATGGCGACGGCTTTCGGATTGGGGATGAATGGACGGGACAACTTTGGATTTCGTCTGCTTAAATAGGCAGGTGGTTAGGCTAGGGATCTTCCATTCGTTTTCGGACCTTACGATCTCGATCGGACGGTTCGGAAGCGGAGGGGTTAGCTGGCATGGTGGGCTGTGTAGAGTGGTTGGACTAAGATGAGAGGGAGGTGGTGTGGCCCGGCAACGGAGTTTTTTTATATAAACTGAAATCGTCCAACAAATAAACCGATGACCGCACCGCTACGGTTGACCATTCAGGTATCAAACGAACTCAGAATGCGACGAAATTTGGCAGGTGGTCTACCTACTCTATAATAAGACCGCAGCCAGGTTTCGACCCGATGAGAGAACATTTTTCGCGCGCTTTAAAAACGGTTTTCTTAACGATGCCGCGGGCGCGTGCGTGTGTGTGGTTGGTCTCAAAAGGTTGACGGCACAAACGGAGAGAACCGGCAACTACGAACGGATGCAAGTTTTCGAAAACGAGTGACGATGCTATGCAGATGATGCAAATGATGCAATGATGAGTGCAACAACCAAACGAAATATAGATGAGAATGGAAATAAAAGGGGAATCTTCTGGAGCGTCGGTCCTGGGCTGTTACAGTCGCGCACACTAAGCCTTTTCTCATCCTTCATCACAAAGCTCAAGAAGACTGCTATCCATCTTTTTGAATGGAGCAAGCGTCTTTCATGCGTCTCTGCTCGTCATTCTATGACTCAACATATCCCAAGAGCATTGGCCCCTCTCCGGTGCGGAGTTGGATCTCCGTTCAAGACTCAAAAGGCGAGTTATGAGCTTGGCGGTATTGCAGCGATCCCGCAAAAGCCAATGTGCCAGGATGTCCAACCTCAAAGAAGGAGATGCAAACACGAAGTTCTTCCATCACCGCATCAACGCCCGACGCCGCAAGAATCACATTCATCGCATCAAGCACATGCATGCTTGGGTTACTGATCATAAGCAAAAGGAAAAAATCATCCATGACCACTCCTCTCTGGCCATGGAGAGAGGAGCAGTAACTTAGATTTCAATTGGGACGATCTTAACCTACACACTATTGATCTAAGCTCTCTGGGCGATTGATACGTGTCCAATGTATCTATAATTTTTGATTGTTCCATGCTATTATATTATCTGTTTTGAATGTTTTATATGCATTAATATGCTATTTTATATTATTTTTGGGACTAACCTATTAATCTAGAGCCTAGCGCCAGTTTCTGTTTTTTTCCTTGTTTTTGAGTTTCGCACACAAGGAATATTAAACGGAGTCCAAACGGAATAAAACCTTCGGAATGATTTTTTTCTGGAACAAAAGGAAGCTACGGGACTTGAGAACTAAGGCAGAGAAGCCTCCGTGGGGCCACAAGCCCTAGGGCCGTGGCCAGGGGGTACCCTGCGCCGAGCAGGCTTGTGGGCCCACGACTGCTCCCCTAAACCTAATCTTTGGCCTATAAATTCCCAAATATTCCATCATTATCAGAACGAGCCACAAAAACACATTTTCGCCGCCAGAAGCCTCTGTTCCCAAGAGATCCAATCTTGGAGCCTTTTCTAGTAATTTATCGGAGGGGGATTCGATCACGGAGGGCATCTACATCAACTCCATTGATCCTCCTATGATGCGTGAGTAGTTCACCTCAGACCTACGGGTCCATAGCTAGGAGCTAGATGACTTCTTCTCTCTTTGCTTCTGAATACCATGTTCTACATGATCTTCATGGAGATCTATCCGATGTAATACTCTTTTGCGGTGTGTTTGTCGAGATCCGATGAATTGTGGGTTTATGTTCAGATTATCCATGAATATTATTTGAGTCTTTCCTGAATTCTTATATGCATGATTTCATATCTTTGCAAGTCTCTTCGAGTTATTGGTTTGGTTTGGCCAACTAGATTGGTAATTCTTGCAATAGGAGAAGTGCTTAGTTTTGGGTTCAATCTTGCGGTGTCCTCACCCAGTGACAAAGTAGGGATAGCAAGGCACGTATTGTATTGTTGCCATGAAGGGTAAAAAGATGGGGTTATCATCATATTGCTTGACTTTATCCCTGTGCATCATGTCATCTTACTTAATGCGTTAGTCTGTTCTTCATGAACTTAATACTCTAGATGCAAGCATGAGTCGGTCGATGTGTGGAGTAATAGTAGTAGATGCAGAATCGTTTCGGTCTACTTGAGATGGACGTGATGCCTATATGCATAATCATTGCCTTGGATATCTTCATAATTATTCGCTTTTCTATCAATTGCTCGACAGTAATTTATTCACCCACCGTAATACTTGCCATCATGAGAGAAGCCATCTAGTGAAACCTATGGCCCACGGGTCTATTTTCCATATTTATACTTTCAGATCTATAACCAAAAATACCAAAAATACTTGCTGCATTATTTTTACTTTTAGTTTTACTTTCCGTTCAAGCGTCCTATTATATGTATCTCTATTAGATCTCATCCTTGCAAGTAACCGTGAAGGGATTGACAACCCCTTTATAGCGTTGGGTGCAAGAGTTTGATTATTTGTGTAGGTACATCTATTGGTGATTCGCTTGTATCTCCTACTGGATTGATACTTGGTTCTCAAAAACTGAGGGAAATACTTATCTACTTTGCTGCATCAAACCGTTAATCTTCACGGGAAACCAACGCATGCTCGAGAAGTAGCAAGAAGGATTTGTGGCGCCGTTGTCGGGGAGATACATAGCAAGTCAAGATACCAAGTACCCATCACAAACTCATCTCTTGCATTTACATTATTTTCCATTTGCCTCTCGTTTTCCTCTCCCCCACTTCTAAAACAATTTTCAGAAAATACTTTGCCTTTCGCCCTATTTCGTTCGTCTTCTCGTTTGCTTTTTGCTTGCTTGTGTGCTTGATTGCTTGCTTTGTCACGATGACTCAAGAGAATACCAAGTTGTGTGACTTTTCCAATACTAATAATAATTATTTTATTATTACTCCGATTGCTCCTGCCACTAGTGCGGAATCTTATGAAATTAATGCTGCTTTGCTCAACCTTGTTAGGAAAGAACAATTTTCCGGCCTTGCTAATGAAGATGTCGCATCCCATCTAAATACTTCTGTTGAGTTGTGTGATATGCAAAATAAGAAAATGTGGATAATGATATTGTTAAATTGAAGCTATTTCTTTTTGCACTACAAGATCGTGCTAAAACTTGGTTTTCATCTTTGCCTAAAGATAGTATTGATTCATGGGATAAGTGTAAAGATGCTTTTATTTCCAAGTACTTTTCGCCCGCTAAGATCATCTCCCTTCGGAATGATATAATGAATTTTAAGCAACTTGATCATGAACATGTTGCACAATCTTGGGAGAGTATGAAACTTATGATTAGGAATTGCCCCGCGCATGGTTTGAGTTTATGGATGATTATACAATTTTTTTATGCTGGATTGAATTTTGCTTCAAGGAATCTCTTAGATTCCTCCGCGGGTGGCACTTTTATGGAAATCACATTAGGAGAATCTACTAAACTCCTAGATAACATTATGGAAAATTACTCTCAATGGCACATCGAAAGATCTCCTACTAGTAAAAAAGCGCATGCTATTGAAGAGATTAATACTTTGAGTGAAAAGATGGATGAATTGATGAAATTGTTTGCTATTAAGAGTGCTCCTATTGATCCTAATGATATGACTTTGTCTTCTTTGATTGTAAATAATAATGAATCTATGGACGTGAATTTTGTTGGTAGGAACAATTTTAGTAATAACTCTTATAGAGGTAATTTCAGTGCTAGACCGTTTCCTAGTAATTCCTCTAATAATTATGGTAATTCCTACAGCAATTCTTATGGAAATTATAATAAGATGCCCTCTGATTTTGAGAATAATATTAAAGAATTCATTAGTACGCAAAAAGGTTTCAATGTTATGATTGAACAAAAATTGCTCAAGATTGATGATTTGGCTAGGAACGTTGATAGAATTTGTCTTGAGATTGATTCTTTAAAAAATAGATCTATTCCACCCAAGCATGATATTAATGAGTCTTTAAAATCTATGAGAATTTCTATTGATGAGTGTAAGGAAAGAACCGCTAGAGTTCGTGCTAAGCGTGAATGGCTCGAAAAAATGTGCTCTCGTGATAATATTGATGAAGATCTTAAAGTGATTGATGTAACTCCAATTGAATCTTTGTTTTCCAATGTTAATCTTGATAATGATGGGACTAGAGATGAGTCAACTTTAGTTAAAAGGCGTCCCAATGATTCAGAGTTTTTAGATCTTGATGCTAAGATTGATAAAAGTGGGATTGAAGAGGTCAAAACTTTAAATAGCAATGAACCCACTCTTTTGGATTTCAAAGACTTTAATCATGGTATCTGCTCTTTGATTGATTGTATTTCCTTGTTGCAATCCATGTTGAATTCTCCTCATGCTTATAATCAAAAAAAGGCTTTTACTAAACATATTGTTGATGCCATGATGAGAGCTTTTGAAGAAAAAATTGAGTTGGAAGTTTCTATACCTGGAAAGCTATATGATGAGTGGGAACCTACTATTAAGATTAATATTAAAGATTATGAGTGCCATGCTTTGTGTTATTTGGGTGCTAGCGTTTCCATGATTCCAAAAACTTTATGTGATGTGTTAGGTTTCCGTGAATTTGATGATTGTTCCTTAAATTTGGATCTTGCGGATTCCACTATAAAGAAACCTATGGGAGAATTAATGATGTTATTATTGTTGAAAATAGGAATTATGTGCCCGTATATTTCATTGTTCTTGATATAGATTGTAATCCTACATGTCCTATTATTCTTGGTAGACCTTTCCTTAGAACGATTGATGCAATTATTGATATGAAGGAAGGGAATATTAGATTCCAATATCCATTAAGGAAAGTCATGGAACACTTTCCTAGAAATAAAATAAAATTACATTATTAATCTATCATGAGAGCTACTTATGTATTGCATACCAAAGATGACAATACTTAGATCTATTGTGTTTTGCCTAGCTAAGGGCGTTAAACAATAGCGCTTGTTGGGAGGTAACCCAATTTTATTTTTTTTTCTGCTTTTTGCTTCTGTTTTGGTGTGTTTGGCACATTATTAATTCTGTACTAATTGTGTTTTTGTGTTTAAATTAGTGTTTGAGCCAAGTAAAACCTTTGGGGTGATCTATGGTAGTTGTTGATTTGATCTTGCTAAAAACAGAAACTTTTGCGCTCAGTCCAGGAATTTTATGAATTGTTAATAGCGTCAAATTGATCTGAAATTTTTACACATGATTTATATACAAATTTACCTGATTTTAATAATTGTTTAGAATTTTTAAAGTTCCAGAAGTATTTGAAGTTTACAGATTGCTACAGACTGTTCTGTTTTTGACAGATTCTGTTTTCTTTGTGTTGTTTGCTTATTTTGATGTATCTATGGGTCATATCGGGGGGTATGAGTCATGGAAAAGTTACAATAAATTAGGTATTACACAAGTAAAACTAAATAATGAGTTCACAACAGTACCTAAATGTGGCGATTTATCTTTTTAACTAACGGATCTCATGAGTTTTCTGTTGAGTTTTGTGTTGTGAAGTTTTCAAGTTTTGGGTGAAGATTCGATGGACTATGGAATAAAGAGTGGCAAGAGCCTAAGATTGTGGATTACCAAGGCACCCCAGGTCATATTCAAGGATACCAAAAAGCCTAAGCGTGGGGATGCCCCGGAAGGTATCCCCTCTTTCGTCTTCAATCCATCGGTAAATTTACTTGAGGCTATATTTTTATTCACCACATGATATGCGTTTTGCTTGGAGCGTCTTTTATGATATGAGTATTTGTTTGTTAGTTTGACACAATCATACTTGCTGCACACATATTTTGAGAGAGACATGAATCGTGAATTTATTAGAATACTCTATGTGCTTCACTTATATCTTTTGAGCTAGGTAATGTTGCTCTAGTGCTTCACTTATATCTTTTTAGAGCATGGCGGTGTTATGTTTTATAGAAATTATTGAACTCTCATTCCTCACTTATATTATTTTTAGAGTTTCCTAAGACAGCATGGTAATTTGTTTAGGTTATGAATTTAATCCTGATATAATGGACATCCAAGAGGGATATAATAAAAACTTTCATATTAAGTGCATTAAAAACTATGAGAAGTTGGATTCCTTGCATATCGTTTTGATATAATAGGGATGATAATATGAGAGTCATGCTAGTGAGTAGTTGTGAATTGGAAGAGATACGTGTGTTAAAGCTTGTGATTCTCCTAGCATGCACGTATGGTGAACCGTTATGTAACGAAGTCGGAGCATGATTTGTTTAATGATTGTAAACCTTTGTGTGAGGGTCGGGAGCGTGCGATGGTTAACTCCTACCAACCTCTCCCCTAGGAGCATGCATCTAATGCTTTGTTTGATAACCAATAGACTTTTGCAATAAGTATGTGAGTTCTTTATGACTAATGTTGACTCCATGGATTATACGCACTCTCACCCTTCCACCTTTGCTAGCCTCTCTAGTACTGCGCAACTTTTGCCAGTACATCAAACCCTCCTTCCTCAAAACAGCCACCATATATTCCTCAAAACAGCCATCATACCTACATATTATGGCATTTCCATAGCCATTCGGAGATATATTGCCATGCAACTTCCACCATGTAGTTTTTCTATGACTTGCATCATCACTTCATATTGCATATAGAGTCATATTTTGTCATAGGAATCGAGTTGTAATTTCTTTTTATTTGAGTTATAAGTAAATAAAAGTGTGATGATTTTTTCATTAATAGAGCATTGTCCCATGAGAGAAAAGGATTATGGAGGCTATGACTCCCTCACAAGTTGGGACGAGTATCCGGACTTTACAAAAATAAAAGAGGCCAGCGAAGCCCAAACAAAAAAATAAAAGAGGCCAAAGAAGCCCACCAAAATAAAAATAAAGAGAGAAAGAGAGAAGGTACATTTGCTACTATCTTTTTCCACACTTGTGCTTCAAAGTAGCACCATGATCTTCATGATAGAGAGTCTCCTATTTTGTCACTTTCATATAACTAGTGGATATTCATCTTGCACGACCACTTAGTTTTATTTTTGAGCTTTCATACACTTATAACTCCAAGTGCATTTGTTGCATGGCAATCCCTACTCACTCACATTTATCTATTGATGTGCATCTCCATAGCCCGTTGATATGCCTAGTTGATGTGAGACTATCTTCTCCTTTTTCCCTTGCACCTCCTCCATATTCTATTCCACCTATAATGCTATATCCATGGCTCACGCTCATGTATTGCATGAGAGTTGAAAAGGTTTGAGAACACCAAAAGTGTGAAACAATTGCTTGACTTGTTCATTGGGGTTGTGCATGATTTAGATACTTTGTGTGGGGAAGATGAAGCATAGCCAGACCATATGATTTTGTAGGGATAACTTTCTAAGGCCATGTTATTTCGAAAGGACACGACTACCTTGTTGGTGTGCTCGAAGTATTACTGTTTTTATGTCAATATTAGACTATTGTTTTGAATCCAACAGATCTGAATATTCATGCCACAATAAAAAATATTACATGGATAAATATGTTGGGTAGCATTCCACATCAAAAATTCTGTTTTTATCATTTACCTACTCGAGGACGAACAAGAATTAAGCTTGGGGATGCTGATACGTCTCCAACGTATCTATAATTTTTGATTGTTCCATGCTAGTATATTATCTGTTTTGGATGTTTTATATGCATTAATATGCTATTTATATTATTTTTGGGACTAACCTACTAATCTAGGGCCTAGTGCCAGTTTCTATTTTTTTCCTGGTTCTTGAGTTTCGCAGATAAGGAATATTAAACGGAGTCCAAACGGAATAAAACCTTTGGAATGATTTTTTTCTGGAACAAAAGGAAGCTACGAGACTTGAGAACCAAGGCAGAGGAGCCTCCGTCGGCCCACAAGCCCTAGGGCCGTGACCAGGGGGGTACCCTGCATCGGGCAGGCTTGTGGGCCCACGGCTACTCCCCTAACCCTAATCTTTGGCCTATAAATTCCCAAATATTCCATCATTATCAAAACGAGCCACGAAAACACTTTTCTGCCGCCAGAAGCCTCCGTTCCCGAGAGATCCAATCTTGGAGCCTTTTCCGGTAATCTTCCGGAGGGGGATTCGATCACGGAGGGCATCTACATCAACTCCATTGCCCCTTCGATAATGCGTGAGTATCTCACCTCAGACCAATGGGTCCATAGCTAGTAGCTAGATGGCTTCTTCTCTCTCTTTGCTTCTCAATACCATGTTCTTCATGATCTTCATGGAGAGCTATTTGATGTAATACTCTTTTGCGGTGTGTTTGTCGAGATCCGATGAATTGTGGGTTTATGTTTAGATTATCCATGAATATTATTTGAGTCTTTCCTGAATTCTTATATGCATGATTTCATATCTTTGCAAGTCTCTTCGAGTTATTGGTTTGGTTTGGCCAACTAGATTGGTAATTCTTGCAATAGGAGAAGTGCTTAGTTTTGGGTTCAATCTTGCGGTGTCCTCACCCAGTGACAAAGTAGGGGTAGCGAGGCACGTATTGTATTGTTGCCATCAGGGGTAAAAATATGAGGTTTTCATCATATTGCTTGACTGTATCCCTCTACATCATGTCATCTTACTTAATGTGTTACTCTGTTCTTCATGAACTTAATACTCTAGATGCAGGCATGAGTAGGTCGATGTGTGGAGTAATAGTAGTAGACACAGAATCGTTTCGGTCTATTTGACATGGACGTGATGCCTATATGCATAATCATTGCCTTGGATATCTTCATAATTATTCGCTTTTCTATCAATTGCTCGACAGTAATTTATTCACCCACCGTAATACTTGCCATCATGAGAGAAGCCATCTAGCGAAACCTATGGCCCCCGGGTCTATTTTCCATATTATACTTTCAGATCTAAAACCAAAAATACCAAAAATACTTGCTGCATTATTTTTACTTTTAGTTTTACTTTCCGTTCAAGCCTCCTATTATATCTATCTCTATTAGATCTCATCCTTGCAAGTAACCGTGAAGGGATTGACAACCTCTTTATAGCGTTGGGTGCAAGAGTTTGATTCTTTGTGCAGGTACATCTATTGGTGATTCGCTTGTATCTCCTACTGGATTGATACCTTGGTTCTAAAAAACTGAGGGAAATACTTATCTACTTTGCTGCATCAAACCGTTAATCTTCACGAGAAACCAACGCATGCTTGAGAAGTAGCAGCGATGCTATCTCTGAAGAAGAGGTTTGGGCGGGTATCAAAGAGTTGCCAAGTGATAAGGCCCCCGGCCGTGAAGGGTTCACGAGTATGTTTTCCAAGACCTATTGGGTGACTATCAAGAACGACATCATGAGGGTCATCAACCGTTTCAACTCTCTCCACACGTCCTATGCAATGGTTAAACTCTGCCAATGTGGTTCTTATTCCCAAAAAGGAGGGGGCGGAAGGCATCTCAGACTACATTCCCATTAGCCTTATTTATGAAATTGCCAAAATTATCTCTAAGGTCCTCTCCCTCAGATTGATGCCTCACATGGACGTGCTCATCTCCAAGGCTCAAAGCGCTTTCGTCAAAAGGAGAAGCATTCATGACAACTTTATGTATGTGTGCAACTTTGCCCGCCGCTTGCACAAATGCAAGACTCCTGCCCTCCTTTTCAAGTTAGACATCAAAAAAGATTTTGACTCAGTGAATTGGGGATACATGTTCGACCTGCTTCAATGCTTGGGGTTCCCAAGCAAATTCCAGGAATGGGTTGCTGCTCTGCTTTGTTCATCATCCTCGCGGATTCTCCTCAACGGGCTGCTGGTCCGTCGCATCAAGCATGCCTGTGGCTTCAGACAAGGGGACTCTCTCTCGCTGCTCCTCTTCATCCTTGCCATTGGACCCCCTTCACCACATACTGGACTTGGCAACAAGAAATGGAATCCTGCACAAGATCCGTGGGTGGGGCGCCATGTTGAGAACATCCTTATATGCAGACGATGTTGCAGTTTTCATGGCGCCGATCAAGCGAGATATTGACAACCTCTCTAAAATCCTCAAAGGATTCGGCGATGCCATGTGTATTTGCACCAACTTCCGAAAGATCTCTATCGTTCCTATTCGCTGCTCTAACATCAACTTGGATAACATTCTTGGTCGAGTGCCGGTGGGCCGAGCTTCGTTTTCGCTAAAATATTTGGGCCTCCCACTTTCCGTCTGGCAGCTCAAAAAGGTTGATTTCCAATACCTAGAGGACAAGGCGGCGATCAAGTTGACCATTGGGATAGACAAAATATCACCATCATCGGCCGCACGACCCTTGTTAGATTCGTCATTACCTCCCAAGCGGTGTTTTCCATCACACCACTTATTGTCCCTGCTTCTACCCTGGGTAACCTCAACAAGCTTGAGAGAGCTTTCCTTTGGTCAGGTTCGAACAAGACTACCGGGGCCAAGTGTAAGGTAAACTGGTATCTCATGTGCCACCCCAAGGATTATGGCGGCCTTGGTGTCCTCAACACTAACAAGTTCGCCCGCGCCCTTCGACTGCGCTGGCCTTGGTATGAGTGTAAGGAGCCGCATAAGCTTTGGGTGGCCCTTGGTAACCCTTGTACCAAGGAATACCTCCTTGATCCAGCAAGCGAGGGTGGAGATGTAGATGAGTTCTCCGACAGCACAATGACGTGGTGGCGGTGGTGGTGAACTAATCCGACATGGCTTTGCCGAGCTCCGCCGAACTAATATAGAGGAGAAACGATCTAGAGGAAGAAGTGGGCAACACGTGTCTATTAGGGTGGGGTGCTTCTACCCTCTATCCCCTCCAATATATATAGGAGGGAGGGGAGGGGCTGGTGCGCGTAGGGTTTCCCCTAGGAGTCAGATGAAGGAGGAGGTGGAGGAGTCTACCTCCAATCCTACTCCAAGTAGGATTCCAATCCTACTTGGAAACCCTTCCCCCACTTGTTTTTTTTCCTTTCCCCCACCTTAGCCGCATGGGCACTTGGGGGATGGCTTTCCCAGCCCACTAAGGGCTGGTGCACCACTCCTAAGGCCCATGTGGTCTCCCAGCATGGGTGGCCCCTCCCGATGGCCTCCCGACACCCCCGGTACACTACCGGAAATACACGAAACTTTTCCGGTGACCAAAATGGGACTTACTATATATAAATCTTTACCTTTGGACCATTTTGGAGCTCCTCGTGACGTCCAAGATCTCATCTGGGACTCCAAACAACCTTCGGTCACCACCATTCATAACTCAATACTACCAAAACATCACCGAACGTTAAGTGTGCAGACCCTGCGGGTTCGAGAACTATGTAGACATGACCGAGACACCTCTACGGTCAATAACCAATAGCGGGACTTGGATGCCCATATTGGTTCCTACATATTCTACGAAGGTCTTTATCGGTTGAACCTTTATGTCAAGGATTCAATTAATCCCGTACATTGTTCCCTGTGTTCTTCGGTATGTTACTTGCCAGAGATTCAATCGTCGGTATCTCTATACCTAGTTCAATCTCGTTACCGGCAAGTCCCTTTTCTCGTTCCATAATACAAGATCTCGTGGCTAACTCTTTAGTCACTTTTCTTGCAAGGCTCATTATGGTGTTATATTACTGAGTGGGCCCTAAGATACCTCTCCATCACACGGAGTAACAAATCCCAGTCTTGATCCATGCCAACCCAATAGACACCCTCGGAGATACCTGTAGAGCACCTTTATAGTCACCTAGTTATGTTGCGGCTTTGATACACACAAGGTACTCCTTGTTGGAAATATGCCCTAGAGGCAATAAATAAAGTGTTTATTATTATATTTCCTTGTTCATGATAATCGTTTATTGTCCATGCTATAATTGTATTAATTGGAGACTAAATACATGTGCAGGTATATAAACAACACTATGTCACTAATATGCCTCTAGTAGACTAGCTCATTGATCAAAGATGGTTAAGGTTTCCTAGCCATGGAGATGGGATGTCATTTGATAACGGGATCACATCATTAGGAGAATGATGTGATGGACAAGATCCAAACCATGAACATAGCATGTGATCGTGTGAGTTTATTGCTACAGTTTTCTGCATGTCAAGTATCTGTTCCTATGACCATGAGATCATCCAACTCACTGATACCAGAGGAATACTTTGTGTGTATCAAACGTCGTAACATAATTGGGTGACTATAAATATGCTCTATAGGTATCTCCGATGGTGTCTATTGAGTTGGCATGGATCAAGACTGGGATTTGTTACTCCGTGTGACAGAGAGGTATCTCAGGGCCTACTCTGTAATACAACACCACAACAAGCCTTGCAAGCAAAGTTAGAAATGTGTTAGCCACATGATCTTGTATTATGGAACAAGTAAAGAGACTTACCGGTAACAAGATTGAACTAGGTATGGAGATATCGACGATCGAATCTCGGGCAAGTAACATATCGATAGACAAAGGGAACATCGTACGGGATTATCTGAATCCTTGACATAGAGGTTCAACTGATAAAGATCTTAGTAGAACATGTAGGAACCAATATGGGCATCTAGGTCCCGCTATTGGTTATTGACCGTAGAGGTGTCTTGGTCATGTCTACATAGTTCTCAAACCCGGAGGGTCTGCACACTTAACGTTCGGTGACGAATTACTATAGATGAGTTATGTATGTTGGTGCCCGATGGATGTTTGGAGTCCTGGATGAGACCCCAGACATGATGAGGAACTCCGGAATGGTCCGAAAGTGAACATTTGTATAAAGTAAGTTCCGTGTTGATCGCTGGGAAAAGTTTGGGCGTCGCCGGTAATGTACCGGGGGTGCCGGAAGGTTTCTGGGGTCCACCGGAAGGGGCCACCAGCCCCGAAGGGACCCATGGGCTGTGAGAGAGGGCGCACCAGCTCCTGGTGGGCTGGTCGCCTCTCCTACAAGGCCCATGCGGCCGAAGGGTGGAAGGGGGAAACCCTAAGGGGGGCGGCCATCTTGCCTTGGGGGCCAAGCCACCCCTTGGCCACCGCCCCCTCCTCTTGGTCGCCACCCCTAGGGGTAGGAACCCTAGGGTGCACCCCTTCCCCCTATATATATGAGAGAGTGAGGAGGGCAGCCGCACCACAAGCCATGGCGTAGCCCTTCCTCCCCCCAGATCGCTTCTCCTCTAGTAGATTGGTTCGGCGCCGCTTAGCGAAGCTTTGCCAGATCAGCTCTACCACCACCTCCGCCATGTCGTCGTGCTGCCAGAGAACCCATCTACCTCTCCGCTCCATCTTGATGGATAAAGAAGGAGGAGATCGTCATCGAGTTGTACGTGTGCTGAACGCGGAGGTGCCGTCCGTTCGGCACTTGATCAGGAGTTCGTGGGACGTCTTGCGATTTGGATCGCGAAGACGTTTGACTACATCAACCACGTTTCTTAATGCTTTCTCTTAGCGATCTACAAGGGTATGTGGATCCGATCTCTCCTCTTGTAGATGCTCATCTCCTAGATTGATCTTGGTGAAGCGTAGGATTTTTTTTGTTTCCCATGCAACGTTCCCCAACAGTGGCATCATGATCTAGGTCTATGTGTAGATGATATCACGAGTAGAACACAAAGGAGTTTGTGGGTGTTGATGCTCGGATTGCTTTCTCCCTTATCATTTTTTGATTCAGCGGTATTGTGGGATCAAGCGACCCGGACCAACCTGTCGGTATAAAGATGGCTGGCGGGTATCTGTCTCTCCTACTCTAGTTGGATCGGATTCGACAAAGGCGGTCCTTGAGAAGGTTGCATAGCAATTTGTGTATCAGCGTTGTGTTTTTTTTGCATAGGTGAGAGTTTTTCTTTCTAGATACCCATAGCAGCCACGTAAAACATGCAACAACAATTAGAGGATGTCTAACTTGTTCTTGTAGGGTATGTTGTGATATGACAGGGCCATTTACATGATGAGATATATGTGATGTATGAGATGATCATGTTTTGTATATAATATCATGACTTGCATGTCGATGAGTACGACAACTGGCAGGAGCCATAGGGTTGTGTTTAATTATTGTATGACATGCATGTCAATCATTAAGCGCGATGTAATGCTTTACTTTATCGCTAAGTGGTAGCAATAGTAGTAGAGGCATGGTGGGCGCGACAACCCCGATGGCAACACATTGATGGAGATCAAGATGATGGAGATCATGGTGTCATGCCGGTGACGATGGAGTTCATGCCGGTGCTTTAAAGATGGAGATCAAAAGCACAAGATCATGGCCATATCATGTCACTTATGATTTGCATGTGATGTTAATACTTTAATGCACCTTGTTTTTCTTAGGATGATAGTAGAATTATGACGTGACCCCTCACTAAAATTTCAAGATAAAATTTTGTTTTCCCCGAGTGTGCATGGTTGTGAAAGTTCGTCGTGTCGAGACACCATGTGATGATCGGGTGCGATAGACTCTATGTTCACATACAACGGGTGCAAGACAGTGTTGCACATGTAGAACACTCAGGTTAAACTGGACGAGCCTAGCATGTACAAACATGGCCTCGGAACACAAGAAACCAAAAGGTCAAACATGAGTCATATAGTAGATATGATCAACATGATGATGTTCACCATTGAAACCACCTCAACCCACGTTATGATTGGACTTGAGTTGGTGAATTTGGATCATGTGACACTCATATGACCGGAGGGATGTCAATTTGAGTGGGAGTTTTTAAGTAATTTGATTAACTAAACTCATTATCTTGAACAATAGTCTTAGTAACCTTCGCTTATCTATGTTGTAGATAAATGGTTCGCGCAGTAGTTCCCCTGAATTTTAATGCGTTCCTAGAGAAAGCCAAGTCGAAATATGATGGAAGTAACTTTGTGGACTGTGCCCATAATTTGAGGATTATCCTCACGGCTTCCTAGAAGGCTTATGTCCTTGATGCACCGCTTGGTGATCCACCCGCTCCCGTGTCATTCGAAGACATTAAGAACGCCTGGGAGACACGTTCTAGAGATTACTCAATGTTTCAATGTGCAATTTTGCGTGGCTTAGAACCGGGACTTCAAAGATGTTTTGAACGTCATGGAGCATATGAGATGTTCTAGGAGTTGAAGTTTATCTTTGAGAAGAATGCCCAGATCGAGAGGTATGGGACCTCCAGTAAGTTCTATGCTTGCAAGATGGAGGAGAATGGGTTTGTCAGTGAACATATACTCAGAATGTCTGGGTATTCGAACCGTCCGGTTGAGTTGGGGATGCCCCTTCCGCCGGAGGTGATCGCTGACAGAGTTCTTCAATCATTGCCACCTAGCTACAAGATCTTCGTGTTGAATTACAACATGCACGGGTGACCAAGTCAGTCGTCGAGCTCTTTGCGGTGCTGAAAGTCGTTGAGTCTAAAATCCAGAAAGAGCATCAAGTGTTGATGGTCGGTAAAACCACTAGTTTCAAGAAGAATGGCAAGGACAAGAAGGGTAACTCGAAGAAGAGTGGCAAAGTAGTTGCCCCTCTCGTGAAGAAACCCAAGGCTGGACCCAAGCCAGAAACTGAGTGCTTTCATTGCAAGGGAACTGGTCATTGGAAGGGGAACTGCCCCAAGTATCTGGCCGACAAGAAGGCAGACAACACCAAACAAGGTATATATGATATACATGTTATTGAGGTGTACCTTACCAACTCTCATTGTAGTGCTTGGGTATTTGATACCGGTTTGGTTGCTCACATTTGCAACTCAAAGCAGGAGCTATGGAATAGAGGGAGGCTGGCAAAGCATGAAGTGACGATTCACGTCGAAAATGGTTCCAAGGTTGATGTGATGGACATTGGCACGCTCGCTCTTCGATTACCATGGGGATTAGTTATGAACCTGAATAATTGTTATTTAGTGCCTGCGTTAAGCATGAACATTATATCTGGATCTTGTTTATTGCGAGACGGTTACTCATTTAAATCGGAGAATAATGGTTGTTCTATTTATACGAGTAATATCTTTTCTGGTCATGCACCCAATGTGAGGGGTTTATTCTTATTGAATCTCGATAGTGATAACACACATGTTCATAACATTGATGCCAAAAGATGTAGAGTTGATAATGATAGTACCATTTTCATGTGGCACTCTGCTTAGGTCATATTGGTGTAAAACGCATGAAGAAGCTCCATGCTGATGGACTTTTGGAGTCACTTGATTTTGTATCACTTGACACATGTGAACCATGCTGAGGGAGTCCTGGTTTAAGGGTCCTCGAATAGCCGACCTGTTTCTCATGGGCCAGAATATGTGGGCCGCCGGATGAGCGTTAGATGATCGAAGGCCCCGTCGCCAGGATGGAAACCTCAAGGAGCCATGGCATGTTCTCCAAGTTTTCCACAATAGATATGCTTGTTCTTCCTTCGATGTGTAACCGACCATGTGTAAACCCTAGGTACCATCGGTGTGTATATAAGCCGGAGGGTTTTAGGTTGTAGGATAGAGAACAACTTATATAGGGTTTTACCTATTCGATCTCGAGGTGGATCAACTCTGTAACCTTCATACCATCAATATAATCAAGCATGATGTAGGGTTTTACCTCCATAGGAGGGCCCGAACCTGGGTAAACACCGTCTCCTTTGTCTCCTGTTACCATCGATCCTAGTCTCACAGCTCGGTGCCCCCTACCCAAGATTCGCCGGTTTTGACACCGACATTGGTGCTTTCATTGAGAGTTCTGCTGTGATTGCCTAAGGAACTGATGGATCACCTTGTCACAAGCAGTGAGATCTGCAACCAGGGGATTCTCATCCCTGACCAGATCCTCACAAGCAGTGACATCTCATCACACGCTGACCTGATCATCCACCTTGCCCAGATCGGAAACTTTTACCCCGATCAAGGAATCAGGTTCGAAACCTAGAGTTCGTCGCTGACTCACGGGGATAACTTGTCTTGATAGAACCCTCAACTCTTATGGACGGGCCCACAGATCCCGATGCCTCGATGCCAAAGACGTCGGGCCCTGCTTTTGATGAAGTCGTCACCTCTGGACTATCTAGAACGCCCAATTCGGTCGTTGTGACCGGATCCACTATGGCTAAATAGGACCCAGATCCGCTTTCGTGCGGCTCCGGAACTACGACACCGCATATCGACTCCACTCGCTTCAGCGACATGCATCCTACCATCGCCCCATTCCTAAATGAGCTATTTGATCGGATTGAGACCATGCATATGACTGATCACCACACCCCGGTCTATGACCGGCTCGGGCTTAAACCCGACGACAGGGAGATTCTCATCCCCACGGTCACCCACCTAGTCACCACTGTCGAGTGTCCGACTGGGGTCTCGTCCCCCCAGCGACCGGAATTAAAAATGGTTTATTGTTGGAAATATTCCCTAGAGGCAATAATAAATTAGTTATTATCATATTTCCTTGTTCATGATAATCTTTTATTATCCATGCTAGAATTGTATTGATTGGAAACTCAGATACATGTGTGGATACATAGACAACACCATGTCCCTAGTATGCCTCTGATGGACTAGCTCGTTGATCAAAGATGGTTAAGGTTTCCTAGCCATGGACATGAGATGTCATTTGATAATAGGATCACATCATTAGGAGAATGATGTGATGGACAAGACCCAAACTATAAACATAGCATATGATCGTGTCAGTTTATTGCTACAGTTTTCTACATGTCAAGTATCTGTTCCTATGACCATGAGATCATGCAACTCACTGACACCGGAGGAGTACCTTGTGTGTATCAAATGTTGCAACGTAACTGGGTGACTATAAAGGTGCTGTATAGGTATCTCCGAGGTTGTCTGTTGGGTTGGCATGGATCAAGACTGGGATTTGTTACTCCGTGTGTCAGAGAGGTATCTTAGGGCCCACTCGGTAATACAACATCACAACAAGCCTTTGCAAGCAATGTGACTAAGTATTAGCCACATGATCTTGTATTACATAATGAGTAAAAGAGACTTGTTAGTAACGAGATTTAACTAGGTATGGAGATGCCAACGATCGAACCTCGGGCAAGTAACATACCGAAGAACAAAGGGAACAACATACGGGATTAATTGAATCCTTGACATAGAGGTTCAAGCGATAAAGATATTCATAGAATATGTAGGAACCAATATGGGCATCCAGGTCCCTCTATTGGTTATTGACCATAGAGGTGTCTCGGTCATGTCTACATAGTTCTCGAACCGGCAGGGTCTGCACACTTAAGGTTCAGTGACGTTTTGATAGTATAGAGTTATGTATGGTGGTGACCGAAGGTTGTTTGGAGCCCCGGATGAGATCCCGGACATCACGAGGAGCTCCGGAATGGTCCAGAGGTAAAGATTGATATATAGGGAAGTGGTGTTTGAACTCTGGAAAAGTTTCAAGCATTTCTGGCAGTGTATTGAGAGTGACGAATGGGTTCGGGGGCCACCAAGTGGGGCCCACACACCCCAAGGGGCCACATGGGCCTTAGGGGTGGCGCACCAGCCCCTGGTGGGCTGGGCAGCCAGCCGAAAAGGCCCTATTGTCGTGGGAACAAACACCTATGGGATCGCGGGGACCCCTTTCGGTTCGGCGGGGGCGAGATGGCACGAAGAGCATGTCTGGTGAGGTGCGCGCGGGGAGTTTTTAACCAGGTTCGGGCCGCACGGATGTGTAAAACCCTACTCCTTCTTGGTTATATTGATCGTGTTCTAGGGTTCTCGCTATAGGAGCGCCATTAACGGCTGCTACATGAGCTTGGTAGTCCCCAACTGTCTAACCGTCGGGCTGTCCGGTTGTTTAACTGCCCAACCGTCTGAAAGCCCAAAAGCCAAAAGTCCCTCTCTGTAACACCCTGGGCCTCCTTTTATACTTAAGGGCATCCCAACAATGGCGTACAGTGTGCACACGGGATGCATAGTGCTATAGTTGAAAGCACAACATGCTCCCTTGGTGGTTTTGATAATTCATGACAACATACATTGTCTCTTGGACTAACACTTCTATCTAGTGTATTTCAGATATTAGTCCATGGAGAGTTGAGTTGGCAAAAGGATTGAGGAGATTGTGGAATTACCCAAGATGCAAGGAAATAGGTTAGCCAAGATTCAAGCAAGAGGACTCTACATTTTACATTTGTGAGAAATCACTTTGAGTCCATAGGAAAGCCAATACTATTAAAAGGGGGTAAAGTTTTGATGGTGAACAATATGCTCAAACGTGCACAAGTGACAGTCACCAAAACATCCACAAACTCTCCCACCAAAGTCTGTCCTAAGCCAAATATGCAAAATCGGTGCAACCAACATTCCCATCCCGGTGCCACCGATTCTAAAACCTAGATAAACTCAGCCAAACCCTAACACTTCAGTGCAACCAACACTACACTCGGTGCCACCAAGTTGGGTTGCCAAGATTATGTTACGCAAGTTCTCATTTTCGGTTCGACCAAAAATGGTGAATAGGCATCACCGAGATTGTAAAATCTGACCATTGGTTACCTTGTCGGTGCAACCAAGAATTGTATATCGGTCCCTTCGAGATTCAAAAGTTGCCACTTGTATTCACTTCGGTACCACCGAGATTTACACATCGGTGTCACCAAATCTGACTTATTGTGTGTAACAGTTGGATTTTTGGGGATGCCTATATATACCCCTTCAGCACCACCCACTTGAAAGAGAAGCACTCAGAACTATTCCATACCTATCCTACTTGGTTTTCTGAGAGAGAACCACCTACCCTTGTGTTGAGGTCAATATCTTCCACTCCAACCATATGGATCTTGATTTCTAGCCTCCCCAAGTTGCTTTCCACCAATCCCATCTCTTCTACCAAGTCAAATCTGTGAGAGAGTGATTGTGTCTTGAGGACTCTATCATCTCGAAGCACAAGAGCAAGGAGTTCATCTTCACTACCGAGCCTATTACCTTTTGGAGGGTGGTGCCTCCTAGATTGGTTAGGTGTCGCTTGGGAGCCTCCTACTTAATGTTGTGGAGTGAACCAAGAAGTTTGTAAGGGCAAGGAGATCGCCTACTTCGTGAAGATCTACCCACAGTGAGGCTAGTCCTTCGTGGACGGAAGCCGCATGGAATAGTCAAGGTTGCTTCTCCATGGAACCCTCTGTGGGTAGAGACCTCCGTGGACTCTCGCGACCGTTACCCTTCGTGGGTTAAAGACTCCATGAATGTGGACGTACGATAGCACCACCTATTGGAACCACGGGAACAATCCTTGAGTCTCCTATTGTGTTTGATCTTCCTATCACATCTCTTTACTTACATGTGCAATGTCTTTACTTTTCGCTGCCATATTTGTAGACATGCATGTGTAGGGCTGTTAAACTTGCTAGACTTGCTAAAATAGTTAAAATCTGCCAACCAATTAACTTGGGAAAAGGTTAGGTTTTAAATTCCTGCTTGTAGTCACCCCCCTCTAGACACCTCTCTCTTGATCCTACAAGTGGTATCATAGCTTTGGTCTCCATTGCTTCGGTTTAATCACCGTGGAGGAAGATGGATGTGTCTAGAATGGAGAGTTTGATTTGTAGAGTGCCCATTCTTGATGGAGAGTACTATAGTCAATGGAAGAATGCCATGATTGATCTATTTAATAGATTCCATTTGACTAAATATATTGAAAATCCCTATGTGCTCCCTATTGATGAATTGCATCCCACACACAAAGAGGTAATTAACACGCTTGCTAACCTAAGAACTGTCAATCTTATTGTTAGAGGTTTAGCAAGATTCGTGCTTTCTCAAATGAAGAACTTTGCATGTGCCTATACCTTATGGACTGATTTAGAGAAACGATATCCAAATCTTTCCTTAGGAAATCTTGATGAAATTCTTCATAAAACCATTGCTTTTCACAAAATGAAGCCTAGTGATCCAAACTTTGATAAATGCCTATTTGAGCTCCGTGATCTTATGCGTGCTAAAGGAGATGTCACCACTATCAACAACATTATCTTAGAAGCCATTCGCATCCATAAATTTGAAAACTGTCATGATCACTATTCTAATGAATCTCTTGTTCTTTACGACGAGGATTTCCCACTTGATGATGACAATGTGGAACATGGCTACTATTAATAAGATGAGTTATTCGCCATCGAGTACGAGAAGATCATGAAGAATCTGAGTCTTATGACAAACTTTAAGGATTACATGTCCAGAGGAAAAGAGTGGATTCTTGACAGTGGATGTATGGATCATAAGACTGGTGATCAAGACATGTTCCAAGAGATCACGCCTAATCAAGGTCCTCGACGATACGTGACCTTTGGAGACAACTCTAAGGGTAAGGTACTTGACCTTGGTAAGGTAGCTATATCCCATGATAGCTCTATCCAAAATGTTATGCTTGTTGAATCCCTTGGTTACAATCTTCTTTCCGTATCTAGACTTGCCGACTTCGGTTTCAATGTTCTATTCACGAAAGTAGATTGCCAAGTGTTTCGTCAAGATAATCATAAAATGGTATTTACCGGTTTTCGTAGAGGTGATCTGTACATTGTTGATTTCACTAAAAGATCCAAGCGTCACACTATTTAATTGCAAAATCTTCTAAAGGTTGGCTTTGGCATAAAAGACTTGGACATGTAGGCATGCAAAATCTACATAAGCTAATCAAAGGTGATCATATACTTGGAGTTAAATATGTTATCTTTGACAAAGATAGACTTTGTAGTGCTTGTCAAGCTGGAAAGCAAGTAGGTGGAAGTCATCCTGTTAAGAATATCATGACTACTAGGAGACCACTCGAGTTACTTCACATGGATCTCTTTGGTCCCAATGCTTACAAGAGTCTCGGTGGAAATTCCTATGATCTAGTTATAGTTGATGATTTTTCCAGATTTACGTGGGTATTCTTTCTTGATGATAAGTCGCAGGTTCAAAAGATCTTCAAGAACTTTGCTCACAAAGCACAAAATCAGTTTGAAGTGAAGATAAAGAAGGTTCGGAGCGATAACGGATCAGAGTTGAAGAACACCCATGTGGATACCTTTCTTGACGAGGAAGGTGTCTCACATGAGTTCTCGGCTACGTACACACCTCAACAGAATGTAGTTGTTGAGAGGAAGAACCGAACGCTCATTGAGATGGCAAGAATGATGCTTTGACGAATACAAGATGCCAAGACACTTCTGGGCAGAAGCCGTTGAAACAGCATGTCATGCCACAAACCGACTGTACTTACACAAGCTTCTCGGTAAAACGGCATACGAGCTACTCACCGGTAACAAACCCCAAGTCGGATACTTTCTGGTATTTGGCTCATAGTGCTACATTGTTGATAAGCATCGTCGTACTAAATTTGCTCCTAAATCTCATGAAGGATTCCTACTTGGTTACGGATCGAACTCTTACACTTACCGTGTCTACAACAACTTCACTCTAAAGTTGAAGAGACGGTAGATGTGAAGTTTGATGAATCTAATGGTTCGCAAGTCGAACAATTGCCAAATGATGTAGGTGATAAGGACCCTTCAGAAGCCATACTAGATCTACCCATCGGCAAGATTGGTCCCATGGAGGTGAAGGAGAGTACTTCATCAACTCAAGTGGAAGCCCCTACCTCACGTCAAGGTGAACCTCAACATGACATGGAAGCATCCACAAGCGGTACACGACAAGATGATGAAGAGGAGGAAGTGCATCATGAAGATCCACCATAGCCACCTTCACCACCACCTCAAGGGAACGACATCTTCAACAACAATGAAGATGAATGAGATGATGATGAAGAAGAAGAAGATCCACCATCCAACAATCAGAAGCTGACCCGAGTTCTAGCTCAAGTGACCAAGAACCATCCCCTAAACCAAGTCTTTGGTGATATACAACCAAAGAGAATCACTGTCTCTAAAACCCGTCTAGCTAACTTTTGTGAGCATTATTCTTTCATATCTAGCATTGAGCCTTTAAAGGTGGAACAAGCTCTTGAAGATGCAGATTGGGTGAATGCAATGCATGAAGAGATACACAACTTCGAGGGGAACAAAGTGTGGACACTCATGGAGAAGCCCAAAGATGAGCACAACATCATCAGAACCAAATGGGTGTTTCGAAACAAATAATGCGAAGATGGCAAGTCATACGCAGCAAGGCTTGTCTCGTAGCTCAAGGATATATGCAAGTTGAAGGTATGGACTATGGTGAGACCTAAGCCCCCATTGCTAGGCTTGAAGCTATTCGTATTGTTCTTGCTTATGCTAATCACCATGATATCACGCTTTACCAAATGGACATCAAAAGTGCATTTTTAAATGGTGAAATTGAGGAAGAAGTCTATGTTAAGAAACCACCTGGTTTTGTGAATCCTAATAAACCTAATCATGTTTACAAGCTTCGCAAAGCTCTTTATGGTCTTAAGCAAGCCCCTCGTGCTTGGTATAAATGTTTAACAAAGTTTCTCATCAAAAAAGGTTTTGAAATTGGTAAAATTGATGCAACCTTGTTCATTAAGAGAGTTAATGGAGAACTATTTGTATGCCAAATCTATGTGGATGATATTATCTTTGGTTCCACTAACCCTCAATTTAGTGAAAGATTTGGAAGGTTGATGTCCAAGAAGTATGAGATGTCTATGATGTGTGAGATGGAACTCTTTCTTGGATTGCAAATCAAGCAATCAAGAGAAGGAACTTTCATCTCTCAAACTAAGTATACCAAGGACTTGATTAAGAAGTTCAACATTCAGGATTGCAAAGGTATGAAAACTCCTATGCCCACTAGTGGACATGTTGACCTTACCATGGAGGATGAACCGGTTGATCAAAAGGGTTATCAATCTATGATTGGTTCATTGTTATATCTATGTGCATCTTGTCCTGATATTATGCTTAGTGTTTGCATGTGTGCTAGATATCAAGCTGCACCTAAAGAGTGTCATCTTTTGGCTGTGAAACATATTGTGAGATACTTGATACAAACACCAAACTTTGGCATTTGGTATCCCAAGGGATCTTCTTTTAATCTTGTTGGCTATCTCGATTCGGACTATGCCAGAGACAAGGTTGATAGAAAATCCACCTCGGGTACTTGTCAATTTTTGGGTAGATCTCTTGTGTCTTGGTCCTCCAAGAAATAAAACTGGGTATCTCTATCTACTGCCGAAGCTGAATATATTGCTGCTGGATCTTGCTGTGCGCAATTACTATGGATGACACAAACACTTAAGGATTATGGTATTCATGTTAAAAACGTTCCATTACTTTGCGACAATGAAAGTGCTATTAAAATTGGACATAATCCTATGCAACATTCTCGAACCAAGCATATTCAAGTTCGACATTATTTCATTCGTGATCATGTTGCCAAAGGAGATATTGATGTTAAGCATGTTCGTACTAACAAACAATTGGCCGATATCTTCATCAAGCCACTTGATGATAAAACATTTTGTCATTTGAGGAGTGAGTTGAACATCATTGATGCTTCAAACTTGAGCTAGACTCACTTAGTTGCAAGCAGGGCATGAGCTTAACTATTATCTCCATGGTCTCACAACTCATTATCATATGCCATGGAATACTATGCTCCCTTGTATTGCATCTAACCTTTTGTAGGTACTTGGAATAACTTCATTCAACAAGATTGCCATCAACTCCAATCATAAGCAATGTTGTCATTACCAAGTATCTACAACCCCTCTTGATGATGGAAGTAAGAAGACAACAAAAACATATCCTTGACATATACTTGATGTTAGTTGCAAAATCTATAAGTGGTATCATGTCAACAGGACATATCCATTGTTCTTCCTTGCATGACTAACCTTTGTAGGTGATGAGTGTACTAGAACAAGAAGGATTGCTCCAAACTCAAGATGATCTTCATCAACCTTGAGCATCCTCAACAAGTTCACCTACGAGTAACGTCATCAACATCACTCAAAGGTATGTACTCATATCCTTGAAAAGGCTTTACTCCAAGACATGGGCTAAAGCAACTCAAGTTATATGAAGAGTAACCCCATTTAGAGCTTAAACAATAAGTATGACCTATGATAAAGCATTCTTGCTTGACTCCTAAGTCAATATACTCAAATAAAGGTGACCTAGTCACCGCCCATCATTTAGTTAAGAATCTTGCATGGTTTGCTCTCTATTTGCATGATTACTCGTAACCACTCAAATCTTATCTACTTGATATCCTTTGTAAATCTTTCGCATTTTTCTTTCTTTTTTGAAACAATTTTGTTTGAAACTTGGTTTATCTTTCAGTGTCACCGATATAGATAACTCAATCCTACAGAATTTGCACATGAACTGCACTACACAATCTCGGTACCATCGATTTATTTATCCCGGAATCACCAAATTTCTTTTCTTTCAAAATATGAGTTTCTTTGATATTGTTTATTTGCTTCTGTTCTTGAGATACTCTTGTTCCTTCGATGACCCCTTCTCAAAAAATAAATTAGGGGGAGAAGAAAAAACAACACCTCGGGGGAGAAATTCTTTATTCAAGGATCCCTAGCTCCAAGGAGGAGAAAACTCAAATTTGCCAAAGGGAGAGAAGTTACATTCAATGATTCCCTTAGTCTTTTAATGGACCCTACTTTCAATGACCCTTGATCTCCAGGATCCCTTCGTTGTCAATGATCCCTGTCTCTACTCCCAAGTTTAACCTTTTTGGTACTTTATGCCAAAGGGGGAGAATATCAAAGCTTCATGCTAAAGGGAGATTTACATGTTTATGCAAAGGGGGAGATATGATTTAGGGGGAGAGGAAAATATCAAAAGTTCACAATTACATAATCAAGGAGAGGAACAACAATGTAGGGGGGAGAAAATAACTTTTGGAGATGAGTCTCAAGTGAACAAAGGATTACTTTTCTCACCCTATCCGATCCCAATATCTACTTGCTAAGATTCAGGGGGAGAGGATGTACTACCATTTCATATCAAAGGGGAGAAAAGATATGATAGTTTTATGCTAAAGATGGAGACATATCAACCCTAATGATTATCATAACTTATATGTTCTCCACATCTTGGTATCCTTTGAGTTATATTGCTTTTGTTTAGTAGAATACTCTTGTGTTTCCTAACATTGTTTTCTCAAGTGTGTCTCTACTAATAGAATGCTCAAGAACTCAAGGTAAGTATATGCATCATATCTTAGATCAACATGATCTCTTGCTTCTTGCACATATTGTTTGCAAGAGTGAAGACTTGATCAAGGATATACATTTCATTCACATATATTGATGCATATAGCCAAGATACACATGACTCTTTTATCCCTTTCATTCATATGTGTGTCCATGCATTCCAAAGCAACTATCCTTTAAAGGACTGCACACATTTAGGGGGAGCAAATCTAAGTCATGTGTTTCTCAAAGTCTTCATTGCATCCATGCATATCTTTAATTGAAGCTTTGATTGTATGTTGTCATCAATTACCAAAAAGGGGGAGATTGAAAGCACACATGCTCCCTTGGTGGTTTTGATAATTCATGACAACATACATTATCTCTTGGACTAACACTTCTATCTAGTGTATTTCAGATGTTAGTCCCTGGACAGTTGAGTTGGCAAAAGAATGGAGGAGATTGTGGAATTACCCAAGGTGCAAGGAAATAGGTTGGCCAAGCTTCAAGCAACAAGACTCTACATTTTACATTTGTGAGAAATCACTTTGAGTTCATAGGAAAGCCAATACTATTAAAAGGGGGTAAAGTTTTGATGGTGAACAATATGCTCAAATGTGCACAAGTGATAGTCACCAAAACATCCACAAACTCTCCCACCTAAGTCTGTCCTAAGCCAAATATGCAAAATCGATGCAACCAACATTCCCATCCCGGTACCACCGATTCTAAAACCTAGACGGACTCAGCCAAACCCTAACACTTCGGTGCAGCCGACACTGCACTCGGTGTCACCGAGTTGGGTTGCCAAGATTCTGTTATGCAAGTTCTCATTTTCGGTCCGATCGAAAATGGTGAATCGACGTCACCGAGATTGGCAAATCTGACCATTGGTCATCTTGTCGGTGCAACCGAGAATTGTATATCGGTCCCTCCGAGATTCAAAAGTTGCCACTTTTAGTCACTTCGGTACCACCAAGATTTACACATCGGTGTCACTGAGTCTGACTTATTGTGTGTAACGGTTGGATTCTTGGGGATGCCTATATATACCCCTTTAGCACCACCCACTCGAAAGAGAAGCACTCAGAACTATTCCATACCTATCCTACTCAGTTTTCTGAGAGAGAACCACCTACCCTTGTGTTGAAGTCTAGATCTTCCACTCCAACCATATGGATCTTGATTTCTAGCCTCCCCAAGTTGGTTTCCACCAACCCCATCTCTTCTACCAAGCCAAATCTGTGAGAGAGTGATTGTGTGTTGAGGAGTCTATCATCTTGAAGCACAAGAGCAAGGAGTTCATCGTCACTATCGAGCCTATTACCTTTTGGAGGGTGGTGCCTCCTAGATTGGTTAGGTGTCGCTTGGGAGCCTTCTACTTCGTGTTGTGGAGTGAACCAAGAAGTTTGTAAGGGCAAGGAGATCGCCTACTTCGTGAAGATCTACCCATAGTGAGGCTAGTCCTTCATGGACGAAAGCCGCATGGAATAGTCAAGGTTGCTTCTCTGTGGAACCCTCCGTGGGTAGAGCCCTCTGTGGACTCTCGCGACTGTTACCCTTCGTGGGTTGAAGACTCCATGAACATGGACGTATGATAGCACCACCTATCGGAACCACTTGAAAAATCCTTGAGTCTCCTATTGCGTTTGATCTTCCTATCACATCTCTTTACTTACATGTGCAATGTCTTTACTTTATGCTGCCATATTTGTAGACATGCATGTGTAGGGCTGTTAGACTTGCTAGAATTGCTAAAATAGTTAAAATCTACCAACCAATTAACTTGGGAAAAGGTTAGGTTTTAAACTCCTGCTAGTAGTCTATTCACCCCACCTCTAACACACCTTTCTCGATCCTACAATAGTGCTATCGTACCTAACCCTAACGGAGTAGGACAAGAGCATTAAATGCACCATCAGGGGCCTCAGTCCATCAGTGAGAAAGGACGGGGGCCCGTCCCATCGGCGTCGCTTAGCTCCCTCCAACGTTGACGCCACGACACGCGTCCAGGTGAGTCGACACCTGGCCTGTGCACTGGCGGTTCTTGCCGGGACCTTGCCTTGCCGGGGGCCTGGAGGCTCCAAAGCCCTCCTAGCAAGCTCTTGCCGTTAGTCTTAAGTCTTCCGTGCTGGTGTTTGACAAGTCTTCACGGGGCCTTGCTGCCAGGGCGGCTACTACTGCCCGTGCACGAGTAAAGGGGCACTAGATGGCCTAGAAACTCTAATGCACCGACAGGAGCCCCCGGGCCTGGGCCATACACGTCACGAGGCGTTGTTGGGCTAGGCCCAAATAGTGCACGGGTATGCGTGGCATGGCCTTGTAGTTGTGATCATTGCTCTCGCTGCACTTCCCCATGATGCCCATTGAATGCGGGTAGTGGGATACGTGCGTGGCGCGGCCATCGAGTTTTTAATTACCATGTCAGGTCTTTTCCGCCATGCGCGCCGCATGCATAGCTGGGAGATAGCAACGGACGCTCGTGATTTAAAGTCCCTGAGAAAAGGCAATAACTGTGGCGCCATGGATTGGGGCGACGGGGCGGTTGCTGTTCGTCCCATGATCGAGGGTGCCGCTATTGGAGGAGGTGGGCGACGTCCTTTGGAATAGGGGAGAGCCAGCCCCCATGTTTCCTCCTATAAATCAGGGATGGCAGGGGCGGAGCTCATCCATCCTTCTTTCGCCCTTCGAGTGCAATACTTCACAATCTGCCTCCTTCCTCGTCTTCTTAATCTTTAGGTAGCGCCCGCCCTTTGCCATGACCAGGGGGCGGGGGCAACCACCTTCCTCGGCTGCAAGGAGGAGCTCTCATCTGGATCATGCCGCCGCTTCAGCCGCGGAGGCGGAGGGAGGCTCGGGTTCGTGTGGTGGAGGAGCCGCGATGGGCCGTGGCCGCCATGGAGGTCGAGGTTTGGGGAGGCGGAGCACTGCTCCACCCCCTTCTCCGACGCCAAGCATCTTCACTGAAGAGGCCCACGCCGAGGGGATGGCGCTGGACTTCGTCCTCGAGCTGGGTGGTCCCCTCCGGAGCTATTTGCGCCTCCCATGCCTCTTCACCAGGGTAGTGGAGGACGATCAGCTACCCTTCATGTGGCTGCGGGTGGCAGGGTGCTGCAATGGCGCAATGCGGGTGGATGTTGAGTATCGAGCGCGCCACATCATGTTCCTCAGGCGCGGTTGGAAGACCTCCACCCTTGCCCACAATATCCAGGTGGGGCACGTTCTTCGTTTTAAAATGATGGAGGCTGATACGCTCTCCATCAAGATTTATGGGAGCTCCGGCATCCGCCTCATCTGCTGCAAAGAGAGCGCGAGCAGTGGTGAAAGCCTGTCCTCCGGCAAGAGTGACGGGGAGGACAACGGCGAAGACAGCGGCGATGAGTCCGGTCCTCGGGCGGTCAAGTCAGAGCCCAAAGATTCGAGCTCGGACTGACCGCCAACCGCACCATCATCGCCAGCCTCACGCCTCTCCCCCTCCCGGCAAGATGTCCTTGCCGGGTGCTTCAGTCCCGGGCACTGCCTCATATTCCAGCTCCAGTAGGCCCGTGGACTTCGGCTTGTGGGGTCCATCCCCCTTTCCGCCTGCTCTGGCCCTCTCCTCCGCGCAATGTAGGTCTAGGAGGGGGCAGATTCTTGCCTGCCCATTTGGCAGCCTTGCTCATCCGCGCAGTACTGGTCTAGAGGGGTCAGGCCGGGCTTCTGCCTGAGGGCCTCTCGCCATCTTTTTCTTCTTGTAATCTCCCCTAGGGGAGAAAGTGTAGCGACCCGACTCAAAACGAGTCAAGCCTCTGTGTTTTCTGTGCCATCCCTGGATCAGTATGCTGGCACACACAATACATCAATGTATATATCAAAGTGCAATCACATGTAAATAGTGTAAAACTGATATATACCTTAAAATAGCAGCGGATACAGTCAACGGGAGTGGAGTCCCAATAACACCAACGGCAAGTTGAGTGCGGACCGTAACCCTAAATCGTACTTTTACCCGTCGTAGAAGAGTATCTGCAACATAAGACGTTGCAGCTGTGTAGGTCAGCATTTTGAATATGCTGGCAAGATCACCATAGAAGAACAGAAGAATAAAGACTATTCTATATGCAAAGGCTTTGTGGCTCTGTGTCTGAGTTTTTTGCGTAAAAGCTGATTTTATTTTCCTACAACAAAGGAATATCAGGAATTTCACTATGGAGTTGCCTATCATGACATGGTTTCGCCAACCAATGTCTCAATTCCCATAAGTATCATTAAGTTGCCCATAATTAGTTATCAGTCCAGTGTTGAGAGTTCAGAGATAGATCCAAGTCTAGAAGCTCAAATTGTCCGTAACAGGGGACACGGCTAATCGATTAGGTTTAACTCTGTAGAGTGTTGTGTACTTTACCCACAAGATTCTTTCCCTCCTGGTAAGTCCTCGCACTGCCTGGTGTTTGAGAACAGGATGAAAGAAACATGGTCTTTCAGAGTGCTTCCCTGACTGTCCGACAGTGCCCATCCCAATCCTAACGTCAACTACATCTCGTAGCACTGCCCAGCAGAGTCACAACAAAGATCAACCAAGCCAGAGCCCATAATGACTTGTGGTTACACAGGTAAGCTTCCGGTCATGAAGTATTCATCCTTCTCTTTGAGTCTGGGTGAAGCTTTCCGCAAGATGTCATGGCGCTTCTCCATGCATCCCGGCCATCCACTGGTTTCTCCAGGGATGCCCAATCAACCATCCTTCACCCAGTAGTGTGTATTGAAAACTTGTCTTCTCGAGTCTTGAAGTCTTGAGGTCTTGAAAATGCAGGACTTGAAGATGTCTTCATGAAGTCGTCGTTTTGACGTGGAGTCCTTCTTCACACCACTCACGAACACTCATACCAGACCCCGTCTACTTTAGCATAGCATGGCACTAACTAGCGTTCCCGGGGCTTTAGTAACAAGTGGTGGGTTCCTACCTCATGCATTCTACTCAACTACAAGAATTTCAATAACACTACGGGAGGGATGTGCTGAATGATGTCACTACATGCAATAAAACATAGGTATGAAAAGATGGTCAAAGTGAACTTGCCTGTACTGTTGATGAAGATAAAGATCGCTCTCAGAAATAACTTGATAGACTATTCGTTACTCTCCGATGAAAATCTATAACAAACATTACATACATATAAGCAATCATACTAGCAATCAATTCTAACAAAAAGTAATACAAAACAAAAGCAACAAGGTTGATGGAAGAAATACTTAAGACAAAGTTGAAACACAAAACTCCAACAATTTCAAAAGTAACACAAAACCCAAAGCAAAGTAAAATATAATAAAAGATTTTTGTAAATATTATTCTAGAAAAAAATGAATCACTTTTGAAAGACAACTAGAACTATAAAAACAACCTTCTAAACAATGTATGTGTTTGCCTAATGAACTTAACAACAAGCAAACATAAACTAAGAGAAAACATATTGTAAAACAACTAAGTTAACAGAAAATAATTAAATAAAATCTTTATTACAAAACAGAATTAAATCATATGAAACTTTGTGAAAATAATTTCTATGAAAAACTAAATTGTTTTATAAGACATTACCTAATGATTAAGGATATAGTTTTCCTATCATAATAGAGCAAAACTAAATTATTTTATTAACAAAACATTACTTAACAGAAAGGAATTACTACAAATTTTATTTGAAAACAGAATCTAATTATATAAAACTTTAGTTAAAAGTACTAGTACTAACTAATTTGTTTTAAATAAACTATACCTATTTGAAAGAGGGTATAGATCCCTACAACAAAATTTATAACTAAACAAATTAACTTTTGTTAACAGCAAGTAAATTACTAAGGTTTGGAACAACAAAACTAAATGAAATTTGAAACTTAATATAAATCATATTCAGATTTTCAAAAATAAAACAAGGTAAATAAACTAATATGAAACTAAACAGATTCTGTTTGGTTTGAAAACACTATTTAAAATTATTATAAAATTCTCAAACTCTACCAAATGATAGCTATGGTCACTAGTGACAAGTAGGAAAAAGAATCATTCAAAAATTCATTTTAGAACTCAAGATATTCAGAAAACAAAATTTAAATCAAATCTGTTCAAATTCAAATTTAAATGTTCAAACATGGTCAAACTTGGCATATACAGAAACTAGAATAAAATTGTGACCTAATGCAAAAAGAATCAATTAACATAAAAGATATACTAAAAACAAAATCAGAACTATTTCTGTTTTTTTAAAACAAAACAGAAAAAAGAAAAACTAATACTAACGGACAGGCGGGCTACGTGGCATGCTCTGGTTGGTCCAGGTGTGTGCGTGCGGAGTGTTATGGGCGGTCGACCGAACTATAATGCGTACCGGTTCGGTTTTAAGTTGGATCTAATCCTACGCGTAGATCTACGATCGGACGGTCCAGGGAGAGGAGGAGCTCACAGTGGGGATGGGGTCAACGACGATGGCTTCTCCGGCGAGTCCGAACGGCGAGGATGATGTGGGCGTTGCTCCGGTGGTCGAGGGGGTCGTCGAAGGGCTCCAACTGACGGCGGCGAGGTCCCGGCGACGGGTGATGGTATTGGAGGGTCGCGGGGATGACCGTGGCGACGTCCACGAGCTCGAGAAAGATCCGGTGGGGATTCGAATCTCCGGCGAGGTCCGTTTGCGGTGTACTGGCGGTCTCCGATGGGGGTGAGGAGTCGGGGAGATGCGCACGGTGGTGGGGAGGTGAATGGCAGGCTTTGTGGCGCTCGGGGAGGTAGGAGTGGAGTGCCTGGACGGCAATGGTGTGGCGACGACAGGGTACTCCGGCGAGCGATTCCGGCGTAGAGAGGCGATGGGAGAAAGGGAAAAGCGGGGGAATGGGGAGAGGGGTCTGGCGGCTTCTTATAGGGGGCTTAGAGGGCCGGGGAATAAGGAGGGAGGGGGTCCGCGGCGAGGGAACCGGCGACGGCGTTGGGCGCGTGGGAGGAGGAAGGCGACCGAGCGAGGCTAACGGTCGGTTGGGTGGGACCCGGTGGCAGCGAGAGGGAGGGCGAGGTTTCCGCGTCGGTCGGCCGGCGCGTATTGAATTCGCGAAATAAAGCCTGTGGGCCGGCCCGTTTTAATTCTAAAACCGTTACCGTTTCTATTTAATGTTTTTCCGGAGCGTTTCAAAAACCTTTAAAGCAGTCGAATAAATTCCAAATATAGTCAAATTTTATATCAAAATTAACAGAATAATAAATGCCATTTAATGGACATTTTTATTCTGGAATTTTAATACATTAAAAAAATCATTTTTCAGAAAATGCCTTAATTGGTTTTATTTACTTTTGCAAATATTTTTCAAATAACTTTTTGGGTTTGATGATTCAAAAAAAACTTCAAAAATTACCCCTGGCTTGGAGTGTCATGTTACTCCTTTCAAATTTTTGTCAGGGTTTGAATACTTTGAAAATTTTGAATAGGGACCAAACATGAAGTGGATTTTCAAAATAATCCAGAGGTTTTCAAAAGCTCTTTCAATTCCTTATTTTAACTTCCAACTCATATTTCATATAATTTGAAAAAGTCATATTATTTTCTCTCATGAAAATCATTGAGTTGCATAAAGTTTTCTGAATTTGAAATATTTTCAAAATGGAAATTCAAATCATTTTCAAATCCCTTTTCATTTCTTTAAATGGAAGAAGTCATGTCATCTTCACTCTAGGGTTTTGTGATGAAATGAATTTGAATTCCTGGTGATCAAAATGCAGATTGAAAATTTTGGGAAAGTCATTTCATTCCCTCTCATCAAACTTTCAAAATTTTCAAAAGTTTCAAATTGCACTCACTTTCAATCATTCAAGCAAACAAACAATCATTCTGTAATTATTATAACATTCAAAAATTTGGGATGTTACAGAAAGTCAAATAAAGATGTACTTAGAAAAAAGCGGTATCTTATGTAGATTTCACCCTATTTTGAATGAATGTGCATTATCTTCCTTGTTAGACTGATTCTGTGCATGGAATTTTCCCTACGCCCTTTCTGGAAGAATCTTGTCGGCGTGTGTAGTCCTACCGCAAGCACTTTGAGGAACATGTCCTTAGTAGCCTGCTGGCGATGCCACTGCCAGCAAGACACCTTGGTGTCCTTGGCGCAGCCTTTCAAGGCGTCGGCCTTACTCGGAAACGGGATAAGGGTGCGAGTGCTGTCACTTGGATCGTTGAGCGGACTCTAAATGAAGCAAGGAGCACGGACGAAGCCACTTAAGCCATTGTGTAGTCCCGAACGCAGTGAGGGCGCATCCAATGGCGGCAAGGTTCCCATACGTGTAGGTTTTCCATACAGAAGTCGAAATCGCTCAAGGAAAATAACTTTATGGCAAGGTTTCACATGGGGTTTTCGCAACTTATCTTTTTGTTGCCTTTCTCCTTCCGACAAGTTTTTTTTGGAACATCACTCATAGGTATCCGTACCATCATTCCCCCCAACAAAGCTGCACGCGAGGGATCCTTCTATCCTTTGGAAAAAGAAAGAAGAGAAAATATGGATATGGAACCTTGGTGGTTCGTTAGTCCTTGCCGGAATTAAGTGTAATGCAACAGTTCAGATAAACATGCACATACGTAAACATGAGAATTGAACAGGATTGCAGAACACTTATCTTTATTTATCAACGCATAGGGTCTGAGCCTGGATTTGTACGAAGGATTACATGCTTCATCGGCAAGACTTGTAAAAAAGGTGGTCACCCGGGCTGGCCCGACAACCGCGCCCCATGGGTAGAACCTTCGAAGATGCTTGATATTCCAGGATTTGCTCACCGGAACACCATCCTCGGTCTCCAGGCGGACTGCGCCAGGCCTAGTGACTCGTACTACCCGATAAGGGCCTTCCCACTTTGGCGTCAACTTGTTTGGATTCTTGGCGGACTGAACTCGTTGAAGAACAAGGTCACCTTCCTCAAGACTTGTGGCATTGACCTTGCGGCTATGGTAGCGGCGCAAGGCTTGCTGGTAGCGCATATCTCTCACAACAGCCTGAAGACGGTCTTCGTCAAGGAGCGTCGTGTCTTCTTGCCACAACTGCTCTTGCTCAAGCTCATCATAAGTGAGCACTCGAGGAGACCCGTATGTGAGTTCCATGGGGAGAATTGCATCCGCCCCATAGACAAGAGAGAAGGGTGTCTGTCCGGTAGCTCGATTTGGTGTCGTCCTGATTGACCAAAGAACCATCGACAATTCATCAATCTAGTTCCTTCCGTACTTGTGCAGCCTATCAAAAGTTCTTGTCTTGAGTCCTTGCAGCACTTCAGCATTAGCCCTCTCCACTTGTCCGTTGCTCCTCGGGTGAGCAAAAGAAGCAAAACATATTGTGCTACCAAGGTCTTGGACATACTGCATGAAGGTGCAGCTCGTGAACTGTGTGCTGTTGTCAGTGATGATCCTGTTGGGAACACCAAAGCGGAAACTAGTCCGTTAAAGAACCTGACGGCTGACTGTGCTGTCACCTTCCTCACTGCTTCCACTTCCGGCCACTTTGAGAACTTGTCGATCGCCACGTACAAGTACTCAAAGCCCCCGACAGCGCGGGGAAAGGGGCCCAAGATGTCGAGCCCCCAGACCAAAATGGCGAGGAGAGACGGATTGTTTGAAGGGTTTGAGATGGTTGATGTAGCTTCTTCGAATGAAACTGGCATGCTTCACACTTGGTTACTAATGCAGTTGCATCCTGGAGGGCAGTGGGACAAAAGAAACCTTGCCAGAATGCTTTTCCGGCAAGCGCTCTTGATCCTATGTGGGAGCCACATATGCCTCCGTGTATGTCTGCCAACAGCTACAGTCCATCCTCCCGAGAAATGCACTTGAGTTTCATGCCGTTCAGTCTCTTTCTGTATAGGACGTTGTGCACGAACTGGTACATATGAGACCAGCGGGCTACTTTCTCTGCTTCCTCTTGTTCCTCGGGGAGCTCCTGTTTGAAGGAATTGGACAATGTGCTGTGCCCATGCTGGAGCCTAGGGTTCGACAACAAGGACTAAAGGCGTATCCTCTGCCGGGGGAGCATTTGCCTCGATGGCAAGGGCCTGCGGGCATGCCGGAGTCTGCTGCACCTCGGCAAGCCTGGCGGGAGCGTATGCTTCTACTGCAAGAGCCGGGGGCCCTGCCGGAGCATAGTACTCACCGACAAGCCTGATGTTCCTTCTGGCAATCTTCTCACTAGCGGCTTGAGGAAGCGATGCCGGAAAACACTTGCTAGAACTTAACTTTCTTATCTTCTCTTGTCCAGTTGATGGGGTCATGGAGGGTTGAGTTAGTTGGAGCACGAAAGTTCCTGGTTCCACAGGTAACTTAAGGGCAACACATTTTGACAGGCCATCAGCAACGTTGTTCTTTGCACGTGGAACGTACTCCATTTGTAGGCTATCAAAATGTTCTTCCAACTTCCTCACTTAATCTACATAAGCTTCCATCAATGTGCTCTGGTAATCTTTGTTCACTTGCCTGGCGACAAGTTGAGAATCACCCCTGACAATAAGTTTCTTGATCCCAAGGTCTATCACGATCCTGAGACTGGCAAGCAGCCCTTCATACTCTGTAGTGTTGTTCATTGACCTCTCCTGAGGAAAGTGCATTTGGACCACATATCTGAGGTGCTCTCCGGTGGGTGCGACAAGCAGCACTCCGGCACGGGCGTCTTGCAGCGAGAAAGCTCCATCAAAATACATGATCCATTCTTGATCGGTTTCCTTGCCGGGGAGAGTTGACTCTGGAATCTCTTCATTGGGTGTTGGGGTCCATTCTGCAATGAACTCCGCCAAGGCCCTGCTCTGAATGGTCGAAGTACTTTCAAACTTAAGACCAAAGCTTGATAGTTCCAGAGCCCACTCCACAATCCTGCCGGTAGCTTCTGGGTTTCTCAATATCCGCTGTAGCGGGAAGCGGGTGACAACGGTGATCTCATGTGCTTGGAAGTAATGGCATAGATTCCTCGAGGCCATAAGAAGGCCAAAGAGCAATTTTTGCACGCCAAAATACCTTGATCTAGCCCCTGCAACAAGGAACTGACAAAATAGACTGGTCGCTGCACCACTTTCTTCTTCTGGACTATCTCTTCCAACTGCGCAGATCCTTCTTTGCCGGCACCAGATCCTGCTGGGGAATGCTCTGGCTCGTCGCTTGGCATCCCTGCCTTTGCCGCTGCCTCTTCATCAACCTCTCTTTCAGCCACTAGCACAACACTCACCACTTGATTCGTTGCCGCCAGGTAAAGCAACAACATCTCTTGTGGTTTTGGCGCGACTAGGACCGGCGGAGAGGAAAGTACTTCTTCAAATCCTACAGCGCTGCCTTCACTTCTGGAGTCCATCTCATTGGGCCTGCCTTCTTCAAGATTTTGAAAAAGGGGAGGGCACGCTCAGCAGATTTTGAGATGAACCTACTCAGAGCAGCAACACAGCCGACAAGGCGTCGCACGTCCTTGACTTGCCTTGGTGCCTCAATTTTCTCAATTGCTTTGATCTTGTTGGGATTTGCTTCGATTCCTTGTTGAGACACAAAGAACTCGAGAAGCTTGCCGGATGGGATGCCGAACACACACTTCTCGGGGTTGAGCTTCATGTTGATCTTGCGCAGATTGACAAATGTCTCTTCTAGGTCTGATATGAGCGTAGCCTTGTCCTTGGTTTTGACCACCATGTCGTGCATATAAGCCTCCATATTTCTATGTAGATGGGGTTCAAAACCAATCTGGATTGCTCTTTCAAAGGTAGAACCAACACTTTTCAACCCAAAAGGCATACGCAAAAAGCAGTACGTACCACATGGGGTGATAAACACGGTCTTCTCTTCATCTTCCTTGGCCATAAAAATCTGATGATAACCGGAATAGGCGTCAAGGAAAGACACTAAGTCACAGGTGGCAGTGGAGTCCATAGTCTGGTCGATGCGTGGCAAGGGAAAAGGATCCTTGGGGAGGCCTTGTTGATGTCTGTGAAATCAATGCATAGCCTCCACTTCCCATTCGCCTTGCGCACTATGACTGGATTGGCCAACCACGTAGGATGGAGTACTCCTCTGATTAGGCCAGCCACTTCTAACTACTTGATCTCCTCGGCAATAAACTGTTGTCGCTCCAAAGCTTGCTTCCGAACCTTCTGCTTGATGGGCCACACATGTTGGCAGACGGCAAGGTGGTGCTCAATCACCTTCCTAGGAACACCGGGGATATCGGATGGTTGCCATGCAAACACATCGACATTCTCCCGTAGGAAGGTGACGAGCATGCTTTCCTATTTGTCATCCAGGGTGGAACTTATGGTGAAAGTTCCCCCCATGCCATCCTCCATGGCGGGCACCTTCTTGGTCTCTGGCGGGGCAGCCTTGGACTTTTTGCTCTTGCTGGTGGAGCTCTCTGGCACATCGTCAACAGTAGCGCAACACTCCAAAGAGGTGCGCTTGCCGGAATGTGCACCAGAGGCCTTGCCGGTCTTCTCCCCCGGGAGTTCCAACGATAGGAGCAAGTGCCTTGGCGGCAGGTGCTGCGACTGCGTCCCGGTAGAGTTGGTCGGCGCAGATAAGCGCACTTTTCTTGTCGGAGTTGATGGTAATGACACTCATTTGTCCGGGAATCTTCAACACGTTGTAAGCGAAGTGGGTGGCCGCCATGAACTTGGTCAGTGCCGGACGACCGAGAATGCCATTGTATGGCAACGAGATCTCGACAACGTCAAAGACAATCTTCTCCGTTTTGAAGTTGACATCGCTGCCGAACGTCACCGGTAGTGTGGCCTTGCCTTTCGGCTGAGTCCTTCCCGAATTGACCCCTTGGAAAGCGCTTGTCGGCTCGAGATCTTCGTTAGGAATCTGCAGCCTTCGAATGACATTGGGCGAGATCAGGTTCAGGCAGGCCCCACTATCGACTAACATCTTCGTCACCTTGAGGTTGCAGATTGTTGGCAAGACCAACAACGGCAGGCACCCGATCGTAGTTATGCGATCAGGGTGATCCTTGACATCGAAGATGATAGGAGTGTTGGGACCATTTCAGAGGTTTCTATGCGCCGATAGAGGGCTCTGCCGCATTCACCTCACACACTCACCATTTAAGTTGGCGGTGAGAGGAATGCGATGAGGCTCCTCCTTCTATGCACATCATCTCCGTAGTATTGTGAAACTCATGATCACTGGATTCGTCGTCCTCTTTGACATCATCATCATCTCCTTCTTGCTTGTCGCGGCCACGAGCGGGCCGTTCCTTCTATTGCTTGGGCTTGCCGCGGCGGCCTCCTCGGCCAACACCCTTCTCGCCGGACCCCTTAGCACCATCCTGACCCTTCTTGTTATCTCGCCTCTCATATTCGGCCCTTTGCTTCTCGGCAAGCTGCTCAACTTGCCGGCAGTCTTGGAGATCGTGGCCTTTGGTGTGATGGATCTTGCAATACTGCTTGCCGGAGTCTTCTGGCTTGCCGACAGCTGCCAGGGCGTGGCAGGAGGTGCACCTGGCAACATTGTTGCCAGGGTCATCGACCTTGCCTTTCTTTGCAGCGCCAGGATTGCCGGATCCTTCGACGGCAAGCACGGTCTTGCCCTTGCGCTTCTTGTTCTTTCACCGGACCATCTTTGTCGGGACAGCAGTATCCTCATCTTCAAAGTCGACCTCTGCGCCGGCATCTTCGCCGGGGAGTCTTCTCCCTTCTTTAGCCCGAGCGCACTTGTCTTCTAGAGCATAAAGCTCGGTGATGTCCCTAACTCTGTTCATCGCTAGCTCTTCCCGCATCCTGTGGTTGCGCACATTCTGATGGAACGCTCTAATAATAGCGGTAGGGTGAACGTCTGGGATGTTGTAGTGGACACGGCTGAACCTCTGGATGTACTTGCACAGAGTTTTGCCTTCTTTCTGGGGGATGATGTGCAGATCGCGCTCCTGGCCAGGAGCTTGATGGCCTCCGGTGAAGGCGCCCATGAACTCGTGACATAGGTCCGCCCAGGAAGCGATGGACTTCTTCGACAAGTGCATCAGCCATGACCTGACGTTGGGCTTAAGCACTAATGGGAAGTAGTTGGCCAATATCTTGTCATCGCGGCCCCCGGCAGCCTGCACCGCAATGGTGTAGACGCTTAGGTACTCTGACGGATGGGTCTTTCCGTCAGACTTCTCTGGGACTTCCGGTTTGAACGTGCGAGTATTGGGCCACTGGACTTGTCGCAGCTCAGGGGTAAACGCTGGACAACCCACCTCGTAAGGTAGGCTGACAGGGTACCTCGGCGCGGACTTGTCTATAGTGGTCCCCATGCACCTGTCCAACTAGAGGCACGCTTCCTGCTGTCGCTCAATCACGGTTTGGGTGTCTTCCTTGCCACGTTCTCGAAGAATATGACGCTGATCGAGGCGTGTCCGTGGGTCAGACGATGTTGTCGAATAGCCGTCGTAGGCGTCGGTCCACCGGGTCGGCGACCGACGATGTTGTCACGGAGGAGAGTGCGCCGAGGTCGCGTCGACTCCGGGCACTTCACCACTGGTCTGAGGCGGCCCTGCGGGCCAAAGCTTTTCTACGAGGCTAAAGAGGCTCTGAATGGTCGCTCTCCATTCGTCGAGCTTCTCTGCAGCAGGAGGGAAGTTTAGGAGTAGTTGCGCTCGTGCCATCGCTTCCTTCGTCGTGGATGGCAGCGAGCAACGTGAGGAACGCGAGGTGCTCTAACTCCTAACCGTGTTAGAAGGAGCACCGTCGCGATCCCGCGTAGGCATGCCACTCCCGCTTGCATGCTGGTCCCATGCATCTTGGGAATGATGCGCAAGATCTTTTCTGTGGGGACGTTGAGAACTACGGGCGTCGTGGCGCGGCTCTCCATGGGCGTCGTGAGAAGGTCACAGCTAAGGCGGCGACGTGGGTGCCCTGAGAGATATTCTTCCACCCCCGGAGTTTGCCGTACCACCCGCAGGCGGTACCGCTCTGTCCTGAGACCCAGGGGCATGGGGGTTCCGACCGTCGCCATGGGCGTCTCCGTGGAGAGCGTCGCCGCTTTCTTGGCCTTGGTCACCAGAATGTCGCGGAAGTTCTGAACCTTCGCCTCCTCCTCCTCCACCCGCGTCCATGCTGTCTCCTATCTGTGCAGATACAGGAACGACGGACATGGATGGGCCAACTGCTGTCAGGCCCTTCTTCTTCGGGGCCATGGCGGTGATGAAGCTGGGGCGCAGATCACCAGAACGGGTCCGCACCACTCACGCCCCCCTACCTGGCATGCCAAAGATGTCATGAGAACGAACACCTATGGGATCACGGGGACCCCTTTCGGTTCGGCGGGGGCAAGATGGCACGAAGAGCTTGTCTAGTGAGGTGCGCGCTGGGAGTTTTTACCCAAGTTTGGGCCACACAGATGCGTAAAACCCTACTCCTGCTTGGTTATATTGATCGTGTTCTAAGGTTCTGGCTATAGGAGCGCCATGAACAGTTGCTACATGAGCTTGGTAGTCCCCAAATGTCTAACCGTCGGGCTGTCCGGTTGTCTACCTGCCCAACCATCTGAAAGCCCAAAAGCCAAAAGTCCCTCTCTATAATGCCCTAGGCCTCCTTTTATACTTAAGGGGATCCCAACAATGGCATACAGTGTGCACATGGGATGCATAGTGCTACAGTGCTATCGTACCTAACCTCGACAGAGTAGGAAAAGAGCATTAACTGCACCGTCAGGGGCCTTAGTCCGTTAGTGGGACGGGACGGGGGCCCGTCCCATCGGTGCGGCTTAGATCCCTCCAATGTTGATGCCGCGACACATGTCCAGGTGAATCGACACCTGGCTTATGCGCTGGCGGTTCTTGCCGGGACCTTGCCTTGCCGGGGGCCTGGAGGCTCCAAAGCCCTCCCGACAAGGTCTTGCCGGCAGTCTTGAGTCTTCTGTGCTGGTGTTTGACAAGTCTTCGCGAGGCCTTGCCGTCGGGGCGGCTAGTACTACCCGTGCATGAGTAAAGGGGCACTAGATGGCCCAGAAACTCTAGTGCACCGACACCTATGCGCAAGGGGAAAGGATGAGGAGTAGGGGCCAAGTAGGAAAGGATTCCTACTTGGAGTCCACCTCCCTTGTGGGAGGTGGATTCCTCCCCTCTTGCCTTCAGCCGAAGCCCTCATTTTAGGAGGGGCAAGGGCGCCTCCTCTCCTCTCCCTCCTATATATACGAAGGGTTTTTGAGGGCAGCCCCAACCCTAATTGCAACGTGTTGCCCTCTTCTTCTTCTAGATCTATTTCTCCTCTAGATTAGTTCTACGGTGCTTAGGTGAAGCCCTGCAGGATTAGTTCACCACCACCGCCGCCACGCCGTCGCGCCGCTGGAGAACTCATCTACCTCTCCGTTCCCTCTTACTGGATCAAGAAGGTAGAGATCGTCATCGAGCTGTATGTGTGCTGAACGCGGAGGTGCAGTCCGTTTGGTGCTAGATCGGAAGGACCGTGATCAAGATCGCGAGACGATTCATGATTTGATCATGGGACGGATCGTGATGGGATCGCAAGACGGATCGTGATCGGATTGCGAGATGGATCGTGATGGGATCACGAGATGCTCAGTGATTTGGATCGCGAAGACGTTCGACTACATCAACTGCGTTTCTTAACACTTCCCGCTTAGCGATCTACAAGGGTATGTAGATCCACTCTCCCTCTCATAGATGCTCATCACTGTGGATAGATCTTGTGTGTGCGTAGGAATTTTTTTGTTTCCCATGCAATGTTCCGCAACAGTGGTACCAGAGCTAGGTCTATCTGTAGGTGAGATCTCGAGTAGAACACAAAGGAGTTTGTGGGCATTGATGCTTAGATTGCTTCCACCCTTGGTTGTGTTTTGGTTCAGTGGTATTGTGGGATGAAGTGGCTCGGACGATCCTTACTTGTACGCTTATGAGAGAATGGTTCCATCAACTGACGTGTAACTTTGTTGCAGAAAGATGGCTGGCGGGTGTCTATTTCTCCTACTTTAGTTGGATCGGATTCGAGAAAGGCGGTCCTTGAGAAGGTTGAAAAGCAACTTATGTATCACTGTTGTGTTTTTTGTGTAGGTGAGAATTGTGTTGGAAATATGCCCTAGAGGCAATAATAAAATGGTTATTATTGTATTTCCTTGTTCATGATAATTGTCTATTGTTCATGCTATAATTGTGTTAACCGGAAACCATAATACATGTGTGAATACATAGACCACAACATGTCCCTAGTGAGCCTCTAGTTGGCTAGCTCGTTGATCAATAGATGGTCACGGTTTCATGACCATGGACATTGGATGTCGTTGATAACGGTATCACATCATTAGGAGAATGATGTGGTGGACAAGACCCAATCCTAAGCATAGCACAAGATCGTGTAGTTCGTCTGCTAAAGCTTTTCAATGTCCAGTATTGTTTCCTTAGACCATGAGATTGTGCAACTCGCAGATACCATAGGAATGCTTTGGGTGTGCCAAACATCACAACGTAATTGGGTGGCTATAAAGGTGCACTACGGGTATATCCGAAAGTGTCTATTGGGTTGGCACGAATCGAGACTGGGATTTGTCACTCCTTGTGACGAAGAGGTATCTCTGGGCCCACTCGGTAAGACATCATTATAATGAGCTCAATGTGACTAAGGAGTTAGCCACGGTATGATGTATTACGGAATGAGTAAAGAGACTTGCTGGTAACAAGATTGAACAAGGTATAGAGATACCGACGATCGAATCTCGGGAAAGTATCATACCGATAGACAAAGGGAATTGAATACGGGATTGATTGTATCCCCGACATCGTGGTTCATTCGATGAGATCATCGTGGACCATGTGGGAGACAACATGGGTATCCAGATCCCGCTGTTGGTTATTGACCAGAGAGGTGTCTCGGTCATGTCTACGTGTCTCTTGAACCCGTAGGGTCTACACACTTAAGGTTTGATGATGTTAGGGTTGTAGGGAAATAGTGTACGTGGTTACCAAAGGTTGTTCGGAGTCCCGGATGAGATCCCGGATGTCATGAGGAGCTCCGGAATGGTCCGGAGGTAAAGGCTCATATATAGGAAGTGAGGTTTCGGTCACCGAAAATGTTTCGTGCGTCACTGGTAGTGTACCGGGACCACCGGAAGGGTTCCGAGGGTCCACCAGGAGGGGCCACCAGCACCAGAGGGCTGCTTGGGCCACAAGTGGGAGGAAACCGGCCCCTAGGTGGGCTGGTGTGCCCCCCACAACGGGCCCAAGGTGTAGCAAGAGGTGGAGGGGGCAAACCCTAGGGCAGATGGGCCCTAGGCCCATCTAGGGCGCTGCCCCTCCCCTCTCCCACTCTGGCCGCCGGCCAGATTGCCATCTGGTGGCTGCCGCACCACCCTAGGGTGCAGCCCTCCCTCCCCTGATCCGATATATAGTGGGGTTTTTGGGGCTGCCATACACACGGTTTTCTTCCTCTCTCGGCGCAGACCTACTCCTCCCTCTTGTCGTTCTCCATAGCGCTTGGCGAAGCCCTGCCGGAGTCCACGCAGCTCCACCGTCACCACGCCATTGTGATGCCAGAGCTCTTCCCCAACCTCTCCTTCCTCCTTGCTGGATCAAGGAATAGGAGACATCACTGGCTGCACGTGTGTTAGACGCGGAGGCGCCGTTGTTCGGCGCTGAGATCAAAGTCCACCGCGATCTGAATCGCTACGAGTATGACTCCACCAACCACATTCTTGTAACGCTTCCGCTTAGCGATCTTCAAAGGTATGAAGATGCAATCTCTTCCCACTCGTTTCTGGTTTATCCATAGATAGATCTTGGTGACACGTAGGATTTGTTTTGATTTACTACTACGTCTCCCAACAAATGGTTCTTGCTGGATACTCCTAGCAGCCACGTAAAACTTGCAATAACAATTAGAGGACGTCTAACTTGTTTTTGCAGGGTATGTTGTGATGTGATATGGACAATTACGTGATGAGATATATGTGATGTATGAAATGATCACGTATTGTATATAATATCATGAGTTGCATGTCGATGAGTACGACAACCGGCGGAGCCATAGGGTTGTCTTTAATTATTGAATGACATGCGTGTCAATCATTAAGCATTATGTAATGGTTTACTTTATCGCGAAGTGGTAGCAACAATAGTAGAAGCATGGTGGGTGCGACAACCCCAATGGCGACACGTTGATGGAGATCTAGATGATGGAGATCATGGTGTCATGCCGGTGACAAAGGAGATCATGCCAGTGCTTTAAGGATGGAGATCAAAAGCACAAGTTCATGGCCATATCATGTCACTTATGATTTGCATGTGATGTTAATCCTTTTATGCACCTTGTTTTGCTTACGATGACGGTAGCATTATAAGGTGATCCCTCACTAAAAGTTCAAGATCAATCGTGTTCTCCCCGAGTGTGCACCGTAGCGAAAGTTCGTCGTGTCGAGACACCACGTGATGATCGGGTGTGATAGACTCTCGTTAGTGCATCTAGTGCCCCTTAGTGATTTTGGTGTATTGAAGACTTATAGGTTAAGGAACTAATGTGTTTGCGAGTATACACAAGCTCTATAAGTCGATGAGGAGTTTTATATATCTGGAGATTATCGACCCCTAAAAATGTATGTCTTCAACTGAAGACTTTGTGAAGACTTTGTTGAAGACTTTGGTATTCCCTAAAGACTTTGAAAATGAAGAAGTTGGTGTGACCTTGAAGATATGAATGAGGGCTATGAAGCGTGATGCCTTTTTTTTTGTAGTTTCATTTCCTTTATTTGAGTCATAGGAAACACCATACTGTTAAAGGGGGCCGAGGTAATACTAAGGAAAATTTCCAACCGATGCTCAACTCCAAAAGCCTCAACCTATCCAATCCTTCGAGTGAAGCCTTTGGAAATATCTTGCGGTTACGTCAAGTTCTTCAGTGATAGAGACAATGTTCTTCTGGTCTGTGAGGAAATTGGTCTAACTGAGGAGTTAGGATTTTGCCAGTGTGAATTGCCTACAAGTGAGGAACATGATAAGCCTGAGGACTTCCATAGTTCAAAATTCCGACCGTTGTTGTGCTTAGCGCCAGCTGTCCCCAATCATAACATCCACATAATGGTCATATCATTGAGGGCATTTATGTCTTATCATGTCAGGTTGCACCATGGCTATAAATAGCCACCCCCACAACCACTAGTCGGTTGGCTGCGCCGAGAGAGAACGAACACTTGTCATTTGAGAGCAACCATCCTCCGAGAACTTTGAGAGAAAATCATCAGTGAGGAAAAACCCACAACCAAACCACCAAACCCATAGTGATTGAGCATCACTGAAGAAATTCCTATGTGGAACCAACGCTTGTTACCTTTGAGGACTATGCATCCTCTAGACGGTTAGGCGTCATGGTCTAGTGCATGCTACAGTCAATTGGGGATCACGGAGTGACCCTGGTCTAGAGCATCCAACAGTCAATTGTGGATCGCCAGGTCACCAGTTTGTGAGGGTTTTGGAAGTCTACCCTGAAGACTTACCACGAGTGTTGAGCGAGGACTGTGTGACCTTAGCTCAAAGAGAATACGGTAATGACTATGTGTCCTAGTACTGCATGTCCTCTGGTTTAAATACCAGGCCACTCCAAACCAAACGTATGACTGTCACAACAGTTGGAACTGGGTCATCAAACCATTGTCTTCATCGAGCTACCTGGTTCTATTTCCTCAACCACTTTATTCCTCGTATACTTGTTGATGAAATTAACCATTACTGTTTGAAGAATTTGACTAAAGACTTTCACAATTTCCTCACCTCAATTCTTCAAGTTACCTTGTTCCTCACCTGCTCATCCTGTATCACGCTACTCGTAATCTATGCATGTTTCATTTCATCATGATGACTATGCTATCGCTATGTTTCTCATGCACTTGAGTACTTAATATGCTGCTAGTTATTCATCACATTTCAAATTCCTCAAGTGATGAATTTGTAAAAATCGCCTATTCACCCCTCTAGTCGATATAACGCACTTTCAATTGGTATCAGAGCAATGTACTCCCTTGTTCTGTGTGATTTTGGTTTAACCACCTGGAGTTCTAGTTATGTCGACTATAGGTATGATCAAGGTTTCCGGGGATGTCCTACCTTCGATGGGATGGACTACCCCTACTAGAAGAACAAGATGCACATGCATCTTGAAGCTATTGACCACAATCTCTGGTACGTTGTGGAAAATGGTGTTCCCTCTGTTACTCCCATGGTCAACGCTACTGATGTGAAGAGATTCAAGCAACTCGATTCTCAAGCGAAGAATATCATCTGTGGCCATCTGAGCAAAGGTCAGTATGGTAGAGTGAGTGCTTTGGAGTCAGCTAAGCTTATTTGGGATAGGCTGTCCAAAGTCAATGAAGGTGTTTCCACTCAACGTGACTGTCGTGTTGATGTTCTTTGCAATCTCTTCAACCGCTTCAAGAGACTCGACAATGAAAATGTTCAGCAAACTTTTGATCGCCTCACTGATATCTCCAATGAGCTTCAAGCACTGGGTGCCACTGATATCACTGACCATGAAGTGGTGAAGAAACTGCTAAGATCTCTTGATTCCTCATTCGATACTCTGGCTTTGATGATCCAAGAACGTGGAGACTACAAGTCACTTGATCCTCCTGATATTCTTGAGAGACTCAATACTCATGAATTCTAACAAGTTGAGAAGAGAGACCTCTACGGGCCAAGCTATGGAAGATCTCGTGCTTTGAAGGAAAAAGCAATTTCCTCATCCGAAGAAGAAGATTCTGACAGTAGCCTTGGTGATCCTGAAGAACTAAGTCAGGAGCTAGCAATGCTCGTGAGGAAATTCCAGAAGTTCTTAAGGAGAGGTGGATTTGGAAAGTCATCAAAGAGTGGTTTGAGGAAATCAGATTCCTCAGTTGACTACAAGAAAAGAACCTATCATCGTGGCAAGAAGCCTGCTCACTTTATCTCTGACTGTCCTCTCTGGGAAAAAGATTCAAAGAAGAAGAAGAAATACAAGGATGATAGTTCTGATGACTCGAAGAAAAAGAAGAAATCTTCAAAGTCCTCAATTGCAAAGTCCTCATCTTCAAAGTCCTCAAAGTACAATAAGAATGGTTCTAGAAAGGCTCGAGCATTCATTGGCAAGGAAATGGATTCTGAAGAAGAACCTGAAGAATATGAAGAAGCGGAAGAATCTGAGGTGGAATCTGAATCTGGTGTCGCTAGCCTGGCTCTCGCTACTGCTTTTGTCAGCAAGTCCATCTTGAACAATGAAGAGAATGACTACTCCAATGACTCTGACGTCAACAATGATGATTATGCTCCCACCTATTGCTTCATGGCAAAAGGCTCAAAGGTACACAAACATCATTCCTCATCCGTATCAAGTGAAGGTGAATCTGATGAATATGTGAAACCTAGCTATAAACTTGCCACTAAGCAACAAAGTGAACTTGAAAAGCTTCAGAAAATGCTAGACAAAAGCAATGATCTGTTGAACAATGAAGTGGATCGGACTCAAAATTTGTCTGACGATCTCAATAGTCTTCAGACAAAGTATGATAACGTTCAGAGTCATAATAATGCTATCTTAGATGATCATGAGAAGCTTTCTTATGAATTTCTTCAAAGGAAGCAAGATATTGAGAAGCTAAGGGTGTCACATGAGGATCTCCAAAGGGAAAACGATTCCTTACTCGCTCAACAAATTAGTACCGCTCAGGAAGAATTTGTTCCACCTTGTTTGAAATGCATCGAATGTGAAACTTCTAATTCCTCACCTGAATGTTCAAATGCTTCTATTGCTGCAAATTCTTCAACTATTCCAGTGGTCTCAAATTCCTCACCTGAGGATACCACAAGTCTCACTGATGAAAATGCAGGGTTGAAGGAATTGTATGTGACAGGCATGTACAAAAGTCTCAGTGGGCATCAAACCCTTTGCGATGTCCTCAAAAAGTAGATTCTGAACAGGAACCCTAGGAAAGAGGGTGTTGCCTTTGTGAGGAAACTCAACGCCGATGGATCTTACGGGACACCTGAGCAGTACCCCAAAACCTCATGGGTTGCTGCAAAAGGACCTCCTATAGATCCATCCACTTTATCTGGCTTTACTTGTGAAACTTCATATTCATCTGATGAGTCACTTGACTCAAACTACAAGTTCTTTAAAAATCAGAAAGGTAAAGTATTTGCTAGATTTGTTGGAACTAACTGCAGGAATGATTCACCTATGAAGAAAATCTGGGTTCCCAAGAGCTGCCTACAAAATCTTCAAGTGAATGTCCTCACGACACCACTTATGAAGAATAGGAACCCCAGATCAAATTACTCATATGGACCAAAGTCTTCACTTGGACCAAATTCATCAAATGGTCAAAAATATCATTCTCATGCTAATGCCTCTGTTTCGCAGGGAAAATCTAAGAGTTTTGAATATGTGCCTTATTCTTCAAATTATTATGTTCATAAGTCCTCGAAGAATTTCTCTGCTTTATGAGTACTCTAACCCTCACCCTGTGAAACGAAGTGCACTTGCTTCAATGCCTCCTTTCTCATATGGTGCTCGTAGAATGATGAACTCTTTACCACCCTTCCGGATGTGGGTGGTGAAGAAGTTGAACTAATCTCTTATACAGGGTCAGGTCTCCAGATGAACTTAAACATCTGATGAATTTGCTGGAGACGTGAGGAAATGCTTGAAAGGATGCACACTAACCTTGTAGAAATGAATTCCTCATTTCTCATGTCCTCACACTACTTGCTTACTATCTTGTGTGATGAATTTCTGTCTGATGAAATTGATGTCATATTCTTCACTCTGAAGCATATGAGTTCGTAAGTTGTACTAATTCATCTGCATGATGATTATCCAAAAGCTACTGAGTGGGTCCTCGATAGTGGATGCACAAATCACATGACTGGTGACAAGAGTCTTCTGATGAATTTGCCACTTGCTCCATCTCATCTGAAGCATATCACCTATGTAGACAAAGGAAAAAGCAAGGTATTGGGTCTAAGTAAGGTTGCAATCTCAAGGACCGAAGCATGGATAAGGTGATGCTTGTCGAATCCCTGGGGTTCAACCTTATGTCTGTCTCAATGCTTTGTGATCTTGATATGATTGTCGTATTTGTGAAATATCGTTGTGTTGTCATCATGGAATCTGACAACTCCAATGTCTTCAAAGGCTTTAGGAGAGGAGACCTGTATATTGTTGATTTCTCTACAGGTCCTTAGCCTGCCACATGCCTACTTGCAAAGTCCTCAGAAGGCTGGCTATGGCATCGACGACTTGCACATGCTGGTATGAGGAACTTGCATACGCTCGTGAAGAAAAAAACATGTCATTGGCATTAAAGGTGTCAAATTCCTCAAGGACCACCTCTGTGGTGCATGTGAGTCTAGGAAGATGATCAGATCCAAGCATCCCTCAAAGACAATCATGACCATGACTCGACCCTTTGAATTGCTTCACATGGATCGCTTTGGCCCCACTCATTACTCCACACTAACAAATTCTTCAAGTTTGAATGGCTTTGTCATTATTGATGATTACTCTTGTTACACTTGGATGCATATTATTCTGTACAAGTCTGAAGTGCAGGATGTCTTCAGATAATTTGCTTCAAGGGCCTCCACCAACTTCGGTGTCAAGCTGAAGCATATCAGGAGTGATAATGGGACTGAGTTCAAGAACACCAATCTTGATGAATATCTTGATGAACTTGGTATTACTCATGAGTTATCTGCCCCTTATACTCCTCAGTAGAATGGCGTCTTGGAGCACAAGAATATGACTCTTATTGAGATGGCTTGCACCATGCTTGATGAATACAAGACTCCTTGTCATTTCTGACCTGAGGCAATTGATACTGCATGCCACATCATCAACATGGTATATCTTCACAAATTCTTCAAGAAGACTTTGTATGAACTTATGACTGGCAAGAAACCCAATGTAAGTTATCTCAAAGTCTTCGGTGCAAAATGCTGGATTAGAGATCCTCACCATAGTTCTAAATTTGCACCAAAAGCACATGAAGGTTTTATGCTTGGTTACGGAAAGGACTCGCACACCTACAGAGTCTTCAACACCTACGACCACAAGGTTGTTGAAACTGTAGATATGCGGTTCGATGAAATTGATGGCTCGCAAAGAGAGCACGTGCCTTCTGTGTTAGATGAACAATCTCCTGAGGAATCCATTAAGCTGAAGGCTACTGAAGATGTCATACCCACTGAGGAAGTCATTCTAACAAATGAAGACATTCATGCTGATTCACCTAAAGAAAATGGTGCTAAAGAAAACCCTCAGCCACGTCAACCTGCTTACCCAAGAGTTGCAAATGAAGTGCAGATTGACAAAATCATCAATGACATCAATGCACCAGGTCCTCTCACTCGCTCAAAAGCTTCAGATTTGACTAACTTTTGTGGGCACTTTGCCTTTTTCTCTATCGTAGAGCCCACCAAAGTTGATGAAGCATTCAAGGAGCCTGAGTGGATTCAAGCTATGCAAGAGGAATTGCATCAATTCAAGCTCAACAACGTGTGGGAACTTGTCAAGCGGCCAGATCCTCGCAAGTATAACATCATAGGTACCAAGTGGATCTACCACAACAAGCAAGATGAAAATGGCCTTGTGGTAAGGAATAAGGCTCGTCTTGTAGCTCAAGGCTACACACAGGTTGAAGGAATTGACTTTGATGAAACTTTTGCACTTGTTGCTAGACTTGAAGCTATTCGCATATTGCTTGCTTATGCTAACCATCATGATATCATCTTATATCAAATGGATGTGAAAAGTGCATTCCTCAATGGTAAGCTTGAGTAATAAGTATATGTTGCTCAACCCCCAGGTTTTGAAGACCCTAAGCATCCTGACAAAGTCTTCAGACTCAACAAGGCCCTCTATGGCCTCAAGCTGGCCCCTCGGGCGTGGTACGCCACTCTGAAGGAGTTCCTCATGAAGAAAGGCTCCAAACCCGATGCACTCGACCCAACTCTTTTCACAAAATCCTATGACAATGAACTGTTCATATGCCAAATATATGTAGATGATATTATCTTTGGCTATATTGACAAACGTCACAGTGATGAATTTGCCTATATGATGAGTGAAGAATATCAAATGTCTATGATGGGAGAGTTGAAATTCTTCTTAGGTCTTCAAATTCGTCAGCAAGACAACGACATCTTCATCTCACAAGAGAAATACCTTAAGGGTGTTCTGAGGAAATTCGACATGCAAGATTGCAAAGGTGTCAAAACTCCAATGCCTTCAAAAGGCCACCTGTGCACTAACGAAAATGGTAAAAATTTCGATCAGAAGGTATATCGCCCCATGATTGGCTCATATTGTATCTATGTGCATCTAGGCCTGATATTATTCCGAGTGTTTGCATGTGTTCCCGATTCCAAGCAACACCGAAGGAATCACACCATAAGGCTGTGAAACATATTCTTCAATACTTAGCTCACACACCAACGCTTGGATTATGGTATCCCAAGGGCTCAAATCTTCACCTCGTCGGATACTCTGATACTGACTATGCTGGAGATTGTGTGGATTGCAAGTCAACCTCAGGCACATGTCATTTCCTCGGACGATTCTTAGTCTGTTGGTCCTCGAAGAAGCAGAACTACGTGTCACTATCGACTACTGAAGCTGAGTACATTGTTACTGGTTCATGTTGCGCTCAGTTACTGTGGATGAAGCAAACCCTCAAGGACTACGACATCAAGTTGAAGAATGTGACTCTCTACCGCGACAATGAGAGTGCCATCAAGATTGCTTACAACCCAGTTTAGCATTCCAAGACCAAGCACATCCAGATTCGTCATCATTTTGTTCGAGATCATGTACTCAAGGGCGAGATCTCCATCGACCACATCCCCACTGAAGAACAACGGTCCAACATCTTCACAAATCCCTTGGTTGAAAAGAGATTTTTCAAGTTGTGGTGTGAGCTAAATATCTTAGAATCTTCGAATGTTCTTTGAAAAAGGACACACATCGTAACACTTATGCAAAATTGATGACTTAGATGTGCAACACACGAAGTAACGTTTTTCTTCAATCAATGAAGAATAACCCTCTAAGTGTGAAGAAATTAATGAAGAATTTGATTCTCAGAACCCTACGACAATTGTACGCGGTGTCTGAAGTCACCATTCTTATACGGTGGGTCACGCCACCAACAATAGTTGAAATTCCTCAAAGTTGAATTTTCATCATTTTGCAAATTCTTCAAATTTTAAAATTCCTCAAGTTTGAAAATTCTTCAAATTTTCAAATTCATCAACTTCTCAAATTCTTCAAACTATGAAACTCATGTTCTACATTTACTATATACTTATATATTTGAGTTTTCAGTGTCCTCAACAGCATTCACTTATTGCTAATTCTTCAAGTTGATTTTCATCTAAGTGAATGTGATCGGACCCTATCCCCCTCTATAGTAAACTCAACCCAATATATTCACAAATTGTTCATATGCGTTCTACTTTGAAACTTGTTCAAAGTCTTCACTTTGTCCTTGACAACTGAAGAATTTGCGAACGGAAACTTAAAATTTTCACCATCAAAATTTTCGACTTTTCCCGCTCAACTGGTTCCAATTCCCATGACTGGATGACCCATGATCCCCCACTATCGCCTCTACTCAGAACGTGCATGACACGTCTTGTGAGGAGAGCAAGGGTCAGGGGCAATCTGGTCCAAAATCTTCAGATGGATTGGTTTTCACCTCCACTATAAATACCCCTCCCTTTTCACTGTGCTCGGTTACTCCTCACTCCTACTCTCTCCCAAGCTCCGACCTAGCGCCGCTGCTAAAATCATTGACGCCGTGTGAAAGAGCTTCACTGCCTCGACCTCGCCGTCGCCGTACTCGCATCGGCCGCGGAAGTCTTCATCCCGCCGCCGTTGTAGCTGTCTCCCTCTACCAAGCTAGGGCGTGGGAGATCTAGACTGACGAACTTCCTCAATCTCATCTCTCAGTTTGCCGTGTTCTTCACCAGTGTAAATAAAATTTATTTTTACTACCCTTGTTTGATCTTCAAGTTTTCCTAAATCTGCACAAAGGTGTTTATTCCTCAAGAATCTCATTCTAAAGCACGTTACATGTTCATACACTTGATGATTTTCCCTAAGTTATGATTTTCTTCAAGATTCCTAAATTGTGTGAATCCTCAAAATTTGCACAACTCTATAATCTAAGACAAAGAACACTTAGTGAAATTCCTCAAGACACCCATCGTCAAATTCCTCACACTTGATTTTATTGAAAAAATTCTGAGAACGCATATGACCTCTTCAAATTCCTTGCACCTATACTCTGTTCACAGGTACAAACATGTCCGCTGATGAATCACTAGGTTCTCATCAACTTAAATCATTTACAACATTTCTTGAGGAAAAGCTGTGCACTTCTTCAGAATCTTCAAGAGTTCAAAATCCCTAGCTGAAGAAAATGGCTGATGGGAAGAAGCCACAGAAAGGAGGAAAGAAAGCTGAACAGAATACTGCTTTTGAGATACCTGAACATTTGTATGCTGGTTACTGTACACCAGATGTATCCATACATGGCAAAGAAACAAAAGAATAGAGGAAAATCAGAATTTAGAGGATTGAACGGAGGTGGGCGAGGGAGTGGAAAGAATATCGCTATGTCACTCCCAAATATATGAAGAAATTCGCACTCAAACCCCCTTGCAATAGGGCTCCTCCTGGTGATGACCAAGAAGTTGGTCCCACAAGTGTTGCGCGTGGTGAAGACTTGCCCACTGAGTGGGCAAAGCGTCAACTCAAACTGCAGAGAACTGCCGAAGCTGCAGTGAAGAAATTGAATGAAGACTCTGCTGCTACTGCCACTGCCGGAGCCTCTGCAAGTGCTCTGAAGAAATCAACGATGGAGAAATATGCTGTGAAGCCAAATTCTTCATCTTCAAAATCATCACAGTAAATTCATCAAGCTCAAAGGCCTCAGCCCTCAAAGGCCTCAGCCGCTGGTATGTTTGCTGCTCAGTCCTCAACTGTTGCTGCAAAGTCCTCAATGCCTGTGCATCTTGCATCATGCCAAAGGACTGAGGGATTCTCAATTGCTTCAGGGGCATCAACAATTTCTTCAACCCAACCACATTCCTCAAGCAGTCCTTCCCTAAGGAAAATGAAAGCAACTGCTGTCCGAGGCATTCGACCAAGTCCTCAACCCAAGAAGGTGGCGTTCACGATACCATCATATTCCTCTGATGAAGCTGATGATGAGGAACTGGAAGCAATCATCAGAAACAAGCAACAATGAGTGGCTGAAGCAAAGGGATCTCAAATTCCTCTTCTGCTTGATCCAAAACAAGTTCTTAAGTTCATTGATATATGGCACAAGCATCCCAAAACGCCCATTGATGACTTGAAACTGCCTCCTGGTCCCGATCATGTGCTCACAGCTTTCATAGCTGAAGAAAAATGGAAGTATGAGAAGGCCAGACAAACCAAGAAGGATTAGTACAAGAAAGAGCATTACTTAAACAAGAATGTTCTGAATCTGTCTCCTAAGGAACTTGTGAAGGTGCGGTCTGAGATCAAAAGCCTTAGTGAGGAATTCAATTCATACTATGCTGATTGGGAAGGCGCCAAGGTTCGCTTCGTCAACATTGCTGACAAAGTCATCATTGATCACAACTCAAGGGTTGCATCTCACTCCCAGCCACAAATTCCTCAGGCTGAGGAAATTGCTCAGCCTACTAAAGAGACTACCAACGCTGCTGAAGAAAGTTAGACCGCTGAAGAACCTGCCAGGGCACCCTCCACTGGTGCGCCTGATGAAGCCAAACCCACAAGGACGACTGCATCAGTCGTGCCTGGAGAAAATGTACCACCCTCACCTTCAGCTGAATCAGCCAAATCATCAAAGGTGAAGACAATCAACCGTCCTTCTACATCAGAAGTGAAGAAAACTAAGGCTGCTGAGAAGAAGGCACTAAAGAGAAAAGCTTCAACTTCAGATTCCTCAGCCATGAAGAAGTTGATGATTTTGCCAAAATTTTCAACTGAACCATTAGATGCCACTCCAATCTCCTCAACACCAGCCTATGAGATAATTCCATTTGGTGTTGACTATGTCATCCCAGACGATGAAGATGAAGAAGATCATTCTGCTGCTTCAATAGAGCAGATTGATGAATACATTGAAGTTGAAGCAAATGCTTCAACTCCACAGGAATCGTTGCCCCAGCCTCAGTTCACTGCTGAAGAGGCCGGCATTGAAGATGAGGATGTAGACATTAGCAATACAACTCCTGTCATTAATAACAAATATTGGGAAACTGCTCACCCCAATTCCCCAATGACTACTCCTCTATCACAAATTCCTCAGTCCCCTGCCCAGACCGATGAAATTCATGAAGAATCTGCTGACTTGGCCACTAATGCCACTGAAGCAATTCCAGCTGCATTAGCAGATGACCTTGCTGCTCCAACTGCCACCGAGGAAACTTCACCGCAAATTCCTCAGACTGAAGAAATTCCTGCTATGCCTAAAGAGATCAAGGGCTGCTACAAGTCAAATCTTCAGCCGAAGCTAAGAATGCCATTCAAAGGCTCACAACGCCCCAAATTCCTCAAGTCCAATTTCTTCAACGAGCACATTTTCTTCACTGGACCCAATCCATATGACTCAACAAGGGCCAGTCGAACAAGATTCTGGACTCCAACTTAGATGAATTACTATGCATCAGTTCTGTTCGATAAGAAGAAAGTCTTCGAGCACCACCAAATTCCTCATGCTGATATGGAAACAATTCCATCCTTCACACCGGTGCTTTCAGTTCTTCACGATGCAGGAATCTTCTTCCCTTCTATGTGGATATCTGCGATTGGAATGGAGAGCTAATTCTTCAATTCTATGCCACACTGCACATCACAGGTGATGCCTCTGACATCAACTCCCGGGTCTTGGACTGGATGACCGGATCTACTCACCTCATAGCTCCAGCATCTGAATTGCTTTGGTCAGTCCCTGTCCCAATTCCCTTAGAAGAAGCATGCTGCTTGTTTGATGAACCTGCACTACCCAATCAACTGATGCAAGTGCTGATGAAGCCTTTGGCTCCTGGAAAACCTCAACGGAAAACCTTTCTAGTGAAGGTTTTGCACTATGTGCCCAGGACGGTCTACCGCATTCTCACCAATACCCTATGTCCTTAGAAGGGCCACAACTCTCAAGAAAAAGAAGTGGAGGGAATCACGAAGAATATGCTGTTTAACATCATTCATAGGATTCCCATCAACTTCCATGATTTCTTCATGAGGACTTTAGCGAATGCTGCACTAGCCCCGTGTGAAATGAAGCCTTATGCTCCTTGGATAATGAGGTTCATCAGATCAAGGTCTTCAGTTCCCTTCAAGGCGGACTTCCAGAATCACTTCGGCTACTTGCCTCCGATTTGTTGCAAATATGCCCCAAAGGCAATAGTAAATTGGTTATTATCATATTTCCTTGTTTATGATAATCATTTATTCTCCATGCTATAATTATGTTGATCGGAAACTCAGATACATGTGTGGATACATAGACAACACCATGTCCCTAGTATGCCTTTAATAGACTAGCTCGTTGATCAAAGATGGCTATGGTTTCCTAGTCATGGACATGACATGTCATTTGGTAATGGGATGACATCATTAGGAGAATGATGTGATGGACAAGACCCAAACTACAAACGTAGCATATGATCGTGTCCGTTTATTGCTACTGTTTTTTGCATGTCAAGTATATGTTCCTATGACCATGAGATCATGCAACTTACTGAAATCGGAGGAGTAACTTGTGTGTATCAAACATCGCAACGTATCTAGGTGACTATAAAGGTGCTCTACAGGTATCTTCGAAGGTGTTTGTTGGGTTGACATGGATCAAAACTAGGATTTGTTACTCCGTGTGACGGAGAGGTATCTCAGGGCCCACTCGGTAATACAACATCACAATAAGCCTTGCAAGCAATGTGACTAAGTGTGAGTCACGGGATCTTGTATTACGGAATGAGTAAAGAGACTTGCCGGTAATGAGGTTGAACTAGGTATGGATATACCGACGATCGAATCTCGGGCAAGTAACATACCGAAGAACAAAGGGAACATCATACGGGATTAACTGAATCCTTGACCCAGAGGTTCGACCGATAAAGATCTTTGTAGAATATGTAGGAACCAATATGGGCATCCAGGTCCTGCTATTGGTTATTGACCGTAGAGGTGTCTCGGTCATGTCTACATAGTTCTCGAACCCGCAGGGTCTGCCACTTAAGGTTTGGTGACGTTTCGGTAGTATAGAGTTATGCATGGTGGTGATGAAAGGTTGTCCGAAGTCCCGGATGAGATCCCGGACGTCATGAGGAGCCCCAAAATGGTCCGGAGGTAAATATTGATATATACGAAGTCCTGTTTTGGTCGCTGGAAAAGTTTCGGGCTCATCGGTAGTGTACGGGGGGACCATTGGGAGAGGTATTTCGACCCAAGTGTCTTCTGGGGCTGTGGGAGGACTAATACCAGCCCTTAGTGGGCTGCGCAAAGTCCCACACAAGGTCCATGCAGCTGGGGAAGAGATTCCAAAGGAGAAAAGGTAGAAAAAGGCAAAAAGGTGGAAATAAGGAAGGAGTCCTAATCCTACTAGGAGTGGAGGAGGAGGATTCCGCCTCTCCCACTTCGGCCGAAGCCTAGAGGGGCTGGCCCTTGCACCAAGCCCCCTCCTCCTATCCTCCTATATATACTAGAGGGTTTTAGGGTTATGGCGTTAGATTTTCAGCCACGTGCAACCCTACCCTCTAGTTCGTAGTTTCTCCTCTATATCGGTTTCAGCTGTGCTTAGGCGAAGCCCGGCTGGGATTACTCCACCACCATCGCCACAACACCGTCACGCTACCGGAGAACTCCTCTACCTCTCCGCTCCCTCTTGTTGGATCAAGAAGGCGGAGATCATCATCAAGCTATACGTGTGCTGAACGCGGAGGTGCCGTCCGTTTAGCGCTAGATCGGAAGGACCGTGATCAAGATCGCAAGACGGATCGTGATGAGATCGCGAGGCGGATCGTGATGAGTTTGCGGGATGGATCGTGATTTGATTGCAGGACGGATCATAATGAGATCGCAGGATGCTCGGCGATTTGGATCATGAAGACTTTCGACTACACTAACCGTGTTTCTTAACGCTTCCCATTTAGCGATCTACAAGGGTATGTAGATCCACTCTCCCTCTCGTAGATGCTCATAACCATGGATGGATCTTGCGTGTGCATAGGAAATTTTTTGTTTCCCATGCAACGTTCCCAACAGTGGCATCATTAGCTAGGTCTATGTGTAGATGAGATCTCGAGTAGAACACAAAGGAGTTTGTGGGCGTTGATGCTTAGATTGCTTCCTCCCGTGGTCGTGTTTTGCTTCAGTGCAATTGTGTTATGAAGCGGCCCAGACCAACCTTAGTCGTACGCTTACGAGAGACCGGTTCCTTCGACTGACGTGTAACTTCGTTGCACAAAGATGGCTGGCGGGTGTCTGTTTCTGCTACTTTAGTTGGATCGGATTCGACAAAGGCGGTCCTTGAGAAGGTTGAAAAGCAACTTATGTATCACCGTTGTGGTTTTGTGTAGGTGATAATTGTGCTTGCTAGATACCCGTAGCCGCCAAGTAAACTTGCAACAACAATTAGAGGACGTCTAACTTATTTTTGCAGGGTATTTTGTGATGTGATCTGGCCAATTACATGATGAGATATATGTGATGTATAATATGATCATGTGTTGTATAGAATATCACGACTTGCATGTTGATGAGTACGACAACTGGCAGGAGCCATAGGGTTGTCTTTAATTATTCTATGACCTGCGTGTCAATCATCAAGCGCTATGTAATGCTTTACTTTATCGCTAAACGGTAGCAATAGTAGCAGAAGCATGGTGGGCTCGACAACCCTGATGGCGACACGTTGATGGAGATCAAGATGATGGAGATCATGGTGTCATGACGGTGACGATGGAGATCATGCCGGTGCTTTCAAGATGGAGATCAAAGCACAAGTTCATGGCCATATCATGTCACTTATGATTTGCATGTGATGTTAATCCTTTGATGCACCTTGTTTTGCTTAGGATGATGGTAGCATTATAAGGTGATCCCTCACTTATTTCAAGATAAATTGTGTTCTTCCCGAGTGTGCACCATTGCGAAAGTTCGTCGTGTCGAGACACCACGTGATGATCGGGTGAGATAGACTCTACGTTCGCATACAATGGGTGCAAGCCAGTGTTGCACATGCAGAACTGTTAGTGCATCTAGTACCCCATAGTGATTTTTGTGTATTGAAGACTTATAGGTTAAGGCACTAATGTGTTTGTGAGTGTACACAGGCTCTATAAGTTGATGAGGAGTTTGATATATTCTGTCGGGACCCCGATCCTAAGTCATATGAATCCAGGCTGTAACACATCACATCGCTTTGCGGCCTCACACACGGTAACTCCACGGCTGCAACCTTACCTTGGCCGGGACCATTTGCGTCTTTTGGCTCACGTATATGAACATGTTGCTGGCAATCACACAACAGAGAACCCCGGCCGACATTACTAGTCATAGAACCCAAGTGGTACATCCGTACGGAAACAGTCATACATAACCCAGCAATGCAGGTGTCGGCCTCAAGCGTGTGTAGACGAGTCATAGAAGGCTACAAGGACTCCATTACGTCACGAGACACGAATGTCATCACTGCACATAGATGAGTCGTAGCAGGCTAAAGGGACTCCATTACACTGCGAGACATTTCCCCGAAGGGACAGACACAACAGCAGATAAGGATACATGCCGGTCAATCTATGTGTCCGGAGCAGTAGCAAGCTACCATGGCTCAGTGGAAGCACAAAGAGGCAGTTTCCCGTAAAGAGTACTACTAAAGGCACACAACTAGGTGTCGGATCCCATACATACTGTTGCACATCACACGTACGCACGACATGTCCGATATGCATAGATACAACTATGGCATCACAACATAACCATACAACAACATGACTTGTCTTGATATTTTTAGAAGTATCCATTTGATTATCTATGAACAACATAAGTTCTCCAAGTAGTCCATATCCGAGGACGCGGCTATTCGAATAGTTTCATAACCCTGCAGGGGTGTACCTCTTCACACACGCTCTCGCCACTTATCGCTGTGGGCTCATAAAACCATGCACCTCGACATCCTTCAAGCGGAAGCCCAGCGAGGGAGTCAGCCACGACCGTCAATCACATAAGACCACTAGTCCAGGCTACCGCCTATTTGAGACTGAACCCGCACGGAAGTCCGGCCGAAGTTTCCGCTATGGTCCCAAACGATGTGCGCAGGGTTCCCAAGCCCACCATTCGGGTGACCCTTGGTACACCATGCCACTACCTACTGCGTCGTAACCCACCCCGAGGGTCAGTGCTACGCACGGCCTCCAGCATGCTATAAACACCAGAAACTACTTGCAATACCTGGACCAAGGACTAAGCGACTGATAAGTGAAGAGGGTCAATTAAGTATCCCAACGTGTGGTAGTATCTCATCTTGGATCACAAACATGGAACTCAGTTCCTAGAACGGTCCCAATGAGACAACCCGCTATGTACTCCTACATAGCCTCTCATCGCTACCTTTTACCAAAACGGATTCATCATGAGCTCATCACATCAGAACAACACAGTTTCACTCCGGTTCATCACCTAGATGAATCAGACCTGACACAACTCTAAGCATAGCAGCATGGCATGAAGGTAAGCTAAGCACATCATGGCACAAGCATCTACCAGGTATGCTAGGTTGCAAGGTTTAGCTATTTACCGTGACAAAATTAGGTCATGTAGAAGATTAGGTTCATCTACCGTTTATGATTGACATGTGAACAATGTCCTAATGTAATGAACAAGAGCAGGAGCGAGAGAGTGGGATGTTATCGGAATGATCCATGGGGTTGCTTTCCTTGCTGAGTTGCAGAGGTGTTCTCTCCTTCGTCACGATACGAGGTGGTATCTTCCGGATTAGGGCCTACCGCAACGCAGATAAGAGCATTCAATACACGCAAGTGCAACAATATGATGCATGATCATGGCATAGTAATATGCATGGATGAGCTAATGCAACTAGTGATCATGTCAATTTGAAATGGATTTGAACATAGGTTCAAAGTTGTTCTTCTTTCAAACTCCATATACTAACCTAATGGTAAATGTCCATGTTCACCTATTTAGATGGATCTAACATGCATAAGAATAGCACCATTTGATTCATTGGATTTTTCTGATCAATTTTCATATATAAATTATTTTCAATTGACTTACAGATTATTTTATATGATTTTTCAAAGTTTTAAACATTTTCTGGAATTATTTTTAAACTAGAAATTATTTTATTGCATCAGCATGACATCATGATGACGTCAGCGGGTCAGCTGACCCGGCCCAGAGTCAAACCTGACATGTGGGGTCCACATGTCAGTGACTCATTCACTTAACTAATAGAACTGGGCCCACATGTCAGTGACTAATTAACTTAATTAATTAAATTAACTAACTTATTATTAATCTGTGTTTAGTCAGAGGCTGGCCCCACCTGTCTGTGACCCAGGGGGTCAAACCCCGTGGTCAAACAGGCCAGGGTCACCGGCGACGAGCCGCCGGCGACTCCAGAGACGGCGGAGGGCTTCGAGTTTCCTCCTCCGGCGACCAAAAGGACGGCGGAGGGCACCAAACTACTCAGCATGCACGCGCGCGTCCATCCCGACCCCTCCCAGGAGCTGAGATGGTCGGAATCGGCGCCGACGATGAGCTGGGCGGCGGCCGGAGCTCGAGCGATCACGGGATCGTCGAACCAAGGCATGGCACGACCTCTACTAGGCACCTACGGTCTCTACTCAACCCCACGAGCACGACGGAGGCCTCAGATGGACCAGCTGGTCACCGGAGCACGGCCGGCATCGAGCTCGAGCGGCGGAGGCATTCGGACCTCGACGGAATCCGGGGCTAGGGCGCGAGAATGAAGGGGGAAAGAGGGGGAAAAGCTTCAGGGGCTCACAGCGGGCGTAGGGGTGTCGGAAGCGGGCTCGGGGACGGTCTGAAACGGCGGTGAGCTTCGATTCCCTTTCCGGGGACCCGAGGAGGAAGATGATGGCGCAACGTCGACAGGGGGCTTCCGGCGATGCATAGCTTGGCTAGGAGGAAGAAGAGGTCACGGCGGAGCTTCTGGCGGGCTCAGATGGGTTCGGGGGTGGCTAGAACGTCGGCACGACGAAGAAGCGCAGGTCGGCCATGGCGGCAGCAGAGAGGGGAATGCGCGCGCGAGAGGGAGTGCTCGCAGGAGAGAGAGAGAGGAGAAGGGGCACGGCGGCGAGGAGCTTCGCCCTGGCGCACTCCCAGCCCTCCAGCAAGGAGCCAGGCAGGGAGGAGGTGGCCGGCGCGCGGCGACCACACGCCCGACGTCCTCCTGGCCAGAGGTGGGAGATGACCGGTTCGCCCATGTGGGCTGGGCTGACTTCTCTCCCCTGGCCCAGGTATGCTTTTTTTTCTGTTTCTAGTTTTCTATCATTTGATTAATTTTTTTACAGGTCCAAATGACTTTTCAAAATGATCCAAATATTTTCTAAAATGAAGTTTGAATATTTCAAACTTGTAATAAAAGTTTTAGGTTATTTTGGACATAAGAATAATGATAATGCTTTATTTATAAATTTCAGAGGCTTTAATCATTATTTTTAAATTGCTTCTGAGGTTCAAATATTTTAAGTGATCCCTGTTATATACTTGTCCAAATTTATCAGACTTAGGGAACATTTTAAGGGCATTTTGGATTTGTTGAAAATTCCATCAAACTTGGATTCACTTTATTTCAATGTGAGTTAGGGTTTTCTTTTCCCTCCCATTCATATTGATGCAATGATGATGATGATGATGCAACACCCATTCTTAACCTAAGACACTTGCTAGGGATGTGACATATTCAGAGATTATCGACCCCTAAAAATGTATGTCTTCAAGTGAAGACTTTGCTGAAGACTTTCTGAGGACTTTGGTGAAGACTTTGTGAAGACTTTGAAAATGAAGAAGTTGGTGTGACCTTGAAGATATGAACGAAGAATATGAAGCATGAAGACTTTTGTTTTCGTAGTTTCATTTCCTTTATTTGAGTCATAGGAAACACCGTACTGTTAAAGGGGCCCGAGGTAATACTAAGGAAAATTTCCAACTGATGCTCAACTCCAAAATCCTCAACCCATACAATCCTTCGAGTGAAGCCTTTGCAAATCTCTTACGGTTCAGAAAAGTTCTTCAGTGACAGAGACTAAGTTCTTCTGGTCTCTGACGAAATTGATCTGACTGAGGAGTTAGGATTTCACCAGTGCGAATTGCCTACAAGTGAGGAACATGATAAGCTGAGGAATTTCATAGTTCGAAATTCCGACCGTTGCTGTGCTTAGCGCCAGCTTTCCCCAATCATTCTTATCCACATAACGGTCATATCATTGGGGGCATTTATGTCTTATCATGTCAGGTTGCATCCTGGCTATAAATAGCCACCCCCACAACTACTAGCTAGTTGGCTGCTCCGAGAGAGAACTAACACTTGTCAATTGAGAGCAACCCATCCTCTGAGGACTTTGAGAGAAAATCACCAGTGAGGAAAAACCCACAACCAACCCACAAAACCCATAGTGATTGAGCATCACTGAAGAAATTCCTGTGTGGAACCGACACTTGTTACCTTTGAGGACTGTGCATCCTCCAGACGGTTAGGCGTCATGGTCTAGTGCTCCTACAGTCACTTGGGGACCACAAAGTGACCTTGGTCTAGAGCATCGAGTAGTAAATTGTGGATCGCCGGGTGACCAGTTTGTGAGGGTTTTGGAAGTCTACCTTGAAGACTTACCACGAGTGTTGGGCGAGGACTGTGTGACCTTAGCTCAAGGAGAATACAGTAAGGACTGTGTGTCCTGGGACTGTGTTTCCTCTGTTTTAAATACCAGGCCGCTCCAAACTAGACATACGACTATCACAACAGTTGGAACTGGGTCATCAAACGATTGTCTTCATCGAGCTATCTGGTTCTATATCCTCAACCCCTATATTCCTCATATACCTGTTGATGAAATTGATTGTCACTGTTTGAAGAATTTGAGTGAAGACTTTCACAAATTCCTCACCTCAAATTCTTCAAGTTACCTTGTTCATCACTGCTTATCCTGTATCACGCAACTCTCTATTTGTGCATGTTTCATTTCATCATGAAGACTATGCTGTTACTATGCTCCTCAAGCACTTGAGTACTTATTCCACTGCTAGTTATTCATCACATTTCAAATTCCTCAAAGTTGAAATTCCTCAAGTGATGAATTTGTAAAAATTGCCTATTCACCCCCCCTCTAGTCGATATAACGCACTTTCAAGAACACTCGGGTTAAACTTGACGGAGCCTAGCATGTACAGACATGGCCTCAGAACACAAGATATCGAAAGGTCGAACATGAGCCATATAGAAGATATGATCAACATGATGATGTTCACCATTGAAACCACCTCAACTCACGTGATGATTGGACTTGAGTTGGTGAATTTGGATCATGTATCACTCGAATGACCGGAGGGATGTCAATTTGAGTGGGAGTTCTTAAGTAATATGATTAATTGAACTCATTATCATGAACATAGTAAGTAGTGTCTTTGCAAATTATGTTGTAGATTACTAGCTCACGCTGTAGCTCCCTTGAATTTTTATATGTTCCTAGACAAATAGAGTTGAAAGATGATGGTAGCAATATTGCGGACTAGGTCCGTGATCTGGGGATTGTCCTCATTGCTGCACAAAAGGCTTATGTCCTTTATGCACCGCTCGGTGCGCCACCCCTCTAGCGTCGTCTATAGATGTTGTGAACATCTGACAGGCACGTTCCGATGACTATTTGATAGTTTAGTGCGTCATGCATTACGGCTTAGAATTGAGGCTCCGAAACATTTTGAACGTCACAGAACATATGAGATGTTCTAAGAGCTGAAATTGGGATCTCAAGCTCGTGCCCATGTTGTGAGATATGAGATCTCCAACAAAATTCTTTGTCTGCAAAATGAAGGAGAATATCTCAATCGTTGAGCATGTTCTCAGATTGTCTGGGTGGTACAATCACTTGAATCGAGTGGGAGTTGATCTTCCAGATAAGATAGTGATTGATATAGTTCTCCAAGTCACTGTCACTAAGCTACTAGAACTTGGTGATGAACTATAAAATGCCAGGGATAGAAATAATGATGCCTGAGCTGTTCGTGATATTTGACACCACGAAGGTAGAAATCAAGAAGGAATATCAAGTGTTGATGGTTAGTAAAACCACTAGTTTCGAGAAGGGCAAGGGCAATGAGGGAAACTTCATGGATGGCAAGTCAGTTGCTGCTCCAATGAACCAACCCAAACTTGAACCCAGACCCGAGACTAAGTGCTTCCATTATGAGGTGAGCGGTCGCTAAAGCAGAACAACCCCAGATACTTGGTAGATAAGAAGGTGGCAACGTCGACACAAGTATATTTGATATACGTGTTATTGATGTGTACCTTGCTGGTACTCCTAATAGCACCTGGATATTGGATACCAGTTCGGTTGCTAAATGTTAGTAACTCGAAGTAAAACCTACGGAATAAATGGGGACTATCTAAGGGTGAGGTGACGATGTGTGTTGGAAATGTTTCCAAGGTTGATGTGATCAACATCGCACGCTCTCTCTACCTTCGTGATTAGTGACGACCTAAATAAATGTTATTTGGTGTTTGCGTTGAGCATGAATGTGATTAGATTGTGTTTATTGCAATACGGTTATTCATTTAAGTCAAAGAATAATGGTTATTCTGTTTACATGAATAATACCTTCAATGGTCATGCATCCAGTGAGAATGGTTTGTTGAATCTTGATCGTAGTAATACATATGTTCATAACATTGATGCCAAAAGATACAAAGTTAATAATGATAGTACCACATACTTGTGGCACTGCAGCTAAATGTCATATTGGTATAGAACACATGAAGAAACTCCATGCTGATGGATGTTTGGACTCATTTGATTTTGAATCGGTTGATACATGCGAACCATGCCTCTTGGGAAGATGACTAAGGACCCCATTTTCCGGTTTGATGGAGCAGGCAATTGACTTATTGGAACTGATACATGTTGATGTATTCAATCCAACGAGTGTTGTAGCATGCGCTGGATATCGTTATTTTCTTACCTTCACTGATGATTTGACTAGATATAATGTATATTTACTTAATGAAACACAAGTCTGAAGCGTTTGAAAAGTGCAAACAGAATCAAAGTGAAGTTTGAGATCATCGTGACGAGAAGATAAAAAGTCTATGATCTGATCGTGGAGGTGAATATCTGAGTTACGAGTTTGGTATACAACTTAAGACAATGTGAAAGTTGTTTCGCAACTCACGCCACCTGGAACACCATAGTATGATGGTGTGTCCGTACGTCACAGTCGTGCTCTATTGGATATGGTATGAATTATGATGTCTCTTATCGTTTTGTCACTATCATTTTGGGGTTATGCATTAAAGACAACCACATTCACTTTAAATAGGGCACCATCTAAATCCGTTGAGATAACACCATATGGTTTGGCAGAAACCTAAGCTGTCATTTCTAAGAGTTTGGGAATGCGACACTTATGTCTAATAAGCTCGAACCCAAAGCGGAAAAATGCGTCTTCATGGAATACCCTAAGAACAGTTGGATATACCTTCTATCTCAGATCCGAGCACAAAGTGTTTGTTGCTAAAACGGGTCCTTTCTCAAGAAGGAGTTTCTCTCAAAAGAATTGAGTGGGAGGAAGGTAGAACTCTATGAGGTTGTTGAACCTTTTGTTTTCAACCAAAGAGTAGCAAAGTGTAGAAAGATGTTTCTATGGAGCCTATGTTAGTTGAAAAGAAGTTAATGATGATGATCATGAAACTTCAGATCAAGTTACTATCAAACCTCGTAGGTCGACAAGGATGCGTACTACCCCTGAGTGGTACGACAACCCTGTCTTAGAGGTCATGTTGTTGGACAACAATGAACCTATGAACTTTGGAGAAGCAATGATGGGCCCAGATTCCGATAAATGGTTAGAGGCCATGAAATCCCAGATAGGATCCATGTATGAAAACCAAGTATAGACTTTGCTAGACTTGTGCGTTGGACGACAGGTCGTTGAGTGCAAATGGATCTTTAAAATGAAGACAGACGCTGATGGTAAATGTCACCATTTGTAAAGCTCGACTTGTTGCAAAGAAGTTTACGACAAGTTCAAGGAGTTGACTGCGATGAGACTTTCTCACTCGCAGCGATGCTAAAGTCTGTTGGAATTATGTTAGCAGTTGCTGCATTTTTCAATTATGAAATCTGGTAGATGGATGTCAAAACATCGTTTCCTTAACGGTTTACTTGAGGAAAGGTTGTATGTGATACAACCAGAAGGTTTTGTCAGTCCTAAGGATGCTAAAAGATGTGAGAGCTTCAGTGATCCTTCTATGTACTGAAGCAAGCGTCTTAGAGTTGGAATATACACTTTTATGAGGTGATCAAAGTTTTTGAGTATATACAAAGTTTATGAGAAACTTGTATTTATAGTAAAGTGAGTGGGAGTACTATATAGTTTCTGATAAGCATATGTGGTTGACATATTGTTGATAGGAAATGATATAGAATTTCTGGAAAGCATAAAGGGTTGTTTGAAAATATTTTTTCAAAGGAAGACCTGGATAAAGCTACCTAATTGTTGAGCATCAAGATCTATAGATCAACATACTTGATGAGACTTTCAACGAGTACATACCTTGACAAGATTTTGAAAGAGTTCAAAATGGACCAGTCAGAGAAAGAGTTCTTGCCTGATTTGTAAGGTGTGAAGTGGAGTAAGACTCAAATCTCAACCACGGTAGAAGAAAGAGAAAGGACGAATGTCGTCCCCTATGCCTTAGCCGTAGGCTCTATATTATGCCATGCTGTGTACCACACCTGGTGTGTGCCTTGCCATGAGTCTGTCAAGGGGTACAAGAGTGATCGAGGAGTGGATCACTGGACAGTGGTCAAAATTATCCTTAGTAACCAGAGGACTAAGGAAATGTTTCTCGATTATAGAGGTAAGAAAGAGTTCGTCGTAAAGAGTTACGTCGATGCAAGCTTTGACACCAATCCAGATGACTCTTAGTAACAATCCGGATACGTATAGTAGAGCAGCCATTTGGAATAGCTCCAAGTGGAGTGTGGTAGCAGTATTTACAGTTTGACATAGAGATTTGCAAAGTACACACGGATCTAAATGTCACAGACCCGTTGACTATAAGACCTCTCTTACATGCAAAGCATGATCGATCCCCAGAACTCATTGGGTGTTAGATTCATAACAATGCGAATCACATGGTGATGTGAATTAGATTATTGACTCTAGTGCAAGTGGGAGACTGTTGGAAATATGCCCTAGAGGCAATAATAAATTGGTTATTATCATATTTCCTTGTTCATGATAATCATTTATTATCCATGCTATAATTGTGTTGATCGGAAACTCAGATACATGTGTGGATACATAGACAACACCATGTCCCTAGTATGCCTCTAATAGACTAACTCGTTGATCAAAGATGGCTATGCTTTCCTAGTCATGGACATGAGATGTCATTTGGTAATAGGATCACATTATTAGGAGAATCATGTGATGGACAAGACCCAAACTACAAACGTAGCATATGATCGTGTCAGTTTATTGCTACTGTTTTCTACATGTCAAGTATATGTTCCTATGACCATGAGATCATGCAACTCACTGACACCAGAGGAGTACCTTGTGTGTATCAAACATCGCAACATAACTGGGTGACTATAAAGGTGCTCTAAAGGTATCTCCAAAGGTGTCTATTGGGTTGGCATGGATCAAAACTGGGATTTGTTACTCCGTGTGATAGAGACGTATCTCAGGGCCCACTCGATAATACAACATCACAATAAGCCTTGCAAGCACTGTGACTAAGTGTTAGTCACAGGATCTTGTATTACGGAACGAGTAAACAGACTTGCCGGTAACAAGGTTGAACTAGGTATGGAGATACTGACGATCGAATCCCGGACAAGTAACATACGAGAACAAAGGGAACATCATACGTGATTAACTGAATCCTTGACATAGAGGTTCGACCGATAAAGATCTTCGTTGAATATGTAGGAACCAATATGGGCATCCAGGTCTTGCTATTGGTTATTGACCATAGAGGTGTCTCGATCACGTCTACATAGTTCTCGAACCCGCAGGGTCTGCACACTTAATGTTTGGTGACGTTTCAGTAGTATAGAGTTATGGATGGTGGTGACCGAAGGTTGTTCGGAGTCCCGGACATCACGAGGAGCTCCGGAATGGTCCGGAGGTAAAGAATGATATATAGGAAGTCCTGTTTTGGTCGCTGTAAAACTTTCGGGCTCATCGGTAGTGTACCGGGAGTGCTTTTAGTGTACCGGGGACCACCGGGAGAGGTATTTCGACCCAAGAGTCTTCATGGGCTGTGGGAGGACTAATACCAGCCCTTAGTGGGCTGTCCAAAGTCCCTCACAAGGCCCATGTAGCTGGGGAAGAAATTCCAAAGGAGAAAAGGTGGAAAAAGGCAAAAAGGTGGAAATAAGGAAGGAGTCCTAATCCTACTAGGAGTGGGGGAGGAGGATTCCTCCTCTCCCATTTTGGCCGAAGCCTAGAGGGGCTGGACCTTCCGCCAAGCCTCCTCCTCCTCTCCTCCTACATATACTAGAGGGTTTTAGGGTTTTGGCATTAGATTTTCAGCCACGTGCAACCCTACCCTCTAGTTCGTCGTTTCTCGTCTAGATCGGTTTCAGCTATGCTTAGGCGAAGCCCTGCTGAGATTACTCCACCACCATCGCCGCAGCGCCGTCATGCTGCCGGAGAACTCGTCTACCTCTCCGCTCCCTCTTGCTGGATCAAGAAGGCAGAGATCGTTATCAAGCTGTACATGTGCTGAACGTGGAGGTGCCGTCCGTTCGGCGCTAGATCGGAAGGACCATGATCAAGATCGCAAGACGGATCGTGATGAGATCGTGGGATGTATCATGATGAGTTCGCGGGACGGATCGTGATTGGATCATGGGATGGATCATGATTACATCGCGGGATGCTTGGCGATTTGGATCGCGAAGACATTCGACTACACTAACCGCGTTTCTTAACGCTTCCTGCTTAGCGATCTACAAGGGTATGTAGATCCGCTCTCCCTCTCGTAGATGCTCATCACCATGGATGGATCTTGCATGTGCGTAGGAAATTTTTTGTTTCCCATGCAACGTTCCCCAACATGATTGAAGTCCTCAAGAGCACAATTGCCTCAGTTGAAGGAAAAGGCAATGCTGTCATTGATGAAGGCACTCGTCCATTGGATGGACAGTTTCTCAAAGCTGCATCCTTCCCCACCAATGATGACACTGCAACCCAGGACTCAGAAGCAAAGGCCTTAGCACAAAAGCCTCAAGAATCTGCCCTTCGTGTGATGACTGATCATGAGCTTCTCATAAGTCTTCATCAGAAGGTCGATCGTAATCACAAGTGGGTGAAGTGTCAGTTGGCCTCCATAGTTCAGAAAATGACTGTGATGCAGAACTCAGTGAAGAAAAATCACTACTATGTGCATGAAATGCTCAACCGCACTTGGGACATTCTGTCTCACCTGAAGACTCCTGAAGAACTGAAGGAGCTGGACCTTGAGGAAAATCTTGACTGGGCTCGTCAACCACAGAAGAAATGCAAGAAAGTTCAAGTTTCTCTGATGGTCACAAGTTCATATTCTTCATCACGTGAGATGGATGAAGCTGAGGGCATTGACGACATTGTGGCAGGCTCTGCATCGACAAACGACCCCAATAACGCTGGTGCTACTTCCTCACCAACACGATGAAATTCTTCAAGGGGCGTTAGTCCTCATTTTTAGGTCCCTTTTGGTCTTCGATGACAAAGGGGAGAAAATTTGAGTTAGTCTTCAAGCGGGTCTCTTATATGGACTTATTTTTGTTTAAGTTACAACTCTCGCTCTTCTGAAGCTTTTGTTGTTTGAGTTGTAAACTTATGTCCGATGGTGGTCTGACTCTTTTGAACTGCTTTCCGCATGCTTATTTCCTCAAGCACCTTAATGCATGCATGCTGAATTTCGTCAGACACCATTTTCATCATGTATTTAAAATTCTTCATATCATATGTTAAATGCGTGTATGAATTACAAGATATAGGGGGAGTTCTCCATGTTTTTTAACCTGCCATGTGCATTTGCAGTCCAAAGCAAATTCCTCAAATATGCACATCTTCAGGGGGAGTTCTTCTATATCTTGCAATCAAATTCCTCAAACTCAGTATTTACACTTCATAGTATTATCCCCGTTGAAAACTTAACCTATTTGTCATCAATCACCAAAAAGGGGGAGATTGTTAGTGCATGTAGTGCCCCTTAGTGATTTTGGTGTATTGAAGACTTATAGGTTAAGGAACTAATGTGTTTGTGAGTGTACACATGCTCTATATGTCGATGAGGAGTTTGATATATCCGGAGATTATCGACCCCTAAAAATGTATGTCTTCAACTAAAGACTTTGTGAAGACTTTTCTGAAGACTTTGGTATTCGCTGAAGAGTTTGAAAATGAAGAAGTTGGTGTGACCTTGAAGATATGAACGAGGACTATGAAGCGTGAAGACTTTTGTTTTCGTAGTTTCATTTCCTTTCTTTGAGTCATAGGAAACACCGTACTGTTAAAGGGGGCCGAGGTAATACTAATGAAAATTTCCAACTGATGCTCAACTCCAAAAGCCTATACCTATCCAATCCTTCGAGTGAAGCCTTTGGAAATCTCTTGCAGTTCAGTCAAGTTCTTCAGTGACAGAGATGATGTTCTTCTGGTCTCTGTGGAAATTGGTCTAACTAAGGAGTTAGGATTTTGCCAGTGCGAATTGCCTACAAGTGAGGAACATGATAAGCCTGAGGACTTTCATAGTTCGAAATTCTGACCGTTGTTGTGCTTAGCGCGAGCTGTCCCCAATGATAACATCCACATAACGGTCATATCATTGGGGGCATTTATGTCTTATCATGTCAGGTTGCACCATGGCTATAAATAGCCACCCCCCACAACCACTAGTTGGTTGGCTGCTCCGAGAGAGAACTAACACTTGTCATTTGAGAGCAACCCATCCTCCGAGGACTTTGAGAGAAAATCATCAGTGATGAAAAACCCACAACCAAACCACCAAACCCATAGTGATTGAGCATCACTAAAGAAATTCCTGTGTGGAATCTACGCTTGTTACCTTTGAGGACTGTGCATCCTCCAGACAGTTAGGCGTCATGGTCTAGTGCATCCTGCAGTTAATTGGGGATCACGGAGTGACCTTGGTCTAGAGCGTCCAGCAGTCAATTGTGGATCGCCGGGTGACCAGTTTGTGAGGGTTTTGGAAGTCTACCCTGAAGACTTACCACAAGTGTTGGGCGAGTACTGTGTGACCTTAGCTCAATGAGAATACGGTAAGGACTGTGTGTCCTGGGACTATGTGTCCTCTGGTTTAAATACCAGGCCACGCCAAACCAGACGTACGACTGTCACATCAGTTGGAATTGGGTCATCAAACCATTGTCTTCATCGAGCTACCTGGTTCTATTTCCTCAACTCCTTTATTCCTTGTATACTTGTTGATGAAATTGATCATTGCTATTTGAAGAATTTGACTGAAGACTTTAATTTCCTCACCTCAAATTCTTCAAGTTACCTTGTCCCTCACCTGCTCATCCTGTATCACGCTACTCGTAATCTGTGCATGTTTCATTTCATCATGATGACTATGCTATCGCTATGTTTCTCATGCACTTGAGTACTTAATCCGCTGCTAGTTATTCATCACATTTCAAATTCCTCAAGTTGAAATTCCTCAAGTGATGAATTTGTAAAATCGGATATTCACCCCCCTCTAGTCGATATAATGCACTTTCAACTCTATGTTCACATAAAATGGGTGGCAAGCCAGTGTTGCATGTGCAGAACACTCAGGTTAAACTTGTTGAGCCTAGTATGTATAGACATGGCCTTGAAACACAAGAGACCGAAATGTCGAACATGAGTCATATTGTATATATGATCAACATGATGATGTTCACCATTGGAACCACCTCAACTCACGTAATTATCGGACTTGAGTTGGTGAATTTGGATCATGTATCACTCGAATGACCGGAAGGATGTGAATTTGAGTGGGAGTTCTTAAGTAATATGATTAATTGAACTCATTATCATGAACATAGTCAGTAGTGTCTTTGCAAATTATGTTGTAGATTACTAGCTCACGTTGTAGCTCCCTTGAATTTTATATGTTCCTAGATAAATAGAGTTGAAAGATGATGGTAGCAATATTGCGGATGGGGTCCGTGATGTGAGGATTGTCCTCATTGCTGCACAGAAGGCTTATGTCCTTAATGCACCGCTAAGTGTGCCACCCCCTGTAGCGTCGTTTGTAGATGTTATGAACATCTGACAGGCACGTTCCGATGACTACTTGATAGTTTAGTGCGTCATGCATTATGACTTAGAAATTGAGGCTCCAAAACATTTTGAACGTCATGGAACATATGAGATGTTCTAAACTAGGATCTCAGGCTCATGCCCGTGTTGTGAGATATGAGATCTCCAACAAGATTCTTTGCCTACAAGACGAAGAAGAATAGCTCAATCATTGAGCATGTACTGAGATTGTCTAGGTGCTACAATCGCTTGAATCGAGTGTGAATTGATCTTCCAGATAAGATAGTGATTGATATAGTTCTCCAAGTCACTATCACTAAGCTACTAGAACTTCGTGATGAACAATAATTATGCCAGGGATGGAAATGATGATCCCTGAGCTATTCGCGATTTTTGACACCGCAAAGGTAGATATCAAGAAGGAGCATCAAGTGTTGATGGTTAGTAAAACAACTAGTTTTGAAAAGGGAAAGGGTAAGGAAGGAAACTTCATGGATGGCAAGTCAGTTGCTGCTCTAGTGAAGCAACCCAAAGTTGAAGTGAAACCCGAGACTAAGTGCTTCTATTATGAGGAGAGCGGTCGTTGAAGCGGAACAACCCTAGATACCTGGTAGTTAAGAAGGCTCGCAACATCGACAGAAGTATATTTGATATACGTGTTATTGATGTGTACCTTGCTAGTACTCGTAGTAGCACCTGGGTATTGGATATCGGTTTGACTGCTAAATGTTAGTAACTCAAAATAAAGGCTACGGAATAAACGGAGACTAGCTGAAGGTGAGGTGACGATGTGTGTTGGAAATGTTTCCAAGGTTGATGTGATCAACAATGCACACTCTCTCTACCTTCGGGATTAGTGACGAACCTAAATAAATGTTATTTGGTGTTTGCGTTGAGCATGAACGTGATTAGATCGTGTTTATTGCAATACGATTATTCATTTAATTTAGAGAATAATGGTTATTCTGCTTACATGAACAATACCTTCAATGGTCATGCACCCCAATGAATGGTTTGTTGAATCTTGATCTTAGTAGTACACATGTTCATAACATAGATGCCAAAAGATACAAAGTTAATAATGATAGTACCACATACTTGTGGCACTGCTGCTAACTGTCATATTGGTGTAAAGTGCATGAAGAAACTCCATGCTGATGGATATTTGGACTCATTCGATTTTGAATCGGTTGAGACATGCGGACCATGCCTCTTGGGCAAGATGACTAAAATCCCATTTTTCGGCGTGATGGAACAGGCAAGTGACTTATTGGAAATGTTATATGTTCATGTATACGGTCCAATGAGTGTTGTAGCGTGTAGTGGGTATCGTTATTTTCTTACCTTCAATGATGATTTGAGTAGATATAGTGTATATTTACTTAATGAAACACAAGTCTGAATCGTTTGAAAAGTTCAAGAAGAATCAGAGTGAAGTTTGAGATCATCGTGATGAGAAGATAAAATGTCTATGATATGATCGTGGAGGTGAATATCCGAGTTACAAGTTTGGTATACAACTTAAGACAATGTGAAAAGTTGTTTCACAACTCACGCCACCTAGAACACCATAGTGTGATGGTGTGTCTGAACATCGTAGTCGTGCTCTATTGGATATGGTGCGAATTATGATGTCTCTTATCGTTTTGCCACTATCATTTCGGGGTTATGCATTAGAGACAAGTACATTCACTTTAAATAGGGCACCATCTAAATCCGTTGATATGACACCATATGGTTTGGCAGAAACCTAAGCTGTCATTTCTTAGAGTTTGGGAATGCAACACTTATGTCTGATAAGCTCGAACCCAAAGTGGAAAAATGTATCTTCATAGAATACCCTAAGAACATTTGGGTATACCTTCTATCTCAGATCCGAGTACAAAGTGTTTGTTGCTAAAACTGGGTCCTTTCTCGAGAAAGAGTTTCTCTCGAAAGAATTGAGTGGGAGGAAGATAGAACTTGATGAGGTTGTTGAACCTTTGTTTCATCCATAGAGTAGCGCATCACAGAATGATGTTTCTGTGGAGCCTACGTTAGTTGAAGAGGAAGTTAATGATGATGATCATGAAGCTTCAGATCAAGTTACTATCGAACCTCATAGGTCGACCAGGACGCGTACTACTCCTGAGTGGTACGTCAACCCTGTCTTAGAGGTCATGTTGTTGGACAATGATGAACCTACGAACTATGGAGAAGCGATGATGGGCCGGAATTCCGACAAATGGTTAGAGGCCATGAAATCCGAGAAAGGATCCATGTATGAAAACCAATTATAGACTTTGGTAGACTTGCTCGTTGGACGGCAGGTCGTTGAGTACAAATGGACCTTTAAGATGAAGACACATGCTATTGGTGAATGTCACCATTTATAAAGCTCAACTTGTCGCAAAGAAGTTTCTACCAAGTTCAAGGAGTTAACTACGATGAGACTTTCTCACTCGTAGCGATGGTAAAGTCTGTTGGAATTATGTTAGCAGTTGCTGCATTTTTCAATTATGAAATCTGGCAGATGGATGTCAAAACATCGTTTCCTTCCTTGTGGAAAGGTTGTATGCGATACAACCAGAAGGTTTTGTTAGTCCTAAGGATGCTAAAAGGTGTACAAGCTTTGGTGATCCTTCTATGGACTAAAGCAAGCATCTCGGAGTTGGAATATACGCTTTGATGAGGTGATCAAAGTTTTTGAGTCTATACAAAGTTTATGAGAAATTTGTATTTACAATAAAGTGAGTGGGAGCACTATAGAATTTCTGATAAGCATATGCGGATGACATATTGTAGATCGGAAATGATGTAGAATTTTTGGAGAGCATAAAGGGTTGTTTGAAAAGAATTTTTCAAAGGAAGACCTGGATAAAGCTACTTAATTGTTGGGCATCAAGATCTATAGTGATAGATCAAGACGTCTGATAAGACTTTCAATGAGTACATACCTTGACAAGATTTTGAAAGAGTTCAAAATGGATCAGTCAAAGAAAGAGTTCTTGCCTGATTTTTGAGGTGTGAAGTTGAGTGAGACTTAAAGCTGGACCACGACAGAAGAAAGAGAAAGGGCAAAGTTCGTCCCCTATGCTTTAGCCATAGGCTCTATATTATGCCACGCTGTCTACCGCACCTGGTGTGTGCCTTGCCATGAGTCCGTCAAGGGGTACAAAAGTGATCCAGGAGTGGATCACTAGACAGCGGTCAAGATTTTATCCTTAGTAACTAAAGGACTAAGGAAATGTTTCTCGATTATGGAGGTGATAAAGAGTTCGCTGTAAAGAGTTACGTTGATGCAAGCTTTAACACCAATCCGGATGACTCTTAGTAGCAATCCGGATACATATAGTGGAGCAGCCATTTGGAATAGCTCCAAGTGCAGTGTGGTAGCAATATTTACAGTATGACATAGAGAGTTGCAAAGTACACACGAATCTGAATATTGCAGACCCGTTGACTAAAATACATCTCTCACATGGAAAGCATGATCGAGCCCCATAACTCATTGGGTGTTAGATTCATAACAATGCGAATCACATCGTGATGTGAACTAGATTATTGACTCTAGTGCAAGTGGGAGACTATTGGAAATATGCCCTAGAGGCAAGAATAAATTATTTATTATCATATTTCCTTGTTCATGATAATCGTTTATTATCCATGCTAGAATTGTATTGATCAGAAACTCAGATACATGTGTGGATACATAGACAACACCATGTCTGTAGTATGCCTCTGCTGGACTAGCTCGTTGATCAAAGATGGTTAAGGTTTCCTATCCATGGACATGAGATGTCATTTGATAACGGGATCACATCATTAGGAGAATGATGTGATGGACAAGACCCAAACTATAAACGTAGCATATGATCGTGTCAGTTTATTGCTACAGTTTTCTACATGTCAAGTATCTGCTCCTATGACCATGAGATCATGCAACTCACTGACACCGGAGGAGTACCTTGTGTGTATCAAATGTTGCAACGTAACTGGGTGACTATAAAGGTGCTCTATAGGTATCTCCGAGGGTGTCTGTTGAGTTGACATGGATTAAGATTGGGATTTGTTAATCCGTATGACAGAGAGGTATCTGAGGGCCCACTCGGTAATACAACATAACAACAAGCCTTGCAAGCAATGTGACTAAGTTTTAGACACGTGATCTTGTATCACGTAATGAGTAAAAGAGACTTTGAAGTAACGAGATTGAACTAGGTATAGATGTGCCGATGATTGAACCTCGGGCAAGTAACATACCGAAGAACAAAGGGAACAACATACGAGATTAACTGAATCCTTGACATAGAGGTTCAACTGATAAAGATGTTCATAGAATCTGTAGGAACCAATATGGGCATCCAGGTCCCGCTATTGGTTATTGACCGTAGAGGTGTCTCGGTCATGTCTACGTAGTTCTCGAACCTGCAGGTTCTGCACACTTAAGGTTCGATGATGTTTTGGTAGTATAGAGTTATGTATGGTGGTGACCGAAGGTTGTTCGGAGGCCGGATGAGATCCCGGACGTCACGAGTAGCTCCATAATGGTCCGGAGGTAAAGATTGATATATAGGAAAGTGGTGTTTGAACTCCGGAAAAGTTTCGGGCATTTCCGGCAGTGTATCGGGAGTGACGAATGGGTTCCAGGGGCCACCAAGTGGGGCCCACACACCCCAAGGGGCCACATGGTTCTTGGGGGTGGCACTCCAGCCCCTGGTGGGCTGGGCAGACAGCCCAAAAGGCCCTATGCATAAGGGGAAAGGAGGAGGAGTAGGGGCCTAGTAGAAAAGGAGTCCTACTAGGAGTGCACCTCCCTTGTGGGAGGTGGACTCCTCCCCTCTTGCCTTCGGTCAAAGCCCTCCTTGTAAGAGGGGCAAGTCTGCCTCATCTCCTCTGCCTCCTATATATACTAAGGGTTTTTGAGGACATGCCCAACCCTAATTGCCATGTGCTGCCCTCTTCTTCCTCTAGATCTGTTTCTCCTCTAGATTAGTTCTGCGGTGCTTAGGCGAAGCCCTGCAGGATTAGTTCACCAAAACCGCCACCATGCCATCATGCTGCCAGAGAACTCATCTACCTCTCCGCTCCCTCTTGCAGGATCAAGAAGGCAGATATCATCATCGAGCTGTACGTGTGCTGAACGTGGAGGTGTTGTCCGTTCGGTGCTAGATTGGAAGGACCGTGATCAAGATCGCGAGACGATTCATGATTTGATCACGGGATAGATCGTGATGGGATCATGGGATGGATCATGATCGGATCACGAGATGGATCATGATGGGATCGTGGGATGCTCAGCGATCTGGATCATGAAGACGTTCGAGTACATCAACCGCGTTTCTTAACGCTTCACGCTTAGCGATCTACAAGGGTATGTAGATCCACTCTCCCTCTCGTAGATGCTCATCACCATGGATAGATGTTGCGTGTGCGTAGGAGTTTTTTGTTTCCCATGCAACATTCCATAACATTTATACCCCAGTCTCCAATCACCGAGACCTCAGTTGCAAACCATACACTGGAGTTCGCTCCAAAGACAAATTGGTATCGGTCCTAGATCCAGCATACAATTCGGAGCCCGTGATTCCAAGCTCACATCATGGTGTGGAGTCAAATCTTTTCCCACTCACCACCCAAGCCAATCACTCAAGCATCACAGCAGAGCCCATGTCTTCGGACTTACGGGACATTAAGCAGTTACGGGAGAGTCGGTTCATCATTATTGGGCTAGACTCCTCCTCGATAGAAAAAAAATACCGGGCCTCAGTGATCAGGAGATAATGGCAACCTTCAATCGCAACTGCCATGATGAAGGGATTCTCAACGCCCTGGCTTGTCGGCACATTCATGACATCACCGAGCTGTCAAACTTGGTACAAAAATATTGTGCCATGGAAAGTGCTTGGCAAGCCGAACAACTAATTTCGTAACAAACCTTCACCGAGTACCCTAGAGGAGATCGGAAAAATAGGATACCTCCGAAGCGTCCAGCCAGACTCGAACCCGCCGAAAAGAGAAATAGGCCCTTATAGGGGTCGGGACTGTCCTTGATGGGCTATTGGAGAAACCATGCCCTATACATTTCGTATTCCTGAACACAAGCCTGCCTCACAACCTTAGAGCTTGCTGGGTCGCCAGGCAGGTCACAAAAAGCGGTGAATCCATTCTTGAGGCACAACCACCGAATATGCACTCCACATCGCCACCCTAATACAACACCAAAGTCTTGATGATCTATGAAACGTTCCCCTCAAGGAACAGGAAAAGAGCTCTTAAAGAACTCGAACAGGTCTATCATGTGGAGCAACAAGTGCATGGGCAGACATACCCATTACCTTCGGAGATGCCGACCGACCAGCCATTCGTCCCGGTCATACACCGACCGCACTAGTCCTAAACCCCATTGTCGATGGCTTTAGGTTACACAAAGTGCTAATGGATGGCGCCAGTGGTGTAAACCTTATCTACGAAGATACCCTAGAAAAACTGCAGTTCGACCGATCTCGCACCAAGCATAGCAACACAACATTCTGGGGAATCATTCCAGGGAAAGAGGTGCATTGTTCAGGACGGATCTTCCTAGACATAGTGTTCGGCACGCCCAAAAACTACCGATCCGAAGAACTCCTCTTCCATATCGTACCCTTCCCCAGCGGCTACCACACCCTATTGGGACGTGACGCCTTCACAAAATTCTAGGCTATGCCACATTATGGGTATATGAAACTAAAGATGCCAGGACCAAACGGGGTAATCACAATCACTAGTGATCCAAATATAGACCTTCGAGCCGAAAACAAAACAACAATGCTCGCCCTCGAGGAACTAGCTAAGACCTTTGCTGCAGAAGAGATGACCACACTTTGGTCAATAGTAGACAAGGATGATGTGATCCTTAGCAAAAGGCCCAAACCCACGTCCTTTAAACCTGTAGATGAAATCTTTAAATTTTAGGTGCACCTGGGACCCTAACAAGACAGCGTCCATCGGAGCTCAGCTCGATCCCATAGTGGACGAAGCACTACGAACATTCTTACGAGAAAATTGGGATATCTTCGCCTGACATCCTTCTGATATGCCCGGAATCCCACGACGGCTAGCAGAACATAGTTTGAATATCATCGCAAGCTTTAAGCCTGTTAATCAGACTCTGCGCTGCTCTTCCGAGCCCAAACGACAAGTTATGGGTGAAGAATTAGCCAAACTACTAGAGGCCGCATTCATTCGGGAGATCAAGCACGCCGAATGGTTGGCAAACCTTGTGATGGTACCAAAGAAAGGCAAATCCTAGTGGTTGTGTGTCGACTTTAAAGACCTCAACAAGGCCTGCCCTAAAGACCCTTTCCCCTACCACGCATAGACCAGATTATTGATGCCACTGCTGGACACGACTCATTGTGTTTCCTCAACTCTTATTCCGGATACCATTAGATTAAAATGATGGAATCCGACCAAGCTGCAACTGCATTCATCACCCCTTATGGGCCATTCTACTTCAACATGATGCCCTTTGGGCTAAAAAACACCGGGGCAACGTACCGGCGCATGATCCAGACTTGTCTCACGAAACAAGTCGGCAAAAAAAGTTGAGGCATACGTGGATGACGTGGTAATCAAAACCAAACACGTCAACTAGTTGATCGACGACCTAAGGCAAACCTTCGCCAGCGTACGTGAGTATGATATACGACTCAATCCGGAGAATATGTATTCGGAGTTCCCGCTGGTAAACTGCTCGGATTCATCGTCTCCCTTAGAGGAATAGAAGCAAATCCGACTAAGATCCGCGCCCTATTAGAACTTGCAATTCCCACAGAGCTAAAGCATGTCCAGAGATTGGCTAGTTGCGTGGCGGCGCTAAGCCGCTTTATCTCCCGCCTCGAGGAAAAGGCTTTACCACTCTACAGGTGATGTCTACTATGCAACCTTCTTCTTGTAGACTCGTATTGGGCCTCCAAGCGCAGATTTTTGTAGGACAGTGGCAATTTTCCCTAAAGTGGATGGCCTGGTTTATCAATCCGTGGGAGGCGTAGGATGAATATGGTCTCTCTCGAACAACCGTGCAACCAAATAACAAAGAGTCTCTTGTGTCCCCAACACACCCAATACAATGGTAAATTGTATAGGTGCTTAGTTCGGCGAAGAGATGGTGATACAAGTGTAATATGGATGGTAGATATAGGTTTTTGTAATATGAAAATATAAAAACAACCAGGTAGCAAGTAACAAAAGTGAGCAAAAACGGTATTGCAATGCTTGAAAACAAGGCCTTGGGTTTGTACTTTCACTAGCGCAAGTTCTCTCAACAATACTAACATAGTTGAATCGTATGCAAATACCTCTCGTGCGACAAAGAGTTCACTCCAAAGTCACAAATAGCAGAGACCTCACGAATAAATTATTGTAGGGTACGAAACCACCTCAAAGTTATCTTTTCCGATCAATCTTATGAGCTATCCCTATAAGTGTCAAGAACAGCCCTAGAGTTTGTGCTAAAATATCACCTTAAGACACACATCAACCAAAACACTAATGTCAGCTAGATACTCCAATGTCACCACAAGTACCCATGGGCTTGATTATACGATATGCATCACATAATTTTAGATTCATCATGTTCAATCCAACACAAAAAACTTCAAAGAGTGCCCCAAAGTTTCTACTAGAGATTGAAGACAAAAACATGTGCCAACCCCTATGCATAGATTCCCAAGGTCACAGAACCCGCAAGTTGATCACCAAAACATACATCAAGTGGATCAATAGAACATCCCATTGTCACCATGGATACCCCATCGCAAGACATACATCAAGTGTTCTCAAATCCTTAAAGACTCAATCCAATAAGAAAACTTCAAGGGAAAACTCAATTCATCACAAGAAGATAGAGAGGGGAAAACTCCATATGATTCATCTATATCAATAAATCTCGCGCTACATCAAGATCGTGCCATCTCAAGAACACAAGAGAGAGAGAGATCAAACACATAGCTACTGGTACATACCCTCAGCCCCGAGGGTGAACTACTCCCTCCTCGTCATGGAGACCGCTGGGATGATGAAGATGACCTCCGATGATGGTTTCCCCTTCGACAGGGTGCCGAAATGGGCTCTCGATTGGTTTTTCGTGGCTTTGGAGGCTTGCGGCAGCGTAACTCCCGATCTAGGTTTCTTTTCGAAGGTTTGGGTATTTACAGGAATTTTTGGCGTCGATCTCACGTCAAGGGGGGCCATGAGGTGGAGACAAGCCTGCTAGGCGTAGCTAGGGGGTGGCCGTGCTTGGTAGGATTGTGACCTCCTCGTGGCTCTTCTAGCCCAACTCCAATGCTTCGAGGGTCTCTTTTGGTCCAAAAAAATCATACTAAATTTCAGCCCATTCCGAGAACTTTTAGTTGTGCAGAAAAAACGACACCATGGTAGTTCTGCTGAAAACAGCGTCAGTCTGGGTTAGTTCTAATAAAATCATACCAAAATCATATAGAATTATTGTAAACATGGCATGCATACTTCATAAATTATAGATACGTTGGAGACGTATCAACATCCCCAAGCTTAATTCCTTCTCGTCCTCGAGTAGGTAAATGATAACAGAAATAATTTATGAAGTGTGAATACTAGCATAGTGCATAAATTTGATCAATGATAGTCCCAAACACTTTTTGTAGCATCATCATATATCATAAACAATAGCTCATCTCATAAACCTTCTCATGATGAAATAACAAGCTATCCACATGTTAAAGTGTAGAGTAACAAACTATGCTTTCAGTCACCAAACAATTGCAATTCATCTTATTTTTAGGAAGGGTCTATGTAAGAACTTTGATTTAGCAAATTCCACATACTCAACTATCATATAGTCTTCCATGATTGCTAACACTCAAAGCATATTTTTAGAGAAAATGGCATTCGTCAAACGCAAAGAAAGATAGGGGCTTAAAGTTTTGCCTCCCAACTTATTTATCATAGAGATAATTGTCAACAATAATAATTCATGATCAAATATATTTGAATGTTCATATATGCTTGGATCTTTCCCCAACACATGACGTTTGACTAGAGAAAAAGGCGAAATATAGGAAGTGGTGAAGTTCACCATGACTCTTGCATAAAGGTAAGTATGAGAAAGTGAAAGATAGGACCTTCGCAGAGGGAAGCATTGATTTGCAGAGGTGCCAGAGCTCGATCTTTTAAAACGGAGATGAATAATAATTTTGAGCAATATGCTTTCATTGTCACCATAACAACTGAGAGATCTCGGTATCTTCCATGCTAGATACATTATAGGCGGTTCCCAAACAAAATGGTAAAGTTTTTACTCCCCCTCCACCAATCAATCACACTCCACGATGAGCCTAATCCATGGGTACCGTCCATACCAACAATATTCCCGAGGGAGTTTTGTTTAATTATTTAAATTTCTTTGATTTTGGGACTGGGAATCCCTATTACCAGCCACTTTCTCGTGAATGATAGTGAATCAACACATATTGTGAGAATAACCCACCTAGCATGGAAGATACTGACAACCCCTAGTTACTATATGAGCGATTGGGCATACATAATAGAATATTATTTGAAGATTTAGAGTTTGGGACATGCAAATTTACTGGGAACAACAGGTAAATACCGCATATAGGTAGGTATGGCGGACTCATATGGAACAACTTTGGGTTTGAGGGTGTTTGGATGCACAAGTAGTATTTCTACTTGGTGCAGAAGTTTTGGCTAATATGAGGTGGAAGCAAGCACCACATGTTGGAGGATCCATAACATTATAACTTCTATACAAATATACCCAAGCATAACTCATTACGTTGTCTTCCTTGTCCAACATCAACTAATTTGCTAAAGTTTGAAAATAATTAATGGGTATTCACAATCTTAGAAGATGTCCAAGATAGTATATTTATATGTTAAATCTCTCTTCCTTCAATAATCTTTCATGAATGGTTCAAGTGACCAATGTGGTGTTTGCTAACTTTCAATAAATTTTACCACCTGTACTTATTATATGTGAAGTTATTACTCCCCATGGGATAAGCATATAAAACACATGTAATTACAAATTTATTATATTCAATTGATTCAACCATTTACTCATAGGATATAAGTGAAGCATGAGAGTAAATGAAAAAACTACTCCAAAACATATAAGTGAAGATCAATGGGTAGTCAAACAATCAAGTAGCTATGTGAGGACTTTCTATCTATATCTCAATAAAGATTTTTAGATCTGAGTATTTTATTTAAACAACAAGAAAAACAAAAATAGCACTCTAAGAATAGCACACATCATGTGAACGAATAAATTTTAGGCTCAACATAGGCTAATCGACAGTTGACAAAGAGAAGTGGGATGCGTAGCATCCCCAATATTAGATGCTTGAGACTTATTGAAATATTTACTTGGGGTGCCTTGGGAATCCCCAATATTGAGCTTTTGTATCTTGTTCAATCCTCTCATATCCCGGTTTCACCTATTCTCAAAAACTTCATCCACACAAAACTCAAAAAGGAACTCGTGAGATAGGTTAGTACACATAAGAACAAATCAACACTTCATGTACTTCCAAGGAAAGTTTCACAATAATTTGAAAAAATTAGGTACTGTATACTATCATTTCCACAATTTATATCTACCAATATAGGCTATGGAAACTATAGGACAAGTAGATTACAAAACTATGATACCAATCTGTCCAAATAGAATAGTCTGTAGAAATTTATTAAACCAGTGTACTTACGCAACTGAGAAAATTATGAAAATTTAATAAATGATAAATAATTTATATAAAAATACCATGTAAAAATTTCAGAAAATTTCCACACTCCAGTAAAATATGAAAATTCAAACACTACAGCAGAAGTTTCTGTTTTTATACAGCACACACCAAACATGCAATTGAAGCATCCTAAAGGCAATTCTTGGAACATTTTATAGAAAAACAAGATTATAAATAAAAACTAACAAATAAAAACAAAATAAAATGACTCTCCAAGCAAAACTCCTATTATGTGATGAATAAAAATATAGCTCCAAGTGAGATATACTGATAGTGTTGAAGACGAAAGAGGGGATGCCTTCCGAGGCATCCCCAAGCTTAGACGCTTGAATATTCCTTGAATATTACCTTGGGGGTGCCTTGGGAATACCCAATATTAGGTTCTTGTCAATCCTTATTCTCCTGATATCGGTGGCTCACCCAAAACTTGAAAACTTCAATCACACAAAACTTAACGGAATTTCGTGAGATGGGTTAGTATAGTAAAGATAAATCATTCACTTAGGTACTGTCAAGACAAGATTCATAATTATTCCCACATTATACCTAGTGTATTTTATCATTCCCACAATTTATATTACTCAATATAAGCTATAGGAACACTTGAAACAAGCAAACTATGCATGCAAAACAGAATCTGTCAAAAACAGAACAGTCTGTGGAGATCTGAATGATCACCGTACTTTCCTGACATTAAAAATTATGAACAATTAAAAAAACTCAAGTAATTTGCATAGAAATGTGATGAATTTTTTAGAATTATTGGACGCTCCAGTAAAATCAGATAATTCATATACTAGACCCAAAACTTTCTGTTTTTGCACAGAATCAAACAAGCAAGTATCCACACTATCCCAAAGGCTTTACTTGGCACTGTATTGAAATAAAAGACACAAAACATGATTGCTACAGTAGCTTAATCATGTGAAAACATAAAAACAGTAAGTAAAAGTGTTGGGTTGTCTCCCAACAAGCGCTTTTCTTTAGTGCCTTTTAGCTAGGCATGATGATTTCAATGATGCTCGTATAGGAATAATAATTGAAACATGCAAAAGAGCATCATGAATCTCATGAAAAGCACATTTAAGTCTAACCCACTTCCTATGCATAGGGATTTTGTGAGCAAAAACTGTATGGTATAAAGAATCATCTAGCATAGGAAGGCAAAACAATCATAACTTCCAAACTTTGAACACATAGACAAGAAACTTGATATTATTGCAATTCGTACAAGCATATGGTCGGACCACTTAAAGGGGGGACCAAGAAGAATAAATACCTACTGGTAATGGTTGACATGTTTACCAAATGGATAGAGGCAAAACCTATAAAATCAGCCAAGTTCGGACCAGTAATTGACTTTATATCCAGCGTGGTACACCGTTACGGTGTTCTGCACAGTGTAATAATGGACAATGGATCCAACTTCACAACCCAAGAGGTCAAAGATTGGTGCGCAAAAATGGGCATCAAGGTCGATTACGCATCGGTGTATCATCCGTAGATCAATGGACAAGTCGAACGAGCAATCAACCTCATCATGAGCGGCATTCAGCCATGTTTGGTATGATCTCTTCATGTGTCCGACTGTAATTGGGTGGAGGAGCTCGACTCCATTCTATGGGGCCTGCGCACCACCCCGAACAGATCAACGGGGTACACACTGTTCTTGATGGTCTATGGGGCAGAAGCAGTCCTCCCCTGTGACATTATTCACGGCGCACCAAGGGTGCGCATGTATGAGGAAAAGGAGGCCGAGTTAGATTGGCAGGACGACCTGGACGCCTTAGAAGGAGAACGTGTCATAGCTCAGGCTCGCTCTACTTTTTACCAACAGCAGGCCCGACGTTACCAGAGTAGGGAGGTTAGGGCAAAAGCGTATAATGTGGGTGAACTCGTCTAACAGCTCCTAGAGAAGCAGAAGCATAAACTCAACCCCAAATGGGAGGGCCCCTTCATAATCGACGAAGTACTCGCGGGAGGGGCTTACCATCTTCGGAACCTGTTGGACAACCGCCTTGAACCAAACCCATGGAATGCATCTTGTCTTCGGTGCTTCTACAGATAAACCGGTGTCGTCACATTCTTTACCCTTTACCACCTTTTTCTTTCATTTTTCTTTACTTTTTCCTTTCCCTCCCACCTTGCTGTTTGGTAGGTTCGATTTCCCCCTTTTTTCCCAAATCTATGTTTGGTTCAACTGATCTTGTATTAACATTTTCGGCTTACACCCTTGATTATTAAATCTGAACACAACACATGGGGGCTTCTTCCCGAAGCCAATGGTTTCATACTCTAAGCATCTATTCGCGTTTATTGTGTACACGTGTTTTCCTTGTCGAATTTAAGCCAATATATGCATCAATTCGAACTAAGATTTTTGCCAAGCTGGGTTGCGTTGCTCCTGTGCTTACCCCCTACGTTCCCGATTGTTCGTCTAGAGGGTAAAGGGAGCACCTCCGCGATTGTTACGACCGGGTCATTCTGATACGTACCTCAGATGGGTGAAGCCAAAAGCTGGCGATCTTCAACAGACAATTGGTCGGCTACGACGGAAGTAACTAATAAAACTATGGTCGTTACCACCATTACCCGGGCTCTTTTCTCACAAAAGCCACTAGTCACATACTAGCAGTATACAACCTTACTACCTATGATTTACGTAGCACCCTGAAGAAAGGTATCGATAGAGGTACTATTTTCTTCGAAAGATGTTTCTTACGCTAAGCAACAATATAACATACCTCCCTGTGTGCTTTCTGTCTGTTTGCACCAAATGGCCGGATTTCCTGGTTCCCCGAACATAATTCAATCTTCTCTGGTGATATTTTATAAGGAACATTCCCAAGCTCTTAGTGCGGGAGGTCAAAGCCTATGGCTGGTTAAGACAAAGTTTACAACACAGATGGAGCAATCCCTCGATTATTAGTACATAGTTACATATAATCACACATCTGGCTGCTGATCGAGATTGTCTATTATGGTGTCCAGGGAGCAATCTTCTTGTGAGAGATGGGCGGCGGGCATCACTTGGTCATACACCAGATGGAGCGACACTTCTTGCCCATTTGACCCTACTGGCCCAACCCGAGCCATACGCTCGGGGTTAAGGCTGGTATAATGGGTCTTGATCATCGCTCACACCTCTCGAGCTCCCTCTCGGTAAGCCGATGTATTCCACAACTCGAACCTACTTCAATCTCCCTTGAATCGATCAACCAGTTCGGTCATCTCCTCTGGAGGTTTCTCGATGGGCCATAGCGCTTTTACCAAGCTCTTCATGGCCTTCCGAGCCTTCTCATGAAGGGCGAACAACTCCTTCAGAAGGCTTCCCCGGTAGGATCCAATCTCTTCTTTCGGTCGCCTAGACAAGAGACCTGTACATGAGTCAAGGCATGCCTACTATGCTTCATATATAAGTACTTTCTGATGTCAGAATCACACTTACCGAACATGCCCCTCTGTAATTTCTGGTTCTCTTCTTGGGCCTAGGCCAATTGAATCTTCAAGCTCTCAGTTTGTTCAACCTGTTGTTTGTTCTCCACCTGAAGACGTTTCTTCTCTTCAAGGTGTCGTTGCAAAACACGACAGTCGGCCTCATGCTGGGACTCGACGTATCGCTGATATTCTCGGGCTGCATATAAATCTCTTTGCAATTGCCCTCTTGATTCAGCTGCTACAAAGTACCCCTACGTTAGCATGGGAATATGTACTAAGGACGACATAACATGTATACTCACCATGTGCTTCCTAGGTAAAGCTCTTTACTTGCTCCAATTCGGCCTTCACGGTTTCCACCTGTGTTCCGCTTGTCTCCAGTTCCTTGGCCATTTGCTCGCTCTGTTGCGTCGAGGCCTGCGTTAGTAGTAAAACAATACGAGGACCCTTAATTCGGTCATTCCGACCAATTTAAGGTTCGGGTGTTTAGACAAGGGATCGGACTCTTATAGCCTATTACTCACCTACAGGCTGGATGATATTAGTTTCATTGCCTCCCCGAACCCAGCTTGGGCAACTCCAATCTGTGCGTCCACCGAGCGTAGATCATTGAACTCTTGTTCGGAGAGCGCTGGGTGGCGTAGGGCTTCTCATCGCCACTTATGATTCATAACGCTCTCTACTTCGGACTTGGTAACTGACATCACCTCCCTAGAGTTTTCAGGGGCCGGATTGACCGTAGGGACCTCCGCAGCAGATTCGGCATGAGCGGAAGCTCTAGAATTTTGGCCGCCGCTAGACACCCTGGAAACCTCCTCGGTGGAAGAAGGCTGAACTCTTTGCCTGAGTGTTTCAACATAAGGTTTCTTGTGAGGCTCTATCAGTCGCGATAGTAAGTTAAAACAACCGAACATAGTACCTTTGAGTTGAGCGAATGGGTGGGCTTGTCCCCATGACCGGCTCGTTTGACGGATCCATGTTGCTTTCCAGTCCGGGTATTGACGCTGTAGCTTATGCATGTTGCGCATACCGACGATGCTTGGGAGGAGGAGCTGGTGCGTTTGGATCATTGGAGGATACTTGCCTTTTGCGGGACGAGTTTTTCTTCTTCTTTCTTATCGCAGGGGAAGGGAATTATCCGGGATAATCAACTATAATAGCCACCTGCAAGCTCGATTGTCATATTCGGGTCATCATGAAAGCCCAAATCATCGTCATGGGAATAGTCCTCGAGCTGGGGGGCCAGACAATTAACTGTCTCGATGAAGCTCCTCCATTCCTGTTCACATAAAGTTAAAGGCTTCGGTCAAAAAGGGACAAATTGAAAACCCGAATTGTGGTCACGGATTTGACAGGCTCACCCATTCGATGGGATTATGACTTGAGTATCCCTCGTTTGTCGGCCACCAAATAAAATCTTCTTCCTCTCCTTTGAACAGGTCTACAAGGGCGGCGGCTAATGCTGTTTGATCGATAGGGCCCAGTCTTCGGGAGCGAGTGGTGTCGCTCGTGCTATTTTAACGCTACAAAGGGTGTATCCTCTGATGAAGAGGCTGAATGCACTGGGTGATGGCGGCGGCCATAACATCTATCATGGTCAACTTGTGATGGGCTAGTACCCTCTTGGGATGAACTCTTCAGTCGCCAATTGTACCTTTTCTTTAAGGGGATGTTGGAGTATTCAGGCAAACCACTCTGAGCTAGATCAAATAGGAGGATGTCCTCGATATAACACTATTCTGAAGACCATTCTTCGAACTCCTTCGGAGTTCTCACTAGATACCCCGTCCCCACTATGCGACATATTTTGTCTCCTCCGACCTCCAAAATTGTCTTGTCCCGAGTACGATGGATGAGGCAGAAGTACTTCCTCCACAATTCAAAGTATGCCTTGCAACCCAAGAACATCTCGCAAAGGGCGACGAAGCCGAGACGTGCCTAATGGACCCGGGGGTGAGGTGATGGAGCTGGATCCCATAGAACTCCAATAACTCCCTCAAGAATGGATGAATGGGGAACCCAAGACCCCACAAAAGGAAAGGCACAAAACATACACACTCCCCCTTTTGTGGATTTGGGAATTTTTCCGCGAAGGCTTCTCCGTTGAATGAAGACAAGCTAGCGTGGGTAATCGCCAGATCCAAGGAGGGGAGACACCCTTGGGTCTCAAGATTGCGTAGTCGAAGAAGGGATATAGAACAACTTGTCCAATCCCCGAGACGAGAGCCGTAAGGGCACGAGGAAGAGGTGGGGGGTGCTCGCCATGTTCTTGTGGTGATCTCTCGCTAAAGATTTTTCCTAATGAGGAGGAGGAAGAGGATGTGGCTTAGACCATGATTCAGTTTTGTTTAAATGGGTGGTGCCTCCATTGCAGAGGGACATTCTTGAAAAAAGCTATTGAACCTCTAGTCTCCCCATGTCATGTGGACATTGAGAAACACAGACGGTTATTACTATGGACCCGGCAAGCTCGTGACGCTTCGGATTTCGCCGATGAAATGATGGTTGTCGAACAAGATGGAATGGAGGGACTCGCCTCGCAAGCCGAAGACTTTGACGCACAAGAGTGTCCGAACATACCTCGACGTTGGAGGCTAGTCCGGGGGCTACTTGAGGGAGTCCTGGTTTAAGGGGTCCTCGGATAGCAGACATGTTTCTCATGGGCCGGACTAAGTGGGCCACCGGATGAGCGTTAGATGATCGAAGGCCTCCCCGCCAGGATGGAAACCTCAAGGAGCCGTTGCCGGTGTCGAAACCAGTGGATCTCGTGTAGGGGGTACCGAACTATGAGACTATAACCGATGGTAACCGGAGACGAAGGGGACACAAATTTACCCAGGTTCGGGCGCTCCTATGGAGGTAATACCCTATGTCCTGCTTGGAAGTATTGCTGATATGGGGGGTTACAGAGTTGATCTACCTCGAGATCGAATACCTAACCCTAGATGAGTTGTTCCATCCCTACACCCAAAAACCCTCCGTCTTATATAGACACCAAGAGTATTAGGATTTACACATGGTCGGTTACACGCCGAAGAGATAAACATGCCTATTTGCTATATCAAAGGGGGAGCACAAGCCGTACTCTCTGAAGCCTCCATCTTGGAGATAAGGTCTTCAATGAATCCTGTGTTTGGTAAGCAGCCCATACAGTCCGACCCATAAAGATGAGTCGGCCTCCCGAGGACCCCCTAAACCAGGACCCCCTCAGTAGCCCCCGAACTTGCCTCCAACGCCAATGGTATTAACTTTAATTGCTTCATACGATCAGAATCTTCGGCTTGCGAGGTGAGTTGCTTCTGCCGAATTGAGTTCGGTCTCCCATGAGAAGTAGATTCCGAACATGGGCGTGTGCGAACAATGTGAATGGGTTGGCTTTGAAGGACAAACATTAGGGGATAACATAACGTCCCCCGACGACCTCTCTGACGAAAGGCCACGGCCCACCACGACCACTGAGCCAGTTACAAAAACTCGATGCGCAGTTCGAGGCCGTTCCATCAACACGATCTATCAATATGCAGATCATGCCCCGTTTCACACAGGATATGTTTAATCATGCGCGTGCAACCGCACACACGTCTCGAGAAGCAGAGGGATTCATGGTACGACAGAGGGAGCCTAAACGGTAAGTCCCATAAAAAGGGAAGAAACCCCCAAAGCTAATCACGCTCCTCATTTGCTTCCTCTGCTTCCCATTCCTCTGAGACTCTGACGCTCAGATCTAAATCTTCCTCCACCCACCTCCGATCTCACCAATGGCGGGTTTCGGTTCCAACGGCAGGTGTGAGGCCTCCATGATGACCAACAAGGATATCCATGACCTCAAGATGACCGGATACCTCTCCGCCGACATCCCGCACCGCGCGCTGGAGAAGGGTCAAGTGATCCCCAACCCCAAGCCAGCCGAAAGGGTGGTCTTCATCCGTAAGCTTTCCGCTCCACCCCTTTGCCAGGGGTTTGATGCTCTTCTATGGTCTTGATTTCTCGACCTCCTACCGAATTCCTTTATGCATATATCGGCTTTCATCCTTGTTTGTGAGGCGTTTCTTCGGGTCGAGCCACACTCCAGGCTCCGGCTCAAGGTTTTCAAGGTCAAACCGAAGTGTGTCGATAGCAAACATGCGGACTGTGGTGGAGCTGTCATCGGCAAGCTCACCCGTGTTGTATGGCCATCCGACACCTTCATCGATACCATCAAGGTATGGCAGAAGGAGTGGTTCTACATCACTGAACCACAAGAGGAAGGTCAGATCCCCCTTGCCCCATTTAGATCCGCCCCCACCAGACTAGCTTCGTGGCTCAAAAAGGACCTCAGCTAGGGACCGAGCAAGGAGGTGGGTGATCTAAAGAAGTGTATCAGCACCAAGGTCGAGAAGGGCATCACCCTGACCGACGTGGTCCAGGTCATGGTCTGAAGAGGCATCCACCCCTGCCAATGATGGGATATCCCCTTGTGGGCTCGTCAGCTTGATGACACGCCCACAATCAAGAATCTTTTCCGCACTACGTGGGAGAAGCTATGGATGGCACTTTTCAAATCATAGAAGAACTGGCCATCTGAAGAAGAAGACAAAGGTCTTCACGCTGACAAGCCCACCTCTGAGGTACGATATTTAACTTTTCTTGTTCAGCTTCATTTTCCATAGAGAAGACTTCTAACACTCCTTCCAATCACCCTCCACAGTCATGGCTGAAGAAGACCGCGAGTACAACGTTGTCAGAATCGCGACTCAAGTCTTAGAATCTTACGATCTTACGATCCACATTAGCCCCTACGATTCTATGATTTTGCTCATATAATATAAGTTTCTACAATCCTGATAGTTACGATTCTATGATTCATGATCCTAGCAACGGAGTTAAGATCCAATACAGAATCATGATTCTGACAACTTTGCGCGAGTATCAATAGCCTGACACCCCAGCACGAAGACGTTAGGTCCTGGCTGTTAGCGGTGATGCTCGTGGTGAAGCCATACAAGTCCCCCGAGAAGAAGGAGGAGAAGAAGAAGCCAGGCCGGGGCGGCCTTCGCACCAGGGACCAGTCAGAGACTGTGTCCGGGGAGACGAACGCCTCTTGAAATCAAGAGGAGCACGAGGAGGAGGAGGAAGAGGAAGAGGAGGAGGAAGAGGAGAAGGCCGAAGTCGAAGGGGAGGGTAGTTCCCCCTCGCAAGAAAGAGGGCGGCGTCATCGGACGCCCCAAAGGAGGTGCCACCTCCTGCTCAGAAGAGAGCGTGCCGGGTGCAGGTGATCGTGTTCAACGATAGCTCGGATCCAGACACTGAGTGCGATGACCTCGAGGTGGCTCCATAAAGGAGCCTCAGGGTCAAACCCCCCGCTCGAAGGATAGGATCCGAAGAGCCCTTGCTCATTTTTCAATAGGTATAAAGTTTATTAACATGCAGGTGCTTATCGATTTCGTAGCCCCCCACGCGTTCTTCCCACCGATCAAATATCGGACGGGGAGACCCCGCCCGCCAAGCTAGTGGAGAGCTGGAATGCCTTGCATCCCGCCACCCCTGGCGCCGCGAAGGACACTGCGCAGGTGTCATCCCAACATGCTCCTATGGAGCCTGGCACCGATGGTGGTGGAGACGACATAATGGCCGAGGCTAACACCTCGGTCACCGAAGAACGGGGGGAGGCCCCCTGCTCGGACACTGAGAAGGCCAGACGAGCGGCCGCTCAGTCCCCTCCAAGGGCATCTCCAGAGAACTCCACGCCTCCAGAGGTATTGGTCCAAACCCGGTCGGTGATCGGGTTATCCGATCACCTCCGACGCCACCAACCAATGTGTGGCCGGTCATGGAAGAGGCTCTGTCGAGCACCTCCGTCTCCGAGGAGGACCGCACCCTTATGGGTGCAGTATTAAAAATCATTCAGTCCATCGACAATGGACTAAAGGAGGCCTTCAAAGGTCTCAAGACGGGTTTTCAAGTAAGTCACATGAAACTTCTTATTGGCCAAGTTTTTGCCTATTTTTATTATTATGTACACGGCAGCCCCCGAGCCCTAGGTGAGTTTGAAAAAACTTACCTAGGGGTCAATCTGGTATTTGATTCCGGACTAAAGTCAAATATGTGTCCGGAGTATTATATAAGCCTTTAAAAGGTAAAACATATGACCAGATTGAATATAGTTCGGGGGTATAGAACCCATGTAATCATGTCAACTACATGTGTATTGCTGGCTTCATCGTCGGCAGCGGCAATAAATATCACCAAGATGGACGAGCTTAATTGGAAGCTTAAACGCTCCAAAGACAAAGTTGATGCCCTCAACAAGAGGTACGACAAGGCATAAGGTAAGTCTGAATAAAATCCGAATACGTTTTCCCGAATACTGTCGATGCAGGTTTTCATAGAGTTTAACGTTTTGCAGCTTCGTCGAAGGAGATGGAAAAGCTCAAGGCCGAGCTTCCGCGTGCCAAGGATGAAGCGGCCGTTGAGAGGGCGGCGGCCAAAGAGGCGGCAACCGCACTTTCTACCCTGTGAGCCACTAGCGATAAGCATGAGGCTCGTGTAGCGGAGATTCAGGATGAGCTCAAGGACGCCAGCAAAAATTGCGAGGCCCTTGAGCAGAAGGGCAAGGAGAGCGAGGCTGAACTGTCCATCCTGAAGACCGAACTTCAAAAGCAGTGGGTGGACAGACGGTTCTAGGAGGAGCAAGTCCGCCAAGCGAAGGACATAATGGATAGTAAGCCATACTTACTATGGTGCGTCTCCAGGGATAGAAAATTCCAATTGCTTACCCAGGTGTGGCGTTCTTCAGGCACCTCCGATGATCTCAAGAAGAGCATGGCGGGCGCCAATCAGCTGTTCATCTCAAGGGAAGAAGGAGACCAAGCTCGGTTTTTCTGGGCGTAGTTCGAAGCCCCTGGGCGCTGGTTGCCACCGCCCCACCGCCTCCTGGGAAGGAGCATAGACGCTGATGTCTACTACACAACCTTCTTCTTGTAAACTCATGTTGGGCCTCCAAGCGCAGATTTTTGTAGGACAGTGGCAATTTTACCTCAAGTGGATGACCTAAGGTTTATCAATCCGTGAGAGGTGTAGGATGAAGATGGTCTCTCTCAAGCAACCCTACAACCAAATGACAAAGAGTCTCTTGTGTCCCCAACACACCCAATACAATGGTAAATTGTATAGGTGCACTAGTTCGGCAAAGAGATGGCGATACAAGTGTAATATGGATGGTAGATATAGGTTTTTGTAATATGAAAATATAAAAAATGCAAGGTAACTAGTAACAAAAGTGAGCATAAATGGTATTGCAATGCTTAGAAGCAAGGCCTAGGGCCATACTTTCACTAGTGCAAGTTCTCTCAACAATACTAACATAGTTGAATCATATGTAAATCCATCAGGTGCGACAAAGAGTTCACTCCAAAGTCTCCAATAGCAGAGAACAAACGTAGAAATTATTGTAGGGTTAGAAACCACCTCAAAGTTATCTTTTCTGATCAATCTTATGAGCTATCCCTATAAGTGTCACGAAAAGCCCTAGAGTTCGTACTAATATAACACCTTAAGATACACATCAACCAAAACCCTAATGTCACCTAGATACTCCAATGTCACCACAAGTACCCGTGGGCTTTATTATATGATATGCATTACACAATTTCAGATTCATTATATTCAATCGAACACAAAGAACTTCAAAGAGTGCCCCAAAGTTTCTACTGGAGATTCAAGACGAAAACATGTGCCAACCCCTATGCATAGATTCCCAAGGTCATGAAACCCACAAGTTGATCACCAAAACATACATCAAGTAGATCAATAGAACATCCCATTTTCACTAGAGATATCCCATCGCAAGACATACATCAAGTGTTCTCAAATCCTTAAATATTCATAAGAAAACTTCAAAGGGAAAACTCAATACATCACAACTAGATAGAGAGGGGAAACACTCCATAGGATTCATCTATATTAATAAAGCTCGCGGTACATCAATATAATGGCATCTCAAGAACACGAGAGAGAGAGAGATCAAACACATAGCTACTGGTGGGTGAACTATTCCCTCCTCGTCATGGAGACCACCGGGATGATGAAGATGGCCTCCGGTGATGGTTTCCCCCTCCGACAGGGTGCCGGAACGGGCTCCCGATTGGTTTTTCATGGCTCTGGAGGTTTGCGGCGGCGGAACTCCTGATCTAGGTTTCTTTCTGGGGTTTTTAGTACTTATAGGAATTTTTGGCATCGGTCCCACATCCAAAAGGTTCCCGAGGAAGTCACAAGCCAAGGGAGCGTGCCCTAGGGGGCCGCCCCTGTGGCTTGTGGCTTCCTCGCCTTCCTCTCCGGTGACTCTTCGCTCCAGTAATTTTTATATTTTCCAAAAATATTCTCCGTAAATTTTCAGCTCATTCCGAGAACTTTAATTTCTGCACAAAAACAACACCACAGTAGTTCTGCTGAAAATAGCATCAGTCCGGGTTAGTTAAAATAAAATCATACCAAAATCATATAGAATTATTGTAAACATGACATGAATACTTCATAAATTATAGATACGTTGGAGACGTATCAGCATCCCCAAGGTTAATTCCTGCTCGTCCTCGAGTAGGTAAATGATAAAAGAAATAATTTATGAAGTGTGAATGCTACCTAACTTATTTATCAATGCAATCTTCTTATTGTGCAAGAATTTTTAGATCCATAAGACTCAAAACAAAAGCTTAATGTTGACATAAAAACAACAACATTTCAAGCATTCTAAGAAAGCAATTGTGTCTCTTCAAAATAACATGGCAAAAGAAAATTATCCCTAAAAAATCATATGGTGTGGCTATGCTCCATCTTCCCCAAACAAAGTATTTATATCATGCACAACCCCGATGACAGGTCAAGCAATTGTTTCACACCTTTTATGTTCTCAAACTTTTTCAACTCTTACGCAATACATGAGCATGAGCCATGGATATAGCACTATAGGTGGAATAGAATATGGTGGAGGTTATGAAGAAAAGGAAAAGATATTCTCACATCAACTAGGCATATCAACGAGCTATGGAGATGACCATTAATAGATATAAGTGTGAGTGAGTAGGGATTGCAATTCAATGGATGCACTAGAGCTAGAAGCGTATAAAAGCTCAAAAATGAACTAAGTGGGTGTGCATCCAACTCGCTTGCTCACGAAGACCTAGGGCAATTTGAGGAAGCCCATCATTGGAATATACAAGCCAAGTTCTATAATGAAAAATTACCACTAGTATATGAAAGTGACAATATAGGAGACTCTCTATATGAAAAACATGGCGCTACTCTGAAGCACAAGTGTGGTAAAGGACAGTAGCATTGCCCCTTCTCTCTTTTATCTCATCATTTTTTTATTTTGCCTTTTTTCTTTTTTTGGTGGGCATCTTTGGCCTCTGTTTTTTTATTTGGGCTTCTCTAGCCTCTTCAATTTTTTTGTAAAGTCCCGAGACTCATCCCAACTTGTGAGGCAATCCTAGCTTCCATCATCCTTTCCTCACATGGTACAATGCTCTAATAATGATGATCATCACACTTTTATTTACTTACAACTCAAGAATTACAACTCGATACTTAAAATATGACTATATATGAATGCCTTCGGTGGTGTACCAGGATGTGCAATGATCTAGCAAAGCAAATGGCATCAAAAAATGGACTAGCCATGAAAACATCATGCTAGCTATCTTACGATCATGCAAAGCAATATGACAATGATGATGCGTGTCATAAACGGAACGGTGGAAGTTGCATGGCAATATATCTCAGAATGGCTATGGAAATGCCATAATAGGTAGGTATGGTGGCTGTTTTGAGGAAGAATATATGGTGGCTTTATCGCACTGGCGAAAGTTGTGCGGTACTAGAGAGGCCACCAAAGGTGAAGGGTGATAGTGCGTATAATCCATGGACTCACATTTATCATAAAGAACTCACATACTTATTGCTAAAGTCTATTAGTTATCTAAGAAAAGTATTATATGCATGCTCCTAGGGGAGAGATTGGTAGGAGTTAACCATCGCGCGCTCCCGACCCTCACACAAAGGATGACAATCAATAAACAAATCATGCTCTGACTTTGTTACATAACGGTTCACCGTACGTGCATGCTACAGGAATCACAAACCTTTAATACAAGTATTTCTACCACTTAAAAATTATTCACTAGCATGACTTTATTATCACCATCTTTATATCTCAAAACTTTATGCAAGGAATCAAACTTCTCACAGTATTCAATACACATCATATGAAAGTTTTTATTATATCCCTCTAGGATGCCCATTATATTAGGACTATTCATAACCTAAGAAAATTACCACATTGTTTTAGAGACTCTGAAAATAATATAAGTGAAGCATGAGAGTTCAAAAATTTCTATAAAACGAAACCACCGCCATGCTCTACAAAGATACAAGTGAAGCACTAGAGCAAAAGACAAAACTACTCCAAAACATATAAGTGAAGATCAATGAGTAGTCAAACAATTAAGTAGCTATGTGAGGACTTTATGTCTATCTCTCAATAAATATTTTAACATCTTAGTATTTTTTCAATAGCAAGAAAAAGAAAAGATAGCATTCCAAGAATAGCACGCATCATGTGAACGAATAAAAATTTAGGCTCAACATAGGCTAGCCGATAATTGTTGATGAAGAGAGGCGGGATGCGTAGCTTCCCCAAGCTTAGATGCTTGATACTTCTTGAAATATTTACTTGGGGTGCCTTGGGAATCCCCAAGCTTGAGATTTTGTATCTCGTTCAATTCTCTCATATCCCGGTTCAATCTTCCACACAAAACTTGAAAAAAACTCGTGAGATAGGTTAGTACATATAAGAATAAATCAATACTTCATGTACTTCCAAGACAAGTTTTATAATAATTTTCAAACATTATGTATTGTATACTATCGTTTCCAAAATTTATATCCACCAATATAGGCTATGGAAACTATAGGATAACTAGATAACAAAACTATGTCAGCAATCTACCCAAACAGAACAATCTGTAGCAATTTATGAAAACAGTGTACTTATGTAACTCAAAAATTTATTAAGTTTTATTAAATGCTATAAAATTTATGTTACAACACTGTGTAAAAATTTCATAAATTTTCCATGTTCCAGTAAAATATTAAAATTCAAACATTTCAGCTAAAGTTTTTGTTTTTACACATCACTCATCAAAACATGCAATGCAAGCATCCTAAGGCAATTCCTGGAACTTTTTACTGAAAAACAAGATTATAAATAAATACTAACATAAAACAACAAAATAAAATGATTCACCAAGCAAAACTCATATTATGTGACGAATAAAAATATAGCTCCAAGTAAGATATACCGATAGTGTTGAAGACGAAAGAGGGGATGCCTTCCGGGGCATCCCCAAGCTTAGGTGCTTGAGTATTCCTTGGATATTACCTTGTGGATGCCTTGGGAATCCCCAATATTGTGTTCTTGTCACTTATTATTCTTCTCATATCGGTGTCTCACCCAAAACTTGAAAACTTCAATCACACAAAACTTAACGGAACTTCATGAGAAGGGTTAGTGTAATAAAAATAGATCATTCACTTAGATATTGTTAAGACAAGATTTATAATTGTTCCAACGTGATACCTAATGTATTCTATCATTCCCATAATTTATATCACTCAATATGGGAACACTAAAACAAGCAAACTGTGCATGCAAAATAGGATCTGTCTAAAACACAACAGTCTGTGAAGATCTGTAGTGTAACCATACTTCCCTGTATATAAAAATTCTGAAAAATTAGGAAAACCTTGAGAATTTGTATATAAAGAATTTTTAAAAATTTCAGATTATTATCACACTCCAGTAAAAAATGAAAATGCCCGTAATGGACTCAAAAGTTTCTGTTTTCGTTCAGCATCAATTATACTCATCTTTCGAGTCATCCCAAAGGTTTTAGTTGGCACTTTATTGAAATAAAAGCTATAAACATGAGTACTACAATATATTAATCATTAGAACACAGAAAAACATAAAGTAAAAGTGTTGGGTTGTCTCCCAACAAACGCTTTTCTTGAATGCCTTTTAGCTAGGCATGGCGATTTCAGTGATGCTCGTATAGGAATAGTATTTGAAACATGCAAGAGAGCATCATGAATCTCATGACAAGCATATTTAAATCTAAACCACTTCCTATGCATATGGATTTTGTGAGAAAACAATTTATGGGCATCCATTAAAAAAAAATTATGGGCACAAGAATCATCTAGCATAGGAAGGCAAAACAAGCATAACTTCAAAACTTTGAACACATCGAGAGTAAACTTTATATTATTGCAATTCCTACAAGCATATGTTCCTCCCTCATAATAATTTTTAGTAGCATCATGAAGTAATTCCACGATATAACCAGCACATAAAGCATCCTTTTCATGATCTACAAGCATAGGAATTATACTACTCTCCACACAAGAAAATTTCTTCTCATGACTAATAGTGGGAGTATCATAAAACAATTGAATACTAAAAATTGGTTCCACACTAAAAGAGTAATATTCAGTACAAGGATGTTCATAAATATGATGAGTATCCTAATAGTAATTATCACTCCTTTTCATCACATAAGTATCATCACAATAATCATCATAAGTAGGAGGCATGCAATCATTATAAGAAATTTGATCATTCAAAGTAGGGGGAATAAAAAGATCATCTTCATTAAGCATAGCATCCCCAAGCTTGGGACAAACATTAATTGCTGCAAATAAATTCACAAACATGTCATTTTCATAAAACATAGCATTCCCAAGCTTGTGGCTTTGCATATCATAAACATAATCACTCTCACCATTAATGGTATAAATATCACCAATAGTATATCAATTATTATCATCATCATCCAAGTTGGTGCCATAAATATTTTCAAGATTATAAGAAGTATAATTATGTTCTCAATCTTAAATATCACAACAAGCAATAGGCCTAACAAAATCATCCTCAAGTGTATTATCTTCCACAACTATTTTTGATTCATTCACATGAGGCCTATCAATAATGGGAGCAACATTATTCAGGAGATATATCTCTTTACCTTTACTTTTCCTTCTTTTCTTCTTCTTCACCACATTATGTGTGGGTTTATTTAATTCCTCCAAGCTTGAGAGGGTTTTGTAGGACAGTAGAAATTTTCCCTCAAGTGGATGACCTAAGGTTTATCAATCCGTGAGAGGTGTAGGATGAAGATGGTCTCTCTCAAGCAACCCTGCAACCAAATAGCAGAGAGTCTCTTGTGTCGCCAACACACCCAATACAATGGTAAATTGTATAGGTGCACTAGTTCGGCGAAGAGATGGCCATACATGTGTAATATGGATGGTAGATATAGGTTTTTTTAATCTGAAAATATAAAAACATCAAGGTAACTAGTAACAAAAGTGAGCACAAACGATATTGCTATGCATAGAAACAAGGCCTAGGGTCCATACTTCCTCTAATGCAAGTTCTCTCAACAATACTAACATAGTTGAATCATATGTAAACCCCTCACGTGCGACAAAGACTTCACTCCAAAGTCACAAATAGCAGAGAACAAACATAGAAATCATTGTAGGGTACGAAACAACCTCAAAGTTATCTTTTCTGATCAATTTTATGAGCTATCCCTATAAGTGTCACGAACAGCCTTAGAGTTCGTACTAAGATAACACCTTAAGGTACACATCAACCAAAACCCTAATGTCACCTAGATACTCCAATGTCACCACAAGTACCCGTGGGCCTGATTATACGATATGCATCACACAATTTCAGATTCATTATATTCAATCGAACACAAAGAACTTCAAAGAGTGCCCCAAAGTTTCTACTGGAGATTCAAGACGAAAACATGTGCCAACCCCTATGCATAGATTCCCAAGGTCACGAAACCCACAAGTTGATCACCAAAACATACATCAAGTAGATCAATAGAATATCCCATTGTCACCAGAGATATCCCATCGCAAGACATACATCAAGTGTTCTCAAATCCTTAAAGATTCAATCCGATAAGAAAAATTCAAAGGGGAAACTCAATTCATCACAACTAGATAGAGAGGGGAAACACTCCATATGATTCATCTATATTAATAAAGCTTGTGGTACATCAAGATCGTGCCATCCCAAGAACATGAGAGAGAGATCAAACACATAGCTAGTCGTACATACCCTCAGCCCCGAGGGTGAACTACTCCCTCCTCGTCATGGAGACCGCTGGGATGATGAAGATGGCCTCCGGTGATGGTTTCCCCCTCCGGCAGGATGCCAGAATAGGCTCCCAATTGTTTTTTCGTGGCTCTGGAGATTTGCGGTGGCGGACCTCCTGATCTTGGTTTCTTTCTAGGGGTTTAGTATTTGTAGGAATTTTTGTCATTGGTCCCACGTCCAGAAGGTTCCCGAGGAAGTCACAAGCCAAGGGCGCGCCCTAGGGGGGGCCCTCCTGTGGCTTTTGACTTCCTCGGCCTTCCTCTCCAATGACTCTTCGCTCCAGTATTCTTTATATTTTCCAAAAACATTCTTCATAATTTTTTAGCTCATTTCGAGAACTTTTATCTGCACAAAGCAACACCACGGTAGTTGTGCTGAAAACAACATCAGTCCGGGTTAGTTCTAAAAAAATCATACCGAAATCATATAGAATTATCGTAAACATGGCATGAATACTTCATAAATTTTAGATACGTTGGAGACGTATCAGACACTGCGAGCTGTACTTTGATGGAGTCATGGAAAGTGCTCGCGTAATAGCATCCCAGTGTTCGAGCGATAATTTGTTTGAATGAATAGTAACGTGTCCGAAGAATTATTGAAACATTTAATGTTATAAATTATTATGCTTTGATGGTTTTGCATTCCTTTATAACTCTTGTGTGTCTGTTTAATACTGAAAGATGCAAGTCGTAGGTTTCAGGCCCCATGTAGATACCACACGGGGTGTCTTTGCCAATGCACTATGTCCCTTAGTCGAATTATAGGAACCCGAAGGCAGTAAAGTGCGGCAGACTAGGCAATCAGACTATAGTGCTTTATTTCTTTCACTTGGCCGTAGGGGTGCGAAAAGGACTTCAGGGAGCTTACGATTAGCTGCCGAAGTGTTGTGATGTTCGAACGAACCGTGGCTATAGCTGGTATCACAAGGTTTGCATAAAGGACAAACCCCTCATATAACATGGAATAACCGCTTACGAGGATTGAAGTATAATACTTCCAGCTTGGGTTCATAGACTGGATCTCGCATACTGTGATAGTCAGTTTTCGGCTTTCTCTCCTGAGGTGCTTGACCAGACTATCCAGAAGCACAGTCACAAGGGTTCTCCCTTTGCCCTTTTAGCCAAACGAGCGAAACATAAAGGGGCAAGCACAGGAGCCAGGCAACCCAACTATTGACCCAAGACATAGTTCGAAACCGATTCATATGAAGTGAGCTCCAAGACACCGGACACATAATGAACAGTATATAAGGGGATTTGTTTGTAAGTTCGAGCCCCTGGTGTATTATCTGGTCGCGTCATAACATATTGAATTATTTCGCGAGAAGAGGGAGAAAAGGAAAATATGTGCCAAAAAGGACAACTTGAAAAACATGTAAATGATGCTGTATTTTTCTCAACAACTCTTATTACTCGGAGTGCGAAAGCAGTTTCTTACAAGTATATGAAGAAAAGAGATTATATGAGTGGTAGTACCAGGTGTCTTCGATTGATGAACTTATGTCCTCAACACGCCCAGTTGCTAGTTTACTCCTGATCCTTGGTGTACCTCAATGGGTGGCAATGTTCGGCAAGCGGATCTTGCCGACAAGGTCTTGAGAAGTATCCAAACTATGGATATGCTTTATGCCCTTAGCGGGCCCTTCAATGGTCCCTGTGTTGTGTCTGAAGACATATTTAGTGGTAGTAGTCTGGTCCAGCCGGACTCCCACCTTTATTTCCCCACTGTTGCCCATGGGATTTTAAGCGCGAAGTTGTGCCTTCTTGGCCCGTGCTTCGCTGGTCCTAGGGGCGTGTGATGGGGTGTGAGTCCCTATTTGGGGGTAGATGAGGGATCCGAGAGTTCAGCTTGAAGCCGAGCTCACTTTCCAACCTTGCTTGCCTTTACGGCAGATGCCCAAACCTACCGATCATCCTTGTAACTAAATTTAGCCGCCAGGGCCAGCGCATGCTCCTCAATTTGTAGAGATCCCTCTGTATTTCTATTGACAGTTATGAACCCTTTGGGATTAGGCATCTTGAGCTTGAGGTATGCATAACGCGGGAGGGCATTGAAATGAGCAAACGTTGTCCAGCCAAGCAGGGCATGATAGCCACTGCGGAAGGGTACGATGTCGAAGATCAAGTCTTCGATGCGAAAGTTGTCGAGCGAGCCGAACATGACTTCCAGGGTTACAGAGCCCATGTACCGGACTTCGACACATGGAATCACCCCTTTAAAGGTGGTGTTATTGGGTTTAATCTGTGACGGGTCTATGCCCATCTTTTTCACTGTATATGAGTAAATCATATTAAGGCTACTTCCTTCGTCCATTAGGACTTTTGTGAGGTGATACCCATCGATAATGGGGTCGAGAACGAGTGCGGCCAAACCCCCGTGATAGGTACTGGTCGGGTGATTGCGCTGGTCAAAAGTAATCGGATATGCTAACCATGGGTTATACTTCGGGGCCACCGGCTCTACAGCGTAGACCTCTCGAAGGGCGCACTTCCTTTCCTTCTTGGGTATATGGGTGGCGTATATCATGTTTACTATCTTCACTTCCGTAGGAAATTTCTTTTGATTTCCACCCATCAGACCCCGAGGTTTACCCTCATCCTTGCTGTGAGGGCTTTTGCTTTGGTCCTTGGGTGGGAGCTTGCCAACCTGCTTAAATACCCAACAATTGCGGTGTGTGTGGTTGGCGGGCTTCTCTTGAGTCCCATGTATTTGGCAAATTTGCTCCATTATCTTTTCCAGCAAAGTTGGTCCACCGTGGTTGCCTTTCAGAGGCTTCTTTCGCTGCCCGGGATGGGAGTTGCGGAAGCCGGCATTAACGGCCATATCATTGGCATCACCGTTATTGTATCGACGCTTGTTCTTATTGCGCTTTGGCTTTCCGTTGTCATCCCGACCTTCAGAGGCTCCGGGATCTTCAAAATTGTGGCTGCGTCTTGCTAGCCAATTATCATCGCCCGCACAAAAGCGGGTCATGAGCGAAGTGAGGGCAGACATAGTCCGAGGTTTGTCCTGGCCTAGCTGGCGGACCAGCCATTTGTCCCGAATATTGTGCCGGAAGGAGGCTATGGCATCAGCGTCTGAATAGTCGATGATTTGGTTGTTCTTAGTCAAGAACCGGTTCCAAAATTACCAAGCAGACTCACCAGGCTTTTGGACGACGTTGCTGAGGTCGGAAGAATCTGGCGGCCGAACATAGGTTCCCTGGAAGTTGGAGCGGAAAGCATCCTCCAGGTCTTCACAACATCCAATGGAGTTTTCGGGGAGGTTGTTTAGCCAATGCCGAGCTGGACCCTTAAGTTTGATGGGAAGGTATTTAATGGCATGGAGGTCATCTCCTCGAGCCATGTGGATGTGGAGGAGGATGTCCTCGATCCATACGGTTGGGTCAGTAGTTCCATCGTACTGTTCGATGTTCATGGGTTTAAACCCCTCTGAGAACTGATGCCGCATCACCTCATCTGTGAAACATGGAGGGTGGGAAGAGCCTCGAACTCGAGCTATGCCATGCCTGTAATCAGCATCTGCTCTAGCTTGGTTGCGTTCCCGGTCTGTTATTTCTCCAGTCTAGCCATGGTCTATACCCATCCCGTCTATCGGGTGAGTATCCTCTGGATCCGTAGATGGATCTTGTACGACCTGCTCTATGATCCAAGTGATCTAGCAGGTCAAATATGTCACTGGGTTCTAGTGGCTCCTTTCCCCGTCTTCGAGGTATTGCCGGTCTATAACCAGTGTCATCAGCCATCCGATCATGCCCGCGAGGAGAGCGATTTGGCCTGTCGTATGGAGTATGCTTTGGAGACGGAGTATCAGTGAACTCGTCGTCGAATTGTGGTAGCAACCTTCTTCGCGGATAACTCTTGGTCTGGTCTGACAGACCAGTACCATGTCCTTCCTTAGCTGAGAGGACTCTTGTCCATCGATCATTTAGATCATCCTGTTCGGCCTTGAGCTGCCGCTCCTTAGCTTTTGGACTGCAAGTTGTCGCTATGAGCTCTTGTCTGAACAATTCTCGATCTTCATTGTTATCAGGGATGTCCATGTCATTGGCTTCCGGGGTATCCTCCTCCTCGACAGGGGAAGGTAATTTTCGTCCTCAGAACCGTTGAAGTCATCGGGGTTGCACTGGTCCTCAGGCATTTCCTGACCCTCTAACGGTGTTCGGGGTTATCAGGGTCACCGCTGTCCTTGGGGGTAACTCCATCCCCAGTGTCGGTAATAGGTTTCCTTCCCTTTTTTCCCTTGGACCGCTTATGCGGCTTTCGGCAACTTGACGGTCCATCATTATTAGGCGTTTTGTCACCATTAGGAGTGTCCACCATGTAGACGTCGTATCTAGAAGTGGCGGCCCATCGCCCGGTGTTACCATGGGTGGGGGCACAGTCATCTTCATCCATGTATTCAGCCTCCTCACACGCATAGTCCAGTATGTCGGTCATATCTTCGATAGTGGCTATCAAGTGGGTTGTGGGTGGGTCAAAAAAATTGTCCTGATTTGCACCATAACTGATCTGAGCATAGATCGGGGTTGGGTCGTTGATGATCTCCATCGACGAGATCCGATCTAGGGCCTCGTCAACCGTGGAGAGCTCGATCGGACCAAACTGTTCGAATCTTCCATCCACTCCCTTCCATCCGCAAAGAATTCACCTTGCAATCCAACATGAACAACAACCCAAATGGCAGGGTTATAAACAAGAAGATGCATTTTCATTTTGTGCTTCCAACTAGGAAAATTAATGCCATCAAAGGACGAACCTCTATGGTGATAGTTTCCCTCACTAGATGCCATACTCTCCTATGTTGTGAAACCAATGTAATGGAGACGAAGATCTGATACCACTTGTAGGATCGAAAGTAGGTCTAGAGGGGGGTGATTAGACTACTTGACCAAATAAAAATCTACCTTTTCCCAATTGTATCTAGAGGGGGGTGATTAGACTACTTGACCAAATAAAAATCTACCTTTTCCCATACTCGATGGGACCAATTTTGTGAATTTGCATAACAGAAAGTTGGCAACCCAAACTCGGTGGCACTGAAGCAGAATCGGTTTCTCCGAAGTGGCTAGGGTTTGGTGAGTCTGTGTCAGGCTGAGAATCGGTGGCACCGAGTGGAAAGTGTTGGTTGCATCGATTTTGGATATTTGGCTTTGGACAGAATTTTGGTGCAAGAGCTTGTGGGTGTACGTGGTGACTATCACGTGTGCACGTATGAGCATTTTGTTCAGCAACAGTACCTTACCGCCCTTTTAATAGTATTGGCTTTCCTATGGACTCAAAGTGATTTGTCACAAAAGTTAAAATGTAGAGTCCTTTTTCTTGAAGCTTTGCCAATCTATTTCGTTGCATCTTGGGGTATTCCACAATCCTGTTTCCAACCCATGATTGAACTTTTCCTGAAACATGCTTAGTGGAAACATTAGTTCAATGACATATATGTTGTTATTAATTACCAAAACCACCAAGGGAGCAAATGTGCTTACAATCTCCCCCCTTTTGGTAATTGATGACAACATATAGATCAAAGCTTCGACATATGATATAATCAATGAATATAATCGCTCCTTTGAGAAGTATGTGATAAGCAAGATCCCCCCCTAAATTTGTGCATTATTTTCAAATTTGCATTTGAATACAAATGCACAATCGATTAGGTACATGGTGCGCTTCTTGCATGTCACATACATCTTGGTGGTGTGCGAGAGTAAGTAAGAGTTAATATCATAGCACAACAAATCAAGCAAAGTGAATGAGCATCTCATAACCATCAAAAGGATAGGAAATAGTAGCAACACACATTAAAAGCATATGATCAAACACAAACAAAGTATAACACATTCAAACCAAAAGACCAAATGTTTTTGAAGAAATAATAAAAACCAAACTCTCTCTCACTCAAAGCCTAAATATCTATATACAACTTATCGCCCTTTGGCAACACGTTACCAAAAAGATCAAAGAGATATAGCTAATCGTCCTTCTGCGGCTGATCTCCTTCGATGATTGATGTCAGAGTCAAGAGAACTGCGTCGGCGAAGTCCTCTGTAGATGTCTTGGATGGAGACGGAGTAGTAACTGGAGGTACGGGAGGAGCTGATGGAGCTGAAGTCACAATAGCTGGTGCAGAGGATGAAGGTCTCGTCTTCGGAGCTGGCACTGTAGGTGTCCTGGCATGTGTCCTAAACTGGGCAGTTGTCCTGACGGGTTCACTATCCTCATCATCATCAGAAGAATCAGACTCTGAAGAGGTGCGACGGATAGGAGCTTCGTCTACTTTCTTCTTGAGCTCGTTCACGGTCTTGGTCAGCCCATCCACCTTGTCATTGAGGCTCTTCACTCTATCCTCAAAGATTTTCACAAGGCTTTCCTGACTATTTGGAATGGTTTTGATGTCCTTCTTCATGTCCATGACAGTAGAGATCAAGAGATCCATCTGCAAGTTCCTGGATCTAGGAACTTGAGCACTATTGGCTCTAGCTGCCTTTGCATGTGCCTCTACCTATGCCCGAGCTACAGCTGATGTGGGATGGTCTGGGTCCATAACAACAACGTTGTCCTCGAAATCTGGCTGTAGGGGCAAGTGGGGTCTGTCCAGAGCAAAGATGTGCTTCTCAATCTTGGAGTTGATGAGCATCTGAATATAGGGTGAATATCAGCATGAGCGCTTCTAATCAGCAGCAACCCTCTTCACAGTCTCCACTATCAAGTCCATCACTCTGAACCTCTGGTGGTGGTCAATCTGAATCAACAAGTTGATGGAGCAGCCTCGGATCATCTTCTCGTCACCTGACTTGGGAACCAAAGTATTCCTCAATATAGTGTTAATGGTGCGGAGACCTGCTTGGAGTATATAGATGGATCCTAGCTTGTGGGACTGAAGCTGTGCCGTAGGAATGTCATTGTACATGTCCTTCAGGGCATTGTGACTTGGCTTGGACTCTGAGTACATGCATATGTCACCATCCTGTGCCTCTGGGACTCCTAAGATGACCCGTTCATCAACTTTAGAATCGTATCTCGTTCCTTCTGTCATCCACACTATCCTACCATCTCCATATAAGTCAGAAGTGCAGTAGAATTGCATGATCATCTTGTCACACCATGCAGCGAACTCTCTACCAACAAACTAATCAATGTTAATGTAGTAGAAGTTGTCTTGGACACACGGGAAGTAGTTCTCATTTGCCTTGATGTACTTCCAGTCCACATATCTCATATCTCTCACAGCTGGACTCTTGTCAAGTAGCACGGTCTCATAAAAATCCCTTTGCTCCTTGGTGTAGAACCTATAGTCCACAACTGTCTTCCTCCTCTAATAGTAAGGATCAATGGATCTCCAGACTCTCAATCCTGCATCCTTCTTCTTCTTCTTCTTCATATCCTCAGTAATTGGATGGCTGGCATTATGCTTTGGAATATGAGGTCTGAGTTTCGTCAAAGCAGATATAACATCATCAACTTCTCTAAAAGTGGATCCCTTGTTCTTTTCAGAAGCTGGGATGTCTCTGGTAGTCCTCTTGGAATTCTCAACAGCAACCTTCTTAGGTATAGACTTGGTGCTCTTGGAGGGACCTAGCTTTGGCATCGCATCTGCCAACAGCTTCTTTTGCTTCTTTTTGGGAGGGGCCTTGACAACATGCTCTTCCTCCTCCTCCTCCTCCTGAGCAGCAACACCAGGAGCCTCCTCAAGAGCCTCAAACATTAAGGTAGGCCTGCCAACAACACAAATGATCCTCTTTATGGCCTTCTTCTCTCCTGCCTTCATAGGCAATGACTTCCTTAGGGGCTCAATGGTCATGGTAGCCCTAGCACTCTCAGGTGCTCTCATAGTCTCTGGGGGTGCATATACCTTGCTGACTACCCTCCTGGAAGAGGTGGCCTGATTTGCTGACTTCTTGGCAACCTTCTTTTGCTTCTTAGCAAGAAGCTCCTATAGGACAAAGTTAGAATCCTCCTCATCTGAATTCAGTCTCTTCCTAGTCCTTATTGCAGTCTTAGGCAACCCATGAGAACTAGGGGTGCCTGGATCTAAAAATGAACTGGACCCAGGGCAAGTGCCTGAACTCATGTCAATGTTCTTCTCCTGCAAGTTCTGGTTGTCCTCAGCATCTGACATACTGACCCTGTGAATGTAGTATAGAAGAGTGGAATAGGATAAGTCATCACAAATGTAGTGTTTTTGAAACACTGAAAAAAAGATTCTCAAGGTTTGCATTCTCTCACATGAAAATCGGTACAACCGAAGCAAAAAAATTGGTGCTATCGAGACTGAATTTCTCTTTAACAGAAACTTGGCACTCCTTTTGGTGAGACCGAAAAGGAGTACTTGGTTTCACCGAGATAGTTCTCAACAACATAGAGGGAAAATCAGTGACACCGATTTTTTTGATTCGGTTCCACCGAGTTTCATCGGGCAGACGACAAACCCTGGAAACTTGATTGTTCGCTATCTAATGGAATTTTCTTATGGACAGATCAATTTCGAACGTTGGCTAGGCGATGAAAAAAATCCCTAATGTGCAAGAATAAAGATTGGAGTGCAGGAGGGGGCCAAATCCATACCCTAACTTGGTGATGGATCCGTGTCACAGCCCTAGAATTTGCTTGAAATTGTTTGCATCAACATCAGCATTTGCATCATGTCATCATGTCTAAATCCAAATTAATTTGAAATGGGGGTGATCAAACCCTAGCACAGATAAAATTCAAATAGGTTAAACTTTAAGATAATTTAGTGAATCCAAAATGCTTTTCAAAAATGTTCCCCCTCTTTGATAAATGCTGGCAACAACATATCAAGGGTGAATTTTATATTAGCAACTATTTTGGCCAATTAAATAAATTAGGGAAGTTTCTGAAAATCACTAATAAAGCATTATAAATATGATAGATGTCCAAAAATGCCCAAACATTTTGTGGAAGTTTGAAATAATCAAACTATTTTTCATAAAAATTGTGGGCATTATTGTGCTAGATACTTTGACCTCACAAAATAAAACAAATGTCAGAAGAAAAAAAATAAAATAAGAAATAAAAAAGGGGGCAAAACCTTACTGGCCCAAGTGGGAAGCCCGTCCCAGCCCACCAGGGGTGGGGAGGTCATCTCCCACCTTCGGCTAGTAGGCAGCCGAGGTGTCGGCCGCGTGCGCGGCGGCCTCCACCTCCTTCTTGCCACGGAGCTGCTTTCCCCTTGCCTTACCCGCACCACAGAGGCCCCGTGGAGCTCCCTCTCTCCGCCTACTGCTCTCCCCCTCTCCCCTGCTCTCTCTTCCGCACCGGATCGAAGCTCCTCGCCGCCGATTTGTTGCGCTGGTAGCCTCCCCGAGCCGTCTGAGCACTCCTGACCCCCTTGTGAGCCCCTTTTGCTCCTCCCCGTGTTTCCCTTCTTCCCCAGCGTGCCCTAGCCAGCTCCCCATCGGACCTGACCTCCGGCCGCCACTCAGCTCGATGCCGGCCTCAACCCCGGTGGCCTCGAGCCCCCCTGTTGCCCTCACTGGATGTGCGTGTGCGTGGGCTACCTTTCGGTGCCCTCAGCGCACCAGATGGCCACCGAAAGCGCAAGTCTGGCAAGCCACCACCGTGTTCTATGGTCGCCGGCGGCTGACCTCCGGCGAGTGACGTGGCGATGTCATTAGGGCTTAATTAGCTGCTAACTAACCCCCTAGCCACTGATAGTGGGCCCTAGTGCCTGTTAGTTAAATAATTAGGTTAATTAACCCCGGTTAAATATCTAGTGTCAATAATGTGTGGACCCCGTACGCCAGGTTTGACCTGGACCAAATCAATCGACCTGCTGACGTCATGATGACGTCAGTCGGACGTAGTAATCAGTTTTTATAATAAAAATATTCAGGAAATTCCAGAAAATGTTTAAAACTTCTAAAAATCATAAAAAATAATCTATAAATCAGATGATAATAATTTATATATGAAAAATGATCAGAAAAATCCAATGAATCTGTTTATGCCATGATCATGCATGTTTGAGAAAGTTAATATCACCAAGTAGGACATTTCATGATTAGGATAATTTAATAAATAGTGTTAGAGTTGGAATTTAGTATAAGTTTGAATTCCACTTCACTTAATATGACTACCTATAGCACTAGGTCAATTCAGTAATTTAACATGCCATTTAATGCATCATGATTGTTGCATCACATTGAATGTGTTCCTTCTTCCTGTTTGTCGTGCTTGTTCCTTCTCGGTAGACGATGGTTCCGACGATGTGAACGATGACACTAATGAAGAGAAGTAATATCTTCAGGACTGTCAGGCAAGCAAACCCCTTGAGCATACTGATATGAACCCGCTCTTTTGCTTTCGCTCTCTTTACTGCATTAGGACAACAACGATTCAACTGTTACATGTCATCGGTAGTTGAACCCATTCCTTTGCATGACCTATCTTTGCCACAGTAAATAGTTGGAACCAGTTAGCATGAGAAGCAACTGCTTGAGCCTTGTTGTGCTTACTCATCCATGCTTACTTACTGTGCCTTCTATGCTTAGAGTCGTGTCGTGTTGGGTCTGATCCATCCGGGTGATGAATCGGAATGGCAGTGTTCATGTCCTACTGTGTGAGAGCTAAGTGTGTGAACACGATTTGGTAAAGGTAGCGATGAGAGGTCATGTAGGAGTACATGACGGGTTGTCTCATTGGGACCGACCTTAAGAACTGAGTTCTGTGTTCGTGATCCAAGATAGTTACTACCACACATTGGGCTCCAGTAACTCGACCCCTCTTGGCTTATTAATCGCCTAGACCTCTGTCCAGGAGTCGCAACTAATTTCTGGTGTTTGTAGGAAAAGTGATGGCGGCCGTGCGTAGCGCTGCCCGACGGGTTGGGCCATGATGCGGTAGATGCACAGTGGCACGGTGTACCAAGTGGCACTCGAACGGTGGGCTTGGGAACTCTGCGCACATCGTTTGAGGCCGTAGCGGAAACTTTGACCGGACTTCCGTGCGGGTTCAGTCTCAAATAGGCGATAAACCTAGACTAGGGTCTTGTGTGGTTGACGGTCGTGGCCGACGCCTATGCCAGTGGTTCCACTTGAAGGTTATCGAGACGCGTGACGTGTATATGGTGATAAGTGGCGAGAGCATGTGTGAAGAAGTAAACCCCTGCAGGGTGAAATAATCTGTTCGAATAACCGCGTCCTCGGATATGGAATACTTGGAGAACTTATGTGGTTCATAAAAAACTTGAAGTGGATACTCTAAAATGCGCAAGATAAGCGTGAGTGCTATGGATGGCCTTCTCGTAGGGAGACGGAAGTGGATCCATAGTGGTGTATTGATTGGAGAATATGTGGACTCGTGTGCGCTATCCCACCTCAAAGATACTACTTCTAGTCGTAGTATAGGTTAGACAAGAGTCAAAGCTGGCTTGCTGCAATAAACTCCACAACCCCCTTCATTGATACTGATGCATATGTAGATAGTTCTGATGTAAGTCTTGCTGAGTACCTTTGTACTCATGTTTTCTTAATTTATGTTTTGCAGAGGAGACGTCAGTCTCACTAGTAGTATTTATGACGTGAAGTTCGATGTTGACCAGATTAGCTTGGGAATCCCAGACAGAGGTCTGGTTCCTTTGGTAGGGTTGTTGTAGCTTTTCAGGCTCCTCTAGCCCCTTTTGTAGATGTCTGTACTCAGACATATTTAAACTTCCGCTTGTTGTTTGATTGCTCTGAATGTTGGGTCATGTGACCCCTATTTGTAACATCTTATTGTGTTGGCTCTTCCGAGCCTTGTAAATAAATGTTATAATGTTGTATGGTTATGTTGTGATGCCATAGTTGTATCTATGCATATCGGGCATGTCGTGCGTATGTGTGACCTGCAACAGTATGTATGGGATCCGACACCTAGTTGTGTGCCTTTAGTAGTACACTTTACAAGGAAATTGCTCTTTGTGCTTCCACCGAGCCTTGGTAGCTTTCTACTACCGAACACATTGATTGACTGGCATGTATCGTTCTTTGCTGTTGCGTCTGTCCCTTTGGGGAAATGTTTCGCAGTGTAATGGAGTCCCTGTAGCCTGCTACGACTCGTCTATGTGTAGTGATGACATTTATGTCCCACGGCGTAATGGAATCCTTGTAGCTTGCTATGACTCGTCTACACACGCTAGAGATCGACACCTGCATTGCTGGGTTACGTATGCCTGTCCCTGTACGGATGTGCCACTTTGGTTATATGACTAGTCACGTCGGCCCGGGTTCTTTGACATTTGAATGCTAGAGACACATTCACATACGTGAGTTAAAAGACGCAAACGGTCCCGACCCAGGTAAGGTGGCAGCCGTGGAGATAATCGTGCGTGAAACCGCAAAGTGATGTGATGTGTTACAGGCTAGATTCTTATGGCTTAGGATCGGGGTCCCGACAATCCGCTATGGCATCAATGATGGAGAAGATTTCGTCAGCGACGATGATTCCTAGCGGCAGAGACGCTGGGGGAGGCAAGGCGATGACCAGGGGCCTTCGAGACGGCAACTTAGGGTTTTGGGGCATGACGATTGAAGATTGAATTTCAAAGTGTCGGGTCCACAACATATATACCCTTTACTGTCAGTGACACTGATTCTAAATTTCCGATGTCATCGAGTTTCTCAACTGTCAGCTGACAGGGAAAGTCGGTGTAACCGAGAATATGGAATCGGTAGTACCGAGATTGAAATCCTGATCAACCCTAGGCATTCGGTGAGACTGAGATTTTTGAGTTGGTTCCACTGAGATGCACTTGGGATGTTTTAATGGTCAGTCCTTTATCGATACGGAACTCCGAGTGCTCCTCACACAGAGATATCGAAAAGTACTTGTTCAAATTTTGTGATGCAACATGAATAGAATATGAGGTGAGAAAGCATAGATAGCTAGAGGAGTGGTCCTAGGCATTCTTGTACATCCAATTGGAAAATGAAAAATCAAAAGCCAAATAGCCACAATTGGATGTCCTCGAATGAGTAAATAAATGCAGACCAACATACTCACACAATAAGATGTCAAATGAAAACCTGCCAAACATGCACAAACACACTAGCATCTCTCAAGCATTTTGGCGATGACGGAGTCATCTACATATGAGTATATTGACTTAGGAGCCAAGTAAGAATACTTGATCAGAGGTCATACTCATCATTTAAGCATAAGTGGGGTTACCACTTTTACATAAAGCATTTAATATTGTCACATACTATGAGATGCTTTGACTCAAGTCTTAGAGTAAAGCTCCCCATTGATGTGACATCCTCTCATAGGAGGGATAAACTAACCTTGGGTTTTGTTGATGAAAACTTCATGTAGGTGAAGTAGTGGTGGATGCTCAAAGTTGATGAAGATCACCATGAATTGGGATCATCCTTGTAGTTTGATTACTCTTCTCACCTACATGGGTTAGTCCCAACACACAAGAGACGAATACAAGGATATCTATGGACATGGAGTGCAAAGGATACATGATGATGTCCATTGATTTGTTGATTACCTTGTCCCTTGCTTACCTTTGCGGGAATGTCTGACTCCTTGAACTATTGCATGATGTTGATGTTGATCGCAACTAGTTCTTGCCAATAATGAATATGAGTGAATTTCATTCGCGGAGTCACCCCTCAAGAACTTCTCTAGTTCTTCCTCTTGGGGACCTACATCAAGTTGATGGGGGATCCTTGGTGTTGAAGTAGAAGTTGTAGAAGTTGAGGGAACCCACTTCACCAAAGCATGGGATTCATCTTCATATGAGTCAATGTCCTCTTGAAGCTTGTTCTTGCCCTTGAGCTTGGGGTCTTGTGGTGGAAGGTCATCTTGAGCTTTTGTTCCCTTGGAGAGAGTATTTTCATACTTCTCCTTTTGAGGAATAAACTTGGGATCGGGGTATTGACCTTCTTCCCATTCAACTCCATTAGTGTTGAAGTAGCCAACACCATGATTCTTCGGTATCCTCCATGCTTGCGTACAATCTCCTCAAATTGTTTGCACCCTTCAAGACTCTTGTAGATACCTTTCTCTATAATATATTTCAAAAATTTATTTTCTTGCTCAAGTGTAACTTGGTAAGAGAAGAGTTAGTGGGATCAATAGAACAACTAGCAGCAATATCAATAGATTTATCATTTTTTATTGCTACTAGTTGAAGAACTTTTTTTTACTTTATTACTAGTTTGCTTAGTCTTAACTTGTGGCATGAATGTAGACAAGAGTAGTCGTTTGCTAGATAAGAGGAAGTCTCCTTTCGAAGAGTGTCATTGATAGCTTTAAGGAACTCATGCTCTTGCTCTAAGTTGATCTTCTCGAAGCGGAGCTTATCATGTGTCCTTTTAAGCTCTGTATGATCATGTAGAGTAGACTCACGAGCTAAGAGTGTTTAGTTCTTGAGTTAGTCATTCTATTTCCAACTTATCATCATTGCACAACTTATCGAGACTAGAGTGATTACTAGCAAGTTCATCTTGACTAACATTACTAGATTAGTCAAATGCAAATCATCTTCAATGAACAAGTCATCCTCATCACTATTGAAATCAAGATACTCGGGGTGTGATACCTTGGGGCCTTTAGCCATGAAGTAACATCCACTCCCTTCATTTGGTGAATCAAATATGTCGTAGGAGTCGGTTGTCACTAGTGCAAGTCTAGAAACACATTCATCTTGACTATAGTCGGAGTTGGAGTGGTAGCTTCTCTCGGAGTGGTTGTCGGAATCGGAGCCAGAAACTCATTCACCAACATGAGCTTGATGTCTTCTTCTTGAGTAGATTTTGATGTACTTGTCCTTCTTCTCCAAGTCCCTACTCCTCCTTGAGGGTCTTCGCTCATAACAATCATCCCTACTCCTTCTCTCTCTTTGAGGTGACTTGTCTCTTGAGCTTCGTCTTCTTGGTGACTCTTCTTTCCTCATGTAAGGAGCGAGTGCACTCATTGGAGTATTGTCTGGGCTTCCCACAATTGTAGCCGTTTTGGTCATGACTTGACGAACACTTCTCTTCATATCTTGAGTTGGAGCTTCGATCTTTCCTTCTATTTTTGTAGAACTTGTTCAATTTTTTGACCATGAGGCTTATCTCTTCATTTGTGACAAGGTTGTTGCTTGAGGTAGCGGGACCATCACTTGTGGCCTTGTAAGCACCACTAGACTTGTGGTGAAGCTCTTCCTTGTCCTTGAGTGTCATGTCATGAGCAACAATCCTTCGAATCACTTCCGTTAGCTTGATATCTTTGTAGTTGGGCACCATTTGGATCAATGTGCATACGGTGTCATATCGATCATCCAACGCTCGAAGTATCTTCTTGATGATGAATTTGCCGGTCATTTCTTCGCTTCCTAAGCCGGCAATCTCATTGGTGATGAGAGCTAGCCTAGAGTACATCTCAATGACTCCTTCACCATCCTTCATCTTGAACTTGTCAAGTTGACTTTGAAGAACAACCAACTTGGATTCTCTCATAGATTCGGTACCTCCATGCATATCAACCAAAGTAACCCAAATCTCTTTTGTATTCTCAAGACGACTGCTTTTGTTGAATTCTTCGAGGCATAGGCAGTTGAAGAGAATGTCACATGCTTGAGAATTGAGTTGCAACATCGACATCTTCATTTCTTCCGCAGTCGCTTCGTGATCCGGTTCCCTTCCATCTACAAAGAATTCACATTGCAATCCAACACGAACAACATCCCAAACTGAGGGGTTATGACCAAGAAGATGCATTTTAATTTTGTGCTTCCAACTAGCAAATTTAGTGCCATCAAAGTACGGACCTCTATGGTGATGGTTTCACTCACTAGACGCCATACTCTCCTAGGTTGTGAAACCAATGCAATGGAGACCAAGCTCTGATACCACTTGTAGGATCAAAAGTAGGTCAAGAGGGGGTGATTAGACTACTTGACCAAATAAAAATCTACTTTTTCTCAATTTTAAGTGTTGGCAGATTTTAGCATTCATAGCAAGTCAAGTACACCCTACACATGCAAGTCTACGAGTATAGGAGCGGAAAGTAAACACAAGCATGTAAGTAAAGGAAGGGTAGGAAGATCAAACGTAATTTGAAGACATGATGATTTTTCCCATGGTTCCAATAGGTGGTGCTATTTTACGTCCGTGTTTATGGAGTCTTCAACCCATGGAGGGTAACGGTTGCGAGAGTCCACTGAGGGCTCTACCCACGGAGGGTTCCACGAAGAAGCAACCTTGACTATACCATGATGGCCTACGTCCACGGAGGACTAGCCTAACTCGGGGTAGATCTTCACGAAGTAGGCAATGTCCTTGCCCTTACAAACTTCTTTGTTCACTCCGCAACATGAAGTAGGAGGCTCCCAAGCGATACCTAACCAATCTAGGAGGCACCACCCTCCAAAAGGTAATAGGATCGATGATGATGATGAAATCCTTGCTCTTGTGCTTCAAGATGATAGACTCCTCAACACACAATCACTCTCTCACATATTTGGCTTTGGTGGAAGAGATTGATTGGGTGGAAATAAACTTGGGGAGGCTAGAGATCAAGATTCATATGGTTGGAATGGAATGGAATGATCTCAACACATGAGTAGGTGGCTCTCTCTCAGAAAATCTGATAGGATAGTTATGGATCTGTTCTGAGTGCTTCTCGTTCGAGTAGGTGGTGGTGGAGGGGTATATATAGGCTTTTCCAAGATATCCAACCATTACACCTAATACGTCAGACTCAGTGACACCAATGTGTAAATCTCGGTGGTACCGAGTTGCCTCAAAGGTAGCAACTTTTGAATCTCGGTGAGACCGATATATAAAACTCAGTTGCACAAATAAGGTGACCAATGGTCAGATTGCCAAATTCGGTGACGCCAATTCAACAAACTCGGTGGGACCGATTTTGTGGATTTTCGTAACACAAAGTTGGCAACCCAAACTCGGTGGCACCAAAGCACAATCAGTTGCACCGAAGTGGCTAGGGTTTGGCTGAGTCTGTCTGAGGCTAAGGATCAATGACACCGAGGGGAAAGTGTTGGTTGCACCGATTTTGGATATTTGACTTTGGACAGATTTTTTGTGGAAGAGCTTGTGGGTGTATGTGGTGACTATCACTTGTGCACGTATGAGCATTTTGTTCACCAACAGTACCTTACCCCCTTTTAATAGTATTGGCTTTTCTATGGACTCAAAGTGATTTCTCACAAAAGTAAAATGTAGAGTCCTTTTGCTTGAAGGTTTGCCAATCTATTTTCTTACATCTTGGGGTATTCCGCAATCCTTTTGCCAACCCAGCATTGAACTTTTCCTAAAACATGCTTAGTGGAAACATTAGATCAATGACATAAATGTTGTTATTAATTACCAAAATCACCAAGTGAGCAAATGTGCTTACACTTGCATACCTTTTAGCATCCTTAGGACTGACAAAACCTTCTGGTTGTATCACCTACAACCTTTCCTCAAGGAAACCGTAAGGAAAAGATGTTTTGACATCGATCTGCCAGATTTCATAATTGAAACATGCAGCAACTACTAACGTAATTCCAACAGACTTTAGCATCGCTACGGGTGAGAAAGTCTCATTGTAGTCAACTCCTTATATTTTTCGAAAACTTATTTGTTACAAGTCGAGCTTTATAAATGGTGACATTCACCATCAACGTCTTCTTCTTAAAGGTCCATTTGTACTCAATGACCTGCCGTTCAACCGGCAAGTCTACCAAAGTCCATGCTCGGTTTTCATACATGGATCATTTCTCGGATTTCATGGCTCCTAGCCATTTGTTGGAATTCGGGCCCACCATCACTTCTTCATAGCTCATAGGTTCACTGTTATCTAACAACATGACCTCCAAGATAGGATTAACGTACCACTCAGGGGACGTACAAGTTCTTGTCGACCTATGTGGTTCGGTAGTAACTTGATATGAAGCTCCGTGATCATCATCATTTGCTTCTTCTTCACTTGGTGTAGGCATTGCAGAAACATCTTTCTGTGTCATGCTAATATCCAAATGAAGTGACGGTTCAAAAACCTCATCAAGTTCTACTTTCCTCCCACTCAATTCTTTTGAGAGAAACTCTTTCTCGAGAAAGGACCCATTTTTTTAGCAACAAACACTTTTCCCTTGGATCTGATATAGCAGGTATACCCAACTGTTTGCTTAGTGTATCCTATGAGGATGCACATTTCCACTTTGGGTTCAAGCTTATCAGACATAAGTGTCGCATTCCCAAACTCTGAGAAATGACATCTTAGGTTTCTGCCAAACCATAATTCATACGGTGTCATCTCAACGGATTTAGATGGTGCCCTATTTAATAGTGAATGTAGTTGTCTCTAATGCATAACCCCATGATAGTGGAAAAATAATAAGAGACATCATAGTACGCACCATATCCAATATAGCACGACTACGATGTTCGGACAAATCATCACACTATGTTGTTCCAGGTGGCGTGAGTTGTGACACAACTTCCACATTGTCTTAAGTTGTATACCAAACTCGTAACTCAGATATTCACCTCCACGATCATATCGTATACATTTTATCTTCTTGTCATGATGATCTCAAACTTCACTCTGAATTTGCTTGAAGTTTTCAAACGTTTCAGACTTGTGTTTCATTAAGTAAATGTACCCATATCTACTCAAATCATCAGTGAAGGTAAGAAAATAACAATATCCACCACATGCTACAACACTCATTGGACCGCATACATCAACTTGTATCATTTCCAATAAGTCACTTTGCCGCTCCATCAAACTGGAAAACGGGGTCTTAGTCCTCTTGCCCAAGAGGCATGGTCCGCATGTCTCAACTGATTCGAAATCGAGGGAGTCCAAAGATCCATAAGTATGGAGTTCCTTCATGCGCTTCACACCAATATGACCTTTAGTGGTAGTTCCACAAGTATGTGTTACTATCATTATTAACTTTGCATCTTCTGGCATCAATATTATGAACATGTGTACTACTATGATCGAGATTCAATAAACCATTCTCATTGGGTGCATGGCCATTGAAGGTATTATTCATGTAAATAGAATAACCATTATTCTCTAACTTAAATGAATAATCATTTTGCAATAAACACAATCTAATCACGTTCATGCTCAACACAAACACTAAATAACATTTATTTAGGTTCATCACTAATCCCGAAGGTAGAGAGAGCATGCGATGGTGATCACATCAACCTTGGAAACACTTCTAACACACATCGTCACCTCAGCCTTAGCTACTCTCCATTTATTCTGTAGCTTTTACTTTGATTTACTAACATTAGCAATCGAACCGGTATCTAATACATAGGTGCTACTAGGAGTACTAGCAAGGTACACATCACTAATATGTATATCAAATATACTTTTGTCGACGTTGCCAACCTTCTTATCTACCAAGTATTTAGGGAGATCTGCTTCAGTAACCGTTTCCCTCATAATAGAAGCACTTAGTATCAGGTTTGGGTTTAACCTTGGGTTTCTTTACTGGGATGGCAACTAGCTGGTCATTCATGAAGTTTCCCTTCTTTCCCTTTCCCTTCTCGAAACTAGTGGTTTTACTAACCAACAACACTTGATGCTCCTTCTTGATTTCTACCTTCGCGGTGTCAATCACCGTGAATAGATCATGGATCAACTTTTCCATCCTTGGCATGTTTATATTTCATCACGAAGCTTTGTAGCTTGGTGACAGTGACTTGGACAACTATATCAATCACTATCTTATCTGGAAGATCAACTCCCACTCGATTCAAGTGATTGTAGCAGCCAGACAATCTGAGCACATGCTCACCGATTGAGCTATTCTCCTTAATCTTGTAGGATAATAATCTTGTTGTAGGTCTCACACCTCTCAACATGGGCACGAGCCTGAAATCTCAATTCCATCTCTTTGAACATCTCATATGCTCCATGACGTTCAAAACGTCTTTGGAGCCTCAATTCTAAGCCGTAGTCATCACAACGTGCCTGTTAGATGTTCACAACATCCACAGATGACGCTAGAGGGGGTGGCGCACCGAGCGGTGCATCAAGTTCATAAGCCTTCTATGCAGCAATGAGGACAATCCTTAGTTTGCGGACCCAATCCACATTTTTGATACCATCATCTTTCAACTCTATTGTCTCTAGGAACATAACAAAAACATAGGGGAGCTACAACACGAGCTATTGGTCTGCAATATAATTTTGCAAAGACAACTTTAGACTATGTTCATGGTAATGAGTTCAATTAATCATATTACTTAAGAACTCCCACTCAAATTGATATCCCTCCAGTCATCTGAGTGCTACATGATCCAAATTCACCAACCCAAGTCCGATCAGCACGTGAGATGAGGTGTTTTCAATGGTGAACCTCCATGTTGATCATATCTACTATATGACTCATGTTCGACCTTTCGGTCTCTTGTGTTCCGAGGCCATGTCTGTACATGCTAGGCTCGTCAAGTTTAACCCGATTGTTCTGCACGTGCAACACTGTCTTGCACCCGTTGTATGTGAACGTAGATTCTATCACACCCGATCATCACGTTGTGTCTTGAAACGACGAACTTCTGCAATAGTGCACACTCGGGGAGAACACAATTTTATCTTGAAATTTTAGTGAGGGATCACCTTACAATGCTATCATTGTCCTATGCAAAATAAGATGTATAAAAGGATTAACATCACATGCAAATCATAAGTGACATGGTATGGCCAAGAACTTGTGCTTTTGACCTCCATCTGCAAAGCACCGGCATGATCTCAATCGTCACCGGCATGACACCATGATCTTGATATCCATCAACATGTCACCATGAGGTTGTCGTGCCAGCTATCGCTTCTACGACTATTGCTAACTCATAGAGATAAGCTAAAGCAAAAACGGCAAAAATAAATTAAAGACAACCCTATGGATCCTACTGATTGCCATACTCATCAACATGCAAGTCATGATATTCTATACAAAACATGATCATCTCATACATCACATATATCTCATCATGTAATTGGCCATATCATATCACAACATACCCTGCAAAAACAAGTTACATGTCCTCTAATTGTTGTTGCATGTTTTACGTGGCTACTATGAGTATCTAGCAAGAACGATTCTTACGTACGCAAAAAGCACAACGGTGATACACAAATTTCTATTTAACCTTCTCAAGGAATGCCTTTGTCGAATACGATCCAACTAGAGTAGGAGAGACATACACCCTCCAACCATCTTTATGCAACAAAGTAACATGTCAGTCGATGGAACTGGTCTCTCGTAAGCATATGAGTAAGGTTGGACCGGGGCGCTTCATCCCACAATACCTTCGCATCAAGAAAGGACCAAGGGAAGAAGCAATCTGAGAATCAACACCCACAAACTCCTTTGTGTTCTACTCGTGATCTCATCTACGCATAGACCTAGCTCTGATACCACTGTTGGGTAAAGTTGCATGGAAAAAAATCCTACGCACACGCAAGATTTATCCATGGTGATGAGCATCTACGAGAGGGAGAGTGGATCTACATATCCTTCGTGATTGATGTAGTCAAACATCTTCACGATCCAAATTGCTAGCTATCCCACAATCCGATCACAATCCGCCCCGCGATCCAATCGCGGTCCTTCCAATCTAGCGCCGAACGGACGACACCTCCACGTTCAGCACACATACAGCGCGATGATGATGTCCACCTCCTTGATCGAGCAAGCGAGGGTGGAGAGGTAGATCAGTTCTCCAGTAGCACAATAGTATGGTGGCAGTGGTGGTGAACTAATCTGGTAGGGCTTTGCCTAGCTTCATCGAACTAATCCGTCGAACTAATCTAGAGGAGAAACGATCTAGAGGAAGAAGTGGGCAGCACGTGGCTATTAGGGTTGGGTGCTCTGCCCTCTATCCCCTCCAATATATCTAGGAGGGAGTGGAGGGGCCGGCGCCCCTAGGATTTCCCCTAGGAGTCGGCTGAAGGAGGAGGTGGAGGAGTCCACCTCCAATCCTACTCCAAGTAGGATTCCAATCCTACATGGAAACCCTTCCCCCACTTGGGTTTTTTTCCTTTTCCCCCACCTTGGCCACATGGGCGCTTAGGGGCTAGCTTGCCCAGCCCACTAAGGGCTGGTGCACCACTCCTAAGGCCCATATGGCCTCCCGGCATGGATGGCCCCTCCCGATGGCCTCCCAACACCGTTGGTACACTATCGGAAATACCCGAAACTTTTCCGATGACCAAAATGAGACTTCCTATATATCAATCTTTACCTCCGGACCATTCTAGAGATCCTCGTGACGTCTGGGATCTCATCCCGGACTCCGAACAACCTTCGTTCACCACCATGCATGACTCAATACTACCGAAACTTCATCGAACGTTAAGTGTGTAGACCTTGCGGGTTCGAGAACTATGTAGACATGACCGAGACACCTCTACTGTCAATAACCAATAGCGCGACTTGGATGCCCATATTGGTTCCGACATATTCTATGAAGATCAGTATCGGTTGAACCTTTATGTCAAGGATTCAGTTAATCCCGTATGTTGTTCCCTTTGTTCTTCGGTATGTTAGTTGCCCGAGATTCGATCATCGGTATCTCTATACCTAGTTCAATCTCGTTACCGACACGTCTCTTTACTCATTCCATAATACAAGATCCCGTGGCTAACTCTTTAGTAACTTTGTTTGCAAGGCTCATTATGATGTTGTATTTCCGAGTGGGCCCTAAGATACCTCTCCGTCACACGGAGTAACAAATCCCACTCTTGATCCATGCGAGCCCAACAGACACCCTCGAAGATACCTGTAGAGCACCTTTATAGTCACCCAGTTACATTGTGACATTTGATACCCACAAGGTACTCCTACGGTGTCAGTGAGTTGCATGATCTCATGGTCATAAGAACAAATTCTTGGCATGCAAAAAACTATAGCAATAAACTGACACGATCATATTCTATGTTTATAGTTTGGGTCTTGTCCATCACATCATTCTCCTAATGATGTGATCCGGTTATCAAATGACATCTCATGTCCATGGCTAGGAAACCTTCACCATATTTGATCAACGAGCTAGTCTATTAGAGGCATACTAGGGACATTGTGTTGTCTATGTATCTACACATGTATCCGAGTTTCCAATCAATACAATTCTAGCATGGATAATAAACGATTATCATGAACAAGGAAATATGATAATAACTAATTTATTATTGCCTCTAGGGAATATTTCCAACACTCTATGAAAAAGTGAAATGGAAACGGGTGCACACCTCTTCTATAGGTGTCTTTTCACCACTCGGCGTTGGAACCTCGTCATCCAAAATTTCAGTCTACATCATCTAAACATTGAGCTCTGGCATCAGGAGAGGTCTGTCATGGAATGGTGGGACAGTCGTACTGACGTGCATAACCCCAATAGAAAAGCCTTCACCTCCCTCATGGTGCTCGTCTCCTAGACGGTTTGGAATGAAAGAAATGCTCATGTTTTCCGCAATAAGAGTGCACCGCCCCCAATTCTTCTAAGAGCTATCATCGACGAGGCTAAACTTTGGGTCACCGCAGGCACAAAAAAAGGGTCTATTATAATCTGTGAGTAATTTTCATGCCGCATTTGGAAGGCTTTGTGACACTCTAAAACTGTTCTCTCTTATTTAATGGATGAGGCAAATCTTATGCCTCTGTTTCCAAAAAATTGCTAGCTTTCACTCCAACGATCAGAAAATCGTTCTACTCCTGAACATGATGTGTGACCGAGAGTTGGAATTCTTGTATGCTTTGTCGTTTCTCGTTGTGGTTACCACAGTTTTGGTCAGTCCACCATAGCCATATTAAGGCAAAAATCTGGAGTTTTTTTTCATCGAGGAGTTGCAAAATTGCCAGAACAACCTCATTCACTGATCTCAACAGGGAGAATTGACTCCGTTCTTCTTCTAGTAGTAGGGCCCTCCATCTCTGTTTTACAAGCTTAGAGCATATCTAGAAGACTTTTTAAATTTGTGACCCTTAAAACAAGATAAGGGTCGACAAAATTGCATTTTAAGGGCCAAAATCAGCGACGGCTGAATAGAGCCCGCAAACCCAAGCGGTCGGATATTCTCTTTTACCGCTCAGGTTTGCAGGCTCTAATCCGCCACTGCCGATTTTGGGGATATTCTCTTTTATTGCTCGGGTTTGTGGGCATTGTTTCACCGTCGTCGATTTCGACCCTGCAAAACGTAAAAGCACACAAATCAATTGACCATAATTTTAAGCAAATAAAACATAAAACTCGAGAATTCAAACATCATCTTGACACCACCACACAGTTTTAACGACATTTGGACATAGTTTTTGCACCACAACCCAAAATACATCACCACACCATCCATCATCACTCAATCATCATCATCATCATCACAAGATGAAATATTGACCGTCACCAATGCCACCACCACTTGCCGAACCACCATGATCACCGAACATTGGCACCACATGACCTGTTCCGGCTTGCCTCCTTCTCTACAAGATCTCCAGCCTTGCCATGTCATGCCATTCTTTGGTGACCTCGTCCATCTCATTTCGGCTCAGCATCACGATCTTGTTCTCCTTTTGAAGGAGTTTGGCCATGATTTTGTCCTCCTCGGCCTTGGCTCTTCTCTCCTCAATGGCGGCCTTGCGGTCGGTATCCTCCTTGAGTAGTTGCCAATTATCTTGCTTCTCTTGAGCCTTCTTCTTGGCCAACTCCTTTTTTGCCTCTAATGTCTTGATCATTAAAAGCTCATTGGACTTGACCATGTGATCTAGCTTGTCCGACAAGCTTGAAGCCTCCACTTCCTTCTTGATCTTGTCCTTGTTCTTGTTTCCATCGGAGTTGTTCTTGTTTCTTGGCCTATTGCCCTCATCATCATCATCATCATCATCATCATCCATCTTGGTGTGGGCTCCTCTCTTTGGTGGGGATTCTTTCCCAATCACCTTCCACTTCTCACTATCTTTGAGAAGTTCCCAACAATACTCTAGTTGAAATGTCTTTTTGCATGAAGCTTCCATGTCCTTGTACCTTTCTTGCGCAATTTTATCCTACAAAATGGAAACAATGTCAAATTTTGCAACCGCGATGAGTTGTACAAAAGATTTACGCTTGGGACATGAAAATGAACTCACGTTGTCAGCTTCAACAACACCACTTGGAGGTGCATTGCGCATTTGCGTCTAGCAAGTAGCCCAACGGCTACATATCGGCTTGATGACATCCCAGTGACCTTGAAGAGAATGAAAGGTGTGTGGCATCCTGTCAGGATACTTTGCCATCATGCCGAAGAATTGATCCTCGATCCTTTGCAAATACCTCTTTGCGGTTTGGTCCGTGCCGATGCACGCATCAAGAGACACCGACTCCCAAGCCTTGATCAAAATTTTGTGTTCCAATGGAGTGTAGTTCTCCAATCTTGTGTTTTTTGCTTGCACTTCTTTGTATACCCCCTTGTCAATCTCCCCCACGCCATCTTCTTCCCTGTGACATTTCACGCCATCATCCATCTCGTTGTAGAAATACAAACTGATCGGTATTTGATCGATGTCGACGGTCTTGTAGTTCAAGATTTGCACGAATTCGGTCATTGCATGATGGATACCGGCGCTACAATTGCACTTGGCATGTCACATACAAGAGGAATGAACTCACATGAAATAAGTATGGGAAATCGAAGAATCATACCTTGCGCCCATTCCTTCGAGCACCTCAAGGGTGGCAGCAGCGCCATCACCGGAAGTGCTTGGGAAAGCTCTTGCTGGAGCAATCAGGGGAGGTGTTGGTGGGGCACATTTCCCCGCGAGCTTCTTGCATTTCACACCGAAAGCCTTCCCCTCCTTCTACGATGGTTGCCGGACCGAATTCGCATTGGAGGCGTCGGGGCGAGCGTGCCTTCACGGCGAAGCCAGTGGGAGCACTGCCCTTGACGATGATGTTACCCTGCCGCTTGTGGGGTGGCGCAGTGTAGCCTTCAATGGGTACCGGCGCGGCATGGCGGCCGACAAGACCTACCGAAGGGGGTGGCGCATGGATTGTATCCTCGGTGATGACTTCCGGCTGAGAGGTTTCCATGCCGGTGAAGCAACGCTAGGGAAGGTGCTCCAGGGCCACCGGAGGGAGAGCGAAGCGGGAAGAGCCACGCGGAAATGTCCCTCCCGCAAAATCCCGCAACTGATAGGAGTCGTGCTCGGGTCAGCCTCCCTCCCTGTGAATGTAAAGGTTGAGGGCGAAGTTTTTCCATGCCCTGAAAAAGATTTTATAGCGCGCTCGCCGATACAGTGTCTGGTCGAGTCATTTTTTCCGCCCAAAACCATAAACGGGCGGTTATTTTGCGTGTCGATGCATTTTAAGGGGCCTTGTAGAGTTGCTCTTACACTTAAAGAATAGGCGCCCACCATCCACAAAAAGGCGTTCACAGACTGCACATCTCGTGTCCGACTCTACACCTCGTCGGCTAATATTCATATACATGGGATGACTATTATGTGCGAGGCACCAGAGGAAATGGTGTACTCTTGGGGGGTAATTAATCTTTAAGACGACCTCAAAAATTGTGGGTTTTTGCTTAGGAGATTCTAACCATCCTTCAACATGTATCCTTGCTTCATTTTTTTTATCATGTTGACATGGACTTTATACGCAGATTTCACGGAAAAGGCCCCTTTGCTATCGTAGTGACAAGACATAAAATCATTTGTGTATTCGCACAAAGGAATGCTCAAGATGACTTGCACATCAGCCGGATTAAAATAGGTCCTTGCGAGTTCCTTGTCCCACATGCCCGTCATTGGATCGATGAGCTCACACACACGTGTAAGGAGACACTGTCCTTGGTGATTTGATGGTCTGCTGGTGTCACCACAAGGAATCCATGGATCTTTTCATGTTTTGACCTTCAAGCCATCCCCAATTCTCCAGGTCAAGCAGGCTTTTAAAACATCCAAACCCTTCAAGATTCTCCTCCATACATAACTCATCCCACTTTTTCGCTCGGCTATAGGTACATTACCGTCCGGAAAATATTTTGCCTGGAGAACTTGGGCACATAGGGATTCCGGGTTCTAAATTAGACGTCATCCTTGCTTTTCCAACATTGCCATATTGAACGAGTGTAAGCACTACTGCAGGATGGTGCTAATGCGACACATCAATCATAGACCCTTCGACGAAACTGTGTGCGGTGCATGCATCACAAACGGTATAGTTCTAGCTCCGTCGCTAATGGCGCGAATGTGTGCAAAGGAGGATCCAATAAATATTATTCAAAAAGTAGTTGTATGTGCGATCTACGATAGACAGTTTGTTCTCACGGAACGTTTGTGATTAGAAAAGTTAACAGAAGCGGTTGCACAGATCCAGATGTGTTCAATAGTGGGCACACAGTTCATTACTTCAAACTGTGTGTGATAATATAGCAGAATATAAATGATTCATTATAACAAGATGTGTGCAATATAGGGCACACAGTTCACTACATAAACTGCGTGCGATGATATAGCAAAACACAAATGATTCAACATCACAAGATGTGTGCGATAGAGGGAAACAGGCCAGTAATCAGAATCATGTGTGAACACAAGAAAAAACACAAATGATTGGTGTTAATAACCTGTGTGTGTTGTGGGAAAATGGTTGCTGGTATACAATTTGTCAGAGATTGATGAAATCATCACCGACGAGTTTCGTAGTTTTGTTCCTGTGTATTGTGATTTGCTCTGTCTGCACAACATCTATGCTGCCTACACAAACGGTTGCACAGATCAAGATGTGTGTGACAAACGGCATATTGTGCGCTCAGATGAAATGTGCGAGCCAAAATAACACAAACAATTGGGCATAACAAAATGTGCCCAGCAAACATGTTAGGAATCTAAATTGTGTGAAACACATAAAATAACACAGACACATAATAACACAGATGATTCGTGGTAATAAGCACCTGATTCAGAAAGGGATAGCAAAAATTATCGTTCGCACTCCTACATAATCGACTAAAGAACATAATAGCGACATTACATATCAGCAAGGTTCAGAAAACAACAAAATGGAAACAGCTACTTGTCATTGTTGTTGCGGGGCTGGCCTGTTGGTTCGCCAATGTAGAAATATCTTCTGCACTCATGCAACATCCTCTATATAGAAGTAGGATCCGCTTTCGGGTTGGGGATGACCATGTTCTTCAATGCTTCATAGGCTTGGACTTTCCTCTGCTCATTCCCCATCACGGTAGCTTCGGTCTCATGGAAAATCCCGTCCACGACGAAATGCATGCGTATGGCCCTCTTACGACAGAGATATTCAAATCGGTCGTAAACAACATAGTCAAGAGTTGCACGCTGTGGTAGAGCGGTAGGAGAATCCAGTAAGGAGGCTGCTGCCCTTACTGAGGCCAAATTCATGCGAGCTGGGAAGGAAACTGTGAACTGGTCGGCGCATGATGTCCTTTGAAAGGCCACAGCCATGCGTTTCGTGTACAGAACCATGCTTGCCTGCAACCGATCTGATGCACCTTCATATCTTCCGCTATTGCACCAAGGCCTCCAGACCCTTAACAGCGCATATCGCCGCCAAGGCCTCCGGACTCTCGACAGCGCGTACCGGCGTCAAGGCCTCCGAACCCTCAGTAGCACGTACCGGCGTCAAGGCCTCCGAACCCTCAGTAGCACGTACTTGCCTCAACTGCGTGCTCCTCCACAACGGGGTCCTCCGCACAGATGACATGTCTAATGTTGAGGATTTTGTGGAGGCGAGGACAATGGGGAGAAGAAGGACATATTTGGGGGGTGCAAGAAGGGGAAGAGACGGTGAAGAGCGAAGAGTGGTGATATTTATTTATGACCCTATACACGATTCCATACAATTTCTATATGTGTTCCGTGTGCGATTATGTGTGCACGGAAAAGAACTCAAAAACTATGAAAATGCTTCACGTGCAAGCACGCGCCAGCCACAGTGGTAAATTATAAAATTCCCAACCCCCTTGGTAGCATCTAGCTATAAATAACAACAACGATGGCCGGTGGCGACGAGTCAATGATCCCATGGCTAGTTGCCACACACACCATCAAACCCCGAATGGTCGATGACGAGATGGAGTTGGGCGATGGCGGAATCGAGGTTGCTTGCGCGATGGACGGCTTCAAGATCGATGTCCATGCCGCTACCCCTCCTGATGATAGCCATAGGAGGTAGGGATCGCGACATGAGCAAGCCAAGAAGTTAGCCAGGGTCATCTTGAAAGCAGTTGGCGATCGCCAGCGAACAATATTGCGGGCTCAGCGTAGAGTGCGCCGAATGGTGTGGGTGGTGGAGCAGGAACCACGATACTGCAAGGAAAACTGTAGTGGCCGCCGCATGAGACGCAAGCTTATGTCCTAGGTGGAGGAGGACGTAGCTCCGGATGCCGGGGGAGGACTTGCGGTCGTTGTTGTAGAATTGGCGATGGTCAGGGTCCCGTCGGCCGCCATCATCGAGGCTGACCCTTCCTCATTCGATCGAGGTGTAGGTCACTGACTTAGCAATCACCCGTCCTCCTGAGCCAAGGAACAACACGATATCGATGGACAATGGCAGCTGTGCGTGCTGGGTCGATGTTAGGGGTAGTAGTACTTTTGTGTGCGCAGTTCATATGTATTATATTGATGTAAAATTAATAGAAAGCTAGTGTTTTGTAAATTACTCAGTAAACTATGCACTGTACCAATTTGAGCATGTAAATGCTCAATTGAATTGCTAATGCCTAATTTTTGCTTGCAGTGTGGACACCATGGTTGCGTTCGTCGGTGGTAGCCGACTGTGGCAGGCGTTGTCGAGCTCGAATATTTGGTCGGGCCGAGGTCAAGAACAAGCAAGTATACACAAATGCTAATGAGGAAGAAGGGGTATGGTTGGGGACTCAGGGTAGAGGGTCCGCATAGGAAACGGTTAGTAAACATGAACCGTGTGTGATTACTCCCATTAAAGAACTTAGTGCATGTACGAACTAAAATCCCAACTACAATATACGGGTGTGAAGGGAGAAGTTTGGATTGTCATTCGATCACGGTGCATCCTATGGCGCGCATGCGCGATCTGTGTGGCTGGTGTTCTGGCCAATCAGAACACACCGCAGAATGGGGCGAATGCACACGACATTCACAAAGTAACTGTTTTCCCAAACAACTCACAAAGTTTCAAGGGAAACCCATATTTCCTTGGTCGTTTATCCATTATTATTTTTCTACTATCAACATACCCACTAGAATGCAACATGTCCAACATTCACATTCCTGCCAGCTCATTTACCTTATTTAGTCTTTTTTGTGTACTTTTCTAGGCATTTACTGCTTATAATTCAAGTTCGAACGTTTTATACATGAAAAGGTGGTCAAAACATATTATCTCGTGTGGTGCCCAGGCATGACCTCAATATTATTCGGAAGAAAATTGAGGAGGTATGGATAAGTTCGTGATAGACACTCTTCATAAACCGAACCATCACCTATGGAGTTTCATGGTTCGGGGAGCGAAATCACCATGGAAGGGGAAACCATATTTCCTCGGTCCTTTCAACTAGATTTCTTATACGATCAACATACCCATTAGAATGCACCATGTCCAGGTTTCACAATTTCCATACCTATTTATCGTATTTAGTCCCTTTTGTGTACTTTCTAGGTCCTTTGGCTTATAATTCAGGTTAGAACGTTCTGTACATGAAAAGGAGTTCAATAAGGACTTGAAATTCGTAATTGTGTCGTTGAATAAGTTTTCATGTATTTTATAGGAAACTAATATAGTTTTAGATGATATGTGTGGGAAGAGGCAACCCGAGATGTGTCGTTTATTTGTTTTGTAACTATAGAAAAAATGGAAAACATGCCTGTAGAACATGTTATCTTGTGTGCTTCCCGGGCATGACCTCAATATGATTCGGTAAAAGATTGAGTAGGTATGGATAATGTCATGATAGACACTCTTCATATACCGGACCATCACCTATGGAGTTTCGTGGTTCGGGAAGCAAAAATCGCCATGTTTTCAAGGGGAACCCATATTTTTCCTTGGTTCTTTAAACTAGAATTGTTTTATACGATCAACATACTCACTAGAATGCACCATGTCCAAATTTCACAATTTTCAGTCTCGTTTATCGAATTTGGTCCCATTATATGTACTTTCTAGGTCTTTTGTGCTTATAATTCAGGTTAGAACATTCTATACATGAAAAGGTGTTAAAAAGGACTGAAAAATTCGTAATTGTGTCGCTAAATAAGTTTTCATGTATTTTATAGGAAACTAATACAATTTTAAAGGATATGCGCGGGAAGAGGCAACCAGAGATGTGTCATTTATTTATTTCGTAGCTCTAGAAAAATGGAAAACATGCTTGAAGAAAATGTTATCTCGTGTGGTGCCCGGGCATGACCTTAATATGATTCGGTAAAAAATTGAGGAGGTATGGATAATGTCGTGATAGACACTCTTCATAAACCGGACCATCACCTAAAGAGTTTCATGGTTCGGGGAGCAAAAATCACCATGTTTTCAAGGGGAACCCATATTATTCCTTGGTCCTTTCAACTAGATTTATTTTATATGATCAACATGCCCACTAGAATGCACCATGTCCAAATTTCACAATTTTTAGGCTCATTTATCATATTTGGTATCTTTTGTGTACTTTCTAGGTCCCTTGTGCTTATAATTCAGGCTAGAACATTTTGTACATGAAAAGGCATTCAAAAAGGACTAGAAAATTCGTAATTGTGTCGTTGAATAAGTTTTCATGTATTTTATAGGAAACTAATACAAGTTTAAAGAATGTATATGTGTGGAAGAGGCAACCAGAGATGTGTCGTTTATTTAGTTTGTAACTCTAGAAAAATGGAAAACATGTTTGAAGAACATGTCACCTCGTGTGGTGCCCGGGCATGACCTCAATATGATTCAATTTTTTTTGAGGAGGTATGGACAATGTTGTGATAGACACTCTTCATAAACCAGACCATCACCTATGGAGTTTCATGTTTCGGGGAGCAAAAATCGCCATGTTTTTAAGGGGAACCCATATTTTTTCCTTGGTCCTTTCAACTAGATTTATTTTATATGACCAACATGCCAACCAGAATGCACAATGTCCAGATTTCACAATTTTTAGGCTGGTTTATCATATTTGGTCCCGTTTGTGTACTTTCTAGGCCCTTTGTGCTTATTATTCAGGTTAAAACGTTCTGTACATGAAAAGGCGATAAAAAAGGACTCAAAAATTCATAATTGTGTCATTGGATGAGATTTCATGTATTTTATAGGAAATTAATACAATTTTAAAGGATATGTGTGGGAAGAGTCAACCAGAGATGTGTCATTTATTTATTTTGTAACTCTAGAAAATGGAAAACATGCTTGAAGAACATGTTATCTTGTGTGGTGCCCGGACATGACCTTAATATGATTCGGTAAGCAATGGAGGAGGTATGGATAATTTCGTGATAGACACTCTTCATAAACCAGGCCATCACCTATGGAGTTTCATGGTTCGAGGAGAGAAAATCGCCATGTTTTCAAGGGAAACCCATATTTCCTTGGTCCTTTCAACTTGATTCATTTTCTACAATCAACATACCCACTAGAATACACCATGTCCAAATTTCACAATTTTCAGGCTCGTTTATCGTATTTAGTCTTTTTGTGTATTTTCTAGGACTTTTGTGTTTATAATACATCTTTAATGGTAAACGTTTTCTTACAAAAAACTGTTTGCGAAGCATCCAATGGCATGAGAGAGAGAGAGGAAGAGGGAAGACTTGAATTTTTTTTCGACGTGGGATCACCATTTTTCTCTTTTCTCACACATGGGTATTTGAGGCACTTCGTCTGCATTGTGTATTTCCCCCTGTAAGGTTCGAGTTTCATCGCCAAATTTTCAATAGGCGCGCGATTTCAGTAGTTATTTATCCCACCCCATGTCCACCCAATCACATTCCCCCCATCCAAACCGCTCCCCTCCCCCGCTCTAAATGTAGCCCTAATCGCCGCTGCCTCCACAACCAAATCTACATTATGCATCAGTCCTACTCGTCGATCTAGTTAGGTAACCTCCGATCTCCATCACCACCCGCCCCAATAGGTTAGACGGAGCATGCAAACCACCCTCATGCCTCCACATCCCCATCCCATATCGCCAAGCATCCCCGCGTAAGACCAACCACATATCACGTGGAGGTCGAGGAGCTGGTCATGGCGGTCAATGACGTGATGAATTCTATGCTTGCCGACTCGGAGGAACACCTCGCCGCTAACGCCGCCAACTTTGTGCGGGCTCTGGCCTTGATGGAATCCCTAAGCAACTACCCCCCAGAGTTACCAGGTATGAACTGTCCAGTTCATTTTTACGAATACCAGTATAGCAATGTCTAACCATGTCAATTTCAGTTTCAATGGTTCACGTTTAAATTGTCATGTTAGGTTGTCTATACTCTATAGTCAACATGTCCGTTGTTCATTTCAGTTATGTGAAGTGAGTTTTCAAGTATGAATAGTCTAGTTCAATTTTTCCAATACCAGTTACAGACTTACAATACCTATGCTAGGTTGCTGTTAAGCCTGTTGTAGTGAATAGTTATATACAATATTTACGCTGTCCATTTGGTGTCGTGCTACTCTTCGCAAAGAAGATATCACTGGAGATGATGTCCTTCAATTACCATTAGATATTTTTGGTGCATGTTAACCCCATTGTAGTTGACATGCCTTTCCTTGTACTTACACAGTTTCATAATGCACGACGATGTTGTTTACTGCCGAGGTTAGTCACATCCCAATATCTTCTAGTATTTTACATCATTTGTTCAGTTGCAGTTTAGCTTTTAATATTTAGTTGTTTCTTGTAGGTACATATGTTAGCGGTACTGATCTACGCTGCGACCAGCAGGAACACCTAGCCACCGACTTTGTGTGGGCTCTGGCCGAGTTAAAGTACTCCAGCAACTACCCCTCTGGATTTACCAAGTATGAAGTGGCTCGTGATGTTTAACTGTGTCAATTTTTATGTTTCACTGGTACAAGTTTTAATGACTTGTTAGGTTGTCTGAACTCTGAAGTTAACACATCCAGTTTAATTTCACCAATATCCGTCCCTTTGTTACCACGCTACTCCCCGTAATGAAAATATCACCAGAGATATTGTCGTTTAGTTAACATTTGCTAGTTTTGGTGGTTGTTAAACCTTTTGTATTTAACATGCCTTTGTATGTGATTATGTAGGGCTAGAATGTGCGATGTTGTTGTTTACCATTGAGTTTAGTGACCTCCAATTTTCTTATAATATTTTACATAATTTGTGCAATTGCAGCTTATGTTCTAACATTTATTTGTTGCTTGTAGGTACATATATCAGCGGTACTGATTCACGCTTTGACCCCCTTTGCATATGGGGCAACGAGATAAACATTAACAAGCATCAAGTGAGGAAACTAAGAAAAAATGTTAGGCAGAAGAGACATCTGATTGGAATTAAACTATTTATTTATACTTTATCCAAGACATCAGTGAACTTTAGGATGGTAAGTAATCTGTTGCCTTCTTTTCCAGTCCAGAACAAGTTACTCTATTAGACATGAATACCCAAAGGTTGTCTCTTTTCGGTGGTTTCCGAATGAATTTACTCAAGATTACCTAGCAAACTACCTAACCAATGTGGAGGCAATGAAGGTTATAGTATATAATTCATGCTACCATGAGAACAGTCTAGAAGTCTTCCTGAAGGCAGTGAAGGATGGACGGGCGATCATCGCAAGGGGTTGGACAAAATTTGTGTGCACCTTTGACATGGAGGAGGGCACATTATGGGTATTCTGCTTCTTGAACACCATCGATAGCCAAAATCATTTGCAATTCTCTCTTCATCTTTACCACCTCTAGTATTATATATTATGGTTCATCATATTTAATCTTCTACCGAACTATGTAACCATGGAACATGTATTGAGTTGTTGATTTATGCATTGGCTGTTGAACCATTGTAATTAGGGTATTTATTGATGGATGTGAAATCCACATTACATAATTAAAAATTAAAAAATTCCAATTCTAATAATAAATTAACAAAAATAAGATATTAGGTAATAAATTACAATGCACACAGCTAGAACGATTAAACCGTGTGCGATGGTGTCATATGTCACACACGATTGTTTGAATAATAGTGTGTGTGATTATAAGCTTTACATGACATGGTCGCATTTGCGCATGTGGGATGCGTGCACAATCACACACGCGTTTGCATGCCATAACTGTGTGCGCTTGTTGTTAATAGCACAAACGGTTATGAACCTGCGTGCATGTGTATTGTAGGATGATAAGGAGCCGGTTGACATACGTTTCGCGTGTGCCATCCGAATAAGTATCGCAGGCGAATATATCAGTGCCATCGTCTCGGATGTGTGCTTGACCACAAACATAACATCAAAGTGTGGTGTGTGGGATAGGCTACGACTTCGCATACATTTACGTTAGGTGAATAATCAACACGCGCTCGCACGATCGTAGACGATTTTTCGGTGTCGTGTGGGATGACCCACCCCTATCGCCCACACATACAACGCGATGGTTCGGAAGTACGTCATGGAAATGGGTTGAAAACCATTTGTATAGCACCTAGCGGTACGAGTGAAGTCACGAAACCCCAGACCTCCTTCCTTTTTAGGGACCTTCATTTTTCTATCCGACTCAATGCATCATGTTGCCATCGATCTATTTATTCCACCAATAATCACAAATAAGCTGACTAATCCCATCTCATAGGGGTTTTGTGAGATCAAAACACGTCATCGCATATGTTGGTATCTCCTGGGCAGTGACCTTTACATAAACCTCCTATCCCACCCAAGAGAGTAGCCAATGCAGACCCCCATGGAGTCATCCCACAATTCGGTCCCTTATGTATGCAAAACATTCTTTCTTTGATTTCCCAACATAGAATGGCAGTCCGAGATACTTTGCTCCCGTGGTATCCGATCCAAGCTATAGTTCCTATAGGATTAGGTTCTTAAAGCTTTGGATTGCATTAGCACTGAACATAACCGACGACTTTCTCGATTTATCACTTGGCCCGAACACTCTTCATAAGTCTGGAGAATGGCATTTATTGTTTGCACACTTTGCAGGCTATCCTCAACAACTAATAGGGAGTCATTCGTTAAAATAAGATGTTTGGCGCACAAAGCATTTGGAGCTAGATCGATGCCTTCGATTCTATTTTCTTCATCGGCCTTGTTAAGCATAGCCGAGAGACCTTCTGCACATAAAAGGAAAAGGTAAGGAGAAATGGGGTCGCCTTGCCTCAAACCCCTTCCAGGTATGACCACATCAGATATGTTACCATTGACATTAAAATGATATGAGACAGTATATACACACTTCATAACCAGCTTCACAAATTCCTTCACAAAACCGAATTGTCTCGGGATCCCCTCAAAAAAAGGCCACTCAACACGATCACAAGCCTTGTTCATATCCAACTTAAGTGCCATGTACACATCTTTACCTTTACGCTCCCTCTTCATAAAATGTGTCATCTCATATGCCAGTATGGTATTATATGAAATCAAACGTCCTAGTACTAAGGCACTCTGGTTTATTGAAATGATATCATCTAGAATCAATTTAAGCATGTCATGAGGACCTTGGACACAAGCTTATACACCATGTTGAAGAGGCTAATAGGGCATAGATCTTTAATCCTATCTGGGTTCCGAACCATTGGGATGAGTACTACAATTGTTTCATTCCATCCCTCGAGTATACTGTTGATAAGTCTCCAACATATCTATATATTTTAATAGTTCCATGCTATTGTATTATCAATCTTGGATGCTTTATATGCATTTATATGTTGTTTTATATCATTTTGGGGAATTAAACTATTAACCCAGTGCCAAGTGCTAGTTTTTATTTTCTGTGTGTTTTTGGGTTTTCAAGAAACCAGTACCAAATGGAGTAGAAATGCTACAAAACTTTTTGATGATTTTTATGGACCAAAATAAGACATGGAAGCTTCGTACGGGGACCAGGCGACAAGGTAACAGGGCGCGCCCAAGGGTGTAGGGTCGAAAGTAGGTCTAGAGGGGGGGTGATTAGACTACTTGACCAAATAAAACTATGCTTTTTCCCAATTTTAATTCTTGGCAAGTTTTAGCATTCATAGCATGTCAAGTAAACACATTGCACATGTAAGTAAATAGAGGGTAAGGAAAGCAAACACAAGTGATGACACGAAGATTTTTCCCGTGGTTCCAATAGGTGGTGCTATCGTACGTCCATGTTCATGGAGTCTTCAACCCACGGAGGTAACAGTCACAAGAGTCCACGGAGAGCTCTACCCTCGGAGGGTTCCACGAAGAAGCAACCTTGACTATACCATGACAGCTTCCGTCCATGAAGGACTAGCCTCACTATGGGTAGATCTTCACAAAGTAGGCGATCTCGTTGCCGTTACAAACTTCTTGGTTCAATCCACAACACAAAGTATGAGGCTCCCAAGCGACACCTAACCAATCTAGGAGGCACCACCCTCCAAAAGGTAATAGGCTTGGTAATGACGATGAACTGCTTGCTCTTGTGCTTCAAGATAATAGACTCCTCAACACACAATCACTCTCTCACATATTTGGCTTGGTGGAAGAGATGGGATTGGTGGAAAGCAACTTCGAGAGGCTAGAAATCAAGATCCATATGGTTGGAGTGGAAGATCTTGACCTCAACACAAGGGTAGGTGGTTCTCTCTTAGAAAACTGATGGGATATGTATGGAATAGTTCTGAGTGCTTCTCTTTCAAGTCCGTGGTGGTGGAGGCGTATATATAGGCATCCCCAAAAATCCAACCGTTAAACACAAAATGACCAACTCCGTGACACCGATGTGTTAATCTCGGTGGTACCGAAGTGACCAAAAGCTGGCAACTTTTGAATCTCGGTGAGACCGGTATAGGAATCTCAGTTGCAGCGACAAGGTGACCAACGGTCAGAATTGCCAAACTCGGTGACGCCGATTCAACATTCTCGGACAGACCGAAAATGTGAACTTGCGTAACAAAAACTTGGCATCCCAACTCGATGGCACCGAAAGAAGTGACGGCTGCACCAAAGGGTTAGGGTTTGGCTGAGTTTTTCTAGGGTTTGGAATCGGTGGAACCGGGATAGGAATGTTGGTTGCACCGATTTTGAATGTTTGGCTATAGACAGACTTTGGTGGGAGAGCTTGTGGATGTTTTTGGTGACTATCACTTGTGCACGTATGAGCATTTTTTTCACCAACAAAACCTTACCCCATTTTAATAGTACTGGCTTTCCTATGGACTCAAAGTGATTTCTAACAAATGTAAAATGGAGAGTCCTCTTGCTTGAAGCTTGGCCAACCTCTTTCCATGCATGTTGGGGTAATTCCACAATCTCCATAATCCTTTTGCCATCCCTAGCTTGAACTTTTCCTGAAATATACTTGGTGGAAACATTAATTCAATGACTTATATGTTGTTATTAATTACCAAAACCACCAAGGGAGCAAATGTGCTTTCAATCTCCCACCTTTTGGTAATTGATGACAACATATAGATCAAAGCTTCGACAAACATATAATCAATGAATATAATCGTCGCTTTGAGAAGTATGTGATAAGCAAGAGCTCCCCCTAAATTTGTGCATTACTTTAAATTGGTGTTTGAATGCAAATGCACAATCAATTAGGTACATGGGTCGCTTCTCACATGTCACATACAACTTGGTGGTGTGCGAGAATAATTAGAATGAGCATCATAACACAACACAATCAAGCAAACATGAATGATCATCACATAAGCATTGAGATGATAGGAAATAGTAGCATCACACATTAAAGTGTATGATCAAACATCATCAAACGTGTATCACAAGCAACCAAAAGAGTATCACAGAAACCAAAAGACAATTATTTTTTAAAAGCAACAAACATCAAATGCTCTCTCACTCAAAGCCTAAGGATCTAGATACACTTCTCCCCCTTTGGCAACAAGTTACCAAAAAGTTCAAAGGAATATAACTAAGAGTTCTTGGACTAGTCATGGATGGAGCTGGAGTGGATACTGGAGGAACTGGGGCTGATGGAGCAGGAGCTGAGGTGACAGTAGCAGGAGCTGATGAAGAGGGCCTCAAGTCTGGAGCAGGCACTGTGGCTGATCTAGCCTGAATACTGAACTGTGTGATCGGCCGGAGAGGTGATCCATCCTCCTCCTCCTCATCATCATCATCTAAATAAGTGGAAGAAACCCGAGGGATGTGCACCGAGTCAACTTCTTAAGCTCTATGACTGTCTTAGTCACCTTGTCCACCTTATCATTGAAAGTCTTGATCGTTGTTTCAAAGATCCTCACAAGACACTTCTGGTTGTCCAGAATCACCTTAATGTCCTTCTGCATGTTCTAAACTTATGAAATCAATAGATCCATTTGCTCATTTCGGGATCTAGGGACTTGAGCACTAGTAGCTCGAGCTGCCTCTGCCTCTACCTGAGCTGCAGCTGAAATGGGATGATCTGGGTCCATCACCACGATGTTATCCTCGAGATCTGGCTATAGGGGCAAATGGGAACTGTCAAAAGCAAATATGTGCTTCTCAATCTGAGAGTTGATAAGCATCTGGATATAGGATGTGTAGCAGCAGGAGCGCTTCTGATCAGCAGCAACCTTCTTAATTGTCTCAACAATTAAGTCCATGACTCTGATCCTCGTCTGACTGTCATGGTGGATCAACATGTTGATGGAGTAGCCTCGGATCATCTTTTCATCTCCTGACTTGGGCATCAAGGTGTGCCTCAGAATGGTGTTCATGGTGCGGAGGCCAGCTTGAAGATAGTAGATGGATCCTAGCTTGTGAGATTGCACTTTGTCTGTAGGGATAGGAGTCTACATATCCTTCATGGCATTGTGGCTCGCCTTGGATTCTGAGTATACATTCAAGTCACCATCCCGAACCTCTGGAACTCCTAGAAGTGCAGCCCATTCATCAACAGTGGATTCAAATCTGGCTCCTTCAGTCATCCATACAATCCTACCATCTCCACAGAAGTGTGTAGTGGAGTAGAATTGCATGATCATCTCATCATTCCATGCAGTAAGCTCTCTTCCAACAAATTCATCCAGACCAATGAAGTGGAAATTGTCTTGGATACTTGGAAAGTAGTCCTGATTCTCCTTAATGAATTTCCAATCAACATATCTCATATCACTGACTACTGGGCTCTTATCTAGCAGCACTTTCTCATAGAAGTCTTGCTGCTCCTTGGCATAGAACCTGTAGTCAACATCACTCTTCTTCCTTTGGGCATATGGATCAACAACTCTCCATGCCCTCAAACCTGAGTCTTTCCTTGCATCCTGCGTTAATCCCACAATATCCACAATCCTTTTGCCATTCCTATCATTAAACTTTTCTTGAAATATACTTGGTGGAAATATTAGTTCAATGACTTATATGTTGTTATTAATTACCAAAACCACCAAGGGAGCAATTGTGCTTTCAATCTCCCCCTTTTTGGTAATTGATGACAATATATAGATCAAAGCTTCGACAAAGATATAATCAATGAATATAATCATCGCTTTGAGAAGTATGTGATAAGCAAGAGCTCCCCCTAAATTTGTGCATTATTTAAATTTGCATTTGAATGCAAATGCACAATCGATTAGGTACATGGGTCACTTCTTACATGTCACATACCACTTGGTGGTGTGCGAGAATAATTAGAATGAACATCATAGCACAACACAATCGACCAAAGATGAATGATCATAACAAAAGCATTAAGATGATAAGAAATAGTAGCATCACACATTAAAGCGTATGATCAAACATCATCAAACGTGTATCACAAGCAAAACAAAAGAGTATCGCAGCAACCAAAAGCAATTGTTTTTGAAAAAGAAAGAAACACCAAACACTCTCTCACTCGAAGCCTAAAGATCTACATACACTTCTCCCTCTTTGGCAACAAGTTACCAAAAATTTCAAAGGCATATATCTAAGTGTTCTTAGGCTGATGTCCTCCGGTTGTTGATGAAGGAGTTGAGAGAACAATGTCAACAAAGATCTCAGCAGATGTTGTGGCTGGAGCTGGAGTGGATACTGGAGGAACTGGAGATGATGGAGCAGGAGCTGTGCTGACAGTAGCATGAGCTGATGAAGAGGGCCTCAAGTTTGGAGCAGGCACTGTGGCTGATCTAGCCTGAGTAGTGAACTGTGTGCTCGGCCTAAGAGGTGATCCATCCTCCTCATCCTCCTCCTCCTCCTCCTCCTCCTCCTCATCATCATCATCATCATCTGAAGAAGTATAAGAAACCTGAGGGATGTGCACTCAGTAAACTTCCTTCTGAAGCTCTACGACTGTCTTAGTCACCTTGTCCACCTTATCATTGAGAGTCTTGATCCTTGCTTCAAATATCCTCACAAGACTGTTCTGGTTGTCTAGAATCCCCTTAATATCCTTCTGCCTGCCCTGAACTACTGAGATCAAAAGATCCATTTGCTCATTTCGGGATCTAGGGACTTGAGCACTAGTGGCTCGAACTGCCTTTGCCTATGCGTGAGCTATAGCAGATGTGGGATGATGTGGGTTCATCACCACGATGTTGTCCTCAACCTCCGGCTATAGGGGCAAATGTGGACGATCTAGAGAAAATGTGTGATTTCCAATTGGGAGTTAATAAGCATCTGGATGTAGGGTGCATAGCCGCAAGAGCGCTTTTGATCAGCAGGAACCCTCTTAATTGTCTCACCAATTAAGTCCATAACTCTAATCCTGGTGTGACCGTCAAGATGGATCCGCATGTTGATGGAGTAGCCTCGGATCATCTTGTCATCTCCTGACTTGGGCATCAATGTATGCCTCAGAATACTGTTCATGGTATGGAGGCCAGCTTGTAGATAGTAGATGGATCCTAGCTTGTGAGATTGCACTATGTCTACACGGATAGGAGTATACATATCCTTCATGGAATTGTGGCTTGCCTTGGATTCTGAATATACATCCAAATCACCATCCTGAACCTCTGGAACTCCTAGAAGTGCAGCCCACTCATCAACAATAGATTCATACCTTGCTCCTTAATTCATCCATACAATCCTACCATCTCCGTAGAAATGTGTAGTGGAGTAGACTTGCATGATGATCTCATCGTTCCATGCAATGAGCTCTCTTCCAACAAACTCATCCAGACCAATGTAGTGGAAATTATCTTGGACACTTGGAAAGTAGTCCTCATTCTCCCTAATGAATTTCCAGTCAACATATCTCATATCACTGACAGCTGGGCTCTTGTCTAGCAGCACTGTCTCACAAAAGTCTTGCTGCTCTCTAGTGTAGAATCTGTAGTCCACAATAGTCTTCTTCCTCTAGGTATATGGATCTATAGCTCTCCATGCCCTCAATCCCGAGTCTTTCCTCTTCTTCATATCTTTGGCAACTAGGTGGCTGACATCATGTACTAGAAGATGTGGTCTAAGTTTCATCAAGGTTGTCAAGTCATCATCATGCTCAGCTTTGGAAGCAGTTCCCTTGTTCTTTTGAGAAGCTAGAATATTTCTGGTAGTCCTCTTGGACTTCTATGCAGCAGCTTTCTTGGGTGCAGACTTAGTGCTCTTGGATGTACCAGTCTTTGGCATAGCATCACCTAGAAGTTTCTTGGCCTTCTTCTTGGGAGGAGCCTTCTCAAGATGTTCTTCCTCCTCTGCCTCAGCAGCACAACTAGTAGCCTCATCTGGATCTTCATACATGGATGTAGGCTTGCCAATCACATGAATAATCCTCTTTTTGGCTTTCTTCTCCCCTGCCTTCTTAGGCATAGACTCCCAAGGGACCTCAATAGACATTGTTGCCCAAGCACTGTCATGTTCTTTGAAAGTTTTAGCAGGTGCATAAATTTTGTGGACCACCCTCTTGGAAGAGGTGGCCTTAGTAGCAGACTTTTTAGCAGCCTTGGGCTGCCCATGGGAGCTGGCAGTGCCTGGATCTGCAAATGAACTAGGCTCTGGGCTTGTGCCTGAACTCATGTCAACACCCTGCTCTGGCAAATTCTGTTGTCCTCGGCATTTGACATACTAACCGTGTGAATAGAGTATAGAAGAGGAGAATAAGATGAGTCATCACAAAATGAGGCTGGTTTTTGAAAGTTTAAACAATAGATTTTCAATGTTTTGCATTCTATCAGATGAAAATCGGTACAACCAAAGCAAAATTATCGGAGCTATCGAGAAAGACTTCCTCCTTATCCGAAACATGGCACCCCTTTAGGTGAGACCGAAAGGTGCACTCGGTTTCACCGAGAAAGTTCTCAGTACCCCAGATGTCCAAATCGGTGACATCGATTTGCCTGCTTCGGTTTCATCGAGATCCATCGGGTAGACGACAAAACCCTAAAATTCCATGGTTCTCTAATCTACGGGATTCCTTTTGTGGATAGAAAGACGTGCAATAGGTGGCTCATAGAGAAAAACAAATCCAATGTGCAAGAATCAGACGGTGAGCGCAGAGGAGGCCGAATCCATACCCTAACTCAACGACGGATCCGCTTCGGCGCCGATGATGGAGAGGATTGAGTCGACGGCGGCGATTCCCAACGGCGAAGGAGCGCAGGAGGATAAGGGCGATGACCAGGGGTGCTTTTGCGGTAGCTTAAGGCTTGGGGCATGACGATTCGACGAATGAAATTTCGAACCGTCGGGTCCAAAGATTATATACCCTTCACTGTCGGTGACACCGATTCTAAATTCTCGGTGTCACCGAGTGCCTCAACTATCTGCTGACAGGGACACTCGGTGTAACCGAGAATATGGAATTGGTCTTACCGAGGCAACAAATCCAGATCAACCCTAGGCATTTGGTGAGACCAAGATTTTTGGGTTGGTTCCACCGAGATGCACTTGGGAGGTTTTAATGGTCAATCCTTGTCGATATGGAACTCCGAGTGCTCCACACACAGAGGGATTGAAAAGCACTTGTTCAAATTTTGTGATGCAGCATGAATAGAGTATGAGGTGAGAAAGCATACATAGCTAAAGAGTGGTCCTAGGAATTCTTCTCGATCCAATTGGCAAAAGATAAATCAAAGACCAAATAGCAACAATTGGATGTCCTTGAATGAGAAAATAAATGCAGACCAACATTCTCACTCAATAAGATGTTAAATGAAATCATGACAAACATGCACAAACACTCTAGCATCTAACAAACACTTGGGCGATGACGAATCATCTATATATGAGTATTTTGACTTAGGAGCCAAGTAAAAATACTTGATCATGGGTCATACTCATCATTTAAGAAAAAGTGGGGTTACCACTTATACATAAAGTATTTAATGTTGTCACATACTAAGATATGCTTTGACTCAAGTCTTAGAGTAAATCTCCCCCTTGATGTGACATCCCCCCATAAGAGGGATAAACTAACCTTGGGTTTTGTCGATGAAGACTTCATGTTGGTGAGGTAGTGGTGGATGCTCAAAGTTGATGAAGATCACCAAGAGTTGGGAGCATCCTTGTTGTTTCCTTACTCTTCTCACCTACATGGGTTAGTCCCAACACACAAGAGAAAAATACAATGATATCTACGAACATGGAGTGCAAAGCATGTGTGATGATGTCCGTTGATTTGTTGATTACCTTGTCCCTTGCTTACCTTTGAGGTAATGTGTGACTCCTTGATCTATTGCATAGGGTTGATGTTGATTGCAAACAGATCTTGCCAATAATGAATGTGAGTGAATTTCATTGGCGGAGTCACCCCTCAAGAACTTTATAGTTCTTCTTCTTGGGGACCCATATCAAGTTGATGGGGATCCTTAGTGTTGTAGTAGCCTTTGTAGACACTGAGCTTGAAGTAGCCTTGGGAACCCACTTCACCAAAGCTTGGTATTGATCTTTGCATGAGTCAATGTTCTCTTGAAGCTTGTTCTTGCCCTTGAGCATGTGGTCTTGTGGTGGAAGGTCATCTTGAGTGTTTGTTCCCTTGGGGAGAGTATTTTCATACTTCTCCTTTTGAGGAACAAAATTGGGATTGGGATATTGACCTTCTTCCCATTCAACTCCATTAGCATTGAAGTAGCCAACACCACGATTCTTCTGGTACCCTCCATGCTTGCGTACAATCTCATCAAATTGTTTGCATACTTCAAGACTCTTGTAGATACCTTTCTCTATAATTCCTTTCAATAAAGAATTTTCTTGCTCAAGTGTAACTTGGCTAAGAGAATCATCATTTGTGGACTCAATAGAACTACTAGGAGCAACATCATTGGGTTTAGCATTTTTATTGTTGCTACTAGTTGAAGAACCTTTCTCTCCTTTGTTACTGGCTTGCTTAGAATTAACTTGTGGCATGAATGTAGATAAGATAAGTTGTGTGGCTAGATAAGAGGAAGTCTTCCTTCGGAAATCGTCATTGATAGCATTAAGGAACTCATGCTCTTGCTCCAAATTAACCTTTTCAAAGCGTAGCTTCTCATGTGTCCTTACAAGATCTCTATGATCTTGTAGAGTTAGCTCATGAGCTAACTTAAGAGTTTTTAGTTCTTGACTTAGTCATTCTATTTCCAAATTATCATCATCACACGACTTATCTACACTAGAGTGAGTACTAGCAAGTTCATTTTGACTATCATTACTAGTTTTGTCACATAGCAAGTCATCATCACAAAGCAAATCATCTTCATCACTATCGAAATCAAGATATTTGGGGTGTGGTAGCTTGGTGCCTTTAGCCATGAAGCAACTTCCACTCCCTTCATTTGGTGAATCAAATAGATCATAGGAGTTGGTTGTCACTAGTGTAATTCTGACAACACCTTCATCTTGACTATTGTCAGAGTTGGAGTGATAGCTTCTCTCGGAGTGGTTGTTGGAGTCGGAGCCTGAAACCCATTCACCAACTTCTCCTTGAGTAGCTCTTGGTGTACTTGTCCTTCTTCTCCAAGTCCCTACTTCTCCTTGAGGGTCTTCGTTGATAATGATCATCTCTACTCTTTATCTCTATTCGAGGTGATTTATCTCTTGAGCTTCGTATTCTAGGTGACTCTTCTCTTTGTTTGTAAGGAGTCATGCACTCATTGAAGTAGTGTTTGGGCTTCCCACAATTGTAGCAGTTTCGGTCATGACTTGACGAACCCTTCTCTTCATGTCTTGAGTTGGAGCTTCGATCTTTGCTTCTATTCTTGTAGGACTTGTTGAATTTCTTGACCATAAGGCTTATCTCTTCATTTGTGACAAGGTTGTCGCTTGAGGTAGTGGGAGAATCGCTTGTAGCTTTGTAAGCACCGCTAGCATTGTGATGAATCTCTTCCTTGTCTTTGAGTGTCATCTCATGAGCGACAATTCTACCAATCATTTCCGTTGGTTTGAGATCTTTGTAGTTGGGCATCATTTGTATCAATGTGCAAACGGTGTCATATCGCTCATCCAAAGCTCGAAGTATCTTGTTGATGATGAATTTGTCTGTCATTTCTTCGCTTCCCAAGCCGGCAATCTCATTGGTGATGAGAGCTAGCCTAGAGTACATTTCAGCGACTACTTCACCATCCTTCATCTTGAACTTGTCAAGTTGACCTTGAAGAACATATAACTTGGATTCTCTAACGGACTCAGTTCCTTCATGCATATCAACCAAAGTATCCCAAATCTCTTTTGTGTGTTCAAGATGGCTGATTTTCTTGAATTCTTCGGGGCATAGTCAGTTGAATAGAATGTCACATGCTTGAGCATTGAGTTGTAACATCTTCATTTCATCTGCAATCGCATCACGATTGGGTTCCTTTTCTTCCGCAAAGAATTCACCTCGCAAGCCAACACAAACAACAGCCCAAACGGCAGGATTATGACCAAGAAAATGCATTTTCATTAAGTGCTTCCAACTAGCAAAATTTGTGCCATCAAAGTACGAGCCTCTACGGTGGTAGTTTCCCTCACTAGATGCCATACTTCTCCTAAGTTGTGAAACCAATGCAATGGAGACCAAAGCTCTAATACCACTTGTAGGATCGAATGTAGGTCTAGAGGGGAGTGATTAGACTACTTGACCAAATAAAACTATGCTTTTTCCCAATTTTACTTGTTGGCAAGTTTTAGCATTCATGGCATGTCAAGTACACCCTACACATGCATGTCTAAGAGTATAGCAGCGGAAAGTAAAGACATTGCACATGTAAGTAAAGAGAGGGTAAGGAAAACAAACACAAGTGATGACACGAAGATTTTTCCCGTGGTTCTGATAGGTGGTGCTATCGTATGTCCACGTTCATGGAGTCCTCAACCCACATAGGGTAATGGTCGCGAGAGTCCACGAAGGGCGCTACCCATGGAGGGTTCCTCGAAGAAGCAACCTTGACTATACCATGACGGCTTCCATCTACGAAGGACTAGCCTCACTATGGGTAGATCTTCATGAAGTAGGCGATCTCCTTGCCCTTACAAATTTCTTGGTTCACTCCACAACATGAAGTAGGAGGCTCCCAAGCGACACCTAACCAATCTAGAAGGCACCACCCTCCAAAAGGTAATAGGCTCGGTAATGACGATGAACTCCTTGCTCTTGTGCTTCAATATGATAGACTCCTCATCACACAATCACTCTCTCACAGATGTGGCTTGGTGGAAGAGATGGGATTGGTGGAAAGCAACTTGGGGAGGCTAGAAATCAAGATCCATATGGTTGGAGTCGAAGATCTTGACCTCAACACAAGGGTAGGTGGTTCTCTCTCAAAAAACTGATGGGATAGGTATGGAATAGTTCCGAGTGCTTCTCTTTCGAGTAGGTGGTGGTGGAGGGGTATATGTAGGCATCCCAAAAAATCCAACCGTTACACACAAAATGACCAACTCGGTGACACCGATGTGTTAATCTCGGTGGTACAAAAGTGACCAAAAGGTGGCAACTTTTGAATCTCGGTGAGACCGGTATAGGAATGTCGGTTGCGCCGACAAGGTGCCAACGGTCAGAATTGCCAAACTCGGTGACGCCGATTCAACATTCTCTAACGGACCGATAATGTGAACTTGCCTAACAAAAACTTGGCAGCCCAACTTGGTGGCACCGAAAGTAGTGTCGGCTGCACCGAAGGGTTAGGGTTTGGCTGAGTCTGTCTAGGGTTTGGAATCGGTGCTACCGGGATAGGAATGTTGGTTGCACTGATTTTGAATGTCTGGCTATAGACAGAGTTTGGTGGGAGAGCTTGTGGATGTTTTTGGTGACTATCACTTGTGCACGTATGAGCATTTTGTTCACCAACAAAACCTTACCCCCTTTTAACAGTATTGGCTTTCCTATGGACTCAAAGTGGTTTCTCACAAATGTAAAGTGTAGAGTCCTCTTGTTTGAAGCTTGGCCAACCTATTTCCTTGCATCTTGCAGTAATTCCACAATCTCCATAATCCTTTTTCCATCCCTATCTTGAACTTTTGCTAAAATAAACTTGGTGGAAACATTAATTCAATGACTTATATGTTGTTATTAATTACCAAAACCACCAAGGGAGCAAATGTGCTTTCAAGGGGGTAGGCATGCCCTCTTGCCTTGTGGGAACCTTGTGGCTCTGTCTGACCTAATTCCAGCCCTATAAATTCTCAAATATTTGGAAAACTTCAGAGAGCCACCCGAAACATTTTTTCCGCTGCCGCAAGTCCCTGTTCCGACGAGAGGCCATCTGGAGACCTTTCACGGTGCCCTGTTGGGGGGGGGGGTCGATCACAAAGGTCCATATCTAGTACCTAGATGGCATCTTCTATCTCTATGATCTTCAATACAAAGTTCACTGTGATTCCCGCAGTGATCTATTGGATATAATCTTGTTTGTGGTGTGTTTGTTGGGATCCGATTAATTGTGAGTTTAGGATCGAATTATTCATGAATATTAGCCGAGTCTTCTCTAAATTATTTTATGCATGATTATTATAGCTTCACATTTTTCTCAGATCTATCGGTTCAGTTTGGCTAACTAGATTGATTTATCTTCAATGGGAGTGGCGCGTTGTGATGGGTTCAATCTTGCGGTGCTCAATCCCAGTGACAGAAAGGGACATGACACGTATTTTTATTTCTGCCATTAATGTTAAAATTATGGGGTTTATTCATATTGCTTGAGTTTACTTACTATACATCATGTCATCTTGCCCCAAGCATTACTCTATTTCATACTTAGTATTCTAGATGCATCATGGATAACGGTCAATGGGTGGAGTAATACTAGTTCATGCAGGTAGGAGTCGCTCTACTCTTATATGGACGTGATGCCTATATATATGATCATTGCCTTGAATAAGTTGTCATGACTATGCATTATTCTGTCAATTTCCCAACAGTAATTTGTCTACCCACTGTATGCTATTTTCAAGAGAGAAGCCTCTAGCGAAAAATATGGTCCTCGGGTCAACTCAAATTATATTACAAAACCTACAAAAAATATTGATGTCATTTATTTTATGTTATTTACTTTTATATTTATATTATCTATCTGTCAGTATTTAATCCTTCCAAGTAACGAGTTCAAGGGGCTTGACAACCCTCTTGCCTGTGTTGGGTGCAAGTGTTTGGTTATGTGTGTGTATGTGCTCCTAAAGGGGATTTGCATGATAATCCTATTGGTTCGATAACCTTGGTTCTCACTTAGGAAAATACTTATCTCTACGGTGTTGCATCTCCCCTCCTCTTCTGGGAAAATCCCAATGCAGTTTAAAAGTAGCAATGGCCGCCTCCCAACACATGCAAAACTTCAAGCGTCACTCACCATACTCCAAAATCTCTTATAAAATATTGTTGGCATACCATCCACCCCGGGGCCTTTAGGCCTCCCATATTGTCAAGCCCCGTCTTCATATGTGAGGAAGTGTACTCCTTCACAAAAGATTAATCATTTTGAGGTGTCACCTGATACGTCTCCAATGTATCTATAATTTTTGCTTGTTCCATGCTGTTATATTATAAATCTTGGATGTTCTACAATCAATTTATAGCAACTTTATATAATTCTTTGGGACTAACTTATTCACATAGTGCCCAAGTGCCAGTTGTTGTTTTTTCTTGTTTTTTAGTTCATAGAAAATCAGTACCAAACGGAGCCCAAACGAGAAATTTCTGGAGAATTTTTATAGACCAGAAGATCCAGGATGGGCCAAAGAGCATCAGAAGAGGGGCCCTAGGGTGTCCGTCCTCCACCAGGGAACGCTAGAGGCCCCTAGCATAGCATGGTAGAGGGTGGGAACCTCGAGTGTCCCCCAACCGACTATCAAGCCTATAAATTCCCAGAAAATTAGAAAACCCTAGAAAAGTAGACGAAACACAATTCCAGCCACCACAAGTTCCGGAACCTCAAGGTCCAATCTAACACCATCATGGAGAGGTTCATCTTCATCATAGGTGCCTCTCCGATGATGCATGAGTAGTCCACCATAGACCTATGGGTCCATAGGCCGTAGCTAGATGGCTTCCTCTCTCTCTCTATGATTCTCAATACAATGGTCTCTTGGAGATCTATTTGATGTAATGACATTTGCGGTGTGTTTGTTGCGACCCGATGAATTTTGAGTTCATGATCAGTTTCTATCCATGAATATGATTTGAGTCTTCTTTGATATCTTATTTGCATGATTAATTTTAGCGTCGTATTTCTTCTTCGAATATTTGGTTTAGTTATGCCAACTAGATCGATTTTTGTTGCCACGGGAAGAGGTGCTTTATGATGGGTTCGAACTTGCGGTTTTCTTTCCCAGTGACAGAAAGGGCGGCAAGAGATGCGTGTATAATTGCCATTAAGGATAACAGGATGGGGTCTATTCCTACATGAATAGATCTTATCTACATCATGTCATCATTCTTATTGCAATCCTCTATTTCTCCATGAACTTAATACACTAGATGCATGCTGGATAGCAGTCGATGTGTGGAGTAATAGAAGTAGATGCAGAATTGTTTCGGTCTACTTGTCTTGGATGTGGTGCCTATATAATGATCATTGCCTGGATATCGTCATGATTATTTGATCTTATATCAATTGCCCAACAGTAATTTCTTCACCCACCGTGTGCTATACTCATGAGAGAAGCCACTAGTGAAATCTACGGCCCCGGGGTCTAATTTTCTAGCATATTGCTTTCTAATCTACTATTTGCATCTTTTGTCTTCAGATATATTAATCCCCAAAACCCTAAAAATACCTTGCTGCACTTTTTATTTACTTATTTTATTTTGTGTTCTTGCAAGATCTATTTGGCAAAACTATCATTACGTAATATATCTTATTACCGTAGAGAGCATGACAACCTCTCTTTCGCGTCGGGATGCAAGTATTTGTTGTTTGTGTGTAGATGTTGTTTATGTGGGTGCATGACCTTCCTCTACGGATTGATACCTTGGTTTCATAACTGGGAGAAATACTTACCATTGTTGTGCTGCATCATCCCTTGCTCTTTGGGGAAATACCGACGTAGTCTCAAGCCACGTCAAAGGAATTTCTGGCGCCGTTGCCGGGGAGGAAGCAATCTCATCTACCAGGTTCCTAATCACAAATCTCATGTCCTTGCAATTCATGTTATTTGCCATTTGTCTCTCGTTTTCCTCTCCCGCACTTCACAAATTTGCTGTCTTATTCGCCCTCTCTTTTTCGTTTGACTTTTTCTCGTCAAATATCTTGTTTGCTTGTAATCTTGTTTGCGTAGTCATGATGACTCAAGAAAACAGCAAGTTGTGTGATTCTTTCAACACCAATAATAATGATTTTATTTTCACTCCTATTGCTCCTCCCACCACTAGTGTATAGTCTTGTGATATTAATGCCGCTTTGTTGAATCTTGTCATGAAAGATGAATCTTCCGGTACTCCTAATGAGGATGCCGCGTCAAATCTAAACACGTTCATGGAATTATGCGATATGCAAAATAAAAAATATGTGGACAATGATATTGTGAAGTTAAAATTGCTTCCTTTCTCCTTGTGGGACCGTGCAAAAATTTGGTTTTCCTGTTTGCCTCGCAATAAGTATCGATTGTTGGGATAAGTGCAAGGACGCTTTTAATACTAAGTATTTTCTGCCCACGAAATTATTTCCCTTCGAACTCAAATCATGAATTTTAAGCAACTTGAGCATGAACATGTTTCAAAATCTTGGGAAAGAATGAAGTTGATGCTAAGAAATTGTCCTACGCATGGTTTAAATCTGTGGATGATCTACAATTTTTTATGCAGGGTTCAATTTTCCCTCTAGAAATCTTTAAGATTCCGTCGCGGGAGGTACTTTTATGGAAATTACTTTGTATGAATCTACCAAATTTCTAGATAAGATTATGGAAAATTATTCACAATGGCATACCCAAAGAGCACCTACTAGTAAAAAGGTTAATTCTGTAGAGGAAATTAGTACTTTGAGTTAAAAAGTTGATGCTCTTATGAAGTTGGTTGGTAGCAAAAAATGCTCCTACTGATTTTAATGATGTGCTTTTGTCTACTATGATTGAGAAAAATAGTGATTCCATAGATGTGATTTCATCTCGCGAAATAACTTCAATAAAAATGCTTATAGAGGTAATTTTAATCCTAGATCTTTTCTTGGAAATTCCTCTAATAATTATAGTAATTCTGTAACATCCCAAACTTTGGAATGTTATAATAATTATGAGAATGATTGTTTGTTTGTTTGAGTGATTGAAAGTGAGTGAAATTTGAAACTTTTGAAAGTTTGATGAGGGGGAATGAAATTACTTTCCTAAAACTTTCACTCTGCATTTTGTTCACCAGGAATTCAAATTCATTTCATCACAAAACCCTAGAGTGAAGATGACATGACTTCTTCCATTTTAAGAAATGAAACGGGATTTGAAACTGGTTTGACTTTCATTAGAAAATATTTCAAAGTGAGAAACTTTATGCAACTCAATGATTTTCATGAGAGAGGATAATATGACTTCTTCAAATTATAAAAAATATGAGTTGGAAGTTTAAAATAAAGCTTTGAAAAGTGAATGTGAAAACCTCTGGATCTTCTTTTGGAATTATTTCATATTGGATCCTATTCAAATTTCAACATATTCAAAACCCCTTGTCAAATATTTTGAGAGGAGTAATATGACACTCCAAGCCAGGGGCATCTTGGTGAAAAATTTGAGCAATAAAAACCAGGGGTTGTTTTGAAAATAATTGCAAAAGGATTTAAAAGCAAATAGGCCATTTTTGAAAATAATATTTCTTCGAAGTGTTCAAGTAACAGAATAAAAATGTTCAATAAATGGCATTTATTATTTTGTAAATTTTGATATAAAATTTGGCTATATTTGGAATTGAATTAATAGTAGTTTTACTACACTGTTTTTGAAAAAATGGAAAATCTTTAAAAGGCTTTAAAAGCCGCCGGCCCAGGCCCCCCTAATCTCGTCCGAAACCACTCCCGATCGGTCGCCCGCTGTCTACGCTCCCTCTCCCCTCTTGCTGATGTGTGGCGCCTGCTGTCCGATCCGGAGATCCCGCGGTCGCCTCCTTCCTCCCCCCCCCCGAGCAAACATCGCCGGCGACCCTCGCCGTGATCCTCTCCCATACCATTTCGGGCGCCCCGACCCCTCCTATAAGAAGCCCTGCCACCCCTCGACCCATTCCCCATCTTTGCCCCAACCCCCGTGCCTCTCCCTCGCTGAAATAGCTCACCGGAGCTCTCTGTCGCCGCCGCGCCCCTCCTCTCCTAGCGCTCCTCCCTGCCCTCCCCGCCGCCACCCGAGCCCACCACCGAGCTCCCCTCGCTCGCCCGCACCTCCCCATCCCCCTGCCCGAGCCCTGACCCCCTCCAGAGCCCCACACCATAACCTCGCCGGAGTTCCACCTCCACCGAACCGCCCCCGAGCTCGTGCCACTCGTCGCCGTCGTCCCCAAGCTCGTCCGACGCCACCACTGGACGCGCCACTCATCGCCGCGTCGACCAGTGCCAACGCCGTTGTCGGAGACCCACCAGAGAGCTTGCCTGCATCATGCCGTCGCCGTCGCCATCGCCGGAGACGCCCATCGCCGGCAAACCTCCCCTGTGATCTCCCCCTCTATCCCTACCGTCCGATCTTAGATTAACGCATAGGATTAGAACAGTTTATAATGCCAAAGCATTTTCTTCTAAGGTTCGGTCACCCGTTCGTATTGCCTCGCATGTGCACCCCTTCAGCCAACCAGAGCGCGACATGTGTACCCCCTATCCATTAGAAACACCTTTTTCTTTTTCTGTTTTAATTTGAAAAAGAGAATAGTTTCTGATTTGTTTTACTTATATCTTTTATGTTCTTAAGTATTTTAACTTGATTCTTTTTGCATTAGGTCACAATTTTTATCTAGTTTCTGTAGATGCCAAGTTTGACCATGTTTGAATATTTAATTTGAATTTAAATAGAATTGATTTAAATTTTGTTTTCTGAATATCTTGAGTTTTATAATATATTTTTGATTGATTCTTTTGCTACTTGTCACTAGTGATCTTAATTATCATTAGGTAAAGTTTGAGAATTTTTAGAATAAATTTGATTAGGGTTTTAACTAGAAATAGAATCTGTTTAGTTTGTTAATATAGTTTAATTAGTTTTATTTTGTTAGTTTAAATCTGAGTTTGTTTTAATTTGATTTAGTAGGTTCTGTTAGTTAAAGTTTAGGTGTTTTACTTACTGTTAATAGAAATATAAAATTGCTTAGTTTATTTCTTTATGGTTATAGGAATCTCAACTCCTTTTCAAATAGGTTTAATTTGTTATAAAACAAACTAGTTAGTAATAGTTTATTCCAACAAAGTTTTATATAATTAAATTCTGTTTTCTAAGAAAAAGTTTTAGTAATCTTTTCTTTTAAGATATGTTTGTTAATAAAAATGGTTTAGTTTTACTCTATTATAGGAAACTATATTCTTTATCATTAGGTAATGTTTTATAAAAGAACTTAGTGTTAGTAGAGATTATGTTCAGAAAGTTTTAGATGAATCAATTCTGTTTTGTAATAAAGATTTTTATTAATTACTTTCTGTTAACTTAGTTGTTTCATAATTTGTTTTCTCTTAGTTTATGGTTGTGCTTGTAGTTAAGTTCATTAGGAAAACACTTATGTTGTTTAGGATGTTGTTTTCATAGTTTTACTTGTTCTTCAAAAGTAAATCTTTTTGCTAGTAAAATATTTACAAGAAATTCTTTTGTTGTATTTTACTTTGTTGTTGTTTTGTTACTATTTGAAAAGAATTGTTTGTAGGGGAAAACTACCTTAGTTGCTTTTATGAAAACTTTCTTGACTTTGAGTTTTGTCTTAAGTATTTCCTTCATCAACCTTGTTGATTTTGTTTCTTGTGTTACCTTGTGATTGTTAGCATTGATTGCTAGTATGATTGCTTATGAATGCAATGTTTGTTATATAGATTTTCATCGGAGAGTGATGTATAGTCTATCAAGTTATTTTTGGGAGCAATCTTTATCTTCATCGACAGTACAGGTAAGTTCACTTTGACCATCTTTTAATACCTATGTTTTATTGCATATAGTGACATCATTTCAACAAATCCCTCCCGTAGTGTTATTGAAATTCTTGTAGTTGAGTAGAATGCATGAGGTAGGAACCCACCACTTGTTACTAAAGCCCCGGGAACGCTAGTTAGTGCAATGCTATGCTAAAGTAGACGGGGTCTGGTATGAGTGTTCGTGAGTGGTGTGAAGGAGGACTCCACGTCAAAACGACAACTTCATGAAGGCTTCTTCAAGACTTGCATATTCAAGACCTCAAGACTTCGAGACTCGAGAAATAAGTTTTTTCAATACACACTACTAGGTCAGGGATGGTTGGAACGGTACCCTGGAGAAGCTAGTGGATTTGCCTAGGTGTTGCTGGAGATGGCCAGTATTCACGCGGAAAGCCTCACCCAGACTCAAAGGGAACGATGAATACTTCATGCCCGGAAGCTTACCTGTGTAGCCATAAGTCATTATGGGCTCTGGCTTTGTTGATCTTTGTTGTGACTCTGTCTAGGCAGTGCTACGAGATGTAGTCGACGTTAGGATTGGATGGGCACTATCAGATAGTCAGGGAAGCACTTTGAAAGACCATGTTTCGTTCATCCTATTCTCAAACACCATGCAGTGTGAGGACTTACCAGGAGGGAACGAATCTTGTGGGTAAAGTACACAACACTCTATAGAGTTAAACCTATTCGATTAGCCGTGTCCCCGGTTACGGACAATTTGAGCCTCTGGACTTGGATCTATCTCTGAACTCTCAACACGGGACTGATAACTTAATTGTGGGAAACTTATGATACTTATGGGCATTGAGACATTGGTTGGCGGAACCATGTCATGATAGGTAACTCCATAGTGAAATTCCTAATATTCCATTGCTGTAGGAAAAGAAAATGAACTTTTATGCAAAAACTCAAACACAAAGCCACAAAGCCTTTGCATATAGAATATGGTGATCTTGCCAGTACACTCAATGTACTGACCTATATGGCTGCAATGTATCATGTTGCAGATACTCTTCTATGACGGGTAAGAGTACGATTCAGGGTTACGGTCTGCACTCAACTTGCCGTTGGTGTTATTGGGACTCCACTCCCGTTGACGGCCTCCACTGCTATTTTAAGGTATATATCAGTTTTACATTATTACATGTGATTGCACTTTGATATATACATTGATGTACTGTGTGTGCCAGCATACTGATCCAGGGATGGCACAGAACACACAGAGGCTTGACTTGTTTTGAGTCGGGTCGCTACAAATTCCTATGGTAATAATAATAATAATAATAGTAGAAGTAGTAACACCTCTGATCTTGAGTATATTTTTAAATAATTTATCAACGGCTAACAATCTTTCAATACTTTAATTATGAGAGTCATTGATAGAATTAGAGGAAAAGTTAAATAAGATTGACGATATGTCTAGAAGCATTGATAGAATTTCCAATGGTGTAGAAAATCTCAGGTTGTATGCTTTTCAACCTAAGATCAATGATTCAATTAAGTCTTTATATGTTTTTATGGATGAAAGTAAGAAGAGAACATCTATGCTTAGAGCTAAAAGAGAATTTTTAGAAAAAGCATTTTCTAGCGATTACTTTCATAACAATGATGAAGATCTTAAGATGATTGGTGTTTGATCTATTGATTCCTTGTTTAGTAATTTTAAAATTAATGATGCAGGTACTGAAGATGAGTCAACTTTAGTTAGAGGGAGTCCCAATGATTTGGAGGGTCAAAATCATGATACAATTTTTGATAAAAGTGGGTTTGAAGGGGTTAAAACTTTAACTAGTGATGTGTCCACTATTTTTTATTACAAATACTTTAATTATGAGAGTTGCTCCTTGTTTTATTGTATTCCTTTGCTTCAATCTATGATAAATTCACCACATGCTTATGAACAAAATAAAGCTTTAACTAAACATATAATTGATGCCATGATGAAATCTTTAGAGGAAAAGTTGGAATTAGATATTTTAATCCCTAGAAAATAGTATGATGAGTGGGAACCTACCATTAAAGTCAAGATTAAAAATTATGAATGCTTTGCTTTGTGTTATTTGGGTGCTAGTGTTTCCACAATTCTGAAATATCTATGTGATGTGCTTGGTCTTACCAATATTGAAGAATGTTCTCTTAATTTGCACTTGGCGGATTCTACTATTAAAAATCCTTTGCGAAGAATTAATGATGTTCTTATTATTGCAAATAGGAATTATGGTACCATTTATTTTATTGTTCTTGATATTGGTTGCAATCCTTCTTGTCGCACCATGCTTGGTAGACCGATTTTATGCACTTTAGGTGCCGTGATTGATATGAAAGAAGGCAATATTAAGTTTCAGTTTCTTATTAGAAAGGTTATGGAACACTTACCTATAATAAGAATTAATCCACCATATTAATCAATCATGAGGGCCTTTTATAGAGTGAAAACTAAGGATGACAATACTTGAATCTATGTGTTATGCCTAGCTAAGGGCGTAAAACGATTTTGCTTTTTGGGAGGCAACCCAATGAATAAATTATTTTATCTTTTCCTTTATGTTTTTGAGTGTTTTGAAAAATTATGATTCTGTTATGATTGTTTTTTTATGTTTTATTTATTGTTTGTGCCAAGTAAAGCCTTTAGGATGATCCATAAGATGAGTAGAAGCAATGCTGAATTTGAAACAAAATTTTTGTTCCTAGTGCACGAATTTTCATTTTTTATTGGAACTTAATATTAAGCTTAAATTTTAACACAATATTGCTGTACAAATTATTTATGTTTTTCTTATGTTTCAAAATTTTTAGAGTTCCATAAGTATGGGTAGAGTACACATACTACAGATTGTTCTATCTGAAACAGATTCTGTTTTCTTTGCATTGTGTGCTTGTTTTGATGAATCTATGGCTTGTATCGGGGGGTATAAGTCATGGTAAAGTTAGAATACAGTAGATACAATGGAACAATAAAATATGCATGTGTTTAAAACAATACCTAAAGTGGTAATTTGGTTTATTATACTAATGGATTTCACGAGAATTTTGTCATGTTTTGTGTGATTGAAGTTTTCAACTTTTGGGTGAGATCGCGATGGATGAAGGAATAAGGAGTACGAATAGCCTATTATTGGGGATTCTACAACACCCCAAGGTAATATCCAAAGAGTATCAAGAAACTAAGCTTGGGGAGGCCTCGAGTGGCATCTGCTCTTTCTTGTAATGACCATCGGTATTTTACTTGGAACTGTATTTTTATTCGTCACATATCATGTGTTTTGCTCTAGTGCTTCCCTTATATCCTGTGAGAATGGTGTGACTTTACATGTGTGAAGAAATAATATCATGCTTCACTTATATTAATTTGAGAGTTAGTAATTTTGAAGAAATCCTCTCATACTGCACTTATACTATTTTGAGAGATGAAATTTGTATGCTCATGTTCTTCACTTATATCCATGTGAGCTCGTCAAAAGCAATTGCAATATATGAAACTAGTCCCAAAGTGATCGATATTCAAGAGGGATATAATAAAAACTTTCATGAAGATCATTGGAAAAATTAAACGTGATTCTTTGTAATAGTTTTGAGACATGACAATCGTAATATGTGAGTTATGTTGGTGAGTAATTATGCTTAGTAAGCATATTGGTGTTAAGGTTTGTGATTCCCTATGCAATCACGAGATTCAATAGTTGTGCTACGAAATTACATTCTACTTATGGTGCATTATTCTATGTTAGTTATGCTTAATGCTCGCTTATGTGATTTTTCGTTTCTTAGTTGGATGCTTCTCAACCTATTTGCTAGCCTTCACTTGTACTAAGTAGAAATACTACTTGTGCATCCAAAGTCCAGTATACCTACCTATATACAGTATATCCATGACATTCCAAGCAAATTTTTATGTGCCATATCTAAATTTCAAAATAATCTTTTTTGTGTGCTCATACCTCTCATGAAACAATAGGGGGTGACCAATGTTTTTTCATGCTAGATGTGTTATTCTCAAGGTGAGTGTTTATTCACTTGTCATTGCACGAGAGTATGACAGTAATAGGTTTGCCCAGTCCCAAAATGAAAAAGTAAAATATTTACTTTGTGTTGTCAAATAATAAATTCCTTGGAAAGTGTTGGTATGGAAGGCAACCGTGGATTCGGGTAGCCATGGAAAATGAAAGTATGGTGGAAAAAGGAATAAACTTTATTTTCTATTTGGTAACCGCCTATGATGCATCTAGTGTGGAAAGATATTGATATCTCTTGGTCGTTTTCGTTGAGAGGAAAGGCATGCCACCCAAAAGATTTTTCTCTATCAATTTAAACACTTGAGATCCAGCACCTCTACAAATCCCTACTTCTCTCTGTGAAGGGCCTATCTATTTACTTTATGCAATTTTTATTTTCAATTTGAGTCTCCATCTTCTCTTATAAAGCACCAACTAGGAGGCACTACGATCATACCTTAGCATTAAGTGTAGCTAATATTTGAGTGTGTGTTGTGACTGGATCAATGATTGAGCATGATGGTCTAGGGATAACTTGCTTTAGCGTTGATATTTTGAAAGACATGGTTGCTTGTTGATATGCTTGAGTATTAAAGTTTTCATGTCAAAACTAGACTATTGCATTGAAACATCTAAAAGTCCAAATGTCCATTGTACAAAGAAAATAATATGTGATGAACATGTTAGGCAGTATTCCACATCAAAAATTCTGTTTTTATCATTTACCTACTTGAGGACGAATAGGAATTAAGCTTCGGGATGCCGATATGTCTCCAACATATCTATAATTTTTTCTTGTTCCGTGCTGTTATATTATCAATATTGGATGTTTTACAATCATTTTATTGCAATTTTACATCATTTTTTGGGACTATGACATAGTGCCTAAGTGCCAGTTGCTATTTTGCTTGTTTTTTACTTCGCAGAAAATCAGTACCAAATGGAGCCCAAACGCTACGGAAATTTTTGTAGAATTATTATGGATGAGAAGAGCCAGGATGGGCCAAAGAGCATCAGGAGAGGGGGCACCTCGGGTGTCCCCCCAACCAATTATCGAGCCTATAAATTCCTAGAAAATCAGAAAAACCTAGAGGAGTCAACGAAACACAATTCCAGCCACCGCACGTTCCAGAACCTCGAGATCCAATCTAACACCATCATGGAGGGGTTCATCTTCATCATGGGTGCCTCTCTGATGATGCGTGAGTTGTCCACAATAGACCTTTGGGTCCATAGGCAGTAGCTAGATGTATTCCTCTCTCTCTATGATTATCAATACAATGGTCTCTTCGAGATCTATTTGATGTAATGAATTTTGCGGTGTGTTTACGATCCAATGAATTTAGAGTTCATGATCACTTTCTTTCCATGAATATGATTTGATTCTTCTTTGATCTCTTATTTGCATGATTACTTTTAGCCTCACATTTCTTCTTTGAATCTTTGGTTTAGTGAAGACAACTAGATCGATTTTTGTTGCCATGGAAAGAGGTGCTTTGTGATGGGTTCGATCTTGCGGTGTTCTTTCCCGGTGACAGAAGGGGCAAAAAGATACGCATGTATTGTTTCCATTAAGGATGACAAGATGGGCTCTATTCCTAGATGAATAGATCTTTTCTAGATCATGTCACCGTTCTTATTGCATTACTCCGTTTCTCCATGAACTTAATACACTAGATGCATGCTGGATAGCGGTTGATGTGGGGAGTAATAGAAGTAGATGCAGAATAGTTTTGGTCTACTTGTCTTGGATGTGATGCCTATATAATGATCATTGTCTGGAAATCGTCATGATTATTTGATCTTCTATCAATTTCCCAATAGTAATTTGTTTAGCCACCGTATACTATTCTCATGAGAGAAGCCACTAGTGAAACCTATGGCTCCGAGTCTACTTTTCCAACATTTTTCTTTCCGATCTACTATTTGCATCTTTTATTTTCAGATCTATTAATCCCCAAAAACAAAAAGTACCTTCCCATACTTTTTATTTACTTATTTTATTTTGTGTTCTTGCGAGATCTATTTGCCAAAACTATCATTGCCTAATCTATCTTACACCTCCAACCCCTCTGCCCTCCTGTTCTCACTAATTGCCTCTCCCGGTAGTTCCCCGCTAGCTGAGTTCTAGCCCTTCTCCCTTGGCTACCTCCCTTTTAACTTTCTATACTTTTAGTGTGTCTATAACCACTCATCTCATTCTATTGAGTTCCCCGTGTAGTCTCTGGGTTCCCAGATTTCCTCCACGGGTACTGTTCACGTGTACATGTGATATATGTGATTTGCGTTAGGTTTTCCATGAAGAGGAACGGGTAATTGCAGCACAATACGGATATGTATTTCCCTTATTTAAGAAACCAAGGTTTATCAAACCAATAGGAATATCAATCCACAACCGTCTTCAGTGTCTGCATAAGGAGCAAACAACTTGCACCCAACACGAGAAGAGGGTTGTCAATCCCCTTGATTTCGTTATTTGCAAGCAAGTGAGGTTTGTAGATAAAAGTAGGTAGTTGTAAAATGAAAAATCAAATAAAAGACAAATTATGGCAGAAAGGTAAAGATAAGTTTTATAAACATATAAGTGAATAGACCCATGGGCCATAATTTTCCCTAGTGGCATCTCTCATGAAAGTAAGCATACAATGAGTAAACAAATTACTTGATGGAAAAGCGCATAGTTATGTGATATTCATGACAATGATCATGTGTATATAAGCATTACATCCATAAGAAAATAGGCCGACTCCTGCCTGCACCCATTACTATTACTCCACTTCAAGAGCGCTTCTATGCTTGCCTCTCTACGTATTAAGGTCATGACAAAGAGAGTAATGCTTGGAGAACGATGACACGTTGTAGATAAAGTAAAGTCAGTCAATATGAATAAACCCCATTGTTTTATCCTTAGTGGCAACAAGATAAAGACATATCTTGTCCCCTTCTGTGACTGGGATATAGAAACTCGTTAGGTTGAACCCACTACAACACACCCCTCTCACTCAAGAAAGATCAAAGTACTTGGACAAAGAAAACACTACTACAGAATGGTCCAAACATGACACATCAATGAGAGACCCTTCGACGAAACTGTGTGCGATCCATCAACCACAAACGACATAGTTCAAGCTCTGCCGCCAATGACAAAAACCATGTGCGATGAAGGAACGAGCAAATACGGTTCAAAAAATAGTTGCATGTGTGATGTGTTGCATACATTTTGTTCTTATGAACTGTTTGTGATTATGGAAGATCAAAGAAATGGTTAACAAACTATATACGTGTGCGTGGTGCGGCATACAGTTCGCTCGGACAAACTGTTTTTGCTGATCGAACAGAACACAAACGAGTTAGTCTAAGAAGGCATGTGTGATACCCAGCAAACAGTTCATTCATCATAATTGTGTGGGAAGACCAATAATAACCCAAATGATTCATCCTGACAAACATGTGTGTTGTGGGTACCCGGCAAATAGTTCATCCAACAGACATGTGTGGGAAGACCAGTAATAACCCAAACGATTCATCCTCACAACCTGTGTGTGTTGTGAACACACGGTTGCTGCTAATAATTGTATGAGATGTGATTTGCTTTGTTTGCACAACATCTATATGATATGTCTACATAACACCAACATTATTGTTGCATAATGAACTTGAACATACAGTTACATAAGTGACTACACAACACATGTACATTCCTCAATATAAATTTACAAGAAGTAGATGATCACCAAATCATACTGTTCTTCTGATGATGGTTGGAGACACTACTCTGCTTGTGGCTATCCCTCACCGTCTGCAGGAAGGAGGCACTTCCTCATGTCAATGATCCTCCTGTACATCTCGTATTTGGTGTATGCATCCTTGGCCGCATACTTGATGTGTTCTTCATCCAGTTTGTTCACCCAGACCGTGTGCTAGGTGGTCTTGTCCTTGTGGCACTCAGCCTTCAAGTCTCAGTATTGGGGTCGATGATGGCCGTGGCAAGGTCAACCAGGGAGTCCTTCTACTTATTCTTCTCGCCTCCCCAGACCCTGTACTAACCTTGGATATTGACAAGCTTATGACAGGACAAGCCCGAAGTCTTGAGCACCTTTAGATCGTTGGTGGTGTCCACCATTGCGAACCTATAGTCGGGGCTGTTGAAAAACCTGGCAAAACGCTCGCAAGGCCTTGTGGCTAGGAAGTAGTGGTAGATGAGCACGTGATGGCGCACTCACAACTGGGCGACGACAACCTTCTGATCTTGCCCGTTGCGACCGCCGGTGTACTTGAGGTCGAAGCCAACCACTTTGTACTTGTCACCCTCAGCAAGCAACTGCTCCAACATGTTAATGGAATTCACCATGACGACCGGGTCGTTGGTGTACACCACCGAGAAGTCTGTCTTCCTGATCAGTGTGTCCACTTTGACAATAGTGGCGAACTGTCGCTCGGCATCGACAACCGCCATTGGATCCGCACGGGAAGGTTGAAGCAATGAAGAGATGTGCATCCTCTCTGTATTATTTGCCGTCGTGGGTGTGCTTATTGGGTTGTGTGGTGCACTCGGAAGGTAGAAGAGACGAAGCTAAATAACCGCATCAACCGCATGGCAGTTTTTGCAACGCTTAACTGCATGGTGGTGCCGGGAGTAGCACAAGCGCTTGCATATGGCTCCCTGAACGTGCCTCATCGTTCGCACGTGGACGCCGGCAGAGCGGGCGTGCACAGACACGAACACAACGCGAAGAGGCCGCACCAACCGCTTCATGCGTACATTCATTCGTGACGGTTTGTACAGAACGACCATTTGCTTTGTAATAAAATGCAAACAATTTTTTATTATTAACCGTCTATGTACTTGTCATTTCTCCCACCTCTGGCCCATCTTGTCACCGCGTTGCTGCACGAGGATTCTAGTGGATGCTTCGGGAGTGCACAAAGTTTCTTTTGGGCTTCTCATTCCTACACGATTGCGCAAGCTTCCCGTTCCCTCGCAGGATAGCGCCCAAGCTTCCCGCCCAGCTCACCTTGGCCTCCCGCTTTATAAACCCTCACGCCGAGCCTCTCCACATCGCATTCATCCGCTCCCTTCCTGTAGCATCCCAAGTTTGCTTCTCCCCCAATCACCAACGACACATGTCCGTCGTCGTTGCTCCGTCACCCCGCCAGAGGGTAGTCCAGCTAGGAGGCTGCACCACGTCGGCGGCGCAGTACCCGGAAGCATGTAGTGCGTGTGGCCTCCTTGTTGGCTGTCGCACGACACCCGCCACACACTCCTCTACATTTTCTCCGAGGCAGTTGTTGTCAGTGACCGCCATCACCCCTACCCCATCATCGACCACCGTTTTTGCCGCCCCACCAGCTGCCTCCTTGGCCGCCGCCACACCAGCGTCTGCCTTGGCAGCCACCCCACGGTTAGCCACCGGGACATCACCCGCTCCGCCACCATGGCCCGAAGGCGAGAGGAGGAGGCTGCCGTCGAACCACAGCCGCTAGGCTTTTGTGTCAGTGGCCTAGCATGCTACATCAACTTCCTACACAGGGAGAAGGAGGGCCAGGTCGAGCATGCATAGAGGCTCACCATCGTTGTGGCTGCAGCAGACGACACAACTATCGCGTGGAATGAGGAGATCTATGCCGAGTCCCGCCGTTTCGAGGAGGCGCATCAGGAGTGGCGAAGGCAGCGGCGGCAGCCGACGAAGTCGACTCCTCCAGCTCGTCGGTAGGCTTCTCCTCCCCTACCTCTTACTAAATGGCCTCGGCAGAGGAGAAGGCTGCTGGCAGTTGCACGAAGCCCCTCCGGAGTAGTATTTAGGGCGTATTTTGTTCAGTTCATCTAACTATAGATATGGTTGAACTGTACCACGTAATTTAAATTAGCTAGTATATATAGTTGAACTAGCTATTTCAGTACGTGCTTGGCAACAAATGGGGAAAATTTTGTTCGATTCAGCTGTCAAGTTGAACTATTTTGTACAAATACAAATGCTTGATCTATGAATGAAATCTATGTTTACTGAATTTCATTTGCAAAATTGCACCGTAATAGTGAGGTTGTTCATGCAAAATTGGAAAAATCTCAGTGTTTCTAATTTGACAAATGAAGATTTACCCAATATGACAGATTCAAATCTTACCTGACTCCTGCTGCCAATGAATCGAGCGATGCTTACATCGGGTGCTTAGTTTATTAAATGTCTTAGAAACTCATGTCTGCAATGCATTTTTGCTGGTTGATTCTGATGGGGAGTATCATATACTAGTATCATTCATATGATACTAGTATATGATACAACATCCGTAATGCGTAGTATCATAGGATAGTTCATTGATTACCACGCATGACACATAGTAGCACATCATTTAATATGATACAATATCATGATATGATACTCAAACCTCTCTTCCTTCATTTAATTCTATGCCATCTCATCAAAACTTCCTAGTTGGCATGCATGATACTACCTATGATACCTGTTGGGGAACGATGCATGGGAAACAAGAAATTTCTTACGGACGCGCAAGATCTATCCATCGTCATGAGCATCTACGAGAGGGAGAGTGGATCTACATAACCTTGTAGATCGCTAAGCGAGAAGCATTCAGAAACATGGTTGATGTAGTCAAACATCTTCGTGATCCAAATCGCCGAGCGTCCCGTGATCCCATCATGATCCTTCTCATGATCCAATCACGATCTATCGCGTGATCTCATAACGATTCTTCCCGCGATCAAATCACGAATCGTATCGCGATCCTGATCACCGTCCTTCCGATATAGCACCAAACATACGGTGCCTCCGCGTTCAACACACGTACAGCTCGATGATGATCTCAGCCTTCTTGATCTAGCAAGAGGAAGCGGAGAGGTAGATGAGTTCTCCGGCAGCACAACGGAATGTCATCGATGCCGTGGAACTATTCCGGCAGGGCTTCGCCCAAGCATCGCCAAACTAGCCTAGAGGAGAAAACAATCTAGATGAAGTACAAGGAGCACGTGGAAATTAGGGTTAGCTCTCCCCTCTAAATCCTCTATTATATATATGAGGGAGGAGGAGAGGAGGCAGCCTCAAACCCTCAAGGTTTGGCTGAAATTGGTGGTGGAGGAGTCCTACTCCAATCCTACTAGGACTAGGATTCCTCCTCTCCACTAGGAAACCCTTTCCACCTTTTCCACCTTTGGGGTTTTACCAACCCTAGACACATGGGACTTAGTGGGGGGTTCAGCCAGCCCACTAGGGTCTGGTTTGACTCCTCCCGATGGCCCCCGGTACCCTCCCGGCACTCCCGGTACACTACCGATGAGCCCAAAACATTTCCGGTGACCAAAACAGGACTTCCGATATATCAATATTTACTTGGACCTTTATAGAGCTCCTCATGATGTCTGGGATCTCATCCGGGACTCTGAATAACCTTCGGTGACCACCATACATAACTCTACTATACTGAAACGTCACCGAACCTTATGTGTGCAGACCCTGCGGGTTCGAGAACTATGTAGACATGACCGAGACACCTCCACGGTCAATAACCGATAGCGGGACCTGGATGCCCATATTGGTTCCTACATATTCTACGAAGATCTTTATCGGTTGAACCTCTATGTTAAGGATTCAGTTAATGTCGTACGATGTTCCCTTTGTTCTTTGATATGTTACTTGGCCGAGGTTCGATCGTCGGTATATCTATACCTAGTTCAATCTCGTTATGGGCAAGTCTCTTTACTCGTTCCATAATACAAGATCCCGTGGCTAACACTTAGTCACATTGCTTGCAAGGCTTATTGTGATATTGTATTACCGAGTAGGCCCTCACATACCTCTCCCTCACGCAGAGTAATAAATCCCAGTCTTGATGCATGCCCACTCAATAGACACCCTCGGAGATACCTGTAGAGCACCTTTATAGTCCCCCAGTTACGTTGTGACATTTGATACACACAAGGTATTCCTCCGGTGTCAGTGAGTTGCATGATATCATGGTCATAGGAACAAATACTTGACATGCAAAAAACTACAGCAATAAACTGACATGATTATATGCTATGTTTATAGTTTGGGTCTTGTCCATCACATCATTCTCCTAATGATGTGATCCCGTTATCAAATGACATCTCATGTCTATGGCCAGGAAACTTTGACCATCTATGATCAACGAACTAGTTAACTAGAGGCATACTAGGGACATAATGTTGTCTATGTACCCACACATGTATTTGAGTTTCCAGTCAATACAATTATAGCATGGATAATTAATGATTATTATGAACAAGGAAATATAATAATAACCAATTTATTATTCCCTCTAGGGCATATTTCCAATAGTCTCCCACTTGCGCTGGAGTCAATAATCTAGTTCACATCACCATGTGGTTTACATTGTTATGAATGAGTTCTAGGGTTCGGTCATGCTTTGCATGTGAGAGAGATCTTTAGTCAACGGGTCTGCGAAATTCACATCTGTGTGTACTTTTTAAAATCTATATGTCATACAATAGACACTGCTACCACACTCCACTTGGAGCTATTCCAAATGGCTTCTCCACTATAAGTATATGGATTGCTACTGAGAGTCATCTGGATTGGTGTTAAAGCTTGCATTGACGTAACCCTTTATGACGAACTCTTTATTACCTCCATAATCGATAAATATTTCCTTAGTCCTCTAGTTACTAAGGATAACCTTGACCGCTGTCCAGTGATCCACTCTGGTCACTCTTGTACCCCTTGACAGACACATGGCAAGGCACACATAGGTGCGGTACACACCATGGCATACTATACAGACCCTATGGATAAGCCATAGGAGACGGCCTTTGTCCTTTATCTTTCTTCTGCCGTGGTCGAGCTTTGAGTCTCACTCAACTACACACCTTACGCATCAGGAAAGAACTCTTTCGTTGACTGATCCATATTGAACTCCTTAAAAATCTTTTCAAGGTATGTACTCATTGACAGTTTTATCAGACGTCTTGATCTACCTCTATAGATCAAGATGCCCAATATTTAAGTAGCTTCATTCCAGGTTTTCCTTTGCAAAACTCCTTTTCAAACAACCCTTTATGATTTCCAGAAATTCTACATCATTTCTGATCAACAATATGTCATTGTCGTTGTTTTCTCACGACAGATGCCATAGGGTGGCTTATTGTAGGTGGTTGGGGCCGAAGGATGCCGACGGGCTCCGGGTGCAAGATTGGGCACAAGCGGTGATGACACATGATGTACCTAGGTTCAGGGCCCTATGGAGGAGGTAATACCCCTAGTCCTGCTTGGTTTAGTTGGATGGATGGGTATAGATACAATGGTGCTCCTGGAGCTGTGTCCATAGGAGGAAGAAGGGGCAGTCGGCTCCTCTTCCTCCACTGCTAGAAGGGGTCGCGTGTGTGTGTGTGAAGATGATCGTCCGTCTTCGTTGCCTGGGGGGCTCGCGGGGTTTTATAGGCCACCCCCCGGCTCTTATAATATGTTCTAAGTACAAAGGTGAGGGGACCCGGCTGGCAGTCTCTCTAGCTGGCCAGAGGGTCCCGCCATTCGTGTCGTCTCGTCATTGGTGGGGTCCGTCGGCCGAGTGCTCCCATCTTCCGTTGGGGCCCGCCAGCCGACTATACGATTGGCCCTCGCCCACCTGCCGTGGCACGGGTCGCCGGGGGGCGTCGTCTAGCGCCAGCCGGCCGAAGTCTCCAGTACGGCCGGCCGTGCAGTATCCATGCCGAGGTAGTAATCGAGTGGCGAGGGTGTGCCGAAACTATTCCAATCCCGTTCATGCTCGCCGACGTCAGCGGCCGGGACGGTTGGACTGTAGCCATGCGCTGCAGTGCGTCAGTGGCCACTGTAGCCATAGGGCCGCCCGTCGTGCCTGTCGCGTCGTGTCGTCGTACCCGTGCGCAGAGGGACGAGACGTTGCATGTCCAGCCCAAGGTCAATGGAAGAGCCGGCCAGGAGGCAGACGGCCATGCTCAGCCGGCCGGGGGTCTAGCTGGCTCCTCGACCAACCGTCCGTGGTGCAAGTTGGCACCGGCTTGCGTCGGTCGTCCTCGAGCTGGCCATGGCCAGCCAGCCATGGAGTTATTCTTCCAAGCAAAAGGGGGAAGCCCCGTTGCTTTGCCCTACCTAGGGGTAATAAACCCGTCAGTAGTCCCCGAAGCCGGCGGGGGCCCGCATCTGGCAGACGGTGGGGAGCCGACGGCTTCCCCTCAGTGATACCTGCCTCCGGCTCGAAGGCGAAGGGGCAGCCGGGTCGGTCGTCGAACCCGACGCCTCGGGTACCGGCGCGCCGCCCCGGGACCCGTGGCGGCACGCAACACACCACGACGAGTCATGATGCGGTGGGTCCCGTGCACGTGGGGCGACAGGATGTCGCCTAGGCCTAGCCCGCTAGGACCCAAGCGTAGCCCAGTAGGCCTCGGGGCACAGGCTAGGTTCCTCTGCGACCCAAAGTGGCTGTTACGGCCTAGGGCCACCCACGCGCGCGCGGAGTTTCCGGGGGGAGTGGGCGCAATCAATCCGACGTCCCCCGGTCGTGGCCTTCCCTATAAATGGAGAGGAAGGGCAGTAGGTGGAGGTACCCACGCCACTTTTGCCCCTTTGCTACCCGTCTTCGTTGCCTCCCTGCCTTCCTCGCGCGCCACCGCACCCGAGCATGCAACCAAGCCCGTACGCCGTACTACCACCGTGATGGCCGATGGACGCGGTGGAAGCTGGGCTGGCTCCTTTGTGGTCGAGGCAGACATCACCGAGCTTCGCCGCGCGCGCATGCTGCTACCGGAGGAGCGGGTGGTCGCACGTGCACCGGGTGACGAGATAGCGCTGGCACCATAGCCAGGGGAACACGTCGTTTTCCTCTGGCACTTCTTCCGAGGCTTTGGTCTCCCGGTTAGTATCTTCTTTCGCCGCCTCCTCGATACCTTCGACCTCCATCCGCACAACCTTAGCCTGGACTCGATTCTATACCTCTCTGCCTACGTGACGTTGTGCAAGGGGTACCTCGACATCCTTCCCTTCATTGAAATCTTCAATGCTCTATTCTACCTCAAACCTTTGAAAAGTGACGTGTGCGGGGGCACGGTGGTGTGCTGCCGCGGCGTCGCTCGCTTTCCCCCTCTCTCTCTTATTGAGTCCTTCATGGGGTGGCACCGAACGTTCTACTACTTGAAGAATGCCGACCCGAGGAAGGACTACATACGGGTGCCGCCATTTGAAGACAGGTAGTCCACCTAGTTGAACTGAGGCCGCCTTCATACGGGTGCCACCTACATACGGGTGGCAGCCTTTATCTCGCGCCGGGTGTCGCCCCTCTACCTGAGGCCGCACCGGATCTGCGACATGTCCGGCCGCCGCGACCCCTGCCGGCTGTCCACCGTCGAGCTGACGTCGGCTCAGGTGGTGAAGCGGGTGAACGCCCTTACGACGTTCAAGCTAAAGCCCACGTCATGGTCCTTCGGCATGGAGCTGTATGATCGCATCAACCGGCCTCCCCTGGTAAGTTTTTCGTTGAGACGGTTTCTTCTTTGTTTGATACTTCCCAGCCGGTAGCCGCCTGGAGTGCTTACTTTGATGTGCTCACTACAGCTGCTGCTACGATAGAATTCGCCGGATGACCCGCATCCTCAGATCTTCGAGCCGGAGCGTGAAAACTCTGACTCTGAAGACTACCAGATGGGAGGCCCCCCGGAGGAGGGGGTGGACTCCTCGGGAGGAGTCGACGAGCTGGCAGACATGCGAACTTGTGCTCCCAGTGGAGTCGGAGGGTCCGACACGGCCGGGGAGCCCAGCGGAGCGAGTGAGTTCCCTCTAGCCCCCACGATTAGGAACTGGACGGACGACGACGATGATGATGAATTAATGATTCTGAATGAGCCTCCTCCCTCAGCGCGCCAGGGTCGGAGGAGCGAGGAGTGGCCGGCTCAAGCCCCGGACGCTGGAGCAGCCGACCGGGGGAAGAGGCCAGCTCAGGGGGGCAGGCGGCCCCGCCACCCGGCCCGAAGCGGGTGAAGGTGGCCGCACGGAAGCCGCCGCCACGCGCCAGGCGGGCCCTGCCCCTTGTCATCGGGTAAGGTTTTTTTTCTTTATGTGAGTTTTCTTCCGGGTCGCCAGCCGGTGAGTAACAAATCCTTGGGCGCTGAAGTGACCCCATCGAGCTCCACGAGGAGGAGCTAGAGGGGGAGCCAACGGATGCCGCCAGCTGGCTAGCCCGTGAGCATGCGGCCACCCAGTAGGAGGAGAAGAGGAGGCTCGCGGAGCTGCGAGCCTCCAACTCCGAGACGTGAGGAAGGGCCTCGCACTCCAGGACCTCGAGCAGCCGGAGGCGGAGGAGGTCGGTGGACCCCCCACGAGCGTTGGGCTCGGTGGCGGATTTGGCCCATATGTCGAGGCCTCCGTCGAGCGAGCCGCGAGGGGCGGCCACGGATCCGTCGGCGCCCCCGTCCACACAGGAGGCGACCCAAGCGGGGGTGACGACGACGTAGCCAGCTCCCGAGGCGGCCCGACCCGAGGTGCTGGAGGTGACCCCGCCTGCAGCCAAGCCGGCCCTAGCCGAGGAGCTGGAGGTCTCGGTGGCTCTATAGGCGGCATCGGAGGTGGCACCGGAGACAGTGGCCATGGAGGTGGAGGTGCCCTCCGTCGCGATCGATGCACCGGAGTGGCAGGAAGCGGCGGCAGCGACGACATTGAGCGGAGGGCCGGCGGGAATTGAGTCCCGCACCCTTGCCATTGTCAACCCGCCCCCGACGGCTGGCACCGGGACGAGCCCGAGTGGCAGCGGCGGCCGGGCCAGGAGGCCCCTGCGATCGATGCAGGAGGTGCTCCGAGAGTGGGAAGCGCTGGCGAGCGCGCCGGCCCTAGCGGCCCACCAGGCAGGCGGCCCGGTCCCTTCCTTTGTGGACTTGGGGAGTATCCTACACCGGTGGGGGCTGCTTTGACTTAGAATTTTCAGTGGGGGCACGCGAGCGCACCCACTGGGTGTAGCCCCCGAGATGAGGGCTGGCTGACCGGCTGGGATCTTATCTAGCAGCATTGTCTCATAGAAGTCTTGCTGCTCCTTGGCGTAGAACCTGTAGTCAATAGCAGTCTTCTTCCTTTGGGCATATGGATCAACAACTCTCCTTGCCTTCAAACCTGAGTCTTTCCTTGCATCCCGGGTTAATCCCACAATCTCCACAATCCTTTTGCCATTCCTATCATTAAACTTTTCCTGAAATATACTTGGTGGAAACATTAGTTCAATGACTTATATGTTGTTATTAATTATCAAAACCACCAAGGGAGCAATTGTGCTTTCAATCTCCCCCTTTTTTGTAATTGATGACAATATATAGATCAAAGCTTCGACAAAGATATAATCAATGAATATAATCATCGCTTTGAGAAGTATGTGATAAGCAAGAGCTCCCCCTAAATTTGTGCATTATTTAAATTTGCATTTGAATGCAAATGCACAATCGATTAGGTACATGGGTCACTTCTTACATGTCACATACCACTTGGTGGTGTGTGAGAATAATTAGAATGAACATCATAGCACAACACAATCAACCAAAGATGAATGATCATCACATAAGCTTTAAGATGATAAGAAATAGTAGCATCACACATTAAAGCGTATGATCAAACATCATCAAACCTGTATCATAAGCAAAGCAAAAGAGTATCACAGGAACCAAAAGCAATTGTTTTTGAAAAAGAAACAAACACCAAACACTCTCTCACTCGAAGCCTAAAGATCTATATACACTTCTCCCTCTTTGGCAACAAGTTACCAAAAAGTTCAAAGGAATATATCTAAGCGTTCTTAGGCTGATCTCCTCCGGTTGTTGATGAAGGAGTCGAGAGAACAATGTCAACAAAGATCTCAGCAGATGTCGTGGATGGAGATGGAGTGGATAATGGAGGAACTGGAGCTGATGGAGCAGGAGCTGTGCTGACAGTAGCATGAGCTGATGAAGAGGGCCTCAAGTCTCGAGCAGGCACTGTGACTGATCTAGCCTGAGTAGTGAACTGTGTGCTCGGCCTAAGAGGTGATCCATCCTCCTCCTCCTCCTCCTCCTCCTCCTCATCATCATCATCATCATCATCATCATCTGAAGAAGTATAAGAAACCCGAGGGATGTGCACTCAGTCAACTTCCTTCTGAAGCTCTATGACTGTCTTAGTCACCTTGTCCACCTTATCATTGAGAGTCTTGATCCTTGCTTCAACTATCCTCACAAGAATGTTCTGGTTGTCTAGAATCCCCTTAATATCCTTCTGCCTGCCCTGAACTACTGAGATCAAAAGATCCATTTGCTCATTTCAGGATCTAGGGACTTGAGCACTAGTGGCTTGAACTGCCTCTGCCTCTACCTGAGCTGTAGCAGATGTGGGATGATGTGGGTCCATCACCACAATGTTGTCCTCAAGATCTGGCAGTAGGGGCAAATGTGGACGATCTAGAGCAAATGTGTGCTTTTCCAATTGAGAGTTAATAAGCATCTGGATGTAGGGTGCATAGCAGCAAGATCGCTTTTGATCAGCAGGAACCCTCTTAATTGTCTCAACAATTAAGTCCATAACTCTAATCCTGGTGTGACCATCAAGATGGATCAGCATGTTGATGGAGTACCCTCGGATCATTTTGTCATCTCCTGACTTGGGCATCAATGTATGCCTCAGAATACTGTTCATGGTATGGTGGCCAGCTTGTACATAGTAGATGGATCCTAGCTTGTGAGATTACACTTTGTCTACACGGATAGGAGTATACATATCCTTCATGGAATTGTGGCTTGCCTTGGATTCTGAATATACATCCAAATCACTATCCTGAACGTCTGGAACTCCTACAAGTGCAACCCACTCATCAACAATAGATTCATACCTTTCTCCTTCATTCATCCATACAATCCTACCATCTCCGTGGAAATGTGTAGTGGAGTAGAATTGCATGATGATCTCATCATTCCATGCAGTAAGCTCTCTTCCAACAAACTCATCTAGACCAATGCAGTGGAAATTATCTTGGACACTTGGAAAGTAGTCCTCATTCTCCCTAATGAATTTCCAGTCAACATATCTCATATCACTAACAGCTGGGCTCTTGTCTAGCAGCACTGTCTCACAAAAGTCTTGCTGCTCTCTGGTGTAGAATCTGCAGTCCACATATGTCTTCTTCCTCTAGGCATATGGATCTATAGATCTCCATGCCCTCAATCCTAAGTCTTTCCTCTTCTTCATATCTTCAGCAACTAGGTGGCTGACATCATGTACTGGAAGATGTGGTCTAAGTTTCATCAAGGTTGTCAAGTCATCATCATGCTCAGCTTTGGAAGCAATTCCCTTGTTCTTTTGAGAAGCTGCAAGATCTCTGGTAGTCCTCTTGGACTTCTATGCAGCAGCTTTCTTGGGTGCAGACTTAGTGCTCTTGGATGTACCAGTCTTTGGCATAGCATCAACTAGAAGTTTCTTGGCCTTCTTCCTGGGAGGAGCCTTCTCAACATGTTCTTCCTCATCTTCCTCAGCAGCACCACCAGCAGCCTCATCTGGATCGTCATACATGTATGTAGGCTTGCCAATCACATGAAAAATCCTTTTTTGGCTTTCTTCTCCCCTGCCTTCTTCGGCATAGACTCCCAAGGGACCTCAACAGACATTGTTGCCCTAGCACTCTCATGTGCTTTGAAAGTTTTAGCAGGTGCATAAATTTTGTGGACCACCCTCCTGGAGGAGGTGGCCTCAGTAGCAGACTTGTTAGCAGCCTTGGGCAACCCATGGGAGCTGGCAGTGCCTGGATCTGAAAATGAACTAGGCTCTGGGCTTGTGCCTGAACTCATGTCAACACCATGCTCTGGCAAATTCTGACTGTCCTCGGCATTTGACATACTGACCGTGTGAATAGAGTATAGAAGAGGAGAATAAGATGAGTCACCACAAAATGAGGCTGGTTTTTGAAAGTTTAAACAATAGATTTTCAATGTTTTGCATTCTATCAAATGAAAATCGGTACAGCCGAAGCAAAATTATCAGAGCTACCGAGACAGACTTCCTCCTTATCCGAAACATGGCTCCCCTTTAGGTGAGACCGAAAGGCGCACTCGGTTTCACCGAGAAAGTTCTCAGTACCCTAGATGTCCAAATCGGTGACACCGATTTGCCTGCTTCGGTTTCATCGAGATCCATCGGGTAGATGACAAAACCCTCAAATTCCATGGTTCTCTAATCTACGGGATTCCTTTTTGTGGATAGAAAGACGTGCAATTGGTGGCTCATAGAGAAAAACAAATCCAATGCACAAGAATCAGAAGGTGAGCGTGGAGGAGGTCGAATCCATACCCTAACTCGACGACGGATCTGCTTCGGCACCGACGATGGAGAGGATTGAGTCGACAACGGCGATTCGAAGTGGCGGAGGAGCGCAGGAGGACAAGGGTGATGACCAGGGGGTGCTTTTTCGGCAGCTTAAGGCTTGGGGTATGATGATTCGACGAATGAAATTTCGAACCGTCGGGTCCAAAGATTATATACCCTTCACTGTCGGTGACACCAATTATAAATTTTCTGTGTCACCGAGTGCCTCAACTATCTCCTGACAGGGACACTCGATGTAACCGAGAATATGGAATTGGTCTTACCGAGGCAACAAATCCAGATCAACCCTAGGCATTCGGTGAGACCGAGATTTTTGGGTTGGTTCCATCGAGATGCACTTGGGAGGTTTTAATGGTCAGTCCTTGTCGATATGGAACTCCGAGTGCTCCACACACAGAGGGATCGAAAAGCACTTGTTCAAATTTTGTGATGAAACATGAATAGAGTATGAGGTGAGAAAGAAAAGATAGCTAAAGAGTGGTCCTAGGCATTCTTCTCGATCCAATTGGCAAAAGATAAATCAAATACCAAATAGCAACAATTGGATGTCCTCGAATGAGAAAATAAATGCAGACCAACATTCTCACTCAATAAGATGTTAAATGAAATCATGACAAACATGCACAAACACTCTAGCATCTAACAAACACTTGGGCGATGACGAATCATCTATATATGAGTATTTTGACTTAGGAGCCAAGTAAAAATACTTGATCATAGGTCATACTCATCGTTTAAGAACAAGTGGGGTTACCACTTTTACATAAAGTATTTAATGTTGTCACATACTAAGATATGCTTTGACTCAAGTCTTAGAGTAAAGCTCCCCCTTGATGTGACATCTCCCCATAAGAGGGATAAACTAACCTTGGGTTTTGTCGATGAAGACTTCATGTTGGTGAGGTAGTGGTGGATGCTCAAAGTTGATGAAGATCACCAAGAGTTGGGAGCATCCTTGTTGTTTCCTTACTCTTCTCACCTACATGGGTTAGTCCCAACACACAAGAGAAAAATACAAGGATATCTATGAACATGGAGTGCAAAGCATGTGTGATGATGTTCGTTGATTTGTTGATTACCTTGTCCCTTGCTTACCTTTGAGGTAATGTGTGACTCCTTGATTTATTGCATAGGGTTGATGTCGATTGCAAATAGATATTGCCAATAATGAATGTGAGTGAATTTCATTGGCGGATTCACCCCTCAAGAACTTTATAGTTCTTCTTCTTGGGGACCCATATCAAGTTGATGGGGATCCTTAGTGTTGTAGTAGCCTTTGTAGAGATTGAGCTTAAAGTAGCCTTGGGAACCCACATCACCAAAGCTTGGTATTGATCTTCGCATGAGTCAATATTCTCTTGAAGCTTGTTCTTGCCCTTGAGCATGTGGTCTTGTGGTGGAAGGTCATCTTGAGTGTTTGTTCCCTTGGGGAGAGTATTTTCATACTTCTCCTTTTGAGGAACAAACTTGGGATTGGGATATTGACCTTCTTCCCATTCAACTCCATTAGCATTGAAGTAGCCAACACCACGATTCTTCTGGTATCCTCCATGCTTGCATACAATCTCATCAAATTGTTTGCATACTTCAATACTCTTGTAGATACCTTTCTCTATAATTCCCTTCAATAAAGAATTTTCTTGCTCAAGTGTAACTTGGCTAAGAGAATCATCATTTGTGGAATCAATAGAACTACTAGTAGCAACATCATTGGGTTTAGCATTTTTATTATTGCTACTAGTTGAAGAACCTTTCTTTCCTTTGTTACTAGCTTGCTTAGAATTAACTTGTGGCATGAATGTAGATAATATAAGTTGTTTGCCTAGATAACAGGAAGTCTTCTTTCGGAAATCGTCATTGATAGCTTTAAGGAACTCATGCTCTTGCTCCAAATTGACCTTTTCAAAGCATAGCTTCTCATGTGTCCTTACAAGATCTCTATGATCTTGTAGAGTTGACTCATGAGCTAACTTAAGAGTTTTTAGTTCTTGAGTTAGTCGTTCTATTTCCAACTTTTCATCATCACACGACTTATCTACACTAGAGTGAGTACTAGCAAGTTCATTTTGACTATCATTACTAGTTTTGTCACATAGCAAGTCATCATCACAAAACAAATCATCTTCATCACTATCGAAATCAAGATATTCGGGGTGTGGTAGCTTGGGGACTTCAGCCATGAAGCAACTTCCACTCCCTTCATTTTGTGAATCAAATAGATCATAGGAGTTGGTTGTCACTAGTGTAATTCTGACAACACCTTCATCTTGACTATTGTCAGAGTTGGAGTGATAGCTTCTCTCGGATTGGTTGTCGGAGTAGGAGCCGGAAATCCATTCACCAACATGAGCTTGATATTTCCATCTTGAGTAGCTCTTGGTGTACTTGTCCTTCTTATCAAAGTCCCTACTTCTCCTTGAGGGTCTTCGTTGATAACGATCATCTCTACTCTTTATCTCTATTCGAGGTGATTTATCTCTTGAGTTTCGTATTCTAGGTGACTCTTCTCTTTGTTTGTAAGGAGTCGTGCACTCATTGGAGTAGTGTTTGGGCTTCCCACAATTGTAGCAGTTTCGGTCATGATTTGAGGAACCCTTCTCTTCATGTCTTGAGTTGGAGCTTCGATCTTTTCTCCTATTCTTGTAGAAATTGTTGAATTTCTTGACCATAAGGCTTATCTCTTCATCTGTGACAAGGTTGTCGCTTGAGGTAGTGGGAGAATCGCTTGTAGCTTTGTAAGCACCGCTAGCATTGTGACGAAGCTCTACCTTGTCTTTGAGTGTCATCTCATGAGCGACAATTCTACCAATCACTTCCATTGGTTTGAGATCTTTGTAGTTGGGTATCATTTGTATCAATGTGCAAACGGTGTCATATAGCTCATCCAAAGCTCGAAGTATCTTGTTGATGATGAATTTGTCTATCATTTCTTAGCTTCCCAAGCCGGCAATCTCATTGGTGATGAGAGCTAGCCTAGAGTACATTTCACTAACTCCTTCACCATCCTTCATCTTGAACTTGTCAAGTTGACCTTGAAGAACATCTAACTTGGATTCTCTCATGGACTCAGTTCCTTCATGCATATCAACCAAAGTGTCCCAAATCTCTTTTGTGTGTTCAAGATGGCTGATTTTCTTGAATTCTTCGGGGCATAGGCAGTTGAAGAGAATGTCACATGCTTGAGCATTGAGTTGCAACATCTTCATTTCATCTGCAATCGCTTCACGATTGGGTTCCTTTTCTTCCGCAAAGAATTCACCTCGCAAGCCAACACAAACAACAGACCAAACGGTAGGATTATGACCAAGAAAATGCATTTTCATTAAGTGCTTCCAACTAGCAAAATTTGTGCCATCAAAGTACGAACATCTACGGTGGTAGTTTCCCTCACTACATGCCATACTTCTCCTAGGTTGTGAAACCAATGCAATGGAGACCAAAGCTCTGATACCACTTGTAGGATCAAAAGTAGGTCTAGAGGGGGGGTGATTAGACTACTTGACCAAATAAAACTATGCTTTTTCCCAATTTTAATTCTTGAAAAGTTTTAGCATTCATGGCATGTCAAGTACACCCTACACATGCATGTCAAAGAGTATAGCAGCGGAAAGTAAAGACATTGCACATGTAAGTAAAGAGAGGGTAAGGAAAGCAAACACAAGTGGTGACACGAAGATTTTTCCCGTGGTTCCGATAGGTGGTGCTATCGTACGTCCACGTTCATGGAGTCTTCAAACCACATAGGGTAATGGTCGCGAGAGTCCACGGAGGGCTCTACCCATGGAGGGTTCCTCGAAGAAGCAACCTTGACTATACCATGACGGCTTCCATCCACGAAGGACTAGCCTCACTATGGGTAAATCTTCACGAAGTGGGCGATCTCCTTGCCCTTACAAACTTCTTGGTTCACTCCACAACATGAAGTTGGAGGCTCCCAAGCGACACCTAACCAATCTAGGAGGCACCACCCTCCAAAAGGTAATAGGCTCGGTAATGATGATCAACTCCTTGCTCTTGTGCTTCAATATGATAGACTCCTCAACACACAATCACTCTCTCATAGATTTGGCTTGGTGGAAGAGATGGGATTGGTGGAAAGCAACTTGGGGAGGCTAGAAATCAAGATCCATATGGTTGGAGTGGAAGATCTTGACCTCAACACAAGGGTAGGTGGTTCTCTCTCAAAAAACTGATGGGTAGGTATGGAATAGTTCCGAGTGCTTCTCTTTCGACTAGGTGGTGGTGGAGGGGTATATATAGGCATCCCCAAAAATCCAACCGTTACACACAAAATGACCAACTCGGTGACACCGATGTGTTAATCTCGGTGGTACAAAAGTGACCAAAAGGTGGCAACTTTTGAATCTCGGTGAGACCGGTATAGGAATGTCGGTTGCACCGACAAGGTGACCAATGGTCAGAATTGCCAAACACGGTGACGCCGATTCAACATTCTCGGACGGACCAAAAATGTGAACTTGCATAACAAAAACTTGGCAGCCCAAGTTGGTGGCACCGAAAGTAGTGTCGGCTTTACCGAAGGGTTAGGGTTTGGCTGAGTCTGTCTAGGGTTTGGAATTGGTGCTACCGGGATAGGAATGTTGGTTGCACTGATTTTGAATGTTTGGCTATAGACAGACTTTTGTGGGAGAGCTTGTGGATGTTTTTGGTGACTATCACTTGTGCACGTATGAGCATTTTGTTCACCAACAAAACCTTACCCCCTTTTAAAAGTATTGGCATTCCTATGGACTCAAAGTGGTTTCTCACAAATATAAAATGTAGAGTCCTCTTGCTTGAAGCTTGGCCAACCTATTTCCTTGCATCTTGCGGTAATTCCACAATATACACAATCCTATTTCCATCCCTATCTTGAAATTTTCCTAAAATAAACTTGGTGGAAACATTAATTCAATGACTTATATGTTGTTATTAATTACCAAAACCACCAAGGGAGCAAATGTGCTTTCAAGGGGGTAGGCACGCCCTCTTGCCTTGTGGGAACCTCGTGGCTCCGTCTGACCTAATTCCAGCCCTATAAATTCTCAAATATTTGGAAAACATCATAGAGCCACCCGAAACATTTTTTTCGCTGCCGCAAGTCCCTGTTCCATCGAGAGGCCATCTGGAGACCTTTCACGGTGCCCTGTTGGGGGGGGGGGCGATCACAAAGGTCATCTACATCAACCTTACTACCTCTATGATGTTGTGTGAGTAGTCCACCATAGACCTATGGGTCCATAGCTAGTACCTAGATGGCATCTTCTCTCTCTATGATCTTCAATACAAAGTTCACCGTGATTCCCGTAGTGATCTATTCGATACAATCTTCTTTGTGGTGTGTTTGTTGGGGTCCAATTAATTGTGAGTTTATGATCGAATTATTCATGAATATTAACCGATTCTTCTCTGAATTATTTTATGCATGATTATTATAGCTTCACATTTCTCTCAGATCTATCGGTTTGGTTTGGCTAACTAGATTGTTTTATCTTCAGTGGGAGTGGCGCGTTGTGATGGGTTCAATCTTGCGGTGCTCAATCCCAGTGACAGAAAGGGACATCACACATATTTTTATTTCTGCCATTAATGTTAAAATTATGGTGTTTATTCATATTGCTTGAGTTTACTTTCTATACATCATGTCATCTTGCCCCAAGCATTGCTCTATTTCATACTTAGTATTCTAGATGCATCCTGGATAACGGTCGATGGATGGAGTAATACTAGTTCATGCAGGTAGGATTTGCTCTACTTGTTTATTGACATGATGCCTATATATATGATCATTGCCTTGAATAAGTTGTCATGACTATGCATTATTCTGTCAATTTCCCAACAATAATTTGTCTACCCACTGTATGCTATTTTCAAGAGAGAAGCCTCAAGCGAAAAATATGGCCCTCGGGTCAACCCAAATTATATTACAAAACCTACAAAAAATATTGATGTCTTTTATTTTATGTTATTTAATTTTATATTTATATTATCTATCTGTCAGTATTTAATCCTTCCAAGTAACGAGTTCAAGGGGCTTGACAACCCTCTTGCCTGTGTTGGGTGCAAGTGTTTGGTTATGTGTGTGTATGTGCTGCTAAAGGGGATTTGCATGATAATCCTATTGGTTCGATAACCTTGGTTCTCACTGAGGAAAATACTTATCTCTACGGTGCTGCACCTCCCCTCCTATTCAGGGAAAATCCCAATGCAGTTTAAAAGTAGCAATTTCCGCCTCCCAACACATGCAAAACTTCAAGCGTCACTCACCGTACTCCAAAATCTCTTATAAAATATTGTTGGCATACCATCCGCCCCGGGGCCTTTAGGCCTCCCATATTGTCAAGCACCGTCTTCATATGTGAGGAAGTGTACTCCTTCACAAAAGATTACTCATTTTGAGGTGTCACGTGATACGTCTCTAACGTATCTATAATATTTGCTTGTTCCATGCTGTTATATTATCAATCTTGGCTGTTTTACAATCAATTTATAGAAAATTTATATCATTCTTTGGGACTAACTTATTGACATAGTGCCCTAGTGCCAGTTGTTGTTTTTTCTTGTTTATTAGTTCACAGAAAATCAGTACCAAACGGAGCCCAAACGAGCAATTTTTGGAGAATTTTTATAGACTAGAAGATCCAGGATGGGCCAAAGAGCATCAGGAGAGGTGCCCCAGGGTGTCCATCCTCCACCAGGGAACGCTATAGGCCCCTATCATAGCATGGTAGAGGGTGGGCACCTCGAGTGTCCCCCAACCGACTATGAAGCCTATAAATTCCCAGAAAATTAGAAAACCCCAGAAAAGTCGATGAAACACAATTCCATCCGCCACAAGTTCTAGAACCTCAAGATCCAATCTAACACCATCATGGAGAGGTTCATCTTCATCATAGGTGCCTCTCCGATGATGCATGAGTAGTCCTCTATAGACCTACGGGTCCGTAGGCCGTAAGTAGATGGCTTCCTCTCTCTCTCTATGATTCTCAATACAATGGTCTCTTGGAGATCTATTTGATGTAATGACTTTTGCGGTGTGTTTGTTGGGACAAGATGAATTTTGAGTTCATGATCAGTTTCTATCCATGAATTTTGTTGGGACCCGATTTTTTTTGCCATGGGAAGAGGTGCTTTGTGATGGGTTCGAACTTGCGGTTTTCTTTCCTAGTGAGAGAAAGGGTGGCAGGAGATCCGTGTATAATTTCCTTTAAGGATAACAAGATGGGGTCTATTCGTAGATGAATAGATCTTATCTACATCATGTCATCATTTTATTGCAATCCTCTGTTTCTCCATGAACTTAATACACTAGATGCATGCTGGATAGCAGTCGATGGGTGGAGTAATAGAAGTAGATGCAGAATTGTTTCGGTCTACTTGTCTTGGATGTGGTGCCTATATAATGATCATTGCCTATATATCGTCATGATTATTTGATCTTATATCAATTGCCCAACAGTAATTTGTTCACCCACCGTGTGCTATACTCATGAGAGAAGCCACTGGTAAAATCTAAACACGTTGTGTAGTCATGATATCTTGTTTGCTTGCAATCTTGTTTGCGTAGTCATGATGACTCAAGAAAAAAGCAAGTTGTGTGATTCTTTCAAAACCAATAATAATGATTTTATTTTCACTCCTATTTCTCCTCCCACCACTAGTGTATAGTCTTGTGATATTAATGCCACTTTGTTGAATCTTGTCATGAAAGATGAATTTTCCGGTACTCCTAATGAGGATGCCGCGTCAAATCTAAACACGTTCGTGGAATTATGCGATATGCAAAATAAAAAATATGTGGACAATGATATTGTGAAGTTAAAATTGTTTCCTTTCTCCTTGTGGGACCGTGCAAAAATTTGGTTTTCCTGTTTGCCTCGCAATAGTATCGATTCTTGGGATAAGTGCAAGGACGCTTTTAATACTAAGTATTTTCTGCCCACGAAATTATTTCCCTTTGAACTCAAATCATGAATTTTAAGCAACTTGAGCATGAACATGTTGCACAATCTTGGGAAAGAATGAAGTTGATGCTAAGAAATTGTCCTACGCATGGTTTAAATCTTTGGATGATCATACAATTTTTTATGCGGGGTTGAATTTTCCCTCTAGAAATCTTTAAGATTTCGTCGCGGGAGGTACTTTTATGGAAATTACTTTGGATGAATCTACCAAATTTCTAGATAAGATTATGGAAAATTATTCACCATGGCATACCCAAAGAGCACCTACTGGTAAAAAGGTTAATTCTATAGAGGAAATTAGTACTTTGAGTTAAAAAGTTGATGCTCTTATGAAGTTGGTTGGTAGAAAAAAATGCTCCTATTGATTTTAATGATGTGCGTTTGTCTACTATGATTGAGAAAAATAGTGATTCCATAGATGTGATTTCATCTCGCGAAATAACTTCAATAACAATGCTTATAGAGGTAATTTTAATCCTAGGCCTTTTCTTGGAAATTCCTCTAATAATTATAGTAATTCCTATGGTGATAATAATAATAGTAGTAGTAGTAGTAGTAACACCTCTGATCTTGAGTATATTTTTAAATAATTTATCAATGCTTAACAATCTTTCAATACTAAGATAGAAGAAAAGTTAAATAAGATTGACGATATGTCTAGAAGCATTGATAGAATTTCCAATGGTGTAGAAAATCTCAGGTTACATGCTTTTCAACCTAAGACCAATGATTCAATTAAGTCTTTATATGTTTCTATGGATGAAAGTAAGAAGAGAACATCTATGCTTAGACCTAAAAGAGAATTTTTAGAAAAAGCATTTTCTAGCGATTACTTTCATAACAATGATCAAGATCTTAAGATGATTGGTTTTTGATCTATTTATTCCTTGTTTAGTAATATGAAAATTAATGATGAAGGTACTGAAGAAGATTCAACTTCAGTTAGAGGGAGTCCCAATGATTTGGAGGTTCAAAATCTTGATGCAATTTTTGATAAAACTGGTTTTGAAGGGGTCAAAACTTTAACTAGTGATGTGCCCACTATTCTTTTATTACAAATACTTTAATTATGAGAGTTTCTCCTTGGTTTATTTTATTCCTTTGCTTCAATCTATGATAAATTCATCACATGCTTATGAAGAAAATAAAGCTTTAACTAAACATATCATTGATGCCATGATGAAATCTTTAGAGGAAAAGTTGGAATTACATATTTTAATCCCTAGAAAATAGTATGATGAGTGGGAACCTACCATTGAAGTCAATATTAAAAATTATGAATGCTTTTCTTTGTGTTATTTGGGTGCTAGTGTTTCCACAATTCTAAAATATCTATGTGATGTGCTTGGTCTTAGCAATATTGAAGAATGTTCTCTTAATTTGCACTTGGTGGATTCTACTATTAAAAATCCTTTGGGAAGAATTAATGATGTTCTTATTATTGCAAATAGGAATTATGGAACCATTTATTTTATTGTTCTTGATATTGGTTGCAATCCTTCTTGTCGTATCATGCTTGGTAGACCGATTTTATGCACTTTAGGTGCCGTGATTGATATGAAAGAAGGCAATATTAAGTTTTAATTTCTTCTTAGAAAGGGTATGTAACACTTACCTAGAATAAGAATTAATCCACCATATTAATCAATCATGAGGGCCATTTATAGAGTGAAAACTAAGGATGACAATACTTGAATCTATGTGTTACGCCTAGCTAAGGGCGTAAAACGATTTTGCTTTTTGGGAGGCAACCCAATGAATAAATTACTTTATCTTTTCCTTTATGTTTTTGAGTGTTTTGAAAAATTATGATTCATTTATGATTGTGTTTTTATGTTTTATTTATTTTTTGTGCCAAGTAAAGCCTTTAGGATGATCCATAAGATGAGTAGAAGCAATGCTGAATCTGAAACAAAATTTTTGTTCCTAGTGCACGAATTTTCATTTTTTATTGGAACTTAATATTAAGCTTAAATTTTAACACAATATTTCTATAAAAATTATTTATGTTTTTCTTATGTTTCAAAATTTTTAGAGTTCGATAAGTATGGGTAGAGTACACATACTACAGATTGTTCTATTTGAAATAGATTCTGTTTTCTTTGCATTGTGTGCTTGTTTTGATGAATCTATGGCTTGTATCGGGGGGTATAAGTCATGGTAAGGTTAGAATACAGTAGATACAATGGAATAATAAAATATGAATGGGTTTAAAACAATACCTAAAGTGGTAATTTGGTTAATTATACTAATGGATTTCACGAGAATTTTGTCATGTTTTGTGTGATTGAAGTTTTCAACTTTTGGGTGAGATCGCGATGGATGAAGGAATAAGGAGTACGAATAGCCTAATATTGGGGATTCTACAACACCCCAAGGTAATATCCAAAGAGTATCAAGCAACTAAGCTTGGGGATGCCCCGAGTGGCATCTGCTCTTTCTTCTAACGACCATCGGTATTTTACTTGGAACTATATTTTTATTCGTCACATATCATAAGTTTTGCTCTAGTGCTTCACTTATATCCTGTGAGAATGGTGTGACTTTACATGTTTGAAGAAATAATCTCATGCTTCACTTATATTAATTTGAGAGTTAGTAATTTTGAAGAAATCCTCTCATACTTCACTTATACTATTTTGAGAGATGAAATTTGTATGCTCATGTTCTTCACTTATATCCATGTGAGCTCGTCAAAAGCAATTGCAATATATGAAACTAGTCCCAAAGTGATCGATATTCGAGAGGAATATAATAAAAACTTTAATGAAGGTCATTGGAAAAATTAAACGTGATTCTTTGTAATAGTTTTGAGACATGACAATCGTAATATGTGAGTTATGTTGGTGAGTAATTATGCTTAGTAAGAATATTGGTGTTAAGGTTTGTGATTCCCTATGCAATCACGAGAGTCAATAGTTGTGCTACGAAATTACATTCTACTTATGGTGCATTATTCTATGTTAGTTATGCTTAATGCTTGCTTATGTGATTTGTCGTTTCTTAGTTGGATGCTTCTCAACCTATTTGCTAGCCTTCACTTGTACTAAGTAGAAATACTACTTGTGCATCCAAAGTCCAGTATACCTACCTATATACAGTATATCCATGACATTCCAAGCAAATTTTTATGTGCCATATCTAAATTTCAAAATAATCTTTTTTGTGTGCTCATACCTCTCATGAAACGGTAGGGGGTGACCAATATTTTTTCGTGCTAGATGTGTTATTCTCAAGGTGAGTATTTATTCACTTATCATTGCACGAGAGTATGACAGTAATAGGTTTGCCCAGTCCCAAAATGAAAAAGTAAAATATTTACTTTGTGTTGTCAAATAATAAATTCCTTGGAAAGTGTTGGTATGGAAGGCAACCATGGATTCGGGTAGCCATGGAAAATGGAAGTATGGTAGAAAAAGGAATAAACTTTATTTTCTATTTGATAATCGCCTATGATGCATCTAGTGTGGAAAGATATTGAAATCTCTTGGTCGTTTTCGTTGATAGGAAAGGCATGCCACCCAAAATATTTTTCTCTATCAATTTAAACACTTGAGCTCCGACACCTCTACAAATCCCTACTTCTCTCTGCGAAGGGCCTATCTATTTACTTTATGCAATTTTTATTTTTCAATTTGAGTCTCCATCTTCTCTTATAAAGCACCAACTAGGAGGCACTACGATCGTACCTGAGCGCTAAGTGTAGCTAATATTTGAGTTTGTGTTGTGACTCGATCAATGATTGAGCATGATGGTCTAGGGATAACTTGCTTTAGCGTTGATATTTTGAAAGACATGGTTGCTTGTTGATATGCCTGAGTATTAAAGTTTTCATGTCAAAACTAGACTATTGCATTGAACCATCTAAAAGTCCAAATGTCCATTGTACAAAGAAAATAATATGTGATGAACATGTTAGGCAGTATTCCACATCAAAAGTTCTTTTTTTATCATTTACCTACTCGAGGACGAATAGGAATTAAGCTTGGGGATGCTGATATGTCTCCAACGTATCTATAATTTTTGCTTGATTCGTGCTGTTATATTATTATTATTGGATGTTTTACAATCATTTTATTGCAATTTTATATCATTTTTTGGGACTAACCTATTGACATAGTGCCTAAGTGCCAGTTGCTATTTTGCTTGTTTTTTACTTCGCAGAAAATCAGTACCAAATGGAGCCTAAACACTACGGGAATTTTTGTAGAATTTTTATGGATGAGAAGAGCCAGGATGGGCCAAAGAGCATGAGGAGAGGGGCACCTTGGGTGTCCCCCCAACCAACTATCGAGCCTATAAATTCCGAGAAAATCAGAAAAACCTAGAGGAGTCGACGAAACACAATTCCAGCCACCGCAAGTTCCAGAACCACGAGATCCAATCTAACACCATCATGAAGGGGTTCATCTTCATCATAGGTGCCTCTCTGATGATGCGTGAGTAGTCCAGAATAGACCTTTGGGTCCATAGGCAGTAGATAGATGTATTCCTATCTCTCTCTATGATTATCAATACAATGGTCTCTTGGAGATCTATTTGATGTAATGACTTTTGCGGTGTGTTTAGGATCCAATGAATTTAGAGCTCATGATCACTTTCTATCGATGAATATGATTTGATTCTTCTTTGATATCTTATTTGCATGATTACTTTTAGCCTCACATTTCTTCTTTGAATCTTTGGTTTAGTTAAGACAAATAGATCGATTTTTGTTGCCATGGAAAGAGGTTCTTTGTGATGGGTTCGATCTTGCGGTCTTCTTTCCCAGTGACAGAAGGGGCAGAATGATATGCATGTATTGTTGCCATTAAGGATAACAAGATGGGGTCTATTCCTACATGAATAGATCTTTTCTACATCATGTCACCGTTCTTATTGCATTACTCCGTTTCTCCATGAACTTAATACACTAGATGCATGCTGGATAGCGGTTGATGTGGGCAGTAATAGAAGTAGATGCAGAATAGTTTCGGTCTACTTGTCTTGTATGTGATGCCTATATAATGATCATTGTCTGGATATCGTCATGATTATTTGATCTTCTATCAATTTCCAAACTGTAATTTGTTTACCCACCGTGTACTATTCTCATGAGAGAAGCCACTAGTGAAACCTATGGCTCCGGGTCTACTTTTCCAACATTTTGCTTTGCGATCTACTATTTGCATCTTTTATTTTCAGATCTATTAATCCCCAAAAAACCAAAAGTACCTTCCCATACTTTTTATTTACTTATTTTATTTTGTGTTCTTGGGAGACCTATTTGCCAAAACTATCATTACCTAATCTATCTTATTACCGTAGAGAGCGTGACAACCTCTCTTTCACGTCGGGTTGCAAGTATTTGTTGTTTGCGTGCAGGTGTTGTTTACGTGGGTGCATGATCTTCCTCTACACATTGATACCTTGGTTTCATAACTTAGGAAAATATATAACATCATCCCTTCCTCTTTGGGGACATATCGACGCAGTCTCAAGCCACATGATCAGCCTAGGTGCAACAGTCTCGAGCACAATGCTCAGGTTTGTAACTACTATGTGGATAAAAAAGGTAGAAATATGATTATTAATTAGATCCTTCAAGCCATCGTCTACCTTCACCTCCACTCAATCACACCCTTCAACTTCTCAATATGGTGTCTTTTATTTGTTCAGATGTGGACTTGTGAAAATAATCAGTATTCCGGTCTCCCTTTTTTAGCCACGTAATGTGAGAGTGCTCCTTCCAGATAATCTCAAGTTGTTGTTCCAATCTTCCAAGCTTGAAACATATGACTTGCTCTTTCCAGATAGATGTTTTTGATAGGATGTCCCATATGCACTATTCAAGTTTATTGCAGAGCATTTTTATTCATTTCTGTAAGTCTCCTAAAACCTATCGGCCCCACATATCCAACTCCATAGTTACCAGCTGATACGGTCACACACTCGCTCCCCTTGTCCATCACCGGCTTTATTCCATGCATTGACAACAATGCTTTCATAGTCATCCTTCAATAGACACCTATCCTCAAACCTCTTGTTCATGTTGTATGAGCATGGCCGTTGCTTTTTCTATGTGGCATTGACAGACAAGATGATAGGTCTGTGGTTGGAGTGTTCGGGTAAACCACCAACAACTTTGTATCCAGGAAAACGGGAAACCGAATCAGCATTTGCAATAGTTCTATCAAGCTGCTCGCGGATGTAACCATCGATATGATAATTATTATTTTGTCATGTGAAAGTATCACTCTCAAAACCAATATCATTCAGATTATAGAAATTCAGAGCATCACAAAAACGTTGCATAAAATTATGTGATCTAGGTGGCCCTCCTTGTTCTCGAACCTATAGAGGATTTTGTTGAACTGCCCCATACAAAACCAAGGTATCTTGATTTTATGATGTATCATCCGAAGCAACCTGCAAGTCAACTCCTTTTTATTAGTCCTAGGTTCATCATAAATGCAAGCAAGTCTCCACTTAAAGCCATCTACTTCAGTTATGATCACATCGATGTGCATACCTCCTAGCCAGCGCAAACTCAAGTTCACTTCTCTCTTCCACATCATAGCCAAACCTCCATGTTTTCCCTCACATGATTTGAAAACTAAACTTGGCATCTCCAACAAATACCATAACTTTTCCACCATATTTTTGTTTAGTTTCGTTTCTGAGAGAAACAAAATGTTGGGGGTCCTCCTTCTTCTGGAGTTTCAGAAGACCATGAATTGTCGGCCCATTCGCAAATCCCCGGCAGCTCCAACCAATTATTTCAAAGGTGCTCGTGGGGCTGTCTCAGCAACCCTGCATTCTTTGACATTACCTCAACAAAAAGAACTCCTTCAGTCTCATTCTTCTGCCTTTTTCCTCCTTCAACTTACACCTCCAACCCCTCTGCCCTCCTGTTCTCACTAATTGCCTCTCCCAGTAGTTCCCCTCCAGCTGAGTTCCAGCCCTTCTCCCTTGGCTCCCTCCCTTTTAACTTTCTATACTTTCAGGGTGTCTATTACCACTCGTCTCATTCTATTGAGTTGCCTTTGTAGTCTCTGGGTTCCCAGATTTCCTCCACGGGTACTGTTCACGTGTACATGTGATACTTGTCATTTGCGTTAGGTTTTCCGTGAAGAGGAATGGGTAATTGCAACACAATACGGATATGTATTTCCCTTATTTAAGAAACGAAGGTTTATCAAACCAATAGGAATATCAATCCACAACCGTCTTCAATGGCTGCATAAAGAGCAAACAACTTGCAACCAACACGAGAAGAGGGTTGTCAATCCCCTTGATTTCTTTATTCGCAAGCAAGTGAGGTATGTAGATAAAATTAGGTCATTGTAAAATGCAAAATCAAATAAAAGACAAATTATGGCAGAAAGGTAAAGATAAGTTTTATAAACATATAAGTGAATAGACCCGTGGGCCCTATTTTCTCTAGTGGCATCTCTCATGAAAGTAAGCATACAGTGAGTAAACAAATTACTTGATAGAAAAGCGCATAGTTATGTGATATTCATGACAATGATCATGTGTATATAAGAATCACATCCATAAGAAAATAGGCTGACTCCTGCTTGCACCCATTACTATTACTCCACTTCAAGGGCGCTTCTATGCGTGCCCCTCTACGTATTAAGTTCATGACAAAGAGAGTAATGCTTGGAGAACGATGACATGATGTAGACAAAGTAAAGTCAGTCAATATGAATAAACCCCATCGTTTTTATCCTTAGTGGCAACAACACAAAGACATATCTTGTCCCCTTGTGTGACTGGGATACAGAAACTCGTTAGGTTGAACCCACTACAACACATCCCTCTCACCAAAGAAAGACCAAAGTACTTGGACAAAGCAAAAACGACTACAGAATGGCCCAAACATGACACATCAATGAGAGACCCTTCGACGAAACTATGTGCGATCCATCAATCACAAACGACATAGTTCAAGCTCCGCCGCCAATGACAAAAACCATGTGCGATGAAGGAACGAGCAAATACGGTTCAAAAAATAGTTGCATGTGTGATGTGTTGCATACATTTTGTTCTTATGAACTGTTTGTGATTATGGAAGATCAAAGAAATGGTTAACAAACTATATACGTGTGCGTGGTGCGGCATACAGTTCACTCGGACAAACTGTTTGCGCTGATCCAGCAGAACACAAACGAGTTAGCCTAAGAAGGCATGTGTGATACCCAATAAATGGTTCATTCATCATAATTGTGTGGGAAGACCAATAATAACCCAAATGATTCATCCTGACAAACATGTGTGTTGTGGGTACCCGGCAAACAGTTCATCTAACAAACATGTGTGGGAAGACCAGTAATAACCCAAACGTTCATCCTCACAACCTGTGTGTGTTGTGAACACACAGTTGCTGGTAATAATTGTATGAGATGTGATTTGCTTTGTTTGCACAACATCTATATGATATGTCTACATAACACCAACATTATTGTTGCATAATGAACTTGAACATACAGTTACATAAGTGACTACACAACACATGTACATTCCTCAATATAAATTTACAAGAAGTAGATGATCACCAAATCATACTGTTCTTCTGATGATGTTTGGAGACACTACTCGGCTTGTGGCTATCCCTCACCGTCTGCAGGAAGGAGGCACTTCCTCATGTCAATGGTCCTCTTGTACATCTCGTAGTTGGTGTATGCGTCCTTGGCCGCATACTTGATGTGTTCTTCATCTAGTTTCTTCACCCAGGCCGTGTGCTAGGCAGTCTTGTCCTTGTGGAACTCAGCCTTCAAGTCTCAGTATTGGGGTTGATGATGGCCGTGGCAAGGTCAACCAGGGAGTCCTTCTACTTCTTCTTCTCGCCTCCCCAGACCCTGTACTAACCTTGGATGTTGACAAGCTTATGACAGGACAAGCCCGAAGTCTTGAGCACCTTTAGATCGTTGGTGGTTCCACCGTTGTGAACCTATAGTCGGGGCTATTGAAAAACCTGGCAAAACGCTCGCAAGGACTTGTGGCTAGGAAGTAGTGGTAGATGAGCACGTGATGGCGCACTCACAACTGGGCGATGACAACCTTATGATCATGCCCGTAGCGACCGCCAGTGTACCCGAGGTCGAAGCCAACCACTTAGTACTTGTCATCCTCAGCAAGCAGCTGCTCCAACATGTTAATGGAATTCATCATCACGACCGGGTCGTTAGTGTACACAACCGAGAAGTCTGTCTTCCCGATGAAAGTGTCCACTTTGACAATAGTGGCGAACTGTCGCTTGGCATCGACAACCGCCATTGGATCCGCACGGGAAGGTGGAAGCAATGAAGAGATGTGCATCCTCTCTGTATTATTTGCCGTCGTGGGTGTGCTTCTTGGGTTGTGTGGTGCACTCGGAAGGTGGAAGAGACGAAGTTAAATAACTGCATCAACCGCATGGTAGTTTTTGCAGCACTTAACTGCATGGTGGTGCCGGGAGCAGCACAAGCGCTTGCATATGGCTCCCTGAATGTTCCTGATCATTCGCATGTGGACGCCGGCAGAGCGGGCGTGCACAGACACGAGCACAACACGAAGAGGCCGCATCAACCGCCTCATGCGTACATTCATTCGCGACGGTTCGTATAGAACGACCGGTTGCTTTGTATTAAAATGCAAACAGTTATTATTATTATTAACCGTCTGTGTACTTCTCATTTCTCCCACCTTTGGCCATCTTGTCACCGCGTTGCTGCACGAGGATTCTAGTGGATGCTTCGGGAGCGCACAAAGTTTCTTTTGGGCTTCTCGTTCCTGCACGGTTGCGCAAGCTTCCCGTTCCCTCACAGGATAGCGCCCAAGCTTCCCGCCCGGCTCACCTCGGCCTCCTGGTTTATAAACCCTCATGCCCAGCCTCTCCACATCGCATTCATCCCCTCCCTGCCCGTAGCATCCCAAGTTTTCTTCTCCCCCAATTACCAACGGCACATGTCCGTCGTCGTTGCTCCGTCACCCCGCCAGAGGGTAGTCCAGCTAGGAGGCTGCACCACGTCGGCGGCGCAGTACCCGGAAGCGTGTAGTGCGTGTGGCCTCCTTGTTGGCTGTCGCACGACACCCGCCACACACTCCTCTAAATTTTCTCGTAGGTAGTTGTTGTCGGTGACTGCTGTCACCCCTACCCGATCATCAACCACCGTTTTTGCCGCCCCACCAGCTGCCTCCTTGGCCACCGCCACACCAGCGTCTGCCTTGGCAGCCACACCACTTTTAGCCGCCGAGACATCACCCGCTCCGCCATCGTGGCCCGAAGGCGAGAGGAGGAGGCTGTTGTCAAAGCATAGCCTCTCGGCTTTTGTGTTAGTGGCCTAGCGTGCTACATAAACTTCCTACACGGGGAGGAGGAGCGCCAGGTCGAGCATACATAGAGGATCACCATCGTTGTGGCCGCAGCAGACGACACAATTGTGGCGTGGAATCAGGAGATCTGTGCTGAGTCCCACCGCTTCGAATCTTACCTAACTCCTGCTGCCAATGAATCGATCGATGCTTACATCGGGTGCTTAGTTTATTAAATGTCTTAGACACTCATGTCCGCAATGCATTTTTGCTGGTTGATTCTAATGGGGAGTATCATTCGTATGATACTAGTATATGATATTACATCCGTAATGCGTAGTATCATAGGATAGTTCATTGATTACCACGCATGACACATAGTAGCACACTATTTAATATGATACAATATCATGATATGATACTCAACCCTCTCTTCCTTCATTTAATTCTATGCCATCTCATCAGAATTGCCTAGTTGGCATGCATGATACTACCTATGATACTTGTTGGGGAATGATGCATGGGAAACAAGCAAATTTCTTACGCACACGCAAGATCTATCCATGGTCATGAGCATCTACGAGAGAGAGAGTGGATCTACATAACCTTGTAGATCGCTAAGCGAGAAGCATTCAAAAACGTGGTTGGTGTAGTTGAACGTCTTTGTGATCCAAATCGCCGAGCGTCCCGCGATCCCATCATGATCCTTCTCGTGATCCAACCACGATCTGTCACGTGATCTCATAACGATTCTTCCCGCGATCAAATCAGGAATCGTATCACGATCTTGATCACCGTCCTTCCGATATAGCGCCAAACAGACGGTGCCTCCGCGTTCAGCACACGTACAGCTCGATGACGATCTCTGCCTTCTTGATCTAGCAAGAGGAAGCGGAGAGGTAGATGAGTTGTCCGGCAGCACAACGGCGTGTCAGCGATGCCGTGGAACTATTCCGGCAGGGCTTCGCCTAAGCACCGCCAAACTAGCCTAGAGGAGAAAAAAATCTAGAGGAAGTAGAGGGAGCACGTGGAAATTAGGGTTATCTCTCCCCTGTAAATCCTCTATTATATATATGAGGGAGGGAGGAGAGGAGGCAGCCTCAAACCCTCAAGGTTTGGCTGAAATTGGTGGTGGAGGAGTCCTACTCCAATCCTACTAGTACTAGGATTCCTCCTCTCCACTTGGAAACCCTTTCCACCTTTTGCACCTTTGGGGTTTTCCCAACCCTAGACACATGGGACTTAGTGGGGGGTTCAGCCAGCCCACTAGGGTCTGGTTTGACTCCTCCCGATGGCCCCCGGTAACCTCCCAGCACTCCCGGTACACTACCGATGAACCCAAAACATTTCCGGTGACCAAAACAGGACTCCCAATATATCAATCTTTACTTGGACCATTACAGAGCTCCTTATGATGTCTGGGATCTCATCCGGGACTCTGAATAACCTTCGGTGACCACCATACATAACTCTACTGTACCGAAACATCACCGAACCTTATGTGTGCAGACCCTGTGGGTTTGAGAACTATGTAGACATGACCGAGACACCTCCACGGTCAATAAACAATAGCGGGACCTGGATGCCCATATTGGTTCCTACATATTCTACGAAGATCTTTATCGGTTGAACCTCTATGTTAAGGATTCAGTTAATCTCGTACGATGTTCCCTTTGTTCTTCGATATGTTACTTGGCCAAGGTTCGATCGTCGGTATATATATACCTAGTTCAATCTTGTTACGGGCAAGTCTCTTTACTCGTTCCATAATACAAGATCCCGTGGCTAACACTTAGTCACATTGCTTCCAAGGCTTATTGTGATATTGTATTACCGAGTAGGCCCTTAGATACCTCTCCCTCACACAGAGTAATAAATCCCACTCTTGATCCATGCCTACTCAACAGACACCCTCAGAGATACCTGTAGAGCACCTTTATAGTCCCCTAGTTACGTTGTGACATTTGATACACACAAGGTATTCTTACGATGTCAGTGAGTTGCATGATATCATGGTCATAGGAACAAATACTTGACATGCAAAAAACTATAGCAATAAACTGACATGATTATATGCTATGTTTATAGTTTGGGTCTTGTCCATGACATCATTCTCCTAATGATGTGATCCCGTTATCAAATAACATCTCATGTCTATGGCCAGGAAACTTTGACCATCTCTGATCAACGAACTAGTTAACTAGAGGCATACTAGGGACATAATGTTGTCTATGTACCCACACATGTATTTGAGTTTCCAGTCAATACAATTATAGCATGGATAATTAACGATTATCATGAACAAAGAAATATAATAATAACCAATTTATTATTGCCTCTAGGGCATATTTCCAATAGTCTCCCACTTTTCAAGGTATGTACTCATTGACAGTTTTATCAGACGTCTTGATCTACCTCTATAGATCCAGATGCCCAATATTTAAGTAGCTTCATTCTAGGTTTTCCTTTGAAAAACTCCTATTCAAACAACCCTTTATGCTTTGCAGAAATTCTACATCATTTCTGATCAACAATATGTCATTGTCGTCGTTTTCTGACGACAGATGCCATAGGGTGGCTTATCGTAGGTGGTTGGGGCCGAAGGATGCCGACGGGCTCCGGGTGCGAGATTGGGCACAAGCGGTGATGACACATGATGTACCTAGGTTCAGGGCCCTGTGGAGGAGGTAATACCCCTAGTCTTGCTTGGTTTAGTTGGATGGATGGGTATAGATACAATGGTGCTCCTGGAGCTGTGTCTACAAGAGGAAGAAGGGGCAGCCGGCTCCTCTTCCTCCACTGCTAGAAGGGGTCGCATGTGTGTGTGAAGATGATCATCCGTCTTCGTTGCCTAGGGGGCTCGGGGGGGTTTATAGGCCACCCCCGGCTCTTATAATATGTTCTAAGTACAAAGGTGAGGGGACCCGGCTGGCAGTCTCTCCGGCTGGCCAGAGGGTCCTGCCATTCGTGTCGTCTTGTCGTTGGTGGGGTCCGCCGGCCGAGTGGTCCCATCTCCCATTGGGGCCCGCCAACCGGCTCTGCGATTGGCCCTCGCCCACCTACCGCGGCACGGGTCACCGGGGGTGCGTCGTCTAGCGCCAGCCGGCCGAAGTCTCTAGTACGGCCGGTCATGCTGTATCCATGCTGAGGTAGTAATCGAGTGGCGAGGGCGTGTCGACACTGTTCCAATCCCGTTCACGCTCGCCGACGTCAGCGGTCGGGACGGTTGGACTGTAGCCATGCGCTGCAGTGTGTCAGTGGCCACTATAGCCATAGGGCCGCCCGGCGTGCCTATCGCGTCGTGTCGTCATACCCGTGCGCAGAGGGACAGGACGTCACATGTCCATCCCAAGGTCAATGGAAGAGCCGGCCAGGAGGCAGACGGCCATGCTCAGCCGGCCGGGGGTCTAGCTGGCTCCTCGACCAACCGTCCGGGGTGCAAGTCGGCACCGTCTTGCATCGGTTGTCCTCCAGCTGGCCATGGCCAGCCGGCCGCGGAGTTATTCTTCCAGGCAAAAGGGGGAAGCCCCGTTGCTTTGGCCTACCTAGGCGTAATAAACCCGTCAGTAGTCCCCAAAGCCGGTGGGGAGCCTGCTCGAAGGCGAAGGGGCACCCGGGTCGGTCATCGAACCCGACACCTCGGGTACCGGCGCGCCTCCCCAGGACCCGTGGCGGCACGCAACACACCACGATGAGTAATAATGCAGTGGGTCCCGCGCACGTGGGGCGACGGGATGTCGCCTGGGCCTAGCCCGCTAGGACCCAGGCGTAGCCCAGTAGGCCTCGGGGCGCAGGCTAGGTTCCTTTGCTCCCTGAAGTGGCCGTTACGGCCTAGGGCCACCCACGCGCGCGCGGAGTTTCCAGGGGGAGTGGGCGCAATCAATCCCACGTCCCCCGGTCGTGGCCTTCCCTATAAAAGGAGAGGAAGGGAAGGAGGCAGAGGTACCCATGCCTCTTTTGCCCCTTTTCTACCCGTCTTCGTTGCCTCCCTGCCTTCCTCGCACGCCAGCGCACCTGAGCACGCAACCGAGCACGTACGCCGTACTACCGCCGTGATGGCCGATGGATGCGATGGAAGATGGGCTAGCTCCTTTGTGGTCAAGGCGGACATCACCGAGCTTCGCCGCACACGCATGATGCTACCGGAGGAGCGGGTGGTCGCACGCGCACTGGGCGACGAGATAGCGCTGGCACCACAGCCAGGGGAACATGTCGTGTTCCTTTGGCACTTCTCCCGAGGCTTCGGTGTCCCGGTTAGTATCTTCTTTTGCCGCCTCCTCGATACCTTCGACCTTCAGCCGCACAAGCTTAGCGCAGACTCGATTCTATACCTCTCTGCCTACGTGACGTTGTGCAAGGGGTACCTCGACATCCTTCCCTTCATCGAACTCTTCAATGCTCTATTGTACCTCAAACCTTTGAAAAGATACGTGTGCGGGGGCACGGTGGTGTGCTTCCATGGCGCCGCTCGCTTTCCCCCCCCCTCTCTCTTATTGAGTCCGTCATGGGGTGGCACCGAACGTTCTTCTACGTGAAGAACGCCGACCCGAGGAAGGACTACATACGGGTGCCGCCATTTGAAGACAGGTAGTCCACCCAGTTGAACTGGCTGGGGGCTGCCCCGCGCGGCGTGGCCCTGGACGAGCTTGGCCGGCTCACTCAGCTAAAGAGCTCCGAGGGGCTGGTCGCCGTACGACCTGGTGGAGTTGTATGATCGCATCAACCGGCCTCCCCTGGTAAGTTTTTTGTCGAGACGGTTTCTTCTTTGTTTGATACTTCCCAGCCGGCAGCCGGCTGGAGTGCTTACTTTGATGTGCTGACTACAGCTGCTGCTACGATAGCATTCGCCGGACGGCCCGCATCCTCAGTTCTTCGAGGCGGAGCGTGAAAACTTTGACTCCGAAGACTACCAGACGAGAGGCCCCCCGGAGGAGGGGGTGGACTCCTCGAGAGGAATCGACGAGCCGGCAGACATGCGAACTAGTGCTCCTAGCGGAGTCGGAGGGTCCGGCGCAGCCGGGGAGCCCAGCAGAGCGAGTGAGTGCCCTCTTGCTCCCACAATCAGGGACTGGACGGATGACGACGACAATGATGAATTAATGATTCTAAATGAGCCTCCTCCCTCAGTGCGCCAGTGTCGGAGGAGCGAGGAGCGGCCGGCTCAAGCCCTGGCCGCCGGAGCGGCCGACCGGGGGAAGAGGCCAGCTTAGGGGGGCAGGCGGCCCCGCCGCCCGGCCCGAAGCGGGTGAAGGTGGCCGCACGGAAGCCGCCGCCACGTGGCAAGCGGGCCCTGCCCCTTGTCATCGGGTAAGGTTTTTTTTCTTTATGTGAGTTTTCTTCCGGGTCGCCATCCGGTGAGTAACAAATCCTTGGGCGCTGCAGTGACCCCATCGAGCTCCATGAGGAGGAGCTGGAGGGGGAGCCAACGGATGTCGCCAGCCGGCTAGCCCGTGAGCATGCAGCCACCTAGTAGGAGGAGAAGAGGAGGCTCGCGGAGCTGCGAGCCTCAAACTCCGAGACGTGAGGAGGGGCCTCGCACTCGAGAACCTCGAGCAGCCGGAGGCGGAGGAGGCCGGTGGACCCCCCACGAGCATCGGACTCGGCAGCGGATTCGGCCCGTATGTCGAGGCCTCCATCGAGCGAGCCGCGAGGGGCGGCCACGGATCCGCCTGCGCCCCCGTCCACACAGGAGGCGACCCAAGTCGGGGTGACGACGGCGTAGCCAGCTCCCGAGGCGGCCTGGCCCGAGGTGTCGGAGGTGACCCCGCCTGCAGCCAAGCCGACCCTAGCCGAGGAACTGGAGGTCCGGCGGCCCTAGAGGCGGCATCGGAGGCGGCGCCGGAGACGGCGGCCATGGAGGTGGAGGTGCCCTCCGTCGCGACCGATGCGCCGGAGTGGCAGGAAGCGGCGGCAACGACGGCATTGGGCGGTGGGCCGGTGGGAATTGACCCCCCACACCCTTGACATTGTCAACCCGCCCCTAGCGGCTGGCGCCGGGGCGAGCCCGGGCGAGCCCGGGCGGCAGCGGAGGCCGGGCCAGGAGGCCCCTCCGATCGATGCGGGAGGTGCTCCGAGAGTGGGAAGCACTGGCGAGCGCGCCGGCCCTGCCGGCCCGCCAGGCAGGCGGCCCGGTCCCTTCCTTTGTGGACTTGGGGAGTATCCTAGACCGGTAGGGGCTGCTTTGACTTAGAATTTTCAGTGGGGGCGCACGAGCGCACCCACTGGGTGTAGCCCCCGAGATGCAGGTTGGCTGACTGGCTGGGCTCTTATCTAGCAACACTGTCTCATAGAAGTCTTGCTGCTCCTTGGCGTAGAACCTGTAGTCAACAACAGTCTTCTTCCTTTGGGCATATGGATCAACAACTCTCCATGCCTTCAAACCTGAGTCTTTCCTTGCATCCTGGGTTAATCCCACAATATCCACAATCCTTTTGCCATTCCTATCATTAAACTTTTCCTGAAATATACTTGGTGGAAACATTAGTTCAATGACTTATATGTTGTTATTAATTATCAAAACCACCAAGGGAGCAATTGTGCTTTCAATCTCCCCCTTTTTTGGTAATTGATGACAATATATAGATCAAAGCTTCGACAAAGATATAATCAATGAATATAATCATCGCTTTGAGAAGTATGTGATAAGCAAGAGCTCCCCCTAAATTTGTGCATTATTTAAATTTGCATTTGAATGCAAATGCACAATCGATTAGGTACATGGGTCACTTCTTACATGTCACATACCACTTGGTGGTGTGCGAGAATAATTAGAATGAACATCATAGCCCAACACAATCAACCAAAGATGAATGATCATCACATAAGCTTTAAGATGATAAGAAATAGTAGCATCACACATTAAAGCGTATGATCAAACATCATCAAACGTGTACTATAAGCAAAGCAAAAGAGTATCGCAGCAACCAAAAGCAATTGTTTTTGAAAAACAACAAACACCAAACACTCTCTCACTCGAAGCCTAAAGATCTATATACACTTCTCCCTCCTTGGCAACAAGTTACCAAAAAGTTGAAAGGCATATATCTAAGTGTTCTTAGGCTGATCCCCTCCGGTTGTTGATGAAGGAGTCGAGAGAACAATGTCAACAAAGATCTCATCAGATGTCGTGGATGGAGCTGGAGTGGATACTGGAGGAACTGGAGATGATGGAGTAGGAGTTGTGCTCACAGTAGCATGAGCTGATGAAGAGGCCCTCAAGTCTGGAGCAGGCACTGTGGCTGATCTAGCCTGAGTAGTGAATTGTGTGCTCGGCCTAAGAGGTGATCCATCCTCATCCTCATCCTCCTCATCATCATCATCTGAAGAAGTATAAGAAACCCGAGGGATGTGCACTCAGTCAACTTCCTTCTGAAGCTCTATGACTGTCTTAGTCACCTTGTCCACCTTATAATTGAGAGTCTTGATCCTTGCTTCAAATATCCTCACAAGACTGTTTTGGTTGTCTAGAATCCCCTTAATATCCTTCTGCCTGCCCTGAACTACTGAGATCAAAAGATCAATTTGCTCATTCCGGGATCTAGGGACTTGAGCACTAGTGGCTCGAACTGCCTCTCCCTCTGCCTGAGCTATAGCAGATGTGGGATGATATGGGTCCATCACCACGATGTTGTCCTCAAGCTCTGGCTGTAGGGGCAAATGTGGACGATCTAGAGCAAATGTGTGCTTTTCCAATTGAGAGTTAATAAGCATCTGGATGTAGGGTGCATAGCAGCAAGATCTCTTTTGATCAGCAGGAACCCTCTTAATTGTCTCAACAATTAAGTCCATAACCCTAATCCTGGTGTGACCGTCAAGATGGATCAGCATGTTGATGGAGTACCCTCGGATCATCTTGTCATCTCCTGACTTGGGCATCAATGTATGCCTCAGATTACTGTTCATGGTATGGAGGCCAGCTTGTAGATAGTAGATGGATCCTAGCTTGTGAGATTGCACTTTGTCTACACGGATAGGAGTATACATATCCTTCATGGAATTGTGGCTTGCCTTGGATTCTGAATATACATCCAAATCACCATCCTGAACCTCTGGAACTCCTAGAAGTGCAGCCCACTCATCAACAATAGATCCATACCTTGCTCCTTCATTCATCTATACAATCCTACCATCTCCGTAGAAATGTGTAGTGGAGTAGAATTGCATGATGATCTCATCGTTCCATGCAGTAAGCTCTCTTCCAACAAATTCATCCAGACCAATGAAGTGGAAATTATCTTGGACACTTGGAAAGTAGTCCTCATTCTCCCTAATGAATTTCCGGTCAACATATCTCATATCACTGACAGCTGGTTTCTTGTCTAGCAGCACTGTCTCACAAAAGTCTAGCTGCTCTCTGGTGTAGAATCTGCAGTCCACATCAGTCTTCTTCCTCTAGGCATATGGATCTATAGATCTCCATGCCCTCAATCCTAAGTCTTTCCTCTTCTTCATATCTTCGGCAACTAGGTGGCTGACATCATGTACTGGAAGATGTGGTCTAAGTTTCATCAAGGTTGTCAAGTCATCATCATGCTCAGCTTTGGAAGCAGTTCCCTTGTTCTTTTGAGAAGCTGGAATATCTCTGGTAGTCCTCTTGGACTTGTATGCAACAGCTTTCTTGGGTGCAGACTTAGTGCTCTTGGATGTACCAGTCTTTGGCATAGCATCAACTAGAAGTTTCTTGGCCTTCTTCTTGGGAGGAGCCTTCTCAACATGTTCTTCCTCCTCTTCCTCAGCAGCACCACCAGCAACCTCATCTAGATCTTCATACATGGATGTAGGCTTGCCAATCACATGAATAATCCTCTTTTTGGCTTTCTTCTCCCCTGCCTTCTTAGGCATAGACTCCCAAGGGACCTCACCAGACATTGTTGCCCTAGCACTCTCATGTGCTTTGGAATTTTTAGCAGGTGCATAAATTTTGTGGACCACCCTCCTGGAAGAGGTGGCGTTAGTAGCAGACTTGTTAGCAGCCTTGGGCAGCCCGTGGGAGCTGGCAGTGCCTGGATCTGAAAATGAACTAGGCTCTGGGCTTGTGCCTGAACTCATGTCAACACCCTGCTCTGGCAAATTCTGACTATCCTCGGCATTTGACATACTGACCGTGTGAATAGAGTATAGAAGAGGAGAATAAGATGAGTCATCACAAAATGAGGCTGGTTTTTGAAAGTTTAAACAATAGATTTTCAATGTTTTGCGTTCTATCAAATGAAAATTGGTATAGCCGAAGCAAAATTATCGGAGCTACCGAGAAAGACTTCCTCCTTATCCGAAACTTGGCACCCCTTTAGGTGAGACCGAAAGGTGCACTCGGTTTCACCGAGAAAGTTCTCAGTACCCCAGATGTCCAAATCGGTGACACCGATTTGCCTGCTTCGGTTTCATCGAGATCCATCGGGTAGATGACAAAACCCTAAAATTCCATGGTTCTCTAATCTACGGGATTCCTTTTGTGGATAGAAGGACGTGCAATAGGTGGCTCATAGAGAAAAATAAATCCAATGCGCAAGAATCAGACGGTGAGCGCAGAGGAGGTCGAATCCATACCCTAACTCGACGACGGATCTGCTTCGGCGCCAACGATGGAGAGGATTGAGTCGACAGCGGCGATTCCCAGCAGCGGAGGAGCGCAGGAGGACAAGGGTGATGACCAGGGTGTGCTTTTGCGGCAGCTTAAGGCTTGGGGCACGACGATTCGACAAATGAAATTTCGAACCGTCGGGTCCAAAGACTATATACCCTTCACTATCGGTGTCACCGAGTGCCTCAACTATCTGCTGACAGGGACACTCGATGTAACCGAGAATATGGAATTGATCTTACCGAGGCAACAAATCCAGATCAACCCTAGGCATTCGGTGAGACCGAGATTTTTGGGTTGGTTCCACCGAGATGCACTTGGGAGGTTTTAATGGTCAGTCCTTGTCGATATGGAACTCCGAGTGCTCCACACACAGTGGGATCGAAAAGCACTTGTTCAAATTTTGTGATGCAACATGAATAGAGTATGAGGTCAGAAAGCATAGATAGATAAAGAGTGGTCCTAGGCATTCTTCTCGATCCAATTGGCAAAAGATAAATCAAAGACCAAATAGAAACAATTGGATGTCCTCGAGTGAGAAAATAAATGCAGACCAACATTCTCACTCAATAAAATGTTAAATGAAATCATGACAAACATGCACAAACACTCTAGCATCTAACAAACACTTGGGCGATGACGAATCATCTATATATGAGTATTTTGACTTAGGAGCCAAGTAAAAATACTTGATCATAGGTCATACTCATCGTTTAAGAACAAGTGGGGTTACCACTTTTACATAAAGTATTTAATGTTGTCACATACTAAGATATGCTTTGACCCAAGCCTTAGAGTAAGGCTCCCCCTTGATGTGACATCCCCCCATAAGAGGGATAAACTAACCTTGGGTTTTGTCGATGAAGACTTCATGTTGGTGAGGTAGTGGTGGATGCTCAAAGTTGATGAAGATCACCAAGAGTTGGGAGCATCCTTGTTGTTTCCTTACTCTTCCCACCTACATGGGTTAGTCCCAACACACAAGAGAAAAATACAAGGATATCTATGAACATGGAGTGCAAAGCATGTGTGGTGATGTCCGTTGATTTGTTGATTACCTTGTCCCTTGCTTACCTTTGAGGTAATGTGTGACTCCTTGATCTATTGCATAGGGTTGATGTTGATTGCAAATAGATCTTGCCAATAATGAATGTGAGTGAATTTCATTGGCGGAGTCACCCCTCAAGAACTTTATAGTTCTTCTTCTTGGGGACCCATATCAAGTTGATGGGGATACTTAGTGTTGTAGTAGCCTTTGTAGACATTGAGCTTGAAGTAGCCTTGGGAACCCACTTCACCAAAGCTTGGTATTGATCTTCGCATGAGTCAATATTCTCTTGAAGCTTGTTCTTGCCCTTGAGCATGTGGTCTTGTGGTGGAAGGTCATCTTGAGTGTTTGTTCCCTTGGGGAGAGTATTTTCATACTTCTCCTTTTGAGGAACAAACTTGGGATTGGGATATTGACCTTCTTCCCATTCAACTCCATTAGCATTGAAGTAGCCAACACGACGATTCTTCTGGTATCCTCCATGCTTGCGTACAATCTCATCAAATTGTTTGCATACTTCAAATCTCTTCTAAGTACCTTTCTCTATAATTCCTTTCAATAACGAATTTTCTTGCTCAAGTGTAACTTGGCTAAGAGAATCATCATTTGTAGAATCAATAGAACTACTAGTAGCAACATCTTTGGGGTTTCGCATTTTCATTGTTGCTACTAGTTGAAGAACCTTTCTTTCCTTTGTTACTGGCTTGCTTAGAATTAACTTGTGGCATGAATGTACATAAGATAAGTTGTTTGCCTAGATAAGAGGAAGTCTTCTTTCGGAAATCGTCTTTGATAGCTTTAAGGAACTCATGCTCTTGCTCCAAATTGACCTTTTCAAAGCATAGCTTCTCATGTGTCCTTAAAAGATCTCTATGATCTCGTAGAGTTGACTCATGAGATAACTTAAGAGTTTTTAGTTCTTGAGTTAGTCTTTCTATTTCCAACTTATCATCATCACATGACTTATCTACACTAGAGTGAGTACTAGCAAGTTCATTTTGACTACCATTACTAGATTTGTCACATAGCAAGTCATCATCACAAAGCAAATCATCTTCATCACTATCGAAATCGAGATATTCGGGGTGTGGTACCTTGGGGCCTTTAGCCATGAAGCAACTTCCACTCCCTTCATTTGGTGAATCAAATAGATCATACGAGTTGGTTGTCACTAGTGTAATTCTGACAACACCTTCATCTTGACTATTGTCGGAGTTGGAGTGATAGCTTCTCTCGGATAGGTTGTCGGAGTCGGAGCTGGAAACCCATTCACCAACATGAGCTTGATGTTCCATCTTGAGTAGCTCTTGGTGTACATGTCCTTCTTATCGAAGTCCCTACTTCTCCTTCAGGGTCTTCGTTGATAACGATCATCTCTACTCTTTATCTCTATTCTAGGTGATTTATCTCTTGAGCTTCGTATTCTAGGTGACTCTTCTCTTTGTTTGTAAGGAGTCGTGCACTCATTGGAGTAGTGTTTGGGCTTCCCACAATTGTAGCAGTTTCGGTCATGACTTGACGAACCCTTCTCTTCATGTCTTGAGCTGGAGCTTTGATCTTTTCTTCTATTCTTGTAGGACTTGTTGAATTTCTTGACCATAAGGCTTATCTCTTCATTTGTGACAAGTTTGTCGCTTGAGGTAGTGGGAGAATCGCTTGTAGCTTTGTAAGCACCGCTAGCATTGTGATGAAGCTCTTCCTTGTCTTTGAGTGCCATCTCATGAGCGACAATTCTACCAGTCACTTCCGTTGGTTTGAGATCTTTGTAGTTGGGTATCATTTGTATCAATGTGAAAATGGTGTCACATCGCTCATCCAAAGCTCGAAGTATCTTGCTGATGATGAATTTGTCTGTCATTTCTTCGCTTCCCAAGCCGGCAATATCATTGGTGATGAGAGCTAGCCTAGAGTACATTTCAGCGACTCCTTCACCATCCTTCATCTTGAACTTGTCAAGTTGACCTTGAAGAACATCTAACTTGGATTCTCTCACGGACTCAGTTCCTTCATGCATATCAACCAAAGTATCCCAAATCTCTTTTGTGTGTTCAAGATGGCTGATTTTCTTGAATTCTTCGGGGCATAGGCAGTTGAAGAGAATGTTACATGCTTGAGCATTGAGTTGCAACATCTTCATTTCATCTGCAGTCGCTTCACGATTGGGTTCCTTTTCTTCCGCAAAGAATTCACCTCGCAAGCCAACACGAACAACAGCCCAAACGGCAGGATTATGACCAAGAAAATGCATTTTCATTACGTGCTTCCAACAAGCAAAATTTGTGCCATCAAAGTACGAACCTCTATGGTGGTAGTTTCCCTCACTAGATGCCATACTTCTCCTAGGTTGTGAAACCAATGCAATGGAGACCAAAGCTCTGATACCACTTGTATGATCGAAAGTAGGTCTAGAGGGGGGGTGATTAGACTACTTGACCAAATAAAACTATGCTTTTTCCCAATTTTAATTCTTGGCAAGTTTTAGCATTCATGGAATGTCAAGTACACCCTACACATGCATGTCTAAGAGTATAGCAGCGGAAAGTAAAGAAATTGCACATGTAAGTAAAGAGAGGGTAAGGAAAGCAAACACAACTGATGACACGAAGATTTTTCCTGTGGTTCCGATAGGTGGTGCTATCGTACGTCCACGTTCATGGAGTCTTCAACCCACATAGGGTAATGGTCGCGAGAGTCCACGGAGGGCTCTACCCATGGAGGGTTCCTCGAAGAAGCAACCTTGACTATACCATGACGGCTTCCATCCACGAAGGACTAGCCTCACTATGGGTAGATCTTCACGAAGTAGGCGATCTCCTTGCCCTTACAAACTTCTTGGTTCACTCCACAACATGAAGTAGGAGGCTCCCAAGCGACACCTAACCAATCTAGGAGGCACCACCCTCCAAAAGGTAATAGGCTCGGTAAAGACGATGAACTCCTTGCTCTCGTGCTTCAATATGATAGACTCCTCATCACACAATCACTCTCTCATAGATTTGGCTTGGTGGAAGAGATGGGATTGGTGGAAAGCAACTTGGGGAGGCTAGAAATCAAGATCCATATGGTTGGAGTGGAAGATCTTGACCTCAACACAAGGGTAGGTGGTTCTCTCTCAAAAAACTGATGGGATAGGTATGGAATAGTTCCGAGTGCTTCTCTTTAGAGTAGGTGGTGGTGGAGGGGTATATATAGGCATCCCCAAAAATCCAACCGTTACACACAAAATGACCAACTCGGTGACACCGATGTGTTAATCTCGGTGGTACAAAAGTGACCAAAAGGTGGCAACTTTTGAATCTCGGTGAGACCGGTATAGGAATGTCGGTTGCACTGACAAGGTGACCAACGGTCAGAATTGCCAAACTTGGTGACGCCGATTCAACATTCTCGGATGGACTGAAAATGTGAACTTGTGTAACAAAAACTTGGCAGCCCAACTTGGTGGCACTGAAAGCAGTGTCGGATGCACCGAAGGGTTAGGGTTTGGCTGAGTCTGTCTAGGGTTTGGAATCAGTGCTACCGGGATAGGAATGTTGGTTGCACTGATTTTGAATGTTTGGCTATAGACAGACTTTGGTGGGAGAGCTTGTGGATGTTTTTTGTGACTATCACTTGTGCACGTATGAGCATTTTGTTCACCAACAAACCCTTACCCGCTTTTAAAAGTATTGGCTTTCCTATGGACTCAAAGTGGTTTCTCACAAATGTAAAATGTAGAGTCCTCTTGCTTGAAGCTTGGCCAACCTATTTCCTTGCATCTTGCGGTAATTCCACAATCTCCATAATCCTTTTTCCATCCCTATCTTGAACTTTTCCTAAAATAAACTTGGTGGAAACATTAATTCAATGACTTATATGTTGTTATTAATTACCAAAACCAACAAGGGAGCAAATGTGCTTTCAAGGGGGTAGGCACGCCCTCTTGCCTTGTGGGAACCTCGTGGCTCCGTCTGACCTAATTCCAGCACTATAAATTCCCAAATATTTGGAAAACATCAGAGAGCCACCCGAAACATTTTTTTTGCTGCCGCAAGTCCCTGTTCCGACGAGAGGCCATCTGGAGACCTTTCACGGTGCCCTGTTGGGGGGGGGGGGGTCGATCGCAAAGGTCATCTACATCAACCTTACTACCTCCATGATGTTGTGTGAGTAGTCCACCATAGACCTATGGGTCGATAGCTAGTACCTAGATGGCATCTTCTCTCTCTATGATCTTCAATACAAAGTTCACCGTGATTCCCGTAGTGATCTATTCGATACAATCTTCTTTGTGGTGTGTTTGTTGGGATCCGATTAATTGTGAGTTTATGATCGAATTATTCATGAATATTAACTGAGTCTTCTTTGAATTATTTTATGCATGATTATTATAGCTTCACATTTCTCTCAGATCTATCTGTTTGGTTTGGCTAACTAGATTGATTTATCTTAAGTGGGAGTGGCGCGTTGTGATGGGTTCAATCTTGTGGTGCTCAATCCTAGTGACAGAAAGGGACATGACACGTATTTTTATTTCTGCCATTAATGTTAAAATTACGGGGTTTATTCATATTGCTTGAGTTTACTTTCTATACATCATGTCATCTAGCCCCAAGCATTACTCTATTTCATACATAGTATTCTAGATGCATCCTGGATAACGGTCGATGGGTGGAGTAATACTAGTTCATGCAGGTAGGAGTTGCTCTACTTGTTTATGGACATGGTGCCTATATATATGATCATTGCCTTGAATAAGTTGTCATGACTATGCATTATTCTGTCAATTTCCCAACAGTAATTTGTCTACCCACTGTATGCTATTTTCAAGAGAGAAGCCTCTAGCGAAAAATATGGCCCTCGAGTCAACTCAAATTATATTACAAAACCTACAAAAAATATTGACATCATTTATTTTAAGTTATTTACTTTTATATTTATATTATCTATCTATCAGTATTTAATCCTTCAAGGTAACGAGTTCAAGGGGCTTGACAACCCTCTTGCCTGTGTTGGGTGCAAGTGTTTGGTTATGTGTGTGTATGTGCTGCTAAAGGGGATTTGCATGATAATCCTATTGGTTCTCACTAAGGAAAATACTTATCTCTACGGTTCTGCACCTCCCCTCCTCTTCAAGGAAAATCCCAATGCAGTTTTAAAGTAGCAATTTCCGCCTCCCAACACATGCAAAACTTCAAGCGTCACTCACCGTACTCCAAAATCTCTTATAAAATATTGTTGGCATACCATCCGCCCTGGGGCCTTTAGGCCTCCCATATTGTCAAGCGCCGTCTTCATATGTGAGGAAGTGTACTCCTTCACAAAAGATTACTCATTTTGAGGTGTCACGTGATACGTCTCCAACGTATCTCTAATTTTTGCTTGTTCCATGTTGTTATATTATCAATCTTGGATGTTTTACAATCAATTTATAGCAACTTTATATCATTCTTTGGGAGTAACTTATTGACATAGTGCCCAAGTGCCTGTTGTTGTTTTTTCTTGTTTTTTAGTTCACAGAAAATCAGTACCAAACAGAGCCCAAACGAGAAATTTTTGGAGAATTTTTATAGACTAGAAGATCCAGGATGGGCCAAAGAGCATCAGGAGAGGTGCCCCAGGGTGTCCATCCTCCACCAGGGAACGCTAGAGGCCAGGGGCGTAGCATGGTAGAGGGTGGGCACCTCGAGTGTCCCCCAACCGACTATCAAGCCTATAAATTCCCAGAAAATTAGAAAACCCTAGAAAAGTTGACAAAACACAATTCCAGCCACCACAAGTTCTAGAACCTCAAGATCCAATCTAACACCATCATGGAGAGGTTCATCTTTATCATAGGTGCCTCTCTGATGATGCATGAGTAGTCCACCATAGACCTACGGGTCCGTAGGCCGTAGCTGGATGGCTTCCTCTCTCTCTCTCTCTATGATTCTCAATACAATGGTCTCTTGGAGATTTATTTGATGTAATGACTTTTGCGGTGTGTTTGTTGGGACCCGATGAATTTTGAATTCACGATCAATTTCTATCCATGAATAAGATTTGAGTCTTCTTTGATATCTTATTTGAATGATTAATTTTAGCCTCGTATTTCTTCTTCGAATCTTTGGTTTAGTTATGCCAACTAGATCGATTTTTGTTGCCATGGGAAGAGGTGCTTTGTGATGGGTTCGAACTTGCGGTTTTCTTTCCCAGTGACAGAAAGGGCGGCAAGAGATACGTGTATAATTACCTTTAAGGATAACAAGATGGGGTCTATCGTACATGAATAGATCTTATCTACATCATGTGATCATTCTTATTGCAATCCTCTATTTCTCCATGAACTTAATAAACTAGATGCATGCTGGATAGCAGTCGATGTGTGGAGTAATAGAAGTAGATGCAGAATTGTTTCGGTCTACTTGTCTTGGATGTGGTGCCTATATAATGATCATTGCCTAGATATCTTCATGATTATTTGATCTTATATCAATTGCCGAACAGTAATTTGTTCACCCACCGTGTGCTATACTCATGAGAGAAGCCACTAGTGAAATCTAAACACGTTGTGTAGTCATGATATCTTGTTGACTTGCAATCTTGTTTGCGTAGTCATGATGACTCAAGAAAACAGCAAGTTGTGTGATTCTTTCAACACCAATAATAATGATTTTATTTTCACTCCTATTGCTGTCACTCGAGCGCACTCGAGCGATATTTTGTAGTCCGGCTATCGTCTCGAGCGCACTCAAGCGATATTTTGTAGTCATCCATGATGGTGATTATTCCATTGCGGCCCAGCATCTTGAGCTTGAGGTAGGCATAGTGGGGGACCGCCATGAAGCTGACGAGGGCGGCCTACCTAACAGCGCGTGATAGGGGCTCGCAAGGTCCACGACCTCGAATAGCACCGGCTCGCGGGCTAATTGGTCGGGTCCACCGAAGAGGACGTCGAGCATGATCTTGCCGACAGGGGAGCAAGACTTCCCAGGCACGATGTTGTGGAAGACCATCTGGCTCGCCTGCAGGTCTTCTGTTTTCAACGCCACCTTGTGCATTGTGTCAAGTTAGAGAATGTTGATGCTGCTGCCACCATCTATCAGCACCCGAGAGAAGCGGCAAGTTCGCTCCTTGGTGGCGATGGTGGGGTCGAGGGCCAGAGCATAGCTGCCGAGATTCGTCATCACGGCAGGGTGATCGGCCTGGCTCCAAGTGACCGGCTTCTCAGACCAGTGCTTGAACTAGGGAGTCACCGGCATGGTGGCGTTGACCTCACGCTGGAGTTGGCGCTGAGTGTGTTTGCCCGTCTCTTCACTAGTGAAGACGACATAGCAACCTTCCTGGTTGGGGAACTGGTCGATTAGACGACCATCGTTCTGGCCAGAGCCAGAGCTGGCGACGGGGCGGCAGCTTGGGCCTAGGCCGGCGCACGGGTTGGCAGCGCGGGAGGAGCCGGAAGGCCGTCCCCCCGGGCTAATCGCTGTGAGAAGCTGCACTGCCGGAGCGTGTGCATAGAGGGTTTGGCCCCTGAGTGGTTCTTGCAAGGGAGATCGATCATTTGCTTGAAGGTGAGCTTCGGCTGCCAGGCAGCCTTCCCAATGTGCTGGCACTGGCCGGAAGGCTGGGCGGTCGGTTCCTTATCCTCGACGGTATTGACGTACCGGCTCCCGTAGCGGGGATCCGGCTGGTCGTTCTTGCGTTTATTACTCTGCAGCTGCCAGTTGTCGGTAGCCGCCCGGGTCGTGGCCGGTGTCATCATTGCCTTGGCAGGCGGGGTCGTCATTACCCGGATGGCCCAATCGGCCATGGAGTACTGGTCTGCCTTGTTCATGAGCTCAGCAAGCGTGGCCGGCTCGGAGCACAAAAGCTTATGTTTGAGAGGGGTGCCGTCCCGACAGCCCTCAATGAAGTATTGCACGGCTTGCACCTTGTGCACCCCCTCGCAGGAATTGCGGAGCTCGGTCCATTGGGTGATGTTGTCGCGGAGGGATTCGTCCGGCCCCTGAACGCACATGGCGAGTTCACGGGGACGGCCAGGCCGCTTGTTGGTGCCAGTGAAGATGCAGACAAAGGCCTCCTCGAAGTCCATCCTGGTGTTGATGCTGCTGGCCGCCAGGCTGTTGAGCCAGGTGCGGGCCGAGCCGATCAACTTGAGGGGGCATAGCAAACGACTACGCGCTTATTCCCCCTGGCGAAGCCAACCACGGTGGTGTAGTCTACCAGCCAATCTTCGGGTTATGTGGCCCCGTTGTATTTCGGGGTGTCCCTAGGGAGCATGAAGCCGGTTGGGAACGGCTCGGTGTGGATCCGGGGGCCCAAGCAAGCCGGACCAATCAAGTCCTCCTCCTCGAGGAGGGCGGATTGCGTGAGCCTGTCGAGGCAGTTCCGGGCATCGTTCTCGCCGCGGGGGACGCGTGGTCCGAGCCGAGTCGAGAGCTCAGGACGGATGATGGGTGGCCCTGACTGCCCCGACTCGCGCCGCGGGGGCGGCGTGTGCCCGTGGCTGTGCCGGATGCTAGATACCGGTGCTTCCTGGTGGCGGCTACTTTGAGGAGGATCATTGGTGCGCCGGCTGCTGACCGCTGGCTGCTTGCTCCCCGGCGTCTGAGAGGGCCGAGGTTTGTTCGCTCCAGCTTGGCGGCCGGAAATGTGAGGGGAGCAGGAATACTGGGCCGCCTTGCGGCTGGCAGTTCATGTGCCCTCGCACTCGGGCCGGGGGCCTTCAATTGCAGCGCCGCCCGTCACGAGCAGATGCTGTTGCGCATGAGCAGCATCGATGATCTCCTTGATGTGGCGCTCGTGAGCGGCACGCTCTTCGCCCTCCAAGGTGGCCAATTCCTCGTAGGCCACCTTGAGAGCCTGCAGGTTGGCTGCGCGGTTGTCATAGATTGGCATCTTGCCGCCGAGGATTTCGGCGACCACGCGACCGCGGTCGCGCACAGCCCCACGCCGGCTGGGCTCGGTGCCAGCTTGGGTGAGTCCGTAGGCGGAAGCGTACTCCCGCTGTGCCGCCTCCATGCGGCGCCGCGTGGCTGCGAGGGCGGTGGCATCCTCGAATAGGACGCGACGAGCTGCCTCGAGATTGGCCACGGATGTGTTGGGGTTCGCCGTTGAGGTGATTAGGGTGCTCAAGCCCCAGAGGGCCGCGCCGAGCGGGTCTGACGTGCTGACACGGCAGCGGCAACGCTAGCCGCGACCCGCGCCCGTCCGAAAGCGGTGGAGGAAGTGATGGCCATTACTCTCATGCGATCATGGGAGCCGCTGGACTGAGTCATAGCAAGTGCGCCCACTGCCATGGGCGGACCAGCATAGACGAGCACCCCCGCAGGGTACTCGTCAACAGCCGAAGTCTCGGCAAGGCTGAGCCTGCGAAAGTGCTCGGTGAGCGTGTCGATGTCGGTCGTGAGGCCGGCGGAGTTGCCCGCAGGGCATGCCGGAGCATGCCTGACGACCCCCACGGTTTCGCCTGGACGAGCGGCGACAATAGAGAATGGCGAGGGGTCCCGCCCGGAGCATGAATCCGGCCGGTGCCACGGACTGCCCCATGGTGGGCGCCAACTGTCGTTGTTTTCTCATGACAGATGCCATAGGGTTGCTTATCGTAGGTGGTCCGGGCCGAAGGATGCCGACAGTCTCCGGGTGTGAGATTGGGCACAAGCGGTGATGACACACGATGTACCCAGGTTCAGGGCACTCCAGAGGAGGTAATACCCCTAGTCCTGCTTGGTTTAGTTGGATGGATGGGTATAGATACAATGGTGCTCTTGGAGCTGTGTCTAGAGGAGGAAGAAGGGGCAGCCGACTCCTCTTCCTTCACTGCTAGAAGGGGTCGCGTGTGTGTGAACATGATCATCCGTCTCCGTTGCCTGGGGGGGCTCGGGGGGTTTTATAGGCCAACCCCCGGCTCTTATAATATGTTCTAAGTACAAAGGTGGGAGGACCCGGCTGGCAGTCTCTCCGGCTGCCCAGAGGGTCTCGCCATTCGTGTCGTCTGGTTGTTGGTGGGGTCCGCCGGCCGAGCGGTCCCATCTCCCATTGGGGCCCGCCATCCGGCTCTGCGATTGGCCCTCGCCCACTTGCCGCGGCACGGGTCCCCCGGGGGGGCGTCGTCTAGCGTCAGCCGGCCGAAGTCTCCGGTACGGCCGGCCGTGCTATAGCCACACCGAGGTAGTAATCGAGTGGTGAGGGCATGCCGACACTGTTCCCATGCCCGGTCGCGCTTGCCGAGGTCAGCAGCCAGGACGGTTGGACTGTAGCCATGCACTGCAGTGTGTCAGCGGCCACACCCGTCGTGCCGGTCGCGTCGTGTCGTCGTACCCGTGCACAGAGGGACGGGACGTCGCATGTCTGTCCCAAGGTCAATGGAAGAGCCGGCTCGGAGGCAGCCGGTCACGCCCAGCCGGCCGAGGGTCTAGTCGTCTCCTTGACCAACCGTCCGGGGCGCCAGCCGGCATCGGCTTGCGCCGGACATCCTCCAACCGGCCACGGCCAGCCAGCCGCGTTGTTATTCTTCCAAGAAAAAGGGGGAAGACCCCGTTGCTTTGGCCTACCTAGGGTTAATAGCCCCGTCATTCATACACATATGCTTAACAGAAATTCTATAGTGCTCCCACTCACTTTATTGTAAACATAAGTTTCTCATAAACTTTGTACAAACCCAAAATCTTTCATCACCTCATAAAAGTGTATATTCCAACTCCGAGATGCTTGCTCCAGACCATGGAAGGATCACTGGAGCTTGCACACCTTTTAGCATCCTTAGGACTGACAAAACATTCCGGTTGTATCTCATACAACCTTTCCTTAAGGAAGGAAACGATGTTTTGACATCCATCTCTAGATTTCATAATTGAAAAACGCAGCAACTGCTAACATAATTCCAACAGACTTTAGCATCGCTAACGGTGAGCAAGTCTCATCATAGTCAATTCCTTGAACTTGCAGAAAACTTCTTTGCGACAAGTCAAGCTTTATCAATGGTGACATTCACCATTAGCGTCTGTCTTCATCTTAAAGGTCCATTTGTACTCAATGACCTGCCGTTCAACGGGCAAGTCTACCAAAGTCCTTACTTGGTTTTCATACATGGATCCTTTCTCGGATTTCATGGCCTCTAGCCATTTGTTGGAATCAAGGCCCATCATTGCTTCTCCACAGTTCGTAGGTTCATTGTTGTCCAACAACATGACCTCTAAGATAGGGTTGCCTTACCACTCAGGAGCAGTATGCGTCCTTGTCGACCTACGAGGTTTCAAAGTAACTTGATCCAAAGCTTCATGATCATCGTCATTAACTTCCTATTCAACTGACATGGGTACCACAGAAACATCTTTCTGTGCTGCGCTACCCTCTGGTTGAAACAAAGGTTCAACAACCTCATCAAGTTCTATCTTCCTCCCACTCAATCTTTTGAGAGAAACTCTTTCCCGAGAAAGGACCCATTTTAGCAACAACCTCTTTGTGCTTGGATCTAAGATAGAATGTTTACGCAACTTTTACGTTTGGGTATTCTATGAAGATGCATTTGTCCGCTTTGGATTTGAGCTCATTAGGTGAAAACCCTTTTTCACATAAGCGTCGCAGCCACAACCATTAAGAAATGACAACTTAGGATTTCGCCAAACCAAAATTCATACGGTGTCGTCTCAATGGATTTAGATGGTGCCCCATTTAAAGTGAATATGGTCATCTCTAATTGATACTTCTCCAACGTATCTATAATTTATGAAGTATTCATGCCATGTTTACAATAATTCTATATGATTTTGGTATGATTTTATTGGAACTAACCCGGACTGACGCTGTTTTCAGCAGAACTACCATGGTGTTGTTTTTGTGTAGAAATAAAAGTTCTCGGAATGAGCTGAAAATTTATGGAGAATATTTTGGAAAATATAAAAAATACTGGAGCAATGAGTCATTTGAGAGGAAGGCTGAGGAAGCCACAATCCACAGGGGTGCGCCCACCCCCCTAGGGCGTGCTCCCATGGCTTGTGACTTCCTCGTGAACCCCCTGGACTTGTTTCTGCCTCCACAAGCTCTTATAAATACACAAACCCTCGAAAAGAAACCTAGATCGGGAGTTCCGCTGCCGCAAGCCTCTAGAGCCATGAAAAACCAATCGGGAGCCTGTTCCGGCACCTTGCCGGAGGGGGAAACCATCACCGGAGGCCATCTTCATCATCCCAGTGCTCTCCATGATGAGAACGGAGTAGTTCACCCTTGGGCTGAGGGTATGTACCAGTAGCTATGTGTTTGATCTCTCTCTCTCTCTCTCTCTCGTGTTCTTGATATGGCACGATCTTGATGTACCGTGAGCTTTATTGGTATAGATGAATCATATGGAGTTTTCCCCTCTCTATCTTGTTGTGATGAATTGAGTTTTCCCTTTGAAGTTTTCTTATCAGATTGATTCTTTAAGGATTTTAGAACACTTGATGTATGTCTTGCGTTGGGATATCCATGGTGACAATGGGATGTTCTATTGATCCAGTTGATGTATGTTTTGGTGATCAACTTGCAAGTTCCATGACCTTGGGAATCTATGCATAAGGGTTGGCACATGTTTTTGTCTTGACTTTCCGGTAGAAACTTTGGGGCACTCTTTGAATTTCTTTGTGTTGGATTGAACATGATGAATCTGAAATTACGTGATGCACATTGTATAATCAAGACCATGGGTACTTGTGGTGACATGTTAGTATCTAGGTGACATTAGGGTTTTGGTTGATGTGTATCTTAAGGTGTTATTTTTGTACGTACTCTAGGGCTGTTCGTGACACTTATAGGGATAGCTCATAAGATTGATCAAAACGGATAATTTTGAGGTGGTTTCGTACCCCACAATAATTTTTCGTCAGTTCTCCTCTACTTGTGACTTTGGAGTGAACTCTTTGTTGCACGAGAGGTATTTACATATGATTCAACTATGTCAATAATGTTGAGAGAAATTGCACTAGTGAAAGTATGGACCCTAGGCCTTGTTTCCAAGAATTTATACAATGTTTTGCTCGCTGTTTAGTATTTGTTGCCTTGCTGTTTTTATATTTTCAGATTACAAAAACCTATATCCACCATCCATATTGCACTTGTATCACCATCTCTTTGTCGAACTAGTGCACCTATACAATTTGCCATTGTATTTGGTGTGTTGGGGACACAAGAGATTTCTTGTATTTGATTGCAGGGTTGTTTGAGAGAGTCCATCTTCAACCTACACCTCTCACGGATTGATAAACCTTAGGTCATCCACTTGAGGGAAAATTGCCGTTGTCCTACAAAACTCTGCTCTTGGAGGCCCAACACGAGTCTACAAGAAGAAGGTTGTGTAGTAGATATCACTAATGCCTAACCCCAAAACGATAATGCCAAATCGATAAGAGACATCATAGTTCGCACCATATCAAATAGAGCACAACTACGACGTTCGGACACACCATCACCCTATGGTCTTTTAGGTGGCGTGTAACATCCCAAAATTTGGAATGTTATCATAAATACTGGAATGATTGTTAGTTTGCTTGAGTGATTGAAATTGAGTGAAAATTTGGAAGTTTTGAAAACTTTTGAATGAGAGGGAATAAAATGACTTCCCAAAACTTTCACTCTGTTGGAATTCAAATTCATTTCATCACAAAATCCCAGAGTGAAGATGATATGACTTCTTCCATTTAATGGAATGAAAAGGGATTTGAAAATGGTTTGAATTTCATTTGAAATTGTTCAAATTCAGAAACTTTTTGCAACTCAATGATTTTCATGAGAGAGGATAAAAGGACTTCTTCAAATTATATGAAATAGGAGTTGGAAGTTTAAAAGAAGGATATGAAAACTATTTGAGAAATTCTCATATGGAGTTTCACTTTCATATTTGAATTCCCTATTTGAATTTGTAAGCATCCGAACCCCTTGACAAAGTTTTTGAGAGGAGTAATATGACACTCCAAACCAGGGTTATTTTTCTGAACTATTTGAACCATAAAACCCAAGGGGTTATTTGAAAAATATTTACAAAAAATAAATAAAGCCATTTAGGCATTTTCTGAAAATAATTTTTCTAAAAGTATTTAATTTGGCCGTGGAAAAATGTTCATTAAATTTAATTTATTGCCCTGATCATTTTGGTATATAAAACTTTATTTTTTCGACTGGTTATGAATGTCTTAATGCTGTTTTTAATGCTCTGGTATTTAATAAAAGAAAAGAGTTAACGCGTGTATTAAACGAGCCGGCCCACAGCCCCTGATCCTTCCCCTGAAACATCTCCGCATCGGCCGCCCGACGCGCTGATCTCTCCCTCTCTCTCGCTGACGCACCAGCCACACTATCCGCTCTCACTCACCGCGCACTCATCCCCTCCATCGCGCCCCTCACAACGCCGGCGAGTCCATCGCCCCGGATCTCGCTCCTCCTTCCCTACCCTGACCCCGCACCTGGCCTATATAAGAGCCGGTTCTCTCTGCTCTTTGTCCATCCCGAAACCCCTCTTTTCCCTCGCCAGAACGCCCCACCGCTGCCTCGCCGGAGTTCGGCCACCTCCCGAAGCTCCCGGAGCTCGTGCTGCTCACCACAGTGTCCCCTCGTCTCCCTTTCGCCACCAGCCATCCCCGGAGGATCTCCGCCGTCGATTGGAGGCCACGCCATCGCCGGAGGACCATCAGAGCACCGCCCCGTCGACCTCGCCGCCCCAGCCTCGCCGGAGAAGCTCCCTCGCCGGCGACCTCCCTCTGTGAGCACCCCTCCCCCTCTCTTAACCATTGGATCCAGATCTAACGATCCAGATTAGAAATATTAAAACGCCGAAACGTTTTCTTCTAACGTTCGGTCGTCCGCCCGCAAACACCCGCACGTGCACCCTTTCGACCAATAGGAAACTGCCACGTAGCACCTGTCCGTTCGTTCAGTTTTTTTCTTTTTCTGTTTTTGTTTTAGAAAACAGAATAGGTTCTGTTTTCATTTTTGTTATATCTTTTAAAATGTTTAGAGTTTTTGACTGATTCTTTTTGCATTAGTTCACAAATTTGTTCACAAGTTTGACCACATTTGAATGACTTAAAATTGATTTCAGACAGATTTGATTTAAATCTTATTTTCTGAATATCTTGACTTTAAAAATATATTTTGAGTTGATTCTTTTTGCTACTTGTCACTAGTGACCTTTTTTATCAGTAGGTAGAGTTTGGAAAAAAATTAGAATATTTTATATTAGTTGTTTCAAGAAAAGCAGATTCTATTTAGTTCTATTAGGTCTATTTATATTCCCTTTTGTTTTAAATTATTTTTAAATTATTTTCTTTTATATTAGTGATAGACTTTTATAAAGTTTTCTGTTAGATAATAGTAGCCCTTCAACACAAATAATATTTTATTAGTTGGTTGCATGAAAATCCATTCTAGTTCAACTATAACTTGCAATGGGATTTTCATTGCTATGTTGATCTTCTATTTGAAAATAGTTCGACAAATTGTTTTATAAGTTTGATTTGCTGTTAGTCTAAGTTTAGACCAGACACAATTTGTATTATAGTTGAGATTGTTTGTGGTTTAAGCCAAGGATGACCTTGTTTTATATCAAAAGAAGAACCTTTATAAAAACTTTTCAATTAGTTCTTTTTGCAAAATAAATATTTATGAGAAAATAATTTCTGTTAATTATTTGCGTTAAAATATGTTTTTCTTTTGTTAACTTAGTGTTTTTCTTGATGATATGTTCTACTAGTTAAAAACTTATGTTACTAGAGTATTGTTTTCTAAATTATTAGTTGTTCTTCGAAAGTAATTCTTTTTGCTAAGTAAAATGTTTACTAAACTACTTTTGTTATATTTACTTTGTTTTTGTTTCCTACTTTTGAAAATTAGGATGTACATGTAGAGAAAACCAACTTTGGTTGTGTTGATGAAGTTTTGTTGATTTTAACTTTTGTCTTAAGTATTTCCTTCATCACCACCTTAGTTGTGTTGATGTAGTTTTGTCATTTGAGTTTTGTCTTAAGTATTTCCTTTCATCACCACCATGTTGCTTTTGGTTTTGTGTTGCCTTTTTGATTGTTAGTATTGACTGCTAGTATGATTGCTTATATGAATGCAATGTTGATTATATAGATTTCATCGGAGAGTGACGAATAGTCTATCAGTTATCTCTAAGAGCGATATTATTCTTCATCAATAGTACAGGCAAGTCACTTTGACCATGTATACCTATGTTTTTATTGCATTAGTTCTACCATCTCCCCAATTGCATGCAAAGTAGGTAAATTGGAAACTTGGTTACCTGATGTAGTATCATGTGGTAGGCACCCCTCAACCCTTTGACACATTGGCCCCGGGAAACGTTGATTTAAATTTTGCTATGCTATTAGTAGACGGGGTTGGTTGTGTGATTCATGAGAGTTGTGAGGTAATAATTTTCAAGACCTGCATTATGATCAAGACTTCAAGACTCTGAGTTTTCAACATACCTCTGGGTGGATGATGGTTGAATGGCACCCTGGAGAAACCAGTGGTTAGCCTAGATGATGCTGGAGATGTGCCAGTATTCATGCGGAAAGGTCCACCCAGGCACAAAGAGATGGATGGATTCTTCAAGACCCAAGGCCTACCTGCACAGCCACAAGTCATTAAGGGCTCTGGCTTGGTTGGATATCGTGGTGACCCTGGACAGGCGGTGCTACGAGATGTAGAAGAACGGTAGGAAAGGATGGGCATCGACGGAGTCTCAGGGAAACCCTTTAGAAGACCATGTTTTGGTCATCCATTTCTCAAACACCCTGAAGTGCGAGAAATCAAACGGAGGCGACCAAATCTTGTGGGGAACGTGTGCAAAACTCTGTAGAGTACTCAAACCTAATCGATTAGCCGTGTCCATGGTCATGGACAACTTGAGCCAAAGGAACTGAAACTATGTGGAACTCTCAACACAATTAATTGTATTGATGTGGGTTTATTAATGACAACCTGGGTATGAGAATTGGTTGGTGGAACCATCTCATTAATCAACCAACATTGTAGTAATTATGCTTTTTGCCCTCTCTTGTTGTAGGAAAAATTTGGCTTTATGCAAAACCCACTACCCCACTTGCCATATATGCATGTAGAATAGATGATTACTTTACACCCGCTCTTTTGTGACTTGCCGGCATATTCAAAATGCTGACCTACACGGCTGCAACGTCTTATTTGTAGATAAGCTCTACGATGGGTAAGAGTACGATTCAGGGTTACGGTCTACACTCAACCTGTCGTTGGTGTTATTTGGACTCCACTCCCGTTGACTGTTTCCGTTGAGATTTTAAGGTATATTTCAGTTTTACGTTAATTACATGTGATTGCACTTTGATATATACATTGATGTACTATGTGTGCCAGCATACTAATCCAGGGATGGCACAGAAAACACAGAGGCTTGACTCGTTTTGAGTCGGGTCGGAACATGGCGTGAGTTGTGAAACAACTTCAACATTGTCTTAAGTTGTATACCAAACTCGTAACTCAGATATTCACCTCCACGATCATATCGTAGACATTTTATCTTCTTGTCACGATGATCTCAAACTTCACTTTGAAATTGCTTGGATTTTTCAAACATTTCAAACTTGTGTTTCATTAAGTAAATATACCCATATCTACTGAAATCATTAGTGAAGGTAAGAAAATAACGATATCCACCGTATGCTACAACACTCATTGGACCGTATTCATCAACATGTATCATTTCCAATAAGTTACTTGCCCCGCTCCATCATATTGAAAACGGGGTCTTAGTCATCTTGCCCACGAGGCTTGGTCCATATGTCTCAATCGATTCAAAATCGAATGAGTCCAAAGATCCATCAGCATGGAGTTTCTTCATGCACTTTACACCAATATGACATTTAGCGGCAGTGCAACAACTATGTGATACTATCATTATTAACTTTGCATCTTTTGGCATCAATGTTATGAATGTGTATTACTACGATCAAGAATCAATAAACCATTCTCATTGGGTGCATGACCATTGAAGGTATTATTCATGTAAACAAAATAACCATTATTCTCTAACTTAAATGAAGAACTGTATTGCAATAATCACGATATAATCACGTTCATGCTCAACGCAAACACCAAATAACATTTATTTAGGTTCATTACTAATCTCGAGGGTAGATATAGCATGTGATGGTGATCACATCAAGCTTGGAAAACACTTCCAACACACATCATCACCTCACCCTTCGCTAGTATCCGTTTCTTCCGTAGCTTTTACTTCGAGTTACTAACATTTAGCAATCGAACTGGTATCTAATACCGAGGTGCTACTAGGAGTACTAGCAAGGCACACATCAATAATACGTATATAAAATATACTTCTATCGATGTTGCCAGCCTTCTTAACTACCAAGTATCTAGGGTTGTTCCGCTTCAGCGACCGTTCTCCTCATAACGGAAGCACTTAGTCTCGGGTTTGGGTTCAACCTTGGGATTCTTCACTGGAGCAACAACTGACTTGCCATCCATGAAGTTTCCCTCCTAGCCCTTGCCCTTCTCAAAACTAGTGGTTTCACTAACCATCAACACTTGATGCTCCTTCTTGATTTCTACCTTCGCGCTGTCAAACACCGCGAATAGCTCATAGATTATTATTTCCATCCCTGTCATTTTATAGTTCATCACAAAGCTCTAGTAGCTTAGTAACAGTGACTTGTAGAACTATATAAATCACTATCTTATCCGGAAGATCAACTCCCACTTGATTCAAGCGATTGTAGCACCCAGACAATCTGAGCACATGCTCAACAATTGAGATATTCTCCTTCATCTTGCAAGCAAAGAATCTTGTTGGAGGTCTCATACCTCACAACACGGGCACGAGCCTGAGATCTCAATTTCAGTTCTTAGAACATCTCATATGTTCTGTGACGTTCAAAACGTTTTGAAGCCTCAGTTCTAAGCCGTAATGCATGACACACTGAACTATCAAGTAGTCAGTAGAACGTGCCTGTCAGATGTTCATAACATCTATAGATGACGCTTGAGGGGGTGGCACACCGAGCGGTGCATTAAGGACATAAGCCTTCTATGCAACAATAAGGACAATCCTCAGATCACTAACCCTGTCCGCATGATTGCTACCATCATCTTTCAACTCTATTTCTCTAGGAGCATATAAAAATTCAAGGGAGCTATAGCGCGAGCTTGTAATATACAACAAATTTGCAAAGACATTTTGACTATGTTCATGACAATTATTTTAGTTAATCATATTACTTAAGAACTCCCACTCAAATTGACGCCCCTGTGGTTATTCGAGGGTCACACGATCCAAATCCACCAACTCAAGTCCGATCATCACGTGAGTTGAGGTGGTTTCAATGGTGAACATCTTCATGTTGATCATATCTACTATATGACTCATGTTCGACCTTTTAGTCTCTTGTGTTCCGAGGCCATGTCTGTACATGCTAGGCTCATCAAGTTTAACTCGAGTGTTTTGCATGTGCAACACTATCTTGCACCCATTCTATGCGAATGTGGAGTTTATAACACCCAATCATCACGTGGTGTCTCAAAACGACGAAGTTTCACAACGGTGAACACTCGAGGAGAACACAATTCTTCTTGAAATTTAAGTGAGGGATCACCTTGTAATGATACCATCATCCTAAGCAAAACAAGGTGTATAAAAGGATTAACATCACATGCAAATCATAAGTGACATGATATGGCCATGAACTTGTGCTTTTGATCTTCATCTCCAAAGCACCGACATGATCTCCATCGTCACCGGCATGACACCATGATCTCCATCATCTTGATCTCCATCAACGTGTCACTATTAGGGTTGCCGCACCGACTGTTGCTTCCATGACTATTGCTAACTCATAGCGATAAAGTAAAGCAAAAAAGCAATGAAAATAACTAAATACAACCCTATGGCTCCTCCAGGTTGTCGTACTCACCGACATGCAAGTCATGATATTCTATACAAAACATGATTATCTCATACATCAGATATATCTCATCATGTAATTGTCCATATCACATCACAACGTACCCTGCAAAAACAAGTTAGACGTCCTCTAATTGTTGTTACAAGTTTTACGGGGCTGCTACGGGTATCTGGCAAGAACAATTCTCACCAACACATAAACCAAAACGGTGATACTAAAATTTCTATTCAACCTTCTCAAGGACCACCTTTGTCGAATCCGATCCAACTAGAGTAGGAGAGACAGACACCTGCCAGCCATCTTTGTGCAACAAAGTTACACGTCAGTCGATGGAACCAGTCTCTCGTAAACATATGAATAAGGTTGGTCCGGGCTGCTTCATTCCCTAATACCCCTGAATCAAAACACGACCAAGGGAGTAAGCAATCTAAGCATCAACGCCCACAAACTCCTTTGTGTTCTACTCGTGATCTCATATACACATAGACCTAGCTTTGATACCATAGTTGGCGAGATTTGCATGGGAAACAAAAAAATTCCTATGCACACGCAAGATCTATCCATGATGATGAGCATCTATGAGAGGGAGAGTGGATCTGCATACCCTTGTAGATCGCTTATCAGTAAGCGTTAAGAAACGCGGTTGATGTAGTCGAACTTCTTTGCAATCCAAATCACCGAGCGTCCCGCAATCCCATCATGATCCTTCTCGCGATCCAATTGCAATCTGTCCCGCGATCCCATCGCGATCCGTCCCGTGATCAAATCACGAATCGTCTTGCGATCCTGATGACGGTCCTTCCGATCTAGCATTGAACGGACGGCCCCTCCGCGTTCAGCACACGTACAACTCGATGATGATCTCCACCTTCTTGATACAGCAAGAAGGATAGGATATGTATATGAGTTCTCCGGCAGCACAACGGCGTGGCGGCGATGGTGGTGTAACTATTCCGGCAGAGCTTCGCCTAAGCACCACCGAACTAGCCTAGAGGAGAAAACGATCTACATTAAGTAGAGGGAGCATTTGGCAATTAGGGTTAGCTCTCCCCTCTAAATCCTCTAATGTATATAGAAGGGAGGGAGGGGAGGAGGAAGCCTCAAACCCTCAAGGTTTGGCCGAAATAGGAGGTGGAGCCGTCCTACTCCAATCCTACTAGGAGTAGGATTCCTCCTCTCCACTTGGGAACCCTTTCTACCTTTTCCACCTTTGGGTTTTCCCTAGTCCTAGCCGCATGAGCCATAGTGGGGGGTTCGGCCAGCCCACTAGGGTCTAGTTTGACTCCTCCCACAGCTCATGAGGTCCTTTGGGTCGAGACAACCCTCCCGATGGCCCCCGGTACCCTCCCGACACTCCCGGTACACTATCGATGAGCCCGAAACTTTTCCGGTGACCAAAACAGGACTTCCTATATATCAATATTTACATCCAAACCATTCTAGAGCTCCTCATGACATTTGAGATCTCATCCAGGAATCCGAACAACCTTTGGTCACCACCAGACATAACTCTACTATATCGAAATATCACCGAACCTTAAGTGTGTAGACCCTACGGGTTCGAGAACTATGTAGCCAAGACCGAGACACCTCCACGGTCCATAATGAACAATGGGACCTTGATGCCCATGTTGGTTCCTATATATTCTATGAAGATCTCTATCGGTTGAACCTCCATATCAAGGATTCAGTTAATCCCGTATGATGTTCCCTTTGTTCTTCGGTATGTTACTTGCCCAAGGTTCGATCGTCGGTATCTTTATACCTACTTCAATCTTGTTACCGGCAAGTGTATTTACTCATTCATTAATACAAGATCCCATGGCTAACACTTAGTCACATTGCCTTCAAGGCTTATTGTGATGTTGTATTACCGAGTAGGCCCTGAGATACCTCTCCGTCACATAGAGTAACCAATCCCAGTCTTGATCCATGTCCACTCAACAGACACCCTCAGAGATACCCGTAGAGCATCTTTATAGTCACCCAGTTACGTTGTGACATTTGATACACACAAGTTATTCCTCCAGTGTTAGTGAGTTGCATGATCTCATGGTCATAGGAGAAATACTTGACATGCAGAAAACTATAGCAATAAACTGACACGATTATATGCTATGTTTATAGTTTGGGTCTTTTCCATCACATAATTCTCCTAATGATGTGATCCCATTATAAAATGACATCTCATGTTTATGGAGAGGAAACCTTGACCATCTCTGAGCAACAAACTAGTTAACTAGAGGCATAATAGGGATACAGTGTTGTCTATGTACCCACACATGTATTTGAATTTCCAATCAATACAATTATAGCATGGATAATAATTGATTATCGGGAACAAGGAAATATAATAATAACCAATTTATTATTACCTCTAGGGCATATTTCCAACAATACTCCCATTACAACCAGCTAAGGTCCCTTCGTTTAATGATTTAGCAACTAAAATCTTGCATGCATTGGTGAGTTTCCTTCATTTAAGTGTTTTGCCAAGGTTCACGCGCTTGGCATTGTTTCTTCTTGTGGTCACCAAACTCATATCTCTTTTTAGTTACCTTCTCACATTAGATTTTTTTGCATACATGGCAACGTCAGCAGTTAGCACCAGTAGAAGTTGTTGCATCGGCAAGGACACATGGGTCATCATTCACAACCGTTTGCAATGATGCAATGAAAAAATTCCTTCACGCCAGATTTTCGCTTGTGTTAGTAGGGAAGGAAAAATTGAACTCGGTTTGCATATGGATATTTAGTCTGAAATGTCCATGACGACTGGCAAAGGACATGCCACCCCGATGAGCGTGCAAGGACACTGCTCGCACGCCACCCGTCTACTCAAACACCTATCTGCATGCTACCTCCTTGCCAATATAGATAGCGACACGTTGCCCGCATGTAAATGGTTTGTAGAAAATCCATGAATTATAAATAAAACACCCGTTTGCGATGGTAGCATCATAGTTTTTGTTCGAAAATGGCTCTGTTGGCTATTGAGAATGCTTGATCTTTCTCTCAAAGTGGACACTAAAAATACCACAACATATTTGTGCTTTAGATGATGAGGCCCTACCCAACATAGACCTTGTGACTATAGTTCATATTTGAATTATGTACATTAAATGCACATAAAACTCAATTAATGTATAAAAAGGCATGCAAACCGTTACTAATTTCATATGTTTGCAGTACACACCTATTGCTTTATGTTTTTCTTGGAAAAAAATCAAGGAGAGAAGAGGCATCGGATGTCGTTTTTCACTCGCGGATGCGGCATGCATCTATATGTTCCCTAATGAAACCACTGGACGTAGCTTATTGTGTGAGAACCTCATGTTTGTAAGAGGCTGGTGACAAAACATGTCCAACCTGGTATTTTTTTAGCACGACATATGTGTGCCTTCACATGACACCATTCCAAGTTTCATGAATTTCTAACAGAGTTTTGGAGTTACGAGAATTTGGAAACCAAGTTTGTCGATATTTGTGGGGAAGCTAACATGCTTAGATGTTTAAAATTCGTTCTCATTTCTTGAATGTGACCTAACACATGCATCCAAGGACACGTATATGATTTTCCAACCCATTTTGACACCCCGGACCTTGTGATTGTAGATCAAATTTGAATTATGCACATTAAATAATGCACGAAAAACTCAATTAATGTATTTAAAAGCTAGATGATCCCTTAATTTAATCATATTTTTGCACTTCGCACGTACATGTCTATGTTGTTTATATAAAGTAAATCAAGGAGAGAAGAGGCATTAGATGTTTTTTCGCCCGCATATGTGACATGCATACATAATGTTCCCTATCGAAAACACAAAGCTTCTTGTGAGGAGATCCGATTTGTAAGGGGACTGTGCAAGAACATGTCCAATTTGGACAATTTTTACCACGACATGTGTGTGCCCTTCTCATGACACCATGCCAAGTTTCATGAATTTTTGACGAGTTTTGGATTTACGGGAATTTGAACCAAGCATCTCAATGTTTGCTGCCGAGCCAACAATCAATGAGATGTTAGAAATCCATTCCCATTTCTTGCGTGGGACGAAAACATGCATCCAGGGAAAGGCATATTTTTTCCAATCCATTTTTTCATGTGTTGGACCTTGTGATTGTAGTTAAAATTTGAATTATGCAAACTAAACAACTAGAAAACTCAATTAATGTGTTAAACAGGTCTCATGAACCCTGGAAAAAATCCACAGTTTAGCATGACTGTTAGAAAGTTGCTCTATGGTGACTCCAGAAATAAATTCAAGACCAAAAGAGACAATGGATGTTGTTTCGCACATAAAATGCGAACTTTCCCTATCGGAACACACAACTTTATTTGGAGAACCTTCGGTACATAAGAGGTTTGTGCCAAAACTTGTCTAAAATTGGGCATTTTTTACCACAACACACACAAACAGGGCAATTGATGGCACCATGCCCAAATTTCATGAAATTCTGTCGAGGTTTACATTTACATGAATTTGAAAACTAAGTTTCCCAATGTTTGCGGTCGAGCCAAGACGATGGTATATATGTTTGAAATTCACTCGCATTTATTGTGTGGGACCTAACATGCATCCAGGGAATGTATATGGGTTTTCAACATATTTTCATGAGCTGGACCGTGCAGTGATTATGGTTAAAGTATGAATTATGCACATTAAATGCCTAGAAAACTCAATTAATCAACTTAAAAGGCCAAACGAACTCTATAAGATTCCATTGTTTCGCACCACACATTAATGTTACTCTATGGAGACTCTTGACGTAAATTCAAGGCGAGAAGAGACATCTAATGTTGTTTCGCACATAAAATGTGAACTGTCCCTACCAACACCACATGACTTCTTGTGAGAATCTTCGGTTTGTAATAGGTTTGTGTGCCAAAACTTGTCCCGAACTACGCATTGTTTTTACCACAACACACATGCACCAGGACATCACACCATGCCAAGTTTAATGAATTTCTCATGATATTTGGATTTACTGGAATTTGAAAACACGACTTCTCAAAGTCTACCGCCGAACCAAAATATCGTGAGGTTTGGAATTTGCTTAATTTCCATTTCTTGCATGGGACTAAAACATGTATCAAGTGACAAATAGTTGATTTTCAACCCATTCACGTGCACTCTAATATGTGCTTAATTAACTGCAGTTAAAATTTGGACTATGGTCATGAAATATCGTAAAACTCTTTAAATGTTTAAAAGGGCCTAAACAACCCTGAATTATTCTATATATAACACACAATCATATAGTTGCAAGTTCACTGCAGATAAATGTTATCAAAGCAATATGAAAATCAAGTACAACACAAATAGTTCTTGATCATGAAACGTCTGTGATGTTGTATCAAAAATATCTTGGGCCAATCCTCATATATGGCTTAGGCCGAAAGCTTCAGTCCACCACCGGCGCGTCAACCACACGGTCACACTTGTTCCCCAAGACCACTATACTATTCAAGCATCACCGGTGAAATATGGGGACGTGGATCCGCGTCGTGAGGGAAACTTTGGCGACCCACTCTGGCCCGAGCGTGGTTGCATCAGCCATGAACGCGCTCACAACATCCTTGAGCGTGGCCGCATTCTCCAACACGGCGGCTGCGGCCGCTGAAAGGGCAGCTGTTGTATCTGTCCGCTACCGGGATAGCAAATGGAAAGAACAACACAACAACTATCTGGTCCTCGGCAATCGCCGTAGCCCTGATGGCGTCTGCCCACACCTATGTCGATTCCGCCCATGCCCAGCTCGTGTCGGTCACCGCACAAATAGTAGCGGCCTTCCTCGACAACGGTCGACAACCTATGTCCAAAGAGTTGGCAATCGCCAAGAGCTCTCGGGCAGCCATCCATTCGTCGGCAGCCTCCCTTGCCCAGATGGAGGCCGTCAATGACCGGACCGTGGCCACCCACGCCAAACTCGTGGAGGCCTTTTCCAAAGAGATGGCGTACGAGGACGGCGAGATGCTTATAGAGTATGTGGCGATGGATGCCATGGAGCCCCTTCCCCTGGAGGTCGTCGAGTGTGAGCTGGTCATGGAGGATGCAGCGGAGATTGGCGAGTGTTAGGAGGAACATTAGTCTTAGTTTAGAGCGTTGGTCTTTTCTTAGAGTAATGTTGAGGTCAACTGGCTCTATTTAATTGCTTGATTAAGTAAGTGCGGGCTGTGGTGTAGGCTCTTTTGTGCAGTACCCAAATTAGCAATTGATGTTAAATTATGCGATGATGTAGATGACCATTGTAACCAGGGAAATTCGGACCAAACATTTGCCACCATATCCGCATTCCATCTTCCAATTGAAAATGAAATTGAAGTTCATCACAGACACTTTTTTGGAATGCACCGTGTGCAATGTAGGACCCAATATTACATCTGAAACTTGGAGACAAACATTTGCACTTCAAAGTTCATCACACATGGGGTATATCATAGGCTTCGTTTTTATGTGTTTATATCGAGAACTATTCTGGAAAATTTGCACGCTCAAGTTCATCACACACGGTGTATAACACACGCTTCGTTTGTGATGTTTTGATATCGCACATGGTTCCAAATAAGGGACTATGTCCGATGGTGCTTTCCACGCTAGTTTTTAACTGAACCGAATGAAAATTGGGGCTGCCGCAGAAAAGTCAACCTCCCTCGCCCCCCGGTACCAGTCAAAAGACACATTTCCTAATTTTACTCTACTTCTACTAGTTGAAACCGTCATTGCTTGCTTGCAGTGCCGCCTCCTTACCGGCGACGCTCCTTGTTGCTAGTCGGCCTCATCCATCTAGTTAGGTAATCGACACCTCCCCAATACCCCCTCACCCCTCCTCCTCCTCCATCCCACATGGCCCGACCACCGGCTCAATACCTTCCAGCCAAATCACTTCCCCATCCTCCAAATAATCATCGCCGAAAGCCATGGTGCAGGTACTATAGACAGGATTTCAAAGAGCATTTGGTTCCAGAGAAGCAAATCGCGGCTGCACACACAAATGAGGAAGCTATGGCTTCCATGCGTGTCGACCCCTAGATCTTGGAGGAGCACCTCCCTGTCAAGGCCACTGTCGACGCCTCGCACGCTGACGCTGCCATGCGATTGGCTGCTATAAATGACAACTCATGGTCTTTTCTTGAGGGCGCCACCTGTGCGTTCGACGAAGACTTCAATGTGTTTTCTCAACTTGCCCATGTTTACCTCAACTCCAGAACTGACATGTTGGTGCTGGGGCAGAATTAAGCCACTCACCACTACGAGGGGTGCACCCATGGTGTGGAGGCCTCGCCTTCTTCCAAGTTGATGGAGCCCATCATCATCCATATCGCCAACGATGAGGAATAGCTTGTTTTTCTTAGTTTTCTCACTAAGGACCTATGTTCACCTAGCTACACCAGTTAAGCACGTTTCGTTTAGTTGTTGCACGTGCCGTTAGTGTATTTAATTTAGAAATTCTAGTGAAATGTCCAATGTAATGCTACTGCAACCTTACCTTCTAGTATGTTCTATTGTGCAATGTGGTCTTAGATAACTGTTTTGTTCATTTGTTGTGGTGATCGTTTAACTATTTAATTCAATTCTGAAATGTGATGAATGATTGTTGTTGGTACAATTTTGTATTGTTATGCATGTGATGAATAAATTGAATCTAGATGTACTAAATACATGTGGAACATATAGAATTGCTACATTTCCTAGTTCTTAGCACGCTTGGTTTACATAAGTCGATTTTCAATGTGACTCGAACTAATATGTTGGATCTGCAATGTGTTTATTTTCTATTAACATATTTCAATGATAGTATGCCAAATATCACTTTTAACCTGATCAAATATTTGTTTTAAATATGTTGCGGGCGGAAACAATGGGGGACACTGAAGTTTACCATTGGGGTTTGCACATCCATGGTCGTTTGCCTAATAGCACATTATTGTGCAATTGTAGAAACCATTGTAATATGAATGTTTTTATTAACAATTTGTTCTTGCACATGTAGGTCCTATTGTAAGAGGTTTAGACCCACTTTTCAACCCTTTTTGCATGTGGGGAAATGCGGTGTCCTTGAATATCAGTCAAATCAAGAAACTCAGAAAGATTCTTAAGATAAAGAAACTAGCTACAAAAAACAACATGATGTTTGTTTGCACAATGAAAAAGACATCGGTCAACTATAGGATGGTACCATCTCTTTCACCTTGTCCTTTTCCCTTTGTGCCATTTCAAATTTCAGAAAATATATTCATGCGTACGTTTGTTTTTAGTCCTTCTCAAGGTAGTTCATTGATGATTATGTCTCAAACCACATGTATAATCAAGAGGCGATGAATGTATTCATACAACACCCACGATATAATCTTGAAGTCTTCCTTAAGAGGACAAAGGATGGGCAGGCAATCATCCTTAGGCACTGGCCTAACGTCGCGAGGACCTTCAACGTCATTGAAGGCTCAATATCCGCCTTCTACTTGAACAGTTTTCTAGATGAGATTCATCTATCTATTTACCATCTATGATGATACTTAATTTCCAAAGGTTTTAGATGTTGCATTTGAAACTTTGCCTTGTTGTGCAATTGGGTAGCTCGGCAGTATATGCCTATATGATGTTGTACCCTAATGTAATTCAATTATGAAATCCTGGTTGCCATTATATGAATAAGAAATATATTTCGTGGTTGATATGAAATGTTAATTTGATTACTAAATGGATTATAACTAATTGATCAATCAGGCTAATTATTGGGGTTCCCATTGTAGACGGTTTGTAAGACAACACCATGGGTGATGACCTGAACAAACCCACACAATTTCTAGAAAGTTGGCGTGTTGGATCGCTGAGAAATCACACACAAATTCTGGTCGACAACTGTGTACATTAGGACACCCAATCACAATCGTTTTCACATAGCTAGTGCATGTGCTGGGCAGCCCAATGCCAAACAATTTCTTCTAGACACCATGAGTGATGTTTTGAGTAATGCAAACGACAACATTATAACTATCGTGTGTGATGACCAGCCCTATCACAAATGATGTTATGCAAAAAATTGTGTGTGATCTTCAATATGAACGGAAATGTACCCTTGGGATTCCCTGTGTGGGATGCTAAGCTCATCTCACACATCTTCCCCAATATGTCTGTTTGCGATGGTCCTTCCAATCGCAAACGATATATTTTTGCTCATCGTGTTTGACCAGGTGCAGGCATCACCGAAGGGTTTTACCTGCCATGTGGGATAGGCCCCCCTATCTCCCACACATGCAAGGCGACAGCTTAAGACTGTGTCAATGAAGGGGGCTAAAACCATTTGTATAGTACACGGATGCACTAGTGAAATCAATAGATTAGAGGGATTTACAAAGTTATAATGATCATGCAAATAAGAATCATAATAATCAGAGGTGAGTCAAATACTTTTCTTGAATAACCTGAAACATAAACTAGGCGTATCGACAGGCTATGGAAATGCCCATCGATAGATGTCAATACCACGAGTAGGGATTGCCATGCTAATGATGCACTAGATCTATAAGTGTATGAAAGCTCAACTGAAGCTAAGTGGGGTGTGCATCCAACTTTCTTGCTCATGAAGACCTTGGGCATGTGAGAACACCCATCATCAGAATATACAAGCCAGGTTTATAATAATGAAAAATTAATTCCTACTAGCATATGAAAATGACATAACATTAGACTCTATTTGCAGAACAAAGTGCGACTTTGAGGCACACGTGCGATAACGGATAGTACCAAAGTCCCTTATCTCTTTTTCTCTCTTTTTTTTAATTATGGTAGGCTCATGGCATCCCCCATTTTTATTTCCTAACTGGGACAATGCTCTAATAATGATGATCATCACACTTTTCTTTACTTACAATTCAATACGAAGAACTATGAAACAATATGACTCGATATGAATGACTATGGCAGTGTACCAAGATGTGCAATGATCTAGTGTGACATTTATCAAAATTATGATGAATGTTGGCTTTGCCACAAATACTATGTCAGATCTAGATGATCATGCAAAGCAATGTGATGATGAAAGAACTAGTCATATGATGTAACGGTGGAATTTGCATGGCAATATATCTTGGAATGGCTATGGAAATGCCATAATAGGTAGGTATGGTGGATGTTTTGAGGAATATATAAGAAGTCTTATGTGTGACAGAGCATATCATGTCATTGGGTTTGGATGCACAGGTGAAGTTTGCACCTATCCTTGAGGTGAGAATGGGCAGGCACGATACTGAAGAGGCTAGCAAAATATGAGATGGTGAGCTTGCGTACGTCCATAGATTCACATTAGTCATGGAGTACTCATATACTTATTGAATTTTTTAGTTTTATCACAAATCAAAGCACTACTCGCGTGCCCCGAGTGAGAATGTTGGGAGGAGTTAACCATCGCACGCCTCTGGTCCGAAACAACACTAGGATTTTAACGAGGAATATAAATGCTCACACATCCCCACAATGCCTTTTTAATATTTAGACAAACAAGAAATTAACACCTCTTAATACTGATACTTATACAAATCAGCAATGATGCACTCACACCTTTTTCATATTACCACATCAATATCATTAACCCACATTTTTTCTTTTATGTGCTACATGATGGTTTTGATGATCACTCATTGAATACCTATTATTTTTAGACTAGTCTCATGACCCATGCAAATTACCATCACTATTTATTAACTCTCAAACAAATATAAGTGAATAATGAGAGTGCAATTATTTATACAAAATATATATGCCACCGTACTCAAAAAGATATAAGTTAAGTACTAGAGCAACTACTAAGCTCAAAAGATAAAAGTGAAGTACATAGAGTATTCTAACAAATTATGATGAAGGTGTGTCTCTCTCAAATAGGTGTTTCCAGTAAATGATGATTGTGTCAAACTAAAAATAAAAGCAAACAAAAGCAAACAAAAGCAAACGATGCTCCAAGCAAAACCCATATCATGTGACGAATAAAAACATAGCTCCAAGTGACGTAATGACAGATTCAGATGAAAGAGGGGTTGTCTTCCGGCGCATCGGGAAGGCATCCCCAACCTTAGATGCTTGAGTCTTCCTAGAATACTACCTTGGGGTTCCATGGACATCCCCAAGCTTTGGCTCTTGCGACTCCTTATTCCTTTGTCCATAGTGATAACACCCAAAACATGAAAACATCAATTACACAAAACTCAACAAAAGTTCATGAGATCCGTTAGTATAATAAACATAGCAAATGCTTTAGATTCAGTTACAAATTGATTCATATTTCGTTATTGCATAGTGGGTAATGTATTATAACCCCCATGGCTTATACCCCCCGATATAATTCATAGCATCATCAAAACAAACAAACTATGGAAGCAAGAACCAAAGAATTAAATTGCGGGCGAAACGAGCGCTACTGTGGCGCAATCGCTGGCTGAAATCCTTCTCGCGATGCAATCCCTATAAAAACGCAATCTGCCGCTACCCACACGATCGCGGCGCAAAACGGAGCGATCTGCCTTAGCGGTCACGTCAATTTCGTTGCGATGGGACGAAAGTCTAAAACAGAGGCCCAACTCGAACTTGGCCCAAATATCCACGATAGAGAGAACACGACCTCCAGGAAACCTAGGATCGTTCCCATTCCCTTCTCTCCCTCCCACCGAAAAGGTTGCGGCAGCTGCTCGACTCTTCCCAGCTGCGGTCAATGGACCGGCCGCTGCATCGCCGGAAGCCGGACGTAGTGACGGGAGGCAAGGCAGCAAGCCCTCCGTGACCACATTCACATCCCAATCCCAGTCTCGCACGGTTCCAACTCCCAGTTTTAGCACATCTCCAGGAGGTACTGTCCATCAGATTCAATCCATTGTTCATTCGTTTCTTGATTCGATATAAGCACTACAAATCTCGAATACACTACAGGCATGATAAAATACTCTATTTTACTGCTGAATATGCACTGTATTTCTACTAAATATGCACATGTACTACCTGCCGCTAAACGGCTTAGCGGCTGCGATAGCCAGCTATAGCGGCTTTAGCTTCTGGAAAAAGCTGCCGCGAAATCAAATAGCCCGCGATCAAAAATGTTGGCAAGAACATAATCTGTCAAAAACAGAATAGTCTATAATGATATGTAAAGTACCTATACTTATGTAACTCAAATAATTCTGCAAAATTAGGAAAACCCTTAATAATTTGTATATAAATATCTTCTAGAAAATTCCAACTGAAAATATGTTCCAGTAAAATCATAGAAATTCTGCACTGGGTGTCAAAGTTTCTGTTTTTGCACCGTATCAATTCTACTAATCTTGTGAGTTATCCCAAAGGCTTTAATTGGCACAAACACTAATTGAAACATAAAAGTTATTATAGAGGCAATAATCATGTTATGACACCAAAGAATAAAGTAAAAAAGAACAATAAATATAACTATTGGGTTGCGTCCCAACAAGCGCTATTGTTTCATGCCCCTAGCTAGGCATAATGCATAGTTTTCATGTCCTTTAGGACTAGCTCTTAGAAAATATTACTTAATAAATAACCTTTGTAAACTTTAGTTGGAGAGCCAAAAGGCTTGAATATATCCTCTATATTTGTGACATCATTACTAAAATCATCATGCTCATAGGGATCACCATATAAAACATGAATTTCATCATTAAAAGGCGCCCAAATGGCATCATCATGCCTATCCTTACTAAAGTCTTCATTAATTCCTTTAGAAATCCATTCAAATTTGTCACAAGTTTTAAGGAATTGACATAGCATTAATTCTTTGGGAGGGACCTTCCTCCTCATATTCTCACTAAAATCTTGATGGTCATTAGATTCCAACTTACGTATAGCCTCTTTATTATGAAGGATCACTTCTATGCGAGGATGTTGAGATTTTATACCATAGAAGGCAAAAATATGTCTAGGTTCTCACACTATTTAATTAAATTCATGCATAAGGATATCGATAGCAGTTCTTCTAATCTCATGATCATGTATGTTAGGAAGTCCCACAAATATCTTTTGAAGCATAGGGTGAAAGTGCACAAACTTCGTTTCTAGTTTCAATATATGCATGACAATGGGATCCGCATGGAAACTTGGTTCATCAAGTATGGATCCTTTAATAAGAGTGGAATCAATCGAGTACTTGAAAAATTCTTGAATAACATGTTTTCCAATAATATCCCCGCTACCCACATGATAGATTTTGGATTTTAGAAATATGCGAGTATCGCTATGAGGGATTTTATATTTAGGATGATCGTGAGTAGCATCAATAAATTTTGGTCTTTCCTCCTTGGAATAACTAGCTCTTTCAATAACAACCATTTCAAATTCATACATGATAGCTACTTCAAGCAAAAAGGCAAACTAACAAGCAGGACAGGTACACTAACAAGCAAAGAAGTAAACTAGTAACAAGCAAAGATAAATATTTTTACATTTTTTTACGAAGCAAACTAAGTATAACAGCAAATAAAAATAATAACAAGTGAATGATAATTTGTGTGAAGTTACTTGATAGTTGGTGATCATATTCCCAGGCAACGGCGCTAGAAATCCTTCCTGATACTTGTGATCTGCGATGGGGTTTCCACGAAAAGGAACGGGTAATTGCAGCTCAATACGGATAAGTATTCCCATCAGTTAAGAAACCCAGGTTTATCGAACCAATAGGAATATCAATCCACAGCTGTGTTCAGCAGCTGCACACAAAAAAGCAAAAAACTTGCACCTAGCACGACAAGAGGGTTGTCAATCCCCTTGATTTCGTTATTTGCAAGCAAGTGAGGTGTGTAGATAAAAGTAGATCATTGTAAAATGCAAAATAAGATAAAAGAAAAATAATGGAAGCAATGTAAAGATGAGTTTTGTAAATATATAAGTGAGTAGACCCGGGGGCATTGTTTTCCCAAGCGGCATCTGTCATGAAAGTAAGCATAATGTGGGTAGATAAATTACTGTTGGGCAATTGATAGAAAAGCGCATAGTTATGTGATATTCATGGCAATGATCATGTGTATATAGGCATCACGTCCGTAAGAAAATTGGTCGACTCCAACCTGCACCTATTAATATTACCCCCCTTCAAGAGCGCTTCAATGCTTGCGTCTCTACGTATTAAGTTCATGACAAATAGAGTAATGCTTGGAGAACGATGCCATGATGTAGACAAAATAACTCAATCAATATGAATAAACCCCATCGTTTTATCCTTAGTGGCAACAACACAAATACGTGTCTTGTCCCCTTCTAGGATATAGAAACCCGTCAGGTTGAACCCACCACAACGCACCCCTCTCACCGAACAAAGATCAATCTACTTGGCCAAAGCAAATCAATAGATCGGATAGATTGACGAAGCTATACTGATCATGCAAATATGAATCAAAATAACCAAAGGTGACTCAAATAAATTTCATGAATAATCTGAAACATAAACCCACAATTCATTGGATCCCAACAAACACAACGCACAAAAGAATTACATCGGATAGATCCGAGAAAAGATGCGATGATCATTATATTGAAGATCAAAAGAGAGAGGGAAATAGCCATCTAGATACTAACTACGGACCCGTAGGTCTGTGGTGAACTACTCACACATCATTATGAGGGGAGCAATGTTGCTGAATAGGCCATCTGTGACTGACCCCCCCTCCGGGAGGGTGTCGAAATGGAGCTCTGATAACCCACAAGTATATGGGATCCCAACAATCTTCACAATTAGTATTTCGCCCTAATTTATTGATTCGACACAAGGGGAGCCAAAGAATAATTATTGGCCTTGATAGTTGAGTTGTGAATGCAATCGCACCTATGATATCTCTGTGTAGCAAAGGTTTAGTAGCACGGCAAATAATAGGAGTAGCAATAATAGTGACCGCAACAATTTTAGTGATAGTAGTAACAGTACGAATTGAGTAGCAGGTGTGATACTAGTAGCAGCAGTAGTAACTTAGCAAGATTTAGTATATGTAAAGCGTAGGCACATGGTGCAGCGATTGAAATATGCAGATGACATCAATCATATAACAGTTACACACTAGAGTGACACAGAACTAGCTCCAATTCATCAATATAATGTAGGCATGTATTCCACATATAGTCATACGTGCTTGCGATAAGAACATGCATAACATATTTTGTCCTACCCTCATGTGGCAGCGGGTGATATGTCTCCAACATATCTATAATTTTTTATTGTTCCACGCTATTGTATTATCATTCTAGGATACTTTCTGAGTAATTAGTTACCAATTTATATTCTTTTTAGCACTAACCTATTGACCCAGTGCCCAGTGGCATTTCCTATTTTTGTGTGTTCTTTGTTTCAAGGAAATTCCATACCAAACGAATTCCAAACACAATAAAAACTTATGAAGATTTTTTTGGAATATACATGAATTTTCGGATCGGAATCAATGCAAGAATTTGCCCAAGGGGGCCACAAGCCAACAACACGAGGCCTGGGGGAACCTAATGGCTTGTAGCCAAACCTTAAGTTCGTTGTGTCTCTCTTCTGCTGCAAGAAAGATATTTTTGTGATATAAATCCACTCAAAATTTCAGCCCAATCTGAGTTATGGATCTCCGGATATTTAAGAAACAATGAAGGGGTCAGAAAATAGTCAAAAAAAGATACAGAGAGAGATCCATTCTCGGAGGAGCTCTTGCTCTCCAGGAGCCATGGCAGCCAAGGACTAGAGGGGTAACCCTCCTCCCACCTAGAGGAGGCCAAGGAAGAAGAAGAACGAGGGGGGCTCTCTTTGTTGGGGAACGTTGCATGGGAAACAAAAAATGACCTACACACACGCAACATCTATACATGGTGATGAGCATCTACGAGAGGGAGAGTGGATCTATATACCCTTGTAGATCGCTAAGAGGGAAACGTTAAGAAACACGGTTGAGTAGTCGAACGTCTTCGCGATCCAAATCGCTAGCCGTCCCGCGATCCAATCATGACCCGTCCCAATCTAGTGTCGAACGGATGGCACCTGCGCGTTAAACACACGTACAACTCGATGACGATCTCCACCTTCTTGATCCAGCAAGAGGGAGCAGAGATGTAGATGATTTCTCTAGCAGAACGACTGCATGGCAACGATGGTGGTGGAACTATTCCGACAAGGCTTCGCCTAAGCACTGCTGAATCTAGAGGGATATGATCTAGTGGGGAGAGAGGGCTGCACAGTGACTTAGGGTTGGCTATGGCTTCCCTATCTCCCCTCCAATATATATAGGAGGGAGGGGAGGGCCTAAACCCCTAGTGTTTCCCTAGGATTCTGCCAACGGAGGAGGTGCAGGAGGCTACCTCCAAGTAGGATTCCAATCCTACTTGGAATACCTTCCCCACTTGGTTTTTTCCTTTCTCCCCACCCTAGCTGCATGGGCCCATAGGGGATGGCTTGTCCAGCCCACTAAGGGCTGGTGCACCACTCCTAAGTCCCATGTGGCCTCCTGGTGTGGGTGGTCCCTCCCGATGGTCTCCCGGCACCCCCGGTAGACTACCAAAAATACCCAACATTTTCCGGTGACCAAAATGGGACTTCCTATATATCAATATTTACCTCTGGACCATTCCGGAGCTCCTCGTGACATTCGGGATCTCATCCGGGACACCTAAAAACCTTCGGTCACCACCATCCATAACTCAATACTACCAAAACGTTGTTGAACGTTAAGTGTGCAGACTCTACAGGTTCGAGAAGTATATAGACATGACTGAGACACCTCTATGGTCAATAACCGATAGAGGGACTTGGATGCCCATATTGGTTCCTACATATTCTATGAACATATTTATCGGTTGAACCTCTATGTCAAGGATTCGGTTAATCTCGTATTATGTTCCCTTTGTTCTTCGGTATGTTACTTGCACGAGATTTGATCGTCGATGTCTTTATACCTAGTTCAATCTCTTTACTGGCAAGTCTCTTTACTCGTTCCATAATAGAAGATCCCGTGGCTAACACTTTAGTCACTTTGCTTGCAAGTCTTGGTGTGATGTTGTATTACCAAGTGGGCCTTGAGATGCCTCTCCTTCACACAGAGTAACAAATCCCAGTCTTGATCCATGCCCACTCAACAGACACCTTCAGAGATACCTGTAGAGCATCTTTACAGTCAACCAATTACGTTGCGACATTTGATACACACAAGGTATTCCTCCAGTGTTAGTGAGTTGCATGATCTCTTGGTCATAGGAACAGATACTTGACATGTAGAAAACTATAGCAATAAACTGACACAATCATATGATACGTTCATAGTTTGGGTCTTTCCCATCACATCGTTCTCCTAATGATGTGATCCAGTTATCAAATGACAACTTATGTCAATGGCTAGGAAACCTTGACCATCTTGGATCAACAATCTAGTCTACTAGAGGCATACTAGGGACATAGTGTTGCCTATGTATCCACATATGCATTTGAGTTTCTAGTCAATACAATTATAGCATGGATAATAAACGATTACCGTGAAAAAGGAAATATAATAATAATCACTTTATTATTGCCTCTAGGGCATATTTCCAACAGTCTTTCACTTGCACTAGAGTCAATAATCTAGATCATATCACTATGTGAATTACGTTATAAAGAATCTAACACCCATACAATTCTGGTTTTGATCATGTTTAGCCCTTGGAAGAGTTTTAGTCAACGGGTCTGTGACATTCAGATCCATGCGCACTTTGCAAATATTTATGTCCTCCTCCTTGATGTAATCACGAATGGAATTGAAGTGTCTCTTTATGTGTCCGGTCCGCTTGTGAAACCTTGGTTCCTTGGCCAGAGCAATGGCACCAGTATTGTCGAAGAACAGAGTCATTGGGTTCAGTGCGCTGGGCACTACTCCAAGATCTGTCATGAACTCCTTCATCCAGACACCTTCCTTCGTCGCCTCCGAGGCAGTTACGTACTCCGCTTCGCATGTAGAATCAACTACCACGCTCTGCTTGGAAATGCACCAGCTTACCTGTCCCCCATTGAGAATAAATACGTATCCGGTTTGAGACTTAGAGTCATCCTGATCAATGTCAAAGCTTGCATCGACGTAACCCTTTATGGCAAGCTCTTGATCACCTCCATAAACGAGAAACATTTCCTTAGTCCTTTTCAGGTACTTAAGGATATTCTTGACCGTCGTCCAGTGCTCCATTCCTGGATCACTTCGAAACATTCTGTCCATACTTATGGGAAGGCTGACATCAGGTCTTGTACACAGCATTGCATACATGATAGAGCCTATGGCTTAAGCATAAGGGATGACACTCATCTTTTCTCTATTTTCTGTAGTCACTGGGCATTGAGTCTTACTCAAATTCACACCTTGCAATACAGGCAATAACCCCTTCTTGGACTGATCCATTTTGAACTTCTTCAAAACTTTGTCAAGGTATGTGCTCTGTGAAAGTCCTGTTAAGCGTCTCGATCTATCTCTATAGATCTTAATGCCCAATATGAAAGCAGCTTCTCCTAGGCCCTTCATTGAAAAACTCTTGTTCAAATATTCCTTCACGCTTGCCAACATTTCTATATTGTTTCCAGTCAGCAATATGTCATCCACACATAATAAAAGCGAAGATTCCAACTCTAAGATGCTTGCATAAACTTGTATAAACTTGTATAAACCCGAAGAGATCCCACTCACTTTCTTCTAAATACAAGCTTCGCCATAAACTTGTATAAACCCGAACGCTTTGATCACCTAATAAAAGCGAAGATTCCAACTCTGAGATGCTTGCACCGGTCCATCAATGGATCGCTGGAGTTTGCGAAACTTTTTAGCATTCTCTAGATCGATAAAACCTTCTGGTTGCATCATATACAAATCTTCCTTTAGGAAACCATTAAGGAACGTTGTTTTGACATCCATCTGCCAAATTTCATAATTGAAAAATGAAGCTATTGCTAACATGATCCTGATGGACTTCGGCATCGCTATGGGTAAGAAGGTCTCATCATAGTCAACTCCTTGAACTTGTGAAAAACTCTTTGCCACAAGTCGAGCCTTATAGACGGTGACATTACCGTGCACGTCCGTCTTCTTCTTAAAGATCCATTTGTTCTGAATGGCCTTGCGCCCTTCAGGTAATATTTCCAAAGTCCATACTTTGTTTTTGTACATGGATCCCATCTCAGACTTCATGGCCTCTAACCATTTGTTGGAATCCGGGCCCATCATTGCTTCTCCATAGCTCGCAGGTTCATCGCTGTCCAACAACATGAATTCTAAAACAAGGTTGTCGTACCACTCAAGAGCAGTACGTGTCCTTGTCGGCCGACGATGTTCGATAGTAACTAGATCCTAAGCTTAATGATCATCATCATTAACTTCCTCTTCAACTAATGTAGGCTCCACAGAAACATCTTTCTGTGTTGCGCTACTCTCTGGATGAAACAAATGTTCAACAACCTCATCAAGTTCCATCTTCGTCCCACTCAATTATTTCGAGAGAAACTCTTTCTCAAGAAATGTTCTGTTTTTAGTGACAAACACTTTTCCTTCGGATCTGAGATAGAAGGTATACCCAACTGCCTCTTTTGGTTATCCTATGAAGATGCATTTCTACGCTTTGGGTTCTAGCTTTTCACGCTGAAGCTTTTTGACATAAGCATCACATCCCCAAACTTTAAGAAACAACAACTTTGGTTTCTTGCCAAACCATAGTTCATATGGCGTCGTCTGAGCGGATTTCAATGGTGCCCTATTTTGAGTGAATGCAGATGTCTCTAATGCATAACCCCAAAATGATAGTGGAAAATCGGCAAGAGACATCATAGAAAGCAGCATATCCAATAAGATTCGATTACGTTGTTTGGACACACCAGTACGCTCTGGTGTTCCAAGCGGTGTCAATTTTGAAACAATTCCACACTGTCTTAAGTGACTGCCAAACTCATAACTCAGATATTCTCCCCCTCGATCAGATCGTAGGAATTTAATCTTCTTGTTATGATGATTCTCAACTTCACTCTTAAATTGCTTGAACTTTTCAAATGTTTCAGACTTATGTTTCATTAAGTAAATATACCCATATCTACTTGAGTTATTAGTGAAGGTGATAAAGTAATGATATCCACCGCGCACCTCAATGCTCATTGGACCGAACACATTAGTATGTATGATTTCCAACAAGTCACTTGCTCGTTCCATTGTTCCAGAGAACGGGGTCTTAGTCATCTTGCCCATGAGGCATGGTTCACATGTGTCAAGTGATTCGAAATCAAGTGACTCCAAAAGTCCATCGGCATGGTGCTTCATCATGTTTTTTACACCAATATGACCTAAGAGGAAGTGCCACAAGAAAGTGGTACTATAATTATCAATTCTACATCTTTTGGAATCAATTTTATGAACATGTGTATCATCACTATCGAGATTCAATAAGAATAAACCCCTCACATTGGGTGCATGACCATAAAAGATATTACTCATATAAATAGAACTACCATTATTCTATGATTTAAATGAGTAACCGTCTCGCAATAAACAAGATCCAGATATAATGTTCATGCTTAACGTAGGCACTAAATAACCATTATTCAGGTTCATCACTAATCCCGATGGTAACCGAAGAGCTAGCATGCCGACAGCGATCACATCAACCTTGGAACCATTCCCACGCGCATCGTCACTTCGTTCTTAGCTAGCCTTCATCTATTCCGTAGCTCCTATTTTGAGTTGCACATGTGAGCAACCAAAACGGTATCAAATACCTAGGCACTACAACGAGAGTTGGTAAGGTACGCATCAATAACATGTATATCATATATACCTTGTTTGGTGTTGGCCGCCTTCTTGTCGGCTAGATACTTGGGGCAGTTCCGCTTTGAGTAACTAGTTCCCTTGCAATGAAAGCACTCAGTTTCTGGCATGGGTCCAGCCGTGGGTTTCTTCACGGGAGGGGCAACTGCTTTACCACTCTTCTTGGAGTTACACTTCTTTCCCTTGCCATTCTTCTTGAAACTAGTGGTTTTATTGACCATCAACACTTGATGCTCCTTCTGGATTTTAGACTCAGTGACTTTCAACATCGCAAAACAACTCGACGACTTACTTGTTCATCCCTTGCATGTTATAGTTCATCACGAAGCTCTTGTAGCTAGGTGGGATTGATTGAAGAACTGTGTTAGTGATTGGCTCTGGCGGAAGGGGCATCCCTAACTCAGTCACACGGTTCGAATACCCAGCATTCTGAGAGTATGTTCACTGACAGACCCGTTCTCCTCCATCTTGCAAGCACTGAATTTATCAGAGGTCTCATACCTCTCCATTCGGGCATTCTTCTAAAAGATAAACTTCAACTCCTGGAACATCCCATATGCTCCATGACGTTCAAAACTTCTTTGAATTCCCGGTTCTAAGAAATACAACATTGCACATTGAACTATTCAGTAAACTCCAGAACGTGCCTCCTAGGCGTTCACAACGTCTTCAGACAACACATCAGCGGGTGGATCACCAAGAGGTGCATCAAGGACATATAACATTTGGGAAGCCGTGCAGATAATCCTCGGATTACAGGCCCAGTCTACAAAGTTACTTCCATCATCTTTCAACTTGGCTTTCTCTAGGAACTCACTAAAATTTAGCGAAACTACTACATGATCCATTGATCTACAACATAAATTTGCAAAGGTTACTAAGACTATTGTTTAATATAATGAGTTCAATTAATCATATTACTTAAAAACTCCCACTCAAATTGGCATCCCTCCGGTCATCCGAGTGATACATGATCCAAATTCACCAACCCAAGTCCGATTATCACATGAGATGAGATGGTTTCAATGGTGAACATCTCCATCTTGATCATATCTACTATATGACTCATGTTCGACCTTTCGGTCTCTTGTGTTCCGAGGCCATGTCTGTACATGCTAGGCTTGTCAATTTTACCCCGAGTGTTCTGCATGTGCAACACTGTCTTGCACCCATTGTATGTGAACGTAGGTTCTATCACAGCCGATCATCACGTAGTGTCTTGAAACGACAAACTTTTGCAACGGTGCACACTCGGGGAGAACACAATTTTAGCGAGGTATCGCCTTATAATACTACCATCATCCTAAGAAAAATAAGATGTATAAAAGGATTAACATCACATGCAAATCATAAGTGACATGATATGGCCATGAACTTGTGCTTTTGATCTCCAACTCCAAAGCACCGGCATGATCTCCATCGTCACCGGCATGACACCATGATCTCCACAATCTTGATCTCCGTCAACGTGTCACCATGAGGTTGTCGCGCGAACAATTGCTTCTACGACTATTGCTAACTCATAGAGATAAAGTAAAGCAATAACAGCAAAAATAAATTAAAGACAACCCTATGGCTCCTACCGGTTGTCGTACTCGTCGACATGCAAGTCATGATATTCTATACAAAACATGATCATATCGTACATCACGTATATCTCATCATGTAATTGGCCATATCACATCACAACATACCCTGCAAAAACAAGTTAGACATACTCTAATTGTTGTTGCATATTTTAGGTGGCTTATACTGGTATCTAGCAAGAACGATTCTTACCTACGCAAAAACCACAAGGGTGATACACGAATTGCTATTCAACCTTCTCAAGGACCACCTTTGTTGAATTGATCCAACTAGAGTAGGAGAGACAGACACCCGCCAGCCATTTTTATGCAACAATGTCACATGTCAGTCGATGGAACCGGTCTCTCGTAAGAGTAAGAGTAAGGTTGGTCTGAGCCGCTTCATCCCACAATACTGTTGAATCAATAAAATACCAAGGGAGGAAGCAATCTGAGCATCAATGCCCACAAATTCCTTTGTGTTCTACTTGTGATCTCATCTACACATAGACCTAGCTCATGATGCCATTGTTGGGGAACGTTGCATGGGAAACAAAAAAATTGCTACGCACATGCAAGATCTATCCATGGTGATGAGCATCTATGAGAAGGAGAGTGGATCTACATACCATTGTAGATCGCTAAGAGGGAAGCATTAAGAAATGCAGTTGATGTAGTCGAACGTCTTCGTGATCCAAATCGCGAGCCGTCCCGCAATCCAATCATGATCCGTCCCGAGCTAGCACCGAACAGACGGAACCTTCGGGTTCAGCACACGTACACCTCTATGACGATCTCTGCCTTCTCGATCCAAAAAGAGGGAGTGTAGAGGTAGATGAGTTCTTCGACAGCACCACGGCGTGGTGACGGTGGTGGTGGAATTCCGCTAGAGCTTCGTCTAAGCATCGCCGAATCTAGAGGGAGACGATCTAGTGGGGAGAGAAGGCTACACCGTGGCTTAGGGTTTGGTGTGGCTACCCTCTCTCCCCTCCAATATATATAGGAGGGAGGGGAGGGGATGGCACCCCTAGGGTTTTCCCTAGGAGTCGGTCGAAGGAGGAGGTGGAGGAGTCCACCTCTAATCCTACTCCAAGTAGGATTCCAATCCTACTTGGAATACCTTCCCCACTTTGGGTTTTTTCATTTCTCCCCATCCTAGCTGCATGGGCCCAGGGTGGCCCCTCCCGATGGTCTCCCGGCACCCCCGGTACACTACCTAAAATACCCGAAACTTTTCTGGTGAACAAAAAGGGACTTCCTATATATCAATATTTACCTCCGGGCCATTACGAAGCTCCTTGTGACATTCCAGATCTCATACGGGACTCCGAACAACCATCGGTCACCACCATGCCTAACTCAATACTACCAAAACGTCAACGAACGTTAAGTGGGCAGACCCTGCGGGTTCGAGAACTATGTAGACATGACCGAGACACCTCTAAGGTCAACAATCGATAGTGGGACCTAGATGCCCATATTGGTTCCTACATATTGTATGATGTTCCCTTTGTTCTTTAGTATGTTACTTGCCCGAGACTCGATCGTCGGTATCTCTATACCTAGTACAATCTCTTTACCGGCAAGTCTCTTTACTCATTTCGTAATACAACATACCATGGCTAACACTTTAGTCACTTTGCTCGCAAGGCTTGTTGTGATGTTGTATTACCGAGTGGACCCTTAGATACCTCTCCGCCACACGGAGTAACAAATCCCAGTCTTGATCCATGCCCACTCAACAGACACCTATGGAGACACCTCTAGAGCATATTTATAGTCACCGAGTTATATTACGAAGTTTGATACACACAAGGTATTCCTCCGGTGTCAGTGAGTTGCATGATCTCATGGTCATAGGAACAAATACTAGACATGCAGAAAACTATAGCAATAAACTAACACGATCATATGCTACGTTCGTAGTTTGTGTCTTGTCCATCACACCATTCTCCTAATGATGTGATCGTATTATCAAATGACATCTTATGTCAATGTCTAGGAAACCTTGACCATCTTTGGTTAACGAGCTAGTCCACTAGAGGCATACTAGGGACACAGTGTTGTCTATGTATCCACACATGCATTTGAGTTTCCAATCAATAAAATTATAGCATGGATAATAAACGATTATCATGACTAAGGAAATATAATAATAACCACTTTATTATTAGCTCTAAGGCATATTTCCAACACTCTCCACCTCCCTCCCGGTGGTGCCGGAGCGCCACCGAGGAAACCTTTATGATGGCGATCTACACCAACAACTTTGCCGCCGACACCACCAACTTGCTCCCACTCTATGCAGTGGTGTAAAACCTCTTATCCCCATTGTAATATATACTTAAACATGGTGCTAATTGCTATATATTATTATCCAATGATGTGTGGCTATCCTACGGCGTTTGAGTAGATGTCTTTTTTCCTACGAGTTAATTGTGGTATGATGTTATTGATATGAGTTGTATGCTGATATGGTGCTGTCCTGAGGTGCCCTTCATGAGTCGCACACGTGAGGGAATCCTTTTGGAGGTTTTGCAATATGTTCATGATTCACTTATAGTGGGTTGGTGAGTGACTAAAACACAAACCCGAGTAAGTGGATTGTTTGCGTATGGGAGTAAAGATGACTTGATGTTTAATGCTATGATTTAGTTTACCTTAATGATCTTAAGTAGTTGCGGATTCTTGCTAGAGTTCCAATAATAAGTGCATATGATCCAAGTACTCAAAGTATGTTAGCATATGCCTCTCCCTCATTGCATATGATAAGTATCTATCATATTATATTCAATTCCCTATGGACTATCTTTCTTGTGGGTTACAAAAAAAGCTTTCTACTAAACAATTTACTTATTAATATTTATTTAAAACAGCACCTAACTTTTATTTCCATGTTCTTTATTATCTTACAAAACTATCAATTACACCTATTAAATACTTCTAGTTTCTTTCCCGCAAAGTAGTTTCATACTTGTTGTAGTTAAAGTAAGTGTTAGCGTGCATAGAGTTGTATTGGTGGTCGATAGAACTTGAGAGAATATTAATTCTAGCTTTAGCTCTTCATTGGATTTTTCGCTCTTACTGATCGAAAAAGTCTACAAACAATCCCCTACACTTGTGGGTTATCAAGACCTTTTTCTGGCGCCATTGCCAGGAAGCAATAGCGTAGAGGTTGATATTCTCGTGCGTGCTTGTTTTCTTTATCACTAAGTAATATTATTTTCTGTTATTGGTTGTTTTATATCTTTAGTTATGGATATGGAACACGAAACACCAAAAAAATAGTTGTACTTGCTACTCATGGAGATGGGGAACCTCCTAAAACCCTCAATCCTGGTTATGTGAACTACATTAATTACTCCTTTGATAATCCTGAGAAATTCTCATTCAACTTGATAATGGGAGACATGTTGTATCAACATGAGTACTTTAGGGATTATCTCTTCTCTCAAAAAGGTAAACACTTATGGGATCAAATTAAAATGTTGCGTTGGTATGCTTGGGATTTATGTGTGAAAAGTGATTATACTTGTTACTCTAATAGTAAGGGTCTACACCTTCCATTTCAGTGTGAATTTAATGATAATAAAACCTTGTCTTCTTATGCTAATCGTATATATGATTACTATGATGTGGAACAAATAGAAGAATTTTTTGCTTTTAAGGGTGCATATGAAATTGCTTCTTTCGTTGAAAAGTATGATGATATTCCTTACAAATCTGGAATTTTTGCCATACTTAAATATTGCTATGAGAGTTATGAGTACAATGCCGATATTAGTTAATTTATTGAGATAATTTTTGCTACCTTGGGAGAGACTAATATTTTGCAGGAATTTATGGAAGAAGAAATTACTCAACCTGTGAGCTCATTAGATAAAAATTACGAGGAGGAGAGTGAATAACAAAGGGAGCAAGAGCAGATTAGCTACCCGTGCCCACCTTCTCATGAGATAAATTCTTCAAACCATACATTTTTTAATTTCCCTTTGCACATACCAAAGGGTGAATGCTATGATCCCTTGGATTCATTTGAAATATCCTTTTTAGATGAACTTGATGCTTGCTATGCTTGTGGCCATGATGCCAATATGAATTATTCTTATGAAGATGAACTTTCTATAGTTCCTTATGTTAAGTATGAAATTTTTGCTATTGCACCCACACATGATAGTTGTAGCGACCTGACCTGAAAGGTCAAATCTCCGGTGTTTCCATACCATCCCAAGAACATGCTGGTACACACACGGTACATCAATGTATATATCAAAGGGAAATCACACCGCTTTATTAATCGAAAATCTCATATTGAGTTCTTTATTACAATCAAGATTACAATAAAGTGGCTGAAGGCCAACTCATGAGATAAACTAAACCAAAGTCTTGTGGAATCTTCAAAGGTAGTTGAGTCCATCTGACTCCAAGGGCATCTCACCGAGCATAGAGCGTATCCTCACTCCTGGTCGGAAAAATACTCTGCAACATGATACGTTGCAGCCGTGTAGGTCAGCATATTGAATATGCTGGCAATGTCACAAAATGGGGTAAAAGTAATCATCTATTATATATGCATGTATGGCAGGTGGGGTAGTAAGTTTTTGCTTAAAGCCAATTTTCCTACAACAAGAGAGGGCAAAGCAAAAGTTATTACTACATTGTTTGTTGATTAATGAGATGGTTCCACCAACCAATTCTCATACCCAAGTTATCATTAATACCCACATCAATATAATACTTTGTGTTGAGAATTCCAGATAGTTTCAGTTCCTTTGGCTCAAGTTGTCCATGACCATGGACACGGCTAATCGATTAGGTTTGGGTACTCTGCAGAGTTTTGCACATGTTCCCCACAAGATTTGATCGCCTCCGTTGAATTTCTCGCACTTCAGGGTGTTTGAGAAATGCATGACCAAAACATGGTCTTCTAAAGGGTGGACCTTTCCGCGTGAATACTGGCACTTCTCCAGCAACACCTAGGCTAACCACTGCCTTCTCCAGGGCACCATTCAACCATCATCCACCCAGAGGTATTTTGAAAACTCGGAGTCTTGAAGTCTTGTTCATCAAGTGGGTCTTGTAATTATTATCTCACAACTCTCATGAGACACTCAACCAACCCCGTCTACTAATAGCATAGCAAAATGTAATCAACGTTTCCCAAGGCCAGAGTGTCAAAGGGTGAGGGTGAAACCTACCACATGATACTACATCAAGTAACCAAGTTTCCAATTACCTACTTTGCATGCAATTGGGGAGATGGTAGAACTAATGCAATTAAAACATGGGTAAATATGATCAAAGTGACTTGCCTTGCTGACGATCCTCGTCCTCAAGTGACTCTAGATAACAAGCTTCACACTCCGGATGATCTAACGAATCGAACAAAGCACACAATAAGCATAACCACAATACAATTCACTCAACAGCAAGGTAAACTAATAATACAACAACAATCAATAGCAAAATTAAACGAAAGAAACCAGAACAAAGTAGAAGACTCTAAAAGTTTTGGTGGTAAAATATCTACTAAGACATAATAAGACAAATTGGTTTTCAGCAATTTACCAATAGATAACAGAAAAGGAAATACAATTTTTTATTAGAAATGGGAAGTATTTCACTATAAAAATTTTGTGCAAAAAGGATTACTGCAAAACATTTTTCTGAACAATACTAATGGTGAAAACAAGGTTTACCTATTTAAACTAGAGCACAAAACAAATTAAAATATATTTTTTATTATCTGAAAATAATTCATGTAATGTTGAACAACAGAACTAAAGAACCTACAATAAAAAGTTAAACAAAATCAAAGTAAACTAAAATAAAACAATTCAAATAAACACTAAGAAGAAACTAAATAGAATCTGTTTTTACTAAAAACACTAATCTAAAATATCCTAAAAAATTCTCAAACAGTGTTGGATAATAAGCCTAACTATTACAAAGCAGTGGCAAAAATAATCACTCAAAAATAAATTTCTAAACTCATGTTATTCAAGTTTTAGTGATTTGCTCAATTTTAACAAAATTCAAATTTACAAGTTGAAATTTGAAAACTAAGACTACAAGCAGAAACTACATGAAATTTGTGACATGCTACAAAAAGAATCAATCAAAAACTCTAAATATTTTCAAATATATAACAAAAATAAAAACAGAAATCATTCTTTTTTCTAAAACAGAAATAGAAAAAGAAAAAAAATTATCTAACGGTTAGGGGTGATGTGGCGGTTTCCTATTGGTCGCAAGCGTGTAAGCGTGGGTGTTTGCGGGCGGGTGACCGAACGCTAGAAGAAAACGTTTTGGCGTTTAAAACTTCTAATCGGGATCGTTGATCCAGATCCAATGGCTACGGAGGGGGCAGTGTCTTACAAAGGAGGAGGTCGATGCGGTGGTCGAGGGCGGCGTCCGAAGGGTCCAGGCGACTGTGGCGAAGCTTCGGCAATGATTGTTGGCGTCAGTTGGGGCTGGGATGACAGGGGTGACGGCCACGAGCTCCGGTGGCTTTCGTTGAGAACCGAACTCCGGCGAGGTGGTGCGGTGGGGTTTTCGAGCGAGGGCTGGGGCGACAAGGGGTGGTATGCAGCGCAGCGAGGCTGGGGCTTCTTATAGGCGTGGCGCGGGGTCGGGAGCTGGAAAGGGGAGTGAGATCCGGGGCGGGAGGGATCCCCGACGAGGTCGGGAGCACGGGGAGGGAGATGAGCACGGGGATGGCGCGGTCGAACAGTGGGGTCCTCTTGTCCGTGAGGGAGGGGGCAGCGTTAGCGGCATCACTGACCGACCCGGAGGGATCTCGGGGAGTTAAGGCCTGTGGACCGGCCGGTTTCTTATTTAAAACCTTCAATTTGTTTCCTTTTCTATTTTCTATAAGATTAAAATCTCATTAAGGAATTCAGAACATTTCCAAAATATGTAGATATATATCATATTGATCAGGGGAATAAATGCTATTTAATGAACATTTTTCCATGGACAAATAAATACTTTCAAAAAAAACTTTATTTTCAGAAAATGCCTAAATTGATTTTAATTTCTTTTGCAATAAATTTTCAAATAACCCCCTGGTTTTATTGTTCTAATATTTCACAAAGATGCCCCTGGTGTGGAGTGTCATGTTACTCCTCTCTTTTTATGAACATTTCCAAGGGTTTTTAAATAGGAGAAACAAGTATATGGAGAAAATGAAAGTGGCCTTTCAGAATTTTAAAAGAAGAACTTCAACCATTCATTTCATTCAAACAATGTGATGATGATGCATAGCTATATTCCATAACATTCCAAAAAATGGAATTTTCGGGATGTTACAAACCTACCCACCTTAAGATGAATCTCGCCCTCGAGATTCGGGTTGGCTAGAAAATAGGTGAGGGTGATCTTGACGAAGATCTTCTTTGCGTTCCTAGGTGGCTTCTTCCTCGGTGTAGTGACTCCACAAAACCTTACAAAACTTTATGATCTTGCTATGGGTAACTCTGTTGGTAGTCCCGAGGATTCTCACAGGCTTCTCCTCGTAAGTCAGATCACTGTCCAGCTGTATGGCCTCTAGGGGTACTGTGTCTCTCAATGGAATATCAGCCATCTCAGCGTGGCATTTCTTCAGCTGAGAAACATGGAAAACATCATGAACTCTGGACAATACTTCCGGCAATTCCAATTTGTATGCAACTTCGCCTCTACGTTCAAGAATTTTGTAGGGGCCTATGAATCTAGGTGCTAACTTTCCTTTAACACCAAACCTCTTGATTCCTCGAGGTGTGGACACATGAAGGTATGCTCGGTCTCCCACATCATACGTCACCTCCTTGCGTTTGCTATCAACATAGCTCTTTTGTCTGGATTGGGCTATCTTGAGTCGGTCTCGAATCAGTTTGACCTTTTCTTCAAAATCTCGGATAAGGTCGGGACCAAAAAGCTTTCGGTCTCCAACACCATCCCACATCAATGGTGTTCTGCACCTCCTTCCGTATAAAGCTTCAAAAGGGGCCATCTTCAGACTCGTCTGATAACTGTTGTTGTACGAGAACTCTGCGTAAGGTAAGTTGTCGTCCCAACTAGACCCATAGTCTAGCGCACAAGCTCTCAACATGTCCTCCAGAATCTGGTTGACTCTCTCTGTCTGTCCATCGGTCTGCGGATGAAAAGTTGTACTAAATTCCAGCCTTGTACCCAAAGTTTCATGTAACTGATGCCAAAACTTTGTGGTAAATTGTGTTCCTCTATCTGACCCGATACTCCTCGGAACACCATGCAGACATACGATCCTGGTCATATATATCTTGGTTAACTTAGCACTGGTATAGGTGGTCTTCACTGGAATGAAATGAGCCACCTTGGTCAGGCGATCTACCACTACCCAGATGGAATCATAACCTGAACGGGTCTTGGGTAATCCTGTGATGAAGTCCATACCAAGCTTATCCCATTTCCACTCGGGTATCGGCAAAGGTTGGAGTAACCCTGTTGGTTTCTGATGTTCCGCCTTTACTCGCTGACAAACATCACATACCGCAACATGTTCGGCAATATCCTTCTTCATACCTGTCCACTAGTAACTTTCCTTCAAATCCAGGTACATCTTGGTCTTGCCTAGGTATATCGAGTATGGTGAATCGTGGGATTCTTGAAGTATCAACTTCCTGAGCTCTGGGTCATTGGGCACGTAGATTCGGTTCTCAAACCATAGAGTTCCTTGTTCATCTTCACGAAAGCCTTTAGCTTTTCCATCCTACATTCTCTGCTTTATCTCAGCTATCTCCTTGTCCGATTTCTGGGCTTCACAAATTCTTTCGGTCAAGGTGGACTGGATCTCTAGTGTGGCAACATATCCTTTTGGAACTATCTCTAGACGGAGCTCTCCGAGATCATCGACTAACTCCTGGGGTAGTCCTCCCACTATGAGTTTGTTCACATAACTCTTCCGACTCAAAGCATCTGCTACAACATTTGCCTTTCCTGGATGATAATGCAATCTCATGTCATAGTCTTTGATTGACTCTAGCCATCTCCTCTGTCTGAGGTTCAACTCCTTCTGTGTGAAGATATACTTCAGGCTTTTATGATCAGTGTAAACATCACAACTATTTCCGATAAGGAAGTGTCTCCAGGTCTTGAGTGCGTGCACTACGACTGCTAACTCCAAATCATGGGTGGCATAGTTCAACTCATGAGGTCGTAGCTGTCTGGATGCATAGGCTACAACTTTTCCCTCCTGCATGAGTACTCCTCCAAGTCCTTGACGCGAAGCATCACAATAAACCTGGAAGTCCTTCCGAATATTTGGCAAAATCAACACTGGGGCTATGACCAAACGTTTCTTCAACTCCTGGAAACTGGCTTCACATTCCTCAGTCCAAATATACTTAGACTCTTTCTTCAACAATTCCGTCATGGGTTTGGCAATCTACGAGAAATTCTCAATGAACCTCCGGTAATATCCGGCAAGTCCGAGAAAACTACGGATCTCCTTCACTGAGGTGGGTGACTTCCACTCGTTGACTGCTTCAACCTTAGCGGGGTCCACTGCTATTCCATCTCCAGAAATAACATGTCCAAGGAATCCGACTTCCGTCAGCCAGAATTCACATTTACCAAACTTGGCATATAACTGATGCTCTCTAAGCTTCTCCAGAACTAAACGCAAGTGTTCCTTGTGTTCTTCCTCGCTCTTGGAGAATATCAATATGTCATCGATGAACACCATGACAAACTTGTCCAGATACTCCATCAACACTTTGTTCATCATATTCATGAAGTAGGCAGGAGCATTAGTCAAACCAAAAGACATGACTGTATTCTCATATAAGCCATACCTTGTGGTGAAGGCTGTTTTGGGTATATCCTGTTCACGAATTTTCAATTGGTGATATCCTGATTGAAGATCGATCTTGGAGAACACTTTGGCTCCCACTAGTTGATCAAACAAGTCATTAATCATCGGCAGAGGGTACTTGTTCTTGATAGTCACCTCGTTCAATGCACGATAATCGACTACCATCCTCAATGTTTTATCCTTCTTCTCCACCAAAAGAACTGGGGCTCCCAAGGTGAAGAACTTGGGCAAATATACCCTTTGTCCAATAACTCCTTAATCTGCTTCTTGATTTCTTCCAAATCATTTGCGGGCATCCGATATGGTCTCTTTGAAATTGGGGCTGTTCCTGGTAGTAACTCTATCAGAAACTCAATCTCTCTATCTGGTGGCATGCCTAGTAATTCCTCCGGGAATACATCCGGAAAGTCTTGTACAACCGGCACTTCCTCCTGCACAACTCCTGTGAGGGAATTTAACCGAGTATTCTTTTGTGTACGTCGGGATACATGCTTAATCCTCTTGTTCTCTCGGGTGGTGAGCAAAATAGACTTGCTGGGGCAATCAACATTTCCTTCATACTTGGTCATCCAATCCATGCCTAGGATTACATCTAATCCCTGGGACTCTAAGACGATGAGGTCGGTGGGAAAAACATGGTTTCCTATATTGAGTTTCAATGCGTGGCATCCTATCCCTGCCATCATCATACCTCCTGGGGAATTGACCTTGATGGGCCGACTAAGGGTTCTGGTGGGTAAACCATAATTTTCCACAACTACCCTTGATATGAATGAATGAGTTGCACCGGAATCAAAAGTACCATAACTGGACGTGAATGCAATAAAAACTTACCAACCACAGTCTCGGCCTGATCATAGACTTCTTCCACATCAATGTGGTTCACCTGAGCACGGGGAAAAGGATTTGGCTTCTTAGGTGATGAGTTGCCGTTGTTGTTGCCGTTTCCATTTCCCTGCTTGTTCTGGGGACATTCAGTGGCATAGTGCCCTGTCTTCTGGCACTTGAAGCAGGTGATATGGTTCAGATCCTTCTGAGCTGGAGTGGAACGGTGCTGGTTGCCATTCCCACTTTCATTGTCATTCTTGAAGTTGCCATTGTTGGGACGATTATTCCCATTTCCTCCATGGTTGTGTCCTCCATGGTTGTGTCCTCCATGGTTGTGCACAGGATGAGTGTGTCCTCCATAATTACTGGTCCCTGATCCGGTATTCCCTGAGTACGAGGAGTAGTGGGGCTTCTGTTGAGCTCCAGAGTTAGACTTCCCCTGTCCATACTTCCTCTTGCGGTTTTCAATTTGCTGTTGCTTCCCCTCCAAGATGAGGGCCTTGTCTACCAACTCCTGGTAGTTGTTGAAAGTAGCTACCATCAGCTGCATGCTCAACTCATCGTTGAGTCCTTCCAGGAACTTCTTCTGTTTGGCTACACCATCGGCCACATCTCCTGGTGCAGAACGAGCCAACATGCTGAATTCATCCACATACTGGGCCACGGAGCGGTTCCCGTGGCGTAAATTGCGAAACTCATGCTTCTTCAGACTCGTGGCTCCAGCTGAGACATGAGCGGTGCGGAAAGCTAGCTTGAACTGCTCCCAAGTCAGACCAGCAATGGGGTATGTGGTGGTGTAGTTCTCCCACCATGAAGCTGCTGGTCCCTCCAGTTGATGGGCAACAAAGCGCACCTTTTCAGCCTCTATGCATCCAGAGGTGATGAGTTCCCTCTCCATCTTGCGGAGCCAATCATCTGCCACAATGGGCTCAGTGCTGCTAGAGAAAGTTCGTGGATTCAGCCTTAGAAAACGGGTGAGGTTGTCGCCCTGAGGTGGAGGGTGGTTGTTGTGGTTGTTGGTCTGGTTCTGGATCAACAGCTGCATTAGGGCGTTCTGCTGCTGGAGGAGTTGTGTGAGTTCCGATGGGAAGGTGAAGTCGGGCTCACGTTGCAGAGGCATCTTGCTGTTTTCACAGGGGTGATAATTAGAATAGAACAAGGTCCTAAAGGAAAAATTCACTACCCATATGCAATGCAACAAGCATATCACACCAAACACTCATTCATTTATTCAACTCAAGGTTCAAACATCAAGATATAAGTCTCCAAATAAAACTAGACATCATCCTACATTTTAACGATGAAATAAAAGATACATGGACAACATTGCTAAAGTTCTCCTCAAAAGTACATGGTGATGTGGCCTCCTCCGGTGATGCTCTCCTCACAGTCATCATTGTTGCTGATCAAGGGAGCCACGTCTCCTTCTGGGTGAAGATTTTCTCCCATGTCCAGCTGTTCCTCCAGAGTTGCAATGCGAGTCTTCAGCTTCTCGATCCTCTCCAGGTAGTCCTTTACTTCATGCTCATGCTCGTACTTGGCTTCCCGTAGGTCAGCCTCGAGGTCCAGCTCGCGGTTCATCAGCCTCTTGATCGTCTTCGTGTCTGCGCGTACCCGAAGCTCCAGAGTCCTGATGTGAGTCTCCAAAGTCTAGATATAGGAAATGGTGGAGTCTTCAGTGGGGGTGTTTATGATATTTCCATTGGCAACCCTGCGACAAACCATGCTGATTCCTGGCGAAATGGGACCACCCCTGTATTCCTCCTGAATACGTCCGAGGGCATGGTGAATCGCCATGCCCCTCCCAACAATCCAGCTGGGTGCCACAAACTTGAAGTCGATGGGCTCTTTACGATTTCCAAAGGTCTTTCCAGGGATGTGCACCTCGATCTTGTAGCGACCATCTTGTGGAAAAGACATGATAGGATTCCCGGTGATGCTTGGCAAAGCGATCCTTACGTCCCTGACGATCTTCACCAGCTCTTTGCCAAAGGGCATCGTCACGTGAGGCTGGCAAAACTGCGTGATCACAACTAGGGTGAAGGTGGCCATCTATAAATGTTGGAATAAATCGGAGAGAAGTCAAAAATGAGTAGATGAGAATATAAGAATTTGAAAGACAATAGAAAAGTGATTTTTTCCCTAGGGCTTTTCCAATCCTAGAGGTTACGTCCTACAGTCAGTGTGTACTCTGATACCATTTCTGTAGCAACCCGACCTGAAAGGTCGAATCTCCAGTGTTTCCGTACCATCCCAAGAACATGCTGGTACACACACGGTACATCAATGTATATATCAAAGGGAAATCACACAACTTTATTAATCTAAAATCTCATATGGAGTTCTTTATTACAATCAAGATTACAATAAAGTGGTTGAAGGCCAACTCATGAGATAAATGAAACCAAAGTCTTGCTGAAGCTTCAAAGGTAGTTGAGTCCATCTGACTCCAAGGGCATCTCACCGAGCGTAGAGCATATCCTCACACCTGGTCAGAAAAATACTCTGCAACATGATGTTGGAAATATACCCTAGAGGCAATATATAAAGTGTTTATTACTATATTTCCTTGTTCATGATAATCGTTTATTATCCATGTTATAATTGCATTGATTGGAAACACATTGCGTGTGTGGGTAAATAGACAACATTGTGTCCCTAGTATGCCTCTAGTGAACTAGCTCGTTGATCAAACATGGTCAGGGTTTCCTAGCCATTGACATGTGATGTCATTTGATAACGGGATCACATCATTAGGAGAATGATGTGATGGACAAGACCCAAACTACAAACATAGCATATGATCGTGCCAGTTTATTGCTATTGTTTTCTGCATGTCAAGTATATGTTCCTATGACCATGAGATCATGCAACTCACAGATATCGGAGGAGTGCCTTGTGTGTATCAAACGTCACAATGTAACTGGGTGACTATAAAGGTGCTCTACAGGTATCTCCGATGGTGTCTGTTGAGTTGGCATGGATCGAGACTGGGATTTGTTACTCCGTGTGACGGAGAGGTATCTCGGGGCCCACTCGGTAATACAACATCACAATGAGCCTTGCAAGAAATGTGACTAATTGTTAGTTGCGAGATCTTGTATTACGGAATGAGTAAAGAGACTTGCCGGTAACGAGGTTGAACTAGGTATGGAGATACCGACGATCGAAACTCGGGTAAGTACATACCGAAGAACAAAGGGAACGTTATATGGGATTAACTGAATCCTTGACATAGAGGTTCGACCGATAAAGATCTTCGTAGAATATGTAGGAATCAATGTGGACGTCCAGGTCCCGCCATTGGTTATTGACCGTAGAGGTGTCTCGGTCATGTTTACATAGTTCTCGGACCCGTAGGGTCTGCACACTTAAGGTTCGGTGACGTTTCGGTAGTGTAGAGTTATGTATGGTGGTGACCAAAGTTTGTTCGGAGTCCTGGATGAGATCCTGGACGTCACGAGGAGCTCCGGAATGGTCTGGAGGTAAAGATTCATATATAGGAAGTCCCAGTTTGGTCGCTGGAAATGTTTCGGGCTCATCGGTAGTGTACCGGGAGTGCCGGTAGTGTATCGGGAGACCACCGGGAGGGGTATTTCGACCCAAGAGGCTTTATGGGCTGTAGGAGGATGAATACCAGCCCTTAGTGGGCTGGTGTAAGTCCTACACAAAGCCCATGAAGCTGGGAAGAAAATACCAAAAGGAAAAAGGTGGAAAAAGGCAAAAAGGGCTATATATGGAAGGAGTCCTAATCCCACTAGGAGAGGGAAGAGGAGGACTCCTCCCTAGCCGGCCAAACCAGGTGGGTTTTGGCCCTTGCGCCAGCCCCTCCTCCTCCTCCTCTCCTCCTATATATACTAGAGGGGTTTGAGGTTTTTGGCACAAGTTATTCTGCCACATGCAACCCTAACCTCCAGTGCATAGCTTCTCCTCTAGATTGGTTTTCTGCGGTGCTTAGGCGAAGCCCTGCAGGAATAACTCCACCACCATCACCAGTGCATAGGAAATTTTTTGTTTGCCATGCGACGTTCCCCAACAGTGGCATCATGAGCTAGGTTGATGGTTCGATGAGATCTCGAGTAGAACACAAAAGGTTTGTGGGCGTTGATGCTTAGATTGCTTCCTCCCTTGGTCGTGTTTTGGTTCAGCGGTATTGTGGGATGAAGCGGCCCGGACCAACCTTACTCGTACGCTTACGAGAGACTGGTTCCCTCAACTGCACTTGTTACAACAGATGGCTAGCGGGTGTCAGTTTCTCCTACTTTAGTTGGATCGGATTCGACAAAGGCAGTCCTTGAGAAGGTTGAAAAGCAACTTATGTATCACCGTTGTGGTTTATGCGTAGGTGAGAATCGTTCTTGCTAGATACCCGTAGCAGCCACGTAAAACTTGCAACAACAATTAGAGGACGTCTAACTTGTTTTTGCAGGGTATGTTGTGATGTGATATGGCCAATTACATGATGAGATATATGTGATGTATGAGATGGTCATGTAATGTATAGAATTTCACGACTTGCATGTCGATGAGTACGGCAACCGGAAGGAGCCATAGGGTTGTCTTTAATTATTGTATGACCTGCGTGTCAATCTATAAGTGCTATGTAATGCTTTACTTTATCGCTACGGTAGCAATAGTAGTAGAAGCATGCAGGGCGTGACAACCCCGATGGCGACACGTTGATGGATATCAAGATGATGGAGATCATGGTGTCGTGCCGGTGACGATGGAGATCATGCCGATGTTTTGAAGATGGAGATCTTAAACACAAGTTCATGGCCATATCATGTCACTTATGAATTGCATGAGATGTTAGTCCTTTTATGCACCTTGTTTTGCTTAGTACGACCGTAGCATTATAAGGTGATCCCTCACTTAAATTTCAAGATAAATTGTGTTCTCCCCGAGTGTGCACCGTTGCGAAAGTTCGTCGTGTCGAGATACCACGTGATGATCGGGTGTGATAGACTCTATGTTCACAAACAATGGGTGCAAGCCAGATTTGCACATGCAGAACACTCGGGTTAAACTTGATGAGCCTAGCATGTACAGACATGGCCTCGGAACACAAGAGACCGAAAGGTCGAACATGAGTCATATAGTAGATATGATCAACATAATGATGTTCACCATTGAAGCCACCTTAACTCACGTGATGATCGGACTTGAGTTGGTGAATTTGGATCATGTGACACTCAGATGACCTGAGGGATGTCAATTTGAGTGGGAGCTTTAGTAATTTGATTAACTAAACTCATTATCTTGAACAATAGTCTAAATTAACTTTGCATATTTATGTTGTAGATCAATGGCTCGCGCAGTAGCACCCCTTAATTTTAATGCGTTCCTAGAGAAAGCTAAGTTGAAAGATGATGGAAGTAACTTTGTTGACTGGGCCCGTAATCTGACGATTATCCTCACGGCTTCCCAGAAATCATATGTCCTTGATGCACCGCTTGGTGACCAACCAGAAGACATGACCTCCGAAGACATTAAGAACGTTTGGGAGGCACGTACTAGAGATTACTCAATAGTTCAGTGTGCAATATTGTATGGCTTAGAACCGGGACTTCATAGGCGTTTTGAACGTCATGGAGCATATGAGATGTTCCAAGAGTTGAAATTTATCTTTCAGAAGAATGCTCGGATCGAGAGGTATGAGACCTCCGATAAATTCTATGCTTGCAAGATGGAGGAGAACGGGTCTATCAGTGAGCACATACTCAGAATGTCTGGGTATTCAAATCGTCTAGCGGAGTTGGGAATTACCCTTCCACCAGAGGCAATCACTGACAGAGTTCTTCAATCACTGCCACCTAGTTACTAGAGCTTTGTAATGAACTATAACATGCACGGGATGAATAAGTCAGTCGCCGAGCTGTTTGCGATGCTGAAAGTCGCGAGTCTGAAATCCAGAAAGAACATCAAGTGTTGATGGTCAATAAAACCACTAGTTTCAAGAAAAAAGGCAAGGGCAAAGGCAAGAAGGGTAAAACCAGGAAGGATGGCAAAGCAGTTGCTACTCCTACAAAGAAGCCTAAGCATGGACCTAAGCCAGAAACTGAGTTCTTTCATTGCAAAGGAACTGGTCACTGGAAGCGGAACTGCCCGAAGTACCTGGCTAGCAAGAAGGCGGCCAATGACAAACAAGGTATATATGATATACATGTTATTGATGTGTACCTTACTAGCTCTCGTAGTAGTGCCTGGGTATTTGATACCGGTTCGGTTGCTCACATTTGCAACTCAAAGCAGGAACTACGGAATAAATGAAGGCTTGCAAAGGACAAAGTGACGATGCGCGTGGCAAATGGTTCCAAGGTTGATGTGATCGCCGTCGGCACGCTCTCTCTTCGATTACCATCGGGATTAGTGATGAACCTAAATAATTGTTATTTAGTGCCCGCGTTAAGCATGAACATTATATCTGGATCTTGTTTATTGCGAGACGGTTACTCATTTAAATCAGAGAATAAAGGTTGTTCTATTTATATGAGTAATATCTTTTATGGTCATGCACCCAATGTTAGGGGTTTATTCATATTGAATCTTGATAGTGATGACACACATGTACATAACATTGATGCCAAAAGATGTAGAGTTGATAAAGATAGTACCACTTTCTTGTGGCACTACCGTTTAGGTCATATTGGTGTAAAACGCATGAGGAAGCTCCATGCTGATGGACTTTTGGAGTCACTTGATTTTGAATCACTTGACACATGTGAACCATGCCTCATGGGCAAGATGACAAAAACGCCGTTCTCTGGAACAATGGAACGGGCAAGTGACTTATTCGAAATCATACATACTGATGTGTGCGGTCCAATGAATGTTACAGCATGCGGTGGATATCATTATTTTCTCACCTTCACTGATGACTTAAGTAGATATGGATATATTTACTTAATGAAACACAAGTCTGAAACGTTTGAAAAGTTCAAGCAATTTCAGAGTGAAGTTGAGAATCATCGTAACAAGAAGATTAAGTTCCTGCGATCTGATCGAGGAGGTGAATATCTGAGTTATGAGTTTGGCATTCACTTAAGACAATGTGGAATTGTTTCACAGTTGACACCGCCCGGAACACCACAGCGTAATGGTGTGTCCGAAAGTCGTAATCGAACCTTATTAGATATGGTGCATTCTATGACGTCTCTTGCTGATTTGCCACTATCGTTTTGGGGTTATGCATTAGAGACAGCTGCATTTACTTTAAATAGGGCACCATCAAAATCCATTGAGACGACGCCATATGAACTGTGGTTTGGCAAAAGGCCAAAGTTGTCGTTTCTAAAAGTTTGGGGATGTGATGCTTATGTCAAAAAGCTTCAGCCTGAAAAGCTGGAACCCAAAGCGGAGAAATGCGTCTTCATAGGATACCCGAAAGAGACAGTCGGGTATACCTTCTATCTCAGATCCGAAGGCAAAGTGTTTGTCGCTAAGAACAGAACATTTCTTGAGAAAGAGTTTCTCTCGAAAGAATTGAGTGGGAGGAAAATAGAGCTTGATGAGGTTGTTGAACCTTTACTTCAACTAGAGAGTAGCGCAGCGCAGAAAGATGTTTCTATGGAACCTATGATGGTAGAAGAGGAAGTTAATGATGATGATCATGAAGCTTCGGATCAAGCTACTATTAAACCTCGTAGGTCGACAAGGGCGCGTACTACTCCTGAGTGGTATGGCAACCCTGTCTTGGAGGTCATGTTGTTGGACAACAATGAACCTACGAGCTATGGAGGAGAAGTGATGGGCCCGGATTCCGAGAAATGGTTAGAGGCCATGAAATCCGAGATAGGATCCATGTATGAAAACAAAGTATGGACTTTGGAAATATTACCTGAAGGGCGAAAGGCCATTCAGAACAAATGGATCTTTAAGAAGAAGACGGACGCGGACGATAATATCACCGTCTATAAAGCTCGACTTGTGGCAAAGGGTTTTTCACAAGTTCAAGGAGTTGACTACGATGAGACTTTCTCACCCGTAGCGATGCTTAAGTCTGTCAGAATCATGTTGGCAATAGCTGCTTATTTCGACTATGAAATTTGGCAGATGGATGTCAAAACGGCGTTCCTCAATGGTTTCCTTGAGGAAGAGTTGTATATGATGCAACCCGAAGGTTTTGCCGATCCAGAGAATGCTGAAAAAGTTTGCAAACTCCAGCGATCCATTTATGGACTGGTGCAAGCATCTTGGAGTTGGAATAAGCGTTTCGATGAGGTGATCAAAGCGTTTGAGTTTATACAAGTTTATGGAGAAGCTTGTATTTACAAGAAAGTGAGTGGGAGCTCTATAGTGTTTCTAGTATTATATGTGGATGACATATTGCTTATTGGAAACAATATAGAAATGCTGGAAAGCGTGAAGGAATATTTGAACAAGAGTTTTTCAATGAAGGACCTAGGAGAAGCTGCTTTCATATTAGGCATTAAGATCTATAGAGATAGATCGAGACGCTTAATAGCACTTTCACAGAGCACATACCTTGATAAAGTTTTGAAAAAGTTCAAAATGGAACAGTCCAAGAAAGGGTTCTTGCCTGTGTTACAAGGTGTGAAGTTGAGTAAGACTCAATGCCCAGTGACTACACAAGATAAAGAAAAGATGAGCGTCATCCCCTATGCTTCAGCCATAGGCTCTATCATGTATGCAATGCTGTGCACAAGACCCGATGTCAGCCTTGCCATAAGTATGGCTGGAAGGTTTCAAAGTGATCCTAGAGTGGAGCACTTGTAAGCGGTCAAGAATATCCTTAAGTACCTGAAAAGGACGAAGGAAATGTTTCTCGTTTATGGAGGTGATGAAGAGCTCGTCGTAAAGGGTTATGTCGATGCAAGCTTTGACACCGATCCGGACGACTCTAAGTCGCAAAACGGATACGTATTTATTCTTAACGGGGGAGCGGTAAGCTGGTGCAGTTCCAAGCAAAGCGTGGTAGCTGATTCTACGTGCGAAGCGGAGTACATCGCAGCCTCGGAGGCGGCGAAGGAAGGTGTCTGGATGAAGCAGTTCATGAAAGATCTTGGAGTAGTGCCTAGTGCACTGAATCCAATAAACCTGTTTTGTGACAACACTGGTGCCATTGCTCTAGCCAAGGAACGAAGGATTCACAAGAGTACCAGACACATAAAGCGACGCTTCAACTCCATCCAGTTCTACATCGAGGAGAAGGACATAAATATTTGCAAAGTGCACACGGATCTAAATGTTGTAGACCCATTGACTAAACCTCTTCCAAGGGCTAAACATGATCAACACCAGAACTGTATGGGTGTTCGATTCATTACCATGTAAATCACATAGTGATGTGACCTAGATTATTGACTCTAGTGCAAGTGGGAGACTGTTGGAAATATGCCCTAGAGGCAATATATAAAGTGTTTATTATTATATTTCCTTGTTCATGATAATCGTTTATTATCCATGCTGTAATTGCATTGATTAGAAACACATTGCGTGTGTGGGTAAATAGACAACACTATGTCCCTAGTATGCCTCTAGTGAACTAGCTCGTTGATCAAAGATGGTCAGGGTTTCCTAGCCATTGACATGTGATGTCATTTGATAACGGGATCACATCATTAGGAGAATGATGTGATGGACAAGACCCAAACTACAAACATAGGATATGATCGTGTCAGTTTATTGCTATTGTTTTCTGCATGTCAAGTATATGTTCCTATGACCATGAGATCCTGCAACTCACAGATATCGGAGGAGTGCCTTGTGTGTATCAAACGTCACAACTTAATTGGGTGACTATAAAGGTGCTGTACAGGTATCTCCGATGGTGTCTGTTGAGTTGGCATGGATCGAGACTGGGATTTGTTACTCCGTGTGACGGAGAGGTATCTCGGGGCCCACTCGGTAATACAACATCACAATGAGCCTTGCAAGCAATGTGACTAATTGTTAGTTGCGAGATCTTGTATTACGGAACGAGTAAAGAGACTTGCCGGTAACGAGGTTGAACTAGGTATGGAGATACCGACGATCGAATCTCGGGTAAGTAACATACCGAAGAACAAAGGGAACGTTATACGGGATTAACTGAATCCTTGACATAGAGGTTCGACCGATAAAGATCTTCGTAGAATATGTAGGAACTAATGTGGACGTCCAGGTCCTGCCATTGGTTATTGACCGTAGAGGTGTCTCGGTCATGTCTACATAGTTCTCGAACCCGCAGGGTCTGCAAACTTAAGGTTCGGTGACGTTTCGGTAGTGTAGAGTTATGTATGGTGGTGACCGAAGTTTGTTCGGAGTCTCGGATGAGATCCTGGACGTCACGAGGAGCTCCGAATAGTCCGGAGGTAAAGATTCATATATAGGAAGTCCCAGTTTGGTCGCCAGAAAAGTTTCGGGCTCATCGGTAGTGTACCGGGAGTGCCGGTAGTGTACCGGGAGACCATCGGGAGGGGTATTTCGACCCAAGAGGCTTTATGGGCTGTAGGAGGATGAATACCAGCCCTTAGTGGGCTGGTGTAAGTCCTACACAAAGCCCATGAGGTAGGGAAGAAAATACCAAAAGGAAAAAGGTGGAAAAAGGCAAAAAGGGCTATATATGGAAGGAGTCCTAATCCCACTAGGAGAGGGAAGAGGAGGACTCCTCCCTTGCGCCAGCCCTTCCTCCTCCTCCTCTCCTCCTATATATACTAGAGGGGTCTGAGGGTTTTTGGCACAAGTTATTCTGTCACGTGCAACCCTAACCTCCAGTGCATAGCTTCTCCTCTAGATCGGTTTTCTGCGGTGCTTAGGCGAAGCCCTGCAGGAATAACTCCACCACCATCACCGGAGCACCGTCACGCTGCCAGTGAACTCTCCCTCCTCTCCGCCTCCTCTTGCTGGATCAAGACGGTGGAGATTGTCATCAAACTGCACGTGTGCTGAACGCGGAGGTGCCGTCCGTTCGGTACTAGATCGGAAGGATCATGATCAAGGCCACGGAACGTTCGTGATCGGATCGCGGGACGGATCATGACGAGATCGTGGGACGGTTCGTGATTGATTCGCAGGACGGTTCGTGATTAGATCGCGGGACGCGCCGCGATTTGGATCGCGAAGAAGTACGACTACACCAACCGCGTTTCTCAACGCTTCCCGCTTAGCGATCTACAAGGGTATGTAGATTCACTCTCCCTCTCGTAGATGCTCATCATCATGGATAGGTTTGCGTGTGCGTAGGAAATTTTTTGTTTCCCATGCGACGTTCCCCAACACATGATACGCTGCAGCCGTGTAGGTCAGCATATTGAATATGCTCGCAATGTCACAAAAGGTGGTAAAAGTAATCATCTATTCTATATGCATGTATGGCAGGTGGGGTAGTAAGTTTTTGCATAAAGCCAATTTTCCTACAAAAAGAGAGGGCAAAGCAAAAGTTATTACTACATTGTTGGTTGATTAATGAGGTGGTTCCACCAACCAATTCTCATACCCAATTTATCATTAATACCCACATTAATATAATACTTTGTGTTGAGAATTCCAGATAGTTTCAGTTCCTTTGGCTCAAGTTGTCCCTGACCTTGGACACGGCTAATCAATTAGGTTTGGGTACTCTGTAGAGTTTTGCACACGTTCCCCACAAGATTTGATCGCCTCCGTTGAATTTCTCGCACTTCAGGGTGTTTGAGAAATGGATGACCAAAACATGGTCTTCTAAAGGGTTTCCCTGAGACTCTCTCGGTGCCTATCCTTTCCTACCATTCTTCTACATCTCGTAGCACCGCCTGTCCAGGGTCATCACGATATCCAACCAAGCCAGAGCCCATAATGACTTGTGGCTGTGTAGGTAAGCCTTGGGTCTTGAAGCATCCATCCATCTCTTTGTTCCCGGGTGGACCTTTCCGCGTGAATACTGGCACTTCTCTAGCAACACCTAGGCTAACCACTGGCTTCTTCAGGGCACCCTTCGACCATCATCGACCTAGAGGTATGTTGAAAACTCGGTGTCTTGAAGTCTTGTTCATCAAGTGGGTCTTGTAATTATTATCTCACAACTCTCATGAGACACTCAACCAACCCTATCTACTAATAGAATAGCAAAATGTAAATCAACGGTTCCCGGGGCCAGAGTGTCAAAGGGTGAGGGTGAAACCTACCACATGATACTGCATCAAGTAACCAAGTTTCCAATTACCTACTTTGCATGCAATTGGGGAGATGGTAGAACTAATGTTTGCCTTGCTGACGATCCTCCTACTCAAGTGACTCTAGATAACAAGCTTCGCACTCCGGATGATCTAACGAATCAAACAAAGCACACAATAAACATAACCACAATACAATTCACTCAACAACAAAGGTAAACTAATAATACAACAACAATCAATAGCAAAATTAAAAGAAAGAAACCAAAACAAAGTTGAAGACTCTAAAAGTTTTGGTGGTAAAATATCTACTAAGACATAATAAGACAAATTGGTTTTCAACAATTTACCAACAGATAATAGAAAAGGAAATACAAAATATCTACTAAAACACGAAGTATTTCACTATAAAAAAATTGTGCAAAAAGGATTACTACAAAACATTTTTCTAAACAATACTAATGGTGAAAACATGGTTTACCTATTTAAACTAGAGCACAAAACAAATTAATTTTTTTATTATCAGAAAATAATTCACATAATGTTGAACAACAGAACTAAAGAAACTACAATAAAAAGTTAAACAAAATCAAAGTAAACTAAAATAAAACAATTCAAATAAACACTAAAAAGAAACTAAACAGAATCTGTTTTTACTAAATGCCCTTATCTAAAATATCCTAAAAAAAATTCTCAAACAGTGTTGGACGATAGGCCTAACTACTAAAAAGAAGTGGCAAAAAGAATCACTCAAAAATAAATTTCTAAACTCAAGTTATTCAAGTTTTAGTGATTTGCTCTATTTTAACAAAATTCAAATTTACAAGTTCAAATTTGAAAACTAAGACTATAGACAGAAACTACATGAAATTTGTGACCTACAAAAGAATCAATCAAAAACTCTAAATATTTTAGAGGACATAACAAAAATAAAAACAGAAATCATTCTGTTTTCTAGAACAGAAACAGAAAAAGAAAAGAAAATTATCTAACGGTTAGGGGTGACGTGTGGTTTGCTATTGGTCGCAAGCGTGTACGCGTGGGTATTTGCGGGCAGGCGACCGAACGCTAAAAGAAAATGTTTCAACGTTTAAAACATCTAATCTGGATCGTTGATCCAGGTCCAACAGCTATGGAGGGGGCGGTGGCTTACAAAGGAGGAGGTCGGGGTCTCTGGCGATGTCGACGGCGGCCGAATGTTGGAGGTGGTCGGGGACATCGATGCGGTGGTCGAGGGCGGCATCCGAAGGGTCCAGGCGATGGCAGCAAAGCTCAGGCGATAATTGGTGGCGTCAGTTGGGGCTGGGGACGACCGGGGCAATGGCCACGAGCTCCGGTTGCTTCGGTTGAGAACCAAACTCCGGCGATGTGGTGCGGTGGGGTCTTCGGGCGAGGGCTGGGGCGACAGGCGGTGGGGTTTTCCGACAGATGTAGCATGGGGATGGCGTGGTCGGACGGTGGGGTCCGCTTGTAAGGGAGGGAGGGGGCGGTGTCAATGGCGTCGGTGACCGATCCGGAGGGATCTCAGGGAGTTAAGGCCTGTGGGCCGGCCGGTTTCTTAATTAAAACCTTAAATTTGTTTCCTTTTCTATTTTCTAGAGAATTAAAATCTCATTAAGGAATTCAAAACATTTGCAAAATTTGAAGATATATATATCAAATTGATCAAGGGAATAAATTTTATTTAATGAACATTTTTCCACGGCCAAATGAATACTTTTAAAAAAAACTTTATTTTTACAAAATGCCTAAATTGATTTTAAATTCTTTTGCAATAAATTTTCAAATAACCCGCTGGTTTTATTGTTCTAATATTTCACAAAGATGCCCCTGGTGTGGAGTGTCATGTTACTCCTCTCTTTTTATGAACATTTCCAAGGGTTTTTAAATAGGAGAAACAAGTATATGGAGAAAATGAAAGTGGCCTTTCAGAATTTTAAAAGAAGAACTTCAACAATTCATTTCATTCAAACAATGTGATGATGATGCATAGCTATATTTCATAACATTCCAAAAAATGGAATTTTTGGGATGTTACAATAGTCCTATTATTTTTCTGAATTCTCCCAACTACACTATATCGGACAAGTTTGCACTTATTAAGGATTATATTGATGGTTGCGTCTTACTATCACACATGATGATTTTGATGAACATAATATGCATGTGCTTGCTGATCCTACTTGCAATTATTATGAGAGAGGAACCAAATCTTCATCTCTCTATGTTTCCAATACGATAAAATTGCAAGAAACCACTTATGCTATGTATTGGTCTTTAGTTTGTGTGAATGAATTGTTCTTGTATGACATGCCAATGCAAATGAAGAGAGTTAGGCTTTGTTGTTCTATGATATATGTTACTTTGTGCTTTCTAATAAATTACAAATCATTGTTAATTAAAATTGGCTTTGATATACCTTGGAATCCGGGTGGATAAATTACTTGAGCACTATATGCCTAGCTTAATGGCTTTAAAGAATGCGTTGCCAGGGAGACAACCCGAAGTTTTAGAGAGTAATTTGTTTCTGTTTTGTGCTTTTAAAATAATTAAAAATAAAAAATAAAGTGGGGAACCTAATATTTTTTCAAAAAGAAAGGTGAAAGTGAGAAAGATGAGCGTCGTTGAAGTGGGGGCTAGCCTTGAACTTTGTTCATGCCCATGGAAACTTCGTGAATCTTGATTACAACAACTTTTCAACAAAAATAAATATCCCCTTGTATAAATCCATTGTATTATAAAACTAATGTGCCAAGAATTACCTTTAGGATGTTTAAATTGCTTGTTTGAAATGTGTTGTGCAAAAACAAAAACTTTTTCTGTAGTGTTTGAATTTCATATTTTATTGGAACATGAAAAAAATCTGCATTTTTTACACGGTCCTTATATGCAAATTATTTATTACGTCCTAATTTTTCAGAATTTACGAAGTTACAAAAGTATAGTTTCTCTCATGACAGACTGTTCTATTTTAGACAGATTCCGTTTTTGCTTGCATAGTTTGCTTCTTTTGATGATGCTATGGATTATATCGGTTGGTATAAGACATGGAGAATTTAGAATACAGTAATTTATGAAATAATAAAATATGAATCAAATTTTTACAATACCTTAAGTTTTTTGATTTACCTATTATACTAACGGATCTCACGAGATTTCTGTTAAGTTTTGTGTGGATGAATTGTTCAAAGATCGAGGAGGTATTGGTATGAGAAGAATAAGTAGAGTCAAGAGATCAAGCTTGGGGATTCCCAAGGAACCCCAAGTAAATATTCAAGGATACTCAAGAGTCTAAGCTTGGGGATGCCCCGGAAGGCATCCCATCTTTCTTCTTCAACAATTATCGGTATGTCTCGGTTTTTTGTTTTGTTCACATGATATGCGTAAATTCTTGGAGCGTCGTGTGCCTTTAATTTTCCTTTTAGCAATGCACCATGCTCATTTTTTAAAGTTGACGGTTGATTTATAGAATTCTCTTTGCACTTCACTTATATCTTTTGAGTATGGCTTTATAGAATGCTTCGTGTGCTTCACTTATATCATTTGAAGTTGATGCCTATTTCTCTACATATATAAAATTGTTATTTTTAAAATGCTCTTTTGCTTCACTTATATTTATTAGAGTGCGGTATTTTTTAGAAATAGTTAAACTCCCGTTCTTCACTTATATTTCTATGTGAGTTAATAAATAGTGACGGTAATTTGCATGGGTTATAAGACTAGTCCAAAAATAATAGGTATTCAAGGAGTGATAATCAAAACCTTCATGTAGCACATTAAAGAGAAATTGTGGGTTAATGATATTGATGTGGTAATGTGAAAGGGTGTGAGTGCATCATTGTTGATTCATACAATTGAGGGTATTAAGAGGTGTTAACTTCTTGTTTGTAAAAAATTAGAAAGGCATGGTGAGGGTGTGTGAGCATTTCTATTCCTCGTTAAAATCCTAGTGTTGTTTCACGTCGGAGGCACGCTATGTTTAACTCCACCCATCCTCCTCCCTCGGGGCATGTGAGTAGTACATTGATTAGTGATAAAACTAATAAAACTTTGCAATAACTATATGAGTTCTTTATGAAAAATGTGAAACCATGGACATACGCAATCTCACCTATTCATATTTTGCCATTCTCTTTGGTACAGTGCCTTGCCTATTCTCACCTTGAGGATCAGTGCAAATTATGCTGGTGCATCCAAACCCCGTGACATGATACGCTCTCTTGCACATAAGCCTCATTATATCTTCCTCAAAACAAGCACCATACCTACCTATCATGGCATTTCCATAGCCATTCCGAGATATATTGACATGCAACTTCCACCGTCTCTTCATGAGTTGTATTTCCATTGTCATATTGCTTTACATGATCATAAGATAGCTAGCATGATATTTACATGGATTTTCCACTTTTGATATATTTTGCTATGCTAGATCGTTGCACATCCTGTTACATTGCCAGAGGCATTCATATAGAGTCATATCATCCTATAAGTTTTTCATATTGAGTTCTAAGTAAATAAAAGTGTGATGATCATCATTATTAGTGCATTGACCCAATGAGGAAAGGATGATGGAGACTATGATTTCCCCACAAGTCGGGATGAGACTCCGAACGAAAAATAAAAAATGGGGGAGGCCAAATGAGCCCACAAAAAAAGAAATGCGGGAGGCGAAAAAGGGAAAAAAAGGAAAAAACCTACCATGAAAATAATAATAATAAAAAAATAAACAAGAGAAAAATACGGAAGGGACTTTGATACTATCCTTTACCACACTTGTGCCTCAAAGTGGCACCATGTTCTTCATATAGAGAGTCTCTTGTTTGAATTTTTTTCAAAAGTACTACCTATTTTGTACCAAATTCGAAAAGCATATGTCGAAATTGAAAAAAAATCAAAGATAGCACCCTGTCGGCCTCTGGTGGGCCGAAGAGGGGCCTGTCGGCCACTGTCAGGCCAAAGAGGGGCCCATCAACCATCCCCAGGCCGAAGAGAGGCCCGTCGGGCTAAGGGAGGCCGAAGAGTGGCATGTTATCTTATGGCTGGCCGAAGAGGCCTGGTCGGCCTCTAGGTGGCCAATGAGCCCCTGGATAAGGCCGACCACTCTTTTCTTTCTCCTTTGACCACTCCTTTCACCCTCCCCCGTCCTCCAGGCTCCCCATCTCCACCTCCCACTCCCGTTGCTCTCTGGTGCTTCCACCACCACGCCAATCTCTTCGCTCGTCCACCCATTTTCATATCCAACCCGCGTAAACAATAGATCAGGGCGCTCTCCATAGGCCTATGGTATTTTTTTGCTTCCAACTCAATCAAATGGCAACTTTCAACTCAGTTGTGGATTCAGTTTGGTCACCGTCTGTCTGCAGGTAAATGGCTTGCCCATTTTGTCGAGATCCAGGCGGCCCTTGTTCTTCCATTGATTCCGGTGCGTCTGTATTCACTGTGGTGCTGGATCGTCGATGTTCAAGGCGTGTTGTAAGATTCTATATCTTGTTTATCTGACTGTGGCATATGGTCGATGTTGTTTTGGTTGGAATGTACTCGAATGCGTTTGTTTATCTGATTATGATGTTTGCTTCCATTCTTGTTTTAGTATGTTCCATGCAGTGTTAGATCACATGTTGCTCGGTACATTGAGGAGCGCAGAGCTCTAGCTATTTGGAGGGGTGACACAGATATTGATCTTGCTCTTCACAACAGCGAGGGTAACTTATACCATGTTCTGTTTAGACATGGTCGGATGAGCAGTAAATTCCATGGTCCTTCATGGGAGGAACTTGTGAATGATTGTGGTCTTCGTCATCATGACATGATGACTATTAGGATTGAGCACTATGGAACTATGATTGGTGTCGATTTTCATCGGGATGGTGTTATGTTGTTTCCTTTACCCTGTGTTGGTAAGTTATTTGTTTGACTGATTTTCAGTTTTGTTTCAGCTTATACGTTTTTCTATTCTGCTCAGTTTATGAAATTATTTTTTTGTAGCTCTTGAGGATCTGAGTGAAACTCAGAGGGAACTTGTTGACAACTATTTTTATAGTCGTGGTGTCACTCTGGATTATCATCAAATGTATGTCATGTCGTGACAGATCTTTGATGACAACTACATATTGTGTACTCCTTTTGTTCATAGGATGGATTCCATGAATGTTATTTCTCAACATATGGTAGGCTTTAGTTTCGGGTATTTTTCTTTATTTGTTCTGTAAGTGCATCTAGTGCCCCTTAGTGATTTTGGTGTATTGAAGACTTATAGGTTAAGGAACTAATTTGTTTGTGAGTGTACACAGGCTCTATAAGTCAATGAGGAGTTTGATATATTTGGAGATTACCGACCCTTAAAAATGTATGTCTTCAACTGAAGACTTTGGTGAAGACTGTTGTGAAGAATTTGCTGAAGACTTTGGTATTCCCTGAAGACTTTGAAAATGAGGAAGTTGGTGTGAACTTGAAGATATGAACGAGGACTATGAAGTGTGAAGACTTTTGTTTTCGTAGTTTCATTTCCTTTCTTTGAGTCATAGGAAACACCGTACTGTTAAAGGGGGCCGAGGTAATACTAAGGAAAATTTCCAACTGATCCTCAACTCCAAAAGCCTCAACCTATTGAATCGTTCGAGTGAAGCCTTTGAAATCTCTTACAGTTCAGTCTTGTTCTTCAGTGACAGAGATGAAGTTCTTCTGGTCTCTGATGAAATTTATCTGACTAAGGAGTTAGGATTTTGCCAGTGTGAATTGCCTACAACTGAGGAACATGATAAGCCTGAGGACTTTCATAGTTCGAAATTCCGACTATTGTTGTGCTTAGCACAAGATGTCCCTAATCATCCTATCCACATAACTGTCATATCATTGGGGGCATTTCTGTCTTATCATGTCAGGTTGCACCCTGGCTATAAATAGCCACCCCCACAACCACTAGTTGGTTGGCTTCCCTGAGAGAGAACTGACACTTTTCATTTGAGAGCAACCCATCCTCAGAGGAATTTGAGAGAAAATCATCAGTGAGGAAAAACCCAAATCCAAATCACCAAACCCAAAGTGATTGAGCATCACTAAAGAGATTGTTCCTGTGTGGAACCGATGCTTGTTCCCTTTCAGGACTGTGTATCCTCCAGACAGTTAGGCTTCATGGTCTAGTGCATCCTATAGTCAATTGGGGATCACGAAGTGACCTTGGTCTAGAGCATCCAACAGTCAATTGTGGATTGTCGGGTGACCAGTTTATGAGGTTTTGCAAGTCTACCCTGAAGACTTGCCACGAGTGTTATGAGAGGACTTTGTGACCTTAGCTCGAGAATACGATAAGGACTATGTGTCCTGGGACTGTGTGTCCTCTAGTTTAAATATCAGGCCGCTCCAAACCAAACGTATGACTGTCACAGCAATGGGAACTGGGTCATCAAACCATTGTCTTCATCGAGCAATCTGGTTCTATTTCTTGAACCCCTCTATTCCTTGTATACTTGTAGATGAAATTGATTGTCAATGTTTGAAGAATTTGACTGAAGACTTTCACAATTTCCTCACCTCAAATTCTTCAAATTACCTTGTTCCTCACCTGCTTATCCTCTATCACGCTACCTGTAATCTGCGCATGTTCATTTCATCATCATGAATATGTTGTTGCTATGTTTCTCATGCACTTGAGTACTTATTCCGCTACTAGTTATTCATCACATTTCAAATTCCTCAAGTTGAAATTCCTCAAGTGATGAATTTGTAAAAATCGCCTATTCACACCCCCTCTAGTTGATATAATGCACTTTTAATTGGTATCAGAGCAAGGTACTCCCTTGTTCTGTGTGATTTTGGTTTAACCACCTAGAGTTCTAGTTATGTCGACTGCAGGTATGATCAAGGTTTCCGTAGGGTGTCCTACCTTCGATGGGACAGATTACCCCTACTGGAAGAACAAGATGCGCATGCATCTTGAGGCTATTGACACTGATCTTTGGTATGTTGTGGAAAATGGTGTTCCCCGCATTTCTTTGACTGTTACTGCTGCTGATACAAAGAGATTCAGGCAACTCAATTCTCAAGCGAAGAATATCATCTGTGTCCATTTGAGCAAAGTTTAGTATGGCAGAGTGAGTGCTTTGGAGTCTGCTATGATTATCTGGGATAGGCTATCCAAAGACAACGAAGGTGTCTCCACTCAACGTGACTCTCGTGTTGACGTTCTTCACAATCTCTTCAACCGCTTCAAGAGACTTGACAATCAATATGTTCAGCAAACTTTTGATCGTCTCACTGATATCTCCAATAAGCTTCAAGCACTGGGTGCTACTGATATCACCGACCACGAAGTAGTGAAGAAACTGCTAAGATCTCTTGATTTCTCATTTGATACTCTGGCCTTGATGATTCAAGAATGTGGAGACTACAAGTCACTTGATCCTGCTGATATTCTTAAGAGACTCAATACTCATGAATTCCAACAAGCTAAGAAGAGAGACCTCTACGGGCCAAGCTATGGGAGATCTCGTGCTCTGAAGGCAAAAGCAATTTCCTCATCCGAAGGTGAAGATTCTGATAGTAGCCTTGGTAATCCTGAACAACTAAGTCAGGAGCTAGCAATGCTCATGAGGAAATTCCAGAAGTTCTCAAGGAGAGGTGGATTTGGAAAGTCATCAAAACGTGGTTTGAGGAAATCAAATTCCTCAGATGACTACAAAAAAAGAACTTATCACAAATGCAAGAAATCTGGTCACTTCATCTCAGACTATCCTCTTTGGGAAAAAGAATCAAAGAAGAAGAAGAGGAAGTACAAGGATGACAGTTCTGATGACTCGAAGAAAAAGAAGAAATCTTCAAAGTCCTCATCTACAAAGTCCTCATCTTCAAAGTCCTCAATGCACAAGAAGAATGGTTCCAGAAAGGTTCGGCTTTCATTGGAAAGGAAATGGAGTGAGAAGAAGAATCTGAAGAATATGAAGAAGAGAAAGAATCTGAGGTGGAATCTGAATCTGGTGTCGCTAGCCTTGCTCTCGCTATGGCCTTCGTCAGCAAGTCCATCTTCAACGATGAAGAAAATAACTAATCCAACGACTCTGACATCAGCAATGATGATTTTGCTCCCACCTATTGCTTCATGGCTAAAGGTTCCAAGGTACATAAGCATTACTCCTCCTCTGAATCAAGTGATTGTAATCCTGATGAATATGTAAAACCTAGCTATGCCCAACTTGCTAATATTGCCACTAAGCAACAAAGTGCACTTGAAAAGCTTCCGAAAATGCTAGACAAAAGCGATGATCTGTTCAATGAGGAAGTGGATCGGACTCAAACTCTGTCTAGCGATCTCAAAAGTCTTCAGACAAAGTATGATAACCTTCAGAGTCATCATAATGCTTTGTTAGCCGATCATGAGAAGCTTTCTTATGAATTTCTTCAAAGAAAGCAAGATCTTGAGAAACTAGGGGTGTCACATGAGGATCTCCAAAGGGAAAATTATTCCTTACTAGCTCAACAGATCAGTACTGCTTAGGAAGAATTTGTTCCACCTTGTTTGAAATGCATCGAACGTGAAACTGCTAATTCTTCACCTGAATATTCAAATGCTTCTATTGCTGCAAATTCTGCAACTATTCCAATGGTCACAAATTCCTCAACTGAGGATACCACAAGTATCACTGACGAAAATGTAGGGTTGAAGGAATTGTATGTCACAGGCATGTACAAAAGTCTCAAAGGGCACCAAACCCTTTGCGATGTCCTCAAAAAGCAGATCTGAATAGGAACCCTAGGAAATAAGGTATTGCCTTTGAGAGGAAACTCAATGCTGATGGATCCTACTGGACACCTGAGCCGTACCCCAAAACCTCATGGGTTGCTGCAAAAGGACCTCCTGTAGATCCATCCACTTTATCTGGCTTTACTTGTGAAACTTCATATTCCTCTGATGAGTCACTTGTCTCCAACTACAAATTCTTCAAAAATTAGAAAGGTGAAATATTTGCCAGACTTGTTGGAACTAACTGCAGGAACGATTCTCCTATGAAGAAAATCAAGGTTCCCAAGAGTTACCTACAAAATCTTCAAGTGAATGTCCTCACGACAGTTACCTACAAAATCTTCAAGTGAATGTCTTCACGACACCACTCATGAAGAACAGGAACCCCAGATCAAATTCCTCATATGGACCAAAGTCTTCACTTAGACCAAATTCCTCAAATGGTCAAAAATATCTTTCTCGTGCTAATGCATCTGTTTCGCAGGGAAAATCTAAGAGTTCTGAATATGTGCATTATTCTTCAAATCATTATGTTCATAAGTCCTCGAAGAATATATTTGCTTATTCATATGAGTACTCTAACCCTCGTCCTATGAAACAAAGAACACTTGCTTCAATGCCTCCCTTCTCATGTGGTGCTCGCAGAATGATGAACTCTTTGCCACCCCTCCAGATGTGGGTGGTGAAGAAATTGAACTAATTTCTTATGCACGGTCAGGTCTCCAGATGAACTTGAACGTGTGATGAATTTGCTGGAGACCAGAGGAAATGCTTGAAAGGACGCAAGATAACCTTGCAAAAATGAATTCCTCATCTCTCACGTCCTCACACTACTTGTTTACTATCTTGTGTGATCAAATTTTGTCTGATGAAATTGATGTCATATTCTTCACTCTAAAGCATATGATTTCGGAAGACATACTAAATCATCTGCAGGATGAACCTCCAAAAGCTACTAGGTGGGTCCTCGATAGTGGATGCACAAACCACATGACTGATGACAAGAATCTACTGATGAATTTTCCACTTGCTCCATCTCATCTGAAGCATATCACCTACGCAGACAAAGGAAGAAAGCAAGGTATTGGGTCTATGTAAGGTTGTAATCTCAAAGGACCGAACCATGGATAAGGTGATGCTTGTTGAATCCCTTGGGTTCAACCTTATGTATGTCTCAATGCTTTGTGATCTTGATATGATTGTCGTATTTGGTAAATATCGTTGTGTTGTCATCATGGAATCTGACAATTCGAAAGTCTTCGAAGGCTTTAGGAGAGGATACTTATATATCGTTGATTTCTCTACAGGTCCTCAGCCTGCCACATGCCTACTTGCAAAGTCCTCAGAAGGCTGGCTATGGCATCGACAACTTGGACATCCTGGTAGGAGGAACTTGCACAGTCGTCAAGAAAAAGCACGTCATTGGCATTGAAGGTGTCAAATTCCTCAAGACCACCTTTGTGGTGCATGTGAGTCTGGGAAGATGACCAGATCCAAGCATCACTCGAAGACAATCATGACCACCACTCGACCCTTTGAATTGCTTCACATGGATATCTTTGGCCCCACTCATTACTCGACACTAACAAATTCTTCAATTTTGTATGGATTTGTCATTGTTGATGATTACTCTCGTTACACTTGGGTGCATATTATTCTGTACAAGTCTGAAGTGTAGGATGTCTTCAAACGATTTGCTTGAAGGGCCTCCACGAATTTTGGTGTCAAGATCAAGCATATCAAGAGTGATAATGGGACTGAGTTGAAGAACACCAATCTTGATGAATATCTTGATGAACTTGGTATTACTCATGAGTTATCTGCCCCGTATACTCCTCAGCAGAACGACGTCATGGAGTGCAAGAACGGGACTCTTGTTGAGATGGCTCGCACCATGCTTGATGAATACTAGTCTCCTCGTCGCTTCTGGCCTGAGGCAATTGATAATGCATGCCACATCATCAATAGGGTATATCTTCACAAATTCTTCAAGAAGACTTCGTATGAACTTATGACTGGCAAGAAACCCAATGTAAGTTATCAAAAAGTCTTCGGTGTAAAATGTTGGATTAGAGATCCTGACCATAGTTCTAAATTTCCACCAAAAGCACATGAAGGTTTCATGCTTGGTTACGGAAAGGACTCGTACACCTACATAGTCTTCAGCACCTACCACCACAAGGTTGTTGAAACTGTAGATGTGCGGTTCGATGAAACTGACGGCTCGCAAAGAGAGCACCTGCCTTCTGTGCTAGATGAACAGTCTCCTGAGGAATCCATTAAGATGAAGGCTACCAAAGACATCATAGCCATTGAGGAAGTCATTCCAACGAATGAAGAGATTCATCCTCACACACCTGAAGAAAATGGTTCTGAAGAAAATCCTCAGCCACATCAACCTGCTCACCCAAGAGTTGGAAATGAAGTGTAGATTGGCAAAATCATTGATGACATCAATGAACCAGGTCCCCTCCTTCGCTCAAGAGCTTCACATTTGACAAACTTTTGTGGGCACTTTGCTCTTGTCTCAATCATAGAGCCCACCAAAGTTGATGAAGCATTCAAGGAGCCTGAGTGGATTGAAGCTATGCAAGAGGAATTGCATCAATTCAAGCTCAACAACGTGTGGGAACATGTCAAGCGGCCAGATCCTCGCAAGCATAACATCATAGGTACCAAGTGGATCTACCGCAACAAGCAAGATGAAAATGGCCTTGTGGTAAGAAATAAGGCTTGTATTGTAGCTTAAGGCTACACACAGGTTGAAACAATTAACTTTGATGAAACTTTTGCACCTGTTGCTAGACTTGAAGCTATTCGCATATTGCTTGCTTATGCTAACCATCATGATATCATCTTATATCAAATGGATGTGAAAAATGCATTCCTAAATGATAAGCTTGAGGAATAAGTATATGTTGCTCAACCCCCAGGTTTTGAAGACCCAAACATCCTGACAAAGTCTTCAGACTCAACAAGGCACTCTATGGCCTGAAGCAGGCCCCTCGGGCGTGGTATGACACTCTGAAGGAATTCCTAATGAAGAAAGGCTTGAAACGTGGTTCACTCAACCCAACTCTTTTCACCAAATCCTATGACAATGAACTATTCATATGCCAAATATATGTAGACGATATTATCTCTGGCTATACTGACAAACATTATAGTGATGAATTTGCCTATATGATGAGTGAAAAATATCAAATGTCTATGATGGGAGAGTTGAAATTCTTCTTAGGTCTTCAAATTCGTCAGCAAGACAATGGCATCTTCATATCTCAAGAGAATGACCCTAAATTTGAAAAGTAGTACAAATGAATTCTGAAAAGGTTGTAACTTGGCATGACATCATAATTACACCCACATAGCAACTTCTAAAGAGTTGAGAGGGTTAGGGCAAAAAATGGATGCACTTCATGTACAAATTGGACAATCTCTTTCGAAGTATGAGTGTTTCGGACGAAAACTCATCTATTACAAAGGGATTTCATTTTTAATAACTTATTTTAACTTCATAATTTTTGCGTGTTTAGTATGCACTATTCAAAGGCACATCATCAATTTTCAACCCTTTCTGACTTAATTTGACATTTTCATGCATTTAATGATTTATTTTGAGCTAAATGACCCTAAATTTGAAAAGCAGTACAAATGAACTCTGAAAAGGTTGTAACTTGGTTTGACATCATAATTTCACCCACATAGCAACTTCTAAAGAGTTGAGAGGGTTACGACAAAAAATGGATGCACTTCGTGCACAAATTGGACAATCTCTTTCGAAGTATGAGGTTTTTGGACGAAAACTCATCTATTAGAACGGGATTTCATTTTTAATAACTTATTATAACTCCATACTATTCGTGTGTTCAGTATGCCTCATTCAAAGGCACATCATCAATTTTCAACCCTCTGACTTCATTTGATATTTTTCATGCATTTAATGATTTATTTTGAGCTAAATGACCCTGAATTTGAAAAGCAGTACAAATGAACTCTAAAAAGGTTGTAACTTGGCATGACATCATAATTTCACCCACATAGCAACTTCTAAAGAGTTTAGAGGGTTACGGCAAAAACAAGATGCACTTCGTGTGGAAATTGGACAATCTCTTTCGAAGTATGAGGGTTTCGGACCAAAACTCGTCTATTACAAAGGGATTTCATTTTTAATAACTTATTTTAACTCAATACTTTTCGTGTGTTCAGTATGCTCCATTCAAAGGCACATCATCAATTTTTAACCCATTCTGACTTCATTTGCTATTTTTCATGCATTTAATGACTTATTTTGAGCTAAATAACCCTGAATTTGAAAAGCAATACAAATGAACTCTGAAAAGGTTGTAACTTGGCATGACATCATAATTTCACCCACATAGCAACTTCTAAAGTGTTGAGAGGGTTACGAAAAAAATTGGATGCACTTCGTGTACAAACTGTTACAAAGATACCATGCTAGAAAATGCATGCATGTCCTTCACATAGAAAGTGATGACGGTGAAGCCGGTCATATCCCAGAGTGGGATCTCGCGGTGTAAGACTTTTTCTGCATGTTTGTCCCTTGCTTATGATTCCGCCGTAACCATGGAGAATCTTCATCATTTAACAGGATGCTTGGGTCAGTCTTCACTCTGAAGGGAGGGATTTCATGAAAAATTTCATAATCTTCTGACATGTCTGTCTTGTCCTCCACTCCCACCATGTCTGTTTTCCCTGAAAGAACTATGTGGCGGTTAGGCTCATCGTATGATGTATTCTCTTCCTTATCTTTTTTTCTCCTCCGTTTGCTAGACATGTCCTTCACAGAGAAAAACTTGAGCCACATCAATTGCTAGGACGAATGAGTCGTCTGTGTACCCAAGATTGTTGAGATCCACTGTTGTCATTCCATACTGCGGGTCTACCTGTACCCCGCCTCTAGTATATTTAACCCATTTGCACCGAAACAAAGGGACCTTAAGATCAGGTCCATAGTCCCATATCTCCTCTATGCAACCATAATATGTGTCTTGTAAGTTGGTTGCATCATAGCGGACACCACTGTTTTGGTTGGTGCTCTTTTTATCTTGGACGATCGTGTAAAATGTATTCCCATTTATCTCGTACCCTTTGAAAGTCGTTATAGTCGAACTTGGTGTCTTGGCCAACTAGTACAGTTCATCTAGAACATCATTGTCATTGATGAGCTTTGTTTGCAACCAACCGGCGAAAGTCTCCATGTGTTTACGTTCAATCCAGGGGTCAGACTGCTCCAGGTTCTTGGACCGTACAATATCCTTGTGTTCCTCGATATATGGAGTCACCAAGGTGGAATTTTGTAGAACCGTGTAGTGTGCTTGAGTGAAAGAATGCCCGTCTATATTTATTGCTTCTTTCTTTCTTAGTGTGCCTTTTCCACCCAGTCTCCCCTCATGCCGTGATTCAGGAAGACCAATCGGCTTAATGTTAGGAATAAGTTCAACACAAAACTCAATAACCTCCTATGTTCCATACCCCTTGGCGATGCTTCCTTCTGGCCTAGCACGGTTATGAACATATTTCTTTAAGACTCCCATAACCTCTCGAAGGGGAACATACTGTGTTGAAATACAGGTCCCAAAATGTTAATCTCTTCGACTAGGTGAACTAGAACGTGCATCGTAATATTGAAGAAGGATGGAGGGAACACCAACTCGAAACTGACAAGACATAGGACCAGGTCATTCTGTAACCTTGGTAGGATTTCTGGATCGTTTACCTTCTGAGAAATTGCATTGAGGAATGCGCAAAGCTTCACAATGGCTAATCGAACATTTTCTGGTAGAAGCCCCCTAAGTGCAACCAGAAGTAATTGCGTTATAATCACGTGGCAGTCATGAGACTTTAGATTTTGAAATTTTTTCTCTACCATATTTATTATTCCCTTTATATTCGACGAGAAGCCAGTCGGGACCTTGATACTGAGTAGGCATTCAAAAAATATTTCCTTCTCTCCTTTCATAAGAGCATAGCTGGCAGGACCTTGATACTTCTTTGGAGGCATGCCGTATTTTTCATTAATTCTTTTCTTGTCCTCCCGTGCCTCCAGTGTATCTTTTGTCTTTCCATACACGCCTAAGAAGCCTAGCAGGTTCACACAAAGATTCTTCGTCATGTGCATCATGTCGATTACATTGCGGACCTCTAGGGCTTTTCAATATTCAAATTCCTAAAATATAGATTACTTCTTCCACATGGGTGCCTGTCCGTTGGCGTCATTCGGAACAGATTGTCCGCCAGGACCCTTTCCAAAGATTACCTGTAAATCCTTGACCATATCAAATATATATTCACCAGTACGGTGGCCAGGCTTCTTTCGGTTATCTGGCTCACCTTTGAAATGGTTGCCTGCCTTTCTTAAGATATGCTTGATTGGTAGAAATCGACGATGTCCCAGGTACACATTCTTCTTACATTTATCCGAATATATACTTTTAGTATCATCTAAATAGTGCGTGCATGCATTGTTTCCCTTGTTTGTGTGTCCTAAAAGGTTACTAAGAGTAGGCCAATCATTGATGGTTACAAACAGCTCGTAGGTCAATTTCCTTCTATGTGTGCGCATCCCACACATGTACACCTGGTTTTTTCCACAACTTTAGAAGTTCATCAACTAGTGGTCTTAGGTATACATCAATGTCGTTGCCGGGTTACATAGGGCCTTGGATGAGCATTGGCATCATAATGAACTTCCGCTTCATGCACAACCAAGGAGGAAGGTTGTAGATACATAGAGTCACGGGCCAGGTGCTGTGACTGGAGCTCTGCTCCCCAAAAGGATTCATTCCATCTGTACTAATCCCAAACCATAAGTTCCTTGTGTCAGCTGCAAAGTCCTCAAACTCCCTCTCGATTTTTTTTCTTCTGCGACCCATCAGCGGGTGCTCTCAACATCTCTTCTTTCTTACGTTCTTCTTTGTGCCATCGCAACAACTTGGCATGATCTTTGTTTGGAACAAACATTTCAACCGTGGTATTATAGGAGCATACCACATCACCTTGGCAGGAACCCTCTTCCAATGGCATTCACCCTCCACATCACCAGGGTCATCGTGAGGGATCTTATAGCGCAGTGCACCGCATACCGGGCACGCATGCAAATTCTCGTACTCCTCACCGCGGTAGAGGATGCAGTCATTAGGGCATGCATGTATCTTCTGCACCTCTAATCCTAGAGGGAAGACAACCTTCTTTGCTTCGTACGTACTTTCAGGCAATTCGTTATCCTTTGGAAGCATCTTCTTCATCATTATCAGCAATTCTTGAAATCCCTTGTTAGTTACACAATTCTTTGCCTTCCATTGCGGCAATTCCAGCATGGTACCTAGCTTTTTCTGGTCATCTTCACAATTTGGATACAATAATTTCTTTTGATCCTCTAACATGCGTTTCAACTTCAACCTGTCCTTGTCACTTTCGCAGTTTCTCTTTGCATCAGCAATGGCCCGACCCAAATCATCAGCGGGCACATCTGATGCCTCTTCTTCAGCTTCCCCCATTGATGCCTCTTCTTCAGCTTCCCCAATTGTTGTATCGGCGAAAGGATAGTTGTCATCATCCTCTTCTTCTTCATCGTCTTCCATTATAACCCCTCTTTCTCCGTGCTTGGTCCAATCGCTATAGCCGGACATGAAACCGAACTTCAGCAGGTGGTAGTGAAGGGTTTTTGAGGTAGGGTAATTCCATTCATTCTTAGAGTCACGACATGGACAACACATGAAACAGCCACATGAATAAAATCATGTAGGCCATTAAGAAACCCTGGACTTAGTCAGTCATCGTACATCCATTGTCGGCTAATGTTCACTACACAACATCGAAGTGACCAAATTAATACAACTTCATCATCCATTACAACCAAAGTAGAGCTAGAAGTGACCAAATGTTATTACTGCAAATAATAGATACTTATAGTTCATACATACATCTCATAAAACAACATAAAACTATCTAAAACATGTAAATGCAACAACAAATGCGATCATAATCGCAACTAAGGTAACAATTGAGCCAACGGCATAATGATACCAAGCCTCTTTATCAATGGCATATTTTCTAATATTTCTAAGCTTCAAGCACATTCGAGCCATCTTGTTCTTTTTATCATCAACGATATCGGCAACATGCAACTCCAATCCCATCTTCTCATCTTCAGTTCTTTTCAATTTTTCTCTCAAATGATCAATTTATTTTTCAGCTTGTGTTAATTTCTCGAGCAGAATTGCATAGTCGGTTGGAATTTTTGGTTCAACTACTTCCTATAGATAAAAACATCTACGTCAATTTGGTGGCATAATTAATCGTCATAGACATTAGATGATATGTGAAATAGTTATAAAAGATAACGACATACCACATCTGAATCATAGACTGGACGAGGGCCGACGTGGGCGGATACCATAACCATGACACTATAGAATAACTAACAATAATACAAGTAAGTAAATCGTACATGCAGCTATCTAAATCATACAAGTAATTTTTTTAACAAAAAAGTTTTAAGAAGAACAAGAGGCTCACCAAGGTGGCCGGTGCCGCGATGAGATGGTGTGGACGATTGACGGTGGTTAGGACGGAGATGGGAAGGCACGAAATAAACCACACCTACACATATGCAACCTAACAAGTTAATTTGAGCTCAAATTGCATATAAATCAAATAAACTCCCACATAATGATCACTCCTCCAAAGCCTAGCTAAAACCCAAAAATCACATATCTTTGAGCATACCACAAGCTAATCTAGCAATGAGAGATGAAGGGGCAAAGTTGCTAACCTTTGTGAACACTTGGATAGATGGGGTGCCTTTAAGTCTTGACAAATCCTTGGCAAAATGGAGGATGAGCTTCGAGCAAGAAGAAGAACAGGGGAGAAAACAGAGAAATGAGAGCCCCTTCGATCGGCTACGGACGAAGCATATATATAGGAAGTCTTTAGCACCGTTTGGTGACACCAACCAGTACTAAAGGTTGCCCTTTAGTACCAGTTGGTGTCAGCAACCGGTACTAAAGAGGCACACGGGGCCCAAGTCTGACCAAAAGCCTGCCACGCCCCCTTTAGTACCGGCTCGTGACACGAACCGGCACTAAAGATCCCTCACGAGCCGGTACTAAAGATCCCTCACGAGCCGGTACTAAAGGTCGCCCTGCTCCTAGTCGTTGGAGCCGGCACGAACCGGGACTAATACCATCTTTAGTACTGGCTCGTATCCAGACCGGGAATAATGCTTGGGACGAAAGGTCTGTTTTCTACTAGTGTCCGCCTCCCTGCTAAGGAGGCGCAATTCTGGAATTACCCCTTTGGCGTCGCCCCAGCCGACAGGCCGAGCGGCCGGGCCGACCCATTGGCTATCCTGCGCCCTGTGCGCTGCCTAAGCCTTTTTGGTAATTTCTTTAATTCTTTTTTTGGGCAATCAAAAATCCATATTAAATTCATATGAATCTGATCTAGTTGATTCAAATTTCTACATATTCCTAAAATCATTTCCTATCCAAATTTGTGCATTGCACATTTTTCCATAAATCATTTCTAATAGCTCAAATGTGAATTTCAATTTGAACCATATAGAACCCCACCATGCAAATTCCTAGGGAATTATTAGTAACTCCAAATGGAGAGATTCAAGTTCCTAGATGTATCTAAATCCATGCACTAAGTGGTGAGCATTTTTCCTTACACTTATTCTTCTATGTCAATTAGTGGGCCATTTATTCATATGTGACCCACTTTCAAAATCCACAGGAGTATCATGCCAATTCCAAATCCAGTGAAACCACTTCCCACATGTTCCTAAAAACATGCCCTATTTGATGAGTGTCTCCACTCATTTTTATAAAAATGTTTTCTGTGGACATCTTATAGGATCGTCATTTCCATCATTCCCACCACTCAACCCCCCCCCCCTTGACCCACATCCACCAAAACCTCCGTGGTTATTTTTCTCATGACTGGAGGAGTCCTAGAAAAATAAAACTCCTATTTATAGAGCACTTTTATTGTCTGCTTGATGTGTTGCTCATTACGGTTGTTTCCCGCAATAGTTGACGAAGTAGACGAAGTGCTCGGAGTGGACAAGAAGCGTGTGAAGACCTCGAAGACTTTGCTGAGCCAGGCAAGCAGCCCTTTGACCATGTTAAGAAACTTTTTATACATGTCATATATAATGTGTTGATTCAATGAAATGATCATGATGAGGTGCTCCCCCTTCGGTGGGTTGGTTTCGACTCTTTTACCATTGACACTTTCATCGTGCATGACCCTACCACCTTATGAGGGTTATGTGGGTGGGTGTATATAGGGTGCTAGTAGATGCTACGCAAGTGGGATCGGGATTATGCATGGTGATGGAAAGGAAAGAAATGATTTCAAAGACTTTGCGCAAACCCTGTCTGGTGACACTAATGCCCGAGGGAGATGTTGATGAGATGGGTGAGCACTTGAGAAAGAAGTGGTGTGCTAGGACAAGTGAGTGTTGTGGTTTTCGAAAAATGGATTGGTGTAAGTTGCAACCGTTACTCCAACCTTACATGCGCAACCATGATACCCCTTGTGGGACGGGGCTTTGTTGATTACTATGGTTGGTACTAGCAAGGAGCCCGCATTACTAGTGGCAAGAGTGAAATGGTCACTCTTGAGACAGGGTCGTCCCAGAGTGGAAGGTCATGCGCTGTCTTTACAGGCACCAGGCACGCCGTTGTGTGCCCTCATGGATGATACGAGTAATGTATATCATCGGGGATGGCACCAACGAGTGGACTCTTTTTTTAGTATCACCATGGGAAACGCATTGTTCGGGTGCTTACCTTGGGTACGTTATGTATCGCGAGTCGTGGATGAGACAGAAGTTCCCCGAGTCTCATGGGTAAAGTGTGCAACCTCTGCAGAGTGTAAAACTATTCGGATAGTCGTGTCCATGGTCAAGGATAGTTCGATGACCGCTCTTGTGCTACGTCCAAGTGTTTTCACAAATGGCGTGTGAGTGTGATGGAGACAAAGATGGTACGTAAGCTACGTCTGATGACTTAGCACGGGAAGTGATCTAAGTCCGATGACTTAGCATGATGAATGAGCAGGAGGTGTTCAGCCCCAACTCACGATGAGATCTGTATCTTGTTCATATGGATATCTATTTTTGATGCATCCTTACTCGTTAGTTGATCATGTCATTGCATTTAAAATTGGCTTTCCGCAAATTACCTATTAGTGCTATATCATGCCTTGTTATTACCTTGTTCCAAACATGGGTTGCTTGCGAGTACATTCAAAGTACTCATTGGCTTGCCACTGGTTATTTTATTGGCCATGCACGAAAGATCAAGTTATGATGAAGATTACCTTGGTGATAGACATCAGAGCTAGGACGCTTCCCAGCCAGAATGCATGTAGGGTTAAGGCAGATGACATGGGTTCACGCTATTGTTGAATATTTACGCTGCAATCATCTGAAGACTTGGCCATGAAGGCCATATTTGAGTAAACCGGTATGTAATGGATGTAAGACTCTTGTTATTCAGTTTTTGTGTGTTTAGTGAGCATTGATCTCTAGGATCACTGTGCACGTACATTCGGTGATCACGACTTATGAGTCGGGGTCCCCACACCGACGAGGCGGACGAGACCTTCCGCGGACTCAAGAAGGCTCTCACCCGTGCGTCCATCCTGGCTGTGACGGCTAAGAAGGAACCTTTGATCGCCTACATCGCGGCAACCACTCACGTCATCAACGTTGTCTTGGTGGTCGAGCGGCTGGAAGAGGGCAAATCCCTGCCGGTCCAGTGCCTCATCTACTACCTCAGCGAGGTCCTCTCCGCATCTAAGCAGAACTACCCGCACTACCAGAAGATGTGCTATGACATATACTTCTCCGCCAAGAAGGTCAAGTAGTACTTCGAGAAGCACAACATCACCGTGGTGAGCACGGCCCTGCTCGGCGAGATCCTGAGCGGCTGAGACTTCACTGGCCAGTTCGCCAAATGGGTCATTGCCCTCACCGACCACGAGATCCGGTGCGAACCTCGTACTGACATCAAGTCACATGCATTGGCCGACTTCCTCGTCAATTGCGCGGAGACCGAATTCATGTTGCCTTCCCTAGACTACACGCATTGGCACATGCATTTCGATGGCTCAAAAATGAGGACCGGCATGGGTGACGACATACTCCTCTCCTCCCCGAAAGGAGACCATGTCATGTATGCCCTCCAGATCCACATGGCTCAGCATGCGCGCGCGGCAGAGATCCGCAATGGTGCCCTCGGTGACCACGGATCAAGCCGAGCTTCCTCCGCGCCCTTCAGCCATTGCAACGGCGGGGCAGCGTACTAGCACGGTCACGTGTGAGAGGAGCAACGATGCGTGAGGAGGCGAGGAAGATGAAGAGAAGAGGCAGCAAGGGGGCAAGTGGGGTGTGGTTATCTCCGCCCTCTGCCATTCCTCCCCTTTTAAATGGGGAGGCCATGACCGGGGGACATGGGGATTAACTGTGCCCACTCCCCTGGAATCCACGCACGCGTGGGCGGCCCGGGCCGTAACCGCCGCTTTGGGCGCAGAAGATCCTTGCCTGCGCCCTGAGGCCTACTGGGCTGCACCCGAGGCCTAGCAAACTAGGCCCAGGGCGACGTCCCATCTGCCCGTGTGCGTAGGTTCTGCAACATCATTACCCGCCGCGTAGCGCGCGGCGGGCCGGCCCGGGTCTCGGGGCATCGTGCCGGAACCCGAGGCGTCGGGTTCGATTGCCGACCCGGCAAGCCTTTCGACTTCACGCCAGAGGCAGGCGCCGCTAGGGGGAAGCAGCCAGCTCCCCTCCATCTGATGGACACGGCCCCCCGCCAGCTTCGGGGACTACTGAAGGGGTTATTGCCCCTGGGTAGGCCAAAGCAATGGGGTTCTTCTCCCCGCTTCGAAGAAAAAGTACGCGACCGGCTAGAGCACAACTGGCAGGTGCGATCGCCGGCCGGCTTGGGAATGGCTGAACAATGTGCCGGCTCGGCCCCTGGGCGGCTGGGTGCGACTGGCTGCCCTCGGATCGCCTCCTTCGTTGACCCCAGGGCGGACAAGCAACGTCCCGTCCCTCTATGTGCGGGTACAGCGTCATGAGGTGACTGCCACGATGGGCGTCATTGTAGCCACAATGGTCCCTGACGTGCGGGTGTGCATGGCTACAGTTCGGCCGTCCAGGCCGCTGACCTTGGTGACCGCGACCAGGCAAGGAAACAGTGCCGGCACGCCCCCACCCACTCGATTACCTGCCTCGGCATGGCTACAGTGCAGCCGGCCATACCGAAGACTTTGGCTGGCTGGCACTAGACGATGCCACCCGAGCGGCCCATGCCGTCGCAGGTGGGCGGGGCCAATCACGGAGCCGGCTAGTTGGCCCCAACGGGCGACGGGACAGCGCAGCCGGTGGACCCTATTGGCAACAAGACGGCTCGAGGGGAGGGACCCCCCGGTCAGCTAGAAAGGCTGCCAGCCGGGTCCTCCCACTTCTGTAACTTAGGAATATTGTAAGCCGGGGGGTTGGCCTATAAAACCCCGTGAGCCCCCCATGCAACAGGGATAACAAGTCTCACACACACGCCAACGGGATACTTCCCACACACCTTCACACTTCATACCAGAGGAAGGCGAGCCGGCTGCTCCCTCTTCCTCCCCTAGACACAACTCTAGGAGCAACCTTGTAAGCATACCCATCCGTCAAACTAGACCAAGCAGGACTAGGGGTATTACCTCCCACAGAGGGCCCTGAACCTGGGCACATCGTATGTCACGTCCGCTTGTACCAAATCTCGCTCCTGGAGCACGTCGGCATCCTCTGGCCCCAACCACCTACGATAAGCCTGCCCATGGCTTCTGTCGTGAGAAAACGACGGCACCCTTCCACCTATACAAGGAGGGGTAAGGCACCCCATGAGGGACAAGTTAAGACAGATACAAGTCATTAGAGATAGATAGATTAGATGCTCTCGAGATTAGAGGTAGCAAGACAACGCCCTTGTAACCGAGAGATCTTCCTCATCATCAATACAAGACAAGCAGCACGGAGGCTTTTACCTCCATCAGAGGGGCCAAACCTAGGGAAACTCACTTCTCTCCATTCCTACCAACCCCTCTCAAGCCGCCACATAGTTGCGATGGCCTCACACGTAAGTCCGCTAACCCAGACATCTTGCCGTGACGAATCCACGACAATTGGCGCCCACATTGGGGCCGCACACGGTGATGTTATGTTCTTTAAGGGATCTCTTTAGGGATCCAGAAAATCATGATGAGTCGGATAAAGAAGAGCCTGCATGGATCAATCACGCAGGATAACCCGGCATGATACAAAATTGGACGAAATTGACAAAATTCATTGGTCGGATTGCGTCGAATGCATCGTTATCACCACAACTCGAAGGCGTGTTTGTGAAAAATGATTGTACACTGCACAGTGGCACGACACCAAGGTTACCAAAAGTTTTGTCCATCAAAAGCAGGGGTCCCTGCATGCATCAAGTCCAAATGAGGAGACTATCAGGTGACTGATTCGAGATTCAAAGGAAGGAAAAAAGGGAGGAAAACTGCCGTGACCAGAAGGTAGAAACGGATAAAGATTCACAAGTGGGCCTCGTCCTGCAAGCAGACTCGTACTCCACTGGCTAGGGGCTCGCTCCGGTCATCGCACCCACCCCCGCAAGCCGGCTCGCCCCGTGTGCTAACTCCCTTGTCCAACACCCCACAGGCTGGCTCACCCAGCATGCTCACGTCGGCGTCCAAGGCCCCCAAGCCACCTCGCTTCAATTGGCTGCCGCTCTCCTTCCCTCACCTCGACCGGTCGCCTCTGCCGCAATTGCCTCACCTTGCCGTTCCCAGACTCAGTCTCCGCCTCGCCTTTGGCCGGCCGGCGCACTTGATGCTAAGACCCGCCGCTAGCTCCGCCTCGCCTCTACACCTGCCGGCTGCTGCTAAGCCACCACTGGCTCCGCTTCGTCGTACTGTCACACCCTATGATTTTCCTCATGACTAAGTTATCATGACTCAAATTAGGGCCAACTAAAACTTTTTCTGTGCTTGTGATGCTTGACTTGATTGTTGATTTCTTGTTTGATTTCATGTGCTCTACATTCATCAAACTCTCTCCTACTCTCAAAACTCTTTTCCTTCACCTAGAACTCTTGTCCAATGATCATGCCATGTGTATAGGACTTAAAACTATTTTTATCAAAAGGAATTTATTAAAATTAGGATTTAAAACCCCCCTGATTTGAGGTTTGTACTACAATCCTCAAATTGGGTGGATACCTTTTCCCCAAATGCTTATTTGGAACCTACTATATATATATAACTTCCCAAAACCACAAAATATTATTTTAAAAGATTGTTTTCATATTTTATTTAAAGGCTTTTTCTTAAGACTACAAATGGTCTTTTCTAGGGAAAAATTATTTAAATGCTTTAAAAATATTTGAGAAAATTTAGGAAAACTCAGTGGACATATATTATCCATATATAAGAGTTTAAGCACATGGTCATGTTCAAAATGTTGGACAAAACCCTTCAAAACCCTATCTACCCATCTCAAGGATTTGAAATATTTCTATAAGAAATATTCTCACAAAAATCCAGGGAAATTCTAGAATCTCACATATAATATATGAGTTCATCTTGCCAAGTTTCATCTCAGTACCACTTGTTTTGATTCACCAAAATATCCTAAAACCATTCCTGTCCAGAGCCAATTTTGATCAACTTTACATTGTGACGTTTCTCCCCTTGACCCCAAACTTTGTGGACATCCTCTAATCACCAAATAATGATGCTACACTAAGTGGTGCATCAAGGGTAAAATTTTAGCATAACTAGATCTACAGAAACCTGGTTCTGTTAGCTTCTAGGGTTCACAAAGTTCCCATTATCAACTTTCTTCATTTGAGCTAAAAACTTGTGATCAGGACCAAATGGACTTACCATTTACCCCTAGTAAATCTCATGGTCATAGGATTCCCATGCCTAGCCCAATAACATCACAAACACCTTGTTCCATAGACTAGTGGACAAGCAAAGTTGACCCAAAAAGATTCCCCTTGCCCCCAACTTTTTACGACAGCATATTATAACCCTCTTCTACCTCCAGTAACTTTGCCATGGCCTCTGGTCCATTATTTATGGGGTAACTCCCTCATTCTCCCTCTCTTTTACCATGGCAAGACCTCTTATTTCCCCTCTCCCATTATTCTGTTCCTAAAAATGCCCCCAAACCTTTCTAAAGGATCCTATGCATAAATCAATATATGGCATGCTCATGTGGAAAATATGAGAAAACCATCAGAATCTAGTTTATGGCAGTAAGCGTAGCTTTGTACTACAAGAACCTTGCCCTCTCATCTCCATGATCTGAAAATTGGTGTGCATGTACTCCCTCCATAGCTAGGGCTACTAGACAAGGTTTTATCCATAGATCCCTGCAGTAACTCCTAAGAGATCAACCCCAAGTTTGCTGCTTCAAACTTACCCTCTGTGGAAAACCCCTCTAACCAGATCCATTTACCATGAGATTTTACCACCACTCTTCTACATGCATGCCTATCATGCTAGATATAGTTACCCGACTAGAAGCTCTCTTTAGACATGAGTTGGCGTGGTGCCCATGCTACTTGCACGGAGCAACGACGCTCTGCCAACAAACGTTGTCCTGTAGCTCGCAGCAATCTTCGGCAGGGCATCTCCGCGCGCCTAGGACCTCCCGTCGACCTCCCGCACTGCTCCCCGACACTTGCAAGGCTCCAAGGAGGCTCTGTGACGTGTGCTCGCCACGCCCGAGGTGCATCCGAGGACGCCCGAGCTTCCCCTTTGTGGCCCTCCTCCATATGCCTTGCCCCGAGCTCCTGCTGGACGCCAGGCACACTCTATCCCTCTCCCTAACCTCCCCGGGCTCCCCTCTCTCCCTCCCGTGGACATCTCCTGCTCCCATGCCTGCCATGTCCGCCACGGCCGTCGCTCGGGTTCAAGCTCCTCTCACCTCCTTCTTTCCGGTGGAACCGCACTCGAGCCCCCACACCGTCACACTACTCCCCCTACAATCCCTATTCTTCCCCGGTGGCCGGAGCACCGCCGTCATGGCCACCCCCACTTGCGTCCACTGCCGTCGAGTCTCTGTTCTCCCCAGCGCTCCCCGGCGGCCGGTGGCTAGCTAGGCAGGTGCGCCTTGCCCCCCTAAGCTCGTCCCCCACCAGAGCCTCACCGGGGAAGGTCCGTCGGTCCGGCAATCGCCGGATGGAGCCACTTCTCCCCCTCTACCAAGCACGGGCCGAGGGAAGAAGAAGAAGGCCCGTCAACCACCGGCCCCACCTGTCGGTGGGACAGCTAGTCCGACGGGTGGGCCGCGCCCTTAAGTGGAAACGAGAACCACTCGGGGCTGCCTTCCCCCGGGAAAGGCGTATTTCCCAGGGGCGCCTTTGATGTGGTCTCTCCCCCGCTAGGCCAAGCCACTAGGCCGGCCCAATTGCTATACTGCATGCGCGGGCACAATTTAGCCCCATTCTTCGGTAACCCCTTTTGCCCTTCTTTATCTTTTCCCAGGAAGTTCAAAAACAGCTATTAAAATCATTATAGCTCCAAATTCAGTGGTTCAAAATCCTAGATATTCCTAAAATCATTTCCTATCCAAATATGTGCATTGCACAATTTTCCATAAATCTTCTTTGATAGTTCAAATTGAAATTTGGATTTGAACCATATGGAACCCCACTTTGTAAATTCATAGGGAATTATTAGTAACTCCCAATGGGGTGATTCAGGTTCCTATCAATGTCTAAATTCATGCCCTAATTAGGGAACATTTTTCCTGGTACCTCTGTGCCAACCAAATAGTTGAGCTATTTATTCAGGTATAACCCACTTTGAAAATCCCTAGGATATTCTTAGCAACTCCAAAACTAGTAAAACCACTTCCTAAATGTTTCTAAAATCATGCCCTATTTTATGAGTGCCTCCACTCATTTTTATGAAAAAATTATCTGTTAAAATATTTCGTGGCGCTGTGCGAGGGGTACCTTGCCATTCGCCCCTTCCTCGAGGTCTTCAATGCCCTCTTCTATCTCATGTCTTTGAAGAGCGATGCGTGCGGGCGCAAGGTGGTGTGCTGCCGCGACATCGCTCGTTTTCCCTCTCTCTCTCTGATCGAGTCCGTCAAGGGGTGGCACCAATCATTCTTCTACGTGAAGAACGTTGACCCGAGGATGGATTACATCCGGTTGCCGCCGTTCCAGGACCGGCAGTCCTCCCAGCAGAACTGGTAGGGACCTGCCCCGCACGACGTGGCCTTGGACGAGCTCGCCCGGCTCTCGTAGCTGAAGAGCGCCGAGGGGATTGTTGCCGCTGACCTGGTGGCGGCCTTTGTCTCGCGCTAGGTGTCACCCCTCCAGATGAGGCCACATGGGATATGTGGAGTGTCTGGCCGGCACGACCTCTGCCGGCAGTCCCTCGTCGAGCTGACGCCAGCTCAGGTGGCGAAGCAGGTGAACACCCTCACGATGTTCAAGCCGAAGCCCGCCTCGTGGTCCTTCGGCATGGAGCCGTACAACCGCATCAACCAGCCTCCTCTGGTGAGTTTTTTCGTCGAGGCGGTTCTTTCTTGATTGGTATTCCCTAGCCGGCAGCTGGCTGGAGAACTTACTTTGAAGTGCTGACCGCAGCTGCTGGTGCGACAGAACACGCCGGACGGCCCGCACTCGCAGATCTTCGAGGCGGAGCGTGAGGACTCCAACTCTTGAGACTTCCATACGGGAGGCCCCCTGGAGGAAGGAGTGGACTCCTCGGGGGGGGGGACCAGCCGGCGGATCGACGAGGCAGCGCTCGTGGTGGGGCCAAAGGGTCCGGCGCATCCGGGGAACCCAGCGAAGCGGGTGAGTTCCCTCTTGCCCCCTCCATCCGAGACTGGATAGACGACGACGATGATGATGAAGATTTGATGATTCTAGATGGACCTCCTCCTGCGGCGTGCCAGGACCAGAGGAGTGAGGAGCGATCGGCTCGAGGCCTGGCGACCAAAGCGGACGGCTGAGGGAAGAGGCCGGCTCATGGGGGGCCGGTGGCCTCGCCGCCCGTCCCAAAGCGGGAGAAGGTGGCCACGCGGAAGCCGCTGCCACGCGCCAAGTGGGCCCTGCCCCTTGTCATTGCGTAAGTTCTTTCATCCTCGTGCTTGTTTTCTTTGTTGTTGTTGCCTTGCGATCTGGTGGATGACTCGCCCTTGGGCATTGCAGTGACCCGATCGAGCTCCATGAGGAGGAGGCGGTGGGGGAGCATACGGACGTCGCCGGCCTGCTGGCCCACGAACAGGCGGCCACCCAATGGGAGGAGAAAAGGAGGCTCGCGAAGCTGTGAGCCTCTTGGTACGGGACGCGGGGAGGGGCCGCGCACTCCGGGACCTCAAGCGGCCGATGGCGAAATGGGTCGACGTAGCCTCCACACGCCTCGGACTCCGTAGCGGAGTCCACTCGCATGTCGAGGCCCTCGTTGAGCGAGCCGTGAGGGGAGGCTATGGACCCGCCCGCGCTTCCGCCCACATAGGAGGCGGTCCTGGCGAGCGAGGCAGCGATGACACCGGCTCCCGAGGCGACCCGACCTAAGGTGCCGGAGACGACTCCGCCTGCAGCCAAACCGGTCCGGGTCGAGACGCCGGAGGTGCCAGCAGCCCTGGAGGCGACACCGAAGGTGCTGCCGGAGGCGGTAGCCATGGAGGTGGAGGTGCCCTCCGACACGACCGGGCGGGGGGGCGGCAGGAGGTGACTCCCGGCCCCTTGCTGTCGTCAACCCACCCCTGGCGTTGGAGTCACGGTGAGTCCGGGTGGCAGCGGTGCCAGGGCCCGGAGGGTCATGCAGTCGATGCAGGAGGTCTCCCGGGACCGGGACGTGCTGGCGAGCGTGCCGGCCTTGCCGGCTCCCATGGGAGGTGGCCCGGTCCCCTCCCTCGTGGATCTGGGGAGCGTCCTGGAACGGTGTCAGCAAGAGCTGGCCCGGTTTGCGCAGGCGGCGGACGCCGCCCTTCAGCGCACAGAGGTAAGCAGACAACTTTCCTTGAGTTTTTAGTGGGGCGCGCAAGCGCACCCACTGGGTATAGCCCCCGAGATGCGGGTCGGCTGACGGCTAACGGCCAGCCGGGCCGGATCTCCTTTGAGCACTTCTCGATCTCTTGCTTCTTTTTCTTGTGATAGGAGGACACCTCCCAGCGGCAGAAGCTCTTTGCGGAGGCGGTCTCCATCCACGACCGTGGTAAATATGACTTCTACCACCTGGAGGAGGAGCTGGCACGCGTGCGAGGTGGGTTGCGTTTTGTAGGAGAGGCAGATAGCCCCCGGGAGTCGGCTGGTGTGGGATGTGTCTTGAAGGGCGAGTTGGCCGCCCTTCAGGGGGAGAAGGCCAGGCTCGTCGCTGAATGGGACCGGCAGACACGAGACATCTAGGCGGCCACGTAGGAGGCGGACCGGCTGGCCCCACTACCGGTCGATGGACAGGCGGCCCGGGACAGGCGCAAGGCCAAGGCAGCAAAGGAGGTGGTGGCCCGGGAGGCGGCCATGAAGGAGGTGGCTGATGCCACCCTGAGGACTGCCACCCTTCAAGACGAGGTGACCCGCCTCGAATAGACGCTCGAGGAGGTCAAGGGCTCCCTCGCCTCCTCTCTCCTTCCTCAACCGGTTGCACTTTTCTTCGTCGTTTCTCGCGTCTTCATCTTGCTTTTTCTGTTCCTCTCTTCTTCTTTCTTCCAGCGCGTTTCCCAGATACTCATCGTCGCGCTGCGCGCGCCGTTGAGAAGCACCGGGAACACCTTCAGGGGTACGGTCGCTCCATCGAGGAGCATGCTGCATGGGACATGGACGATATTGGGATCGCCGTAGAGATGCGGATGACCGGCTGAAGACTACCGGCAAGGAGGTCATCGCCGTGTTGTGGCCGGGCTGCAGAGGAGCTCCGATGCAGGGCATGGCATAGTTGCTTGAGCACACCGTCCCCTGTCTCGAGGCTTGGAAGGCATCGGCTGCCCGAGGCGGGGCGCAGATGGCGCTCCGGTTCGTTACTTCTTGGTACCGGCGGGGTAGACCTGGGCCGGCTGGCGACCATGCGGGATGTGCCGGCCGTGGAGCGGGAGGTCCGCGAGCCGGCCCTCGTCCAGCGGGCCAATGAGCTCGCATCGTACGTTGACGCGGATGAGTTCCTGCCGCCCCTTGGCGAGGACGATGAGCCGCTGCCGGAGGACTCCATTGGCATCCCTCAGGGCCCGGACGACGCCGAAGTCACCGACGAGAGCACCGACTCAAGTCGCGAGACGGCTGAGACCGAGGAGCCCTCCTCGAAGGACAAGGGTGCCGACCCGAAGGCCGCGACCACCTTCGGGGCGAGGACCGAGCCGCCCCGCGACGAGCTGGCTGAGGGCACGCTGGCTGGCGACGCGCCGACGGCTTGAGCCACCGGGCATCATTTTTATCTTTGTTCCTGCATGTAAGACTTGATTCCAGCCTCTGGGGTGTTCCGAGTAATGAACTGAATGCTGGCCATGGGCCATTTTATCAATAATGTTTATGTCGTGAGTATCCATGTTTTGCCCTATCCTTATCCCTTTCTCGCCCGCCTTGATTCTTTCCATTTCTATACCTTTTCCCCTTTGGCTTCGTCCCCGCCAGCCTGACAGCCGAGAGCCGGTCTGCAGCTGGGCCGGGGCGTCCGCCTCGAGGGACCGTTCCGAAACATAGGAATCGCGGGTTTTTTTTCGGCATCAGTAGAGCAACAGAGACGCGACAAGGGTCCGGCTAGGCCCAGAAGAGCCCCCCCACCGTTTTAAGCTTTCGTGTGAGCCAGACCTTGCTGCCCTGAGGCCCCATCAGCTGGACAGCCGGGAGCCGGTCTGTTGCTGGTAAGGGTGGGGAAGTTTGGCTAGACCACATTGATTATCCATTTTTCGGAGAGGTATTTCTAGGTCCAGCCGGCTAGCCCCCGGGACCGGAGCCGGACCGGGGAGCTAGTGAGTGAGGAACACTTTGAGAGAAATGTAACGGGGCGCGCCCCAAGAGCCGGCTTGGGGCGCCCATTGCATTCATATGCCCAAAAGGACGGGGGTACTACATACATTGATTCGGTTTAGCAGTAAAACGAGCAGAGGAGCACCACGTTCCATGGGCGCTCCGTCTCTTCACCGGAAGCGTCTCTTCTGCGCTTCTGCTGCTTCTGGGCGTCTATCAGGTAGTATAGGTTGTTGTGTAGCGCCTTGCTGATGATGAATGGGCCTTCCCATGGGGAGGACGGCTTGTGCTTCCCGGCAGTTCACTGGATCCGCCTGAGGACCAGATCCCCCTCGCAGAACGAGAGCGGCCCGATCTGCTTGCTGTGGTAGTGCTGGAGCTTCTGCCGGTAGATCGCCGTCCGGCCCAAGGCCAGTTTGCGAGCTTCCCTGAGTATATCCCAGTCTTCTCTTGCCTCCTTGGCGTCCTTTTCCGTGTATAGGGCGAGCCGAGGCGAATCAAACTCGACGTCGATAGGGATGATCACCTCGGACCCGTAGACAAGGAAAAATGGAGTAAGGCCGGTTGCCAGTTCGGCATGGTCCTAAGACTCCAAAGGACGGTCGGTAGCTCGTCGATCCAGCAGCCGGCCGACCTCACCAGCGGTGTCATGAGCCGCAGCTTGATGCTGGATAGGATGAGGCCGTTTGCCCTCTCGACCTGGCTGTTTGACTGTGGATGAGCGACGGAGGCCAGGTCGAGCCGGATCCCTTACTTGGAGCAGAAACGTGCGAGCGCGCCCTTGGCGAAGTTGGTGCCGTTGTCGGTAATGATGCTGTGGGGAACGCCGTAGCATACCGTGATGTCATCGATGAACCGGACGGCCGTGGGGCCGTCTAGGTTCCTAATTGGTCACGCCTCGATCCACTTGGTGAACTTGTCAATGGCCACGAGCAAGTGCGTCATGCCACCTCGAGCGGTCTTGAATGGACCCACCATGTCTAGCCCCCAGACGGTAAAAGGCCACAAGAGGGGATGGTTTGGAGGGCCGTCGCCGGCAGGTGGCTTTGCGTGCTAAAGTGTTGGCAGCCCTCGCACTCATCGACCAACTTCTTGGCCGCCTCAAGAGCCCTGGGCCAGTAGATGCCGTGGTGGAAAGCCTTGGCCACCACAGTCCGGGAGGCGGCATGATGCCGGCACTCGCCCTGGTAAATGTCGAGGAGGATCTCCAGGCCCTTTTCTGGCTCGACGCGTCGCTGAAACACGCTGGTGGTACTGCGTTGGACGAGCTCGTTCTTGATGATGATGTAAGCCGAGGCTCGGCACTGGATTTGCCTAGCCAGAGCCTTGTCTGGAGGCAGCTCGCCTCGCAGAAGAAACGCCAAGATGGATTGGGCCCATGAAGGGGCCGTGACGGCAGTCGGCCCGGGAGACCTCGGGCCTTGTTTATCAGCCCCTGGGGCCGGGCCGCCAGCCCCCGGGACCAGCTCGGGAGCCCTTGTGGCTGGTTGGTCAACGATCATCATGATGGCCGTGTCGCCGGGGCTGGCGGCCTCGGGCGCCGCCGCCTCGACCGGGGCCGGCTGGACGGCCGACGGTTCGAGAGCCGGTGCCGAAGTTGTAGGGGAGGCGGCCAGAGCCGTTGATGGGCCGGCGGCGCCTGCCGGCATGAAGATTGACTCCGATTCTGGGGACGGTTTCATCGATGGCTTGAGCAGCCACTCGAGGGAGTTGCCGGCTGGGATGGCCTGCCGGGTGGAGCCGATCTTTGCCAGCGCATCCGCCGCCTCGTTGTCCGCTCGGGGGACATGATGAAACTCACAGCCCTCGAAGGAGCCGGTGAGATGTTGTATGAGGAAGCGGTCGCTGGCCATGTTGGCATCCCTGGCGTCCCATTCGCTAGAGACCTGCTGGACCACGAGGTCAGAGTCGCCGAAGCAGAGCATGTGCCTGACGCCGATCTCCTTGGCGAGCCGGAGGCCATAGACGATGGCCTCATATTCCGCCATGTTGTTGGAAGCGGCGAAGTGGATCTGGAGGGCTTACTTGAGCTGATCACATTTCGGGGAGGAGAGGACTATGCCGGCACCCAGGCCGGTCCTCATTTTTGAGCCGCCGAAGTGCATGCGCCAATGCGTGGAGTCTGGGGGAGGCAGAACGAACTCCGTCTCCGCCCAGTCGACGAGGAAATCCGCCAAAGCCTGTGACTTGATGGCGGTTCTTGGCTCATAGCAGATCTCGTAATCGGCAAGGGCGATCACCCACTCTGCAATCCGACCGGTGCAGTCCCAGCCACTCATGATCTCGGCAAGCGGGGCCATGCTCACCACGGTAATGGTATGCTCTTGGAAGTATTGCTTGACCTTCTTGGCGGTGAAATATATGTCGTCACACATCTTTTGGTAGTGGGGGTAGTTTTGCTTGGACGCGGAGAGGACCTCGCTGAGGTAGTAGACGGGCCGTTGGACCTGTAGGGACTTGCCCTCTTCCGGCTGCTCGACCACCAGGACGACGCTGATGACGCGGGTGGTTGCAGTGTTGTAGGCGAGCTGCAGTTCCTTCTCAGCCGGCGCGGCCAGGATGGGTGCGCGAGTGAGAGCCTTCTTAGGGCCGCGGAAGGCCTCGTCCGCCTCATCAGGCTAGTCGAAGATGCCTGACCTCTTGGTTTGACCCGACTCGATTAGAGCCATTTTGCAAAGGAGATCGGAGAGGGGTAGAGCCTTCTCTCCCAGCCGGCTGATGAACCGACTGAGTGAGGCAAGGCAGCCGGTGAACTTCTGGACGTCACGGAGCCGGATCGGCTTCGGCATGCGTTTGATCACGCGGATCTGGTAGCGACCCGACCTGAAAGGTCGAATCTTCGGTGTTTTCGTACCATCCCAAGATCATGCTGGTACACACACGGTACATCAATGTATATATCAAAGTTAAATCACACGGCTTTATAAATCGTAAATCTCATATCGAGTCCTTTATTACAATAAGAATGACAATAAAGTGGCTGAAGGCCAACTCATGAGAATAACTAATCTTGCGGAAGCTTCAAGGTAGTTGAGTCCATCTAACTCCAAGGACATCTCACCGAGCGTAGAGCGTATCCTCACTCCTGGTCGGAAAAGTACTCTACAACATGATATGTTGCAGCCTTATAGGTCAACATATTGAATATGCCGGCAATGTCACAAAAGAGGGGGTGTAAAGTAATCGTCTATTCTATATGCATATATGGCAGGTGGGGTAGTAAGTTTTGCATAAAGCCAAATTTTTCCTGCAGCAAGAGAGGGCAAAAGAATAATTACTACAATGTTGGTTGATTAATGAGATGGTTCCACCAACCAATTGTCATACCCAAGTTGTCATTAAAATTCCCACATCAATATACTTAATTGTGTTGAGAGTTCCAGATAGTTTTAGTTCCTTTGGCTCAAGCTGTCCATGACCGTGGACACGGCTAATCGATTAGGTTTGGGTACTCTGTAGAGTTTTGCACACGTTCCCCACAAGATTTGATCGCCTATGTTGGATTTCTTGCACTTCAGGGTGTTTGAGAAACGGATGACCAAAACATGGTCTTCCAAAGGGTTTCCCCGAGACTCTGTGGGTGCCCATCCTTTCCTACCGTTCTTCTACATCTCGTAGCATTGCCTATCTAGGGTCACCACGATATCCAACCAAGGCAGAGCCCATAATGGCTTGTGGCTGTGCAGGTAAGCCTTGGGTCTCGAAGCATCCATCCATCTCTTTGTGCCTGGGTGGACCTTTCCGCATGAATACTGGCACTTTTCCAGCAACATCTAGGCTAACCACTGGTTTCTCCAGGGCGCCGTTCAACCATCATCCACCCATAGGTATGTTGAAAGCTCGAAGTCTTGAAGTCTTGTTTATCTTATAGGTCTTGAAATTATTATCTCACAACTCTCATGAATCACACAACCAACCCCGTCTACTAATAGCATAGCAAAATTAAATCAACGTTTCCCGGGGCCATTGTGTCAAAGGTTGAGGGGTGCCTACCACATGATACTACTTCAAGTAACCAAGTTTCCAAATTATCTACTTTGCATGCAATTGGGGAAATGGTAGAATTAATGCAACAAAACATAGGTATACATGGTCAAAGTGACTTGCCTTGCTGACGATCCTCGTACTCAAGTGACTCTAGATAACAAGCTTCACACTCCGAATGATCTAACGAATCAAACAAAGCACACAATAAGTACAATCACAATATAATTCCCACAACAGCAAGGTAAACAATACTTCATCAAACAAAAAGCACAATCGAAAAGAGGGGTCACTCAAAAAAGAAGACTCTAAAATTTTTAGTGTCAAAATCCTACTAAGGCATAACATGACAAAATTTGTTTTGAACAACTAGCCATTTAGATAACAAAAAAATACAATTTTTTTATTAGAAAACAGAAGGTATTTCATTATAGAAATTCTTTGTAAAATAGTTATTACAAAACATTTTTCTAACCAATATAAATGGTGAAACAATTTTTTTACCTATTTAAACTAGAGCACAAAACAATTAAAATATTTTATTTTATGAAAATCAATTCATCTAATGTTTAATAATAAAGCTAGATAAACTACTTTGAAAAGTTGAACTAAAGCAAAATTAAAGTAAATTTACAATAAAAAAAATTCAATTTAGTGTTATGTAGAAACCAAACAGAATCTGTTTTTACTAAAATCCTAGTCTAAAATATTCAAAAAAATTCAAATAGTGCTGGATGATAGTCCTAACTAATACAAAACAGTAGCAAAAAGAATCACTCAAAAATAAATTTTTAAACTCATGTTATTCAAGTTTTAGTGATTTGCTCAGTTTTATCAAAATTCAAATTTAGAAGTTCAAATTTGAAATCTAAGCATACAAACATAAACTACAACAAATTTTTGACATGTTGCAAAAAGAATCAATCAAAAACTCTAAATATTTTAAAAGATATAATAAAAACAAGAACAGAATACATTCTGTTTTCTAACGGACATGGTCTACGTGGCATGCTGTGATTGGTTGAGAGAGTGTGCGTGCGGGAGCTAGCGAGCGGACGACCAAAACTTAATGCGTACCGATTCGTTTCATAAAACCTCTAATCTAGCGCGTTGGATCTAGATCGAACGACCCAGGGGGGTGCGGTGGCTTATAACGGTGGGGGTCGAGGTTCCGGCGAGGTCGACGGCGGCCGCACGTCGGAGGTGGTCGGAGGGGACGGTGCGGTGGTCGGGGGCGGTGTCTGAAGTGCTCAGGCGACGGCGGCGAAGCTCCGGCGTCGATTGCTGGCGTTGGCCGGGGCTGGGGACGACGGAGGCGACGGCCTCGTGCTCGGGGAGATTCGGTTGACGTCCGAACTCCGGCGAGGTCGTGCGGTAGCGTTCTGGTGAGGGTAGAGGGGGTTTCGGGGTGGAACGGAGAGCGGAGGGACGGGGGCTTCTTATAGGGGTGGTGCGGTGGTCGGGGAGGGAGAGAGGAGCGAGATCTGTGGGGAGAGATCGCCGGCGACGTCGGAGGTGCGATGAAGGAGACGAGTGCGCTGATGTCTCAGTCGGACGGTGGGTCCCATGCGTCAGTGAGGGTGGGACGCGGGATCTGCGCGTCGGTGGCCGACCCGGAGTGATTTTGGGTCTTAAAGGCTGTGGGCCGGCCCGTTTCTTTTTTAATTCATTTCCTTTTTATTTACAGAGCGTTTAAAACATCTTTAATGCATTCAAATCATTTCCAAACATACAAAATGTATATATCAAAATGATCAGGGGATTAAATGCTATTTAATGAACATTTTTCCTCTGTCACACTGAATATGTTTAAATTTTATTTTCAAAAAAATGCCTAATTGATTTTAAATCCTTTTTCAAATACCCCCTGGTTTTATTGTTCAAAATATTTCACCAAGATGCCCCTGGTGTGGAGTGTCATGTTACTCCCCTCTTTCCTTGAACATTTCCAAAGGTTTTCAAATAGGTGAAACAAATACATGGAAAAATTGAAATGGCCTTTCAAAATTTCAACGGAAGCACTTCAACCATTCATTTCATTCAAACAAGGTGATGATGATGCATAGCTATATTTCATAACATTCCAAAATGAAATTTTGGGATGTTACAGATCTTCTCGGGGTTAGCTTCAATGTCGCGGGCAGACACGAAGAAACCCAAGAGTTGACCGGCAGGAACGCCGAAAACACACTTCTCTGGGTTAAGCTTGATGTTGTATTCGTGCAAGTTCGTGAAAGTCTCCCGGAGGTCGTCGACGAGGCTGAAGTGCTTCTTGGTTTTGATGACGATGTCATTGACGTAGACATGAACGTTCCTACCTATCTGAGGCAGGAGGCACTTCTGCATGCACCATTGGAAGGTGGCGCCTGCATTCTTCAAGCCGAAGGACATGGTGATGTAGCAGTAGGCCCCAAAGGGCATGATGAAGGAGGTCTTGATCCGGTCTTCCGGGTCCAGCTTGATCTGATGGTAGCCGGAGTAGGCGTCTAGGAAGGACAGCAAGTCACAACCGACCGTGGAGTCGATAACTTGATCGATCCGCGGTAGGGTGAATGGGTCCTTGGGAAACGCCCTGTTCAGGCTAGTGTAATCGATGCACATGTGCCAGGTCTTGTTCTTCTTGAGCACCAGGACTGGATTGGCCAGCCAGTCCGAATGGAACACTTCCATGATAACCCGACCGCGAGCAGTCGGGCGAACTCTTCTCCAATAGTGCGCCGCTTCTCCTCGGAGAAGTGGCACAAGGGTTGCTTGACCGGCTTGACGTCCGACCGGACATGTAGTTTGTGCTCGGCGAACTTCCTCGGAACAACCGGCATGTTTTTGGGAGACCATGCGAAGATGTCCCGATTCTCATGGAGGAAGTCGACGAGCTCACCTTCCTATTTGTTGTCGAGGCGGGAGCCGGTCGTTACGCATTGAGCTGGGTTTCCCGGGTCGAGCGGGATTTGCTTGGCGTCTTTGGATGGCTCGAAGGAGGTCTCACCGGTGGATTGCGAGGTAGGGGCCAACACGGCCGGCCGGCTGGTCGCAAGGGCCACGAGCCGGTCGAGTTGCCGCATCTCCTCAGCGATTTCCAAGGCCTCGGCCAGCCGGTTGCCATCTCGAGCGCACTCGAGTGACATCTTGTAGTCGCCCTTGATGGTGATGATTCCCTTAGGGCCCGGCATCTTGAGCTTGAGGTAGGCGTAATGTGGAACCGCCATGAAGCTGACAAGGGCTGGCTGGCCCAATAGCGCGTGGTAGGGGCTCATGAGGTCCACAACCTCGAACAACACTGGCTCGTAGCAGAAGTGGCCGGGTCCGCCGAAGAGGACGTCGAGGGTGATCTTGTTGACAGGGGAGCAAGATTTCCCAGGCACGATGCCATGGAAAACCGTTTGGCTCGCCTCCAGGTCTTCTACCTTTAGCCCACGCTTGTCCATCGTGTCGAGGTAAAGAATGTTGATGCTGCTGCCGCCATCTATCAGCAGCCGTGAGAAGCAGCAGGCTCGCTCCCTGGAGGCGATGGTGGGATCAAGGACCAAGGCACAGCTACCAGGATTCGGCATCACGGCAGGGTGATCGGCCTGGCTCCAAGTGACCGGCATCTCCGACCAGTGCATGAACTGGGGAGTTGCCGGCATGGTGGCGTTCACCTCATGGCGGAGCCGGGGCTCTGCATTCTTGCCCATCTCTTCACTGGTGAAGACAACGTAGCAACCATCCTGGTTGGGGAACTGGTCGATTAGACGACCATCGTTCGGTGCCATTGCTGGCACCGGGTTGGCAACTTGGGCCGTGGCCAACACATGGGCTGGCGGCACAGGAGGAGCCGGAAGGCCATCCCCCCGGGCCAATCACTGTGAGAAGCTGCACTGCCGAAGCGTGTGTGTAGAGGGTTTGGCCCCTGAATGGTTCTTGCATCGGAGATCGAGCATTTGCTCGCAGGTGAGCTTTTGCTGCTAGGCAGCCTTGCCGGTGCTCTAGCACTGGTCAGAAGGCTGGGCAGCCGGCTCTTGATCCTCAACGGTGTTGACAATCCGGCTCCCGTAGCAGGAATCCGGCTAGTTGTTCTTGTGCTTGTTGTTCTGCGGCTGCCGGTTGTCGGCAACCGGTCGGGTCGCGGCCGGCATTGTCGTCGCCTTGGCCGGCGGGGTTGTCTTGACCCGGATGGCCGAGTCGGCCGTGGTGTACTTGTCCACCTTGGTCATCAGCTCGGGCAGCGTGGCCGGATCGGAGCACAGGAGTTTGTGCTTGAGCGGGGTGCTGTCCCCGCAGCCCTCGATGAAATATTGCACGACTTGTACCTTGTGCACCCCTTCGCAGGAGTTGCTGAGCTCGGTCCATCGAGTGAGGTAGTCCCGGAGGGATTCGTCCGGCCCCTGGACGCACATGGCGAGTTCACGGGGACGGCCAGGCCGCTTGTCGGTGCCGGTGAAGTTGCAGACGAAGGCCTCCTCGAAGTCCGTCCAGGTGTTGATGCTGCCGACCGCCAAGCTGTTGAGCTAGGTGCGGGCCGAGCCGATCAACATGAGGGGGATTTAGCAAACGGTGACACGCTTATTCTGCCTAGCGATACCCACCGTGGTGGTGTAGTCGATCAACCAGTCCTCGGGCATGGCTGCCCTGTTGTATTTCGGGGTGTCCCTAGGGAGCGTGAAGCCGATTGGGAACGGCTCGGTGCGAATCCGGGGGCCAAAGCAAGCTGGACTGATCGAACCCTCCTGCTCGACGAGAGCGGATTGCGCAAGTCTATCGATGCGGTTGGAGGCGTCGTCCTTGCTGCGGGGAACGCGCGGTCCGAGCCGGACAAGGAGTTCAGGATGGATGGTAGCTGGCGTCGACTGCCAAGACTCTCGTCGTGGAGGCAGCATGTGCACCCGGCTGCGCCGGATGCCGTATGCTGGTGCTTCGTGGTGGCGACCGCTGCGAGGCGGCTTGTTGGTGCGCCGGCTGCTAACAGCCGGCTGCTCACTCCCCGACGTCTCAGAGGGCCGGGGGCTGTTCGCTTAGACCCGGCGGCCGGAGACGCGAGGGGAGCAGGAGTACTGGGCCGCCTGACGGCCGGCAGTTCCCGTGCCTTCACGTTTGGGCCGGGGGCCTTCGGTGGCAGTGCCGCCGGGCACGAGCAATGCTACTGCGCATCAGCAGCATCCATGAGCTCCTTCATGTGGCGCTCATTGGCGGTGCGCTCTTCGCTCTCCAAGGCGGCCAACTCCTCATAGGCCACCTTGAGGGACCGCAAGTTGGCAATGGGTGTGTCGTAGACGGGCATTCTCGCCAGCCAGGGTGAGACCATAGGCGTAAGCATAATCGCGCTGCGCCGCCTCCATGCGGCGCCACGCGGCCACAAGGGCGGTGGCATCCTCGAACAGGCTGCGGTGACCCGCCTTGATGTCGGGGTTCGCCGTCGGGGCGATTGGAGTGCTTAAACCCCGGAGGACCGTACCGAGTGGGTCGGACGTGTTGACGCAGGCAGTGGTAGTGGTAGCCGCGGCCCACGCGCCATCCGGACACGGTGGAGGAGGTGATGGCCATCACCCCCACAAGATCATGAGACCCGCTGGGCTGAGCCACAACGAGTGCGCCCACTGCTGTAGGCGGGCCGGCGTAGAAAAGCACCCCCGTGGGATACTTGTCAGCGGTCGGTACCTCGGCGAGGCTGAGCCTGCCGCAGCACTCAGTGAGCGCGTCGATGTCGGCCATTAGGCCAACGGAGTTGCCCGCAGGGCGTGCTGAGGCAAGCCCCATGAGCTCCCCACGGTTTCGCCGGGACAAGCGGTGACGGCGGGGAATGGCGAGGGGTCCCGCCCGGAGCATGAATCCGATCGGTGACATGTATGGCCCCATGGTGGGCGCCAACTTTTGTCGTTTTCTCACGACAGATGCCATGGGGTGGCTTATCGAAGGTGTTTGGGCCAAAGGACGCCGATGGGCTCCGGGTGCGAGATTGGGCACAAGAGGTGATGACACCTGATGTACCCAGGTTCGGGGCCCTTCGAGGGAGGTAACACCCCTAGTCCGACTTGGTTTCTTTGGATGGATGGGTATGTTCACAAGGATGCTCCTGGAGCTGTGTCTAGAGGAGAAAGAAGGAGCAGCCAGTTCGTCTTCCTCTGCTATGATGAGAGTTTCGTGGATGTGAGCGTGAGTGCATATCCTTTTTGTCCATCCCTGTTGCATGGGTTGATCGGCGGGTTTTATAGGCCACCCCCGGCTCTTATAATATGCTATAAGTACGAAAGTGGAGGGACCCGGCTGGCAGCCTCTCCGGCCGGCCAGAGGCTCCCGCTGCTTGCATTGTCTCGTCACGGGCGGGGCCTGCCGGCCGAGCGGTCCCATCACCCATTGGGGCCTGCCAACCGGCTCTGTGATTAGTCCTCACCCACCTACCCCCGACATGGGTCGCCAGGGGGAGCATCGTCTAGCGCTAGGCGACCGAAGTCTCTGGTACGGCCGGCGGCACTGTAGCCACGTCGGGACAGGTAATCAAGTGGCGAGGGCGTGTTGGCACTGTTCCCCAGCCGGTCACGCTCACCGGGGTCAGCGGCCGTGACGGTCGAATTGTAGCCATGCGCAGCGTGGCATAAGCAGCCACTATAGCTACAGGGCAGCCCGTCATGCCGATCGCGTCGCGTCGTCGTACTTACGGACAGAGGGACGGGACAGGGCACGTCCGTGCCATAGTCAATGGAGGAGCCGGCCCATGGGCGGTCGGCTACTCAACCGGCCGGCTGAGGGCGCCTGCCGGTGCTGGCTTGCGTTGGGCGCCCTCCGGTCAGCCACATCCAGCCGGCTGCATAGTTTTTCTTCGAAGCGAAAGGGGAGAGGACCCTGTTGCTTTAGCCTACCTAGGGGTATAAACCCCGTCAAGGATTTTGAGGAAGTGTGCAAATTATCTTCAGGGAACATTGCAAATGAGTTGAGTTGATGAGAACCTAGTGATTCATCAGCAGACATTTTGTACCTATGAACAGAGTATAGGTGCGAGGAATTTGAAGAGGTCATATGCATTCTCAAAAAATTTCAAAATACATCAAGTTGAGGAATTTTGACCATGGTTGTCTTTGAGGAATTTCATTAAGTGTTCTTGTCTTAGGTTCCAGAGTTGTGCAAATTTTGAGGATCCACACAACTGAGGAATCTAGAAGAAAATTATAACTTAGGAAAAACATAAAGTGTATGAACATATAAGGTGCTTTTGAGTATGATTCTTGAAGAATAAACACCTTTGAGAAAATTGTGGAAAACTTGAAGATCAAACAAGGGCAGTAAAATCAGATTTTATTTACCGTGATGAAGAACACGACGAACGGTGAGATGAAATTGGGGAAGTTCGTCCATCCAGATCTCCCACGCCCTAGCTTGCCAGAGGGAGACAGCTACAGCGGCAGCAGAGTGAAGATTTCTATGGCCGATGTGAGTACAGCAACAACGAGGTCAAGGCAGTGAAGCTCTTCCACACCGGCGACGATGATTTTAGCGACAATGCTAGGTTTGAGCTCGGGAGAGATCAGGAGTGATGATTAACCGAGCATAGAGAAAGGTAAGGGGTATTTATAGAGGAGGGGAAAACCAATCTACCCGAATATTTTGGACCATATTTCCTATGTCCCTTGCTCTCCACGTGACATGTGTCACCCACATTCTGTGTAGTGGTGATAGTGGGGGATCGTGGGTTATCCGGGCGTGGGAATCGGAATGATTTGAGCAGAAAGCTCCAAAAATTTAGATACTATCAATGACACAGTGAATACTTTGAATGAGTTTCAAAATAGAACAGATATGAAGAATTTGTGAAAAGACTGGGTTGAGTTTAGCATAGAGGGGGAACGGGTCCGATCACATTCACTTAGATGAAAATCAACTTGAAGAATTAGCAATAAGCGAATGTTGTTGAGGACATCCAAAACTCAATATATATATATATATATACATATATATATATATATAGTCAATGAAGAACATGAGTTTCATAGTTTGAAGAATTTGAAATGTTGAGGAATTTGAAAAATTGAAGAATTTGCAAAATGACGAAAAACTCAACTTTGAAAAATTTCAACTATGGTTGGTGGTGTGACCCACCGGATAAGAACGAAGAATTCAGACACCGCGTACAATTGTCATAGGGTTTTGAGAATCAAATTCTGCAATAATTTCTTCACACTTAGAGGGTTATTATTCATTGATCGAAGAAAAACGTTACTTCGTGTGTTGCACATCTAAGTCATCAATTTGCAGAAGTGTTAGGATGTGTGTCCTTTTCAAATAACATTCTAAGATTCAAGGATATTTAGCTCACACCGCAACTTGCAAAATCTCTTTTCATCCAAGGGCTTTGTGAAGATATCAGCCTATTGTTCTTTAGTAGGTATGTGGTCGATGGAGATGTCGCCCTTGAGTACATGATCTCGAACAAAATGATGACGAATCTGGATGTGCCTGGTCTTGGATTGTTGAACTGGGTTGTAAGCAATCTTGGTGGCGCTCTCATTGTCACAGTAGAGAGGCACATTCTTCACCTTGATGCCATAGTCCTTGAGGGTTTGCTGCATCCACAGCAACTAAGTGCATCATGAACCGGCAACAATGTACTTAGCTTGAGCAGTAGAAAGTGACATGCAGTTCTGCTTCCTCGAGGACCAACAGACTAAGGATCGTCCGAGGAAATGACATGTGCCTGAGGTTGACTTGCGATCCACACGATCTCCAGCATAGTCAGCATCTGAGTATCCGACGAGGTAAAGATTTGAGCCCTTGGGATACCATAATCCAAGCGTTGGTGTGTGATCTAAGTATCGAAGAATATGTTTCATAGCCTTATAGTGTGATTCCTTTGGTGTTGCTTGTAATCGGGCACATATGCAAACACTCAACATAATATTAGGCCTAGATGCACATAGATACAATAAAGAGCCATTCATGGAGCGATATACCTTCTGATCGAAATCTTTACCATTTTCATCAGTACAGAGGTGGCCTTCTTAAGGCATTGGAGTTTTGACGCCTTTGCAGTCTTGCATGTAAAATTTCCTCAGAACATCCTTGAGGTATTTCTCCTGAGGGATGAAGATGCCATTGCCTTACTGACAAATTTGAAGACCTCGGAATAATTTCAACTCTCCCATCATAGACATTTGATATTCTTCACTCATCATATAGGCAAATTCATCACTTTAACATTTGTCCGTATAGCCAAAGATAATATCGCTACATATATTAGGCATATGAATAGTTCATTGTCATAGGATTTAGTGAAAAGAGTTGGGTCGGGTGAACCGAGTTTGAAGCCTTTCTTCATGAGGAATTCTTTCAAAGTGTCATACCACACCCGAGGGGCCTGCTTGAGGCCATAGAGGGTCTTGTTGAGTCTGAAGACTTTGTCAGGATGTTTAGGGTCTTCAAGCTTACCACTGAGGAATGCAATTTTCACATCTATTTGATATAAGATGATATCATGATGGTTACCATAAGCAAGCAATATGCGAATAGCTTCAAGTCTAGAAACAGGTGCAAAAGTTTCATCAAAGTCAATTCCTTCAACCTGTGTGTAGCCTTGAGCTACAAGACGAGCCTTATTCCGTACCACAAGGACATTTTCATCTTGCTTGTTGTGGTAGATCCACTTGGTACCACTACTGGAATCAAGTTATTTGCCATGTGCCAGGCCTTTTCCCTCTGCTAGCACATGGCAAAGATGCTCTTTGCCATCAGCTGAAGCAAAGCAGACGGCAAAGAATTGGCGCAAAGTCTCTGATTGCCATCCGCTAGTCCTTTGTCGTCTATGCCCAGACGACAAAGAGACCAACGGCAGACGACATAGAGGCAAAGTGGGTCGCACTGGACCTTGGGCCTGGCCAGGTCCAACGAAAGGGCTCTTTGCCATCCGCCAGGCCTTTGCCGTCAGCCGTGGGTGTCTTTGCCGTCCGGGGGCAGACGTCAAAGGGGACGTGCCTATAACAACCGTCCCCCGCCCCCACTCCTCTCTCTCTCCCTCTCCCCACTCCACTCTCTCCCTCCCCCGCGACCGCCGCCGCCATCCCCCTCCCACCAACCCCACCACCGTGCCACCCCCACCATCGCACCACCCCCATCACCGGAACGTCTCCCTCCTCGCGTCGCCCCCTTCCCTCGGCGGCTCACCCGCGCCGCCCCCCGCCCTAAGCCGCCCCTCCCATCATCGGCCCATCCCCGAGCCGGCCTCCTCCCTGCATCGCCGCCACCACCATGTCGCCGCCCTCCCTGCACTGCCCCGTACCGCCGCACTGTTGTGCCCCTCCCTGTGCGGCCCCTCCCCTCGGCAGCTCCCCCGTGCCACCCCCTCCCCGAGGCGCCCGCTCCACTTGCTGGCTCCCGGTGCCCCCCCCGAAGCTCCCCCATCTATGCGTCTCCCCTCCCCCGCTGCCCCGGCCATCCCCACCCAACTTTGGTGAGTGCCCGGCTGCCGCCCCCCTCATTTTTTTATTTTTTTTCTGTTTTTTAGTTAGTTAGTTAGTTTACTAGGTTGTAAAAATCTTAGAATAAATTAGATAGTTAGTTTATTTTTTGTTTGTTCAGTTAAATTAGATAGTTAGTTTACTAGGTTAATTAGAAAAAACTTAGATAGAAAAGTAAGAACTTAGAAGAAAAGAAGAAAACAAAAAAACTAGGAGAAAAGAAGAACAAGAAGAAGAGAAGAAAAAGAAGAAGAAGAGGAGGGTGAAGAAGAAGAAGAAGAAAAGCAGAAGAAGAAGATAAAAATGTAGAAGTAGAAGATGAAAAAAGAAGTAGGAAAAGTAGAAAAAGACATCCTGACCCCCGAGATGACACCCCGACACGGCACCCCCGACCCCGACACAACACCCCTACCCCGACACGACACCCCGACATCCCGACCCCGACACCCTGATCCCAAAAAATGTGCTCTTCGGCCTTCCAAAGGCCGACAGGGTCACATATTTGTGAATTATGAGTTAGGTCATATATTTTTTGATATTGTTATGAAAAACATCATATTTGTGTAGATCAAGTTTCATTTCAATGTGCGGTTATTTGGTCATTGCGAGGGTCTGTTGTTCGACGACCTCCCCATGCGTTTGACGAGCTCCCCTGCTGCATTTGTGGGTGAGCACAAATGACATCTCCTCCCTCGGCCCCCTTAAAATTTTTTGCTCTGTTCCGGTCTTCGTGCCGATGAAACTTGCTAGCTATACATGTCTTCACTCATCAGTATGTGTGACCAGTATGCATCTCCCGTTCGAAAGGGTTACATCTACAAATATGCATGCATTTGCATCTTATAACCATTATTCTTTCAAATTGTCCAACGTTATACATGGACAACCCGAGTATGTGTAGCTTGGGTTCGTTTTCCCATATGCTCTGCTCTGGATATGATGCCGAATTTCGTAAGTGCCTCCCTGTTGTTCTCCGGGTACACATCCTCTCTGCTTATTGTCAAGACGTCTATCAGGAGAACAACGGGGAGGTGCTGCCGAAATTCTGCGTCGAATTTGGGGTAGAGCATCGGAAAACGAACCCAATCTACACATACTCGGGTGGGATTAGGAACTATCTCTACCTATTAGCATGTAGGTTGTATGGACGTAATAAAACTAACAAAGTTGATTACCAGATGAATATAGATGATGAATTATATATATATATATATATCTTGTGTGTTTAGTAGGTAGGCAAGATGAGTGATCGTGCTTGGATGTACACTGGTCAACCTATTCAGAAAGACATGACCAATGAATGTTTAACAAAAACCAGGGTTTTTTGAGAGTCACATTTGCAAATGGCTAGGAAAAAACATGGTGCCCCTGTCCCAAATGCGACAACATTAAAAGACAGAATTCTGGGTAATTTATCCTTTACACAATTAAAAAACAACAATAGCTAGTTATTGTACTAATAAGTGTTGTCTCGTTTGCAGACCTTCTACAGGTGTGAGGAGGGATACGAGGAGGCCGCGACAAATGTTATCGAAACCGAATGCCGCTGCCTACTTCAAAACTAGCGGCACGAGGCTCGGGTGCAGGCCATTTGAGACTACTACGCCTCGCGACATATTGGGAAGGGAAAGGGGAAGTGCCACGATTCTAAGATGGATAAGGAGCATTACATGAAGGTAATTACATATTATTAAGGCCTTGTAGTTAGTTTCCTTGATTTGATTCTTACGCATAGCGCTCAAATTTCTCTTTATCAACTTAGGTGCCCCTGAGATGGTGTCTGGATAAGATGGATTGTTGGGAGGCCTTGGTGGATCAGTGGTGCTCCGGAAAGTGGGAGGCCAGCCACAACAATGCCAAGGATAGGCGTGGCAAAATGGTTGGTGTGCAACACAATCAGGGGAGCATCAACTTAAATGAGTTTGGTGAGAACTGGGTATGTGGTTTGCTTCATGACTCATGCAATTCATTCTTAATTCTAGCTTTAGCATTTTACTAATACTTTTTTCCTCTCTTTCTCTTTTAGGCATGTCACAATAAGACAGAGGTGCCAGAGATGTACAACCTCTATGCGCTGGCCCATACTGCCTCATACAAGAAGGTCAAGATATTCTCTGAGTCTGACCTTGATCATCCCGAAAACTTCACCAACATCTCCTCCCACCACAAGCTCATGAAGTACAGAGATCATGGGAAGGCGAGGAAATGGGAGGACTTTAACCCGAGCCAGGGGCCTATTGATCCAGAGCTGGTCATGATAGCTCGCAATGGGAGGCCCCATGGCTCGATCGCCATTGGATACGACCTTATATGTTGTCCTAGCACTCTCCTGTAGATAAAGGCATGACAAACAAGCTCTTGTCCTGAGATAAAACCTCATCCATGGCTAGTTGATCTCGCCATCGAGGTGAGTTTAATGGACTCAACTATCTTTCCACATTACATTGTGTGTGTGAACCAATATGATTACAATGCTAACAATGAGTTGTCTTGCAGGCTGGTATTATGAAAGAGAGAGAGAGAGGCAACGCAACCGCTTTTGGCGGCGAAGGATAAGGAGATGAAGGAGTTGGAGGAGAGGATGGCTACGTTGATGGAGGCGGAGAGGGACGGAACAGTGCGTCTAACAGGGCCATGTACGAGCTCCTCGTTGTAAGTTTCTTCTTCATATTTGTCAAATCTTGCATTTTAACGTTCGATTCATTAATAAAAAAAATTAACTTGTCGAAACCAAATGTACAATCTATGTGCGAGAAGACTGGCCACTTCCCTCCGGCGATGCCAGTCATTAACATGGCGGGGACGGTGTGTTTCATTTCAATGCAGTGATCTTTTGAGTGTCATCATGCTAAGGACACATTGCAAATGATGTTTGGTGTAGAATATCTCCTGAAACACATCGCACGACCCTTCTACAGGGGAGCCTTCTCCAGGTGAAACAAGCTAGAACCACCATGCTTGTCGTCATTTTCTCACGACAGATGCCATGGGGTGGCTTATCGTGAGAGGTTGGGGCCGAAGGACGTCGACGGGCTCCGGGTGCGAGATTGGGCACAAGCGGTCATGACACACAATGTACCCAGGTTCAGGTCCCTCCATGGGAGGTAACACCCCTAGTCCTTCTTGGTCTAGTTGGATGGATGGGTATGTGTACAAGGATGCTCCTGGAGCTGTGTCTAGATGAGCAAGAAGGAGCATCCGACTCGTCTTCCTCTACTACTAGAGGAGGGAATGACAGTTATATGGATGTGTGTGTGAGACCTTTTGTCCGTCCCCGTTGCATGGGGGGCTCGGGGGATTTTATAGGCCAACCCCCAGCTCTTACAATATGTCATAAGTACAATGGTGGGGGACCCAGCTGGCAGTCTCTCCGGCTGGCCAGAGGCTCCCGCCTCCTGTGTTGTCTTGTCATGGGCGGGGCCCGCCGGCCAAGCGGTCCCTTCTCCTGTTGGGGCCCACCAGCCGGCTCTGTGATTGGTCCTCACCCACCTGCCTTGGCACGGGCCGCCCGGGGGCGTCGTCTCGCCAGCCGGCCGAAGTCTTCGGTATGGTCGACGGCACTGTAGCCACGCCGGGGCAGGTAATCAAGTGGCAAGGGCGTGCCGACACTGTTCCCTCGCCCGATTGTGCTCACCGAAGTCAGCGGCCAGGACGGTTGGACTGTAGCCATGCGCTGCGGCGTGTAAGCGACCACTATAGCCACAGGGCTGCCCGTCGTGTCGGTCACGTCGCGTCGTCATACCTACGCACAGAGGGACGGGACGGGGCATGTCCGTCCCGATGTCAATGGAAGATCCGGCCCATGGGCAGCCGGCTGCGCCCAGCCAGCCGAGGGACCAACCGGCTCTTAGATCAGACGGCCGGGGCACCAGCCGGCACTAGCTTGCGTTGAACGTCCTCCAGCCGGCAGCGTAGTTTTTGTTCGAAGCGGAAAGGGGGAAGACCCCGTTGCTTTGACTTACCTAGGGGTATAAACCCCGTCAGTAGCCCTCGAAGCCGGCGGGGGCCCGCGTCTGCCGGATGATGGGGAGCCGGCGGCTTCCCCTCAGCACCAGCAACCCCCGGCTTGAAGGCGAAGGGGCAGCTGGGTCGGCCGTTGGATCTGACGCCTCGGGTTCCTGCACGCCACCCCGGGTCCCGCGCCGGCACATGGCACGCCACGCGGGGAGTAATGATGCCACGGGTCCCGCGCACGCGGGGAGACGAGATGTTACCCAGGCCTAGCCCGGTAGGACCCAGGCGTAGCCCTCGTAGGCCTTGGGGCGCAGGACATGATCCTTTGCGCCCCGAAGCGGCTGTTACGGCCCGGGGCCACCCACGCATCCGGAATTTTCGGGAGGAGTGTGTGTAGACGTTCCCACGTCCCCCGGTCGTGGCCTCCCCTATAAAAGGGGAGGAAGGGCAGGAGGCAGAGGTACCCGCGCCCCACTTGCCTCCTTGTTGTCGTGCTTCGTCGTTGCTTCTTTCCTTCCCTCGCAAGCCGTCGCACCCGAGCCTGCGCCCGCGCCCGCACACCACACCGCCGCCGCGATGGCTGATGAACGCGGAGGTAGTTGGGTTGGTTCCTTTGTGGTTGAGGCGGACATCGCCGAGCAGCGCCACACGCGCATGTTGCCGTCGGCGGACCGGGTGGTCGCCCGCGCGTCGGGCGACGAGATAGCGCCGGCGCCGCAGCCAGGGGAACACGTCGTGTTCATCTAGCACTTCTCTCGGGGCTTCGGGCTCCCGGTGAGTCTCTTTTTCCCTCTTCTTCTTGAAACTTTCGACCTCCAGCCGCACAACCTTGGGCTGAATTCGATCTTGTACCTCTCTGCCTTCGTGATGTTGTGCGAGGGGTACCTCGGCATCCTCCCCATCCTCAAGTTCTTCAATGCCCTCTTCTATCTCAAGTCTTTGAATAACGATGCGTGCGGGGGCATGGTGGTGTGATGCCTTGGTATCGCTCGCTTTCCCCCTCTCTCTGATCGAGTCTGTCAAGGGGTGGCACCGATCGTTCTTCTATGTGAAGAACGTCGACCCGAGGACGGATTACATCTGGCTGCCATAGTTCGAGGACACGCAGGCCTCCCAGCAGAACTGGCAGGGACCTGTCCCACGCGGCGTGGCCTTGGACGAGCTTGCCCGGCTCTCGCAGCTAAAGAGCGCTGAGGGGCTGGTTGCCGCCGACCTGGTGGGAGCCTTTGTCTCGCGCCGGGTGTCGCCCCTCGAGATGAGGCCGTACCGGATCTGCGACATGTACGGCTGGCATGACCCCCGCCGGCAGTCCATCGTCGAGGTGACTCCGGCTCAGGTGGCAAAGCGGGTGAACACCCTCATGACTTTCAAGCTGAAGCCCGCCTCGTGGTCCTTCGGCATGGAGCCATACAACCGCATCAACCGGCCTCCCCTGGTGAGTTTTCTCATCGAGGCGGTTCTTTTTCATTTGGTATTCCCCAACCGGCAACCGGCTGGAGAACTTACGTTGAAGTGCTGACCGCAGTTGTTGGTGCGACAGAACACGCCGGATGGCCCACACCCGCAGATCTTTGAGGCGGAGCGCGAGGACTCCGACTCTCAAGACTTCCAGATGGGAGGCCCCCCGGAGGAAGGAGTGGACTCGCCGGGGGGGCGACGAGCCAGCGGATCCACGAGGCGGCGCATCTGGCAGGGCCAGAGGGTCCAGCGCAGCCAGGGAACCCAGCGGAGCGGGTGAGTTCCCTCTTGCACCCTCCATCCGGGACTGGACAGACGATGATGATGATGATGATGATTTGATGATTCTAGACGGACGTCCTCCCGCGACGCGCCAGGACCGGAGTAGCGAGGAGCGACTAGCTCGAGGCCCGATAGCCAAAGCGGCCGGCCGAGGGTAGAGGCCGGCTTATGAGGGCCGGCGGCCTCGTCGCCCGACCCGAAGCAGGTGAAGGTGGCCGCGCGGAAGCCACCGCCATGCGCCAAGCGGGCCCTGCACCTTGTTAATGCGTAAGTTCTTCATCTTTGTGCGAGTTTTCGCTTTCGCCTTGCTAGCCAGTTAATGGCCAGTTTTTGGACGCTGCAGTGACCCCATCGAGCTCCAAGGTGAGGAGCCGGTGGGGGAGACGATGGATACCGCTGGCCGGCTGGCCCGTGAGCACGCGGCCACCCAACGGGAGGAAAAGAGGAGCCTTGCGGAGCTGCGAGCCTCCCGGTTGGTGGACCTCCCACGGGTAACGGACTCGGTTGTAGAGTCCACCCGTATATTGAGTCCTCCATCAAGCAAGCCACGGGGGGCGGCCATGGACTCGCCAGCGCCTCCGCCCGCGTAAGAAACGGCCCCGACGAGGGAGGCGATGACAGAGCCGGCTCCCGAGGCGACCCGGCCTGAGGTGCCGGAGGTGACCCCTCCTGCGGTCGAGCTGGCCCGGGTCAGGATGCCGGAGGTTCCGGTGGTCCTAGAGACGGCGGCCATGGAGGTGGAGGTACCTTCTGACGCGACCGACGCGTCGGAGCAGCCAGGAGAGGAGGCGGCTGCAGCACCAGGTGGGGGGCCAACAGGAGGCGACTCCTAGCCCCTTGCCGTCATCAACCCGCCCCCGGCAGCTAGAGCCACGGCGAGCCCAGGTGGCAGCAGAGGCCGGGCCCAGAGGGGCCTTCGGTCGATGCAGGAGGTCATCCAGGACTGGGGAGCATTGGCGAGCGCGCCAGCTCTACCAGCCCCCTAGGCAGGTAGCCTGGTCCCGTCCTTCGCGGACTTGGGTAGTGTCCTGGACCGGTGCCGGCAGGAGCTGGCCCGGTTTGCGGAGGCGGCTAACGTCGCCCTTCAGCGTGCAGAGGTAAGCCGTCACCTTTGCCTTAGAGTTTTTATTGGGGGCACGCGACCGCATCCACTGGGTGTAGCCTCGGAGATGCGGGGCGGCTAACCGGCTGACGGGCAGCCAGACTGGATCTCCTTTGAGCATGTCTTGACCTTTGCCCCCCTTTCTTGCGACAGGAGGGAGCTTCTCTGCTGTAGAAGCTATTTGCGGAAGCGCTTGCCATCCACGACCGCGGAAAACATGGTTTCTCCTGCCTGGAGGAGGAGCTGGCATGTGTGCAAGGTAGATTGCACTCTGTAGGAGCGGCATGTAGCCCCCGGGAATCGACTAATGTTGGTTGCGTCTTGCAGGCGAGCTGGCCACCCTCTGGGGGGAGAAGATCGGGCTTGTCGCCGAACAGGACCGACTGGCACGAGACGTCCAGGCGACGGACCGGCTGGCCACGCTGCTGGTCGAAGGGGAGGCGGCCCGGGGCCGGATCAAGGCCGAGCCGGCAAAGGAGGTGGCGGCCCGGGAGGCGGCCGTCAAGGAGGCGGCTGATGACACCTTGAGGACCGCCGCCCTTCAAGGCGAGGTGACCCGCCTTGAGAAGATGCTCGAGGAGGTCAACGGCTCCCTTGCCACCTCAGAGGCGGCCCGGAAGTCGGAGCACGAGGCGGCGCTCCACTTCGCCATTGGGGTGGACGGCGCGATCGAACGTAAGTACGAATCTCTCTCTTTCCCTAGCCAGTTGCTCTTCACTTTGCCGTTTTTCGTGCTTCATCTTGCTTTTTCTTTCCTTCTCTTCTCCTTCCTTCTAGGGCGTTTCCCGGAAACTCAATCGCCGTGCTGTGCGCATTGTTGAGGAGCACCAGGAATACCTTCGGGAGTGCGGCTGCCCCATCGAGGAGCACACCACGTGGGACATGGACAAGATTGGGATCGCCGTCGAGATGCGGATGAACCATCTCGAGTGGAGCATGGAGCGGCTCAGGATCGCCGGCAAGGAGGTCATCGCCGCACTGTGGCCGGGCCGGGGGGAGCTCTGACGCACCACGTGGCTCAGTGGCTGGAGCATGTCGTCTCCCGCTTCGAGGCCTGCAAGGCATCGGTCGCTCGAGCCGGGGCACAGATGGTGCTTCGGTTCGTGACGTCTTGGTACCGCGGCGTGGACCTGGGCAGGCTGGCGACCATGCGGGACATGACGGCCACAGAGCAGGAGGCCCGTGAGCTGGCCCTTGTCGAGCAGGCCAACGAGCTCGCATCATACGTTGACGTGGACGAATTCCTGCCGCCCCTTGGCGAGGATAGCAAACCGTTGCCTGAGGACTCCTTCGGCATCCCTCATGGCCCGGCGGATGACGAAGTCGCCGACGAGAGCACCTACTCGAGCGGCAAGACGGTCGAGACCGAGGAGCCCGCCTCGAAGGCCAAGGAGGGGGTCGCTGTCTTGGGTTCGGCCTCCTTGGCCTTCCAGGCCGGCTCCTTGGTCAAGTAGAGGGGTAGAGACGCGACGAGGGCCCGGATGGGTCCCGAAGGGGTCTCCCTTTGCTTCGACCTTTTGTGTGAGCCAAACCTTGTCGTCCTGGGGCCCCGTCAGCCGGACAGCCGGGGCCGGTTCTGTAGCTGGTAAGGGTGGGGAAGTTTGGCCGGCTCATGCTACTTAGCCGTTTTTCAGAGAGGCGCTTCTAGGCCCAACCGGCTAGCCTCCGGGCCCAAGGGCCAAGTCGGGGAGCCGGTGAGTGAGGAACACTTTTGAAAGAAACGAAATGGGGCGTGCCCCAAGAGCCGGCTTGGGGTGCCCATTGCATTCATAATCCCAAAAGGACGAGGATACATATATACATTGATTCTTCCTTAGCAGTAAAACGGGTGCAAGAGCACTGCGTTCCATGGGCGCTCCGTTTCTTCACCGGAAGCGTCTCTTTTGTGCTTCTGTGTCTTCTAGGCATTTATTAGGTAGTACGTGTTGTTGCATAGCGCCTTGCTGATGATGAAACGGCCCTCCCATGGGGAGGACAGTTTGTAATGGCCAGCAGTTCACTGGATCCGTCTGAGGACCAGGTCCCCTCGCGGAACGAGAGCAGCCGGATCCGCTTCCTGTGGTAGTGCCGAAGCTTCTGCTGGTAGATCGCCGTCCGGCTCAAGGCTAATTCACGAGCTTCCTCGAGTAGATTGACGCCATGTTCTCTTGCCTCCTTTGTGTCCTTCTCCGTGTACAGGGTGACCCGAGGCGAATCAAACTCGATGTCCGTGGGGATGATCTCCTCGGACCCATACACGAGGAAGAAGGGAGTGTAGCCGGTTGACTGGTTCGGGGTGGTCCTGAGACTCCAAAGGACGGCCGACATGTCACATCCCTAGCTAGATGTCATAGGAAAACACGTGTGTGCATCATATTTCATTTTTGCATCAACATAAAGTGGGGATTAAAAGAAACCCCAAACCCTCATTTGAATCAAACCAATTCAAAGCATGTGAAAAACCAACTAATTCAAAATGGTTATCTAAAATGTCCCCTATGTCTGATAATATGGACATGAATATATCAGGGGCCATCTTAAATATTTGAACATTTATAGAAATTTAAAATAAATAACAAAGCTGCTGAAAATGCCAAATAAAGCATTATCATTATTTTAGATTTCAAAATATCCTGAAACTTATTACAGAAGTTTGAAATGTTCAAACTTAATTATACAAAATATTTGGAATAGTTTATAACAGCATTTGTACCTGAAAAAGAAATAAACCAAATGTCAGAATTACAAAATAGAGAGAAAAAGAAAAAAATGGGAAGAAGCCCAAGGGAGCTGGCCCAACTGGCCCATGCCAGTCATCCCTGTCCTCTCGCCAGGAGGACAGGGGCACGCGCTCGCCGCCTGCAAGCATGCCCCCGGCCACCTCCTCCCTGCCTGGCTGCTGCCTGGAGGGCTCCGAGAGCGCCACCACGAGGCCTCTCGCCATGGCCCTCCTCTCCTCCCCTCTCTCCCTTGTGCGCTCTCTCTCGCGCGCTCTCTTCCCCCTCCTCTCCTCTGTTTCCCTCTCGCCGGACTAAAGCCGTCGGCGATTTGCCGTCTCCCATGCGTCCCCGACCATGCCAAGGCACCAGAAGCCCCTCCAATGAGGCCCCGGATCTTTTTCCCCTAGTCCCGTTGGCGTTCCCCTCCTCTAGCCCCGTCTGTCGCTAGAGCCGAGAGGAGCTCTCCGCCGGCCATGGCGTAACCGTGGCCACAGCGCCCACAGCTCGCACCTGATCGCGGGCTCATGCATGTAGCGTTCCCAGGAGCCCGTAGCCGTCCCAAGCTCCTCGTTCTGTGCCCTCTAGCGCCGTAGCCGCTCCTGCCTGAGCCGCCACCGCCGCTAAGCTCGTCGCCGGCGCCGATCTCGACCACCCCAGCCCCTGGTTTGGGGCTAGATCGACACACGGTCGAGCATAGCCCTCATAGTGCCCTCCGCGGTCCTTTTGGTCGCCGGAGGACGGGTTCCGACCCCCTCCGCCGTCTGTGACGTCGCCGGCGGCTCAACGCCGGCGAGTCTACCAGTGCTGACCACGGGGTTTGACCCCAGGTCGACTGGCAAGTGGGCCCGCCCCTTTTTAATAAGAATTACATTATAAAAAATTAATTAAATTAAACTAATTATGTTAATGACCCACTGACTAGTGGGACCAATGCTAATCTAATTAGTAATTAGTTAAATAATTAACCTTGTTAGTAACTTGGTCACTCACTAGTGGGCCCCACTGGTCAGGTTCGACGTGTCAACGTTCTATTGACCAGCTGATGTCATGGTGATGTCATGCTAATGCAGTAATGACTTTACTGAATTAAAATAATTCCAGAAAATGTTTAAAGCTTCAAAAATTCATATAAATTAATCTGTTAATCAGATCAAAATAATTTATATATTGAAAATTTATCAGAAAAATCCAATGAATCCAATGGTGCTATTATCATGCATGTTAGAGCAACCTATGTAGACGAACATTGACATTTACTAATAGGTTAATATATGGAATATGAAATGGAGAATGATTTTGAACCTATATTCAAACTTCCTTCATTTAACATTGACAATAGTTGCATTAGTTCATCCATACATGCTGCCATGTCATGATCATGCATCATACTGTTGCATTTGCACGTATTGATTGTTATTTACCTGCATTGCGGTAGGCCTTGCTTCTAAGGATACCTCTGAGTATTCCAACGAAGGAGAAAACCTTCCCGCTCCCTAGCAAGGCAAGCAACCCTTTTGATCATTCCGATAACATCCCACTCTCTCACTCCAGCTCTTGTTTATTGCATTAGGACAAACATTCACTTGTCTGTCATACAAGTTAGATGAACCTATTATTTTGCATGACCTATCATTGTCATAGTAAATAGCTAAACCTTGCAACCTAGCATACCTGGTAGATGCTTGTGCCATGATGTTCTTAGATTACTTTGCCTGCTATGCTTGCTATGCTTAGAGTTGTGTCAGGTCTGATTCATCTGGGTGATGAACTAGAGTGAAATAATGATGTTCTAACGTGATAAGATGATGATGAACCCGATTTGGTAAAGGTAGTGATGAGAGGCTATGTAGGAGTACATAGCGGATTGTCTCATTGGGACCGTTCTTAGGAACTGAGTTCCGTGTTTGTGATCCAAGACTAGATACTACCACATGTTGGGCCCTCAAATATGACCCCGCTCGACTTATCAGTCGCTTAGTCTTTAGTCCAGGAGTTGCAAGTAATTTTTGGTGTTTATAGCATGCTGGAGGTCGCGCGTAGAGCTGACCCTAGGGGTCGGTTACGACGCGGTAGGCAGTGGCACGATGTACCAAGGGTCACCCGGATGGTGGGCTTGGGAACCCTGCACACATTGTTTGGGGCCGTAGTGGAAACTTCGAACGGACTTCCGTGCGGGTTAAGTCTCAAATAGGCGATAGCCTGGACTAGAGGTCTTATGTGATTGACGGTCGTGGTCGACTCCCTCGCTGGGCTTCCGCTGTAAGGTTTCCAAGGTGCATGGCTTTATGAGCACACAACAGTAAGTGGCGAGAGCGTGTGTGAAGAAGTACACCCCTGCAGGTTATGAAACTATTCGAGTAGCCGCGTCCTCGGATATGGACTACTTTGAGAACTTATGTTGTTCATAGATAATCAAATGGATACTCATAAAAAAATATCAAGACAAGTGTGAGTACCGTGGATGGCACTCTCCCTGGAGAGGGAAGTGAATCCATGGTGGTGTATTGTTATGGAGTTAGTGGACTCGTGTGCGATATCTAAAATCTAAACAAATGGTTAAAATTGTGTAGTGTAGGTTAGCCATGAGTTAAAGCTGGCATTGCTGCATAAACTCCACCACTCCCCTTGTCGATACATGAGCATGAATAGTCTAGGTCTGCTTTAAAGACTTGCTGAGTATGTTTGTACTCATGTTTTCTTAATAAATGTTGCAGATGAGACTCAGGACCCATCAGGTGGGTTCTATCTAGATGTCGACGATGCCGAATAGCTGGTGTCCCTGGTACGACCTTATGCCCTGTGGAGGGTTGTAGATAGTCAGGCCATGTTCCTTTTTTTACCCCTTCATCTGTCTGTACTCAGACATCTTTATGCTTCTGCTTGGTTTGTATGAACTTGTGTGTATGACTTGAGTGTCGGGTCATGTGACCCCTATTTGTAAGAACATATTATGCAAGGCTCTTCTAAGCCTCTTAAATAAAAGTTGTGTTGTCGTATGGTTATGTTGTGATGCCATAGTTGTATCTATGCATATCGGGCATGTCCTGCGTATGTGTGACGTCGAACAGTATGTATGGGATCCGACACCTAGTCGTGTGCCTTTAGTAGTACTCTTTATGGGAAACTACCTCTTTGTGCTTCCACCGAGCCTTGGTAGCTTGCTACTTCTCCGGACACATTGATTGAGGGAAAATGTCTCGCACTGTAATGGAGTCCCTGTAGCCTGTTACGACTCATCTACATGAAGTGATGGCATTCATGTCTCATGGCGTAATGGAGTCCTTGTAGCTTGCTATGACTCATCTACACACGCTTGAGGCCAACACTTGCATTGCTAGGTTACATATGCCTGTTTCCATACAGATGTGCCACTTGGGTTCTATGACTAGTCCTGTCGGCCCGAGTTCTCTGTCGTTTGATTGCTAGTGACATGTTCACATACGTGAGCCAAAAGACGCAAACGGGCCCAACTAAGGTAAGGCTGCAGCCGTGGAGCTTACCGGGCATGAGGCCGCAAAGTGATGTGATATGTTACAGTCTGGATTCATATGACTTAGGATTGGGATCCCGACGGTGTTGGTATCAGAGCCTGACTGACTGTAGGAGTACCAAGCCCAACCGGTCAAAGTTGAGTCTAGAAACACAATAGAAAAGTAGGGGAATTGATTGTGGAAGGGCAAGTAAGGCTCTTTTTACTCCGCTTCCCAAGTTATTCTATGTTGAGTCTTTCTCATCTTTTCTACGGGGATAAGAACTAGGCTTCTCATCTATTCCTTAGGATGACGAGTTAATAACCATGGACTATCAGCTAGCTTGTTTGCAAGTGAATGTCGGTACTTGAGCACTGTTGGTGTGTCAAACAGTTGGAGAAGAGATTTGAGTCTAGAAAGTCGAGTGGTTATGCTTTTCCAATATTTTGCAGTTGTATCAAAATCCTTTTTGAGCAATTACAGCCGTTATGCTGTCCAATTTCTGCTAGAGTCTCTAATGTCTTTGCATCATTCTCTGTTTCAGATGCCCCTCATCCTTCCTGTCAGGTGGTCCGTCTGACCAGGTGCATCGATGTACCGGGTCACAGGACCATGTTGGTTAGAGTTATGATGGAGGTTGGTTACCGTTGGTACCCAAAGTACACAGTGGAGGAACAGTATCGAGATTTCAACCAGAGTTTGTATCTGTGTACCATTAAGATATATCCTTCATATTCTGGAGCTACAGAGCCGCTTCACAAGACTTATGGATTAGGTGTCACCATAGACATGGCAGTTCAGGAGGCCGCCTACACCATGCTGACTATCATGAGGTTTCACCATGGTTTGATTCAGAACACAAAGTTCTGTTATGTTCCTGCTTCTTTGGGAGGAGAGGATAGCTATCTTAGCACATCCTACTATGATCATTCTCATGAGGAACCTAGGCTGTAGGTGACCGCTCAGATGTTGGAGACCAGGGATCATGATGCACGTGCCCTTCGCATGGAGCTTTATGCTACCCGTGCACGTCTTTGGACAGCCTTGACGCAGTTGGCACCTGTCATGCAGACAGGCTATGGAGATTTGGAGATGTTGAACCAATCGCGGACTCATCTGCCAGCACTCGTAGACTGGCCCGATGTTGAAGCATTGCCCCTCTTCGAGGACCGCTGTTGCCGCCAACAAGGGGACCAAGGCCACATCCGTGTCCTTACGGTTTCCAGGGATCAGAGGCTAGAGTGTTTCCAGATCCTCTGGTTCAGCTCCCAGGTCCCGAGGGTAACCTATATGAGGCATTCTATGGTGATGCTTGAGTACATGGATGTTAGTACTAGTATGGTAGTAGTCGTATCGCCATAGTCCTGCGTGTCTTGTGGGATATGACTGAGGTTGAGAGTTGAGTTCTGGAGGTGTAGATAGATAATGTATAGGAAGCTTGTAATGCCTCCGATGAGTTGTGTCATCTCTCTATAGTTTGTATTTCAGCTTGGGTTTGTACTGAACTATGTCATGCTGTGCATGAATCATGGTGTTCATGGGGTAGTTGTTATTACCATGTTGTTTGGTATTTACCCTAGATGTCATGTTGTCCAGTACATTCCTTATCTCATGTCTTAGAGTTGATGTTCCCTATGTCTAAGCTGTGGGTTTGTTTCCCAGGATGGTGTCCACTAGGAATAACCCCGTGCCTGCCCCTGAGCAGGGCGAAGGAAGCCAGCCAAGGCAAGAGAACCTGCCACACGCACCCTCTTTGGCAGAAGTGATGCTTGAAGCTGAACGGAACAAAAGGGAGACCAAGAGGCTGTTGGAACAAATTCAGCAGAACATAGCGCGTGCTCCCCGCAATGATCACAATGATGGCGTGTCCCTCGGTGATTTCGTCAAGCTGTACCTACCTAAGTATCATCATTCGGTCGACCCACTCGACATGGATGACTAGCTGACCAGCATGTCTCACAAGATCCGAGATGCCAACGTATCCGAGGCCAATAAGGTGACCTTTGCTACTTACTTTCTGGAAGGACCCGCCAATCTGTGGTGGGAAAATTATGAAGCCATCCGCCCCGCAGGCCCCGCACTAACTTGGGCGGAATTCAACGCAGCATTTCGTACCCATCACATCCCAGAAGGTCTGATGGATTGCAAGAGAGAGGAGTTATGTGCTTTCACCCAGGGCAGACTATCAGTGGATGCCTATAGCCATGAGTTCGGCAATCTTGCTCGTGAAGCTCCGGAGGAAGTTTCAACTGATGCCCAAAAGTAGGCTAGGTTCCGCAAGGGACTTAGTCCTGAGCTTCGTAGAGATCTGTGCTTGCATGAGTGCACAACCTTCTAGGCTCTCGTCAACAAGGCTATCAATGCCGAGACTGGACAGTCTGACTACGAGGCCACTAGGAAGCACAACCGTGACTTCAGCCCCACATCTGGCTCGGGCTCCAACAAATGTCGGGTGTGGGTGCCCAACGCAGCTCTACCACCAAGGTACACCGCGAGGCCATCCTTCCAAGTGCCTCGCCCAACTTAGCCAAACCCTCCAGCCCGAACATTTGGAGGTCCTCCTGCCAATGTTGCTCCCCGTGCCACCATGGTCTGCTACAAATGTGGGGGAACCAGGACACTACTCCCGTGAGTGTCCTCAGAACAATGCTAAGCCGGTTGGACGTGGTAAGCCGAGAAAAGCCTTCTATGTGAAGCCGGCTCCTGCTCATGGACGAGTGAACTATGTTTTTGCTGAGGAAGCTCTTGAGGATCCTGATGTTATCCTAGGTACGATCCTTGTCAATAGTCATCCAGCATCTGTTCTATTTGATACTGGGGCATCTCATTCTTTCATCTCAGAAAGTTATGCACAGTTGCATAACATGTCTTTTTGTGATTGCCTACTCCTTTAGTAGTTCAGACTCCTGGTTCAAAATGGCAAACTTCTAGAGTGAGCCATGTCAATGAGATTCTTGTGGATAGGCTAGTCTTCCTAGCATCTTTGATAGCCCTGAAGTCTTCGGACATCAATATCATCTTAGGCATGGATTGTATGAAAGCCCACTATGCTAAGATTGATACTCATACTAGGAATGTTCAAGTTACACATTCCCTCAATGCTAGCCCTCTTCCAAAAATAGAAGATATTTCGGTAGTCCATGACTTTTTGGATGTCTTTCCAGAAGAACTGCCAGGAATTCCACCTGTCAGAGATGTTGAGTTTGTGATAGAGCTCATTCCAGGGACTGTCCCAATAGCTAGAAGACCCTATAAGATGGCACCCTTAGAGCTAGCCGAACTTAAGAAACAACTCGATGAGGCTTTGAAGAAAGGTTTCATCCGTCCTAGTTCTTATCCTTGGGCTTGCCCCGTCCTCTTCGTCAAGAAGAAGGATGGATCGGATCGGATGGTTGTGGATTATCGGCCAATGAATCTGGTCACCATAAAGAACAAGTGTCTGCTCCCCAGGATCAAAGATTTGTATGATCAACTCGATGAATTCTCTGTCTTTTTCAAAATGGATTTGAGGTTGGGATACCATCAAATCAGAATTAGAAACGAGGACATTCCAAAAATGGCTTTTTTTACTCATTATGGCCAATATGAGTACACCATCATGTCCTTTGGTTTAACCAATGCCCCAGCCACCTTCTCTCGCTTTATGAATTTGATCTTCATGGAGTGTTTGGATAAATTCCTCATGGTTTACCTCGACAACATACTCGTCTACTCAAAGAACGAATAGGAACATGTCGAGCATCTAAGGCTGGTGTTGATGAAACTTCGAGAGAATCGTCTGTATGCCAAATTCTCTAAGTGTGAATGTTAGTTGCCATAAGTGACCTATCTGGGCCACGTGATCTCTGGTAAAGGTATTGCTATCAATCCCAAGAGAGTTCAGGCCACCCTTGATTGGACTCAACCTAAATCGGTTAAGCAAGTTTGGAGTTTCCTTGGCTCAGCGAGCTATTGTCGCTGCTTTGTCGAGAACTTCTCCAAGGTTATGAAACCTCTGACTGAACTCCTCAAGAAAGATAAAAAGTTCGAGTGGACTCCACAATGCGAGCATAGTTTTCAGGAGTTGAGAAGACGACTGACCTCTGCTCCCGTTCTCATGCCACCAGATTTCTCTAAGGACTTTGTTATCTATTGCGATGCCTCGCGACAAGGATTAGGTTGCATTCTCATGCAAGATCGTCATGTGATTGCATATGCATCCCGACAGTTGCATCCACATGAGGATAATTATCCAACACATGATCTTGAGCTTGCAGCTATGGTCCATGCACTAAAAACCTGGCGACATTACCTTCTGGGTAATCGTTGCGAAATTTACACTGATCACCAAAGTCCGAAATATATTTTCAGGCAAACACGGTGGGTTGAGTTGATTATAGATTACGACTTAGGGCTAACTTACACCCTGGGGAAAGCCAATGCCATGGCTGATGCACTAAGTCGTAAGTCTTATTGTAATATCCTGATGTTACAACAAGGTCAACCACTTCTCTATGAGGAATTTTGGAAGTTAAACCTCCATATTGTTCCTCAAGGATTCCTATCCAACCTGGTGGCGAAACCTAATCTTAAGGATCAAATTATAGCTGGCCAAAAGCATGATAAGGGTATTTCCCGGATCAAACAGAACCTCGTTAGCGGTATCGCTAAGGATTTCTCTGTTGATGATCAAGGTGTGGTGTTCTTCTAGAACCGTTTGGTGGTTCCCAAGATCCAACATCTTCGATAACTGATTCTTAAGGAGGCTCATGATTCCCCTCTCACAATTCCTCCGGGTAGTACCAAGATGTATCAGGACCTACGCCAGAGGTTCTGGTGGACTAGGATGAAGAGAGAAATTGCTTAGTTCGTTGCTAACTACGATGTTTGTCATCGCGTGAAAGAAGAACATCAAAGGCCTGCTAGCACCCTTCAACCTTTAGCTATTCCTGAATGGAAATGGGATAAGGTTAGTATGGATTTCATTACCGGATTTCCTAGGACTAAGAGAGGGAATAATGCTATCTTTGTGGTCATTGACTGCCTTTCCAAAGTGGCTCATTTTCTTCCTATTTGGGAGAGTATAACTGCTAGCCAGCTAGCAGAGTTATATGTTTCACGAATAGTTTCTCTTCATAGTGTTCGATTGGAGATTAACTCAGACCATGGAAGTATATTTACTTCCCGATTTTGGGAAAGTTTCCAAACCACCATGGGGACTCATCTATCCTTTAGCACTGCTTTCCACCCGCAATCAAGTGGTCAAGTTGGGCGAATCAATCAAATCGTCAAAGACATGCTCCGAGCTTGTGTTATATCCTTCGGTATGAATTGGGAGGAATGTCTTCCACTTGCCGAATTTTCTTATAACAATAGTTATCAATCAAGCTTGGGAAAAGCCCCTTTTGAAGTTCTCTGTGGACGAAGGTGTCAAACACCTCTTAACTGGTCAGAAACCGGAGAGAGGCAACTCTTTGGCCCGGATATGATCCGGGACGCAGAGGAGCAAGTTCGCATTATTCGTGAAAACATGAAAACAACCCAATCTCGTCAAAAGAGCCAATATGATCGCCATCATAAGGCTATGACCTATGAAGTTGATGAGAAGGCTTACCTTCGGGTTACACCTCCAAAGGGTACCCATCGATTCGGTATCAAGGGCAAGTTGGCTCCTCGTTACATTGGACCTTTTTTGCATTCTTGCTAAACAAGGAGAGGTTGCCTACCAATTGGAACTGCTGCCGCATCTTTCCAAGGTTCATGATGTCTTCCATGTCTCGCAACTCAGGTGTTGCTTCTCGGACCCTGTCCGTGAAGTGCACCACCAAGCGCTTGATCTCCAAGGTAACCTTACATATCGAGAATACACTGTTCGTATTCTTGATCAAGCTGAGTGTACCACTCGGTGTCGGAACATCAAGTTTCTCAAGGTTCAGTGGTCACACCATTCTGAAAAGGAGGCCACATGGCAAAGAGAAGACCGTCTTCGACTAGAGTACCCCGCGCTCTTCCCGATGACCCCAAAATCTCAGGACAAGATCCTTTTGAGTGGGGCTGAGTTGTCACATCCCTAGCTAGATGTCATAGGACAGCATGTGTGTGCATCATATTTCATTTTTGCATCAATATGAACTGGGGATTAAAAGAAACCCCAAACCCTCATTTGAATCAAACCAATTCAAAGCATGTGAAAAACCAACTAATTCAAAATGGTCATCTAAAATGTCCCCTATGTCTGATAAATATGGAAATGAATATATCAGGGGCCATCTTAAATATTTGAACATTTATAGAACTTTAAAATAAATAACAAAGGTGCTGAAAATGCTAAAAAAAGCATTATCATTATTTTAGATTTCAAAATATCCTGAAACTTTTTACAGAAGTTTGAAATGTTCAAACATAATTATACAAAATATTTGGAATATTTTATAATAGCATTTGTACCTGAAAAAGAAATAAAAAAAATGTCAGAACTAGAAAACAAAGAGAAAAGGAAAAAAAGAGGAAGAAGCCCAGCGGGAGCCGGCCCAACTGGCCCGTGCCAGTGATCTCTGTCCTCTCGCCAGGAGGACAGGGGCACGCGCTCGCCGTACGCAGGCACGCGCCCGACCACCTCCTCAATGCTTGGCTGCTGCCTGGAGGGCTCCGAGAGTGCCAGCGCGAGGCCTCTCGCCGTGGCCCTCCTCTTCTCCCCTCTCTCTCGTGCGCGCTCTCTCTTCCCCATACTCTCCTCTGTTTCCCCCTTGTCGGACTAAAGCCGCCGGCGATTCACCGTCTCCCGTGCCTCCCCGACAACGCCAAGGTGCCAGAAGCCCCTCCGGTGAGGCCCTGGATCTTTTCCCCATAGTCCCATCGCCGTTCCCCTCCTCTAGCCCCGTCTGTCACTAGACTCGAGAGGAGCTCGCCGCCGGCCATGGCGTAGCCATGGCCATAGCGGCCATAGCTCGCACCTGACGCGAGCTTGTGCTCGTAGCGCTCCTAGGAGCCCATAGCCGCCCCTAGCTCCTCCTCCCGTGCCCTCTAGCGCCGTAGCCAGTCCTGCCCGAGCCACCGCCGCCGCTAAGCTCGTCGCCGTCGTCGATCCCGACCACCCCAGCCCCTGGTTTGGGGCTAGATCAACGCACGCTCGAGTGTAGGCCCTCCTAGTGCCCTCCGCCGTCCTTTTGGTCGCCGGAGGAGGGGTTCCGACCCCCTCTCGTCTCTGACATCGCCGGCGGCTCAATGTCGGCGAGTCAACCGGTGCTGACCACGGGGTTTGACCCAGGTCAACTGGCAAGTGGGCCCGCCCCTTTTTTAATTATAATTAGATAAAAATAATAATTAAACTAAACTAATTATGTTAATGACCCACTAACCAGTGGGCCAAACCATAATCTAATTAGTAATTAGTTAAATAATTAACCTTGTTACTAACTAGGTCACTAACCAGTGGGCACCACTGGTCAGGTTTGACATGTCAACATTCTGTTAACCAGCTGATGTCATGGTGATGTCATGTTGATGCAGTAATGACTTTTCTGAATTAAAATAATTCAATAAATTTTTTAAAACTTCAAAAATTTATATAAATTAATCTGTTAATTAGATGAAAATAATTTATATATGAAAATTTATCAGAAAAATCCAATGAATCCAATGGTGCTATTATCATGCATGTTAGAGCAACCTATGTATATGAACATTGCCATTTACTAATAGGTTAATATATGGAATATGAAATGGAGAATGATTTGGAACCTATATTCGAACTTCCTTCATTTAACATGGACAATAGTTGAGTTAGTTCATCCATACATTCTTCCATGTCATGATCATGCATCATATTGTTGCGTTTGCGTGTATTGATTGTTATTTTCCTGCATTGCGGTAGGCCCTGCTTCTGAAAATACCTCCGAGTATTCCAATGAAGGAGAAAACCTTCCCGCTACCCAGCAAGGCAAGCAACCCTTTTGATCATTCCAATAACATCCCACTCTCTCACTCCTGCTCTTGTTTATTGCATTAGGACAAACGTTCACTTGTCTGTCATACACGGTAGATGAGCCTATTCTTTTGCATGACCTGTCATTGTCACAGTAAATAGCTAAACCTTGCAACCTAGCATACCTGGTAGATGCTTGTGCCATGATGTGCTTAGCTTACTTTGCCTGCTATGCTTTCTATGCTTAGAGTTGTGTCAGGTCTGATTCATCTGTGTGATGAACTAGAGTGAAATAACGATGTTCTGACGTGATAAGCTGATGATGAACCCGATTTGGTAAAGGTAGCGATGAGAGGCTATGTAGGACTAGATAGCGGGTTGTTTGATTGGGATCGTTCTTAGGAACTGAGTTCCGTGTTTGTGATCCAAGACTAGATACTACCACATGCTGGGCCTTGAAATATGACCCTGCTCGACTTATCTGTCGCTTAGTCCTGAGTCCAGGAGCTGCAAGTAGTTTCTGGTGTTTATTGCATGCTGGAGGCCGCGCGTAGCGATGACCCTAGGGGTGCGTTACGACGCGGTAGGCAGTGGCCTGGTGTACCAAGGGTCACCCGAATGGTGGGCTTGGGAATCCTGCGCACATCGTTTGGGGTCATCGCGGAAACTTCGGCCGGACTTCCGTGCGGGTTCAGTCTCAAATAGGCGATAGCCTGGACTAGAGGTCTAATGTGGTTGACGTTCGTGTCCGACTCCCTCGCTGGGCTTCCGCTTGAAGGTTGCCGAGGTGCATGGTTTTATGAGCACACAACAATAAGTGGCGAGAGCGTGTGTGAAGAAATACACCCCTGGAGGGTATGAAACTATTCGGATAGCCACGTCCTCAGATATGGACTACTTGGAGAACTTATGTTGTTCATAGATAATCAAATGGATACTCATAAAAATAATATCCAGACAAGTGTGAGTACCGTGAATGGCACTCTCCCAGGAGAGGGAAGTGAATCCATGGTGGTGTATTGTTATGGAGTTAGTGGACTCGTGTGCGATATCTAAAACCTAAACAAAGAGTTAAAATTGTGTAGTGTAGGTTAGCCATGAATCAAAGCTGGCATTGCTGCATAAAATCCACCACTCCCCTTGTTGATACATGAGCATGAATAGTCTAGGTCTGCTTTAAAGACTTGCTCAGTACATTTGTTCTCATGTTTGCTTAATAAATGTTGCAGATGAGACTCAGGACCCATCAGGTGGGTTCTATCTAGATGTCGACGATGCCGAATAGCTAGTGTCCCACCTATGACCTTATGCCCTATGGCGGGCTGTAGATAGTCAGGCCATCTGCCTTTCTTTACCCTTTCATCTGTCTGTACTTAGACAGCTTTATGCTTCCGCTTGGTTTGTATGAACTTGTGTGTATGACTTGAGTATCGGGTCATGTGACCCCTATCTATACGAACATATTATGCAAGGCTCTTCTGAGCCTCTTAAATAACAGTTGTGTTGTTGTATGGTTATGTTGTGATGCCATAGTTGTATCTCTGCATATCGGGCATGTCGTGCGTACGTGTGACGTGCAACGGTATGTATGGGATCCGACACCTAGTTGTGTGCCTTTAGTAGTACTCTTTACGGGAAACTGCCTCTTTGTGCTTCCACCGAGCCCTAGTAGCTTGCTACTACTCCGGACACATTGATTGACCGGCATGTATCCTTCTTTGCTGCTCTATCTGTCCCTTCGGGGAAATGTCTCGCAGTGTAATGGAGTCCCTGTAGCCTGCTACGACTCGTCTACATGCATTGATGGCATTCATGTCTCATGGTGTAATGGAGTCCTTGTAGCTTGCTATGACTCGTCTACACACGCTTGAGGCTGACACCTGCATTGCTGGGTTATGTATGCCTGTTTCCGTACGGATGTGCCACTTGGGTTCTATGACTAGTCATGTCGGCCCGGGTTCTCTGTCGTCTGATTGCCAGCGACATGTTCACATACGTGAGACAAAAGACGCAAACGGTCCCGGCTAAGGTAAGGCTGCAGTCGTGGAGCTTACCGTGCGTCAGGCCGCAAAGTGATGTGATATGTTACAGTCTGGATTCATGTGACTTACGATTGGGGTCCCAACATGGTAGCTCGTCAATCCAGCAGCCGGCCGACCTTACTAGCGGCGTCACTAGCCGGGGCTTGATACCGGATAGGATGAGGCCGTTCGCCCTCTCGACCTAGCTGTTGGACTGCGGATGAGCAACGTAGGCCAGGTCGAGCCGAATTCCTTGCTTGGAGCAAAAACGCGCGAGTGCGCCCTTGGCGAAGTTGGTGCCATTGTCGGTGATGATGCTATGGGGAATGACATAGCATACCGTGATGTCGTTGATGAACCGGACGGCCGTGGGGTCGTCCAGCTTCTTGATTAGTCGCGCCTCGATCCACTTAGTGAACTTGTCGATGGCCACCAGTAAGTGTGTCATGCCGCCTTGACCGGTCTTGAATGGGCCCACCATGTCCAGCCCCCAAATGGAAAAAGGCCATGAGAGGGGGATGGTTTGGAGGGCCATTGCCGGCAGGTGGCTTTGCACGCTGAAGCGTTGGCAGCCCTTGCACTTGTCGACCAATTTCTTGGCCACGTCAAGAGCTGTCGGCCAGAAGAAGCCGTGGCGGAAAGCTTTGGCCACTAGGGTCCGGTAGGCGGCACAATGCCCTCACTCGCCCTTATGAATGTCGAGGATGATCTCCAGACCCTTTTCCGGCTCGACGCATCGCTGGAACACGCCGGTGGTGCTGTGGTGGACGAGCTCGTTGTTGATGATGCTGTAGGCCGTGGCCCGGTGCTGGATTTGCCTAGCCAGAGCCTCGTCCAGAGGCAGCTCGCCCCGTAGAAGGAACACTAAGATGGGTTGGGCCCACGTGGGGTCCATGACGGCGGCTGGCTCGGGAGCCCCCGGGACTGGTTGATCAGCCCCCGGGACCGGTTCGCCAGCTCCCGAGGCTGGCTCGGGAGCCCCCGAGGCTGGTTGGCCAGCCCCCGGGTTCGGCTCGCCGGGCCCAGGTCCGACTGGCTAGTGATCACCATGACGGCCATGCCGCCGGGGCTAGCCTCCTCAGGCGCCGCCGGCTCAATCGGGACCGGCTGGGTGGCCAACGATTCGAGGGTCGGCGGTGAAGGTGCCGGAGAGGCATCCGGGGCCGTCGATGGGCCGGTGACACCCGCCAGCATGAAGATTGACTCCGATTCTGGGGAAGGCTTGATTGACTGCTTGAGCATCCATTCGAGGGAGACACTGGCTGGGATGGCCTGGCGGGTGGAGCGAATCTTCGCCAGCGCATCTGCCGCTTCGTTGTCCGCCCGTGGGACGTGATGAAACTCACAGCCCTCGAAGGAGCCGGTGAGCTGTTGTATGAGGAAGCGGTAGCTGGCCATGTTGGCGTCCCTGGCGTCCCATTCACCAGAGACTTGCTGCACAACAAGTCGGAGTCGCCGAAGCAGAGGATGCGCCTCATACCGATCTCCTTGGCGAGCCGGAGGCCATGAACGATGGGCTCGTAGTCAGCCACGTTGTTGGAGGTGGCAAAGTGGATCTGTAGGGCATATTTGAGCTGATCGCCTTTCAGGGAGGAGAGGACAATGTCGGCACCTAGTCCGGTCCTTATTTTCGAGCTGTCGAAGTGCATGCGCCAATGCGTGGAGTTTGGGGGAGGCGGGACAAACTTCGTCTCCGCCCAGTCGACGAGCAAATCCGCCAACACCTATGACTTGATGGCGGTTCTTGGCTCGTACCGGATCTCATGGTCGGCGAGGGCGATGACCCACTTGGCGATCCGGCCGGTGGAGTCCCAGCCGCTCATGATCTCACCAAGCGGGGCCGTCCTCACTACGGTAATGGTGTGCTCTTGGAAGTATTGCTTGACCTTCTTGGCGGTGAAGTATACACCGTAGCACAACTTTTGATAGTGGGGGTAGTTCTGCTTGGACGCGGAGAGGTCCTTGCTGAGGTAGTAGACGGGTCGCTGGACCGGCAGGGACTTGCCCTGCTCCGGCCGCTCAACCACCAGAATGATGCTGATGACGCAGGTGGTCGCCACGGTGTAGGCGAGCAAGGGTTCCTTCTCAGCCGGCGCGGCCAGGATGGGCGCGTGGGTGAGAGCCTTCTTGAGGCCATGGAAGGCCTTGTTCACCTCGTCAGGCCAGTCGAAGGCACCCGGCCTCTTGGTTTGACCCGGCTTGATCAGAGCCGTCTTGTGAAGGAGCCTGTAGAGAGGCAGGGTCTTCTCTCCCAGCCGGCTGATGAACCGGCCGAGCGAGGCGAGGCAGCCGGTGAACTTCTCAACGTTGCGGAGCCGGGACGGTTTCGGCATGCACACAATCATGCTGATCTTCTCGGGGTTAGCTTCGATGTCGTGGGAGGACATGAAGAAACCCAAGAGTTGTCTGGCGGGGACACCGAAGACACACTTCTCCGGGTTGAGCTTGATCTTGTACTCGTATAGGTTCGCAAAGGTCTCCCAAAGGTCGTCGCGGAGGCTGAAGTGCTTCTTGGTTTTGACGATGATGTCGTCAACATAGACATGGACATTCCTGCCTATCTGAGGCAGGAGGCACTTCTACATGCACCGTTGGAAGGTGGCGCCAGCATTCTTCAGGCCGAAGGACATGGTGATGTAGCAGTAGGCCCCAAAGGCCGTGATGAAGGAGGTCTTGAGCCGATCTTAAGGATCCAGCTTGATCTGGTGGTAGACTGAGTAGGCGTCCAGGAAGGAAAGCAAGTCGCAGCCGGCCGTGGAGTCGATGACTTGATCGATCCATGGCAGGGCAAACGTCCGGCCGGCCGTGGGGTTGCTTGACCGGCTTGACGTCCGGCCGGACATGGAGTTTGTGCTCGGCGAACTTCCTCGGAACACCCGGCTTGTCCTTGGGGGACCATGCAAAGATGTCTCATTTCTCATGAAGGAAGTCAACAATCTCGCCTTCCTATTTGCTGTCGAGGCGGGAGCCGATGGTGACGCACTGAGTCGGGTTGGCCGGGTCGAGCGGGATCTGCTTGGTGTCCTTGGACGACTAGAAGGAGGCCTCGCCGGTGGATTGCGAGGGTGGAGCCGGCATGGTCAGCTGGCTGGTAGCAAGGGCCACGAGCCAGTCGAGCTGCCGTTTCTCTTCGGTGATCTCTAGGGCCTCGGCCAGCCGGCTGCCATCTCGAGCGCATTCGAGTGACCTCTTATAGTCGCCCTTGATGGTGATGATCCCCTTTTGGCCCCGCATCTTGAGCTTGAGGTAAGCATAATGGGGTAGCGCCATCAAGCTCATAAGATCCGGCCGGCCCTACAATGTGTGGTAGGGGCTTTCGAGGTCCACGACCTCAAACAACACTCACTCGCGGCGGAAATGACCAGGTCCGCCGAAGAGGACGTCGAGCGTGATCTTGCCGGCAGGGGAGCAAGACTTTCCAGGCACGATGCCATGGAAAACCGTATGGCTCGCCCACAAATCTTCTATCTCTAGCACCAGCTTATGCATCGTGTCGAGGTAGAGAATGTTGATGCTGCTGCCGCCATCTATCAGCACCTGCGAGAAGCGGTAGGCTCGTTCCTTGGTGGCGATGGTGGGGTTGAGGACCAAGGCGTAACTGCCGGGATTTGGCATCATGGCTGGGTGATCGTCCTGACTCCAAGTGATCGGCTTCTCCGACCAGTGCATGAACTGGGGAGTTGCCGGCATGGTGGCGTTCACCTCACGGCAGAGCTGGCACTGAGCATGTTTGCCCGTCTCTTCACTAGTGAAGACGACATAGCAACCGTCCTGGTTGAGGAACTGGTTGATCAGGCAACCATCGTTCGGAGCCGTTGTCGGCGCCAGGGCGGCTACTTGGGCCAGGGCCGACGCATGGGTTGGTGGCGCGGGAGGAGCCGGAAGGTCGTAGTGTGTGCGTAGAGGGCTTGGCCCCTAAGTGGTTCTTGCAAGCGAGATCGAGCATTTGCTCGAAGGTGAGCTTTGGCTACCAGGTAGCCTTGACGGTGCGCTGGTGCTGGCCGAAAGGCTGGTCAGCCGACTCTTGATCCTCAACGGTATTGACGTGCCGACACTCGTAGCGGGAATCTGGCTGGTTGTTCTTGCGCTTGTTGTTCTGCGGCTGCCGATTGTCAGTAGCCGCCCGGGTCGTGGTCGGCGTCGTTGTTGCCTTGGCGGGCGGGGTCGTCTTGACCCGGATGGCTGAATCGGCTGTGGCGTATTTGTCTGCCTTGGTCATGAGCTTGGCGAGCGTGGCCGGCTCGGAGCACAGGAGCTTGTGCTTGAGAGGGGTGTTGTCCCGCAGCCCTCAATAAAGTACTGCGCGGCTTGGACCTCGTGCACCCCCTCGCAGGTGTTGCGGAGCTCGGTCCACCGGGTGAGGTAGTCGCGGAGGGACTCGTCCGGCCCCTGAGCGCACATGGCGAGTTCACGGGGACGCCCGGGCCGCTTTTAGGTACTGGTGAAGTTGTGGACGAAGGCCTCTTCGAAGTCCGTCCAAGTGTTGATCCTGCCGGCCGCTGAGCCGATCAGCATAAGGTGGGCGTAGCAAACGGCTACGCGCTATCCCCATCGCGGTGGTGTAGTCGATCAACCAGTCTTCGGGTTTGGCAGCCCCATTGTATTTCGGGGTGTCCCTAGGGAGCGTGAAGCCGGTTGGGAACAGCTCGGTGCGAATCCGAGGGCCGAAGCAGGACGGACTAATCGAGCCCTCCTCCTCGAGAAGGGCGGATTGCGCGAGTTTGTCGAGGCAGTTGCGGGCATCGTTCTCGCTGCGGGGGACGTGCAGTCCGAACCGAGCCGAGAGCTCGAGGCGGAAGGTGGGTGGCGCCGACTGCCGCAACTCGCGCCACGGAGGCGGCATGCGCCCCTGGCTGTGCCGGCTGCCAAACGTCGGCACTTCATGGTGGCGGCCGCTCCGAGGCGGCTCGTTGGTGCGCCGGCTGCTAATAGCCGGCTGCTCACTCCTCGGTGTCTGAGAGGGCTGGGGGTTGTTTGCTTCGGCCCGGCGGCCGGAAACGCAAGGGGAGCAGGAGTACTGGGCCACCTGGCGGACGGCAGTTCCCGTGCCCTCGCGCTCGGGCCGGGCGCCTTTAGTGGCAGCGCCGCCCGTTGCGAGCAGATGCTGCTATGCGTCAGCAGCATCGATGATATCCTGCAGGCGACCTTGATGTGACCACCTTGATGTGGCACTCATGGGTGACACGCTCTTCACCCTCCAAGGTAGCCAATTCCTCGTAGGCCACCTTGCGAGCCCGTAGGTTAGTCGCGGGGGTGTCGTAGATTGGCATTTTTCCGCTAAGGATTTCCGCGACTGCGCGGCCGCGGTCACGCACAGCCCCACGCCGGATGGGCTCGGTGCCAGCCGAGGTGAGTCCGTAGGCGAAAGCATACTCCCACTACGCCACCTCCATGCGGTTCCCCATGGCTCCGAGGGTGGTGGCATCCTCGAACAGGATGCGGCTAGCTGCCTCGAGATCGGCCATAGCGGTGTCGGGGTTTGCCATCGGTGCGATCGGAGTGCTCAAGCACTGGAGGGCCGCACCGAGCGGGTCAGACGTGCTGACGCGGGCGGCGCCAGCGGTAGCGGAAGTAATGGCCATCACCCCCATGCGATCATGGGACCCGCTGGGCTGGGCCGCAGCGAGTGCACCCACTACTGTGGCGCGGGCCAGCGCAGACGAGCACCCCCATGGGATACTCGTCGACGACCGGAGCCTCGGCGAGGCTGAGCCTACCGAAGCACTCGGTGAGCGCCTTGATGTCGGCCGCGAGGCCGACGGAGTTGCCCGCAGGGCGTGCTGAGGCAAGCCCCACGAGCTCCCCACAGTTTCGCCGGGACGAGCGACGACGGTGGGGAATGGCGAGGGTCCTGCTCGGAGCATGAAACTAGCCGGCTCCATGTATGGCCCCACGGTGGGCACCAACTATCGTTGTTTTCTCATGACAGATGCCATGGGGTGGCTTATCGTGAGTGGTTGGGGCCGGAGGACGCCGACGGGCTCCGGGTGCGATATTAGGCACAAGCGGTGATGACACATGATGTTCCCAGGTTCAGGGCCCTTCGTGGGAGGTAACACCTCTAGTCCTGCTTGGTCTAGTTGGATGGATGGGTATGTGTACAAGGATGCTCCTGGAGCTGTGTCTAGAGGAGGAAGAAGGAGTAGCCAGCTCGTGTTCCTCTGCTACTACAGGAGGGAATGAGAGTTCTGTGGATGCGTGTGTGAGACTGTTTGTCCGTCCCTGTTGCATGAGGGGCTCGGGGTTTTTTATAGGCCAACCCTCGGCTCTTACAATATGTCATAAATACAATGGTGGGGGGACCCGGGTGGTAGTCTCTCCAGCTGGCCACAGGGTCCCGCCTCCTGCGCCGTCTTGTCGTGGGCGAGGCCTGCCGGCCGAGCGGTCCCTTCTCCCGTTGAGGCCCGCTAGCCGGCTCTATTATTGGTCCTCACCCACCTGCCACGGCACGGGCCGCCCGGGGGGCGTCATATAGCGCCACCCGGCCAAAGTCTCCGGTACGGTCGGCGGCACTATAGCCATGCCGAGGCAGGTAATCAAGTGAAGCGGGCGTGCCGGCACTGTTCCCCCGCCCGGTTGCGCTCACCGAGGTCACTGGCCAGGATGGGTGTACTGTAGCCATGCGTTGCGGTGCGTAAGCGGCCACTATAGCCACAGGGCTGCCCGTTGTGTTAGTCACGTCGCGTTGTCGTACCTACGCGTAGAGGGACGAACGAGGCGTGTCCATCTCGATGTCAACAGAAGAGCCGGCCCGTCGGCAGCCTGCCGTGCCTAGCCGGCTCCTCGATCAAACGGCTGGGGCGACAGCCGGCACTGTCTTGCGTTGAACGTCCTCCAGCCGGCCACGGCCAGTCGGCCGCGTAGTTTTCTTCAAAGCGGAAAGGGGGAAGACCCCATTGCTTTGGCCTACCTAGGGGTATAAACATCGTCAATGCTTCACCTCCGTGCTAACGAGAATGGTATGTTTTTCTAGTTTTTGCTTAACAACCGCATAATGATGGTTACTTACCTTACCTTACCTCCAAAATTACATATTTTGCCCAAGTTAGCTCTAGAATGACCTATAGTTAGCTTAGTTTCCTCCTAAATGACATAATAATCTTAGGTATCTCCAAACATGCATAATAAGCTTAGTTAGCTCGAAAATGACCTGTGTTACCCAATTAGCTATAAAATCATCTATAATTAGCTTAGTTAGCTTCAGAATGGCATAACAAGCATATATAGCTCCTACAAGAGCTATTTCCACCCAAGTTAGCTCTAAAATGACATATTTTAGCTTAGTATCCTCCTAAATGGCATAGTAGGCTGAATTCGCTCCTAAATGGCCTATTTTATCAAATATGTCCTATACTTAGCTTAGTTCTCTCCTAAATGACATAATAAGCTTACCTAGCTCCAAAATGGCCTATTTTACCTACTTATCTATTAAATGACCTATACTTAGCTTACTTAGCTCCATAATGGCAAAATAAGCATAGTTAGCTCCTAGGTGACATATTTTTACCTAAGTTAGCTCTAAAAGGACATATATTTAGCTTAATTTCCTCCTAAATGGCATAGTAAGCTGAATCAGCTCCTAAATGGCCTATTTTATCAAAAATGTCCTATACTTAGCTTAGTTCTATCCTAAATGACATAATAAGCTTACCTAGCTCCAAAATGGCCTATTTTACCTAGCTTATCTGTTGAATGACCTATACTTAGCTTACCTAGCTCCAAAATGGCATAATAAGCATAGTTAGATGCTAAGTGACCTATTTTTACCTAACTTAGCTCTAAAATGACATATTGTTATCTTAGTTTCCTCCTAAATGACGTAGTAAGCTGAATTAGCTCCAAAATGGCCTATTTTATGAAAAATGGCCTATACTTCGCTTAGTTAGCTCCAAAATGACATAATAAGCTTACCTACCTAAAAATGGCCTATTTTACCAAAGTTAGCCATTAAATGACCTATACTTAGCTTACTTAGCTCCAAAATGGCATAATAAGCATAGTTTGCTCCTAAGTGACCTATTTTGACTTAAGTTAGCTCTAAAATGACATTTATTTAGCTTAGTTTCCTCCTAAATGACATAGTAAGCTGGATTAGCTCCCAAATGGCATATTTTATCAAAACTATCCTATATTTAGCTTAGTTATCTCCTAAATGACATAATAAGCTTACCTAGCTCCAAAATGGCCTAATTTACCTAGCTTAGCTATTGAATGACCTATACTTAGCTTATGTAGCTCCATAATGGCATAATAAGCATAGTTACCTCCTATGTGACCTATTTTTACCTAAGTTAGCTCTAAAATGACATATAGTTAGCTTTGTTTCCTCCTAAATGACGTAGTAAACTAAATTAGCTCCAAAATGGCCTATTTTATCAAAAATGACCTATACTTCTTTTAGTTAGCTCCAAAATGACATAATAAGCTTACCTACCTCCAAAATGGTCTATTTTACCGAAGTTAGCCATTAAATGACCTATACTTAGGTTACTTAGCTCCAAAATGGCATAATAAGCGTAGTTAGCTCCAAAGTGACCTATTTTTACCTAAGTTAGCTCTAAAATGACATATATTTAGCTTACTTTCCTCCTAAATGACATAGTAAGCTGAATTACCTCCTAAGTGGCCTATTTTATCAAAAATGTCGTATATTTAGCTTAGTTCTATCCCGAATGACATAATAAGCTTACCTAGCTCCAAAATGGCCTATTTTACCTAGCTTAGCTATTATTGACATATACTTATCTTACTTAGCTCCAAAATGGCATAATAAGCATAGTTAGCTCCTAAATGACCTATTTTTACCTAAGTTAGCTCTAAAATGACATATAGTTAGCTTAGGTTCCTCCTAAATGACGTAGTAAGCTAAATTAGCTCCAAAATGGCCTATTTTATCAAAAATGACCTATACTTCGCTTAGTTAGCTCCAAAATGGCATAATAAGCTTAGCTAGCTCAAAAATTACCTATTTTACCAAAGCTAGCTATTAAATGACCTATAATTATCTTACTTAGCTTCAAAATGGCATAATAACCATAGTTAGCTCCTAATTGACCTATTTTTACCTTCTCTTCTTCATCTAGTCTTCTTCTAATTTTGGAGCTTCCCATTTTGCAGATTACATTCACTTCACGGAAGTTTGCATTGATGGATACTTAGGTTACTTCTATTTTTTATTTTGTATCGATGAACAATGTGACACTTGCTACATATGTATATGAAAGTATGTATGTATGGATGAAACTATTGTAATATGGTTGGGTACGAATGAAACTTTTATAATATGTATGGATGAAACTTATTTGAATATAATATCCTGTGAAATATATATATATATATATGTCTCATATTGATGTGAAAATTGCTATGAAAATGGATTCAATAAAAAAAATAAAAAGGAAAATGGCCTTACTCTTTGCCGTCGATGGGATGATGAGAAAGGGGGCCTGGGCAGACGGCGAAGGGGGGATCACAAGGGTAACTGGCCTTACTCTTTGTCGTCAGCCCACCAACGGGGGGGGGGGGGGGAGGGCAAGGCCGACGGCAAAGGTGGGGCCCAAGGCCGACGACAAAGGGGGACCCCAGGGGCAAAGGTCCTTACCCTTTGTCGTCCGCCCACCAATGACAAAGGGTGCACAAGGCCGACGACAAAGGGAGCAAATGGCAAAGAACTTCTATTATCACTTGACGGCCGTAGCCCTTGGGTCTGGCGTCCAAACTCTTTGCCGTCCGCTCCCCCACGACAAAGTCTTTGCCATCCGTGGTCCCGAGGAAGACAGCAAAGGACCGCTTTATCGGGTTTTTCTTTGCCGGAACTTTTGCCGTCTGCTGAGGGGCGGCAAAGGCCTTTGCCATCCAGTTTCTTGCCCATTGCCATCAGCCATGGCAGACGGCAAATTACCCGATTCCCGTAGTGTACCTATGATGTTGTGCTTACGAGGATCTGGCCACTTGACAAGCTCCCACACATTGTTGAGCTTGAATTGATATAATTCCTCTTGCGTAGCTTGAATCCACTCAGGCTCCTTGAATGCTTCATCAACTTTGGCGGGCTCTTTGATAGAGACAAAAGAAAAGTGCCCACAAAAGTTAGTCAAATGTGAAGCTCTTGAGCGAGTGAGGGGACCTGGTGCATTGATGTCATCGATGATTTTGTCAATCTGCACTTCATTTGCAACTCTTGGATGAGTAGGTTGACATGACTAAGGATTTTCTTCACCAATATTTTCTTCAAGTGTATCAGCATGAATGTCTTCATTGGTTGGAATGACTTCTTCAGTGGGTATGACATCTTTAGAAGCCTTGAACTTGATGGATTCCATTTCATCGAGCACAGGAGGCAGGTGCTCTCTTTGCGAGCCATTAGTTTTATCGAACCGCACATCTATAGTTTCAACAACCTTTTGGTCGCAGGTATTGAAGACTTTGTAGGTGTGCGAGTCCTTTCCATAACCAAGCATCAAACCTTCATGTGCTTTCGGCACAAATTTAGAACTATGGTGAGGATCTCTAATCCAGCATTTTGCACCGACGACTTTGAGATAACTTACATTGGGTTTCTTGCTAGTCATGAGTTGATGTGAAGTATTCTTTAAGAATTTGTGAATATATACCCTGTTGATGATATGGCAAGTTGTATCAATTGCCTCAGGCCAGAAGCGACGAGGAGTCTTGTATTCATCAAGCATGGTGTGAGCCATCTCAACAACAATCCTGTTCTTGCGCTCCATGACGCCTTTCTACCGAGGAGTATATGGGGAAGATAGCTCATGAGTAATACCAAGTTCATCAAGATATTCATCAAAATTGGTGTTCTTGAACTCAGTCCCATTATCACTCCTGATATGCTTGATCTTGACGCCGAAGTTCATGGAGGCCCTTGAAGAAAATTGTCTGAAGGCATCCTTCACTTCAGATTTGTACAGAATAATATGCACGCAAGTGTAGAGAGAGTAATCATCAACAATGACAAAGGCATACAAACTTGAAGAATTTGTTAGTGTGGAACAATGAGTGGGGCCAAAGAGGTCCATGTGAAGCAATTCAAAGGGTCGAGTCATGGTCATGATTGTCTTTGATGGATGCTTGGATCTGGTCATCTTCCTAGACTCACATGCACCACAGAGGTTTTCCTTGAGGAATTTGACACCTTCAATGCAGATGACATGCTTTTTCTTCACGAGCGTGTGCAAGTTTCTCATACCAGCATGTCCAACTCGTCGATGCCATGGGCAGCCTTTTGAGTACTTTGCAAGTAGGCACGTGGCAGGCTAAGGACCTGTAGAGAAATCAACAATATAGAAGTCTCCTTTCCTAAAGCCTTCGAAGACTTTGGATTTGTCAGATTCCATGATGACAACACATCGATATTTTCCAAACATGACACACATAAGGTTGAACCCTAGGGATTCGACAAGCATTACCTTATCCATGTGTTAGTCCTTTGAGATTGCAACCTTACCTAGACCCAATACCTTGCTTTTTTCCTTTGTCAGCATAGGTGATATGCTTCAGCTGAGATGGAGCAAGTGGCAAATTCAAAAGTAGATTCTTGTCACCAGTCATGTGGTTTGTGCATCCACTTTCGAGGACCCACTCATTAGCTTTTGGAGGTTCATCCCGGAGATGAATTAGTACAACTTACGAACTCATATGCTTCAGAGTGAAGAATATGACATCAAATTCATCAGCCAGAATTTCATCACACAACATAGTAAGTAAAGTAGTGTGAGGACGTGGGAAATGAGGAATTCATTTCTACATGATTAGCTTGCATCCTTTCAAGCATTTCCTCAGGTCTCTAGCAAATTCATTAGACGTTCAAGTTCATCTGGAGACCTGACCCTGCATAAGAAATAGTTCAATTTCTTCACCACTCACATCTGGAGGGGTGGCAAAGAGTTCATCATTCTGCGAGCACCATATGAGGAGGGAGGCATTGAAGCTAGTGCGCTTCGTTTCACATGACGAGGGTTAGAGTACTCATATGAATAAGCAGAGAAATGCTTCGAGGACTTATGAACATAATGATTTAAAGAATAATGCACATATTCAGAACTCTTAGATTTTCCCTACGAAACAGATGCATTTGCACGAGAATGATGTTTTTGACCATTTGAGGAATTTGGTCCAAGTGAAGACTTTGGTCCATATGAGGAATTTGATCTGGGGTTCGCGTTCTTCATGAGCATTATCGTGAGGACATTCACTTGAAGGTTTTGTAAGCAGCTCTTGGGAATCCAAATTTTCTTTATAGGTGAACCGTTCCTGCAGTTAGTTCCAACAAATCTGGCAAATACTTCACATTTTTCATTTTTGAAGAATTTGTAGTTAGAGTCAAGTGACTCATCAGCGAAATACAAATTTTCACAAGCAAAGCTAGATAAAGAGGATGGATCTACAGGAGGTCCTTTTGCAGCAACCCATGAGGTTTTGGGGTACTGCTCAGGTGTCTAGTAAGATCCATCAACATTGAGTTTCCTCTCAAATGCAATACCCTCTTTCCTAGGGTTCCTGTTCAAAATTTTCTTTTTGAGGACATCACAAAGGGTTTGATGCCCTTTGAGACTTCTGTACATGCCTATCACATAAAATTCTTTCAACCCTGCAATTTTGTCAGTTATACTTGTGGTATCCTCAGATGAGGAATTTGTGACCTCGGGGATAGTTGAAGAATTTGCAGCAATAGAAGCACTTGGACATTCAGGTGAAGAATTAGCAGTTTCACGTTCGATGCATTTCAAATAAGGTGGACCAAATTCTTCCTGAGCGGTACTGATCTGTTGAGCCAATAAGGACTCGTTTTCCCGTTGGAGATCCTCATGACACGCTCTTAGTTTCTCAAGATCTTGCTTTCTTTGAAGAAACTCCTAAGAAAACTTCTCGTAATTGGCTATGAGAGCATTATGATGACTCTGAAGGTTATCATACTTTGTCTGAAGACTTTTGAGATCATCAGACAGAGATTGATTCCAATCCACTTCCGCATTTAACAGATCATCACTTTTGTCTAGCAGTTTCTGAAACTTTTCAAGTGCACTTTGTTGCTTAGTGGCAATATTAGCAAGTTTGGCATAGCTAGGTTTCACATGTTTATCAGATTCACCATCACTTGATTCAGTGGAGGAGTGATGCTTATGTACCTTGGAACCTTTAGCCATGAAGCAATAGGTGGGAGCATAATCATCATTGCTGACGTCAGAGTCATTGGAGTAGTCATTTTGCTCATTGTTGAAGATGGACTTGCTGACGAAAGTAGTAGCGAGAGGAAGGCTAGAGACACTAGATTCATACTCCACCTCAGATTCTTCCTCTTCTTCATATTCTTCAGATTCTTCTTGTGAGTCCATTTCCTTGCCAATGGAAGCCCGAGCTTTTCTGGAACCATTATTTTTGTGCGTTGAGGACTTTGTAGATGAGGACTTTGAATATTTATTCTTTTTCTTCGAATCATCAGAACTATCGTCCTTGTACTTCTTCTTCTTCTTTGTTTCTTTTTCCCTGGGAGGACAGTCAGAAATAAAGTGACCAGATTTCTTGCATTTGTGACAAGTTCTCTTCTTGTAGTCATCTGAGGAATCTGATTTCCTCAAGCCACTTTTTGATGACTTTCCAAACCGGCCTCTCATTGAGAACTTCTTGAATTTCCTGACGAGCATTGCCAGCTTCTGACTTAGTTCATCAGGATCACCAAGGCTACTATCAGAATCTTCTCCTTCGGATGAGGAAATTGCTTTTGCCTTCAGAGCACGAGATCTTCCATAGGTTGTCCCATAGAGGTCAATCTTCTCAGCTTGTTGGAATTCATGTGTATTGAGTGTCTCAAGAATATCATCAGGACCAAGTGACTTGTAGTCTCCAAGCTCTTGAATCATCAAAGCCAGAGTATCGAATGAGGAATCAAGAGATCTTAGCAGTTTCTTCACCACTTCATGGTCAGTGATGTCAGTGGCACCTAGTGCTTGAAGCTTGTTGGAGATATTAGTGAGACGATCAAAAGTTTGTTGAAAATTCTCATTGTCGAGTGTCTTGAAGTGGTCGAAGAGATTGCGAAGAACATCAACACGAGCATCACGTTGAGTGGAAACACCTTCATTGACTTTGGACAGGCTATCCCAGATAAGTTTAGCAGACTCCAAAGCACTTCCTCTGCCATACTGATCTTTGCTCAGATGGCCACAAATGATATTCTTCCCTTGAGAATCGAGTTGCTTGAATCTCTTTACATCCACAGCGTTGATCGTGGGAGTAACAGAGGGAGCACCATTTTCCAAAACGTACCAGAGATCGTTGTCAATAGCTTCAAGATGCATGCACGTCTTGTTCTTCTAGTATGTGTAATCTGTCCCATCGAAGGTAGGACAACCTACGAAAACCTTGATCATATCTGCAGTTGACATAACTAGAACTCCAAACGATTAAACCGAAATCACATAGAACAAGGGAGTAGCTTGCTTTGATACTAATTAAAAGTGCGCTATATCGACTAGGGGGTGAATAGGTGATTTTTACAAATTCATCACTTGAGGAATTTCAACTTGAGGAATTTGAAATGTGATGAATAACTAACAACGGAATAAGTACTCAAGTGCATGAGAAACATAGCAATAGCATAGTCGTCGTGATGAATCAAAACATGCACAAATTACAGGTAGCGTGATACAGGATAAACAAGCGAGGAACAAGGTAACTTGAAGAATTTCAGGTGAGGAAATTGAGAAAGTCTTCAGTCAAATTCTTCAAACAGTAACGACCAATTTCATCAACAAGTATACTATGAAATGAAAGGGTTGATGAAATAGAACCAGGTAGCTCGATGAAGACAATGCTTTGATGACCCAGTTCCAACTGTTGTGACAGTCGAACGTCTGGTTTGGAGCGGCCTGGTATTTAAACCAGAGGACACACAGTTCTAAGACACATAGTCCTTACCATATTCTCCTTGAGCTAAGGTCACAAAGTCCTCGCTCAAACACTCGTGGTAAGTCTTTAGGGTAGACTTCCAAAACCCTCATAAAGTGGTCACCCGGCGATCCACAATTGACTGCTGGATGCTCTAGACCAAGGTCACTCCGTGATCCCCAATTGATGACATCATGCACTAGACCATGACGCCTAACTGTCTGGAAGATACACAGTCTTCAAAGGTAACAAGCGTCGGTTCCGCATAGGAACAATCTCTTTAGTGATGCTCAAACACTTTGGGTTTGCTGGTTTGGATTTGGGTTTTTCCTCACTGATGATTTCCTCTCAAAGTCCTCGGAGGATGAGTTGCTCTCAAATGACAAGTGTCGGTTCTCTCTCGGAGCAGCCAACCAACTAGTGGTTGTGGGGGTGGCTATTTATAGCCAGGGTGCAACCTGACATGATAAGACATAAATGCCCCCAATGATATGACCGTTATGTGGATAGGATGATTGGGGACAGCTGGCTCTAAGCACAGCGACGGTCGGAATTTCGAACTATGAAAGTCCTCAGCTTATCATGTTCCTCACTTGTAGGCAATTCCCACTGGCGAAATCCTAACTCCTAAGTTAGACCAATTTCCTTAGAGACCAGCAGAACTTTGTCTCTGTCACTAAAGAACTTGACTGAACCGTAAGAGATTTCCAAAGGCTTCACTCGAAGAATTGGATAGGTTGAGGCTTTTGAGTTGAGCATCCATTGGAAATTTTCCTTAGTATTACCTATGCCCCCTTTAACAGTACGGTGTTGCCTATGACTCAAAGAAAGGAAATGAAACTATGAAAACAAAAGTCTTCAGGCTTCATAGTTCTCGTTCATATCTTCATGGTCACACCAACTTCTTCATTTTCAAAGTCTTCAGGGAATACCAATGTCTTCGACAAAGCCTTCACCAAAGTCTTCAGTTGAAGACATACATTTTTACAGGTCGGTAATCTCCGAATATATCAAACTCCTCATCGGCTTATAGAGCATGTGTACACTCACAAACACATTAGTTCCTTAACCTATAAGTCTTCAATACACCAAAATCACTAAGGGGCACTAGATGCACTTACAATAGGTAATATGGATATATCAAAATGTTGAAGAAAACTTTCAAGATGTCAATTGTGAGTTAGACTGGCTCAATGAATTTTTATCTAGCTGAAGCATTACAAGTACAGATTAGCATCACACATACTTCTTTATTCCAAATATTTTTATCAAGTAAGCTGGAGTCTAGTTGCTTGACCCGGCATCACCAAAAATCATGACTCGGCATCATAACCCGCTAGAGTTTATATAAGCAACCCGGCTTCACAAAGTTGAAAAGTTTTTGGAGGCTGACTCTGGCATATGGATCTTTTATTCCCAATATCTTTTATTGCAAGGGACACATACCTGCAAGACAACTGAGAAGACGACTCATTCATATGAAGAAGAAACCCTGATTTTTGAGGATCCACTTCAGTGAAATAAGCCGGCCAGGGGAGTGAGCCGGTCACTTAACATATTTATTATTCTTATTTCAGGAGCTTACCATGAATAAATTCAAGCTAACCTGGGGGCTAATGTCGAGGATATACCTCGCGGTATGACCCAGCCGGAAGTATGACCCGGCAAGGACTTGGCGACTCACTGGAGCCCTGGCCGAACTTGATGACTCATTGGTGACCCGGCCGGAGGCATGACTCGTCTCATCGTATGCGGCTCATACGCCACCTCTATTACCGGGTTACAAGACAACTAGGCCCATGGCCCAGCATGCGATCCGGTGCAAGACAGGCGGCTCACAAGAGAAGGCCCAAAGGAGAAAAGGATTCCCTCACACAGGAAACAAGACCCGGTATAGGATTCATGAAAGACTAGTCCTAGTCCTACTCCCAGTAGGACTCTACATGTAAACCTACCCCTTCCACCTATATAAGGAGCGGTAAGGCGCCACAATACGGACAATTTAAGACAGATACAAGTCATTAGAGATAGACCGATTAGATGCTCTTGACAATAGAGGTAGCAAGATAGCACCCTTGTAACCAAGACATCTTCCCCATCATCAATACAAGACAAGCACGACGTAGGCTTTTACCTCCATCGGAGGGGTCGAACCTTGGTAAATTCACGTCTCTCGATGCCGATCAACCCCTCTCAACCCGCCACATAATTGCGATGGCCTCACACCTAAGTCTGCTAACCCGGACATCTTGTCGTGACAAATCCACGACAGACCCCTTCTTTCTTTTGAGGAAGCAGTAAGATGACAACAGACGCCGGACTCGGAGCGGCGGCTCTGACGCCTTATCATCCAACTTACCCGATACACTGACTCCTCGGAAGCATCGTACCGATGTATTTCATGGCCTATGCTCTCATTTCTTCTATATATTGAAACTCTTTTTATAACTTACTCACCTTTGCCAATTTTGATTTTTCAGGAGACACCTCCTTCTTGTAGCAACTCAACCTCCTCAAAGTTACCTCCTCTTCTTATCAACACGGGGTAAGCTTGTTTGCATCCCAAAACTGTTTGTTAATACCCTGATCTTACATATGACTTATAATGCAAACTTTGTTTACAGGGCTCGGCTAAAAGGAGGAAGCTAAGTGGGCCATCCACCCATCCAGATGCCTCAGAGCCCCAGAATCTGAAATCTGGCACTTCTGAAGCTCACACCGAGCCGCCCGAAGCTGATCAAAGGGCACAAACTAAAACTCCTCAGCCTAGCGAGCCGACTGGTGTTCATGTCGTGATCCCCGAAGATAACCTAGAAGCTGACCGTAAGATGCCAAGCCCCCGACCGACCACTCAAGATGTGACTTCTCATGCAAAAGAGGTTATCATCACTAGGACAGCTTATAACTCCCTAGCTCCCTCAAACGTGCTGACCAAGCACATCAGCAAGGACGACGCGCCTTCTCCTCATAAAGAGAAGGCTAAACTTGATCTTCCAAATCTGGAGAAGCTCACTGCTGACGAGTTACCCTCTGGATATCAGAACCACCTCTCCACAAGCCGGGACATGGAGGCCAACCTAGTTGGCACGATGAAGAAGAAATACAAGGTATTCAACCTACTTTGCCTTCCATATGTTCGTACGTAGCCCCCAAGAGCCGGCTTACTTTCTCAAGAAATAATACAAGTCTCCAACCTTTTATAACTTTCAATAAATCATCTTGTAGACCCCGAGGGTCAGGTCATTATGTAAATAATGAGCCAGCACTTACTTTATAGAATAAGAACCAAGTGTAGCCCCTAAGGGTCGGGTCATCTTTTTGAAGATGATCTAGGTCCTTATTTATATTGTAAATCTTGAAACAACTGATACACATTGGCCCCCAAGTTCCAAGTATATTGCCTGCAATCTGCTTGAGACTTGTAATATCTTTTCATTGCCCCCAAGTGCTAATGGTGGCTTTAAAAATGAAGGTAAACTTGTACTTGTCAATTTGCTATGCAGGAAGCCTTAATTGTGAATGAGTCTAGCTTGACCGATCTTAAGAAAGATCTGGCCTTGCAACAAGACGCCTGTCCTCAAGCTGAGGAAAAGTGGCGGCTCTCATCAATAGAGGATGAAAAATCCAAGTCATATTTTGAGGCCTTCAAACAATCTGTTGAAGCAGAACAAGCCGCCTTAGTCAAACGCGCAGAAGATGCTGAGGGTCAGCTTAAGCCCATTACCGAAGAGCTGATTGGTCTGAAGTGCCATATATCACGGATCAATGAGGCCGTCTTTAGTAAGTATCATTGAGTATTAGCATTATGTTTGAAGAGTCTTATAAAGACTCCTGGCGACTTACGAACTTTTGATTGTGTGCTGGCCATCGAACTCAGCAACTTCCAGATGACAGCTTACTGAAGCTGAAGTCTTTATATACATTGACTGAACATCTATACGCTAGAAACATGTTCACCATCAGAGCTTTGGTGGGTGAAAAGGGCATGCCAAAACTGATTAAGAGCGCTCTGGACTCCCACTCCACCATCCCCAAGCAACTAGAAGAGACGAAGAAATCAGCCTCCCGTAAAGGCACCATGGCTACTTTGAGCTGGTCCCTGGCTAACGCTCCTGAGCTTAACCCGAAATAAATGAAGGACGACTTTCCATAGCTGAAGGACGATGGCTCGGAGTTTGCTCAAGAAGACTACACCCGTTGCATGAGGGCATCACAGGCATTGGCAAGCCGACTTGCTAGCGAGGCTGATCTCTCGAAGTACCAGGCATGTTGGGGATATATCCCCATGGTGAGACCCACCAAGGCGTGGCCGGGTCATGCGGTTGGCATCTTACGACAACTCCAGGAGTAAACATAATCAATGGGCCAGGAAGGCCCAGAGCCAGAAGAGAGGATGTAACCCGGCGCTTTGGGCTGTCGGGGGCGACTTGTTAGATAAGGCATGTAAAGTTAGAGGTGAGCTCGGGTGTCAAGTATAACCCGACCCGAACTCTTGTAAGCCCAGGGCCTCGACCCATGTATATAAGGGCGGGTTACCTGGGCGACTTAGGACACGAAACCTTTGATCGAGTTATAGATCAAGCGAATCTGCTCCCTTGTAATCGATACCCAATCAGTACAACACAGAGCAGGACGCAGGTTCTTACCTCTTTTCGAGGGCCAGACCTGGGTAAATCCTTGTCTCTGGATTCCGACCAACCCCTTCGAGTTCACCGCCTTAGCAATGGCCTCGAACCTAAGTCCATTTACCCAGACATCTACCGTTACAAACCCACGACAAGGCGGCTTACGATGATGACAACGTGCGACTTCGGCCGCCAACTTTTGAAACAAAGGATTTAACTCCTAAACGTCATAAGCACCTCTTTGCCCCTGATGTTGACTCCTCTGCAATCTTGAATGATGAAGCTGAATTTGAAGATTTAATCAATTGCAACTGGGATGTGGACAACCTTCAGATATAGGATGACCTGGCGTAGGATGAACCGTCAACAAGTTGAACCACGAGCTGATCTCAGATAAAGTTTAACCCGGTGTGCTAGCCTGCCAGGTTGTAACTAGTTTATGAAAAAACTTGAGTTCCACCATTTTGGCAATGTGTATAGCCTTGTAATAGGTGTAGGAAAAAACTTATTACCTGAACTGTGCCTTCGTGCACACTTGGAGTGTGATCAACTCATATTCCAACAGCTTTTGGTGCTATTCATATGCTATATTGTGATGTGACCGTACTTCATGATACTTGTTGGCGGCTCATAGCAACAAAAATTCCTTGAAACAATGAATGACACCTTAGTCGGGAGAACATATCATCGAAGACCTTTGGAAACTTATTATGGAATAATCACTACAAAATAACAAGGCAGAAAACACATATATATATTCGCTGTCATTGTTGAGGTGGCTTAGAAGGCACAACCTAAGAGAAGTCAACTCTTATTTATACTTGTGAGAAAGACTCATGTTTGTTGCTTTGAAAAAACCCCTAGGCATGACTGCCCAAAATCTCATAAGCCAGCTCTCACATGACATAAATCCGTTGTTTTAACCTTAAACAGTTCAGGGTGTTGAAAAGATTGACTGTTAAGAGTACGAACAAGCCATATAGCGGAGAGACTACAGTCGGGCATGAGTACCCCGAACCCATAAGCCAGATCTCAAGTAACATAAATTTGTCGTTTTAACCTTAACCAGTTTAGGGCTTAAAATGATTGACTGTTAAGAGTACGAACGGGCAACATAGTGGAGATACTATAACAGACGGGCGAGTTTATCCTAGCTCTTTGTAAGCCGGCTCTCTAGTGACATAAGTCCCCATTTTAACCTTAACCAGTTTAGAGTCTTATTGCAAGATTGACTGTCAAGTGTCTTGACAAGTTTAGGGTCTCTATTTCAAGATTGGCTGGCAAGAGTTCGGCGGGTCACATCGTGGAGTAGCAAGATGCAAATAGGCAGGCTTAAGCCAGATATGGCATGGAAGTCGGTCAAGAGGGTATGAAAGCTAAACCCAGTGGGTTGGAAGCCCACAAGTGACCAGTTGAATGATCAACTCTTTTGCACAAAACTTGTTGCACGAAGACGATAGAGACACCGAATTCTGGGGATGCCAACTTTATTATATTGAAAAGGTCTATACAATGACAGATGTATGTACATTGATGAGAGTCAGCAACTCAAGTATAGTAAGGCCGGAGATGAGAAATATTCCATAGCCCTAACTCAAGGTTGACATTGATACCTCATTTCACCACTCGAACCCCGACCCATTCTGGGGCTAATAACGAGGATATGTACCTAGGGTAGGGTCCTCGACAAGGCCTATATACCCTACCTAAGGACACTGCATGGGAGGACTTCAAGATCAAGCATGAACTTCTGAGTGTATTCCTTAAGACGTTCAAAGTCACTCGACAGATATCCACTCAAAGACTCCTTCCTTCACTCGGCAGTCGCATGTCACTCGGAAGACCTCATGCTCACTCGACACCAGAAGACCAGGAGCCATCATCAAGAGACCAATGGGAAGACGTTGGTTCAATGGTCATTAGTAGCTTTTATTACGTATGTTGCCAGTAATGGCAGACTTTAACCCCACGATCGGACCCTTAGATGCTGGGAAATTATGAGAGGCAGCAAACTCTATATAAGCCGCCCCTCCCCACCTGCACAAGGGTTTGCAACCATTCTAATCCATATATTCCACATGACATAAGCTCCCGAGCAAATGAGACGTAGGGCTGTTACCTCCATGAGAGGGGCCTAAACTCATACATCTGCGTGTACATCCTCGCCGTAGCTAGGACTCTGCCCTCTCCTTTCATACCCCTACCATCTACTATCAGGCTCGTTCCCATAACAGTTGGCGCCCACTGTGGTGAAGGCATCTAAGCGACTTCCAGCGAGGTTGCATTTTTCATCCTTCGACATGTCTTCCGGCGGTATTTTTTCTCTGGGCCACGAGATCCGTTTTGGTGCGCTGACCTTCATCCGCCGACGATTCAGCATGGCTCCAGGAAGTGCCTCTCGATGTCGAGGTGCTCCCGGTCCACGGGGCCGCGCACTTCTGCGCGAGTTCCTGCGGCGTGTTGTTGCGTTAGCCTTCGACTCCCTACATGTCGGCTCCCCTCGCTGTCCGTGGTCGCAAGCGGTCCGACCGCACACGACTTTAGTGATGGGTTAAACATGAAGCGGCGCGTCAAACTTCTCCATAGATTGCAGCACTCGAGCCCGCCAAGACCCTTCATGGCGTGTTCGAGTCGGATTCCGATCCGTCCGACGTGCCTTCTGAGTGCGAAAGCTACAATCCCGTAGTGGAGGTATTGATGGCGGGATCACATTAGAGTTCGCCGCCTGGCTTTGGCCGTGGCAGACATGAGGATGGAGGTTCGTCGAAGGAGCAGCCGCGCCATGAAGAGGAGGTTCTTCATACTCCTATCGTCGGTGCGACTGCCGAGGCCCAAGCTTTGGAGGCCACACGCATTCGTCTAGAAGAACTTCAGGCGGAGATTGACGAGCGCACTCGCCCGTGCCCGCCACGCCCTAGTCGACATCATCGACAACTGTTTCCGACTGGATCTCACGATGACGTTGCGGTATATCGAACTCCTGTGCTAAATGTTGCTGCTATTGCTAGGATAGCGGATTCCATTCAGCTGTCCCGGTCACAGGCTGGAAGAGGGCTGATGCAGATCAGAGCACTGTTAGATGTAGCGCAGAGTCAGAATTCAGTAGTTTCTCAGTCCCGCAACAGGATACACACCAATTCACCCAGAGTGAAGACCGTTCAGTCGGCACATAGCCCTGGATCACCCTTATGCCATCAGGGCAGTGGTTTTCGTGAAGGGCAAGACAGGGATCAGTTTCACCGTGAAGACAACCGTCGAGTGCCCACTCCTCCGCGGAGTGGTCCATACGCGCCCCGGCGCTAGGACGACAGGCGCTCCTTCGGTGATGAGCGGGATGCGGGCTTTGACGCCCACGCCTACGTTGTTCAGAAGTGAATTGACAGGGGCAGAGCCCATAGAGAAGGACACGACAGAGATGTTCCGAGTGGAAGCTCAGCCGTGGTGTCTGGTCCCGAGTATTTCAGCAGAGCCATACATTCCGTAGAGATCCCCCCAACTTCAGAATGGCAGAGGGAATCGGAAAGTTTTCTAGCGAAACAAAGCCAGAGACTTGGTTAGATGATTACCGAGTGGCTATGAAAATTGGTGGCGGAAATGACAATGTTGCAATGAAACACCTGCCCCTGATGTTGGATGGTTCAGCTCGAGCTTGGCTGAATCGCCTCGCTCCTTCTAGTATACATTGCTAGGAGGATCCTGCCCGAGTGTTTGTCCGAACCTTTGAGGGCACTTGCAAGCGTCCAGCAGGTCTGGTCGACTTACAACACTGTTTCTAGAAGCCCAATGAAACTTGAAGGGATTATATTCAGTGATGGTCCACTCTGCATCATACAGTGGAGAATGTATCGAAACACCAGGTTGTTTGTGCTTTCAAGGCCGGTGTGAGATAAAGAGAACTATACCTGAAGTTTGGGCGGACGGGTGATATTTCACTCGGCAGGATGATGGAAATCGCCACTCGGTACGCCAATGGCGAGTAGAAGACCACCTCCGTAGCAGCAAAGGAAAGGCAGTTGTCAATGAGGCTCGCGGCAGCAACAATCGGAACAGAAGCGAAAGGCTGAAGATCTGGTTCAGGCAGAAGCGGCAGCACTAGCGACTCAGCCAAAGAACAAGGGCAAAGCTAAAGCACAGTATACCCCCAAGAAAGGGGAAAATCAGTCAGGTACTGATATCATGGATCAGCCGTGTGTAATACACATGAGGAAAGATGCAGAAGGCAATCTGATTTTGCCAAAGCACACCACTCGACAGTGTCGAACCCTTATCTAGCAATTCAAGGGAGATCTGCCGAGTGAGAAATCTCCTGAGAAGGGAGATGAAGATGAGGAAAAGGAAACATTCCCGGATGTCACTGCTACACTGGTAATCTTTGCTGATGTCGAGAGCAAGAGCCGTCTGAAAGTCATCAATAGAGAAATCAACATGGCTGTCCCTGATACCCCCACCTACCTCAGATGGTCCCAATATGCTATCACATTCAACCAGACAGACCATCCTACTCATGTGGCCACTCTCGGTCGGCAGGCTCTGGTAGTTGATCTGGTGGTGTAGGGAACTCGACGTAGAAAGGTCCTCATGGACGGCGGCAGCGGATTAAACATTCTTTATGCGGATACGCTGAAAGGGATGGGCATTCCGATGTCCCGTCTGAGTGAGAGCGGCATGCAGTTTCACAGGGTCATCCCAGGAAAGAAAGCCAAGTCACTCGGCTAGATAGCATTGGATGTGGCATTCGGAGATGACAAAAATTTCCGAAAAGAAAAGTTGACATTTGAAGTCGTGGATTTCAAGAGTGCTTACCACGCCATTCTGGGTCGACCCGCTTATTCACGTTTCATGTCCCGACCATGTTATGTGCATCTCAAGTTGAAAATGCCAGGCCCTAAGGGCCTGATCACGGTCACGGGCAATCGACAGCCGGCTGAAGAATGCCTCCAGCATGGCTCCAAGATCGCCGATCAACAGATGCTATGGTAGAGTTGGAGGAGTACCAGAAAACCGCCGACCCTGCCGATTTGCTCCGTGCAAAGAAGCCGGCTTCTGAGTCGGCATTTCAGTCAGCAGGGGAAGTGAAGAAGGTACACATCCACCCGACGGATCCAACCGCTGCCTCGACGAACTCAACAACACTCGACAGTAAATATGAAGCCGAGCTCATCCAGTTCCTCCATGAGAACTGGGATATCTTTGCATGGAAGCCTGCTGACATGCCAGGGATTCCCAAGGAGATGGTTGAGCATCGTCTACGAGTGGATCTGAAAGCCAAACCCGTTAGGGAGCATTTGCATCGCTCATCGGCGGAGAAGCGCAAGGCAATCGGAGAAGAAGTGGCCCGTCTCTTGCAAGCCAAGTTCATTCGGGAGATTTACCACTCTGAGTGGCTCTCGAATGTTGTGATGGTGCCAAAGAAAGATAAGTCGTTGCGCATGTGCATTGACTTCAAACACCTCAACAAGATGTGCCCTAAAGATCATTTTCTGCTCCCCCACATAGATCAAATTGTTGACTCGACAGCGGGGTGTGAAGATGAAATAAAGACAGCCTTCATCACCCCATTCGGGTGTTTTTGTTACATCACCATGCCTTTTGGTCTCAAGAATGCTAGCGCTACTTTTATGCGCATGATTTAGAAATGTTTACTCGACCAGATCCCTCGGAATGTCGAGGCATACATGGACGATATAGTGGTCAAGTCCCGCAAAGGTTCCGACCTGCTGGCTGACTTGGCCGAGACATTCGTCAATCTGAGGCGATTCGACATAAAGCTGAATCCGGCCAAATGTACTTTCGGTGTCCCTAGTGGCAAGTTGTTCAGTTTTCTCGTTTCCGAGCGAGGGATTGATGTCAACCCTGAGAAAATCAGCGCCATCACTCGTATGAAGACTCCCGTGTGAGTGCACGATGTTCAGAAGCTCACAGGTTGCTTGGCAGCATTGAGTCGATTCATTTCTCGTCTTGGTGAGAAGGCTCTGCCCTTATATCAGTTGATGAAAAAGTCCGACATGTTCAACTGGACTCCCGAAGCCGAAGCAGCATTTGTTGAGCTCAAAGCCCTGCTCTCCACCCAGCCGGTGCTTGCGCTCCTGCCAGCAAAGAGCCCTTGCTCCTGTACATCGCGGCCACCAATCAGGTCGTCAGTACAGTACTGATTGTCAAGCGAGAAGAGGAGGGTAAAGCTTATAAAGTTCAGCGGCCAGTTTATTATGTCTCGGAAGTATTGTCCCCCTCACAGAAAAGATATCCACACTATCAGAAGCTGGTTTATGGCATTTACCTATCAGCAAAGAAGGTGGCGCATTATTTCCAAGACCACTCGATTTGAGTCGTCAGTGATGCTCCCTTGTTCGAAATTTTCAATAATCGAGATGCATTAGGTCGAGTGGCTAAATGGGCAATCGAGCTTGGACACTTTGACATCAGATTCGAAGCTAAGAAAGCAATCAAGTCCCAAGTATTTGCAAATTTCATGGCCGAGTGGATTGAGCAGCAATAGCATATCCAAGTTCACTCGGCTCATTGGACAATGTTCTTTGATGGATCCAAAATGTTGAATGGGTCTGGTGCTAGGGTTGTCTTGATATCTCCCAAGGGTGACAAGCTCAGCTATGTCTTGCAAATTCACTTTGATTCCTCCAACAATGAGGCAGAGTATGAAGCACTTTTGTATGGGTTGTGCATGGCTATCTCACTTGGTGTCAAGCGCCTGATGCTTTATGGCGACTCAGATTTGGTGGTGAATCAAGTGATGAAAGAGTGGGATGTTCAAAACCCTGCTATGACTAGATACTGCAGTGCAGTCCGGAAGTTGGAGAAGAAATTTGAAGGCCTGCAACTTCATCATGTTCCCCGATTGAAAAATCAAGCGGCCGATGAGTTGTCCAAGATTGGTTCCACTCGATGGCCTGTCCCCAGTGGTGTGTTCTTGGAGCACTTGCACACTCCTTCGGTTCAAGAAGATCCATTCATCGAAGAGCCCCCACAAGTTTTGAGTTCCACTGACTCGACTGAAGTCGATGACCCGGCAGTAATTGACCTGGTCATGGCAATTATTCTCATCATTCCCGATTGGACTGTGCCTTATATTGCCTATATCCTTAGACAAGAGCCCCCTAAAGATGAAACAGAGGCTCGATAGATTGTGCGCAGGTCCAAGGCTATCACTGTAATGGGAGATCAACTGTTCAGAGAGAGTGCGACTGGTGTCACCCAGCACTGCATTTCCTCGAGGAAGGTCGAATGATTCTAGACGAGATTCACTCGAAAACTTGTGGCCACCATGTGTCTTCAAGGACGATTGTCGCTAAAGCATATTGAGCTGGTTTTTACTGGCCATGAGCTAATGAGATGGCTAAACACATCGTTGATCATTGCAATGGTTGCCAGTTCTATGCAAACCTCTCACACAAGCCGGCATCTGCTCTGAAGACAATTCCTCTCCCCTGGTTGTTTGTGGTTTGTGGACTCGACATGGTTGGCCCCTTTCGACCCAGAAAAGGAGGATTCACTCACTTGTTGGTAGCAGTCGACAAATTCACCAAGTGGATAGAGGCCAAGCCAATCAAGAAGCATAACTCCCGTACGGCGGTCACGTTCATGAGAGAGATCATTATTCGATGCGGCATTCTACACAACATCATCATGGACAATGACACTAATTTTGACACGGAAGAATTCAGGAACTTCTGTAACTCCCAAGACACCCGAGTGGATTATGCATATGTTGCACATCCTCAAACCAATGGGCAAGTCAAGTGGTCTAATGGTCTCATCCTGCAAGGTCTGAAGCCTCGTATCATGCGCGATTTGGATCATGCCACCGGAGCCTGGGTAACTGAGTTGCCGTCTATTTTGTGGGGTGTGAGGACAACGCCTAATCGGTCGACTGGACGAACTCCTTTCTTCCTTGTCTATGGTTCTGAAGCCATATTGCCGAGTGACTTGGCCCACAACTCTCCTCGAGTGGAGCTGTATTCTGAGGCTGAAGCTGAATAGGCTAGACAGGACGGTGTAGATCTTCTGGAGGAGGAGCGAGAGATGGCTCTGATTCGGACTACTGCCTTTCAACAAGACCTATGGCACTTTCATGCGAAGAATTTCAAGAGTCAGGCGTTTCATGAGGGAGACTTAGTGCTCCGAGTGAATCAACACTGACCTCACAAACTTGCTCCTGCATGGGAAGGCCCTTTCGTCGTCACTAAGGTGCTAAACAATGGAGCCTATCACCGGCACAATCTCATGAAGCAGATAGACGAGCTAGGAGCTTGTAATCCAGATCTGCTCCCGTGTTTTTATACTTGAGACTATAATCTTCTGATGTAATAAGAATACTTCATCAATGCAATTCACATTTCTGCAATATATATCGTCGGTTCCAATCGTACAGTTACATTCTTGCGGACACTCCGAGTGAAGAGCAATCCTCACGCTCAGGGGCTTAGCTACGAACATGTTTCGCCTAAGTTAAAAACCCTGTCGGGTGTATAGCAGTCCATTCACTCAACAACTTAGCTGCAAATCGACATTCGCCTAAGTTCAAAAATACTCTGAGTGATGAGCAATCCTAACACTTGGGGGCGTAGCTGCAAAACACGTTTTTTCCTAGGTTAAAAATCTCGTTGAGTGGATAGTAATCCATTCACTCGACAACTTAGCTACGAATCGACATTCGCCTAACTTCGAAAATACTACAAGTGATGAGCAATGCTCACACTCGGGGGCTTAGCTGCGAAACACGTTTTGCCTAAGTAAAAACCCTCGTCGGGTGGATAGTAATCCATTCACTCGATAGCTTAGCTGCGAATCGACATTCGCCTAAGTTCGAAAATACTTCGAGTGATGAGCAATCCTCACACTCGGGGGCTTAGCTGCGAAACACGTTTCACCTAAGTCAAAACCTCATTGAGTGGATAGTAATCCATTCAGTCGACAGCTTAGCTGCAAATCGACATTCGCCTAAGTTCGAAAATACTCCGAGTGATGAGCAATCCTCACACTCGAGGGCTTAGCTGCGAAACTCGTTTTGCCTAAGTAAAAAACCTCGTCGGGTGGATGGTAATCCATTCACTCGACAGCTTAGCTACGAATCGACATTCGCCTAAGTTCGAAAATACACCGAGTGATGAGAAATCCTCACACTCGGAGGCTTAGCTGGAAAACACATTTCGCCTAAGTAAAAAACCTCCTCGGGTGGATAGTAATCCATTCACTCGACAACTTAGCCGCGAGTCGACATTCACCTAAGTTCGAAAATACTCCGAGTGATGAGCAATCCTCACACTCGGGGGCTTAGCTGCGAACATGCTTCGCCTAAGTTAAAAACAAACTCAGGCGAATAGACAATTGGAAGCCAAATACGAATAAAATCCAAAGGGTAAACCGTGGATAAACGTTTCATACGGAAGCAAATGTGCTTAGGCCTAAGGCCTGAATGATGTTTTAAGGGATATAATTCCACTCGGCATACCGAGGAAAATACAAGTGTTTCTTCCAAAGACCAAGTTTTTTAAAACAGGTGACGGGTTGGCGAGCTCGACAAAAGTGTCCAAGTCGATGCTGTCGGCGATTCTGGTGGCTGCCTCGATGAAGGTTTCCATGAAGTCCTCAGACTGGAGTTTCTTCGTGTTTACCACCTGGAGCTCCTTCAGCTTCCCCTCCCTCACGTCCCTGGAATGGACCCTGACAAGTGATAACGCCATGTCAGCCCCGTAGTGAGCAGCAGGTTTCTTCCAAGCCTGCACTCGACTGGGAAGTTCATTCAAGCAAACCATTATAGAGTTGAGGTCGAGCTGAAGAGTGTCCTCGGGCCATAGCTCCTTGTCGATTCTCTCCATGGCAGATTATAGTCGGGCGATATAGGCCTGGACGCCTTGGAGTCGGAAGTTGAGTTGCAGCATGTTCATCGCCACTGCATCAGCAACGGGTGACTTGGTGGGATCCAGATTGGGCTCAACCTACTATGTCTCCTTCTCAAAGTCTTGGCAGAATTCTATTGAAGAATGGGGAATGGGAGGAGAATCGGTGAACTGTGACCCTCAAAGATTTTACAAAGCTCAGTCGACAAGAAACACTCACCGTTGAGCAGAATATACATCTTCCTCGAGAATTCGCCCAAATGCTTCTCCAGGCCATTACTCCTCTTGGTCAGTTGCTCGGCCTTCTTGTCAAGGTCCGCACGCTCCTGCTTCAGCATGGTGTTCTCATCCTCCAGCTTCTTGGTGGCCGCCAGCTTCCGATCTGCAGCTTCAGTCTTGTCCTTGGCCACTTGTTGAGCGTCAACATGTGCCTTGTCCTTCTCCTCCAGCGCCTTCTTCATGGAATCTAAAGAAACAACATTGTTGAGTCGTTCTTGGAGTCGACGATTTTCATTGCGTATGTCTGTTCGAGTGAGAGCACTAGGTTCAAAACATGAAGAGTGAAGAGGAGAATGCGGAAAGTCAGCGGTAGTTACATCCCAAAGACTTCTTCTCAACACGCGTTCACTCCAGAGCATTGTTGGAGACCGCCAAATCCACTCGCAGCCGGTTCCTTTCATCTCCACGTCCTTGTAGTGCGTCCCAAGTTCGCAAGCCCTTTATAACCAACAAAGATAGGAATTTAATCGACAAGTGGTGCCTAGGACAGTCGACTAAGTTATGAACACTGGCAAATGACTATCTTACAACCTTGGAACAACCTAAGAAGAATTCAAGCAAAAATACACTGGACATGTCGAGTGGCCTTGGCGCTCTGCGTGCCGTAAACAAATTTAAAGTTGTCTCTATTAAGACCCCTGCTGATGCAAGCACTGGACAGCGCTCTCGGGGACTACACCCAGTGGGTGCACTAAGAGAGCCCCCACTGAGACGGTTAACTCTCGATCTGTCGAGTAACTTGTCAAAAAAATGCACTCGACATGTCGAGTGACTTTAGTACCATGTGTACAACAAGTTTTCAATCCTACTACTTATCGTCTGCGATTAATAGTAGCCTCGGGGACTATACCCAGTGGGTGCACTTAGCGTGCCCCCACTGGTTATTAAAACATTCAACAAGGTCAACCCTGTCAGAACACTCGACCCGTCGAGTGACGCGCCTCCTTGCTCTGTGAAGTTCAATCTATCCTTATGCAGCGTCATATCATGGTTTGTCAATAATATCCATGAAACCTACAAGGTACCTGCAGAGTGATGCGATCCAAGGCGAAACGTGTCCTGTATACAATAAAATCTAAGACCCCCACCAGTGCAAGCACTTGACAACGGTCTTGGGGACTACACCTAGTGGGTGCACTAAGAGTGCCCCCACTGAGACGGTTAACTCTCGATCCATCAAGTAACTCATCAGAGAAAAAAAACACTCGACATGTCGAGTGACTCTAGTACCAAGCGTACTATCGATCCCAATCCTACTCGACTATGATCCAATCTATTCGAGTGGATAAATTTCAAACATTCTAAAACAATCACCCAGTGGGTCTACATCAGCCAAGAAAAGACAGGAATTCAATCGGAAATGTACTTACAATCGAACTTACTCGGACATTGGTGCGGAGGGCTGCGCTGATGTCGTAAGCTAGCTTGTTGGCCTCGTACGCCTCCTTGGTTCTCAGCATGATCTGCTCCACCTGGATCATGGCCTCCTTCGCAGCTCCGGTCTGATCTTTCGGAACACGATTCAGAGTGAAGACCGTCACAGGCGGGATCGACGTGGTTTCTGGAGCAGCTAAGGAAGTTTGTGTGGGTCTGGTTGGAGTCGATGTCACAACGATCGAGACAGCTGGAGGAGCATGCGACAGAGGTGCTGCAGGTTCGGCTCTGAGTTGCGTCGAGATGCCTATCCCCTGAGGACACTTCGCAGTCCAGCGCTGAGGCGCCTGCGCTGATGAGGCTCTTCGGATGCGAGTGCACGAAGTGGCCAAGTGCTCCTCGTCGTCTTCCACCTGAATGACCTCTACAACAACAACCGACAATGTTAACGTTTGCATTTGTCAAGTCCTGTTTGGACAAATCAACAACTTACTAACCTCTATGAGAAGTGGCCAAATCAGAAGTGTCGATATCCATTGCCTCCCCTCCATCTCGATGAGGCGAGGTTATGGACGTAGAAGCTCTCACGGATTGAATAGCTTTTGGTCGGATACAACTCAAGACTTCAGTCGACAGAAAGAATTCAGAAATAAATACTTACGTGGAGACGACAGGTATAGCCATCCTCATGCAAGGCAAAGCCTTGCGAGCTTTGGTCGTGACTTGCTTAGGCTGCTTGGCCAGTCTCTCACTCGACTCAACAATTGAAGGGCGAATCCGCTTCGGGTTTTTCTCGCTAGGGCCTGGAGCCCTGTCCTCAATAGCTGCCAAGTCCTAACGGGACTTGGTGCGGCCTTCACGCCGGGGAGGTGACCCGACTTCACCCTCTTCATTAGAATCCACGTATTCATCTTCAGATTCAGAGGGACCGTCACCAGCCATGGTGCCACCCTTGCTCACCACGCCATCCTCAACGTGGTTCCCTTTGGGAACAGGCGAGTGCATGTTCGTACACTCCTGCATGATAAAAGCGAGGAAGTCAGTTTATAAGTCAATATATCAATCGAGAGTACAAGTATATCAGTCAACACAACACAACTCACCAGATTATTCGTCGGGTTTTTGGCCGAGTACGGTCAGATCCTCTTGGCTCCCAAAGGATTGTCGCAAGCTCCAGTGATGCTATGAAGCCACTGCTCGATAGTTTTCTATAGAACTTCTTTGGGATGCATCCTGGTCGAGTCATCAGGGCCCGCATAGTGCCACATGGTGTGTTCTCTGGCTTGGAGCGGCTGAATACGTCGACCGAGAAACGTCTCCAACAGGTCCATACTAGTCACTCCACCCCGGATCAGCTGCACCATCACTTCAACTAAGATATCCACTTGGACATGCTCCTCTTCAGTCACCCTCAGAGATTTGGGGACAGCTGGACGGTCGGGTGTATAGGGGGGAAGGCCAGTCGACATATTGGGCGATGCTGCATCTTTGCAGTAGAACCAGGTCGACTGCCAACCTCTGATAGACTCAGGAAAACTCATGGCAGGGAAGGAACTACGCACTCTTTTCTAAACTCCTCAACCCCCACACAGCTGAAGCACATAAGTCTTCCCGTCAGTGGGGAGAGCTTTCTTCACGGTCTAAGATGTGACCGTAAAGAGGTGCTTGAACAACCCCCAATGGGGAGAGCAGCCCAAAAAGCACTTGCACAAAGTGATGAATGCAGACAGATATGCAACGGTATTTGGCGAGAGGTGATGCAGTTGGGCACTGAAGAAATTCAGAAATCCCCTAAAGAACGGGTGGGGTGGCATGGAGAAACCTCTTTCAACGTGGGAGAGAAGGATGATCCGCTCCCCGTCGTGTGGCTCCGGCTTGCGCTCCTCCCCCGGCAGCCTCTAGGTGCGATCCGTCATGAGCCCGTCGGCGATAAGGCCCTCCATGTCCTCGTGAGTGACTACAGAGGGGAGAAAGTCCCCCTGCATCCATCCCGTCGGTGCGGTGAATCGAGCAGTCGAGGGATTCTTGCCCATGAGCTTCGCCGCCCCCTTCGTAGCTCGCTCCAGCTTTTCCGTGGTGCCTTTCGTCATCTTAGCGTCGGCTCTCGTCGGAGAAGAACGAGATGGGGCGCTGGAGGCAGGGGAGGCGGAGGAAGAGAGGAAGAATGAGTGGAAGTACTGTGCATCCAGCAGCGCATGAGACTTTATACTCCACCGAGTGTCCCAATGATCAGTGAGCCCGCGAGATTGCCATGCACGCCAACCGCTGATGACGCCCAGTACATGGCAATATGACTGGTGCGAGAATCGAGGCATCGTGCCTCCACTTGCCCGAATCGTGGCGTCATCATCGCGCGCTCGCTTCCCAAATTTTCGTATCCCGCAAAATCTGGGTCTGTCAGACTGACCTGTCACCTTCCAAGTTACCTTCAGTTCACTCGGAGCAAAATAAGCGTTGAAAGTCCACTCGGACACATTTAAGGATGAATGGATCCATGTGAACAGAGAAGAATTCAATTGACGCAAGTTTCATTGAAGCCCCGAATATCATTCAGAAGACTTTGCGTGCTGATCCTGAATGGACGTTAATACTCAGAGTCCAGTCGACGCAAGTTTTATTGAAAACCCCAAATTTCATTCGGAGGATTTGATGCCCTAACTCAAGGTTGACATTGATACCTCATTTTACCACTCGAACCCCGACCCATTCGGGGGCTAATGACGAGGATATGTACCTAGGGTAGGGTCCTAGACAAGGCCTACATACCCTACCTAAGGACACTGCATGGGAGGACTTGAAGATCAAGCATGAACTTCCGAGTGTATTCCTGAAGACGTTCAAAGTCACTCGACAAATATCCACTCGAAGACTCCTTCCTTCACTCGGTAGTCGCGTGTCACTCGGAAGACCTCACGCTCACTCGACACCAGAAGACCATGAGCCATCATCAAGAGCCCAACGGGCAGACGTTGGTCCAATGGTCATTAGTAGCTTTTACTACGTACCTTACCAATAACGGCAGACTTTAACCCCACGATCGGACCCTTAGATGTTGGGAAATTATGAGGGGCAACAAACTCTATATAAGCCACCCCTCCCATCCTGCACAAGGGTTCGCAACCATTGTAATCCATATATTCCACACGACATAAGCTCCCGAGCACTAAGACGTAGGGCTGTTACCTCCACGAGAGGGGCCTGAACTCATACATCCGTGTGTACATCCTCACTATATCTAGGAGTCTGCCCTCTCCTTTCGTATCCCTACCATCTACTGTTAGGCTCGTTCCCACGACATGGCTCATCATTCTCCCATATATCAATGAGGTAATACGAACCATTGTTAAGATTCTAACTGACCGTGAAAGGTCCTTCCCAAGGGGGAGACAACTATATGCATAAGTTGTCTTCGCAGTGGGGAGACAACTTATGCATATATGTCTGGTCTTGAATCGATGGGAGAACAACTTCCGCAGGATAAACCATGAAGAAAGTCGCATAGCCAGTTGATCTGTAGCGACCCGACCTGGAAAGGTCAAGCCTCTGTGTGTTCTGTGCCATCCCTAGATCAGTATGCTGGCACACACAGTACATCAATGTATATATCATAGTGCAATCACATGTAATTAACGTAAAACTGATATATACCTCAAAAATCTCAGCGGAAACAGTCAACGGGAGTGGAGTCCCAATAAAACCAACGGCAGGTTGAGTGTAGACCGTAACCCTGAATCGTACTCTTACTCGTCGAAGAAGATTATCTGCAACATGAGACGTTGCAGCCATGTGGGTCAGTACATTGAATGTACCGGCAAGATCACCATAGTAGAATAGAAGATAAAAACTATTCTATATACAGTAAGGCTTTGTGGCTCTATGTCTGAGTTTTTTGCATAAAAGCTGATTTTATTTTCTTTTCCTACAACAAAGGAATATCAGAAGTTTTCCACTATAGAGTTACCTAACATGACATGGTTCCGCCAACCGATATCATAATTCCCACAAGTATCAATAGTTTCCCACAATTAATTATCAGTCCAGTGTTGAGAGTTCAGAGATAGATCCAAGTCTAGAAGCTCAAATTGTCAGTAACCGGGGACACGGCTAATCGATTAGGTTTAACTCTACAGAGTGTTGTGTACTTTACTCGCAAGATTCGTTCCCTCCTGGTAAGTCCCTGCACTGCCGAGTGTTTGAAAACAAGATGAACGAAACATGGTATTTCAGAGTGTTTCCCTGACCTCTGTTAGTGCCCATCCATTCCTAACGTCGACTACATCTCGTAGCACTACCCAGCTAGAGCCACAACAAAGATCAACCAAGCCAGAGCCCATAATGACTTGTGGCTACACAGGTAAGCTTCCGAGCATGAAGTATTCATCCGTCTCTTTGAGTTTGGGTGAAGCTTTCCGCAAGATGTCATGGCGCTTCTCCATGCATCCCGTCCATCCACTGGTTACTCCGGGGATGCCCAATCAACCATCCTTCACCCAGTAGTGTGTATTGAAAACTTGTTTCTCGAGTCTCGAATCTCTTGAGGTCTTGAAGAATGCAGGACTTCAAGATGCCTTCATGAAGTTGTCGTCTTGACGTAGAGTCCTCCTTCTCACACCACTCACGAACACCCATACCAGACCCCGTCTACTTTAGCATAGCATAAAAATAACTATCATTCCTGGGGCTTTAGTAACAAGTGGTGGGTTCCTACCTCATGCATTCTACTCAACTATAGGAATTTTAATAACACTGCGGGAGGAATTTGTTGAATGATGTCACTACATGCAATAAAACATAGGTATGAACAAAATGGTCAAAGTGAACTTGCCTGTACTGTTGATGAAGAATAATAATATTGCTCTCAGAAATAACTTGATAGACTATTCGTCACTCTCCAATGAATATCTATATAATCAAAGATTGTATTCATATAAGGAATCATACTAGCAATCAATTCTAACAATCAAAAAGTAACACAAAACAAAAAGCAACAAGGTTGTGATGAAGGAAATACTTAAGACAAAAACTCAAGACAACAAAGTTTCAGCAAACAACTATGGTTGGTTTTCTCTACAAGTAAATTCTATTTTCAAAAGTAAAACACCAAAAAATGTAAAATATAAAAAAATTATTTTAGTAAATATTTTACTAGCAAAACGAATTACTTTTGGAGAACAAGTAAAAATTATAAAAACAACATTCTAAACAACATAGTTTTTTGCCTAATAAACTTAACAATAAGAAAACAAATGAAATATTAAAATAACAGAAAACAAAATATATAACACTAAGTTAACAGAAAGTGAAACTTATAAAAAAAAGTATGAAAATAATTTCAAATAGGAAATCCAACTAGCAAGGAAATCAATTTGCAAGTTATTATGAAACTAGAATTGATTTCATGCTATAAAAATAATAAATGACAGAAAAATAAACTTGGTTGAAATCCTACTGCTAACTAACAGAAAAAAAGTAAAACCTGCCAACTAATGCAGAATAAAATAAATTAAAACAATTTAAAACAAAAGAAAAAGGAATAAACCTAAAAACAACCAATACAAAATCTGTTTTGCATGAAACCCTAAATTAAGCTATTCTAAAAATTCTCAAATTATACCTACTGTTAACTAAAGTCACTAATGACAAGTAGCAAAAAGAATCAACTCAAAATAAAATTTTAAACTCAAGATATTCAGAAAATAATATTTGAATCTAATCTGTTTAAATTCGAATTCAAATTATTCAAATATGGTCAAACTTTATATCTACAGAAAATAGATAAAATTTGTGACATGTTGCAAAAAGAATGAAATTAAAATAATTAAAAACATAAAAGATATGAAGAAAACAAAATCAGAAACTATTTTGTTTTTAAAAAAAAATTGGAAAAATGGAAAAATTCTAACTAACGGATAGGGGTGACATGGCAGGCTGCGATTGGTCTAGAGGTGTGCGCGAGCGAGTGTTTCGGGCGGACGGCTGTTACTTTATAGAAAAAACGGTTCGGTCTAACTACTAAACAGAAAACCGGTCGGTTCATTTAAAATAAACCGAAGGGGCACGGGGCTTCTAATCTGGGCTGTTCAACGAGATCGGACAGAGGGAAAGAAGGGGAAGCTCACTGCGGCGGTGGTGGAGTCCGGCGAGAGCTCCGGCGGTGTCCGAGGTGGCGAGGTCGACAGGGATGGCGCTCCGGTGGTCCTCCGGCGATGGTGGCAGCAGAAGTCGACGCAGGCGAGGATGGCGACGAGGTAGGTGGCGTCAGTGAGGCTCGAGGACGACGGTGTCGGTGATGGAAAGCTTCGAGGCGGTGATGGCATTTGGTTGGTCGACGGGGAAGAGGCTCCGGTGGGTGCAGGGCTCGGGCGAGGGCATTGGGAGATGCAGGCGAGCGAGTCGAACTTGGTGGTGGGCTCAGGCGGGCTTGGGGTGGTCGGAGGTGAGCAGAGGGTCGGCAATGGCGTGGCGACGGGTGGTGACTCCGGCGAGCGATTGTGGTGAGGGCAGCGCAAGGGAGTTGGGGGTTTGGAGGGGAATGGATGCGGGCATGGGCGGGGGTTTTATAGGTGGCCTCGGCGTCGTCTTAAAGGAAAGGGGAGAGGAGATTGCGCCTCCGGTGATCTCGCCGGCGAGGGAGAGGAAGAGGGAGGGAGATGACCACGGGGTTTGTGGGGTCGGACTGTGGCGAGGGAGAGAGAGAGAGCGGCATCGGTGGCCGGTGCGGAGGGATTTCGGGAGAGAGTTAAGGGCAGGTGGGCCGGCCGGTTTTTATTAAAACATTAATTCTTTTTTTTCTAATTTCCCGCGAAATAAAAACTCATTTATGGTAATCAGTACAGTTCCAAAAAAATCAAGTTCTATATACCAAAGTGATCAGGGAATTAAATTCAATTTAATGAACATTTTTCCACGGCCAAAATAAATACTTTTCAAAAAAATATTTTCAGAAAAATGCCTAAATGGCTTTTAATTCTTTTTGCAAATAATTTTCAAATAACCCCCTGGGTTTTATGGTTCAAATACTTCACAAAAATAACCCTGGTGTGGCGTGTCATATTAATCCTCTCATGTTTCTTGTCAAGGGTATTTGAATTCTTTTCAAAATTTAAAATGGAACCAAATATGAAATGAAGTCCATATCAGAAAATTTCAAATGCTTTCAAATTCACTCTTCAAATCTTTTTGTATTGAAGAAGTCATGTCATCTTCTCTCACTGATTTGAAATGTACGAATTTGAATTCCAAAAGCATATGTGAAAGTCATGTCATTTCCTCTCATTCAAAAGTTTTCAAAAAGTTTCAAATTTTCACTCAAATTTCAATCACTCAATCAAACAAGCAATCATTCTAATATATATTATAACATTCCAAAATTTGGGATGTTACAAACCTACCACACTTAAAATGAATCTCGTCCTCGAGATTCGAAGAGGCTAGAAAAAAAAGGTTAGGGTTTGGGGTTCTTCTAAAAATCCATTGACCTGGGAGTGTGGGGTCTACCACACTTAAAAGGGGAGTTACTGGTCCTCCCAAAATCATGACAGTCCTGTGGGTGCATCTGTCTGTTCACATACTTTACGATAGCTCCTTCGGTGATGCCCTTCCATTTAAATCAAAATCTTGTGTTCTCATAACAAAAATGTATTTCATCCGATACTAGGTCTTCTTAACTGACAGGTCTCGTGATGATTCTAAATAACCTATCAAAGATCTCATGGTGGTCTACCATTTGTGGTTATCCTGCAGTGAAATGGGTCTTGGCTTCATTCCTCACCGTAAGATTACTACGTGTGATAGCAACTATCATGTACAAGGTTTTTTTCCTCATGCCATTCTAAGGCTTAAACAAAAAGCTTCAAATAAGGTCGTCTCTTTACTATGGGTAAGTCACTCAGATTTACCATTCCGAATAGCAAGAGAAATGAGAATAGTAAGTCATCATGGTGATCAATCCATGTCACACTGAAATCATTTCCTTGTATAAGGTTCAGTGAATCTCGTATTCTAACACTTGGGGTTCCTCACAAGCGTTGCAGAAATTTCTCTTGTCAACGAACGAGGTTCGGATAAATCCATTGATTCTACAAGCTGAGCAAAAACATCTATCGTTTCTTCACATCTCTCAGGCTTTCGGATACTCCTAAGGAAACGTTTGCTGATCCAATCACAACTTCTTGCTTCAAGATCTTGGGGTAACCTTCATGAAACTATGATATCCATCCTTGATACACATTCTATCCTTTGAATATGTTTTCCTTTCCATTGGTCCGTTTACAAATAACAGTTTTGGTTCATCATATTCAAAATCCAAGGTATACATAGTTGGATATGGTTCCACATTCTTCACCTGTAATCAGTTATCCAAAACTCCTTAACCGGAATGGTACTTGTGGTTACTACCACACTTAAAATGAAATGTACACATGCCTGCATAGACCATATTTTCTCATATCCTCGAAAATGGTCAGTGAACTTTGTTCATAGAGTAACAACTCATATGATTCCACATAAATTCCATTAACTCATGAATTTATTACAAACTTTGAGACTTCCATTACAAAACTTCAAAATGATAAGAGTGCTTCCTATTACATTTATTACTTACAAAATCCAAAACTCAAACTACTCATGTTTAGTCTTCTTCTCCGGGCAGGTATAGGAGTAGTGTCCTGTGTTGTTGCACCAATGACAAGTGATGTGGCTTAGATCCTTCCGTGTAGAAAACCACGGATTCCACTTCTTCTTCTTGGGTTGGGTTCCTTTCCTGATGCTTGGTTCATACCTCTTGCAAAAATAGTGTGGCCTCTCTAAGCTACAATGCAAACGTCTGATGCCTCCGCTTACTTGGCCTTTCTTCTTGTCTAGGTTGATCATTTCTTCTATCTCCTTAGGGTCATATTGCACATCCTCTATTGAGAAGTCTCCCAAATACTCATGCGGACAATCCTGAGAGATATGTCCTTCTTCTCCACATGAATAACATGACTTGGTACTTATGTTTGGGTCTGGTACATCTCCCATCATCATGGGTTCTTCTAACTTATTCCTGAGGGCTTCTTTCATTGCTTCCTTCTGCTGCTTCATGACTTCTTGTACATTGGGGTATATTTGACATTGTGCCGGATAGTGCGAGGTTCCTTCACACAAGAGACATGTTACCTGCCCAGTTGGGCATTCCTCAGCTCGGTGATGGTCTTCACAATGAGGGCGTCCTTCCTTGTGTTCTTCCTGGGTGTGTCCTATCTCTCCACATATCTTGCATGCGCAAATCTTCTTGACATCTTTGCGATGGGGCTTCTGGGTGTTGGTGAACCCATGAGACTTTTGCAGAGTCATCTTGAATTCTTCCCAAGTGAGTGATGCTAGCCTACCATGGATATCTTCATGCATCTTCCACCAATGTGCAGCACCTTCTGCAAAGTACCGAAGAGCATACTTGACCATCTCGTTCCTTGCAACATGGTTACTCCTTAGGTGGTCCTCCATGTTCTGAATCCATTCTTCTGTCTCTAACCGAGTCATTGATCCAGAATACACGAGTGCAACTTCATTCATCATCTATTGGGTTCAAGGTTTTGGGATGTGATGCAAGAGAGAGAAAGGAGGAAGTACACCCAATACAAACAATGGTTTTTAAAAATAGATTTTAGTTGTGCCTGTTGAAAAAATACAACTCAAATCATCATATCTAACGTGAGTACGCAACAGGGGTTTGGTCTTCTAGCGGGCATAAAATCTTTGAAACTCTTCATGGTCTTCAATTTCTTCACGTCCTTATAGTCTTCAATCTTTTTGTAGCTCTCTCTATAATGGTCAAGGGACAAGGGTATTATCTAACTACTTGATAAAACTTAGAAGGAATAATGAGAATAAGGTTGGAGAGATATCCTGTCCCATGGGGTTTCCAGTTGTCTAGGGTCACGTCCTACAGTCAACATGTGCTCTGATACCATTTATGTAGCGACCCGACATGGAAAGGTCAAGCCTCTGTGTGTTCTGTGCCATCCCTGGATCAGTATGGTGGCACACATAGTACATCAATGTATATATCAAAGTGCAATCACATGTAATTAACGTAAAACTGATATATACCTCAAAAATCTCAGGGGAAACAGTCAACGGGAGTGGAGTCCCAATAACACCAACGGTAGGTTGAGTGTAGACCGTAACCCTGAATCGTACTCTTACTCGTCGAACAGGAGTATCTACAACATGAGACGTTGCAGTCGTGTGGGTCAGTACATTGAATGTACCAGCAAAATCACCATAGTAGAACAAAAGATAAAAACTATTCTATATACAGTAAGGCTTTGTGGCTCTGTGTCTGAGTTTTTGCATAAAAGCTGATTTTATTTTATTTTCCTACAACAAAGGAATATTAGAAGTTTTCTACTACAGAGTTACCTAACATGACATGGTTCCGCCAACCGATGTCATAATTCCCACAAGTATCAATAGTTGCCCACAATCAATTATCAGTGTAGTGTTGAGAGTTCAGAGATAGATCCAAGCCTACAAGCTCAAATTGTCCGTAACCGGGGACACGGCTAATCGATTAGGTTTAACTCTACAGAGTGTTGTGTACTTTACCCACAAGATTCGTTCCCTCCTGGTAAGTCCTCGCACTGTCGGGTGTTTGAGAACAGGATGAACGAAACATGGTCTTTCAGAGTGTTTCCCTGACCTCTGTCAATGCCCATCCATTCCTAACATCGACTACAACTCATAGCACTACCCAGCCAGAGTCACAACAAAGATCAACCAAGCCAGAGCCCATAATGACTTGTGGCTCCATAGGTAAGCTTCCGGGCATGAAGTATTCATCCGTCTCTTTGAGTCTAGGTGAAGCTTTCCGCAAGATGTCATGGCGCTTCTCCATGCATCTCGACCATCCACTGGTTACTCCAGGGATGCCCAATCAACCATCCTTCACCCAGTAGTGTGTATTGAAAACTTGTTTCTCGAGTCTCGAATGTCTTGAGGTCTTGAAGAATGCAGGACTTGAATATGCCTTCATGAAGTTGTCGTCTTGACGTAGAGTCCTCCTTCTCACACCACTCACGAACACTCATACCAGACCCCGTCTACTTTAGCATAGCATAAAAATAACTATCGTTCCCAGGGCTTTAGTAACAAGTGGTGGGTTCCTACCTCATGCATTCTACTCAACTACAGGAATTTTAATAACACTACGGGAGGGATTTGTTGAATGATGTCACTACATGCAATAAAACATAGGTATGAACAAAATGGTCAAAGTGAACTTGCCTGTACTATTGATGAAGAATAATAATATTGCTCTCAGAAATAACTTGAGAGACTATTCGTCACTCTCCGATGAAAATCTATATAATCAAACATTGTATTCATATAAGCAGTCATACTAGCAATCAATTCTAACAATCAAAAAGTAATAGAAAACCAAAAGCAACAAGGTTGTGATGAAGGAAATACTTAAGACAAAAACACAAAACAACAAAGTTTCAGCAACACAACTAAGGTTTGTTTTCTCTACAAGTAAATTCTATTTTCAAAAGTGAAACACAAAAACAAGGTAAAATATAACAAAATTATTTTAGTAAATATTTAACTAGCAAAAAGAATTACTTTTGGAGGACAAGTAAAAATTATAAAAACAACATTCTAAACAACATAGGTTTTTGCCTAATAAACTTAACAATAAGAAAAAAATAAAATATTAAAATAACAGAAAACAAAATATATAACACTAAGTTAAGAGAAAGTGAAACTTATAACAAAAATTATGAAAATAATTTCAAATAGGACATCCAACTAGCAAGGAAATCAATTTGCAAGTTATTATGAAACTAGAATTGATTTCATGCTATAAAAATAATAAATGACATAGAAATAAACTTGGTTGAAATACTACTGCTAACTAACAGAAAACAAAGTAAAATCTGCCAACTAATGCAAACTAAAATAAATTAAAACAATTTAAAACAAAACAAAAAGGAATAACCCGAAAAGGAACCAATACAGAATATGTTTTGCATGAAACCCTAATTTAAGCTATTCTAAAAATTCTCAATTATACCTACTGTTAACTAAAGTCACTAGTGACAAGTAGCAAAAAGAATCAACTCAAAATAAATTTTGAAACTCAAGATATTCAGAAAATAAGATTTGAATCAAATCTATTTAAATTCAAATTTAAATTATTCAAATATGGTCAAACTTTATGTCTAAAGAAACTAGATAAAATTTGTGACATGTTGCAAAAATAATCAAATTAAAATAATTAAAAACATAAAAGATATGAAGAAAACAAAATCAGAAACTATTCTGTCTTTTAAAACAAAAAACAGAAAAATGGAAAAATTCTAACTAACGGATAGGGGTGACGTGGCAGGCTGTGATTGGTCTAGAGGTGTGCGCAAGTGAGTGTTTCGGGCGGATGGTTGTTACTTAATAGAAAAAACGGTTCGGTCTAACTACTAAACAGAAAACCGACCGGTTCATTTAAAATAAACTGAAGGGGCACGGGGCGTCTAATCTGGGCCGTTCAACGAGATCGGATGGAGGGAAAGAAGGGGAAGCTCACTGCGGTGGTGGTGGAGTCCGGCGAGAGCTCCGGCGATGTCTGAGGCGGCGAGGTTGACGGGGACGGTGCTCCGGTGGTCCTCCGGCGATGGCGGCGGCACCAGTCGACGCAGGCGAGGATGGCGACGAGGTAGGTGGCGTCAGTGAGGCTCGAGGATGAAGGTGTCGACGACGGCGAGCTTCGAGGCAGTGATGACATTCGCTTGGTCGATGGGGAAGAGGCGCCGGTGGGTGTGGGGCTCGGGCGAGGGCACTGGGAGATGCAGGCGAGCGAGTCGAACTTGGTGGTGGGCTCAGGCGGGCTTGGGGTGGTCGGAGGTGAGCAGAGGGTCGACAATGGCGTGGCGGCGGCCGGTGGCTCCGGCGGGCGATTGTGGTGAGGGCAGCGCACGGGAGTTGGGGGTTTGGAGGGGAACAGATGCAGGCATGGGAGGGGGTTTTATAGGTGGCCTCGGCGTCGTCTGAAAGGAAAGGGGAGAGGAGATTGCGCCTCCGGTGATCTCGCCGGCGAGGGAGAGAAAGAGGGAGGGAGATGACCGCGGGGTTAGTGGGATCGGTTGATGGAGTCCACCGGTCAGTGGGAGAGAGAAAGAGGCATCGGTGGCCGGTGCGGAGGGATTTCGGGAGAGAGTTAAGGGCAGGTGGGCCGACTTTTCCTAATTTCCGGCGAAATAAAAACTCATTTATGGTAATCAATACACTTCCAAAGTTTCTTCTCAAGGGTATTTGAATTCTTTTCAAAATTTAAAATGGAACAAAATATGAAATGAAGTCCATATCACAAAATTTCAAATGCTTTCAAATTCACTCTTCAAATCTTTTTATATTGAAGAAGTCATGTCATCTTCTCTCACTGATTTGAAATGTAGGAATTTGAATTCCAAAAGCATATGGGGAAGTCATGTCATTCCCTCTCATTCAAAAGTTTTCAAAAAGTTTCAAATTTTCACTCAAATTTCAATCACTCAATCAAACAAAGAATCATTCTAATATATATTATAACAATCCAAAATTTAGGATGTTACATGATTTGTTCGGGTGGTTCTAATACTCAAAAAACTAAAGGTACCTCCTTCATACAACAACTCGGCGTTCTCTCCAAGGGAACCATAAGCCGGGGTTTTATCCCCCTTGGATAGATTTGTACCATTGTCAGTAATGATACTGTGAGGGTAACTATTGGGGATATGACCCCATGGTGAGACCCGCCCAGGAGGGCCCGGGTTAGGAAGTTGATGACTTAGGCCGTAAGGCCTTAGAAGGGCGAGAGGACTAAGATGAGCCCGTTGGTTGTTACAAGACGGGCTGGGCAGAAACCCAGAGCCAGAAGACAACATATGATCCGGAGGCCTAAGCCGCTGGCAACTCTTGCAAAATAGAGATAATGCAGTTTAGAGATAAGTTCGGTTATTAGATATAACTCGGCCCGGACACTTGTAATCCCAGGGTCGCGACCTATGTATATAACGGAGGGTTAGCTGGGTGGCTTAGGGTAGGAAACAATCCATCGAGAGCTAGGATAAGCGAATCCGCTCCCTTGTAATCGATACCCAATCAATAGTACACAAAGCAGGACAAAGGCTTTTACCTCCTTCTGAAGGGCCGAACCTGGGTAACCCGTGTCTCTCATCCCGATCAACCCTTTCGAGATCACCTCCATAGTGATGGACTCGAACCTAAGTCCTCTCACTAGGATATCTGCCGTGACAAAACCACGACAATTGGTGCCCACTGTGGGGCATATGCACGGTGGTGTGTAGTTCTCAAAGGGCTCTCTCCCAGGGATCGAGGGATACGCCATCGGCAGGATGACAAAGAGTCGCCACGGCAAGCTCTACATCGACGATGCTAGCTGGGGCCCCGAGTCCGACTCAATCGAGTACGTGTACTGGGTCCCCTTTGGCGGAATTCATGTTTTCATCGGAAAGATCGGCGAATCTGAGCCCGGAACGGACATCTGCACCAACCTCGTCGAGCCGGCCCGGCATACGTAACCCACCCGTTGATAGTGTCTTGGACTAGGGGGTACTCACCACGTCGTCTCCTAACCAGTGGGTCGGGCCGAGGACCCCTATGGCGACTCACTAATGGGCCACTTCACGCAGCCCATGCCGAATACAAGGAGGATTCCACAAGACTTGGCGCCCAAGACAAGGACTCCTCTAAACCCTAGGCCTACGGTGCATATATAAACCGAGGCCAGGCTAGTCGATAGATCATATCATATTCATTACTACAATCTCGTATTAGATAACTGTACTATGTACTATCCCCCATGGCAATACAATGAAAAGTAGGACGTAGGGTATTATCTCCTCGAGAGAGCCCAAACTTGGGTAACATCCTACGTTCATGTTACCATCGCTCCAAGACGCCTATCTTAGTACCCCTACTATGAGATATGCCGGTTTTGAAACCGACATTGGTGCTTTCATTGAGAGTCTTCTGGTTAGTCGCCGTGGTGTGATGGGAATTCAGATCAGCTCCATCGCGATCTACGCATCGGAACCGAGCTACATCGTCGATGTCAGCATCTCTATCGCTGGCTTGACTGGTCACCTCGGCTATGCTGAAGATTGTGCTCCACGTCGCATCATATAGATCAGACGGGGGTCTTCATCAACATCAACTCCAATCTCTACGAAGATTGTGGAAGAATCATCCATGGTGCTCGGTGGCTCGCGTCAGCATTGCCCTCGGACGATCATGCAAAATTTCTGGACAGCGGATTCGTGTTCGTCATCCCTGCCTCCTCGAGTGTCGTTCTGACGATTGCTTCGATGGAATTATGCGGAATTGAGTCTAGAACAACCTTGCAAAATTTTGTTGCATTCCGGTGGAGAAATCTCCGGCAATCTGTAATATACCGGAGCCTTGTCAAATCTGCACGGGAATCTGGATGAGTTTAGGGCGAGCTGTCCAGTATCTAGCTCGCACTTACATTGGAAAATCCCACCGTACATTGACTGCAGAATTCCTATACCGAGCACCCCTCAAATTTCACCTCGATCTGACCATTCAAACTCTAGGAAACATCCGATGAGTACAGCGAATTTTGGATCTATTTTCTACGCGAAAACGAATCCAACCCGAGTTCATCTTTTTCATGAACGGGTTGTCACACGTGCTTTTTGAAGAAATATTTTTCATCATCTCGGTCATCCGACCAAGAATTCGGCATCGCAAGGGCCAAATAATCATCATGCAAACCTCGTCATCCGCGGGTTGTACGGGTCGGGCCCTCTGTTAGTTCATCAAGCCAGCATTTACCTCATCAAAAATTCCGACCTGCGTCGTCATCACCACGCCGTTACTTTTTCAAGCTGACGTCCACCACGCCGACCTGCTTTGACACCTCGGTTGGCGTGAGACTTTAGTGTTGTAAGTCGACCAGCTTCGTACCTCAGCTCCCGTGGGACTTTGGCATCACTAGCCGACCAGCTTTGATACTTTGGCTGGCATGAGACTTCGGCGTCACTAGCAGACCTGCTCTGTCATCTTGGCTAGACCGGGGCTTTGGCATCCCTTCAAGAACCTGCTCCGGGGACTTCGGCGTCATCAGCCGACCTTCTTTAACACCTCGACTGGCATGAGACTTCGGTGTCACCAGCCAACCTGCACGAGACTTCAATGTCCTTCGATCATAGCTTCGGCATGCTATCTGGACCAAGGACTTCATCTCGCCACATCGACTGTGCAGCATCGCCACTTCATCAAGCCGAACTCTCTACTCAGGCACCTCAGGGCCTAGGCCATGTTCCTTTACTTATTTGCTTCACTTAAATTAACTAAGTTGAGGAAATTTTCTAAAAATATATTATTACCTTTATTTGTTATTATTATCTCTTGCTCGCACTATTTTATGTGCGCAGGTAATCGACTTCGGCTGCGTCGCGAGGTCAGTTCGGTGTCACCTTGCCGACCTACTCCGCCACCTCGGCTGGATCGGGGGCTTCGCCTCACCACATAGGCTGAGCCGTGTCACTACTTCGGAATGCCGAGCTCCTCGCTCGATCATCTCGGGCTTGGGGGCTAGGACCTTGTTCATGCCAAAGACTATGCACCATATCAGATCTGTCAAAAGTTTGATGGGCGTCCTCATCCCGCCACAAGCCCGGATCGCGTCATCGACACTGAGCACATAAACCAGCTAAGTCACTTTCATGTTAACATATTTTCAGCTTTCTAATTTTGTTCGGTTCGACCAAGTGTTATACTTTTTTGAAAAAAATTTGTTTGTGAAAGACTTTCTTTGTCAAAACTTTGTTTGTTACAAACAAATTAAGATACCCCGTTTACTTGGGGGCTTCCTTTATGAAACCTTTTCTCTTTGCATGTGATTATTATTGTACAACTTCTTTCCTTGCTCGTGTATTATGGAAAAATATGCATCATGTTGACTTAAGTGTTCCGCAAAGCTGGGTGGCCTGGCTCCTATGCTTACCCCTACGTTCCCGATTGTTCGGCTAGGGAGTAAAGGGAGCACCTCTGCGATTGTTACGATCGGGTCATCCGAACTCGTACCTTAGACTAGGTGAAGCCAAAAGCTAGCGCTCTTGTGGTTTTCAACTATGGTCGGCACATGACGGAACTCACACGTACACAAATCTATTGCACAAGTCTCGTAGTAATCATGCGCGACCAAAGAAAGGTACCGTTGGGGCACTATTTTCTTTGAAGATGCTTCTTACGTTACATAAGTAATATAGCATAAGTTACCTGGGCGAACTTTGTCTATTATAGCCTCATGGCCTAATTGCCTGGTTATCCGAAACGCGGTTGATATTCTTGATAGGTGGAGTAGATAACACTTTTCGGCCCTTGGCCAAAGAGGGAGAAGCCGACTGTTGGTTAAGAGCGTTCAAAGTTCGGGCGAACACAGATATTATTTAAGTACTTCGATACATACATTATACATAAAATTCTTTTACCCAAGTCACTTAGGGGCTCTTAAATTAATATGATGTCCCAACCCTAGCTAGATGTCCTAGGAATAGTATTGTGCTTGCATCATGTTTCATTTTGCATCAACATGAAATTTGGGCATGATTTGGTGAAAACCCCAAGCTAACTTTGAATCAAAACAACTCAAATTTGGTGAAAATTCAACAAATCCAAAATGCCCACTAAAAATGTTCCCTATGTCTGGTAAATTTGGGCATGATTATAATAGGGACCATTCTAATTATTTGAACAATGAAAGTAATTCAAAAATAATAGATAAGGCTCCTGAAATCATTAAATAAAGCACTATCATTATTTTTGTTTTCAAAATATCCTGAAACTTTTTAGACAAGTTTGAAATATTCAAACTTCATTATAGAAAATATATGGGATATTTTACAAAGTCATTTGTACCTGCAAATAAATAAACAAATGTCACATCATTTAACAGAAAGAAAAAGAAGAAGAGAAGGCCCAGCTGGAGCTGGCCCAGCTGGCCCAGCCAGCCCCACGGTCTTCAACCTCCTGCCAGTACGCAGGAGGGCGTGTGGCAGCGGCGCGCCGGCCAGCTCCTGCTTGCCTGGCTGCCGTGGAGCCCCCTGGGAGTGCTAGCGCCCCCCCCCCCTTCGTCGCCATGGCCCTTTTCCCTCCCTCTCTCTCTCGCCGCCGCTCTCCCTCTCACTCCCCCTCTCTGTTCTTCTCCCCGTCGGCACCCGAAGCCGTCACCGCCACCGATTCGTCGCCCCAACGCCTCCCCGAGCCCCCGAGCTCCGTCATCACCTGCGCCGTTAGCCCCTCCGTTGATTCCCCTCCTTCTCCCTGCCGTTTAGCTACTATAGCCGCCGTTCGCGTCACGCCCAAAGCTCCCCGCCGCCGGCGTTAATGGCCACCACGGCCAGAGCACCCGTCGTGCTCAGTTGAGCACCCCGGCGTGCTTGTGCGGGCCTGTAGGTGCCGCCCCGACCTCTAGCGCCCCCTCCCACAGGCCCTAGCACCGAGGCCTCCCTTGGCCCGCGCCCTCACCTAGCTTCCCTGGGTGCGGGCGAGCAGGGGCTTCGCCCTAGTGCCTCCGGCTGCCGCCCCCGTGGCCGGCAACACGGACGCCGCCGCGACCAAAGGTCACCAGCGGCGAGCCCGTCGCCTGAGCCCTGCAGGTGGGTCCCCTTGTCAGGTTAATTAACCCCCCTTGTGCCATTGACAGGTGGGCCCAGCCCTGCTAATTAGTAGTTATAAGTTTAATTAAAAAAACTATTAGATGCCTGTGTCATTGACAGGTGGGGCCCAGCCGCTAGGTTTGACCTGGGCTGGCGCCTTTGACCTGTTGACGTCATCATAACATCAGGCTGGCATAATAAAAGCAATTTCTAGTTTAAAAATAATTCCAAAAATTATTCAAAACTTCAAAAATTCATATAAATTAATTTGTAAGTCAGATGAAAATAATTTATATATGAAAACTTATCAGAAAAATCCAATGGATCCAATGGTGCTACTGTCATGCATGTTAGAGCAATCTAAATGAAGAACAATTTTGAACCTATATTCAAATTCATTTCAAATCAACATGAACACTAGTTGCATTAACTCATCTATACATGCTATCATGCCATGATCATGCATCATATTGTCGCACTTGCGTGTGTTGATTTTTTCTTATCTGCATTGCGGTAGGCCCTGCTCCTGAGGATACCCCCAAGTATCCCGATGAAGGAGAGAGCCTTTCCGTTTCCCAGCAAGGCAAGCAACCCCTTTGATCATTCCGATAATATCCTACTCTCTCGCTCCTGCTCTTGTTTATTGCATTAGGACAATCGATCACATGTCAGTCATACACGGTAAATGATCCTATTTTGTTGCATAACCTGACATTGTCACAGTAAATACCTAAACCTTGCAACCTAGCATACCTGGTAGATGCTTGTGCCATGATGTTCTTAGCTTACTTTGCCTGCTATGTTTGCTATGCTTAGAGTTGTGTCAGGTCGGATTCATTTGGGTGATGAACTGAGTGAAACGACGTTGTTCTAATGTGGTGATATAATGATGAACTCGATTTGGTAAAGGTAGCAATGAAAGGCTATGTAGGACTACATAGCGGGTTGTCTCATTGGGACCGTTCTTAGGAACTGAGTTTCGTGTTTGTGATCCAAGACTAGTTACTACCACACGTTGGGATACTTAATTGAGCCTCTCGACTTATCAGTCACTTAGTCCTTAGTCTAGGAGTTGCAAGTAGTTTCTGGTGTTTATAAAATGCTGGAGGCCGTGCGTAGCGCTGACCCTAGGGGTGGGTTACAACGCGGTAAGTAGTGGCACGGTGTACCAAGGGTCACCCGGATGGTGGGCTTGGGAACCCTGCGCACATCGTTTGGGGCCGTAGCGGAAACTTTAGCCGGACTTCCATGCGGGTTTAGTCTCAAATAGGCGATAGCCAGGACTAGAGGTCTTATGTGATTGACGGTCGTGGCCGACTCCCTCGCTGGGCTTCCGCTTGAAGGTGGCCGAGGTGCATGGTTTATGAGCACACAGCGATAAGTGGCGAGAGCATGTGTGAAGAAGTACACCACTACAGGGTATGAAACTATTTGAATAGCCGCGTCCGGGGATATGGACTACTTGGAGAACTTATGTTGTTCGTAGATAATCTAATGGATACTCATAAAAATATCAAGACAAGTGTGAGTACCGTGGATGGCACTCTTCCAGGAGGGAAGTGAATCCAGGGTGGTGTATTTTTATGGAGTTAGTGGACTCGTGCGGGATTTATAAAATGTAAACAAAGAGTTAAAATTGAGTAGTATACGTTAGCCATGAGTCAAAGCTGGCACTGTTGCATAAACTCCACCACTTCCTTTGTTGATACATGAGCATGAATAGACTATGTCTGTTCTAAAGACTTGCTGAGTATGTTTGTACTCACGTTTGCTTAATAAATGTTGCAGATGAGACCCAGGCCCCATTAGGTGGGTTCTTACTAGACATTGACGATGCCGAATAGTTGGTGTCCCAGCTACGACCTTTGCCCTATGGTGGGCTGTAGATAGTCAGGCCATGTGCCTTTTTACCCTTCCATCTGTTTGTACTCAGATAGCTTATGCTTCCGCTTGGTTTGTATGAACATGTTTGTATGACTTGAGTGTCGGGTCATGTGACCCCTATCTATAAGAACATATCATACAAGGCTCATCTGGGCCTCTTAAATAAAAGTCATGTTGTTGTATAGTTATGTTGAGATGCCATGGTTGTATCTATGCATATCAGGCATGTCGTGCGTACGTGTCACGTGCAATGGTATGTATGGGATCCGACACCTAGTTGTGTGCCTTTAGTAGTACTCTTTACGGGAAACTGCCTCTTTGTGCTTCCACCGAGCCATGGTAGCTTGCTACTACTCCGGACACATTGATTGACCGACATGTATCCTTCTTTGCTGCTCTGTCTATCCCTTCGGGGAAATGTCTCGCAGTGTAATGGAGTCCCTGTAGCCTGCTATGACTCGTCTACGTGCAGTGATGGCATTCGTGTCTCATGAAGTAATGGAGTCCCTGTAGTTTGCTATGACTCGTGTACACACGCTTGAGGCCGACACCTGCATTGCTCGGTTATGTATGCCTGTTTCCGCACGGATGTGCCGCTTGGGTTCTATGACTAGTTATGTCGGCTCGAGTTCTCTGTCATTTGATTGCCGGTGACATGTTCACATACGTGAGCCAAAAGAAGCAAATGGTCCCGGCTAAGGTAAGGCTGCAGCCGTGGATCTTACCATGCGTGAGGCCGCAAAGTGATGTGATATGTGACAGTCTGATTCATATGACTTAGGATCGGGGTCCCGACATATGAGCCATTTTATAATAGATGGTTTCTTCTTAGTCGTTGCAAAGTCTTTTCTACCACTCCTTTCTCGACTCAAGTGTATGATCAATAGCCGGTAGCCTGGTTTCTCTCTAAAGCCGCTCGAGTTTAATTCGCTAAACTGGCCTGAGAAACACTCCGCCTTCGGGATAGGGAGGTTGAAGCCAAAGGCTGACCCACTTGAAGTCTAAAGATCGGATGTGTCATGTTAACCCGGGCGGAGGAGCATCCTCATCAGCTTCACGCAAGGCTTGGAAGACTCCACGTCGGGAGGGGAAACCCTTATCCTCTCCAATGATAGATCCTCAAGCGCAAAGACGGAGTCGATCTACCAGCTTCATGGCGGTGGTCTTGGGGGCTATGCCGATGTCGACAGTATTCCGGAGACCTATGATCCGCCCAGCCAAGCCACCATCTTTATGGCAGGCACGACACCGACTCTCAACAGCACGTCGACCGAAGCGACGGCGGGAGCCACCCCGCCAGGTGCTGGGTCATCCAGGTCGCTGGCTCAAGTTTTGCTGGATCTGATGAAGGAGCTGACAACCTTGATGGGAACTAAAGTCATGGCTGTAAATCAAGCAGAGCGCAATGTAGAGATTACCAGGCTGAAAGTGCTGATGACCAAGGCCCAAGAGGATATCAATACATTGCAAGTTCAAATGAATGCCGAGTCGGAGCGTTTGAGGGCAGAAGCTTTTCGCTTTAATCTGGACCAACACACCTCAGAGGCAGTCCTTCGGAGGAGGTCTCGGGCCCACATCGCGACATAGCTTGAACCCCGAAAGCTTTTAACACCCCCGGGATAGGACCGAATGCCCCACTATCCGTAACCCGGGCCATGGAAGTGCCACAACAACCATACCCGGCCCTCAGGAATCAGACTACACCGAGGAACCTTTTGACGCCACCTGGCCATTATTCTAACCCGATGGATAACATGATAGTAGCGGCTACCTGGCTCAACAAACTCCCTCTCGCTTAGGGGAAGGCCATTCGCTAAGGAGGCGCGGAATGCCATCGAGTAATTGTAGACGGTGGTGGCTCAGCAGTATAAGTATACGTACAGCTGGAGTCGTGTGCACTCAAACCCCATCCCAAGCCATAGTTACAGCCGATGCATGGAAGCACCGGTTGTCTCCCATAGTGAGTAATGACGCAACCCGCCCTGTGACCCCACACCAATGCTCAGGAGATTGTCCACAGGGGTAGAGCCTATCGGGGAGCAACTCCGGTGACAGATTACTTTGAGGTTCCTGAGCCGTCTCCAGTAAGCCCTTCAACCTCGGTGTGAGCTGGAGTCTCATCCTGGGGCGTTGGTGTGCCTTGCTTAATAGAGGCACTATGCAATGATCTCTTGCCTAAGGACTTTAAAGGGCCCTGCAAAGTGCCTAACTATACGAATGATTTACCACCAGAGGCCAGGATCGAGAACTATAAGCTCGCCATGGAGATATTAGATGGTAGTGAGGCAGTCTGTGCAAAATACTTCATCATGATGTTGGAAGGAACAGCCCGTACATTGTTAAAGGGTCTGCCTCCCAATACCATTATGTCCTGGGCGAGTTGAAGGCACGATTTATCAAAAAATTCCAAGGGACTTGCAAGCAGCCTATGACGATTGTTGGCCTCGATGATTGTGTGTAGCATGAGGATGAATCGGCCCATCATTGGGTCCGGCGGGTTTCGACCGTCATTCATTCATATGAAAATATCTCAATGCCTCAAGCAGTTCTGATTTTGGAGAAAAATTGTCAATTCTTACCCCTTAAGTAGAAGCTCGGATGACTCAAGTGTGCCTGTCAGGACATGGGTGAGCTCATGTCGGCTCTCACCAAGTATGCAGACTCTAATACCACTAAGGATCCAAGTTCCGACCAGGAGAAGTCGGCTAAGTGTAAGAAGAACGGGGCAGGAAATAACAACCAGGGTAATGTAGGTAAGAGGAAGAACCCGGATGGCAGGTTAGATCAGGTAGCCAACACCAGCACGGGGAATAATTGAGCAAAGGGCAACCGTAAACCTCCTTTTGGCAAGGTTAAATCCCCCTTTAACATAGAGGCAATGCTCAATAAGCCCTGCCCGGAGCACAATCAACCTGGCAAACCATCCACTCACGTTTGGAGGGATTGTTATATCATGTGGGAATCCCCAAATTAAAGACTTAATCAGCATTATGGTAATGGCAATGGACCGTCTGGCGGTCATGATCCGGCTCTCATGGATCAGGCTTCGGGGGAGGCAGCTCAAGTTTGGGCTATCAGGGTCAAGGTAATCAAGGTGGACACCATCGGCAACCTGGCAATAGTGGTCAATAGCAAAACAACAAGTCAGGGTACCAGAGTAACCCGAAGCAGCTTAATGGAGGCCAGTGTCGCATTTTCACCACTAGTCTGGACAAACAAGATCAGAAGTTACACAAGAGGGAGGTTCAAACCGCAACCCCGGCTCTTCCACGATATGTGAAGTGGTGTGAGCATACGATATCATGGAGCAGGGAGGATCACCCACCACGGGTTGATAACTCAAGACACTTGGCACTTGTGGCGCCCCCTCAGATGGGAGGCTATAAATTCACCAAGGTACTGATGGACGGTGACAGCAGGATCAACATCTTATACTATGACACCTTTTGCCAGATGGAGTTGACTGACAAAGCTCTTAAGACGCCATCTACAGTATTCCACAGCGTCGTGTCGGGCAAGTCTACTTATCCAGTAGGAAAGATTGCTCTCGAGGTGGCGTTTGGTGATCACAACAATTACATGGTGGAAACTCTGTGGTTTGAAGTAGTCAAAATTAAGAGCCCATATCATGCCCTGTTGGGGAGGCCGGCTTTCGCTAAATTCATGGCCATGGCATCTTACCTCTACTTGTAGCTCAAGATGCCGGCTCTAAAAGGGACAATCACGGTGCATGGTGATCAGAAAATTGCTCTTGAGTGTGAGGAAGGTGATGCTGCATATGTGGAGACAAGTTGTGTCGAGGCGGAGCTCAAGTTTTATACAGATAATGTTGACCCGGCTGATATGACTCCATTGAAAAAGACCAACACAAAGTCTGAGACGCCCCTGGCAGAAGATACCAAGTAGGTGGATTTTGCTACTAGCGATTCATCGAAGCAGTTCACTATTGAGGCTAATATGGACCCCGATAGGAAAGCGCGCTCATTGAATTCATCCGTGAGAATTGGGACATCCTTGAATGGAAACCTTCTAACATGTCAGGTGTACCGAGGGAAATCGCTGAGCACCACCTTAATGTGAATCCCAAGTTTAAGCCAGTCAAGCAATTTCTCTGTCGTCTCAGTGAGGAGCGGCGTAAGGCTATTGGGGAAGAAACAACCCGACTCTTAGCAGCACGGTTCATCGTGGAGTTTTTCACCCGAAGTGGTTGGATAATACCGTGCTTGTAATTAAAAAGAATGGCACATGGCGCATGTGTGTAGATTACACAGATCTTAACAAGGCTTGTTCGGTTGATCCGTTTGCTCTCCCTTGCATTGACAAGATCATTAACACCACGGTGGGTTGTGAGAGTTTATGTTTCCTGGACGCTTATTCCGGTTACCATCAGATCAAGATGGCGGTTCAAGACCAAGAGAAGAAACCTTTCATCATGCCTTTTGGAGCTTTCTGCTATGTGTCCATGCCCTTTGGACTTAAAAGTGCGCAGGAGACTTATGAACGTCGTGTACAGAACTGTCTTCATAATCAAATTGGGTGCAATCTTCACGCTTATGTGGACGATATTGTGGTCAAGTCAAGGAAGAAGGAGAGTCTGCTTGACGATTTTAAGGAGACTTTTGATAATTTGCGGGTTTACAAGATGATTCTCAATCCGGCTAAATGTGTCTTTGGTGTCCCTGCAGGCAAGCTCCTGGGTTTTCTGTTCTCAGAAAGGGGGACCAAAGCTAACTCGGATAAAATAGAGGCCATCACCTCATTATGTAAGCCGACATGTGTTAATGTGTTATATCGGATGATGAGGAAGACAGATGATTTTGTCTCGAGTGATGCTGCCAATGATGAGTTTGAAGCGCTCAAAAAACAATTAGTTGAGCCAACAGTTTTGGCCACTCCTGCAGAGAAGGAACCACTGCTCCTATATGTGGCGGCTAATAACAAGGCCGTCAGTGCTGCAGTTGTTATGGAGCACAAGGAAGCTGGGAAAGAGTATCTAGTCTAGAGGCCGGTTTACTATGTCAAGGAGGTTTTAATAGAATCCAAGCAAAGATACCCGCATTGGAAAAATCTAATATATTGAGTGTTCATGGCAAATCGCAAATTGAAGCATTATTTCCTTGGGCATCTGATCATGGTGGTTAGCTCTGCTCCTTTGGGATATAGCATTCAAAATAGAGAAGCCACCGGCAGAATTGTTAAGTTGGCACTAGAGCTTGAGCCTCTTAATTTGAGGTATGTGCCTCGTACATCTCTCAAGTCTCAAGCCTTGGTGGGGTTCATAAATGACTGTAAAGAGTGTCAAGCGCCCATGGAGAAGCTGGATAATACATATTGGATGATTCACTTTGATGGATCCAGACTGTTGGAAGGCTCGAGGGCTGGAGTTGTGTTAACTTTCCCTAGAGCTGACAAGTTTTGTTATGTGTTACGGTTAATGTTTCCTTGTACTAAACAACCCGGCGTTTGCTCCAAAGGAACGATAAGCCGGGATTTTATCCGTCTCAATATTTCTTGGTTAGAATGTTCTGCCTGACCATTGGACTGCGGATGAGCCACAGAGGAGACATCAAGGCATATATTTTCACTTTCACAGAATGCTTTCATAGCCCCCTTGGATAGATTTGTACCGTTGTCAGTAATGATACTATGAGGGTAACCAAAACGAAAGATCCACTTCTTGACAAACTGAACTGCCATGGGTGCATCACACTTGCTGACAGGCTCTGCCTCAACCCACTTGGTAAATTTATCAACCACCACCAAAAGGTGGGTCTGCTTATCTTTAGACCTCTTAATGGGCCCAACCATATCAAGCCCCCAGACCGCAAACGGCCAAGTGATTGGAATCATTCGCAGCTCCTGAGCCGGCACATGGGCTCGTCGTCCAAATTTCTGACACCCGTCGCACTTGGTAACTATGTCCTTTGCGTCTTTATGAGTTGTTAACCAGAAGAAACCATGTCTGAAAGCTTTGACCACCAAGGATTTGAGCTAGCGTGATGACCACAGTCATCGGCATGTATCTCATGTAAAATTTCCTGGCCCTCCTCCAGTGAAATGCTACACTAAAAAACACCAGTTGCACTACATCTGTGCAACTCACCATTGATGATAGTCATAGACTTGGACAGCCTCACGAGTTGTCGCGCCAAGGTCTCGTCCTTGTGTAACTCGCCATGAGTCAGATACGACAGATAAGGTAACATCCAATCAGGAATAGCAGAGAGCCACCACCAACTATCCCTGTGGCTCACGCACATTCAGATTCTCCTCAGATGGTGATTTGACTGAACGGTGATGCAAGACGTCCAGAAACACAATAGGGGGCACCGGCTCGCGCTGATACCCTAGTCTTGAGAATGTGACAGCTGCCTTGTTCTTCCAACAATCAATATGATCCACCTGATAACCCTTGAAGTAACTAGCAACGATGTCAACCGCTGGGTGATAAGCCGCCATACGAGGGTCCTTAGAATCCCACAGGCCTGAAACTTGATGAGCCACAAGGTCTGAGTCGCCCAGGCATCTAACCCGGCCCATATTCATCTCCTTAGCCACACGGAGCCCACGAAGTAAAGCTTCATACTCGACTGTGTTGTTAGTACAAGGAAACATTAAACTTAACACATAACAGAACTTGTCACCTCTAGGGGAAGTCAAAACAACTCCAGCCCTTGAGCCTTCCAACTATCTGGATCCATCAAAGTGAATTGTGCAATAAGTATTATCCAGCTTCTCCTCGGGCACTTGACACTCCTTCTAGACATTTATGAAGTCCACTAAGGCTTGAGACTTGACAGTTGTTCGAGGCACATACCTCAAATTAAGAGGCCCAAGCTCCAGTCCCCACTTAGCAATTCTGCCGGTGGCTTCTCTATTTTGAATGTTATCTCCCAAAGGAGCAGAGTAACCACCGTGATGGGATGACCAAGGAAATAATGCTTCATTTTGCGATTTGACATGAACACTCCATATATAAGCTTTTGCCAATGCGGGAATCTTTGCTTGGATTCTATTAAAACCTCGCTAACATGGTAAACCAGCCTCTGGACTGGATACTCTTTCCCCGCCTCCTTGCGCGCAACAACTGCAGCGTTAACGGCCCTGTTATGAGACGCCACATACAGGAGCAATGGTTCCTTCTCCACAGGAGCGGCCAAAACCGGCGGCTCAACTAATTGTTTTTAAGCGCTTCAAATGCGTCATTGGCAGCATCACTCCAGACAAAATCATCTATCTTCTTCATCATATGATATAAAGGGATAGCCTTCTCGCCCAGGCGGCTGATGAACCAGCGTAAGTTGGCAATACGACCCACCAAGCGCTCGACATCATTAACACACGTCGGCTTAGATAATGAGGTTATGGCCTTTATTTTATACGGGTTAGCTTCAATCCCCTTTCTAAGACCAGAAAACCCAGGAGCTTGCCTGCAGGGACACCAAACACACATTTAGCCGGATTAAGCATCCTCTTGTAAACCAACAGATTATCAAAAGTCTCCTTCAAATCGTCAAGCAGAGTCTCCTTCTTCCTTCGCTTGACCACAATATCGTCCACATAAGCATGAACATTGTGCCCAATCTAGCTATGAAGACAGTTCTGCACACAACATTGATGAGTTGCATGTGCATTTTTAAGTCCAAAGGGCATGGACACATAGCAGAAAGCTCCAAAAGGCGTGGTGAAAGATGTCTTCTCTTGGTCTTCAACTGCCATCTTGGTCTGATGGAAACCTGAATAAGCATCCAGGAAACATAAACTCTCACAACCCGCCATGGCGTCAATGATCTGGTCAATGCGGGGGAGAGCAAACAAATCAACCGGACAACCCTTGTTGAGATCTGTGTAATCCCCACACATGCGCCATGTATCGTTCTTTTTAGGTACAAGCACGGGATTAGCCAACCACTCCTGGTGAAAAAACTCCACAATAAACCCTGTTGCCAAGAGCTGGGCTATCTCTTCCCCAATAGCTTTACGCCACTCGTCATTGAAACGATGGTGAAATTGCTTGACCGGCTTAAACTTAGGATCCACATTAAGGTGTTTCTCAGCGAATTCTCTTGGTGCAGCCGGCATGTCGCCAGGTTTCCATGAAAAGATGTCCCGATTCTCACAGATGAATTCGATATGCGTGCTTTCCTATGCCAGGTACATATTAGCCGTGATAGTGAACCGCCTCGATGAGTCGCCCGGAGCAAAATCCACCAACTTGGTATTTTCTGCCACAAACTTCAGGGGCGGCTCAGACTCTGTGCTAGGCTTTTTCAATGGAGTCATATCAGCCAGGTCAATATTATCCGTATAAAACATGAGCTCCGCCTCGGCACAAATTGTCTCCGCATATGCACCATTCTTGATAACCCACAAGTATAGGGGATCGCAACAGTTTTCGAGGGTAGAGTATTCAACCCAAATTTATTGATTCAACACAAGGGGAGCCAAAGAATATTCGCGAGTATTACCAGCTGAGTTGTCAATTCAACCACACCTAAAAGACTTAATATTTGCAACAAAGTATTCGGTAGCAAAGTAATATGGTAGTAATGGTAACGGTGGCAAAGTGATAGTAGCAATTTGTACTGTTTGTAATAGTAGCACCGGAAAAGTAACTGAGCAAAATTCAATATATGGAAAGCTCGTAGGCAATGGATCAGTGATGGATAATTATGTCGGATGGCATTCATCATACAACAGTTATAACATAGGGTGACATAGAAGTAGCTCCAATTCATCAATATAATGTAGGCATGTATTCCATATATAGTCATACGTGCTTATGGAAAAGAACTTGCATGACATCTTTTGTCCTACCCTCCCATCGCAGCGGGGTCCTATTGGAAACTAAGGGATATTAAGGCCTCCTTTTAATAGACAACCGGACCAAAGCATTAGAACTTAGTGAATACATGAACTCCTCAAACTACGGTAATCAATGGAAAGAATCCCAGTTATTGTCACCCTGGGTGATGCGGATCATAACTCGTAATAGGTGTCTACAACTTGCAAGATAGGATCAAGAACACACATATATTCATGAAAACATAATTGGTTCAGATCTGAAATCATGGCACTCAGGCCCTAGTGACAAGCATTAAGCATAGCAAAGTCATAGAAACATCAATCTCAGAACATAGTAGATACTAGGGATCCAACCCTAACCAAACTAACTCGATTACATGACAAATCTCATCCCACCCATCACTGTCCAACAAGCCTACAATGAGATTACTCTCGAATGGTGGGGAGCATCATAGAATTGGTGATGAAGGATGGTTGGTGATGATGAAGGCGTTGATTTCCCCTCTCCGGAGCCCAAAACGGACTCCAGATCTGGTCTCCCGAGGAAGAACTGGCGATGGCCGCGGCTCCGTATCGTGAAACGTGATGAACTCTTATCTTTGATTTTTTTCCTCGACAAATAGGGTTATATGGAGCTGGAGAGGAGGTCGGAGGAGCCACGGGGGCCCCACAAACCTGCTCGGCGTGGCCAGGGGGGTGGCCACGGCTAGCAGGATTGTGGCCTGCTGGTGGCCCCCCTCTAGTTAATTGTTGCGCCGGTATTTTTATTTTTTATTCATTCCAAAAATATTCTCCGTAAATTTTCAAGACGATCCGAGAACTTTTATTTCTGCCCAAAAATAACACCAAGGCAATTCTTCTATAAACAGCGTCAGTCCGAGTTAGTTCCATTCAAATCATGCAAATTAGAGTCCAAAACAAGGGCAAAAGAGTTTGGAAAAGTAGATACGTTGGAGACGTATCAAGCATAACCTTCCTCACACTCAGGAGCAATCTTCCGATCACCGTGCACCGTGATCGTCCCATTCAGAGCCGACATCTTGAGCTGCAAGTAGATGTAATAGGGCCTGGCCATGAATTTAGCGAAAGCTATCCACCCAAACAAGGCATGGTATGGGCTCTTAATGTTGACTACTTCGAACTAGAAAGTTTCCACCCTGTAATTGTGGTCATCACCAAACGACACCTCGAGAACAATCTTTCCTACTGGATAAGCAAAATTGCTCGGCATGACGCCGTGGAATACTGTAGATGAGGGCTTAAGAGCTTTGTCAGTTAGGTCCATCCGACAAAAGCTATCACAGTATAAGATGTTGATGCTTCTGCCACCGTCCATCAGTGCATTGGTGAATTTATAGCCTCCCACCTAAGGTGCCACCACAAGTGCCAAGTGTCCCAGGTTATCAACTAGTGGCGGGTGATCCTCCCTGCTCCATAATATCATATACTAATACCAGTTCAAATATCATGGAAGAGCCGGGGTTTCGGTGTGAATCGCCCTCTTGTGTAACTTCTGATCCCGTTTGTCCAGACTTGTGGTGAAAACGTGATACTGGCCTCCATTAAGTTGCTTCGGGTTACTCTAGTACCCTGACTGGTTGTTTTGCTATTGACCACCGTTGCCAGGCTGTTGATGGTCACCACCTTGATTACCTTTACCCTAATAGCCCGAACTTGAGCCACCACCAGCAAAGCCTGACCCGTGAGAGCTGGATCCTGACCTGCCAGATGGTCAATTGTCATTACCATGATGCTGATTAAGGCTGTAATTTCATAATTCCCGCATGATATAACAATCTCTCCAAGCGTGAGTGGATGGATTTCCGGGTTAACTCTGCTCCGGGCAGGGCTTATTGAGCATTGCATCTATGTTAAAGGGGGTTTTAGCCTTGCCGAAATGCGGTTCACCGTTACCCTTTGCCCGATTATTTCTAGTGCTGGTGTTGGCTACCAGATCTGACCCTCCATCCGGGTTCTTCCTATTACCTCGATTACCCTGGTTATTATTTCCTGCCTCATTTTTCTACTGGCCCTTGCCGCGACCGTTCTTCTTATCCTTAGTCGACTTCTCCTCATCGAAACCCGGATCCTTGGTGGTATCAGAGTCTGGATATTTGGTGGGAGCCGACATGAGCTCACCCATGTCCTGACAGGAACTGTGGGGACCCCGACTCATAAGTTGTGATCACCGAATGCACGTGTACAGTGATCCCAGAGATCAATGCTCACTCAATACATAGAAGCTGAATAACAAGAGTCTTACATCCACATTTAGCGTCTTAACCAAATAAAGACCATAAAGGTCTAGTCTTACATAGATAGGGCCACGAGGGCCAAACACTTAAATAGAATAAACAACCCATGCCATCTGCCTTAACCTACAGGCATTCTGATTGGGAAGCGTCCTAGTTCGCATGTTCGTCTCCAACGAACTCTCCAACATACTCCTGTTCAACCATGCCTGGCCAATTAAATAACCAGTGGCAAGCCAATGAGTACTTTGAATGTACTCGCAAGCAACCCAAGTTGTGGAACAAGGTACAATGATGCATGATATAGCACTAAGTAGGTAATTTGCGAAAGGGTAATTTTGAATGCAATGACATGATCAAGTAACTAGTAAGCATGCGTCAACAGTAGGCAATATCCATATGAACAAGTTACGAATATCATCATAAGTAGGGATTGAACACCTTGTGTTCAGTCATCATGTTAAGTCATCGGACTTAGTTCAATACCTATGCTAAGTCATCGGACTTAGCTCATGTGACCTCTTGTCACCATGACATCCATACCCACACCAAATTTTACAAAAACATTCAGACGTAGTTTAAGAAGGACCTCCAACTGTCCATGACCGCAGACACGGCTATTCGAATAGTTTTACACTCTGCAGAGGTTGCACACTTTACCCACAAGACTCGGGGAACTTCCGTATCATCCACAACTCACGGTATATAACATACCCGAGGTAAGCACCGGAACAATGCCTTTCCCATGGTGATACTAAACAAAGAGTCCACTCGTTGGTGCCATCCCTCATGATATACATCACACGTATCATCCATGAGGGCACGCAACAGTGTGCCCGATGCCTGTAAAGACATCGCATAACCTTCCACTTCTGGGATGACCCCGTCTCAAGAGTGACCACTTCACTCTTGCCACTAGTAATGCAGGCTCCTTGCTAGTACCAATCATAGTAATCAACAAACCCCCATCCCATAAGGGGTATCGTGGTTGCGCATGTAAGGTTGGGACTGTCAGCAGACCTTAAAACTCTCTGTTTTCGAAAACACACACTCACTTGTTCCGGCATACCACTTCTTTCTCAAGTGGTTACCCAACTCCTCATCATCTCCCTCGGGCATTAGTGGCACCCGATGAGGTTTTCGAAAAGTCTTTGAAATCATCTTCTTCCTTCCATCACTATGCATAGATCCCAATCCCACTTGCGTAGCATCTACTAGCATCCTAACTACACCCACCCGCATAACCCTTATAAGGTGGTAGGGTCAGGCCCGATGCAAGTGTCAACGGCGAACGTATCGGAAGCAACCCCACCGGAGGGGTCACTACTTCACATGATCAAGTATATCAATAGTAGAGTGCTATATGTCATGCAATGAAAAAGGTTTCTTAACATGGTCAAAGGGCTGCTTGCCTGGCTCAACAAAGTCTCCGGGGTCTTCGAAGTCTTCGGGTCAAACTTCTTCGTCAATCGCGCAATCTATCGTCGCGAAATAAAGCAATAAAAAATAAGCAACAAACAAAAACAAAGCACACAAACTATTATCAAAAATGCTAACCTACTCTGATAAATACTAGATGTCATACTAAAAATATTCTCCTAGGGTACTGTCGTGAAAAACATTTTGGAAATAAATTAATAGAGGCAAAAAGGTGCCTAAATATAGGTTTTAAAATAAAATAGTACTAAAAATATTTTCAAACATTTTTACAGATGGCACTAATAAATTCTATGGATTATTTCAAGATTTAAGATGGAAGAAATATGGGCATTGGAAAAATATTCAGATCTGTGGAATTTTTTGAAGTTGCAGAAGAAAAGAAAAAGGAAAAAACAATTGTGCCCTTGGGCCAAGACACAACAACCGAACCAGCCCACACGGGGAAACCGGCCCACGCGAGGCGCCACGCGGCATGTTTAATTTCAAACCTACCCGCGGGCCCAGCCTGCCAGCGAGAGAGGAGGGGCGAGGGGATGACAGGTGTGCCCCACCTGTCATCCCTCTCCTCACGAAAGCAGTAGAGGGGCACACCGGAGGGGCTCCAGGCCATGGCGACGGTAATGGAGGGCACCGGCATGCTCGCGGGTCTCCCGCGCATCAGTGGGTGCTCGCGGGGTCACCGGGGGAGAGGGGAACGCCAGCGAGGGGAGATGGCCGACGGCAGTGAGGCTTTGGTGTGGGAGAGGGCTCCCGACCATGGGGGAGAGCGTGCTGGGCACGGGGGAGTAGTGGAGGGAAGGAGGGTTAAGGAGAGAGGGGCAAGAGCAGCGGGGAGGCCTATTTATAGGCGAGCGCCAGCTCAAAGTGGATGTGGTGCACCGGTGAGCTCGGGGTACTCGCCATAGGCCGCGGGTAAGGGAGTGAATGTGTCCAGGGCGTTCGTGGGGGTGGTTTAGGCCAGGGGAAGAGAAAAGAAAGGTGGGGGCGCCCGCACGTGTGAGCTCCCTGGTTGGTCGTGCCGCATGGCGCCGGGCACGCGCGCAGGAGTCGCCGGAGAGAGAGGGAGGAGGGGGCCGACCACGCGGCGTGTTGCGAACACCGAGGGGGACAGAGGGGACAAGGTGGGGCGGCCCGAGGCTGTCAGGGATGCCCGTTGGCCATCGACTATAGTGTGGGTGCACACTGTAGCGCGCTCCAAAGCAAGAGCTCTGCATGCGAGGGCATCTCCTTGGCACAATGGCGCGTCCACTAGTGTCCTGAGGATCTAGGGGGGTTTAACAATGGGGAATAGGCCATTGGATGCTCTGGTGATGCCTTAGGGTGGAAGGAAAAGGGGAGAGGGGCAGAAATGGTGTTGTCCAAGGGTAAATATGGGGGTTTTACCCCCACCTCCCTATGACTTGAGGACTTGGGGTTTTTACTAGAGGTGCTTGGGCAATGTCAGAGGGTGTGGTAAAGATTTGGGGCAAGGATAAAAGAGTAAGGTGGGGAAATGTTGGTTCTACTAAATCACCAGAAGGTGTTTGGTATGGATTTGGGCAAGAAGAAGTTACCACCTCACTAAGATACTTACCAGGGTCAAAGGCTAGGTAAAGATGAGAGGGTTCACCAAGTTTGAGTTTAAGGGGAAAAAGTTGACAATGGAGATTTGTTAAACCCTAGAAATTCACGGAATCAGGTTTCTGTAGATCTATTAATGCTATGCTTTTACCCTTGATGCACCACTTAGTGTATCATCACTATTTGGTCATTAGAGCATGCCCACAAAGTTTGGGGTCAATGGGAGACTCTTCACAATGTAAAGTTTCTCAAATTTGATTCTAGTCAGGGATGGTTTTGGGATGGTTTGATGAACCAAACCAACTTGAATTGAGATGAAACTTTGCAATATTATCACTTACGATAGTGTTGAATTGTTGGATTTTTCCTGGAACTTATTGAGAATATTTCTTATAGAAATATTTCAAAAGCTTGATTTGGACAAAAAGGATTCTAAGGGGTTTTGCCTATGGTGTGATCATGCCCTTGTGTTGAAACTCATATATATGGAAAATATATGTCCACTGAGTTTCTCCAAATTATTCTCAAATATTTTCACAGCATTTAAATAATTTTTTCCCAAACAAAAACCATTTCTAGCCTTAATAAAAAGCCTTTAAATAAAATGTGAAAATAATCTTTAAAAATAATATTTTGTGGTTTTGGGAAGTCTTATACATAGTGGGTTTGAAATAAAGCGTTTGGGGAAGAAGGATCCACCTAATTTGAGGACTTGCAGTGCAAACCTATTTTGAATAAATCATTTTTGGTTAAAACAAAATTTGATAAAAATAGTTTTGAGCACTATTCACATGGCATGATCATTGGGCAAGAGGTTTGGGTCAAGGAAGATGAATATGAAATGGAATAAAATCTAGGAGTGCCATACCTCAATCATCAAGCAAGCAAACAACATGGCAATCAAGCACATCACTTCGAAAAAAGTTTTAGTTGGCTCCAAATTTTATAAACCCAAACATAACAATGTGATACAAACACAGGGTGTGACAGGAACGCTTGAGCCCTCCAAGCTTTTGTTTAAGGGGTGAGAAGTGACAATTTTTATCCAGAATCAGAACGCTTAAGCCGCCAAGATATTATCAGACAAATGAATGACGATCGAAACCCGCCAGACCCAATGATGGGATGACTCATCCTCATGCTGCACACAATGATCGAGGTGTGAAAATTTTATAAACCCAAACATAACTATGTGATATAAACACAGGGTGTGACAGACCTTCCCCTCTTACAAGAATCTCGTCCCCGAGATTCCTAGGATAAGCGCTAAAAAGATAAGGGAACTCAGATCCAAGATAATCTTCATGCTCCCAGGTTGCTTCAGCTTTAGTATGGTTGCTCCATTGGACCTTGTAGTACTTGATGGTGCGGCTTCGGGTGCAGCGCTTGGCTTCATCCAGAATGCGAACTGGCCTCTCACAATAAGTGATGTGTGGCTGAAGATCGATCGGTTGATGGTCTATATACTTGTAGAGGTTGGGGCGGTTGGGAACTTGTAGACACTTTCGGAGTTGTGACACATGAAAGACGTTGTGCACATCCGACATCTCGGAAGGTAGATCTAGCTGGTAGGCAACTTCTCCGCGCGTAGCGGTGATCTTGAAGGGGCCAATGTACCTTGGTGCAAGCTTCCCTTTGACATGGAAACGCTTAGATACCTTGAGAGGCGTGACTCGGAGGTAGACATGATCTCTAACACAAAAGTTCACTTCTCGGCGGTGAGAGTCGGCGTGGCTCTTCTGTCTTGACTTGGCGGTCTCCAGGTGCTCTCGGACAAGTTGAACTTGCTCTTCGGCTTCGCGGAAGATGTCCAGTCCGAAAATTAATCATTGTCCGGTCTTTGACTAGTTGAGGGGAGTATGGCACTTGTGCCCATACAACACCTCAAATGGTGTCATCTGAAGACTCGACTGATAGTTGTTGTTGTAGGAGAACTCGGCGAATGGTAGGCAATCTTACCACTTGGCACCATAAGCCAAAACACAAGCGCGGAGCATATCTTCGAGTATCTAATTTACTCGTTCGATTTGCCCACCAGTCTGGGATGAAAAGCAGTGCTGAAGGAGAGCTTGGTTTCCATAGCTTCTTGAAACATCTTCCAGAATCTCGAGGTGAACTAGGTGCCTCGATCCGACACGATCTCCTTTGGAACTCCGTGAAGGCTCACGATACGCTCGATGTAGAGACTGGCTAGCTTGTTACCGTCATAGGTGGTCTTGACAGGAATGAAATGGGCTACCTTGGTCAGGTGGTCGAGAATGACCCCAATGGAATCATGTCCTTTGCTTGACCTTGGTAAACCGGTGTTGAAATCCATCCCGACTTTATCCCACTTCCATTCAGTCACTTTGAGAGGTTGCAATAGCCTAGCGGGTCGTTGATGCTCAGCTTTGACTCTCTGGCATATGTCACATTTAGCAACAAACGTGTCTATTTCCCGTTTCATGCCATGGCACGAGAATCTTGTCTTGAGGTCTTGATACATCTTGGTTCCTCCAGGATGGATGTATTAGGGAGTATCATGAGCTTATTGCAAGATCAGGTTCTTGAGCTCCTCCTTGTTGGGTACGCAAATGCGAGTCCCAAACCATACAACTCCTTGTTCATTCACCGAGAATCCCGGGGCCTTGTCTGCCTTGATCTTCCTCTTGATGCATTCGATGCTCTCGTGTACCTTCTGAGCTCCTTTGATATCATCCATCAAGGTAGGCTTTGCTTCGAGTTTGTCAAGGAATCCGGGTGCAACCAGTTCCAAGTCGAAGCTTTCAAGTTCTTGATACAAGGCGAGTAGCCTTTCCTTAGTCATTGCATTCAAGGAACAAGCCTTTCTGCTTAAGGCATCTGCTACCACATTGGCCTTTCCTGGGTGGTATTGAACACTGAGGTCGTAATCCTTGATCAACTCCAACCATATTCATTGCCTCATGTGCAATTCCCTTTGAGTGAAGATATACTTCAAACTCTTGTGGTCCGTGAATATCTCACATCGCTTCCCTAGAATGTCATGTCGCCATGTCTTCAAGGCGTGAACCATGGATACCAACTCGAGATCATGAGTTGTGTAGTTCTCTTTATGCGGACATAGCTATCTGGATAGATATGCTACAACTCTGCGTTCCTGGATAAGAACACCTCCAAGCCCGGTTCTTGATGCATCGCAATATATCACAAACTCCTTGTGAATATCGGGGGTGGCCAAAACTGGGGTTGTGGTCAATCTCTTCTTGAGCTCCTGGAAGCTTTCCTCGCACTTAGCTGTCCATTCAAACTTCGTGTCCTTCTTCAAAAGCTGGGTCATGGGTCAGGCAATGCTTGAGAACCCTTCCACGAACTTGCGGTAATATCCCGCGAGTCTGAGTAAGCTCCTGACTTCCTTCACGGTGGTTGGGGTTGCCATCCCGTCACGGCTTTAACCTTGGAAGGACCCATTGACAATCCTTCGACAGTCAACACAGGACCCAAGAATCCAACTTCAGGCAGCCAGAATTCACACTTGTTGAACTTGGCATACAGTTGGTGCTCTCGAACCTTCTCTAGGACCAATCTCAAGTGTTCCTCATGTTCTTCTTCAGACTTGGAGAAGACAAGTATGTCATCAACGAAGACGACAACAAACTTGTCCAAGTAATCCATAAAGACATTATTCATGAGATACATGAAGTAGGCAGGGGCATTAGTTAACCCGAATGACATGACCGTGTACTCATAAAAACCGTATTGGGTTACAAATGCCGTCTTCGGAATGTCTTCGGTCTGATCTTTAGTTGATAGTACCCAGACCCGAGGTCGATTTTGGAGAATACCTTGGCTCCATTTAACTGATCAAACAGGTCTTCAATCTTGGGGAGTAGGTACTTGTTCTTTATCATGACTTCATTAAGAGAACAGTAATCGACACAAAGTCTGATAGTTCCGTCCCTGTTTGACACAAATAGAACAGGCGATCCCCAAGGAGAGGCACTAGGGCGAATAAATCCTTTTCTGAGCTGCTCTGCTAGTTGCTTCTTTGATTCAGCCAACACTTCGGATCCCATCCTGTAGGCCTTCTCATAGATGGGCCTTGATCCGGGCATAAGCTCAATGATGAACTCAATGTCACGGTCAGGAGGCATTTCGGGCAGCTCATCAGGGAACACATCCGGGTATTCACATACCACTAGCACTTGATCCAACTCAACTCCCGATAGACAATTAGCCTGAGGGGCTTGAGTGGAGGTAGGGTTGGGAACATACTTGACTTCCACTCCTTGGCTATTGGTCATGGTGACTATCCTTTTGGGACAGTCTAGCATGCCTTGGTGCTTAGTCAACCAATTCATGACAAGGATGACATCCAAGGAGGGTGAGTCCAGAATTATAAGGTCTGCTAAGACGTCTACCCCGTTGATGTCAATCTTCACTCCTTTGCACCCTATCTCGGACTTCATAACTGAACTCGGGGTTTGTATCAACATAAGACTACCTAGGGGTGTAGGTTTCATGCCACTCTCTAATGCAAACTTTTGGGTGACAAAAGAATGTGAAGCTCCACAATCAAACAATACTATTTCTAGGGTTGAGTTGACGAGGAACGTACCTAGTATGACGTCCGGGTCTTCCTGGGTTTCCTCTATGATGACGTTATTCACACGACCCTAGCCATTGTTGGGCTGGTTGCGGAGAGTTAGGTTCCTTGGTGGTGCTCCTGGGCTTGACCTTGGTTTGGCGCATTGGGGGGCGGTGCATATGGCTTCCTGTTGGGGCAAAGCTTAGAGTTGTGTCCAGACTGACCACATCCAAAGCAAGTGACTTGCCCAGGGTTGTTGTTGAAGTTTCTGTTACCGTTGTTGTTATTGGGGTTGTTGTTGTAGGCTGGCCTGGAATTGGCATACTCGTGAGGCTGGTAGCTCGGATGAGGTGCATGAGGTCTAGCCTATTGTGGCTGATAGGTTGGCTTGGCTGGGGCTGGCTGCCAGGGGCGAGGCTTCAGGTTGCTTGAGCTACACTTGCTGATCACCATGCGGTTGTGAGTGTCGTCTATGGCACGACGCTTGTCTTCCAGCATGAGGGCCTTGTTCACCAAGTCGAACAAGGTACGACAGTCGCAGACAATAAGCTGGTACTGGAGGACCTGTTGAAGTCCTTCCATGAAGCGTTCTTTCTTGGCAGCCTTTGTGCTGACATCTTCAGGTGCATACCTTGGCAGCAGGTCAAACTTCTGCAGGTACTCCTTGATAGAGCCACTTCCTTGCTTCAGCACTCGGAATTCTCTCTTCTTGGTAGGCATGATCCGAGAAGGAATGTGGGCGGTGTAGACTCCTTCCTTGAAGTGATTCCAAATGATCACACGTTCTCCTTGCATAACCTTAAATCCATCCCACCCAGCTCGGGCAGTACCTCCGAGGCAGTGAGAGGCATACAACACCTTCTCACGGTCCTCATTGCAATTGACTAATGCAAGGAGGTCCTCGATGGTGCAGATCCAGACATCAACATCTAGTGGTTCAGCAGTCTCGATGAAGGTTGGGGGCGAATTCCTCATGAACTCAGATAGCATGGAGCGGCCATTGTCGTTCCTGCCTTGCTACTGGTTGTTCACAAGGGCCTAGGCCTTCTGCTGGATAGCAGCATTGTTGGCTTGGCGCTCCTTTCGTCGAACTTGGAGAAACTGAGCTATTTTCATGTTCTTCGGTGAAGGTAGTGGCGGGGGAATGTCGCCTTGTGGCTGCTCCGGGTGTCCTCCAGCATGAGCAGCCCCACCAGCTCCCATTTGCTGTCTCGAGTTGCCGGCTTTAGGGTTGGTGAAGGAGCTTTTGCGAGTAGCAGTCACCATCTTGTTTGGAGCAGCCAAGTCAAACAACTGGGATAGACGAGAGGAAAAGAAACAATGGAAAGCGTGCCTAAGGGGGTTGGTCGAGTGCAAGTGTGATAAAATAGAGGTCAAAAGACCAACAACATATATTAAGATAGATGATGGAGTCGCTTACATGTTGCCTAAGGAAAAAGCACGACTTGCATCGGGACACAAACAACAAAAAACAACAACCAGCACACATGGTTTCATATTAACCAGTACACGGACTCGACTTCGCATGAGGGATACATGACTGATCCTACCCTAAGGGTTCTCGGACTCAGGTGGTGGACTGCTTAGTCTCGTAGTCACGCTCCTCTGGGTCTTCCTCCTGTTCATCATCTGATCGGGCATCGTTCCTGGTCGAATGGGTCAGGGAACAAGGAGGTCCATCCCGATGATGCTTTGCAGGAGGATCGGTGAAGAGCTCACGGTACTCCTTCGCACTCATGCGACGATGACGTGTAGGTGCATCACTAGCTCGGGGTACTCCTCCTTGATAAGCGACAGCTGGTCATCCCTCGGGGCTCCATCCTTCTTGATTTTGTCTGGCTTCGTCTTGGCTTGCCGAAGTAGCTCTCGGGTGTGGTGAAGTTCCTCACGGATCTTCACGGACTCCTTCATCAGGTTATGAACCACACTATCGGCAGAGAGGCAGAAGTAGGTCTAGAACCTGAGTGGCGTGCCATCTTCCTTGGTCGGAATCAGCATCCAACTCTTGCCAAGGTCATCCTTCCTGAAGGGAAGGTAGCGAGTAGCCGGCTCGTCAGCCATCTCTGGAATGATGTCTCGAAGGTGTAGGAGTGCCTTGCATGCGGCTGTCTCGGCCGCAAGTAACATGGTCTCCATCCGTGGTCCCTCAAAGAACCAACTAATAGGGGAGTTGTTTGCCTTCATGACCACATCCACGTGGTACTCCTTCATGACGGCATCGACCCAGTGCTCGTGGTAGAGGAAAATGGGTGGTTAGGGAAACTGGCACTTCTCCAGGCTATCCCAAAGAAGTAAGGGAAAGCCGAATGTCGGGAAGGCTTTGGGTACAACGGCCATCTACAAAGGTTTGAAAGGAGGATAATCAACAAAGTGTTGTGTGAAGAATAGAAGAGGTAAATAGTGCAGAATTCCTAAGTACAAATGCTAGGTGTAATTTTGTAAATGGTTTTATCCTGACTAATGTCCATGCTAACTAAGGGCTTCCTACAGTCAAGATGGCTCTGATACCAGCTCTGTGGGGACCCCGACTCATAAGTCGTGATCACCGAATGCACGTGTACAGTGATCCCAGATCAATGCTCACTGAACACACAGAAGCTGAATAACAAGAGTCTTACATCCACATTTAGCATCTTACACAAATAAAGACCATGAAGGTCTAGTCTTACATAGATAGGGCCATGAGGGCCAAACACTTAAATAGAACAAACAACAGAAATCTTGGTCGAAAGCGTAAACCCATGCCATCTGCCTTAACCTACAGGCATTCTGACTAGGAAGCTTCCTAGTTCGCATCTTCGTCTCCAATGAACTCTCCAACATACTTCTGTTCTTCCATGCCTAGCCAATTAAATAACCAGTGGCAAGCCAATGAGTACTTTGAATGTACCCGCAAGCAACCCAAGTTGTCGAACAAGGTAGAATGATGCATGATATAGCACTAAGTAGGTAATTTGTGGAAAGCTAATTTTGATTGCAATGACATGATGAAGTAACTAGTAAGCATGCGTAAACAATAGGCAATATCCATATGAACAAGTTATGAATATCATCATAAGTAGGGGTTGAACACCTCGTGTTCAGTTATCATGCTAAGTCATCGAACTTAGTTCAGTACCCATGGTAAGTCATCAGACTAAGCGCATGTGACCTCTTGTCACCATCACATCCATACTCACACCAAGTTTTACGAAAACATTTGGAAGTAGTTTAAGAAGGACCTCCAACTATCCATGACCGCGGACGCGGCTATTTGAATAGTTTTACACTCTGTAGAGGTTGCACACTTTATCCACCAGACTCGGGGAACTTCCGTTTCATCCACGACTCGCGGTATATAACATACCCAAGGTAAGCACCCAGACAATGCCTTTCCCATGGTGATACTAAACAAAGAGTCCACTCGTTGGTGCCATCTTTCATGATATACATCACACGTATCATCCATGAGGGCACGCAACGGTGTGCCCGGTGCCTGTAAAGACAGCGCATGACCTTCCACTTCTTAGACGACCCCATCTCAAGAGTGACCACTTCACTATTGCCACTAGTAATGCGGGATCCTTGCTAGTACAAACCATAGTAATCAACAAAGCCCCGTCCCATAAGGGGTATCATGGTTGCGCATGTAAGGTTGGGACATTCAGCAGACCTTAAAACTCTCTGTTTTCAAAAACACACACTCACTTCTTCCGGCATACCACTTCTATCTCAAGTGGTTACCCAACTCCTCATCATCTCCCTTGGGCATTAGTGGCACCCGACGGGGTTTTCGAAAAGTCTTTGAAATCATCTTCTTCCTTCCATCACTATGCATAGATCCCGATCCCACTTGCGTAGCATCTACTAGCATCCTAACTACACCCACCCTCATAACCCTCATAAGGTGGGAGGGTCATGCCCGATGCAAGTGTCAACGGTGAACGTATCGGAAGCAACCCCACCGGAGGAGTCACTACTTCACATGATCAAGTATATCAATAGTAGAGTGCTATATGTCATGCAATGAAAACGGTTTCTTAACATGGTCAAAGGGCCGCTTGTCTGGCTCAACAAAGTCTCTGGGGTCTTCGAAGTCTTTGGGTCCAACTTCTTCGTCAACCACACAATCTATCATCGCGAAATAAAGCGATAAAAATAAGCAACACACAGAAACAGAGCACACAAACTATTATCAAAAATGCTAACCTACTCTGATAAATACGAGATGTCATACTAAAAATATTCTCCTAGGGTTTTGTTGTGAAAAAACATTTTGGAAATAAACTAACAGAGGCAAAAGGGTGCCTAAATATAGGTTTTAAAATAAAATAGTACTAAAAATATTTTCAAACATTTTACAGATGGCACTAATAAATTATATGGATTATTTTAAGATTTAAGGTGGAAGAAGTATGGGCATTGGTAAAATATTCTGATCTGTGGAATTTTTGGAAGTTGCAGAAGAAGAGAGAAAGGAAAAAGCTATTGTGCCCTCGGGCCAAAACACTACAGCCAAACCGGCCCACAGGGGGAAACCGGCCCAGGCGAGGCCTGCCTGCAAGAGAGGAGGGGGTAATGGGGATGACAGGTGGGCACCACTTGTCATCCCTCTCCTCGCGATAGCAGCAGAGGGGCTCATCGGAGGGGGCTCCAGGCCACGGCTGTCGGGACCCCGATCCTAAGTCATATGAATCCAGACTGTAACATATCACATCACTTTGCGGCCTCACACATGGTAAGCTCCACGGCTGCAGCCTTACCTTAGCCGGGAACGTTTGCGTCTTTTGGCTCACATATGTGAACATGTCGCTGGCAATCAAACGATAGAGAATCCGGGCTGACATGACTAGTCATAGAACCCAAGTGGCACATCCATACGGAAACAGGCATACATAACCCAGCAATGTAGGTGTCGGTCTCAAGCATGTGTAGACGAGTAATAGCAAGCTACAAGGACTCCATTACACCATGGGACATAAACGTCATCACTGCACGTAGACGAGTCGTAGCAGGCTACAGGGACTCCATTACACTGCGAAACATTTCCCCGAAGGGACAGACACAGCAACAAAGAAGGATACATGCCGGTCAATCAATGTGTGCGGAGCAGTAGCAAGCTACCAAGGCTTGATGGAAGCACAAAGAGGCAGTTTCCCGTAAAGAGTACTACTAAAGGCACATGACTAGGTATCGGATCCCATACATACTGTTACACGTCACACGTACGCACGACATGCCTGATATACATAGATACAACTATGGCATCACAACATAACCATACATCAACACAACTTTTATTTAAAAGGCTCAGAAGAGCCTTGCATAATATGTTCTTACAGGTAGGGGTCACCTGACCCGACACTCAAGTCATAGAATGCAAGTTCATACAAACCAAGCGGAAGCATAAAGTTGTCTGAGTACAGAGAGATGAAAGGGTAAAAAGGCACATGGCCTGACTATCTATAGCCCGCCACATGGCATAAGGTTGTAGCTGGGACACCAGATATTCGGCATCGTCGACATCTAGATAAAACCCACCTGATGGTTCTTGAGTCTCATTTGCAACATTTATTGAGCAAACGTGAGTACAAACATACTCAGCAAGTCTTTAAAACAGACCTAGACTATTCATGCTCATGTATCAACAAGGGGAGTGGTGGAGTTTATGCAGCAATGCCAGCTTTGACTCATGGCTAACCTACACTACTTCATTTTAACTCTTTGTTTAGATTTTAGATATCGCACACGACTCCACTAACTCCATAACAATACACCACCATGGATTCACTTCCGTCTCCTACGAGAGTGCCATCCATGGTACTCACACTTGTCTTGATATTTTTATGAGTATCCATTTGATTATCTATGAAAAGCATAAGTTTTCCAAGTAGTCCATATCCGAGGACGCGGCTATTCGAATCGTTTCATACCCTGCAGGGCTATACTTCTTCACACACGCTCTCTCTACTTATCACTGTGTGCTCATAAAACCATGCACCTCGGCAACCTTCAAGTGGAAGCTTAGCGAGGGAGTCGGCCACGACCGTCAATCACATAAGACCTCTAGTCCAGGCTATCGCCTATTTGAGACTGAACCCACACGGAAGTCCGGCTGAAGTTTCCGCTACGGCCCCAAACGATGTGCGCAGGGTTCCTAAGCCCACCATTCGGGTGACCCTTGGTACACCGTGCCACTGCCTACCACGTTGTAACTCACCCCTAGGGTCAGCGCTACGCACGGCCTCCAACATGATATAAACACCAGAAACTACTTGCAACTCTTGGACTAAGGACTAAGCGATTGATAACTCAAGCGGGGTCATATTTCAGGGCCCAGCATGTGGTAGTATCTAGTCTTGGATTACAAACACAGAACTCAGTTCCTAAGAACGGTCCCAATGAGACAACCCGCTATGTACTCCTACATAGCCTCACATTGCTACCTTTAGCAAATCGGGTTCATCATAAGCTTATCACATCAGAACAACATTGTCTCACTCCAGTTCATCACCCAGATGAATCATACCTGACACAACTTTAAGCATAGCAAGCATAACAGGCAAAGTAAGCAAAGCACATCATGGCACAAGCATCTACCAGGTATGCTAGGTTGCAAGGTTTAGCTATTTACTGTGATAATGACAGGTCATGCAAAAGAATAGGTTCATCTACCGTGTTTGATAGACAAGTGAACGTTTGTTCTAATGCAATAAACAAGAGCATTAGTGAGAGAGTGGGATGTTATCGGAATGATCAAAGGGGTTTCTTACCTCGCTGCGTAGAAGTTTTTCTCCTTCGTTGTAATACTCGGAGGTATCCTCAGAAGCAGGGCCTACCGCACTGTAGATAAATAAGAATCAATACATGCAAGTGCAACAATATGATGCATGATCGTGACATGGCAGCATGTATGGATGAGCTAATGCAACTATTGTCCAAGTTAATTAAAGTGAGTTTGAATATAGGTTCAAAATCATTCTTCGTTTCATATTTCATAAGTTAACCTATTATTAAATGTCAATGTTCATCTACATAGTTTTCCCTCACATGCATGATAAAGGCACCATTGTATTCATTGGATTTTTCTGATAAATTTTCATATATAAATTATTTCAATCTGAGTTATAGATTAATTTCTATGAATTTTCTAAGTTTTAAATAGTTTCCGGAATTATTTTAATTCAGAAAATTCATTACTGTATCAGCCTGACATCATAATGACGTCAGTTGGTCAACAGAACGTTGACAGGTCAAACCTGACTAGTGGGGCCCACTGGTCAGTGACCCATCCTCTAACAGAGCTAATTAATTAGCTAATTACTAATTAGTTTAGGGTAGGGACCACTGGTTAGTGGGCCATTAACTTAATTAATTTAGCTAATTAAATTATTAATCCAGTTTTGACTAACAGGGCCCGGCCCCACTTGCCAGTGACCCAGGGGTCAAACCCCTGGTGGTCAAACTAGTTGACTCGCCGGCGTTGAGCCGCCGGCGACGTTAGGGACGGCGGAGGGGGTCAGTTTCCCTCCTCTGGTGACAAAAAGGTCGGCGAAGGGCACCGATCTACTCTGCTCGCTCGCGCGCATCAAGCCCGACACCTCCCAGGGGCTGGCATGGCCGGAATCGGCGCCGACGATGAGCACAGCGGGTGCCAGAGCTCGAGTGAGCACGGGCTCGTTGAGCCAGAGCTCGAATGAGCCACCTAAGGGCTCCTAAGGCTGCCTGGGATCATCCTGAGCACGACTATGTGCTCAGGTGCGAGCTTGGCCTGCTGCAGTGATAGCCATGTCCTCGCCAGCAACGGGGAGCTCTCGGACCCGAGGGGATCCGGCTCTAGAACGCGCTAGCTAAGGGGGGAAAAGGGGGGAGAAGGAGCAGGAGCTCACAATGGATGCAACGGCGATGAGAGCGGGCTCGGGGAGGCCTTGATTGCGACGCACAACTAGCAGCGATCTCCGGTGACCGGGGAGGAAGAAGGCGGCGAGGTCATTGTTGGGGGCCCTCCAGGCTTGATTCTTTCGGTTGAGAGGACCGGCACGTCACGACGGAGCTAAAGGGGGGATCGGGAGCAAGGGCGAGCGGCTGGAATGGCGGCTACGGCGGCGAGAAGGCGGTGGCCATGGTGAGCAGAGGAGAGGAAGAAAGCAGGGGGGCGAATGCGAGAGAGAGAGCTGGGGACGGCAGAAGCGTCCTCATCCTCTCGCCAGCGCGGTGGGGGATGCAGGTGTGCAGGGTGCTGTGTGGCAGCACCAGCGCGAGCGCACGGCCAGCACACGCTCGTCCTCTTGGCCGCCAGGAGGACGCCGACGGTAGTAGGCCAGCTGGGCCGGCCCAGGTGCCTCCTCCTTTCCTTTTTTACATTTCCAGATCTGTTTTTAACATTTTTTTTATTTATTTTTAGGAAAAATTGCTAATTATAAAATATCCCAAATATTTTATAGAACTAAGTTTGAATATTTCAAATTTCTATAAAAAGTTTCAGAATATTTTAAAATATGAAATAATGATAATGCTTTATTTGGCATTTGCAGCAGCTTTAATATTTATTTTTAAATTGATATAAATGTTCAAATATTTAAAATGGCCCCTCATATATTCATGTCCATATTTATCAGACATAGGGGACATTTTAGATAGGCATTTTGAATTTGTTGGTTTTTCACATTCATTAAGTTGGTTTGATTCAAACGAATTGTTTTGGGTTTCTTTTGATCCCCATTTCAAATTGATGCAAAAGAATTTAAATATGATGCGCACACATGCTATCCTAAGACAACTAGCTAGGGATGTGACAACGGCGACGGGAACGAAGGGCACCGGCGTGCTCGCGGGGCTCCCACACATTGATGGGTGGTCGCGGGGTCACCGACGAAGGGAGATGGAGGACGACGGCAGGGGTTTGGTGTGGGAGAGGGCTCCCTACCATGGGGGAGAGCTTGCTGGGCATGAGGGAGTAGCGGAGGGAAGGAGGGGTCAAGGAGAGAGGGGCAAGAGAATTGGGGAGGCCTATTTATAGGTGAGCGCTGGGTCACCGTGGACGCGGTGCGCCGGTGAGCTCGGGGTGCTCGCCACAGGCCACAGGGAAGGGAGTGAATGTGTCTAGGGCATTCGTAGGGTTGGTTTAGTCCAGAGGAGAGAAAAGAAAGGTGGGTGCGCCCGCGCGTGCGAGCTCCCTGGTTGGCCGAGTAGCGCGGCGCCCGGCACGCGTGCGGGAGTCGCTGGAGAGAGAGGAAGGAGGGGGCCGACCATGCGGTGTGTTGCGGACACCGAGGGGAACAGAGGGGACAAGTTGGGGCGGCCTGAGGCTGTCAGGGATGCCCGTTGGCTAGCGGCTACAGTGCGGGTGCGCACTGTAGCGCGCTCCAGAGAGCGAGCTCTACATGCCAGGGCATCTCCTTGGCACAATGGTGCGCCCACTAGTGTCCTGAGGATCTAGGGGGTTTAACAATGGGGAATATGCCATTGGATGCTCTGGTGATGCCTTAGGGTGGAAGGAAAAGGGGAGAGGAGTAGAAATGGTGTTGTCCAGGGGTAAAAATGGGGGTTTACCCCACCTCCCTGTGACTTGAGGACTTGGGGATTTTACTAGAGGTGATTGGGCAATGGCAGAGGGTGTGGTAAAGATTTGGGGGCAAGGGTAAAAGAGTAAAGTGGGGAAATGCTGGTTTTACTAAATCACCAGAAGGTGTTTGGTATGGTTTTGGGCAAGAAGAAGTTACCACCTCAATGAGATACTTACCAGGGTCAAATGCTAGGTAAAGATGAGAGGATTCACTAAGTTTGAGGTTAAGGGGAAAAAGTTGACAATGGAGATTTGTTAAACCCTAGAAATTCACATAATCAGGTTTCTGTAGATCTATTGATGCTATGCTTTTACCCTTGGTGCACCACTTAGTTTATCATCACTATTTGGTCATTAGAGTATGCCCACAAAGTTTGGGCTCAATGGGAGACACTTCATAATGTAAATTTGCTCAAATTTGATTCTGGATAGGGATGGTTTTGGGATGGTTTGATGAACCAAAGCAACTTGTATTGAGATGAAACTTTGTAAGATCATCACTTATGATAGTGTTGACTTGCTAGAATTTTCCTGGATTTTATTGAGAATATTTCTTATAGAATTATTTCAAAAGCTCGATTTGGACAAAAAGGGTTTTGAGGGGTTCTGCCTATGGTATGATCATTCCCTTGTGTTGAAACTCATATATATGGAAAATACATGTCCACTGAGTTTCTCTAAATTTTTCTCAAATATTTTCAAAGCATTTAAATAATTTTTCCCTAAAGAAAAGCCATTTCTAGCCTTAAGATAAAGCCTTTAAATAAAATGTGAAAATAATCTTTAAAAATAATATTTTGCGGTTTTGGGAAGTCTTATATATAGTGGGTTTTAAATAAATCCTTTGGGTAAGAAGGATCCACCTAATTTGAGGACTTGTAGTGCAAACCTCATTTTAGGGGGTTTTGGAAACCTATTTTGAATAAATCATTTTTGGTTAAAAAAAATTTGATAAAAATAGTTTTGGGCACTATTCACATGCATGATCATTGGGCAAGAGGTTTGTGTCAAGGAAGATGAATATGAAGTGGAATAGAATCTATGAGTGACATACCACAATCATCAAGCAAGCAAACAACATGGCAATCAAGCACATCACTTCGAAAAAAGTTTTAGTTGGCTCCAAATTTTATAAACCCAAACATAACAATGTGATACAAACACAGGGAGTGACAGGAATGCTTGAGTCATCCAAGCTTTTGTTTAAGTGGTAAAAAGTGACAATTTTTATCCAGAATCAGAACGCTTAAGCCGCCGAGATATTATCAGACAAATGAATGACGGTCGAAACCCGCTAGACCCAATGATGGGCTGACTCATCCTCATGTTGCACACAATGATCGAGGTCAATAATTGTCATAGGTTGCTTGCAAGTCCCTCGGAAATTTTTGATAAATTGTGCCTTTAACTCGGCCTCAGACATAATGGTATTCGGAGGCAGACCCTTTACCCATGTCCGGGTTGGTCCTTCCAACATCATGATGAAGTATTTTGCACAGACCGCCTCACTAACATCCAACATCTCCATGGCGAGCTCATAGCTCTCGATCCAGACCTTTGGGGGTAAATCAATTGTATAGTCAGGCACTTTGTGCGGTCCTGTAAGTCCTTAGGCAAGCGCTCATTGCGTAGTGCCGCTGTCAAGCAAGGCACACAAACACCCCTGGATGAGACTCCAGCTCCCACCAAGGTTGAAGTTGTTACTTGAGACGGCCTAGGAACCTCCGGGTAATCTTTCATCGGAGTCGCTCCCCGATGGGTTCTGCCCCTATCCACAATCTCCTGAGTGTTGGTGCGGGGTGGGTCATCACAGGGCTGGTTGCATCATCGCTCACTACTGGAGACCGCCGGCGAATCCATGCATCAGCTGTAACTATGGCTTGGGATGGGGGTTGAGTGCACATGACTTTGGCTGTACGTATACTTCTTCTGTTAAGCCACCGCCATCTGCAATAACTTGATGGCGTTTCACGCCTCCTCAACGAATAACATCCCCTCAGCGAGAGTGGGTGCATTGAGCCTGGTAGCCGGCACTATCATGTTATCCACCGGGTTAGAATAATGGCCAAGTGGAGTTAAAAGGTGCCGCGCCAGAGTCTAATTCCTGATGGATGGGTCTGGTTGCCATGGCACTTTCCTGGCCAGAGTTATGGCTAGCAGCGCATTCGGTTCTGTCCCGGGGGTGTTAAAAGGTTTCGGGGTTCAAGCTGTGTCACAAGGCGGGCCCGAGACCTCCTCCAAAGGACTACCCCCAAGGTGTGTTAGTCCAGATTAAAGCGGAAAGCTTCTGTCCTCAAACGCTCCAACTCGACATTCATCTGAACTTGCAACATGTTGATATCCTCTTAGGCCTTGGTCATCAGCACTTTCAGCCTGGTAATTTCTGCATTGCGCTCTACCTGATTTCCAGCCATGTCCTCGGTTCACATCAAGGTTCTCAGCTCCTCCATCAGATCCAGCAAAACTTGAGCCGGCGGCCTGGATGACCCGGCACCTGGCGGTGCAGCTCCAACTGCCGCTCCGGTTGTCATGCTGTTGAGAGCCTTGTGCTTGCCCTAAATATGATGGCTCAGCTTGGCGGATCATAGGGCTCCGGAATACTGTCTCCATCAGCATAGCCCTCAAGACCACCGTCATGAAGCTAGTAGATCGACTTCGTCTCTCAACTTGAGGACCTATCATCCGAGACGATAAGGATTTTTCCTCCTGACGCGGAGTCTTCCATGCCTTGCATGAAGCCGATGAACACACTCCTCCACCAGGGTTGAACACGGGCAGGTTGCGCACGCCGGGCTGGCTCAACGAGGTTGGTGCAGATGTCTGGGCCGGGCTTAGATCTGCCTATCTTTCCAATGAAAACGTGAATTCCGCTGAAGGGGACTCGGTATCCGTACTCAATTGAGCTGGCCTCAGGGCCCAAGCCTTCATCATCGATCTAGAGCTTGCTGCGATAACTCTTAGTCATCCTGCCGACGGCATATCCCTCGATCCTTGGGAGAGAGTCCTTCAAGAACTCCACACCACCGCGCATATGCCCCACGGTGGAGGCCATTTGTCATGGTTTTTTCATGGCAGATGTCCTAGTGAGAGGACTTAGGTTTGAGGCCATAGCTATGGCGGTGAGTTCAAGGAGGTTGATCGGGGAGAGAGACACGTGTTTACCCAGGTTTGGCCCCTCGGAAAGAGGTAAAGTCTACGTCCTGCTTAGTGTAGTATTGATTGGGTATCAATTACAAGGGAGTGGATTCACTTGACCTAGCTCTCGATTGATTGCTTCCTACCCTAAGCTACCCAGGTAACCCACCTTTATATACATAGGTCATGGCCCTAGGCTTACAATAGTCCGGGCCGGGTTATATATAATAACCGACCTTATCTGTAAATTGCCTTAGCACTATTTTGTAAGAGTCGCTAGCGGCTTACGCCTCCGGGTCATATTCTCTCTTGTGGCTCTGGGTTTCCGCCCGACCCGTCTGGTAACAACCAACAGGCTCATCTTAGTCTTCTGGACCGTCTAAGGCCTTACGTCCTCAGCCGCCAACTTCCTAACCCAGAACCTCCTACGCAGGTCTCACCATGGGGTCATATCCCCAACACATGCCGAAGAAAAGCGAGGGTATTCCGGCTTCGCTGAGGATTAGAAGAAGAGGAAGTGGATTGCGTCCGAGGAGTAAGTAACCTACCTTGCCTTTGGATGATTTATAGACTGCGCACGTGCTCACGGCCCTTACCGTTATCAACGGACAGGGCTGACGACGTGCCAAAGAGGAAGAAGGTGAGTGCAGGGCCGAAGGAGCCCCCTGTCCAGAAGGCGGCGTCAGCCTCCGGCCGCGGTTGCGGGAAGCGCGCAAGCGCATCGCACCAATCCAATGCATCCCTCGGTTTCGCTGGCAATGCCGCACCCAGGCACCAATCCAATCCATCGCTCCACTCCTCGCACCTTGCCGATGTCACTCGGGAGACCGGGCGCCGGGGGCGCGGTGGCTCACGGGGCGGCGCTCCCTTCCGCGGTCGTGGCGACCCCAGCACTATTGGAGGGGGCGACTTCCCCCCCCTAAGGATGCAGGGATGCAACTTCAGGAGGCGCCAGCCCCCGTGGGCTAGCAAGATGTGAAGTCGACCTCCCTCTGCGTACCTGAGGAGAACCTGGAGCCTCCGGCGCCCCAAGTTAGCCATGCCAGTGCCCCTTGGTCACAACTTCCGCTGATGTGCCGGTGCCGCCTCCTGGTCAGGCTTTAGCGCTCACGAGCTACGGCGCTCGGATCAGGCCCGGGGCCTTGGATGAGGCCTACATCGCGCTCGGCCAGATCCGGGCTGACCTCTAAGATGCCGACAGGTGCCTCGTGAGGGAGCGCCTAGGGCCTATTTCTGGGTGGCTCTAGGCCGATACGGCCACTAGGATGGCCAGGGGTTGGGCCGAAGCTGCCACTGCGGAGAGCAGGAAGGGGGTCGCCGAAGCCAAGGCGCCCCGAGACGCGGCGCCGGCCGAAGCAGCACTTGTCGAGAAGTGCTGCGGCGAAGCAAAGGTCAATCTGAAGGACCTTTAGGAATAGTAGGCCACGCACGCGCAACGACTCCACCAGTAGGAGGAGGACCTCAAGGCCCGCGAGGCGAAGCTCGCCGATCACGACTCCACGCTGTCCCAGGTGGCTGTTGACCAAGCCGAGGAAAGCAAGCGTCTAGCCAAGCTGAAGGAGGAGGTGGTAGAGGCCCAGATATCCCATGCCCGACACGTCTCCATGGGGATGGCCCAGTTGGATGCGAGGGAGAAGACACTTGCTGCTGAGGAGGAGAAGGCGGTTGTGGAGCGCAATGCCTTTCCCTCCATCGAGCTCAAGCTTCACCAGTCGTTGCACTCCATCTGTAGGGGAGGATTCAGGGAGCCACTTGCGCCCCCCCTAAGGGTGGATACGCATGGCTCTCCTCCAAGTTCACTAAGGTGCTCGAAGGTGCTGCCGCCCTGGTGGACGCCATCCTAGAGGGCGAGTGTCGCGACCTTTTATCCATGCTCGCGACACATATCTCCAGCCATCTCTACCTCCACGAGCACGACTTTAATTTCGGCATGGTGATCGCCCTGGTCGTCCTTGAGTTCCGTGTTGCTGCGTTGGCAGTTGTGAAGGATCATGTGGATGCGCTAGTGAAGAGGTTCACATGCGTCCTCGACACCAGGACCTCAATGGTGGAGGCGAGCGGTGGTGACAAAGATGGCAGCAGCGATGTTGATGACGAGCTCGCCATGACTGGGACAAGCGGCAATGAAGGCCATGGCGATGACGGCCCCTCCTCCTAGATTTCAACCTACAACATTTATCATGCCTCGTGGTGGTGTATTACTTTGTCTTTTCCTCTTGAATAAAATGTTTGCATATTCCAACTTAGTCCACAACATTCTTGCACTTTTATTATTTTCTTATCATTCCGTAGTGCAAGTGAAAGGCTATAATGACGATATTTGATGAATAGGCTATGGTAGAGAGAAGTGGGTATGAACTCAACTTGTTTTTGTTTTTGTAAATATGTTTAACCTAGTATCCATGATTTAGCATATTATGATCAAACATGTTTGCAATGACAATTAGAGATTATAGTTGCATTAAAATGGTTGTGATGTAGTATCATGATATGGTATCCTCCTCTAAATGTTTCAAGTGGATTGACTTGGCACATGTTCACGCATGTAGTTGAATCAAAACCAACATAGCCTTCATGATATTTATGTTCATGTTGTCCTGTGACAGCCCAAGTGTTGTCCCTACCTTTATTGTCATGTAATAATCGTATGAACCTTGTGTCATGGGCTTAATGTATGAATTGCACCTTGTCATCCATGTGTGGTTTTGCATTCATGCATCATGCATCATTCATCCATCATAGCATTCATCTTGCCATGTTTGGTTTTCATGTGTCCTTGAATGATGTGGTGTGTGTGAGGTTATGAATTGGTTTGAGTGTGCGTGGAGTTCATGTGTGCAACCTCTTCTCTTCCCCTCTCTTTCCTTTGCAACAAAACCTTCCAATACCCCTCTTTTCCCCATGTTATTTTCATAGCAGAATTAACTTGCAATTTAAAATGTTTAAAAAGTTGAAGAGGTAGCCCTACATATATTAACAATTTAGAGTGTGGTTCTTTTGATGTTTTGGGTTTGTATGATTTTGTGTTTAAATAAAACAGGGGTTGTTATTTTAAAAGGTGTTAAAATTGTTTGTCCTAAAAATCATGACAACATTTTTATTAAATAGTGCACATTATTTTCTTTGCAAAAGTATTTTTGTTGCACCAAAAATCCTTTCATTTTGTTCTGGGGATTTTATCTTGTGTTGCTTTGTTTTAAAAGAATAAAATGTCCCTGTTTTCTTTTATTGGAGAGAGAGAGAGCCGAGTGGGCTAGCCTCCCTAGCGCGGCCCAGCCTCCCCCGCGCGTTCTGTCGTCGCCTAGCTTTGTATGGCAGAGCATCCGCCGGTGCCACGTTCGCTGCCCGTTGATTTGATGGCCGTCCGGCGCCCCTTGCTGCCTATAAGCGTGTCCCCTTGCTCTAGGGTTTTCCCCTCTCCATTCCTCCCCTCTCCTCGTCATGCCGCCGCCAAGTAAGCTGCCCAAGCTCATGCCATGACCGTGTCACGGCCGTTCGGCGGCCCTTGCTGCCTATAAGCGTGTCCCCCTGCTCTAGGGTTTTCCCCCTCTCCATTCCTCCCCTCTCCTCGCCGTGCCACCGCTAGATAAGCTGCCCAAGCTCATGTTGTCGTCATGTCCGCCATGCTCCGGCCGAGCAACAGCTCGTGCCCGGAGGTAGATCCTTGCCGTGCCCCCATCGCTCTAGTGCATGGGAAGAGATCCTCCCCGTGCTCCTCTTCTTCCTTGGCTGCTCGCAGGACGGCAGGGAGCAGATCGTCGTCACCTTCTTCCCCTTCTTCTCCTCCGGATCAGGAGCAGAGGCGTGCCGATCTTCAACCGTTCAGTGTCGCCTCCTCAAGCCTCTTCCGACGCCATCTGCTTGTCCAAGGTAGGGTGGTATGTCCCCTCTCTCCTTTCCCCGCACCCTCTTCGTGGCAGGCTGCGTGTGCGCGTAGATCCGTCTGTGTCATCATCGTGCTCTCGCAGCTCCAGCAAAGCCTGCTTTTTCTTTCTTGTCGTTGCGGTCAGTAGCATGTTGCGCTCGTGCTCGTGCTCATGCTCGTGCTCTGCCCCGTGCGTGTAGTCCCCCCCCCTTAGATCCCGCGGCCGTGCCGGCTATTCCCCTCGTCGGAGATGGCCGGAGCTAGCCCCGTGCTACCACTGTTGCTCTGTCAGAGTGCGTGTGCAGTTCAGTTTCGTCAAAAAGCTAGTGCGTGAGTGTGTTTAAGATAGGCAGAGCCCCTCCTTTGTTACCCTCCGAGTGCGTAGCAGAGTGGTAGTCGCTAGCAGAAGTCAAGCCCCCAGAAAGATAGCGGCGACGAGACCGGCAGCGAGCACGCGGCATCGCACGCATTCGCCCCGGGGGTGTGTTCAAGTCTAGCCCCCGGAAAGATAGCGGCGATTCCGCGGTGGCGGCGATGAGACCGGCAGCGAGGACGGGGCGTCGCACGCATTCGCCCTGGGGCATGTTGAAGTCGAGCCCTCGGAAAGATAGGGGCGAAGCCATGGTGGCGGCGACGAGACCGGCAGCAAGGACGCGGCGTCGCACGCATTCGCCCTGGGGGTGTGTTGAAGTCGAGCCCCCAGAAAGATAGCGGCGATGTCGCGGTGGCAGTGACGAAGAGGGTCCCGCCCGGACCGTGGTTCCAATAGCAGCAAGCCCCACGGTGGGCGCCAACTGTCGTCGTTTTCTCATGGGGGGTCACGCGAGACGGTAGATGACATGGGTTGGCTTATCGAGGTGAGGGCAAGGCTAACGGGGATGATCCGGGATGGGTATGCGAATAGCACGCAGTGGTTTACCAAGGTTCTAGGCTCTCCAGAGAGATAATACCCCTACTCTTGCATATCTATATAACTAAGGTATATTTGGTACATGGTTGCTCCAGGAGCTGTTTGGGGAGGAGAGCCATGAGGCTTCTTGCCTCATACATGAGTGTGAGAGTGGGGATGAGAGGATGTGAGGGAAGCTAACCCCCTTGAGAGAGTGAGAGGGGGCCTTCATATAGGCATGGATGGGTAGCTTGGGATGTAAGCCATAGTGGGTAGATTACATCCCAAGCAGCTTGAGGTGTAAGCTACCATGGGTAGCTTACATGTCAAGCCACATGTAGCTTGTGTACTAAGCTATGTCTATCCCCTGGTGCACTTTATACATCAGTGTCCAGGGGGCAGGTTACACTACAAAGAGTACTACATGACGCGCGTACAATGTGCTCCTGCTTTCCAATAACACACCGCCCTGAGATATGGCCGTCTGGTCCGCATGTGTCCAATGGGATGTTGGGACCTGACTTCGTCAGGCTGCAGTCGGATAGGAGGAGCCAGACGGGAGGAGCCAGACTGGAGGAGTCGGACAGGGGGGCGGACAGGTGGAGGCTGCCAAGCCAGACGGGTGGAGGATGCCGAGCCGGACGAGTGGAGGCTGCCGAGCCGGACGGGAGGAGCCGGACAGGAGGAGCCGGGCAGGGGGAGCCGGACAGGTGGAGGCTGCCGAGCCGGACAGGTGGAGGCTGTCGAGCCGGACCGCTACAGTGTCGCCAGCTATAGTGTCGTCAGCTATAGTGTCGTTAGCCCACTTCTTCGTTTGTCTTGTTGATTCGTGGGGCTTCGCATACCGGGGGTGGGTCCCCTGATGTTTTAAAATGTTGAGTCGTCTCCTTGAGCCTACTCGGGGGTAATCCCCCCGACACTCTTGGTCGTAACGTTCACAGGAAGGGTGTACCTCCCAAATTATACTTATCTCTGATTTAAGCTTTAAGCGCTTGCACCTCTGCAAATCTCGGCTTCCCTCTGCGAAGGAATTATCTATTTAATTTTATGTTGATTTGTCACCTTCTCAAATAAGCGCTAGATCTAAGAGCACTATTGTCATCTCATGCACTATGAATAGTGAAGGTTGGATGCATCATGACTGGATCTTTTCTACCATGAATTACAATGTCTAGTCATTGCTTGAACTTTGGAGGTGCTCTGGATTTATGTTTTGTGGTCTAGAAATGACTAGAGGGATACCACTATTGTCATATTATATCATGATTGTTTTGATAAAGTGTTTGCATTTGAGATATTTTATTATTGCTCGCTGGTTTCTTATGTCATTGATATGAGTTAATGTCATTGATATGACTTAATATAATCTTTAAGAGTTATTGTTGACATGGTTAGTCATAATCTTAGCTGAAAACCTGGGTGCTACTTAAGCATATGTGTGTAAACAAGAACAAAAGAGTTCGTAAAAAAATTTCTCTATCACTTTCAGTTTATCAACTGAATTGCTTGAGGACAAGCAAGGGTTTAAGATTGGTGGAGTTGATACGCATCCATCAAATCTACTTTTCCTAACACTTTTGCTCTTGTTTTGGACTCTAATTTGTATGATTTGAATGAAACTAACCCGGACTGACGTTGTTTTTAGCAGAACTATCATGGTGTTGTTTTTTTGTAGACATAAAAGTTCATGGAATCGAATGAAACTTTTTGGAGAATTATTTCAGAATAAATAAATAAATACTGGAGCCAAAAACTACCGGTGGGGGTGCCCTGGTTGGGCACGATACATGAGGGCATGCCAATCCCCCAGGCGCACTCTGGTGGGTTGTGTCCACCTCGTGGCCCCACTCACCCTAATTCTGGCACTATAAATTCCTATTTCCAAAAGAAGAAAAATCAAGGAGAAAGTTTTATTGCATTTCACGAGATGGAGCTGCCGCCACCTCATGTTCTTCACTAGGAGGCCAGATCTAGAGCCCGTTTGTAGCTCCAGAGAGGGGAATCATCAGTCTTTGTCATCATCAACCCTCCTTCAAGGCCAATTCCATGATGATCCCCACTAGGAGTGAGTAATTCCTTCGTAGGCTTGCTGGTTGGTGAGGAGTATGATGAGATTCATCATGTAATCGAGTTAGTTTTGTTAGGGCTTGATCCCTAGTATCCATTATTTTCTAAGATTCATGTTGGTATGACTTTGCTGTGCTTAATGCTTGTCACTAGGGCCCGAGTGCCATGATTTTAGATCTGAACCGTTTATGTTACCATCATTATATCTATGTTCTTGATCCGATCTTTCCTAGTCATATGCACCTATTACGTGTTATGGTCCGTAAACCCCGGGATGACAGAAATCGGGATACTTCCCGGCGAAGACATAAGTTTGAGGAGTTCATGTATTCACTATGTGTTAATGCTTTTTTCTGGTTTTTTATTAAAAGGAGGCCTTAATATCCCTTAGTTTCCTTATCAACCCTGCTGCCATGGGAGGGTAGGACAAAAGATATCATGCAAGTTCTTTTCCATAAGCACGTATGACTATTTATGGAATACATGCCTACATCACATTGATGAACTGGAGCTAGTTCTGTATCGCCCTAGGTCATGAATTTTATATGATGAATATCATCCAACGAATACACCAATCTGGTGCCTACGAGTTTTCCACAAATTGTTCTTGCTAAGTTACTACTGCTACTGTTACAATTGCACTTGCGACGAAAGTATTACTGCTACTGTTACCACTACCGTTACTGTTACTACTATTATCAAACTATCATACTACTGTGCTATTGATCACTTTGCTGTAGATATTCAGTCTCCAGGTGTCGTTGAATTGAAAACTCAACTGCTAATACTTTTGAATATTCTTTGGCTCCCCTTGTGTCGAATGTATAAAATTGGGTTGAATACTCTACCCTCGAAAACTATTGTGATCCCGTATACTTCTGGGTTATCACTGTACCATGCATCCTAGTCCTTTATGAAGCTGATATAAATCCATAGGGCATTGTCCCATGAGAATTCTGGAAACACGAACTTTGTGAGAAAATACCATAGGTAGGCCCGCGCGTACTGCTCCGCCGTCTGGGGATCGGCACTGGCATTTGTTATGGTACTTCAAGAGCCAGGGTAGCGGTACATCGGATGTCCGGTTACCCTTAGCCCGGGGGTGTCGGTGTCAAAACCGGCGGATATCGGGTAGGTGGTCTCGAACTATGAGACTAGAACCAATGGTAACAAGAGACGAAGGGGACACGATTTTACCCACGTTCCAGCCCTCTGTAACAACCTGGGACCAACGCTCCAGAAGATTCCCCTATTACTCCACTGTCGTCGTGTGATTCATGTGCTTGATGCATTAATCATTGCAACATTCGCATCATCTACGTAGCTTCATCACTCATTTTTCAAAAAACTTGCATCCGTTTGTGTTCGCCGGTTCTCTCCATTCTTGTCGCTGACCATTTTGAGACCAGCCACACACGCACGCATCTATGACACCGATAAAATATTGTTTTTTAAAGTGCGTATAAAATACTCTCGGATTGGGTCGGAACTTGGTGTGCAGTCTTGCTATATTGTAGGTAGGCCGCCTGCAAAATTTCGTCGCAATCAGATGTCGTTTGATACCCAAACAATCGATCGTAGCGGCACCGTCATCGGTTTATTCGTCGGATGTTTGGGTTCTAAAACTTTGTGCCACGCCGCAAACCTCCCTCTCATCCCCAACTAGCCCAACTACACAGCCCAATAACCAAACCTAGCCCCTCCCTCCATTTGTGGCCATCGGATCACGATCGGGCGGATGAGGTCCAACCCACCCTAGTCCATACCCTATATATAACCACCCCATGAAGAGAGCCCCCTCAGTCTGTGGGGTTTCCCCATATAAAATTGTAGCCATCCCCTACAAAACTCCACCTTCTAGCCCCACATCCCTCCAATCCCGAAATCCACTCCTTCCCCATCATTTTCAGCTCTTAGATTCGAAATTAGGGGTCCAAATTCGTCCCTACAGCCCCACTGGACATTGTCCGCGGCCAACCCGGACATGTCCCAACGACCATAGCCTACTGCCTCGTCCCGATCTGAATCAGGAGCTCGCGCCGGAGCCTTCCATGGCATGTCTATGCCGCTGTCCCCGATCCAGTCGCCCGTGCCGCAGCACCCTGCGCCGTGCCACCTCCCGCCGGCCGGAGCACCTCTGTGTCGCCCCTCGCTCCTCCCTCCCGTCGGCCTCCCGCCCCGTCGGTGGCCAGATCCAGCTGCCCTCATTGCCTCCGCTCCGTCCCGGCCGCGCCAGAGCGCGTCGGTGCCCTGCCTCCCTGCTGCGTCGCTGCCCTTGCCTTCCTCAATCCCGATCGAGATCGGGAGGAGGAGGTCCTCGCGCGAGGCGCTCGCCTGCATGGTGGGCCGTAGCCGCTGCAAGCCATCCCAGCACCGCCTCTGCCTCGCGTGGCCTCTCCACCAACTGGCCTGATGGCCCAAAGGTGAGTGCCCCGTCCTATCTAGCGCCCCCGCGCACATTTCAATTTGTTGCGCCTAGTGCTTTGCTAAGATTTGGCCCATGAGCTTTTCTGTTAATAATGCTCATAAATAATTAACCCATCATATCCAAAAGCTTTATACATGAAAAATGTGTAGAGTTTTGTGTAGATTCATAATATCGCATTTTCATGCATGATAAAAATGTTGGCATGATGTTTGCATTTAATTTGCATAGATGACTTGCTAATAGGTTTGTGCCATAAACTTGCGTAATTAATTGTGACTTTTTTCCTACATGAACATATGCATAATATATATGATTTTGGGGTAGAAAATGCATAGGATTTATCAGTGCAATTAGTTTTGTTATTTAAGCATTTTTGTATGCATGTTATTTTTCCTGTGCTACCCTTTTTTTATTTTCGTGTGATTTAATCCATGCATCATATGAAATAATTTTGTACATGAGTTATGCCCTTTGACATGTGCACTAGACCCTGGTCCTTTTGTTTTCCATGATAATCCATTTTTGGGTGTGTTTTTCTTGTTGTCAACATGTCATAAAAATACTGCTGTTTTGAGGGTCCAAAATATTTCTAAGTCTGGAATCTGTAATATTCTGTTGTTGTCTTGCCATGTGTTTTGCTAGTGATCTACAGCCCCTTTGGGGTTGGTGTAGTGGAGTTATTTGTAGTTCATATTTCCCTCTAGCACATGGTTAAATTTCATGTCGTAACATGGCTCATAGCATATAGTTTTACTGTTGTCAATATGCCTTCGTGATAAAAACTGCTCTGTCACAAACTGGGTTATTTTCACAGTCTGAAACTGCTTAGATAAATATGTCATGTTGTGAGCTTCCTACCATGTGATCCATGCCTCTTTTTAGTATGACATGTGAAGATGAAATGAAGTGTTTGTTAGATGCTACTGCCCCATGCTTAGTTTTTACATTTTAGAATCTTGTAGCTTGTTGTTTTCATGTGTGCAAAATGCTATGTTGCTGTTTTGGGCAGATTTCATATAAAACTTGTGTTGGTCGTTGTGGTTAGACCGTAGCTCCGTTTTGGGCATGCCATATATAAAAATTTCTTAGAATTTTATGTAGTATCATAATATATTTATTAATTCATGATTTTAAATGCTTGTGGTTGTCATTTTCATACATTTTACATTCATGGCATATAATCTTGTGATTGTCATATCTTTTAGACCGTAGCTCCGTTTGAGATGTTCCATATATGTAAATCGGCTAGAATAACATGTAGAATTGCATGGTATACCTTATTCTTCTGGTTAACAAATATAAAATATGGTTAGTTCAGATCTGGACCAATTTCGAAATTAACATATGAGGTCATCTCGGAAATAATATAGATTGTTTCCGGCCTCATTTAAGATGCCTAGATAGATAGTTTACTTATGATTCACCTCTTGACATGTTTAACAACATTTAACCTTGCCGAATAAATAAATGGGAGTGAACTAAATAATTCGAATATGAAGTTTCGTCAATACGCAACTCGTTGCATATTGAGCTTCACTTAATGTGTAGAAGTTGATTGTTGTGCTTGCCATACCTTGCATAATTAAACCGGACATGCATCATCTTTGTTGCGCATCATGTCATGCATATGTTGTGGTGTACCGTGTGTTGATTGTTGTTTTCGGGTTGTTCCTTCTCGATAGAGTTTCGAAAGCGCTCGGAGTGTGAGGATTCGTTCATCTACTTCACGGATCGTCTTCTTCATGGACTCATTCTTCTTCCAAGCGGGATCGCAGGCAAGATGACACATTTCCCTGGATACCACTACTATCATTGCCATGCTAGTTGTCTTGTTTTTCTATCGCTGAGTCACGTTACCTACCACTTGTATGTCAAGCCTCCCAACATTGCCATGATAAGCCTCTAACCCCTCCACATCCCAGTAAACCTTTGTTTTGCTATGTTACCGCTTGCTCAGCCGTTCTTATAGCATTTCTAGCTACAGGAGCAATTGCTTCCAGGTGTCGATATGGATATTATTTTTTATCACAATAGTATTGCTATTTAATTTAATGCACATATATACTTGGTAAAAGGTGGAAGTCTTGGACTTTTGCTCGGTGTTTTGTTCCACTCTTGCCGCCCTAGTTACTTGTGAACCAGTGTTATGTTCCATAATTGAGCGCCCCTAACATGCTCGGGGTTGTTATGGGGACCCCCTTTATTTTCGTTTTAGGATAAAACTTGTCTGGCAAGGCCCAACTTTGGTACTACATTTGCCCAACATAATAATACCGATCACCTTATTAAAGCATAGAGGGTCGCCCCCTCATGGATTAATTTAACATAATACAAGGGGGGCAGTGCTGCTGGTGCTGGTCCAAAACAGAGCCATTTGCGGGGCCACCCAGGGCAACTCAGGGGATTTCTATCCGGCCACCATATGTACTGCTGATATGTTCGTGCCCTCAGAATGAGATACGCGGCTCCTATTGGGATTGTCGGCACGTCGGGCGGCCTTGCTGGACTTGTTTTACCTTTCTCGAATGTCATGTGCGTGGGAATTTGATGACACTTCGGGCTATCTCAAAGTTGAGATTTTCCATCGGGATTCCACAAATACTATGGGTGATTCCATGATTGAGGAATTCCAACGCGGCGTGTGGTTAATTTGTAATGGACTAGTTGGAGCACCCCTATAGGGTTAAATCTTTCGGAAAGCCGTGCCCGCGGTTATGTGGCAACTTGGAAATTTTTTTAACACCTGGTCATAGTAAACTTGAAGTAAACTCAAATAAAATACACCAACTGTGTTTGTAACCATGACTGTCTCTTCTCGTGAGTTCTTATCCGAGAGAGGCCACGGTGGGGTTATGTTTGACGTAAGTGCGTGTTCAGGATCAGTTAGTGATCATTATTAGCTCACGTCTGTTATGCGCACACCACCATACTTTACTTTCTGTATTCCTAAGTTAGACACTCAGATAAATGCTTAGTTGCTTGCCGCAACCTCACCCCTTGACCATACCTCACCCATTAAGCTTTAATAGTCTTTATACCCTTGGAAATGAGATTGTTGAGTCTCTATGGCTCATAGAGTCCTACAACAACAGTTGCAGGTACAGGTAATGTGATGCTTTGACGTGAGAGTGATGCTTGTTTGATATGGGGTTCTTCTTCTTCTTCTTCTTCGATCTAGGATGGGTTCCAGGCGGCAGCCTGGGATAGAAAGGATGGATGCCATTTTATCGTTTGTTTTCGTTCGTAGTCGGACCCTGCTCTTCTATATGATGTTTGAATATGTTTTTATATTGATGTGATCTTCATGTAGCTTGTGGCAAGTGTAAGCCAATTCCATATACTCATCTCTTTTGTACATGTACTTGTAATGATATCCATTCTTGCAAAACGACTAGATGCGCTTCTATCCCTGTCGAGGCCCTCATGCCAAAATAAGGATAGGATCGCATCTTGGGCATGACACCCTCCTATGGAGGTAATACCCTACGTCCTACACGATTATATTGATGATATGGGGGGTTACAGATTTAATCTACCTCGAGATCGAATAGCTAAACCAAGATGAGTTATTTTAAATCTACAACCTAAAACCCTTCGGCTTATATAGACGCCGAGGGTGCCCAGGGTTTACACATGGTCGGTTACATGCCGAAGAGATAAACATGCCTATCTACGGTTGACAACTAGGAGTGCACGCCACGGTTCCTTGAAGTTTCCATCCTTGCAACGGCAACCTTGGTCATCCAATGGTTAGCCCACGGCCCATACAGTCTGGCCCATAGGAAACAGGTCGACTATCCAAGGACCCCTTAATCCAGGACTCCCTCAATAGGCCCGGGACTAGCCTTCAAAGCTGACGTATATCCGTTCAATCTCCTCATGTCATCATCTTTGGCTTGCGGGGCAAGTCCCCCACTCCTCTTTGTTCAGCAACCGACCAGTCTTTGGCAAAATCCCAAGCATCGGGGGCGCAGGTCCATTATAATAACCACCCGTGTTCCTCGATTCTTGCACTTCGTGGGGGTGAGTTGTCAGTGATTTTTACAACCTTACCCCTCCACAGTGGAGGCATCACCCATTTAAACAAACCAAGTTGTTGTTCAGACCACATCCTCCTCTTCCCTATCGAAAAAACTCCCAGCAGAAGGTCATCGCGAAAATCATGGGAGCGCTCCCAGCTCCTCCTTGTGCCCTTATGGATCTCGTCCAGGGGACTAGACTAGTTGCTCTGTGTCACTACTGCGACTATGCAATCTGGAAACCCATGGATACCTCCCCTCTTCAAATCTGGCGGCAACACGTGCGGGCCTATCCTCCTACAACAACGAGGTTTTCGCGGAGAGTTTCCCAAATCCTCGAAGGGGGGAACACGTATGCTTCATACCATTTCTCCTACGGGGACTCGGGTTCTGATGGGGTTATTACCCCTAGCTTGGCCAAAGCTAAGGGGTTCTCCCCCCCACTTCAAGAAAAATCATGCCACCGGCTTGCCCTTGGCCGGCTGGGCCACTGTCTGCTGGCGCGCTGCCGGCTGCCTCGCGGCTGGCTCGCACACGGCCGGCAGGCTCGTTGCCGACTGGCTCATGACCGGCTGGTCAAGGAGTCGGTCGTCCGAACCCCATCCGGAGTACGGCCGACTGCCTCCAGGCCGGCTCTTCCGTTGACCCTCGGATGGACAAGCTCTCGTCCCATCCCTCTACATGGATGTACGGCGACAAGACAAGACCCCCACGATGGACCCTCGACATGGCCACAGTAGCCGCTGACATGCAGGTGTGCATGGCAGCAGTCCTGCCGGTCGTACCGCTAACCTCGGCTGACCACGATCGAGTGGGGCAATAGTGTCGGCACGCCTCGACGTACTCCAATACCTACCCCCACGTGGTTACAGCGTTGTTGGCCGTACCGGAGACCTCGGTCGACTAGCGCTAGGCGACGCCACTTGGGGCGGCCCGTGTCGCGGCAGGTGAGCTCGGGCCAATAGAGGAGCCAGCCGGCGGGCCCCTGTGGTCGATGGGACAGCATAGCCGGCAGGCCCTACCGGTGACGAGACGACTTAGCAGGGGGTCCCCCCGGCCATCCGGAGAGGCTGCCAGCTGGGTCCCCCCAATCAGTACTTTAGATATATTGTAAGCCGGGGGTTGGCCTATAAAACCCCCCGAGACCCCCCCCCATGCAGGGAACGGACCCACACACACACATCCCCGGGAACACTTCCCCCATATCCACTCACGTAGCAAAGGAACGAGATTCAGCTGCTCCTTCTTCCACCTCTAGACAACAGCTCAAGGAGCACCATTGTAACCATATCCATCTATCAACCTAGACCAAGTAGGACTAGGGGTATTACCTCCCTCAGAGGGCCCTGAACCTTGGTACATCGTGTGTCCAACACCGCTTGTGCTCAATCCTGCTCCCGGAGCCCGTCGGTGTCCTTCGGCCCCAACCACCTTTGATAAGCCTACCTATGGCATCGGTGGTGAGAAAACAACGAAATTTGGTGCCCATCGTGGGGCCGTTCGCGGCGTCGGCCGGAGTCATGCACCGGGCGGGACCATTCACCACCTCCTCCAGCTGCTCTGCGTCCGGATGGAACCGCAAGCACGTGGGGCTTCCTCCAACAGGCCCTATGGGTAACGATGTCAGCTTCCCCGACAAGCACCTCGGCGGTGACCTCACGCTTGACCTCGTCGTGCTCACCGAGCGCTTAGCCAAGATGAGTCTCACCGACGAGCCATGGGCGGATGAGTACCCTAGCCAGGTGCTCAACTACGCCTACCCGCCCACATCCATGGGTGCACTCACTACGGACGAGGCATGTGGCTCCCACGTCCACGTGGGAGTGATGGTCACCACCTCATCCACTTCCTCTGGCAGAGCGCGGGCCGAGGCCCAAGCGGCCGTTGCCCGCGCCGGCACCTCGGACCCGCTCGGTGCAATCCTCAGGGGTCTGAGCACTCCAATTGCTCCGACGGTGAACCCAGACACCATCGCAGCCGAGCTAGAGGCGGCCTGCCGCCTGCTGTTCGAGGACGACAGCACCCTCGTGGCTGAGCTGCGCCGGATGGAGCCCGCTCAGCAAGAGTACATATCCGCTTACTGTCTCACCCCGGCAGGCACCGAGCCCAGCCGATGTGGGGCCGTGCGTGACCGCGACCGCGTGGTCACGAAAATCCTCAACGGCAACCTGCCCGTCTACGACACCCCCGCAGCCAACCTGCGGGCCGCCAAGGTAGCCTACGAGGACCTGGCTACCTTGGTAGGCGAAGAGCGCGCCTCGCGCGAGCGACATTGCAAAGATTTCATTGACACCACTAACTGTTGGGTTCTACTACAGGTGCATCGCATGCGAATTAAAATTTCCTACGCGCAGAACAACCAAGAACATGCTGCGGAGATGGATCACAGATTGTTACCACTGACGCGTAGTGCCGTGCAGCGGAAGTAGAGTTGGGGCAATGTGTTCATGTGGTCCGTCTCCTCCTCGTCCGATCTCCCTCGAACAGCCGTTCTGATCTCCCTTGAACAGACGGTCGCCGGATTCCACATACAGGTTCGTCGGAGCGGCGCAAGTGCACCGCCTCTAACGGTATTTGTGCGTGCAGGAGGAACACCCGTACGGCGGACTGCTAGGTCCGATTACACGGTCGGCAGCGGCGAGTGGAGGTGGCTAGTTGCAAATCATGCAAAGCCCTAATGATGGCGTAGAAGCGATCAACCGGATGGGTGTGCCACACCTCCACTATATATAGGCATCCAGCGCGGGCTCAACTCTTGGGCCTCGCACGGATCCTAAAGCCCACGTGTTCCTTCCCTTAAGCGCGCGACCCTTCAGGACACGCAGGTCATGCAATAATTAAAGACAACCCTATGGATCCTGTCGGTTGCCATACTCATCGACATGCAAGTCGTGATATTCTATACAACACATGATCACCTCATACATCACATATATCATATCATGCAATTGGCCATATCACATCACAACATACCCAACAAAAACAAGTTAGACATCCTCTAATTGTTGTTGCATGTTTTACGTGGCTGCTATGGGTATCTAGCAAGAATAATACTCATATACGCAAAAACCACAACGGTGATACACTAATTGATTTTCAACCTTCTCAAGGACCGCCTTTGTCGAATCCGATCCAACTAAAGTGAGAGAAACTGGCACCCGCAAGCCATCTATGCAACAAGTTGCGGTTGAGGGAATAGGTCTCTCGTAAGCGTACAAGTAATGTTGGTCCAGGCCGCTTCATCTCACAATACCGCTGAACCAAAACACGACCAAGGGAGGAAGCAATCTAAGCATCAACGCCCACAAACTCTTTGTGTTCTACTCGAGATCTCATCTACACATAGACCTAGCCCATGATGCCACTGTTGGGGACCATTGCATGGGAAACAAAAAAATTCCTATGCACACGCAAGATCTATCCATGGTGATGAGCATCTACGAGAGAGAGATTGGATCTACATACCCTTGTAGATCGCTAAGCGGGAAGCGTTAAGAAAAGCGGTTGGTGTAATCGAACGTCTTCGCGATCCAAATCGCCGAGCATCCCATGATCTCATCACGAATCGTCCCACGATCCAATCACGATCCGTCCCGCGAACTCATCACAGTCCGTCCCGTGAACTCATTACGATCCGTCCCGCAAACTCATCACGATCCGTCTCGCGATCTTGATCACGGTCCTTCCGATCTAGCGCCGAACAGACGGCACCTCCGCGTTCAGCACATGTACAACTCAATGACGATCTCCGCCTTCTTGATCCAGCAAGAGGGAGCGGAGAGGAAGAAGAGTTCTCCGGCAGCGTGATGGTGCTCCGGCGATGGTGGTGGAGCAATTCCGGTAGGGCTTCGCCTAAGCACTGCAGAAATCCGATCTAGAGGAGAAACTATGCACTAGAGGAACGGGTAGCACGTGGCTGACAATCTAGTGCCAAAAACCCTAAAACCTCTTGCTGGATCAAGAAGGCGGAGATCATCATCGAGTTTTACGTGTGCTGAACACGGAGGTGCCGTCCGTTCGGCGCTAGATCGAAAAGACCGTGATCAAGATCGTGAGACGGATTGTGTTGAGTTCGTGGGACGGATCATAATGAGTTCACGAGACGGATCGTGATGAGTTCGCGGGACGGATCGTGATTGGATCGCGGGATGGATCATGATTGGATCGCGGGACGCTCGGTGATTTGGATCGCGAAGACGTTCAACTACATCAACCGTGTTTCTTAGCGCTTCCCGCTTAGTGATCTACAAGGGTATGTAGATCCACTCTCCCCTCTCGTAGATGCTCATCTCCTAGAGTGATCTTGGTGAAGCGTAGGAAACTTTTTGTTTCCCATGCAACGTTCCCCAACAGTGGCATCATGAGTTAGGTCTATGTGTAGATGAGATCTTTAGTAGAACACAAGTTTGTGGGCACTGATGCTTAGATTGCTTCCTCCTTTGGTCGTGTTTTGGTTCAGCTGTATTCTGGGATTAAGCGGCCCGGACCAACCTTACTCGTACGCTTATGAGAGACCAGTTCCATCGACTGACGTGTAACTTCATTGCACAAAGATGGCTGGCGGATGTCTGTTTCTCGTACTTTAGTTTGATCAGATTCGACAAAGGCGGTCCTTGAGAAGGTTGAAAAGCAACTTATGTATCACTGTTGTGGATTTGCGTAGGTGAGAATTGTTCTTGCTAGATACCCGTCGCAGCCACGTGAAACTTGCAACAACAATTAGAGGACGTCTAACTTGTTTTTGCAGGGTATGTTGTGATGTGATATGGCCAATTTCATGATGAGATATATGTGATGTATGAGATGATCATGTGTTGTATAGAATATCACGACTTGCATGTCGATGAGTATGGCAACAGGCAGGAGCCATAGGGTTGTCTTTTATTATTGCATGGCATGCGTGTCAATCATTAAGCGCTATGTAATGCTTTACTTTATCGCTAAACGTAGCAATAGTAGTAGAAGAATGATGGGCATGACAACCCCGATGGCGACACGTTGATGGAGATCAAGATGATGGAGATCATGGTGTCATGCCGGTGATGATGGAGATCATGTCGGTGCTTTCAAGATGGAGATCAAAAGCACAAGTTCATGGCCATATCATGTCACTTATGATTTGCATTTGATGTTAATCCTTTTATGCACCTTGTTTTGCTTAGGACGACAGTAGCATTATAAGATTATCTCTCACTTAAATTTCAAGATGAATTGTGTTCTCCCCAAGTGTGCACCGTTGCAAAAGTTCATCATGTCGAGACATCATGTGATGATCGGGTGTGATAGACTCTACGTTCACATACAACGGGTGCAAGCCAGTGTTGCACGTGCGGAACACTCGGGTTAAACTTGATGAGCCTAGCATGTACAAACATGGCCTCGGAACACAAGAGACCAAAAGGTCAAACATGAGTCATATAGTAGATACGATCAACATGATCATGTTCACCCTTGAAACCACTTAAACTCACGTGATGATCGGACTTGAGTTGGCAAATTTGGATCATGTATCACTCAGATGACCTGAGGAATGTCAATTTGAGTGGGAGCTTTAGTAAGTTTATTAACAAAACTCATTATCTTGAACAATAGTCTTAGTAACCTTTGCATACTTATGTTGTAGATCAATGGCTCGCATAGTAGCACCCCTGAATTTTAATGCATTCCTAGAGAAAGCTAAGTTGAAAGATGATGGAGGTAACTTTGTGGACTGGGCCCGTAATCTAAGGATTATCCTCACGGATTCCCAGAAGTCATATATCCTTGATGCACCGCTTGGTAACCAACCCGAATACATGTCATCCGAAGACGTTAAGAACGCTTGCGAGGCACATTCTGGAGATTACTCAATAGTTCAGTGTGCAATATTGTATGGCTTAGAACCGGGACATCAAAGTCGTTTTGAACGTCATGGAGCATCTGAGATGTTCCAGGAGTTGGAGTTTATCTTTAAGAAGAATGCCCAGATCGAGAGGTATGAGACCTCCGATAAGTTCTATGCTTGCAAAATGGAGGAGAACGGGTCTATCAGTGAACATATACTCAGAATGTCTGGGTATTCGACTTGTCAGGTGGAGTTGGGAATGCCCCTTCCACCAGAGCCGATCAGTGACAGAGTTCTTCAATCACTGCCACCTAGCTACAAGAGCTTTGTGATGAACTATAACATGCACGGGATGAACAAGTCAGTCAACGAGCTATTTGCGATGCTGAAAGTCGCTGAGTCTGAAATCCAGGAAGAACATCAAGTGTTGATGGTCAATAAAACAACTAGTTTCAAGAAGAATGGCAAGGGCAAGAAGGGTAACTCCAAGAAGAGTGGCAAAACAGTTGCCCCTCCCGTGAAGAAACCCAAGGGTGGACCCAAGCCAGAAACTGAGTGCTTTCATTGCAAGGGAATTGGTCACTGGAAGCGGAACTGCCCCAAGTATCTGGCTGACAAGAAGGCGGCCAACAACAAACAAGGAATATATGATATACATGTTATTGATGTGTACCTTACTAGCTCTTGTTGTAGTGCCTGGGTATTTGATACCAGTTCGGTTGCTCACATTTGTAACTCAAAACAGGAACTACAGAATAGACGAAGGCTGGCGAAGGATGAAGTGACAATGCGCGTGGGAAATGGTTCCAAAGTTGATGTGATCGCCGTCGGCATGCTCTGTCTTTGATTACCATCGGGATTAGTGATGAACCTGAATAATTGTTATTTAGTGCATGCGTTAAGCATGAACATTATATCTGGATCTTGTTTATTGCGAGACAGTTACTCATTTAAATTATAGAATAATGGTTTTTCTATTTATGTGAGTAATATCTTTTATGGTCATGCACCCAATGTGAGGGTTTTATTCATATTGAATCTTGATAGTGATAATACACATCTTCATAACATTGATGCCAAAAGATGTAGAGTTGATAATGATAATACCACTTTCTTGTGGCACTGCCGTTTGGGACATATTGGTGTAAAACACATGAGGAAGCTCCATGCTGATGGACTTTTGGAGTCACTTGATTTTGACTCACTTGACACATGTGAACCATGCCTCATGGGCAAGATGAATAAAACACTGTTCTCTAGAATAATGGAACGGGCGAGTGATTTGTTGGAAACCATACATACTGATGTGTGTGGTCCAATAAACATTGAGGCGCACGATGGATATCGTTATTTTCTCACCTTCACTGATGTTTTGAGTAGATATGGGTATATTTACTTGATGAAACACAAGTCTAAAACATTTGAAAACCAAGCAATTTTAGAGTGAAGTTGAGAATCATCGTAACAAGAAGATTAAATTTGTGAGATCTAAATGAGGAGGAGAATATCTGAGTTATGAGTTTGGCAGTCACTTAAGATAGTGTGGAATTGTTTCACAATTGACATCTCCTAGCACACCACAACATAATGGTGTGTCCGAACATCGTAATCAAACTTTATTAGATATGGTGTGTTCTATGATGTCTCTTGGCGATTTGCCACTATCGTTTTGGGGCTATGCATTAGAGACAACTGCATTCAGTTTAAATAGGGCACCACCAAAATCCGTTGAGACGACGCCATATGAAATGTGGCTTGGCAAGAAGCCAAAGTTGTCGTTTCTTAAAGTTTGGGGATGTGATGCTTATGTCAAAAACCTTCAGCCTGAAAAGCTGGAACCCAAAGTGGAGAAATGCGTCTTCATAGGATACCCAAAAGAGGTAGTTGGGTATGCCTTCTATCTCAGATCCGAAGGCAAACTTTTTGTCGCTAAGAACAGAACATTTCTTGAGAAAGAGTTTCTCTGGAAAGAATTGAGTGGGTGGAAAATAGAGCTTGATGAGGTTATTGAACATTTACTTCAACCAGAGAGTAGCGCAGCACAGAAAGATGTTTCTATGGAGCCTACAACATTTGAAGAGGAAGTTAATGATGATGATCATGAAGCTTCAGATCAAGTTACTATTGAACCTTGTAGGTCGACAAGGGCGCGTACTGCTCCTGAGTGGTATGGCAACCCTGTCTTGGACGTCATGTTGTTGGACAACAATGAACCTACGAGCTATGGAGGAGCGACGATGGGCCCGGATTCCAAGAAATGGTTAGAGGCCATGAAATTCGAGATGGGATCCATGTATGAAAACAAAGTATGGACTTTGGAAGTATTACCTGAAGGGAGAAAGGTCATTCAGAACAAATGGATCTTTAAGAAGAAGACGGACACGGACGGTAATATCACCGTCTATAAAGCTCGACTTGTGGCAAAGGGTTTTCACAAGTTCAAGGAGTTAACTATGATGAGACCTTATCACCCGTAGCGATGCTTAAGTCCGTCAGAATCATGTTAGCAATAGCTACATATTTGGACTATGAAATTAGGCAGATGGATGTCAAAACAGCGTTCCTCAACGGTTTCCTTGAGTAAGAGTTGTATATGATGCAACCAGAAGGTTTTGTCGATCCAGAGAATGTTGACAAAGTTTGCAAACTCCAACGATCCATTTATGGACTGCTGCAAGCATCTCAGAGTTGGAATAAGCGCTTTGATGAGGTGATCAAAGCGTTTGGGTTTACACAAGTTTATGGAGAAGCTTGTATTTACAAGAAAGTGAGTAGGAGCTCTATAGAGTTTCTAATATTATATGTGGATGGCATATTGTTGATTGGAAACAATATAGAAATGCTTTAAAGCGTGAAGGAATATTTGAACAAGAGTTTTTCAATGAAGCACCTAGGAGAAGTTGCTTTCATATTAGGCATTAAGATCTATAGAGATAGATCGAGACGCTTGATAGCACTTTCACAAATCACATACCTTGATAAAGTTTTGAAGAAGTTCAAAATGGATCAGTCCAAGAAGGGGTTCTTGCCTATGTCACAAGGTGTGACGTTGAGTAAGACTCAATGCCCAGTGACTGCAGAAGATAGAGAGAAGATGAGTGTCATCCCCTATGCTTCAGCCATAGGCTCTATCATATATGCAATGTTGTGCGCAAGAACCAATGTCAGCCTTGCCATAAGTATGGCCGGAAGGTTTCAAAGTAATCCTGGAATGGAGCACTGGACGGCGGTCAAGGATTTCCTTAAGTACCTGAAAAGGCCTAAGGAAATATTTCTCGTTTATGGAGGTGATCAAGAGCTCGTTGTAAAGGGTTACGTCGATACAAGCTTTGACACTGATCCAGATGACTCTAAGTCGCAAACCGGATACGTATTTATTCTCAACGGGGGAGCGGTAAGCTGGTGCAGTTCCATGCAAAGCATGGTAGCCGATTCTACATGCGAAGCGGAGTACATCGCAGCCTCGGAGGCAGCGAAGGAAGGTGTCTGGATGAAGCAGTTCATGACAGATCTTGGAGTAGTGCCTATTGCACTAAATCCAATGACTCTGTTCTATGACAACACTGGTGCTATTGCTCTAGCCAAGGAACCAAGGTTTCACAAGAGGACCAGACACATAAAGCGACGCTTCAATTCCATCCGCGATTACATCGAGGAGAAGGACATAAATATTTGCAAAGTGCACATGGCTCTGAATGTTTCAGACCCGTTGACTAAACCTCTTCCAAGGGCTAAACATGATCAACACCAGAACTGCATGGGTGTTCGATTCATTACAATGTAAATCACATAGTGATGTGAAGTAGATTATTGACTCTAGTGCAACTGGGAGACTATTGTAAATATGACCTAGAGGCACTAAATAAAATGTTTATTATTATATTTCCTTGTTCATGATAATTGTTTATTATCCATGCTATAATTGTATTGATTGGAAATATATTGCATGTGTGGATATATAGACAACACGTTGTCCCTAGTGTGCCTCTAGTAGGCTAGCTCGTTGATCAAAGATGGTCAAGGTTTCCTACCCATTGACATGAGATGTCATTTGATAACGGGATCACATCATTAGGAGAATGATGGGATGGACAAGACACAAACTATAAATGTAGCATATGATCGTCTTAGTTTATTGCTACAGTTTTCTGCGTGTCAAGTATATGTTCCTATGACCATGAGATCATGCAACTCACGGACACCGGAGGAGTGCCTTGTGTGTATCAAACGTCGCAACGTAACCGGGTGACTATAAAGGTGATCTACAGGTATCTCTAAGGGTGTCTATTGGGTTGGCATCGATCAACACTGGGATTTTTTACTCCATGTGACGGAGAGGTATCTCAGGGCCCACTCGATAATACAACATCACAACAAGCCTTGCAAGCAATGTGAATAAATGTTAGTCACGGGATCTTGTATTACGGAAATGTGTAAAGAGACTTGCCGGTAATGAGGTTGAACTACGTATGGAGGTACCGACAATCGAATCTCGGGCAAGTAACATACCGAAGAACAAAGGGAACATCATACGGGATTAACTGAATCCTTGACATAGAGGTTCGACCGATAAAGATCTTTGTAGAATATGTAGGAATCAATATGGGCATCTAGGTCCTACTATTGTTTATTGACCGTAGAGGTGTCTCGGTCATGTCTACATAGTTCTCGAACTCGCAGGGTCTGCACACTTAAGGTTTGGTGACATTTCGGTAGTATAGAGTTATGCATGGTATTGACTGAAGGTTGTTCAGAGTACCGGATGAGAACCCGGACATCACGAGGATCTCCGGAATGGTTCGAAGGTAAAGATCGATATATAGGAAGCCCTGTTTTGGTCACCAGAAATGTTTCGGGCTCATCGGTAGTGTATCAGGAGTGTCGGGAGGGTACCGGGGGACCATCGGGAGGGGTATTTCGACCCAAGAGGCTACATGGGCTGTGGGATAAGTAATACCACCCCTTATTGGGCTGGTCTAAGGTCCATAGGAAGCCCATGCAGCTGGGGAAGAAACCCAAGGTGGAAAGGAAGGCATAAGTGGAAAAAGGAATGAGTCCTAATCCTACTAGGAGTGGAGGAGGAGGACTCCTCCCTCCACTTCGGCCGAAGTAGATTTGGCTCCCTTGGGAGCCAAGTCTCCTCCCTCCCCTCCTCCTATATATACTAGAGCTTTTGAGGGTTTTTGCTACCGAATTTTAGCCACATGTTGCCCTCTCCTCTAGTGTGTAGTTTCTCCTCTAGATCGGTTTCAGCAGTGCTTAGGCGAAGCCCTCCTAGAATTACTCCACCACCATTGCCGCAATGTCGTCGCGCTACCAGAGAACTCGTCTACCTCTCTGCTCCCTCTTTCTGGATCAAGAAGGCATAGATCGTCATCAAGCCGTATGTGCGTTGAACGCGGAGGTGTCGTCCGTTCGGTGCTAGATCGGGACGGATCATGATTGGATCGTGGGACACTCGAAGATTTGGATCACGAAGACGTTCGACTACATCAACCATGTTTCTGAACGCTTCCCACTTAGCGATCTACAAGGGTATGTAGATCCACTCTCACCTCTCCTAGATGCTCGTCTCCTAGATTGATCTTGGTGAAGCATAGGAAAAATTTTGTTTCCCATGCAACGTTCCCCAACAATAAGGGCCCGGGAATTGGCTCCCGGCAGAACCACGTTCGGCGCTGCCGCCGCCTCCTCTCCCTGCCTGCTCGACACGACGATCGGTGCAGTCGGCACCTCCACCTCCATGGCCGATACCTCTAATGCCGCCTCTGGCGCCACCGGGGACTCCAGCACGACAACCGTGGCCGCTTGACGATGGACTATGTTGCTTTCGGCTCCACCTGTCGGGGCCCCTCTAGGGCAGGCTCGGGGGCTGCTCCTCCCGGTCGGGCGCTTCCTCCCTAGACGGATACATGACCGTCTTCGTGGCCGGCCCTCGCGGCTCGCTCAAAGGAGGTCTCAACACACGAGTCAACTCCGCCGCTGAGTCCGACGGCCTCCCTCGCGGACCTTTTCTGCCTCCCGCCGCTTGAGGCCCTAGAGCGTGAGGGTCCTCCCTAGGCTCCTAACTTCGAGGCTCGTAGTTCCGCGAGCCTCCTCTTCTCCTCATGCATCGTGGCTGCGTGCTCTTGAGCCAGCCGGCTGGCGGCCTCCACCGGGCCGGCTGTGGACTCCATATCGTGGTGCTCGATGGGATCCCTAGAACAAGCAAATACTCAAACGCATGTCGGCACATGACTTACAGAGAGAAACATAGGAAATAAAATACTTACCCGATGACAACAGGAAGGGCCCGCTTGGAGCGCGTCGGCGGCTTTGGTGTGACTGCCTTCACTCGCTTGCGAGCCCGTGGTTGGGCCACCGGCTCCACCTAGGCCGGCCTCTTCCCCGGGCTGTAGGTCCTGGCCATCTCGGTATGTGTCGGCCGCTCCTCGCTCCACACGCATGAGCCCCGCTGAGCTGTAGGGGGAGGCGCGTTAAGGACCCGGACATCATAATCATCATCATCGTCGTCGTCATCATTGGTCCAATCTTTGATAGTGGGGCCGGAGGGGAACTCACCAGCCGCTCCAGACCCACCGGCTCCTAGGTCATCCGCTGCCCCGGCCGCCTAAGCCTCTCCCGAGGAGTCGACCCCCTCTTCGGCTCTGCCTCCCAGCTTGAAGTCCTCGAAGTCAGACTCGGCGCACTCCGCCTCAAAATCTAGGGGTGCGGGCCGTTCGACGTGTTCTGTCGAACGAAAAGCTACGGTCAGCATGGCAAGTGAGATCGAGGGCCGGCTAGAAGGATTCAAAGGGAAAGGCAAATTCACCTCAGCGGGACGTACCAGGGGTGCCGGGCTGTGCCAGCTGTAAGGCTCCTAGCCAAAGGAACAAGTCACTGGCCTCGGCTTGAAGGTCATGATGGCATTCACCCGTGCCGCCACTTGAGTCGGCGTTAGCTCGACAGTTGATAGCCGGTAGGGGTCCCACCGAGCGTACATGTCACGGATCTCGTGCGGCCTCAACTGGAGCGGTAGAACCTGACGTGCGATGAAGGGAGCCACCAGGTCAGAGGTGACCAGCCCTTCCCCGCTCCACATGACCTAGAGTCGGCCCAACTCCTCAAGCATGGCCCCGCGCGGGGTGGTCCCCGACCAGTTCACCTCGGTGGATGGGACATTGACGAACGCCGGCAGCCGTATGTAATCCTGTAGCGGGTTGGCGTTCCTCACGTAGAAGAACGTCCGGTTCCACCCTTTGATGGAGTCGATGAGGCTGATGCGGGGAAATTGGGGGCTGTGGTAGCACACCACCGTGCCCTCACAGTCGTACGGCTCCTCGTCGTTCTTTAGGGCCTTGAGATAGAAGAGTTTCTTGAAGAGATCCACGAAGGGAAGCATCCCATGCTAGCCCTTGCACAGGGTCAAGAAGCTCGCGAGGTAGAGAATGGCGTTGGTGTAGGATCGAAAGTAGGTCTAGAGGGGGTGATTAGACTACTTGACCAAATAAAAATCTACTTTTCCAAATTTTAATTCTTGGCAGATTTTAGCATTCATAGTATGTCAAGTACACCCTACACATGCATGTCTAAGAGTATAGCGGCAGGAAGTAAAGACATTGCACATGCAAGTAAAGAGAGGGTAGGAAAAGCAAACGCAATTGGTGACACGATGATTTTCCCTGTGGTTCCGATAGGTGGCGCTATCATACATCCACGTTCATGGAGTCTTCAACCTACAGAGGGTAACGGTCGCGAGAGTCCATGGAGGGCTCTACCCAAGGAGGGTTCCACGAAGAAGCGACCTTGACTATACCATCACGCCTACGTCCACGGAGGACTAGCCTTACTCGGGGTAGATCTTCATGAAGTAGGCAATCTCCTTGCCCTTGCAAACTTCTTGGTTCACTCTAGAACACGAAGTAGGAGGCTCCCAAGCGACACCTAATCAAACTAGGAGGCACCACCCGCCAAAAGGTAATAGGCTCAGTAATGTCGATGAATTCCTTGCTCTTGTGCTTCAAGATGATAGACTCCTCAACACACAGTCACTCTCTGAATTATATGGCTTGGTAGAAGAGATGGGATTGGTGGAAAGCAACTTGGGGAGGCTATAAATCAAGATCCATATGGTTTGAGTGGAAGATCTTGACCTCAACACAAGGGTAGGCGGTTCTCTCTCAGAAAACTGATAGGATAGGTATGGAATGGTTCTGAGTGCATCTCTATTGAGTAGGTGGTGGTGGAGGGGTATATATACGCATCTCCAAAAATCCAACCATTACACACCATAAGTCAGACTCGGTGACACTAATGTGTTAATCTCGGTGGTATCGAAGTGACCAAATGGTGGCAAATTTTGAATCTTGGTGAGACCGATATAGGAATCTCAGTTGCACCGGTAAGGTGACCAACGGTGCTAATGCTCAATCTCGGTGACGTCGATTCGACAATCTCGGAGGGACCGAAACTGTGAACTTGCATAACAGAAACTTGGGAGCCCAACTTGGTGGCACCGAGTGTAGTATCGGCTGTACCAAAAGGCTAGGGCTTGGCTGAGTAGGTCTAGGGTTTGGAATCGGAGGCACCGAATGTAGAATGTTGGTTGTGCCGATTTTGAGTGTTTGGCTTTGGAGAGACTTTGGTGGGAGAGTTTCTGGGTGTCTTTGGTTACAATCACTTGTGCATGTATGAGCATTTTGTTCACCAACAAAACCTTACCCCCTTTTAATTGTATTGGCTTTCCTATGGACTCAAAGTGATTTATCAAAAATATAAAATGTAGAGTCCTCTTGCTTGAAGCTTTGCCAACCTATATCCTTGAATCTTGGGGTATTCCCCAATCTCTTTGCCAACCCATCATTGAACTTTTCCTGAAACATACTTGATGGAAACATTAGTTCAATGACTTATATGTTGTTATGAATTACCAAAACCACCAAGGGAGCAAATGTGCTTTCAATCTCCCCCTTTTTGGTAATTGATGATAACATATAGATCAAAGCTTCTACATATGATATAATCAATGAATATAATCCTCGCTTTGAGAAGTATGTGATAAGCAAGAGCTCCCCCTAAATTTGTTCATTATTTTGAATTTGCATTTGAATGCAAATGCACAATCCATTAGGTACATGGGGTACTTCTTCCATGTCACATACATCTTGGTGGGGTGCGAGAATGATTAGAATTAACAACATAGCACAACACAATTAAGCAATGTGAGTGATCATCACATAATCATCAAATGATAGGAAATAGTAGCAACACACATAACAGCGTATGATCACACACAAACACAAAAGTATCTCACGTCAAACCAAAAGAACGTTTGGAAACATTTGTTTTTGAAAAACAGCAATAAAGTAGATCCTCTCTCATTTGAAGCCTAAGATCTATATACAACTTATCCCCCTTTGGCAATGAGTTACCAAAAAGTTCAAAGACATATAGCTAATCGTTTTGCGACTGATCTCCTCCGGTCGTCGGTGTCGGAGTCGGGAGAACTGCGTCTACGAAGACTTCCGCCAAAGTCCTGGATGGAGCTGGAGTAGATACTAGAGGCAGTGGAGCTGATGGAGCTAGAGATATTGTGGCTGGAGCAGAAGATGAAGGCCTCGTCTCTAGAGCTGGGATTGTAGGAATCCTAGCCTTAGTTATCAACTAGGCAGTCGTCCTGACAGGTGCGCTATCTTCCTCATCATCACTAGAAGAATTGGGGCTTTATCAACCTCCTTCTTGAGCTCATTGATTGTGTTAGTCAGCCCATCAACCTTGTTATTCAAAGTTTTCACTCTATTATCAATAATGTTTGCAAGGCTCTCCTGAGTATCAATAATGATGGCCTTGATATCCTTCTTCATCCCCATGATAGTGGTGATCAAAAGATCCATATCCTCATTCGTGGACCTGGGAATCTAAGCACTAGTGGCTCGAGCTGCTTCTGCTTCTGCCTCTGCATGTGCCTGAGCTGCAGCTGATGTGGGATGATCTGGGTCCATCACCACAACATTATCCTCAAAGTCTGGCTGAAGTGGCAAATGGGTACAGTCCAGAGGAAATATATGCTTCTCAAGCTGAGAGTTGATGAGCATCTGGATATAGAGTGCATAGCAACATGAGCGCTTCTGATCAGCAGCAACCCTCTTTACAATTTCTACAATCAAGTCCATCATGTGAAACATAGTGTGACGATCAAGATGGATGAGCATGTTCATGAGTATCCATGAATCATCTTCTCTTCTGCAAATATGGGCATCAAGGTATGCCTCAGGATGGTGTTCATGGTACGAAGGCCTGGATGGAGAAATTAGATGGAGCCAAGCTTGTGAGATTGCACTTTGTTTGCAGGGATAGGATTATACATGTCCTCCATAGCATTGTGGCTCTCCTTGGATTCTGTGTAGACATCCAAATCTCCATCCTGAACCTCTAGGACTCCTAAGATGGTAGCCCACTCATCAACAGTAGATTCATATCTTGCTCCTTCAATCATCCAGACAATCCTACCATCTCCATAGTAATGTGCAGTGGAGTAGAATTGCATGATCATCTCATCATTCTAGGCAGTAAACTCTCTGCCAACAAACTCATCAAGTCCAATGCAGTGAAAATTGTCTTGGACACATGGAAAGTAGTCCTCATTCTCCTTGATGTACTTACAGTCAACATATCTCATGTCACTGACTGTTGGGCTCTTGTCTAGCAAAACTGTCTCATAGAAGTCTTTCTACTCTTTGGTGTAAAATATGTAATCAACAGCAGTCTTTCTCCTCTGGGCATATGGATCAACAGATCTCCATGCTGGCATCATGAATTGGAAGGTGGGGTCTGAACTTCATCCGAACAGACATAGCATCATCATCATCATTTGCTTCTCTGAAAGTGGACTTCTTGTTCTTCTCAGAAGCAGGTATGTCTCTGGTAGTGCTCTTGGACCTCTGTGCAACTGTTTTCTTTGAAGTTGCCTTGGTGATCTTGGAGGGGCCTGGCTTGGGCATAGCATCAGCCAAAAGTTTTTTGGCTTTCTTCTTAGGAGGGGCCTGAGAAGCAGGTTCCTCCTCTTCCTCCTTAGCAATAGCACCAATAGCAGCAGCCTCCTCTGGATCCTCAAACATGGAGGTAGGCGTGGCCTGCACATGGATGATCCTCTTCTTGGCTGTCTGAACCTGACATGATGACCCTGTGAAGATAGTATAGAAGAAAGGAATAGGATAAGTCATCACAAAATGCAGCTGGTTTTTGAAAGTTTGAACAGAAAAATTATAGATGTAGTTCACTGCAAAATTGGATTTCAGTGTCAATGAGTCAAACATTTCGGTGCTGTCGAGACTCACAAAACTCTTAACTGAAACTTGGCAACAAGTTCGGTCAGACCGAAACCTGTCACTCGGTCTCACCGAGTTCTATCATCAGTAGCACAAAAAGGCAATCGGTGGAACCAATTTTTCTGACTCAATATCACCGAGATGCAACTTCACGGGAAACTAAACCTAGAATTTTTCAATTCGCTAGACTATGGAGTTTATCTGGTGGATTGAACGATCTTAGACTGTGGCAAGATATTGGAGAAACTCTAATGCGCAAGAATTGGAGGTTGGAGCGCAAGAGGGGGCCAAATCCATACACTAGCTCGGTGACGGATCCGCTACGGTGGCGACAGGGGCGATGATTCCATCGACGGCGGCGATTCCCAGTGGCGAAGGAGCATGGGAAGACACGGGTGACGACTAGGGGGTCCTTCTATGGCATCTTAGGGCTTGGAGCGCGACGATTTGACGAATGAAATTCAAAGCGTCGGAGTCCACCGATTATATACCCTTCATTGTCGATGACACCAATTCTAAATTTTTGGTGTCACCGAGTTTCTCTACTGTCAGCTGACAGGGAAACTCGGTGTAACCGAGAATATGGAATCGGTAGTACCGAGACAAGAAATCCAGATCAACCCTAGGCATTCGATGAGACCGAGAATCGTGGGTTGGTTCCGCCGAGATGCACTTGGGAGGTTTTAATGGTCAGTCCTTATCAATACGAAACTCCGAGTGCTCCACACACAAAGGGATCGAAAAGCACTTTGTTCAAATTTTGTGATGCAGCATGAATAGAGTATGAGGTGAGGAAGCATAGATAGCTAAAGAGTGGTCCTAGGCATCCTTGTTCATCCAATTGGCAAATAAATATGAAAAGCCAAATAGCAACAATTGGATATCCTCGAATGAGTAAATAAATGCAGACCAACATGCTCACACAATAAGATGTCAAATGAAATCATGGCAAACATGCACGAACGCAATAGCATCTAACAAGCACTTTGGCAATGATGGAGTCATCTATATATGAGTATATTTACTTAGGAGTCAAGTAAGAATACTTGATCATAGGTCATACTCATCGTTTAAGCACAAGTGGGGTTACCACTTTCACATAAAGCATTCAATGTTGTCACATTCTTATGAGATGCTTTGACTCAAGTCTTAGAGTAAATCTCCCCCTTTATGTGACCTCCCCCCATAATAGGGATAAACTAACCTTGGGTTTTGTCGAAGAAGACTTCATGTTGGTGACGTAGTGGTGGATGCTCAGAGTTGATGAAGATCACCAAGAGTTGGGAGCATCGTTGTTGTTTCATTACTCTTCTCACCTACATGGGTTAGTACCAACACACAAGAGACAAATACAAGGATATCTATGACATGGAGTACAAAGCATATGTGATGATGTCCATTGATTTCTTCATTACCTTGTTCCTTGCTTACCTTTGAGGGAATGTGTGACTCCTTGAACTATTAAATAATGTTGATGTTGTTTGCAACTAGTTCTTGCCAGTAATGAATATGAGTGAATTTCATTGGCGGAGTCACCCCTCAAGAACTCTCTAGTTCTTCTTCTTGGGAACCCACATCAAGTTGATGGGGATCCTTGGTGTTGAAGTAGCACTTGTACAAGTTGAGCTTGTAGTAGCCTTGGGAACCCACTTCACCAAAGCTGGGACTCATCTTCATATGAGTCAATGTCCTCTTGAAGCTTGTTCTTGTCCTTGAGCTTGGTGTCTTGTGGTGGAAGGTCATCTTGAGCTTTTGTTCCCTTGGTGTCGGTGTCAAAACCGGCGGATCTCGGGTAGGGGGTCCTGAACTGTGAGACTAGGACCGACGGTAAAGAAGACAAAGGGGACATGAGTTTACCCAGGTTCGGGCCCTCCTATGGAGGTAATACCCTATGTCTTGCTTGATTGTATTGATGGTGTAAGAGGTTACAGAGTTGATCTACCTTGAGATCGTATGTCTAACCATAGATGAGTTGTTCTATCCCTACCCCCTAAAACCCTCTGACTTATATAGATATCAGGGGTGCCCTTAGCTTACACATGGTCGGAAACATGTCGAAGAGATAACTAGCCTAATTACAGCTAATAACTTGGAGAACACGTCTTGACTCCATGAAGCTTCGATCCTAGTGTAGATGGTCCTCAATCCTCCGATGCCTGCCTTGCGGCCCATACAGTTCGGCCCATGAATAATGGTCAGCTATATGAGGACCCCTTAATCCAGAACTCCCTCAGTAGCCCTCGGACTGGCCTTCAATGCCGATATATATTCGTCGTTGTCTTCGGCTTGCGAGGCGAGTCCCTCATCCTCCTCTATTTGACATCCGACCAGTATTCGGTAAGATTCCCAAGCGTCACGGGCGCGGGTCATTATAATAACTGCACAAGTTCCTTGACCCTCTTGCGTCATGGGGAGGCGAGTGGTTAGTGATTTTTTTACAATCCTACCCCTCCGTGATGGAGGCACCAACCCATTTAACCAAACAAAAACGTGATTCAAACCACATCTTCCTCCTCCCTATCGTCAGGAACTCCCAACGGAATCTCTACACACAACATGGCTAATGCTCCCAGTTCCTCAAAGCGCCCTTATGGCCAACGCCCAGGCGATTAGACCAGCTGCTCTATCACACTTTTGCGGCTCCGTAACTTGGAGACCCAGGGATATCTCCCATCATCAGCTCTGGCGACAACCTGTGCTAGTTTGGTCGCTTATGGCGATGAGGTCTTTGACGAGCACTTCCCCAATCCAAACAAAGGGGGGCGCATTTTCTTTGTTCCATTCCTCCTTCGAGGCCTTGGATTTCCAGTCCACCCATTCTTGAGGGGGTTGCTAGAGTTTTACGGGATTTAACTCCACCATCTCACCCCGGGGTCAATCCTGCACATCTCGAGTTTCATTGCCCTCTACGATATGTTCTTAGGATGCAAAGCTCACTTCGATCTGTGGAGGAAATATTTCTTCCTCGTCCCCCGAACTCGGGACAAGGCCATCTTAGAGGTCGGAGGAGCCGAAGTATGTCGCATAGCGGGGACGGGGTACCCGATTGGCACGGCGAAGAAATCCAAAGAATGGACTTCAGAGTGATTCTACAATGAAGGCCTCCCCTGTTCGAGCCAACTCGGGCAGATCTGCCCGAATACTCTAACCTTCTCCGAAAGAAAAGGTACAACTGGCGTCCCAAGAGCTCACCCCAGGAGGAGAGCGCCAAAGGGCAACGCCTGGCCGTGCAAGTGCGGATGCTTGCCCATCACCGGCTGACCATGATCGACGTCATGGTCGCCGCTATCTCTCGGTGCGTGCATCCCCTCCAACAAAGGGTGCACCCCTTATGGCGATACAATAGGACAAGTGATGCCACGCGTTCTCAAAAATTAGGTCCGGCCAATCCAACAGTGTTGGCCGCCGCGCTTGCTGACCTGTACAAAGGAGAGCAAGAAGACTTCATCCAGTGGTCCACCAAGGAAGGGTATTTGGTGCACAATCCAATCAAGTAGGTATGCCTTCCCTTTCTAATCATGAAATAGTTCGGGACTTCATTCCACATTCTTATTTGACCGAGGCCTTGGCATGAATAGGAATGAAGGAGCTTCATCGAGACAGTCAACTGTCCGGCTCCTCAGCCCGAGAATCATTAACGCGACAATGATTCGGGCTTCAACGAGGACCTGAATCTCCTTCTCGACTTCAAGAATGGACTCTATCATTAGGAAAGCATTGTCCAGACCTCGGTGGCAATCATAATCGATTACCCCGAGTCATTATCCATTTCGTCCATGGGCAAGAAGAAAAAGTCCTCCCGAAAGAGGCCTGCTACTAAGAGCGCCCCGGACGTGCCGGTCCCAGCCCCCAAGCATCGTCGATCAGCATGTATTGCGCCAGTAGCTGAAGCCGAAGACGAGTCAGAGGCCGGCCGGGCCCCTAGAAAGGAGTCGGACACATGGACAAATCCACCCGTCTGCACATCCCATAGGTACACTGTTCGGATATCTGTTTTATCGTTATGCTCGGCAAAATCTTATAGCCGCTTGTTCTTTACCTAGGCGAAACACCCAATTTTCACCTGACAAGGGGGCTTCCCGAATGTCAGGAGACGCCCGAAGTTCTCAGGCCGACGTCCATGCGGCTTCCGCCACGGAAGCCCCCATGGCCGGTCCGATGCCCGCCGAATCTGGCGACGAAGTATCAGTCCCCAAATTGGAAGTGGAGAGTGCCATGCATCTTCGGCACCGATGGGAGGCCATGCGGCACCCAGTTTTCTTCGACCAGGAGTTCAGCGCCCTATGCTCAGTGGATGCACACCTTGGGGCCGCTCGAACTAGATTAGGAGAAGCTATCAAGCTGATCACAACCAACATTCAAGTAAGTGGTCAGATTTTGTAGAGTCCGTATACTTGTATAAGCCTTATATCCCCCGAGCCTTAATTCGATTTGAAAAAACGAAATAAGGATCTCACAACTGCTTAACTGCTGACGCAGGCCACAAAGCAATAGTCCGAACAACTGGCCAAGGCCCTCGAGGAGAGCCACAAGGAGGTGCAGTCTGTGAAGGCCGAACAAGCACAAGTGAAAAGCTTTACGCACGAGGCCCATGGTAAGTGTGCGTTTACTGCTAGTCAATAGAATATATGGATTCCATGCCTGACATATGGATTATGTGTAGCAACGGAATCAATAGGACATATGGAAAGGCAGCTGGAAGAAGCCCGGGATTCGCAAAGGTATGCGGAATCCCAACAGCAAGCCGGCTGCCTATACAAAAACAGGTAGATGAAATAAAGATTTTGAAGACTCAATTGGCCCATGCTCAAGAAGAAAATCAGAATCTTCATAGGGGCATATTCGGTGAATACAATTCCGCTATGAGTAAGTATGTCTGATGTATAAAATGATAGTAATCGCGCATGTTGTCTTGTGGACAGGTCTCCTAACCAGGTATCCTGAAGAGGAGATCAAATTGTTCCAAGGGGGTATGCTGAAGGAGCTGACCACTCTTCACAGGCATTATGGCCCACCGAACACCCACCAGAAGGGCTGGCCGCACTTGTGGATCGATTCAGGTGGGCTCGGTGTAGGTTCGAGCTATGGAAGACTTCGTCCTGCCACGAAGGAGCACGGGAGGCATGGGCGATGATCAAGACCCGTTTCACCAGACTTAACCCCGAGCATGTGGTGCGGGTTGGTCCTATGGGATCGGATGGAAAATAAGTGCCACTCCGCCTGGTATATGACCAGGTGATGCCCACCGCCAGGCTCTCGTAGGCAGACTGCCCCTATCCACAATAATCGATGATCCCGATCAATAGTCGAATATGTAATTTGCATATTCATGTGTAAAACAATCCGTTTGTAAACTTTGTCTTAACCGGCCATCGGCTTCTCCCTCCCGAGCGAAGATCTTAGGAGTGTTCCTTCTTCTTATTCCTTCGCCGAATAGCGAAATTGTATTCGGGGAACCAGGCAATTCGGCCATGTGGTGCAAACAGACAGAAAGCACACAGAAGGTATGTTATATTACAACATAGCGTAAGAAACATCTTCCGATGAAAATAGTACCGCTAACGATACCTTTCACCAGGGTTCTACGAAGAATGTAGATAGCCATCTTCATAATCACAGTACGCGACTAAGTGTTTTTTGGGAATAAGAATCCCGAATAACAAAAATAGCAACCAAGGCTGTATAAGGTGTTTCCGTCCGAGCCGACCAATTGTCTACGTAAGATAGCTAGCTTTTGGCTTCACCCGTCTAAGGTACGTGTCTGGATGACCCGATCGTAACAATCACAGAGGTGCTCCCTTTACTCTCTAGCCGAATGAGCGGGAACGTAGAGAGTAACCACAGAGCGAGGAAACCTAGGTTGGCAAAATCTTAGTTCGAATTGATGCATATGATGGCCAAAATATGACAAAAGAAACATGCGCACACGAGAGGTGCGGGCAAATAATTGGAATAGAAAACATGGCTACTAGAAGAAGCCCCCACGTGCCTTGTTCGGATGTAAAACTCTATGATGTATCCCGGCAACCTTAGTACAAGATCGGTTTAACTGAACATAGGAAGAAGAAAATTGATCCTATCGAACAGCAAAGTGGGAAGGAAAGAAAAAGAAATGAAAATACAAGAAAAAGAAAAAAATGAAAAATGTGCGGGGATTCGGATAGGACCGGTCTATCCGTAGAAACGCCGAAGATGAGCCGCGTTCCATGGGTTTGGTTCAAGGCGATTATCTGATGAGTTCCAAAGACGATAGGCTCCTCCTGCGAGTACTTCGTCAATCATGAAGGGGCCCTCCCATTCGGGGTTGATTTTATGCTTCTCCTTCTCCGGGAGCCGTAGGACGAGTTCTCCTAGGTTGTATGTTTGTGCCCTGACCTCCCTGCTCTGGTAGCGTCATGCTTGCTGCTGATAAAGTGCAGAGCAAGCCAGAGCTATGTCGCATTATCCCTCCAAAGCGTCCAGGTCGTCCTGCCGATCCAACTTGGCTTCCTTTTCCTCGTACATGCGCACTCTTGGTGTGTCGTGAATAATGTCATAGGGGAGAACTGCGTCTGCCCCATAGACCATGAAGAACAGTGTGAAGCTCGTTGATCTATTTGGGGTGGTACACAGGCCCCATAGTACAGAGTTGAGCTCCTCTACCCAATGACAGTCGAACTCGTGAAGAGATCGGACCAATCGTGGCTTAATGCCGCTCATAATGAGACCATTGGCACGTTCGACTTGTCCATTGGTCTGCGGATGGTAGACTGATGCGTAATCAAGCTTAATGCCCATTTTCGCACACCAGTCCTTGACCTCTTGGGCCATCAAATTAGATCCATTATCCATTATTATGCTATGTGGTATACCGTAACGATGTAATATGTCGGATATGAAGTCTATAACTGGTCTGGACTTGGCTGATATAACAGGCTTTGCCTCTATCCATTTGGTGAATTTGTCAACCATGACCAGCAGATATTTGTTTTTCTTGGTTCCCCCTTTAAGGGGTCTGACCATGTCAAGCCCCCAGACCGCGAAAGGACAAGTGATCGGAATAGTTCGAAGAGCTGTTGGAGGCATGTGACTTTGGTTTGCGAAGAGTTGACACCCCACGTAGTGCTTCACAAATGACTGTGTGTCCATCCGAGCTATGGGCCATAAGAAACCCACTCGGAAGGCCTTGCTAACTACGGCTCTTGCCGTGGTGTGATGGCAGCCCATGCCCGCATGTACTTCGGCAAGAAGTTCCCGCCCTTCTTCCTCGTATATGCGCCGCTATAGAACACCAGTTGTGCTTTTCTTGTATAAATCACCGTCGTGAATCTTGTAGGCTTTGGAGTGCCAAACTATGCGACGTGCCTCTTTCTGGTTGTTGGGGAGTTCCTTTCTAAGAAGGTAGCCGAGGAAGGGCTTGGTCCAAGGTGGAATTAGTGTCATTACCTCATGAGCTAAAGGCGTTTCATTCATTACGGAGCCACCAATTATTTGATCGTCCGGTTCGTTGACAGGGGGGACAACCATGTCCGATGTATCCGGACCAGTGCTATTGTCATCGTCCTGTCACACGACGAAAGGCTTAAACAGCTGTTCCAGAAAAGTGTTCTTTGGGACAGGATCGTGCTTAGCTCCTAGACAAGCCAATATGTTGGTGGCTTGGTTGTTGTCGCGAGCGACATGGTGGAATTCCAGCCCCTCAAACCGAGTTGATATCTTAAGGACGGTGTTTCTATATGATGCCATCTTCGGATTTTTTGCGTCGAATTCGCCGTTGATTTGGGAGATAGCTAGGTTGGAATCTCCCCGCACCTCTAGTCGTCGTATGCCGATTGATACAGCCATGCGGAGACCATGAAGAAGGGTCTCGTATTTGGCTGGATTGTTGGAGTCCAGATACATGATTTGCAACATGTATCGCACGTTGTCGCCCATGGGGGATGTGAGGATAACTCCAGCCCCCGGTCCGGCCAGGGTTTTGGAGCCATCAAAGTATATTGTCCAATGGGAGTATGCACTATATTCCATGGGGAGTTCGGCCTCCGTCCATTCGGCTAAAAAGTCCGCCAGCACCTGTGATTTAATGGCACAACATGGCTTGTAGGTTATTTCAAAGGGGGGGAGCTCAACGGCCCACTTGGCAATGCGGCCGGTGGCGCCCCTATTGTTGATTATGTCGTTCAAGGGGACTTCCGATGCTACCATCACCATGCACTCCTGGAAGTAGTGTCGGAGTTTCCTCGATGCCATGCATACTGTGTAGGCAATTTTTTGATAGTGTGGATATCTGGACTTGCACTGCATTAGCACTTCTGACACATAGTATATCGGCTTTGTGTCCGGAATTTATGCCCCTCCTCATCTCATTCAACGACGAGCACCGCACTGACGACTTTGTTGGTGGCCGATATGTATAACAACATGGGTTCACTGGTGCCTGGTGCCATGAGTATGGGGTTGGTTGCCAGTACTGCTTTGATTTCTTCCAACATAGTCGCTGCTTCATCGTTCCATTCGAAATTGTTGGTCCGTTTCAGCAGTTTGTAGAGTGGCAGAGCCTTTTCTCCGAGGCGGGAGATAAAGCGGCTTAACGCCGCTACGCACCCAGATAGCCTCTGGACATGCTTCAGTTTTGTGGGGATTGCAAGTTCTGATAGAGCGCGAATCTTAGCTGGATTTGCCTCTATTCCTCTATGGGAGACGATGAATCCAAGTAGCTTACCCGAGGGAACTCCGAATACACATTTTTCTGGATTGAGCTGGATGTCATATTCGCGTAAATTAGCGAAAGTTTGGCGTAGGTCATCAATCAGCTGGTCAACGTGCTTGGTTTTGATTACCACATCGTCCACATATGCCTCGACGGTCTTGTCGACCTGTGTAGAGAGGCAGGTTTGGATCATGCGCTAGTAAGTAGCCCCAGCATTTTTTAGCCCGGAAGGCATCATGTTGAAGCAGAAAGGCTCGTAAGGAGTGATGAAAGTCGTGGCAGCTTGATCGGATTCCTTCATTTTAATTTGATGGTATTCGGAGTAAGCATCGAGGAAACACAACAAATCGTGTCCGGCTGTGGCATTGTTGATCTGGTCGATGCGTGGTAAGGGGAAAGGGTCCTTGGGCATGCTTTATCAAGGTCTTTAAAATCGACACATAGCCGCCAGGATTTGTCTTTCTTATGTACCATCCCCAGGTTTGCTAGCCACTCGGGGTGTTTAATATCCCGAATACATCCAGCCTCGAGCAGTTTGGCTAATTCTTCGCCCATGGCCTACCGCTTGGGTTTGGAAAAATGACGCAGAGTCTGTTTCAATGGTTTGAAGCCCGGAATAATGTTTAGGCTATGTTCGGTCAGCCTACATGGAATTCCAGGCATATCGGAAGGATGTCAGGCAAAAATGTCCCAGTTCTTGCGGAGGAAATGCCGCAAAGCTTTGTCCATAAGGGGATCGAGCTGGGCTCCGATGGACGCTGTCTTATTGGGGTCCGTTGGATGCACCCGAAATTTGATGATTTCCTCTATGGGTTTGAAGGACGTAGACTTGGGTATTTTGCTGAGGATCACATCGTCTCTATTGACTATCGACCATAAAGCGGTCAACTCTTCGGCGGCGAAAGTCTCTGCTAGTGTCTCGAGGGCCAGTGCTGTCATTTTGTTTTCGGCCCAAAGAGCTATATTTGGATCGCTGGTGATTGTGATCACTCCGTTTGGTCCTGGCATTTTTAGTTTCATGTACCCATAATGGGGTATAGCCTGGAACTTTGTGAAGGCATCGTGTCCCAATAGGGCATGATAGCCACTTGGGAAAGGAACGATGTGGAAGAGAAGTTCTTCAGATCGATAGTTTTCAGGTGTGTCGACCACCACGTCCAGGATGATACATCCAAACATCGTGCCTCCTTTCCTGGGATAATTCCCCGGAATGTTGTGTTGCTATGCTCGATGCGAGATTGGTCGAAATGCATTTTTCCAGCGTGGCTTCGTAAATGAGGTTAAGACAATATCTCCGTCCATTGGCACTTTATGTAGCCTGTATCCATCGATGATGGGATTCAAGACCAGGGCGGCTGGTGAATGTTTGGAAAGAATGGGCGGCCGGTCAGTGTCCTCAAAAGTAATCGGTATGTCTACCCATGGGCTAGTGGCTTCCACGTGATAGACTTGCTCATGCTCTTTAAGATCTCTCTTGCGTCTGTTCCTCGAGGGGAAGATTTCATAGACAGTCAGGGCTTCGGCATCGAATTCGGGCGGCGAGGGAGAACGTCTACTCGACAGAGGTGTGTCGAGGATAGCTTTGCCACTTTTTGCGACTTGCTTGACGACCCAGCAAGCTCGAAGGTTGTGCATTGGGTTCGCGTTTAGTAATGCGAAATGTATGGGACTGGGTTTATCCAAAAGCCCATCATGGACAGTGCAGGCACCCAAAAGGGGCTTGTTTCTTTTCCCGACAGGTTCATGCCTGGCTGACCGATTAGTAGGTATCCTCTTTTTCCGAGCTCCTGTAGGGTGTTCGGGGGATTTTGGTTTCGAGAACAGCCGCTCAGATTGTTAGACACTCTCCATGGCACAGTATTTCTAGACCAATTCGGATAGCTCCGAGAAATTGCTAATGCATCGGCGAGCTAGGGCATTAAGAATTCCCTTGTCATGGAAATTGTGAGTGAAAATTGCCGTTAAATCTTAGTCGTTGAGACCTTTTACTCTGCTCCTAGCGAGCAGCGGTCTTGCCCAAAAGTGGTGTAGTAACTCTCCTCGTAGTTACTTTATGTATTGGAAGTCCGGAGATATGGGCTTCGATGAAAAACTACGATTATCATCTTGGGCGGTGGGTGGGCAAAAATTGGATTCTATGTTGCGTTGAGTATTTGGGAATACAAACTCCGAATTGTGGCATAGCTCCGGGACCGATGATGGTCCGGTTTTAAGGTAATCCCCGGTGCCTGGCTCGTCTACGTAGCCTTGGTGATCAGAGACCGGGGTTTAAACTGTTTTCAATTCCAGCTGTCAGGACGAATCCGCAGCCGGACACTCAATAGTAGCGACAAGGTGGGTGATAGGAGGGACGTGAATCTCCCTATCATCAGGTTTAATCTTGAGCCGGTCATAGATCAGAACATGGTTCTTCCGGTATACGCATTGCTTCGAGCCGATCGAATAATTCGTTTAAGAACGAAGTGATGGCAGGGTGCATGTCGCTAATACAAGTGGATTCGCCAAGTGGTGTGTCGGTTCCAGAATCATGCTGAAGCAGATCTACGTTCCATTCCCCCACGGGACCTGATGACTCGGACGTCAAAGCGTTTGGACTTGCAGGTCTTTCTTCGAAGGTTGAGGGCTCCATTGGAACGAGTGTCCCCTGCTACTTCTCAAGCATGTGTTGGTTTCTGTGAAGAGGAACGGGTGATGCAGCAAAGTAGATAAGTATTTCCCTGATTTGTTGAGAACCAAGGTATCAATCCAGTAGGAGATACAAGCAAGTCCCCAATAGGTGTACCTACACAAAGAATCAAACTCTTGCACCCAACGCTATAAAGGGGTTGTCAATCCCTTTAAGGTTACTTGCAAGGATGAGATCTGATAGAGATAGATGCTTGAACAGAAAGTAAAAAAAGGTAAAAGTAATGCAGCAAAGTATTTTTGGTATTTTTGGTTTTAGATCTGAAAGTATAAGATGGAAAATAAACCCGGGGGCCATAGGTTTCACTAGAGGCTTCTCTCATGATAGCAAGTATTACGGTGGGTGAACAAATTACTATCAATCAATTGATAGAAAAGCGAATAATTATGAAGATATCCAAGGCAATGATTATGCATATAGGAATCACGTCCGTGTGAAGTAGATCGAAATGATTCTGCATCTACTACTATTACTCCACACATCGACCGACTCCTGCCTGCATCTAGAGTATTAAGATCATGAAGAATGGAGTAACGCATTAGGTAAGATGACGTGATGTAGCGGGATAAACTCAAGCAATATGATGAAAACCCCATCTTGTTATCCTTGATGGCAACAATACAATACGTGCCTCGCTACCCCTACTTTGTCACTAGGTGAGGACATCGCAAGATTGAACCCAAAACTAAGCACTTCTCCCATTGCAAGAATTACCAATCTATTTGGCCAAACCAAACCAATAACTCGAAGAGACTTGCAAAGATATGAAATTATGAATATAAGAATTCAGGAAAGACTCAAATAATATTCATGGATAATCTGAACATAAACCCACAATTCATCGGATCTCGACAAACACACTACAAAAGAGTATTACATCAGATAGCTCTCCATGAAGAACATGGTATTGAAGAGCAAAGAGAGAGAACAAGACATGTAGCTACTATCTATGGACCCAAAGGTCCGTGGTGAATTACTCATGCATCATCGAAGGGGCAATGGAGTTGATGTACATGCCCTCCGTGATCGAATCCCTCTCCGGCAGATTACCGGAAAATGCTCCAAGATTGGATCTCTCGGGAACGGAGGCTTCTGGCGGCAGAAAAGTGTTTTGATGGCTTGTTCTGATAATAATGGAATATTTGGGAATTTATAGGCCAAAGATTAGGGTTGGGAGAGCTGTCATGGGCCCCCAAGCCTATGGGCGCGCCCTACCCCCCTGGGCGCGCCCCTAGGGCTTGTGGCCCCACGGTGGGTCTTCTGCCTTGGTTCTCAAGTCTCTTGGTTTACTTCCGTTCTAGAAAAAATCATTCCAAATGTTTTATTCCGTTTGGACTCCGTTTAATATTCCTTATCTACAATTCTCAAAAACAAGGAAAAACAGAAATTGGCACTAGGCTCTAGATTAATAGGTTAGTCCCAAAAATAATATTAAATAGCATATTAATGCATATAAAACATCCAAAACAGATAATATAATAGAATGGAACAATCAAAAATTATATACATTGGAGACGTATCAGCATCCCCAAGCTTAACTCCTACTCGTCCTCGAGTAGGTAAATTATAAAAATAGAATTTTTGATGTGGAATGCTACCTAACATATTTATCCATGTAATATTCTTTATTGTGGCATGAATATTCAGATCCATAAGATTCAAAACAACAGTCTAATATTGACATAAAATAGTAATACTTCGAGCACACCAACAAGGCAGTCGTGTCCTTTCGAAATAGCATGGCCTTAGAAAGTTATCCCTACAAAATCATATGGTCTGGCTATGCTCCATCTTCCCCACACAAAGTATCTAAATCATGCACAAACCCTATGAATAAGTCAAGCAATTGTTTCACACTTTTGGTGTTCTCGAACCTTTTCAACTCTCACGCAATACATGAGCGTGAGCCATGGATATAGCATTATAGGTGGAATAGAATATGGAGGAGGTGCAAGGAGAAAAAGGAGAAGATAGTCTCACATCAACTATGCGTATCAATGGGCTATGGAGATGTGCATCAATAGATATCAATGTAAGTGAGTAGGGATTGCCATGAAACAAACGCACTTAGAGTTATAAGTGTATGAAATCTCAAAAAGAAAACTAAGTGGTCATGCAAAAATATCCACTAATTATATGAAAGTGACAAAATAAGAGACTCTCTATCATGAAGATCATGGTGCTATTTTGAAGCACAAGTGTGGAAAAAGGTAGTAGCAATTGTCCCTTCTCTCTTTCTCTCATTTTTTATATTTTTTTATATATTTTTTATTTTGGTGGGCTTCTTTGGCCTCTTTTATTATTTTTTTGTTTGGGCTTCACTGGCCTCTTTTATTTTTTGTAAAGTCTGGATACTCATTCCAACTTGTGAGGGAGTCATGGCTTCCATCATCCTTTAACCTCACAAGACAATGCTCTATTAATGACAAATCATCACACTTTTATTTACTTATAACTCAAAAAAAATACAACTCAATACCTATGACAAAGTATGACTCTATATGCAATATGAAGTGATGGTGCAAGTCATGAAAAACTACATGGTGGAAGTTGCATGGCAATATATATCGGAATGGCTATGGAAATGCCATAATAGTTAGGTATGGTGGCTGTTTTGAGGAATATATGGTGGCTATTTTGAGTAAGGAGGGTTTGATGTACCGGCAAAAGTTGCGCGGTACTAGAGAGGCTAGCAATGATGGAAGGGTGAGAGTGCGTATAATCCATGGACTCAACATTAGTCATAAAGAACTCACATACTTATTGTAAAAGTCTATTAGTTATCAAACAAAGCATTAGATTCATGATCCTAGGGGAGAGATTGGTAGGAGTTAACTATCGCACGCTCCCGACCCTCACACAAAGGTTGACAATCATTAAACAAATCATGCTCCGACTTCGTTACATAACGATTCACCATACGTGCATGCTATGGGAATCACAAACTTTAACACAAGTATCTCTTCCAATTCACAACTACTCACTAGCATGACTCTCATATTACCATCTCTATTATCTGTAAACTATATGCAAGGAATCAAACTTTTCATAGTATTCAATGCACTTAATATGAAAGTTTTTATTATATCCCTCTTGGATGCCCATTATATTAGGACTAAATTCATAACCTAAAAAAATTACCATGCTCTTTTTAGAAACTCTCAATATAATATAAGTGAGGAATGAGAGTTCAATAATTTCTATAAAATATAACACCACCATGCTCTAAAAAGATATAAGTGAAGCACTAGAGCAACATTGCCTAGATCAAAAGATATAAGTGAAGCACACAGAGTATTCTAATAAATTCACGATTCAGCGTGTGTCTCTCAAAAGATGTGTGTAGAAAGGATGATTGTGGCAAACTAAAAATAAAAGACTCATATCATACAAGATGCTCCAAGAAAAACAAATATCATGTGGTGAATAAAAATATAGCCTCAAGTAAATTTACCGATGGATTGAAGACGAAAGAGGGGATGCCTTCCAGGGCATACCCAAGAGGGCATCCCCAATCTTAGTCTTTTTGGTATCCTTGAATATGAATTGGGATTTATTGGGAATCCCCAATCTTAGGATCTTTCCACTCATTATTCCATAGTCCATCAAATCTTCACCCAAAACTTGAAAACTTCACAACACAAAACTCAACAGAAAACTCATGAGATCCGTTAGTATACAAAATAAATCACCACTTTAGGTATTGTTGTGAACTCATTATTTATCCATATTTGTGTAATACCTATCGTATTCTAACTTCTCCATGGCTCATACCCCCTGATACGACCCATAGATACATCAAAATAAGCAAACAACACAAAGAAAACAGAATCTGTCAAAAACAGAACAGTGTGTACAAATCTATAAACTTAGAATACTTATGGAAGACTAAAAATTCTGAAAAATTATGAAAATAAGGTAAATTTCTATATAAATCCTGTGTAAAAATTTCAGATCAATTAGAATCTTTGAAAAATTATAAAATTACTGGACTGAGCAGAAAAGTTTCTGTTTTTCAGCAAGATCAAATCAACAACTACCATAGATCATCCCAAAGGTTTTAATTGGATCAAACACTAATTAAAACACAAAAACACAATTAATACAGAAGTAATAATGTGAAAAACACACCAAAACAGAAGCAAAAAAGCGGAAAACAAAATAAAATTGGGTTGCCTCCCAAAGCGCTATTGTTTAACGCCCCTAGCTAGGCAAAACGCAATAGATCTAGGTATTGTCATCTTTGGTATGCAATCCATAAGTAGCTATCATGATAGATTCATAAGATAATTTTATTTTCTTTCTAGGAAAGTGTTCCATGCCTTTCCTTAATGGAAATTGGAATCTAATATTCCCTTCCTTCATATCAATAATTGCACCAATCATGCTAAGGAAAGGTCTACCAAGAATAATAGGACATGTAGGATTATATTCTATATCAAGAACAATGAAATCTATGGGTACATAATTCCTATTTGCAACAATAGGAACATCATCAATCACATGGAAAGTATGTTTAAGTCTAACCCACTTCCTATGCATAGGGATTTTGTGAGCAAACAAATTATGGGAACAAAAATCCACTACCATAGGAAGGCAAAACAAGCATAACTTCCAAACTTTTAACAAATAGAGAGGAAACTTGATATTATTGCAATATGTAAAAGCATATGTTCCTCTCTCATAGTAATTTCCAATAACATCATGAAGGAATCTCACAATACAACTATCACACAAAGCATTCTTTTCATGATCAATTATAGCATATGTGTCATGACCAAAACTTGGGGAACAAAAAATATCATCTTCATCAAGCATAGCATCCCCAAGCTTGTGATTTTGCATATCATTAGCATCATAGATATTCAAAGAATTCATAGTAACAACATGGAAATCATGGTTTTCATCCAAGGAGATATCATGAATCACTTCATAATTTTCTTCTTTCAACACTTCATCTAAATTTTCATGATGTTCAAGCAAAACTTCATAGCGATAATCAAGTGCACTCAACTCACTAGCAATTGGTTCATCATAATTTGGTCTTTTGAAAATATTAGCAAGTGGATGAGGATCCATATAGATAGATTTTTAGCAAGCGAAGATGCAAGCAAATAGAAGGCACATGGGAACACAAGCAAACGAAAGGCAAACAAAAGAAGGGCGAATAAAAAGGCAAATCTTTTTGGTATTTTCTGAAAATTGTTTTAGAAGTGGGGGAGAGGAAAACGAGAGGCAAATGGCAAATAAAGTAAATGCAAGATATGAGTTTGCGATGGGTACTTGGTAGGCTTGATGTAGATCTCCCCGACAACGGCGCCAGAAATCCTGCTTGCTACTTCTCGAGCATGCGTTGGTTTCCATGAAGAGGAACGGGTGATGCAGCAAAGTAGATAAGTATTTCCATAAGTTTATGAGAACCAAGGTATCAATATAGTAGGAGATACAAGTAAGTCCCCAATAGGTGTACCTACACAAAGAATCAAACTCTTGCACCCAACGCTATAAAGGGGTTGTCAATCCCTTTAAGGTTACTTGCAAGGATGAGATGTGGTAGAGATAGATTGCTTGAATGGAAAGTAAAAAAAAAGGTAAAAGTAATGCAGCAAAGTATTTTTGGTATTTTTGCTTTTAGATCTGAAAGTATAAGATGGAAAATTGACCTGGGGGCATAGGTTTCACTAGAGGCTTCTCTCATGATAGCAAGTATTACGGTGGGTAAACAAATTACTGTCGAGCAATTTATAGAAAAACGAATGATTATGAAGATATCCAAGGAAATTATTATGCATATAGGAATCACATCCGTGTCAAGTAGACCGAAACGATTCTGCATCTACTACTATTACTCCACATATCGATCGACTCCTGCCTGCATCTAGAGTATTAAGTTCATGAAGAACAGAGTAACGCATTAGGTAAGATGACATGATGTAGAGGCATAAACTCAAGAAATATGATGAAAACCCCATCTTGTTATCCTTGATGGCAACAATACAATACGTGCCTCGCTACCCCTACTTTGTCACTGGGTGAGCACACCGCAAGATTGAACCCAAAACTAAGCACTCCTCCCATTGCAAGAATTACCAATCTAGTTGGCCAAACCAAACCAATAACTCGAAGAGACTTGCAAAAGATATGAAATCATGCATATAAGAATTCAGGAAAGACTCAAATAATATTCATGGATAATCTGAACATAAACCCACAATTCATCGGATCTCGACAAACACAACGCAGGTGTTGTGTTCGGATTTAACACTTAGGGAAGAAGCCCCCAGGTGTTGTGTTCGGATTTAACACTTAACAGTGTAAGCCTATATCCTTAGTACAACATCGGCAAAACCGAACATATGACTAAAAGAGAGGAGTTCGATCCTATCAAATAGAAAAGTGGGAGGGGAACGAAAAATAAAGGAAAGAAGGAAAACAAAAAAATGTTTGAGAATTTAACAACACTAGTTATCCGTAGAAGCGCCGAAGACGAGTTGCGTTCCAAGGGTTCGGTTCAAGGCGGTTGTCCGACGGGCTTCAAAGACGGTAAGCTCCTCCCGCGAGTACTTCTTCGATGATGAAGGGGCCCTCCCATTTGGGGTTGAGTTTATACTTCTACTTCCCTGGGAGCTGTAATACGAGTTCGCCTATGGTTTATGCTTTTGCCATGACCTCCTTAATATGGTAACGTCGTGCTTGCTGCTGGTAAAATGTCAAGCGAGCTCGAGCTATGTCGCGGTCTCCTTCTAAGGCGTCCAGGTCGTCCTGCCGATCTAACTCGACTTTCTTTTCCTCATACATGTGCACCCTTGGTGCATCGTGAATAATGTCACATGGGAGGACTGCTTCTGCCCCATAGACCATGAAGAACGGTGTGTATCCCGTTGATCTGTTCAGGGTGGTGCGTAGGCCCCATAAAACGGAGTCGAGTTCCTCCACCCAATGATAGTCGGACTCATGAAGAGATCGGACCAAACGTGGCTTAATGCCGCTCATAATGAGGTTGTTTTCTCGTTCAACTTGTCCATTGGTCTGCGGATGATAGACTGATGCGTAATCGAGCTTTATGCCCATTTTTGCGCACCAGTCCTTGACCTCTTGGGCCGTGAAGTTGGATCCATTATCCGTTATTATACTGTGCAAGACACCGTAACGGTGTACCACGCCGTAGATAAAGTCGATAACTAGTCCGAACTTGGCCTATTTGATGGGCTTTGCCTCTATCCATTTGGTGAACTTGTCAACCATGACCAGTATGTATTTGTTCTTCTTGGTTCCCCTTTCAGCGGTCCGACCATGTCCAGCCCCCAGACCGCGAAAGGCCAAGTGATCGGAATGGTCCGAAGATCTGTTGGGGGCATGTGACTTTGATTTGCGAAGAGTTGACACCCCACGCAATGTTTAACGATCGACTGGGCGTCCGCCCGAGATGTGGACCAACAGAAACCAGCTCGGAAGGCCTTGCTAACTAAGGCTCTTGCCGCGGCGTGATGGCCTCCCATGCATGCATGGACTTCGGCGAGGAGCTCCCGTCCTTCTTCCTCATATATGCCCCACTATAATATTCCGGTCGTGCTTTTCTTGTATAACTCACCCTCGTGTACTTTGGAGGCCTTGGATCGCCGAACTATGCGACGTGCCTCTGTCTGGTCGTTGGGGAGTTCCTTGCGAAGAAGGTAGGCAAGGAAGGGCTCTATCCATGGTGCGATTACTGTCATTACCTCATGAGCCAAAGGCATGTCATCCATTACGGAACCGCCGATCATGTGATCGTCTGGTTCATTTATAGGGGGAACAACCTCGTTCGCCGTATTTAGACTGGCGCCCTTGTCATCGTCCTGCCACACGACGAATGGCTTAAGGAGCCGCTCCAGAAAGGTGTTTCTCGGGACAGGGTCACATTTGGCTCCCATACGGGTAGTACGTCGGCGGCTTGGTTGTTGTCCTGAGCGACGCGGTGAAATTCCAACCCCTTGAACCATGCAAATATCTTTAGGACAGCGTTTCTATACGTCGCCATGTTCGGGTTTTTCGCGTCGAATTTGCCATTAATTTGGGAGATGGCCAAGTTGGAGTCTCCCCATACCTCCAGCCATCGTATGACCATTGATACTGCCATCCAAACACCATGTAGGAGAGCTTCGTATTTGGCTCCATTGTTGGAGTCGGCATACATGATTTGCAACACATATCGCACGTTATCGCCTATGGGGGATGTGAGGATAACTCCAGCCCCCAGTCCGGTCAGGTTTTGGATCCATCAAAGTACATTGTCCAATGGGAGTATGCACTGTATTCCTTGGGGCGCTCGGCCTCTGTCCATTTGGACAGGAAATCTGCCAATACCTAAGATTTTTATGGCACGGCGTGGCTTATAGGTTATTTCAAAGGGAAGGAGCTCAATGGCCCACTTCTCTATGCGGTCGGTGGCGTCCCTATTGTTGATTATATCATTCATGGGTACTTCAGATGCCACCGTTACCGCACACTCTTGGAAGTCATGTCTGAGTTTCCTTGATGCCATAAACACTGTGTAGGCTATCTTTTGGTAGTGTGGGTATGTGGACTTGCACTGCATTAGCACTTCTGACACATAATAGATCGACTTCTGAGTCCGGAATTTAGGCCCCTCCTCATCTCGTTCAATGACGAGCACCGCGCTAACAACTTGGTTGGTAGCCGATATGTATAATAACATGGGCTCACCGGCGCCTGGTTCTGTGAGTATGGGGCTGGTTACCAGTAGTGTTTTGATCTCCCCTAACGCAGCCACTGCTTTGTTGGTCCACTCGAAATTGTTGGTCCGTTTCAGCAGCTTATAGAGCGGTAAAGCTTTTTCTCCAAGGCGGTAAATAAAGCGGCTTAACGCCGCTACACACCCAGCTAATCTCTGGACATGCTTTAGCTCTATAGGAATTGCAAGTTCCGATAGGGTGCGTATCTTGGCTAGATTTGCTTCTATTCCTCTATGGGAGATGATGAATACAATCAGTTTACCGGAAGGAACTCTGAATACATACTTTTCCGGATTTAGTCGTATGTCATACTCATGTAGACTAGCAAAAGTTTGCTGTAGGTCGTCGATCAACTGGCTGACGTGTTTGGTTTTGATTATCACGTCGTCCACTTATGCCTAGACTGTCTTATCGACCTGTGTCGCGAGACAGGTCTGGATCATGCGCTGGTATGTGGCCCCAGCGTTTTTCATCCTGAAAGGCATCGTGTTGAAGCAGAATGGCCCATAGGGGGTGATGAATGTGGTTGCCGCTTGGTCGGATTCCTTCAATTTGATTTGATGGTATCCGGAATAAGTGTCGAGGAAACACAAGGAATCGTGTCGGGCTGTGGCGTCAATGATCTGGTCTATGCATGGTAGGGGGAAAGGGTCCTTAGGGCAAGCTTTGTTGAGGTCTTTAAAATCAACACACAGGCGCTAGGACTTGTCTTTCTTTGGTACCATCACAATATTTGCCAACCATTCGGGGTGCTTGATCTCCCGAATGAATTCGGCCTCTAGCAGTTTAGCTAATTCTTCACCCATAGCTTGTCGTTTGGGTTCGGAGAAGCGGCGTAGAGTCTGCTTGACGGGTTAAAGCATGCGATAATGTTCAGACTATGTTTGGCCAGCCATCGTGGGATTCTGGCCATCTCGGAAGGATGCCATGCAAAAATGTCCTAATTTTCTCGAAGAAAGTTCCCCAGACCTTCATCCACAAGGGGATTGAGCTGGGCTCCGATGGAAGTTGTCTTATCGGGGTCCGTCGGATGCACTTGAAACTTAACGATTTCCTTTGTGGGTTTGAAGGATGTGGACTTGGGACTTTTGCTAAGGATCACGTCACCCTTGTTAACTGTTAACAGTAGTGCGGTCAGTTCTTCGGCAGCAAAGGTCTTACCTAATGCCTCAAGGGCGAGCGCTGCCATTTTTTTTCGGCCCGAAGGGCTATGTTCGGATCATTGGCGATCGTGATCACTCCATTTGGTCCTGGCATTTTAAGTTTCATGTACTCGTAATGGGGTATAGCAAAGAATTTTTTGAAGGCGTCACATCCCAATAAGGCATGGTATCTGCTTGGGAAGGGCACGATGTGGAAAAGAAGTTCTTTGGATCGGTATTTTTTGGGCGTTTCGAACACTACGTCCAGGACAATACGTCCGAAACAGCGCGCCTATTTCCCTAGAATAATTCCCCAAAAATTTTATTGCTATGTTCGATGCGAGATCGGTCGAACTGTATTTTTTCCAGGGTGCCTTATATATGAGGTTTAAACCACTGCCGTCGTCCCTTAGCACCTTATGTAGCCTGTATCCATCAATGATGGGGTTCAAGACTAGTGCGGCCAGTGAATGACCGGAAAGAATGGGTGACTAGTCAGTATCTCCGAAGGTAATCGGTATGCCTGCCCATGGACTAGTTGCTGCCACATGGTAGACCTGTTCGAGCTCTCTAAGAACTCTTTTCCTCCTATTCCTTGAGAGCAACATTTCATAGACCATCAGGACTTCAACATTGTATTCGGGTGACAATGGGGAGCGCCTATTCGACGGAGGTGTTTCAAGGATAGCCTCACAACTTTTTGCGACCTGCCTGACGACCCAGCAAGCTTTAACAACACATAGTGTATAGGGCAAGGTTTATCCAGTAGTCAGTCAAGGACAGTGCCGACCCCTGAAAGAGGCATGTTTCTTTTTTCGGCGGGTTCATATCTAGCTGGCCGCTTTGGAGGTATCCTCTTTTTCCGATCTCCACTAGGGTGTTTGGGAAATTTTGGTTCCGAAAATAACCGTTCGGATTGCCAAGCGTTTTCCATGGCACAGTATTTTTGTACCAAATCGGATTGCTCTGAGAAGTCACGAATGTGTCAGCGGGCCAGGGCATTAAGAACCCCTTCATCATGGCAATTTCGAAAGAAAGTTGTCATTATCTCTTGGTCACTAAGACATTTTTCTCTGCTTCTAGCGAGTAGGAGTTTGGCCCAAAAGTGATGGACTGATTCTCCTTGTAGTTTCTTAATGTCCCTAAAGTCTAAAGACGCGGGCTTTGGTGCGATACTAGAATGATCGCCTTGGGTGGTGGGTGGGAAAAAATTGATTCCACGCCACATTGGGTGTCCGGAATTAAAGACTCCAAATCGTGTGGTGGATTCTGGACTGATGATGGTCCTGCTTTAGGATAAGTCCCGGCATCTGGTTCACCGATAAAGTCTCGGTGATCAGAGACCAGGGTAGGCTGTTTTCAATTCTGGCTGTTGGATCGAATCCTCAGCCAGACACTCGATGGTAGCAACAAGGTGGTTGACCGGAGGGACATCAATCTCTCTGTCGTCGGACCTAATCCCGAGCAGGTCATAGACCGGAACCTGGCCATCCGACATACGCATGGCTTCGATCTGATCGAACAGCTCATTTTAGAACGAGGCAATGGTAGGATGTGTGTCGCTGAAGCGAGTTGAATCAATATGCAATGTGATGGTTCCGAAGCTGTGTGAAAGCGAATCCGTGTTCCGCCTAGCCATGGGGAGTCCGGCAACGTTGGCCGGATTGGGCGTTCTAGACCGCCTGGGGGTGAGGCCTAATGTCTTCGGCGTCGGGACTTACAAGCTCCTCCTCAAAGGTCGATTCCTTCGTGGATCATAGTGGGACTCTCAATGAAAGCACCAATGTCGGTGTCAAAACTGGCGGATCTCGGGTAGGGGGCCCCGAACTGTGAGACTAGAACCGATGGTAACAGGAGACAAAGAAGACACGGTTTTACCCAGGTTCGGACCCTCCTATGGAGGTAATACCCTACGTTCTGCTCGATTATATTGATGATATGGGGGGGTTATAGAGTTGATCCACCTCGAGATCGAATAGCTAACCCTAGATGAGTTGTTCTATATCTACAACCTAAAACCCTTTAGCTTATATAGACGCTGAGGGTGCCCAGGGTTTACACATGGTCGGTTACATGCCGAAGAGATAAACATGCCTATCTATGACTAACAACAGGAGGGCACGCCGCGGGTCCTTGAAGCTTCCATCCTGCTGACGGCGACCTTGATCATCCAATGCTCGACTCATGGCCCATACAGTCCGGCCCATAAGAAACAGGTCACCTAGCCGAGGACCCCTTAATCCAGGGCTCCCTCAGGGGGGGCAGTCACCGATGAAGGTGCTAACCCTATCTTGCCAGTTCTTCCGCTCCGCTTGTCAAGTGAGAGCATGGACCTCGATCACTAGGGCCGTAATCATGCCCCGATCATGAGGGTCACCGTCATCTCCCCACATGGAAGATGGAAATTGTGCGTCTCTAGCCGCCACCGGTCGATCAAAGTTGTGACAGCTGAGTGGACGAGCGTCGGCGGCTTACGCTTGAACTGCAGAACAAAACCCAACGATCTGGCTCTCCTATAGTACGGCGCGTAGCGCTCGTTGTATTGCATATTAACGGTCGTCCGGTGACCCCTCATCCACAGTGGTGGGAACATCTATCAAAATGAAGACCCAAATAATTAGTAGCTTATTTTCATCAATTCGAAAGATTTGGTTCGAGCATGGTAATTACCACTCCATTCTCAACGAAACAGGCATGATGGCGCTTGTCAAACCCAGGGTCAAGCATGGTATACTTAGTGCTGATGTTGTCCAGAAGAGGTGGACTCCTAAAGAAAATTGCATAAACATAAGCATTATAAGCATAATCATAAAAACATATAACATCCACATGATTAATTCATTCATATAAATTTCTCCAACAACATCCACTATACATGCATCACATCATATCAACATGCATCATAGAAAAATAAACATACGAGTTAATCCTCCAACATGCATCATACCATCCTTTTTTCAAAAACAAAAAACATGAACTAGGGTTCCTCTTAAGCATATTTCCTCAAACAACATCCACTATACATCATGCATCACATCATATCAACATGCATCAGATCAAAACAAACATACGAGTTAACTTCTCCAACATGCATCATACCATCATTTAAAAAAATGAACTAGGGTTCATATTCACACTACCATTCCAACTAGTGATTAGAGTTCATATCCAACCCCATAGAACATCAGGAATCAACCTAAAACAATCCTAGGGTACAAAAAAATCTTGTTCAAAAATAGGGGCGATTTGAAGCAAATAATGTGACGAATCGGAAGCTATTTGACTAAAACTAATTGGAGGGATCAGAGGAGCTTACTTTTCTCGTTTCGGGGCCATCTCAATCCACAAAAACAATGAAGAAACGAAGAAGATCCGGAGGGAGGGAGGAGATCAGAGAGGGAATGAGAGGAAGAACTCCTCTGTTCCTGGCGGCTAGGAGGAAGAGATGGGGTGGGGGTGCGGGCGACCCGACTGCTTATAACTGCTCACACCATATCGCCAAGGACCCTGGTGGTAGGGTTACACAGGTTACCGTCAAGGCTAGCAACGGTAGGGGGGCAAAGGGGATGACGCTCGTCTACCTCTGCTGGTGTGGATTAGTCGCCTACCGTCAGAGACGTTGGCGGTAGGTTGTGTAATCCACCGTTGAACCCCCTGACGATAGGAAAAGGGGTCAAATATCAAAAAAAATCAAAAGGGGTCAGGTTAAAGTTGACCAAAAGGGTCAAAACACGAAATTTAGCTCCTGCTGGTTGCTCGCATCCGCTACGTCCGCTGGCTGGCGCACAAGTCAGCCTCAACCTCCCCGCTACCTCGCTCGGCGCGCACACTCGCTTGTCCCGCGCTCGCGCGGCCGTAGCCCGTTCGCCCCGCGCTCACGCCATCATAGCAGCCGGCACGAGCTCGTCGCCCAGCCCGTCCACGCGCGCCGCTGAGGAGGTCAGTAGTGATGCAAACAACGGCGATCGGAGGAGCGTCGGGGCGTTGGAATTCCTTCTCGGCGCGCCGGGGCGTCGGCCGACGCACCTAGCTGCAATGAGCTCATCCGCGTCGGGGTTGCGGGCTCCCTCCAGCGGCTGGACAGGCGAGCGCAGTGACAGGTCACACGCGGCGGCAGGACAGGCGGCAGGGCGCAGGCGGCTGGCGTGGCAGCGTGGCGAGCACGGGCGGTGGGCGGCTGGCGCGACGAGCGCGGGCAATGGACGCGGGCGGCGGGTGGGGGCGGCAGCACGCAGGCGGTGAGCGGGCACGGGCGGCAGGGCATAGGAGGCGACCGCAGGCGCGGCTCCGGGAGCCCGAGCAGCTGCAGCACCGGCGCGCGGGCCGCACGGCAAGACATGATGCGGACGCGGGCGCGGCTCCGGGCGGTATGGCGAGCGCGGGGCTACAACGAGCTCGGGCTGGGCTAGGCGGCGCTCCGGGTGGCACGGAGAGCGCGGGCTGGATGTGTGGCTCAATTGTTTTTGGGTCAGGGCAACTTCTAGGCGTTGGGTGCTCCGGAGACTGTCTGCCCCCCGGACGCCGTCCAAATCGTGACCCAAACGGACAAATGTCTACGTCCATTTGCAGCTTGACGTTGGAGTTGGCCTTATAGATAACCTTGTCTTGTAAGTGATTATAAGTAATAACTATAAATAACATGATAGCATCATATAAGCAAGAATTGGTTGTACCATTAACCATGCTTTTATTAGTGTTAAAGTTGATGTGCATGCTAAAATTAAGGAGGTGTTTATTTTAGATATTTATGTCTGTTACCAGTTTCCAGTGTAAACGAAAGACGTTACATGTGTTTGGTAAATGCATGTCGCACCCACCTCCCTTAGTAAACCAGTCCAGGTCAGGGGCAAGTTCTTTTCGCTCATGATACTGCCAACCGAGATTCTAGAAAATTCTCCCAGAATATGTTGTCTATTTCTTTTCTGAGATTGCAGTTTGAGATTGTGACCCTGAGTTATGTCCTAAAATGTTGTCTCATGAATTGTTAACACTTTGTTCTTTCGAACATCATCTAGTCGAATATGAGCACCAAAGTGAAATATCATAAAGTGCTAAATATTATAATTAGAATGGTTTTAAAGTTTCGTTCATTACAAAAAGGGTGAACTACAAATAGAACAAATAATCTCAAGATACTAGACTGCAACAATAGCCTCACGTGTTGTGGTCATGATATCATCATCTTTTGATGGTAGAGCGTTGGCACCTTCAAACAACAATGAAGGTTGCACATCCGTCTCATTGTCAAACTTATCAAAATGTTCATCAGTTTAAAATGCTATCACAAATCAGTTGTCAAGACACATGCATGCAATGACATCATTTTTTAGGTCTCCGGTTTGTACCATGGTATGCCTCCGAGAATTCGCCATTTCATCTTGAGAACACTAAATGCTCTTTTGATGACATTTAGCAAAAAAGAATGATGATGGTTAAATATCTCATGAACACCAAATGATGGTCGAATTGTCGAACACCAAATGAAGATTTTGGATTGCACTAGGATTCGGGAGAATCCTCTTAAGAGTTTGGAAGCTAAATCAAGTTCTTTTCGCTCAAGACTTTCTAGACCGAGAGTATCCATAATCTTCTCAAAATAATTGGCCCTAGGTCATGCTTGATGTCGTTCACCTCCCCATCGTAAAGGGTTGTATTGCCCTCTCCTCCTCCCCACGACCCCTCCTCCCCCACGACCCCCTCCTACTCCCCATGATCCCCTCCTAACCATCAAGTGTCGCCACCTCCACGATCCCCTCCTGCTCGTTTAGCAACACCATGATTGACCCCCTCCGCTTCCCCGCGATCCCCTCCTCTGCATCTAGTACTACCACATCCCCACCATGCCAATCGCTAGTCTACTAGGAGCCCATGCTAGCGAGGATGGACCATTGAAGCCGCTGACGAGGAGCACACTTTGGATTTACATGCCATCTCTTCCTTCTCCATCAAGCTCCGCTTGCACATCTTGTGAGGTTAGGGTTATTAATCCATCTTTGTCGTTTGATCTTTTCTTGATTTGGAAAGTTATTGCAGTAAAAAAATGCATTATTGATCTATTATTTGACATTCATTCAGATTTCCCCTCTTGTCCTTCTAATATTCAAACCAACACCCTCTGGACAACTGACAGAGGTGAGGATTTATCTATTCCTGATCTCTTTTATAGTGAATGCAAATAGAGCAATACTAGTTTCACTTATTATATGTCAATCAACAATTAGGGTATCTAACATTAATTTATTCGCTAGGGTTCAGTTTTCTCTTCTTTAGATGGTGGTACTTTACTAGTAGAAAGTTTCTTTATTTTTATTCTTGTCAGCAAGTTGCAGTTTTGTTGACTGGAATATTTGTTAACAATTTAATACATGATTCTAGTAAATATCGGTAGATAAAGCATCAGTACTTGAAGACATGGGTGATTCTAGGCAAGAATGTAGCTAGTTAAAATATAAGGTGGTTCTACATATATGTTATATAGATTAATAGAATCCTCTCACTAAAGAACTCTATGGTGATTGTCATTTTTTAGGACCTTGTTATTTGCAATCTACCAGACAAGGGAGCGATAGATCTTCCCTTTCCAACCAACCCTCATCCTTTGTCATGGACCAGACAAGATAGAGGTAAACCCGCCAAAGTTGAGATCATTTAACTCGGTTATCTATTTTCTTAATGGTCAGTTCCTTGTGGGTATTTTTGTCATTGTTTAACTAGTTGAGATTGTTTTCTCTTCAACCACTGGTTGATACATATTACAATGGTGTTGTTCTCATCTTGCATGTTAAGCTTAATTGTTCATTTGCAGTCTAAACTAGTATGTACCATTACATGTTTTGTCCATGTTTGGAAAGAAAAGCATAAAACCTTAATTATGTGTCTTTTACTTGTGCTTATACCTCATATTGTACTTTTAAGCTATGGCTCGTCTTCCCTTAAGCAGAGATGTGGAAGGAGAAGTGTAGCATATTTTAATCTCACGACTACCATTACGCTTGTATACTATTATGTATGGGTCATGTTTGCATTAGCTTATACGAGAAAATATTTGCAAATAGAAATGATAATTAAAACTAGAGAGTTACGAGAAAACCACATGTATAACCTAATTTGTGAGAGCAACATTGTGTGTATAAGTCAACTTTGTATGGATAGAAGAACGTTTCATATATTATGTGAGATGGTGAGAGATGCTAGTGGCCTAAAGGGTACAAGGAACACACCAATGTTGGAAATATGCCCTAGAGGCAATAATAAATTGGTTATTATCATATTATCCTTGTTCATGATAATCGTTTATTATCCATGCTATAATTGTATTGATCGGAAACTTAGATACGTGTGTGGATACATAGACAACACCATGCCCTTAGTATGCCTCTAATAGACTACCTCGTTGATCAAAGATGGTTGTGGTTTCATAGTCATGGACATGAGATGTCATTTGATAACGGGATCACATCATTAGGAGAATGATGTGATGGACAAGACCCAAACTACAAACGTAGCATATGATCGTGTTAGTTTATTGCTACTGTTTTCTGCATGTCAAGTATCTATTCCTATGACCATGAGATCATGCAACTCACTGACACCGTAGGAGTACCTTGTGTGTATCAAATGTCGCAACATAACTGGGTGACTATAAAGGTGCTCTACAGGTATCTCTGAGGGTGTCTGTTGGGTTGGCGTGCATCAAGACTGGGATTTGTAACTCCGTGTGATGGAGAGGTATCTCACGGCCCACTTGGTAATACAACATCACAACAAGCCTTGCAAGCAATGTGACTAAGTGTTAGCCATGGGATCTTGTATTACGGAACGAGTAAAGAGACTTGCTGGTAACGAGATTGAACTAGGTATAGAGATACCGACGATCGAATCTCGAGCAAGTAACATACCGAAGAACAAAGGGAACATCATACGGGATTATCTGAATCCTTAACATAGAGGTTCAACCGATAAAGATCTTTGTAGAATATGTAGGAGTCAATATGGGCATCCAGGACCCGCTATTGGTTATTGACCGTAGAGGTGTCTCGGTCATGTCTACATAGTTCTCGAACCCGTAGGGTCTGCACACTTAAGGTTCGGTGACGTTTCGGTAGTATTGAGTTATGTATGTTGGTGACCGAAGGTTGTTCAGAGTCCCGGATGAGATCCCGTACATCACGAGGAGCTTTAGAATGGTCCATAGGTAAATATTGATATATAGGAAAGAGGTATTTGGGTTCCGGAAAAGTATCGGGCACTACCGGTAGTGTACCGAGAGTGACGAATGGGTACCGGGGGTCCACCGTGAGGGGCCCACTCACCCTGGGGGGGCACATGGGCCCAAGAGGAGGCACACCAACCCCTAGTGGGCTGGGAATCCAGCCCCATAAGGCCCATGCGCCCAAAGAGGAGGAAAAGGTGGAGGTGGGAGGAGTCCATATTGGACTAGGACTCCTCCCGGCGGCCCACCTCTTGTAGGAGGTGGACTCCACCACCCTAGCCGGCGGCCAAGTCCTAGGGGAAACCCTAGGGCGCCTCCTCCCAACCCTTCCTCCTATATATACTAGAGGTTTGAGGGCAGCCTAACACACGAAAAGCCACGTGATGCCCTATTCCCTCTAGATATGTTTCTCCTCTAGATTAGTTCTGCGGTGCTTAGGCGAAGCCCTGCAAGATTAGTTCACCACCACCGCCACCACGTCGTTGTGCTGCCGGAGAACTCATCTACCTCTCCACCCTAGCTTGCTGGATCAAGGAGGTGGAGATCGTCATCGAGTTGTACGTGTGCTGAACGCGGAGGTGTCGTCTGTTCGGCACTAGATCGGAAAGACCACGATGGGATCGCGGGACGGCTCATGATGAGATTGAGGGACGGATCGTGATTGGATCGTGAAGACGTTCTACTACATCAACCGCGTTTCTTAACGCTTCCGCTTAGCGATCTACAAGGGTATGTAGATCTAATCTCTCCTCTCATAGATGCTCATCTCCTAGATTGATCTTGGTGAAGCGTAGGAAATTTTTTGTTTCCCATGCAACGTTCCCCAAGAGCGGCATCATGAGCTAGGACTATGCGTAGATGAGATCTTGAGTTGAACACAAAGAGTTTGTGGGCGTTGATATTTAGATTGCTTCCTTCCTTAGTCTTTTTTTCGTTCAGCGGTATTGTGGGATGAAGCGACTCGGACCGACTTTACTTGTACGCTTACGAGAGACCGTGTTCCATCGACTGACATGCGACTTCGTCGCATAAAGATGGCTGGCGGGTGTCTGTCTCTCCCACTTTAGTTGGATCGGATTTTATTAAGGCGGTCCTTGTATAAGGTTGAAAAGCAATCTTCATATCACCGTTGTGGTTTTGCGTAGGTAAGAATCGTTCTTGCTAGATACCCATAGCAGCCACGTAAAACATGCAACAACAATTAGGGGACATCTAACTTGTTTTTGTAGGGTATGTTGCGATGTGATATGGCCAGTTACATGATGTGATATATGTGATGTAAGAGATGATGATGTTTTTGTATAGAATATCACGACTTGCATGTCAATGAGTACGGCAATCGGCAGGAGCCATAGGGTTATCTTTAATTATTTTATGACCTGCATGTCAATCATTAAGCGCTATGTAATGCTTTACTTTATCGCTAAGCGATAGCAATAGTAGTAGAAGCATGGTGGGCGCGACAACCCCGATGGCGACACGTTGATGGAGGTCAAGATGATGGAGATCATGGTGTCATGCCGGTGACAATGGAGATCATGTCGGTGCTTTAAGGATGGAGATAAAAAGCACAAGTTCATGGCCATATCATGTCACTTATGATTTGCATGTGATGTTAATCCTTTTATGCACCTTATTTTGCTTATGACGACGGTAGCATTATAAGGTGATCCCTCACTAAAATTTCAAGATCGATTGTGTTCTCCCTGAGTGTGCATCGTTGCGAAAGTTCATCATATCAAGACACCACGTGATGATCGGGTGTGATAGAATCTACGCTCACATACAACGGGTGCAAGCCAGTGTTGCACATGCAGAACACTCGGGTTAAACTTGATGAGCCTAGCATGTACGACATGGCCTCGGAACACAACAGACCGAAAGGTCGAACATGATTCATATAGTAGATATGATTAACATGATGATGTTCACCATTGAAACCACCTCAACTCATGTGATGACCGGACTTGAGTTGGTGAATTTGGATCATGTATCACTCGAATGACCGGAGGGATGTCAATTTGAGTGGGAGTTCTTAAGTAATATGATTAATTGAACTCATTATCATGAACATAGTCAGTAGTGTCTTTGCAAATTTTGTTGTAGATTACTAGCTCATGTTGTAGCTCCCTTGAATTTTTATATGTTCCTAGGGAAATAGAGTTGAAAAATGATGGTAGCAATATTGCGGACTGGGTCCGTGATCTGAGGATTGTCCTCATTGCTGCATGGAACGCTTATGTCCTTAATGCACCGCTCGGTGTGCCACCCCCCTCTAGCGTCGTCTGTAGATGTTGTGAACATCTGACAGGCATGTTCCGATTACTACTTGATAGTTCAGTGCGTCATGCATTACGACTTAGAATTGAGGCTCCAAAATATTTTTGAACGTCATAGAACATATGATATGTTCTAAGAGCTGAAATTAGGATCTCAGGCTCATGCCCGTGTTGTGAGATATGAGATCTCCAACAAGATTCTTTGCCTACAAGATGAAGGAGAATAACTCAATCGTTGAGCATGTGCTCAGATTGTCAGGGTGCTACAATCGCTTGAATCGAGTGGGAGTTGATCTTCCGGATAAGATAGTGATTGGTATAGTTCTCCAAGTCACTGTCACTAAGCTACTAGAGCTTTGTGATGAACTATAAGCTATTCGCGATGTTTGACACCGCGAAGGTAGGAATCAAGAAGGAGCATCAAGTGTTGATGGTTAGTAAAACTACTAGTTTCGAGAAGGGCAAGGGAAAGGAGGGAAACTTCATGGATGGCAAGTTAGTTGCTGCTCCAGTGAAGTAACCCAAAGTTGAACCCAAACCCGAGACTAAGTGCTTCTATTATGAGGAGAGCGGACGCTGAAGCGGGTCAACCCTAGATACCTGGTAGTTAAGAAGGCTGGCAACGTCGATAGAAGTATATTTGATATATGTGTTATTGATGTGTACCTAGCTAGTACTCCTAGTAGCACATGGGTATTGGATACCGATTCGATTGCTTAATGTTAGTAACTCAAAATAAAATCTACGGAATAAACGAAGACTAGCTAAGGGTGAGGTGACGATGTGTGTTGGAAATGCTTCCAAGGTTGATGTGATCAACATCGCACGCTCCATCTACCTTTGGGATTAGTGACGAACCTAAATAAATGTTATTTGGTGTTTGCATTGAGCATGAACATGATTAGATCGTGTTTATTGCAATACGGTTATTCATTTTAAGTGAGAGAATAATGGTTATTCTGCTTACATGAATAATACCTTCAATGGTCATGCACCCAATGATTGGTTTGTTGAATCTTGATCGTAGTAGTACACATGTTCATAACATAGATGCCAAAAGATACAAAGTTAATAATGATAGTACCACATACCTGTGGCACTGCCACTAAATGTCATATTGGTATAGATCGCATGAAGAAACTCCATGCTAATGGATATTTGGACTCATTCGGTTTCGAAACGGTTGAGACATGCGGACCATGCCTCTTGGGCAAGATGACTAAAGACCCTATTTTTCAGTATGATGGAGCGGGCTAGTAACTTATTGGAAATAATACATGTTGATGTATGCAATCCAATGAGTGTTGTAGCGTGCGGTGGATATCGTTATTTTTTTGCCTTCACTGGTGATTTGATTAGATATAGTGTATATTTAATTAATGAAACACAAGTCTGAATCATTTGAAAGGTTCGAGCAGAATCAGAGTGAAGTTTGAGATCATCGTGACGAAAAGATAAAATGTCTACGATATGATCGTGGAGGTGAATATCTGAGTGACAAGTTTGGTATACAACTTAAGACAATGTGAAAGTTGTTTCACAACTCACGCCACCCGGAACACCATAGTGTGATGGTGTGTCCGTACGTCGTAGTCGTGCTCTATTGGATATGGTGCAAATTATGATGTATCTTATCGTTTTGCCATTATCATTTTGGGTTATGCATTAGAGACAACCACATTCACTTTAAATAGGGCACCATCTAAATCCTTTGAGATGACACCATATGGTTTGGTAGAAACCTAAGCTGTCATTTCTTAGAGTTTAGGAATGCGACACTTATGTCTGATAAGCTCGAACCCAAAGAGGAAAAATGCATCTTCATAAGATACACTAAGAACAGTTGGGTATACCTTCTATCTCAGATCCGAGTACAAAGTGTTTTTTGCTAAAACTGGGTCCTTTCTCGAGAAAAAGTTTTTCTCGAAAGAATTGAGTGGGAGGAAGATAGAACTTGATGAGGTTGTTGAACCTTTGTTTCAACCAGAGAGTAGCGCAGCGCAGAAAGATGTTTCTGTGGAACCTACGTCAGTTGAAGAGGAAGTAAATGATGATGATCATGAAGATTCGGATCAAGTTACTATCGAACCTCGTAGGTCGACAAGGATGTGTACTGCTCCTGAGTGGTACGACAACCCTGTCTTGGAGGTCGTGTTGTTGGACAACGATGAACCTATGAGCTATGGAGAAGCGATGATGGGCCCGAATTCCGACAAATGGTTAGAGGCCATGAAATCCGAGAAAGGATCCATGTATGAAAACCAAGTATAGACTTTGGTAGACTTGCTCGTTGGACGGTAGGTCGTCGAGTACAAATGGACCTTTAAGATGAAGACAGACGTTGATGGTAATTGTCACCATTTATAAAGCTTGACTTGTCGCAAAGAAGTTTCCGACAAGTTCAAGGAGTTGACTATGATGAGACTTTCTCACTCGTAGCGATGCTAAAGTCTGTTGGAATTATGTTAGTAGTTGCTGCATTTTTCAATTATGAAATCTGGCAGATGGATGTCAAAACATCGTTTCCTTAACGGTTTACTTGAGGAAAGGTTGTATGTGATATAACCAGAAGGTTTTGTCAGTCTTAAGGATGCTAAAAGGTGTGCGAGCTCCAGCAATCCTTCTATGGGATGGAGAAAGCATCTTGGAGTTGGAATATATGCTTTGATGAGGTGATCAAAGTTTTTGAGTCTATACAAAGCTTATGAGAAACTTGTATTTATAATAAAGTGAGTGGGAGCACTATAGAATTTTTGATAAGCATATGTGGTTGACATATTATTGATCGAAAATGATATAGAATTTTTGGAAAGCATAAACGGTTGTTTGAAAAGAGTTTTTCAAAGGAAGACCTGGATAAAGCTACCTAATTGTTGAGCATCAAGATCTATAGAGATAGATCAAGATGCTTGATGAGACTTTCAGTGAGTAACATACCTTGACAAGATTTTGAAAGAGTTCAAAATGGATCAGTCAAAGAAAGAGTTCTTTCCTGATTTGTAAGGTGTGAAGTTGAATGAGACTCAAAGCTCGACCACGGAAGAAGAAAGAGAAAGGACAAAGGTCGTCCCCTATACTTTAGCCATAGGCTCTATATAGTATGCCATGCTGTGTACCGCACCTGGTGTGTGCCTTGCCATGAGTCTGTCAAGGGGTACAAGAGTGATCCAGGAGTGGATCACTGGACAGCGGTCAAAATTATCCTTAGTAACCAGAGGACTAAGGAAATGTTTCTCGATTATGGAGGTGATAAAGAGTTCATCGTAAAGAGTTACGTCGATGCAATCTTTAACACCAATCCGGATGACTCTTAGTAGCAATCCGGATACGTATAGTGGAGCAGCCATTTGGAATAGCTCCAAGTGGAGTGTGGTAGCAGTGGCTACAGTAAGACATAGAGATTTGCAAAGAACACACGGATCTGAATGTTGCAGACCCGTTGACTAAAAGACCTCTCTCACATGCAAAGCATGATCAAGCCCCAGAACTCATTGGGTGTTAGATTCATAACAATGTGAATCACATGGTGATGTGAACTAGATTATTGACTCTAGTGCAAGTGGGAGACTGTTGGAAATATGCCCTAGAGGCAATAATAAATTGGTTATTATCATATTTCCTTGTTCATGATAATTGTTTATTATCCATGCTATAATTGTATTGATCGAAAACTCAGATACGTGTGTGGATACATAGACAACACCATGTCCCTAGTATGCCTCTAATAGACTAGCTCGTTGATCAAAGATGGTTGTGGTTTCGTAGTCATGGACATGAGATGTCATTTGATAACGGGATCACATCATTAGGAGAATGATGTGATGGACAAGACCCAAACTACAAACGTAGCATATGATCGTGTCAATTTATTGCTATTGTTCTCTGCATGTCAACTATCTATTCCTATGACCATGAGATCATGCAACTCACTGACACCGGAGGAGTACCTTGTGTGTATAATATGTCGCAACGTAACTGGGTGACTATAAAGGTGCTATACAGGTATCTCCAAGGGTGTCTGTTAGGTTGGCGTGAATCAAGACTGGGATTTGTTACTCCGTGTGACGGAGAGGTATCTTAGGGCCCACTCGGTAATACAACATCACAACAAGCCTTGCAAGCAATGTGACTAAGTGTTAGCCATAGGATCTTGTATTACGGAACGAGTAAAGAGACTTGCCGGTAACGAGATTCAACTATGTATAGAGATACCGACGATCGAATCTCGGGAAAGTAACATACCGAAGAACAAAGGGAACATCATATGAGATTATCTGAATCCTTGACATAGAGGTTCAACCTATGAAGATCTTTGCAGAATATGTAGGAGCCAATATGGGCATCCAGGTCCCGCTATTGGTTATTGATCGTAGAGGTGTCTCGGTCATGTCTACATAGTTCTCGAACCCGCGGGGTCTGCAAACTTAAGGTTCGGTGACATTTTAGTAGTATTGAGTTATGTATGTTGGTGACTGAAGGTTGTTCGGAGTCCCGGATGAGATCCCGGAAGTCACGAGGATCTTCGGAATGGTCCGAAGGTAAAGATTGATATACATGAAAGAGGTATTTGGGTTCCGGAAAAGTTTCGGGCACTACCGGGAGTGACGAATGGGTTCCGGGGGTCCATCGGGAGGGGCCCACTCACCCCGGGGGGAACATGGGCCCAAGAGGTGGTGCACCAACCCCTAGTGGGCTGGGCAGCCAGCCCCATAAGGCCCATGCGCCCAAAGAGGAGGAAAAGGTGGAGGTGGGAGGAGTCCTTGTTGGACTAGGACTCCTCCCGGCGGCCCACCTCTTGTAGGAGGTGGACTCCACCACCCTGGCCGACGGCCAAGTCCTAGGGGAAACCCTAGGGAGCCTACTCCCACCCCTTCCTCCTATATATACTAGAGGTTTGAGGGCATCCCAACACACGAAAAGCCACGTGCTGCCCTATTCCCTCTAGATCTGTTTCTCCTCTAGATTAATTCTGTGGTGCTTAGGCGAAGCCCTGCGGGATTAGTTCACCACCACCTCCACCACGTTGTTGTGCTGCCGGAGAACTCATCTACCTCTCCACCCTCGCTTGCTAGATCAAGGAGGTGGAGATCGTCATCGAGCTATACGTGTGCTGAACGCGGAGGTGCCGTCCGTTCGGCACTAGATCGGAAGGACCAAGATGGGATCGCGGGACGGCTCGTGATGAGATTGCGATTCGGATCGTGATTGGATCGTGAAGACGTTCGACTACATCAACCGTGTTTCTTAACGCTTCCGCTTAGCGATCTACAAGGGTATGTAGATCCAATCTCTCCTCTCATAGATGCTTATCTCCTAGATTGATCTTGGTGAAGCGTAGGAAAATTTTTGTTTCCCATGCAACGTTCCCCAACAACCACTTGAAGAGATAGTGGCATCAATCCTCTATGTATTATGCCACCATTTCAACCTCGAATCAGTGGAGAAATGAGCTATTTGTACTTGTTCATTTTATTCTATTGGGTTTGTTTTTTGTTTAAATAAGCTACAATTGCATCTCATTTGCATGTTCCCTTTCATATATGTTTGTTCCAGCTCATTTGTATTCTTTCTTTACATGTGGACCGTGTGGATAGCTCAAGCACATATTGCGGAAGAGGCAAGAACAAAGGAAAGTAGACTTCGGATGATCACAATGAGCTTGTTAAGCCTTTTATGAGTTTTCTTTGTATCCGCAATGGAATGCGGGTGATACTTTCAAGAGTGAATACTTGAAGATATTGGAGAAGCATCTTGCTAAAAAGTTCTTAGGTTGTGGTATCCTTGCAGTTCTGCACATCTAGTCAAGAGTGAGGAACTTTAGGGGAAAACGATGCTCTTGAAGGAATGCTATCTAAAAGTGGTTTTGCATGGGATGGAAACTGGAAAATGATTCAATGCGAGAAGGCATGGTATGAAGCACATTGTAAGGTAGATTGAACCACTAAAATGTACTCCCTCCGTCCGAAAATACTTGTACTAAAAATGAATAAAATGGATGTATCTATAACTAAAATAAGCCTAGATACATCCACTTCTAGGACAAGTATTTTCGGACGGAGGGAGTACTCCTTAGTAATGGGTTGTGCTGAATTGCTTGGTATTGTGCCTTGTTTTTGTTGATGTTGTTGTGGTGGTGGTGCTGGTGTATCTTGAGTCATTTTTATATTTGGATCATCCCTTGCTGCATTGTTATTGTTATATTTCTGACATGGTCACGAAAAAACTAGTCCTATTTTTCACAATTGCATTAGTAGTTTTTTAGTGTTCTTTGTTGTTTTCTAGGCTAGCAAGGCAATTGTCACAATTGGATCGAATATGTGCATGCATCTAGGGGCAGCCTGGTCCATTCAGATGCATGTAAATGGAAAAACAAAAGGAAAACAACAATAAAACAGGGGAAATGGCATGTTAATCAAGGTGTCATAAGTTGGGTGGCATTTTTGCGGAGCGCGTCTTAAATGTGGCATTTTTGCAAAGCGCGTCTTAAATGTGGCATTTTTGCGAAGCCCCATGTTCAAAGTGGCAAATATCTGATTTTCCCGTGGGGCGAAAACCTAGAGTCTAACCTTTGGTGGTTGGATCCGATGACGGCGGAGCTTGAGCATCATTCTCTTCATGAAAGCGTCGTTGTTGAAGAACCGTTCTTGGTGTCCTCATGGTGATAAAAGATGATTGGTGCAGATATGATCATTGCCATAATTTGTCAATCATTGTTTTGATTACTTCAGGAATTTCCTTTCCTTTTTTCCTTGCTTAGGCATAACTTCGACCTTTCATGACTTTGTTATTTGACAACTTGTTTATACGTGTGTTGGTGTTGGTTATATGCATCCTATCTGATGTGTGCTCATTATGCTTGTATCCCTTGATGCTTCATTTTGGGTCAAGAAACTTCATCATTTACCGAAAGAAAAGCCAAACCAACAATGGAGCCGTTCAGTCCAAACGCTATTCTTTCTTAACATCAGTACTCCCGCCGATCCATATTACTTGTCGCTGAAATGAATGTACCTAGACACATTCCAATGGTAGATACATCCATTTGAGCCACATGTAATATGGGTCGAAGGGAGTAGATATAATTTACAACCAATGAACAGAAGTACTCTTTTTTACAGCGAATAAAAGTACTATGTAAGCATGAGAGGCCACCAAATCTGTGTACAATTGAAATGTAATAGGAGTAATAATATGCAAAAGAAGCATATTCTCATGCAATCATGTGGTTCCTACATCGAAATCGAATAGCTAGTAAGCTAAAAGGATAGACGGCCCGAGTGTTTCTGCGGCAAGATATAGCAAAGATAGCAGAACATCATCATCATTGTCATCATCATCATCATCATCATCATCATCATCATCATCGTTGTTCGTCGTCATCATCATCATCATCAACAGCAGATTGGAGACTGTAACAGGTTATGTTCTGGCGTTGTTTAGTATATTGGGGGTCTTACAACACCTTCCTGATTGTTTTGAACCATAGCAACGATCCAAAAGCAATGTGTGGCCACATTCCCAAAATATACCCGGTAAAAAGGTGCAATTTATACATGACGGCAATCTGAAATGATTAGCTACCAAAGATAAGAAACTGTAAGAACACAAGCTTTGCGCATTGTAGATCAGGAAACTTGCCTATGAATGGCCTTAAGGACAAAATGTTTCTCATAGCTTCAGTAAGAAGCAAGCTTTGTACATCAACATCAGGAAACTGACCTGCGGAAGGACTGAATAACAATGTGGCTGTTATGTTCGCATTGTTCCCGGCGATCTTCCGTGGTTGATAAAGCCATATGATAAAAAGGAAATAGCCTGTACTCCAGAGTATCAGGGAAAAAATACATACCTTATTAGGGATCAGAGGAATCATGGAAATACTTCCATTGCTCGTATAGAAAGAGAAGTGTCACTGCCAAATACTCCCTCCATTTCTGAATATAAGCCTTTTTTAGATATTTCAATACAGACTACATACAGATGTATATAGACATATTTTAGAGTGTAGATTCACTCATTTTGCTCCATATGTAGTCCGTATTGGAATCTCTAAAAAAGTTTAATTTAGGAACGGAGGGAGTAGTTGTCTAATAAACGATGATCATCCACCTGAACAGTACACATAAAGTAACAATTTGGTGGCAGACATGCTAGGTTTGACATAAATATATGGAAAACACAACACTGAGCACTAGTCGGTTGATAAGGTGCAGCATCAACCTGTCAACCCACCAAGGCTTGAACCTGGGGTGGCGCACTACCTCTAATTAAAAGAAATGCACAAAGAGTAACATTGCCTGTGTTGTACAGGTAATACTTACTTCATACATGATTCTAGTCCTAAAATTTGACAGCACTATTGGTATTTTGATATAAACACAAAACAATTGTTTATTTAATTACATTCTTAATTTTTTCCTAGTTTGAACTCTTGGAAGAATTTTGAGGATAGACTCAAAGCCTAGCTGCTTCATACTGAAGTCAATTTCATCACAAAAACAGTCTTTATTCAAACGAGTAAATATGGTAAATGCTAAAGTGTATTCTGTGTATATTCTCGTAATTAAAGGAGGTCGGCTCCTACCATGTTCTTAGAAAGCAAGAATCCGAATTGTGAGAAATCAGTAGTTCACCTACTATCCTAATTCGTACAGTTCTTCCTTGTTTGGTTTACAACTCTACTAGCTCATTGTATGGTCAAATATGAAGATCAGTTCAAAAAAGGTGAAAAACAAAGCTCACTACAGCAAATGAAAATAGTACAACTATTGACCTCTAGTTTGGCAAACTAGTAACCTGACAAACCACTATCAAATCTAATCATTGATCAAAGGCCTTTTAACTTCATGTATGTCATAACATTTGCATTGTCCATGCATCAAAGATAAATACTATAATAAACAATAAGAATCAACAAAGTGGGAGGTATGTGTTTATCTTCATCACAGAGCTAACAGTTGAATCATCAATGTCTACAAAATAAAAGTATCCATAAAGTACAAAACTCTTGGAGGATGTTTCCAAACACATATGTTACATTCATACAAGGAATTTGATGCAAGGAGATAAATCAGCACAAGCAAGACATTGCAGATAAGAATAAAGACTTACTGTGGATCTCTTCTAAAATGGATAAAAAGATTTTCAATGTATTACAGCACAGGACAAGCTTAAACAATACCTTATTAAACTAGTTAAACCACTACTTTAACTTGTACTTCTTGTTCTATCACGCCAACAGAGAAGCTGAGTAAAACAGGTCATGGTGAAATTTGGCTTGCATCAGTCAAAGCCTGACATATGAATTTTACTTTTCAGTCTCGTGTTCCACTTGACACTCCTTTTCTTCTGATATTGTTTCTTCCTCATCAGTTTCAGCTCTTAATTCACCGTCTTTTGTACTATCTGGTATCCTCAAACCCTTTCGGGGATAGTACTTCTTCCGCCCGAGCGCAACAAGCTTGGCAGCCTCCTCCACCCTCGATGCATCTACCAATGCATTCACTACATCCTGCAGAACACCACACTCCACTCTACAGCTCCTTTTACTACTTAACATTTCATAACAGTACCTCAGTGCACAATCCAGTTCTCCAGCCTGCAGAAAGTGTGGCACAAGAGTCTCATATGTTCCCTTATTTGCGGCACACTGATTTTTTACCAAATCATCATACAGCTTCTTGGCCTCATGTAACCTCCCTACTTTCAAATATCCTCGAATCAACTCATTGTAGGATACTGTATCGGGTTTTGGCCCGTCCTTCTCCAATCTCTCAAGCACAGCAGCTGCATCATCAATCCTCCCTTCTGCAACCAAACCCCGCAGCTTGGCATTGTAGCACTTTGCATCTGGCTCCAAATTCCTCTCCTTCATCATCTCCCATACTGTCTCTGCTTCATCCGTGGCGCCATTGTTGCAAAACCCATTCAGCAGAGTGTTGAAAGTAATAATGTCAGGCGTAACACCTTGCTTCTCCATGAGAAGGACAGTGTCAACAGCAGCTGAGATGTCAGACTTCTGGCACAATGCACGGATGAGTATGTTGTAAGAGTATATGCTGGGGACAATCGAGCGGTGGGTGGCTGGGATCTCCTGGAATGCAGCAGTGAGCCTGTCAAAATCTCCAGCTTCGGCGTACGCTGCAAGGAGGGCGTTGAATGTCATGGTCGATTTATGGTGCGCAGGAAGTTCATGGAAGGTTGCGGCAGCGTGGGATGGCATGGAGGCACGGCCGTAAAGGCGGATGAGGCGCGTGGCGAATCCCTCGGATGAGGTCTCGAGGAAGGGCTTCTGCGCCTCGATGATGGCCTCGATGCCGTCTTGGCGGCCGAAGGAGGTGAGGCGGCTCACTGCTACCTCGTACACCCGGTGACGCTCGCGGAAGCGCGACGACACGGTTGACGCTTGGACGAACTCGGAGACCAGCTTATCAGGGTCGCGCTGCCGGATGAGGGCTGTGAGGATATCGTCAAGGGGCTTCGGGAGCTTGTGGTCCGCGTCGAGATCAGCTTTGGCGGCGGGCTGTGCGCCGAGGGGCTTCGGGACCTTCTCGCCCGCGATGGAGTCAGCATCGGCGGCGGGCGATTTCGTCGTCGGCGTCGGCGCGCGCTTGGTCTTGGGATTGCGCCTGGGTGGTTTTACGACTGGCGAGGAGGAGGAGAAGATGCGGGAGAGGCTGCTCGCCCGGGTGGACGCGGCGGCGGCGGCGGCGGCGGAGGCCATGGGAAGGCGGCGGATGGGGGCGGCTTGGGGCGAGAAGGGCGGAATGGGCGAAGGAGGGTTTTCCCGGCTCATTTTGATGCACTGCTTCTTAATTAGGCTGTCAAAATGTTAGCCTATCTGACCGTCTCCCAATTCCCAACCCATCCCAGCCCAGCCCACAAAGAAAGCGTCGGATGCAAAGTCCGGTCCTTTGCCCTCGGTGCCACTACTTCACCGAAACACTAGTTAAAGTGTACTGTTTGCAAAGGTCGCTCTCATTTTAATGTTGACAATTGGCAACCTAATTTTTTTATCGCAGATTCATTTTTCAAAACGTATAATTTCTTGAACCATGCGTTCAAATCCCGAATAATTTTATCGTTGGATTCTACGTATCGAGATCTTTGATAATAGATCCCATGCTACTAGGTTTCGACAAACTATTTTTTTAGCAAAAGACCTAAATAAAAACAATAGAAAAACCCGTAGCAGGAAACACGTTTTCTCTCGCTTTTCACACTCTCTAAGAGGCATTGTTATGTTTCCTGTGAAAGCAAAATCTATGCCTCCATGAGAACAAATTTGTGTATCTCGTGAAACAAAAGAATTGCATTTTCCCCCTTTTCTGAGAAGCAGAACATGGAAGCAAACCCATGCCTCCACAGGAATCAAACCCGAGCCTTTCGTGAAAGAACGCCTCTCGTGGAAGCAAATCGGTGCCTCCACAAGAAGCAAACATGTGTCTCTCATGGAAGGAAAAATATTTTTCTCTTCTTCTTTATAAGTGGCATAGTAGTGCCTCTCGCAGAAGCAAATCTATGTCTCTCGTGAAAAGAATATATTTTTCAGGTAATTTCTTTTCATTCATTTTCACTATAAAACTTAGAAAAAAATTAAAAGTCGACCCCTCCGCCAAAATAACCACCTAAATCCTGAAAATGCGTACAAAAAGAATAAAAAATAAAAAATCCTGAGAAAGTGTCCAGCATGCAACACATAGTGACGGCTAATGACCACGCCAAGTAGCATGCTGTCAGCCCACCAGAAGTGACCCTTCAGGGTACTTTTTAGTTAGTTGCTCCCTTTCTGATTCACGGACAATTCTATGTCTTGCTGATAATGAGACCTAGCGTGCGCTCGGCGCCTCCCTAAATGGGCCGGTCTAGGCACGCTGAAGGTCACAATCATGTTTTTTAATGTTTTTTCTGTATTTTTACTTTCATTCATAATTTCAAATATTCTAAACCAATATATTAGAAAAACACTTTGCATAAATATATTTGTAAAACAAGTAACCAAGCATTCGAAAAATTTCAAATGTGGATCAAGATTTTTTTTCCTCTTGTATATAAAAAATGAATATAGAAAATATACAATGTGCATGAAAAATGTTGATCATGTATTTATTAAATTTTGTTCAAGAATTTGAACAAATATCTAAAATATGTTAATCAATCATATGAAAAGTGTTAAATGTGTATAAAAAATTTGACCATGTATTACAAAATATTTAACATGCATTTGAAAATGTTAATCAATCATTATAATAATGTTAAATATGTATAGAAAAATATAGACCATGTATTGAAAATTTAAAAAAATTATTGCGTTCAAAAAATGTTGAAATTACAATTGAGAAATATTAATCAAGATTTCAAAAAATATAAATGTGTATAGAACAAATATTGACCATGTATTCTCAAATAGATAATCTTGCATTTAAAAAAAATGTTCATCAAGCATTTAAAAACTATTAAATGTATATAGAATTAATGCAGACCTTGTATCTTGTTTCTAAAAAATGTGAATCAAGCATTCAAAAATGTTAAAAATGTATGAAGGAAAAATATTAACCATGTATAAAAAATGAAAATGTTGTACTTAAAATGTTAATTAGACATTTAAGAAATATGAAAAAAATGTATAGAAAAATTTGACCACTTATGCAAATACCGAGACAGAAACAAAGAAAAAGAAGAAAGTAGATGAAAACCAAAAAATAAACAAAGAAAACGAAAAAAGTGTTAGAAGGAAGAGAGAGGTTTGATGTATTGCTTGAGCCTCGTGGGCATATATATATGAGTACATGATCATCTTAGAGTACAAGTCAAGGCAGGAACAATCCTAATCTATCGATGTTTCCTAAACAATCACGATACTCAACATCCTCCCGTAGTCACAACGGTAGCGACGCAAACGGTGAGACTGGAGAAGAATCCGAAGGTAAGCCGACGGTCATCCCCCCACAGTCGGAATTGTCGATGCATCGCGGAAGGCGTGATTGGAGTAGAAACCGACGAGGTTGCTCAAGTAAGGCGGTAGCCCTTTGTGTCGTTGTCGAAGTAGCAGAGAGCATAAGATGGTGTAGCCGTGGTCGAGGTTGCCGTGCGAAGAACGCCGTGGTCGATGTCGAGTCGGGGTAGCCGGTGTCGAGGAAGTTGCCTTGGAGTCGCGGGCGCAAGGAGGCGCCGAGTTAGTCACGGACGCAGTGATGTCGAAGTAGTGGTGCGCCGGGAAGAAGATGTAGTTGAGGACGCTTCGTGTCGGGATTGCCAAGCCCAGGGACACATCGTGGACGAAGGCATGCATCAGTATTGCCAGCACCGGGCATGCGTAGGCGGATGAAAACAATGTTGACGATGCATCGCTCCAGGCTTGCCAGGCCTGGGAACACATCGGGGACGAAGGCATGCGACGGTGTTGCAAGCACAGGGCATGAATAGACAGGGACCTGCACACAACTTGTATGCCATGTCGAGGAGGCTAGCAAAGAAGGACTCGACGACGGTTGATGCGCAAATCGGCAAGGGGCCGATGTCGCCCGCGGTGGTCGGAGTAGATGAAGTGGTCGGAGTAGACGACGACGATGCTGGTGATGAGCTGGTGCTGGACGAAGAAGAATGAGGTGAACTAGCGACATGGCTCGGTTGAGCGAGCTACAGTAACGCCGAAGAAGAGCAGCGGCGGCGGCTGGTTAGGAATGCGGCAGCGATGCTCGAAGTAGGCGAGAAAGAACCCGACAGGATAACGAAGACCAGCGCGGACTGTGGCGTTCCCACGCTAAACACAACGGCAACAGGCGGGTCGGGGTGACCGCGGTGACCGTGGGCTGCGGTGTTACGGCCCGAAGAGGCGGCACAACAGTGAAGGGCGGGATGGTGCGACCACGGGGACGGCCTCGGGCGGCGGCGGAGACCGCATGTCATGACACTATGGCCCGAAGGAGCGACGTAGCGGCAATGCGCGAGTCGGTGCAGCCGCAAGGAGAACCACGGGGCGGCGGCGCTGCGGCCCGATGGGGCGATGCAGTGGCAGCCCGGCGCTCGATCGGTGAAGAGGTGTGCCTTACTCGAGACAGTCGTCACGGGACCTGCGGAGGCACGCGCAACTGATGGGCCATGTCGGTCGCACGGCGTGGATGAGGCGGATCACGGTGGTGGCCAGGTGATCAATCAGATCGCGCGCGAGGTCAAGAACGTCGCTCGATGGAGGCGGGATGATGGCGAAGTCTGAGATGAAGCAGTCGACGACAGTTGGCGCGACACGACGTGCGTACGAGCTTGACGCAGCCGGAGTCGACAGCCAACCCGACGCAGTCGGAGCCGGCTGTAGGATCGAAAGTAGGTCTAGAGGGGGGTGATTAGACTACTTGGCCAAATAAAAATCTACTTTTTCCCAATTTTAATTCTTGGTAGATCTTAGCATTCATATTATGTCAAGTACACCCTACACATGCATGCCTAAGAGTATAGCAGTGGAAAGTAAAGACATTGCACATGTAAGTAAAGAGAGGGTAAGGAAAGCAAACACAATTGGTGACACGATGATTTTCCCATGGTTCCGATAGGTGGTTCTATCGTACATCCACCTTCATGGAGTCTTCAACCCACGGAGGGTAATGGTCACAAAAGTCCACGGGCTCTACCAACGGAGGGTTCCACGAAGAAGCAACCTTGACTATACCATGATGGCCTACGTCCATAGAGGACTAGCCTTATTCGGGGTAGGTCTTCACGAAGTAGGCGATCTCCTTGCCCTTACAAACTTCTTGGTTCACTCTACAACATGAAGTAGGAGGCTCCCAAGCGACACCTAACCAATCTAGGAGGCACCACCCTCCAAAAGGTAATAGGCTCGGTAATGTCGTTCACCTCCTTGCTCTTGTGCTTCAAGATGATAGACTCCTCAACACATAATCACTCTCTCACAGATATGGCTTGGTAGAAGAGATGTGATTGGTGGAAAGAAACTTGGGGAGGATAGAAATCAAGATCCATATGGTTGGAGTGGAAGATCTTGACCTCAACACAAGGATAGGTGGTTCTCTCTCAGAAAACTGATAGGATAGGTATGGAATGGTTCTGAGTGCTTCTCTTTCGAGTAGGTGGTGGTGAAGGGGTATATATAGGCATCCCCAAAAAATCCAACCGTTACACACAAAATGACCAACTCGGTGACACCGATGTGTTAATCTCGGTGGTACCAAGTGACCAAAAGGTGGCAACTTTTGAATCTCGGTGAGGCCGATATAGGAATCTCGGTTGCACCGATAAGGTGACCAGCGGTCAGAATGCCCATTCTCGGTGACGCCGATTAAACAATCTCGGAGGGACCAAAACTAGGAACTTGTGTAACAGAAAGTTGGCAGCCCAACTCGGTGGCACTGAAAGCAGTGTCGGCTATACCGAAAGGTTAGGGTTTGGCTGAGTCTGTCTAGGGTTTGGAATCAGTAGCACTGGGATGGAAATGTTGGTTGCACCGAATTTGAGTGTTTGGCTTAGGACAGACTTTGGTGGGAGAGTTTGTGGGTGTCTTTGGTGACTATCACTTGTGCACATATGAGCATTTTGTTCACCAACAAAACTTTACCCCCCTTTTAATAGTATTGGCTTTCCTATGGACTCAAGGTTATTTCTCACAAATATAAAATGTAGAGTCCTCTTGCTTGATGCTTTGGCAACCTATTTCCTTGCGTCTTGGGGTGTTCCACAATCTCTTTGCCAACCCATCATTGAACTTTTCCTGAAATATACTTGATGGAAACATTAGTTCAATGACTTATATGTTGTTATGAATTACCAAAACCACGAAGGGAGCAAATGTGCTTTCAGTCTCCCCATTTTTGGTAATTGATAACAACATATAGATCAAAGCTTCAACATATGATATAATCAATGAATATAATCGTCGCTTTGAGACGTATGTGATAAGCAAGAGCTTCGGATTTGCGTTCGAATGCAAATGCACAATCGATTAGGTACATGGGGCACTTCTTCCATGTCACATACATCTTGGTGGTGTGCAAGAATAATTAGAGTGGACATCATATCACAACACAATCAAGCAATGTAGAAAGATCATCTCATAAAGCATTAAGATGATAGGAAGTAGTAGCATCACACAAGAAGTGTATCACAAGCAACCAAAAGACAATTGGTTTTGAAAAGAAATAAACACCAAAACGCTCTCTCACTCGAAGACTAAAGATCTATATACACTTCTCCCCCTTTGCCAACAAGTTAGCAAAAAGTTTAAAGGCATATGTCTAAGCGTTCTTGGGCTGATCTCCTCCGGTTGTTGATGAAGGAGTCGAGAGAACAACATCGGAGAATATCTCTGCAGATGTCATGGATCGAGTTGGAGTGGCAGCTGGAGGAACTGGAGCTGATGGAGCAGGAGCTGATGAAGAGGGCCTCGAGTTTGGAGCTTGCATAGTGGATGATCTAGCGTGAGTAGGAAACTGTGTGCCTGTCCTTAGAGGTGATCCATCCTCCTCCTCATCATCATCATCAAAAGAAGTGGTCTGAGGAAGTGGCACTGAGTCAACTTCCTTCTAGAGCTCTGTGATTGTCTCAGTCAGCCTGTCCACCTTATCATTAAGGGTCTTGATCCTAGTTTCAAAGATCCTCACAAGACTGTTCTGGTTGTCCAGAATCCCCTTAATGTCCTTATGCATGCCCTGAACTGATGATATCAACAAATCCATTTGCTCATTTCTGGATCTAGGGACTTGAGCACTAGTGGCTTGAGCTGCCTCTGCCTCTTCCTAAGCTGTAGCAGATGTGGGATGATTTGGGTCCATCACCATGATGTTATCCTCAAGCTCTGGTTGTAGGGGCAAATGGGGACTGTCAAGAGCAAATATGTGCTTCTCAATCTGAGATTTGATAAGCATCTAGATATAGAGTGCATAGCAGCAAGAGCGCTTCTGATCAGCAGCAACCCTCTTGACTATCTCAACAATCAAGTCCATGACTCTGATCCTAGTGTGACTGTCAAGGTGGATCAACATGTTGATGGAGTAGCCTCAGACCATCTTGTCATCTCCTGACTTGGGCATCAAGGTATGCCTCAGAATGGTGTTCATGTTGCGGAGGCCATCTTGAAGATAGTAGATGGATCCAAGCTTGTGAGATTGCACTTTGTCTGCAGGGATAGGAGTATACATATCCTTCATGGCATTGTGGCTCGCCTTGGATTCTGTGTAGACATCCAAGTCTCCATCCTGAACCTGTGGGACTCCTAGAAGTGCATCCCATTCATCAACTATGGACTCATATCTTGCTCCTTCTGTCATCCATACAATCCTACCATCTCCATAGAAATGTGCACTGGAGTAGAATTGCATGATCATTTCATCATTCCATGCAGTAAATTCTCTGCCAACAAATTCATCCAAACCAATGCAATAGAAATTGTCTTGGACACTTGGAAAATAGTCCTCATTCTCCTTAATGAATTTCCAGTCAACATACCTCATGTCACTCACAACTGGACTCTTGTCAAATAGCACAGTCTCATAGAAATCATGTTGCTCTTTGGTATAGAATCTGTAGTCCACGGCTGTCTTCTTCCTTTGGGAATATGGATCTATAGCTCTCCATGCCCTCAAACCTGAGTCTTTCCTCTTCTTCATATCTTCAGCAAGTGGATAGCTAGCATTATGTACTGGAAGGTGTGGTCTAAGTTTCATCAAGGTTGTCAAGTCATCATCATGCTCAACTCTAGAAGCAGTTCCTTTGTTCTTTTCAGAAGCTAGAATCTGCCTCGGTGTCCTCTTAGGCTTTTCAACAGCAGCCTTCTGGGATTTTGTGCTTTTGGATGTGCCAGTCTTGGGCATAGCATCAGCTAGAAGTTTCTTGGCCTTCTTCTTGGGAGGAGCCTTTGTAGCTGGCTCATCCTCCTCTTCAGCAACAGCTGCCTCCTCTGGATCTTCATACATAGATGTAGTCCTGCCAGTCACATGGATTATCCTCTTTCTGGATCTCTTCTCCCTTGCTTTCTTAGGCATAGACTTCTTTGGGGGATAAATGGTCACTGTTGCCCTAGCACTCTCATGTGCTTTGAAAGTTTCAGCAGGTGCATAAATTTTGCTCACCACCCTCCTGGAAGAGGTGGCCTCATATGCTAACTTCTTGGCAGCTTTCTCTTGCTTCTTGGCAAGAGCCTCCTTTGTCACAAAATTTGAATCTTCCTCGTCTGAATTCAACTTCTTCATGGCCCTAGTGGTAGCCTTGGGAAACCCATGGGAGATGGGGTGCCTGGATCTAAAAAAGAACTAGGCTCAGGGCTAGTGCCTGAACTCATGTCAACACCCTGCTCTGGCAAATTCTAACAGTCTAACTGTGACATGCTGACCCTATGAGTAGAAAATAGAAGAGTGGAATAGGATAAGTCATCACAAAATATTCAGCTGGTTTTTGAAAGTTTGAATAGAAAAATTATAGATGTAGTTCACTGCAAAAATTGGATTTTGGTGTCACCGAGTCAAACCTTTCGATGCTGCCGAGACTCACAAAGCCCTTAACCGAAACTTGGCAACAGTTTCGGTCAGACTACAAACTGTCACTCGGTCTCACCGAGTTTTTTCCTCAGTAGCACAAAGAGGAGATCGGTGGAACCAATTTTTCTGACTCAGTATCACTAAGATGCAATTTCACGGGCAACTAAACCTAAAATTTTCCGATTCGCTAGACAATAGAGTTAATCTTGTGGATAGAACAATCTCAAACTGTGGCAAGATAATGGTGAAACCATAGTGCGCATGATACGAAGGTTGGAGCACAAGAGGGGGACGAATCCGTACCCTAGCTCGGTGATGGATCCTCTACGTCGGTGATGAGGGTGAAGATTCCATTGACGGCAGCAATTCCCAAGGGCGGAGGAGTGCCGGAAGACAAGGGCGACGACCAAGGGTCCTTCTACGATAGCTTAGGGCTTGGGGCACAATGGTTTTAAGAGTGAATTTTTGAACCGTCGGGACCAACAAATATATACCCTTTACTGTTGGTGACACCGATTCTAAATTTTTGGTGTCACCAAGTTTCTCAACTGTCAGGTGACAGGGAAACTCGGTGTAACTGAGAATATGGAATCGATAGTACCGAGGCAAGAAATCTAGATCAACCCTAGGCATTCGGTGTGACTGAGATTTTGGTGTTGGTTCCACCGAGATGCACTTGGGAGGTTTTAATGGTGAGTCCTTGTCGATACGGAACTCCGAGTGCTCCACACACACATAGATCGAGAAGCACTTGTTAAAATTTTGTGATGCAGCATGAATAGAGTATGAGACGAGAAAGCATAGATAGATAAAGAAGCACTTGTCCTAGGCATTCTTGTATATCCAATTGGCAAATAAATATGAAACACCGAATAGCAACAATTGGATATCCTCGAATGAGTAAATAAATGCAGACCAACATGCTCACACAATAAGATGTCAAATGAAATCATGGCAAACATGCACAAACACAATAGCATCTAACAAGGACTTTGGCGATGACAGAGTCATCTATATATGAGTATTTGACTTAAGAGCCAAGTAAGAATACTTGATCATAGGTCATACTCATCGTTTAAGCACAAGTCGGGTTACCACTTTCACATAAAGCATTTAATGTTGTCACATTCTTTTGAGATGCTTTAACTCAAGTCTTAGAGTAAAGCTCCCCCTAGATGTGACATCCCCCCATAAGAGGGATAAACTAACCTTGGGTTTTGTCGATGAAGACTTCGTGTTGGTGAGCTAGTGGTGGATGCTCAAAGATGATGAAGATCACCAAGAGTTGGGAGCATGCTTGTTGTTTCATTACTCTTCTCACCTACATGGGTTAGCCCCAACACACAAGAGACAAATACAAGGATATCTATGGACATGGAGTGCAAAGCATATGTGATGATGTCCATCGATTTGTTTATTACCTTGTCCCTTGCTTACCATTGAGGGAATGTGTGACTCCTTGAACTATTGTATAGAGTTGATGTTGATTGCAAATAGTCCTTGCCAATAATGAATATGAGTGAATTTCATTGGCGGAGTCACCCCTCAAGAACTCTCCAGTTCTTATTCTTGGGGACCCACATCAAGTTGATGGGGATCCTTGGTGTTTAAGTAGCACTTGTAGAAGTTGAGCTTGTAGTAGCCTAGCGAACCCACTTCACGAAAGCTTGGGATTCATCTTCATATGAGTCAAAGTCCTCTTGAAGCTTGTTCTTGTCCTTGAGCTTGGTGTATTGTGGTGGAAAGTCATCTTGAGCTTTTGTTCCCTTGGGATGAGTATTTTCATACTTCTGCTTTTGAGGAACAAACTTGGGATTGGGGTATTGACCTTCTTCCCATTCAACTCCATTTGCGTTGAAGTAGCCAACACCATGATTCTTTCGGTATCCTTCATGCTTGCGTACAATATCCTCAAATTGTTTGCATCCTTCAAGACTCTTGTAGATACCCTTCTCTATAATCCCTTTCAAGAGTTCATTTTCTTGCTCAAGTGTAACTTGGCTAAGATAAGAGTTAGTGGGATCAAGAGAACTACTTGAAGCAATATCATTGGATTTATCATTTTTGTTGCTACTAGTTGAAGAACCTTTTTTTCCTTTGTTACTAGCTTGCTTAGACTTAACTTGAGGCATGAATGTAGATAAGAGAAGTTGTTTGGCTAGATAAGAGGAAGTCTTCTTTTGAAGATCGTTATTGATAGCTTTAAGGAACTCATGCACTTGCTCTAAATTGAGCTTCTCGAAGCGTAGCTTCTCATGTGTCCTTACAAGCTCTCTGTGATCTTCTAGAGTTGACTCATGAGGTAACTTAAGAGTTTTTAGTTCTTGAGTTAGTTGTTCTATTTCCAACTTATCATCATCACATGACTTATCTATACTAGAGTGAGTACTAGCAAGTTGATTTGACTATCATCACTAGTTTTGTCAAATAGCAAGTCATCTTCAATTAACAAGTCATCTTCATCACTATTGAAATCAAGATACTCGGGGTGTGATACCTTGGGACCTTTAGCCATGAAGCAACTTCCACTCCCTTCATTTGGTGAATCAAATAGATCATAGGTGTTGGTTGTCACTAGTGCAATCCCGGCAACACCATCATCTTGACTATAGTCGGAGTTGGAGTGATAGCTTCTCTCGGAGTGGTTCTCGGAGTCAGAGCTGGAAACCCATTAACCAACATGAGCTTGATGTTTCCTTCTTGAGTAGCTCTTGTTGTACTTGCCCTTCTTCTCCGAGTCCCTACTTCTCCTTGAGTGTCTTCGTTCATAACGATCATCTCTACTCCTTCTCTCTCTTCGAGGTGACTCGTCTCTTGAGCTTATTCTTCTTGGTGACTCTTATCTTCGTTTGTAAGGAGCCGTGCACTCATTGGAGTAGTGTCTGGGCTTTCCACAATTGTAGCAGCTTCGGTCATGAATTGACGAACGCTTCTCTTCGTATCTTGAGTTGGAGCTACGATATCTACTTCTATTCTTGTAGAACTTGTTGAATTTCTTGACCATAAGGCTTATCTCTTCATTTGTGACAAGGTTGTCGCTTGAGGTAGCGGGAGCATCGCTTGTGGCTTTGTAAGCACCGCTAGACTTGTGGTGAAGTTCTTCCTTGTCTTTGAGTGTCATCTCATGAGCAACAATTCTACCAATCACTTCAGTTGGTTTGAGATCATTGTAGTTGGGCATCATTTGGATCAATATGCAAACGGTGTCATATCGATCATCCAAATCTCGAAGTATCTTCTTGATGATGAATTTGTCTGTCATTTCTTCGCTTCCTAAGACGGTAATCTCATTGGTGATGAGAGCTAACCTAGGGTACATATCAGCGACGCCTTCACCATCCTTCATCTTGAACTTGTCAAGCTGACATTGAAGAACATCTAGCTTGGATTCTCTCACGGACTCAGTTCCTTCGTGCATATCAACCAAAGTATCCCAAATCTCTTTTGCGGGTTCAAGACGGCTGATTTTATTGAATTCTTAGGGGCATAGATAGTTGAAGAGAATGTCACATGCTTGAGCATTGAGTTGCAACATCTTTAATTCATCCGCAGTCGCTTCACGATCGGGTTCCTTTCCTTCCGCAAAGAATTCACCTTGCAAGCCAACATGGACAACAGCCCAAACGGCGGGGTTATGACCAAGCAAATGCATTTTCATTTTGTGCTTCCAACTAGCAAAATTTGTGCCATCAAAGTACGGACCTCTACGGTGATAATTTCCCTCACTATATGCCATACTTCTCCTAGGTAGAGAAACCAATGCAATGGAGACCAAAGCTCTGAACCCACTTGTAGGATCGAAAGTAGGCCTAGAGGGGGGTGACTAGACTACTTGACCAAATAAAAATCTACTTTTTCCCTATTTTAATTCTTGGCAGATTTTAGAATTCTCAGTATGTCAAGTACACCCTACACATGCATGTCTAAGAGTATAGCAGCGGAAAATAAAGACATTGCACAAAGTAAAGAGAGGGTAAGGAAATCAAACACAATTGGTGACACAATGATTTTTCCCGTGGTTCCGATAGGTGGTGCTATCGTACATCCACATTCATGGAGTCTTCAACCAACGGAGGGTAACGGTCGCGAGAGTCCACGGAGGGATCTAACCACGGAGGGTTCCACGAAGAAGCAACCTTGACTATACCATGACGGTCTGTGTCCATAGAGGACTAACCTTACTCGGGGTAGATCTTCATGAAGTAGGCGATCTCCTTGCCCTTACAACTCCTTGGTTCACTCCACAACACGAAGTAGGAGGCTCCCAAGTGACACCTAACCAATCTAGGAGGCATCACCCTCCAAAAGGTAATAGGATTGGTAATGTTGATGAACTCGTTGCTCTTGTGCTTCAAGATGATAGACACATCAACACACAATCACTCTCTCATAGATATAGCTTGGTAGAAGAGATGTGATTGGTGGAAAGCAACTTGGGGACGCTAGAAATCAAGATCCATATGGTTGGAGTGGAAGATCTTTGACGGGGTTATTACCCCTAGGTAGGCCAAAGCAATGGAGATCTCCCCCCCCCCGCTTCAAGAAAAACTATGCAACCGGCTGCCCACGACCGGCTGGAACACGACCGGCTCAAGCTGTCACCAGCTGGCGACACGGACGGCTGGTTGAGGAAGCGGCTCGACCCTAGACCGGCTGGCATGGCCGGCTGCCTCCGGGCCGCCTCCTCCATTGACCCCGGGGCAGACATGCAACGTCCCGTCCCTCTGTGCACAAGTACGACGATAAGACGTGACCACCACGACGGGCATCATTGTAGCCACAGTGGCCGCTAACGCACGGGTGCGCATGGCTACAGTCCGGCCTTCCAGGCCGCTGACCTTGGCGAGCGCGACCGGACGGGGAAACAGTGCCGACACACCCCTGCCCACTTGATTACCTGCCCCGGCATGGCTACAGTGCGGCCGGTCGTACCGGAGACTTCGGCCGGCTGGCACTAGATGACGCCTCCCGGGCGGCCCGTGCCGCAGCAGGTGGGCGAGGGCCAATCACGGTGCCGGCTGGCGGGCCCCAGGAGGCGACGGGACCGCACAGCCGGTGGACCCTACAGGCGACAAGAAGGCTCAAAGGGCGGGACCCCCTGGTCAGCCGGAGAGGCTGCCAGCTGGGTCCCCCACCTTTGTACCTTAGGAATATTGTAAGCCGGGGGGTTGGCCTATAAACCCCCCGATCCCCCCATGCGATGGGGACAGACAACTCTCACGCACACACCTACGAGGCATTTCCCACTTTCCTACACTTCATAGCAGAGGAAGGTGAGCCGGCTGCTCCCTCTTCCTCCTCTAGACTCGGCTCTAGGAGCAACCCTGTAAACACACCCATCCATCAAACTAGATCAAGCAGGACTAGGGGTATTACCTCCCACGGAGGGCCCTGAACCTGGGCACATCGTGTGTCACCACTGCTTGTACCTAATCCCGCACCAGAAGCCCGTCGGTGTCCTCCGGCCCCAACCACCTACGATAAGCCTACCCATGGCATCTGTCATGAGAAAACGACGACAGGTGGCGCCCACCGTGGGGCAGTACACGGCGCCGGCTGGATTCATGCTCCGGGCAGGACCCCTCGCCATTCCCTGCCGTCGCCGCACGTCCAGGCGAAACCGTGGGCTCGTGGGGCTTGCTCCAGCAGGCCTTGTGGGCAGATCCATCGACCTCATGCTCGACATCGACGCGCTCACCGAGCGTTTTGGGAAGCTTAGCCTCACCGAAGCTCCGACCGCCGATGAGTACCCCAGCTAGGTGCTCATCTATGTCGGTCCGCCCACGGTTGTGGGCGCACTCGCTGCGACCCCATCTAGCAACTCCCACGATCGCGTGGGGGCAATGGCCATCATCTCCTCCACCTCCTCCGGACGTGCACGGGCCGAGGCTAGCGCTGCCGCGGCCCGCGTCGGCACCTCCAACCCGCTTGGTGTGGCCCTTCGAGGCTTGAGCACCCCTATTGCCCCGATGGCAAACCCCGATGCTGCCGCGACGGAGCTCAAGGCGGCTCGCCGCGTCCTGTTCGAGGACGCCACCGCCCTCGCGGCCACACGGCGCCGCATGGAGGCCTCCCAGCGGGAATATGCTTCCGCCTATGGTCTCACCTCGGCTAGCACAGAGCCCAGCCGGCGTGGGGCTGTGCGTGATCGTGGTCGCGTGGTTCCCGAGATCCTGGACGGCAAAATGCCCGTCTACGACATCCCCGCAGCCAACCTGTAGTCCCCCCACCTTTGATTTGGCTACCTTGGAGGGCGAAGAATGTGCTGCCCACGAGCGTCACATCAAGGACCTCATCGACTCCGCCGACGCGCAGCAGCATCTGCTTGCGGCTGGCGGTGCCGCCTTCGGAGGCCCCCGACCCGAGCGCGAGGGCACGGGGGCTGCTGGCCGTCGGCCGGCTCAACACTCCTCCTCCCCTCGTGCCTCCGACCGCCGGGTCGAGGCAAGTAACCCTCGGCCCTCTCAGCTGCCGGGGAGCGAGCAGCCGGCTGTTAACAGCCGCGCACTAACAACCCGCCTCGTAGCGGCCGCCACGAGGCGCCGGCTGCCGGCAGCCGGCGCAGTTGCGGGCACACTCCGCCCTCGCAGCGTGGGCCGGAATGATCAGTTCTGCCCGTCATCCGCCCCGAGCTCTCGGCTCGGATCGGGCCACGCGTCCCCCGCAGCGAGAATGACACCCGCAACCGCATCGACCAACTTGCGTAGTCTTCCCTCCTCGAGGAGGAGGGCTCGATTGGCCTGGCCTGTTTCGGCCCTCGGATCCGCAATGAGCCGTTCCCAACCGGTTTCACACTTCCCCGAGACACCCCGAAGTACAACGGGGCCGCCAAGCCTGAGGATTGGCTGATCGACTACACCACCGCGATCAGCATAGCCAGGGGTAACAAGCGCATGGCCATTTGCTACGCTCCCCTCATGCTGATCGGCTCGGCCTGCACCTGGCTCAACAGCCTGGCAGCCAGCAGCATCAACACCTGGACGGGCTTCAAAGAAACCTTCGTCCGTAACTTCACCGGCACCTACAAGCAGCCCGGCCGCCCCCCGTGAACTCGCCATGTGCGTTCAGGGGCCGAACGAGTCCCTCTGTGACTACCTCACTCGGTGGACTAAGCTTCGCAACTTCTGCGAGGGGGTGCACGAGGTGCAAGCCATACAATACTTCATCGAAGTCTGTCGAGATGACACCCCCCTCAAGCACAAGCTTCTGTGCTCCGAGCCTGCCACGCTTGCCGAGCTCATGACCAAGGCGGACAAGTACGCCATGGCTGATTCAGCCATTCGTTTCAAGATGACCCCGCCCGCCAAGACGACGATGACACCGACAACGTCCCGGCCGGCTGCCGACAACCGACAGCCGTAGAACAACAAAAGAAAGAACGATCAGCTGGATCCCCGCTACGGGAGCCGGCAGGTCGCTGCCATTGAGGAGCAGGAGCCTGCTGTCTAGTCTTCCAGCCAACGCCATCGCACTGGCAAGTCTGCCTGGCAGCCGAAGCTCACCTTCGAGCAAATGCTCGGCCTCCCCTGCAAGAACCACTCAGGTGCAAAGCCCTCAACGCACATGCTCCGGTAGTGTATCTTCTGATAGCGATTGGCCCGAGAGGACGGCCTTCCGACTCCTCCCGTGCCGCCTGCCCGTGCGCCGGCCCCGGCCCTAGCTGTCGCCTCGGCGCCGGCTCCGGCTCCGGCCCAAAACGACGGTCGTCTTCACGACTAGTTCCCCAACCAGGACGGTTGCTACATCATCTTCACCAGTGATGAGACGAGCAAACATGCTCAAGCCGGCTCCATTGTGAGGTGAACTCCACCATGCCGGCAACTCCCCAGTTCATGCACTGGTCGGAGAAGCCGGTCACCTGGAGCCAGGCAGATCACCCCGCTGTGATGCCGAGTCCTGACAGCTACGTCCTGATCCTCGACCCCACCATCACCACCAAGAAGCGCACTTGACGCTTCTCACGGGTGCTGGTAGATGGTGGCAGCAGCATCAACATCCTTTACCTCGACACGATGCACAAGCTGGGGCTGAAGATAGAAGACCTACAGGCGAGCCGGACGGTCTTCCATGGCATCGTGCCTAGAAAGTCCCGCTCCCCTGTCGGCAAGATCACGCTCGACGTCCTCTTCAGTGGACCCATCCACTTCCACCGCGAGCTGGTGCTGTTCGAGGTCGTGGGCCTCGCAAGTCCCTACCACACCCTGTTGGGCTGGCCAGCCCTTGTCAAATTCATGGCGGTCCCCCATCACGCCTACCTCAAGCTCAAGATGCCAGGCCCCAAGGGAATCATCACCATCACGGGTGACTACAAGATGTCGATCGAGTGCGCTCGAGACGGCAGCCGGCTGGCCGAGGCCCTGGAAATCACCGAGGAGAAGCAACAGCTTGACCGGCTTGTGGCCCTTGCCGCCAGCCAGCCGGCCGTGCCGGCTCCCCCCTCATAGTCCGTCGGCTAGGCCTCCTTCCAGCTGTCCAAGGTCACCAAGCAAATCCCGCTCGACCCGGCCAACCCCGCTCAGTGCGTCACCATCGGCTCCCGCCTCGACAACAAATAGGAAGGCAAGCTCGTCGACTTCCTCCGTGAGAATCGGGACATCTTTGCATCGTCCCCCAAGGACATGCCGGGTGTTCCGAGGAAGTTTGTCGAAGCACAAACTACACGTCCGGCCAGACGTCAAGCCGGTCAAGCAACCCCTACGCCATTTCTCCGAGGAGAAGCGGCATACTATAGGAGAAGAGATCAACGCTTTCATCATGGAAGTTTTCCACCCAGACTGGCTGGCCAACCTGATCTTGGTGCTAAAGAAGAACAAGACCTGGCGCATGTGCATTGACTACACCAGCCTAAACAAGGTGCGCCCCAAGGACCCATTCGCCCTGCCACGGATCGATCAAGTCATCGACTCCATGGCCGGCTACGACTTGCTATCCTTCCTAGACGCCTACTCCGGCTACCACCAGATCAAGCTGTACCCGGAAGACCGGCTCAAGACCTCCTTCATCACGCCCTTCAGGGCCTACTGCTACATCACCATGTCCTTTGGCCTGAAGAACGCAGGCGCCACCTTCCAGCGGTGCATGCAGAAATGCCTCCTGCCTCAGATAGGCAGGAATGTCCATGTCTACGTCAACGACATCGTCGTCAAAACCAAGAAGCACTTCAGCCTCCTCGACGGCCTTCGAGAGACCTTCGCGAACCTGCGCGAATACAAGATCAAGCTCAACCCGGAAAAATGCGTCTTTGGTGTCCTCACCGGCCAGTTCATGGGTTTCTTCATGTCCGCTCGCGGCATCGAAGCTAACCCAGAGAAGATTAGCGCAATCGAGTGCATGCCCAAGCCGACCCGGCTCTGCGACGTCCAGAAGTTCACCGGCTGCCTCGCCTCGCTCAGCCAGTTCATCAACCGGCTAGGGGAGAAAGCCTTGCCCCTCTATGGGCACCTTCGCAAGACAGCTCTGCTCGAGTCGGGTCACACCAAGAAGCCATGCATATTCGATTGGCCCGACGAGGCGGACGAGGCCTTCCGTGGCCTCAAGAAGGCTCTCACCCGCACGCTCATCCTGGCCGCACCGGCTGAGAAGGAGCCTTTGCTCGCCTACATCACGGCGACCACTCGCGTCATCAGCATCGTCTTGGTGGTCGAGCAGTCGGAGGAGGGCAAGTCCCTGCCGGTCCAGTGCCTCGTCTACTACCTCAGCGAGGTCCTCTCCGCGTCCAAGCAGAACTACCCCCACTACCAAAAGATATGCTACGGCATATACTTCGCCGCCAATAAGGTCAAGTAGTACTTCCAGGAGCATACCATCACCGTGGTAAGCACGGCCCTGCTCGGCGAGATCATGAGCTACCGGGACTCCACCGGCTGGATCGCCAAATGGGTCATCGCCCTTGCCGATCACGAGATCCGGTACGAACCTCGCACCGCCATGAAGTCACAGGCGTTGGCCGACTTCCTCGTCGACTGGGCGGAAAACGAGCTGGTGCTGCCTCCCCCGGACTCCAGGCATTGGCGCATGCATTTCGACGGCTCGAAAATGAGGACCGGCCTAGGTGCCGGCATAGTCCTCTCCTCCCCAAAGGGTGACCAGATCAAGTACACCCTCCAGATCCACTTCACCGCCTCCAACAACGTGGCCAAGTATGAGGCCATTGTCCATGGGCTCCGACTCGCCAGGGAGATTGGCATCAGGCGCATTCTATGCCTCGGCAACTCCGATCTCGTGGTACAGTAGGTCTCTGGCGAATGGGACGCTAGGGACGCCAACATGGCCAGCTACCGCTTCCTCGTACAACAGCTCACCGGCTCCTTCGAGGGCTGTGAGTTCCATCACGTCCCACGGGCGGACAACGAGGCGGCCAGTGCGCTGGCAAAGATCGGCTCCACCTGGCAGGCAAGCTGGCATCTCCCTCGAGCGGCTACTCAAGCCATCAATCAAGACATTCCCAGAATCGGAATCCATCTTCGTGCCGGCAAACGCCGCCGCCCCATCAACAACTCCGGCTTTTCCTTCGACACCTTTGCCACCGGCTCCCTCAACCTTGGCCGCCTTGCCGGCACCGGTTGAGCCGGCTACATCCAAGGCCGCCGGCTCCCATGACGCAGTTGTCGTGATGACAATCGACCAGCCGGCCTCGGGGGCTGGCGAGCCGACCTCGGAGGCTGGCGAGCCAGACCCCGGGACTGATCATCCGGGCCCGGGGTTCCCGAGTCGGATCCCGTCTTGGCCCCCCTCTTGGGCATATCCCATCCTAGTGTTCCTTCTACGCGGCGAGCTCCCCCCGGACGAGGCCTTGGCAAGGCAAATTTAGCGCCGTGCCTTGGCATACAACATCGTCAACAACAAGCTCGTCCATCATAGCACCACCGACGTCTTTCAGCGGTGCGTCACGCCGGAAAAAGGTCTGGAGATCCTCCTCGACATCCACCAGGGCGAGTGCGGGCATCACGCTGCCTCCAGAACCCTGGTGGCGAAGGCTTTCCGCCATGGCTTCTACTGGCCCACCGCTCTCGAGGCGGCCAAGAAATTGGTCGACGAGTGCGGGGGCTGCCATCGCTTCAGCACGCAGAGTCACCTACCGGCATCGGCCCTCCATACCTTCCCCCTCTCATGGCTCTTCGCCGTCTGGGAGCTGGACATGGTGGGTCCCTTCAAGACCGCATGAGGCGGCATGACACATCTACTAGTGGTTGTCGACAAATTCACCAAGTGGATCGAAGCTCGACCAATCAAGAAGCTGGACGGCCCCACGGCGTCCGGTTCATCGACGACATCATGGTTCGCTATAGCATCCCCCACAACATCATCACCGATGACGACATGAACTTCGCCAAGGGCGTGCTCACGCATTTCTGCTCCAAGCAAGGAATCCTTCTTGACCAGGCCTCCGTCGCTCATCCACACTCAAACGGCCAGGTTGAGAGGGCAAACGGCCTCATCCTATCTGGTATCAAGCCCCAGCTCATGACACTACTGGTAAGGTCAGTCGACTGCTGGGTCGATGAGCTGCCGGTTGTCCTTTGGAGTCTTAGGACCACCCCCAATCGATCAACCGGCTACACGCCCTTCTTCCTTGTGTACGGGTCCGAGGTGATCATCCCCACCGACATCGAGTTTGACTCGCCTCAGGTCGCCCTATACATGCAAGAGGACGCAAAGGACGCAAGAGAAGACGGCGTCGACTTGCTCGAAGAACACCGCGAGCTAGCCTTGAGCCGGACGGCAATCTACCAGTAGAAGCCCCGGCACTACCACAACAAGCGGATCCGTCCGCTCTCCTTTCGTGAAGGGGACCCGATGCTCAGGCGGATCCAGCGGACAGCCGGACAACACAAGCTGTGATCCCCATGGGAGGGCCCGTTCATCGTCAGCAAGGCATTGCACAACAATGCGTACTACCTAATAGACGCCCAGAAGCCGCAAAAGCACAAAAGAGACGCCTCCGGCGAGGAGACCGAGCGCCCAAGGAAGGCGGCGCTCCTTCGTCCGTTTTACTGCTGAAAAGACCAGTGTATGTATGTATCCCTCGCCTTTTGGGCTTATGAATTCAATGGGTGCCCCAGACCGGCTCTTGGGGCAAACCCTTTTTCGTTTCCCTCAAAGGTCTCCTCACTCACTGGCTCCCCGACCCGGCTCCGGGGCCCGGGGGCTCGCCAACTAGACCTAGGTCGCCTCTCTCAAAAAATTGACCAAGTAGTGTGAGCCGAGCAAGCCCTCCCACCCCTCCTAGCTACAGATCTGGCTCCCGGCTATCCGGCTGATGGGGCCTCGGGGTGGCAAAGCTTAGCACACATGAAAGATTGATCGCAAAGGAGATGTCGGCTAGGCCCAGCCGGACCACCGCCTCGCCTCTGCCACTCTACTTACCCTAAAAATCTCTCATGGTCCCTAAGTTCCGAACCAGCTCCCTCAAAGCGGACGCCCCGACCCAGCTATAGACCGGCTCCCGGCTGTCGGGCTGGCGGGGCCGAAACCAAAGGGGAAAAGGGGCAGAACAGATGGAACCAAAAGGGCAAAAAAGGGTTAGGACGAGCAAGCACGCGCAATAAGGCAAACAGATCAAATATTCACAATACGAATATTAAGACAAAAGAGGCCCACGGCCATCATGGTTCATTACATTACACCCTTAGTGGGAGGACTTAAGCCTAACATGCAGGAAAGAGAAAGAAAGATAAAATGCCCGGGGCTCAGGCCACCGGCGCGTCGCCAGCCGGCGCACCCCCAGCCGGCGTGTCGCTGGGCGGCTCGACTCCCGTCCCGGAGGTGGTTGTGGCCTTCGGGTCGGCTCCCTTGGCCTTCGAGGCGGTCTCCATAGTCCTAGCCGTCTTGCCGGTGGAGTCGGTACTCTCGTCGGCAACCTCCTCGTCCTTCGGACCTTGGGGGATGCCGAAGGACTCTTTAGCTGCCGGCTTGTTGTCCTTGCCAAGGGCCGGTAGGAGCTCGTCCGGGTCGACGTACGACACGAGCTCGTCGGCACGATGGTAAGGGCAAGCTCACGGGCCTCCCACTCCTCGGACGGCTCGTCCGACATGGTGGCCAGCCGGTCCAGGTCCACGCCACGGTACCACGAAGTTACAAACCGGAGTGCCATCTGCGCTCCGGCTTGTGCTGCCAATACCTTCCAGACCTCGAGCCACGCCATGGTGTGCTCCAGCCATAAGGCCACGCGGTTCTCCAGAGCTCCTCCACGGCCCGGCCACAAGGCGGCGATGATCTCCTTGCCGGCCGTCTTCAGCCGCTCCACGCTCCGCTCGAGGTGTATCAGCCGGTTTTCAATGGCGAGCCCAAGCTACGCCACATCCCACGCGGTGTCCTCCTCGATGGAGCGCCCGCGTGCCCGGAGACACTCCCGGTGCTCCTCAATGGCGTGCTTAGCATGGCACTGAGTTCCAAGAAGCACCCTAAGAGGAGAAAGGGAAGAAGGAGAGAAAGGCAAAATCAAGAACAAGAACCAGCGAAGAAAAAGGCAACCGGCTGGAAAAAAGACAAATGAACACTTATGTTTGATGGAGTCGTAAACCTCAATGGCAAAATGGAGCGACGAATCCTTCTCCGATGCCAACTCCGCCTCCGCCTCGGCGAGGGAACCCTTAAGCTCCTTCAACGTCCTCTCAAGGCGGGTCACCTCGCCTTGGAGGGTGGCGATCCGCCGGGCGGCATCAGCCGCCTCCTTGACGACCATCTCCTCGGCTATCACCCCCCGCGCCATGTCGGCCCTCAGGCAGTCCTGGGCCGCCTCCCCGTCCACCAGCAGCACGGCCAGCATATCCTTCTCCTATGTGGCCGCCTGGACGCTTCATGCCAGCTGGTCCCGCTCGGAGACGGCCCTAGTCTTCTCCGCCCGGAGGGCGGTCAGCTCGTCTGCAAGACAAAACAGGCGTCAGCCGGCCCTTCTACGTCCACTCCAGCTGTCAGGCAGCCGGCCCGGCTCCTGGGGGCTATGCGCCCCTTCCGCAAAACTGGACTTACCTTGCACCCGCGCCAGCTCCTCCTCCAGCCGGTAGAATCCATGCTTGCCGCGGTCGTGGATGGAGACCGCCTCCTCGAACAGCTTTTGCCGCTGGGAGTTCCCCTCCTGCCACACGAAGCCAAGGTCAAAAATCGCTCAAGGAGATCCGGCCCAGGTGCCCGTTAGCCGGTCAGCCAGCCCGCATCTCGGGGGCTACACCCAGTGGGTGCGCTTGCGCGCCCCCACTGAAAAAAAGTTAAAAACGACGACGCTTACCTTTGCATGCCGTAGGGTGGTGTCAACTGCCTCTGCGAACCGGGCCAGCTCCTGGTAGCACCAGTCTAGGACGCTCCCCAGTTCCCCAAGCGCGGGAACCGGGCCGCCGGCCGAGGGAGCGGGAAGGGTCGGGACGTGTGCCAGCGCTTCCCAGTCTCGGAGCACATCCTGCATGGACCTCCGGACTCGGCCGCTGCTGCCACCCGCCCTGGTGCTCGTAACTGTGCTGGCCACCGGGGGAGGATTGATGATGGCGAGGGCCTGGGAGTCGGCCCCCACCGGCCACCGCTCAGCGCCAGCGCCGCCTCCTCCTCCTGCCGGTCCGACGCAGTGGCTGCAATGGACGGTGCCTCCCTCTCCATGGCCGCCGCCTTCGGCGCTGCCTCTGACGCCGCCTCCGGGGCCGCCGGAGCCTCTAGCACGTCGAACCGGGCCAGCTCGGCCGCAGGCGGAGTCCCAACCGGCACCTCTGGCCGGGTCGCCTTGGGGGCCGGCTCCATTGCCGCCGCCCTCGCTCGGGCCTCCTCCGCCGCGGACGGGGGCGCAAGTGGCTCCATAGCCTCCCGTCGCGGCTCGCTCAACAGGGCCCTCGATAGACGAGTCGATTCTACCGCCAAGTCCGACGCTCGCACGGGGTCCGCGGACCTCCTCCGCCTCTCGCCGCTCGAAGTCTCGGAGTGCGAGGCCCCGCCTTGCATTCCGGACTTTGAGGCTCGCAGCTTCGAAAGCCTCCTCTTCTCCTCTTGCTCGGTGGACGCATGCTCGCGGGTCAGCCGGCTGGCGGCATCCGTCGGATCCACCGCCGACTCCCCCTCGCGGAGCTCGATGGGGTCCCTGTGGTGCACAAGGGTCAATCACCCACCGACTCGCGACCCGAAAGGAAACACATGCAAGGAAAGAAGGGAGACTTACCTGATGACGACTGGCAAAGTCCACCTGGCGTGCGCCGGCGGCTTCCGTGCAGCCACCTTCACCCGCTTATGGGCGGGCGGCGGAGCCGCCGGCCCCTCCTTAGCCGGCCTCTTCGCCCGGCTAGTGGCTCCGGCCGCTGGGGCTTGAGCCAGCTGGTCCTCGCTCTGTCCATGTCGGCCCTGCTGAGCTGAGGGGGAGGCACGTTCAGGATCATCACATCATCGTCAGTGTCATCATCATCATCTGTCTAGTCCCTAATCATGGGGCCAATAGGGAATTCACCGGCTCTTCTAGGCTCCTCAGTTGTGTCGGACCCTCTGGCTCCGCTGGGCCTGCCGGCTCGCGGGTCTGTCGGCTCCTCGACCCCTCCCGAGGAGTCCACCCCCTCTTCAGGCGGGCCTCCCCGCTCGTAATTTTCAGAGTCGGAGTGGTCGCGCTCCGCCTTGAAATTTTGGAGATGCGGGCCGTCCGGCGTGTTCTATCAGACAAGCAGCTGCGGTCAGCACGGCGAAGTAAGGTCTGTTGCTAGCCGTCGGTTGGAAAGAATCAAATGAAAGAGAAGCCGCCTCGACGAAAACATACCAGGGGGGCGGTTGATGCGGTCATACTGCTCCATGCCGAAGTTCCACGACGTTGGCGCCAGCTTGAACGTCGTGATGGCGTTCACCCATGCCGCCACCTGAGCCGGCATCAGGTCGACTGTCGTCAGCCGGCAGGGGTCCTAGCGGTTGGACATGTTGCAGATCCGGTGCGGCCTCAACTGGAGAGGCAGCACCCGGCGCGAGATAAAGGCCGCCACTAGATCGGAGGCGACCAACCCCTCGGCGCTCTTCAGCTGCGCAAGCCGGCCATGCTCGGCCAGGGCCACTCCGCACGGGGCGGCTCCAGACCAGTTCGCCCCGGAGGACTGCACGTTGACGAACGGCGGCAGCCGGATGTAGTCCAGGATTGGGTCAGTGTTCTTCACGTAGAAGAACGTCTCGTGCCACCCCTTGACGGAATCGATCAGATAGAAGGGCAAGAAGTGCACAGTGCTACGGTAGCACACCGTCGTGCCACCGCAGGCACTGCTCTTTAGCGCCTTGAGGTAGAAGAGGGCATTGAAGAAGTTAAGAAAGGGGAGGACCCCCAGGTACCCCTCGCACAGCGTCACGAAGCCGGCGAGGTAAAGGATCGCGTTGGGGACGAGGTGGTGCGTTTGGAGGTCGAAGGTGTCCATGAGCAGCCGGAAGAAGAGGCTCACCGGGAGCCCGAAACCACGGGAGAAATGCCAGAGGAAGATGACATGCTCCCCTAGCTGCGGCGTCGGCACCACCTCATCACCCGGCATGCGGGCCACCACGCGCTCCGCCGGCGGCAGCATGTGCGCACGGCGGAGGTCCGCGATGTCCCCCTCCATGATGACGGATCCGGCCTAGCTTCCTTCGCGCCCGTCGGCCATTGTGGCAGAACGGTGGCGCGCGGGCGCATTTGCGAGCTCGGGAGCGGTGTTGCACGAGGGAGAAAGGAAGGCAAAGAGGAAAGAAGCGAGGAGGCAAAGGGGGTGCGGGTATCTCCGCCCCTGCCCTTCCTCCCGTTTTAAATGGGAGGCCACGACCGGGGGACGTGCGGATTAATTGCGCTCACTCCCCCGGAAACTCCGCGCACGAGTGGGCATCTCGGGCCGTAACGTCTGCTTTGGTGCACAGAGGATCCTGGCCTGCGCCTCGAGGCTTATTGGGCTACGCCCGAGGCCTAGCGGGCTAGGCCTAGGGCGATGTCCCGTCTCCCCGCGAGCACGGGGCCCACCACATCATTACCCGCCACGTGGCGTGTGGTAGGCCGGCCCGGTACCGGGGCTACGCGCCGGAGCCCGAGGCGTCGGGTCCAACTACTGACCCGACTGGCTTTTCGGTTTCGTGCCGGTGGTAGGTACCGCTGGGGGGAAGCTACCGGCTCCCCTTCGTCCGCCGGACACGGGCCCCCGCCGGCTTTGGGGACTACTGACGGGGTTATTACCCCAAGGTAGGCCAAAGCAATGGGGTTCTCTCCCCCGCTTCAAAGAAAAACTATGCAACCGGCTGCCCACGACCGGCTGGAACACGACCCACTCAAGCTGTCACTGGCTGGCGACACTGACGGCTATTCAAGGAGTCGGCTCGACCCCCGATCGGCTGGGCATGGCCGGCTGCCTCCGGGCCGCCTCCTTTGTTGACCCCAGGGCGGACATGCAATGTCCCGTCCCTCTATGCACAAGTACGGCAACAAGACGTGACCGCCACGACGGGCATCATTGTAGCCACAGTGGCTGCCGACGCACGGGTGCACATGGCTACAGTCTGGCCGTCCGGGCCGCTGACCTTGGCGAGCGTGAACGGGCGGGGAAACAGTGCCGACAAGCCCCTGCCCACTCAATTACCTGCCCCGGCGTGGCTACAGTGCAGCCAGCCGTACCGGAGACTTCGGCCGGCTGGCACTAGACGACGCCCCTCGGGCGGCCCGTGCTGTGGCAGGTGGGCGAGGGCCAATCGTGGAGCCAGCTGGCGGGCCCCAGCAGGCAACGGGACTGCACATCCGGTGGACCCTACAGGCGACAAGACGGCTCGAAGGGCGGGACCCCCTGGTCAGCCGGAGAGGCTGCCAGCCGGGTTCCCCCACCTTTGTACCTTACGAATATTGTAAGCCGGGGGGTTGGCCTATAAAAACCCTTGAGCCCCCATGTGACGGGAACGGACAACTCTCACGCACACACCTACGAGGCATTTCCCACTTTCCTACACTTCGTAGCGGAGGAAGGCGAGCCGGCTGCTCCCTCTTTCTCCTCTAGAGTCAGCTCTAGGAGCAACCCTGTAAACACACCCATCCATCAAACTAGTTCAAGCAGGACTAGGGGTATTACCTCCCACAGAGGGCCCTGAACCTGGGTACATCGTGTGTCAGCACTGCTTGTACCTAATCGCACACCCGGAGCCCGTTGGCGTCCTCCAGCCCCAACCACCTACGATAAGCCTACCCGTGGTATCTGTTGTGAGAAAACGACGACAATCTTGACCTCAACACAAGGGTAGGTGGTTCTCTCTCAAAAAACTGATATGATAGATATGGAATGGTTCTGAGTGCTTCTCTTTCGAGTAGGTGATGGTGAAGGGGTATATATAGACATCCCCAAAAAATCCAATCGTTACACACAAAATGACCAACTCTGTGACACTGATGTGTTAATCTCGGTGGTACCGAAGTGACCAAAAGGTGGCAACTTTTGAATCTCGGTGAGACTGATACAGGAATCTCGGTTGCACCGATAAGGTGACCAACGGTTAGAATGCCCATTCTCGGTAATGCCGATTCAACAATCTCGGAGGGACCAAAACTATGAACTTGCGTAACAGAAAGTTGACAGCCCAACTCGGTGGCACCGAAAGCAGTGTCGGCTGTACCTAAAGGTTAGGGTTTGGCTGAGTCTCTCTATGGTTTGGAATTGGTGGCACTGGGATGGAAATGTTGGTTGCACCAAATTTGAGTGTTTGGCTTAGGACAGACTTTGGTGGGAGAGTTTGTGGGTGTCTTTGATGACTAACACTTATGCACGTATGATTATTTTGTTCACCAACAAAACTATACCCCCTTTTAATAGTATTGGCTTTGCTATGGACTCAAGGTGATTTCTCACTAATATAAAATGTAGATTCCTCTTGCTTGAAGCTTTGCCAACCTATTTCCTTGCATCTTGGGGTGTTCTACAGTCTCTTTGCCAACCCATCATTGAACTTTTCCTAAAATATACTTGATGGAAACATTAGTTAATGACTTATATGTTGTTATGAATTACCAAAACCCTCAAGGGAGCAAATATGCTTTCATCGGTCCGAGGCAAGCGGTGAGGCCGACGCGGCCAGATCCGGCACTCGGCCCGAGGCAGCCGATGCGAACATTGCCGGGAGCCGGTCCGAGGCAGCTGGTGTGCGACCGGACGAGACGACGGTGGAGATCGACGAATAGGCCCGCGCGTGAATGAGGACTGTGATGGGCCACCGCATGGCGCGATGTCGTCGGGTTGGGGCAATGCAGGAGCCCCGGTCGGAGTAGGGCCACGGCCAGCGTAGATCGACGGGCGGGCCGACGCACGAACGACGGCTTGGAGGGGACGCCGCGTTGCACGAGGCCTTCAGGTCGGTGGAGAAGCCGGGGCGCGCCGATGTCGGAGTAGAGGCGCGGTGGTCGATGGTGGCGACGGGCGACGCAAACCAATCTTAGATCGGAAAACCAAAAAGAAATGCCGATCAATGCGACCGGTGGAAGAGAGAAAATCCGGATCAAGAGATCGGAAAAAAGACTCTTTAGGGCAACCAGTCAACATGACCGACAGACGAACCCTAGGTACGGGCGGCGCGGCCCCCGACGGCGGTCATGGAGGCCGACCGCCCTAGGGCAGCGCGCGGTGTGGAAGCTGTGGGCGGCGGCTAGGTCTAGGAACTTGCGACAGATACCATGTTAGAAGGAAGAGAGAGATTGATGAAATAGTTGATGTATTGTTTGAGCCTCGTGAAGATATATATAGGACTACATGATCATCTTGAAATACAAGTCAAGACAACAATAATCCTAATCTATCTATGCTTTCCAAACAATCACGATACTCAACAAAAAGAAAAGAAAAAAGGCATGAAAATCAAGAAAGAAACAGAAAGAAAGGAAATCCAATGAAAACTATGAAGAGACAAAAAAACATAAGATTAAAAAACCCGTTGAAGAAAAAGAGAAAATCGAACGAAAAAAGCGCATCGCGAACAATCTCGCTGATCGGAAACAGCAAACGGTAAAAAAAAAACAGATGAAAAGAGGGCCGATCCAGTTCTGTTGCAGGGCTGACAATTCTTTAAAGGAGACCAGTGGAACACTCCTTATTATTCGCAAAAAAAGAGGAACACTCCTTATAAGCAAGATATAGCCTTTACAATGTTATACTACATCGCTTGCTGCGAGCGGTACATCTAACTCGCCTACGTGCGTCCAAGTGATAGAACATTCCATGTGTTTTTAACACGTGTCAACATTTTTTTATACACATTTAACATTTTCTTACCCTAAATTTTTTTAACATTTTCTAAACCTTGGTTAACATTATTCATATAATTGTTCAACAATTTTTCAAATGCTTGATTAAGATTTTTTAATGCATAGTCAACATTTTTTCTATACACGTTTAACTTTTTTTCAAATGCTTGATCAATATTTTTCAAAAAAAATAAATCCATTTTACTAGTGGGTGGTTTACTTTATCCCCAATCTATTTTTCGGCTTCTTCTAGCCCCTAAACAAGCCTAAACCGGACAAAACACCCCCCTCCCTGGTTTTCTCCACCCGCTGCTGATGTGGCACTAGTCAACGGCGGTATTTGACCAAGGTCATCGTCCTCCTCCCGTTTCCTGTGTCGTTACCGTTCCGCCGTTGTCAACGAAGCACCATCGCCCCTGCGCCCTCGTACCCCCGCTCCCTCCACGTTTTCCCACGGACCGTCGGATCGAGGCCACCGCCCCTGCTAGCCCATCGGCCCATGCTATCGCTTCCACGCCCATGGTTGCCCACCTGTGGTCAACAGGAGGCCAGGACCTTCGCATCCGCCATGACAGCATCCCCGACCTCCTCTGTGCACAATAGCGTCTGACCACCACCGTGTCATTGCGTCGCCACTGAAGCCCTCCACGTTGGAGACCTCTCACTCCAAGCGCTGCTCCGCCACCAATCGCTTCATCACTTTTGCTCCGACCAGGAGCTCACCGTCGGCCACCTCCGGGGCTCTTGCAACACCTCCCCGGCGTCCATCGACCACACCATCGGCCTCGACACTGGCGAGGCAAAGAAGCTTGCACGACGACAGTTCCATGGTCCTCCCGGATCCGAAACAGGCGCCCGACGGGGTCGGGTGTTGGGCTTCGAAGGGCGACGACACACGTGAATCTGTGATAGGGCGACATGATCTAGGCAGAGGGTGCCCGAGGCCGACAGTGATGGTGGTCTTGGGTGGCCATGGGGGCTCGCGGTGGCGCTGATCTGCACAACGCAGCGACGACTATGGAGAATCTCAGCCCCGCTTGACGAGGGAGGCCACACGTGGGTCAAAACCACCGCCGACCGGTGCCACATCAGCAGCCAGTAGAGACAAACCACCCGAGGGTGATTTTGACCGCTATGGGTTCGTTTAGGGGGTGAAGGGAGCTGAATGATCAGGGAGTTGAGGGAGCAAAATTATAGGTTAGGGGGTTATGTGAACCATCAACTTTTTTCAGGGTAGTAAAATGAACTTTTTGGTTTTACAAATACATGTTCAATTTTTTTAAACCGCATGATTACCATTTTTATATACATGATAGAAAATTCATCATTTCTTTAATACATGGTCAACATTTTTACATTTAACATTTTTCAAATGATTGATCAACATTTTTTAAATACTTGTTCAACATTTTTTAAATGCTTGTTTGACATTTTTATATACATGATAAAAGAATTCATCATTTTTTTAATATACAATCAATATTTTTTCTGTGCACACATTACAAATTTCAAATGCTTGATCAAGATTTTAAAAATATTTGCTCAAAAAATTCAAATGCTTGATTAACATTTTATTTATTTTTTATACATTTTTCGTATACGTGATAACCATCTTCTCTATATATATTTACATTTTTAAATGCTTGGTCATCATGTTTTCAAATATGTTTTAATGATTTTTTGCAATATATATAATATTAAAGTACAAACAAAAGCAAAAAAGTAAACATTTTAAATTAAACGAAAAATATATATAGAAAAATGGAGGTTCCTATGCATTCCTGGACCAGCCCATCTTGATCCCTCCTTGAGCTAGGTGTTCCTATAATCTTGCTCAAGGCGAGATATAGGGACACCCATAAAATTGGTCATGGATTCTACATAATAGGTATGGGAAACCTTTTGATTGCATCCATAATGAGAGAAAGAGACTCACCTTCTCAAATATCAGAAAAAGAGTATTAGTGACAAAGGTTAGTTGCATTAAGTAGTTTGTGAGTAGGCGCAAGATTAATGTAAATGAATGTACCTAATGAGCATCCAAAAAAGTGCCATGAAGCAGGAGCTACGTCACTAATTCCATAACTAAGTTACATCTAAAAAGCTTCATAACTAAATTCTAACATAATTTTTTTTCCTATTTGATAAAGGGTGAATTGGGATACGTTTCGTGCCGGTCTGCCGGCTACGTTTTCGATCTGCGCCTCGCTCCACGACACGCGACGCGAGTCCCTTGCGAGAGTTGTGACCGGTAATTCCCCATCTTATCTTCTTCCCATTGAGTTAGCACCACTCATGCCACTCATTTCCCTTCCTATTCCACCTGCCTCGGGCCGACGCTGCTCCTCTGTTGCTCATTTTCCCCTTATTTCTGCTCCTCCGACTTGCCCCAAGGAAAAAGCTTCACACCATGATGACTGGAGAATCATACCAATGAGCTGCTAGGAGTTCTCTTGCTCGCTTGCACCTCTCTCCCCTCTTTTTTTGCTCGATGTTCACCACCGCGAGCGGAGCTAACCGGCCGGCTAGTTTCCTCATCGTCTCCGGTGGGGGCAAACCACCACCTAGTTGTCGTGGTTTCCCTTTTTCGTGGAAGCCGACACGCCAGTGATCTAGAGATCCCTGTTGTTGGAACCGACATATCAGGGAGCTAGAGACCGCAATCACTAGTGTTGCAACCGGCAACCGCCGAATATTGTCACCGGCGCTGGGACCGCCGGCGGAGACCCGTCTTTTTTGCTAGAACCGACTCTCTTTTTTGCTGGGGCTGGCTAGATTTTTTGTTGCGATCCAAAGTAGACGATCCACTTTGTTTTGTTGGAACCAAACATTGTTTTTGCTGGGACCATTTTTCATTTTGATGGAACCATACATTTTGGTTTGTTGGTCATGACATTGCAATTTTGAGAAACTGTGCTTGTTTTATTTTTGCTAGAGCCATGCGTTATTTTTGCTAGAACCATACCTCTTGTTTGTTGTAAGCATGCATTTTTTGTTGTTGGGCACCATTTGCTTTTGTGAAACCTTGTCATTTTTTATTTTTGATGGAACTATGCATCATTTTTGTCGGAACCATATTTTTGTTTGTTGCAACCATCGATATTTGGTTTTTGTTGGATGCTAATGTTTGTGAAACTATGACGTTTTTGTTTTTTTTGCTGGAACTATACATTGTTTCGGCTGGAACCGATGTGTACAATTGTTGCAACTGCCATCCAGCAAGGGCGGAGTTGGAACCGACAGAGTGGCGAAGCAACACCATAAAAGCGGCAACAGGGAGATGGGACGGTGACGGCTGGCGAGTTGTGGGGCAGGGCCGTTGTTTGCGAGGTGGATGACAGGATGACGACTATGCAATGAGCGATGTGGCTAGATGCACCGGCAGGACGAAGAGGTTAATGCTGCGGTGGGCATGCATGGCGGAGGGGATAAAATATTTAACCCTCAAGATTTGTTTAATCATGTGGCTCAAGTGCGGCCGGCCTGCCGGTGTCTACCACTGGCAGGATGAATTTATTGGCTTAAAATAAAGCATGAAGAAGGTACATAATATGTTGAAAACATGCTCGACCTCTATATAGTTAGTATATACACAACCAAATCAACTCACGCAGACATGACAACACACCAATATCTAGCAAAAGCCATATAAGAATAAGTTATGCATATGTGAAGGGAAAAGGGCCAAAGCGAACATATATGTGATCGACAAACTACAACAATGACCATATCCCCATCAATCATCTCATGACATCACATGGGCGATCATGTTCTTCAACAACAACGCTTTCAGGGAGGGAGCGACACTCAAGCGGCGGCGGCACTGGATTATGGCAACCGAGCATACCACTGCATGGTGCAGTATGTCTGCCGTTGATATAACGCCCACAAGAGACCGTCTCATGAACCTTATACCCCCAGAGTGTACAACAAAACCATAGAAGGTACAAACCATCATTATATTACCAATTTCACTGGAACAATGATCCAACGTTCAAATGATTCAAACTACTCGTACCGAAATGCCTGGTACCACTATTGATCATGAGATAACTTATTGAGTTCACATCATGTCACATAGGATCCGTCTGGCTGCTACTACTAATTTTGTACTACTACTACGGTTGCTGCTACTACTATGGTCCTTCCCCTTCGTTGTCGACACCGTAGGCGTTGTGTGGGATCACTAGAAGAGTATGTCTAGAGCGAGGGTTAATAGACTACTAGCACTAATTAAAATCTACCCAATATCCAAAGTTAAGTGTTGGCATATTTTGGCATTTATAGCAAGTCTAGCACACCCTACACATGCAAGTCATCAAGTATAGCAGCGGAAAGTAGAGACATTGCACATGAGGGTAAGGAGTTGAGATAGGGAGATCAAACGCATGAGGGACACGAAGATTTTTCCCGTGGTTCTGATAGGTGGTGCTATCGTACGTCCACGTTTATGGAGACTTCAACCCACAGAGGGTAACGGTCGCGAGAGTCCACGGAGGTCTCTACCCACGGAGGGTTTCACGAAGAGGCAACCTTGTCTATACCATGATGGCCTACGTCCACGGAGGACTAGCCTAACTCGGGGTAGATATTCACGAAGTAGGCGATATCCTTACCCTTACAAACTTCTTGGTTCACTCCACAACATGAAGTAGGAGGCTCCCAAGCGATACCTAACCAATCTAGGAGGCACCACCCTCAAAAAGGTAATAGGCCTGATAGTGTCGATGAACTCCTTGCTCTTGTGCTTCAAGATGATAGACTCCTTAACACTCAATCACTCTCTCACATATTTGGCTTTGGTGGAAGAGATTGATTGGGTGGAAAGCTTGGGGAGGCTAGAGATCAAGATTCATATGGTTGGAATGGAATGGCATGATCTCAACACATGAGTAGGTGGCTCTCTCTCAGAAAATCTGATGGGATAAGTGGGAATATGTTCTGAGTGCTTCTCTTATGAGTGAGTGGTGGTGGAGGGGTATATATAGGCATCTCCAAAAATCCAACCGTTACACTTAAAGTGACCAACTCAGTGACACCGATGTGTGAATCTTGGTGGTATCAAGTTGCTCCAAAGGTAGCGACTTTGAATCTCAGTGAGACCGATATGGGAAACTCGGCAGTACCGATCAGGTGTCCAACGACCAGAATCAAAATCTCGGTGACGCCGATCCAAAAACTTGGAGCTTCCGATTTTGTGCATCGAGGTAAAAGAAAGTTGGCAAGCGGAACTTGGTGGCACTGAAGTGGGATCGGTTGCACCGATGTGCTAGGGTTTGGCATGGTTCTGTCTAAGTTTGGGAATCGGTGGGACCGAGTGTAGTGTTGGTTGCACCGATTTGCATAAATGGTTTAGACATAATTTGTGGGAGAGTTTGTGATTGTTTTTGGTTACTATCACTTGTGTACGTGGAGCATCTTGTTCAACAACAATACCTTACCCCCTTTTAATAGTATTGGCTTTTCCTATGGACTCAAAGTGATTTCTCACAAATTAAAATGTAGAGTCTTCTTGGCTTGAAGCTTTGCCAAAGCTATTGCTTCTCATTCTTCCCTTTTTTTGGGGGATACTCTCCACTCTCCTTAGCTAGCCTTTTGTGTGGACTTTATCTGAAATACACTAGATAAAAGTATTAGTCCAAGAGACAATGCATGTTGTCATGAATTATGTAAACGACCAAGGGAGCATATTGTGCTTTCAATCTCCCCCTTTTTAGTAATTTATGACAACATAAAATCAAAGCTTCAATTTAAGATATGCAAGAATATATGAAGACTTTGAAGGATACATGACTAATACAAGCTTCCCCTAGATGTGTGCAATCCATTTAAAGGATAGTTGCTTTTTAATGCATGAACCCACACATGGTAGGAAGGACATGAGAAGTCATGTATATCTTGGAAATATGCATCAAATATATGTGAATGAGATGATTTCATGTTCAAGATTCACTCTTGCAAACAATATGTGCAAGAAGCAAGAGACCATCTTGAACAAGAATATGATGCATATACTTACCTTGAGGTCCTTGAGCATTTAACAGTAGGAACACACTTGAGAAAACAATGTTAGGAAACACAAGTGTATGTGATAGTGAAAATGCAAATGGAACCAAGAGTACAAAGATATGGAGAACCTATAAGAAATGATTTCTTTAGAATGATATGTCTCCAAATAAGTTTAGAGTTTTCTCCCCGAGACACCAATTGTGAAAGTTTTCCTCTCTCCTTGAATCATAATATGTTGATATTAAGAGTAGGTAGGGCTGAGAAAAAGTCTAAAACATATGAGAATTAAATTTCAAATTTATTATTCTCTCTTCTCCTTAAGAAGTGTTTGCATGATAAGGGATCCTTGATATTTCTTCCCCTTTATATGATAAGGTTACACTTCTTCTTTTCATGATCATCTCTCCCCCTGAAGCATGAATGCTTAGATATTTTTTCGTTTAGTATTGTATCTCCCCGTTTGGTATGAGTATAAGCTTTGAAGCTTTGATATTCGTCCCCCTTTGGCATTAATTTCCAAAAAGGGTCACACAAAGGGTTAGATAAAAAGAATCATTGAATGGGAAGGGATCCTAGAGATATAGGGTCATTGAGAGTCTTGAGACAAGGGTTCCTTGAGAACAGTTTTTCTCCCCCTTAAGATCTGAAAAACCTTTAAAATTTATCCTCCTTTGATGTGGGGATCCTTGATTATTTCAGATATATCTCTTTAAGTTTCTCCCCAACATCATTCGAATCATTGAACTGATCATAAAACAAAACAGACAAAGTGCATAGAGGTTGGTGGCTCCGAGGCAAAAGGATTTGGTAGCACCGATATGTGTTTCTGCAGTAGGACTACAATATCGGTAAGACCGTGAAATGTTGATCGGAGACTCAGAATTGGAATACAGAAACTTGGCAACTATGTCAAATGCAATTTTTCAGAATGTCTTAGACGTGTCTCAAAGATTTGCAATGATTTTTCAGAAAGATTTGCAATGGATTTTCATAAAGATTTGCAATGAATTTTCAGAAAGATTTGCAATGAATTTTCATAAAGATTTGTAGTGAATTTTCATCTAGGCTAGAGTTGAATGGAAATGTTAAAGAGCAACACAAGAAGGGTTCTCCATTCAATTCATATGAATAGATGATGGGAGGTGACTAGGTCACCTATGTTAGAGTATATTGACTTAAGGAGTCAAGTAAGAATACTTGATCATAGGTCATACTCATTGTTAAGCTTGAAATGGGGTTACCATTTTTAGTTTAAGCATTTTAATATCTTCATATCACTTGAGTTGCTCTATCTCATGACTTGGAGTAAATCTATATCAAGGATATGAGTACATACCTTTGAGTGATGTTGATGATGTAGCTCGTAGGTGAACTTGATGAGGATGCTCAAGGTTGATGAAGTTCATCTTAAGTTAGGAGCAATGCTTTTTGTTTTCGTTCACTTTTCACCTACATAGGTTAGTCACGCAAGGAAGAACATGATATATCCCCATGACTTGATATCAATTGAGAATTAGTAGTTGTGATCACATCAAATATATGTCAAAGATATGTTTGTTGTATTCTTCCTTTCATCATCAAAGAGAAGTGTGGATACTTGGTCATGGCACGATTGCTTGAAATATGAGTTGATGGCAATCTTGTGGAGTGTTGTTCTTCCAAGTACCTACAAAATGGTTATAATAGCATGGAATGGATAAGAAAGCTCATCCCCTTGCATGCATCCGAGTGAGCTTAGCTCAAGTTTGAAGCATCAATGCTGTTTAACTCACTCCTCAAGTGATAAAACACTTTTTCATCAAGTGGCTTAGTAAATATATCGGCCAATTGCTTGTTGGTACGAACATGCTTAAGATTAATGTCTCCTTTGGCAACATGATCACGAATGAAATGATGTCGAACTTGAATATGCTTAGTTCGAGAATGTTGCACGGGGTTATGACCAATCTTAATAGCACTCTCATTGTCACAAAGTAATGGAACATTTTTCACATGGATTCCATAATCCTTAAGTGTTTGTGTCATCCATAGTAACTGTGCACAACATGATCCGGTAGCAATATATTCAGCTTCGGCGGTAGATAGAGATACCGAGTTTTGTTTCTTGGATGACCAAGACACAAAGATCTACCAAGAAATTGACATGTACCCGAGGTGGATTTTCTATCAACCTTGTCACCGGCATAGTCCGAGTCGGAGTAGCCAACAAGATTGAAAGAAGATCCCTTGGGATACCAAACGCCAAAGTTTGGTGTATGTATCAAGTATCTCACATTGCGTTTCATGGCCTTAAGATAACATTCTTTAGGTGCAGATTGATATTGGGCACACATGCACACACTAAGCATAATATCAGGACAGGAGGCATATAGATATAGCAATGAACCAATCATTGATCGATAAACCTTTTGATCAACCGGTTCGTCCTCCTTAGTGAGGTTAACATGTTCACTAGTGGGCATGGGAGTTTTCATACCTTCGCACTCTTGCATGTTGAACTTCTTCATCAAGTCCTTAGTGTACTTTGTTTGAGAGATGAATGCACCTTCTCTCGTTTGCTTGATTTGTAGACCAAGAAAGAATTTCAGCTCACACATCACAGACATCTCATACTTCTCTGACATCAACATTCCAAATTTCTCACTAAATTGTGGGTTAGTAGATGCAAAGATAATATCATCCACATAAATTTGGCACACAAATAATTCACCATTAGCTATCTTTGTGAATAAGGTTGCGTCAATTTTACCAATTTCAAAACCTTTTCAGTAAGAAACTTCGTTAGGCATTTATACCAAGCACGAGGAGCTTGCTTAAGACCATATAAAGCTTTGCGAAGTTTGTAAAAGTGGTTAGGTTTCTTAGGATTTACAAATCCGGGAGGCTGTTTAACCTCTATTTCTCCATTTAAAAAGGCACTTTTGATATCCCTTTGGTAAAGAGTGATGTCATGGTGATTGGCATAAGCAAGAGAATTCGAATAGCCTCAAGTCTAGCAACGGGGGCATAGGTATCACTATAGTACATACCTTTGATTTGCGTATATCCTTGGGCTACGAGACACGCCTTGTTGCTTACAACCAAACCGTCTTCATCTTGGTTGTTCCAAAACACCAATTTTGTACCGATGATGTTTTGCTCGTCCTTGGGTTTCTCCACGAGTGTCCACACTTCATTCCTCTCGAAGTTGTGAAGCTCTTCATGCATAGCATTCACCAAATCCCCGTATTCAAGAGCTTGTTCAATATTCAATGGCTCAATGATAGAGATGAAAGAACAATGCTAACAAAAGTTAGCTAAGAGAGTTTTAGAGCGAGTGATCCTCCCTGTTCGTATATCACCGAAGATTTGGTTTACGGGATGGTTCTTGGTTACTTGTGATCGAACTCGGGGTAGCTTTGGCTTGTTGGATGGTGGAGCTTCCTCTTCATCATCTCCGTTATCTTCGTTGTTGTCGAAGTGTTCATCTCCTTGAGGTGGTGGTGAAGGAGGTTGTGGTGGATCTTCATGATGTACTTCCTCCTCCTCTTCATCTTGTCGTGTACCACTTGTGGATGCTTCCATGTCATTTTGTCGATAGCCTTGATCCGAAATAGGAGCTTCCACCTGGGTTAATGAAGTACTTTCCTTCACCTCCTTGGGACGAATTTTGCCGATGGCGAAATCTTGGATAGCTTCCGAAGGGTCCTTATCTCCTAGATCATCTAGCAATTGTTCGACTTGTGAACCATTAGATTCATAAAACTTCACATCTACATTCTCTTCAACTTTTCGAGTGAAGTTGTTGTGGACACGGTAGGTGTGAGAGTTCGATCCGTAACCAAGTAAAAAACCTTCATGAGATTTGGGAGAAAATTTAGCATGCCAATGCTTATCAAGAATGTAGCACTTAGAGCCGAATACCTGAAAGTATCCAACTTGGGGTTTGTTACCGGTGAGTAGCTCGTATGCCGTTTTACCGAGAAGCTTGTGCAAGTAGAGTCGGTTTGTGGCATGACATGCTGTTTCCACGGCTTCTGCCCAAAAGTGTCTTGGCGTCTTGTATTCGTCAAGCATCATTCTTGCCATCTCAATAAGCGTCCAGTTCTTCCTCTCAACAAATCCATTTTGTTGATGTGTGTATGTAGCCAGAACTCATGTGAGACACCTTCTTAGTCAAGAAAGGTATCCACATGGGTGTTCTTGAACTCTGATCCGTTATCGCTTCAAACCTTCTTGATCTTCACTTCAAATTGATTTTGTGCTTTGCGTGCAAAGTTCTTGAAGATCTTTTGTACCAGCGACTTATCTTCAAGAAATAATACCAACGTAAATCTGGAAAATCATCAACTATAACTAGACCATAAGAGTTTCCACCGAGACTTTTGTAAGCATTGGGACCAAAAAGATCCATATGAAGTAATTCAAGTGGTCTCCTAGTGGCCATTATGTTCTTGACCGAATGACTTCCACCTACTTGCTTTCCTGCTTGACAAGCGCTAAAAAGCCTATCTTTTTCAAACATAACAACTTTAACACCAAGAATGCGATCGCCCTTGATAAGCTTATCTAGATTGTGCATGCCTACATGTCCTAGCCTTCTATGCCATAGCCAACCTTTAGATGATTTTGAAATAAGACAAGTAAGAGGTTAGGCCTTTTTAGTGAAATCGACAATGTATATATCACCTCTATGAATACCGGTAAAGATAGTTTTATGATTATCATGACGAAACACTTGGCAATCTACTTTAGTAAATAACACATTGAAATCGAAGTTCGCTAGTCAAGATACGAAAAGAAGATTGTAGCCAAGGGATTCAACAAGCATGACATTTTGAATAGAGCTATCATGAGATATGTACACCTTACCAAGGCCAAGTAACTTACCCTTAGAGTTGTCTCCAAAGGTCATGTACCTCTGAGGTCCATGATTCGGTGTGATCTCTTGAAAAGTGTCTTTATCTCTAGTCATATGATCGGTGCATTCACTGTCGAGAATCCACTCTTTTCTGTCGGACATGTAATCCTTGAAGTTTGCCATGGACTTAAGCACTTCATCGTCTTGGCACATTCGATGTCAAATAACTCATCCTCATCATAGTAGCCATGTTCTTCATTGTCATCATTAGGTAGAATCTCCTCGTCATGGAAACCAAGAGACTTGTTGGAATTTTGACTAAGACAATGTTCAAGCTTATGTATGTGAATGGCTTCCACAATGATGTTGCCAATGGCAGCGACATGTCCTTTAGCACACATAAGTTCACGAAGCTCAAATAAGAAACTATCAAAGTTTGGATCACTAGGCTCCATTCCATGGAAGGCAACAGTTTTATGAAGAATTTCATCAAGATTACTTAATGAATAATTTGGATATCGTTTCTCCAAATCATTACACAAAGTATAAGCACATTCAAAATTCTTCAATTGAGTAAGCCCAGATCTTGGTAAACCTCTAATGATAAGATTGACAGTTATAAGGTTACCAATCATGTCAATTTCCTCTTTGTATGAGGGATGTAATTCATCAATGGGGAACACATAGGGATTTTCAATATGCTTTCTCAAATGGAATTTGTCAAATAGATCAATCATAGCATATTTCCATTGACTATAGTACTCTCCATCAAGAATGGGCACTCTACAACTCAAACTCTCCAAACTAGGCATATTCATCTTCCTACAAAGGTGATTAAACCAAGGTTATGGAGACCCTGCTCTGATACCAATTATGGTATCACTAGAATAGACTACTAGAACTAAGATCTACACAATATCCAAAGTTACGTGTTGGCAGATTTTAGCATTTATAACAAGTCTAGCACACCCTACACATGCAAGTCATCAAGTATACCAGCGGAAAGTAGAGACATTGCACATGAAGGTAAGGAGTTGAGATAGGGAGATCAAACACATGAGGGTCATGGAGATTTTTCCCGTGGTTCCGATAGGTGGTGCTATCGTACATCCACGTTTATGGAGAGTTCAACCCACAGAGGGTAAAGATCGCAAGAGTCCATGAGGGCTCTACCCACAGAGGGTTCCACGAAGAAGCAACCTTGTCTATACCATGATGGCCTACGTCCACGGAGGACTAGCCTAACTCGGGGTAGATCTTCACGAAGTAGGCGATCTCCTTGCCCTTACAAACTTCTTGGTTCACTCCACAACACAAAGTAGGAGGCTCCCAAGCAACACTGTAGGATCGAGAGAGGTTTGTCTAGAGGGGGGGGGGAATAGACTACTAACAGAAATTTAAAACCTAACCTTTTCCCAAGTTGTTTGATTGGCAGATTTTAATAGTTTTAACAAGTCTAGATAGTCTAACAGCCCTACACATGCATGTCTACAAGAATGGCAGCGGAAAGTAGAGACATTGCACATGTAAGTAAAGAGATGGGATAGAAAGATCAAACGCAATAGGAGACACAAGGATTTTTCCCGTGGTTCCGATAGGTGGTGCTATCGTACGTACACGTTCATGGAGTCTTCAACCCACGAAGTGTATCGGTTGTGAGAGTCCATGGAGGGATCTACCCACGGAGGGTTCCACGAAGAAGCAACCTTGACTATTCCATGCGGCTTCCGTCCACGAAGGACTAGCCTCACTATGGGTAGATCTTCATGAAGTAGGCGATCTCCTTGCCCTTACAAACTTCTTGGTTCACTCCACAACACGAAGTAGGAGGCTCCCAAGCGACACCTAACCAATCTAGGAGGCACCACCCTCCAAAGGTAATAGGCTCGGTAATGACGATGAACTCCTTGCTCTTGTTCTTCAAGATGATAGACTCCTCAACACACAATCTCTATCCCAGAGATTTGGCTTGGTAGAAGCGATAGGATTGGTGGAAAGCAACTTGGGGAGGCTAGAAATCAATATGCGTATGGTTGGAGTGGAAGATCTTGACCTCAACACAAGGGTAGGTGGTTCTCTCTTAGAAAACTGAGTAGGATAGGTATGGAATAGTTCTGAGTGCTTCTCTTTCGAGTGGGTGGTGGTGAAGGGGTATATATAGGCATCCCCAAAAATCCAACCGTTACACACAATAAGTTAGACTCGGTGACACCAATGTGTAAATCTCGATGGTACCGAAGTGATAAAAAGTGGCAACGTTTGAATCTCGGATGGACCGATATACAATTCTCGGTTGCGCCGACAAGGTGACCAACAATCAGATTTACCAGTCTCGGTGACGCCGATTCACCATTCTCGGTCGGACCAAAAATGAGAACATGCATAACAGAAAGTTGGCAACTCAACTTGGTGGCACAAAGTGCAGTGTTGGATGCACCAAAGTGTTAGGGTTTGACTGAGTCTGTCTAGGGTTAGGAACTCGGTGGCACCGGGATAGGAATGTTGGTTGCACCGATTTGGCATATTTGGTTTAGGACAGACTTTGGTGGGAGAGTCTGTGGATGTTTTGGTGACTGTCACTTGTGCACGTTTGAGCATGTTGTTCACCATGAAAACTTTACCCCCTTTTAATAGTATTGGCTTTCCTATAACTCAAAGTGATTTCTCACAAATGTAAAATGTAGAGTCCTCTTACTTGAAGCTTGGCCAACCTATTTCCTTGCATCTTGGGTAATTCCACGATCTCCTCAACCCTTTTTGCCAACTCCATTCTTCATGTACTAATATCTGAAATATACTAGATAAAAGTGTTAGTCCAAGAGACAATCTATTTTGTCATGAATTATCAAAACCACCAAGGGAGCATGTTGTTATTTCAATCTCCCCCTTTCTGGTAATTGATGACAATATACGATCAAAGCTTCAATTAAAGATCTGCATGAATGCAATGAAGACTTTGAGAAACACATGACTAAGATTTGCTCCCCCTAAATGTGTGAAGTCCTTTAAAGGATAATTGCTTTGGAATGCATGGACACACATATGAATGAAAGGGATATAGGAGTCATGTGTATCTTGGCTATATGCATCAATATATGTGAATGAAATGTATATCCTTGATCAATACTTCACTCTTGCAAACAATATGTGAAAGAAGCAAGAGATCATGTTGACCAAAGATATGATGCATATACTTACCTTGAGTTCTTGAGCATTCTAGTAGTAGAGACACACTTGAGAAAACAATGTTAGGAAACAAAAGAGTATTCTACTAGACAAAAGAAATAGAACTAAAAGAATACGCTCCACAACTTGGTAATACATCCTCTCCCCCTAAATCTTAGCATGTAGATATTGGGATTGGATAGGGTGAGAAAATTAATCCTTTGTTCACTTGAGACTTTTCTCCAAACGTGGTTTTCTCCCCTACATTGTTGTTCTTCTCCTTGATCATATAAGTGTGAACTTTAAAGTTTTCTTCTCCCCCTAAATCATATCTCCCCCTTTGCATAAACATGTGACTCTACCTTTAGCATGAAGCTTTGATATTCTACCCCTTTGGCATAAAATACCAAAAAAGGTTAAACTCTTGGGAGTAGTGACAAGGATCATTGACAAGGAAGGGATCATGGAGATCAAGGGTCATTGAAAGTAGGGTTCAATGAAAGTAGGGTTAAACTCTTAGTCTTTCATTGAATGTAAGTTCTCTCCCTTTGGAAAATTTGAGGTTCCTTCTCCTTGGAGCTAGGGATCCTTGAATAAAGAATTTCTCCCCCTAAGAGTTGTTTGTTCTTCTTACCCTAAAAATATTTTTTTGAGAAGGGATCATGGAAAGAACAAGATTATCATGAGAATGGAAAACAAATAAACTATATCAAGAAAACATCTGAACACAAAGAAAGTTAGTGACTCTGAGATGGATAAATCAGTGATACCAAGATTGTGTAGTGCAATTTATCTACAATTTCGGTAGAGCCGAGTTATCAAAATCGGTGACTCCGAAAGGTAAACCAAGTTTTTGTTTTCAGAGAGACAAGTGAAATTGTTTTAAAAAGGAAAATGCAAAACATTTACAGAGGTGATCAAATAGATAAGATTTGAGTGGTTACAAGAGATCATACAATAAGAGAGCAAACCACACAAGATTCTTAACTAAATGATGGGCGGTGACTAGGTCACCTATATTAGAGTATATTGACTTAGGAGCCAAGCAAGAATACTTGATCATAGGACATACTCGTCATTTAATCTCAAAATGGGGTTACCATTTTTCTATTAAGCATTTTGATGTCTTCGTATCACTTTAGTTGCTTTAGCCCATGACTTGGAGTAGCCTTTTCAAGGATATGAGTACATACCTTTGAGTGATGTTGATGACGTTGCTCGTAGGTAAACTTGTTGAGGATGCTCGAGGTCGATGAAGATCATCTTGAATTTGGAGCTATCCTTCTCGTTCTAGTACACTAGTCACCTACAAAGGTTAGTCATGCAAGGAAGAACAATGGATATATCCTATTGACATGATACCACTTATAGGTTTTGCAACTAAGATCATGTATATGTCAAGGATATGTTTTTGTTGTCTTCTTCCTTCCATCATCAAGAGGGGTTGTGGATACTTGGTAATGACAAGATTGCTTATGATTGAAGTTGATGGAAATCTTGTGGAATGAAGTTCTTCCAAGTACCTACAAAAGTTTAGATACAATACAAGGGAGCATAGATTTCCATGGCATATGATGATGAGTTATGAGAACATGGAGATAATAGTAAAGCTCATGCCCTTGATTGCAACCGAGTGAGTCTAGCTCAAGTTTGAAGCATCAATGATGTTCAACTCACTCCTCAAATGACAAAATGTCTTCTCATCAAGTGGCTTGGTGAAGATATAGGTCAATTGTTTGTTAGTATGAACATGCTTAAGATTGATATCTCCTTTGGCAAAATGATCACGAATGAAATGATGTCAAACTTGAATATGCTTGGTTCGAGAATGTTGCACATGATTATGTCCAATTTTAATAGCACTTTCATTGTCACAAAGTAATGGAACATTTTTAACATGAATACCATAATCCTTAAGTGTTTGTGGCATCCATAGTAATTGCGCACAACAAGATCGATCAACAATATACTCAGCTTCGGCAGTAGATAGAGATACCGAGTTTTGTTTCTTGCAGGACCAAGACACAAGAGATCTACCTAAAAATTGACAAGTACTCGAGGTGGATTTTCTATCAACCTTGTCACCAGCATAGTACGAATCGGAATAGCCAACAAGATTAAAAGAAGATCCCTTGGGATACCAAATGCCAAAGTTTGGTGTTTGTATCAAGTATCTCACAATACGTTTCACAGCCAAAAGATGACACTCTTTAGGTGTGGCTTGATATCTAGCACACATGCAAACACTAAGCATAATATCAGGATGAGATGCACATATACATAATAATGAACCAATCATAGATCGATAAACTTTTTGATCAATCGTTTCATCTTCTCTGGTAAGGTCAACATGTCCACTAGTGGGCATAGGAGTTTTCATACGTTTGTAGTCCTACATGTTGAACTTCTTGATTAAGTCCTTGGTATACTTAGTTTGAGAGATTAAAGTTCCTTCTCTTGATTGCTTGATTTGCAATCCAAGAAATAATTTCAGCTCACACATCATTGACATCTCATACTTCTCGAAAATCAACCTTCCAAATCTTTCACTAAATTGAGGGTTAGTGGAACCAAAGATAATATCATCCACATAGATTTGGCACAGAAATAATTCTCCATTAAATCTCTTAGTGAACAAGGTTGCATCAATTTTACCAATTTCAAAACCTTTTTCGATGAGAAACTTCGTTAAGCATTTATACCAAGCACGTGGGGCTTGCTTAAGACCATAAAGAGCTTTGCGAAGCTTGTAAACATGATTAGGTTTCTTAGGATCACAAAACCAGGTGGTTGCTTAACATAAACTTCTTCCTCTATTTCACCATTAAAAAAGGCATTTTTGATGTCCATTTGGTAAAGTGTGATATCATGGTGATTAGCATAAGCAAGAATAATACGAATAGCTTCAAGTCTAGCAACGGGGGCATAAGTTTCACCGTAGTCCATACCTTCGACTTGCGTATACCCTTGTGCTATGAGACGAGCCTTGTTGCGTATGACTTGACCATCTTCGTCTTGTTTGTTCTGAAATACCCATTTGATTCCGATGATGTTGTGCTCATCTTCGGGTTTGTCCACGAGTGTCCACACTTCGTTCCTCTTGAAGTTGTGTAGCTCTTCATGCATTGCGTTTACCCAATCCGCGTCTTCAAGAGCTTGTTCTACCTTTAAAGGCTCAATGCTAGAGATGAAAGAATAATGCTCACAAAAGTTAGCTAGACGGGTTTTAGAGCGAGTGATTCTCCCTGTTTGTATATCACCAAAGATTTGGTTTAGGGGATGGTTCTTGGTCACTTGAGCTCGAACACGGGTCAGCTTCCGATTGTTGGATGGAGGAGCTTCATCATCATCATCATCATCTCGTTCATCTTTGTTGTTGTTGAAGGTGTCGTTCCCTTGAGGTGGTGGTGAAGGTGGTTGTGGTGGATTTCATGATGTTCTTCCTCTTCTTCATCATCTTATCGTGTACCACTTGTGGATGCCTTCATGTCGTGTTGATGTTCACCTTGACGTGAAGTGGGGGCTTCCACCTGAGTTGATGAAGTACTCTCCTTCACCTCCATGGGATGAATCTTACTGATGGGTAGATCTAGTATGGCCTCCGAAGGATCCTTATCACCTACATCATTTGGCAATTGTTCGACTTGCGAACCGTTAGATTCATCAAACTTCACATCTACCGTCTCTTCAACTTTTCGAGTGAAGTTGTTGTAGACATGATAAGTGTGAGAGTTTGATCCGTAACCGAGTAGGAATCCTTCATGAGATTTAGGAGCAAATTTAGTACGATGATGCTTATCAAGAATGTAGCACTTTGAGCCAAATACCCGAAAGAATCCGACTTGGGGTTTGTTACCGGTGAGTAGCTCGTATGCTGTTTCTTGTGGCATGTCATGCTGTTTCAACGGCTTCTACCCAAAAGTGTCTTGGCGTCTTGTATTCGTCAAGCATCGTTCTTTCCATCTCAATAAGCGTCCAGTTCTTCCTCTCAACAACTCCATTTTATTGAGGTGTGTATGTAGCCGAGAACACATGTGAGACACCTTCTTCGTCAAGAAAGGTATCCATATGGGTGTTCTTGAACTCCGATCCGTTATCGTTCCGAACCTTCTTGATCTTCACTTCAAATTGATTTTGCGCTTTGCGAGCGAAGTTCTTGAAGATCTTTTGAACCCGTGACTTATCATCAAGAAAGAATACCCACGTAAATCTGGAAAAATCATCAACTATAACTAGACCATAGGAATTTGCACCGAGACTCTTGTAAGCATTGGGCCAAAAAGATCCATGTGAAGTAACTCGAGTGGTCTCCTAGTAGTCATGATATTCTTAACGAGATGACTTCCACCTACTTGCTTTCCATCTTGACAAGCACTACAAAGTCTATCTTTGTCAAATATAACATCTTTAACTTTAAGTATATGATCACCTTTAATTAGCTTATCTAGATTTCACATGCCTACATGTCCAATCTTCTATGCCAAAGCCAACCGTTAGAAGATTTTGCAATTAAACAAGTGCGAGGCTTGGATCTTTTAGTGAAATCAATAATGTATAGATCACCTCTACGAAAACCGGTAAAGACCATTTTATGATTAACTTGGCAAAACACTTGGCAATCGACTTCCATCAATAAAACATTGAAACCGAAGTCAGCAAGTCTAGAAATGGAAAGAAGATTGTAGCCAAGGGATTCAACAAGCATGCCATTTTTAATAGACCAATCATGAGATTTTTCCACCTTACCAAGGCCAAGTACCTTACCCTTAGAGTTGTATCCAAAGGTCACGTACCATCGATGACCTTGATTAGGCATGATCTCTTGGAACATGTCTCTCTCACCAGTCATATGATCCGTACATCCACTATCAATAATCCACTCTTTTCCTCCGGACATGTAGTCTCAAAAGTTTTCCATAAGACTCAGATTCTTCATGATCTTCTCATACTCGACGTCGAACAACTCATCTTCTTCATAGTAGCCAAGTTCCACATTGTCATCATCAAGTGGGAAATCCTCGTCATAAAGAACAAGGGATTCGTTAGAATAGTGATCATGACAATGTTCAAGTTTATGAATGCGAATGGCTTCAAAGATAATGTTGTTGATAGTTGTGACATCTCCTTTAGCACACATAAGATCATGGAGCTCAAATAGGCATTTATCAAAGTTTGGATCACTAGGCTTCATTTTGTGAAAAGCAACAGTTTTATGAAGAATTTCATCAAGATTTCCTAAGGAAAGATTTGGATAGCGTTTCTCCAAATCAGTCCATAAAGTATAGGCACATGCAAAGTTCTTCATTTGAGAAAGCACGAATCTTGGCAAACCTCTAACAATAAGATTGAAAACTCTTAGGTTAGCAAGCATGTTAATTTCCTCTTCGTGTGTGGGATGCAATTCATCAATGGGGAGCACATAGGGTGTTTCAATGTATTCAATCAAATGAAATCTATCTAATAGATCGATCATGGCATTCTTCCATTGACTATAGTACTCTCCATCAAGAATAGGCACTCTACAACTCAAACTCTACTCTAGACACATCCATCTTCCTCCACGGTGATTAAACCAAAGCAATGGAGACCAAAGCTCTGATACCACTTGTAGGATTGAGAGAGGCGTGTCTAGAGGGGGGGGGGTGAATAGACTACTAGCAAAGATTTAAAACCTAACCTTTTCACAAGTTGTTTGGTTGGCATATTTTAATAGTTTTACAAGTCTAGAGAGTTTAACAACCCTACACATGCATGTCTACAAGAATGGCAGCGGAAAGTAGAGACATTGCACTAAGTAAAGAGATGGGATAGAAAGATCAAACGCAATAGGAGACACAAGGATTTTCCCCGTGGTTCCGATAGGTGGTGCTATCGTACGCCCATGTTCATGGAGTCTTCAACCCATGGAGGGTAACGACCGTGAGAGTCCACAGAGGGCTCTACCCACGGAGGGTTCCACGAAGAAGCAACCTTGACTATTCCATGCGGCTTCTATCCATGAAGGACTTGTTGGAAATATGCCCTAGAGGCAATAATAAATTAGTTATTATCATATTTTCTTGTTCATGATAATCGTTTATTATCCATGCTATAATTGTATTGATCGGAAACTCAGATACATGTGTGGATACATAGACAACACCATGTCCCTAGTATGCCTCTAATATACTAGCTCGTTGATCAAAGATGGCTAAGGTTTCCTAGCTATTGACATGAGATGTCATTTGATAATGGGATCGCATCATTAGGAGAATGATGGGATGGACAAGACCCAAACTACAAACGTAGCATATTATCGTGTCACTTTATTGCTACTGTTTTCTACATGTCAAGTATCTGTTCCTATGACCATGAGATCATGCAACTCATTGACACCGGAGGAGTGCCTTGTGTGCATCAAACGTCACAAAATAACTAGGTGACTATAAAGGTACTCTACAGGTATCTCCGAGGGTGTTTGTTGGGTTGGCATGGATCAAGACTGGGATTTGTTACTCCGTGTGACGGATAGGTATCTCAGGGCCCACTCGATAATACAACATCACAACAAGCCTTGCAAGCAATGTGACTAAGTGTTAGTCACGGGATCTTGTATTAGGGAACGAGTAAAGAGACTTGCGGATAACGACGTTGAACTAGGTATGGAGATACCGACGATCGAATCTCAGGCAAGTAACATACCGAAGAACAAAAGGAACATCATAGGGGATTAACTGAATCCTTGACATAGAGGTTTGACCGATAAAGATCTTCGTAGAATATGTAGGAACCAAAATGGGCATCCAGGTCCTGCTATTGGTTATTGACCGTAGAGGTGTCTCGGTCATGTCTACATAGTTCTCGAACCCGTAGGGTCTGCACACTTAAGGTTCGGTGACGTTTCGGTAGTATAGAGTTATGTATGGTGATTATAGAACGTTGTTTAGAGTCTCGGATGAGATCTCGGACGTTAGGAGGAGCTCCAGAATGGTCCGTAGGTAAAGATTGATATATAGGAAGTCCTATTTTGGTCGCTGAAACAGTTTCGGGCTCATCGGTAGTGTACCAGGAGTGCCGGTAGTGTACCGGGAGACCATCGAGAGGGGTATTTCGACTCAAGAGTCTACATGGGCTGTGGGAGAGTGAATACCAGACCTTAGTGGGCTGGTGGAAGTCCCACACAAGGCCCATGCGGCTGGGAGAGAAAAGCCCAAAGAGAAAAGGTGGAAAAACGCAAAAAAGGCAGAAAAGGAAGGAGTCCTAGTCCTACTAGGATTGGAGGAGGATTTCTCCTCTCCTCCTTGGTTTGGACGAAGCCTAGGGCTGGTACCTTGAGGGCCAAGCCTCCTCCTCTCTTCCTCTTATATATACTAGAGGTTTTAGGGTTTTTGCACTAGATTTTCTGCCACGTGCTACCCTCTCCTCTAGTGCATAGTTTCTCCTCTAGATCAGTTTTTTGGAGTGCTTAGGCAAAGCCCTGCCAGAATAGCTCCACCACCATTGCCGCAGCACTGTCGCGCTGCCAGATAACTCTTCTACCTCTCCGCCCCCTCTTGCTGGATCAAGAAGGGGAGATCGTCATCGAGCTGTACGTGTGCTGAACGCGCAGGTGTCGTCCGTACGGCGCTAGATCGGAAGGACCGCGATCAAGATCGCGAGACGAATCATGATGAGATCGTGGGACGGATCATGATGAGTTCGTCGGACGGATCGTGATTGGATCGCGGGACGGATCGTGATGATATCGCGGGACGCTCGGCGATTTGGATCGCGAAGATGTTCAAATACACCAACCGCGTTTCTTAATGCTTCCCGCTTAGCGATCTACAAGGGTATGTAGATCCACTCTCCCTCTCTTTAGATGCTCATCACCATGGATAGATCTTGCATGTGCGTAGGAATTTTTTTGTTCCCCATGCAACGTTCCCCAACAGTGGCGTCATGAGCAAGGTCTATGTGTAGATGAGATCTCGAGGAGAACACAAAGAGTTTGTGGGTGTTGATGCTTAGATTGCTTCCTCCCTTGGTCGTGTTTTGGTTCAGCGGTATTGTGGGATGAAGCGGCCCGGACCAACCTTACTCATACGCTTACGAGAGACCGGTTCCATCAACTGACGTGTAACCTCATTGCACAAAGATGGCTGGTGGGTGTCTGTTTCTCTTACTTTAGTTGGATCGGATTCTACAAAGGCGGTCCTTGAGAAGGTTGAAAAGCAACTTATGTATCACCGTTGTGGTTTATGCGTACGTGAGAATTGTTCTTCCTAGATACCCGTTGCAGCCACGTAAAACATGCAACAACAATTAGAGGACGTCTAACTTGTTTTTTCAGGGTATGTTGTGATGTGATATGGCCAATTACATGATGTGATATATGTGATGTATGAGATGATCATGTGTTGTATAGAATATCACGACTTGCATGTCGATGAGTACGACAACCGTCAGGAGCTATAGGGTTGTCTTTAATTGTATGACCTGCGTGTTAATCATTAAGCGCTATGTAATGCTTTACTTTATCACTAAACGGTAGCAATAGTAGTAGAAGCATGATGAGCGCGACAACCCCGATGGCGACACGTTGATGGAGATCAAGATGATGGAGATCATGGTGTCATGCCGGTGACGATGGAGATCATGCTAGTGCTTTCAAGATGGAGATGAAAAGCACAAGTTCATGGCCATATCATGTCACTTATGATTTGTATGTGATGTTAATCCTTTTACGCACGTTGTTTTGCTTAGGACGATGGTAGCATTATAAGGTGATCCCTCACTTAATTTCAAGATAAATTGTGTTCTCCCCGAGTGTGCACCGTGCGAAAGTTCGTCGTGTCGAGACACCACGTGATGATCGGGTGTGATAGACTCTACGTTCACATACAACGGGTGCAAGCCAGTGTTGCACATGCAGAACACTCGGGTTAAACTTGACGAGCCTAGCATGTACATACATGGCCTCAGAACACAAGAGGCCAAAAGGTCGAACATGAGTCATATAGTAGATATGATCAATATGATGATGTTCACCATTGAAACTACCTCAACTCACATGATGATCGGACTTGAGTTGGTGAATTTGGATCATGTATCACTGGAATGACCGGAGGGATGTCAATTTGAGTGGGAGTTCTTCTGTAATATGATTAATTGAACTCATTATCGTGAACTTAGTCAGTAGTGTCTTTGCAAATTATGTTGTAGATTACTTGCTCGCGCTGTAGCTCCCTTGAATTTTTATATGTTCCTAGAGAAATAGAGTTGAAAGATGATGGTAGCAATATTGCGGACTGGGTCCGTGATCTGAGGATTGTCCTCATTGCTGCCCAGAAGGCTTATGCCCTTAATGCATCGCTCGGTGCGCCAACCCCTCTAGCATCGTCTGTAGATGTTATGAACATCTGACAGGCACATTTTGATGACTACTTGATAGTTTAGTGCGTCATGCATTACGGCTTAGAATTGAGGCTCCCAAACATTTTGAATGTCACGGAACATATGAGATGTTCTAAGAGCTGAAATTAGGATCTCAGGCTCATGCCCGTGTTGCGAGATATGAGATCTCCAACAAGATTCTTTGCCTGCAAGATGAAAGAGAATAGCTCAATCGTTGAGCATGTGCTCAGATTTTCTAGGTGCTACAATCGCTTGCATCGAGTGGGAGTTGATCTTCCAGATAAGATAGTGATTGATATAGTTCTCCAAGTCACTATCACTAAGATACTAGAACTTGGTGATGAACTATAAAATGCCAAGGATAGAAATAATTATCCCTAAGCTGTTCGCGTTGTTTGGCACCATCAAGGTAGAAATCAAGAAGGAGCATCCAGTGTTGATGGTTAGTAAAATCACTAGTTTCAAGAAGGGCAAGGGAAAGGAGGGAAACTTCATGGATGGCAAGTCAGTTGCTGCTCCAGTGAAGCAACCCAAAGTTGAACCCAAACCCGAGACTAGGTGCTTCGATTATGAGGAGAGCGGACGCTGAAGTAGAACAACCCTAGATACTTGGTAGATAAGAAAGCTGGCAACGTCGATAGAAGTATATTTGATATACGTGTTATTGATGTCTACCTTGCTAGTACTCCTAGTAGCACCTGGGTATTGGATACCGGTTCGGTTGCTAAATGTTAGTAACTCGAAATTAAAGCTACGGAATAAATGGAGAACTAGCTAAGGGTGAGGTGACGATGTGTGTTGGAAATGTTTCCAAGGTTGATGTGATCAACATCGCATGCTCTCTATACCTTCGGGATTAGTGACGAACCTAAATAAATGTTATTAGGTATTTTGTGTTGAGCATGAACGTGATTAGATTGTGTTTACGGCAACACAATTATTCATTTAAGTTAGAGAATAATGGTTATTCTGTTTACATGAATAATACCTTCAATGGTCATGCACCCAGTGAGAATGGTTTGTTGAATCTTGATCGTAGTAATACACATGTTCATAACCTTGATGCCAAAAGATACAAAGTTAATAATGATAGAACCACATACTTGTGGCACTGCCGCTAAATGTCATATTAGTATAAAGCGCATGAAGAAACTCCATGCTGATGGATCTTTGGACTCATTCGATTTCGAATCGGTTGAGACATGCGAACCATGCCTCTTAGGCAAGATGACTAAGGACCCCCTTTTCCAGATTGATGGAGCGGGCAAGTGATTTATTGGAAATGATACATGTTGATGTATGCAATCCAATGAGTCTTGTAGTGTGCGGTGGATATCGTTATTTTCTTACCTTCACTGATGATTTGAGTAGATATAGTGTATATTTACTTAATGAAACATAAGTCTAAATCATTTGAAAGGTTCAAGCAATTCAGAGTGAAGTTTAAAGATCATCGTGACAAGAAGATAAAAATGTCTGCGATATGATCGTGGAGGTGAATATTTGAGTTACGAGTTTGGCATACAACTTTAGACAATGTGAAAGTTGTTTCACAACTCATGCCACTTGGAACACCATAGTGTGGTGGTGTGTCACACCCAAGATGCGCGCCTATCCATTTTAAGACACGAGAGCCTCGCAAGGGATAGAGGCGCATCTTGCCGTTCACAAGTATAGTAACATTGCAACATACATTACAGAAGAGATGAGTATACAAGTTGGCTTACATTCGCCACACGCTAAATTACAATCAACACAGAGTTCAAATCATCAAGATGAAGACAGGGTCCGACTACGGACGAAATCAAACGACAAAATAGATGCAAATGATACTATCTCGCTATCCCAAAGATCATGACCATGGTCTTCTACTCATCCGAGTAAGTCACGTACATCCTGCCTCTTTCCTCATCATATTCCCACTGGATCTGGGTAAGAACATCCAGCACATACTCATCTATACCTGTACCTGGAGGGTTGTAGGAATCTGTGAGCCACAAGGACTCAACAATCAAGCGCCCGGGTACCAAGACTATTCAAGATGATGGGGGGTATGTCTTTAGTTTGTAGCAGCACTAAGTATATATGGTGGCTAACTTACGCAACATGAAAATAAATATGAGTGGCCTATGATGAACAATCGAATCTGGTATGATCTCTATGAGATCCCGAACACTTACTTACGTCAATCATAACCCCACCGTGTTCTCTCTCGGATCATGTTCACGAGGAGAGACGATCACGGTTACTCACACAGTTGGTGTATTTCAATTAGAGTTTACTTCAAGTTAACTATAACCGGGTGTTAAACAAATATCCAAGTTGCCACATAACTGCGGGCACGGCTTCTCGAAAAGTTATAACCCTGCAGGGGTGCTCCAATTAGTCCATCACAAATAACCACACTCCGCGGGAATAGCCTCGACCACGGACCTCGTGGTCATCATAGGTAATTCCAAAGGAATTCCAACACCTCGAGAAAACCCGAGAAAGTTAGACTCCACAAGCAAGACACTCGATAAAGGTAAAACAAATCCAGCAAGACCGCCCGACGTGTCGACGAACCCGATAAGAGCCGCGTATCTCGTTCTTAGGACATGACGGATAAGCTAGTGTACGGTGGCATGATAGAAATCTCCCAAGTTGCCCTGGGTTGGCCCCACACAGTGCTCTAGTTTGGACCAACACTCATGAGGAGTACTAGCCCGGGGGTTGATTAATTGTCCACGGGTTTGCAAGACCCTATGCAAATTTTATTAAGTTGTTAAGCAAATGTAGTACCAATGTTGGGTCTTGCCAGACAAGTTTTAATCTCAACCGAATAAACAAGGGGGTCCCCATAACAACCCCGAGCGTTTTAGGAGCGCAAAATATGGAAAACATAACACTGATAACAAGAACTATGGCGGTAACAGCAGAACAAAACACCTAGCATAAGGCCAAGACTTCCACCAATATGAAGATATATATGTGCATTAAATTAAATAACAGATAATATTGTGATATCCAAATCCATGTTATCACATGGAACAACCTGCACCTGCAACTAAGAATGCTATAAGAGGGGCTGAGCAGCGGTAACTTAGCCAATCAAAGGTTTGCTAGGATGTGGAGGGTTAGAGGCTTTCATGGCATTTAGGAGGCTGATATTAAAGTGGTAGGTAGCACAATTGTAACGATAAGAGCAAGAAACTAGCAAGCAAAAATAGTATCGGGATCCGGGTACGATCATCTTGCCCGTTGGTTCTTTAGTGGAACAAGTAGCGGGATCCTCGTAGTAGTACTCTCCTGGGTCCTCGTACTTAGTTTCAACACTCGCGTCTACCCAAGAGAAACAGCAACAATAAACATCCAACCAAGGTGCAATGCACAAACAAGATGATGCATGATCCATTTAGAAGAATTTAACATGGCAATCCAAAACTAGTCATGTTTCACATACAAAGTTTGTTTATTAATGATTCTGGATAGAACCTCATGTTAAGTTATTTAAACATGCATGAACATGAAAAATATGGATGCAGCATGCAAAATCGATAGAAATGCATATAAAGAACGCAAGAAACGGAGTTACACTTCTCACGATACGTTGACGACAAGGTACGAAGGCAAAACACAAGACAACAAAGCCATGGGCTAATTCTTGGCATTCCAAGGTAGCCACTGGTTAGGCAATGAAAAACCAACCACAATAGACTCAAAAATCAATCAATTCCATGGAGTATAACTCCCACAAGCCACAACACAATAAAATCATAATCTGCCACAAAACAACAACATAGCCACTTACACAGCCCACAACTTGAGCTACCTGAACCCTACAGCCACAAACAGGATGTGGACAGAACCTACATGACAAATGCATCAACTTATCCAACCACATGATCTACATAGGAGGCACACATCAATAAGCATGAAGCTATCAAGTTGACAAGATGAAACACTTTTCTGGGACTTTGTGAAAATAACAGTTTTCTGGAATCTGAGTTAAAAAGTAGCAAGTTGACAGCAGTAGTTAAATATGTTAGAGAGCACCTCTTGGCATGAAAATTAACAGGATAGTAGTAGACAACATCTACTCCAAAACACTGGCACTGAGCATGCTCAAATTCACAACACATCACAGAATACTATCCACTAGGCACAGCACGAGGCAGAGCACGAGCACGAGCACGAGCATGAGCGCAACACGCTATAGACCGCAATGATAGAAAATAAAAAGCAGGCTTTGCCGGAGCTGCGAGAGCATGAAGATGACACGGCCAGATCTACGCGCACATGCAGTCTGCCACGAAGAGGGCGCGGGGGAAGGAGAGAGGCGCCATACCACCCTACATTGGACAAACAAATGGCGTCGGAAGAGTCTTGGGGAGGCGATGAGGAACGGCTAAAGATCGGCATGCCTCTGCTCCCGATCCGCAGGAGAAGAAGGGGAAGAAGGCGACGTCGATCTGCTCCCTGGCGTCCCGCGAGCAGCCGAGGAAGAAGAGGAGCACGGGAAGGATCTCTTCCCACGCACCAGAGCGACGGGGGCGCGGCGAGGATCTACCTCCGGGCACGAGCTATTGCTCGGCCGGAGCACGATGGACACGGCGACAGCATGAGCTTGGGCAGCTTACCTGGAGGCGGCACGGCGAGGAGAGCGGAGGAATGGAGAGGGGGAAAACCCTAGAGCAGGGGGACGTACTTATAGGCAGCAAGGGGTGCCAGACGACCGTCAAATCAAGGGTAGCCGACGTGGCACCAATGGATGCTTTGCCGTACAGAGCTAGGCGATGACAGAACGCACGGGGGAGGCTAGGCCGCGCTGGGGAAGCTAGCCCACTCGGCTCTCTCTCTCCAATAAAAGAAAACAGGGAAGTTTTATTCTTTTAAAACAAAGCAACACAAGATAAAATCCCCAGATCAAAATGAAAGGATTTTTGGTGCAACAAAAATACTTTTGCAAAGAAAATAATGTGCACTATTTAATAAAAATGTTTTCATGATTTTTAGGACAAGCAATTTTAACACCTTTTAAAATAACAGCCCTTGTTTTATTTAAAAACAAAATCATACAAACCCAAAACATCAAACGAACCACACTCTAAATTTTTAATATATGTAGGGCTACCTCTTGAACTTTTTTAAACATTTTAATTTGCAAGTTAATTTTGCTATGAAAATAACATGGGGAAAAGAGGGGTATTGGAAGGTTTCGTTGCAAAGGAAAGAGAGGGGAAGAGAAGAGGTTGCACACATGAACTCCACCCACACTCAAACCAATTTATAACCTCACACACACCACATCATTCAAGGACACATGAAAACCAAACATGGCAAGATGAATGCTATGATGGATGAATGATGCATGATGCATGAATGCAAAACCACACGTGGATGACAAGGTGCAATTCATACATTAAGCCCATGACACAAGGTTCATACGATTATTACATGCCAATAAAGGTAGGGACAACACTTGGGCTGTCACAACTCTCCCACACTACAAGAGGATCTCGTCCCGAGATCTAGGAACGAAAGAAGCCCGGAAATTCGGAACGGAGAAGGTCCTCGCGTTCCCAAGTAGCTTCTTTGTCGGAATGATGAGACCACTTCACCTTGAGGAATTTGATAGACTTATTGCGAGTATTACGCTCAGTTTCTTCAAGAATTGCAACTGGATGCTCACGATAAGAGAGATCTTCTTGGAGGTCAATGGTTCGCTCATGAGTCTTGAAGCATTTCTGGAGATGAGAAACATGGAAGACATCATGCACATTCGTGAAATTTGGAGGAAGCTCTAGTTGATATGCAAGACCACCTCTCTTGCCAACAACTTTGGAAGGACCAACAAACTGAGGTGCTAGCTTCCCTTTAATTCCAAACCACCGAGTGCCCTTCATGGGAGAGACTCTGAGATAGACTAGATCATCCACTTGAAAGGAAACATCCCGGTGTTTGTTATCGTAATAACTCTTCTTTCGGGACTGAGCTGCTTTGAGGTTCTCGCGAATGACATGGCACATTTCTTCTGCTTCAGTGATCATGTCATTGCCCAATATCTGACGCTCACCGGTTTCAGACCAGTTAAGTGGGGTACGACACTTTCTGCCATAGAGAATCTCGAAAGGGGCCTTGCCTGAGCTAGCTTGAAAGCTATTGTTGTATGAGAATTCAGCATATGGAAGGCAGTCTTCCCACTTCATGCCGAACGAAATCATACAGGCTCTGAGCATATCTTCAAGATCTGATTGACTCTCTCAACTTGACCACTTGTCTACGGATGGAACGCAGTGCTGAAACGGATCTTGGTACCCATAGCAGTCTGGAAGGACTCCCAAAACTTAGAAGTAAAGAGGCTTCCACGGTCAGAAGAGATGAGCCGAGGAATACCATGCAAAGATACTATCCTTGACGTATACAACTCTGCAAGTTGAGCAGCCGAGATAGATTCTTTGACTGGCAGGAAATGAGCAACTTTTGACAGCTTGTTGATAACCACGAAGATGGCATCGTTACCTCTCTTGGACTTGGGAAACCCAGTGACGAAATCCATCTCCACATGATCGAATTTCCAATCTGGGATAGGCAAAGGCTGAAGAAGACCTGCTGGACGTTGATGCTCCGCCTTCACTCTGCGACAAACATCACACTCGTTCATGAACTGAGCAATCTCACGTTTCATGCGGGTCCACCAGAAGGTTTGCTTGAGATCCTGATACATCTTTGAACTGCCTGGATGAATGGATAGAAGAGAATTATGTGCTTCCTCCATGATAACCTTTCTGAGATCACCTTTTGGAACCACAAGATGGTCCTCAAAGAAGAAGGTATCTTTGTCATCAACGCGAAAGCACTTATACTTCGGAATGCTCTTGGCCACACCTTTCTTCAGTTTCTTCACCATAGCATCAAGAAGCTGCGCTTGGCGAACTTGATCTTCCAGAGTCGGAGAAACTTGAAGATTTGCAAGAAATCCTTGCGGAATCATCTGAAGGTTGAGCTTGCGGAAGGCTTCACAAAGCTCGGGCTGAAGAGGCTTCAAGATGAGACTATTGTAGTATGCCTTACGGCTGAGCGCATCTACAATAACATTTGCTTTCCCAAGAGTATACTCAATGCTTGGATTGAAGTCCTCAAGCATTTCCACCCAACGAGACTGCCGAAGATTGAGATTGGGTTGAGTGAAAATGTACTTCAAGCTCTTGTGATCGGTGTATACCTCAACTGGTCTACCCAACTACAAAGGCCTCCACGTCATCAGAGCATGCATAACTACCGCTAACTCAAGATCATGAGTGGGGTAGTTCGTCTCGGCAGGCTTCAACTGACGCGAGGTATAAGCACCAATCTTGTTGTCTTGCATGAGAAGACCACCAAGGCCTTGGAGAGAAGCATCACAAAAAACTTGGAAAAGCTTAGACTGCTCAGGAGGAACAAGAACTAGAGCTGAAGTCAGTCTTTGCTTGAGCGTATTGAATGCTACATCACACTCAGGAGACCAAACATACTTGACACTCTTCTAGAGGAGATTGGACACATGCATAACAATTTGAGAGAAGTTCTCCATGAACCTTCTGCAATAACAAGCAAGCCCGAGGAAACTCCAAAGCTGCTTCACATTCTAAGGAGGTTCCTAGTTCAATATTGCCTCAACTTTCTCAGGTGCACTTTAATACCCTTGGCAGAGATGACATGCCCAAGGTACACTACTTCATTGAGCCAGAATTCACACTTGGAAAACTTGGCATAGAATCGATGCTCTCTTAACTTGTCAAGCACAAGGCGGAGATGCTCTGCATGCTCTTCTTCTGTATCCGAGAACACAAGGATATCATCCAGATAGACCAAGACAAACTCATTCTTGAAAGGAGAGAAAATGAAATTCATCATTCTTGAGAATGTTCGAGGAGCATTAGAAAGACCAAATGACATGATGGTGTACTCATAAGAGCCAAAACTCGTCCTAAAAGCGGTCTTGGGAATGTCTTCTCCGCAAATGCGAATCTGATGATAACCCATGCGAAGATACAACTTCGAGAAAACCTTGGCACCTTTCAATTGTTCAAACAACTCATTGATGTTAGGGAGTGGGTATTTGTTTCTAATTGTCTTCTTGTTCAATGGACGGTAGTCAACACAAAGACGATCCATGCCATATTTCTTTTTGACAAACAAAACTCCACACCCCTTGGAGAAGAGCTTGGTCTGATCAGACCCATACGTTCTTGCTCATCTAGCTGCTTCTTCAACTCTTTCAGCTCTTCAGGGCCAAGTTTATACGGGCGCTTACAGACTGGTTCAGTTCCGGGCTCAAGATCAATCACGAACTCGACTGGCCGGTGCGGAGGCATTCCTGACAATTCTTCTGGAAAGACATCTTCATACTCACAAACCACTCGAATTTGAGAAATCGCTGAGATTTCACCCTTCTGATTAAGAGCAAAGAGACGGATTGTGTCATCGTGAGCCGCGAAAATAATCACGTCTTTTGAAGGATGAGTCAGCTTGACTTCTTTTGCTTTGCAATCAATATGAGCTTTGTTCATAGCCAGGAAGTCCATGCCCAAAATGAGGTCAATGTCGGAATTACCGAGAACATAAGGAGAAGCCAAGAAAGAATAATTGCCCATCTTGATAGAAACATCCGGAACAATGGAGGTGGTTTTCATGGCCACACCTGGAGAAACAACACCCAAAGGTCTACTCAACATCTCGGAATAGAAATCATTCTTCATAGCAAAAGGTCTAGACATGAATGAATGCGATGCTCCAGAATCAAATAACACTTTTGCAGGAATAGAATTAACTAAGAGATTACCCATGATCACTTGAGAAGAATCCTCTGCCTCTGCTGCATTCACCATATTCACTCTTGCGGTCTTGGGGTTATGCTTCACCAAAGCATTGCGTGGAGGCTTGACAGGACGAGGAGGCGGAAGATGCCGCTAGTTGCAATTGTTTGCATAGTGGCCCTTCTGACCACACTTGTGACAAGTCACCTCAGAAAGCAGACGAACATTGCCTGGAGGAGGAACAAGAACTGCCTTGGACGCCTAGGGTCTCTGCTGGAATCCTGGGTTGGGTGGGTGTGAAGAACCACGACCACCAAACTGCTTCTGCTGTTGAGGAGGACGAAACGGAGGAGGGTTTGGCACCCAATACTTCTGCTACTTGGGAACCATCTGAGAGCTGGAAGAAGAAGAATAAGAATCCCTTGAATGCTTCTTTGAGTTCTCCAACTTGAGCTGAGTTGCCTCGACCTTCAAAGTTATGTTATAGAATTTATCAAACTCACGAGGCTCTTGAAGAACTAGGCCTGGCAGAAGCTCATCCTTGAGACTACCTCTGAACTGATAGATCATGGCCTTGTCATCTGGAACATCTTGCTTGGCATAACGGGATAGATTCTGGAACTCGACGTTGTACTAGTAGACAGACTTGCTTCCCTACTTCAGGTGCCTAAAATTCTCGTGCATCTCCTCGACAATGCTTGTCGGAATGTAATGAGCCCTGAAGTCACGACGGAAATCGTCCCAAGTAACAACACGATCGCCCCTGGAATCCTTGTACTGCTGCCACCAATCAGCTGATTGACCCTTGAGCTAGAACGATGCAAATCTGTCAAAGTCCTCTGGCCTGACATTGCTGCACTCAAAATGCTTACTCATATCACGAAGCCAATCATCAGCATCAAGAGGCTGCTCACAATAGGTGAAAGACTTGGGCTGGTTGGCTAGGAACTGATTGAGTGTCGCAAACTGAAGGTGATTCTGAAAATTCCCTTGAAAACCTTGCTCACCCTGAGCAACATCTGAGTGTTCGCATTGGTTGCGGCCATCATAGCTTGCCAAGCTTCTAGAGGAGGAGGAGGAGGAGGCGGCAGCGGGGGTGGTGGTGGTGGAACATCAGTCTGTTCCTCACCATGACCCGGATTGTTGTGAGTTGGTGGAGCCATCCTGAAGATGGACAAAACGCATCAGCACCTCATTGAATAGATGAATCAAAGCTGAATCAAATGCTTGAAAGAAATTGAACAAATAACAACACAACCTTCCTACTAAAAAATTAGTAAGAATGCTTCTCTAGTTAATGATAACATCATCAGATATAAGAAGCCACTTGCAATAACACAAAAGTATTGAGCTAGGCGCTCGGAACAAATGTACATGCCCACATACATCTGAAGAAGATGATCCTAGATGACTACAAGATTTCCCACCTATGAACTTCCGAAAATTTTCTGGTTATGCAATCCGGTCTGGGGGATACAAGGAGGAAATATCTCACTCAACTAGCAATCCTACACCCCAACTGTATCCATCCTTCAACACATAACCAAAGGCTCTCGCAAATTAATCTAACTCGAATCCTCGAACTCACAACGATACTAAACCATGGTGATACCCCTGATGCCTCCCCAGTACTGGGTGACTCCGACCTTATCTCACCACGATAAATATTGAAGTAATTCCGAACACTCTCCGTCCTGAGAAATCAAGGAAGCTGAATGATAACGATGTGCCAACATTCCCTGGAGCTCGACTCCCCGGAAGAAATCAAGTCAGACAGGAGGCACCAAGACAGGACCCTGTCACATCGATATCATATAGACTCCAAAATACCTGCGTGATCCTAAATTTTTTTTGAGCGAGAAGAGGAGTAGAATCAAATTCCTAAGTCGAATACCTCACCAGAGCATAGAAGAGGAGTAAAAAGAATCCTACTCTCCGATATAAGTAGACTCAAAATAGTTTTACTAGACTCGACTCGGCCAAGTTCGATCAAGCAAAGGCTCCTATGGTCGTATGGCTCTGAATACCAACTTGTCATGCCCAAGATGCACGCCTATCCATTTTAAGACACGAGGGCCTTGCAAGGGATAGAGGCGCATCTTGCCGTTCCCAAGTATGGTAACATTGAAACATACATTACAGAAGAGATCAGTATACAAGTTGGCTTACACTCGCCACACGCTAAATTACAATCCACAAAGAGTTCAAATCATCAAGATGAAGACAGGGTCCGACTACGGACGAAATCAAACGATAAAATAGATGCAAATGATGCTATCTCGCTATCCCAAAGATCACGACCATGGTCTCCTACTCATCCGGGTAAGTCACATACATCCTGCCTCTTTCCTCATCATATTCCCACTGGATCTGGGTAAGAACATGCTACACGTACTCATCTGTACCTGTACCTGGAGGGTTCTAGGAATCTGTGAGCCACAAGGACTCAACAATCAAGCGCCTGGGTACCGAGACTATTCAAGCTTAAAGATTGGGATGGGGTATGTCTTTAGTTTGCAGCAGCACTAAGCATATATGGTGGCTAACTTACGCAATATGAAAATAAATATGAGTGGCCTACGATGAACGATCGAATCTGGTATGATCTCTATGAGATCCTGAACACTTACTTACATCAATCATAACCCCACCGTGTTCTCTCTCGGATCATGTTCATGAACAGAGACGATCATGGTTACTCACACAGTTGGTGTATTTCAATTAGAGTTTACTTCAAGTTAACTATAACCGGGTGTTAAACAAATATCCAAGTTACCATATAACCGCGGGCACAACTTCTCGAAAAGTTTTAACCTGCAGGGGTGCTCCAATTATTCCATCACAAATAACCACACTCCGCGGGAATAGCATCGACCACGGACCTCGTGGTCATCATAGGTAATTCCAAAGGAATTCCAGCACCTCGAGAAAACCCGAAGAAAGTCAGACTCCACACGCAGGACACTCGATAAAGGTAAAACCAATCCAGCAAGACCGCCCGACGTGTCGACGAACCCGATAAGAGCCAGTTATCTCGTTCTTAGGACACGACGGATAAGCTAGTGTACGGTGGCATGATAGAAATCTCCCAAGTTGCCCTGGGTTGGCCCTGCGCAGTGCTCTAGTTTGGACCAACACTCATGAGGAGCACTGGCTCGGGGGTTGATTAATTGTCCATGGGTTTCCAAGACCCTATGCAAATTTTGATTAAGTTGTTAAGCAAATGTAGTACCAGTGTTGGGTCTTGCCAGACAAGTTTTAATCTCAACCAAATAAACAAGGGGGTCCCCATAACAACCCCGAGCATTTTAGGAGCGCAAAATATGGAAAACATAACACCGATAACAAGAACTATGGCGGTAACAGCGGAACAAAACACCTAGCATAAGGCCAAGCCTTCCACCAATATGAAGATATATATGTACATTAAATTAAATAACAGATAATATTGTGATATCCAAATCCATGTTATCACATGGAACAACCTGCACCTGCAACTAAGAACGCTATAAGAGGGGCTGAGCAGCGGTAACTTAGCCAATCAAAGGTTTGCTAGGATGTGGAGGGTTAGAGGCTTTCATGGCATTTAGGTGGCTGATATTCAAGTGGTAGGTAGCGCAATTGTAACGATAAGAGCGAGAAACTAGCAAGCAAAAATAGTATCGGGATCCGGGTACGATCATCTTGCCTGTTAGTTCTTCAGCGAAACAAGTAGCGGGATCCTCGTAGTAGTACTTTCCTGGGTCCTCGTACTCAGTTTCAACACTCGCGTCTACCCAAGAGAATCAACAACAATAAACATCCAACCAAGTTGCAATGCACAAACAAGATGATGCATGATCCATTTAGAAGAATTTAACATGGCAATCCAAAACTAGTCATGTTTCACATGCAAAGTTTGTTTATTAATGATTCTGGACAGAACCTCATGTTAAGTTATTTAAACATGCATGAACATGACAAATATGGATGCAGCATGCAAAATCGATAGAAATGCATATAAAGAACGCAAGAAACGGAGTTACAGTTCTCACGATACGCTGACGAGAAGGTACAAAGGCAAAACACAAGACAACAAAGCCATGGGCTAATTCTTGGCATTCCAAGGTAGCCACTGGTTAGGCAATGAAAAACCAACCACAATAGACTCAAAAATCAATCAATTCCATGGAGTATAGCTCCCACAAGCCACAACACAATAAAATCACAATCTGCCACAAAACAGCAACATAGCCCCTTACACAACCCACAACTTGAGCTACCGGAACCCTACAGCCACAAACAGGATGTGGGCAGAACCTACATGACAAATGCATCAACTTATCCCACCACACAATCTGCATATGAGGCACACATCAATAATCATGAAGCTATCAAGTTGACAAGATGAAACAGTTTTCTGGGACTGTGAAAATAACAGTTTTCCGGAATCTGAGTTAAAAAGTAGCAAGTTGACAGCAGTAGTTAAATATGTTAGAGAGCACCTCTTGGCATGAAAATTGACAGGATGGTAGTAGACAACATCTACTCCAAAACACTGGCACTGAGCATGCTCAATTTCACAACACATCACAGAATACCATCCACTCCATATGGCATAAAAATAAAAGCAGATTCTCAGACTTTGTAGTTTTTAGCATGCTGAAACAGAAACATTAAGTTGGCTACTTAACAGCATGGTTCCCACTTATATGGGCGATTCTCATGTTAAACAAAAATACCATGGCATAATAGATACAAGATACTAGCACTTCCTAGTTAGCACATGCCCCAAAGCAATCAAGGATTAAATCATGCAAAAATGACAAAGTAGCATCACAGCTAAAAATGACAGTTTTATAAACTTGCTCAAAAGTGAAATTTGAGAGCACCAATGGATTCATTGGCTCTTTCTACCCTAAAAACATGTGTCATACACATATGGCCATGTGAAACATCAAGACACCACTAAGCTAGCAAAATGCCACCTACTCTTTATTAGTGACAACTCCTCTAATAGGACATGATCAAATATGAACAACAACAGATTTGGTACCTAGATAACATGCAATTATAAGACACCTACTAACCAACATAACAACAAGGGGTATGTCTAGTGGGGAAGCCCACTAGTCCCCTACACACACATACACTCTACACACCACAACAAGCACACACACACCTATTCATACACATGCATGTATGCCTTAGGTATACACACTTACACACACTCAACACACATGCAAGCACCTACAACTACTCACACACATATGTATGTATGCATAGCATACACACACACACTCACAAACTCACATGCACATGCATATGTGCACCTCACATGCACATACACACACATAAGGGTGTATGCATGAAGCACACACACCCAATACACAAAAACATACACATGCATATATGCTCTCATGAATACACACATACACACTTAACACCCACAATATAACAAAAGAAAAAACAGGGAAAAAACCCTAGACATGCTCAGGCGCAACTGCACACACATATGAATATTGCAATGGAAGAAACAAAAGAAAAAACAAATAGAAAACAAGATAAAAAAAGGGGGATGCCAGGGCTCGAACCCACGACCTGGCGGTCGAGTCCCCCTGGCGACTACCACTCTGCTACGCGCTCGGAGGTTAACAGAGGAGGGGCTCTGCCTATCTTAAGCACACACATGCACTAGCTTTCTGACAAAACTGAAGTGCACACGCACTCTGACACATCAACAACGACAGCACGGGGCTAGTTCCAGCCATCTCCAGCGAGGGGAACAGCCGGCGCGACCGTGGGATCTGAGGGGGGACTACACGCATGGGGCAGAGCATGAGCACGAGCACGAGCACGAGTGCAACATGCTATAGAACGCAACGACAAAAAAGAAAAAGCAGGCTTTGCCGGAGCTGCGAGAGCACGACGATGACACGGCCAGATCTACGCGCACACGCAGCCTGCCACGAAGAGGGCACGGGGAAAGGAGAGAGGGGCCATACCACCCTACCTTGGACAAGTAGATGGCGTCGGAAGAGGCTTGGGGAGGCGACGACGAACAACTGAAGATCGACACGCCTCTGCTCCCGATTCGCAGGAGAAGAAGGGGAAGAAGGCAACGGCGATTCGCTCCCTGGTGTCCCGCGAGCAGCCGAGGAAGAAGAGGAGCACGAGGAGGATCTCTTCCCACGCACGAGAGCGACGGGGGCGCGGCGAGGATCTACCTCCAGGCACGAGCTGTTGCTTGGCCGGAGCACGGCGGACACGACGACGGCATGAGCTTGGACAGCTTACCTGGCGGCAGCACAGCGAGGAGAGGGGAGGAATGGAGAGGGGAAAACCCTAGAGCAGGGGGCCGCTCTTATAAGCAGCAAGGGGCGCCAGAAGAACGTCAAATCAACGGGCAGCCAACATGGCACCGGCGAATGCTCTGCCGTACAGAGCTAGGCGATGACAAAACACGCGGGGGAGGCTGGGCCACGCTGGGGAGGCTAGCCCACTCGGCTCTCTCTCCAATAAAAGAAGACAGGGAAGTTTTATTCTTTTAAAACAAAGAAACACAAGATAAAATCCCCAGATCAAAACGAAAGGATTTTTGGTGCAACAAAAATACTTTTGCAAAGAAAATAATGTGCACTATTTAATAAAAATGTTGTCATGATTTTTAGGACAAGCAATTTTAACACCTTTTAAAATAACAACCCCTGTTTTATTTAAACACAAAATCATAAAAACCCAAAACATCAAAAGAACCACACTCTAAATTGTTAATATATGTAGGGCTACCTCTTGAACTTTTTTAAACATTTTAATTTGCAAGTTAATTCTGCTATGAAAATAAGATGGGTAAAAGATGGGTAAATGATGTCTATTATTGTTTTGCTACTATAATTTTGGGGTTATGCATTACAATACAACTACATTCACTTTAAATAGGGCACCACCTTAATCCATTGAGATGACACCATATGGTTTGATAGAAACCTAAGCTGTCATTTATTAATGTTTGGGGCTGCAACACTTATGTGAAAAAGGTTTTCACCTAATGAGCTTGAACCCAAAGCGGACAAATGCATCTTCATACAATACCCTAAGAACAGTTGGGTAAACCTTCTATCTCAGATCCAAGCATAAAGTGTTTGTTGCTAAAACTGGGTCCTTTCTCTAGAAAGAGTTTCTCTCGAAAGAATTGACTGGGAGGAAGATAGAACATGATGTGGTTGTTGAACCTTTGTTTCAACGAGAGAGTAGCACAGCGCAGGAAGATGTTTCTGTGAAGCCTACGTTAGTTAAGAGGAAGTTAATGATGATGATCATGAAGCTTCAGATCAAGTTACTATCAAACCTCGTAGGTCGACAAGGACGTGTACTGCTCCTGAGTGGTACGACAATCCTGTCTTAGAGGTCATGTTGTTGGACAACGATGAACCTACGAACTATGGAGAAGAGATGATGGGCCCGGATTCCGACAAATGGTTAGAGGCCATGAAATCTGAGATAGGATCCATGTAAGAAAACCAAGTATAGACTTTGGTAGACTTGCTCGTTGGTCGGCAGGTCGTCGAGTACAAATGGACCTTTGAGATGAAGACAAACACTACTGGTAAATGTTACCATTTATAAAGATCGACTTGTCACAAAGAAGTTTCCAACAAGTTCAAAGAGTTGACTGCGATGATACTTTCTCACTCATAGCGATGCTAAAGTTTGTTGGAATTACGTTAGCAGTTGCTGCATTTTTCAATTATGAAATCTGGCAGATGGATGACAAAACATTGTTTCCTTAACAATTTACTTGAGGAAAGGTTGTATGTGATACAACCAGAAGGTTTTGTCAGTCCTAAGGATGCTAAAAGGTGTGCGAGCTCCAGCAATCTATCTAAGGGCTAGAGCAAGCATCTCGGAGTTGGAATACACACTTTGATGAGGTGATCAAAGTTTCGTAGTTTATACAAAGTTTACGAGAAACTTGTATTTACAATAAAGTGAGTGGGAGCACTATAGAATTTATGATAAGTATATGTGGATGACATATTGTTGATCAGAAATAATGTAGAATTTCTGGAAAGCATGAACAGTTGTTTGAAAAGTGATTTTCAAAGGAAGACCTGGATAAAGCTACCTAATTGTTGAGCATCAATATCTATAGAGATAGATCAAAATGCTTGATGAGACTTTTAATGAGTACATACCTTGACAAGATTTTGAAAGAGTTAAAAATGGATCAGTCAGAGAAAGAGTTCTCGCCTGATTTGTAAGGTGTGAAGTTGAGTGAGACTCAAAGCCCGATCACTACAGGAGAAAGAGAAAGGACGAACGTCGTCCCCTGTGTCTTAGCCATAGGATCTGTATAGTATGCCATGCTGTGTACCGCACCTGTGTGTGCCTTGCCATGAGTCCGTCAAGGGGTACAAGAGTGATCCAGGAGTGGATCACTGGACAGCGGTCAATATTATCCTTAGTGACTAAAAGACTAAGGAAATGTTTCTCAATTATGGAGGTGATAAAGGGTTTGTAGTAAAGGGTTACATCAATGCATGCTTTAACACTAATCCAGATGACTCTTAGTAGCAATCCGGATACGTATAGTGGAGCAGCCATTTGGAATAGTACCAAGTGGAGTGTGGTAGCAGTGTTTACAGTTTGACATAGAGATTTGCAAAGTACACATAGATCAGAATGTCGCAGACCCGTTGACTATAAGACCTCTCTCACATGCAAAGCATGATCGAGCCCCATAACTCATTGGGTGTTAGATTCATAACAATGCGAATCACATGGTGATGTGAGCTAGATTATTGACTCTAGTGCAAGTGGGAGACTGTTGGAAATATGACCTAGAGGCAATAATAAATTAGTTATTATCATATTTCCTTGTACATGATAATCATTTATTATCCATGCTATAATTTTATTGATCGGAAACTCAGATACATGTGTGGATACATAGACAACACCATGTCCCTAGTATGCCTATAATAGACTAGCTTGTTGATCAAAGATGGCTAAGGTTTCCTAGCCATTGACATGAGATGTCATTTTATAACGGGATCACATCATTAGGAGAATGATGGGATGGACAAGACCCAAACTACAAACATAGCATATGATCGTGTCAGTTTATTGCTACCATTTTTTGCATGTCAAATATCTGTTCCTATGACCATGAGATCATGCAACTCACTGACACCGAAGGAGTGCCTTGTGTGTATCAAACGTCGTAACGTAACTGGGTGACTATAAAGGTACTCTACAGGTATCTCCGAGGGAGTCTGTTGGATTGGCATGGATCAAGACTGGGATTTGTTACTCCGTGTGACGGAGAGGTATCTCAGGGCCCACTTGGTAATACAACATCACAACAAGCCTTGCAAGCAATGTGACTAAGTGTTAGTCATGGTATCTTGTATTACGGAACGAGTAAAGAGACTTTCCGGTAACAAGGTTGAACTAGGTATGGAGATACCGACGATCGAATCTCGGGCAAGTAACATACCGAAGAACAAAAGGAACATCATAGGGGATTAACTGAATCCTTGACATAGAGGTTCGACTAATAAAGATCTTCATAGAATATGTAGGAACCAATATGGGCATCCAGGTCCCGCTATTGGTTATTGACCGTAGAGGTGTCTCGGTCATGTCTACATAGTTCTCGAACCCGCAGGGTCTGCACGCTTAAGGTTCAGTGACGTTTTGGTAGTATAGAGTTATGTATGGTGGTTATCGAAGGTTGTTCGGAGTCCCAGATGAGATCCTGGACGTCACGAGGAGCTCCGGAATGGTCCGGAGGTAAATATTGATATATAGGAAGTCCTATTTTGGTCGCCGAAAAAGTGTCGGGATCATCAGTAGTGTACCGGGAGTGTCGGTAGTGTACCGGGAGACCATCGGGAGGGGTATTTCGACCGAAGAGGCTACATGTGCTGTGGGAGAGTGAATACCAGCCCTTAGTGGTCTGGTGGAAGTCCCACACAAGGCCCATGTGGCTGGGAGAGAAAAACCCAAAGAGAAAAGGTGGAAAAAGGCAAAAAAGGCAAAAAAGGAAGGAGTCCTAGTCCTACTAGGATTGGAGGAGGATTCCTCCTCTCCTCCTTGGTTCGGCCAAAGCCTAGGACTGTCCCCTTGAGGGCCAAGCCTCCTCCTCTCTTCCTCTTATATACACTAGACGTTTTAGGGTTTTTGCACTAGATTTTCTTCCACGTGCTACCCTCTCCTCTAGTGCATAGTTTCTCCTCTAGATCGGTTTTCTACAGTGCTTAGGCGAAGCCCTGCCGGAATAGCTCCACCACCATCGCTGCAGTGCCGTCGCGCTGCCGGAGAACTCTTCTACCTCTCTGCTCCCTCTTGCTGGATCAAGAAGGCGGAGATCATCATCGAGCTGTACGTGTGTTGAACGCGGAGGTGCCGTCCGTTCGGCGCTAGATCGGAAGGACCGTGATCAAGATCGCGAGACAGATCATGATGATATCGCGGGACGGATCATGATGAGTTCGCGGGATGGATCATGATTGGATCGCGGGACGGATCGTGATGAGATCGCGGGACGCTCGGCGATTTGGATCGAGAAGACGTTCAACTACACCAACCGCGTTTCTTAACGCTTCCCGCTTACCGATCTAGAAGGGTATGTAGATCCACTGTCCCTCTCGTAGATGCTCAGCACCATGGATAGATCTTGCGTGTGCATAGGAATTTTTTTGTTTCCCATTTAACGTTCCCCAACAGGACTAGCCTCACTATGGGTAGATCTTCATGAAGTAGGCGATCTCCTTGCCCTTACAAACTTCTTGGTTCACTCCACAACACGAAGTAGGAGGCTCCCAAGGGACACCTAACCAGTCTAGGAGGCACCACCCTCCAAAAGGTAATAGGCTCGGTAATGACGATGAACTCCTTGCTCTTGTTCTTCAAGATGATAGACTCTTCAACACACAATCTCTCTCACAGATTTCGCTTGGTAGAAGAGATGGGATTGTTGGAAAGCAACTTGGGGAGGCTAGATATCAAGATCCATATGGTTGGAGTGGAAGATCTTGACCTCAACACAAGGTGTTGGGGATATAACCCCATGGTGAGACCCCCCAGGAGGCTCTGGGTCACACCTGGCGGCTCATAGACCAGCCCAAGACGTTTGGTGGCTTGCCAAGATGGGCTAAGATGAGGCCCAAAGGGAGAGGGTATGAAGACCCAGGCGAATAAGCCGCCTGGAGACAGCTTGCTCAGGAAGGCAAGACAATGTAGAGATAGACTCGGACACGTTGTGAGAGTCGGTTACGACTTGTATGACCCGTGGTCTTGACCTCCTATATAAAGGCGAGACTCGGGGCGAATTAGACAGAGACTAACTAATCAAGAGCTAGGTCAAGCGATTCCGCTCCCTTGTAATCGAGATTGCAAGCAATACAAGCACAAGCAGGACGTAGGCTTTTACCTCTACTTGAGGGGCCGAACATGGGTAAACCTGTTTCCTTCGTCCTAATCAACCCCTTTGAGTCCATCACCTTAGCGATGGCCTCGAATCTAAAGTCCTCGGACATCTGCCATGACAAAACCACGACAGTTGGCGCCCACCATGGGGCTAGCGCTTGGTGGTGTTGAGTTCTCAAAGGGCTCTCTCCCAGGGTTCGAGGGATACATGGTCGGAAGGATGAGCAAAAGTCGCCGCGGCCGGATGTACATCGACGACGCCGGTTGGGGCTCTGAGGCCGACCCTGTCGAATATGGATTTCGGGTTCCCTTCAGCGGAATCCACATCTTCATAGGCAAGGTTGACGGATCTACGCCCGGGCCGGACGTCTGCACCAACATCGTCGAGCCGGCTTGGCGTGTGCAACCCGCCCAACACGTGCGACCCACCTGTGCTAACCCGGGCTGGAAGCATGTCTTCGTGGGCTTCACTCAAGGTATGGATCTTAAGGCTTTTATGTCGCAGGAGACTCCCGTCTATTCAGAGGACGGATCTTCGAGTGGAGAGGCGGAATTAATCTACCAGCTTCACAACGGCGGGCTCAGGGGCTACGACGAGCTTTACTCTAAGTCGGAGCGTTCGGAGCCGGATGATCACGGGTTGTCGATTCATGCGGCCGTGTTCATGGCGGGGTTAGCGCCGGGCACGAGCAGCACAGCCGTTGGAGCCACAAACACGGGGGCTGACCCGCCGCCGAAGGCTCAGGTTCTTCTAGATCTGATGAACAAGCTCACAACCCTGATGGCGAGTGAAGTCATGCCAGATAATCAAGCGGCCCGAAACTTAGAGATCATAAGACTTAAGGACCGGATGGCAGAAGTCCAACAGGGGATTGGTGAGTTAAAGGCTTAGATGGATGTGGAGGCAGAGCGCCTTAGCACAGATGCATTCCGTCTTGAGCTAGAGCAGCAGTTAGCAGCTGCGGTGCAATGGATGAGACATCAGTCTCTCTTACTAGAACAATATGAGGCCAGGAATATTTTTAACACGCCAGGAACGGGACGGACAGCAGACGCGCCTGGAAGTCGGCTGGCGGCTCGACAACAGCTTAACCCGCCCTGACGAAACCAGGCCTCACCAGCGACTTTTCCAACGCCGTCGGGTCACTACTCAAACCCGGCGGAGAATATGGTGGCGGCAGCAACCCGGCTTGAAACAATCCCTATTCCTGATGAGGCGCCCTTTGTAGAGGAGGTGTGGAACGCCCTTGGATACCTTCAAACGACGATGGCCCAGCAAGATAAATATACTTACAGCCAGAGCCACGTGCATTCAACCCCCTCCCCAGCCACAGTTTCAGCTGGCGCTATGAGTCACCGGCGGGTTCTAGCAGTGATCGACACCGGGGGCTACCACGAGACGATCAGACAGCTCTAGATGCACAGGCGCTTGCAGACCGTGCGAGAGTACAACGAGAAGCAGCAGCTCTGGCAGGGGTGGCTCATCAAGAGCCCGCGCATTTTGTCTCAGTTGGAGTGGGAGTGACCACCAGGGCCATGGGAGTTCCGTGCTTGGTGCCGGCTCTGCGGAACGAGCGTCTGCCGAAGGATTTCAAAGGCCCTCATAAGGTCCTGAACTACAATGCAGACCTGCTCCCAAAGGCCTGGATTGAAAGTTATGAGCTGGCTATGGACATGTTGGATGTCAATGACGCGGTTTGCGCAAAATATTTTATCATGATGCTGGAAGGTCCGACTCACACATGGTTGAAGGGTTTGCCACCCAATACCATCAACTCATGGGCTGAGCTGAAGGCAAGGTTCATCAATTTTTTTCAAGGAACTTGCAAGCAGCCTATGACGATTGTGGATTTGGATCACTGTGTTCAACAGGAGAATGAGTCGGCTCATCATTGGGTCTGGTGGGTGTCGACCATCATCCACTCATCTGAATAGATCACGGCAGCGCAAGTGGTGTTGATCCTGGAATAGAACAGTCACTTTGTCCCTTTGAAGCAGAAGCTTGGCCAGCTCAAATGCACGTGTGAAGACATGGAGGAACTCATGGTGGCTCTCACGAAGTACGCCGATTCTGATAACACAAAGGATCCGGGTTCTGATGAAGAGAAGCCTGGTCAGAATAAAAAGAATAACCATGGCAAGAGCGTGGCAGGCAATGGCAACCAAGGAAAGAGGAAGAACCCGGACGATGGGTCAGAATTGGTAGCCAATGCCAGCACAGGCAACAACCGTGCCAAGGGCAACGGGAAGTTCAGACCACCTTTTAATAAAAATAAGACTCCTTTCAATTTGGAAGGACGCTCAATAAGCCTTGTCCGGAGCACAGCCTGCTGGATAGACCGGCGGGTCACACATGGGGTAATTGCCATGTTACGCAAAAGTTCAAATATTACAGCTTACGGCAGCACCACAACAATGGTGGACCGCCTGGCGGCTTAGGACCAGGCAGATCAGGAGCCAGGTTTGGGTCCGGCGGCTCAGGATCCGATCATCATGGCCAGGGCAACCAGAGAGGACATCATCAACACTCTGGTGGTAACAATCAACAACAGAATAACCAGTCTGGGTATCAGAGTAATCCAAAGCATCTTAGTTTGGGGCAGTATCATGTTTTTACGACTAGCCTTAACAAGCGGGATCAGAAGGTGCACAAGCGGGCGGTTAATGCAATCGCGCCGGCTCTACCACAATACTTGAAGTGGTCTCAGTATAACATCACATGGAGCCTGGAGGATCACCCGCCGCATGTTGATGACCTGGGGCGGCTGGCCCTTGTAATTGCCCCCCAAGTGGGAGGATTTGTGTTGAATAAAGTGCTTATGGATGGTGGCAGTAGCATCAATATACTATGACACCTTTCGGTGGATGAAGCTGCTTGATAAAGACCTTAGGCCCTCCTCAACAGTTTTTCATGGTGTGATGCCTAGCAAGTCAGCTTACCCCATGGGTAGGATCTCCTTGGAAGTTGCCTTTGGTGACGAGTACAACTACATGGTAGAGTCCTTGCGGTTTGAAGTAGTCAAAATCAAGAGCCCCTATCATGCCTTGTTTGGGTGGCCGGCTTATGCCAAGTTCATGGATAGGTCCTGCTATGTCTATTTACAGCTCAAGATGCCCGGGTTAAAAGGGACGATTACTATTCGTGGTGACCGGAATATGGCTATTGAGTGCAAGGAAGGAGATGTAGCTTATGCAGGGTCAAGTTGTGCTGAGGCAGAACTCAAGTTCTATAAGGAAAATGTTGACCCGGAGGACATGACTCCGCTAAAAAACCCTACCATAGAGGTTGAGCCGCCCCTCAAATTTTCGGCGGATGATACCAAGTTGGTGGATTTCACTCTGGGCGACTCATCGCACCAGTTCACTATTGGGGCTAATATGGATCCCAAATAGGAAAGCTTGCTCATCGAATTCATCCGTGAGAACTGGGACATCTTTGCATGGAAACCTTCTAACATGCCGGGTGTACCGAGAGAGTTCGCTGAGCACCACCTTAATATGGATCCTAAGTTTAAGCATGTCAAGCAATTTCTACGACGGTTTAATGAGGAGAGACGCAAGGCCATTGGGGAAGAGGTAGCCCGACTCTTGGCGGCGGGTTTCATCGTCGAGGTTTTTCACCCGGAGTGGCTTGCTAACACAGTGCTCTTGCTCAAGAACAACGGCACGTGGCATATGTGCATGGATTACACGGACCTTAACAAGGCCTGTCTAGCTGATCCCTTTGCTCTCCCTCGTATTGATCAGATCATCGATGCTACGGCGGGCTATGAGAGTTTGTGCTTCCTAGATGAGTATTTTGGATATCATCAGATCAAGAGGGCAGTCAAGGACCAAGAGAAGACGACTTTCATCACGCCTTTTGGTGCCTTCTGTTACGTATCGATGCCTTCTGGGATCAAGAGTGCCCAGGCGACTTACCAGCGTTGTGTGCAGAATTTTCTTCACAGCCAAATCGGGCACAACATTCATGCATATGTGGATGACATTGTGATCAAGTCACGGAAGAAGGAGACTCTACTTAACGACTTGAAGGAGACCTTTGACAATCTGCGGGTCTACAAAATGATGCTTAACCCGGCGAAGTGTGTCTTTGGTGTTCCGGCGGGCAAGCTCTTGGGATTTCTGGTCTCTGAGCGTGGCATTGAAGCTAACCCGGATAAGATCAAGGCTATCACCTCCTTGGCTAAGCCGGCATGCATCAATGATGTCCAACGCCTGGAGGGGCAGATCGCCACGTTGGGCCGATTTATAAGCCGCCTTGGTGAGAAAGCCATCCCTTTATATCAGATGATCAAAAATATAGACAACTTTGTCTGGAGTACGGTAGCGGATGAAGCATTTGAGGCGCTCAAGAAGCAGCTCACTGAACCGCCGGTCTTAGCCGCTCCGGTTGAGAAAGAACCCTTGCTCTTGTACGCAGCGGCTAACAACAGGGCTGTCAGTGCTGCAATCGTGGTCGAGCGCAAGGAGGCAGGGAAGGAATATCCGGTTCAGAGGGCGGTTTATTATATCAGTGAGGTCCTGACAGAGTCCAAGCAGAGATATCCACATTGGCATAAGTTGGTATATGGGGTGTTCATGGCCAACCACAAGCTGAAGCAATATTTCTTAGGGCACCAGATCACCGTGGTTAGCTCTGCCCTGTTGGGAGACATAATTCAAAATAGAGAAGCCACTGGCCGGATTGCCAAGTGGGCATTGGAGCTAGGACCTCTCAATCTGAGATATATATACCTCGTACGGCTATCAAGTCCGAAGCCCTAGTGGATTTCATAAACGACTGGACAGAGTGTCAGGCGCCCGAAGAAAAGCCGGATAACACATATTGGACAATACAATTTGATGGATCCAGGCAGATGGAAGGGTCAGGGAGGGAGTTGTCTTAACCTCCCCCAAGGGTGAAAAATTCTGTTATGTGCTACGGCTGATGTTCCCTTGTACTAACAATGCAGCCGAGTACGAAGCCCTACTTCATGGGCTCCGGGTGGCTAAGGAGATGAACTTAAGCCGTGTTAGGTGCTTCGGTGACTCAGATCTTGTGGCTCAGCAGGTATTAGGAACGTGGGACTCCAAAGACCCGCGGATGGCGGCTTACTGCCAGGCGGTTGATGTCATTGCCGGTCACTTCAAGGGTTACCAGGTAGATCATATCGATCGTCGCAAGAACGAAGCGTCTGATGCTTTGTCAAGGCTAGGTTCTCAATGAAAGCCGGTGCCGCCTAATGTTTTCTTGGATGTGCTACATCACCCGTCGGTTAAGTTGCCTTCAGAGGAGGACTTGGCTATTCCTGACCCGGAGGGACAGCTGGTGGCGGCTCTACATGCTATTCTTGACTGGACCGTGCCTTATTTGGCGTACTTAACTCGCGGTGAGTTACCTCACGATGAAAATCTGCCAGACAGATCATCAGGCGGTCTAAGTCTATGATGATAGTCAATGGCGAGTTACATAAGTGCAGCGTCACCGGCATGTTTCAACGTTGTGTCTCACCTGAAGAGGGCAAGGAAATCCTGAATGAAATTCACGCCGGTGATTGTGGTCATCACGCCGGCTCAAAATCTCTAGTGGCCAAGGCCTTTAGACATGGTTTCTTCTGGCTGACGGCTCATAAGGATGCAGAAGAACTGGTCCGCAAGTGTGATGGTTGTCAAAAGTTTGGCCGGCGTGCTAGTGTTCCGGCTCAAGAATTGCGCATGATTCCAATCACTTGGCCGTTCGCAGTCTGGGGGCTCGATATGGTTGGGCCTTTCTAGAGGTCCAAAGACAAAAAGACCCACCTCTTGGTGGCGATTGACAAGTTTACCAAGTGAGTAGAAGCTGAGCTGGTCAGCACGTGCGATGCGGCTATGGCGGTTCATTTTATTAAGAAGCTGGTCTACCGTTTTGGCTATCGTCACAGTATCATCACGGACAATGGTACGAACCTGTCCAAGGGGGCTATGAAAACGTTCTGCGACAATGAGCACATCCGGCTTGACGTTTCTGCGGTTGCTCATCCATAGTCCAACGATCAGACGAAGCGTGCTAACCAAGAAATCCTGAGAGGTATCAAGCCCCGGCTTATGATTCCTTTACAGAGAACGCTGGGTTGTTGGGTGGAGGAATTGCCGTTCGTCTTATGGAGCATCAGAACCACTCCCAACATGTCAACGGGTTATACACCTTTCTTCATGGTTTACGGTGCAGAGGCCATGTTACCAAGTGACATCCGTCATGACTCGCCACAAGTGGCGGCTTACGTTGAGGCGGACAATGAAATGTCTCGCCAAGACGCCTTGGATGCCTTGGAGGAGGAACGTGATCTAGCGGCGGCTCGTTCGGCGATTTACCAGCAAGACCTGTGCCGCTACCATAGCCCCAGAGTCAAGACCCGGATGTTTCAAGAAGGCGAATTAGTGCTGCGACTGATTCAGGATCAGAAAGATGCGCACAAGTTATCCCCTCCATGGGAAGGACCCTTTGTGGTCAGTAAAAATCTTAACAATGGGTCATATTACCTCATTGACATCCGAGACGACTCAGATACCTCGGGGCAGGAGACCCGTTGGCCATGGAACATAGCGCATCTACGGCCTTACTACACCTAAGTCGTTAAGACTCGACATTGTACACTATCATTGTACATATCATATTTATATATGAATAAAAGTTGGCATCCCTGCAGGCCAGGGCCTCTGCGATCCGCATATCTCAATATGTGCAAAAAAGATTCAACATGATCGTCCAGGGGGCTTCCCAGCCACCGGGTATAGCTTATCAAACCCTATCAGTCAGCTCTCAAGCCAAATAGTTGACTCCGTCAACATGATCGTCCAGGGGGCTTCCCACCCACCGGGTGCAGCTTATCAAACCCTATCGGTCGGCTCTCAAGCCAAATAGTTGACTCCATCAACATGATCATCTAGGGGGCTTCCCACCCACCGGGTGTAGCTTATCAAACCCTATCGGTCGACTCTCAAGCCAAATAGTTGACTCTGTCAACATGATCGTCCAAGGGGCTTCCCACCCACCGGGTGTAGCTTATCAAACCCTATCAGTCGGCTCTTAAGCCAAACAGTTGATTCCATCAATAAAGGTCACTTGGGGGATTCCCACCCACTGGGTGTATCTTACACACCCTCTTGATCGGCTCTTAAGCCAAACATGGTTAAACCTGCCTGTAAGCTGATGCTACTCTGCTAGGTGACTCGCCGAACTCTTACCCAATAATCTCGCCTAGAGACCCTGAGCCGGTTCAAAGAAATTGACGGCCAATCTCCATAGAGACCCTATACTGGTTAAGGTTAAAATGGCGGCTCTTGTCACGTGAGGGCCGGCTTACGAATAGCAAGGATAAACTCTCCCATCTACTGCCGACTCTCCGCTATGTGGCCCGTTCGTACTCTTAGATAGTTAATCCTTGAGGACCCTATATTGTTTAAGGTTAAAATGACGGATTTATGTCACGTGAGAGGCAGTTTTTGGGCTTTCAGGATACTCATGCCCTACCGTGTCTCTTCTGGGACATCACACTTCCTTTCAGTTAATCTCGCTTAGAGACCCTAAGCTGGTTCAAAAACTTAACGGCCAATCTCGATAGAGACCCTGTACTACTAAGGAGTTTTAAGTGGCGGGTCAGCCCAGCAGAACCGGCACATGAGTTATTATGAAAAAGCAATTTAGGAAGATACAACATCTTTGGGTTATGCTATTCTAAGTCGCCCTCCTAACAATGTGAAGATACATCTATTCTTGCTGGTTGATTAAAATGCCAAGAGCCGGCTAAACATCCAATAGGAAAGTGCAAGGAAGATGTCATATATTAAGCCGGACAATTTCATATGTGCACGATGGCACAAGTTCGGGCAAAGGCACAATTTACTACAAGCCTATTACAGACACTCTTTGTAGAGCTCAAAAGTGATTCAAAGTTTTTTACACCGCTCATGGTGGTTCACAGACCCGGCTCATCCACAGCGACACCAAATCCATCAGTTGGCTTGCGGGTCACCCTGCTCCGGGTCTTCGACCTCCATGATCTGAAGATTGTCCATGTCCCAGTTGCAGTGGGTTAAAGCTGCAAAGTTTCCCTCTTCAAAGATGGGGGACGGGTCAAGATCAGAAGAAAAGAGGTGCTTACTGCGGGCAGACATCAAGTCCTTGGCTTCAAAGAGGGGGTCGCAGATTCTCTTCTGATCGGCGTCGTAAGCCGCCTGGTATGTTGACAAGTTCACTTCCTCTGCTAACTCGGAAGCGAGGACTTTGGAAGCCTTCACACACCGTGCGTAGTCAGCCTCCATAAACTCTAAGCCGTCATCCTTTTTGGAGGGAAACCCGTCCATCATGTCTTCGGGATTCAGCTCTTGAGCAAAAGCCAATGCCCAGCTTATGGCTATGATGGCTCCCTGTCGGGTGGCTAATTTCTTCAACTCTTGGATCTATTTCGGCAGGGTGGAAAACAGTTCTATACCCCCCTTCATAGTCAAAGGGATGTTATCCTTATAAAGTACCGCCTTGATCGTGCAGAAAGCTCCACAGTATAGTCGCTCTGTCAAAGTATATATAGCCTTCAGAGGCAACAGTCTGTCAGAAGCAAGTTGACGGCTCCTTGGACCTGCATAAGCCGGATGTTTGTTCATAAGTCGCCAGTATAACTATTCATACAAAGGTTTTGGCTAAGTATTTAAATGCTTACCAAATATGGCGGCTGACATCTTCATGATATGGCGCTTCAAGGATTGCAGCTCATCTGACACAATCACGAGCCGCTGGTCAGCATTGTCTGCTCGCTGAGTCAGGGCGGCTTGTTCTGTTTTGGTAGACTCTTTGCAAGCAGCAAAGTCAGATTTAGTCTTGGTCAGCTCGTCAGCAAGGAGCCGACACTTTTCATCGGCCTCTCTTCGGGCGGCTTGTTGGGTGGCCAGATTGCTCTTTAAACTGGTCAATTCTGACCCGGCTTCATATAAAGCTTCCTGTCACATACCAAAATGTAGAATAAGTTGCCAGGACGGAATTTTATCAGATGATGAAGCTTAAGACAATAATACGCAAGTCTCAAGCAGATCGGAAGCAATATGTTTGACACTTGGGGGCTAATGTTTATTTGATCTCCCAAGATTTACAAGGAAGCTCCGCCTCAACTTTATCAAAATTGAGCCGGCCCTTGGGGGCTACAATTGGCTCTTCAGACTATTTGCAATGAAGTCCCGGCTCAACTTTATCAAAATTGAGCCGGCCCTTATGGTCTACAATTGGCTCTCGAAAGTATCTACAACGAAAGCTTCGACTTAACTTTATCAAGATTGAGCCGGCCTGTGAGAGCCTGGCTTAATAGGAATGATAAACTACTCATATCAACAAAGAATTCCTTCTTTTCCGGGAGCCCACTCAAAAAGAACTCCAAAGTTAAGCGTGCTTGGCTTGGATCGATTCTAGGATGGGTGACCGACTGGGAAGTTGGTCCCGGGTGCGCACGAGTGAGGACAAAGTACGCAGGAAAGACTACTGTTGGTCTGTGGGGTCAGTCTAGATCCCGCCAGGCATAACGGGGTGTTACAATTGGTATCAGAGCTGACCCTTGCGGTTACACGGGCATGCGCGGGTCAGGTGCACGGGCATGTGGTGCATGGCACGTGTGGCCCGTTGTGGCACACGACATGGCACATGTGTCGGACTGGACGCACATACGTGTGCCAAAAGGGAACGTTCTTGATGAGTCGACGAGGACATCGGTTCCTTTGAGTGGGGGTGTATGTGAGAGCCTAGCTTAATAGGAATGATAGACTACTCATATCAACAATGAATTCCTTCTTTTTCGGGAGACCACTCGAAAAGAACTCCAAAGTTAAGCGTGCTTGGCTTGGAGCGATTCTAGGATGGGTGACCAACCCGGAAGTTGGTTCTGGGTGCGCACGAGTGAGGGGCTACAATTAGTTCTTCAAACTATCTACAATGATGTTCCGACTCAACTTTGTCAACGCTGAGCCGGAAGCTCATCGACTGTTATCTTTTCTAGGGCAGGAAGTTCAAATTCCAACTTCTTGGAGGTCTCAGTCGCCTCAGTGTGCTTTGTTAATACACAAGGTTGAGGAGAGTGAAAGACGGTGCCGGTAATTTGAACGTCTAGAGTATTTGAATTGTCAACAGTCTTGGAAGGGCTCCACGACTTGGAGTGGGCCCTTGGAGGACTCTCAAGAATCATATCGTCGGCCGCCGGTTCAGCAGAATGACGAGCCTCTTCAGGTGCCTCCTGGAATCCACCGAGGGATCAACATGTGGCACGGGAGAATCCGGCTTGGCAGGCTTTGGCTCTCGAGCTTTGTGGCCAGGGGTAGACCTGATGGTCTTCCTTCATTTTGCTTGGGCCCTGGAAAACACAGAAGGTCATGGTTCGAACTTTACATATAACACAATTTTGAACATAAGCATAAAATACACAGACTCTGGGTTAATCTTTAGAGGCGCCAGAGCAGTTCTGGTAGAGTCTCCGAACGAAGGGGGTGAATCCTGAAAAACATTTAAGACAATATAAGAGAGTGTCGAATTGCAAAAGACAAGGTTGACAAACAAAGTCAGGTTGAACACATACCTCAGCTGGCCGTTTCCGTTGAGTCGGAGATAATCCGGCCATGAGATCGTTAGAGCCGGTGCTTCGGGTCTGGCATCGGGAGATTTGTTGTTGCTTTTTCAAAAGAAAGTGGTGGTATAAGTAAGAAAGAGGATGAGAAATTGGGATTTTTCGGATGACCCGCCGTATCTTCTGTGGTACAAGATGTTCTGAGTCGGATGAAACGTAAGTTACCTCAGGAACGTTGGCATGGCTCATTTCCGTTTAGTCCTGTGAATTATTGTCAATAAGGTGCATGAAGAGACGAACCAAAGAATCAAGCTCTACCTCGAGTCGTCAGTTTCCGGCTGTTCTTCGGGCCGGTCTTGGGGTGCGGTTTTCTTCTTTCGGCCGTCAGTTTTCTTCTTTGACTTCTTCGGAGGAGGAACGTACTTCTTCTTCCAGAAGCCAAAATTTGCCTAAAAATATAAACCAACAAAAGGTTGAGAGATTGCAAAGTATAAGATAATACAGAGATAAGGACATCGAGAGTCGCCCTTACGTCTGGGGCCGGGTTTGTGGCATAGAAAGGTGCTAGCCCAATGGCACTGCAAGCTCCTGAATACTCATGGACAAGGCTCCTGATGGCAGCTATAATGTCATCCTCTGATAATGTTGTCTGGTTAAAGCAGAGGGGGTCATCCGACTGGCCTGTATACTCGCACATGAGGCGGCTACGCCGGCTCAGGGGCATGACCCTCCAAGAAATCTAGCAGCGGATTAAATCCAGGCCCGTTAGTCCATTGGCCATAAGAGCTTTAATTTGTGCATGAGCCGGAGCGTGTTTCGCCCACTCAGTGGCTGACAGCCAGCCAGGAAGCTCACTGGCGGACTTGAGTCGGGGACGATAACCCGACAAGGGATGCTCTCCTTCTAGGGAGGTGTCTTTGCAGTAAACCAAGTGTTATTCTGTCTTTAGGATGACTCGGCATCTGAACAGCCGGAAAAGTTATGTCCCGTCGCCTCTGAATGGAAATCCCGCCAAGCTCTAAGCTTGGACCAGCCTTCACTTCCATCTGGCGGTTCGCATAAAAGAACTCACGAAATAGACCAGCGGATGGATCTTCTTGCAAGTAGACTTCACTGAGTACATGGAAGTTGCACATGTTGGAGACGAAATTGGGAGCGAGGTCTTGGGAGCCCAGTTTGAAGAAGTGAAGAATGTCCCGGAAGAATTTTGAGCCGGGGGGGGGGCTAAACCCGTGCTCGAGATGATCCGAAAATACAACTACTTCACCCTCCTGAGGAACGGGCTTTAGCTCATTACCTGGAACCCGCCAATGGATGACATCTTTGGCGGGTAAGGTACCCGCTTCTACAAAATCCATCAGGAACTCCTATGTGATAGCAGAGCTGACCCAATTGCATGAATTGGATGCGCGAGACATGGTGGTGGCTTAAAATTGTGCAAGGTAACAATTTCTGGTGAGTCAGAAGGTGACAGACAGATTAAGGGCGGCTAAAAAGTCCAAGATTCTATGAAGTTAAGCCGCCAAGAGCTGTTTGGCAAAAGCCGGAATTTCGCTGGCGGGTCAAGTTTGACGAAGTAAAATTTCACTAAGTGTGGAAAACAAGTTTTACAAACTACCTATGCAGTTATAGATCTACAAAACAGAGGAAAATCAGGTTTATCCTAGACTTAGTGACGAATAGTTGAACCAATGACATCCATGAAGATAGCAAACAAAGCAACTACAGATCTGCGTGGTGCTATTGTCACTCTCCTACGGTGCGCTGCAATGGAAAAGAAGGCATTATCGTTTTCAATGATGTAGGCATTATCTACCATTATGGAGAAGCTCATGTTCTATGCAGGGGGACAACTCCATCAAACCCTACCGAGAACTTCGGATCTATGGGAGGAGAAGAACTCACCGGAAGGGATGCGACGGACACGGGTGAATCTCTGGTACGATCAGGTCGATGCAGCAGCCCGGCGTGACGTCGGTGTGGAAGCTTCACCGGAGCAAGATACGCTGGAGCAGCGGCGTTGGGAGGAAGAAGAAGAAGTGCGAAGCGGAGAAGGAAATGAAATCCGCTCTTCACAGTCCTATTTAATAGGCAAAAGGTGGAAACGGGCGCGAGAATCCAGGCAACAGATATTGATTGACTGAGGCGGACGCCTCGATTCTCGAGCCATCGATTTAATAAGGGAAAGATCCGTTGCGGTCGTCAGAGGATCTTTTTAACATATCTGATGTGTCGTCATGGCAGGTCATTTTGTCTTACTTTTAGGTGACATACGCAAAACTCGCCGCCAACTAAGAAGGAGGTCGAAATGAGCAAGCTCAAATCAACCTGGGGCCTAATGTTGGGGATATAAACCCGTGGTGAGACCTGCCTAGGAGGCTCCGGGTCACACCTGGCGGCTTATAGACCATCCCAAGGATGGGCCTTGAAGACTCATGCCCAAGACGTTTGGCGACTTGCCAAGATGGGCTAAGATGAGGCCCAGACGGAGAGGGTATGAAGACCCGGGCAGATAAGCCGCCGGAGACATCTTGCTCAGGAAGGCAAGACAATGTAGAGATAGACTCGGACACGTTGTGAGAGTTGGTTACGAATTGTATGACCCGTGGTCTTGACCTCATATATAAAGGGGAGACTCGGGGCGACTTAGACAGAGACTAACTAATCAAGAGCTAGGTCAAGCGATTCCGCTCCCTTGTAATCAACATTCCAAGCAATACAAGCACAAGCAGGACATAGGCTTTTACCTCTACTTGAGGGGCCGAACCGGGGTAAACCTGTGTCCTTCATCTCGATCAACCCCTTTGAGTCCATCACCTTAGCGATGGCCTCGAATCTAAAGTCCTCGGCCATCTGCCGTGACAAAACCACGACACAAGGGTAGGTGGTTCTCTCTCAAAAACGGAGTAGGATAGGTATGGAGTAGTTCTGAGTGCTTCTCTTTTGAGTGGGTGGTGGTGAAGGGGTATATATAGGCATCCCCAAAAATCCAACCATTACACACAATAAGTCAGACTCGGTGACACCGATGTGTAAATCTCGGTGGTACCAAAGTGACAAAAAGTAGCAACTTTTGAATCTCGAATGGACCGATATATAATCCTCGGTTGCACCGACAAGGTGACCAACGGTCAGATTTACCAGTCTTGGTGACGCCGATTCACCATTCTCGGTCGGACTGAATATGAGAACATGCATAATAGAAAGTTGGCAACCCAACTTGGTGGCACCGAGTGCAATGTCGGCTGCACCGAAGTGTTAGGGTTTGCCTGAGTCTGTCTAGGGTTTGGAACTCGGTGGCACTGGGATAGGAATGTTGGTTGCACCGATTTGGCATATTTGGCTTAGGACAGACTTTGATGGGAGAGTTTGTGGATGTTTTGGTGACTGTCACTTGTGCACGTTTGAGCATGTTGTTCACCATCAAAACTTTACCCCCTTTTAATAGTATTGGCTTTCCTATAGACTCAAAGTGATTTCTCACAAATGTAAAATGTAGAGTCGTCTTGCTTGAAGCTTGGCCAACCTATTTCCTTGCATCTTGGGTAATTCCATGATCTCCTCTACCATTTTTGCCAACTCAATTCTTCATGGACTAATATCTGAAATATACTATATAGAAGTTTTAGCCCAAGAGACAATGTATGTTGTCACGAATTATCAAAACCACCAAGGGAGCATGTTGTGCTTTCACACACCTAACCCATCTAGGAGGTGCCACCCTCCAAAAGGTAATAGGTTAGATAATGTCAATGAAATCCTTGCTCTTGTGCTTCAAGATGATAGAATCCTCAACACTCAACCACTCTCTCACTGATTTGTCTTTGGTGGAAGAGATTGATTGGGTGGAAAGCAACTTGGGGAGGCTAGAGATCAAGATTCATATGGTTGGAATGGAATGGAATGATCTCAACACATGAGTAGGTGGCTCTCTCTCAGCAAATCTGATGGGATAAGTGGGGATCTTTTCTGAGTGCTTCTCTTACGAGTGAGTGGTGGTGGAGGGGTATATATAGGCATCTCCAAAAATCCAACTATTACACCTAAAGTGACTAGCTCAGTGACACCGATGTGTGATTCTTGGTGTTATCGAGTTGCTCCAAAGGAAGCAATTTTTGAATCTCAGTGAGACCGATATGGGAAACTCGGTGGTACCGATCAGGTGTCCAATGGTCAGAATCCATATCTCGGTGACACCGATCCAAAAACTCAGAGCTTGTGATTTTGTGAATCTAGGTAACAAAAAGTCGGCAAGCTGAACTCGGTGGCACCAAAGTGGGATCGGGTGCACCGATGTGCTAGGGTTTGGCATGGTTATGTCTGAGTTTGGGAATCAGTGGAACCGAGTGGATAGTGTTGGTTGCACCGATTTGCATGAATGGCTTAGACAGAGTTTGTGGGAGAGTATGTGGACGTTTTTGGTGACTATCACTTGTGCACATGGAGCATCTTGTTCACCAACAGTACCTTACCCCCTTTTAATAGTATTGGCTTTTCCTATGGACTCAAAGTGATTTCTCACAAAGTAAAATGTAGAGTCCTCTTTGCTTGAAGCTTTGCCAATGCTATTCCTTCTCCTTCTTCCCCTATTTTTGGGGATACTCTCCACACTCCTTACGCAGCCTTCTCTATGGACTTTATCCGAAATACACTATATAAAAGTATTAGTCCAAGAGACAATGTATGTTTTCATGAATTATCAAAACCACCAAGGTAGCATATTGTGCTTTCACGTTGACGTAGTCGACTCCTCTGGAAATGTCGGTCTCCTCATAGAAGTACTCCCCAACAACATTTCGATCATCCGAAATCTCCTCCAAATATTCAGAGTCTAAAGAAGATGGTAATACAAGGGATGAGTACATGGGGTACTCAACAAGTTCATAGATACGGTGGGTGGAGATGCATTATCACGATTACTGATATGTGGGTCTCAACATTGATTTTAGGAATATTTGTAGCACAATGTTTACTTAAAATATTTAGTCACTAGACTTCACGGATTGATAGAATCTCCAGTAGACACTGATACGTTTCCAACGTATCTATAATTTATGAAGTATTCATGCCACGTTTACAATAATTTTATATGATTTTGGTATGATTTTATTAGTACTAACTCGGATTGACGTTGTTTTCAACAGAACTACCATTGTGTTGTTTTTGTGCAAAATAGAAGTTCTCGGAATGAGCTGAAAATTTACGGAGAATATTTTTGGAAAATATAAAAAATATTGGAGCGAAGAGTCACCGGAGAGGAAGGCCGAGGAAGCCACAAGCCACAGGGGCGCGTCCCCCAAGCTCGTGACTTCCTCGGGAACCTTCTAGACGTTGGACCAATGCCAAAAATTCCTATAAATACTAAAACCCCAGAAAGAAACCTAGATCTGGATTTCCGTCGCTGCACACCTCCAGAGCCACGAAAAACCAATCTTGGCCCTCTCCGGCACCCTGCCGGAGGGGGTCACCATCACCGGAGGCCATCTTCATCATCCCGGAGGGGCCATCAACACAATGAAGGCCAAGGACCAGAGGGAGAACCTCTACCCACAGAGGGGAGAGGCCACGGAGGAGGAAGCACAAGGGGGAGAACCTATCCCCCTCTCTCCCGGTGGTGCCGGAATGCCATCAGGGGAACCATCGCTGCAGTGATCGTCTTCATCAACATCACCTTCTTCATCACCATCTTCATCTCCTTTTAGCGGTCCACTCTCCCGCACCCCGCTGTAATCACCTACTTGAACATGGTGCTTTATGCTACATATTATGATCCAATGATGTGTTGCCATCCTATGATGTTTTTAGTAGATTACTTTTGTCCTTTGGGTTGATTGATGTTCTAGATTGGTTTGAGTTGTATGTTTATTTTGGTGCTGTCCTATGGCACCTTACATGCCGCGCACATGTGAAGGATTCCCACTGTAGGGTGTTGCAATATGTCCATGATTCGCTTATAGTGGGTTGCTTGAGTGACAGGAGCAGAAACCCAAGTAAGGGGGTTGTTGCGTATGGGATAAAGGGGACTTGATGCTTTAATGCTATGGTTGGGTTTTACCTTAATGATCTTCAGTAGTTGTGGATGCTTGCTAGAGTTCCAATCATAAGTGCATACGATCCAAGTAGAGAAAGTATGTTAGCTTATGCCTCTCCCTCATATAAAATTACAATAATGATTCCCGATCTTGTTAACAATTGCCTAGGATAATTCTGCACACCGACCCATCATTATTCCACACTTGCTATTTGTAATATATTGTAATATTATGTTAACAGAACCTACTTTAATATTTTGGTTCTCCGATTCCATGCAAAGCTATCCTCTTCATACCCACAACGTAGTTTTATTTCTCGTTTCTAGATGGAAGCAAACGTTCGATGTACGTAGAGTCGTATTGGTGGCAGATAGGACTTGAGAGAATATTGATCTTACCTTTGGCTCCTTGTGGGTTCGACACTCCATACTTATCACTTCCACCTTTGGAAATTGCTACGATGATTCCTTGCACTTGGGGATTATCAAGCTCTTTTCTGGCGTCGTTGCCGGGAAGCAATACCGTGTGGTTGATATTCTCGTGTGTGCTTGTTTGCTTTCTTCGCTGAATAGATTTTGTTTTCCCATTTTACTTTCTGTATTTCTGGGTAAAACAAAAAAATTAAAAAATTAAAAAATACAAAAAGAGTTACTTGCCTCTTATGCCTAAGAAGTTTTTCAAAAAGAGAAGTGATTGGAAGGTTGTGCATTGGAGAAGTGAGGGTCGACCTTGAACACTTGTGTTCATGCTCATGGAAATAGTGTAGAATATTTCATGGAAGCTTCAGAAAAATAATTATCACCTTTTATATATCCATTTTATTATAAAATAATGTGTAAAAATTTGCTTTTCGGATGATTAGATTGCTTGTTTGGTGTGTGCAGTGCAAAAACAGAAACTTTGGCTGTAGTGCGTGAATTTACATTTTTTACTGGAACGTCAAAAGTTTCTGAAATTTTAATACAGTACTTATATACAATATTTTTAATTTGTACTAAGTTTTCAGAATTTGTTGAGTTACAGAAGTATACGATGTTTCCAGATTACTACAGACTGTCCTGTTTTTGACAGATTCTGTTTTCTATGCATTGTTCTCTTATTTTGATGAATCTATGGCTTGTATAGGGGGGGGGTATGAACCATGGTGAAGTTGGACTACAGTATATATAATGCTAATATTAATTTGGAATGAGTTCACAACAGTACTTTAAGTAGTAATTTGCTTTATTATACTAACGGATCTCACGAGGGTTTTGTTAAGTTTTGTGTGAATGAAGTGTTCGAAGATCGAGGAGGTATCGATATAAGAAGAATACGGAGAGACAAGAGTTCAATATTAGGAATACCCAAGGTACCCCAAGTAAATATTTCAAGGAGACTCAAGCACCTAAGCTAGGCGATGCCCCAGAAGGCATCCCACCTTTATTCTTCAACAATTATCGGTATACCTCAGCTTTTGTTTTGTTCACATGATATGTGTCTTTAATGTTTGTCTTTTCCTTTATGCTCCCTTCTAGTATGAGATAGTCCTTGATGGATTTGTAGAATGCTCTTTGTGCTTAACTTAAACCTTTTGAGTATGGATTTATAGAATTCTTCGTGTGCTTCACTTATATATTTTGAGCTTGGATATTGGTTAATATATATTAATTGTAGAATTCTCTATGAACTTCACTTATATCTTTTAGAGTATGAATAAAATGATCATCGGAATTTGGCTTGGAAGAGTATCATTGAAATATCATGACTAGCTAAAAAGGCATTAAAAAGCACTTGTTGGGAGACAACCCAACACTTTTACTTTCTGTTTTGATGTTTTAACATGATTAAGCTACTGTATTAATCATGTTTTGTGACTTTTATTTCAATAAAGTGCCAAGTAAAGCATTTGGGATAGTGTGGATACTTGCTTGTTTTGCGTCCAGTATAAGAATTGTCTGATTTTACTAGAGAGTCAAAAAATTCTGAAATTTTTAGACAACATTTATATGAAAATTCTTTGATATTTCCTAAGTGTTCAGAATTTTTAGAGTCAGGTAAGTATGGTTATCATTCAGATATTTATAGTCTGTTCTGTTTTTGACAGATTCTCTTTTGCATGCATAGTTTGCTTGTTTCAAGTGTTCCTATAGCTTATATTGAGTAATATAAATTATGAGAATGATATAATACAGTAGGTATCATGTGGGAATAATTATGAATCTTGTCTTGACAGTACCTAAGTGAATGATCTATCTTTATTACACTAACCCTTCTCACAAAGTTCCGTTAAGTTTTGTGTGATTGAAGTTTTCATGTTTTGGGTGAGACACCGATATGAGGAGAATAAGAAGTTAAAAGAACCTAAGATTGGGTATTAACAAGTCACTCACAAGGTAATATTCAAGGAATACTCAAGCGTTTAAGCTTGGGGATGCCCCGGAAGGCATCCCCTCTTTCGTCTTCAACACTATCGACATATCTTACTTGGATCTATATTTTTATTCGTCACATAATATGAGTTTTTCTTGGATCATCATTTTATTTTATTTTTCTATGTTAGGTGTTATTTATAATCTTGCTTTTCAATAAAAATATACAAGAATTGCATTAGGATGCTTGCATTGCATGTTTTGATGTGTGTTGTGTAAAAACAGAAACTTTTGCTATGGTGTTTGAATTTTAATATTTTACTGGAACGTGTAAAGTTTCTGAAATTTTTACACAGTGTTGTAATATAAATTTCTTAGCTTTTCCTAAATGTTCATAATTTTTAGAGTTGTGGAGGTACACTGGTTTAATAAATTACTACAGACTGTTCTGTTTGGACAGATTGCTGCCATAGTTTTGTTATCTACTTATCCTATAGTTTCCATAGCCTATATTGGTAAATATAAATTGTGGAAATGATGGTATACAGTACCTAATGTTTTAAAATTATTGTGAAACTTGTCTTTGCAGTACGTGAAGTGTTGATTTGTTCTTAGGTGTACTAACCTATCTCACGAGTTCTTTTTGAGTTTTGTGTGGATGAAGTTTTTGAGAATAGGTGAAACTGGGATATGAGAGGATTGAACAAGATACACAAGATCAAGCTTGAGGATGACCAAGGCACCCCAAGCAAATATTTCAAGAACTCTCAAGTATCTAATCTTGGGGATGCTATGCATCCTACTTCTCTTCATCAACAGTTATCGGTTAGCCTATGTTGAGCCTAAATTTTTATTCGTTCACATGATGCATGCTATTCTTGGAGTGAATTTTTTATGTTGTTTGATGTTTCAACTAAATCATTGGATCTGAAATTTTGAATAAGAGAGAGTCCTCACATGGCTATTTAACTAATTAACTATGCATTGATCTTCACTTATATCTTTTTGGAGTAGTTTGTCATTCACTCTTGTGCTTCACTTATATCCTATGAGTAAATGGTTGAATGAATTGAATATCTTAATTCTGAAATTAAAAATGCTTCATATTCTTATTCCATAGGGAGTAATGACTTCACACACAATAAGTATAGGTGGTAAAATTTATTGAAAGTTAGCAAACACTTCATTGGTCACTTGAACAATTGATGAAAGAATATTGAAGGAAGAGAGATTTCACATATAAATATACTATCTTGGAAATCTTCTATGATTTTGAATACCCATTAATTATTTTCAAACTTGGGAAAATTATTTGAAGTTGGACAAGGAAGACAACGTAATGAATTCTGCTTGGGTATATTTGTATAGAAGTTATATTGTTTTGGATCCTCCAACATGTGGTGGTTGCTTCCAGCTCATACTAGCCAGAACTTCCGCACCAAGTAGAAATACTACTTGTGCATCCAAACACCCGTAAACCAGTTTTGCCATGAGAGTCTACTATACCTACCTATGGATTGAATAAGATCCTTTAAGTAAGTTTTCATCGGTGCAAAAAGCAATACAAATTGCTCCTAAATATGTAAGATCTTTTATTGTAAGGGAAAATTAGCATTGTGCGAATTTGTGATGACAAAGAAATAAAAGCGACGGACTGTATAATAAAGGTTGCTATCACAAAGGGCAATACAACATGACGTTCCTTTGCATTAAGAGTTAGCACATCCAAAAACCAAAAGTGCATGACAACCTCTACTCCCTCTTTGAAGGGCCTATCTTTTATTTTCTAGTACTTATCTTTACACAAGAGTCATGGTGATCTTCACCACTTCCTATATTTCACCTTTTTCTCTTGGCAAGCATCATGTGGTGGGGAAAGATCCAAGCATATATGGCCATCCAAATATATTTGATCATGAATTATTATTGTTGACAATTATCTATATGATAAATAAGTTGGGAGGCGAAACTCTAAGCCTCTATCTTTCTTTGTGTTCGATGGATGCCATTTGCTATAAAAATATACAAGAGAAAGTATGTTATCTTATGCCTCTCCCTCATATAAAATTGCAATAATGATTCCCGATCTTGTTAACAATTGCCTAGGATAATTCCTCACACCGACCCATCATTATTCCACACTCGCTATGTGTAATATATTGTAATATTATGTTAACAACACCTATTTTAATATTTTGGTTCTCTGATTCCATGCAAAACTATCCTCTTCATACCCACAACGTAGTTTTATTTCTCGTTTCTAGATGGAAGCAAATGTTCGGTGTACGTAGAGTCGTATCGGTGGTAGATAGGACTTGAGAGAATATTGATCTTACCTTTGGCTCCTTGTGGGTTCGACACTCCATACTTATCACTTCCACCTTTGGAAATTGCTACGATGATTCCTTGCACTTGGGGATTATCAGACATCTTTCCCGCCATGTTCCTAGATCTTTTCTAGATCACGGGGTGAAAAGACAAAATTCTTTACACTCTACATAGGTGCATTACTTTTACCCATAGGTGATTAACTTAGTATATGTCAAGGCGGCGAACCTATCACACATCCAAGAATGTGAGGCCTGCTAAGATCCGAGTCCTTTCACCCTTTCGTGTCTGTTCTAGCCCACTTCCCGAGGCTCTTGAGGTATTCCCGCAGTTACCCTGTCTTAACATACTATAGGGATTATACAACCCCATGACCGATAGCGATTCACTCCCGTCTAGTGATAAATGATTCTCGTCCCTATGCCGATAAGGAAGATCTCGACTCCTTTAAATATATAGGGAATCATGCCCCCCTAACCGTTGGAAATATGCCCTGGAGGCAATAATAAAATGGTTTTTATTATATTTCCTTGTTCATGATAATCGTTTATTATTCATGCTATAATTGTATTGATTAGAAACTCGAATACATGTGTGGGTACATAGACAACACCGTATACCTAGTATGCCTCTAATAGACTAGCTCGTTGATCAAAGATGGTCGAGGTTTCGTAGCCATAGACATGAGATGTCATTTGATAACGGGATCACATCATTAGAAGAATGATGTGATGGACAAGACCCAAACTATGAACATAGCATTTGATCGTGTCAGTTTTTTGCTATAGTTTTCTGTATGTCAAGTATATGTTCCTATGACCATGAGATTATGCAACTCACTAATACTGGAGGAGTACCTTGCGTGTATGAAAGGTCGCAACATAACTGGGTGACTATGAAGGTGCTCTACAGGTATCTCTGAGGGTGTTTGTTGAGTTGTCATGGATCAAGACTGGTATTTGTTACTCCATTTAACGGAGAGGTATCTCAGGGCCCACTCGGTAATACAATATCACAATGAGCCTTGCAAGCAAAGTGACTAAAGAGTTAGCCACACAATCTTATATTATGGAACAAGTAAAGAGACTTTCTGGTAACGAGATTGAACTAGGTATAGAGATATCAACGATCAAAAATCGTGCAAGTAACATACCGAAGAACAAAGGGAACTGCATACGGGATTAACTGAATCCTTAACATAGAGGTTCAATCGATAAAGATCTTCATAGCATATGTAGGAACAAATATGGGCATCCAGGTCCCGCTATTGGTTATTGACCATAGAGGTGTCTTGGTCATGTCTGCATAGTTCTCGAACCCACAGAGTCTGCACACTAAACATTTAGTGACGTTTTAGTATTATTGAGTTATGTTTGTTGGTGACTGAAGGTTGTTTGGAATCCTAGATCAGACCCCGGACGTCACGAGGATCTCCAGAATGGTTCGGAGGTAAAGATTGATATGTAGGAAGTTGGTATTTGAGTTTTGGAAAAGTTTTGTTACCTGCCAGTTTTGTGACGGGGGTGCCAGAAGGGTTTTGGGGGGCCATCGGGAGTTGCCCACCCACCCTAGGAGCCGCATGGACCTAGGAGGTGGTGCACTAGCCCCTGGTGGGCTGGACAAACAACCCCTAGGAGGCCCTTGCGCAAGGGGTGGAGAAGGCCAAGGCCCAAGAGGGGAGGGAGTCCTACTAGGACTCCACCTCCCTTGTGGGAGGTGGACTCCTCCCCCTTGCACCGCCAAGGGCGCCAGGGGGAACCCTAGATCATCGTGCTCCTCTAGATTAGTTCGAGAGATGCTTGGTGAAGCCCTACCAGATTAGTTCACCACCACCACCACCATGCCATTGTGCTGCCGGAGAACTCATCTACCTGTCCACCCTCGCTTGATGGATGAAGGATGTGGAGATCGTCATTGAGCTGTACGTGTGCTGAATCCAGAGGTGCCGTCCTTTTGGCGCAAGATCATAATTGGATCACGGGACGACATGCTATTTGGATCGCGAAGACGTTCAACTACATCAACCATGTTTCTTAATACTTCCCGCTTAGCGATCTACAAGGGTATGTGGATCCAATCTCTCCTCTCGTAGATGCTCATCTCCATGGATAGATCTTGTACGTGTGTAGGATTTTTTTGTTTCCCATGCGACGTTCCCTAACACCAACCGTAGGGATTCACTGCCCCACTGTCGCTAACAGGTGCAAGGTAATATACGACATCAAGAAGGGAGTACTAAGACTCACACATCTCATTCCAGGCTCTGTGGTCAACGCTATCGCTACGGCGCTTGAATGTCTGCTCACTTTGGTTATTAAACTCGGTACAATGGAACTGTACCATGGTGTAACCATCCTGAGTTTCACTACCCTTGAATGATTAAATTGCACCGAATATAATTTTATTTAATGCAATGAGTAGATACCGAATGTAGAGAATTTTGTAAAGATGCTCTTACGAAAGCATAAAGAAAAGGTATGCATGGTATGAACTTGCATGGTAATTGGCATGTAATGTAATTCGAGACTCGCTTGCCTCGGGTTCTGAAAATGACATATAGCCTGATAAGGACTAATGTTGCAAGAAAGTCTGCAAGATGTTATTATCCATAGAATGACATGGTTTTATACCCCTCTAACCCTCCGAGGTTTGGTTAGTGCATTTCTTTATATACTTAATAATAATAATATTGTTCTCAACTCTTGATTCGGCATGTTAACATAGTTATAACTCCTTTTGATTCAAGAAAGTTCTATTATCAAAGGTTTCATTTATTTTAGAACTAAGGATTATTGCTCAAGAATTTATTTCTTCTTCCTTAATATCTACCTTCATTATAATTTAATAAGTATTTGACTTTGAGTTACTTAGTATGGTCTTAGGTATTTCTTTTTTTCTTAGATGGAAATTATGAATATTAATTTTTTTAAATGGTAAATATTTTTCTATGAACACTGAACATATTTATTTATTTTTATAGATCTATTTGGTAGTCCTACATTTATTAAAATTTTAAGGGATAATTATTTTTGTGCCTTTAGTTGTGTCCCAATCGGCAGGTTTGTCCCTACTTTTCAAAAACACTCGGTCTTGTGTCTTGTCCATGCCACTTTCCTCTTCTTATCACTTTGCCCTTCTCTCATGGTTTTGTCTAGTTACTGTTGTTTGACTGTGTGTTGACCGTCTATAGACTTTTTTGTTTGACCATTTTTCCCTTGCTTCTTCTCTCCGTGATGAGACACTGTCAAGTGGGACCCATCACTCTCCTAGCCCCCCTTTTATTTCTCTCCTGTCAGCCAAACCCTAGTTTCATATTCCCTCTCCTCTCTCTCTCTCAAATCCTATCCATGCCCCTTCCCCATGCTCAGCGCTCCATTGCCATTGTTTGAGCAGGGCCACGGCGCAACCAGCCATGTCAGCGTCCCCATCTTTGGCCACACTGGCACCCGCGTCCGGCCTGATGCGATCGATTCCGTTAGTGGCTAACTGTGCTGCCGTCGCGTGATGCAGCATGATAGGAGCCCCAGGCGAAGGCGAATCTAGGACGCTACAGTGGCTACGCCATGAGTCCCGTCGGTGGTGGAGCCGTGATGGCCAGTGGGGTTCCTTGCGGGGGTAGTGCCATGGATCTCGTAGGCGGCCAACCTAGGTAGTGGCCTCGCGTATCCCGTCAATGGCCAATGGGGTTCCCGGTGGCAGCATGGCCATGAATCCCTTTGGTGGCCAACCTAGGAGGTGGTGATATGTCTCGAACATATCCATAATTTTTGATTGCGCCATGCTATTACATTATCATTCTAGGATACTTTTTGATTAATAATTTATCAATAATTTTTTATCACTAACCTATTGACCTACTGCCCAGTGTCAGTTGTTGTTTTCTGCGTGTTTTTTTACTTTTCAGATTTAAAGTACCAAAGGAAGTCCAATTGCCCAAAATTTTTTATGATTTTTTCTGGACTAAAAGAGGATCTGCAAGCTTCGGGAGAATACTAGAGGCCGAACGAGGGAGGAACAAGCCAACGGGACGTGCCAAGGGGGGTCGGCGCACCCTAATGGTTTGTCCCTCCCTCGTGGCTGTCCTACCCACATTCTCTGGCTTATAAATTCACATTATTCATACAATTGTTCAACATTTTTTGAAATGCTTGATAACATTTTTTAATACATGGTCAACATTTTTTTCTATACACATTTAACTTTTTTCAAATGCTTGATCAACATTTTTCCAAAAAAATCTATTTTACTATCATCACTACTAGGAAAAGGGCTATAGATAATATGGACATTTATAGCGCACCACACATGTGGTGCACCACTACTATATAGCAGTGGCGCACCATGTGTTGGTGCGCCATTAGTGTGATGGACACTAATGACGCACCACACCCACGGTGCGCCACTAGTAACAAACTTTCTTTTTTATTATTTTTCCAAAACTAGTAATGGCGCACCAGGGCACAGTGCGCCATTACTAGTTATGACTAGTAATGGCGCACCACTCACCCGGTGCGCCACTACTAACAAATATTTTTTTACTTTTTTTTCATAACTAGTAATGGCGCACCACACACACGGTGCGCCACTACTAACATTTTTTTTATTTTTTATTTTTGCAAAACTAGTAATGGCGCACCACCTATCTTGTGCGTCATTAGTAACCAGGGTTACTAATGGCGCATTTGTAGGTGGTGCGCCATTAGTAACCTGGGACCAGCTAGATATTTTGGACAGCTACCTACCACACTCACTTTCCCCACTTCATTCTCTCCACCTCCTCCTCCAAGCTCATCTCGGCTGCCTCCTCCTCCTCACCTCATTTGCACCATAGATTCATCCAAATTAAGTGGTTAAATTACCTTTTTTTGATAGGTAAGTAAGGGGAAAGCTTTCTTTATGTTGTAGATCTACATTTTTCTCCCTCCAACAACGTGCACATGCACTTTTTATGGCCTAGCTAGATCTATGTATGTTTGTGGTGTTGCATATGTTTGTGGTGTTGCATATATGTTTGTGTTTGCAGGTACCGGTATTTGAAATGCGATAGTTGCCAATATTTTGCCGGAATGTTGATTCATTTCCGTTTCGGCGAGAATTTGGCACTATGCATTCTTTTTGGTCCTATTTTTAGGCAAAGTCATGCTAAATTTTTTCTTGGTTCTAAAATATTGTTTTGCTCTACCCCGCAGGCGACCATGGTCCGCACGATCACCGAAGGCATCGTGAATAGGTTTTTGAGCTCCGCAAAGGCCGAGATGCTTCAAAAGAACAAGATGGAGATAAGATGTCCGTGTCGAAGATGCAAGCTGAGGAGCCTTATGGACCCGGATCCTGTACAGGTGCGGGACCACCTGCTCTTGCGTGGTTTCATGGATGGCTATCGGTGGCAAGGTGATGAAGATGATTATGAAGTCGTCCATGGGGGCCGGGAAAGAAATGAGGAAGGGCATGAGCAAGACAACCGCGGCGAGGGCGGGCAAGAAGACGAAGAATCCCCAGGACATGATCACGAAGTAGATGCAGTAAACAGTCATCATGTAGAAGATGCCGGACATGATGATGAGGAAGATACCGGAGCAGACGAAGAACATGATCATGAAGATGAAGATGCCGGAGCAGACGACGATGGACCATCGATGGGCTGGGTGCAGGACCCTCATATTCAAGAGCTGCTTCTCAAGCAGACGGATAACACAAGAGCTGCCGCCTGAGAGAAAGCCAAGCTGGATCAACTGGAGATAGACGCGGTTACTCCATTTTATGAAGGATGCAGGCCCAAGGATACCCGCCTGAAAGTAACGCTCATGGCTCTGGAGATGAAGGTAAAACACAAAATGACCGACACATGCTTCGATGAGAACATGTCATTCTGGCACGAACGTCTTCCCAAGGGGAACAAGTGCCCGACCAGTTTCGAGGAGGCGAAGAAAATCGTGTGTCCTGATTTACTGCACATGAAATACCATGTGTGCATGAACAATTGCATCATTTATCGGGACGAGCACGCGGAGTCTACCATATGTCCGGTGTGCGGCGTCACTCGATACAAGAAGAGGAATAAAGCTCCTCGAAAAGTGGTGTGGTACTTTCCGACCACTCCTCGTCTGCAGAGGTATTTCACGGACCCTAAGGTAGCAAAGCTCCTGCGTTGGAACGCGGATAGGGAGGAGAAGAAGCGAGAAGATGACGCAAATGATCTAGAGATAAATAAAAAAAGACAAGATGTCGAGTCACCCTAAGGATGCGAGCCAGTGGCAAGCGTTGAACTTCGAACACCCAGAATTTGGGAACGATCCAAGGAACATCGTGCTGGGCGCGAGCACCGATGGAGTCAATCCGTTGGGCAGCCAGAGAAGCACACATAGCACCTGGCATGTGTTTGTGTGGATGTACAACCTTCCCCCCTGGTTGTGCATGAAGAGGAAGTACATTCACATGAGTATGCTAATTGAAGGGCCGAAACAACCAGGGAACGACATCAATCTATATCTGGGGCTGCTGAAAGAGGATCTAGACATGCTGTGGAAAACGCCACCCAATACGTGGGACGCCGCAGAGAAAGAATATTTCCCTATGAGAGCCGCACTGCTCACGACGGTGCACGACTATCTCGGTTACGGATATGTCGCGGGGCAGGTGGTCCACGGATTTTTTGGATGCATCAGGTGCATGGATGACACAACGTATCGCCAGCTAGATAGAGATCCCGGGTCTTCGAAAACCGTGTTCATGGGACATCGAAGGTGGCCTCGCGACGATGACCCATGGAGAAAACGCAAGGATCTGTTCGATGGTGAAACCGAACCCCGAAGACGCCCGCGTACGAGAAGCGGCGAGGAAATAGACAAGCTCTTGAAAAATTGGAAAGAGTGCCCACCGCCGGGAAAGGTGCCAGAGCCGGGAAAGAAGCGAAAGGTGCTAGAGCCGCTGCTGAAGGTATGGAAAACGAGGTCTGTTTTCTGGGACTTGCCGTACTGGAAGATCCTCCGTGTGCCTCACAGCCTTGATGTCATGCATATCACGAAGAACGTGTGCGAGAGTCTGCTTGGTACCCTGCTCAACATGCCAGTGAGGACCAAAGATGGGCCGAAAGCAAGGGCAGACTTGAAATCAATGGGCATCAGGGAGGAGCTTCACGCTAATAATGATGATGATGATGATGATGATGATGAGGCGAAGCAGGACACGGAAAGTCGTCGCAAAGGCAAAAAGGCCAAGAAGACCGGAAATGACTTCCCTCCCGCGTGCTTCACTCTAAGTCAGGAGGAGATCGATCAGTTTTTCACCTGCCTCGTAGGAGTAAAACTTCCTTATGGTTACGCGGGGAAGATAAGCAGATACCTAGACACAGCGAAGCAGAACTTCAGCAGGATGAAGTCTCACGACTGTCACGTGCTGATGACGCAGATACTTCCAGTTGCAATCCATGGGATCATGGACGCGCATGTCCGTGAAACACTATTTGGCCTATGCAACTTTTTCGACGTCATCTCTCGGAAGTCGGTTGGCGTGAGGCAACTCAGAAGGCTACAGGAAGAGATCGTGGTGATACTATGGCGAGCTTGAGATGTACTTCCCGCCCGCATTCTTCGACGTTATGGTGCATCTGCTGGTCCATATCGTGGAGGATATCATCCAACTCGGGCCGACGTTCCTGCACAGCATGATGCCGTTCGAAAGGATGAATGGTGTCACCAAAGGATACGTTCGCAACATGTCACGTCCAGAGGAAAGCATAGCCAGGGCCTTTCTGACCGAAGAGTGCATCTCCTACTGCACGAATTATCTAGGCATCAAGAACCCCGTTGGTCTGCCCGTCAACAGGCACCTCGGCAGGCTCGCTGGATGGGGTCACCGTGAGGGTCGCCGCGAAATGCATGTCGACCTCGAGGGTCGACTCGCCGACTTTGAAAGAGCAAACCTAGTCGCGCTACAACACATAGACGTGGTCGATCCTTGGGTGGTAGAGCACAAAACCTTTATTGACAAGACGTACAATGACCGAGGCCAACAGAGGACGGACGGAGATAAAATCAAAGAGCACAACTCATGTTTCACGCGTTGGTTCAAGAAGAAGCTTCTGTTGTACCCTTTACATGAGGATTCTTCCGCGGAAGAACAACTCATATTCGCCTTGTCACAGGGCGCCGAGCACAACCTGATGACGTATGAGGTGTACGATATCAACGGCTACACATTCTACACCGAGGGAAAGGACATGAAGAGCGATGGTTATCAGAACTCCGGGGTAACGATGGAATCCTACACCGGTAACGACAAGGACAGATACTACGGAATGATCGCTTGTCACCGTGCGCTGCAGCCACCGTATGTGTTCTCTTCTCTTCTCCATGGTTCTTCTCTTCTCCACCGTTGCATAGGTGGCCAACCGGCCATGATGCTAGGGCTGTTGCCAGGAGTTCTTGGGATTCAGGTCTCCTGGCTCACATCAATCTAGGGCTATTGCAAATTATGGAAGCAATAGTTGCTACGTTTATTGTTTTTCTCATGGAGCTCTCCCTGGTACAACTAGTACAAAACATAAATTGTGTGCTACTTATTAGTCAAGGAGGATGGTACAGCTAGAGCTGATTTTTTTTTTCAATTGACATATAAATTAGACCGACTACCTTGATGATCACCGACATGGAAAGAGCAAGCAAATTGTCATCCCCACGAATGTTTATATCATGGAGTGGATAAGATGAATAAAAACGGCTTAATTAACTCTCTGGTATATCATGGAAAGAGCAAGCAAATTGTCATCCCCACGAATTTATCTCTGTTACCATTTTGATTTGACACTTGCCGGATCTAACCTGTTTTCGTTTTTGAATGGTCTTGCAGTAATAAGCATTCCATGCATGCGGCCAGTGATTTACGCATTTCTTTTATTTGCTGAAAATTCCTCCTGTTAGTACTACTGTTAATTTGGATCCCCACCTAATTATCATCTGCCCAACTCAGCACAGCACAGCACAGCAAGCAGCCGACTTTGACTTCAACGGCACAAGACACCGACGCTGACCACATAGCTGTCGACTTTGACAGTTGACCTGACTCAGAAAACTTCAAAAAAAAAAAAATCCCACTGTTTTGTCGATGACCATGATGAACAGAGTGTGGTACCCAAACAGGTTCAGAAGATGGATGAAATGGAATGGAATGGAACCAACAATTGAGGTCGGATCCAAACATAACACATGAAGGGAACCATATATCTTCATCTGATTTTATTCTTCAGTAGTACGTACGTAGCATACATACATATGTTACACGTTTTGTTTGAGGGTCTCGTGCACAGCCCTTTATTTTACTTTACCTTTATGCGACGACAAATAACCTGGAAAATTTATATCGTGAACTGAATTTTACATTATAATTTATATTGTGAACTGAACACTAGCACTTCTACAGTAAATTAGCACTACACAAACACTTTTACAGTTCTGAACACTTTTCATAAGATGAAGCTCTTGATCTTACAGTAAATAGTCAAGTTAGGACTACACTTTTAAAGATCAAGATACTCCTATAAATTAAACCTCAACCTACAGAGTTGTTGTTTTCAGTTAACTGAAATTACACCAAATAATTTCAGTTGCTTCCTTAAGTTTAGTCATGCTGTATTGCACCCTATTTTTACTGTCAAAACTGCATTGCTTGTACTGTCAAAAAGGTTCAGGCTCAATGTTGCATTGCTGAAAACTTGAAATTTTGCTATACATTTGCTAACCTATGCGTGGTTATGCTGAATTTAGGTACCCCGGAGGCCCTTGAGTTGCCGGAATGTCGATTAACTTCCGTTCCGGCAAATTCGAGTACTCCATATGTCCTATTTTCAGCAAAGGTCATGCTGAAATTTTCCGTGAATTTTAGCATGACTTTGCTAAAAATAGGACATATGGGGTACTTGCGACTAATGCATGGCCGGGGTTTGAATTCCTCTAGTCGTTTTCTCCCTACTCTGCTCTGCCCACATGCACCTATTGTATACATATATACCTGGACCGTGCCCTCCTTCTGGCCTTGAATCTTGAGCAGCATTATCTTAGGATGCCTCCGTGTCGACAAACCCTAAATGATGAGACCATGATAATTCCTCACAAACCAACCCTTAAATAACACTGAGCCATTATGCCGTCACCCTTGAAGCCTTGCGGGCATTTGCAGCCCTTAGCTTGTTCATTCTGTAGATTTCCAAAATTCAGTTTTGTAGGCCCTTGACAATAACCAACTTTTTGACCAAACTTTTTTCCTATTTAGACCGAAACATGGCCCATAACGATGAGGCCGGCGGTTCGGGCAAGGCATTCTGGGAGCTGTCCCAAGAAATGGAGGAAGAACCTCACCTCTGCCGCGGAAGACACCGATCCTGACTACACAACCCCTAGTGGCGTCGGGGATGACACCACTGATGGTGTCGCCGAGGATGCCACCACTGATGATGGCAGCGCACGCACAGATGGCAGCCAACCGAAGAGGCAACGGAAGGACCGGCGCCCAAACGTGCTCGGCACCGTCAAGGAGGAATTTACTGAAGTGTCCTCCGAGGGGCATCCAACGGCACCCAAAGAATTAGTCAAGGGGTACTCGGTTCAGCTCGGGTGCATTCTCCGTAGCACCGTCTCGATCAACAACGAGAACCTAAGGCATCGTGACCGAGGGAATTTGCGCAACCTCCTCTTCATGAAGCTGCACGAACGATACAAGTTCCCCGGTGACGTCGCAAACACACGCCTCTCAGGGAATAAAGTGAACAATGCCGCCCTCACAAAGATGAGCACGGCCCTGTCTACTTGGAGAAGCGCGGTGAAGAAAATGATTGACAAAGGTGATAGTTATGAGAAGATCAACGCGAAAAATCCTTCCATCAGCGAAGATGACTACAAGGAGTTCAAGATCAAGTGCGAGAGCAGCGCAACCGTGGAATCAAGTCAGTGGGGGAAAGATATGCGGGACTTGAACTTAGGGGTCCACCAACTCGGTCCCGGTGGTTACAGAGTGGCGGGACCTATATGGGACAAGGAGGACGCGGAGCATGCCGAGCAAGGCCTACTGCCCCGCTTCGAGAAATACCATGACAAGCAGACCAGGAACTATGTCAGGGCCCGGTACAAGGTGGACCCAGTAACAAAGGAGCTTACCACGGATGCGAAGACCAAGGTGCTTGAGCATGTTCTGGTAAGGAATACACCCCGGCGTAATTAGCTCCATATGGTTGCATTCTAATTAATGAAGCCAAATTTCTAAATGGTTCACATTCCTTCCGCAGGAGACTGAAAGCAGTAGCGCGGGGTTGTCTCAGAGATCCCCTTGGGACAACAATTTAAATAGGGCGTTGAACGTAATGAAAAACAAGGATAAGTTTAGTAAGCCGTCGTCAGCTGGTCATGTGGCCGGCAAAGGCTTGTCCACAAAATGGTCATCATACTATAACGCTGGTGTGCGAAAGGAGAGAAAGACCATCTCGGAAAGCCAGGCACGCGAGGTTCAAGAACTCAAGGCACAAGTGACGCGGATTCCGGAGATGGTCCAAGAGCAAGTGCAACAACAACTGGGAACGACGATCACCGCCATTATGCCTTCCTTGCTTGAGGGGCTGCGGGGGTGGATTGCGGGCGGCCAACAGGGGCCGCCCCCGGTTCCTTGCTTCACGACCAGCAACTCGCACAACGCACAGGCGGCGCCATTGGTGTCTCTGGCGGAGGCGGTATTGGTGTCTCCGACGCCGGCACGGGCATTGGAGCTTAATGCACCCGGGTGTACGCCAGCGGGCACCTCGGCAGCAAGCGGCCCCTCCGTCAGTTGCCCGCCCGCCGTTGGCGGTGCCTCAACATTAGCCGAGCTCGACGCCATCACAGTAACTAAGCCTCTCGGCCGATGACTTCATCTCCTTGCCTTTGACTGGGCATCCCTGATGCCCTACATGTTTTCGCAGGGCGCCGATGACGTTCCATGCACTCTCTTGCACTTCGTGGGCGGCGAGTTGATCGATGTCGCCAAGGGAAGAATCATTCAACCAGGCAACCCCGTGTTCCATGGTAATCCGATGCCACCCCCCGTGTATAGGGTTGAACTGGTTCGGGTGCTGCCAGGCTGCGACGACTTGTTACCTCCGATTCGACCCGCTGGGGCCGACGAAGATGATGTGATGACCCTCAGCGCCTGCGTAAGCTGGCCCCTACTTTGGTCGAAGAGCCAGATTCGTTTGGGGGCGGGGGACACCACCCGAAAGACAACACCGCCAGTCGTGCCAGCGCCAAGCCATGGCAAGAACGCTGCAACGCTACCGGACATGCCGGACATGCATATGGCACAGGATCCAGACATGCATATGGCACAGGATCCAGACATGCATATGGCACAGGATCCGGACGACGACAATGATGACGACGGTACATTTAGCAACGTCGATAAGTACTTTGTCGAACATGGGTACGGTGACGAATTCTTCGGGCCTCCTTCTCAAGAACCCAACCCTGCAAAAGACGACCGCGATCTAGCTGGTACCGCGGAGAAACCCAATTGCAACAGGCGTTGTCTGGCGTTCAGTTCTCAGGAACGCCTCCAGCTGCCGCCTTCACCGAGCCTCAGATCGTCGAGGTGCGAAATATTATCAGCCCCAACACACTCAAGAAGGCGGTCTGTGAGCAGAACTCGATCCCATTACAGCAGAAGAAGAAGGGACGGAAAAGAAAGAATAACAAGGCGGTGCGAGCCAGCCGGCACCGAGTACGATCCGTGCTCAGGACGGGCCACCTTCACCTAAGGATATCTCGAGGAGGGTGCATGTGGAGGGTAGGCCAATGCTACCGACTAATCTGCTCAATGCTGCAACCGGTGCTATGCGGAGTCTGCATGACAGTGTTCTTTCTTTGGAGAAGCGGCGTCTCTCCGAGAATGATGTGTCATACCCGGTTTTCGTGGCCAAGGTGCTAGAGGGCAAGGGCTTTGTGGATAGCACCATCGGGGGTACGATCGTCCTGTGGTTTGATGACATCTTCGCTATGTTTAACCTTCATCCGCTGCACTACACCTTCGTTCGGCTATTTTCGCTGAGTATGGAGATGCGGATCATTAGAGACAAGACCCCGGACATCGTGATAGTCGACCCCTTCTACATGCGTGCCAAGATCTTGGGCAGCGCTGGGGACCGGCAAGTCACGAAGTTCACACCTCGAAGGCGTCATTCTGGCAAACCCAGATAAGGATAACTTCCTCGTGCCTTACTTTCCCGAGTAAGTCATCCCCTCACCGCCCCGTAACATATGATTTCTAAGATTTCGATCGTTCTTTTTTTCTAACATTCCGTGTTTTGTGCAGTGACACACATTGCACACTCATCCTCTTAAGCCTGAAATATTCCATGGCCACGTATTTCGACTCGGATTGTCAGTCGAAGAAAGACTACCCAAATATTGTGAAAGTTCTTGATGATGTTCTCCCCGGCTACGCCAGATCTGGAGGCACCTTCAGCAGGACAATTTGTAGGTACGACAAGCACATGTTCACCCACAATACGACGTTCCCCTGCGTCAAGCAGCCGCCTGGCAGTCAGAAGGATGCCTACTATGCCCTCCATCACATGCGGGCGATCGTACGACTAGCATCACCTTCTGCTACCAAATAATCTCAAAGATTGGGCCACATGCTTGTCGGCAATCCAGGACGCGGACATCAGACAAGAATTCTATCGCATCCAGTCGGAGTTTGCGGAAATCATCCATAAAGATGTCCTTCGTACCTCGGGGCAGTTCTACCTCAGATATCAACCGTCCAATAGTGAGATAGAAACAACACTACAAATGCAGGCTGACAACGCCCGCGATTTCATGACCATCACGAAAGACAGCGGCTTCATCCATGCTCCGGTCCCTGAGTCGAGTCGAAAGTAGTGATGCCATGTAGTTCTGAAATGTCGATTGGCTCATGTTGTAATATTAAACTTTAATGAACTTGTATGTCTCTTTGGTTTGGACAGTTGTTCAACTTATATGTAATCGATGCTATTTATTAGTAGGACCATGAATCGTGCTATTAATGTGTTGCTTTTCTCTTTCGATCCTTTTGTTGCATACTTATATATTGCTTATGTATTGTTTGTGAATTGCTACTAATGTTTTGTTTGGCTAGTGCATAGAGATGCCGTCGTATGTCGTGTACAAGGGTAAGGTTCCCGGAGTCTACGACGTCTGGGAGGAGTGTCGGAGACAGGTTCACCGTTTCAGCGGTAATAGTTACAAAGGGTACACCACTAGGGCGGAGGCGGAAGCTAGATACGCGTGCTATCTAGAGGGAGAGAGGAGGGAGCGCTGGAGGAACCGGATGAAGACCAGTTTCATCGCGATGATGCTCATCATGATGACCGCAGCTCTCTTATATGTGATGATAGTTTAGATGATCGATATCGACTTGTAATGTGAAGACAAACTCGCTAGTCGCGGTCTCGAGACTTGTAATGTTCTAACTTTGTTCGGTATTTTAAATTCGGAGACTAATATGATGAATTGTATTTGGAGACTAATCTTCTATTGTATTCGATAAATCTGTTGTTTATATGTTGTGCTGTCTATATTCTGTGCAGTAATATGTTTTGTAACCTGTGCAAATATCAGAAAAGAAAAAAAAACCCTAATATTCATACTAGTGGCGCACCACTCTGCACTTTAGTGGCGCACTGCAGTAAGCACACTAGTGGCGCATCATCCACCAGTGCGCCATTAGTAAGCCAGAGCACAAGGTAAATATGGCCCCCTGGGAGGCATACTAATGGCGCACCGTGTGATATACTAATGGCGCACTACCTGGTGTGCCATTAGTATCTGGTATACTAATGGCGCACTAGGGGTGTGCCATTAGTATTAATTACTAGTGGCATGATGCTAGTGGCGCACCTGTAGTGCGCCATTAGTAGCCAAAACAGGAGCGCCACTAGTAGGCCTTTTCCTAGTAGTGCATGAATGAAGTTGGTGGTTTACTTTACCTCCAACCTATTGTTCGGCTTCTTCTGTCCCCCAAACAAACCTAAACCAGACAAAACACCCCCTGGCTGGTTTTCTGAACCTGATGCTGATGTGGCACTAGTCAACCGCGGTATTTGACCAATGTCATCATCCTCCTCCAGTTTCCTGTGTTGTTACTGGTCCGCCATCGCCAGTGAAGCACCACCGCCCCTACGCCCTGGTTCCCCCGATCCCTTCATGTTTTCCCATGGACTGCCAAATCTGGGCCATCGCCCCTGCTAGCCCATCGGACCATGCTGTCGCCTCCACACCCATGGTTGTCTGCCTCTAGTCGACATGAGGCTAGGACCTTCATAGCTGCCATGACAGCAACCCCGACCTCCTCTATGCACAACCGCGTCTTACCACCACCGCGTCATTGCGCCGCTGCTGAAGCCGTCCATGTTGGAGACCTCTCACTCCTAGCGCTAATCCGCCACCAGTCGCTTCATCACTTTTGTTTCGACCGGGAGCTCGCCGCCGGCCACCTCCAGGCCTCCTACAACACCTCCCTGGCGTCCATCGACCACACCATCGGCCTCGACGCTGGCGAGGTAGGGAAGCTTGCACGACGATAGTTCCATGGTCCTTGCTAGATCCAAAACAGGCGCCTGATGGGATGGGGTGCTAGGCTTCAAACGGCAATGACAAACATGAATATGCAGCAGGCTAACATGATCCAAGTGGAGGGTGCCCAAGGCTGACGGTGATGGTGGTCTAGGGTGGCCATGGGGGCTGTCAGTGGCGCCGATCTACACAATGAAGCTGCGACATGGAGAATCTTAGCCTGCCCGACGAGGAAGGCCCACGCGTGGGTCAAAACTACCATTGACCGGTGTCACGTCAGCAGCCAGTAGAGGCAAACCACCCAGGGGCTGATTTTGACTTATATGGGTTTGTTTAGGGGGTGAAGGGAGCAGATTGGTCAGGGAGTTAGGGGAGCAGAATTATAGATCAGGGGGTTATGTGAACCATCAACTTTTTTTAGGGTAGTAAAATGAATTTTTTTCTTTACAAATACATGTTCAACATTTTTTTCAAATGAATGATTAACATTTTTATATACATGATAAAAAAATAGTCATTTCTTTAATACATGGTCAAGATTTTTACATTTAACATTTTTCAAATGATTGATCAACATTTTCAAAATACTTGTTCAACATTTTTTAAATGCTTGATTGACATTTTTATATACATGATAAAAGAATTCATCATTTTTTAATATATGGTCAAAAAATTGTGTACACATGTTACAGATTTCAAATGCTTAATCAACATTTTTCAAATACTTTCTCAAAAACTTCAAATGCTTGATTAACATTTTACTTAATTTTTTATAATTGTTTTTATACATTTTTCGTATACGTGATAACCATCTTCTCTATACATATTTACATTTTTCAAATGCTTGGTCAACATGTTTTCAAATATTTTTTATGGATTTTTTGCTATATATATAATATTAAAGTACAAACGAAAGATTTTTGAAAAAATAAACGAAATATATATATATAGAAAAATGGAGGTTCCTATGCATTCCTGGACCAGCCCATCTTGGTCCCTCCTTTAGCTAGGGGTTATCTTGCTCAAGGGGAGATATAGTGACGCCTATAAAATTGGTCATGGATTCTACATAAAAGGTATGTGAAACCTTTTGATTGCATCCATAATGACAGACAGAGGCCCACCTCCTCAAATATCAGAAAAGGAGAATTAGTTAGAAAGGTTAGTTGCGTTGAGTAGTTTGTGAGTAGGCGTAAGATTAATGTAAACGAATGTACCCTAATGAGCATCCAAAAAAGTGCCCATGAAGCAGGAGCTACATCACTAAATCCATAACTAAGTTACATCTAAAGAAGCTTCATAACTAAATTCTCATATAAATTTTTTCCATTTTGATAAAGGGTGAATTGGGAAACGTTTCGTGCCGGTGTGCCGGCTACGTTTTCGGTCAGCGCCTTGCTTCATGACACGTGACGCGAGTCCCTTGCGAGAGTTGTGACCGGTTATTCCCCATCTTATCTTCTTCCCATCGAGGTAGGACAACTCATGCCGCTCATTTCCCTTCCTATTCCACCTACCTCGGGCCGACGATGCTCCTCTATTGCTCCTTTTCCCCTTATCTTCGCTCCTCCAACTTGCCCCAAGGAAGAAGATTCACACCATGAAGACTGGAGAATCATACCAATGAGCTGCTAGGAGTTCCCTTGCTCGCCTTCACCTCTCTCCCATCTGTTTTTGATCTCTTTTGACCACCATGGGCGGAGTTGCAACCACCAGCCAGCTTGTCTCCTCGCCGTCTCCGGTGGGGCAAACCGCCACCTAGTTGTCATGGTGTTCCTTTTTCGTGGAAGCTGACACGCCAGGGACCTGGAGATCCGTGTTGCTGGAACCGACATACTAGGGAGCTCGAGACCGCAATCACTAGTGTTGCAACTAGAAACCGCCGAATATTGTCGCTGGTGGAGACATGCCTTTTTTGCTAGAACCGACTCTCTTTTTTGTTGGGCCCGACTAGATTTTTTGTTGCGATCCAAAGTAGACGATCCATCTTGTTTTGTTGGACCCACACATTGTTTTTGCTAGGACCATGTTTCCATTTTGCTAGAACCATACATTTTGGTTTGTTGGTCATGACATTGCAATTTTGAGAAACCGTGCTTGTTTTATTTTTGCTGGAGCCATGAGTTATTTTTGCTGGAACCATACTACTTGTTTGTTGTAAGCATGTATTTTTTTGTTGGGCGCCATTTGCTTTTGTGAAACCATGCCATTTTTTTGATGGAACTATGCATCATTTTTGCTAGAACCATATTTTTGTTTGTTGCAACCATGCATATTTGGTTTTTGTTGGATGCTAATGTTTGTGAAACTATGTCATTTTTTGCTAGAAGTATACATCATTTCTGCTGGAACCGATGTATATAATTATTACAACTGCCATCCAGCAAGGGGCGGAGTTGGAACAGACGAAGTGGAGGAGCAACACCATAAAAGCGGCAACATGAGATGTGACGGTGATTGCTGGGGATTTGTGGGGTGGGGTCGTTGTTTGCGAGGTGGACGACAGGCTCGTGACTATGTAGCGAGAGTTGTGGCTAGATGCACCGGTAGGACGAAGAGGTCAACGCTCCCATGGGCGTGCATGGTGAAGGGGATAAAAAGAATTAACGCTCAAGATTTTTTTATTCATGTGGATCATGTATAGTCGACCGAATGTTTGGGTCGGCCTGCCGGTGCCTATCACCGGCAGGATGAATTTATTGGCTCAAATTAAAGCATGAATAAGGTACATAATATGATGAAAACACACTCGACCTCTTTATAGTTAGTATGAACACAACCAAATCTACTCACACAAACATGAAAACACACCGATATCTAGCAAAGTCATATAAGAACAAGTTATGCATAGGCGAGGAAAATCCCCCAAAGCGAACATATCTATGATCGACAAACTACAACAATGACCTTATGCCCACCAATCATCTCATGACATCGCATGGGAGATCATGTTATTCAACAAAAATGCTTTCAAGGAGAGAGCAACACTCAAGCGACGACGTCACTGGTTTGTGGGAACCGAGCATACCACTGCATGGTTCAGTATGTCTGTCATTGAGATAACACCCACAAGAGACTATATCATGAACCTTATACCCCTTAGAATGTACACCAAAACCATAGAAGGTACAAATCTTCATTATATTACCAGCTTCACTCGAACAAAGATCCAACATTCAAACAATTCAAACTATTCATACCGTAATGCCGGGTACCACTATTGATCATGTGATAACTCATTGAGTTCAGATCATGTCACACATGAATGGTCTGGCTGCTACTACTGATTCTATTCTACTATTTCGGTTGCTGCTATTTTTCTGGTCCTTCTGCCTCGTTGTCGGCACCATAGGCATTGACGTCATCGACTCCTCTAGAAATGTCGGTCTCCTCATAGACGCACTCGCCGGCAGCATTTCTATCATCTGACATCTCCTCCAAATATTCAGAGTCTAAAGAAGAAGGTAATACAAGGGATGAGTACAGGGGGTACTCAACAAGTTCATAGATACGATGGGTGGAGATGCACTATCACCATTACAGATTCCATGTGGGTCTCAACAATTATTTTAGGAATATCTGTAGCACAAGTTTTACTTAAAATATTTAGTCACTAGACTTCACAAGTTGATAGAATCTCCAGTAGACTCCTTTCCCGCCGTGTTCGTAGATCTTTTCTAGATTAGGGGGTGAAAAGCCAAAATTCTTTACACTCCACATAGGTGCATTCATTTTATCCATGGGCGATTAACTTAGTATATGTCAAGGCGGCAAACCTATCACACAACCAAGAGTATGAGGCCTGCTAAGATCCAAGTCCTTTCACCCTCCCGCATCTGTTCTAGCCCACTTCTCGAGGCTCTTGAGGTGTTCCTTGAGTTACCATGTCTCGACATCCTATAGGGATTTTACAGCCCCGTGACCGATAGCGATTCACGCCCACCTAGCGATAAATGATTCATATCCCTATGATGATAAGGAAGATCTTAACTCCTTTTAATCGATAGGGAATCATGCCCCCCTAAATATAGGTATTCGCTGCCCACCATCGCTAATAGGTGCAAGGTAATATACAACATCAAGAAGGAACTACTAAGACTCACACGTCTCATTCCAGGCTCTACGGTCAACGCTATCGCTACGACGCTAGAATGTCTGCTCACTTTGGTTATTAAACCTGGTACAATGGAAGTGTACCATGGTGTAACCATCCTAAGTTCCACTGCCCATGAATGATTAAATAGTACCGAATATAATTTTATTTAATGTAATGAGTAGATACTGAATGTGGAGAATTTTGTAAAGATGCTTTTAAGAAAGCATAAACAAAAGGTATGCATGTTATGAACTTGCATGGTAATTGACATGTAATGTAATTCTAGACTTCGAGACTCGCTTGCCTTGGGTTTTGAAAACGACATATAGCCTGATAAGGATTAATATTTCAATAAAGTCTGCAAGATGCTATTATGCATAGAATGACATGGTTTTCTACCCCTATAGCCCTCCAAGGCTTGGTTAGTGCATTTCTTTATTTACTTAATAATAATATCGTTGTCAACTCTTGTTTCTTCATGTTAACCGAGTTATAACTCCTTTTGATTTAGGAAAGTATTATTATCAAAGGTTTCTTTTATTTTAGAACTAAGGATTATTGCTCAAGAATTTATTTCTTCTTCCTTAATATCTACCTTTATTATAATTTAATAAGGATTTGACTTTGAGTTACTTAGTATGGTCTTAGGTATTTCCTTTTTTTCTTAGTTGAAAATTATGAATACTAATTTTATTAAATGGTAAATATTTTTCCATAAATAGTGAATTTTTTTATATATTTATTTGGTAGTTCTACATTTAGTAGGTTTTTAAGGGATAATAATTTATGTGCCCATAGTTGTGTCCCACTCGACAAGTTCGTCCCTGTCGTGGGAGTAATCTTTACTATAGTATGTGTGTGTGGGGGGGGTACAAATGAGTAGGGGGAAGCCTAGCTACGGAACAAACTCAGAATATACGTGTGAGAGCCTCACTTAATAGGAATGATAAACTACACATATCAACAAGGATTTTCTTCTTTTCCGAGAGCCCATTCGAAAAGAACTCCAAAGTTAAGCGTGCTTGGCTTGGAGCGATTCTAGGATGGGTGACCGATCGGGAAGTTGCTCCTGGTGCGCACGAGTATGGACAAAGTGTGCAAGAAAGACTAGTTTTGGTCTGTGGGGCCAGTCTAGATCCCGTCAAGGGTAACGTGGTGTTACAATTGGTATCATAGCCGACCCATGCGGTTACACGGGCATGCACGACTCAGGTGCACGGGCATGTGGCGCATGGCGTGTGCGGCCCGTCATGGCACACACCATGGCAGATGTGCCGGACTAGACGCACATACGTGTGCCAAAAGGGAACGTTCCTGATGGGCCGATGAGGATGTCGGTTCCTTTGAGTGGGGGTTTATGTGAGAGCCTAGCTTAATAGGAATGATAGACTACTCATATCAACAAGAACTCCAAAGTTAAGCGTGCTTGGCTTGGAGCGATTCTAGGATGGGTGACCGATTGGGAAGTTGCTCCCGGGTGCGCAGGAAAGACGAGTGTTGGTCTGTGGGGTCAGTCTAGATCCCGCCAGGCGTAATGGGGTGTCGTCGTTTTCTCACAACAGGTGCCATGGGTAGGCTTATCGTGAGTGGTTGGGGCCAGAGGACGTCGATGGGCTCCGGGTGCGATATTAGGAACAAGCGGCGATGACACACGTGTACCCAAGTTCAGGGCCCTACATGGGAGGTAACACCCCTAGTCCTTCTTGGTTTAGTTGGATGGATGGTTGTGTTTACAAGAATGCACCTAGAGCTGTGTCTAGAGGAGGAAGAAGGAGAAGCCGGCTCGCCTTCCTCCGTTGCTAGAGTGATACGAGAGGAGAGTTCTATGTGGGTGTATGCGAATGATTGTGCGTCCCCATTGCATGGGGGGCTCGGGTTTTTTATAAGCCAACTCCCCGACTCTATAATATGTTCTAGAGTACAGGGGTGGGGGGACCCGACTGGCAGCCTCTCCAACTGACCAGAGGTTCCCTCCCTTCATGCCCTCGCGTCGTCTATAGGGTCCACCGGCTGAGCGGTCCCGTCTCCCGATGGGGCCCACCAACCGACTCTGCGATTGGCCCTCGCCAACCTGTCGCGGCACGGGTCGCCTGGGAGGTGTCGCCTAGTGCCAGCCGGCCGAAGTCTTCGGTACGGACGGCCACACTATAGCCATGCCGGGGCAGGTAATTGAGTCGGCGAGGGCATGCCGCCACCGTTTCCCCACCCGGTCGCACTCGCCAGGGTCAGTGGCCTGGACGGCCGGAATGTAGCCATGCGCGCCCGTGCGTCAGCGGCCACTATGGCGATAGTGTCGCCTGTCGTGGCGGTCGCGTCGTGTCGTCATACCCGCGCGTAGAGGGACGGTAGGTTGCATGTCCATCTCAGGGTCAACGAAGGAGGCGGCCCAAAAGCAGCTGGCCGCGCCTAGCCGGCCGGGGGCCGAGCTAGCTCCTCGATCAGCCGTCCGTGCCGCCAGTCGGTGGCAGCTCGAGCAGGGCCGTGCTCCAGCCGACCATGGACAACCGGTCGCTTAGTTTTTCTTCGAAGCGGGGGGGGGGGGGGGGAGAACCCCGTGCTTTGGCCTACCCAGGGGTAATAACCCCATCAGTAGTCCCTGAAGCCAGCGGGGGCCCGCGTCCGGCAGACGGAGGGGAGCCGACGGTTCCCCCTAGTGGCACTCGCCTATGGTGTGATGCCGAAGGGACAGCCAGGTCGGCTATTGGACCCGATCCTCGGGTTCCGGCGCGTCGCCCGAGGACCTGAGCCGGCCCACCATGCGCCACGCATCGGGCCCCGCGCATGTGGGGAGAAGGGACGTTGGCCTGGGCCTAGCCCACTAGGCCCCGGGCGTAGCCCAGTAGGCCTCGGGGCGCAGGCCAGGATCCTCTTCCCCTCGAAGCGGCCGTTACGGCCCGGGGCCACCCATGCGCACGCGGAGTTTCCGAGGGAGTGGGTGCAATTAATCCCCACGTCCCCCGGTCATGGCCTCCCTATTTAAAAGGGGAGGAAGGACAGGGGGCGGAGATACCTGCATCCCCTTTGCCTTCTTGCTCCTTTCCTCGTCGTCTTCCTTGCTCCCCTCGCACAACACCATGCCTGAGCCCTGAACCATGCCCGAACGCTGCCCTGCCACCGCAATGGTCGACGGACGCGGAGGAAGCTTGATTGGTTCCGTCGTCACCGAGGCGGACATTGCGGAGCTCCACCGCACGTGTATGATGCCGCCGGCAGAGCGGGTGGTCGCTCGCGTGCCAAGCAACGAGGTGGTGCCGGCACCGCAGACAGGGGAACATGTCGTCTTCCACTGGCATTTCTCCCGTGGTTTCGGGCTACCGGTGAGCCCCTTTTTCTGTTTGCTCTTAGAAACCTTCAAACTTCAACCGCACCACCTCAGACCCAACGCAATCCCCTACCTCACCGGCTTCGTGACGCTATGCGAGGGGTATCTGGGGGTCCTCCCCTTTCTTGATCTCTTCAACGCCCTTTTCTATCTCAAGGCGCTGAAGAGCAGCACCTGCGGGGGCACAGTGGTGTGCTGCCATAGCACCAAGCGCTTCCCGCCCTTCTCTCTTACCGAATCCATCAAGGGGTGGCATCAGACGTTCTTCTATGTGAAGAACGCCGACCCGAACCTGGACTTCATCCGGCTGCCGCCGTTCGTCGAGGCGCAGTCCACCCAAGTGAACTGGCTGGGGGCCGCCCCGCGTGGCGTGGCTCTGGCGAAGCTCGGCCGGCTCACGTAGCTGAAGAGCTCTGAGGGGTTGGTTGCGGATGATCTGGTGGTGGCCTTCATCTCACACCGGGTGCTGCCTCTCCAGCTGAGGCCGCACCGGATCTGTGATATGTACGACCGCCGGGACCCCTACCGCCTGTCGACCGTCGACCTGACACCAGCTCAGGTGGCGATGCGGGTGAACGCCCTCATGACGTTCAAGCTGAAGCCTGCGTCATGGACATTTGGCATGGAGGCATACGACCGCATCAACCGTTCCCCCTGGTAAGTCTTCGATGAGTCGGCTCTTCTTTGTTTGATTCTCCCCAGCCGACAGCCAGCAGCGGACCTTACTTCACCATGCTGACCGTAGCTATTGGTGCGACAGAACATGCCGGACGGCCCACACCCCCAAATCTTCAAGGCGGAGCGCGAACACTTCGACTCCGAAGACTACGAGTGGGGAGGCCCGTCGGAAGAAGGGGTAGACTCCTCGGGAGGAGTCGAGGAGCCGACGTACCCTCGAGTCAGCGACCCTAGCGGAGCCGGAGGGTCCGACACAGCCGGGGAGCCCAGCAGAGCTGGTGAGTTCCCTATTGGCCCCTCGATCAGGGACTGGACAGATGATGATGATGTGATGATTCTGAACGCGCCTCCCCCCAGCTCGATAGGGCTGGCGGAGCAAGGAGCGGCCGGCTCAAGCCCCAGCGGCCGGAGCTGTCGGCCGGGCGAAGAGGCCGGCTCAGGAGGAGCCGGTGGCCCCGTCGCCCATCCAAAAACGGGTGAAGGCGGTCGCACGAAAATCGCTGACGCGTGCCAAGCAGCCTTTGCCCGTCGTCGTCAGGTAAGTGCCCATCCCTTCCTTGCATGTTTTCCTTCTGGGTCGCGAGCTGATGGGTGATCGTCCTTCTTGTGCGGCAGGGACCCCATTATCGGGACCCCGACCCTAAGCCATAAGAATCCAGCCTGTAACACATCACATCACTTTGCGGTCTCACGCACGGTTATCTCCACGGCTGCCACCTTACCTGGTCCGGGACCGCTTGCGCCTTTTGACTCACGTACGTGAATGTGTCGCTAGCATTCAAATGTCAAAGAACCCGGGCCGACATGACTAGTCATAGAACCAAAGTGGCACATCCATACAGGGACAAGCATACGTAACCCATCAATGCAGGTGTCGATATCTAGCATGTGTAGACGAGTCATAGCAAGCTATAAGGACTCCATTATGCCGTGGGACATAAATGTCATCACTGCACGTAGACGAGTCGTAGCAGGCTACAGGGACTCCATTACACTGCGAGACATTTCCCCAAAGGGACAGACACAGCAGCAAAGAAGGATACATGTCGATCAATCAATGTGTCCGGAGAAATAGCCAGCTACCAGGCTCGTGGAAGTACAAAGAGGCATTTCCCCGTAAAGAGTACTACTAAAGGCACACAACTAGGTGTCGGATCCCATAGATACCGTTGCACATCACACGTACGCACGACATGCCCGATATGCATAGATACAACTATGGCATCACAACATAACCATACAACATTACAACATTTACTTAGAAGGCTCAGAAGAGCCAATACAATAAGATTTTACAAACAGGGGTCACAAGACCCAACATTCAGAGCATTCAATCAAACAAGCAAAACTTTAAATATGTCTGGGTACAGATATCTACAAAACTGGTTAGAGGAGCCTGAAAAGCTACAACCACCCTACCAAAGGAACCAGACCTCTGTCTGGGATTCCCAAGCTAATCCGGTCAACATTGAACTTCACGTCGAAAATACCACTAATGAGATCGACGTCTGCTCTGCAAAAAAATATATTAAGCAAACGTGAGTACAAGGGTACTCAGCAAGACTTACATAAGAACCGACTACACATGCATCAGTATCAATGAAGGGGGTTGTGGAGTTTATTGCAGCAAGCCAGCTTTGACTCCTGGCTAACCTAAACTATGACTACAAGTAGTATCTTTGAGGTGGGATAGCACACACGAGTCCACATATTCTAAAATCAATACACCAATATGGATCCACTTCCGTCTCCCTACGAGAAGGCCATCCATAGCACTCACGCTTATCTTGCGCATTTTAGAGTATCCACTTCAAGTTGTCTATGAACCACATAAGTTCTCCAAGTAGTCCATATCCGAGGACGTGGCTATTCGAATAGATTCATAACCCTGCAGGGGTGTACTTCTGCACACACGCTCTCGCCACTTATCACCATATGCACGTCATGCATCTTGGCAACCTTCAAGTGGAAGCACTAGCGTGGGCGTCGGCCACGACTGTCAACCACACAAGACCCTAGTCCAGGTTTATCGCCTATTTGAGACTGAACCCGCACGGAAGGCCGGCCGAAGTTTCCGCTACGGCCTCAAATGATGTGCGCAGGGTTCCCAAGCCCACCGTTCGGGTGCCACTTGGTACACCGTGCCATTGTGCCTATACCGCATCATAGACCACCCCGTCCGGCAGCGCTATGCACGGCCGCCAAAACTTTTCCTACAAACACCAGAAACTAGTTCCAACTCATGGACAAAGGTCTAGGCGATTAATAGGCCGAGAGGGGTCGAGTTACCGAAACCCAATGTGTAGTAGTATCTTGTCTTGGATAATATACACAAAACTCAGTTCTTAAGGATGGTCAATGAGACAACCCGCCATGTACTCCTACATGACCTCTCATCGCTACCTTTACCAAATCATGTTCACACACTTAGCTCTCACACCGTAGGACATGAACACTGCCATTCCGATTCATCGCCCAGATGGATCAGACCCGACCCGACACGACTATAAGCATAGCAGGCACCATAAGTAAGCAAGCATGGATGAGTAAGCACAACAAGGCTCAAGCAGTTGCTACTCATGCTAAGTGGTTTCAACTATTTACTGTGGCAAAGACATGTCATGCAAAGGAATGGGTTCAACTACCGATGACATGTAACAGTTGAATCATTGTTGTCCTAATGCAGTAAAAGAGAGCAGGAGCAAGAGAGAGGGTTCATATCAGTATGCTCAAGAGGGTTTGCTTGCCTGACAGTCCTGAAGATATACTTCCCTTCATTAGTGTCAACGTTCACATCATCAGAACCATCGTCTATCGAAAGGGAACAAACACCGGCAAACAAGAAAGGAACACATTCAATGCAATGCAACAAACATAATGCATGATATGACAAGTTAAGGTACTGAATTGACCTAGAGGAATAATTAGCCAGGTTAGTTGAAGTGGAATTCAAACAAGTTTGAATTCCAACTACAAATGATATTTCCAATATTGACCTAATCATGAAATGTCCTACTTGGCAATGTTAACTTGTTCAAACATGCATGATCATGGCACAAACAGACTCATTGGATTTTTCTGATCATTTTTCATATATAAATTATTTTCATCTAACTTACAAATTATTTTCTACGATTTTTAGCAGATTTAAAACATTTTCTAGAACTTCCTGAAATATTTTATTAATAGAAAATCAATTAGTGCGTCATCATTATGTTAGTGTTACGTCAGCAGGTCAACAACCCCAGGTCCAGGTCAAACCTGACGACCATGACCCACACGCCAGTGTCACGGGGTTAATCCCCGCGCTGAACAATGGTTTGACCCACCCTGGGGCCCATTGTTAGTTGTTAGGGGGGCACTAGCAAGTTAATTAGGGCCTAATGGCCGGCCAGACAGCGCTCACCGGAGCTTCGCCGACGACGACCAAAGAACGCGGCGGTGGCTCGTCGGACTTGCACTTCCGGTGGCCATCTGGTGCGCTGAGGGCACCAGGGCGTAGCCCTTGCCTGTGCGCATGTAGGGGAACTCGCGAGAGGCCCTGGGAACGCTGGAGGGCTCGCGGTCAAGCTCATCCGCGGTGGCGCCCAAACGGGTCCGATGGCACAGGGGCTCCAGGGCATGGGAAGCTCATCTAATGCGACCTACGGTTCCCTAGGAGCATCCGAAACACCATGGCGAGCTCGAGAGCAGGCCGTGGTGGCTGTGGCCACGGTCACATCGCTACCGGCGGTGAGGAGCATCAGCTTCAATGGGGAGGCAAGCCAGGGGGTGCACAAGACAGCAAAATAGAGGGGAGAGGAAGAGGGGCTCACGTCGGGGTCGATGGGAGGGTCAGCTAGCTCGGGGGCGACCGAACGGTGGCGAATTTGATGATGAAGCTTCGGTGCTCGAGGAGGGGAAAACAACGATGGTGAAGGCAATGAGGCGCCCCTGGCTTGATTTCTTCGGCTAGGGGGAGCAGGGGGATGCGGCGATTCTGGTGGGCTCGCTGGCTGGGCGAGGGGAGGCCGGAGGCCACAGCGGGAGCGAGCAGCGGCAACGGCGACCTTCGGGTCCAGGAAGAGGGAGGAAGGGCAGCAAGGAGGGGTGAGGAGAGAGGGAGAGAGAGAGAGTCAAAATGGGCTTCGGGGACGAGCATGGCGTCTCTATCCACCACGGGGCAACGGCGGCAAGCAGGAGGTGGCTCGGGCGCAAGCCGGCGTGCCGTGGCCACACTCCCTTGTCCTCCTGGCGAGAGGTGGGGGATGACTAGCACTTGGGCAGATGGGCCGCACAGTGCCAGGCCTCAGGTAAGCCCCCTTTTTTTAGTTTTTGTTTTCCGCTTTCTGTTATAATTTGGTTTGGGAAAAACTACAAACCCAAAATTCCTGAAAATATTTGTGGGGTATATTAGAAATATTTCCAAGCTCCACAAAAAGTTTCATAAAAATTGAAGCAAATAAATATTTATAATGCTTTATTAATGATTTTCATTAAATTTTCTATTTTATTTAATTTACCAAAATAGTTGTTAAAATATAATTCACCCCTGATATGTTGTTGCCAGCATTTATCAAAGAGGGGGAACATTTTTTAAGAGCATTTTGGATTCACTCAATTATCTTAATAGTTTAACCTATTTGAATTTTATCTATGCTAGGGTTTGAGCACCCCCATTTCCAATTAATTTGAATTTAGACATGATGACATGATGCACATGCTGATGTTGATGCAAAAAAATTCATGTAAATTCTAGGGCTGTGACAACTCACCCCCACTAAACAGGAATCTCGTCCCGAGATTCAGGCATAGGGTAAGAAGTCAAAGGGACACTAACTAACACAATCTTCATGATCCAAGTGCCCTCCTCACAATTGTTGTTTCATTGCATCATGCTAGTCTTGACATCTTTGCCATCGAGATCTTCATCCAACAAAAAGACAACAAGGATAGAAAGCTCTACAAGAATCAATCTTTACGAAGATCGAGCGACTCATGACCAACTCATGGAATGAGACATAATAACATCTCTCGAGGTGGGACACAAAACACACGTTGGAAACAATGAATGACGCAGATGACGGAGGTCCAATTGGTAGGCAAGAATTCCACGCTAAAGTAGATGGTGAAGTGGTTTGAAAGCAGCGAGGAGTTAATTGCCATAATACCATTACGGGGCACCTTAGGGGAGGTGACTCGTAGGATTATCCCTTAAGTGGCAAAAGGAATTACTTCTGATACATGAACCATTGAAATTCTTCATACCACCCTAAGGCAATTCACAAACGATCGTTGAAAGGAATTCAAAGAATGGGATACTCAGATCGAAGGGAAACTAGAGTTATAAAACAACTCGGCAACAGAAAGCACATCTCGATTAATACCGAGAGTATAACCCAGTGTCTGAGCGTGCTCTCAAGAGCTTGAGCATCGCCATATTCATCAGAGTTTTTACCAACATCCGTGCAAGGATCCTGGCAACACCTTATACTGCCATGATGAATAATGATGGAGGATGCAGATGCAAAGGAAGACAACACTTTCTCAGATTTCACCTTAGTTATGCCAAGGGAGCAAAATCTAGATAATCGACCGAGAGACATTTAGCACTCCGCTTCTAATGTTCTCCTTGAAGAAATAGCGTAACCCAATTATAGGTAACGTTTGGTATCTAGATCATCAAGTAAAAAGGTTGGACTTCGGAATCTCAAAGGGTCCATAAGAATAAAATTCTAGAATAAGTCGTACAAGGTCCTCATGGGGAGGTGGCCAAGTTGCTGAAACAAGATATTATAATAGTAGGTCTTCCGGATAGGTATGTTAGCCACAATATCCCTTTGCCGGGTTATAGAGAGACCAATATTATAATTCTTGGGGAAACATCCCGACCATCATATCTGCCTGAGATTCGGATATGGTTGGTGTCAAGATATTCTAGACTCAGCATGTCTAAAAGTGAAAGGTTGCAACACAAATCTAAGATATGACATTGCAAGATTCTCGGGAACTGAACTGCGGAAGCCAACTCCAAAACATAAGCTGCATTGCAAGACCCACATGAACACGGTGTCCAAGACAATTGTGGTCATATGGAGAGCTTACAACAAAACACTACCGAGTTCTGGATGGAAGCATCATTGGGGTAACGAAGTCCTTGCATAAGTCGTACGATTAGTTCTTAAGAAGAAACTTCTTTTCCTGAAACAAATCAATCGATGGCTTGGTGTGCTAGGAGATACATATGGAATGGAGGTTGCAAATCTACCAACCATAGAATACTTCGCACATGCATGATTGACTTGGGATGATTCCAAAGGAAGCAAAATGAACTTTCTCGAATTCACGACAACAACTTGCATCAACTGCACGTGAACTGAGAGGAAGTCACTTCTTACACCTAGCATATACTTCACGCACAGAACATGAAGATATGCCTACAAAAGTTTCCAACACCAGCTTCATGTCCATCATGAGTCATGGGATAGACGAGAATGTTGCCGATGCGCTCAACAAAAATTCATCGACGTATCCAAGTGGATGGACCAAAAGATATAACGGTATATGCTCAAGGATACATCCACGAGTAAAACAACATTAGGAAGAACTTTGGTTCTGATTTTGATTTGACGATAGCCCATACTCAAATCAAAGATTGAACAAGACAAAAGATGCAACAATTGGTCACAAGGATTAATTGATGAAGATATCATATTTCTTCGACACCCCCACAAGATATCCCTTTGAAATAACTAAGTCAGGCAAAGCTTTTATCTTCCAACTCTCCAAGTTGTTGTTGAGCTTAACCGACTAGTTCGGGGGTATCCAATACAGATTCTTCGAGAAGGGATGGTTTATAGAAAAACCATCTTGATCACGAGCTCAACATAACGGTCACGGAACACCATGGTAATACTTCCGAGAAAATATTCAGAAAATCACAATCCACTGATATGTTATCAAGCTCGAGAACAATCTTGCTTTTCAAGGCAAGACGATATGATCAACAGAGTGAAGGATTGACACAATCCTAACTCGTTGATCGAAAAGTGCACCAAGAAAAGAAGGACTAGGTAGCATGATCAATCTTTAGACTGGTGGCTCGAAAACCAACACACCAATAATGAAATTATTGTCCATTAACTACCAAGCAACAAGGTTGCTAGGAGTATAGATTTCACACATCACGATTCACTTGTCGGTATTCTGGTTGCAAACAACACAGAGACCGAGGAATGAATGATGATGGCGGGAACTATCACTGTACCGGGGAGTCATAATAGGTTGTGCAATTCTCATGACAAACCCGACATAAAGAGGGTAATACTTCGAGGTAGAATAGAACAAAAGCTGGATTGGCATTTTGAGCTGCGGAATACAACTGCTTTGACCCAATCCAAGAAATGGATGAGGTACGGGAGTTTGCTTCTCCTAGTCATTATGAAATAGAATGGCTTGACAGACCACAAGAATAGTCGACATCGATAAGACAATGCATGACATACCCTTGACTATCCATCAATAGATAAAGGTCAGAATACAATTGTCGAGACCTCGATCCTAAGTCATATGAGTCCAGACTGTAATGTATCACATCACTTTGCGGCCTCACACATGGTAAGCTCCACGGCTACAGCCTTACCTTAGCTGGGACCGTTTGCATCTTTTGGCTCACGTATGTGAACATGTCGCTGGCAATCAAACGACAGAGAACTCGGGCCGACATGACTAGTCATAGAACCCAAGTGGCACATCCATACGGAAACATGCATACGTAACCCAGCAATACAGGTGTTGGTCTCAAGCGTGTGTAGATGAGTCATAGCAAGCTACAAGGACTCCATTATGCCATGGGACATAAATGTCATCACTGCACGTAGATGAGTCATAGCAGGCTATAGGAACTCCATTACACTGCGAGACATTTCCTCGAAGGGATAGACACAGTAGCAAAGAAGGATACATGTCGGTCAATCAATGTGTTCAAAGCAGTAGCAAGCTACCAAGGCTCGATGGAAGCACAAAGAGGCAGTTTCCCGTAAAGAGTACTACTAAAGGCACACGACTAGGTGTCGGATCCCGTACATATCGTTGCAAGTCACAGGTACGCACGACATGCCCGGTATGCATAGATGCAACTATGACATCACAACATAACCATACATCAACACAACTTGTATTTAAAAGACAAAAGAGAGCCTTGCGTAATATGTTCTTACAGGTAGGGGTCACATGACTCGACACTCAAGTCATTCAAGCAAGTTCATACAAACCAAGCAGAAGCATAAAGATGTCTGAGTACAGACAGATGAAAGGGTAAAAAGGCACATGGCCTGACTATCTACAGCCCGCCACATGGCATAAGGTCGTAGCTGGGGCACCAGCTATTCGGCATCGTCGACATCTAGATAGAACCCACCTGATGGGTCTTGAGTGTCATCTACAACAGTTATTAAGCAAACATGAGTGCAAACGTACTCAACAAGTCTTTAAGATAGACCTAGACTATTCATGCTCATGTATCAACAAGGGGAGTGGTGGAGTTTATGCAACAATGCCAGCTTTGACTCATGGCTAACCTACACTACACCATTTTGACTCTTGTTTAGATTTTAGTTATCGCACACGAGTCCACTAACTCCATAACAATACACCACCATGGATTCACTTCCCTCTCCTAGGAGAGTGCCATCCACGGAACTCACACTTGTCTTGGTATTTCTATGAGTATCCATTTAATTATCTATGAACAGCATAAGCTTTCCAAGTAGTCCATATCCGAGGATGCGGCTATTCGAATAGTTTCATACCCTGCAGGGGTGTACTTCTTCCCACACGCTCTCACCACTTATTGCTGTGTGCTCATTAAACCATGCACCTCGACAACCTTCAAGCGGAAGCCCAGCAAGGGAGTCGGCCACGACGCTCAATCACATAAGACCTCTAGTCCAGGCTATCGCCTATTTGAGACTGAACCCGCACAGAAGTCCGGCCGAAGTTTCCGCTATGGCCCCAAACGATGTGCGCAGGGTTCCCAAGCCCACCATTCGGGTGACCCTTGGTACACGGTGCCACTGCCTACCGCGTCGTAACCCACCCCTAGGGTCAGCGCTACGCATGGCCTCCAGCATGCTATAAACACCAGAAACTACTTGCAACTCCTGGACTAAGGACTAAGCGAATGATAAGTCGAGCGGGGTCATATTTCAGGGCCCAACATGTGGTAGTAACTAGTCTTGGATCACAAACACAGAACTCAGTTCCTAAGAACGGTCCCGATGAGACAACCCGCTATGTACTCCTACATAGCCTCTCATCGCTACCTTTACCAAATTGGGTTCATCATAAGCTTATCACATCAGAACAACATTGTTTCACTCCAGTTCATCACCCAGATGAATTAGACCTGACAAAAACCTAAGCATAGCAAGGACAGTAGATGTCGTGGTTTTATCACGACAGTTGTTCAGGTGAACAGACTTGGGTTCGAGGCCACTGGTAACGTGATGGACTCAAAGGGGTTGGTTGGGATGAAGGACACGAGTTTACCCAGGTTCGGCCCCTCGAGTTGAGGTAATAGCCTACGTCCTGCTGGTGCTTGTATTACTTGAGATATCGATTACAAGTGAATTATTGCTTTACCTAGGTTTCGATCACCTGATCCCTAACTCACCACGGGTCTTGCCTTTATATAGGAGGTCAATACCACGGATCATACAAGTTGTAACCGACTCTCATTACATGTCCGTGTCTACCTCTATCTTCTCTTGCTTTTCCTGACCAAGTTCTCTCCGGGCGGGTTACACGCCCGGGTCTCCTCATCCGGGCCACCTGCCGGCCCATCATGTCAGCCGCTAAACTTCTTGCACCCTGAAGTCCCCATGGCTCACTCAGGGCGGGCCTCATCATGGGGTTATATCCCCAACAGCAGGCAAGGTAAGCAAAGCATAACATGGCACACACATCTACCAGGTATGCTAGGTTGCAAGGTTTAACTATTTACTATGACAATGACAGGTCATGCCAGGGAATAGGTTCATCTACCATGTATGACAAACTAGTGAACATTTGTCCTAATGCAATAAACAAGAGCAGGAGCGAGGGAGTGGGATGTTATCGGAATGTTGCTGGGTAGCGGAAAGGTTTTCTCCTTCATTGGAATACTCGGAGGTATCCTCTAAAGCAGGGTCTACCGCAATGCAGATAAATAACAATCAATACACGCAAGTGCAACAATATGATGCATGATCATGACATGGCAGCATGTATGGATGAGCTAATGCAACTACTGTCCAAGTTAAATGAAGTGATTTGAATACAGGTTCAAAATCATTCTCCATTTCATATTTCATAAGTTAACCTATTAGTAAATGTCAATTTTCATCTACATAGGTTGCTCTAACATGCATGATAATGGCACCATTGGATTCATTGGATTTTTCTGATAAATTTTCATATATAAATTATTTCAATCTGAGTTACAGATTAATTTATATGAATTTTAGAAGTTTTAAACATTTTCTGGAATTATTTAAATCAGATATTCCTTTATTGCATCAGCATGACACCATTATGACGTCAGCTAGTCAACAGAACGTTAACAGGTCAAACCTGACTAGTGGGGCCCACTGGTCAGTGACCTAGTCTCTAAAAGAATTATTTAAACACTAATTACTAATTAGTTAGGATAGGGGCCCACTGGTCAGTGGGTCATTAACATAATTAGTTTAGTTAATTAATTTTCTTAATCTAATTCTAATTAAAACGGTCGGACCCAATTGCCAGTTGACCTGGGGTCAAACCCCCGTGGTCAACACCGGTTGACTCGTCGGCATTGAGCCACTGGCGACGTGAGAGATGGCGGAGAGGGTCGGAACCCCTTCTCCGGTGACCAAATGGACGACAGAGGGCACTGGGAGAACCTATGCTCGAGCGTGCGTCAATCTAGCCCCATACCAGAGGCTAGGGTGGTCGGAATCGGCGCCGATGACGAGCACGACGGCGGCCAAATCTCGGGAGAGCACAGGCTCGTCGAGCCAGAGCTCGAATTAGCCACCTAAGGACTCCTAAGGCTGCCTCGGATCATCCTGAGCACGACTACGTGCTCAGGTGCGAGCTTGGGCCGCTGCAGCGACGGCCACGTCCTTGGCGGTGGCGAGGAGCTCTCGGACTCGAGGGGATCCGGCGCTAGAACGCGCTAGTGAAGGGGGAAAAGGGTGGAGAAGGAGAAGGAGCTAACAACGGATGCAACAACGTTGAGAGCAGGCTTGGTGAGGCCTTGATTGTGATGCACGGCCGACGACAGTCTCCGGCGGCCATGGCGACAGAGGGGGAGAGAAGGACAGACGAGCGAGAGAGAGAGGGAGAGAGCGATGGGCATGGCTCCCTGAGCTTATCCCCATCGCGCTGGTGAGGGGGAAGCAGGCAGGCAGGTACCGGCATGAAGGCACGGCCGTGCGCGCGCGGCGGCCACACACCCGTCCTCCTGGCCGCCAGGAGGACGATGACCTCCCTGGGCCAGGTGGGCTGGCCTGGCCTGGGCCTAGGTGAGCTTCCTCTTTTTTTTCGGATTCTGTTTTATTTTCTATCATTTGTTTTATTTATTTTTAGGCACAATCGCTAATTATAAAATATGCCAAATATTTGATAGAACTAAGTTTGAATATTTGAAACTTCTATAAAAAGTTTCAGAATATTTTAAATTCTGAAATAATGATAATGCTTTATTTGGCATTTTCAGCAGCTTTAATATTTATTTTTAAATTGCTATAAAGATTCAAATATTTAAGATGGCCCCTGATATATTCATGTCAATATTTATCATACATAGGGGACATTTTAGATGGGCATTTTGAATTTGTTGGTTTTTCACATTCATTAAGTTGGTTTGATTCAAATGAATTGTTTGGGGTTTGTTTTGATCCCCATTTCAAATTGATGCAAAAGAATTGAAATATGATGCACACACATGCTGTCCTAAGACAACTAGCTAGGGATGTGACAACTCACCTCCACTCAAGAGAATCTCGTCCCGAGATTTTGAAGTCGTCGGGAAGAGCGCGGGGTACTCTATTCGAAGATGATCTTCTCTTTCCCATGTGGCCTCCTTTTCAGAATGGTGTGACCACTGAACCTTGAGAAACTTGATGTTCCGATGCCAAGTGGTACGCTCAGCTTGATCAAGAATACGAATAGGGTATTCTTGATATGTAAGGTTATCTTGGAGATCAAGCGCTTTGTGGTCTACTTCACGGTCAGGGTCCGAGAAGCAACGCCTGAGTTGCGAGACGTGGAAGACATCATGAACCTTGGAAAGATGCAGCGGAAGTTCCATTTGGTAGGCAACCTCTCCTCATTTAGCAAGAATGCCAAAAGGTCCAATGTAACAAGGAGCCAACTTGCCCTTCACACCGAATCGATGGGTACCCTTCAGAGGTGTCACCCAAAGATAAGCCTTCTCGTCAACTTCATAGGTCATAGCCTTATGATGGCGATCATATTGGCTCTTTTGACAAGATTGGGCTATTTTGAACTTTTCACGAATAATGCGAACTTGCTCCTCTGCATCCTGGATCATATCCGGGCCAAAGAGTTGCCTCTCTCCGGTTTCTGACCAGTTAAGAGGTGTTCGGCACCTTTGTCCATAGAGAACTTCAAAAGGGGCTTTTCCCAAGCTTAATTGATAACTATTATTATAAGGAAATTCAGCAAATGGAAGACATTTCTCCCAATTCATACCGAAGGATATAACACAAGCTCGGAGCATGTCTTTGAGGATTTGATTGACTCGCTCAACTTGACCACTTGATTGCGGGTGGAAAGCAGTGCTAAAGGATAGATGAGTCCCCTAGCGGTTTGGAAACTTTCCCAAAATCTGGAAGTAAAGATAGTTCCGCGGTCTGAGCTAATCTCCAATGGAATACCATGAAGAGAAACTATTTGAGAAACATATTACTCCGCTAGCTGGCTAGCAGTTATACTCTCCCGAACAGGAAGAAAACAAGCCACTTTGGAAAGGCGGTCAATGACCACAAAGATAGCATTATTCCCTCTCTTGGTCCTGGGAAATCCGGTAATGAAATCCATACCGACTTTATACCATTTCCATTCAGGAATAGCTAAAGGTTGAATGGTGCCAGCAGGTCTTTCATGTTCTGCTTTCACGTGACGACAAACATCGCAGCTAGTAATGAACTGAGCAATTCCTCTCTTCATCCTAGTCCACTAGAACCTCCGGCGTAGGTCCTGATACATCTTGGTACTACCAGGATGAATTGTGAGAGGGGAATCATGAGCCTCCCTAAGAATCAGCTACTGAAGATGTTGGCTCTTGGGAACCACCATGCGGTTCTAGAAGAACACCACTCCTTGATCATCAATAGAGAAATCCTTAGCAATACCGCTATCGAGGTTCTCTTTGATCCGGGAAATACCCTTATCATGCTTTTGGCCATCTATAATTTGATCCTTAAGAGTAGGTTTTGCGACCAGGTTGGATAGGAATCCTTGAGGAACGATGTGGAGGTTTAACTTCTGAAATTCCTCATAGAGAAGTGGTTGACCTTGTTGCAACATCAGGTTGTTACGATAAGACTTACGACTTAGTGCATCAGCCATGACATTGGCTTTCCCCGGGGTGTAAGTTATCCCTAAGTCATAATCTGTAATCAAGTCAACCCACCGTCTTTGCCTGAGATTCATATCCAGATGGGTGAAAATATATTTTAGACTTTGGTGATCAGTGTAAATTTCGCAACGATTACCCAGGTGGTATTGCCGCCAGGTTTTTAGTGCATGGACCACAACTGCAAGCTAAAGATCATGTGTTGGATAATTATCCTCATATGTACACAACTATCGAGATGCGTATGCAATCACATGATGATCTTGCATGAGAATGCAACCTAATCCTTGTCGCGAGGCGTCGCAATAGATAACAAAGTCCTTAGAGAAATCTGGTGGCACCAGAATGGGATAGAGGTCAGTTGTGTTTTCAAAACTGTGCTTTCATTGTGGAGTCCACTCGAACCTTTTATCTTTCTTGAGGAGTTCAGTAAGAGGTTTCGCAACCTTGGAGAAATTCTCGACAAAGCGGTGACAATAGCTCGCTAAGCCAAGGAAACTCCAAACTTGCTTAACCGATTCAGGTTGGGTCCAATCAAGGACGACCTGAACTCTCTTGGGATTGACAGCAATACCTTTACCAGAGATTACATGGCCTAGATAGGTCACTTCTGGCAACCAAAATTCACACTTGGAGAATTTGGCATATAGACGGTGCTCTCGAAGTTTCATCAACACCAGCCTTAGATGCTCGGCATGTTCCTGTTCGTTCTTCGAGTAGATGAGTATATAGTCAAGGTAAACCACGACAAATTTATCCAAATACTCCACGAAGATTGAATTCATCAAGCGAGAGAAGGTGGCTGGGGCATTGGTTAAACTGAAGGACATGACGGTGTACTCGTATTGGCCATAACGAGTAACCAAAGCCATTTTTGGAATGTCCCCGTTTCTAATTCTTATTTGATGGTATTCCAACCTCAAATCCATTTTGGATAAGACAAAGGATCCAACGAGTTGATCATACAAATCGTTGATCCTGGGAGCAGATACTTGTTCTTTATGGTGACCAGATTCACTGGCCGATAATCCACAACCATCCGATCCGATCCATCCTTCTTCTTGACGAAGAGGACGGGGCAAGCCTAAGGAGAAGAACTAGGATTGATGAAACCTTTCTTCAAAGCCTCAGCGAGTTGAATCTTAGGTTCGGCTAGTTCTAAGGGTGCCATCTTATAGGGTCTTCTGGCTATTGGGACAGTCCCTGGAATGAGCTCTATCACAAACTCAACATCTCTGACAGGTGGAATTCCTGGCAGTTCTTCTGGAAAGGCATCCGAGAGTCTCGGACTACCAGAATATCTTCTAATTCTGGAAGAGGGCTAGCATTGAGAGAATAGAGTTGGCGCTTGGCTGCTCGAGTGGAGACATTAACTATCTCACTCGAGGGATGTGTAAGTTGAACATTCCTAGAATGAGTATCGATCTTAGCATAGTGGGATTTCATCCAATCCATGCCTAAGATGATATTGATGTCCGAAGACTTGAGGGCTATCAAGGATGCTAGGAAGACTAGCCTATCCACAAGAATCTCATTGTCATGGCTCACTCTAGAAGTTTGCCATTTTGAACCAGGAGTCTGAACTACTAAAGGAGTAGGCATATCACAAAAAGACATGTTATGCAACTGTGCATAACTTTCTGAGATGAATGAATGAGATGCCCAAGTATCAAATAGAACAGATGTTGGATGGCCATTGACAAGGAGCGTACCTAGGATAAAATCAGGATCCTCAAGGGCTTCCTCAGCGGAAACATAGTTTACTCGTCCACGAGCAGGAGCTGGCTTCACATAGAAGGCTTTTCCTGGCTTAGCATTGTTCTGAGGACACTCACAGGAGTAGTGTCCTGGTTCCCCACATTTGTAGCAGACAATGGTAGCATGGGGAGCAATATTGGTAGGAGGACCTCCAAATGGCCTGGCTGGAGGGTTGGGCTGAGCTGGGCGAGGCGCCTCGAAGGATGGCCTCGCGGTGTACCTCGACGGCAGAGCTGCGTTGGGCACCCACACCCAGCGTTTGTTGGAGCCCGAGCAAGATGCGGGGATGAAGTCACGATTGTGCTTCCTGGTTGCCTCATAGTCAATCTGTCCAGTCTCGACATTGATAGCCTTGTTGACAAGAGCCTAGAAGGTTGTGCACTCATGGAGGCGCAGATCTCGACGGAACCTAGCCTGTTTCTTCGCATCAGTTGAAACTTCCTCCAGAGCATAACGAGCAAGATTGCTGAACTCATGGCTATAGGCATAAACTGTCAGTCTGCCCTGGGTGAAAGCACATAACTCCTCCCTCTTGCGATCCATCAGCCCTTCCGGGATGTGATGGGTATGGAATGCCGCATGAATTCCGCCCAAGTTGGTGGGGCTTGCAGGATGCATGGCTTCATAGTTTTACCACCACAGATTGGCGGGTACTTCTAGAAAAAAAGTAGCAAAGGTCACCTTGTTTGCCTCGAATACATTGGCAGCCCGAATTTTGCGGAACATGCTAGTCAGCCAGTCATCCGCGTCAAGCGGGTCGACTGAATGATGATACTTAGGTGGGCACAGCTTGACGAAATCACCGAGAGACACACCATCATTGTGATCATTGCGGGGAGCACGCACTGTGTTCTGCTCAATTCGTTCCAATAGCCTGTTGGTCTCCCATTTGTTCTGTTCAGCTTCAAGCATCACCTCTTCCAAAGAGGGCACGTGTGGTAGGTTATCTTGCCTTGGCTGGCTTCCCTCGCCCTTCTCGGGGGCAGGCACGGGGTTATTCCTAGTTGCCACCATCCTGGGAAAACAAACCCACAGCTTAGACACGGAGAACACCAACTCTAAGGAATGGGATAAGGAATGTACTGGACAACATGGCATACAGGGTAAACACCCAGTTAACATGGTAATAACAACTACCATATGAACACCATGATTCATACACACCATGACACAGTTCAGTACAAGCCCAAGCTGAAATACAAACTACAGAGAGATGACACAACTCATCGGAGGCATTCCAAGCTTCCTATACATTATCTATCTACACCTCTGGAACTCAACACTCAACCTCAATCATATCCCACAAGACACGTAGGACTGTGGCAATACGACTACTACCATACTAGTACTAACATCCACGTACTCAAGCATCGCTGTAGAATGCCTCATATGGGTTACCCCCGTGTCCTGAGAGCTGAACTTGAGGATCTGGAAACACTCTAGCCTGTGATCCCTGGAAATCGTAAGCACACGGATGTGCCCTTGGTCCCCTTGTTGGCGGCAATAGCGGTCCTCGACGAGGGTGATGCCTCCAACATCAGGCCAGTCTACGTGTGTTGGCAGATGAGTCCATGATGGGTTCAGCATCTCCAAATCTCCATAGCCTATTTGAATGACAGGTGCCAACTGCGTCAAGGCTGTCCAAAGACGTGCACGGGTAGCATAAAGCTCCATGCGTAGGGCACATGCATCACGATCCCTGTTCTCCAACATTTGAGCGATCACCTGCATCCTAGGGTCCTCATGGGAATGATCATAGTAGGTTGCGCTAAGATAGCTATCCTCTCCTCCCAAAGAAGCAGGAACATAACAGAACTCTGTGTTCTGAACCAGACCATGGTGAAACCTCATGATTGTCAGCATGGTGTAGGCGGCCTCCTGAATGGCCATGTCTATGGTGACACCTAATCCATAAGTCCAGTGAAGCGGCTCTGCAGCTCCAGGATATGAAGGATATATCATAACAGTACACAGATACTGGCTCTGGTTGAAATCTCGATACTGTTCCTCCACTGTGTACTCTGGGTACCAACGGTAACCAGCCTCCATCATAACTCTCACCAACATGGCCGTGTGACCCGGTACATCGATGCACCTGGTCAGACGGACCACCCGACGGGAGGGACAAGGGGGCATCTGAAATAGAGAATGATACAAAGACATTAGAGACTCTAGGAGAAATTGCACATCATAACGGTTGTAATTTCTCAAAAAGGAATTTGAGACAACTGCAAAAGATTGGAAAGGCATAACCACTGGACTATGTAGACTCAAATCTCTTCTCCAACTGTTTGTTACACCAACAATACTCAAATACCATCATTCACTTGCAAACAAGCTAGCTAATAGTCCATGGTTAGTAAATCGTCATCCTAAGAAATAGATGAGAAGCCTAGTTCTTATCCCCATAAAAAAGATGAGAATGACTCAGAATAGAATAACTTGGGAAGAGGAGTAAAAAGAGCCTTACATTCCCTTCCACAATCAATTCCCCTACTTTTCTATAGTGTTTCTAGACTCAACTTCGACCGGTTTGGCTTGGTAGTCCTATAGTCAGTCAGGCTCTGATACCAACGCTGTCGGGACCCGGTTCCTAAGTCATATGAATCCATACTGTAACGTATCACATCACTTTGCAGCCTCACACACGGTAAGATCCACGGCTGCAGCCTTACCTTAGCCGGGACCGTTTGCGTCTTTTGGCTCACGTATGTGAACATTTCGCTGGCAATCAAACGACAAAGAACCTGGGCCGACATGACTAGTCATAGAACCCAGGTGGCACATCCATACGGAAATAGGCATACGTAACCCAGCAATGCAGGTGTCGGTCTCAAGCGTGTGTAGACGAGTCATAGCAAGCTACAAGGACTCCATTACGCCGTGGGACATAAATGTCATCACTGCACGTAGATGAGTCGTAGCAGGCTACACGGACTCCATTACACTGCGAGACATTTCCCCAAAGGGACAGACACAGGAACAAAGAAGGATACATGCCGGTCAATTAATGTGTCCGGAGCAGTAGCAAGCTACCAAGGCTCGATGGAAGCACAAAGAGGCAGTTTCCCGTAAAGAGTACTACTGAAGGCACACGACTAGGTGTCGGATCCCATACATACCGTTGCACGTCACACGTATGCACGACATGCCCGGTATGCATAGATACAACTATGGCATCACAACATAACCATACATCAACACAACTTGTATTTAAAAGACTCAGGAGAGCCTTGCATAATATGTTCTTACAGGTAGGGGTCACATGACCCAACACTCAAGTCATTCAAGAAAGTTCATCCAAACTAAGTGGAAGCATAAAGTTGTTTGAGTACATATAGATGAAAGGGTAAAAAGGCACATGGCCTGACTATCTACAGCCCGCCACAGGGCATAACGTCGTACCTGAGACACCAGCTATTCGACATCATCGACATCTAGAAAGAACCCACCTGATGGGTCCTGAGTCTCATCTGCAATAGTTATTAAGAAAACATGAGTACAAACGTACTCAGTAAGTCTTTAAGACAGACATAGACTATTCATGCTCATATATCAACAAGGGGAGTGGTGGAGTTTATGCATCAATGCCAGCTTTGACTCATGGCTAACCTACACTACACCATTTTAACTCTTGTTTAGATTTTAGTTACCGCAAACGAGTCCACTAACTCCATAACAATACACCACCGTGGATTCACTTCCCTCTCCTAGGAGAGTGTCATCCACGGAACTCACCCTTGTCTTGATATTTGTATGAGTATCCATTTAATTATCTATGAACAACATAAGCTTTCCAAGTAGTCCATATCCGAGGACGCGGCTATTCGAATAGTTTCATACCCTGCAGGGGTGTACTTCTTCACACACGCTCTCACCACTTATCGTTGTGTGCTCATTAAACCATGCACCTCGGCAACCTTTAAGCGGAAGCCTAGCAAGGGAGTCGGCCACGACCGTCAATCACATAAGACCTCTAGTCCAGGCTATCGCCTATTTGAGACTAAACCCGCACGGAAGTCTGGCCGAAGTTTCTGCTATGACCCCAAACGATGTGCGTAGGGTTCCCAAGCCCACCATTCGGGTGACCCTTGGTACACCGTGCCACTGCCTACTGCGTCGTAACCCACCCTAGGGTCAGTGCTACGCACGGCCTCCAGCATGCTATAAACACCAGAAATTACTTGCAACTCCTGGACTAAGGACTAAACGATTGATAAGTCGAGCGGGGTCATATTTCAGGGCCCAACATGTGGTAGTAACTAGTCTTGGATCAGAAACACAGAACTCAGTTCCTAAGAATGGTCCCGATGAGACAAACTGCTATGTACTCCTACATAGCCTCTCATCACTACCTTTACCAAATTGGGTTCATCATAAGCTTCTCACATGAGAACAACATTGCTTCACTCTAGTTCATCACCCAGATGAATCTGACCTGACACAACCCTAAGCATAGCAAGCACAACAGGCAAGGTAAGCGAAGCATAACATGGCACAAGCATTGACCAGGTATGCTAGGTTGCAAGGTTTAGCTATTTACATTGATAATGACAGGCCATGCAAGGGAATAGGTTCATCTACCATGTATGACAGACTAGTGAACGTTTGTCCTAATGCAATAAACAAGAGCAGAAGCGAGAGAGTGGGATGTTATCGAAATGATCAAAGAGGTTGCTTGCCTTGCTGGGTAGCGGAAAGGTTTTCTCCTTCGTTGGAATACTTGGACGTATCCTCAGAAGCAGGGCGTAACGCAATGCAGATAAATAACAATCAATACACGCAAGTGCAACAATATGATGCATGATCATGACATGGCAGCATGTATGAATGAGCTAATGCAACTACTGTCCAAGTCAAATGAAGTGATTTGAATATAGGTTCAAAATCATTGTCCATTTCATATTTCATAAGTTAACCTATTAGTAAATGTCAATGTTCATCTACATAGGTTGCTCTAACATGCATGATAATGTCACCATTGGATTCATTGGATTTTTCTGATAAATTTTCATATATAAATTATTTCAATCTCAGTTACAGATTAATTTATATGAATTTTAGAAGTTTTAAACATTTTCTGGAATTATTTAAATCAGATATTCCTTTATTGCATTAGCACGACACCATTATGACGTCAGCTAGTCAACAGAGCGTTGACAGGTCAACCCTGACCAGTGGGGCCCCTTGGTCAGTGACTTAGTCACTAACATAATTATTTAAACACTAATTACTAATTAGTTAGGATAGGGGCCCACTTGTCAATAGCTCATTAACATAATTAGTTTAATTAATTTTCTTAATCTAATTTTAATTAAAAGGGTCAGGCCCACTTGCCAGTTGACCTGGGGTCAAACCCCCGTGGTCGATACCGGTTGACTCGTCGGCGTTGAGCCGCCAGCGACGTCAAAGATGGCAGAGAGGGTTGGAACCCCTCCTCCAGTGACCAAATGGACGGCGGAGGCCACTGGGAGAACCTATGCTCGAGTGCGCGTCGATCTAGCCCCATACCAGAGGCTGGGGTGTTTGAAATCGGCACCGGTGACGAGCATGGCGGCAGCCACAGCTCGGGCGAGCACAGGCTCGTCGAGCCAGAGCTCGAATGAGCCACCTAAGGACTCCTTTGGCTGCTTGGGACCATCCTGAGCACGACTACATGCTCAGGTCCGAGCTTAGGCCGCTGCAGCGACGGCCATGTCCTCGCCGGTGGCGAGGAGCTCTCAGACCCGAGGGGATCCGGCGCTAGAACGCGCTAGCGAAGGGGGAAAAGGGGGGAGAAGGAGGAGGAGCTCACTGCGGACGCAGCGGCGACGAGAGTGGGCTCAGGGAGGCCTTGATTGCAACGCATGGCCGGTGGCGGTCTTTGGCGGCCATGGCCAGAGAGGGGGAGAGAAGGAGAGACGGGCAAGAGCGAGAGGGAGAGAGCGATGAGGACGGCTCTTTGAGCTTATCCCCGTCACGCTGGCGAGGGGGAGCAGGCAGGTAGCTGCTGGCATGGAGGCACGACCATGCACGCGCGGCCGCCACACGCTCATACTCGTGGCCGCTAGGAGGACGATGACCTCCCTGGGCCAGGTGGGCCGGCCTGGCCTGGGCTTAGGTGAGCTTCCTCTTTGTTTTTCTTTTTTTCTGATTCTATTTTATTTTCTACCATTTGTTTTATTTACTTTTAGGCACAATTGCTAATTATAAAATATCCCAAATATTTTATAGAACTAAGTTTGAATATTTCAAACTTCTATAAAAAGTTTCAGAATATTTTAAAATCTGAAATAATGATAATGCTTTATTTGGTATTTTCAGTAGCTTTAATATTTATTTTTAAATTGCTATAAATGTTCAAATATTTAAGATGGCCCCTGATATATTCATGTCCATATTTATCAGACATAGGGGACATTTTAGATGGGCATTTTGAATTTGTTGGTTTTTCACATTCACTAAGTTGGTTTGATTCAAATGAATTGTTTGGGGTTTCTTTTGATCCCCATTTCAAATTGATGCAAAAGAATTGAAATATGATGCACACACATGCTGTCCTAAGAAAACTAGCTAGGGATGTGAGAACAATTTAAGAGGGGCAACTCAAGAGCACCTGATTTTTCTTGAGTTGTATATGCATGGATTGAACATGTCAAACGAAGTTTAACATGTCTCTTCCAGATAACCCATGCGGAAGAGTAGGATTGGCAGAGTCACAGCTATAGAATGGAGAACTCATCAAGAGCACTCATGTTGTGATCATTTGTTCACAAAGAACTTGTGTCATAACTGATTCATGGTATTGGAAGAATGATATACCACAAACCTTGAAGACTATACCAAGGTTACTAATATCCTAAAGGAACGAGCAAATACTATCAACGGAAGTGGGAAAAATGATTCTTGGGTTCAAGAACCCAGATACAGAATACCTATTAAATAAGTAGCATCACATCATGCTTTTGATAATGATGGCCATAATTATCACACTAGAAACAAAAGACACAACTAGACTATTGAGTGGTTCGCTGAAACAACATGGTTTCCTAAACACCTTCATCAAACACGTCGAGGTAATATAGTACCTCAACTCAACAATTAGTGTGCTTTGTTTGTCCTGAAAGACATTGACTCGAGATAAAAGAGTTTTGCAATTGCATCAGATAATTTAGAAACCTTGGATAACTCGGACAGCATAACGGCTGTACGGGCATGAAATATGAGGCAACCTGCAAGACAATTGACAACATGACAATGAATTCTTATAGGGAAATCGATCCAGAAGGACAACATCTTTCCTATAGGTCTCTAGCATAGTAACTCATCTCCTAATAGATAGATGAGAATCCTAGTTCTTAGTCCCCGTAGAATAAAGAAGACGGTGACTCAGAATTAGAATGACACAAGGAAAGGAGTAAAAAGAGCCTTACGTTCCCTTCCACAATCAATTCCCTTATATAACTAAAGCAATTCTAGACTCAACATCGACCAGTTTGGCTTGGTAATCCTATAGACAGTCAAGCTCTGATACCAAAGTTGTTGGGACCCCGATCCTAAGCCATAAGATTCCAGCCTGTAACACATCACATCACTTTGCAGCCTCATGCACGGTTATCTCCACGGCTGCCACCTTACCCGGGTCGGGACCGTTTGCATATTTTGACTCACATATGTGAATGTGTCGCTAGCATTCAAATGTCAAAGAACCCGGGCCGACATGACTAGTCATAGAACCAAAGTGGCACATCCGTATAGGGACAGGCATACATAACCCAGCAATGCAGGTGTCGATCTCTAGCGTGTGTAGATAAGTCATAGCAAGCTACAAGGACTCCATTACGCTATGGGACATAAATGTCATCACTGCATGTAGACGAGTAGTAGCAGGCTATAGGGACTCCACTACACTGCAAGACATTTCCCCGAAGGGACATACACAACAGCAAACAAGGATACATGTCGGTCAATCAATGTGTCCGGAGCAGTAAGAAGCTACCAGGCTCGGTGGAAGCACAAAGCGGCATTTACCTATAAAGAGTACTACTAAAGGCACACAAGTAGGTGTCCGATCCCATACATACTGTTGCACGTAACACGTACGCACGACATGCCCGATATGCATAGATACAACTATGGCATCACAACATAACCATACAACATGACAACATTTACTTAGAAGGCTCGGAAGAGCCAATACAATAAGATGTTACAAACAGGGGTCACAAGACCCAACATTCAGAACATTCAATCAAACAAGTGGAAGTTTAAATATGTCTGGGTATAGACATCAACAAAAGTGGCTAGAGGAGCCTGAAAAGCTACAACGACCCTATCAAAGGAACGAGACCTCTGTCTGGGATTCCCATGCTAATCCGGTCAACATCAAACTTCATGTCGAAAATACCAGTAATGAGACTGACGTCTCCTCTGCAAAAACATAAATTAAGCAAACATGAGTACAAGGGTACTCAGCAAGACTTACATCAGAGCTAACTACACATGCATCAGTATCAATGAAGGGGGTTGTGGAGTTTATTGCAACAAGCCAGCTTTGACTCTTGGCTAACCTAAACTACGACTACAAGTAGTATCTTTCAGGTGGGATAGCGCAGACGAGTCCACATATTCTCCAATCAATACACCACTATGGATCCACTTCCGTCTCCCTACGAGAAGGCCATTCATAGCACTCACGCTTATCTTGCACATTTTATAGTATCCACTTCAAGTTGTCTATGAACCACATAAGTTCTCCAAATAGTCCATATCCGAGGACGTGGCTATTCGAATAGACTCATAACCCTGCAGGTGTGTACTTCTTCACACACGCTCTCGCCACTTATCACCATATGCACGTCATGCATCTCGGCAACCTACAAGCAGAAGCACCGTGGCGAACCTTCACACACGCCGAAGTTTCCGCTACGGCCTCAAACGATGTGCGCAGGGTTCCCAAGCCCACCGTTCGGGTGCCACTTGGTACACCGTGCCACTGTGCCGATACCGCATCATAGTCCACCCCGTCGGGCAATGCTATGCACGGCCGCCAACACTTTTCCTACAAAAACCAGGAACTAGTTGTCTCCTGAATAGAGGTCTAGGCGATTAATAAGCCGAGAGGGGTCGACTTAGCGGAACCCAATGTGCGGTAGTATCTTGTCTTGGATAACATACAAAAAACTCAGTTCTTAAGGACTGTCCCAATGAGATAACCCTCCATGTACTCCTACATGACCTCTCATCGCTACCTTTACCAAATCGTGTTCACACACTTAGCTCTCACACCGTAGGACATGAACACTGCCATTCTGATTCATTGCCCAGATGGATCAGATCCGACACGACACGACTCTAAGCATAGCAGGCACTGTAAGTAAGCACAACAAGGCTCAAGCAGTTGCTACTCATGCTAAGTGGTTTCAACTATTTACTGTGGCAAAGTCAGGTCATGCAAAGGTATGGGTTCAACTACCGATGACATCTAACAGTTGAATCGTTGTTGTCCTAATGCAGTAAAAGAGAGCATGACCAAGAGAGTGAGTTCATATCAGTATGCTCAAGGGGGTTTGCTTGCTTGATAGTCCCAAAGATATACTTCTCTTCATTAGTGTCAACATTCGCATCGTCAGAACCATCGTTTACCGAAAGGGAACAAACATTGGCAAACAAGAAAGGAACACATTCAATGCAATGCAACAAACATAATGCATGATATGACAAGTTAATGTACTGAATTGACCTAGAGGAATAATTATCTAGGTTAGTTGAAGTGGAATTCAAACAAGTTTGAATTCCAACTCCAAATGATATTTCCAATATTGCCCTAATCATGAAATGTCCTACTTGGTGATGTTAACTTGTTCAAACATGCATGATCATGGCACAAACAGATTCATTGGATTTTTTTGATCATTTTTCATATATAAATTATTTTCATCTGACTTACAAATTATTTTCTATGATTTTTAGAAGTTTTAAAACATTTTCTAGAATTTCCTGAAATATTTTATTAATAGAAAATCAATTAACGCGTCATCATTACGTCAGTGTTATGTTAGCGGGTCAACAGCCTCGGGTCCAGGTCAAACCTGATGATCGGGAGCTACACCTTAGTGTCACGGGGTTAATCCCCGCGCTAACCAACGGTTTGACCCACCCTGGGACCCACTCAGTTGTTAGGGGGGCATTAGCGAGTTAATTAGGCCCTAATGGTCGGCCAGACAGCGCTCGCCAGAGATTCACCGGTGGCGACCAAAGAACGTGGCGATGGCTCACCGGACTTGCACTTCCGGCGGCCATTTTGTGCACTGAGGGCACCAGGGCATAGCCCTTGCCTATGCGCATCTAGGGGAACTCAGGAGAGGCCCTGGGAACTCCGGAGGGCTCACCGGCAAGCTCATCCATGGCGGTGACCGAACGGGTTCGATGGCACAGGGGCTCCAGGGCACGGGGAGCCCATCTAATGTGACCTACATCTCCCTAGGAACATCCAGAACAACATGGCAAGCTCGAGAGTAGGCTGTGATGGTTGTGGCCACGGTCACATCGCTACCGGCGGCGAGGAGCATCGGCTTCAACGGGGAGGGAAGTCAGGGGCGCACAGGACAGCAAAAAGAGAGGGGAGAGGAAGAGGGGCTCATGTCGGGGTCGATGGGAGGGTCAACTTGCTCGGGGGTGACCGAACGGCGACGAATTTGATGACGAAGCTCCGGTGCTCGAGGCGGGGAAAAACGATGACGATGAAGGCGATGAGGCGCTCCCAGCTTGATTTCTTTGGCGAGGGGGAGCAGGGGGATGCGGCGGTTCTGGTGGGCTCGCTGGCTAGGCGAGCGGAGACGAAAGGCCATGGCCAGAGCGAGCAGCAACGACGGCGCCCTTCGAGTCCGGGAAGAGGGAGGGAGGGCAGCAAGGAGGGGTGAGGAGAGAGGGAGAGAGAGGCAAAATGGGCTTAGGGGACGAGCGCGGCGTCTCTCTCGACCGCTCATGGCGACGTGCCGCGGCCACACTCCCTTGTCCTCCTGGCGAGATATGGGGGATGACTGGCACTTGGGCCAGATGGGCCTCATAGTGCCAGGCCTTAGGTAAGCCCCCTTCTTTTAGTTTTTGTTTTCTCCTTTCTGTTATAATTTTGTTTGGGCAAAACTATAAAGCCTAAATTCCTGAACATATTTGTGGGGTATATTAGAAATATTTCCAAGCTCCACAAAAAGATTCAAAAAAATTGAAGCAAATAAATTTTGATAATGCTTTCTGAATGATTTTCATAAACTTTCCTATTTTATTTAATTTACCAAAATAGTTGTTAAATATAATTCACCCCTGATATGTTGTTGACAACATTTATCAAAGAGGGGGAACATTTTTGAAGAGCATTTTGGATTCACTCAATTATCTTAATAGTTTAACCTATTTGAATTATATCTGTGCTAGGGTTTGAGAACCCCCATTTCCAATTAATTTGAATTTAGACATGATGACATGATGCACATCCTGATGTTGATGCAAACAAATTCAAGCAAATTCTAGGGCTGTGACACCCATCGAGCTCCACGAAGAGGACCCGACGGTGGACCCAGCGGACGCCGCCAGCCGACTGGCCCGCGAGCATGTGGCCACCCAACAGGAGGAGAAGAGGATGCTCGCGGATCTGCGAGCCTCAAAGTCCAGGATGCGAGGTGGGGCCTCGCACTCCGGGACTTCGAGCGGTGGGAGGCGGAGGAGGTTCGCGGACCCCGCGCAGCCGTCGGACTCAGTGGCGAAATCGATCCGTCTGTCGAGGCCCCCGTCGAGCAAGCAGCGAGGGGCAGCCATGGAGCCGCCTATGCCCCCGTCCACGGAGGAGGTGGCCCGAACAAGGGCGGCGGCCACGGAGCCGGCTCCCGAGGCGACCCGGCTGGAGGTGTTGGACGCGACTCCGCATATGGCCGAGCCGACGCGGGCCGACGTGCCGGAGGTGGCGTCAGAGGCGGCACCGGAGGTGGCGGCCATGGAGACAGAGCAGCAGCGACGGTGGCCTTCGTGTCCGGGAAGAGGGAGGCAAGGCAGCAAGGAGGGGTGAGGAGAGAGGGAGAGAGAGAGGCAAATTGGGCTTCGGGGACGAGCGCGGCGTCTCTATCGACCGCTCGTGCCGGTGTGCCACGGCCACACTCCCTTGTCCTTCTAGCGAGATATGAGGGATGACTGGCACTTGGGCCAGATGGGCCTCACAGTGCCAGGCCTTAGGTAAGCCCCCTTTTTTTAGTTTTTGTTTTATCCTTTTTGTTATAATTTTGTTTGGGCAAAACTATAAAGCCTAAATTCCTGAACATATTTCTAGGGTATATTAGAAATATTTCCAAGCTCCACAAAAAGATTCAAAAAAATTGAAGCAAATACATTTTGATAATGCTTTATTAATGATTTTCATAAAATTTCCTATATTATTTAATTTACCAAAATAGTTGTTAAAATATAATTCACCGCTGATATGTTGTTGCCAACATCTATCAAAGAGGGGGAACATTTTTGAAGAGCTTTTGGATTCACTCAATTATCTTAATAGTTTAACCTATTTGAATTATATCTGTGCTAGGGTTTGAGCACCCCCATTTCCAATTAATTTGAATTTAGACATGATGACATGATGCACATCCTGATGTTGATGCAAACAAATTCAAGAAAATTCTAGGGTTGTGACACCCATCGAGCTCCACGAAGAGGACCCGACGGTGGACCCAGCGGACGCCGCCAGCCGACTGGCCCGCGAGCATGTGGCCACCCAGCGGGAGGAGAAGAGGATGCTCGCGGAGCTGCGAGCCTCAAAGTCCAGGATGCGAGGTGGGGCCTCGCACTCCGGGACTTCGAGCGGTGGGAGGCGGAGGAGGTCCGCGGACCCTGCGCGGCCGTCGGACTCAGTGGCGGAATCGATCCGTCTGTCGAGGCCCCCGTCGAGCAAGCAGCGAGGGGCGGCCATGGAGCCGCCTATGCCCCCGTCCACAGAGGAGGTGGCCCGAGCAAGGGCGGCGGCCACGGAGCCGGCTCCTGAGGCGACCCGGCTGGAGGTGTTGGACGCGACTCCGCCTATGGCCGAGCCGACGCAGGCCGACGTGCCGGAGGTGGCGTCAGAGGCGGCACCGGAGGCGGCGTCAGAGGCGGCACCAGAGGTGGCGGCCAAGGAGACAGAGGTGCCGTCCGTCGCGATCATTGTGCTGGAGTGGCGGGATGTGGAGGCGGCGATGGCGTAGGGCGAGGGGCCGGCGGGGGCGACTCCCGGATCCTCGCCGCCATCAAGCTACCCTGACAGCTGGCACCGTGGCGAGCCCAGGAGGCAACTGCGGCCGGGCCCGGAGGACCCTACGAACCAAGCCGGAGGTGCTCCGGGACTGGGAGGCGCTGGCACGCGTGCCAACTCTACTAGTTCCCTCGATAGGAGCCCCGGTCCCCTCGTTCGGGGAGTTGGGTTGTGTTCTGGACTGGTGCCGCGAGGAGCTAGCCCAGTTCACGGAGGCGGATGACGCCAGCCTGCAGCGTGCAGAGGTAAGCACAGTCGCTTTTGTTAGAAATGTCAGTTTGGGTGCGCCAGCGCACCCACTGGGTGTAGCCCCTGAGATGCGGGTCGGCTGACCAGCTGACAGGCAGCCGGGTCGGATCTCCTTGGCATCTTTTGAATTTCGCTCCGTGCAATAGGAGGGGAACTCCCTGTGGCAGAAGCTGTTCGAGGAGGCAGTCGCCATCCACGACCGCCGCAAACATGGCTTCTACCGCCTAGAAGAGGAGCTAGTGCGGGTGCAAGGTAAGTCGAGTTTCGTGGGAGGGGTACGTAGCCCCCGATAGCCAGCTGACGCCTGCCTTGTCTTGCACGTGATCTGACCACCCTCCGGGCGAAGAAGACCAGGCTTGTCTCCGAACAGGACCGGCTGGCGCAAGGCGTCCAGGCGGTCACGCAGGAGAAGGACCGGCTAGCCGCGCTGCTGGCGGACAGGGAGGCGGCCCAGGACCACCTCAAGGCCGACGTGGTGAAGGAGGTGGCAGCCAACGAGACGGCCGTCAAGGAGGCGGCTACACTGCCCAGAGGACCGCCGCCCTCCAAGGCGAGGTGACACGCCTCGAGAGGTCACTCGTGGGACTTAAGGGCTCCCTCGCCGAATCGGAGGCGGCGCTGGCGTCGGGGCGGAAAGTGTCGCTCAATTTCACCATCGAGGTGGACGACGCCATCGAAGTAGGTGTCCATTTTAACTTTTTCCAGCCGGTTGCTTTTTCCTCTGCTGGTTCTTTTATTTGATTTTCCCTTCTTTCCTCTTCTTCTCTTAGGGCGCTTCCTAGAAACTCAATGCCGCGCTGAGCACGCCATCGAGGAGCACTAGGAATACCTTCAGGAGCAAGGGCGCTCCATCGAGGAGGACACCGCATGGGATGCGGTGGAGTTTGGGCTCGCCATTGAAAACCGGCTGATCCACCTCAAGCGGAGCGTGGAGCGACTGAAGACGGCCGGAAACGAGATCATCGCAGACCTGTGGCCGGGACGCAGGGGAGCTCCGACGAACCGCTTGGCCTTGTGGCTGGAGCATGCCGTGGCCCAGCTCGAAGCCTGGAAGGCGTCGTCAGCGCGAGCTAGAGCGCAGATGGCGCACCGGTTTGTAACTTCGTGGTATCGCGGCGTGGACTTAGGCCGGCTGGCCACCATGTGGGATGAGGCGGCCAAGGAGCGGGAGGCCCATGAGCCGGCCCTTGTTCACCGAGCCAGCGAGCTCGCGTCGTACGTCGACCCGAATGAGTTCCTCTCGGCCCTTGGCGAGGAAGGCGAGCCAGTGCCTGAAGACTCCTTCAACATCCCCCTAGGCCCAACAGGCGAAGAGGTTGCCGACGAGAGCACCGACTTGAGCGGGGAGACGACTGGGACCGCGGAGGCCGCCTCGAAGGCCAAGGAGGTTGACGCGAAGGCCGCAGCCACCTCCGGGACGGGAGTCGAGCCGCCTAGCGATGCACCGAATGGAGGCACGCCAGCTGGCGACGCACCGGTGGCCTGAGCCCCCGTGCGTCTTATCTTTCTTTCTTTTTCCTGCATGTTAGGCTTTAAGTCCACCCAGTGGGGATGTAATGTAATTAACCTTGATGGCCGTGGGCCTCTTTTGTCTTTAAATTTCGTACTATGAATATTTAATGTGTTTTCCTTATTGTGCGTGCTTGCTCATCCTTATCCTTTTTCGCCCTTTTGGTTCTTTCTATTCCTCCCCTTTTCCCCTTTGGTTTCAGCCCCGGCAGCCCGACAGGCGGGAGCTGGTCTGTAGCTGGGTCGGGGTGTCCACCTCGAGGGATCCAGTTCTGAACTTAGGAACCGCGAGAGCTTTTCGGGATAAATAGAGTGGCACAGGCGAGGTGGTGGTCCGGCTGGACCTAGCCGGTATCTCCTTGCGATTGATCTTTCGAGTGAGCTAAGCTTTGCTGCCCCGAGGCCCCATCAGTTGGACAGCCGCGAGCCGAACCTATAGCTAGGGAGGGTGGGAGGGCTTGCTCGGCCCACACTACTTTGCCAATTTTTGAGACAGGCGACCTAGGACCAGCCTGCGAGCCCCCGGGCTTGGGAGCTGGGTCGGGGAGCCAGTGAGTGAAGAGACCTTCGATGGAAGCGAAAAGGGCATGCCCCAAGACCCGGCCTAGGGCACCGATTGCATTCGTAAGCCCAAAAGGGGAGGGATACTTACATACACTGGTCTTTTCAGCAGTAAAATGGGTGGAGGAGCGCCGTGTTCCATGGGCGCTCTGTCTCCTCGCCGGTGGCGTCTCTTTTGCGCTTCTGTGGCTTCTGGGCATTCCATGGACCGCCGTCTTGAGTGCACTCGATCGACATCTTGTAGCCGCCCGTGATGGTGATGATTCGCTTGGGGCCTAGCTTCTTAAGCTTGAGGTAGGTGTAATGGGGGACCACTATGAATTTCACAAGGGCCAGCCGGCCCACGACCTCGAACAATCCTAGCTCGCGGCAAAAGTGGCTGGGTCCGCCGAACAGGATGTCTTGCGTGATCTTATCGACAGGGGAGCAGGACTTTCTAGGCACGATGCCATGGAAGATCGTCCGGCTCGCCTGTAGGTCTTCTATCTTCAGCCCCAGCTTGTGCATCGTGTCGAGGTACATGATGTTGATGCTGCTGCCACCGTCTACTAGCACCCGTGAAAAGCGGTAGGTGCACTTCTCGGTGGCGATGGTGGGGTCGAGGATCAGGGCGTAGCTGTCGGGACTTGGCATTACGGCGGGATGATCCGCCCGGCTGCAGGTGAGCGGCTTCTCCGACCGGTGCAAGAACTGGGGAGTTGCTGGCATGGTAGCATTCACCTCACGATGGAGCCGATGTTGAGCGTGTTTGCTCGTCTCTTCACTAGTGAAGACGACGTAACAACCATCCTGGTTAGGGAACTGGTCGATCAGACAACCGTCATTCTGGGCCGGAGCCGGAGCCAACACCGTGGAGGTAGCTTGGGCCAGGGCCGGCGCGCGGGCAGGCGACACGGGAGGAGCCGGAAGGCCATCCCCCCAGGACAATCACTGTGAGAAGCTGCACTACCGGAGTGTGTGCGTAGAGGGTTTGTCCCCTAGGTGGTTCTTGCAGGGGAGGTCGAGCATCTGCTCGAAGGTGAGTTTCGGCTGCCAGGCAGCCTTGCCAGTGCGCTGGTGCTGGCTGAAAGGCTGAGCAGCCGGCTCCTGCTCCTCAATGGTGTTGACCTGTCGGCTCCCGTAGCGGGGATCCGGCTCGTCGTTCTTGCGTTTGTTGTTCTGTGGTTGATGGTTATCGTCAGCCAGCCAGGACGTTGTCGGCGTTGTTGTTGCCTTGGCGGGCGGGGTCGTCTTGACCCGGTTGGCTTAATCGGCCATGGCGTATTTGTCTGCATTGGTCATGAGCTCGGCAAGCATGGCCGGCTTGGAGCACATAAGCTTGTGCTTGAGGGGGGTGCTGTCTCGACAACCTTCGATGATGTACCGTACGGCTTGCACCTCGTGCACCCCCTTGCAAGAGTTGCGGAGCTCGGTTCACCGAGTGAGGTAGTCGCAGAGGGACTCGTCTTGCCCCTGAACGCACATGGCGAGTTCACGGGGGCGGTCAGGCCGCTTGTAGGTGCCGGTGAAATTGCGGATGAAGGCCTCTTCAAAGTCCGTCCAGGTGTTGATGTTGCCGGCCGCCAGTCTATTGAGCCAGGTGCAGGCCGAGCTGATTAGCTTGAGGGGAGCGTAGCGAACGGCTATGCGCTTGTTTACCCTGGCATTGCCGACCGCGGTGGTGTAGTCGACTAGCCAATCCTCGGGCTTGGCGGCTCCATTGTACTTCTGGGTGTCTCGGGGCAGCGTGAAGCTAGTCGGGAACGGCTCGTTGCAGATCCGAGGGCCTAAACAGGCCAGGCCAATCGAGCCCTCCTCTTTGAGGAGGGCAGACTATGCGAGCTGGTCGATGCGGTTGCAGGCGTCGTTCTCGCTACGGGGGACACGCGGACCGAGCCAAGCCGAGAGCTCGGGGAGGATGGTGAGTGGAACCAATCACTCTGGCTCGTGCCGCGGGGGTGGAGTATACCCGCGGCCGCGCTGGCTGCCGGCTGCCGGCGCCTCGTGGTGGCGGCCTCTACGAGGCTTGTTGTTGGTGTGCCGGCTGTTAACAGCCGGCTACTCGCTCCCCGGTAGCTGAGAGGGCCGGGGGTTGTTTGCTTCGACCCGACGGCCGGAGACGTGAGGGGAGTAGGAGTACTGAGCCGGCTGATGGCCAGCAGTCCCCGTGCCCTCGCGCTCGGGCCGGGGGCCTTTAGAGGCAGTGCCGCCCGTTGCGAGCAGATTCTGCTACACGTCGGCAGCGTCGATGAGCTCCTTGATGTGACGCTCGTGGGCAGCACATTCCTCGCCCTCCAAGGTAGCCAAGTCCTCGTACGCTACGTTGAGGGCCCGCAGGTTTGCTGCGGGGGTGTCGTAGACGGGCATCTTGCCACCCAGGATTTCACCGACTACATGACCATGGTCGCGCATGGCCCCACGCCGGCTAGGCTCAGTGCCAGCCGGGGTGAGACCGTAGGTGGAAGCATATTCCCGCAGGGCAGCCTCCATGCGGCGTCGCGTGGCCACGAGGGCGGTGGCTTCCTCCAACTAGATGCGGCGAACCGCCTCAAGGTCGGCCGCGGTAGTGTCGGGGTTTGCCGTTGGGGCAATACGGGTGCTCAAGCTCCGGCGGGCCGCACCGAGCGGGTCAGAGGTGCCGACGCAGGCCGCGACGGTGTTGGCCCCGACCCGCACACGTCCGGAGGAGGTGGAGGAGATGATGGCCATTGTCCCCACGAGATCGTGGGAGCCGCTGGACTAGGTCACAACAAGTGCGCCCATGGCCGTGGGCGGACCGGCACAGAGGAGTACCTATCTAGGGAACTCGTCAGCGGCCGGAGCCTCGGCGAGGCTGAGCCCATAGAAGCGCTCGGTGAGCGCATTGATATCGACCGTGAGGTTGACATAGTCGCCCGTAGGGCGTGCCAGAGCAAGCCCCATGAGCCTGCGATTTCGGCTGGACGTGTAGTGGCGGGGAATGGTGAGGGGTCCCGCCCGGAGCATCAATCCGTCGGCGCCGCGTACGGCCCCACGGTGGGCGCCAACTGTTGTCGCTTTCTGACGACATATGCCATGGGTAGGCTTATCATGAGTGGTTGGGGCCGAAGGACGCCGACGGGCTCCGAGTGCGAGATTGGGCACAAGAGGCGATGACACACGATGTACCCAGGTTCAGGGTCCTCCGTGGGAGGTAACACCCCTAGTCCTGCTTGGTTTAGGTGGATAGATGGTGGTGTTTACAAGAATGCTCCTAGATCTGTGTCTAGAGGAGGAAGAAGGAGCAGCTGGCTCGCCTTCCTCCGTTGCTAGAGATGATACGAGAGGAGAGGTCTATGTGGGTGTATGCGAACGATCATCCGTCCCCGTTGTAGGGGGGGCTCGGGGTTTTTTATAGGCCAACCCCCTGGCTCTATAATATGTTCCAAAGTACAAGAGTGGGGGGACCCAGCTGGCAGCCTCTGTGGCTAACCAGGGGGTCCCGCCCTTCGTGTTGTCTCGTCGTCTATAGGGTCCACCGGCTGAGCGGTCCCGTCTCCCGGTGGGGCCCGCCAGCCAGCTCTGCGATTGGCCCTTGCCCAGCTACCGTGGCACGGGTCGCCCGGGAGGCGTCGCCTAGTCCCAGTCAGCCAAAGTATTTAGTACGACCGGCCACACTGTATCCATGACGGGCAGGTAATCGAATGGGCAAGGGCGTGCCGACACTGTTTCCCTGCCCGGTCGCGCTCGCCAGGGTCAGTGGCCTGGACGGCCAGACTATAGCCATGCGCGCCCATGCATCAGCGGCCACTATGGCTATAGTGTTGCCTGTCGTGGAGGTCGGGTCGTGTCGTCATACCCGTGTGCGGAGGGACGGGACATTAAATGTCTATCTCAGGGTCAACGGAGGAGGCGGCCCAGAAGCAGCCGACCATGCCCAGCCGAACAGGGTCCGAGCCGGCTCCTCGATCAGTCGTCCGTGCCACCAGCCGGCGGCAGCTCGAGCCGGACATGCTCCAGCCGGCTATGGACAGCCAGTCGCTTAGTTTTTCTTTGAAGCGGGGGTGAAGAACCCCGTGCTTTGGCCTACCCAGGGGTAATAACCCCGTCACGGGGTGTTATAATACGAGTTCGGACCCCACTCAGAAGTGGTAACATTCCTACGTCTCGAGCCCTGGGGCTACGTGTTTTCCTTCTATGGGTGTCTAATTACAGAGAGTTCGTAACCCTTGCTCTCATGTCGGGGGACGCCTTATATAGAATGCACCTCCACCAACCAAGTGCCATCACTAGGGCCATTAATGCTAATAACTATGGGGGTTACTAGAAACTTCTAAGTTAACTACAATCGTTACACGTAACGTGGTGTTTACAACACTTAATGCATATTAAGTCCCTAGGACGTTGTTGCTCTGATAACCCAAAAGTGTAGGGGATCGTGTATAGCCTTTTTGATAAGTAAGAGTGTCTAACCCAATGAGGAGCTAAAGGTAGAAAAAATATTGCCTCAAGTTCTATCGACCACCGATACAACTCTATGCACGCTAATGCTTGCTTTACCTAGAACAAGTATGAAACTACTTTGCAGGAATGAAACTAGAAGTACTTTGCAAGATAATAAAGAACATGGAAATAAAATTTAGGTACTGTTTTAATAAAATAACAATAAAATTAAATAGTTTTGTAGCAAGCTTTTTGTGTAACGCAAGAGAAATATTTTACCAAGGTAATTGAATATGATACGATAGATACTTGTTATAATCAATGAGGGAGAGGCATGAGCTAACATACTTTCTCTACTTGGATCATATGCACTTATGATTGTAACTCTAGGAAGCATCCAGAACTACTAAAGATCATTAAGGTAAAACCCAACCATAGCATAAGGTATCAAGTACTCCTTACTCCCATACGCAACAACCCCCTTACTCGGGTCTGTGTATTCTGTCACTCACGTGACCCACCATAAGAGAATCATGAACATATTGCAAGACCCTACATCAGAGATCCCTCTGCTTGCGCGACACGGAGGGCACCATAGGATAACACCATAGGAATCCAGTATGTAACACATCCCATCACTTTGGGGCCTCACGCACGGTTATCTCCATGGTTGCCACCTTACCTGGGCCGGGACAGTTTGCGTCTTTTGGCTCACGTATGTTAATGTGTCGATAGCATTCAAATGTCACAGAAACCAGGTCGACATGACTAGTCATAGAACCCAAGTGGCACATCCGTAGAGGGATAAGCATATGTAACCCAGCAATGCAGGTGTTGATGTCTAGCGTGTGTAGACGAGTCATAGCAAGCTATAAGGACTCCATTACACCATGGGACATAAATGTCATCACTACATGTAGACGAGTCATAGTAGTCTATAGGGACTCCATTACACTGTGAGACATTTGCCCGAAGGGACAGACACGGTAGCAAAGAAGGATACACGTCGGTCAATCAATGTGTCTAGAGCAGTAGCAAGCTACCAAGGCTTGGTGGAAGCACAAAGAGGCATTTGCCCGTAAAGAGTACTACTAAAGGCACGCAACTAGGTGTCGAATCCCACACATACCAATGCATTTCAAACATACACGCAATATGCACGATATCCGTAGATACAACATGGCATCACAACATAACTCTATGAATCAAATATTCATTAATGACTCATAGGAGCCAACATAGTGTTATATTACAAACAGGGGTCACATGACCCAACACTCAAGTCATACAAGCAACAAGCGGAAGCAAAATATGTCTGGGTACAGACATCTACTAAAAGTGGATAGAGGAGCTTGAGAAGCTACAACGACCCTACCAAAGGAACCAGACCTCTGTCTGGGATTCCCAAACTAATTCGGTCAACATCGCACTTCACGTCATAAGAATCACTAATGAGACTGAAGTCTCCTCTGCAAAAACATAAATTAAGCAAACGTGAGTACAAATGTACTCAGCAAGACTTACATCAGAACTAACTACATATCCATCAGTATCAATGAAGGGGGTTGTGGAGTCTATTGCAGCAAACCAGCTTTGACTCTTGGCGAACCTATACTATGACTATGAGTACTTTCTTCGAGGTCGGATAGCGCACATGAGTCCACATATTCTCCAAATCAATACACCACTATGGATCCACTCCCGTCTCCCTACGAGAAGGCCATTCATAGCACTCACACTTTTCTTGCGTATTGTAGAGTATCCATATCACTTGCCTATGTATCACATAAGTTCTCCAAGTAGTCCATATCCGAGGATGCGGCTATTCGAACAGATTATTACACCCTGCAGGGGTATACTTCTTTACACATGCTCTCGCCACTTATCACCATATGCACGCCATGCATCTCGGCAACCTTCAAGTGGAAGCACTAGCGTGGGCGTCGTCCACGGCCATCAACCACACAAAACCCTAGTCCAGGTTTATCGCCTATTTGAGACTGATCCCGCAAGGAAGTCTGGCCGAAGTTTCCAATACGTCCCCAAACAATGTGTACAGGGTTCCCAATCCCACCTCGACGGATGGTTCTACGCTTGGTACACCAGGCCACTGGTGCATCTACCATGCCATAGCCTACCCCTCCGGTTAGCGCTATGCACGGCCGCCAATACATCCTACAAACACCAGAAACTAGTTGCAACATCTAGACAGAGATCAAGGCGATTAATAAGCCGAGAGGGTCAATTAAGGATCCCAATGCGCAGTAGTATCTTGACTTGGATAACATACACATAACTCAGTTCCTAAGGACGGTTCCAATGAGACAACCTGCCATGTACTCCTACATGGCCTCTCATCGCTACCTTGACCAAATCATGTTCACACACTTAGCTCTCACACAATAGGACATGAACACAACCATTCTGATTCATTGCCCAAATGGATCAGACCTGAGACGACTCTAAGCATAGCAGGCACAATAAGCAAGCATGGATGAGTAGGCATAACAAGGCTCCAACAATTGCTACTCATGCTAAGTGGTTTCAACTATTTGTTGTGCCAAAGACAGGTCGTGCAAAGGAATGGGTTCATCTACTAAGAAAATGTAACAGTTGAATGTGATTATCCTAATGCAATAAAAGAGAGCATGCGTGAGAGAGTGGGTTCATATCAGTATGCTCAAGGGGAGGTTGCTTGCAAGGCACTTCTAAGGATATTACTTCTCTTCATTAGTGTCAACGATCACAACGTCGGAATCATCGTCTACCGAGAAGAAACAAACACCAACAAACAAGAAAGGAACACATTCAATGCAATGCAACAAACATGATGTGTGACATGGCATATTAAGGTAATGAATTGACTTAGCAGAATAACTAACCAAGTTAGTTGAAGTGGAATTCAAATAGGTTTGAATTCCAACTCCAAATGATATTTCATACATTTCCCTAATCATAAAATGTCCTACTTGATGATGTTAACTTGCTCAAACATGCATGATCATGGCATAAACATATTCATTGGATTCTTCTGTTCATTTTTCATATATAAATTATTTTCACCAGAGTTACATATTATTTTCTATGAGTTTTCAAAGTTTTATCTATTTTCTGGGATTTTCCTGAATTCTTCTAATATTAGAAAATGCATTTAATGCGTCAGCTATACGTGAGCATGACTTCATCCGGTCAAAGGCTCCAGCCCAGGTCAAACCTGGTGGCTGGGACCCACTTGTCACTGACTCGGTTAGCTAGCTACATTATCTTTACACTAATCCTAGAATTAGTTAGGTCTAGGGCCCACATGTTAGTTTCCCTAGGGGCTAATAAGCTGGCGATTAGCCTTAAGATAATCACTTGACGACGTGGCCCCACCGGCGAGTGACTAACTAGCAAAGCTCAACACCGGTGACCAGAGCGCACAACAGAGGCCACTCTCCGGCCATGAGAGCGGTGGCTCAGGCCACTAGGATGCATCCCCTGCTTGCCCGCATCCATGGGGACGCACAAGGGTTCGCGGGGAAGCCAGAGGCGACGACAGCGAGCTCGCCCGCGGTGGCCAGAGCTCGGATTCAAACAGCGCGAGGCTACGACGCACGGATTAGAGCACTAAGGCGTTCTAAGGGCTTGAGTGAGTGCTAGGAGCATAGTGGGATGCTCGAATGCGTCATGCGAGGGCTCTGGCCACGACGGCGACAAACGTGGCGGTGGCCGGAGTTCGGACCGGGGGGCTAGGACCTCGAGGACGATAGGGAGCAGGGGAGGAGAGAGGTTCGCTTCGGTAGCTCACTGTGGGTCGAATGACACGGTTAGTGAGCTCGGGGGTGACCGGACGACGGCGAATCGTCGGGGCGAGCTCGGTTGCCTGAGGTTGAAGACGACCAGGGTGGCGAGGAAGCAGGACATCCGGGCTCGATTGCTTCAACGGAGGGGCACAATGCGAGGTGGTGGAGGCGATGGATGGCTCGGGAGGGTGAGGCAAAGGTGGTGGCCATGGCACCAGTGAACAACGACGAGGTGGCTTTGGTCCGAGGTGAGGAGGAGCAGAGGGAGAGGAAGAGAGTAGCAGGATTGGGAAAGAGGGCGAGCGAGAGCGGGATGGGTTCGGGGGTGCGCGTGGGGGATGACGACCCACAAGTATATGGGATCTATCGTAGTCCTTTCGATAAGTAAGAGTGTTGAACCCAACGAGGAGCATAAGGAAAATATAAGCGGTTCTCAATAAGGTATTCTTTGCAAGCACTGAAATTGTCGGTAACAGATAGTTTTGTGATAAGATAATTCGTAACGGATAGCATGTAACAATTGTAACAAAAGTGCGGCAAGGTCGCCCAATCCTTTTTATAGCAAAGGACAAGCCTGAACAAACTCTTATATAAAGCAAGTCGCTCCCGAGGACACATGGGAATTCCTGTCAAGCTAGTTTTCATCATGTATATATGATTCACGTTCGTTACTTTGATAATTTGATATGTGGGTGGACTGGTGCTTGGGTGCTTCCCTTACTTGGACAAGCCTCCCACTTATGATTAACCCCTCTTGCAAGCATCCGCAACTGCGAAAGAAGAATTAAGATAAATATAACCATAGCATGAAACATGTGGATCCAAATCAGCCCCTTACGAAGCAACACATAAACTAGGGTTCAAGCTTCTAGCACTATAGCAACCCATCATCTACTTATTACTTTCCAATGCCTTCCTCTAGGCCCAAACAATGGTGAAGTGTCATGTAGTCGACGTTCACATAACACCACTAGAGGAGAGATAACATACATCTCATCAAAATATCGAATGAATACCAAATTCAGATGATTACTTATAACAACACTTATCCCATGTCCTCAGGAACAAAGTAAATACTCAGAAAGTATATTCATGTTCATAATCAGAGGAGTATTAATGATGATCAAGGATCTGAACATATGATCTTCCACCAAGTAAACCAACTAGCATTGACTACAAGGAGTAATCAACACTACTAGCGACCCACGGGTACCAATCTGAGGTTTTGAGACAAAGATCGGATACAAGAGATGAACTAGGGTTTGGAGAGGATATGGTGATGATGAAGATGTTGATGGATATTGACCCCCTCTCGATGAGAGGATTGTTGGTGATGACGAAGGCTTCGATTTCCCCCTCTCGGAGGGAAGTTTCCCCGGCAAAACAGCCCTGGCGGAGCTCTAGATTGGTTCTGTCCAAGTTCCGCCTTGAGATGTCGGCACTTTGTCTCGAAAGCTCTCTTCTGATATTTTCTAGGTTGAAACCCTCAATGTAGCAGAAGATGGGCACGGAGGGCTGCCAGGTGGGCCACAAGCCTCAGGGGCGCGCCTAGGTGTAGGGCGCGCCCTCCAGGCTTGTGGCTACCTGGTGGGCCCCCTGATGTATTTCTTTCACCCTGTATTTTTTATATATTCCAAAACAATTCTCTGTAGATTTTCAGGACTTTTGGAGTTGCAGAATAGGTATCTAAGATTTGCTCCTTTTCCAGTCCAGAACTCTATCTGCCGGCATTCTCCCTCTTCGTGTAAACCTTGTAAAATAAGAGAGAAAAGGCATAAGTATTGTACCAAAATGTGTAATAACAGCCCATAATACAATAAATATCAATATAAAAGCATGATGCAAAATGGACGTATCAACTCCCCCAAGCTTAGACCTCGCTTATCCTCAAGCGAAAGCCAAAATCGATAAATATGCCTAGACGTTTAGACATAGAGGTGTCGATCAAATAAAATACGGACATGAAGGCATCATGATCATGTTTAGAACAACAACATATATTGACATATAATTTCTTATGCTAAAGTATCAATTCATTCACAATCGTAAAGTACGAATCAAGAACTCTATTGAGAACTGATAAACTATGATCTCAATCACTGAAACAATTCCAATTTATCATAACGTAAGAAAGAGTCAATATAAGAGCTTGTAAAGCAAATCCACATACTCAGTCATCTTTTAGTCTTTCACAATTGCTAGCACTCACGAGGTACTTATGAGGTCAAAGCTTCAATCGAAGACAGAGAAAGATAGGGGCTTATAGTGTTGCCTCCATACTATTTATGTCATCGTTTTCTCACGACAGATGCCATGGGTAGGATTATCATACGTGGTTGTGGCCGGAGGACGTCGACGGGCTCCGGGAGAGAAATTAGGTACAAGTGGTGGTGACACTCGATGTACCCAGGTTCAGGGCCCTCCATGGGAGGTAATAGCCCTAGTCCCGCTTGGTCTAGTTTGATGGATGGGTGGGTTTACAGGGTTGCTCCTGGAGCTGAGTTTAGAGGAGGAAGAGGGAGCAGCCGTCTCACCTTCCTCCGCTACCAAGTGTGAGAATGTGGGAAGTGTCCCATGAGAGTGTGCACGAGAGTTGTCCGTCCCCATTGCATGGGGGCCTCGAGGGGTTTTATAGGCCAACCCCCCAGCTTACAGTATTCCTAGGGTACAAAGGTGGGGGGATGTGGCTAGCAGCCTCTCTGGCTAACCAGGGGGTCACGCCCTTCGAGCCGTCACTTCGCCCGTAGGGTCCACCGGCTGTGCGGTCCCGTCGCCTACTGGGGCCCGGTAGCTGTCTCCGCGATTGGCCCTTGTCCACCTGCCGCGGCTCGGGCCGCCCGGGAGGCGTCGTCTAGTGCTAGCTGGCCGAAGTCTCTGGTACAGCCGACTGAACTATAGCCACGCCAGGTAGGTAATCGACTGGGTAGGGGCATGCCGGCATAGTTTCCGTGCCCGGTCGTGCTCTCCATGGTCAGCGGCCTGGATGACCGGACTGTAGCCCATGTGCACTGGTGCGTCAGCGGCCACTGTGGCTACAATGATGCCCATCGTAGCGGTCACATCTTGTTGCCATACTCGAGCGCAGAGGGACGGGACATTTCATGTTCGTCCCGGGGTCAACAAAGGAGGCGGCCTGGGGGCAGCCGGCCGTGCCCAGCCGGTCAGGAGTCGAGCTGGCTCCTCGACTAGCCGTCCGTGTCGCTAGCCAGTGACAGCTCGAGCGGGCCGCGCTCCAACCGACCATGGATAGTTGGTCGCATAGTTTTTCTTTGAAGCGTGGGGGGAGGGGGAATCCCGTTGCCAGGGGTAATAACCCCGTCAGTAGTCCTCGAAGCCGGCAGGGGCCCGCGTCCGGCAGACGTAGGGGAGCTGGCGGCTTCCCCTAGCGGTACCCACCACCGGCGCGAAACCGACAGGCCAGACGGGTCGACAGTTGGACCCGACGCCTCGGGTTCCGGCACGTCACCCCGGTTCCCGGCCCGGCCTGCTGCGCGCCACGTGGCGGGTAATGATGTTGTGGGCCCCGCACACACGGGGAGACAGCATGTCGCTCTGGGCCTAGCCTGCTAGGCCTCGGGCGTAGCCCAGTAGGCCCCGGGGTGCAGGCCAAGATCCTCTGCGCCCCAAAGCGGCCTTTACGGCCCGAGCCGCCCACTCGTGCGTGGAGTTTCCGTGGTAGTGGGAGTAGTTAATCCACACGTCCCCCGGTCGTTGCCTCCCCATTTAAAAGGGGAGGAAGGGCAGGGAGTGGAGATACCCGCACCCCCTTTGCCTCCTTCCTTCTTTCCTCTTTGCCTTCCTCACCCCCTCGCGCAACACCGCTCCCGAGCTTGCAAACACGCCTGCACGCCACCGTTCCACCGCAATGGCCGACAAGCGCGGAGGAAGCTAGGTCGGATCTATCATCACCGAGGAAGACATCGCGGACCTCCACCGCACACACATGTTGCCTTCGGCGGAGCGTGTGGTCACCCGCGCGTCGGGGGACAAGGTGGTGGCGGCGCCTCAGCCAGGGGAGCCTGTCGTCTTCCTCTGGCATTTAACCCGTGGACTCGGGCTCCCGGTGAGCCTCTTCTTTCGGCTACTCATGGACACCTTCGACCTTTAGCCGCACCACCTCAGCCCCAATGCAATCCTTTACCTCGCCGTCTTCGTGATGCTATGCGAGGGGTACCTAGGGGTTCTTCCCTTTCTTGACTTCTTCAATGCCCTCTTCTGCCTCAAGGCGCTGAAGAGCAGTGCCTGCGGGGGCACGACGGTGTGCTGCCGGGGCACCTCGCGCTTCCCGCCCTTCTCTCTCATTGATTTCGTTAATAGGTGGCATCGGACATTCTTCTACGTGAAGAACGCTGACCCAAGCCTGGACTACATCCGGCTGCCGCCGTTCGTCAATGCGCAGTCCTCCAGGGCAAACTGGCTGGGAACTGCCCCGCGCGGAGTGGCCCTGGCGGAGCTCGGCCGGCTCGTGCAGCTGAAGAGCACAGAGGGGTTGGTCGCCTCAGATCTGGTGGCGTCCTTCATCTCACACCGGGTGCTACCTCTCCACTTGAGGCCGCACCGGATCTGTGACATGTCCGGCCGCCGGGACCCCTGCCGGCGAGCGGGTGAATGCCATCACGACGTTCAAGCTGGCGCCGGCATTGTGTACATTCAGCATGGAGCCGTATGACCACATCAACTCTCTCCCCTGGTATGTTTCGCCGAGATGGCTTCTTTTTATTTGAATCTTTCCAGCCACCAGCCAGCAGTGGACCTTACTTTGCCGTGTTGACCGCAGTTGTCGCCGTGCTGACAGAATATGCCAGACGGCCCGCACCCCCAAAATTTCGAGGAGGAGCATGACCACTCTGACTCCGAAGATTACGAGTGGCGAGGCCTACCTGAAGAGGGGGTGGACTCCTCGGGAGGGGTCGAGGAGCCGGCAGGCCCGCAAGCCGGCAGGCCCAGCGGAGCCGGTGAGTTCCCTATTGCTCCCACGATCAAGGACTGGACAAATGATGATGATGACGATGATGATGATGTGATGATCCTCAACGTGCCTCTCCCTCAGCTTAGCAACACCGTCGTGGGAGGAGCGAGGAGCGGCCGGTCCAAGCCCCGGTGGCCGGAGCCGCTAGCCGGGCGAAGAGGCCGGCTTAGGAGGAGCCGACGGCCCCGCCGTCCATCCATAAGCGGGTGAAGGTGGCCGCACGGAAGCCGCTGGCGCACGCTAATCCAGCTTTGCCCGTCGTCACCGGGTGAGTTTTTTCTTCTTCGTGTGTGCGTTTCCTTCCGAGTCGCGAGCCGGTGGGTGTCTGACCCATATGCACCACAGGGGGAGTCGGCGGTGGATCCGACGGACGCCGCCAGCAGGCTAGCGCGCGAGCATGCCGCCGTCCTGCGAGCCTCAAAGTACAGAACGCGAGGTGGGGCCTTGCATTCCGGGACTTCGAGTGGCGAGAGGCGGTCGAGGTCTGCGGATCCCGCACGGGCGTCGGACTCAGCAGCGGAGTCGACCCGTCTGTCAAGGCCCCCGTCGAGCGAGCCTTGAGGGGCGGTTATGGAGCCGCCTGCGCCTCCATATATGGAGGAGCCGGCCCGTACGAGGGCGGAGGCTACGGAGCCGATCCCCGGGGCAACTAGGCCAGAGGTGCCGAAGGTGACTCCACCTACAGCCGAGTCAGCACGGGTCGATGCGCCGGAGGCTCCAACGGCCCCGAAGGCACCAGCCATGGAGACAAAGGCTCTGTCCATCGCGGTCGTTGCGTCGGGCCGGCGAGAGGAGGAGGCGGTACTGGTGCCATGGCGGTCGGTGCCATGGCGAGCACCGGGGCGGGTGGCAGCGGCGGCCGGGTTGGAAGGTCCATGCAGGACGTGCTCCGGGACTGGGAGGCGTTGGCACGCGTCCTGGCCCTTCCGACTCACCCGGCAGGCAGCCCGGAGCCCGCACTTGGGGAACTGGGGAGCATCTTGGACCGGTGCTGCTAGGAGCTGGCCCGGTTCGTAGAGGTGGTCAACATCACTCTGCGGCACGTAGAGGTAAGAGTTGTCGTCTTTATCAAATTTTTCAGTGGGGGTGCGCAAGCGCACCCACTGGGTGTAGCCCCCGAGATGCGGGCCGGCTGACTGGCTGACGGACAGCTAGGCCGAATCTCCTTGAGTATTTTTTGACCTTGGCTTCATGTGGCAGGAGGGGAACTCCGAGCGGCAGAAGCTGTTCGAGGAGGCGGTCTCCATCCACGGCTGTGGCACGCACGGATTCTACCGGATTGAGGAGGAGCTGGTGCGTGTGCAAGCTATGTCAAGTTTTGTGGAAGGGCCGGCTGACGCCTGCTTTGTCTTGGAGATGAGCTGACCGCCCTTTAGGCGGAGAAGACCGGGGCCGTCTTCGAGTAGGACTGGCTGGCGCAAAGTGTCCAGGCGCTCACGTAGGAGAAGGACCGGCTGGCCGCGCTGCTGGTGGATGGGGAGGCAGCCCAGGACTGCCTCAAGGCCGACGTGGCGTGGGAGGTGACGACCAAGGATACGACCATCAAGGAGGCGGCTGACACCGCCCTCCAAGGCGAGGTGACCCGCCTCGAGAGGACGCTCGAGGAGCTAAGGGTTCCCTTGCCGAGGCGGAGGTGGCGTTGGTGTGAGAGAAGGATTCATCACTCCATTTTGCTATTGAGGTGGACGGCTCCATGGAACGTAAGTGTCCGTTTTTCCTTTTTTCAGCCGGTTGCCTTTTTCTTTGCTGGTTCTTGTTCTTGATTATGCCTCTCTATCCTTCTTGCCTTTCTTCTCTTAGGGCGCTTCTGGGAAACTCAGCGCCGCGCTGAGCGTGCCGTTGAGGAGCACCAGGAGAATCTCCGCGCGTGCAGGTGCTCCATTGAGGAGGACACCACGTGCGATGTGGTGGAGCTTGGGATCGCCATTGAAAAGCGGCTGATCCACCTTGAGCAGAGCGTGGAGCGGCTTAAGATGGTCGGCAAGGAGATCATTACCGCCTTGTGGCCGGGCCGTGGAGCAGCTCCGGAGAACCGCGTGTCCTTGCGGATCGAGCACGCCATGGCCCGACTCGAGGTCTGGAAGGCGTCGGCGGCACGAGCTGGAGCGCAGATGGCGCTCCGGTTTGAAACTTTGTGGTACCGAGGCGTGGACCTAGACCGGCTGGCCAGCATGCGGGACGAGCCGACAGAGGAGCGGGCGGCCCGTCAGTCGGCCCTTGTCTGCCGAGTCGGCGAGCTCACATCGTACGTCGACCCGGACGAGCTCCTGCCCTCCCTCGATGAGGAAGCCTCATCGAGGGCCGGCGGCTGAAGACTCCTTCGGCATCCCCCAAGGTCCATAGGACGAGAAGGTTGCCGACGAGAGTACCAACTCCAGCGGCGAGATGGCTGCGACAGCGGAGGCCGCCTCGAAGGCCAAGGAAGCCGACCCTAAGGGCGCAACCACCTCTGAGACGGGAGTCGAGCCGCCGAGCAATGTGCTGGCTGGCGACGTGCCGGTGGCCTGAGCCCCCGGGTGTCTTATCTTTTTTTTCTCCTGCATGTTAGGCTTTATGTCCACTCACTGGGGGTGTAATGTAATGAACCGTTATGTCCGTGGGCCTATTTGGTCTTAACATTCGTATTGTGAATATTTGATGTGTTTTCCTTATTGCGCGTGCTTGCTCGTCCTTAACCTTTTTTGCCCTGTTGGCTCAGTCTATTCTGCCCCCTTTCCCCTTTGGTTTCGGCCCCGCCAGACCGACAACCGTGAGCCAGTATGTAGCTAGGTCGGGGAGTCTGCCTCGAGGGATCCGGTTATGAACTTAGGAACCGTGAGATCTTTTTATGGTAAGTAGAGTGGCAGAGGCAAGGCGGTGACCCGACTGGACCTAGCCAGCATCTCCTTTGCAATCGATCTTTTGTGTGTGTCAAGCTTTTCCGCCCCGAGCCCCGTCAGCCAGATAGCCGGGAGCTAGATCTGTAGCTGGGGGGGTGGGAGGGTACGCTTGGCTCACACTACTTGGTCAATTTTTGGGAGAGGCGACCTAGGACCAGCCAGCGAGCCCCCGGGCCCGGGAGCTGGGTGGGGAGCCGGTGGGTGAGGAGACCTTTGAGGGAAAAAGGGCATGCCCCAAGAGCCGGCCTGTTGCACCCATTGCATTTATATTCCCAAAAGGGGAGGGATACATACATACACTAGTCTTTTCAGCCGTAAAATGGACGGAGGAGCGCCGCGTTCCAAGGGCGCTCGGTCTCCTCACCGGAGGCGTCTCTTTTGCGCTTCTGCGGCTTCTGGGAGTCTATTAGGTAGTACACATTGTTTTGCAACGCCTTATTGACGTTGAACGGGCCCTCCATGGGGAGGATAACTTGTGTTGTCCAGCTCTCTGCTAGATCTGCCTGAGCACCAGGTCCCCTTCACAAAAGGAGAGCGGCCGGATCCTCTTGTTGTGGTAGTACCGGAGCTTCTGCTGGTAGATTGCCATCCGGCTCAAGGCCATTTCGCGGGCTTCTTCGAGTAAGTCGACACCGTCTTCTCTTGCCTCCTTTGCGTCCTTCTCCGTGCATAGGGCGACCCGAGGCGAGTCGAACTCGGTGTCGGTGGGAGATCGCCTCGGACACGTACACAAGGAAGAAGGGCGTGTAGCCGGTTGATCGGTTGGGGGTGGTCCTGAGACTCTAGAGAACAGCCGGCAGCTCGTCGACCCAGCAGTCGGCTGACCTCACCAGCGGTGTCACGAGCTAGGGCTTGATGCCGGAAAGGATGAGGCCGTTTGCCCTCTCGACCTGGCCGTTTCACTGTGGATGAGCGACAGAGGCTAGGTCGAGCTAGATTCCTTGCTTGGTGCAGAAACGCGTGAGTGCGCCCTTGGCGAAGTTCGTGCCATTGTCGGCAATGATGCTGTGGGGGATGCCATAGCGAACCATGATGTCATCGATGAACCCGACGGTTGTGGGGCCGTCTAGCTTCTTGATTGGTGGTGCCTCGATCCACTTGGTGAATTTGTCGACAGCCACTAGCAAATGTGTCATGCCGCCTCGTGCAGTCTTGAAGGGACCCACCATGTCCGGCGCCCGGACGGCGAAGCGCCACGAGAGTGGGATGGTCCGGAGGGCCGATGCTGGCAGGTGGCTCTATGTGCTAAAGCGCTGGCAGCCCTCGCACTCTTTGACTAATTTCTTGGACGCCTCAAGAGCGGTGGGCCAGTAGAAGCCATGGCGGAAGGCCTTGGCCACCAGGGTCCTGGAGGCGGCATGATGCCCGCACTCGCCTTGATGGATGTCGAGGAGGATATCCAGACCCTTTTCTGGCTCGACGCATCGCTGAAAGACGCCGGTGGTGCTGCGATGGACGAGGTCATTGTTGACGATGTTGTATGCCGAGTCCCGGCGCTGAATTTTCCTTGCCAAGGCCTCGTCCGGGGGGAGCTCGCCGCATAGAAGGAACGCCAGGATGGGCTATGCCCAAGAGGGGGCCGAGATGGGGGCCGGCTCGGGAGCCCTCGGGGCCAGATGATCAGTACCCTGGTCCAGCTCGCCAGCCCCCAAGGCCGGCTCGCCAGCCCCCGAGGCTGGCTGGTCGATTGCCATCATGACAACCGCGTCGTTGGAGCCGGCAGCCTCGGATGCAGCCGGTTCAACTGCTGCCGGCAAGGCGGCCAAGGTTAAGGGAGCCGATGGCGAAGATGCCGAAGGGACAGACAGAGGCGTCGATGGGCCGGCGGTGTCTGCCGACACGAAGATGGATTCCAATTCTGGGGAAGGCTTGATCAATCGCCTGAGTAGCCGCTCGAGGAAGAGACCAGCAGGGATGGCCTGTAGGGTGGAGCTGATCTTTGCCAGTGCATCAGCCGCCTCGTAGTTCGCCCGGGAGATGTGGTGGAACTCACAGCCCTCGAAGGAGTCGGTGAGCTCTGCTACGATGAAGTGGTAGCTGGCCATGTTGGCATCCCTGGCGTCGCATTCGCCAGAGACCTGTTGTACCACGAGGTCGGAGTCACCAAAGCATAGAATGTACCTGATGCTAATCTCCTTAGCACACCGGAGGCCATGGACGATGGCCTCGTACTCTGCCACGTTGTTGGAGGCGGTGAAGTGGATCTGGAGGGCGTACTTGAGCTGGTCACATTTCGGGGTGGAGAGGATTATGCCGGCATCCAGCCCGATCCTCATTTTTGAGCCGTGGAAATGCATGCACCAATGTATGGAGTCCGGGGAGGCGGCACGAACTCGGGATCGGCCCAGTCGATGAGGAAGTCGGCCAATGCCTGTGACTTGATGGCGGTGCGGGGTCGTACCTGATCTCATGACTGGCGAGGGCGATGACCCATTTGGCAATCCAGCCGGTGGTGTCCCGGCCCCTCGTGATCTCGCCGAGCGCAACCGTGCTCACCATGGTGATGGTATGCTCTTGGAAGTACTACTTGACCTTCTTGGCGCCGAAGTATATGTCGTAGCACATCTTTTGGTAGTGGGGGTAGTTCTGCTTGGACGTGGAGAGGACCTCGCTATGGTAGTAGACGGGGCGCTGGACCTACAGGGACTTGCCCTCCTCCGGCCTCTCGACCACCAAGACGACGCTGACGACGCGAGTGGTCGCGGTGATGTAGGCGAGCAAGGGTTCCTTCTCAGCCGGCACGGAAGGCCTCGTCTGCCTCGTCGGGCCAATCGAACATGCCTGACTTCTTGGTGTGACCCGGCTCGAGTAGACCTGTCTTGCGAAGGAGCCCATAGAGGGTTAAGGCTTTCTCCCCCAGCCGGCTGATGAACCGTCTGAGCAAGGCGAGGCAGCCGGTGAACTTCTAGACGTCACGGAGCCGGGTCGGCTTGGGCATGCGCTCGATTGCGCTGATCTTCTCTGGGTTAGCTTCGATGCCGTGGACGGACACGAAGAAACCTAGGAGTTGGCCGGCAGGCACGCCGAAGACGCATTGCTCCGGGTTGAGCTTGATCTTGTATTCGCACAGGTTCGCGAAGATCTCTCGGAGGTCTTCGAGGAGGTTGAAGTGCTTCTTGGTTTTGACGACGATGTCATCGACGTAGACGTGGACATTCCTGCCTATCTGAGGCAGGAGGTACTTCTGTATGCACCGCTGGAAGGTGGCACTTGCGTTCTTCAGGCCGAAGCACATGGTGATTTAGCAGTATGCCCCGAAGGGCGTGATGAAGGAGGTCTTGAGCCGGACTTCCGGATCCAGCTTGATCTGGTGGTAGCCGGAGTAGGCGTCCAGGAAGGACAGCAAGTCGCAGCTGGCCATGGAGTCGATGACTTGATCGATCCACGACAGGGTGAATGGGTCCTTGGGGCATGCCTTATTCAGGCTAGTGTAATCAATGCACATGCGCTAGGTCTCGTTCTTCTTCAGCACCAGGACTGGGTTGGCCAGCCAGTCCGGGTGGAAAACTTCCAGGATGAACCCGGCTGCGAGCAGCTGGGCGATCTCTTCTCCTATAGTATGCCGCTTCTCCTCGGAGAAACGGCATAGGGGTTGCTTGACCGGCTTGACGTTTGGCCGGACGTGTAGTTTGTGCTCGGCGAACATCCTCGGAACACCCGGCATGTCCGTCGGGTACCATGCAAAGATGTCCCGATTCTCACGGAGGAAGTCAACGAGCTTGCCTTCCTATTTTCTGTCAAGACGGGAGCCGATGGTGACACACTGAGCGGGGTTGGCTGGGTCGAGCGGGATTTGCTTGGTGTCCTTGGAGGGGTAGAAGGAGGCCTCACCAACGGACTGCGATGGGGGAGCCAACACGGCCGGCTGGCTGGAAGGAAGGGCCACGAGCCGGTCGAGCTGTCGCTTCCCCTTGGTGATTTTCAGGGCCTCAGCCAGCCGGATGTCGTCTCGAGCGCATCGATCGACATCTTGTAGTCACCCGCGATGGTGATGATTCCCTTGGGGCCCGACATCTTGAGCTTGAGGTAGGCGTAATGGGGGACCGCCAAGAACTTGACAAGGGCCGGTCGGCCCAATAGTGTGTGGTAGTGACATGCGAGGTCCACGACCTCGAACAACACCTGCTCGTGGCGGAAGTGGCCGGGTCCGCCGAAGAGGACGTCGAGCGTGATCTTGCCGACAAGGGAGCAGGACTTCGCAGGCACGATTCCATGGAAGACCGTCCGGCTCGCTTGCGCATCGTGTCGAGGTAAAGGATGTTTATGCTGCTGCCACGATCTATTAGCACCCGTGAAAAGAGGTAGGTGCGCTTATCGGTGGCAATGGTGGGGTCAAGGACCAGGGTGTAGCTGCCGGGACTTGGCATCACGGCAGGGTGATCTGCCCGGCTCCAGGTGACCGGCTTCTCCGACCAGTGCATGAATTGGGGAGTTGCCGGCATGGTGGCATTCACCTCGCGATGGAGCCGGCATTGAGCATGTTTGCTCGTCTCTTCACTGGTGAAGATGACATAGCAACCGTCCTGGTTGGGGAATTGGTCGTGAAGACGACCGTCGTTTTGGGCCGGAGCCGGGGCGGTAGCGGGGGCCAGGGCCGGCGCTCGGGCAGGCGGCATGGGAGGAGCCGCAAGGCCGTCCCCCCGGGCCAATCGCTGTGAGAAGCTGCACTGCCGGAATGTGTGCGTACAGGGTTTGGCCCCTAAGTGGTTCTTGCACGGGAGGTCGAGCATCTGCTCGAAGGTGAGCTTCGGCTGCCAGGCAGCCTTGCCAGTGCGCTAGCGCTGGCTGGAAGACTGGCAGCCGGCTCTTGCTCCTCGATGGTGGCTACCTGCTGGCTCCCGTAGAGGGTGTCCGTCTTGTCGTTCTTGCGTTTGATGTTCTGTGGCTACCGGTTGTCCGCAGCCGGCTGGGACATCGGCAGTGTCGTCATCGCCTTGGCGGGCGGGCTTGTCTTGACCCGGATGGCTGAATCAACCGTGGCGTACTTGTTCGCTTTCGTCATGAGCTGGGAAAGCATGGCCGGCTCGGAGCATAGAAGCTTGTGCTTAAGGGGGGTGCCCTCTCGACAGCCTTCGATGAAGTATTGTATGGCCTGTACCTCGTGCACCCCCTCGCAAGAGTTGCGGAGCTCAGTCCATCGAGTGAGGTAGTAGTGAGGGACTCGTTCGGCCCCTGAACGCACATGGCGAGTTCACAGGGGTGGCCAGGCCGCTTGTAGGTGCCGGTGAAGTTGCGGACGAAGGCTTCCTCGAAGTCCATCTAGGTGTTGATGCTATAGGGTGCCAGGCTGTTGAGCCAGGTGCGGGCCGAGCTGATCTGTATGAAGGGAGCGTAGCGAACGTCTACGCGCTTGTTTTTCCTAGCGATGCCGACCGTGGTGATGTAGTCGATCAGCCAGTCCTCAGGCTTGGCGGCCCCATTGTACTTCGGGGTGTCTCGGGGGAGCATGAAGCTGGTTGGGAATGGCTTGTTGCGGATCCGCGGGTCGAAACAGGCCGGGCCAATCGAGTCGTCCTCTTTGAGGAGGGCAGACTGCGCGAGCTAGTCGATGCGGTTGCGGGCGTTGTTCTCGCTGTCGGGGACTCGCAGGCCGATCCGGGCCGAGAGCTTGGGGCAGGTGACAGGCAGAACTGACTGTTCCGGCTTGCGCTGCGGGGGTGGAGTGTTCCCACGGCTGCGCCGGCAGCCGGCCGCGAACGCCTCGTGGCGGCCACTACGAGGTGGGTTGTTGGTGTGCCGGCTGTTAACAGCCGGCTGCTCGCTCCCCGGTAGCTGAGAGGGTCGGGGGTTACTTTCCTCGACCCGGCAGCCGGAGACACGAGCGGAGCAGGAGTGCTGAGCCGGCTGACGGCCAGCGGTCCCCGTGACCTCGCGCTCGGGCCGGGGACGTTCGGAGGCGGCGCTGCCAACCGCGAGTAGATGTTGCTGCATGTCAACGGCATCGATGAGGTCCTTGATGTGACGCTCGCAGGTGACACGTTCTTCGCCCTCGAATATAGCCAAATCCTCGTAGGCTACCTTGAGGGCCCGCAGGTTGGCTGCAGGGGTGTCGTAGACGGGCATTTTGCTGCCCATGGTTTCGGCGACCACGCGACCGTGCTCACGCACAGCCCAACGCTGGCTAGGCTCAGTGCTTGCCGGGGTGAGACCTTAGGCGGAACCATATTCCCGCTGGGCGGCCTCCATGCGGCACCGCGTGGCCGCGAGGGCGGTGGCGTCCTCGAACAGGACGCGGCGAGCAGCCTCGAGCTTGGCCGCGGCAGCATCAGGGTTTGCCGTTGGGGCGATAGGGGTACTCAAGCCTTGGAGGGCCGCAGCGGCGTTAGCCCTTCCCCGTGCACGTCCGGAAGAGGTCGAGGAGATGATGGCCATTGCCCCCATGCAATCATGGGAGCTGCTGGACTGGGTCGCAGCAAGTGGGCCCACCGCCGTGGGCTGACCGGCGCAGACGAGCACCAGGCTGGGGTACTCGTCAATGGTCGGAGCTTCGGCGAGGCTGAGCCTGCCGAAACGCTCAGTTGTAGGACCGAAAGTATGTCTACAGGGGGGGTGATTAGACTACTTGACCAAATAAAAGTTTTGCCTATACCAAGTTTTAGGGTTGACAGTTTTTGGCATTTCATGGCAAGTCAACTACATCCTACACATGCAAGTCTATGAGTATATATCAGCGGAAAGTAACAACAAGCATGTATAGAAGGGATAGGGTAGGAAGATCAAATACATTTGTCGACACGATGATTTTTCCCGTGGTTCCGATAGGTGGCAATATCGTACATCCACGTTTATGGATTCTTCAACCCATAGAGTGTAACGGTCGCGAGAGTCCATGGAGGGCTCCACCCAAAACGGTCCACGAAGTAGCAACCTTGACTATTCCATAACGGCTTCCGTCCACAAAGGACTAGCCTCACTATAGGTAGATCTTCACGAAGTAGCCGATCTCCTTGCCCTTACAAACTTCTTGGTTCACTCCACAACACGAAGTAGGAGGATCCCAAGTGACACCTAACCAATCTAGGAGGCACCACCCTCCAAAAGGTAATAGGCTCGATAATGACGATGAACTCCTTGCTCATGTGCATCAAGATGATAGACTCCTCAGCACCCAATCACTCTCTCACGGATTTGGCATGGTGGAAGAGATGGGATTGGTGGAAAGCTACTTGGGGAGGCTAGAGATCAAGATTCATATGATTGGAGTGGAAGATCTTGACCTCAACACAAGAGTAGATGGTTCTCTCTCGGAAAATCTGATAGGATAGGTATGGAATAGTTCTGAGTGCTTCACTTTCGAGTAGGTGGTGGTGAAGGGGTATATATATAGGCATCCCCAAACATCCAACCATTACACATAGAATGAACAACTCGGTGACACTGATGTGTTAATCTCGGTGGTACCGAAGTGACCAAAAGGTGGCAACTTTTGAATCTCGGTGAGACTGATATAGGAAACTCGCATGCACCAACAAGGTGACCAACGGTTAGATTTCCAATCTCGGTGACGCCGGTCCAACATTCTTGGTGGGACCGAAAATGTGAATTTGCGTAACAGAAAGTTGGCAACCTAAACTCGGTGGCACCGGTATGGAATCGGTTGCACCGAAGTTGCTAGGGTTTGGCTGAGTCCGTCTAGGTTCTGGAATCGGTGGCACCAGTATGGGAAAGTTGGTTGTGCCGATTTTGAGTGTTAGGTATAGAACAAACTTTGGTGTTAGAGTTTGTGGACGTTTTTGGCGACTATCACTTGTGCACGTTTAAGCATATTGTTCACCAACAAAACCTTACCCCCTTTTAATAGTATTGGCTTTCCTATGGACTCAAAGTGATTTCTCACAAATATAAAATGTAGGGTCCTCTGGCTTGAAGCTTGGCCAACCTATTTCCTTGAATCTTGGGGTATGTACACAATCTCCTATTGCCAATCCTACATTTCCTGAAATATACTTGGTGGAAACATTAGTTCAATGACTTATATGTTGTTATTAATTACCAAAACCACCAAGGGAGCAAATGTGCTTTCATCGGTGAGCGCGTCGATGTCGCATGCGAGGTCGATGGAGCTGCCCGCAGGGCGTGACGTAGAAAGCCCCACGAGCCCGCATTGTCGCCTGGACGTGCGGCGATGGCAGGGAATGGCGAGGGGTCTTGCCTAGAGCATGAATCCAGCCGGCGCCGCGTATGGCTTCACAGTGGGCGCCAACTGTCGTTGTTTTGTCATGACAGATGCCATGGGTAGGCTTATCGTAGGTGGTTGGGGCCGGAGGATGCCGATGGGCTTCGGGAGCGAGATTAGGTACAAGTGGTGGTGACACTCGATGTACCCAAGTTCAGGGCCCTCCGTGGGAGTTAATACATCTAGTCCTGCTTGGTCTAGTTTGATGGATGGGTGTGTTTACAGGGTTGCTCCTGGATCTAAGTTTAGAGGAGGAAGTGGGAGCAGCCGACTCGCCCTCCTCCGCTACCAAGTGTAAGAATGTGGGAACTGTCCCATGAGAGTGTGCGCGAGAGTTTTCCGTGCCTGTTGCATGGGGGGCTCGAGGGGTTTTATTGGCCAACCCCCGGGCTTACAATATTCCTAGGGTACAAAGGTGGGGGACCCGGCTGGCAGCCTCTCCGGCTGACCAGGGGGTCCCGCCCTTCGAGCCATCTCGTCGCCCGTAGGGTCCACCGACTGTGCGGTCCTGTCGACTGCTGGGGCCCGCTAGCTGGCTCCGCAATTGTCCCTCGCCCACCTGCCGCGGCACGGGCCGCCCGGGAGGCGTTGTCTAGTGCCAGCCGGCCGAAGTCTCCGGTACGGCCGGATGAACTGTAGCCACGCTGGGGCAGGTAATCAAGGGGGAAGGGGCATGCCGACACTGTTTCCGCGCCCAGTCGCACTCGCCAATGTCAGCGGCCTAGACGGCCGGACTTTAACTACAATGATTCCCGTCGTGGCGGTCACGTCTTGTTGCCGTACTTGAGCGTAGAGGGACGGGACGTTGCATGTCCGTCCAGGGGTCAACGGAGGAGGCGGCCTAGGGGCTGCCGGTCAGGAGTCCAGCCGGCTCCTCGACCAGCCGTCCGTGTCGCCAGCCGGCGATAGCTCGAGCCAGCCGCGCTCCAGCCGGCCGTAGACAGCCGGTCGCATAGTTGTTCTTCGAAGCAGGGGGAGAACCCGTTGCTTTGGCCTACCCAGGGGTAATAACCCTGTCAATTTACCTCAAGGGTAATGTCAACAATAATAACTCATGCTCGTCCACTTCCGAGTGGACATATATGTCTAGATCATTTCCCAACACGTGACGCTTGCTAGAGGATAAAGGCGAAATAAAGAAAGTGATGGAGATCACTATTACTCCTGCAAAAAGGTAAGTACTGTAGGATCGAAAGTAGGTCTGCTGGGGGGGTGATTAGACTAATTGACCAAATAAAGTTTCGGTTTTTTCCTAATTTTAATTCTTGGCAAGTTTTAGCATTCATAGCATATCAAGTAACACCCTACACATGCATGTCTAAGAGTGTGGCTGCGGAAAGTAAATACATCACACATGTAAGTAAAGAGAGGGTTAGGAAAGCAAACACAAGTGATGAAACGATGATTTTTCCCGTGGTTCCGATAGGTGGTGCTATCATACGTCCACGTTCATGGAGTCTTCAACCCACGGAGGGTAACGGTCACGAGAGTCCACGGAGGGCTGTATCCACGGAGGGTTCCACGAAGAAGCAACCTTGACTATTCCATGCGGCTTCCATCCACGAAGGACTAGCCTCACTATGAGTAGATCTTCACGAAGTAGGCGATATCCTTGCCCTTACAAACTTCTTGGTTCACTCCACAACACGAAGTAGGAGGCTACCAAGCGACACCTAACCAATCTAGGAGGCACCACCCTCCAAAAGGTAATAGGCTCGGTAATGACGATGACCTCCTTGCTCTTGTGCTTCAAGGTGATAGACTCTTCAACACACCATCACTCTCTCCCAGATTTGGCTTGGTAGAAGAGATGGGATTGGTGGAAAGCAACTTGGGGAGGCGAGAAATCAAGATCCATATGGTTGGAGTGGAAGATCTTGACCTCAACACAAGAGTAGGTGGTTCTCTCTTAGAAAATTTAGTAGGATAGGTATGGAATAGTTCTGAGTGCTTCTCTTTTGAGTAGGTAGTGGTGGAGGGGTATATATAGGCATCTCCAAAAATCCAACCGTCACACACAAAATGACCAACTCGGTGACACCGATGTGCGAATCTCGGTGGTACCAAAGTGACCAAAAGTAGCAACTTTTGAATCTTGAAGGGACCGATATACAATTCTTGGATGCACCGACAAGGTGATCAACGGTCAGATTTGGCAATCTTGGTGACGCTGATTCATCATTCTCGTCGGTACAAAAATGAAATTGCATCACAGAATCTTGGCAACCCAACTCGGTGGCACCGAGTGCAGTGTCAGCTGCACCAAAGTGTTATGGTTTGGATGAGTCTGTCTAGGGTTTAGCATCGGTGGCACCAGGATAGGAATGTTGGTTGCACTGATTTTTCATATTGGGCTTAGGACAGACTTTGGTGGGAGAGTTTGTGGATGTTTTGGTGACTGTCACTTGTGCACGTTTGAGCAAATTGTTCACCATCAAAAGTGTACCCCCTTTTAATAGTATTGGCTTTCCTATGGACTCAAAGTGATTTCTCACAAATGTAAAATGTAGAGTCCTCTTGCTTGAAGCTTGGCCAACCTATTTCCTTGAATCTTGGGGTAATTCCACAATCCTTTTACCATCCCTATCATTGAACTTGTCCTGAAATATACTTCGTGAAAGCATTAGTTCAATGACTTATATGTTGTTATTAATTACCAAAACCACCAAGGGAGTAAATGTGCTTTCAAGTACTTGAAAATAAAAGTAACAGATAGGCCCTTCGCAGAGGGAAGCAGAGGTTGTCATGCGCTTTTATAGTTGGATGCACAATCCCTTAACGCAAAAGAACGTCACTTCATATTGCCTCTTGTGATAGATAACTTTATTATGCAGTCCATCGCTTTTATTTCTTCCCTATCACAAGTTTGTATAAAGTTTATTTTCCTCACACTAATAGATTACACATATTTAGAGAGCAATTTTTATTGCTTGCACCAATGAAAACTTACTTGAAGGGTCTTATTCAATCGTTAGGTAGGTTTGTGGACTCTCATGGCAAAACTGGGTTAAGGGTGTTTGGATGCACAAGTAGTATCTCTACTTGGTGCGGAAGTTTTGGATGATATGAGGTGGAAGAAAGCGACACATGTTCAGGTATCTATAACAATATAACTTCTATTCGGAAATAAGCAAACATAAACCATTATGTTGTCTTCCTTCTCCAACATCAACTTCTTAACATATAATATTTTAATGAGTGCTCACAATCGTAAAAGATGTCCAAGATAATATATTTATCTGTGAACCTCTCTTTCTTTATTACTACCTCTTAATTGCCCCAATGACCAACAGCTATGTTTGTCAACCCACAACAAGTTTCAATCGACATACTTCTTATATGTGAAGTCATCACTCCCCAAAGATTATCATATATACTCTTTTCTTTTAATCTATACTTTTTTCTACTTAATCTTTCCCAAGACGAAGATTATACCAAATAAGCAAAGCCCACAACTGAAAAGTACTTTTTATTATATAACTCACGGACTTGCTTACATAGGAGGAATCATAAAGCAAAAACTCAAAACTAGATCACACAAAAACTTTATTCTACTAGATCAAGATAAAACCAAATGGATCAAACTAAGAAAAGATGATAAAAAAAGATGTGTTGGTGATACGATACCGGGTCACCTCCCCCAATCTTGGCGGAAGCCAAGGGGAGTGCCCATACCCATGTGTTTAGTTGTCTTGTTGCGGAGGTGGTGATGTCAGAGTTGTTGATGAGGTTGAAAGCTTGTCTAGTTTCCTCCTAAGCATAAAATTATATTTCCTCGGGTCATCCACCTCCTGCTCGAGCTTCAATATCCTTTGACATAATTCTTCCTTGCTCTCCTACAAGAAAAGAGAAGGGATAAATAGAATCTTGGGTTTTTGCCTGGTGTTTGGAAGGCTTGATTTCTTGAAATCCACGTGCATATCTCCTGGCTAAGGCAGGGGGCCTCTTCTTCATCCAAGCTTTCTTCCTCGTACTTGCCTTGTTGTTCCTCCTTCGAGAACAATCCATAAGGATCTAAGTCCCCGTAGCGCTTGGGATTGACAAGATAATGCGATATATAGCTCTCCCCATAAGAATCTTTGGGCGACATATTGCTCTAAATCTACTACAAAAACAACTCAAAGAGCAAATAGGAGGTACTGGCGTGATACGAGAGTCAAAACCTTTGGGAGATTATATAATGAATTTTTACCAACCCGAAGGAGTATACCACAAGAAAACGGAGTCTAGAAGGTGCACGAGGTGGCCACAAGCCATAGGGGCGTGCCCAGGAGGTAGGGCGCGCCCCCTAGGCTTGTCTCCTCCTTGTGCACTATTCAGACTACTTTAAAGATTCCTATTTTTTAAATAATCCAAAACAGATAAGAATTGCCATTGAAAAAGTTTTGGAGTCTATTTACTTACTGTACCACATACCTATTCCCTTTTGGAGTCTGAAATGTTCTGGTATGTCTCCCTAATGTACTCCTCCGGAGTTATGGTAATGATGATATTGGTTTCAACATTTATGGGAGTACCTGAGATATAATGTATGATTCTTTGACCATTCACCACCTTCGGGTTTGTGCCTTCGGCGTTTTTAATCTTGATGGCACTAGAACGGTATACCTCCTCGATAATGTAAGGACCTTCCCATTTAGAGGGAAGTTTTTCCTGCAAAAAATCTTAAAAGAGAATTGTATAGCAAGACATGATCACCTACATTAAATTCACGCTTTTGTATCCTTCTATCATGTCATCTCTTAACCTTTTCTTTAAACAATTTGGCATTCTCATAGGCTTGGGCTCTCCATTCGTCAAGTGAGCTGATGTCAAATAACCTCTTCTCACCAGCAAATTTGAAATCATAATTGAGATCTTTGATTTCCCAATAAGCTTTATGTTCTAGCTCTAGAGGTAAGTGGCATGCTTTACCATAAACCAAATTATACGGAGACATACCCATAGGGTTTTTGTAAGCAGTTCTATAAGCCCACAATGCATCATCAAGTTTCTTAGACCAATTCTTCCTAGATCTATTAACAGTCTTCTGCAAAATCAATTTAATTTCTCTATTGCTCAATTCTACTTAACCACTAGACTGAGGATGATAAGGAGATGAAATTCTATGATTGACATTGTATTTAGCGAGCAATTTACAGAAAGCACCATGAATAAAGTATGAACCACCATGAATCATCAAATATCTAGGGACTCCAAATCTAGGGAACATAACTTCTTTAAGCATTTAATAGAAGTGTTATGATCAGTGCTACTGGTTGGAATACGAGTATAATATGAGTATAATATGAGTAGAATATGAGTATGAATAAAGTATGAACCACCCGACTTAGTAACATAATCAAAAACAACTAGAATACGAGTATACCCGTTAGATTGTGGAAAAGGCTCCATATAATCAAAACCCCAAACATCAAATGGTTCAATAACAAGAGAGTAATTCATATGCATTTCCCGACGTCTACTAATGTTACCAATTCTTTGACATTCATCACAAGACTAGAAAAACTTACGAGCATCCTTGAAGAGAGTAGGCAAATAAAACCCAGATTGTAGTACCTTATGTGCAGTCCTATCTCAAGCATGGTGTCGTCCATAGGCTTCGGAGTGGCACTTGCATAAGATCTATTCCTGTTCATGCTCAGGTACACAACATCGAGAAATACCATCTACTCCTTCTTTATAAAGGTGTGGATCATCCCAAAAGTAATGCCTTAAATCATAGAAGAACTTTTTCTTTTGTTGGTTTGTGAAACTAGGCGGTATAAATTTAGCAACAATGTAATTGGCATAATCAGCATACCATGGGGCATTGTGTGAAGCATTTATGATAACTAATTGTTCATTAGGAAAGCTATCATCAATAGGTAGTGGGTCATCAAGAACATTTTCTAACCTAGACAAGTTATCTACCACAGGGTTATCAGCACCCTTTCTATCAATAATATGCAAATCAAACTCTTGTAGTAGCAGGATCCGCCTAATAAGTCTAGGTTTACCATCTTTCTTTTCCATAAGGTACTTAATAGCAGCATGATCAGTGTGAACAGTTACTTTGGAATCAACGATATAAGGTCTAAATTTATCACAACCAAACACGACTGCTAAAAAATCATTTTCAGTACTAGCATAGTTTCTTTGATCAGTGTCTAGAGTTTTACTAGCATAATGGATAACATTTAATTTCTTATCGACTCTTTGTCCGAGAACAACACCAACAACATAATCACTAGCATCACACATAATTTCAAATGGTAGGTTGCAGTCGGGTGGTTGAACAACAGGTGCAGTAATCAAGGCATTCTTAAGAATTTCAAATGCTTCTACACAATCATCATCAAAAACAAATGGAACATCTTTTTGCAAAAGATTTTTGAGAGGCCTAGAAATCTTAGAGAAGTCTTTGATAAACCTCTTATAGAAACCAGCATGACCAAGGAAACTACTTATAGCTTTGATATCCGTAGGGCACGACATTTTTTCAATAGCATCAACTTTAGCTTTATCAACTTCAATACCTCTTTCGGTGATCTTGTGCCCCAAGACAATACTTTCATTAACCATAAAGTGGCACTTTTCCCAATTCAAGACCAAATTAGTTTCTTCACATCTATGCAAAACTCGACCAAGGTTGCTCAAGCGATCGTCAAAAGAAGTTCCATAAATGGAAAAATCATCCATGAAAACCTCAAGAATCTTTTCACAAAAGTCAGAGAATATAGCCATCATACATCTTTGAAAGGTAGCAGGTGCATTGCATAAACAAAAAGGCATACGTCTATAAGCAAAGGTACCAAAAGGGCAAGTAAAAGTGGGTTTTTCATGATCCTCACTTGATACAGGTATTTGAGAGAAACCAGAGTAACCATCTAGAAAGCAAAAATGAGTATGTTTGGATAGTCTTTCTAGCATTTGATCAATAAAAGGTAAAGGGTAATGATCTTTCTTAGTGGATTTATTTAATTACCTAAAATCAATTACCATTCTATAAACTGTAACAATTCTTTGCGAGATCAATTCATTTTCATCATTTGGAACAACAGTAATACCTCCCTTCTTAGGGAAATAATGGACAGGACTAACCCATCTACTATCAGCAACATGATAAATTATACCTGCCTCCAGAAGCTTTAGCATTTATTTTCTTACCACTTCTTTCATCTTAGGGTTCAATCATCGTTGGTGATCAATAACTAGTTTGGCATCAGGCTCTATATTAATTTTGTGCTGACATAGAGTGGGACTAATGCCCTTAAGATCATCAAGAGTATAACCAATAGCAATACGGTGCTTCCTTAGAGTTTTCAATAATCTTTTTTCTTCATGCTTTGAAAGGTTAGCACTAATAATAATAGGATATATCTCATTTTCATCATGATAAACATATTTCAACGTATCGGGTAATTGTTTGAGCTCAAACACGGGATCACCCTTGGGTGGAGGAGGATCCCCAAGTATTTCAACAGGTAAGTTGTGTTTCAGAATAGGCTGCTGATCAAAGAAAATTTCATCTATTTCATTCCTCATTTATATGCATATCATTTTCATGGTCTAGCAAATATTGTTCTACAGGATCAGTAGGAGGCACAACAATAGAACCAAGACCAATAATATAATCTTTACTAGGCAATTCTTTGTCATGGGGTTGTCTATGAAATTTAGAGAAATTGAACTCATCAAACACATCCCCAAAACTCACAGCAACTGTTTCTTTCTCACAATCAATCCTAGCATTAGCAGTATTCAAGAAGAGTTTGCCAAATATAATGGGACAAAAGTCATCTTGTGGGTAACCAAGAACAAGAAAATCAGTAGGATTTTTTGTTTTCCCACACAAGACTTCAACATATCTAACAATCCCCATCGGTGCCATAGTGTCTCTATTAGCAAGCTTAATAGTAACATCAACTTCCTCTAGTTCAACTGGTGCAATATCATGCATGATTTCTTTATATAAGGAAAAGGGAATTGCACATACGCTAGCACCCATATCACACAAGCCATGATAAGAATGATCTTCTATTTTAAAGAAACAACAGGCATGCCAGCAACTGGTCTATGTTTACTCTTAGTATTAGGTCTAGCAATTCTAGCAGCTTCATCACAGAAATAAATGACATGCCCATCAATGTTATCAACAAAGAGATCTTTAACCATAGCAACACTAGGTTCAACTTTAATTGGTTCAGGGGGTGTAGGTATTCTAATACAACTCTTACGAACCGTAGTTGAAGCTTTAGCATGTTCCTTTATCCTAACAGGGAAGGGTGGTTTCTCAATGTAAGCAGTAGGAATAACAGGACCAACATTATAAGTAATAGTTTCCTATTCGACTTTAATAGGTTAAACTACTTTCACTTCAACGGGAGGATGATATTTGAACCACTTCTCCTTAGGTAGATCAACATGAGTAGCAAAAGATTCACAGAAAGAAGCTACTATCTCAGAGTCAAGTCCATATTTAGTGCCAAATTCATGAAAAGCATCGGTGTCTATAAAGGATTTAACACAATCAACCTTAAGGTTTATACCTGACTCCTTACCATCGTCGAGTTCCCAATCTTTAGAGTTGCGTTTAATTCTTTCCATTAAGTCCCATTTGAATTCAATATCTTTCTTCATTAAAGAACTAGAGCAAGAAGTATCAAGCATGGATCGATCATTATGAGAAAGCCGAGCATAAAAATTCTGAATAATAATTTCTCTTGAGAGCTCATGGTTGGGGCATGAATATAGCATTGAATTAAGCCTCCCCCGAGCTTGAGTGATTCTTTCTCCTTCACGAGGCCAAAAATTGTAAATATAATTCTGATCATGATGAACCAGATGCATAAGATAAAACTTCTGATGAAATTTCAATTTCAATCGGTTGTAGTTCCATCATCCAATATCATCAGATAGCCTATACCATGCCAATGCCTTCTCCTTGAAAGATAAAGGGAAGACCTTCTTCTTGACAACATCCTCGGGCAAACCTGCAAGCTTAAATACTCCACAAACTTCATCTACATAGATTAGATGCAAATCAGGATGTAGTGTTCCATCTCCTGCATAAGGATTAGCTAGCAGTTTCTCTATCATACCCGAAGGAATTTCATAATAAATATTTTCAGTAGATGCAGCAGGTTGAGGGGCGACTCTTTGTGCTTACGGTCGAGGTGAAGATACCCCGAACAAGCCCCTCAAAGGATTATTTTCCATAGTAACAAGTGATGGTAAATTTCAACACACTACATAAATTTTTCTTACCAAGTTCCACTCGCCAAAGGCGCTTCACTCCCCGGCAATGACGCCAGAAAAGAGTCTGGATGACCCACAAGTATAGGGGGTATATCCCAGTCCTTTCGATAAGTAAGAGTGTCGAACCCAACGAGGAGCAGAAGGAAATGATAAGCGGTTCTCGATAAGGTATTCTCTACAAGCACTGAAATTATCGGTAACAGATAGTTTTGTGATAAGATAATTTGGAACGGGTAGCAAGTAACAATTGTAACAAAGGTGCAGCAAGGTGTCCCAATCCTTTTTATAGCAAAGGGCAAGCCTGAACAAACTCTTATATAAAGGAAGGCACTCCCGAGGACACATGAGAATTCCTGTCAAGCTAGTTTTCATCATCTATATATGATTCACATTCGTTACTTTGATAATTTGATATGTGAGTGGACCAGTGCTTGGGTGATGCCCTTACTTGGACAACACTCCCATTTATGATTAATCCCTCTCGCAAGCATCCACAACTACAAAAGAAGAATTAAGATAAATCTAACCATAGCATGAAACATGTGGATCCAAATCAGCCCCTTACGAAGCAACGCATAAACTTGGGTTTAAGCTTCTGTCACTCTAGCAAACCATCATCTACTTATTACTTCCCAATGCCTTCCTCTAGGCCCAAATAATGGTGAAGTGTCATGTGGTCAATGTTCACATAACACCACTAGTGGAGGGACAACATACATCTCATCAAAATATCAAACGAATACCAAATCCACTTGATTACTTATAACAAGACTTATCCCATGTCCTCGGGAACAGACATAACTACTCACAAAGCATATTCATGTTCATAACCAGAGGAGTATTAATGATGATAAAGGATCTGAACATATGATCTTCCACCAAGTAAACTAAATAGCATCAAGTGCAAGGAGTAATCAACACTACTAGCAACCCACAGGTACCAAGCTGAGGTTTTGAGACAAAGATCGGATACAAGAGATGAACTAGGGTCTGGAGAGGAGATGGTGCTGATGAAGATATTGATGGATATTGACTCCCTCTAGATGAGAGGATTGTTGGTGATGACGATGGCTTCGATTTTCGCCTCCGAGAGGGAAGTTTCCCCGGCAGAACAGCCCTGCCGGAGCTCTAGATTGGTTTTGTCCAAGTTCCGCCTAGAGACGGTGGCACTTCATCCCGAAAGCTCTCTTCTGATTTTTTTTCCAGGTTGAAACCCTCAATATAGCAGAAGATGGGCATCAGAGGTCTGCCAGGTGGCCCACAAGCCTCAGGGGCCCGCCCAGGGGGGTAGGGCGCGCCCTCCAAGCTTGGGGCTGCCTGGTGGCCCCCCTGATGTATTTGTTTCGCCTAGTATTTTTTATATATTCAAAAATAATTCTCCGTAGATTTTCAGGACTTTTGGAGTTGTGCAGAATAGGTATCTCAGATTTGCTGCTTTTCCAGTCCAGAACTCCAGCTGCTGGCATTCTCCCTCTTCATGTAACCTTGTAAAATAGGAGAGAAAAGGCATAAGTATTGCACCAAAAGGTGTAATAACAGACCATAATGCAATAAATATCAATATAAAAGCATGATGCAAAATGGACGTATCAGGGGGCTCTAGGCGACGTCCACGGCGAGGAGGAAGGCAGGACGTGGTCATGCGCGTGCCGGCGCGTCTTGGCCACGTGCCGTGTCCACTGGCGCGCTGGAGAAGACGAATCGCAGCACCTCGTTGTTGGGATGGGCCTCAGCTACAATGCGGGCCACCAGGCACTCCCTCTCTATTTTCCAATTTGTCTCTTTTATTTATTTCTAACATTTGTTTCATTTTTATTTGGGTCACAATTACCTAGCACAAAAATACCAACACATTTTTTGGAGTGTAGTGTGAATATTTCAAACCTCTTCAAAATGTTCCAGCATTTTTGGATGAATAAAATAATTGTAATGCTTTATTTGAAAATTTCAGTAGCATTAGGAATCATTTTTAAAATTTTAACACTATTGTGAACATTCATATGTCACTTGACATGTTGTTGCCTAATTTTTTTTCAACAATAGTGAACATTGTTAATGGCCCTATGATGGGCATTTTGGATTCATTGAGAAACACAATTATTTGAATTGGTTGATTCTAGTGAGGAGTTTTGTGATTTCTTTTATTCCCAGTTTGTGTTGATGAAATTGAAAAATGATGCCATGATGGTTATGACATGACAAGCAATGACTAATCTAGGGCTGTGACATCACATCCATAAAATCATACCACAATTAACCCATAGGACGAAAGAGATCTACTCAAACATCATGTGATAGCCAAATATCATTGGGAAATAATATATGGAGTTGAGCACCTTGTTTAATTAGAGATTACAGCGGGGAAGATAGGTGTTACACCGCTGCAAGAGGGGGAGAGAGTTGGTGTTGACGCCGAGAAGATTGTTGATGTAGATCGTCGCTATGATCCTTGCCCCGGCGGTGTTCCCGTGCCACCGGGAGAGAGGGGAGAGAGCCCCCTCGTCCTTCTTCTACCTTGGCTTCCCCTATATGGGGGGACCGTTCCCCCTCTGGTCCATGGACTCCATGGTGGTGGAGGGGCGGGAGTTCCTCTGAGACTGAATCTCCCTGTCTGTTGTCTTCTGTTTAGCGCTTGTGTTTTCTGGCCGATAACCGTTTCTTACATTCCCGGAGATCCGTAGCTCCGATCGGGCTGAAATTTTGAGGGTCTTTTTATCCAAATTCGCTTTCTTGTGCTCGAAGGAGAGATCGAACCGACCTACGAGGTGGCCATCCTCCACCAGGGTGCGTTTGGGCCCTGACCCGCGCCCTGGTACTTCGTGCCCACTATGGGCCTCCGTTTGCATTGATTTCACTTATAAAATTCACACATATTCCAAAAAAATCTCTATAAATTTTGATCGCATTTGTACATTCACTAAAGGAATCAGGCACTTTTATGTCTGCCATGGCAGACGGCAAAGGGTACCACGGCAGACGGCAAAATTTTGGGCTGAATAAACTCCGGCAAAGGGGTTCATCGCCGCCTGCCTCGGCCCAGCGGATGGCAAAGATTCTTTGCCATGAGCTTGTAGAAAGCAAAGAGGCTCGATGGAGTACTACTAATGGCACCACCATTAGGTGGCTAATGGCCCCCATCCCTTTGTCGTCTTCCGCCCACCCCCCTTTGCCGTCTGCGTGCCCCCCCCCCCCCCCGCGCCCCTCTTTGTCATCTGCCGTGCCCCCCTTTGTCATTTGCCCCCGACGGCACAACCCCCACTTTGTCATCTGCCATGCCCCCCTTTGTCGTGTGCCTCGGCCAACAAGTCATGCATCGAGTATATGTACCACACATGCACTTTGAAGTTATGTTTTGTAGCGGCGTCATATGTCTTGATCCCATTGTCCCAAGCTTCTTGCAATTCATCCATAAGAGGCTTCATATGCACATTCATATTGTTCCCTGAATAGTTGGGCCCTGGAATTACCAATGTCAAGAAAATTTTCTTTCTTTTCATAATCTCTCTGGTGGGGATATTGAGTGGAATGACAAATATAGGCCAACAATTGTTTTAGGTTTCCGTCATACCAAACACATTGAATCCTTCCGTGCTGATGGCGACTCGAGGATGCCTTGGATCTGCCGCTTTATCCTTACGTAATGCATCAAAGTGCTTCGGCGCAAAAGTGTCTGAAGTGTGTCCCAACATCGGATTCCCATCTACATCTAGTTTGGTTCTTTTGCCCAATTTATGCCACATCATCTGTCTGGTCGTCTATTCGGTCATTAAAAGATGTTGGTGTGACTCTTCTCACCCATATCATTGTCTACCACAACATACCTGGAAGACTTGCAAATGGGACAATAGTTCAAGACCGCATACTCAAGCATAAATAAGCCACATCCATTCTCACAGGCATCTATCTTCTCATAGGGCATCTTAAGCACACGTAGGATTTTGTCCAACTGGTACATGTTTGCAGGTAACACATGGCCTTTGGGTAGAAAGTGCCCAAATATCGTCATCATCCCGTCGTAGCATTCTCTGCCTAGGTTGAACTGAGCCTTCAGAGCCATTACTTGCACGATGGCATCCAACTAACAAAGCTTAGTGTGCTCGTGGAGAGGAAGTTTTGAAGACTCCAACATTTCGTAGAAGGCCTTTGCGGATTCCTCCATCTCATCGTCCAAATCCCGAGCATCATCAAAGTCTTGCACCATGTCTTCGATCCTGGTACCATGCTCGTTGGTGCGACGATGAACCACCTCAGCTCTCGCATGTTGGGAAGACTCACCATGAAATCTCTAGACCGTATAATCAGGCGTAAAACCCGACTTCTGCAAGTGTTTACCCATTTCATCCCGTGTCCACTTTTTCTGGTTGTCACATCGGATACAGGGGCACCAGGTTATTTCCTGGCCATTTGCAAATGCGGCGCTCAGAAACCCCTTGGTTTTTGTTGACCATTCAATGGTCATTTCTTTCTTACTAGGGTGACCGATGTACATACAAGCACGATCACTCATCTTGCCTACCTACTAAACACACAAGATATATATATAATTCATCATCTATATTCATCCGTTGATCAAGTTTGTTAGTTTTATTACGTCCATGCAACGTACATGCTAAAAGGTAAAGATAGGTCCTAGTCCCACCCGAGTATGTGTAGATTGGTTTCGTTTTCCCATGCTCTGCTCCGGATTGGATGCAGAATTATGGCAACACCTCCCCACTGTTCTCCTGATACATGTCTCGGTAATAAGCAGAGAGGATGTGTACCCGGAGAACAACAGGGAGGCACTGACAAAATTCCACATCGGATCCAGAGCAGAGCATAAGGGAAAACGAACCCAATCTACACATACTCGGGCTATCCATGGATAACGTTGGACGATTCGAAAGGATGACAGTTATAATATGCAAAGACATGCATATTTATAGATGTCGCCCTTTCGAATGGCAGACGCATACTAGTCACACATACTGATGATTGAAGACTCCTATAGCTAGCAAGTTTCATCGGCACGAAGACCGAAACCGAGAAAATTAAGGGGGGGAGATGTCATTTGTGCTCACGCACAAACACGTCAGGGAGCTCGTCAAACGCATGGGGAGGTCGTCGAACAGCAGACCCTCACAACGATGAAACAACTGCACATTGAAATCCACCCGATCAACACAAATATGGTGTTTTTCATCACAACTAGAATCAGAACATATATATGACCTAACTCATAATTTACATCGGGGGTCGGGGGTCAGTGGCATCGGGGGTCGGGGGTCACTGGCGTTGAGGGTCGGGGGTCAGTGGCATCAGGGGTCCGGGGTCAGTAGCGTAGGGGGTCGAGGGTCTATGGCTTCTTCTTCCTCTTCTTCTTTTTTCTCCTTTTTCTTCTTCTTCTTCCTCTTCTTCTTATTCTTCTTCTTCTTCTTCTTCTCCTCCTCCTACTCCTCCTCCTACACCTGCTCCTCTCTTCTTCTTCTTCTTCTTCTTCTTCTTCTTTTCTTATTCTTCTTCTTCTTTTCTTCTTCTTCTTTTTCCTTTTTCTTTTTTCCCTTCTTATTTTTCTTCTTTTTCTTCTAACCTAACTAACTAACCTAAGCTAACCTAACTGACTAACCTAAATTAACCTAACTAACTAACCTAAACTAACCTAACATGTACTAACTAACTAACTAACTAATTAACATAAATAAAAAAAGAAAAAATTACTTTCGAATTTGTTGGTGGAGGAGGGGGCTGGTGGAGTGAACTGGGAGGGAGGAGGTGGGCACCGTGGGAAGGGAGCGCTCGCCTCAGGGGGCGGGATGGCGGGCCGGTCAGTGGGCGGCAGGACGGCGGGGCGGCCAGTGGGTGGGAGCGGCGTCCAGTTGGTGGTGGCCGCAGGGAGGGGCTCGCCGCGGGGCAGCGGGATGGCGGGGCGGTCGGTGGGCATCAGGGAGCGGCGAGAGGGAGGGAGAGGGAGGGAGAGGGAGGGAGCCACGAGGAGGGGGAGCTCGCCGCGGGCGGCAGGGCGACCGTTTGGCGAGGGAGGCCAGTGGGAGTGAGCAGCCGGTGGATGGGGGCAGCTTCCGATGGGCGTCCGGTTGGGGAGGGAAGGGCCCGAGGGAGAGAGGGTGACGACACGGTGGTGGGGGCGGGATGGAGATGCGGGTGAGTGAGCGGGGTGGAGGTGGATCTGGCCGTTATTGGGGCGGGATCTTTGCCGTCTGCTAGCAGACGACAAAGGGGGGGGGTGGGCCCTTGTCATGACTGTTAGGGGGGAGTCCTCTTTGCCGTCTGCTAGCGGATGACAAAGAGGGGGGAGGCGGATGGCAAATATTACCCGATAGCAATGATGTACCCAGGGTGGGATGGGGCCCGCCCATGACCTTTGCCACCTGCCAGCCCAATCTTTGTCGTCAGCTAGCCGACGGCAAAGGGCGGGCTGATGGCAAAGACTTTCTTTGCCATCTGCCCTTCCTTTGCCGCTCATTTTCCGTAAGCTGATGGCAAAGGCTTTCTTTGCCGTCCGCCAGGAGACGACAAAGATATGGTAGACGACAAATGATATGATTCCAGTAGTGATCGTTTGATATGGAATTTTTGTGAAACAAAAAACACAAAAAAACAGGAACTAGCACTGGAGACTGTATCAATAGGTTAGTCCAATAAATCATATAAGTAGTTGCCAAAAGTATGTGAAAGTTGTATAATATTGGCATGGAATAATCAAAAATTATAGATACGGCGGAGATGATAAAAAATTATAGATATAGCGGAATAATCAAAAATATTGGCATGAAATAATCAAAAGTCTGCCTGCCCAAGCTTAATTCCTACTCGTCCTCGAGTCGGTAAATGATAAGAAAGATAATTTTTGATGTGGAATGCTACCCATCATAATCTTGATCATATATCTAATCATGACATGAATATTAAGACACAAGTGATTCAAAACATTAGTCTAGTTTTGACATAAAGACATTAATAATCGGGCATCCCAACAAACAATCATGTCTTTCAAAATATCACGGCTAAAGAACGCTATCCCTACAAAATCATATAGCCTTGTCATGCTCGGTCTGCTTAACACAAAGTATAAATCATGTACTACCCCGGTGTCAGCCAAGCAATTGGTTCATACTTTTTAACGGGCTTCATCATTTTCAACTCTCACGCAATACATGAGAGCAAGCCATGGATATAGCACTATGGGTGAAATGGAATGTGGTGGTAAGTTTCAAAGGGGTAAATGTGGAGAAGAAAGTCTCACATCAACTCAGCATATCAATGGGCTATAGAGATGCCCAACAATAGGTATCAATGCGAGGAGTAGGGATTACCATGCAACGGATGCACTAAGAGCTAGAAGTGTATGAAAGCTCAAATGAAAACTAACTGGTTGTGTGAGCTAGTCCTGGATTCAGGGGTCCTTGGGAGGTCGGCCTATTTCTATGGGCCAGACTATATGTGCCACTTACCAAACACAAGATTAATTGAAGACCTCATATCCAAGATGGAAGCTTCGGTAAGTATGGCTTCTGTTCCATGTGTGACGTAGTGAATAGGCATGTTTATCTCTTTGGCGCGTAACTGACCATGTGTAAACCCTAATACCCTCGGCGTCTATACAAGCCGGAGGGTTTTAGGTTCTAGGGACAGGACAACTCATTTAGGGTTAGCTATTCGATCTCGAGGTAGATCAACTCTGTAACCCCACAAATAAGCAAGACGTAGGGTATTACCTCCATAGGAGGGCCTGAACCTGGGAAAATCTATGTCCCCTTCGTATCCTATTACGATCGGTTTTTGTCTCACAGTTCGAGACCCCCTATCCGAGATCCGCCGGTTTTGACACCAACATTGGTGCTTTCATTGAGAGTTCCTCTGTGAGCATCCAAGGAATTGATGTCTCGCCTTGTCATCAATGAAGAGGTCCGCAACATGGACAATTTCGTCCCTGGACAGATCTTCCCCTTCGGCAGCATTGTGCTACACGCGGACCCGACCTACCATCTAGGCCGTGTCGAGAGCTTCACCCCTGATCAAGAAGTAAGATTTGGGACCCTAGGGTTCTCCATGGACTCTCGGGGCGACTTGTCACTAACCGGGCTTGTGACTTCACTTGCCCCGCCCGAAGACTCTGAGGCCTCAACCTCGAGTTCCTCCTTCGGTCATGCCAATGGGGTCAACCACGATGGTTTTCCCACTTCAGGTCTGGATCGGACAATGGTGTCAGATGGCCGGACACTCGTTCTTGCAGAACACCCTTCTCGCTCACACGCATCTGAGGTCAACTCCAAAGAACCCGAACAGTATGATCAGATCGAGCCTTCGGTATTTAACGAGGCCTTAGGCCGGATCTTGTCGATGACAATTTTCGATGATTCAGCCCCGATCTATACTCAGATCGGATATAGCACGGGTCAGGATGAATTTTTCGACCCACCCACCACCCACTTGGTAGGCACAGCTGAAGATTTAACTGACATGCTGGACTATGCCTCCGAGGAGATAGATTACATGGATGAAGAGGACTGTGCCCCCATCCCTATTAACACCGGTCGATGGGCCGCCACTTCTACATATGACGTCTACATGCTGGACACTCCTAATGACGACAAAATGCCTAATAATGATGGTGACAAGTCGGGCGACGCACCATCAAGGCGCCGTAAGCCGCATAAGCGGTCCAAAGGCAAAAAGGGAAGGAAAGCTATTAGTGGCACCAGGGACGGTGTTACCCCCAAGGACCGTGGTGACCATGATGTCCCCGAGCACCCTTTAGAGGGTCAGGAAAGGCCTAAGGACAGGAACAACCCCGACGACTTCAACGGTTCCGAGGACAAAAACTACCCCCCTGTCGAGGAGGAGGATATCTCGGAATCCGATGACTTAGACATCCCTGATAACCATGAAGATCAGGAACTGTTCAGACAACATCTCATAGAGACGGCTCGTAGTCTGAAAACTAAGGAAACACAACTTAAAGCCGAACAGGATAACCTCAATGATCGATGGACAAGAGTCCTCTCAGCTAGGGAAGGACATGGTACCAGTCTATCAAACCGGACCAAGAGCTACCCAAGTAGAAGGTCCGTGCCGCAATTTCACGATGAGCTCACTGATACTCCATCTCTAAAACATACTCCATAAGAAAAGCCAGACCACCCTCCCCGTGGGCGTGATTGGACAGCTAACGATGCCTGTTATAGGTCGGCAATACCTCGAAGACGAGGAAAGGAGGCACTACAGCCCTATGAAAGGTTTGAACTACGAGATGACTTTGATCACAGAGCTGGTCGTACAAGATCCATTTATGGATCCAAGGGATACTCACCTGATAGACTGGATGGGTACATACCATGGCTCGACCGAAGACATAACAGAGACCGGGAACATAACCGAGCTAGAACAGACACCGATTACAGGCGCGACATAGCTCGGGTTTGAGGCGCCCCTCACCTACTATGTTTCACACATTAGGTGATGCGGCATCAATTACTGGAGGGGTTTAAACCCATGAACATCGAATAGTACAATGGGACAACTGACCCAACTGTATGGATCGAGCACTTCCTCCTCCACATCCACATGGCCCATGGAGATGATCACCGCGCCATCAAATACCTCCCCCTTAAACATAAGGGGCCAGCTTGGCACTGGCTAAACAGCCTCCCCAAAAATTCCATCGGATGCTGGCAAGACCTGGAGGATGCATTCTGCTCTAACATCCAAGGAACCTATGTTCGGCCGCCAGATTCCTTCGATCTAAGTAATGTCATTCAGAAGCGTGGAGAGTCTGCTCGGCAATTGTGGTATCGGTTCTTGACCAAAAAGAACCATATTGTCAACTGCCCAGACGCTAAGGCAATAGGCTCCTTCCAGCACAAAATTCGGGATGAATGGCTGGCCCGCCAGCTCGGCCAGGATAAACCTCAGACTATGTCCACCCTTACTTCCTTGATGACCCGGTTTTGCGCGGGCAAAGATAATTGGCTAGCACGACGCAGCCACAACTCCTATAACCCCCCGAGCCTCGAAAGTCCGGGATGGTAATGGGAAGCCCAAGCGCAAGAAGATCAAATGTCAGCAAACTAATAGTGATGCTGATGATACAACCATTAACATCGGCTTCCGCAACTCCCGTCCTTGCAGCAGAAGAAGCCTCCTAAAGGCAATCACGATGGACCTACTTTGTTGGAAAAAATCATGGAAAGGCCTTTCCAAATCCACGGGACTCAAGAGAAGCCTACCAACAACACACACCGCAATTGCTGGGTGTTTAAACAGGTCGGCAAGCTCCCACCCGAAGATCAAAGCAAGAGCCCTCAGGCGAGGATGAGGATGAGCCTCGGGGTCCGGTTGGTGGCAATCAAAATAAGTTTCCTCTAGAAGTCAAGATAGTAAACATGATATATGCCACCCATATACCCAAGAAGGAGAGGAAGCGCGCCATTCGACAGGTCTATGCTGTAGAGCCCATTGCCCCGAAGTATAACCCATGGTCGGCATATCCCATCACCTTTGATTGGCGCGATCACCCGACCAGTATCCGTCATGGGGGTTCGGCTGCACTCGTGCTCGACCCCATTATCGACGGGTATCACCTCACAAAAGTCCTAATGGACTGAGGAAGTAGCCTTAAGCTGATTTACTCAGAAATGGTGAAAAAGATGGGCATAGATCCGTCACAGATTAAACCTAGTAACAGTACCTTTATAGGGGTTATTCCAGGTGTCGAAGCCCGATACACGGACTCCGTAACCTTGGAAGTTGTATTCGGCTCGCCCGATAACTTTTGCAAGCGAAGACTTGATCTTTGACATTGTGCCCTTCCACAACGGCTATCAGGCCCTGCTTGGTTGGACGTCATTCGCTTGTTTCAACACCGTTCCACATTATGCATACCTCAAGCTCAAGATGCCTTGCCCCAAAGGGGTCATCATTGTTAATGGCAATATGGAGCAATCCTTATGAACTGAGCAACATGCGCTGGCCCTGGCAGTCGAATTTAGTTACAAAGACAATCGGCAAGTTCTGGCATGTGCTGTAAAGGCACGGAAGGTCAGGCAGCGAGCTCGGCTGCAGGAGAACTCTTAGAGCCTTCCTCTCCCCTCAAATAGTGAATCTCCCCCCATCGCACGACCCTAGGACCAGCGAAGTATGTGCCAAGAAGGCACAATTTTGCACTTAAAATTCCATGGGAAGCGGTGGGGAAACAAAGGTGGTTGCCCGGCTAGACCAGACTACTACCATTCAATATGTCTTCGGACACAATGCAGGGACCATTGAAGGGCCCACCAAGGGCGTAAAGCTTATCCACAATTTGGCAACTTTTCAAGACCTTGTTTGCAAGATCTATTTGCCGAACAATCAAACATCAGGAGTAAACCAGCAACAGGGCACATCGAGGAGGTAAGGCCACCAATCGAAGACCCCTGGTACAATCACTCCTGTACTCTCTTTCTCCACACACCTGTAAGCAGTTGCTTCGACACTCCGAGTAATAAGAGACTTAAGAAAAAATATAGCATCATTTTACATGTTTGTCTGGTTGTCCTTTTTTGGCACATATTTTCCTTTTCTCCCTCTTCTTACGACATAGTTCGACATGTTACAATGCAACCATCAAATACACTCGAGGCTCGAGCTTACAAACAAATTGCCTTACATCAAGTTTATTACATGTTCGGCGTCTTGGAGTTCACTTTATATGCATTAGTTACGAACAATGTCTTGGGTCAATAGTTGGGTTGGCTAGCTCCTGTGCTTGCCCCTTTACGTTCTGCTCGTTCGGGTAAAAGGGGAAATGGAGAACCCTTGCAATTGTGTTTCTGGATAGTCTGGTCAAGCACCTCAGGGGAGAAAGCCGAAATTGACCGTCAGAGTATGTGAGAGACCGTGTGTGAATCCGAGCTTGAATTGTTATACTTACATCCTCGTCAGAGGATATTCCGTGTTGTGCAAGGGGTTTTCTCTCCATGCAAACCATGTGATGCTGGCCTTAGCCGCGGTTCATCTGAACATCAAAACACTCCGGGGGCTAGTCTTTAGCCCCCCGCAATCCTTTTTGCGCCCCTACAGCTAAGTGAAAGAAATAAAAGCACTATAGTATGATTGCCTAGTCCGCCGCACTCTACCGCCTTCGGGTTCCGATCACTCGGCTAAGGAACAAAGTGCAATGGCAGAGACACCTCATGTAGTATCTACACGGGAGTTGACGCGGACGACTCGCATCTTTCAGTTTCAAAAGGCCACACGGGAGTTATAAAGGAAGGCAAACACATACATAAGCATAATGACTTATAACATTAAAACCTTGAAACTTCTTTGGATGCATTACAATTCATTGAAACACATTATCGCTCGAACACTGAGAAGCTATCGCCCGAGCACCTTCCATTACTCCAGCAAAGTATAGCTCAGGGCATCTATGTTCCTACCCGGGAGGCGGTGGGGTAGTATCTACCTTCATCGGATCCAGCCCCGGCCAGTGCACCTTGGCCTTGGCAAGGGCCATCCGGACTCCCTCGATGTAGGAGGATTGCTCCACGGTGTCGAAGCGGGACGAAGCGGAAATCAACTTCTGCAGCAGGAAGAAGTAGCTTCTTGGCAGTGGCTTGCCGGGCCATAGGCGGATGCGGAGGTACTTCATGGTCGGCTCCGCCATCTGGTGCAGCTCCATCAGCTGCTCCACGAGAAGGAGAGAACGCTCGAGGGCTCCGAACTATGCCTAGAACAGACAAGCTCATCTCCTTCTTCCCTTGAGGCAAACAGTTGATTGGCGTCTCAGGAACGCCACACCTGGGTAAGCAATTTGAATTTGCTATCCCTGAAGACACACTTTAGCAAGTATGGCTTACCATCCATTATGTCCTTCGCATGGCAGACCATGTCCTCATAGAACCGCCTGTCCACCTGCTCCTTGTGAAGATCGATCTTCAGGGCGGATAGTTTAGCCGCGCTCTTCTTTCCCTTCTACTCAAGGGCCTCACACTTCTGGCTGGCATCCTTGAGCTCCTGTTGGACCACCGCCACGCCTGCCTCAAGATTGTCTCTGGTGGCTCGCAAGGCAGAGAGGGCAGTAGCCGCTTCTTTGGCCACTGCCCTCTCAACGTTCGTTTGGTATTTTGCTTGTTGGAGCCCAACCTTGAGCCTCTCCACCTATTTCGCCAAAGCTGTGTAAACATTAAACACTATGAAAAACTACATTGGTAGTGTTCGGGCAAAAGGTTTCCGATTTGGTTTTAACCTACCTTGTGCCTCGTCGAATCTTCTATTGAGGGCATCAACTTCATCCTCGAAGCATTTAAGCTTCCAATTTAGTTTGTCCAGCTCGACGCCATTTAGCGTCGCCGCCGATGATGAAGCCTGCATTAGACATGCACTTGACTTGTTACATGGGTTCTATACTGCCGAACTATAGTCAATCCGATCATATGTAACACCTTGTCAGGGGCTAATCTAACATTCTGGACACATAACTTGTGTCTTGTCCAGAATAGGATACATGATTGGCCCATAGGTAAGTTTTTTTCAAACTCACCTAGGGCTCGGGGGCTGCCATGTATATAATAATAAAAATAAATAATAGCTTTGCAGATAAGAATGTTGCGTGACTTTCTTGAAAGCCCACCAAGAGACCTTTGAAGGCCTCCTTCAGTCCGTTGTCGACGAACTGAATGCTCTAAAATACCGCACCCATAAGGGTGCAGTCATCCTCGGCGATGGAGGCGTTTGATAAATCCTCCTCCATGATCGGCCACCCATTGGCCTGTGGTGCCGGTGGTGATCGGATAACCCAATCACCAACCGGGGTTTGAACCAATACCTCCGGAGGCATAGTACGCTTGGGAGATGCCCTTAGAGGGGACTGAGCGATTGCTCGTCCAGCCTCCTCAGTATCAGAGGGGAACTTCCCCCCGGTCTTCGGTGACTGAGCTGTTACCCTCGACCATAATGACATCTTCCCCGCCGCCAGTGCCCGGCACCGGAGCTTGCTGGGATGACACCTCTGTGGTGTCCTTCGCGGCGCCTGGAGTGGCGGGATGCGACGCATTACTACTCTTCATTAGTTTGGCAGGTAGGGTCTCCCCCTCTGATATTTGATCGGTGGGAAGGACGCATGGGGGGCTGCAAAATTGATAAAGCACTTGTGTGTTAGTAAACTTTAAACATGTTAAAAGATGAATACGGGGTCTTCCGATCCTAACCTTCGGGCGGGGGCTTGACCCTGAGGTTCGTTTGTGGAACCACCACGAGGTCATTGGACTCAGCATCTGAATCCGAGCTGTCGTAGGACAGGACCACCTACGCCCGACACGCTCTCTTCTAGGCAGGAGGGGGTACCTCCTTTCGAGCGTCTGATCATGCCACCCTCTTTCTTGCAAGGGGGGAATCGCCTACCCCCTCGACTTCTTCCTCATGCTCTTCCTCTTCCTCTTCCTCCTGATGCTCCTCTTGATTCGAGGAGGCATTTGTTTCCCCAAATATAGTCTCGGATTGGTCCCTAATGCGAACGCCATCCTGGCCTAGTTTCTTCTTCTTCTCCTTCCTCACGGGGGCCTTGTACGGCTTCATCGCGAGCATCTCCGCTAACAGCCTGGACCTAGCGTCTTCAGGCTAAGGGGCCGGACTGTTGATATTCACTGCATTGTTCAGGCATGACTGCAAAGGGTGATCGAAAAGGGTGTTATAAATCCTCTCTATGGAAAATAAAGTTGACCAAGCAAAGTTATACCATACCTCGGAAGCGGGCTTGGCAGCGTACAAACCCTTGTCTTCTTCTTCGAATGTCCAACTCTTTTGTGACTTGAAGAGCGCCTTCCATAGCTTCTCCCGCATAGTGCGGAAGAGGTTTAGAATCATGTGTGCGTTATCGAGCTGACGAGACCACAAGGGAGTATCCCGACGCTGGCAGGGGAGGATGCGTCTTCGGAGCATGACCTGGACCACATCGGTCAGCATGACGCCCTGCTCGACTTTGGAGCTACACGCTTATGCAGGTCGCTCAACTCCTAGCTCAGTCCCCAGCTAAGGCGCTTTTCGAGTCACGAAGCTAATATGGTGGGGGGACCGGATCTGAATTCGGCAGGGGGAGTCTGACCTTCTTCTCGTGGTTCTTTGTTGTAGAACCACTCCTTCTGCCACACCTTGATGGTGTCGATGAAGGTGCCCGATGGCCACACGATGCATGTGAGCTTGCCGATGAAAGCTCCACCACAGTCTACATGCACTACTAGGAAAAAGCCTAGTAGTAGCGTGAGTTAAGCATCTAGTAGTAGTGCGGGTGCCTGCGCTACTACTACGGCGCTACAAATAACTTGTAGTAGTAGCGCGGGTGGACCCGCGCTACTACTGCGTCTGTTAGTAGTAGCGTGGGTGCCTGCGCTACTACTACGGCGCTACAAATATTGATCCTGTGTGTGTTGTGAATGGCAACAATGGTTCGCTCCAGCATCGACAAGGGTCACTGGAGGTGTGGAAGGGCAGTGGTTGACCAGATCCAGCGACGGCTGCTCCAAAGGGCTCGGATGCATGGCCAAGCAAGGCGGTGGCGTGGGACTCCTCTTCGCAGCCAAGGCTGCGAGCTCCTAGTCATCCATGGCAACGACCTGCATGGGCAAGGACATGGAAGGTGAGTCAAACCAGAGGGAGATTGAGAGAGAAAAAGAAAAACAAGGGAGAAAGGAAGGAAACGGTGGTAGCAGCGGGGTTGGTCGCCGGTGGTGAGGTGCTCCGTCGTGGTGGCACAGAGGCAAGGGGGGAGACCGACGAACTCCTGGATGCCAGCGACGCAAGGAGGTGAATTCATGGGCGCCATGGAGGAGGAGCTATGCTTGGGGAGGAGCACCATGGGATAGCGTAAGGAGAGATGGGGAGAGTGAGGGAGAAAGAAGGTATTCGGCCGAGGATATGGGTAGTACTTCACCTACCTTGTACTTAGCAGTAGCGAGGGGTATACCCGCGCTACTACTATCAACTTAGTAGTAGCGCAGGTTTATACCCCTCACTACTACTATGGCATGTCCCGAGGAGGCATGGTAGAGACCACTTAGTAGTAGCGAGGGTTATAAACCCGTGCTACTACTATCAACTTAGTAGTAGCGGGGGGCATAAACCCAGACTACTAGTAAGTAGCAGTAGCTAGGGGTATAAACACGCGCTACTAGTAAGCGTCTACCTATAAGCTCTTCCCTAGTAGTGGTGATTCTCTCCAACGTACTTTGTCTTGACGTTGAACACTTTGAGCCATAACCCAAAGTGTGGATCGACCCTCAGGAAAGTCTCATAGACGAGGATGAACGCCGAGATGTGCATGAAAGAGTTCGGCGGGAGGTCGTGGAAGCCGAGGCCGTAGAAAAACATCAACCCCCTAACGAAGGGGTGGAGTGGGAAGCTCAACCCCCTGATGAAGTGGGGGAGGAAGACCACCCTATCGCCCGACCGGGGAGAGGGGATCACTTGTCCCTCCTCCGGTGCACGGTGAGGGATGTCAGCAGAGAGGTAGCTGACCTTCTTGAGGTCGAGGATGTCCTTGTTGGTGGTTGTGGAGGCCTCCCATTGGCCGTTGGAGCCGGAGCCCGCCATTGGTGAGCTTGGAGGTGGGGGGCGGAAGACCTAGATCTATGCTTCGGAGGCGCAGAGGAATGAAAGTTGGAGCAGGCCAAAGGGGAGCGTGAATAGGCTTTGGGGTTTTCTTCCCCTTTTACGAGGCTTATCGATTCGGTCTCCCCTCACTGCACCATGAATCCCTGCGCTTCCTAAGACGTGCGAGCCGTTGCACACGGGTGAGTAAACATATCCCGTGTAGAATGGGGCACAATCATCACATTGATAGATCGTGTTGATTAAAACGGCCTCTAACCGTGAATTGAGCTTTTGTAACTGGCCTAAGTTGTTATGGTGGGCCGTGACCTTTCGTCAGAGAGGCTGTCAAGATACATTATTTTACCCCTTGATGTTTGGCCTTCAAGGCCGGCCTATTTACAGTGTTTGGACGCACCACTATGCAGAAAACTACTTGTCATCAGAGGCCGGACTGAGTTCGGCGGGAAGAACTCACCTCGCAAGCCGAAGACTCTGATCGTGTGAAGCAATTGAAGCTGAGACCCTTGGCGTTGGAGGCAAGTTCGGGGGCTACTGAGGGATTCCTCGATTCAGGGGTCCTCGGGAGGGCGACCTATTTCTATCGGCCAGACTATATGGGCCACTTACCGAACACATGACTAATTGAAGACCTCATCACCAAGATGGAAGCTTCGGGGTGTATGGCTTGTGCTCAACTTTTGATCTAGTGAATAGACCTGTTTATCTCTTTGGTGTGTAACCAACCATGTGTAAACCCTAATACCCTTGACGTCTATATAAGCCGAAGGGTTTTAGGTTGTAGGGACAGGACAACTCATCTAGGGTTAGCTATTCGATCTCGAGGTAGATCAACTCTATAAGCCCCCATACAATCAATACAACCAAGCAGGACGTAGGGTATTACCTCCATAGGAGGGCCAGAACCTGGGTAAATCTATGTCCCCTTCGTCTCATGTTACCATCAGCTCTAGTCTCACAGTTCAGGACCCCCTACCCGAGATCCCCCGGTTTTGACACCGACAGTGTGGAACCTAACTCTATATGAAAAATGCCCACTAGTATATGAAAGTCAAAACATAGGAGACTCTCAACATGAAAAACATGGTGCTACTTTGAAGCACAAGTGTGGAATTGGCATTCCCCTTCTCTCTTTGTCGCTCAGAATTTTTTTCTTTTCTTTTATTTCCTTCGTTTTTTCTTTTCTTTTACTTTTCTTTTTCTTGTTTTCCTTTGTCGTTCGGAGTCTCATCCCAACTTGTGGGGGAATCATAGTTTCCATCATCCTTTCCTCACTGGGACATGCTCTAATGATGATCATCACACTTCTATTTACTTATAACTCAATATTACAACTCGATGCCTAGAACAAAGCATGACTCTATATGAATGCTACGTAGTGATCTAGCATAGCAAAGATATCAAAAAATGGACAAGCCATGGAAACATCATGCTACCTATCTTATGATCATGTAAAGCAACATGACAATGAATGCTCAAGTCCTCAACATGAAAACCATGGAAGTTGCATTGCAATATATCTCAGAATTGCTATGGAAATGCCATAATAGGTAGGTATGGTGGCTGCTTTGAGGAAGATATAATAAGGCTTATGCGTGATAGAGCATATCATATCACGGGGTTTGGTTGCACCCGCGAAGTTTGCGCTGACTCTCGCGGTGATAATCCAATGCACGGTATCGTAGATGCTAGCAAATTCCAGAAAGGTAAGAGTGCGTATAATCCATGGACTCACATTAGTCATAAAGAACTCACATATTTACTGCAAAATTTTATTAGCCCTTGAACAAAGTATTCTAAGCATGCCCCTAGGGGGGATATTGGTAGCACTTAACCATCACGTGCCCCCGACCTTCACACAAAGATAGACAATCAAGGATAAGTTGTGCTCTAACTTCCTAGCATAACGAGAGACTATACGTGCATGCTTCGGGAATCACAAACCTTAACACCAATATCTTACTAAACACGATCATCCACTAGTACCTCCCACATATTATCATCTCTATATCTCCAAACTATTGCAAGGAATCAAACGTATCATATTCAATGATCCATAAGTTTTATGTAGGATTTTATGACTAACCATGAAAATGACAAATTCCTCTTGAATATCTCAATAGATATAAGTGAAGCAAGATAATTTAATTCTTTCTACAAAATACCATGCTCTAATAAATATAAGTGAGTCAAAAGAGCATTCCTCAAATAACAGTTTTGTATGTGAAGAGAAACATGCAATCCAAACTTTAAATCATAAAAGTGAAGCACATGAAACATTCTATAAAGCCATACTCAAAATATATAAGTGAAGTGCAATCATCATTCTATAAATTATGCATGGACTATCTCATACCAGCATGGTGCATAAACTAAATGCAAAAGGCACTCCAATATTTGCACATATCACATAAATTAAACGAATCTGAAAACATACCGCTACTTGTTGAAGAAACATGGGATGCCTTTAGGGGCATCCCAAACCATATCGAGGCCTCCTCGATCTTCAAACACTTCATTGACACAAAACTTAACAAAAGACTGGTGAAATCCGTTAGTAAAATAAAGCAAAATACTACATAAATTACTATTCAAACCAATTCATATTTTATATTTGCGTTATCCCTTCTGTAGTATAACTTTTCTATGGCTTACACCACCTATTAAATCGATAGTTTCATCAAAACAAGCAAAACAATGCATGAAAAACAGAATCTGTCTTAAACAGAACAGTTTGTAGTAATCTGAACTTTCACCATGCCTCTGTAACTCCTAAAATTCTGAAAATGTAGGAACAATTAAAAATGTTGTTTATAAATATTGTGTATAAATTTAAGAAACTTTTTCCATTCCAGTAAAAAATGAAAATTCATCCACTACAGCCAAAGTTTCTGTTTTTACACCGCACATACCAACAAGCAATCTAATCATCATAAAGGAAAATCTTGGCAAATTATTTTTATAATAAAATGGGTTTGTACAAGGGGATAATTATTTTTTTGTAAAAAATTTCGTGATTCAAGATTCACAAAGTTTCCATGGGCATGAACAAAAGTTCGAGGCTATCCCCAACTTCAACGATGCTCATCATCTCTTCTTACTTTCACCTTTCCTTTTGTGAAGTTTTAGGTTCCCCTCTAATTTTTTAAACTTAAAAAATCACACAACAGAAATAAATTACTCTCTAAAACTTCTGGGTTGTCTATCTGGCAACGCTTTCTTTAAAGTCATTAAGCTAGGCATAAAGTGCTCAAGTAATGGATCCACCCGGATCCCAAGGTATATCAAAGCCAATTTTAATTAACAATGATTTGTAATTTAGTAGTGAGCACAAAGTGATATATATCATGTGAAAACAAAGTCTAACTCTATTCCTATGCATCTGCATGTCATACAACAACAATTCATGCACATTAAGTAAAGGCCAATGCATAGTATAAACGGTTTCTTGCAATTTTATAGTATAGGAAACACAGAGAGGTGAACATGCAGTTCCTCTCTCATAATGATTTCAAGTAGAAGCAAAAATCACATGCATATCATATTCATCAAAATCATCATTTTTATAGCAAAACGGAACCCATCAATATAATCCTTAATAAGAACCAACTTCTCCGCTATAGTGTAGTTGGGAGAATTCAAAAAGACAATAGGACTATCATGTGTGGGTGCAATAGCAACAAATTCATTCTTAACATAAGGAATTATAGCAAGTTAACCTTCATAATCCTAATTCATATAGGCATCTTGGCCACAAGCATAGCAAACATCAAGTTCATCAAAAAGGGATATTTCAAATGAATCCAAGGTTTCATAGCAATCATCATCGCATTCATCCTTCGGTATGTGCAAAGGGTATTAAACAATGTATGAGTTGAAGAGTTACTCTCATTAGAACATGGCACGGGTGATCAATCCGCTCTTCCTCCTTATGTTTGCTCTCCTGTTCATATTTTTCATCTAATGAGTTCACAATTTCAGCAACTTCTTCTTCCATAGGTCCCTGCAAAATATTAGTATCTTACAAGGCAGTGGACATTCTCTCAATAAATTCAACAATATCATAATTGTATTCATAATTATCATAACAACATTTAAGTAGGTCATAAATTTCAGATTCGTAAGAAACATCATCATACTTTTCAAGCAAAAGAGAAATTTCATAAGCACCCTTAAAAGCAACAAATTCGTTTATTCATTCCACACCATAGTAATCATATATACCATTAGCGTAAGAATCTAATGTTTCATTATCATTAAATTTGCATGAAAAGGGAAGGTGTGGAGCGTTCATCCTAGAGCAACAAGTAATATCATATCTCAACCATTGCTCCCGAGCACACCAATGCAACATATGAATTTGATCACATAACAATTTCCCTTTTTGAGTCAAGTGATAATGCCTAAAGTATTCACTTTGATCCAACATTACTCGCATTATCAAATTGAATGGGGTTTTGTTAGGGTTATCAAAGTAGTATTTAATACTTCGCACATAACTAGCATCGAGGGTTTTAGGAGGTTCCCCATCTTCATGAGTAACAAGTACCACTTTTTTTTGGGTGTTTCGTGTTCCATATCCATAACTAAAGATATAAAATAGCTAAAAATAGAAAATAAAAATTACTTAGTGATAAAGCAAACAAGCACACACGAGAATATTCACCGCACGCTATTTCTCCACAACAACGGCGTCAGAAAAAGGTGTTGATAACCCACAAGTGTAGGGATCGTTTGTTGCCTTTTTCAATAAGTAAGAGTGTCGAACCCAACAAGGAGATAAAGGTAGAACAAATATTCCCTCAAGTTCTATCGACCACCGATACAACTCTATGCACGCTAATGCTTTCTTTACCTAGAACAAGTATGAAACTACTTTGTGGGAATGAAACTAGAAGTACTTTGCAAGATAATAAAGAACGTGGAAATAAAAGTTAGGTGCTGTTTAATAAAATAATAATAATATTAAATAGTTTTATAGAAAGATATTTTTGTAACACAAGAGAAATATTGTCCCTAGGTAATTGAATATGATACAGATACTTGTTATAATCATTGAGGGAGAAGCATGAGATAACATACACTCTCTACTTGGATCATATGCACTTATGATTGGAACTCTAGAAAGCATTCGCAACTACTAAAGATCATTAAGGTAAAACCTAACCATAACATTCGGTATCAAGTCCTCTTTACTCCCATACGCAACAACCCCTTACTCTGGTCTGTGTATTATGTCACTCAAGCGACCCACCATAAGAGAATCATGAACATATTGCAATGCCCTGCAGTGAGGATCCCTCTGCTTGCATGACACGGAGGGCACCGTAGGACAACACCATATCGTCGTACAACTCACATCCATAACATCATACCACAATTAACCCATAGGACAAAAGAGATCTACGCAAACATCATAGGATAGCCAAATATCATTGGGAAATAACATATGGACTTGAGCACCATGTTTAAGTAGAGATTATAGTGGGTAAGAGACGTGTTAAACCGCTGCAATAGGGGGAGAGAGTTGGTGTTGACGGCAACAAGATTGTTGATGTATATTGCCATCAGGATCCTTGCCCTAGTGGTGTTCCGGCGCCACCGGGAGAGAGGGGGAGAGAGCCCCCCTCCTTTTTCTTCCTTGCCCCCTAGATGGGAGGAGAGTTCCCACTTTGGTCCATGGTCTCCATGGCAGCGGAGGGGCGGGAGCACCTCCGAGATTGGATCTCCCTCTCTATTCTCTTCTGTTTCGCGCTCGTGTTCTCTGGACGAAAACCGTTTCTTATATTCCCGAGATCCGAACTCCGATCGGGCTGAAATTTTGAGGGGATTTTTATCCAAATTTTTTCTTTCTTGCATTTGAAGGAGAGATCCAACTGACGTACGAGGTGGGCACCCTCCACCAGGCGCGTTTGGGCCTTGGCCCTTGCCCTACTACTCCATGCCCACTGTCGGCCTCCGTTTGCATTGATTCCACTTCTAAAAATTCTCAAATATTCCACAACAAAATCATAAATTATTATTGCATTTGGACTAGTTTGATATGTAATTTCTACGAAACAAAAAACCCAAAAAAAATAGGAACTGGCACTGGGAACTAGATAAATAGATTAGTCCAATAAATCATATAAATAGTTGCCAAAAGTATGTGAAAGTTGTATAATATTGGAATGAAATAATTAAAAATTATATATATGACAAGGATGTATCACACTCCCACAACAGTCCTGCTCCTGTCTGTCCAAGTGCTAGAGGAGGGACTAAGTGGTCGGTAAGATCCGAGTGACTTCCAAGGAGCCGAGTGTAGCTTCCATGTTCATCCTAGTGTCGAGGTGGACCAAGGAATCTCATGAACTTGTAGGACCCCAGAGTTGTCCTAGAATAGAGGTAATTGTTTCCTCCATTTGTATTCTCTGATCATGATCACTTATGATCCAAGATCCTAATTATGATTGGATCCCAAGTGTTAGCTCCTACAACTGTGCATTGCCAGTAATGGAAATGCTACCTATTAATCCTAACACATCGGTGTTGTAAGAGCACATTTCTCCATGTGTGGTTTTGGGTAATTGATGAAAATCCCTATGGACTAATGGTTGCCTTGAGTTATATTCGAATGATTTGTCCATAGGTACTTCTTGCAGTCCATCTGTTGGTTTCAAGGAGTTTATATGGTGACCAAGGTGGTATTCAAGGTTTATCCAAATATTGGTCATGTGGGAGTCGAGCTTATTGCAAGCATGTTTTAAAGAAGAAGATTGTGTAAGCATTCATGTTTACCTTCAATACACCATCTTTATGAAGATAGAAGATAAGATACAAGGTTGATCAAGACTAAGTCAGAAACTGAATCAAGTTGATCAACCCACAAAGCGTACAAGATGTACCGAGAGGGATCAAGTGATCCCATGGTGTGGTAAGCATTGTCCATTACACTTTGTGTACTAACCCATGGTCTACATTCTTTGTGGGATTAGGTATATTTCCATGGGATTGCATCAAGAGGCAGATCCCATACATCCCATGGAAGATGATGACATCAAGTGGAGATCGTCATCAAGGGTGCGATGTGCAAGCTCAAGTGAAGAAACATGGAGGGATAATGTTTGATGCTTGCAGTTCATTGTGGTGACAATGGACTTGTGAAGATGTACCGAATAGTGGCTCACCAATAGTGGAGCATGTGGGAGCAATCAACTAGTCTTCATCAAGCCGGCGCAATCAAGAAAGGTGGTCCATCTTGAGGAAGTCAAGATCGTCATCATCTAGCTCAAGTGGACTATGTGCAAGGAAAATGTTTGTGTAACATCCCAAATTTTGGAATTTTATAATAAATATTAGAATGAGTGTTTGTTTGCTTGAGTGATTGAATTGAGTGAAATTTGAAACTTCTAAAAAAACTTTTGAATGAGAGGTAATGACATGACTTTCCCATGTGCCTTTGAATTCAAATTCTTACATTTCAAATCAGTGAGAGAAGATGACATGACTTCTTCAATATAAAAAGATTTGAAGAGTGGATTTGAAACCATCTGAAAATTTTCTGATATGGAGTTCCTTTCATATTTGAATTTCCAATTTGAAGTTTGAAAAAATTCAAACCCTTGACAAAAATTGAGAGGAGCAATATGACACTCCACACCAGGGTTATTTTTGTGAAATATTTGAACCATAAAACCCAGGGGGTTATTTGAAAATTTATTTGCAAAAAGAATTAAAATCAAATTAGGCATTTTCTGAAAATAATTTTTTTAAGTATTTATTATGGCCGTGGAAATTTTTTCATTAAATTGCATTTAATTCCATGATCATTTTGGTATATAAAACTTTAATTTTTAGAATAGTTTCGAATGCCTTAATGAGATTTCAATTATCTGGAAATTAGAAAAGGAAACATATTTAAAGTTTTAATAAAACCGGCCGGCCCACCTGCCTTAACCCCACTCGAAATCGCTCTGAGCCGTCCGACCAACGTCGCGCCCTCTCCCTCCCTCTATATGACACACCGGTCCCACCGACCGACCGCGCCATCTCCGCGGTCGTCCTCCTCCCCTTTCCTCGCCGGTGAGACCACCACGCCGGATCTCCCTCCTCCTTCCATTTTCTGACCCAGAGCCGCCTCCTATAAATACCCGAGGCCTCTCGCACCCCGTAGACCCATTCCCCGTGCCCTCTCGCCGCCGCCATTGCTCGCCGGATTCCAACCGCGCCGCCGCGCCATCGTTGAGATGCTGCTCACCACCGACCGCCCCAAGCCCTCCCGAGCCCACCAACCGCTCACCCCTCGCTCGCGCGGACCTCCCAGTGCCCTCGCCCTTGCTAGGACCCCCCTGCCACGCCGTAACCACCACCCTCGCCGGAGCTCAAATCTCAACCGGAGCCCCCCCGAGCTCGTATAGCTCACCACCGTCGCCCCTCGTCTCTCCCACCCCCATCCTTAGACCGTTAGATTTAGATCCAAACCGCCAGATTAGAAGTTATATAACACCGAACCATTTTATGTTAAGGGTAGGTCGTCCGCTCGTTTCAACCTAGCACACATAGGTCTCGGCCAATCCAGACGCGCCACGTGTAGCCTATCCGATCAATAGTTTCTTTTTCTTTTAGGTCTATTTTTCAATTCAGAATTTAGTTCTGTTTATGTTTTATTCATATATTTTATGTTTTTAATTGTATTAATTTGATTCTTTTTGAATCGTGTCACAAATTTGTTCTAGTTTCTGTAGATATCATGTTTGACCCTATTTGAATAGTTTAAAATTGAATTCAAACAGATTTGATTCAAAACTTATTTTCTGAATATCTTGAGTTTAAAAATTTATTTTGAGTTGATTCTTTTTTCTACTTGTCACTATTGACCGTAGTTCTTAGTAGATTGAACTTGGGAATTTTTAAAATAATTTAAATTAGTATTTTTGATCTAAACAAATTCTGTTTTAGTTATTTATAGGAATATTTATATTTCTTTTGTTTTAACTTGTTTTAATTTACTTTCTTCTATATTAGTTGTAAGATTTTATAAAGTTTTCTGTTAGATAATAGTAGCCCTCCAGACAAATATTATTTTATTAGTCGATTGCATGAAAATCAATTCTAGTTAATTATAACTTGTAATTGATTACCATTGCTAGTTTGATTTGCTATTTGAAAATACCTTTAGTAATTATTTTTATAAAATATACTTTCTGTTACCTTAGTTGTCAAATATTTTGTTTTCTATTATTTTAACATTTCATTTGTTTTCTTATTGTTAACTTTATTAGGCAAAAAAACCTATGTTGTTTAGAATGTTGTTTTCATAATTTTTACTTGTTTTTCAAAAGTAATTCTTTTGCTAAGTAAAATATTTACTAAAATACTTTTGTCATACTTTACATTGTTTTTGTTTTGTGTTTTAGTTTTGAATATATGATTTAACATTAGAGAAAACCCCTTTTGGTTGATTTGATGAAGTTTTGTTGATTTTAACTTTTGTGTTAAGTATTTCCTTCATCACAACCTTGTTGTTTTTAGTTTTGTGTTTCCTATTGAGTGTTAGAATTGATTGCTAGAATGATTGCCTATATGAATGCAATGTTTGATTATATAGATTTTCATCGGAGAGTGACGAATAGTCTATCAAGTTATTTTTGAGAGCGATATTATTCTTTATCAACAGTACACACAAGTTCACTTTGACCATCTATTTCATACCTCTGTTTTTTGCATGTAGTGACATCATTCAACAAATCCCTCCAGTAGTGTTATTGAAATTCTTGTAGTTGAGTAGAATTCATGAGGTAGGAACCCATCACTTGTTACTAAATCCCCACGAACGTTAGTTATTTTTATGCTATGCTAAAGTAGACGGGGTTTGGTATGAGTATTCGTGAGCGGTGTGAGAAGGAGGACTCTACGTCAAGACGACAACTTCATGAAGGCATCTTGAAGTCCTACATCTTCAAGACCTCAAGACTTCGAGACTCGAGAAACAAGTTTTCAATACACACTACTGGGTGAAGGATGGTTGATTGGGCATCCCTGGAGTAACCAGTGGATGGCCGGGATTCGTGGAGAAGAGCCATGACATCTTGCGGAAAGCTTCACCAAGACTCAAAGAGACTGATGAATACTTCATGCCCGAAAGCTTACATGTGTAGCCACAAGTCATTGTGGGCTCTGGCTTGGTTGATCTTTGTTGTGACTCTGGCTGGGTAGTGCTACGAGATGTAGTCGACGTTAGGATTGGATGGGCACTGACATTAGTCAGGGAAGCATTCTGAACGACCATGTTTCGTTCGTCCTGTTCTCAAACAACTGGCAGTGCGAGGACTTACCAGGAGGGAACGAATCTTGTGGGTAAAGTACACAACACTCTGCAGAGTTAAACGTAATCGATTAGCTATGTCCTTGGTTACGGACAATTTGAGCCTCTGGACTTGGATCTATCTCTGAACTCTCAATACTGGACCGATAATTAATTGTGGGCAACTTATGATACTTGTGGGCATTAAGACATCGGTTGGCGAAACCATGTCAGGTTAGGTAACTCTGTAGTGAAAATTCCTGATATTCCTTTGTTGTAGGAAAAGAAATAAAACCAACTTTTATGCAAAAACTCACACACAGAGCCACAAAGCCTTACTGCATATAGAATAGTTTTTATCTTCTGTTCTACTATGGTGATCTTGCCGGTACATTCAATGTACTGACCTACACGGCTACAATGTCTCATGTTGCAGATACTCTTCTTCGGCGAGTAAGAGTACGATTCAGGGTTACGGTCTACACTCAACCTGCCGTTGGTGTTATTGGGACTCCACTCCCGTTGACTGTTTCCGCTGAGATTTTTGAGGTATATATCAGTTTTACGTTAATTACATTGTGATTGCACTTTGATATATACATTGATGTATTGTGTGTGCCAGCATACTGATGCAAGGATGGCACAGAACACATAGAGGCTTGACTCGTTTTGAGTTGGGTCGCTACAGAAATGGTATCAGAGCACATGTTGACTATAGGACGTGACCCTAGGAAATGGAATAGAAATAGGAAGACCTTGATAGGAACAACTTTTGTTTTCACTACTCCCCTAACTTCTAAATTCTTTTACTTCTTCTCCCTTCCGAGTTTTATCAACTAGTTAGATAATACCCTTTTCCCTTGACCATTATGGAAAGAGCTACTATAAGGACGTGAAGAAATTGAAGACCATGAAGAGTTTCAAAGATTTCATGCCCCCTAGAAGACCAAACCCGTGTTGCATACTCACGTTAGATACGATGATTTGTGAGCTGTAATTTGTGTGTATTTTTTTTGATAGCCACAAAAAAATTCTATTTTAAAAACCATTGTTTGTATTGTGTGTATCCCCACCTTTTTCTCTCTCTTGTATCTCATTCCAAAACCTTGAACCCAGTAGATGATGAATGAAGCTGGACTCGTGTATTCTGGATCGATGACTCGGTTAGACACAGAAGAATGGATTCAGAACATGGAGGATCATCTAAGGAGTAACCATGTTGCAAGAAAGGAGATGGTCCATTATGCTTTTCGGTACCTTGCAGAAGGTGTTCCAAATTGGTGGAAGATGCATGAAGCTATCCATGATACACAAGCATCAACCACTTGGGAAGAATTCAAAATGACTCTGCAAAGATCCTATGTTGTTACCAACACCCAGAAGCCCCGTTGCAAAGATGTGAAGAAGATTTGCGCATGCAAGATATGTGGAGAGATAGGACACACACAGGAAGAACACAAGGAAGGATGCCCTCATTGTGAAGAAAATCACCCTGCTGAGGAATGCCCAACTGGGCAGGTGACATGTTTCTTGTGTGAAGGAACCACTCACTATCTGACACAATGTCAACTCTACCCCAAGGTACAAGAAGTCATGAAGCAGTAGAAGGAAGCAATGAAAGAATTCCTCGGGAAAAAGTTAGAAGAACCCATGATGATGAGAAATATACCAGACCCAAACATTGATACCAAGTCATGTTATTCGTGTGGATAAGAAGGACATATCTCTCAGGATTGTTCAAACGATTATCTGGGAGACTTCCCGACAGAAGAAGTGCAATATGAATAGAAGAAATGATCAACCTGGACAAGACGAAAGGCCAAGTAAGCGGAGGCATTAGATGTTTGCATTATAGCTTGGAGAGGCCACACTGTTTTTGCAAGAGTTATGAGACAAGCATCAGGAAAGGAACCCAACCCAAGAAGAAGAAGAAGACTCCATGGTTTTCTACACGGAAGGATCTGAGCCACATCACTTGTCATCGGTGCAACAAGACAGGACACTACTCCTATACCTGCCCAGAGAAGAAGGCTAAACACGAGTAGTTTGAGTTTTGGATTTTGGAAGTAATAAATGTAATAGGTAGCACTCTTATCATTTTGAAGTTATGTAACGGAAGTCTCGGAGTTTGTAATAAAATTCATGAGATCAATGGAATTTATGATGTCATGATTCTCCTGTGTTGAATTATATGAGTTGCCACTCTAAGAATAAAGATCTCTAACCAATTTTAGAGGATATGAGAAAATATGGTCTATGCAGGCATGCGTGCATTTCCTTGTAAGTGTGGTGGCAACCACAGGGACAAATGAATGAAGAAAATACCATTTATGTTAAGGAGTTTGTATAAGTGAATACAGGTGAAGAGAATGTGGAACCATATCCAAACTATGTGGATGATAACCTTTGTGACAATGTGTCTTTGAAGTTGGAAAATTGAGAAAAGGAATGATTGTGATGAAACCATACCCAAGGTTAAACAGACCAATGGAAAGGAAAATGAATTCCACAGAGTGGAATCTAGGCAATAATAAGTCCGTGAATTGTTACCTCAAGGGTATGGTGTAGTGAACTGAAGGTAATGTTGGAATATGGAACGATAGTAACCCCAAGAGTGAGTTAAAGCTATCCAAGTATTCAAGTGAACCCACAAGTCACTAATCTCAGGATTGATAAAGATCAAGCTCTACCTTTGTGAAGGAAGAAACTTGGAAGAAGCTATGACTGCTCAGCAAACGTTTTTCTTAGGAATATACGAAAACCTGAGAGTTGTGAAGAAACGATAGATGTTTTTGCTTAGCTTGCAGAATCAATGGATTTATCCGAACTTCGTTCGTTGACAAGAGAAATTTCTGCAATGCTTGTGAGGAAGCCCAAGTGTTAGAATACGAGATTCACTAAACATTATACAAGGTAATGATTTTAGTGCGACATGGCTTGGCCACCATGATGACTTACTCTTATAATTCTCTTGCTATTCGGAATGGTAAATCTGAGTGACTTACCCATAGTAAAGAGACGACACTCTTTGAAGCTTTTTGTTTAAGCCCCTGGAATGGTATGAAGAAAACCCCTTGTACAGGACAGTTGCTGTCACACGTAGGAATTTTACGGTGAGGAATGAAGCCAAGACCCATTTCATTGCAGGATAACCACAAATGGTAGACCACCATGAGATATCCGATCAGATTATTTAGAATGATCACGAGACTTGTCAGCTAAGAAGACCCAGTATCGGAGAAAGTGCATTTTGTTATGAGAACACAAGATTTTGATATAACGGAAGAGCCTCATCAAAAGAGCTATCATAAAGAATGTGAAGAAAAAGATGCACCGAGAGGACTGTCATGACTTTTGAGGGACCAGTAACTCTCAGTTTAAGTGTGGTAGACCCCACACCCTTTGGTCAATGGAATTGCTAGAAGACCCCAAACCCTAACCTATTCTCTCTAGCCCTTTCGAATCTCGAGGATGAGATTCATTTTAAGTGTGGTAGGTTTGTAACATCCCGAATTTTGGAATGTTATAATAAATATTAGAATGAGTGTTTGTTTGCTTGAGTGATTGAATTGAGTGAAATTTGAAACTTTAAAAAAACTTTTGAATGAGAGGGAATGACATGACTTTCCCATGTGCCTTTGAATTCAAATTCTTACATTTCAAATCAGTGAGAGAAGATGACACGACTTCTTCAATATAAAAAGATTTGAAAAGTGGATTTGAAATCATCTGAAATTTTTCTGATATGGAGTTCCTTTCATATTTGAATTTCCAATTTGAAGTTTGAAGGAATTCAAACCCTTGACAAAAATTGAGAGGAGCAATATGACACTCCACACCAGGGTTATTTTTGTGAAATATTTGAACCATAAAACCCATGGGGTTATTTCAAAATTATTTGCCAAAAGAATTAAAATCAAATTAGGCATTTTCTGAAAATAATTTTTTTAAAGTATTTATTATGGACGTGTAAAAATGTTCATTAAATTGCATTTAATTCCATGATCACTTTGGTATACAAAACTTTATTTTTTGGAAACGTTTTGAATGCGTTAATGAGATTTCAATTCTATGGAAATTAGAAAAGGAAACAAATTTAAAGTTTTAATAAAACCGGCCGGCCCACCTGCCTTAACCCCACCCGAAATTGCTCCGAGCCGACCGACCGAGGCCGTGCTCTCTCCCTCCCTCTCTCTAACATGCCGGTCCCACCGACTGACCATGCCATCTCTGCGGTCGTCCTCCTCCCCTTTCATCACCGTTGAGACCACCGCACCGGATCTCCCTCCTCCTTCCATTTTCCGACCCCGAGGCGCCTCCTATAAATACCCGAGGCCTCCCACACCCTGTTCCACCCCTAAGACCCATTCCCCGTGCCCTCTCGCCGCCGCCATTGCTCGCCGGAGTCCGACCGCACCGCCGCGCCATTGTCTGCTGCTCACCACCGACCGCCCCAAGCCCTCCTGAGCCCACCAACCACTCCCCCCTCGCTCGCGCGCACCTCCCAGTGCCCTCGCCCTTGCTAGGAACCCCCTGCCACGCTGTCATCACCACCCTCGCCGGAGCTCAAATCTCAACCGGAGCCCCCCGAGCTCGTATAGCTCACCACCATCGCCCCTCGTCTCTCTATCACGACCAACCATCCCCGGAGGATCCCCGCCGTCGATTGGAGACCTCGCCATCGCCGGAGGACCCCTGGAGCTCTGCCCATGTCGACCTCGTCGCCCCTGCCTCGTTGGAATCTTCCATCGCCGGCGACCTTCCTCTGTGAGCACCCCACCCCCTCCTTAGACCGTTAGATTTAGATCCAACGCGCCAGATTAGAAGTTATATAACACCGAACCGTTTTCTGTTAAGGGTAGGTCGTCCGCTCGTCTCAACCTCGCACGCATAGGTCTCGTCCAATCTAGATGCGCCACGTGTAGCATGTCCGATCGATAGTTTCTTTTTCTTTTAGTTCTGTTTTTCAATTCCAGATTTAGTTCTGTTTTTGTTTTATTCATATCTTTTACGTTTTTACTGTATTAATTTGATTCTTTTTGCATTGTGTCACAAATTTTCTCTAGTTTCTGTAGATATCAAGTTTGACCCTATTTGAGTAATTTTAAATGGAATTAAAACAGATTTGATTCAAATTTTATTTTCTGAATATCTTGAGTTTAAAATTTTATTTTGAGTTGATTCTTTTTGCTACTTGTCACTATTGACCTTAGTTATCAGTAGATAGAACTTGGGAATTTTGAAAATAATTTAAATTAGTATTTTTCATCAAAACAGATTCTGTTTTAGTTCTTTATAGGATTATTTATATTTATTTTGTTTTAAATTGTTTTAATTTATTTTCTTCTATATTAGTTGTTAAATTTTATAAAGTTTTCTGTTAGATAACAGTAGACCTCCAAACAAATATTATTTTATTAGTTGATTGAATGAAAATCAATTCTAGTTAATTATAACTTGTAATTGATTACCATTGCTAGTTTGATTTGCTATTTGAAAATACCTTTAATATTTTTTTTATAAAATATACTTTCTGTTACCTTAGTTGTTAAATATTTTGTGTTCTGTTATTTTAACATTTCATTTGTTTTCTTATTGTTAAGTTTATTAGGCAAAAAAACCTATGTTGTTTAGAATGTTGTTTTCATAATTTTTACTTGTTTTTCAAAAGTAATTCTTTTTCTAAGTAAAATATTTACTAAAATACTTTTGTCATACTTTACATTGTTTTTGTTTTGTGTTTTACTTTTGAAAATATGATTTAACTGTAGAGAAAACCACTTTTGGTTGATTTGATGAAGTTTTCTTGATTTTAACTTTTGTCTTAAGTATTTCCTTCACCACAACCTTGTTGTTTTTAGTTTTGTGTTTCCTATTGAGTGTTAGAATTGATTGCTAGAATGATTGCTTATATGAATGCAATGTTTGATTATATAGTTTTTCATCGGAGAGTGAGGAATAGTCTATCAAGTTATTTCTAAGAGCGATATTACTCTTCATCAACAGTACATGCAAGTTCACTTTGACCATCTATTTCATACCTATGTTTTATTGCATGTTGTGACATCATTCAACAAATCCCTCCAGTAGTGTTATTGAAATTTTTGTAGTTGAGTAGAATGCATGAGGTAGGAACCCATCACTTGTTACTAAAGCCCCGGGAACGTTAGTTATTTTTATGCTATGCTAAAGTAGACGGGTTTGGTATGAGTGTTCGTGAGTGGTGTGAGAAGGAGGACTCTATGTCAAGATGACAACTTCATGAAGGCATCTTGAAGTCCTGCATCTTCAAGACCTCAAGACTTCGAGACTCGAGAAACAAGTTTTCAATACACACTACTGGGTGAAGGATGGTTGATTGGGCATCCCTGGAGTAACCAGTGGATGGCCGGGATGCATGGTGAAGCGCCATGACATCTTGCGGAAAGCTTCACCCAGACTCAAAGAGACTGATGAATACTTCACGCCCGGAAGCTTACCTGTGTAGCCACAAGTCATTATGGGCTCTGGCTTGGTTGATCTTTGTTGTGACTCTGGCTACGCAGTGCAACAAGATGTAGTCGACGTTAGGATTGGATGTGCACTGATAGTAGTCAGGGAAGCACTCTGAAAGACCATGTTTCATTCGTCCTGTTCTCAAACAACCGGCAGTGCGAGGACTTCCCAGGAGGGAACGAATCTTGTGGGTAAAGTACACAACACTCTTCAGAGTTAAACCTAATCGATTAGCCGTGTCCCCGGTTACGGACAATTTGAGCCTCTGGACTTGGATCTATCTCTGAACTCTCAACACTAGACCAATAATTAATTATGGGCAACTTATGATACTTGTGGGCATTAAGACATCGGTTGGCGGAACCATGTCAGGTTAGGTAACTCTATAGTGAAAATTCCTGATATTCCTTTGTTGTAGGAAAAGAAATAAAATCAGCTTTTATGCAAAAACTCAGACACAGAGCCACAAAGCATTACTGCATATAGAATAGTTTTTATCTTCTGTTCTACTATGGTGATCTTGTCGGTACATTCAATGTACTGACCTGCACGGCTGCAACATCTCATGTTGTAGATACTCTTCTTCGACAAGTAAGAGTACGATTCAGGGTTACGGTCTACACTCAACCTGCCGTTGGTGTTATTGGGACTCCAATCCCCTTGACTGTTTCCGGTGAGATTTTTGAGGTATATATCAGTTTTACGTTAATTACATTGTGATTGCACTTTCATATATACATTGATGTATTGTGTGTGCTAGCATACTGATCCAGGGATGGCAAAGAACACACAGAGGCTTGACTCGTTTTGAGTTGGGTCGCTACAGTTTTACCTTATAGGGTTTTCTATTTTAACAGTCTTATGGTGGTAGTTGGGAGACCGGGTTATAAGATCGATTGCCGTACTATCAATGGGGGTCTCGAGTGAGTAGCTTGATCGTATTGTTCGTTGAGATCTCAGACCATTGCATTCTTGGCATCATGATATTTCTTCATTATTAGTTGGCTTTTATCTATGTGGTTTCTTGAGCTTGTGGTTATCTTCGTGTCAAGATCTATTACATCGAAAACGGATTTCATATGCTTCTTCCATTGCGTTTTCGGTGTTGGATGTTTTACCAGTGTTATTTGAGGAAGGGTTCTCACCATTTTCTTATGGGACTTTTTGCATTTGCTTCTTATTTATATTTATATCAATATTGTATTAGCCCATGTCCTTATCTTTCCAACAAACTTGTTTTCATTGAATTTGGAATCCGTCTGCAGAAGTTGTGGCAGTTTTGTTGTTGTTAAAAGGCTGCAGCGGTACTACCACGGCTACTACCGCTTGGATCGGATGTAATTTTTTACTACCGCTCCAGAGCGGTACTGCCGCGGCTACTACCATGGCTACTTCCCCTTCGGACCAAAATATCATGTTTAGTCCAGCGGTCGTAGGCATGGATGTATTTTTTAGTACCACTCGCAATAGTAGTACCGCTACCCTTAGCGATAGTACCGCTATCCCTAGAAGTAGTACCATGAGGACGAGCGGTAGTATCGCTCTGGCGGTTCTAATATCCTTTTGCCTCCTCGCTGTTGTTTTTCAAAGGGCCTCCACCGCCCTAACAGTAGTACCGCTCCCATGAGCGGTAGTACCGCTCTGTGCGAGCTGTGAGCATAACGGTTGGATTTTTTTGGACCTATCAAAGGGGGTCTTCTTCCCCATTGAACCTAATAATTCGATCTCGTGTTTGCCCCCCATTGTTCACCTTCTTCGAGATTGCTAACTCCCAATCCCTCCAATGATTATTGCTAGTTCTTGAGGGAAAGGAGAGAGGAGATCTAGATCCACATTTCCTGTAACAGCCCGGGACCGACGCTCTAGAAGATTCCCCTTTTATTTCCATTCTCGTCTGTGTTCACTTTGGTAGTTGCATTCATCATCGCATAATTCACATCATCCAAATGGCATCATCACTCATTTTCAAAAACTTGCATCCGTGAGTAGCTGCCGGTTCTCTTCGTTCTTGCCGTTGCCCGTTTTGAGACCAACCACACACGCACATGCCCGCAGCATCGTTAAAAAACCGTTTTTAAGGCCCGCTAAAACTATTCTCAGATTGGGTAGAAAGTTGGCATGCGGTCTTATTATATTGTAGGTAGACCGCTTGCCAAATTTCTCCGCATTCCGAGTTCGTTTGGTACCCCATCGGTCAGTCGTAGCAGTGTGGTCATTGGTTTATTCGTCGGATGTTTTTCGGTGTTTTCAAACCTCATGTCACGGGCCGCAAACCTCCCTATCATCTCCTCATAGCCCATCTACACGGCCACCGCAACCTAACCCTAGCCCCCCTCCACTTCTGGGCCGTCCGATCGAGATCGAACGGTCCAAAAACAGTGCAAAAACCCCTCCCCTAGCTCCCAAACTGCTATTTATACCCCCCAGCTTGCCTAATTGGGAAACCCTAATCCATCCTCGAATACCGTGCCAAACCTCCCACCAGCCGCCACCCAGCCGCCAGTCTCCTCCCTCCAGCCACAGGGCCCGCCAGGCCGAAATCTAGGCCCGCCCGGGCTCGAACCAGGTGAGGCGCCGAGCGCCCCCAGCTCCTCCCGCAGCGCCGTCGCGCCCGCAGCCGCACCTCCGCGCCTCAGCCAACCGTAGGAGCCAGGGCCTCCGCTGTCCCTTCGTTGGAGCCGCCGCCACCGGTCACCGCCGCCGGACATCCTTCCTCTTCTTCCTTCCTCTCCTCCGTCTCCCTCTCTCACCCAGCCTCTCTCTTCTCTCGCAGGAGCGCCGCCGCCATGCTTTAGCCGCCGGTGCCGGCCGGATCCGGTGCCCGCCGGCTAGATCTCCCCCAACCCTGGCCACCCCAAGCCTCCCTTGTGCCAGCCCTGCCGCCATGAGCATGTCGTCGCCGGTGCTCTGCCCCTGCTCGGGAGCAAGCAGGAGGTCGGGGGCGAGCGCCCCTGTCCTGTTGACCCCCGTGGGCCAGGCCTCCTCCCGCGGCCTAGCATCTCCTCTCGCCCTGCCTCTTGGGCTCGGCCCACATGGGTGAGCTAGTCCCCTCCCGCGTGTTTTTTTCTTTTTCTTTAGGCCCATGTCACTTCATTTTTTTCAGTTGGAATGCATGATTTTGAGAGGCTCATAAATAATTAAGAGTGCATCGAATTAATCAATCCCTATATGAAATAAATGTGTGGATTACTATTATCGCATTTTCATGCATGCTAATAATATTGGTGTGATTGTTGCATTTAATTGCATGAATGGCATGTTAATCAGTTTATGTCATAATTTGCATAATTAAATGTGACATATTTTCCTTCTTGAACCTATTATATTATATATGTTTCCGGGGTAGAAAAAAACCATATAATTTATCTGTGCATTTAGTTTTGTCATTTGAGCATTTTTGTGTGCATGTCAATTTTTGCTATGATGCCCTTTTGTCTATTTCGTGTGCTTTAATCCATGCATGATATGGAATAATTTTAAACATGAGATATGCCCTCTGGTATGTGCACTAGCACCTGGTCTTTTGCTTGCCATAGAAATGCATGTTTAGGTGTTGTTTTCTTGTTGTCAACATGCTATAAAAATTGTGTTGTTTTGAGATGCTAAAATGTTTAAAATCTGTAACGTTTTGTTGCTGTCTTGCCATGTGTTTTGCTAGTGATCTAGAACCCCTTTGGGGTAGGTGTAATGGAGTTATTTGTAGTTGATAATGCCCTTTAGTATGCGGTCAAGTTTCATGCCATAATATGACCTGTAACATATAGTTTTATTGCTGTCAATATGCCTTCGTGATAAAACTGCACTGTCAAAACTGGGTTGTTTTCACTAAGTCTAAAACTGCTTAGTTCAATATGCCATGTTGTGAGCTCCCTACCATGTGACCCATGCCTCTTTTGAGTATGACATGTGAAGATGAAATGAATTGTGTGTTATATTATACTTCCCCATGTTTAGTTTGTGCATTTTAGGATCTTGTAACTTGTTGTTTTCATTTGTGCAAAATGCTATGTTGCTGTTTTGGGCAGATTTCATATAAACCTTGTGTTGGTTTTGTGGTTGAACCGTAGCTCCGTTTTGGACATGCCTTACATGAAACTTGCTTCGAATATAATGTAGAATCATATTATGTTGTTGCATCCATGTTTTGAAGTGCTTGTGGTTGTCATTTTCATGCATTTTGCATTCATGGCATATCCATCTTGTGTTGCTCATATCTTTTAGACCGTAGCTCCGTTTGAGATGTTCCATATATGTAAATCAACTGGAATGACGAGTAGAATGGCATGGTATACTTTATTCTATCCTTATACAAATAAAAAATATGTTTAGTTCAGATATGGACCAATTTCGAAATTAACATACGAGGTCGTTTCGGAAATACTATAAGTTGTTTCCGACCTCATTTAAGATGCCTGGATAGTGTAGTTTACATATGCTTCACCTCTTGCCATGTATAATAACATTTAATATTGATGAGTACCTAAACGGCAGTGAACTAAATAATTTGAACGTGGAGTTTCGTCAATATGTAACTCATTGCATATTGAGCTTCACTTTAATGTGTAGTAGTTGTTTGATGTGAATTACCATGCCTTGCATATTTTAACCGGACATGCATCATATTTGTTTGTGCATCATGTCATGCATATGTTGTGGTGTATCTTGTGTTGATTGTGATTCGGATTGTTCCTTCTCGATAGAGTTCCGAAAGTGTTCGGAGTGTGAGGATTTGTTTGACTACGTTGGCCCGTCTTCTTCATGGACTCGATCTTCTTTCGAGCGGGATCTCAGGCAAGATGACACATTTCTTTGGATACCACTACTATCATTGCTATGCTAGTTGTCCTGCTTTTATTTTTATGTCTCTGTACCTACCATTTGTTTGACAAGCCTCCCAACATTGCCATGAAAAGCCTCTAACCCCTCCACATCCCAACAAACCTTTGTTTGGCTATGTTACCGCTTGCTCAGCCCTTCTTATAGCATTTATACATGCAGGTGCTGCTTCCATGTGACAACATGGACATTCTTTTGTTATCACAAAATTATTGCTATTTAATTTAATGCACTTATACACTTGGTAAAGGGTGGAAGACTTGGCCTTTCGCTTGGTGTTTTGTTGCACTCTTGCCGCCCTAGTTTCTTGTGAACCGGTGTTATGTTCCATAATTGAGCGCTCCTAACATGCTCGGGGTTGTTATGGGGACCCCCTTGATTTTTGTTTCAGGATCAAACTTGTCTGGCAAGGCCCAACTTTGGTACTACATTTGCCTAATAACTAATGAACTTGCATAGGGACTTTCCGGACACCGTGGATAAATAATCAACCCCCGGGACAGTGCTCCTCATGAGTGTTGGTCCAAACTAGAGCCATGTGCGGGGCCAACCCGGGGCAACTCGGGAGATTTCTATCAGGCCACTGTACGCTGTGCTTATCCGGTCATGTCCTGCGAACGAGATACGCGGCTCCTATCGGGTTCGTCGACACGTCGGGTGGCCTTGCTAGATTTGTTTTACCTTTCTTGAACGTCTTGCGTGAGGAACTCGGATCTTCTTTGGGCTATCTCGAGGTGTCAGATTTCCTTTGGAATTGCCTAGGATGATCACGAGATCCGTGGTTGAGGTTGTTCCCGTGGCATGTGGTTAATTTGTGATGGATGAGTTGGAGCACCCCTGCAGGGTTAAGTCTTTCGGAAAGTCGTGCCCGCGGTTATGTGGCAAACTTGGATATTTTGTTTAACACCTGGTCATAGAAAACTTGAAGTAAACTCTAATAAAATACACCAACTGGGTGCGTAACCGTGACTGTCTCTTCTCGTGAGTCCTTATCTGAGAGAGAACACGATGGAGTTATGTTTGACGTAAGTAGGTGTTTAGGATCAGTTAGTGATCATTATTAGTTCACGTCCGTTATGCGTAGACCACCATACTTTACTTTGTGTATTCGTAAGTTAGCCACTCAAATAAATGCTTAGTCGCTTCCTGCAGCCTCACCACTTAACCATACCTCACCTATTAAGCTTTAATAGTCTTGATACCCTTGGAAATGAGATTGTTGAGTCCCTGTAGCTCACAGATTACTACAACCACAGTTTTAGGTACAGGTAATGCGATGAATTGACGTGAGCGCGAGGTTTGTTTGATTTGGAGTTCTTCTTCTTCATCAATCTAGGACGGGTTCCAGGCGGCAGCCTGGGATAGCATTTTGTCGTTTGTTTTCGTCCGTAGTCGGACCCTGCTCTTCTGTATGATGTTTGAGTATGTTGTTGTATTGATGTGATCTTGTTGTAGCTTGTGGCGAGTGTAAGCCAATTCCATATACTCATCTCTTCTGTACATGCACTTGTAATGATATCCATTCTTGCAACACGACGAGATGCGCTTCTATCCCTGTCGAGGCCCTCGTGCCAAAATGAGGACAGGACCGCATCTTGGGCATGACATTTCCACCAATCACTTTGTGCTCTATGTGAGGGGAACCCCTTGTATATAGATCTTGGAGTTCTTCATGTTCTTCTTTGTTCTTCCTCTCATCTTCTTCCATAGCATTACTTGCTATGGGGGGATTTGGGAGAGAAGGACTTGGCCACTCTGTGTGCCCTTGCCATTGCATTTGGTGCATAGGTTTGAGTTCTCCACGGTGATACGTGGAAGTGAAGTTTGAGAAGCTTATTACTCTTGGGTGTTTGAGCACCCTAGAGCTTGTTCCTCTTGGGTGCATTGGCACCCTAGATGGCTTGTATTTCCTCGGAGATCAATCATTATGGTGCAAAGCTTCGGGCAAGTGTCGAGGTCTCCAATTACGTTGTGGAGATTGCCCCGAGTATTTGAGGTCACCTCAGAGCCACAGTTCGCTGTCGTGAAGCTTCATGCTGTCGTTGCGAGCCTCCAATTAAGTTGTGGAGATTTCCCCAACATAGTTTGTACGGGTTCGCTGACCGCCCTCAAGGGTCCCTTTGTGTAATCACGACACCTTGCATTTTGCGAGGGTGTGGGGAGATTACGGTGGCCTTGGTGGCATCTTGGGGAGCATTGTGCCTCCACACCACTCCGAACGGAGATTAGCATCCGCAAGTCGGGGTACATCATCGTCTCCGCGTGCCTCGGTTATTTCTTACCCGATCCCTGTACTTATGCAATTTACTTTGTGATAGCCATATTGTTTCTTGCTATATATCTTGATATCACTTAGTTGTTTATCTTTCTTAGCATAAGTTGTTGGTGCACATAGGTGAGCCTAGTTTTTTAGGTTTTGTGCTTGACTTATTAAACATAAGTTTATTCTGCATTTGTTCAAGCCTAAACCTTAATTATTTTAAAGAGCCTATTCGCCCGCCCTTCTAGGCAATATCCACATACTTTCAGTTGGTATCAAAGCTAGGTCTCTCATTATTAGGTTTAACCACCTAGAGAGTAAGGATGTCAACTAGGGGATTAAGATTCTTCGACACTCTTAGTTTCGATGGAAAATTTTTAATGTTTGGGTAATTCGCATGCTTAATCTCTTTAGGGTCATGGACCCAAATTTGGAGCAAATTGTAGGTATGATTTTTCTCCTCCAGAGGATTCTCAACACATATCTTTAGAGGATGAGAAAAACTCTTATCTCAATGCTCAAGCTTCTAATGTGCTTTTTGACGCTTTGAGCAATGTAGTTATATTGGAACTCATGTCGTTCCGGGATGCTCATGAGTTGTGGACAAAGCTTTAAGATAAATTTGGTGAGTCCAAGATTTATAGGGACGATTTTTCTATTGGAAATATTCCCTAGAGACAATAAATAAAGTGTTTATTATTATATTTCCTTGTTCATGATAATTGTTTATTATCCATGCTATAATTGTATTGATTGTAAACACATTGCATGTGTGGATAAATAGACAACACTTTGTCCCTAGTATGCCTCTAGTGAACTAGCTCGTTGATCAAAGATGGTCAAGGTTTCCTAGCCATTGACATGTGATGTCATTTGATAACGGGATCACATCATTAGGAGAATGATGGGATGGACAAGACCCAAACATAAATGTAGCATATGATCATGTATGTTTATTGCTACAGTTTTCTACATGTCAAGTATATGTTCCTATGACAATGAGATCATGCAAATCACGGACACCGGAGGAGTGCCTTGTGTGTATCAAACGTTGCAACATAACTGGGTGACTATAAAGGTGCTCTACAGGTATCTCCGAGGGTGTTTGTTGGGTTGGCATTGATCAAGACTGGGATTTGTTACTCCGTGTGACGAAGAGGTATCTCAGGGCCCAGTCGTTAATACAATATCGCAATAAGCCTTGCAAGAAATGTTAGTAACTGTTAGTCACGATATCTTGTATTACGGACCGAGTAAATAGAATTTCCGGTAACGAGGTTGAACTAGGTATGGAGATACCGACGATCGAATCTCGGGAAAGTAACATACCAAAGAACAAAGGGAACATCATACGGGATTAACTGAATCCTCAACATAGAGGTTCGACCGATAAAGATATTCGTAGAATATGTAGGAACCAATATGGGCATCCAAGTCCCGCTATTGGTTATTGATCATAGAGGTGTCTTGTTCATGTCTACATAGTTCTTGAACCCGTAGGGTCTGCACACTTAAGGTTCGGTGACGTTTCGGTAGTATAGAGTTATGCGTGGTGGTGACCGAAGGTTGTTCAGAGTCCCGGATGAGACCCCGGATGTCATGAGGAGCTCCGGAATGGTCCGGAGGTAAAGATTGATATATAGGAAGTCCTATTTTCGTCACCAGAAAAGTTTCAGGCTCATCGGTAGTGTACCGGGAGTGGTAGTAGTGTACCGGGGGACCATCGGGAGAGGTATTTCGACCCAAGAGGCTACATGGGCTGTGGGAGGACTAATACCATCCCTTAGTGAGCTGGCCAAAGTCCCACACAAGGCCCATGCGGCTGGAAAGAAATTCCTAAGTGGAAAAGGTGGAAAAAGGCAAAAAGGGTGGAAATAAGGAAGGAGTCCTAATCCTACTAGGAGTGGAGGAGGAGGACTCCTCCTCTCCACTTCGGCCGAAGCCTAGAGGGGCTGGCCCTTGTGCCAAGCCTACTCCTCCTCTCCTTTTATATATACTAGAGGGTTTTAGGGTTTTGGACAAGATTTTCAGCCACGTGCAACCCTACCCTCTAGTTCGTAGTTTCTCCTCTAGATCGGTTTCAGTTGTGCTTAGGCGAAGCCCTGCTAAGATTATTCCACCACCATCCCCGCAGCACCGTCACGCTGCCGGAGAACTCATCTACCTCTACGCTCCCTCTTGTAGGATCAATAAGGTGGAGATCATCATCAAGCTATACGTGTGCTGAACGCGGAGGTGCCGTCCGTTCGGTGCTTGATCGGGACGGATCATGATTGGATCGCGGGACGCTCGGCAATCTGGATTACCAAGACGTTTGACTACACCAACCGCGTTTGTTAACGCTTCCCGCTTAGCGATCTACAAGGGTACATAGGTCCATTCTCCCTCTCGTAGATGCTCATCACCATGGATAGATCTTGCGTGTGCGTAGGAATTTTTTTGTTTCCCATGCAACGTTCCCCAACAGTGGCATCATGAGCTAGGTCTATGTGTAGATGAGATCTCGAGTAGAACACAAAGAGTTTGCGGGCGTTGATGCTTAGATTGATTCCTCCCTTAGTCATGTTTTGGTTTAGCGGTATTGTGGGATGAAGCGGCCCGGACCAACCTTACTTGTACGCTTACGAGAGACCGGTTCCATCGGCTGACGTGCAACTTCGTTGCACAAAGGTGGCTGGCGGGTGTCTGTTTCTCCTACTTTAGTTGGATCAGATTTGACTAAGGCAGTCCCTGAGAAGGTCGAAAAGCAATTTATGTATGACTGTTGTGGTTTATGCGTAGGTAAGAATTGTTCTTGCTAGATACCTGTAGCAGCCACGTAAAACATGCAACAACAATTAGAGGACGTCTAACTTGTTTTTGCAGCGTATGTTGTGATGTGATATGGCCAATTACATGATGAGATATATGTGATGTATGAGATGATCATGTGTTGTATAGAATATCATGACTTGCATGTCGATGAGTACGGCAACCGCCAGGAGCCATAGGGTTGTCTTTAATTATTGTATGACCTACGTGTCAATCATTAAGCGCTATGTAATGCTTTACTTTATCGCTAAACGGTAGCAATAGTAGTATAAGCATGGTGGGCGCAACTGTCACGCCCAAGATGCGATCCTATCCTTATTTGGCACGAAGGCCGACAGGGATAGAAGCGCATCTCGATGCGTTCGCAAGATTGGATATCATTACAAGTAAATGTACAGAAGAGATGAGTATATGGAATTGTCTTACACTCGCCACAAGCTACATCAGAGTCACATCAATACAATAACATCTCAAACATCATACATAAGAGCAGGGTCCGACTACGGATAAAATCAAACGATAAAATGACATCCACCCTTGCTATCCCAGGCTACCACCTGGAACCCATCCAAGATTGAAGACGACGAAGAAGAAGAAGAACTCCAAATCAACTCAAGCAACACGCTCACGTCAAATCATCACATTATATGTACCTGCAACTGTTGTTGTAGTAATCTGTGAGCCACAGGACTCAGCAATCTCATTTCCAAGGGTATCAAGACTATTAAAGCTTAATAGGTAAGGTATGGTTAAGTGGTGAGGCTGCAGCAAGCGACTAAGCATTTATTGGAGTGGCTAACTTACGAATACATAAATTAAAGTATGGTGGACTACGCATAATGACCGTGAACTAGCAATGATCACTAACTGATCCTGAACACCTACTTGCGTCAATCATAACCCCACCGTGTTCTCGTTCGGATAAGAACTCATGAGAAGAGACAGTCACGGTTACGCACACAGTTGGTGTATTTTATTAGAGTTTACTTCAAGTTCGCTATGACCGGGTGTTAAACAAAGTATCCAAGTTTGCCACATAACCGCGGGCATGACTTCTCGAAAAGATTTAACCCTGTAGGGGTGCTCCAACTCATCCATCACAAATTAACCACACTCAGTGAGAATAACCTCAACCACGGATCTCGTGATCTTCCTAGGCAATTCCAAAGGAAATCCAACACCTCGAGATAGCCCGAAGAAATCAGAGTTCCTCACTCGAGACGTTCGAGAAAGGTAAAACAAATCCAGCAAGGCCACCCGACGTGTCGACGAACCCGATAGGAGCTGCGTATCTTGTTCTCAGGACACGACCGGATGGGACTAGCTACAGGGAAAACCAATCCTCAAGTTGCCTCGAGGTGGCCCCGCAGGCAGCCCATGTTGGACCAACACTGATGCGGAGCACTGGCCCGGGGGTTGATTAAATTATCCATGGGGTGATCATGCCCTATGCAAGTTCATGAGTTATTAGGCAAATGTAGTACCAATGTTGGGCCTTGCCAGAAGAGTTGTATCCCAAAACGAAAATCAAGGGGGTCCCCATAACAACCCCGAGCATGTAAGGAGCGCTCATTTATGGAACATAACACCGGTTCACAAGTAACTAGGGGCGGCAAGAGTGGAACAAAACACCGAGGAAAAGGCCAAGCCTTCCACCTTTACCAAATATATATGTGCATTAAATTAAATAGCAGCAATATTGTGATATGATAAAAGAATATCCATGTTGGCACATGGAAGCAATTGCACCTGCAGCTAGCAACGCTATAAGAAGGGCTGAGCAAGCGGTAACATAGCCAAACAAAGGTTTGCTGGGACGTGGTAGGGTTAGAGGCTTATCATGGCAATGTTGGGAGGCTTATCAAACAAGTGGTAGGTAGCGAGACATAACGGTAAAAGACGAGACAACTAGCATGGCAATGATAGTAATGGTATCCAGGGAAATTTGTCATCTTGCCTGAGATCCCGCTCGGAAGAAGACCGAGTCCATGAAGAAGACGAACCAACGTAGTCGAACGAATCCTCACACTCCGAACGCTTTCGGAACTCTATCGAGATGAAGCAATCCGAAACAAACAATCAACACAACATACACCACAACATATGCGAAACACGATGCACAACAAACATGATGCATCTCCAGTTTATTATGCAATGCATGACAATTCACAACAATCAAATTCTACACATTAAAGTGAAGCTCAATATGCAACGAGTTACATATTGACGAAACTCCACGTATGAATTATTTAGTTCACTCTTGTCAGGTACACGACAATATTAAATGTTGTTGAAACATGGCCAGAGGTGATGCATAAGTAAACTATCTATCTAGTCATGGTAATTGAGGCCGGAAACAACTTATAGCATTTCCGAAACGACCTCATATGATAATTTTGAAGTTGGTCCAGATCTGAACTAAACATATTTTATATTTGTTAAACAGAAGAATAAATATCACCATATTATTCTACGTGCAATTCTAGTCGATTTAGATATATAGAACATCTCAAACGGAGCTACGGTTCAAAAGATATGAGCAACACAAGATGCACATGCCATGAATGCAATGCATGGGAAATGCAATCACAAACCTCTCAAAACATGAATTCAGCAAGTTATTATGAACTACATGAGATTCTAAACAAGTTTCATGTATGGAATGCTCAAAACGGAGCTACGGTTCACCCACAATCATCAAAACAAGTTTTAGTTGAAATCTGCCAAAAACAGCAACATAACATTTTGAACATGTGAAAACAACAAGCTACAAGACTCCAAAATGCACAAACCAAGCATGGGGCAATAGCATACAACATCCACTTAATTTCATATTCACAAATAATAATCAAAACATGCATGGATCACTTGGTAGTAAGCTCACAAGAAGGCTACTCAATAACAGTTTCAGACTTAGTGAAAATAGCAGTTTTAGACAGTGCAGTTTTTATCACGAAGGCATATTGACAGCAGTGAGACTATATGCTACAAGTCATATGATGGCATGAAACTTGACAGCATGCTAGAGAGCAATATCAACAACAAATAACTCCATTGCACCTACCACAAAAGAGTTTTAGATCACTAGCAAATCACATGGCAAGACAGCAACAAAATATAACAGATTCCAGACTTAGAAATATTTCGGACCCTCAAAATAACAGATTTTTATAGCAAGTTGACAACAACGAATCAACACCCAAACATGCATATCTATGACAAGCAAGATGACCATTGGCTAGAACACATATCAAAGAGCAACTTCATGTTGAAAATTATTTCATATCAAGCCCGGATTAAATCCTACGAAAATGACAAAAGGGCATCACGGCATAAATGACATGCATCCAAACATGCTCAAATGACAAAACTAAATGCACCGATAAATCCTATGGATTTTTCTACCCCGAAAACATATATAATATGATTAGGTTATTGTGGGAAATTAATCACAATAAAATATGCAGGATTAGGCCTATTCACGGTATAGCAAAACGATAAAGCAAAATAAATGCAGCCATCAATCCAACATTTTTCTCATGCATGAAAATGCGATGCAAATGGGATGAACATTTTTAATATTTCATTTTATTAATTTCGATGCACGGTTTATTAATTATGAAAATGCAATATTAGGACATAAATGCAAACATGCAGGAAATGGATTGTTAATTATTTTTAACATGGATGATATAGGCATATTAATATTCTACACATTATTCTAGGCATGTTTCATGTTGGAAATACTTTAAAACGAGGCATGGTTAATTATTTGACAACGTTTTAATACGCGAAATTAAATAAATAAATAAAAACAAAAAAACGGAGGGGCTGGGCTCACTTGGCCGGATGGGCCATCTCGGCGGCTCTGGCTGGCCGAACTGGGCCTGGCTGGGCAACAGGCCCACGCGGGGCTGGGTCAACGCTCAGCGCACACGCTCGCTCGACCCCGACCTCCCGAGCGGGAGCCAGGGCACGGCGGCGGCGGCTGGCAGGCGGCAGGCGGGGATCCGGCGAGGGGCGGCGCGGAGCAGGCTGGGTGGCCGGATCCGGGCGAGGGAAGGCCGGCGGCGTCTTGAGGGGCGGCGGGAGCTCCGGCGGCGGCGGCGACCTGCGGGGCGACCGGTCGGTGAGAGGAAGAGGAGGAGAAAGGGAGGAAGGAGAAGGGGAGAAAGGGAAGGAGAGGCGGCGGTCGGCGAGTTTCCGGCGACAGCAGCTTCGCCAGGGGTGGCTCCGGCGTGGGCTGGCGGAGCTGCAGCCGCCCGGCGGCGAGGCCGGCCGGAGGGAGCTCGGGAACCACCATGGGAGGCTCGGAGAGCTCCGGTTGGGCCCGGATGGGCTGTCCCGGGCCTCCAGATGGGCTCGAGCGGGCCGGAGGCTGGAGGAGGGAGAAGGGGATGGCTAGGGTTTGGGTGGCACGCGGAACGAGGTAGAGTAGGGGCTTTAAATAGGCTAGGGGCTAGGGTTACGACACTGTCCGTTTTCGGACTGCTGGGTGTCGACCCGACGGTCCGAAAGCAGAGAGGGGGTTACGGATAGGCCGTGCAAACGGGCTAGGAGGGGAAGAGAGAGAAGCAGTGCGGCGCGGCACGACGATTTAAACAGCGAGAAACGTTCGACGATAACCGATGACCGCACTCCTACGGATGACCGACGGGGCATCAAACGAACTCAGAACGCGACGAAAATCGACGGGCGGTCTACCTACCATATAACAAGACCACACGTTAAGTTTCAACTGGATCCAAGAATAGTTTGTGCGCGCTTAAAAATGGTTTTATTAAAATGGTGTCGCGGGCGCGTGCGGGTGTGGCTGGACTCGAAACGGGCAACGGCGAAACGGAGAGACCCAGCAACTACGAACGGATGCAAGTTTTCAAAAACGGGTGACGATGCTATGCAGATGATGCGAATGATGCGATGATGAATGCAACAACCAAAACGAAACACATACGAGAATGGAAATAAAGGGGAATCTTTTGGAATCTTCTGGGGCGTCTGTCCCGGGCTGTCACAGCGACAACCCCGGTGGCGACACGTTGATGGAGATCAAGATGATGGAGATCATGGTGTCGTGCTGGTGACGATGAAGATCATGTCGGTGCTTTCAAGATGGAGATCAAAAGCACAAGTTCATGGCCATATCATGTCACTTATGATTTGTATGTGATGTTAATCCTTTTATGCACCTTGTTTTTCTTAGGACGATAGTAGCATTATAAGGTGATCCCTCACTTAAATTTCAAGATGAATTGTGTTCTCCCCAAGTGTGCACCGTGGCGAAAGTTCATCGTGTCGAGACACCACATGATGATCGGGTGTGATAGACTCTATGTTCACATACAATGGGTGCAAGCCGGTGTTGCACATGCAGAACACTCGGGTTGAACTTGACGAGCCTAGCATGTACAGGCATGGCCTTGGAACACAAGAGACCGAAAGGTCGAACATCATTCATATAGTAGATATGATCAATATGATGATGTTCACCATTGAAACCACCTCAACTCACATGATGATCGGACTTGAGTTGGTGAATTTTGGATCATGTGACACTCAGATGACCTGAGGGATGTCAATTTGAGTGGGAGCTTTAGTAATTTGATTAACTAAACTCATTATCTTCAACAATAGTCTAAGTAACCTTTGCATATTTATGTTGTAGATCAATGGCTCGCGCAGTAGCACCCCTGAATTTTAATGCGTTTCTAGAGAAAGCTAAGTGGAAGGATGATGGGAGTAAGTTTGTTGACTGGGCCCGTAATTTGAGGATTATCCTCACGGCTTCCTAGAAATCATATGTCCTTGATGCACCGCTTGGTGACCAACCCAAAGACATGTCATCCGAAGATGTTAAGAACGCTTGGGAGGCACGTTCTGGGGATTACTCAATAGTTCAGTGTGCAATGTTATATGGCTTAGAACCAGGACTTCAAAGACGTTTTGAACGTCATGGAGCATATGAGGTGTTCCAGGAGTTGAATTTTATCTTTCAGAAGAATGGCCGGATCGAGAGGTGTGAGACCTCTGATAAGTTCTATGCTTGCAAAAGGTAGAAGAACAGGTCTATTAGTGAACATATACTCAAAATGTCTGGGTATTTGACTCGTCTGGCGGAGTTGGGAATGCCCCTTACGGCAGAGGCGATCACTGACAGAGTTCTTCAATCATTGCCACCTAGATACAAGAGCTTTGTGATGAACTATAACATGCACGGGATGAACAAGTCAGTCGCCGAGCTGTTTGCGATGCTGAAAGTCGCTGAGTCTGAAATCCAGAAAGAACATCAAGTGTTGATGGTCAATTAAACCACTAGTTTCAACAAGAATGGCAAGGGAAAGGGCAAGAAGGGTAAATCCAAGAAGGATGGCAAAGCAGTTGCTAATCCTGTAAAGAAGCCCAAGGCTGGACCCAAGCCAGAAACTGAGTGCTTTCATTGCAAGGAAACTGGTCACTAGAAGCGGAACTGCCCCAAGTACCTGGCTGACAAGAAGGCGGCCAACGACAAACAAGGTATATATGATATACATGTTATTGATGTGTACCTTACTAGCTCTCATTGTAGTGCCTGGGTATTTGATACCGGTTTGGTTGCTCACATTTTCAACTCATAATAGGAACTACAGAATAGACGAAGGCTGGTGAAGGACGAAGTGACGATGCGCGTGGGAAATGGTTCCAAGGTTGATGTCATCGCCGTCAGCACGCTCTCTCTTCGATTACCATCGGGATTAGTGATGAACCTGAATAATTGTTATTTAGTGCGTGTGTTAAGCATGAACATTATATCTAGATCTTGTTTATTGCGAGACGGTTACTCATTTAAATCAGAGAATAATCGTTGTTCTATTTATATGAGTAATATCTTTTATGGTCATGCACCCAATATGAGGGGTTTATTCATATTGAATCTTGATAGTGATGATACACATGTTCATTACATTGATCCCAAAAGATGTAGAGTTGATAATGATAGTACCACTTTCTTGTGGCACTAGCATTTGAGTCATATTGGTGTAAAACGCATGAGGAAGCTCCATGCTGATGGACTTTTGGAGTCACTTGATTTTGAATCACTTGACACATGTGAACCATGCCTCATGGGAAAGATGAGTAAAACGCCGTTCTGAGGAACAATGGAACGTGCAAGTGACTTGTTGGAAATCATACATACTGATGTGTGTAGTCCAATGAATGTTGCAGTGCACGGTGGATATCGTTATGTTCTCACCTTCACTGATGACTTAAGTAGATATGGATATATTTACTTAATGAAACAAAAGTCTGAAATGTTTGAAAGGTTTAAGCAATTTTAGAGTGAAGTTGAGAATCATCATAACAAGAAGATTAAATTCATGCGATCTGATCAAGGAGGTGAATATCTGAGTTATGAGTTTGGCAGTCACTTAAGACAGTGTGGAATTGTTTCACAGTTGACACCGCCTGGAACACCACAGCATAATGGTGTGTCCGAACATCGTAATCGAATCTTATTAGATATGGTGTGTTCTATGATGTCTCTTGCTGATTTGCCACTATCGTTTTGAGGTTATGCATTAGAGAGAGTTGCATTCACTTTAAATAGGGCACCATCGAAATCCGTTGAGACAATGTCATATGAACTGTGGTTTGGCAAGAGGCCAAAGTTGTCTTTTCTTAAAGTTTGGGGATGTGATGCTTATGTCAAAAAGCTTCAACCTGAAAAGCTGGAACCCAAAGCGGATAAATGCGTCTTCACAGGATACCCAAAAGAGACAGTTGGGTATACCTTCTATCTCAGGTCCGAAGGCAAAGTGTTTGTTGCTAAGAACGGAACATTTCTTGAGAAAGAGTTTCTCTCAAAAGAACTGAGTGGGAGGAAAATAGAGCTTGATGAGGTTATTGAACCTTTACTTCAACCAGAGAGTAGCGCAACGCAGAAAGATGTTGTTGGACAACAATGAACCTACAAGCTATGGAGGAGCGATGATGGGCCCGGATTCCGAGAAATGGTTAGAGGCCATGAAATCCGAGATGGGATCCATGTATGAAAACAAAGTATGGACTTTGGAAGTATTACCTGAAGGGCGAAAGGCTATTCAGAACAAATGGATCTTTAAGAAGAAGATGGACGCGGACGGTAATGTCACCATCTATAAAGGTCGACTTGTGGCAAAGGGTTTTTCACAAGTTCAAGGAGTTGACTACGATGAGACCTTCTCACCCGTAGCTATGCTTAAGTCCATCAGAATCATGTTAGCAATTGCTGCATATTTCGACTATGAACTTTGGCAGATGGATGTCAAAACAGCGTTCCTTGACAGTTTCCTTGAGGAAGAGTTGTATATGATGTAACTGGAAGGTTTAGTCGATCCATAGAATGCTGACAAAGTTTGTAAGCTCCAGCAATCCATTTATGGACTGGTGCATGCATCTTGGAGTTGGAATAAGCCCTTTGATGAGGTGATCAAAGCATTTGGGTTTATACAAGTTTATGGAGAAGCTTGTATTTACAAGAAAGTGAGTGGGATCTCTATAGCGTTTCTAATATTATATGTAGATGACATATTGCTGATTGGAAACAATATAGAAATGCTGGAAAGCGTGAAGAAATATTTGAACAAGAGTATTTCAATGAAGGACCTGGAGAAGCTGCTTTCATATTAGGCATTAAGATCTATAGAGATAGATCGAGACGCTTAATAGCACTTTCACAGAGCACATACTTGATAAAGTTTTGAAGATGTTCAAAATGGATCAGTCCAAGAAGGGGTTCTTGCCTGTGTTACAAGGTGTGAAGTTGAGTAAGACTCAATGCCAAGTGACTGCAGAAGATAGAGAGAAGATGAGTGTCATCCCCTATGCTTCAGCCATAGGTTCTATCATGTATGCAATGTTGTGCACAAGACCCGATGTCAGCCTGTCCATAAGTATGGCCGGAAGGTTTCAAAATGATCCTGGAATGGAGCACTGGACGGAGGTCAAGACTATCCTTAAGTACCTGAAAAAGGCTAAGGAATAATTCTCGTTTATGGAGGTGATGAAGAGCTTGTCGTAAAGGGTTACATCGATGCAAGATTTGACACTGATTTGGATGACTCTAAGTCGCAAACCAGATACGTATTTATTCTCAATGGGGGAGCGGTAAGCTGGTGTCGTTCCAAGCAAAGCATGGTAGCCGATTCTACATGCAAGGCGGAGTACATCGCAGCCTCGGAGGCGGCGAAGGAAGGTGTCTGGATGAAGCAGTTCATGACAGATGTTGGAGTAGTTCCTAGTGCTCTGGCCAAGGGACCAAGGTTTCACAAGAGGACCAGACACATAAAGCGATGCTTCAATTCCATCCGTGATTACATCGAGGAGAAGGACATAAATATTTGCAAAGTGCACATGGATCTGAATGTTGCTGACCCATTGACTAAACCTCTTCCTAGGGCTAAACATGATCAACACCAGAACTGCATGGGTGTTCGATTCATTACAATGTAAATCACATAGTGATGTGAAATAGGTTATTGACTCTAGTGCAAGTGGGAGGCCATTGGAAATATGCCCTACAGGCAATAAATAAAGTGTTTATTATTATATTTCCTTGTTCATGATAATTTTTTATTATCCATGCTATAATTGTATTGATTGGAAACACATTGCATGTGTGGATAAATAGACAACACTTTGTCCCTAGTATGCCTCTAGTGAACTAGCTCGTTGATCAAACATAGTCAAGGTTTCCTAGCCATTGACATGTGATGTCATTTGATAACGGGATCACATCATTAGGAGAATGATGGGATGGATAAGACCCAAACTATAAACGTAGCATATGATCGTGTCAGTTTATTGCTACAATTTTCTACATGTCAAGTATATGTTCCTATGACCATGAGTTCATGCAACTCACGGACACCGGAGGAGTGCCTTGTGTGTATCAAACGTTGCAATGTAACTGCGTGACTATAAAGGTGCTCTTCAGGTATCTCCGAGGGTGTCTATAGGGTTGGCATGGATCAAGACTGGGATTTGTTACTCCGTGTGACGGAGAGGTATCTTAGGGCCCACTCGTTAATACAACAACATCACAATAAGCCTTGCAAGCAATGTGACTAAGTGTTAGTCACGGGATCTTGTATTACAGAACGAGTAAAGAGACTTGCCGGTAGCGAGGTTGAAATAGGTATGGAGATACCGACGATCGAATCTCGGGCAAGTAACATACCAAAGAACAAAGGGAACATCATACGGGATTAACTAGATCCTTGACATAGAGGTTCGACCGATAAAGATCTTCGTAGAATGTGTAGAAACCAATATGGGCATCCAGGTCCTACTATTGTTATTGACCGTAGAGGTGTCTCGGTCATGTCTACATAGTTCTCGAAGCCGCAGAGTCTTCACACTTAAGGTTCGATGACGTTTCGGTAGTATAAAGTTATGCATGGTGGTGACCGAAGGTTGTTTGGAGACCCAAATGAGATCGCGGATGTCACGAGGAGCTCCATAATGGTCCAAAGGTAAAGATTGACATATAGGAAGTCCTATTTTGGTCACCAGGAAAGATTCGGGCTCATCGGTAGTATACCGGGAGTGCCGGTAGTGTACCAGGGGACCATCGGGAGAGGTATTTCGACCCTAGAGGCTACATGGGCTGTGGGAGGACTAATACCAGCCCTTAGTGGGCTGGACAAAGTCCCATAGAAGGCCCATGCGGCTGGTAATAGATTCCTAAGTGGAAAAGGTGGAAAAAGGCAAAATGGTGGAAATAAGGAAGGAGTCCTTATCCTACTAGGAGTGGAGGAGGAGGAGGACTCCTCTACACTTAGGCCGAAGCCTAGAGGGGCTGGCCCTTGCGCCAAGCCCCCTCCTCCTCTCCTCCTATATATACTAGAGGGTTTTAGGGTTTTGGACAAGATTTTCAGCCACGTGCAACCCTACCCTCTAGTTCGTAGTTTCTCCTCTACATTGGTCTCAGTTGTGCTTAGGCAAAGCCTTGCTGAGATTATTACACCACCATCGCCGCAGCACCGTCATGCTACCGGAGAACTCGTCTACCTCTCCACTCCCTCTTGCTGGATCAAGAAGGCGGAGATCGTCATCAAGCTGTATGTGTGCTGAACGCAGAAGTGCCGTCCGCTCCGTGCTTGATCGAGATGGATCGTGATTGGATCGCGGGACGCTCGGTGATTTGGATCGTGAAGACGTTCGACTACATCAACTGCATTTCTTAACACTTCCCTCTTAGCGATCTACAAGGGTTCATAGATCCACTCTCCCTCTCGTAGATGCTCATCACCATGGATAGATATTACGTGTGCGTAAGAATTTTTTTGCTTCCCACGCAACGTTCCCCAACATTTTCTCCCTCCACCTCCGGTCGTGTTGTCTTCTCAACTTCATCTACTTCACCTACATGTGGATGGCCACAAGGTAATTATATGGTGATTAGTGATGATCATTTTAATGATGATAGTGGGCTTATTGTTGATAATTCTTGTTCACTATCTTATTGCAATGCTTCATCTTTGGACTTTAACACCTCAAGCACTTTAAATGTTTCACATGCTTGTGTTGATAGTCCTGGCATATCAAGTAAAAATTGCTTTACTAGATCTCATGATTATATGCTTGCTCTATCTTTTTGCCATGATAAAAATGTATCTATTTCCTCGAGTTGTTGTGCTAATAATGTAGAGTAAACCCAACACTCCATTGAACAAGATGTGTTCTTGAATGGTGCTTCAAGGGATCCTATATCATCATCTATTGTTTCTCACTTTTTCCTTATGGCTAAGGCTTCAAAGTTATCTCCTACTTTGAATCCCAATATATCTCATGATGATGATGTTGATGATAATGATGAAGAGAGTGATAATATTGCTTCCTTAAAAATTAAGGGAGAAATGGTTTTTAAAGCTCTTCATAAGTATAAAATTTGTCATTCCAACTTCATGGAAATCATGTCTATTGTCATTGAGGGCAAGAAATATATTGAGGAGTTTGAAGCTCATCTCGAGGAGCATGATACCACCATTGGTAATATGGAAGGTCGTGAACGTGATTACGCTAATGGGATCGTGGAGCTGTCTCAAGCTCCTGAAAATGAACAAACCACCAAGTAATCTCTTGAGGAGACCATTGCTCTAGAATTATCTAGATTAAAGGAATCCCATGAAAAAGCTCTCAAGGTGTCTAATGATTTTACAACCAAAAATGATAAGCTTGAAGTTGCACATTCTAAACTCCTTGAGGACTTTGAGCGCCTCGAAAATGGCTCAAGGGTCATTAAGAGTTCACTCATTGAAATCACCAGTCTCATGCTCAACTTAAAGTTTCATATGCTAAAGATCTTGCCAAGTTGCCTTCTCCTCTTGTTGTTAATGATGATTTTTGTGCTACTAACTCTATTTCATGTGAATCATCTATATTAAAGGAGAATGTTGAGCTAAGGGCTCAACTTGAGTTGGTATCTAGCAATTATGGGAAATTGGAAGAAAGTCATGAAAAACTTTCTAGCTATCATGGCGATCTTCTAGTATCGCATAATGTGCTAAAGATAGATCATGACACTAGTACTAGTAAGGTAACATCTAGTGAGCCTCATGTGAACATTAGCACTACATCTAGTAGAAATGCTTTATTCCATGTTCTAGTCCTTGTAGTTCATCAACTCATAATGTTGGTGCAACTTGTGATGATTTACTTTCATTGCCTTGTTGCTCTAATGATGAACCTTATGCTTCCTCTAGCACTTGTTCTATTCTAACCATGTAAAGGAAATCTATGAGCTCAAGGCCCAAGTCACTTCTTTGAATAAAGACATGGAAAAGATTCCTGACGAGGAGTCCACACTCAACAATATCTTGAGTGTGCAAAAATTCCCAAATGACAAAGGTGGACTTGGATTGAACTCCAAGAAGAATAAGATTTCCACAAAGTACAAGAAGAAGGGACAATAACAAGTCAAGAATTCAGCCAAGATTATTTGCTTCAAGTGCAAAATAGAAGGGCACCATGTAAGATCTTGCCCATTGAAGAAGAAGCCTCAAAGTAACAAGCAACAAGGGAAGCAACCACAAGTTCAATCGCATGCTCAACCACAAGTTGAATAAAGGCCTCTTCCCAAGAAGACCCAAGTCAATGCTCAAGTTGAGAAATCAATTGAGAAGAAAGTAAAGGTTATATTTTGCTACTTATGTTGTGAGAAGGGTCACTTCGCTTCTTCTTGCACGAAAGGTAACTTATCCAACCCAATCAATTGATGATATCGATTTGTCTTGAGAAGGATAAGCTTGGCAATGTGTTTGCCAAATGTGTTGGTACTCAAAGTGGTGTTAGGAAAAGAACCATTTGGGTAGCCAAGTCTATTGTGACAAACCTCTTAGGACCCAACTTGGTTGGGGACGAACAAGCTCAAACTTGATCAATAGGTGTTGATGGAGGGCATTGGTGACTTGGCTACATTATGAAGAATTAGGGGTTCTTCATCATTCATATTGTCTCAAGCCAAGTCATGTGGATCATCAAGTGTCTATCATATACCAATGTTCCTCCTTGCAGTAACATGTACTTAAATTGAATACATTGTTAGTTACTTGCCCCTTTGCATGTTGTGGTTTTCTACCTTACATGTGTTTTGTCTATGTTGTGCCTCCTATTTGTTTATCTTTAGAAATCAAGTATGTATGATGGGTTGCACATCATGTATGTCTGAGTCTTGTGTAGATCCTTTTTGCATTATGTTTGTATCTTAGTTGGCTCTTTGGAGAGATTAATGGATTATCCCGTTTTGGGGGAGTGATGTGCTTTATGCACTTCACAACCCTAAAAATGTGTGTTCGTGAGGAATACCACTTAGTATTGATATTACAAGATTATATATCTTCTATTTGGTATGTCTTATCATGAGAAATTCAAATTCTAAATGGTCCATTAATCATCTCTTGTTCGATTACATTTCCCACTTGTTAATAATGTTGGGTTACCACATCATGGGGGAGTAATATACTATGTGCATATTACAAGCCTAGAGAATGTGTATGATGACCCACAAGTATAGGGGATCTATCGTAGTCCTTTAGATAAGTAAGAGTGTCGAACCCAACGAGGAGCAGAAGGAAATGACAAGCGGTTCTCAGTAAATTATTCTCTGCAAGCACTGAAATTATCGGTAACAGATAGTTTTGTGATAAGATAATTCCTAAGGGGTAGAAAGTAACAAATGTAAAAAAGGTGAAGCAAGGTGGCCCAATCCTTTTTATAGCAAAGTACAAGCCTGGACAAACTCTTATATAAAGCAAGGCGCTCTCGAGGACACATTGGAATTTGTGTCAAGCTAGTTTTCATCATGCTGATATGATCCACGTTTGTTACTTTGATAATTTGATATGTGGGTGGACTAGTGCTTGGGTGCTGCCTTACTTGGATAAGCCTCCCACTTATGATTAACCCCTCTTGCAAGGATCCATAACTACGAAGGAAGAATTAAGATAAATCTAACCATAGCATGAAACATGTGGATCCAAATCAGCCCCTCACGAAGCAACACGTAAACTAGGGTTTAAGCTTCTGTCACTCTAGCAACCCATCATCTACTTATTACTTCCCAATGCCTACCTCTAGGCCCAAACAATGGTGAAGTGTCATGTAGTCAACATTCATAGGACACCACTATAGGAGAGACAACATACATCTCATCAAAATATCGAACGAGTACCAAATTCACATCATTACTTATTACAAGACTTATCACATGTCCTCAGGAACTAACGTAACTACTCACAAAGCATATTCATGTTCATAATCAGAGGAGTATTAATATTGATCAAGGATATGAAAACATGATCTTCCACCAAGTAAACCAACTAGCATCAACTACAAGGAGTAATCAACACTAATTGCAACCCACAGGTACCAATCTCAGCTTTTGAGACAAAGATCAGATACAAGAGATGAACTAGGGTTTGGATAGGAGATGGTGCTGATGAAGATGTTGATGGAGATTGACCCCCTCGTGATGAGAGGATCATTGGTGATGACGATGGCTTCAATTTCCCCCTTCGGGAGGGAAGTTTCCCTGATAGGATCGCCCGACCGGAGCTCTAGATTGGTTCTGCCCAAGTTCCGCCTCAAGACGGCGGCGCTTCATACTGAAAGCTCTGTTCTGATTTTTTTTTCAGATCAAAACCCTCAATAAGGCAGAAGATGGGCATTGAAGGGGTGCCAGGTGGGCCACAAGCCTTAGGGGCGCACCCAGGGGGGTAGGGCACGTCCAGTAGGCTTGTTGCTGCCTGGTGGCCCCCCTGATGTATTGCTTTCGCCCAATATTTTTTACATATTCCAAAATAATTCTCCATAGATTTTCAGGACTTTTGGAGTTGTGCAGAATAGGTATCTCATATTTGCTCCTTTTCCAGTCCAGAACTCCAGTTGCCAGCATTCTCCCTCTTCATGTAAACCTTGTAAAATAAGAGAGAAAAGGCATAAGTATTGGACCAAAATTTGTAGTAACAACCCATAATGAAATAAATATCAATATAAAAGCATAATGCAAAATGGACGTATGAACTCCCCTAAGCTTAGACCTCGCTTGTCCTCAAGTGAAAGCCGAAATCGATAAATAGGCTCACATGTTTAGAGATAGAGGTGTCGATAAAATAAAATACGAAAATGAAGGCATCATGATCATCTTTAGAACAGAAACATATATTGACATATAATTTCTTATGCTAAAGTAACAATTCATTCACAATGGTAAAGTATGAATCAAGAACTCTATTGAGAACCGACAAACTACGATCTCAGTCATTGAAGCAATTCCAATTTTTCATAATGTAGGAAAGAGTCAATATAAGAGCTTGTAAAGAAAATCCACATACTCAATCATCTTTTAGTCTTTCACAATTTCTAACACTCACGGGGTACCTATGAGGTCAAAGCTTCAATCGGACACAGAGGTAGATAGGGGTTTATAGTGTTGCCTCCCAACTATTTGCCTCAAGGGTAATGTCAACCATAATAACTCATGCTCGTCCACTTCCGAGTGGATATATGTGCCTAGACCATTCCCCAACACATGATGCTTGCCAGAAGATAAAGGCGAACTAGAAAAGTGATGGAGATCATCACGACATAAAGGTAAGTACTAGAAAATAAAAGTAACAAATAGGGCCTTCCCAGAGGGGAGCAGAGGTTGTCATGTGCTTTTATAGTTGGATGCACAATCCCTTAATGGGATAGAACATCACTTTATATTGCCCCTTGTGATAGAGAACTTTATTATGCAGTCCGTCGCTTTTATTTCTTCCCTACCACAAGTTCGTATAAAGTTTATTTTTCTCACACTAATAGATCACACATATTTAGAGAGAATTTTTTTTATTGCTTGCACCAATGACAACTTACTTGAAGGATCTTATTCAATCCTTAGGTAGGTATGGTGGACTCTCATGGCAAAACTGGGTTAAGGGTGTTTGGATGCACAAGTAGTATCTCTACTTGGTGCGGAAGTTTTAGCTGATATGAGGTGGAAGCAAGCGACACATGTTGAGGGATCTATAAAAATATAACTTCTATTCGGAAATAAGCAAACATAAACCATTATGTTGTCTTCCTTGTCCAACATCAACTTCTTAACATATAATATTTGAATGAGTGCTCACAATCATAAAAGATGTCCAAGATAATATATTTATATGTGAACCTCTCCTTATTTATTACTTCCTTTTAATTGCCCCAATGACCAACACCTATGTTTGTCAACCCTCAACAGGTTTCAATAGACATACTTCTTATATGTGAAGTCATCACTCCTCATAAGATCATCATATATACTCTTTGCTTTTATTCTATACTTCTTTCTACTTCATCCTTCTCAAGACGAAGATCATACCAAATAGCAAAGCCCTTAACTCAGAAGTAATTTTTATTATATAACTCATGGACTTGCTTACATAGGAGGAATCGTAAAGCAAAATCTCAACACTACATCACATGAAAACTTTAGTCTACTAGATCAGGATATAACCAAAAGGATCGGACTAAGAAAGGATGACAAAAACAAAAATAAAAAAATAAAAATAAAAATAAAAGATGTGATGGTGATACGATACTAGGGAACCTCCCCCAAGCTTGGCTCAAGCCAAGGGGAGTGCCCATACCCATGTGTTTATTTGTCTTGCTTTGGAGGTGGTGATGTTGGAGTTGTTGATGAGGTTGAAAGCTTCTCTAGTTTCCTCCTAAGCATAACATTATGTTCGCTCGGGCCTTCCACCTCCTGCTCGAGCTTCACTATCCTTTGACACAATTCTTCCTTGCTCTCATGCGGGAAAGGAGAAGTGATAAATAGAATCTTGGATTTACGCCTGGTGTTTGGAAGGCTTGATTTCTTGAACTCCATGTGCATATCTCCTGCCTGAGGTAGGAGGGCATCTTCTTCATCTGATCTTTCTTCCTCATACTTGCCTTCTTGTTCCTCCTCCGAGAACAATCCATAAGGATCTAAGTCCCCGTATCGCTTGGGATTGGCAAGATAATGCAATATATAGCTCTCCCTATCAGAATCTTGGGACAACATATTGCTCTAAGTCTGCTGCAAAAACAGCTCAAACAGAAAACAGGAGGTATTGGCATGATACGAGAGTCAAAACCTTCGGGAGATTATATAATGAATTTTTGCTGACCCGAAGGAGTATACCACACAAAAAAGAGTCCCGATGGCACACGAGGTGGCCACAAGCCCCAGGGTCACGCCTAGGGGGGCAGGGCACGCTCTATAGGCTTGTCGCCTCCTCATGCACTATTCGGACTACTATAATTTTTCCTAATTTTTTTAATATTCCAAAACATATAAAAATTGCCATTGAAAAAGTTTTGGAGTCTTTTTACTTACCGTACCACATACCTATTCCTTTTAGAAGCCTGAAACGTTCTGGTAAGTCTCCCTAATGTACTCCTTCGGAGTTATGGTATTGATGATATTGGTTTCAACATTTATGGGAGTACCTGAGATAAAATGTTTGATTCTTTGACCATTCATCACCTTCGGATTTGTGCCTTCTGTGTTGTTAATCTTGATGGCACCAGAATGATATACCTCCTCGATAACGTAAGGACCTTCCCATTTAGAGAGATGTTTTCCTGCAAAAAATCTTAAACGAGAATTCTATAGCAAGACATGATCACCTACATTAAATTCATGCTTTTGTATCCTTCTATCATGCCATCTCTTTACCTTTTCTTTAAACAACTTGGCATTCTCATAGGCTTGGGTTCTCCATTCGTCAAGTGAGCTAATGTCAAATAACCTCTTCTAACCACCAAGTTTGAAATCGTAATTGAGCTCTTTGATTGCCCAATAAGCTTTATGTTCTAGATCTAGGGGTAAGTGACATGCTTTACCATAAACCATCTTATATAGAGACATACCCATAGGGTTTTTGTAAGTAGTTCTATAAGCCCACAATGCATCATCAAGTTTCTTAGACCAATTCTTCCTAGATCTATTAATAGTCTTTTGCAAAATCAATTTAATTTATCTATTGGTCAATTCTACTTGACCACTAGACTGAGGATGATAAGGAGATGAAATTATATGATTAACATCCTATTTAGCGAGAAATTTACGAAAAGAACCATGAATAAGGTGTGAAGCACCATCAGTCATCAAATATCTAGGGACTCCAAATCTAGGGAAAATAACTTCTTTAAGCATTTTAATACAAGTGTTATGATCAGCGCTACTAGTTGGGATAGCTTCTACCCACTTAGTAACATAATCAACAACAACTATAATATGATTATACCCGTTAGATTGTGGAAAGGGACTCATATAATCAAAACCCCAAACATCAAATGGTTCAATGACAAGAGAGTAATTCATAGGCATTTCCTGACGTCTACTAATGTTACCAATTCTTTGACATTCATCACATGACAAGACAAACTTACGAGCATCCTTGAAGAGAGTAGGCCAATAAAACCCGGATTGTAGTACCTTATGTGCAGTTCTATCTCGAGCGTGGTGTCCTCCGTAGGCTTCAGAGTGGCACTTGCGTAAGATCTATTCCTGTTCATTCTCAGGTACACAAAATCTAATAATACCATCTACTCCTTCTTTATAAAGGTGTGGATCATCCCAAAACTAATTCCTTAAATCATAGAAGAACCTTTTCTTTTGCTGGTATGTGAAACTAGGCGGTATAAATTTAGCAACAATATAGTTGGCATAAACAGCATACCATGGAGTATTGTGTGAAGCATTTATAATAGCTAATTGTTCATCGGGAAAGCTATCATCAATAGGTAGTGGGTCATCAAGAATATTTTCTAATCTAGACAAGTCATCTGCCACAGGGTTATCAGCACCCTTTCTATCAATTATATGCAAATCGAATTCTTTCAGGAGAAGGACCCACCTAATAAGTCTAGGTTTAGCATCTTTCTTTTCCATATGGTACTTAATAGCAGCATGATCTGTGAGAACAGTTACTTTGGAATCAACAATATAAGGTCTAAACTTATCACAAGCAAACATGACTGCTAAAAATTATTTTTCAGTAGTAGCATAGTTTCTATGAGCACTGTCTAGAGTTTTACTAGCATAATATATAACATTTAATTTCTTATCGACTCTTCGTCCTAGAACATAACCAACAGCATAATAACTAGCATCACAAATAATTTCAAAGGGTAGGTTCCAGTCGGGTGGTTGAATAACCTGGTGCAGTAATCAGGGCATTCTTAAGAATTTCAAATGCTTCTACACAATCATCAGCAAAAACAAATGGGACATCTTTTTGCAAAAGGTTTGTGAGAGGCCTAGAAATCTTAGAGAAATATTTGATAAACCTCCTATAGAAACCAACATGACCAAGGCAATTTCTTATACCTTTGATATCCGCAGGGCACGGCATTTTTCAATAGCATCAACTTGTGCCCCAAGACAATACCTTCATTAACCATAAAGTGGGAATTTTCCCAATTCTAGACAAGATTAGTTTCTTCACATCTCTACAAAACTCGGTCAAGGTTGCTCAAACAATCATCAAATGAACTCCCATAAATGGAAAAATCATCCATGAAAATCTCAAGAATCTTTTCACAAAAGTCAGAGAATATAGCCATCATACATCTTTGAAAGGTAGCAGGTGCATTGCATAAACCAAAAGGCATACGTCTAGTAGCAAAGGTACCGAAAGGGCAAGTAAAACTATTTTTTTCTTGATCCTGGCTCGATACAGGTATTTGAGAGAAACCAAAATAACCATCTAGAAAGCAAAAATGAGTATGTTTGGATAGTCTTTCTAGCATTTGATCAATAAAAGGTAGAGGGTAATGGTATTTCTTAGTAGCTTTATTTAGATTCCTAAAATCAATTACCATTCTATAACGTGTAATAATTCTTTGTGGGATCAATTCATTTTTATGATTAGGAACAACAGTAATGCCTCCCTTCTTAGGGACACAATGTACGGGACTAACCCATCTACTATCAGCAACAAGATAAATTATACCTGCCTCTAGAAGCTTTAGTATTTCTTTTCTTACCACATCTTTCATCTTAGGATTCAATCGTCGTTGGTGATCAATAACTGGTTTGGCATCAGGCTCCATATTAATTTTATGCTGACATAGAGTGGGGCTAATGCCCTTAATATCATCAAGAGCATAACCAATAGCAGCACGGTGCTTCCTCAGAGTTTTCAATAATCTCTTTTCTTCATGCTCTGGAAGGTTAGCACTAATAATAACAGGATATATCTCCTTCTCATTAAGATAAGCTTATTTCAACGTATCGGGTAATTGCTTGAGCTCAAACACGGGATCACCCTTGTTGGAGGAGTATCCCCAAGTATTTCAACCGGTAAATTGTGTTTCAAAATAGGCTGCAGATCCAAGAAAAATTCATCTATTTCATTCCTCACATTCATATGCATATCATTTTCATGGTCTAGCAAATATTGTTCTAAAGGATTAGTTGGAGGCACAACAATATAAGCAAGACCAATAATTTCATATTTACTAGGAAATTATTTTTCATGGGGTTTTCTATGAAATTTAGAGAAATTGAACTCATGAGTCACATCCCCAAAACACATAGTAACTATTTCTTTCTCACAATCAATCTTAGCATTAACAATATTCAAGAAGGGTCTACCAAATATAATGGGACAAAAATTATCTTGAGGGGAACCAAGAAAAGAAAATCAGTAGGATATTTTATTGTCCCACACAAGACTTCAACATCTCTACCAATCTCCATTGGTGCAATAGTGTCTCTGTTAGAAAGCTTAATAGTAACATCAATTTCGTCTAGTTCAACTGGTGCAATATCATGCATGATTTATTTGTATAAGGAATATGGAAGTGCACTTAATCTAGCACCCATATCACACAAGCCATGGTAACAATGATCTCCTACTTTAATAGAAACAACAGGCATGCCAAAACCTGGTCTATGTTGTTGGAAATATGCCCTAGAGGCAATAATAAATTAGTTATTATCATATTTCCTTGTTCATGATAATCGTTTATTATCCATGCTATAATTGTATTGATCGGAGACTTAAATGCATGTGTGGATACATAGACAAAACCATGTCCCTAGTATGCCTCTAATGGACTAGCTCGTTGATCAAAGGATGGTTAAGGTTTCCTAGCCATGGACATGAGATGTCATTTGATAACGGGATCACATCATTAGGAGAATGATGTGATGGATAAGACCCAAACTACAAACATAGCATATGATCGTGTCAGTTTATTGCTACTGTTTTCTGCATGTCAAGTATATGTTCCTATGACCATGAGATCATGCAACTCACGGATATCGGAGGAGTGCCTTGTGTGTATCAAACGTCGCAACGTAACTGGGTGACTATAAAGGTGCTCTACAGGTATCTCCGATGGTGTTTGTTGAGTTGGCATGGATCGAGACTGGGATTTGTTACTCCGTGTGACGGAGAGGTATCTCAGGGCCCACTCGGTAATACAACATCACAACAAGCCTTGCAAGCAATGTGGCTAAGTGTTAGTCACGGGATCTTGTATTACGGAACGAGTAAAGAGACTTGCCAGTAACGAGGTTGAACTAGGTATGGAGATACCGACGATCGAATCTCGGGCAAGTAACATACCGAAGAACAAAGGGGACGTTATACGGGATTAACTAAATCCTTGACATAGAGGTTCGACCGAAAAAGATCTTCGTAGAATATGTAGGAACCAATGTGGATGTCCAGGTCCCGCCATTGGTTATTGACCGTAGAGGTGTCTCGGTCATGTCTACATAGTTCTCGAACCCGCAGGGTCTGCACACTTAAGGTTCGGTGACGTTTCGGTAGTGTAGAGTTATGTATGGTGGTGACCGAAGTTTGTTCGGAGTCCCGGATGAGATCCCGGACATCACGAGGAGCTCCGGAATGGTCCGGAGGTAAAGATTCATATATAGGAAGTCCCAGTTTGGTTTCCGGAAAAGTTTCGGGCTCATCGGTAGTGTACCGGGAGTGCCGGTAGTGTACCGGGAGTGCCGGTAGTGTACCGGGAGGCCTCCGGGAGGGGTATTTCGACCCCAAGAGGTCCATGGGCTGTGGGAGAATAATAACCAGCCCTTAGTGGGCTGGGAAAACAGCCACAAAGGCCCATGGCGCAGGAGAGAAAGTCCTAAAGCAAAAAGTGGAAAATCAGCCAATAGGAGGCAATCCTACTCCAACTAGGATTGGAGGTGAAGTAGGATTTCTTCCCACCTCCTATTTCGGCCGACCCAAAGGCCTTGGCTGCCTCTCCTCTCCTCTCCTCCTATATATACTAGTGGATTGGGTGGTTTTTGGATAGAATTTCCGGCCACGTGCTACCCGTTTCACCGGTGCACAGTTTCTCCTCTAGATCGGTTTTCCGCAGCGCTTAGGCGAAGCCCTGCCGGAATTGCTCCACCACCATCACCGGAGCGCCGTCACGCTGCCGGTGAACTCTCTCTCCTATCCACCTCCTCTTGCTGGATCAAGACGGTGGAGATCGTCATCAAGCTGCACGTGTGCTGAACGCGGAGGTGCCGTCCGTTCGGCGCTAGATCGGAAGGACCGTGATCGAGATCGCGAGATGGTTCGTGATGAGATCGTGGAACGGATCGTGATGAGTTCGCGGGACAGATCGTGATCAAGATCGTGAGACGGATCGTGATGAGATCGCGGGACGGATCGTGATGAGTTCACGGGACGTATCGTGATTGGATCGCGGGACGGATCGTGATGAGATCGCGGGACGCTCGGCGATTTGGATCGCGAAGATGTTCGACTACACCAACCGCGTTTCTTAACGCTTCCCGCTTAGCGATCTACAAGGGTATGTAGATCCACTCTCCCTCTCGTAGATGCTCATCACCATGGATAGGTTTGCGTGTGCGTAGGAAAATTTTTGTTTCCCATGCGACGTTCCCCAACAGTGGCATCATGAGCTAGGTTGATGGTTCGATGAGATCTCGAGTAGAACACAAAAGGTTTGTGGGCGTTGATGCTTAGATTGCTTCCTCCCTTGGTCGTATTTTGGTTCAGCGGGATTGTGAGATGAAGCGGCCCGGACCAACATTACTCGTACGCTTACGAGAGACCGGTTCCCTCGACGCAACTTGTTGCCTAGATGGCTTGCGGGTGACAGTTTCTCTCACTTTAGTTGGATCGGATTCGACAAAGGCGGTCCTTGAGAAGGTTGAAAAGCAAACTAGTGTATCACCGTTGTGGTTTATGCGTAGGTGAGAATCGTTCTTGCTAGATACCCATAGCAGCCACGTAAAACATGCAACAACAATTAGAGGACGTCTAACTTGTTTTTGCAGGGTATGTTGTGATGTGATATGGCCAATTACATGATGAGATATATGTGATGTATGAGATGATCATGTGATGTATAGAATTTCACGACTTGCATGTCGTTGAGTACGGCAACCGGCAGGAGCCATAGGGTTGTCTTTAATTATTGTATGACCTGCGTGTCAATCATTAAGCGCTATGTAATGCTTTACTTTATCGCTAAGCAGTAGCAATAGAAGTAGAAGCAGGGCTGGCGCCACAACCCCAATGGCAACACATTGATGGAGATCAAGATGATGGAGATCATGGTGTTGTGCCGGTGACGATGGAGATCATGCCGGTGTTTCGAAGATGGAGATCTTAAACACAAGTTCATGGCCATATCATGTCACTTATGAATTGCATGAGATGTTAATCCTTTTATGCACCTTGTTTTGCTTAGTACGGCGGTAGCATTATAAGGTGATCCCTCACTTGAATTTCAAGATGAACTGTGTTCTCCCCGAGTGTGCACCGTTGCGAAAGTTCGTCGTGTTGAGACACCACGTGATGATCGGGTGTGATAGACTCTACGTTCACATACAACGGGTGCAAGCCAGATTTGCACGCGCAGAACACTCGGGTTAAACTTGACGAGCCTAGCATGTACAGACATGGCCTCGGAACACGAGAGACCGAAAGGTCGAACATGAGTCATATAGTAGATATGATCAACATAATGATGTTCACCATTGCAGCCACCTCAACTCACGTGATGATCGGACTTGAGTTGGTGAATTTGGATCATGTATCACTCGAATGATCGGAGGGATGTCAATTTGAGTGGGAGTTCTTAAATAATATGATTAATTGAACTCATTATCATGAACATAGTCAAAGTGTCTTTGCAAATTATGTTGTAGATTACTAGCTCGCGTTGTGGCTCCCTTGTATTTTTATATGTTCCTAGAGAAATAGAATTGAAAGATGTTGGTAGCAATATTGCGGACTGGGTCCGTGATCTGAGGATTGTCCTCATTGCTGCACAGAAGGCTTATGTCCTTAATGCACCGCTCGGTGCGCCACCCCCTCTAGCGTCGTCTATAGATGTTGTGAACATCTGACAGGCACGTTTCGATGACTACTTGATAGTTTTGTGCGTCATGCATTACGGCTTAGAATTGAGGCTCCGAAACGTTTTGAACGTCACGGAACATATGAGATGTTCTAGGGGCAGAGATTGTGATCTCAGGCTTGTGCCTGTGTTGCGAGATATGAGATCTCCAACAAGATTCTTTGCCTGTAAGATGAAGGAGAATAGCTCAATCGTTGAGCATGTACTCAGATTGTCTGGGTACTACAATCGCTTGAATCAAGTGGGAGTTGATCTTCCAGATAAGATAGTGATTGATATAGTTCTCCAAGTCACTGTCACTAAAGCTACTAGAACTTAAGTGATGAACTATAATACACCAGGGATAGAAGTATTGATCCCTGAGCTGTTCGCGATGTTTGACACCGCGAAGGTAGAAATCAAGAAGGAGCGTCAAGTGTTGATGGTTAATCAAACCACTAGTTTCGAAAAGGGCAAGATCAAGGAGGGAAACTTCATGGATAGCAAGTCAGTTGCTGCTCCAGTGAAGCAACCCAAAGTTGAACTCAAACCCGAGACTAAGTGCTTCTATTATGAGGTGAGAGGTCGCTGAAGCGGAACAACCCTAGATACTTGGTAGATAAGAAGGCTGGCAACATTGATAGAAGTATATTTGATATACGAGTTACTAATGTGTACCTTGCTAGTACTCTTAGTAGCACCTGGGTATTGGATACCGGTTCGGTTGCTAAATGTTAGTAACTCGAAATAAAAGCTACGGAATAAACGGAGAACTAGCTAAGGGTGAGGTGACGATATGTGTTGGAAGTGTTTCCAAGGTTGATGTGATCAAAATCGCACGCTCTCTCTACCTTCAGGATTAGTGACGAACCTAAATAAATGTTATTTGGTGTTTTGCGTTGAGCATGAACATGATTAGATCATGTTTATTGCAATACGGTTATTCATTTAAGTTAGAGAATAATGGTTATTCTGTTTACATGAATAATACCTTCAATGGTCATGCACCCAGTGAGAATGGTTTGTTGAAATCTTGATCGTAGTATTACACATGTTCATAACATTGATGTCAAAAGATACAAAGTTAATAATGATAGTACCACATACTTGTGGCACTGCCGCTAAATGTCATATTGGTATAAAGCGCATGTAGAAACTCCATGCTGATGGATATTTGGACTCATTCGATTTCGAATCGGTTGAGACATGCGAACCATGCCTCTTGGGCAAGATGACTAAAGGACCCCGTTGGATGGAGCGGGCAAGTGATTCATTGGAAATGATACATGTTGATGTATGCAATCTAGTGAGTCTTGTAGTGTGCAGTGGATATCATTATTTTCTTACCTTCACTGATGATTTGAGTAGATATAGTGTATATTTACTTAATGAAACACAAGTCTGAATCGTTTGAAAGGTTCAAGCAAATTCAGAGTGAAGTTTAAAGATCATCGTGACAAGAAGATAAAAATGACTGCGATATGATCGTGGAGGTGAATATCTGAGTCACGAGTTTGGCATACAACTTAAGACAATGTGAAAGTTGTTTCACAACTAAACGCCACCTGGAACACCATAGTGTGATGGTGTGTCCGAACATCATAGTTATGCTCTATTGGACATGGTGCGTGCTATGATGTCTCTTGTCGTTTTACTACTATAATTTTGGGGTTATGCATTAGAGACAACTACATTCACTTTAAATAGGGCACCATCTAAATCCGTTGAGATGACACCATATGAATTATGGTTTGATAGAAACCTAAGCTGTCGTTTCTTAATACTTGGGGCTGCGGCACTTGTGTGAAAAATGTTTTCACCTAATGAGGTCGAACCCAAGGCGGACAAATGCATCTTCATAGAATACCCTAAGATCAGTTGGGTGAACCTTCTATCTCAGATCCGAGTGCAAAGTGGTTGTTACTAAAACGGATCCTTTCTCGAGGAAAGGTTTCTCTCGAAAGAATTGAGTGGGAGGAAGATAGAACTTGATGAGGTTGTTAAACCTTTGTTCAACCAGAGAGTAGCGCAGCGCAGAAAGATGTTTCTGTGAAGCCTACGTTAGTTGAAGAGGAAGTTAATGATGATGATCATGAAGCTTCAGGATCAAGTTACTATCGAACTTCGTGGGTCGACAAGGATGTGTACTGCTCCTAAGCGGTACGACAACCCTGTCTTCGAGGTCATGTTGTTGGACAGCGATGAACCTACGAGCTATGGAGAAGCGATGATGGGCCCGGATTCCGACAAGTGGTTAGAGACCATGAAATCCGAGATAGGATCCATTTATGAAAACCAAGTATAGACTTTGGTAGACTTGCTCGTTAGACGGCAGGTCGTTGAGTACAAATGGACCTTTAGAATGAAGACAGACACTGATGGTAAATGTCACCATTTGTAAAGCTCGACTTGTTGCAAAGTTGTTTGTGACAAGTTCAAGGAGTTGACTGCGAGGAGGCCTTCTCACTCGTAGCGATGCTAAAAGTCTGTTGGAATTATGTTAGCAGTTGCTGCATTTTCAATTACGAAATCTGGCAGATGGATGTCAAAACGTCGTTTCCTTAACGGTTTACTTAAGGAAAGGTTGTATGTGATACAACCAGAAGGTTTTGTCAGTCCTAAGGATGCTAAAAGATGAGAGAGCTTCAGTGATCCTTCTATGGACTGAAGCAAGCATCTCGGAGTTGGAATATACACTTTGATGAGGTGATCAAAGTTTTTGTAGTTTATACAAAGTTTACGAGAAACTTGTATTTGCAATAAAGTGAATGGGAGCACTATAGAGTTTCTGATAAGTATATGTGGTTGACATATTGTTGATCGGAAATAATGTAGAATTTCTGGAAGGCATAAAAGGTTGTTTGAAAAGTGTTTTTCAAATGAAGACCTGGATAAAGCTACCTAATTGTTGAGCATCAAAATCTATAGAGATAGATCAAGATGCTTGATGAGACTTTCAATGAGTGCATACCTTGACAAGATTTTGAAAGAGTTCAAAATGGATCAGCCAGAGAAATAGTTCTCGTCTGATTTGTAAGGTGTGAAGTTGAGTGAGACTCAAAGCTCGACAACGGCAGAAGAAAGAGAAAGGATGAATGTCGTCCCCTATGCCTTAGCCATAGGCTCTATATTATGCCATGCTGTGTACCGCACCTATGTGTGCCTTGCCACGAGTCTGTCAGGGGGTACAAGAGTGGTCCAGGAGTGGATCACTGGACAGCGGTCGGAATTATCCTTAGTAACCAGAGGACTAAGGAAATGTTTCTTGATTATGGAGGTGATAAAGAGTTCGTCGTAAAGAGTTACGTCGATGCAAGATTTAACACCTATCCAGATGACTAGTAGTAGCAATCTGGATACGTATAGTGGAGCAGCCATTTGGAAATAGTACCAAGTGGAGTGTGGTAGCAGTGTTTACGGTTTGACATAGAGATTTGCAAAGTACACACGGATCTGAATATCGCAGACCCGTTGACTATAAGACCTCTCTCACATGCAAAGCATGATCGAGCCCCAAAACTCATTGGGTGTTAGATTCATAACAATGCGAATCACATGGTGATGTGAACTAGATTATTGACTCTAGTGCAAGTGGGAGACTGTTGGAAATATGCCCTAGAGGCAATAATAAATTAGTTATTATCATATTTCCTTGTTCATGATAATCGTTTATTATCCATGCTATAATTGTATTGATCGGAGACTTAAATGCATGTGTGGATACATAGACAAAACCATGTCCCTAGTATGCCTCTAATGGACTAGCTCGTTGATCAAAGGATGGTTAAGGTTTCCTAGCCATGGACATGAGATGTCATTTGATAACGGGATCACATCATTAGGAGAATGATGTGATGGATAAGACCCAAACTACAAACATAGCATATGATCGTGTCAGTTTATTGCTACTGTTTTCTGCATGTCAAGTATATGTTCCTATGACCATGAGATCATGCAACTCACGGATATCGGAGGAGTGCCTTGTGTGTATCAAACGTCGCAACGTAACTGGGTGACTATAAAGGTGCTCTACAGGTATCTCCGATGGTGTTTGTTGAGTTGGCATGGATCGAGACTGGGATTTGTTACTCCGTGTGACGGAGAGGTATCTCAGGGCCCACTCGGTAATACAACATCACAACAAGCCTTGCAAGCAATGTGGCTAAGTGTTAGTCACGGGATCTTGTATTACGGAACGAGTAAAGAGACTTGCCAGTAACGAGGTTGAACTAGGTATGGAGATACCGACGATCGAATCTCGGGCAAGTAACATACCGAAGAACAAAGGGGACGTTATACGGGATTAACTAAATCCTTGACATAGAGGTTCGACCGAAAAAGATCTTCGTAGAATATGTAGGAACCAATGTGGATGTCCAGGTCCCGCCATTGGTTATTGACCGTAGAGGTGTCTCGGTCATGTCTACATAGTTCTCGAACCCGCAGGGTCTGCACACTTAAGGTTCGGTGACGTTTCGGTAGTGTAGAGTTATGTATGGTGGTGACCGAAGTTTGTTCGGAGTCCCGGATGAGATCCCGGACATCACGAGGAGCTCCGGAATGGTCCGGAGGTAAAGATTCATATATAGGAAGTCCCAGTTTGGTTTCCGGAAAAGTTTCGGGCTCATCGGTAGTGTACCGGGAGTGCCGGTAGTGTACCGGGAGTGCCGGTAGTGTACCGGGAGGCCTCCGGGAGGGGTATTTCGACCCCAAGAGGTCCATGGGCTGTGGGAGAATAATAACCAGCCCTTAGTGGGCTGGGAAAACAGCCACAAAGGCCCATGGCGCAGGAGAGAAAGTCCTAAAGCAAAAAGTGGAAAATCAGCCAATAGGAGGCAATCCTACTCCAACTAGGATTGGAGGTGAAGTAGGATTTCTTCCCACCTCCTATTTCGGCCGACCCAAAGGCCTTGGCTGCCTCTCCTCTCCTCTCCTCCTATATATACTAGTGGATTGGGTGGTTTTTGGATAGAATTTCCGGCCACGTGCTACCCGTTTCACCGGTGCACAGTTTCTCCTCTAGATCGGTTTTCCGCAGCGCTTAGGCGAAGCCCTGCCGGAATTGCTCCACCACCATCACCGGAGCGCCGTCACGCTGCCGGTGAACTCTCTCTCCTATCCACCTCCTCTTGCTGGATCAAGACGGTGGAGATCGTCATCAAGCTGCACGTGTGCTGAACGCGGAGGTGCCGTCCGTTCGGCGCTAGATCGGAAGGACCGTGATCGAGATCGCGAGATGGTTCGTGATGAGATCGTGGAACGGATCGTGATGAGTTCGCGGGACAGATCGTGATCAAGATCGTGAGACGGATCGTGATGAGATCGCGGGACGGATCGTGATGAGTTCACGGGACGTATCGTGATTGGATCGCGGGACGGATCGTGATGAGATCGCGGGACGCTCGGCGATTTGGATCGCGAAGATGTTCGACTACACCAACCGCGTTTCTTAACGCTTCCCGCTTAGCGATCTACAAGGGTATGTAGATCCACTCTCCCTCTCGTAGATGCTCATCACCATGGATAGGTTTGCGTGTGCGTAGGAAAATTTTTGTTTCCCATGCGACGTTCCCCAACATATGTTTATTCTTAGTATCAGGTCTAGCAATTCTAGCCGCTTCATCACAGAAATGAATGACATACCCATCAATATTATCAACCAAGATATCTTTAACTATAGAAATACTAGGTTCAACTTTAATTTGTTCAGGGGGTGTAGGTTTTCTAATACAACTCTTACGAACCACAGTTGAAGCTTTAGCATGTTCCTTTATCCTAACAAGGAAAGGTGGTTTCTCAATGTAAGCAGTAGGGATAACAGGATCAACATTATAAGTAATAGTTTCCTCTTCTACTTTAATAGGTTCAACTACTTCCACTTCAATGGTAGGATGATATTTAAATGACTTCTCCTTAGGGATATCAACATGAGTAGCAAAATATTCACAGAAAGATGCTACGATCTCAGAGTCAAGTCCATATTTAGTGCTAAATTCATGAAAAGAATAAGTATCCATAAAGGATTTAAAACAATCAAACTGAAGGTTTGTACCTAACTCCTTACCATCATCGAGTTCCCAATCTTCAGAGTTGCGTTTAATTCTTTCCAATAAGTACCATTTGAATTCAATATCTTTCTTCATAAAAGAACCAGAGCAAGAAGTATCGAGCATGGATCGATCATTATGAGAAAGCCGAGCATAAAAATTCTGAATAATAATTTCTCTTGAGAGCTCATGGTTGGGGCATGCATATAACATTGACTTAAGCCTCCCCCAAGCTTGAGCGATTCTTTCTCCTTCATGAGGCCAAAAATTCTAAATATAATTCCGGTCACGATGAACTAGATGCATAGGATAGAACTTCTGATGAAATTCCATTTTCAGTCGGTTGTAGTTCCATGATCCAATATAATCACATAGCTTGTACCATGAAAATGCCTTCTCCTTCAAAGATAAAGGAAATACCTTCTTCTTGACAACATCCTCAGGCAAACCTGTAAGCTTAAATAATCCACAAACTTGATCCACATAGATTAGATGCAAATCAGGATGTAGTGTTCCATCTCATCCATAAGGATTAGCTAGATGTTTCTCTATCATACCCGAAGGAATTTCATCAGTAGGTTGAGGGACAACTCTTTGTGTTTCCGTCGAGGTGAAGACACCCCGAACAAGCCCCTCAAAGGATTACTTTCCATAGTAACAAGTGACAGTAAATTTTAGCACACTATATAAATTTTTCCTTACCAAGTTCTACTCACAAAAGGCGCTTCACTCCCCGGCAATGGCACCATAAAAGAGTCTTGATGACCCACAAGTTGTTGGGGAACGTTGCATGGGAAACAAAAAAATTCCTACGCTTCACAAAGATCAATCTAGGAGATGAGCATCTATGAGAGGAGAGATTGGATCTACATACCCTTGTAGTTAGCTAAGAGGAAGCATTAAGAAATGTGGTTGATGTAGTCGAACGTCTTCACGATCCAATCATGATCCGTCCCGTGATCTCATCACGAGCCGTCCCGCGATCCCATCGTGGTCCTTCCGATCTAGTGCCGAACGGACGACACATCCACGTTTAGCACACGTACAACTTGATGAAGATCTCCACCTCCTTGATCCAGTAAGCGAGGGTGGAGAGGTACATGAGTTCTCCGGCAGCATAATAGCATGGTGGCGGTGGTGGTAAACTAATCTTGTAGGGCTTCGCCTAGGCACCGCATAACTAATCTAGAGGAGAAACAGATCTAGAGGGAATAGGGCAGCACGTGGCTTTTCGTGTGTTGGGATGCCCTCAAACCTATAGTATATATAGGAGGAAGGGGTGGGAGGAGGCGCCCTAGGGTCTCCCCTAGGACTTGGCCTCCGGCGAGTGTGGTGGAGTCCACCTCCTACAAGAGGTGGGCTGTCGGGAGGAGTCCTAGTCCAACAAGGACTCCTCCCACCTCCACCTTTTCCTCCTCTTTGGGCGCATGGGCCTTATGGGGCTGGATGCCCAGCCCACTAGGGGTTAGTGCTCCACCTCTTGGGCCCATGTGTCCCCCAGGGTGAGTGGTCCCCTCCGGGTGGACCCCTAGAACCCATTCGTCACTCCCGGTAGACTACCCCTAGAGCCCGAAACTTTTCCGGAACCCAAATACCTCTTTCCTATATATCAATCTTTACCTCCGGACCATTCCGGAGCTACTCGTGACATCCGGGATCTCATATGACACTCGAAACAACCTTAGGTCATCAACATACATAACTCAATACTACCGAAATGTCACCAAACCTTAAGTGTGCAGACCTTGCGGGTTCGAGAACTATGTAGACATGACCGAGACACCTCTACACTCAATAACCAATAGCGGGACCTGGATGCCCATATTGGCTCCTAAATGTTCTACAAAGATCTTTATCGGTTGAACCTCTATGTCAAGGATTGAGATAATCTCGTACGATGTTCCCTTTGTTCTTCTGTATGTTACTTGCCCGAGATTCAATCGTCGATATCTCTATACCTAGTTCAATCTCGTTACCGGCAAGTATCTTTACTCATTCCGTAATACAAGATCTCATGGCTAACACTTAGTCACATTGCTTGCAAGGCTTGTTGTGATGTTGTATTACTGAGTGGGCCCTGAGATACCTCTCTGTCACACGAAGTAACAAATCCCAGTTTTGATCCACGCCAACCCAACAAACACCCACGGAGATACCTGTAGACCACCTTTATAGTCACCTAGTTACGTTGCATCGTTTGATACACACAAGGTACTCCTCCGGTGTCAGTCAGTTGCATGATCTCATGGTCATAGGAACAAATACTTGACATGCAAAAAACAGTAGCAATAAACTTACATGATCATATGCTATGTATGTAGTTTGGGTCTTGTCCAGCACATCATTCTCCTAATGATGTGATCCCGTTATCAAATGACATCTCATGTTCATGACTAGGAAACCACAGCCATCTTTGATCAACGAGCTAGTCTATTAGAGGCATACTAGGGACATGGTGTTGTCTATGTATCCACACATGTATCTGAGTTTCCGATCAATACAATTATAGCATGGATAATAAACGAGTATCATGAACAAGCAAATATGACAATAATAAATTTATAATTGCCTCTAGGGCATATTTCCAACACAAGTATAGGGGATCTATCGTAGTCCTTTCGATAAGTAAGAGTGTCGAACCCAACGAGGAGTAGAAGGAAATGACAAGCGGTTCTCAGTAAAGTATTCTCTGCAAGCACTGAAATTATTAGTAACAGATAGTTTTGTGATAAGATAATTTGTAACGGGTAGCAAGTAACAATTGTAATAAAGGTGAAGCAAGGTGTCCCAATCCTTTTTATAGAAATGGACAAGCCTGGAAAAACTCCTATATAAAGCAAGGTGCTCCCGAGGACACATGTTTCAAGCTAATTTTCATCATGCTAATAGGATTCTCGTTCATTACTTTCATAATTTGATATGTGGGTGGACCGGTGCTTGGTTGCTGCCCTTACTTGGGCAAGCCTCCCACATATGATTAACCCCTCTTGCAAGCATCCGCAACTATGAAATAAGAATTAAGATAAATCTAAACATAGCATGAAACATGTGGATCCAAATCAGCCCCTTACGAAGCAACGCATAAACTAGAGTTTAAGCTTTTGTCACTCTAGCAAACCCTGATCTACTTATTACTTCCCAATGCCTTCCTCTAGTCCCAAACAATGGTGAAGTGTCATGTACTCGACGTTCACATCACACCACTAGAGGAGAGACAACATACATCTCATCAAAATATCGAACGAATACCAAAATCACATGATTACTTATAAGAAGACTTATCACTGTCCTCGGGAACAAACATAACTACTCACAAAGAATATTCATGTTCATAATCAGAGGAGTATTAATGATGATCAAGGATCTGAACATATGATCATCCACCAAGTAAACCAAATAGCATCAACTACAAGGAGTAATCAACACTACTAGCAACCCACATGTACCAATCTGAGGTTTTGAGACAAAGATCAGATACAAGAGATGAACTAGGGTTTGCAGAGGAGATGGTGCTAATGAAGATGTTGATGGAGATTGACCCCCTCTCTTTGAGAGAATCGTTGGTAATGACGATGGCTTTGATTTCCCCCTCCGGGAGGGAACTTTCCCCGGCAGGATCCCCCTACCGGAGCTCTAGATTGGGTCTGCCCAAGTTCTGCCTCGAGACGGCGGCGGTTTGTCCCGAAAGCTCTGTTCTGATTTTTCCAGATCAATACCCTCAATATAGTAGAATATGGGCATCGAAGGGCTGTTAGGTGGACCACAAGCCTCAGGGGTGCGCCTAGGGGTAAGGCGCGCCCTGTAGGTCTGTGGCTGCCTGGTGGGCCCCTGATATATTTCTTTTGCCCAATATTTTTTATATATTCCAGAATAATTCTCCGTAGATTGTAACATCCCAAAATTTCATTTTGGAATGTTATGATATATAGCTATGCATCATCATCACTTTGTTTGAATGTAATGAATTGTTGAAGTGCTTCTTTTGAAATTCTGAAAGGCCATTTCTATTTTTCCATGTATCTGTTTCATCTATTTGAAAACCTTTGGAAATGTTCAAAGAAAGAGAGGAGTAACGTGACACTCCACACCAAGGGCATCTTGGTGAAATATTTGAGCAATTAAACTAGGGGGTTATTTGAAAATTTATCTCAAAAGGATTTAAAATCAATTAGGCATTTTGTGAAAATAAATTTTAAAAAAAGATATTCAATATGACAGAGGAAAAATGTTCATTAAATAGCATTGATTCTCCTGATCATTTTGATATATATAATTCCTACGTTTGGAATTGTTTTGAATGCATTAAAAGAGTTTTCACTACGTTGGAAATAGAAAAGGAAAGTTTTCAAACCGAATCGGGCCGGCCCACAGTCTTTAACTCCCGAATTTATTTCGGATCGGTTAACCGAAACGCTAACCGTGCCTTTTCTCTCACTGGCACGTGGGACCCACTGACCGACGGCGTCATCCGCGCGCCCATCTCCTTCCTCGCGCGCGCCACCGTCACCGGAGATCCCTCTCTCCGGATCTCCCTCCTCTCTCCCTCTCCCGACCCCGCACCTGGCCTATAAAAGCCCCAGCCCTCGCCGAGCTCCATTCCACCCCAAACCTCCCCTCTACCTCGCTAGAACACCACCGCACCACCTCACCGGAGTTCGGACTCCAACCGAACCTTTCCAAGCACGAGGCCGTCGCCTCCGTCGTCCCCACATCCGTCCGACGCCGCCAATCGATGCCGGAGCTTCGCCGCCGTCGTTTGAGCACTTCGGACGTCGCCCGCGACCACCGCACCGTCGCCTCCGACCACCTCCGACCTCCGGCCACCGTCAACCTCGCCGGAACCTCGACTCCTCCCCTCAGTAAGCCACCAGACCCCCTGGACCGTTAGATTTAGATCCAACGCTCCTGATTATAAGATTTAAACAGCGAAATTTTTTCCTCTGCGCTTCAGCCGTCCGTTCGTTAGCACCCACACGCACACGGCCCCGACCAATCATAGCTCGCCACGTAGCCCCTAACCGATCGATAATAGTTTTTCTTTTTCTTTTCTGTTTTAGAAAATAGAATGTATTCTGTTTTTGTTTTAATCATAACTTTTAAAATATTTGGTGTTTTTATTTGATTCTTTTTGCATTAGTTCACAAATTTGATGTGGTTTATGTCTGTATGCTTAGATTTCAAATTTGAATTTTAAATTTCGAATCTAATCAAATTTGTTTAAATTACTAAAATCTGTATAACTAGAGTTTAAAAATATATTTTTGAGTGAATATTTTTGCCACTATTTTGTATTAGTTAGACCTATCATTGTACATAGTTTGAAATTTTTTAGGATGAATTTGGTTACTGTTTTTAACAAAAACAAAATCTGTTTAATTCTTAATAGATTTTAATTAAACTGATTTTTATGTAAATTGAACCTGAATTAGTTTAACTTTTGTTTTTAGATTTCATTAGGTTTTGTTGATTCAACATTAGGTGTAATATTTCCTGTTAATAAAGTATGTTTTTCAAATTGTTTTGTGCTCTAGTTTGAATAGGTTCATCTTGTTTTCACCATGTATATTGTTTAGAAAAAAAGTTTTGTAGGAACTTTTTTGTACAATATTTTTATAATGAAATACTTTCTGTTTCAAATAAAATTTTATATTTACTTCTCTACTATCTAAATACCTAGTTGTTCAATACAATATTTTTGACTTGTTATGTCTTAGTAGGGACTTTTACACCAAATTTTTTATAGTCTTATACTTTAAGTGATTCTTATTTTGATTGTGCTTTTGTTTATTGAAGCATTTGTTTACCTTGCTATTGAATGAATTGTATTGTTTTTATGCTTATGGTGTGCTCTTGTTTGATTCGTTAGATTATTCGGAGTGCGAAGCTTGTTATCTAGAGTCACTTGATTACGAGGATCGTTAGCAAGGCAAGTGACTTTGACCATGTATACCTATGTTTTATCGCATTAGTTCTTCCATCTCCCCAATTGCATGCAAAGTAGGTAATTTGGAAAATTGGTTACTTGTTGTAGTATCATGTGGTAGGTACCCCTCAACCCTTTGACAGATTGGCCCCGGGAAACGTTGATTTACATTTTGCTATGCTATTAGTAGACAGGGTTGGTTGTGTGATTCATGAGAGTTGTGAGTTAATAATTTCAAGACCTACAAGATGATCAAGACTTCAAGACTCCGAGTTTTCAACATACCTCTGGGTGGATGATGGTTGAACGACGCCCTCGAGAAACCAGTGGTTAGCCTAGATGATGCTGGAGAAGTGCCAGTATTCATGCGGAAAGGTCCACCCAGGCACAAAGAGATGGATGGATGCTTCAAGACCCAAGGCGGTGCTACGAGATGTAGAAGAACGGTAGGAAAGGAAGAGCACCGACAGAGTCTCGGGGAAACCCTTTAGAAGACCATGTTTTGGTCATCTGTTTCTCAAACACCCTGAAGTGCGAGAAATCCAACGGAGGCCATCAAATCTTGTGGGGAACGTGTGCAAAACTCTGTAGAGTACCCAAACCTAATCGATTAGCCATGTCCACGGTCGTGAACAGTTTGAGCCAAAGGAACTGAAACTATCTGGAACTCTCAACACACTTAATTACATTGATCTGGGTTTTAATGTCAACTTGGGTATGAGAATTAGTTGGTGGAACCATCTCATTAATCAACCAACATTGTAGTAATTATGCCTTTTCCCTCTCTTGTTGTAGGAATTTTTTTTTGGCTTTATGCAAAAACTTACTACCCCACCTACCATATTTGCATATAGACTAGATGATTACTTTACCCCTTCTCTTGTGACTTTGCCGGCATATTCAATATGCTGACCTATACGGCTGCAATGTATCATGTTGCAGAGTACTTTTCCGACTAGGAGTGAGGATACGCTCTACGTTTGGTGAGATGCCCTTGGAGTCAGATGGACTCAACTACCTATGGAGCTTCCGCAAGTTTTTGGTTTAGTTTATCTCATGAGTTGGCCTGCAGCCACTTTATTGTAATCCTTATTGTAATAAAGGACTCGATATGAGATTTCGATTAATTAATGTTGTGTGATTTCCCTATGATATATACATTGATGTACCGTGTGTGTACCAGCATGATCTTGGGATGGTATAGAAACACCGGAGATTCGACCTTTCAGGTCAGGTCGCTACATAGATTTTCAGGAGTTTTGGAGTTGTGCAGAATAGGTATCACAAATTTGCTCCTTTTCCAGTCCAGAACTCCAGTTGCCGGCATTCTCCCTCTTCATGTAAACCTTGTAAAATAAGAGAGAAAAGACATAAGTATTGTACCAAAATGTGTAGTAACAGCCCATAATGCAATAAATATCAATATAAAAGCATGATGCAAAATGGATGTATCAGTGTACATTTGAGACATTGCCACTTAGAGTTGATATTATAATTTATCTTGTTCCTAGGTGGCATGCTAGCTCTACAAGTGCCACTTGCTTGTGATTTAGGAGTAAAGATGATGTTGGATCTATTTGCAATTTATCAATGGGAATTATTTCCACATACTTCTTGTCCTTTGACAATTGGTATTCCTTTTAAGTGGTAGAATTTGCTAACCATCTTTACATAGGTTTTTGTTTATTGTTTGTCTTGCTTGCCTCTTGTGGATCTTTTTGAGCATGTCGACTGTTTCTATAGATATAGGGAAAGTGATGATCCCATCGTGTGCATTTTGTATTCAATGCAAATTCTATATAATGCACATCTCTTGAGGGAACTATCATATTTTCTTTAGAACACTCTCTTTATGTGTTTATCATAAAATCTTTTGATCTTCGTCAAGTGTGTGTTTTTGGGAGGCAAGCCTTTTCTCTATGGTGCTTTGTGCCATCATGAAAATTTGCGAAGGGTTTGGTTTTTTGGAACCTAGCTCTCTTGTGGGAACTTGATATCTCTTGTTTTCCTTCAATTGGTATCTTGTTTCTTTCTATTTGGCATATGTCAATGGATATCTCATTCCCTGATGTATATTTTAGTTGGTATCCATCAAGTGATTTTCGTTTGATATCTTATTTTCACTTAATACCTTATCTTTCCTTATCATATCAACTGTGTGTTGATTTGATTCTTGAAAGCCTTGAGCATGCATATTTTCTAATGTACTTTAGTTGGCATGTTCTCTTTCCTTGACCCAATATATAGGGGAGACTCCACTATGACATAAATAGGCTAAGGTGTGCATGAAATTCAATTTTATATCTATATGCACATATTTATGTGGATTTTTGTCCTATGTATTGTTGGCCCACTACCTCTTTGGTCCCAATAAGTTTGGGTACCACTTTGTTTGTGGTATTGTTCGAGGAACAACTGGAGATACATTGGACACTTGGCTCACTTACAAGGAAGGTGTTGACACCATGTGCTTATTGGAGCCATGCTAGGATGAACGAAGAACCATTGTCTACTACATCAATCCAATGCTATCTCGGTAACAAGTATCTACTTCATGCATACATTCGCATTCAATCTTTTATAGGTTGCATCATGTCATGAATTTCTTGAGTCCTTCTTGTGGTACTTGTTTCCTTCTCAAAGCGTCTCAACGATGATGTCATATTGCTAGTTGTGATGTCTTTGACGTTCGTGTATTGGGAGTTCATTTATGTACAATAAGAAAATATTAGGCCATGTGCTATGCTTTCAAGCAAAGATCTTATTGGTATATTTATGACTTTGTTTTGGATATGTTGTTTGTTCCTTCTTGTAACTATTTCGTGTGTACATCATTCTTTGTGGATATATCATCATGATTGTCGTCTACCTAGAATCTTATACAGATGTGAGAATTTACATCTCTATTTGATATCCTCTTTTCTTTCAATTCCACCATTGCAATTCCTTTTTATTTACTTGGTGGTTTCGTGAAAGAATTGGTCTTGAGTGCGGATCTTATATCCTTGCATTTTGGTGCACTCCTTGGTGGTGAGGATTATTTTCCTCATGCATGTCTTCACGAGGGTTTTGCCATGTCGATTGGTATCCCTCCTCTTGACAAGGCTATTATTTCCTATCTTCACTAGTGGTTGTCCCAAGCTTTGGTTTTTAATTTTCTTCTTAGTAAGCTTGTGAACCCAGTTGCTAGTGATTTGTGTGTGGCAAGGATATGTCTTGCACTTTATGTCTCATTTCATCAAGACTATGTTGATCCTTAATGGTCGTCCTTATATTAGTCCTCTCAAGTGCTTTGCCATGACTCACACTGTAGCGACCCGACTCAAAACGAGTCAAGCCTCTGTGTTTTCTGTGCCATCCCTGGATCAGTATGCTGGCGCACACAGTACATCAATGTATATATCAAAGTGCAATCACATGTAAATAGCGTAAAACTGATATATACCTTAAAATAGCATCGGAATACAGTCAACGGGAGTGGAGTCCTAATAACACCAACGGCAAGTTGAGTGCGGACCGTAACACTGAATCGTACTCTTACCCGTCGTAGAAGAGTATCTGCAACACAAGACGTTGCAGCCGTGTAGGTCAGCATTTTGAATATGCCGGCAAGATCACCATAGTAGAACAGAAGAATAAAGACTATTCTATATGCAAAGGCTTTGTGGCTCTGTGTCTAAGTTTTTTTGCGTAAAAGCTGATTTTATTTTCCCTACAACAAAGGAATATAAGGAATTTCACTATGGAGTTACCTATCATCACATGGTTCCTCCAACCAATGTCTCAATGCCCATAAGTATCATAAGTTGCCCACAATTAGTTATCAGTCCGGTGTTGAGAGTTCAGAGATAGATCCAAGTCTAGAAGCTCAAATTGTCCGTAACCGGGGACACGGCTAATCGATTAGGTTTAACTCTGCAGAGTGTTGTGTACTTTACCCACAAGATTCTTTCCCTCCTGGTAAGTCCTCGCACTGCCTGGTGTTTGAGAACAGGATGAAAGAAACGTGGTCCTTCAGAGTGTTTCCCTGACTGTCCGACAGTGCCCATCCCAATCCTAACGTCGACTACATCTCGTAGCACTGCCCAGTAGAGTCACAACAAAGATCAACCAAGCCAGAGCCCATAATGACTTGTGGCTACACAGGTAAGCTTCCGGGCATGAAGTATTCATCCTTCTCTTTGAGTCTGGGTGAAGCTTTCCGCAAGATGTCATGGCGCTTCTCCATGCATCCCGGCCATCCACTGGTTTCTCCAGGGATGCCCAATCAACCATCCTTCACCCAGTAGTGTGTATTGAAAACTTGTCTTCTCGAGTCTTGAAGTCTTGAGGACTTGAAGATGCAGGACTTGAAAATGTCTTCATGAAGTTGTCGTCTTGACGTGGAGTCCTTCTTCACACCACTCACGAACACTCATACCAGAACCCGTCTACGTTAGCATAGCATTGCACTAACTAACGTTCCCGGGGCTTTAGTAACAAGTGGTGGGTTCCTACCTCATGCATTCTACTCAACTACAAGAGTTTCAATAACACTATGGGAGGGATCTATTGAATGATGTCACTACATGCAATAAAACATAGGTATGAAAATATGGTCAAAGTGAACTTGCCTGTACTGTTGATGAAGATAAAGATCGCTCTCAGAAATAACTTGTTAGACTATTCGTCACTCTCCGATGAAAATCTATATAGCAAACATTGCATTCATAAGCAAACACTTCTAGCAATCAAAACTGACAATCACAATGTAACACAAGAACAAAAGAAACAAGGTTGATGAAGGCAATACTTAAGAGAAAAGTTAAAATCAAGAAAGTTTTCATAAAAGCAACTAAAGTAGTTTTCCCCTAAAACAATTATTTTCAAATCGTAACAAACAATAACAAAGTAAAATACAACAAAAGGATTTTAGTAAATATTTTACTAGCAAAAGAATTACTTTTGAAGAACAAGTAAAACTATGAAAACATTATCCTAAACAACAAGAGTGTTTGTCTAATGAACTTAACTACAAGCACAACCATAAACTAAGAGAAAACAAATTATGAAACAACTAAGTTAACAGAAAATAATTAATAAAATATATTTGTTACAAAACAGAATTAGATCATCTAAAACTTTGTGAAAATAATCTCTACTAAAACTAAGTTGTTTTATAAAACATTACCTAATGATAGAGAATATAGTTTCCTATAATAGAGTAAAACTAAACCATTTTTATTGACAAACATTTCTTAACAGAAAAGATTACTACAAATTTTATTTGAAAACAGAATCTAATTATATAAAACTTTAGTTAAAAGAATTGTTACTAACAAATTTGCTTTTAAAACAACTATACCTATTTGAAAGAGGGTATAGATCCCTACAACAAAATTTATAAACTAAACAAATTAACTTTTGTTAACAGCAAGTAAATTACTAAGGTTTGGAACCACAAAACTAAATGAAATCTAAAACATAATGTAAATCATATTCAGATTTTCAAAATAAAACAAATAAATATATTTAATTAATCTAATAAGAAACTAAACAGATTCTGTTTGGTTTGAAAATACTATTTAAAACTGTTATAAAAATTCTCAAACTCTACCAAATGATAGCTATGGTCACTAGTGACAATCATTCAAAAATACCTTTTAAAACTCAAGATATTCAGAAAACAAAATTTAAATCAAATCTGTTTAAATTCAAATTATAAATGTTCAAACATAGCCAAATTTGATATCTACAGAAACTAGATGAAATTTGTGACACTATACAAAAAAATCATTTAAAAACATTAAACTGTTTAAAAGATATAAAGGAAATAAAATCAGAACTTATTCTGGAAACAGAAATTAAAACAGAAAAGAAAATGCGTTTCTATCGGTCAGGGGGTACACGTGGCGCTTCCTAATTGGTCTGGTGTGCGTGTGGTTGGGAGTTTTCGGGCGGACGACCGAGACATAACAGAAAACGGTTCGGTCTATAATTTCAAAAGAAAAACCGGCCGGTTCTTTCTAAAAGAACCGAAGGGGTACGGGGATTCTAATCTACGCCGTTGAGACGAGATCGGACGGGGGAGAGTGCTCACCGTGGTGGTTGCCGGTTCCGGCGAGGGTTTCGGCGACGGCACAGGCATCGAGGTCATCGGGGATGCGCCTCCGGTGGTCCTCCGGTGACGGCGAGGGCTCCGTTCGACTCAGCGATGAATGGCGCATCCGGTGGTGGTCGAGGGCGAGCTCGGGGACGACGATGACGACGAGCAGGAGCGGAGGGAGCTTCGGGGTCGGGGAACACTAGGGTGATGTCTTAGCAGCTCCAAAGAGTCTCCAGAGAGGGTGAGGGGTCGGGGAGGTGCGCACGGTCGTGAGGAAATCGTCGGAGGGCTCGGGAGAGTGCGGGGAGGTCACGGTGATGCGGGGACGCGATAATGGCGCGGCGGCCGTGGTGAAGTCCGGCGAGGGATTCCGGTAGTGGGAGGGCGCGGGAGGAGGGGGAAACAAGGGGAATGGAGAGAGGAGAAGGGTGGGTACTTATAGGGCCAGGTGCGGGGTACGGAAGTAAAGGAGGGAGGGGGTCCGCGGCGAGGGGAACCGGCGACAGCGTCGGGCGCGTGGAAGGAGGAAGGCGACCGAGCGGGGCTAACAGTCGGTCGGGTGGGACCCGGTGGCAGCGAGAGGGAGGGCGAGGTTTCCGCGTCGGTCGGCCGGCGCGTATTGAATTCGCGAAATAAAGCCTGTGGGCCGGCCCGTTTTAATTCTAGAACCGTTACCGTTTCTATTTAATGTTTTTCCGGAGCGTTTCAGAAACCTTTAAAGCATTCGAATAAATTCCAAATATAGTCAAATTTTATATCAAAATAAACAAAATAATAAATGCCATTTAATGGACATTTTTATTCTGGCATTTGAATACATTAAAAAAATCATTTTTCAGAAAATGCCTTAATTGGCTTTATTTACTTTTGCAAATATTTTTCAAATAACTTTTTGGGTTTGATGATTCAAAAAACTTCAAAAATTACGCCCTGGCTTGGAGTGTCATGTTACTCCTTTCAAATTTTTGTGAGGGGTTTGAATACTTTGAAAATTTTGAATAGGGACCAAATATGAAATGGATTTTCAAAATAATCCAGAGGTTTTCAAAAGCTCTTTCACTTCCTTCTTTTAAACTTCCAACTCATATTTCTTAAAATTTGAGGAAGTCATATTATCCTCTCTCATGAAAATCATTGAGTTGCATAAAGTTTTCTGAATTTGAAATATTTTTCAACTGAAATTCAAATTCTTTTCAAATCCCTTTTCATTTCTTTAAATGGAAGAAGTCATGTCATCTTCACTCTAGGGTTTTGTGATGAAATGAATTTTGAATTCCTGGTGATCAAAATGCAGATTGAATGTTTTGGAAAAGTCATTTCATTCCCTCTCAATAAACTTTCAAAAAGTTTCAAATTTCACTCACTTTCAATCACTCAAACAAACAAACAAACAATCATTCTAATAATTATTATAACATTCCAAAGTTTGGGATGTTACAAACTTACCACACTTAAAATGAATCTCGTCCTCGAGATTCGGAAAGGCTAGAAAGAATAGGTTAGGGTTTGGGGTCTTCTAACAAAACTCCATTTACCAAGAAGGTGAGGGGTCTTCCAACAAACTCCATTGACCTGGAAATGTGGGTCTACCACACAAAATGAGAGTTATTGGTCCTTCAAAAATCATGACAGTCCTCTGGGTGCACTTGTCTGTTCACCTTCTTCATGATAGCTCCTTCGGTGATGCTCTTCCGTTATATCAAAATCTTGAGTTCTCACCTCAAAGTGTATTTCTGTGACACTGGGTCTTCTTAACTGACAGGTCTCGCGTTCATTCTAAGTAACTTATCGACGATCTCATGGTGGTCTACCATTAGTGGTTATCCTGCAGTGAAGTGGGTCTTGGCTTCATTCCTCACCGTAAAAATTCCTACGTGTGACAGCAACTATCATGTACAAGGGTTTCATCCTACCATTCTAAGGCTTAAACAAAAAGCTTCAAAGAACGTTGTCTCTTTACTATGGGTAAGTCACTCAGATTTACCATTCCGAATAGCAAGAGAATGATAAGAGTAAGTCTTCATGGTGGCCAAACCATGTCGCGCTGAAATCATTACCTTGTATATGGTTTAGTGAATCTCGTATTCTAACACTTGGTCTTCCTCACAAGCATTGCAGAAATTTCTCTTGTCAACGAACGAGGTTCGGATAAATCCCTTTTTTTTCTTCAAGCCGAACAAAACATCTATCGTTTCTTCACATCTCTCAGGTTATCGTAAACTCCTAAGAAAAACGTTTGCTAACCAGTCGTAGCTTCTTCCAAGTTTCTTCCTTCACAAATATGGGGCTTGATCCTTATCAATCTTGAGGTCAGTGACTTGTGGATTCACTTGAATTCTTGAACAACTTCATCTCACCCGTGGGGTGACTATCGATCCATATTCCAACATTACCTTCAGTTCACTACACCATACCCTTGAGGTAACAATTTACATACCTATTATTGTCTGGATTCCACTCCATGGAATTCATTTTCCTTTCCATTGGTCTATTTAACCTTGGGTATGGTTTCATCACAATCATTCCTTTTCTCGTCATTCCAACTTCAAAATCACTTTGTCACAAAGGTTATCATCCAGACAGTTTGGATATGATTCCACATTCCCTTCATCTGTATTCACTTATCCAAACTCCTTAATCCGGAAAAAGTACCTGTGGTTACTACCACACTTAAAATGAAATGCACACATGTCTGCATAGACCATATTTTCTCATATCCTCGAAAATGGTTGGAGATCTTGGGTCATAGAGTAACAACTCACATATTTCAACATAAGATAAATCATGACACCATAATTTCCATTTACTCATGAATTTATTACAAACTCTGAGACTTCCATTACATAACTCCAAAATGGTAAGAGTGCTGCCTATTACGTTTGTTACATCCAGAATCCAAAACTCAGACTACTCATGCTTAGCCATTCTTCTCTGGACAGGTATAGGAGTAGTGTCCTGTCTTCTTGCACTGAAAACAAATGATTTCTAACATATCTCGGGGCTTCTTGATGTTGGTGCTTGTTCCTTGGGTTCTTGATTCCTTTCTTGGGCACTTATCGGCATAGTGGCCCATATCCTTACACTTGTAACGTCTAATATGACTCAGGTCCTTCTGTTTAGGGGCTCGTCTCTTCCTAAGGTTCTTTGTTCCGATCAAAGCTTCAATTTCCTGTGGATCAAACTCCACTTCTTCTATCGGGAAGTTTCCCAGATACTCTTTTCTTTCCTTCATACAGTCTTGTGAGAAATGTCCTTCTTCTCCACATGTATAGCAGACATTTGAGTAAAATCTGTTTAGGCCTTCTCCATTAAGGTCTTTAACATCTTCCTTCATCACAAGTTCTCCTAAATTTTCTCTGAAGGCTTCCTTCTGCTGCTTGATGACTTCCTGTACCTTGGGGAATATTTGGCATTGAGCCGGGTAGTGGTTGGTTCCTTCACACAAGAAACATGTCACCTGCCCAGTTGGGCATTCCTCAGCAGGGTGATTTTCTTCACAATGAGGGCATCCTTTCTTGTGTTCTTCCTGGGTGTGTCCTATTTCTCCACAGATTTTGCATGCTCGGGTCTTCTTCATCAGGATAACACAATGATTCTGAATGAGACGGGATCTTAACAGAGTCTTCTTGAGTTCTTCCCAATTCTTTGCTCCATTAAATCCTTGTATGGCATGATGCATTTTCCACCAAGTTGTGGCACTTTGTGTAAAGTGCTGGAGAGCATATTGAACCTCATACTTCTGTGCTATCGAGTTGCTCCTGAAGTGATTCTCCATGTTGTGAATCCATACTTCTGTCTCTAACCGAGTCATCGATCCAGAATACACAAGACCAGCTTCATTCGTCATCTATTGGGTTCAAGGTTTTGGGATGAGATGGTAGAGAGAAAGGAGGAGATACACACAATACAAACAATGGTTTTAAAAATAGATTTTTTTGTTGTTGTGGCTGTCAAAAATTAAAACTTACACTCAAATGACAGCTCACAAATCATCGTATCTAACATAAGTATACAACAGGGGTTTGGTCTTCTAGGGGCATAATATCTTGGAAAATTATTCATGGTCTTCAATTTCTTCGGGTCTTCACAGTCTTCAACACGTGTAGCTTCAACTCTTCTAATGCATGGTGAAATCTTCTTTACTTTGAAGTGGCCATCAGTTGTTTCGATATCTTGTCCTTCTCGAAGTGTCCGCAGTTGATCCTTAGTGTGGTCAAGGGGAAAAGGGTATTTTCTAACTATTTGATAAAACTCAGAAAGGATGAGAAGTAGAAGATCTTTTGAAAACAAAGTTTTTCGAGAAATCATTTCCTAAGGGCTTTCCAGTTTCTAGGGTCACGTCCTACAGTCAACATGTGCTCTGATACCATTTCTGTTGCGACCCGACTCAAAACGAGTCAAGCCTCTGTGTTTTCTGTGCCATCCCTGGATCAGTATGCTGGCACACACAATACATCAATGCATATATCAAAGTGCAATCACATGTAAATAGCGTAAAACTGATATATACCTTAAAATAGCAGTGGAATACAGTCAACGGGAGTGGAGTCCTAATAACACCAACGGCAAGTTAAGTGCAGACCGTAACTCTGAATCGTACTCTTACCCGTCGTAGAAGAGTATCTGCAACACAAGACGTTGCAGCCGTGTAGGTCAGCATTTTGAATATGCCGGCAAGATCACCATAGTAGAACAGAAGAATAAAGACTATTCTATATGCAAAGGCTTTGTGGCTCTGTGTCTAAGTTTTTTTGCGTAAAAGCTGATTTTATTTTCCCTACAACAAAGGAATATCAGGAATTTCACTATGGAGTTACCTATCATGACATGGTTCCTCCAACCAATGTCTCAATGCCCATAAGTATCATAAGTTGCCCACAATTAGTTATCAGTCCGGTGTTGAGAGTTCAGAGATAGATCCAAGTCTAGAAGCTCAAATTGTCCGTAACCGGGGACACGGCTAATCGATTAGGTTTAACTCTGCAGAGTGTTGTGTACTTTACCCACAAGATTATTTCCCTCCTGGTAAGTCCTCGCACTGCCTAGTGTTTGAGAACAGGATGAAAGAAACATGGTCTTTCAGAGTGTTTCCCTGACTGTCTGATAGTGCCCATCCCAATCCTAACGTCGACTACATCTCGTAGCACTGCCCAGCAGAGTCACAACAAAGATCAACCAAGCCAGAGCCCATAATGACTTGTGGCTACACAGGTAAGCTTCCGGGCATGAAGTATTCATCCTTCTCTTTGAGTCTGGGTGAAGCTCTCCGCAAGATGTCATGGCGCTTCTCCATGCATCCCGGCCATCCACTGGTTTCTCCACGGATGCCCAATCAACCATCCTTCACCCAGTAGTGTGTATTGAAAACTTGTCTTCTCGAGTCTTGAAGTCTTGAGGACTTGAAGATGCAGGACTTGAAAATGTCTTCATGAAGTTGTCGTCTTGACGTGGACACCTTCTTCACACCACTCACGAACACTCATACCAGAACCCGTCTACGTTAGCATAGCATTGCACTAACTAACGTTCCCGGGGCTTTAGTAACAAGTGGTGGGTTCATACCTCATGCATTCTACTCAACTACAAGAGTTTCAATAACACTACGGGAGCGATCTGTTGAATGATGTCACTACATGCAATAAAACATAGGTATGAAAAGATGGTCAAAGTGAACTTGCCTGTACTGTTGATGAAGATAAAGATCGCTCTCAGAAATAACTTGATAGACTATTCGTCACTCTCCGATGAAAATCTATATAGCAAACATTGCATTCATAAGCAAACACTTCTAGCAATCAAAACTGACAATCACAATGTAACACAAGAACAAAAGCAACAAGGTTGATGAAGGCAATACTTAAGACAAAAGTTAAAATCAAGAAAGTTTTCATAAAATCAACTAAAGTAGTTTTCCCCTAAAACAATTATTTTCAAATAGTAACAAACAATAACAAAGTAAAATACAACAAAAGGATTTTAGTAAATATTTTACTAGCAAAAGAATTACTTTTGAAGAACAAGTAAAACTATGAAAACATTATCCTAAACAACAAGAGTGTTTGTCTAATGAACTTAGCTACGAGCACAACCATAAACTAAGAGAAAACAAATTATGAAACAACTAAGTTAACAGAAAATAATTAATAAAATATATTTGTTACAAAACAGAATTAGATCATCTAAAACTTTGTGAAAATAATCTCTACTAAAACTAAGTTGTTTTATAAAACATTACCTAATGATAGAGAATATAGTTTCCTATAATAGAGTAAAACTAAACCATTTTTATTGACAAACATTTCTTAACAGAAAAGATTACTACAAATTTTATTTGAAAACAGAATCTAATTATATAAAACTTTAGTTAAAAGAATTGTTACTGACAAATTTGCTTTTAAAACAACTATACCTATTTGAAAGAGGGTATAGATCCCTACAACAAAATTTATAAACTAAACAAATTAACTTTTGTTAACAGCAAGTAAATTACTAAGGTTTGGAACAACAAAACTAAATGAAATCTAAAACATAATGTAAATCATATTCAGATTTTCAAAATCATATTCATATTCGGGGATGCGCCTCCGGTGGTCCTCCGGCGACGGCGAGGGCTCCGTTCGACTCAGCGATGAATGGCGCGTCCGGTGGTGGTCGAGGGCGAGCTCGGGGACGACGATGACGACGAGCAGGAGCGGAGGGAGCTTCGGGGTCGGGGAACACTCCGGCGAGGGTGATGTCTTAGCAGCTCCAGAGAGTCTCTAGAGAGGGTGAGGGGTCGGGGAGGTGCGCACGGTCGTGAGGAAATCCTCGGAGGGCTCGGGAGAGTGCGGGGAGATCAGGGTGATGCGGGGACGCGATAATGGCGCGGCGGCCGTGGTGAAGTCCGGCGAGGGATTCCGGTAGTGGGAGGGCGCGGGAGGAGGGGGAAACAAGGGGAATGGAGATAGGAGAGGGGTGGGTACTTATAGGGCCAGGTGCGGGGTAGGGGAGTAAAGGAGGGAGGGGGTCCGCGGCGAGGGGAATCGGCGCCGTCGTCGGGTGCGTGGGAGGAGGAAGGCGACCGAGCGGGGCTAACGGTCGGTCGGGTGGGACCCGGTGGCAGCAAGAGGGAGGGCGAGGTTTCCGCGCCGGTCGGCCGGCGCGTATTGTATTCGCGAAATAAAGCCTATGGGCCGGCCCGTTTTAATTCTAAAACCGTTACCGTTTCTATTTAATGTTTTTCCGGAGCGTTTTAAAAACCTTTAAAGCATTCGAAAAAATTCCAAATATAGTCAAATTTTATATCAAAATTAACAGAATAATAAATTCCATTTAATGGACATTTTTATTCTGGCATTTGAATAAATTAGAAAAAATCATTTTTCAGAAAATGCCTTAATTGGCTTTATTTACTTTTGCAAATATTTTTCAAATAACGTTTTGGGTTTGATGATTCAAAAAACTTCAAAAATTACCCCCTGGCTTGGAGTGTCATGTTACTCCTTTCAAATTTTTGTCAGGGGTTTGAATACTTTGAAAATTTTGAATAGGGACCAAATATGAAATGGATTTTCAAAATAATCCAGAGGTTTTCAAAAGCTCTTTCAATTCCTTCTTTCAAACTTCCAACTCATATTGCATAAAGTTTTCTGAATTTGAAATATTTTTCAAATGAAATTCAAATTCTTTTCAAATACCTTTTCATTTCTTTAAATGGAAGAAGTCATGTCATCTTCACTCTAGGGTTTTGTGATGAAATGAATTTTGAATTCCTGGTGATCAAAATGCAGATTGAATGTTTTGGAAAAGTCATTTCATTCCCTCTCAATAAACTTTCAAAAAGTTTCAAATTTCACTCACTTTCAATCACTCAAACAAACAAACAAACAATCATTCTAATAATTATTATAACATTCCAAAGTTTGGGATGTTACACACACGCATAATTTTGGTTGAGCCTATTCTTTAACCTCTACCACCTATTCCTCAACCATATGTTAGGTGCAAGTACTATGCTTATTGGCTTATCTACTTGCTTGCATTTTTTTGTCTTTTTTATTGATTTTGGGGGAGTCATGATCCTATTTTGTGCACTTACATTCAAATACAAAAATTCTTAATTATGCACAAATCATGGGGAGCTCCTCTAGTTTCTTTATAAACACTCTTTTGACCATATGATAATATCTTTTATTCAGGTGGCTCATAGGTGGATGTGATTTATTTTTCCAATTAGTATCTTTTGATTGCTTGCTTCACTCCGGTGTATGTCTTTGTGGCATCCGATCCTTTTTGCAATCTTTGGTTTCTCAATATAGTTCATCTTCCTCCAACTACTTATCATTGGATTTGTGTATTTCTATGCACACGTATTTTGGGAAATACAAACCTTTTGGAGGAACACCTATTATATTGGCTTTCTAAGCTTTTCGCCCATTGTAGTAATCGATTCCAATGGGGGAGGAGTGTAGAGAGTTTATTTTGGAAAGTTTAGAGAGTTTTGCTTTTATTGCTTAAGCATTTGCATCTCACATCCATGCATTGCTTTGCATTTGTGTGTGCTTGGTTGTGCTTTTCGTTATATAAACTCTCTTGAAAGTGGTTGTCATCAATTACCAAAACGGGGGAGATTGTAAGAGCACATTTCTCCATGTGTGGTTTTGGGTAATTGATGACAATCCCTATGGACTAATGCTTGCCCTGAGTTATATTCGAAGGATTTGTCCGTAGGTACTTCTTGAAGTAAATCTGTTGGTTTCAAGGAGTTTATATGGTGATCAAGGTGGTATTCAAGGTTTATCCAAAGATTGGTCATGTGGGAGTTGAGCTTATTGCAATCATGTATTGAAGAAGAAGATTGCGTAAGCATTCATGTTTACCTTCAAGACATCATCTTTATGAAGAGAGTCGATAATATACAAGGGTGATCAAGACTAAGTCAAAAAGTGAATCAATTTGATCAACCCACAAAGCATACAAGATGTACCGAGAGGGATCTGTTGGAAATATGCCCTAGAGGCCATAATAAATTTGTTATTATCATATTTCCTTGCTCATGATAATCGTTTATTATCCATGCTATAATTTATTGATCGGAAACTCAGATACATGTGTGGATACATAGACAACACCATGTCCCTAGTATGCCTTTAATAGACTAGCTTGTTGATCAAAGATGTCTATGGTTTGCTAGTCATGGAAATGAGATGTCATTTTATAATGCGATCACATCATTAGGAGAATGATGTGATGGACAAGACCCAAACTACAAACGTAGCATATGATCGTGTCAGTTTATTCCTATAGTTTTCTGCATGTCAAGTATATGTTCCTAAGACCATGAGATCATGCAACCCACTGACACCGGAGGAGTACCTTGTGTGTATCAAACATCGCAACGTAACTACGTGACTATAAAGGTGTTGTGCTCTACAGGTATCTCTGAGGGTGTCTATTGGGTTGGCATGGATCAAGACTGGGATTTGTTACTCCGTGTGACGGAGAGGTATCTCAGCGACCACTCGCTAATACAACATCACAACAAGCCTTGCAAGCAATTTACTAAGTGTTAGTCACGGGATATTTTATTACGTAACGAGTAAAGAGACTTGCCGGTAACGAGGTTGAACTAGCTATGGATATACCGACGATCGAATCACGGGCAAGTGGCATACCGAACAACAAAGGGAACATCATACGAGATTAACTGAATCCTTGACATAGAGGTTCGACCAATAAATATCTTCGTAGAATATGTAGGAACCAATATGGGCATCTAGGTCCCACTATTGGTTATTGACCATAGAGGTGTCTCAGTCATGTCTACATAGTTCTCGAACCCGCAGGGTCTGCACACTTAAGGTTCGGTGACGTTTCGGTAGCATGGAGTTATGTATGGTGGTGACCAAATGTTGTTCGGAGTCCCAGATGAGATCTCAGACATCACGAGGAGCTCCGAAATGGTCCGCAGGTAAAGATTGATATATAGGAAGTCCTGTTTTGGTCGCCGAAAAAGTTTCAGGCTCATCGGTAGTGTACCGGGAGTGCTGGGAGGGTACCGGGGGACCATCGGGAGAGGTGTCTCGACCCAAGAGGCTACATGGGCTGTTGGAGGAGGTAAACCATCCCCTGGTGGGTTGGCCGAAGCCTCTTCTATGGGCCCATGTGGCTCGAGTTGTTTGAGAAGGAAAAAAATCCAAAGGTGGAGAGGTGGAAAGAGTTTCCAAGTGGAAAGGAGGAATCCTACTCCTAATAGGATTGGAGTAGGACTCCTCTACCTCCAATTTCGGCCAGGTTTGAGGCTGCCTCCTCCCCTCCCTCCCACCTATATATACTAGAAGATTTAGAGGGAAGAGCTAACCCTAATTGCCACGTGTTGCCCTCTTCTTCCTCTAGATCGTTTTCTCCTCTAGATCGGTTTCCAGCGGTGCTTAGGTGAAGCCCTGCTGGAATTCCTCCACCACCATCGCCGCAACACCGTCGCGCTGCCGAAGAACTCGTCTACCTCTCCACTCTCTCTTACTAGATCAAGAAGTCGGAGATCGTCATCGAGCCGTACGTGTGCTGAACACGGAGGTGCCGTCCGTTCGGCGCTAGGTCGGAAGGACCGTGATCAAGATCGCGAGACGGATCGTGATGAGATCACGGGACGGATCGTGATGAGTTCGCGGGACGGATCGTGATGAGATCGCGGGACGCTCGGCGGTTTGAATCGCGAAGACATTCGACTACACCAACCGCGTTTCTTAACGCAATCTACAAGGGTATGTAGATCCACTCTCCCTCTCGTAGATACTCATCACCATGGAAAAAATCTTGCCTGTGCGTACGAAATTTTTATTTCCCATGCAACGTTTCCCGACAGTGCCATCATGAGATAGGTCTATGTGTAGATGAGATCTCGAGTAGAACACAAAGAGTTTGTGGGCATTGAGGCTTAGATTGCTTCCTCCCTTGGTCGTGTTTTGGTTCAGCGGTATTGTGGGATGAAGCGGCCCAGACCAACCTTACTCGTACGCTACGAGAGACCGGTTCCTTCGACTGACGTGTAACTTCGTTGCACAAAGATGGCTGGCGGGTGCCTGTTTCTCCTACTTTAGTCGGACCGGATTCGACAAAGGCGGTCCTTGAGAAGGTTGAAAAGCAATTTATGTATCACCGTTGTGGTTTTGTGTAGGTGAGAATTGTTCTTGCTACATACCCGTAGCAGCCACGTAAAACATGGAACAATAATTAGAGGACGTCTAACTTGTTTTTGCAGGTTATGTTGTGATTTGATATGGCCAATTACATGATGAGATATATGTGATGTATGAGATGATCATGTATTGTATAGAATATCACAACTTGAATATCGATGAGTACGGCAACCAGCAGGAGCCATAGGGTTGTCTTTAATTATTGTATGACCTGCGTTTCACTCATTAAGCTCTATGTAATGCTTTGCTTTATCGCTAAATGGTAGGAATAGTAGTAGAAGCATGGTGGGCGCGACAACCTCGATGGCGACACGTTGATGGAGATCATGGTGTCATGCCGGTGACAATGGAGAACATGCCGGTGCTTTCAGGATGGGGATCAAAAGCACAAGTTCATGGCCATATCATGTCACTTATGATTTGCATGTGATGTTAATCCTTTTATGCACCTTGTTTTGCTTAGGACGACGGAAGCATTATAAGGTGATCCCTCACTTAATTTCAAGATAAATTGTGATCTCCCCGAGTGTGCACCGTTGCAAAAGTTCGTCATGTCGAGACACGTGATGATCGGATGTGATAGACTCTACGTTCACATACAACGGGTGCAAGACAGTGTTGCACATGCAGAGCACTCGGGTTAGACTTGACACGCCTAGCATGTACAAACATGGCCTCGTAACACAAGAGACCAAAAGGTCAAACATGAGTCATATAGTAGATATGATCAACATGATGATGTTCACCATTGAAACCACCTCAACTCACATGATGATTGGACTTGAGTTGGTGAATTTGGATCATGTATCACTCGAATGACCGGAGGGATGTCAATTTGAGTGGGAGTTCTTCAGTAATATGATTAATTGAACTCATTATCATGAACATAATCAGTTGTGTCTTTGCAAATTATGTTGTAGATTACTTGCTCGTGTTGTAGCTCCCTTGAATTTTTATATGTTCCTAGAGAAATAGAGTTGAAAGATGATGCTATGTAACATCCCAAAATTTCATTTTGGAATGTTATGATATATAGCTATGCATCATCATCACATTGTTTGAATGAATATAATGGTTGAAGTGTTTCTTTTGAATTTCTGAAAGGGCACTTTCATCTTTCCCTTTTTCTTGTTTCACCTATTTGAAAACCTCTGGAAAAATTTCAAAGAAAAGAGGGGAGTAACATGACACTCCACACCAGGGGAATCTTGGTGAAATACTTGAGCAATAAAACCAGGGGTCTATTCGAAAGTTTACCTCAAAAAAAAGGAATTAAAATCAAATAGCAATTTCTGGAAAAAAAATTCAAATATTCAATATGATAGAGGAAAAATGTTCATTGAATAGCATTAATTCTCCTGATCATTTTGATATATATATTTCCTATATTTGGAAATGTTTTGAATGCTTTTAGAAGAGTTTTACTGCACTGGATATTAAAAAGGAAACGAATTAATTTGAAATGGGCCGGCCCACCTGCGTTTAATTCCCGAAACCGCTCCGAGCCGACCGACCGATGCGCTGACGCTGCCCTCCCTCTCTCTGACGCCCCGACCCCACCGCCCGATCCTGATTACGCCATGGTCACCTTCCTCCTCGCGTCGACAGGACCTCGCCGGAGATCCCTCCTCTCCGGATCTCCCTCCTCTTTCCCTCCCCGACCACCGCACCGGCCCTATAAATAGCCCCGACTCCCCGCACCCCGTTCCACCCGTATCCCCCTCGTCTGACCCCCTTCCCTCACCGGAATCCCACGCCGGAGCTCCACCCCCAGCCGAAGCTCCCGGAGCTCGTGCCCATCGCCTCTGTCGTCCCCACTCCCCTCCGACACCAACAAAGTGCGCCGGAGACCCGCCGCCGTCATTTTAACCCCTCGGACGCCGTCCCCAACCACCGGAGTGCCGCCCCCATCGACTCACCACCTCGGCCTCGCCGGAGAAGCTCCACCGCCGGCTACCCTCTCTCTGTAAGCCACCGAACCCCTCCGTAGCCGTTCGATCCAGATTCGACACGTTAGATTAGATCACTTACGACTCCGAACCGGTACGCGCTAAGCTTCGGTCACCCACCCGCAAACGCTCACACGCACGCCCTCTCGGCCAACCACAACCCGCTATGTAGCCCCTGCCCGTTCGATCTGTTTCTTTTCTTTTCTTTTCTGGTTTAGAAAACAGAATGTTTTCTGTTTTTGTTTCAGTTGTAACTTTCAAACTATTTAGTGTTTTTAGTTGATTCTCTTTGCATTAGTTCACATATTTGATGTAGTTTATGTCTGTATGCTTAGATTTCAAATTTGAGCTTTAAATTTTGAATCTAATCAAATTTGTTTAAATTACTAAAAAACTGTATATCTAGAGTTTAAAAATATATTTTTGAGTGAATCTTTTTGCAACTGTTTGGTATTAGTTAAACCTATCATTCTACATGATTTGAGTATTTTTTGAATAAATTTAGTTACTATTTTTAACAAAAACAGAATCTATTTAGTTCTTAATGTAGTTTAGTTTTCTTAATTTTAATTTAATTTAAACCTGAATTAGTTTAACTTTTGTTAATAGTTTTCATAAGTTTCTGTTGTTTCAAACATTTAGGTAACATTACTTGTTAATATTTAGAATGATTGTTTAGTTTTATAGCATGTTGCTATAGGAATCTTTATACCATTTTCATTAGGTATAGTTTTATAAAACAATTTACTTTTACTTTCAGAAACTAGTTAGATGATTTAGTTAGATTTCTAACAAATAATTTTAGTAATTCTATTCTGTTAAGTAATATGATGTTAATAATATTAGTGTTAATAATATTATTGTTTTGGTTTCCTATTCCAAAGTTATAGGAACATTCTAGTTATTTTCATTTTAGTAGTGTTTCTTTACACAAAAGTTTTAGTGAATTTGATTCTGTTTACTAAAATTGATTTTTCTTCACTTTTTTTTTCTACTAGCTATTGCTTGGTTGTTTGTCTTAAAGTAGTAGTAGTAGAAGTTTTTGACACTAAATTTTTTGTGAGTCAAAATTTTTATTTTGATTTCTTTCTCTTGATTAATACTATTTAATGGTTTTAGTATTGTTTGTTTAACCTTGCTGAATTGTGTGAATTGTTTTGTGTTTATGCTTATGGTATGCTCTTGTTTGATTCGTTAGATCATCTGGAGTGCAAAGCTTGTTATCTAGAGTCACTCGAGTAGGAGGATCGTCAGCAAGGCAAGTCACTTTGACCATGTACACCTATGTTTTATTGCATTAGATTTTCCATCACCCCAATTGCATGCAAAGTAGGTAAATTGGAAACTTGGTTACTTGTTGTAGTATCATGTGGTAGGTACCCCTCAACCCTTTGACACATTGGCCCCGGCAAACGTTGTTTTACATTTTGCTATGCTAATAGTAGACGGGGTTGGTTGTGTGATTCATGAGAGTTGTGAGTTAATAATTTCAAGACCTACATGATGATCAAGTCTTTCAAGACTCCAATTTTTCAACTTACTTCTGGGTGGATGATGGTTGAACGGCGCCCTGGAGAAACCAATGGTTAGCCTAGATGATGCTGGAGAAGTGCCAGTATTCATGCGGAAAGGTCCACCCAGGCACAAAGAGATGGATGGATGCTTCAAGACCCAAGGCTTACCTGCATAGCCACAAGCCATTATGGGCTCTGGCTTGGTTGGATATCGTGGTGACCCTAGACAGGCGGTGCTACAAGATGTAGAAGAACGGTAGGAAAGGATGGGCACCGACAAAGTCTCGGGGAAACCCTTTAAAAGACCATGTTTTGGTCATCCGTTTCTCAAACACCATGAAGTGCGAGAAGTCCAACGGAGGCGACCAAATCTTGTGGGGAACGTGTGCAAAACTTTGCAGAGTACCCAAACCTAATCGATTAGCCGTGTCCACGGTCATGGACAGTTTGAGCCAAAGGAACTGACACTATCTAGAACTCTCAACACAATTAATTATATTGATGTGGGTTATTAATGTCAACTTGGGTATGAGAATTGGTTGGTGGAACCATCTCTTTAATCAACCAACATTGTAGTAATTATGCCTTGGCCCTCTCTTGTTGTTGGAAAACTTTGGCTTTATGCAAAAACTTACTACCCCACCTGCCATATTTGCATATAGGCTAGATGAATTACTTTACCCCCCCCCCTCTCTTGTGACTTTGCCGGCATATTCAATATGCTTACCTATACGGCTGCAACGTATCATGTTGCAGAGTACTTTTCCGACCTGGAGTGAGGATACTCTCTACGCTCGGTGAGATGCCCTTGGAGTCAGATGGACTCATCTACCTTTGGAGCTTCCGCAAGTTTATGGTTTAGTTTATCTCATGAGTTGGCCTTCAGCCACTTTATTGTAATCATTATTGTAATAAAGGAGTCGATATGAGATTTCAATTAATTATTGTCGTGTGATTTCCCTTTGATATATACATTGATGTACCGTGTGTGTACCAGCATGATCTTGGGATGGTATAGAAACACCGGAGATTCGACCTTTCAGGTCGGGTCGCTACATGGTAGCAATATTGCGGACTGGGTCCGTGATCTAAGGATTGTCCTCATTGCTGCACAAAAGGCTTATGTCCTTAATGCACCGCTCGGTGTGCCAACCCCTATAGCGTTGTCCGTAGGTGTTGTGAACATCTGACAGGCACGTTCCGATGACTACTTGATAGTTTACTGCGTCATGCATTACGGCTTAGAATTGAGGCTCCAAAACGTTATGAGCGTAACAGAACATATGAGATGTTCTAAGAGCTAAAATTAGGATCACAGGCCCATGCCCGTGTTGCGAGATATGAGATATCCAAAAAGATTCTTTGCCTGGAAGATGAAAGAGAATAGCTCAATCGTTGAGCATGTGCTCAGATTGTCTGGGTGCTACAATCGCTTGAATCGAGTGGGAGTTGATCTTCCAGATAAGATAGTGATTGATATAGTTATCCAAGTCATTGTCACTAAGCTACTAGAACTTGGTGATGAACTATAAAATGCCAGGGGTAGAAATAATGATCCTTGACCTGTTCGCGATGTTTGACACCGCGAAGGTAGAAATCAAGGAGCGTCAAGTGTTGATGGTTATTAAAAACCACTAGTTTCGAGAAGGGCAAGGGCAAGGAGGGAAACTTCATGGATAGCAAGTCAGTTGCTTCTCTAGTGAAGCAACCCAAAGTTGAACCCAAACTCGAGATTAAGTGATTGGATTATGAGGAGAGCGGTCGCTGAAGCGGGACAACCCTAGATACTTGGTAGATAAGAAGACTGGCAACATGGATAGAAGTATATTTGATATACGTGTTAATGATTTGTACCTTGCGAGTACTCCTAGTAGCACCTGGGTATTGGATACCGGTTCGGTTGCTAAATGTTAGTAACTCGAAATAAAAGCTACGGAATAAACGGCGAACTAGCTAATGGTGAGGTGACGATGTGTGTTGGAAATGTTTCCAAGGTTGATGTGATCAACATCGCATGCTCTCTCTACCTTCGGGATTAGTGACGAACCTAAAACAATATTATTTGGTGTTTTGCATTGAGCATGAACGTGATCAGATCGTGTTTATTGCAACACGGTTATTCATTTAAGTTAGAGAATAATGGTTATTCTTTTTACATGAATAATACCTTCAATGGTCATGCATCCAGTGAGAATGGTTTGTTGAATCTTGATCGTAGTAATACACATGTTCATAACATTTATGCAAAAAGATACAAAGTTAATAATGATAGTACCACATACTTGTGGCATTGGCGCTAAATGTCATATTGGTATAAAGCGCATGAAGAAACTCCATGATGATGGATCTTTGGACTCATTCGATTTCGAATCGGTTGAGACATGCGAACCATGCCTCTTGGGCAAGATAAGTAAGGACCCCATTTTCCGGATTGATTGAGTGGGCAAGTGATTTATTGGAAATGATACATGTTGATGTATGCAATCCAATGAGTCTTGTAGCATGCGGTGGATATCATTATTTTCTTACCTTCACTAATAATTTGAGTAGATATAGTGTATATTTACTTAATGAAACACAAGTCTGAATTGTTTGAAAGGTTCAAGAAAATTCAGAGTGAAGTTTAAGATCATCGTGACGAGAAGATAAAAATGTATGTGATATGATCGTGGAAGTGAATATGTGAGTTACGAGTTTGGCATACAACTTTAGACAATGTGAAAGTTGTTTCACAACTCACGCCACCTGGAACACCATAGTGTGATGGTGTGTCCGAACGTCATAGTCATGCTCTATTTGATATGGTGCGTGCTATGATGTCTCTTATCGTTTTGCTACTATAGTTTTGGGGTTATACGTTAGAGAGAACTACATTCACTTTAAATAGGGCACCATATAAATCCCTTGAGATGACACCGTCTGAACTATGGTTTGATAGAAAGCTAAGCTATCATTTCTTATTGTTTGGGGCCGCGATGCTTATGTGGAAAAAGGTTTTCACCTAATGAACTCGAACCCAAAGCGGACAAATGCATCTTCATAGAATACCCTAAGAACAGTTGGGTGTACCTTCTATCTCAGATCCAAGTGCAAAGTGTTTGTTGCTAAAACGGGTCCTTCCCCGAGAAAAAGTTTCTCTCGAAAGAATTTAGTGGGAGGAAGATAGAACTTGATGAGGTTGTTGAACCTTTTGTTTCAACTAGAGAGTAGCGCGGCGCAAAAAGATGTTTTCTGGGGAGCCTGCGTTAGTTGAACAGAAGTTAATGATAATGATCATGAAACTTCGGATCAAGTTACTATCAAACCTCGTAGGTCGACAAGGACGCGTACTAATCCTGAGTGCTATGGCAACCCTGTCTTAGAGGTCATGTTGTTGGACAACGATGAACCTACAAACTATGGACAATCGATGATGGGACCAGATTCCAACAAATGGTTAGAGGCCATGAAATCCGAGATAGGATCCATGTATGAAAACCAAGTATAGACTTTGGTAGACTTGCTCATTGGACGGCAGGTCGTTGAGTACAAATGGATCTTTAAAATGAAGATAGACGCTGATGGTAAATATCACCATTTGTAAAGCTCGACTTATTGCAAAGAAGTTTACGACAAGTTCAAGGAGTTGACTGTGATGAGACTTTCTCACTTGTAGCAATACTAAAGTCTGTTGGAATTATGTTATCAGTTGCTGCATTTTTCAATTATGAAATATGGTAGATGGATGTCAAAATATCATTTCCTTAACCGTTAACTTGAGGAAAGGTTGTATGTGATACAACCAGAAGGTTTTCTCAGTCCTAAGGATGCTAAAAGGTGTGCAAGCTTCAGCGATACTTTTATGGACTGAAGCAAGCATCTCGGAGTTGGAATATACACTTTGATGAGGTGATCAAAGTTTTTGAGTCTATGCAAAGTTTATGAGAAACTTGTATTTACACTAAAGTGAGTGGGAGCACTATAGAGTTTCTGATGAGCATATGTGGTTGACATATTGTTGATCGGAAATGGTATAGAATTTCTGGAAAGCGTGAAGGGTTGTTTGAAAAGAGTTTTTCAAAGGAAGACCTGGATAAAGCTACCTAATTGTTGAGCATCAAGATCTATAGAGATAGATCAAGATACTTGATGAGACTTTCAATGAGTACATATCTTGACAAGTTTTTGAAAGTGTTCAAAATGGACCAGTCAGAGAAAGAGTTCTTGCCTGATTTGTAAGGTGTGAAGTTGAGTAAGACTCAAAGCTCGACTATGGCAGAAGAAAGAGAAAGGACGAATGTCGTCCCCTATGCCTTGGCCATAGGCTCTATATTAAGCCATCCTGTGTACCGCACCTAGTGTGTGCCTTGCCATGAGTCTATCAAGGGGTACAAGAGTGATCCATGAGTGGATCATTGAACAGCGGTAAGGGTTATCCTTAGTGACTAAAATACTAAGGAAATGTTTCTCTATTATGGAGGTGATAAAGAGTTCGTCGTAAGGAGTCACGTCGATGCAAGTTTTAACACCAATCCGGATGACCCTTAGTAGCACTCCTGATACATATAGTGGAGCAGCCATTTGGAATAGCTCCAAGTGGAGTGTGGTAGCATTATTTACCGTTTAACATAGAGATTTGCAAAGTGCACACTGATCTGAATGTCGCAGACCCGTTGACTAAAAGACCTCTCTCACATGCAAAGCATGATCGAGCCCCAGAACTCATTGGGTGTTAGATTCATAACAATGCGGATAACATGGTGATGTGAACTAGATTATTGACTCTAGTGCAAGTGGGAGACTGTTGGTAATATGACCTAGAGGCAATAACAAATTGGTTATTAACATATTTCCTTGCTCATGATAATCATTTATTATCCATGCTATAATTGTATTGATCGGAAACTCAGATACATGTGTGGATACATAGACAACACCATGTCCCTAGTATGCCTCTAATAGACTAGCTCGTTGATCAAAGATGGCTATGGTTTCCTAGTCATGGACATGAGATGTCATTTGATAACGGTATCACATCATTCGGAGAATGATGTGATGTAAAAGACCCAAACTACAAATGTAGCATATGATCGTGTCAGTTTATTGCTACTGTTTTCTGCATGTCAAGTATATGTTCCTATGACCAAGAGATCATGCCACTCATTGACACCAGAGGAGTACCTTGTGTGTATCAAATGTCGCAACGTAACTAGGTGACTATAAAGGTGCTCTACAGGTATCTCCGAGGGTGTCTGTTGGGTTGGCAAGGATCAAGACTGGGATTTTTTACTCCGCGTGACGGAGAGGTATCTCAGGGCCCACTCGGTAATATAACATAACAACAAGACTTGAAAGCAATGTGACTAAGTGTTAGTCACAGGATCTGGTATTACAGAATGAGTAAAGAGACTTGCCGATAATGAGGTTGAACTAGGTATGGAGATACCGACGATCCAATCTAGGGCACGTGACATACCGAAGAACAAAGGGAACATCATACGGGATTAACTGAATCCTTGACATAGAGGTTCGACCAATAAAGATCTTCGTAGAATATATAGGAACCAATATGGGCATCCAGGTCCCGCTATTGGTTATTGACCGTAAAGGTGTCTCGATCATGTCTACATAGTTCTCGAACCCGCAGGGTCTGCAGACTTAAGGTTCGGTGACGTTTCGGTAGCATAGAGTTATGTATGGTGGTCACTGAAGGTTGTTCGGAGTCCCGGATGAGATCTCGGACATCAAGAGGAGCTCCGGAATGGTCCGGGCATAAAGATTGATATATAGGAAGTCATGTTTTGGTCGCCGGAAAAGTTTTGGGATCATCGGTAGTGTACCGGGAGTGCTGGGAGGGTACTGGGGGACCATCGGGAGGGGTGTCTCGACCCAATAGGCTACATGGCCTATGTGAGGAGGTAAACCATCCCCTAGTGGGCTGGCCGAAGCCTCCTCTAAGGGCCCATGAGGCTGGATTTGTTTGAGAAGGAAAAAATCCAAAGGTGGAGAGGTGGAAAGAGTTTCCAAGTGGAAAGGAGGAATCCTACTCCTAATAGGATTGGAGTAGGACTCCTCCACCTCCTATTTCGGCCAGGTTTGAGGCTGCCTCCTCCCCTCCCTCCCTCCTATATATACTAGAACATTTAGAGGAAAGAGCTAACCCTAATTGCCACGTGCTGCCCTCTTCTTCCTCTAGATTGGTTTTCAGCGGTGCTTAGGCGAAGCCCTGCTGGAATTCCTCCACCACCATCGCTGCAACACCGTCGCACTGCCGGAGAACTCGTCTACCTCTCTGATCTCTCTTGCTGGATCAAGAAGGCATAGATCGTCATCGAGCCGTACGTGTGCTGAACATGGAGGTGGCGTCCATTCGGTGCTAGATCGGAAGGACGGTGATCAAGATCGCGAGACAAATTGTGATAGGATCACGGGACGGATCGTGATGAGTTCACAGGACGGATCATGATTGGATCGCGGGACGGACCATGATGAGATCGCGGGACGCTCGGCGATTCGTATCGCGAAGACGTTCGACTACACCAACTGTGTTTCTTAATGCTTCCCGTTTAGTGATCTACAAGGGTATGTAGATCCACTCTCCCTCTCGTACATGCTCATCACCATGGATAGATCCTGCGTGTGCATTGGCAATTTTTTATTTCCCATGCAACGTTTCTCGACAGGATCAAGTGACCCCATGGTGTGGTATGCATTGTCCATTACGCTTTGTGTACTAACCCATGGTTTATGTGAGAGTTCATTGTGTGGTTAGGTATATTTCCATGGGCTTGCATCAAGAGGCAGATCCCATACATCCATGGAAGCTGATATCAAGTGGAGATCGTCATCAAGGGTGCGATGTGCAAGCTCAAGTGAAGCATCACGAAGAGATCATGCTTGAGGCTTGTCATTCATTGTGGTGACAATGGACTTGTGAAGATGTGTCAAAGAGTGTCTCACCCATAGTGGAGCATCGAGGAGCAATCAACTAGTCTTCATCAAGCCGGCGCAATCAAGAAAGGTGGTGCATCTTGAGGAAGTCAAGATCATCATCATCTAGGTCAAGTGGACTATGCGCAAGGAAAAGGTTTGACCTTGATAGAGTTTTCTATTTTACCGGTCTCATGGTGGTAGTTTGGAGACTGGGTTATAGGATCGATTATCGTACTATCAAGGGGGGCTCTCAAGTGAGTAGCTTGATCGTATCATTTGTTGAGAGCTCAAACCATTGCATTATTGGCATCATCATATTTCTTTGTTCTTGGTTGGATTTTCTCTATGAGGGTTCTTGAGCTTGTGGTTATCTTCGTGAAAATCTCTAGTACATCCAACACAAATTACTTCTTCTATTGTGTTTTTGGTGTTGGAGGTTTTACCGGTCTTATTTGATGAAGGGTTATCACCATTTTCTTATCGGCCTTTTCTCATTTGCTTATTATCGATATTTCTATCAAGATTATGTTATCCCATGTCATTATCTTTCCAACAAACTTGGTTTTGTTGAATTCGGAGTCCGTTTGCAGAAGTTGTGGCAGTTTTGGTGTTCTTAAAAGGTTGCAGCGATACTACCGCGGCTACTACCGCTTGGAGCGGATGTAATTGTTTTCTACCACTCCACAGTGGTACTACCGCGGCTACTACCATGGATACTTCCGCTTTGTACCAAAATATCGTGTTTAGTCCAACAGTGGTAGGCACGGATGTATTTTTTTAGTACCACTCGCAAGAGTAGTACCGCTACTCTTAGCGATAGTACCGCTATCCCTAGCGGTTGTACCATGAGGACGAGCGATAGTACCGCTCCGACGGTTCTACTAGCCTTTTGCCTCATCACTGTTGTTTTTGAAAGGGCCTCCACCGCCCTAGCGGTAGTACCGCTCCCATGAGTGGTAATACCGCTCTGTGCGGGATGTGAGCATAACGGTTGGATTTTTTCCCACCTATAAAAGGGTGTCTTATTCCCCATTGAACCTAATCCTTTGAGCTCGAGTTTCCCCATTGTTGACCTTCTTTGAGCTTGCTAACTCTCAGACCCCCCAATGATTGTTTCTAGTTCTTGAGGGAAAAGAGAGAGGAGATCTAGATCCACATTTCCACCAATCACTTTCTCCTCTATGTGAGGGGAACCCCTTGGATCTAGATGTTGGAGTTCTTCGTGTTTTTCTTCGTTCTTCCTCTCATCTTCTTCCATAGCATTAGTTGTTGTGGAGGGATTTGGGAGAGAAGGACTTGGGCACTCCGTGTTCCCTTGCCATTGCATTTGGTGCATAGGTTTGAGTTCTCCACGGTGATACGTGGAAGTGAAGTTTGAGAAGCTTATTACTCTTGGGTGTTTGAGCACCCTAGAGCTTGTTCCTCTTGGGTGCACTAGCACCCTGGAAGGCTTGTCTTGCCTCGAAGCTCAATCATTGTGGTGCTAAGCTCCGGGCAAGTGTCGGGGTCTCCAATTAGGGTGTGGATATAGCCCCGAGCATTTGAGGTCACCTCGGAGCCACATTCCGTTGTGGTGACGCTTTGTGATGTCCTTGGGAGCCTCCCATTAAGTTGTGGAGATTTCCCCAACCTCGTTTGTACAGGTTCGGTGATCGCCCTCAAGGGTCCCTTAGTGGAATCTGTGGGAACCCTGACTCATAAGTCGTGATCACCGAATGCACGTGTATAGTGATCCCAGAGATCAATGCTCACTAACCACAAAGAAGTTGAATAACAAGAGTCTTACATCCACACTTAACGTCTTACACATATAAAGACCGTGAAGGTAAAGTCTTACATAGATAGGGACACAAGGTCCAAATACTTAAATAGAACAAGCAGCGGAAATCTTGGATGACAGTGTGAACCCATGCCATCTGCCTTAACCTACATGCATTCTGACTGGGAAGCGTCCTAGTTTGCATGTTCGGCACAAATGAGCTCTTCAACATACACTTGTTCTTCCATGTGTGGCCAATTAAATAACTAGTGGCAAGCCAATGAGTACTTTGAATGTACTCGCAAGCAACCCAAGTTGTGGAACAAGGTAACAATGATGCATGATATAGCACTAAGTAGGTAATTTGCGGAAAGCTAATTTTAAATGCAGTGTCATGATCAAGTAACTAGTAAGCATGCGTCAACAGTAGGCAATATCCATATGAGCAAGTTACGGATATCATCATAGGTATGGGTTGAACACCTCGTGTTCAGTCATCATGCTAAGTCATCGGACTTAGTTCAGTTCCCATGCTAAGTCATCGGACATAGCTCATGTGACCTCTTGTCACCATCACATCCATACTCACACCAAGTTTTTCGAAAACATCCGGACATAGTCTAAGCAGCACCACCCAACTGTCCATGACCGTGGACACAGCTCTTCGAATAGTTTTACACTCTGCAGAGGTTGCACACTTTACACACAAGACTTGGGGAACTTCTGTGTCATCCACGACTCGCGGTATATAACATACCCAAGGTAAGCACCCGAACAATGTCTTTCCCCTAGCAATACTAGACAAAGAGTCCACTCGATTGGTACCCAACCCTGACGATGTACATCACACGAGCCTCGCTCTAATCATACCATCCATGAGGGGACCAACGGTGTGCCCGGTGCCTATGAAGACAACACATGATCGTACATACCGGTACGACCCGATATCGAGAGTGACCACGCCACTCCCGCCACTAGTAATGCGGGCTCCTTGCCAGTACCCACCAAGGTAATCAACAAAGCCCCGTCCCATAAGGGGTATCATTGTTGTGCATGTAAGGTTGGGACGGTCGACAAATCTTAAATGTAATCTGTTTTCTAAAACACATTCTCAACTTGCTCCGACACACCACTTCTTTCTCAAGTGGTCACCCATCTCATCATCATCTCCCTCGGGCATTAGTGGCACCCGACGGGGTTTTCGAAAAGTCTTTGAAATCATATGTTTTCCATCACTATGCATAAATCCCATCCCATTGCGCAGCATCTACTAGCATTCTATCTACACCCACCCGCATAACCCTCGTAAGGTGGTAGGGTCATGCATGATGCAAGTGTTAAAGGTAAAAGCATCGGAGGCACCCCACCGAAGAGGGAGCAGCACAACATGATCGATCATCGAAACAACAAGTGCTATATGACATGCATGAAAAAGTTTCTTAACATGGTTAAAGGGTTGCTTGCCTGGCTCAACACAGTCTCCAGGATCTTCGAAGTCTTCGGCACCAACTTCTTCGTCTATCGCGCAATCTATCGTCGCATAATAAAGCGATAAAAATAAGCAACACACCAAAACAGAGCTCCCAAGTCACCATTAAAAAAGCTAACCTATTCTGATAAATACTAAAGGTTATACCAAAAATATCCTCCTAGGGTTTTGTTGTGAAAAAAAATTTGGAAATTAATTAACAGAAGCAAAAAGGTGCCTAAATATAGGTTTTAAAGTAAAACAGTACTAAAAATATTTTCAAACATTTTTTAAAAACGACACTAATAAATTCTATGGATTATTTCAAGAATTTAGGTGAAGGTATATTTGGATTTGGAATAATATTTAATCGTGTGGGATTTTTGGAAGAAACCACGGAAAGAAAAAATGAAAAAGGCCTCAGGGCCAACTGGGCCATAATAGACCCAGTTGGGGCCGGCCTGCGGCCAAGCCAGGCCTGGGCGAGCCGAGGCGCGCGCGTTGTCTGAGGTTCAAACCCGACAGGCGGGCCCCGGGCGCCAGTGAGAGAGAGGGAGGCAGGAGAGGTGTGAGGGGCTGACGACCTGGCCCCATTGGCAGGTCGTCGTCTACCTCTGGCCAGGGGCAGGCGGAGCTCGCCGACGGCAAAGGGAGGCGCGGCGAGGGAATCTGGAGGCGGGAATGGGTTAGGCGTCGACCTGCCGGTCCTTTGGAGGTGGAAGGGCGACCGGAGGAGGTCGGAGTCGCTAGCGGGGAGAAGGTCGCGGCGGAGCCGCTTCAGGGGAGGGTCGCCGGCGTCGCTTCTTGCAGGAAAATGGTCGGGGAGGTAGGGAGGAAGATGCGGGAACTCACTAGGGGCTCAATGGAGCGGAAAGGAAGGCCTGAGCGGGCCGGTAGACCGAGATTGACGAATCTCCGACGCGGCGGTGCCTCGGTCGATCCCGAGCACAGGGGCTCCGGGCGGTCTCTAGGGCGGCTCTAGGGGGAGATTGAGAATGGAAGGGGGCCAGGGAAGGGGAGAGAAGGTGCTCGGGACCCCTTTAAATAGGTGAGGTGGAGGCAAGGCAAGTGGCGAGCGCGGGAGAGCTCGGGCTCTCACCTTTGAGCCACGGCAAGCCAAGGAGGGGGGCGACGGTAGGGCTGGGGGCCCACGGGAGATCTCCTGGAGAGTGCGGACAAGCAGAGGGGGGCAAGGGTGTCGTGGGTGTGAGCTCGAGCACTGGCCGAGAGGGGAGGTCGGGTCACGTGTGCGGGTAGACTACTGGAGAGGGAGAGAGGAGGGGTAGGCGACCGACAAGGAGGTGCGGACGCTGAGGGGGCTCGGTGGAATGCTCCCCTGGCCCGAGGCGGTCGGGGCATCAGGATGGGAGGCCGCTACATGTCACACCCTGTGTTTGTAGCACATTGTCATGTTTGGGTTTATAAAATTTGGAGCCAACCAAAACTTTTTCAAAGTGCTTGTGCTTGTTTGCTATGGTGTTTGCTTGCTTGATGATTGTGTTATTGGGCACTACTAGGTTCTATTCCATTTCGTATTCATCTTCATTGTTCCAAACCTCTTGCCTAATGATCATGCCATGTGAATAGTGCCCAAAACTATTTTTATCAAATTTTGTTTCAACCAAAAATGATTTATTTAAATTAAGTTTCCAAAAACCCCTGAAAAGAGGTTTGCACTGCAAATCCTCAAACTAGGTGGATTCTTCTTTTCCAAAAGCTTTATTTCAAACCCACTATATATAAGACTTCCCAAAACCACAAAATATTTTTAAGGATTATTTTCAAATTTTATTTAAAGGCTTTTTCTTAAGGACACAAATGGTTTTTCCTAGGGAAAAATTATTTAAATGCTTTGAAAATATTTGAGAAAATTTAGAGAAACTCAGTGGACATATATTTTCCATATATATGAGTTTCAACCCAAGGGCATGATCAGATCACGGGAAAAACCCCTCAAAACCCTTTCTGTTCAAATCAAGCTTTTGGAATATTTGTATAAGAAATATTCTCAATAAATTCCAGGAAAATTGCAGCAAGTCAAAACTATCATGGTTGATGATCTTGCAAAGTTTCATCTCAATCCAAGTTAGTTTGGTTCATCAAATCATCCCAAAACCATTCATGTCCAAAATCAACTTTGAGAAACTTTACGTTGTGAAGTGTCTCCCCTTGGCCTCAAACTTTGTGGGCATGCTCTAATGGCCAAATAGTGATGATACACTAAGTGGTGCATCAAGGGTAAAAGCCTAGCATCAATGGATCTACAAAAATCTGATTCTGCTAATTTCTAGGGTTCATCAAATCTCCATTGTCAACTTTTCCCACTTGAGCTAAAACTTGGTGAATCATCTCATTTATACCTATTCTTTGACCCCTGGTAAGTATGTCAGTAAGATGCTAACATCTTCTTGCCCAAAGCTCCATCAAACACCTTCTGGTGATTTTGTAAAATCAGCTTTTTCACCCCTTTCTCTTTTACCCTTGGCCCCAACTTTTTACCACCGCCTCTGGTAAGTGCCTTGCACCTCCAGTAACTCTCCCTGGCCAGGTCTCTATAGGGCAGTGGGGTAAACCCCATTTCTACCCCTGTTCCACCTTGGCAGAAGCTTCTCCCTTCCCTTTTTCTTTTCTCCCTAGCTCTCCCTAGTTCCCCAGCATCCAAAGAGCATCTCCACACCATCTCCCTGTTGATCTGTGGGTATGAAGCCTCTTCGGCCTCATTTGTCTCCCGTTGGTCCTCCCTTTCCCTCATGATGCAATGCCCCCTCCTTCCCATCCTCTTTGCAGTCTGAATCGGCCCCGATGACCACCTCCCGAAGCCACCTCCGTCGTGGGTGCTCGCCGCCGGTGACTCTGGCCACCTCCGGCCTCCGTTCCACCTCCAGGAGATCGGAGACTCTTCCCCGAGCCCGTTCCCACCATCGCCCGCCGTCGCCGTGCACCGTGCCGCTACCGGCAAGCAACTCCCCTCCCTGTTCCGAGGTGGGAGATGGACCCGACAGGTGCGGCCCACCTGTCGGCCTCTCTTCCCCTGTTCCACGCACGCTCTCTCTCCCCGAGTCGCTGACGATCGGGTCCCGCGCGTCAGGCTTGAACCTGACCGCGCGCAAGGCTGGCTAGTTGGCCAGCTGGGCTGGCCCAGCCTCTAGCCGCCTCTCGCCCAGGTCTCCGTGGCTTTTCCTTTTATTTTTCCTTCTTCTTTTTCTGTGGACTTTGCAAAAATCCCACAGAACCCAAAATAATTCCTATGACAATATTTCTTCCACCAAAAATCTTAGAATATTCCATAGAATTTATTGGTGCCATTTGTATTTGAAAAACTTTTTAGTACAGTTTTTAATTAAAACTCCCAATTTGGCATTTGATACCTCTGTCTAATAGTTTTTAAAAATATTTTTCACAAGTATCATATTAAACAAACATTTTTAAGATAGTCCTTAGTATTTATCAGAATAGGTTAGCATTTTTATTAGTAGCTTGAGTGCTTTGTTTTTTTGTATTTATTATTTTTATCGTTATTTTATCGTGACGATAGATTGCGCTGTTGATGAAGAAGTTCGACCCGAAGACTTCGAAGACTCCGGAGACTTTGTTCAGCGAGGCAAGCAGCCCTTCGACCATGTTAAGAAACTTTTTCATGCATGTCATATAGCACTTGTTGATTCGAGGAAATGATCATGATGAGGTGTTCCCCCTTAGACGGGATACCTCCATTACTTTTACCGTTGGGACTTGCATCGTGCATGACCCTACCACCTTATGAGGGTTGTGTGAGTGGGAGTAGTTAGGTTGCTAATAGATGCTACACAAATGGGATGGGACTTATGCATTGTGATGGCAAGAAAATAAATGATTTCAAAGATATTTTTTTTGAAAACCCCGTCAGGTGCCACTAATGCCCAAGGGAGATGATGATGAGATGGGTGACCACTTCAGAAAGAAGTGGTGTGCTAGGACAAGAGAGTGATGTGGGTTTCGAAAATGGAATTGTGTAAGTTGTGATCGTTACTCCAACCTTACATGTGCAACCACGATACCCCTTATGGGACGGGGCTTTGTTGATTACCTTGGTGGGTACTGAGAAGGAGCCCGCATTACTAGTGGTGGGAGTGGCGTGATCACTCTCGATACGGGGTCATACCGGTATGTACGATCATGCGATGTCTTCACAGGCACCGAGCACACCGTTGGTCCCCTCACGGATGGTACGATTATAGCGAGGCTCGTGTAATGTACATCATGAGGGCTGGGTACCAATCGAGTGGACTCTTTGTTTAGTATCGCTGGGGGAAGGCATTGTTTTGGTGCTTACCTCGGGTATGTTATATACCACGAGTCGTGGATGACACGGAAGTTCCCCGAGTCTTGTCGGTAAAGTGTGCAAACCTCTGCAGAGTGTAAAACTATAGGAATAGTCGTGTCCCAGGTCAAGGACAGTTGGATGACCCGCTCTTGTGCTACGTCCAAGTGTTTTCACAAACTGATGTGTGTGGGTGTGTTGGAGACAAATATGGTACTTGATCTAAGTCTGATGACTAGCTTGGAAAGTTATCTAAGTGAGATGACTTAGTATGATGAATGAACATGTATTCAACCCCCAGCTTATGATGATATCGGTAACTTGTTCATATGGATATTTGCTAATTGTTGATGCATGCTCACTAGTTACTTGATCATGACATTTGCATTCAAATTAGCTTTCCGCAAAATCACCTACTTAGTGCTATATCATGCATCATTTCTACCTTGTTCCACAACTTGGGTTGCTTGCGAGTACATTCAATGTACTCATTGGCTTGCCACTGGTAATTTAATTGGCTAGACATGGAAGGACACGAGTATGTCGAAGAGTTCGTTGAAGACGAACATGCAAACTTGGACACTTCCCAGTTAGAATACCTATAGGTTAAGGTAGATGGCATGGGTTCACGCTTTCGATCAAGATTTCCGCTGCTTGTTCTAGTTTAAGTGTTTGGCCCGTGTGGCCCTATTTATGTAAGACTTGACCATCATGGTCATTATTTGTGTAAGGCATTAAATGTGGATGTAAGACTCTTCTTATCTAGCTTCTGTGTGTTCAGTGAGCATTGATCTCTAGGATCACTATACATGTGCATTCGGTGACCACGACTTATGAGTCGGGGTCCCCATAGAGCTAGTATCAAAGCCATCCTGACTGTAGGAAGCCCTTAGTTAGCATGGACGTTAGCTAGGATAAAACTAACTTTCAAAACTAGACCTAGAATTTGTACTTAGGAATTCTGCACTATTTACCTCTTCTTATCTTCACCACACCCGAGAGCTACTTTGGCAAGCCAAGACGAAGCTAGACAAGATCAAGAAGGATGGAGCCCCCATGGGACGACCAGCTGTCGCTTATCGAGGAGGAGTACCCCCAGCTAGTGATGCACCTACACGTCTTTGTCGCTTGAGTGCGAAGGAGTACCGTGAGCTCTTCACCGACACGCCAGCAAAGCGTCGTCAGGGTGAACCTCCTCGTTCCCCGACCCCTTTGACTTGGAACGATGCCCATTCAGATGATGCATAGGAGGAAGACCCAAAGGAGCATGACTACGAGACCGAGCACTCCACCACCTGAGTCCGAGAACCCCTAGGGTAGGATCAGTCATGTATCCTTCATGCGAAGTCGAGTCTCTGTAAGGTTTCATATGAAACTATGTGTGCTTGTTGTTTGTTTTCTTGTTTGTGTTCCGATGCAAGTCGCACTTTTGCCTTAGGCAACATGTAAGCAACTTCATCGTCTATCTTAATATATGTTGGTCTTTCAACCTTTGTTTGACCGACCCCCTTAGGGGCGCTTTGCCGTTATTGCTTATCCTCTTGTCAATCCCAGTTGTTTGACTTGGCTACTCCAAACAGGATGGTGACTGCTACCCGCAACAGCTCCTTCACCAACCATGAAGCCGACAACTCGAGCTAGCAACAGGGAGCTGGTGGGGCTGATCACGTTGGAGGACACCAAGAGCAGCCACAAGGCGACATTTCCCCGCCACCACCTCCATCAGAGAACATGACCATAGCTCAGTTTCTCCGGAGAGCGCCAAGCCAACAGTGCTGCTATCCAGCATATGCTTAGGCCCTTGTGAACAACCAGAAGCAAGGCCAGAACGGAAATGGCCACTCCACGCTGTCTGAGTTCATGAGTAACTTGCCCCCAACCATCACCAAGACTGCTAAACCATTGGATGCTGATGACTAGATCCGCACAATCCAGGACCTCCTTGCACTGGTAAATTACAATGAGGATCATGAGAACGTGCTTTATGCCTCTCACTGCCTCAGAGATACTGCCCGAGCTTGGTGGGATGGATTCAAGGTCATGCAAGGAGAAAGGGTGATCACCTGGAACTTCAAGGAAGGATTCCGCACCACCCACATTCCTTCTAGGATCATGGCTATCAAGAAGAGAGAATTCTGAGCGTTGAAGCAAGGAAGTGGCTCTGTCAAGGAGTACCTGGAGAAGTTCAACCTGTTGTCGAGGTATGCACCTGAAGATGTCAGCACGGAGGCTGCCAAGAAGGAACGCTTCATGGAAGGACTTCAACAGGTCCTGCAGTATCAGCTCATTGTCTGCGACTATCGTACTTTCTTCGACTTGGTCAACAAGGCCCTCATGCTAGAAGACAAGCGTCATGCCACTGACGACACTCGCAAGCGCAATATGATCAGCAAGGGAAGCTCAAGCAACCAAAATCCTTGCCCCTGGCAGCTAGCCCCAGCCAAGCCAACCTATCAGCCGCAGCAGGCTAGACCTCCTGCACCTTGTCCGAGCTACCAGCCTCAGCAGTATGCCAATCCCAGGCCATCCTACAACAACAACCCCAATAACAACAACGGTGGCAGAAACTTCAACAACAACCCTGGACAAGTCACTTGCTTTGCATGTGGTCAGCCAGGACACATCTCCAGGCTGTGTCCCAACAAGAAGCGAGATGCACCATGCCCCAATGCACAAACTCAAGGTCAAGCCCGTGGAGCACCACCAAGGAACCCCGCTCCCCGCAACCAGCCCAACAATGGCAAGGGTCATGTGAATCACGTCACCGTAGAGGAAGCCCAGGAAGACCTGGACATCATACTGGGTATGTTCCTCATCAACTCAACCCCAGCAATAGTATTGTTTGATTGTGGGGCTTCGCATTCTTTTGTCACCCAAAAGTTTGCACTAGAGAGTGGTATGAAGCCTACACCCTTCGGTAGCTGTATGTTGATACAAACCCCGGGATCAGTTATGAAGTCTCGGATAGGTTGTAAGGGAGTTCAGATTGTCATCAACGGGCTAGACTTCCTAGCCAACCTTATAATCTTGAAGTCAGAAGGCTTGGATGTGATCCTAGGCATGGACTGCTTAACCAAGCACCAAGGCTTGTTAGACTGTGCCAAGAGGATTGTCACCATGACCAATAGCCAAGGAGTGGAAGTCAAGTATGTTCCAAACCCTGCCCCACTCAAGCCCCGTAGGCTAACTGTCTGTCAGGAGTTGAGTTGGATCAAGTGCCAATGGTATGTGAATACTCGGATGTGTTCCCTGATGAGCTGCTCGGAATGCCTCCTGGCCGCGACATTGAGTTCATCATTGAGCTTATGCCCGGATCAAGGCCCATCTATAAGAATGCCTACAGGATGGGATCCGAAGAGTTGGCTGAGTTGAAGAAGCAACTGGCAGAGCAGCTCAGAAAAGGATTTATTCGCCCTAGTGCCTCTCCTTGGGGATCGCCTGTTCTATTTGTGTCAAAGAGGGACAAAACTATCAGACTTTGTGTCAATTACCATTCTCTCAATGAGGTCACGATAAAGAACAAATACCCACTCCCCAAGATTGAAGACCTGTTTGATCACTTGAATGGAGCCAAGGTGTTCTCCAAGATCGACCTTAGGTCTGGGTACTACCAGCTAAAGATTAGACCCCAAGATATTCTGAAGACGACACTTGTAACCCGGTATGGCCTGTATGAATACACGGTCATGTCATTCGGGTTAACCAATGTCCCTGCCTACTTCATGTACCTTATGAATAATGTCTTCATGGAGTATTTGCACAAGTTTGTTATCGTCTTCATTGATGACATACTTGTCTTCTCCAAGTCTGAGGAAGAACATGAGGAACACTTGAGATTGGTCCTAGAGAAGCTTCGAGAGCACCAGCTTTATGCCAAGTTCAGGAAGTGTGAATTCTGGCTGCATGAAGTTGGATTCTTGGGTCATGTGTTGACTGCAGCAGGACTATCAGTGGATCCTGCCAAGATTGAAGTCATGTCTGAATGGCAAACCCCAACCACCGTAAAGGAAGTCAGGAGCTTCTTCAGACTCGTGGGATATTACCCCAAGTTCGTGGAAGGGTTCTCAAGCATTGCCCGACCCATGACCCAGCTTTTGAAGAAGGACATGAAGTTCGAATGGACTGCTAAGTGTGAGGAAAGCTTCCAGGAGCTCAAGAACAGATTGACCACCGCCCTTGTTTTGGCCACCCCCGATATTCACAAGGAGTTTGTGATTTATTGTGATGCATCAAGAACCAGGCTTGGAGGCGTTCTGATGCAAGAAGGCAGAGTCGTAGCCTATCTCTCCAGACAGCTACGTCCTCATGACGAGAACTACACAACTCATGATCTCGAGTTGGCAGCCGTGGTTCATGCCTTGAAGACATGGCAACATTACCTTCTGGGAAGCGATGTGAGATATTCACAAACCACAAGAGTTTGAAGTATATCTTCACTCAAAGGGAGTTGAACATGAGGTAGCGAAGATGGTTGGAATTGATCAAGGATTACGACCTCAATGTTCAATACCACCCCGGAAAGGCCAACATGGTAGCAAACGCATTAAGCAGAAAGTCTTGTTCCTTGAATGCTATGATTAATGAAAGGCTACCTGCCCTGTATGAAGAACTTGAGAGCTTCGGCTTGGAACTGGTTACACCAGGATTCCTTGCCAACCTCGAAGCAAAGCCTACCTTGATGGATGATATCAAGGAAGCCCAGAAGGGACATGAGAGCATTGAAGGCATTAATAGGAAGATCAAGGTAGGCAAGGCCCCAGGATTCTCGATGGATGAACGAGGAGTTGTATGGTTCGGGACTCGCATTTGCGTACCTAACAAGGAAGTTCTCGGGAACTTGATCTTGCAAGAAGCTCACGACACTCCATACTCCATCCATCCTAGAGGAACCAAGATGTATCAAGACCTCAAGGCAAGATTCTGGTGGCATGGCATGAAACGGGAGATAGGCACGTTCGTGGCTAAGTGTACATATGCTAGAGGGTCAAGGCTGAGCATCAGCAACCCGCTGGACTACTGCAGTCCCTCAGAGTGCCTGAATGGAAGTGGGATAAAGTCGGGATGGATTTCATCACCGGTTTGCCGAGGTCGAGCAAAGGACAAGATTCCATTTGGGTCATTGTCGACCACCTCACCAAGGTAGCCCACTTCATTCTTGTCAAGACGACCTACAATGGGAACCAGTTGGCCAACCTCTACATTAACCGGATTGTGAGCCTCCACGGGGTTCCTAAGGAGATTGTGTTCGACCAAGGAACCCAGTTTACCTCAAGATTCTGGAATAGGTTCCAAGAAGCGTTGGGAACCAAGCTCTCCTTCAGCACTGCTTTTCATCCCCAGACCGGTGGGCAAACGGAACAAGTGAATCAGATACTCGAAGATATGCTCTGCTCTTTTGTTTTGGCGTATGGAGCCAAGTGGGAAGATTACCTACCATTCGCCGAGTTCTCCTACAACAACAGCTATCAGTCGAGTCTTCATATGGCACCATTTGAGGTGTTGTATGGACGCAAGTGTCGTACTCCCCTTAACTGGTCAGAGACCGGAGAAGGATTAGTTTTTGGGCCAAACATCCTCCGTGACGCCCAAGAGCAAGTTCAACTTGTCCGAGAACGCCTTGAGACCACCAAGACTAGGTAGAAGAGCTACGCCGATTCTCATCGTCGAGACATGAGTTTCCGTGTTTGGGACCATGTTTACCTCCGAGTCACACCTCTCAAAGGGAACAAGCATTTCCACGTCGAAGGGAAGCTCGCACCAAGATTCATTGGCCCTTCAATCACTGACGGGCGAGGAGAAGTTGCATATCAGCTAGAGTTACCTTCCGAGCTGTCAGATGTGAACAACGTCTTTCACGTGTCACAGCTTCGGAAGTGTCTGCAAGTCCCCAACCGCCCCGACCTCTACAAAGACATCGACCATCAAGCCATCGATCTTCAGCCAGATCTCACTTATCGTGAGAGGCCAGTTCGCATTTTGGATGAAGCCGAGTGCTGCACTCGAAGCCGCACCATCAAGTACTTCAAGTTCCAGTGGAGCAACCACACTGAAGCTGAAGGAACCTGGGAGCATGAAGATTATCTTAGATCGGAGTTCCCGCATCTTTTTAGCACTTGGCCTAGGAATCTCGGGGATGAGATTCTTGTAAGGGGGGAAGGTCTGTCACACCCTGTGTTTCTAGCACATTGTTATGTTTGGGTTTATAAAATTTGGAGCTAACTAAAACTTTTTCAAAGTGCTTGTGCTTGTTTGCTATGTTGTTTGCTTGCTTGATGATTGTGTTATTTGGCACTACTAGGTTCTATTCCAATTCCTATTCATCTTCCTTGTTCCAAACCTCTTCCCTAATGATCATGCCATGTGAATAGTCCCAAAACTATTTTTATCAAATTTTGTTTCAACCAAAAATGATTTATTTAAATTAAGTTTCCAAAAACCACTGAAAAGAGGTTTGCACTGCAAATCCTCAAATTGGGTGGATTATTCTTTTCCAAAAGCTTTATTTAAAACCCAATATATATAAGACTTCCCAAAACCACAAAATATTATTTTTAAGGATTATTTTCATATTTTATTTAAATGATTTTTCTTAAGGCCAGAAATGGTTTTTCCTACGGAAAATTATTTAAATGCTTTGAAAATATTTGAGAAAATTAAGAGAAACTTAGTGGACATATATTTTCGATATATAGGAGTTTCAATCCAGGGGCATGATCAGATCATGGGCAAAACCCCTCAAAACCCTTTCTATTCAAATCAAGGTTTTGGAATATTTCTATAAGAAATATTCTCAATAAATTCTAGGAAAATTCCAGCAAGTCAACACTATCATGGGTGACCATCTTGCAAAGTTTCATATCAATCCAAGTTGGTTTGATTCATCAAACCATCCCAAAAGCATTCCTGTCCAGAATCAAATTTGGGAAACTTTACATTGTGAAGTGTCTCCCCTTGGCCTCAAACTTTATGGGCATGCTCTAATGGCCAAATAGTGATGATACACTAAGTGGTGCATCAAGGGTAAAAGCCTAGCATCAATGGATCTACAGAAATCCGATTCTGCTAATTTCTAGGGTTCATCAAATCTCCATTGTCAACTTTTCCCACTTGAGCTTAAACTTGGTGAATCCTCTCATTTCTACCTAGACTTTGACCCTGATAAGTATCTCAGTAAGATGGTAACATCTTATTGCCCAAAACTCCATCAAACACCTTCTAGTGATTTTGTAAAATCAGCTTTTTCACCCCTTTCTCTTTTACCCTTGGCCCCAACTATTTCCACAGCCTCTAGTAAGTGCCTTGCACCTCCAGTAACTCTCCCTGGCTAGGTCTCTACAGGGAAGTGGGGTAAAAACCCCATTTCTAACCCTGTTCCACCTTCGCAGAAGCTTATCCCTCCCCTTTTTCTTTTCTCCCTAGCTCTCCCTAGCTCCTCAGCATCCAAAGAGCATCTCCAGGCCCTCCAGCAGCTAGTGGACAAAGAGGGGCACCCCATAGCGTGCAGGCCACGGCAATGCCGGCCATACGCACGCTCTGGAGCACGCTACAGTGCGCTCCCGCACTGTAGCCGCTGCCCAATGGCCGGCCCTGATAGCCTTGGGCCTCCCCCCCGTGTCCCCCGAGACGCCCTCGGCGTCCGTGACACGGCAAGCGGTCGGCCCCCTCTCTCCTCCGCCCTCCCACACGCGTGCCCGGTGCCGCCCGGTTCGGCCAACCTGGGAGCTCACACGCACGGGCATCTTCCTCTCTCTTTCTTACCTCTGGCCTAGACAGACCCCAGGAATGCCCCTGGCTCGCCCTCTCTCTCTCTCTATCTCTCTCTCTCTCTCTCCTGTGGCCTCTAGCCTCAGCCACAAGCTCGCCGGCGCACTAGCGTTCGGTGGACTCGCCCCTGCCTATAAAAGGGCCTCCCGGGCCTCTCTCTCCCCTCTGGCCCCCCTCTTCTCTCCCCAGAAACCTCCTTGAGTCCCCTTGATAGCCCTCGACGTCTCTGTGCTCGGGATCGACCCGAGGGCCTCCGCGGCCATCTCCCTGTCGATATCCGGGTATGAAGCCTCTCCGGCCCCATTTCTCTCCTATTGGTCCTCCCTTGGCCTCCTGATGTGATCCCCCCTCCATCCCATCCTCTTTGCACTCTGAATTGGCCCCGGCGATCACCTCCCGAAGCCACCTCCGTCGTGGGTGCTCACCGCCGGCAACTCCGGCCACCTCCGGCCTCCGTTCCACCTCCAGGAGACCGGCGACTCTTCCCTAAGCCCGTTCCCACCATCGCCTGCCGTCATCGTGCCCCGTGTTGCTGCCGGTGAGCAGCTCCCCTCCCTATCCCAAGGTGGGAGAAGGACCTGACAGGTGGGGCCCACCTGTCAGCCTCTCTTTCCCTCTTTTGCATGCTCTCTCTCCCCCGTTATTTTATCGTGACGATAAATTGCGCTGTTGATGAAGAAGTTGGACCCGAAGACTTCGAAGACCCGGAGACTTTGTTGAGCCAGGCAAGCAGCCCTTTGACCATGTTAAGAAACTTTTTCATGCATGTCATATAGCACTTGTTAATTCGATGAAATGATCATGATGAGGTGTTCCCCCTTCGGTGGGATGCCTCCGTTACTTTTACCGTTGAGACTTGCATCGTGCAAGACCCTACCACCTTATGAGGGTTGTGCGGGCGGAAGTAGTTAGGTTGCTAATAGATGCTACGCAAATGGCATGGGACTTATGCATAGTGATGGCAAGAAAAGAAATGATTTCAAAGATTTTTTTTTGAAAACCCCATCGGGTGCCACTAATGCCTGAGGGAGATGATGATGAGATGGGTGACCACCTGAGCAAGAAGTGGTGTGCCGGGACAAGAGAGTGATGTGGTTTTCAAAAATGGATTGGTGTAAGTTGTGACCATTACTCCAACCTTACATGCGCAACCACGATACCCCTTATGGGACGGGGATTTGTTGATTACCTTGGTGGGTACTGGCAAGGAGCCATCATTACTAGTGGCGGGAGTGGCGTGGTCACTCTCGATAAGGGGTCGTATCGGTATATACGATCATGCATTGTCTTCACAGGAACCGGGCACACCGTTGGTCCCCTCATGGATGGTACGATTAGAGCGAGGCTCGTGTAATGTACATCATGAGGGCTGGGTACCAATCGAGTGGACTCTTTGTTTAGTATCGCTACAGGAAAGGCATTGCTCGGGTGCTTACCTCGGGTATGTTATATACCGCGAGTCATGGACGACATGGAAGTTCCTCGAGTCTTGTGGGTAAAGTGTGGAAACCTCTGCAGAGTGTAAAGCTATATGAATAGCCGTGTCCACGGTCAAGGACACTTGGATGACCCCTCGTGTGCTATGTCCAAGTGTTTTCACAAACTGATGTGTGTGGGTGTGTTGGAGACAAAGATGGTACTTGAGCTAAGTCCGATGACTATCTTCGAAAGTGATCTAAGTCCGATGACTTAGTACGACGAATGAACACAAGGTGTTCAACCCCCAGGTTATGATGATATCGGTAAATTGTTCATATGGATATCTTGTTCATATGGATATCTTGTTCATTTGGATATCTGCTAATTGTTGATGCATGCTCACTAGTTACTTGATCATGACATTTGCATTCAAATTAGTTTGCCGCAAAATCACCTGCTTAGTGCTATATCATGCATCATTGCTACCTTGTTCCATAACTTGGGTTGCTTGCGAGTACATTCAAAGTACTCATTGGCTTGCCATTGGTTATTTAATTAGCCAGGCATGGAAGAACAGGGGTATGTCGAAGAGTTCGTTGAAGACGAACATACGAACTAGGACGCTTCCTAGTCAGAATGCATGTAGGTTAAGGCAGATGGCATGGGTTCACGCTTTCGATCAAGATTTGCACTGCTTGTTCTAGTCTAAGTGTTTGGCCCGTGTGGCCCTATTTATGTAAGACTTGACCATCATGGTCATTATTTGTGTAAGCTGTTAAATGTGGATGTAAGACTCTTATTATCTAGCTTCTGTGTGTTCAGTGAGCATTGATCTCTGGGATCACTGTACACGTGCATTTGGTTACCACGACTTATGAGTCGGGGTCCCCACACTACACTGCGGGAGTGCACTCTACCACACTCCAGAGCGCCCAAATGGCATGACATGGCATGCCATTGGCGTTTTGGGTGCGGCCACTTTTGTCCAGAGGCTCTAGGGGGGAGAAAAATAGATGGATAGGGCATTGGATGCCCTGGGATGCCTTAGGAGAGAAGGGAAGTTGAAAGGGAGAGAGAGAAAGCTCCTGTCCATGGGGTAAATGGGGTTTTTCACCACATTTCACTTGAGATATGCCCATGAGACTTCTATTGTAGGTGAAATGTATCCACAGGAGGGTGTGGTAAAAATTTGGGGGCAAGGGTAAAAGAGAAAGGGGTGGAAATGGGCTTTTTACTAAATCACCAGAAGGTGTTTGATAGAGTTTTGGGCAACAATATTTTACCAACTTTCTGAGATATTTACCAGGGTCAAAAGCTAGGTAGAAATGAGAGGATTCACCAAGTTTGAGCTCAAGGGGAAAAAGTTGACAATGGAGATTTGTTAAACCCTAGAAATTTGCAGAATTAAGTTTCTGTATATCTATTGATGCTAGGCTTTTACCGTTGATGCACCACTTAGTGTATCATCACCATTTGGTCATTAGAGCATGACCACAAAGTTTGAGGCCAAGGGAAGACACTTCACAATGTGAAGTTGCTCAAACTTGATTCTGGACAGGAATGTTTTGGATTGGTTTGATGAAGCAAATTAACTTGGATTGAGGTGAAACTTAGCAAAATCATCACCTATGATAGGGTTGACTTGCTGGAATTTTCCTGGAATTTATTGAGAATATTTCTTATAGAAATATTTCAAAAGCTTGATTTGAATAGAAAGGGTTTTGAGGGGTTTTGCCCATGATTTGATCATGCCCTTGTGTTCAAACTCATATATATGGAAAGTATATGTCCATTCTGTCACATCCCTAGCTAGATGTCATAGGACAGCATGTGTGTGTGCATCATATATCATTTTTGCATCAACATGAAATGGGGACTAAAGGAAACCCCAAACCCTCATTTGAATCAAACCAATTCAAGGTTTGTGAAAATTCAACAAATCCAAAATGCCCATCTAGAATTTCCCTATGTCTGATAAATATGGACATGATTATACAAGGGGCCATTTAAAATATTTGAACAACTTTAGCAATTTAAAAATAAATAATAAAGCTTCTGAAAATACCAAATATAGCATTATCATTGTTTTATATTTCAAAATATCTTGAAACTTTTTATTGGAGTTTGAAATATTCAAACTTCAATATATAAAATATTTGGGATATTCTAAACTAGCATATGTGCCTGAAAATAAAATAAAACAAATGTTAGAAACTAGAAAAGAATGCAAATAAGAAAAAGGGGGAGAAAACCCACCTGGGCTTACCTGAAGAAGAGTCCCAGCGCACGGGGGGGGGGGGGGGGGGGGGGGCAGCAGCGTCTTCTTCCTCCTGCCAGGAGGAGAAGCAGCTGCGTGCCTCCACCACAGCCGAGCGTGGCCACGCGCTGGCCACCTCCTCCCTGCCTGCCTGGCCGCCTCCTCATCGCGCCGGCGAGAGGACAGGCTCCGCCGCCACCTGGACCCGCTCCCCCTCGCCATTCCTCCCCCTTCTCTCCTCTGTTCTTCCCCTCGCTGGACTAAAGATGCCTCCGATTCGCCATCTCCCATGCATCCCTAACCATGCCAAGGCGCCAAAAGACCCTCCGATGAGGCCCCGGATCGTTTCCCCTGGCCCTGATGCCGTTCCCCTCCTCTAGCCCCATCGGTAGCCAAAGCCGAGCGAAGCTCACCGCCGGCCATGGCATAGCCATGGCCACAACGGCCCAAGCTCGCACCTGAGCACGTAGTCATACTCAGGATTATCCTAGGCAGCCCTAGGAAGTCTCAGGTGGCTCGTTCGAGCTCCGGCTCGACGAGCCCGTGCTCGCCCGAGCTCCGGCAGCCATCGTGCTCATCGCCGGCGCCGATTCTGGCCATCCCAGCCCCTGGGAAGTGTCGGGATCGACGTGCGTGAGCAAGCAGAGAAGTTTGGTGCCCTCCGGCGTCCATTTGGTCGCTGAAGGAGGAATCCCGACCCCCTCCGCCGTCCCTGACATCGTCGGCGGCTCAACGCCGGCGAGTCAACCAGTTTGACCACCAGGGGTTTGACCCCTGGGTCACTGGCAAGTGCGGTCGGGCCATGTTAGTCAAATCGTGATTAGCAATTTAATTAATTAATATAATTAACCTAATTAGTCACTGACGAGTGGGCCCGATGTTTATTAAGTAATTAGGATTAGTTTTAATTCAATAATTAAGTGATTGAGTAACTAACATGAGGGCCCCACCCTGTCAGGTTTGACCTGGCCCGGTCAGCTGACCTGCTGACGCCATGATGACGTCACGATGATGTAATAATGTAATTTCCAGTTTAAAATAATTCCACAAAATGTTTAAAACTTCAAAAATTCATATAAATTAATCTGTAACTCAGATGAAAATAATTTATATATGAAAATTTATCAGAAAAATACAATGAATCTAATGGTGCTATTACCATGCATGTTAGAGCAACCTATGTAGAAGAACATTGACATTTTCTAATAGGTTGAAATATGGAATTTGAAATGCAGAACGATTTTGAACCTATATTCAAACTCACTTCAAATTAACTTGGACACTAGTGGCATTAGCTCATCCATACATGCTACCATGTCATGATCATGCATCATATTGTTGCACTTGCGTGTATTGAATGCTATTTATCTGCATTGCGGTAGGCCCTACTTCTGGGGATACCCCCGAGTATTCCAACGAAGGAGAGAACCTTCCCGCTACCCAGCAAGGCAAGCAACCCCCTTGATAATTCCGATAACATCCCACTCTCTCGCTCCTGCTCTTGTTTATTGCATTAGGACAAACGCTCATATGTCTGTCATACATGGTAGAAGAACCTATTCTTTTGCATGACCTATCATTGTCACAGTAAATAGCTAAACCTTGCAACCTAGCATACCTGGTAGATGTTTGTGCCATGATGTGCTTAGCTCACTTTGCCTGCTATGCTTAGAGTTGTGTCAGGTCTGATTCATGTGGGTGATGAACTGGAGTGAAACATTGTTGTTCTGATGTGATAAGCTTATGATGAACTCGATTTAGTAAAGGTAGCAATGAGAGGCTATGTAGGAGTACATAGTCGGTTGTCTCATCGGGACCGTTTTTAGGAACTAAGTCCCGTGTTTGTGATCCAAGACTAGTTACTACCACACATTGGGTTCTGGTAACTCAACCCCTCTCCACTTATCAGTCGGTTAGTCCTTAGTCCAGGAGTTGCAAGTAGGTTCTGGTGTTTATAGCATGCTGGAGGCCATGCATAGCACTGACCCTAGGGGTGGGTTACGACACGGTAGGCAGTGGCACAGTGTACCAAGGGTCACCCGAATGGTGGGCTTGGGAACCCTCCACACATCGTTTGGGGCCGTAGCGGAAACTTCGGCCGGACATATGTGTGGGTTCAGTCTCAAATAGGCGATACCCTAGACTAGAGGTCTTATGTGGTTGACGGTCGTGGCCGACTCCCTTGTTGGGCTTCCACTTGAAGGTTGCCGAGGTGCATGGTTTTATGAGCACACAGCGATAAGTGGCGAGAGCATGTGTGACGAAGTACACCCCTACATGGTATGAAACTATTCGAATAGCCGCGTCCTCGGATATGGACTACTTGGAAAGCTTATGATGTTCATAGATGATCAAATGGATACTCATAAAAATTTCAAGACAAGTGTGAGTACCGTGGATGGCACTCTTCCAAGAGAGGGAGGTGAATCCATGGTGGTGTATTATCATGGAGTTAGTGGACTCGTGTGCGATATCTAAAATTTAAACAAAGAGTTAAAAATGTGTAGTGTAGGTTAGCCCTGAGTCAAAGCTGGCATTGCTGCATAAACTCCACCTCCCCCCTTTGTTGATACAAGAGCATGAATAGACTAGGTCTGCTTTAAAGACTTGTTGAGTACGTTTGTACTCATGTTTGCTTAATAAATGTTGCAGATGAGACCCAGGACCCATCAGGTGGGTTCTTTCTAGATGTCGACGATGTCGAATAGCTGGTGTCCCAGCTAAGACCCTATTCCCTGTGGCGGGCTGTAGATAGTCAGGCCATGTGCCTTTTTACCCTTTCATCTGTTTGTACTCAGACAGCTTCTGCTTCTGCTTGGTTTGTGAGAACTTGTTTGTATGACTTGAGTTTCGGATCATGTGACTCCTATCTGTAAGAACATATTATGCAAGGCTCGTCTAAGCCCCTTTAATGAAAGTTGTTGTATGGTTATGTTGTGATGCCATGGTTGTATCTATGCATATCGGGCATGTCGTGCATACGTGTGACGTGCAACGGTATGTATGGGATCCGACACCTAGTCGTGTGCCTTTAGTAGTACTCTTTACAAGAAACTGCCTCTTTGTGCTTGCATCGAGCCATGGTAGCTTGCTACTGCTCCGGACACATTAATTGACTGCATGTATTCTTCTTTGTTGTTGTGTTTGTCCCTCTAGGGAAATGTCTCGCAGTGTAATGGAGTCCATGTAGCCTGCTACAACTCGTCTACGTGCAATGATGGCATTTATGTCTCGTCTACACACGCTTGAGGTCGACACCTACGTTGCTGAGTTACGTATGTCTGTTTTCGTACGGATGTGCCACTTGGGTTCTATGACTAGTCATGTCGGCCCGGGTTCTCTGTCGTTTGATTGCCAACGACATGTTCACATACGTGAGGCAAAAGACGCAAATAGTCCCGGCTAAGGTAAGGCTGCAGCCGTGGAGCTTACCATGCGTGAGGCAGCAAAGTGATGTGATATGTTACAGTCTGGATTCATATGACTTAGGATCGGGGTCCCAACACACTGAGTTTCCCTAAATTTTCTCAAATATTTTCAAAGCATAAAAATAATTTTTCCCTAAGAAAAATCATTTTTGGCCTTAAGAAAAAACCTTTAAATAAAATATGAAAATAATCATTAAAAATAATATTTTGTGGTTTTGGGAAGTCTTATATAGTGGGTTTGAAATAAGGCTTTTGGGGAAAAAGAATCCTCCCAATTTGAGAACTTGCAGTGCAAACCTCATTTCAGGGGGGGTTGAATAAATCATTTTTGGTTGAAACAAAATTTGATAAAAATAGTTTTGGGCACTAATCACATGGCATGATCATTGTGCAAGAGGTTTGGGGCAAGGAAGATGAATAATAAGTGGAATAGAATGTAGGAGTGCCATATAACACAATCATCAATCAAGCAACATCATAGCAAACAAGCACAAACACTTTGAAAAAGTTTTAGTTGGCTCTAAATTTTATAAACCCAAACATAACAATGTGATACAAACACAGGGTGTGACAGACCTTCCCCCCTTACAAGAATCTCGTCCCCGAGATTCCTAGGCTAAGCGCTAAAAAAATAAGGGAACTCGAATTTAAGACAATCTTCACGCTCCCATGTTGCTTTAGCTTCACAGTGGTTGCTCCATTAGACCTTGAAGTACTTGATGGTGCGGATTCGGGTGCAACGCTCGGCTTCATCCAAAATGCGAACTAGCCTCTCACGATAATTGAGATCTGGCTGAAGATCGATGGCTTGATGGTAGATGTCCTTGTAGAGGTCGGGGCGGTTGGAAACTTGCAGACACTTCCGGAGTCATGACACATGAAAGACGTTGTGCACATCCGACAGCTCGGAAGGTAACTCTAACTGGTAGGCAACTTCTCCTCGTCTCGTAGTGATCTTCAAGGGGCCGATGTACCTAGGTGCGAGCTTCCCTTTGACATGGAAACGCTTGGTTCCTTTAATAGGTGTAACTCGAAGATAGATGTGATCTCCATTGTTGAAGCTTAGTTCTTGGCGGTGAGAGTCGGCGCAACTCTTCTGTCTTGATTTGGCGGCTTCCAGGCGCTCTCGGACGAGTTGAACTTGCTCCTCGGCTTTGCGGAGGATGTCTGGTCCAAAAATTAATCCTTCTTCCGTCTCTGACCAGTTGAGGGGAGTACGACACTTGCGTCCATACAAAACCTCAAATGGTGCCATCTGAAGACTAAACTGATAGTTGTTGTTGTAGGAGAATTCGGCGAATGGTAGGCAATATTCCCACTTGGCTCCATATACCAAAACACAAGCACGGAGCATATCTTCGAGTATCTGATTTACTCGTTCTGTTTGCCCACCGGTCTGGGGGAGAAAAGCAGTGCTGAAGGAGAGCTTAGTTCCCATGGCTTCTTGAAACTTCTTCCAGAATCTTGAGGTGAATTGGTTTCCTTTATCCGACACCATTTCCTTTGGAACTCTATGAAGAATCACGATGCAATTGATGTAGAGGCTTGCGAGCTGGCTTCCATCATAGGTGGTCTTGACGAGAATGAAGTGGGCTACCTTAGTCAGGTGGTCGACGATGGCCCAAATGGAATCATGCCCTTTGCTAGACCTTGGTAAACCGGTGATGAAATCCATCCCGACTTTGTCCCACTTCCATTCAGGCACTTTGAGAGGCTGCAATACCCCAGCCGGTCGTTGATGCTCAGCTTTAACTCTTTGGCATATATCACACTTAGCCACGAACATGCCTATCTCCCGTTTCATGCCATGCCACCAGAATCTTGTCTTGAGGTCTTGATACATCTTGGTTCCTCCGGGATGGATGGAGTAGGGAGTGTCATGAGCTTCTTGCAAGATCAGGTTCTTGAGCTCCACTTTTTTGGGTACGCAGATGCGAGTCCCGAACCATACAAGTACTTGTTCATCCACCGAGAATCCTGGGGCCTTGCCTGCCTTGATCTTCCTCTTGATGCCTTTGATGCTCTCGTGTCCCTTCTAGGCTTCCTTGATATCATCGATCAAGCTAGGCTTTGCTTCGAGGTTGGCGAGGAATCCGGGTGCAACCAGTTGCAAGCCGAAGCTCTCAAGTTCTTCATATAGGGCGGGTAGCCTTTCCTTAATCATAGCATTCAAGGAACAAGCCATTCTGCTTAAGGCGTTTGCTACCACATTGGCCTTTCCGGGGTGGTATTGAACACTGAGGTCGTAGTCCTTGATCAATTCCAACCATCTTCTCTGTCTCATGTTCAATTCCCTTTGAGTGAAGATATATTTAAAACTCTTGTGGTCTGTGAATATCTCACATCGCTTCCCCAGAATGTAATGTCGCCATGTCTTCAAGGCATGAACCACGACTACCAACTCGACATCATGAGTTGCGTACTTCTCTTCATGAGGACGTAGCTATCTCGATAGATATGCTATGACTCTGCCTTCTTGCATCAGAACACCTCCAAGTCCGGTTGTTGATGCATCACAATATATCACAAACTCCTTGTGAATATCGGAGGTGGCTAAAACAGGGGTTGTGGTCAATCTCTTCTTGAGCTCCTGGAAGCTTTCCTCACACTTAGTTGTCCATTCGAACTTCTTGTCCTTCTTCAAAAGCTGGGTCATGGGTCGAGCAATGCTCGAGAACCCTTCCACGAACTTCCGGTAATAACCCACGAGTCCGAGGAAGCTCCTGTCTTCCTTTACTCTGGTTGGGGTTTGCCATTCAGTCACGGCTTCAATCTTGGCAGGAACCACTGATAATCCTTCCGCAGTCAACACATGACCCAAGAATCCAACTTCATGCAGCCAGAATTCACACTGGCTGAACTTGGCATAAAGCTGGTGCTCTCGAAGCTTCTCTAAGACTAATCTCAAGTGTTGCTCATGTTCTTCTTCAGACTTGGAGAAGACGAGTATGTCATCAATGAAGACAACAACGAATTTGTCCAAGTACTCCATGAAGACCTTATTCATGAGGTACATGAATTAGGTAGGGGCATTGGTTAACCCAAATGACATGACCGTGTATTCATACAGGCCAAACCAGGTTACAAATCACATCTTCGGAATGTCTTGGGGTCTGATCTTCAGCTGGTAGTACCCAGACCTGAGGTCGATCTTGGAAAACACCTTGGCTCCATTCAACTGATCAAATAGGTCTTCAATCTTGGGGAGTGGGTACTTGTTCTTTATTGTGACTTCATTGAGTGAACGGTAATCGACAAAGAGTCTGATAGTTTCGTCCCTTTTTCACACAAATAGAATGGGCGATCCCCAAGGAGAGACACTAGGGCGAATGAATCCTTTTCTGAGGTGCTCTGCTAATTGCTTCTTCAACTCAGCCAACTCTTCGGATCCCATCCTGTAGGCCTTCTTTTAGATGGGCCTTGATCCGGGCATAAGCTCAATGATGAAATGAATGCCGCGGTCAGGAGGCATTCCGGGCAGCTCATCAGGAAACACATCCGGGTACTCACATACTACTGGCACTTGGTCCAACTCAATCCTGATAGACAGTTAGCCTGTGGGGCTTGAGCGGAGGCAGGGATGGGTACATACTCGACTTCCACTCCCTGGCTTTTGGTGAGGGTGACAATCCTCTTGGCATAGTCTAACAAGCCTTGGTGCTTGGTTAGCCAGTCCATGCCTAGGATCATATCCAAGCCTTCTGACTTCAGGATGATAAGGTCTGCTAGGAAATCTCCACTGTTGATGTTAATCTCAACTCCCATACAACCTATCCTAGACTTCATGACCGATCCCGGGGTTTGTATCAACATATGACTACCCAGGGGCGTAGGCTTCATGCCACTCTCTAGTGCAAAATTTTGGGTGACAAAAGAATGCGAAGCTCCACAATCAAATAGTACTGTTGCTGGGGTTGAGTTGACGAGGAACGTACCCAATATGATGTCTGGGTCTTCCTGGGCTTCCTCTGCGGTGACATAATTCACACGACCCTTGCCATTGTTGGCTGGTTGCGAGGAGATGGGTTCCTTGGTGGTGTTCCACGGGCTTGACCTTTAGCTGGTGCATCGGGGTGTGGGTCATCTGGCTTCTTGTTGGGGCACAACTTAGAGATGTGTCCTGGCTAGCCACATCCAAAGCAAGCGACTTGTCTAGGGTTGTTGTTGTAGTTCCTGCCTTGGTTGTTGTTATTGCGATTGTTGTTGTAAGTTGGCCTGAGATTGGCATACTACTGAGGCTGGTAGCCCGGATGAGGTGCAGGAGGTCTGGCCTGCTGCGGCTGGTAGGTTGGCTTGGCTGGGGCTGGCTACTAGGGGTGAGGCTTCTGGTTGTTGGGGCTACCCTTGCTGATCATCCTGCGCTTGCGAGTGTTGTCTATGGCACGACGCTTGTCTTCCAGTATGAGGGCCTTGTTCACCAAGTCGAAGAAGGTACGACAGTCGCAGACGATGAGCTAGTACTGCATGACCTATTGAAGTCCTTCGATGAAGCGTTCCTTCTTGGCAGCCTCTGTGTTGACATCTTCCGGTGCAAACCTTGACAGCAGGTTGAACTTCTGCACGTACTCCTTGATAGAGCCACTTCCTTGCTTTAGTGCTCAGAATTCTCTCTTCTTAATAGCTGTGATCCCAGAAGGAATATGGGTGATGCGGAATCCTTCCTTGAAGTCATTCCACATGATCACACGTTCTCCTTGCATGACCTTGAATCCATCCCACCAAGCTCGGGCAGTACCTCCGAGGCAGTGAGAGGCATAAAGTACCTTCTCACGATCTGCATTGCAATTGACTAGTGCAAGGAGGTCCTCGATGGTGCAGATCCAGTCATCAGCATCCAATGGTTCAACAGTCTCGGTGAAGGTCGGGGTCGAGTTCCTCATGAACTCAGATAGGGTGGAGCGGCCATTGCCGTTCCTGCCTTGTTGTTGGTTGTTCACAAGGTCCTGAGCCATCTGCTGGATAGCAGCATTGTTGGCCTGGCGCTCCTCCCGGAAAACTTGGAGAAATTGAGCTATGGTCATGTTCTCCGGTGGAGCTGGTGGCGGGGGAATATCGCCTCTTGGCTGCTCCTGGTGTCCTCCAGCGTGAGCAGCCCAACCAAATCCCTGTTGCTGGCTGGAGTTGTCGGCTTCAGGGTTGGTGAAGGAGCTGTTGCGAGTAGCAGACATCATCCTGTTTGGAGCAGCCAAGTCAAACAACTGGGATAAACGAGAGGAAAAGCAACAATGGAAAAGCACGCCTAAGGGGGTTGGTCAAGTACAAGTGTGTTAAAACAAAGGTCAAAAGACCAACAACATATATTAAGATGGACAATGGAGTCGCTTACATGTTGCCTAAGGTAAAACCGCGACTTGCATCGGAACACAAACAACAAGCACACGTCGTTTCATATGAACCATTACACGGACTAGACTTCACATGAGGTATGCTGATCCTACCCTAGGGGTTCTCGGACTCAGGTGGTGGAGTGCTCGGTCTCGCAGTCACGTTCCTCTAGATCTTCCTGTTGGAAATATGCCCTAGAGGCAATAATAAATTAGTTATTATCATATTACCTTGTTCATGATAATCGTTTATTATCCATGCTATAATTGTATTGATCGTAGACTTAGATGCATGTGTGGATACATAGACAAAACCATGTCCCTAGTATGCCTCTAATAGACTAGCTCATTGAAAAAAGATGGTTAAGGTTTCCTAGCCATGGATATGAGATGTCATTTGACAAACGGGATCACATCATTAGGAGAATGGTGTGATGGACAAGACCCAAAAACTACAAACGTAGCATATGATCGTGTCAGTTTATTGCTACTGTTTTCTGCATGTCAAGTATATGTTCCTATGACTATGAGATCATGCAACTCATGGATAACGGAGGAGTGCCTTGTGTGTATCAAATGTCACAACATAACTGGGTGACTATAAAGGTGCTCTACATGTATCTCCGAGGGTGACTGTTGAGTTGGCATGGATCAAGACTGGGATTTGTTGGTCTGTGTGACGGAGAGGTATCTTAGGGCCCACTCGGTAATACAACATCACAATAAGCCTTGCAAGCAATGTGACTAAGTGTTAGTCACGGGATCTTGTATTACGGAATGAGTAAAGAGACTTACCGGTAACGAGGTTGAACTAGGTATGGAGATACCGACGATCGAATCTCAGGCAAGTAACATACCGAAGAACAAAGGGAACATCATACAGGATTAACTGAATCCTTGACATAGAGGTTCGACCGATAAAGATCTTCGTATAATATGTAGGAACCAAATGGGAATCTAGGTCCCACTATTGGTTATTGACCGTAGAGGTGTCTCGGTCATGTCTACATAGTTCTCGAACCCGCAGGGTCTGCACACTTAAGGTTCGGTGACGTTTTAGTAGTATAGAGTTATGCATGGTGGTGACCGAAGGTTGTTAGAGTCCCGAATGAGATCTTAGACGTCACGAGGATCTTTGGAATGGTCCGGAGGTAAATATTGATATATAGGAAGTCCTATTTTGGTCGCCGGAAAAGTTTCGGGCTTATCGGTAATGTACCGAGAGACCATCGGGAGGGGTATTTCAACCCAAGAGGCTCCATGGGCTATGGGTGAGTGTTTACCAGCCCTTAGTGGGCTGGTGGAAGTACCACACAAGGCTCATGCGGTTTGGGAAAAAGGCCCAAAGAGAAAAAGTGGAAAAAGGCAAAAATAGGGTGAATCCTGGTCCTACTAGGATTGAAGGTGGAGTCCACCTCCTCCACCTGGTTCGGCCGACTCCTTGGAGGCTTGGACCTTGTGCCAAGCCTCCTCCTCTCTTCCTATTGTATATAGTAGAGGTTTTAGGGTTTTTGCACAGAATTTTCAGCCACGTGCTACCCGTTCCTCTAGTGCATAGTTTCTCCTCTAGATCGGTTTTCTGCAGAGCTTAGGCGAAGCCCTGTCGGAATAGCTCGACCACCATCTCCGGAGCACCGTCATGATGCCGGAGAACTCTTCTACCTCTCCACTCCCTATTGATGGATCAAGAAGGCGGAGATCATCGTCGAGCTGTACGTGTGCTGAACGCGTAGGTGCCGTCCATTCGGCACTAGATCAGAAGGATCGTGATCAAGTTCGTGGGACGGGTCGTGATGAGTTCGCGGGACGGATCGTGATGAGATCGCGTGACATATCGTGATGGGTTCGCGGGACGGATCATGATGAGTTCGTGGGATGGATTGTGATTGGATCGCGGGACGGATCGTGATGAGATCGCGGGACGCTTAGCGATTTGGATCGCGAAGATGTTCGACTACACCAACCGCGTTTCTTAACGCTTCCCACTTAGCGATCTACAAGGGTACGTAGATCCACTCTCCCTCTCGTAGATGCTCATCACCATGGATAGATCTGCGTGTGCGTAGGAAATTTTTTGTTTCCCATGCGACGTTCCCAACAGTTGTATCAGAGCTAGGTCTATGTGTAGATGACATCTTGAGTAGAACACAAAAGGTTTGTGGGCGTTGATGCTTAGATTGCTTCCTCCCTTGGTTGGATTTTGGTTCAGCGGTATTGTGAGATGAAGCGGCCCGGACCAACATTACTCATACACTTACGAGAGACCGGTTCCCTCGACCGCAACTTGTTGCATACATGGCTTGCGTGTGCCAGTTTCTTTCACTTTAGTTCGATCAGATTCGACAAAGGCGGTCCTTGAGAAGGTTGAAAAGCAACTAGTGTATCACCGTTGTGGTTTTTGCGTAGATGAGAATTGTTCTTGCTAGATACCCGTAGCAGCCACGTAAAACATGCAACAACAATTAGAGGACGTCTAACTTGTTTTTGCAGGGTATGTTGTGATATGATATGGCCAATTACATGATGTGAGATACGTGATGAATGAGATGATCATGTGATGTATAGATTATCACGACTTGCATGTCGATGAGTACGACAACCGGTAGGAGCCATAGGGTTGTCTTTAATTATTGTATGACATGCGTGTTAATCATTAAGCGCTATGTAATGCTTTACTTTATCGCTAAACGGTAGCAATAGTAGTAGAAGCATGTTGGGCGCGACAACTCCGATGGCGACATGTTAATGGAGATCATGGTGTCTTGCCGGTGACGATGGAGATCATGTCGGTGCTTTCAAGATGGAGATCAAAAGCACAAGTTCATGTCCATATCATGTCACTTATAATTTGCATGTGATGTTAATCCTTTTATTCACCTTGTTTTGCTTAGGACGACGGTAGCATTATAAGGTGATCCCTCACTTAAATTTCAAGATGAATTGAGTTCTCCCCGAGTGTGCACCGTTGGAAAGTTCGTCGTGTTGAGACACCACATGATGATCGAGTGTGATAGACTCTACGTTCACATACAACGGGTGCAAGCCAGTCTTGCACATGCAGAACACTCGGGTTAAACTTGACGAGCCTAGCATGTACAGACATGGTCTCGGAACACAAGAGACCGAAAGGTCGAACATGAGTCATATAGTAGATATGATCAACATGATGATGTTCACCATTGAAGCCACCTCAACTCACGTGATGATCGGACTTGATCTAGTGAACTTGGATCATGTATCACTAGAATGACTGGAGGGATGTCAATTTGAGTGGGAGTTCTTAAGTAATATGATTAATTGAACTCATTACCGTGAACATAGTCAGTAGTGTCTTTGCAAACTGTGTCGTAGATTACTAGCTCACGTTGTAGCTCCCTTGAATTTTATATGTTCCTAGAGAAATAGAGTTGAAAGATGATGGTAGCAATTTTGCGGACTGGGTCCGTAATCTGAGGATTGTCCTCGTTGCTGCACAGAAGGCTTATGTCCTTAATGCACCGCTCGGTGCGCCAACCCCTCTAGCGTTGTTTGTAGATGTTGTGAACATCTGACAGGCACGTTCTGATGAATACTTGTAGTTTAGTGTGTCATGCATTATGGCTTAGAATTGAGGCTCCAAAACGTGTTTGAACGTCACGGAACATATGAGATGTTCTAAGAGCTGAAATTAGGATCTCAGGCTCATGTCTGTGTTGCGAGATATGAGATCTCCAACAAGATTCTTTGCCTGCAAGATGAAGGAGAATAGCTCAATCGTTGAGCATGTGCTCAGATTGTCTCGGTGCTACAATCGCATGAATCGAGTGGGAGTTGATCTTCCAGATAGGATAGTGATTGATATAGTTCTCCAAGTCACTGTCACTAAGCTACTAGAACTTGGTGATGAACTATAAAATGCCAGGGATAGAAATAATGATCCCTAAGCTGTTCGTGATGTTTGACACCGCGAAGGTAGAAATCGAGAAGGAGCGTCAAATGTTGATGGTTAGTCAAACCACTAGTTTCGAGAAGGGCAAGAGCAAGGAGGGAAACTTGATGGATAGCAAATCAGTTGCTGCTCCAGTGAAGCAACCCAAAGTTGAACCCAAACCCGAGACTAAGTGCTTCGATTATGAGGAGAGCGGTCGCTGAAGCGGAACAACCCTAGATACTTGGTAGATAAGAAGACTGGCAACGTCAACAGAAGTATATTTGATATACGTGTTATTGATGTGTACCTTGCTAGTACTCCTAGTAGCACCTGGGTATTGGATACCGGTTCGGTTGCTAAATGTTAGTAACTCGAAATAAAAGCTACGAAATAAATGGAGAACTAGCTAAGGGTGAGGTGATGATGTGTGTTGGAAATGTTTCCAAGGTTGATGTGATCAACATCGCGTGCTCCCTCTGCCTTCGGGATTAGTGACAAACCTAAACCAATGTTATTTGGTGTTTTGCGTTGAGCATGAACGTGATTGGATCGTGTTTATTGCAACACGGTTATTCATTTAAGTAAGAGAATAATGGTTATTCTGTTTACATGAATAATACCTTCAATGGTCAAGCACCCAGTGAGAATGGTTTGTTGAATCTTGATTGTAGTAATACACATGTTCATAACATTGCTGCCAAAAGATACAAAGTTAATAATAATAGTACCACATACTTGTGGCACTGCCGCTAAATGTCATATTGGTATAAAACGCACGAAGAAACTCCATGCTGATGGATCTTTGGACTCATTCGATTTCAAATCGGTTGAGACATGCGAACCATGCCTCTTAGTCAAGATGACTAAGGACCCCGGTTTCCTGGTGTGATGGAGCGGGCAAGTGACTTATTGGAAATGATACATGTTGATGTATGCAATCCAATGAGTCTTATAGCGTGCGGTGGATATCATTATTTTCTTACCTTCACTGATGATTTGAGTAGATATAGTGTATATTTACTTAATTAAACACAAGTCTGAATCGTTTGAAAGGTTCAAGCAAATTCAGAGTGAAGTTTAAGATCATCGTGACAAGAAGATAAAAATGTCTATGATATGATCGTCGAGATGAATATCTGAGTTGCGAGTTTGGCATACAACTTTAGACAATGTGGAAATTGTTTCACAACTCACCCCACCTGGAACACCATAGTGTGATGGTGTGTCGAACGTCATAGTCGTGCTCTATTGCATATGGTGCATACTATCATGTCTCTTATCGTTTTGTTACTATAATTATTGGGGTTATGCATTAGAGACAACTGCATTCACTTTAAATAGGGCACCATCTAAATCTGTTGAGATGACACCGTGTGAATTATGGTTTGATAGAAACCTAAGCTGTCATTTCTTAATGTTTGGGGCTGCGACGCTTGTGTGGAAAATGTTTTCACCTAATGAGCTCGAACCCAAAGCGGACAAATGCATCTTCATAGAATACCCTAAGAACAGTTGGGTGAACCTTCTATCTCAGATCCAAGCATAAAATGTTTGTTGCTAAAACTGGGTCCTTTCTCGAGAAAAAGTTTCTCTTGAAAGAATTGAGTGGGACGAAGATAGAACTTGATGAGGTTATTGAACCTCTGTTTCAACCAGAGAGTAGCGCAGCGCAGGAAGTTGTTTCTGTGAAGCCTATGTTAGTTGAGGAGGAAGTTAATGATGATGATCATGAAGCTTCGGATCAAGTTACTATCGAACCTCGTAGGTCGACAAGGACGTGTACTGCTCTTGAGTGGTGCGGCAACCCTGTCTTAGAGGTCAGGTTGTTGGACAACGATGAACCTATGAACTATGGAGAAGCGATGATGGGCCCGGAAACCAAAAAATGGTTAGAGGCCATGAAATCCGAGAAAGGATCAATGTATGAAAACCAAGTATAGACTTTGGTGGACTTGCTCGTTGGACGGCAGGTCGTTAAGTACAAATGGATCTTTAAAATGAAGACAGATGCTGATGGTAAATATCACCATTTGTAAAGCTCGACTTGTTGCAAAGAAGTTTACGAAAAGTTCAAGGAGTTGACTGTGATGAGACTTTCTCACTCGTAGCAATGCTAAAGTCTATTGAAATTATGTTAGCAGTTGCTGCACTTTCAATTATGAAATCTGGCAGATGGATGTCAAAACATCGTTTCCTTAACGGTTTACTTGAGGAAAGGTTGTATGTGATACAACCAGAAGGTTTTGTCAGTCCTAAGGATGCTAAAAGGTGTGCAAGCTTTAGTGATCCTTTTATAGACTGAAGCAAGCATCTCGGAGTTGGAATGTACACTTTGATGTGGTGATCAAAGTTTTTGAGTCTATACAAAGTTTATGAGAAACTTGTATTTGCAATAAAGTGAGTGGGAGCACTATAGAGTTTCTGATAAGTATATGTGGATGACATATTGCTATTCAGAAGTAATGTGGAATTTCTGGAAAGCATAAACGGTTGTTTGAAAAGTGATTTTCAAAGGAAGACCTGAATAAAGCTACCTAATTGTTGAGCATCAAGATCTATAAAGATAGATCAAGATGTTTGATAAGACTTTCAATGAGTACATACCTTGACAAGATTTTGGAAGAGTTCAAAATGGATTAGTCAGAGAGAAGTGTTCTCTCCTACTTTGTAAGGTGTGAAATTGAGTAAGACTCAAAGCTCGACCATGGCAGAAGAAAGAGAAAGGACGAATGTCGTCCCCTATGCCTTAGCCATAGGCTCTGTATGGTATGGCATGTTGTGTACCGCACCTGTGTGTGCCTTGCCATGAGTCCGTCAAGGGGTACAAGAGTGATCCAGGAGTGGATCACTGGAAAGCGGTCAAGATTATCCTTAGTAACTAAAAGACTAAGGAAATGTTTCTCGATTATGGAGGTGATAAAGAGTTCGTGGTAAAGAGTTATGTCGATGCAAGCTTTAACACCAATCCGGATGACCCGTAGTAGCAATCTGGATACATATAGTGGAGCAGCCATTTCGAATAGTACCAAGTGGAGTGTGGTAGTAGTGTTTACGGTTTGACATAGAGATTTGCAAAGTACACACGGATCTGACTGTCACAGACCCGTTGACTATAAGACCTCTCTCACATGCAAAGCATAATCGAACCCCAGAACTCATTGGGTGTTAGATTCATAACAATGTGAATCACTTGGTGATGTGAACTAGATTATTGACTCTAGTGCAAGTGGGAGACTGTTGGAAATATGCCCTAGAGGCAATAATAAATTAGTTATTATCATATTTCCTTGTTCATGATAATCATTTATTATCCATGCTATAATTGTATTGATCGGAGACTTAGATGCATGTGTGGATACATAGACAAAACCATGTCCCTAGTATGCCTCTAATAGACTAGCTCGTTGATCAAAGATGGTTAAGGTTTCCTAGCCATGGACATGACATGTCATTTGACAAACGGGATCACATCATTAGGAGAATGGTGTGATGGACAAGACCCAAAAACTACAAACATAGCATATGATCGTGTCAGTTTATTGCTACTGTTTTCTGCATGTCAAGTATCTGTTCCTATGACCATGAGATCATGCAACTCACTGACACCGGAGGAGTGCCTTGTGTGTATCTAACGTCGCAATGTAACTGGGTGACTATAAAGGTACTCTACAGGTATCTCTGAGGGTGTCTGTTGAGTTGGCATGGATCAAGACTCGGATTTGTTGCTCCATGTGACAGAGAGGTATCTTAGGGCCCACTCGGTAATACAACATCACAATAAGCCTTACAAGCAATGTGACTAAGTGTTAGTCATGGGATCTTGTATTACGGAACAAGTAAAGAGACTTACCGGTAAAGACATTGAACTAGGTATGGAGATACCGATGATCGAATCTCGAGCCAGTAACATACCGAAGAACAAAGGGAACATCATACGGAATTAACTGAATCCTTGACATAGAGGTTTGACCAATAAAGATCTTCGTAGAATATGTAGGAACCAATGTGGACATCCAGGTCCCGCCATTGGTTATTGACCGTAGAGGTGTCTCGGTCATGTCTACATAGTTCTCGAACCCGCGGGGTCTGCACACTTAAGGTTCAGTGACGTTTCGGTAGTATAGAGTTATGCATGGTGGTGACCGAAGGTTGTTCGGAGTCCCAGATGAGATCCCGAACATCACGAGGAGCTCCGGAATGGTCCGGAGGTAAAGATTGATATATAGTAAGTCCTAGTTTGGTCGTCGAAAAAGTTTCGGGCTTATCGGTAATGTACCGGCCGGGAGTGCCGGTAGTGTACCGGGAGAACATCGGGAGGGGTATTTCGACCCAAGAGGCTCCATGGGCTGTGGGAGAGCGTTTACCAGCCCTTAGTGGGCTGGTGGAAGTCCCACACAAGGCCCATGCGGTTTAGGAAAAAAGGCCCAAAGAGAAAAAGTGGAAAAAGGCAAAAATAGGATGAATCCTAGTCCTACTAGGATTGGAGGTGGAGTCCACCTCCTCCACCTGGTTTGGCCGACTCCTTGGAGGCTTGGCCCTTGTGCCAAGCCTCCTCCTCTCTTCCTCTTATATATACTGGAGGTTTTAGGGTTTTTGCACAGAATTTTCAGCCACGTGCTGCCCGTTCCTCTAGTGCATAGTTTCTCCTCTAGATCGGTTTTCTGCAGTGCTTAGGCGAAGCCCTGTCGGAATAGCTTCACCACCATCTCTGGAGCGCCGTCACGCTACTGGAGAACTCTTCTGCCTCTCCGCTCCCTCTTACTGGATCAAGAAGGCGGAGATCGTCGTCGAGCTGTACGTGTGCTTAACGCGGAGGTGTCGTCCGTTCGGCGCTAGATCGAAAGGAATGTGATCAAGATCACGGGACAGATCATGATGAGTTTGCGGGACGGATTGTGATGAGATCACGAGACGGATCGTGATGAGTTCGCGGGACAGATCATGATGAGTTCGTGGGACGGATCGTGATTGGATCGCGGGACGGATCGTGATGAGATCGCGGGACGCTCAGCGATTTGGATCGCGAAGATGTTCGACTACACCAACCGCGTTTCTTAACGCTTCCCACTTAGCGATCTACAAGGGTACGTAGATCCACTCTCCCTCTCGTAGATGCTCATCACCATGGATAGATCTGTGTGTGCGTAGGAAAATTTTTGTTTCCCATGCGACGTTCCCCAACACTTCCTCATGTTCATCTTCTGAACGGGCATCATTCCTGGTCAAAGGGGTCGGGGAACGAGGAGGTCCATCCCGACGATGCTTTGCAGGCGGGTCGGTGAAGAGCTCACGGTACTCCTTCGCACTCATGCGGTGACAACGTGTGGGTGCATCACTAGCTGGGGCTACTCCTCCTTGATAAGCGACAGCTGGTCGTCCCTTGGGGGCTCCATCCTTCTTGATCTTGTCTGGCTTCGTCTTGGCTAGCCGAAGTAGCTCTCGGGTGTGGTGAAGTTCCTCACGGAGCTTCACGGACTCCATCGTCAGGTTATGAAACCTGGCTATCAGCGGAGAGGCTGAAGTAGGTTTGGAACCTGAGTGGTGTGCCATCCTCCTTGGTCGGAATCACCGTCGAGCTCTCGCCAAGGTCACCCTTCCTGAAGGGAAGGTAGCGAGTAGCCGGCTTGTCAGCCATCTCTAGAATGATGTCTCGAAGGTGTAGGAGTGCCTTGTGTGCTGCTTTCTTGACTACGAGTATCAAGGTCTCCATTCGTGGTCCTTCAAAAAACCAACTGGTAGGGGAGTCGTTTGCCTTCATGACCACATCTACGTGGTACTCCCTCGTGACGGCATCAACCCAGTGCTCGTGGTAGATGAAAATGGGTGGTTGGCAAAACTGGCACTTCTCGAGGCTATCCCCAAGGAGTAAGGGAAAGCCAGATGTCAGGAAGGCTTCGGGTACGACGACTATCTACAAAGGTTTGAAAGGAGGAGAGTCAGCAGAGTGTTGTGTGAAGATGAGAAGAGGTAAATAGTGATAATTCCTAAGTACAAATGCTAGGTGTAGTTTTGAAAGTCGGTTTCATCCTAACTAACATCCATGATAACTAAGGGCTTCCTATAGTCACTCTAATACCAGCTCTATGGGGACCCCGACTCATAAGTCGTGATCATCGAATGCACGCGTATAACAATCCCAGAGATCAATGGTCACTGAACACACAGAAGCTGAACAACAAGAGTCTTACATTCACACTTAACGTCTTACACAAATAAAGACCGTGAAGTTCAAGTCTTACATAGATAGGGCCACAAGGTCCAAATACTTAAATAGAACAAGCGGCGGAAATCTTGGTTGATAGCGTGAACCCATGCCATCTGCCTTAACCTACAGGCATTCTGACTGAGGAAGCATCCTAGTTCGCATGTTCGTCACCAACAAACTTTTCAACATACTCATGTTCTTCCATGCCTGGCCAATTAAATAACCAGTGGCAAGCCAATGAGTACTTTGAATGTACTCGCAAGCAACCCAAGTTGTGGAACAAGGTAACAATGATGCATGATATAGCACTAAGTAGGTAATTTGCAGAAAGCTAATTTTAAATGCAATGACATGATCAATTAACTAGTAAGCATGCGTCAACAATAGGCAATATCCATATGAACAAGTTACGGATATCATCATAAGTAGGGGTTGAACACCTTGTGTTCAGTCATCATGCTAAGTCATTATACTTAGTTCAATTCCCATGCCAAGCCATCAGACATAGCTCATGTGACCTCTTGTCACCATCACATCCATACTCACACCAAGTTTTTCGAAAACATCCGGACATAGTCTAAGCAGCACCACCCAACTGTCCATGACCATGGACATGGCTATTCGAATAGTTTTACACTCTGTAGAGGTTGCACACTTTACCCACAAGACTTGGGGAACTTTCGTGTCATCCACGACTCGCGGTATTTGACATACCGAGGTAAGCACCCGAACAATGCCTTTCCCCTAGCGATACTAGAAAAAGAGTCCACTCGATTGGTACCCAGCCCTCATGATGTACATCACACGAGCCTCGCTCTAATCGTACCATCCATGAGGGGACCAACGGTGTGCCCGGTGCCTGTGAAGAAAGCGCATGATTGTACATACCGGTATGACCCCGTATCGAGAGTGACTACGCCACTCCCGCCACTAGTAATGCAGGCTCCTTGCCAGTACCCACCAAGGTAATCAACAAAGCCCCGTCCCATAAAGGGGTATCATTGTTGTGCATGTTAGGTTGGGACGGTCGAGAAATCTTAAATCTAATCCATTTTCGAGAACACGTTGTCAACTTGCTCTGGCACACCACTTCTTTCTCAAGTGGTCACCCATCTCATCATCATCTCCCTTGGGCATTAGTGGCACGCGATGGGGTTTTCGAAAAGTCTTTGAAATCATTTCTTTTCCATCACTATGCATAAATCCCATCCCATTGTGTAGCATCTACTAGCATCCTATCTACACCCACTCGCATAACCCTCATAAGATGGTAGGGTCATGCATGATGCAAGTGTCAAAGGTAAAAGCAACGGAGGCACCCCAACGAAGGGGGAGCTCCACCACATGATCGATCATCGAAACAACAAGTGCTATATGACATGCATGAAAAAGTTTCTTAACATGGTCAAAGGGCTGCTTTCCCGGCTCAACAAAGTCTCTGGGATCTTCGAAGTCTTCAGGTCCAACTTCTTCGTCAACCATGCAATCTATCGTCACGAAATAAAGCGATAAAAATAAGCAACACACCAAAACAGACCACACAAGTCAATATTAAAAATGCTAACCTATTCTGATAAATACTAAAGGTTATACCGAAAATATCCTCCTAGGGTTTTGTTGTGAAAAACATTTGGAAATTAATTAACAGAAGAAAACGGTGCCTAAATATAGGTTTTAAAATAAAATTGTACTAAAAATATTAACAGAAGAAACCACAGAAGGGAAAAAAAGTAAAAGTCCTCAGGGCCAACTAGGCCAAAATAGACCCAGTTGGGGCTGCTCTGCGGCCGAGCCAGGCCTGGGCGAGCCGGGGCGCGTGCGTCGTCTGGGGTTCAAACCCGACAGGCGGGCCCCGGGCGCCAGTGAGAGAGAGGGAGGCGGGAGAGGTGTGAGGGACTGATGACCTGGCCCCACTGGCAGGTCGTCGTCTACCTCTGGCCAGGGGCAGGCGGAGCTCACCGGCGACGAAGGGAGGCATGGCGAGGGAATATGGGGGCGGGAATGGGTTAGGCGTCGACCCGCTGATCCTCTAGAGGTGGAAGGGCGGTCGAAGGAGGTCAGAGTCGCCGGCGGGGAGAAGGTCGTGACGAAGCCGCTTCGGGTGAGGGTCACCGGCGTCGCTTCTTGCAGCAAAATGGTCGGGGAGGAAGGGGGGAGACGTGGGGACTCATTGGGGGCTCAATGGAGGGGAAAGGAAGGCCGGAGAGGGTCGGTAGCCCGAGATCGACGAAGCCCCGACGCGGCAGTGCCTCGACCGATCCTGAGCACAGGGGCTCCGGGCGGTCTATAGGGCGGCTCTGGGGAGATTGAGAGTGGAAAGGGTCCAGGGAAGGGGAGAGAAGGTGCTCGGGACCCCTTTAAATAGGTGAGGCGGAGGCAGGGGAAGTGGCGAGCGCGGGAGAGCTCAGGCTCTTACCGTTGAGCCATGGCAGGCCAAGGAGGGGGCGACGGCAGGGCTGGGGGCCCACGGGAGATGCCCTGTAGAGTGCGGACAAGCAGAGGGGGGGCGAGGGCGTTGCGCGTGTGAGCCCGGGCACTTGCCAAGAGGGGCGGCCAGGTCGCGCGTGCGGGGAGGCTGCTGGAGAGGGAGAGAGGAGGGGGAGGCGACCGACAGGGAGGTTCGGCCGTCGAGGGGGCTCGGTGGCATGCTCCCTTGGCCCGAGGCGGTCGGGGCATCGGGATGGGGGGCAGCTACAGTGCGGGAGTGCACTGTAGCGCGCTCTAGAGCGCCCAAATGGCATGCCATGGCATGCCATTGGCATTTTGGGCGCGGCCACTTTTGTCCAGAGGCTCTAGGGGGGGAGAAAAATAGATGGATAGGGCATTGGATGCCCTGGGATGCCTTAGGAGAGAAGGAAAGTTGAGAGGGAGAGAGAGTAAGCTCCTGTCCAGGGGGAAATGGGGTTTTTCACCACATTTCACTTGAGCTATGCCCATGAGACTTCTACTGGAGGTGAAATGTATCCACTGGAGGTTGTGGTAAAAATTTGGGGGCAAGGGTAAAAGAGAAAGGGTTGGAAATGGGGGTTTTACTAAATCACCGGAAGGTGTTTGATGGAGTTTTGGGCAATAAGATTTTACCAACTCTCTAAGATATTTACCAGGGTCAAAGGCTATGTTGAAATGATAGGATTCACCAAGTTTGAGCTCAAGGGGAAAAAGTTGACAATGGAGATTTGTTAAACCCTAGAAATTTGCAGAATCAGGTTTCTGTAGATCTATTGATGATAGGCTTTTACCCTAGATGCAACACTTAGTTTATCATCACTATTTGGTCATTAGAGCATGCCCACAAAGTTTGAGGCCAAGGGAAGACACTTCACAATGTAAAGTTGCTCAAACTTGATTCTGGACAGGAATGGTTTTGGAATGGTTTGATGAACCAAATTAAGTTGGATTGAGGTGAAACTTAGCAAGATCATCACCTATGATCGGGTTGACTTGCTGGAATTTTCCTGGATTTATTGATAATATTTCTTATAGAAATATTTCAAAAGCTTGATTTGAACAAAAAGAGTTTTGAGGGGTTTTGCCCATGATTTGATCATTCCCTTGTGTTGAAACTCACATATATGGAAAGTATATGTCTGTTGAGTGTCCCTAAATTTTCTCAAATATTTTCAAAGCATAAAAATAAATTTTCCCTAAGAAAAACCATTTCTGGCCTTAAGAAAAATCCTTTAAATAAAATATGAAAATAATCTTTAAAAATAATATTTTGTGGTTTTGGGAAGTCTTATATATAGTGGGTTTGAAATAAGGCTTTTGGGGAAAAATAATCCACACAATTTGAGGACTTGCAGTGCAAACCTCATTTTAGGGGGTTTTGAAAACCTAATTTGAATAAATCATTTTTGGTTGAAACAAAATTTGATAAAAATAGTTTTGGGAACTAATCACATGGCATGATCATTGGGAACGAGGTTTGGGGCAACGAAGATGAATAAGAAGTGGAATAGAATCTAGGAGTGCCATATAACACAAACATCAATGAAGCAACATCATAGAAAACAAGCACAAACACTTTGAAAAAGTTTTAGTTGGCTCCAAAATTTATAAACCCAAACATAGCAATGTGATACAAACACAGGTTGTGACAGAATCACAACATCTTGCATTGTGCGAGGGCGTGAGGAGATTACGATGGCCTTGGTGGCATCTTGGGGAGCATTGTGCCTCCACACCGCTCCGAATGGAGATTACCATCCTCAAGGGTGTGAACTTAGAGATACATCATCTTCTCCGCGTGCCTTGGTTATCTCTTACCCAAGCCCTATACTTATGCACTTTACTTTGTGATAGCCATATTGTTTATTGCTATATATCTTGCTATCACTTAGTGTTTATCTTGCTTAGCATAAGTTGTTGGTGCACATAGGTGAGCCTAGTTGTTTTAGGTTTTGTGCTGGACTTATTAAAAATTAGTTTATTCTGCATTTGTTCAAGCCTAAACCGTAATTATTTTAAAGTGCCTATTCACCCGCCCTTCTAGGCGACATCCACGTCCTTTCAGGTGCTTCTAGTTCTTATGCTTGCAGGTTTTGAAGTAAAGAAGGAAAATAAGATCAATATTAAAATCAAGATCTTAGTAAGGATAGTATAGGAAGAATGGATAGCTTAGTTTAGGTTGTATTTCCATTTTATTCTACTCCAATTCCTTTGTAAACAGATTGTGGTCTTATGATTTATTTGGTTTTTTATTTCAAAATTGTAACAACTTTTTAGGTCATTTCAATTATTAATAAACTTGAATTTCTTTATTACTTGCGATTTCCAGTTATTTCAATTATTATTTTTTATAATTTTGTTCCCAAACTTTAAATAAGAGCATCAATCATGTCAAAATTATTCGAGTCTTAAAAATTTGCATGCAAGTAGTTTAGGATCAATAAAATTTGAATAGGACCCTAACTATATGTGCGCATGTCCAATCATTCAGAAAAATCATCGTTCTCTAAATTATGGATCATTACACTGGATCCAACCATAAGGTCAAATCTATCCAGTATATCCGAGTAGTGCCTTCAACAAGTTTACAACATAGGAAAATATGGCCATTGATATAGTATAATTCAGCAAAAAAACAATGTTTTTCGTTCTATGCACCAGCCTAGAACCACTATGAAGATGCATACAAGGTTTGATCTAATCATTACCAACTCGTAGCGCAGCGGAAGAAGAGTTGTTGAAGATCATTGGGGAAGACTCCCACAACTAGGATTTACAACTTCCTAACCGCAAGAATTTTATCCCTCGAACTGTGTCTCGGAAAGTCCCTCGAATAGAAAGTCAAACGAAAGATCTTTGTAGCTAATTGAACACATACGGTGTCACATATCCATCGATGCTTCACCGTTCAAAACTAATTGCTACAAGAGACTAGGCAGTCTTTCGACGCTACGAAACTATTTTGCGGAGGAAGAAAGAGAGGAAGATCATTGCATGCCATTTTTCTGAGAACTTGGGATGCATTGGAGAGCACAACCACCCTATATTTATAGTCTATTAAGGGGTGGGGAAGGCATGAGGATGGCTACGCAAAAAGAGGGGCCCTCACCAACATTGCCCAGCAAAAGGAGGGAGCTTGCCCAGGGCCCCCCTTGTCCATGGCGCACCAAGCCCCCCTCCCATCATTTCTCTATCATTTGTGGAGGCTGCCCCACCATGCCCCCAACAAGCTTTCAACAATTGTGGGTTGTCTCCCAAAAGGAGCACCACCGAAAACTCCCCACGCTAAGGGGGATCTTGTCCCCCTTACAGGAACATGTTGTTTTTCGTGCGGGTTTTCTCCGTAAAAATTATGCAAGGTCCCAAAACATTTCGAGCACCCTTCAAAAAGTTATGGACGTGTTTCGAAATTTTTCGGCTTGATGGTTTACTCTGAAACAATTTTCAGTGTCTCCAAAAAAATTTCCGGTGACTTTCTCTCAGACTTTTTCCCTAGTACTTAGCAGATAGATGACCCTTAAGCATGCGCCTTGTAGGTTTGGTCAAATATAGACATGACGGAAACTCTTTCTGACCAATGACCATTGGCGGAACCGTGGACATCCATATTGACCCCTATACTGACACAAATGGATATTTGACTGAACCTTTAGTTACCATGTGGTATTCCTGTTGCTTCGTAATATGTTTCAAAAACATGAGGTGAGAGTGATCAGCATACCCTATGAATCAACAACTTGTTCACTATGCCAGTTTCCTCGTTACCGATTTTGTTGTCTTTTATCATTCCCGTATTTCGACATCCTTGCGATTAATTCACAATGTTTGGCTAGAAGATAATGGGTACCGTAATACCGAGAGAGACCCAAGAGTATCTCTCCATTTTCGAAGGAGGAAATCCCAATCTTGAGCTATCTAGTCCCTTGTCATACTTTCCTATGAAGTTGTAAGCCACTGTACTAGCCATCCTTTTACATATGACATTTAACAAATGCCAAGGTCCATGAAGCAAGTATAAAGGAACCCGGTACTCTCATGGTCTAAGGAATTATCAAACCTTTACCTTTTTCTGTGTTATAAACCATTAACTTATGATGAATGTGCTATATAGCAACAACAATTGAGTCGGTTTAACATAAGCATTCTTCTAACATTGTGTCCTCAAAGTTGTTGGCATACTCATGCGGTTATGTCCATGATCAGGAAAACAAAATCATCATGCAACACTTGAGCTAGTCTTAGAGGCTAGACTAGGAATCTAATTTACCTTTTATCATTGTACACGTGCATATGAGTCTTCCTCGGAGCCTCATGGTTACTACGGAATCGACAACCATAGCAGTTATAACACATAATATAAACATAATTATGAACATGAAATAGATAATAAAATTTATTATTGTCTTCAGGGCATATTTCCTGCTATTGGTAGGTATACCACTCAGATGCGGCCTCTTTTGCCCGGTAGCTCAAGACTGGGTGCTCAAGTAGGAACACCATTAAAGTCACTCATGTGTTGTCTCTATCACTTTTTCATGATCCCAACAGTTATATGCTATGCGGCTATCGCCACTGTACAACCATACATATGCCCATAAATTGTATCTCATCCATAAGTCAACTACTAGATCAAGAGAAATGACACCTCTCGAAGTCCTTTTGATGACCATCGTCGTTGTGGAGTTATAGAAAGTGGTTGTAGTATATTTTGCAGTCACCACCATACGGTCGATTCGATCTACATCACCACCACCAAGCCATGGACCATAGCATCGTTGACCGACCACCACACGATCGAAAAACCATGACCTCGGCGCCGCGGTCACGCTAAATTCGATCGGATCCGGCCAGAGACTAGCCGGCATGTGAAAGTTCCAGCGCATCACCACCAGCCCACACAGACGCTACATCAGTGCCCCCGCACTCAACATTTAATTCCATGCGTCCGACTTACATCGTTGCCAGGAGTAGTCGCCGCACCTTCGTGGATCAGATCGGGGACACACCAAACGAGCCTTGGTGCCCCGCACCACCTGACTGTCCCGAGAGGGAGGTGATCCCCCACCATCGTCAATGGCCTTCCGGGCTTAGCCGGGCGACTTCCTTTCGCGGCGACGGAGGGGCGGAAGGGAGAAGCGGCGGGTATCGACGACAAGTATTTTGTGCCCTCCAGGATCGCCCGCGCAGAGGACTACACAGGGGCAGGTGATGTGTAGGTGATGTGTGCGATCTATTTTCTAAAGAAGGCTAGTACATACCAAGGTATCACCCGTTTCAAGGAGCACCACAATTTTCTTGCCCCTACGTGCAAATTTACAGAGCTGCTGTTGTCTGTCGTTTTAGCTCGACCAACAAATTTGCAGAGCCAGATTTAGTTTAAGAGCATGAACAACCGACATCGTCAAATCCTCCACGAACATCAGCGGGCACGATAGTCCAATGATCGGACGGGAGAGAAGAAAAAAAGAACCAACCGGACCCTTTATATCATCCATATACATTTGGTCTGTCTACGAACCCTTATATTGAGAACAAATGCAAGGAGAATATGAGGGCTCGCAGAGCATTCCGCCAGGTAGGAAAAGATGGTCCGCGTCCACAATATAAGTGGTATTTTTTTTTGGAAAGTCAAATTCCAAGTTGAGAGCAAAAATATCGACATCCACAATATTAAATAAAAAAAATGAAATTTCATTTAACGATGAATCAAATCACAACAACTTGATATTATGAATTTTGATATCTATCTACAAATTTAATCAAATTTAAAAGGTTTGACATTTTTAAAAAATAATACACATTGTCTTTTGAAACAGAGTGATTAAGTTTTTTAATTTATCAACACAACAAAGCGCGTCCAGTCCTTCTAGCATAGTTGACATCTAAAACTAATTGGAGTTTTCACGTGTGGTCAAAGCATAATTGTCATGCATGGTTAAACATATTGTCATCTATGGTTAACCATAGTTGTCACATATGTACAACTGTAGTTGACATCTATTATCGTGCAAGCGTCGTGCGGATGAAGAACGGTTTCACTGCACGGGGACGCGAGCAACCGTGTGCTAATGAACTAGATGGTGTCCGATTTGGCGAGGAGCGGTTCACCTACATGAAGCTGGGTGCTTACGTGGCTCTCGATCCAGATGACAATTGCTACAATATTTGTGCAAATGAATCGAATGACATCGATTGCATTTGGTTCATGTTGATAAGTGACACGCACGTGGTCATTATCATTTAGGTTTTTTATTCATTTTTTTTCTTTCTTCATTTTTATCAATCAAGTGTAGGTGACTGAACATATGACAAAAAAAATATAAATATATGAACAGACAAATAAAAAATTAAAATAAACACATACGGTCACTAACCGGACGCGCGTAGATGTTTAAGAGCCAGATTTACTAAGTCCAGTTGTGGATGATCTAAGAAGTACCAAGGCACACAAAGCTGGGTCCCGTCTACCGCGATCGACGATCAGCACGGACACTGCTGCTCCTCGTGCACATGCGGCTCCAAACAGTCGTGAGATATCGATGTCTCGAGGGTGCTGGGGCGTGCAGCGTCTGTTGAATTTCTCACAGTCGCCCTAGGCAGACACCGCACCGGCAGCGAGCGCGGCTGTGGCGGGATGATGACCAGACGGAGCCTAAACCCGGCCGGTTGACGGGAATGTCCCCCGCGCGTCTCTGTCCCACGAATGGCTCGCGCTGCCGGTCGACGCAACGTACAAGCGACCCGCGACTGTCCCTGAAAGCGTCGCCGAGCTCACAGGACGTCGCCGCGTTCTAACCCAGGAGAAGTAGCTACCATGCCATGCGGCCGCACAGTGCTTAATGCATCGTTCGAGCAGGAGCCATCGCCTGCATGGTGCCTGGCTGTGATGGAGTGACTGAAGCAACCAGATTTTCTGTCATTTATTAGTCCAACTCTGATTATGGTCAGTCACTAATGCTCTCTTGGCCCGTACCGCGTGGCCTGGAATCGGAAAGGAAACTGGCCATCGAACGTATCGGACAAAGGAGTAAATTGCAGCTTGACTTCCTGCCTCCTATGCTCCTTGTTGGTAGCCGGCCGGCCATGAATGCGCACGGGAAGAATGGGCCTTCTCGGTCGCGGCAGGAGGAATGCACGGGCTGCGGTTATCTCCGGCGCTGACGGAGCGATGCGGGGGGATCGCCGGACCACGTCGAGACGGTGGCAAGCGACAAGACACCAACAGCTAGCCCGATCATCCCCACCACCCTGCATTAACCGGAGGTATGGGGAGGGCCGACCTACTTGTCCCTCGCTACACGTGTGCTGGGGCTGAGCTACCTCATCACCAGCCTGGTGCAAGAAACCTCATCTACCCAAGGCCCATGTCATGTGCTTATTCACAAAGGTCTTATCGGAAATGTCATACGAGTATTCTGTAGGGTATGGTATAAGTAAAATTTGCAATCAGTCGCAGAGTCAAGCACAGCATTATGGGTCTGATTGGCGTGCATCTGGTTGTTGACTTGGTCTTTCTGAAGAGATAGACTAGATTCGGTGATGGGCTCACCGCATGGACGGCGCCGGATTTTGGGCATGTAGCCCCTGGCATATCAGATACGGAAGGCGCCCAGAAATGGCGTTCGCCTGGTGGAAGCAGACGGGCGCAGCAACCAGAGTCTACAGCTGACTCGATGAATCCCTGCGCCTGGTCCTCCGCGCTCCCACGCTTGTGCGCGCCCCAGTAGAAGTGTCAGACCAGGTCGCTGCTCTGCTCCGTACATCCGTGCGCGCGGATGCCGGCTCGCTCCCGCGCGTCCCCGGTGCGAGACCGTGGAGATTTGTGTGCTGCACGGACGAGCTACGGCGCGCGCTGGCGCCTGGTGGTCACATGTGCTGCCGGCATGCGCGCCCCCAGCGGCCGTGCGCGCGGTGGAGTCGGAGATTCCAGAAACCGCCAAGCGGCGGCACCGCGCCGGCCGGGCCCTGATGTCCGATTTGTACCGTGCCGATCACATGCATGGCTCAGCTTTCCTGCTTGTTTGCTTCTGCGTGGCTCTCCCTGCTTCAGGTGGGGTATGCGGCAAAACTCACTGTTTTGATCCTTTGCCGAAAGTTAAGCAACATGATCCTTTTCCGAAAGTTAAGCAATATATGATTTCATTTTGGTTATTTTTTAAGATCTGGTCGTTTTGCTATTGCCAAACTGGCCGGCGGTAGCCTAATGCTCAGTTCTTTTGGCTCAGTTCTGAAAAATTACTCTCCGGAAAGTGAAAATGACAAAAGAACTCATCTCTGATCCAGGAATTGTCCAAAATCACCCCATAATTGTAATGCAAACTAGAATCATCGAAACTGGCTCATCAATGTGAGCTTTCGCTTGATAGCCAAGGGTTTTCACCACTCGACTGGCCCCGGTGGCTAATAAAATAATTGACGAGAACCAAACTGCCTTTATCCGCGGTCGGAGTATCTTAGAGGGGGTGGCAGTCCTGCATGAGGTGCTACATGAGATTGAGAAATCAAAGAGAAGGTGTTCATCCTCAAAAATGACTTTGAGAAGGCATATGACCGCCTGTGCTGGGAATTTCTCGAGGAGATGCTTAAGGCAAAAGGCTTCGACCCTCTATGGTTAAGCTAGATGCGACAGTTGGTGAGGGGTGGTCAAACGGCAGTGAATATTAATGGTGAAGTGGGTCCATACTTTAGAAACCAAAGGGGGGTGTGACAAGGGGACCCAATTTCACTGCTTCTATTTAACATCCTGGTAGACGCCCTCGCCGCTATCTTAGACCATGCTAAGGAGGCGGGTCATATATCGGGAGTAGCTGCCGGTATTATTTCGGGAGGTTTGTCACATCTGCAATTCGCCGACGACACCCTCATCTTTATAAAGAACTCGGAGCGGGATATAACAAACCTAAAATTAATTTTTATTGTGTTTCGAGGAGATGTCGGGCCTCAAGATAAAATTTGATAAATGTAAGGCCTTTGTCACGGGTGGTGATCCAGAATCGCAACTGAGAGCGGTACACATGATGAATTGTGAACTGGGGTCTGAGGGAGTCCTGGATTAAGGGGTCCTCGGATGACCGACCTATTTCTGATGGGCTGGACTCGTGGGCCGCTTATTGAGTATAGGACTGACCGAAGGCCTCGTTGCCGGGGAGGAAGCTTCAGGAGTCATGACGTATCTTCCAAGATTAGGATAGTAGATAGGCCTGTTTTCTTCCTTTGATGTGCAACCAACCATGTGTAACCCTAGAGACCCACGACGTCTATATAAGCCGAGGGGGTTTAGATTGTAGAGCAGAGAAAATGCGGTGCCTAGGAGGCGCTTAGGCACACCTAGGCGCTAGGTAATGGCCAAACGCCTCGCCTAGGGCATAAATGGAAGCCTAGGCAGGGCAAGCAAAAAGTTGTTTACCCAAGCGATAAATCATGAAATATTGCCTAGATATGCCAAACAGAACATATTCGGATGGTAGTAGTTTGTATTTAACATATTTATATTCCATGAATTAACAATAATACATCTATAATAATGAGATATACATCATGATAGTAAAATTTGTATTACCGCCTAGGCTGTGCCTAGGACGCTTAAGCACCGCCTAGGCACTAGGCGAAGGCCAACCGCCTTGCTTACGCCTACCGCTTTTTCCAACCTTGGTTTTAACTATCTGATCTCGAGGTAGATCAACTCTGTAACCTTCATACCATCAATATAATCGAGCAGGACGTACGGTTTTACCTTCATAGGAGGGCCTGAACCTGGGTAAACATCGTCTCCTTCCTCCCTTGTTACCATCGATCCTAGTCTCACAGCTCAGGACCCCCTACCCGAGATTCGCCGGTTTTGACACCGACATTGGTGCTTTCCTTGAGAGTTCCAATGTGACCGCCAAAGGAATCGACGGTTGTGCATTCATACGGGAGATCAAGCACCCCGAATGGTTGTTGAAACATACGGGAGATCAAGCACCGCGAATGGTTGGCAAACCTGGTGATGGTACCAAAGAAAGATAAATCCTGACGGTTGTGCGTCGACTTTAAAGACCTCAACAAGGCTTGCCCTAAGGACCCTTTCCCCTTACCACGCATAGACCAGATCATTGATGCCATAGACGGATACGATTCATTGTGTTTCCTCGATGCTTATTCCGGATACCATCAGATCAAAATGAGGGCATCCAATCAAGCCGCAACCGCATTCATCACCCCTTACGGGCCATTCCGCTTCAACACAATGCCTTTCAGGCTAAAAACATTGGGGCTACGTACCAGCGCATGATCCAGACTTGTCTCGCAAAACAGGTCGGTAAAACAGTCGAGGCATACATGGACGATGTGGTCATCAAAACCAAACACGTCAGCGAGTTGATTGACGACCTAAGGAAAACGTTTGCCAGCTTACGTGAGTAAGATATACGACTCAATCCGGAGAAATGTGTTTTCGGAGTTCCCGCTAGTAAACTGCTCAGCTTCATCGTTTCCCATAGAGGAATAGAAGAGAATCCGTCTAAGATCCATGCCCTATCGAAACTTGCAATTCCCACAAAGCTAAAGCATGTCCAAAAGTTAGCGGGTTGCGTGGCGGCATTAAGCCGCTTTATCTCCCACCTCGATGAAAAGGCTTTACCGCTCTACATGTTGTTGAAACAGACCAACAATTTCGAATGGACCGATGAAGTAGTGGCTGTGTTAGAAGAAATTAAAACACTGCTGGCAAGCAATCCCATACTCACAGCACCAGGCGCTGGTGAACTAATATTATTGTACATATGAGCCACCAACCAAGTCGTTAGTGCAGTGCTCGTCGTCGAACGAGAGGAGGAGGGTCACAAATTCCGGATACAGAAGCCAGTCTATTATGTGTCAGAAGTACTAACCAGTGCAAGTCCAGATACCCACATTACGAGAAGATAGCCTATATAGTATTTATGGCATCACGTCAACTAAGACACTACTTTCAAGAGTGTTCGGTCACGGTGGCATCCGAAGTACCCCTGAACGATATAATCAACAATAGTAACGCCACCAGCTACATAGCCAAATGGGCTATTGAGCTCCTTCCTTTTGAAATTGCCTATAAGACATGACTAGCTATTAAATCTCAGGTGCTGGCAGATTTCCTTGCCGAATGGACAGAGGCCGAGCTCCCCAGGGAATATAGTACATACTCCCAATGGATGATGTACTTCGACGGATCCAAAACATTGGCCGTAATGGGGGCTAGAGTTATTCTCACACCCCCATAGGCGACAACGTCCGATACATGTCGCAAATCATGTATGCCGATTCCAACAATGCAACCGAATACGAAGCACTTTTGGACGGTCTTCGGATGGCAGCTTCAATGGGCATACAACAGTTGGAGGTACGGGGAGACACCAACTTGGCCATCTCCCAAATCAACGACGAATTCGATGCCAAAAACCCAAAGATGGCGGCATACAGAAACACCGACCTCAAGATATCCGCACGGTTCGAGGGGCTAGAATTCCATCATGTTGCTGACATACTAGCCCGCATGGGAGCCAAACGCCACCCTGTCCCAAAAAACACTTTCTTGGAACGGCTCTTCAAGCCAATAGTGGTTTTCCAGGATGATAATAAGGGCGCCGGATTCATCAGCAAGGAAGAGGTTGTTCCCCCTATAAACGAACCAGACAACCAAATCATCGGCGGCTCCGTAATGGATGAAACTACCTCGGCTCATGAGGTCATGGCAGTAATCGTGCCATGGACCGAACCCTTCCTTGCCTACATTCTTCCCAAAGAACTCCCCGACGATCATACAGAGGCATGATGCATAATTCGGTGATCCAAGGCCTATAAAGTCGATGAGGGTGAGTTATACAAGAAAACCACCACCGGAGTACTACATCGGTGCATATCTGAGGAAGAAGGACGAAAACTCTTAGCCGAAGTCCACATAGGAATGGGCGGCCATCATGCCGCGGCATGGACCTTAGTAAGCAAGGCCTTCCGGGCTGGTTTCTTATGGCCCACCACTAGAGCGGATGCCCAGTCGCTTGTCCACGATTGCGTGGGATGTCAACTTTTTGCATATCAAAGTCACATGCCCCCAACAGCTCTTCGGACTATTCCGATTACCTAGCCTTTTGCGGTCTGGGGGCTGAATATGGTCAGACCACTCAAAGGGGGGACCAAGAAGAATAAATACCTACTGGTCATGGTTGACAAGTTCACCAAATTGATAGAAGCAAAACCTATCAAATCAGCCACGTACGGACCAGTAATCAACTCTATATCCAGCATGGTACACCATTACGACGTTCCACACAGTATAATAAAGAACAATGGATCCAACTTCACAGCCCAAGAGGTAAGAGACTGGTGCGCAAAAATGGGCATCAAGCTCCATTACGCATCGATGTACCACCCGCAGACCAATGGACAAATCAAACGGGCCAACGACCTCATCATGAGTGGTATTAAACCACGTTTGGTCCGATCTCTGCATGGGTCCAACTACCATTGGGTAGAGGAGCTCGACTCCGTTCTGTGGGGCCTTTGTACCACCCCGAATCGATCAACGTGATACACACTGTTCTTCATGGTCTACGGGGCAGAAGCAGTCCTTCCCTGTGATAGTATCCACGACGCACCAAGGGTGCGCAGATACGACAAAAAGGAGGCCGAGTTAGATTGACTGGACGACCCCAACGCCTTAGAAGGAGAGCGCGACATAGCTCGGGCTCGTTCAACTTTTTATCAACAGCAGGCCCGACGTTACCAAAGTAGGGAGGTCAGGGGAAAAGCGTATAATGTGGGTGAACTCATCTTACGGCTCCCGGAGAAGCAGAAGCATAAACTCAATCCCAAATGGGAGGGGCCCTTCATAATTGATGAAGTACTCACAGGAGGGGCTTACTGTCTTCGAAACCCATCGGATAACTGCCTTGAACCCAACCCATGGAATGCAGCTCATCTTCGGTGCTTCTAAGGCTAGACGGGTGTCGTCATACTATTTACCCTCCTTTTTCTTTTCTTTGTTTTTTATTTCCTTGCCCTCCTACCTTGATTTTTGGCAGGTTTGGATTTTTTCTTCCCAAGTCTATGTTTGGCTAAACCAATCTTGTATTAAGTTTTTTGGCATACATCCTCAAATGTTAAATCCAAACACAACACCTCGAGGCTTCTTCTCGAAGCCGATGATTATATATTCTAAGCATCTATTAACATTTATTGTGTATGCACATTTCCTTTGTCGATTTTAAGCCATTCTATGCATTAATTCGAACTTAGAATTTTGCTAAGCTGGGTTGCCTCGCTCCTGTGTTTACCCTTTACATTCTCGACTGTTCCGCAAGAGGGTAAAGGGAGCACCTCTACGATTGTTATGACCGGGTTATCCGGATACGTACCTTAGACGGGTGAAGCCAAAAGCCATCTATCTTTAGCAAAAAATTGGTCGACTGCGACAGGAGCAACAAATAAAATTACGGTTGTTGTCATCATTACTCAGGCTTATTTTCTCACAAAAGCCATTAGTCGCATACTAGCAGTATACGGCCTTACTACCTACGATTTACGTAGCAACCTGAAGAAAGGTACCGATAGAGGTACTATTTTCTTCGGAAGATGTTTCTTACGCTAAGTAGTAATATAACATATATCCCTATGTGATTTTTGTCTTTTCCACCAAATGACCGGATTGCCTGGTTCCTCGACATAATTCCCTCTTATCGAGGGATATTTTATAAGGAACACTCCCAAGCTCTTAGCGTAGGAGGTCGAAGCCGATGGCCAATTAAGACAAAATTTACAACACAGACGGAGCAATTTTTTGATTTCAAGTACATAGTTACATACAATCACACATCTGGTTGTTGGTTGAGATTGTCTATTAAGGCATCCAGGGCGCAATCTTCCTGCGAGAGGTGAGAGGCTGGCATCACTTGGCCGTACACCAAATGAAGTGGCACTTCTTGCCCATCAGGCCCTCCTGGCCCAACCCGAGCCATATGCTCGGGATTAAGGCCGGTATACCATGTCTTGATAATTTCCCACGCCTCTCATGCTGCCTCTCGGCAGGCTGATGTCTTCCATAACTCGAACTGACTCCGGGCTCCCTTGAACCGATTAGCCAGTTCGGCCATCCCCTCCAGAGTTTGCTCGGTAGGCCATATTTCTTTTATCATGCTACTCATAGCCTTTCGATCTCTCTTGTGAATGGCAGACGGTTCCTTTAGAAGGCTTCCCCAGTAGGATACGATCTCTTTTTCATGCCGCCTGGTTAGGAGACCTATACATGAGACAAGGCATGTCCATTACGATTCATGTATAAGAAGTATCCTTAGATGTTACAATCACACTGACCGAACATTCCCCTCTGTAATTTTTGGTTCTCTTCTTGGGTGTGGGCCAATTGAGTCTTTAAACTCTCAATTTCTTCGGTCTGCTGCTTGTTTTCCGCCTGGAGGCATTTCTTCTCCTCAAGGTTTCGTTGCAACGAAAGGTAGCCGGCCTCATGCTGGGACTCAGCGTACCTCTAAGATTCTCGGGCTGCATCTAAATCCTTTTGCAGCTGTCCTATAGACTCAACTTCTACAAAGTACCCTCGCGTCAACACGAGATTATATACTTAGATCGGCAGAATGGATATACTTGCCATGCGCCTCCCGGGTGAAATTCTTTACTTGTTCCAACTCGGCCTTCATGTCTTCCACCTATGTTCGGCTCGCCTCCAATTCCATGGCTAAATTCTCATTTTGCTTCCTTGAGGCCTACATCATGAATAAAACGTTAGGCGGAACCTTAACTCTGTCGTCTCGACCAACTCAAGGCTCAGGGGCTAGTGGGTTTACATGTGTGTCCGGATTCTTAAAACCAATCACTCACCTTCAGGTTGGATAATACCAGCTTCACTGCTTCCCTAAGTCTAGCTCGGGCAGCTCTGGTGTGTGCGTCTGCCGAACATAGAGCGTTGAACTCTTGTTCGGAGAACACCGGATGGCGTAGTGCTTCTCGCCATCGCCGGTGATTCATCACACTCTCCACCTCGGATTTGGTGACCGATACCGCATCCCCGGAATCTTCGGGGACCGAATTAACCACAGGGGCCTTCGTAGCAGGTTCAACTTGAGCATAAGATCTTGGCTCATGAGTATTGCATGCACCTCGGCAACATTCTCGGCAGAAGATGGTTGTACTTGCTTCCTGAGTATTTCGGCATAAGATCCTCTGTGAAATCTTAGCGATCATGATAACAATAAGATTAAGCAACCGAACAAAGTACCTCTTGGTTGAATGAGTGGTCGGAGTTGTCCCCATGGTCGGCTCACTTGAAGGATTCCTGTTGATGTCTGGTCCGGGCATTGCTGCCGTTGCCAACGTTTGTCGCGTGGACCGTCGACGCTTGGGAGCTGAGGACGATGTGTTCGGGTCGACGGAGGGTGCTCGCCATTTACGGGAAGAAGTTTTCTTCTTGCTATTTCTGATGGGCCGGACTCATGGGCGACTTATTGAGTATAGGACTGACCGAAGGCCTCGTCGCCAGGGAGGAAGCTTTAGGAGTCGTGACGTATCTTCCAAGATTGGGATAGTAGATAGGCATGTTTTCTCCCTTCAATGTGCAACTGACCATGTGTAATCCTAGAGACCCACGACGTCTATATAAGCCGAGGGGTTTTAGATTGTAGAGCAGAGAAACTCATCTAGGGTTTTAGCTATCTGATCTCGAGGTAGATCAACTTTGTAACCTTTATACCATCAATATAATCGAGCATGACGTAGGGTTTTACGTCCATAGGAGGGCCCGAACCTGGGTAAACATCGTCTCCTTCATCCCTTGCTACCATCAATCCTACTCTCACATCTCGGGGCCCCCCTACACGAGATCCACCGGTTTTGACACCAATAGGGTCCATACCAGTGAAGTACTTGGGAATACCTATATCCTTGAGAGTGCTATCTAAGGGAAATTTTCAGTCGGTAGTGGGCACGACTGTGGCTAGGGTGGAGCCATGGCAAGGAAAACTATTCACATCTGGCGGAAGACTAGTTCCAATGACTTTCTCACGAATATCCCAATGTTCCTCTTGGGGTTTTATCTACTACATGACAGCACCCACACAAAGCTGGACAAGGTGCGATCCCATTTCTTTTGGGTGAAAGAGAATGGGAAACATAAATATCACATGGTCAGCTGGGACAAGGTATGCGAACCTAAGGAAGTGGGAGGCTTGCGGGTCATCAATACCAAGGTTATGAACTGGTGCCTTATGACTAAATGGGCCTGGAAGATCCTAATTGGGCAAGGGGGCCTGTGGCTACTTTAGGAGGAAATACCTAGACCAAGGAGGCATAAAATTCAAAAGGAATGTAAAACTATCTCAATTTGCGAGGGCAGTAAAAAAGGTTCAACCTCTCATTCTGCTAGGGACTAAATTTGAGGTCCATAACGGGAAGGCCATGTTGGAAATATGCCCTAGAGGCAACAATAAATTAGTTATTATCATATTTCCTTGTTCATGATAATCGTTTATTATCCATGCTATAATTGTATTGATCGGAGACTTAAATGCATGTGTGGATACATAGACAAAACCATGTCCCTAGTATGTCTCTAATGGACTAGCTCGTTGATCAAAGGATGGTTAAGGTTTCCTAGCCATGGACATGAGATGTCATTTGATAACGGGATCACATCATTAGGAGAATGATGTGATGGATAAGACCCAAACTACAAACATAGCATATGATCGTGTCAGTTTATTGCTACTGTTTTCTGCATGTCAAGTATATGTTCCTATGACCATGAGATCATGCAACTCACGGATATCGGAGGAGTGCCTTGTGTGTATCAAACGTCGCAACGTAACTGGATGACTATAAAGGTGCTCTACAGGTATCTCCGATGGTGTCTGTTGAGTTGGCATGGATCGAGACTGGGATTTGTTACTCCGTGTGACGGAGAGGTATCTCAGGGCCCACTCGGTAATACAACATCACAATGAGCCTTGCAAGCAATGTGACTAATTGTTAGTTGCGGGATCTTGTATTACGGAACGAGTAAAGAGACTTGCCGGTAACGAGGTTGAACTAGGTATGGAGATACCGACGATCGAATGTCGGGCAAGTAACATACCGAAGAACAAAGGGAACGATATACGGGATTAACTGAATCCTTGACATAGAGGTTCGACCGATAAAGATCTTCGTAGAATATGTAGGAACCAATGTGGATGTCCAGGTCCCGCCATTGGTTATTTACCTTAGAGGTGTCTCGGTCATGTCTACATAGTTCTCGAACCCGCAGGGTCTGCACACTTAAGGTTCGGTGACGTTTCGGTAGTGTAGAGTTATGTATGGTGGTGACCGAAGGTTGTTCGGATTCCCGGATGAGATCCCGGACGTCACGAGGAGCTCCGGAATGGTCCGGAGGTAAAGATTCATATATAGGAAGTCCCAGTTTGGTTTCCGGAAAAGTTTCGGGCTCATCGGTAGTGTACCGGGAGTATCGGTATTGTACCGGGAGTGCCGGTAGTGTACCGGAGGACCTCCGGGAGGGGTATTTCGACCCCAAGAGGTCCATGGGCTGTGGGAGAATAATAACCATCCCTTAGTGGGCTGGGAAAACAGCCACAAAGGCCCATGGCGCAGGAGAGAAAGTCCTAAAGCAAAAAGTGGAAAATCAGCCAATAGGAGGCAATCCTACTCCAACTAGGATTGGAGGTGAAGTAGGATTGCTCCCACCTCCTATTTCGGCCGACCCAAAGGCCTTGGCTGCCTCTCCTCTCCTCTCCTCCTATATATACTAGTGGATTGGGTGGTTTTTGGACAGAATTTCCGGCCACGTGCTACCCGTTCCACCGGTGCATAATTTCTCCTCTAGATCGGTTTTCTGCAGCGCTTAGGCGAAGCCCTGCCGGAATTGCTCCACCACCATCACCGGAGCGCCATCACGCTGCCGGTGAACTCTCTCTCCTCTCCACCTCCTCTTGCTGGATCAAGATGGTGGAGATCGTCATCAAGTTGCACGTGTGCTGAACGCGGAGGTGTCGTCCGTTCGGCGCTAGATCGGAAGGACCGTGATCGAGATCGCGAGACAGTTCGTGATGAGATCGCGGAACGGATCGTGATGAGTTCGCGGGACAGATCGTGATCAAGATCGTGAGACGGATCGTGATGAGATCGCGGGACGGATCGTGATGAGTTCACGGGACGGATCGTGATTGGATCGCGGGACGGATCGTGATGAGATCGCGGGAGGATCGGCAATTTGGATCGCGAAGATGTTCGACTACACCAACCGCGTTTCTTAACGCTTCCCGCTTAGCGATCTACAAGGGTATGTAGATCCACTCTCCCTCTCGTAGATGCTCATCACCATGGATAGGTTTGCGTGTGCGTAGGAAAATTTTTGTTTCCCATGCGACGTCCCCCAACAGTGGCATCATGAGCTAGGTTGATGGTTCGATGAGATCTCGAGTAGAACACAAAAGGTTTGTGGGCATTGATGCTTAGATTGCTTCCTCCCTTGGTCGGATTTTGGTTCAGCGGGATTGTGAGATGAAGCGGCCCGGACCAACATTACTCGTACGCTTACGAGAGACCGGTTCCCTCGATGCAACTTGTTGCTTAGATGGCTTGCGGGTGACAGTTTCTCTCACTTTAGTTGGATCAGATTCGACAAAGGCGGTCCTTGAGAAGGTTGAAAAGCAAACTAGTGTATCATCGTTGTGGTTTATGCGTAGGTGAGAATCGTTCTTGCTAGATACCCATAGCAGCCACGTAAAACTTGCAACAACAATTAGAGGACGTCTAACTTGTTTTTGAAGGGTATGTTGTGATATGATATGGCCAATTACATGATGTGATATATGTGATGTATGAGATGATCATGTGATGTATAGATTATCACGACTTGCATGTCGATGAGTACGGCAACCGGCAGGAGCCATAGGGTTGTCTTTAATTATTGTATGACCTGCGTGTCAATCATTAAGCGCTATGTAATGCTTTACTTTATCGCTACGGTAGCAATAGTAGTAGAAGCATGCAGGGCGTGACAACCCCGATGGCGACACGTTGATGGAGATCATGGTGTCATGCCGGTGACGATGGAGATCATGCCGGTGCTTTCTAGATGGAGATCAAAAGCAGAAGTTCATGGCCATATCATGTCACTTATGATTTGCATGTGATGTTAATCCTTTTTATGCACCTTGTTTTGCTGAGGACGACGGTAGCATTATAAGGTGATCCCTCACTTAATTTCAAGATAAATTGTGTTCTCCCCGAGTGTGCACCGTTGCGAAATTTCGTCGTGTTGAGACACCACGTGATGATCGGGTGTGATAGACTCTACGTTCACATACAACGGGTGCAAGCCAGATTTGCACGCGCAGAACACTCGGGTTAAACTTGACGAGCCTAGCATGTACAGACATGGCCTCGGAACACAAGAGACCGAAAGGTCGAGCATGAGTCATATAGTGGATATGATCAACATAATGATGTTCACCATTGAAGCCACCTTAACTCACGTGATGATCGGACTTGAGTTGGTGAATTTGGATCATGTATCACTCGAATGACCCGAGGGATGTCAATTTGAGTGGGAGTTCTTAAGTAATATGATTAATTGAACTCATTATCATGAACATAGTCAAAGTGTCTTTGCAAATTATGTTGTAGATTACTAGCTCGCGCTGTAGCTCCCTTGTATTTTTATATGTTCCTAGAGAAATAGAGTTGAAAGATGTTGGTAGCAATATTGCGGACTGGGTCCGTGATCTGAGGATTGTCCTCATTGCTGCAGAGAAGGCTTATGTCCTTAATGCACCGCTCGGTGCGCCACCCCCTCTAGCGTCGTCTATAGATGTTGTGAACATCTGACAGGCATGTTTCGATGACTACTTGATAGTTTAGTGCGTCATGCATTACGGCTTAGAATTGAGGCTCGGAAACGTTTTGAACGTCACGGAACATATGAGATGTTCTAGGAGCAGAGATTGTGATCTCAGGCTCATGCCTGTGTTGCGAGATATGAGATCTCCAACAAGATTCTTTGCCTGTAAGATGAAGGAGAATAGCTCAATCGTTGAGCATGTACTCAGATTGTCTGGGTACTACAATCGCTTGAATCAAGTGGGAGTTGATCTTCCAGATAAGATAGTGATTGATATAGTTCTCCAAGTCACTGTCACTAAAGCTACTAGAACTTAGTGATGAACTATAATACACCAGGGACAGAAGTATTGATCCCTGAGCTGTTCGCGATGTTTGACACCGCGAAGGTAGAAATCAAGAAGGAGCGTCAAGTGTTGATGGTTAATCAAACCACTAGTTTCGAAAAGGGCAAGAGCAAGGAGGGAAACTTCATGGATAGCAAGTCAGTTGCTGCTCCAGTGAAGCAACCCAAAGTTGAACTCAAACCCGAGACTAATTGCTTCTATTATGAGGTGAGAGGTCGCTGAAGCGGAACAACCCTAGATACTTGGTAGATAAGAAGGCTGGCAACATCGACAGAAGTATATTTGATATACGAGTTATTGATGTGTACCTTGCTAGTACTCCTAGTAGCACCTGGGTATTGGATACCGGTTCGGTTGCTAAATGTTAGTAACTCGAAATAAAAGCTACGGAATAAACGGAGAACTAGCTAAGGGTGAGGTGACGATGTGTGTTGGAAATGTTTCCAAGGTTGATGTGATCAACATCGCACGCTCTCTCTACCTTCAGGATTAGTGACGAACCTAAAAAATGTTATTTGGTGTTTTGCGTTGAGCATGAACATGATTAGATCATGTTTGTTGCAATACGGTTATTCATTTAAGTCAGAGAATAATAGTTATTCTGGTTACATGAATAATACCTTCAATGGTCATGCACCCAGTGAGAATGGTTTGTTGAAATCTTGATCGTAGTAGTACACATGTTCATAACATTGATGTCAAAAGATACAAAGTTAATAATGATAGTACCACATACTTGTGGCACTGCCGCTAAATGTCATATTGGTATAAAGCGCATGTAGAAACTCCATGCTGATGGATATTTGGACTCATTCGATTTCGAATCGGTTGAGACATGCGAACCATGCCTCTTGGGCAAGATGACTAAAGGACCCCTTTGGATGGAGCGGGCAAGTGATACATTGGAAATGATACATGTTGATGTATGAAATCTAGTGAGTCTTGTAGCGTGAAGTGGATATCGTTATTTTCTTACCTTCACTGATGATTTGAGTAGATATAGTGTATATTTACTTAATGAAACACAAGTCTGAATCGTTTGAAAGGTTCAAGCAAATTCAGAGTGAAGTTTAAAGATCATCGTGACAAGAAGATAAAAATGACTGCGATATGATCGTGGAGGTGAATATCTGAGTCACGAGTTTGGCATACAACTTAAGACAATGTGAAAGTTGTTTCACAACTAAACGCCACCTGGAACACCATAGTGTGATGGTGTGTCCGAACATCATAGTTATGCTCTATTGGACATGGTGCATAATATGATGTCTCTTGTCGTTTTACTACTATAATTTTGGGGTTATGCATTAGAGACAACTACATTCACTTTAAATAGGGCACCATCTAAATCCATTGAGATGACACCATTGAATTATGGTTTGATAGAAACCTAAGGTGTCATTTCTTAATATTTTGGGATGTGACACTTGTGTGGAAAATGTTTTCACCTAATGAAGTCGAACCCAAGGCGGACAAATTGCATCTTCATAGAATACCCTAAGATCAGTTGGGTGAACCTTCAATCTCAGATCCTAGTGCAAAATGTTTGTTGCTTAAACGGATCCTTTCTCAAGGAAATGTTTCTCTCGAAAGAATTGAGTGGGAGGAAGATAGAACTTGATGAGGTTGTTGAACCTTTGTTCAACCAGAGAGTAGCGCAGCGCAGAAAGATGTTACTGTGAAGCCTACGTTAGTTGAAGAGGAAGTTAATGATGATGATCATGAAGCTTCAGGATCAAGTTACTATCGAACTTCGTAGGTCGACAAGGATGTGTACTGCTCCTAAGTGGTATGACAACTCTGTCTTGGAGATCATGTTGTTGGACAACGATGAACCTACGAGCTATGGAGAAGCGATGATGGGCCCGGATTCCGACAAATGGTTAGAGGCCATGAAATCCGAGATAGGATCCATGTATGAAAACCAAGTGTAGACTTTGGTAGACTTGCTCGTTGGACGGCAGGTCGTTGAGTACAAATGGATCTTTAAAATGAAGACAGACACTGATGGTGAATGTCACTATTTGTAAAGCTCGACTTGTTGCAAAGATGTTTGTGACAAGTTCAATGAGTTGACTACGATGAGACTTTCTCACTCGTAGTGGTGCTAAAGTCTGTTGGAATTATGTTAGCAGTTGCTGTGTTTTCAATTATGAAATCTGGCAGATGGATGTCAAAACATCGTTTCCTTAACGGTTTACTTGAGGAAAGGTTGTATGTGATACAACCAGAAGGTTTTGTCAGGCCTAAGGATGCTAAAAGGTGTGCAAGCTTCGGTGATCCTTCCATGGACAGAAGCAAGCATCTCGGAGTTGGAATATACGCTTTGATGAGGTGATCAAAGTTTTGATGTTTATACAAAGTTTATGAGAAACTTGTATTTGCAATAAAGTGAGTGGGAGCACTATAGAATTTCTGATAAGTATATGTGGATGACATATTGTTGATCAGAAATAATGTAGAGTTTCTGGAAAGCATAAAACGGTCATTTGGAAAGTGATTTTCAAAGGAAGAACTGGATAAAGCTACCTAATTGTTGAGCATCAAAATCTATAGAGATAGATCAAGATGCTTGATGAGACTTTCAATGAGTGTATACCTTGACAAGATTTTGAAAGAGTTCAAAATGGATCAGCCAGAGAAATAGTTCTCGTCTGATTTGTAAGGTGTGAAGTTGAGTGAGACTCAAAGCTCGACAACGGCAGAAGAAAGAGAAAGGACGAACGTCGTCCCCTATGCCTGAGCCATAGGCTCTATATTATGCCATGTTGTGTACCGCACCTATGTGTGCCTTGCCATGAGTCTGTCAAGGGGTACAAGAGTGGTCCAGGAGTGGATCACTGGACAGCGGTCGGAATTATCCTTAGTAACCAGAGGACTAAGGAAATGTTTCTTGATTGTGGAGGTGATAAAGAGTTCGTCGTAAAGAGTTACGTCGATGCAAGCTTTAACACCTATCCGGATGACTAGTAGTAGCAATCTGGATACGTATAGTGGAGCAGCCATTTGGAAATAGTACCAAGTGGAGTGTGGTAGCAGTGTTTACGGTTTGACATAGAGATTTGCAAAGTACACACGGATCTGAATATCGCAGACCCGTTGACTATAAGACCTCTCTCACATGCAAAGCATGATCGAGCCCCAAAACTCATTGGGTGTTAGATTCATAACAATGCGAATCACATGGTGATGTGAACTAGATTATTGACTCTAGTGCAAGTGGGAGACTGTTGGAAATATGCCCTAGAGGCAATAATAAATTAGTTATTATCATATTTCCTTGTTCATGATAATCTTTTATTATCCATGCTATAATTGTATTGATCGGAGACTTAAATGCATGTGTGGATACATAGACAAAACCATGTCCCTAGTATGCCTCTAATGGACTAGCTCGTTGATCAAAGGATGGTTAAGGTTTCCTTGCCATGGACATGAGATGTCATTTGATAACGGGATCACATCATTAGAAGAATGATGTGATGGATAAGACCCAAACTACAAACATAGCATATGATCGTGTCAGTTTATTGCTACTGTTTTCTGCATGTCAAGTATATGTTCCTATGACCATGAGATCATGCAACTCACGGATATCGGAGGAGTGCCTTGTGTGTATCAAACGTCGCAACGTAACTGGGTGACTATAAAGGTGCTCTATAGGTATCTCCGATGGTGTCTGTTGAGTTGGCATGGATCGAGACTGGGATTTGTTACTCCGTGTGACGGAGAGGTATCTCAGGGCCCACTCGGTAATACAACATCACAATGAGCCTTGCAAGCAATGTGACTAATTGTTAGTTGCGGGATCTTGTATTATGGAACGAGTAAAGAGACTTTCCGGTAACGAGGTTGAACTAGGTATGGAGATACCGACGATCGAATCTCGGGCAAGTAACATACCGAAGAACAAAGGGAACGATATACGGGATTAACTGAATCCTTGACATAGAGGTTCGACCGATAAAGATCTTCGTAGAATATGTAGGAACCAATGTGGACGTCCAGGTCCCGCCATTGGTTATTTACTGTAGAGGTGTCTCGGTCATGTCTACATAGTTCTCGACCCCGCAGGGTCTGCACACTTAAGGTTTGGTGATGTTTCGGTAGTGTAGAGTTATGTATGGTGGTGACCGAAGGTTGTTCGGAGTCCCGGATGAGATCCCGGACGTCACGAGGAGCTCCGGAATGGTCCGGAGGTAAAGATTCATATATAGGAAGTCCCAGTTTGGTTTCCGGAAAAGTTTCGGGCTCATCGGTAGTGTACCGGGAGTATGGGTATTGTACCAGAGTGCCGGTAGTGTACCGGAGGACCTCCGGGAGGGGTATTTAGACCCCAAGAGGTCCATGGGCTGTGGGAGAATAATAACCATCCCTTAGTGGGTTGGGAAAACAGCGACAAAGGCCCATGGCGTAGGAGAGAAAGTCCTAAAGCAAAAAGTGGAAAATCAGCCAATAGGAGGCAATCCTACTCCAACTAGGATTGGAGGTGAAGTAGGATTGCTCCCACCTCCTATTTCGGCCGACCCAAAGGCCTTGGCTGATTCTCCTCTCCTCTCCTCCTATATATACTAGTGGATTGGGTGGTTTTTGGACAGAATTTCCGGCCACGTGCTACCCGTTCCACCGGTGCATAGTTTCTCCTCTAGATCGGTTTTCTGCAGCGCTTAGGCAAAGCCCTGCCGGAATTGCTCCACCACCATCACCGGAGCGCCATCATGCTGCCGGTGAACTCTCTCTCCTCTCCACCTCCTCTTGCTGGATCAAGACGGTGGAGATCGTCATCAAGTTGCACGTGTGCTGAACGCGGAGGTGCCGTCCGTTCGGCGCTAGATCGGAAGGACCGTGATCGAAATCGCGAGACAGTTCGTGATGAGATCGCGGAACGGATCGTGATGAGTTCGCGGGACAGATCGTGATCAAGATCGTGAGACGGATCGTGATGAGATCGCGGGACGGATCGTGATGAATTCACGGGACGGATCGTGATTGGATCGCGGGACGGATCGTGATGAGATCGCGGGACGCTCGGCGATTTGGATCGCGAAGATGTTCGACTACACCAACCGCGTTTCTTAACGCTTCCTGCTTAGCGATCTACAAGGGTATGTAGATCCACTCTCCCTCTCGTAGATGCTCATCACCATGGATAGGTTTGCGTGTGCGTAGGAAAATTTTTGTTTCCCATGCGACGTTCCCCAACAGGCCACACGCTTCTGGTCGGATATCTGGTGCGAGGGTAGTAGACTTCAAGAGGGTTTTCCTGATCTATTTGCCATCGCCAAAAATCAAAATGAGTGGGTGTCGGAGTTATGGCAACAAGATAGGTGGGGTTCCTAGGTTTTGTAGACCTCTTGGCGAGGTTGAGGTAGTCCAATGGGAAGAGTTGTGGAGGAAGCTACAAGGGATCCAGATGAGCCATGAGCAGGATGAGGCCAGTTGGCGCCTGGATCTGTCCGGACAATTCTCCACGGGCTCATTATACAAGGATATTTTTAAATCCGCAACCCCTTGCGACCTATCGGGTATATGGAAGGCTCGGTTACCGGCTAAAATTAAAATCTTCCAGTGGCAAGTTGCTCGCAACAGAATTACGAGTGGGGATCAGGTGCAGAAACGACACAGCCCGGGTGACGACAAGTGCATATGGTGTGGCGACAACGAGGACCACGATCATATACTTTTTAGATGCATTATGGATCGATTTGTGTGGAGCGCCGTTCGAGAGGCAACGAGATCCAGTTGGAACCCTAGTGGCTTCTTCGACTTGTACCGATTGATTGCATCAACGAGAGGGAGGGACAAGTGAATGGCTTGGTTAGGTTTTGGGGCAATCACATGGGCATTGTGGACCAATAGGAACAAAGCGCCAATAAAGGGGCAAATAATTCGACATCCAGCTGACCTTCTCTATAAAATTTTGTCCTTTCTGTAGTTGTGGAAGCTCCTAACAAGAACTCAAGATAGAGGAGACGTGGAGGAGCTCGTAACAAGGATTCAGGCAAGATGCATTGAGTTACGTCGATCTACATAGGGTGAACACCGGATGGGAGCCTCCCTCTACTACCTCGATAGCTTCGGTAGCCACTCTGTTGGTTCTGTTCGGGCACTGCATCACCCATTTTGCCTTTGGCATGTATCCCTTTACCTTTCGTAGTCCTAGACCTTGATCGTATGTACTGTAAGGGCCTCAGTTTAAGCCTCGCCAAGCGCCTAAAATCTAAAAAAATCAACTACACTGGCAAATTCTTGTAATTCTAACCAGGCTCTCGAAACAAAATTATCCAGTTTGACCAAATGCCCCTATTGAAAACACAATTTATGGCCAGAATGCCATCGGGCTTCCCGATCGAGCGAGGCTTCAAAACATGGGATTCCATCGAAACGTTCGTTTACCCCGCACTCCCCACCTCCTCGTGCTAGAGTTCCACAGATAGCAGGCTGCTCCCCGTCCCGTGCAGCATGACACACACGTGGGAGGCACCTACGACCCCGCTCTGACCCGGGCGCCCCTTCTCTTGAACACCTCCCCGCCTGGCTGCCCCTCTCGGACTCCTACCCACTCGGCCCGACCTCCTTCCCTCCCGTGCAGCAGGACGCGCCCGATAGTTGGAGGCTACCGACCAACCGCCTTCCCGGACCTCCCATCTCTCTGCCCGGCTGTAGGAGGTGCCTGCCAAGCTTCCCCCCTTTCCCTCCCATAGAAAGCAACAAGACGTGCATGGCCGTCCTCCCTCTCTGCAGCAAGACGTGACCACCCGACCAGCCCTTCCTACCCCCATCCTGTAGTAGGAGATGCCCGCCCGACCAGCCCTTCCTTCCTTCGCCCTGAAACAGGACGTGCCCGACTAGCCCTCCCTTCCATTCGAAAGCAATTTGGGATTTGTATCTCATCTTGGTGTTCATATTAGACATGAATCTTTTGGAAACCAAATGCTACCCATTCATCACTCATTTCCATCTAGGGGCGGACATTTCAAGACACATCTCATACTACAATCATAGGCTAGAATCACAGAAATGAATTGAACAGAAAATTCTATAGGCAGGTGATTCTATGGACAATTTCTGGAATTATGATTTTGGAGAATTATGAGGCGAAAAGAAGTGGGCCTAACACGGTCTCCCGCCAAACAATCTGCCAGTAGGGCAACGAGAGCCAACTATCGGGCCGTCAGTTGCACTAGCATGGAAAAGGACCCTACCGTTGAGATTTGTTTGGTGGATCCAGATCATTTCCATCACTCAAGGTACCTCTCTCAAGAATCTTCTTTTGATTGGTTTGAATAATCTAACTTTGTTGCATTGCACTCATATTTGTAAACCCTAGTTCTTTCTTTTGTTGTGGTTAAATCAATGCACATGATGCATTTTAGGGTTCTGAATTGTCTTGACTATGTTGGTACACTTGGAGGTATCAAGATCTAGTGTTAGGGTTAGTGATTTCATTAGGGCAAGGGTTAATATTAAGGTCATTGTTATGCTTAAATTTATGTGTTAATTTAATTATTTTTGTCTTGTTATTTGAATGCAATGAAGACAAATTCCTTGATGCAAATGATGCACATTGTAGGTATTTGATCCATATGAATTGGCAGACCCATGGATTAATTTATTTATTTGTCTGGTATTTAGATGGATAATCTCATTAATGTTTATTATTTGCACATCTGGGCATTTATAATGAAAATGCCAAGAAGGGGAAGAGCCCATGCATTACTATAGGAAGGTCCTAAGATGACACGTGTATATGAGATCATTCGATCTAACTATGTGGTATGCATAAAATAAACAGGATAATAATAAACTGTCACCATTAAAACGAACTTTATGTGATAGCCGATCCATCAAGTACAATTCAGATAAGAGTTTCGTAAGCTATACATGGCATATAGTTGATCCATATGAACTTTGCGATGAGCCAAAAAACAAAAATAGTTACCCAGATCAAGATGTGTGCGATAGATGACATAGATGTCACTTAGATGAACTGTTTGCGATGAGACATAAGAACACAAACGATTCATCACAACAAGATGTGTGTGATACCCGACAAAGAGGTCGGCAATCAAAGTCATGTGGGAAGACCAATAATAACACAAACAATTCATGCTAATATGTTGTATGTGTTGTGGGAAAACGCTTGTCGTTAAACAATTGTCTGCGATTGTTTAAATTATCACCGATATGTTTCTTAGTTTAATCATATGCAATGTGATTCGCTTTGTCTGCACAACACATCTATATATGCTCTTCCTATATAACAACAAGATATATACTTATAACAACACAATTCCATAACAAAAACAAACATCCAATTACATAACTGACTACAGATAACATTTACACACCTAATAAACAATCATGCGCGATGATGCATAGTAAATGACTGTTTGCTATGTAATAAAATCACAAACACTTTATTATTACCCGTATTCCTACGTGTCATCCCGCCTTCCTCTCGTACATCTTGTCACCGTGTTCATGCCATTGGATTCCAGGGCATGCTTGAGCACCGCACATGTGTTTTGTTTGGCCAAACATAAAGTTGAAGGGGAGTCGGTGAGACCGTTCACGCACAACTGCGCCAGTTCCCACGTGCAACTGCGCAATCTTCCCGCCCGGCTTGCCGAAATCCCCAAATTTCTAAGTTTTCCATTGATGGCTTTATCCGAACATGCCACCATTTTTCACCACTTCCCTATCAGTTTCCCGCCACAAGAAATTCAACATAAGCCTAGGCGACGCGCCACACACACAGAGGCACACGTAGCACAACCTACATCTCCTCTACCATTTCCAAGCATGCCAGCCCAACAAAATGCCACCTATTCCTTCAACTTCCTCAACGAGGAAAACAATCTAGTGTAGGCGCAATGGCCCGTCGAGGTTGAGGGTGTCCCCGACAACACGCTGGACAATGCGCTAGACAACACTATAATACGTGTCATTGCTAGGGTTGAGCAGACCCTCGGCGCAAGGCGTGGCAGCCCACAGGAGCAAGATAGGCACGTCACAGCCGAGAGGTTGTAGGGCACCACAAAATAAGATCATCAGAGTGCGTCGTAGAGAAAACCAGACACGACACGACGCATAGCAAGAACGATGGAGCAGCGCACAACAAGAGGCACTGCACGCGACAGGGCAAAGGTGGATCTATTGCCGCTTGCCCACTGTCCCACCCGACAGGCCGTTCCAGTTTGGTCCATAGTCCGTCAGTAGCCCGGTTCCACGCCAAGAATGGGCAACGATCATCTATGACGTAATTGTACCAGAGGTCGGTCGTGTCATACTTGCACCATCCACTGATCGTGTTGTTCGGATGGATCCCTCCATTTGGGTTTTACATGAATTCGTTGATGCCAATACGTTGGTCGATAAGCTCGAGTGACTCCTTGGCCCAGGTGTCCACCGAGGCATGGTAGAAGAACATGGATGTCGCATCCTCGAGATAGTCATTAGTGATGAAATAGCAAGCTTAGAGCTCGAGATCGCGCTCCAGCTGTACCGCGAGCGTGTCAAACATTCAAACAAATGCTTCGTGAGTTCGGCTACAACCAAGAAATTTGGTAAGCAAGAGTGGTAGCCATGAATCATGAACGTGTTTTGTTTTGTTGAATCATTTTGATGTTGATCACAATGTTTGCACAACTATCATAATATTGCTATGTTTCAATGTGTGGATAATTTTGGTTCTATTGTTATGTTTCAATGTGTGTAACAACTAGCTAGAAATGAGTAGGAAAACAGATAGAACTATGAAATTAATAATATACATATATGTATATATATAGATATCAAATGTTCAATAGTTCACTACATATATAATATAACACCACATACATGTGATGATACTTAACTACTACGTAAAGTGCATAGAAATTAAAGACGAATGATAGTAACAAAATAAAACTAACACTCCCTCCTTAAGGGGCTAGGATTTTGGCAGCCGCTCGCCACCAGCTCTTTGGTGTGTGGCGGCTTCCCAACGTGGAGGGGGTACTCGGCCTCCTTCGCATAGGAGCGCTCGACGTATCGATTGACCTCTTGCTAGCGAACGCGCACGACCAATCTGGCTATTTCATTGGGTGCCCACTTTGGTGGTGTCATGGTCGATCTTATCATCTGACCTCCATGTAGGGATGAGGCACCTAGTGCTTCCGTCTCTCACGTGATCGTACCATCTCTCTTCGTCCCGCTCATTGACGCGCCCGTTGACAAAGCTCCAACTCATCATTTTCCCATGCGTCCCTACGAGCATTACGTAGCACCAGGTACCCGGTGTGCTCCTTCGCCAAGTGCTTATTAAATTCCACATGTCGGACTCTCTCAGCCAACGACAAGGCCTTCCGTAAAGCCAGATCGCACTAGCCCAAAAACCACTCTTTCGTTGGGGGGGGGGGCTGGCTGGCGCAACCTCGTCTTGCGGCTCGTAGGGGTCCTCCTCGTTGTTTCTTTGCGCCTTGACGTCCTCATAGGGTGAGGCCTCCTGCTCAGCTTGTGGATAGACCAGCCATGCCATGAAGAAGTTTTGTGAGAGAGGAGGGGCAGCGAGGAGAGAATGCAGATAAGAATCCAGGTGGGATATGTATACGTCCATTATGCATCATGAACTATTATTAATATTGAAGCTATTCTTGTCCATTTTTCATCAGTATGATATAATTCTCATGCCTTTTCTCTCTCTGAATGTGCAAGGTACATCACAAAGATGAAAATCACTAGAAACTGGAATTCTGGACCTAAAAACCGAGAAAATGGCGGCAAATTCACTAGACTCCAAATGACCTAAAATGTCACGTAGAATTTTTATGGAATATATAAGAATTGTTGGGCCAAAACTATATGAGAGGGGGGCACCTATTGGGCACGAGCCAACAGGGCGCAACCACCCCATGGTCGTGCCTTGTTGCCTCGTGGTGGCCCAACAGGCCTGCTGACCGCGTCTTCTCCTATATGGTGTGTTTTGACTTAGAAAAAATTATAAACCCACCTTCGGGACAAAGTGCCACTGTCTCGAGGCAGTAACCTCGGCAGAGGCCCTTTTGCTCTTTGGCAGAGAGATTCTGCCCGGTGAATTCCTCTCCGGGAGGGGGAGATCGAAGCCATCATCATCACCAACGCTTCCTCCTTCGTGGGAGGACCAATCTTCATCAACATCTTTACCAACACCATCTCATATCTAACCCTAGTTCATCTCTTGTATTCAATCTTTGTCTCAAAACCTTATATTGTTACATGTGGGTTACTAGTAGTGTTGATTACCTCTCATAGTTGATGCTTGTTGGATTACTTGGTGAAATATGTTATGTTCATATCCTTGATCACCATTATTATACCTATGTTTGGAACATGATGAGGTGTTATTAGTTGATATTTTTCCCAAGGACATGGTACAAGTCTTGTTATAAGTAATCATGTGAAGTTAGTATTCGTTTGATATTTTGATGATGTGTATGTTGTTGCTTCTCTTAGTGGTGTTGTGTGAACGTCGACTACACGACACTTGACCATGTTATGGGCCTAAGGGAAGACATTTTGGAGTGACAAGTAGATGATGGGTTGCGAGAGTGCGGAAGCTTAAACCCCAATTTATGCGTTGCTTCATAAGGGGCTGATTTGGATTCACATGTTTCATGCTATGGTTAGATTTATCTTGATTCTTCTTTCATAGTTGCGGATGTTTGCGAGAGGGGGTAATCATAAGTGGGTTGCTTGTTTTTAAGTAAGAACATCACCTTAGCACCGGTCCACTCACGAATCAACTCAACACGATGAACATGACTAGACAATAATTCCCATGTCTCATCGGGAGCGTTTGCTTTATATAAGAGTACTTTCAGGCCTGCCCTTTGCTATAGAAGGATTATCCTATCTTGATGCACACTTTCTAGTATCGTTACTTGTCACTTGTTAGGAATTACCTTGCTACAAAACTATCTATCACTGTTACTTACAACACTTGCACAAAATACCTTATTGAAAACCGATTGTCATTTCCTGCTGCTCCTCGTTTGGTTCGACACTCTTACTTCTCGAAAGGACTACGATTGATCCCCTATACTTGTGGGTCATGAAGACACTTTTCTGACGCTAAGTGGGTGTGCATCTAACTTCCTTTCTCATGAATACCCCGGGTATTTGAAAAATTCCCACTAGCATATGGAAGTGACAAAACAAGAGACTCTCTATATGAAGAACATGGTGCCGCTTTGAGGCACAAGTGTGGAATAAGAGGTAGTAGCACCATACCTTTTCCCTTTCTCTCATTTATTTTTTGTTTTCTTTTTTTACTCATGATGATGATTATCACACTTTTATTTACTTAAAACTCAATATGAAAAACTGCTAGGATGATATGACTCTATATGAATTCCTTTGGAAGTGTACCAGGATGTGCAATGATCAAGTGTAACACATAAAAAATCATGAACGATGGCTTTGCCACAAATACTATGTCAACTTATATGATCATGCAAAGAAATATGACAATGGATGTACTAGTCATATGATGTGATGGTGGAAGTTGCATCGCTATATATCTCAGAATCACTATGAAAATGCCATGATAGGTAGGTATGGTGGTTGTTTTGAGGAAGATATAATGAGGCTTATGTGCCATAGAGTGTATCATGTCATGGGGTTTGGATGCACTAGCGAAAGTTGCACCTATCCTCGAGGTGAGAATGGGCAATGCATGGTACCAAAGAGCCTAGCAAATATGTGGAGGTGAGAGAGCGTATATCCATGGATTCACATTAGTCATAAAGAGCTGACACATTCATTGCAAGATTTTATCAGCTCTCTCGAAGCAAATCGCTACTCCCATACCCCTAGGGAGGAGGTTGCATTGTTAGGAGTTAACCATCGCGCGCCCCTGACCTAAACATCACTAGGATTTCAACGAGGAATAAGTATGCTCACGCATCATCACCATGCCATAAAAATATTTGGATGAACATCAAGTTAACAACCTCTAATTCATGATACTCTTATTAACCAATGGTCATGCACTCATGCTCTTTCATATTACCACATTAATATCATTAACCATGATTTCCCTTTTATGAGTTGCATGTGATTTTTATTATGCACTCATTGAATACCCATTATTTTTTGGACTAGTCTTAGAACCCATGAAAATTACCATCACTTTTTATTGACTCTCAAACAAATATTAGTGAAGAAAGAGAGTGCAACCATTTCTATAAAATCTATTCGCCATCGTGCTCTAAAAGATATAAGAAAAGTACTAGAGCAACTACTAAGCTCAAAAGATATAAGTGAAGCACATAGAGTATTCTAATAAATTATGGCAATAGTGTCTATCTCTCAAGTAGGTGTGTCCAGCAAACAATGATTGTTGGGCACTAAAACAAAAATCAAACATAAGCAAACAACGCTGCAAGAAAAACTCATATCATGTGATGAATACAAATATAGCGCTAAGTGACATACCGATGGATTTAGACAAAAGAGGGGATGACTTCCAGGGCATTACTAAGCTTAGATGCCCGAGTCTTCCTAGAATATTACCATGGGGTGCCTTGGGCGTCCCCATGCTTCGGCTCTTGCCACTCCTTATTCCTTCGTCCATTGCAATAACACCCAAAACTTGAAAACTTCAACCCACAAAACTCAACAGAAACTTCATGAGATGCTTTAGAATAATAAACATATCAAATACTTAGGTACTGTTATCAATTGATTATTTTATTATTATTGCATAAGTTACTGTATTCTAAGTTCTCCATAACTCATACCCCCCCCGATACAATCCATGGAATCATGAGAACAAGCAAACTATGCAAGCAAAAACAGAATCTGTCTAAAACAGAATAGTCAGTAACGATTTGTAAAGAAACCATACTTATGTAACTCCAAACATTCTAAAACGATAGGATAACCTGGCGAATTTGTAGATGAATAGTTTGTAAAAATTTCACATCAAAAAGACGTTCCAGTATCAATTCTACTCATTATGCAAGTCATACCAACGGCTTTACTTGGCACAAACACTAATTTAAACACAAAAACACAATCATTACAGTAGCAATAACCATGTTATGACACACAAACAGAAAACAAAAACAAGAAACTAAGATATCTATTGTGATGACTCCCAACTAGTATTATTGTTTTACGCCCCTATCTTGGCATGATGCATATGATCAAGTGTTGTTATCTTTCTTCATAAGGGACCATTCCCCTTCACAATCTTGCTAACTGTCATGGTTTTGTCACGACATATGTCCTCATACGAGAACTTGGGTGTGAGGCCGTCGCAATGACCACACTATGCCATGTGCAAAGAACATCAAGCTTTTGTTCTATGGTACCAAGTATCCTATTTTGTAGCATGATGTTCCTGTGAATTTAGAGATAGAGTTGAACAACCCCCTAAAGTTAGACTCCATACTAGTTCTATCCTCTGTGATTAACTTAGTTTGGTGATGGAACACTAGTATAGAGGGTTCAATGGTTTCTATTTTGCGTAACCAAATTATGTTTTTCATCTTTTCATAAGCATCAAAAGCATTGTTACCAAGAAATCTTTCTCAAACATAGAATCAAGGACTTGCCTATGCGATAGAGATAAGCCAAAATAGAAACTTCGGATGAGCAATTTAATATGACTTTTGGGTTTAGCACTCATTTGTACTTCTAACAAACTATCCCAAGCCTATTTTATAGACTCATTAATTAATTGCTTAAAATCCAAAATTGCTGAAACTTCTCCCAAAAAGGGAGGGGAAGAAAAATCAGGAGAAGCACTAGCCATAGCAATAGGCAAACAAGTAAATAGCAAACTGGCAAAGTAAAGAGGTAAACTATTAACTAGAAAACATAATTATTTTCTTATTTTTTATTTTTATTAAGCAAGAAAAATATAAATAGAAAATAAAAAGTCGAACAAGTGAATGATAATTTGTTTGAAGTCACTTGATAGTAGGTTGATGATGCTCCCTGGCAACAGCGCCAAAAATCCTTCATGATGATCTATGTTGGGTTTTCCATGAAGAGGAATGGGTGATGCAGCACAATATCGTTAAGGTATTTCCCTCAGTAGAGAACCAAGGTTTATCGAACCAATAGGAGTAACAACCAACCCCCGTCTTCAGTGACTACACACAAAGAAACAAACACTTGCACCAACCGCGATCAAGAGGGTTGTCAATCCTCTTGGACTCCTTATTTGCAAGCTTATAAGTAGTGTGGTTGGTATTAGATAATAGAAAATTGAAAAATAAAGTAAAAGGTAAATAAGGGCAGCAAGGTATCAAAGTGTTTGTAAACTTATAAGTGAATAGACCTAGGGGCCATAGTTTTCCCTAGTGGTATCTCTCATCAAAGGAAGCATACAGTGGTTAAACAAATTACTGTTGGGCAATTGATAGAAAAGTGCATAGTTATGTGATATTCACAGCAATGATCATGTGTATATAGTCATCACATCCATAAGCAAATTGGCCGACTCCTGCTTGCACCTATTACTATTACTCCACTCACCGACCTCTATTGAGCATGCATCTAGAGTGTTAAGTAAAACAAAGTAATGTTTGGCGAACAATGACATGATGTAGACATAAAGAGTTCAATTAGTACGAACTAACCCCATCATTTTATCCTTTGTGGCAATATAGAAAGATGTGTCCTGTCCCCTTTTGTCACTGGGATATACAAACTTGTTAGATTGAACCCACTACAACACACCCCTCTCAACAGATTAGGGAGATTTACGAAGCTATAATGATCCTGCACATAAGAATCATAATAGATTTTAGAGAAGACTCAAATATTTTTATGAATAATCTTAACGTAAACCCACAATTCATCGGATCCCAACAAACGCACCGCACCAATCAAATACATTGGATAGATCAAAGCTAATAAGCGATGATCATTATATTGAAGATCAACAGAGAGAGAGATAGCCATGTAGGTACTAACTACGAGCTCGTAGGTCTGTGGGGAACTACTCACACATCACCATGGGAGAAGCAAGGTTGATGTAGAGGCCCTCCGTGATTAACCCCCCTCTAGCAGGTCACCGGAACAAGACTCCAGATGGGCACATGCCAGAACAAAGACTTGCAAATGGCGGAAAAAGTGTTTCGCGAGGCTCTCAAGGGTTTTTGGGATTTATGAGAATTTATAGGGCAGAAATGGGCACCAGGGGACGCCCGAGGGCGGCAATAGGCAACAGGCCACGAAACACCCCCAGGGCACGCCTTGTTAGCTTGTGCCTCCCTTGTGGAACCTCTAGTCTCCTCTTGAAGCTTCCAGGTCTTCTTTTGGTCCAGAAAAAATCATATTAAAGTTTTTGGGCAATTGGACTTCGTTTGGTATTGTAAACCTGAAAAGCCAAAAACATGCTAAAAAACATCAACTCACACTTGGCACTGGGTTAATAGATTGGTGATGAAAAGTAATATTAATTGGTAAATAAACACCCAAAAAGTATCCTAGAATGATAATATAATAGCATGGAACAATCAAAAATCATACATACATTGGAGACATACCAGGGTGGCACACGCCGTGTACGCTGAGTACCTAGCGAATCTTAACTTTTGAGCATGAAGATGAGATGTTGGATTGAAGCTCTCTAGTTTTTGCGTGTTATATCTATGCTTGAGTACATGTTTATTGTTTGAACTATACGTTTGTGAGACAATGTATAATGAACTAACTGTGAAATGTAATTGCGGTCTTGAGCTGCCCTTAGTTTGGTTTATTCGATTTTATGCTTTTCTTAGACCATCCTATGATTCCCCACATCACACATAGCTTATTATCGTGAATCGCTTGTGTTACTTTATGTCTTCCCAAACAATTTTATACTAGCAACCATTTGCCCAGAACACGCACAGCTTCGTGTGGGAGTTGGCAAAAAACTTGAACACGTAGGGTGCATATTAGGGTGAATGTTTAGAGTGGGTAATTCCCCCCCCCCACATTGGAACTGTGTGCGATGACTTTCATTTTCCCACATCACTTGTGTTCTGATTGGCCATAACGCATCCCCATGATCGCACGTCTACATAGTAGGATGTACACAGATCGAACTGTTGTCCATATTGCCCTCCCTAATATTTATGATTTAAAACAAACGGTTGGGTCTACCAAACCGTTGCCTCCGAAGCACATTTTCCTAGAGTGATATTTACAATTTATCACACATAGTTGGGTCCACCAAACCGTTGCCTCAGAAGCACGTTATTCTAGGATTGAAAACCCTCACCACTGCCACGTCACAACCCCTGCCCGCCCCTCCCCTCCCCGTCCCTAGTAACTGTTGGGGAACGTCGCATGGGAAACAAAATTTTCCTACGCACACGCAAACCTATCCATGGTGATGAGCATCTACGAGAGGGAGAGTGGATCTACGTACCCTTGTAGATCGCTAAGCGGGAAGCGTTAAGAAACGCGGTTGGTGTAGTCGAACTTCTTCGCGATCCAAATCGCCGAGCGTCCCGCGATCCAATCACGAACCGTCCCGCGAACACATCATGATCCGTCCCGTGAACTCATCACGATCCGTCTCACGATCTTGATCACGATCTGTCCCGCGAACTCATCACGATCCGTTCCGTGATCACATCACGAACCGTCTCGCGATCTCGATCACGGTCCTTCCGATCTAGCGCCGAACGGACGGCACCTCCGCGTTCAGCACACGTGCAGCTTGATGACGATCTCCACCATCTTGATCCAGCAAGAGGAGGTGGAGAGGAGAGAGAGTTCACCGGCAGCGTGACGGCGCTCCGGTGATGGTGGTGGTGGAGCAATTCCGGCAGGGCTTCGCCTAAGCGCTGCAGAAATCCGATCTAGAGGAGAAACTGTGCACCGGTGAAACGGGTAGCACGTGGCCGGAAATTCTGTCCAAAAACCACCCAATCCACTAGTATATATAGGAGGAGAGGAGAGGAGAGGCAGCCAAGGCCTTTGGGTCGGCCGAAATAGGAGGTGGGAAGAAATCCTACTTCACCTCCAATCCTAGTTGGAGTAGGATTGCCTCCTATTGGCTGATTTTCCACTTTTTGCTTTAGGACTTTCTCTCCTGCGCCATGGGCCTTTGTGGCTGTTTTCCCAGCCCAATAAGGGCTGGTTATTATTCTCCCACAGCCCATGGACCTCTTGGGGTCGAAGTACCCCTCCCGGAGGTCCTCCGGTACACTACCGGCACTCCCGGTACAATACCGATACTCCCGGTACACTACCGATGAGCCCGAAACTTTTCCGGAAACCAAACTGGGACTTCCTATATATGAATCTTTACCTCCGGACCATTCCGGAGCTCCTCGTGACGTCCGGGATCTCATCCGGGACTCCGAACAACCTTCGGTCACCACCATACATAACTCTACACTACCGAAACGTCACCGAACCTTAAGTGTGCAGACCCTGCGGGTTCGAGAACTATGTAGACATGACCGAGACACCTCTACGGTCAATAACCAATGGAGGGACCTGGACGTCCACATTGGTTCCTACATATTCTACGAAGATCTTTATCGGTCGAACCTCTATGTCAAGGATTCAGTTAATCCCGTATATCGTTCCCTTTGTTCTTCGGTATGTTACTTGCCCGAGATTCGATCGTCGGTATCTCCATACCTAGTTCAACCTCGTTACTGGCAAGTCTCTTTACTCGTTCCGTAATACAAGATCCCGTGACTAACACTTAGCCACATTGCTTGCAAGGCTTGTTGTGATGTTGTATTACCGAGTGGGCCCTGAGATACCTCTCCGTCACACGGAGTAACAAATCCCAGTCTCGATCCATGCCAACTCAACAAACACCATCGGAGATACCTGTAGAGCACCTTTATAGTCACCCAGTTACGTTGCGACGTTTGATACACACAAGGCACTCCTCCGATATCCGTGAGTTGCATGATCTCATGGTCATAGGAACATATACTTGACATGCAGAAAACAGTAGCAATAAACTGACACGATCATATGCTATGTTTATAGTTTGGGTCTTATCCATCACATCATTCTCCTAATGATGTGATCCCGTTATCAAATGACATCTCATGTCCATGGCTAGGAAACCTTAACCATCCTTTGATCAACGAGCTAGTCCATTAGAGGCATACTAGGGACATGGTTTTGTCTATGTACCCACACATGCATTTAAGTCTCCGATCAATACAGTTATAGCATGGATAATAAACGATTATCATGAACAAGGAAATATGATAATAACTAATTTATTATTGCCTCTAGGGCATATTTCCAACAGTCTCCCACTTGCACTAGAGTCAATAATCTAGTTCACATCACCATGTGATTCGCATTGTTATGAATCTAACACCCAATGAGTTTTGGGGCTCGATCATGCTTTGCATGTGAGAGAGGTCTTATAGTCAACGGGTCTGCGATATTCAGATCCGTGTGTACTTTGCAAATCTCTATGTCAAACCGTAATCACTGCTACCACACTCCACTTGGTACTATTTCCAAATGGCTGCTCCACTATACGTATCCAGATTGCTACTACTAGTCATCCGGATAGGTGTTAAAGCTTGCATCGACGTAACTCTTTACGACGAACTCTTTATCACCTCCATAATCAAGAAACATTTCCTTAGTCCTCTGGTTACTAAGGATAATTCCGACCGCTGTCCAGTGATCCACTCCTGGACCACTCTTGTACCCCTTGACAGACTCGTGGCAAGGCACACATAGGTGCGGTACACAGCATGGCATAATATAGAGCCTATGGCTAAGGCACAGGGGACGACATTCATCCTTTCTCTTTCTTCTGCCGTTGTCGAGCTTTGAGTCTCACTCAACTTCACACCTTACAAATCAGACGAGAACTATTTCTCTGGCTGATCCATTTTGAACTCTTTCAAAATCTTGTCAAGATATGCACTCATTGAAAGTCTCATCAAGCATCTTGATCTATCTCTATAGATTTTGATGCTCAACAATTAGGTAGCTTTATCCAGGTCTTCCTTAGAAAAACACTTTTCAAACAACCTTTTATGCCTTCCAGAAATTCTACATTATTTCCGATCAACAATATGTCAACCACATATACTTATCAGAAACTCTATAGTGCTCCCACTCACTTTATTGCAAATACAAGTTTCTCGTAAACTTTGTATAAACATCAAAAACTTTGATCACCTCATCAAAGTGTATATTCCAACTCCGAGATGCTTGCTTCAGTCCATGGAAGGATCACCAAAGCTTGCACACCTTTTAGCATCCTTAGGACTGACAAAACCTTCTGGTTGTATCACATACAACCTTTCCTCAAGTAAACCGTTAAGGAAATGATGTTTTGACATCCATCTGTCAGATTTCATAATTGAAAACGCAGCAACTGCTAACATAATTCCAACAGACTTTAGCACCACTACGAGTGAGAAAATCTCATCGTAGTCAACTCCTTGAACTTGTCACAAACTACTTTGCAACAAGTCGAGCTTTACAAATGGTGATATTTACCATCAGCGTCTGTCTTCATTTTTAAAGATCCATTTGTACTCAACGACCTGCCGTCCAACGAGCAAGTCTACCAAAGTCTATACTTGGTTTTCATACATGGATCCTATCTCGGATTTCATGGTCTCATCCATTTGTCGGAATCCGGGCCCATCATCGCTTCTCCATAGCTCGTAGGTTCATCGCTGTCCAACAACATGACCTTTAAGACAGGGTTGTTGTACCACTCAAGAGCAGTACACGTCCTTGTCGACCTACGAGGTTCGATAGTAACTTGATCCGAAGCTTCATGATCATCATCATTAACTTCTTTCTTCAACTAACATAGGCTTCACAGAAACAACTTTCTGCGCTGCGCTACTCTGATTGAAACAAGGTTCAATAACCTCATCAAGTTCTATCTTCCTCCCACTCAATTCTTTCGAGGGAAACCTTTTCTCAGGAAAGGATCCATTCCAGCAACAAACACTTTGCACTCGGATCTGAGATAGAAGGTATACCCAACTGTTCTTGGCGTATTCTATGAAGATGCATTTGTTCGCTTTGGGTTTGAGCTCATTAGGTGAAAACATTTTCCACACAAGCTTCGCAGCCCCAAACATTAAGAAATGACAGCTTAGGTTTCTATCAAACCATAATTCACACGGTGTCATCTCAACGGATTTAGATGATGCCCTATTTAAAGTGAATGTAGTTGTCTCTAATGCATAACCCCAAAAATTATAGTAGTAAAATGATAAGAGACATCACAGTATGCACTATATCAATAGAGCATGACTATGATGTTCGGACACACCATCACAGCATGGTGTTCCAGGTGGCGTTAGTTGTGAAACAAATTTCACGTTGTCTTAAGTTGTATGCCAAACTCGTAACTCAGATATTCACCTCCACGATCATATCGCGGTCATTTTTATCTTCTTGTCACGATGATCTTTAAACTTCACTCTGAATTTGCTTGAACCTTTCAAACGATTCAGACTTGTGTTTCATTAAGTAAATATACACTATATCTACTCAAATCATCAGTGAAGGTAAGAAAACAATGATATTCACTGCAAGCTATAAACACTCATTGGATCGTATACATCAACATGCATTGTTTCCAATAAGTCACTTGCCCGTTTCATCAAGCCAGAAAACGGGGTTTAGTCATCTTACCAAAAGGCATGGTCCGCATGTCTCAACCGATTCAAAATCGAATGAGTCCAAAGATCCATCAACATGGAGTTTCTTCATGCGCTTTATACCAATATGACATTTAGCGGCAGTGCCACAAGTATGTGGTACTATCATTATTAACTTTGCATCTTTTGGCATCATTGTTATGAACATGTGTATTACTATGATCAAGATTCAATGAACCACACTTACTAGGTGCATGACCATTGAAGGTATTTATTCATGTAAGCAGAATAACCATTATTCTCTAACTTGAATGAATAACCGTGTTGCAATAAACATGATCTAATCACGTTCATGCTTCAATGCAAAACACCAAATAAAATTTAGGTTCGTCACTAATCCCGAAGGTAGAGAGAGCGTGCGATGTTTGATCATATCAACCTTGGAAACATTTCCAACACACATCGTCACCTCACACTTAGCTAGTTCTCCATTTATTCCGTAGCTTTTATTTCGAGCAACCGAACCGGTATCCAATACCCAGGTGCTACTAGGAGTACTAGCAAGGTACACATCAATAACATGCATATCAAATATACTTCTGTCGACTTAGCCAGCCTTCTTATCTACCATGTATCCAGGGTTGTTCCGCTTCAGTGACCGTTCTCCTCATAATGGAAGCACTCAGTCTCGGGTTTAGGTTCAACTTTGGGCTGCTTCACTAGAGCAGCAACTGACTTGCCATCCATGAAGTTTCCCTACTTGCCCTTGCCCTTCTCGAAACTAGTGGTTTTTACTAACCATCAACACTTTGATGCTCCTTTTTGACTTCTACCTTCGCGGTGTCAAAACATCGCGAGAAGCTCAGGAATCATTTCTATCCCTGGCAATTTATAGTTCATCACCAAGTTCTAGTAGCTTAGTGATAGTGACTTGGAGAACTATATCAATCACTATCTTATCTGGAAGATCAACTCCCACTCGATTCAAGCGATTGTGGCACCTAGACAATCTAAGCACATGCTCAACTATTGAGCTATTCTCTTTCGTCTTGCAAGCAAAGAATCTTTGTTTGAGATCTCATATCTCATAACACGGGCACGAGCCTGAGATCACAATCTCTGCTCCTAGAACATCTCATATGTTCCGTGACGTTCAAAACGTTTTGGAGCCTCAATTCTAAGCCGTAATGCATGACGCACTAAACTATCAAGTAGTCATCGAAACGTGCCTGTTAGATGTTCACAACATCTATAGACGACGCTAGAGGGGGTGGCGCACCGAGCGGTGCATTAAGGACATAAGCCTTCTGTGCAGCAGTGAGGACAATCCTCAGATCACGGACCCAGTCCGCAATTTTGCTACCAACATCTTTCAATTCTATTTCTCTAGGAACATATAAAAATACAAGGGAGCTACAGCGCGAGCTAGTAATCTACAACATAATTTGCAAAGACACTTTGACTATGTTCATGATAATGAGTTCAATTAATTATATTACTTAAGAACTCCCACTCAAATTGACATCCCTCCGATCATTCGAGTGATACATGATCCAAATTCACCAACTCAAGTCCGATCATCACGTGAGTTGAGGTGGCTGCAATGGTGAACATCATTATGTTGATCATATCTACTATATGACTCATGTTCGACCTTTCGGTCTCTCGTGTTCCGAGGCCATGTCTGTACATGCTAGGCTCGTCAAGTTTAACCCGAGTGTTCTGCGCGTGCAAATCTGGCTTGCACCCGTTGTATGTGAACGTAGAGTCTATCACACCCGATCATCACGTGGTGTCTCAACACGACGAACTTTCGCAACGGTGCACACTCGGGGAGAACACAGTTCATCTTGAAATTCAAGTGAGGGATCACCTTATAATGCTACCGCCGTACTAAGCAAAACAAGGTGCATAAAAGGATTAACATCTCATGCAATTCATAAGTGACATGATATGGCCATGAACTTGTGTTTAAGATCTCCATCTTCGAAACACCGGCATGATCTCCATCGTCACCGGCACAACACCATGATCTCTATCATCTTGATCTCCATCAATGTGTTGCCATTGGGGTTGTCACGCCCTGCATGCTTCTACTACTATTGCTACCGTAGCGATAAAGTAAAGCATTACATAGCGCTTAATGATTGACACGCAGGTCATACAATAATTAAAGACAACCCTATGGCTCCTGCCGGTTGCCGTAATCACCGACATGCAAGTCGTGATAATCTATACATCACATGATCATCTCATACATCACATATATCTCATCATGTAATTGGCCATATCATATCACAACATACCCTGCAAAAACAAGTTAGACGTCCTCTAATTGTTGTTGCATGTTTTACGTGGCTGCTACGGGTATCTAGCAAGAACAATTCTCACCTACGCAAAACCACAACGGTGATACACTAGTTTGCTTTTCAACCTTCTCAAGGACCGCCTTTGTCGGATCCGATCCAACTAGAGTAAGAGAAACTGTCACCCGCAAGCCAGCTAAGCAACAAGTTGCATCGCGGGAACCGGTCTCTCGTAAGCGTACGAGTAATGTTGGTCCGGGCCGCTTCATCTCACAATACCGCTGAACCAAAATCCGACCAAGGGAGGAAGCAATCTAAGCATCAACGCCCACAAACCTTTTGTGTTCTACTCGAGATCTCATCGAACCATCAACCTAGCTCATGATGCCACTGTTGGGGAACGTCGCATGGGAAACAAAATTTTCCTACGCACACGCAAACCTATCCATGGTGATGAGCATCTACGAGAGGGAGAGTGGATCTACGTACCCTTGTAGATCGCTAAGCGGGAAGCGTTAAGAAACGCGGTTGGTGTAGTCGAACTTCTTCGCGATCCAAATCGCCGAGCGTCCCGCGATCCAATCACGAACCGTCCCGCGAACACATCATGATCCGTCCCGTGAACTCATCACGATCCGTCTCACGATCTTGATCACGATCTGTCCCGCGAACTCATCACGATCCGTTCCGTGATCACATCACGAACCGTCTCGCGATCTCGATCACGGTCCTTCCGATCTAGCGCCGAACGGACGGCACCTCCGCGTTCAGCACACGTGCAGCTTGATGACGATCTCCACCATCTTGATCCAGCAAGAGGAGGTGGAGAGGAGAGAGAGTTCACCGGCAGCGTGACGGCGCTCCGGTGATGGTGGTGGTGGAGCAATTCCGGCAGGGCTTCGCCTAAGCGCTGCAGAAATCCGATCTAGAGGAGAAACTGTGCACCGGTGAAACGGGTAGCACGTGGCCGGAAATTCTGTCCAAAAACCACCCAATCCACTAGTATATATAGGAGGAGAGGAGAGGAGAGGCAGCCAAGGCCTTTGGGTCGGCCGAAATAGGAGGTGGGAAGAAATCCTACTTCACCTCCAATCCTAGTTGGAGTAGGATTGCCTCCTATTGGCTGATTTTCCACTTTTTGCTTTAGGACTTTCTCTCCTGCGCCATGGGCCTTTGTGGCTGTTTTCCCAGCCCAATAAGGGCTGGTTATTATTCTCCCACAGCCCATGGACCTCTTGGGGTCGAAGTACCCCTCCCGGAGGTCCTCCGGTACACTACCGGCACTCCCGGTACAATACCGATACTCCCGGTACACTACCGATGAGCCCGAAACTTTTCCGGAAACCAAACTGGGACTTCCTATATATGAATCTTTACCTCCGGACCATTCCGGAGCTCCTCGTGACGTCCGGGATCTCATCCGGGACTCCGAACAACCTTCGGTCACCACCATACATAACTCTACACTACCGAAACGTCACCGAACCTTAAGTGTGCAGACCCTGCGGGTTCGAGAACTATGTAGACATGACCGAGACACCTCTACGGTCAATAACCAATGGAGGGACCTGGACGTCCACATTGGTTCCTACATATTCTACGAAGATCTTTATCGGTCGAACCTCTATGTCAAGGATTCAGTTAATCCCGTATATCGTTCCCTTTGTTCTTCGGTATGTTACTTGCCCGAGATTCGATCGTCGGTATCTCCATACCTAGTTCAACCTCGTTACTGGCAAGTCTCTTTACTCGTTCCGTAATACAAGATCCCGTGACTAACACTTAGCCACATTGCTTGCAAGGCTTGTTGTGATGTTGTATTACCGAGTGGGCCCTGAGATACCTCTCCGTCACACGGAGTAACAAATCCCAGTCTCGATCCATGCCAACTCAACAAACACCATCGGAGATACCTGTAGAGCACCTTTATAGTCACCCAGTTACGTTGCGACGTTTGATACACACAAGGCACTCCTCCGATATCCGTGAGTTGCATGATCTCATGGTCATAGGAACATATACTTGACATGCAGAAAACAGTAGCAATAAACTGACACGATCATATGCTATGTTTATAGTTTGGGTCTTATCCATCACATCATTCTCCTAATGATGTGATCCCGTTATCAAATGACATCTCATGTCCATGGCTAGGAAACCTTAACCATCCTTTGATCAACGAGCTAGTCCATTAGAGGCATACTAGGGACATGGTTTTGTCTATGTACCCACACATGCATTTAAGTCTCCGATCAATACAGTTATAGCATGGATAATAAACGATTATCATGAACAAGGAAATATGATAATAACTAATTTATTATTGCCTCTAGGGCATATTTCCAACAGTAACTCCTACACTACAATAGTCCTACGCGACTCTGCATGTCACCAACTATCGATGTGTCAACCAGTTAGCTCGACGCCTGGTACCGCTGGTTGCCGCCAAACCTCACCGCAGTTTGCCATTTTCGCTTGTCACGGCCAATCGGTACTCACATTTTTTTGATGCCGCTCGCCGTCGACCCAGCTTCACCCGATTGGGGAATCTTCGATACTGGTTTTTTTTGCTGATGGAGAACCAGGTAACTAATTTACTAAACTGTTCGCTCATCTGTTATCCCAGTCCGTCTACCCCTTTTAATCACCCGACCGAAATCGCCTTGGATTCATTTTTATTTTACCTGATTCGACGATTTTTATTCATAGAGCGTATAGTGCAAGGACACATCAGGGCTATGCAGGCTCGGCTGGATAGCCGAGGAGTTCCATTTCACCATACCAAATGACTTCATGAAGCGCACGGTATGTTCAATCTCACCCTAGCTTGGTTCGCATGGCCTAGTTTTCCGAAGATATACTATATATTGGTCCATTTGAATAAAAGGTGCCACATGCGCCGTATATGTCAAACGGGATTTTTCTTATTCTATATTAGAATAATTAATGATGTATTGTTATTTCGACTAATTCTATATTCGCAATACATCATGGTTACATTATCTCTATATTTATAAAAACACCATTTGATTTCAACTGATGTATTGTTTTTTTAATTACTCCCATATTATCATGTTACCCAGTTTTTTAAGAATCTTATTATTTGCTGCAAACATCTTGCTTTGCAATAAAAAATGTAGTACAAAATCTTGCCTTTTACATAACTGAAGACTCCAAGGATGTCATATTGAACACAAACCATGTATTTACAATCATTGTTTCTATAAAACTTTATGAAGATTGTCACTCCTATTTTGACACGGGCCTTTGGTGTAACATCCCAAAATTGCAATTTGGAATGTTTTACAAGTATAGATAAGCATATATGCATTTTGATTGAAATGGAAATTGCATTTGAATTACCGAATGGATTTCAATTTATAATTGGAATTTGACTTCAACACATTTGAGTTATATTCAAAAAAGACAAAATACTTTGATCAATAATTATGAGAGGAGGTAACATGACACCAAAAAGGTTGGAAGAATGAGAGCCAAAATATTTGAATGTTAAACTTGGATTTTATTTGAATATTTAGAAAAATATTTCTATGAAGTTTTTATTTTGCCTCTGGAAAATAGTCCATGCTTTTCGATTTATTTTTCTGATCATTTTGATATATAATATGCATAATATATTTTTATTCATTTTCTCTTCATTTCGTTGTCTTCTATGTTATTTTAAAATAGGATTTTTTTCTTTATTTAGAAACTGCAGCACGCCAGCCCACATAACAGATCTGGCCCATATCCAATCCAATCCAATAGAATGCCCCCTCCCCCCTCTCGTTGACCAACGTGCCCCATTGACTGCTCGTGTTACCGTCGTGGTCACCTTTTGCTGATGCCCCAATCTCCTTCCTCTCCGTCGCCGCTTGTAGGATCCCATCGAATCCGGGTTGTATCATTGCACCCCGTGCCCCAAGACATTGTGGCTATAAAGCCACGACTCCCCTTGGCCGATCCCCCCTAGAGCCCCTCCTAGTACTCCCCACCATCATCGCTATTCCTTGCCATCACTTCGCACTACCGTCACCATCCTAAGCTCGCTGTAGACAACCTAGCTACCTCTAAACCTCACCACCACCACCCGTCTACTCACTATCATCGTTCTCCTCGACTGATGCATTTGCTGGAGCTCGAGGACCACAGGAGCATCACAATCATCGACCACCGCTACTCGACCACATGGGAGAATACGAACACACCCATTATAAGATCTCCATCGCCCGATCACGATCCACATCGTAGATTAGAAGTTAGATGCCAGTTGGGTTAGGGCCGACTTAATTTAAGTGAATCGACAATTGTCCTTGTTTTACTTTTGACCGAACACTTTTCCTCTAAGTATTGGTCATCCGCTCCTTTCCACTCGCACCCCCCGCGGCAAATAAGGATCTCCCACGTATCCCATCGCGCGATCAATGGTGTTTTTTTATTTTAATTTATGTCTTAATTATAGAAAATCCTCCCCTTTAGGAATTCAATATCTATTAGGATATTTATTATTTTGGGGTGATTGTTTTTTGCATTAGGTTTAGCATTTTTTGAACTTTCCGTTGATACAGTTTTGACCATGTTTGAACTTTTAGCATTTGAACTTGTTCAAATTTGCTTGAATCACTATGTTGGCTATAATTTGAGTTTTGATTTTTTTGAGTGATTCCTTTTGCTACAGGTCGCATGTGAGATGGTTTATAAGCAGGTTTAATTTGGTTAATTTTAGGGTAATTTAAATTTGTGTTTTTAATAAAATAGTACTGATTTAGTTCTTTATAGGATTAGTGCTACTCCTTTTGTTTTAATTGTATTAAAATTATTTCTTTGCTATTTTATTAACTAGTTTGATTTAGTTTTTTTAGTTATTGGTAGGTATTTTATTTTTTGTTACAAACAATTTATTATTATTCTTGTTTGTTTGTTTGAAAGAAACCTTGTTTCCTACATAAGTGGAGTTTTAAGATTTATTCGAAGTTGATTCTTTTTGCATCGAAATTTGTAGGAACTTTACTTTCAACTATGCTAGTAAAATATTAATTTTCTTTTTGTCTAAACAATATTAGTTGCAAAAAACTATTTATAGTTGTTTTACTTAAGTAAAACTTTTATTTTAAGTTTTGTTGATTTCTTTGGGTTGTCTTTTATTTTGTCTTTCATTATTTTATTGATTGCTTTATTATTAGTTTTACTTGCTGTTATAGTGTGATATTGAATTATGGTATGCTTATGTATGTCTTGTTTTCTTCGTTAGATCATCCGGAGTGAGAAGCATGTTAACACGAGTCGTTAGTGTTTCAACATCATTAGTAAGGCAAGTCAGTTTAATACGAGTCGTTAGCGTTTCAAGATCATCAGTAAGGAAAGTAAGTTTTATTGTGGTTTTTTTGATATGTTTTATTTTGAATTAGTTACCACTTTCCACCATGCATAGGTTACATTGACATGTTGATCTTGCAAGTAGTTTCATGTGGTAGGAATAACCTGACCCGTTCACATAAATGCCCGGGATTGCAATAAAAATTTAGTTGCTATGCTCTAGTAGACGGGGTTAGTTGAGTGTTTTCATGTGAGTTGTGACAATTAATTATGATCAAGACCTCAAGATTCAAGACTTCAAGACATCATGATGCAATGTATCTCTGGGAGGAAATTGGATGAATGACTCCTTGGAGGAACCAGTGGTAAACCTTGGTGTTGCTGGAGAAGTGCCAGTATTCACGTGGAAAGTTCCACCCAGGCACGCAAAGACGGATAGATACTGCAAGACCCAAGGTTTACCTGCACATCCACAAGCCACTATGGGCTTTGGCTTGGTTGGACATCGTAGTGACTCTGGCCGGAGGTGCTACAAGATTTAGAAGAACGGTAGGACCGGATGGGCAACAACTGTGGCCTAGAGGAACTCTTTGGAAGACCATGTTTTGGCCATCCTGTTCTAAAACTCCACGCAATGCGAGGACTTTAACGAAGGCGGTTGAATCTTGTGGGCAAAGTGTGCAAGACTTTGCATAGAACCAAAATCTAATTGATTAGTCGTGTCCCCGATTATGGTAATGTTGGGCCTTTGGAATTGAAACTATCAGGAATTCTCGTCACAATTAATAATAATGACTTGGTTTTATTGATAATTGGGGTATGAGAAATTGTTGGCCTAACCTTCTCATTAACAACCAACTTTGTAGTAATATTTTTTGCTTTGCCCCCTTTTTTGTAGGGGGGAAACCCAGCTTTTCACAAAAACTTTAACTTATAGCCCCACCTGCCGTATTTGCATATAGTGTGATGATTGTTTTATCAGTTCTCTCTTGTGACTTTGCCGGCATATTCAAAATACTGACCTACACGACTGCAACGTCTCATGTTGTAGAGGTTTATTCCGTCCAGGAGTGAGGCAACATTCTACGCTCGATGATATGCCCTTGGAGTCGGATGGACACGCTATATTCTACGTCTTTTGTAGTAGTGTATCTCATGAGTTAGCCTTCGGCCAAATTTATTTTGTAATAAAGACTCTATATGAGATTTTGATATAATAAAGTAGGCGTGACTGAACTTTCATATATACATTGATGTACTGTGTGTGCCAGCATGAGCTTGGGATGGTACCAGTCAATGATGATGTTGTTTCTGCACGGGGGATAGTCTTAAGACCGCGTGTGTGTAGTTACCGAGGCATCGTGGGAGAAGTGGACGCATACCTTCTCGTCATGACTGCCAAGCGTCGCCACCTAGGCCCTGCAGTTTGTCAGGGCCCACGGCGTTTCGATCCGTATCATTTCGTGCTCAGCGAGTGGAAGGTTCGCGTCGCGGCCCCGAGGAAACTGTCGGTCCAGTGGAACAAGGGTACCATGACCCATCTACTGTCGGCCTAGTTAGCTAATCGAAGAAGGCACAACCAGGTAGGTGGCCCATTTCTTGACTCCACAATCATCCTGCAAGGCTCTTGTTCCATGAGTCTCTTTCTCTCTCTAAGAGGGGCCCCAAGGACACATGTCCACAAGTTGCGAGAAGGCATCACAAGACCTTCCCTGTGAGGCAGCTTCCCGTGAAGCCCTCCGCCTAGAGAGGTCAGGCATTGCTAGTCACACAGTCACGCGCCCGCCACATGGGTGACATGGCACAGTGGCATAGGCTGCACGGACGGCGCCAGCGGGTGCATGCAGAGAATCTTGCCTGGTTGTGGGAAAAGGGCAGCGAGGAGCTGTCCTCCTCCAAGATGAATCCCAAGACTTAACTCTTTGGTGCAAAGAGACCAACATGACTCTGGTCACCAAGATGGGTGTCATTGGCGAGCTAATGAGCACGTCATGGACAACACCTTTGCAGGATTGTAACAGCCCGGGTCCGACGCTCCAGAAGATTCCAGAAGATTCCCCTTTTATTTCCATTCTCATCTGTGTTTCGTTTGGTTGTTGCATTCATCATCGCATCATTCACATCTTCTTGATAGCATCGTCACCCGTTTTCGAAAACTTGCATCCGTTCGTAGTCGCCGGTCCTCTTCGTTCTTGTCGGTGCCCATTTCGAGACCGGCCACACACGCACGCGCTCGCGACATCATTTTAAAATGTTTTAAAAGGCGCGGTAAAATATTCTCGGATTGGGTTGCAACTTGGCATGCGGTCTTGTTATATTGTAGGTAGACCGCTTGTCGAATTTCATCGCGTTTCAAGTTCATTTGATATCCCGTCGGTCAACCGTAGCAGTGCGGTCGTCGGTTTATTATCGGATGTTTTTTGGTGTTTTCAAACTTCATGTCATGGGCCGCAAACCTCCCTCTCTTCCCCCACCTAGCCCATCTGCACAGCCATCATATCCCCCTCCTCTTCCGGGCCGTCCGATTAAGATCGAACAGTCCGAAAACTGACAAAAACTGCTAACCCTAGCCCCTATACTATAAATAGATCCCCTAGCCTGCCTAATCTGGCCTAACCCTAGTATTCCCCTCGAAACCCGTGCCAAACCTCCCCTCCCGCAGCTCCTCTCTTCTCCAGCCGCCAGGCCTGCCGAAGCCCATCTAGGCCCGCCCTGGGCCCAGGTCGCAACGCCGCCGCAGGCGCCTGAGCGCTTGTGCCCGCTCCTCCCGAGCGCCTCCCATGGCCTCGCTCGCCCATCCTCGCCCTGTCGGAGCCGCCGCCGCCGCGTGGACTTCGCCGGACCTCCTCTTCTTCCTCCCCTTCCTCCATTTCTCCTCCCTCTCCCCTGTCGAGCTCACCCTGTGGTCGCTCTCTCTCTCTGCAGGTGACCGCCGCCGCCGCTCGCCGCCATTCTTCGCGGGGATGGACTTCCCACCACCGGATCCGGCCGCCCAGACCCTCCGCTGCCGCCTCCCGTCGGCAGCCGCCGCCGTTGGCGCCGCCGCCCTGCCTTCCCGATCCGATCGGGAGGAGGACGACGCGCTGCGTCCCCTTGACCGGCCTCCCGCGAGTGGGCCGGCCCAGCTCCCTCGCCTGCGCGGCCCAGATCCGCCCCAGTCGGCCCATGAGGCCTGGTGAGCCCAACCTTCGCCCCCACGCGTTTTCTTTTCGCGTAGGCCCAATTGCATATTTAAAATGCCAATATTTAATTAAACCGTACGTCGTATAAAAATATGTTATATATGAAAAATGCTTAGACAAAAGTGTAGATTAATTATATGTCATTTTCATCCATGATATAAATGACTAAGCTCGCTGTTTGCATCATATTGCATAATTGCCATATTTCGCATTTGCACATATATGTTTAACGGTGCCCCGAATTAATCGAACCCTTTATGTAAAATGTGTAGAATTGGGTAGAGTTTCATATATCACATTTTCATGCATGATAAAAATGTTGGCATGGAGTTTGCACTTATTTTAAATAAAATGACTTGCTAATAAATTATGCCATAACTTGCATAATTAACTGTGATTATTTTTCCACATGAACCTATGCACATTATATATGTTCTCGCGGTAGAAAAAAACCATATAATTTATCTGTGCATTTAGTTTTGTCATTTGAGCATTTTGTGTGCATGTCATTTTTTCTGTGATGCCCTTTTGTTAATTTTGTGGGATTTAATCCATGCATGATTTAAAATAATTTTGAACATGAGATGTGCCCTTTGATATGTTTCCTAGCACCTGGACATTTTTCTTGCCATAGAAATGCATGTTTAGCTGATGTTTTCTTGTTTTCTACATGCTATAAAATACTGCTATTTTGAGGGTCCGAAATATTTCTAAGTCTGGAATCTGTAATATTTTGTTGCTGTCTTGCCATGTGTTTTTCTAGTGATCTAGAATCCTTTTGTGGTAGGTATAATGGAGTTACTTGTAGTTGATAATTTCCTTTAGTATGCTGTTAAGTTTCATCCCAAAATATGACCTGTAGCATATAGTTTTACTCCTGTCAATATGCCTTCGTGATAAAAACTGCACTATCAAAAACTGCTATTTTCACCAAGTGTGAAACTGTTTTCAAGTAGCTACCTTGTGAGCTTCCTACCATGTGATCCATGCATGTTTTGAATATGATATCTGAAGATGAAATGAAGTGTGTGTTATATGCTACTGACCCATGATTAGTTTGTGTATTTTAGAATCTTGTAGCTTGTTCTTTTCATGCGTGCAAAATGCCATGTTGTAGTTTTGGGCAGATTTCTTATAAAACTTGTTTTGGTGTTTCTTGTTGAAAAGTAGCTCCGTTTTGGAGATGCCATATATGAAACTTGCTTAGAATATCATGTAGTTTCATAATAACATTATGCATTCATGATTTGAAATGTTTGTGATTCTAGTTTTCATGCATTTGCATTCATGACATGTGCATCTTGTGTTGCTCGTATCTTTTAGACCGTAGCTCCGTTTGAGATGTTCTATATATATAAATCGACTAGAATGATGTGTAGAATGTCATAGTATACTTTATTCTGTTGTTTAACAAACAGAAAATATGATTAGTTCTGATCTGGACCAATTTTGAAATTAACATATGAGGTCGTTTCGGAAATACTATAAGTTGTTTCCGCTCTCATTTAAGATGCCTAGATAGTGTAGTTTACTCATGATTCACCTCTTGCCATGCCTAAAAACATTTAATATTGCCGTGTACCTAACGAGAGTGAACTAAATAATTCGAAGGTGGAGTTTCGTCAATATGCAATTCGTTGCATATTGAACTTGAATTAATGTGTAGTAGTGTTTGTTGTTCTTGCTTGTCATGCCTTGCATATTCAAACTAGCATGCATCATATTTCCTTGCGCATCATATCATGCATATTTTGTGGTGTATCTTGTGTTGATTGTTTGTTTCCGGATTTTTCCTTCTCAATAGAGTTCTGAAAGCGTTCGGAGTGTCAGGACTCGTTCGACTATGTTGGCTCGCCTTGTTCATGGACTCGATCTTCTTCCGAGTGGGATCTCAAGCAAGATGACACATTTCCATGGATACCATTACTACCATGGCCATGCTAGATGTCTCGTTTTTATCGCTATGTCACGCTACCTACCACTTGTTTGTCAAGCCTCCCAACATTGCCATGAAAAGCCTCTAACCCTCCACCGTCACGGTAAACCTTGTTTGGCCATGTTACCGCTTGCTTAGCCCCTCTTATAGTGTTTCTAGCTGCAGGTGCAATTGCTTCCATGTGTCATCATGGACATTCTTTTGTTATATCACAATATTTCTGCTACTTAATTTAATGCACATATATACTTGGTAAAGGTGGAAGGCTTGGCCTTTTGCTCGGTGTTTTGTTCCACTCTTGCTGCCCTAGTTACTTGTGAACCGGTGTTATGTTCCATAATTGAGCGCTCCTAACATGCTTGGGGTTGTTATGGGGACCCCCTTGATTTTCGTTTTGGTATAAAACTTGTCTGGCAAGGCCCAACATTGGTACTACATTTGCCTAATAATTAATAAAATTGCATAGGGACCCGCCGGCACCCGCGGATAATTTAATCAACCCCCGGGCCAGTGCTCCTCATGTGTGTTGGTCCAAAATAGAGTACTGTGCGGGGCCAACCCGGGGCAACTCGGAGATTTCTATCAGGCCACTATACGCGTCGCTCATCTGCCGTGCCTTGAGAACGGGATACGCGGCTCCCATCGGGATTGTCGGCATGTTGGGCGGCCTTGCTAGATTTGTTTTACCTTTCTTGAACGTCTTGAGTGAGGAACTCTGATATTCTTTGGGCTATCTCGAGGTGTCGGATTTCCTTTGGAATTGCCTAGGAAGATCACGAGATCTGTGGTTGAGGTTATTCTCACTGCATGTGGTCAATTTGTGATGGATAAGTTGGAGCACCCCTGCAGGGTTAAATCTTTTCGGAAAGCCATGCCCGTGGTTATGTGGCAAACTTGGATACTTTGTTTAACACCCGGTCATAGCAAACTTGAAGTAAACTCTAATAAAATACACCAACTTTGTGCGTAACCGTGACTGTCTCTTCTCGTGAGTTCTTATCCGAAAGAGAACACGATGGGGTTATGCTTGACGTAAGTAGTTTTTCAGGATCAGTTATTGATCATTACTAGTTCACGTTCGTTATGTATAGACCACCATACTTTACTTTCTATACTCGTAAGTTTGCCACTCAAACAAATGCTTAGTCGCTTGCTGCAGCCGCACTACTTAACCATACCTCACCCATTAAGCTTTAGTAGTCTTGATACCCTTGGAAATGAGATTGCTGAGTCCCTATGGCTCACAGATTATTACGACAACAGTTGCAATTACAGGTAATGCGATGATTTGACATGAGAGTGTTGCTTGTTTGATTTGGAGTTCTTCTTCTTCATCAATCATGGATGGATTCCACGCGGCAGCCTGGGATAGCAAGGATGGATGTCATTTTATCGTTAGATTTCATCCGTAGTCGGACCCTACTCTTCTGTATGATGATTGATTATGTTGTTGTATTGATGTGACTCTGATGTAGCTGTGGCGAGTGTAAGCCAATTCCATATACTCATCTCTTTTGTATATGTACTTGTAATGATATCCATTCTTGCAACACAATGAGATGCGCTTCTATCCCTGTCGAGGCCCTCGTGCCAAAATAAGGATAGGACCGCATCTTGGGCCTGACAAGTTGGTATCAGAGCCTGTACCGACCTAGGAGCCCCCTTGATTGATCGAACTTGGCCAAGTCGAGTCTAGTGAAAAAACTGTTTTGAGTCTAGTTATATCAGATAGTAGGATTCTTTTTACTCCTCTTCTATGCTCTGGTGAGATATTTGACTTAGGAATTTTGATTCTACTCCCCTTCTCGCTCAAAATTTTTTTAGGATCACGCAATAATTTGGAAACTATATGATGCTGATGTGACGGAGTTCTGCCTTGGTGCCTCCTGTCTGACTTGATTTCTTCCGGCGAGTTGAGCTCCGAGGGATTCTTGGCACATCATTATCATTCAGTTTTCTTAGTATCTCAGGACGGAGGATTTTCGGAATTGCTTCAATACTTGTCGTGGTGAGATAAGGTCGGAGTCACCCAGGACTGGGGAGGCGTCCAGGGTACCACCATGGTTTAGTATCGTTGTGAGTTCGAGGATTCGAGTTAGATGAATTTGCGAAAGCCTATGGTTATGTGTTGAAGGATGGATACAGATGGGGTCTAGGTTTGTTAGTTGTGTGAGATATTTCCTCCTTGTATCCCCCCCACCGGATTGCACAACCAGAAAGTTTCGGAAGTTCTTAGGTGGGAATTCAAGTAGTTACCTAGGATTATCTTTCCAACAAGTGCATAGTGGGTATGTATTTGTTCTGGCTTGTTTCGTAAGCCTCATCCTTTATTTTGTTTTGAATATGGTAATTTAAGTTGCTTCGATGTCAAGTGGTGATTTCATATATTGCCAAGTAGTGTTCTCAAAATTATGTGGGAATACTAATTCTTTTTCCCAATCAAGTTATCATATCAATTCTTTTTCTACCAGTGTGCTTCTCTTCTCCAATATTGCAAGATCAATCCTCATATTTCGTTCCGGAGTTCGTCTCATCTGTCTCAAGTTTCTTTGTTTTTCCCACCCTCCCACCCTTTTTATTCAATGATTAAACTCTCGTCCAAGTGCCTTTTCTATTCATGTGATGCTTCAACTATCATTTCATTTGTCTGGTATCCGGTGATTTCTTGTGGAGATTCTCTAGAGTTTCATTTCAAGATCTATCCTCATATTCCTTGTTCTCGTTGTTATTCTTCTCCGGTGATTCTTTATGAAGATGCTCAGTGTTCAAGTTATCAGTTATTAGTATCCATCTTGTTTTTCTTTTCTGGTGGACTCAATTCAAGCTTCGGTGCTCATCATATCCTATCTCATACGGTCAATGCATTCCCATGTTGGAAATCCTTATTGAAGCCTATCTTGCTTATTCTTATCTCTATTCTATCCGGAGTGCTGAAGATATCTCAGAAGACATTCATTTTCATTCTTGTCCTCTTAAATTATTTGAAGGGTCTCATATCATTTCAGAAGATTTCTTTGTTCTCAGCTTTCAGCTTTCGTTCTCAAATTCTTCTCAATTGTTATCCCTTCGTTTGTATCTGAATTATTCCGGTGCTTCGTTCAAGTTTTCCATTAGGAGGATCATGCTCTCTTCCTTCTCATGTTATATCATCCATTTGCATTATCATCTTTCATTTTGAATTCTTTCCAGTGTATCGTTCAAGACCTCGTCAAGTTTGTGCTCTATCTATCTTTCCTATCTTTTCCAAAAGAATAAGTGGTTTGTGAAATCCGTTGTTTGTCATCAATTTAACTTGATGAAGGATAGGCATATCATAATTCTTATTCCTGTTTCATCCAAGTGATTTCAATCCTTCTTTTGGAGTTGTTCATGATCTTAAATTCCTTATCCCAAGTGGTCATGTTTCTTTTCCGGAGTTCCTAGTTTTGCTCAAGTATGTTGTTGCTAAGCTTCATCTAATTCATAGCAAGGCCTCAATCTTATTCTTTTTGCATCCTTCAATTCTTTCTTTCGTCCTTTCGTTTCAGAGTTCTTTCGGAGGTTCTTCATGGTGGTTCATCAAGATTCTTTCATTTTCAAGTGTTCTTCAAGATTCTTGTTGGAGGTGCTTAAGTGTTCTTTTCTTGGATCTCTAAGTTCAATTCCTTCTCCATTGTCTTTTCAGATTATGTTATTAAATTCTTGGTTATAAGGGGTCTCGAAGGAGAACTGTTAGGAATAAGATAAGTAAACCCATCTTGTCTTCTCGGAGTTATCTTGGGTTGGATTTCACCTAAAGCATTTCCTAAGGATTGTTGCTATCATGGTGTCATAAAGGATTCAAGTTTTCATCTCCTCTTCTTCGTGCAAGAAGTTTTGCATATCTTGTTGCTCTCAATCAATCAATTGTTCTGTTGTGGCGGATTGTCACCTCATAATTCTGAGATGTTTTCCATAAGCCCATAACAAGCTATATCTTTTCGTTGTTGGTGTTCCAACAACTCCGTTCAATCTCTTCTTCCTAAATATGCTTTCAAATCCATTTGTGCTGGAAGTTTTCATTTTCTTCTCAGTTCTCTTCTCTTCAAAGATCTAGCTTCTATTCTTTTGTTCCTGAGGCATTATGGTGTTGCCATTTTCATCTCGCATTTAGTTTGATCAAGATCATGTTCTTTCTTTCTTATTCATTTAACCGGAGTGCTCTCTAATCTTTTCATGTTCCTTCCATCTTATGAAAGTTTGATTCTATTCCAACCAAAGTTTGATGTATCTCATTGAATTTCTTTCCATCATATCTAATTTTGTCCCTCTATCCTACCGAAGTGCTGCCTAAATTTCTTGTAAATTCTTGCTTGTTCCTTGTGTCATTCTTCATCTCTTTCCAACCTTCATGTTTTCATTGGTTTCACTTGTTTGTCAGAGAAGCAACTAAGTTTTACCTCTTGCCCTTTCTCTTCCCCATTTTATTCTAGATCTCAGGACGGGATCCTCGTGTAGTGGAGGAGAGTTGTAACAGCCCGGGACCGACGCTCCAGAAGATTCCAGAAGATTCCCCTTTTATTGCCATTCTCATTTGTGTTTCGTTTGGTTGTTGCATTCATCATCGCATCATTCGCATCTTCTGCATAGCATCGTCACCCGTTTTCGAAAACTTGCATCCGTTCGTAGTCGTCGGTCCTCTTCGTTCTTGTCGTTGCCCGTTTCGAGACCGACCACACACGCACGCGCCCGCGACATCATTTTGAAATGTTTTAAAATCCACGCTAAAAATATTCTCCGATTGGGTTGAAACTTGGCGTCCGGTCTTGTTATATTGTAGGTATACCGCCCGTCGAATTTCGTCGTGTTCCGAGTTCATTTGATATCCCATCGGTCAACCATAGCAGTGCGGTCATCGGTTTATTATCGGATGTTTTCGGTGTTTTCAAACTTCATGTCACGGGCCGCAAACCTCCCTCTCTTCCCCACCTAGGCCATCTACACAGCCACCGTAGCTCCCCTCCGCTTCCGGGCCGTCCGATCGAGATCGAATGGTCCGAAAACGGACAGAAACTGCTAACCCTAGCCCCTAAACTATAAATAGATCCCCTAGCCTGCCTAATCTGGCCTAATCCTAGTATTCCCCTCGAAACCCATGCCAAACCTCCCCTCCCTCAGCTCCTCTCTCCTTCATCCGCCAGGCCCACCGAAGCCCATCTAGGCCCGCCCTGGGCCCAGGTCGCGCCGCCGCCGCAAGCGCCTGACCGCTCGTGCCCGCTCCTCCCGAGCGCCTCCCATGGCCTCGCTTGCCCATCCTCGCCCTACCGGAGCCGCCGCCGCCGGAGCGCTGCTGCCGCATGGACTTCGCCGGACCTCCTCTTCTTCCTCCCCTTCCTCCATTTCTCCTCCCTCTCCCCTGCCGAGCTCACCCCGCGGTCGCTCTCTCTATGCATGTGACCGCCGTTGCCGCTCGCCGCCGTTCTTCGCCGAGGATGGACTTCCCACCACCGGATCCGGCCGCCCTGACCCTCCACCGCCGCCTCCCGTCGGCAACTGCCACCATTGGCGCCGCTGCCCCTGCCTCCCCGATCCGACCGAGAGGAGGAGGACGATGTGCTGCGTCCCGTTGACGGCCTCCCGTGAGTGGGCCGACCCAGCTCCCTCGCCTGTGCGGCCCAGATCCGCCCCAGCCGGCCCATGAGGCCTGGTGAGCCCAACCTTTGCCCCCCACGCGTTTTTTTTCCTGTAGGCGCAATTGCATATTTAAAATGCCAATATTTAATTAAACCGTACGTCATATAAAAATATTTTATATATGAAAAATGCTTAGAAAATGTGAAAATTAAATATATGTCATTTTCATCCATGATATAAATGACTAAGTTCGTTGTTTGCATCATATTGCATAATTGCCATATTTCGCATTTGCACACATATGTTTAACCCTGCCCCGTAATAATCGAACCCTTTATGTAAAATGTGTAGAATTGGGTGGAGTTTCATATATCGCATTTTCATGCATGATAAAAATGTTGGCATGGAGTTTGCACTTATTTTGCATAAAATGACTTGCTCATAAATTATGCCATAACTTACATAATTAATTATGATTATTTTCCCACATGAACCTATGCATATTATATATGTTCTCGAGGTAGAAAAAAATGCATATAATTTATCTGTGCATTTAGTTTTGTCATTTGAGCATTTTGTGTGCATGCCATTTTTTTTGGGATGCCCTTTTGTTAAATTTTATGGGATTTAATCCATGCATGATTTGAAATAATTTTGAACATGAGATGTGCCTTTTGATATGTGTCCTAGCACCTGGACATTTTGCTTGCCATAGAAATGCATGTTTATATGTTGTTTTCTTGTTGTCTACATGCTATAAAATACTACTGTTTTGAGGGTCCGAAATATTTCTAAGTCTGGAATCTGTAATATTTTGTCGTTGTCTTGCCATGTGTTTTGCTAGTGATCTAGAATCCTTTTGTTGTAGGTGTAATGGAGTTATTTGTAGTTGATAATTTCCTTTAGTATGTTGTTAAGTTTCATGCCAAAATATGACATGTAGCATATAGTTTTACTGCTGTCAATATGCCTTCATGATAAAAACTGCACTGTCAAAAATGCTATTTTCATTAAGTCTGAAACTGTTTTCAAGTAGCTACCTTGTGAGCTTCCTACCATTTTATCCATGCATGTTTTGAATATGATATGTGAAGACGAAATGAAATGTGTGTTATATGATACTACCCCATGCTTAGTTTGTGCATTTTAGAATCTTGTAGCTTGTTGTTTTCATGCGTGCAAAATGCCATGTTGTTGTTTTGGGCAAATTTCTTATAAAACTTGTTTTAGTGTTTGTTGTTGAACCGTAGCTCCGTTTTGGACATGCCATATATGAAACTTGCTTAGAATCTCATGTAGTTTCATAATAACTTTCTGCATTCATGATTTGAAATGTTTGTGATTGTATTTTCCATGCATTTGCATTCATGACATCTGCATCTTGTGTTGCTCGTATCTTTTAGACCGTAGCTCCGTTTGAGATGTTCTATATATAAATCGACTAGAATGACGTGTAGAATGTCATAGTATAATTTATTCTATTGTTTAACAAATATAAAATATGATTAGTTCAGATCTGGACCAGTTTCGAAATTAACATACGAGGTCGTTTCGGAAATACTATAAGTTGTTTCCGATCTCATTTAAGATGCCTAGATAGTGTAGTTTACTCATGATTCACCTCTTGCCATGCCTAACAACATTTAATATTGCCGTGTACCTAACGAGAGTGAACTAAATAATACGAACGTAGAGTTTCGTCAATATGCAACTCGTTGCATATTGAACTTCAATTAATGTGTAGTAGTGTTTGTTGTTCTTGGTTGTCATGCCTTGCATATTCAAACCGGCATGCATCATATTTGCTTGCGCATCATGTCATGCATATGTTGTGGTGTATCTTGTGCTGATTGTTTGTTTTCGTATTGTTCCTTCTCAATAGAGTTCTAAAAGCATTCGGAGTGTGAGGACTCGTTCGACTATGTTGGCTCGTCTTGTTCATGGACTCGATCTTCTTCCGAGCGGGATCTCAGGCAAGATGACACATTTCCTTGGATACCATTACTATCATTGCCATGCTAGATGTCTCGTTTTAATCGCTATGTCATGCTACCTACCACTTGTTTGTCAAGCCTCCCAACATTGCCATGAAAAGCCTCTAACCCTCCACCGTCACGGTAAACCTTGTTTGGCTATGTTACCGCTTGCTCAGCCCCTCTTATAGCATTTCTAGCTGCAGGTGCAATTGCTTCTATGTGTCATCATGGACATTCTTTTGTTATATCACAATATTTCTGCTACTTAATTTAATGCACATATATACTTGGTAAAGGTGGAAAGCTTGGCCTTTTGCTGGGTGTTTTGTTCCACTCTTGCCACCCTAGTTACTTGTGAACCGGTGTTATGTCCCATAATTGAGTGCCCCTATCATGCTCGGCGTTGTTATGGGGACCCCCTTGATTTTCGTTTTGGTATAAAACTCGTCTGGCAAGGCCCAACGTTGGTACTACATTTGTCTAATAATTAATAAAATTGCATAGGGACCCGCCGGCACCCGCGGATAATTTAATCAACCCCTGGGCCAGTGCTCGTCATGAGTGTTGGTCCAAAATAGAGCACTGTGCGGGGCCAACCCAGGGCAGCTCAGGAGATTTCTATCAGGCCACTGTACACGTCACTCATCTGCCGTGCCCCGAGAACGAGATACGCGGCTCCTATCGGGATTGTCGGCATGTCAGGAGGCCTTGCTTGATTTGTTTTACCTTTATCAAATGTCTTGAGTGAGGAACTCTGATCTTCTTCGGGCTATCTCGAGGTGTCGGATTTCCTTTGGAATTGCCTAGGAAGATCACGAGATCCGTGGTTGAGGTTATTCCCACTGCGTGTGGTTAATTTGTGATGGATAAGTTGGAGCACCCCTGTAGTGTTAAATCTTTTTGGAAAGCCGTGCCCGCGGTTATGTGGCAAACTTGGATACTTTGTTTAACACCCGGTCATAGCAAACTTGAAGTAAACTCTAATAAAATACATCAACTGTGTGCGTAACCGTGACTATCTCTTCTCGTGAGTTCTTATCCAAAAGAGAACACGGTGGGGTTATGCTTGACGTAAGTAGGTGTTCAGGATCAGTTAGTGATCATTACTAGTTCACGTCCGTTATGCGTAGACAACCATACTTTACTTTCTGTACTCGTAAGTTAGCCAGTCAAACAAATGCCTAGTCGCTTGCTGCAGCCTCACCACTTAACCATACCTCACCCATTAATCTTTAATAGTCTTGATACCCTTGGAAATGAGATTGTTGAGTCCCTGTGGCTCACAGATTACTACAACAATAGTTGCAGGTACAGGTAATGCGATGATTTGACGTGAGAGTGTTGCTTGTTTGATTTGGAGTTCTTATTCTTCATCAATCTAGGATGGGTTCCAGGCGGCAACCTGGGATAGCAAGGATGGATGTCATTTTATCATTTGATTTCGTCCGTAGTCGGACCCTGCTCTTTTGTATGATGATTGATTATGTTGTTGTATTGATGTGACTCTGATGTAGCTGTGGCGAGTGTAAGCCAATTCCATATACTCATCTCTTCTATACATGTACTTGTAATGATATCCATTCTTGCAACACGACGAGATGCGCTTCTATCCCTGTCCAGGCCCTCGTGCCAAAATAAGAATATAACCGCATCTTGGGCGTGACAAGGATGAAGACCAACTTTGTCAAGGAATACTAGGCACTTGCCCCCCTTTGAATTGCTGCTTTGTGATCCCCCTTTTCTCGCCAATGCTTTGGGGAAATAGGCCCGAGGCAATGATAACAGGAACAATCCTCCACTATAGTAGTAGGTCAAACAATTGAGCCTTCATTCTTCCCCAAGAGCTTTTCTTCATCCTTAAGCTTTGTAGCCCTTGTTCAAACCAGAGAGCAAGTCATCCAGCATGAGTAGGGTCTTACAGCACAAGGTGGCCCTAGCCTAGGTAATCTGTGTGTCCCTTTCATGCTCAATGCGGGTAGCTTAACCTTTGTTGAGGGGTAGATTGTGCTCAGGTCCCCAGTGTTCGAACCGGGTTCATGAGAAGTTTACACTAGGCAAAAAATCGATATGTGACATCTGGCCCGTGTTGCGTGCAACTGATCGGTTGTGTGAGTATAGGTGTTGTTTAAGGGAATTTGCATTGGGTCTCCTATTAGTTCGATAACCTTGGTTCTCATTGATGGAAATACTTATCTCTACTGTAATGCATCTTCTCTCCTTTTCAGGGAAACTCCCAACGCGCACATGGAAACATACAGTGGCATGTGTTTTGCCGAAATGTTGATTCATTTTCGTTCCGACAAATTCTAGGTGCTCGCTATATGTCCTCTCCTTTAGCAAAGGTCATGTTGAGATTGTCATGACTATGCTAGAAAGTAGGATTTATCGATGCCCCGGATTTGCTTAATGGAAATTAAATGACATCCCAACAATGTAGCCCATTTTTAGTTCATTACTCTTATATGCAATGTTAATTGATTGCTTCTTTGGGTTGACTTTCAGTGAGGGAGAGTCCCGACTGCTGTTGTGGGGGTCGCTTCTCATTCGTTCCTGTGTGCTAGAAATTTTGGTAATGCACCCCGGAACAAAGGGAGGACTGACCAACACCGACAGTCAAAATTGATGTCAAGAGGAAGAATGCCAACTATTGCCGTTGGGGGTGCTCTTCCTCTTTCTCCTCATGATAGACATTTTTGTAATGCACGGGGAGAAACAGAAGAGTGACAATTGCCGAAGGTCCTCATATCAGTGTGAGGGAGTGTCCACCATATATGTAGTCGAAATACCAGTGAGGAAGAATGCTAACAGTTGTGATGTGGGTTGCTCTTCTTTCTTCTCCTGATGATTATCCTTTTGCTAGTGGACGGGGAGAAGGAGAAGAGTGTTAATCATATCTAGATAACATTGCTCTCCCACTTGCTAGACATATTTCTCATCACCTCCCATGTATGATCAAGGTGGGTACTAGTGTCCCCAAGTCAAAGTATTTACATTTGAAAACCCGTGGTTGCAAAATAACTCCTTCAAGATGTGGTAAAAATGCATTGCATATTCCTGTAGGGTTCTATGATCCTCCTACATGCATTAATACCAAACTTAAGAAAATCTGAGGAGAGTTCTCTGTTGGAAATATGACCTAGAGGCAATAATAAATTAGTTATTATCGTATTTCCTTGTTCATGATAATCGTTTATTATCCATGCTATAATTGTATTGATTGGAAAATCAAATACATGTGTGGATACATAGACAACAAAATGTTCCTAGTAAGCCTCTACTATACTAGCTTGTTGATCAAACATGGTTAAGGTTTCCTCACCATAGACATGATATTTCATTTGATAACGGGATCACATCATTAGTTGAATGATGTGATGGACAAGACCCAGCTATAAGCATAGCATATGACCGTGTCAGTTTATTGCTACTGCTTTATCCATGTCAAGTATCCATTCCTACGACCATGAGATCACACTACTCCCTGACACCGGAGGAATACCTTGTGTGTATCAAACGTCACAACGTATCTAGGTGACTATAAAGGTGCTCTATTGGTATCTCTGAGGGTGTCTGTTGGGTTGACATGGATCAAGACTGGGATTTGTCACTCCGTATGATGGAGAGGTATCTCTGGGCCCACTCGGTAATAGAGAATCACAAGAAGCCTGCAAGCAATGTGACTAAGGAGTTAGTGTAAGAGCACATTTTTAATGCGGGCTCTCCCGCCCTTTCTCAGATTTCTTCAACGACATCATGCTCACCTACGGCTTCCAGCACTTGGATTTTATGCTGAATGCCGTGACATGCATGTCAGTTTCCGCTCACCTTTGCAAAAAATTTGCCGGAGTAATTCCTTGCACTTCCCTTTTCTGCCATTACTTCATTCCCTGCACCCAACAAGGTGAAGCCCTTTCTGGTTCCATCGCTTGGATTCCACGGCCAGGAACCAAGGAGGTTTACCCAGACGGGGCATACCGCGAGAGGTGGGATGAGTGGCGAGGAAACTGGTGCTAGATTCGGGAGGAGAACTTTCAGCCTTTCTGCTTGCCGTGACAAACCAAGGTGGTGCACGACAATGACTAGAGTGCCCTCGACCCGAAGGACACGAAGCTCATAGTCGCGACTACCAGGATTGACCGCCTCAGAACTGCCGATCTCACAGTACAGATGATAGGTGCCGATTTCCTACGCCGGCATATCACCGCTCTGTAGAACAAGGGGAGGCCAGCTTGGGAATTCCGGAACGTGGTAGGCATCATGAGACTATGCCCCGGGCTGAACAACAATCTGACATTCATGCAACACACAGCCCTCTGCTAGAAACTGTTCTGGGGTGGCGTGGTATGTAAGCTGCTGGCAAGCATAATCCCTCTATGCAACAACTCTTCTCTAGGCCCAAACATCGCCATGATGCCGACGTTTGGCGCTCACAGCCTTGACGCGTCCTGGATTGAACCACCTGAAGAGCAGGCACAACAATTCTTTGATAACCCGGCGGAGAAGCCCATCCGCAAAGAAGAGGGCCTCGTCCGCGACACGACCGAGGAAGAAATGGCATACATTGCCAACAGGGCGGACCAAGAAACTCTTGCCACGGAGGCTGGCAGCGTCGACTTCTTGGAAGAGGAAACCAGCGGAGGGGAAACGCTGGCAGACAAGCATCTTGCCAGGCAGGGCGGGACTACTGAGGAGCAGGGCGACACATCTGCCAGGGGTCATCTTACCGAAGACACAGCTGAGGAGGAACTGCTCGAGGAGGCCCCAACTCTTGAGCCAAGGAAGAGGCGCGTCCTTCAGAGCGCTGCTTTTGGGATTTTGATCTGCCAAGCTTCTTCGAGTAGTGCAGCCTTCGGCAAGAGGGCGGCTGGCAAGGCCACGCAGCGGCAAGAAGATCATCCGCAACCTATGCCTGCCGCGGACAAATGACCCACGAGCACCCCTCCACCTACCTCCATGGGCATCATGGCGGAAGTCCCCTTCGACCTCTCTACCCTGAGCTCGGAAGAAGAAGATGAGGAGTAAGGATGTTGTCATATCTTTTGCCTTTCGAATTTTTTATTTTACTTGACTCACTTTCTTTTCTTTGGCTTGTCTCCACAAGGATTTGGAAACACTAGCGCAAAGGGTAGTGAAGAGAGCGAAGACCTCGACGGGTGAGGAGCCGCTGACAAGAACCTCAAGTGCGCCATATACGATCATCGTCAACCGGAGACTATCCCACGACGTAGTCCTCGACTCAGCCCCTGACGCAGCCCCCAGCGTGAGTCCATTACTCACTTCCCGCTAGCAAGTGTCGGGGTGTGCATCTTTGCTACTAACATCACCAGACGTGTAGGAGGAGATCAGCGACAAGGAGAACCACTAGAGGTCATCCTTGATATGCTGCCTCCATCATCTACGCCGCCTATAGATTGATCTCTGGCAAGGACTTCCTCTAGTGCGCTTTATGGCGACGAGGAAGGGCTGGCAAGCACAGGTATTGATAGGTCTACGCTGGCAACCGATGTTGGCGCAGGTACTCGTTATTATGTTCTTATTTTTTTGTTTCTGAACTTCCACCTCAATCTCGTTTGGTTTGTTTTCTTGGCCTTCAGACATTCCCTCGACATAGCGCATGGATGTTGACACCATTATCGAGGAGACCGCCAGGGACGCTGCCGCCGAGGCCGATAGGATCGCTACTGAGGAAGCCGCCAAGAGTGCCGCCACCGAAGCCGCCAAGAATGCTGCCGCCGAGGCCGCCAGCGCTGAGGCCACCAAGGCTGTGGAGGAGGAGGCCACCAAGAAGTCTGCCAAGAAGGCCGACGAGGAGGCCAGTGACCATACTAACGGCATTCCTGCCATAGGAGCGCCAAGCGCTACGCTGGCCACGCAGCCCCCAGGTGCCGGGGAGGCGGCTGTCGAGAACCAGCCGTTTACATCCGAAGCCCCTTCATCAAGAAGGTACCTCAGGGTCGGCGATAACTTGTTCGTCAGCATCCCCGCCACGACAAGTACTGGGGTGCCATCTAAAGGGGAAGTTTTTGATGAGGAGATCATTACTGCTGCCGAGCTCGAGATTGTTGATGAACTAAGTGCTAGTAGCAGCAAATCCCAAGAGGAGAAACTCCTCCAAACCATGGGTGATAACTTCCAACAGCTTCAAGCGCTTTATCGCGCCCGAAAGGAGAACCTCTACTCCAGGGCAGAAGTTATGGGAGAGACTAAGGCGGACTTTTAGAACTGCGACAAGGAAGCACAGGCCTGGTTTGCCCAAGCTTTCTAGGAGTTGAACTCTGGTCAGGAGCAACTAAGCCAAGCCAGGAGAAAACTCTTCTTGCAGCAGTCCGACGTCGAGCAGGCATAGGAGGAGGCTAAGCATCGGGCTACTGCAGAAGAAGCTCTCTTGATGGAGCGTCGTAACGGTCTTGATTCCCATGAGGACGACCTTGTCGCTTGCGAGAAGGCGCTTGCCGACAAGCTTCGCGGCAAGGAAGTGGAGATCAAAGGGCTTGTCACGCGGTGAACCCAGGATCTCGAGAAGAAACACAAGGAGACGCTCGAAGCTCTAAGTGCAAATCACGCCGGTAAGTTGAAGGAGGTCGTCGATGCTGCCGAAGCTGCAGAGGCTGCCAGGAACTTGCTGGAGGAGAGGGTGAAGAGGCTGGAGGCAGATCTTGAGGATCACGACAAAAAATCTTGTTGCTCGAGACTGAAAGAGACAAAGCCCTCCACAGTGTGATGGAGATGCAGGTCACCATACCTGACAAGACCAAACAACTCTCTTCAGCCAGTGAATCCACTGATGATATGAAAATAAAGCTGGCTATGCTGACTGAGACTCTTGAGGCCGCCAGGACCCACGAGAAGGCTCTGGTCAAGGATCTCTGAGATGAGGAGGAGCGGGTCAAGAGTGCCGCTACCGCCCACAACGACTATTGGAGGGAATACAAGTCTAGACTGAGAAGCTCGTCGACGTCGCGGAGAAGCTTGCCACACAACTATCCACCATGGGCTTGGAAGGTTTCAGGGACTCTTCTGACGATAGAGTGTCCATGAGCGCCAAGCTGACCATGTTCTTTGACCGCAAGCTTGAAGCTCTGGAGGAGCTTCACTCTGACCGAACATCCTATCTGGCCAGCGAATCACGCAAACTCTGCCAGGCCGTTCTCCACAAGGTGCTCATCAATGTGGCGCACAAGAACCCCTACATCAACCTCTCCAACGTCTTCGACCACTTGCCGAGGGACGTAGATGTCAAGGTGCTGAAGGAACTTGTCGCGCCCATCGTCAACAAGGTAAGCCAAGTCAAGCGGGTCGAAGGCGATCGCCGAGATTAGCTGCCTTACTTCTCGTCGTCATCCACGCCAAGAACAGTTTATCTTATGTTGGAATCGCGGCAAGATTGATGTAATATAACTTGCTATGCTTTGAAAAAATGCTATGCTATCTCCCTTGCTTAATTTCTTTCTCTCCCCTACACTTGATTGGAGACTTGCCGACATGCACACCCTTGCGACGAGCGCTAGGTGCGGGACTTTAGCAGCCTGCTAGCGGGGCCGCTACCGGCAAGAGACCATGGTGTTTTTAGTGCACCACCTAGACTGTTGAGCAGACTCGAAACAAAGTAAGGGTGCAACCAATCACAACAAGGTTCCATCGCGTGCAGGATTTCCATACAAAAGTTGAAACCGTTCAAGGAGAATACAAAACAAAAATATGTTTTAAAGTTTCTGCAACTTAGCTTTTCGTCGTCGTACTCCTTTCGACAAGATGTTTTCCTTGAACATCATCTATCAGTATCCATACCACCATTCGCCCATGGCAAAGCTGCATGCGAGGGAACCTTCTGTCCTTTGAGAAAAAGAAAGAAGAGAAAATAGGGATATGGAACATTGGCGGTCTGTTAGCTCTTGGCGGGAGTAAGCGCAATACAATATCTCAGACAAACATGTGCATAATTAAACATGAGAATCAACAAGATTTGTAGAACACTTAGCTTTGGTCAACTATGCACAGGGCCTACGCCTGGCTTTGTACAAAGTATTACATACTTCGGCGACAAGACTTGTACAAAAGGTGGTTGCCGGCGGACCCGACAACCGCACCTCATGGGTAGAACTTATGAAGATGTTCGATATTCCAGGGGTTGCTTACTGGAATGCCATCCTCAGTCTCCAGGCAGACTACTCCAGGCCTGGTGACTCGTACTACCCGATAAGGGCCTTCCCACTTTGGCGATAACTTGTAGGAATTATTGGCGGACTGAACGCGTCGAAGAATAAGGTCGCCTTCCTCAAGACTTCGGGCATGAACCTTGGGACTATGATAGCGGTGCAAAGCTTGCTCGTAGCGCGCAACTCACACAGCAGCCCGAAGACCATCTCCCTCAAGGATCGTAGCATCATCTTGCCATAACTGCTCTTGCTCAATCTCATCATAAGTGAGCACTCGAGATGACCCGTATGTGAGTTCCATGGGGAGAACTACTTCCGCCCCATATACTAGGCAGAAGGATGTCTGAACGGTAGCTCGATTTGGGGTTTTCCGATCGACCAAAAAACCACCGGCAACTCATCAATCCATCGCCTTCCGCACTTGTGCAGCTTGTCAAAAGTTCTTGTCTTGAGGCCTTGCAGCACTTTAGCATTAGCCCTTTGCTCCTTGCCATTGCTCCTTTGGTGGACAAGAGAAGCAAAACAGATCTTGCCGCCAAGGTCTTGGACATTCTGCATGAAGGCGCGGCTCATGAACTGTGTGCCATTGTTGGCTATGATCCTATTGGGAACACCAAAACGGCAGACTAGTCCTTTGAAGAACTTGACGACTGATTGTGCTGTCACTTTTCTCACCGCTTCCACTTCTGGCCACTTTGTGAACTTGTCGATTGTGACGTACAAGTACCCAAAGCCCCTGGTAGCATGGGAAAAAGTGTTTGGGAATGTTGCATGGGAAACGACTATTTTCCTACGCGCACGCAAGATCTATCCATCTTGATGAGCATCTACGAGAGGGAGACTGGATCTACATACCCTTGTAGATCGCGAAGCAGGAAGCGTTAAGAAACTTGGTTGGTGTAGTCGAACATCTTCGCGATCCAAATCGCCGAGCATCCGGTCATCTCATCACGATCCGTCCCGCGGTCCAATCACAATCCGTCCTGCGAACTCTTCACAATCCGTCCCGCGATCTCATCACGATCCGTCTCGCAATCTTGATCACGGTCCTTCCGATCTAGCGCCGAATGGACGACACCTCCGCGTTCAGCACACGTACAGCTTGATGACGATCTCCGCCTTCTTGATCCAGTAAGATGGAGTAGAGAGGTAGAAGACTTCTCCGGCAGCATGACGACGCTCCGGTGATGGTGGTGGAGCTATTCCGGCAGGGCTTCGCCTAAGCACTTTAGAAATCCGATCTAGAGGAGAAACTGTGCACTAGAGGAATGGGTAGCACGTGTCTGAAAATCTTGTGCCAAACCCTAAAACCCTGTAGTATATATAGGAGGAGAGGAGGAAGAGGCTTGGTTCCCAAGGATCCAGCCCTTGGGTCGGCCGAAGTGGGGAGGAGAGGAGGACTCCTCCTCCAATCCTAGTACGACTAGGATTCCTCCCCTTTTTGCCTTTTTTCCAGTTTTCCCTTTGGGCTTTTATTTCCCTAGCCGCATGTGTCACATCCCTAGCTAGATGTCATAGGACAGCATGTGTGTGCATCATGTTTCAATTTTGGATCAACATGAAATGGGGATTAAAAGAAAGCCCAAGTTCACATTGGAATCAAATTAATTAAAAGTTTGTGAAAACTCAACAAACTCAATATGACAATACAAAATGTTCCCTATGTCTGATAAATATGAACATGAATATATCAGGGGCCATTTTAAATATTTGAACAGTTATAGCAATTTAAAAATAAATAATAAAGCCTTTGAAAATGCCAAATAAAGCATTATCAATACTTTATATTTCAAAATATCCTGAAACTTTTTATTGGAGTTTGGAATATTCAAACTTGATATTAAAAAAATATTTGGGATATTTTATCAAAGCATTTGTACCTGAAAAGGAAATAAAACAAATGTCAACAATAGAAAAACAGAAAAAAAGAGGAAGAAGCGCAGGGGGAAACCGGCCTATCTGGCCCGTGCTAGTCATCCCTGTCCTCTCGCCAGGAGGACAGGGGTGTGCGCTCGCCGCACGCGGGCACACGCCGGCCACCTCCTCCCTACCTGGCTGCTAGCCTGGAGGGCTCGGACAGCGCCAACATGAGGCCTCCTTGCCGTGGCCTCTTCTCCTCCCCTCTCTCCCCTGTGCGCTCTCTCTCTCGCGCTCTCTCCTCCCCCTCCTCTCCTCTGTTCTTCCCTCACCGGATTGAAGACGCCGCCGATTCGTCATCTCTCATGTGTCCCCGACCACGCCAAGGCGCTAGAAGACCCTCCGGTGAGGCCCTGGATCGTTTCCCCTAGCCCCGACGTCGTTCCCCTCCACTAGCCCCGCCTGTTGCTGAAGCCGAGAGGAGCTCGCCGCCGGTCATGGCATAGCTGTGGCCAGAGCGGCCACAACTCGCACCTGACCGCAGGCTCGTGCTCGTGGTGCGTCCAGGGCCCACAGCTACCTCTAGCTCCTCCTGCCGTGCCCTTTAGCGCCGTAGACGTTCCTACCCGAGCCGCCGCCGCCGCCGCTGAGCTCATCGTCGGCGCCAATTCCGGCCATCCCAGCCCCTGGGAAGTGTCGGGTTCGACGCGCCCGAGAGGGCAGAGTAGTTTGGTGCCCTCCGCCGTCCGTTTGGTCACCGGAGGAGGAATCCCGACCCCCTCCGCCTTCCCTGACGTCGCCGGTGGCTGAACGCCGGCGAGTTAACCGGCGCTGACCACGGGGTTTGACCCCAGGTCAACTAGCAAGTGGGGCCCGCCCCCTTTCTACTTAGAATTAGTTAAAAATAATAATTAAACTAACTTAATTAATTTAGTGGCCCACTGACCAGTGGGCCCTAACCTAGTCTAATTAGTAATTATCTAATTATTTAACCCTGATAGTGACTGGGTCACTGACCAGTGGGTCCCACTGGTCAGGTTTGACCTGGCCTGGTCAGCCAACTAGCTCACGTCATAGTGATGTCAGGCTGACGTCATATTTCATTTTCCAGTTTTAAAATAATTCTAGAAATTGTTTAAAACTTTAAAAATTCATATAAATTAATCTGTAAACCAGATGAAAATAATTTATATATGAAAATTTATTAGAAAAATCCAATGAATCCAATGGTGCTATTATCATGCATGTTAGAGAAACCTATGTAGATGAACCTTGACATTTATTAGTAGGTTAGCATATGGAATTTTAAATGAAGAACGATTTTGAACCTATATTCAAACTCACTTCAAATTAACTTGGACCCTAGTTGCATGAGCTCATCCATACATGCTGCCATGTCATGATCATGCATCATATTGTTGCACTTGCGTGTATTGATTGCTATTTATCTGCATTATGATAGGCCCTGCATCTGTGGATACCCCCGAGTATTCCAACGAAGGAGAGAACCTTCCCGCTACCTAGCAAGGCAAGCAATCCCCATGATAATTCTGATAACATCCCACTCTCTCGCTCCTACTCTTGTTTATTGCATTAGGAAAAACGCTCATATGTCTGTCATACACGGTAGAGGAACCTATTCTTTTGCATGACCTGTCATTGTCACAGTAAATAGCTAAACCTTGCAACCTAGCATACCTGGTAGATGCTTGTCCCATGATGTGCTATGCTTGCTATGCTTAGAGTTGTGTCAGGTCTGATTTATCTGGGTGATGTAATGGAGTGAAACATTTTTGTTCCGATGTGATAAGCTTAAGATGAACCCGATTTGGTAAAGGTAGCGATGAGAGGCTATGCAGGAGTACAAATGGATACTCACAAAAATATCAAGACAAGTGTGAGTACCGTGGATGGCACTCTCCCAGGAGAGGGAAGTGAATCCATGGTGGTGTATTGTCATTGAGTTAGTGGACTCGTGTGCGATAACTAAAATCTAAACAAAGAGCTAAAATTGGTGTAGTGTAGGTTAGCCATGAGTCAAAGCTGGTGTTGTTTCATAAACTCCACCCCCCTTGTTGATACATGAGCATGAATAGACTAGGTCCGTTTTAAAGACTTGCTGAGTACGTTTGTACTCATGTTAGCTTAATAAATGTTGCAGATGAGACCCATGACCCATCAGGTGGGTTCTTTCTAGATGTCGACGATGCCGAATAGCTGGTGTCCCAGCTAGGACCCTATGCCTTGTGGCGGGCTGTAGATAGTCAGGCCATGTGCCTTTTTACCCTTTCGTCTGTCTGTACTCAGATAACTTATGCTTCGCTTGGTTTGTATGAACTTTTTTGTATGACTTGAGTGTCGGGTCATGTGACCCCTATCTGTAAGAACATGTTATGCAAGGCTCGTCTGAGCCCCTTAAATAAAAGTTGTTGTATGGTTATGTTGTGATGCCATGGTTGTATCTATGCATATCCGGCCTGTCATGCGTACGTGTGACCTACAACGGTATGTATGGGATCCGACACCTAGTCATGTGCCTTTAGTAGTACTCTTTACCGGAAACTACCTTTTGTGCTTCCACCAAGCCATGGTAGCTTGCTACTGCTCCGGACACATTGATTGACCGACAAGTATCCTTCTTTGCTGCTGTTTTTGTCCCTTCGGGGAAATGTCTCGCTGCGTAATGGAGTCCCTATAGGCTTCTACGACTCGTCTACGTGCGGTGATTTCTATGACTCATGACGTAACGGAGTCCTTGTAGCTTGCTATGACTCGTCTACACACGCTTGAGGCCAACACCTGCATTGCTGGGTTACGTATGTCTATTTCCGTACGGATGTGCCACTTGGGTTCTATGACTACTCACGTCGGCCCAGGTTCTCTGTTGTTTGATTGCTAGCAAAAAGTTCACATACATGAGCCAAAAGATGCAAACAGTCCCGACTAAGGTAAGGCTGAAGCCGTGGAGCTTACCGTGCGTGCGGCCGCAAAGTGATGTGATATGTTACAGTCTGGATTCATATGACTTAGGATCGGGGTCCCAACAGCATGGTCCTTGTGTGGGACATCCACCAGCCCACAAAGGGATGGTATTCACTCTCCCACAGCCCATGAAGCCTCTTGGGTCGAAATACCCCTCCCGGTGGTCTCCGGGTACACTACCGGCACTCCTGGTACACTATCGATGAGCCCAAAACTTTTCCGGCGACCAAAACAGGACTTCCTATATATGAATCTTGACCTCCGGACCATTCCGGAGCTCCTCGTGATGTTCAGGATCTCATCCGGGACTTCGAACAACATTCGGTCACCACCATACGTAACTCTATACTACCAAAATGTCACCAAACCTTAAGTGTGCAGACCCTGCGGGTTCGAGAACTATGTAAACATGACCGAGACACCTCTACGGTCAATAACCAATAGTGGGACCTAGATGCCCATATTGTTTCCTACATATTCTACGAAGATGTTGATCGGTCGAACCTCTGTGTCAAGGATTCAATTAATCTCGTATGATGTTCCCTTTGTTCTTCGATATGTTACTTACCCGAGATTCGATCGTCAGTATCTCCATACCTAGTTCAACCTCGTTACTAGCAAGTCTCTTTACTCGTTCCGTAATACAAGATCCCGTGACTAACACTTAGTCACATTGCTTGCAAGGCTTATTGTGATGTTGTATTACCGAGTGGGCCCTGAGATACCTCTCCATCACACAGAGTAACAAATCCCAGTCTTGATCCATGCCAACCTAATAGACACCCTCGGAGATACCTGTAGAGCACCTTTATAGTCACCCAGTTACGTTGCGATGTTTGATACACACAAGGCACTCTTCCGGTGTCCATGATTTGCATGATCTCATGGTCATAGAAACATATACTTGACATGCAGAAAACAACAGCAATAAACTGACACGATCATATGCTACGTTTGTAGTTTGGTTCTTGTCAATCACATCATTCTCCTAATGATGTGATCCCATTACAAAATGACATCTCATGTCCATGACTAGAAAACCATAGCCATCCTTGATCAATGAGCTAGTCTATTAGAGGCATAATAGGGACATGGTGTTGTCTATGTATCCACACATGTATCTGAGTTTCCGATCAACACAATTATAGCATGCATAATAAATGATTATCATGAAAAAGGAAATATGATAATAACTAATTTATTATTGCCTCTAGGGCATATTTCCAAGAGTCTCCCACTTGCACTAGAGTCAATAATCTAGTTCATATCACCATGTGATTCCATTGTTATGAATCTAACATCTAATGAGTTCTAGGTCTCGATCATGCTTTGTATGTGAGAGAGGTCTTATAGTCAACGGGGCTGCGACATTCAGATCTGTGTGTACTTTGCAAATCTCTATTTCAAACTGTAAATACTGCTACCACACTCCACTGGGTACTATTCCAAATGGCTGCTCCACTATACGTATCCAGATTGCTACTAGGAGTCATCCGGATTGGTGTTAAATCTTGCATCGACGTAACTCTTTACGATGAACTCTTTATCACCTCCATAATCGAGAAACATCTCCTTATTCTTTAAGTTACTAAGGATAATCTTGACCGCTGTCCAGTGATCCACTCCTGGATCACTTTTGTACCCCTTGACAGACTCATGGCAAGGCACACACCAGGTGCGGTACACAGCATGGCATAATATAGAGCCTATGGCTAAGGCATAGGGGACGATGTTCATCCTTTCTCTTTCTTCTGCCGTTGTCGAGCTTTGAGTCTCACTCAACTTCACACCTTACAAATCAGGCGAGAACTCTTTCTCTAACTGATCCATTTTGTACTCTTTCAAAATCTTGTCAAGGTATGTACTCATTAAAAGTCTCGTCAAGCATCTTGATCTATCTCTATAGATCTCGATGCTCAACAATTAGATAGCTTTATCCAGGTCTTCCTTTGAAAAGTTCTTTTCAAACAACCATTTATGCTTTCCAGAAATTCTACATTGTTTCCGATCAACAATATGCCAACCACATATACTTATCAGAAATTCTATAGTGCTCCCACTCTCTTTATTGTAAATACAAGTTTCTCGTAAACTTTGTATAAACTACAAAACTTTGACCACCTCATCAAAGTGTATATTCCAACTCTGAGATGCTTGCTTCAGTCCATAGAAGGATCATTGAAGCTTGCTCAACTTTTAGCATTCTTAGGACTGAAAAAACCTTCTGGTTGTATCACATACAACCTTTCCTCAAGTGGACCATTAAAGAAATGATGTGTTGACATCCATCTGCTAGATTTCACACTTGAAAAATGCAGCAATTGCTAACATAATTCCAACAGACTTTAGCATCGCTACAAGTGAGAAAGTCTCATCGCAGTCAACTCATTGAACTTGTCGTAAACTTCTTTGCAACAAATCGAGCTTTATAAATGGTGACATTCACCATCAGCGTCTGTCTTAATCTCAAAGGTCCATTTGTACTTGACGACCTGCCGTCTAACGAGCAAGTCTACCAAAGTCTGTACTTGGTTTTCATACATGGATCCTTTCTCGGATTTCATGGCCTCTAACCATTTGTTAGAATCCGGGCCCATCATCGCTTCTCCACAACTCGTAGGTTCATCGTTGTCCAACAACATGACCTCCAAGACAAGGCTGTCATACCGCTCAGGAGCAGTACACATCCTCGTTGACCTACGAGGTTCGATAGTAACTTGATCTGAAGCTTCATGATCATCATCATTAACTTCCTCTTCAACTAACGTAGGCTTCACAGGAACATCTTCCTGCGCCGCGCTACACTTTGGTTGAACAAAGGTTCAACAACCTCGTCAAGTTCTATCTTCCTCCCACTAAATTTTTTGAGAGAAACTCTTTCTCGAGAAAGGATCCGTTTTAGCAACAAACACTTTATGCTCGAATCTGAGATAGAAGGTTTACCCAACTGTTCTTAGGGTATTCTATGAAGATGCATTTGTTCACTTTGGTTTCGAGCTCATTAGGTAAAAACATTTTTCCACACAAGCATCGCAGCCCCAAACATTAAGAAATGACAGTTTGGGTTTCTATCAAACCCTAATTCACACGTTGTCATCTCAACGGATTTAGATGGTGCCCTATTTAAAGTGAATGTAGTTGTCTCTAATGCATAACCCCAAAATTATAATAGCAAAACGATAAGAGACATCATAGCACGCACCATATCCAATAGAGCACGACTATGATATTCGGACACACCATCACACTATGGTGTTCCAGGTGGCGTGAGTTGTGAAACAACTTTCACATTGTCTAATGTCATATGCCAAACTCGTAACTTAGATATTCAGCTCCACGATCATATCATAGACATCTTCTTGTCACGATGATCTTTAAACTTCACTCTGAATTTGCTTGAACCTTTCAAACGATTCAGACTTGTGTTTCATTAAGTAAACATACACTATATCTACTCAAATCATTAGTGCAGGTAAGAAAATAACAGTATCCACCGCACGCTACAAGACTCATTGGATTGCATACATCAACATGTATCATTTCCAATAAATCACTTGCCCTCTCCATCAAACCAGAAAACGGGGTCCTTTGTCATCTTGACCAAGAGGCATGGTTCGCATGTCTCAACCGATTCGAAATCGAATGAGTCCAAAGATCCATCTGCATGGAGTTTCTTCATAAATTTTATACCAATATTACATTTACCGGCAGTGCCACAAGCATGTGGTACTATCATTATTAACTTTTTATATTTTGGCATCAATGTTATGCACATGTGTATTACTACGATCAAGATTCAACAAACCATTCTCACTAGGTGCATGACCATTGAAGGTATTATTCATGTAAACAAAATAACCATTAGTCTCTATCTTAAATGAATAACCATGTTGCAATAAACACGATCTAATCATGTTCATGCTTAATGCAAACACCAACTTTGGAAACATTTCCAACACACATCGTCACCTCACACCTAGCTAGTCTCCATTTATTCCATAGCTTTTACTTCGAGTTACTAACATTTAGCAACCTAACCGGTATCCAATACCTAGGTGCTACTAGGAGTACTAGCAAGCTACACATCAATAACACGTATATCAAATATACTTATGTCGACATTGCCAGCCTTCTTATCTACCAAGTATCTAGGGTTGTTCCGCTTCAGCGACCGCTCTCCTCATAATCGAAGCACTTAGTCTCGGGTTTGGGTTCAACTTTGGGTTGCTTCACTGGAGCAGCAACTGACTAGCTATCCATGACGTTTCCCTCCTTGCTCTTGCCCTTCTCGAAACTAGTGGTTTGACTAACCATCAACACTTGACGCTCCTTCTTGATTTCTACCTTTGCGGTGTCAAACATCGCGAACAGCTCAGGGATCATTAATTCTATCCCTGGCATTTTGTAGTTCATCACCAAGTTCTAGTAGCTTAGTGACAGTGACTTGAAGAACTATATCAATCACTATCTTATCTGGAAGATCAACTCCCACTCGATTCAAGTGATTGTAGCACCCAGACAATCTGAGCACATGCTCAACGATTGAGCTATTCTCTTTCATCTTGCAGACAAAGAATCTTGTTGGAGATCTCATATCTTGCAACACGGGCACGAGCCTGAGATCCTAATTTCATCTCTTAGAACATCTCATATGTTTCGTGACGTTCAGAACATTTCGGAGCCTCAATTCTAAGCCATAATGCATGACACACTAAACTATCAAGTAGTCATCAGAACGTGCCTGTCAGATGTTCACAACATCTACAGACGATGCTAGAGGGGTTGGCGCACCGAGCGGTGCATTAAGGACATAAGCCTTCTGTGCAATAATGAGGAAAGTCCCCAGATCACGGACCTAGTCCGCAATATTTCTACCATCATATTTCAACTCTATTTCTCTAGGAACATATAAAAATTCAAGGGAGCTACAGCGCGAGCAAGTAATCTACAACATAATTTGCAAAGACACTATTGAGTATGTTCATGATAATGAGTTCAATTAATCATATTACTGAAGAACACCCACTCAAATTGACATCCCTCCGGTCATTCGAGTGATACATGATCCAAATTCACCAACTCAAGTCCGATCATCACGTGAGTTGAGGTGGCTTCAATGGTGAACATCATCATGTTGATCATATCTACTATATGACTCATGTTTGACCTTTCGGTCTCTTGTATTTCGAGGCCGTGTCTGTACATGTTAGGCTCGTCAAGTTTAACCCGAGTGTTGTGCATGTGCAACACTGGCTTGCACCCATTGTATGTGAACGTAGAGTCTATCACACCCGATCATTACATGGTTTCTCGACACGACGAAGTTTCGCAACGGTGCACACTCGAGGAGAACAAAATTTGTCTTGAAATTAAGTTAGGGATCACCTTATAATGCTACCGTCGTCCTAAGCAAAACAAGGTGCATAAAAGGATTAACATCACAAGCAAATCATAAGTGACATGATATGGCCATGAACTTGTGCTTTTGATCTCCATCTTGAAAGCACCGGTATGATCTCCATCGTCACCGGCATGACACCATGATCTCCATCATCTTGATCTTCATCAATGTGTCGCCATCGGGGTTGTCGCGCCCACCATGCTTCTACAACTATTGCTACTGTTTAGCGATAAAGTAAAGCATTACATAGCGCTTAATTATTGACACGCAGGTCATACAATAACTAAAGACAACCCTATGGCTGCTGCCGGTTGCCGTACTCATCGACATGCAAGTCGTGATATTCTATACAACACATGATCATCTCATACATCACATATATCACATCATGTAATTGGCCATATCACATCAGAACATACCCTGCAAAAACAAGTTTGACGTCCTCTAATTGTTGTTGCATGTTTTACGTGGCTGCTATGGGTATCTAGCAAGAACAAGTCTCACCTACGCAAAAACTACGACGGTGATACATAAGTTGCTTTTCAACCTTCTCAAGGACCGCCTTTGTCGAATCCGATCCAACTAAAGTAGGAGAAACAGACACCCGCCAGCCATCTTTGTGTAACGAGGTTACACGTCAGGCGATGGAACCGGTCTCTCGTAAGTGTATGAGTAAGGTTGGTCGGGCCGCTTCATCCCACAGTACCACTGAACCAAAACATGACCAAGGGAGGAAGCAATCTAAGCATCAACGCCCACAAACTCTTTGTGTTCTACTCGAGATCTCATCTACATATAGACCTAGCTCATGATGCCACTGTTGGGGAATGTTGCATGGGAAACAAAAAATTTCCTATGCGCATGCAAGATCTATCCATGATGATGAGCATCTACGAGAGGGAGAGTGGATCTACATACCCTTGTAGATCGCTAAGCGGGAAGCGTTAAGAAACGCGGTTGGTGTTGTCGAACGTCTTCGCGATCCAAATTGCCGAGCGTCCCGCGATCTCATCATGATCCATCCCGCGGTCCAATCATGATCTGTCCTACGAATTCATCACGATCCATCGAGACACCTCTACGGTCAAGAACCAATAGCGGGTTCGAGAACTATGTAGACATGACCGAGACACCTCTACGGTCAAGAACCAATAGCGGGACCTGGATGCCCATATTGGTTCCTACATATTCTACAAAGACCTTTATCGGTCGAACCTCTGTGTCAAGGATTCAATTAATCCCGTATGATGTTCCCTTTGTTCTTTGGTATGTTACTTGCTCAAGATTCGATCGTCGGTATCTCAATACCTAGTTCAACCTCGTTACTGGCAAGTCTCTTTACTCGTTCAGTAATACAAGATCCCGTGACTAACACTTAGTCACATTGCTTGCAAGGCTTATTGTGATGTTGTATTACCGAGTGGGCCCTGAGATACCTCTCCATCACACAGAGTAACAAATCCCAGTCTTGATCCATGCCAACCTAATAGACACCCTCGGAGATACCTGTAGAGCACCTTTATAGTCACCCAGTTACATTGCGATGTTTGATTCAGTTAATATTCGTAGAATAGTCACCTAGATCTTTATCGGTCGAACATTTATGTCAAAGATTTAGTTAATCCCGTATGATGTTCCCTTTGTTCTTCGATATGTTACCTGCCCGAGATTCAATCGTTGGTATCTACATACCTAGTTCAACCTCGTTACCGGCAAGTCTCTTTACTCGTTTACTAATAAGAGATCTCGTGACTAATTCTTAGTCACATTGCTTGTAAGGCTTATTGTGATGTTGTATTACCGAGTGGGCCTTTAAGATACCTCTCCGTCACATGGAGTAACAAATCCCAGTCTTGATCCATGCCAACCCAACAGACACCCTTGGAGATACCTGTAGAGCACCTTTATAGTCACCCATTTATGGTGCGATGTTTTATACACACAAGGAACTCTTCCGGTGTCCGTGAGTTGCATGATCTCATGGTCATAGAAACATATACTTGACAGGCAGAAAACAGTAGCAATAAACTGACACGATCATATGCTACGTTTGTAGTTTGGGTCTTGTCCATCACATCATTCTCCTAATGATGTGATCCCGTTACCAAATGACATCTCATGTCCATGACTAGGAAACCATAGCCATTTTTGATCAACGAGCTAGTCTATTAGAGGCATACTAGGGACATGGTGTTGTCGATGTATCGACACATGTATCTGAGTTTCCGATCAACACAATTATAGCATGGATAATAAACAATTATCATGAACAAGGAAATATGATAATAACTAATTTATTATTGCCTCTAGGGCATATTTCCAACAAAAAGGACGTAAGATGTTGAGCGCCCAGACCAAAAATGGCTAGGAGAGAGGGATTGTTTGAAGAGCTTGAGTTGGTTGATGCATTTTCTTCGAATGAAACTGGCATGCTTCACACTTGGTTACTACCACAGTTTGATCCTGGAAGGCAGTGGGGCAAAGGTAACCTTGCCAGAATGCCTTATCGGCAAGCGCTCTTGATCTTATGTGGGAGCCACATATACTTCCATGTATTTCCGCCAACAACTTGAGTCCATCTTCCCGAGAAATGCACTTGAGTTTCACACCATTCGTCCTCTTTCTGTGCAGGACGTTGTCCACGAACTGGTACATATTAGACCGGCGGGCTAGTTTCTCTGCTTCTTCTTGTTATTCAAGGAGTTCTCCTATTTGAAGGCTGGAGCCCAAGCTGGAGCCTGGGGCCTGGAGACCAAAAATTGGACGATGTGTTGTGCCCAAGCTGGAGCTTGGGGCTCGACAACAAGGACTAAAGGAATATCCTCTACCGGGGAAGCATTTGTCTCAACAGCAAGGGCTCGAGACCCTCCCGGAGCCAGTTTCCCCCCGGCAAGCTTGGCGGGAGCATGCGCTTCCATGGCAAGAGCCCGAGGCCCTACCGGAGCGTGGCACTCACAAGCAAGCCTAGCAACATTCCCGACAACTTCCTAGCCGACGGCTTCTGGGAACTCTGCCGGGAAATACACGTCGGAACTCAACTTTCTTCTTTTCTCTTGTCCAATTGATGGTGTCACACATGGTTGAGTCAATCGGAGCACAAAAGTTCCTGGTTCCACAGGCAACTTGAGGGCAACACACTTTGACAGGGCATCAGCAACACTATTCTCTAAATGCGGAACGTGCTGTTGGAGAACGTCGCATGGGAAACAAAAATTTTCCTACGCTCACGCAAACCTATCCATGGTGATGAGCATCTACAAGAGGGAGAGTGGATCTACGTACCCTTGTAGATCGCTAAGCGGGAAGCGTTAAGAAACGCGGTTGGTGTAGTCGAACATCTTCGCGATCCAAATCGCCGAGCGTCCTGTGATCTCATCACGATCCGTCCCGTGATCCAATCACGATCCGTCCCGCGAACACATCATGATCCATCCCGTGAACTCATCACGATCCATCTCACGATCTTGATCATGATCTGTCCCGCGAACTCATCACGATCCGTTCCTTACGATCTAGCGCCGAACGGACGGCACCTCCGTGTTCAGCACACGTGCATCTTGATGATGACCTCCACCATCTTGATCCAGAAAGAGGAGGTGGAGAGGAGAGAGAGTTCACCGGCAGCGTGACGGCGCTCCGATGATGGTGGTGGAGCAATTCCGGCAGGGCTTCGCCTAAGCACTGCAGAAAACCGATCTAGAGGAGCACCGGTGAAACGGGTAGCACGTGGACGTAAACTATGTCCAAACAGCACCCAATCCACCAGTATATAAAGGAGGGAGAGAGAGGAGGGATGGCGCAAGGAAAAACTCCAATAGGAGTCGGCCAAACTAGAGGGGGAGGAGTCCTACTCCTCCTCCACTCCTAGTAGGAGTAGGACTCTTCCTTTTTAGCCTTTTTTTCCACCTTTTCCTTTAGGACTTTTGCCTCCTGCGCCATGGGCCTTGGTGTGGCTGCTTTTCCAGCCCACTAAGGGCTGGTTATTATCTCCCACAGCCCATGGACCTCTTGGGGTCGAAATACCCCTCCCGGAGGTCCCCCGGTACACTACCGGCACTCCCGGTACACATTAATACTCAGGTGCTACTAAGAGTACTAGCAAGGTACACATTAATAACTCGTATATCAAATATACTTCTATCAATGTTGCCAGCCTTCTTATCTACCAAGTGTCTAGGGTTGTTCCACTTCAGCGACCGCTCACCTCATAACAGAAGCACTTAGTCTCGGGTTTGAGTTCAACTTTGGGTTGCTTCACTGGAGCAGCAACTGACTGGCTATCCATGAAGTTTCCCTCCTTGCTCTTGCCCTTATCGAATCTAGTGGTTTGATTAACCGTCAACACTTGATGCTCCTTCTTGATATCTACCTTCGTGGTGTCAAACATCGCGAACAGCTCAGGGATCAACATTTCTTTCCCTGGCATTTTATAGTTCATCACCAAGTTCTAGTAGCTCAGTGGCAGTGACTTGGAGAACTACATCAATCACTATCTTATCTGGAAGATCAATTCCCACTCGATTCAAGCGATTGTAGTACCCAGACAGTCTGAGCACATGCTCAACGATTGAGCTATTCTCTTTCATCTTGCAGGCAAAGAATCTCGTTAGAGATCTTCTATCTCGCAACTGGGGCACGAGCCTGAGATCACAATCTCAGCTCTTAGAACATCTCATATGTTCCGTAACGTTCAAAATGTTTTGGAGCCTCAATTCTAAGCCGTAATGCATGACACAATAAACTATCAAGTAGTCATCAAAACATGCCTATCAGATGTTCACAACATCTACACACGACGCTAGATGGGGTGGCGCACCGAGCGGTGCATTAAGGACATAAGCCTTCTGTGCAGCAATGAGGACAATCCTCAGATCACGGACCCGGTCCGCAATTTTTCTACCAACATCTTTCAATTCTATTTCTCTAGGAACATATAAAAATACAAGGGAGCTACAGTGCGAGCTAGTAATCTACAACATAATTTGCAAAGACACTTTGACTATGTTCATGATAATGAGTTCAATTAATCATATTACTTAAGAACTCCCACTCAAATTGACATCCCTCCAATCATTCGAGTGATACATGATCCAAATTCACCAACTCAAGTCCGATCATCACGTGAGTTGAGCTGGCTGCAATGGTGAACATCATCATGTTGATCATATCTACTATATGACTCATGTTCGACCTTTCGGTCTCTTGTGTTCCGAGGCCATGTCTGTACATGCTAGGCTCGTCAAGTTTAACCCGAGTGTTCTGCATGTGCAACACTGGCTTGCACCCGTTGTATGTGAACGTAGAGTCTATCACACCCGATCATCATGTGGTGTCTCAACACGACGAACTTTCGCAATAGTGCACACTCGGGGAGAACACAATTTATCTTGAAATTAATTGAGGGATCACCTTATAATGCTACCGTCGTCCTAAGCAAAACAAGGTGCATAAAAGGATTAACATCACATGCAAATCATAAGTGACATGATATGGCCATGAACTTGTGCTTTTGATCTCCATCTAGAAAGCACCGGCATGATCTCCATCGTCACCGGCATGACACCATGATCTCCATCATCTTGATCTCCATCAACGTGTTGCCATCGGGGTTGTCACGCCCTGCATGCTTCTACTACTATTGCTACCATTTAGCGATAAAGTAAAGCATTACATAGAGCTTAATGATTGACACGCAGGTCATACAATAATTAAAGACAACCCTATGGCTCCTGCCGGTTGCTGTATTCATCGACATGCAAGTCGTGATAATGTATACATCACATGATCATCTCATACATCACATATATCACATCATGTAATTGGCCATATCATGTCACAACATACCCTGCAAAAACAAGTTAGACGTCCTCTAATTGTTGTTGCATGTTTTACGTGGTTGCTACGGGTATCTGGCAAGAACGATTCTCACCTACGCATAAACCACAACGGTGATACCCTAGTTGCTTTTCAACCTTCTCAAGGACCGCCTTTGTCGGATCCGATCCAACTAAAGAGAGAGAAACTGTCACCCGCAAGCCATCTAGGCAACAAGTTGCGTCGAGGGAACCAGTCTCTCGTAAGCGTACGAGTAATGTTGGTCTGGGCCGATTCATCTCACAATCCCGCTGAACCAAAATACGACCAAGGGAGGAAGCAATCTAAGCATCAACGCCCACAAACCTTTTGTGTTCTACTCGAGATCTCATCGAACCATCAACCTAGCTCTGATACCACTGTTGGAGAACGTTGCATGGGAAACAATTTTTTGCCTACGCACACGCAGACCTATCCATGGTGATGAGCATCTACGAGAGGGAGAGTGGATCTACGTACCCTTGTAGATCGCTAAGAGGGAAGCGTTAAGAAACGCGGTTGGTGTAGTCGAGCATCTTCGCGATCCAAATCGCCGAGCGTCCCGCGATCTCATCACGATCCGTCTCGTGATCCAATCACGATCCGTCCAGCGAACACATCATGATCCGTCCCGTGAACTCATCACGATCCGTCTCACGATCTTGATCACGATCTGTCTCGCGAACTCATCACGATCCGTTCCGTGATCACATCAAGAACTGTCTCGCGATCTTGATCACGGTCCTTACGATCTAGCGCCGAACGGATGGCACCTTCGCATTCAGCACACGTGCAGCTTGATGACGATCTCCACCATCTTGATCCAGCAAGAGGAGGTGGAGAGGAGAGAGAGTTCACCGGTGTGTGATGACGCTCCGGTGATGGTGGTGGAGCAATTCTGGCAGGGCTTCGCCTAACCGCTACAGAAAACCGATCAAGAGGAACACCGGTGAAACAGGTAGCACGTGGCTGTAAACTATGTCCAAACAGCACCCAATCCACCAGTATATAAAGGAGGGATAGAGAGGAGGGCTGGCGCATGGAAAAACTCCAATAGGAGTCGGCCAAACTAGAGGGGGAGGAGTCCTACTCCTCCTCCACTCCTAGTAGGAGTAGGACTCTTCCTTTTTAGCCTTTTTTTCCACCTTTTCCTTTAGGACTTTTGCCTCCTGCGCCATGGGCCTTGGTGTGGCTGTTTTTCCAGCCCACTAAGGGATGGTTATTATTATCCCACAGCCCATGGACCTCTTGGGGTCGAAATACCCCTCCCGGAGGTCCCCCGGTACACTACCGATGAGCCCAAAACTTTTCCGGCGACCAAACTGGGACTTCCTATATATGAATCTTTACCTCCGGACCATTCCAAAGCTCCTCATGACGTCCGGGATCTCATCCGGGACTCCGAACAACCTTCAGTCACCACCATACATAACTCTACACTACTGAAACGTCACCAAACCTTAAGTGTGCAGACCCTGCGGATTCGAGAACTATGTAGACATGACCGAGACACCTCTACGGTCAATAACCAATGGCGGGACCTGGACGTCCACATTGGTTCCTACATATTCTACGAAGATCTTTATCGATCAAACCTCTATGTCAAGGATTCAGTTAATCCCGTATAACGTTCCCTTTGTTCTTCGGTATGTTACTTGCCCGAGATTCGATCGTCGGTATCTCCATACCTAGTTCAACCTCATTACTGGCAAGTCTCTTTACTCGTTCCGTAATACAAGATCCCGTGACTAATACTTAGCCACATTGCTTGCAAGGCTTGTTGTGATGTTGTATTACCGAGTGGGCCCTGAGATACCTCTCCGTCACATGGAGTAACTAATCCCAGTCTCGATCCATGCCAACTCAACTGACACCATCGGAGATACCTGTAGAGCACCTTTATAGTCACCCAGTTATGTTGCAACGTTTGATACACACAAGGCACTCCTCCGATATCCGTGAGTTGCATGATCTCATGGTCATAGGAACATATACTTGACATGCATAAAATAGTAACAATAAACTGACACGATCATATGCTATGTTTGTAGTTTGGGTCTTATCCATCACATCATTCTCCTAATGATGTGATCCCATTATCAAATGACATCTCATCTCCATGGCTAGGAAACCTTAACCATCCTTTGATCAACGAGCTAGTCCATTAGAGGCATACTAGGGGCATGGTTTTGTCTATGTATCCACAGATGCATTTAAGTCTCCGATCAATACAATTATAGCATGGATAATAAAGGATTATCATGACCAAGGAAATATGATAATAAAATAATTTATTATTGCCTCTAGGGCATATTTCCAACATGTGCTCCATTTGCAGACCGTCAAAATGTTCTTCCAACTTTCTCACTTCATCTACATAAGCTTCCATCAATGGACTCTGATAATCCTTATTCACCCACTTGACGACAAGCCGAGAATCACCCCTGACAATATGTTTCTTAATCTCGAGGTTTGCCATGATCTTGAGACCCAGCGGGGCCGAGATTTCTGCCGCCGCCGTGAGCGTCTCCGCGGTGGGTGTCGCTGCTTCCTTGGCCTTAATCATCGGAGCGCTGCGTGGGCGCAGGGTCTCCGCTCCCTCCACCCACGCCCACTCGGTCGCCCGCTTGGGCGACTACGGGCGCAGCGGATGTGGAGGGTTCCACCGCTGTGAAACCCGTTTTCTTGGGAGCCATGGCGATGGATATGACGAAGGCACTGATGCACTGGTCGTTGGACACCCTACGTCGCGTGCCATCTCGAGGTTTACGCAGCCAACCCCCTACGTCGCGTGCCAAAGATGTCTGGGGAACGACACCTATGGGATTGGGAGGATCCCTTCCAGTTCGGCAGGGAGATGGGTGTGCGCGAATAGTAGGACGAACGAGGAGCGAGGGGGATGTTTACCCAGGTTTGGGCCGAAAAGATGCGTAAAACCCTACTACTTCCTGTTTGTAATGGATAAGTTCTAGCTCAGATTTTGGGAGTGCTATAGTACACATCCGCTACTCATACAGAATCGGCCAGAGCCGAAGCCCATTGTAACGCCCTAGGCCTCCTTTTATAATCTTGAAGGGGTCACCAACAGTGGCGTATAGTGCGTACACGAGGTGTACAGTGCTACAGTGATATCATACCTAACACTAATGGCGCAAGATAGGCGCATTTAATGCTCCGTCTGGTGCCTCTGACCGTCTACTGGACAGGACAGGACCCCGTCCCATCGGGACACGTGCCGAGGTGGGGCAACACCTGGCCTTTGTGCCGGCAAGGTCTTGTCGGGGGTCTTGCCTTCGGTCTTTGGTTTGTTGACTTGAATGCCATTCTCGATGTTGTTGTATTTGCTCTCAGTTGCTCCCTGGAAGGCCTTGCCGCTTGTATGGCTACAACTATCCGTGCACAAGTACGGGGTACTAAAAATCCAATACTTTAGTACACCGGCACTACTGGGCCGGATTTGGCTGATTTGACAGGTTTTGCTTCAATCCATTTAGTGAACTTGTCAACCATGACCAGTAGATATTTATTCTTCTTGGTCCCCCCTTTAAGTGGTTTGATAATACGTCTCCATTGTATCTGTAATTTTTGATTGTTGCATGTCAATATTCATATACTGCTGGCAACTTTTTATACTATTTTTTGGACTAACATATTGGTCCAGTGCCCAGTGTTAGCTCCTGTTTGTTGCATGTTTTTTGTTTTGCAGAAAATCCATATCAAATAAAGTCCAAACAAGATAAAAACTTACTGAGATTTTTCTGGAATATATGTGATTTTGGGAAAAAGAATCAACGCGAGACGATGCCCAAGGGGCCCACAAGCTCACAGGGCACGACCTAACCCCATGGCCGCTCCAGGCTGGCTTGTAAACACCCTATAATGCGGTTGGTTCCCTTATTTCGTTGAAAGAAAGGCAATATCTGGATAACAATCCCCTCAAAATTTCATCCCGATCGGACTTACGGATCTCTGGATATTTAAGAAACGGTGAAAGACAAGACTCTGGGAACATAGAAGCAGAAGGAAACAGAGAGAGATAACAAATCTTGGCTCTCGCCCCTCCACCGCCATGGAGGCCATAGAGCAGAGGGGAATCCCTCCTCCCATCTAGGGTGGAGGCCACAGAATAAGAAGAAGGAGGGGGCTCTCTCCCATATCTCCCGATGGCACTGGAACTCCGCCGGGGCCGTCATTGTGACGGCGATCTACACCAACAACTTCGCCACTGTCATCACCAACTCTCTCCCCCTATATGCAGCAGTGTAACACCCCTTCTCTCTGTTGTAATCTCTACTTAAACATGGTGCTCAATGCTATATATTATTTACCAATGATGTATGGCTATCCTATGATGTTTGAGTAGATCCGTTTTATTCTATGGGTTGATTGATGATCATGATTGGTTTGAGTTGCATGTTTTATTATTGGTGCTGTCCTATGGTGCTCTCCGTGTCGCGCAAGCATGAGGGATCTTCCCTGTAGGGTGTTGCAATGTGTTCATGAATTGCCTATGGTTGGTTGCTTGAGTGACAGAAGCATAAACCCGAGTAGGGGGTTGTTGCATAGGGGAGTAAAGAGGACTTGATACCTTATAATGATATGGTTGGGTTTTACTTTAATGATATTTAGTAGTTGTGTATGCTTGCTAGAGTTCCAATCATAAGTGCATATGATCCAAGTAGATAAAGTATGTTAGCTTATGCCTCTCCCTTATATAAAATGATAATAATGATTATCAGTCTAGTTATCGATTGCCTAGGGACAAATAGCTTTCTTGTGACAAAAAGCTCTCTACTACGAATAACATAGTTGTTTATTTATCTCAGCAGCCCCTAGTTTTTATTTACATGCTCTTTATGATCTTGCAAACCTATCCCGTTACACCTAGAAAGTACTTCTAGTTTCATACTTGTTCTAGGTAAAGTGAACGTTAAGCGTGAGTAGAGTTGTACCGGTGGTTGATAGAACTTGAGGAAACATTTGTTCTACCTTCAGCTTCTCATTGGGTTCGACACTCTTACTTATCGAGAAAGGCTACAATTGATCCCCCATACTTGTGGGTTATCAATACCTTTTTCTGGCGCCATTGACGGGGAGCAAAATCGTTGGGCGAATATTCTCGTGTGTGCTTGTTTGCTTTATCACTAAGTAATTTTATTTTCTGTTATAAGTTGTTTTCAATCTTTAGATATGGGTAGGAAACGTAAAAGACCAAAAAATAGTTGTACTTTCTGCTCCAATAGTTGAGGAACCACTACTGTTCTGTACCACCGAAGAATATTACTTGGATATCCTTCGATCCACTGGTGCACGTGCTGAAAACCCAACTAGCTTAGTTGAGGGAAAGTCATGAAATGAGAATGCTCATTTTGTGCCACACCGAATATCTAAAAGGTGAAACTCTTGTGGCTTCAAATTAATACTTTGTGCTGTTATGCTTCGAACTTGTGTGAATTGCATGATTTTACTTGTTGTTCTAAAGAAACTAAAAAACACCTTCCTTGCCAATGTGTGTTTAATGATAATGAAATATTATCCTATTACGCGAAGGAGGCCTATTGCTATAATGATGTTGCACAAATTGAAGAATTTGTTGCTTTTAAGGGTGCCTATGAAATTACTTCTTTCATTGAAAATTATGATGCTACTCTTTACAAATATGAAAATTTTACCATTCTTAAACATTGCTATGAAAACTATGCTTATAATGCTTATGTTAAAGAGTTTATTGAAAGAATGACCGCTGCCTTGGAAGAGACTAATATTTTGCAGGAATCTACGGAAGAGGAAGTTGCTGAAATTGTAAGCTCATTAGATGAAAAAGATGAAGACGAGAACAAAGAACAAAAGGAGGAAGAGCGGACTATCTACCCATGCCCACCTTCTAATGATAGTAACTCTTCAACTCATACATTTTTTAATCCCCCTTCGCACATATCGAAGGATGAATGTTATGATGATTGCTATGATCCCTTGGATTCTTTTGAAATATCCCTTTTTGATGAACTTGATGCTTGCTATTCTAGTGGCCATGATGCCAATATGAATTATGCTTATGAAGATGAACTTGCTATAGTTCCTTATGTTAAGCATGAAATTGTTGCTATTGCACCCACACATTATAGTCCTATTATCTTTTTGAATTCTCCCAATTACACTATATTGGAGAAGTTTCCACTTATTAAGGATTATATAGTTGGGTCGCGTTCTACTATTGCACATGATAATTTTGATAAATATAATATCCATGTGCTTGCTTCTCCTACTTGCAATTATTATGAGAGAGGAACTACATCTCCACCTCTCTATGTTTCCAATACGATAAAATTGCAAGAAAACATTTATAATATGCACTGGCCTTTACTTTGTGTGTCTGAATTGTTCTTTTATGACATGCCGATGCATAGGAAGAAAGTTAGAATTCGTTGTTGCATGATTTATATAACTTTGTTCTCAGTACTTAATTACAAATCATTGTTAATTAAAATTGGCTTTGACATACCTTGGGCTCTGGGTGGATCCATTACTTGAGCACTTTATGCCTAGCTTAATGGCTTTAAAGAAAGCACTGCCAGGGAGACAACCCGGAAGTTTTAGAAAGTCATTTTATTATCTTTTCTGATTTTATATAGTTTAAAAACAAAAAAATAAAGTGTGTAACTTAAAACTTTTCAAAAAGAAAAGTGAAAGTGAGAAAGACGAGCAACGTTGAAGTGGGGGCTAGCCTTGAACTTTGTTCATGCCCATGGTAACTTTGTGAATCTTGATTACACAAACTTTTTAACAAAAATAATTATCCTCTTGTATAAATCCATTGTATTATAAAAATAATGTGCCAATAATTACCTTTAGGATGTTTAAATTGCTTATTTGATTTGTGTTGTGTAAAAACAGAAACTTTTGCTACAGTGTTTCAATTACTATATTTTACCAGAGCGTGAAAAAATTCTGAAATTTTAAATAATACTATTATACAAATTCGAGATATATTGCCATGCAACTTCCACCGCCCCATTTACTATGAAACGAACCATCATTGTCATATTGCTTTGCATGATCGTAAGATAGCTAGCATGATGTTTTCACGGCTTGTCCATTTTTTTGATGTCATTTGCTATGCTAGATCGTTGCACATCCCGGTACACCACCGGAGGCAATCATATAGAGTCATATTTTGTTCTAAGTATGGAGTTGTAATTCTCGAGTTGTAAGTATATAAAAGTGTGATGATCATCATTATTAGAGCATTGTCCCATGTGAGGAAAGGGTGATGGAAGCTATGATTCCCTCACAAGTTTGGATGAGACTCCGGACTTTATAAATAATAAAAGAGGCCAATGAAGCCCAAATAAAAAAGATGCCAAAGACGCCCACCAAAAAAATATATATATATATATATAAAGAGAAAAGAGAGAAGGGACAATGCTGTTATCCTTTTTCCACACATGTGCTTCAAAGTGGAACCATGATCTTCATGATAGAGAGTATCCTATTTTGTCACTTTCATATACTAGTGGGAATATTTCATTATATAAATTGGCTTTTATATTCCAATGATGGGCTTCCTCAAATTACCCTAGGTCTTATAGAGCAAGCGAGTTGGATGCACACCCACTTAGTTTCTTTTTGAGCTTTCATACACTTATAGCTCTAGTGCATCCATTGCATGACAATACCTACAAACTCACATTGATATCTATTAATGGGCATCTCCATAGCCCATTGATACGCCTAGTTGATGTGAGACTATCTTCTCCTTTTTCTCATAATCTCCACCATATTCTATTCCACATATATTGCTATATCCATGGCTGACGCTCATGCATTGTGTGAAAGTTGAAAAGGTTTGGGAACATGAAAGGTGTGGAACAATTGCTTGACTTTTCATCGGGTTTGTGCATGATATAAATACTTTGTGTGATGAAGATGGAGCATAGCCAGACTATATGATTTTGTAGGGATAACATTCTTTTAGCCATGATCTTTTGAGAAGACATGATTGGTTTATTAGTATGCTTGAAGTATTATTGTATCAATGTCAAATGATAGAATATTGCTTTGAATCACTCGTGTATTAATATTCATGCCATGATTAGATTCTATGAACAAGATTATGCTAGGTAGCATTCCACATCAAAAATATCTTTTTTATCATTTACCTACTCGAGGACGAGCAGGAATTAATCTTGGGGATGCTGATACATCTCCGTCGTATCTACCAATTTTGATTGTTTCATGCCAATATTCTACAACTTTCGTATAATTTTGGCAACTTTTTATACTATTTTTGGGACTAACATATTGATCCAGTGCCCATTCCAAGTTCCTCCTTCTTGCATGTTTTTTGTTTCACGGAAGATCCATATGAAACAAAGTCCAAATGTGATAAAAACTTATAGCAATTTTTTTGGAATATATGTAATTTTTGGGAAGAAGAATCAACGCGAGACGATGCCCGAGGGGCCCACAAGCTCATAGGGCGCGAGCTACCCCCTAGTCGTGCCAGGATGGCTTGTGGCTACCCCATAATGCAGTTGGTGCCCTTATTTCGCCGCAAGAAAGATGATATCCAGATGAAAATCCCCTCAAAATTTAAGCCCGATCGGACTAACGAATCTCTGGATATTTAAAAATAGTGAAAGGCCAGAATCTGGGAATGCAGAAATAGAAGGAAACCGAGAGAGAGAGATCCAATCTTGGAGGGCTCTCGCCCGTCCGCCGCCATGGAGACCATGGACCAGAGGGGAAACCCTCCTCCCATCTAGGGTGGAGGCCAAGGAAGAAGAAGAAGGAGGGGGCTCTCTCCCCTCTCTCCCGGCGACACCGGAACACCATCGGAGCCATCATCGTGACGACAATCTACACCAACAACTTCACCGCCGTCAACACCAACTCTATCCCCCTCTATATAGCGGTGTAACACACCTTCTCCCTGCTGTAATTTCTACTTAAACATGGTGCTCAAATATATTATTTCCCAATGCTGTATGGCTATCCGATGATGTTTGAGTAGATCCGTTTTGTTCTATGGGTTGATTGATGATCATGATTGATTTGAGTTGCATGTTTTATTATTGGTGTTGTCCTATGGTGCTCTCCGTGTTACGCAATCGTGAGGGATCCTCGCTGTAGGGTTTTGCAATGTGTTCATGATTTGCCTATAGTGGGTTGCTTGAGTGATAGAAGCATAAACCGGAGTAGGTGGGTTGTTGCAGATGGGAGTAAAGAGGACTTGATACCTTATAATGATATGGTTGGGTTTTACCTTAATGATCTTTAGTAGTTGTGGATGCTTGCTAGAGTTCCAATCATAAATACATATGATCCAAATAGAGAAAGTATGTTAGCTTATGCCTCTCCCTCATATAAAATTGCAATAATGATTATCATCTAGTTATCGATTGCCTAGGGACAAATAACTTTCTTGTGACAAAAAGCTCTATACTAATACTAACTTAGTTGTTTCTTTATCTAAGCAGCCCCTGGTTTTTATTTATGTGCTCCTTATTATCTTGAAAACCTATCCCGTTACACCTACAAAGTATTTCTAGTTTCATACTAGTTCTAGGTAAAGTGAACATTAAGCATGCGTAGAGTTGTATCGATGGTCGATAGAACTTGAGGGAATATTTTTTCTACCTTTAGCTCCTTGTTGGGTTTGACACTCTTACCTATCGAGAAAGGCTACAATTGATCCCCTATACTTGTGGGTTATCATCTGACCATATCTAGCCCCCAGACCACAAAAGGCCAGGTGATCGGAATAGTCCGAAGGGCTATTGGGGGCATGTGGCTTTGATTTGAAAATAGTTCACATCCCACACAATGCTGAAAGAGTGATTGGGCGTCTGCTCCAGCGGTGGGCCAAAAGAAACCAGCCCGAAAGGCTTTGCTTACTAAGGCCCTTACCCAAGTGTGATGGCCGTCCATTCCTGCGTGGACTTCGGCTAAGTGCCGCCTTCCTTCTTCCTCATATATGCATTGTTGGAGTACTCCGGTGGTGCTTTTCTTGTATAACTCACCCTCGTGGACCTTATAGGCTTTGGATCACTGAATTATGCATCTCGCCTCTATCTCATCATCGGGGAGTTCTTGGCGAAGATGGTAAGCAAGGAAGGGCTCGGTCCATGGTGCGATTACTACGATGACCTCATGAGACAAAGGCGTTTCTCCAATTATGGAGCCGCCGATGATTTGGTCGTCAGGTTCATTTATAGGGGGGACAACCTCTTCCGCACTGATGGATCCTGCGCCCTTATTGTCGTCTTGCCAAACGACCAACGACTTGTAGAGACATTCAAGGAAGGTGTTTTTTGGGACAGGGTCGCGTTTGGCCCCCATAAGGGCCAGTATGTCAGCGGTTTGGTTGTTGTCTCTACTGACATGATGGAATTCCAGCCCCTCGAACCATGTGGATATTTTAAGGACGATGTTTCTATATGCCGCCATCTTCGGGTTTTTGGCATCGAATTCATCGTTGATTTGCGAGATGGCCAGGTTGGTGTCTCCCCGTACCTCTAGCCATTGTATGCACATTGATGCTACCATCCGAAGACCATGCAAAAGTGCTTCATATTCGACTGTGTTGTTGGAGTCAGCATACATGATTTGCAACACGTATCGGATGTTGTCACCTGTGGGAGATATGAGAATAACTCCAGCCCCTAGTTTGGCCAGTGTTTTGGATCCGTCAAAGTACATCGTCCAATGGGAGTATGTACTATATTCCGTGGGGAGCTCAACCTCTGTCCATTCGGCGAGAAAATCGGCCAACACTTGAGATTTAATAGCTCTTCGTGGCTTATAGGCGATTTCGAAAGGAAGTAGGTCAATGGCCCATTTTTCTATGTGTCCGGTGGCGTCCCTATTATTGATTATATCGTTCAGGGGTACTTGGGATGCTACCATGATCAAGCACTCTTGAAAGTAGTGTCTTAGTTTCCATGATGCCCTAAATACTGTATAGGCTATCTTCTGGTAATGCGGGTATCTAGACTTGCAATGCGTTAGCACTTCTGACACATAGTAGACCGGCTTATGTATCCGGAATTTGTGAGACTCCTCTTCTCATTCGACGATGAGAACTGCGCTAACCACTTGGTTGGTGGCCGATATGTACAATAACATTGGCTCACCGACGCTTAGTGCTGTGAGTATGGGGTTGCTTGCCAGAAGTGTTTTGATTTCTTCTAACGCAGCTGCTGCTTCGTCGGTCCACTCAAAATTGTTGGTCCGTTTCAACAACCTGTAGAGCGGTAAAGCCTTTTCACCGAGGTGAGAAATAAAGCAACTTAATGCCGCCATGCAACCCACCAACTTTTGGACATGCTGTAGATCTGTAGGAATTGCATGTTCCGATAGGGCACGGATCTTAGACGGATTGGCTTCTATTCCTTAATGGGAAACAATGAATCCGATCAGTTTACCAGCGGGAACTCCGAAGACACATTTCTCCGGATTGAGTCGTATATCGTACTATCATAAACTAGCAAAGGTTTGCCTAAGGTCGTTAATCAATTGGATGACGTGTTTGGTTTTAATGACCACATCGTCCACATATGCCTCGACTGTTATACTGACCTATTTCTCGAGACAAGTCTGAATCATGCACTGGTATGTAGCCCTAGCGTTTTTACCCTGAAAGGCATCGTGTTGAAGCAGAATGGCCCATAGGGGGTGATGAATGCACTTGCAGCTTAATCGGATTCCATCATTTTGATCTGGCAGTATCCGGAATAAGCATCGAGGAAACACAATGAGTCGTGTCCTGTTGTGGCATCGATAGTCTGGTCTACGTGTGGCAAGGGGAAAGGGTACTTAGGGCAGGACTTATTGAGGTCTTTAAAGTCGACGCATAGCCGCCAGGATTTATCTTTCTCCGGTACCATCAACAAGTGTGCTAACCATTTGGGTTGCTTGATCTTTGGTATGAATCCGGCCTCTAGTAATTTGGCTAGTTCTTTGCTCATAGCGCCTCATCCACCATGCGGTCCAGCTGAGCTCTGATGGATGCTGTTTTATTGAGGTCCATTGGGTGTACTCGAAATTTGACAATTTCCTCTATAGGTTTAAAGAACGTGGGTTTGGGCCTTTTGCTAAGGATCACATCATCCTTGTCCACTGTTGACCGAAGTGCGGTCTATTCCTCTGCAGCAAAGGTCTCGGCTAGTACCTCGAGGGTGAGCACTACAGTTTTGCTCTCGTCTCTAAGGGCTATACTCGGATCACTGGTGATTGTGATTACCCCATTTGGTCCTGGCATCTTGTGCTTCATATACCCGTGATGTGGTATAGCCTAGAATTTTGTGAAGGCGTCACACCCCAACAAGGCATGGTAGCCACTTGGGAAGGGCACAATATGGAAGAGAAGTTCTTCAGATCGGTAGTTTTCAGGCGTGCCGATCACCACGTCCACGGTGATACGTCTTGAACAACACGCCTCTTTCCTAGGGATGATCCCCCGGAAGGTTGTGTTGCTATGTTCGATGCGACATCGGTCGAACTGCATTTTTTCCAGGGTGTCTTTGTAGATGAGGTTTAAACCACGACCACCGTCCACTAGCACCTTTTGTTGCCTGAAACATCGACAATGGGGTTTAGGACAAGTGTGGCCGGTGTTCGACCAGGACGGATGGTTGCTCAGTTAGTATCTCCGAAGGTGATGGGTCAGTTTGCCCATGAAATTGTTCCTGCCACATGGTAGACCTGTTCGAGTTCTCTAAGAGCTCTTTTCCTCCTCTTCCTAGAGGGGAATGTTTTGCAGATCGTCAGGACTTCAACATTGTATTCTGGTGGCGTTGTGGAGCGCCTGTTCGGAGGTAGTGCCTCGTGGATGGCCTCTCCGCTCTTTGCGACCTGCCTAACGACCCAACAAGCTCTGAGGCTATGAGTCGGGCTTGTGTTCAGCAATACAGAATGTATAGGACATGGCTTGTCCAATAAGCCATCAAGGACAGTTCTGAACCCCGTAGGGGGTCTATTTCTTTTGTCGGTGGGTTCGAGTTCGGCTAGCCGTTTTGGATGTATCCGCCTTTTCCGATCTCCTCTAAGGTATCCGGTAAGGACTAGTTCCAAAAGTAGTCGTTCGTCTTGCTAGGTGCTCTCCATGGCAGAGTATTTTTGTACTAGGTCCGATAGCTCGTGAAGTTGCGAATGTGTCGACATGCTAGGGCATTGAGGATCCCTTCAACATGACAATTGTGATTTAAGGTTGCCATTATCTCCTAGTCATTAGAGCCTGGTACTCTATCTCTAACGAGGAGGAGTCTAGCCCAAAAATGATGGACAAACTCCCCTGGTAATTGTTTAACATCCTGTAAGTTTGAAAACATGGACTCTCCTGTGATGCTTGAGTGCTCGGCTTGGGTGGTGGGTGGGAAATATTTGGGTTCCGCGCCACGATGTGAGTCCTAAATCACGGGTTTCGGTGCAGGGGAGTTGGAATCCGCTTTGTCCACAGGACTTTTCTATGCGGGGTTCGAGTTGAGCACTAGATCGGGGATCAAACCAGAACTATCTCTAGAGCGAACTCCAGAGTCTGGGTTACCAAAGAGATCCTGATGATAGGAAATTGGGGTATAAACCATCTTTAATTCCGGTCATTGGGGGGATAAGCCTCCAGTAGGACACTCGACGATGGGGACTAAGTCAGTGATCGAGGGGGTGTGAATCTCCCTATCATCGGGATTAAGCCTGATTCGGTCATAGACCAGGGTTTGGTTGTTGGCCATGCCCATGGTTTGAATCCGATCAAGTAGCTCGTTTAGGGACGAGACGTCGGTGGGGTACGTGTCACCTAAGCGCACGTGGTCGATCCACAGCGTCGTGTCCCCATGTTCGCTCGATGGTGAATCCAGGTCATATTCGGCCGCGAAGGATCCGGGCACATCGACGGGGTTGGGCGTTCTAGACGGCGTAAGGGTGCAGGCCACCTCAAAGGTGGGACGCGATGCTTTCGGCTTCGAGGTGTCGGGATCTGCAGGCTCCTCCATGAGAGTTGAGGGCCTCATCCAGACAAGTTCTCCCCATGAATGAGAGAGAAACTCTAGGTTCCCGAATCTAATTTCTTGATCGGGGAAGAAACTTCTGAACTAGCCAAGATGGTTAGTCAGATCAGCATATGATAGGATGGTGCCGCCTACGGAGATCTGACCAGGGACGGAGACATCCTGGATGCAAATTCCATTGCTTATGAGAAGGCGAGCCATTGATTCTTTTGGCGGTCACAACGGAACTATCGATGAAAGCACCAATATTGGTGTCAAAACCGGCGGATCTCGGGTAGGGGGTCCCTAGCTGTGAGTGTAGGATCGATGGTAACAAGGGGACGAAGGAGACGATATTTACCCAGGTCCGGGCCCTCCGATGGAGGTAAAACCCTATGTCCTGCTCGATTACATTGTTAGAATGAAGGTTACAGAGTTGATCTACCTCGAGATCAAATAGCTAAAACCATAGATGAGTTTCTCTTCCCTACAATCTAAAACCCTTTGGCTTATATAGAGACCAAGAGTCCCTAGGGTTACACATGGTCGGTTGCACACCGAAGGGAAAAACATGCCTATATACTATCTCAAACTTGGAAGACACGCTATGACTCCTGAGGTTTCCTCCCTGGCGACAGGGCCTTCAATCAGTCCAATCGTTAGCAAGAGGCCCATGAGTCCGGCCCATAAGAAATAGGACAGCCGTCCAAGGAACCCTTAATCCCGAACTTCCTCAATCCGTGATCAGAGGATTGTCCTCAGTTGCTGCACAGAAGGCTTATGTCCTTAATGCACTGCTCGGTGTTCCACCCCCTCAAACGGTGAGTGTGGATGTTCTAAACATCTGACATACATGTTTTTGATAACTACTTGATAGTTTAGTGCATCATGCTTTACGACTTAGAATTGAGGCTTCAAAGACGTTTTGAACGTCATGGAGCATATGAGATTCTTCCAATTGCTAAAAATGGGATTTCAGGCTCATGCCCATGTTGAGAGGTATAAGACCCCAACAAGATTCTTTGCATGCAAGATGAAGAGGAATAGCTCAATTGATGAGCATGTGCTCAGATTGTCTGGGTGCTACAATCGCTTGAATTGAGTGGGAGTTGATCTTCCAGGTAAGATAGTGATTGATATAATTCTCCAAGTCACTCCCACAAAGCTACTAGAGCTTCGTGATGAACTATAAACATGACAGTATTGAAGCCAAAAGATGCAAAGTTAATAATGATAGTACCACATATTTGTGACACTTCCGCCAAGGTCATATTTGTGTAAAGCGCATGCAAAAACTCTGTGCTGATGGATCTTTTCACTCACTCGATTTCGAATCGGTTGAGACATGCGGACCATGCCTCATGGGCAAGATGACAAAGACCCCGTTTTCCGGTATAATGGAACGGGCAAGTGACTTATTGTAAATGATACATGTTGATGTATGCGGTCCAATGAGTGTTGAAGTGTGCGGTGGATATCATTATTTTCTTACCTTCACTGATGATTTGAGTGGATATGGATATATTTGCTTAATGAAACACAAGTCTGAAATGTTTAAAAAGTTCAAGCAATTTCAGAGTCAAGTTGAAAATCATTGTGACAAGAAGATAAAATGTCTACGATAGGATCATGGATGTAAATATCCGAGTTATGAGTTTGGTATGCAACTAAAGAAAATGTGGAAGTTGTTTCACAATTCACGCCGCCAGGAACACCATAGTGTGGTAGTGTGTTTGTACATCGTAGTCATGCTCTATTGGATATGGTGCGTACTATGATGTCTCTTACAAATTTTCCACTATCATCTTAGAGTTTGGGAATGCAATGCTTATGTGTAAATATTTCAACATGATAAGCTCGAACCCAAAGCGGACAAATGCATCTTCATGGAATACCCTAAGTAAACAGTTAGGTATACCTTCTATCTCATATCCAAGGACAAAGTGTTTGTTGCTAAAAATGGGTCCTTTATCGGCAAAGAGTTTCTCTCGAAAGAATTGAGTGGGAGGAAAGTGAAATTTGATGAGGTTATTGAACTGTCACCTCAGTTGGATGGTAGCGCGACGTAGAAAGATGTTTCTATGGTGCCTATGCCAAATGAAGAGGAAGCTAATGATGATGATCATGAAACTTCGGATCAAGTTACTACCGAACATTGTAGGATGACAAGGATACATACTACCCCTTAGTAGTGCAGTGATCCTGTCTTGGAAATCATGTTGTTAGACAACAATGAGCCTATGAACTATGATGAAGCGATGGTGGGCCGGGATTCCAACACATGGTAGGAGCCATGAAATCCGAGATTGGATCCATGTATGAAAACCAAGTATGGACTTTGGTAGACTTTCCCGTTGAATGGCAGGTCGTTAAGTATAAATGGGTCTTTAAGAGGAAGACAGACGATGATGGTAAATGTCACCATTGATAAAGCTCGGCTTGTTGCAAAGAGGTTTTCGACATGTTCAAGGAGTTGACTACGAATTGACTGTCTCACCCGTAGCGATGCTAAAGGCAAATGGAATTATGTTAGCAGTTGCTGCATTTTTCGATTCAAGGTCTCCCAAGAAACTAAGCTTGGGGATGCCCCGAAAGTCATGCCCTCTTTCTTCTAACAACCATCAGTAAATTTTACTTGCAGCTATATTTTTATTCGTCATATGATATGCATAAATCTTGGAGCGGCATGTGCTTTTTAATTTTATTTTAATAATGCACCATGTTGGTATGATAAAGTCCTTGGTTGATTTATAGAAGGCTCTTTGCACCTCACTTATATATTTTGAGTATGGCTTTGTAGAATGCTTCGTGTGCTTCACTTATATCATTTGAAGTTTGGATTGCCTGTTTCTCTACCCATAGAAAACCGCCATTTGTAGAAAGCTCTTTTGCCTCACTTATATTTTTTAGAGCATGGGCACATCTTTTGTAGAAAGAATTAAACTTTCATGCTTCACGTATATCTATTTAGAGAGTTAACAAGAGTTGTTCATTCACATGGTTAGTCATAAAATCCTACAAAAAACTTGTAGATCACTGAATATGATATGTTTGATTCCCTGCAATAGTTTTGCGATACGAAGATGGTAATATGAGAGTCATGCTAGTAAGTAGTTATGAATTGGAGAAATACATGTGTTGAATTTTTTGATTCCTGTAACATGCACGTATGGTCAACTGTTATGTAATGAAGTCGGAGCATGATTTGTTTAATGATTGTCAACCTTTGTGTGAGGGTCGGGAGCGTGCGATGGTTAACTCCTACCAACCTCTCCCCTAGGAACATGCGTCTAACGCTTTGTTTGATAACTGATAGAATTTTGCAATAAGTATGTGAATTCTTTAGGAATAATGTTGAGTCCATGGATTATATGCACTCTCACCCTTCCACCTTTGCTAGCCTCTATAGTACCGCACAACTTTCGCCGGTGCATCAAACCCACCTTCCTCAAAACAGCCCCCATACACCTTCCTCAAAACAGCCACTATACCTACCTATTATGGCATTTTCATAGCCATTCCGAGATATATTGCCATGCAACTTGCACCATTCCGTTTAGTATGACATGCACCATCATTTTCAAATTGCTTTGCATGATCGTAAGATAGCTTGCATGATGTTTGCATGGCTTGTCCATTTTTTGATGTCATTTGCTAGGCTAGATCATTACACATCCCGGTATACTACCGGAATCATGCATATAGAGTCATATTTTTGTTCTAGGTATCGAGTTGTAAGTAAATAAAAGTGTGATGATTTTCATTATTAGAGCATTTGTCCCGTGTGAGAAAAGGATGATGGGACCTATGAATCCCTCACAAGTTGGGATGAGTCTCCAGACTTTTAAAAAATAAAATAGGCCAGCCAAGCCCAAATAAAAAAAGAGGCCAAAGATGCCCACCAAAAAAATAAAATAATAAATAAAAGAAGAAAAAAATAAAAAAATGAGAGAAAGAGAGAAGGGACAATTGCTACTATCTTTTTCCACACTTGTGCTTCAAAGTAGCACCATGATCTTCATGATAGAGAGTCTCCTATTTTGTCACTTTCATATGGCTAGTGGAATTTCATCATTTGCATGACCACTTAGTTTTCTTTTTGAGCTTTCATACACTTATAGGTCTAGTGCATCCGTTGCATGGCAATCCCTACTCACCCACATTCATATCTATTGATGGGCATCTCCATAGCCCGTTGATACGCCTAGTTGATGTGAGACTATCTTCTCCTTTTTCCTCATCACCTCCACCATATTCTATTCCACCTATAGTGCTATATCCATGGCTCGCGCTCATGTATTGGGTGCGAGTTCAAAAGGTTTGAGTAGATAAAAGTGTGAAACAATTGCTTGACTTGTCATCGGGGTTGTGCATGATTTAGATACTTTGTGTGAGGAAGATGGAGCATAGCCAGACCATATGATTTTGTAGGGATAACTTTCTAAGGCCATGTTATTTCGAAAGGACATGATTGCATTGTTGGTGTGCTCGAAGTATTACTATTTTTATGTCAATATAGACTATTGCTTTGAATCACTCGTATCTTAATATTCATGCCATGATTAGATTATATGATCAAAATTATGCCAGGTAGCATTCCACATCAAAAATTATGTTTTTTATCATTTACCTACTCGAGGACGAGCAGGAATTAAGCTTGGGGCTGCTGATACGTCTCCATCGTATCTATAATTTTTGATTGTTTCATGCCAATATTCTTCAACTTTCACATACTTTTGGCAACTTTTTATACAATTTTTGGGACTAACATATTGATCCAGGGCCCAGTGCCAGTTCCTGTTTGTTGCATGTTTTTTGTTTCGTAGAAAATCCGTATCAAACAAAGTCCAAACGAGATAAAAACTTACGGAGATTTTTTGTAATATATGTCAATTTTGGGAAGTGGAATCAACACAAGGCGGTGCACGAGGGGCCCACAAGCCTGTAGGGCGTGCCCAGCGGGTAGGGCACGCCTAGAGGGCTTGTGGCTACCCCTCAGGTCGGTTAGAGCTGTTGTTCGGCTGCAGGAAAGATATTTTTATAACGAAAATCCTTTCAAAATTTCAGCCCGATCGGAGTTACGGATCTCCAGATATTTAAGAAACGGTGAAAGGCTAGAATCTTAGAGCGCAGAAACAGAAGGAAACAGAGAGAGAGAGATCCAATCACGGAGGGGCTCTCACCCCTCCGCCGCGAAGGACACCATGGACCAGAGGGGAAACCCTTCTCCCATCTAGGGGGAAGGTCATGGAAGAAGAAGAAGGAGGGGGATCCCCCCTCTCTCCCAGTGGCACCAGAACATCGTCGGGGCCATCATCGTGACGACAATCTACTCCAACAACTCCGTCATCTTCACCAACACCTCCATCACCTTCCCCCATCTATCTACAATGGTCCACTCTCCCGCAACCCACTGTACCCTCTACTTGTAGATGGTGCTTTATGCCTCATATTATTATCCAATGATCTGTTGCCATCCTATGATGTCTGGGTTGATCTATTTTGTCCTATTGGTTGATTAATGATCATGATTGGTTTGAGTTGCATGTTTTATTATTTGTGCTCTGTGTGTCGTGCAAGCGTGAGGGATCCCCGCTGTAGGGTTTGTAATATTCTTACGATTCTCTTATGGTGGGTGGCGTGAGTGATAGAAACACAGACCCGAGTAAGTAGCTTGTTTGCGTATGGGAATAAAGAGGACTTGATACCTTATAATGCTATGGTTGGGTTTTACCTTAATGATGTTTAGTAGTTGTGAATGCTTGCTAGAGTTCCAATCATAAGTGCACATGATCCAAGTAGATCAAGTATGTTATCTTATGCCTCTCCCTCATATAAAATTGCAATAATGATTACTGACCTAGTAATCGATTGCCTAGGGATAATTCTGCAACTCCTACCACCACTTTTCCACACTCGTTAAACTAACTTAGTTGTTCCTCTATCTTAGCAGCCCGTAGTTTTTATTTACGTGCTCTTTATTATCTTGCAAACCTATCCTATCACACCTACAAAGTACTTCTAGTTTCATACTTGTTCTAGGTAAAGCAAACGTTAGGCGTTCGTAGAGTTGTATCGGTGGTCGATAGAACTTGAGGGAATATTTGTTATACCCTTAGATCCTCATTGGGTTCAACACTCTTACATATCGAAAGAGGCTACAACTGATCCCCTATACTTGTGGGTTATAACTTATCGAAAGAGGCTACAACTGATCCCCTATACTTGTGGGGTATAACTTATCGAAAGAGGCTACAACTGATTCTAACTCCGTGTGGGGTTTTCAAACAAAAATTTTAAATGGTATATATTGCTCATTTAAAATAGTTCTTATTCACTCATAGTTACCTTCTTCTTGTGTAATTGACGCCTTATTTCCATTCTTCAAAAGATACATGAAGATAGTAGACGAAACCTGCTTCACTAACGGATCAGAGCTAACTTGGGAGGAGAAGAATTTTCTTGACTCCTTTGTTAATTATGTTCTGTCTTCTTAGGACATCTATTATGGTGCTGGCCGAAATTATACATGATACATGCCACTAGTTCATAGGTTGAGTGTTGCTAACATTCGTGCAAATGTCTTGGTAAGATTTTTTACTATAGTATCACTAGTGCATCTTTCTCATACATTATTCCTAAGTAAACTACATTGCTACACGATGGAGACATCCCCGACGGCGACACGTTGATGGAGATCAAGATGATGGAGATCATGGTGTCTTGCCGGTGATGATGGAGATCATGTCGGTGCTTTCAAGATGGAGATCCAAAGAACAAGTTCATGGCCATATCATGTAACTTATGAATTGCATGTAATGTTAATCCTTTTATGCACTTTGTTTTGCTTGCTACGATGGTAGCATTATAAGGTGATCCCTCACTTAAAGTTCAAGATAAATTGTGTTCATCCCGAGTGTGCACTGTTGCGAAAGTTCGTCGTGTTGAGACACCACGTGATGATCGGGTATGATAGACTCTACATTCACATACAACGGGTGCAAGCCAGTGTTGCACGCGTAGAACACTCGGGTTAAACTTGGTGAGCCTAGCATATACAGACATGGCCTCGAAACACAAGAGACCAAAAGGTCGAACATGAGTCATATAGTAGATATGATCAACATAATGATGTTCACCATAGAAGCCACCTCAACTCACGTGATGATCGGACTTGAGTTGGTGGATTTGGATCATGTGACACTCAGATGACCCGAGGGATGTCAATTTGAGTGGGAGCTTTAGTAATTTGATTAACTAAACTCATTATCTTGAACAATAGTCTAAGTAAACTTTGCATATTTATGCTGTAGATCAATGGCTCGCGCAGTAGCACCCCTGAATATTAATGCGTTCCTAGAGAAAGCTAAACTGAAAGATGATGGAAGTAGCTTTGTTGACTGGGCCCGTAATATGAGGATTATCCTCACGGCTTCCCAGAAATCATATGTCCTTGATGCACCACTTGGTGACCAACCAGAAGACATGACCTCCGAAGACGTTAACAACATTTGGGAGGCACGTACTGGAGATTACTCAATAGTTCAGTGTGCAATATTGTATGGCTTAGAACCGGGACTTCAATGATGTTATGAACGTCATGGAACATATGAGATGTTCCAGGAGTTGAAGTTTATCTTTCAGCAGAATGCCCGGATCGAGAGGTATGAAACCTCCGATAAGTTCTATGCTTGCAAGATGGAGGAGAACGGGTCTATCAGTGAACATATACTCAGAATGTATGGGTATTCAACTCGTCTAGCGGATTTGGGAATTGACCTTGCGCCAGAGGCTATCACTGACAGAGTTCTTCAATCATTACCACCTAGTTACAAAAGCTTTGTGATGAACTATAACATGCACGGGATGAACAAGTCAGTCGCCGAGCTATTTGCGATGCTAAAAGTTGCTGAGTCTGAAATCCAGAAAGAAGATCAAGTGTTGATGGTCAATAAAACCACTAGTTTCAAGAAAAATGGCAAAGTCAAGGGCAAGGTCAAGAAGGGTAAAACCAAGATGGATGGCAAAGCAGTTGCTACTCCTGCAAAGAAGCCCAAGCATGGACCCAAGGCAGAAAATGAGTGCTTTCATTGCAAGGGAACTGGTCACTGAAACAAGATATATATGTTATTGATGTGTACCTTACTAGCTCTAATAGTAGTGCCTCGGTATTTGACACCGGTTCGGTTGCCAAAGGTTGATGGCAAAGCAGGAACTACGGAATAAATAAAAGGCTGGCAAAGGACGAACTGACGATGCGCGTGGGAAATGGTTCCAAGGTTGATGTGATCGCCGTCGGCACGCTCTCTCTTCGATTACCATCGGGATTAGTGATGAACCTGAATAATTGTTATTTAGTGCCTGCGTTAAGCATGAACATTATATCTGGATCTTGTTTATTGCGAGACAGTTACTCATTTAAATCAGAGAATAAAGGTTGTTCTATTTATATGAGTAATATCTTTTATGGTCATGCACCCAATGTTAGGGGTTTATTCATATTGAATCTTGTTAGTGATGACACACATGTTCATAACATTGATGCCAAAAGATGTAGAGATGATAATGATAGCACCACTTTCTTGTGGCACTGCCGTTTAGGTCATATTGGTGTAAAAAGCATGAGGAAGCTCCATGCTGATGGACTTTTGGAGTCAGTTGATTTTGAATCACTTGACACATGTGAACCATGCCTCATGGGCAAGATGACTACAACGTTGTTCTATGGAACAATTTAACGGGCGAGTGACTTATTGAAAATCATACATACTGATGTGTGCGGTCCAATGAATCTTAAAACGTGTGGTGGATATTGTTATTTTCTCACCTTCACTGATGACTTAAGTAGATATGGGTATATTTACTTAATGAAACACAATTCTGAAACGTTTGAAAAGTTCAAGCAATTTCAGAGTGAAGTTGAGAATCATCATAACAAGAAGATTAAGTTCCTGCGATCTGATCGAGGAGGTGAATATCTGAGTTATGAGTTTGGCAGTCACTTAAGACAGTGTGGAATTGTTTCACAGTTGACACCGCCCAGAACACCACAACGTAATGGTGTGTCGGAACGTCGTAATCGAACCTTATTAGATATGGTGCGTTCTATGATGTCTCTTGCTGATTTGCCACTATCATTTTGGGGTTATGCATTAGAGACAACTGCATTCACTTTAAATAGGGCACCATCAAAATCCGTCGAGACGAAGCCATATGAACTGTGGTTTGGCAAGAAGCCAAATTTGTCATTTCTTAAAGTTTGGGGATGTGATGCTTATGTCAAAAAGCTTCAGCCTGAAAAGATGGAACCCAAAGCGGAGAAATGCGTCCTCATAGGATACCCTAAAGAGATAGTCGGGTATACCTTCTATCTCAGATCCGAAGGCAAAGTGTTTGTCGCTAAGAACGGAACATTTCTTGAGAAGGAGTTTCTCTCGAAAGAATTGAGTGGGAGGAAAATAGAGCTTGATGAGGGTATTGGACCTTTACTTCAACCAGAAAGTAGCGCAGCACAGAAAGATGTTTCTGTGGAACCTACGACGGTAGAAGAGGAAGTTAATGATGATGATCATGAAGCTTCGGATCAAACTTCTATTGAACCTCGTAGGTCGACAAGGCCGCGTACTACCCCTGAGTGGTACGACAACCCTGTCTTGGAGGTCATGTTGTTGGACAACAATGAACCTATGAGCTATGGAGGAGCAGTGATGGGCCCGGATTCCGAGAAATGGTTAGATGCCATGAAATCCGAGATGGGATCCAAGTACGAAAACAAAGTATGGACTTTGGAAGTATTACCTAAAGGGCGAAAGGCCATTTAGAACAAATGGATCTTTAAGAAGAAGACAGACGCGAACGGTAATGTCACCGTCTATAAAGCTTGACTTGTGGCACAGGGTTTTTCACAAGTTCAAGGAGTTGACTACGATGAGACTTTCTCACCCGTAGCGATGCTTTAGTCTGTCAGAATCATGTTAGCAATAGCTGCTTATTTCGACTATGAAATTTGGCAGATGGATGTCAAAACAACGTTCCTCAATGGTTTCCTTGAGGAAGAGTTGTATATGATGGAACCAAAAGGTTTTGTTGATCCCGAGAATGCTGACAAAGTTTGCAAACTCCAGCGATCCATTTATGGGCTGGTGCAAGCATCTCGGAGTTGGAATAAGCGCTTTGATGAGGTGATCAAAGCATTTGAGTTAATACAATTTTATGGAGAAGCTTGTATTTACAAGAAAGTGAGTGGGAGCTCTATAGTGTTTCTAGTGTTATAAGTGGATGACATATTGCTAATTAGAAACAACATAGAAATGCTGGAAAGCATGAAGGAATAATTGAACAAGAGTTTTTCAATGATGGACCTAGGAGAAGCTGCTTTCATATTAGGCATTAAGATCTATAGAGATAGATCGAGACGCTTAATAGCACTTTCATAGATCACATACCTCGATAAAGGTTTTAAGAAGTTCAAAATGGATCAGGCCAAGAAGGGGTTCTTGCCTGTGTTACAAGGTGTGAAGTTGAGTAAGACTCAATGCCCAGTGACTGCAGAGGATAGAGAAAAGATGAGTGTCATCCCCTATGCTTCAGCCATAGGCTCTATCATGTATGCAATTCTGTGCACAAGACCCGATGTCAGCCTTGCCATAAGTATGGCCGGAAGGTTTCAAAGTGATCCTGGAATGGAGCACTGGGCGGCGGTCAAGAATATCATTAAGTACCTGAACAGGACTAAGGAAATGTTTCTCGTTTATGGAGGTGATGAAGAGCTCATCATAAAGGGTTACGTTGATGCAAGCTTTGACACTGATTCGGATGACTCTAAGTCACAAACCGGATACGTATTTATTCTCAACGGGGGAGTGGTAAGCTGGTGCAATTCCAAGCAAAGCATGGTAGCCGATTCTACATGCGAAGCGGAGTACATCACAGCCTCGGAGGCGGCGAAGGAAGGTGTCTGGATGAAGCAGTTCATGACAGATCTTGGAGTAGTGCCCAGTGCACTGAATCCAATGAACTATTCTATGACAACACTGGTGCCGTTGCTCTGGCCAAGGAACCAAGGTTTCACAAGAGGACCAGACACATAAAGCGACGCTTCAACTCCATCCGCGATTACATCGAGGAGAAGGACATAAATATTTGCAAAGTGCTCACGGATCTGAATGTTGCAGACTCGTTGACTAAAACTCTTCCAAGGGCTAAACATGATCAACACGCGAACTGCATGGGTGTTCGATGCATTACAATGTAAATCACATAGTGATGTGAACTAGATTATTGACTCTAGTGCAAGTGGGAGACTATTGGAAATATGCCCTAGAGGTAATAAATAAAGTGTTTATTATTATATTTCCTTGTTCATGACAATTTTTTATTATCCATGCTATAATTGTATTGATTGGAAACACATTACATGTGTGGGTAAATAGACAGCACTTGGTCCCTAGTATGCCTCTAGTGAACTAGCTCGTTAATAAAAGATGGTCAAGGTTTCCTAGCCATTGACATGTGATGTCATTTGATAATGTGATCACATCATTAGAAGAATGATGTGATGGACAAGACCCAAACTACAAATGTAGCATATGATCGTGTCAGTTTATTGCTACTGTTTTCTGCATGTCAAGTATATGTTCCTATGACCATGAGATCATGCAACTCACGGACACCGGCGGAGTGCCTTGTGTGTATCAGATGTCGCAACGTAACTGGGTGACTATAGAGGTGCATTACAGGTATCTCCAAAGGTGTCTGTTGAGTTGGCATGGATCAAGACTGGGATTTTTTACTCCGTGTGACGGAGAGCTATCTCAGGGCCCACTCGGTAATACAACATCACAATAAAGCCTTGCAAGCAATGTGGCTAAGTGTTAGTCATGGGATCATGTATTACAGAACGAGTAAAGAGACTTCCTGGTAACGAGGTTGAATTAGGTATACAGATACCAACGATCGAATCTCGAGCAAGTAACATACCGAAAAACAAAGGGAACATCATACGGGATTAACTGAATCCTTGACATAGAGGTTCGACCGATAATGATCTTCGTAGAATATGTAGGAACCAATATGGGCATCCAGGTCCCGCTATTGGTTATTGACCGTAGAGGTGTCTCGGTCATGTCTACATAGTTCTCGAAGCTGCAGGGTCTGCACACTTAAGGTTTGATGACGTTTTGGTAGTATAGAGTTATGCATGGTGGTGACCGAAGATTGTTCAGAGTCCCGGATGAGATACCGGACGTCACTAGGAGATCCGGAATGGTCCGGAGGTAAAGATTAATATACAGGAAGTCCTATTTTGGTCGCCCGAAAAGTTTTGGGCTCCTCGGTAGTGTATCGGGAATGGCGGTAGTGTACCGGGGGACCATCGGGAGGGGTATTTCGACCCAAGAGGCTACATGGGCTGTGGGAAGGTGAATACCAACCCTTAGTGGGCTGGTGGAAGTCCCACACAAGGCCCATGCGACTGGGAAGAAAATCCCAAAAGGAAAACGGTGGAAAAAGGCAAAAAGGAACAAATTAGGAAGGAGTCCTAATCCTACTAGGAGTGGAGGAGGAGGACTCCTCCCTCCTTGGTTCGTCCGAAGCCTAGGGCTGGCCCCTTGAGGGCCAAGCCTCCTCCTACCCTCCTCCTATGTAGCTACCCGACTCAAAATGAGTCAAGCCTCTGTGTGTTCTGTGTCATCCCTGGATTAGTATGCTGGCACACACAGTACATCAATATATATATCAAAGTGCAACCACATGTAATTAACGTAAAACTGATACATACCTTAAAATCTCAGCGTAAACAGTCAACGGGAGTGGAGTCCCAATAACACCAACGGAAGGTAGAGTGTAGACCGTAACCCTGAATCGTACTCTTACCCGTCGTAGAACTTATCTGCAACATAAGACGTTGCAGCCATGTAGGTCAGCATTTTGAATATGCCGGCAAGTCACAAAAGAGGGGGTGTAAAATAATCATCTATTCTACATGCATATATGGCAAGTGGGGTAGTGGGTTTTGCATAAAGCCAAATTTTTCCTACAACAAGACAGGGCAAAAGCATAATTACTACAATGTTAGTTGATTAATGAGATGGTTCCACCAACCAATTCTCATACCCAAGTTGACATTAATACCCACATCAATGTAATTAATTGTGTTGAGAGTTCCAGATAGTTTCAATTCCTTTGGCTCAAACTATGCATGACCATGGACACGGCTAATCGATTAGGTTTGGGTACTCTGCAGAGTTTTGGACACGTTCCCCACAAGATTTGATCGCCTCCGTTTGATTTCTCGCACTTCAGGGTGTTTGAGAAACGGATGACCAAAACATGGTCTTCTAAAGGGTTTCCCCGAGAATTGGTGCCCATCCTTTCCTATTGTTCTTCTACATCTCATAACACCGCCTATCCAGGGTCACCACGATATCCAACCAAGCCAGAGCCCATAATGGCTTGTGGCTGTACAGGTAAGCCTTCGGTCTTGAAGCATCCATCCATCTCTTTGTGCCTGGGTGGACCTTTTCGCGTGAATACTAGCACTTCCCCAGCAACACCTAGGCTAACCACTGGTTTCTCTAGGGCGCCGTTCAACAATCATCCACCCAGAGGTATGTTGAAAACTTGGAGTCTTGAAGTCTTGATCATCTTGTAGGTCTTGAAATTATTAACTCACAACTCTCATGAATCACACAACCAACCCCGTCTACTAATAGCATAGCAAAAATGTAAATCAACGTTTCCCGGGGCCAATGTGTCAAAGGGTTGAGGGGTACCTACCACATGATACTACAACAAGTAACCAAGTTTCCAATTTACCTACTTTGCATCCAATTGGGGAGATGGAAGAACTAATGCAATAAAACATAGGTATACATGGTCAAAGTGACTTGCCTGTACTGTTGATGAAGAAAAATATCGCTCTCAGAGATAACTGATAGACTATTCATCACTCTCCGATGAAAATCTATATAATCAAACATTGCATTCTTATAAGCAATCATACTAGCAATCAATTCTAAAAATCAAAAGTAACACCAAACCTAAAGCAATAAATTTGTGATGAAGGAAATACTTAAGACAAAAGTTAACAAAACTTCATCAGCACAACCAAAGTTGGTCTTCTCTACAAGTACATCCTGTTTTTCAAAAGTAGCAAACAAAAACAAAGTAAAATATAATCAAAGTAGTTTAGTAAATATTTTACTTAGCAAAAAGAATTACTTTGGAAGAACAACTAGGAACTAAGAAAACAATACTCTAGCAACTAAAGTTTTTAACTACTATAACATATCATCAAGGAAAAACATTAAGTTAATAAAAGAAAAACAAATTTTAAAGCAAATAATTAACAGAAAGTATTTTCTCATAAATCTTTATTTTGCAAAAAGAACTAATTGAAAAGCTTTTATAAAGGTTCTTCTTTTGATAAGGTCATCCTTGGCTTAAACCATAAACAATCTCAACTATAATACAAATTGTTTCTGGTCTAAACTTAGATTAACAGAAAATCAAACTTATAAAACAACTTGTGGAAACTATTTTCAAATAGTGGATCAAAACTAGCAATCAAAATCCAATTGCAAGTTATAATTGAACTAGAATTTATTTTCATGCAATCAACTAATAAAATATTATTTGTTTTGAAGGGATACTATTATCTATCAGAAAACTTTATAAAAGTCTATCACTAATATAAAAGAAAATAATTTAAAACAAAAGGGAATATAAATAAACCTAATAGAACTAAACAGAATCGGTTTTGCTGGAAAAGACTACTATAGAATATTCTAAAATTTTCCAAACTCTACCTTCTGATAAAGAAGGTCATTAGTGACAAGTAGCAAAAAGAATCAACTCCAAATATATTTTTAAACTCAAGATATTAAGAAAACAAGTTTTGAATCAAATCTTTTTGAATTCAATTTTAAATTAATCAAATTTGGTCAAACTGGATATCTACAGAAACTACATAAAATTTGTGACACAATGCAAAAAGAATCAATCAGAAACTCTAAATATTTTAAAAGATATAACAAAAACAAAATTGGAAATCATTCTATTTTCTAAAATAGAATCCGAAAAAGAAAAGAATGGATCTTATCGGACAGGGGCTACGTGGCGGGTTGTGGTTGGCCGAGGCCGTGTACGTGCGGGGTTTGCAAGCGGACAACTGAACGCTAGGAGAAAACGGTTCGGGAATTAAAATGAAATACGCGATCTAATCCTGACCGTTGGAAAGAGATCGAACGGAGGAGGAGGAAGGAGAAGCTCACCGCGGTGGGGTGGTCTCCGGCCAAGCGCCGCTGATGTCTGACAGTGGCGAGGTCACTGGGGACGGCATTTCGGTGGTCCTCTGGCGTTGGTGATGGCACCGGTCAATGCAGGCGAGGACGGCGAGTACAATGGTGGTCCTGGCGTCATCGCGGGTGGTCGGAGGCGTTGGCGACGAGCTCCAGGGTGGCGATGGCGTTCGGTTGGTCGACGGGGAGGTCGATCCGGCGGCTTTGGAGCAAGGGCGAGTGCACAAGGAGGTGGTTGGTGGTGGTGGTGGTGGTTGGGAGGCCGGGAGCGAGAGGTGGTGCGGCAATGGCACGGCGGCTCGGTCGAACTTCGGCGAGCGTTTTGGCAAGCACGAGGGCATGAGAGTTGGGGGTTCGGGCAAGAACAGAACGAGGCCGAGATCCTCTATTTATAGGAGAGGTCAGGAGGGTTAGGGAAGGAAGAGAGAGGAGATTGCGCCTCCGGTGATCTCGCCGGCGAGGTTCGGGGCGAGAGGAGGGGTTTGACCGCGGTGTTTGTGTGATCGGTCGGTGGGTCCGGTTGTCGGCGAGAGAGAGAGAGAGAGAGAGGGAGGGCGCGGTCAGCGGTGGCCGGTGTGGATGAGTTTTGGGGGAGAGGTTAGTGGCGGTGGGCCGGTGGGCTTTAACACACGTATAATAGTTTCCTATTATTAATTTAAAGAGCATTAAAATATCATTAAGGCGTACAAAAAAAGTCCAAAAAATAAAGTTCTATATACCAAAATGACCAGGGAAATAAATGCCATTTAATGAACATTTTTCCACGGCCAAAATAAATACTTTTAAAAATTTATTTTCAGAAAATGCCTAAATGGCTTTATTTATTTTTGCAAATATTTTTCAAATAAACCCTTGGGTTTTATGGTTCAAGAACTTCACAAAAATACCCTTGGTCTGGAGTGTCATATTACTCCGCTCAAAAATTTTGTCAAGGGGTTTGAATGCTTACAAATTCAAATAGGGAATTCAAATATGGAAGGTGAAACTTCATATGAGAAATTTTCAAATGGTTTTCAAATTCCCTTTCCAAATATTTTCATGTTGAAGAAGTCATGTCATCTTCCCTCACTGATTTTAAAAGTAAGAATTTGAATTCAAAAGAAAATGGAAACTCATTTTATTCCCTCTCATTCAAAAGTTTTCGAAAGTTTCAAATTTCACTCAATTTCAATCACTCAAGCAAACAAGCATTCATTCTAATATTAATTATAACATTCCAAAATTTGGGATGTTACATCCTATATATACTAGTGGTTTTGAGGGGTTTTGCATAGAATTTTTTGCCACGTGCTGCCCTCTTCTCGATTGCATAGTTTCTCCTCTAGATCGGTTTTCTGCAGTGCTTAGGCGAAGCCCTGCCGGAACAGCTCCACCACCATCGCCGGAGCACCGTCACGCTGTCGGAGAACTCTTCCACCTCTCCACCACCTCTTGCTGGATCAAGAAGGTGGAGATCATCATCAAGCCATACGTGTGCTGAACGCGGAGGTCCCGTCCGTTTGGTGCTAGATCGGGACGGATCGTGATTGGATCGCGGGACGCTCGGCGATTTGGATCGCGAAGACGTTCGACTACATCAACCGCGTTTCTTAACGCTTCCTTCTTAGCGATCTACAAGGATATGTATATCCACTCTCCCTCTCGTAGATGCTCATCACCATGGATAGGTCTTGCGTGAACGTAGAAATTTTTTGTTTCCCATGCCACGTGCCCCAACAACATTTTTATCATGGTCTTCTCCGTTTGACGATTCAAAGAAAAAAATAAAAGAAATTCAAAGAAACACACCGAAATATTTTTGGAGATTTTATTTTTTCTCAAAGAAAGCAAACAAGCAAAGGAAAAACAAAAGCTAGAAAGAACTATTTACACAGGAAAGCTCCCAACAAGTAAAGAAAATCTTTTTGGTTTTTTAATACTACAACTAATTAAATGGGAAGGAAAACCCGAAAAGAGTCGAGAACTGTTTTTGGGTTTACTAAATTTTTTCAAACAGACCAGAAGAAAGCGGAAAAATAAAACTAACATGGATATACAATGAAAGAGGATGCACACCGACAATTTATATGTAGTGTGTGAACATGAATGCAATGTCGATCAGAAATACATACTCCCCCAACCTTATGATTTTGCCTATCTTGGTAATCACCATTGGTAATAGCCGTTACGTCCGAGAAAGTATTGCTATTGAGGCACCTGAGCGTCTCATGCCTATGCCTTGGCCTCTGCCGTAGCCAACATTGATACTCTTTGCTATGCGGGTGGCTTAAATACCACCATAGATTTTTTCCTCAATTCCGTTAAGATGTAAGATGCGTGCAATGATAGCTCCTATGTTGTAGGTATTGCCGCCGTAAAGTGCACATCGTAGGATAGCAAGGGTGGGGGCACTGAGACCACCACCATGAGTCATAACAGTTATACATTTGTCTATAACTAAAGCGAAGTAGTGCACGGAAGGAAAATGTAAACTAGGGGGCCTCGCCTTCGATATGCTCCTTGTTTCTCCCACAGTTAAGGTGAGGAGGAATTCCTCGAACTCCTCTTTTCTAAGCTCATGAATTCCCTTGTGAGAAGGAATTATGCATATTTCACAGAATTCAGAGAGTGGCAATTCAGGATGTTTAGTGTATAAATCAAAATGAACCATGGGACCATCGAGTCTATTGTTGAAATAATTTTTTTGCACAAGGAAATTTGTAAGGCGGTAGTATTGGTCACACTCATCTATGAGGAAGTTGGTCAGTCCAACATTTGCAATTAATTGCATGAACTGTTGATGAACACCAGCCTCACTCATGAAAGGTGTATGTGCCATTCACACGGCCTAACCTTCGTCTTGCGAGGAATGTTGATGTCTTCATGCGGGGTCCTCACAACAACTCCTTTGGATCTCTAGCTTGAAGAACTCCTCCTAAAGAAACTCACCTTCCTATGAACAAATTTCTGAAATTGTTGGACCGCAAAATTATGTCAATAAAACTTTGCATGATTGATAGCAACTACTCATACGGATGCCTAGAGAACATATCAATAATTTACACTACTTGGATCTCAAAGAATTAGACATGTAAGATCATTTTTAGTAGCACAAGGTACAAAAAATATTCAGAATAAAAATCACTAAAGAAAAAACTAATTGCAGGAATGGGAGAGTCACATACAAAGGAGCAATTCCTCAAAACAGTTTCCGAAACAGAGTTCCGACCAAAGAGATCAAAAATTTCAGTTTAAAGAGGAAGAACATGAGAGAGAGAGAGAGAGGAAAATTTTGCTGGAGGTAAGGGACGACATGGGTTGAAGAGATAAGATAGGGGGCCGTTGTGGGCCCACCACACAATAGGGCACGCTCTAGGGGGTGACCGCACCCTTATGCCTCGTGGCCCACAGGTGCCCCGTCCTGATATGTTTTCAGCACTAAAAATTCTTAAATATTCAAGAAAGTTCAAGATAAATTTTGTGGCATTCTTAAACTTTTTATTTTTGGGTCATTTTTTACTGCATGAAAAACTCAGGAAACAGGATAATCATGGCATTTTATTTTATTCAACTGAAAATATCATAGAGCAAACTAATAATACAGAGAGTTGTTCCTACTAAATTCACCGACCACATGTCTTTCAAAAAGGATCCATTAATAAGTTTGATCGAGTCTTATTTATAACCGTTTCCAATTGCAACGAAGCCAGAGAATTTTTGTATGACACTAAGTTACCTCTATGAGGATTTGCATTTCCCGTACAATAAGATTATAGTTTTTCTTCTTGGCAGTAGGTAATATCATTAACCAAGATTTGCCTCTTCAGAAAATGAAGGGCGTGTTGTTTGCCATTGACATGAAAAGTGACCTTGCTTTTGTTGCAATCAATAGCAGCCCCTACAATATTTAAAAAGGGTCTACCAAGGATGATCGACATGTTGTCGTTCTCAGGGATATCAAGAATAACAAAGCCTGTCAAGATAGTAACATTTGCAACCACAACAACAACATCTTCACAAATTCCAATAGGTATAGCAGTGGATTTGGTAGCCAATTGCAAAGGTATCTTAGTAGGTGTAAGCTTATCCACTTCAAGGCTCTTATAAAGAGAGAAAGGCATAACACTAACACAAGCTCTTAAATCACAAAAAGCAGTTTAATTATAGTTTTGTTTAATGGAGCAAGGTATTGTGGGTATACCACGATCTCCCAGCTTCTTAGGCAGTCCATCATCAAAACAAAATTAGCAAGCGTAGTAGCAATTTCAGTTTTGAGTATTTTTCTTTTGTTGGTAATAATATCCTTCATATACTTAGTATACGGAGTCATTTTCAAAATATGAGACAATCAAGTGCGCAAGAACAGAGGCCTAATCATTTCAAAAAAGCGCTCAAAATCTTCCTTATCCTTACTCTTAGAAGGCATACGAGGGAATGGAATGGGTTTTTGAACCCGTGGCTCTCTTTCTTTTCCATGCTTTCTGCCAACAAATTCCCTTTTATCATAGCATTTATTTTTAGGAGGTGGTTAACAAGATCTTCAGCATGATATATTTCCACATTATTAGCAGGTTCTTTATTACTATCTGGTGAAGCATCTACATGAACATTATTATTCTCATCATCACTAGGTAAATGTTCATTACAAGATTGCGTCTCAGCATCAGAAATAGAAACATCATTCTGATTGTCAACATGTTTTTCTATAACAAGTTCACTGGAAGCATGCAAAGTCCTATCATTTTTCTTTTTCTTCTTAGAAGGACTAGGTGCATAATCATTAATTCTCTGGGAATCCTGTTCTATTCTTTTAGGATGACCTTCAGGATAAAGAGGTTCCTGAGTAATGGGACCTCTTCTAGTAATTACTCTAACAACATTGTCATTCATATTATCATTTATCTCAACAAGAAAATATTTGTGTGACTTAGAAACTTGGTGTAGTTGGGTGTGAAACATAGAAGCATGTTAACCTAGACCCTTAACATCATTGGCAATTCTAAACATCAGGTCACTCAAGTGAGCTATCATCATAGCATTGAGTCTTAATTGATCTTTGACATAATCATTGAAATACTCTAGCTTAACAATGTAATTATCGAGTTCATCCATGCATTGACTAGGAGTCTTAGTATAAGGTATATTGCTTTCATTAAAGGTACGGAGTGAATTTACATCTACTACTTGTGTCGGGGTATCAAGCCCATGTATTTCTTCAATAGGTGGTAATTTCTTGACATCTTCAGTTTTAATACCTTTTTCTTTAATAGATCTTTCGGCTTCTCCCATATCGTGAGGACTAGGGAATAGAATACATCTCTTCTTTTGAATAGGTACTCATGGTGGTTCGGGAAGTATCCAATCATCAGCATTTTGCAATCTATTATTTAATAGTTCTTCAGCTTGTCCAATAGTTCTTTCCGTAAAAAGACAACCAACAAAACTATCTAGGAAATCCCTAGAAACATCAGTTAGTCCATTATAAAAGATACAAGTATTTCATTTTTCATAAGAGGATCATGAGAAAAACCTCTAAGTAACTTGACAAGCCTCCCCCAAGATTGAGGGAGATTCTCTTCTTCAGTTTGCACAAAGCTAAATATCTGTTGTAAGGCAGCTTTTTTCTTATGAGCAGGAAAATATTTTTTTGGGAAATAATAAAGCATATCCTGGGGACTACGCGTACAGCGAGGAGGAAGAGAAAGGAACCATTTTTTAGCCTTGCCTTTCAGCAAGAAAGGAAAAAAGCTTAAGAATATAATAGTAACATATCTTTTCCTTGTTAGTAAACAAAGCAGCAATATAATTCAATTTAATGAGATGTCTGACAATATTTTCACTTTCATAACCAAGGAAAGGATTAAATTGTACTATAGGAATCAACTCAATGTCTACAGAGAATTCATAATCTTACCAGTAACAAATATAGGAGAAGTATCAAATTTAGGATCACGTTTCATTTTCTCCATCATAATTTTTTCTTTCAGTTTGCATAGTAGTTTCTTGAAGTCATATCTGTTTTCACATGCAAGAAAGTGCCTAGATACTTTCCCATCCATAACATATCCTTCAAGTACATAAGGCAATTCATCTTTACTAGGAAAAACCTTATACACAAAATCTTAGCAACAGGGAGGGACAGGAAGGGGAGCTACTGCTAATTAGCTATAGCGCGGTCTGCAAACACGCCCTACTGCTACTAACTTAGCAGTAGTGCGACTCGATAGAACTGCGCTTCTCCTAAAATTGACCGACCGTTCCCGCCACGCTAGGTTTAGCAGTAGCGCCCCCACGATAAACGCGCTACTGCTAATGTAATAGTAGTAGCACCCTTTCCAACTCCACTTTCCTTCTATAGCACATATTGTGGAAAGGCGCTACTGCTATGTTGACTTAACCCCCCAGCGGGCTTCCCGCCTCTGCATCTTCCCCCAAATCCCCACTCTCTCTTCTCCCCCTCGTCGCCGCCGGAGCCCGTGCCCTCGCCGCACCCCTGCCTCAAGCGTCGGAGTCCTGCCCTCGCCCCGACGCCGACTCTCGCCCCCACCCCCTGACCCCGGCGACCTCGCCCGCCTCTGATACGTCTCCATCATATCCACTTTTCCAAACTCTTTTGCCCTTGTTTTGGACTCTAATTTGCATGATTTCAGTGGAACTAACTCGGACAAACGATGTTTTCAACAGAATTGCTTTGGTGTTATTTTTGTGTTGAGTATAGAAGTTCTCGGGTCGTCCTAAAAATTTACGGAGAATATATTTGGATTTAATAAAAAATACTGGCGCAATAATCAACTAGAGGGGGCCACCTGCAGGCCACAAGCCTGCTAGGCGCGGCCATCCCCCCTAGCCGTACCTAGCAGGCTTGTGGGGCCCTCATCGTTCCTCCGACCTCATCTCCAGCTCCATATAACCCTATTCGCGGAGAAAAAAATCAGAGAGAAGAGTTCATCGCGTTACACGATATGGAGCCGCCGCCGCCACCTCATGTTCTTCCTCGGGAGACCCGATCCGGAGTCCGTTTTGGGCTCCGGAGAGGGTAAATCAATGCCATCGTCATCACCAACCATTCTCCATCACCAATTCCATGATGCTCTCCACGGTTCGTGAGTAATCCCATCGTAGCCTTGTTGTATGGTGATGGGTTGGATAAGATTTATCATCTAATCGAGTTAGTTTTGTTAGGGTTTGATCCCTAGTATCCACTATGTTCTGAGATTGATGTTGCTATGACTTTGCTATGTTTAATGCTTATCACTAGGGCCCGAGTGCCATGATTTCAGATCTGAACCTATTATGTTTTCATGAATATATATGTGTTCTTGATCCTATTTTGCAAGTTGTAGATACCTATTACGAGTTATGACCCGCATCCCCCAGGGTGACAATAACTGGGATTCTTTCCGCTAATTACCGTAGTTTGAGAAATTCATGTATTCACTAAGTGCTTATGCTTTGGTCCGGTTCTCTATTAAAAGGAGGCCTTAATATCCCTTAGTTTCCATTAGGACGGTAGGACAAAACATGTCATGCAAGTTCTTTTCCATAAGCACATATGACTATATATGAAATACATGCCTACATAAAATTGATGAATTGGAGCTAGTTCTATGTCACCCTATGTTATAACTGTTGCATGATGAATTCTATCCAACATAATTATCCATCACCGATCCATTGCCTATGAGCTTTTCACATATTGATCGTTGCTAAGTTACTTCTCCTCTGCTACTGTTACTATCACTATAGAACTGCTACTGTTACTTTTGCTACCGTTACCGTTAATTCCATACTACTTTGCAACTCAATACTTTGCTGCAGATATTAAGTATTTCAGGTGTGGTTGAATTTACAACTCAGCTGCGAATACTCAAGAATATTATTTGGCTCCCCTTGTGTCGAATCAAAAAATTTGGGTTGAATACTCTACCCTCGAAAACTGTTGCGATCCCCTATACTTTTGGGTTATCAAGACCTTTTTATGGCGTTGTTTCAGGGGAGCATAGCTCTATTCTTTAGTCACTTGTGATTTATATTTGTTGATAACTATGAAGAATCTGAAAGATCCAAAAACCAAGATCTATCCGTCTACTACAAGGGGAGGTAAGGAACTGCCATCTAGCTCTGCACTTGATTCACCTTCTGTTATGAGTAAGTTTGCGACACCACCACCTACTAGTAATTCTGATATGTTGTAAGTAAGGTTGGGGAACATTGCATGGGAAACAAAAATGTTCCTACACACACGCAAGATCTATCCATGGCGATGAGCATCTACGAGAGGGAGAGTGGATCTACGTACCTTTGTAGATCACTAAGCGGGAAGCATTAAGAAACGTGGTTGGTGTAGTCGAACGTCTTCGCGATCCAAATCGCCGAGCGTCCCACGATCTCATCATGATCTATCCCGCGATCCAATCAAGATCCGTCCCGCGAACACATCACGATCCGTCCCGCGATCTCGTCACGATCCGTCCCGCGAACTCATCATGATCCGTCCCGTGAACTCATCACGATCCATACCGCGAACTCATCACGATCCGTCCCGCGAACTCATCACGATCCGTCTCGCGATCTTGATCACGGTCCTTCCGATCTAGTGCCGAACGAACGGTACCTCCGTGTTCAGCACACGTCCATCTCGATGACGATCTCCGCCTTCTTGATCCAGCAAGAGGTAGCGGAGAGGTAGAAGAGTTCTCCGGCAGCATGACAGTGCTCCGGAGATGGTGGTGTAGCTATTCTGGCAGGGCTTCGCGTAAGCACTGCAGAAATCAGATCTAGAGGAGAAACTATGCACTAGAGGAACGGGCAGCACGTGGCTAAAAAACTGGTGCCAAAAACCTTAAAACCGCCAGTATATATAAGAGGAAGAGAGGAGGAGACTTGGCTCCCAAGGAGCCAGCCCTTGGGTCGGCCGAATCAAGGATGAGAGGAGGATTCCTCCTCTAATCCTAGTAGGACTAGGATTCCTCCTTATTTTTGCCTTATTTTTGCCCTTTTCCACCTTTTTCTCTTTGCCCATTTCTTCCCAAATGCACGGGCCTTGTGTGGGACTTCCACCAGCCCATTAAGGGCTGGTATTTAGTCTCCCACAGCCCATGTAGCCTCTTGGGTCGAAATAACCCTCCCGATGGTCTCCCGGTACACTACCGATAAGCCCGAAACTTTTCCGGCGACCAAAATAGGACTTCCTATATATCAATCTTTACCTCCGGACCATTCCGGAGCTCCTCGTGACATCCGGGATCTCATCCAGGACTCCTAACAACCTTTGGTCACCACCATACATAACTCTATACTTTTGAAACGTCACCAAACCTTAAGTGTGCAGACCCTACGGGTTCGAGAACTATGTAGACATGACCGAGACACCTCTACGGTAAATAGCCAACAGCGGGACCTGGATGCCCATATTGGTTCCTACATATTCTACGAAGATCTTTATCGGTCGAACCTCTATGTCAAGGGTTCAGTTAATCTCGTAAGATGCTCCCTTTGTTCTTCGATATGTTACTTGCCCGCGGTTTGATCGTCGGTAGCTCCATACCTAGTTCAACCTCATTTCCGGCAAGTCTCTTTACTCGTTCCGTAATACAAGATCCCATGACTAACACTTAGTCACATTGCTTGCAAGGCTTGTTGTGATGTTGTATTACCGAGTGGGCCCTGAGATACCTCTCCGTCACACGGAGTAACAAATCCCAGTCTTGATCCATGCCAACTCATAAGACACCCTCGGAGATACCTATAGAGCACCTTTGTAGTCACCCAGTTATGTTGCAACGTTTGATACACACAAGGTACTCCTTCGGTGTCAGTGAGTTGCATGATGTCATGGTCATAGGAACATATACTTGACATGCAGAAAACAATAGCAATAAACTGACACGATCATATGCTACGTTCATAGTTTGGATCTTGTCCATCACATGTAACATCCCAAATTTTGGAATGTTATAATAATTATTAGTATGATTGTTTGTTTGCTTGAGTGATTGAAAGTGAGTGCAATTTGAAACTTTTTGAAACTTTTGAAAGTTTATTGAGAGGGAATGAAATGACTTTCCCAAAACATTCAATTTGCATTTTGATCACCAGGCATTCAAATTCATTTCATCACAAAACCCTAGAGTGAAGATGACATGACTTCTTCCATTTAAAGAAATGAAAAGGGATTTGAAAATGATTTGAATTTCCATTTTTGAAAATATTTCAAATTCAGAAAAACTTTATGCAACTCAATGATTTTCATGAGAGAGGATAATATAACTTCCTCAAATTTTAAGAAATATGAGTTGGAAGTTTAAAAGAAGGAATTGAAAGAGCTTTTGAAAATCTCTGGATTATTTTGAAAAATCCATTTCATACTGGTCCCTATCCAAAATTTTCAAAGAATTCAAAACCCTGACAAAAATTTGAGAGGAGTAACATGACACTCCAAGACAGGGGGTAATTTGTGAAGTTTTTTGAATCATCAAACCCAAAATGTTATTTGAAAAATATTTGCAAAAGTAAATAAAGCCAATTAAGGCATTTTCTGAAAAATGTTTTTTTTCAAAGCATTCAAATGCCAGAATAAAAATGTCCATTAAATGGCATTTATTATTATGTTAATTTTGATATAAAATTTGACTATATTTCGAATTAATTCGAATGCATTGAACACGTTTTATCGCTCTGGAAAAACATTAAATAGAAGAAACGGTAACGGTTACTGTATTAAACGGGCCGGCCCAACGGCTTTAAAGCCGAGAGCGTTACCGGTCGGTCGCCCGCTAATAACGCCCCCTCCCTCTCCCCACTGACAAGCTGGACCCACCACCCGCTCCCTCTCAATCCCGCGGTCATCACCCTCCTCCCGCACCCGACGCCGTCGCCGGTTTTCCCTCGACACGGACCCCCTCCCTCCTTACTCCCCCGACCCCCTGAGACCCCTATAAGTAGCCGGCACCTCTCCTCTCTCCATTCCCCTTGTTTCCCCCTCCTCCCGCGTCCTCTCACTACCGTAATCCCTCGCCGGACTTCACCACGGCCGCCGCGCCATTATCGCGTCCCCGCATCACCCTGACCTCCCCGCACTCTCCCGAGCCCTCCGACGATTTCCCCACGACCGTACACACTTCCCTGACCCCTCACCCTCTCTGGACACTCTCTGGAGCTACCAAGACGTCACCCTCGCCGGAGTGTTCCCCGATCCCGAAACTCCCTCCGCTCCTGCTCGTCGTCACCGTCGTCCCCGAGCTCGCCCTCGACCACCACCGGACGCGCCACTCATCGCCGCGTCAACCAGTGCCAACGCCGTCATCGGAGACCCACCAGAGAGCTCGCCTGCATCACGCAGTCGCCGTCGCCGTCGCCGGAGACGCCCATCGCCGGCAAACCTCCCCTGTGAGCTCCCCCTCTATCCCCGTCCGTCCGATCTTAGATTAACGCATAGGATTAGAGCAGTTTATAACGCCAAAGCGTTTTCTTCTAAGGTTCGGTCACCCGCTCGTATTCGCCCGCACACACACGGCCACAGCCAACCAGAGAGCGCCACGTCACCCCCTGTCCGTTAGAATTGTTTTCTTTTTTTTCTGTTTTGATTTCAAAAACAGAAATAGTTCTGATTTTGTTTTTATTATATCTTTTATGTTTTTACGTATTTTAACTTGGTTCCTTTTGCATTAGATCACAATTTTATTATAGTTTCTGTAGATGCCAAACTTGGCTATGTTTGAACATTTACATTTGAATTTGGACAGATTTGATTTAAATTTTGTTTTCTGAATAACTTGAGTTCTAAAATGAATTTTTGAATGATTCTTTTTCCTACTTGTCACTAGTAACCATAGCTATCATTTGGTAGAGCTTGAGAATTTTTAGAGTAAATTTGATTAGGGTTTTAACTATAAACAGAATCTGTTTAGTTTGTTAATATAGTTTAATTAGTTTTATTTTGTTAGTTTAAATCTGAGTTAATTATATATTTGATTTAGTATATTCTGTTAGTTAAACTTTAGGTGAATTACTTGTTGTTAAAATAAAAATAATTTGCTTAGTTTACTACCATGTTGTTATAGGAACACTATACATTTTCAAATAGGTTTAAATTGTGATAAACAAACTAGTTAGTAATAATTTATTCCAACAAAGTTTAAGTAAATAGATTCTGTTTTCAAATAAAAATTTGTACTTATTACCTTCTGTTAAGAAATGCTTAGTTAATAAAAATAATTTAATTTTGCTCTATTATGATAGGAAAGTAGATTATTTTTCATTAGGTAATGTGCTATCAAACAATTTAGTTTTTCATAGAAATTCTTTTCAGAAAATTTTAGATGATTTAATTCTGCTTTATAATAAAGATTTTATTTAATTATTTTTTGTTAACTTAGTTGTTTTACAATATGTTTTCTCTTAGTTTATGTTTGCTTGTTGTTAAGTTCATTAGGCAAACACTTATATTGTTTAGAAGGTTATTTTTATAGTTCTAGTTGTCTTTCAAAAGTGATTCATTTTTTCTAGAAAAATATTTACAAAAATCTTTTATTATATTTTACTTTGTTTTGTGTTACTTTTGGAATTGTTGGAGTTTTGTGTTTCAACTTCGTCTTAAGTATTTCTTCCATCAACCTTGTTGCTTTTGTTTTGTGTTACTTTTGATTGTTAGAACTGATTGTTAGTATGATTGCTTATATGAATGCAATGCTTGTTTATATAGACTTTCATCGGAGAGTGACGAATAGTCTATCAAGTTATTTCTGAGAGCGATCTTTATCTTCATCAACAGTACAGGCAAGTTCACCTTGATCATCTATTTCATACCTATGTTTTTATTGCATGTAGTGACATCATTCAGCACATCCCTCCCATAGTGTTATTGAAATTCTTGTAGTTGAGTAGAATGCATGAGGTAGAAACCCACCACTGGTTACTAAAGCCCCGGGAACGCTAGTTAGTGCCATGCTATGCTAAAGTAGACGGGGTCTGGTATGAGTGTTCGTGAGTGGTGTGAAGAAGGACTCCACGTCAAAACGACGACTTCATGAAGACATCTTCAAGTCCTGCATCTTCAAGACCTCAAGACTTCAAGACTCGAGAAGACAAGTTTTCAATACACACTACTGGGTGAAGGATGGTTGATTGGGCATCCCTGGAGAAACCAGTGGATGGCCGGGATGCATGGAGAAGCGCCATGACATCTTGCGGAAAGCTTCACCCAGACTCAAACAGAAGGATGAATACTTCATGCCCGGAAGCTTACCTGTGTAGCCACAAGTCATTATGGGCTCTGGCTTGGTTGATCTTTGTTGTGACTCTGCTGGGCAGTGCTACGAGATGTAGTCGACGGTAGGATTGGGATGGGCACTGTCGGACAGTCAGGGAAGCACTCTGAAAGACCATGTTTCTTTCATCCTGTTCTCAAACACCAGGCAGTGCGAGGACTTACCAGGAGGGAAAGAATCTGGTGGGTAAAGTACACAACACTCTGTAGAGTTAAACCTAATCGATTAGCCGTGTCCCCGGTTACGGACAATTTGAGCTTCTAGACTTGGATCTATCTCTGAACTCTCAACACTGGACTGATAACTTAATTGTGGGCAACTTAAGATACTTGTGGGTATTGAGACATTGGTTGGCGGAACCATGTCATGATAGGTAATTCCATAGTGAAATTCCTGATATTCCTTTTGTTGTAGGAAAAATAAAATCAGCTTTTACGCAAAAACTTAGACATAGAGCCATAAAGCCTTTGCATATAGAGTAGTCTTTATTCTTCTGTTCTACTATGGTGATCTTGCCAGTACATTCAATGTACTGACCTATATGGCTGCAACGTATTATGTTGCAGATTCTCTTCTACGACGGGTAAGAGTACGATTCAGGGTTACGGTCCGCACTCAACTTGCCGTTGGTGTTATTGGGACTCCACTCCCGTTGACTGTATCCGCTGCTATTTTAAGGTATATATCAGTTTTACGCTATTTGCATGTGATTGCACTTTGATATATACATTGATGTACTGTGTGTGCCAGCATACTGATCCAGGGATGGCACAGAAAACACAGAGGCTTGACTCGTTTTGAGTCGGGTCGCTACAGAAATGGTATCAGAGCACATGTTGACTATAGGACGTGACCCTAGAAACTAGAAAGCCCTTAGGAAATGATTTCTTGAAAACTTTGTTTTCAAAAGACCTTCTACTTCTCATCCCTTCTGAGTTTTATCAAGAGTTAGAAAATACGCTTTTCCCCTTGACCACACTAAGGATCAACTAAGACCACTTCGAGAAGGACAAGATATCGAAAACAACTGATGGCCACTTCAAAGTAAAGAAGATTTCACCATGCATTAAAAGAGTTGAAGCTACCCGAGTTGAAGACTGTGAAGACTCGAAGAAATTGAAGACTATGAAGAATTTCCAAGTTATGCCCCAGAAGACCAAACCCATGTTGTATACTTACGTTAGATATGATGATTTGTGAGCTGTCATTTGTGTGTAAGTTTTAATTTTTGACAGCCACAACAAAAAAAATCTATTTTCAAAACCATTGTTTGTATTGTGTGTATCTCCTCCTTTCTCTCCCTTACCCATCTCATCCCCAAAACCTTGAACCCAATAGATGACGAATGAAGCTGGACTTGTACTTTCTGGACCAATGACCCAGTTAGAGGTAGAAGTATGGATACACAACATGGAGAATCACTTCAGGAGCAACTCGATAGCACAGAAGTATGAGGTTCAAAATGCTCTTAAGCACTTTACCCAAAGTGCCGCAACTTGGTGGAAAATGCATCATGCCATACAAGGATTTAATGGAGCAAAGAATTGGGAAGAACTCAAGAAGACTCTGTTAAGATCCCGTCTCATTCAGAAGCATTGTGTTATTCCGATGAAGAAGACCCGAGCATGCAAAATCTGCGGAGAGATAGGACACACACAGGAAGAACACAAGGAAGGATGTCCTTATTGTGAAGAAAATCACCCTGCTGAGGAATGCCCAACTGGGCAGGTGACATGTTTCTTGTGTGAAGGAACCAACCACTACCCGGCTCAATGCCAAATATACCCCAAGGTACAGGAAGTCATCAAGCAACAGAAGGAAGCCATGAAGGAAGCCTTCAGAGGAGAATTTGGAGAATTTGTGATGAAGAAAGATATTGAAGACCCTGATGGAGAAGGATTAACCAGATTTTACTCAAATGTCTGCTATTCTTGTGGAGAAGAAGGACATTTCTCACAGGACTGTACGAAGGAAAGAAAAGAGTATCTGGGAAACTTCCCGATAGAAGAAGTGGAGTTTGATCCACAGGAAATTGAAGCTTTGATCGGAACAAAGAACCTTAGGAAGAGACGAGCCCCTGAACAGAAGGATCTGAGTCAGATCATGTGTTTCAGGTGCAAGAATTTAGGCCACTATGCCGATAAGTGCCCAAGAAAGGAATCAAGAACCCAAGGAGCAAGCACCAACATCAAGAAGACCCGAGATATGTCAGAAATCATTTGTTTTCAGTGCAAGAAGACAGGACACTACTCCTATACCTGTCCAGAGAAGAATGCTAAGCATGAGTAGTTTGAGTTCGGAAGTAATAAATGTAATAGGTAGCACTCTTATCCTTTGAGGTTATGTAATGGATAATCCATTTGTTTTAAGGATGACAATACTCTCTAAAGATGTTGGAAAGTGAAATTGAAGTTTGATTTTGAATAACATGGATGTTTACCCAAGTCGAGACATATGTCAATTCTGAGTACCTTTTCTGACACACGCAGATGACCACTCTTTATGAGTCTTTCCTCAAAGGCCCGGAAACAATCATGACCCTGACCAGTGATCATGACTACCCAAGGATCCTGAAGGATATGATGAAGCACATCCATCTTGAAGGAGATGCAGTCTACAAAGGCTACCCATTCATGGATAATGGAGTGAAACTTTGTTATGTGGAGGTACACCTTCACCGTGCAAAGGGAGTTTGCCCAAAGACAACTGGACGATAATTTTACATATCTCGTGTACCACAAGCTATTTTCTTTGACGTTGTTCGTGAAGCTGCCATGGAAGCCATACGCCATATTGGAGAAATACTTGAAGCAAGACTCCGTCATACTCAGGAATACCTGCAAGAGGTGCATACGGAGATGATGGAGATGAAGCTCATGTCCACCCTAATCAAGGAAAAGATGGAGGATTTCAAGGAAACACAACGCAAAGTTCCAGTGGTACTAACATATCTCCAAGAGGGGATAAAGGAATAAAGTTGGGAGTGAAGCTGGACCATACCAAACTATGTGGATGGCAACATTTGTAATAAAGTACTTTCTAGGAGTTTTAAGAAGTGATTGAATGTAACCAAGGATTGAATATGAGAAGAATGGGATAGTTTCGAAGATGGAAATACCTGTATCATGAAGCACTTTTGATTTCATGAGCTTATCTTGTAACGGAAGTCCCAGAGTTTGTAATAAATTCATGAGTCAATGGAATTTATGGTGTCATGATTTACCTTATGTTGCATTTCATGAGTTGTTACTCTATGACCCAAGGTCTCCGACCATTTTCGAGGATATGAGAAAATATGGTCTATGCAAACATGAGTGCATTTCATTTTCAGTGTGGTAGAAACCACAGGTACCTTTTCTGGATTTAGGAGTTTGGATAAGTGAATACGGATGAAGAGAATGTGGAATCACCGCAAACTATCCGGATAATAACCTTTGAGACAAAGAGTTTTCGAAGTTGGAATATTGAGAAAAGGAATGATTGTGATGAAACCATACCCAGGGTTAAACAGACCAATGGAAAGAAAAATGGATTCTATAGAGTGGAATCTAAAAAAAAATAAGTCTGTGATTTGTTACCTCAAGGGTATAATGGAGTGAACTGAAGGTAATGCTGGAATATGGATCGATAGTCACCCCACGGGTGAGATGAAGTTGTTCAAGTATTCAAGTGAATCCACAAGTCACTGACTTTAGGATTGATAAGGATCAAGCCCCACCTTGGTGAAGGAAGAAACTTGGAAGAAGCTACGACTGATCCGCAAACGTTTTCTTAGGAGCATACGATAACCTGAGAGTTGTGAAGAAACGATAGATGTTTTTGCTTAGCTTGCAGAATCAATGGATTTATCCGAACTTTGTTCGTTGACAAGAGAAATTTTCTGCAACGCTTGTGAGGAAGCCCAAGTGTTAGAATACGAGATTACTAAACCTTATACAAGGTAATGATTTCAGTGCAACATGGTTTGGCCACCATGACGACTTACTCTTATCATTCTCTTGCTATTCGGATTGGTAAATCTGAGTGACTTACCCATAGTAAAGAGACGACGTTCTTTGAAGCTTTTTGTTTAAGCCTTAGAATGGTAGGATGAAACCCTTGTACATGACAGTTGCTGTTACACGTAGGAATTTTTACGGTGAGGAATGAAGCCAAGACCCATTTCACTGCAGGATAACCACTAATGGTAGACCACCATGAGATCGTCGATAAGTTACTTAGAATGAACGCGAGACCTGTCAGTTAAGAAGACCCAGTATCAGAGGAAATACATGTTGTTATGAGAACACAAGATTTTGATATAACGGAAGAGCATCACCGAAGGAGCTATCGTGAAGAAGGTGAACAGACAGATGTACCCAGAGGACTGTCAAGATGTTGAAGGACCAGTAACTCTCATTTCAAGTGTGGTAGACCCACATTTCCAGGTCAATGGATTTGCTAGAAGACCCCAAACCCTAACCTTTCTTTCTAGCCCTTCCGAATCTCGAGGACGAGATTCATTTTAAGTGTGGTAGGTTTGTAACATCCCAAATTTTGGAATGTTATAATAATTATTAGTATGATTGTTTGTTTGCTTGAGTGATTGAAAGTGAGTGAAATTTGAAACTTTTTGAAAGTTTATTGAGAGGGAATGAAATGACTTTCCCAAAACATTCAATTTGCATTTTGATCACCAGGAATTCAAATTCATTTCATCACAAAACCCTAGAGTGAAGATGACATGACTTCTTCCATTTAAAGAAATGAAAAGGGATTTGAAAATGATTTGAATTTCCATTTTTGAAAATATTTCAAATTCAGAAAAACTTTATGCAACTCAATGATTTTCATGAGAGAGGATAATATGACTTCCTCAAATTTTAAGAAATATGAGTTGGAAGTTTAAAAGAAGGAATTGAAAGAGCTTTTGAAAATCTCTGGATTATTTTGAAAAATCCATTTCATATTGGTCCCTATCCAAAATTTTCAAAGAATTCAAAACCCTGACAAAAATTTGAGAGGAGTAACATGACACTCCAAGACAGGGGGTAATTTGTGAAGTTTTTTGAATCATCAAACCCAAAATGTTATTTGAAAAATATTTGCAAAAGTAAATAAAGCCAATTAAGGCATTTTCTGAAAAATGTTTTTTTTCAAGGTATTCAAATGCCAGAATAAAAATGTCCATTAAATGGCATTTATTATTCTGTTAATTTTGATATACAATTTGACTATATTTGGAATTTATTCGAATGCATTGAACACGTTTTATCGCTCTGGAAAAACATTAAATAGAAGAAACGGTAACGGTTACTGTATTAAACGGGCCGGCCCAACGGCTTTAAAGCCGAGAGCGTTACCGGTCGGTCGCCCGCTGATAACGCCCCCTCCCTCTCCCCACTGACAAGCCGGACCCACCACCCGCTCCCTCTCAATCCCGCGGTCATCACCCTCCTCCCGCACCCGACGTCGTCGCCGGTTTTCCCTCGACGCGGACCCCCTCCCTCCTTACTCCCCCGACCCCCTGAGACCCCTATAAGTAGACGGCACCTCTCCTCTCTCCATTCCCCTTGTTTCCCCCTCCTCCCGCGTCCTCTCACTACCGGAATCCCTCGCCGGACATCACCACGGCCGCCGCGCCATTATCGCGTCCCCACATCACCCTGACCTTCCCGCACTCTCCCGAGCCCTCCGACGATTTCCCCACGACCGTACACACTTCCCTGACCCCTCACCCTCTCTGGACACTCTCTGGAGCTACCAAGACGTCACCCTCGCCGGAGTGTTCCCCGATCCCGAAACTTCCTCCGCTCCTGCTCGTCGTCACCGTCGTCCCCGAGCTCGCCCTCGACCACCACCGGACGCGCCACTCATCACCGCGTCGACCAGTGCCAACGCCGTCATCGGAGACCCACCAGAGAGCTCGCCTGCATCACGTGGTCGCGGTCGCCGTCGCCGGAGACGCCCATCGCCGGCAAACCTCCCCTGTGAGCTCCCCCTCTATCCCCGTCCGTCCGATCTTAGATTAATGCATAGGATTAGAGCAGTTTATAACGCTGAAGTGTTTTCTTCTAAGGTTCGGTCACCCGCTCGTATTCGCCCGCACACACACGGCCACAGCCAACCAGAGAGCGCCACGTCACCCCCTGTCCGTTAGAATTGTTTTCTTTTTTTTCTGTTTTGATTTCAAAAACAGAAATAGTTCTGATTTTGTTTTTATTATATCTTTTATGTTTTTACGTATTTTAACTTGGTTCCTTTTGCATTAGATCACAATTTTATTATAGTTTCTGTAGATGCCAAACTTGGCTATGTTTGAACAATTAAATTTGAATTTGGACAGATTTGATTTAAATTTTGTTTTCTGAATATCTTGAGTTCTAAAATGAAATTTTGAATGATTCTTTTTCCTACTTGTCACTAGTAACCGTAGCTATCATTTGGTAGAGCTTGAGAATTTTTAGAGTAAATTTGATTAGGGTTTTAACTATAAACAGAATCTGTTTAGTTTGTTAATATAGTTTAATTAGTTTTATTTTGTTAGTTTAAATCTGAGTTAATTATATATTTGATTTAGTATATTCTGTTAGTTAAACTTTAGGTGAATTACTTGTTGTTAAAATAAAAATAATTTGCTTAGTTTACTACCATGTTGTTATAGGAACACTATACATTTTCAAATAGGTTTAAATTGTGATAAACAAACTAGTTAGTAATAATTTATTCCAACAAAGTTTAAGTAAATAGTTTCTGTTTTCAAATAAAAATTTGTACTTATTACCTTCTGTTAAGAAATGCTTAGTTAATAAAAATAATTTAATTTTGCTCTATTATGATAGGAAAGTAGATTATTTTTCATTAGGTAATGTGCTATCAAACAATTTAGTTTTTCATAGAAATTCTTTTCAGAAAATTTTAGATGATTTAATTCTGCTTTATAATAAAGATTTTATTTAATTATTTTTTGTTAACTTAGTTGTTTTACAATATGTTTTCTCTTAGTTTATGTTTGCTTGTTGTTAAGTTCATTAGGCAAACACTTATATTGTTTAGAAGGTTATTTTTATAGTTCTAGTTGTCTTTCAAAAGTGATTCATTTTTTCTAGAAAAATATTTACAAAAATCTTTTATTATATTTTACTTTGTTTTGTGTTACTTTTGGAATTGTTGGAGTTTTGTGTTTCAACTTCGTCTTAAGTATTTCTTCCATCAACCTTGTTGCTTTTGTTTTGTGTTACTTTTGATTGTTAGAACTGATTGTTAGTATGATTGCTTATATGAATGCAATGCTTGTTTATATAGACTTTCATCGGAGAGTGACGAATAGTCTATCAAGTTATTTCTGAGAGCGATCTTTATCTTCATCAACAGTACAGGCAAGTTCACCTTGATCATCTATTTCATACCTATGTTTTTATTGCATGTAGTGACATCATTCAGCACATCCCTCCCGTAGTGTTATTGAAATTCTTGTAGTTGAGTAGAATGCATGAGGTAGAAACCCACCACTGGTTACTAAAGCCCCGGGAACGCTAGTTAGTGCCATGCTATGCTAAAGTAGACGGGGTCTGGTATGAGTGTTCGTGAGTGGTGTGAAGAAGGACTCCACGTCAAAACGACGACTTCATGAAGACATCTTCAAGTCCTGCATCTTCAAGACCTCAAGACTTCAAGACTCGAGAAGACAAGTTTTCAATACACACTACTGGGTGAAGGATGGTTGATTGGGCATCCCTGGAGAAACCAGTGGATGGCCGGGATGCATGGAGAAGCGCCATGACATCTTGTGGAAAGCTTCACCCAGACTCAAACAGAAGGATGAATACTTCATGCCCGGAAGCTTACCTGTGTAGCCACAAGTCATTATGGGCTCTGGCTTGGTTGATCTTTGTTGTGACTCTGCTGGGCAGTGCTACGAGATGTAGTCGACGGTAGGATTGGGATGGGCACTGTCGGACAGTCAGGGAAGCACTCTGAAAGACCATGTTTCTTTCATCCTATTCTCAAACACCAGGCAGTGCGAGGACTTACCAGGAGGGAAAGAATCTTGTGGGTAAAGTACACAACACTCTGCAGAGTTAAACCTAATCGATTAGCCGTGTCCCCGGTTACAGACAATTTGAGCTTCTAGACTTGGATCTATCTCTGAACTCTCAACACTGGACTGATAACTTAATTATGGGCAACTTAAGATACTTGTGGGTATTGAGACATTGGTTGGCGGAACCATGTCATGATAGGTAATTCCATAGTGAAATTCCTGATATTCCTTTTGTTGTAGGAAAAATAAAATCAGCTTTTACGCAAAAACTTAGACATAGAGCCATAAAGCCTTTGCATATAGAGTAGTCTTTATTCTTCTGTTCTACTATGGTGATCTTGCCAGTACATTCAATGTACTGACCTATATGGCTGCAACGTATTATGTTGCAGATTCTCTTCTACGACGGGTAAGAGTACGATTCAGGGTTACGGTCCGCACTCAACTTGCCGTTGGTGTTATTGGGACTCCACTCCCGTTGACTGTATCCGCTGCTATTTTAAGGTATATATCAGTTTTACGCTATTTACATGTGATTGCACTTTGATATATACATTGATGTACTGTGTGTGCCAGCATACTGATCCAGGGATGGCACAGAAAACACAGAGGCTTGACCCGTTTTGAGTCGGGTCGCTACATCACATCATTCTCCTAATGATGTGATCCCTTTATCAAATGACATCTCATGTCCATGACTAGGAAATCATAGCCATCTTTGATCAACGAGCAAGTCTATTAGAGGCATACTAGGGACATGGTGTTGTCTATGTATCCACACATGTGTCTGAGTTTCCGATTAATACAATTATAGCATGGATAATAAACGATTATCAAAATCTTCTCAAGGTATGTACTCATTGAAAGTCTCATCAAGCGTCTTGATCTATCTCCATAGATCTTGATGTTCAACAATTAGGTAGCTTTATCCAGGTCTTCCTTTGAAAAACTCTTTTCAAACAACCGTTTATGCTTTCCAGAAATTCTACATCATTTCCAATCAAAAATATGTCAACCACATATGCTTATCAGAAACTCTATAGTGATCCCACTCACTTTATCGTAAATACAAGTTTCTCATAAACTTTGTATAGTTTTAAAAACTTTGATCACCTCATCAAAGTGTATGTTCCAACTACGAGATGCTTGCTTCAGTGCATAGAAGAATCACTGAAGCTTGCACACCTTTTAACATCCTTAGGACTGACAAAACCTTCTGGTTGTATCACATACAACCTTTCCTCAAGTAACCTGTTAAGGAAACGACGTTTTGATATCCATTTGCCAGATTTCATAATTGAAAAATGCAGCAACTACTAACATAATTCCAATATACTTTAGCATCACTACAAGTGAGAAAGTCTCATCGCAGTCAACTCCTTGAACTTGTCATAAAATTCTTTCCAAGAAGTCGAGCTTTACAAATGGTGGCATTTACCATGAGCGCCTGTCTTCATTTTAAACATCCATTTGTACTCAATGACCTGTCGTCCAACGACCAAGTCTACCAAAGTCTATACTTGGTTTTCATACATGGATCCTTTCTCGGATTTCATGGCCTCTAACCATTTGTCAGAATCTGGGACCATCATCGCTTCTCCATAGTTCGTAGGTTCATCTTTGTCCAACAACATGACCTCTAAGACAGGGTTGCCGCACCACTCAGGAGCAGTACACGTCCTTGTCGACCTACGAAGTTCGATAGTAACTTGATCCGAAGCTTCATGATCATCATCATTAACTTCCTCTTCAACTAATGTAGGCTTCACAGAAACAACTTCCTGCGCTGCGCTACTCTCTGGTTGACATAGAGGTTCAATAACCTCATCAAGTTCTATCTTCCTCCCACTCAATTCTTTCAAAAGAAACTTTTCCTCGAGAAAGGACCCAGTTTTAGCAATAAACATTTTATGCTTGGATTTGAGATAGAAGGTTCACCCAACTGTTTTTAGGGTATTCTATGAAGATACATTTGTCTGCTTTGGGTTCGAGCTCATTAGGTGAAAACATTTTCCACACAAGTGTTGCAGCCCCAAACATTAAGAAATGACAACTTAGGTTTCTATCAAACCATAATTCACACGGTGTCATCTGAATGGATCTAGATGGTGCCCTATTTAAAGTGAATGTAGTTGTCTCTAATGCATAACCCCAAAATTATAGTAACAAAATGATAATAGACATCATAGCATGCACCATATCCAATAGAGCACGACTATGACGTTCGGACACACCATCACACTATGGTGTTCCAGGTGGCATGTGTTGTGAAACAACTTTCACATTTTCTAAAGTTGTATGCCAAACTAGTAACTAAGATATTCACCTCCACGATCATATCGCAAACATTTTTATCTTCTTGTCACGATGATCTTAAACTTCACTCTGAATTTGCTTGAACCTTTCAAACGATTCAGACTTGTGTTTCATTAAGTAAATATACACTATATCTAGTCAAATCATCAGTGAAGGTAAGAAAATAATGATATCCACCACACGCTACAAGACTCACTGGATTGCATACATCAACATGTATCATTTCCAATAAATCACTTGCCCGCTTCATCAAAACAGAAAACGGGGTCCTTAGTCATCTTGACCAAGAGGCATGGTTCGCATGTCTCAACCGATTCGAAATCGAATGTGTCCGAAGATCCATCAACATGGGGTTTCTTCATGCGTTTTATACCAATATGACATTTAGCGGCGGTGCCACAAGTATGTGGTACTATTATCATTAACTTTGTATCTTTTTGGCATGAATGTTATGAACATGTGTATTACTACGATCAAGTTTCAACAAACCATTCTTACTGGGTGCATGACCATTGAAGGTATTATTCATGTAAACAGAATAACCATTATTCTCTAACTTAAATGAATAACCGTGTTGCAATGAACATGATCTAATCACGTTCATGCTCAACGCAAAAACACCAAATAACATTTATTTAGGTTCGTCACTAATCTTGAAGGTAGAGAGAGCATGCGATGTTGATCACATCAACCTTGGAAACATTTCCAACACACATCGTCACCTCACACTTAGCTAGTATCTGTTTATTCCGTAGCTTTTATTTCGAGTTACTAACATTTAGCAACTGAACCGATATCCAATACCCAGGTGCTACTAGGAGTACTAGCAAGGTACACATCAATAACACGTATATCAAATATACTTCTATCGACTTTGCCAGCCTTCTTATCTACCAAGTATCTAGGGTTGTTCCGCTTCAGCGACCGTTCTCCTCATAATCGAAGCACTTAGTCTCGAGTGTGGGTTAGACTTTGGGTTGCTTCACTGGAGCTGCAACTGACTTGCTATCCATAAAGTTTCCCTCCTTGCTCTTTCCCTTCTCGAAACTAGTGGTTTTGACTAACCATCAACACTTGACGCTCCTTCTCGATTTCTACCTTCGCGGTGTCAAACATCGCAAACAGCTCAGGGATCATTATTTCTATCCTTGGCGTTTTATAGTTCATCACCAAGTTCTAGTAGCTTAGTGAGAGTGACTTGGAGAACTGTATCAATCACTATCCTATCTGGAAGATCAACTCCCACTCGATTCAAGCGATTGTAGCACCCAGACAATCTGAGCACATGCTCAAAGATTGAGCTATTCTTCTTCATCTTGCAGGCAAAGAATCTTGTTGGAGATCTCATATCTCGCAACACGGGCATGAGCCTGAGATCCTAATTTCAGGTCTTAGAACATCTCAGATGTTCCATGACGTTCAAAACATTTCGGAGCCTCAATTCTAAGCCGTAATGCATGACACACTAAACTATCAAGTAGTCATCAGAACGTGCCTATCAGATGTTCACAACATCTACAAACAACGCTAGAGGGGTTGGCGCACCAAGAGGTGCATCAAGTGTTGGAAATATACCCTAGAGGCAATAATAAATTAGTTATTATCATATTTCCTTGTTCATGATAATTGTTTATTATCCATGCTATAATTGTATTGATCGGAGACTTAAATGCATGTGTGGATACATAGACAAAACCATGTCCCTAGTATGCCTCTAATGCACTAGCTCGTTGATCAAAGGATGGTTAAGGTTTCCTAGCCATGGACATGAGATGTCATTTGATAATGGGATCACATCATTAGGAGAATGATGTGATGGATAAGACCCAAACTACAAACATAGCATATGATCGTGTCAGTTTATTGCTACTGTTTTCTACATGTCAAGTATATGTTCCTATGACCATGAGATCATGCAACTCACAGATATCGGAGGAGTGCCTTCTGTGTATCAAACGTCGCAACGTAACTGGGTGACTATAAAGGTGCTCTACAGGTATCTCCGATGGTGTCTGTTGAGTTGGCATGGATCGAGACTGGGATTTGTTACTCCGTGTGACGGAGAGGTATCTCGGGGCCCACTCGGTAATGCAACATCACAATAAGCCTTGCAAGCAATGTGACTAATTGTTAGTTGCGGGATCTTGTATTACGAAATGAGTAAAGAGACTTGTCGGTAACGAGGTTGAACTAGGTATGGAGATGCCGATGATCGAATCTCGGGCAAGTAACATACCGAAGAACAAAGGGAACGTTATACGAGATTAACTGAATCCTTGACATGGAGGTTCGACCGATAAAGATCTTCGTAGAATATGTAGGAACCAATGTGGACGTCCAGGTCCCTCCATTGGTTATTGACTGTAGAGGTGTCTCGGTCATGTCTACATAGTTCTCGAACCCGCAGGGTCTGCACACTTAAGGTTCGGTGACGTTTCGGTAGTGTAGAGTTATGTATGGTGGTGACTGAAGGTTGTTTGTAGTCCCGGATGAGATCTCGGACGTCATGAGGAGCTCCGGAATGGTCCGGAGGTAAAGATTCATATATAGGAAGTCCCAGTTTGGTTTCCGGAAAAGTTTCGGGCTCATCGGTAGTGTAGCGGGAGTATCGGTAGTGTACGGGGAGTGCCGGTAGTGTACCGGGGGACCTCCGGGAGTGGTATTTCGACCCCAAGAGGTCCATGGGCTGTGGGAGAATAATAACCAGCCCTTAGTGAACTGGGAAAACATCCACAAAGGCCCATGGCGCAGGAGAGAAAGTCCTAAAGCAAAAAGTGGAAAATCAGCCAATAGGAGGCAATCCTACTCCAACTAGGATGGGAGGTGAAGTAGGATTGCTCCCACCTCCTATTTCGGCCGACCCAAAGGCCTTGGCTGCCTCTCCTCTCCTCTCCTCCTATATATACTAGTGGATTGGGTGGTTTTTGGACAGAATTTCCGGCCACGTGCTACCCGTTCCACCGGTGCATAGTTTCTCCTCTAGATCGGTTTTCTGCAGCGCTTAGGCGAAGCCCTGCCGGAATTGCTCCACCACCATCACCGGAGCGCCGTCTCGCTGCCGGTGAACTCTCTCTCCTCTCCACCTCCTCTTGCTGGATCAAGACGGTGGAGATCATCATCAAGCTGCACGTGTGCTGAACGCGGAGGTGCCGTCCGTTCGGCGCTAGATCGGAAGCATCGTGATCGAGATCGCGAGACAGTTCATGATGAGATCGCGGAACGGATCGTGATGAGTTCGCGGGACAGATCGTGATCAAGATCGTGAGACGGATCGTGATGAGATCGCGGGACGGATCGTGATGAGTTCATGGGACGGGTCGTGATTGGATCGCGGGACGGATCGTGATGAGATCGCGGGACGCTCGGCGATTTGGATCGCGAAGATGTTCGACTACACCAACCGCGTTTCTTAACGCTTCCCGCTTAGCGATCTACAAGGGTACATAGATCCACTCTCCCTCTCGTAGATGCTCATCACCATGGATAGGTTTGCGTGTGCGTAGGAACAATTTTGTTTCCCATGTGACGTTCCCCAACAGTGGCATCATGAGCTAGGTTGATGGTTCGATGAGATCTCGAGTAGAACACAAAAGTTTTGTGGGCGTTGATGCTTAGATTGCTTCCTCCCTTGGTCGGATTTTGGTTCAGCGGGATTGTGAGATGAAGCGGCCCGGACCAACATTACTCGTACGCTTACGAGAGACCGGTTCCCTCGATGCAACTTGTTGCTTAGATGGCTTGCGGGTGACAGTTTCTCTCACTTTAGTTGGATCGGATCCGACAAAGGCGGTCCTTGAGAAGGTTGAAAAGCATTCTATGTATCACCGTTGTGGTTTATGCGTAGGTCAGAATCGTTCTTGCCAGATACCCGTAGCAGCCACGTAAAACTTGCAACAACAATTAGAGGACGTCTAACTTGTTTTTGCAGGGTATGTTGTCATATGATATGGCCAATTACATGATGTGATATATGTGATGTATGAGATGATCATGTGATGTATAGATTATCACGACTTGCATGTCGATGAGTACGGCAACCGGCAGGAGCCATAGGGTTGTCTTTAATTATTGTGTGACCTGCGTGTCAATCATTAAGCGCTATGTAATGCTTTACTTTATCGCTATGGTAGGAATAGTAGTAGAAGCATGCAGGGCGTGACAACCCCGATGGCGACACGTTGATGGAGATCATGGTGTCATGCCGGTGACGATGGAGATCATGCCGGTGCTTTCTAGATGGAGATCAAAAGCACAAGTTCATGGCCATATCTTGTCACTTATGATTTGGATGTGATGTTAATCCTTTTTATGCACCTTGTTTTACTTAGGACGACGGTAGCATTATAAGGTGATCCCTCACTTAATTTCAAGATAAATTGTGTTCTCCCCGAGTGTGCACCGTTGCGAAAGTTCGTCGTGTTGAGACACCACGTGATGATCGGGTGTGATAGACTCTACGTTCACATACAACGGGTGCAAGCCAGATTTGCACGCGCAGAACACTCGGGTTAAACTTGACGAGCCTAGCATGTACAGACATGGCCTCGGAACACAAGAGACCGAAATGTCGAGCATGAGTCATATAGTGGATATGATCAACATAATGATGTTCACCATTGAAGCCACCTTAACTCACGTGATGATCGGACTTGAGTTGGTGAATTTGGATCATGTATCAGTCGAATGACCCGAGGGATGTCAATTTGAGTGGGAGTTCTTAAGTAATATGATTAATTGAACTCATTATCATGAACATAGTCAAAGTGTCTTTGCAAATTATGTTGTAGATTACTAGCTCGCGCTGTAGCTCCCGTGTATTTTTATATGTTCCTAGAGAAATAGAGTTGAAAGATGTTGGTAGCAATATTGCGGACTGGGTCCGTGATCTGAGGATTGTCCTCATTGCTGCATAGAAGGCTTATGTCCTTAATGCACCGCTCGGTGCGCCACACCCTCTAGCGCCGTCTATAGATGTTGTGAACATCTGACAGGCACGTTTCGATGACTACTTGATAGTTTAGTGCGTCATGCATTACGGCTTAGAATTGAGGCTCCGAAACGTTTTGAATGTCACGGAACATATGAGATGTTCTAGGAGCTGAGATTGTGATCTCAGGCTCGTGCCCGTGTTGCGAGATATGAGATCTCCAACAAGATTCTTTGCCTGTAAGATCAAGGAGAATAGCTCAACCGTTGGGCATGTACTCAGATTGTCTGGGTACTATAATCGCTTGAATCAAGTGGGAGTTGATCTTCCAGATAAGATAGTGATTGATATAGTTCTCCAAGTCACTGTCACTAAGCTACTAGAACTTGGTGATGAACTATAAATTGCCAGGGATAGAAATAATGATTCCTGAGCTGTTCGCGATGTTTGACACCGCGAAGGTAGAAATCAAGAAGGAGCATCAAGTGTTGATGGTTAATCAAACCACTAGTTTCGAGAAGGGCAAGAGCAAGGAGGGAAACTTCATGGATAGCAAGTCAGTTGCTGCTCTAGTGAAGCAACCCAAAGTTGAACTCAAACCCGAGACTAAGTGCTTCTGTTATGAGGTGAGCGGTCGCTGAAGCGGAACAACCCTAGATACTTTGTAGATAAGAAGGCTGGCAACATTGACAGAAGTATATTTGATATACGAGTTATTGATGTGTACCTTGCTAGTACTCCTAGTAGCACCTGGGTATTGGATACCGGTTCGGTTGCCAAATGTTAGTAACTCGAAATAAAAGCTACGGGATAAATGGAGAACTAGCTAAGGGTGAGGTGACAATATGTGTTGGAAGTGTTTCCAAGGTTGATGTGATCAACATCGCACGCTCTCTCTACCTTCAGGATTAGTGATGAACCTAAATAAATGTTATTTGGTGTTCTGCGTTGAGCATGAACATGATTAGATCATGTTTATTGCAATACGGTTATTCATTTAAGTTAGATAATAATGGTTATTCTGTTTACATGAATAATACCTTCAATGGTCATGCACCCAGTGAGAATGGTTTGTTGAAATCTTGATCGTAGTATTACACATGTTCATAACATTGATGTCAAAAGACACAAAGTTAATAATGATAGTACCACATACTTGTGGCACTGCCGCTAAATGTCATATTGGTATAAAGCGCATGTAGAGACTCCATGCTGATGGATATTTGGACTCATTCGATTTCAAATCGGTTGAGACATGCGAACCATGCCTCTTGGGCAAGATGACTAAAGGACCCCGTTGGATGGAGCGGGCAAGTGATTCATTGGAAATGATACATGTTGATGAATGCAATCTAGTGAGTCTTGTAGCGTGCACTGGATATCGTTATTTTCTTACCTTCACTGATGATTTGAGTAGATATAGTGTATATTTACTTAATGAAACACAAGTCTGAATCGTTTGAAAGGTTCAAGCAAATTCAGAGTGAAGTTTAAAGATCATCGTGACAAGAAGATAAAAATGACTGCGATATGATCGTGGAGGTGAATATCTGAGTCACGAGTTTGGCATACAACTTAAGACAATGTGAAAGTTGTTTCACAACTAAACGCCACCTGGAACACCATAGTGTGATGGTGTGTCCGAACATCATAGTTATGCTCTATTGGACATGGTGCGTAATATGATGTCTCTTATCGTTTTACTACTATAATTTTGGGGTTATGCATTAGAGACAACTACATTCACTTTAAATAGGGCACCATCTAAATCTGTTGAGATGACACCATGTGAATTATGGTTTGACAGAAACCTAAGCTGTCATTTCTTAATATTTTGGGATGTGACACTTGTGTGGAAAATGTTTTCACCTAATGAGGTCGAACCCAAGGCGGACAAATTGCATCTTCATAGAATACCCTAAGATCAGTTGGGTGAACCTTCAATCTCAGATCCTAGTGCAAAATGTTTGTTGCGTAAACGGATCCTTTCTCGAGGAAATGTTTCTCTCGAAAGAATTGAGTGGGAGGAAGATAGAACTTGATGAGGTTGTTAAACCTTTGTTCAACCAGAGAGTAGCACAGCGCAGAAAGATGTTTCTGTGAAGCCTACGTTAGTTGAAGAGGAAGTTAATGATGATGATCATGAAGCTTCAGGATCAAGTTACTATCGAACTGCGTAGGTCGACAAGGATGTGTACAGCTCCTAAGTGGTACGACAACTCTGTCTTGGAGATCATGTTGTTGGACAACGATGAACCTACGAGCTATGGAGAAGCGATGATGGGCCTGGATTCCAACAAATGGTTAGGGGCCATGAAATCCGAGATAGGATCCATGTATGAAAACCAAGTGTAGACTTTGGTAGACTTGCTCGTTGGACGGCAGGTCGTTGAGTACAAATGGATCTTTAAAATGAAGACAGACAATGATGGTGAATGTCACTATTTGTAAAGCTCGACTTGGTGCAAAGATGTTTGTGACAAGTTCAAGGAGTTGACTACGATGAGACTTCCTCACTCGTAGTGGTGCTAAAGTCTGTTGGAATTATGTTAGCAGTTGCTGTGTTTTCAATTATGAAATCTGGAAGATGGATGTCAAAACATCGTTTCCTTAACGGTTTACTTGAGGAAAGGTTGTATGTGATACAACCAGAAGGTTTTGTCAGGCCTAAGGATGCTAAAAGGTGTGCAAGCTTCGGTGATCCTTCCATGGACTGAAGCAAGCATCTCGGAGTTGGAATATACGCTTTGATGAGGTGATCAAAGTTTTGATGTTTATAAAAAGTTTACGAGAAACTTGTATTTGCAATAAAGTGAGTGGGAGCACTATAGAATTTCTGATAAGTATGTGGATGACATATTGTTGATCAGAAATAATGTAGAGTTTCTGGAAAGCATAAAACGGTCATTTGGAAAGTGATTTTCAAAGGAAGACCTAGATAAAGCTACCTAATTGTTGAGCATCAAAATCTATGGAGATAGATCAAGATGCTCGATGAGACTTTCAATGAGTGCATACCTTGACAAGATTTTGAAAGATTTCAAAATGGATCAGTCAGAGAAAGAGTTCTCGCCTAATTTGTAAGGTGTGAAAGTTGAGTGAGACTCAAAGCTCGACAACGGCAGAAGAAAGAGAAAGGACGAACGTCGTCCCCTATGCCTTAGCCATAGGCTCTATATTATGCCATGCTGTGTACCGCACCTGTGTGTGCCTTGCCATGAGTCTGTCAAGGGGTACAAGTGTGGTCCAGGAGTGGATCACTGGACAGCGGTCGGAATTATCCTTAGTAACCAGAGGACTAAGGAAATGTTTCTTGATTGTGGAGGTGATAAAGAGTTCGTCATAAAGAGTTACGTCGATGCAAGCTTTAACACCTATCCGGATGACTAGTAGTAGCAATCTGGATACGTATAGTGGAGCAGCCATTTGGAAATAGTACCAAGTGGAGTGTGGTAGTAGTGTTTACGGTTTGACATAGAGATTTGCAAAGTACACACGGATCTGAATATCGCAGACCCGTTGACTATAAGACTGATCTCACATGCAAAGCATGATCGAGCCCCAGAACTCATTGGGTGTTAGATTCATAACAATGCGAATCACATGATGATGTGAACTGGATTATTGACTCTAGTGAAAGTGGGAGACTGTTGGAAATATACCCTAGAGGCAATAATAAATTAGTTATTATCATATTTCCTTGTTCATGATAATCGTTTATTATCCATGCTATAATTGTATTGATCGGAGACTTAAATGCATGTGTGGATACATAGACAAAACCATGTCCCTAGTATGCCTCTAATGGACTAGCTCGTTGATCAAAGGATGGTTAAGGTTTCCTAGCCATGGACATGAGATGTCATTTGATAACGGGATCACATCATTAGGAGAATGATGTGATGGATAAGACCCAAACTACAAACATAGCATATGATCGTGACAGTTTATTGCTACTGTTTTCTACATGTCAAGTATATGTTCCTATGACCATGAGATCATGCAACTCACAGATATCGGAGGAGTGCCTTGTGTGTATCAAACGTCGCAACGTAACTGGGTGACTATAAAGGTGCTCTACAGGTATCTCCGATGGTGTCTATTGAGTTGGCATGGATCGAGACTAGGATTTGTTACTCCGTGTGACGGAGAGGTATCTTGGGGCCCACTCGGTAATGCAACATCACAATAAGCCTTGCAAGCAATGTGACTAATTATTAGTTGCGGGATCTTGTATTACGGAACGAGTAAAGAGACTTGCCAGTAACGAGGTTGAACTAGGTATGGAGATGCCGACGATCGAATCTCGGGCAAGTAACATACCGAAGAACAAAGGGAACGTTATACGAGATTAACTGAATCCTTGACATAGAGGTTCGACCGATAAAGATCTTCGTAGAATATGTAGGAACCAATGTGTACGTCCAGGTCCCGCCATTGGTTATTGAATGTAGAGGTGTCTCGGTCATGTCTACATAGTTCTCGAACCCGCAGGGTCTGCACACTTAAGGTTCGATGACGTTTCGGTAGTGTAGAGTTATGTATGGTGGTGACCGAAGGTTGTTTGGAGTCCCGGATGAGATCCCGGAAGTCACGAGGAGCTCCGGAATGGTCCGGAGGTAAAGATTCATATATAGGAAGTCCCAGTTTGGTTTTCGGAAAAGTTTCGGGCTCATCGGTAGTGTACCGGGAGTATCGGTAGTGTACCGGGAGTGCGGGTAGTGTACCGGGGGACCTCCGGGAGGGGTATTTCGACCCCAAGAGGTCCATGGTCTGTGGGAGAATAATAACCAGCCCTTAGTGGGCTGGGAAAACATCCACAAAGGCCCATGGCGCAGGAGAGAAAGTCCTAAAGCAAAAAGTGGAAAATCAGCCAATAGGAGGCAATCCTACTCCAACTAGGATTGGAGGTGAAGTAGGATTGCTCCCACGTCCTATTTCGGCCGACCCAAAGGCCTTGGATGCCTCTCCTCTCCTCTCCTCCTATATACACTAGTGGATTGGGTGGTTTTTGGACAGAATTTCCGGCCACGTGCTACCCGTTCCACCGGTGCATAGTTTCTCCTCTAGATCGGTTTTCTGCAGCGCTTAGGCGAAGCCCTGCCGGAATTGCTCCACCACCATCACCGGAGCGCCGTCATGCTGCTGGTGAACTCTCTTTCCTCTCCACCTCCTCTTGCTGGATCAAGACGGTGGAGATCGTCATCAAGCTACACGTGTGCTGAACACGGAGGTGCCGTCCGTTTGGCGCTAGATCGGAAGCACCATGATCGAGATCGCGAGACAATTCGTGATGAGATCGCGGAACGGATCGTGATGAGTTCGCGGGACAGATCGTGATCAAGATCGTGAGACGGATCGTGATGAGATCGCGGGACGGATCGTGATGAGTTCACGGGACGGATCGTGATTAGATCGCGGGACGGATCGTGATGAGATCGCGGGACGCTCGGCGATTTGGATCGTGAAGATGTTCGACTACGCCAACCGCGTTTCTTAACGCTTCCTGCTTAGCGATCTACAAGGGTACGTAGATCCACTCTCCCTCTCGTAGCTGCTCATCACCATGGATAGGTTTGCATGTGCATAGGAAAATTTTTGTTTCCCATGCGACGTTCCCCAACATTAAGGACATAAGCCTTCTATGCAGCAACGAGGACATTCCTCTGATCACGGAGCCAGTCCGCAATATTGCTACCATCATCTTTCAAATCTATTTCTCTAGGAACATATAAAATTCAAGGGAGCTACAACGTGAGCTAGTAATCTACAACATAGTTTGTAAAGACACTACTGACTATGTTCATGATATTGAGTTCAATTAATCATATTACTTAAGAACTCCCACTCAAATTGACATCCCTCCAGTCATTCGAGTGTTACATGATCCAAATTCACCAACTCAAGTCCGAGATCATGTGAGTTGACGTGGTTTCAATGGTGAACATCATCATGTTGATCATATCTACTATATGACTCATGTTCGACCTTGCGGTATCTTGTGTTCTGAGGCCATGTCTGTACATGCTAGGCTTGTCCAATTTAACTCGAGTGTTCTGCATCTGCAAGACTGGCTTGCACCCGTTGTATGTGACGTAGAGTCTATCACACCCGATCATCACGTGGTGTCTCAAGACGACAAACTTCCGCAACGGTGCACACTCGGGGAGAACACAATTCATCTTGAAATTTAAGTGAGGGATCACCTTATAATGCTACCGTCGTCCTAAGCAAAACAAGGTGCATAAAAGGATTAACATCACATGCAAATCATAAGTGACATGATATGGCCATGAACTTGTGCTTTTGATCTCCATCTTGAAAGCACCAGCATGATCTCCATTGTTACCGGCAAGACACCATGATCTCCATCATCTTGATCTCCATCAACGTGTCGCCATCGGTGTTGTCACGCCCAACATGCTTCTACCACTATTGCTACCGTTTACCGATAAAGTAAAGCTTTACATAGTGCTTAATGATTGACATGCAGGTCATACGAAAATTAAAGACAACCCTATGACTCCTGTCGGTTGTCGTACTCATCAACATGCAAGTTGTGATAATCTATACAGCACATGATCATCTCATACATCACATATATCACATCATGTAATTGGCCATATCATATCACAACATACCCTGCAAAAACAAGTTAGAAGTCCTCTAATTGTTGTTGCACGTTTCATGTGGCTGCTACGGGTATCTAGCAAGAACAATTCTTATCTATGCAAAAACCACAACGGTGATACACTAGTTGCTTTTCAACCTTCTCACGGACCGCCTTTGTCGAACCCCATCCAACTAAAGTGAGAGAAACTCGCACCCGCAAGCCATCTATGCAACAAGTTGCAGTCGAGGGAACCGGTCTCTTGTAAGCGTATGAGTAATGTTGGTCCGGGCCACTTCCTCTCACAATACGGCTGAACCATAATCAAACCAAGGGAGGAAGCAATCTAAGCATCAACGCCCAAAAACCTGTTGTGTTCTACTCAAGATCTCATCTACACATAGACCTAGCTCATGATGCCACTGTTGGGGAACGTTGCATGGGAAACAAAAAATTTCCTACGCACATGCAAGATCTATCCATGGCGATGAGCATCTACGAGAGGGAGAGTGGATCTACGTACCCTTGTAGATCGCTAAGCGGGAAGCGTTAAGAAACGCGGTTGGTGTAGTCGAACGTCTTCGCGATCGAAATCGCCGAGCGTCCCGTGAAATCATCCCGATCCATCCCACGAAATCGTCATGATCCGTCCCGCGAACTCATCACGATCCGTCCCGCGAACTCATCATGATCCGTCCAGCGAACTCATCACGGTCCGTCTCGCGATCTTGATCACGGTCCTTCCAATCTAGAACCGAACGGATGGTTCCACCGCAATCAGCACACGTACAGCTCGATGACGATCTCCGCCTTCTTGATCCAACAAGAGGGAGCAGAGAGGTAGAAGAGTTCTTCAGCAGCGTGACGGCGCTCCGGAGATGGTCGTGGAGCTGTTCTGGCAGGGCTTCGCCTAAGCACTGCAGAAATCCGATCTAGAGGAGAAACTATGCACTAGAGGAATGGGTAGCACGTGGCTAGAAAACTGGTGCCAAAAACCCTAAAACCTCCAGTATATATAAGAGGAAGAGAGGAGGAGGCTTGGCTCCCAAGGATCCAGCCCTTGGGTCGGCCGAATCAAGGGGGAGAGGAGGATTCCTCCTCCAATCCTAGTAGGACTAGGATTCCTCCTAATTTTTTGCCTTTTTCCACTTTTTTCTGTTTGGACTTTTCTTCCCAGCCGCATGGGCCTTGTGTGGGACTTCCACCAGACCACTAAGGGCTGGTATTTACTCTCCCACAGACCATGTAGCCTCTTGGGTCGAAATACTCCTCCCGATGGTCTCCCGGTACACTATCGACACTCCCGGTACACTACCGATAAGCCCGAAACTTTTCCGGCGACCAAAATAGGACTTCCTATATATCAATCTTTACCTCCGGTCAATTCCGGAGCTCCTCGTGACATCCGGGATGGGACTCCAAACTACCTTTGGTTACCACCATACATAACTCTATACTACCGAAACGTCACCAAACCTTAAGTGTGCAGACCCTGCGGGTTCGAGAACTATGTAGACATGACCGAGACACCTCTACGGTCAATAACCAATAGAGGGACCTGGATGCCCATATTGGTTCCTACATATTCTATGAAGATTTTATCGGTCGAACCTCTATCTCAAGGATTCAGTTAATCCCATAAGATGCTCCCTTTGTTCTTCGGTATGTTACTTGCCCGAGATTCGATCGTCGGTATCTCCATACCTAGTTCAACCTCGTTTCCGGCAAGTCTCTTTACTCGTTCCGTAATACAAGATCCCATGACTAACACTTAGTCACATTGCTTGCAAGGCTTGTTGTGATGTTGTATTACCGAGTGGGACCTGAGATACCTCTCCGTCACACGGAGTAACAAATCCCAGTCTTGATCCATGCCAACTCAACAGACACCCTCGGAGATACCTGTAGAGCACATTTATAGTCACCCAGTTACGTTGCAACGTTTGATACACACAAGGTACTTCTCCGGTGTCAGTGATTTGCATGATCTCATGGTCATAGGAACATATACTTGACATGCAGAAAATAGTAGCAATAAACTGGCACGATCATATGCTACGTTCATAGTTTGGGTCTTGTCGATCACATCATTCTCCTAATGATGTGATCCCGCTATAAAATGTCATCTCATGTTCATGACTAGGAAACCATAGCCATCTTTAATCAACGAGCTAGTCTATTAGAGGCATACTAGGGACATGGTGTTGTCTATGTATCCACACATGTATCTGAGTTTCCGATTAATACAATTATAGCATGGCTAATAAATGATTATCATGAACAAAGAAAAATGATAATAACCAATTTATTATTGCCTCTAGGGCATATTTCCAACAAGTAATTGATGATGCCACTTCTGCTATGCATGATTCTTATGATGACACTTTGCTTGATAATACTGTGCCACTGGGTGAATTTCTTGATGAACAAATTGCTACAGTAAATGCTAAAAATTATGATACTTCTGAACTGATGAAATTATTGAAACTGGACACTTTGAGACACCTGCTAGACCTAGCTCTCCTAGATAGGAATTTCCAGATATTCCTGAGGGTTATGTTATGGAAGGAGAGGTAGCTTGGGACTTTCTTGCTTGTAATGATAGAGATGATCTTAAGAAATTACTATGCAAGTGGAAAGAAAAATCTTTCAATGTTAGAATGAAATATGATCCTAAGTTTGCTACTTCACCTATCTTTGTTACTGATACGGATTATGAATTCTCTGTTGATCTTGAGTTAATTACTTTGGTTGAACTTGATCCTTTCCATGGTTATTAATCTGAAACTGTTGTGGCGCATCTTACTAAACTGAATGATATAGCCACCCTACCTACTCATGAGGAAAAACTCGTTACTATTATATCCTTAGGTTGTTTCATTTCTCTTTAAAGGGTGATACTAAGATATGGTTTAATTTTCTTGCTCCTGGTTGTGTGCGTAGCCCCCAGGATATGATTTATCACTTCTGTGAAAAATATTTTCCTGCCCATAAGTAACAAGCTGATTTGCGAGAAATATGTAACTTATGAAAACTAAAGAAGAGAGTATCCCACAAGCTTCGGGGAGGCTTCTCCAGTTACTTAATGCTTTGCCTGATCATCCTCTCAACAAAAACAAAATACTTGATATCTTTTATAATGGACTAATTGATGCTTCCAAGGACCACCTACATAGTTGTGCTGGTTGTGTTTTCAGGGAACGAACTTTTGAACAAGTTGGAATACTATTGAAGAATATATTGAGCAATGGTAATGATTGATCTATTCCAGAACCACCTCTGAAGCCAACTCCGAAGAAAAGATGCATTCTATTTCTCAGTCCTGAAGATATGCTAGAGGCATAGAAATCTTTGAAAGATAAAGGTATTAAACAGAAGATGTTAAGAATCTACCACCTATTGAAGAAATACATGGTCTTGATAACCCGACACAGTTAGTAGAAATTCTCTTCATAGGTTTGATGAAAGCGATATTCCTTATAATAAGTCTGCTATCCAATGCTTGGATGAGTTTGATAATTTTGTTGTTAAGCAAGAAAATTTTAATGCTTTTGTTAGTAGACAATTGAAACATAATGCTTTCATGCTTGATCTCTTAGGTGATTATATGAGTAGAACTATCAAAGATCTTAAAGTGATTAGTAAACATGCTTCCATGGTAACTACTCAAGTAGAACAAGTGCTTAAGGCACAAAATGATTTGCTTAATGTGATGAATAGTAGGAACAATGATCATTCTGTTAAAGTTGTGACTATAGGTGAAAGAATGACTCAGGAACCTTTTTATCCTAAGGACCACCCTAAGTGAATTAAACAAGATTCACAAAGGAGTAATATTGATGTACCTAGTCGCTCTAGTAATAAGAGGAACAAGGATGACGATAGAACTTTGAATGCTTGTAGTGAACCTATTATAGATACTCCTGAAAACCCAAATGATATTTCTGTTTGTGATGCTGAGACGCAATCTGGTGATGAACATGAGCCTAGTGATAATATTAATGATGATGTTCATGTTGATACTCAACCAAGTAATGATAATGATGTGGAGATTGAACCTGTTGTTAATCTTGATAACCCACATCCTAAGAATAAAAGATATGACAAAAAGGACTTTATTGCTAGGAAACATGGTAAAGAAAGAGAACCGTGGGTTCATAAACCCCTGCCCTTTCCTCCTAAACCATCGACGAAAAAGGATGATGAGGATTTTGAGCGCTTTGTTGAAATACTTAGACCCGTCTTTGTGCGTATGTGCTTGACCGATATTCTGAAAATGTCTCCTTATGCTAAGTACATGAAAGATATTTTGGATAATAAAATAAAGATACCGGGAGCTGAGATTTCCAGCATGCTTGCTAATTATACTTTTAAGGGTGGAGTACCAAATAAATTAGGAGATCCAGGAATACCAACTATACCATGCTCTATTAAAGGGGATTATGTTAAAACTACTTTATGTGATTTGGGAGCTGGTGTTAGTGTTATGACTTTCTCTTTATATCTTAGACTTAATTTGAATAAGTTGACGCCTACCGAAATCTCTTTGCAAATGGCTGATAAATCAACTGCTCTACCTATCGGTATTTGTGAGATGTACCCGTCGTAGTTACAAATGCTACTATCTTAACGGACTTTGTTATTCTTGATATTCCCAAGGATGACCATTTGTTGATCATCCTTGGTAGACCCTTTTTGAATACTACAGGAGCTATTATTGATTGCAATAAGGGCAATGTCACTTTTCATATTAATGGTAATGAACATACGGTACACTTTCCAAAGAAACAACCTCAAGTTCGTAGTATCAACTCCATTGAAAAGATTCCAATGATTGTTATTGGAGACTTTGAATTCCCTCTTCCTACTATAAATAAGAAATATGATATACTTATTGTTGGGGATATGAATATCCCCATTGAGGTAAGTTAATGTTATTCGAAAATTCTTCAGTTCCATGTTATTCAAAAGAAGTTTTTTAATAAGACTTGATCAACCTTATTTATGGATTCCTTTTGATGAGCATGAGATGGATGAATTTAGAAAGAACAACTTTCTCTACCCAACTTTTACTTTCTGTTAATTAGATTAAAGCAAGTAAAATGCTATTATGTTCCTGTTTTCTGAGTTTTCCGTGCAATAGAAAAAGTGACCCGAAAATAGAAGTTCTTGAAATGTCCTGAAAATGGAGTATGATTTTTTCCGGAATATTTAAATTTTTTTGGCACCGAGCATACTTCTAGGGGATGCACTAGTTCCAGCACCCATTCACTTCATCTTACTCCATAAAAAAAATCTCACCATTGCTCAAACCCGTGTTCTATCTCATTTTGTTGTCATTTTCGATCTCCTTGTGCAAAGCTTCATTAACAAAACTGTTTTGGGAGATTGTTCGCCGGTATGTGACTCCTCCAATGGTCCAATTAGTTTTTGGTCTAGTGCTTTATATATTGCAAATTTTTGCTGCCGAGGTGACCTTGTTCTTGAGCTTGTGTGTCAAATTTATATGGTCCCAAGTAGTTTTGATGCATGATATAGCCTCTAGGCACTTTAGGGAGTAGTTGCTATGAGTTTTTTTAAGTTTTGTTCACCTTTATTTTTAGTCACTAAAAATTTCAGAATTTTTCAGTGAAAGAAATGCTGAGGAGATGTTAAGAGGCTCTTCAAGCCAGAGTTCTAAGGAAGATGAAAATGAGATGAGGGAGAAACCTAAGTATAATCTTCCTCGCGTCGCAGAAGTTCAACCATGTGAATGGCCGTGTGACACATTCTTGAGGGCGTTCGGAATTTATGAAGATTTCTATTATTTGGTCGAGAATGCGGGCATCACGGACTTCCTCCACAATAAGTGTGACTAGTACCTCTTGCTCACTAGTACCTTTGTGCAAAAATTTCACTTTGATTCTAGGGAAGAATCCCCTACAGTAGAATTTAACTTATATGATGTTCCTAAGAAATGAACCTTTATGATTTTTGCAATTTTTGCAAAATACCCTATGAGGGAGGCAATAGGGAACCACGTCCTAGAGACATGGAAGATTTTATTACTACAGTCGCTATAGGGGAAGAGAGAGGTGTGTCAAAGGAAAGAGCAGCTAGTTTACATTTTATTGTGCTATGTTATTATTCATTATTTGCGGGAAGATGTTTAGTTGGTCGCTCGGAGAGTAGGAGTCTTAGTGCCCCTGACTTCACCATTTTGTGCCATGCTTTATTTGCTAATAGAACCTTTAGTCTAGGCTCTATGGTAGCCCAACGGTTGAGCACCAACCGTTCAAAGGGGCCCATATTCGGAGGTATCTATGCATCTCGTTTAGCCAAACATTTTGAGAAACCCATTAGGCTTAACGAGAAAGATGAGAGGCTGCTACCCGCTAAGTTTCTAGATTATAACCATATGGTAGCTCACAATGTTATTAAGAAAAATGATGGTACCCGCTAAGTTTCTAGATTACTCTTACTGCCTCTTCTTTGTTGTACATTCGCCCAGGCAGGACCATTATGCCTGGAGACATTTATAGATATTGGGGTCTCACGCAACCCTAGCTCCAAAACCGGCACCAGCCCTTGATCCGTACCTGGAACCAGTTTTTCAGTGGGAGCCGCAGGAGTTCGCCAACCAATGGAACTCTAATGACGCTCGTGAGTACCTGGGAGAGAGATCTTTCTATCCATGTCCATAGACCAACTTAGGCCAAAAGCCTAAGCTTGGGGGAGTACATATTTCTCATCGACTTTACATTCATGTTCACACACCCATCTAAGTAGTCGGTGTTTATTTTCCTGATTCGCTTTCTTCTTGTGTGTTTATTTAACTTTGAGAAAAATACAAAAAAATAGTTCTAGCTTTGTTTCTAATTGCTTAGTTGTAGCATTAAAAAGAAAACCAAAAAATATTTTTCGTTCTTCCTTTACTTGTTTGGAGGTTTCTCGTTCTTGTTTTGATTTTTTGTTCTTTGGGTCGTAAGGAGAAGACCACAATGAAAATATCGAGTGGCTCTCATACGCATTATTGTTTACCTTTTAGAGAGACCATGTTACCTTGTATTCTCCTTTGAGTTATTGTTTGCAGATTCTAGCTTAGTCCGAAGCGGGCGCACTCTTATTATTATCCACACCATCCGGTCATTCAAGTGAAAGGCAATAATGACGATATTTGATGAAAAGATTGAGATGGAGAAAAGCTGGTATGAACTCGACCTATCTTGCTTTTGTAAATATGGTTAGCTCATTGTTCCGAATTCAGTTCATCATGGGTGAAACATATTTGCGATGACAATTAGAGATTATAGTTACTCATGCCATGCTTAATTAGCTAAGAGTGGATAATGGTTTGTTTTGGGTGCCAACATGCATATTAAAATGATTTTGATGTAGTATGATGGGATGGTATCCTCCTCTAAACGATTCAAGTGGCTTGACTTGGCACATGTTCATGCATGTACTTGAAGCAAAATCAACATAGCCTCCACAATATTTATGTTAAAAGTGATTTATATCCTACTCATGCTTGCATTCAATTTTGGTTATTCTCAAAGCATGTTGATGACTGTGTCGCTCTCTAGTTGGTCGCTCCCCAGCCTTTTACTAGCCTTCACTTGTACTAAGTGGGAATACTGCTTGTGCATCCAATCCCTCATACCCAAAGTTGTTTCATATGAGTCCACAACACCTACCTATATGCGGTATTTACCTGCCGTTCCAAGTAAAATTGCATGTGCCAAACTCTAAACCTTCAAATAAACATTCTGTTTCGTGTGCCCAAATCGCTCATTTGGCGACTCGGGGCTATCAGTATATTCCATGCTAGTTGGGTTATTTTCACGATGTGTGTTGATTCACGATCATTCATGAGAAAGTGGCTGGTAATCGGGATGCCCAGTTCCATACTCGAAATAAAAGCAAAATATATTTAAAAAAACTCCCGCAGAACTATGTTTGTATGGATGGTACCCACGGATTCGGATCACCGTGGAGTGTGACTGACTGGTGGAGGGGGGTAAAAACTTTATCATTTTGTTTGGGAACCGCCTATAATGTATCTAGCATGGAAGACGTAGAAAACCTCTTGGTCGTTATGTGAGCAATTAAAGCATACCGCACAAAAATCATTACTTATCTCTGTTTTAAAAACTTGAGCTCTGGCACGTGTGCAAATTAATGCTTCCCTCTGCGAAGGGCCTTTCCATTTACTTTATTGTTGATTCATCATCTTCTTATAAAAGTCACTAGTTCGATAGCACCACCGTCATTTGTATGCTTTGTTGTTAATTTATATTGAGTATGAGCATGACTAGATCTCTTTCATCGTGAATTACAATGTCTAGTTAGTCCTTGTTCTTTAGAGGTGCTCTATATTTATGTTTTGCGATCTCAGAAAGGGCTAGCGAGATACCATTTTGTCATATTGTATCATGATTGTTTGGAAAAAGTTTTTTCATTCGAGAGTTATTATTATTACTCGCTGGTTGACTATGTCATTGATATGAGTAAATGTGAGACCTACATGTTATTGTGAACGTGGTTAGTCCATGATCTTTGCTGAAAATCTTAACATCAGATAGACATATTTAAAACAACAAGATCAAACAAAGTGTGTAAAAGGTTTTCTTTATCACTTTCAGTTAATCAACTGAATTGCTTGAGAGCAAGCAATGGGTTAAGCTTGGGGGAGTTGATACATCTCCATCGTATCCAGTCTTCCAAACTCTTTTGCCCTTGTTTTGGACTCTAATTTGCATGATTTGAATGGAACTAACCTAGACTGGCCTTGTTTCCAGCAGACTTGCTTTGGTGTTATTTTTGTGCAGAAATAAAAGTTTTGGGATCGTCTTGAAAATTACAGAGAATATTTTTGGATTTAATAAAAAATACTGGTGCAAGAATCAACCAGAGGGGGCCACGTGCAGGCCACAAGCCTACTAGGTGCGGCCACCCCCTAGCCGCGCCTAGCAGGCTTGTGGGGCCCTCGTGGCTCCTATGACCTCATCTCCAACTCCATATAACCCTATTCGCGGAGAAAAAAACAGAGAGAAGAGTTCATCGCATTTCACGATACGGAGCCACCGCTTCCTCCTGTTCTTCGTCGGGAGACCAGATCTGGTCCGTTTGGGGCTCCGGCGAGGGGAAATCGATGACATCGTCATCACCAACCATCCTTCATCACCAATTCCATGATGCTCTCCACCATTCGTGAGTAATCCCATTGTAGGCTTGCTAGACGGTGATGGGTTGGTTGAGATTTATCATGTAATGGAGTTAGTTTTGTTAGGGTTTGATCCCTAGTATCCACTATGTTCTGGGATTGATTTTTCTAAGACATTGCTTTGCTTAATGCTTGTCACTAGGGCCCAAGTGCCATGATTTCAGATCTGAACCTATTATGTTTTCATGAATATATATATATATATGTTCTTGATCCTATCTTGCAAGTTGTAGATACCTATTACGAGTTATGATCCGCATCCCCTAGGGTGACAATAACTAGGATTCTTTCCGGTGATTACCATAGTTTGAGGAGTTCATGTATTCACTAAGTGCTAATGCTTTGGCCCGTTCTCTATTAAAAGGAGGCTTTAATATCCCTTAGTTACCATTCGGACCCTACTGCCATAGGAGCGTAGGACAAAGGATGTCATGCAAGTTCTTTTCCATAAGCACGTATGACTATATATGGAATACATGCCTACATTACATTGATGAATTGGAGCTAGTTCTGTATCACCCTATGTTATAACTGTTGCATAATGAATGTTATCCAACATAATTATGCATAACCGATCCATTCCCTACGAGCTTTCCACATATTGATCCTTGCTAAGTTACTTCTCCGCTGCTACTATTACAATCACTATAAAACTGCTACTATTACTTTTGCTACCATTAACGTTACTTCCATACTACTTTGTTGCTGAATACTTTGTTGTAGATATTAAGTCTTTCAGGTGTGGTTGAATTGACAACTCAGCTGTAAATACTCGAGAATATTCTTTGGCTCCCCTTGTGTTGAATCAATAAATTTAGGTTGAATACTCCACCCTCGAAAATTGTTGCGATCCCCTATACTTGTGGGTTATCAGCCCCCAACCCCAGCCCCGCCACGCCATACCTCCCTCCTCTACTTCCTCCCCTCCCAATCTTGGTCGTCGTTGGGCCTGCCTCCTCGCCCCTGCACCCTCTATAAGCCCCCCACCACTCCTCCTCTCTCTGCTAGCTAGTGTTCTTTTGTTAATTTACTTAGGTTTTAGTTAGAGCAGTAGGTTAATTAGGTTATATATTTAGTTATGAATTTAGCTAGTTATCAAACTAGTAGGTTAATTTGGCTATATTATGAACCTTAGTTGGTTAGGGCAGTAGGTTAATTAGGTTCTTCATCAAATTAGGATAGAAATTTAGGGTTAGGTGTTTTAGGTGTAATTAAAAGAAAAAATAGAATTGATTATATAGGTTTCTTGCATTTTTTAGTTTAAGCAATTTTTGCTATTTAAATTTTATAATGCTAGTTAGTTAACTAGAATTAGTATGAAACCTAGGACAGATTAGTTAAAGCAACTGTTGCTATTTAAAATTTTAAGTTTAAGCAATGTTTGCTAGTTAAAAAAAGCGAATTTGAAGTGGAGAGATTAGTTAAAGCAACTGTTGCTATTTACATTTTTTATTTAAAGCAATTGTTGCTATTTAAAAAAATAGAATTTGAAGTGGACACATTAGTTAAAGCAACTATTGCTATTTGATTTTTTTAGTTAAAGGAGTTCTTGCTATTTTTTAGTTTCAAATTTAGGTAGGCTGAATTTAGTTTCAAAAATTGACTTCTTGCATTTTTATTCAAGTGCTACATTTCCTTCCTTTTATATGAAAATTTGAAGTGGACATTTGTCTGCGAGCTCCTTGTGATTCAAAATCATGTCATTGTTCCGAGTGGCCTTTTCTTTTTTGCAACGAATTATTCCAAGTGGCCAATGTTTTGCTAGAACGTTGATTCATTTCTGTTCCGGCAAATTTCAGGCACTCTATTTGTCCATTTTGTAGCAAAGGTCATGCTGAAATTTTCCATGAATTTCGGCATGACTTGTGCTACAAACTATGACATATCGAGTGCCCGAGATTTTACGCAACGTGAATGAATCAACATTCCTGCAAAGCATTGGCCTTTTTATGTCATTATTCATTTTATTAGGTCTAACATTAATAGACTAGATTAAATCGTATGAAACATGGATAACAACGATGAAGGACAGTGTTCTGATGATTGAAACATCCACGTGGCGACAAACACCTATTTGAACCTTTTCGTTGAGCACCGGTTGTTGCAGGGCCCACCTGTCACATCCGAGACTGAGACTGACATCGAGACCGGCGCCAAGACCGGCGCTGAGACTGACACCGGCACCAAAATCGGCAAAGCCGGTATAGAACTAAAACCAAAAGGGCAATGGCGCCAAAACTAGATCATCACTACTACACTGGTGGTCACGGAGGTGGACAGTGGCAATTTTGAGCCAAAAGAGCCTGCAGAAGCGCACGCGTGCTACGACAATAAAAAAGGTTGCATCCTATGGGTAACCGCCACCATCAATGATGTGAAACTAAGGAAGATACTAGATATGAAGCAGTCCCTCCTAACAAAGCTGCACCAGGTGTTCTTGTTCCGGTCCGAGATGAAAGCAAATATAAAAAGCTAGATAATGACCTGGCAATGAAGAAGATAAACAAACGCGCCATGCGCAAGTTTAGCGGCGTGTTGTCCGACTGGAAAGTAAGGGTGAAATAAAGGATCATCGACAAAAAGGAACTCTATAGTATCTCAATACTAGCGCCTATGACGAAGGAGGATTGATGGCTCAGCATTATGAGTACTCGGGGTTTGAGCGTCATTAGTCGGTGCATGAATCCCTGCCTTCGAAGGCTGAACATATTATAGACGACCTTCCAGTAGCAAAGAAGTGAAGGAAAAGAGCGAGGAAAGGCAACAAAGTTGCTTCTATGATCCAGCCACCTCCGTGGCCTTGGTTTCAAGACCGTAAACCTGTCATGGGTGCGGCAAAATACCCATATCCCCGGTGAACTAATCCTGCATAAGGCAGTGGTACAGGCCATATACGGCGATCTCAGGAGACTTCATGATGATGTGCTGCGAAGAGAGAAATACCTGATCGCCTCGCAAAATCCAGGATACCTGTTGTACGAGGTTAACAGGACGCAACAAAGGTTGTATGTCGACACATTCCCCGCGGAAAATTTCTTCCTTCGATTCGATTACATCTTCAATATGTTTCACTTGAAAAAGCTGGATTTTACATTTGTCCACCTTTTTGCCTTGTACATGAACTACATAATCGGGATTGAGCAGATACCTTATATCTATGTCGCTGACCCGTACTTCATGCATGTTAGACGTCAGCGACGCAGTATGTACCAAGTATTTCACCATGATGCTGGAAGAGCCGGCTCACACATGGTTGAAGGGCTTGCCACCCAACAACTTTAATTCCTGGGTCGAGTTGAAGGCGAAGTTCATCAAAAATTTCCAAGGAACATGCAAGCAGCCTATGACGATTGTGGATTTGGACCATTGTGTGCAAAAGGAGGATGAGTCGGCTCATCATTGGGTCCGGCGGGTATCAACTATCATCCACTCATCTTAGCATATTACGGCGGCTCAAGCGGTTTTGATTCTGGAGAAGAATTTCCACTTTACGCCTCTGAAGCAGAAGCTTGTCCGGCTCAAGCGTGCGTGTGAATACATGGGGGAACTCATGGCGGCTCTCACCAAGTACGCAGACTCTCACAATACGGAAGACCCCGGTTCTGATGAAGAGAAGACATATCAGGGTAAGAAGAGTAACAATGGTAAGGGTACGTCTGGCAGCAGCAACCATGGAAGGAGGAAAAAGCCAGACGACGGGTTAGAATTGGTGGCCAACACCAATGCCGGGAACAACCGTGCTAAGGGCAACTAGAATTTCAAACAGCCCTTTAATAAGAGTAAAACTCTGTTCAACCTGGAGGAGATGCTTAACAAACCTTGTTTGGAGCATAGCCAGCCTGGTAGGGTGGCCGGTCATACAGGGAGGAATTGCCACATCATGCGGTAGTTTCGGGATTATAGCTTGCGGCAGCATCATAATAATGGTGGCGGCCCGCCAGGCAGCTCAGGCCTAGGTGGCTCAGGGACCACTACTAGTGCTGGCGGTTCAAGATCTGGCTATCAGGGTCAGAGCAATCAAGGAGGTCATCATCAACGGTCTGGTAGCAGTAATCAACTATATAGTAACCAGTCTGGGTATGAGAGTAGTCCAAAGCAGCTCAGCACGGGTCAATATCATGTTTTTACAACCTGCCTTGACAGGTGAGACTAGAAGGTGCGCAAGCAGGCGGTCAATGCAATCACGTCGGCTCTCCCGCAATACTTGGAGTGGTCTGAGTATGACATAACTTTGAGCCGAGAGGATCACCCGCCGCGTGTTGACCACCCAGGCCGGCTAGCTTTGGTGGTTTCCCCCCAAATGGGAGGATATGTGTTCACTAAGGTGCTTATGGATGGCGGTAGCAGCATCAACATCCTGTATTATGACACCTTTCACTGGATGAAGTTGCTCGATAAGGATCTTAGGCCTTCTTCGATAGTCTTTCATGGCATTGTACCCGGATATTCGGCCTATCCGGTGGGTAAAATCTCCTTGGAGGTTGCCTTTGGCGACGAGTATAACTATAGGGTGGACTCCTTATGTTTTGAGGTGGTCAAGATCAAAAGTCCATATCATGCCCTGTTTGGACGTTCGGCTTATGCCAAGTTCATGGTGAGGCCTTGCTATGTCTACTTACATCTCAAAATGCCAGGTTTAAACGAAATAATTACCATGCATGGTGATCGAAAGACGACAATTGTGTGTGAGGAAGGAGACGCAGAAGACATGACTCCGCTCAAAAAGCCTACTACGGAATCTGAGCCACCCCTCAAGTTTGCGGCAGGCAACTCATCCCAACAGTTCACTATTGGGGCCAATATGGATCCCAAATAGGAAAGCACGCTCATTGAATTCATCCATGAGAATCGGGACATCTTCGCATGCAAACCTTCTGACATGCCGGGTGTACCGAGAGAGTTCGCTGAGCACCACCTTAATGTTGATCCTAAGTTTAAGCCGGTTAAGCAGTTCCTCCGGTGGTTTAATGAAGAACGGCGCAAGGTTATTGGGGAAGAGGTGGCCCGGCTTCTGGCAGCAAGGTTCATCGTGGAAGTGTTTCACCCAGAGTGGCTTGCTAACCCAGCGCTAGTGCTTAAGAAGAACGAGACGTGGCGTATGTGCGTGGATTACACGGATCTTAAAAAAGCTTGTCAGGTTGTGCCATTTGCTCTCCCCGCATCGACCAAATGATTGATGCAACGGCTGGTTGTGAGAGTTTATACTTCCTCGATGCTTATTCTGGTTACCACCAGATCAAGATGGCAGTCAAAGACCAAGAGAAGACAGCTTTCATCATGCCTTTTGGTGCTTTTTTCTATGTGTCTATGCCTTTCGGGCTCACGAGTGCCCAGGCGACTTACCAGCTTTGTGTGCAGAACTGTCTTCTCAGTCAAATTGGACGCAAAGTTCATGCGTATGTGGATGATATTGTGGTCAAGTCAAGGAAGAAGGAGACTCTACTTGACGACTTGAAGGAAACTTTTGATAACTTACGGGTTTACAAGATGATGATTAACCCAGCTAAGTGTCTTTTTGGAGTTCCTGCAGGCAAGCTTTTGGGTTTTCTCGTCTTTGAATGGGGCATCGAAGCTAATCCAGATAAGATAAATGCTATTACCTCCCTGGCTAAGCCGGCCTGCATCAATGATGTTTAGCGCTTGGCAGGTCGAATCGCCGCGTTAAGCCGGTTCATAAGCTGCCTGGGGGAGAAGGCATTCCTTTGTACCAGATGATGAAGAAGACAGACAACTTTGTCTGGAGTACAACGACGGGTGAAGCGTTTGAAGCACTAAAGAAGCAACTCACTGAGCCGCCAGTCTTGGCTGCTCCGGTTGAGAAAGAACCTTTTCTCCTATATGTGGCAGCTAATAACAAGGCCGTCAGCACCGCGATTCTTGTTGAGCGTAAGAAGGTAGGGAAGGAATATCCAGTTCAGAGGCTGGCTTACTACATCAGTGAAGTCCCGATAGAGTTCAAGCAGAGGTACCCACATTGGCAGAAGCTGGTGTATGGGGTGTTCATGGTGAACTGTAAGCTGAAGCATTATTTCCTGGGGCACCAAGTCACAGTGGTCAGCAATGCCCCATTGGGGACACAATTCAAAGCAGAGAAGCCACCGGTCGGATTGCTAAGTGGGCATTGGAGCTTGGACCTCTTAATCTGAAATACATGCCTCGCACAGTGGTCAAGTCTCAAGCCTTAGTGGATTTAATAAATGATGGGACAAAGTGTTAGGCGCCCGAGGAAAAGCCGGATAACACATATTGGATGATTCACTTTGATGGATCCAGGCAACTGGAAGGATCAGGGGCAGGGGTTATCTTAACCTCGCCTAAAGGCAATAAGTTCTGTTACGTGTGAAGATTGATGTTTCCTTGTAGTAACAATGCAGCTGAGTATGAAGCTTTAGTTCATGGCCTCTGGATCGCTAAGGAGATGAACCTAAGCCGGGTGCGATGTCTCGGCGACTTAGATCTCGTGGCCCAGCAAGTTTCAGGCACGTGGGATTCCAAGGACCACGGATGGCATCTTATCATCAGGCAGTAGATGTCATCTCTGACCACTTCAAGGGGTATCAGGTGGATCATATTGATCATCATGGAAACTAGGCGGCTGATGCATTATCCAGGTTGGGCTCCCAGGGAAAGCCAGTGCCACCTAATGTATTCTTGGACATGCTACATCACCCGTCAGTCAAGCTACCTTCAGAGGAAGACTTAGCTATACCTAACCTGGAGGGGCAGCTGGTGGCGGCTCTACATGCTATTCCTGGCTGGACGTTGCCTTATTTAGCGTACTTGACACATGGAGAGTTACCTAAGGAGGATACCTTGGCAAGACAGATCGTCCGGTGATCTAAGGCTATGACAATCATCAATGGCGAGTTGCATAAGTGCAGCGTCAACTGCGTTTTTCAGCATTGTGTTTCACCTGAAGAAGGAAAAGAAACCATGAATGAAATTCACGCTAATGATTGTGGTCATCACGCCGGCTAAAAATCTTTGGTGGTTAAAGCTTTTCGGCATGGTTTCTTTTAGTTGACGGCTCACAAGGATACAGAAGACTTGGTTCTCAAGTGTGATGGCTATCAAAACTTTGGGTGATGTGCTCACGTGGCGGCTCAGGAATTGCGTATGCTTCCAATTACCTGGCCATTTGTGGTCTGGGGGCTTGATATGGTCAGGCCCTTCAAGAGATCTAAAGATAAGAAAACCCAACTCTTGGTGGTAGTGGTCAAGTTTACTAAGTGGGTGGAGACTGAGCCGGTCAGCAAATGTGAGGCGGCTATGGCGGTTCAGTTTGTCAAAAAGCTGATTTACCATTTTGGGTACCCTCATAGTATCATCACAAACAATGGTACAAACCTATCCAAGGGGGCTATGCAAGCGTTCTATGAAAGTTAACACATCCGGCTTGACGTTTCTATGGTTGCTCATCCACAATCCAATGGTCAGGCAGAGCATGCTAACCAAGACATCTTGAGAGGTATCAAGCCCCGGCTTATGGTTCCTTTGCAAGGAACACCGGGATGTTGGGTAGAGGAGTTGCCGTCTGTTTTATGGAGCATCAGAATCACTCCTAACAGATCAATAGGCTATGCACCTTTCTTCATGGTTTATGGCACAGAATCCATATTACCAAGTAATATACGTCATGACTCGGCACGAGTGGCGGTTTACGTTGAGGCTGATAATGAGACAGCGCATCAAGACGCGTTGGATGCTTTGGATGAAGAGCGTGATCTGGCGGCGGCTCGATCGGCGATTTATCAACAAGACATGCGTTGCTACCATAGCCGCAGAGTTAAGACCCGGACTTTCCAAGAAGGCGACTTAGTGTTACGTTTAATTCAAGATCAGACAGATGCACACAAGTTATCCCCTCCATGGGAAGGACCTTTGGTGGTCAGCAGAAAACTCAACAACGGGTCGTATTATCTTATCGATATCCGAGACAAGTCAAGCACTTCTAGGCAGGAGACCCGCCGGCCGTGGAATATAGCTCATCTACAGCCTTACTATACTTGAGTCATCAAAACTCAACATTGTACACCATCATTGTACATATCACATATATAAATAATAAAGTCGGCATCCCTGTAAGTCAGGGCCTCTGCCGTTTCGCATATCTCAGTTTGCGCAAAAGTTGACTCCGTCAACAAGGTCATCTGGGGGCTTCCAACCCACCGGGTTTAGCTTATCACACCCTTTTGATCGGCTCTTAAGCCATAGTCAGGCGGGTTATATACCCAAAAGTTGACTCCATCAACAAGGTCATCTGGGGGCTTCCAAACCACCGGGTTTAGCTTACATACCCTCTTGATTGGCTCTTAAGCCACTGCAAGTTTAAGCTAAACCTGTTGTAAGCTGATGCTGCTCCGCTCTATGACCCGCCAAACTCTTACCAGTTAATCTTGCCTAGAGACCCTAAGCCGGTTCAAAGAGGTTGACGGCCAATCTCGATAGAGACCCTGTACTGGTTAAAGTTAAACCGGCGGCTCTTGTCATGTGAGGGACGGCTTACGGAAAGCGAGGATAAACTCACCCATCTACTGCCGACTCTCCGCTATGTGACCCGTTTAGTACTCTTAGACAACTAATCTTTTAAAGACCCTACACTATTTAAGGTTAAAATGACGGATTTATATCACGTGAGAGGCAATTTATGGGTTACCAGGGTACTCATGCCCTGCTGCATCTCTTTCTAGTTCGTTACGCTCCTATGAGTTAATCTCGCTTAGAGACCCTGAGCCGTTCAAAGAAGTTGACGACCAATCTCGATAGAGACCCACTACTGTTAAAGAGTTCTAGTAGCGAGTCTACCTGAAAGAACCAGCACATGAGTTATTGGAAAAGCAATGTCAGGAAAGATTTAACATCTCCGGGTTGTGCTATTTTCAAGCCGCCATCATAGCAATGTTGAGTATATTTTTCTGTTTGTTTTCACAGGTTTTGTCTCTTAAAGATAAGCCGCCATAAAAGCTGATGACAAGCTATGCGTGAAGCAAAACACAACTAAAGGATATATTAACTTGTACATGTGCACGATGGCACGGTTCAGACAATCAAGGTTGTTCTAAGCCTATGCCAAGGCTCTCCACAGAGCCCCAAAAGCAAGACTTAAAGTTTTCTACGCAACTCAAATTTTGGGGGGTCAAGGAGCCGGGTTATACCATTGCAGTATCAATTTGTTCAGCTGGTTGGCGGGTCATCCGGTGGTAGGTCTTCGACCTCCTCGATCTGAAGATTGTCCATGTCCTAGTTGTAGTTCATTAAAGCTTCAAAGTTGGCCTCTTCAAAGAGGGGCGACGGGTCAATGTCAGGGGCAAAGAGATGCTACGGCGTGCAGGAGTTAAGTCCCTGGCCTCGAAGGTTGGGCAATGCGCTCGCTTGTTTTCAACATTATAAGCCGCCTGGTATGTTGACATATCGACCTCTTCCTCCAGCACTGATGCAAGGATCCTGGAAGCCTTCGTACGGCAGTCGTAATCGGCTTCTGTGAATTCTGAGCCGTCGTTCTTCTTGGATGGAAATCCATCCATCATTCTTCAGTAGTCGGCTCCGGGGTAAAGGCCAGTGCCCGGCTTACCACAAGAATTGCGCCCTTCCATGTGGCTGATCGTTTGAGTTCTTGAATTTGCTTTGGCAAAGTTTATAAGAGCTCAATGACTCCCTTCATGAACTTGGGGATACTATCCTTATTTAGCATTGCTCTAGTCATCCAAATAGTCCCGAGTACAACTACTCTGATAAAGTATAGACGGCTTTCAACTGCAGTAAGATGTTGGCACCAAGCCGGTGGCTCCTTTGACCTGCAAAAATGAGGTTCGCGATATAAGTCGTCTGCACAATCTTTTAAGTAATAATATTGGCTGAGGTTTCAGTACTTACCAAAGATAGCAACAATCATCTTTGAGATATGGCGCTTTAGGGAGTGCAACTCGTCGGAGAGAACCATGAGCCGTTGGTCAGCATCGTCTACATGTTTGGCCAGGACAGCTGGCTTCATCTCATCCGCCTTCTTGAAGGCAGCAAAATCAGCTTTAACTTTTACAAGTTCTTCGGCGGCAAGCCAGAACTTCTCCTCTGCTTCACTTCTAGCCGTTTGCTGGAAAGCAAGATTTCTCTTTAGGTCGGTCAGATCAGACTCGACATTGCTCAAAGCTTCCTATGACATACAAAAGTAAATGAGGAGTAAGTCGCCAGGATAAAATATTACCAGATGGTCAGTTAATGAAATATAATGCAAGTCTCAAGTAGATTGCAAGCAACATACTCGACACTTGGGGGCTAATGTTTTTTCCTCTCCAAAGATTGCATGTAAATTCTGGCTCATCTTCACCAAGTTAAGCCGGCACTTGGGGGATACAGTGATGCTTTCTAAATATACAAGGAATTCCTGGCTCATCTTCGTCAAGTTAAGCCGAACTTGGGGGCTACATGTCGCTCTTCAGTCAATCTACAGAGAAGTTCCGGCCCACTAATTCTATACTCACCCAAACTTGGGGGCTACATTTGATCAACTCATCAACACTGAGTACCGGCTCAACATATACATATTCAGCCGATACTTGGGGGCTACACGCTAAGTTGTTCTACTTGTGACATGGATTTGAAGACCCGGTTTACCATTTGCAAATATTAAACCAGCTCTTGGGGGCTACATAAGGGTATAAGTAAAGGAAGAAGTACCTTGTATTTCTGCTTCATTAATCCGACAAGATTGAGCTCCATGTTTTGGCTTGTGGACAGGCGGTTTAGATAACCAACATGTAGCTGGTCGGCAGTTAACTTCTCTAGCATGTGGAGCTCAAACTTCAGGCTGTCAGAAGCTTCAGCCTTCTCGGTGTGTTTGGTCAGCACATGGGGCTTGGGAGATTGGAAGCCAGTACCAGTGATAATGACGTCCGGAAGAATTGGTTCTTTGGTGGCTGTTGAAGGGCTTGGCGGCTTAGAACTGGTCCTGGGAGGACTATCAGTTGCCATCTCATGGGCGGCCATCTTGGAGGACTGGCGATCGTCTTTAGGCGCATCCTTTATGGCTACAGAGGGCTCAATGTGTGCTGCAGGAGAGTCTGGCTTGGTAGGCTCTGGCTCTTGGGCAATGGGGCATAAGTAGACCTGCTGGTCTTCATTCGTTTTGCTTGAGCCCTGGAAAGCACAGAAGGTTAGTATATAAAGTTCAAGGATGACAAACAATATGATGCAGATATGAGAGCACATACTCCGGGTTGATCTTCAGAGGCGGCAGCTTAGTTGTCGTAGAGTCACCTCATGATGGGGGCAATTCCTGAAAAGAGAGTTAAGGATATATAAGGCACGGTAAAGTTATAATACAATGCTGGCAAAGCTGAACTTAGTTAAAAGATTACCTCAGCTGGCTGTTTCCGCTGAGCCGAAGAATTGGATAACCCGGCCACAAGATCTTCAGAGCCGGTGCTCTAGGTTTGGTGTCGGGAAGTGTGTTGTTGCTTTTTCAAAACAAAATCGGGGTATAAGTGAGCAAGAGGATGATAAAGTGGGACTTCTCGAATGACCCACCGTATCTTCTTTGGTGGAAGGAGTTTCGAGTCAGATGAAATATAGGTTACCTGAGGGACGTTGGCATGGCTTGTTTCTGATTCTTCCTCTCAATAATCATTGTTAGCAAGATTTATAAAAAGGCGGCTAAGAGAGTCAAGTTCTACCTCCGAATCATTAGTGTCCTGCTACTCTGGGACAACAGTCTTCTGCTTACGAGCGTCGGTCTTCCCTTTAGACTTCTTCGCGGGAGGAGTATATTTCTTCTTCCAAAAGATGGAGTTGGGCCGAAAGTGAGAGCCGCTAGAAGAGGTTAAACATCACTACATACCTAGTTAACGTGGAGATAAAGAGATTTGAAAGATATTCTTACATCTGGGGCCGGGTTAGAAGCACAGAAAGGCTGTAGCCCGATGGAATGGCAAGCGTCTTGGGACTCATTGACAAGAGCCTTGATGGCAGCCACAATATTCTCTTCTGTCAGGGTGGTATGATTGAAGGAGAGGGGGTCATTGGCATCATTCGTGTATTCACACATAAGCCGGTCCCGCCAGCTTAGGGGCATCACTTTCCAAGAGACCCAACAGCGGGTCAGGTCTATTCCTGTCAGACCATTGGCCAGGAGGGCTCTAATTTTGGTGAAGGCCGGAGCATACTTCGCTCGTGCAGAAGCTAATATCCGATCTGGGAGCTCAGTTGTGGTACGGAGACGGGTACGACGATAACCCGACAGTGGATGTTCTCCCTCTAGAGACATGTCTTTGCAGTAAAACCAAGTCTTATTCCATTCTTTAGGGTGACTTGGCATTCGAACGGCCGGAAAGGCCATATCCCGCCTTCTTTGAATGGAGACCCCGCCAAGCTCTAAGCTTGGGCCGGCTGCCACTTCCATCCGGTGGTTTACATAAAATTACTCTCGGAAGAGGTCAACTGACGGCTCTTGTTTTAAGTAAGCTTCGTAGAGGATTTGGAAGTTGCACATGTTTGCGACGGAGCTGGGGCAATATCCTGAGGATGCAACTTGAAGAAATGGAGGACATCTCAGAAGAATTTACAAATGGGCGGGCTGAAACCGGGTGCAAGGTGGTCAGCAAATATGACTATGTCGCCCTCTTTAGGGATGGGTTTCTTCTCATTGCCTGGAACCCGCCAGTCAATTTTTAGCCGACAAGGTTCTTTTGTCTACAAAGTCTTGCAAGAACTCTTCAGATACTGCAGAGCCCACCCAATTATAGGTTGAGGACGCCCGAGACATAGCGACAGCTTAAAGACTGTGAAAGGTAGCAGTACGCGGCGAGTTAGAAGATGACAAACAACTAAGGGCGGCTGATGAATTTAAGCACTACCAAGCTATGTTGTTGGTACAATTCATTACTAAGAGCCGGAAGCTTGGCAAGGACCTATAACAAGTTTCACATAGTAAACAAAGGTTTCAGGATCTATGGGCAGAGGAAAATCGAGTTTATTTGAGCCCTAGTGACGAAATGAGGGAAACTAACAAGGTTAAGCGCGGTAAGGGGGAACGGTTACGGATCCGCATGGGACCGTGGATGATTCTAGAAGACCTACCGCAACAGGAAAATGAACACTTCAAGGTCCATGGAGTCGTTTATCATTGCGCATTACGAGAAGAACTCGCGCCCTAATGGGGCCGATGAACTCAACGGATTTGAAGCACTAAACTACGGATCTAGAGGAGGAAGAAAGACATACCAGAAGAGATGCGGCGAACGCGGGCAAGTTTCTGGTCTATTCAGGCTGATTCAGCGGCCAGGGACGGCAATGGTGATGGAGCTTCCCAGAGAGATGGAGCTCGGGGGTATAGCGTCGGAAGGAAGAAGAAGAAGTGCAGGCGGTGGGGGAAGTGAGAAGGACCCTTCATGGTCCTATTTAAGAGGCTAGAAAGTTGAAACGGGCGCGAGAATCACGGCGACAGAATCAAGGCGACAGATGCCTCGATTTTCAGGCTGACAATTTTAACGAAAAAGATTCGTTGTGGACATCACGAAATCTTTACGGCATATTTGATGTGACGTCACGGTGGGTTACATATTTTCTTTCAGGTGATGGAGTGTGAGACTCGCCGCCAAGTGAGTTTGAAGATTGACCTGAGCAGACTCAAATCAACCTGGGGCATAATGTTGGGGATATAACCCCATGGTAAGACCCACCCTAGTGGGGCTGGGTCATACGTGGCGGCTCGTAATCAAGACCAAAGAAGCGGGCAGAAAGACATAGGCCTGACGGCTTACCACACTAGTGCCGAACAGGCATATAGTCGCGGGTCGTAAGGGCCTTTAATGCCGGTTCTCAAACTGGCACTAAATGGTGGGGACTAAATCTTACCCCCCCTTTAGTGCCCGTTCAACATGGCCCGGCACCAAAGGCCCTCCACATGGCATCCGACGGTGCCGTGGGCCTAGGGATCTTTAGCCCCGGTTGGTAACACCAACCAGGACTAAAAGTATTTAGTTTTTTTAATTTTGCTTTATTTTTCCTTTTAATTATTTAGGGGTTTAAGAATTAATTATGGTTTAGTTTTCCTTATAAGTTTGTGCTTTGCATTTAATTAATTTTCATTTCAAACATATATTAAGGATCATACATATGTATATATATATATGGTAGAACCGCGATCATATATATAGAATTAATTATATATGGTAGAACCGCAATCATATATATAGAATTAATTTTCATTTCCTTATAGCATTAATTATTAATTATGGTAGAACCGCGATCATATATATATATATATCATCGAATTGCTAGTACGACGACCATTCACATACATATATATATATACAATTTCTCCTACAATTTGAGGATCATTACATTTATATATGCAGGCCTCGCAGAAATCCAGCTAATTCCTCGAGATCTTGTAATGGTATTCTCCTTTGGGATCTATGACCTGATCGAGCAGAAATCCAGCTAATTCCTTTTGAATTGCTCGTACCCGAGCCTCTGGTATGAGATGGCCCCGCATCTCCGTCAGCTACAAGATGGAGATCAAGATGAATATATTAGTTGTGTGTATATATATTATCTAGATCATGATAAAAAATTATGGATAGTGTTCTGGCAAATGTACCCAAAGATTTCTTTCGTTTCTGCTCCTTTCATACGTGACCATGCGAATGTTCTCGCATACGTAGTATGCGCATAAATTAGTCCCCTGCTCCTGCCTCATGCACTTTACGAGAATAAAATTCAATCGGGTAATAATTAATCAAGCATGATAATGGTATTGAAACTAGAATTAAAGAGATGCACGGACGTAGCTAGCTAGCTAGTAGTACTTAGTTACGTTGGGTCGCACCCATTTCAGTTGTTGTGCCCTGTCACCTGGGACCTGTTTGATGAACTTGGCCCAAGCCCTGCCCGTCGGCAAAGAAAATGAATAAATGACTTATTAACTACTTGATATCAGGAAATGAAGTAGTTAAAGAGGCCGACACAGTGCGATAATGATTGAAATTACCTGTCAAGCAGCCCCCTCACTTTTGCGTATTCGGATGGATCCTTTAATAGCGAGTCGAGTACTTCAACTTTTCCCTTGTCAACTTCAATAATTAACAAGATCTAGTGGTAACTTCATAACTCATCAACAACACTTATTAACATCCAGTAAGCAAACAATAGAATTTGTAGTACAAGATATATATATATATATATATGTATATATATATATATATATAACACTCGTCCAAAGTTGTAAGGAAGTAGTATTTCTGGTTGGGTGTTTAGATGCATCAAAAATTCTAGCATTTTTTCTCTGTGTCTTTTCTCAAATATGAAGTTTCCCATATCTTTTGATCAATCGTATTTGGGTCAATGAACCTAATGCCATAGCGTCCAACTTGTTTCATTTCATACATCTTGATTCTGCACAATAGCACAGAAACGAATATAGTGAGGATAATTCTAGGTAATGAACGAGAGCATAGAGAGCTAGAGACTTAAATTATAGCAAGAAATCACTTGCATACAATAGCAACTGACTGAAGATTTGTTGAGTGCGTCTTGATTGAATAACTGAAACAACTCTGCATAATGAATCCACACATCGTTTTTATGGAATTAATGCCTCTCTTGGCCTCTCACCATGAGTGAGTGTTCATTGGTATTTTCTGTTAGTTTCATGTACCACATATGCAAATCATACATTCTCGTTGGTAGAAGCTTGACATCTTCAGGCTTAACCAGAGGTTTGTCGCGGGCATATTGATATTTTACTTGTGACTCTTTAATCACGCGGATTTCCTCAAGGCCCAGGAGTTGTTCAACAGTGACATCGGCCTCTTTAGCCATCCTAATATGTTCTTTGGATACATCTAGCCGACGGGTGGTACTCATAGGTGTTTGTACAATGAGCGGAGGGATCGATTACACTGCCTGTTCTCCCAGCTGGGGGATAGTTTTCCCGCTTTTTTGGCCAACTCCTTGGCTCGAGCTCAAGCTCGACTCCTTTTGTCCTGCAAGATATGACTTCTTTATAGACCGCACATAGTCGCCGTCCTTCTGATCCGGTCGAGACATGGCAATCAAGTGTTGTGAGACATGCTCAGGTACTTTCTCCTTTGGCGGCTGGGGCGGTTTCAGTCCAAAATGGGCGTTCAAATTGGCATCCACTACGCTGTCGAGTTCCTCGTCGATCAGGTGGTAAGGGAACTTCGGAAGAGGCTTGAGGCTTGGACCATATTTGTATTACTTGTCTGTTGCACCGTTAGTCATTGTAGCTGCGACCTCTCTCTTCCGTTGTTGCTTAGGCGACAGAGCACACTGAGTTGACGGAGCATGCTGACGCCATGCCGAACCTGGAGGAGGAGTGAGCTGACGCGGTGTCAGACTTGGAGGAGCAGGAGTTGGCTGATGTCATGCCGGACTTGGAGGAGGAGTCGACTAATGCGGTGCCGGACTTGGAGGAGGAGTCGGAGTTGACTGACGCGGCGGCGGACTTGGAGGAGGAGGAGTCGGTGGCCTTGGAAAGACGATACAATCCTTTTTCCATAGAATGATACGATGTATTGGCTCTCCAAGTGTTCTCTCCTCGTCACCTCCAGGAATGTCAAGTTGTAGCTCGTGATATGCTGACATCACTTCATCAACCCCGACATGAGCATAGCCCACTGGAATGGGATTGCAATGGAAGGTTTCTTCTGGGGGATTTGCTAAAGCATAGCCATGCTCCACCTTCATGGATAAGTTGTTCACTTTCATGTGTAGCTCACAGTTAGTCCTGTCTTTGATATCATCCACAGGGTACCTAGCTAGCAGTGCATCGTCATCGATATCGGCCGGGGTGGAACCCATGATGCTTCTCGGCATAGATGGGATGGTGGTGTCCAATGCTCGATTGATCTCTTCATGATGCCGCTCAGACGCCCTTTTCTAGCAGAGTGAGTCGATCTGCTCCTGCTGTCGCCTGACTCTGGATTCCAAATCGATGTGCTTTGATTTGAGGCCTTCAAGGCGGAGTACTTCCTCCTTCTTCTTCTCCTCCTCCTGCACCTTCTTTCTTGCATGACTTCTATAGTCGTCGTTCCAACCCACAAACCCCTCAAACCATAGAACAACGCCTTTGCCTCATGTTCTTCCCGGGTGTTCAGGATTCTTCAAGGCGGACGTAAGCTCGTCATCCTCTTTGTTGGGCGTGAACACCCCCATTCGAGCTTCTTTGATTTTCATCAAAATTTCGTCAGTCACTTTTTTAAGACTTGCCTTCACCATAATAGCCCCTGTCTTTGGGTCCAACTTCCCCCCATGCCCATAAAACCATGCCCTGCACCTCGAGGGCCAGGTCACTGTAACTGGAGTGACGCTTGCACTAATCATATCTTTTTCGGATTGATCCCACTTTGGCAGGGCTGTTTGGTAGCCACTTGGCCCTAGAGTATGGTGCCACTGCTTTTTCGCAGCATTAATCTTGTTCTTTCTCGACCGTTCCTTAGCTAATTTCGATTCCTTGAACTTCACGAAATTGTCCCAGTAATCTTTTGCCTTCACCAGTGCTCCCTCGAATTTTGGAGTCGTCTTGTTTGCTTTGACGTACGCAGCCCATGCATTTTTCTTGAAGGTGTTGACTGCAATCACCATCTTTTTAAGAGCATAGTTTCTGACTTTATTTAGATCTGCATCTGTCAAATTCTCTCGTAGTGTGAAATGTGACATCAGCTCGATCCAAAGCACATCTTTTGCTCTTTCATCGACAAAAGTAACTCCTTCTCGATCTCCCTTTGCTGCCTTTTTCCATTCTTGTGTGGAGATAACTCCGCATTGATTCTTGAACTTTGTCGCATTTTTCTTAGGTTCAAGCGGTTCTCCAATTGATGTATTGATGGAATCGATGCTGAACTTTACGCCAGGGTCCAAATTTTTGGCCAGGCCTCAAACTACCCTATCGCTTGTAGAAGATTTGCTCGATCCGGAGGCCTAAAAGAAGAAAGATTGATTCGTTAATACATATACAACTCAATTAAGACATGTAATGATCACCGGATGGCTTATATAATAAATATACCTCGCCGGTCTTTGTTATTTGAAGAACATATTCTTCATCAACATTGTTGTCGAATTCATCTATTCTGTCGTCTTCATCAAACATACAACCCTCACCGGAATTGTTCAGATATTGCGAGCCGTCATCCTCTTCATGCTCATGCTCTGGGCTCGTGGAGCTTATGATGTTGAACAGAGCCTCTTATTCTTCTCTGCTGGTATTGTCCATAGCTTTTTTTAACTAACCCAGAAGAAAGATAAAATATTTTAGTATTTAAATTAGAATGCTTGCAATCAATTAGGAAAAGTGAATGATAGTACATAATATGCATCATCGAATATAAGCTCGAATAAATCGCCTCGAATATTATCGAATATAATCTCGAATACATCTTGAATATTATTACTAATACATCTCGAATATTATGGATTATATAATATCACTACTACAGATCCAGTTGACGTCTCACGTGGCAGGCGGTGGCCACCCATAGAGAAGGAACTATGACAGGATCATAGCTCTGTTGAGATCCCTGAAGAACCTGCCAGGTATTGGAGAACCTGACGTCCAGCACATCCATGTACCGATGGACGTGCTCGTCCTCCTCCCTGACACGACGACGTACCACCTCTGGTGGGGTTGGCTACCTCCACACCGAAAGTGGCCCATGCGAACGCCACCAAAGAAGCTCCGGGTCAACGACGGGACCCGGGTTCGCCATGAAGCTACGCGACCCTGAAGGTAGCACCTACCAGTGCCAGCCCGGCGGGGGCCCAGTCCCAAACATTGCCCCTCTGAAGCATGACGTCGTCGCGAACGAATCGACGACGAGGATGCAGAGCGGGTATCGTTGACTTCGAGAAAATATTCTTATGAAAAAAATTCCTAGGTTATAACTACCCTAATAATATTCCATTCTCAATAAAAAAATCTAGTTAAGCAACATTTCTATAGGTTAGGGACATTATATACTTCCAATTAAGCAAAAAAAATCTAATTAAGCATATATACTAATTAAACGTATATATTAATTAAACACTAATTATAGAAAACAAAATTATATAAAAAAAAATCAAAATTCATCTAATTAACATTTACATATCTAAAATTCATCTAACATTTCTACAACTAAAAGTATAAAAAACTAAAAAAAACATTCATCTAAAATTTATATATCTAATTCATCTAACATTTCTATAACTAAAAGTATAAAAACAAAAAAATAGAAAATAAGAAAATGTCTGTGTGTGTGTGTGCGTGTGTGTGTGTTCATGCATGTGTGTGTGTGTGCGGGCTCGATCGATTGGAGGGCGGCCATGGCGGCAGGGGCTCACAGCGGGGCGACGGGCGGCGAGGCGAGGCGAGTCATTGGCGACGGCGACGAAGACGGAGCGTGAGCTCAAGGAGGGGGTGGTGCGCGATGGTGGCGGCGACGGGGGGCAGCCCATCGGGCGCGGCGACGACATGGGCGGCGACGGTGTGGGCAACGCGTTGGGGGCAGCGATAGCGTTGGGGCATGTGCTGCGTCCAGGGCGGGAGTGGCAATCTCCTCTATTTGTAGTGGTCGAAGAGAGACGAAGAAGGAGAGGGAAAGTGAAAAAATTTCAACTCGTGTTTATATAGGAGGACCTTTAGTCGCGGTTGGTGGCTCCAACCACGACTAAACACCCCCCTTTAGTCGCGGTTGGAGCCACGAACCGCGACCAAAGGTGAATTTCACCAGCCGAAGCGGTGGGAAGCGAAACCCTTTAGTTGCGGTTGGTGGCTCCAACCGCGACTGAAGGAGGGGTCTTTGGTCGCGGTTGGAGCCACCAATCGCGACTAAAGACCTGTTCCTGGCACGGTGCACTGCAGTGGAAGTTTAGTCCCACCTCGCCAAGCGAGGGGCAGCCGCACTGTTTTATAAGCCCCGCTGCGGCTGCTCCCTCGAGCTCCTCTCTAAGCAGGCCTATGTGGGCCTATTGAACCTGTGGGGCCTTGTTGGGCCTACTCGGCCTTGCAGGCCTGCATCCTGGCCCAGGTTGGAGTTTCTAGTCGTATGCAGGCTGTGGCGGCCCAGTAGGCGGCCTATTTTTTATTTATTTTTCATTTTTCTCTTCTTTTTTGCTTTCTTTTTTTTCATTTGTTTCTGAGTTTTTTGTGCTTTATTGAGAGTTAATGAGTGAATCTTTTTGCGTTAGGTCAAAAAATTACAAACTTTCTGTTAGTGGCGGTAGTTTTCAAATTCGAATAGTTTAAATTTGAATTATTTGAAATTTGTGTGAATCAGTAGTTTGATAATAGCTTGACTATAAAAATAGTTTTTTGAGTGATTCTTTTTTCTAGTGTTTAATATTATCGTGTTTTATCATTATATACAATTTGGTAATTCTTATGTTATTTAAAAAATGAAATGCCTTTGAAGCAAGCGAGTTTTCGTCTGAAACCTTGAACTTCGAAAGAGATTGTCCATTTTGTACACGAAGTGCGTCCAGTTTTTGCCGTAACCCTCTCAACTTTTGAGCACATGCTATGTGGGTGAAATGATGATAACATGCCAACGTTCAACATTTTCAGAGTTCATTTGTAGTGCTTATCAATTTCAGGGTCATTTAGCTCAAAAAAATCAGTAAATGCATGAAAAATAGCAAATGAAGTCAGAAAGGATTGAAAATTGATGGCCTCCCTTCGAATGTTGCATACTGAATGCACAAAAAGTCTGGAGTTGAAATAAGTTAAAAAATGCCTTTGTAATAGGCGAGTTTTTCTCTTAAACCCTAATACTACGAAAGAGATTGTTCATTTTGTACACGCAGTGCATCCAGTTTTTGCCGTAGCCCTCTCAACGTTTTAGCACATGCTATGTGGGTGAAATGATGATACCATGCCAACTTTCTACCTTTTGAGTGTTCATTTGTACTGCTTATCAATTTTAGGGTCATTTAGCACACCAAAATTAGTAAATGCATGAAAAATAGCAAATGAAGTCAGAAAGGGTTGAAAATTGATGGCCTCCCTTCAAATGGTGCATACTGAATGCACAAAAATTCTGGAGTTGACATAAGTTAAAACAATGAAATGTCTTTATAACCGGTGAGTTTCGTCTAAAATCCTGATACTTCGAAAGAGATTGTTCATTTTGTACACGAAGTGCATCCAGTTTTTGCCATGACCCTCTCAACTTTTGAGCACGTGCTATGTGGGTGAAACGATGATACCATCCCAACTTTCAACCTTTTCAGATTTCATTTGTGGTGCATATATTTTTCAGGGTCATTTAGCTAATAAAAATTAGTAAATTCATGAAAAATAGCAAATGAAGTCGGAAAGGGTTGAAAATTGATGGCCTCCCTTCGAATGGTGCATACAGAATGCACAAAAATCCTGGAGTTGAAATAAGTTAATAAATGAAATGTCGTTGTAACAGGTGAGTTTTCGTCTGAAACCATGATACTTTAAAAGAGATTGTCCATTTTGTACATGAAGTGCATCCAGTTTTTGCCATAACCCTCTCAACGTTTTAGCACAGGCTATGTGGGTGAAATTATGATACCATGCCAACTTTCAACCTTTTCAGAGTTCATTTATAGTGCCTATCAATTTCAAGGTCATTTAGCTCAAAAAAATCAGTAAATGCATGAAAAACAACAAATGAAGTCGGAAAGGGTTGCAAATTGATGGCCTCCCTTCAAATGGTGCATACTTACTGCACAAAAAGTCTGGAGTTGAAATAAGTCAAAAAAATGAAATCTCTTTGTAATAGGCAAGTTTTCGTTTGAAACCCTGATATTTCGAAAGAGATTGTCCCTTTTGTACAGGAAGTGCATCCAGTTTTTGTCGTAACCCTCTCAACTTTTTAGCACATGCAATGTGGTTGAAATGATGATACCATGCCAACTTTCAACCTTTTCAGAGTTCATTTGTAGTGCTTATCAATTTCAGGGTCATTTAGCTCACCAAAATCAATAAATGCATGAAAAATAGCAAATGAAGTCAGAATGGGTTGAAAATTGATGGCCTGCCTTCAAATGGTGCATACTGAATGCACAAAAAATATGGAGTTGAAATAAGTTAAAAAATGAAATGTCTTTGTAACCGGCGAGTTTCGTCTAAAATCCTGATACTTCGAAAGAGATTGTTCATTTTGAACACGAAGTGCATCCAATTTTTTCCATAACCCTCTCAACTTTTTAGCACATGCTATGTGGGTGAAACGATGATACCATCCCAACTTTCAACCTTTTCAGATTTCATTTGTAGTGCATAGCAATTTCAGGGTCATTTAGCTAATAAAAATTAGTAAATTCATGAAAAATAGCAAATGAAGTCGGAAAGGGTTGAAAATTGATGGCCTCCCTTCATGTGGTGCATACAGAACGCACAAAAAATATAGAGTTGAAACAAGTTAAAAAAATGAAATGTCTTTGTAATAGGCGAGTTTTCTTGTGAAACCATGATAGTTTGAAAGAGATTGTCCATTTTGTACATGAAGTGCATCCAGTTTTTGCCATAACCCTCTCAAAGTTTTAGCACAGGCTATGTGGGTGAAATTATGATACCATGCCAACTTTCAACCTTTTCAGATTTCATTTATAGTGCCTATCAATTTCAGGGTTATTTAGCTAAAAAAAATCAGTAAATGCATGAAAAACAACAAATGAAGTCGGAAAGGGTTGCAAATTGATGGCCTCCCTGCGAATGGTGCATACTTACTGCACAAAAAGTCTGGAGTTGAAATAAGTCAAAAAAATGAAATCTCTTTGTAACAGGCAAGTTTTCGTCTGAAACCCTGATATTTCGAAAGAGATTGTCCCTTTTGTACAGGAAGTTTATCCAGTTTTTGTCGTAACCCTCTCAACTTTTTAGCACATGCAATGTGGTTGAAATGATGATACCATGCCAACTTTCAACCTTTTCAGAGTTCATTTGTAGTGCTTATAAATTTCAGGATCATTTAGATCAAAAAAATCAGTAAATGCACGAAAAATAGCGAATGAAGTCGGAAAGGGTTGAAAACTCATGGCCTCCCTTCGAATGGTGAATACTAAATGCACAAAACACATAAGTACACAACTATTACAAAGATTCCCTTCGGTTTGTCCGAAGTGGGAATTTCTAGATATATAACTCCAGAAACTAACTAGAGAAGCCAGTCACATCCCAGAATGGGATCTTTGGGTGTAAAACTTTTTATTCGCGTGTGTCCCTTTGCATCATAACCATGGGCAATCTTCATCGTTTAACTTGATGCTCGGGTCAACATTCATAGTGAAGGGAGCAATTTCTTGAAACTTTCATAATCTTCTGACATGTCTATCTTGTCATCCACTCCCACGATGTTTCTTTTTCGTCAAAGAACTATGTGGCGCTTTGGCTCATCGCATGATGTATTTGCTTCCTTATCTTTTCTTTTTCTCGCCTTGGTAGACATGTCCTTCACATAAAAATCCTACGCCACATCATTGGCTAGGAGGAATGGTTCATCTGCGTACCTAAGATTATTGAGATCCACTGTTGTCATTCCATACTGTGGGTCTTCCTTTACCCGCCTCCTATCAGATTGACCCATTTGCACCTAAACAAAGGGACCTTCAAATCAAGTCCATAGTCAAGTTCCCATGTCTCCTCTATGTAACCATAGTATGTGTCCTTTGGCCCGTTGTTGTTTGCTGCATCAAAGCGGACACCACTATTTTGGTTGGCACTCTTTTTATCTTGGGCGATCATGTAAAATGTATTTCCATTTATCTCGTACCCTTGGAAAGTCAATATAGTCGAAGATGGTAACTTGGACAGCAAGTACATGTCATCTTCAACAGTGTCGTCATGCATGAGACCTGTCTGCAACCAACCGGCAAAAGTCACTGTTTGTTCATGTGTGTTTGGAGCGTAGAATATTCTTGTGTTGCTCGATATATGGAGCCACCAAGGAGGAACTTTGTAGAACTATGTAGTGTGCTTGCGCCAAAGAATGCCCGTCTCGGCATATTAGTGAATTCTTTCCTAGCGTGCCTTTTCCACCCAGTCTGCCATCATGCCGTGATTCAGGAACACCTATCGGCTTAATGTCAGGAATAAAGTCAACACAAAACTCAATGACCTCCTCTATTTCATTGCCCTTGGAGATGCTTCCTTCTGGCCTAGCAGGATTATCAACATATTTCTTTAAGACTCCCATGAACCTCTCAAAGGGGAACATATTGTGTAGAAATACATGACCCAGAATGGGAATCTCCTCGACTAGGTGAACTAGGACATGCATCATGATATTGAAGAACGATGGTGGGAACACCAACTCAAAACTGACAAGACATTGCACCAAATCATTCTCTAATCTTGGTAGGATTTCTAGATCGATTACCTTCTGAGAGATTGCATTCATCAATGCACATATCTTCACAATGGCTAATCGAACATTTTCCAGTAGAATCCCCCTCAATGCAACCGGAAGGAGTTGCGTCATCATCACGTGGCAGTCATGAGACTTTAGGTTCTGGAAATTTTTCTCTGTCGTCTTTATTATTCCCTTTATATTCGACGAGAAGCCACACCGGACCTTCATACTAAGCAGGCATTCGAAGAAAAATTCCTTCTCTTCTTTGGTAAGAGTGGAGCTGGCATGACCCTAAAACTGCTTTGGATCCATGCCATCTTTCCGTGCATATGTTGCTGGTCCTCCCGTGCCTCCGACATATCTTTTGTCTTCCCATACACACCCAAGAAGTCTAGCAGGTTCTTGCAAAGATTCTTCGGCACGTGCATCACATCGATTGCAGAGCGGACCTCGAAGTCTTTCCAATACGGTAGGTCCCAAAATATAGATTTCTTCTTCCACATGGGTGCGCGTTTATCAGCATCATTCGGAACAGATTGTGCACCAGGAACCTTGCCAAAGATTAATTTTAAATCCTTGACCATATGAAATATTTCATCACCCATACGGTGGCGATACTTCTTTCGGTGATCTGCCTCACCTTTGAAATGCTTGCCTTTCTTTCTTACGGGATGCCTGCTCTGAAGAAATCGACGATGCCCTAGATACACATTATTCTTACATTTATCCAAATATATACTGTTGGTATCATCTAAATAGTGCGTGCATGCTTGGTGTCCCTTGTTTGTCTGTCCTGAAAGGTTACTGAGAGCAGGCAAATCATTGATGGTTACAAACAGCAACGCATGTAGGTCAAATTCCTCCTGATCTTTCGCATCCCACGCATGTACATCTTTTCCATTCCATAGCTGTAAAAGTTGTTCAACCAATGGCCTTAGGTACACATCAATGTCGTTGTCGGGTTGCTTGGGGCCTTGTATGAGCACTGGCATCATAATGAACTTTCACTTCATACACAACCAAGGAGGAAGGTTATAGATACATATAGTCACAGACCATGTGCTATGATTGCTGTTCTACTCCCCAAAAGGATTAATGCCATCTACACTTAAACCAAACCATATGTTCCTTGCATCCTTTGAAAAGTCCTTCCACTTTCTCTCGATTTTTCTCCACTGTGACCTGTCAGCGGGCACTCTCAACTTCCCGTCTTTCTTACGGTCTTTGTTGTGCCATCACATCAACTTGGCATGCTCTTTGTTTTGGAACAAACGTTTCAACCGTGGTATTATAGGAGCATACAACATCACCTTGGAAGGAATCTTCTTCCTGGGGCGCTCTCCCTCAACATCACCATGGTCATCGTGGACGATCTTATAGCGCAATACAGAGCATACCGGGCATGCATTCAAATCCTCGTACTCACAGCGGTAGAGGATGCAGTCATTAGGGCATACATGTCTCTTCTCGACCTCTAATCCTAGAGGGCAGACAACCTTCTTTGCTTCATACGTACTATGTGGCAATTCGTTATCCTTTGGTAGATTCTTCTTTAACATTATCAACAACTTTTGAAATGCCTTTACAGATACACCATTCTCTGCCTTCCATTGCAGCAATTCCCGTGTGGTACCCAGCTTTTTATTGTCATCTTTGCAATTTGGGTACAACCCTTTTTTGTGATCCTTTAACATGCTCTGCAACTTCAGCTTCTCCTTTTCACTTGCATTTCTCTTTGCATCGGCAATGGCCCGAAAAAGATCATTAGCGGGCTCATCCGATGCCTCTTCTTTAGCTCCTTCCATTGTCCGCTCAGCTTCTTCCCCCATTATTTTACCACTGTATTCATGGAACCCGTGCCCAGGATAGCTGTCATCATCCTGTTCTTCTTCATTCTCTTCCATTAGGACCCCTCTTTCTCCGTGCTTGGTTCAACAGTTATAGCCGGACATGAAATCGGACTCAAACAGGTGGACGTGAATGGTTCTTGAGTTAGAGTAATTTCGATCATTCTTACAGCCAGCACATGGACAATACATAAAACCATTCGGCAACTTGTTTGCCTCAGCCGCAACCAGAAAAGTATGCATGCCATTAATGAACTGGGAAGAGCATCGGTCCTCGTACATCCATTGCCGGCTCATCTTCATTACACAACACCGAAAAGACCAAATTAATACAAGTTCGTATATAAAGTTCATACACACTTGTTCTCACAAAACAACACACAAACTCTCTAGATAAAGCATTTAAATGCAACAACAAATGCGATCAACATCGCAACTAAGGTAACAATTGATCCAACAGCATAGTGATACCAATCCTCACTTTTAATGGCATACCTTTTAAATTTTCTAATCCTCAAGCGCATTGCACCCATCTCGATCTTGTGATCATCGAAGACATCGGAAACATACAACTCCAGTTTCATCTTCTCTTCTTCAACTCTTTTCAATTTTTCTTTCAAATACTCGTTTTCTTTTTCAACTAAATTTAACTTCTTGACAAGAATATCTATGTTGGTTGGAATCTCTGGTTCACATACGTCCTAGATAAAAATATCTATGTCAACTTGATTGGCATAATTGCCATAAACACGAAATGCAACAAAGAGTTATAAACGAGAGTATATATATACCACAACCGCATCATAAACCGGACAAGGGCCGACAGGGACGGATTTCAAAACCATGCCACTATGTATAACAAACAACCATATAGGTAAGAAAACTATACAAGTAACTAACTAAATCTTACAAACATGTTTTTTTAATAAAAAGGATAAGAACAAGAGGCTCACCAAGGTGGTGCCGGTGACGGGACGATGCGGGCGATCGACGGTGGTTAGGATGGGGATGGGAAGGCACTAAGTAAACGACACCTACAATTGCAAAGTAAGAATTTAATTTGAGCTCAAATTGCATAAATCAAATAAAATACAACATACAAACTAAAACCCACAAATTACTATACTTATAGAGCATTGCAAGAGCTAATCTAGCAATGAGAGATGAAAGGACAAAGTTGCTAACCTTTGTGAACACTTGGATGGATGGGATGCCTCCAAATCTTGATAAATTTTGGCAAAAAGGGAGGATGAGCTCGAGGAAGAGAGGAAGAACAGAGAGTAGAGGAAAGGGGAAGAACAGAGGACTGTGCTCGGGCTGGCGTCGAAGGGTTTCAATATAGGGGGACCTTTAGTACCGGTTGGTGGCTCCAACCGCGGTTAAAGGTTAGCCTATAGTCCCGGTTGGAGCTACCAACCGGGACTAAAGGTTCCCGTGGGGTCCCAGGCTGACGCCAGCCTGCCACCACACCTTTGGTGCCCGTTCGTGGCACGAACCAGGACTAAAGGTCGGTAACGAACTAGCACTAATGATCCCCGTCACGAACCGGCACTAATGATCACATTAGTGCTGATTAAAAAGCCAACTACGACTAATGAGGCGGACAAAAGGTCTGTTTTCTACTAGTGCCAAGATGGGACAAGACGGAGGCCCAGCCAGAAGAAGGTATGGATACCCGGGCGGTTAAGCCGCCCGGAGACGGTTTGCGCAGGAAGGCAAGGCGACATAGAGAGAGGATTGTTTATGTTGTAGGAGTCAGTGTATGACTCATGTAACCCGGGGCCTCGACCTCCTATATAAAGGTGAGACGCCGGGGCGGCTTAGGGGAAACCAATCAAACCGAGAACTAGGTCAAGCGAATCCGCTCCCTTGTAATCGATACTCCAATCAATACAACACAAGCAGGACGTAGGCCTTTACCTCTTCTTGAGGGGCCGAACCTGGGTAAACTCATGTCCCTCATTTCACCAAACACCTTTGAGTCCATCACATTAGCGATGGCCTAAGTCTTCGAACATCTGCCGTGACAAAACCACGACAAGATATTATGTTCATGCTCAACGCAGACACTAAATAACAATTATTCAGCTTCATCCCTAATCTCGATGGTAATTGAAGAGCGAACATGTCGACAACGTCACATTAACCTTGGAACCATTTCCAACACGCATCGTCACTTCGTCATTTGCTAGCCTTCGTCTATTCCGCAGTTCCTGCTTTGAGATGCAAATGTGAGCAACCGAACCGGTATCAAATACCCATGCACTACAACGAGAGCTGGTAAGGTACACATCAATAACATGTATATAATATATATCTTGTTTGGTGTTGGCCGCCTTCTTTTAGGCCAGATACTTTGGGTAGTTCCGCTTCTAGTGACCAGTTGTCGTGTAATGAAAGCAGTCAGTTTGTGGCTTGGGTCCAGCCTTGGATTACTTCACGGGAGGGGCAGCTGCTTTGCCACTCTTCTTGGAGTTAACCTTCTTGCCCTTGCCATTTTTCTTGAAACTAGTGGTTTTATTGACCATCAAAACTTGATGCTCCTTCTATATTTTGACTCGGCGACTTTCAGCATCGCAAATAGCTCGACAGCTAACTTCTTCATCCCTTGCACATTATAGTTCAACATGAAGCTTTTATAGCTAAGTGGCAGTGATTGAAGAACTCTGTCAGTGATCACCTCTAGCGGAAGGGGCATCCCTAATTTAGCCAAATGGTTCGAATACCTAGACATTCAGAGTATGTGTTCACTGACAGACCCCTTCTCGTCCATCTTGCAAGCATACAACTTATTGGAGGTCTCATACCTCTCGATCCGGGCATTCTTCTCAAAGAAAAACTTCAACTCCTGGAACATCTCATATGCGCCATGACGTTCCATACGCCTTTGAAGTCTCGGGTATAAGCCATACAGCATTACAAACTAGACTATTGAGTATTCATCAGAACGTGTCAGTCAGGCGTTCACAACGTATGCAGACAACACTGGAGCGGGTGCCGCACCGAGCGGTGCATCAAGGACATAAGCTTTTTCGGGAGCCGTGAGGATAATCCTTAGATTACGGGCCCAGTCTACAAAGTTAGTTCCATCATCTTTCAGATTGGCTTTCTCTAGGAACGCATTGAAATTCAAGGGAACTACTGCGCGAGCCATTGATCTACAATATAAATTTGCAAAGGTTACTAAGACTATTGTTAAATATAATGAGTTTAGTTAATCATATTACTTATAAAACTCCGACTCAAATTGACATCCCTCCGGTCATCCATGTGCTCCATGATCCAAATTGACCAACCCAAGTCCGGTCATCAGTAGAGATGAGGTGGTTTCAATGGTGAACATCTCCATGTTGATCATATCTACTATATGACTCATGCTCTTCCCTTCGGCCTCTTGTGTTCCGAGGCCCTGTTTGTACATACAAGGCTCGTCAAGTTTAACCCGGGTGTTCCGCATGTGCAACACTGGCTTGCACCCGTTGTATGTGAATGTAGAATCAATCATGCCCGATCATCATGTGGTGCTTTGAAACGACGAACTTTCGCAATGGTGCAGACTTGAGGAGAACATGATTTTATCTTGAAATTATAATGAGGGTTCACCTTATAATGCTACCGTCGTCCTAAGCAATATAAGATGCATAAAGTATAAACATCACATGCAAATCATAAGTGACATGATATGGTCATGAACTTGTGCTTTTGATCTCCATCTCCAAAGCACCTACATGATCTCCAAAGTCGCTTGCATAACACCATGATCTCCACCATCATGATATCCAACATTGGGTCGCCATCGGGGTTGTCACGCCAACCATTCTTCTACTACTATTGCTATCGCTTAGGTATAAACTAAAGAATTAGAAAGCGCTTAATGATTCACACACATGTCATACAATAATTAAATACAACCCTTTGTCTCCTGCCGGTTGCCATATGCATCGACATGCAAGTCGATATGAACTATTACAAACATGATCATCTCATACATCAAATATATCTCATCATGTCTTTGGCCATATCATATCACAACAAACCCTGCAAAAACAAGTTAGACGTCCTCTAATTGTTGTTGCATGTTTTACGTGGCTGCCATGGGTGTCTAGCAAGAACGATTCTTACCTATGCAAAACCACAACGATGATACACAAATTGCTATTCAACATTCTCAAGGACCTCCTTTGTCGAATCCAATCCAAGGGAGATATAGACACCCGCCAGCCATCTTTATGCAACAAAGTCGCATGTCAGTCGACAGAACCGGTCTCTCGTACGGGGATGAGTAAGGTTTGTCCGGGTCGCTTCATCGCAGAATACCACTGAACGAGGAAAAACCAAGGGAGGAAGCAAACTGAGCATCAATACCCACAAACTCCTTTGTGTTCAACTAGTGATCTCATCTACGCATAGACCTAGCTCATGATGCCACTGTTGGGGAATGTTTCATGGGAAACAAAAAAATTCGTACACACATACAAGATCTATCCACGGAGATGAGCACCTATGAGAGGACATATCGGACGCACATACCCTTGTAGATCGCTAATAGGGAAGCGTTAAGAAAAATGGTTGATGTAGTCGAACTTCTTTGCAATCCAAATCGCAAGCCGTCTGGCGATCTAATCACGATCTAGCGCCGAACGGACGTCACCTCCGCGCTCAGCACATGTACAGCTCGATCATGATCTCTACCTCCTTGATCCAACAAGCGAGGACTAAGAAGTAGATGGGTTCTCCGGCAGCAAGACGGTGTGGCAGCGGTGGTGGTGGAGCTAATCGGTCACATCTTTGCTAAGCTGTACTAACTAGATCTAGAGGAGAAACAATCTATAGGTGGAGGGAGAGGCTTGCACCGTGGCTAAGGTGTTGCAGCCCTCCATACCCTCACATATATACATAGGATGAAGGGAGGTAGGTGCGACGTCCTAGAGTTTCCCCTAGGGGGAGGAGTCCACCTCCCACAAGGGAGGTGGAGTCCTACTAGGACTCCCTCCTCACTTGGCCTTCTCCACCCCTTGGGCAAGGGCTCTGAAAGTGCGTTATATTGACTAGAGGGGGGTGAACAGGCAATTTTTACAAATTCATCACTTGAGGAATTTGAAATGTGATGAATAACTAGCAGCACAATAAGTACTCAAGTGCATGAGAAACATAGCGACGACATAGTCATCATGATGAAATAAAACATGCACACATTACAAGTAGCGTGATATAGGATAAGCAGCTGAGGAACAAGGTAACTTGCAGAATTTGAGATGAGGAAGTTGTGAAAGTCTTCAGCCAAATTCGTCAAACAGTAAAGATCAATTTCATCAACAGGTATATGAGTAAATGAAAGGGTTGAGGAAATAGAAACAGGTAGCTCGATGAAGACAATGGTTTGATGACCCAGTTCCAACTGTTGTGATAGTTGTACGTCTGGTTTGGAGCAGCCTGGTATTTAAACCAGAGGACACACAGTCCCAGGACACACTGCTTACCGTATTCTCCTTGAGATAAGGTCACAAAGTCCTCGCCCAACACTCGTGGTAATTCTTTCGGGTAGACTTCCAAACCCCTCACAAACTGGTCACCCGGCGATCCACAATTGACTGCTAGATGCTCTAGAACAAGGTCACTCCGTGATCCCCAATTAACTATAGGATGCACTAGACCAGGACGCCTAACCATCTGGAAGATACATAGTCTTCAAAGGTAACAAGCGTCGGTTCCACACTAGAACAATCTCTTCAATGGTGCTCAATCACTTTGGATTTTGTGGTTTGGATTTGGGTTTTTCCTCACTGATGATTTTCTCTCAAAGTCTTCGAAGGATGGGTTGCTCAAAACTGACAAGTGTCAGTTCTCTCTTTGAGTAGACAACAAACTAGTGGTTGTGGGGGTGGCTATTTATAGCCTGGGTGCAACCTGACATGATAAGACATAAATTCCCCCAATGATATGACCATTATGTGGATAGGATGATTGGGGATAGCTGGCGCTAAGCACAACAACGGTCGGAATTTCGAACTATGAAAGTCCTGAGGCTTATCATGTTCCTCACTTGTAGGCAATTCACAGTGGCGAAATCCTAACTCGTCAGTCAGATCATTTTCATCAGAGCCAAAAGAACATCGTGTCTATCACTAATGAACTTGACTGAACTGCAAGAGATTTCCAAAGTCTTCGCTCAAAGGATTGGATAGGTTGAGGCTTTTGAGTTTGAGCATTAGTTGGAAATTTTCCTTAGTATTACCTCCGTCCCCTTTAACAGTATCGTGTTTCCTATGACTCAAAGAAAGGAAATAAAACTATGAAAACGAAATTCTTCACTCTTCATAGTCCTCTTTCATATCCTCAATGTCATACCAACGTCTTCATTTTCAAAGTCTTCAGGGAATACCAAAGTCTTCAACAAAGTCTTCACCAAAGTCTTCAGTTGAAGACATACATTTTTAGTGATTGGTAATCTTCAAATATATCAAACTCCTCATCGACTTATAGATCCCGTGTACACTCACAAACACATTAGTTCCTTAACCTATAAGTCTTCAATACACCAAAATCACTAAGGGGTGCTAGATGCACTTACAATCTCCCATTTTTGGTGATTGATGACAAATAGGTTAAGTTTTCAATGGGGATATAAATATGGAATGTAAGTACTGAGTTTGAGGAATTTAGTTGCAAGATATAGAAGAACTCCCCCCTAAAGATGTGCATATTTGAGGAATTTGCTTTGGACTGCAAATGCACATGGCAAGCTAAAAACATGGAGAACTCCCCCTGTATCTTCTAATTCATACACGCATTTATCATATGATGTGAAGAATTTGAAATGCATGATGATAATGGTGTCTGATGAAATTCAGTGTGCGTGCATTAAGGTACTTGAGGAAATAAGCATGTGAAAAGCAGTTCAAAAGAGTCAGACCACCATCGGACTTAAGTTTACAACTCGACGAACAAAAGCTTCATAAGAGCGAGAGTTGTAACTTAAACAAAAAACAGCCCATATATAGAGACTCGCTTGAAGACTAACTCAAATCCCCCCTTTGTCATCGAAGACCAAAAGGGACGAAAACTAAGGACTATCGCCCCTTGAAGAATTTCATCTTGAAGGTGATGGAGGAGCGCTAGCGTTGTCAGGGTCGTTTGTCGATGCAGAGCCTGCCGTAGTGGCGTGAATATCCTCACCTTCATCGGTTTCGCGTGATGAATAATATGAACTTGTAACTAGCTAAGGAACTTGAACTTTCTTGAATTTATTCTGAGGAGGATGAGACCAGTCAAAGTTTTTTTGAAATTCCATGTCCTTGAGTTCCTTAGGAGTCTTGAGATGTGCAAGAATGGCCCACACACAATCAAAGATTTCATACTCATAGTTGTGGTTTTTCCTTACAGAGTTCTACGTGACAGTCATGTTCTGAAGAATTGAAGCAAACTAATAGTTCACCCACTTGTGATTGCGATCAACCTTCTGATGAAGACTTATGAGAAGCTCACGATCAGTCATCACATGAGGGGCAGACTCTCGAGGCTTTTGTGTTGAGGCTTTTGTTGCAGAGTCGTGAGTAGCAGTGTCACTGTTGGTGGAGAAAGATATAGTTTTGGAAACAGACCATCCAATGGATGAGTACCTTCATCAATCACAGCTTTGTCATTTCATTCAATTGAGGCAATTGTGTTCTTGAGTACTTCAGTCGGAGGCACAAAGCCCAAGTGATTTTGGAAGTCAGCTTTCAAGGGAATTTCATGATCCAGGGAGCATAAGGCTTCAATTCAAATGTTGCTAAAGCTACATTGGCCTAAGTCCTCATGACGAAATCGTGGTAATTGATGGGAATCCCGTGAATGATTTTGAATAGCATGTTCCTCATGACTCCCTCAACTTCTTCTTCTTTAGAGTTGTGACCCGTGTGAGGACAAATGGTGTTGGTGAGGATGCGAAAACCGTCCTGGGGACATAGAGCAAATCCTTCACAAGGAAGGTGGTCCTTTGATTCTTTCTAGGAGCCAATGGCTTCATCGGCACTTGCATCATATGGTTGGGCAAAGCAGGTTCATTAAACAGGCAGCATGCTTCTTCTGAAGGAATTGGAACTAGGACTGACCGAAGCAATTCTGATGCTGGTCTAGTGTAGTGAGTAGATCTAGTCATGCAGTCCAAGACCCATGAACTAACATCAAAAGCATTACCTCTGATGTGCAAGGAAGCATAGAATTCAAGAATCAACTCTTCATTCCAATTAGAAATGTCCACACAAAATGGAAGAATGCCTGTGTTGTGAAGAACTACGAGCACCGGTGTGAAAGATGGGATTGTTTCCATTTCCGCATGAGGAATTTGATGGTGCTCGAAGACTTTCTTCTTGTCAAACAACACTGATGCATAATTATTCATCTGTGCAGGAGTCCAGAATCTAGTGCGACCGGCTCATGCAGTGTCACATGGATTGGGTCCAGTGAAGAAAATGTGCTCATTGAAGAAATTGGCCTTGATGAATTTGGGGCGCTTTGAGCCTTTGAATGGCACACTTGGCTTTAGCTGAAGATTTGGCTTGAAGCGGCCCACAATCTCCTGAGGCATAGGAGGAATTTCTTCAGACTGAGGAATTTGCACAGCAGTTTCCTCAGTGGCAGTGGGAGCAACAATTTACTCAGCTAGTGCAGCTGGAATAGCTTCAGTAGCAATTCCAACTAAGTCATTAGATCCTGTATGAATTTCTTCAGTCTGGATGGAGACTGAGGAATCTGTGATAGAGGAGTGGTCATTGGGGAATTTGGGTGAGTAGCTTCCCAATATTCATCATTGATAACAGGTGTTGTGTTTCCAATATCCACATCCCCATCAATTTATTCTATGGCGGCCTCTTCCGCAGTCAATTGAGGCTGGGGCGATGATACCTGTGGAGTTGAAGCATTTTCTTCCACTTCAATTTATTCATCAATCTGCTCAAAGGTTGTAGCAGACTGATCATTTTCTTCTTTGACATCATTTGGGATGACATAGTCAAAACCAAATGCTACAATTTCGTAAGTTGGCACAGTGGTGATCGGAGTTGCATCAATTGGTTCTACTAAAGAACTTGGCAGTGTCTTCAATTTCTTCACTGTTGAGGAATCTGAAGTTGATGCTTTTCTTTTCAGTGCCTTCTTCTCCGCAGCCTTCGTTTTCTGCGCTTGTGATGTAGAAGGAAGGTTGATGATCTCCACCCTTGATGATTTTACTATTTTTGTAGAGGGTGAAGGAGGAGCATTTTCTTCAGGCGCCACTGATGCAGTCGCCCTTGTGGTCTCAATTTCCTTAGGCGCAGCAAAAACTTTAGCTGGCCTGGCAATTTCTTCAGGCACAATAATGGAGGTTGTCCTGGCATGTTCTATAGCAGACTGAATTTCTTCAGCTGCGGGAGCAACTTCTTCAGCAGGCCGAGCAGATTCTTGAGCCGAAGGACTTTGTGGTTGCATGGAGCTGCAACCCTTGAATTATGGTACTTAACGGCAGCTTCGGCTGCCCTGACAAATCTTACTTTGGTGGCCTTCCATTCAACATCATATTTGTCTTGTTCCTCCGAGAGGCAACGAATTTCAAACTGAATAGTTATGATTTGATTTGGAGTCTAATTCATCACATTATTCCTCACAAAAATTTCTTTTTGAGCCATGCTCCTCTTAGCTCTCAGAGCTTGATCTGTTTTCCATTTTTCGTCGTCAATGAAGTGTGTGAGGACATGATCCACACCAATAGGTAGGTTCAGTGAGGAAAGTTGGGTGCTGGGATCCTCATGCCATATGTCAATGAAGTTAAGGATCATCTCGGTATTAGAAATATGCTCTAGAGGCAATAATAAATTAGTTACTATCATATTTCCTTGTTCATGATAATCGTTTATTATCCATGCTATAATTGTGTTGATCGGAAACTCAGATACATGTGTGGATACATAGACAACACCATGTCAATAGTATGCCTCTAATAGACTAGCTCGTTGATCAAAGATGGCTATGGTTTCCTAGTCATGGACATGATATGTCATTTGATAATAGGATCACATCATTAGGAGAATGATGTGATGGACAAGACCCAAACTACAAACGTAGCATATGATCGTGTCAGTTTATAGCTACTGTTTTCTGCATGTCAAGTATTTGTTCCTATCATCCAACTCACTGACACCGGAGGAGTACCTTATCTGTATCAAACATCACAACATAACTGGGTGACCATAAAGGTGCTCTATAGGTATCTCCGAGGGTGTCTGTTGGGTTGGCATGGATCAAGACTGGGATTTGTTACTCCGTGTGACGGAGAGGTATCTCAGGGCCCACTCGGTAATACAACATCACAATAATCCTTGCAAGCAATGTGACTAAGTGTTAGTCACGGGATCTTGTATTACGGAACGAGTAAAGAGACTTGCCGGTAACGAGGTTGAACTAGGTATGGAGATACCGACGATCAAATCTCGGGCAAGTAACATACCGAAGAACAAAGGGAACATCATACGGGATTAACTGAATCCTTGACATAGAGGTTCGACCGATAAAGATCTTCATAGAATATGTAGGAACCAATATGGACATCCAGGTCTAGCTATTGGTTATTGACCATAGAGGTGTCTCGGTCATGTCTACATAGTTCTCGAACCCGTAGGGTCTGCACACTTAAGGTTTGCTGACGTTTCGGTAGTATAGAGTTAGGTATGGTGGTGACTAAAGGTTGTTCAGAGTCCTGGGTAAGATCCCGGAAGTCACGAGGAGCTCTGGAATGGTCCGAAGGTAAATATTGATATATAGGAAGTCCTATTTTGGTCACCAGAAAAGTTTCGGGCTCATCGGTAGTGTACTGGGAGTGCCGGTAGTGTACCGGGGGACCATCGGGAGAGGTATTTCGACCCAAGAGGCTACATGGGCTGTGGGAGGAGGTAAACCAGCCCCTGGTGGGCTGACCTAAGCCTCCTCCAAGGGCTCGTGTGGCTGGAGGGGTTTCAGAAGGAAAAAAATCCAAAGGTGGAGAGGTGGAAAGAGTTTCCAAGTGGAAAGGAGGAACCCTACTCCTAATAGGATTGGAGTAGGACTCCTCCACCTCCAATTTCGACCAAGCCTTGAGGGTTTGAGGCTGCCTCTCCTCTAGCCACGTGCTACCTCTCCTCTAGATTGGTTTTCAGCGGTGCTTAGGCGAAGCCCTGCTGGAATAGCTCCACCACCATCGCCGCCACAACGTCGTGCTGCCAGAGAACTCATCTACCTCTCTGCTCCCTCTTGCTGGATCAAGAAGGCAGAGATCATCATCGAGCTGTACGTGTGCTGAACGCGGAGATGTCGTCCGTTCGACACTATATTGGTAGGACCGTGATCAAGATCGCGAGACGGATCGTGATGAGATCGCGGGACGGATCTTGATGAGTTCGCGGGACGGATCATGATTGGATCGCGGGATGGATCATAATGAGATCGCGGGATGCTCGGCGATTTGGATCGCGAAGACGTTCGACTACACCAACCGCGTTTCTTAACGCTTCCCGCTTAGCGATCAACAAGGGTATGTAGATCAACTCTCCCTGTCGTAGATGCTCATCACCCTGGAGAGATCTTGTGTGTGCATAGGAAAATTTTTGTTTCCCATGCAACGTTCCCCAACACTTGGGTTCCAGCATAGTAAGAATAGAGCTGCCTTTGGCTATTGCACCCTTTTGCTGACTTTCTCTAATGATTTCTTCTAGTTATTCATCATCAACCTCATCGTCATCCTCAGATCCTGAGGGTGCGTTCACTATCGCTTTGCTATTCTGAGGACTTAGCCTTTGACCTCGTCCAACAGTTTTCATTAACTTCAAGAGAGGAGGACTTGTGGAAGACTCTGTTTGGGTAGAGACACTTCTAGAGACCCTTGAAGCAATTGAGAAGCTCTCTGTCCTTTGACATATTGCAAGATGCACAGTTGTTGTGGACTTTGCGGCAGTAGCAGAGGACTGAGCAAGTACTGAACCAGTGGTTGAGACCTTTGAAGGCGTTGATTGAGGAATCTGAAGTGATGATTTTTAAGTTGAAGATTTTGACTTGATAGCAGATTTCTTCACAATAGATTTCTTTGGAGCACTAGTAGAGGCTCCGGCAGTTGCAGCAGCAACAAAGTCTTCATTGAATTTCTTCACAACCTCTTTTGCTTTCTTCACAAGCTTGGCCTGCTGTCTTTTCCATTCATGAGGAAAGTCATCTCCAATCTTGAGACTAGTGGGATCGTTAGTTTGGTTTGGAGCCAAGGGTGGCCTGTTGCAAGGGGGTTTAACTGCAAATTTCTTCATATACTTGGGAGTGACATAGCGATATTCTTTCCGCTCCTTTGCCCATCTCCTCTCAATTTTCTTTATGCGAATATTTCTCTGCTTTGTTGTTTCCTTGTTATGAGTTTCTTCATCTGGAGTGCAATATTCCTCATACAGTTCATCAGGTATCTCAAACGCAGTCTGCATTTCAGGTTTCTTTCCACCTTTCTATGGCTTCTTCCCATCAACCATTTTCTTTGGCTCTGGATTCTGAACTCTTGAAGATTCTGAAGATGTACACAGTTTTTCCTCAAGAAATGCATCAAATAAGTTAAGTTGATGAGAACCTAGTGATTCATCAACGGACATGTTTGTACCTGTGAACAGAGTATAGGTGCGAGGAATTTTAAGAGGTCATATGCATTCTCAAAAGTTTTTCAAAAACATCAATTGTGAGGAATTTGACTATGGGTGTCTTGAGGATTTTCACTAAGTGTTCTTTACCTTAGGTTCCAGAGTTGTGCAAATTTTGAGATCCACACAATTGAGGTATCTTGAAGAAAATCATAACTTAGGGAAAAACATCAAGTGTATAAACATGTAAGGTGCTTTAGAATGAGATTCTTGAAGAATAAACACCTTTTGAGGAAATGGTGGACAACTTGAAGATCAAGCAAGGGCAATAAAAACAGATTTTATTTACCCTGATGAAGAACATGACGAACAGTGAGATGAAATCAAAGATGTTCGTCCGTCCAAATCTCCCACACCCTAGCTAGGCAGAGGGAGAAAGCTACAGCAGCGGCGGAGGGAAGATTTCCACGTCCGATGCGAGTATGACAATGGCGAGGTCGAGGCAGTGAAGCTCTTCCACACCGGTGGCGATGATTTTAGAGGCGGCGCTAGGTTGGAACTTGGGAGAGAGTAGGAGTGAGGAGTAACCGAGCACAGTGAAAGGGAAGGGGTATTTATAGCAGAGGCGAAAACCAATCCGCCCAAAGATTTTGGACCAGATTGCCCCTGACCCTTGCTCTCCACGTGACATGTCTCACCACAATCTGAGTAGTGGCGATAGTGGGGAATCGTGGGTTATCCAGTCGTGGGAGTCGGAACGGTTTGAGCAGGAAACGCCGAAAATTTTGATAGTGATAATTTTAAAGTTTCCGTTCGCAAATTCTTCAGTTGTCAAGTACACAGTGAATACTTTGAACGAGTTTCAAAGTAGAACGCATATGGAGAATTTGTGAACCGACTTGGATGAGTTTAGCATAGAGGGGGAAAGGGTCCGATCACATTCACTTAGATGAAAATCAACTTGAAGAATTAGCAATAAGTGAATGCTTGTTGAGGACATTGAAAACTCAAATATATATATATATAGTCAATGAAGAACATGAGTTTCATAGTTTGAAGAATTTGAAAAGGTGATGAATTTGCAAACTTGAGGAATTTGAAAATTTGAAGAATTTGCAAAATGACGAAAAACTGAACTTTGAAGAATTTCAACTATGGTTGGTGGCGTGACCCACCGTATAAGAATGATGATTTTAGACACCGCGTACAATTGTCGTACCGTTCTGAGAATCAAATTCTTCATTAATTTCTTCACACTTAGAGGGTTATTCTTCATTGATTGAAGAAAAACATTACTTCGTGTGTTGCATATCTAAGTCATCAATTTTGCATAAATGTTAGGATATATCTCCTTTCTCACAGAACATTCAAAGAATCTAAGATATTTACCTCACATTGCAACTTGCAAAATCTCTTTTCATCCAAGGGCTTTGTGAAGATATCGACCAACTGTTGTTCTGTAGGGATGTGGTCGATGGAGATGTCGCCCTTGAGTACATGATATCAAAGAAAATGATGACGAATATGGATGTCCTTGGTCTTGGAATGCTGAACTGGTTTGTAAGCAATCTTGATGGCACTCTCGTTGTGGTAGTATAGAGGCACATTCTTCACCTTGATGACATAGTCCTTGAGGGTTTGCTTCATCCACAAGAACTGAGCGCACCATGAACCTGCAACAATGTACTCAGCTTCGGCAGTAGATAGTGACACATAGTTCTGCTTCTTCGAGGACCAACGGACTAAGGATCATCCGAGGAAATGACATGTGCCTAAGGTTGACTTGCGATCCACACGATCTCCAGCATGGTCAGCATGAGAGTATCTGACGAGGTGAAGATTTGAGCCCTTGGGATACCATAATCCAAGTGTTGGTGTTTTAGCTCAGTATCGAAGAATATGTTTCACAGCCTTATGGTGTGATTCCTTATATGTTGCTTGAAATCGGGGCAGACATGCAAACACTCAGCATAACATCAGGCCTAGATGCACATAGATACAATAAAGAGCCAATCATGGAACGATATACCTTCTGATCGAAATCTTCACCATTTTCATCAGTGTAGAGGTGGCCTTTTGAAGGCATTGGTGTTTTGACGCCTTTGCAGTCTTGCATGTCGAATTTCCTCAAAACATCCTTGAGGTATTTCTCTTGAGATATGAAGATGCCATTGTCTTGCTAAAGAATTTGAAGACCTAAGAAGAATTTCAACTCTCCCATCATAGACATTTGATATTATTCACTCATCATATAGGCAAATTCATCACTGTAACAATTGTTTGTACAACCAAAGATAATATTGTCTACGTATATTTGGCATATGAACAGTTCATTGTCATAGGGTTTAGTGAAAAGAGTTGGGTTGAGTGAACCGGGTTTGAAGCCTTTCTTCATGAGGAACTCCTTCAGGGTGTCGTACCACGCCTGAGGGGCCTGCTTGAGGCCATAGAGGGCCTTGTTGAGTCTGAACACTTTGTTAGGATGCTTAGGGTCTTCAAAACCTGGGGGTTGAGCAACATATACTTCTTCCTCAAGCTTACCATTGAGGAATGCACTTTTCACATCCATTAGATATAAGATGATATCATGATGGTTAGCATAAGCAAGCAATATGCGAATAGCTTCAAGTCTAGCAACAGGTGCAAAAGTTTCGTCGAAGTCAATTCCTTCAACCTGTGTGTAGCCTTGAGCTACAAGACGAGCCTTATTTCTTAATACAAGGCCATTTTCAGCTTGCTTGTTGTGGTAGACCCACTTGGTACCTATGATGTTGTGCTTGCGAGGATCTGGCCGCTTGACAAGTTCCCACACGTTGTTGAGCTTGAATTGATGCAATTCCTCTTGCATAGCTTGAATCCACTCAGGCTCCTTGAATGCTTGATCCACTTTGGTGGGCTCTATAATAGAGAGAAAATCAATGTGCCCCCAAAAGTTAAGAAAATGTGAAGCACTTGAGCGAGTGAGGGAACCTGGTGCATTGATGTCATCAATGATTTTGTCAATCTGCACTTCATTTGTGACTCTTGGATGACCAGGTTGACGTGGCTGAGGATTTTCTTCAGCACCATTTTATTCAGGTGTATCAGCATGAATATCTTCATTAATTGGAATGACTTCCTTAGTGGGTATGACATCTTCCGTAGCCTTCCGCCTAATGGATTCCTCGGGAGACTGTTCATCTAACACAGAAGGCAGGTGCTCTCTTTGCGAGTGGTCAGTTTCATCGAACCTGACATCTACAGTTTCAATAACCTTGTGTTGGTAGGTGTTGAAGACTCTGTAGGTGTGCGAGTCCTTTCCGTAACCAAGCATAAAACCTTCATGTGCTTTTGGTGCAAATTTGGAACTATGGTGAGGATCTCTAATCCAGCATTTTGCACTGAAGACTTTGAGATAACTTACATTGGGTTTCTTGCCAGTCATAAGTTCATAAGACTTGTGAAGATATACCCTATTGATGATGTGGCATGCTATATCAATTGCCTATGGCCAGAAGCGATGAGGAGTCTTGTATTCATCAAGCATGGTGCAAGCCATCTCAACAGGAGTCCTGTTCTTGCGCTCCACGATGTCATTCTGCTAAGGAGTATATGGGGGAGATAACTCATGAGTAATACCAATTTCATCAAGATATAATCAAGATTGGTGTCCTTGAACTCAGTCCCATTATCACTCCTGATATGCTTGATCTTGACGCCGAAGTTCGTGGAGGCTCTTGAAGCAAATCGTCTAAAGACATCCTGCACTTTATACTTGTACAAAATAATATGCACCCAAGTGTAACGAGAGTAATCATGAAAAATGAATAAGCCATACAAACTTGAAGAATTTGTTAGTGTGGAATAATGAGTGGGGCCAAAGAGGTCCATGTGAAGCAATTCAAAGGGTCGAGTCGTGGTCATGATTGTCTTCGAGGGATGCTTGGATCTGATCATCTTCCCAAAATCACATGCACCACAGAGGTGGTCCTTGAGGAATTTGACACCTTCAATGCCAATGACATGCTTTTTCTTCACGAGCATGTGCAAGTTCCTCATACTAGCATGTCCAAGTCGTCGATGGCACAGCCAGCCTTCTGAAGACTTTGCAAGGAGGCATGTGGCAAGCCGAGAACCTGTAGAGAAATCAAAAATATACAACTCTCCTCACGTAAAGCCTTCGAAGACTTTGGAATTGTTAGATTCCATGATGACAACACAACGCTATTTTCCAAATACGACAACCATATCAAGATCACAAATCATTGAGACAGACATAAGGTTGAACCCGAGGGATTTGACAAGCATCACCTTATCCATGTGTCGGTCCTTTGATATTGCAACCTTACCTAGACCCAATACCTTGATTTTTTTTCCTTTCTCAGTGTAGGTGATATGCTTCAGATGAGATGGAGCAAGTGGAAAATCCATCAATAGATTCTTGTAACCAGTCATGTGGTTTGTGCATCCACTGTCGAGGACCCACTCAGTAGCTTTTGGAGATTCATTCTGCAGATGAATGAGTACAACTTACAAACTCATATGCTTCAGAGTGAATAATATGATATCAATTTCATGAGAAAAAATTTCATCACACAACATAGTAAGTAAAGCAGTTTGAGGACATGAGAAATGAGGAATTCATTTCTACATGATTAGCTTGCATCCTTTCAAGAATTTCCTCAGGTCTCCAGCAAATTCATCACATCATCAAGTTCATATGGAGACCTGACCCTGCATAAGAAATTAGTTCAATTTGTTCACCACCCAACTTTGGAGGGGTCGCAAAGAGTTCATCATTCTGCGAGCACCATATGAGAAGGGAGGCACTGAAGCAAGTGCGCTTTGTTTCATAGGACGAGGGTTGGAGTACTCATATGAATAAGCAGAGAAATTCTTTGAGGACTTATGAACATAATCATTCGAAGAATAATGTAAATATTCAAAAGTCTTAGATTTTCCGTGTGTAATAGATGCATTAGTATGAGAATGATATTTTTGACCATTTGAGGAATTTGGTCCAAGTGAAGACTTTTGTCCATATGAGGAATTTGATCTGGGGTTCCTGTTCTTCATGAGTGGTGTCGTGAGGACATTCACTTGAAGATTTTGTAGGAAGCTTTTGGGACCCAGATTTTCTTCATAGGTGAACCGTTCCTGCAGTTAGTTCCAACAAATTTGGCAAATACTTCACCTTTCTAATTTTTTAAGAATTTGTAGTTGGAGTCACATGACTCATCAAAGGAATATGAAGTTTCAAAAGTAAAGCCGGATAGAGTGGATGGAGCTACAGGAGGTCCTTTTGTAGCAACCCATGAGTTTTTGGGGTACTTCTCAGTATTCCAGTAGGATCCATCAGTATTGATTTTCCTCTCAAATACAATAACCTCTTTCCTAGGGTTCCTGTTCAAAATTTGCTTTTTGAGGACATCGCAAAGGGTTTGATGCCCTTTTATACTTTTGTACATTCCTATCACATAAAATTCCTTCAACCATGCATTTTCGTCACTGATACTTGTGGTATCCTCAGATGTGGAATTTGTGACCACCAGAATAGGTGAAGAATTTGCAGAAATAAAAGCATTTGAACATTCAGGTGAAGAATCTTTGCCTTCGGATGAGGAAATTTCTTTTGACATTTGAACATGCAGCAATAGAAGCAATAGAAGCACTTGACTCAGATGTTCAGGATCACCAACGCTACTATCAGAATCTTTGCCTTCGAATAAGGAAATTGCTTTTGCCTTCAGAGCATGAGATCTTCCATAGCTTGGCCCGAGGAGCTCTCTCTTCTCAGCTTGTTGGAATTCATGAGTATTGAGTCTCTCAAGAATATCAGCAGGATCAAGTGGCTTGTAGTCTGCACTCTCTTGAATCATCAAAGCCAGAGTATCGAATGAGGAATCAAGAGATCTTTGCAGTTTCTCACCACTTCATGGTCGGTGATGTCAGTGGCACCCAGTGCTTGAAGCTCATTGGAGATATTAGTGAGACGATCAAAAGTTTGTTGAAGATTTTCATTGTCGAGTCTCTTGAAGCAGTTGAAGATATTGCGAAGAACATCAACACGGGAGTCACATTGAGTGGGAACACCTTCCTTGACTTTGGACAACCTATCCTAGATAAGCTTAGCAGACTCCAAAGCACTCACTCTGCCATACTGACCATTTCTCAGATGGCCATAGATGATATTCTTCGCTTGAGAATCGAGTTGCTTGAATTTCTTGGTATCAGCAGCAGTAACAGTCGGAGAAGTGCGGGGAACACCATTTTCCACAATGTACCATATATTGTTGTCAATAGCTTACAGATGCATGCGCATCTTGTTCTTCTAGTAGGGGTAATCTGTCCCATCGAAGGCAGGACATCCCACGGAAACCTTCATCATACCTGCAATCGACATAACTAGAACTCCTGGCGGTTAAACCAAAATCACACAGAACAAGGGAGTACCTTTCTCTGATACCAATTGAAAGTGTGTTATATCAACTAGAGGGGGGTGAATAGGCGATTTTTACAAATTCATCACTTGAGGACATTCAACTTGAGGAATTTGAATGTGATGAATAACTAGCAGTGGAATAAGTACTCAAGTGCATGAGAAACATAGCGACAACCTATTCATCATGATGAAATAAAACATGCACAGATTAAAAGTAGCATAATATAGGATAAGCAGCTGAGGAACAAGGTAACTTGAAGAATTTGAGATGAGGAAGTTGTGGAAGTCTTCAATCAAATTCTTCAAACAGTAAAGATAAATTCAATCAACAGTTATATGAGGAAATGAAAGGGTTGAGGAAATAGAACCAGGTAGCTCGATGAAGACAATGGTTTGATGACCCAGTTCCAATTGTTGTGACACGTACGTCTTGTTTGGAGTGGCCTGGTATTTAAACCACAGGACACATAGTCCTTATCGTATTCTCATTGAGCTAAGGTCACAAAGTCCTTGCCCAACACTGGTGGTAAGTCTTCAGGGTAGACTTCCAAAACCCTCACAAACTGGTCACCCGGTGCTCCACAATTGACTGCTGGATGCTCGAGACCAAGGTCACTTCGTGATCCCCAATTGACTGCTGGATGCACTACACCATGACGCCAAACCGTCTGGAAGATACACAGTCTTCAAAGGTAACAAGCGTCGGTTCCACACAGGAACAATCTCTTCAGTGATGCTCAATCACTTTGAGTTTGGTGGTTTCTATTTGGGTTTTTCCTCACTGATGATTTTCTCTCAAAGTCTTCGGAGGATGGGTTGCTCTCAAATGACAAGTGTCAGTTCTGTCACAGAGCAGCCAACCCACTAGTGGTTGTGGGGGTGGCTATTTATAGCCAGGGTGCAACCTGACATGATAACACATAAATGCCCCCAATGATATGACCGTTATGTCGATAAGATGATTGGGGACAGCTGGCGTTACACACAACAACGGTCGGAATTTCTAACTATGAAAGTCCTCAGGCTTATCATGTTCCTCACTTGTAGGCAATTCGCACTGGTGAAATCCTCACTCCTCAGTCTGATGAATTTCATTAGAGACCATAAGAACGTTGTCTCTGTCACTGAAGAACTTAACTGAACTGCAAGGGATTTCCAAAGGCTTCACTCAAAGGATTGGATAGGTTGAGGCTTCTGAGTTTGAGCATCAGTTGGAAATTTTCCTTAGTATTACCTCAGCCCCCTTTAATAGTTCAGTGTTTCCTATGACTCAAAGAAAGGAAATGAAACTACTAAAACAAAAGTCTTCACGCTTCATAGTCCTCGTTCATATCTTCAAGGTCACACCAACTTCCTCATTTTCAAAGTCTTCAGGAAATACCAAAGTCCTCACCAAAGTCTTCACCAAAGTCTACAAGTGAATACATACATTTTTAGGGGTCGATAATATTTGAATATATCAAACTCCTCATCAACTTAGAGAGCATGTGTACACTCACAAGCACATTAGTTCCTTAACCTATAAGTCTCCAATACACCAAAATCACTACGGGGCACTATATGCACTTGCAATCTCCCCCTTTTTGGTGATTGATGAAAAATAGGTTAAGTTTTAAACGGGGATAGAAATATGGATGTAAGTTAAACAAAAAACAGGCCATATATAGAGATCCGCTTGAAGACTAACTCAAATTTTCTCCCCCTTTGTCATCAGAGACCACAAGGGACGAAAACTGAGGACTAATACCCCTTGAAGAATTTCATCTTGAAGGTGATGGAGGAGTGACGGCATTGTCGGAGTCGTTTGTTGATGCAAGGCATGCCACAGTGTCGTGAATATCCTCGGCTTCATTGGTTTCGCGTGATGAAGAATATGAACTTGTAACCAGCTAAGGAACTCGAACTTTCTTGAATTTCTTCTGAGGAGGATGAGACCAGTTAAAGTTTTGCTGAAAGTCCATGTCCTTGAGTTCCTTAGGAGTCTTGAGATGTGCGTGAATGGCCCATGTGTGATCGAAGATTTCATGCACATAGTAGTGATTTTTCCTTACAGAGTTCTACATCATAGTCATGTTCTGAAGAATTGAAGCAACTAACGGTTCACCCACTTGTGATTGCAATCAACCTTCTGATGAAGACTTATGAGAAGCTCATGATCAGTCATCACACGAGGGGCAGAGTGTCACACCCTGTGTTTGTAGCATATTGTTATGTTTGGGTTTATAAAATTTGGAGCCAACTAAAATGTTTTCAAAGTGCTTGTGCTTGTTTGCTATGTTGTTTGCTTGCTTGTTGATTGTGTTATTTGGCACTCCTAGATTCTATTCCACCTCATATTCATCTTCCTTGTTCCAAACCTCTTGCCTAATGATCATGCCATGTGAATAGTGCCCAAAACTATTTTTATCAAAAAAAATTTAACTAAAAATGATTTATTTAAATTAAGTTTCCAAAACCCCCTGAAATGAGGTTTGCACTGCAAATCCTCAAATTGGGTGGATTCTTCTTTTCCAAAAGCTTTATTTCAAACCCACTATATATAAGACTTTCCAAAACCACAAAATATTAATTTTAGGGATTATTTGCACATTCTATTTAAAGGCTTTTTTAAGGCCAAAAATGGTTTTTCCTAGGGAAAAATTATTTTAATGCTTTGAAAATATTTGAGAAAAATTAGAGAAACTCAGTGGACATATATTTCCCATATATATGAGTATCAACACAAGGGAATCATCAAATCATAGGCAAAACCCCTCAAAACCCTTTATGTTCAGATCAAACTTTTGGAATAATTCTATAACAATTGTTCTCAATAAATTCCAAGAAAATTTCAGCAAGTCAACACTATCATAGGTGATGATATTGCAAAGTTTCATCTCAATCCAAGTTGGTTTGGTTCATCAAACCTTCCCAAAACCATTCCTATCCAGAATCAAATTTGAGCAACTTTACATTATGAAGTGTCTCCCCTTGGCCTCAAACTTTGTGGGCATGCTCTAATGCCCAAATAGTGATGTTACACTAAGTGGTGCATCAAGGGTAAAATCGTAGCATCATTGGAGCTACAAAAATCTGGTTCTGCTAATTTCTAGGGTTTTTCAAATTTCCATTGTCAACTTTTTCCTCTTGAGATCAAACTTGGTGAATCTCCTCATTTCTACCTAGCCTTTGACCCTCGTAAATATATCAGTAAGCTGGTAAATATTTCCTGCCCAAAACCTCATCAAACAGCTTCTGATTATTTTGTGAACCCAACTTTTTCACCTCATTCCCTTTTACCCTTGCCTCCAAAATTTTACCAGAGTCTCTTGTATTCACCTTTCACCCTCACTAAGAATCTTAGGTCACCCAGCCACCGGTAGGTGGGGTAAAAACCCCATTTACCACTCTGGACAGCACCATTTCTAACCCTCTTCCCTATTCCTTCTACCCTAAGGCACCCTAGATGCCCCCCTAAGGCCCTAGGCTTTGTTTTCCTTCCCTGGAATCCTCTGGGCATAGGTGGCCGCGCAGAAAGTGCCAAGGGCATGCCTGCACTGGAGCAACTGGAGCAGCAACTGGAGCCGCTACAGTGCGCTCCAAGGTGGCTCGCGCTCTGGAGCGTGCTACAGTGCGCACCTGCACTGTAGCCGCTGCCCAACGAGCGTTCACGACAGCCTCGAGCCGCGCCACCTTGTCCCCCCGGTCGGCCTCAACGTCCGCGACGCGGCAGGTGGTCGGTCCTCTCCCTCCCCTCTCTCTCCTCCCCTCCTTCACGCACGCACGACACTGCCCAAACCGGCCTGTGGCCACGATCGCACGCGTGCCGTCCCCTTCTCCCCCTCTCTCCTCTCCTGGGCGTGGACTGAGTCCACAGAGTCCCTAGACATGACTAGGCTCGCCCACATGGCCCATGGTGATGCCCTGGTCCTCGCCATCGCACCACGTCCATGATGAACCGGCGGACCCCTTTAAATAGGGCCTCCCCGAGCCCCTGCCCCTCTCTCCTCGCTCCCTCCTTCCCTCCGCTTCCTCCCCGTGCCCAAAGAGCTCTCCCCCATGGTCGGGAGCCCTCTCTCGACCCAAACCCTTGCCACCGCCATCGGGCTTCCCCCTTGCCGGCGTTCTCTCTCCCCCTGGCGACCCCTCGACCACCCACCGACGCGCAACGCCCCCAGGAGCATGTCGTTGCCCTCCATTCCGGCCACCACGGCCCGTAGCCCTCTGGTGAGCCCCTCCTCTGCCCCTGTAGCGAGGAGAGGGGTGATAGGTGGGGCCCACCTGTCATCCCCTCGCTCCCTCCTCTCTCTCTGGTAGGCCGGGCCCGCAGGCACGTTTAAAACAAATCTGTCGTGCGCAGCTCCTCGCTTGGGCGGGCATCCCTCTTGGGCCGGTTCCAGCCGGCCTTCTTGCCCGACAGGGCACAATATCCCTTTTTTCCTATATACTTTCAAAAATCCCACAGAATAAAAAAATTATCCAATGCCCATAATTCTTCCACCAAAATTCTTAGAATAATCCCTAGAATTTAACACTGCCATTTGTAAAAATGTTTGAAAAACTTTTTAGTACTATTTTTAATTAAAAACCCTATTTGGCATTTCTTGCCTCTGTTTAATAGTTTTTAAAAATATTTTTCATAGTAACATATTAAACAAACATTTTTAAGATAGTCCTTAGTATTTATCAGAATAAGATAGCATTTTTATTAGTAGCTTGAGTGCTATGTTTTTGGTGTTGATTATTTGTAATCGTTATTTTATCGCGACGATAGATTGCGCTGTTGACGAAGAAGTCTGACTCGAAGACTTCGAAGACCCCGGAGACTTTGTTGGGCCAGACAAGCAGCCCTTTGACCATGATGAGAAACCATTTTTATTGCATGTCATATAGCACTTTACTTGCATCATAATTGATCATGTGATGTGGTGTCCCCCTTTCGGTGGGATGCTTTCGCACCTTTCCATTGACACTTGCATCGTGCATGACCCTACCACCTTATGAGGGTTATGCGGGTGGGTCTAGTTAGGTTGCGAGTAGACGCTATGCAAAGGGATGGGATCTATGCACAGTGATGGAAAGAAAGAGATGATTTTAAAGACTTTTCGAAAAACCCGTCGGGTCCCACTAATGCCCGAGGGAGATCATGATGAGATGGGTGACCACTTGAGAAAGAGTGGTGTGCCAGAACAAGATGAGTATGTGTTTTCAAAAATGAAGGGTTTAAGATTTGTCGACCATCGCAACCTTACATGCGCAACCATGATACCCCTTATGGGACGTGGCTTTGCTGATTACCTTGGTCGGCACTGGCAAGGAGCCTGCATTACTAGTGGCGGGAGTGGCGTGGTCACTCTAGATACGGGGTCATACCGGTATGTACGATCATGCGCCGTCTTCATAGGCACCGGGCACACCGTTGGTCCCCTCATGGATGGTACAATTTAGAGCGAGGCTCGTGTGATGTACATCGTGAGGGCTAGGTACCAATCGAGTGGACTCTTTGTTTAGTATCGCTAGGGGAAAGGCATTGTTCAGGTGCTTACCTCGGGTATGTTATATACCACGAGTCGTGGATGACACGGAAGTTCCCTGAGTCTTGTGGGTATAGTGTGCAACCTCTGGAGAGTGTAAAACCATTCGAATAGCCACGTCCACAGTCAAGGACAGTTGGGTGGTGCTACTTAAACTACGTCCGGATGTTTTCTATTTGGTGTGAGTATGGATGTTATGTGACAAGAGGTCACATGAGGTAAGTCCAATGACTTAGTGTGAGGATTGGACTAAGTCCGATGACTTAGCGTGATAAGTGAACATGAGATGTTCAACCAATTCTTATGATGATATCGGTATCATGATCACATGGATACTTGCTTATTGTCGATGCATGCTACGAGTTACTTGATCATGACATTTGCATTAAAAATTAGCTTTCTGCAAAGTTACCTAGTTAGTGCTATACGATTCATCATTATTACCTTGTTCCACAACTTGGATTGCTTGCGAGTACATTCAAAGTACTCATTGGCTTGCCACTGGTTATTTACTTGGCCAGGCATGGAAGAACAGGAGTATGTTGAAGAGTTTGTTGGAGACGAACATGCGAACTAGGACGCTTCCCGGTCAGAATGCCTGTAGGTTAAGGCAGATGGCATGGGTTCACGCTTTCGACCACGATTTCCGTTGCTTGTTCTAGTTTAAGTGTTTGGCCCATGTTGCCCTATCTATGTAAGACTTAGACCTTCGTGGTCATTATTTTTGTAGGACGTTAAGTGTGAAGGTGGTCATTATCTATGTAAGACTCCAGTCCAAGACCCATGAACTGACATCAAAAGCATTACCTGTGATGTGCAAGGTGGCATATAATTGAAGAATCATCTCTTCATTCCAATCACAGATGTCCACACAAAATGGAAGAATACCTACGTCGTGAAGAACTACAAGCACTGGTGTGAAGCATGGTATTGTTTCCATATCCACATGAGGAATTTGATGGTGCTTGAAGACTTTCTTCTTGTCAAACAACACTCATGCATAATTGTTCATCTGTGCAGGAGTCTAGAATCTAGTGCGACCGGTTCTTGGAGTGTCACATGGATTGGGTCCAGTGAAGAAAATGTGCTCATTGAAGAAATTGGCCTTGATAAATTTGGGGCGCTTTGAGGCTTTGAATGGCATCCTTGGCTTCGGCTGAATATTTGGCTTGAAGCGGCCCACAATCTCCTTAGGCATAGGAGGAATTTATTCATACTAAGGAATTTGCACAACAGTTTCCTCGGTGGCAGTTGGAGCAACAATTTCCTTAGCTAGTGCAGCTGGAATTTCTTCAGTAGCAATTGCAGCTAAGTCACCAGATCCTGTATGAATTTCTTCAGTCTGGGCTGGAGAATGAGGAATCTGTGACAGAGGAGTGGTCATTCAAGAATTTGGGTGAGCAGCTTCCCAATATTCATCATTGATAATTGGTGTTGTGTTTCCAGTGTCGACATCCTCATCAATTTCTTCAACGTCGACTTCTTCAGCAGTCAACTGAGGCTGGGGAGATGATACCTGTGGAGCTGAAGCATTTGCTTCCACTTCAATTTCTTCATCAATCTGCTCAGAGGTTGCAGCAGACTAATCCTTTTCTTCTTTGTTATCATTTATGATGACAAAGTCAACACCAAATGGTACAATTTCATAAGCTGGCACAGAGCTAATCGGAGTTGCATCAACTGTTTCTATTGAAGAACTTGGTAGCGTCTTCTGTTTCTTCACTGCTGAGGAATCTGAAATTGATGCTTTTCTTTTTGGTGCCTTCTTCTCCGCAGACTTGGTTTAATTTGCTTCTGATCCAAAAGGAAGGTTGATGATCTTCACCCTTGATGATTTTACTGTTTCCGCACAAGGTGAAGGAGGAGCATTTTCTTCAGGCCCAACTGATGAAGTCGCCCTTGTGGTCTCAATTTCCTCAGGCGCAGCAAAAACTTCAGCAGGCCTGGCAATTTCTTAACCACAACAGTTGAGGTTGTCCTCGCATGTTCTTCTGCAGGCTAAATTTCTTCAGCTTCAGAATCAGTTTCTTCAGCAGGCTGAGCAAATTCTTCAGCCTGAGGACTTTGTGGTTGCATGGAGCTACAACCCTTGAGTTATGGTCCTTAACGGAAGCTTTGACTGCCTTGACAATCTTACTTTGGTGGCCTTCCACTCAGCATCATATTTGTCTTGTTCCTACGAGAGGCAACGAATTTCGGACTAAACAGTTATGATTTGATTTGGTGTCTAATTCATCACATTATTCCTCACAAAATTTTCTTTTCAAGCCATGCTCCTCTTAGCTCTCAGATCTTGATTTGTTTTCCATTGGTCCTCGGCAATGAAGTGTGTGAGGGCATGATCCACACCAAGAGGTAGGTTCAGCGAGGAAAGTGGGGTGCTAGGATCCTCATGCCATATGTCAATGAAGTTGAGGATCATCTTGGGATCCAGCATAAGAGGAAAAATGTTGTATTTGGCTATTGCGGTCATTTGTTGACTTTCTCTAATGATTTCTTCTAGTTCTTCATCATCAGCCTCATCATCAGCCTCGGATCCTGAGGGTACATTCACTATCGCTTTACCAGTGTGAGGACTTGGTCTTTGACCTCGTCCGACAGTTTTCTTTAACTCCAAGAGAGCAGGACTTGTTGAAGACTGTGCTCGGGGAGAGGGACTTGCAGAGACCCTTGAAGCAATTGAGAAGCCCTCTATCCTCTGACATATTGGAAGATGTACAGGTGTTGAGGACTTTGCGGCAGCAGTAGAGGACTGAGCATCTACTGAACTAGTGGATGTGGCCTTTGAAGGCGTTGATGGAGGATTCTGAAGTGATGATTTTTAAGATGAAGATTTGGACTTCATAGCAGATTTCTTCACAAAGGATTTCTTCGGAGCACTAGCAGAGGCTCCGGCAGTGGCAGCAGCAGCAGAGTCTTTGTTGAATTTCTTCACAGCCTCTTTTGCTTTCGTTGCCAGCTTGGCTTGCTGTCTTTCCCATTCATGAGGAAAGTCTTCACCAGTCTTGAGACTAGTAGGATCAGCAGTTTGGTTTGGAGCCAAGGTTGGCCTGTTACAAGGTGGTTTAACTGTGAATTTCTGCATATACTTGGGAGTGACATAGCGATATTCTTTCCACTCCTTTGCCCATCTCCTCTCATTTTTCTGTATGTGTATCTTTCTCTGCTTCGTTGTTTCCTTGCCATGAGTTTGTTCATCTGGAGTGCAATATTCCTCCTACAGTTCATCTGGTATCTCATACACATTCTGCACTTCAGGTTTCTTTCCAGCTTTCTGTAGCTTCTTCCCATCAGCCATTTTCCTCGGCTGAGGATTTTGAACTATTGAAGATTCTGAAGATGTACACAGTTTCTCGTCAAGAAATGTTGCGACTGAGTTAAGTTGATGAGAACCTAGTGATTCATCAGCGGACATGTTGGTACCTGTGAACAGAGTATAGGTGCGACGAATCTAACGTCACCTAACATCACCTAACATTAAGTGTGCACGCCCAGCGGGATCTCATTCGGGACTCCGAACAACCTTCGGTCACCAATATACATAACCCAATAATATCGAAACGTCACCTAACGTTAAGTGTGCAGACCCAGCAGGTTCGAGAACTATGTAGATATAACCGAGACACCTCTACGATCAATAACCAATAGCAGGACCTGGATGCATTGTACGAAGATCTTTACTGGTTGAACCTGTCAAAGATTCAGTTAATCATGTATGCAATTACCTTTGTTCTTCGATATGTTACTTGCCCGAGATTCGATAATTAGTATCTCTATACTTAGTTCAATCTTATTACCGGCAAGTCTCTTTACTCGTTCCATAATATAAGATCCCGTGGCTAACTCTTTTGTCACTTTGCTTGCAAGGCTCATTGTGATGTTGTATTACCGAGTGGGCCTTGAGATACCTCTCTGTCTCACAGATAACAAATCCTTGTCTTGATCCATGCCAACTCAATAGGCACCCTCGGAGATACCTGTAGAGAACCTTTATAGTCACCCAGTTACGTTGCGATGTTTGATACACACAAGGTACTCCTCCGTTGTCCATGAGTTGCATGATCACATGGTTATAGGAACAGATACTTGAAATGCAGAAAATATAGCAATAAACTGACACGATCATATGCTACGTTCATAGTTTGGGTCTTGTCCATTGCATCATTCTGCTAATGATGTGCTCCCGTTATCAAATGACATCTCATGTCTATGGCCAGAGAACCTCGACCATCTTTGATCAACAAGCTAGTCTATTAGAGTCATACTAGGGAAACAGAGTTGTATATGTACCTACACATGTATTTGATTTTCCAACCAATACAATTATAGCATGGATAATAAATGATTATTATGAATAGAGAAATATAATAATAAGCATTTTATTATTGTCTCTAGGGCATATTTCCAACTGTCAAACCCCAAAACTAGTAGCAACTTTGGGAATGTTTAACGAGGTTACGAACGACATGATCTCAAGGTCGGTGGTGACACCTAGCACTTCATCAATAAGAAAGTGTTACATAGAAAACATAACCCAAGTGTACATGACATATAGTGCATGCAAGTCACATAACAGTCTTCCTAGAAAACATAGTAAGTTCAGAAGCATAAGACAAGTCATATTAAGGTGGATGACAAGTAGTTCAAAAATAAATGACCAGCTTCATGGAAATATGAACAATCCTTCGGATACATATTTAGCTAGCCCTCGTTAATCTCTCCACGAGCATCTGCCTCGGGATAGGCGGCAAGGGCGGTCACTGTGGTGTTGACAGGTGCACCGGCTTCAGAGGAATATACAACCACCCTAAAGACTGATGCACAAGCACTCTTGTCATAGAGGGCCATCCTCATGACCGCTATAGTAGTGCTCACATTGTAGATAGACGCACGCATGACCGCTTCTTGGTAGCCCTCGCCATACGTGGACGTCCTAGTGAGCGCTACATGCGTGCTCTCATCAAAGGCAAATGTCCTCTCAACGTCCATGGTCACCCTCTCAGCCGCTACACGAGCGCTCTCGTCGAAAGTGGACACCCTCTCAGAGCTACATGAGCGGCCTCATCAAGAATGGCCCTCCTCTTGGACGCTAAATGAGAGACCTCATCAAGGGAGGCCCCCTTCTCTGTCATGGCATGAGGGATCTCGTCAAGGATTGACATGCTCTTGGTCGCTACACGAGTTCTCTCGTTGAGGTAGGCCGCCCTCTCAGAGTGGCACGAGCCATATTGTCGAGGGAGGTCACCCTCTTAGTAGTGACATGAGGGATCTTGTTTACGGAGGCCATGAAAGCACATTTTCTCCCATGGTGGTTTTGATAATTAATAACAACATATAAGTCACTGAACTAATGTCTTCACCAAGTATGTTTCAGGAAAGTTCACTGATGGGAATGGCAAAAGGATTGTGGAGATTGTAGAATCACCCCATGTTCAAGGAAATAGGTTGGCCAAGCTTCAAGCAAGAGGACTCTACATTTTAACTTTGTGAGAAATCACTTTGAGTTTATAGGAAAGCCAATACTATTAAAAGGGCGTAAAGTTTTGATGGTGAACAATATGCTCAAACGTGCACAAGTTACAGTCACCAAAACAACCACATACTCTCCCACAAAAGTCTGTCCTAAGCCAAACATGCAATTCAGTGCAACCAACATTCCTATCCCGGTGCCACCGAGATCCAAACCCTAGACAGCCTCAGCCAAACCCAAACACTTCAGTGCAGCCGACACTTCACTCGGTGCCACCGAGTTGGGTTGCAAACTTTCTATTACGCAAGTTCTCATTTTTGTTCTGACCAAGACTGGTGAATCGGCGTCACTGAGTTTGGTAAATCTGACCGTTCGTCACCTTGTTGGTGCAACCGAGTGTTGTATATCGGTCCCTCCAAGATTCAAAAGTTGCCACTTTTAGTCACTTCAGTACCATCGAGATTTACACATCGGTGTCACCGAGTCTGACTTATTGTGTGTAACGATTGGTTTTTTAGGGATGCCTATATATACCCCTTCACCACCACCCAGTCGAAAGAGAAGCACTCAGAACTATTCCATATCTATCCTTCTCAATTTTTTGAGAGAGAACCACCTACCCTTGTGTTGAGGTCAAGATCTTCCACTCCAACGATACGGATCTTGATTTCTAGCCTCCCCAAGTTACTTTCCACCAATACCATCTCTTCTACCAAGCCAAATCTGTGAGAGAGAGATTGTGTGTTGAATAGTCTATCATATTGAAGCCCAAGAGCAAGGAGTTCATCGTCATTACCGAGCCTATTACCTTTTGGAGGGTGGTGCCTCCTAGATTGGTTAGGTGTCGCTTGGGAGCCTCCTACTTCGTGTTGTGGAGTGAACCCAGCAGTTTGTAAGGGCAAGGACATCTCCGCCTTCGTGAAGATCTACCCATGGTGAGGCTAGTCCTTCATGGACGGAAGCCGCATGGAATAGTCAAGGTTGCTTCTTCGTGGAACCCTCCATGGGTAGAGCCCTCCATGGACTCTCGCGACCGTTACCCTCCGTGGGTTGAAGACTCCATGAATGTGGACATACGATAGCATGACCTATCGGAACCACGTGAAAAATCTTCGTGTCATCATTTGTGCTTTCATTCCTAACCCTCTCTTTACTTACATGTGCAATGTCTTTAAGTTTTGCTGCTACACTCTTAGACATTCATGTGTAGGGTTGTGAGGACCCCGAGTCCTAAGTCGTGATCAGCGAATGCACGTGTATAGTGATCCTAGAGATCAATGCTCACTGACCACACAGAAGCTGAATAATAAGAGTCGTACATCCACATTTATTGTCTTACACAAATAAAGACCATGATGGTCGAAAGCATGAACCCATGCCATCAACCTTAACCTACAGGCATTCTGACTGCGAAGCGTCCTAGTTCGCATGTTCGTCTCCAACAAACTCATCAACAAACTCCTGCTCTTCCATGCCTGGCCAATTAAATAACCATTGGCAAGCCAATGAGTACTTTGAATGTACTCGCAAGCAACCCAAGTGGTGGAAGAAGGTAACAATGATGCATGATATAGCACTAAGTAGGTAATTCTGAGAAAAGCTAATTTTGAATGCAAATGACATGATCAAGTAACTAGTAAGCATGCATCAACAATTAGCAGATATACATATGAACAAGTTATAGATATTAGCATAAGTAGGGGTTGAACTCCTCTTGTTCATTAGGCATACTAAGTCATCAGACTTAGTTCAATACCCATGCTAAGCCCTCGGACTTAGCTCATGTGACCTCTTTGTCACAATCACATCCACACTCACACAAATTTCACGAAAACAACCGGATATAGTCTAAGCAGCACCAACCAACTGTCCTTTAACGTGGACACGGCTATTCGAATAGTTTTACACCCTGCGGAGGTTGCACACTTTACCCGAAAGACTTGGGGAACTTCCGTGTCATCCACGACTCGCGGTATGTAACATACCCGTGGTAAGCACCCGAACAATGCCTTTCCCCTAGCGATACTAAAAAAGAGTCCACTCGATTGGTACCCAGCCCTCACTCTAATCGTACCATCCACCAGGGGACCAACATTGTGCCCGGTGCGTGTGAAGACAACACATGATCGTACATACCGGTACAACCCAGTATCAAGAGTGACCATGCCACTCCTGTCACTAGTAATGCAGGCTCCTTCCTAGTACCCACCAAGGTAATCAACAAAGCCTAGTCCCATAAGGGGTATCGTGGTTGTGCATGTAAGGTTGGGACGACCGACAAATCTTAAATCTAATCCGTTTTTGAAACCTCAACTTGTTTTGGCACACCACTTCTTTGTCAAGTGGTCACCTATCTCTTCATCATCTCCCTCGAGCATTAGTGGCACCCGATGGGTTTTTCGAAAAGTCTTTGAAATCATTTCTTTCTTTCCAGCACGACGCATAAAGTTGAACCATTTGCATAGCATCTTCTAGCAACCTATCTACACCCACCCACATAACCCTCATAAGGAGGTAGGACCCACCGGAGGGGTCACTACTCCACATGATCAAATATGCTAAAAGTAAAGTGCTATATGTCATGCATTGAAAAATGGTTTCTTGACATGGTCAAAGGGCTGCTTGCCTAGATCAACAAAGTCTCCGGGACCTTCGCAGTCTTTGGGTCCAACTTCCTTGTCAATCGTGCAATCTATCGTCGCGAATAAAAGCGATGAAAATAAGCATCACACAAAAATAGAGCACACAAGCCACAACTAAAAATGCTAACCTATTCTGATAAATACTAAATGTCATACTAAAAAAATTCTCCTAGGGTTTTGTTGTGAAAAATATTTTGGAAACTAATTAACAGAGGCAAAAAGATGCCAAAATACAGGTTTTAAAATAAAATAGCATATAAAATATTTTCAAACATTTTTACAAATGGCACTAATAAATTCTATGGATTATTTCAAGATTTAAGGTGGAAGAATATTTGGATTTAGATGAATATGTAAATCTATGAAATTTTTGGAAGTCCAAACAGAAAAGAAAAGGAAAAAGGGGTAATGTGCCTTCTCAGGCCACAATATCGGAGCCGAGCCGGCCCAGGGGGAGATCCGGCCCAAGCTGAGGCGTCGTGTGTGGCAGGTTGAGTTTTAAAGCTGCCCGAGGGCCCTGCTTGCTAGAGAGAGAGGAGGGGGCGAGGGGATGACAGGTGGGCCCCATTTGTCATCCCTCTCCTCGCTACAGGAGAGGAGGGGGCTGATCGGAGGGGGTTCCAGGCCGCGGCGGCGGGAACGGAGGGCACCGGTGCGCTCAGGGGGCCCTCGCACGTCGGTGGGTGGCCGAGGGGGTCGTCGGGGAAGAGGGGAACGCCAACGAGGGGAGTTGCCTGACGACAGTAAGGGTTTGCTCCGGCTGTGGGTTCCCATCCATGGGGGCGAAGGGCTAGGCCTAGGGGAGCTACGAAGGAAGGGGGAGAGAGAGGAGGGAGGAGCAGGAGAAGCGGGGGGGCTTAAATAGGCGGGCCTCGGTCCACCGCGGGCGCGGTGCACCAGCGAAGACGTGGTCATCGCCACAGGCCGCGAGGGCGCTCCCGGCTGTGTCTGGGGGGGTCGTGGACTCAGTCCGCGCCCAGGAGAAGGGAAAGGCAGCTAGGAGCGGACCGGAGGTGTGCGCATGCGAGCGCGACCACTGGCCGGTTTGGGCGGTGCTGTGCGCGCGCGAAGGAGGGAGGAGAGAGAGGGGAGAGAGGGGGCCGACCGCGTGCCATGTTGCGGACGTCGAGGACGACTAGGGGACACTTAGGGGAGGCCCAAGGCTGTTGGGCAGCGTCGAGCAGGGGTGGCTACAGTGCGGGAGCGCACTGTAGCGTGCTCCAGAGTGCCCATAAGGCATGCCTTGGCATATTTTAAGCCCACCCGCATGTCTTCTTGTGTCCTAGGGCTATTGGAGATGACCCGGGGCTAGGAGAAGCTAGGGAGGGCTCTGGAGGAGCCTTAGGGTAGAAGGAAAGGAGAGAGGGGTAGATAAAGATGCTGCCAGGGGGGCTAAATGGGGGTTTTACCCCTCAAATCATTGAGCTATGCCCCTGAGGGTTTTATTGGAGGTACAAGGCATCCACAAGAGGTTGTGGGAAAAAGTTGGGGGCAAGGGTAAAAGAGAAAGGGGTGTAAATGGTGGTTTTACCATTTCACCAGAAGGAGTTTGATGGGGTTTTGGGCAAGGAAATTTTACCATCTTTTTGAGATATTTAACAGGGTCAAGGTCTAGGTAAAAATGGGATGATTCACCAAGTTTGGGCTCAAATGAGAGAAGTTGACAATGCAGACTTGGTAAAACCTAGAAATTAACAGAATCAGGTTTCTGTAGATCTAGTGATGCTAGGCGTTTACCCTTGATGCACCACTTAGTGTAGCATCATGGTTTGGTCATTAGATCATGCCCACAAAGTTAGGGGTCAAGGGTAGACACTTCACAATGTAAAGTTGCTCAAATTTGAATCTGAACAGGAAGGGTTTTGGTATGGTCTTATGAACCAAATCAATTTGGATTGAGATAAAACTTTGCAACATCATCACCTATGATAGTGTTAACTTGCTGGAATTTTTCTGGAATACATTGAGAATATTTCTTATAGAAATATTCCAAAAGTTTGATTTAAACAGAAAGGGTTTTGAGGGGTTTTGCCCATGATTTGATCATGCCCTTGTGTTGAAACTCATTTATGTGGAAAATATATGTCCACTCAGTTTTCCTAAATTTTCTCAAATATTTTCAAAGCATTTAAATGATTTGTCCCTATTAGAAAACATTTTTGGCCTTAATAAAAATCCTTTAAATAAAATATAAGAATAATCTTTAAAATTAATATTTGGTGGTTTTGGAAAGTCTTATATATAGTAGGTTTGGAAGAAAGTCTTTGGGGAAGAAAAATCCACCCAATTCGAGGACTTGTAGTGCAAACCTCATTTGAGGGGGTTTTGAAAACCTAATTTGAATAAATCACTTTTGGTTAAAACAAAATTTGATAAAAATAGTTTTGGGCACTATTCACATGGCATGATCATTGGGCAAGAGGTTTGGGTCAAGTAAGATGAATATGAAGTGGAATAGAATCTAGGAGTGCCATACCACAATCATCAAGCAAGCAAACATCATTCCAACCAAGCACATGCACTTTGAAAAAAAGTTTTAGTTGGCCCCAAATTTTCTAAACCCAAACATATAAGTGTGCTACAAAACAGGGTGTCACAAGGGTATTACTTTATATGCTATGAATGCTAAAACTTGCCAAGAATTAAAATTGGGAAAAAGGCAAAACTTTTATTTGGTCAAGTAGTCTAATCACCCCCTCTAGACCTACTTTCGATCCTACATGCCATCCTCACATCATGTGTTGACGTCCTACTAGCATAGATTCTCGACATCCCCATCATTGTCCATTTCTAGTGAGCACTAAAATGTTAAACTAAAATTAAGGAAAATAACACATGGGAGTTGTAATAGAAAAGGCACCACGCAAACTATATCCAACATTATATACATTATATACATTGATCAAAGAAATAACTAGCTTCTTCTTTCCTTTCATAGCATGCTTTATTTTGGAGCTAGGATATATCGCCCAAAGGAGAGTAGTCGGTTGCAACTTTGCACGGACGAGGACGAACAGAGAAGAGGAGTGGGCTGGTAAGGCAAAGGATGGGGACAGGTATGGGCAAACTGGCACTAGCGGTTAGTCCGACGTGGTTGGCGCGTCACTGCATTAGATCCCCATATCTTCGCCCCAAATTTTGGCTGGATAAAGGGAGTGACATTTAGTCTAGGAATTTTGATCGGTTATGAGGAACTGGCTGGGTGCTATTTTTTCGTTCGGTTAGTGGCCAGGCAGCTAGCGCCCTCGCGGGCATTTGTGCGGACATGAGGGGGTGAGTGTCGGTGTCAAAACCGGCGTATCTTGTAGTAGGGGTCCTAAGCTAGGCATCTTCGAGCGATGCTAACATGGACACATGATTTTACCCATGTTCGAGCTCTCGCAATGAGATAATACCCTATGTCCTGCTTTTGATTGTATTGATATGGGGATAGTACATAGTACATGTATCTACCATGAGATTGTAGTAATAAATATAATTATCTATTGACTAGCCTGGCCTCGGTTTATATATGCACCATAGGCCTAGGGTTTAGAGGAGTCCATGTCTTGTGCACCATGTCTTGTGGAATCTCCCTTGTATGCATCATGGGCTCGCCAAATTGTCCCATTACTAAATCGCCCTAGGGGTCCTCGGCCCGACCCACTAGTCGGGAGACGACTTGGTGAGCACCCCCTAGTCCAGGACACCATCAGTAGCCCCATGGACTGGTCTTCAAGTTAGGGACGCTCCTCGGTTCTTCCGAACTGTTCCTCATCTTGATTCGTCGGTCTTGAAAACTGGTCGAATGAATCTTCCCATCTTTGAACTTGAGGATCGTCGAGGTGTATCTGAAGAGTTCACACGTCGAGCATCCGAGGAGCCCCTTTAAGTTATCATTACATGAATCAGGCACTTTGCCATCTGCCATGGCTGACGGCAAAGGCCTTTGCCGTCCGCTAGTAGACGGCAAACATTATGGCAAAGAAAAATCCGGTAAATAGGTCCTTTGCCGTCCGCCTTGTGCCCACAGACGGCAAAGAATCTTTGTCGTGGGGGAGCAGACGACAAAGATCATGGACGGTAGACCCATGGGGTTAGGGGCGTCAAGTGTTAACGGCAGTCTTTGTCGTCCGCCTAGGGTCCACCCTTTGTCGTTTGCCTTGGGGCCCCCTTTGCCACCCATGGGCTGACGGCAAAGAAGCCTTAGGGTGTAGGGGTTTAAGGCCCTTTGCTACCTGGGGTCCCCTTTGCTGTCTGCCTTAGGCCCCCCTTTGCCGTCCGTGGGCAGACGGCAAAGAGTAACCAAAATTTCCCTTTTCTTTTATTTTTTATTATAACAATTTTCACAGCAATATATGATAGATACATATATATTTCATAGAAATAATGTTGTTTCCATACTGATAACCATATTACAATAAGTTCCATCCATCCATCCATACATATTATGCAAGTTTCATCCGTACCAAACCATATTACAATAGTTTCATCCATACATACATAATTTCGTATCCATATGTAGCAAGTGTCACATTGTTCAGCGATACAAAATAAAAAAATAAAAGTAACCCAAGCACTCCATCAATGCAAACTTCTGTGAAGTGAATGTAATCTGCAAAATGGGAAATAAGAAAATTAGAAGAAGACTAGATGAAGAAGAGAACTAAGTAAGCTTATTATGTCATTTATGAGAGAACTTAGCTAAGTATAGGTCATTTTTCATAAAATATGTCATTTTGGAGCTAATTTAGCTTACTACGATATTTAGGAGGAAATTAAGCTAACTATATGTCATTTTAGAGCAAACTTCGGTAAAAATAGGTCCTTTTGGACTTAACTATGCTTATTACGCCATTTTGGAGCTAACTAAGCTAATTATAGGTCATTTAATAGCTAATTTGGGTAAAATAGGTCATTTTTGAGCTAGGTAAGCTTATTATGTCATTTAGGAGAGAACTAAGCTAAGTATAGGACATTTTTGATAAAATAGGCCATTTTGGAGCTAATTTAGCTTACTATGCCATTTAGGAGGAAACTAAGCTAAATATATGTCATTCTAGAGCTAACGTTGGTAAAAATAGGCCATTTAGGAACTATGCTTATTATGCCATTTTGAAGCTAGCTAACCTAATTATAGGTCATTTAATAGCTAACTTTGGTAAAATATGTCATTTTGGATCTAGCTAAGCTTATTATGCCATTTTGCAGCTAACTAAGCGAAGTATAGGTCATTTTTGATAAAATTGGCCATTTTGCAGCTAATTTAGCTTACTACATCATTTATCCTTTTTTTCTTCTTCTTTCTCCTCTTCTTCTTCTCCTCTTTTTCTTCTTCTTTCTCCTCTTCTTCAGTTTTTCCTATTCTTCTCCTCTTCTTGTTTCTCCTATTTTTCTTCTTCTTTCTTCTCCTTCTTCTTCTTTTCCTTTTTCCTCTTCTTTCCCCTCTTATCCTTTTTTCCCTCTTCTAATTATCTAATTATTTAAACCTAAACAAAATTAACACTAAACTAAGTTTAACTAATAGTAGGACTAAAATTTAACTAATGCTAGACCTAACTAAATAAGGTAAGTAACCCTAATTCCTAAAATCTTACTAACTACAAACTAACTAAAGTTTTTACATCTTCTACAACTAACTACAACTAATTAACTAAATAATACTAAAACAGAACAGAAAATTTACTAAAGCAAAGAAAAAATGAAAAAACAAAGAGGGGGAGGTGGCTCACCACAGTAGGGGAGGTGGAGGCCGGCGTTGGTGGAGGTGGAGGAGGCCGACACTAGAGTGGGGGCGTGGTGGCAAGGGGGCTGGCAGCGACGGTAGCAAGGAGAGGGATGGTGGAGTGAGGATGGGAGAGAGTGTGAGAGAGAGAGGAGTGGGGGCGGGGACGGCCGTTAGTATGGCATCTCCTTTGTCGGGTGCCCCCAAACGGCAAAGAGAGCCACGACAGATGGCAAAGGAGCCCCAGACGGCAAAGATCCCGTCCGTTTGGACTTGGCCAGGCCCAAGGTCCAGTAGGACCCACCTTAGCTCTTTGTTGTCTACCTTGGCTCTCTTTGCCGTCTGGGGGCAGACGACAAAGAACTGGCACATGGCAAACAGTGCCTTTGCCATGTGCCAGTTCTTTGTCGTCTGCTTTGTGACTGCAGACGGCAAAGAGCATCTTTGCCACGTGTCAGCAGACAGCAAAGGCCTGGCGCATGGCAAATAACTGAATTCATGTAGTGTATTGGCCTTTATCAATTTTTTATACCAAACCTGGGGTTTGAAGTGTTTCCCGTGCAATGGCATCCTCTTGCGTCTGAGCTCCAACGCCAAACTACATCTGAGGCGTCTTTTCAGAGCCGAGCTCCAACACTATTCGGCGTTCAAGGTATCCTCTTGCGTTCGAGCTCCAACACCAGATTGCATCTAAGGTGTATTTTGCAGCCGAGCTTGGACGCTGATCGGCATCTTTTTGCAACACCGAATTGTGTCTGAGGTATCTTTTTGCAACCGAGCTCCAACACCGGTCTGCATCTGAGGTGTCATAAATTACCTCGATCTCTGGAAATTTGAAGGACCTTATCCAAGCTTAACTGCCGGAATAGTCTTTTTATGGTGCCAGCCATTCGCATCCGAGCTTTATGCCGGAGTGTATCCGATGTGTTTCGCGCAGCTCAGCTCCAACACTGGTCGGCTTCCTAGGTGTCATATATTACTTCGTTCTTTGAAAACGTTGCATGAGTTCAGCCGAGCTTAATGCCGGCAATGCTCTCTATTAAGCCAACCACAAGCATCCGAGCATTACACCGGACTGCTTCAGAAATAGTGCACCACCTCAGTAGCGGGCTGCTTTTTTGTGGAAATTATTTCCCATTCCTGTAATTTATTGTGTACCGAGAATTATAGCCAGTATCCCTCAAGGTGTGTGTCGGTCTATAACCCGAGATGCACCTAAAGGAAAAAAGAATAATAAAGAAAATAAAACCACTGATCCCAGTAGCCCTTGACACTTAGGTCGATTTGCAAAATCGGCCTGGGATCAAGTTCTTGCTTGGTGGCATATGTAAGGGATGGAAACGTGGTACACAATAGTTTCTGAGACTTGGGTTGGGTGCGGCCGGCCAACTTGAGGATCAAATCTACTCAGAAACTGTATTGCGCTTTGAGTTTGCTGCATTGAATAGGGAATTCAGTAGCCCCCGAGCCTTAATTTGGGCACGGGTGGTCAAATTAAGGATCGATATGTGTTTTGACACAAACTTATTTACATTTGACACGATTTATGTGTAATGATTCTATGCATCCAAGTATTGTACATCATTAATGCTCGTATCCGCATTGTACAAAACTTTGTTGACTTTCGTCGTTTTCTCACGACAGATGCCATGGGTAGGCTTATCGTAGGTGGTAGGGGCCGGAGGACGCCGACAGGCTCCGGGAGTGAGATTAGGCACAAGCGGTGATGAAACGCGATATACCCAGGTACAGGGCCCTCCGTGGGAGGTAATACCCCTAATCCTGCTTGGTCTAGTTTGATGGATGGGTGTGTTTACAAGGTTGCTCTAGGAACTGAGTCTAGAGGAGGAAGAGGGAGCACCCGGCTCACCTTCCTCCGCTACCAAGTGTGAGAACATGGGAAGTATCCTGTAGGTGTGTGGGGGAGAGTTGTTGTCCTTGTTGCATGGGGGCTCGGGGGGTTTTATAGGCCAGCCCCCGGCTTACAATATTCCTGAGGTACATAAGAGGGGGGACCCGGCTCGCAGCCTCTCCGGCTGACCAGGGGGTCCCGCCCTTCGAGCCGTCTCGTCGCTTGTAGGATCCATCAGCTGCGCGGTCCCGTTGCCTGCCGGGGCCTACCAGCCGGCTCTGCGATTGGCCCTCTCCCACCTGTCGCGGCATGGGCTGTCCGGGAGGCATCATCTAGTGCCAGTCAGCTGAAGTCTTTGATACGGCCGGCTACACTGTAGCCATGCCGGGTGTTGGGGATATAACCCCACGGTGAGACCCACCACTGAGGTTCCGGGTCACACTTGGTGGCTCATACACCAGCCCATGGATGTGCCGTGAAGACTTAAGCCCAAGATGTTGGGCGGCTTGACAGGATGGGCCGGGACGTGGCCCGGACGGAGAAGGTATGAAGACCCGAGCGGGTGAGCCGCCCGGAGACAACTTGCTCCGGAAGGGGCAATGTAGAGATAGACTCAGACACGTTGTGAGAGTCGGTTACGACTTGTATGACCCGTGGTCTTGACCTCCTATATAAAGGCGAGACTCGGGGCGACTTAGAAAGAGAGATCAACTATCGAGAACTAGGTCAAGCAATCAGCTCCCTTGTTATCGATACACCAAGCAATACAAACTCAGCAGGACATAGGCTGTTACCTCTACTTGAGTGGATGAACCTGGGTAAACCCGTCTCCTTTGTCCCGATCAACCCCTTTGAGTCCATCACCTTAGCGATGGCCTCGAATCCGAGTCCGTTCACCTGTACATCTACCTTGAAAAAACCATGATAGTTGGCGCCCACCGTGGGGCTAGCGCTCGATGGTGTTGAGTTCTCAAAGGGCTCTCTCCTGGGGTTCGAAGGATACGTGGTCGGAAGGATGAGCAAGAGTCACCGCGGCCGGCTCTACATCGACGACGCCGGCTGGGGTCCTGAGGCCGATTCTGTCGAATGTGGATTCTGGGTTCCCTTTGGCGGAATCCATGTCTTCATCGGCAAGATTGATGGATCTACACCCGGGCTAGACATCTGCACCAACATCGTCGATCCGGCTCGGCGTGCACAATCCGCCCAATATGTGCGACCCGCTCGCATTAACCCGGGCCGGAAGCACGTCTTCGTGGGATTTACTCAAGATATGGATCTTGAAGCTTCTACGTCACAGGAGACTCTTGTCTATTCAGAGGACGGATCTTCGAGCGGAGAAGCAGAGTCGATCTACAAGCTTCACAACGGCGGGCTCGGGGGCTACGACAAGCCTTACCCTGAGTCGGAGCGTTGTGAGCCAGACGATCTCGGGCTGCCGGTTCATGAGGCCGTGTTCATGGCGGGGTCATCTCCAGGCACGAGTAGCATAGCCGCCGGAGCAGCAGACATGGGCGCTGACCCACCGCCGCCGGCACAATTTCTTCTGGATCTGATGAACGAGCTCGCGACCCTGATGACCACCGAAGTCACACCAGATAATCGATCGGCTCGGAACATGGAGATTGCAAGACTTAAGGACCGGATGGCGGAGGTGCAACAGAGGATCACCAAGTTAAAAGTTCATATGGAGGCGGAGGCAGAATGCCTTAAGACAAATGCTTTTCGCGTTGAGATAGAGCAGCAATCAGCAGCTGCGGTGCAGCAGATGAGGCATCGATCCCGCTTACCAGAATAGTACAAGGCTAGGAATCTCTTTAATACGCCAGGAACGGGACGAGCAGCGGATGCGCCTAGAAGTCGCCTGGCGGCCCGATAATAGCTTAACCCGCCTCGACGAAACCTGGCCTCGCCAGTGGCTTTTCCAACGTCGGCGGGTCATTATTCCAACCCAGCAGAGAACATGGTGGCCGCAGCAACCCGGCTTGAAGCAATATGTACTCTAGATGAGGCGCCCTTTGCAAAAGAGGTGCGGAACGCCGTTGGGTACCTTCAGGCGATAATGGCCTAGCAGGAAAATATGCTTACAGCCAGAGCCGCGTTCACTCAACCCCGCTCCCTAGCCACAGCTTTAGCCGGCGCTATGAGTCGCTGGCGGTTTCTAGCAGCGATTTGCACCGGGGGCCTCCAAGGGATGATTAGGCGGCTCTAGATGCACATGCGCTCGTAAACCGGGCAAGAAACTAGCAAGAGGCACCGGCTTTGGCAGCGGCGTCTCACCAAGAGCCTATGCCCTCCATCTCAGTAGGAGCGGGAGTGACCACTAGGGCCGTGGGAGTACTGTGTTTAGTACCGGTTCTACGGAACGAGCGGTTGCCAAAGGATTTCAAAGGACCTCATAAAGTCTCGAATTACACTGCCGACTTACCTCTGGAGGCCTGGATCGAACGCTATGAGCTGGCTATGGAGATGTTGGATGTCAATGACGTGGTGTGTGCCAAGTATTTTATCATGATTGAAGGGTTTGCCACCCAATACCATCAACTCATGGGCTGAGCTGAAAGCAAGGTTCATCAAAAACTTTCAAGGCAGTTTCAAACAGCCTATGACGATTGTGGATCTGGATCACTATGTTCAACAGGAGAATGATTCGGCTCATCATTGGGTCCGGCGGGTGTCGATCGTCATCCACTCGTCTGAACAGATCATGGCGGCTCAAGCGGTGCTGGTCCTAGAGAAGAACTGTCACTTCGTCCCTCTGAAGCAGAGGCTCGGTCGGCTCAAGCGTACATGTCAGGACATGGGAGAACTCATGGTGGCTCTCACAAAGTATGCCGACTCTGATAACACGAAGGATCTAGGTTCTGACGAGGATAATACCGGCCAAGGTAAAAAGAACAATTGTGGTAAGGGTGTGGCAGGTAATGGTAACCAGGGCAAGCGGAAGAACCCAGATGGCGGGTCAGAATTCGTGGCCAATGCCAGCACCAGGCATAACCGTCCTAAGGGCAATGCGAAGTTTAGACCGCCTTTTAACAAAAATAAGACTCCTTTCAATTTGGAGGAAATGCTCCATAAACCTTTCCGGGAGCACAGCCGGCCCAATAGACCTGCGAGTCACACATGGGGTAATTGCCACATCATGCAGAAGTTTAAGAACTACAACATGCAACAGCATAACAACAATGGTGGTGGCCTGCCCGGCGGCTTAGGACCAAGCGGGTCAGGAACCGGGTTTGGATCCGGCAGCTTAGGATCCAGTCATCATGGCCAGGGCAACCAAGGAGGACATCATTAGCACTCTGCTAGCAACAATCCGCAGCAGCATAATCAGTCTGGGTATCAGAGTAATCCAAAGCAGCACAGTTCAGGCCAGTATCATGTCTTTATGACTAGCCTTAACAAGCAGGATCAGAAGTTGCGCAAGCGGGAGGTTAACGCAATCGTGCCGGCTCTACCGTAATACTTGAAGTGGTCTGAGTATGACACAACGTGAAGCCGGGAAGATTACCCGCCGCGTGTTGATGACCCGGGGCGGCTAGCCCTGGTAGTTGCCTCCCAAGTGCAAGGATATATGGTGAGTAAGGTACTTATGGATGGTGGCAGCGGCATCAATATCCTGTACTATGACACCTTTCGGCGGATGAAGCTGCTTGATAAAGACCTTAAGCCCTCATCGAAAGTCTTTCATGGTGTAGTGTCGGGCAAGTCATCTTATCCACTGGGTAGGATTTCTTTGGAAGTCGCCTTTGGTGATGAGTACAAATACAGGGTGGAGTCCTTGTGGTTTGAAGTAGTCAAGATCAAGAGCCCTTATCATGCATTATTTCGGTGGGCGGCTTACACCAAGTTCATGGCTAGGCCCTGTTATGTCTACTTACAACTCAAGATGCCCAGGTTAAAAGGTATGATTACTGTTCATGGTGATCAGAATACGGCTATTGAGTGCGAAGAAGGGGACGCAGCTTACGTGGAATCCAGTTGTGCTAAGGCAGAGCTCAAGTTCTATAACGAAAATGTTGACCCGGAGGACATGATCCCGCTGAAGAAGCCTACTACAGAGGTTGAGCCTCTCCTCAAATTTTTGGCGGATGATACCAAGGTGGTGGACTTCACTCCGGACGACTAATCTAAATAGTTTACTATTGGGGCCAATATGGATCCCAAATAGGAAAGCGCGCTCATTGAATTCATCTGTGAGAATCGGGACATCTTCGCATGTAAGCCCTCTGACATGCCGGGAGAACCAAGAGAGTTTGCTAAGCACAACCTTAATGTGGACCCTAAGTATAAACCTGTCAAGCAATTTCTACTGCAGTTCAACAAGGAGAGACGCAAGGCCATCGGGGAAGAGGTCGCCCGGCTCTTAGCGGCGGGTTTCTTCGTCAAGGTCTTTCACCCGAAGTGGCTTGCTAACCCAGTGCTTGTGCTCAAGAAGTACGGCACATGGCATATGTGTGTGGACTATACGGATCTTAACAAGGCTTGTCTGACTGATCATTTTGCTCTCCCTCATATTGATCAAATCATTGATGCTACGGCAGGTTGCAAAAGTTTATGATTCCTGGACGCTTATTCTGGATATCATCAGATCAAGATGGTGGTTAAGGACCAAGAGAATACGGCTTTCATTACACCTTTTGGGGCCTTCTACTACGTGTCTATGCCTTTTGGGCTCAAGAGTGCCCAGGCGACTTATGAGCATTGTGTGCAGAATTGTCTTCACAGCCAAATCGGGCACAACGTTCATGCTTATGTGGATGACATTGTGATCAAGTCAAGGAAGGAGACTCTGCTTGACGACTTAAAGGAAACCTTTGACAATCTGCGGATCTATAAGATGATGCTTAACCCAGCAAAGTGCGTCTTTGGTGTTCCGGCTGGCAAGCTCTTGGGATTTCTGGTCTCTGAGCATGGTATTGAAGCTAACCCGGATAAGATCAAGGCTATCGCCTCCCTGGCTGAGCCGGCTTGTGTCAATGGTGTTCAACGCCTCGTAGGGCGGATCGCCGCGTTGAGCCGGTTTATAAGCCGCCTTGGTGAGAAAGCCATCCCTTTATATCAAATGATGAAAAAGATAGACAATTTTGTCTGGAGTACGGGGGCGGGTGAAGCGTTTGAGGCACTCAAGAAGTAGCTCACTGAGCCGTCGGTCTTAGCTGCTCGGGCTGAGAAAGAACCCTTGCTCTTGTAGGTTGCAGCTAACAACAGGGTTGTCAGTGCTGCAATCGTGGTTGAGCGCAAGGAGGCATGGAAAGAATATCTGGTTCAAAGGTCGGTTTATTATATCAGTGAGGTCCTGGCAGAGTCCAAGCAGAGATATCCACACTGGCAGAAGCTAGTGTATGGGGTGTTCATGGCCAACCACAAGCTAAAGTGTCGGGACCCCGATCCTATGCCATAAGAATACAGTCTGTAACACATGACATCACTTTGCGGTCTCACGCATGGTTATCTCCATAGCTACCACCTTACCTGGACCGGGACCGTTTGTGTCTTTTGACTTACTTATGTGAATGTGTCGCTAGCATTCAAATGTCAAAGAACCCGGGCCGACATGTCTAGTTATAGAACCCAAGTGGTACATCCGTACAGTGACAGGCATACATAACCCATCAATGCAGGTGTCGATCTCTAGCGTGTGTAGATGAGTCATAGCAAGCTACAAGGACTCCATTACGCCATGGGATATAAATGTCATCACTGCACGTAGACGAGTCGTAGCAGGCTATAGGGACTCCATTACACTGCGAGACATTTCCCCGAAGGGACAGACACAGCAGCAAATAAGGATACATGTCGGTCAATCAATGTGTCCGGAGTAGTAGCAAGCTACCAAGGCTCGGTGGAAGCACAAAGAGGCAGTTCCCTGTAAAGAGTACTACTAAAGGCACACAACTAGGTGTCGGATCCGATACATAGCGCTGCATGTCACACGTACGCACGACATGCCCGATATGCATAGATACAACTACGACATCACAACATAACATACAACATTACAACATTTACTTAGAAGGCTCGGAAGAGCCAATATAATAAGATGTTACAAACAGGGGTCACAAGACCCAACGTTCAGAGCATTAAAACAAGCAAGCAGAAGTTAAACATGTCTGGGTACAGACATCTACAAAAGTGGGTTGAGGAGCCTGAAAAGCTACAATGACCCTAGCAAAGGAACAGACCTTTGTCTAGGATTCCCAAGCTAATTCGGTCAACATCGAACTTCACGTCATAAATATCACTAATGAGACTGACGTCTCCTCTGCAAAAACATAAATTAAGCAAACATGAGTACAAGAGTACTTAGCAAGACTTACATCAGTACTAACTACATATGCATTAGTATCAATGAAGGGGGTTGTGGAGTTTAATGCAGCAAGCCAGCTTTGACTCTTGGCTAACCTATACAACGACTACAAGTGATTTGTTTGAGGTGGGATAGCGCACACGAGTCCACATATTCACCAATCAATACACCACTATGGATCCACTTCCGTCTCGCTACGAGAAGGCCATCCATAGCACTCACGCTTATTTTGCGCATTTTAGAGTATCCACTTCAAGTTGTCTATGAACCACATAAGTTCTCCAAGTAGTCCATATACGAGGACGCAACTATTCGAACAGATTATTTCACCCTGCAGGGGTATACTTCTTCACACACGCTCTTGCCACTTATCACCATATGCACGTCATGCATCTCGGCAACCTTCAAGCGGAAGCATTGGCGTGGGCGTCGGCCGCACGAAAGTCCGGCCGAAGTTTCTGCTACGGCCTCAAATGATGTGCGCAGGGTTCCCAAGCCCACCGTTCGGGTGCCACTTGGTACACCGTGCCACTGTGTCTATACCGCATCATAGTCCACCCCGTCGGGCAGAAGTATGCACGACCGCCAACACTTTTCCTACAAACACCAGAAACTAGTTGCAACTCCTGGACAGGGGTCTAGGCGATTAATAAGCCGAGACGGGTCGAGTTACCGGAGCCCAATGTGTGGTAGTATCTTGTCTTGGATAACATACACAAAGCTCAGTTCTTAGGAACGGTCCCAATGAGACAACCCGCCATGTACTCCTACATGGCCTCTCATCGCTACCTTTACCAAAAAGTGTTCACACACTTAGCTCTCGCACAATAGGACATGAACACTGCCATTCCGATTCATCACCCAAATTGATCAGACCCGACCCGACACGACTCTAAGCATTGCAGGCACAAAAAGTAAGCAAGCATGGATGAGTAAGCACAACAAGGCTCTAGCAGTTGCTACTCATGCTAAGTGGTTTCAACTATTTACTCTGGCAAAGACAGGTCATGCAGAGGAATGGGTTCAACTACCGCTAGCATGTAATAGTTGAATCATGATTGCCCTAATGCAATAAAAGAGAGAAGGAGCGAGAGAGTGGGTTCATATCAGTATGCTCAAGGGGGGTTGGCTTGCCTGACAGTCCTGAAGATATTACTTCTCTTCATTAGTGTCAATGTTCATAATGTCAGAACCATCGTCTACCGAGAGGGAACAACCACCGGCAAACAAGAAAGGAACACATTCAATGTGATGCAACAATCATGATGCATGAAATGGCATGTTAAGTTACTTAATTGACCTAGTGCTATAGTTAGTCATATTGAGTGAAGTGGAATTCAAACTTATACTAAATTCCAACTCCAACACTATTTCTTAAACTATCCTAATCATGAAATGTCCTAATTGGTTATGTTAACCTGCTCAAACATGCATGATCATGGAATAAACAAATTCCTTGGATTTTTCTAATCATTTTTCATATATAAATTATTTTCATCTGACTTATAGATTATTTTCTATGATTTTAGAAGTTTTAAACATTTTCTGGAATTTTTGAATTATTTTTATTATAAAAATTGATTACTGTGTCAACCTGATGTCATCATGACGTCAGCAGGTCGGCTGACCTGGTCCAGGTCAAACCTGACCTATGGGGACCACTGGTCACTGACCCAGGGTCAACCATTGTGGCTGACGAGTGGGCCCAGTCAACTGCTGACTCAGCAGTCAAGAGGAGACCCAGTGAGTCACTCACTTGTGGGTCCGGACAACGGCCACGTCGGCAAGGCCGGGGTTAGTCGTCAACAATGAGTCAAGACGGCAGGGGTCACCAAAAATCCTCCTCCGGCGACCATTTGGGCGGCGGGAGGCACCTCTGGGCAGCTGGGGTTCGCGCGCATCCATCTGAGGCAACGAGAGGATACGGGGACGCCGGAGTTGACACCGGCGATGAGGGTAGCGGCAGCTGCGGCTCGGGCTTGCATGACTGCGGGATTGCGGGGCACGAGCGAGCAAGGCGAGCGGCTAGGCGGCTTCATAGAAGCTCCAAGAGCTCATAAAGATGCTCGGGCACGAGCCGTAGAGGCTCTGTCCACGACCGCGCCATCACCGGCAGCAAGGGGATCGGGCTCACGGCGGGGCAGCAAATGGAGGATGGTAGGAACCATGGGAGAGGGGGAGGCGCATCAGTAGCTCACCGCGAGGCTTCTCGAGCTGCTGACGAGGCCGCGGAGGCACGAGATGGCGCGAATCGACGACCGGCGGCAGGGCGAACGGCCATGGCGAAGGCGAGCGAGAGGGCGAGGAAGGGAGGAGAAATGAAGGGGGGCTCGATCTGGACGTCTCTTGGGACTTATCCCCTCGCCTGGAGGGCCTACGTGCAAGTAGGAGGTGGCCATGGCGCGTGCACGCACACGTCGTCCACATGCTCTGCCTACTGGCGAGAGGTGGAAGATGACAGGGGAGGAGCTAGGCTAGGCCGGCTCTGGTGGGCTGCCAGGTAAGTCACGTAACTCTCTCTCTCTCTCTCTCTTTTGAAATTTATTTTATATTTCCTATTAATTCAATATGTTTTGGTTTGGAGAAAAACACCATACCGTTTTATAAAAAACCTAAAATTAATTATGTGGACCAAGCGGAATTAACCAATGCCACACATAAAGTTTCAGATTCATTGGACTTATATTTTATATAAATATAATATAAATCCAATTCAAATAATTGGTGTTTAACTCAAATGCCCAATATAAATATTACTGCGATCCCTAAAATATTGGTTTGGATTTTTACCTCATGCCAATATTTTCTTAGGATACGAGGAACATTTTCTTGGACTTATTTGAGGTCATTTTTATATTGCTCCTTTTTGGACAAAATCTCTCTGAGGTTTGATTCATTCCTCATTTCAAATTCATTTGAATTTAAAATGATGCATGGATGCTCACTAATGCAACTAATAAAATTAATTGCAACAAATACTAGGCCTATGACATAAAGCACTACTTCTTAGGGCACCAGATCACCGTGGTCAGCTCTAGCCCGTTGGGGATATAATTCAAAACGGAGAAGCCACTGGTAGGATTGCAAAGTGGGCATTGGAGCTAGGTCCTCTCTATCTGAAATATGTACCTCATTCGGCTGTTAAGGCTCAAGCCCTTGGGGATTTCATAAACGATTTGACAAAGTGTCAGGGGCCTAAAGAAAAGCCGAATAACACATACTGGACAATACACTTTGATGGATCCATGCAGCCGGAAGGATCAGGGGCAATACACTTTGTCTTAACATCCCCCAAAGGTGACAAGCTCTGTTATGTGTTCCGACTGATGTTCCCTTGCACTAATACTGTAGCTGAATACGAAGCCCTGCTTCATGGCCTCTGGGTAGCTAAGGAGATGAACTTAAGCCGGGTAAGGTGCTTCGGCGACTTAGATCTTGTGGCTCAGCAAGTTTCAGGCACTTGGGATTCCAAGGATCCGCGGATGGCGGCCTATCGTCATGCGATGGATGTCATTGCCGGTCACTTAAAGGGTAATCAGGTGGATCATTTTGATTGTCACAGGAACGAGGCGGCTGACGCTCTGTCAAGATTAGGCTCTCAGGGAAAGCCAGTGCCACCTAACGTCTTTTTGGATGTCTTCTATCACCCGTCAGTTAAGCTGCCTTCAGAGGAAGACTTGGCCATTCCTGGCCCGGAGGGATAGCTGGTGGCGGCTCTACATGCTATTCCGGATTGGACTGTGCCTTACTTGGCGTACTTGACTCGGGGTGATTTACCTGCTGATGAAAATCTGGCTAGACAGGTCACCTGGCGGTCAAAGTCTATGACGATAGTCAATGGCGAGTTACATAAGTGCAACGTCATTGTTGTGTTTCAATTATGTTTCACCCGAGGAGGGCAAGGAAATTTTGCAGGAAATTCATGCTGGTGATTGTGGACATCACGCCGACACAAAATCTCTGGCGGCCAAGGCCTTTAGGCACGGTTTCTTCTGGTTGACGGCTCACAAGGATGCAGAGGATCTGGTCCGCAAGTGCGACGGTTGTCAAAAGTTTGGCCGACGTGCCCATGTTTCGGCTCAAGAATTGCGCATGATTCCAATCACTTAGCTTTTTGGCCTTTTGCAGTCTGGGGGCTCGATATGGTCGGGCCTCTCAAGAGGTCCAAAGACAAAAAGACCCACATCTTGGCGGCAGTTGACAAGTTTACCAAATGGGTAGAGGTTGAGGCGGTCAGCAAGTGTGATGCGGCTATGGCGGCTCAATTTATTAAGAAGCTGATCTATCACTTTGGTTACCCTCACAGTTTCATCACAGAGAATGGCACGAACCTGTCCAAGGAGGCTTCCCACCCTCCAGGTGTAGCTTATCAAACCCTATTGGTCGACTCTCAATCCAAATAGTTGACTCCGTCAACATGATTGTCGAGGTGGCTTCCCACCCTCCGGGTGTAGTATAGCAAACCCTATCAGTTGGCTCTCAAGCCAACAAGTTGACTTTGTCAACATGATCGTCTAGGGGGCTTCCCACCCTATGGGTGTAGCTTATCAAACTCTATTGGTCGGCTCTCAAACCAAAAAGTTGACTCCACCAAGATGATCGTCCAGGGGGCTTCCCACCCTCTGGGTGTAGCTTATCAAACCCTATTGGTCGGTTCTCAAGCCAAGAAGTTGATTCCGTAAACAAAGGTCACTTGGGGGCTTCCCACCCACCGATTGTAGCTTACACACCCTCTTGATCAGCTCTTAAGCCAAACAGGGTTAAACCTGCCTGTAAGCTGATGCTACTCTGCAAGGTGACACGCCGAACTCTTACCAGTTAATCTCGCCTAGAGACCCTAAGCTGGTTCAAGTCAATTGACGGCCAATGTCCATAGAGACCCTGTACTGGTTAAGGTTAAAACGGAGGCTCTTGTCACTTGAGGGTCGGCTTACGGAAAGCTAGGATTATCTCTCCCATTTATTGCCGACTCTCCGCTATGTGGCCCGCTCGTACTCTTAGACAGTTAATCCTTGAGGACCCTGTGCTGTTTAAGGTTAAAACGACGGATTTATGTCACGTGAGAGGTAATTTTTGGGCTATCAGGGTACTCATGCCCTGTCGTGTCTCTTCTGGGACATCACACTTCCTTTTAGTTAATCTCGCTTGGAGACCCTGAGCGAGTTCAAAAACCTAACGACCAATTTCCACAAAGACCCTATAGTGTTAAGGAGTTTTAAGTGGCAAGTCAGCCCAGTAGAACCTACACATGAGCCGTTTTTGAAAAAAAACATGTTAGGAAGATACACCATCTTTGGGTTATGCTTTTAAGCCGCCCTCCTAACATTGTCAGGATACATCTATTCTTGCAGTTCAATTAAGGTGCCAAGAGTCAGCAAAGCATCCAATGGGAGGTGCAAGGAAGATAATATATATATTAAGCCGAACTATTTAACATGTGCATGATGTCACAGTTCAGGCAAAGGCAAAGTTACTACAAGCCTATTACATATGCTCTCTATAGAGACCAAAAATATTTCAAAGTGATTTACACCGCTCATGGCAAGTCACAAGAGCCGGCTTATCAACGGCGTTCACAACTCCATTAGCTGGCCGGCGGGTCACCCTGCTCCGGCTCTTCGACCTCCTTGACCTGAAGATTGTCCAAGTCCCAGTTGCAGTGGGTTAAAGCTGCAAAGTTTCCTTCCTCAAAGAAGGGGGACCGGTCAAGTTCAGACGCAAAAAGGTGCTTACTGCGGGCAGGCATCAGGTCCTTGGACTCAAAGAGGGGGGTCATGAATTCTCTTCTGATCGGCACTGTAAGCCGCCTGGTATGTTGCCAAGTTTACTTCTTCTGTGAACACGGAGGCAAGGACTTTGGAAGCCTTCACACACCATGCATGGTCAGCTTTTGTAAACTCGGAGCCTTCATCTTTCTTGGAGGGAAACCCGTCCATCATGTCTGTAGGGGTCAATTTCGGAGCAAAGGCCAATGCCCGACTTATGGCTGCGATAGCTCCCTGTCGGGCGGCTGATCTCTTCAGCTCTACGATATGTTTTGGCAGCTTGGAAAGCAGTTCTATGACCCCTTTGATAGTTGACGGAGTGGTATCCTTGTAGATCACAACCTTGATCGTGCAAACAGCTCCACAGTAAAGTTGTTCCGTCAGAGTATAATTAGACTTCAGGGGAAGCAAGTTGTCAGAAGAGAGTTGGCAGCTCCTTGGACCTACATAAGATGGACTCTTCGTCATAAGTCACCAGTATAAGTACACATACACAATTTGGGTTAAGCTGTCAAATACTTACCAAATATGGCGGCTGACATCTTGTTGATATGGTGCTTCAAAGATTGAAGCTCATCTTACACAATCACTAGCTACTGGTCAGCATTATCCACTCGTTGAGTCAGGGCGGCTTGCTCAGTTTTAGCAAACTCTTTGTAACCGGCAAATTCAGCTTTGATCTTGGTCAGTTCTTCGGCAAGAAGCCGACACTTTTCATCAGCCTTGCTTCGGGCGGCTTGCTGCATGGCTAGATTATTCTTTAAGCCAGCAACTTCCAACCCGGCTTTGTTTAAAGCTTCCTGTGACATATCAAAATACGGAATGAATCGTCGGGAGGGAATTTTTTCAGATAATGAAGGTTAAGCAAGTTTCAAGCAGATTGCAAGCAATATGTTGACACTTGGGGGCTAATGTCTATTTGATCTCAAAGATTACAATGCAGTTCCAGATCATTTTTATCAATTTAACCCGGAACTTGGGGGCTACAGTCTGGCTTTTCAAGTTGTTTACAATGAAAGCTCTGACTCAACTTTAACAAGATTGAGTCGGCCCTTGGGGGCCACAATTGGCTCTATTAGCTACCTTCAATAAAGCTTTGACTCAACTTTCACAAGATTGAGCCGGCCCTTGGGGGCTACAATTGGCTATATTAGCTACCTTCAATAAAGCTTCAGCTCAATGTTGTCAACTTTGAGCCGTCCCTAGGGGGCTATGAACGATGATTTGCGATTACTTCTAAATGAGTTGAGTCCTACATGCTAAGCATTTTCTACTTCTAGCAAATTGTGAAGACCCGGATTATCATCAGCTAATATTAACCTGGCTCTTGGGGGCTACGTAAGGGTATAAGGAGAGGGAGAATACCTGGTAGTTCTTCTTCATCAAGTTGACAAGCTTGAGCTCCAGGTCCCGGCTTGTAGATAGGCGTTTCAGATAACCAGCATGAAGTTCATCAGTTGTTAGCTTCTCTAGCGGGGGGATGTCATGCCCAAGATGCGTGCCTATCCATATTAAGGGATAGGGGCCTCAACTAGGGATAGAGGCGCATCTCGTCGTTCGCAAGTATAGCATCATTACATCACACATTTAAGAACCAATGAGTATATGAGTTGGATTACACTCACCACATACTAAATTACAATTCCACACAAGAGTTCTAACATCAGTATGAAGGCAGGGTCTGGCTACGGACGAAAACAAATGATCAAAGCAGATGCAATGATTCTATCTTGCTAGTCCCAAAGATCACGACCATGGTCCTCTACTCATCTGGATACGTAACGTACATCCTGCCTCGCTCCTCGTCATACTCCCACTAGAGCTGTGTCAAATCATCCTGCATGAACTCATCTGTACTTGTACCTGGATGGTTGTAGTAATCTGTGAGCCACAAGGACTCAACAATCTCGCGCCTGGGTACCGAGAGTATTCAAGCTTATAGGTTGGGATGGGGTATGTGTTTAGTTTGCAGCAGCACTAAGCATTTATGGTGGCTAAACTTATGTAACATGAAAATATGTATGTGGCCTACGATAAAACGTTCCAATCAAGAATGACCTCTAAGAGGTCCTGGACACTTACTTATGTCAATTATAACCCCACCGTGTTTTCTCTCGGATCATGTTCACGAGCAGAGACGATCACGGTTACTCACACAGTTGGTGCATTTTATTTAGAGTTTACTTCAAGTTAACTATAACCGGGTGTTAAACAAATATCCAAGTTCCCACATAACCGTGGGCATGGCTTTCCGAAAGATTTGACCCTGCAGGGGTGCTCCAACTAGTCCATCATAAATTAACCACACTCCGCGGGAATAGCCTCGACCACGGATGTGTTGGGGAACGTGGTATGGGAAACAAAAAATTTCCAACGCACACGCAAAGCTATCCATGGTGATGAGCATCTACGAGAGGGAGAGTGGATCTCCGTTCCCTTGTAGATCGCTAAGCGGGAAGCGTTAAGAAACGCGGTTGGTGTAGTCGAACATCTTCGCGATCCAAATCTCCGAGCGTCCCGCGATCTCCTCACGATCCGTCCTGTGATCCAATCACGATCCGTCTCGCGAACTCATCACGGTCCGTCCCAAGAACTCATCACGAATCGTCTCGTGGCCTTGATCACGATCCTTCCGATCTAGTACCGAACGGACGGCACCTCCGCGTTCAGCACATGTGCAGCTTGATGACGATCTCCACCGTCATGATCCAGCAAGAGGAAGTGGAGGGGAGGAAGAGTTCTCCGGAAGCATGACGGCGCTCTGGAGATGGTGGTGGAGCTATTCTAGCAGGGCTTCGCCTAAGCACTGCAGAAATCCGATCTAGAGGAGAAGCTATGCACTAGAGGAACGGGTGGCACGTGGCTGAAAATCTTGTGTCAAAACCCTAAAATCCTCTAGTATATATAGGAGGAGGAGGAGGAGGCTTGGCTTCCAAAAAGGCAGCCCTTGGGTCGGCCAAACCAAGGAGCGAGGAGTCCTCCTCCTCCACTCCTAGTAGGATTAGGACTCCTTCCTTATTTGGCCCTTTTTTGCATTTTCCCACCTTTTTCCTTTTTGGTATTTTCTTCCCAGCCTCATGGGCTTTCTGTAGGACTTCCACCAGCCCACTAAGGGCTGGTATTCATCCTCCTACATCCCATAGAGCCTCTTGGGTCGAAATACCCCTCCCGGTGGTCTCCCGGTACACTACTGGCACTCCCGGTACACTACCGATGAGCCCGGAACTTTTCCGGCGACCAAACTGGGACTTCCTATATATGAATCTTTACCTCCGGACCATTCTGGAGCTCCTCGTGATGTCCGGGATCTCATCCGGGACTCCGAACAAACTTCGGTCACCACCATACATAACTCTACACTACCAAAACCTCACCGAACCTTAAGTGTGCAGACCCTGCGGGCTCGAGAACTATGTAGACATGACCGAGACACCTCTACGGCCAATAACCAATGGCGGGACCTGGACGTCCACTTTGGTTCCTACATATTCTACAAAGATCTCGGTCAAACCTCTATGTCAAGGATTCAGTCAATCCCGTATAACGTTCCCTTTGTTCTTCGGTATGTTACTTGCCCGAGATTCGATCGTCGGTATCTCCATACCTAATTCAACCTCGTTACTGGCAAGTCTCTTTACTCATTCTGTAATGCAAGATCCCTTGGCTAACATATTAGTCACATTGCTTGCAAGGCTTGTTGTGATGTTGCATTACCGAGTGGGCCCTGAGATACCTCTCCGTCACACCGAGTAACAAATCCCAGTCTCGATCCATGCCAACTCAACAACCACCTTCGGAGATACCTGTAGAGCACCTTTATAGTCACCCAGTTACGTTGCGACGTTTGATACACACAAGGCACTCCTCTGATGTCCGTGAGTTGCATGATCTCATGGTCATAGGAACATATACTTGACATGCAGAAAATAGTAGCAATAAACTCGAACGATCATATGCTATGTTTGCAGTTTGGGTCTTGTCCATCACATCATTCTCCTAATGATGTGATCCTGTTATCAAATGACATCTCACGTCCATGGCTAGGAAACCTTAACCATCTTTTGATCAACGAGCTAGTCTATTAGAGGCATACTAGGGACAAGGTTTGTCTATGTATCCACACATGCATCTAAGTCTCCGATCAATACCATTATAGCATGGATAATAAACGATTATCATGAAGAAGGATATATGATAATAACTAATTTATTATTGCCTCTAGGGCATATTTCCAATAGGATGTCGTGATCATCCTAGGCAACTGCAAAGGGATTCCAACACGTCGAAATAACCTAAAGAAAGTCGGAGCCCCTTACGCAAGACACTCGATAAAGGTAAAACAAATCCAGCAAGACCACCCGATGTGTCGACCAACCCGATAAGAGATGCGTATCTCGTTCTCAGGACACGATGGATAAGCTACACATATGGAGGCCATATAGAAATCTCCCGAGTTGCCCCGGGTTGCCCCCGCACAGTGCTCTAGTTTGGACCAACACTCATGAGGAGCACTAGCCCGGGGGTTGATTAATTATCCACGGGGTTGCAAAGCCCTATGCAAATTTTATTAAGTTATTAAGCAAATGTAGTACCAAAGTTGGGTCTTGCCATATAAGTTTTAATCTCAACCGAATAAACAAGGGGGTCCCCATAACAATCCCGAGCATGTTAGGAGCGCAAAGTATGGAAACATAACACCGGTAACCAAAAACTATGGCGGTAACAATGGAACAAAACACCTAGCAAAAGGCCAAGCCTTCTACCAATACCAAGATATATATGTGCATTAAACTAAATAACATATAATATTTTGATATGCCAAATCCATGTTATCACATGGAACAACATGTACCTCCAACTAGAACGCTATAAGAGGGGCTGAGCAGCGGTAACTTAGCTAATCAAAGGTTTGGTAGGATGTGGAGAGTTAGAGGCTATCATGGCAATTAGGAGGCTGACATTCAAGTGGTAGGTAGCGCGAAAGTAGCGATAAGAGTGAGACAACTAGCAAGCGAAAATAGTATGGGGATCCGGGTACGATCATCTTGCCTGTTGGTTCTTCAGTGGAACAAGTAGCGGGATCCTCGTAGTTGTACTCGCCTAGCTCTTCGTACTCAGGTTCAACATTTGCTTCTACCCAAAAGAAACATCAAGAATAAACAAACAACCATGGTGCAATGCACAAGCAAGAATTATGCATGCTTATGTGAAGAGTTAGCATGGCAATCCTAACTAGTCATGTTTCACATGCAAGGATTGGTTATTAATGAATCTGGAAAAAACCTTATGTTAAGTTATTTAGACATGCATGAACATGGCAAATATGGATGCATTATGAAAAAATTATACAAATGCATATGTAGAATGCAAGAAACGGAGTGACGGTTCTCACGATACGGTCACGACAAGATACGTAGGAAAAACACAAGACAAGAAGGACCTGGGCTATTCCTTGGCATTCCAAGGTAGCCACTGGTTAGGCAATGGAAAACAAACCACAATGGAGCCAAATATCAAGAAATTGCATGGAGTATAGCTCACACCAGTCACAAAACACTAAAACAAACAATCTGCCACAAAACAGCAACATACCAACTTTCATAGCTAACAACTTGAGCTATTGGATTCCTATAACCACAAACAAGGCATTTACAGAAACTAAACAACATGCTTATCAACTTATCCAACTACACAATCTAGAAAGGAGGCACAGATCAATAAGCATGAAGCTCACAAGTTGGCATGATGAAAAAGAAATCTGGGACTTCGTGAAAATAGCAGTTTTCTGGAATCTGAGTTAATCTGGTGGCAAGTTGACAGCAGAAACTAATGGTGTTAGAGACCACCTCATGGCATGAAAATTAACAGGATGCTAGAAGACAACATATACTTCAAATCACTAGCACTGAGCTTGAGCTAATTCACAACATGTCACAAGATAGCAACCACTCTTCATGGCATAGAAATAACAGCAGATTTTAAACTTAGAAATATTTGGCATCGTTGAAAACAAAAACATTTTTAGTGGTTCTTTAGAGCATGGTTCCCACTTATTTGCAAGTTGATCATGAGAAGGATAAATACCATGGCATTCTACACATCCAAGACTAACGTTTTCATGTTGGCACAACCATCATAGCATTCATGGATTAACCATGGAAAAAATGACAAAATGGTATTATGAAGTAAAATGTCATTTTGTCAAACTTTCTCAAAAGACCAAACCAATACCACCAATAGATTCCTGAGATTTTTCTACCCCAAATTCATGTATCATACTCATATATTCACATGGAGCATCATGACAAAAACTACTTAGCAAAATCATCACCCTCTCTTATAAGTGAAAACATCCCTAAAATGTACATGAGCATAAATGAACATATCCAGAATTGGAAATATTGCTATAAAAATAAATAACATATTAAAACCCTTAAAACACCAATATCATTAAAAGAAAAAAACATATTACCAGGGGCCCACCTGGCATACTCACCAGGGCCCCTCTGCGGATGACATGTGGGGTCAGGCCAACTCTAATACACACACCACACTAGCACATACACACCACACTAGATCTGCTGGCCACAGCAGATCCACACATACACTCACACACAGCAGCATACACACATACCTAGCACATCCACACCGGATCCGGCACACAGTCGCACCAGATCTGCTCAAATACACAACACCTGCACGGGATCCAGTCATCACACCGGATCTGCACACACAACACTACACACCGACCAATCAGCAAAAAGGAAAAACCCAGGGGGGCTGGGATTCGATCACACAACCACCTGGTCGATGGCCGAGTCGAATGCGGCTACACTACTGCGCTGGATCAAAACAGAGTAGGACAGCAAGCCCACTAGTACAACCCAACCGGGCACCACCTAATGAAACTGAAAACTCAGCACACCGGTGATAGAGGATTACGAGGCGGCGAAACTACGCGACAGTGTCGCTCTCCGGTGGCGCAAACTACCAGCAGGGCGAGCGGGAATCTACGAGATCCAGTCCCTGGCTCGTCTCGCGACGAGGAGGACGAAGGCGTTGCCTTTGCGTGGAACAGCAGTGACAGGAACGCACGGCAACAGCGAGCAAGCAACAAGGCGGGACGTGGCACTCACCAGGGGAAGGATGATGACGGCCCGATCACGGCAAAGAGGACGAAGAAGCAGCGTCGACGCCTGGCCGAAGCAGACGCAAGAACGGCACCGGAGCACCCAGCCCAAGCTCCGTTGGGAACGAGGCCGGCAAGGATGGGGGAGACCAGAGCCTCCTCATGATGGGAATGGAACGCATGGATGATCCCTGACCGCCATGACATCCTTGAGGCACGGGGGGGGGGGGGGATGGTGGAGACGAGCTGACGACGGCGAGGATGACCGGCGGAGGTCTATGAACCTCACCTCTCTCTCTGAACTAACATGAGGAGAAGGAGGAAGAAGAAGGAAGAATTGGAGGGAGAGGGGAGGAGCGGCGATGGCAGGAAGGGAGGAGAGGAAACCTAGGGATCCGCGCTTTAAATAGGGGCCAACCTCAACGTCCGTGAGCTCCTCTCACGGCGTCGACACGAGCGCCTCTCTGAACTCTTCTCTCTCTCTCGCGTGCGCACTCTGACGAAGGAAGACGGCGGCACATAGCTGTCTCGCTTGAGGCTGGGCCCCGAGGGAAGGGAGGCGGCCCACTTCACTCTCTCTCACACACACAAGCACCAGTAGGGTTTCCTATTTTAAGAAAAAAACAGCTCACTTAAAAAAACACATATATAAATAAATGGGTTTTTAATAAAACAAAAGCACGTTTACCTACAAAGAAATAAGACCCTTTTAATAAAACTATCATGCTTATTTTTAGAGCAACTAATTTAAATAATTTATAAAGCATCAGACCCTTGTTATTTAAAGCGCCAAATTCATAAACCTCAGGACAACAAAAGAACCACACCACAATTATTAAAATATTGTAGGGTACCTCCTAAACAATTTTAAACAATTTTATTAGCAAGTTAATTCTGTTGATAAGAATGCCAATGGAATAAAAGGAAAGATTGGGTTGTTTGAAAAGGAATATGAGAGTGGAAGGAGATGAGTAGATTCCAATCAAACACAACAACCATAGGAACACTCACACATGCAACAATTCAAGAGGACATCACAAATCAATATGCATGCATGGTCATAATATGCGTGAAGCAAGATGCAATAACAAGACATGGCAATAAGCAACTCATTCATTCAACACATGACAACAAGGTTCTGTCACATCCCTAGCTAGATGTCATAGGACAGCATGGGTGTTGCATCATGATTCATTTCTGCATCAACATGAAATGGGGATTAAAAGAATCCCCAAGCACACATTGAATCAAAATAATTCAAGTTGGTGAAAATTCAACAAATCCAAAATGGCCTACCAAAATGTTCCCTATGTCTGATAAATATTGACATGATTATTAAAGGGGCCATTTTAAATATTTGAACAACTGAAGCAATTTAAAAATAAATGATAAAGCTTCTAAAAATATCAAATAAAGCATTATCATTATTTTAGTTTCCAAAATATCCTGAAACTTTTTAGATAAGCTTGAAATATTAAAACTTCAATATATAAAATACTTGAGATATTTGAAATTAGCATATGTACCTGAAAAGAAAATAAAAAAAATGTCAGAAATAGGAAAACAGAAAAGAAAATGAAGAAAATAAAGCAGAAAGGAAAAGGGAGGACGAACCTGGGCCGGCCCAGTTGGCCCAGCTCCATCGTCCTCCTCCTGGCGGCCAGGAGGATGGGCGGGTGGCCAGAGCGCGCACGCTGGTGTGCCTCCACGCCGGCAGCTGCCTGCCTGCTTCCCCTCCCCAGCCCAACGGGGATAAGCTCTAAGAGCCGTCCCCATCGCCTCCTTCTTGCCCTCGCTCGCCTCTCTGCTCTCCTCCTCCTCTGCTCCGCCATGGCCACCGGTGCCTTAGCTTCGCCGCCATAGTTCTAGCCGCTCCCCCTCGCTTCTGAGCCCTCCAATCGCTCCGCCTCATCGCCTTCTCCCTCCTCACTGAGTCGCGCATCACCAGGAGCCCCGAAGCGTCGTCCCCGAGGTCATCTTCCTCCTCGGACCCGAAGCTTCGCTGCCGTTGATCGCCGTCTCCAAGCCCTCTCCGAGCAAGCTCTCGACAGCTCTGAGTCCGCTGTGAGCTCATGGCTCTTTCCCCTCTCCTTTCCAGCCTTTTCCCCCTCTATAGGCCCCGATTTCGTCAGGCTCCCAAATGACCTGCCGCACGAGCTCATCGTCGGTGATGCTCCGGTGACCAGTTGGTCCATCAGAGGCCACCATCAAGCTCGTGGGGCCGCGTAGTGCTTGTAGGTGCCTTGTTCCGGCCATGTCTCGCTCTGGTTCGACTAGCACGTGCTCGTCTGAGCTCCAGCAGCCACCATGCTCATCGTCTGTGCCGACTCCAGCCATCCCAGCCCCTGGGAAGTGTCGGGCTCGACACACGCGACCAAGCATAGTAGTTTCATGCCCTCCGCCATTCATTTGGTCGCCAGAGGAGGAATCCTGACCCCCTCCGCCGTCCCTGATGTCGTTGGCGGCTCAACGCCGGCGATTTAACCAGTTTGACCACGAGGGGTTTGACCCCTGGGTCACTGGCAAGTGGGGCCGGGCCATGTTAGTCCAATTTAGGTTAATAACTTAATTAACCAAATTAATTAACCCAATTAGTCACTGACTAGTGGGCCCAGTGTTGATTAAGTAATTAGGATTAGTTTTCATTCCCTAATTAAGTGACTGGGTCACTGACCTATGGGTCCCACCCTGTCAGGTTTGACCTGGCCTGGTCAGCCGACCAGCTGACGTCGTGGTGACGCCAGGCTGACGCCATTAATCCTTTTCCAGTTTAAAAATAATTCCAGAAATTATTTAGAACTTTAAAAATTCATATAAATTAATCTGTAACTCAGATGGATATGATTTATATATGAAAATTTATCAGAAAAATCTAATGAATCCAATGGTGCTATTATCATGCATGTTAGAGCAACCTATGTAGAAGAACATAGACATTTGCTAATAGGTTAAAATATGGAAATTTAAATGAAAAAAGATTTTGAACCTATATTCAAACTCACTTCAATTAACTTGGACACTAGTTGCATTAGCTCATCCATACATGCTACCATGTCATGATCATGCACCATATTGTTGCACTTGCGTGTATTGATTGTTATTTGTCTGCACTGTGGTAGGCCCTACTTCTGAGGATACCCCCGAGTATTCCAACGAAGGAGAGAACCTTCCCGCTACCCAGCAAGGCAAGCAACCCCCTAGATCATTCCGACAACATCCCACTCTCTCGCTCCTGCTCTTGTTTATTGCATAAGGACAAACGTTCACTTGTCTGTCGTACACGGTAGATGAACCTATTCTTATGCATGACCTGTCATTGTCACAGTAAATAACTAAATGTTGCAACCTAGAATACCTAGTAGATGATTGTGCCATGATGTGACTAGCTTACTTTGCCTGCTATGCTTGCTATGCTTAGAGTTATGTCAGGTCTGATTCATCTGGGTGATGGTCTGGAGTGAAACATTGTTGTTCCGATGTGATAAGCTTATGATGAACCCGATTTGGTAAAGGTAGCAATGAGAGGCTATGTAGGAGTACATAGTGGGTTGTCTCATTGGGACCGTTCTTAGGAACTGAGTTCCGTGTTTCTAATCCAAGACTAGTTACTACCACATGTTGGAATACTTAATTGACCCTCTCGACTTATCAGTCGCTTAGTCCTTAGTCCAGGAGTTGCAAGTAGTTTATGCTGTTTATAGCATGCTCGAGGCCGTGCGTAGCGCTGACCCTAGGGGTGGGTTACAACACGGTAGGCAGTGGCATGGTGTACCAAGGGTCACCCGAATGGTGGGCTTGGGAACCCTGCGCACATCGTTTGGGGCCATAGCGGAAATTTTGGCCAGACTTCCGTGCGGGTTCAGTCTCGAATAGGCGATAGCCTGGACTAGAGGTCTTATGTGATTGATGGTCGTGGCCGACTCCCTCGCTAGGGTTCGGCTTGAAGGTTGCCGAGGTGCATGGTTTTATGAGCACACAACCATAAGTGGCGAGAGCGCATGTGAAGAAGTACACCCCTGCAGGGTATGAAACTATTCGAATAGCCGCGTCCTCGGATATGGACTACTTGGATAACTTATCTTGTTCATAGATAATCAAATGGATACCCATCAAAATATCAAGACAAGTGTGAGTATCGTGGATGGCACTCTCCCAGGAGAGGGAAGTGAATCCATGGTGGTATATTGTCATGGAGTATGTGAACTCGTGTGTGATATATAAAATTTAAACAAAGAATCAAAGCTAGCATTGGTGCATAAACTCCACCACCTCCCCTTGTTGATACATGAGCATGAATAGACTAGGTCTGCTTTAAAGACTTGTTGAGTATGTTTGTACTCATGTTTGCTTAATAAATGTTGCAGATGAGACCCAAGACCCATCAGGTGGGTTCTTTCTAGATGTCGATGATGCCGAGTAGCTGGTGTCCCAACTACGACCTATGCCCTGTGGCGGGCTGTAGATAGTCAGGCCATGTGCCTTTTTACCCTTTCATCTATCTGTACTCAGACAGCTTATGCTTCCGCTTGGTTTGTATGAACTTGTTTGTATGACTTGAGTGTCGGGTCATGTGACCCCTATTTGTAAGAACATATTATGCAAGGCTCGTCTGAGCCTCTTAAATAAAAGTTGTTGTATGGTTATGTTGTGATGCCATGGGTGTATCTATGCATATCGGGCATGTCATGCGTACCTGTCACGTGCAACGGTATGTATGGGATCTGACACCTAGTTGTGTGCCTTTAGTAATACTCTTTACGGGAAACTGCCTCTTTCTGCTTCCACCGAGCCATGGTAGCTTGCTATTGCTCCAGACACACTGATTGACTGGCATGTATCCTTGTTTGCTGCTATGTCTGTCCCTTCGAGGAAATGTCTCGCAGTGTAATGGAGCCCTATAGCCTGCTACGACTCGTCTACGTGCAGTGATGGCATTTATGTCTCACGGCGTAATGGAGTCCTTATAGCTTGCTATGACTCGTCTACACACGCTTGAGGTCGACACTTGCATTGCTGGGTTACGTATGCCTGTTTCCGTACGGATGTGCCACTTGGGTTCTATGACTAGTCATGTCGGCCCGGCTTCTCTGTCAATTGATTGCCAGCGACATGTTTACATACATGAGCCAAAAGACGCAAATGGTCCCGGCTAAGGTAAGGCTGTAGCCGTGGAACTTACCGTGCGTGAGGCCGCAAAGTGATGTGATAGTTTACAGTCTGGATTCATATGACTTAGGATCGGGGTCCCAACAGGTTCACATAAGATACATGCCATGCAAGGTAGGGACAACACTTGGGCTGTCATAGGGGAGCTCAAACTCCAGCTTCTTGGAAGTTTTAGTCGTCTCACTATGCTTTTTTAGCACATGAGGTTGAGGATAGTGGAAGCCGGTGCCAGTAATAAGGATGTCTGGAGTGGTTGTTTCATCAGCAACCTTTGTAGGGCATGGTGGCTTGGAACTGTCCCTCGGAGGACTCTCAAGAATTATGTCGTCGGCAGCCGGCTCTGTAGAAGGACAAGCCTCTTGAGGTGCCTCTTTGGAAGCTACCGAAGGATCAACATCCGGCATGGGAGCATCCGGCTTGGCAGGTTCCGGTTCTTGAGCATTCGGGCAAGGGGTGGACTTGTTGGTTTTCCTTCGCTTGGCTTGAGCCCTGAAGAGCACAAAGGTTAGGGCCCAAAGTTTACAACCACCAAAGACTCGCATGTAATGCCTGAAAAAACACATACATTGGTTAATCTTTGGAGGTGGCAAAGCAGTTGCCATAGAGTCGCCAGACGAAGGAGGTGATCCCTGAAAAGCAATTCACCCAATATAAAGCAATTTTGGAATTACAAAGGAAAGATTAGTAAAATCAAGCAGAGAAGGAATAGATACCTCAGCCGGACGCTTCTTATGAGCCGAAGAGTTAGATAACCCGGCCATGAGAACGGTAAAGCCGGCGCTCCGGGTCTAGCGTCAGGCAGTTTGTTGTTGCTTTTTCAAAAGAAATTGGGGGTCTAAGTAAGCAAGAGGATGAGAAAGTGGGACTTTTGGATTGACCCGCCGTATCTTTTGGGGTACAAAATAGTCTGAGTTGGACGAAACATAAGCTCTAAGCTTGGGCTGGCCCTCACCTCTATCTGATGAATTGCATAAAAGAACTCGCGGAATAAATCCATGGACGACTCTTCTTGCAAATAGACCTCACTGAGTATTTGGAAGTTGCATATGTTGGAGACAGAATTGGGAGCAAGCTCTTGAGGGTGCAGTTTGAAAAAGTGAAGAACATCCCAGAAGAATTTTGAGCCAGGTGGGCTAAACCCGCGCGAGAGGTGATCTATAAATACGACTACCTCACCCTCCTGAGGATGGGGCTTCAATTCATTGCCAGGAACACACCAATGAATAACACTTTTGGCTGGAAGGGTCCCCGCGTTTAAAAAGCCTGTCAAATACTCTTTCGTAACAGCAGAGACGACCCTGTTGCACGAGTTGGATGCACGAGACATGGCGGAGGTTCAAAACTGCGCAAGGTAACGACATGGCGAGTCAGGGGACGGCAGACGACTAAGGGTGGTTAAAAGCCTAAGATTTTATAAATTTAAGCCGCCAAGAGCCGGTTAGTGAGAGCCGGAATTTCATGACTCGTCAAGTTTATAAGAAGACGAAGCAAAATTTGGCTAAGTATGGAAAACATATTTCACAAAACATCTCTATGGTTGTGGATCTACAAAACAGACAAAAGTGGTTTTATTTTAAACCTAGCAACGAACCCTTGAACCGACGAAAGTTTGAAAATGGCAGGCAAAGCAATTATAGATTAGCGCGGTGTTGCTATCAGTTTCCTACAGTACCGCAATGGGGAACACGATATCATCGAGTTTTATGGACTATGAATGGCTGGCATTGGGGAGAAGATCGTGTTCTAAGCGGTGGAGGAGCTCCGTGAAAATCATACCAAAAACTATGGATCTAGGGGAGGAAAAACTTACCGGAGATGGCGCACCAGACGCGGGCAGAGCTCTGGAGCAAAAAGGTTGATGTAGCGGCCTCAACGACGATGGCATGAAGATGTCATCAGAGCGAGATGCACCAGAGCAGCAGCGCCGGAAGGAAGAAGTAGAAGAGTGAGCGGGGAGGAAAAATTTCCACCCTTCGCAGTCCTATTTAATAGCCAAAGGTGGAAACGGGCGCAAAAATCCAGGCGATGGAGATAGATTGACCGAGGTGGACGCCTCGATTCTTGAGCCGTCCATTTAATAAGGGAGATATTCATTGAGGACGTCAGAGGATCCTTTTGACAGATTTGACATGACGTCATGGCGGGTCATGTTTGTTTTACTTTCAGGTGACATAAGTGAGTCTTGCCGCTAGTTAAGAAGGAGGCTGAAGTGAGCAAGCTCAAATCAACCTGGGGCCTAATGTTGGGGATATAAACCCATGGTGAGACCCGCCACTGAGGTTCCGGGTCACACCTAGCGGCTCATACACTAGCCCAAGGATGGGTCGTGAAGACTTAAGCCCAAGACGTTGGGCGGCTTGACAAGATGGGCCGGGACGTGGCCCGGACGGGGAAGGTATGAAGACCCGGGCGGGTGAGCCAACTGGAGACAACTTGCTCCGGAATGCAAGACAATGTAGAGATAGACTCAGACACGTTGTGAGAGTCGGTTACGACTTGTATGACCTGTGGTCTTGACCTCCTATATAAAGATGATACCCGGGGCGACTTAGAAAGAGAGATCAACTATTGTGAACTAGGTCAAGCAATCAGATCCTTTGTAATCAATACACCAAGCAATACAAACTCAGCAGGACGTAGGTTGTTACCTCTACTCGAGGAGCTGAACCTGGGTAAACCCGTATCCATCGTCCCGATCAACCCCTTTGAGTCCATCACCTTAGCGATGGCCTTGAATCCAAGTCCGTTCACCCGGACATCTGCCATGACAAAACCACGACACCGGGGCAGGTAATCGAGTGGGCAAAGGCGTGTCGGCACTGTTTCCCCGCCCAGTCACGCTCGCCAAAGTCAGCGGCCTGGACGGCCGGACTGTAGCCATGTGCACCCGTGCGTTAGTGGCCACTGTAGCTACAATGGCGCCCGTCGTCGTGGTCACCTCGTGTCGCCATAACCGTGCGCAGAGGGACGGGACGTTGCATGTCCGCCCCAGGGTCAATGGAGGAGACGGCCCGGAGGCAGCCTGTCATGCCGAGCCGGCCGGGGGTCGAGCCATCTCCTCAACCAGCCGTTCGTGAGCCAGCCGGCGATCGCCACAAGTGGCTGCGCTCCAACTGGCCATGGACAGTTGGTCGCGTACTTTTTCTTCGAAGCAGGGAGGGGAACCCCGTTGCTTTGGCCTACCCAAGGGTAATAACCTTGCTAGTAGTCCCCAAAGCCGGCGGGGGCTCGTCTCCAGCAGATGAAGGGGAGCCGATGGCTTCCCCCTAGCGGTGCTCGCCATCGGTGTGAAGCCGAAAGGTCAGCCGGGTCGGCTGTTGGGCCCGACGCCTTGGGTTCCGGCCCGTCGCCCCGGAACCCGGGTCGGCCCACTGCGCTCCACACAGCGGGTAATGATGTCGCGGGCCCCACGCATGCAGGTAGATGGTACGTCGCCCTGGGCCTAGCCCGCTAGGCCCGGGTGTAGCCCAGTAGGCCTTGGGCCGCAGGCCAGGATCCTCTGCGCCCCGAAGCGGTAGTTACGGCCCGAGACGCCCACTCATGCGTGGACTTTCCGGGGAGTGGCCGTAGTTAATCCCCATGTCCCCCGGTCATCACCTCCCCATTTAAAAGGGGAGGAAAGGCAGGGGCGGAGATACCTGCACCCTTTTTGCCCTCTCGCTGCCTTTCTCGTCGCCTCCCTGATCCCTCGCACGTCGCCGCTCCCGAGTTTGCAAACGCGCTCGCTCGCTGTCCTGCCATCATAATGGCCGACGGGCGTGGAGGAAGGTGGGATTGATACTTTATCACCGAGGAGGCCATCGTGGACCTCCATGGCGCGCGCATGCTGCCGCCGGCAGAACGTGTGATTGCCCATGCGCTGGGCGACGAGGTGGTGTTAGCGCCGCAACCAGGGGAGCAAGTCATCTTCCTCTGGCACTTCTCCCGCGGTTTTGGGCTCCCGGTGAGCCACTTCTTCCGGTTACTGATGGATACCTTCGATCTTCAACCGCACCACCTCGGCCCCAATGCCATCCTTTACCTCGTTGTCTGTGCGAGGGGTACTTGGGGGTTCTCCCCTTCCTTGATCTCTTCAACTCTCTCTTCTACCTCAAGGCGTTGAAGAGCAATGCCTGCAGGGGCACAGTGGTGTGCGGCTGCAACATCGCGCGCTTCCTGCCCTTCTCCCTTACCAATTCTGTCAAGGGGTGGCATCGGACTTTCTTCTACGTGAAGAACGCCGACCCAAACCTGGACTACATTCGGTTGCTGGCGTTCCTCAACGCGCAGTCCTCCGGAGCGAACTGGCCGGGAGCCGCCCCGCGTGGAGTGGCTCTGGCAGAGCTCAGCCAGCTCGTGCAACTGAAGAGCGCTTAGGCGTTGGTCGCCTCCGATCTAGCAGCAGCCTTCATCTCTCACCAGGTGTTGCCTCTCCAGATGAGCTCGCACCGTATCTGCGACATGTCCGGCCGCCGGCACCCCTACCGGCTGACAACCGTCAAACTGACGCCGGCTCAAGTGGCCACGCGGGTGAATGCCATCACGACGTTCAAGCTGGCGCCGGCATCGATGAATTTCGGTATGGAGCTGTACGACCGCATCAACCGTCCTCCCCTGGTATGTTTTCATCGAGACGACTCTTTTCCCTTGATTCTTCCCAGTCAGCAGCGGACCTTACATCATCGTGCTGACCGCAACTGTTGGTGCGACAGAACACGCCAAATGGCCCGCACCCCGAAATCTTTGAGGCGGAGCGTGGCCACTCCGACTCCGAAGACTACGAGCGGGAAGGCCCGCCTGAAGAGGGGGTTGACTCCTCGGGAGGCGTCTAGGAGCCAGCCGACCCATGAGCCGGCAGGCCCAGTGGAGCAGGAGGGTCTGGCATAGCCGGGGAGCCGAGCGAAGCCGTTCAATTCCTTATCGGTCCGATGATCAGGGACTGGACCGATGACGATGATGATGTGATGATCCTGAACGCGCCTCCCCGCTCAGTTCAGCAGGGCCGGCGTGTGCAGAGCGAGGAGCAACTAGCTCAAGCCCCAGCGACCGGAGCCACCAGTCGGGCAAAGAGGCCGGATCGGGAGGAGTCAGTTTCCCTGCCGCCTATCCATAAGTAGGTGAAGGTGGCCACACGGAAGCCGCCGGAGCGCGCCAAGCGGGCTTTTCCCGTCATCATCGGGTAAGTACCTTCTTTCCCTTGCCTGTGTTTCTCCTAGAATCGTGGGTCGGAGGCGTTTGACCCTTATGCACCGCAGGGACACCATTGAGCTCCACGAAGGGGAGTCGGCGGCGGACTCAACGGACACCGCCAGCTGGCTGGCCCGGGAGCATGTGGCCACGCCGCTTAAGGAGAAGAGGAGGCTCGCGGAGCTGCGAGCTTCAAAGTCCCGAAAACGAGGCGAGGCCTCGCATTCCGGGACTTCGAGCGGGCGTCGGACTCGATGGCGGAGTCGACCCGTCTGTCGAGGCCCCATCGAGCAAGCCGCCAGGGGAGGCCATGGAGCCGCCTGCGCTTGCGTCCGTGGAGGAGCTGACCCGAGCGAGGGTGGCAGCCATAGAGCCGGTTCTCGAGGCGCCCTGGCCGAAGGTGCCGGACGTAACACCACCCGCGGCCGAGCCGACCCGGGCCGACGGGCCGGAGGCTCCGGTGGCCCTAGAGGCGGCGTCAGAGGTAGCGCCGAAGGCGCCGACCATGGAGATGGAAGCACCGTCCATCACGGCCGCCGCATCGGGCCGGCAGGAGGAGGAGGCAGCGCTGGCGCCAGACGAGGGGCCAGTGGGGATCGTTTCTCGGGCCCTCACTGTCATCAATCCTTCCCCTGCGGCCGGCACCATGGAGAGAACCGGGACGGGTGGCAGCGGCGGCCGGGTCCGGAGGTCCATGCAAGACATGATCCGGGACTAGGAGGCGCTGGCCCGCATCCTGACCCTTCCGGCTCCCCCGGCAGGCGGCCCAGTCCCCGCGCTTGGGGAGCTGGGGAGCATCTTGGACCGGTGCTACCAGGAGCTGGCCCAGTTTGCAGAGGCAGTCGACACCACCCTGTGGCACGCGGAGGTAAGCGTTGTCGTCCTTATCAAATTTGTCAGTGGGGGCATGCAAGCGGACCCACTGGGTGTAGCCCTCGAGTTGCGGGTCGGCTGACCGGATGACGGGCAGCCGGACCGAATCTCCTTGAGCGTCTTTTGACTCCGGCTTCATGTGGCAGGAGGGGAACTCTCGACGGCAGAAGTTGTTCGAGCAGGCGGTTTCCAGCCACGACCGCGGCAAGCACGACTTCTACCATCTGGAGGAGGAGCTGGCGCGGGTGCAAGGTATGTTAAGTCCTGTGTGAGGGGCACGGAGCCCTTGGGATCCGGGCCGGCTGCCTGGCAGCCGAGACGAGCGTGGAATGGCCGGCTGATGCCCGCCTGGCTTTGTAGATGAGCTGACCGCCCTCCGGGCGGAGAAGACCGGGGTCGTCTTCGAGCGCGACTGGTTGGCAGAAAACTTCCAGGCGATCACTCAGGAGAAGGACCGGCTGGCGACACTGCTGGCGGATGGGGAGGCGGCCCAAGACAGCCTCAAGGCTGATGTGGCGCGGGAGGTGGCGGCCAAGGAGAGGGCCGTCAAGGAGGCGGCTGACGCCACCTCATGGACTGCCGCCCTCCAAGGCAAGGTGACCCGCCTCGAGAGGACGCTCGAGGAGCTTAAGGGTTCCCTCACCGAGGCAGAGGCGGTGTTGGCGTCCGAGAAAGACTCGTCACTCCACTTTGCCATCGAGGTGGACGACTCCATTGAACGTAAGTGTCCGATTTTTCTTTTTTTCAGCCGATTGCCTTTTTCCTTGCTGGTTCTTGTTTTTGATTCACTTTTCTCTCATTCTTTCCTTTCTTCTTTAGGGCGCTTCCCAGAGACTCAGCGCCGCTCTGAGTGTGCCGTCGAGGAGCACTGGGAGTGTCTCCGGGCGCGCGGGCGCTCCATCGAGGAGGACACCGCGTGGGATGTGGCAGAGCTTGGGCTCGCCATTGAAAACTGGTTGATCCACCTCGAGCGGAGTGTGGAGCGGCTGAAGACGGCCAGCAAGGATATCATCACCACCTTGTGGCCGGGCCGTGGAGGGGCTCCGGAGAACCGCGTGGCCCTGTGGCTGGAGCATGCCGTGGAAGGCGTCAGCGGCACAAGCCGGGGCGCAGATGGCGCTCCGGTTCGTAACTTCGTGGTACCGCGGCGTTGACTTGGACTGGCTGGACACCATGCGGGACGAGCCGGCCAAGGAGCGGGCGGCCCATGAGCTACTCATTGTTCGCCGTGCCGACAAGCGTGCGTCGTATGTTGACCCGGACGAGCTCCTGCCGGCCCTTGGCGAGGATGGCGAGCCGGCGGTGGAAGACTCCTTCGACATCCCCCAAGGTCCGGAGGACGAGGACGTTGTCAACGAGAGTACCGACTCCAGCGGCGAGATGGCTAGGACCGTGGAGGCCGCCTCGAAGGCCAAGGAAGCCGACCTGAAGGCCGCAACCACCTCCGAGACGGGAGTCGAGCCGCCTAGCGATGCGCCGGCTGGCGACGCACCGGTGGCTTGAGCCCCCGGGCGTCTTATCTTTTTTTCTCTTTCCTGCATATTAGGCTTTAAGTCCACCCACTAGGGGGTGTAATGTAATGAACTGTGATGGCTGTGGGCCTATTTTATCTAAAAACTCGTTTTCTGAATGTTTGATGTGTTTGCCTTATTGCGCGTGCCTCCTTGTCCTTACCCTTTTTTGCCCCTTTGGTTATGTCTATTCCGCCCTTTTCCCCTCTGGTTTCGTCCTCGCCAGCCCGATAGCCGGGAGCCGGTCTGTAGCTGGGTCGGGGCATCCGCCTCAAGGGATCCGGTGTTGAACTTAAGAACTGCGAGAGGTTTTTTGGGTATGTAGAGTGGTGGAGGCGAGGCGGTGGTCCGGCTGGACCTAGCCGGCATCCCCTTTGCGATCGACCTTTCGTGTGTGCTAAGTTTTGCTGCCGCGAGGCCCCGTCAGCCGGACAGCCGGGAGCCGGATCTGTAGCTGGGAGGGGTGGGAGGGCTTTGCTCAGCTCACACTACTTGGTCAATTTTTGGGAGAGGCAACCTAGGACCAGCCGGCGAGCCCCCGGGCCCAGGAGCTGGGTCCGGGAGTCGGTGAGTGAGGAGACCTTCGAGGGAAACAAAAAGGGCATGCCCCAAGAGCCAGTATGGGGCACCCATTGGATTCATGAGCCCAAAAGGGGAGGGATACATACATACACTAGTCTTTTCAGCAGTAAAATGGACGGAGGAGCACCGCGTTCCATGGGCGCTCGGTCTCCTCGCCGGAGGCGTCTCTCTTGCGCTTCTGCAGCTTCTGGGCGTCTATTAGGTAGTACGTGTTGTTGTGCAGCGCTTTGCTGATGATGAACGAGCCCTCTCATGGGGAGGGGAACTTGTGCTGTCCGGCTGTCCACTGGACCCGCCTGAGCACCAGGTCCCCTTCGCGGAATCCGCTTGTTGTGGTAGTGCTGGAGCTTCTGCTGGTAGATTGTCGTCCGGCTCAAGGCCAGCTCATGGGCTTCTTCGAGTAAGTCGATGCCATATTCTCTCGCCTCCTTTGCATCCTTCTCCGTGCATAGGGCGACCTGAGGTGAGTCGAACTCGATGTCGGTGGGGATGATCGCCTCGGACCCGTACACATGGAAGAAGAGCGTGTAGCCGGTTGATCGGTTGGGGGTGGTCTTGAGAATCCAAACAAATCAAACTTGGTGAAAATTCAATAAATACAAAATTCCCACTAAAAATGTTCCCTCTGTCTGGTAAATTTGGGCATGATTATAACAGGGACCATTCTAATTATTTGAACAATCAAAGTAATTCAAAAATAATTGAGAAGGCTCCTGAAATCATTAAATAAAGCACTATCATTATTTTTGTTTTCAAAATATCTTGAAACTTTTTAGACAAGTTTGAAATATTCAAACTTCATTATAGAAAATATGTGGGATATTTTATAAAGTCATTTGTACCTGGAAAAAAAATAAACAAATGTCAGTAAAAGAAAACAGAGACGAAGAAAAAAATAAAAAAAAAGGAGAAAGGCCCAGGCCAGGCTAGCCCACCTTGCCCAGGGAGGTCATCGTCCTCCTGGCGGCCAGGAGGACGAGTGCGTGGCCGGAGCGCGCGTGCTGCCGTGCCTCCACGCCGGCAACTGCCTGCCTGTGTCCTCCTAGCCAGCGCGACGGGGATAAGCTCCCCATAGCCTTCCCCATCGCTCCCTCTCTCTCTCTCTTGCCCGCCTCTCTTTCTCTCACCTCTCTACTTCACCATGGCCAAGCCGTGCTCAAGCTCGCCGCCGTCACGTTAGCCACTCCCCCTCACCCCTGAGCCCCCCAATCAACTCGCCTAGCTTTCCTCTTCCTCCAAGTTGAGCCGTGCACCGCCAGGAGCTCCCCATCGCCGTCTTCGCGTCGTCTTCAACCTCCGGCCACTGGAAATCAAGTGGAGCTTGCCACTACTTCTGGCCCTCCTCGAGCCCACTCTCGACGTCTCTGCGACCGCCGTGAGCCCCTGAGTCTTTTCCCCCTCTTTCCCCCTTCGATTGCGTGCTCTAGCGTCGGATCCCACAAAGGTCCGAATGCCCCCGCCGCTCGAGCTCGATGCCGGCCATGTTCCGGTGACCAGCTGGTCCGTATGAGGCCTCCGTCGTGTTCGTGAGGCTGTGTAGAGTTTGTAGGTGCCATGTAGAGCTCATGTTGCACCCTAGTTCGACGAGGTCGTGCTCGCCCGAGCTCCGGCCGCCCAGCTCACCGCTGGTGTCAATTCCAACCATCTCAGCTCCTGGGAGGGGTCAGAATGGACGCACGCATGTGTGTTGAGTCGTTTGGTGCCCTCCGCCGTGCTTTTGGTCGCCGGAGGAGGGATCCCGAAGCCCTCCGCCGTCTCTGGAGGCACTGGCGGCTCAACGTCGGTGGGTCTTGCCGGAGTTCACCACGGGGTTTGACCCCCTGAGTCACTGGCACGTGGGGCCAGGCCCTGACAAGTCAAAGTTAATTAAGAAATTAATTAATTATTTTAATTAACCTAATTAGTCACTGACAGTGGGCCCAGTTTCTGTTAATTAATTAGGATTTAGTTTTAATTAGTTAGTTAAGTGTCTGAGTCACTGACATGTGGCCCCCACATGTCAGGTTCGACTCTGGCCTGGTCAGCTGACCAGCTGACGTCATAATGATGTCATGCTGATGCAATAAAAGCAATTTCTAGTTTAAAAATAATTCCAGAAATTATTCAAAACTTCAAAACTTCATATAAATTAATCTGTAAGTCAGATGAAAATAATTTATATATGAAAATTTATCAGAAAAATCCAATGAATCCAATGGTGCTTATATCATGCATGTTAGAGCAATCTAAATAGGTGAACATTGACATTTATTAATAGGTTAGTAAATGGAATTTTAAATGAAGAACAATCTTGAGCCTATATTCAAATTCATTTCAAATCAACATGAACACTAGTTGCATTAGCTCATTTATACATGCTATCATGCCATGATCATGCATCATATTGTTGTACTTGCATGTGTTGACTGTTCCTTATCTGCATTGCGGTAGGCCCTGCTCCTGAAGATACCCCCGAGTATCCTAACGAAGGAGAGAACCTTTCCATTTCCCACCAAGGAAACCAACCCCTTTGATCATTTCGATAATATCCCACCCTCTCGATCCTGCTCTTGTTTATTGCATTAGGACAATCGATCACATGTCAGTCATACACGGTAGATGATCCTATTCTGCTACATATCCTGACATTGTCACAGTAAATAGCTAAACCTTGCAACCTAGCATATCTAGTAGATACTTGTGCCATGATGTGCTTAGCTTACTTTGCCTGGTATGTTTGCTATGCTTAGAGTTGTGTCAGGTCGGATTCATCTGGGTGATGAACTAAGTGAAACGATGTTGTTCTGATGTGATGATGTTATGATGAACTCGATTTGGTAAAGGTAGCGATGAGAGGCTATGTAGGAGTACATAGCGGATTCTCTCATTGGGACCGTTCTTAGGAACTGAGTTCCATGTTTCTGATCCAAGACTAGTTACTACCACACGTTGGGATACTTAATTGACCCTCTCGACTTATCAGTCGCTTAGTCCATAGTCCAGGAGTTGCAAGTAGTTTCTGGTGTTTATAGTATACTGGAGGCCATGCGTAGCGCTGCCCCTTGGGGTGGGCTACGACGCGGTAGGCAGTGGCACGGTGTACCAAGGTTCACCCGAATGGTGGGCTTGGGAACCCTGCGCACATCGTTTGGGGCCGTAGCGGAAACTTCGGTCGGACTTCCGTGCGGGTTCAGTCTCAAATAGGCTATAGCCTGGACTAGAGGTCTTAGGTGATTGATGGTCACGGCTGACTCCCTCGCTGGGCTTTCGGTTGAAGGTGGCCGAGGTGCCTGGTTTTATGAGCACACAGCGATAAGAAGCGAGAGCGTGTGTGAAGAAGTACACCCCTGCAGGGTATGAAACTATTCGAATAGCCATGTCCTCGGATATGGACTACTTCGAGAACTTATGTTGTTCATAGATAATCAAATGGATACTCATAAAAATATCAAGACAAGTATGAGTATCGTAGTTGGCACTCTCCCAGGAGAGGGAAGTGAATCTATGGTGGTGTATTGTCGTGGAGTTAGTGGACTCGTGTGCGATATCTAAAATTGTAACTATTTGTTAAAACTGAGTAGTGTAGGTTAGCCACGAGTCAAAGCTGGCATTACTGCATAAACTCCACCTCCCTCTTTGTTGATACACGAGCATAGTTAGCTTAGGTCTGCTTTAAAGACTTGTTGAGTACATCCGTACTCATGTTTTCTTAATAAATGTTGCAGATGAGACCCAAGACCCTTCGGGTGGGTTCTCTCTAGATGTCGACGATGTCGAATAGTTGGTGTCCCAGCTACTACCTTTGCCCTGTGGCGGGCTGTAGATAGTCAGGCCATGTGCCTTTTTACCCCTTTCATCTGTCTATACTCAGACAGCTTTATGCTTCCGCTTGGCTGGTATGAACATGTTTGTATGACTTGAGTGTCGGGTCATGTGACCCCTATCTGTAAGAACATATTATGCAAGGCTCATTTGAGCCTCTTAAATAAAAGTCATGTTGTTGTATGGTTATGTTGTGATGCCATGGTTGTATCTATGCATATCGGGCATGTCGTGCGTACGTGTGACGTGCAACGGTATGTGTGGGATCCGACACCTAGTTGTGTGCCTTTGTAACACTCTTTACGGGAAACTGCCTCTTTGTGTCTCCGTTGAGCCATGGTAGCTTGCTACTGCTCCAGACACGTTGATTGACCGACATGTATCCTTCTTTGCTGTTGTGTCTATCCCTTCGGGGAAATGCCTCGTAGTGTAATGGAGTCCCTATAGCCTACTACAACATGTCTACGTGCAGTGATGGCATTTATGTCTCACAGCGTAATGGAGTCCGTGTACCTTGCTATGACACCTGCATTGCTGGGTTATGTATGTTTGTTTCCGTACGGATGTGCCGCAAAGTGGGGGCATGATAAGTGATGTGATATGTTAAGGTAAGGCTGCAACTGTGGAGCTTACCGTGCGTGAGGCCGCAAAGTGATGTGATATGTTACAGTCTGGATTAATATGACTTAGGATCGGGGACCCGACAGCGTTGGTATTAGAGCCTGATTGACTGTAGGAATACCAAGTCAAACCGGTCGAAGTTGAGTCTAGAAACACTATAAAAAAGTAGGGGAATTGATTGTGGAAGGGAACGTAAGGCTCTTTTTACTCCTCTTCCCAAGTTATTCTATTTGGTGTCATTCTCATCTTTTCTACGGGGATAAGAGCTAGGCTTCTCATCTATTTCTTAGGATTACGAGTTACTAACCATGGACCACTAGCTAGCTTGTTGCAAGTGAATGTGGGTATTCAAGTACTGTTGGTGTGACAAACAGATGGAGAAGACATTTGAGTCTAGAAAGTCGAGTGGTTATGCTTTTCCAATCTTTTGTAGTTGTCTCAAAATCCTTCTTGAGCAATTACAGCCGTTATGCTGTCCAATTTCTGATAGAGTCTCTTATGTCTTTGCATCATTCTCTGTTTCAGATGCCCCTCGTCCTTCCCGTCAGTTGGTTTGTCTGACCAGGTGCATCGATGTACCGGGTCACACGGCCATGTTGGTTAGATTCATGATGGAGGCTGGATACCGTTGGTACCCGGAGTACACAGTGGAGGAACAGTATCGAGATTTCAACCAGAGTCAGTATCTGTGTACTATCAAGATTTATCCTTCATACCCTGGAGCTGCAGAGTCGCTTCACTGGACTTATGGATTAGGTGTCACCATAGATATGGCATTTTAGGAGGCCGCTTACACCATGCTGACTATCATGAGGTTCCACCATGGTCTGCTCCAAAACACGGAGTTCTGTTATGTTCCTACTTCTATGCGAGGAGAGGATGGATATCTTAGCGCAGCCTACTATGATCATTCTCATGAGGACCCTAGGCTGCAGGTGACCGCTCAGATGTTGGAGAACAGGGATCGTGATGTACGTGCCCTTCGCATGGAGCTTTATGCTACCCGTGCACGTCTTTGGACAGCCCTGACGCAGTTGGCACCTGTCGTGCAGACAGGCTATGGAGATCTAGAGATGCTGACCCCATAGAAGACTCATCTGCCAGCACATGTAGACTGGCCCGATGTTGGAGGCATCACCCCTCTTCTAGGACCGCTGTTGCCGCCGACAAGGGGACCAAGGCCACACCCGTGTCCTTATGGTTCCCAGGGATCACAGGCTAGATTGTTTCCAGATCCTCAGATTCAGTTCCCAGGTCACAGGGGTAACCTTTACGAGGCATTCTACGGTGATGTTTGAGTGCGTGGATGTTAGTCCTAGTATAGTAGTAATCGTATCGCCACAGTCATGCGTGTCTTGTGGGATATGATGAGGTTGAGAGTTAAGTTCCGGAGGTGTAGATAGATAATGTATAGGAAGCTTGTAATGCCTCCGATGAGTTGTGTCATCTTTCCGTAGTTGTATCTCAGCTTGGCTTGTACTGAACTATGTCATGGTGTGTATGAATCATGGTGTTCATATGGAAGTTGTTTTACCATGTTGATTGGTGTTAACCTGCATGTCATGTTGTCCAGTTAATTCCTTATCCTATGTCTTAGAGTTGTTGTTCCCTATGATTAAGCTGTGGGTTTGTTTCTCCAGGATGGTGGCAACTAGGAATAACCCCGTGCCTGCCCCCGAGCAGGGCGAGGGAAGCCAGCCAAGGCAAGAGGATCTGCCTCATGCGCCTTCCTTGGCGGAAGTAATGCTTGAGGCCGAAAGGAACAAGAGGGAGACCAACAGGCTGTTGGAAAGAATTGAGTAGAATAGAGCACGTGCTCCCCGCAATGACCTCAATGATGGTGTATCACTTGGAGATTTCATCAGACTGAGCCCACCCAAGTATCATCATTCGGTCGACCCACTCGACGCGGATGACTGGCTAACTAGCATGTATCGCAAGATCCGGGCTGCCAATGTGACTGAGGCCAACAAGGTGACCTTTGCAACTTACTTTCTGGAAGGTCCCGCCAATCTGTGGTGGGAAAATTTTGAAGCCATGCGTCCCGCAGGCCCCGCACCAACATGGGAAGAGTTCAGTGCCGCATTTCGTACCCATCACATCCCGGAAGGGCTGATGGATCATAAGAGAGAGGAATTCTGTGCCTTCACCCAGGGCAGACTGTCATTGGATGCTTATAGTCGCGAATTTGGAAACCTTGCTCGCTATGCTACTGAGGAAGTTTCTACTGATGCCAAGAAATAGTCCAGGTTCCGCAAGGGACATAACCCTGAGCTCCGTCGAGACCTGCACCTGCATGAGTGCACCACTTTCCAGGCTCTCGTCAAGAAGGCTATCAATGACGAGACTGGACAGACTGATTATGAGGCCACGGGAAAGCACAACCGTGACTTCAACCTTGCATCTAGCTCGGGCTCCAATAAACACCGGATCTGGGTGCCCAACGTAGCTCTGCCGCCAAAATACAATGCTAGGCCATCCTTCCAGGCGCCTCGCCCAGCTCAGCCCAACCCTCTCGTCAGACCATTTGGAGGTCCGCCTGCAAATGTTGCACCCCGTGCCACCGTGGTCTGCTATAAGTGTGGAGAACCAGGACACTACTCCCGTGAGTGTCCCCAGAATAATGCTAAGCCCGCTGGACGTGCAAAGCTAGGAAAAGCCTTCTTCATGAAGCCAACTCCTGCTCGTGGACGAGTGAACTATGTGTCTGCCGAGGAAGCTCTTGAGGATCCTGATGTTATCTTAGCTACGGTCCTTGTCAATAGCCATCCAACATCTGTTCTATTTGATACTGGTGCATCTCATTCCTTCATCTCAGAAAGTTATGCACAGTTGCATAACATGTCTTTCTGTGATATGCCTACTCCTTTAGTAGTGCAGACTCCGGGTTCAAAATGGCAAACTTCTAGAATGAGCCATGATAATGAGATTTTGGTGGATAGATTAGTCTTCCTAGCATCTTTGATAGCCCTCAAGTTTTTGGACATCAATATCATTCTAGGTATGGATTGGATGAAAGCCCACTATGCCAGGATTGATACTCATTCTAGGAATGTTCAACGTACACATCCATCGGGTGAGATAGTTAATGTCTCCACTCGAACAACCAAGCGCCAACTCTATTACCTCAATGCTAGCCCTCATCCAGAGTTAGAAGATATTCCGGTAGTCCGTGACTTTCCGGATGTCTTTCCAGAGGAACTGTTAGGAATTCCTCCTGTCAGAGATGTTGAGTTTGTGACAGAGCTCATCCCAGGGACTGTCCCAATAGCCAGAAGTCCCTATAAGATGGCACCCATAGAACTAGCCGAACTTAAGATCCAACTCGATGAGGCTTTGAAGAAAGGTTTCATCCGTCCTAGTTCTTCTCCTTGGGCTTGTCCTGTTCTCTTCATCAAGAAGAAGGATGGTTCAGATCGGATGGATTTGGATTATCGGCCAGTGTATCTGGTCACCATAAAGAACAAGTATCCGCTCCCCAGGATCAACGATTTGTATGATCAACTCGCTGGATCCTCTCTCTTTTCCAAAATGGATTTGAGGTTGGGATACCATCAAATCAGAATTAGAAACGGGGACATTCCAAAAACGGCTTTTGTTACTCGTTATGGCCAATACGAGTACACCGTCATGTCCTTCGGTTTAACCAATGCCCTAGACACCTTCTCTCGCTTGATGAATTCGATCTTCATGGAGTATCTAGATAAATTCGTCATGATTTACCTCGACGATATACTCATCTACTCGAAGAACGAACAAGAACATGCCGAGCATCTAAGGCTAGTGTTGATGAAACTTCGAGAGCACCACCTGTACGCCAAATTCTCCAAGTGTGAATTTTGGTTACCAGAAGTGACCTATCTAGGCCACATGATCTCTAGTAAAGGTATTGCTATCAATCCCGAGAGAGTTCAGGCCGTCCTTGATTGGACTCAACCTGAATTGGTTAAGCAAGTTCGGAGTTTCCTTGGCTTAGCGAGCTATTGTTGCCGCTTTGTCGAGAATTTCTCCAAAGTTGCAAAACCTCTGACTGAACACCTCAGGAAAGATAAAAAGTTCGAGTGGACTCCACAATGCGAGCACAGTTTTCAGGTCTTGAAAAGATGACGGGCCTCTGCTCCTGTTCTGGTGCCACTTGATTTCTCTAAGGACTTTGTTATCTATTGCGACGCCTCGTGACAAGGATTAGGTTGCATTCTCATGCAAGATCGTCATGTGATTGCATATGCATCTAGACAGTTGCGTCCACATGAGGATAATTATCCAACACATGATCTTGAGCTTGCAGCTGTAGTCCATGCATTGAAAACCTGGCGACATTACCTTCTGGGTAATCGTTGAGAAATTTACACTGAACACCAAAGTATAAAATATATATTCACCCAGCCGTATTTGAATCTCAGGCAAAGACGGTGGGTAGAGTTGATTACAGATTACGACTTAGGAATAACTTACACCCCGGGGAAAGCCAATGTCATGGCTGATGCACTACGTCGTAAGTCTTATTGTAACAACCAGATGTTACAACAAGGTCAACCACTTCTCCATGAGGAATTTCAGAAGTTAAACCTTCACCTTGTTCCTCAAGGATTTCTATCCAACCTGGTGGCGAAACCTAATCTTAAGGATCAAATAGTAGCTGTCCAGAAATATGATAAGAGTATATCCCGGATCAAGGGGAATATTGCTAGCGGAAACGCTAAAGATTTCTCCAAGAATGATGAAGGTGTTGTGTTCTTCCAGAACCGGTTGGTGGTTCCCAAGAGCACACGCTTAAGACAGTTGATCCTTAAGGAGGCTCATGATTCTCCTCTGTCAATTCATCCGGGTAGTACTAAGATGTATCAAGACCTATGCTAGAGGTTCTGGTGGACTAGGATGAAGAGAGAAATTGCTCAATATGTTGCTAACTACAACGTTTGCCGTCGCGTGAAAGCAGAACATCAATGGCCTGCTGGCACCCTTCAACCTTTACCTATTCCTGAATGGAAATGGGATAAGGTCGGTATGGATTTCATTACCGGATTTCCAAGGACCAAGAGAGGGAATAATGCTATATTTTTGATCATTGACCGTCTTTCCAAAGTGGCTCATTTTCTTCCTGTTCGGGAAAGTATAACTGCTAGCCAGCTAGCGGAATTATATGCTTCTCGAATAGTTTCTCTTCATGGTGTTCCTTTGGAGATTAACTCAGACCGTGGAAGTATCTTCACTTCCCAATTTTGGGAAAGTTTTGAAACTGCTATGGGGACTCATCTATCCTTTAGCACTGCTTTCCACCCGCAATCAAGTGGTCAAGTTGAGTGAGTCAATAAAATCCTGGAAGACATGCTCCGAGCTTGTGTTATATCTTTCGGTATGAACTGGGAGAAATGCCTTCCATTTGCCGAATTTGCTTATAACAATATTTATCAATCAAGCTTGGGCAAAGCCCCTTTTGAAGTTCTCTATGGACGAAGGTGTCGAACACCACTTAACTGGTTAGAAACCGGAGAGAGGCAACTCTTTGGTCCGGATATGATCCAGGATGCAGAGGAGCAAGTTCGCATTATTCGTGAAAAGTTGAAAACAGCCCAATCTCGTCCAAAGAGCCAATATGATCGCCATCATAGGGCTGTGACCTATGAAATTGACGAGAAGGCTTAGCTTTGGGTTACACCTCTGAAGGGTACCCATCGATTCGGTATCAAGGGCAAGCTGGCTCCTTGTTACATTGGACCTTTTCGCATTCTTGCCAAATGAGGAGAGGTTGCTTACCAATTGGAACTTCCACCGCATCTTTCCAAGGTTCATGATGTCTTCCACGTCTCACAACTCAGGCGTTGCTTCTCGAATCCTGTCCATGAAGTAGACCACGAAACGCTTGATGTCCAAGATAACCTTACATATCGAGAATACCATGTTCGTATTATTCATCAAGCTGAGCATACCACTCGGCGTCGGAACATCAAGTTTCTCAAGGTTCAGTGGTCACACCATTCTGAAAAGGAGGCGACAATGGAAAGAGAAAATCGTTTTCGACTAGAGTACCCTGCGCTCTTCCCGACGACTTCAAAATCTCGGGACAAGATTCTTTTGAGTGGGGGTGAGTTGTCACAACCCTAGCTATATGTCGTAGGAATAGTATTGTGCTTGCGTCATGTTTCATTTTGCATTAACATGAAATGGGGAACAAAAAGAAACCCTAAGCTCACTTTGAATACAAACAAATCAAACTTGGTGAAAATTCAACAAATCCAAAATGCCCACTAAAAATGTTACCTATGTCTGGTAAATTTGGGCATGATTATAACAGGGACCATTCTAATTATTAGAACAATCAAAGTAATTCAAAAATAATTGATAAGGCTCCTGAAATCATTAAATAAAGCACTATCATTATTTTTGTTTTCAAAATATCCTAAAACTTTTTAGACAAGTTTGAAATATTCAAACTTCATTATAGAAAATATATGGGATATTTTATAAAGTCATTTGTACCTGAAAAGAATATAAACAACTGTTAGTAAAAGAAAACAAAGAAGAAATAAAAAGAAAAAACGGGAGAAAGGCCCAGGCCAGGCCAGCCCACCTGGCCCAGGGAGGTCATCGTCCTCCTGGCGGCCAGGAGGACGAGCGCGTGGCCGGAGCGCGCGCTGTCGTGCCTCCACGCCGGCAGCTGCCTGCCTGTGTCCTCCTCGCTAGCGCGACGGAGATAAGCTCCCAGAGCCGTCCCCATCGCTCCCTCTCTCTCTCTCGTCCGCCTCTCTTTCCCTCCCCTCTCTGCTTCGCCATGGCCGAGCTCTGCTCGAGCTCGCCGCCATCGTGTTAGCCACTCCCCCCTCGCCCATGAGCCCCCCAATCGATCTGCCTAGCTTTCCTCTTCCTCGTCGCCGAGCCGTGCACCACCAGGAGCTCCCCATCGCCGTCTTCACGTCGTCTTCAACCTTTGGCCGCCGGAAATCAAGTGGAGCTCGCTGCTGCTCCAGGCCCTCTTCGAGCCCGCTCTCGACGTCTCTGCGACCATCGTGATCCCCTAAGTCTTTTCCCCCTGTTTCCCCCTTCGATTGCGTGCTCTAGCGTCGGATTCCATCAAGGTATGAATGCCCCTTCCGCTCGAGCTCGACGCCGGCCATGTTCTGGTGACCAGCTGGTCCGTCTAAGGCCTCTGTCGTGTTCGTGAGTCTGTGTAGAGTCCGTAGGTGCCAAGTAGAGCTCATGTTGCGCCCTTGTTCGACGAGCCAATGCTCGCCCGAGCTCTGGCCACCGCCCAGCTCACCGCTGGCGTCGATTCCGACCATCTCAGCTCCTAGGAGGGGTTGGAATGGACACGTGCGTGTGTGCTGATTCGTTTGGTGCCCTCCGCCATCCTTTTGGTCGTCGGAGGAGGGATCCCAAAGCCCTCCGCCGTCTCTGGAGCCACCGGCGGCTCAACGCCGGTGGGTCTTGGCGGAGTTGACCACGGGGTTTGACCCCCTGAGTAACTAGTAGGTGGGGCCAGGCCCTGACAAGTCAAAGTTAATTAAGAATTTAATTAATTATTTTAATTAACCTAATTACTCACTGACAGTGGGCCCAGTTTATTAGTTTTAATTAGTTAGTTAAGTGTTTGATTCACTGACATGTGGCCCCCACATGTCAGGTTCGACTCTTGCCCGGTCAGCTGACCAGCTCACGTCATAATGATGTCATGCTGATGCAATAAAAGCAATTTCTAGTTTAAAAATAATTCTAGAAATTATTCAAAACTTCAAAAATTCATAAAAATTAATGTGTAAGTCAGATGAAAATAATTTGTATATGAAAATTTATCAAAAAATCCAATGAATCCAATGGTGCTACTGTCATGCGTGTTAGAGCAATCCAAATAGGTGAACATTGACATTTATTAATAGGTTAGTAAATGGAATTTGAAATGAAGAACAATCTTGAACCTATATTCAAATTCATTTCAAATCAACATGAACACTAGTTGAATTAGCTCATCTACACATGCTATCATGCCATGATCATGCATCATATTGTTGCACTTGCATGCGTTGCTTGTTTCTTATCTACATTGCGGTAGGCCCTGCTCCTAAGGATACCCCCGAGTATCCCGACGAAGGAGAGAACCTTTCTGTTTCCCAACAAGGCAAGAAACCCCTTTTATCATTCCGATAATATCCCACCCTATCGATCCTGCTCTTGTTTATTGCATTAGGAGAATCGACCACGTGTTAGTAAATAGCTAAACCTTGCAACCTAGCATACCTGGTAGATGCTTGTGCCATGATGTGCTTACCTGCTATGCTTGCTATGCTTAGAGTTGTGTCAGGTCGGATTCATCTAGGTGATGAACTGAGTGAAACAATGTTGTTCTGATGTGATGATATTATGATGAACTCGATTTGGTAAAGGTAGCAATGAGAGGCTATGTAGGAGTACATAGCGGGTTGTCTCATTAGGACCGTTCTTAGGAACTGAGTTCCGTGTTTGTGATCCAAGACTAGTTACTGCCACACGTTGGGATACTTAATTGACCCTCTCGACTTATCAGTCGCTTAGTCCTTAGTCCAGGAGTTGCAAGTAGTTTCTGGTGTTTATAGTATGCTGGTGGCCGTGCGTAGCGCTACCCCTAGGGGTGGGCTACGACACGGTAGGCAGTGGCACGGTGTACCAAGGGTCACCCAAATGGTGGGCTTGGGAACCCTGCGCACATCGTTTGGGGCCGTAGCGGAAAGTTCGGCCGGACTTCCATGCGGGTTCAGTCTCAAATAGGCGATAGCCTGGACTAGAGGTCTTAGGTGATTGATCGTCATGGTTGACTCCCTCGCTGGGCTTTCGCTTGAAGGTGGTCGAGGTGCCTGGTTTTATGAGCACACAGCGATAAGTAGCGAGAGCGTGTGTGAAGAAGTACACCCCTGCAGGGTATGAAACTATTCGAATAGCTGTGTCCTCGGATATGGACTACTTCGAGAACTTATGCTGTTCATAGATAATCAAATGGATACTCATAAAAATATCAAGACAAGTGTGAGTACCATAGTTGGCACTCTCCCAGGAGAGGGAAGTGAATCTATGGTGGTGTATTGTCGTGGAGTTAGTGGACTCGTGTGTGATATCTAAAATTGTAACTAAGGGTTAAAACTGAGTAGTGTAGGTTAGCCATGAGTCAAAGCCGGCATTGCGGCATAAACTCCACCTCCCCCTTTGTTGATACACGAGCATAGTTAGCCTAGGTCTGCTTTAAAGACTTGCTGAGTACATTCGTACTCATGTTTGCTTAATAAATGTTGCAGATGAGACGTAGGACCCTTCGGGTGGGTTCTTTCTAGATGTCGACAATGCCGAATAGCTGGTGTCCCACTACGACCTTTGCCCTGTGGCGGGCTGTAGATAGTCAGGCCATGTGCCTTTTTACCCCTTTCATCTGTCTGTATTGAGACAGCTTTATGCTTCCGCTTGGCTTGTATGAACATGTTTTTATGACTTGAGTGTCGGGTCGTGTGACCCCTATCTGTAAGAACATATTATGCAAGGCTCATATGAGCCTCTTAAATAAAAGTCATGTTGTTGTATGGTTATGTTGTGATGCCATGGTTGTATCTATGCATATCGGGCATGTCATGCGTACGTGTGACGTGCAACGGTATGTATGGGATCTGACACATAGTTGTGTGCCTTTTGTAGCACTCTTTACGGGAAACTTCCTCTTTATGTCTCCACCGAGCCATGGTAGCTTGCTACTGCTCCGGACACATTGATTGACCGGCATGTATCCTTCTTTGCTGCTGTGTCTATCCCTTCGGGGAAATGTCTCGCAGTGTAATGGAATCCCAGTAGCCTGCTATGACTCGTCTACATGCAGTGATGGCATTTATGTCTCACGATGTAATGGAGTCCTTGTAGCTTGCTATGACTCGTCTACACACGCTTGAGGCCGACACTTGCATTGATGGGTTATGTATGCCTGTTTTCGTATGGATATGACACTTGGGTTCTATCACTAGTCATGTCGTCCCGGGTTCACATACGTGAGACAAAAGACGCAAACGGTCCCGGCTAAGGTAAGGCTGCAGCCGTGGAGCTTACAGTGCGTGAGGCCACAAAGTCATGTGATATGTTACAGTCTGGATTCATATGACTTAGGATCGGGGTCCCGACACACGGGTCGTCCGGGAGGCATCCTCTATTGCCAGCCGGCCGAAGTCTTGTGTATGGCCGGCTGCACTGTAGCCACGCCGAGGCAGGTAATCGAGTGGGCAGAGGCAAGCCGGCACTATTTCCCTGCCCAGTCACGCTCACCAAGGTTAGTGGCCTGGACGGCCAGACTGTAGCCATGCGCACCTGTGCGTTAGCGGCCATTATGGCTACAATGGCGCCCGTCGTGGCATTCACGTCATGTCACCGTACCCGTGCGCGGATGGATGGGATGTTGCATGTCTGCCCTAGGGTCAATGGAGGAGGCGGCCCGGAGGCATCTAGTCACGCCCAGCCGGCCGGGGGTCGAGCCAGCTCCTCGACCAGCTGTCCGTGAGCCGGCCAGCGATCGCCACAGCCGTTCGTGCTCCAGCCGGCCATGGACAGCCGGTCGTGTACTTTTTGTTCGAAGCGGGGAGGGGAACCCCATTGCTTTGGCCTACCCAGGGGTAATAACCCCATCATTGACCGACCATCGGCTTCAACTTCCTCGGCCAGTAGCCGAGGATTGTTTGTCATACTTTATAAAGCCTTTAGAATGGCAAATATTTACGACAAACAAGGCAATCTAGTCATACGGTTTTATAAACAAAGATACGCAGAGAGATATGTTATATTACTATTAACATAAGAAACATCTTCTGGGAAAATGGTTCCTCTATAAGTTTCTTTTCCCAGGATGTCATGTTGACCACGATCATGAAACCTCAACTCCGATCAATGTGGGAGGAAAATATTGAGGATTTCCAGGAATGTTCCCTTACTCTATGGTCTTTTATGAACTAAATTTTTTGCTTTCGTCGTTGCCGACCAATTATATTCTTAAGATGTCTAGCTTTTGGCTTCACCCAGTCTGAACCCGGATGACCTGGGAGTAACAATCACAGAGGTGCTCCCTGTACCTCCTAGCCGAACAATCGGGAACGTAGGGGGTAAGCACAGGAGCTAGGCAATCCAGCTTGGCTAAAATCTTAACTCAAATTGATGCATATTTATGGCTTTGTAACGATGATTACGGAAGGCAGCACTCACATATTTAATATAAATTCTTTAATGATATATGCTATCTTGACTCCATTGTTACTATTTATCATTTGAGAGTGGCCATCGTAGGCTTCTACCCCTTTGTAATGCTAAGCAGGGTGTTCCTACAGCAACAAGACAACCCTTAGCCGGTGTCTCGGTACCCGGAGGCCGTTGTGTTAGCGGAAACGAGGCAATCAGATATCTAGGCTTTATAACTTTCATTTAGTCATATGAGCTTAAAGTTTGGGAGTCCAGTGAGTAGCCCCCGGTTAGTGTTCGGCATCAGATGAGGTCAAGCGTTAACAATTCGGCCAATTTTATCAAAGGCCCGTTGTTTAATACGGTCATCGGATCACCGACCAGTTTACGCTCATGGTGACAGTTAGATTTCAGTTTTCTCCACTGAGGTACTTGACCAGTTAAAACGGAAGTACAATCGCAGTGGTTCTCCCTTTGCACTCCTAGCCGAACAAAGCAGAACATAGGAGGAAATCACGGGAGCAGGGCAACCCAACTATTGACCGAAGACACAACTCGAAATTGATGCATATAGAGCAATATCCGAGACGCTGAGGTGGAGGTTGTTGGAAATATGTCCTAGAGGCAATAATAAAGTGATTATTATATTTCCTTCTTCATGATAATTGTCTATTGTTCATGCTATAATTGTGTTAACCGGAAATCATACCACATGTGTGAACACAAAGACCACAACATGTCCCTAGTGAGCCTCTAGTTGGATAGCTCATTGATCAACAGATGGTCACGGTTTCATGAGCATGGACATTGGATGTCGTTGATAGCGGGATCACATCATTAGGAGAATGATGTGATGGACAAGACCCAATCCTAAGCATCGCACAAGATCGTGTAGTTTGTCTGCTAAAGCTTTTCTAATGTCAAGTATCGTTTCCTTAGACCATGAGATTGTGCAACTCCCGGATACCGTAGTAATACTTTGGGTGTGCCAAACATCACAAGTAAATGGGTGGCTATAAAGGTATACTATGGGTATCCCCGAAAGTATCTGTTTGGGTTGGCACGAATCGAGACTGGGATTTGTCACTCCGTGTGACCGAGAGGTATCTTTGCGCCCACTCGGTAAGACATCATCATAATGAGTTCATTGTGACTAAGGAATTAGCCAAGGGATGATGTGTTGTGGAACGAGTAAAGAGACTTGCCGATAATGAGATTGAACAAGGAATTGGGATACCGACGATCAAATCTCGGGCAAGTGTCGTACCGGTAGACAAAGGGAATTGTATACGGGGTTGATTGAATCTCCGACATCATGGTCCATCCGATGAGATCATCGTGGAGCTTGTGGCAGCCAACATGGGTATCCTGATCCTGTGTTGGTTATTGACCGGAGAGGTGTCTCGGTCATGTCTACATGCCTGCCAAACCCATAGGGTCTACACACTTAAAGTTCAATGACGCTAGGGTTATAGCAAAATTGTGTATGTGGTTACTAGAGGTTGTTCGGAGTCCTGGATGAGACCCCGGACGTCATGAGGAGTTCTGGAATGGTCCGGAGGTAAAGATTCATATATAGGAAGTGAAGTTTTGGTCACCGGAAGTGTTTCGGGCATCACCGGTAATGTACTGGGACCACCGGAAGGTTTCCGGGGGTCCACCGTGTGGTGCCACCGGCACCAGAGGGCTGCATGGGCCGAAGGTGCGAGGGAACCAGCCCCTAGCTGGGCTGGTGCACCTCCCACAAGGGCCCAAGAGGTAGCAAAGGTGAGAGGGGGCAAACCCTAGGTGTACATGGGCCCTAGGCCCACCTAGGGCGCCGCCCCTCCTCTCCCCTCTCTTTGCCGCCGCCCTAGACCCATCTGGGTTGGATGCCGGCCCTAGGGTGGGAACCCTAGGGCCTGCGAACCCCTCCTCTTCCTCCTATATATAGTGAAGGCCTTGGGGCTGCTGAGCACGCGCATCTCTCTCTCTCTCTCGGCGCAGCCCTACCTCTCCACCTCCTCGTCCTCCGTAGCGCTTGGCGAAGCCCTGCCGGAGTACCACGCAGCTCCATCGTCACCATGCCATTGTGCTGCCGGAGCTCTCCCTCAACCTATCCTTCCTCCTTGCTGGATCAAGGCATAGAAGACTTCACCAGGCTGCACGTCTGTTGAACGCGGAGGCACCGTTGTTCGGCGCTTAGATCAGAATCCACAGCGATTTGAATCGCTGCAAGTACGACTCCACCAACCGTGTTCTAGTAAGGCTTCCACTTAGCGATCTTCAAAGGCATGAAGATGCTCTACTCCTTTGCTCATTGCTGGTTTCTCCATATATTGATCTTGGTGACGTAGGAAAAACTTTGATTTACTACTACGTTCCCCAATAGTGGCATCATGAGCTAGGTCTATGCGTAGAATCTATGCACAACTAGAACACAAGTTGTTGTGGGCGTCGATTTTGTCAATTTTCTTGCCATTACTAGTCTTATTTTGATTCGGCGGTATTGTGGGATGAAGCGGCCCGGACCGACTTTACACGTACGCTTACGTGAGACTGGTTCCACCGCCTGACATGCACTTGTTGCTTAAGGTGGCTAGTGGGTGTGTGTCTCTCCCACTCTAGTCAGATCGGATTCGATGAACAGCGTCCTTATGAAGGGTAAATAGCAACTGGCATATCATGTTGTGGTTTTTGCGTAGGTAAGAAACGTTCTTGCTAGAAACCTATAGCAGCCACGTAAAAACTTGCAACAACAATTAGAGGATGTCTAACTTGTTCTTGCAGCATATGTCGTGTGACGTGATACGACCAAAAGAATGTGATGTGATATATGTGATGTATGAGATTGATCATGTTCTTGTAATAGGATTCACGACTTGCATGTCGATGAGTATGACAACCGGCAGGAGCCATAGGAGTTGTCTTAATTTACTGTATGACCTGCGTGTCAATCATAAATGCCATGTAATTACTTTACTTTATTGCTAACCGTTAGCCATAGTAGTAGAAGTAATAGTTGGCGAGACAACTTCATGAAGACACAATGATGGAGATCATGGTGTCATGCCAGTGACAATGATGATCATGTTGCCCCAAAGATGGAGATCAAAGGAGCAAGATGATATTGGCCATATCATGTCACTATACGATTGCATGTGATGTTTATCATGTTTATATCTTATTTGGTTAGAACGATGATAGCTTAAATAAGATGATCTCTCACTAAAATTTCAAGAAATGTGTTCCCCCTAACTATGCACCATTGCTAAGGTTCGTTGTTCCAAAGCACCACGTGATGATCGTGTGTAATAGGTTCTAACGTTCACATACAATGGGTGTCAGCCAGATTTACACATGCAATACACTTAGGTTGACTTGATGAGCCTAGCATGTACAGACATGGCCTCGGAGCATGGGAGACCGAAAGGTCGAACATGAGTCGTATAGAAGATACGATCAACATGGAGATGTTCACCATTGATGACTAGTCCGTCTCGTGTGATGATCGGACACGGACTAGTTGACGTGGATCATGTGTCACTTGGATGACTAGAGAGATGTCTATCTAAGTGGGAGTTCATTAAATAATTTGATTATGTGAACTTAATTATCATGAACATAGTCTAAGATTGTCTTTACAATCTATATTGTAGATCCAATGGCCCACACTAATGTTGCCCTCAACTTCAATGCGTTCCTAGAGAAAACCAAGCTAAAAGAGAATGGAATCAACTATACGGACTGGGTCCGTAGCTTGAGGATCATCCTCATAGCTTCCAAGAAATTGTATGTCCATGATGCACTGCTAGGTGACACGCCCGTTTTCCTAGCAACTCAAGACGTTATGAATGTCTGGCAGTCGCATAGTGATGATTACTCCCTAGTTTAGTGCGGCATGCTTTACAGCTTAGAACTGGGGATCCAATAGCGTTTTGAGCAACACGGAGCATATGAGATGTTCCAAGAGCTGAGAATGGTTTTCCAAGCTCATGCCAGGGTTGATAGATATGATGTCTCCGACAAGTTCTTCAGTTGTAAGATGGAGGAAAATAGTTCTGTCAGCGAGCACATACTCAAAATGTCTGGGTTGCACAACCGCTTGTCTCAGCAGGGAGTTAATCTTCTAGGTGACTCAGTTATTGATAGAATCCTCAAGTCAGTCCCACCTAGCAACGAGAGCTTTGTGATGAACTACAACATGCAAGGGATGGAGAAGTCCATTCCTAAGTTGTACTCGATGCTGAAATCAGCGGAGGTCGAAATAAAAAAGGAGCATCAAGTGTTGATGGTTAATAAGACCACTAGTTTCAATAAAGGCAAGGGTAAGAAGACCTTCAAGAAGGATGGCAAAGCAATTGCCACGCCCGGTAAGAAAGATGTCGGGAAGAAGAACAAGAATGGACCCAACCCTGAGACTGAGTGCTTTTATTGCAAGGGTACCGGTCAGTGGAAGCGGAACTACCCCAAGTACTTAGCACATAAGAAGGCCAGCAACATTCAATGTATATGTGATATAATTGTTGTTGATGTGTACCTTACCAGCGCTCATAGTAGCTCCTGGGTATTTGATACCGGTGTAGTAGCTCACATTTGTAACTCGAAGCACGAGCTGCGGAATAAGCGGAGACTGGCGAAGGACAAGGTAATGATGTCGGTTGGGAATGGTTCCAAGGTCGATGTGATCGCCGTCGGCACGCTACCTCTACATCTACCTTTGGGGTTAGTTTTAAACCTTAATAATTGTTATTTAGTACCAGCTTTGAGCATGAACATTGTATCTGGATCTCGCTTGATGCGAGATGGCTACTCATTTAAATCTGAGAATAATGGTTGTTCTATTTATATGAGAGAAATGTTTTATGGTCATGCCCCGCTGGTCAATGGTTTATTTTTGATGAATCTCGAACGTGATGTTACACATGTTCATAGTGTGAGCACCAAAATGTAAGATTGATAATGATAGTCCCAATTACATGCGGCACTGCCGCCTTGGTAATATTGGTGTCGAACGCATGAAGAAACTCCATGCTGATGGACTTGTAGAGTCTTGATTTTGAATCATTTGACACGTGCAAACCATGCCTCATGGGCAAGATGACCAAGACTCTGTTCTCCGGAACAATGGAGCGAGCAACTGACTTGTTGGAGATAATACATATTGATGTATGCGGTCCAATAAGCGTTGAGGCTCGCGGTGGCTACCGTTATGTTCTCACCCTCACTGATGACTTAAGCAGATATGGGTATGTCTACTTAATGACACACAAGTATGAACCTTTATAAAGTTGAAGGAATTTTAGAGTGAGGTAGAGAATCAACGTGACAGGAAAATAAAGTGCCTACGATCTGATCGTGGTGGAGAATATTTGAGTCACGAGTTTGGCACACACCTGAGGAAATGTGGAATTGTTTCACAACTCATGCCGCCTGGCACACCTCAGCGAAATGGTGTGTCTGAACTTCATAATAGCACTCTATTGGATATGGTGCGATCTATGATGTCTCTTACCGACTTACCGCTATCATTTTGGGGATATGCATTAGAGACTACCGCATTCACTTTAAATATGGCACCATCTAAATCGTTGAGACGACACCATTTGAATTATGGTTTGGAAAGAAACCTAAGATGTCATTTCTGGAAGTTTGGGGATGCGATGCTTATGTGAAGAAACTTCAACCTGAGAAACTTGAACCCAAAGCGAAAAAGTGCGTCCTCATGGGATACCCCAAAGAAACTGTTGGGTATACCTTCTACCTCAGATCCAAAGGCAAAGTATTTGTTGCCAAGAATGTATCCTTTCAAGAGAAAGAGTTTCTCTCGAAAGAAGTAAGTGGGAGGAAAATAGAACTTGATGAGGTAATTGTACCTCCACTCGAACTGAAGAGTAGCGCAGCACAGGAAGTTGTTTCTGTGGAGCATGCACCGGCTAGAGAGGAAGTTAATGAAGGTGATCATGAAACTTCAGATCAAGTTGCTATTGAACCTCGAAGGTCCAAAAGGACACATTCCTCACCAGAGTGGTACAGCAACCCTGTCCAGGAGAACATGTTGTTGGACAACGATGAACCTTCAAACTATGAAGAAGCGATGATGGGCCCAGATTCCAACAAATGGCTTGAAGCCATGAAATCCGAGATAGGATCCATGTATGAGAACAAAGTATGGACTTTGGTGGACTTACCCGATCATAAGCAAGCCATAGAAAATAAATGGATCTTTAAGAAGAAGACTGACGCGGATGGTAATGTGACCGTCTATAAGGCTCGGCTTATCACTAAGGGTTATCAATAAGTTCAAGGAGTTGACTACAATGAGACTTTCTCACCCATAGCGATGCTGAAGTCCATCCGAATCATGTTAGCAATTGTCGCATTTCATGATTATGAGATCTGGCAAATGGACGTCAAAACGACATTCCTTAATGGTTTCCTTAAGGAAGAACTGTATATGATGCAGACGGAAGGTTTTGTCGATCCTAAAGATGCTAACAAAGTATGTAAGCTTCAGCGCTCCATCTATGGGCTGGTGCAAGCATCTCAGAGTTGGAATATTCACTTTAATGAGGTGATTAAAGCGTTTGGGTTTATACAGCTTATGGAGAACCCTATATTTATAAGAAACTGAGTGGGAGCTCTGTAGCATTTCTCATATTATATGTGGATGGCATATTGTTGATGGGAAATGATATAGAACTTTTGGAAAGCATAAAGGCCTACTTGAATAAGTGTTTTTCAATGAAGGACCTTGGAGAAGCTTCTTACATATTAGGCATCAAGATCTATAGAGATAGATCGAGACGCTTCATAGGTCTATCATAAAGCACATACCTTGACAAGATATTGAAAAAGTTCAATATGTATTAGTCCAAGAAGGGGTTCTTGCCTGTGTTACAAGGTGTGAGATTGAGTACGACTCAATGCCCGACCATGACAGAGGATAGAGAAAAGATGAGTGTCATCCCCTATGCTTTAGCCATAGGCTCTATTATGTATGCCATGATGTGTACCAGACCTGATGTGACCCTTGCCATAAGTTTGGTAGGGAGGTACCAAAGTGATCCCGGAGCAAAACACTGGACAGCGATCAAGAATATCCTGAAGTACCTGAAAAGGACCAAGGACATGTTTCTCGTATATGTAGGTGCCGAAAAGCTGGTCGTAAAGGGTTATGTCGATGCTAGCTTCGACATAGATCCGGATGACTCCAAGTCACAAACCGGATACATGTATATTTTGAACGGAGGGGTAGTCAGCTGGTGAAGTAGCAAGCAAAGCATCGTGGTAGCAACAAAGGAAGGAGTCTGGAAGAAGGAGTTCATCACCGACCTAGGAGTGATTCCCAGCGCGTAGGGCCCGATGACTCTATTCTGTGACAACACTGGAGCTATTGCCCTTGCCAAGGAACCCAGGTTTGAGAAGAAGACAAGACACGTCAAGCGCCTCTTCAACTCCATTCATGATTACATTCAGGAAGGAGATATAGATATTTTTAAAGTACATACAGATTTGAATGTCGTAGATCCGTTGACTAAGCCTCTTTCATGAGCAAAACATGATCAACACCAGAACTCTATGGGTGTTCGATACAGCGCAATGTAACTAGATTATTGACTCTAGTGCAAGTGGGAGACTGTACGAAATATGCCCTAGAGGCAATAATAAAGTGATTATTATATTTCCTTGTTCATGATAATTGTCTATTGTTCATGCTATAATTGTGTTAACCGGAAACCATAATACATGTGTGAGCACATAGACCACAACATGTCCCTAGTGAGCCTCTAGTTGGCTAGCTCGTTGATCAATAGATGGTCATAGTTTCATGACCATAGACATTGGATGTCATTGATAACGGGATCACATCATTAGGGGAATGATGTGATGGACAAGACCCAATCCTCAGCATAGCACAAGATCATGTAGTATGTCTGCTAAAGCTTTTCTAATGTCAAGTATCATTTCCATAGACCATGAGATTGTGCAACTCTCAGATACCGTAGGAATACTTTGGGTGTTCCAAACGTCACAACGTAACTGGGTGGCTATAAAGGTATACTACGGGTATCCCCGAAAGTATCTGTTGGGTTGGCACGAATCGAGAATGGGATTTGTCACTCCTTGTGACAGAGAGGTATCTCTTGGCCCACTCGGTAAGACATCATCATAATGAGCTCAATGTGATTAAGGAGTTAGCCACGGGATGATGTGCTGCAGAACGAGTAAAGAGACTTGCCGGTAACGAGATTGAACAAGGTATAGGGATACCGACGATCGAATCTCGGGCAAGTGTCATACCGGTAGAAAAAGGGAATTGTATACGGGATTGATTGAATCTCTGACATTGTGTTTCATCTGATGAGATCATCATGGAGCTTGTGGGCTGGTGCACCTCCCACAAGGGCCCAAGGCGCAGCAAAGTTGGGAGGGGAAAAACCCTAGGCTCAAATGGGCCCTAGGCCCACCTAGGGCGCCACCCCTCCTCTCCCCTCTCTTGGCCGCCGCCCTAGACCCACCTAGAATTGGCTGCCGGCCCTAGGGTGGGAACCCTAGGGGATGCGCACCCCTCCTCCTCCTATATATATATATATATAGTGGAGCCCTTGGGGCTGCCGAGAACGCGCATCTCTCTATCTCTCTCAGCATAGCCCTACCTCTCTACCTCCGCATCCTCCGTAGCGCTTGGCGAAGCCCTGTCGGAGTACCACGCAGCTCCACCGTCACCACACCGTCACCACGCGATCGTGCTCCCGGAGCCTCCCTCAACCTCTCTTTCCTCCTTTGTGGATCAAGGCATAGGAGACGTCACCGGGCTGCACGTGTGTTGAACGCGGAGGCGCCATTGTTCGGCGCCTAGATCGGAATCTACCGCGATCTGAATCGCTGTGAGTACGACTCCACCAACCACATTCTAGTAACGCTTATGCTTAGCGATCTTCAAAGGTATCAAGATGCTCTACCCCTTTTTTCGTTGCTGGTTTCTCCATAGAATTATCTTTGTGACGTAGGAATTTTTTCGATTTACTACTACGTTCCCCAACAGAGGACGACCGAGAAGATGCCAAGCAACGGGTCAGAAAAGATTTCTCGATCTGAATTATTACATAGGGCACCTCGGTCAAGATGATATACCTCCTCCTAAAATAACATACAAATAGCTTAAAACTGCCATAATCTTGAAAATCCAAAAAACTTACGTAAAAACTTTGACGTTCAAACTAAATCAAGTGTTTTGGTGCCAATCCGAAAATTGGTTTTCAAATTAACATGTGCTTCGGTCGTGCTTTAACATGATACATACGATCTCTCAGACTTCAAGCGGGTCAGCATTTGGCCTCAACCTCCATATCCCGAGGGCGGAGTGTTTCTCCAAGGCCTGTTCAGCGAACTAAACTCAAGCGGCTTTAGAGAGAAACTAGGCTACACATTATTCTAAAATGGGTCACACAAATTTAAGAGCGCCCAAGTGACTTGGGTAAAAGAATTTTATGTATAATGATTGTATGTACCGAAGTACTTATATCATATATGTGTTCGTCCGAACTTTAAACGTGTCTTAACCGATCGTCGGCTTCTCCCTCTTCTCACAAGGGCTGAAAAGTGTTATCTACTATGCTATCCGAGGATATCGGAGGTGTTTCGAATAACCAGGCACTCAGGCTATAAGGCTATAACAGACAAAGCGCGTCCAGTGAACTTATGCTATATTACTATTTAACATAACAAGCATCTTCAAAGAAAATAGTTCCGCCAATAGTTCCTTTCTTTGGGTTCTCATGATTACCATGACGGGTGTGCAATAGATTTATGTATGCTTGTCTTCGGTTGTGGCCGACCAAAGTTGAAACCAGTAAGAGCGCTAGCTTTCGGCTTCACCCGCCTGAGGTACGAGTTCGGATGACCCGATCATAACAATCACAGAGGTTCTCCCTTTACTCCCTAGCCGAAAAATCGGGAACGTAGGGGTAAGCACAGGAGCAAGGCAACCCAGCTTTGTGGAACACTTAAGTCAACAAGATGCATATATTGGTCTAAACATGAACAAGGAAGGGTGTGATACGTTAATAATCATATGCAAGAGGAATAGCTTCATAAAGGAAGCCCCAAATAATGCTTGGTCGAACCGAACAAAATTTAAAAATTGAAAAAAGTGAGCATGAAAGCAACTTAGCTGGTTAATGTGCTAGTGACGTGTGCCAAGCTTGTAGTGGGTCAAGGTCCCAGCCCCCAAGTCACAAGGTAGCCGAAAAAGAGCTCGGCTTGATGAAGTAACAACACAACACTTCCGAAGGCCGAGGAGAAACCCTAGGCGAGTCGAGAAGACAGAATAGTTTGGTAGCGTGACAACACAATTTTGTTGATGGAGGAGCGACAGCGATGTAGGCACGCCAAGGTGACCGCATGACACAGCCAAAGTCGATTACCTGTGAACACAATATAGTGCAAGACAGGAGTAATAACAAATAAAGGTAATAATATATGTTTTTAAAAAAATTCTTCTACTTAGTTAATTTAAGTGAAGCAAATAAATAAAGGAATATGGCCTGGGCGCCAAGGTGCCTAAATGAAGAGTTCGGCTTGACGAAGTGGCGATGCTGCACGGTCGATGTGGCGAGATGAAGTCCTTGGTCCAGTTAACATGGCGAAGCTATGATTGGCGGATGCCGAAGTCTCATACAGGTGGGCTGGTGATGCCGAAGTCTCATGCCAGTCGATGTGTTGATGCAGGTCGGCTGGTGACGCCGAAGTCTTATGCCAGCCGATGTGTTGAAGCAGGTCGGCTGGTGACGCTGAAGTCCTCGGAGCTGGTTGATGAAGGGATGCCAAAGCCCCGGTCTAGCCGAGGTGACGGAGCAGATCTGTAAGGTGATGCTAGAGCCCTAGTCCAGCCGACGTGTCAAAGCAGGTCCGCGTGGTGGACGTCATCTTGAAAAAGTATAGACACGGCAATGCCGACGCAGGTCGGAATTTGTGACGAGGTCGACGGTGGCTTGATAAAGAAATGGAGCGCTCGACCCGTACAACCCACGGATGACGAGGTTTGCTTGATGATTATTTGGCCCTCACGATGCCAAACTCTTGGTTGGATGACCGAGATGATGAGATAATTTCCTTCAAAAAGAACACCCAACAACCCGTTCATGAAAAAGATGAACTCGGGTTGGATTTGTTTTCACGCATAAAATAGATCCAAATTTTTTTGTACTAATCGAATGTTTCTTGGAGTTTGGACGGTCGGATCGAGATGAAATTTTGAGGCGTGATCGGTATAGGAATTCCGCAGCCGACGAACGGCAGGATATTCCAACGGATGTCCGAGCTAGACGCTGGACTCCTCGCCCTAAACTCATCCTGATTCTCATCCAGATTCGATAGGGCTCCGCTATATTGTAGATCGCCGAAGATTCCTCCACCGGAACACAATGAAATTTTGCAGGGTTGTTCTAGACTCAATTCCACACAATTCCACTCAAGCAATCATCAAAGTGATACTTGAGGAGGTGGGTATGACGAATACAAATTTGCTATCCAGAAAAATTGCGGGGTCGTGCGAGGGCAACGTTGACGTTGAGCCCCCGAGCACTGTGGAGCATTCTTCCGTGGTCTTGGTTGAGATCGGAGTTGATGTTGATGAAGACACCTGCCCGATCTAGATGATCCGACATGGCGCGCAATCCTCGGCCTAGTTGAAATGACCAGTCAAGCCGGTGATGAAGATGCCAACGTTGATGATGTAGCTTGGTTCCGACGCGTAGATCGCGATGGAGCCGATCAGAATTCCCATCGCACCGTAGCGACTACCCAAAAGGCTCTCAATGAAAGCACCAATGTCGCTATCAAAAATGACATATCTCATAGTAGGGGTCCTAAGCTAGGCATCTTGGAGCGATGGTAACATGGACACAGGATTTTACCTAGGTTCGGGCTCTCTCAAGGAAATAATACCCTACGTCCTGCTTTTCATTGTATTGATATGGGGATAGTACATAGTACAGGTATGTATCACGAGATTATAGTAATGAATATAATCATCTAATGACTAGCCTGGCCTCGGTTTATATATGCACCGTAGGCCTAGGGTTTAGAGGAATCCTTGTCTTGTGCGCCAAGTCTTGTGGAATCTCCCTTGTATGCATCATGGGCTCTCCGAATTGGCCCTTTAGTGAATCGCCCTGGGGGTACTCGGCCCGACCCATTGGTCGGGGGAGACAACGTGGTGAGTACCCCCTAGTCCAGGACACCATCAGTGGAGCTTGTTATAGATGATCTAAGGGCATCTCCAACGTCGTCCCTCAAACTTCATGCATACATCCACACCGTGTTGTCTTTGATTAGGGGCGAAGCGACCTTACAACAGATTGGGGAGGGCCAGACACTGAAAAATGAGCTTTTAGCACCAAATATATACTAAATACGTATTGTTCATAAGAAAATTAGTAGAAAATCACAGATGTTGGGGGGGCAGGGCCCTTGCTGGCCTGTTGTCTCAGCTACTAATGGCGTCGCCCACTCAGGAACCGTCCGTAGGAAGGTACACTAGGGTATCCCCATATGCGTGACCGTACCTTCAACTTATCATTAGTATACTAGAACCCAACTTATATCTTCTTTATTGTCACATGGGAGCGGGGGCTTTGCAGGCGTCCAGACGGCTATCATGGCCCGTTTCTGACCGATCTGGCCCACCCGAACCCCTTCCCACGCCTGCATACGCTTCCCACCCAAAATAGTTATTGTCACTCCAAATTGTTACTATCTCTCACTAGTGCCACATTGAAGCAGCTCGTCGACGGAGTGACCAGCGCCCGTGCTGCTTCCCGCTGCACATGACTACTCCGTATTCAAATGACATCATGGTCATCCATCCATCCATCCGCTGCCCACACTAATGACACGAGGTTGTCAGATAAACCAACTTCGACACAACCCATCCGTCCCTTTGCCACCCACAATTGCTATTGACCCACTATATAAACAGCAACATCGGCCATATATAGCCACATCATCCATCCTATCCTCCGATCCCTTTCCTCTCTTTCATACCACTCCTCCTAGCATATAGGGGAAATGAGAGAGTGAGAGAGAGCTCCATGCGTGTGTACGTGAAGAGGGGAAATGAGAGAGTGAGAGAGAGCTCCATGCATGTGTGCTCATGGGTGAGCTCCCCTCGTGCCTCTTATATAGGGAGGCCCAGGGGACAAGGGTACACTATTGGAGATGACAAGTGATGTAGGCAACAGTACACCACTATTGGAGATGACAAGTGAGGTGACGCGATGACGCAGGCTATAGTACACCACTATTGGGGGTGCAGCGAAGTGATGCATGATGCGGGCTATAGTGTCTTCATGTCATGTCCGACAGGACGTGGCGGTTGACCTCGTGCAGCAGGCCAGCTGGAGCAGGCGGACAGGGGCCGATCGGAGCAGCCGGCTAGACTCTGCACCCGGTTAGGCCGGGGTACCAGCCGGGGCAGCCGGATAGAGGGGCGGTGGCCGACCCATTGTTTTAAAATGTTGAGTCACCTCCATGAGCCTACCCGGGGGTAAACCCCCCGACATTAGGTATCTACAAGATAGTACCAACTGCGTTTGTGCTAGAGTCCATTAGGTTGCTCAAAAGTTTGTTTGAAAAGTGCCACTTGATATTAATTCCAGAAACTGTTATAATCTATAAAGTTTATTAGATGATCGCCATTGATCTATAGTTGTAATGGAGACACTTCATATAAGTTCTTTACTCTACACATGAAAATTTTCTATTTACACCAATCCATCCATCTATACATACATACATACATACATGGACAAAAAAAATCTATGAATATAAAAAATTCTATGAACAAAAAAACTCTAAAGACAACATTAAAATGAACTCTAAAGAAACTCTAAAGACAAAATGATAACCCATCCATCTAAACGTATCTATCTATCCATCTAAAAGCACATAAATATTTGATGCAACAAACATAGCATGGCATGGCAGAAACATAGCAAAGACAAAATGAACTCTACTACAATAAGATTGTTCGTTGATTTGCAAAGGAGCTATATTCTCCCCAATTCTTTTGCACCCACAGAAATTACTCCATCTATTTGACAGTACCCACAACCCATTCCACCAAAAAAATTTGGTTCCATAGTTCAAAATTTTCAAATTTCATCCTGTTCAAATTTGGACCAGATTTGAACTCCATGGTCAAAGCCCAATTTAAATTGGTCCAAAAAATATGTAACTTATTGAGACTCACTTTTGTGCATCAACTCCTCGCCACAAAAATAATCAAAAATTTCTAAAATTCCTAGATCCCTCTAGCATTTCATCACACACTTTACGTGCACTGGTTACCACTGTCAGGGGAGGGCTCCAGGACGGCGTCAGGGGGTGGCGACGAGGATCGGGCTCGAGGAGGAGGGTGAGGAGTTCCAGCGACGATGACAGTGGGGAGGTCCGGTGATGAGGAGCGGGCTTGAGGATGGCTCGGAGGCGACGACGAGGCGACGACGTCGGGCGGGGCTCAAGGAAGGAGTTGGGGGCAGCGACAAGGAGCGGGCTCGAGGAGGAGGGCCAAGAGGTCCTACGACGAGGACGGTGGGGAGGTCCGGCAATGAGGAGTGGGCTTAGGGATAGCCCGGAGGCGACGGCGTCGGGCAGGGCTCGAGGACGGCGTTGGGGGCGCCGACGAGGCGCGGGCTCGAGGAGGAGGGCTAGGAGGTCCAGCGACGAGGACGGTTGGGAGGTCTGGCAACGAGGAGTAGGCTCGGAGGCGACGTCAAGGTCGGGCAGCCTGGCGGCATCGAGGTGGTGTTCAGCGTCGTCGGGGGAACTGCAGATGACTTTTGGAAATTTTCCCAAGTGCTACTTATATAGAGAGACCGTTAGTCCCAGTTTGTGACTCCCTCCCTTTGGGCTGGTGAAATTCACCTTTAGACTCGGTTGGTGGCTCCAACTAGGATTAAAGGGGGGCCATTAGTCTCGGTTGGAGCCACCAACCCGGACTAAAGGCTTGTTATAGCGGTGTCGAACGTTTAGTCCCAGCTCGCTAGTTGAGAGGCGCCCACACTAGTTTATAAGTTGCGTTGCGCCTAGGTTGTCGAGCTCCTCTCTATTGCAAGCAATACATGCCTAACTTTTCTATCTACCATGTTGGGCCTTCTAGGCCCGCGGGCCTGCATCCTGGCCCATGTATAGATTGGTTTCTAGTCGTATGGAGGCCATGGTGACCTAGTAGGCGACATTTATTTATTTTTTATGTTATTTTATTTTTCTATTAAAGTTTTTACCAAAAAACACTTTATGAAAATTCTTTTTGCTATTAAAGTTTTTAACAAAAAATACTTTGATAATTTTAGTTGCATAAATTTTATATAATTTTAAGTTAATATTATTTTGATAATAACTAGAGGTTCATAAAATCTTTTTAGTTGATTTTTTCTATTGAAGAATATTATAGTTTTGTTTTAGTTGATCATAACAAAATATTTTAATTAATTCTTTTTAGTTCATACTTTTTGCTATTAGAGTTTTATAAAAGCTTTTTAGTTCATTCTTTTTGCTATTAATTCATTCTTTGAGCTAAATGACCCTGACGTTTAAAAGCACTACAAATGAGCTCTAAAAAGGTTAAAACTTGGCATGGTGTCATAATTTCACCCACATAGCATGTGCTAAAAAGTTGAGAGGGTTACAGGGAAACTGGATGCATTTTGTGTACAAACTAGACAATCTCTTTCGAAGTATTAGGGCGTTGGACAAAACTCATCTATTACAAAAGGGATTTCATTTCTTGACATGTAACTGCAGCGATATTCTAGATCAAAGCCATCATCAGAATAGTTGTGGAGAGAAAGTCTTCTGTTTTTCTTCACGTGTGTCCCTTGCTTATTGCGCCGTAACCATGGATAATCTTCATCGTTTAACAGGATGCTTGGGTCAGCCTTCACTTTGAAGGGAGGAATTTCATGAAACTTTTCATAATGTTCAGATATGTCTATCTTGTCCTCCACTCCCATGATGCCTCTTTTCTCTGAAAGAACTATGTGGTGCTTTGGCTCATCGTATCATGTATTCGCTTCCTTATCTTTTCTTTTTCTCAGTTTGGTAGACATGTGCTTCAAATAGAAAAACTGCACCACGTCATTGGCTAGGACGAATGGTTTGTCTATGTACCCAAGATTGTTGAGATCCACTGTCGTCATTCTGTACTGCGGGTCTACCTGTACCCCGCATCCTGACAGATTGACCCATTTGCATAGAAACAAAAGGACCTTACAATCATGTCCATGGTCAAGTTCCCAGATGTCCACTATGTAACCATAATATATGTACATTCCGCTATTGGTTGTTGCATGAAAGCGGACACCATTGTTTTGGTTGGTGCTCTTTTTATCTTCGGTGATCGTGTAAAATGTATTCCCATTTATCTCGTACCTTTGGTAAGTCGATATAGTCGAAGGTGGTATCCTGGCCAATGAGTATAGCTCATCTCCAACGATGTTGTTACCCATGAGATGTGTTTGCGACCAACTGCTGAAAGTCCTGATGTGTTCACATGTAATCTAGTCTCAGACTGCTCCGTGTATTTCGAGCGTAGAATATTCTTGTGTTGATTAACATACGGGGTCACCAAGGAAGAATTCTGTAGAACTGTGTAGTGTGCTTGAGCCCAAGAATGCCCATCCCTACATATTATTGAATCTGCTCCTAGCATGCCTTTCTAGTTTGTCTCCCCTCATACCGCAATTGAGGGACACCAATCGGCTTAAGGTCAGGAATAAAGTCAACACAAAACCCAATGACCTCCTCTGTTTGATGGCCCATGGAGATGCTTCCTTCTAGCCTAGCACGGTAACAAACATATTTCTTTAAGACTCCCATGAACCTCTCAAAGGGGAACATATTGTGTAGAAATACAGGACCCAGAATGTCAATCTCGTCGACTAGATGAACTAGGGTGTGCCTCATGATATTGAAGAGGATGGTGGGAACACCAACTCGCAACTGACAAGACATTGCACCATATCATTCCGTAACCTTAGTAGCATTTCTGGATCGATTACCTTGTGAGAGATTGCATTGAGGAATGCACATAGCTTCACAATGGCTAATCAAACTTTTTCTGGTAGAAGCCCCCTCAATGCAAATGGAAGCAATTACGCCATAATCATGTGGCAGTCATGGCACTTTAGGTTCTAGAACTTTTTATCTGGGATATTTATTATTCCCTTTATGTTGGACAACAAGCCAGACGGGACCTTCATACTAAGCAGGCATTCAAAGAAGATTTCCTTCTCTTCTTTGGTAAGAGCATAGCTGGCAAGACCTTGATACTACTTTGGATGCAAGTTGTCGTTTTCGTGCAATCGTTGCTGGTCCTCCCGTGCCTCCGATGTATCTTTTGTCTTCCCATACATGCCCAAGAAGCCTAGTAGGTTCACTCAAAGATTCTTTGTCATGTGCATCACGTCAATTGCAGAGTGGGCCTCTAGGTCTTTCCAATAGGGTAGGTCCCAAAATATAGATTTCTTCTTCCACATGGGTGCATGTCCTTCAGTGTCAGTCGGAACAGATTGTCTGCCGGGACCCTTTCCAAATATTACTTGTAAATACTTTACCATATCAAGTATGTCCTCACCAGTATGGAGGATGGGCTTCTTCCGGTGATCTGCCTCACCTTTCAAATGCTTGCCTTTCTTTCTTAAGGCATGCTTGGTCAAAAGAAATTGATGATGTCCCAGGTACACATTCTTCTTGCATTTGTCCAAATATATACTTTCGGTATCATCCAAACTATGTGTGCATGCCTGGTATCCCTTGTTTTTCTATCCTAAAAGGTTACTAAGAGCAGGTCAATCATTAATGGTGACAAACAGCAACACATGTAGGACAAATTCCTGTTGTTTGTGCTCATCCCACACACATGCACCTTTTCCATTCCATAGCTGTAAAAGTTCTTTAATTAATGGCCTTAGGTACACATCAATGTCGTTGTCGGGTTGCTTAGGGCCTTGGATGAGCATTGGCATCATAATGAACTTCCACTTTATGCACAACCAAGGAGGAAGGTTATAGATACATAGAGTCACGGGCGAGGTGCTATGCTTGCTCATCTACTCCCCAAAAGGATTAATGCCATTTGCACTTAAACCAAACCATACGTTCCTTACGTCACCTGCAAAGTCCCCCCACTTTCTCTCGATTTTTTCCATCGCGACCCGTCAACGGGTTCTCTCAACTTCCCATCTTTCTTACTGTCTTCCTTGTGACATTGCATCAACTTGGCATGCTCTTTGTTTCTGAACAAATGTTTCAACCATGGTATTATAGGAGTATACCACATCACCTTGGCAGGTACCCTTTTCCTAGTGTGCTCACCCTCAACATCACCAGGGTCATCTCGTCTGTTCTTACCCTCTTGAAGGAGAGGAAGGACATGATCATGATGGCCCGGTGATCGAATGCCGTAGGAATAATGAGACCATGGTGACGGCTCTAGTGACCGAACGGCGGAGGGACATGTTGCAAAGTCCGGCGAGGTATATATATTAATTAAGCATGTGCTGACTAGCCAATTAATGCATTATTGCATTGGTATGTACATATAATAACACTTATATCTTCTTTTATATAGCCCTCCGGATCGAGCAAAACTTTGGTAACGAGACGAGACCCGAAGAGAAGGTTGAAAAAGGAAGAAAGGTTCACGATCGTAGCACTTGCGGACGATGGCCTACCGATTGAACCAAAGCGGACCAAGGACGCATTTGTTGCTGAGTGCGGAGCTATTGTTATGGACAACATCCTGATCAGCATCAAGCAATGGAATAAGCCTAAGGACAACCCCATGATGGTGATTATGTCACCGATAGACAGAAAGATGATATTTGGACCGCGCTGAAGGGAAATTTCACCCTACTGCCAGAGGAGGATCCAAATAAGCCAGTTATAGGGCCACTTGTCAACGCGTGTGCTCTTAAGAAGATGGCAGATCTATTCAGGAGATCACTGGCCCGCATTTGTGGCCTACAAGACAACGGAGAAGAGTAAGAAAATGTCTAAGACAAACAAGATCAATGCTGCAAAGAAGCAGTATCACCATCACACGGGGTCAGGTGGCTACCTCAAAGCCCGACCGTTATGGGACAAAGTTGAGAATGACCTGCTTGCTAAAGGGGTCCAACTACAGACATATAACTGGCCAGACCGTTCAAGAACTTGGTTCTTCGGGGTTGGGGGAACTTTGGACCCTGAAATAGGGAAGTGTTGTTGGACGAATGAGCAACTTGCAAAACCCGTCACGAAGCTTCAAAACTATATCACCGCAGCGCGGGAAGGGACGTTCATTCCCGACAGAGAGAAGGAGGAGTTGACTGAGGCCCTAGGGAATGCTGAGCACCCTAGAGGAACACGAGGCACACCAGGGTACTTTTCGTGGAATGTTGGGTTTCCCGATGCAGGCGATTACACAAGCCGGCGGAGAAAGAGGAAAGCGGAGCGGAGCGAAATGCAGAAGCTCAATGCACGGCTAGAAAACCTAGGGGAAGCTGAGAGCCAGCGAGTTGCCGGCCAACCATCTCAGAGGCATGAAGGTACCCCAGAAGGTACCCGGCCATATCATCGGAGAAGCATCATGGCTTCCACGGAGCTCGTTCAGCCTGACTTCACGGCTCCTAGCTACACCGTGGATACTATCACGGAGGTTCAAAATTGTGAGGTTTTGACGAAATTCTGGAACCTCACTTTCAAGGAGGCTCTCGGCTCTGTTGCACCTCCTCAACCAAATGGAACTTTTCCCTGTCGTCTGATTCCACATGGCTATGATGTTGTGATGGTGGATGAAGTAATGGAGGGATTTGATGATCTCGAGCTTGGCCACCTTACTGGTGAAGGGGAGAAGAAGCCGGTTAATGCTCTGAGGAGTACATGCCTATGGCCGAAGGAGTACATCAAGCTTCCAAACTGGACGCCTCCGTCTCCTCCTCCTCCTCTGGTTTGTGAGGGCACTCCTCCTCCTCCGGCGAGTGATCAAGGCACTCCGCCTCCTCCTCTTCCTCCTCCTACGGCGAGTGATCAGGGCACTCCGCCTCCTTCTTCGGCTCCTCCGACGCGTGACGGCACTCCGCCTCCTCCTTCGCCTACTTTGGCGCGTGAGGCCACTCCGCCTCCTCCTCCTCCTCCAATGCGTCAAGCCACTCAGCCTTCTTCTCCTCCTTCGGCGCATCAGGACACTAAGCCTCCTCCGGTGCGTCACCCACGACGGAAGAGAGATGCCGCCGCCGCTCCGGCGGCTAGCAGTACAATAGGCAGGAAAAGAAATACAAATTTGGTCCAAGCCTCAAGCCTGTTACAAAGTTACCATACGAGAGGACCGACAAAGAAAGCGCTGCGATCAGTAAAGCCGAAGTGGAGGCCCATTTTGCATGGAAACAACCACCTCCAAAGGAAACGGTAGATCCGGTGAAAGCGAAGCGCACTCTGGATGCCCTGAAGCGACCATCACCTCCTCCGTTGCCATCAAACTATGACCGTTATATTATAAAGACATATAATGAAGCGCAGTGGTCGGGAACTACCTCTAGTGCTGCCCGAGTCAAAGAACGAAGAAGTGGGAAAACAATTCCCCAGCTCGGCAAACAGGAGAAGCAATCGTGCCCTCCGCTCAAGGTGTCTAGCGACATTTCTAATGATCTGGTGATACTACTCAGTACCAAACATCGTGATTACTTGGGGGACAATGTACTTTTTGAAACGGCTGAGGTAACCAAAGAAGAACACGAATACATGCACGGGAAGCCTCTCGTCAAACCTGATGATCCTTCTCTAACATCATGCATGTACAAATTGCATGAGTGGTACATGAAAACCTACAGGGAGTCTGGGAGAGACACTATGTATGTGGCAGTGAAACCACATCATGAATTCATTGGACTTCCCATGCCTATTGAATTTGTGGAGTTATTTCAGTTATACAATCAACGGGCCCTCGACAAACAACTCATGACTGCCTACTGTCTTTAAGTATTACTTCTATAGTTATGTCTCTAGCTCAGCTCGTTCATTGCATATATATATATATAATTATCATCACTATATTATGCAGATTGAAGATCATCGAATGCAAAAAAGAAGGAATCTTCGATGTTGGTTTCACTAGCCCAGATGCCGTAAATGAATGGTCGATACGAAATGAACCTGCATCGACCGAGGAGAACTTGCTAAAGTCGTTACTTGCACATCAAAAGAAAAGTGAAATACTCTTTCCTTACAACTTCAAGTGAGTGTTGTTGTCTTCTTTGTATACTCGATTTTGCTTACTCAAGGTTAAGTAATGTAATTGACGAGTTATATATGCGTGTGCAGTTAGCACTTTATTCTGCTATCCATTAAGCTTGACGGGGCATTAGTAACTGTCTTAGACTCAAGACGTAAAGATCCCGAGAATTATGTGGACATGACTGCAATGCTCAAGAAATAAGTTTAGTCAATACAGGGACCATATCGGCATGCAACTTTCATTAATTTCCTGATATCAAGTAATCATTTTCTTTGCCTGGCAGGGTTTGGAAGTGTAGCGACCCGACCTGGAAAGGTCAAGCCTCTATGTGTTCTGTGCCATCCATGGATCAGTATGCTGGCACACACAGTACATCAATGTATATATCAAAGTGCAATCACATGTAATTAATGTAAAACTGATATATACCTTAAAATAGAAACGGATACAGTCAACAAGAGTGGAGTCCCAATAACACCAACGGCAGGTTGAGTGCGGGCCGTAACCCTGAATCGTACTCTTACCCGTTGTAGAGCTTATCTACAACATAAGACGTTGCGGCCGTGTAGGTCAGCATTTTGAAGAGGCGGGCAAGATGACCATAGAAGAACAGAAGAATAAATACTATTCTATATGCAAAGGCTTTGTGGCTCTGTGTCGAAGTTTTTGCCTAAAAGCTGATTTTATTTTTCCTACAACAAAGGAATAGCAGGAATTTCACTATGGAGCTACCTATCATGACATGGTTCCACCAACCAATGTCTCAATACCCACAAGTATCTTAAGTTGCCCATAATTTGTTATCAGTCCAGTGTTGAGAGTTCAGGCATAGATCCAAGTCCAGAGGCTCAAATTGTCCGTAACCGGGGACACGGCTAATCGATTAGGTTTAACTCTGCAGAGTGTTGTGTACTTTACCCACAAGATTCGTTCCCTCCTGGTAAGTCCTCGCACTGCCTGGTGTTTGAGAACAGGATGAACGAAACATGGTCTTTCAGAGTGCTTCCCTGACTATCCGACAGTGCCCATCCAATCCTAACGTCGACTACATCTCGTAGCACTGCCTAGACAGAGTCACAACAAAGATCAACCAAGCCAGAGCCCATAATGACTTGTGGCTACACAGGTAAGCTTCCGGGCATGAAGTATTCATCCTTCTCTTTGAGTCTGGGTGAAGCTTTACGCAAGATGTCATGGCACTTCCCCATGCATCCCGGCCATCCACTGGTTACTCCAGGGTGCCCATCAATTCCATCCTTCACCCAGTAGTGTGTATTGAAAACTTGTTTCACGAGTCTCGAAGTCTTGAGGTCTTGAAGATGCAAGACGTGAAGATGCCTTCATGAAGTTGTCGTCTTGTCGTAGAGTCCTTGTTCACACCACTCAAGAACACTCATACCAGACCCCGTCTACTTTAGCATAGCATTTCACTAACTAGCGTTCCCGGGGCTTAAGTAACAAGTGGTGGGTTCCTACCTCATGCATTCTACTCAACTACAAGAATTTCAATAACACTACGGGAGGAATTTTGTTGAATGATGTCACTACATGCAATAAAACATAGGTATGGAATAGATGGTCAAAGTGAACTTGCCTATACTGTTGATGAACATAAGTATCGCTCTCAGAAAATACTTGATAGAACTATACGTCACTCTCCGATGAAATCTATATAATCAAACATTGCATTCATAAGCAAACACTTCTAGCAATCAATACTAACAATCACAAGGTAACACAAGAACCAAAAGTAACAAGGTTGATGAAGGAATTTCTTAAGACAAAACTTCCAAGTAACAAAACTACATCAACACAATTGTGATGAAGGAAAAAGTTAAAATCAACAAAGTTTTCATAAACACAACTAAGGTAGTTTTCCCCTACAAACAACTATTTTCAAATAGTAACAAAACAAAAACAAAGTAAAATATAACAGAATTATTTTAGTAAATATTTTACTAGCAAAAAGAATTACTTTTGAAGAACAAGTAAAACAATGAAAACAACATCCTAAACAACATAAGTGTTTGCTAAGTAAAAAAATAAAATTTTAAAATAAGAGAAAACAAAGTATAAACAACTAAGTTAATAGAAAGTAAAAGTTATAAAACAATTATCTTAAACATATATTTTTTTTAAATAAGAAACCAACTAGCAATACTAGAGCAATACAACAAAGAAAACTAAATAATGGGCATCGAAATTTTGGGTGGCTAAACTACTACTAATATAAAACAAGGCAAACTATTTTTAGTAACAAAACAATACTTAACAGAAAATCTTTTAAAACTTTTGTGAGAACAATTACTATTAAAACTAAATTGTTTTATAAAACATTACCTAATGATGAAGAATATAGTTTCCTATATCATTTGAATATAAATACAAAGCAAAACATTTTTTATTAACAGAAAATAAGTCACCTAATATTGTATAACAGAAGTAAATAAAACTAAAACAAAAAGTTAAACTAATTCAGATTTAAAATAATTTACAAACTAAACTAATTAAACTCTAGTATGAACTAAAAAGAATATGTTTTAGTTAAATAACCCTAATAAAATTTATCCTAAAAATTCTCAAACCTTACCTACTGATAACTAAGATCACTAGTGACAAGTAGCAAAAAGAATCAAATAAAAATATATTTTTAAACTCAAGTTATTCAGAAAACAAGATTTAAATCAAATCTGTCTAAATTCAAATTTAGTTATTTAAATATAGTCAAACTTGGTATCTACGGAAACTATATGAAATTTTTGACACAATGCAAAAAGAATCAAATTAAAACAACTAAAACCATAAAAGATATGATTAAAACAAAATCAGAACTAAATCTGTTTTTTAAACAGAAACAGAAAAAGAAAAATCTAATCTAACGAACAGGAGTGCTACGTGGCAGGTTCTGATAGGCTACGGGGTGTGTGCGTGAGTGCTAAATGGGCGAATGGCTGACACTAAAAGAAAACGGTTTGGCGATTTAAGTCATCTAATCCTAGTCGATGGATCGAGATCTAACGGAGGGGAGAGGGTGAGAGGCTCACCGAGAAGGGGTCGCCGGCGATGGAGCTTTTCCAGCGAGGCCGAAGCCACGAGGTCATCGGGGGCGGTGTTCCGGCGGTCCTCCGGCGATGGCGTGGCCTCCAATCGTCGGCCGGGATCCTCCGGGGATGGCTGGTGGCGTCGGAGAGGCGAGGGGACGACGGTGGCGACGGGCAGGTGCGGTGGGGGTTTTGGGTGGAGAGGATACTCTGGCGAGGTGGTGGCGTGGTGTTCCCAGAGGGTCTCCTGCGATGGTGAGGGCACCAGGCGACGGCGGGGAGTCTCCGGTGAAGGTTGGTCGCGTCGGGGACGTGTGGTGGTGACGGAGGCGAGTGGCGCGTGCTCACAGAGTTTCGGTGATGACCGGAACTCCGACGAGCTGTGGGGTGACGCTCTGGCAAGGGGAGGGGGTGTTCGAGGGGGAATGGGTGCGGCGAGGCAGGGGCTCTTATATAGGGCAAGTGCGGGGTGAGGGGAGGGACAGGAGGAGCGGATTCCGACGCGGATTCGTGGCCGGCGAGGTAAGGGGGAGTGGTGGAGAGGACGACCGCGGCGAGATTTGCGTCGGGCGGTGGGACCCGCGGTCAGAGAGAGAGAGAGAGGGCGCTGTCATCGGGCGGTCGGTCGGGAGGGGTTTCGGGGAGGGATCAGGGGGCTGGGCCGGCTGGGTCTTAATACGCGCGTAATTTTTTCCTTTTATAAATACCAGAGCATTAAAAACATCATTAAGCCATTCAAATCATGTCCAAAAACTAAAATTTATATACCAAAATGACCAGGGAATTAAATGCCATTTAATGGACATTTTTTCACGGCCAAATTAAATACTTTAAAAAATATATTTTTAGAAATTTTCACGGCCAAATTAAATACTTTAAAAAAATATTTTTAGAAAATGCCTAAATGGCTTTATTATTTTTGCAAATATTTTTCAAATAACCCCATGGGTTTTACGGTTCAAATACTTCACAAAAATACCCCTGCTTTGGAGTCTCATTTTACTTCTCTCAAAAACTTTGTCAAGGGTTTGAATACTTACAAATTCAAATAGGAAATTCAAATATGGCAAAAATGAAACTCCATATGAGAATTTCTGAAATAGTTTTCATATCTTTCTTTTTAACTCCCAACTCATATTTCATATAACTTGAGGAAGTCCTTTTATCCTCTCGCATGAAAATCATTGAGTTGCATAAAGTTTCTGAATTGGAAATATTTTTCAAATGAAATTCAAATCATATTCAAATCCCTTTTCATTTATTTAAATGGAAGAAGTCATATCATCTTCACTCTGGGGTTTTGTGATGAAATGGATATGAATTTCTCGAGGATCAAAATGCAGAGTAAGAGTTTTGGGAAAGTCATTTTATTCCCCCTCATTCAAAAGTTTATTTTTTTTCAAAAGTTTCAAATTTTCACTCACTTTCAATCACTCAAGCAAACAAACAATCATTCTAATATTCATTATAACATTCCAAAAATTTGGGATGTTACAAACCTACCACACTTAAAATGAATCTCGTCCTCGAGATTCGAAAGGGCTAGAAAGAAAAGGTTAGGGCTTGGGGTCTTCTAACAAATCCACTGACCAAGAAGGTGTGGGGTCTACCACACTTAAAATGAGAGTTACTGGTTCTTAAAAAGTCATGGCGATCCTGTGGGTGCATCAGTCTGTTCACATTCTTCACGATAGCTCCTTCCGTGGTGCTCGTTCGTCTTAAATCAAAATCTCGTGTTCTCATAACAAATTGTATTTCCTCCGATACTGGGTCTTCTTAACTGATAAGTCTCGCGTTCATTCTAACTTATCGAAGATCTCGTCGTGGTCTACCATTAGTGGTTATCCTGCAGTGAAATGGGTCTTGGCTACATTCCTCACCGTAAAATTCCTACGTATGACAACGACTGCCATGTACCAGGGGTTTACATCATACCATTCTAAGTCTTAAACAAAAGCTTCAAAGAACGTCGTCTCTTTACTATGGGTAAGTCACCCAGATTTACCAATCCGAATAGCAAGAGAATGATAAGAGTAAGTCGTCATGGTGGCCAAGCCATGTCGCACTGAAATCATTACCTTGTATAAGGTTTAGTGAATCTTGTATTCTAACACTTGGGCTTCCTCACAAGCATTGCAGAAATTTCTCTTGTCAACGAACGAAGTTTGGATAAATCCATTGATTCTGCAAGCTAAGCAAAAACATCTATCGTTTCTTCACAACTCTCAGGTTTTCGTATGCTCCTAAGAAAACGTTTACTGATCTGTCGTAGCTTCTTCCAAGTTTCTTCCTTCACAAAGGTGGGGCTTGATCCTTATCAATCCTGAGGTCAGTGACATTGTGGGTTCATTTGAATACTTGAATAGCTTTTAACTCACTCTTGGGGTTACTACTGTTCCATATACCAACATTACCTTCAGTTCACTCCATTATACTCTTCACAGACTTATTCTTGTTTAGATTCCACTCAGCGGAATCCATTTTCCTTTCCATTGGTCTATTTAACCTTGGATATGGCTTCATCACCATCATTCCTCCAGCTTCGAAGGCACTTTGTCTCAAAGGTTATCATCCAGATAGTTTGAGGTGGTTCCATATTCTCTTCACATGTATTCACTTATCCAGAAAGGTACCTGTGGTTACTACCACACTTAAAATGAAATGCACTCATGTCTGCATAGACCATATTTTCTCATATCCTCGAAAATGGTCGGAGATCTTGGGTCATAGAGTAACAACTCATGTAATACAACATAAGATAAATCATGACACCATAAATTTCCATTGACTCGTGAATTTATTACAAACTCTGAGACTTCCGTTACATAACTTCAAAATGGTAAGAGTGCTACCTATTACATTTATTACATCCAAGATCCAAAACTCAGACTACTCATGTTTAGCCTTCTTCTCTGGACAGGTATAGGAGTAGTGTCTTGTCTTCTTGCACTGAAAATAGATGATTTCTGACAAATCTCGGGGCTTCTTGATGTTGGTTTTTGCTCCTGGGAGTTCTAGTTCCTTTCTTGGGCACTTATTGGTATAGTGACCCATATCCTTACACTTGAAACATCTAATATGACTCAGGTCCTTCTGTTCAGGGGCTTGTCTCTTCCTGAGGTTCTTTGTTCTGATCAAAACTTTAATTTCCCGTGGATCAAACTCCACTTCTTCTGTCGGGAAGGTTCCCAGATACTCTTTTCTTTCCTTCGTACAGTCTTGGGAGAAATGTCCTTCTTCTCCACATGAATAGCAGGCGTTGGAGTAAAATCTGGTTAGGCCTTCTCCATTAGGGTCTTCAACATCTTCCTTCATCACAAGTTCCCCTAATTTTTCTCTAGAAGCTTCCTTCATCGCTTCCTTCTGCTGCTTGATGGCTTCTTGTACCTTGGGGTACTTTTGACATTGAGTAGGGTAGTGATTGGTTCCTTCACATAAGAAACAGGTCACCTGTCTAGTTGGGCATTCCTCAGCAGGGTGATTTTCTTCATAATGAGGGCATCCATCCTTGTGTTCTTCCTGGGTGTGTCCTATCTCTCCACATATCTTGCAGGCACAAATCTTCTTCACAACTTTGCAGGGCTTCTGGATGTTGGTAACAACATGAGATCCTTGCAGAGTCATCTTGAATTCTTCCCAAGTGATTGATGCTTGCCTATCATGGATATCTTCATGCATCTTCCACCAATTTGCAGCACCTTCTGCAAAGTACCGAAGAGCATATTGGACCATCTCGTTCCTTGTAACAAGGTTACTCCTTAGGTGATCCTCCATGTTCTGAATCCATTCCTCTGTCTCTAACCGAGTCATTGATCCAGAATACACAAGTCCAGCTTCATTCGTCATCTATTGGGTTCAAGGTTTTGGGATGAGAAGGGTTAGAGAGGGAAAGGAGGGGATACACACAATACAAACAATGGTTTTGAAAATAGATTTCAGTTGTGGCTGTCAAAAAAATACACACAAATGACAGCTTACAAATCATCGTATATAACGTAAGTACACAATAGGGTTTGGTCTTCTAGGGGCATAATATCCTGGAAATTCTTGATGGTCTTCAATTTCTTTAGATCTGTGTAATCTTCAATCCTTTTTGTAGCTCTTCCATAATGGAATACATCTTTGTCTGAGTTGGTCACCAGTTGTCTGATATCTTGTCCTTCTTGGGGGGCTTCAGTTGATCCTTCGTGTGGTCAAAAAGGAAGGGTATATTCTAACTAATTTAGGTAAGAAGGACTATTTCGAAAAATCGGAGAAGACAAGAAGTAAAGAATCTTTTTAGAAGATAAAGTTTTAGGGATATCCTGTCCTAGGGCTTTCCATTTGTCAAGGGTCACGTCCTACAATCAACATGCGCTCTCATACCATTTCTGTAGCGACCCGACCAGGAAAGGTCAAGCCTCTGTGTGTTCTGTGCCATCCCTGGATCAGTATGCTGGCACACACAGTACATCAATGTATATATCAAAGTGCAATCACATGTAATTAACGTAAAACTGATATATACCTTAAAATAGCAGCGGATACAGTCAACGGGAGTGGAGTCCCAATAACACCAACGGCAGGTTGAGTGCGGACCGTAACCCTGAATCGTACTCTTACCCGTTATAGAGCTTATCTGCAACATAAGACATTGCAGCCGTGTAGGTCAGCATTTTGAATATGCTAGCAAGATCACCATAGAAGAACAGAAGAATAAAGACTATTCTATATGCAAAGGCTTTGTGGCTCTGTGCCTAAGTTTTTGCGTAAAAGCTGATTTAATTTTTCGTACAACAAAGGAATAGCAGGAATTTCACTATGGAGCTACCTATCATGACATGGTTCCGCCAACCAATGTCTCAATGCCCACAAGTAGCTTAAGTTGCCCACAATTTGTTATCAGTCCAGTGTTGAGAGTTCAGAGATAGATCCAAGTCCAGAGGCTCAAATTGTCCGTAACCAGGGACACGGCTAATCGATTAGGTTTAACTCTGCAGAGTGTTGTGTACTTTACCCACAAGATTCGTTCCCTCCTGGTAAGTCCTCGCACTACCTGGTGTTTGAGAACAGGATGAACGAAACATGGTCTTTCAGAGTGCTTCCCTGACTATCCGACAATGCCCATCCAATCCTAACGTCGACTACATCTCGTAGCACTGCCTAGACAGAGTCACAACAAAGATCAACCAAGCCAGAGCCCATAATGACTTGTGGCTACACAGGTAAGCTTCCGGGCATGAAGTATTCATCCTTCTCTTTGAGTCTGGGAGAAGCTTTCCGCAAGATGTCATGGCACTTCCGCAAGCATCCCGGCCATCCACTGGTTACTCCAGGGTTCCCATCAATTCCATCCTTCACCCAGTAGTGTGTATTGAAAACTTGTTTCACGAGTCTCGAAGTCTTGAGGTCTTGAAGATGCAGGGCGTGAAGATGCCTTCATGAAGTTGTCATCTTGTCGTAGAGTCCTTCTTCACACCACTCACGAACACCCATACCAGACCCCGTCTACTTTAGCATAGCATTTCACTAACTAGCGTTCCCGGGGCTTAAGTAACAAGTGGTGGGTTCCTACCTCATGCATTCTACTCAACTACAAGAATTTCAATAACACTACGGGAGGGATTTTGTTGAATGATGTCACTACATGCAATAAAACATAGGTATGGAATAGATGGTCAAAGTGAACTTGCCTGTACTGTTGATGAAGATAAGTATCGCTCTTAGAAAATACTTGATAGAACTATACGTCACTCTCCGATGAAATCTATATAATCAAACATTGCATTCATAAGCAAACACTTCTAGAAATCAATACTAGCAATCACAAGGTAACACAAGAACTAAAAGTAACAAGGTTGATGAAGGAATTTCTTAAGACAAAACTTCCAAGTAACAAAACTACATCAACACAATTGTGATGAAGGAAAAAGTTAAAATCAACAAAGTTTTCATAAACACAACTAAGGTAGTTTCCCCTACAAACAACTATTTTCAAATAGTTATAAAACAAAAAAAAGTAAAATATAACAGAATTATTTTAGTAAATACTTTACTAGCAAAAACAATTACTTTTGAAGAAAAAGTAAAACTATGAAAACAACATCCTAAACAACATAAGTGTTTGCTAAGTAAAACAATAAAATTTTAAAATAAGGGAAAACAAAGTATACAACAACTAAGTTAATAGAAAGTAAAATTTATCAAACAATTATATTAAATATATATATTTTTTAAAAAGAAACCAACTAGCAATACTAGAGCAATACAACAAAGAGAACTAAATAATGGGCATCTAAATTTTGGGTGGCTAAACTACTACTAATATAAAACAAGGCAAACTATTTTTAGTAACAAAACAATACTTAACAGAAAATCTTTTAAAACTTTTGTGAGAAGAATTACTATTAAAACTAAAAAAATTTATAAAACATTACCTAATGATGAAGAATATAGTTTCCTATATCATTTGAATATAAATACAAAGCAAAACATTTTTTTTATTAACAGAAAATAAGTCACCTAATATTTTATAACAGAATTAAATAAAACTAAAACAAAAAGTTAAACTAATTCAGATTTAAAATAATTTACAAACTAAACTAATTAAACTCTAGTATGAACTAAACAGAATCTGTTTTAGTTAAATAACCCTAATAAAATTTATAATCAAAATTCTCAAACCTTACCTACTGATAACTAATATCACTAGTGACAAGTACCAAAAAGAATCAAATAAAAATATTTTTTTAAACTCAAGTTATTCAGAAAACAAGATTTAAATCAAATCTGTTTAAATTCAAATTTAAATAGTCAAATATAGTCAAACTTGGTATCTACAAAAACTAGAGGAAATTTTTGACACAATGCAAAAAGAATCAAATTAAAACAACTAAAATCATAAAAGATATGATTAAAACAAAATCAGAACTAAATCTGTTTTTTAAACAGAAACAGAAAAAGAAAAAAATCTAATCTAACGAACAGGAGTGCTATGTGGTAGGTTCTAATAGGCTATGGGGTGTGTGCGTGAGTGCTAAATGGGAGAACGGCTGACACTAAAAGAAAATGGTTCGGCGATTTAAGTCATCTAATCCTAGCCGATGGATCGAGATCTAATGGAGGGGAGAGGGTGAGAGGCTCACCGAGAAGGGGTCGCCGGCGATGGAGCTTTTCCGGCGAGGCCGAAGCGACGAGGTCGTCGGGGGAGGTGTTCCGGCGGTCCTCCATCGATGGCGTGGCCTCCAATCGACGGCGGGGATCCTTCGGGGATGGCTGGTGGCGTCGGAGAGGCGAGGGGACGACGGTGGCGACGGGCAGGTGCGCTGGGGGTTTCGGGTGGAGAGGATACTCCGGCGAGGTGGTGGCGTGGCATTCCCAGAGGGTCTCCGGCGATGGTGAGGGAACCAGGTGACGGCGGGGAGTCTCCGGTGAAGGTTGGTCGCGTCGGGGACGTGTGGTGGTGACGGAGGCGAGTGGCGCGTGCTCACAGAGCTTCGGTGATGACCGAAACTCCGGTGAGCTGTGGCGTGACGCTCTGGCGAGGGGAGGGGGTGTTCCGGGGGGAATGGGTGCGGCGAGGCGGGGGCTCTTATATAGGCCAAGTGCGGGGTCAGGGGAGGGACGGGATTAGGGGATTCCGGCGCGGATTCGTCGCCAGCGAGGTAAGGGGGGAGTGATGGAGAGGACGACCACGGCGGGATTTGTGTCGGGCGGTGGGACCCGCGGTCAGAGAGAGAGAGAGGGCGCTGTCATCGGGTGGCCGGTCGGGAGGGGTTTCGGGGAGGGATCAGGGGGCTGGGCCGGCTGGGTCTTAATACGCGCGTAATTTTTTCCTTTTATAAATACCAGAGCATTAAAAACAGCATTAAGACATTTATGTCCTGTCCAAAAAATAATATTTATATACCAAAATGACCACGGAATTAAATATCATTTAATGGACATTTTTTCACGGCCAAATTAAATACTTTAAAAAAAATTATTTTCAGAAAATGCCTAAATGGCTTTATTATTTTTGCAAATATTTTTCAAATAACCCCATGGGTTTTATGGTTCAAATACTTCACAAAAATACCCCTGGTTTGGAGTGTCATTTTACTCATCTCAAAAACTTTGTCAAGGGTTTGAATGCTTACAAATTCAAATAGGAAATTCAAATATGGCAAAAATGAAACTCCATATGAGAATTTCTCAAATAGTTTTCATATCTTTCTTTTAAACTCCCAACTCATATTTCAGATAACTTGAGGAAGTCCTTTTATCCTCTCTCATGAAAATCATTGAGTTGCATAAAGTTTCTGAATTGGAAATATTTTTCAAATGAAATTCAAATCATATTCAAATCCCTTTTCATTTCTTTAAATGGAAGAAGTCATATCATCTTCACTCTGGGGTTTTGTGATGAAATGGATTTGAATTTCCCGAGGATTTCCTCAAAATGCAGAGTAAGAGTTTTGGGAAAGTCATTTTATTCCCCCTCATTCGAAAGTTTTTTTTTCAAAAGTTTCAAATTTTCACTCACTTTCAATCACTCAAGCAAAAAAACAATCATTAATGTTCATTATAACATTCCAAAAATTTGGGATGTTACAGGAAGAAGTTCACCCGAAAGGTTCCCGGTCTAAAGAAAGAGTTGTGATTTACACACCCCAAAGTAAGTAGTACTAGATAGTTTCACGCATCTCTAATTGATTCAAAATTCCATCAATATATCATTACCATGCTTGCTTACCAGTTTGATTGAACTCTATTCTCATAAAGTGCTTGTACCAGAAAGAAGGGACTGTTTTATGTGGATACTACGTATGCGAGTTCATTCACTACTTGACCTCTGAGCGAGGGGGCTTCTCTGACAAACAATTTGAAGTACGTAAATAATATTCACAATTTTATTTTATACATTACCATCAATTGTGTTGAGTTTTATTCATATATATGCATGTATTAACCCCCTTCTTTAAATTAGATCTGGAAGATGCGGGATGAACTCCTACCACATGATCGCATACGAGCAATTCAAGAGGAATTGGTGGGATACTTTCTTGACCACGTCATACCTAAAGGCGGAGAATACTATATTAATTTCTACTTTGATCTTAGGAATTGTAAGAGATCTTATATTGTATATATGTAGCTAGTAGTGTTGGATAGATATACGAAAACTTGTTGTTCGACCAATCTCTCAGAGAAAGAGAGGTCGATCACTTTTCTCTGTATATGTTCATGATGATCTTGTGTACTTAATGGTTCCTTCATTTGCTTACAAGCAAGCGTGTCAAGTTCTCTCTATAGTAGCTAGCGTCGACCAAGCACGGAGAAAGAGAGGACACTTCTCTCTATTAATTAGCTAGCTAACACAATATGAAACCCCTAAATTAACCCTCCAAAAACCCCCAACCCCCCTTTCAAAAAAAAAAACCCCAACAACTGCTAGATGCTGACGCGTGGATGCCTTTTGGTCCCGGTTGGTGTTACCAACCGGGACTAAAGGTCCTCCCTCCTAGGTTCCCTGCAGAGGCCACGTGGAGCCCCATCTGTCCTGGTTTCTAAGCGAACCGGGACTAAAGGTTTAGGGCTTTAGTCCCGACCCTTTAGTCCCGGTTCGAGAACCGGGACTAATGGGCCTCTGGAACCGAGACAAATGGGTCGTTTTCTACTAGTGATCTATGTCACGTTGGTCGGTATAATTGTCATAAACTCTAAATAAAACAAATAGTTATAAAAGAAAATATACTACATCCAAATCATAGACCGGACAAGGGCCCACGCGGGGGCGGTACCAAAACCATGGCACTATATAATAACAAACAATAATAAAAGTAAGAAAATTATACAACTATCTATCTAAACAATACAAGTAAGATTTTTTGTTTTAAAAATAAGATAAGAACAAGTGGCTCACCACAATGGTGTCTGCGACGAGATTGGCGCGAGCGATCGATGACTATGAGGACGGGGATGGGGACGACACCCTACACATGTGTAGACTCTAAGACGTTAATTTCAGCTCTAATTGTGCGTCTAAATCAAAAGAACTCCCACATACATTCCTCCACTAAAACCTACAAACCACTCTACTTCTAGAGCATTTGAAATGAGATAAAGTAGCAGTGAGAGATGAAACGATGAAGTTCCTAACCTTTTAGAACACTTGTGTAGTTGGTGCACCGCCAAACCTAGACAAATCCTGGAGAAAATGTAGCTTGGAGGCCGAGTTTGGAGAGGAGAAAGCTTAAGTGCGGCTCCGGCATTTCATCGAACACCTCATGTGCATAGGAGGTGAGAACAGAGAGCAGCACACCTGCCACACGTCGGTCGGCCAACAAATAGAGGAGTGAGCGGGCAGGGACGAGCATATATATAGGCATCTCTTTAGTTCTGGTTGGTGGCTAGCACCGGGATTAAAAGGGGGTGCGCCAGGAGCAGGAGCGAGGCCCTTTAGTCCCGGTATGTGTCTGGAACCGGGACTAAAGGGGTCAGACGAACCGGGACTGGTTCCTGCCGAGGCCCGGCCGGCGCCCTGGCCGCTCGAATCGGGATTGATGCACCCATTAGTCCCGGTTCGTAACAGAACAAGGACTAATGCTCTGATCTGGCCAGGATCAAAGCCTTGTTTTCTACTAGTGGTAGTTCAACTCTTTCACAAAAGTGAGAATTGATGGAACTTGTAACAATGAAAGAGAGTTTTTAAGTTAAATCATTTTCCCACTTATCCTTTGTTCTTTTTAAATTTTGGATAACTTTATTGTATATGAGAATCCATTTGCGCATGCATACGGGTTTCCAATAGACATCGTTTCACGACAAAACCATCGATGATGTAGAAGTAATGACCGTATGAGGCATAGTCAGTTGGCGGTGACCTTAACCAGTATGTACGTACCTGGTATCCTAGTCATGAGCTAAGTGTTGATATGCGTGTTGCATGTATTTGACATCCCAGTGGGTGCCGAAAACCCCGCTCAAACCATCGAGCGTATGGCCTGGTAAAGTAAGAGCGACTGAGACGGGCAGTATGGAACGAAGTTTAATGAAATGGTTAGAAAAAGCCGAGCAGTCAGCAATGCTCACTTTGTGAGGGATATAATCTGTAACTATGAATTTTCTCTGCTTATCATATATACTTTACCAAATATGCATAGCGAAGTCCACCTGTTGCGGCGAGCTTTCATAATTCTTTTCATCCACATATATATTAGGCGGATATGACTTTTTCCGCCTGGTTTCGTATGTACGTAGCTGATATCCTAGCCGTGAGCTAATTGTTGATATGCATGTTGCATGTAGTTGAAGTCCCAATGGGCGTCGCAAATCCTGCTCAAACCATTGGACAGATGACCCGGTAAAACAAAAACGACCTAAACGATCAGTATAGACTGGCGGAGCTTGTCATCCACATACAAGCCTGATACGACTTTTCCTGCATGTTTTTAGAAAAAGAAAAACATATAGCAATGACAAAACTGAAGAAAAATGAAAAAAATAAACAAAAAATCTCTTTCATTGCGCTATCAACGTAGATGAATGAGATGATGTTGACACTCGATGAACAATTATCAATTGATGAAATGCAATCTAGTGTCAACATATCTCATTCACGAGGCGATAATTGATAAAACTAATGCAACAATAGATTGGATTACCATCATCAACCGATGCGACGATTTAAGCAGGTCGGCGGGCCTCTCGGGCTGCGAGGTGGGGCGAAACACAAGTCCAGGGTCATAACTTCGCACGTGTTTTTTTTGTTGGGAAGTCGGAAAAGATATGGCCCCTGGAATTCCGATTTCAAACAATAAAAAATAGAAAATGTTTACTAAGTTTCCGTCAGACGAAACTCGGCAAATAAATGACACCATCACAGCTTTGTCGCCTGTTGAAAGGCATGGCTCACATGTCAGTATTCGCCGAGTTGTTTTCGTCGGAAACTTGACGAACTTGATAGTCTGCCTAGTTTGTGTTGTTCGCCGAGTCATTTTTTATCATAACCTAGCAAAGTCATTGCTCTATCAAGTTACTTATTACCGTTGAGTCCAATTTTAAATCAAACTCAACAGACAGAAAGTTTGCCAAGTTCCGGACAAAATGAACTCCACGAAGAATTGGAACTCGAGACAAAACATAATTAGTGTTGGCGTCCTATCTATACTGGTTCTACGCTAGCTACCATCTATAATCCAAAGAGTAAAATATTGGTTCCTATGATGAATTCGTAAATTTTCATATGATATGCTGACTCAGTCTCTCAAAAGTACTCATAGGCATAGGATGTGCGTATGTCGTCTATAGAGATGAGTATGTGCACGTGTATACAAATGCTTACATCTGTACTATATTAAAAGCAAAAAGAAAAATATGTACTAGTTTGCTCCTTGTGTATGTTGCTATATAGCCACATCCCCGGTAAAAAAAATATCTTGTGATATAATAGATGCACACAACAATCAATTGATTCAAAAGATTGAACTGAATGCATTAAATTTTGTGATCCACAGATATAATATATAAGATACTAGAACCATGCATGTGATTCTGTGTCCTGTTTAATCTATTTCCTTCGTTACTAAATATAAGTCTTTTTAGAAGTTTCATTAGAAAACTACATACGAATATATATAGACACATTTTGTAGCGTAGATTCATTCATTTTGCTTCGTATATAGTTTCCTAATGAAATTTATAAAAAGACATAGCATCTGTTTACATTGCACGGATAGGCTATAGCTAAGCTAGCCCAGCTAGCTCAACGCAGCGTTACCGGCCTTGCCACGGCTCTACCTGTTTGGTTAAGTGTGATTAGCTCCGGCCAATTAGTAGAGTTAGTTGTAGATTTTCGTTTATAATCCGATATTACCGTCGGCTCTCCGCAGAGCTAGGTTGTCCTTGCCCGGTGTAATTACCTGGCCTTGAAAAGCTGGATTATATTTGTGAAACCAAACACCTAACCTAGTTTAACAAAGCCAAAATCGTTTTTACTAAGGAACCAAAGCAGGAAGGGAGGGAGTAACAGTTTTTCTTCTATTCTTTGCCCTCAGCTTCGTTTGGATTTTTCCCGCAAAAAAGAAAGCTTCGTTTGGATTTTAATCACATGTGGATTCGCTTGCGAATCAGCTTTGCCACCGCAGTACACTTTATAGCTTCTTGCATTAAAAATGGTTCAAATTCAGATTCAGCTTCACTAACAAAGCTGATTCCGAATAGTTATTTGCTTCAGATATTAGATTCGGTTTCATTGGCAAAGCTGTTCGTTTCAGATTCCAGATTCGGCTTCACTGGCAAAGCATGCATTGTTTGATAACTGAGTCCTTTCTCATAGAGACTTCCACACCATACTGGGATAAACTATCTTTGGAATGCAGCTTGCGGTACGTGGTGGTTTAATAAACGTAATTGACAAGTAGTGCTATATAAAAGGCGGCCCAAATAGAAAAGATTAAAAAAAATAGCAGACATACGTAGGAACCCTAGCTAACTAAGTCATAATTTTGATAACTATTCCTCACTGCCTCAGAAGTTGAAATAGTACCAGATATCGTAGCCCCTACAGTAACGCATCGATCATGATGAATGCCATGCATAGTCATCCTCCTCCAACCCATGAGCTGGCTAGCTAGCAAGCTAGGCGTCTCCGATGCTCAGCAGCTCCTTGGAGGTGTTCCATTTCTTGTTCCCAGGGCTCCATTTTGGGCACTTGGGACTGAAGTAGCTGGCCTGCATCCTCGCGTCCAGAAGCTCGACGACCGGCCCAGGGCGCACGCACCGCGGCGCCTTGTACTGGTTGATGGAGGCGCCCTGGCTGAGCGCGTAGTCCATGAGCTTTTCGAAGGTACCCTCCGAGACGACGCGTATCTCGAGGGGGCCGATGGACCTATCGCAGGCGCGACACTGCCTGTACACGCTGTTTAGGGCCTCCTCCACGGACAGGCAGCACTCCTCGAACACGGATGCCGGCACCGCCGTGCTGCCCTCGCGCAGCTCCCAGAACAACACGTAATGGCCTGGGATGGCCGCTGTGTCGGCGTAGCTCGTGTACTCCACCAGCGATGCGCCGAACGGGGCCAGGTGCTGCACCGCGCTGCTCACTGCCGTGTGCAGCTCCGTCTCGTCCGTCTTGTCCGAGTCTATGCTCAGCGCCACATTCCGCCGTCGCACGAAGCTGAACATCGGCGCCTCATTCTTGAACCCTGCTACCCTCAGTACGTCGCCCACACGGTACCGACACAAACCTGTGAAAATCACACACATGGAGAATGTTAGTGTTGCTAAAAAAATCCAGCGGATGCATAAGATCGTGGGGAGGTAACATTAGGCAGTTACAGAATGTATGTTGAAGATGCGATCGCGAGCCATACCTGAGAAGGTGGTTACCACGAGCTCGTAGTCGTGACCGAGCTTCACATCAACTAGATCGACGAGATCGTGGTGGCTCGGCTCGGCATTGGCGTTGCTGCAATGGACGGGGAGGAACTCGAAGTAGCACATGGTGGGGATAAGGGTGTACGCGACGTCGCCGGGCTTGCACATGGGGTTGAGGTTGAGGCCGAAGTAGCACTCCGAGGAAGCGTACATGGTGCAGATGAGCGGCAGGCCGCCGCCGTAGAACTCGAGGGTCTGGATGTACTGCGACATGGCACCGGTCACGATCACGTCGATGTACTTGGTGAGGGGCCACAGGCGTCGGATGATGCCCTCCCACGACGGCTTCGAACACTCGGCCTCGATCTCGCTGGCGAGGGCTGGGTTGGCGCAGAGCAACCTCCCGACGGCGTCGCGCACCGTGAGGTCGGTGATCTCCGGGTCGAGCTCGCCGGTGCGGATGTCCTGGCAGAGGCGCGGCCAGTGCTTCTCGAGGAAGCGTATTGCTCGGAGGAAGCCCGAAGCGAACACCGCGCCGACGCGCAGCACGTCGGTGCGGTGCACGAGGCCGCAGAGCAGCTGGGCGTACATGCTCTGGTAGGAGTCCACGCACAGAATGGCCTCGTTGGGGCTCGTGTAGGCCGTGTACGGGTCGTGCGGCCGGTCAAGGAACTGTCGGCTCCGGTAGTAACTGGTTAACACCGGCCGCGCGGCGAGCCCTCCCGGCGTCCGCGACTCGGCCTTCACGAAGAGCAGGTACATCGCCTTGCCTTTGTCCAGCCCGGACAGCGACTGGCTCATCACCGGCATCAATAGACTGTACAGCAGCGACCGCCTGTCCAGCTCGTCGGCGATGGTCGGCATGAGCTTCCTCTCCCCTCCGGAAGTGCCCGAGCTGGTGCACATGAAACAAACCATTGCGCGTTAGTGCATAGACATCCATACATGTCTGGTAGATTTTTCACACACCAGAACAAGCAGCGTAAGCACATGAGTAGATGTACTTGTCAATTGTCATGCATACCTTGTGAGGAACTCGGAGATGGGCTTGCCGGAGAAGATCGGCGAGGTGTCACCGTTGGCGATGCGGAGTATATCCGGCTGGAGGTCCTCGTAGGTCACGAGAGGGACGCAGCGGCGGAAGGTGTCCACGGCATCGAGGGGGCTGCCGCTGCAGGAGACGCCGTATCGGCGCAGGTACTCGGCCGTCGCGTTCTGCGCTAGAATCTCGTCGAGAAGGCGCTGCTGAACCTTCCCAGCGTTGGCTGTGACGTGCTCGATGAAGTCGAGCGCCTCGCGGTGCGCCCCTGGGGCGTAGCCGGAGGCGGGAGCTGGCTGGGAACTCGGTGCTTCTGGCATGGCACGGCGCTGTGAAGGGGGGCTGTGTGACTCTCTGCTGGAGAAGATTTCTGAGCCCAGGTTCGTCAGGATGCCGTAGTAATATCAAGCTCGCTGATTTGTGTGAGCGAGATGTACGAGTGGGGCGGGTTTTATAGAGAGAGGACGGGTGGTAATGGGGAGTGCTTTACTCATGGGTTGTCACTTGTGTCATTGTGTGTCACCATGCATGTGTCTATGCCATCTGGGCCTACCATTAACATCACACATTTAGTTACACCGATGCTGCAATAAAAACATGCATAAGATTGTTAATGTTCATTTGTGTGAGATTTTTTGAAAAGTGTATCCTGCTGATGATCAGCTTAGCCATCCTTAAAGCCTCTAGCTAGCTGCTTATTTTGTCTTCTTTTAGCCAGGTCTGACTTTTTTTTAAACCTGTCTTGCAGAGACCAAATTTCTGGGCTGTGCTGTCGCGGACCCAGAAAATAAATGCCAGTCCGCTTGCATGTGTTCTTGGTGCACGTATGATAGTAGTTGTGCATAAAATACTGCAAACTCGTATTATCCTAACATGTCCTACAATCTTCTACTCATCATAAATTTGGGCCTTTCTCGTGCTCAAATCATAATGATGAAAATGTATAAAATGGACACATGAGTGATAATTTGAGCTGTTCGCCTAATCATATGTTATATGCACTTAGATGGATCTACCACACTGCACAACACGTTTCTACCATTTTTATTCATTTGATTAGAATTACCATTAGTCTGCTTTATTTCCATCCCTAGGTTAATTAGTTGAGTATAGCTAAGAAATTCTCAAAGAGCAAATGAAATTATATAGGTCTAAACCTGATGATAATCTTTTTTACCCAAATGCTACGTTGGGATCCCGCTTAACTTTCTTAGCTAGGCTAGCTATATCAAATTATATAGCTCGCTTCGAGCGAAAGGCTCATGCGACCTAACCCTAGCCGCCGCCCTGTGATCTGATCCCTTTCGCCGTCGCTAGGGTTAGCTGTGCAGCAAAGCCCTTGCGGCGACTAGGAGACTGCTACTCACCGGTAGCCCATTGTGGAAGAGCTTGGTGGGTTGCTGCGAGACGGTGATAGTGATGTGTGGTCGGGCTACGTCTATAGGCTAGCGATGCTCGATGACCGTGCTGGTGATTCGATCGGCAATGTTCAACGGCGGTATGACCTGGTTAGGTCGCCGTAGAAGAGGGAGTTGACGTATGGTCTGGGATGGCGAGACGTTTGATATCCCAGACCATGCATCAACGGCTTGTTTTTTTTTCAGTTTTTTTTAGGGAGCATTAGAGTTTGGTTTGGGGTGGCGAGGCGGCGGAGCTGTCCCCGCCTATGAATAATGTTCTCCCTCTCTCTTTCCCCGTTCCGTTGATCTATTTATCAACGGCAGAGGGTGTATGGAGCTATGTCTCCAACAAGTCTTTTAAGATCCGACCAGTTCAGGTTTTCGGTAGATCGTCCGTCTATATTCGGCTAACGTTCGTGGTCTGGTGAGTTTCTACAAGCTCTTATCGATGTCTTCTTCTCTGGAATGACAATTTGCTTTGCAAACCGCAACTACTGATGTCTCCTGGTCTGCATGGATGACTTTCTGGCCACTGCTTCCACATGCTCCTGGTTTTAAAAAAGTTTGCTCCGTCGAGGTGGAGGTCGAGAGGTGGCATCAAATTATGCTCATGACGCATTGTCGTGGATGTAGGAGGAAAAAAACTTGGGTACTCCAAAAAGTTTGGATGTAATTACACCTTTCTGTATGAGTGTGTTTCATACTTAATATATATATATATGGGCCATTTCACAGAAAAAGAAGATCAAATTAGCTCATTTGAGTAGTTAATATTAGCAAGATAATGCACAATGAGTGTATGTATGTATGAGTGTGTGCATTTATGCTGTGTTTTAAAAAGTTAGAATGAGATGCAGCGCTGGTCATCATTGTGGATTTAACGGTGCGAACCAACCTGTGATTGGATGGTTAGAAAGACAGTGGTATGCACAGCTCAACATGGTTCAAGTACTAGTGCTCGTATGATTGATGAATTTATTCTAGGGTTTTCGACGATGCACATTCAGTAAGAGGAAACGTTCGATGACTTCGTAAATCTTAAAATGATATGCCGATGTGGTCTCTCGAAGATATTCATAAAGTATATATATATATATATATATATATATATATATATATATATAATTGTTTGCCACGTAGTACTGTAGTACTGTGTTCCAAAAGAAATGCGCAGTCAGAGGCCACGTAGTTTGCTTTCTTACTCTTAACGGCTAGTAGTTTCTTTTAGAAAGGCAAACAATTTTCTTTTTTGCTATCCTAGCCAGAGCGAAAATAATACTTTTACAGGTAGCTACAAAATGATTCGCGTAAACTTCTTAGTCTAATTCCGCACACCCCTATAAATTTCATGGGGTGGGCTCCCTCCAACCCTTACCCCCAATCATAATCCCGCACGGTTGCTCCCTAAATTCTTTTTTGGCCGAAAGGATCCAATCTATTATAAAAATCCATCGGAAATACAAAGCATATCAACATAATGAAAATTACGTCAAGATTTCAAGACTGTTGAACAACCACACTACTGCCACCAGAAAAAGCGCTGACACGCTGTTGTCGTATCTTCCCAGCAAGAGCATGCTTGACCTTGTCTATAATAGCCGAAAAGTCTTCGTGCATATGCCCCTAAGGACCAACACCCCGAAGTCGCAGTCGTCTCTATTAAATGATAGGAATCTATTCTGACGCCAAATCTCGACACATGACGAGAAACTCTGACCTCACGCTCCCAAAGAAACGATAGGAATCTATGCCAGAGCTGAGTCGACCACGTCAAAACGAATAAACTCAAGAGAGATCAAAGCCTGAAAGACAAACTTGAAAATGAAAACAACCATCCATCCGAGCGCCGCACCTGCGAAGACTAAAAAACTGTAACCTAACCTACTAAGTGAAGCAGATGCACCGGGATTTCCCTCCTCGTCACGACCGTCGGAGCAGCAAGCAGAGGGGATGCAAATCCATGGCCGTGCTGGTGAAGTCTAAAGGGAAACGTTTGACCTACCCTCCTAGAGGCTTAAGGAACAAAACAAGTGGAAGTCGTCCCGTCGCTCACTACGTTAATCATGTATAATTACTTTTATTACTTAGGTCTAGCGTCAGTCTAGCCTAAGATCTCCAGCATAAATATCCGTGTAGGCTCTTGGCTGAATCGCTGGCGACAATCCGCACCCAATTATGTTCCAACTATGCACGTATCCGATCGTGTGCACACTACGAAGAAAACACGAGATCGTCGAGCATTCCGCCGAAGCAAAGTCCGTGTAAAGCTGGATCTTGCGTTCTTGCTTCCCCGGGCGGTAACAAAAAGTTGCCACGGTTTTTCTATTGGATTCGGTACCACTTGGCAGGGCGTCGGGATCGGCACCCCTCCCTTCGCCCAAGAAATAGCGTATACTACTTGTGAGCCCAGCTGGGAGGAAAGCACAAATCAACAGCCGATCGTACGTACCCCTCGCTTCGCCACGGACGCGCGCGCGGGAGCACGCAAAAGGCGACTCGATCGGCGCTCCCGGCCGACACGGCGCGTGGGCGAGTTGCTTCTCATGGCGTACGTGCCGCTGGAAAGGCCGGCAGCTGCATCGCTTCCCGGCGACGATCACCCCGCGCCTCCAACGACTCGAAGCGATTCCGCATTCTTCACCCGTAGATCGCGAGCGCTGCGTGCCATGTGATGTGTATTAGTCCACTCTCCGCCACCTGTTGTTTACTGATCGGCGAGGCCAACGGAACGAGCGTGATCATTCAGAAGATCTGCGAAATTGCCAGCCACATCCCTGTCCAAAGATATGCCCAGAGACAGCGGGATCAAATGGCCAACCGACCCGCAACACCAACCAAGAACACAGATACTGTTGTTTTGGACTCCGGCACGGCCGGAATGCATGTCGCCAGTCACCACGCCACTAAAAAAATTTAACGTTAACTAGCACAAAATGACAGTGTATACCTCTGCAGTAATTTCAGTTCCATGCTAATATGAACACATGCATGTGCACGCACGCCGATGCCCCGATCTTACGCGCACTGAAGAGGAGATCAGTTCGAGCTCAGATGTAAGTACATGCGACCAGCTAGGTAGGAGATGGATCGATCGGACGACAAACCAATCACTCGTAGGTCGGCGGAACATGCGGCTGTCCAAACCATCGAGAGCTTGAAAACTACGCGTAACAGCATCTGACCAAGTCCCGGCCGCGCCATAAATTGGTTAGATAGATATAGATAGATATAGCCCAGGCCGCATTTGAGTGCCGATTCTGGCTAGCTAGCCTGCGCTCTGTCGATCGACCGGCTAGCTTTCTCTGCTGATGAAGCAACCAAACCAACGGGGGCGGTTAGACAGCACTGTAGCACAGTATCATGTCGCCACGCAGGGGCGTTGCCGATGCAGGCACCTCATGTGCCTCTGTTCAGTACGCCATCGGAGTACAGAGTTTGTCATTCGGGGGTCGGGGTGGCGTGGTACTGCGAAGCTGGACCTTATCTTTTGTGTTGGGCCTGAATGGAGAAAGAGCCAGAGAAGAATAGCAAGGGCAAAACAAACCACCCAAGCTCGGCGAGAGAAAAAGGAGTCCTGCCAAAGCATGGCCATGAATTATCCTTTGTGATTCTCATCCGTCCACGACTCTCCGTAGCTAACGGCATGCATGTAGCTTCTGGGTTTTGCAATGCTGAAGGATGGGCAAGCAAGCTTGGGCACTTTCAAAAGATCTTCAGTTAGTTTGCCTTAGAGCAACTCTAGCAAATGTCCAAAATGCCCGACCAAAATCTTTTCACGGTTCGTCCTAAAACGAGCTTGCGGGAAGTTATGCACTGCTGCTGAACAGATCTCGCAAAAACGTGCTGCATATTTTATAAAACTTAGATAAACATAATTCCTGTTACAACAGAACGCACCGGAGTTTACATACATAAAACTAAAAACATAGATAACATAGATCGGGGCAGCGGCGGCTCATGGCTCGACATTGAGGTGGTACTCCTCAGCCAACCGTCGGAGAACGCTGGCGAACTGGAGCTCTTCGTTCGCCACCTCGAGCCGTTCGGCGGCGCCATCTTCATCGGTTGCCACCGCATCCTTCGCGGCGATGCTCTCAACTTCCGCCTCACGGAACTGCTTGGTGGTTGTCCAAAGCCCGTTGTCGTAATCGAAGAAGCCAGCCCACGCGCCCCGGCCGCCGCTGCAAGAGAGGCTGTTGCGTTTGCGCGCCTACTTCGAGCGCCACGGCTCGACGGCGGGCCAAATGGAGCAGGTGCCCTCGACGTCTTGTATGGCGCGCTTGCGCAGCGGCGATCCGCCTCGGCCACCATGCCCGCACTGCGTCCGGTCATGGTAAGCTATATTTACATTTACATTTCAGACACATTTTAAGTAAACTATACCAGACTATGATAAAATTAGTCTATGATCGGCCGGAACGAATCTTCATTCTAACAACATGTCTTCCCTATATTTGACAGCCTGCTCGTTGGACTGCTGGGAGCCCCGGAGGGGTATTCTTCAGCACGAGGGGAAGAGGAGCCTCCCTCCACCACCACAAAGCACATATCATGGTTGGTTTGTGGGCGGGAAAAGACAGTCATCGTGGTCTACGCACCCGCTCATCAGGCAAGTCACCAATTTGTGTCACCTGGCGACGCGGTGGTTGTGGCCTTCCTTGGACCCAAGTGGTGGCGTTCTGTCATGATCTACTTTGTCTCGATGTCTGAGGTGGCCACAAACGTGTGTCCTAAGTAGACATGGCTTCTCTTCCCCACCCGCCTCACGTGTTGCCGCCATTGCTTTCGGCGAATTTTCCAGGAGACATCTTTGGCCAGCCTAGATGGACGAGGATGGCTGATGATGTTGATGGAGCTTGATTCGGAGGGTTTGTCGGCAGGCAACCTGTATCCGGCTGGCTCGTCGGGCAACCTAGGCCGTTGCAATCAGTCGTGGAGGCAGGATTGGGCCCAGGCCCGGGCCCTAGGCCTGCTACAATGCCTGAGATGCTACAGTCAACAAAGGAATTCTCTCACACACCCCGAGCCCAGGCCCCCTCGCCCCCCCTCCTGTCTCCGCCACTGGCTGCAATACCCGAGAGCTCCTTCTTCAGCTTGCTAGAGAGGCCGCCCCACAAGACTTCGGAATCATAAGCCATGGCGGGTGCATGTTGTACAAGGTGGAGTTGGAGAGCGGAGGTGAGGCGTGGTTCTTGCCCGACGCATGACCACATTTATGTAGCCGGCGGATGCGAGGAGCCAACTGGAGAGGTGTTTAATGCCGACCGACAAAAGAATGGACGTGTGGCGCTTGGGGAGCCGGAATAGGTTCCTCAGCCCACTCATTGTTTTAATGGAAGTAGGTGGGCAAACAGATGTCGTTTCAATACAAAGAGAAGATGTGCGTAGCGGGCGGCGCTCTCAGACGGCGAACCGCTCTTGAATGCGGCTCTAGTAAGTGGCTGCGTTTGCTCTGAACCGACATAAATGCCGACAATTGACTTCGAGCGAGAAAGCACAAGTGCACGAAACGGGGTTTTTTGGCCATGGTTTTCAAACGCAGGCATACCTATACATGATCACATTGGATGGCAAAACACATTTCGACCGTGCCCAACCCCGCCTCCGCGCCCAGCCCTACCTGAGCTCGCAACGCCCAACCCTACCTAAGCTCGCCCGTCGTGTGCTCCCAGGCAACCCATGCCCATGAGCATGTGCGCCTCCAGGGTGGTGTGCGTGTCTGCGGACGCCGGCGGTAGTGCAACGCGGGCGGAGAGCTCCACGAGATGTGATGTGACGGAGCATGGGAGGGCTAGCTTTATGCGGCGGCGGCGCGGGGGACAAAATACAGAGGCAACGATGGGGTCTGAGTGCGATCTCGCTGATTTGTGGGCCAGAGCATGGGCAGGAGCGGGCGAGAGGGCGAGGAGAGTGTCCGTTTACATGCATTCGTGGTCAAAATTTGTTTCAGATTTGAAGTCGAACTAGATAAAAGCAGACACCGTGGACACCTTTGTCTGTTTGAATACTTCCGTTGGGCTAGGTTTTACCTTAAACAGACAAAACCGGGTCATTTGAAGTCTGCGTTGGAGTTGCCTTTTTCTTTTTTGTTTTGTTGCGAAAAGCGTTGGAGTTGCCCTTGCACACGAGGGAGATTGGGTGAGTGGTACCGCAGCATATAAAAGTGCAGGGACTAGCTAAGTAGCTAGGGTGGTTCGTGCCTGCAATCATGAGATCCAGGGCTAAGGGACATTAACGCATATTCACTCGCAGAGTGCATATATCGATGGTAATAGGCTCTAGAAATTACAACGGCGCGAATGATTGCATATTCTTTTTGCGCCCTATAATTGAGAGCAAACGCGAGATGGATTTCGACCCATTATTGAAGGCACCGGCTAGCTAGCAAACACTCCATGGCAGGAGCCACCGCGTTTATTGAGGCCTTTCTGAACCTGCAAAACTGACGGATCATCGGTTCATCGACATCGATGTCATCGTTCCACACCCGCACATCGGACGGAGCCTCACGCAGTTGGGACCCCTAGTTTTGATCTAAACGGACCAACGCCTTGATCCCACGCGCACCCTCATCTTCAGATCCGGTTTCGTTTGACGTCTGGCTCGGCACATTTGTAACGCAAACTTGCGTCTGATTTGCTTCCACATGAACACCTAACAAACGACCATGGGTCAGGTCCTCGTTTGCGACGAGCCCATGTGTTGGCCGCACACGTACCTCCCACCGTTTATACTGGAGCCACACGTCCAGCCGTCGTCCTTTCTAATATGAATGCCGTCGATCAGCTAGTCCACAAACTTCCACTTTCAAGCCCGTCAGCATCCTCAAACCCCGACACGAGCGAGCAAACCCTAGCCTGGACGCTCCTCTTCCACTTCCTCTTCTTAACCTCCTTGGACGGCGGCCATGGGTGGCACTGGATCAACAAGGGGAAGGACGACCCGAGGCCGGATTCTCCTCCAGTCACCACTACTCCACCAGTTTTGCACCGCTCACGTTTACCATCTCGTTGTCGGCGGCACTGCAACGCAGTCGGCTCTACATTAGCGTCATGTCTGTCGGCACTATTGGGAGACGGTGACGCTACTCCCTTGGAGCGATGCACACCTTCCCAACAATTGACATCTCTCCATGGATCAGGCGCTTATTCCATCGGTCCCGATGAGAGGTCGTGCCCGTCACAAGGAGATCGACCGTCATCATGCCCGACAGCCACCAGATCTGCTCTACGAACTAAGTACGTCATACACTAGTGGAGATATGGCTAACAACAACTTATGGTTGTGGCATGCCAATTTGAAGCGAGGCCAACAATATTTTTTCAATTAGCGCTGGCATTGGACAAATTGATACGCCATCTTTGTACATGTAGTATTGGCGTGGATATAAACTAGAACGTCACCAAAGTATGGGCCCTCGTGAGTTGACCTGTCGAAATATATTGGTGGCGTCGAATATGCTCTCACGTCACAGCTATATTATGTAGTGCTAGTATACACTATTCGTGAACACCAACACTAACTTTTGCATATATATAAGTGTGTAGCCCTTTTGTTTCTCAAATACATTCACTTTCAGTTTTTCGTAAAAAATCTCCCTAACTAGTTTGCTTCTCTTAGTTAAGGGCCCACATCGGCGGAGAGTGTCGAAAGTTTGGGACTCCGCCGTCCTGGCCGAGGTCACATCTGGCCCTGTTGACTACATCATGAGCTCGCCACGACCAATGCAGCCGGTCTTGTCAGGCGAATCATCCCGCCGTAGCAGCACGACTTCCGTTCAATCCGACAGCTACGTCACAAATGCGAATATACCGGGAATCAAGCATGGACACATGTGCTGCTTTGCGGCTGTCGATGCCCTATTGATAAGTATATGTTGCACACAAAATGGAATCCAGAGCGGGAATTCTACATTTGCATCAACCGTGGAAAGGTACGTATATGACAAAAACAAATCTTGATATATTTTTAGCTAATTTGTACAATTCAACTTCTATAGTGTCGTTCACATCAATGTGTGTCTATATCTATCTATTATATATATATATATATATAGTGATCCACGGAAAACAGGAGGTAATATTGCTTCACCTGGATATGGGTTGATCTCGTCCAGAAGTACGTAAGCAAGTTGCTCGACTACTCCACTGGACCACTCAGACAACAGATACATGAGATGCAACTGAAGAACGATGTGATGCGAGGCCAAATCAAAAAATTCAAGATGCTTCGATATGCGTTTTTATCCGGATGCATGCCTGGCATATTTCTCCCAGCTAGATCGATGGCATCATTTCTTCTCGTGGGAGTCATCACACTTAGGATGTTCCTACTCTAGATCTAATACTAGTAAATTATATTTCCTAGAGTTTATTATCTTTCTGTAATGTATGTAAGTAGGTCAGATTAATTAAAAAAATCTATATTGTTTCCATATATATGTATAATCTTTTAAATTGTTGTTTTAACATTGTATATATATATATATGTTCACAAAAATAAAATAAAAACACAATTAATGTAATAAATAATAAACTAAACATATATAGAAATACAAAATAATATGTACAAAAATAGAAACTAAAATAAAAGTTCATAGCAATGGCATTGGCCACATGGGCCAACGCTAGAAAACACACCACCGCCCGCGAAATTTAACCACCCATATACACATCCGGATCGATGCCCCACCCACCAACACCCTCAAATCCATCCCCACCCGCCATCGCCGCCAATGACCAAGAACTCGACCGTCGTCTTCGTCTCCGACTCCACACCGTCGTCGTCTTCGTCTCCATCTCCACCGTTGTCTGTGTCACAACCGGCAGATCTCAGGTAGGGGATTCCAAGCTGTGGATCTTGGATCAATGGGGAATAGGAAACATAGAAACAATGTTTACCCAGGTTCAGGGTCTATCGAAGAGGTAAAGCCCTACGTCCTGCTTGATTCTATTGATGTGTGTATGATGGTTACATAGTCGATGTGTCAGGAGATCAGAGGAACAAAACCCTAGATGAGTAGGAATAATGGTTCTGCCCTCTACGTGCTAAACCCTCTAGTTTATACAGACACCAGGGGTACCTAGGGTTACACATAGTCGGTTATCATCAAGGGATAAATGCGCCAATCTTGCCATGTTGACTTGGAGGACAAACCAAGGCACCGAAGGTCTCCTTCCCGAATATGTAGCCGCCTTATAGTTCGGCCTCCATGCTACGACCACAGAGCGGCCCACCTGTCCGACCCTTAGGAAATAGGATGGCGGCCTAAGGACCCCTTAGTCCCGGACTCCCTCAGTAGACCCCAAACAAGCCTCCAGTGCCGATGTCCATGACCCCTAGCAGTCTTGTGCGCAAAAGTCTTCGACTTGCAGGGTGAGTTCTTCTCCCCTTCTTTGTTTGGCTGATACTAGTTTGGCCATCGATGTCTTCCTGATTTCCAAACAATATGTGTTACTTAGCCCCAAAGGGCAACAACTCTTGTGTGAACAATGCCTCTGCCTGACAACATTTTAGCAAAGGGTAACAGCAGGTCATGGCCACCGACTAGTTATGAGAACTCGATTCGCGGTTCGAGGCAGTTTTTTTCATTGGCACGTCTCATCAATATGAAGATTGTGCCCTATTTTCTAAGGGATGTCATCAATGATTTGGGTTACCACACGCATGTATAACAACATGATTTTATCGGGACATCGCGAGGTCTGCGGTGCAACAAAGGGGCTCTTGGTATTACGGCAGCCTATAAAAGGGGAACAACCACTAGAGCCTCCACATGCTTCTCAGATCCTCCATTGCCATCGCCATCGCCTTCCTAGTATCAAGAGCTCAAGCACTCGGATCCATTTATTTATCCTCTCCCCCAAACCACACCCTCATCTCAGCCATGGGCGGCTCGGGCTCCAAAGGCAAGTAGGAGGCTACCCACGTCAACAACGACGACATCCAAGAGATGAAGCACACGGGCTACCTTTCGGCCAACATCGTTCACCACTGTCCTAAGAATGGCCAAGTCATCCCTACGCCGAGGCAAGGCGAGAGGGTGGTGTTCATCCCCCACTTCCCGCTCCACCCCTTTGTTATGGGGTTGATGTTCTTCTACGGGTTGGATTTTCATGATCCCCCCGCCAAATTCCTTTCTCATATCTCGTCCTTCATCATTGTTTGTGAGACTTTCTTTTTGGTCCATCCACACTCCAGTTTGTGGCTAAAGGTCTTCAATGTCAAGCCGAAGATATTTAACAGCCAACATGCGGACTACCGGGAGGGGGGTAATTAGCAAGCTCCTCCGGGTCGAGTGGCCGGAAGGTACTTTTATTGATACCGTCAAGATTTGGCAGAAAGAGTGGTTCTACATCATCAAACCACGCGACGCAGACTGGGCAACTTCCTCAAAACTCAAATCCGGACCTCCCATGAGGCTGGTATCGTGGATCAAGAACGAGATCGACTGGGGGCCGGCGAGAGAGGTGAAGTTGCTGCAGAAGCACATATCGCAAATGATGGAGCAGAAGGTCGAACTGACCAACGTGATTTAGATCATGCTGCGCCACCGCCTTCCACCATGCCAACATCGGTCTGCCCAATGTGGTCTTAGAAGGCCGATGACCCTACCATCGTGCATTACTTCTAATGCACCACCCATGAAAATCTATGAAAGGTGTTGTTCGAGCCCTAGAATGACTGGTCGGACTAGGAGGTACTGGTCGGACTAGGAGGAAGACATTGGTCTCGACGCCGAGAACCCTCCTAAGGAGGTATAATAAAGTTTATGTTTTTTCATTCAGGTTCTTCCTTTTAACAAGCAACTTAACCCCTTTTTCCTTGCTTTTGCAAAACTAGCTAGAGAAGGACGTGCAGATCAACGGCCCGGCCCTGCTTCCCAAGGACCCTAGGGCAGCCTTGTTGACGGCGATGTTGGTCGAGGCGCCATACACATCGCCGGAGAAGAAATAGAAGAAGAAGGGCAAAAGGAGGGAGGGACGAGAGGGCCTCTACTCACGAGGACCCCTAGACACTAAGTCTGGGGAAACCCATGCCTCTTCCGCTCAAGAAGAAGTGTAGGAAGAGGACGGGGAGGAGAGTGACTCCTCCCGAATAAGGAGGAGGGAGGCGTCTGATGGCACCGATGAGGAACTTCCTCCTCATGCCTCGAAGAGGTAATGCAGGGCCAAGTTGGTCATGTTCGAAGACAGCCCGGACTTCGCGGAGGAGTCCAGGGCTTATAAGTTGGTTCCTCGAAGGAACCCTAGGGTCAAGCCCCGGGCCACAAGATATTTCATTCGAGGATTTTCTCTATCATCCATGTTGGGACTCGTTTCTAACCAAGTGAATGTCTCTCACGTTGTATCCCACTAAACGATCTCCCCACCAATCAAACCTCGGAGGGGGACTCTCCACCAGCCAAACTAGCGGAGAGCGAGACCACGTCACAAACTACACCTCCTACGGTTACCGGAGAGACCGAGGAGGTGCTTTCCAGGAAGACCCCTCCTAGACCGAGCATGCAGGTTGGGGTGACGACGTTATGACCGAGGCTAATACCTCGATCGCCGAAGAACAGAGGAGAGAACCCCTTCTAGCAAACACAGAGGGGGAGCTCGACAGTCTAAGCTATCTCCGTAAACTACCCCGGAGCTCCCCAAGCCCCCGAAGTCATCCGCCCCAGACTCAAATGAAGGGGGAGCCGAGGTGCCCCCACAAGCGTCACCAGTAGTAGAGCGGGCCGGAACCGGGTGGCTGGCCATGATGGAGGAGGCTATAAATGGTGCCTCTATTGCCGAAGAACACTGCATTCTAGTGAGTGCGGTCTTACAAAGCATCGAATCCGTTGACAGCGGACTGAAGGAAGCTTTTGAAGGCCTCTGGTGAGGCTTCAAGGTAAACAATGTAATACCCCTTTCCATAAAGAATTTACTTTATGGATTTATGTAATCCTTATATATGGCAGCCCCGAGCCCTGATTGAGCTAGAAAGACTCAAGCAGGGTCAAAACAACAAACAAAACACCGATAGTAGTAAAAGTGAATCGTAGCCAATGAGACTTTGGCAGGTTTAAGGAAAAAAAATCTGCGAGAGGGTCTAAAATCCGATAACTCGGGAGTCTGACACACCTAGGCTATTTATGCATGCATCATCTTTGGCGGTGGCTGCCAATGCCATGGAGCTGGCCGAGATGAATTGGAAGCTCAAGAGCTCCGATGAAGAGCTCTATCATCTCAACAAGCGGTTTGACGAAGCGCAAGGTAATTTCGGACTATACTGTTTCAATACCGTGGTTTTTCTTGTTTAAGCGAGGTATTCGAGTGTTATCCCTAAGCGTGGGGTGTTTATTATGACTGCAGCCATCACCGCGGAGGTTGAGAACTCCAAGGTCAAGCTGAAGAAGGCGAGGCAAGAGGCTGCAGAGCAGAAGGAGGCAGTCGAATAAGCGGCCGGCAAACGGACGTTAGTGAGGACAACCAATGAGAAGCACGAGGCCCGGGTGGCCGAGGTGCAGCAGGAGCTCAAGGATGTCGTCACTAAATGTGAGGCCCTTGAGCAGAATAATAAGGAGCAAGCCTTCGAGATGACCTCGGTTATGTTGGCAGTGCAAGAAGCGCATATTGAGGTGTTAGGTTACCAGAAGGAGCTCCGCAAAGTCAAGCTCATTGCGGATGGTAATCCATATTTACTGCAATGGCTCATCAGTGGTAACAAGCTTGCATTTCTCACCCAACTGTGGCATTCTTGAGGCGCTTTTTCGGATCTTCCGAGGAGTGTGGCAGATGCGACAAGATATTTTGCCATGCGGGAAGGAGATGTCGAACGACGGCTGTTCTGGGCGCGATTTCAAGCCCCATAACATCCTCCCCTCCTCACCAATCTGATGAAGCCGTTGATGGAGCTGCACTGGATTGTCGAGCTGGCCATGAAGGACCTCTTCATGAGGCTATGACTTGTGGGGCCGCTGGCTAGCAACTACTTCAGCCTAATGCAAAGGCTATGCGATGTCATGCCCGGGATCGACTTCTTGAAGCGCTCCATATGCATTGAAGGAGCACGTATGGCCTATGCAAAGACCATGATACACTGGCCGGGAATTAAGCCAACCGAGATGTCCACCGGGCCTCTGCCTCCTCGAAAGGAGAACAGGCGCCCCGAGCAATAATTCCCTATCCTGATGGATGGTGGTCAGGCGATAGAGGCCCAGTGGTCAAAAGATGTGATTTTTGAGTCATCTTACTATCATATAATAGTTAAACTCTTGCGAATTATAATGCAGTTTCTTTGCATGGTATATCATGCTTTATTTTATTTATCTTGACTCATGTGTCGCCGTCTTAATCTGAAAGTTGCCAGTCTTCGGCTTCAACCCCCTTGTAGATGCTACATGGGGTGTTTCGACCTCTGCACTATAACCCTTAACCGATGTCTCGGGGCCCAGAGGCGGTAGTGCACAAGGGAAACGAGGCAATCATACTATGTGGTTTTATTGCTTTCACTTAGTCGTAGGAGCTTGAACGTGGAGGCTAGTGACTACCCCCTCATGTTTTGTGATGTTCGGGTGTGCCGAGGTTGACACCATAATCACTTGGTTTGTACGAGTACAAACCCTTTACATGACATGACATAACAACCAAGGATTTTTAGTTTAACACTTGTCATGTGATCGCTGACCGGTCCTCGCTTATTATGGTAGTCAATTTTCGGCCTTCTCCACTAAGGTACTTGACCGAGCGAGCTAGAAGTACAATCGCAGTGGTCCTCCCTTTACCCTCCTAGCCGAACATGAGGAACGTAAGAGTGTAAGCATAGGAGCCGAGCAACCCAACTATTGACCCAAGACTTAATTCGTGACCGATGCATATAATGCAATATCTGAGACTCCGAGAACATAAGATAAAAACAGTGCCAGAATGATGCTTTGGGGTGATTTTGATAGTGAAGTCTCCGGTGTATTAACCAGTCACATCTAGATGGGATATGTATCAAACATAATTGCTTCAGCCCCGAAGAGCGAAAAAAGGCTATGCAACATAAATGATCGCAATGGGACCGGCAAAGAATGGTCTTTACTTTCCGATGAACTCGTGACTCTATCATATAATTGCATTGCCGAAGCAATCTGGTATGGATACTTTATTTTAAAAATAAACTTTACAAAGGAAGGGTTTATACAGGGCTCTTTATGAGTTGTTTTACATACCTACTATGCCCTGCAACACATATGCGCCTTTGATCTCGAGCTCCTTTAGAGGGGGTGGTAGTCGGCAAACGGACCTTTGAGAGAGGGTCTTGAGAGGTTGCCGCGGTATGTAGATTGATGCTTGATAGGTACCCACTACTTGCCAAAAGACAAATTTAACCATAGCTTGGTCGAGCCGTACACTTGGTCTTTGGAAGGCAGCCCCCATAGCTGCCCATGGTATTTTGAGTGCGAAATTATGCCTTCGAGGTACATACCTTGCGGATAGCGGGGCCTTTTTGTGGGGAGCATGTTCGTATTTATGTTGGGCATGGGAAGGCTCCGAGAGCTGAAACAGGGCCCGACCTCACTGACTCACCTTTCGTGCCTTGACGTCGGGCTGGGACTTCAGCGTCTCCTTGTTGACATGTACCTCGGTGGCCAAGGCTGCTATGTGCTCCTCAGTCCGGAGTGAGCGCTCCGTGTTGCCATTGATAGTGATTATGCCCATGTGTCCGGGCATCTTGAGCTTCATGTATGCGTAATGGGGAACGACATTAAAGCGAGCAAATGTTGTATGACAGAGAAGTTCGTGGTATCCACTATAGAAGGGGACGATGTCAAAGATCAAGTCTTCGCTACGGGAGCTATCGAGTGAGATGTACACTACTTCCAGATTCACGATGCCCGAGCAGCGGGCTTCCACGCCTGGGATTACCCTCTTAAAGGTGGTTTTGATCGGTTTGATCCTTGATGGATTGATACCCATCTTTCTTACGGTATCTGAATAAATAAAATTGATGCTACTGCCTCCATCCATGAGGACTCTAGTTAAGTGGTAACCATCGATGATGGGGTCGAGTACCAGTGCCGCCGATCGTCCATGATGGATACTGGTCAGATGGTCTCTTCAGTCAAAGGTGATTGGGCAAGCTGACCATGGGTTCAATTTCGAGCCTACTGGCTCTACAACGTAGATGTCCCGAAGGGTGTGCTTCCAATCCTTCTTTTGTATATGTGTGATGTAGATCATGTTTACAATTTTTACCTCGGGAGAGAATTGCTTCTCGCCTCCATTGTCCGGGCCGGGAGTCTCATCATCGTCCTCGCTGCGGGGGTCTTTACCCTGGTCCTTAGTTGAAAGCTTGTCGACCTGCTTGAATACCCAATAGTTATGGTTGGTGTGGGTGGCAGGCTTGTTTGAGGTCTCGTGGATCTGGCAGGTCCTATCTAGGATTTTTCCATAGTAGTAGGTCCATCCATATTCTCTTTAGAAGGTTTCTTCCACGGTCCTGATTTTGAGTTGCTAAATCCGGCATTGAATATCGTGTCCTTCGCATCGCTGCCGCTCTGTTTGCGTTTGTTCCTGTTGCGTCGTGGCCTTCTGTTTCCGTCCCGAACTTCAGAGGTGTCAGGGTCTTTGGGATTACTATTTAGACGGGCTAGCCAACTGTCGTCACCCGCGTAAAAGCGGTTGATTAGCAAAGTGAGGGCTGACATTGTCCTCGGCTTGTCTTGGAGAAGTTGTTGAGCTAGCCATTCATCCCGGATGTTGTGCCTGAAAGAGGTTATTTCCTTGGCGTTCGGCCAATCAACGATTTAGTTATTATTAGTCAAGAACGGGTTCCAAAATTGCCAGGCTCATTCGCCGGGCCTTTCAACAATGTGAGTCAGGCCATCGGAGTCTAGGGGCTGGACGTAGGTCCCTTGAAATTTTTGTCGGAAAGCATCTTCGAGCTCTTCCCAGCTCGCAATGGAGTTTTCAGGAGGTTCTTTAACCAGTGTCGTGCTGGTCCTTTAAGATTTAATGGTAAGTTTTTTATGGCATGGAGATTGTCTCCTCGGGCCATATGAATGTGGAGAAGGAAGTCTTCAATCCACATGGTCGGGTTTGTTGTCCCGTCGTATTTTTTCAATGTTTATGGGTTTAAACCCTTCGGGGACTTGGTGCTGCATCATCTCGTTCGTAAAGCACATTGGGTGAGTGGCACTCCTAACTCGGGCTACGTCGCTCGGGAGATCGGATGTCATCCTCACACGGTATTCCTCCCGAACTCTATTGTTTCGGTTGAGCCAAGCTTGGTATTCGTCGCGTCTGACGTGGATATGCACTATGGATGCATAGATGGGTCTTGTCTGACTTGCTTTAGCATCCAAGCCGTGTCTTAGGTCATATGGGTCCTCAGGATATGTTGGCTCTACCTTCCTATCCTACGGGGGAGTGTAGGTCTATCTTTGGCCCTTCCAGCCGTCATGTCCCGTCCTCGAGGGGGGCGGTCTGGCTGGTTGTCCTAAGTGCGTCTGGGGGGTGCAGGATCAGGGGCCTCATCGTCGAATTGTGGTAGAAGACGTCGGCACTGTTAACTTTTTAATTTGATCCGGCTGTTCATTTCCATACCCTTCTTCGACTGCTAGGACTTTCGTCCATCTGTCGTTGAGGGTATCTTGTTCGTCTTTTAACTGCTTCTTCTTCTTCTTCTTCAGGCTTCAGGCGGTAGCTATCAACTGCCGCTTGAACCGTTCTTGATCCAGCGGGTCCTCTAGGTCGTTATTGTCATTGGAGTCGTTGAGGTCTTCGGAGTTATACCGATCCTCGTGCTCGTGATCAACATTGAGTTGTTGTTCGGGGGCTATGGGGTTGTCGAGGTTTTGAATATTGTCCGGGGTATCACCTTCTCTGGTGCCCGTGGTTCTTTCCTTGCCCTTGCGCCCTTCAGATCATTTGCGCTGGCATCGACGCTTGGGAGGCACCTTGCCAGGGTTATCGTCGTTCTCACTGGGGGTGCCATCGCCTTTCTTTCCAGTGGAGTTGGGGGTGTCCACCATATATACGTCATAGGTGGAGGTAGATGTCCAATGTCCAATGGTGGGAGGGGTATGGTCGGTAACATCTTAATCAATGTCTTCGGCCTCCTCAGATGCGTAGTCCAGCATATCGGTTAATTCTTCTATAGTAGCTACCAAGTGGGTGGTGGGTGGGATGTGAAATTCCCCATGGCCTGCCTCAAGACCCATCCGAGCATAAGGAGAGGGTGGGTCATACGTAATGTTCATATTTTGGATCCGGGCCAACATCTCGTTTAATAGCGAGAGGTCAGCTGAATCATTCTTATGTAGTCTTTCAGAATGAATCTCTGGCGCGTCAGAGCAGGGAGCGTGTTCGTTCAAGGCCTAGCCCAGATCTCCGAAATCGGTGGTCGCATCTGAGCTCGAAGTTGGGTCGAGGGTGAGGGTTGACCTGAAGATGGGGTCGAGGAGGAGGTCCGAAGTTAAAGCTTTGGGGTTTTCAGGCTCATCGGATGAGGCCATGATCTTGGCCATGAACAAATCCCCCGGGCATCGGTGGTGTACTCTAAGTTCCCGAAACTGATCTTCTGTCCAGGGGCGAAGCTATCAATCTGGTCGAGCTGACCGGCCGTATTGGCACGTAGAATGATAATGTCGGACACAAAGAGCTTGCCGGGGATGGAGATGTCCCCGATCTGGATGTTGTTGCTGATGACTAAGCGAGCCATCGATCAATCTGGTGATCCAACAACGTAAATCTCAATGAAAGCACCAATCTCGGTGTCAAAAACCGGCAGATATTGTGTAGGGGGTCGCGAGCTATGGATCTTGGATCAATGGGGAACATGAAATAGAGGGACAATGTTTACCCAGGTTCAGGCCCTCTCGAATAGGTAAAACCCTATGCCCCGCTTGATTGTATTGATGTGTGTATGATGATTACAGAGTGGATCTACAACGAGATTGAAGGAACTAAACCATAGATGAGTAGGAATAATGGTTCTACCCTCTACGTGCTAAACAATTTGGTTTATATAGACACCAGGGGTACCTAGGGTTACACATAGTCGGTTATGATCAAGGATAAATGCGCCGATCTTGCTATTTTTAGTTGGAGGACACACCAAGGCACCGAAGGTCTCCTTCCCGAAAACAAAGTCACCTTATAGTTTCACCTGCTTGCAATGGCCATAGAGCGTCCTGCCTGTCCGGCCCATAGGAAATAAGTCGATGGCCTGAAGACCCCTTAGTCCCAGACTCCCTCAACCGTCGTCGTCAGCATCTCCGCGCCTCCACCATGGCCATCTTCGTCTCCGCTCCTGTCATCTCCTTCGATGTCTTCTTTGCTGCCACCTGCCGTGGTATCTACCTCCAATGTCGTGCCCTCGTTGTGATCTCTGCCTCCACCGCTGGCATCAAGGACCGGTCATCCCCGCCGTCTCCATCCCCGCTGAGTTTTTGTGTAGTTATAGTATATAATTTTTAGTGTGAATATAGTGTAAAATTATACTTTAATTATAGTGTAGAATTTGTAGTGAGATTCTCATATATAAGATATTATTTTAGTTGAAGTGTAGAATTTGGTGTAGTTGTAATGTGAGATTGTAGTGTAGTTGTAGTATAAGAATGTAGTGTAAATTTCTAGGGTATCATAGTGTCAGATTCTAATGTAGATTTTTAGGGTAATTGTAGCGTCAAATTTCAACGTAGTTATAGTTTAGATTTTTTTGGATAGATTTGTAGTGCATAATTTGTAGTTATAACTAGTGTAGAAACTTTTAATTTTGTTGTAGTGGATATGTTCTAGTGAGATTTGTTGTGTAGTTGTACTACAATATCTAATAAGTGTAGTTCTAGTGTAGTTGTAATGTAAGAATGTAGTGTAGTTCTATTCCAAGATTCTAGCACAGGTTTAGTTACATTGTTTAGATTGTGTGTGTGTGTTTGTGTGTGTGTTGCAGGTATGTTTGTGTGTGTGTTGCAGGTACATCCAGTGATGACCACGAGGCCGGCCCCTCTGGCCAATTGTGTGTTAGATGGGTAGCACTAGCTATTAAGTACAGATATCAATGGATATTTAACTTTATGCATGCTATTTTATGCTTGAACCATTCATCGTTTGTAGAATTGCTTAATTACTAGCATATTTTCAATTTTGATGTGTTAATTATTTTGTTTAATGATATATGCTTACTTTTGTCAACGATATTGAAAGCAGTAAATGGAATGCCCTGTGTGTGATCTGTGGTGTTTTGAGATGCCAGGAGGATAGGAAGTTCTTCATAGATCTTTGGAAGTACTTCATCACTAAGAAGGTATATATATGATTTAGTGCCACATGTTCTGGTTGAGTTTCATATGGTATGGTTGTGGCCAAAGTTGTCTAACTAGTTATTTTTTCTTTTTTCTCAGGTCTTCCATTGCGGGGCAAGGCCTGAATTCTTAAATAAGTTTCGAGTTCCGTTTGATGCAACCATCACATTACAATGCATGCTGATGCAGATGTTGACGGACCAATGCTTCAATTTTCTTGTGACTAACGAGTCAAACTGCATCTAATCCGGTTGCCCTTGTTGGATAACTCTTGCAACTTCTTACGAAATGGAATCTAGGGAGAGAGCCACGTTCTACCATCACTACGATCGTGAAGAGATCATGGTCTTCTACAGGCCTGTGCTACCTCTTAAGCTTGCGTTGGTTTTCCCTTGAAGAGGAAAGGGTGATGCAGCGAAGGAGATAAGTATTTTCCTTAGTTTTTGAGAACCAAGGTATCAATCTAGTAGGAGGAACAAGCAAGTCAGCAATGGATGCACCTACACAAACAATCAAACTCTTCCACCCAATTCTATAAAGGGGTTGTCAATCCCTTCACGGTTATTTGCAAGGATTAGATCCGATAAAGATAGAAGTAAATGAGAACAGAAAGTAAAAGGTAAATAAATTGCAGCAAAGTATTTTTTGGTATTTTTGGTTTATAGATATGAAAATATATTTTGGAAAGTAGACCTGTGGTCCATAGGTTTCACTAGAGGCTTCTCTCTTGAAGGAAAATGTCATGGTGGGTAAACAAATTATTCTCAAGAAATTGATAGAAGAGTGAATATTCATGTAGTTATCCAAGGCAATGATCATGCATATAGGCATCACGTCCATGTCAAGTAGACAGAAACGATTTTTCATCTACTATTGTTACTCCACACATCGACCGACTCCTGCCTGCATCTAGAGTATTAAGTTCATGAGGAACAGAGTAACACATTAAGAAAGATGACATGATGTAGAGGGATAAACTCAAGCAATATGATGAAAACCCCATCTTGTTACCCTTGATGGCGACAATACAATACAGACCTTGCTACCCCTACTATGTCACTGGGTGAGGACGCCGCAAGATTGACCCCAAAACTAAGAACTTCTCCCATTGCAAGAATTACCAATCTAGTTGGCCAAACCAAATCAATCACTCGAAGAGACTTACAAGGATATGAAATCATGCATATAAGAATTCAGAGAAGATTCAAATAATATTCATGGATAATCTGAACATAAACTCACAATTCATCGAATCTTGACAAAGACACCACAAAACAGGATTACATTGGATAGATCCCCATGAAGATCGTGAAGAACATGGTATTGAAGATTAAAGAGAGAGAAGAAGCCATCTAGCTAGTAGCTATGGACCCGTAGGTCTGTGGTGGACTACTCACGCATCATCGGAGGGGCAATGGAGTTGATGTAGATGCCCTCTGTGATCGAAACCCCGTCTGGCAGATTACCCGAAAAGGCTCCAAGATTGGATCTCTCGAGAATGGAGGCTTCTAGCGGCGAAAAAGTATTTGTGTAGGTCTTTTTGATGTTGGGGGAATATTTGCGTATTTATAGGACGAAGAATAGGGTTAGGAGACCTGCCAGGAGACGACAAGCCTGCTAGGTGCAACCAGGGGGGCGCTACCAGGCTTGTGACTCCCTGGCAGGTGCCTTGGCATGCACTCCAAGCCTAGTTGATTTCTTTCCTTCCATAAAATTCCTTCCGAAGGTTTTATTCTGTTTGTACTCCGTTTAACATTCCATATCTTCAAAACTCAAAAACAAGGAAAAAACAGAAACTTGCACTAGGCTCTAGGTTAATAGGTTAGTCCCAACAATAATATAAAATAACATATTAATCCATATAAAACATCCAAAACAGATAAGATAATAGCATGACATCATCAAAAATTATAGATATGTTGGAGATGTATTAGCCTATTGTCAACGATGATGGTTCACTTACTCTAGACTATGATCGTGAAGTTGTTGGCCAAAATGTCGAGTTAGCTAGCTAGCAGGCATGCGTGCATGGCATATCTCATTTTGGGACTACCTCTAATTTAGTTGAACTTGTGTACTTGTGTTATTGGCCTATTTTTTACACCTTTTAATAATGTCAATAAATAGATACCATCGAATTTAGATTCTGGTATTTGCATTTTACTGTTTAATTGCTATTCTAAAACTTCGATTATGCTATCATTTTGCTAGGATCACGCTGTGATAACCCAAAAATGAAGGGGGTTGTTTGTAGTATTTTTCAGTAAATAAGAGTGTCAAACCCAATGAGGAGATAAAGGTAGAATTGATATTCTCTCAAGTTCTATCGGCCACCGATACAACTCTAAGAATACTAACGCTTTCTTTACCTAGAACAAGTATGAAACTATTTTATGAAAAGAAAACTAGAAGTACTTAGTAGGTGTAATAGATAGTTTTGCAAGAAAATAAAGAACTAGTAAATAAAAGTTAGGGGTTGTTTAAATATATATTATTTAAGTTAGTTGATTAGTAGATAGCCTTTTGTAACACAAGAGAAGGATTTGTCCCCAGGCAATCGATAACTAGATCGACAATAATTATTCCAGTTTTATATGAGGGAGAGGCATAAGCTAACATACTTTCCGTACTTGGATCATATGAACTTATGATTGGAAATATAGCAAGCATACATAACTACTAAAGATCATTCAGGTAAAACCCAACCATAGCAATAACACTCAAGTCCCCTTTACTCTCATACACAACAACCCCTTACTCGGTGTAAGCTTCTGTCACTCTAACCATCCACCATAAGAGAGTCACGGACGTATTGCAACACCTTACAATGGGAATCCTGCACTTGTGCCCCTTGCCACAAACTATAAGGACGTGACCACTATAGGATTGAAAGTAGTGCTAGAGGGGGTGATTAGACTACTTGACCAAATAAAAATCTACTTTTCACAATTTTAATTCTTGGTAGATTTTAGCATTCATAGTATGTCAAGTACACCCTACACATGCATTTCTATGAGTATAGCAGCAGAAAGTAAAGACAAGAATGCAAGTAAAGGAAGGGCAGGAAGATCAAACGCAATTGGTAACATGCTGATTTCTACCATGGTTCTGATAGGTGGTGCTATTGTACGTCCACGTTCATGGAGTCTTCAACCCACAGAGGGTAACGGTCGCGAGAGTCCACAGAGGGTTCCACTAAGAAGCAACCTTGACTATACCATGACGACCTACATCCACGGAGGACTAGCTTAACTCGGGGGGGGGGGGGGAGATCTTCACGACGTAGGTGATCTCCTTGCCCTTACAAACTTCTTGGTTCACTCCACAACAAGAAGTAGGAGGCTCCCAAGCGACACCTAACCAATCTAGGAGACACCACCCTCCAAAAGGTAATAGGCTCGGTTGTGTCGATGAACTCCTTACTCTTGTGCTTCAAGATGATAGACTCCTTAACACACAATCACTCTCTCATAGATTTGGCTTGGTAGAATAGATTGATTGGGCGGAAAGCAACTTGGGGAGGATAGAGATCAAGATTCATATGATAGGAATGGAATGGCATGATCTTGACACATGAGTAGGTGGATCTCTCTAAGAAAATCAGTAGATATGAGTGGGGAACTATTCTGAGTGCTTCTCTCTCGAGTGAGTGGTGGTGGAGGGGTATATATAAGCATCTCCAAAAATCCAACGGTTATACACAAAATGACAAACTCGGTGACACCGATGTGTTAATCTCGATGGTACAAAAGTGACCAAAAGGTGGCAACTTTTGAATCTTGGTGAGACCGATATAGAAAAATCGGTTGGACCAATAAGGTGACCAAAGGTCAGATTGCCCAATCTCGGTGAGGCCGATCCAACAATATTGGAGGGACCGATATTGTGAATTTGCGTAACAGAAAGTTGGCAACCTAAACTCGGTGGCACCAAAATGGAATCGGTTGCACCGAAGTGGCTAGGGTTTGGCTGAGTCTGTCTAGGTTTTGGAATCAGTCGCACCGAGTGGAAAATGTTGGTTGCACCGATTTTGAAAATTTGGCTATGGACAGACTTTTGTGGAAGAGCTTGTGGGTGTATGTGGTGACTATTACTTGTGCACGTATGAGAATTTTTTTCACCAACAAAACCTTACCCCCTTTTAATAGTATTGGCATTCCTATGGACTCAAAGCGATTTCTCACAAAAGATAAAATGTAGAGTCCTTTCCTTGAAGCTTTGCCAATCTATTTCCTTGCATCTTGGGGTATTCCACAGTCCTTATGACAACCTATCATTGAACTTTGCCTGAAACATACTTAGTGGAAACATTAGTTCAATGACATATATGTTTATATTAATTACCAAAACCACCTTGGAAGGAAATGTGCTTTCAATCTCCCCCTTTTTGGTAATTGATGACAACATATTGATCAAAGCTTCAACATATGATATAATCGTCGCTTTGAGAAGTATGTGATAAGCAAGATCTCCCCCTAAATTTGTGCATTATTTCTAAATTTGCATTTGAATGCAAATGCACACTCGATTAGGTAGATGGGGCACTTCTTCCATGTCACATACATCTTGGTGGTGTGCGAGAGTAATAAGAGTTAACAACATAGCACAACACATCAAGCAAAGTGAATGATCATCACATAACAATCAAAAGATAGGAAATAGTAGCAACACACATTAAAGCGAATGATCAAACACGAAGAAAAGTATCTCACAACAAACCAACGAACCAAATGTTTTGTAAAACCAGCAAATAAAAAATAGATGCCCTCTCACTCTAAGCCTAAGATCTATATACAACTTCCCCCCCCCTTTCTCAACAAGTTACCAAAAAGCTCGAAGAGATATAGCCAATCGTTCTTCTGTGGCTGATCTCCTCAGGTAGTCGATGTCGGAGTCGAGAGAACTACGCCGGCGAAGACTTCCTCTGAAGTCCTGGATGGATTTGGTGTAGACATTGGACGCACTTCTTCCATGTCACTGACTATAGGGCTCTTGTCAAGCAAAATTGTCTCATAGAAGTCTTTTTGCTCTTTGGTGTAAAACATGTAACCCACAACAGTCTTCCTCCTCTGGGCATATGGATCAATAGCTCTCCATGCCCTCAACCCTGAATCCTTCCTCTTCTTCATATCCTGAGCTACCGGGTGGCTGGCATCAGGTACAGGAAGGTGAGGTCTGAGCTTCATCAAAACAGACATAGCATATGCATCATCATTTGCTTCTATGAAAGTGCACTTCTTGTTCTTCTTAGCAACAGGAATATCTTTGGTAGTCCTCTTGGACTTCAGTGCAGGAACTTTCTTGGATGCAGCCTTGGTGCTCTTGGAGGGACCAGGCTTAGGCATATCATTAGCCAAAAGGTTCTTAGCCTTCTTCTTAGGAGGGCCCTGAGCAGTAGGTTCCTCCTCTTCCTCCTCTTCAGCAGCAGCACCGGCAACCTCCTTTCGATCCTCATACATAGAGGTAGGCCTGCCCATCGCACGGATGATCCTCTTCCTGGCTGTCTTCTTTTCTCCCGCCTTCTTACATAAAGCTTTCCTTGGAAACTCAACAGACATAGTTGCCCTACCACTTTCATGTGCTTTGAAGGTCTCTGCAAGTGCATAAATTTTGCTGACCACCCTCCTAGATGAGGTGGCCTCAGTGGCAAACTTCCTTGCAGCCTTCTCTTGCTTCTTAGCAAGAATTTCCTCTAGGACAAAATTAGAATCTTCTTCTTCCCAGTTGAGTCTCTTCCTTGTCCTTGTGGCATATTTAGGCAACCCATGAGAACTAGGAGTGCCTGGATCTGTGGAAGAAGTGGACTTAGGACTAGTGCCTGAACTCATCTCAATGTTCTGCTCCTGCAAATTCTGACTATCTTTTGAGCCTGACTTGTCTGACCCTGTGAATAGAGTATAGAGGAGTGTAATAGAATAAGTCATCACAAAATACAGAAAGTTTGAAAGTTTGAACTAAGAATTTCTAAAGTTTTGCATTCTCTCAAATGTATTTCGGTACAGCCGAGGTAAACTTTTCGGTCACATCGAGACAAACATCCTTCTTTCCAGGAACTTGGCACTATTTTTGGACGGACCAAAAATGAGCACTCGGTTCCACCGAGGTGTTCTTAGTGTGGCAGAAAAATAAAATCGGTGACACCGATTTTTTAAGTTGATTCTGCCGAGATACACGAGGCGGACGCCAAAACCCTAAAAAGTTCGTCGTTCGCTATCCAATGGATTTTTCTATTGGATGGGAAGATTTCAAACTGTGGCAAGACTAGGAATTAACCTTAATGTGCGTGAATCGGATAGTGGAGCACGATATGGGGCCGAATCCATACCCTAATGCGGCGATGGATCCTCTACGACGACGACATTGGAGAAGAAAACGTCAACGACGGCGATTCCTAGCGGCGGAGACGCTCGGGGAAGTAAGGCGATGACCAGGGCCTTCGAGGCGGTAGCTATGGTTGTGGAGGCACAATGTTTGAAGAATAGATTTCAAAACAACAGGGGTCCATCAATTATATACCCATCGTTGTCGGTGACACCGAGTTGATATTTTCGGTGTCACCGAGTTTCACTACTGTCAGCTAAGAGGGAAACTCGGTGTAACCGAGAATATGAATCTGGCATTACCAAGATTGAAAATCCAGATCAACCCTAGGCATTCGGTGAGACAGAGAATTTGGAGTTGGTTGCACCGAGATGCACTTGGGAGGTTTTAATGGTCAGTCCCTGACGATACGAAACTGCGAGTGCTCCTCATACACAGAGATCGAGAAGTACTTGTTCAAATTTTGTGATGCAGCATGAATAGAATATGAGGTGAGAAAACATAGATATCTAGAGGAGTGGTCCTAGGCATTATTGTTTATCCAATTGGCAAAAGAAAAATCAAAAACCAAATAGCAACAATTGGTTATCCTCGAATGAGTAAATAAATGCAAACCAACATGCTCACACAATAAGATGTCAAATGAAATCATGTCAAACATGCACAAACACAATAGCATCTAACAAGCACTTTGGCGATGACAGAGTCATCTATATATGAGTATATTGACTTAGGAGCCAAGTAAGAATACTTGGTCATAGGTCACACTCATCGTTTAAGCACAATTGATGTTACCACTTTTACATAAAGCATTTAATGTTATCACATACTATGAGATGCTTTAACTCAATTCTTAGAGTAAATCCCCCCTTGATGTGATACCCCCCATAGGAGGGATAAACTAACCTTGGGTTTTGTCGATGAAGACTTCATGTAGGTGAAGTAGTGGTGGATGCTCAAAGTTGATGAAGATCACGAAGAGTTGGGAGCATCCTCGTTGTTTCATTATTCTTCCCACCTATGTGGGTTAGTCCCAACACACAAGAGACAAATACAAGGATATCTATGGACATGGAGTGCAAAGCATATGTGATGATATCCATTGATTTGTTTATTACCTTGTCCCTTGCTTACCTTTGAGGGGATGTGTGACTCCTTAAACTATTGCATGATGTTGATGTTAATTGCAGCTAGTTCTTGCCAATAATGAATACGAGTGAATTTCATTGGCGGAGTCACCCCTCAAGAACTTATCTAGTTCTTCTTCTTGGGGACCCACATCAAGTTGATGGGGATCCTTGGTGTTGAAGTATCACTTGTAGAAGTTGAGCTTGTAGTAGCCTTGGGAACCCACTTCACCAAAGCTTGGGATTCATCTTCATATGAGTCAATATCCTCTTGAAGCTTATTCTTGTCCTTGAGCTTGGGGTCTTGTGGTGGAAGGTCATCTTGAGCTTTTGTTCCCTTGGGGAGAGTATTTTCATACTTCTCCTTTTTATTGCTACTAGTTGAAGAACCTTTCTTTCCTTTGTTACTAGCTTGCTTAGACTTAACTTGTGGCATGAATGCAGATAAGAGAAGTCGCTTGGCTACATAAGAGGAAGTCTTCTTTTGAAGATCGTCATTGATAGCTTTAAAGAACTCATGCTCTTGCTCTAAATTGAGCTTCTCGAAGCGTAGCTTCTCATGTGCCCTTACAAGATCTCTATGATCTTCTAGAGTTGACTCATGAGCTAACTTAAGAGTTTTTAGTTCTTGAGTTAGTCATTCTATTTCCAGCTTATCATCATCGCACGACTTATCTACACTAGAGTAAGTACTAGCACGTTCATTTTGACTATCATTACTAGATTTCTCAAATAGCAAGTCATCTTGAATTAAGAAGTCATCTTCATCACTATTGAAACCAAGATACTCGGGGTGTGATACCTTGGGGACTTTAGCCATGAGGCAATGTCCACTCTCTTCATTTGGTGAATCAAATATGTCGTAGGATTCGGTTGTCAGTAGTGCAAGTCCGGAAACACCTTCATCTTGACTATAGTCGGAGTTGGAGTGATAGCTTCTCTCGGAGTGGTTGTCGAATTCGGAGCCGGAAACTCATACACCAACATGAGCTTGATGTTTCCTTCTTGAGTAGCTCTTGGTGTACTTGTCCTTCTTCTCCGAGTCCCTACTTCTCCTTGAGCGTCATCGTTCATAACGATCATCTCTACGCTTTCTCTCTCTTCGAGGTGACTTGTCTCTTGAGCTTCATCTTCTTAGTGACTCTTCTTTCCTCTTGTAAGGAGCCGTGCACTCATTTGAGGAGTGTTCGGGCTTCCCTCAATTGTAGCAGTTTTGGTCACGACTTGACGAACGCTTCTCTTCATATCTTGAGTTGGAGCTTCGATCTTTGCTTCTATTCTTGTAGAACTTGTTGAATTTCTTGACCATGAGACTTATCTCTTCATTTGTGACATGGTTTTCGCTTTAGGTAGCGGGAGCATCACTTGTGGTATTGTAAGCACCGCTAGACTTGTAGTGAAGCTCTTCCTTGTCTTTGAGTGTTATCTCATGAGCAACAATCCTACCAATCACTTCCGTTGGCTTGAGATCTTTGTAGTTGGGCATCATTTGGATCAATGTGCAAATGGTGTCATATCGATCATCCAAAGCTCGAAGTATCTTCTTGATGATGAATTTGTCAGTCATTTCTTCGCTTCCTAGGCTGGCAATCTCATTGGTGATGAGATCTAGCCTAGAGTACATCTCAGCGACTCCTTCACCATCCTTCATCTTGACCTTGTCAAGTTGACTTTGAAGAAAATCCAACTTGTATGCTCTCACAGGTTCTGTACCTTCATGCATATCAATCAAAGTATCCCAAATCTCTTTTGCATTCTCAAGACTACTGAGTTTGTTGAATTCTTTGGGGCATAGGCAGTTGCAGAGAATGTCACATGCTTGAGCATTGAGTTGCAACATCTTCAATTCATATGTTGTCGCTTCGCGAGCGGGTTCCCTTCCATCCACAAACAACAGCCCAAATGACGGGGTTATGACTAACCAAATGCATTTTCATTTTGTGCTTCCAACTATTAAAATATATGCCATCAAATTACATACCTCTATTTATGATAATTTCCCTCACGAGACGCCATACTCTCCTAGGTTGTGAAACCAATGCAATGGAGACCAAAGCTCTGATACCACTTGTAGGATCGAAAGTAGTGCTAGAGGGGGGGATTAGACTACTTGACCAAAAAAATCTACTTTTCCCAATTTTAATTCTTGGTAGATTTTAGCATTAATAGTATGTCAAGTACACCCTACACATGCATGTCTACGAGTACAACAGTGGAAAGTAAAGACAAGCATGTAAGTAAAGGAAGGGTAGAAAGATCAAACGCAATTGGTGACACGATGATTTTTCCTATGGTTCCGATAGGTGGTGCTATCGTACGTCCACGTTCATGGAGTCTTCAACCCACAGAGGGTAACGGTCGCGAGAATCCATGGAGGATTCCACGAAGAAGCAACCTTGACTATACCATGACGGCCTACGTCCACGGAGGACTAGCCTAACTCAGGGTAGATCTTCGCGAAGTATGCGATCTCCTTGCCCTTACAAACTTCTTGGTTCACTCCACAACATGAAGTAGGAGGCTCCCAAGCGACACCTAACCAGTCTATGAGGCACCACCCTCCAAAAGGTAATAGGCTTGATTGTGTCGATGAACTCCTTGCTCTTGTGCTTCAAGATGATAGACTCCTCAAAACACAATCACTCTCTCATAGATTTGGCGTGGTAGAAGAGATTGATTGGGTGGAAACCAACTTGGGGAGGCTAGAGATCAAGATTCATATGGTATGAATGGAATGGAAAATTTGTAATCTCCATGAGACCGATATAGAAAACTCGATTGCACCGATAAGGTGACCAACTGTCAGATTGCCCAATCTCAGTGACGCCGAGCCAACAATCTCGGAGGGACCAATATTGTGAATTTGCATAACAGAAAGTTGGCAACCTAAACTCGGTGGCATCAAAATAGAATCGGTTGCACTGAAGTGGCTAGGGTTTGGCTGAGTCTATCTAGGTTTTGGAACTGGTGGCACCGAGTGGAAAATGTTAGTTGCACCGATATTGAATATTTGGCTTTGGACAGACTTTTGTGGAAGAGCTTGTGGGTGTATGTGGTGACTATCACTTTTGCATGTATGAGCATTTTGTTCACCAACAAAACCTTACCCCCTTTTAATAGCATTGGCTTTCCTATGGAATCAAAGTGATTTCTCACAAAAGATAAAATGTAGAGTCCTTTGCTTGAAGCTTTGCCAATCTATTTCCTTGGATCTTGGGGTATTCCACAATCCTTATGCCAACCCATCATTGAACTTTTCCTGAAACATACTTAGTGGAAACATTAGTTCAATGACGTATTGTTGTTATTAATTACCAAAACCACCAAGGGAGAAAATGTTATTTCAACCACCCCTGGCCGCTCCCTATTGGCGTGTGGGCCCCTCGGGCACCATGTTGTGTTGATTTTTGTTCGCAAAATTGACATATATGCTAACAAAATCCATAAATTTTTATTGCGTTTGGAATTCATTTCATATCATTTTTTCACAAAACAAAAAACACACAAAAAGAGGAACTGGCAGTGGGCACTGGATAAGTAAGTTAGTCCCAAAAATAATATAAATTGTTGGAAAAATTATATGAAATTGTAGAGTATTGGCATGAAACAATCAAAATAATAGATATGATGGAGACGTATCACGCTGTTGTACATATTTCGTTTAAATCTAAAAATGAAATTGTTGGCATCGCACTAATATGCAATGTCACTACTAACGTATATTACAACTGGCGTTGGCCACGTGGCATGCCATAAACTTGTCAAATACTACTGGCGTCATCTCCAACGCCTGCACTATTTTTAATAGTGGCACCATATTGGTGGCATTAGGTGTCCACGCGAGCAAGGCCATTTTGCCACATCATAGATAGGCCTTTTTGCACTAGTAATATATTCGTCATTGTGGCATACATTGCCCACGACAAGCACGACCTTCGATGACAATCCTTTTTTGTCAGTCATCCTCTGTGCCCACAGCGGCCGCGTCCTACCCACAACGCATGTGCTCTCAGCCCACCCCAAACGCGCGAGCATTGATACATCTCAAATGTATCTTCTTTTCCCAACACTTTTGCTCTGGTTTTGACCTCTAATCTGCTTGATTTGAATGAAACTTACCCAAGCTGACGCTATTTTCAGCATAACTACCTTGGTGTTATTTTTGTGCAGAAATAAAAGTTCTCGGAATTGGACTAAACATTTTGGGAATTATTTCTGGGAATAATAATGAATTATGGAGAGAAGACCTGCCAGAGAGGGTGTGCCAAGGGTCCAGAAAACATCAGAGTGCCCCCCAAGGCGTGCCCTGATGCCTTGTGGGGCCCTCGTGGCCCCTCCGATCCTAATTCCACTCCTATAAAATCACATCCTCAAAGAGAAAAAAATTAGAGAGAAGTTTTCATCATGTTTCACGAGACGAAGTTGTCGCCACCTCCCGTTCTTCCTCCGAAGGGCTGATCTGGAGCCTGTTTTGGGCTCCGGAGAGGGGAAATCGTCGCTCTCGTCATCACCGACCCTCCTCCATCAACACTGCCATGAAGCTCACCATCGGGAGTGAGTAATTACTTTGTACAATTGCTGGGCGGTGGTGGGATTGGATGAGATTAATCATGTAATCGAGTTAAGTTTGATAGGGCTTGATCCCTTGTATCCACTATGTTCTGAGATTGATGTTGCTATGACTTTGCTATGCATAATGCTTGTCACTAGAGCCCGAATGCCATGATTTCATATATGAACCTATTATATTTTCATGAATATAAGAGTGATTTGGATCCTATCTTGCAAGTTGTATGCACCTATTACGTGTCATGATCCACGTACCCCAAGGTGACAATAATTGGGATTCTTTCTGGTGATTGTCATAGTTTGAGGAGTTCATGTATTCAACATGTGTTAATACTTTGTGCCGGTTCTCTATTAAAAGGAAGCCTTTATATCCCTTAGTTTCCAAAAGGACCCTGCTTCCACGGGAGGGTAGGACAAAAGATGACATGCAAGTTCTTATCGCAAGCACGTATGACTATATAGGGAATACATGCCTACCTTACATTGATGAATTGGAGCTAGTTCTATGTTACCCTAGTGTGTAACTGTTATATGATCAATGTCATCTAAATCGTTATCCATCATGGATCCACACGCCTATTGTTTTCATATACTAAATCTTCTTAAGTTACTATTTCTATTGCTACTATCGCACCTGCTACAAAACTGCTACTGTAACTACTACTGTTACTTTTGCTACTACTATTTGCTGTACTACTAAACCTTTGTTGCAGAGAGATATCCCAGTTGCGGTTGAATTGACAACTCAACTATCAAGGACAACAAATACTCTTTGGCTCCCCTTGTGTCGAACAAATAAATTAGGATGAAATACTACCGTGAAGACTGTGGCGATCTCGTACACTCGTGGGTTATCAAGACCTTTTTCTGGTGCCGTTGCCAGGGAGCATAACTTTATTTACTGTGTTAACTTGGAGGATATGCAATTTCTACTATGAGAAATCTGAAAGACAATCAGACTAAGAATGTTTCCTCTCGCACGAGAGGATGTGAGGAACTGCCATCTAGCATTGGTTTAGATTCACCTATTGTTTTGGATCAGCTTGCTACACCACCACTTGTTGATCGTCGTGATATGTCACACGAACCTGATGATGCTACTTCTGAAATTAATGATGAAACTATTGCTACACATGTTGAAACTGAAATTGTGCCACTAAATGAATTACTTGATGCTCAAATTGCTAAATCTAGAGAAGTTGAGAATGCTGAAACTGAAGAAGATTTTGAATCACCTATTACCCCTCTCTCACCTAATAGTTATGAATTGCCTCATGTACCTGATGGGTATGTTATGGATGGTGAGGTAGCTAGGGAATTTCTTGCTTGTAAGGATAGACATGATGGAAGAAACTATTATGCAAACTAATAGAAAAATCTATGATGGAGAAAATGAAACGTGTTCCTAAATTTGCTAGTTCTCCTATATTTGTTATTGATAAGGATTATGAGTTCTCCGTAGACCCTAATTTAGTTCCTATGGTAGAGTCTGATCCTTTCCATTGTTATGAAAATGAAACTGTTATCAAACACCTTATGAAACTCAATGATATTGCTAATCTATTTACCAAATATGAAAATATTTGCTACTATTATATCCTTAAGCTTTTTTCCTTTCTCTGTAGAAGGAGAGTCCAAGGAATGGTTCCTTTTCAGTTGCTCCTGGTTGTATGTGTAGTCCCCAGGATATGCTTTACTACTTTTCTGAAAAATATTTCCCTGCTCATAAGAAACAAGCTGCCTTACGGAAAATATTTAACTTTGCTCAAATTGAAGAAGAGAATCTCCCTCAAGCTTGGGGGAGGCTTCTCTGGTTACTAAGAGCTTTGCGTGATTGTTCTCTTGAGAAGGATGAAATAGTTGATATTTTTTATAATGGACTAACCGATGCTTCTAGGGATTTTATAGATAACTGTGCTTGTTGTGTTTTCAGGAAAAGAACTGTTGGACAAGCTGAAGAATTATAGAATAACGTATTGCAAAATGCCGTGATTGGACACTTCCTGAACCACCTCTAGAACATATTCAAAAGAAGATAGGTATGATATTCCTTAGTCCCGAAGACATGGACGAAGCAATAAGATCTATGAAAGAGAAAGGTATTAAAACCGAGGATGTCAAGAAATTACCTCCTATTGAAGAAATCAATGTACTTGACACGCTGACACGGGTAGTAGAGGTAAACTCCCTCCGTTCCTTTAATGAAAGTGATATAACTTATACGAAGACTCCTGAACAATGCATGGATGAATTTGATAATTACATTGTTAAGTGAGAACACTTCAATAACTATGTTAGGAATCAATTGCGATGTAATGCCATGATGATAGACCGCTTAAGTGACTTGATCTTTAGAATTGAAAATGATGTGAAGGGTATAGGTAAATATTCTTCTATGGTTCACAACCAATTAAACGAAGTTTCCATGTCACAAAATGATTTGCTTCCTGGAATGAATAATAATCTGAATGATCGTGTTGTTAGAGTAGTGAGTAGAGGAGGTTGATTGACCCAAGAAACTCTTTATCCTGAATATCACCCTAAAATAATTGAACAAGATTCTCTAAAAAGTAATGAAGACGCACCTAGTTCATCTAATAATAATAATAATAGTAAGAAGAAGAAAGAAAGATGATAGGAACTTGCATGCTTCTCATGAACCTGCTATAGAATAACCTGTTGAGAAACATAACGAAGTTCCTATTTCTAATGCTGAGACACAATTTGGTAGTGAATGATACGTCTCCAACGTATCTATAATTTATGAAGTATTCATGACATGTTCACAACAATTTATATTGTTTTTTTATGATTTGATTAGAACTAACCCGGACTGACGCTGTTTTCAGCAGAACTACCGTGGTGTTTTTTTTGTAGAAATAAAAGTTCTCAGAATGGGCTGAAAATTTACGGTGTTTTTTTATGGACCAAAAGAGACCCGCGAAGAACAACTATTGGGCCAGGAAGTGGGCGAGGATTCCACAAGCCCTTTAGGCGCGCCCTACCCCCCAAGGAGGGTGCTTCGGGCTTGTTGGCCCCTCGGGCACCCCCTTGACATGAGACCAACGCCAAAAATTCTTATAAATATCCAAACCTCCAAAAAGAACACTAGACTGGGAGTTCCACCACTGCAAGCCTTTGTAGCCATGAAAAACCAATCAGGAGCCCATTCCGGCACTCTATCGGAGAGGGAAACCATCACCGAAGGCCATCTTCATCGTCCTGACGATCTCCATGACGAGGAGGGAGTAGTTCACCCTTAGGGCTAAGGGTATGTAGCAGTAGCTATGTGTTTGATCTCTCTCTCTCTCTCTCTTGTTCTTGAGATGAAACGATCTTTATGTACCACGAGCTTTATTAATATAGATGAATCATATGGAGTTTTCCCCTCTATATCTTCTTTTGATGAATTGAGTTTTCCCTTTGAAGTTTTCTTATCGGATTGAGTCTTTAAAGGATTGAGAACAGTTGATTTATGTCTTGCGATGGGATATCCATGGTGACAATGGTATGTTCTATTGATCCACTTGATGTATGTTTTGGTGATCAACTTGTGGGTTCCGTCACCTTGGGAATATATGCATAGGGGTTGGCACACATTTCCGTCTTGACTCTTAGGTAGAAACATTGGGGCACTCTTTGAAGTTCTTTGTGTTGGATTGAACCTGATGAATCTGGAATTGTGTGATGCATATAATATAATCAAGCCCATGGGTACTTGTGGTGACATTAGAGTATCTAGGTGAAATGAGGGTTTTGGTTGATGTGCATCTTAAGGTGTTATTTTAGTACAAACTCTAGGGTTGTTCGTGACACTTATAAAGGATAGCACATACGATTGATTGGAAAAGATAACTTTGAGGTGGTTTCGTACCCTGCAATAATTTCTTCGTTTGTTCTCTGCTATTTGTTAGTTTGGAGTGAACTCTTTGTTGCACATGAGGGATTTGCATATGATTCAACTATGTCAGTATTGTTGAGAGAACTAGCAGTAGTGCAAGTATGAACCCTAGGCCTTGGTTTGAAGCATTGCAATACCATTTTTGTTCACTTTTGTTACTTGCTACCTTGCTGTTTTTATATTTTCAGATTACAAAAACTTATATCTACCATCCGTATTGCACTTTTATCACCATCTCTTTGCCGAACTAGTGAACGTATACAATTTTCCATTGTGTTGGGTGTGTTGGGGACATAAGAGATTTCTTGTATTTGATTGGAGGGTTGTTTGAGACAGACCATCTTCATCGTACACCTGCCATGGATTGATAAACCTTAGGTCATCCACTTGAGGGAAAATTTCTAGTGTCCTACCAAACTCTACGCTTGGAGGCCCAACAAAGTCTACAAGAATATAGTTGCATAGTAGACATCAAGCTCTTTGGCACCGTTGCCGGGGAGGTGAGTTCTCTAAGGTATATCTTTAGATCTTGCAATCAAATATTTAGTTTCTTGTTTTATCACTAGTTTGGTTTTATAAAAGAAAATTACAAAAATGGAGTTTAGGTTGCATCAATTGTTTCATCTCTTTAATGTCTTTCGTGAAAATGATGGTTTGGAAAATTGTGCTCAATTGGTAGAGGAAGAATTTATGAAAATACTTAATGAGAATTCCTTGAATGATGAGCATGATAGAAATATTATACTATGAATTCTCTGAATATTCATGATGCTAGTGATATGCAAAGCCACAATCTTTGGGATGCTATGTTTGATGAATATGATAATTTTAGTCCCCCAAGTTTTGATGAGCAAAACTATTATGATGATGGCATGCCTCCTATATATGATGATTATGACGATGACATGTATGATATAAAGAGTTATAGTAACCACGAAACTTGTTATTATGATTTTAATATTCAAAGTGGTTATGTCTATCAAGTACCTCATGATAGTTATTTTGTTGAGTTTGCTCCCACTATTATGAATGAGAAGAAATTTGCTTATGTGGAGGGTGCTAAAAAATCTATGCTTGTGCATCATGAAGAGAATGTTGTATGTGATAGTCATGTTGTTGAATTACTTCATTATGCTTGTAAAATTTTTTTAGAGGGAGGAACATATTCTTGTAGGAATTGCAATAATATCAAGTTTCCTCCCTTTGTGTTCAATTTTTTGAAGATATGCTTGTTTTGCCTTCATATGCTAGTTGATTCTTGCTCCCATAAATTGTTTTATCGCAAAATCCCTATGCATAATGAAGTGGGTTAGACTTAAATGTTCTTTTCATATGCTTCATGATGCTCCCATTTTGTTTCAAATCTTTACTTTTGTGCGAGGATCATTGAAATAACCATGCCTAGCTAAAAGAAATTAAAGGAAAGCGCTTGTTGGGAGACAACCCAACACTTTTACCTTCTGTTTTTAGGAGTTCACATGATTAAGATACTGTATTAATCATTTTTTGTGTCTTTTACTTCAATAAAGTGCCAAGTAAAGCCTTTGGGATAGTATGGATACTTGCTTGTTTGATTCTGTGCAAAAACAGAAAGTTTTGCGTCCAGTATATGAATTATATGATTTTACTGGAGAGTCAAAAAATTATGAAATCTTTACACAACATTTATATGCATATTATGTGATATGTCCTATTTTTTCAGAAGTTTTAGACTCAGGTAAGTATGGTGATCATTCAGATCTTTACAGATTGTTCTGTTTTTGACAGATTATGTTTTGCATGCATAGTTTGCTTGTTTCAAGTGTTTCCATAGCTTATATGTGGTAATATAAATTGTGGGAATAATTTAATATTGTAGGTATTACGTGAGAACAATTATGAATCTTCTCTTGACAATACCTAAGTGAATGATCTATATTTACTACACTAACCCATCTCATGAAGTTCCGTTAAGTTTTGTGTGATTTGAGTTTTCAAGTTTTGGGTGAGATACCTATATGAGGTGAATAAGGAGAAGCAAGTACCTAAGCTTGGGGATGCCCAAGGCACCCCCAAGATAATACCCAAGGAAGACTCAAGCGTCTAATCTTGGGGATGCCCCGAAAGGCATCCCCTCTTTCGTCTCCAACATTATCGGTACATCTTACATGGAGATATATGTTTATTCCTCACATGATATGCGTTTTGCTTGGAGCGTCATTATAACTTTTTGTTCTCTGTTAGATTTTATTTGTAATCTTTTTTTTCCAATAAAAGGTTCCAAGAATTGCATTAGGATGCTTGCATTGCATGTTTTGATATGTGCCATGTAAAAACAGAAAAAACTTCTGTAGTGTTTGAATTTTCTTATTTTACTGGAACCACTAGTAGAAAACAGCCCATTTGTCCCGGTTCTAGAACCGGGACTAAAGGGTCGGGACTAAAGCCCCAAACATTTAGTCCCGGTTCGCTTACAAACCGGGACAGAAGGGGCTCCGCGTGGCCTCTGCGGGGAGCCCAGGCATGAGGACCTTTAGTCTCGGTTGGTAACACCAACCGGGACCAAAAGGCATCCACGCATCAGCATCTGGCAGTTGTTGGTTTTTTTGAAAGGGGTGGGGGGTTAGGGGGTTTTGGAGGGTTAATTTAGGGGTTTCATATTGTGTTATCTAGCTAATTAATAGAGAGAAGTGTCCTTTCTTTCTCCGTGCTTGGTTGTTGCTAGCTAGCTACAATAGAGAGAACTCGAGATGCTAGCTAGTAAGCAAATGAAGGAACCATTAAGTACACAAGATTGTCATGAACATATACACAGAGAAGTGATTGACCTCTCTTTCTTCGAGAGATTGGTCGAACAACAAGTTTTCATATATCTATCCAACGCTACTAGCTACATATATACAATATAAGATCTCTGACAATCCCTAAGATACAATCAAAAATTAATATAGTATTCTCTGCCTTCAGGTCTGACGTGGTCAAGAAATAATCCCACCAATTCCTCTTGAATTGCTCGTATGCGATCATGTGGTAGGAATTCATCCCGCATCTTCCAGATCTAATTTAAAGAAGGGGGTCAATACATGCATATATATGAATAAAACTCAACATAATTGATGGTAATGTATAAAATAAAATTGTGAATATTATTTACATACTTCAAATTGTTTGTTAGAGAAGCCCCGCTCAAAGGTCGAGTGGCAAATGAACTCGCATACATAGTATCCACATTAAATAGTCCCTTCTTTCTGGTACAAGCACTTTACGAGAATAGAGTTCAATCAAACTGGTAAGCAAGCATGGTAATGATATATTGATGAAATATTGAATCAATTAGAGATGCGCGGAACTAGCTAGTACTACTTACTTTGGGGTGTGTAAATCGCAACTCTTTGTTTAGACCGGGAACCTTTCGGGTGAACTTCTTCCAAACCCTACCAGGCAAAGAAAATGATTACTTGATATCTGGAAATTAACGAAAGTTGCATGCCGATATGGTCCCGGTATTGACTGAACTTACTTCTTGAGCATTGCAGTCATGTCCGCATAATTCTTGGGATCTCTACGTCTCGAGTCTAAGACAGTTACTAATGCCCCGTCAAGCTTAATGGATAGCAGAATAAAGTGGTAACTACGCATGCATATATAACTCATCAATTACATTACTTAACCTCGAGTAAGCGAAACCGAGTATATAAAGAAGACAGCAACACTCACTTGAAGTTGTAAGGAAAGAGTATTTCCCTTTTGTTTTGATGTGCAAGGAACGACTTTAGCAAGTTCTCCTGAGTCGCTGCGGGTTCTTTTCGTATCGACCATTCATTTACGGCATCTGGGCTAATGAAACCAACATCGAAGATTCCTTGTTTTTTGCATTCGACGATCTTGAATATGCATAATATAGTGATTATAATTATTTATATATATACATGCAATGAACGAGCTAAGCTAGAGACTTAACTATAGAAGTAATACTTATAGACAGTAGGCAGTCATGAGTTGTTTGTCGAGGGCCCGTTGATTGTATAACTGAAATAACTCCACACATTTAATAGGCATCACGGGAAGTCCAATGAATTTGTGTTGTGGTTTCACTGCCACATACATAGTGTCTCTCCCAGACTCCCTATGAGGATCATCAGGTTTGACGAGAGGCTTCCCATGCACGTATTCGTGTTCTTCTTTAGTTACCTCAACCGTTTAAAAAAGTACATCATCCCCCAAGTAATCACCAAGTTTGGTACTGGGCAGTATCATCAGATCATTAGCAATGTCGCTACAGACCTTGAGCGGAGGACACGATTGCTTCTCCTGTTCGCCAAGCTAGGGAATTGTTTTCCCACTTCTTTGTTCTTTGACTCGAGCAGCACTAGAGGTACTTCCCAACCGCTGCGCTTCATTATATGTCTTTATAATACAGTGGTGATAGTTTGATGGCAGCGGAGGCGGTGATGGTCGCTTCAGGGCATCCAGAGTGCGCTTCGCTTTCACCGGATCTACCATTTCCTTCGGAGGTAGATGTTTTCGTGCAAAATGGGCCTCGACTTAGGCTGATCTCAGCATTTTCTTCGTCAGTCCTCTTGTATGGTAACTTTGTAATAGTCTTGAGGCTTGGACAAAATTTGTATTTTTTCCTGCCTATTGTACTGCTAGCCGCCGGAGCGGCGGCGGCGTCTCTCTTCTGTCGTGGCTGACGCGCCAGAGGAGGCGTAGTGTCCTAATGCGCCGGAGGAGGAGGAGGAGGAGGAGGCTGAGTGGCCTAACGCGCCGGAGGAGGAGGAGGCAGAGTGGCCTCACGTGCCGGAGTAGGCGAAGGAGGAGGCGGAGTGCCGTCATGCGTCAGAGGAGCCAGAGAAGGAGGTGGAGTGCCCTGATCACTCGTTGAAGGAGGAGGAGGAGGAGGCGGAGTGCCCTGATCACTCGCAGGAGGAGGAGGAGGAGGAGGAGGTAGAATTCCCTAACGCGCCGGTGGAGGTGGAGGACGGAGGCGTCTAGTTAGGAAGCTTGATGTACTCCTTTGGCCATAGACATGTACTCCTCAGAGCATGAACCAACTTCTTCTCCCCTTCACCAGTTTGGTGGTTAAGCTCGACATCATCAAATCCCTCCATTACTTCATCCACCATCACAACAACATAGCCATGTGGAATTGTCTTGCAGTGAAAAGTTCCGTTGGGTTGAGGAGGTGCAACAGAGCCGAGAGCCGCCATGAAAGTGAGGTTCCAGAATTTCATCAAAAGCTCGCAATTTTGAACCTTCGTGATAGTATCCATTGGGTAGCTAGGAGCCGTGAACTCAGGCTGAACTAGCTCCGTGAAAGCCACGCTGCTTCTCCGTTGAGATGGCGGGGTAGCTTCTGGGGTAGCTTCGTGCTGCTGAGATGGTTGGCCGGTAGCTCACTGGCTCTCGGCTTCCTCTAGCCTTTCTAGTCTTGCATTGAAGTTTGGCATTTTGCTCAGCTCCGCTTTCCTCTTTCTCTGTTGGCTTCTGTAACCGCCTGCGTCGGGAAACCCAACCTTCCACGAAACAGAGCCTAGTGTGCCTCATGTTCGTCCAGGGTGCTCAGCATTCCCTTGGGCCTCAGTCAGCTTGTCCTTCTCTCTGTCGGGAATGAACATCCATTCCTGCGCTGTGGTGATGTACTTCTGAAGCTTCGTGAAGGGTATTGCAAGTTGCTCATTCGTCCAACGACACTTCCCTATTTCAAGGTCCAAAGTTCCCCCAACCCTGAGGAACCAAGTCCTTGAACGGTCTGGCAAGTTATATGTCTGTGGTTGGACCCCTTTAGCAAGCAGGTCATTCTCAACTTTGTCCCACAACGACTGGGCTTTGAGGTAGCCACCTGACCCCGTGTGATGGTGATACTGCTTCTTTACAGCATTGATCTTGTTTGTCTCAGACATTTTCTTACTCTTCTCCGATGTCTTGTAGGCCACAAATGCAGGCCAGTGATATCTTATCTTCTTAAATCGGCCGATGAATTCTGGAGTCTTCCCTTTGTCGACAAACTTTGATTTCAACTCATTATTCCACCTCCTGAATAGATCTGCCATCTTCTTAAGAGCACACGCCTTGATCAGTGGCTCTACAACTAGCTTATTAGGATCCTCCTCTGGCGATAGGGTGAAATTTGCCTTCAGCACGGTCCAAAGATCATCTTTTTGTCTATCGGTGACATAATCACCATCATGGGCATCGTCCTTAGGCTTATTCCATTGCTTGAAGGTGATCGGTATGTTGTCCCTAACAATAGCTCCGCACTGAGCAACAAATGCGTCCTTGGTATGCGTTGGTTCAATCGGTAGGCCATCGTTCGCGAGTGCTATGATCGTGAACCTTTCTTCCTTTTCAACCTTCTCTTCAGGCCTCGTCTCGTTACCGAAGTTTGCCCCGATCCGAAGGTCTATATAAAAGAAGATATAAGAGTTAATATATGGACTTACCAAAACAATTAATGCATCAATTAGCTAGTCAACACATGCTTAATTAATATATATATCTCACCGGACTTTGTAACATCTCCCTCGCCCGTTCGTTCATCGGAGCCATCACCATGGTATCATTCTTCCTCTGGCATTTGGTCACCAGAGCCATCATGATCATGTCTTTCCTCTCCTTCAAGACCATCGGTGTTGTTGATATACGAGAAGATAGCATCAATATTGCCTGCTCGGATTATGTCCCCCAACAACTGTTCTTGTTCCAAGTCTCTTTGATCCATAGTTTATGCAAATATTAAAACATGGCAATTAATATACTTCTCTACGATTTGAGGTGGCCTCTACAACGCTTCTAGGGTTAGGGGTGACCCTCAATGCTTCTAGGGTTTGGTCGGGCCAAAGGACTGGGATTCTCTTAACCTTTTAGGGATTTAACAAAATGGCGCCATTCTGGATGTGTAGAAAATGGTCCATATTTTTCCTCATCTTCTCTACCCTTCTATATGTCACGTTATCTAGTGTCAAAGGATTCAAGAAAACCACGGCTTCATCATTAGCCGGAAGTAACAGGCGCATAATGGTATGAAGCTCTCCAAAATTGTTTTCGAACGGAGTCCCGGATAGGATAATTAGCTTTTTGGTACGAAGTTCAGCAAGAGCGTTCCGAATATAGGTATTTGGAAGGCCGTTGCTGAAATTCATACCAAAAAGTGTATTATTCTATCCGGAACTCTGCTCCAAAACAACTTTGAAGAGCTTCGTAACATCATACGCCGGTTATTTCCGGCCGATGATGAATTCATGGATTTCTTCAATACTATGACACACAACATTACATATAGAAGAATATATATATATATATATATATATATATATATATATGGGATCAGAAAAAATTTGGATCAACTTGTGCACATCGATAATGGGGGCATTCTAGATAAATCTATATTACCAGAGTTTTCTATATGAACATTTTATCTTAGTAACTCAGAAAAAATGTAACCGGGGAGGGGGTATATCGACAATGCTTTTTTTCTCGGGTTTGGGTGGCCTCGAGAGTTGGTCTCCCGGTATATCGACAGGGGTTAAATATTTTACCTACGTAACTTAGAAAAAAATGTTATCTGGGAGGGGGTATATCGACCCCCCTCATGTCGAAGTTATCGAGGAGGGGTGTATATCGACCCCCTCATGTCAAAGTTATCGGGGAGGGGGGTATATCGACCCCCCTGATGTCGAAGTTATCGGGGAGGGGGTATATTGACCCCCCTCATGTTGAAGTTATCGGGGAGGGGTTATATCGACAACGACATACATACATGAAAAAAAATGCTATCCAACTTTACATACATAGCCACATGCATATATTATATATTTTTGTTAACTCATGACATATTTCATTATTTTTCTTTCTTTAACTCAACGACAACGACATACATACATGGAAATAAATGTATATCTACCCCCTCATGTCGAAGTTATTGGGGAGGGGGCGATCTCTTTCTCGTTATTTTTCTTTATTTAACTCATGACATATTTTCATTTATCTTTATATATATTTGCCGTGTCCCCGATGGGATGTTTTTTGAAAATGCCATATCCAGTGTCGCCGTGCCCGTGTCGTCGTATCCCAGCAAGGGACCATGGGAAAGGGGTCTCACTGGGGGCGGCGATAGGGCGGCAACGAGGTGGCAACGAGGCGGCGACGGGGAGGCAACAGGGCGACGATGGGGCTGTGACGGGCCGGCGATACGTAGGCGACGGAGCGACGAATGATCGGCGATGCATAGGCACTAAGGTGGCGTGGTGACGGGGAGGCGACGGGGGCAACTACGGGGACGGGGACAACGACGGCGGGCTCGGGGCGGCACGCGGCGATGCGGACGAGGATGGCGGGCTCGGCGAAGTGGCGATGAAAACTGTGAAATTTCCCAAGTGCTTCTTATATACAAGAAGCATTGGTCCGGTTTGGTGGCACCAACCGGGACTAATACCCACCTTTAGTCCCGGTTGGTGCCAGCAACTGGAACCAAAGGTCCCTTTTTGTCAGTCCAAAGGGCAGGAAGCAGAGATCTTTGGTCCCGGTTGGTGGCACCAACCGGGACTAAAGGGTGGCATTAGTCCCGTTTGGTGCCACTAACTGGGACGAAAGGGCAGAATTTGTCCCGGTTGTAGCCACCAACCGGGACTAAAGGGTTGGTCCTGGCTGTGGTGGGAGTTTAGTCCCACCTCGCCAAGCGAGGGGCGCTCGCACCGGTTTATAAGCCCACCCCTCTCTGCCTTGTTGAGTTCCTCTCAAATTAAAAATAGATGCCCTTATATGGGAAATTTGACCTCAAATCAAACTGAATTTCAGTCTTATTTCAGGTCGAATTTTACCTATATAAGTGCATCTATGTTCACTTTTGCTATTTTTTATGTTATTTCAAAGGGATTTCATTTTTGAACTTATTTGAACTCCATACTTTTTGTGTGTTCAAAATGCACCATTCAAAGCCACATCATCAATTTTCAACCCTTTCTGACTACATTTGGTATTTTTCATGCACTTACTGATTTTTTTGAGCTAAATAACCCTGAAATTGAAAAGCACTTCAAATGAACTCTGAAAAGGTTTAAAGTTGGCATGGTATCATCATTTCATCCACATAGCATGTGCTAAAAATTTGAGAGAGTTACGGCAAAAACTGGATGCACTTCGTGTACAAACTGGACAATCTCTTTCGAAGTATCATGGTTTCGGACGAAAACTCATCTGTTACAAAGGGATTTCATTGGTTTGAACTTATTTGAACTCCATAATTTTTTTGTGTTCAAAATGCACCATTCGAAGCCACATCATCAATTTTCAACCCTTTCTGACTTCAGTTGGTATTTTTCATGCACTTACTCATTTTTTTAGCTAGATAACACTGAAATTGAAAAGCACTTCAAATGAACTCTAAAAAGGTTGAAAGTTGGCATGGTATCATCATTTAACCCACATAGCATGTGCTAAAAAGTCGAGAGGGTGACGGCAAAAACTGGATGCACTTCGTGTACAAAATGAACAATCTCTTTCGAAGTATCACAATTTCAGACGAAAACTCATCTATTACAAAGGGATTTCATTTTTCGAACTTATTTGAACTCCTTACTTATTGTGTGTTCAAAATGCACCATTCAAAGCCACAACTTCAATTTGCAACCCTTTCTGACTACATTTGGTATTTTTCATGCACTTACTGATTTTTTTGAGCTAAATAACCCTGAAATTGAAAAACACTTCAAATGAACTCTGAAAAGGTTGAAAGTTGGCATGGTATCATCATTTCACACACATAGAATGTGCTAAAAAGTTGAGAGGGTTACGGCAAAAACTGGATGCACTTCGTGTACAAAATGGACAATCTCTTTCGAAGTATCACAGTTTCAGACGAAAACTCATCTCCTACAAAGGGATTTCATTTTTTGAACTTATTTGAACTCCATAGTTTTTGTGTGTTCAAAATGCACCATTCAAAGCCACATCATCAATTTTTAACCCTTTCCGACTTCATTTGGTATTTTTCATGCACTTACTAATTTTTTTGAGCTAAATAACCCTGAAATTGAAAAGCACTTCAAATGAACTCTTAAAATGTTGAAAGTTGGCATGGTATCATAATTTCACCCACATAGCATGTGTTAAAACGTTTAGAGGGTTACAGAAAAAACTGGATGCAATTCGTGTACAAAATGGACAATCTCTTTTGAAGTATCATGGTTTCGGACGAAAACTCATCTGTTACAAACGGATTTCATTTTTTTGAACTTATTTGAATTCCATACTTATTTTGTGTTCAAAATTCACCGTTCAAAGCCACATCATCAATTTTCAACCCTTTCTGACTTCATTTATTATTTTTCATGCACTTACTGATTTTTGGAGCTAAATAACCCTGAAATTGAAAAGCACTTCAAATGAACTCTGAAAAGGTTGAAAGTTGGCATGGTGTCATCATTTCACCCACGTAGCATTTGCTAAAAAGTTGAGAGGGTTACGACAAAAACTGGATGCACTTCATGTAAAAAATGGACAATCTCTTTCGAAGTATCACGGTTTCGGACGAAAACTCATCTGTTACAAACGGATTTCATTTTTTGAACTTATTTGAACTCCATACTTCTTGTGTGTTTAAAATGCACCGTTCAAAGCCACATCATCAATTTTCAACCCTTTCTAACTTCATTTGGTATTTTTCATGCACTTACTGATTTTTTGAGCTAAGTAACCCTTAAATTGAAAAGCACTTCAAATGAACTCTCAAAAGGATGAAAGTTGGCATGGTATCATCATTTCACCCACATAGCATGTGCTAAAAAGTTGAGAGGGTTACGACAAAAAGTGGATGCACTTTGTGTACAAAATGGACAATCTCTTTCGGAGTGTCACGGTTTTGAACGAAAACTCATTTGTTACAAAGGGATTTCATTTTTTTGAACTTTTTTGAACTCCATACTTTTTGTGTGTTCAAAATGCACTATTTAAAGCCACATCATCAATTTTCAACCCTTTCCGACTTCATTTGGTATTTTTCATGCCTTACTGTTTTTTATGAGTTAAATAACCCTGAAATTGAAAAGCACTTCAAATGAACTCTGAAAAGGTTGAAAGTTGGCATGGTATCATCATTTCACCCACATAGCATGTTATATAATAAAGTGTACTAAAAACCATTACAACATATCATGAATAGAGAAGTGACCAAATTAATAGAAATTCATCATCACATTAAAGCCAAAGTACAATAGTGACAAAAATAAATACATACAGTTCATACATAGTTCTCATTATTGAACAACATATAGCTCTCTAGAGAATCTTATTAAAACATACATCGAAACTATGTAAAAAATTAAATGCAACAACAATGCGATCATAACCGCTACTAAGGTACCAATTGATCCAATGGCATAATGATACCAAGCCTTAGTATGAATGGCATTTTTTCTAATCTTTCTAATCTTCAAGGGGATTGCATCCATCTTGGTCTTGTGATCATCGACGACATCGACAACATGCAACTCCAACTTCATCTTCTCCTCTTCAACTATTTGTAATTTTTCTTTCAAGTCCTTGTTTTCTTTTTCATCCAAATTGAACTTCTCGATAAGAGTTGCTATGTGGGTTGGAATTTCTGGTTCAACTACCTCCTCCTAGATAAAAAAATTCTATGTCACGTTCGTCGGCATAATTGTCATAAACACTCAACAAAACAAATAGTTATAAAAGATAATATATACCACATCCGAATCATAGACAGGACGAGGGCCGACGGAGGCGGATACGAAAACAATCGCACTATATAATAACAAACAATAATAAAAGTAAGAAAATTACACAAGTATCTATCAAAATCATACAAGTATGTAACATCCCAAAATTCCATTTTGGAATGTTATGAAATATAGCTATGCATCCTCATCATTTTGTTGGAATTTAATGAATTTGTTGAAGTGCTTCTTTTGAAATTCTGAAAGGCCATTTCAATTTTCCCATGTATTTGTTTCACCTATTTGAAAACCTTTGGAAATGTTCAAAGAAAGAGGGGAGTAACATGACACTCCACACCAGGGGCATGTTGGTGAAATATTTGAGCAATTAAACCAGGGGTTATTTGGAAATTTATCTCAAAAGGATTTAAAATCAATTAGGCATTTTCTGAAAATAAATTTTAAAAAAGATATTCAATATGACAGAGGAAAAATGTTCATTAAATAGCATTAATTCTCCTGCTCATTTTGATATATATATTTCCTATGTTTGGAAATTTTTGATTGCATTAAAAGAGTTTATACAGTGCTGGAAATAGAAAAGGAAAGTACTTAAACCGAACCGGGCTGGCCCACTGTCTTTAATTCCCGAAACCACTCCGAGTCGGCCACCGACGCGCTAACCACGCCCCCACCCTCACTGATGCACAGGACCCACCGTTCGACCGCGGCGTCAGCGCGGTCATCCCCTTCCCCACGCCCAAACGCCATCGCCGAAGAGCCCTCTGCGTGGATCTCGCCCCTCGTGCCCGACCACCGCACCGCCCCTATATAAAGCCCCGAAACCCTTCTTTCCCTCGCCGGAGCACTGCCCCAGCCCTCACCGGAGTTCGGCACCCAACCGAACATCCCGAGCTAGTGCCCGTCGCCACACTCACCCCCATCCCCCTCCGACGCCACCAATCGATGCCGGAGACTCGCCGCCACCGTTTGAAGCCTTCGGACGCTACCCCCGACCACCGCACCATCGTCCCCGACCATCTCCAACCACCGGCCACCGTTGACCTCACCAGAGACCCCGACCCCCTCTCTGTAAGCCTCCGCCTCCACCCGTAGCCATCGGATCCATAGTCAACGCACGAGATTAGATCTATTTAATAAACGAACTGGTACGCTTTAGTTGTCGGTTGTCCGCTCGTTAGCTCTCACGCGCACGCCCTCGCGGCCAATCACAACATGACACGTAGACACTGTCCGATCGATAGGAAGTTTTTCTTTTTCTTTTCTGTTTTAGAAAACAGAATGTATTCTGTTTTTGTTTTTATCATATCTTTTAAAATATTTGGTCTTTTTAGTTGATTCTTTTTGCATTACTTTAAATATTTGATGTAGTTTATGTGTGTATGCTTAGATTTCAAATTTGACCTTTAAATTTTGAATCTAATCAAATTTGTTTAAATTACTAATCTGCAAACTAGAGTTTAAAAATATATTTCTGAGTGAATATTTTTGCCACTGTTGGGTATTAGTTAGACCTATCATTATACATAGTTTGAGAATTTTTAGGATGAATTTGGTTACTGTTTTTAACAAAAACTGAATCTGTTTAGTTCTTCATAGATTTTAATTAAATTGACTTTTAATTAATTTGAACCTGAATTAGTTTAACTTTTGTTTGTAGATTTGAGTAGGTTCTGTTGATTCAACATTAGGTGTATTTTTTTCTGTTAATAAAATATGTTTTTCAAATTGTTTTGTGCTCTAGTTTGAATAGGTTCATCTTGTTTTCACAATGTATATTGTTTAGAAAAGTTTTGTTGTAATTCTTTTAGCACAATACTTTTATAATGATATACTTTCTGTTTTCAAATAAAATTTTATATTTACTTTTCTGTTATCTAAAATGTCTAGTTGTTCAAAACCAATTTTTGACTTGTATGTCTTAGTAGAGATTTTGACACCAATATTTTTATAGTCCTATACCTTAAGTGATTCTTCTTTTGATTGTGCTTTTGTTTGTTGAAGCAATTGTTTACCTTGCTGTTGAATGGATTGTATTGTGTTTATGCTTATGGTGTGTTCTTGTTTGATTCGTTAGATCATTTGAAGTGCGAAGCTTGTTATTTAGAGTCACTTGATTACGAGAATCGTCAGCAAGGCAAGTCACTTTGACCATGTATACCTATGTTTTATTGCATTAGTTCTTCCATCTTCCCAATTGCATGCAAAGTAGGTAAATTGGAAACTTGGTTACTTGTTGTAGTATCATGTGGTAGGTACCCCTCAACCCTTTGACACATGGGCCCTAGAAAACGTTGATTTACATTTTTGCTATGCTATTAGTAGACGGGGTTGGTTGTGTGATTCATGAGAGTTGTGACTTAATAATTTCAAGACCTACATGATGATCAAGTCTTCAAGACTCCGACTTTTCAAACTACCTCTGGGTGGATGATGGTTGAACGGCGCCCTGGAGAAACCAGTGGTTAGCCTAGATGATGCTGGAGAAGTGCCAGTATTCATGCAGAAAGGTCGACCCACGCACAAAGAGATGGATGGATGCTTCAAGACCCAAGGCTTACCTGCACAGCCACATGCCATTATGGGCTCTCGCTTGGTTGGATATTGTGGTGACCCTCGACAGGCGGTGCTACGAGATGTAGAAGAATGGTAGGAAAGGATGGGCACCGACAGAGTCTCGGGGAAACCCTTTAGAAGACCATGTTTTGGTCATCTGTTTCTCAAACACCATGAAGTGCGAGAAAATCCAACGGAGGCGATCAAATCTTGTGGGGAACATGTGCAAAACTCTGTAGAGTACCCGAACCTAATCGATTAGCCGCGTCCACGATCATGGACAGTTTGAGCCAAAGGAATTGAAACGATCTGGAACTCTCAACACATTTAATTACATTGATGTGGGTATTAATGTCTAGTTGGGTATGAGAATTGGTTGGTGGAACCATCTCATTAATCAACCAACATTGTAGTAATTATGATTTTGCCCCCTGTTGTTGTAGGAAAAATTTGTCTTTATGCAAAAACTTACTACCCCCCACTTGCCATATATGCATATAGAATAGATGATGACTTTACCCCTCTCTTGTGACATTGCCGGCATATTCAATATGCTGAGCTATACGGCTACAACGTATCATGTTGCAGAGTACTTTTCCGACCAGGAGTGAGGATACGCTCTACGCTCGGTGAGATGCCCTTGGAGTCAGATGGACTCAACTACCTATGGAGCTTCCGCAAGACTTTGGTTTAGTTTATCTCATGAGTTGGCCTTCAGCCACTTTATTGTAATCCTTATTGTATTAAAGGACTCGATATGAGATTTCGATTAATTAATTCTGTGTGATTTCCCTTTGATATACACATTGATGTACCGTGTGTGTACTAGTATGATCTTGGGATGGTACAGAAACACCGGAGATTCGACCTTTCAGGTTGGGTCGCTACAGAAATGGTATCAGAGCACACGCTGACCGTAGGACGTAACCTCTAGGATTGGAAAATCCTTAGGATTTATTTCTCTTTTGTATTTAAAATTCTTATACTCTCATCTACTCGTTTCTGACTTCCCTCCGATTTATTTCAAAATTTATAGATGGCCACCTTCATCCCAGTTTTGATCATGGAGTTTTGTCAGCCTGACGCGACGATGCCCTTTGGCAAGGAGCTGATGAGGATTGTCAGGGACGTAAGGATTGCTTTGACAAGCATCACCAGGACTCCTATCATGTCTTTTCCACAAGACGGACGCTATAGGATCGAGGTGCACATCCCCGGGAATACCTTTGGAAATCGTAAGGAACCCATCGACTTCAAGTTTGTGGCACCCAGTTGGATACTTGCGAGAGACATGGCCATTCATCGTGCCCTTGGACGTATTCAGGAGGAATACAGAGGTGGAACCATTTCACCAGGACTCAGCGTGGTTTGTCGCAGGGATGCCAATGGAAATATCATAACCACTCCCACGGAAGACACCACCATTTCCTATATCCAGACTTTGGAGATGCACATCAGGACCTTGGAACTTCGGGTACATGCCGACACGAAGACAATCAAGAGGCTGATGAACCATGAGATTGACCTCGAAGCTGACCTATGAGAAGCCAAGTACGAGCATGTGTATGAAGTGAAGGATTTCTTAGAGAGGATCGATAAGCTGAACGCTCGCATTGCAACTCTGGAGGAACAGATGGACATGGGTGAAAATCTTCATACAGAAGGAGACATGGCTCCCTTGATCAACAACGATGATGACTATGAGGAGAGCACCACTGGAGGAGGCCACTTCACCATGTACTTTTGAAGAGAACTTTAGTTATGCCCCCATGTATCTTTATTTTCGTCATTAAAGCGTAGGTCGATGCTTAGTTTGATTTGGAGATTTGTATCTCGATGTTTGAAACTTGAGTTGAATAAATGAATGAGTGTTTGGTGTGATATGTTTGTTGCATTGCATATGGGTAGTGAATTTCCTTTTAGGTCATTGTTCTATTCTAATTCTCACCCCTCTGAAAACAGCAAGATGCCTCCGCGACGTGAGCCCGACTTCACTTTCCCGCCAGAATTCACACCACTTCTCCAGCAGCAGAACGCACTGATGCAACTGTTGATTCAGAACCAGACCAACAATCACAAAAACCACCCTCCACCTCAAGGCAACAACCTCACCCGTTTTCTGAGACTAAATCCCCCAACTTTCTCCAGCAGCACTGAGCCCATTGTGGCAGATGATTGGCTCCGCAAGATGGAGAGGGAACACACCACTGCAGGATGCACTGAGGCTGAAAAAGTGCGCTTTGCCGCCCATCAACTGGAGGGACGAGGAGCTTCATGGTGGGAGAACTACACCACCACGTACCCCATTGCTGGTGTGACTTGGGAGCAGTTCAAGCAAGATTTTCGCACTGCTCATGTCTCAGCTAGAGCCATGAGTCTGAAGAAGCGTGTGTTTCGCAACTTACGCCAGGGGAACCGTTCCGTGGCCCAGTACGTGGATGACTTTAGCACGTTGGCTCGTTATGCACCAGGAGATGTGGCCAATGATGCAGCCAAACAGGAGAAGTTCTTGGAAGGACTCAACGATGAGTTGAGCGTGCAGCTGATGGTGGCTACTTTCAGCAACTACCAGGAGCTGGTAGACAAGGCCCTCATCTTGGAGGGGAAACAACAGCAAATCGAGAACGGCAAGAGGAAGTATGCACAAGGGAAGTCTACCTCTGGAGCTCATCATAAGCCCCGCTACTCCGCGTACTCAGGAAATACCGGATCAGGGACCGGTAAGTATGGAGGACACACTCATCCCGTGCACAACCATGGAGGCCATAACCATGGAGGAAATGGGAATAATCGTCCCAAGAATGGCAGCTTCAAGAGTGGAAATGGAAGTGGGAATGGCAACCAACACCGTTCCGCTCCTGCTCAGAAGGATCTGAACCATATGACCTGTTTCAAGTGTCAGAAGACAGGGCACTATGCCACTGAATGCCCTCAGAACAAGCAAGGAAATGGAAATGGCAACAACAACGGCAACTCCGTAGCTAAGAAGCCAAATCATTTTCCTCGTGCTCAGGTGAACCACCTTGATGTGGAAGAAGTCTATGATCAGCCCGAGACTGTGGTTGGTAAGTTTTTATTGCATTCACGTCCAGTTATGGTACTTTTTGATTCTGGTGCAACTCATTCATTCATATCAAGGGTAGTTGTGGAAAAGTATGGTTTACCCACCCGAACCCTTAGTCAACCCATTAAGGTCAATTCCCTAGGAGGTATGATGATGGTAGGGATAGGATGCCACGCCTTGAAACTCCACATAGGAAACCATGTTTTTCCTACCGACCTCATCGTCTTAGAATCCCAGGGATTGGATGTAATCCTAGGCATGGATTGGATGACCAAGTATGAAGGAAACCTTGATTGCCCCCGCAAGTCTATTTCACTCACCACTCCGGAGAACAAAAGGATTAAGTATGTATCCCGACGCACACAAATGAGTGCTCGATTAAATTCCCTCACAGGAGTTGTTCAGGAGGAAGTGCCGGTTGTACAAGACTTTCCAGATGTATTCCCGAAGGAATTACCAGGCATGCCACCAGATAGAGAGATAGAGTTTCTGATAGACCTACTACCAGGAACCGCCCCAATTTCCAAGAGACCCTATCGAATGCCCGCAAATGATTTAGTAGAAATCAAGAAGCAGATTAAGGAGCTATTGGATAAGGGATATATTCGCCCAAGTTCATCACCTTGGGGAACCCCAGTTCTTTTGGTGGAGAAGAAAGTAAAACCTTGAGGACGGTGGTCGATTATCATGCATTGAACGAGGTGACTACCAAGAATAAGTACCCTTTGCCGATGATTAATGACCTGTTTGACCAGCTAGTAGGCGCCAAAGTATTCTCCAAGATCGATCTTCGATCAGGGTATCACCAACTGAAGATTCGTGAACAAGATATACCCAAAACAGCCTTCACCACTAGGTATGGCTTATATGAGTATACAGTCGTGTCCTTTGGTTTGACTAATGCTCCTGCCTACTTCATGAATATGATGAACAAGTGTTTATGGAATATTTGGACAAGTTTCTCATGGTGTTCATCGATGACATTTTGATATTCTCCAAGAGCGAGGAAGAACATAAGGAACACTTGTGTTTAGTTTTGGAGAAGCTTAGGGAGCATCAGTTATATGCCAACTTCAGTAAATGTGAATTTTGGCTAACGGAAGTCGGATTCCTTGGACACATTATTTCCGGAGAAGGAATAGCAGTAGACCCCGCTAAGGTTGAAGCAGTCACTGAGTGGAAGTCACCTACCTCACTTAAGGAGATCCGCAGCTTTCTCAGATTCATTGAGAATTTCTCAAAGATTGCCAAGCCCATGACAGAGCTGTCGAAGAAAGAGTCTAAGTATATCTAGACTGAGGAATGTGAGGGTAGTTTCCAGGAGTTGAAGAAACGTTTGGTCACAGCCCCAGTGTTGATACTACCAAACATCCGGAAAGACTTCCAGGTTTATTGTGACGCATCACGTCAAGGACTTGGAGGAGTACTCATGCAGGAGGGAAAAGTTGTAGCTTATGCATCCAGACAGCTACAATCCCATGAGTTGAATTATGACACCCATGATTTGGAACTAGCAGCCATAGTGCACGCACTCAAGACCTGGAGACATTTCCGTATCGGAAATAGTTGTGATGTGTACACTGATCATAAGAGCCTGAAGTATATCTTCACGCAGAAGGAGTTGAACCTCAGACAGAGGAGATGGTTAGAGTTAATCAAGGACTATGACATGAGATTACATTACCATCCAGGAAAGGCAAATGTTGTGGCAGATGCTTTGAGTCGGAAGAGTTATGTGAACACACTCATAGCCGGAGGATTACCCCAGGAGTTAACCACCGATCTCAGAGAGCTTCGGTTAGAGATAGTTCCACAAGGATATGTTCCCACACTAGAGATTCAGTCCACCTTGACCGAAAGAATTCGTGAAGCCCAGAAATCGGATAAGGAGATAGCTGAGATAAAGCAGAGAATGAAGGAAGGAAAGGCTAAAGACTTTCGTGAAGATGAACAGGGTACTCTATGGTTTGAGAACCGAATCTATGTGCCCAATGACCCAAAGCTCAGGAAGTTGATACTTCAAGAAGCCCACGATTCACCATACTCGATACACCCAGGCAACACCAAGATGTACCTGGATTTGAAGGAAAGTTACTGGTGGACAGGTATGAAGAAAGATATTGCCGAACATGTTGCGGTATGTGATGTTTGTCAGCGAGTAAAGGCGGAACATCAGAAACCAGCAGGGTTACTCCAACCTTTGCCGATACCCGAGTGGAAATGGGATAAGCTTGGTATGGACTTCATCATAGGACTACCTAGGACCCGTTCAGGATATGATTCCATCTGGGTAGTGGTCGATCGCTTGACCAAGGTGGCTCATTTCATTCCAGTGAAGACCACCTATACCAGTGCTAAGTTAGCCAAGATATATATGACCAGGATCGTATGTCTACATGGAGTTCCGAGGAGTATCATGTCAGATAGAGGAACACAACTTACCTCAAAGTTTTGGCTTCAGCTACATGAAACTTTGGGTACAAGACTGGAGTTGAGTACAACTTTTCATCCGCAGACCGATGGACAGACTGAGAGAGTCAACCAGATTCTGGAGGATATGTTGAGAGCCTGTGCGCTAGACTATGGGTCCAGTTGGGATGACAACTTACCTTACGCAGAGTTCTCGTACAACAACAGTTAGCAGACCAGTCTGAGGATGGCCCCTTTTGAAGCTTTATACGGAAGGAGGTGCAGAACACCATTGATGTGGGATGGTGTTGGCGACCGAAAACTCTTCGGTCCCGATCTTATCCGAGATTCTGAAGAGAAGGTCAAACTGATTGAAGACCAACTCAAGATAGCTCAATCCTGGCAGAAGAGCTATGCTGGTAACAAACGCAAGGAGGTGACATATGAAGTGGGAGACCGAGCATATCTTCGTCTGTCCCCACTTCGAGGAATCAAGAGGTTTGGTGTTAAAGGAAAGTTAGCACCAAGATTCATAGGCCCCTACAAAATTCTGGAATGTAGAGGCGAAGTTACATACAAGCTGGAATTGCCAGAAGGATTGTCCGGAGTTCATGATGTTTTCCATGTTTCCCAGCTGAAGAAATGCCATGCTGAGATGGATGATATTCCTTTGAGAGAAACAGTGCCCCTAGAGGCCATACAACTTGACAGTGACCTGACCTACGAGGAGAAGCCTGTTAGAATCCTCGAGACTACCAACAGAGTTACCCGAAGCAATACCATCAAGTTCTGTAAGGTTCGGTGGAGTCACCACACCGAGGAAGAAGCCACCTAGGAACGCGAAGAAGATCTTAGTAGAGACCACCCGCACCTATTTTCTAGCCAACCCGAATCTCGAGGGCGAGATTCGTCTTAAGGTGGGTAGGTTTGTAACATCCCAAAATTCCATTTTGGAATGTTATGAAATATAGCTATGCATCCTCATCATTTTGTTGGAATGTAATGAATTTGTTGAAGTGCTTCTTTTGAAATTCTGAAAGGCCATTTCAATTTTCCCATGTATTTGTTTCACCTATTTGAAAACCTTTGGAACTGTTCAAAGAAAGAGGGGAGTAACATGACACTCCACACCAGGGGCATCTTGGTGAACTATTTGAGCAATTAAACCATGGTGTTATTTGAAAATTTATCTCAAAAGGATTTAAAATCAATTAGGCATTTTCTGAAAATAAATTTTAAAAAAGATATTCAATATGATAGTGGAAAAATGTTCATTAAATAGCATTAATTCTCTTGATCATTTTGATATATATATTTCCTATGTTTGGAAAAGTTTTGATTGCATTAAAAGAGTTTATACTACGCTGGAAATAGAAAAGGAAAGTATTTAAACCGAACCGGGCCGGCCCACCATCTTTAATTCCCAAAACCACTCCGGGTCGGCCACCGACGCGCTAACCACGCCCCCACCCTCACTTATGCGTGGGACCCACCGTCCGATCGCGGTGTCAGCACGGTCATCCCCTTCCCCACGCCCGACCGCCGTCGCCGGAGATCCCTCTCCGTGGATCTCGCCCCTCGTGCCCTCCCCGACCACCGCACCGCCCCGATATAAAGCCCTGCCTCTCCTCTCTCCGTTCCACACCTGAAACCCTCCTTTCCCTCGCCGGAGCACTGCCCCAGCCCTCACCGGAGTTCGGCACCCAACCGAATGTCCCCGAGCTCGTGCCCGTCGCAACACTCACCCCCAGCCCCCTCCGACGCCACCAATCGATGCCAGAGACTCGCCGCCGCCGTTTGCAGCCTTCAGACGCCGCCCCCGACCACCGCACCGTCGTCCCCGAGCATCTCCGACCACCGGCCGCTGTTGACCTCGCCGGAGACCCCGACCCCCTCTCTGTAAGCCTCCACCTCCACCCGTAGCCGTGGGATCCGTAGTCAACGCGCGAGATTAGATCTGTTTAATAAACGAACCGGTATGCTTTAGTTGTCATTCGTCCGCTTGTTAGCTCTCACGCGCATGCCCTCGCGGCCAATCACAAGATGACACGTAGACACTGTCAGATCGATAGGAAGTTTTTCTTTTTCTTTTCTATTTTAGAAAAGAGAATGTATCATGTTTTTGTTTATATCATATATTTTAAAATATTTGGTGTTTTTAGTTGATTCTTTTTGCATTAGTTCAAAAATTTGATGTAGTTTATGTCTGTATGCTTAGATTTCAAATTTGAACTATAAATTTTGAATCTAATCAAATTTGTTTAAATTACTAAAATCTGTATAACTAGAGTTTAAAAATATATTTCTGAGTGAATCTTTTTGCCACTGTTTGGTATTAGTTAGACCTATCATTCTACATAGTTTGAGAATTTTTAGGATGAATTTGATTACTATTTTTAACAAAAACAGAATCTGTTTAGTTCTTAATAGATTTTAATTAAATTGACTTTTAGTTAATTTGAACCTGAATTAGTTTAACTTTTGTTTGTAAATTTGAGTAGGTTCTGTTGATTTAACATTAGGTGTATTTTTTTCTGTTAATAAAATATGTTTTTCAAATTGTTTTGTGCTCTAGTTTGAATAGGTTCATCTTGTTTTCACCATGTATATTGTTTAGAAAAAGTTTTGTAGTAATTCTTTTAGCACAATACTTTTATAATTAAATACTTTATGTTTTCAAATAAAATTTTATTTTTAATTTTCTGTTATCTAAAATGTCTAGTTGTTCAAAACCAATTTTTGACTTGTATGTCTTAGTAGAGATTTTGACACCAATATTTTTTTAGTCCTATACCTTAAGTGATTCTTCTTTTGATGGTGCTTTTGTTTGTTGAAGCAATTGTTTACCTTGTTGTTGAATGGATTGTATTGTGTTTATGCTTATGGTGTGTTCTTGTTTGATTCGTTAGATCATTTGAAGTGCGAAGCTTGTTATCTAGAGTCACTTGATTATGAGGATCGTCAGCAAGGCAAGTCACTTTGACCATGTATACCTATGTTTTATTGCATTAGTTCTTCCATCTTCCCAATTGCATGCAAAGTAGGTAAATTGGAAACTTGGTTACTTGTTGTAGTATTATGTGGTAGGTACCCCTCAACCCTTTGACACATGGGCCCCAGAAAACGTTGATTTACATTTTTGCTATGCTATTAGTAGACGGGGTTGGTTGTGTGATTCATGAGAGTTGTGAGTTAATAATTTCAAGATCTACATGATGATCAAGTCTTCAAGACTGTGAGTTTTCAACATACCTCTGGGTGGATGATGGTTGAACGGTGCCTTGGAGAAACCAGTGGTTAACCTAGATGATGCTGGAGAAGTGCCAGTATTCATGCGGAAAGGTCCACCCAGGCACAAAGAGATCGATGGATGCTTCAAGACCCAAGTCTTACCTGCACAGGCACAAGCCGTTATGGGCTCTGGCTTCGTTGGATATCGTGGTGACCCTGGACAGGCGGTGCTACGAGATGTAGAAGAACGGTAGGAAAGGATGGGCACCGACAGAGTCTTGGGGAAACCCTTTAGAAGACCATGTTTTGGTGATCCATTTCTCAAACACCATGAAGTGCGAGAAAATCCAACAGAGGCGATCAAATCTTGTGGGGAACGTGTGCAAAACTCCATAGAGTACCCAAACCTAATCGATTAGTCGCGTCCACGGTCATGGACAGTTTGAGCCAAAGGAACTGAAACTATCTGGAACTCTCAACACATTTAATTACATTGATGTGGGTATTAATGTCTACTTGGGTATGAGAATTGGTTGGTGGAACCATCTCATTAATCAACCAACATTGTAGTAATTATGATTTTGCCCCCTCTTGTTGTAGGAAAAATTTGGCTTCATGCAAAAACTTACTACCCCCCCCCACTTGCCATATATGCTTATAGAATAGATGATTACTTTACCCCTCTCTTGTGAAATTGCCGGCATATTCAATATGCTGACGTATACGGCTGCAACGTATCATGTTGCAGAGTACTTTTCCGACCAGGAGTGAGGACACGCTCTACGCTCGGTGAGATGCCCTTGGAGTCAAATGGACTCAACTACCTATGAAGCTTCCGCAAGACTTTGGTTTAGTTTATCTCATGAGTTGGCCTTCAGCCACTTTATTGTAATCCTTATTGTAATAAAGGACTCGATATGAGATTTCGATTAATTAATGCTATGTGATTTCCCTTTGGTATACACATTGGTGTACCGTGTGTGTACCAGCATGATCTTGGGATGGTACAGAATCACCGGAGATTCGATCTTTCAGGTCGGGTCGCTACAAAGTACAAACTTTTTCCTTTTAGAAAGAAAATAAGAAGAAGAGGCTAACCACGGTGGTGTCGGCACCGAGATGGGCACGGGCTATCGACGGCGGTGAGGACAGGTACGGGACAGGAGAGACTGCCAAACCTAGACAAATCTTGAGTAAAATGGAGGTTCGACAAGGAGCTTCAAGAGAAGAAAGCTTAAGTGTGGCTTGGGCATTTCATCAAACACCTCATGTGCATAGGAGGTGAGCTAGAGCACCACAAAGCTCTTCCCTCGCCAGCCAAAAAAAAAAGCAGTGTGGAGTGCTCTGCTCACCGCTGAGGGGGTATACATAGGTATCTCATTGGTGCCGGTTTGTGGCTGGAACCGGGACTAAAGGACCCCCTTGGGTACTGGTTCCAGCCACAAACCAGGACCAATGGTTGTGGGCCAGGAGCGAGGCCCATTGGTCCTAGTTGGTGTATGGAACAGGGAACAAAGGGGTCCTATGAACCGGACCAATGCCCCACGTGGCTCGGCCGGCCCCCTCGCCTCACAAACCGGGACCGTTGCCCCCATGGGTCCCGATTTATGAGTGAACCAGGACTAATGGGTTGGCCCGACCTGGACCAAAGCCCTATCTTCTACTAGTGAACATGAAACATTTCTGAAACTTTTACAAAGTCTTGTCGTATAAATAATTTAGCATGTCCTAAATTCTCATAATTGTTTGAGTTGCATAAGTACATTAGTTTAATAGATTGCTATAGACTATTCTGTTTGGATAGATTGCTCTCAAAGTTTTGTTATCTACTTCTCCTATAGTCCATAGCTTATATTATTGGACATAAATTATGGAAATAATAGTAAACAGTATATGATGTTTGAAATTATTATGCAACTTGTCTTGGAAGTACATGAATAGTTGATTTATTATTATGTGCACTAACCTATCTCACGAGTTCTTTTCAAGTTTTGTGTGGATGAAGTTTTTGAGAATATGTGAAACCGGGATATGGGAGGATTGAAAGAGATACAAAAGCTCAAGATTGGGGATGTCCAAGGCACCCCAAGTAAATATTTCAATAAGTCTCAAGCATCCAAGCTTGGGGATGCTATGCAACCCACCTCTCTTCATCAACTTTTATCGGTTAGACTATGTTGAGCCTAAATTTTTATTTGTCCACATGATATGCGCTATTCTTGGAGTGCTATTTTTCTTTTGCTTGCTTGTCGGCGGAACGACACCTATGGGATCGGAGGGATCCCTTTATGGTTTAGCGGGGAAGAAGGCTCACAAAAAAAGCAGATCAGATGGCTAGCACGCGGGAATTTACCCACGTTCGGGCCGCAAAGATGCATAAACCCTAATCTTGCTTGGTCGTATTGGATGAGTTCAGGATCATTATCTGGGAGCTCTATAGTACACAGCTGCTACTCATGTAGAACGGGCGAGAGAAGATCTGCTGGTCGTAAAGTCCAAAAGTCAAAAAAGTGTTGAAAAAGTCCCCTACCGTAACACCCCGGGCCTCCTTTTATACTCTTGAAGGGGTCACCAACAATGGCGTACAGTACATACACGGGGTGTACAGTTCTAAAGTGTTTTGTACCTAACACTGGCGGTGCGAGACAAACACATTTAATGCTCCGTTAGGTATCAGTGACCATTTGCGGGACGGGACAAGAGCCCGTCCCATTGGGGCCGCTTAGCCTCTCCATCACCAGGGCCACGAAATGTGCCCAGGCGAGGTGTCACCTGTTCTCTACACTGGCGGGGGCTTGCCGGGGCTTCACCCTGTCGGGGCTTTGCCCCTGCACTAGCAAGATGGCCAGGCCTTGTCGGGGCTCCGCAGGCCATCCCAGCAAGATCTTGTCGGGGTCCCAGCCTTCGGTTTTCGGTCTGTTGACTTAAATGCCTTCTCGATGTTGTTGTATTTATTCTCAGTTCCTCCTTGGCAGGCCTTGCCGCTGTTATGGCTATGATTGTCCATGCACAAGTATGGGGTAATAAAAGGCCCATACTTTAGTACACCGACAGGAGCCCCCGGGCCTAGGCCATACATGGTGCGAGGCATTTTTTGGCTAGGCCCAAATAGTGCACGGGCACGCGTAGCAGGGATTAACTTTTGTTGCATCCATTCTGCTTACTACGCCTCCCCATGATGCACATTAAGTGCGTGACGTGGTGTACGTGCACGGAGCGGTATTAATTGTATCCATGGCTGCCTCAGGCTGTTTCCACCATGCATGTTGCGTGCATAGTGGAGAGCCAGCAACGAGCGCCCGTGATTTAAAGTCCTAGTTGTGACAGAAACTTCAGCGCCATGGATTGGAGCAACAGGGTGGTTGTTGTTCGCCCCGTGATCGTGGGCGACGCCATTGGAGGAGGTGGGCGGCAGTTCTTGGAGCGGGGGAGAGCCAGCCCTTGCGCTTCCCCCTATAAATTGAGGGGTAGTAGGGGCGATGCTCATCCATCCTTCCTCCCTTATCAAGTGCAAATCTCCAAAGCTCACCCTTCCATATCTTCCAAGCCTTGAGTGGGGCCCGCTCTTGGCCATGACTAGGGGGCGAGGGCGGCCACCGTCCTCTGCACAAAGGAAGAGTTCTCGCCTGGATCATGCCACCGCTTCCACCGTAGAGGCGGAGGGTGACCTAGGTGCTCGCGGCGGGAGGAACGCGAGAAATCGTGGTCAGCGTGGAGGCCAAGGCCGAGGGAGACGGAGTGCTGCTCCATCCCTCCCTCCGATGCCAAGCCCCTTCCTTGGAGAGACCCACGCCGAGGGGAAAACATTGGTGTTCATCCTCAAACTGTGCGGTCTCCTTTGGTGCCATTTGCGCCTTCCTCACCCTTTTGCCAGGGCAATGGAGGCCGACGAGCCGCCCGTTTTGGGGTTGCGAGCGCATGGCTGCTGTAATGGTGCCATGCAGGTGGACGTCGATTATCCGGAGAGCCGCGTCATGTTCTTCAGGCACGGTTGGAAAACCTTCGCCCGGACCAGACCCTCCAGGATGGGCACGTCCTTCATTTCAAAATGACGGAGGCCAACCTACTCTCCGTCAAGATTTATGGGCGCTCATGCCTCTGTCTCGAGCGGCACTGAAAGCTCATCCTCTAGCGACAATGATGACGAGGACGGTGTCGGTGAAAGAGACAATGAGTCCATGCTGCAGGACGTCAAGTCGGAATACGATGACCTGATCTCTGACTAATCGACGACCGCACCATCTTTGTTAGCCTCACACCTCTCCCCTCCTGGAAGGGTGATCTTGCCGGGGGTCCTTGTCCTGGGCGCTGCCTCATCTTCCAGCTGGATCTTCCGGCAGGCCCGTGGACTTTGGCTTCTGGGGCCCCTCCCCTCATCCATGCAGCACTGGTCTTCTCCTCCACGCAATGCTAGCCGAGGAGGGGCCAGGCCCTCGTCTTCCCTTCTAGATGCCCTGCCCCTCCATGCAGTGCTGGTCCAGAGGGGTCAGGCTGGGCTTCTGCTGGGGGCCTCTTCCTATCTTTTCCTCTTGTAATCTGCCTCCTCCTCCCATATTTTCCTCTCGTAATCTCACTACGGGAGAAACTCAAATAAAGATGTACTTAGGAAGAGGCGACATCTCATGTAAATTTTACCCTAATCGAGTGACAGTATATTACTCTCCTTGTTAGATTCCTCTTTGTATGGTGTTTTCCCTACGCTTTTCAGAAAAAACCTTGCCGGCATGTGTAGCCCTACCGCGGGCGCTTCGAGGAGCAGGTCCTTAGCAGCCTGCTGGCGGTGCCACTATTGGCAATATACCTTTTCGTTCTCAGCGTGGCCACCTAAGCTATTGAGCAAACTCAAAATGGAGTAAGGGCGCGAGCGCAGCCACTTGAGCCATTGAGCGGACTCAAAAGAGAGCAAGGGCGCGAGCGCAGCCACCTAAGCCGTTGAGCATTGTAGAAACAGAGTGAGAGCACAACCGATCACGGCAGGGTTCCTTAGTGTGCTGGTTTTCCATACAAAAGTAGAAATCGTCCAAGGAAAATAACTTCACAGTACGAGTTCACTTAGGGGTTTTCAACTTAGCTTTTAGTTGTCGTACTCCTTCCGACAAGAAGTTTTCCTTGAACGTCGCACATCGGTATCCATACCACCATTCCCCACCCAGCAAAGCTACACACGAGGTAACCTTCTACCCTTTTGATAAAAAGAAAGAAGAGAAAATAGGGATATGGAACCTTGGCGAACCATTAGCTCTCGTCGGGAGTAAGCGCAATACAATATCTCGGACAAACATGTATATAAGTAAACATGAGAATCAACAAGATTTGTAGAACACTTAGCTTTATTTAACTATGCACAGGGTCTGCGCCTTGCTTTGTACAAAGGATTACTTGCTTCGGTGGCAAGACATTGTCCAAAAGGTGGTTGTCGGGAGACCCGACAACCGCGCCTCATGGGTAGAACTTACGAATATGTTTGATATTCCAGGAGTTGCTCACTGTGATGTCACTGATACGTCTCCAACATATTTATAATTTTTGCTTGTTTCATACTGCTTTATTATCATTCATGGATGTTTTACAATCATTTTACCACAACTTTATATTATTTTTGGGACTAACCTATTAACCTAGATCCCAGTGCCAGTTCCTGTTTTTTTGTGTTTTTGTGTTTTACAGAAAAGGAATATCAAACGGAGTCCAAACAGAATAAAAATTTATGGTGATTTTTTTTGGACCAGAAGAGACCCACGGAGCATCGGAGTTGGGCGAGAAGACCCACGAGGTAGACACAAGCCTTAGGGGTGCGACCACCCCCTGTTCGCGCCCTGTAGGCTTGTGACTACCTGGTGGCCCATCCGGACTTATTTCCACCGCCAAAATTTCCTATAAATACCAAACCCCAACGCAGAACCTAGATCGGGAGTTCCGCGGCCACAAACATCTAGCGCCACGAAAAACCAATGGGGAGCCTGTTCTGGCACCCTGCTGGAGGGGGTAACAATCACATGAGGCCATCTTCATCATCCCGACGCTCTCCATGACGAGGAGGGAGTAGTTCACCATTGGGGTTGAGGGTATGTACCAGTAGCTATGTGTTTTATCTCTCTCTTTCTCATGTTCTTGAGATGGCACGATCTTGATGTATCGCGAGCTTTGTTGACGCAGATTGAATCATATGGACTTTTCCCCTCTCTATCTTGTTGTGATGAATTGAGTTTTCCCTTTGAAGTTTTCTTATCGGATTGATTCTTTAAGGATTTGAGAAAACTTGATGTATGTATTTGCTCGCCGTTTATACAATGATTTATACAATGATTTGCTCGCCGTTTAGTATTTATACAATGATTTTCCAAGAATTTATACAATGATTTGCTCGCCGTTTAGTATTTATTACCTTTCTTTTTTTATATTTTCAGATTACAAAAAACTATATCTACCATACATATTGTACTTGTATCACCATCTCTTCCCAGAACTAGTGCACCTATACAATTTACCATTGTATTGGGTGTGTTGGGGACACAAGAGACTCTTTGCTATTTGATTGTAGGTTTTTTTGAGATAGACCATCTTCATCCTGCACCTCTTGCGGATTGATAGACCTTAGGTCATCCACTTGAGGGAAAATTGCCACTGTCCTACAAGACTCTGCGCTTGGAGGTCCAACACGAGTCTACACGAAGAAGGTTGTGTAGTAGACATCAAGCTCTTTTCTGGCACCGTTGCCGGGTAGGTGAGTGCTTGAAGGTATATCTTTATATATTGCAATTAAATATTTTAGTTTCTTCTTTTTCACTAGTTTAGTCTATATAAGAAAACTATAAAAAATGGAATTGAGCTTTCCTCATATGCTTCATCTTTTTAATGTCTTTCGTGAAAATGATGGAAAGGAAAATTGTGCTCAAGTGTTAGAAGAAGAATTTATTAAAATGGTTGGCACTAAATATTTGAGTGATGAGCATGATAGTGATATTGTTAGTATGAATTCTATTAATATTCATGATGCTAATTATATGCAAATCCACAAGCTTGGGGATAATATGTTTGATGAAGATGATATTTTTAGTCCCCCAAGTTTTGATGAGCAAAACTATTACGATTATGGCATGCCTCCTATCTATGATGATTATTGTGATGACATGCATGCTGTAAAGAGTAACGGTAACCATGAAACTTGTCATCATGATTTTAATATTCAAAGTGGTTATGTTAATCAAGTATGTCATGATAGTTATTTTGTTGAGTTTTCTCCCACTATTAGTCATGAGAAGAACATTTCTTCTATGGAGGGTAGTAAAATTTCTATGCTTGTAGATCATGAAAAGAATACTTTGCATACTGGTTATATTTTTGAATTCATTCATGATGCTACTGAAAATTATTACGAGGGAGGAACATATGCTTGTATGAATTGATATAATATCAAGTTCCTCTCTATGTGTTCAAAGTTTTGAAGTTATGCTTGTTTTGCCTTCCAATGCTAGATGATTCTTGTTCCCATCAATTGTTTGATCACAAAATACCTATGCATAGGAAGTGGGTTATACTTAAATGTGCTTAACATGATATTCATGATGCTCTTTTGCATGTTTCAATTACTATTCCTATGTGAGCATCATTGAAATCATCATGCCTACCTAAAAGGCATTAAAGAAAAGTACTTGTTAGGAGACAACCCAACACTTTTACTTTATATTTTTTGGTTTTCACATGATGAATATACTGTATTAATCATGTTTTTTGTATTTTATTTCAATAAAGTGCCATGTACAGCCTTTGGGATAGTGTGGATACTTGCTTGTTAGATTCTGTGCAAAAACAGAAAGTTTTGCGTCCAGTATATGAATTATCTGATTTTAGTGGAGCGTCAAATAATTCTGAATTTTTTACAAAACGTTTATATGAAAATTACTGAACTGTCTTAATTGTTCAGAATTTGTAGAGTCAAGGAAGTTTTGTGATCATTCAGATCTTCACAGACTAATCTGCTTTTGACACATTCTGTTTTGCATGCATAATTTGCTTGTTTTAGTGTTCTGATAGCTTATATTCAGTGGTATACATTATGGGAATGGTATAATACAGTAGTTATCATGTGGTAACAATTATGAATCTTGTCTTGATAGTACCTAAGCGAACGATCTATATTCACTATACTAACCCATCTCTCGAAGTTCCGTTAAGTTTTGTGTGATTGAAGTTTTCATGTTTGGGTGAGACATCGATATGAGGAGAATAAGGAGTGAAAAGAACCTAAGATTGGGGATTACCAAGGAACCTCCAAGTACATATTAAAGTAAGACTCAAACGTCTAAGCTTGGGGATGCCCCGGAAGGCATCCCTTCTTTCGTCTTCAGCACTATCGGTATATCTTACTTGGAGCTATATTTTTATTCGTCACATAATATGTGTTTTGCTTGGATCTTCAATATATTTTGTTAATTTATGTTAGGTGTTATTTATAATCTTGTTTTTCCATAAAAATTTCCAAGAATTGCCTTTAGGATGCTTGCATTGCATGTTTTGATATGTGCTGGGTAAAAACAGAAACTTTTGCTGTAGTGTTTGAATTTTCACATTTTACACAGTGTTGTAATATAAATTTTATAGCATGTCCTAAATTTTCCTAATTGTTTGAGTTATAGCAGTACACTGTTTTCATAAGTTTCTACAGATTGTTCTGTTTGGGCAGATTGCTGTCATAGTTTTGTTATCTAGTCATCCTATAGTTTCCATAGCCTATATTGGTAGATATAAATTGTGGAAATCATAGTATACAGTACCTAATGTGTTTGAAAATTATTTTTCAACTTTTCTTGGCAGTACAGAAAGAGTTGGTTTATTATTATGTGTACTAACCTATCTCATGATTTTTTTTGAGTTTTGTCTGATGAAGTTTTTGAGAATAGGTGAAACCGTAGTATGAGAGGATTGAACGAGATACAAAAGCTCAAGATTGGGGATGCCCAAGGGACCCCAAGTAAACATTTCAAGAACTCTGAAGCATCTAAGCTTGGGGATGCTATGCATCCCACCTCTCTTCATCAACAATTATCGGTTAGCCTATGGTGAGCCTAAATTTTTATTCGTTCACATGATGTGTGCTATTCTTGCAGTGCTATTTTTCTTTAACTTGATGTTTGAATAAAGTAATTAAGATCTGAAAATATTTATTGAGGGAGAGAGAGTCTTCACATAGCTACTTAATTGTTTGACTACTCATTGATCTTCACATATATCTTTTGAGCTAGGCAATGTTGCTCTAGTGCTTCACTTAAATCTTTATAGAGGATGGTGGTGATATATTGAACTCTCATACCTCACTTATATTATTGTAGAGTTTTATTAAAACAGCATGGTAATTTTTTTAGGTTATGAATTTAGTCCTAATATAATGGGCATCCAAGAGGGATATAATAAAACTTTCATATTAAGTGCATTAAAAACTATGAGAAGTTTGATTCCTTGCATATAGTTTTGTGAATTGGAAGAGATACTTGTGTTAAAGCTTGTGATTCCTGTAGCATGCACGTATGGTGAACCTTTATGTAACGAAGTCGGAGCATGATTTGTTTAATCATTGTCGACCTTTGTGTGAGGGTCGGGACCGCGTGATACTTAACTCCTACCAAGCTCTCCCTTAGGAGCACGCCTATAATGGTTTGTTTGATAACTAATAGACTTTTGCAATAAGTATGTGAGTTCTTTATGACTAATGTTGAGTCCATGGATTATATGCACTCTCACCCTTCCACTTTTGCTAGCCTCTCTAGTACCACGCAACTTTCGCCGGTACACCAAACCCTCCTTCGTCAAAACAGCCACCATATATTTCTCAAAACAGCGACCATACCTACCTATTATGGCATTTCGATAGCCATTCCAAGATATATTGCCATGCAACTTCCACCATGTAGTTTTTCATGACTTGCACCATCACTTCGTATTGCATATAGAGTCATATTTTGTCATAGAAATCGAGTTGTAATTTCTTCTTCTTTGAGTTATAAGTAAATAAAAGTGTGATAATTTTTCATTAATAGAGCATTGTCCCATGAGAGAAAAGGATGATGGAGGATATGAATCCCTCACAAGTTGGGATGAGTATTTGGACTTTACAAAAAATAAAAGAGGCCAGCGAAGCCCAAACAAAAATAATAATAATAAAAGAGGACAAAGAAGCCCACCAAAATAAAAAACGAAAAAAAACGGAAAAATGAGAGAAAGAGAGAAGGGACAATTGCTATTACCTTTTCCACACTTTTTGTCCAAAGTAGCACCATGATATTCATAATAGAGAGTCTCCTATTTTGTTACTTTGATATAACTAGTGGATATTCATTTTGCACGACCACTTACTTTTCTTTTTGAGCTTTCATACACTTATAGCTCTAAGTGCATTTGTTGCATGGCAATCCCTACTCACTCACATTGATATCTATTGATGGGCATCTCCATAGCCTATTGATACGCCTAGGTGATGTGCGACTATCTTCTCCTTCTTCTCCTTGCACCTCCTCCATATTCTATTCCACCTATAATGCTATATCCATGGCTCACACTCATGTATTGCGTGAGAGTTGAAAAGGTTTGAGAACACCAAAAGTGTGAAACAATTGCTTGACTTTTTCATCGTGGTTATGCATTATTTAGATACTTTGTGTGTGGAAGATGGAGCATAGCCATACCATATGATTTTGTAGGGATAACTTTCTAAGGCCATGTTATTTCGAAAGGACACGATTACCTTGTTGGTGTGCTCTAAGTATTACTGTTTTTATGTCAATATTAGACTATTGTTTTGAATCTTACTGATATGAATATTCATGCCACAATAAATAATATTACATGGATAAATATTTTACGCAGCATTCCACATCAAAAATTCTGTTTTTATCATTTACCTACTCGAAGACGAGTAGGAATTAAGCTTGGGGATGCTGATACGTCTCCAACGTATCTATAACTTTTGCTTGTTTCATGCTGCTTTATTATCATTCTTCGATGTTTTACAATCATTTTACCACAGCTTTATATTATTTTTGGGACTAACCTATTAACCTAGAGCCTAGTGCCAGTTCTTGTTTTTTCCGTGTTTTTGAGTTTTACAGAAAAGGGATATCAAACGGAGTCCAAACAGAATAAAAATTTACGGTGATTTTTTCGACCAGAAGAGTCCCACGGAGCATTGGAGTTGGGCCAGCAGACCCACGAGGTAGTCACAAGCCTCAGGGGCGTGTCCATCCCCCTAGCTGCGCCCTACAGGCTTGTGACTCCCTCGTGGCCCATCCGGACTTATTTCCACCGCCATAATTTCCTATAAATACCAAAAACCCCAATGCAGAAGCTAGATCAGGAGTTCCGCTGCCGCAAACCTCCAGAGCCATGAAAAACCAATCGGGAGCCTGTTCTGGCACCCTGCCGGAGGGGGAAACCATCACCGGAGGCCATCTTCATCATCCCCACGCTCTCCATGACGAGGAGGGAGTAGTTCACCCTTGGGGTTTACGGTATGTACCAGTAGCTATGTGTTTGATCTCTCTCTCTCTCGTGATCTTGAGATGGCACGATCTTGATGTACCGCAAGATTTGTTGATATAGATTGAATCATATGGAGTTTTCCCCTCTCTATCTTGTTGTGACGAATTGAGTTTTCCCTTTGAAATTTTCTTATCGGATTGATTCTTTAAGGATTTGAGAAAACTTGATGTATGTCTTGCCGTGGTGACAATGGGATGTTCTATTGATCCACTTGATGTAAATTTTGGTGATCAACTTGCGGGTTCCGTGACCTTGGGAATCTATGAATAGGGGTTGGCACACATTTTTTACCTAACATTCCGGTAGAAACTTTGGGGCACTCCTTGAGGTTCTTTGTCTTGGACTGAACATGATGAATCTGAAATTATGTGATGCATATCGTATAATCAAGCCCATTGGGACTTGTGGTGACAATGGAGTATCTAGGTGACATTAGGGTTTTGGTTGATGTGTATCTTAAGGTGTTATTTTAGTACGAACTCTAGGGCTATTTGTGACACTTATAGGGATAGCTCATAAGATTGATCAGAAAAGATAACTTTGAGGTGGTTTCATACCCTACAATAATTTCTTCATTAGTTCTTCGCTATTTTTGACTTTGGAGCGAATTCTTTGTCGCACGAGAGGTATTTACATATGATTCAACTATGCCAATGTTGATGAGAGAACTTGCACTTGTGAAAGTATGGACCCTAGGCCTTGTTTCCAAGCATTTATACAACGTTTTTCTTGCTGTTTACTATTTATTACCTTGCTGTTTTTATATTTTCAGATTACCAAAAACTATATTTACCATTCATATTTCACTTGTATCACCATCTCTTCGCCAAACTAGTGCGCCTATACAATTTGCCATTGTGTTGGGTGTGTTGGGGACACAAGAGATCTCTTGTACTTCATCCTAAACCTCCCACGGATTAATAAACCTTAGGTCATCCACTTGAGGGAAAATTGCAATTGTCCAACAAAACTCTGCGCTTGGAGGCCCAACAAAGTCTATGAGAATAAAGTTACAAAGTAGACATCAATGAACATACACTTAGTGATAATAAAAATGATAATAATGATGATGTTCATGTAGATGCTCAACCAAATGATAACGAAGAAATGATAATGATGTGCAAATTGACCCTGATGAAAATCTTGATAACCCACCTTCTAAAAAATAAACACTATGATAAGAGAGACTTTGTTGCTAGAGAATATGGAAGAGAAAGAGATCCATGGGTTCAAAACGCATGGCATTCCCTCATAATCTCACTAAAAGTAGGGACTATGAAGATTTTGAGCGCTTTGCTGAAATGATTAGACTTGTCTTTTTGCACACTCATTTGACTGATATATTGAAAATTCCTCTGTATGCTAAGTATATGAAAGATATTATTACAAACAAAAGAAAAATACCTGAAACTGAAATTGCTACCATGCTTGCTAATTATTCTTTTGATGGTGGAGAACCTAAGAAGTCGGGTGATCCGGGGATATGCACAATACCTTGCTCTATTAGAAGAAACTATGTCAAAACTGCTTTATCTGATCTAGGGGCGGGGTTTAGTGTCATGCCTTTCTCCCTGTATAAAAGACTTGAATTGAGTAAGCTCACACATACTGAGATATCTTTGCAAATGGCTATAAAATCCACTACTTTACCTATTGGAATTTTCCCTAGACATTCCCATTGTTGTTGTTGCAGATGTTACTATCTTAATAGACTTTGGTATTCTTGATATGCCCAAGGACGAAAATATGTCGATCATCCTTGGTAGACCCTTTCTAAATACTGCAGGGGCTGTTATTGAGTGCAATAAAAGCAAGCTCACTTTCCATGTCAATGGCAAGCAACATACCGTGCACTTTCCGAAGAAGCAAACTTTGCTTAATAATATTAATTTCATTGATCCTATTCCCACGGTTATAATTGGAGATTTTATAATTCCTCTACCTACCGCCAAGAATAAGAAATATTATAATCTCATTCTTGGGGAAATACAAATTCGGTAACCTAGTGATATACAAAAATTCTTTGGTTTCATGTTAGTCAGAAACAGTTATTAATAAGACTTGATCGACCTTATTGATGAATCCTTTTTGGAAGACATGTGATTGATGAATTGAGTATTCACAACTCTCTGTTTATTCTCTATTTTCCTTAGTTAAATAAAAATAAAATACCATGAAATTCCTGTTTTTTGTTTTCCCATACATGAAAAATACCCCAAAAATAAAAATTCTCATATGGCCACAAAATTTTGACATGAATTTTGTGGATTATTTAAAAAAGTTGCATCAAAATTACAGTAGGGCGGTGTGCCAATGGGCCACCACATATCAGGGCGCCCCCCTATGGCACGCCCTATTGGCTTGTGAGGCCTAGAGGGCCCCCTGCCTTATCTCTTTAGCCCACCTCGCTTTATTGGTTTATATTTGCATAAGTTTCTACACTTGGTGCTACAAAAAATGAGCTTGCATGTTGAATTCTTTGAGTTCTAAGTAGTATGAATGCTTGATATGGCCTCTAGGCATCCTTATGAGTAGTTACTGTCATCCTTGTGAAGTTTTATTGACGTAAATTTGTGGCTCAAAAATTTCAGAAAGTTGTGTTGGGAAGATGATTTTCTTTAGTAGGATCTCTTCAAATAGGCGTACTTTGGGCGAGTCGTCGAGCGGAGGTTCGGTTCGACAAGCCTACATAGAACCCAAGGCTAATCAAATAGTCATGGCCGACACAAAATCATGTCGGTGGCCAAGTGATGAGTTCATAATAGGTGCATGTATCAAGGAGGAATTCAATCATTTTATTGATAATACCGGCCTCGCCGACTTACTTACAGAAGTGTGTCCAATACTATAGCCTTACCGATATATTCATGCATGGATTTCTCTATCAAGCACATAATTCTAGAGTGTTATTTAAACCGTATGATGAATCTTTTAGCATTACTCTAGTAGAATTCTAATTTTCCTGCAAACTTTCACTTTGGGGTCTACTTGAGAAACCATCAATAGTTGATTATAATTTGTGTCTCGAGAGTATTTGCGTAGGAGAAGATAGGGGAGTAACGCGAGCTAGAATTAAAAGTATAAAATTTCCCTCTATCCGTTATGTTGCATTGTTCAATGTAAAATGCGTAGTAGGAAAACAAGAGTGTAGTACATTATGTTCCACTGACTTGAGTCTTATACATACTACTATGACTGACGAACAACATTTTAACCTTGGTGCAATTGTTGCCCGAAGGTTGCACTCCGACTCTAGTAATGGTGAATTGTATGGAGGCATTCATGCATACCGCATGGCTACACAATTGGGAGTGTCACCTCAACCTAATGACCCTATTTTGCCTGACAGATATTTAGATTATGAAGCTATGCGTTCTCTTGAATTTCTTGTGAACCGTGCTAGAGGTTATGAGTAACAGGATATTTGGTAAATATACGCTTATGTCTGTCATTTTTCTTGCACCTACCCTCTTTAACTTTTAGGTTCTACAAAGATATTATCTTCTTGAGGATGAGGTGCGAGAGTACAAGGCTATGGTGGAGGCTGCTTTTTTGGCAAAGGAGGCGGCCAGGAATGCCTCCACGAGCTATCACTTCAGTTATTACCCGGATCAGCAGCAGTGATTACCAAGCTAGGCAAAATCCTAATCTTGGGGGAGTACGTATTTCTCACCGACATTACATTCATGTTCTTACACTTCATACAAATTGTCGGTGTTCACCCTCTTTCATTATATATCCATGTTAGCTTTATTTTTCCGGTTTCCTCTTGTGTGTTTGAAAAACTTTGAAAATCCAAAAATATTTCTTGCTTATTTTTGCTTTTTGATTTCCTCAGTTCTTTAGTTGTAGAACTAAAAAGATAACCCAAAAACATTTTCTTTGCATGTTGGGAGCTTTCTCGTGTAAATAATTTTTCTCATTCTTTTTTTCCCTTAGCTTACATCCTTCTCGAGAAAAACAAAAAAATGCAAAAATATTTCAGTGGGTTTCTCTGAATTTCTTTTCTTTTTGTTGATCCCTTGAAAGGAGAATACGACGATGAAAACGTTGAATGGCTGTTATATGCTTTATTATTGATCTAACACAAAGCCAATTTTACCTTGTCTTCCCCATTGTCTAAATCTGCCATGCAGATTCCAGCTTAGTTCACAACATTCTAGCACTATTATTATTATATCATTCAGTCATGCAAGTGAAAGGAAATAATGATGATATTTGATGAAGTGATCATCGGAAAGGAAATAATGATGATATTTTGTTATGTTTAGCCAGTTTGATCTTGATTCAGTATATCACGAGTAAACATGTTTGTGATGACAATTAGAGATTATAGCTTCTCATGCCATGCCTAAATATCTTGGATTTAATAATGATTTATCTTGTGTGTCAACATGCATTAAAATTGTTATAATATAGTATGGCAGTATGGTATTTCCCTCTAAGTAATTCGAGCAGTTTGACTTGGCCCATGTGCAAAAATGTAGTTGAATCAAATCAATGCAACCTTCATGATATTTCAATTTAGAGTATTCCTATCCTACTCATGCTATGTCCAATGTTAATTATTCACAATGCATGTTTATGACCGTTGTTGCTCTGCAGCTGGTCGCTTCTCAATATATTGCTAACATTCACCTGTACTAAGTGAGAATACTGTTTGTGCATCCAAAACCCTTAAACCAAGTTATTCCACATGAGTCCACCATACCTACCTATATGCGATATTAACCTCCCGTTCCAAGTAAATTTTCATGTGCCATCTCTAAATATTCAAATAGACATCCACTTTGTGCATTCGTCTCACTCATGGATCGACGAGGCGATCAATATTTTCCATGCTAAGCGAGTTGTTCTCAGGACTGTCATTTATTCGTCGTCATTGCAAGAGAGAGGTTGGTAAAAGGGATGCCCAGTCCTACATAATCAAAATAAATTAAACTAACTCCTTGGAAAAGATGTATGTTAGCAGGGATCCATGAATTCGGTCAGCCATGGCTTGTGTATGGATGGTGGATAGGAGTAAACTTTACTATTCTATTTGAAAACCTTTGTCGTAGCATTGACATACTTCACTCTTGTTTTAAGCTTCCCTCTGCGAAGGGCCTATCCATTTACTTTTATGTTGAGTCATCATCCTTTTATTAAAAGCACCATACCCGAGAGCACTATTGTCATCCTTATGCCTTGAGTCTAGTTAATGTTGGATATGAGTATGACTAGATCTTTTCTACTCTGAATTATAATGTTTAGTCGCTGCTTGGATCTCAAAGCTGCTCTGCATTTATGTTTTGCGGTCTCAGAAAAGGCTAGTGAAATACCATGTCACCATATTGTATTGATTGTTTTGACAAATTGTTGGTACGTGAGATATTGTATTATTGCTTACTAGTTATGTATTTCCATGAGCTAACACAATATCTAGTTGTTGTCATGGATATGCCTATTTATGATTTATGTAGAAAACCTAAGCACTAGCTAAGCATTTGTATAACAACGAGAACAAAGAGTTTGTAAAAGTTTATTTTATCACTTTCAGTTTATCAACTAAATTACTTGAGGACAAGTGATGTGTTAAGCTTGGGGGAGTTGATACGTCCCAAACGTATCTAATTTTCCAAACACTTTTTCTCTCATTTTGACCTCTAATTTGCATGATTTGAATGAAACTAACCCAGAATGACACTGTTTTTAGCAGAACTACCTTGGTGTTGTTTTTGTGCAAAAATAAAAGTTCTCGGAATCTGATGGAACTTTTTGTGAATTATTTGTGGAAATAAATATGAAATATGGAGCGAAGACCTGCTAGAGGGGTGTGCCAGGGCGCGCCCCCACACCCCTTAGGGCGCGCCCTGATGGCTTGTGGGGCTCTCGTGGCCCCTCCGACCCTAATTCCACTCCTATAAAACCACATCATCGGAGAGAGAAAATCAGAGAGAAGTTTTCATCGTGTTTCACGAGACGAAGCTGCCGCCACCTCCTGTTCTGATCTGGAGCTTGTTTTGAGCTCCGGAGAGGGGAATTCATTGCCGTCATAATCACCGACCCTTCTCCATCAACACAGCCATGATGATCACCACTGGGAGTGAGTAATTCCTTTGTAGGCTTGCTGGACTGTGGTGGGATTGAATGATATTAATCATGTAATCGAGTTAAGTTTGATAGTGCTTGATCCCTAGTATCCACTATGTTCTGAGATTGATGTTGATATGACTTTGCTATGCATAATGCTTGTCACTAGGGACCGAGTGCCATGATTTCATATATGAACCTATTATATTTTCATGAATATAAGAGTGATTTGGATCCTATCTTGCAAGTTGTATGCACCTATTACGTGTCATGATCCGCATACCCCATGGTGAAAATAATTGGGATTCTTTCCCGTGATTGTCGTAGTTTGAGGAGTTCATGTATTCACCATGTGTTAATGCTTTGTTCTGGTTCTGTATTAAAAGGAGGCCTTAATATCCCTTAGTTTCCAATAGGACACCGCTGCCACGGGAGGGTAGGACAAATGATGTCATGCAAGTTCTTATTGCAAGCATGTATGACTATATTACATTGATGAATTGAGGGTAGTTCTGTGTCACCCTAGTGTGTTAGTATTATATGATCAATGTCATCTAAATCGTTATCCATCACCGATCCACGTGCCTACGCTTTTCATATATTGAATCTTCTTAATTTACTATTGCTATTGCCACTTTCACACCTGCTACAAAACTTCTACTGTTACTTTTCCTACTAGTATTTTTGGTGCTACTAAACCTTTGTTGCACAGAGATATCCCAGGTGCCGCTGAATTGACAACTCAACTGTTAAGGCCAATAAATATTCTTTGTCTCCCGTTGTGTCGAATCAATAAATTAGGGTAAAAATACTACGCTTGAAGACTGTCGCGATCCCCTACACTTGTGGGTTATCAAGCGTGCATGAATGCGTGGCCTCATGTTGACGCCCTCTCCGTCGTTGTGTCCACCAACACCACCTCTCATGACCGATGAAAAGTATGTGGAGCTCATGAGGCGGGTGATGGGGGACTCCATGAACACCCACGACAAACACCAATTTGAGGGCCTCGAAACCCAGTTGGCCCTCTCCATGACCGGTGAGGCCATCCCGGAGCAGGATATGGACGTCCAGAAGGAGGTGAAGGAGGAGGTGGTGGAGGAGCCACCATCATCATGTGGAACCCGCACTTTGTTAGCTAGAGGTTGATGTGGTCGTCCTTGGCATCAGAGATGGCTAACTGGGTGGGTGTCAAGTCATGGGCGCCCACGCCGCCACACAACGTGACTTGTTTGTGAGACTATGCATTGTATGATGACAAACGTAAATGGACCCTAGTCGAAATGGTTGTGTGGACACGCAACCAGTTATACTAGCATATGATATGGTAGATGGTCCGGTCTCACTGACCATGTAGCATTGGATGCTAGACGGATAATATGCACGCAGATAGATCTGGTCGGATTCAATGTAGTCGGATCTGAGTCGAGATAAGATCTCAGTTGGACAGACTCGACTATAAGACACATTGATAGATCATCTGTAGTTTTAGGTACAACATACGTTCTATTTCCTAAGAGCTGACATGGCGCATGTACTCGGGATAATGCTAGACCTGCTTTGGGCCGACCAAACACTACTTCGTGACTGGGTAGTTACAAAACTAGGTTTCGGTCTTGTGTAGACCCATGTTGCAAGACATGGTTGACCAAGATGGGATTTGCCCCTCCGATCAGGTGAGATATAATCTAGGCCCCTCAGGTAATCCTACCTGTATTAGCATGGTCATGCGATGAGGATTATGTGATAATTCGAAGTGTTGGTCGAATTGATCGAAACTAGAAAGAGGTCATGCTGCAACAAGGATGACCTTGTCGCCTTGAGCATGAAAACATATATCAGGTGGCAAAGGAAACATTAGTGTGAAATATAGGTTCGCCAAACCAGCTTCATTGGACACTTGGAGTCGGCACACTTTGCTAGAGGCCACTCACGACTAGTTGAGCCGGATGTGATCTGACTCGCGACCAGGTGAACGAGAACCTAAGGCTTTAGGATCCGTGCGATGTCCAAGAGTTGAGCCTGTAACGGATGCCCATATTTAAGGAGGTGCGGCACAGTCATTCGGTTGATCGCTTCTGTGCCGTCATTAGGGCTTTGCATGTGTTGCAAGTGGTCACCTCCACTCAACGCCGACTATGTGATCAGACCTAGCAGTCCATCACACGATGTTCTTCCTACACGCGAGGATACCGTTATTGGCGGTGCACTTGCGCCACTCCGGTAAACATGTACGTGGGATCCGACGACCGACTGTTCGAGGGGTCGTACGAGGAGGAGACGACTCTGGACGCGGTGCCCCAACTCTATTTCCGCTGCACAACACTGCGCGTTCAGTGGTAACGATTTGTGATCCATCTCTATAGCACGATCCTGATTGTTCTGCGCGTAGGAAAATTTTATATTGCAGCCGATGCACCTAACGTATAACCCAACACATATCTCTACCATGATGTTGATCTTCTTCGTTCGGAAACTTATGGTCGTCCCTTATTATATTTTGTAATGTGTGGTATCCTGTCGGTTTTCTTTTTATGTCGTGTGTGATACTTTCTCAGTTGGCTGTTCATTATTACAATTGTGATAAGCATGTCTGTGTTTAGCATTAGCAAAAGTCATTTCATTCTCATATTTAAAATTTCACTGCTTTTAAAAGTAAAATTAAAATTAAAATTCGGTTGGTAAACTGTGATGGTATTAGTAACAGAAATGCGTGTCTTCAACAGCTTTTAGACCCATATGTAAGCAGACATGTCAGCATCCCATGAGCCCACATGTCAGGATCTTTCAGAAGTCAAATCTGATTATTACTGATAGGAACCGTGAGTGATAAAATCTTGTCCGGGCCCAACTATAAGGTACCATGTCAGCATTGGACCCGGATGTCAGATTCGTTGACTCGTAAAAAATGATGGGTCGGTTGCTAGTATACGGTGACACTTTTAGCGACATTTTTGATCGTCGCAGAAGGCGACAGTCCGTCGCCTAAGATACGGTCTTGCGTGATGGAGGAAGTGATACCGTTAAGATTTTATTTTTTATGACGATGCTTCGATGGTGGTAGGGGTGACGGTCGAAAAACGTCGCCGGGGTATTTTTCGTGACGACAGACGTTTATACATGACACAAGTGAAGCATCGTAAAATAGAGCTAATTTTATAGTGAATCTGTATGTGATGTAGTTGGAGGCCCCCCTCCCCCTCTTCGTATGCGCTGCCCCTCTCGCGTGATACATTGAGACCCAGCCAATTAGCCTCGCGTGCGCGTTGCAACAACTGGTTGTTGCGGGCAATACATAGAGTTGACCCAGTCGGTTGTGCGAGGAGATCTCTCAATGTTTACGGTACCCTCATACCCAGCCGGTTGGTTCTTAACGTACAGTCCCCGTAGTTGTCGCCCACGCGTACGCCCAATCCCAACCGGTTGGGAGTCGATGAATAGGAATCCGTTGCGGCGGTAAGCGCTTGACGCATGATGAACAGGACCCGGGAGGCCATTCCATGCTATGTCCCGCCCCAGCTGGTTGTGGTTCGATGGGTAGAACCCCGTCGTGTGTTTCCATGTGCACGACCACGCACGGAGAGGTTCTGATTGGAGGAGTTTGATTTAGGCCGTCGAAATCCGCACAAGCAGGAGTTGACTACTAGCATGACCACATTGGAAAGGTATCTTACTAGCTTCCGTTAAATATTTCTCCAGTGGGGTCAAGTTTTGCGTTTCCCCTACATAACCTTGCCACTTTTGCGATTTGTTGGTACGAGTATCGATATTTTTTCTACTGAAAGCAAGAGGCTTGTGCATCAAGAAGCTCCTCGGTTTTGTGAACTTTTGCCTGCAATCGCAGTGTCATGTGGAGTAAAGATAGTGTTTAGAGCTAAGCAACTTGGTTATGTCTCCCATGGCGCAGGCATCTAAAAGTAGGTGTTAACAACTCAATGTATGCTTCCCTTTTTCAAGATTCAGAATCCCATAGTTTACCAGGCTGTCATCCGCCACCTGTTTCGACAACAAAAGCACCAAACTAACCGAAGTGGAGTTTTTCCTCTCAACATTAAGAGCATCCTTATGAACAGTAAAGTCGAAAAAATAATTAAAAATCCAAACAATTTGGAAACAAAAATTGTTGAATGTTTTACATACATGTATATTTTCATGAAAAACTGTTTGAATTACTAGGCCTAGATCATTTCATATTTTGAAATATTGCCAATAATTTATTTGGCTCATTCAAGCATGACAAGAAGAGGTGAAGTTTTAATACCACCCCGCCACATAGTGGACGATGTTTAACACCAACTTATAGCAAGAGTCGTTTAACATATTACTAAAAGTTTGAGAAGAGAGAAAATACAAGCGCGCTCCTCGTTCACCGCCCGCCTCACATGTCATGCTTTGTGATCGAGCCATGCTAGGACCTATGCAACATGTGCGCTGTCCTAATTTCGGGTCAATAGCTCATGTGCGACACCTTTGAGGTGAATTGGAGAGAATGCGACGTAGTTGACGAAAATGGCTCTCGCGAGACGTTTTAGAAGGCCAAATAGCCAAGGCCCACTCGGGCGATTAAAATGGTCGTCAACGGGAGTGAGCTAAGGTTTAAGATATGCGGGTCCCACCTGGCAATGCATCTAGTTACGAACCCCACTTGGCAATGCATCAGGTGATACGTGTCCCCATGCCTGTCCAAACGGATACCCCTGTTTGAACCTCTGTTGCTCCCTCCTCTTCGTTCCCGGCGGTGAGCGGCCAGCGGCGGTGGAGCTTTTGTTCTTTGTGACAGCAACAGCGGACCTTTCGTTCTTAGCGACGGCGGCGGCTGTGGTGAGTGAATCCGTAACCCTTGTCATGTTCCCTTCCGTGTCTAGTTAGATCTCACCGCATCGCCTTTGTTTCACTCTGTTTTTGGTCGATTTGATCCCGATTTGGGTGGGGGTGGGGGCTGAACGCGATGGAACCGCCAGAGACAACAACGTCGACTAGGTAATCCCTTAATGTGCATCCTTTCCTACCTATGCGATTTGTGCCTCGTTTGCTTCTACTGGCTCACACTGCCCGCCATTGACAAACAGGGGCGATGGTGCTCGAATCTTCGAATTCACTGTCGAATTCTTTTATTCTAGTGCAAAGCTAGGTGATGGTAGCGTGCTGGACATCGAGAGAGATACAATTGTGAAATGGGAGGTTGAATTTGCAGAGATTGATCCACAAGAACTAGAGAACATGCAAGAGAAGGCCATGAAGAATTTGGTGGAAAAAATTGGGGAGAGCATTTTTTGGGGTCCAGAGCAAGATGTAGCATTGTTACGGTTTGATAATTGGAAGGGTGAGTATGTAAGAATTGAGAATGGTGAAGAGATGGTTGATGAAATCGATCGACAAGATGGCTACGCAAGCAAACAAACTACCTTTCATGCAGAGCTCGTTGATCTGAAATCAGATTCTAAGGTTGGATATGTGCCATCAAAGTGGGCTTCGCAGATGGTAGATGATGATTGGGCTTCATAGAGACAGATAACGCCCATGTGTACGGGTGAGGTGACAGTAATAGAGGGAGCTGATCAAGATGCGGAAGAGGGATGTGATGGTGTTATAAGGGTTGTTTGTGTTGGTTGGAATTTAGTACAATTAGAAGACACTACTGATTCGGTCATTGCACCAATGGCTAACACTGACATGGCCAAAATTTTTGGCATTCCATTAGATCCAGTAGATGATCAAGATGAGGAAGAGAGGGGTGAATCGAGTTTGCCTAATCATGCTAACATAGATGCTTGTGAAGATGTGGATGGACAACTGATGAATGATGCTTCAGATGATGTGGATGATACACATAATGATGCGCTTGTAAGTGTGTATGACAAAGAAAATCCTGTTATTGAAGTAGGAAAGTTGTTCCCAAGCATGAAGGAGTTTAGGATGTGTTTCAAGACTTATGCAGGCAAACATGAGTTTGATGCTAAGACTGTGTGGACTGAAATTTTATGCAACATGTACAGGTTTTGATGGAGCACCAGACCGTGCAAGTGGTACATATCTGCTAGAATTCAACCTGATGGAAGTACCATTAGGGTTAATCAAATCCCAAATCCACATACTTGTATTACAAGTTCACAAAGATTATCAACCATGACATCACAACTTTGGGTTATAGAAAATATCACTCCAATTTTAGCCAAGAAACCAAACACCACAGCAAAGAAACTTAAAGTGGACTTGGAAAAGAAGTACCCCATTAAGGTGAAGTATACCACAATGTGGAAAGCAAAACAGAGGGCAATGAAAGAATTATATGGTGATTGGGAAAATACTTTTAGTATGCTTTATAACTTCAAAGCAGAGGTGGAGAAGAGGTCACCCTACAGTGTTGTGGAGATAGATACTGAGGTAACAAAGGATGGTAGATTTCTTTTCTCCAAAGTCTTTATGGCATTGAAGCCTTGCATAGATGGCTTGAAAGCAGGGTGCCGTCCATATTTGATCATAGACTCATCTTTTTTCACTAGCAAATCGAATGGTCAATTGGCAGCATGCAATGCTTTATATGGACACAATTGGATGTTCCCTATTGCTATTGGTTTGTTTTAGTTAGAGATAGAGGTTTCGTGGACATGGTTCATGATGTAGTTGAAAATATGCATAAGGCCAGTGTCACCTTTGGCAGTACACACAGGTGCATGTAAAGGGCTAGAAAACGGACTGAAGAATGTTTTTCCTCATTGTGAGTAGAGGGAGTGCTTCGGTCATATGTGGATGAATTTGATCAAAAAATTCAGAGGAGAAGAATTTGGGAGAATGTGGCCAGCAGCAAGAGCTTACACCAAACAGACACATTCATATCATCTTGATAAGATAAAAGCAGCATGTAGTGTGTTTGGTCCATGGTTGAACACCTATCATTTTCTATTGTGGTACACGTCATGATTTAACACTGCCATCAAGTGTGATCATATCAACAATAACTTGGCAGTTAAAGAACTTGCCTATGCATGACATGGTTGACCAAATCAAGATCATGATCATGCGCATGTGGGAATCGAGAAGAAGGATTGGTGATTTTCTGCAAGGGGATAAGCTTTCTGCAATGGTACAATAGGTGGTGAATAGGAGCCAAAATCTTACACATTTATGTGTTGAAAAATCTTCATTGTGGGGTGCTGAAGTTAGAGATACCAAGACTGGAAGGAGGCATGTTGTTAACACTGAGTTGCATGACTACACTTGCCTCGAGTGGCAACACACCTGGAAACCATGTGACCATGCCATAATTTTCTTGGCCTCCGAACCCAAGATAAACATGCACCCATATTTGCATGAATATTAATCAATAGCAAGATTCAAGGCTGCGTATGGAACTCCAATTCCAACACTTACGGATCAGTCTCAGTGGCCTGAAGTGGAAATTGAATTTTCCATGTGTCCTCCCCTAACAAAAAGAAAGGCTCACGGGCCTAAAGAGAGTATATTCAAGGCATGCTTTGAGAAAGGTGGGAGTAGTAAAAAGGGGAAGGGGAAGAAGGATGCAAAGCCAAAAGGTCCCAAAAAGGTAAGAAAAATAGATGCAAGCTGTGCGTGGAACTTGGGCACCGAAAAGGATCTCCAAAATGTCGTTACACTCCTGAAAGGCCAAAGTATGTTTATGTTAGTTTGTTTTTTATTTGGATGTTGTTTTAGGTATTAGCCAAATTACAAGCTTTGTTTTTCAGGAGGAAGCATGGAGGTCAACCCCTTGTTGTTGAAGATTGCTGGGCAATCAAAAAGGCAAGAATCAATGGTTGTAGAAAAAAGAGGAGTTTTGGTGAAAGTGTGCAAGATGAGCCAAACTTTAATGATGTTGTGGTGCAAGATGAGCCAAACTTGGATGATGTTGCGGTGCAAGATGAGCAACTTTGGATGATGATGTGGTGCAAGATGAGCAAAATGAGAAGAATGTGGTGCAAACTACAACTGAAGTTGATGCGGTTGATGTGCAAACTGAACCTATATTGGAAGTTGTGTTACAAATTAAAGCTGTTGTAGCTGATGTTGTGCAAAGTAAGCCTCACTTAGATGTTGTGGTGCCAACTAAAGCTGTCCTAGATGGTCCAGTGAAGAAAACCAAGAGATTGAGTTAACTGGGTGTCATACCCGTCGTAGGATCAACAAGTGCCAAGAAAAAGAAGAAGAAACCGAGTGGTAAGAAGAAGTAGAAGTGAAGTATTGGTCTTGTCTGAATAAAAAAACTGTGTAACGCTATTCAAATTCTGACCGAATTTCATATTTCAGCCAAAATTCAAATTTGAAGCTGTTTAGTTTGGGTATTGATGTTACAATACTTTCTCAAATATTATGCATGTTAGGTGATCAACCTGATGACTTTTTGTTGAGTGAAACACTAGTCATTAAAAATGAGCTCCAAATGAGCTCCAAAGCTAGAATAAACACCCATTTGCAAGCGAGTTTTTTCCGACCTTTTCTAAATGAGCCAAAAACTCAAAACTTGTCTTTCGGTGTGCAACTAGAGGGTCCATGGCCAATACTGGATCGTTTGGATAAGCTATGACATGCTTAACCCTAAACCCTAACGTGAAACCCACACAACCTCGTTTGTGATAGCTAGGTTTTGTGAAGAGTTTTTGATGAATATACCTGTAGACCAGGTTTCTTATTTTTTCCAACAACCTAGTAACATAAAATGATGATGGGTGGAAGTTTCATATTTTTCTCATTTTTTTAAATTAGTTATGGTCAACCCTGGCCATAATAACCCCTTTAAAACCCGTCATAACCTCTTCAAAACCCCTCAAACCCGAGCCAAAATCCCGCATTCTTCTAGCCCGTTGGATATTTGCGAATGGACAGTGTGGATCAGGTGCTAGGGCAACATCGGCGATCCGATTGAGGTGCTTTGATTAGCCGTATTCGAGAACGCTGGATCACTCCCCCAACCATTTCTGAATGTTGGATCGCTGCGTGTCGAATGGTGTGGATCAGCCTGTAGTGCCACGTCAGTGATCCGCATGACGCTAGTTAGGCGTTGTGATTGGTTGCATTTTGAAACGCATGTTTTTTCGCGCTTGGTTTGTTCGGCGCTCGAGGGTGGGCGGCTGCCATACCCTGCATGCGCACTGTTGGGCTGTGGGTTGTCATCAAGAAGCCCACCTGTAGGGCCTTTGGACTGAAGGTTCCCATGCCTCCCTCTAGCCAGGCCCTAGCCAACAGGCTACATTACCATGCATGGGAGCGAGCATCCATCAACGCATGCATGCACAGGCGGCACACGCACAGAACGAGCAGGCGTGAACCCCGACCGACGGGACAGAACGTTGCAGCCTCGCTATTGATGCCCCTTTCTGTTTCCCATGCGTGTACACACATGTACACACACCCCTCCCCTCACCCTATGCCACCAAACACTGCCCCCTCATTACTTCCACCCGGTGTAAACACGTCACACTAGTGCTATTTAAGCCACCTATTATCTTCGTCCTCCTCATCCATCCTCTCCCATCTGCATCCTCTTCTCACCACAACAAACAACCCCAAAACCAGGCTGCCACAACCATGCAGTACACCAGGCCAACCTTCCGCTTTCCCCCAAATGTGCCGGAGATGCTCTACCCTGCCGATGTGTACGTCGCGAACACACTCCGTGTGTGGTCGATGTCAAGATGGCGGGGAACAAGAGAGTTCACCAACGCCTTCCTTGCGCTCGGCTTCGGCCACCTCCCCTGGGGATCTCCAAGGATGTACCGAGTCGAGGAGGTCATCCACAACGTGGTTGTGGTTGCTATCCTGGCCCACTTCACCCACTCCTTCGACGTGTTCTACCTCCTCGGCCGTATGTTCTGGTGTGTTTGCTAGTTCATCTCTTTCAGCACCCACAACATCTTCACGGACTAAACAAATATCTTCCCCACCGCGGGGCACATGCACACTCTGATGGACCCCATCGACAACACACCGGAGGAGCAGTGAACGGCGCCCGGAGGAGTTGGCCATGGAGGAGTTGGCTTTGGAGCAAACAAGCAAGCTGGTGGTCTTTTATGTTATTTAGGGTGCTGTTTTATTATTGTTGTGTTGGGTTGAACAATATAAGTTGAACCATACATAACTCTAGACTACCGAAACGTCACCTAACCTTAAGTGTGCAGACCCGGCGGGTTCGAGAACTATGTAGACATGACCGAGACCCTCTAGAGTTGATAACCAATAGCGGGACCTGGTTGCCCATATTGATTTCTACATATTCTACGAAGATCTTTATCGGTCGAACCTCTATGTCAAGGATTTAGTCAATCTTGTTGGGGAACGTTGCATGGGAAATAAAAAATTTCCTACGCACACGCAAGATCTATCCATGGTGATGAGCATCTACGAGAGGGAGAGTGGATCTACATACCCTTGTAGATCGCTAAGCGGGAAGCGTTAAGAAACGCGGTTGGTGTAGTCAAATGTCTTCGCGATCCAAATCGCCGAGCATCCCACGATCTCATCACGATCCGTCCCGCGAACTCATCACGATCCGTCCGCGATCTCATCACGATCCGTCCCGCAAACTCATCACGATCCGTCCCACGAACTCATCATGATCCGTCCCGTTTGATCCAAATCACCGAGCATCCCGCGATCTCATCACGGTCTGTCTCGCGAACTGATCAGGATCCGTCCCGCGATCTCATCACGATCCATCCCGCGAACTCATCACAATCCGTGCCTCAATCTCATCACGATCCGTCTCGCGATCTTGATCACGGTCCTTCCGATCTAGCGCCAAACGGACGGCACCTCCGCGTTCAGCACATGTACAACTTGATGACGATCTCCGCCTTCTTGATCCAGCAAGAGGGAGCGGAGAGGTAGAAGAGTTCTCCAATAGCATGACGGTGCTCTGGCGATGGTGATGGAGCTATTGCGGAAGGGCTTCGCCTAAGCACTCCAGAAATCCGATCTAGAGGAGAAACTATGCACTGGAAGAACGGGTAGCACGTGGCTGAAAATCTAGTGGCAAAAACCCTAAAACCTCTAGTATATATAGGAGGAGGAGAGGAGGAGGCTTGGCTCCGAAGGAGCCAGCCCTTGTGTCGGCCGAACCAAGGAGGATTGGAGGATTCCTCCTCCAATCCTAGTAGGACTAGGACTCCTCCTTATTTTTGCCTTTTTCCACCTTTTTCTCTTTGGGCTTTTCTTCCCAGCCGCATGGGCCTTGTGTGGGACTTCCACCAACCGACTAAGGGCTGGTGTTTACTCTCCCACAGCCCATGTAGCCTCTTGGGTCGAAATACCCTCCCGATGGTCTCCTGGTACACTACCGGCACTCCCGGTACACTACCGATGAGACCGAAACCTTTCCAGCAACCAAAACAGGACTTCCTATATATCAATCTTTACCTCAGGACGTCCGAGATCTCATCCGGGACTCCGAACAACCTTCGGTCACCACCATACATAACTCTATACTACTGAAACGTCACCTAACCTTAAGTGTGCAGACCCGGTGGGTTCGAGAACTATGTAGAGATGACCGAGACACCTCTACGGTCAATAACCAATAGTGGGACCTGTATGCCCATATTGGTTCCTACATATTCTACAAAGATCTTTATCGTTCGAACCTTTATGTCAAGGATTCAGTTGATCCCGTATGATGTTCCCTTTGTTCTTCGGTATGTTACTTGCCCGAGATTCGATCGTCGGTATCTCCATACCTAGTTCAACCTCGTTACTGGCAAGTCTCTTTACTCGTTCCGTAATACAAGATCCCATGATGAACACTTATTCACATTGCTTGCAAGGCTTATTGTGATGTTGTATTACGGAGTGGGCCTTGAGATACCTCTCCATCACACGGAGTAACAAATCCCAGTCTTGATCCATGCCAACCCAACAGACACCCTCGGAGATACCTGTAGAGCACCTTTATAGTCACCCAATTATGTTGCGATGTTTGATACACACAAGGTACTCCTCCGGTGTTAGTGAGTTGTGTGATCTCATGGTCATAGGAACATATACTTGACATGCAGAAAACAGTAGCAATAAACTCACACGATCATATGCAACGTTTGTAGTTTGGGTCTTGTCCATCACATAATTCTCCTAATGATGTGATCCCGTTACCAAATGACATCTCATGTCCATGACTAGGAAACCATAACCATCTTTGATCAATGAGACAGTATATTAGAGGCATACTAGGGACATGGTGTTGTCTATGTATCCACACATGTATCTGAGTTTCCGATCAACACAATTATAGCATGGATAATAAACGATTATCATGAACAAGGAAATATGATAATAACCAATTTATTATTGCCTCTAGGGCGTATTTCCAACATTCTCCCACTTGCACTAGAGTCAATAATCTAGTTCACATCACCATGTGATTCACATTATTATGAATCTAACACCCACTGAGTTCTAGGGCTCAATCATGCTTTGTATGTGAGAGAGGTCTTATAGTCAACGGGTCTGCGACATTCAGATCCGTATGTACCTTGGAAATCTCTATGTCAAACTGTAAACACTGCTACCACACTCCACTTGGTACTATTCCAAATGGCTGCTTCACTATGCGTATCCGGTTTGCTACTAAGAGTCATCCGGATTAGTGCTAAAGCTTGCATCGACATAACTCTTTATGACGAACCCTTTATCACCTTCATAATCGAGAAACGTTTCCTTAGTCTTTTAGTCACTAAGGATAATATTGACCGTTGTCCAGTGATCCACTTCTGGATCACTCTTGTACACCTTGACGGACTCATGGCAAGGCACACACAGGTGCGGTACACAACATGGCGTACTATACCGAGCCTATGGCTAAGGCATAGGGGACAACATGTGTCCTTTCTCTTTCTTCTGCCGTTGGCGAGCTTTGAGTCTCACTCAACTTTACACCTCGCAAATCAGGCGAGAACTCTTTGTCTGACTGATCCATTTTGAACTCTTTGAAAATTTTGTCAAGGTATGTACTCATTGAAAGTCTCATCAAGCATCTTGATCTATCTCTATAGATCTTGATGCTCAACAATTAGGTAGCTTTATCCAGGTCTTCCTTTGAAAAACTCTTTTCAAACAACCGTTTATGCTTTCCAGAAATTCTACATCATTTCCGATCAACAGTATGTCATCCACATATACTTATCAGAAATTCTATAGTCCTCCCACTCACTTTATTGTAAATACAAGTTTCTCGTAAACTCTGCATAGACTCAAAAAGCTTTGATCACCTCATCAAAGTGTATATTCCAACTCCGAGATGCTTGCTTCAGTTCATAGAAGAGTCACTGAAGCTTGCACACCTTTTAGCATCCTTAGGACTGACAAAACCTTCTGGTTGTATCACATACAACCTTTCCTCAAGTAAAACATTAAGGAAACTATGTTTTGATATCCATCTGCCAGATTTCATAATTGAAAAATGCAACAACTGCTAACATAATTCCAACAGACTTTAGCATCGCTACGAGTTAGAAAGTCTCATCGCAGTCAACTCCTTGAACTTGTCGTAAACTTGTTTACAACAAGTCGAGCTTTACAAATGGTGAAATTTACCATGAGCGTCTGTCTTCATTTTAAACATCCGAAGCTTCATGATCATCATCATTAACTTCCTCTTCAACTAACATAGGCTTCACAAAAACAAATTCCTGTGCTATGCTACTCTCTTGTTGAACAAAGGTTCAACAACCTCATCAAGTTCTATCTTCATCCCACTCAATTCTTTCGAGAGAAACTCTTTCTCGAGAAAGGACCTAGTTTTAGCAACAAACAATTTATGCTTGGATCTGAGATAGAAGGTTTACCCTACTGTCTTTAGGATATTCTATGAAGATGCATTTGTCCGCTTTGGGTTTGAGCTCATTAGGTGAAAACCTTTTTCACATAAGTGTTGCAGCCCCAAACATTTAGAAATGACAGCTTAGGTTTCTATCAAACCATAAATCACACAATGTCATCTCAAAGGATTTAGATGGTGCCCTATCTAAAGTGAATGTAGTTCTCTCTAATGCATAATCCCAAAATTATAGTAGCAAAACGGTAAGATACATCATAGCAAGCACCATTTTCAATAGAGCATGACTATGACGTTCAAACACACCATCACACTATGGTGTTCCAGGTGGTGTGAGTTGTGAAACAACTTTCACATTGTCTAAAGTTGTATGCCAACCTCCACGATCATATCGCAGGCATTTTTATCTTCTTGTCACGATGATCTTAAACTTCACTCTGAATTTGCTTGAACCTTTCAAACGATTCAGACTTGTGTTTCATTAAGTAAATATACACTATATCTACTCAAATCATCAGTGAAGGTAAGAAAATAATGATATCCACCGCACTCTACAAGACTCATTGGATTGCATACATCAACATGGATCATTTCCAATAGATCACTTGCCCGCTCCATCCATCTGGAAACGGGGTCCTTAGTCATCTTTCCCAAGAGGCATGGTTCGCATGTTTCAAACTGATTCGAAATCGAATGAGTCCAAAGATCCATCAGCATGGAGTTTCTTCATGCGCTTTATACCAATATGACATTTAGCGGCAGTGCCATAAGTATGTGGTACTATCATTATTAACTTTGTATCTTTTAGCATCAATGTTATCAATATGTGTATTACTACGATCAAGATTTAACAAACCATTCTCACTGGGTGCATGACCATTGAAGGTATTATTCATGTAAATAGAATAACCATTATTCTCTAACTTAAATGAATAACCGTGTTGCAATAAACACGATCTAATCACGTTCATGCTCAACACAAAACACCAAATAACATTTATTTAGGTTTGTCACCAATCCCGAAGGTAGAGAGAGCGTGCGATGTTGATCACATCAACCTTGGAAACATTTCCAACACACATTGTCACCTCACCCTTAGCTAGTTCTCCATTTATTCCATAGCTTTTATTTCGAGTTACTAACATTTAGCAACCGAACTGGTATCCAATACCCAGGTGCTACTAGGAGTACTCGCAAGGTACACATCATTAACACGTATATCAAATATACTTCTGTCGATGTTGCCAGCCTTCCTATCTACCAAGTATCTAGGGTTATTCCGCTTCAGCGACCGCTCTCCTCATAATAGAAGCACTTAGTCTCGGGTTTGGGTTCAACTTTGGGTTGCTTCACTGGAGCAGCAACTGACTTACTATCCATCAAGTTTCCCTCCTTGCTCTTGCCCTTCTCGAAACTAGTGGTTTGACTAACCATCAACACTTGACGCTCCTTCTTGATTTCTACCTTCGCGGTGTCAAACATCGCGAATAGCTCAGGGATCATTATTTCTATCCCCGGTATTTTATAGTTCATCACCAAGTTCTAGTAGCTTTAGTGATAGTGAATTGGAGAACTATATCAATCACTATCTTATCTGGCAGATCAACTCCCACTCGATTCAAGCGATTGTAGCACCCAGACAATCTGAGCACATGCTCAACGATTGAGCTATTCTCTTTCATCTTGCAGGCAAAGAATCTTGTTGGAGATCTCATATCTCGCAACACGGGCATGAGCCTGAGATTCTAATTTTAGCTCTTAGAACATCTCATATGTTCCATGACGTTCAAAATGTTTTAGAGCCTCAATTCTAAGCCGTAATGCATGACACACTAACTATCAAGTAGTCATCAGAACGTGCCTATCAGATGTTCACAACATCTACAGACGACGCTAGAGGGTTTGGCGCACCGAGCGGTGCATTAAGGACATAAGCTTTCTGTGCAGCAACGAGGACAATCCCCAGATCACGGAGCCAGTCTGCAATATTGCTACCATCATCTTTCAACTCTATTTCTCTAGGACCATATAAAAATTCAAGGGAGCTACAACGTGAGCTAGTAATCTAGAACACAGTTTGCAAAGACACTACTGACAATGTTCATGATAATGAGTTCAATTAATCATATTACTTAAAAACTCCCACTCAAATTGACATCCCTCCGGTCATTCGAGTGATACTTGATCCAAATTCACCAACTCAAGTCCGATCATCACGTGAGTTGAGGTGGTTTCAATGGTGAACATCATCATGTTGATCATATCTACTATATGACTCATGTTCGACCTTTCGGTTTCTTGTGTTCCGAGGCCATGTTTGTACATGCTAGGCTCGTCAAGTTTAACCCGAGTGTTCTGCGTGTGCAACACTGGCTTGCACCCATTGTATGTGAATGTAGAGTCTATCACACCTGTCGTGGATTTGTCATGGCAGATGTCCGGGTGAACAGACTTAGGTTCGGGGCGAAGATGCAACTACGTGGTGGCTTGAAGGGGTTGATCGGAATCGAGAGACACGGAGTTTACCCAGGTTCGGCCCCTCCGATGGAGGTAAAATCTTACGTCCTGCTTGTCTGGTATTGATGATGAAGGAGATCTCTCGGTTACAAGGGTGTTGTTTGCTATCTCTAATCCCGAGAGCCTCTAATCTGTCTAAACTTGTGGACTTGTGTATCTTGTCCCTCTAGGGGTGCTCTACCCCTCCTTATATAAGTGGAGAGGGTAGGTTTACAAATAGAGTCCTACTAGGAGTAGGATTAGGATTCGTCTCTAGAATCCTATTATGGGTCTTGTTTCCTTCGGCAGGGAGTCTTTCTCTCTTTGGGCCTTCTCTTGTGAGCCGCCTGGTGCTGGCTCACCCATCGGGTCTCAGGCTTGGTCGTCCTGTGATCCGCCTGCCGGGTCATTAATAAAATGTCATGTACTTTCTGGGTCTCCTGTGAGTTGCCAGGCCGGGTCATACCACAGGGTATATCCTCGACACTAGGCCCTATATTAGTTTGAATTTGTTCATGCTAAGCCCCTGAAATAAGAATAATAAATATGTTAAGTAGCCGGCTTGCTCCTTTGGCCGGCTTATGAAATGGCTCCTCAGAAATCCGGGTCTTTTCTGCATATGAAATAGTCGTCTTTGATAATCATCTTGCTTTTCAATGTCCTTTGAAAAATATTGAGAATAGAACACCCATATGCCATTGAGTCGGCTTCCAATACTCTTGGCGGGTCATTTCCGCCGAGTCATAGTCATTGATGATGCCGGGTCATCTCCTCCAGGTCATAATCATTGATGATGTCTGGTCGTCTCCGCCGGGTCATAATCATTGATGACGTCGGGTCTAACAATTGAACTCCATAATTAACATCTTGAAAATTCTCCTCAAAGTTTTTGATATTTGCATATTACCTGTAGCCCCCAAGCTCCGAGATTATCCATGATAACTTCTTGCTTTGCAATAATATTTTGGACTGTGTAGCCCCCAAGTGTGAGGTTGTCCTGCGTGCAGCAACGTGGGACTTATAACTGTCTTATACTTTATGAAACTTCAGCAGGTGTAACCCCTAAGGGTCGGCTCATCATCATGTGATGGGCCGGGTCTTCAATTTGAATCTCTTATTCTGTTTGAACAGCTGAATACTATAGCCCCCATGTGACGGGTCGCATGCCTGCGGTGACTTGGGACTTTTAGAAAATTTGATCTGAGTGGTGTAGTCCCCAAGGGCTGGCTCATCAGAACGTGATGCGCCGAGTCTTTCCATTTGAATCTCTTAATCTGTTGGAACAGCTGAATAGTGTAGCCACCAAGTGTCTGGTCAGTCAGAATTACTGGGATGGGACTTTTAGAAAAATATAGAAAGGCCGGCTCATCTCCTTGTGATAATATGGTCTTGCTGATAATAGTGATTTGAAAACCGGCTTGCATTAGCCCCCAAGTGCCGTGGTGTGTGCTTGCAATGACATGAGACTTGCATAATTGGAAAAAACTTGCTTTGAATAGTGTAGCCCCCAAGTGTTGGGTTGTGTGTCTGCGGCGACTCGGGACTATGTAAGAATAATATGACGCACCACAACTTGTTGAATGACTCTTTGACCGTGGTTGTAATATAACCCAGAATGAATATCCTGGAATGATTCCTTTGTCTTTGACATGAAATCCTTGCTCGTGGTTGCGATGCAACCCGGCAAATATATATTGGAGAAATCCATGAGTGTTGTAGATTACCACAGAGCACAACTGAAGAAATCCGAGAACTGGTTAATTAGATGACACGACATTATAACTGATAGGGCGGCTCTTGAAAAATAATGAATTCTCCGAGCTGGCTTGAAAAAAAACCAATCATTTAGTACTGGTTATGATAAACCATGGAGATCCCGCCAGGCTAGCTATTAAAGATCCATTAGCTCTTGCGGAGTACTTAATGGCGGCTCATCTTAAGAGATAAAACCTGCGAAAATAAACAGACAGAATATATTTTGGATTGTTGTGAGGGCGGCTTGAAGAAGCACAAGCCGGAGATGTTATAACATTGCTCCTTCTTTCATAATCTTGCTCTGACCGGCTGGATAAGCCGGTCATGATATGTCATGTGAATATGATGCAATGTATGATGCAAAGTATGATGCAATGTATGATGCAATTTTTGACTTGTCAACATTTTTGTCGCGAATGCCGGTTGTTAGGTTAGATAAGCTACACCCGTAGGTGGGAAGCCCCCTTTAGACAACCATGGCTAATCGTGTTAGCCGAAGATGCCATAAAGCCGGCTGATAAGGTGTTAGAAGCGATACCCAGAGGTAAGAAACCACCCTCAGCAATATGGCGCGAACACTGGTTGTTAGGGTGAGATAAGCTACACCCGGAGGTGGGAAGCCCCCTTTAGACAACCATGGCTAATCGTGTTAGCCGGAGATGGCATAAAGCCTGGCCGATAAGGCATTAGAAGCAATACCCGGAGGTAAGAAGCCGCCCTCCGCCGGTTGTTAGGGTGTTAGATACCCATCGGTAAGAACACCCTACAACCGCGGCTAATCCTGTTAGCCAGAGATTTGGCATAAAGCTGGCCGATAGGGTGTTACAAGCGATACCCGTCGTTAAGAAGCCCCCTTCAGCAATTTGGCGTAAACGCCGGCCGATAAGGCATTAGAAGCAATACCCGAAGGTAAGAAGCCGCCCTTCGCTGTGGCTAATCGTGTTAGCCGGAAATTTGGCATAAAGCCGGCCGATAAGGCATTAGAAGCGACACCCGAAGGTAAGAAGCCGCCCTCCACCGCGGCTAATCATGTTAGCCGGAAATTTGGCATAAAGTCGGCCGATAAGGCATTAGAAGCGATACCCGAAGGTAAGAAGTCGCCCACCACCGCGGCTAATTGTGTTAGCCAGAAATTTGGCATAAAGCCGGCCGATAAGGCATTAGAAGCGATACCCGAAGGTAAGAAGCCGCCCTCCGCTGCGGCTAATCGTGTTAGCCGGAAATTTGGCATAAAGCCGGCCGATAAGGCATTAGAAGCGATACCCGAAGGTAAGAAGCCGCCCTCAGCAGTCGCAGTTGATATATCAACTGGAATGTTTATGAACTCTTCTTGTAAGTCTCCATCTTGTAAGCCGTCATCTTGTATGAAGGAACGGTAGAAGCTCCAAATAAATTCAGGCAACTATGTTTGAATGGTGCATCACGGTGGTTCGTCCTCTTGGGAAACTTTAATCATCCGCCAATAATGTAATGGTCCCCAGGATTGGGTTTTCTCTTGCAAAGACCTGGGGTTCTTGTTGAAAACGACCAAATGTGTCTCGCCATGTCTATAGCCCCCGAGTCTTAAGTTGACTCGAAGAGATGGCTTTGAGAGTCTCCACTGATGGTTGAGGTTGACCGTGGTGGGTTATAGATGATCCTGTATGAATTGTTGGAATGATCCGGTCGATGGTTCATCTCGGCTGGTTGTTGATGTGAACCAAACTGTAATGGCGGCGACTTGCGCACTTTTCCGTTGGGCGGCCTGTATCGACAAGCACTGCACCAATATGTTGATGTAGAACAAACTGTGGGCGGCGGCTTGCGCGCGTCAATTGGGCGGCTCGTACTGGTGTATGCGGCCGCTGGCGTGTTAATGTAGACGTTGAAGTCAGCTGCGATATGATTGCTAGAGACAGCCACGACACTGTAAGCCGGCGCGGTCGCGAGAGATGGCCATGGCGTTGTGAGCTGGGCGGTCAATGAGTTGCGGCGTTGTTGGTGAAGACCATATCGCGAATGCGGTGGCTTACCACGTCCATTGGGCGGCTCATAATCCCGGGTTAGCATGAGTGGTACCGGCGCGTTGATGTAGACGTAGAAACCAGCCGTCGCATTGTAAGCCGGTGTTGTTGTGGAAGACGCCACGGTGTTCTTAGCCGGTGCGGATGGCGAGAGACGGACACGGTGTTGTAAGCCGGAGCGATGGCAAGAGACAGCCATGGCATTGTAAGCCGGTTCAGCCACGAGAGATGGCCATGGCATTGTAGGCCAGCACGGACATGCGAGTCGCTGATGGTGTTGTAAGCGCGGACGGGAGAATCAGCCATGGGTATTGTAAGCCGGCGCAAACGGGTGACTCGGCCACGGGTATTGTAAGTCGGCACGGATAGATGATTCAGCCGCGGACGTTGCGAGCCGGCGCGGCGGCGAGAGACGGTTGTGGCACTGTAAGCCGGTACGGATGCCGGTGCCAAACGACACTGGTGCGCTTCCATCTCCGCGATATGATGCCACTTTGGTAATGAATAATTTGTCCTGTGTAAAAAATATTGGTGCATAAAGTTTAATAGTTTCATAAGTACATGCTAGAACATGCTTAAACAAGCAAACATGTAACAAGTCATTTGACACAAAATCATCACCAAGATTAGAGGTCATATCAAATGATTAAATATTGACATATTGATTTTCACACGTATTTTCTCAAAATATGATTTATTCACTTATTCACATGGTTCTTCCTCGCCAACAATTAATTCAACGGGAGATTTCTAAATTGTTGATATTGCAATTGTTTGATCACATGTCATAGTCAAATCATCAACATAGTCCTCTAAAATAGGTGGTGTGATCAAAGTAGTGGGTAGCTCATTACCTGGTGCATTAAAATTGAAAAACACTAATCATAGTCATGTGGAAGTGGAAGGTCAGTACCTTTGTCATAACCTCTTATGATCAACTCACATGATGGAGGCACTATCGGTTGTGACGTGTCACGTGATGGCGGTGATGTAGTCCTCATAACAATGGATGTGGTTGTCATTGTATGCCTAGTAGTCACAGGAACAACCGTATCAACTCTTGGAGTGTCCACCTTGCACTTTTTCTCCTTGTGGGTAACACATCATTTTATTTCCGGTTCAGCTTTGCAAACAAGAAGAAACAAATGGTCCATAGTATAACACTTATCATGAATTAGTATCTCTTGAATATCATGGTTTAAATCTCCCAAAATCTATATATAACATATTCTTCGCTTTATTATAATAAGGAATGCACCAAGGTCATTTGTAAATAATCATAATATTTTGTTACGGTGTCACTACCTTGTTTTAAATATTCCAACTTTTTAATCATGTGACGAATATAATAAGCAGGAACGAATGTGTCTCTCATGGCAAGTTTTAGATCATCCCAAGTAGAAGGTATATAATCAAGGTGTAACCGACAATATTCGCTCCACCAAACTGAACCAGAACCAATGAAAGAACCAACTGTGGCCTTAACTTTCTTTGGTTCAGCAAAATTATGGGAAGTAAATACATCATTTATTTCAAACTCCCATTCAATATATAAATCAGGTCTAAAACGGCCATTAAATGATGGTATAGATACATTAACCTGATCATGTGCATTTCGATCTCTTTGCAACTCTCATAGCAATTGTTATAGTGGCATGTCTCACACAACTCCAGATCCTTTCATGACTAGTAGATAAAAGAAACAAAGATCCAAGAATATTGTTCCTATGAACTACTGCGATGTGATGGCCAAATGCTCACAGTAAAGAAAATAAAAATGTCTTACAAGTTCTTACCATGCAGCAGGTGGTGACCGGCAACCGACGATGTCAATATCTTCAAATATTGAGTAAAACGATTACCAGGTGATCGTATGTATACATGATGTAGAAATATGTGGAGCTTGGAAGGCTTAATATATGGTAGCAAAAGACTAGCAATAATCAATTCAGAGATGCAATGTTGAATAAATGCTGAACGATGGTACTGTGTTGGTCCTAGGCTAGACCGTACTAGACACGTGAGCACAGACCACTAATGGAGTCATGGCAAATCACAAATAGCAGAAATGGATGATATGAAGTAGCTCTGGATAGGAAGATATAAGTGAAGATCACAATTGTAGTAATGATAATGATGACAAACAACTACCAAACAACATATACAAAATTCTCTTTGCAGCTTGCCTCTAGAAAATATCATGTGAAATTTCTGATATTTTTTCTCAAGAATGCTACTGACTCAAGCTTTCGGATGGAAAAAGAATCACTCAATTCCGAGTTTGTATGAGGACTTAAAAAAATCGAGAACAAACCTAAAAAATAATGACAAACTGTGTTCGTGACCTTCATAGGGACAAAAGTCCTATTTAGAAGCCGAATTGCAAGTGAAGATAATGAAATAGTTGAATTAACTATTCATATGCGTCTCGTCGATAGCTTGAATTTTAGTAGTCGTGGAGCCAAAACGGTCCTCGTATGAGGAAAATATGCTTGTTTTACTGAACACTGTGCAAAACAAATTCCACTCCAATACGGATACGAGATTTGAGTCCACATAGATTTGAAATTTGTTTTTTCTCTTGTCTCTATTTTTTTCTCTCTTTTTTTACATTTTTTCTACTCTTTATTTTTTTCGAAACCTACTCAGGTAAGGGAATATGAAACCGAAATCAACAGAAGCTCAAAACTGAACCTAATATGTGATGGGCTCGGATTGGTGGTGGATATGTGTTGGTATATATGTATATGGATGGATGACAGGTAAATGATGGTGGTATATGGAATTAGATTGGTGGCGGATATGTGATGGTATCTATGGCACGGGCAATGATGGTAGCATGGTGGTGGTATATGGCAGCGACAATGAAGATGGCATGGTGGTCGTATATGACAGTGATACGTCTCTGTCGTATCGATAATTTTTGATTGTTTCATGCCAATATTTTAAAACTTTCATATACTTTTGTCAACTTTTTATACTGTTTTGGGGACTAACATATTGATCCAGTGCCCAGTGCCAGTTCCTGTTTGTTGCATGTTTTTTGTTTTGCAGAAAATACATATCAAATGAAGTCCAAATGTGATAAAAACTTACAGTGATTTTTTCTGGAATATATGAGATTTTTTGGAAAAAATCAACGCGAGACAATGTCGGAGGAGGTCACAAGCCTGCCAGGCGCGACCTACCCCACTAACCGCGGCCTGGGGCCTTGTGTCCACCCCTTAAGGCGGTTGGTGCCCTTCTTTCACTGCAAGAAAGCTAATTTTTGGCTAAAGATCTCTTCAAAGTTTCATTCCAATCGGAGTTAGGGATCTCCGGATATTTAAGAAACGGTGAAAGCCCAAAATTTGGGAGCGTAGAAACAGAAGGAAACAAAGAGAGAGATCCAATCTCGGAGGGGCTCTAGCCCCTCCGCCGCCATGGAGGCCATGGACCATAGGGTAGACCCTTCTCCCATATAGGGGGAGGATAAGGAAGAAGGATAAGGAGGGGGATCTCCCCCCTCTCTCCCGGTGGCATCGGAACGCTGCCGGGGCCATCATCGTGATGAGGATCTACTCCAAGAAGTCAGTCATCTTCACGAACACCTCCACCACCTTCCCCCATCTATCTATAGAGGTCCACTCTCTCTCAACCCGCTGTACCCTCTACTTGACCATGGTGTTTTATGCTTCATATTATTATCCAATGATGTGTTGCCGTCCTATGATGTCTGAGTAGATTTTTGTTGTCCTATGGGTTGATTGATGATCATGATTGGTTTGAGTTGCATGTTTTGTTATTGGTGTTGTCCTATGGTGCTATCCATGTCGCACAAGCATGAGGGATCCTCGCTGTAGGGTGTTGCAATGTGTTCATTATTCTCCTATGGTGGGTTGCTTGAGTGATAGAAGCATAAACCCGAGTAGGCGGGTTGTTGCATATGGGAGTAAAGAGGACTTGATACCTTATAGTGCTATGGTTGGGTTTTACCTGAATGATCTTTAGTAGTTGCGGATGCTTTCTAGAGTTCCAATCATAAGTGCATATGATTAAAGTAGATCAAGTATGTTAGATTATGCGTCTCCCTCATATAAAATTGCAATAATGATGACCGGTCTAGTTATCAATTGCCTAGGGACAATTTCGCAACTCCTACCACCACTTTTCCACACTCGTTAAACTAACTTAGTTGTTACTTTATCTAAGCAGCCACTAGTTTTTATTTATGCGATATTTATTATCTTGCAAACCTATCCCATTACACTGACAAAGTGCTTCTAGTTTTAAACTTGTTCTAGGTAAAGCGAACGTTAAGCGTGCGTAGAGTTGTATCGGTGGTCGATAGAACTGGAGGGAATATTTGTTCTACCTTTAGCTCCTCGTTGGTTTCGACACTCTTACTTATCAAGAAAGCTACAATTGATCCCCTACGCTTGTGGGTTATCAAGACCTTTTTTGGGCGCTGTTGCTGGGGACCAATAGCGTGGGGTGAATATTCTCGTGTGTGCTTGTTTGGTTTATCACTAAGTATATTTTATTTGATGTTCTGAGTTGTTCTCTATCTTTCGTTATGGATATGGAACACGAAATACCAAACAAATTAGGTGTACTTGCTACTCATGGAGATGGGGAGCCTCCTAAAACCCTCGATGCTCGTTATGTGAATGATAATATGCACTACTTTAATAATCCTGATAAAACCCCATTCAATTATATAACGGGATACACGTTGAATCAACGTGCATACTTTAGGGATTATTCGCGGTGTCCTAGACTAGGGGGTACTCGCCACGTCATCTCCCAACCAGTGTGTCAGGCCGAGGATCCCCAGGGCGACTCACTATTGGGCCACTTCGGGCAGCCCATGCCGAATACAAGGAGGATTCCACAAGACTTGGCACCCATGACAAGGACTCCTCTAAACCCTAGGCCTACGGTGCATATATAAGCTGAGGCCAGGCTAGTCGATAGATCATTACATTACATCTCATATTCATTTATTACAATCTTGTGGTAGATACCAATACTATGTACTGTCCCCATATCAATACAATGGAATGCAGGACGTAGGGTATTATCTCCTTGAGAGAGCCCGAACCTGGGTAAAATCCTATGTCCATGTTACCATCGCCCCAAGACACCTGGCTTAGGACCCCTATTACGAGATATGCTAGATTTGACACTGACATTGGTGCTTTCATTGAGAGCCTGCTGGGTAGTCGCCAAGGTGTGATGGGAATTCAGATCGGCTCCATCGCGATCTGCCCGTCGGAGGCGAGCTACATCGTCAACGTCGGCATCTTCGTCGCTGGCTTGACTGGTCACCTCGGCTATGCCGAAGACTGTGCTCCACGTAGGATCATATAGATCAGACTGGGGTATTCATCAACATCAACTCCAATCTCAACCGAGATCATGGAAGAATCCTCCATGGTGCTCGGGGGCTCAACGTCAACATTGCCCTTGCGCGATCATGCAATTTTTTTGGACAGCAGATTCGTGTTCATCATCCATGCCTCCTTGAGTGTCATTTTGATGATTGCTTTGGTGGAATTGTGCGGAATTGAGTCTAGAAGAACCCTCCAAAATTTCGTCGCGTTCCGGTGGAGAAATCTTCGGCGATCTGCAATATACCGGAGCACTGTCGAATCTGGACGGGAATCTGGATGAGTATAGGGCGAAGTGTCCAGTATCTACCTCGGACTTCCGTTGGAAACTCCCACCATTCATCGGCTACGGAATTCCTATATAGAGCACCCCTCAAAATTTCAGCTTTATCCGACTATTCAAACACCGGAAAACGTCCGATGAATACAACAAATTTTGGATCTATTTTCTACGCGAAAACGAATCCGACCCGAGTTCAGCTTTTTCATGAAATGGTTGTCAGACGTCCTTTTTGAAGGAAATTTTCTCATCATCTCGGTCACCCGACCAAGAGTTCGGCATCTTGATGGCCGAATAATCGTCAAGCGAACCTCCTCATCCGTTGGTTGTACGGGTCGGGCGCTCCATTGCTTCATCAAGCCAGCATTGACCTCGTCACAAATTCCGACCTGCGATGGCATCGCCGCACCGTTACTTTTTCAAGCAGACATCCAACACGCCGATCTTCTTTGGCACCTCAGTTGGCGTGAGACTTCGGCGTCACCAGCCGACCAGCCTCCACACTTAAGTTGGCCTGAGACTTCGGCGTCACCAGCCGACCTGCTCCGTCACCTCGGCTAGACCGTGACTTTGGCATCCCTTCATCAACCTGCTTCGGGGACTTCGGCGTTATCAGCCGACCTGCTTTAACACCTCATCTAGAATGAGACTTTGGTGTCACCAGCCGACATGCACAAGACTTCAGCGTCCGCCGATCACAACACAACCATGCTAACTGGACCGAGGACTTCATCTCGCCACACCGACCGTACAACGTCGCCACTTCGTCAAGCCGAAATCTTCGTTTAGGCACCTTGGGGCCCAGGCCATATTCCATAAATTAACAAAGTAGAAGAATTTTTTTAAAATATATTATTATCTCTTGCTCACACTATTTTATGTGTGCAGGTAATCGGCTTCAGCTACGTGACGCGGTTAGTTTGGAGTCACCTTGCTGACCTACTCTGCCACCTCGGCTGTACCGGGCGCTTCGCCTCACTACATAGGCCGAGCCATGTCACTACTTTGGAATGTCTAGCTCCTCGCTCGGTCATCTCGGGCTTGGGGGCTGGGACCTCGGTCATGCCAAAGACTATGCACCATATAGAATCTGTCAAAAGTTCAATGGGCGTCCTCATCCCGCCACAAGCCCGGATCGCGTCATCTAAACCGAGCACATTAACTAGCTAAGTCACTTTCATGTTAAAATATTTTCACCTTTCTAATTATGTTCGATTCAACCAAGCGTTATACTTTTTTTGTCAAAAGTTGTTTGTGAAAAACTTTCGTTGTCAAAACTTTCTTTGTTACAAACAAATTCAAATACCCCGTTTACTTGGGGGCTTCCTTTATGAAACCTTTTCTCTTTGCATGTGATTACTATTTTATAGCTTCTTTCCTTGCTCATGTATTATGCCAAAATATTCATCATGTTGACTTCAGTGTTTCGCAAAGCTGGGTTGTCTGGCTCCTGTGCTTACCCCTACATTCCCAATTGTTCGGCTAGGGAGTAAAGGGAGCAACTCTGTGATTTTTACGACCGGGTCATCCGAACTCGTACCTCAGACGAGTGAAGCCGGAAGCTGGCACTCTTATTGTTTTCAACTATGGTTGACACACGACGAAACTCATGCATACACAAATATATTGCATAAGTCTCATAGTGATAATGAGCGACCAAAGAAAGGTACGGTTGGGGGAACTATTTTCTTTGAAGATGCTTCTTACATTACATAAGTAATATAACATAAGTTTTCTGAGCGTGCTTTGTCTATTATAGCCTCGTGGCCTGATTGCCTAGTTATCCGAAACACCGCTGATATTCTCGGTAGGCGGAGTAGATAATACTTTTTGGCCCTTGGCCGAAGATGGAGAAGCCGACGGTCGGTTAAGACGCGTTCAAAGTTTGGGTGAGCACAAATATTATATAAGTATTTCAAAACATACAATCATTATACATAAAAGTCTTTTTCCCAAGTCACTAGGGGCTCTTAAATTAATATGAATTTAATAGATGTTTTCTTCTTAGTCGTTGCAAAGTATTTTTTCTACCACTCCTTTCTCGACTCAAGTGCATGCTCAATAGCCGGGTAGCCTGGTTTCTCTCTAAACCTTCTCGCGTTTAGTTTGCTAAACTGTCCTGAGAAACACTCTGCCTTCGGGATATGGAGGTTGAAGCTAAAGGCTGACCCACTTGAAGTCTAGAGATCGGATGTGTCATATCAAAGCATGACGAAAGTACAATTTTAAGACCAATTTCATATTGGCAACAAAAAACTTGATTCAATCTAGACATAAACTTTTTATGCACGTTTTTTGGTATTTTGAGCTTATAACATCTTTCACCTATTTTCTGTTTTCCTTTCAGGAAGCAATACATTATCTTGGTTGAGGTGTTCGCCATGAAACTCTTTTCTAAGCTACAGTTCGGCATCTTTCCTGCTGAACTTCACCTTTGTATTGTCAAAACATACATGACAGTTGAACTAGTTCCCGAGGAGGTACGATCCTATGGTCAGTCATGCTGCCCAACCCAAGTCATGGGGGCTACTACATTGACAATTCAATGCGGAAAATTTAAGTGCAATACAGTTTCCGAGGAGATTATGGTCCTCAGGTTGGTCGGCCGCACCCAACCCGAGTCTCGAGGTCTGTGCACACCGCTTTTGTGTTCCAAAGTATGCTGCCGATCTAGGAGTTGATCCTTAGGCCGATTTTCCGAATTGACCTGAGCCTTAGGGGCTACTGGGATGAGCGGTTTTATGTCATCCTTGAGGTGCATCTCGGGTTTTAGACCAACACACACACCTTAAGAGCTACTAGCTATATATCTCGACAGATAATAAATTGCACCAATCGAATATATCCACAAAAAACCAGCCCACGGTTAGTGGTGGTTCACCACCTTGGAAGCAGTCCGACATAAAGCTCGGGCGCAAGTGGCTGGCTCCATAGAGAACATTTCTGACATTAAGCTCGAATGAATTCTTTTACTTTTTAAGGTCCAAGGTAGTTTATGATACCTCGGATGCTGATCATTTTTGAAGCTCGGATGCAGTCCTGCTTTGGAGCTCAGAAGCAGTCCGGCATAAAGCTGAAGATCGGAGACGCCTTAGAAGCAGTCCGGCATAAAAGCTCGGATGTGAATGGCTGGCTCCATAAAAGACTATTCCAGCATTTAAGCTCGGATGAATTCCTTAAAATTTCCAGACACTGAGGTAATCTATGACACCTCGGATGCTGACCAGTGTTGGAGCTCATATAAAATCTGGCGTTGGAGCTTGGACGAAGTTTGTCATTGGCACTCAGATGCCGATCAACATTAGACTTCGGCTACAAAAAGACACCTCGGACGCGGTTCGGCATCAAGCTCGGACGCGAGTGGTTGTCTCCCTAGAGGGCTTTTTTGGCATTATGTTCGGTTGAACTCCTCCAAACTTTTCATGACCGAGGTAGTCTATGACACCTCGGATGCCAACCAGCGTTGGAGCTCGGCTAAAAATATACCTCAGATGCAGTTCGGCGTTGGAGCTCGAATGCAAGAGGATATCGCCCCATGGGAAAATATTACCCGAGGTGTGGCGTAAAAATTACAAGGCATTGATAAAAGCCGATAATTTAAAGGGGCTCGTCGGATGCTCGACATATGAACTCTTCGGATACACATCAGCGATTCTCGAGATCGGATATGGGGAGATTTGTTGAACCAGTTTTCAAGATCGACGACCGAAGATGAAGAACAATTCGAAAGAACCCAGGAGCGTCCCCAACTTCAAGACCGGTTCAGGGGTCTACTGATGGTGTCCTGGACTAGGGGGTACTAACCACGGCATCTCTCGACCAGTAGGTCGGGCCGAGGACCCCTAGGGAGACTCACTAATGGGCCACTTCGGGAAGCCCATGCTGAATACAAGGAGGATTCCACAATACTTGGCGCCCATGACAAGGACTCCTTTAAACCCTAGGCCTACGGTGCATATATAAGCCGAGGTGAGGCTAGTCAATAGATAATTACATTACATCTTATATTCATTACTACAATCTCGTGGTAGATACCTCTACAATGTACTATCCCCATATCAGTACAATGAAAAGCAGGATGGAGGGTAATTATCTCCTTGATAGATCCCGAACCTACGTAAAATCCTGTGTCCATGTTACCATTGCCCCAAGACGCCTAGCTTAGGACCCCTACTACTAGATATGCTGAATTTGACACCGACAATTATCGCTTGACTCAAAAAGGGAAACTGTTATGGGATCAAATTTATATGTTGAAATGGTATTCTTGGAATCTATGTTTGAGATATGATATTACTTCCTCCTCTAGGATGAAGGCTAAACACCTTCCATTTTCATGTAAATTTAATGATAATGAAACCTTGTACTTTTATGATAATGGCATATATGATTACTATGATGTGGAGCAAATAGAAGAGTTTGTTGCATTTAAGGGTGCTTATTAAATTGAGGCTTTGTTTGAAAATTATGAAGATTATGATGATGTTGTTTACCGGTCCCAAAATTTGGCTATGCTTCATTATTGTTATTCCAATTATGAATATAATGCCCATATTGATCAATTTATTGAGAAAGTCTCCGCTATCCAAGAATAGATAAATATTTTGCAGTAATCTACGGAAGAAGAAATTGATGACACTGTGAGATCATTGGATGAAAAAGATGAGGAGGAGAGCAAACAACAAAAGGAGGAATAGCGGACTAGCTACCCGTGCCCAGCTTCTAATGAGAGTAACTCTTCAAATCATACATTCTTTAATTTCCTTCATGCTTACCGAAGGATGAATGCTATGATCCCTTGAATTCTTTTGAAATATCCCTTTTTGATGAACTTGATGCTTGCTATTCTTGTGGCCATGATGCCAATATGAATTATGCTTATGAAGATGAACTTGCTATAGTTCCTAATATTAAGCATCAAATTGTTGCTATTGCACCCACACATGATAGACCTATTATCTTTTTGAATTCTCCAAACTACACTATATCGGAGAAGTTTTCACTTATTAAGGATTATATAGATGGGTTGCCTTTTAATTTTACACATGATGATTTTGATAGGTATAATATGCATGTGCTTGCTGCTCCTACTTGCAATTATTATGATAAAGGAACTACATCTTCACCTCTCTATGTTCCCGATACAATAAAATGGCAAGAAACTACGTATGCTATGCATTGGCCTTTACTTGGTGTGAATGAATTGTTCTTGTATGACATGCCAATGCATAGGAAGGGAATTAGACTTTGTTGTCACATGATTTATATCACTTTTTGCTCACTACTTAATTACAAATCATTGTTAATTAAAATTGGTTTTATATACCTTGGGATCCGGGTGGATCCATTACTTGAGCATTTTATGCCTAGCTTAATGGCTTTAAAGAAAGCGCTGCTAGGGGGGCAACCCCTAAGTTTTAGATACTCATTTTATTTTATTGTGTTCTTTTATATAGTTCAAAAAAACAAAAGAAGAGGGGAACCCAAAACATTTTTAAGAAGAAAAGTGAAAGTGAGAAAGACGAGCAACGTTGAAGTGGGGGCTAGCCTTGAACTTTGTTCATGCACATGGAAACTTTGTGAATCTTAATTACATAAAAGTTTCAGCAAAAATAATCATCCCCTTTTATTATAAAAATAAGGTGCCAAGATTTGCCTTTAGGATGATCAGATTGCTTGTTTGGTGTGTGTAGTGCAAAAACAAAGGCTATGGCTGTAATGCGTGAATTTACATTTTTTACTGGAATGTCAAAAGTTTCTAAAATTCTTACACAGTACTAATATGAAAACTTTTTATTTTTTCGTAATTTTTCAGAATTATTAGATTTATGGAAGTATGGTGAATGTTATGATTACTACAGACTGACATGTTTTTGACAGATTCTATTTTTGATGCATTGTTTTGCTCGTTTTGATGAAACTATCGATTGCATCGGTGGTATATGCCATGGAAAAGTTATATTACAGTAGCTACAATTCAAAAAAAAAATATGAATTTGTTGTCAATAGTACTTAAAGTGGTGATTTGTTTTATTATACTAACGTATCTAACCTGGGTTTTGTTAAGTTTTGTGTGATTGAAGTTTTCATGTTTTGGGTGAGATCATTATGGATGAAGGAATAATGAGTGGAAAGAGACTAATCTTGGGGATACCCGAGGCAACCCAAGGTAATATTCAAGGACTCCTAAGAAACTAAGCTTGGGTATGCCCCAGAAGGCATCACATCTTTCTTCTAATGACCATCGGTAATTTTACTTGGAGCAATATTTTTATCCGTCAGATGATATGCGTAAATCTTGGAGCGTCGTCTGCTTTTTATTTTACTTTTAATAATGCACCATGCTGGTATGATAAATCACTTGGTTGATTTATAGAAGGCTCTTTGCACCTTAGTTATATCTTTGGAGTATGGCTTTATGGAATACTTCATGTGCTTCACTTATATCATTTGATGTTTGGATTGCCTGTTTCTCACACATAGAAAACCGCCATTTGTAGAATGTTTTTGCTTCACTTATATTTATTAGAGCGTGGGCATATCTTTTTTAGAAAGAATTAAACTCCCATGCTTCACTTATATCTATTTAGAGACTCAACAGGAATTGGTCATTCACATGGTTAGTCATAAAATCCTACATAAAACTTATAGATCACTGAATATGATCTGTTTGATTCCTTGCAATAGTTTTGCGATATAAAGATGGTGATATTAGAGTCATGCTAGTGAGTGATTGTGGATTGGTAGAAATACTTGTGTAAAGGTTTGTGATTCCCGTAGCCTGCACGTATGGTGAACCGTTATGTAAGGAAGTCGTAGCCTGCACGTATGGTGAACCGTTATGTAAGGAGAGAGCGATGATTAACTCCTACCAACCTCTCCCTTAGGAGCATTCGTATAATACTTTTCTTCGATGACTAATAGACTTTTGCAATAAGTATGTGAGTTCTTTATGACTAATGTGAGTCCATCGATTATACGCACTCTCACCCTTCCACCTTTGCAAGCCTTTCTTGTACCTCGTAACTTTCGCTGGTGCATTACACCCACCATATATCCTCCCTCAAAACAGCCACCATACCTACCTATTATGGCATTTCCATAGCCATTCTGAGATATATTTCCATGCAACTTCCACCGTTCTGTTTATTATGACACGCACCATCATTGTCATATTGCTTTGCATGATCGTAAGATAGCTAGCATGATGTTTTCATGGCTTGTCCATTTTTTGATGTCATTGATATGCTAGATCATTGCACATCCCGGTACACTGCTGAAGGCATTCATATAGAGTCATATTTTTTTCTAGTATCGAGTTGTAATTCTTGAGTTGTAAGTAAATAAAAGTCTGATGATCATCATTATTAGAGCTTTGTCCCATGTGAGGAAAGGATGATGGAAGCTATGATTCCCTCACAAGTTGGGATGAGTCTCCGGACTTTACAAAAAAGAGAGGCCAAAGATGCGCACCAAAACTAAAGAATAAAAAAAGTACAAAATAAAAAAAGGAGAGAAAAGAGAGAAGGGACAATGCTACTATCCTTTTTCCACACTTATGCTTCAAAGTAGCACCATGATCTTCATGATAGAGAGTCTTCTATTTTGTCACTTTCATATACTAGTCAGAATTTTTCATTATATAACTTGGCTTGTATATTCCAATGATGGGCTTCCTCAAATTGCCCTAGGTCTTCATGAGAAAGCAAGTTGGATGGAAACCCACTTATTTTCTTTTTGAGCTTTCATGCACCTATAGCTCTAGTGCATCCGTTGCATGGCAATCCCTACTCACTCACATTAATACCTAATACTGGGCATCTCCATAGCCCGTTGATATGCCTAGTTGATGTGAGACTATCTACTCATTTTTCTTCACAACCTCCACATATTCTATTCCACCTATTGTGCTATATCCATGGCTCATGCTCATGTATTGCATGAGAGTTGAAAAGTTTGAGAACATAAATGGTGTGAAACAATTGCTTGACTTGTCATCGGGGTTATGCATGATATAAATACTTTGTGTGGGGAAGATGAAGCATAGCCAGACTATATGCTATTGTAGGGATAACGTTCTTTTGCCATTATACTTTGAAGAGATACAATTGCTTTATTAGTATGCTTGAAGTATTATTTTCTTAATGTCAAATGATAGACTATTGTTTTGAATCACTCGTGTATTAATATTCATGCCATGATTAGATTATATGAACAAGATTAATCTAGGTAGCATTACACATCAAAAATTATCGTTTTTATCATTTACCTACTCGAGGACGAGCAGGCAGCAACGATGAAGATGGTGTGATGGCGTGACAACTTGTGAATAGAACTCGAAACTCTAAAAGACTATATGTGGAGGCACGGATGCTCATGATCACCTATGGGATGATGAATCCCTTGTGGTTCGGCAGGGGGGTCACGATGCACGAAAAGCGGAGATCATGAGACGGCGTAACGATCAGGACACATGAATTTTACCTAGGTTCGGGCCGCTGCTAAGCGTAAAACCCCACTCCTTCATTTTGGTGGATTGATTGGAGGAACACGAAGAACACTTGGCACCTAGCACGACAAGGACTGGTGTCAGGGAAGGGACGACTGCGTTAGTACAAGTGTTCGGGTGTAGGAATTGCCAACCTTGAGCTAGGTTGCCTTGGGCCTCCTTTTATAGTGCAAGGGTTCACCACAATGGCAAAACAGACATTATCCAATGATTAGATAGCTAAGAAGAGCTATCATACGTAACTCTAGCATTTATGACAAAATAACATGATTACCTTCCTAGGTGGCGCTTGGGGGTGCATCCCCGGCAAGCTCTGGCCACCTCCTGCTAGGTCGTTGCTTAAGAACTAGACACGCTACAGGGCGGGTGTCGACTAAGCATAACTTCCCTTCGATCGTGTCGCCACGTGCTTAACGAGAGCTGATTAGCTACCTAAGGGCTCGACACCGCATGTATAATTCATGGGTGTAGTGATACGATGGATGGTGGCGAGTTGTCCCATGCATGTCGGGGGATGTCCTGCCGGGTCTTCTCGGAAGCGAGTGTCCCTTGGTCCCCGGCAAGCATCGGGGGCGTGCTTGGTGCACCACAGCCCAGGCCTGCGCTGCTATGTTGAGCTTTCTGGAGTCTTGTCTTGTTTGCTGGTGGGGTTCTTTGCTTCTACCGCCTATGCAGGTTATGGCTGTCGGGCGTTGGTGGCTGACTGTCCGGGCATGAGTCAGGGAAAAGTGAACACCCCTGTTCATTTACCTCGACACTAGACCAGAAGAACAACAACTTGACAGGACGATGCAACCACAAATTCAACAAAGCAAACACCAAACAGACAATTGCAATGCTCGGATTGGTTCGTATATGAAGATCCAATCCTAATTATTTTTTGTGACTTTTTCGTGGACTATAGGTATAAAGAACAAATGTGATCTAAACTATGAAAAACTTGTAAAATCTCACCGAGCAACCTGGAAATCTGATACCTCTTGATAGAGGCGAGTTTCCCGATCTTTCGATGAGATGATAACTATCGATTTGGTGGAGACAACTTTGACGATTCGACTACGAACGTGCACGGCGTTGCGCCTTAGCAATCGCTAAACCAATCTCCAAGAGGTTAATGACCACGCCGGAGCATGATCAACCTGACCATGAAGGTCTATTCCTACAAGCAATCAAAGAACAAGCAAGAATATGATAATGCAATCTGAATATTGCGAATATAAGTGAAGTATTGATAAGGGTGTGGTTCCGAAAGCAGTCTTGGTTTGGTCGTTGGACATAAACAAAGTGCACAAAGTTGCAATGGCTAACTTTTAACTAAACAACACCCAAACAAAAAGCTACTAGAGATATCCATTTATATCGGAGCAAGGGGTGACGGACAAGGAGGTGGGAGGGTGTCCCAAGGTAGTCTAAAACTAACTATAGGTCGTACAAGGCCCATGGGCCCAAGTGGAGGTGATGCAACACCTTTGGACTTGTAGTTTGTCTCGGATTCTGCTTCAAAGTCAGGCTGTTTTATCAATATATCCATGGTATGGTCGAATTGTAAGGAGATTCAAATGGGCTGCAATGTAGATGAAATCTATATTCCAACAAAAAAAGAATCACCCAATTCGGAGTCCGGATGAAAAATTTGTTGCCATTTTGGGACAGGTGTGTCTGTGCACTCCGAATCGGAGTGCAGAATGTGAGATAATTGGACTCTATCTTCTCTTAGGATAAAAGTGGCATGAGAGAACTTCTTGAACATCACCTAATTATTTCCTTTTACATGAGAGGACCTCTTGAATAGCAACCAACCGTTTCCTCTTCCTTTGTCAGCACACGTGGTTCATACAAGCGTCCAACCATTCTGCATTTAAGCATAAAATAAAAATAGGTGAAGTATTTCTGTTCCAGATAACATAAATAAATTATTGCGTTATTCTTGTAAGAAATAACCTCACAAATATGCACATATGTAATATGTTTGATCGTATCAAAGGTAGTCATGTCCTCATCAAAACTCAACAGAAAACTTGTGAGATCCATTAGTAGGATAGGCAAACCATAAACATTAAGTATTGTTATAAATTATTTCTTATTTTATTATTGCACAAGGTACTGTATTATAACTTCTCCATGGCTTATACCCCCAATACAATCAATAGCATCATCAAAACAAGCAAACTATGCAAGCTAAAATTGAATTTCTCTCAAACATATTAGTCTAGAGATATCAGCAAAGACACTATACTTATGTAACTCCAAAAATTCTTAAAAATTACGAGAACCTGAGGAATTTGTATGAAAAATCTGTATAAAAATTATAGATCCAAAATATGTAACTGTAAATCAGAGCAATTCTGTACTGGACGCTAAAGTTTCTATTTTTGAACGATATCAATTCTAATATTCATTCAAGTCATCCCACAGGCTTTACTTGTCACAAACACTAATTTAAACATAAAAACACAATAATTAGAGTATAAATAAATATTGTATCAAAAACATCCATAAATTAGAACAAGAAAAATAAGATAACTATTGGGTTACCTCCCAACAAGCGCTATTGTTTTACGCCCCCTAGCTACTTAATAACACAATCATGAATCCTAGGAAAAATAGGAGGCTTGAAAATAGGGTCTCTTATTAAGTTCATGAAATTGGGATGCACACTAATCATTATAAGGTCCTCGTTTCTTTTGGTGGGAGTGGTACTAACTTTCTTGGGGACATATATAAACTTAGGATTTTTCTTTCGAGAGGTACTAGCATTAGTTTTGGAGGTAGTGAAAGTGGATCCCACTTTGTTAATGACCTCCTCCATCTTATCAATTCTACTCAAACATTGATTTACTCACTCGTTAATAGTTGCATCTTTACCCCTTAATGTTTTCAAAGTATTTCCTACCTTTGATAAAAATTGAGTGATATGATTATGAATCTTTTTATCCAACTCGTCAATTTGTACTTTAGTGGCCCCTTTATTTACAATAACATCAAGCCTTTGCATAACATGTTCCAAGGTCAAAATAGTTTCTTTAAAGATAATAGGTGGTGACCCAAGTAAATTTTCCATGGCTTTGAAAGCATCTAAAGTGTGACGCATTAAGAAATTACCACTGGTAATAGTGTCAAGTACTCACTCTGTCCCAAAATAAATGACTCAAAAGTGACTCAACTTTGTACTTAACTTAGTACAAAATTGAATCATTTTTGAGTCACTTATTTTGGGATGGAGGGAGTCCAAATCTATACCAAGTAGTAATTCCCATTTAGACATTACGAAGCAAGATGTTGGGGTATTGCTTATGAGTTGATTTAATTTGAGCATTGAAAATCCTATACCAAGCATATTTTAAAGTTACTACTCCCCTTTGTTTACAATTAAGCACCTCATTGTCAAGAGTAAACGGAACAAAAGAAGAACTAGCCATAGAAAGAAGCAAACAAGTAAAGTAGTACACTAGCAAAGATAATTTTTTTTTATAAAGCATGAAAAATATAACAAAAAATAAGAAGTACAACAAGTGAATAATAATTTGTGTGAAGGTACCTGATAGTATGTTGGTGATACTACCTCACAACGGCGCAAAAATCCTTCCTGGTACTTGTGATCTGCGTTGGGTTTTTCCCTAAGAGGAGGGGATGATACAACATAGTATAGATAAGTATTTCCCTCGGTGAGAACCAAGATTATCAAACCAATAGGAGGATCACACAACTCCCATATTCAGTGCGTACACACAAAAGAGCAAACACTTGCACTCAACACGGGTAAAAGAGTTGTCAATTCCCGTGGACTCGTTACTTGCCAGCAAATAAGTAGTGTGGATGATAATATATAATTGTAATTGTAAAAAAATAGAAAACAAATAAATGGCAGAAATTTAATGAAGATTTTTGTAATTATATATGTAGATAGACTCGGGGGCCATAGTTTTCCCTAGAGGCTTCTCTCTTCAATAAAGCATATGGTGGGTAGACAAATTACTATTGGGCAATTGATAGAAAAGTGCATAGTGATGCAATATTTATTCACGGCAATGATCATGTGTATATAGGCATCACGTCCACAAACAAGTAGATAGACTTCTGCCTGCATCTACTACTATTACTCGAATCATCGACCACTATCCAACATGCATCTAGAGTATTAGGTAAAACAGAGTAATGCTTGGAGAACAATGACATGATGCGAACAAAGTAAACTCAATAAATATGAATGAAGCCTATCGTTTTATCCTTAGTGCCAGCAGTACAAATACGCGACATATCCCCTTCTGTCAGTGGGATTGAGTGTCGCAAGAGTGAACCCACTACAAGGCACCCCTCTCACTGAAGATAAACCAATCTGGTTGGCCAAACTAAATCGATAGATCAGAGAGAATTATGAAGCTATGATGATCATGCAAAAAATAATGAAATAAGTATTTAGAGACGACTCAAATATTTTGTCATAAATAATCTGAACATAAACCCACAATTCACCGGATCCCAATAAACACACAGCAAAAGAAGATTACATCGAATAGATCACCGTCAAGATGCGCTGAATTTTGTATTGTAGATCAAGAGAGAGAGAAGAACTGATCTAGGTACTAGCTATGGACTAGTAGGCCATTGGTAGAATACTAAGACATCACCATTGGAAAAACAAGGTTGATGTAGAGTCCCTCCATGATCGATCCTCCCTCTGGCAAGACACCGGCATAGGGCTTCAGATGGGCACATGGCAGAAGAGAGACCTGCGGCGGCGAAAAAGGTATTTCAGGAGGCTCCCTAGAGTTTTTAGGTTATATTCGAATTTATAGACTAGCAAGGGGCGTCGGGAGAAGAGGGGGCAGCCACAAGCTATTATGGCATGGATATCCCCCTGGGTGCACCCTATTGGCTTGTGGGGCGTTAGTGCGGCCCTGGGCCTCCTCCCGAAGCTTCTAGGTCTTCTTTTGGTCCAGAAAAAAACAACAAAAAGTTCCATGGAAATTGGACTTCGTTTGGTACTATAAACGTGAAAAGCCAAAGACATGTAGAAAATAATAAATGGCACTATGCATTGGGTTAATAGGTTAGTGCTTAAAAATAATATGAATCAGCAAATAAATGCCCCAAAAGTATCATGGAATGATAATATTTCAGCTTGGAACAATCAAAAATTATAGATACGTTGGAGATGTATCACGAGACAACCCCCATGGCACCAGGGTGATAGCTCACTTTGGCAAGGAGCAACCACCGATCAAGGTATTCTTGAACTTTTATTGACTAAATGATCATGGTGTTGTTTTGTCATTTGCTAACTCTCGACTTTCATATCTTTCAACAAAGCTTCACTGAGATGGCATGCGAGGTGCCGACGTTGGATCATACGCCTCAGGATGTGGCGAGTTATACTGAGCAGCCCCGAGGATGAATAGGAGTAGAGCAGCAAAGAGGATGAAAACACTAAAGAGGACAACAAGGTCGGTGACTCCAAAGACAGAGACGAGGTCAAGTCTTCCCCGTCGAAGAGCATCCCAACCAAGAGCCACTCCAAGACTCTCCATGACTCGAGCACCGGAGTGGGGAGTACCAAGGGGTCAAGTGGCCCCAAGCCGACTGCAGTCACTGAGGGAGTACTGGACTAAGAGGTCCTTGGGTCATCGGCCTATCTCCTATGGGCCGGTCATATGGGCCGCTCTATGCCGATTATGTGAAGACCGAACTTTAAGATGACTTTGTATGCGGGGAGGATTCTTAGGTGCCTTGGTGTGTCCTCCAAGTCAAGATGGCAAGATCAACATTTATCCCTTGATGATAGCCGACTATGTGTAACCGTAGGTACCCCCCGTGTCGATATAAACCGGATAGTTTAGCACACGGAGATGACAAAACATTAGACCTAGCCTTCTACGGTTCAGTTCATTTGATCTTAAGGTAGATCGACTCTGTAATCGACATTCACACAATCAATACCATCAAAGAAGGACCTAGGGTTTTACCTCTTCGAGAGGGCCCAAACCTATGTAAACATTGTCTCAATGTTTCATGTTCCCCATCGATCCAAGATCCACAGTTCGGGACACCCTACCCGAGATCCGCCGGTTTTTACACTGACATGGTTGCTTTCAATTAGAGTTCCGTTGTTCGATCACCAGCAGGATCGATGGCTCATCTGCGATGACATCCGCATCAGGGACATCATCGTCCCATACCAACTCTTAGTGCCCTGTAGTATCGATCTACATGACGATACGATCGGTCATCACGACCAGGTCGACAGCTTCGCCACTAGAAGCTCCGGGACGTGGATAACATCACTCGGAGTAGTTTTTAACTTAGGCGATGTCTGGATCGCAACTAAGCTCTCAGGTGTGGACGATGTCCTCTGTTGGAGTACTTTTTAACTTGAGTGATACATGGACTGAATTTACGCCCCTGCATGTGCACAATGTCCCCACTCATAGTATTTTTAACTTAGGCAATATCTTGATCCCCCTAAGCTCCTAGATGTGGATAACGTCACTCATAGTAGTTTTTAACTTAGGCGATATCCAGATCGCAACTAAGCCCTCGAGTGTGGAAGATGTCCTCACTTGGATTATTTTTTAACTTAGAAAATACCTGGCTCGCAACAAAGCCCCCGAGTGTGAACAATGTCCTCACTCGGAGTATTTTTATCTAGATCGCAGCTATGTCCCAGAGTGTGGACGATGTCCTCACTCAGAGTATTTTTCAACTTAGGTGATATCTAGACAACAACTTATAAGACTTTCACCCACTAGGGGCACACAAATGTTTTTGGGTGTTGGGGGTCACCGAATTGAAAAAGGAAAAAATGACGAAGTTCGGTGGAATACAGGAAAAGTAAGAGTTTTATTCATTGACATTCACTCGACAACTATTACAGTAGGAGAATTTCATCGTAAGTAAAGAATTTGTGAAGGAGGTCTGCATTCCAAGCTCTAAGCTCTTCTCGATCTTTTTCGAAATCATAGAGCAAGTAGGCTCCATTATTCAGGACCTTTGATTGCAAAGGGTTCTTGACACAGGGGCACTAGCTTGTGAAGATGAGGTCACCTTCTTGAAAGGCGCGACCTCTGACCTGCCTATCATGATACCGCCTCATGTCCTCTGGGTAGAGTGTTTACCTAATGAGTGCCAACTCTCGTTCCTCCTCCAAGAGATGTAGTCCGTCTTTCTGTGATTCTTCCGCCTTAGCCTCATAATATACACCATTGCAGGAAGGTCCAAACACGACTGATACCTCTCCAACATATATAATTTTTTTGATTGTTTCATGCTATTATATTATCTGCTTTGGATGTTTTATATGCATTAATATGCTATTTTACATTATTTTTTGGACTAACCTATTAACCTAGAGCCTAGTGCTAGTTTCAGTTTTTTCCTTGTTTTTGAGTATTGTAGATAAGGAATATTAAACGGAGTCCAAATGGAATAAAATTTTCGCGGTGATTTTTGTTGGAGCAGAAGACATCTACCAGGCATGGAGAGGAAGGCATGAGACCTGCCAGGAGGTCACAAGCCACCCTAGCACGGCCAGGGGGCGCACTCGCTGGCTTGTGCCCCCCAACAGGTCCTCGAACCCTAATCTTCAGCCTATAAGTTCCCAAATATTTCCCCAATACCGAAAATAGACATGATAATACTTTTCTGCTGCCGGAAGCCTCCATTCCCGAGAGATCCAATCTTGGAGCCTTTTTCGGTAAACTGTCGGAGGGGGATTCTACTACTGAGGGCATCTACATCAACTTCATTGCCCCTCCGATGATGCATGAGTAGTCCACCACAGACCTACGGGTCCACAACTAGTAGCTAGATGGCTTCGCATCTCTCTTTTTGCTTCAATACCATGTTATCCATGATGTTCATGGGGATCTATCCGATGTAGTACTTATTTGTGGTGTGTTTGTCGCGATCCGATGAATTGTGGGTTTATGATCATCGTATCTATGAATATAATTTAGTTCTTCTCTAAACTCTTATATGCATGATTTCATATCTTTGCAAGTCTCTTCGAGTTATTGGTTTGGTTTGGCCAACTAGATTGGTAATTCTTGCAATGGGAGAAGTGCTTAGTTTTGGGTTCAATCTTGTGGTGTCCTCACCCAGTGACATCATAGGGGTAGCGAGGCATGTATTGTATTATTGCCATCAAGGGTAAAAAGATGGGTTTTTCATCATATTGCTTGAGTATATCCCTCTACTGTTGGAAATATGCCCTAGAGGCAATAATAAAATGGTTATTATTCTATTTCCTTGTTCATGATATTTGTCTATTGTTCATGCTATAATTGTGTTAAGCGGAAACCATAATACATGTGTGAATACACAGACCACAACAAGTCCCTACTGAGCCTCTAGTTGACTAGCTCGTTGATCAATAAATGGTCACGGTTTCATGACCATGGACATTGGATGTCGTTGATAACGGGATCACATCATTAGGAGAATGATGTGATGGACAAGACCCAATCCTAAGCATAGCACTAGATCGTGTAGTTCGTTTTGCTAAAGCTTTTCAATGTAAAGTATAGTTTCCTTAGACCATGAGATTGTGCAACTCCCGGATACCGTAGGAATGATTTGGGTGTGCCAAACGTCACAACGTAACTGGGTGGCTATAAAGGTGCACTACGGGTATGTCCGAAAGTGCTTGTTGGGTTGGCACGAATCGAGACTGGGATTTGTCACTCCGTGTGACGGAGAGATATCTCTGGGCCCACTCGGTAAGACATCATCATAATGAGCTCAATGTGACCAAGGAGTTAGTCACGGGATGATTTATTATGGAATGAGTAAAGAGACTTGCCAGTAACGAGATTGAACAAGGTATAGAGATACCGACGATCGAATCTCGGGCAAGTATCATACCGATAGACAAAGGGAATTGTATACGGGATTTATTGAATCCCCGACATCGTGGTTCATCCGATAAGATCATCGTGAAGCATGCGGGAGCCAACATGGGTATCTAGATCCCGTTGTTGGTTATTGGCCGGAGAAGTGTCTCGGTCATGTCCACGTGTCTCCCGAACCCGTAGGGTCTACACACTTAACGTTCGATGACGCTAGGGTTATAGGGAAATGGTATACGTGATTACCGAAAGTTGTTCGGAGTCCTGTAAGAGATCTCGGATGCCACGAGGAGCTCCGGAATGGTCTGGAGGTAAAGATTGATATATAGGAAGTCCAGTTTTGGTCACCGGAAAGTTTTCGGGCTCATCGGTAGTGTACGGGGAGTGTCGGGTGGGTGCCGGAGGACCCCCGTGAGGGGTGTGACGTCCAAAGGATTTCGTGGGCCCTTAGAGGAAGTGTGCCAGCCCTTTTTTGGCTGGCCAAGACCTTCTAGAAAGTCCCATGTGGCTGGAGATAAGAGATAGGGCTGAAAAGGATTGAAAAGGAAGAGATCCACCTCCCTTGTGGGAGGTGGACTCCTCCCTAGGGTCGGCCGAACCTCTCCTCTTTGGAGGAGGGGCCAAGGCAACCCTCCCTCTCCCTCCTCCTATATATATGCAAGGGTTTGGGCTGTTTTGAGACACGACTTCTTTCTCTCTCGGTGCAGCCCTACCCTTCCTCTTCCTCGTTCTCCGTAGAGCTTGGCGAAGCCCTGCCGGAGTTTACGTAGCTCCACCGTCACCACGCCGTCGTGCTGCCGGAGCTCTCCCTCAACCTATCCTTCCTCCTTGCTGGATCAAGGCGTAGGAGACATCACTGGGCTGCACGTGTGTTGAACGCGGAGGCGCTGTTGTTCGGCGCTAAGATCGGAACCCACCACGATCTGAATCGCTGTGAGTACGACTCCATCAACCGCGTTCTTGTAACGATTCCGCGTAGCGATCTTCAAAGGTATGAAGATGCAATCTCTCCCCTCTAGTTGCTGGTTTCTCCATGGATAGATCTTGGTGATCGTAGGAAATTTCTTGATTTACTACTACGTCTCCCAATAGTGGCATCATGAGCTAGGTCTATGCGTAGAATCTATGCACGAGTAGAACACAAAGCAGTTGTGGGCGTTGATTTTGTTAATTTGCTTACCACTACTAGTCTTATCTTGATTCGGCGGTATTGTGGGATGAAGCAGCCCGGACCGACTTTCCACGTACGCTTACGTGAGACTGGTTCCACCGCCCGACATGCACTTGTTGCATAAGGTGGCTAGCGGGTGTCTGTCTCTCACACCTTAGTCGGATTGGATTCGATGAAAAGGGTCCTTATGAAGGGTAAATAGCAATTGGCATATCACATTGTGGTTTTGGCATAGGTAAGAAACGTTCTTGCTAGTAACCTATAGCAGCCACGTAAAAACTTGCAACTACAAATTAGACGACGTCTAACTTGTTTTTGCAGCATATGCCTTGTGATTTGATATGGCCAAAGGATGTCATGTGAAGCATTGTGATGTAGGAGATCGATCATGTTCTTGTAATAGGATTCACGACTTGCATGTCGATGAGTATGACAACCGGCAAGAGCCATAGGAGTTGTCTTATTTTATTGTATGACCTGCGTGTCAATCATAAACGCCATGTAATTAATTTACTTTCTTGCTAAACGTTAGCCATAGTGGTAGAAGTAATAGTTGGCGAGACAACTTCATGAAGACACAGTGATGGAGATCATGATGATGGAGATCATGGTGTCGTGCCGGTGACAGTGATGATTATGGTGCCCCGAAGATGGAGATCAAAGGAGCAAGATGATAATGGCCATATCATGTCACTATATTGATTGCATGTGATGTTTATCATGTTTACATCTTATTTTCCTAGAACGACGGTAGTAAATAAGATGATCTCTCACTAAAATTTCAAGAAAAGTGTTCACCCTAACTGTGCACCGTTGCTAAGGATTGTTGTCTTGAAGCACCACGTGATGATCGGGTGTGATAGGTTCTAACGTTCGCATACAACGGGTGTAAGCCAGTTTTACATACGCAAAACACCTAGGTTGACTTGACGAGCCTAGCATGTACGAACATGGCCTCGGAACAGGGAAGACCGAAAGGTCAAACATGAGTCGTATGGAAGATACGATCAACATGGAGATGTTCACCATGGATGACTAGTCCGTCTCACGTGATGATCGGACACGGGCTAGTTGACATGGATCATGTCTCACTTGGATGACTAGAGAGATGTCTATCTAAGTGGGAGTTCATTAAATAATTTGATTATGTGAACTTAATTATCATGAACCTAGTCTAAAATTATCTTTACAATCTATTTTGTAGATCCAATGGCCAACGTGAATGTCACCCTCAATTTCAACGCGTTCCTAGAGAAAACCAAGTTGAAAGATGATGGAAGCAACTATGCGGACTGGGTCCGTGGCTTGAGGATCATCCTCATAGCTTCCAAGAAATTGTATGTCCTTGATGCACCACTAGGTGACCCACCCCTTATCCCAGCAGAGCAAGACGTTGCAAACGCTTGGCATTCTCGCTGCGATGATTACTCCATTGTTCAGTGTGGCATGCTTTATAGTTTAGAACCGGGGCTCCAAAAGCGTTTTGAGCAACACGGAGCATATGAGATGTTCCAAGAGCTGAAACTGGTTTTCCAAGCTCATGCCTAGGTCGAGAGATATGACGTCTCCGACAAGTTCTTCAGCTGTAAGATGGAGGAGAATAGTTCTGTCAGTGAGCACATCCTCAAGATGTCTGGGCTACACAACCGCTTAACTCAGCTGGGAGTTAATCTCCCGGATGACTCGGTCATTGACAGAATCCTCCAGTCGCTTCCACCTAGCTACAAGTGCTTTGTGATGAACTACAACATGCAAGGGATGGAGAAGTCCATTCCTGAGTTGTACTCGATGCTGAAATCAGCAAAGGTCGAGATCAGAAAGGAGCATCAAGTGTTGATGGTAAATAAGACCACTAGTTTCAAGAAAGGCAAGGGTAAGAAGAACTTCAAGAAGGATGGCAAAGCTGTTGCCGCGCCCGGTAAGCAAGTTGCCGGGAAGAAGAAGAACAAGCATGGACCCAAGCCTGAGACTGAGTGCTTTTACTGCAAGGGTACAGGTCACTGGAAGTGGAACTACCCCAAGTACTTAGCGGATAGGAAGGACGGCAACATTAAAGGCATATGTGATATACTTGTTATTGATGTGTACCTAACCAGCGCTCGTAGTAGCTCCTGGGTATTTGATACCAGTGCAGTTGCTCACATTTGTAACTCCAAGCAGGAGCTGTGGAATAAACGGAGGCTGGCAAAGGACGAGGTGACGATGCGCGTCGGGAATGGTTCCAAAGTCGATGTGATCGCCGTCGGCACGCTACCTCTACATCTACCTTCGGGATTAGTGTTAAACCTTAATAATTGTTATTTAGTACCGGCTTTGAGCATGAACATTGTATCTGGATCTCGGTTGATGCGAGATGGCTACTCATTTAAATCTGAGAATAATGGTTATTCTATTTATATGAGAGAAATGTTTTATGGTCATGCCCCGCTGGTCAATGGTTTATTTTTGATGAATCTCGAACGTGATGTTACACATGTCCATAGTGTGAGTACCAAAAAGTGTAAGGTTGATAACGATGGTCCCACTTGTATGTGGCACTGCTGCCTTGGTCATATTGGTGTCAAACGTATGAAGAAGCTCCATACTGATGGACTTTTGGAGTCTCTTGATTTCGAATCATTTGACACGTGCGAACCATGCCTCATGAGCAAGATGACTAAGACTCCATTCTCCGGAACAATGGAACGAGCAACTGACTTGTTGGAAATAATACATACCGATGTATGTGGTCCAATGAGCGTCGAGGCTCGTGGTGGCTACCGTTATGTTCTCGCCCTCACTGATGACTTGAGTAGATATGGGTATGCCTACTTAATGAAGCATAAGTCTGAAACTTTTGAAAGGTTCAAGGAATTTCAGAGTGAGGTAGAGAATCAACATGACAGGAAGATAAAGTGCCTACTATCTGATCGTGGCGGAGAATATTTAAGTCACGAGTTTGGCACGCACCTAAGGAAATGTGGAATTGTTTCACAACTCACGCCGCCTGGCACACCTCAGCGAAATAGTGTGTTTGAATGTCGTAGTCACACTCTATTAGATATGGTACGATCTATGCTGTCTCTTACCGACTTACCGCTATCATTTCGGGGATATGCAATAGAGACTGCCGCATTCAGTTTAAATAGGGCACCGTCAAAATCCGTTGAGACAACACCGTATGAATTATGGTTTGGAAAGAAACCTAAGCCGTCGTTTCTAAAAGTTTGGGGATGCGATGCTTATGTGAAGAAACTTCAACCTGAGAAGCTCGAACCCAAAGCGGAAAAGTGCGTCTTCATACGATATCCCAAAGAGACTATTGGGTATACCTTCTACCTACGATCCGAGGGCAAAGTCTTTGTTGCCAAGAATGGATCCTTTCTCGAGAAAGAGTTTCTCTCGAAAGAAGTAAGTGGGAGGAAATTAGAACTTGATGAGGTAATTGTACCTCCACACGAACCGGTGAGTAGCGCAGCACAGGAAGTTGTTTCTGTGGAGCCTACACCGGCTGGAGAGGAAGTTAATGATGATGATCATGAAACTTCAGATCAAGTTACTATTGAACGTCGAAGGTCCACTAGGAGACGTTCCGCACCAGAGTGGTATGGCAACCCTGTCCTAGAGATCATGTTCTTAGACAACGGTGAACCTTCGAAGTATGAAGAAGCGATGGCAGGCCTGGATTCCAACAAATGGCTTGAAGCCATGAAATCCGAGATAGGATCCATGTATGAGAACAAAGTATGGACTTTGGTGGACTTGCCAGATAATAAGCAAGCCATTGAAAATAAATGGATCTTTAAGAAGAAGACTGACGCGGATGGTAATGTGACCGTCTATAAGGCTCGACTTGTCGATAAGGATTATCGACAAGTTCAAGGAGTTGACCACGATGAGACTTTCTCACCCGTAGCAATGCTGAAGTCTGTCCGAATCATGTTAGCAATTGTCGCATTTTATGATTATGAGATCTGGCAAATGGACGTCAAAACGACATTCCTTAATGGCTTCCTCAAGGAAGAACTGTATATGATGCAGCCGGAAGGTTTTGTCGATCCTAAAGATGCTAACAAGGTATGCAAGTTCCAGCGCTCCATCTATGGGCTGGTGCAAGCATCTCGGAGTTGGAACATTCGCTTTAATGAAGTGATTAATGCGTTTGGGTTTGTACAGGTTTATGGAGAACCCTGTATTTACAAGAAAGTGAGTGGGAGCTCTTTAGCATTTCTCCTATTATATGTGGATGACATACTGATAATGGGAAATGATATAGAACTCTTGGAAAGTGTAAAGGCCTACTTGAATAAGTGTTTTTCAATGAAGGACCTTGGAGAAGCTGCTTACATATTAGGTATTAAGATCTATAGAGATAGATCGAGACGCCTCATAGGTCTTTCACAAAGCACATACGTTGAAAAGATATTGAAGAAGTTCAATATGGATAAGTCCAAGAAGGGGTTCTTGCCTGTGTTACAAGGTGTGAGATTGAATACGACTCAATGCCCGACAACGGCAAAGGATAGAGAAGAGGTGAGTGTCATCCCCTATGCTTCAGCCATAGGCTCTACTATGTATGCCATGCTGTGTACCAGACCTGATGTGAACCTTGCCATAAGTTTGGTAGGGAGGTACCAAAGTGATCCCGGAGCGGAACACTGGACAGCGGTCAAGAATATCCTGAAGTACCTGAAAAGGACAAAGGACATGTTTCTCGGATATGGAGGTGCCGAAGAGCTCGTCGTAAAGGGTTACGTCGATGTTAGCTTCGACACAGATCCGGACGACTCCAAGTCGCAAACCGGATACGTGTATATTTTGAATGGAGGGGCAGTCAGCTGGTGCAGCAGCAAGCAAAGCGTCGTGGCGGCATATACATGTGAAGCGGAGTACATAGCTGCTTCGGAAGCAGCAAAGTAAGGAGTCTATATGAAGGAGTTCATCACCTACTTAGGAGTAATTCCAAGTGCGTCGGGCCCGATGACTCTATTCTGTGACCGCACTGGAGCTATTGCCCTTGCGAAGGAGCCCAGGTTTCACAAGAAGACAAGACACATCAAGCGCCGCATCAACTCCATCCGTGATTACATTCAGGAGGGAGATATAGATATTTGTAAAGTGCATACGGATCTGAATGTCGCAGATCCGTTGACTAAACCTCTCTCACGAGCAAAACATGATCAACACCAGAATGCTATGGGTGTACTATTCATCACAATGTAACTAGATTATTGACTCTAGTGCAAGTGGGAGACTGTTGGAAATATGCCCTAGAGGCAATAATAAAATGGTTATTATTGTATCTCCTTGTTCATGATAATTGTCTATTGTTCATGCTATAATTGTGTTAAGCGGAAACCATAATACATGTGTGAATACACAGACCACAACAAGTCCCTAGTGAGCCTCTAGTTGACTAGCTCGTTGATCAATAAATGGTCACAGTTTCATGACCATGGACATTGGATGTCGTTGATAACGGGATCACATCATTAGGAGAATGATGTGATGGACAAGACCCAATCCTAAGCATAGCACTAGATCGTGTAGTTCGTTTTGCTAAAGCTTTTCAATGTAAAGTATCGTTTCCTTAGACCATGAGATTGTGCAACTCCCGGATACCGTAGGAATGCTTTGGGTGTGCCAAACGTCACAACGTAACTGGGTGGCTATAAAGGTGCACTACGGGTATGTCCGAAAGTGCTTGTTGGGTTGGCACGAATCGAGACTGGGATTTGTCACTCCGTGTGACGAAGAGGTATCTCTGGGCCCACTCGATAAGACATCATCATAATGAGCTCAATGTGACCAAGGAGTTAGTCACGGGATGATTTATTACGGAATGACTAAAGAGACTTGCCGGTAACGAGATTGAACAAGGTATAGAGATACCGACGATCGAATCTCGGGCAAGTATCATACCGATAGACAAAGGGAATTGTATACGAGATTGATTGAACCCCCGACGTCATGGTTCATCCAATGAGATCATCATGGAGCATTTGGGAGCCAACATGGGTATCCAGATCCCGCTATTGGTTATTGGCCGGAGAAGTGTCTCGGTCATGTCCACGTGTCTCCCGAACCCGTAGGGTCTACACACTTAACGTTCGATGACGCTAGGGTTATAGGGAAATGGTATACGTGATTACTGAAAGTTGTTCGGAGTCCCATATGAGATCCCGGACGTCACGAGGAGCTCCGAAATGGTCCGGAGGGAAAGATTGATATATAGGAAGTCCAGTTTTGGTCACCGGAAAGTTTTCGGGCTCATCGGTAGTGTGCCGGGAGGGTGCTGGAGGACCCCCGGGAGGAGTGTGACGACCAAAGGATTTCGTGGGCCCGTCGAGGAAATGTGCCAGCCCTTTTTGGGCTGGCCAAGACCTTCTAGAAAGTCCCATGTGGCTGGAGATAAGAGATAGGGCTGAAAAGGATTCAAAAGGAAGAGATCCACCTCCCTTGTGGGAGGTGGACTCCTCCCTAGGGTCGGCCGAACCTCTCCTCTTTGGAGGAGGGGCCAAGGCAGCCCTCCCTCTCCCTCCTCCTATATATATGCAAGGGTTTGGGCTGTTTTGAGACACGACCTATTTCTCTCTCGGTGCAGCCCTACCCTTCCTCTTCCTCGTTCTGCGTAGCGCTTGGCGAAGCCCTGCCGGAGTTTACGTAGATCCACCGTCACCACGCCGTCGTGCTGCCGGAGCACTCCCTCAACCTCTCCTTCCTCCTTGCTGGATCAAAGCGTAGGAGACGTCACTGGGCTGCACGTGTGTTGAATGCGGAGGCGCCGTTGTTCGGCGCTAAGATCGGAATCCACCGCGATCTGAATCGCTGCGAGTACGACTGCATCAACCGCGTTCTTGTAACACTTCCGCTTAGCGATCTTCAAAGGTATGAAGATGCAATCTCTCCCCTATCGTTGCTGGTTTCTCCATGGATAGATCTTGGTGATTGTAGGAATTTTTTTGATTTACTACTACGTCTCCCAATATCTACATCATGTCATCTTACTTAGTGCGTTACTCTATTTTTCATGAACTTACTACTCTACATGTAGGCAGGAGTCAGTCGATGTGTGGAGCAATAGTAGTAGATGCATAATTGTTTCGGTCTACTTGACACGGACGTGATGCCTATATGCATAATCATTGCCTTGGATATCATCACAACTATGCACTTTTCTATCTATTGCTCGACAGTAATTTCTTCACCCACCGTATTATTTTCCTTCAAGAGAGAAGCCTCTGGTGAAACCTATGGCCCCGGGAATATTTTCCATGTTATATTTTCAGATATATATACCAAAAATACCTTTCTGCAATTTATTTACTTTTTACTTTCTGCAATCTTTCCTATCTATCTCTATCAGATCTAATCCTAGCAAGTAATCGTGAAGGGATTGGCAACGCCTTTATAGCGTCGGGTGCAAGTGTTTGATTGTTTGTGTCGGTGCATCTATTAGTGACTTGCTTGTTTGTCCTACTAGATTGATACCTTTGTTCTTAAAAACCATGGGAAATAATTATATACTTTGCTGCATCACCCTTTCCTCTTCACGGGAAAACCAACACAATCTCAATAAGTAGCAACGACAAATCTATCAGAGACCTGATACGTCTCCAACGTATTTATAGTTTTTGATGATGGCATGATATTATATTATCTATTTTGGATGTTTTATATGCATTAATATGTTGTTTTATATTATTTTTGGGACTAACCCATTAATCTAGATCCAAGTGCCAGTTTCTATTTTTTCATTGTTTTTGAGTTTTGCAGATATGGAATATTAAACAGAGTGCAGACGGAATAAAACCTGCGGAAGGACTTTTTCTGGAAGGAAACAAGTCATCGAATCTTGGAGGGCACGTCACGGGAGGAGCCAGGGCGTCACAAGCCTGCTAGGCTGGGCCCCCTAGCCGCGCCTGGAAGGCTTGTCGCTCCCTGGCAGGTCTCCTAACCCTAATTCTTGGCCCATAAATACCCAAATATTCCCCCAACATCAGGGAGAGCCACACAAATATTTTTCCGCCTCCGGAAGCCTCCGTTCCCGAGAGATCCAATCCTGGAGCCTTTTCTAGTAATCTGCCGGAGGGGGTTTCAATCACGGAGGGTATCTACATCAACTCCATTACCCCTCCGATGATGCGTGAGTCATCCACCACAGACCTACGGGTCCATAGCTAGTAGCTACATGGCTTCTTCTCTCTCTTTGATCTTCAATACCATCTTCTTCGTGATCTTCATGGAGATCTATCCAATGTAATCCTCTTTTGTGGTGTGTTTGTCAATATTCGGTGAATTGTGAGTTTATGTTCATATTATCCATGAATCTTATTTTTATCTCCTACGATTTATTATATGCATGATTTCATATCCTTGCAAGTCTCTTCGACTTATTGGTTTGGTTTGGCCAACTATATTGGTAATTCTTGCAATGGGAGAAGTGCTTGGTTGTTGTTTCAATCTTGTGATGTCCTCACCCTGTGACATAGTAGGGCTAGCGAGGCATGTATTGTATTGTTGCCATCAAGGGTAACAATATGGGATTTTCATCATATTTCTTGAGTTTATCCGTCTACATCATGTCATCTTTCTTAATGCGTTACTCTGTTCTTCATGAACGTAATACTCTAGATGCAGGCAGGAGTCGATCGATGTGTGGAGTAATAGTAGTAGATGTAGAATCATTTCGGTCTACTTGTCACGAATGTGATTCCTATATGTATGATCATTACCTTGGATAACTACATGATTATTCTCTTTTCTATCAATTCACTACTCGAATCAGAGGATTTGCCGTCTGCCACATCTTTGCAGTCTGCTAGCGGACGACAAACAGTGGCTTTGCCATCAGCTAGGAGAAAACAGATGGCAAGGATGTGGCCGACGACAAAGGGGGGCTTTGCCATCAACAAGCACTTTGCCGTCTGCCAGCTAATGGCAAAGATTCTTTGCAAAGAGGTGGGGTGGGGCCTAGTGGAGGCCAGCTTAGTGCAAAGGCCCACCCCACCTCTTTGCCGTCTACTAGGAGACGACAATGAGACTTTGCCGTCCGCTGGCGGACAACAAAGAAGACCCTATCTAATGCCCGTTACCCCCTCATCTCTCTCTCTTCTCTCTCTCTGTCTCTCTATCTCCCCACCCCCTCCCCTGTCCTGACTACCGCCACCGCACCCCGCCGCCGCCTCCGCACCCGCCCCCACCCCGCTGCCGCTACCGCACCCTGCCTCCACTATCGTAGCCGGCCGCCACCGCTGCCGCACCCCGCCACCGCCCCGCCCCCTCCCCTGCCCCGGCCGCCGCCTAGGCCGCCCTGCCTGCCGACAACGATGCACCGCCGCTGCCGCACCCCGCCGCCGCCGCACCCTGCCGTCGCCCCAACCCCCACTGGCGGTGAGTTTAGGTTTTTCTTTTTTTGTTTTCTTAGACTTTTCTGTTTTTTAGATTTAGGTTTAATTAGTTTAGTTTAGTTTATTAGGTTAGAAAAAATAAGTTAGTTAGTTAGTTTTTTCTGTTAAGTTAGTAAGTTAGTTAGTTATTTAGTTAGTTCTTTAGGAGGAGGAGGAGAGGAAATGAAGAAGAAGAAGAAGAGAGAAGAAGAAGAAAAGAACAAGAAGTGGAGGAGAAGGAGAAGAAGAAGAAGAAGAAGAATAAAAAGAAGAAGAAAAGGAGGAGGAGGAGGAGGAGAAGAAAGGAAGAAGAAGAAGAAGAAGAAGAAGGAAAAGAAGAAGAAGAAGAAGAGGAGGAGGAGGAGTAGGAGGAGAAGGAGAAGAAGAGGAAGAAGAAGAAGAAAAGGAGGAGAAGACACGGCACCCCGACACCCCGACAGCCCGATCCCCGACACGACACCCCGACACCCAGACACGACACCCCCGACCTCGACACAGCACTCCTACCCCGACATGACACCCTTGAGGCCCTGGCCCTGACACGACACCCCCGACACCCCAACCTCGGCACGACACGGGCTATATATTTGTGAATTATCAGTTAGGTCATATATTTTTCGATTTTGTGATACAAAACTTCATATTTATGTTGCTCAAGTAGATTTAAATGTGCAGTTGTTTCGTCGTTGCGAGGGTCTAGTGTTCGACGACCTTCCCGTGCGTTCGACGAGCTCCGCCCCTGCATTCGTGGGTGAGCACGGTCTTCGTGCCGATGAAACTTGCTAGCTATAGGTGTCTTCAATAATTGGTATGCATGACCACTATGCGTCTCCCGTTCGAAAGGGTTACATCTATAAATATGCATTCATTAGCATATTTATAACAGGGATTCTTTCGAATTGTCCAACGTTATCCATGGACGGCCCAAGTATGTGTAGATTGGGTTCATTTTCCCATATGCTCTGCTTCGGATCCGATGCTGAATTTTGTCAGTGCCTCCCTGTTCTTCTCTAGGTACACATCCTCTCTTCTTATTGCCGAGACATGTATCAGGAGAACAGCGGGGAGGTGCTGCCGAAATTGTGCGTCGGATCCGAAGCGGAGCATGGAAAAACGAACCCAATCTACACATACTCGGGTGGGATTAGGACCTATCTTTACCTACAAGCGTCTAGGTTGCATCGATGTAATAAAACTGACAAAGTCTATTAACTGATGAATATGGTTTGCTGAATTATGTATATATTTTTGTGTTTCCAGTAGCTACGCAAGATGAGTGATCATGGGTGGATGTACACCGTTCACACTTCTCAAAAAGACATGACCCATGAATGGATAGCAAAAACCAAGGAGTTTGTGAGAGTCCCATTTGCAAATGGACAGAAAACAACCTGGTGCCCTTGTGTCGATTGCAACAACTTTAAGAAGGAGTCAGAGTTTGAAATGATCAAACACCTGCAGAAGTGGGGCTTTACGCCTAATTATACGGTCTGGAAATTTTATGGTGAGTCTGCCCAACGTGCCAGAGCTGAGGTGGTTCGTCGTTGCACCGACGAGCATGGTACCGGGATCGAAGACATGGTGCAAGACTTTGATGATTCTCGGGATTCAGACGATGAGATGGAGGAATCTGCAAAGGCCTTTTATGAAACGTTGGAGTCTTCAAAACATCCTTTCCACGAGCTCACTGAGGTTTGTCAGCTGGATGCCATCGCGCAAGTAATGGCTGTGAAGGCCCAGTTCGACCTGGGCAGAGAATGCTACGACGTGATGATGATGATATTTGGACGGTTTCTACCCAAAGGCCATGTATTGCCAGCAAACCTGTACCAGTCAGACAAAATCCTACATGCTCATAAGATGCCCTATGAGAAGATAAATGCGTGTGAGAATGGATGTGCCTTGTTTAGGCTTGAGTATGCAGGCTTGAGCTATTGCCCCATTTGAAATGCTTCTAGGTATGGTCTAGTACACAATGGTATGGGTGAGAAGAGTCAGACCAAAATACCCATTAATGTTCTTCGGTATCTGCCAATCATACCAAGACTTCAACGTCTTTTCATCGTTAAAGAGACGGCTAGACAGATGGCATGGCATAAATTGGGCAAAAGAACAGAACTAGATACAGATCGGAATCCGATGTTGGGACACACTTCAGACGCTTTTCCATGGAAGCACTTCGATGCATTACATAAGGATAAAGCAGCAGATCCAAGGCATCCTCGAGTTGCCATCAGCACGGATGGGTTCAATGTGTATGGTATGACGGCAGCACAATACAGTTGTTCGCCTGTATTTCTAATTCCACTCAATCGCCCCCCGGAGAGATTATGAAAAGAAAGAACATTTTCTTAACATTAATAATTCCAGGGCCCAAATATCCGGGGAAGAATATCAATGTGTACATGCAGCCGCTTAAGGATGAATTGCAAGAAGCCTAGGATAATGGGATAAAGACATACGACGCTGCTACCAAAAAGATCTTCAAAATGCATGTGTGGTACATGTACTCGTCGCATGACTTGCCGGCGTACATGCGCTATTCGTTGGCTGGTGTGTGCATGGAAGGTTTCCGTGCCCCACATGCAAGGCAGCTCTTGACTTCCGTCGGCAACAGGCGGGTCGCAAGTTTTCTTGCTTCGACATGCATAGACAGTTCCTAGATCCTGACCATATGTTTAGAAAAGACAAGAAGAATTTGCTCAAATGTAGAGTTGTCAAAAACACTTCACCACCTGCGTAGACAGGCCAACAGATCCTGGATCAGATAAATGCTCTCGAGGCGGATCCAGATCGTCCAGGGTATTTCAAAGGGTATAATACGGAGCACACCTGGACTTACAAGATATGTTTGTGGGATCTGCCTTACTTTAAAGACCTCCTTTGCCCACACAACATTGACATGATGCACACTCAAAAGAATATCGCGGAGGCCGTTTTTGGTACATTGTTCGGCATAGAGGGGAAGTTGAAGGATAATCCTAAGTCTAGAGTCGATCAAGAGGCTCTATGTGATAGACCATTACAAAACATTCGAAAACCGAAAGGAAAGAAGAACTGGAGGAAGCCAAAGGCATGGTTCAATCTTGGAAGGCCAGCTATGCGGGAAATGATCTTGTGGGTGAAAATGCAGTTGATGTTCCCCGATGGCTATGCAGCGAATCTAAAGAGGGGAGCAAGTCTTGACAAATTGAAAATATTTGGTCTTAAGCGTCATGATTGGCACATATGGCTTGAGTGGGTAATGCCGGTGATGTTGCGTGGATTTATCCCTGAGGATCAATGGCTAGTACTGGCAGAGGTGAGCTATTTATTCCGTGCTCTTTGTGCAAAAGAACTATCGCCTAACGTGCTAGACGAACTGGAAGAGTTGGCGTCGGAGTTGATCTGCAAGTTAGAAAAGATCTTTCCACAGGGCTTCTTTAATCCAATGCAGCATTTGATTTTGCATATCCCGACCGAGGCAAGATTGGGGGGGCCCGTGCAAAATCGTTGGTGCTTCATAACTGAGAGGATGCAGAAGACGCTTAGAGCAAAATGTAAAAATAAATGTAGAGACGAAGAATCGATGGCCAAGGCATTCATTACTGAGGAGGCGGCAAACTTTGTGATAGCACACTACAAAGCCAAGAATCGTCATTTGTTTAATCCGAAGCCTTGGTACAATGAAGGTGACCGTGAAAAAGGTCGATCCAACCTCAGCCTATTCAAAGGGAAGCTCGCACCATTCGGTGCTTCGAAAGCAATAGCGTTGGATGTCGAAGAATGGCGGACCATTTTGTTGTATATCTTCAACAACCTAACAGAAGTGCGGCCGTACATTGAGTAAGTTCTTGATACAATGTTTCATAACTTCTAACTCCTTTGAATTGCTCTTATTCATGGATATGTGATACAATCAATACGTCGCCAAAATCTCGGATGGAGCGGTGATCCAAAAGGATTTCATCGAAGAGTATGAGCTTCTATTAAAGCATGGAGGCATCTATCCCGGTTTCATCTCTTGGTTCAAGCAAACGGTAATTTCCAGTAGACGATTTCATTTCTTCGCCTAGTTTGCGGCTAATGCAACAATCCTTTCGCATTAAACTTGTAGGCTAATGCAGGGTCTATGGACTCTGAATTGAGACAACTCGCTAATGGTTTTGACTGTAAGGTTTGTTCATTTGACAAATACGACATCAAAGGGTATCACTTTCGTACTTTTGGCAAAGAGCTATCTATGGCCGACTGAAAGTCCAAAAATTGTTGTGTCTCTGCTGTCGGCGAAGGAGGGGTCAAGTATTATGGAAGAGTTGAACCAATTTATGAACTTACATTCTTTGGTGACAACCCACCAAACGTCGTAGTCTTCAAATGTTATTGGTTCCAGCTGAAGGATTCTAGAAGGACTCATGAACATATAGGGCTAGTCGAAATCAAACAAAGCACCCATTTAGATGTTCCCGATATCTATATTACGGCTCCAAGAGGCGACCCAAGTTTTCTATCTACCGTGGGCCTGCCAAACGGATCCAAATCTGAAAGGTTGGGATGTCGTTTATGATGTGCCGCCACATTTTAGACCACCTCCCCTCAATGAATATGATTATGAACCTCACATTACCCCAGACAAATATGAAGGAGAATTCTTCCAAGAAACACGTGTTTCCAAAAAAGGTTTCAAGAACCGCTCTACATCACCCCAGAACATTGAGGTCGACAGCGACAGTGAATCTGACTTCACCCCTGAGCCGGAACAAGAAGAGATGGAAGAAGAAGACGTTACTGCTACAGATGACCTGACAATGCTTGACCGATTACATAGAGGCCTTCCACATGTTGATGCATCTATTGATGATGCTGATGAGCACGTCATTACTGATAGTGATGATGATTATGCATTTATTGATCCCGGAGCATATATAAACGATGAAGATTAATATTAGTAATGTGAGGTATTCAATTATTATTATGTTCATATATATTATTAATTAGTTCATGTTATTAGGTATTCAATTTTTTATGTTGAACTAATTTCGTTCACTCTTTGTCATTGTAGGTGTTTATAGATGGTGGGCGCGGGTCGAGAGCGCTCTGAGCCTCCTTCCTCGGCGCGTGCTCGGAGGGGTGCTATTATTCCACCCCAGCAACTCCGGAGAGCGCTGGTACACAGTATGTAGACACCGGCGAGTGCTTCTTCTTCGACTGGGAGAGGTCGGGGGAAGACGAAGAGAGGTGCTAGAAGTAGGAAGGCTTCTACGCCTTCCTCGCCGCCACCACCAACTAATTCTCCCGACCACAGGAGTGCTCCGTCTTAGGTGGACCCATCTGACTTGGACCCGTCTTGGACTCCGGTCGCCGAGCCTTGGGTCGATGAGCCTCGGGTCACCGAGCCTTCGTCCTAGGAGACTCCGGTCCCAAAGTCTTTGTCCTAGGAGACTCGGGTCCCATAGTCTTCGTCCCACGTGACTCTAGAGGCTAGTGGCCATGCTGATGGTGGCAAGGACAACTTGTCTGAGGACACGTATAGCAAGGGTGAGCTGGTTGAGCAGGGCAAGAAGGTCTACCAGCGTGGTTGTACAAAGCTCCCGCCCGTGCCGATGACCCGCGATCAGAGGTGGTTGATTGAGACTAATGCGGAGAAGTAAGTACATTTGCTCTTTTTAATCTTTTGACTTCATGTTTCTTCAAATTAATATCTAATGTGTTGGCCTTGTCATATTGCAGGGACTGGAAACACGAGCGTGGTGTCCACAGGCCCAACCAGGTCCTTGGTGTGCTTCTCCGGCACCACTTCCCAAGGAAGGTCCAGTTGCCCGGTAAGGGTGAGGTTCCACAGGTAGAACTGACCTAGGAGCCGTACATGGCTGCCCTGGCCCCGCCGGAGGAGAGGGTCGATGGTCTCTTGTGCGAGACGATGGCTGACACTGTGATCCGTCGGTTTTGGGTAATTTCTCCTTTATAGAATTAAAAATCAACAGAACCTAGTGATTGTACTAATCATTGTTGTCTTGTTTGATTGCAAACCTTCTACAGGTGTCTTGAGGAACACGAGGCGAAAGCAGCTGTTGTTCTTCTAGCCGAGTGCAAGCGCCTACTTCAGAACTTATGGCACAAGGCTCGGGTGCAGGCTATTCGAGACTACTACGCCTCGACTAACATTAAGAGGGCCAAGAAGAAGTGCCGCAAAAATTATCTGAGTAAGGAGAAGTTAATGAAGGTAATTATCTATTCTTAAGGCCTTCTACTTAGTTTCCTTGATTTGATTCGTAGGCGTAGCACTGAAATTTCTCTTGTCTAACTTAGGTGCCCCCGAGATGCTGTGCGGATAGGATTGACTGTTGGGAGGCATTGGTGGATGTGATGCTCTCCCGAATGGCTAGCAGACCACAACAAGGCCAAGGATAAGCGTGCCCAAATGAAAGGTGTGCCACACCATCAAGGGAGCTCCAACCTATTTGAGTGCGGGGATCACTGGGTATGTGGTTTGCTCATGATTCATGCAATTTCATTCTTCATGCTAGCTTGAGCCCTTAATTAATATTTTGTTCCTCTCTTTTAGGCGCGAGAAAACAAGAAGGAGGTGCCACCTCTGTTCGACCTCTATGCCATGGCCCATACTGCCTAGTACAAGAAGGCCAAGGCATTCTCTAAGGATGACCTCGATCATCCAGAGAGCTTTAGCAACATCTCCTCCCACAACAAGCTCGTGAGGTACAGAGATGAGGGGAAGGCGAGGAAAGGGGAGGACTTCAACCCAAGCCAGATTCCTTTCGATCCAGAGCTCGTGATGATATCTGGTAGCGGGAGGCCTCGTGGCTCGATAGCCATTGGGGATGGACTGATACGTTGTCCTAGAACTCTCTCGGAGATCAAGAAGCACCATATGAGCTTTGACCCTGAGATATGGCCTCATCCACGGCCAATGAAGCTTCTGGCGGAGGCAAAGAGGCAGGCGGCACAGAGGGAGAGGGACATGGAGGAGAGGACGGCTAGGCTGTTGGAGGAGGAGAGGAACCGGAATGACGCGTCTCACCGGGCCCTATACGAGCTCCTCATGGTAAGTTTCTCCTGCCTATTAGCCAAATCATGCACGTAATGTTCGTTTCATCACTAACTAATATGAATGACTCGTGAAAACAAAATGTGTAGACCGTGTGCCAAAACAATGGTCAGACCCCTCCGTCGATGCCCCATATTTCTATAGCACCCATGGTGAGTTTCATTTGAATGGTCATTATTTACTAGTATTCACATTTGAGTTGCATCATGCTAAGGATACATTGCAAATGATCTTTGGTCTAGCGTGCCTCCCCACAAGCATCGACCGATCCTTCTGCGTCTGCCGCAACCCCGACCGGTCCTTCTCCGTCTCACCCTAGCACAAACCTGACCGGTCCTTCACCTCCGTGATGAGGGTAAGTTTTGCCAAGTGTTTTGCTTAACAAATGCATACTTAGGTTAAGAAATGACCAATTTAGCTCCAAAATGACCTATGCTTAGCTTCTTTAGTTCATTTATGACATACTAAGCATACTTAGGTAAAAATGGCATGATAACCTTGGTTTAGCTCCAAAATGACATAGACTTAGGTTATTTTACTCCAAAATGACAAAATGACCTTACCTACCTCCAAAATGACCGATTATAACTAGGATAGCTCTAAAATGACCTACACTTGCCATTTTGTCCTCCAAAATGAGTAAATATGATTAGTTAGCTCAAAATGGCATAACTACCTAGGTTATCTCATAAATGACCTATACTTAGCTTCTTCAGTTCATTTATGACATACTTAGCATACTTAGGTAAAAAATGGCATGATAACCTTGGTTTAGCACCATACCGTCATATCATTAGTTTGTTTTCCTCCAAAATGACAAAATAATCTTACGTAGCTCCAAAATGACACATTTTAACTGGGATAGCTCAAAAATGACCTGCACTTAACATTTTGTCCTCCAAAATGAATAAATATGCTTATTTAGCTCAAAAATGGCCTAACTACCTAGGATAGTTCAATAATGCTCTATACTTAGCTTAGCTAGTTCATTTATGACATAATTAGCTTACTTAGGTAAAAAATGGCATAATAACATTGGTTTAGCTCCAAACTATCATATCATTAGTTTGTTTTACTCCAAATTGACAAAATAACCTTACCTAGATCCAAAATGACCTATTATAACTAGGATAGCTCAAAAATGACCTACACTTGCCATTTTGTCCTCCAAAATGAGTAAATATGCTTAGTTATCTCAAAAATGGCCTAACTACCTAGGATAGCTCAATAATGATCTATACTTAGCTTAGTTAGTTCATTTATGACATTATTAGCTTAGTTAGTTAAAAAATGGCATAATAACCATGGTTTAGCTCCAAACTGTCATATCATTAGTTTATTTCCCTCCAAAATGACAAAATAACCTTACCTAGATCCAAAATAACCGATTATAACTAGGATAGCTCAAAAATGACATAATTAGCTTACTTACGTAAAAAATGACATAATAACCTTACTAACCTCCAAAATGACCTATTTGCCTAGCTTAGCTCTAAAATGACCTACACTTAGCATTTTTACTTAGCTTAGCTAAAAAATGGCATTTTTACCTACCTAAGTTAGAAGACGAAGAAGATAAAGAAGAGGAGAGGAGAAAAAGAAAGAGAAGAAAAATTCTTCTTCTTCTTCTTCTAGCTAGTATTCTTCTTCTAGTCTTCTTCTTCTTCTTCTTCTTCTTCTTCTTCTTCTAGCTAGTCTTCTTCTTCTAGTCTTCTTCTTCTTCTTCTTCTTCTTCTTCTTATAACTTTCTTCTTTACCAATTTGCAGATTTGCTTTCGATGAGGAAGGTTGCGTTGATGGAGTCCACTCTTCTTCTTGTGCTTCCTTTTGTTTTCATTTTGTAGGATGAACAATGTGAAACTTGCTACCTACATATGTATGTATGGCTGAAACCATTGTATGCTTGTTGTGGGATATGTTGGCTATATATGTTGCATATGGACTTCTCATTTGGTATGTATATATATGTGTTGGATGATAATATCCATATGGCAGGCATATGATTTGGTATGTATATGTGTTGTTATGCTTGTTGAAAGTATTTTCAAATATGTGTATATATATGTGAAATTTTGTGAAATTGAAGGAATTTAATAAAAAACAAAAAAAATAGGGGTTGTGCAGGATCTTTGCCGTTTGCCAACAGACGGCAAAGCCGCCACGTGGCAGCTACCTATGCAACCTAGGGTAGCACTAGGCTGGCCTGTGTGGTTTCTTTGCCGTCCGCTGGCAGACGGCAAAGAACCAGGTTCTTTGCCGTCTGCTAGCAGACGGCAAAGAAACCTAGTAGGCCGGCAATGAAACAGTTGTTTTGCCATCCGCTGGCAGACGACAAAGATCCTCAGGTCTTTGTCGTGTGCCAGCGGATGGCAAAGCACGCTGTTAACCCCTTAATGGTCGTAAGCTGCCACGTCTGTCGTCCATGGTCTTTGCCTTTAGCTGGCGGGCGGCAAAGACCTAAGGATCATTGTCGTCTGCCAGCAGACGCCAAAGGGCCCTTTACCGTAGCTTATTCAACCGTACGGTTGACCATCTGTTGGCAGACGGCAAAGCCTTAGCCATCCGCCATGCATGCCTTAGCCGTTAGGGATGGCTGACGACAAAGTTGTTCATTCTTGTAGTGATTGCTTGACAGTAATTTGTTTACCCACCATGATATTTGCCTTCAAGAGAGAAGCTCTAGTTAATCCTATGGCCCCTGGGTCTATTTTCCATCATATATTTTCAGATCTACCTTGCTGCAATTTATTGATCGTTTACTTTCTGCACTCGTTTACATCTATCTCTTTCAGATCAAATCCTTGCAAATACCCGTGAAGGGATTGACATCCCCTTTATAGCGTTGGGTGCAAGTGTTTGATTGTTTGTGTAGGTGCAATCATTGGTGACTTGCTTGTTCCTCCTACTCGATTGATACCTTTGTTCTCAACAACTGAGGGAAATACTTATCTACTTTGCTCCATCACCCTTTCCTCTTCAAGGGAAAACCAACACAAGCTCAAGAGGTAGCAAGAAGGATTTCTGGCGCCATTGCCGGGGAGGATACAAATCAAGCCTACCAAGTACCCAGCACAAACTCATCTGTTGCATTTAATTTATTTGCCATTTGCCTCTTGTTATCCTCTCCCCCACTTGTAAAACGATTTTCAAAAAATACTAAAAAGATTTTCCTTTTTATTCGCCCTTCTTTCATTTTCCTTTATTTTGCTTGTGTGTTTGATTGCTTGCTTTGCCACCATGTCAGAATCTAGGGAGACTTCCAATGAAAGAGATAGTAAGAATCTTGAGGGGAATTTTGACCTTTTCTTAACTTTTGCTAGAACGCTTCCTAGGAGGTTCCATTCTCAATAAAACTAATAGTCTCGCGGATGCTATAACTTTGTTAATAAGTGAACTTGATAGGCAATTTTTGGATATGCACCCTTGCATACAAATGACTTTTCTTGAGTTCTCTAATATTCAGTATTCTTTTGTTAAGCGTGCCGCCACTATATTCCTAGCCCACGTGTCTAGATTTATCAGGAAAGAGGCTAGGGAAATTTTATCTCATTATAGAATTAATGGTGAATGTTCCCCTATTGAGGAGATCCTCTTTAATTAATAATAGATTATGAGACTACGATCTCCGGATCAAGGTACTTACAATGAAAATTTGAGAAAAAAGGTCCCTAGCGAGGTTTGATTGATTAGTACTCAATGATAATTTTTCTATATAAAATAATGGATTAGAGTTCATTCTTAGAAAAACTCTCATGGCCTTTACCCAAAGGAAAGCTTATAATGATGATTTGATTATACACTATAAGGGGCCAAAGGAGGAACATATCCCTCCTGTACTTGATCTTAAGGATCCCTATCCTATTAAATTCAGCTCTTTTGATTATTTTTTCTTGCCACAAAGGAAATTAGGTGCTGAAAAAAGGGAGTACGAGATGATCATGAATGATCTCCCTTATTACTATTATGACAATACCTTGATCTATTGCGTTTTGCCTAGCTAGGGGCTTTAAACAATAACGCTTGTTGGGAGGCAATCCAATTTTATTTTTGTGTTCTGTTTTTTATTATGTTTTTGAGTGTTTCCCACATTATTACTTCTGTAGTAATTGTGTTTTGGTGTTTTAATTAGTGTTTGATCCAAGTAAGACCTTTGGGGTGATCTATGGTAGTTGTTGAATTGATCTGAGAGTTTTACACAGGATTTATATATAAATTTCCCAAGTTGTCCTAAGTTCCAAAAAAATTGAGTTACAAAAGTATACAAAGTTTCCAGATTGCTACAGACTGTTCTGTTTTTGACAGATTCTGTTTTCTTTGTGTTGTTTACCTATTTTGATGAATCTATGGGTTATATCATGTGGTATGAGCCATGTAGAAGTTATATTACAGTAGGTATAACACCAATATAAATAAATAATGAGTTTGCAACATTACCTAAAGTGTTGATTTATTTTCTTATACGAACGGATTTCACGAGTTTTCTGTTAAGTTTTGTGTTATGAAGTTTTCAAGTTTTAGGTGAAGATTTGATGGACTATGGAATAAGGAGTGGAAAGAGCCTAAGCTTGGGGATGCAAAAGGCACCCCAAGTCATATTGAAGCATGCCAAAGATACTAAGCTTGGGGATGCCCCGGAAGGCATCCCCTCTTTCGTCTTCAATCCATCGGTAATTTTACTTGGGGCTATATTTTTATTCACCACATGATATGTCTTTCGCTTCGAGGGTCTTGTATGATATGAATATTTGCTTATTATTTTGACAAAATCATACTTGTTGCAATCATATTTTGAGAGAGACATGCTGAATCATGAATTTATTAGAATAGTCTATGTGCTTCACTTATATCTTTTGAGTTGGGCAATTTTTCTCTATGTGCTTCACTTATATCTTTTAGAGCACGGTGGTGTTTGCATTTTTATAGAAATAGTTGAACTCTGATACCTCACTTATATTATTTTGAGAGTTTCGAAAACAGCATGGTAATTGGTGTAGGTTATGAATTTAGTCCTTATATGATAGGTATCCAAAAGGGATATAATAGAAACATCCATATTAAGTCCATTGAGTATTTATGAGAAATTTGATTCCTTGCATAAAGTTTTGAGATATAAAGACGGTAATGTTAAGAGACATGTTAGGAAGAAAATTGTGATTTGGTAAAAGTACATGTGTAAAGATTTGTTATTCCCATAGCATGCATGTATGGTGAACCATTATGTACGGAAGTCGGAGCATGACTTGTTTATAGATTGTCGACCTTTGTGTGAGGGTCGGGGGAGCGCGATGGTTAACTCCTACCAACCTCCCCCCTAGGAGCATGCGTTTAATGCTTTACGTCAATGACTAATAGACTTTTGCAATAAGTATGTGAGTTTTTATGACTAATGTTGAGTCCATGGATTATACACACTCTCACCCTTCCACTTTTGCTAGCCTTTCTAGTACCGCACAACTTTCGCCGGCGCAAGAACACTTTCCTCAAAACAGCCACCATACACCTTCCTCAAAAAAAAACCATATATCTTTCCTAAAAACAGCCACCATACACCTTCCTCAAAAAACCTTATATCCTGCCTATTATGGCATTTCCATAGCCATTTCGATATATATTGCCATGAACTTCCATCACTTACTTTGATGACATGCACCATCACTTCCATATTGCATAGAGTCATATTTTCTCATAGGTATCGAGTTGTAAGTAAATAAAAGTGTGATCTTTATCATTATTAGAGCATGTCCGTTGTGAGTAAAGGATGATGGAAGCTATGATTCCCTCACAAGTGGGGATAAGATTCTGGACATTATGAAAATAAAAGAGGCCAGTGAAGACCAAATAAAAAAATGAATAAAACACGACTTAGATGCCCACAAAAAAATGAGAGAAAAGAGACAAGGGACATTGCTACTACCTTTTTCCACACATGTGCTTCAAAGAAGCAGTATGATATTCATGATAGAGAGTCTCCTATTTTATAACATTCATATAGGTAGTGGAATTTTTCCTCATGATGCACGTCGAGTTAGTTTCCTTTTGAGCTTTCATACACTTATAGCTCGAGTGTATCCGTTGCATGGCAATCCCTACTCACTCACATTGATATTTATTGATGGGCATCTCCATAGCCCATTGATACGCCTAGTTGATGTGATACTATCTTCTCCCTTTCCTTGACAACCTCTACAATATTCTATTCCAACTATAGTGCTATATCCATGGCTCGCGCTCATGTATTGCGTGAGAGTTGAAAAAGTTTGAGAAAATAAAGGTGTGAAAACAATTGCTTGACTTTTCATCGGGGTTGTGCATGATATAAATACTTTGTTTGGGGAAGATGGAGCATAGCTAGACCATATGATATTGTAGGGATAACTTTATTTTGCCATTATATTTTGAAGAGATACAACTAGTTTGCTAGTATGCTTGAAATGTCATTGTTTCTTTATCAATACTAAGCTTTTGTTTTGAGTCTTACGGATCTGAATATTCATGCCACAATAAAGAATATTACTTGGATAAATATGTTAGGTAGGACTCCACATCAAAAATTCTGTTTTTATCATTAACCTACCAGAGGACGAGTGGGAATTAAGCTTGGGGATGCTGATACGTCTCCAACGTATATACAATTTTTGATGATGGCATGCTATTATATTATCTGTTTTGGATGTTTTATATGCATTAATATGCTAATTTTTATTATTTTTGGTACTAACCTATTAATCTAGAGCCAAGTGCCAGTTTCTATGTTTCCCTTGCTTTTGAGTTTTGCAGATATGGAATATTAAACGGAGTCCAAACGGAATAAAACCCGCAGAAGGAATTTTTTTGGAACGAAACAAGTCATACAAGCTTGAAGTGCACGTCAAGGCTGGAGCTAGGGCGCCACAAGCCGTCTAGGCGCGGGCCCTCCCCCCTGGTCGCGCCTACCAGGCTTGTTGCTCCTTGGCAGGTCTCCTAACCCTAATTCTTGGCCTTTAAATACCCACATATTCCCCCAACATCATAAAGAGCCATACAAATACTTTTCCACTAGTAGAAGTCCCCGTTCCGAGAGATCCAATTTGGAGCTTTTTTTGGTAACCTGCCGAAGGGGGTTTCGATCACGGAGGGCATCTACATCAACTCCATTGCCCCTCTGATGATGCGTGAGTAGTCCACCACAGACATACGGTTCCATAGCTAGTAGCTAGATGGCTTCTTCTCTCTCTTCGATCTTCAATACCATGTTCTTCATCATCTTCATGGAGATCTATCCGATTTAATCCTCTTTTGTGGTGGGTTGTCAAGAACCAATGAATTGTGAGTTTATGTTCATATTATCCATGAATCTTATTTGAATCTCCTCTGATTTATTATATTCATGATTTCATATCCTTGCAAGTCTCTTCGAGTTATTGGTTTGGTTTAGCCAACTGGATTGGTAATTCTTGCAATGGGAGAAGTGCTTGGTTTTGGGTTCAATCTTGCAGTGTCCTCACCCAATGACATAGTAGGGGTAGCGAGGCACGTACTATATTGTTTCCATCAAGGGTAACAAGATGGTGTTTTTATCATATTTCTTGAGTTTATCCCTCTACATCATGTCATCTTTCTGAATGCGTTACTCTGTTCTTCATGAACTTAATACTCTACATGCAGGTAGGAGTTAGTCGATGTGTGGAGTAATGGTAGTAGATATAGAATCATTTCGGTCTACTTGTCATGGACGTCATGCCTATATGCATGATCATTGCCTTGGATAACTACATGATTATTCGCTTTTCTATCAATTACGTGACAGTAGTTTGTTTACCCACCATGATATTTTCCTTCGAGAGAGAAGCCTCTAGTGAAACCTATGCCCCCCTGGTCTATTTTCCATCATATATTTTAATATATATACCTTGCTGCAAGTTATTTATGTTTTACTTTCCGCACTCGTTTACATCAATCTCTTTCAGATATAATCTTTACAAATAAAAAGGGATTGACAACCCCTTTATACCATTGGGTGCAAGAGTTTGATTGTTTGTGTGGGTGCAATCATTGGTGACTGGCTTGTTCCTCCTACTGGATTGATACCTTGGTTCTCAACAACTGAGGGAAATACTTATCTACTTGGCCGGATCACCCTTTCCTCTTCAAGGGAAAACCAACGCAAGCTCAAGAGGTAGCAAGACCCTTTGACCAAACTATGTGAGATCGAGCCATCACAAATGGTATAGTTATTTCTCTGTCACCAATAAAGAAAAATATGTGCAATGACTGGTTCATCGGGCATGTTTGAGATGAGACTGGCATGTCTGATGTGTGGCATATAGTTGGTCCTCATGAACTATTTGCGATTAGACAAGATAACACAAACGGTTAATAACATACATATTTGTATGAAGTACCACATACAATAAACTTGGACAAACTATTTGTGTTGATCTATCTAGAACACAAACGAGTTACCATAACAAGGTGTGTGTGATACCAGGCAAACAGTTCATTCATCCGAATTGTGGTGGAAGACCAACAATAACACAAATGATTCATACTGACAAGCTATGTTTATTGTGGGAAGATGGTTGCTACCAAGCAATTGTGAGTGATGGATGAAATCTATCGGATTTCGGGCTCCGCAAAACCCTTAAGGTTCGAACACAGGGGCGTGTGCGAAGTTTTCCTACGGCCTCACCCAACCTAGGCACTACACTTTACCCAGGTTCGTGCCGCAGTGAAGTGTAATACCCTACTCCTGCTTTGGAGGATTGCCTACCCTACTCCTTCTTTGGAGGATTGCCTCTCATGGAGGTTTGGGTGGATGAACTAGTACAAAGGGCTTGAGCCTCACGAGGGCGCTCAAGATGTGTTCTTGTCCTGCTCTGTGGTGCTGGTGCGTTATTTGGCTAAGTGTTCGATCAGATCCGGGATCCCCTCTATGGTGTGGCCTAGCCTCTATATATAGCGGCAGCCCGGGTCCTCTTCCCTTATCACAACGGCAGGAAGGGATCCCACAATGGCCAATTTTGAAGGGGGACAGGAGTACATCCATCCCCTATCCAAAGGTGGTCTTCACCTGCAAAGTAGCTATTGGTGATGCAGTGGTGGGCTCGACGATGATATCCGTCCCGCGGGTCTCACGGTCATGGTGGTGTTGCACCGGAAAGGAAACCTTTGGGTGGCGCTTTCGAAACCCATGTACATCCTTGCTCCCTTTGCACCAATGAGGAAACTTCACCACTTGGCGCGCTGGCGCCCGCCTGTCCTTCCTTGTGTCACCTTTGACTCCTGAGGCCGAGCTTTACATAGAGATGTCCGTTGCTCGGGAGGGGCCCTGGGGAGGCCCATCCTCGCTGGTCTTGATGTGGTTCCTCCTCGCGAGACCGGGGTCCTCGCAAGGGTCTTGTCTTGAATAGTGTCGCGCCAGGCCGTGCCTGGCTGACGAATTGGGCCACGTCCGAGGCTGTAGGCACGCAGGACTATGTACCCCCATTCCCAGAACATCGACAGTAGCCCCACGTCCCAAGGCGCGCTTGAGCTGGCCTCAGGGGGAAGCCTTGGGGATGGCCCGGAGTGCCGCGGGCCACAAACACCGACAGGGCCAGGACTGGCGTGCATCGTGCGTCTGACGTGGCGCATCCTTGTGGCCACCGCCCGAATCGACAAAAGCCAGACTTCCAGCATCGAGCCTTTATTTCTTTCCTCTTCTACGCACTTGATCTTGCTCCCAGATCCCGAGCTTAGCTAAGACCCCTCCAGATTTGGCATTGCTCCATTCTCCCTCCGTATGGCTCCCGACGGAAAGTCAAAGTCGTAGGCGCAGGCACCGGCCTCCACTACCATCTCGCCAGCGCTCTCTGAGTTCACCATCACTAAGGACAGTGACCTAGTCCCGATGCTTCCATTAACGACGGAAAGTACCAACGAGCACGGGCGGATCCTGATATGGGGCGGCTCCTCAGAGAGGTAGCCCTTATCCAGGTCAGCCTACACCTTCTTCCTCCACAGCGTCTTCGCCGGGCTCGTCGCGCCTTTCTCTGCGTTCTTCATCAAAATCCTGGATCACTACGAGATGCAGGCCCTTCACCTTCAGCCCAACTCCATCCTGCTCTTGTCTGTCTTCGCCTTTTACTGTGAGGCCTTCATGGGCGTGAAGCCTTCGGTGGCCCTCTTCTGGCATTTCTTCAGTTTGCGTGTGCACGGCGGTGCCCAATGGTCAGCATGCGTCTCCTTTGTCGCGGTCTAGAATGGCAACATGCTCTTAAAGGCCGAGAAGAAGGTGGAGAACTTTCGATATCGTTGGGTCTTCATGGATCCTGTGAGTCCCATCTCCTGCTTGGAGCTACCGAAGGGGATATGCCTGAGAAGGCCGCTGCTTGGAGCTCCACAAATCTTTCTGACCTCTAGGCCAAGCCCGTCCTGGAGAAGATCTCCCGTGACATCAGCGGCAGGAAGCCGACTGCGGGATGATAGTGATGGAGTTCTTGTTAGAGCGCCTAGCGCCCCTCAAGTCCCACTCTAGGCCCCTGTGGGAATATCAGGGCAGGGACGACAACCTCTGGCTTTGGTCCGTGCCCCTAACCCCTGAGGAGCTGGGCAGGGTTGTGGCGACCCTACTCAACGCCGACCCCGGTGATCACCCCGAGGCCTGCGCCCCGCTGTACCGTCATGACAACACATCCGCTTTGGTTGCCAAACTTCCCGCCTTTGATGAACGGGGCCTCTCCCAAGTCTAGAGCCTCGGATCCCTGGTTACAGTGTCCTCCGTTGACACCTCCGGTGGGGAAGATTCGGAGAAGACGTCGGATGGCGACCCGACGAGGGTGTCCCTCCCCCCATCGCATAGTAAGCTCCTACGCGATCTTGAGGATGACAATGATGCTGGCGAAGTTTCTGCTAGGGGCTCTACGCATCCCGCCATGGTTCCCAGGGGGCTCGCGCCAGCCCCTCATGCCATGCGGTCCGCCTGCCTCACGACCCCTAGGAAGCGAGGTTCCAAGTCTCCTTCGGTGTATCCTGCCTCTTCGGCGCATGGTGGGCGAGGTGTCGGCCTCACCCCCATCGGAGTCGCAACCTGTAGGCCAGGTGGGCGAGGCCGCGGCCGCGGCGATCCCTATGGCAGTGGTGCTACCGTGTAGTGCCCCTCTCCCTCGCTGCGGGGTGCCCTAGATGAGGGGGGCGAGGGCATCGCCGTCGTCGGAGCGGAGGGGAAGAGGAAGTGGGTCGACGTTGAGGTGTAAGTACCTGGTTTGCCCTGGCCTGCCCTTCGATAACTTGGATGCTAATGATTCTTCCTTTAACTAGCAACTAGGAACGTCCCCATGCTGAAGATGAGGAAGAAGAAGGCTTTCAACAAGCCGAAGGTGTCCTCCAATGCTCTGCCTGCTACCATTGTGCCGTAATCGCCCGACGAGGCGCCTACGGACGAGGGGGCGAAGGCTCGTGAGGCAGCCCTCCCGGCCATCGTTGCCAAGCCCCCGGTGCCTCTGATGCCCATCGGTGTGGTCGCTCCTGTTCCTGAGGGTGTGCTGGTGCCGCTGTCCGGAGGGCCAACCCCCGAGGGCCAGCTACCCACCGGTCCATCTATGTCCGTCCTGGCTTGGTTGTCGGGCTGCCTACGGAGCCCCCTGCCCCTCGTGCAGCTATTTTCAAGGAGGCGCCGCCCGCGGCCGTCCAGGCGACTCCTTCAGAGGGGTCCTTGGTGGCCCCGTCGTGTGGTCTTGATATCCTAGACAAAGTTCAGGATGCCCTCGCGGGTGCTGACGACCGCCTCGTGAGCGGGCTTCTAGGGCTCCTCTTCGGGTGGCTCCCGGTCAATGCCTCTATCATGGTGTCCTCCGGCCAAGCCAAGGCCGTCGTGGCGAGGAGTGAGAAGGAGGCTGCTTCGGCCAAAGCAGCCCTTGAGGTGGCGCTAGCAGGCACGGCGTATGCTGAAGGGCGCCGCTATGAGGTGGACTCTCGCTTGAAGGTCCTTCAGGAAAAGAAGTTCATGCTTGAGGAAGAACTATGTGGGCAGCGGGAGGCCCTTGAAACCTGCAAGGCCCAGCTTGCCGACCAGGACTCCGAGCTGTCCCAGGCAAAGGCTGATGGTGTCGTGGCGCGACGGCACCTCGACGCGCAGGAGAAGGAGGCAGCCCTGGAGACCGCCTGGCTCGAATCTGCAAAGAAGACTCTAGCTGAGGCCGAGAGGAGAAGGGTCGCAGAGCTTAGTGCCCTTCCCCTAATCGAGCTCAGGATTCGCCAGGAAGGATTTGAGGAACCTCTGGTGGCTCCAGAGGGCATCTTCGTGGATCTTGCTTCGAGGTTCGCTGAGGCGATGGAGGCCGCTGTCCCCAAGGTGGAAGGGGTCTTGCACAACGAGTGTCACGACGTCTATTCTAAAGCTGCGCCCGCGTCTTCAGCCATCTTCACCTCCACGAATAGGGTTCGACTGCGATTCCATGATCCACCCGGTCGCCTCCGAGGTTCGCAGCAGCGCCGCAGAAGTAGTGAAGGCTGCTATGGAGACGCGGGTCAAAAGGTTCACCCGCATCACCGTTCAGCCTCCCCCTGAAGCTGCAGAAGTTAGTTGTGAGGAGGACGATGCCGGTGATGTCGATGACGAGCTCTCCACAGACGAGGCGCATGATAGCGAAGGATCCTCTTAATTCCTCTTCCCTGTTTCTTTCCTACGCCATTCGACATGCCTGTTAGAGGCGCTAAACTGGTTGTATTTTGTCATAGCCCTAGAAATTGCTTGTATTAGTTGCATCATTGAGCATTCATTACATCATGTTTAACTTCAAATCAATTTGAAATGGGGGTGATCAAACCCTAGCACAGATAAATTTCAAATAGGTTAAATTATTAATATAATTGAGTGAATTCGAAATGCTCTTCAAAAATGTTCACCCTCTTTGATAAATGTTGGCAACAACATATCAAGGGTGAAATATATATTTAACAACTATTTTGGTAAATTAAATAAAATAGGAATTTTTCTAAAAATCACTAATAAATCATTTCAATTATTTTAGTCATCCAAAAATTCTGAAACATTTTTAGGAGGTTTGAAATATTCAAACTACACTCCAGAAAATGTGTTGGTATTTTTGTGCTAGGTCATTGTGGCCTAAACAAAAATAAACAAATATCAGAAGAAAAGAAAATAGAAAACAGAAATTAAAAAAAGGGAAATAGTACCTGGGCTTAAGTGGCAGAAGAGGCCTAGCCCACCAGGGGCTGAGTCGTCTTCTTCCCCATGCCAGGAGGACAGGCAGAGCCGTGGCAAGCTCATCGACGACGCCTTGCCACCTCTTGCCTCCAGCATGATGCCCCGGACCTTCTGAGCATGCGATGACACCCTGGGACTGCCCTAGTCTCTCCCTTGTCCTCATTCACCTTTGTCTCGTCCCAGTCTCGCTAGAATAGGGCTCACTGAGCGGAGGTCGCCGTCGCCCTCGCTATCCCCGTGGCCTCCGGCCACCTCTAGCCCAGCCAGTGAGCCTACCACAACCTCCGCAGCCCCCTGCTCACACCTCGCTGAAGAAATCAAGCTGGGAGAGCCTCATCGCCTTCAGCCGTTGCCTTCTTCCTCACCGGCCGCCGGAGCTTCGTCTTAAAATTCGACGCCGTTTGGTCGCCCCCGAGCTAGCTGACCCTCCCATCGAACCCGACGTGAGACCCTCGTCCTCTCCCCTCTCCTTTGCTGTCTTGTGCGTCCCCTAGGTGCTGACCTCGCCATGGCCAAAAGCTTCGACCGTCGCGGAAGTCGACGCCATCGATCGCTCCGACCACCTCCGGCCACCTAGTTGCCACCAACGGACGGGACCCTTCCCCAGCTTTGTGTAGAGCCTAAGAACGCCCAAAACCATCGCCTGTAGAGCAATCCCGAGCATCACCGACAAACCTCCACCATGGATCTTTGTCACCGTTGACTAACCCCAGCCCTGCCGATGCGACAGTTAACCGGACCCACCAGTCAGTGACTGACTAGGTCCCTTGTTGACTGCTGAGTCAGCAGTTGACCGAGCCCACTCGTCAGCCATAGTAGTTGACCCTGGGTCACTGACTAGCGGCCCCCACTGGTCAGGGTTGACCTGGACCAGGTCAGCCGACCTGCTGACGTCATGATGAAGTCAGGCTGACGCAGTAGTTAATTTTTTATAATAAAAATAATTCAGGAAATTCCAAAAAATGTATAAAACTTTAAAAAATCATAGAAAATAATCTGTGAGTCAGATGAAAATAGTTTATATATGAAAAATGATCAGAAAAATCCAAAAAATCTGTTTATGCCATGATGATGCATGTTTGAGCAAGTTAACATCACAAAGTAGGACATTTAATGATTAGGATAATTTAATAAAGGAGTTCGAATTTAGTATATATTTGAATCCCACTTCACTTAATATGACTACCTATAGCACTAGGTCAATTCAGTACCTTAACATGCCATTCCATGCATCATGTTTGTTGCATCACTTTGAATGTGTTCATTTCTCTGTTTGCCGGTGTTGTTCCCTCTCGGTAGATGTTGTTCCGACGATGAAATCAATGTCACCGATGAAGACTTTTACCATCTTCATAAGTGCCAGGCAAGAAAACCCCCTTGAGCATACTGATAAGAACCCACTCTCTTGCTCCTGCTCTCTTTTACTGCATTAGGACAACAACGATTCAACTATTACATGTTTCTGGTAGTTGAACCCATTCCTTTGCATGACATGTCTTTGCCACAGTAAATAGTTGAAACCACTTAGAATGAGTAGCAACTGCTTGAGCCTTGTTGTGCTTACTCATCCATGCTTGTTTACTTACTAAGCCTGATTTGCTTAGAGTCGTGTCGTGTCGGGTTTGATCCATCTGGGCGATGAATCAGAATGGCAGTGTTCATGTCCTACTGTGTGTGAGCTAAGTGTGTGAACACGATTTTGTAAAGTTAGCGATGAGAGGTCATGTAGGATTACATGGCGGGTTGTCTCATTTGGACCGTCCTTAAGAACTGAGTTCTATGTTTGTGATCCAAGACAGTTACTACCACATGTTGGGCCTGAAATATGACCCCGCTCAACTTATTAATCACCTAGATCTTTGTCCAAGAGTTGCAACTAGTTTCTGGTGTTTATAGGAAAAGTGTTGGCGGCTGTGCGTAGCGCTGCCCGACGGGGTGGACTATGATGCGGTATAGGCACAGTTGCACGATGTACCAAGTGGCACCCGAACGGTGGGCTTGGGAACCCTGTACACATCGTTTGAGGCCATAGCGGAAACTTCGGCCGGATTTCCATGCGGGATCAGTCTCAAATAGGCGATAAACCTGGACTACGGTCTAGTGTGATTGACGGTCGTGGCCGACTCCCTCGTTAGGCTTCCGCTTAAAGGTTGCCGTGGTGCCTTTTTCGTGCACATGCCGATAAGTGGCGGGAGAACGTGTGAAGAAGTATACCCTTCAGGGTTAAATAAACTATTCGAATAGCCGCGTCCTCGGATATGGACTACTTGGAGAACTTATGTGGTTCATAGATAAGTGAAATGGATACTTCTAAAATACGCAAGATAAGCGTGAGTGCTATGGATGGCCTTCTCGTAGGGAGATGAGAGTGGATCCATAGTGGTGTATTGATTAATGAATATGTGGAGTCGTGTGCGCTATCCCACCTCAAAGAGAGCACTTGTAGTCGTAGTGCAGGTTAACCAAGAGTCAAAGCTGGCTTGCTGCAATAAACTCCACAACCCCCTTCATTGATACTGATGCATGTGTAGTTAGTTCTGATGTAAGTCTTGCTGAGTACCCTTGTACTCACGTTTGCTTAATTTGTGTTCTTGTAGAGGAGACGTCAGTCTCATTAGCGGTATTTTCGACGTGAAGTTCGATGTTGACCGGATTATCTTGGGAATCCCAGACAGAGGTCCGGTTCCTTTGGTAGGGTCATTGTAGCTTTTCAGGCTCCTCCAACCACTTTTATTGATGTCTATACCCAGACATGTTTAACTTCCGCTTGCTTGTTTGAATGCTCTAAATGTTTGGTCTTGTGACCCCTGTTTGTAACATCTTATTGTATTGGCTCTTCCGATCCTTTTAAATAAATGTTGTAATGTTGTATGGTTATATTGTGATGCCATAGTTGTATCTATGCATATCAGGCATGTCGTGCATATGTGTGAGGTGCAATGGTATGTATGGGATTCGACACCTAGTTGTGTGCATTTAGTAGTAATCATTACGGGGAATTGCCTCTTTGTGCTTCCACTGAGCCTTGGTAGCTTCCTACTGCTCCGGACACATTGATTGACCAACATGTATCCTTCTTTGCTGCTGTGTTTGTCCCTTCGGGGAAATGTATCGCAGTGTAATGGAGTGCCTGTAGCCTGCTACGACTCGTCTACGTGCAGTGATGACTTTTATGTCCCACGGCGTAATGGAGTCCTTGTAGCTTGCTATGACTCATCTACACATGCTAGAGATCGACACCTGCATTGCTGGGTTACGTATGCCTATCCCTGTACGGATGTGCCACTTGGGTTCTACGACTAGTCATGTCGGCCCGGGTTCTTTGACATTTGGATGCTAGTGACACATTCACATACATGAGTCAAAAGACGCAAACGGTCCCGGCCAGGTAAGGCGGTAGCCGTGAAAATAACCGTGTGTGAGACGCAAAGTGAGGTGATGTGTTACAGGCTGGATTCTTATGGCTTAGGATCGGGGTCCCGACATAATCGCAAAAACTATTACCATTTGTAATAACTGCTGAACTACGTGATTCCCCTCTTCGCCATGTTTCCTTCTTGGTTGCTATGTCGCACTGCGTCGGCAGGGCCCGGCCCCACGCATACCTCAACCGCCATTGGGACTAACTGGATCACCAAGGACGATCCCAAGAGGTGAGGGGCTATGGGGCCAGAGAGGCCCCTGAGTCGCGATGCTTAGGGGTCCCCCTTAACGTACGAGCATCCCTCATGAAGGTAACATGGTGAAGATATGTTTAGCTTGGAAATTCTGAAGACCTTGTGCTCTGCGTCGGCAGGGCTCGGCCCCACACATACCTCAGCCGCCGTTGGGACCGCCCGGATCACCAACGACGATCCAAGGAGGTGATGGGCTACGGGGCCAGTGAGGCCCCTGAGTCACGATGCTCAGTGGGCCCCCTTGACGTACAAGGTCCAGCATCCTCTTAGTGTTTCGAGTTTGAGCGCACTGAGCTCTACGGTTGCAGGGCCCAGTCCCATGCATTGTCCGGCCGCCATTGGGTCCGACCGGATCACCAAGGACGATCCGAAGAGGTGAGGGGCAACAGGGCCAGTGAGGCCCCTGAGTCACAATGCTCATGGGTCTCCCTTGACGTACGAGTGGCTCCCATACCTTTCCTCGCCAGCTTTTCCAAAGAGAGGCGCATGAAGACGAGGTTTGGCAGACCTGGGAAGGTGGCGTGTACCAGGCTCGGCCTGGTAGTAACCCCCATGTAGCCCCCTCACGCGTACATCCCAGGGAATGCAGCCAAACGGGACCGCAAGGAGCCTTCCTGAGGTTGGATGCAACCATTGGGGTGCCTTTAGTTGTTTATCCCTAGCACTGGGTATAGGGCTTCCACATTGCGTAGGCATAGCCATTGGTGGACAGTCTTGACTTCTCCACCAGCACGGAGTTGTGGCTTCCAAATTGCATGGACATAGCCATTGGTGATCATTGTTGACTTCTCCGCCACCACGGAGCTATGACTGCCACATTGCATGGGAGAGAACCCCTCCGTGTCCTCAGGGGGGGCTCTAGGCGTATACAACCCATTGAGTTTGTACGCGTGGCTGGCACGGTAGAACTGGGAGGTGTATATGGGAGCTCGTGAGGGCGCTTTGGCCTCGCGAGGTCCCTACCTCGACGCGGGTTGCGCTTGAGTCTTCTTGTTAATGGCTTCATCTGAGGTCTTGGAGTCTTTGTTGCAGCATGCACCGAGTGTCCTCCCTAAGGCCATGGGAGGGCCAAGCACTAGTGACCCCAGGAGATGAAGTGTACGGGATTGGCCCGACCAAACAGAGCTCAGTCACCGGATTTTTCGATGCTACATGAACGCACCCAAGAAAAGTCGCCGTGCCTGCCCTCTCGTGAGGCGGACAAAGATTACCTGCTTGGGAGTGACGACATTCACGTCGGCAAAATGACGAGCCAGCAAAGGGGAAACATTAGGAAACAGGTTGCATGCAAGGAAAAACTACTGAAATATGAATAAAGTCGACGGTTGCAAGGGTATGCCCTGGTTGCCTACGGGCGACATGGCCCGGTGGGTGCCCTTAAAGGAAACAAACCAAAAAGTTACATGGCACGAATCAACAAAAATTCACCTCGCGGCCATGCTGCTGAAGAGCCGAAGCTACCGCTATAGCCTCATCTTCTGCCTCCATGAGCATGGCCCTCACAGGCCTATCGTCTCCCTTGGCCTGGGACCCATGCTTGGATTGGGCATCTTCCTCAACTCCTCATCACGCCTCGGTAGGCAGGGCGCGAGCATGCCCTGGGCAAGACGGTGGAACGTGACTCCAATGTTTGCCATGCCGAAGGGCATGCGGATGTAGTCGTTTGGGTAAGCCCACCCGTGGTCAGCGCGTGCCGGCCAAAAACGGCCCTCGGAGGAGGCCCTATTGATGGCGAGCACGTTGATGCTGTCATGCGGCCGGTCGACCAGGCCCGCAAGAGGGATTGCTATTGGTGGTTTATGGAAACCCTTTGCTTGCCCGATCTGTGCCTCCTGAAGTTCCTTGATCACCTTGATGACCGAGTCTCGTGAGCTTGGCGCCTCGCGTCGTGCCCCTAGTTCTGGCAATTGTGCGTTGAGACGCACCTTGAGGATGTGCCCGAACACCTCCCTTGTCTGACCATCCAAGGCGGGTGCCTCCGGGGTAGAAATCCCCGAGCCTGGCCCAAGGGAGGCACCGACCGTGCCTTCCTATGCGACGGGAGGGGAGGCCCCGTCCCCGAAGGTAGAGCGCAAGGCTCCTCCCTTGGAGGTTCGAGTCCCCTAGCGCTCCGTGAGGGTGAGCTGCTTCTTTCCTTGCATTCGTCTACGTTTGTGGGGCATCCTCCTCGTTGTCCGAGTGTTCGGCCGTAGCCGTGCGGTAAGCACGGTCGAGGGAGCAGACGACATCCTTCTCGCTGTAGGTGATGGTGATGATGCCGCCACTCCCTGGAATCTTAAGGATGTTGTAGCCATCATGGGTCACCACCATGAACTTGGCAAGGGCCGGGTATCCGAGGATGGCATTGTACGGTAGGTGGATGTGGGCGACATCGAACAAGATTGTTTCGGTGTGGTAGTTCTTGCGCCCACCAAAAGTGACGGGCAGGCGTACTTGCCCAATGAGACCGTGGAGTCATCGGGGAATCCTGAGAAGGGCCTAGTCGGCATATGTTGGTCGTACGGTGTCTCGAAGGTCTCGATGGAGAGGGCATTTAGCCCGGCTCCGCTGTCTATGAGGGCCTTGGTGACAAGGACATTGCTGACGGTCGGGGTGCACAATATGGGGAGCTTGTCGGCCATGGCGGAGCACCTGAGCTGATCCCTCAAGTCGAAGGTGATGGCAGTTTGTGACCACTTCAGGGGGCGCATGGCCTTGGGATTTGGGAGTGCCACGTTCACCTCCCGCGCGAACTGCTTGAGGACACGGTTGGAAGCTAGGGCCTGAGCGCCGCCCAGGATGCAGGCCACGACCCTAACCTCCTAGAAGCCCCCAGCCCCATCGTCCTGCCCGTCCTCTACCTTCCTTATAGGTGGAGGCGGTAGTGGTGGCAGGCCAGCCTCACCAGGGGAGGCCTCCCGAGCTGGCCGCGTCGCAACCCCTCCGGACGGTTATCGCGCAAGTGGTCCTCCCGAGCCTGGTCGCGCTAGCGGTCCTTTGGAGGCTGATCGCGCCACCCCTGGCGCTGGTCCTGTTGTCCCAATACCCTCCGCCGCAGCCTCCGCCATGTACGAAGCCTCGATCAGTGCGTACGAGGTGATGGCCGAAGTGTTCGGCATGGACCAGCCTGAGCTCCAGGCAGTCGGCGGTATCGTGGTTGTTGGTGTCATGGAAGATGCCGGCCAGCCTCCCCCTGCAGGGTGCTCCTTGCCTCGGCCGCACTTCGGCTCAGGCTCCGCTGTGAGTACCGCGGGGGGCTTGCGCTTTGCCTCCTTGGCCTTGGTCTTCTTCTCCTCGGGATCTGCTGTCGGAAGCTCATGGAGAGATAGGCGGCCCTCTTCGCCCTTGGCGCACCTGTTCGCCAGGTTGAACATCTCCAGGGCCGAGCACAACTCATCGTTCATGGCGAGATCTTCCTTCATGTTGGTGTCCGTGACACTGTCAGTGGAAGCGGAGATGATGGCCTCATCTGACGTCTTCGGGATCTTGAAGCATGTGGTGGTGAAGTATTTTATATACTTGTGCAGGGTCTGCCCATCCTGTTGCTTCATGTGCCGCAGGTCGTTCATAGTGAGCGCGTGGTCGTGGGTGCCTTCGAACTTGGTGACGAAGATTGCGCGTAGGTCCTCCCAGGAGGTGATGGATCCCACCGGGAGGTTGAGGAACCAATGGAGCGCGCCATCCTTGAGCGCCATGGGGATATAGCATGCCAGGACCTTGTTGTCTCCACTGGTAGCCCGGACACTCGGCGAGTAGAGTTGTAGAAACTCAGTGGGGTACGCAGTACCATTATCGCGAGGCGGCAGATCGGGTTTGAACATGTAGGGCCATGTAGTTGGATGGAGCTCCGGCATGATGGCGGGGCAGCCCACGGGCTCGACGGGTGCTTCTACACATGCTAGTGGGACCTAATCTTCACGATCCTGAGGGATCGCCTCAAGCGGTGCCCGGTCGCGGTGCTGGCTTGGCAGCGCGGGGAGCGCACGCCCGTCGATGCGCGGCCGAGGTACTACCTGATGATACGTCCACATCGTATCCACTTCTCCAAATACTTTTTCCCTTGTTTTGGACTCTAATTTGCATGATTTGAACGGAACTAACCCGGACTGACATTGTTTTCAGCGGAATTCCCTTGGTGTTAATCACATTTTTGTGCAGAAATAAAAGTTCTCGGATCATCCTGAATTTTTACGGAGAATATTTTTGGATTTAATAAAAAATACTGGCGCAAGAAGTAACCAAAGGGGGCCACTTGCATGCCACAAGCCTAGTAGGCGTGATCACCCCCTCTGGCCGCGCCTAGCAGGCTTGTGGGGCCCTCGTGGCTCCTACGACCTCCTCTCTAGCTCCATATAACCCTATTCGCGAAGAAACAAATCAGAGAGAAGAGATCATCGCGTTTCAAGATACGGAGCTGCCGTCACGTCGTGTTCTTCCTCGGGAGACCAGATCTGGAGTCCGTTTTGGGCCTCGGAGAGGGGAAATCGATACCATCGTCATCACCAACCATCCTTCATCGCCAATTCCATGATGTTCTCCGTCGTTCGTGAGTAATTCCGTCGTAGGCTTGCTGGACGATGATTGGTTGGTTCGGAGTTATCATTTAATCGAGTTAGTTTTGTTAGGGTTTGATCCCTAGTATCCACTATGTTCTGAGATTGATGTTGCTATGACTTTGCTTTTCTTAATGCTTGTCACTAGGGCCCAAGTGCCATGATTTCAGATCTAAACCTACTATATTTTCATCAATATATATATATATATATATATATGTGTGTTCTTGATCCTATTTTGCAAGTTGTAGACACCTATTACGAGTTTTGATTCGCATCCCCTAGGGAGACAATAACTGGGATTCTTTCCGGTGATTACCGTAGTTTGAGGAGTTCATGTATTCACTAAGTGATAATGCTTTGGTCTGGTTCTCTTTTAAAAGGAGGCCTTAATATCCCTTAGTTTCCATTAGGACCCTGCTGCCATGGGAGGGTAGGAAAAAAGATGTCATGCAAGTTCTTTTCCATATGCACGTATGAATATATATGGAATACATGCATACATTACATTGATGAATTAGAGCTAGTTCCGTGTCACCCTATGTTATAACTGTTGCATGCCAATTGCATCCAGCATAATTATCCATCACTGATCCATTGCCTACGAGCTTTCCAGATATTGATCCTCGCTAAGTTACTTCTCTGTTGCTACTCGTACAATCACTATAAAACTGCTACTGTTACTTTTTCTACCGTTACTGTTACTTCCATACAACTTTGCTACTGAATACTTTGCTGATATTAAGTCTTTCAGGTGTGGTTGAATTTACAACTCAGCTACGAATAATCAAGAATATTCTTTGGATCCCCTTGTGTCGAATCAATAAATTTGGATTGAATGCTCTACCCTCAAAAACTATTGGGGTCCCCTATACTTGTGGGTTATCAAGATCTTTTTCTGGCGCCATGGTCGGGGAGCATAGCTCTATTCTCTGAGTCGTTTGGATTTACATCTGTCGACCGCTATGAAGAATTTGAAAGATCTAAAAACTATGATCTATCCCTCTACTACGAGGGGAGGTAAGGAACTGCCATCTAGCTCTACACTTGATTCACCTTCTGTTATGAGTAAATTTGGAACACCACCACCTGCTAGTAATTATTTTATGTCGCAAGTAATTTATGATGCCAATTTTGCTATGCATGATGCTGATGATGATACTTTGTTGATAATACTATGCCCCTGGGTGAATTCCTTGATGAACAAATTGCTAGAGCCAATGCTGAAAATTATGATACTTCTCAAACTGATGAAATTATTGAAACTGAACACTTTGAGACACCTTCTAGACCAAGCTCCCCTAGATATGAATTGCCTCATATTCCTGAGGGTTATGTTATGGAAGGAGAGGTAGCTAGGGACTTTCTTGCTTGTAATGATAAAAATGATCTTAAGAAATTATTATGCAAGTGGAAAGAAAAATCTTTGAATGCTAGAATTAAATATGATCCTAAGTTTGCTACTTCACCTATCTTTGTTACTGATAAGGATTATGAATTCTCTGTTGATCCTAAGTTAATAAGTCTGCTAGCCAATGCTTGATAACAGGCAAGGAAATCTATGAAAGAAAAAGGTATTAAAGCTGAAGATGTCAAGAATCTAGCACCTATTTAAGAAATACATGGTCTTGATAACCCGACACAGGTAGTAGAGGTAAATTCTCTTCGTAGATTTGATGAAAGTGATATTCTTATAATAAGCCTGCTAGCCAATGCTTGGATGAATTTGATAATTTTGTTGTTAAGCAAGAAAATTTTAATGCCTATGTTAGTAGACAATTGAAACATAATGCTTTCATGCTTGATTGATTAGGTGATTATATGAGAAGAACTATCAATGATTTTAAATAGATTAGTAAACATGGTTCCATGGTAACTACTCAAGTAGAATAAGTACTGAAAGCTCAGAATTACTTGCTTAATGAGATGAATAGTAAGAACAATGATCATTCTGTTAAAGTTGTGACTAGAGGTGGAAGAATGACTAGGTAGCCTTTGTATCATGAGGTCCATCCTGAGAGAATTGAGCAAGATTCTCAAAGGAGTAACATTGATGTACCTACTCATTCCAGTAATAAGACATATAAGGATGATGATAGAACTTTGCATGTTGCTAGTAATCCTATTATAGATACACCTGAAAACCCAAATGATATTTCTATTTATGATGCTGAGACACAATGTGGTGATGAACATGAGCCTAGTGATAATATTAATGATGATGTTCATGTTGATGCTCAACCTAGAAATGATAATAACATGGAGATTGAACAAGTTGTTGATCTTGATAACCCACATCCTAAGAATAAAACATATGATAAAAGAGATTTTATTGCTAGGAAGCACGGTAAAGAAAGAGAACCATGGGTCCAGAAACCCATGCCTTGTCCTCCTAAACCATCCAAGAAAAAGGATGAAGAGGATTTTGAGCGCTTTGTTGAAATGCTTAGACATGTCTTTTTGCGTATGCTCTTGACTGATATTCTAAAAATGTCTCATTATGCTAAGTATATGAATGATATTGTGACTAATAAAAGAAAGATACCAGAAGTTGAGATTTCCACCATGAATGCTAATTATAGTTTTAAAGGTGGTGTACCAAAGAAATTAGGAGATCCAGGAATACCAACCATACCATGCTCTATAAAAGGGAATTATGTTAAAACTACTTTATTTGATTTGGGAACTGGTGTTAGTGTTATGCCTTTCTCTTTATATCGTAGACTTGATTTTAACAAGTTGACACCTACTGAAATCTCGTTGCAAATGGCCAATAAATCAACTGCTATACCCATCAGTATTTGTGAGGATGTAGCTATCGTAGTTGCAAATGCTACTATTTTGATGGACTTTGTTATTCTTGATATGCTCAAGGACGGAACAATGTCGATCATCCTTGGTAGATCCTTTTTGAATACTGCAGGAGCTGTTATTGATTACAACAAGGGCAATGTCACTTTTCATATTAATGGTAATGAGCATACGGTACACGTTCCGAAGAAACAACCTCAAGTTCATAGTATCAACTCTATTGAAAAAATTCCAACGATTGTTATTAGAGACTTTGAAGTCCCTCTTCCTACTATCAAGAAGAAATATGATACACTTATTGTTGGGTACATGCATATCCCCGTTGAGGTAACTTAGTGTTATTCAAAAATTGTTTGGTTTCATGTTATTCGAAAGAAGTTTGTTAATAAGACTGGATCAACCTTATTGATGGATTCCTTTTGATGAGAATGAGATGGTTGAATTTAGAAAGCACGAATTTTGTACCTAACTTTTACTTTCTGTTAGTTAGATTACATTAAGTAAGAATGCCATGTTTTTCCTATTTTCTGAGTTTCCCGTGCAATAAAAAAGTGATCCGCAAATAAAATTTCTTCAAATGTCCTAAAAATGGAGTATTATTTTTTCTAGAATATTTAAAAATTTCTCGCACTGAGCACACTTCAGGGGGATGCACCAGTGGCCCACCAGCCCAGAAGGCATGGCCACCCCCTGGCCGTGCCTACCAGGCTTGTGGTTCCCACGTGGCCATCCTCCACTTATTCCAGCACCCATTCACTTCATCTTCCTCTAGAAAAAATCTCACCATTCCTCAAACCCATGTTCTTGCTCATTTTGCTGCCATTTTCAATCTCCTGGCTCAAAGCCTCATTCGCAAAACTATTTTGGGAGATTGTTCCTCGGTATGTGACTCCTCTAATGGTCCAATTAGTTTTTGTTCTAGTGCTTTATGTATTGCAATTTTTTGCTTCTATGGTGACCTTGTTCTTGAGCTTGCATGTCAAATTTGTATGGTCCCAAGTAGTTTTGATGCATGATATAGCCTCTAGGAACTTGAGGGAGTAGTTCCTATGAGTTTTGTTGGGTTTTGTGCACCTTTATTTTGAGTCACTAAAAATTTCAGATTTTTTCAGAAAAAGAAAAAATGTTGAGGAAGGTGTTTCAAGGGGGGGCATCGAGCAAGAAGGCCTCGAGACTCGCGATATGTGAGCCCAACCTTGAACCACCGAGGGAAGCACAAGTACGACCTTGTGACTAGCCATCGAATCAATTCATGAGTGATGTCGCTTTTAAGTAAGAATTCTACGCATACACAAGAAATCTCGGCCTTGAGGAATTCGTGTTGGACAAATGCAAGCAATACTATCAACTAACAGGTTCTTTCGTGTGGAGGTTTGAATTTTAGTCAATTGTAATAAACCTTCCGTTCTGTTTGACCTTTATGATAAATCATATACTATGGACATAGAGAATTTCAATCATGCATGTCAAATTACACAATGGGTTATTTATAGTGATCCTCACAAAACTGAATATAATGATTTTCTTGCTAGCATCACTATGGGAGAAACTAGAAATATTACACAGGCTACCATGGGGAGCATTCACCTTCCTGCCATACATTATTTTCCTCTATTCATTGGTAGATGTATTAACGGTAAAACAGAGCATAGCCACCTTTGTGTACCTAATCTTAGTATTCTTAAGAGTGCGGTAATGGGTGATAGACGATATAACTTAGGAGCCATTATTGCTAGGAGGTTGAATAATAATGCTAAGGATGGAGATTTCTTTGCTGGGATTTATGCCACTCGTTTAGCTAATTATCTTGGGGTACACATATGGGGAAATGATATTGAGTTACCCCCTCCTTTCCTTGATTATGAGGCTTTGGTACATTTTTCATTTTCTCGAAAGGAACGAACAATCCCCTAGTATCGACTAATTTTTGACAGTCAGCGTGTTGTCCACGTTACCCTTCCTGCTCCTGCCTTCTCTAACTTTCAAGAAAACCAGATATACATTATAACAACATAGGAGGCGGACGAGTACGGGAAAAATGAGGAAACCGCTCACCTTCACGCTACAGTCGTTCAAGCGGTAGCCGCTGCATCCCAGTACAACCCCAACTATGACTTCGGGTATTATCCGGGCCATCCATGGCCATAGACCAACTTAGTCCAAAAGCCTAAGCTTGGGGGAGTATGTATTTCTCACCAACTTTACATTCATGTTCACACACTCATCTCAGTAGTCAGTGTTCATAGTCTTCCATTGCACCATCCATGTTAGTTTATTTCCTTGTTTTCTTTTCTTCTTGTGTGTTTATTTAACTTTGAGAAAAATACAAAAAAATAGTTCTAGCTTAATTTTCTACTTGCTTAGTTGTAGCATTAAAAAAACCAAAAAGATTTTTCATTCTTCTTTTGCTTGTTTGGAGCTTTCCCGTGTAAATAGTTTTCTTATTCTTGTTTTGATTTTTCTTTCTTTGGGTCATAAGGAGAAGACCACAATGAAAATGTCGAGTGGCTCTCACATGCATTATTGTTTAACTATTAGAGAGCCCATGTTACCTTGTCTTCTCGTTTGATTTATTGTTTGTAGATTCTAGTTAGTCCAATGCACGTGCACTCTTATTATTATCCACACCGTTCGGTCGTGCAAGTGAAAGGCAAAAATGACGATATTTGATGAAAAGATTGAGATGGAGAAAACCCGGTGTGAACTCGACCTATCTTGCTTTTGTAAATATGATTAGCTCATCATTCCGAATTCAGGTCATCATGGGTGAAACATATTTGCAATGACAATTAGAGATTATAGTTATTCATGTCATGCTTAATTAGCTAAGAGTGGATAAAGGTTTGTTTTGGGTGCCAACATGCATATTAAAATGGTTGTGATGCAGTATGATGGAGTGGTATCCTCCTCTGAACGATTCAAGTGGCTCGAGTTGGCACATGTTCATGCATGTAGTTGAAACAAAATCAACATAGCCTCCACGATATTTGTGTTCATAGTGATTTATATCCTACTTATGCTTGCATTCAATGTTGGTTAATCTCAAAGCATGTTGATGATTGTGTCGCTCTCTAGTTGATCGCTCCCCAGTCTTTTGTTAGCCTTCAATCGTACTAAGCGGGAATACTGCTTGTGCATCCAATCTCACAAACCCAAAGTTGTTTCATATGAGTCCACCATATCTACCTATATGGTGTATATACCTGCCGTTCCAAGTAAATTTGCATGTGCTAAACTCTAAACCTTCAAATAAACATTCTGTTTTGTATGCCCAAAACGCTCATGTGGCGACTAGGGGCCATCGATATCTTCCATGCTAGGTGGGTTATTCTCACGATATGTGTTGATTCACTATCATTCACGAGAAAGTGGATGGTAATCGGGATGCCCAGTTCCATGCTCGAAAAAAAAGCAAAGTATAATTAAACAAAACTTCCACAGGACTGTGTTTGTACGGATGGTACCCATGGATTCGGCTCGCCCTGGAGTGTGCCTAATTGGTGGACGGGGCGTAAAAACTTTATCATTCTTTTTGGGAACCGCATATAATGTATCTAGCATCAAAGATATTGTAAACCTTTTGGTCGTTATGTGAGCAATGAAAGCATACCGCTCAAAAATCATTACTTATGTCTGTTTTAAAAGCTCGAGCTCTGGCACCTCTGTAAATAAATGCTTCCCTCTACTAAGGGCCTTTCCATTTACCTTATTGTTGAGTCATCAACTTCTTATAAAAGGCACCAGTTACAGAGCACCACCGTATGCTTGCTGTTAATTGACATTGAGTATGAGCATGACTGGATCTCTCTCACCGTGAATTACAATGTAGTCAGTCCTTATTCTTTAGAGGTGCTCTGCGTTTATGTTTTGCGGTCTCAAAAAGGGCTAGCGAGATACCATTTTGTCCTATTTTATCATGATTGTTTTGAAAAAGTGTTGTCATCTAAGAGTTATTATTATTGCTCGGTAGTTGATTATGTCATTGATATGAGTAAATGTGAAACCTAAATGTTATTGTGAACGTGGTTAGTCCATGATATTTGGTGAAAATCTAAACATGAGTTAGACGTATTTATAGCAACAAGATCAAACAGAGTTCGTAAAAGTTTTTCTATATCACTTTCAGTTTATCAACTGAATTGCTTGAGGACAAGCAATGGGTTAAGCTTGGGGGAGTTGATACATCTCCATTGTATCCACTTTTCCAAACCTTTTTGCCCTTGTTTTGGACTCTAATTTGTATGATTTGAATGGAACTAACCCGGACTGACACTGTTTTCAGCAGAATTGCCTTGGTGTTATTTTTGTGCAGAAATAAAAGTTCTTGGTTCGTCCTAAAAATTTCCGAAGAATATTTTTGGAATTAAGAAAAAATACTAGCGCAAGAAGTAACCAGAGGGGGGCCACCTACAGGCCACAAGCCTGCTAGGCGCGGCCACCCCCCTGGTTGTGCCTAGTAGGCTTGTGGGGCTCTCATGGATCCTCCGACCTCCTCTCCATCTCCATATAACCCTATTCGCGGAGAAAAAAATCAGAGAGAAGAGGTCATCGTGTTTCACGATACGAAGCCATTGTCACCTCTTGCTCTTCCTTAGGAGACCAGATCTTGAGTCTGTTTTGGGCTCTAGAGAGGGGAAATCGACGCCATCGTCATCACCAACCATCATTCATCACCAATTCCATGATGCTCTCTACCGTTCATGAGTAATTCCATTGTAGGCTTGCTAGAAGGTGATGGGTTGGATGAGATTTATCATGTAATCGAGTTAGTTTTGTTAGGGTTTATCCCTAGTATCCACTATGTTCTGAGATTGATGTTGCTATGACTTTGCTTTGGTTAATGCTTGTCACTAGGGCCCAAGTGCCATGATTTCAGATGTGAACCTATTATGTTTTCATGAATATGTATATATATATATATATGTTCTTGATGCTATCTTGCAAGTTGTAGACACCTATTATGAGTTATGATCTACATCCCCTGGGGTGACAATAACTGGGATTCTTTCCGGTGATTACCGTAGTTTAAGGAGTTCATGTACTCACTAAGTGCTAATGCTTTGGCCCGGTTCTCTATTAAAAGGAGGCCTTAATATCCCTTAGTTTCCATTAGGACCCTGCTGCCATAGGAGGGTAGGACAAAGGATGTCATGCAAGTTCTTTTCCATAAGCACATATGAGTATATATGGAATACATGCCTACATTACATTGATGAATTTGAGCTAGTTCTGTGTCATCCTATGTTATAACTGTTGCATAATGAATTGCATCCAGCATAATTATCCATCATTGATCCATTGCCTATGAGCTTTCCACATATTGATCCTTGCTAAGTTACTTCTCTGTTGCTATAGTTACAATCACTATAAAACTGCTAATGTTACTTTTGCTACCGTTACCGTTACTTACATACAACTTTTCTACTAAATACTTTGCTGCAGATATTAAGTCTTTCAGGTGTGGTTGAATTGAAAACTCAACTGCGAATACTCGAGAATATTCTTTGGCTTGCCTTGTGTCGAATCAATAAATTTGGGTTGAATACTCTACCCACAAAAACTATTGCGATTCTGATACGTCCATTTTCCATCAGGATTTTATATTGATATTTATTGCATTATGGGCTGTTATTACACATTTTGGTGCAATACTTATGCCTTTTCTCTCTTATTTTACAAGGTCTACATGAAGAGGGACAATGCCGGCAGCTGGAGTTCTAGACTAGAAAAGGAGCAAATCTGAGATACCTATTCTAACAACTCCAAAAGTCCTAAAAATCTACAAAGAATTATTTTGGAATATATAAAAAATTCTGGGCGAAAGAAATATATCAGGGAGCCCACCAGGGGGCCACAAGCCTGTTGGGCGCGACCACCCCCTGGCCGCGCCCCTGGGGCTTGTAGCCCACCTGGCAGCCCTCTGATGTCCATCTTCTGCTATATTGAGGGTTCCGTCGAGGAAAAAATCATAAGAGACCTTTCGGGACAAAGCGCTGCCATCTCGAGGCGGAACTTGGGCAGAACCAATCTAGAGCTCCGGCAGGGCGATCCTGCCGGTGAAACTTCCCTTCGGGAGGGGGAAATCGAAGCCATCGTCATCACCAATGATCCTCTCATCGAGAGGGGGTCAATCTCCATCAACATTTTCATGAGCACCATATCCTCTACAAACCCTAGTTCATCTCTTGTATCCGATATTTGTCTCACAACTTGAGATTGGTACCTGTGGATTGGTAGTAGTGTTGATTACTCCTTGTAGTTGATGCTAGTTGGTTTAATTGGTGGAAGATTATATGTTCAGATCCTTGATCATCACTTATACTCCTCTGATTATGAACATGAATATGTTTTGTGAGTATTTACGTTTGTTCCTGAGGACATGAGACAAGTCTTGTTATAAGTAATCATGTGAATTTGGTAGTCGTTCGATATTGTCATGAGATGTATGTTGTCTCTCCTCTAGTGGTTTTATGTGAATGTCGACTACATAACACTTCACCATTGTTTGGGCCTACAGGAAGGCATTGGGAAGTAATAAGTAGATGATGTGTTGCTAGAGTGACAGAAGCTTAAACCCTTGTTTATGCATTCCTTCGTAAGAGGGTGATTTGGATCCACACGTTTCATGCTATGGTTAGATTTATCTTAATTCTACTCTTATAGTTGCGGATGCTTGTGGAAGGGAGTAATCATAAGGAGGAGGCTTGCCCAAGTAAGGACAGAACCCAAGCACCGGTCCACCCACATATCAAATTATCAAAGTAGCAAACGCGAATCAATTGAGCATGATGAAAACTAGCTTGACATAAATTCCCAGGTGCCCTCGGGAGCACTTTGCTTTATATAAGAGTTTGTCCAGGCTTGTCCTTTTCTATAAAAAGGATTGGGCCACCTTTCTACACCTTTGTTACAATTGTTACTTCCTATCCGTTATGAATTATCTTATCACAAAACTATATGTTATCGATAATTTTAGTTCTTGCAGAGAATACCTTACTGAGAACCGCTTATCATTTCCTTATGCTCCTCGTTGGGTTTGATACTCTTACTTATCGAAAGGACTACGATAGATCCCCTATACCTGTGGGTCATCAAGACTCTTTTCTGATGCCGTTGCTGGGGAGTGAAGTGCCTTTAGTGAGTGGAACTTGGTAAGGAAAAAATTTATATAGTGTGCTGAAATTTACTGTCACTTGTTACTATGGAAAGTAATACTTTGACGGTCTTGTTTGGGGTATCTTCACCTCGACCGGAAACACAAAGAGTTGTCCCTCAACCCACTAAACCTACTGAACATATTTATTATGAAATTCCTTCGAGTAAGATAGAGAAATTGCTAGCTAATCCTTATGCAGGAGATGGAACACTACATCCTGATTTGCATCTAATCTATGTGGATGAAGTTTGTGGATTATTTAAGCTTGCAGGTCTGCCCAAGGATCACATCAAGAAGAAGGTATTTACTTTATCTTTGAAGGATAAGGCATTGACATGGTATAGGCTATGTGATGACATTGGATCATGGAGCTACAACCGGTTGAAAATGGAATTTCGTCAGAAGTTCTAGCCTATGCATCTAGTTCATCGTGATCGGAATTATATTTATAATTTTTGGCCTCATGAAGGAGAAAGAATCGCTCAAGCTTGGGAGAGGCTTAAGTCAATGTTATATTCATGCCCCATTCATGAGCTCTCGATAGAAATTATTATTCAGAATTTCTATGCTCGGCTTTCTCGTAATGATCAATCCATGCTCGATACTTCTTGTGCAGGTTATTTTATGAAGAAAGATATTGAATTGAACTGGACTTTATTGGAAAGAATTAAACGCAACTCTGAAGATTGGGAGCTCGACGAAGGTAAGGAGTCAGGTATAAATCTTAAGTTTGATTGTGTTAAATCTGTCATGGACACCGATGCTTTTCGTGAATTTAGCACTAAATATTGACTTGACTCTGAGATAGTAGCTTATTTCTGTGAATCTTTTGCTACTCATGTTGTTCTCACTAAGGAGAAGTAGTTTAAATATCATCCTACCATTGAATTGAAAGTAATGGAACCTATTAAAGTTGAAGAGAAAATTATTACTTACAATGTTGATCCTGTTATCCCTACTGCTTACATTGAGAAACCACCTTTCCCTATTAGGATAAAGGAACATACTAAAGCTTCAACTGTGGTTTGTAAGAGTTCTACACCCCCTGAACAAATCAAAGTTGAACCTAGTATTGTTATGGTTAATGATCTCTTGCTTGATAATAGTGATGGCATGTTATTCATTTTTGTGATGAAGCTGCTAGAATTGCTAGATCTGATACTATGCATAAACATAGACGAGTTGTTGGCATGCCTGTTGTTTATATTAAAATAGGAGATCACTGATATCATGGCTTATGTGATATGGGTGCTAGCGTAAGTGCAATTCCCCATTCCTTATACAAAGAAATCATGTATGACATTGCACCAGTTGAACTAGAGGATATTGATGTTGCTATTAAGCTCGCTAATAGAGACACTATCGCACCAATCGGGATTATTAGAGATGTTGAAGTCTTGTGTGGGAAAGTGTATCCTACTGATTTTCTTGTTCTTGGTTCCCCACAAGATAATTTTTGTCCCATTATATTTGGATGACCCTTCTTGAATACTGTTAATGCTATGATTGATTGTGGGAAGGAAATAGTTACTGTGAGCTTTGGGGATGTGTCGCATGAGATTAATTTCTCTAAATTTCGTAGACAACCTCATGACAAGGAATTGCCTAGTAAAGATGAAATTATTGGTCTCGCTTATATTGCTGTGCCTCCTACTGATCCCTTAGAACAATATTTGCTAGACCATGAAAATGATATGCATATGAATGAGAGGAATGAAATAGATGAAATTTCTTTGAGCAACAGCCTATTTTGAAACATAACTTACCTATTGAAATACTTGGGGATCCTCCTCCACCCAAGGGTGATCCCGTGTTTAAGATCAAGTAATTACCCGATACGTTGAGATATGCTTATCTCACTGAAAAGGAGATATATCCTGTTATTATTAGTGCTAACCTTTCAGAGCATGAAGAAAAGAGATTATTGAAAACTCTTAGGAAGCACTGTGCTGCTATTGGTTATACTCTTGATGATCTTAAGGGCATTACTCCCACTCTATGCCAGCATAAAATTAATATGGAGCCTGATGCAAGACCAATTATTGATCACCAATGACGATTGAACCCTAAGATGAAAGAAGCACTACTGGAATTCAATTATTTGCCGTCTGCCAGGCCTTTGCCGTCGGCTGACACATGGCAAAGATGCTCTTTGTCGTCCGCTATCACAAAGCAGACGGCAAAGAACTGACACATGGCAAAGGCACTGTTTGCCATGTGCCTGTTCTTTGTCGTCAGCCCCCAGACAGCAAAGAGAGCCAAGGCAGACGACAAAGAGCTAGGGTGGGTCCCACCGGACCTTGGCCCTGGCCAGGTCCAATCAAACGGGGTCTTTGCCGTCTTCTCCCCTTTGCCGTCGTCCCTTTCCCTATTTGTCTTCCGTGGGCGGACGACAAAGGGGATGCCCTGCTAACGGCCGTCCCCCCACTCCTCTCTCTCTCACTCCTCTCCCTCTCACTCTCTCCTCCCTCGCTCCCAGCGACCGCCGCTGCCGGCCCTCACGTCGCCACGCCCCCGGCCGCCCCTGCCCCACGCCCCCGGCCGCCCCTCCCCCACGCCTCCGGCCGCCGCCCCCTCCCACCTGCTCCCTCCATCCGCGGCCCACCTCCAACCTCCCTCTCGGCGGCCGCCCCAGCCCCACCTCCCTCCCAGCCGCCTGCGCTGCCGCCTCTCCCCCCGACCCCTGACCCCCGACGCCAGTGACCCTCGACCCCCAAAGAAACCAACACCCGACTACCGACGCCACCAACCCCCAGCCCTCGACCTTCGACCTCCGACGCCACTGACACCCGACTCCCGACCCCTGACGCCCAAGACCACTGACCCCCGACCCCCGACTCCCGATCCCCGACTCCACTAACCCCCGACCCCCGACGCCCGGCACCATTGACCCTCGACTCCAGACGCCACTGACCCTCGACCCCCGACCCCCGACGCCCGACGCAACTGACCCTCGACTCCTGACGCCAGTGACCCTTGATCCCCGACCCCCGACGCCACTCACCCTCGACCGTCGACCCCCTACCCCCGATCCCCGACGCCACTGACCCCCAACCCCCGACCCCGGACCCCCGACGCCAGTGACCCTCGACCCCCGACGACACTGACCCCCGACCACCGACACAACTAAACCCCGACCCCCGACGCCATCGACACCCGACACCACCGACCATCGACGCCACCGACAACCCGACACCACCGACCATCGACGCCACTAAGCCGACGGGGTCATAGTTTTGTAAATTATGAGTTAGGTCACATATTTTCCAATTATGTGAATTATAAAAACATCATATTTGTGTTGATCGGGTGAATTTCAATGTGCAGTTGTTCGACGACCTCCACGAGCTCCGCCCCTATGTTTGTTGGTGAGCACAAATGACTTCTCCTCCTACCCCCTTAATTTGCTTTGTTCCGGTCTTCGTGCCGATGAAACTTGCTAGCTATGGGTTTCTTCAATCATGAGTATGCATGACCAGTATGTGTCTCCCGTTCGAAAGGGCGACATCTATAAATATGCATGTCTTTGCATATTTACAACCGCCATCCTTTCGAATTGTCCAACATTATCCATGGACAGCCCGAGTTTGTGTAGATTGGGTTCGTTTTCCCGTATGCTGTGCTCCGGATCCGATGCGGAATTTTGTCAGTGCCTCTCTGTTGTTCTCCGGGTACACATCCTCTCTGCTTATTGCCGAGACGTGTATCAGGAGAACAGCGGGGAGGTGCTGCAGAAATTCTGCATCGCATCTGGAGCAGAGCATGGGAAAACGAACCGAATCTCCACATACTCGGGTGGGATTAGGACCTATCTCTACCTATTAGCGTGTAGGTTGCATGGACATAATAAAACTAACAAACTTGATTAGCGGATGAATATAGGTGATGAATTATATATTAATTTATTTCTTGTGCGCCCATAGGTGGCTAGGCAACATGAGTGATCGTGCTTGGATGTACACTAGTCACCCTAGTTAGAAAGACATGACCAATGAATGGTTAACAAAAACCAGAGGGTTTGTGAGATCTGCATTTGCAAATGGCCAGCAAAAAACATGGAGCCCCTCTCCCAACTTCGACAACAGGAAAAAGCAGATAGAGTTTGAAATGGGTAAACACCTGCAGAAGTGGGGTTTTCCGCCTAATTATACGGTGTGGACTTTTCATGGTGAGTCTGACCAACGTGCCAGAGGTGAGGTGATTCGTCGTCGCACTGACGAGCATGGGACGGGGATCAAAGACATTGTGCAAGACTTTGATGATGCTCGAGATTCAGACGATGAGATGGAGGAATCTGCAAAGGCCTTCTATGAAATGTTGGAGTCTTCAAAACATCCTCTCCACGAGCAGACTGAGCTTTGTCAGTTGGATGCCATCGCGCAAGTAATGTCTCTGAAGGCTCAATTCAACCTAGGCAGAGAATGCTACGACGCGACGATGACGATATTTGGACGCTTTCTACCCGAAGGCCATGTACTGCCTGCAAACCTGTACCAGTCAGAGAAAATCCTCCGTGTACTTAAGATGCCCTATGAGAAGATACATGCCGGTGAGAATGGATGTGCCTTATTTAGGCTTGAGTATGCGGCCTTGAACTATTGCCCCATTTGCACTTCTTCTAGGTATATTGTGGTAGACCAAAATCCCCATTAGTGTTCTTCGGTATCTGCCAATCGTACCAAGACTTCAACGTCTTTTCATGGTCAAAGAGACGGCCAGACAGATGACATGGCACAAATTGGGCAAAAGAACCGAACTAGATGCGGATGGGAACAAGATGCTGGTACACACTTCAGATGGTTTTGCGTGGAGGCACTTCGATGCGTTAGATAAGGATAAATCGGAAGATCCAAGGCATCCAAGAGTTGCCATCAGCACGGATGGGTTCAATGTGTATGGTATGACGGCAACACAATACAGTTGTTGGCCTGTATTTGTCATTCCACTCAATTTCCCACCCGGAGAGATTATGAAAAGAAAGAACATTTTCCTGACGTTGATAATTCCAGGGCCCAACTATCTGGGGTAGAATATGAATGTGTACATGCAGCCGCTTAAGGATGAGTTGCAAGAAACCTGGGATAATGGGATCAAGAGCTACGACGCCGCTACCAAAACAAATTTCAAAATGCATGTGTGGTACATGTACTCGACGCATGATTATCCGGCGTATGCGCATGGAAGGTTCCCGTGCACCACATGCAAGGCAGCTCTTCAGTTCCGTTGGCTGCAGGCTGGTCGCAAGTATTCTTGCTTCGACATGCATAGACAATTCTTGGATCCTGACCATAAGTTCAGAAAAGACAAGAAGAATTTCATCAATGGTAGAGTTGTCAAAAACACTGCACCAGCTGCGTTGAGAGGCCAACAGATCCTGGATCAGATAAACGCTCTCGAGCCAGATCCTAAACGTCCAGGGTATTTCAAAGGGTATAATACGGAACACGCCTGGACTCACAAGTCATGTTTGTGGGATCTGCCTTACATTAAAGACCTCCTTTGCCCACACAACATCGCCATGATGCACACTAAAAAGAATATTGCGGAGGCCATTTTTGGTACATTGTTCGGCATAGCGTAGAATTGAAGCATCGATGGCCGAGGCATTCATTACCGAGGAGGCGGCAAACTTCGTGACAGCACACTACGAAACCAAAAATCATCATTTGCATAATCCGAAGCGTCGGTACATTGATGACAATCCAAAAAAAGGTAGATCCATCCTCAGCCTATTCAAAGGCAAGCTCGCACCATCCGGTGCTTCGAAAGGGAAATCGTTGGATGTCGAAGAATGGCGGACCATTTCATTGTATATCTTCACCAACCTAACAGAAGTGCGGTCGTACATCGAGTTAGTTCTCGGTAAATTATTGTTCCACAACTTCTAATTCCTTTCAACTACTCCTATTCCCGGATATTTGATATAGTCGATATGTTGCCGAATTCTCGGATGGAGCGGTCATCAAAAAGGATTCCGTCGAAGAGTATGAGCTTCTCGCAAAGCATGGAGGCGACTATCCCGGTTTCATCTCTTGGTTCAAACAAAGGGTAATTAATTACCATAAATGGTCCATTTGATTTCTTGGTATAATTTGCGGCTAATGCATCCATTCTTTCGTATTAAGCTTGTAGCCTGATGCAGAGTCTATGGACGCCGAGTTGAGACAAGTCGCTAATGGTTTTGACTATAAGGTCCGTTCATTTCACAAATACAACATCAACGGGTATCACTTTCGTACCTTTGGCAAAGAGCTATCTATGCCCGACCTAAAGACTACAAATTGTTGTGTCTCTGCTATCGGCGAAGGAGGCACCGAGTATTATGGAAGAGTTGATGCAATTTATGAACTTCTATTCTATGGTGAAAACCCACTGACCGTCGTAGTCTTCAAATGTCATTGGTTTGAGCGGAGGGAGACTAGAAGGACTCATGAACATATAGGACTAGTTGAAATCAACCAAAACACCCACTTAGATGTTCCCGATGTCTATATTACGGCTCAACAGGCGACACAAGTTTTCTATCTACCGTGGGCCTGCCAAACTAATCCAAATCTGAAAGGTTGGCATGTCGTTTATGAAGTGCCACCACATTTTAGACCACCTACCCTCAATGAAGAGGATTACGAACCTCACATTAACCCAGACACATACGAAGGAGAATTCTTCCAAGAAACACGTATGTCCAAGAAACATTTCAAGAACCGCTCTACTTCACCACAGAACATTGAAGTAGATAGCGACAATAAATCCGTCTTAACACCTGATCCTGAACAGGAAGAGCAGCAAGAAGAAGAGGTTACTGCTGCGGATGACCTGTCACTTCTTGACCGATTACATAATGGAGGCCTTCCACATGTTCTTCCTAATAGTGATGATGATGATGCATTTATTGATGATAGTGATGATCATGATGCATTTATTGACCCCGAAGCATATATAGACGAGCACGATTAGTTCATGTCAGGTATTCAACTATTACTATATATAAATTTTGAGTTCATGTTAGGTATTCAATTTTTATTAGTCATGTTGGTATTTATGACGATGATACACTTAAATTATATAGATTTTATTACTCATGTTGGTATTTATGTTGTACTAATTTCATTTACTCTTTGTCATGATAGGTGTTGAATGATGGTGGGAAAGGGTCGAAAGCACTCCGTCACTCCTTCTTCGTCGGCGGGTCGTGGGATGGCTACTTCCATTCCTCACTCGCCTCTTCGGAGAGCGTTCCTCTCTAATCTGCATGGAGTGGCCTCTTCTTCGACTCTCGCGGCCCCTGTGAGAGGAGGTCGACTCCCCGTGAAGGCGAGAGGTACTAAAGGTATTACTCATGTTGGTATTTATGTTGTACTCATGTTGGTATTTATGTTGTAGTCATGTTGGTATTTATATACATTTTATTACTCATGTTGGTATTTATGTTGTACTAAAGGTACACGTGCCCGCGGGAGAGGTAGGGCGGTGGCTGCCACGCCTTCCTCGCCGCCACCCCAAGTTGATTCACCTGAGCACAAGACTTCTAGGGTGGACGAGCCTCAGGTCGACGAGCCTCAGGTCGACGAGCCTCAGGTCGACGAGCCTCAGGTTGACGCGCCTCAGGTCGACGCGCCTCAGGTCGATGTGCCTTCGAACCACGAGACTCGAGTCCCAAAGGCTTCGTTCCAGGCAACTCCGGAGCAAAGCAGGGATGAGGGTATGTCCCAGAGATCCAGTGGAATACCTGGGCTGATCAGGGTCAGCCTAAGCCAAGTGGCCATGCTGATAGCGATGAGGACCTGGGTGAGGGGGCTACCGTCTACTAGCGTGGTAGTTTGGGGCTCCCGCTCATGCTGGCGACTCGCGAGCAGAGGTGGTCGATTAAGCCAAATGGGGAGAAGTAAGTTAATTTACTCTTATTTAACCTTTTGCCTTCACGTTTTCTCAAATATCTGTTGTTTTGGCTTTAATTTGTCATACTGCAGGGGTTGGATTGTTGCCAAAGGTGTCCGCAAGCCCAACAGCATCCTTGGTGTGCTTTGTCGTAAAAACTTCCAAGGGTTTGTTACATTGCCCGGTCGGGAGCGAGAGGTAGGAATGACCAGGGAGCACTATTTGGGTGCCCCGGCCCCGCCGGAGGTGGAGATCGATGATGTTTTGTGCCACACGATGGCCGACATGGTGATCGAACAGTTCTGGGTAATTTCTCATTTACACAATTATAAATCAACCGTAGCTAGTTATTGTACTAATCGGTGTTGTCTTGTTTGCAGACCTACTACAGGTGTGAGGAGGGATACGAGGAGGACGCGGCAAAGGTTATCGATACCGAGTGTCGCCGCCTACTTCAAAACTTTCGGCCCGAGGCTCGGGTGCAGGCTGTTCGAGACTACTATGCCTCGCGGCGTATTAGGAAGGACAAGGCGAATTGCCGCGATTCTAAGATGGAGAAGGAGCATTACATGATGGTAATTACATATTATTAAGGCTTTGTAGTTAGTTTCCTTGATTTGGTTCTTACGCGCTGAAATTTCTCTTTATTAACTTAGGTGCCCCCAAGATGGTGTGTGGATAAGTTGGATTGTTGGGAGGCCTTGGTGGATCAGTGGTGCTCCAAAACATGGGAGGCCAGCCACAACAATGCCAAGGGTGAGAACTGGGTATGTGGTTTGCTTCATGCCTCATGCAATTCATTCTTAATGCTATCTTGAGCCCTTTACTAATACAATTTTCCTCTCTCTCTCTTTTAGGCGCATCTAAATAAGACAGAGGTGCCACAAATGTACGACCTGCATGCGATGGCCCATACTGCCTCGTACAAGAAGGTCAAGGCATTCTCTGAGTCTGACCTCGAGCATCCAGAAAACTTCGCCAACATCTCCTCCCACCACAAGCTCGTGAAGTATAGAGATCACGGGAAGGCGAGGAAAGGGGAGGACTTTAACCCGAGCGAGGGGCCTATTGATCGAGAGCTGGTGATGATAGCTGGAAATAGGAGGCCCCATGGCTCGATCGCTATTGGAGACGGCCTTATACGTTGTCCTAGCACTCTCCGGCAGATAAAGGCACGCAAAACGAGCTCATGTCCTATGATAACACCTCGTCCACGGCCAGTCGAGCTCGCCATCGATGTTAGTTTAATGGACTCAACTATCTTTCCGAATTATGTTGTGCGTGGGAACCAATATGATTATAATACTAACAATGAGTTCTGTTGCAGGCTGCTATTTTGAAGGAGAGAGATACAATGCAGGCGGCTTTGGCGGAGAAGGATAAGGAGATGAAGGAGCTAGAGGAGAGGACGACTGCATTGCTGGAGGCGGAGAGGGCACGGAATGATGCGTCTAACAGGGCCATGTACGAGCTCTTCGTGATCAGTTTCTTCTTCATATTATTTCAAATCTTGCATTTTAATGTTTGTTTCATTAATAATTAAAAAGTTTGACTTGTCGAAACCAAATTTACAGTCTATGTGCGAGAAGACCGGCGAAGTCCCTCCGGCGATGCCAGTCATTAACATGGCGGGGACGGTGAGTTTCATTTCAATGCATTGATCTTAAGAGTGTCATCATGCTAACGACACATTGCAAACGATGTTTGGTGCAGAATTTCTCCCGAAACGCATCGCACGACCCTTCTATAGTGGAGCGTTCTTTAGGGCAGCCTTCTCCAGGTGAAACAAGCCAGAGTCACCGTGCTTCACCGTCGTGATGACGATAATGGTATGTTTGGTGAGAAGAAGGAGAAGAAGAGAAGAAGAAAGAGGAGGAAGAAGAAGGAGAAGAAGGAGAATAAGGAAGAGAGAAGCTCCTTCTCCTTCTTCTTTTCTTCTTCTTCTCCTCTTCCTTCTCCTTCTTCTCCTCTTCCTTCTCCTTCTCCTTCTTCTCCTCCACCTCCTCCTCCTCCTCCTCCTTCTTCTTTTTCTTCTCCTTCTTCTTCTCCTTATTGCTTCTTGTCTTTCTTCTTCTACGTAGCTTATTTCCCCCAAAAAAGACATAGTTAGCTAATAATCCTCCAAAATGACATAATTAGCTTAGTTAGTTAAACATCATAAGAACCCTAGTTAGCTCATTGAAATGACTAATTTAGATCCAAAATGACATAATAAGCTCAAAATGGATTAGTAATCATCCAAAATGACATAATTAGCTCCAAAAAAGGCATAATTAGCTAATTTAGCTCGAAGCAGAGGATAAGAGGAGAATAAAGAGGAAAAATGAAAAGAAGGAAGAAGAAGAAGAAGAGAAGAAGAAGAGAAGAAGAAGGAGAAGGAGAAGGAGGAAGAAGAAGGAGAAGAAGGAGGAGAGAAGCTACTTCTCCTTCTCCTCCTTCTTCTCCTTCTTCTTGTCCTTCTTCTTTTCTTCTTCTTCTCCTGTTCCTTGTCCTTCTCCTTCTCCTTCTCCTTCTCCTCCTCCTCCTCCTCCTTCTTTTACTTGTCCTTCTTCTTCTGTTCTTGCTTCTTCTCTTTCTCTTCTTCTACGTAGCTTAGACTCATCCAACAAAGACTAAATTGGCTAATTATCCAACAAAATGACATAATTAGCTTAGTTAGGTGAAAACATCATAAGAACCTTGGTTAGCTCATTAAAATGACTAATTTAGCTCGAAAATGAAATAATAAGCTCAAAATGGCATAAGAACCTTGGTTAGCTGATGAATGTTATATACTTAGCTTGGCTTCCACCTAAATGACATAATTAGCCAATTTAACTCCAAAATGCCTTAATAATCATAGTTGGCTCCAAAATGACATATTTTACCCAAGTTAGCTCTAGAATGGCCTATACTTAGCTTGGCTTCCACCTAAATGACAGAATTAGCTTAGTTAGCTCCAAAATTGCCTATTTAATAATAAATGACCTATACTTAGCTATTTATCCTCAAAAATGAAATAATTAGCTCAAAAAAGGCATAATTAGCTAATTTAGCCCGAAGAAGAGGACAAGAGGAGAAGAAAGAGGAAAAATGAAAAAAAGGAAGAAGAAGAAGAAGAGAAGAAGACGGAGAAGGAGAAGGAGGAAGAAGAAGGAGAAGAAGGAGAATAAGGAGGAGAGAAGCTTATTCGCCTTCTTGTTCTCCTTATTCTTTTCTTATTCTTCTCCTCTTCCTTCTCCTTCTCCTTCTCCCTCTCCTCCTCCTACTTCTTTTACTTCTCCTTCTTCTTCTCTTCTTGCTTCTTCTCTTTCTCTTCTTCTACGTAGCTTAGACTCATCCAACAAAGACTAAATTGGCTAATTATCCAACAAAATGACATAATTAGCTTAGTTAGCTCCAAAATGGCCTATTTAATAAACAATGACCTATACTTAGCTAATTATCCTCCAAAATTACATAATTAGCTCCAAAAATGCATAATTAGCTAATTTAGCCCAAAGAAGGGGGCAAGAGGAGAAGAAAGAGGAAAAATGAAAAGAAGGTAGAAGAAGAAGAAGAGAAGAAGAAGGAGAAGGAGAAGGAGGAAGAAGAAGGAGAAGAAGAAGGAGGAGAGAAGCTCCTTCTCCTTCTTCTTCTCCTCCTCCTTCTTCTTCTTCTCCTTATTCTTGACCTTCTTCTTTTCTTCTTCTTCTCCTCTTCCTTCTCCTTCTCCTTCTTCTTCTCCTTCTTCTTCTCTTCTTGCTTCTTCTCTTCTTGCTTCTTATCTTTCTTCTTCTACGTAGGTTATTTTCCCCAACAAAGACATACTTAGCTAATTATCCTCCAAAATGACATAATTAGTATAGTTAGGTAAAAACATCATAAGAACATTGGTTAGCTCATTAAAATGACTAATTTAGCTCCAAAATGACATAATAAGGTCAAGATGGATTTAATAATCATAATTGGCTACAAAATGACATATTTTATCCAAGTTAGCTCTAGAATGACCTATACCTAGCTAAGTTCTCTCCTAAATGACATAATAAGGCTATCTAGCTCCAAGATGACCTATTCCACCTAACTTAGCTATTAAATGGCCTATACTTAGCTAAGTTCTCTCCGAAATATCCTATATATACTTCTCTTCTTCATCTAGTATTCTTCATCTAACTTTCTTATTTGTCATTTTGCAGATTACATTCACTTCACGGGAAGCTTGGATTATATTGATGGAATGCTTGAATATGATTTCTTGTACCATGGCTTCATGGAAGATTGTATTGAAACTATTGTAGTATATGGATATATATGAAACTTTGTATGCATATGGATGAAACTGGTGTAATATATAGTTTGGTACGGATGCAACTTGAATAATATGTATGTACTATGGATGAAAGTTATTTTAATATGGTTATGAGTACGGAAATAAATTTATTTCTGTCAAATATATATATATATATATCCTGATTATTGTGAAAATTGCTGGATATAATAGAAAATAAAATAGGTGAGGGGGCTGTTTTGAGCCTTTGCCATGAGGGGGCAGACGGCAAAGGGGTGAGGGCAGACGGCAAAGGGGTGAGGGAGAAAGGCTGGGTGCCCCCTTTGCCATGAGGGGGCAGACGGCAAAGGCATGAGGGCAGACGGCAAAGGGGTGAGGGAGAGGGGCTGGGTGCCCCCTTTGCCATGAGGGGGCAGACGGCAAAGGGGGGTAAGTGCAGACGGCAAAGAGGAGAGGCCTGCCGTTAGCACTTAATGGGACAGCCTGTTGATCTGCCGTCCCATTTTGTTTGCCGTATGCCCCCTCATGGCAAAGATTCTTTGCCGTCCGCCGTACAAAAAGCAGATGGCAAATAACCTCTTCACCGGATATTTTTTTGCCGTCTAGTTTGCCGTCAGCTAACTGACGGCAAAGCCATTGCCATTCGTGTTTCCCCCCTTTGCCATCATCCATAGCAAACGGTAAATTCTCAGATTCCTGTAGTGAGGCACTAGCGGATCCCTCGAGAAAACATCACGAGCTTCTATTTAAAGTAGCCAACCGCATGGCGCTGCTTCCGCTCGAGGCATCGATGGTGGCCTCGATGGCGAGGTGCTGCTCCAAGATTTGGGGGTCGACACACATGGCAGCCGTCACGACATCATCCACGATTTACTTCTCCGGTGCCAGATGCTCCTTGAGATCTTGGCTATACTACATGCACCATGTCTTTTAGCGGCTATTATGTGGGGCTAGGCTAGTGATTTTGCTAGCTAGATGGTGTCGCGCCATGGTCGGTGCATATTTAGTAGAGGAGGAGGGGTGGAGGGGCAGGGGGTATGGGGAAGGTGTTGATTACCTGACTAAATGGAGGAGACCGAGCGGCAGGAAGGACCATCACTGGCATGGAGGCGACTCTACAAGAAAGTAGTAAAGGTTTGAACTTAGGAAAGGAAGGGGGAAGCGGGGATAAATGTGGCTTTTGGGTGGTACAAGGGGCGAGCAAGCTAGATATTTGCGCGAGAGTCGAAAATTTTGTTGGTTGCGTGATAGTCAAACATAGTCTCTCTACCAAAACTGCATGCAATATCAAACAACACAAACGAATTCTATACTTTCTCCCGTGTGTGATGAGACTTAAGGTTGAAATTTTGGTCTCCAAGCTTCCGGCATAAGATATCGAATACAACACTCCACATGGCACTTGCATTTCATATTCATTTTTAAGACAAAATGGGGATACGACGGCAAATTTCAGTCTGAATTTCCCTCGTTACATTGGTTATCGACGTCATTGCTTAATTTAACAACACTTGCAAAAGTGAGTACTAAATAAAAGAGCCTACAACACTGCCCTCACTTACTTAATCAAGCAACTACACATTAGTTATTTGACCTAAACATTACCCTAACAAAAGACAATCGCTCTAAACAAAGACGAATATTCCGCCTAGCATTCTTCAATCTCTGCCAACTCCTTGATGACCAGCTCCCAATCAACAGACTCTTGAGTAAGGAGATTCATGGCATCCATCACCACATACTCCACCAGCATCTCGTAGTCCTCGTCCACCATCTTTGTGAATAAGGCCGTCATTAGCTAGGCATGGGAGGTCTTGGTTCGGGCATGGACAGACACAATCTTGGCTATGGAGGCTGCCAACGAATGAACACCTGCTCAAGCACACTCAGCGATTACCAACTCATCGGATGTGGGTTGTTATCCGGTGTTGGAGAAGGCAGTTGTGATTTGTCTAGTGACCGACACGAGATGGGCATGGGCAGCCTCAAGATGCCACTGGGCGCCCGCCATGACGGCTACGGCGACCGTCGAGAAATTGATAGCTGATGTGCCCTTATCGCCATTTTCTATCCCTGTCGCGGTTGTTGTTGCTGCCCTCTCCACTGTAGCAAATGCCCTTTCGGTTGTTGTAGTTGCCCTATCGGAGGTAGCGGCCATGTTTAAGCATGTTGAGAGAGTGCTCAAGGATGATGCGGTCGCGCTTGTGATGAAGTGTGTTGCCGAAGTTTCCCTCGCGACGAGGATCCACGTCCCCATCTTTGACGAGCAAAGATTGAACAGTAAAGTGGTATGAGGAGTCAATGCGGTAAACTGGCCGGCGATGGACTCTCGACTATAGCCGTCGAAGCTTCCGACCAAAGTCATGCATACATGAGGATTGGCCCAAGATATTTTGTACTCCATCACACATGATTCATGATCTTGATCTGTTTGCGAAAGACTTGATTTTAAAACGATTTTAAAATAAAAAAATGAGGTTACTTTGGCAAAGGACAGTGTTTGGATTGCAATAAGATTTATTTGTTGTGAACACAGAGCAATAGCAATGTCATGCTAAAATATTGAATTATTCAGGGTCCTTTGGCATTTTTATACATTAATTGAGTTTTCTAGAGATTTGATGTTTATAATTCAAATTTGAACTATCGTCGGGTTGAAAATCATACTAATGTTCATGGCTTCATCTTTAGGTCACTTGCAAGAAATGTGAATGAACTTCAAACATCCCGGTATCTTGGCTCGGCCACAAATGTTGAGAAACTTCAATTTTAAATTACTATAAATCCAAAACGTCTCAAAAATTCTAAAAACTTGGCATGTTATCATGACATGGAACATATGTGCCATGGTAAAAAAACTGTCCAATTTGGGACAAGTTTAGGCACACACCCTTACAAACTGAAGCTTCTCACAACAAGCTTTGTGGTTCCGATACACGTCACCTTACGTGGGCAAGACCACATCCTCTCATCTTCTCGCCTTGAAATTTTTTAGAGAAAACATAGAAGTAGGAATGTCTTGCTAAAATATGGAATTATTCAGGGTTCTTTTACAATTTTTATACATTAATCGAGTGTTCTAAGCACTTAATGTGGATAACTAAAATCTGAACTAAAATCACAAGGTCTGGTGCATCAAAATGGGTTGAAAACCCATATAAGTGTCCATGGTTGCATTCTTTGGGTCCCATGAAGGATATGGGAATGAATTTCAAACATCTCAAGGTCTTGGATCGGCCACTAACTTTGAGAAATTTGGTTATAAATTCATGTATAAATCAAAAAATCGTCAGAAATTTATCAAATTTGGCATGGTGTCATGAGAGGGCTCATATGTGCCTTGGTAAAAAATGTCATATTTGGGACAAGTTTTGGCCGAAGCCCCTTACAAATCGGAGCTTCTTATGAGGACCTTTGTGGTTTCGATATGGAACACATTACCGTACATGGGCAAATCGACATTCGCTGCCTCTTTTCATCTTGAACTATTTCTAGCGGTAACATACACCAAAATGTGTGTCATGCCAAAATATGAAACTATACATGGTTCGTTTGGCCTTTTTGTATATTAATTAGCTTTTATATGCATTATTTAATGTGCATAATGAAAATTAGAACTACAATCACAAGGTCTGGTGCATCAAAATGGGTTGAAAATAATATAAGTGTACATGCATCTTTAGGTCCTATGCAAGATATGGGAATGAATTTCAAACATCTCGGGGTGTTGGTTTGGCCACACAAATATTGAGAAACTTGGGTTTTAATTAAGGTAAATCAATTACTCATCAGACGATTCATGAAACATGGCATGGTGTCATGAACTTGGCACATATGTGTCGTGGTTAAATAATTGACCAATTAGGGACATGTATTGGGACAAGCCCCTTACAAACTAAAGTTTCTAATGGAAAGCTTTGTGGTTCAGATATTTTAACACGTTAGCTTAAGTGCGTCAAATGACATCCGCTACCTCTTCTCGCTAGAACCAATTCTAGAGGCAGCATAGACCAATATGACTATCGTGATAAAATATGGAATTATTGAAGGTTTGTTTGGCACATTTTACACATTAATTAATGAAACTTGGCATGGTGTCATGACATGGCACATAAAGGAGGAGCATTTTATTTTCCTATATGAGACTCAATTTTTAATATATTTTTTCTTCTAGATCCAACATTGAGAATATTACTTTAATATATTTTTGGAACGTCCCTTCGGGGATATCCGATAGAGAAAAAGCTTTTTAGAACAAAGAACTATCATGTTTCCACACAAACAGTCGCATTATTTTCAAACCATGGGCCTCCTATTGTCCTTCCGTCATACCAAACATCACACTCTTTTATTCGCTAGGGCCTACGAGGTGCCGTGCAAGGAGCTTCTTGAGTTGACGGCTGGCGTGCGAGCTGGCCGCTTCTGCATAGGCTTACCGGGAGGCGTGGAGGCAGTATGTCACAGGATCACCGGGAAACGAGCCCTTTGACCTCCATATCTGCCCGCCTCGCTTCCAACCTTTGCATCAATGGCGCCCTAGACACTGTTTAATAGGCCTCTTTACTGCCCGCTCACTCACAATCCTCCATATATTTTCGCCTCCCATTCTCCTCCATCATTTAGACCTCCACGGTGACCAACGCCATGGTGACCAACTCCATGCCACTAGTCTTTCGGTTTGATAAAGTCAACACCGAGTCAAAGGAGATATAACATAAAGACGAATGGGATGCCATGGACATGGTCCTGGAAGAGATGCATGTCAGAGAGGATGCTACCCTAGCGCACTCACCATCAACCAGCCCTGTGGCATTGACGGGATGGTCACAAGGCATCATCGGAATGCTGGAAACCACGGGCGTCAGGTAATTCCCCACGAAGCCGCGTGACTTCGTGTACGTGCAAGCGCCAGCGCCTCCTCCTACACCCATGATCGTACGTGCCCCTGCACCCGTCACGCTAGTCCCTGTGCGCGTCCCGCACCCATGGCACCCGTCCCCATGCGCGCGCCGGCACCTACCACGCCTGTGCCCATGCGTGCGCCTCCACCCATCACGACCCCCTTAGCGGATTGGGACATAGTCATCGACAGCTTCGTTGCAATGCCTCTAGTCGTCCCCCTAGCCCCAAGCGCTCGTTGATCGCGCGACGGCCAACTCTTTGATTGGGGGGTCCAAAATATTCTTGTCTCATTTGAAGAGCTGAACAACTAAATCCCGGAGCATGACAACACTGGCACCGCCACAACTTGTTTTCTTTATATTGTATATCGATCGTATGAATGTAAAGTCAAAACTTGACTGAATGAAATCTATGGTTTAATCAATTTACTATTTATCGCCGAATTCACATAGTTTTCTCTGAATAAGCACTCATCACAAAAGGTTCAGGTTGAATACCTATTTGCAGATCGATAGCTATGTTCCCTTCGCCCATAAGCCAAGTGAAAAATTGGCGCGATGGATTGGTGTAATGCGGCATGAGAAAAATTTCTCTAATATGACCCGTGTACTTAATATAGACAATCCGGGAAGATTTGCATCTATCGTATTGGGTTAATTTCCATTTGTCAAATTGGAAACATTGGCACTTGTCGATCTAGTAACATTGGCATTTGTCAACATTGTAGCACAAGCATTTGCCAAATTTTGAATAAAAAGATCACCATGAGGATGCCATTTTGCATCTGAAATTCACTAAACGTGGATTTCATTCACACATTAAGCAGTGGTCTTTGTACAAAACAGTTCAACTCGATAGTTGAACCGAACAAACTTTTCCTAAATTGCTGCCAACCATGTACTGAAATCGCTAGTTCAAATATAAATACTAGCTAATTTAGCAAAATAGCACCTAAATACTACTACTATGGTACAGTAAATTGATTAAATGAACCATATCTATGATTAGATGAACTTAGCAAAATAGCACCTAAATACTACTACTATGGAGGGGCTTTGTACTACTTCCAGCAGCCTCTCCTCTGTCGAGCACGTTTAGTAAGAGCCTGTCTACAAGTTGGTAGAGTCGTGTTCGTTGCCTGCCAGTTCTGCTCTCTGGTGCTCACTACGCTCCTCCTTGAAGTGGTGGTCTTAGCAAAGATATCCACATTCTGACCTGCCGCTGCAGCTTCTCCTGCAGCCATGGACTCGATCAGCTTCTTCGCGTGCAACCTGACACTCCCCCTCCTTCACTAGGAAGTAGATGTAGCACGCAAGGTTTGTGATCCAAAATACTGACGGTGGTGGAGCATTTAGTGGGTGGCATGTGCACGCCCACCAGGGATGCCACATGGACATCACGCTTGAGAGGACTGCCGAGTTGACGTGGTGAAGCCTCCCTGCTGGAGCTGTCCTCTAGCAGAGTGGCTAAGCAAGGACAAATGGCCGGTGCCATTGGCAATTGGGGGAGAAGCAAACTAGATAAGATATGGGGAGGGAGCGGATGAGGTAATGTGGAATCACCAACCGTGAGGGTTTATATAGCAGGCCGGTAAGCATTGGAAATTTGTGGATTTCGCCGAGCCGGGCCTAAAGCTAGAGCCATACCACAGTTTTGTGGGTAGGAACATGCGCGATTGTGCATAGGAATGGGCTCATCGAGATGATGTGTGGCAAAAGCAGTGGTGAAGTGTGCATTGGAATCCTCGGGCGTCAAGGCGATGACACGACATGATAGAGGAGGACGGGTTGATGCACATGCAGATGGGTCATAATAATAAAGCGTTGGCGATATAATAAAGGTAAACGACACTTCCCAACGTAGCGTCAGTAATGATTTTGTCGGCGTTCTGGGAACAGGGGTACCCAGTCCTGCCTGCCTGCGGCCCCGGATGTGGCCCACTTTATTAGCCAGGCATGGCCTAGTGCGACAATGTTCAAGACAAGACCCTCGCGAGGACCCTGGACTCATGAGGTGGAACCACATCAAGACCAGCGAGGATGGGCCTCCCCTGCCCTCTCCTGAGCGGCAGAGATCTCTATGTAAAGCTCGGCATCAGGAGTTTAAGGTGATGTAAGGAAGGACAGGCGGGCGCCAACGCGCCATGCGACACATTTTCTTCCTTGGTCCAAATGGAGGAAGGACATATGCGGCTTCCCAAAGCACCACCCAAAGGTTTTTTCGGTGCAACAAGACCAGGACCACGAGCCCCGCCGGATGAATTGCATCACCGGGCCCACCATTGTATCACCAACAGCTACTTTGCAGGCAAAGACCACCTTTGGACAGGGGGTGGGTGTACTCCTGTCCCCCTTCAAAATTGGTCGTTGTGGGATCCCTTCCTAGCATTGTGATAAGGAAGAGGACCCAGGCCACTGCTATATATAGAGGCTAGGCCACACCATAGAGGGGATCCTGGATCTGATCGAACACTTAGTCACATAATGCACCACCACTAGAGAGCAGGCCAGGAACACATCTTGAGCGCCCTCACGAGGCTCAAGCCCTTTGTACTAGTTCATCCACCCAAACCTCCACGAGAGGCAATCCACCAAAGCAATACTAGGGTATTACGCTTGACAGTGGCCCGAACCTGGGTAAACTACCATGTTCATCTTCTTCCTGGTCATTGTGCGAGCTTGCCGTCATATCCATCGAGTAGTGGGCTAGGTTGGGCGAGGCCATAGGAAACCTTCACACATGCCCATGTGTTCAAACCTTAAGGGTTTTGTGGAGATCGAAATCCGGCATTTGGCACGTCAGGTAGGGGGCATGTCGAAGTCTTCCTTAAGATGACCTCTTCTTCCACCTCGCCGCTCCGATGGCTGACGCCCGTCAAGCCCGCGCCAAGCATCGAGCCACCTGCACCGCCACTCCATCGATCGTCCCAGCGACCGGTTCGTCCTCCCACGTCCGACCTGGGCCGTCGCGTGGTACGAGCGCACTCGCCATGGCGATTAAGCTGCTCCACTACCGACCAGCCCCCGACCGCTACGAGGACTAGCTTCGGCACATCACATAGCTCATCAGCGCCACCACTGATGCCTCAGTCCACTCCTACTTGCTCCGACCCCAACCCTCACTAGCGGATGACAGGGCCCATGATGCGCCACCACCTCCTCCGCGCCGCGACATCGACCCCGAGTTCAGGCGAGAGGCGCGCCTGCAAGACCAGCCCCACGGGCCGCGAGCAAGGGCAAGGGATGAAGTGACCTATCAAGTGTTAAGCCACAAGTATAGGGATCTGATGATCCACAAGTACAGGGGATCTATCATAGTCCTTTCGATAAGTATGAGTGTTGAACCCAATGAGGAGAAAAAGGAAATGATAAGCGGTTCTCAGTAAGGTATTCTGTGCAAGCACTAAAATTGTCGGTAACAGATAGTTTTGAGATAATATAATTCGTAACAGGTAGCAAGTAACAATTTTAACAAAGGTGCAGCAAGGTGGGGCAAACCTTGTTATAGCAAAGGACAAGCCTGGACAAACTCTAGTATAAAATAAAGTGCCCCAGAGGACACATGGGAATTTATGTCAAGCTAGTTTTCATCATGCTCATTTGATTCACGTTCACTACTTTGATATGATATGTGGGCAGATCGGTGCTTGGGTGCTGTACTTATTTGGACAAGCCTCCCACTTATGATTAACCCCTCCTGCAAGCATCTGCAACTACAAGAGAAGAATTAAGATAAATCTAACCATAGCAAGAAACGTGTGGATCCAAATCAGCCCCTTACGAAGCAGCACATAAACTAGGGTTTAAGCTTCTGTCACTCTAGCAACCCATCATCTACCTATTACTTCCCAATGCTTTTCTGTAAGCCCAAACAATGGTGAAGTGTTATGTAGTCAACGTTCACATAATACCACTAGAGGAGAGACAACATACATCTCATCAAAATATTGAACGAATACCAAATTCACATGATTACTTATAAAAATACTTATCCTATGTCCTCAGGAACAAACGTAACTACTCATAAAACATATTCATGTCCATAATCAGAGGAGTATAAGTGATGATCAAGGTTCCCAACATATAATATTCCACCAAGTAAACTAACTAGCATCAACTACAAGGAGTAATCAATACTACTAGCAACCCACAGGTACCAATCTAAGGTTTTGAGACAAAGATCGGATACATGTGATGAAGTAGGGTTTGGCGAGGAGATGGTGTGATGAAGATATTGATGGAGATTGACCCCCTCTCGATGTGAGGATCGTTGGTGATGACGATGGCTTTGATTTCCCCCTCCCGGAAGGAAGTTTCACATGTAGGATCGCCGGGGCGGAGCTCTAGATTGGTTCTGCCCAAGTTCCACCTCAAGACGGTGGCACTTCATCCCGAAATGTCTCCTATGATTTTTTTGCTCGACAAAACCCTCAATATAGCAGAAGATGGGCATCAGAGGGCTGCCAGGTGGGCCACAAGCCCTAGGGGCACGGCTAGGGGGGTGGGCGCTCCCAACAGGCTTGTGCCTCCCTGGTGGGCCCCCTGATGTATTTCTTTTGCGCATTATTTTTATATATTCCAAAATAATTCTCCGTAGATTTTCAGGACTTTTGGAGTTGTGCAGAATAGGTATCTCAGATTTGCTCCTTTTCCAATCCAGAACTCCAGTTGCCGGCATTCTCCCTCTTCATGTAGACCTTGTAAAATAAGAGAGAAAATGCATAAGTATTGTACCAAAATGTGTAATAACATCCCATAATGCAATAAATATCAATATAAAATCATTATGCAAAATGGACATATCAACTCCCCCAAGCTTAGACCTCGCTTGTCCTCAAGCGGAAGCCGAAATCAATAAATATGCCCACATGTTTAGAGATAGAGGTGTTGATAAAATAAAATACATACATGAAGGCATCATGATCATCTTTAGTACAGAAACATATATTGACATATAATTTCTTATGATAAAGTAATAATTCATTCACAATGGCAAAGTATGAATCAAGGACTCTTTTGAGAACTGCCAAACTATGATCTCAGTCATTGAGGCAATTCCAGTTTATCATAACGTAGGAAAGAGTCAATATAAGAGCTTGTAAAGAAAACCCACATACTCAATCATCTTTTAGTCTTTCACAATTGCTAACACTCACTAGGTACCTATGAGTTCAAAGTTTCAATCAAACACAGAGAAAGATAGGGGCTTATAGTGTTGCCTCCCAACTATTTACCTCAAGGGTAACGCCAACAGTAATAACTCATGCTCATCCACTTCCAAGTGGGTATATGTGCCTAGATTCCCCAACATGCGACACCTGCCAGAAGATAAAGGCGAGAATAGCGTAGGTGATAGATATCACCACGACTGTTGCATAAAGGTAAGTACTAGAAAATAAAAGTAACAAATAGGCCCTTCGCAGAGCGAAGAGGAGGTTGTCATGCACTTTTATAATTGGATGCGCTATCTCTTAATTCAAAAGAACGTCAGTTTATATTACCCCTTGTGATAGAGAACTATATTATGCAGCCCGTCGCTTTTATTTCTTCCCAATCACAAGTTCGTATAAAGTTTATTTTCCTCACACTAATAGATCACGCATATTTAGAAAGCAATTTTTATTTCTTGCACCCATGACAACTTACTTGAAGGATCTTAATCTATCCTTAGGTAGGTATGGTGGACTCTCAACGAAAAACTGGGTTAAGGGTGTTTGGATGCACAAGTACTATCTCTACTTGGTGCAGAAGTTTTGGCTGATATGACGTGGAAGCAAGCAACACATGTTGAGGGATCTATGACAATATAACTTCTATTCGGAAATAAGCAAACATAACCCATTACGTTGTGTCCCTTTTCCAACATAAACTTCTTAAAATATAATATTTTAATGAGTGCTCACAATCATAAAAGATGTCCAAGATAATATATTTATATGTGAAGCTCTCTTTCTTTATTGCTTCCTTTTAATTGCCCCAATGACCGACAGCTATGTTTGTCAACGCACAATAGGTTTCAATCGACATACTTTTTATATGTGAAGTCATCACTCCCCATAAGATTTTCATATGTACTCTTTGCTTTTATTCTACACTTCTTTCGACTTCATATTTCTAGAGTTTAAGATCATACCAAGCAAGGCCCTCAACTCAAAAGCACTTTTCATTATATAACTCACGGACTTGCTTACATAGGGGGAATCATAAAGCAAAGACTCAAAACTAGATCACACGGAAACTTTATTCTACTAGATCAAGATCTAACCAAAAGGATTGAACTAAGCAAAGATGATGAAAATAAAAATAAAAATAAAAATAAAAACAAAAGATGTGATGGTGATACAATATCGGGGCACCTCCCCCAAGCTTGGCACAAGCCAAGGGGAGTGCCTATACCCATGTGTTTAGTTTTCTGGCTTCGGAGGTGATGATGTGGGAGTTGTTGATGGGGTTGGAAGCCTTTCTAGTTTCCTCCTAAGCATAAAATTCTTCTCCCTCAAATAGTTGACTTCCTGCTCAATCTTCAATATCCTTTGACATAATTCTTCCTTGCTCTCCTACAGGAAACGAGAAGGGATAAATAGAACCTTGGGTTTTCGCCTTGTGTTTGGGAGGCTTGATTTCTTTAACTCCACAGGCATATCTCCAGGCTAAAGCAAGGGGGCCTCTTCTTCATCCGAGCTTTCTTCCTCATACTTGCCTTCTTGTTCCTCCTCTGAGAACAATCCATAAGGGTCCAAGTCCCCATAGAGCTTGGGATTGGCAAGATAATGCGATATGAAGCTCTCCCCATTAGAATCTTGGGACGATATATTGCTCTAAATATCCTACAGAAACAACTCAAAAAGAAAATGGGATGTATTGTCGTGATACGAGAATCAAAACCTTTGGGAGATTATATAATGAATTTTCACCGACCAGAAGGAGTATTCTACAAGAAAACAGAGTCCGGGTGGTGCACGATGTGGCCACAAGCCCCAAGGGCGCGGCGAGGGTGGTGGCCGCACCGAGCAAGCATGTCACGTCCTCGTGCACTCTTCGGACTACTTTAAATTTTCCTAATTTTTTTAATTATTCCAAAATATATAAAATTTTCCATTGAAAAAGTTTTGGAGTCTTTTTGCTTACCCACTACTAGAAAAAGGGCTATAGCTAATATAGACATTAGTGGCGCACTATGTATGTGGTGCGCCACTGCTAAATAGCAGTGGCGCACCACACATTGGTGCGCCACTAATGTTTATATTACTAATGGCGCACCTTGTGTGTGGTGCGCCACTGCTAAGTTTCTCCTTGGCACAACCCCCTCCCCAGGCTTACAAGTGGCGCAGCTGGGTTTGGTGCGCCGTTACTAGTTTTAACTAGTAATGGCGCACCAAACCTGTTGGGGAACATCGCATGGGAAACAAAAAATTTCCTACGCACACGCAAACCTATCCATGGTGATGAGCATCTACGAGAGGGAGAGTGGATCTACATACCCTTGTAGATCGCTAAGCGGGAAGCGTTAAGAAACGCGGTTGGTGTAGTCGAACATCTTCGCGATCCAAATCGCCGAGCGTCCCGTGATCTCATCACGATCCGTCCTGCGATCCAATCACGATCCGTCCCGTGAACTCATCACGATCCGTCCCGCGATCTCATCGCGATCCGTCTCACGATCTTGATCATGATCTGTCCCGCGAACTCATCACGATCCGTTCCGCGATCTCATCACGAACTGTCTCGCGATCTCGATCACGGTCCTTCCGATCTAGCGCCGAACGGACGGCACCTCCGCGTTCAGCACACGTGCAGCTTGATGACGATCTCCACCGTCTTGATCTAGCAAGAGGAGGTGGAGAGGAGAGAGAGTTCACCGGCAGTGTGACGGCGCTCCGGTGATGGTGGTGGAGTGATTCCGGCAGGGCTTCCCCAAAGCGTTGCGAAAAACCGATCTAGAGGAGAAACTATGCACCGATGGAATGGGTAGCACGTGGCCGGAAATTCTGTCCAAAAACCACCCAATCCACTAGTATATATAGGAGGAGAGGAGAGAAGAGGCATCCAAGGCCTTTGGGTCGGCCGAAATAGGAGGTGGGAGCAATCCTACTTCACCTCCAATCCTAGTTGGAGTAGGATTGCCTCCTATTGGCTGATTTTCCACTTTTTGCTTTAGGACTTTCTCTCCTGCACCATGGGCCTTTATGGCTGTTTTCCCAGCCCACTAAGGGCTGGTTATTATTATCCCACAGCCCATGGAACTCTTGGGGTCGAAATACCCCTCCCAGAGGTCCTCCGGTACACTACCGGCACTCCCGGTACAATACCGATACTCCCGGTACACTACCGATGAGCCCGAAACTTTTCCGGAAACCAAACTGGGACTTCCTATATATGAATCTTTACCTCCGGACCATTCCGGAGCTCCTCGTGACGTCCGGGATCTCATCCGGGACTCCGAAAAACCTTCGGTCACCACCATACATAACTCTACACTACCAAAACGTCACCGAACCTTAAGTGTGCAGACCCTGCGGGTTCGAGAACTATGTAGACATGACCGAGACACCTCTACAATCAATAACCAATGGCGGGACCTGGACGTCCACATTGGTTCCAACATATTCTATGAAGATCTGTATCGGTCGAACCTCTATGTCAAGGATTCAGTTAAACCCGTATATCGTTCCCTTTGTTCTTCGGTATGTTACTTGCCCGAGATTCGATCGTCGGTATCTCCATACCTAGTTCAACCTCGTTACCGGCAAGTCTCTTTACTCGTTCCGTAATACAAGATCCCGCAACTAAAAATTAGTCACATTGCTTGCAAGGCTTATTGTGATGTTGCATTACCGAGTGGGCCCCGAGATACCTCTCCGTTACACGGAGTAACAAATCCCAGTCTCGATCCATGCCAACTCAACAGACACCATCGGAGATACCTGTAGAGCACCTTTATAGTCACCCAGTTACGTTGCGACGTTTGATACACACAAGGCACTCCTCCGATATCCGTGAGTTGCATGATCATATGGTCATAGGAACATATACTTGACATGCAGAAAACAGTAGCAATAAACTGACACGATCATATGCTATGTTTGTAGTTTGGGTCTTATCCATCACATCATTCTCCTAATGATGTGATCCCATTATCAATTGACATCTCATGTCCATGGCTAGGAAACCTTAACCATCCTTTGATCAACGAGCTAGTCCATTAGAGGCATACTAGGGACATGGTTTTGTCTATGTATCCACACATGCATTTAAGTCTCCGATCAATACAATTATAGCATGGATAATAAACGATTATCATGAACAAGGAAATATGATAATAACTATTTTATTATTGCCTCCAGGGCATATTTCCAACATCACCCACGGTGCGCCACTACTAACATTTTTTTTCAATTTTTTTTCAAAACTAGTAATGGCGCACCACACACCAGGTGCATCATTAGTAACCCTGCTTACTAGTGGCGCATTCTTAGGAGGTGCGCCATAGGTAACCTGAGAGCAGTTAGATATTTTTGACAGCCACCGAGCACACTCACTTTCCCCACTTCATTCTCTCCACCTCTACCAAGCTTGGTCTCGACTGCCTCCTCCGCCTCACCTCATTTGCACCATAGATTCACCCAAATTAAGTGGTTAAATTTCCTTTTTTTATAGGTAAGTAAGGGGAAAGCTTTCTTTATGTTCTAGATCTACTTTTTTCTCCCTCCAACGTACACACTTTTTATGGCCTAGATCTACACTTTTCTCATTGAGCTAGATCTACGTATGTTTGTGGTGTTGCATATGTTTGTGTTTGTAGGTACCGGTATTTGAAATGCGATAGTTGCCAATAGTTTGCCAGAATGTTGACTCATTTTTGTTTCGGCTAGAATTTGTTACTATGCATTCTTTTTGGTCCTATTTTTAGGCAATGTCATGCCAAATTTTTTTGTTTCTAAAATATCGTTTTGCTCTACCCCGCAAGCGACCATGGTCCGCACGGTGAACGAAGGCATCGTGAATAGGTTTTTGTGCTCCGCGAAAGCTGAGATGCTTCAAAAGAACAAGACGAAGATAACATGTCGAAGATGCAAGCTGAAGAGCCTTATGGACCCGGATTCTAGACCGGTGCGGGACCACCTGCTCGTGCATGGTTTCATGGATGGCTATCGGTGGCAAGGTGATGAAGATGATTATGAAGTCGTCCATGGGGGCCGGGCAAGAAATAAGGAAGGGCAGCAAGACAATAGCGTCAAGGGCGGGCTAGAAGACGAAGAATCTCCAGGACATGATCACAAAGTAGATGCAGGACACGGTCATCATCTAGAAGATATCAGACATGATGATGAGGAAGATCAAGATGAAGGGCATGATCATGAAGATGAAGATGCCGGAGCAGACGATGATGGACCATCGATGGGCTGGGTGTAGGACCCTCATATTCAAGAGCTGCTTCTCAAGAAGATGGGTAACACAAGAGCTGACGCTTGATAGAAAGCCAAGCTGGATCAACTGGAGATAGACGCGGTTACTCCACTGTATGAAGGATGCAGGGCCGAGGATACCCGCCTGAAAGTAACGCTCATGGCTCTGGAGATGAAGGTAAAACACAAAATGTCCGACGCATGCTTCGACGAGAACATGTCATTCTGGCACGAACGTCTTCCCAAGGGGAACAAGTGCCCGACCAGTTTCGAGGAGGCGAAGAAAATCGTGTGTCCTCTAGATTTACCACACGTGAAATACCATGTGTGCATGAACGATTGCATCATTTATCGGGACGAGCACGCGGAGTCTACCATATGTCCGGTGTGCGGCGTCACTCGATACAAGTAGAGGAATAAAGCTCCTCGAAAAGTGGTGTGGTACTTTTCGATCACTCCTCGTCTACAATGGTATTTCGTGGACCCTAAGCTAGCAAAGCTCCTAGGTTGGCACACGGATAGGGAGGAGAAGAAGCGAGAAGATGATAGAATTGATCCAGAGATAAATAAAAAAGTCAAGATGCTGAGTCACCCTAAGGACGCGAGCCAGTGGGAAGCGTTGAACTTCGAACACCCAGAATTTGGGGACGATCCAAGGAACATCGTGCTGGGCGCGAGCACCGGTGGAGTCAATCCGTTCGGCAGCCAGAGAAGCACACATAGCACCTGGCCTGTGTTTGTGTGGATGTAAAACCATCCCCCCTGGATCTGCATGAAGAGGAGGTACATTCACATGAGTATGCTAATTGAAGGGCCAAAACTACCAGGGAACGACATCAATCTGTATCTAGGGCTGCTGAAAGAGGAGCTAGACACGCTATGGAAAACGCCAGCCAATACGTGGGCCGCAGCGAAACAATATTTCCCTATGAGAGCCACACTGCTCATGACGGTGCACGATTATCTCGGTTACGGATATGCCGCGGGGCAGGTGGTCCACGAATTTTTTGCATGCGTCAGGTGCATGGATGACACAACGTATCGCCAGCTAGATAGAGATCCCGGGTCTTCGAAAACCATGTTCATGGGACATCGAAGGTGGCTTCACGACAATGACGCATGGAGAAAATGCAAGGATATATTCAATGGTGAAACCGAACCCCGAAGACCCCCACGTACGAGGAGCAGCGAGGAAATAGACGAGCTATTGAAAAATTGGAAAGAGTGCCCACCGTCGAGAAAGAAGCAAAAGGCGCTAGAGCCACTGCTGAAGGTATGGAAAACGAGGTCTGTTTTCTAGGACTTGCCGTACTGGAAGATCCTCTGTGTGCCTCACAGCCTTGATGTCCTGCATATCACGAAGAACGTGTGCGAGAGTCTGCTTGGTACCCTGCTCAACATGCCAGAGAGGACCAAAGATGGGCCGAAAGCAAGGGCAGACTTGCAATCAATGGGCATCAGGGAGGAGCTTCATGCAAAACGCCCTAATGATGATGATGATGATGATGATGAGGCGAAGGACACGGAAAGTCGTCGCAGAGGCAAAAAGGCCAAGAAGATCGAATATGACTGCCCTCCCGCGTGCCTCACTCTAAGTCATAAGGAGATTAAGCAGTTTTTCACCAGCCTCATAGGAGTAAAACTTCCTTACAGTTACGCGGGGAAGATAAGCAGATACCTTGACTCAGCAAAGCAGAAGTTCAGCGGGATGAAGTCTCACGACTGTCACATGCTGATGACGGAGATACTTCCAGTTGCAATCCGTGGGATCATGGACGAGCACATCCGTGAAACGCTATTTGGCGATGCAAGTTTTTCGACGTCATCTCTCGGAAGTCGGTTGGCGTGAGGCAACTCAGAAGGCTACAGGAAGAGATCGTGGTGATACTATGCGAGCGTGAGATGTACTTCCCGCCCGCATTCTTCGACGTTATGGTGCATCTTCTGGTCCATATCGTGGAGGATATCATCCAACTCGGGCCCATGTTCCTGCACCTCATGATGCCGTTCGAAAGGATGAATGGTGTCATCAAAGGATACGTTCGCAACAGGGCACGTCCAGATGGAAGCACAGCCAAGGGCTTTCTGACCGAAGAGTGCATCTCCTTCTGCACGAATTATCTAGGCACCGAGAACCCCGTTGGTCTGCCCATCAACAGGCACCTCGACAGGCTCGCTCGGTGGGATCACCGTGAGGGTCGCCGCGAAATGCATGTCGACTTCAAGGGTCGACTCGCCGACTTTGAAAGAGCAAACCTAGTCGCGCTAAAACACATAGACGTGGTCGATCCTTGGGTGGTAGAGCACAAAACCTTTATTGAGAAGACGTACAATGACCGAGGCCAACAGAGGAAGGACGGAGATATAATCAAAGAACACAACTCATGTTTCACGCGTTATCTCAATGACAAGCTTCCATCATACCCTTTACATGAGGATTCTTCCGCGGAAGAAAAACTCATATTCGCCTTGTCATAGGGCACCGAGCACAACCTGATGACCTATGAGGCGTACGATATCAATGGCTACACATTCTACCCGAGGAAAAGGACATGAAGAGCGATTATCAGAACTCTGGGGTAACGATGGAATCCTACACCGGTAATGACAAGGACAGATACTACGGAAGGATCGAGGAGATCTGGGAGCTGAGCTACGCTGAGAGAAGGTCCCAATGTTCCGTGTCAGATGGGCCAAGAGCGTCCTAAAAGAAGACCGGTATTTCACCACCATGGTTATACCCGAAGCTAAATCCAAGACCGCGGGCGCTAAGGTCACCGCGAAAAATGAGCCATGGGTACTAGCTTGCCAAGTGGACCAATGCGTCTTCATTACCGACCCGTCAAAGCCTAGTCGTGTTGTTGTGAGGACAGGCAAAAGGAACATCATTGGAATGGATGGAGTCGCCAATGAGAAAGACTTTGACAAGTACGGCGACCCGAAGATGCAAGATGACGACAATGATGAAGTACCATAAACCAGAAGAAGAAGCAGGACCACCATACCTAAAGGAGTTCCGGGGCTAAAGTATTCAACCGCGAGAAAGAAGGTCAAGAAAATTGTGAAAAGATAGCTAAGATCGAATCACGATGTGTCGGCCGCGTGTGTGTGTGTCAGTGGCATGCTCAATCTTTGATGACTGTTATTTCATGTCTCTTGATTTCAACCATGTCATCTAATTCTAAATCTTTGCACAATGGTTTTATCACTCCATTTGCATTTTCCTTTTCTTTTATCTCAAATCTTAAATTATTACATGCAACTGAAAATCCAAAAAAAAAGTTAGTAATGGCGCACCAGGAGAAGGTGCGCCATTGCTATCACGGTTTTTATGGCGCACCCCTAAAAGGTACGCCATTGATATACCAATAAAAAAAACTTAGTAATGGCGCACCAGGAGAAGGTGCGCCATTGCTATCACGGTTTTTATGGCGCACCCCTAAAAGGTGCGCCATTGCTAACCCACCCCCACAATGGCCTTCCCTCCCTCCCCTCCTGCCTCTCGCCTTCCCCTTCTTTCACAACTGCTCCGCCGTTGCCTCCCACCCTCATCCTCGCCGCCCTCGCCTCCCGCCCTTGCCCCATCGCCTCCCGCTTCCCTTCCGCTCCTCCTCCGCTCCATCCGACGCCCTCCGCCCCTCGCCGCACCCTCTTGCCGGCTGCCTCCTCCTCCCCCTCTCCCCCATATTTTAGGTAAAGTGATCTCCTCGTCCCCGCCGTGCTCTCGCTGACGCGCTCCCGTGGTTGGGAGGGGGAAACTCTAAAGCTTCAAGCTTTGTGTAAGGGAGGGGGAAAGATTAATCTACTGCTTAATTACAAGTAAATATAGAGTTTAATTTGTGTTTGGGGTTGGAGCTCGGAAAGAGAGAGAGAGGGAGAGGGGGATAGGAGGGGTGAGAGGGGAAAGAGAAATGTTCATTTAGGGTTTAATTAGGGCAGTGCCATGATGCCCAGCCTAGGTGACTGTCACTGCATGCATGAATGCAGGTGTACCATGTTCATGTTGAGAAACTATAACAATCCTTGACTTGAGTATCTTTAATCCTCATTTTCTGAGCATACAGAAAACATAGGAATGAAATGTGGCATGTTGGCTCAACAATCACCAATGCACACTACACAGATCAGCAATACGTAATATTATAGACAAATGATAGCACTGGCACAATTCTGTGCATGAGAGAGAAATGTGCTACACATAGGCATACAGTATGATGAACCCACCAGAAATCATAAGCACATACCATATGTACAACTGCTACCCAAATGAATTACGCGAACGTGACATAAACACTGCGAGTCTTATAGGTTGTCCATGCACAAACTGGACATGCCCTTGTCTAGTGGTGTTCTTGACAACAATCTTTGATAAATGTGAAGAGAGGTGATCTAAAACACGACCAGATTCCGCGTCGAACCTTGATACTGAGAGCGAGAGGGGAAATAGATGAGATTGTGGAGGGTTGGATCAAAATCTGGCATTTGACGTGGGTTTGGGGGAAAGGGTGTGGCTCTTGTGCTCGATTGGACCCGTAACCCAGTTGTTGTTGCTCGGTAGAATTCCTACTATCTGATAAATGCTCTAAATCAAAGTTGTAAAAAGAATACAGGTCTATATAGAAGAGTGATCACTACAAGCTCAACACCTCAATCTATTAGTATTTTTCTGCATTTTTGCACATTTTTCTTGTATATCTGATCTACCATTGCTTGTACCGGTAGTCTGTCCAAAATAAAGGTCTGTATTGGGTATAGCAGAGATAGCACCACAAGCTAAACACCTTCTTTGCTGGGAACTCTCATCTGAATCATTTTTCACAGTCCATTTGTTCTAATATATCTTCTTTTGATTTATTTGATGCATTCTGGACCCTAGAGTTGAACGAGACTGCTGATTCCGTGTTCCGAATTACGACTGATGCATGATCTCTTGTTACATATGATGTTCATGTTGATGCATTGACACTCTTGTAGTCAACCATAGCATTACCAGGTTGACACTCTTTAATGTCGGGATTATGTTGTTTTGGTTTATGTTATCGTGATCCACCTATATTCGATTGGAATATAGGATCATCCTTCTTTAGGTTTCATTGGTTGGCCTGTCAATCTATTTGTTGCCATCGCTGTATAGTAAAACTGGCTGATTAGGTTTCAGTTCTGTTTTGTCAGGATGATATGGACACTATTGTTTAAATTGCTAAGCACCCGTGTGTCCTAGAATGTTGATGCCAGGAAAAATATACCCCTTTCTCCTGAAATGTTGATTAATTTCCGTTTCGGTTGAGAATGGGGCACTCCTAGGTCAAGAAAATTAGCAAAGGTCATGCCCAATTTTCTTGACCTAGAAGGTACCCGATTCTCAACCGAAACAAAAATTAATCAACATTTAGATACTACCCTGATCTCATCAATAACTCTAGTAGCCTTTTTTCCTATTTAGAGCGAACATGCCGACAACGATGAGGCCGGCGGTTCGGGCAAGCCATTCTGGGAGCTGTCCCAGGAGATGTAGGAAGAACCTCACCGCTATGAGGACGCCGCGGAAGACACCGATCCCGACTACACAAGCCCTAGTGGCATCGGGGATGACACCACTGATGGTGCCACCGGGGATGCCACCACTTATGATGGCAGCGAATGCATAGATGGCAGCCAACCAAAGAGGCAACGGAAGGACCGGTGCCCGAACGTGCTCGACACCGTCAAGGAGGAATTTACTGAAGTGTCCTCCAGTGCGAATCCAACGGTGCCCAAATAATTAGTCCGTGGGTACGCGGGACAACTCGGGTGCATTCTCCGGAGCACCGTCTCGATCAACACCGAGAACCTAAGGCATCGTGACCGAGGGAATTTGCGCAACCTCCTCTTCACGAAGCTGCACGAACGATACAAGTTCCCCGCTGACTTCGCAAACACACACCTCTCAGGGAATAAAGTGAACAGTGCCGCCCTCACGAAGATGAGCATGGCCCTGGCTACTTGGACAGCCGCGGTGAAGAGAAGGATTCTAAGTGGTGATAGTTATGAGAAGATCAAGGAGACAAATCCTTCGATCAGTGAAGCTGACTACTTGGAGTTCAAGGTCAAGTCCGAGAGCAACGCATCGGAGGAATCAAGTGAGTGGGGGAAAGATATGCGGGACTTGAACTTAGGGGTCCACAAACTCGGTCCCGGCGGTTACAGAGTGGCGAAATCTAAATGGGACAAGGAGGACCCAGAGCGTGCCGAGCAAGGCCTACCGCCCCTCTTTGATAAATACCATGAAAAGCCGACCAAGAACTACGTCAGGGCCCGGTACAAGGTGGACCACGGATCCAAAGTTGAAGGAGCTTGAGCGTGTTCGTGGACGGTGAGTTGATCGATGTCGCCAAGGCCAAAATCGTTGAACCGGGAAACCGCGTGTTCCACGGTAATCCGATGCCACCCACCGTGTATAGGGTTCAACTTGTTCGGGTGCTGCGGGGCTGCGACGACTTGTTACCTCCATATCGAACCCCTGTGGCCGACGAAGATGATGCAATGACCCTCAGCGCCTTCTTAAACTGGTCCATGCTTTGGCCAAAGAGCCAGATTCGTTTTGGGGCGGGGGACACCACCCCACACATAACACCGCTAGTCGTGCCGGCACCAAGCCATGGCAAGACCGCCGCAACGCTACCACCGTCAGCTGATCCGGACATGCATATGGCACAAGATCCGGACAACAATGATGGTACATTTTCCAACGTTGATGAGTACATCAACGAAGATGGGTACGGTGACGAATTCTTGGGGCCTCCTTCTCAAGAACCTAATCCTGCAAAAGATGATCGCGATCTAGCTGGTACCACGGAGAAACCCAATTGCAGCAGGTGTCGTCTGTTCAGTTCTCAGGAGACGCCTCCAGCTGCCGCCTTCACCGAGACTCAAATAGCCGACGTGCGAAATATTATCAGCCCCAACACACTCAAGAAGGTGGTCTCTGAGCAGAACTCGATCCCATTACAGCAGAAGAAGCGGAAGGGACGGAAAAGGAAAAATAACAAGGGTGCGAGCCAGCTGGCACCAAGTATGATCCGTGCTCAGGATGGCCCACCAATACCTAAGGATATCTCGAGGAGGGTGCATGTGGCGGGTAGGCCGATTCTACCAACTAATGTGCTCAATTCTGCAACCGGTGCTATGCGGAGTCTGCATGACGGTGTTCTTTCTATGGAGAAGCGGCATCTCTCCGAGAGTTATGTAACATACCCGGTTTTCGTGGCCAAGGTGCTAGAGGGCAAGGGCTTTGTCGATAGCACCATTTGGCGTATGATCGTCCTGCGGTTTGATGACATCTTCGCTATGTTTAACCTTTATCCGCTGCACTACACCTTCGTTCGGCTATTTTTGCTCAGTATGGAGATGCGGATAATTAGAGACAACACCCCGGACATCGTGATAGTCGACCCCTTCTACATGCGTGCCAAGATCTTTGGCATCACTGAGGACCGGCAAGTCGTGAGTTCATACCTCGAAGGAGACATTCTGGCAAACCTAGATAAGGATAATGTCCTCGTGCCTTACTTTTCTGAGTAAGTCATCCCCTCACCGCCCCGTAACATATGATTTCTTAGATTTCGATCATTCTTTTTTTTCTAACATTCCGTGTTTTGTGCAGTGACACAAATTGCACACTCATCCTCTTAAGCCCAAAATATTCCATGGCCATGTATTTCGACTCGGACCGTCAGTCGAATAAAGACCACAAATATCAAGAAATTTCTTGATGATGCTCTCCCGGACTACGCCAAATCTGGAGGCACCTTCAGGAGGCAAATTTATAGGTACGGCAAGCACGTGTTCACCCACGTAACGACGTTCCCCTGCGTCAAGCAGCCGACTTGCAGTCAGAAGGATGCCTACTACGCCCTCCATCACATGCGGGCGATCGTACGGGACCTTCATCACCTTATGCTACCAAATAATCTCAAAAGATGGGCCGCACGCTTGTCGGCAATCCAGGACGCGGACATCAAACAAGAATGCTTTTGCATCCAGTCGGAGTTTGCAGAAATCATCTATCAAGATGTCCTTCGTACGTTGGAGCAGTTCTACCTCAAATATCAACCGTCCAACAGTGAAATAGAAACAACGCTACAAATGCAGGCTGACAACGACCGCACATTCATGACCATCATGAAAGGTCCGCAGCTTAATCCACGCTCCGGTCCCTGGGTCGAGTCGAAAGTATTGATGCTATGTAGTTCTGAAATATCCATTAGCTCATGTTGTAATTAAACTTTAATGAACTTGTATGTCTCTTTAGTTTGGACAGTCGTTCAACTTATATGTAATCAATGCTATTTGTTAGTAGGACCATGAATCATGCTATTAATGTGTTGCTTTTCTCTTCTGATCCTTTTATGCATAACTGTATATTGCTTATATATTATCCGTGAATTGCTACTAACGTTTTGTTTGTCTAGTGCATAGAGATACCGTCGTATGTCGTGTACAAAGGTGAGGTTCCCGGAGTCTACGACGACTGGGAGGAGTGTCGGAGACAGGTTCACCATTTTAGCGGTAACAGTTACAAAGGGTACACCACTAGGGCGGAGGCAGAAGCTAGATATGCACGCTATCTAGCGGGAGAGAGGAGGGAGCGGAGGAGGAATCGGATGAAGACCAGTTTCATCGTGATGATGCTCATCGTGACCGCATCTCTCTTCTACGTGATGGTAGTTTAGATGATCGATATCGACTTTGTAATGTGACGACAAACTCGGCTAATATGATGAACTTGGCTAATGTATCGAGACCTAAACTTGGCTAATGTTTGAACTTTGTTCGCTATTTCGAATTTGGTGACTAATATGATGAATTCTATTGTGTGATGTTTATATTCTATGCTATAACGTATTTTGTAACCTGTGCAAATACCAGAAAAGCAAAAAATAATACTTCCTAATATTCATAGTAGTGGTGCACCATATTGAGCATTAGTGGCGCACCAAGATAAACACCAGTGGCGCACTATCGGGCATAGTAATGACACACTTGGGGCATAGGTGAAGGCAAATATGGCCCCCAGTAGTGGCGCACCATATTGAGCATTAGTGGCGCACCACGGCTAAATACCAGTGGCGCATTATGGGGCATAGTAATGGCGCACTAGGGGGCATAGGTGAAGGTAAATATGGCCCCCTAGGAGGCATAGTAGTGGCGCACTGTTGGACATAGTAATGGCGCACTATGTGGTGCGCCACTATTATATGGGATTCTAATGGCGCACAAGAGGTGCGCCATTACTATTTGTTACTAGTGGCGTGTTAATAGTGGCGCAGCTATAGTGCGCCATTAATAGCAAAAACTGGTGCGCCACTAATACCCTTTTTCTAGTAGTGAACTTACCATATACCTATTCCTTTTCGGAGTTTGAAACGTTCTGGTAAGTCTCCCTAATGTAGTCCTCCGGAGTAATGGTATTGATGATATTGGTTTCAACATTTATGGGAGTACTTGAGATATAATGTTTGATTCTTTGACCGTTCACCACCTTCGGGTTTGTGCCTTCGGCGTTGTTAATCTTGATGACACCGGAATGGTATACCTCTTCGATGACGTAAGGACCTTCCCATTTACAGAGAAGTTTTCCTGCAAAAAATCTTAAACAAGAATTGTATAGCAAGACATGATCACCTACATTAAATTCACGCTTTTCTATCCTTCTATCATGCCATCTCTTAACCTTTTCTTTAAACCACTTAGCATTCTCATAGGCTTGAGTTCTCCATTCATCAAGTGAGCTAATGTCAAATAACCTCTTCTCACTAGCAAGTTTGAAATTGTAATTGAGCTCTTTGATTGCCCAATAAGCCTTATGTTCTAGGTCTAGAGGTAAGTGACATGTTTTTCCATAAACCATCTTATACAAAGACATGCCCATAGGGTTTTTGTAAGCAGTTCTATAAGACCACAATGCATCGTCGAGTTTCTTAGACCAATTATTCCTAGATCTATTAATAGTCTTCTGAAAAATCAATTTAATCTCTCTATTGCTCAATTCTACTTGACCACTATACTGAGGATGATAAGGAGATGTAACTCTATGATTAACATCATATTTAGCGAGTAATTTACGGAAAGCACCATGAATAAACTATGAACCACGATCAGTCATCGAATATCTAGGGACTCCAAATCTAGGGAAAATAACTTCTTTAAGTATTTTAATAGAAGTGTGATGATTAGCGCTAGTAGTTGTAATAGCTTCTACCCACTTAGTGACATAATCTACATCAACTAGAATATGAGTATACCCATTATATTGTGGAAAAGGCCCCATATAATCAAAGCCCCAAACATCAAATGGTTCGATAACAAGAGAGCAATTCATGGGCATTTCTCGACGTCTACTAATATTACCAGTTCTTTGACATTCATCACAGGATAAGACAAATTTACGAGCATCCTTAAATAGAGCAGGCCAATAAAACCCAGATTGTAGTACCTTGTGTGCAGGCCTATCTCAAGCGTGATGTCCCCCATAGGCTTCGAAGTGACACTTTCATGATCAGTGTGAACAGTTACTTTGGAATCAACAATATAAGGTCTAAACTTATCACAAGCAAACACGACTGCTAAAAATTCATTTTCAGTAGTAGCATAGTTTCTTTGAGGACTATCTAGAGTTTTGCTAGCATAATGTATAACATTTGATTTCTTATCGACCCTTTGTCCTAGAACAGCTCCAACAGCATAATCACTACCATCACACATAATTTCAAAAGGTAGGTTCCAGTCGGGTGGTTGAACAACAGGGGCGGTAAACAAGGCATTATTAAGAATTTCAAATGGTCACCTTTTTGCAAAAGGTTTGTGAGAGGCCTAGAAATCTTTGATAAACCTCCTATAGATACCAGCATGACCAAGGAAACTTCTTATACCTTTGATATTCGTAGGGCACGACATTATTTCAATAGCATCAACTTTAGCTTTATCAACTTCAATACCTCTTTCAGAGATCTTGTGCCCTAAGACAATACCTTCATTAACCATAAATTGGCACTTTCCCAATTCAAGACAAGATTAGTTTCTTCACATCTCTGCAAAACTCGATCAAGGTTGCTCAAACAATCATCAAATGAAGTTTCGTAAACGGAAAAATCATCCACTAAAACCTCAAAACTCTTTTCAAAAAATTCAGAGAATATATCCATCATACATCTTTGAAAGGTAGCACGTGCATTGCATAAACCAAAAGGCATACGTCTATAAGCCAAGGTACCAAAAGGGCAAGTAAAAGTGGTTTTTTCTTGATCCTGGCTTGATACAAGTATTTGAGAGAAACCAGAGTAACCATCTAGAAAGCAAAAATGAGTATGTTTGGATAATTTTTCTAGCATTTGATCAATAAAAGGTAATGGGTAATGATATTTCTTAGTAGCTTCGTTTAATTTCCTAAAATCAATTACCATTCTATAACCTATAACAATTGTTTGCGGGATCAATTCATTTTTATCATTAGGAACAATGGTAATACCTCCCTTCTTAGGGACGCAATCGACGGGACTAACCCATCTACTATCAGCAACATGATAAATTATACCTGCCTCCAGAAGCTTTAGTATTTCTTTTCTTACCACTTCACTATAGGAATCTGAGAATTTGCCGTATGCTACAGCTGACGGCAAAGGGGGGAAACACGGACGACAAAGGCTTTGCCGTCAGTCAGCTGCCGGCAAACTAGCCGACAAAAAAATATCCGGTGAAGAGGTTATTTGCCGTGTGCTTTTTGTATGGCGGACGACAAAGAATCTTTGCCATGACGGGGCAGACGGCAAATAAAATGGGATGACAGTTCAACGTCTTTGCCGTCTGTCCCGTTAAGTGCTAACGACAGACGTCTCCTCTTTGCCGTCTGCCCTTACCCCCCTTTGCCGTCTGTCCCCTCATGGCAAAGGGGGCACCCAGCCCCTCTCCCTCACCCCTTCACCGTCTGCCCTCATGCCTTTGGCATCTGCCCCCTTATGGCAAAGGGGGCACCCAGCCTTTCTCCCTCACCCCTTTGTCGTCTGCCCTCACCCCTTTGACGTCTGCCCCCTCATGGCAAAGGCTTAAAACAGACCCCTCACCTATTTTATTTTCTATTATATCCAACAATTTCCACAATAATCAGGATATATATATATATATATACGACAGAAATAAATTTGTTTCCGTACTCATAACCATATTAAAATAACTTTCATCCATAGTACATACATATTATTCAAGTTGCATCCGTACCAAACCATATATTACACCAGTTTCATCCATATGCATACAAAGTTTCATATACATCCATACACTACAATAGTTTCAATACAATATTCCTTGAAGCCATGGTACAAGAAATCATATTCAAGCATTCCATCAATATAATACAAGCTTCCCGTGAAGTGAATGTAATCTCCAAAATGACAAATAAGAAAGTTGGAAGAATACTAGATGAAGAAGAGAAGTATATATAGGTTATTTCGGAGAGAACTTAGCTAAGTATAGGCCATTTAATAGCTAAGTTAGGTGTAATAGGTCATCTTCGAGCTACATAGCCTTATTATGTCATTTAGGAGAGAACTTAGCAAGGTATAGGTCATTCTAGAGCTAACTTGGATAAAATATGTCATTTTGTAGCCAACTATGATTATTAAATCCATCTTGACCTTATTATGTCATTTTGGAGCTAAATTAGTCATTTTAATGAGCTAACCAAGGTTCTTATGATGTTTTTACCTAACTATGCTAATTATGTCATTTTGGAAGATAATTAGCTAAGTATGTCTTTGTTGGGGAAAATAACCTAAGTAGAAGAAGAAAGATAAGAAGCAAGAAGAGAAGAAGCCAGAAGAGAAGAAGCAAGAAGAGAAGAAGCAAGAAGACAAGAATAAGGATAAGAAGAAGGAGAAGGAGAAGGAAGAGGAGAAGAAGAAGAAAAGAAGAAGGTCAAGAATAAGGAGAAGAAGGAGAAGAAGAAGGAGAAGAAGAAGGAGAAGGAGCTTCTCTCCTCCTTCTCCTCCTTCTCCTTCTTCTCCTTCTTCTTCCTCCTTCTCCTTCTCCTTCTTCTTCTCTACTTCTTCTTCTTCCTTCTTTTAATTTTTCCTCTTTCTTCTCCTCTTGTCCACTTCTTCAGGCTAAATTAGCTAATTATGCCTATTTGGAGCTAATTATGTCATTTTGGAGGATAATTAGCTAAGTATAGGTCATTTTTTATTAAATAGGCCATTTTGGAGCTAACTAAGCTAAATATGTCATTTTGTTGGATAATTAGCCAATTTAGTCTTTGTTGGATGAGTCTAAGCTACGTAGAAGAAGAGAAAGAGAAGAAGCAAGAAGAGAAGAAGAAGGAGAAATAAAAGAAGTAGGAGGAGGAGAAGGAGAAGGATAAGGAGAAGGAAGAGGAGAAGAAGAAGAAAAGAAGAAGGACAAGAAGAAGGAGAAGAAGCTTCTGTCCTCCTTCTCCTTCTTCTCCTTCTTCTTCCTCCTTCTCCTTCTCCTTCTTCTTCTCTTCTTCTTCTTCTTCCTTTTTTTCATTTTTCTCTTTCTTCTCCTCTTGTCCTCTTCTTCGGGCTAAATTAGCTAATTATGCCTTTTTGGAGCTAATTATTTCATTTTGGAGGATAAATAGCTAAGTATAGGTCATTTATTATTAAATAGGCCATTTTGGAGCTAACTAAGCTAATTCTGTCATTTAGATGGAAGCCAAGCTAAGTACAGGCCATTCTAGAGCTAACTTGGGTAAAATATGTCATTTTGGAGCCAACTATGATTATTAAGGCATTTTAGAGTTAAATTGTCTAATTATGTCATTTAGGTGGAAGCCAAGGTAAGTATATAATATTCATCAGCTAACCAAGGTTCTTATGCCATTTTGAACTTATTATTTCATTTTTGAGCTAAATTAGTCATTTTAATGAGCTAACCAAGGTTCTTATGATGTTTTCACCTAACTAAGCTAATTATGTCATTTTGTTGGATAATTAGCCAATTTAGTCTTTGTTGGATGAGTCTAAGCTACGTAGAAGAAGAGAAAGAGAAGAAGCAAGAAGAGAAGAAGAAGGACAAGTAAAAGAAGAAGAAGGAGGAGGAGGAGAAGGAGAAGGAGAAGGAGAAGGAGAAGGAGAAGGAAGAGGAGAAAAAGAAGAAAAGAAGAAGGACAAGAAGAAGGAGAAGAAGGAGGAGAAGAAGGAGAAGGAGCTTCTCTCCTCCTTCTTCTCCTTCTTCTTCCTCCTTCTCCTTCTCCTTCTTCTTCTCTTCTTCTTCTCTTCTTCTTCTTCTTCCTTCTTTTCATTTTTCCTCTTTCTTCTCCTCTTATCCTCTTCTTCGAGCTAAATTAGCTAATTATGCCTTTTTTGGAGCTAATTATGTAATTTTGGATGATTATTAATCCATTTTGAGCTTATTATGTCATTTTGGACCTAAATTAGTCATTTCAATGAGCTAACCAGGGTTCTTATGATGTTTAACTAACTAAGCTAATTTTGTCATTTTGGAGGATAATTAGCTAACTATGTCTTTTTTGGGGAAAATAAGCTACGTAGAAGAAGAAAGACAAGAACCAAGAAGGAGAAGAAGAAGGAGAAGAAAAAGAAGAAGGAGGAGGAGGAGGAGGAGGTGGAGAAGAAGAAGGAGAAGGAGAAGGAAGAGGAGAAGAAGGAGAAGGAAGAGGAGAAGAAGAAGAAAAGAAGAAGGAGAAGAAGAAGGAGAAGGAGCTTCTCTCTTCCTTCTTCTCCTTCTTCTCCTTCTTCCTCCTCCTCCTTCTTCTTCTCTTCTTCTCCGTATTCTCACCAAACATACCATTATCGTCATCACGATGGTGAAGCATGGTGGCTCTGGCTTGTTTCATCTGGAGAAGGCTGCCCTGAAGAACGCTCCACTGTAGAAGGGTCGTGCGATGCGTTTCAGGAGAAATTCTGCACCAAACATCGTTTGCAATGTGTCGTTAGCATGATGACACTCTTAAGATCAATGCATTGAAATGAAACTCACCATCCCCGCCATGTTAATGACTGGCATCGCCGGAGGGACTTGGCTGGTCTTCTCGCACATAGACTGTACATTTGGTTTCGACAAGTCAAACTTTTTAGTTATTAATGAAACGGACATTAAAATGCAAATTTTGAAATAATATGAAGAAGAAACTCACCACGAAGAGCTCGTACATGGCCCTGTTAGACGCATCATTCCGTGCCCTCTCCGTCTCTAGCAATGCAGTCGTCCTCTCCTCCAGCTCCTTCATCTCCTTATCCTTCTCCGCCAAAGCCGCCTGCATTGCATCTCTCTCCTTCAGAATAGCAGCCTGCGACAGAACTCATTGTTAGCATTGTAATCATATTGGTTCCCACGCACAACATAATGCGGAAAGATAGTTGAGTCCATTAAACTAACCTCGATGGCGAGCTCAACTGGCCGTGGACGAGGTGTTATCTCAAGACAGGAGCTCGTTTGGCGTGCCTTTATCTGCCGGAGAGTGCTAAGACAACGTATAAGGCCGTCTCCAATGGCGATCGAGCCATCGGGCCTCCCGTTGCTAGCTATCATCACCAGCTCTGGATCAATAGGTCCCTTGCTCGGGTTAAAGTCCTCCCCTTTCCTTGCCTTCCCATGATCTCTGTACTTCACGAGCTTGTGGTGGGAGGAGATGTTGGTGAAGTTTTCTGGATGCTCGAGGTTAGACTCAGAGAATGCCTTGACCTTCTTGTACGAGGCAGTATGGGCCATCGCATATAGGTCGTACATTTGTGGCACCTCCGTCTTATTTAGATGCGCCTAAAAGAGAGAGAGAGAGAGAGAGGAAAATTGTATTAGTAAAGGGCTCAAGATAGCATTAAGAATGAATTGCATGAGGCATGAAGCAAACCACATATCCAGTTCTCGCCAAATTGGATTAAGTTGATGCTCCCTTGATGGTGTGGAACACCAACCATTTTTCCATGCCTCTCCTTGGCGTTGTTGTGGCTAGCCTCCCACGTTTCGGAGCACCACTGATCCACCAAGGCCTCCCAACAATCCAACTTATCCACACACCATCTTGGGGGCACCTAAGTTAATAAAGAGAAATTTGAGCGCGTAAGAACCAAATCAAGGAAACTAACTACAAAGCCTTAATAATATGTAATTACCTTCATGTAATGCTCCTTCTCCATCTTAGAATCGCGGCACTTCGCCTTGTCCTTCCTAATAAGCCACGAGGCATAGTAGTCTCGAACAGCCTGCACCCGAGCCTCATGCCGAAAGTTTTGAAGTAGGCGGCAACATTCGATATCGATAACCTTTGCCGCGTCCTCCTCGTATCCCTACTCACACCTGTAGTAGGTCTGCAAACGCGACAACACCGATTAGTACAATAACTAGCTACGGTTGATTTATAATTGTGTAAAGGAGAAATTACCCAAAACTATCAGATCACCATGTCAGCCCTCGTGTCGCACAAAACACCATCGATCTCCACCTCCGGCGGGGCCGGGCCACCCAAGTAGTGCTCCCAGGTCATTCCTACCTCTCGCTCCCGACCGGGCAATGTAACAAACCCCGGGAAGTTTTTACGGCAAAGCACACCAAGGACGCTGTTGGGCTTGTGGACACCCTTGGCAACAATCCAACCCCTGCAGTATAACAAATTAAAGCCAAAACAATAGATATTTGAGAAAACGTGAAGACAAAAAAGTTAAATAAAAGTAAATTAACTTACTTCTCCCCATTTGGCTTAATCGACCACCTCTGCTTGCGGGTCGCTGGCATGAGCGGGAGCCCCGAACGACCACGCCGGTAGACGGTAGCCCCCTCACCCAGCTCCCCGTCGCTATCAGCATGGCCACTTGGCTCAGGCTGACCCTGATCAGCCCAGGTATCCCACTGGGTCTCTGGGGACGTACCCTCATCCCTTCTTTTCTCCAGGGTCGCCTGGAACGAAGCCTCTGGGACACGAGTCTCGTGGGTCGAAGGCACATCGACCTGAGGCGCGTCGACCTGAGGCGCGTCGACCTGAGGCTCGTCGACCTGAGGCTCGTCCACCCTAGAAGTCATGTGCTCAGGTGAATCAACTTGGGGTGGCGGCGAGGAAGGCGTGGCAGCCACCGCCCTACCTCTCCCGCGGGCACGTGTACCTTTAGTACAACATAAATACCAACATGAGTAATAAAATGTATATAAATACCAACATGACTACAACATAAATACCAACATGAGTACAACATAAATACCAACATGAGTAATACCTTTAGTACCTCTCGTCTTCACGGGGAGTCGACCTCCTCTCACGGGGGCAGCGAGAGTCGAAGAAGCGTCCACTCCATGCAGAGTAGAGAGCAACGCTCTCCGAAGAGGCGAGTCAGGAATGGAAGTACCCATCCCACGACCCGCCGACGAAGAAGGAGCCGCGGAGTGCTTTCGACCCTTTCCCACCATCTTTCAACACCTATCATGACAAAGAGTAAATGAAATTACTACAACATAAATACCAACATGAGTAATAAAATGTATATAATTTAAGAGTATCATCGTCATAAATACCAACATGACTAATAAAAATTGAATACCTAACATGTACTCAAAATTTATATATAGTAATAGTTGAATACCTGACATGAACTAATCGTGCTCGTCTATATATGCTGCGGGGTCAATAAATGCATCATGATCATCACTATCATCAATAAATGCATCATCATCATCACTATCAGGAAGAACATGTGGAAGGCCACCATTATGTAATCGGTCAAGAAGTGACAGGTCATCCGCAGCAGTAACGTCTTCTTCTTGCTGCTCTTCCTATTCAGGCTCAGGTGTTAAGACAGATTCATTGTCGCTGTCTACTTCAATGTTCTGGGGTGAAGTAGAGCGGTTCTTGAAACGTTTCTTGGACATACGTGTTTCTTGGAAGAATTCTCCTTCGTATGTGTCTGGGTTAATGTTAGGTTCGTAATCCTCTTCATTGAGTGTAGGTGGTCTAAAATGTGGTGGCACTTCATAAACGACATCCCAACCTTTCATATTTGGATTAGTTTGGCAGGCCCACGGTAGATAGAAAACTTGTGTCGCATGTTGAGTCGTAATATAGACATCGGGAACATCTAAGTGGGTGTTTTGGTTGATTTCGACTAGTCCTATATGTTCATGAGTCCTTCTAGTCTCCCTCGGGTCAAACCAATGACATTTGAAGACTACGACGGTCAGTGGGTTTTCACCATAGAATAGAAGTTAATAAATTGCTTCAACTCTTCCATAATACTCGGTGCCTCCTTCGCTGATAGCAGAGACACAACAATTTGTAGTCTTTAGGTCGGGCATAGATAGCTCTTTGCCAAAGGTACGAAAGTGATACCCATTGATGTTGTATTTGTGAAATGAATGGACCTTATAGTCAAAACCATTAGCGACTTGTCTCAACTCGGCGTCCATAGACTCTACATCATCCTACAAGCTTAATACGAAAGAATGGATGCATTAGCCGCAAATTAGACCAAGAAATCAAATGGACCATTAATGGTAATTAATTACCCTTTGTTTGAACCAAGAGATGAAACCGGGATAGTCGCCTCCATGCTTTGCGAGAAGCTCATACTCTTCGATGGAATCCTTTTCGATGATCGCTCCATCCAAGAATTCGGCAACGTATCGACTATATCAAATATCCGGGAATAAGAGTAGTTGAAAGGAATTAGAAGTTGCGGAACAATAATTTACCGAGAACTTACTCGATGTACGGCCGCACTTCTGTTAGGTTGGTGAAGATATACAATGAAATGGTCCGCCATTCTTCGACATCCAACGATTTCCCTTTCGAAACACCGGATGGTGCGAGCTTCCCTTTGAATAGGCTGAGGTTGGATCTACCTTTTTCTGGATTGTCATCATTGTACCGAGGCTTCGGATTATGCAAATGATGATTTTTGGTTTCGTAGTGTGCTGTCAAGAAGTTTGCCGCCTCCTTAGTAATGAATGCCTCGGCCATCGATGCTTCAATTCTATGCTTATTTTTACACTTAGCTCGAAGCGTCTTCTGCATCCTCTCAGTTGAGAAGCACCATCGATTTTGAATGGCCACCCCCCCAATCTTGCCTCGGTCGGGAGATGCAAAATCAAATGCTGCATTGGATTAAAGAAGCCCGGTGGAAAGATCTTTTCTAATTTGCAGATCAACTCCGGCGCCAACTCTTCCATTTCATCTAGCACGCCAGGCGATAGTTCTTTCGCACAAAGAGAATGGAAGAAATAGCTCAGCTCTGCCAGTACTAGCCATTCATCCTCGGGGATAAAGCCACGCAACATCACTGGCATTACCCTCTCAATCCATATGTGCCAATCATGACTCTTGAGACCAAATATTTTCAATTTCTCAAGACTCGCTCCCCTCTTTAGATTCGCAGCATACCAATCAGGGAACATCAACCGCATTTTCACCCACAATAGCATTTCCCTCATAGCTGGCCTTTCAATATTGAACCATGCCTTTGGCTTCGCTATGCTTTGCTTTCCTTTCCGTTGTCGCAAGTTTTGTAATGGGCTATCACATAGAGCCTCCAGGCCGATTCTAGCCTTAGGATTATCTTTTGACTTCCCCTCTATGCCGAACAATGTACCAAAAATGGCCTCCGCAATATTCTTTTTAGTGTGCATCATGGCGATGTTGTGTGGGCAAAGGAGGTCTTTAAAGTAAGGCAGATCCCACAAACATGACTTGTGAGTCCAGGCGTGTTCCGTATTATACCCTTTGAAATACCCTGGACGTTTAGGATCCGGCTTGAGATCGTTTATCTGATCCAGGATCTGTTGGCCTGTCAACGCAGCTGGTGTAGTGTTTTTGACAACTCTACCTTTGATGAAATTCTTCTTGTCTTTTCTGAACTTATGGTCAGGATCCAGGAATTGTCTATGCATGTCGAAGCAAGAATACTTGCGACCAGCCTGCAGCCAACGGAACTAAAGAGCTAACTTGCATGTGGTGCACGGGAACCTTCCATGCACACACCAGCCAGAGAATAGCGCATACGCCGGATAATCATGCGTCGAGTACATGTACCACACATGCATTTTGAAATTTGTTTTGGTAGCGCCGTCGTAGCTCTTGATCCCATTATCCCAGGCTTCTTGCAACTCATCCTTAAGCGGCTGCATGTACACATTCATATTCTTCCCCGGATAGTTGGGCCCTGGAATTATCAACGTCAGGAAAATGTTCTTTCTTTTCATAATCTCTCCGGGTGGGAAATTGAGTGGAATGACAAATACAGGCCAACAATTGTATTGTGTTGCCGTCATACCATACACATTGAACCCATCCGTGCTGATGGCAACTCTTGGATGCCTTGGATCTTCCGATTTATCCTTATGCAATGCATCGAAGTGCCTCCACGCAAAACCATCTGAAGTGTGTACCAGCATCTTGTTCCCATCCGCATCTAGTTCGGTTCTTTTGCCCAATTTGTGCCATGTCATCTGTCTGGCCGGCTCTTCGACCATGAAAAGACGTTGAAGTCTTGGTACGATTGGCAGATACCGAAGAACACTAATGGGGATTTTGGTCTGATTCTTCTAACCCATACCATTGTCTACCACAATATACCATGAAGAATTGCAAATGGGGAAATAGTTCAAGGCCGCATACTCAAGCCTAAATAAGCCACATCCATTCTCACCAGCATGTACCTTCTCATAGGGCATCTTAAGTACACGGAGGATTTTCTCTGACTGGTATAGGTTTGTAGGCAGTACATGGCCTTCGGGTAGAAAGCATCCAAATATCGTCGTCATCGCGTCGTAGCATTCTCTGCCTAGGTTGAATTGAGCCTTCAGAGCCATTACTTGCGCGATGGCATCCAGCTGACAAAGCTCAGTCTGCTCGTGGAGAGGACGTTTTGAAGACTCCAACATTTCATAGAAGGCCTTTGTAGATTCCTCCATCTCATCGTCTGAATCTCGAGCATCATCAAAGTCTCGCACCATGTCTTCGATCCCCGTACCATGCTCGTCAGTGCGATGACGAATCACCTCACCTCTGGCACGTTGGTCAGACTCACCATGAAAAGTCCACACCGTATAATTAGGCGTAAAATCCCACTTCTGCAGGTGTTTACCCATTTCAAACTCTATCTGCTTTTTCCTGTTGTCGCAGTTGGGAGAGGGGCTCCATGTTTTTTGCTGGCTATTTTCAAATGCAACTCTCACAAACCCTCTGGTTTTTGTTAACCATTCACAAGCACTGACATAAAGTTGCAAGGCCTTTGCAGATTCCTCCATCTCATTGTCTGAATCTCGAGCATCATCAAAGTCTTGCACCATGTCTTCGATCCCCGTACCATGTTGTGTGCCTGGTATGCGTTTATTTTTCATTAACATGTTTTACGGATAGCATTCCAAATCTCACTTATAACTTGATCAATATATATCTTTAATATATTACAGGGGTACAATGGGAGACACTAAATTTTACCATTGAGGTTTGCACTTTCATAATCCTTTGGCTAATAGCACATTATTGTGCAATTGCAGGAACCTTTCTAATCTTTAAGTTTCTAATAATTTGTTATTGCACATGTAGGTCCTGCTGTAAGAGGTTTAGACCCATCGTTTGACCCATTTTGCATCTGGGGAAATGATGTGTTCATGAATATCAGTAAAATCAAGAAACTTAGAAAGATTTTTAAGATAAACAAACTAGCAACGAAAAACAACATGTTGTTTGTCTGCACAATGAAGAAGATATCAATCAACTATATGATGGTACTATCTCTTTTACCTTGTCTTTTTACCTTTGTGACATTTCATATTTTCAGGACAAAATTTATGCATATATTTGTTTTCAATCCTTTCAAAAGCATTTCATCGATGATTACATATAAAACCACCTATATGGTCACGAGGCGAACAAGGAATTCATACAGCACCCAAGGTATAATCTTGAAGTCTTCCTCATCATGATGAAAGATGGGCGGGCAACCATTCACAAGCACTGACATAAAGTTGCAAGGACCTTCGACAATAGTGAAGGATCAATATTTGATATTTGCCTTACTCTTCAATAGTTTTCTAGACGAGACTCATTTGTCAATTTACCGTATATGATGCTACTTTCCAAAGGTTTTTAATGTTACATGAGAAATATGTCCTGTCGTGTAATTGGGTAGCTCGGTAGTATATGCCTATATGATGTTGTACTCTAATGTATTTCAACTATAAAATCCTGGTTTCCCCAATACGTAATGAAATATGTTGTGTGCTTGAAATGAAAAGTCAATTCGAGTGCTATCTTGATTATAAATAATCGAGCAATTAGCCTGACTATTAGGGTTTGTAGTTGCAGACGGTTTGTCAAAGAACACCGTGAGCAATCACCTCAACAAACCCAGACGGTTTCTGGAAAGTTGGTGTGTTGGATCAGTGAAAAATCACACATGACTTCCGACCGACAACTTTGTGCATTAGGACACCTGTTCACAAACGTTTTCACATAAAATGCGTGTCTGATGGATAGCCATATGCCAAACAGTTTCTTCTAGTCACCGTGCGTGATGGTAACCCCTAACTGATATGTCTCCAATGAATCTATAATTTTTGATTGTTCCATGCTATTATATTACCATTCTAGTGTACATTTTGCGTAATTATTTACCAATTTATATTAGTTTTTAGCACTAAGATATTGACCCAGTGCCTAGTGCCAGTTCCTATTTTTTGTGTGTTTTGTTTCATAGAAATTTCATATCAAATGAAGTCCGAACGCGAAGAAAATTTATGAATATTTTTATGGAATATATGTGAATTTTGCGAGTCAAATCAACGTAAGACAATGCCCGAGGGCCCCACAGGCCAACAGGGCGAGCCACTACGGGTGGCTCACCCTCATAACTTGTGAACAGCCCTGACATCGGTTGAGGCTCTCCTTAAGCCGCAAGAAAGATAGTTTCGCGATAAGAATCCCCTCGAAATTTTAGCCCAACCGGAGTTACGGATCTCCAGATATTTAAGAAACGGTGAAGTGGTCCGAGAAGAGTCGGGGAAACAGGAGAGAAACAAAGAGAGGGATCCAATCTCGGAGGGTCTCTTACCCTCCGGGAGCCATGGAGGCCATGGACCAGCGGGTAAACCCTCCTCCCACTTAGGGAGGAGTCCAAGGAATCAGGAGGAGGGGGGCTCTCTCCCCCTCTCTCCCGGTGGCACCGGAACCCCACCGGGGCATCCATCGAGACGGCAATCTACACCAACAACCTCGCTGTCGTCACCATCAACTATCTTCCCCTCTATGCAGTGATGCAAAATCGCTTATCCCCGCTATAATCTCGACTTTAACATTGTGCTTAATGGTATATATTATTATCCAATGATGTGTGGCTATCCTATGATGTTTGAGTAGATTTCTTTTGTCTTACGGGTTAATTGCGGTATGATGTTATTGATATGATTTGTATGTTGATATGCTGCTCTCCTAAGGTGCATTCCCTGAGGCACACATGTGACGGAATCCTGGTGGAGGGTTTGCAATATGTTCATGATTCACTTATAGTGGGTTGGTGAGTGACGGAAACACAAACTCGAGTAAGGGGATTTTTTACGTATGGGAGTAAAGGAGACGTGATGTTTAATGCTATGGTTGGGTTTTACCTTAATGATGTTTAGTAGTTGCGGATGCTTGCTAGAGGTCCAATCATAAGTGCACATGATCCAAGTAGATAAAGTGTCATAGCATATGACTCTCCCTCATTGCATATGATAATTATCTATCATGTTATATTCAATTGCCTAAGGACAATCTTTCTCTTGTGTTACACAAAAAGCTTTCTACTAAACTATTTAATTTTATTATTATTTTATTAAAATAACACCTAACATCTGTTTCCACGTTCTTTATTATTATGCAAAACTATCTATCACATTGCTAAGTACTTCTAGTTTTATTCCGCAAAGTAGTTTCATACTTGTTCTAGGTAAAGTAAGCGTTAGCGTGCATAGAGTTGTATCAGTGGTCGATAGAGCTTGAGAGAGTATTTGTTATACCTTTAGCTCCTCGTTGGGTTCGAGACTCTTACTTAACAAAAAATGTGTCAAACGATCCCCTACAATTGTGGGTTATCAAGACCTTTTTCTTGCGCCGTTGTCGGGGAGCAATAACGTAGTTGTTCATATTCTCATGTGTGATTGTTTGCTTTATCACTAAGTAATTTTTATTTGCTGTTATTAGTTATTTTATTTTCTAATATTAGTTGTTTTTTATCTTAGTTATGGATATGGAACACGAAACACCAAAAAAATTAGTGGCACTTGCTACTCATGGAGATGGGGAACCTCCTAAAACCCTTGATGCTAGTTATGTGAAACACGTTAAGTACTCCTTTGATAATCCTGAGAAATCCTCATTCAACTTTATAATGGGAGACACATTCGATCAACATGATTACTTTAGGGATTATCGCGTATCTCAAAAAGGGAAACACTTATGGGATCAAATCAAAATCTAGCCTTGGTTTGCTTGGGATGTATGTTTGACATGTGATTATACTTTTTTCTCTAATATTAAGTGTCTTCAACTTCCCTTTAATGTGAATTTAATGATAATAAAACCTTGGCTTCTTATGCTAATGGTATATATGATTACTATGAGGTGGAACGAATATAAGAATTTGTTGTCGTTAAAGGTGCTTATGAAATTGCTTCTTTGCTTGAAAAGTATGATGATGTTCCCTACAAATGTGAAAATTTTGTCATAATTAAATATTGCTATGAGAATTATGAACACAATTCTGATATTATTGAATTGATTGAGAGAATGTACGTTTCCTTGGAATATACTAAATTTTGCAAGAATCTATGGAAGAAGAAATTGTCAAAACTATGAGCTCATTAGATGAAGAAGATGAGGAGCAGAGCGAAGAACAAAAGGAGGAAGAGTGGATTAGCTACCCGTGCCCACCTTCTAATGGTAGTAACTCTTCAACTCATTTATTGTTTAATCTCCCTTTGCACATACCGAAGGATGAATGCTATGATGAATGCTATGATCCCTTGGATTCATTTGAAATATCCTTTTTACGAACTTGATGCTTGTTATGCTTGTGGCCATGATGCTAATATGAATTATGCTTATGAATATGAACTCTCTATAGTTCCTTATGTTAAGCATGAAATTGTTTCTATTCCACCCATATCTGATAGTCGTATCATGTTTTCAAATTCTCCTAACTACAGTATATCGGAGAAGTTTGCACTTATTAAGGAATAAGGATTATATTGATGGGTTGTGTCTAATTATCACACACATGGCCGGGCCCACAGTGGTGCCATCTGTGCGGCCTGCATAGGACCCATGATTCTGGGGGGCAAGAACACTACATATGCCTAGTGCTGAAAAAAAAACTGAACTAGGCCGGTGTGCATCCTCCCGCTGGAACTTTGCCGTAGCAGGCTAGCAGCGACTCCTCGTTGGTCGCGAGCGCGAGGCCATCGAGGCGGTGCATTGTTTCTGATCGCGAGAGAAATAGCTGAATAGGAATCGGGAGCGACAGGATCCCTCGATCGTGGCTCGTCTCGTGTGACACGAAGACAAGAAACGAAGTCGAACGCCGCCGCCTCCTGTGGCCTCGAGCCCTCGACTCCTTCTCTTTTCGCTATTGCATGTCAGCCTGTCGCCTCGAGGTAGGCTTGTGTGTGGCACCGACGGTTGTCCTCGTTGGCTGATGAGGTGACTCCCTGCCTGCTTGTTCCTGCCACCACACTGCACCCTGCTCCCGTGATATGAATTGGAAGTTACGATTCCTGTCGTTTCACTGTTCCAGGCTTCTAGTTTCTTACCGATTTTTTTGGATTAACTTCGGATCTTACTTCTAATTTCTAATTTTGTAATTAACTATTGACATAAAAGGAATCGTTACTTTGTTAGAGATTGATTTTTACTTTGTTCAATTAAAGATTAGAGTGTAGCCATTTTATCGGAGAGGACCCAAAGCTTGGTGAGCTAGACAATTTGTCTAATTATCAAACATTGACAAATGATCTCCAATTAATATAAGATAATGTATAAGTTCAAATTTATTTAATTCATCTACCTTACCTTGTGTTTTAATAATGCATATTTGAGTTATGATGGAAAAACATCAGTCTAGTGCCTCTAAGCGCAAGAAAAAAGCACATGAAGAAAATTTAATTGATACATCTTATAAAGGTGGTATTGACAAATTTCTTACAAAAAAGCACGACAATTGTCATATGGTAATCAATCTCTTGATCCTTATACCATCGCACTTGCAATTGTTCTTTACAATGATTCATGAGATGCTCGGACAGAGACAAATAATATAAAGGTAGAGGAAGATAATATTGATGTTGACTTAAATAGTTCACCTCGCGAGGATGTTGATGATTCTTTTTGGTTTGATATATTTGATCCAAGAAACTGGGATTTTCTTGATTCTAAAAAGATTGATATCTTAGCACAAAAGGGTCCAAAAAGAGATCAATCAATTAAGAAAGGTCTAAAACATAGATACCATAAAAGGTTTACTACGGTATTCTATACTAGATACCTATCAAATGGAGTGTATTGTGACATAGACTAGCTTGTCTATTCTAAACAACTAGATAGAGTCTTTTGCTTTGGTTGTAAATTATTTACAAAAAGTAATCGGAAAGGTTAGTTGGCAAATGAGGGGTGTAATGATTAGTCACATATGACCAATAAAGTAAAAGATCACGAGAAAAGTATGGATCATGTTTTGAGCATGACTAATTGGTATGAGTTGTGAAGTAGATTGGTAAATCATCAAACTATCAATAAAGTATCTCAACGACAACTTGAGAGAGAGAAAGATCATTGGATAAAGGTATTATTCAGAATTGTGTGCATTGTAAAATTTCTTGCCAAGCATAATCTAGCATTCCGTGGTATGAATGGTAAGCTGTATGAACATAGCAATGGTAATTTCTTGGGTTTGCTAGATATGTTGGCTGAATTTCACCCCGTTATTCAGGAGCATGTTCGTTGGATTACAAATGAAGAAACTCATGCTCATTATTTTCATCATAATATTCAGAATGAATTGCTACATTTGCTTGCTTCTTGTATTAGGTTTGAAATTATCAAGCAAATAAAGAGCTCGAAGTATTTCTCTGTCATACTTGATTGTACCCTTGATGCAAGTCACCAAGAGCAAATGTCCTTAATTATAAGATATGTGGATTCATCTTCAAGTGAAGTTTGCATAGAATATTCCATTCATGGATTTCTAGATGTAAATGATACAACTAGCCAAGCACTTTTTGAGGTGATAAAAATGAGCTAAAACTTTGTGATCTTTATACAAATGATGTGCGAGGACAAGGTTATGATAATGAATCAAATATGAAAGGAACGCATCAAGGGGTGCAAAGGAAATTTTTGGATTTAAATCCTAGGGCTTTTTATTCTGCTTGTGGTTGTAATAGCCTTAATTTAACACTTTGTGATATCGCCAAGACTTGTGTAGAGAAAAAGACTTTTTTGGAATCATCGAATGCATCTATACAATTTTTGCCAAGTCTACAAAGAAGTGGCATATTTTGAAACAAAACACATCAAGATTGACTCTCAAGTCTGTGTCAGCTACACGTTGGGAGAGTCATGTTGAAAGTGTTAAAGCTATTATATTTCAATGTTCAGACATTAGGGAGGCTCTACTTCAGGTAACCAATATTTTCATAGTGATAATTACGTAATTCATTCAGGCTTTGACTAGATCCAACCATAATTTTTATGATCTTTTGTTTAGTTTCAGGTATCTGAAGCTGATAGTGATCCAAATGCAAGCAGTGAGGCTCTAGGTTTGGCAAACAATGAACTTGGAGAGTATGAATTTATCATGCCAATAGGCATTTGGTATGTGGTATTGTCTACTATTAATTTAGTAAGCAAAAAAATTCAAACAAAAGATATGCTTATTGATGTTGCAATTGAGAAAGTGAAAGGGGTTTTTCTTTCTTTGAGGGGCACATACAAACTGGTTTCGTGGAAGCATTAGCGATAGCGAAAGAAATTGCACTTGATATGGATATTGATGCAACTTTTCGTAAAAGGAGAGAAATTAAAAGAAAGAAACAATATCATGAGAACCCAGACGACAATAATTTTGCCACACAGTCTGCAGAGGAATCATTTAGAATCAACTATTTTATACGTGTTGTTGATCAAACAATTTCCTCGCTCACAAGGAGATTTGAGCAATATGAAGGTTACCAAAAAATATTTGGTTTCTTATTTACCCCTAAAACATTGCTTTCATTGAATAACAATAGTTTGAAATATTCTTGTGTTAATCTTGAGGCTGCCCTTATGAAGGATAAACAATCTGATATTGATGCCAACGATCTATTTGTTGAGTTGAAGTTTCTTCAAAATTTCATGCCAGAAGAAAACACGGGACCTGTTGAAATTCTTAATTTTCTAAAGTGGCAGGATCGTTTTCCCAATGCAAGTATTGCATATAGAGTTATGTTGACCATTCCGTTAACAATTCCATCGGCAAGAAGAATTTTTTCTAAATTAAAGCTATTGAAGTCCAATATGTGTACTACTATGACACAAAAAAGACTCAATGATTTGGCCACAATAGCACTTGAGAGTGAAGTGTTGGAGAAGATTGATTACAAGGATATCATTGAGGATTTCATTTCAAAGAATACTAAAAGAATGAGGATATTCAATTAAAGAGCAACCGTGAGTTGAATAGGTATGAATTTTTTACATGTCACTTTGTTATCATGTTATGTAAGACATTATATTACATAAATTATAATTCTTTTCTACAATATATATATATATATTATAATTGCATGTTAGTTTTTTTAAAGGGCCCCAATCTTTATTTTGTGCTCCCTACTAAATTACAAATCATTGTTAATGAAAATTGGCTTTGATATACCTTGGGATCACGGTGGATCAATTACTTGAGCACTATATGCCTATCTTAATGGCTTTAAAGAAAGCACTACCAGGGAGACAACCCAGTAGTTTTAGAGAGACATCTATTTCAATTGTATTATTTTAAAATAATTAAAAACAAAACATAAAGCGGTAAAATGTTTTCAAAAAGAGAAGTGAAAGTGAGAAGGACGAGCACCGTTGAAGTGGGGGCTAGCCTTGAACTTTGTTCACACCCATGGAAAATTTGTGAATCTTGATTACAGAAACTTTTCAACAAAAATAATTATCCCCTTGTATAAATCCATTGTATTATAAAAATAATGTGCCAAGAATTGCTTTTAGGATGTTCAAATATCTTGTTTGATATGTGTTGTGCAAAAACAGAAACTTTGGTTGTAGTGTTTGATTTTTCATATTTTACCGGCTTCTAAACTTGTTACACAGTATTGTTTTACGAATTTTCTACCACGTCCTAATTTTTCAGATTTTTTTGAGTTACATAGGTATGGTATCCATCTGCATCTTTACAGACTGTCCTGTTTTGTCACAAATTGTTGTTATATTTGCCTTGCGTGCTTATGTTTGAATTCTTGTTGAGACGCAATAACTTGGGAGGCATAGAATTGTGATATAATGCACTAGATAATGTTAGATTATTATTATATATAATGTTATGGAAGGACGTGATGAGATTTGATGATTATGTACTAACATTTCTAACAAAAGTTTGTCAAGTTTTGTGTGGATGAAGTGTTCGAACATCGAGGAGGTATTGATATGAGGAGAATAAGGAGAGGCAAGATCTCAAGCTTGGGGATGCCCAAGTCATCCCAAGTAAATATTCAAGGAGACTCAAGCGTCTAAGCTTGGGGATGCCCCGGAAGTCATCCAATCTTTCTTCACATGATATGCATGAATTCTTGGAGCGTCGTGTGCCTTTTATTCTCCTTTTAGCAATGAACCATGATGGTTTGGGAAAGTCCATGTTTGATTTATAGAATGCTCTTTGCACTTCACCTATATATTTTGAGTATGGCTTTATAGAATGCTTCAAGTGGTTAACTTATATCATTTGAAGTTGGATGCATGTTTCTCTACATATAGAAAACAGTTATTTGTAGAATGCTCTTTTGCTTCACTTATATTTATTAGAGCATGGCCACTTATTTTGTAGAAATAATTAAACTCTCGTTTTTGACTTATATTTGTTTGAGAGTTAATAAAGAGTGACGGGAATTTGCATGGGTTATAAGACTAGTCAAAATAATAGGTATTCAAGGAGTGATAATTAAAAATTTCATGTAGCACATTAAAGAGAAATTGTGGGTTAATGATATTGATGTGGTAATGTGAAAGGGTGTGAGTGAATCATTGTTGATTTGTAGAAGTGTCGATATTAAGAGAGGTTAACTTATTGTTTGTCTAAAAATCAAAAAGGTATGATGATGATGATGATGTGTGAGCATTTCTATTCCTCATTAAAATCCTAGTGTTTCTTCGGGTCGGAGGCACACGATGGTTAACTCCTCCCAAACTTCTCCCTCGTGGCATGCGAGTAGTACTTTTACTTGGTATAAAACTAATAAAACTTTGCAATAAGTATATGAGTTCTTCATGACTAATGTGCTGCCATGGATATACGCACTCTCACCTCCACATGTTTGCTAGCCTCTTCGGTACCATGCATTTCCCGTTCTCTCCTTGAGGATCGATGCAACTTTCGCCGGTGCATCAAAACCCCCTGACATGATACACTCTGTTGCACAAAAGCCTCATAATATCTTCCTCAAAACAACCACCATACCTACCAATTCTGGCTTTTCCATAGCCATTCCAAGATATATTGCCATGCAACTTTCACCATCACTTCATATGACTTGTATTTCCATTGTCATATTGCTTTGCATGATCATAAAGAAGCTAGCATGATATTTACATGGCTTGTCCATATTTTGATATCTTTTGCTATGCTAGCTCATTGAACATCCTGGTACACTACCAGAGGCATTCACATAGAGTCATGTCAGTTTTTCATATCGAGTTGTAAGTAAATAAAAGTGTGATGATCGTAATTATTAGAGAATTGTCCTAGTGAGGAAAGGATGATGGAGACTATGAATCCCCCACAAGTCGGGATGAGAATCCGGAAGAAAACTGGAAAATGGGGGATGCCGAATGATCCCACCACAAAAAAATATATAAAATGGGGTAGGCAAAAATAAACAAAATAAACCCACCATGAAAAAAACAAATAAATGAGAGGAAAAGAGAGAAGGGACTTTGCTACTATCCTTTACCACACTTGTGCCTCAAAGTGGCACCATGTTGTTCACATAGAGAGTCTCTTGTTTTGTCACTTCCATATGCTAGTGGGAATTTGTCATTACAGAACTTGGCTTGTATATTCCAATGATGGTCGTCATCAAATGCCCGAGGTATTCATGAGCAAGCAAGGTGGATGCACGCCCACTTAGCTTCAGTCAAGCTTTCACACACTTATAGCTCTAGTGCATCTGTTGCATGGCAATCCCTACTCCTCGCATTGATATGTCTTGATGGGCATATCCATGGCCCATTGATACGCCGATTTGATGTGAGACTTTCTTCCTCACTTTTACCCCTTTGAAGCCGACCACCACATTCTAGTCCACCTATATGCCATGTCCATGGTTCAAGATCATGTATTGCGTGAATAATGAAAAGTTTATGCATATTGAAAAAGTACGATCCAATTGCCTAACTTGGTCATTGTGGTTCTTAACATTTATATTAATGTGGTGAAGATGGAGCTATGCCTTGCTAATATAATAAGATGAATGGGGGTAAACATTCCTCTAGGATCGTATACTTTGAAAGATTGATGATTTTGTTGCTTGTGCTTATAAGTATAACTATGCCATTGTTTCTTAATTCATCATTTCTCAATGAGCATACATACAAAAGATTACATATTGGGTAGAATGCCCCACCAAAATTTCTGTTTTTATGATTTACCTACTCGAGGATGAGCAGGAATTAAGCTTGGTGATGCTGATACGTATCAACATATCTGTAATTTTTATTATTCAATGATATTATATTATCATTCTAGGATACTTTTTGAGTAATTATTTACTAATTTATATTATTTTTGAGCAATAACCTATTGACACAGTGCCCAGTGCCAGCTCTTGTTTTTGTGTGTTTTTTGTTTCCTAGAAATTCCATACCAAACAAAGTCCAAACACGATAAAAAATTATGGAGAATTTTTTGGGATATATGTGAATGTTGGGAGTCTGAATCAATGCAAGACGATGCCCGAGGGCCCCACAAGCCAATAGGGCACGCCACCAGGGGTGGTGCTCCCTGGTGGCTTGTGGCCAGCCCTTTGGTTAGTTAAGGCTCTCCTTCCGCTAAAAATTTTAGCCCGATCGGAGTTACAGATCTCCGGATATTTAAGAAACAATGAAGGGGTCCGAAAACAATCATGAAAATAGGAGAGAAACTGAGAGAGAGATCCATTTTCGAAGGGGGTCTAGCCCTCTAGGAGCCATGGTGGCCATGGACCAGAGGGGAAACCCTCCTCCCACATAGGGAGGAGGCCAAGGAAGAAGAAGGAGGGAGGATCTCTCCCACTCTCTCTCGGTGGCACCGGAGCACCACCGAGGCATCCATTGTGACGGCGATCTACACCAACAACTTCGCCGTCATCACCACCAACTCTCTCCCCCTCTATGCAGCGGTGTAAAACATGTTCTCACTGCTGTAATATATACTTGAACATGGTGCTTAATGCTATATATTCTTATCCAATGATGTGTGCCTATCCTATGATGTTTAAGTAGATTTCTTTTGTCCTATGGGTTAATTGTGGTATGATGTTATTGATATGAGTTGTATGTTGATATGGTGTTGTCCTACGGTGCCTTCTGTGAGGCACACATGTGAAGGAATCCTGTCGGAGGGTTTGCAATATGTTCATGATTCACTTATAGTGGGTTGGAGGGTGACGAAACACAAACCCGAGTAAGGGGATTGTTTACGTATGGGAGTAAAGGGGGCTTGGTGTTCAATGCTATGGTTGGGTTTTACCTGAATGATCTTTAATAGTTGCGGATGATTGCTAGAGGTCCAATCATTAGTGCACATGATCCAAGTAGAGAAAGTGTGTTAGCGTATGCCTCTCCCTCATTGCGTATGATAGGTGTAATTGCATGTAGTGCCACCATTATTGGTTTTGGAGTATTGAAGACAAATGTGATTGAGGGACTGTGTTTGTGAGAGTTCACATGAAAAAACAGATAGAAGTCCCTCGAGTTTCGGTTTAGCCATCGAAGACGAACCCCAAAAATGTCCGAAGACATTGATGACGGCTGGAGCCATTGGTGGTATGCAAAGACATTCGCTTGAAGATAATGAAATGCGAAGACAAATTGTTTTGATAGTTTTGTTTCTTCTTTCCGGAGTCATAGGAACCACCATACTATTAAGTGGGTTCGAAGTGATCGAAGTCAGATGCTGACGTGATGCTCAACCCATACCTATGTCTTCGAGTGAAGACATTGAGAGGAAATCTCTTCAAGAGTTGGTTGAGTCAGCTTTATGTGTATCCCAAGTAAAGTTGTCACGTGTTTTTGAAATCCGACCATCGTGACACATGTCGGTTAGCCATTGAACCAGGGTAATTTTGGTCATATCAGGTCGGGTTGCCATCTGGCTATAAATAGCCCACCCCCTCCACCATAAAGAGGTGGCTCCTCAGAGAGAGATACGTCTATTGGTGTTTTAGAGCAAACCACCTCAAAGACATTGAGGGAGAACTATCCTACGAGGATACACCTAGACACCTAGATATAGTGTGTTTAAGCATCACACAAGTCATTATGTTCTGAGAGAACTGAAGACTTATTACACTTGAAGACTATGATCTTCCACACAGTTATATGTCTTGGTATAAATTGTCCAAGAGTCACTATGGACTACCAGGTGACCAAGTTTGTATGGGTTTCAGAAGTTTCCCCTGAAGACATACCTGAGTGATTGGGCACTATCTAACTGACTTTGGCTCAATGGGAATAAGGTGAAGACAAGGTCTTGTGAGTTCAAAATCAGCCTCCCTAACCAGACGTACAATTGTAATAACAACTCGAACTGGTCCAACAAATCCCATGTCTTGATCAAGAAACTGGTTCTATCCCTCACCTTTACAATTCCGCGTTGCACTATGAAGCCATTCCTTGTTCATCACACTTGAAGACATTCACCGAACACATTCGATGTTACTTTTTATCTTTGTACTGTCTAAGTTTATCTTCAATACATCTTATCATACATGATGATTATGTTGTACCTATCTGAATGTCTTCATTTTCTTATTTTCCTTGCATAAATCCTTGATTGATATCCCTACCTAATCCTGAACCGCTTCCACTTTCTTTGAATACATTTAATGTTTCAAAGCTTTTGATAAAAATAGCCTATTCACCCCATTATAGTCGATAACTAGCGCTTTCAATTGGTATCAGAGCAAGGTACTCCCTTGTCCTGTGTTTTGGTTTAACCCCTGGAGTTCTAGCTATGTTGACTACAGGGTTAATCAAGGTCTCCGTTGTGTGCCATGTCTTCGATGGCACTGACTACCCCTACTGGAACAACAAGATGCATGTGCATCTCGATGCCATTGACAATGACCTCTCATATGTCGTCATGGCTGGTATTCCCAAGGATGGCGAAGGTGTCACTTCTGCTAATGTGAAGAGATTTTCCCAATTGGACTCGACCGCCAAAACATCATATATGGTCATCTGACCAAAGGACGGTATGGCCGTGTGAGTGCTCTTAACAAAATGAAGCAAATCTAGGAATTGCTTTCCAAGGTTAATTAAAGGTGTCTCATCAGAACGAGACTCACGTGTTGATGTCCTTCGCAATATGTTCAAGTGCTTCAAGAGACTTGACAATGAGAATTTATAACTCACGTTTGATAGGCTCACTGACATCTCAAATGAGCTAAATGCCCTCGCCTCCACTGATATGACCAAACATGAAGTTGTGAAGAAGCTATGGAGATCTCTTGACAGTTCCTTTCACACTCTCGCTCTTATGATCCAAGAACGCCCTGACTTCAAGGATTTTGACCTTGTCGATATCCTTGAGAGACCGAATACTCATGAGTTCCAACAAGCGGAGAAACTGGAAATCTATGGTTCCAGTTATGGTCGCTCTCGTGCCCTTAAGGCAAAAGTCATCTCCTCATCTAAAGAAGAAGACACTAAATGCAGTTTTGATGGGGCTTAAGACTTTGGAAAATAACTCGCTTTTCTGGTGAGGAAGTTCCATAAATTTTCCAAAGTCCAAAATCTTCAAGGCGTTACTCCAAGAAGTCTAGAGAAATGTCTTCACGCGACAACACAAAGAAAGCATGTCACAAGTGTAAGAAAGCTAGTCAGTTCATTGCTGATTGTCCTCGATGGGAGAAGGAGTCCAAGAAGAAGAGCAAAGACTATGATTCTGATGGAAATAAGAAGAATAAGAAGTTCCACAAATGTTCATCCAAGCCTTCATCACACAAGAAGAGTTCATCTGGCAAGGCTCATGCTTTCATAGGCAAGCAGATGGATTCTAAAGCTGAATCTGAGTCTAATGTTGAAGAAGAATCTAAGGAGGACTCTGATTCTGAAGTTGGTAGTTTTGCTATGGCTTCTGCATTCGTTGATACATCTTTCTTCCTCCCCGAAGACAATGGCTTCCTCAACAGCAATGAAGCCAGTGACGACGACGATGCTCCAGCCAACTGCTTCATGGCCAAGGGTTCCAAGGTACCCTCAATTTGTTCACGTCATGACTTTAATAGTGAAGCTGAATCTGATGATAACTTGAAACCAAGCTACTATGAACTTGTTAAAATTGCCACTAAGAAACGAAGTGCTCTGGAGAAAATGCAGAAATCATTATAGAAAAGCGATGACCTATTGCGCGACGAGATGACTGTGAACAAAACTATGGCTGAATATATGCAAAGCCTTCATTCAAGGTTTGAGGATCTCCAAAGTCGTCATGATTCCCTCTCAATTGAACATGAGAAGCTTTCTCTTGAATATCTTCGAAGAAAGCTTGAACTAGAGAAGCTGAGGGGAACTCAAGATGACCTATGGAAGGAAAATAACTCTCTCCTAGCCGAATAGATCAGTACCGCTGAGGATGAATTCAATGCTCCATGATTAAAATGTCTTCCTCGTGAAGCTAATGATTCAACTACTTAATGTTCAAATGCTTCTATGAATACTTTATCTTCAACTGTATCTATGACACCTAACACCTAATCTAAGGAAGCCACTTCTATCACTAATGACAATGATAGGTTGAAGACATTGCTTGAAACAGGCATATACAAAATTCTGAAGGGACATCAGGTTCTTTGTGATTCCTGAAGAAGACTATCTTGAATAAAAACCCTAGGAAAGGTGTGGGTTTCGAAAGAAATCTCAATGTTGATGGATCTTATTGGACACCTCAGTAGTATCCCAAAACCACATGGGTTGCTGTAAAAGGTCCTTCAGTTGATCCTTCCACATTATTTGGTTTTAACTGTGCAGATCCTATTATTGATGAATATTTTGATTCCAATTATAAACTATTCAAGTGTCAAAATAGTGAAGTATTTGCTAGGTTCATTTGCACTAACTGCATGAATGGTTCACCCATCAAGAAGATCTGTGTTCCCAAAAGTCTTCTTAAGAGGCTTCGTCTGAATGTCTTGACGACATCTCTCAAGAAGAAGACAAACCCTAGATCAATGTGTTCAAGAAGACAAAGGTCGCACTAACAATTCTGTTTCGCGGGGCAGTACTCCAATGACTCATGAATATGTGCACTATGACATGAACCGCTATGTTCATCCTACCCAGAATTTCTTTGCTTATTCATTAAATGCGAAACATGCTATTAGGGAAACATTACATGAATTATCTGATGTTGCTTTTCGTATCATTGCTTCTAAGTCAAACCTTCGGATGTGGGTGGTTAAGAAAAACTAACGTCTTCATACAGCATCGGGTTTCCAGATGACATGAAGCCTAACTCGAAGATTATATCTGGAGACTCGAAAACTTTCTTTCCTGAATGAAAGATAACTAACGCAAATGGATCTTTCCATTTGTATTTTCCCAAATACTTACCACTGTCTACTGCTACATTGTCATCTTAGCATGTTACTCTTGCATGGTTTGGTGAACACGACTAATTCTCAAATGCAAGAAGATAAATCTAGAACCACAGAATGGATCATGGATAGTGGGTGCACTAGTCACATAAATAGTGATCAAAGCCTATTGATGGTGTCAACTCTTCGACCTCCAACTAAAGATCACATCGTGTTTGCCGACAAAAGCAGCAGCAAAGTCTTGGGACTAGGTAGAGTTGCTATCACAACGGATCAACACATGGACAATGGCATGCTTGTTGAATCCCTTGGTTACAACTTGATGTCCGTTTCAAAGTTGTGTGATCTAGACATGCTTGTCATCTTTGGAAAGTTTCGATGTGTTGTACTAATGGCCTCTGACAAAACCAAAGTCTTCGATGGTTTTCGAAGGGGTGATCTATACATGGTAAACTTCTCTGCATGAGCACAGCTTGCCACATGTCTTCTAGAAAAGGCTTCCGAATGTTGGCTTTGGCATCGAAGGCTAGGACATGCAGGCATGAGGAACTTGCATACTCCTGCCAAGAAGAGCCTCATCATTGGTGTCGAAGGAGACAAGATCAAGAAATATCACCTATGTGGTGCCTGTGAAGTCGGGAAGATGACAAATTCCAAGCACCCCTCGAAGACAATCACGACTACGACTCGACCCTTCGAGCTGCTGCACATGGACTTATTTGGCCCAACTCATTATTCCACTTTCTCTACCACTGTAAATCTTTATGGCTTTGTGATTGTTGATGACTACTCTAGATACACCTGGATGCACATCTTACTAAGACAGAAGTGCAGGATGTCTTCACGCGCTTTGTCAATAGGTGCATGACCAACTATGACATCAAGTTCAAGAACATAAAGAACGACAACGAGACTGAGTTCAAGAACACGTGTCTTGACACTTACCATGACACTTTGGATGTCACTCATGAGTTCTCAGATCATTCTACACCACAACAGAATGGAGTCGTCGAGCACAAGAACATGACTCTCATAGATATGGCTCGCCCCATGCTTGATGAACACAAGACACCTCGAATATTTTGGCCCGAAGCCATTGACACTGCCTGCCACATCATCAACAGAGTTTATCTTCACAAGTTCTTCAAGAAAATATCTTATGAGCTTATGACTGGTAAGAAACCTAAATTAAGTTATTTCAAAGTCTTCGGTGCAAAATGTTGGATTAGGGATCGACATCATACATCAAAATTTGTACCGAAAGCACATGAGGGTTTCATGCTTGGTTATGGAAACGATCCGCACACATATAGAGTCTTCAAGACTTTTGACCACAAGATCGTTGAAACTATAGATGTGCGTTTGATAAAAATAATGGCTCGCAAACAGAGCACCTAGCTCCTATGACAGATGAACTTCCACCTAAAGAAGCAATCAGGTTGATGGGCACTGGTGAGATCATGCTTGAGGAATCTATGATTTAAGAAGTCATCATTGCTCCAGTCACTCATCACGAAGAGAATCATACACCTGAAGACAATGCTGCTGACGAAGACAATGCTCAGCAGACAACTCAAAGTCTTCGACCCGCTCCTCCTTGCATGGCAAATGAAGTGCAGATTGGGAAGATGCTTAGTACCATCAATGAACCAGCTCCTCTCACTCTCTCGAGAGATAACCAATTGGATAACTTCTGTGGGCATTTCAATTGGTCTCCATCACAGAACCCACCAAAGTTGATGAAGCCTTCAAGGAAACTGAATGGATTCAAGCCATGCAAGAAGAACTATATCAATTCGAGATAAACAATGTATGGGAACTTATCAATCGACCAGATCCACACAAGCACAACGTCACCAGCACAAAGTGGATCTACCGCAACAAACAAGATGCCTTTGGCCAAGTCGTCAGAAACAAGCACTACTGGAAAAAGCAAAATTGTCGTCTGCCATTTCTTTGCCGCCAGCTGGCAGACCGCAATGCAGCTGTTTGCCATCAGTTTCCAGAAAACAGACGGCACAGAACAAGATGACGGCAAAGAAGCTATTTGCCATCAGCTAGTTCTTTGTCGTCTACCTACGGACGACAAACTAGCTTTGCCGTCAGCTAGCAGACGGCAAAGAGAAAGGATGGCCCACTAACGGGTATCAGCTAACAGACATTTTCTTTGTCGTCTGTTAGCTGACGGCAAAGCTAGTAACGCTGTTAGCTGATACCTAACCCGCTCGCCTCACCCCTCTCTCTCTCCCTCACCTCACCTCACCAACGCCGTCCCCCATTGCTCGAGCCGCTGCCATCCCTGTGCTACCACCCGGAGCAGCCACCGCCATCGGCTAGCCCCGCCCCTCGTCGCCCGCCCCGTCGCCCCACCCCTCTCTCTCTCCCCTCACCTCACCGGCCCCGCCCCTTGCCACCCGCCCCGTCACCCCACCCCTCTCTCTCTCCCCTCACCTCACCAGCCCCGCCCCTCGCCGCCCGCCCCGTCGCCCCACCCTGAACTGCCGCCCCCCGCGCCACCCCCCGGAGCCCCCGCCGCCACCGGCCAGCCCCGCCCATCGGTGCCCGCCTTGTTGCCGGTCGGCCGCCCGCCCCGCCCCAGCCGCCCCTTCCAGCGAACGCAGGCCGTAGCCACCGCGCTGCCCCACCCCACCGCCGGAGCCGCACCGCACCGCCCCGCCACGCCACCGTCGTCGCGCCCTGTCGCCGGAGCCATGCCGCCCTAAGGTGATTTTTTCTGTTTTTTCTGTTTATTTAGATTTAGTTTATCTAGGTTTAGTTTAGGTTTATTTACGTTTAGTTTAGGTTTAGCTAGGTTTAGTTTAGGTTTAGCTAGGTTTAGCACCGTCGCCACATGACACCCCCGACAACGCCAACACCCCCAAGACCCCGACACCCCTAGATTTAGTTTAGGTTTATTTAGATTGTCGGGGGTCAAGAATCGAGGGGAAAAGGATTCGAGGATTGACCCCGACACGACACCACTGACACCCCGACCCGGCACCCCCGACACCCCGACCCCGACACGACACCCCCCGACACCCTGACCCCGACACGGGACCCCCGACCACGACACGACACCCCCGACACCCCGACATGACACCCCGACACCCCGACCCTGACACGGCACCCCCGACACCCCGACCCCGACATGGCAACCCCGACACCACGACCCCGACACGACACCCCCGACACCCCGACCCCGACACGACACCCCCGACACGACACCCCCTAACACCCCGACCCCGACACGACACCCCCTGACACCCCGACCCCGACACGACACCCCCTGACACCCTGACCCCGACACGACACCCCGACACGGGACCCCCAACCACGACACAACACCCCTACCCCGACACGACACCCTCAACACCCCGTGTAACACCTCGTTACGCCTGGCGGGATCTAGACTGGCCTCACAGACCAACACTAGTCTTTCCTGCGCACTTTGTCCTCACTCGTGCGCACCCGGGACCAACTTCCCGGTCGGTCACCCATCCTAGAATCGCTCCAAGCCAAGCACGCTTAACTTCGGAGTTCTTTTCGAGTGGGCTTCCGGAAAAGAAGGAATTCCTTGCTGATATGAGTAGTCTATCATTCCTATTAAGCCAGGCTCTCACATACACCCACACTCAAAGGAACCGACGTCCTCGTCGGCCCATCAGGAACGTTCCCTTTTGGCACACGTATGCGCGTCCAGTCCAGCACATGTGCTATGCTGCGTGCCACGACGGGCCACACATGCCATGCGCCACATGCCCGTGCACCTGACCCGTGCATGCCCGTGTAACCGCAAGTATCGGCTCCGATACCAATTGTAACACCTCGTTACGCCTGGCGGGATCTAGACTGGCCTCACAGACCAACACTAGTCTTTCCTGCGCACTTTGTCCTCACTCGTGCGCACCCAGGACGAACTTCCCGGTCAGTCACCCATCCTAGAATCGCTCCAAGCCAAGCACGCTTAACCTCGGAGTTCTTTTCGAGTGGGCTTCCGGAAAAGAAGGAATTCCTTGCTGATATGATTAGTCTATCATTCCTATTAAGCCAGGCTCTCACACCCCGACCCTGACACGACACCTCGACCCCGACACGACACCCCGACCCCGACACGGCACCCCCGACACCCCGACCCCGACACGGTAACCCCGACACCCCGACCCCGACACGACACCCCCGACACCCCGACCCCGACACGACACCCCGACACGGCACCCCCGACCACGACGTAGCACCCCTACCCTAACACGACACCCCCGACACCCCAACCCCGACACGACACCCCGACCCCGACACAACACCCCCGACACCCCGACCCCGACACGACACGGGTCATATATTTTTGAATTATGAGTTAGGTCATATATTTTTCGATTTTGTTATATATAACATCATATGTATGTTGATCAGGTGGATTTAAATGTGCAGTTGTTTCATCGTAGCGCGGGTCTGGTGTTCGACGACCTCCCCGTGTGTTGGACGAGCTCCGCCCCTGCGTTCGTGGGTGAGCACAAATGATGTCTCCTCTTGCCCCCTTCATTTCCTCTGTTCCAGTCTTCGTGCCGATGAAACTTGCTAGCTATAGGTGTATTCAATCATCAGTATGCGTGACCACTATGCGTCTCCCGTTCGAAAGGGTTGCATCTATAAATATGCATTCATTAGCATATTTATAACCGTGATTCTTTCGAATTGTCCAACGTTATCCATGGACATCCCGAGTATGTGTAGATTGGGTTTGTTTTCCCATATGCTCTGCTCCGGATTCAATGCAGCATTTCGTCAGTGCCTCCCTATTGTTCTCCGGGTACACATCCTCTCTGCTTATTGCCGAGACATGTATCAGGAGAACAGCAAGGAGGTGCTGCCGAATTTGTGCGTCAGATCGAGAGCAGAGCAAGGGAAAACAAACCAAATCTACGCATACTCGGGTAAGATTAGGACCTATCTTTACCTACTAGCATCTACGTTGCATCGACGTAATAAAACTGACAAACTCTATTAACTGATGAATATGGGTGGTTGAATTATGTATATATTTTTTGTGTGTCCAGTAGCTAGGCAAGATGAGTGGTCGTGGGTGGATGTACACCGGTCACACTAGTTAGAAAGACATGATCCATGAATGGATAACAAAAACCAAGGAGTTTGTGAGAGTCGCATTTGCAAATGGACAAAAAACAACCTGGTGCCCTCGTGTCGATTACGACAACTTTAAGAAGAAGTCAGAGTTTGAAATGATCAAACACCTGTAGAAGTGGGGTTTTACGCCTAATTATATGGTCTGGACATTTCATGGTGAGTCTTTCCAAAGTGCCAGAGCTGAGGTGGTTCGTCGTTGCACCGACGAGCATGGTACCGAGATCGAACACATGGTGCAAGACTTTTATGATGCTCGGGGTTCGAACGATGAGATGGAGGAATCTACAAAGGCCTTTTATGAAATGTTGGAGTCTTCAAAACGTCCTCTCCACGAGCACACTGAGGTTTGTCAGCTGGATACCATCGCGCAAGTAATGGCTGTGAAGGCTCAGTTCAACCTGGGCAGAGAATGCTACGATGTGATGATGACGATATTTGGACGCTTTCTACACAAAGGCCATGTATTGCCAACAAACCTGTACCAGTCGTACAAAATCCTACATGCCCTTAAGATGCCCTATGAGAAGATAGATGCCTATGAGAATGGATGTGCCTTATTTAGGCTTGAGAATGCGGGCTTGAACTATTGCCCCATTTGCAATGCTTCTAGGTATGTTCTGGTAGACAACAGTATGGGTGAGAAGAGTCAGACCAAAATCCCCATTAATGTTCTTCGGTATCTGCCAATCATAGCAAGACTTCAATGTCTTTTCATGGTCAAGGAGACGGTCAGACAGATGACATGGCATAAATTGGGGAAAAGAACAGAACTAGATGCAGATGGGAATCCGATGTTGGGACACACTTCAGATGCTTTTGCATGGAAGCACTTCGATGCATTACATAAGGATAAAGAGGCAGATCCAAGGCATCCTCGAGTTGCCATCAGCACGGATGGGTTCAATGTGTATCGTATGACGACAACACAATACAGGTGTTGGCCTGTATTTCTAATTCCACTCAATCTCCCCCCGGAGAGATTATGAAAAGAAAGAACATTTTCTTGACATTAATAATTCCATGGCCCAAATATCCGGGGAAGAATATGAATGTGTACATGCAGCCGCTTAAGGATGAATTGCAAGAAGCCTAGGATAATGGGATCAAGACGTACGATGCTGCTACCAAAAAGATCTTCAAAATGCATGTGTGGTACATGTACTCGTCGCAAGACTTGCCGGCGTATGCGCTATTCGTTGGCTTGTGTGTGCATGGAAGGTTTCCATGCCCCACTTGCAAGGCAGCTCTTCAGTTCCGTTGGCTGGAGGTGGGTTGCAAGTTTCCTTGCTTCGACATGCATAGACAGTTCCTGGATCCTGACCATAAGTTCAGAAAAGACAAGAAGAATTTCATCAAAGGTAGAGTTGTCAAAAACACTACACCACCTGCGTTGACAGGCCAACAGATCATGGATCAGATAAACACTCTCGAGCTGGATCCAGATCGTCCAGGGTATTTCAAAGGGTATAATACGGAACACGCCTAGACTCACAAGATATGTTTGTAGGATCTGCCTTACTTTAAAGACCTCCTTTGCCCACATTACATCAACGTGATGCACACTGAAAAGAATATCCCGGAGGCCCTTTTGGGTAAATTGTTCAGCATAAAAGGGGAAGTCGAAGGATAATCCTAAGGCTAGTGTCGACCAGGAGGCTCTATGTGATAGACCATTACAAAACATCGCAACCAAAAGGAAAGAAGAACTGGAGGAAGCCAAAGGCATGGTCCAATCTTGGCAGGCCAGCTATGAGGGAAATGATCTTGTGGGTGAAAATGCAGTTGATGTTCCCCGATTGGTATGCAGCGAATCTAAAGAAGGGAGCGAGTCTTGACAAATTGAAAATATTTGGTCTCAAGAGTCATGATTGGCCCATATGGCTTGAGCGACTAATTCTGATGATGTTGCGTGGCTTTATCCCTGGGGATGAATGGCTAGTACTGGCAGAGCTCAGCTCAGCTATTTCTTCCGTGCTCTTTGTGCGAAAGAACTATCGCCTGACGTGCTAGAAGAACTGGAAGAGTTGGCACCGAAGTTGATCTGCAAGTTAGAAAATATCTTTCCACCGGGCTTCTTTAATCCAATGCAGCATTTGATTTTGCATCTCCCGACCGAGGCAAGATTGGGGGGCCGTGCAAAATTGGTGGTGCTTCACAACTGAGAGGATCCAGAAGACACTTCGAGCAGAATGTAAAAATAAACATAGAGTTGAAGCATCGATGGACGAGGCATTCATTACTGAGGAGGAGGAAAACTTCATGACAGCACATTACAAAGCCAAGAATCGTCATTTGCATAATCCGAAGCGTCGATACAAAGATGGCGACCGTGAAAAAGGTCTATCCAACCTCAGCCTCTTCAAAGGGAAGCTCGCACCAGCTGGTGCTTCCAAATCAATAGCGTTGGATGTCGAAGAACCTAACAGAAGTGCGGCCAAACATCGAGTAAGTTCTCGATACATTGTTTTGCAACTTCTAATTCCTTTGAAATGCTTTTATTCCTAGATATGTGATACAGTCGATACGTCGCCAAATTCTCAGATGGAGCGGTGATCCAAAAGGATTCCATCGAAGAGTATGAGCTTCTGGCAAAGCATGGAGGCGGCTCTCCTAGTTTCATCTCTTGGTTCAAGCAAACGGTAATTTCCATTAATTAGACGATTTCATTTCTTCGCCTAGTTTGTGGATCATGCAACAATCCTTTTGTATTAAACTTGTAGGCTAATGCAGAGTCTATGGACTCCGAATTGAGACAAGTCTCTAATGGTTTTGACTATAAGGTCTGTTCATTTGACAAATACGACATCAAAGGGTATCACTTTCGTACTTTTGGCAAAGAGCTATCTATGGTTGACCGAAAGTCTACAAATTGTTGTGTCTCCACTGTCGGCGAAGGAGGGGTCGAGTATTATGGAAGAGTTGAAACAATTTATGAACTTACATTCTTTGGTGAAAACCCACCAAACACCGTAGTCCTAAAATGTTATTGGTTCCAGCCGAAGGAGACTAGAAGGACTCATGAACATATAGGGCTAGTCGAAATCAAATAAAGAACCCATTTAGATGTTCCCGATGTCTATATTATGGCTCAACAGGAGACCCAAGTTTTCTATCTACCGTGGACCTGCCAAACGGATCCAAATTTGTAAGGTTGGGATGTCGTTTATGATGTGCTGCCACATTTTAGACCACCTCCCCTCAATGAAGATGATTATGAACCTCACATTAACCCAGATACATATGAAGGAGAATTCTTCCAAGAAACACGTCACTACTAGAAAAAGGGCTATAGCTAATATAGACACTAGTGGCGCACTATGTATGTGGTGCGCCACTACTAAATAGCAGTGGCGCACCACACATGGGTGTGCCACCAATGTTTATATTACTAATGGCGCACCTTCTGTGTGGTGCGCCAATGCTAAGTTTGTCCTGGGCACACCCCCTCCCCAGACTTACTAGTGGCACACCTGGGTTTGGTGCGCCATTACTAGTTTTAACTAGTAATGGCACACCTCACCCACGGTGCGCCACTACTAACAAAAAAAATTCAATTTTTTTTCAAAACTAGTAATGGCGCACCACACACCAGGTGTGCCATTAGTAACCCTGGTTACTAGTGGCGCATTCTTAGGAGGTGCACCATTGGTAACCTGAGAGTAGCTAGATATTTTTGACAACCACCGACCACGCTCACTTTCCCCACTTCATTCTCTCCACCTCTACCAAGCTTGGTCTCGACTACCCCCTCCTCCTCAACTCATTTGCACCATAGATTCACCCAAAGTAAGTGGTTAAATTTCCTTTTTTTATAGGTAAGTAAGGGGAAAGCTTTCTTTATGGTCTAGATCTACTTTTTTCTCCCTCCAACGTACACACTTTTTATGGCCTAGATCTACAATTTTCTCATTGAGCTAGATCTACGTATGTTTGTGGTGTTGCATATGTTTGTGTTTGCAGGTATCGGTATTTGAAATGCGATAGTTGCCAATATTTTGCCGGAATGTTGATTCATTTCCGTTTCGGCTAGAATTTGGCACTATGCATTCTTTTTTGTCCTATTTTTAGGCAAAGTCATGCCAAAAAAATTTTGGTTCTAAAATATTGTTTTGCTCTACCCTGCAGGCGACCATGGTCCGCACGATGACCGAAGGCATCGTGAATAGGTTTTTGAGCTCCACGAAGGCTGAGATGCTTCAAAAGAACGAGACGGAGATAAGATGTTCGTGTTGAAGATGCAAGCTGAAGAGCCTTATGGACCCGGATTCTAGATAGGTGCGGGACCACCTGCTCGTGCGTGGTTTCATGGATGGCTATCGGTGGCAAGGTGATGAAGATGATTATGAAGTTGTCCATGGGGTCCGGGCAAGAAATAAGGAAGGGCAGCAAGACAATAGCGGCGAGGGCGGGCGAGAAGACGAAGAATCTCCAGGCGGACATGATCACGAAGTAGATGTAGGACACAGTCATCATGTAGAAGATGTCGGAAATGATGATGAGGAAGATCAAGACGAAGGGCATGATCATGAATATGAAGATGCCGGAGCAGACGATGATTGACCATCGATGGGCTGGGTGCAGGACCCTCATATTCAAGAGCTACTTCTCAAGAAGACGGGTAACGCAAGAGCTGCCACTCGAGAGAAAGCCAAGCTGGATCAACTGGAGATAGCCGAGTTACTTCATTGTATGAAGGATGTAGGCCCGAGGATACCCGCCTGAAAGTAACGCTCATGGCTCTGGAGATGAAGGTAAAACACAAAATGGTCGACGCATGCTTCGACGAGAACATGTCATTCTGGCACGAACGTCTTCCCAAGGGGAACAAGTGCCCGACCAGTTTCGAGGAGGCAAAGAAAATCGTGTGTCCTCTGGATTTACTGCACGTGAAATACAATCTGTGCTTAAACGATTGCATCATTTATCGGGACGAGCACGCAGAGTCTACCATATGTCCGGTGTGCGGCGTCACTTGATACAAGAAGAGGAAGAAAGCTGCTCGAAAAGTGGTGTGGTACTTTCCGATCACTCCTCGTCTGCAGTGGTATTTCGCGGACCCTAAGGTAGCAAAGCACCTGCGTTGGCACGCGGATAGGGAGGAGAAGAAGCAAGAAGATGATGGAAATGATCCAGAGATAAATAAAAAAGACAAGACGCTGAGTCACCCTAACGATGCGAGCTAGTGGCAAGCGTTGAACTTCGAACACCCAGAATTTGGGGATGGTCCAAGGAACATCATGCTGGGCGCGAGCACCGATGGAGTCAATCCGTTTGGCAGCCAGAGAAGCACACATAGCACCTGGCCTATGTTTGTGTGGATGTACAACCTTCCCCCTAGATGTGCATGAAGAGGAAGTACATTCACATGAGTATGCTAATTGAAGGGCCAAAACAACCAGGGAACAACATCAATCTATATCTGGGGCTGCTGAAAGAGGAGCTAGACACGCTGTGGAAAACGCCAGCCAATACGTGGGATGCCGCAATGAAACAATATTTCCCTATGAGAGTCGCACTGCTCACGACGGTGCACGACTATCTCGGTTACAGATATGTTGCGGGGCAGGTGGTCCACGGATTTTTTGCATGCGTTAGGTGCATGGATGAGACAACGTATCGCCAGCTAGATAGAGATCTCGGGTCTTCGAAAACCGTGTTCATGGGACATCGAAGGTCGCTTCGCGACGATGACGCATGGAGAAAACCCAAGGATCTATTCGATGGTGAAACCGAACCCCGAAGACCCCCACGTACGAGGAGTGGTGAGTAAATAGACGAGCTATTGAAAAATTGGAAAGAGTGCCCACCGCCGGGAAAGAAGCGAAAGGTGCCAGAGCCGCTGCTGAAGGTATGGAAAACGAGGTCTGTTTTCTGGGACTAGCCGTACTGGAAGATCCTCCATGTGCCTCACAGCCTTGATGTCATGCATATCACGAAGAACGTGTGCGAGAGTCTACTTGGTACCTGCTCAACATGCGAGAGAGGACCAAAGATGGGCCGAAAGCAAGGGCAGACTTGCAATCAATGGGCATCAGGGAGGAGCTTCATGCAAAACGCCCTAATGATGATGATGATGATGAGGCCAAGGACACGGAAAGTCGTCGCAAAGGCAAAAAGGCCAAGAAGATCGAATATGACTGCCCTCCCACGTGCTTCACTCTAAGTCAGAAGGAGATCGAGCAGTTTTTCACCTGCCTTGTAGGAGTAAAACTTCCTTACGGTTACGCGGGGAAGATAAGAAGATACCTAGACTCAGCAAAGCAGAAGTTCAGCGGGATGAAGTCTCACGACTGTCACGTGCTGATGACACAGATACTTCCAGTTCCAATCCGTGGGATCATGGACGCGCATGTCCATGAAACGCTATTTGGCCTATGCAACTTTTTCGACGTCATCTCTCGGAACACAGTTGGCGTGAGGCAACTCACGAGGCTATAGGAAGAGATCGTGGTGATACTATGCGAGCTTGAGATGTACTTCCTGCCCGCATTCTTCGACGTTATGGTGCATCTGCTGGTCCATATCGTGGAGGATATCATCCAACTCGGGCTGACGTGCCTGCACAGCATGATGCCGTTCGAAAGGATGAATGGTGTCATCAAAGGATACGGTCACAACAGGGCACGTCCATATGGAAGCATAGCCAAGGGCTTTCTGACCGAAGAGTGCATCTCCTTCTGCACGAATTATCTAGGCATCGAGAACCCCGTTGGTCTGCCCGTCAACAGGCACCTCGGTAGGCTCGCTAGATGGGGTCACCACGAGGGTCGCCGCAAAATGCATGTTGACTTCAAGGGTCGACTCGCTGACTTTGAAAGAGCAAACCTAGTCGCGCTACAACACATAGACGTGGTCGATCCTTGGGTGGTAGAGCACAAAACCTTTATTAAGAAGACGTACAATGACTAAGGCCAACAGAGGACGGACAGAGATTTAATCAAAGATCACAACTCATGTTTCACGCGTTGGTTCAAGGACAAGCTTCTGTCGTACCCTTTACATGAGGATTCTTCCGTGGAAGAAAAACTCATATTCGCCTTGTCATAGGGCGCCGAGCACAACCTGATGACCTACGAGGCGTACGATATCAATGGCTACACATTCTACACGGAGGAAAAGGACATGAAGAGCGATTATCAAAACTCCGGGGTAACGATGGAATCCTACACCGGTAACGACAAGGATGGATACTACGGAAGGATCGAGGAGATCTAGGAGCTGAGCTACGCTGGAGAGAAGGTCCCGATGTTCCGTGTTAGATGGGCCAAGAGCGTCCTAAACGATGACCAGTATTTCACCACCATGGTTATACCCGAAGCCAAATCCAAGACTGCGGGCGCAAATGTCACCGCGAAAAATGAGCCATGGGTACTGGCTGGCCAAGTGGACCAATGCTTCTTCATTACCGACCCATCAAAGCCAACTCATGTTGTCGTGAGGAGAGGCAAAAGGAACATCATCGGAATGGATGGAGTCGCCAATGAGCAAGACTTTGACAAGTACGATGACCCGAAGATGGAAGATGACGAGAACGATGAAGTACCATACACCACAAGAAGAAGCAGGACCACCCTACCTAAAGGACGTCCGTTCAAGAGAAGAATTCAAGGGGTTCCGGGGCTAAATTATTCAACCTCGAGAAAGAAGGGCAAGAAAATTGTGAAAAGATAGCTAAGATCGAATCACGATGTGTCGGCCGCGTGTGTGTGTCAGTGGCAAGCTCAATCTTTGATGACTATTATTTCATGTCACTTGATTTCAACCATGTCATCTAATTCTAAATCTTTGCATAATGGTTTTATCACTCCATTTGCATTTTCCTTTTATTTTATCTCAAATCTTAAATTATTACATGCAACTAAAAATCCAAATAAATAAATAAAACTTAGTAATGGCGCACCAGGAGAAGGTGTGCCATTGCTATCACGGTTTTTATGGCGCACCCCTAAAAGGTGTGCCATTGATATACCAATAAAAAAAAGTTAGTAATGGCGCACCAGGAGAAGGTGCGCCATTGCTATCACGGTTTTCATGCCGCACCCCTAAAAGGTGCGCCATTGCTAACCCTTCCCCCACTACGGCCTTCCCTCCCTCCACTCCTGCCTCCCGCCTTCCCCTTCTTCCACAACCGCCGGCTAGGGTTTCGCCCTCCCGCCCCCGCTCCGCCATCGCCTCCCACCCCCGCCCTCGCCGCCCTCGCTTCCCGCCTCCCGCCTCCCGACTCCCACATACTGTCCTTCTTATTCTTCTCTCTCCATTGCCGGATCCCCCGCCGCCGCCCGCCGGAGCCCGCCCTCGCCACCTCATCCAGGTGCAGGAGGCCTATGAGATGCTCTCTGACCCCAGCCGACGCACCAGCTACGACCGCGCCCTCGCCCGCGGCATCTGCCGCCTCGCCTTCTCCCCCGCCACGCGCCGCCATGACGCATCCGCCTTCTACCACCAGGTACATACGTACATACATACTTATTACCATCTAGGGTGAAGCTGTGATGCTCCATGCTAGGGTGAAGCTGCTAGATCAGAGTGTTGCTCTCTCCTCAGGCTTCAAGTCGTTCATCGATTTCATAGACCTCTCTCGTTTCCTACTCTCCTTGTATTCTGTTTTTTTATTATCAAATAGTAGCATGTATGATGCCTGGACCTGAATCTCCTCTATATTTGAGACCTGTTGCTGCTTCTATAGATGACTAAGGTATTTATCTAGTGTTGTTTCTTGTGTTCACAAAATCTCCAATACTTATACTTATACATGTATTGGACTAGAAACTGTCCCATAGGGCTGTGTTAACCAATATTCGTAATTTTGTGGGCAAATGCTATGAAAACAGAGGAATGTTTTGTATCTTCTTCATACCTGTTGTGCTATATTTACTTGGCTTTTATTTTCTGTATCTTTTGTTTGTGTTTTAGAGTACATTTCTATGGTACTAACCTTCTCCATTGAGGTCCAACATAGAATGAATTACGCGAACGCGACATAAACACTGGGAGTCTTATCGGTTGTCCATGCGCAAACTGGACCTGCCCTTGTCTATTGGTGTTCTTGACCGTAATCATTGATAAATGTGAAGGGAGGTGATCTAAAACACGACCGGATTCCGTGCCAAACCTTGATACTGAGAGTGAGAGGGGAAATAGATGAGATTGTGGAGGGTTGGATCAAAATGTGGCATTTGAAGTGGGTTTGGGGGAAAGGGTGTGGCTCTTGTGCTCGATTGGACCCGTAACCCATTTGCTCTTGCTTGGTAGAATTCCTGCTGTCTGATAAATGCTCTAAATCAAAGTTGTAAAGAGAATACAGGTCTGTATAGAAGAGAGATCACTACAAGCTAAACACCTCAATCTGTTAGTATTTGTCTGCATTTTTGCACATTGTTCTTCTATATCTGATCTACCATTGCTTGTACTGGTAGTCTGTCCAAAATACAGGTTTGTATAGGGTATAGAGAAGATAGCACCACAATCTAAACATCTTCTTTGTTGGGAACTCTCATCTGAATCCTTTTTTACAGTCCTTTTGTCATAATATATCTTCTTTTGATTTATTTGATGCATTCTGGACCCTAGAGTTGAATGAGACTGCTGATTTCGCGTTCCGAATTACGACTGTTGCATGATCTCTTGTTACATATGATGTTCATGTTTATGCATTGACACTCTTGTAGTCAACCATAGCATTACCAGGTTGACACTCTTTAATGCCGGGATTCTGTTGTTTTGGTTTGTGTTACCGTGATCCACCTATATTCGATTGGAATATAGGATCATCCTTCTTTCGGTTTCATTGGTTGGCCTGTCAATCTGTTTGTTGCCATCGCTGTATAGTAAAACTGGCTGATTCAGTTTCTGTTTAACCTCAGAATGATTTCAGTTCTGTTTTGTCAGGATGATATGGACACTACTCTTTAAATTGCTAAGCACCCGTGTGTCCTAGATTGTTGACGCTAGGACAAATAGTTACCCCTTTCTCCTGAAATGTTGATTAATTTCCGTTTTGGTTGAGAATGGGGCACTCCTAGATCAAGAAAATTAGCAGGAAGGTGCCCGATTCTCAACCGAAACAAAAATTAATCAACATTTAGATACTACCCTGATCTCATCCAATAACTCTAGTAGCCTTTTTTCCTATTTAGAGCGAACATGGCCAACAACGATGAGGCCGGCGATTCAGGCAAGCCATTCTAGGATCTGTCCCTGGAGATGGAGGAAGAACCTCACCGCTATGAGGATGTCGTGGAAGACACCGATCCCGACTACACAACCCCTAGTGGTGTCGGGGATGACACCACTGATGGTGCTGCCGGGAATGCCATCACTGATGATGGCAGCGAACGCACAGATGGCAGCCAACCGAAGAGACAACGGAAGGACCGGTGCCGGAACATGCTCGGCACTGTCAAGGAGGAATTTACTGAAGTGTCCTCCAGTGGGCATCCAACGGCGCCCAAAGAATTAGTCCGTGGGTACGCGGGACAACTCGGGTGCATTCTACGGAACACCGTCTCGATCAACACCGAAAACCTAAGGCATCGTGACCGAGGGAATTTGAGCAACCTCCTCTTCACGAAGTTGCACGAATGATACAAGTTCCCCGATGACTTCACAAACACACGCCTCTCAGGGAATAAAGTGAACAGTGCCGCCCTCACGAAGATGAGCACGACCCTGGCTACTTGGAGAGCCGCGGTGAAGAGAAGGATTCTAAGTGGTGATAGTTATGAGAAGATCAAGGAGACAAATCCTTCGATCAGTGAAGCTGACTACCTGGAGTTCAAGATCAAGTGCGAGAGCAATGCAACCGCGGAATCAAGTCAGTGGGGGAAAGATATGCGGGACTTGAACTTAGGGGTCCATAAACTCGGTCCCGGCGGTTATCGAGTGGTGGAATCTAAATGGGACAAGGAGGACGGGGAGCGTGCCGAGCAAGGCCTACCGCCCCTCTTCGATAAATACCATGAAAAGTAGACCAAGAACTACGTCAGGGCCCTGTACAAGGTGGACCCGATAACAGGGGAGCTTACCACGGATCCGAAGGTGAAGGAGCTTGAGCATGTTCTGGTAGGGAATACACCCCCGCGTAATTAGCTCCATATGGTTGCATTCTAATTAATGAAGCCAAGTTTCTAAATGGTTCACGTTCCTTCCACAGGAAACTGAAAGCAGTAGCGTGGGATCTTAGAGCTCCCCGTTTGCCCCTTGGGACACCACTTTAAATAGGGCGTTGAACGTAATGAAACACAAGGATAAGTTCAGTAAGCCATCGTCACCTGGTCGTGTGGCCGGCGAAGGCTTGTCCACGAAATCGTCAGAATACTATAAGGCTGGGCGAAAGGAGAGAAAGACTAGCTCGGAAAGCCAGGAGCACGAGGTTAAAGAACTTAAGGCACAAGTGGCTTGGATTCCGAAGATAGTCCAAGAGCAAGTGCGAGACCAACTAGGAGCGATGATCACCGCCATTATGCCTTCCTTGGTTAAGGGGCTGCGGGGGTGGATTGCGGGCGGCCAACAGGAGCCGCCCCCGATTCCCAGCTTCACGAGCAGCAACTCGCCCAACGCGCCGGCATTGGTGTCTCCGGCAGAGGCGGCATTGGTGTCTCACCGGTATTGGAGCTTAATGCACCCGGGTGTGGGAAGAATACGCCGGTCGGCACCTCGGCAGCAAACGCCCCCTCCATCACTTGAACGCCCGCTGTTTGCGGTGCCTCGACATTAGCCGAGATCGACCCCATCACGGTAACTAAGCCTCGGCTGATGACTTCATCTCCTTGCCTTTGACTCGGTATCCCTGACGCCTTACATGTTTTCGCAGGGCGCCGCCAACATTCCATGCACTCTCCTGCACTTCGTGGATGGCGAGTTGATCGCTGTCGCCAAGGCCAAAATCGTTGAACCGGGCAACCGCTTGTTCCACGGTAATCCGATGCCACCCACCGTGTATAGGGTTCAACTGGTTCGGGTGTTCCGGGGTTGAGATGACTTGTTACCTCCGTATCGACCCCCTAGGTCCGACGAAGATGATGTGATGACCCTCAGCGCCTGCTTAAACTGGTCCATGCTTTGGCCGAAGAGCCAGATTCGTTTGGGGGTAGGGGACACCACCCCACAGACAACACCGCCAATCATGCCGGCGCCAAGCCATGCCAAGACCGCCGCAACGCTACCGCCGTCATCTGATCCGGACATGCATATGGCATAGGATCCGGACGACAATGATGGTACATTTTCCAACGTCGATAAGTACATCAACAAAGATGGGTACGGTGACGAATTCTTGGGGCCTCCTTCTCAAGAACCCAACCCTGCAAAAGACAATCGCGATCTAGCTGGTACTGCGGAGAAACCCAATTGCAACAGGCGTCGTCTGTTCAGTTCTCAGGAGACGCCTCCAGCTGCCGCCTTCACCGAGACTCAAATAGTCGAGGTGCTAAATATTATCAGCCCCAACACACTCAAGAAGGTGGTCTTTGAGTAGAACTCAATCCCATTACAGCAGAAGAAGCAGAAGGGACGGAAAAGAAAAACTAACAAGAGTGCAAGCCAGCCGGCACTGAGTACGATCCGTGCTCAGGACGGGCCACCAATACCTAAGGATATCTCGAGGAGGGTGCATGTGGTGGGTAGGCTGATGCTACCAACTAATCTGCTCAATGCTACAACCGGTGCTATGCGGAGTCTACATGACGGTGTTCTTTCTATGCAGAAGCGGCGTCTCTCCGAGAATGATGTGGCATACCCGGTTTTCATGGCCAAGGTGCCAGAGGGCAAGGGCTTTGTCGATAGCACCATCGGGCGTATGATCGTCCTGCGGTTTGATGACATCTTCGCTATGTTTAACCTTTATCCGCTGCACTACACCTTCATTTGGCTATTTTCGCTCAGTATGGAGATGCGGATCATTAGAGACAAGACCCCGGACATCGTGATAGTCGACCCCTTCTACATGCATGCCAAGATCTTGGGCAGCGCTGGGGACTGGCAAGTCACGAGTTCATACCTCGAAGGCGTCATTCTGGCGAACCCTGATAAGGATAACTTCCTCGTGCCTTACCTTTCCGAGTATGTCATCCCCTCACCGCCCCGAAACATATGATTTCTTAGATTTCGATCATTCTTTTTTTCTAACATTCCATGTTTTGTGTAGTGACACAGATTGCACACTCATCCTCTTAAGCACGAAATATTCCATGGCCACGTATTTTGACTCGGACCGTCAGTCGAATAAAGACTACACAAATATCAAGAAAGTTCTTGATGATGCTCTCCCCGGCTACACCAAATCTGGAGGCACCTTTAGGAGGCAAATTTGTAGGTATGGCAAGCACGTGTTCACCCACGTAACAACGTTCCCTGCATCAAGCAGCCGCCTGGCAGTTAGAAGGATGCCTACTACGCCCTCCATCACATGCGGGCGATCAAACGGGACCTTCATCACCTTATGCTACCAAACAATCTCAAAGAATGGGCCGCACGCTTGTCGGCAATCCAGGACGCGGACATCAGGCAAGAATTCTTTTGCATCCAGTCGGAGTTTGTTGGAATCATCTATCAAGATGTCCTTCATACCTCGGGGCAGTTCTACCTCAAATATCAACCGTCCAACAGTGAAATACAAACAACGCTACAAATGCAGGCTGACAACGACCGCACATTCATGACCATCACGAAAGACGGCGGCTTCATCCACACTCCAGTCCCTGAGTCGAGTCGAAACTATTGATGCTATGTAGTTCTGAAATATCGATTAGCTCAGGTTGTAATTAAACTTTAATGAACTTGTATGTCTCTTTAGTTTGGATAGTCATTCAACTTACATGTAATCGATGCTATTTATTAGTAGGACCATGAATCATGCTATTAATACGTTGCTTTTCTCTTCCGATCCTTTTGTTGCATACTTATGTATTGTTTATATATTATCTGTGAATTACTACTAACGTTTTGTTTGTCTAGTGCATAGAGATGCCGTCGTATGTCGTGTACAAGGGTGAGGTTCCCGGAGTCTACAACGACTGGGAGGAGTGTCGGAGACAGGTTCACCATTTCAGCAGTAACAATTACAAAGGGTACACCACTAGGGTGGACGCGAAAGCTAGATATGCGCACTATCTAGCGGGAGAGAGGAGGGAGCGGAGGAGGAACCGGATGAAGACCAGTTTCATCACGATGATGCTCATCGTGACTGTAGCTCTCTTCTATGTGATGGTAGTTTAGATGATCGATATTGACTTTGTAATGTGACGACAAACTCGTCTAATATGATGAACTTTTCTAATGTCTCGAGACCTAAACTTGGCTAATGTTTGAACTTTGTTTTCTATTTCGAATTTGGAGACTAATATGATGAATTCTATTGTGCGATGTTTATATTCTGTGATGTAACGTATTTTGTAACCTGTGCAAATACCAGAAAAGCACAAAATAATAATTCCTAATATTCATAGTAGTGGCGCACCATATTTACCATTAGTGGCACACCAAGATAAATACGAGTGGCGCATTATTGGCCATAGTAATGGCGCACTTGGGGCATAGGTGAAGGAAAATATGCCCCCCAGTAGTGGTGCACCATATTGAGCATTAGTGGTGCACCAAGGCTAAATACCAGTGGCTCATTATGGGGCATAGTAATGGCGCACTAGGGGACATAGGTGAAGGTAAATATGGCCCCCTAGGAGGCATAATAATGGCGCACTATTGGACATAGTAATGGCGCACTATGTGGTGCGCCACTATTATATGGGATACTAATGGTGCACCAGAGGTGCGCCATTACTATTTGTTACTAGTGGTGTGTTAATAGTGGCGCACCTATAGTGCGCCATTAATAGCAAAAACTGGTGCGCCACTAATACCTTTTTTTCTAGTAGTGCGTGTTTCCAAAAAATGTTTCAAGAACCGATCTACTTCACCCCAGAACATTGAGGTCGACAGCGACAGTGAACCCGACTTCACCCCTGAGCCGGAACAAGAAGAGACGGAAGAAGAAGAGGTTACTACTGCGGATGACCTGCCAATGCTTGACCAATTACATAGAGGCCTTCCACATCTTGATGCATGTATTGATGATGCTGATGAGCACGTCATTACTGATAGTGATGATGATTATGCATTTATTGATCCTAGACCATATATAGACGATGAAATTTAATATTAGTAATGTGAGGTATTCAATTATTATGTACATATATATTATTAGTTAGTTCATGTTATAAGGTATTCAATTTTTTTATGTTCAACTAATTTCTTTCACTCTTTGTCATTGCAGGTGTTGACAGATGGTGGGCTCAGATCGAGAGCGCTCTGAGCCTCCTTCCTCGGCGCATGCTGGGAGGGGTGCTATTATTCCACACCAGTAACTCCGGAGAGTGCCGGTACACAGCATGTAGACACCGGTGGGTGCTTCTTCTTCGACCGAGAGAGGTCGGGGGAAGACAAAGAGAGGTGCTAGAGGTAGGAAGGTTGTTGTGCCTTCCTCGCCGCCATCCCCAGCTGATTCTCCCGACCATAGGAGTGATCCATCTTAGGTGGACCCGTCTAACTTGGACCCGTATCGACCTCCGGTCCACGAGCCTCGGGTCGACAAGCCTCAGGTCACCGAGCCTTCGTCCCAGGAGACTCCGGTCCCAGAGTCTTCGTCCCATGTGACTCTGGAGGCAAGTGCCCATGCTGATGGTGACGAGGACAACTTGTCTGAGGACACCTATAGCGAGGGCGAGCTGGTTGAGGAGGGCAAGAAGGTCTACCAGCATGGTTGTACAAAGCTCCCGCCTGTGCTGACGACCTGCGAGCAAAGGTGGTTGATTGCGCCTAATGCGGAGAAGTAAGTGCATTTACTCTTTTTAACCTTTTGCCTTCATGTATCTTCAAATTAATATCTAATGTTTTGGCCTTGTCATACTGAAGGTGTTGGAAATACGAGCATGGTGTCCGCAGGCCCAACCAGGTCCTTGGTGTGCTTCTCCGGCACCACTTCCTTGGGAAGTCCAGTTGCCCGGTGAGGGTGAGGCTCCACAGGTAGCACTGACTTCGGAGTTGTACATGGCTACCCCGGCCCAGACGGAGGAGATGGTCGATGGTGTCTTGTGCGAGACGGTGGCTGACATTGCGATCCGTCGCTTTTGGGTAACTTCTCCTTTACAGAATTAAAAATCAACAACACCTAGTGATTGTACTAATTAGTGTTGTGTTGTTTGATTGCAGACCTTCTACAGGTGTCTTGAGGAAGACGAGGCGAAAGCAGCTGTTGTTCTCGAAGCCGAGTGCAAGTGCCTACTTCAGAACTTACGGCACGAGGCTCGGGTGCAGGCTATTCGAAACTACTACGCCTCGACTAACATTAAGTGGGCCAAGAAGAAGTGCCGCAAAAATTATCTGAGTAAGGAGAAGTTAATGAAGGTAATTATCTATTCTTAAGGCCTTGTTCTTAGTTTCTTTGATTTGATTCGTAGGCGTAGCGCTGAAATTTCTCTTGTCTAACTTAGGTGCCCCCGAGATGGTGTGCGGATAGGTTGGACTGATGGGAGGCATTGGTCGATGAGTGGTGCTCTCCCCAATGGCTAGCGGAACACAACAAGGCCAAGGATAAGCGTGCCCAAATGATAGGTGTGCCACACCATCAAGGGAGCTCCAACCTATTTGAGTTCGGGGATAACTAGGTATGTGGTTTGCTTCATGATTCATGCAATTTCATTCTTCATGCTAGCTTGAGCCCTTAACTAATATTTTGTTCCTCTCTTTTAGGCGCGAGAAAACAAGAAGGAGGTGCCACCTCTATTCGACCTCTATGCCATGGCCCATACTGCCTCGTACAAGAAGGCCAAGGCATTCTCTGAGGATGACCTCGATCATCCAGAGAGCTTCAGCAACATCTCCTTCCACAAGAAGCTCGTGAGGTATAGAGATGAGGGGAAGGCGAGTAAAGGGGAGGACTTCAACCCGAGCCAGAGTCCTTTTGATCCAGAGTTTGTGATGATATCTAGTGGTGGGATGCCCCATGGCTTGATAGCCATTAGGGATGGACTGATACGTTGTCCTAGAACTCTCTCGGAGATCAAGAAGCGCCAGACGAGCTCTGATCCTGAGATAAGGCCTCGCCCACGGCCAATGGAGCTCGCCATTGAGGCTAGGTCCCAGGAGCTTCTGGCGGAGGCAAATAGGCAGGTGGCACAGAGGGAGAGGGACATGGAGGAGAGGACAGCTAGGCTGTTGGAGGAGGAGAGGAACCAGAACGACGCGTCTCACCGGGCCCTATACGAGCTCCTCATGGTAAGTTTCTCATGCATATTAGCCAAATCATTCACGTAATATTCGTTTCATCACTAACTAATATGAATGACTTGTGAAAACAAAATATGCAGACCGTGTGCTAGAACAATGGTCAGACCCCTCCGTCGATGCCCCATATTGCTATAGCACCCACGGTGAGTTTCATTTGAATGGTCATTAGTTACTAGTATTCACATTTGAGTTGAATCATGCTAAGGAGACATTGCAAATGATCTTTGGTGCAGCGTGCCTCCCGACAAGCATCGACCGATGCTTCTGCATCTGCCGCAACCCCGACCGGTCCTTCTACGTCTCACCTTGGCGCAAATCCTACCGGTCCTGCACCTCCATGATGATGGTAAGTTTTCCCAAGTGTTTAAATTAACAAATGCATGCTTAGCTTAAGAAATGACCTACTTAGCTCCAAAATGACCTATACTTAGCTTATTTTCCTCAAAAATGACATAATAACCTTACCTACCTCCAAAATGATATATTCTACCTAGGATAGCTATAAAATGACCTATACTTAGCATTTTTTCCTCCAAAATGACTTGATATGCTTAGTTAGCTAGAAAATGGCATAACTACCTAGGATAGCTCAATAATGATCTATAGCTATCTTAGCTAGTTCATTTACGACATAATTAACTCACTTCGGTACAAAATGGCATAACTACCTAGGATAGCTCGATAATGATCTATAATTAGCTTAGCTAGTTCATTTATGACATCATTAGCTCAGTTAGGTAAAAATGGCATAATAACCTTGGTTTAGCTCCAAAATGACCTATACTTAGCTTATTTTCCTCAAAAATGACGTAATAACCTTACTTACCTCCAAAATGATATATTCTACCTAGGATAGCTATAAAATGACCTATACTTAGCATTTTTTCCTCCAACATGACTTGATATGCTTAGTTAGCTAAAAATGGCATTACTACCTTGGAGAATAGGAGAGGAGAGGAGAAAAATAAAGAGAAGTCAAATTCTTCTTCTTATTCTTCTTTTTCTTCTTCGTTTTCTTCTTTTTCATCTACCTAGTCTTCTTCTTCTAACTTTCATCTTTCCTAATTTGCAGATTTGCTATAGATGAGGAAGCTCGCATTGATGGAGTGTACTATTCTACTTGTGCTTCCTTTTTGTTTATGGAAACTTGTTGGAAACTTGTTTTGGATATGTATGTATGGATATGTTGTTGGAAACCATTGTATGTTGGATATGTTGTTGGAAACTTGTATGCTGGATATGTTGTTGGAACTTATTGTTGGTATGCTTGTTGAAATTAATTGTTGGTATGCTTGTTGGAAACTTGTATTGTTGATATGTTAGATATATATGTGATATTCTGTCAAACTGAATGATTTTAAGAAAAAACAGAAAAAACAGGGGCTATATAGACACTTTGCCGTCTGCTGGCAGACGACAAAGCTGCCACGTGGCAGCTACCTGTGCAACCTAGGGTAGCACTAGGCCGGCCTAGGTGGGTTCTTTGTCATCCACTGGCAGACGGCAAAGACCTTAGTTCTTTGCCATCCGCCTGCGGACGACAAAGAACCCACCTAGGCTGGCAAAGAAATAGGTGCTTTGTCGTCCGCTGGTAGATGACAAAGAACTAAGGTCTTTGCCATCTGCCAGCGGATGGCAAAGCACGCCGTTAAGCCCTTAACGGACCTAACTTTCCACGTGTGCCGTCCATGCCCTTTGCCATCCGCTGGCAGATGGCAAAGATGCAAAGGTCTTTGCTGTCTGCCAACAGACGACAAAGCGCCCTTTACCGTGGCTTATTCAGCCGTACAGTTGGCCATCTGCTGGCGGACGGCAAAGCCTTTGCCATCCGGGATGCATGCCTTTGCCGTCTGGGATGGCTAATGGCAAAGTGCCTGATTCTTGTAGTGAAGGCTAGACTTGTAGATCAAGGCTATACCTAGGTTGAGGGTGTAGATTTTGATGAAACATTTGCACTTGTTGCTAGACTCGAACCCATACGTATACTTCTTGCATATACTAACCACTATGATATATGACTATATCAAATGGATGCTAAAAGTGCATTTCTCAATGGTAAGATTGAGGAAGAAGTATATGTTGCTCAACCTCTGGGTTTGAAGATCCAAATCATCCAGACATGGTCTACCAGCTCAACAAGGCTTGGTGTGGCCTCAAGCAAGCACCAAGAGCTTGGTAGAACACACTCGAGGAATCCCTCCAGACGAAAGGCTTCAAACGCGGATCACTCGATCCTACTCTCTTCACTAAATCATATGATAGTGACTTGTTCATATGCCAAATCTATGTTGATGACATTATTTTCGGCTGCACTAACAACAAATATAGTGATGAGTTTAGCTTCATGATGGAAGAGCAATATCAGATGTCGATGATGGGAGAGCTGAAGTTATTCCTAGGGCTTCAGAATCGACAACAACAAAATGGCCTCTTCATATCTCAGGAGAAGTATCTTAAGGATTGCCTCAAGAAGTTTGGCATGAATGAATCCAAAGGATACAAAATGTGTCTGCCTACGAGTGGCCACCTCTGCACTGACGAAAATGGTAAAGATTCCGTTTAGAAGGTATATTGCTCCATTATTGGCTCATTGTTGTACTTATGTGCATTTAGGCAAGATATAATGCTTAGCGTTTGTATGTGTGCCCAATTTCAAGCGGCACCAAAGGAGTCGCATCACCTCCCAGTGAAGCGAATAATTCGATTTTTCGCTCAAACCCCGACGCTACAATTATGGTATCCAAAGGGCTCCAAGTTTGATCTCATTGGATACTCAAATGCAGAATTCGGTGGTGACAGAGTTGATCGCAAGTCTACATCAACCACTTTTTACTTTCTAGTTCGATCACCATTATGTTGGTCTTCGAAGAAGCAGAAATGTGTCTCACTCTCCATTACCGAAGTCGAATACATTGTTGCTAGCGCCTGCTGCACTCAGCTTTTATGGATGAAGAAAACTCTTAAGGACTACGGCGTCAACAAGCAGAAAATACCTCTCTACTTTGACAATGAGAGTGGTATCAAGATCGCCTACAACCCAATACAACATTCGAAGACAAAGCACATTCAGATACGACATCATTTCCTCCGTGATCATGTGTTCAAGGGCGACATCATCATCAAGTGAAAACACATTTGCTCCCTTGGTGGTTTTGGTAATTAATAACAACATGTATTTCATTGAACTAATGTTACCACTAAGCATGTTTCAGGAAAAGTTCAATGATGGGTTGGAAAAAGGATTGTGGAATACCCCAAGATGCAAGGACATACATTGGCAAAGCTTCAAGCAAAAGGACTCTACATTTTACTTTGTGAGAAATCACTTTGAGTCCATAGGAAAGCCAATACTATCAAAAGGGGTTAAGGTACTGTTGGTGAACAATATGGTCATACGTGCACAAGTGATAGTCACCGCATACACCCACAAGTTCTTCCACAAAAGTCTATCCAAAGCCAAACACTCAAAATCGACACAACAAACACTTTCCACTTAGTGCCACCGATTCTCAGCCTCAGACAGACTCAGCCAAACCCTAGCCATTCGACAAAATATGCAATATGGAAGTGATGGTGCATGTCATAAAAGGAAATGTCGAAGTTGCATGGCAATATATCTCAGAATGGATATGCAAATGCCATAATAGGTAGGTATGGTGTCTGTTTTGAGGAAGGTATATGGTGGCTGTTTTGAGGAAGGTGGATTTGTTGTATCAGCAAAAGTTACAAGGTACTAGAGAGGCTAGCAAAGGTGGAAGGGTGTGAGTGCGTATAATCCATTGACTCAACATTAGTCATAAAGAACTCACATACTTATTGCAAAATTCTATTAGTCATTGAAGCAAGGTATTAAACGCATGCTCCTAGGGGAGAGGCTGGTAGGATTAAACCATCGTGCACTCCCGACCCTCACACAAAGGTCGACAATATATAAACAAATCATGCTCCGACTTCCTTACATAACGGTTCACCATACGTGCATGCTACGGGAATCACAAAACTTTACACACGTATTTTTACCAAATCACAATTACTTCCTAACATGACTCTTAACATTACTATCTTTACATCTCAAAACTTTATGCAAGGAAACAAACTTCTCATAGTAGTCAATGCACTTAATATGGAAGTTTTTATTATATCCCTCTTGGAAGCCTATCAGATTACAACTAAATTCATTACCTAGACCAATTACCATGATGTTTAGAGACTCTCAAAATAATATAAGTGAGGTATGAGAGTTCAATTATTTATTTAAAATGCAAACACCACCGTGCTCTAAAAAAAGTGAAGCACATAGAGCAAAATTGCCTATCTCAAAAGATATAAGTGAAGCACATAGAGTTTTCGAATAAATTCACGATTCAGCGTGTCTCTCTCACAAGATGTGTGCAGCAAGGGTGATTGTGGCAAACTAAGAAGAAAATACTTATATCATACAAGATGCTCCAAGCAAAACTAATATCATGTGGTGAATAAAAGTATAGCCTCAAGTAAATTTACCAATGGATTGAAGACGAAAGAGGGGATTCCTTACAGGGCATCCCCCAGCTTAGGCTATTTGGCATCCTTGAATATGACTTGGGGTGTCTTGGGAATCCCCTAGCTTAGGCTCTTGCCACTCCTTATTCCATAGTCCATCAAATCTTTACCTAAGATTTGAAAACTTCACAACCCAAAACTTAACAGAAAACTCGTGAGATCCGTTAGTATAAGAAAATAAATCACCACTTTAGGTACTGTTGTGAACTCATTATTTATTTATGTTGGTGTTATACGTACTTGTAGCGACCCGACCTGAAAGGTCGAATCTCCGGTGTTTCCGTACCATCCCAAGATCATGCTGGTACACACACGGTACATCAATGTATATATCAAAGGGAAATCACACAGCATTATATTAATCAAAATCTCATATCGAGTCCTTTATTACAATAAAATTACAATAAAGTGGCTGAAGGCCAACTCATGAGAATATGTAAATCTTGCGGAAGCGACGAAGGTAGATGAGTCCATCTGACTCCAAGGGCATCTCACCGAGCGTATAACGTGTCCTCACTCCTCGTCGGAAAAATACTCTGCAACATGATACGTTGCAGCCGTGTAGGTCAGCATATGGAATATGCCGGCAAAGTCACAAAAGAGGGGTGAAAAGATAATCATCTAGTCTACATGCTTATATGGCAGGTGGGGTGGTAAGTTTTTGCGTAAAGCCAATTTTTCCTACATCAAGAGAGGGCTAAGCAAAAAATATTACTAAGTTGGTTGATTAATGAGATGGTTCCACCAACCAATTCTCATACCCAAATTGTTAATACCCACATGATCATATTAATTGTGTTGAGAATTCCGAATGTTTCAGTTTCTTTGGCTCAAGTCATCCATGACCGTGGACACGGCTAATCGATTAGGTTTGAGTACTCTGCAGAGTTTTGCACACGTTCCCCACAAGATTTGGTCGCCTCCGTTTGATTTCTCGCACTTCAGGGTGTTTGAGAAACGGATGACCAAAACATGGTCTTCCAAAGGGTTTCCCTGCGACTCTGACGGTGCCCATCCTTTCCTACCGTTCTTCTACATCTCGTAGCACCGCCTGTCCAGGGTCACCACGATATCCAACCAAGCCAGAGCCCATAATGACTTGTGGCTGTGCAGGTAAGCCTTGGGTCTTGAAGCACCCATCCATCTCTTTGTGCCTGGGTGGATCTTTCCGCGTGAATACTGGCCATCTCCAGCATCACCTAGGCAATTCCACTGGTTTCTCCAGGGTTCCGTTCAACCATCAATCCACCCAGAGGTATGTTGAAAACTCGGAGTCTTGAAATCTTGATCATTATGTAGGTCTTGAAATTATTAACTCTCCCAACTCTCATGAATCACACAACCAACCCCGTCTACTAATAGCATAGCAAAAATAAAACAACGTTTCCCGGGGCCAATGTTGTCAAAGGGTTGAGAGGGGGTACCTACCACATAATACTACAACTATGTAACCAAGTTTCCAACTAACCTATCTTGCATGCAATTGGGGAAAATGGTAGAACTAATGCATATAAAACATGGGTAATCATGATCAAAGTGACTTGCCTGATTGATGATCTTCCTACTCGTGGGACTCTAAGTAACAAGCTTCGCACTCCGGATAATCTAACGAAGCAAACAAGCACTCAATAAGCATACAACAGAATATTGTAACCCACAAACATCAATCAAGAACTAGTAAACAGTCAAGACAAAACAATGCACAAATCACAAGTAAGGAAAACACACAAAGTTTTGTTTACTAGGAGGTGATTGATAAAACACTACTAACATAATAAAACTATTTTGAAATAACCAAAACAATTGTTGACAGCAAGGAAACAATAAAATATTTTTATTAATAAACAGAAGAAAATCAATTTAAGTTTGTTGAGAAAACTTTTGTAAAGTTTGTAAAAGTTTTGATAAACACTATATGAATCAACTATAGTTTTACTATCAAAAGATCAAAACAAAACTTATTATTTATTAACAAAACATGTTCTTAACAGAAAAGAATTTACAAATAAACTTCTTTTAGAAAAAAAAATTAAATTATATAAAACTTTGTTGAAAGAAAACTATTACTAACTAGTTGTTTTAGTCAAAATAAACCTATTTGAAAAGAAATTGTAATTCCTATATTAACAAATAAATAACTAAAAAATTTTATATTTTTTATTAACAACAAGTAAAACACTAAATCTTTAAATCAACAAAACCTACTAAACAAATTAAAACTAAATCTAAGTTAAACTAACTAAAACTAAGTAAATAAAACTATACTATAATACTAGGCAGATTCTGTTTTTAGATAAAACACTAAGAAAAATCATCCTAAAAATTCTCAAACTAAACATGAAGGTAGTCCTAACTAATACCAAACAGTAGCAAAAAGATTCATATAAAAATCTATTTTCAAACTCTAGTTATTCAGATTTGAAGATTTTGAGCAAATTTGATTAAATTCAAATTTTATAGTTCAAAATTGAAATTTAAAAGTACAGTGTGAAACTACATGAAAAATGTGAGCTATTACAAAAAGAATCAACTCAAAAAATTTAATAGATTAAAAGTTATAAGCAAAACAACATTAGGATTCACTCTGTTAACTAAAACAAAAACAGAAAAGGGAAAAAATTACCGGACGGCCAGGGGGCTACGTGGCGCTTTCCTATTGGTTGCGGGCGTGTGCACGCGGGAGTTTACGGGCGGGCGACCGGAACGAAGAGGAAAACGATTCGGGTTTAAAGGGTTCTAATCCTAGCCGTGGATTGTAGATCCGAGGGGTGAGGATAGATCTGATGACTTACCAGAGAGAGAGAGGATCTCCGGCGAGTGGTGACGGCGGCCGGTGGTCGAGGACGTCGCCGGAGGTAGCTTCGGTGGTCGAGGGAGGCAGCAAAGAGGCCCAGGCGACAGCAGCGGTCGTCCGGCGTCGATTGGAGGCAACGGTGGGGGCTGCGGTGGGGTGTGGCGACGGCAGGAGCTCCGAAGGGTTTCGGTGGTTGCAGGGACTCCAGTGAGCTCGTTTGGAAGCGTCCCGGTGAGGTAGGAGGGGGCTTTGGGGGGAAACGGGGAGCGGAGGGTGGCCGGCTTATATAGGGGCGCTGGGGAGTGCGGGGGAGGAGAGGGGAGAGAGATCCGGGGAAGTAACTGCCGGCGACGAGGTCGGGCGAGAGGAAGGAGGCGACCGCGCGGGCAAAATGGTCGGTCGAGGTGGGGCCCGGTGTCAGCGAGAGGGGAGCGAGGTTTCCGCATCGGTCGGCCGGTCGGTATTAACTTCGCGAGTAACTGCCGTGGGCCGGCCCGTTTAATACTAAAACCGTTACCGTTTCTGTTTAATGATTTTCCAGCGACATTCAAAATCTTTTAAAACATTCAAACCGTTTATAAATATAGGAGTATTATATATCAAATTTAACAGAATAATAAATGATATTTAATGAACATTTTTATTCTGTCATTTGAACACTTTGAAAAAAATAATATTTTCAGAAATTGCCTAATTGTTTTTAAATCCTTTTTGCAAATATTTTCAAAATAACTCCTGGTTATTTTTGTTCAAATAGATCACCAAAATGACCCTGGTGTGGAGTGTCATGTTACTCCCCTCTTATTTCGAACATTTTACCAAGATTTCAAATAGGTGAAAGCAACTTAGGGAAAGTAGAAAGGGCTTTCAGAATTTTAGAAAGAACATTTCCACAATACAGGTATTCAAGCAATGATGATGATGGATGCATAGCTATATTTCATAACATTCCAAAATGAAATTTTGGGATGTTAGGTATTAACAATTTGGGTATGAGAATTGGTTGGTGGAACCATCTCATTAATCAACCAACTTAGTAATATTTTTTGCTTAGCCCTCTCTTAATGTAGGAAAAATTGGCTTTACGCAAAAACTTACCACCCCACCTGCCATATAAGCATGTAGACTAGATGATTATCTTTTCACCCCTCTTTTGTGACTTTGCCGGCATATTCCATATGCTGACCTACACGGCTGCAACGTATCATGTTGCAGAGTATTTTTCCGACCAGGAGTGAGGACACGTTCTACGCTCGGTGAGATGCCCTTGGAGTCAGATGGACTCATCTACCTTCGTCGCTTCCGCAAGATTTAGATATTCTCATGAGTTGGCCTTCAGCCACTTTATTGTAATTTTATTGTAATAAAGGACTCGATATGAGATTTCGATTAATATAATGCTGTGTGATTTCCCTTTGATATATACATTGATGTACCGTGTGTGTACCAGCATGATCTTGGGATGGTACGGAAACACCGGAGATTCGACCTTTCAGGTCAGGTCGCTACAGTACTGTATTCTAACTTCTCCATCGTTCATACCCCATGATACAGACCATAGATTCATCTAAATAGGCAAACAACTCAAAGAAAAAAGAATCTATCAAAACAAAATAGTCTGTAGCAATCTGAAAACTTCGTATACTTATGTAACTCAACAAATTCTGAAATATTAGGAAATACTAGGAAATTTGTATATCAATCTTGTGTAAAAATTGAAGACTCATTCGATGCTCGGAATTGTTTTGAAAATTCCTGGACTGAGCGCAAAAGTTTCTGTTTTCCAGCAAGATCAAATCAACAACTACCATAGATCACCCCAAAAGGTTTTACTTGGCTCAAAAACTAATTAAAACACCAAAACACAATTATTACAGAAGTAATAATGTGGCAAATACTCAAAAACAGAATAAAAAACAGAACACAAAAATAAAATTGGGTTGCCTCCTAACAAGCGCTATTGTTTAACGCCCCTGGCTAGGCAAAACAAAAAAGATCTAGGTATTTTCATCTTTGGTATGCAATTCCTAAATTGCACACTTATAAGACTTAGGTGGTCCGTTGTTCTTATCAATAATAATTCTCCTAGGCAAAAAGTCAATAGATTTAATGGTGTCAATTGGTTCCTTAATAATATTGAAAAGGCTAGGGTAAATACCTATCATCTTGAGATCTTCACTAGAGGATACACCCTTATTTTTAGGAACATAAACAAACTTGGCGGCCTTAGGAGGGACAGGAGTAGGGGTAGTTTGAACCGAAGCCAAAGGAGATCCCAAGTTGGTAATAATGTCCTCTAGCTTGCCAATTCTAGAGGGATCTTGTTCCAGTTTTCATTAACTATGGTTTCCCTTTCCTTTAGATTTTTTAAATGTAACTCCTACTTTAGATCCGTATTGAGTAATGTGATTACGAATTTTTGTATCCAAGTTTTCAATAATCTCAACCATAGCAATCGTTTTTCAATAATATCAAGAATCTGCATCACATGTTCCAAGGTCAAGTTTGTTCCATTAACCATGATTGGGGGTGAACCTACCAAATTTATCATTGCGCTATAAGAGTCAAAGGTATGACTTCCCAAGCAATTCCCTCCCATGATGGTATCTAGAACATATCTATTCCATGGAGTAATACCCACGTAAAAATTGCGAAGGAGAACGGTAGTAGATTGCTTACAAATAGATTTATTTTGAGCATTGCAAATTCTATACCAAGCATCTTTTAAGTTTTCTACCTCCCTTTGCTTAAAATTAAGAACCTCATACTTGGGAGTATTAGCTATAGTTGTAAGGCTAGCCATGAGTTGAAGCAATCCAACATAGAAGCAAGAAAAAGGCAAACGAAAGATGAATAAAAGAAGGGCGAATAAAAAGGCAAATCTTTTTGGTATTTTCTGAAAATCATTTTAGAAATGGGGTAGAGGAAAACGAGAGGCAAATGGAAAATAATGTAAATGCAAGATATGAATTTGTGATGGTTACTTCGTAGGCTTGATCTTGACTTGCTATGTATCCTCCCCAGCAACGGCTCCAGATATCCTTCTTACTACCTCTTGAGCTTGCGTTGGTTTCCCTTTAAGAGGAAAGGGTGATGGAGCAAAGTAGATAAGTATTTCCCTCAGTTGATGAGAACCAAGGTATCAATCCAGTAGGAGGAACAAGCAAGTCACCAATGGATGCACCTACACAAACAATCCAACTCTTGCACCCAACGCAATAAAGGGGTTGTCAATCACTTCAAGGTTATTTGCATGGATTAGATCCGATAGAGATAGATGTAAATGAGAACAGAAACTAAAATATAAATTTCATCAAAGTAGTTTTGATATTTTTGGTTTATAGATCTGAAAATATATTATGGAAAGTAGACACGGGGGCCATAGGTTTCACTAGAGGCTTCTCTCTTGAAGGAAAATATCATGGTGGGTAAACAAATTACTGTCAAGCAATTGATAGAAAAGCGAATAATCATGTAGATATCCAAGGCAATGATTATGCATATAGTCATCACGTCCGTGTCAAGTAGACCAAAACGATTCTGCATCTACTACTATTACTCCACACATTGACCGACTCCTGCCTGCATCTACAGTATTTAATTCATGAAGAACAGAGTAACGCTTTGGGTAAGATGACATGATGTATAGGGATAAACTCAAGCAATATGATGAAAACCCCATCTTTTTACCCTTGATGTCAACAATACAATATGTGCCTCGCTACCCCTACTTTGTCATTGGGTGAGGACACCGCAAGATTTAACCCAAAACTAAGCACTTCTTCCATTGCAAGAATTACCAATCTAGTTGGCCAAACCAAACCTATAACTCGAAGTGACTTGCAAAGATATGAAATCATGCATATAAGAATTCAGAAAAGACTCAAATAAGATTCATGGATAATCTGAATATAAACACACAATTCATCAGATCTTGACAAACACACCACAAAAGAGTATTACATCGGATAGATATCCACAAGGAGCATGAAGAACATGGTATTAAAGATCAAAGAGAGAGAAGAAGCCATATAGCTACTATCTATGGACCCATAGGTCTGTGGTGGACTACTCACGCATCATCGGACAGGCAATGGAGTTGATGTAGATGCCCTTCATGATCGAAACCCCCTCCGACAAATTACCGGAAAAGGCTCCAAGATTAGATCTCTCGGGAATGGAGGCTTCTAGCGGCGGAAAAGTATTTGCGTGGCTCCCTTTGGTGTTGGCGGAATGCTTGGGTATTTATAGGACGAAGAATAGGGTTAGGGGACCTACTAAGAGATGGCAAGCCTGCCAGGTGCGGCCAGGGGGTGGTCACGCCTACCAGGCTTGTGATCTCCTAGTAGATCCTCTGGCTTGCACTCCAAGCCTGGTGGATTTGTTTCCTTCCAAAAAAAATCATTCCGAAGATTTTATTCCATTTGGAATCCGTTTAATATTCCATATCTACAAAACTCAAAATAAGGAAAAAATAGAAACTGGCACTAGGCTCTAGATTAATAGGTTAGTCCCAAAAATAATATAAAATAGCATATTAATGCAAAGAAAACATCCAAAACAGATAATATAATAGCATGCCATCATCAAAAATTATAGATATGTTGGAGACGTATCAGACCTCACCTTCCAGAGCAGAATGCCAGCCATCCACTTTCTATTGATATGAAGAAGAAGAAAGATTCAGGTTTCGGAGAGTGGAGAGCCATTGATCCTTACTCTTAGAGGGGGAAGACAGATGTGGACTACAGGTTCTACACCAAGGAGCAACAGGATTTCTATGACACTGTGGTGCTTGAGAAGAGTCCAACTGTGAGTGACATGAGATATGTTGCCTGGAAGTACATGAAGGAGAATGAAGAATACTTCCCGAGTGTGCCAGACAACTTCCACTGCATTGGCCTAGACAAGTTTGTTGGCAAAGAATTCACTGCATGGAACGACGAGATGATCATGCAATTCTACTCCACTGCTCACTTCTATGGAGATGGTAGGATTGTGTGGATCACAGAAGGAGCAAGATATGAGTCTATTGTTGATGAATGGGATACCATCTTAGGAGTCCCAAAGGCACATGATGGAGATATATGTGTATACTCAGAGTCCAAGGCAACCCACAATGCCATGAAGGACATGTACAATGCTATTCCTGCTACATAGCTTCAGTCCCACAAGCTAGGATCTATCTATCACCTCTAGGCAGGTCTCCACACCATTAACACTATTTTGAGGCATACTTTGATGCCCATGTCCGGTGACGAGAAGATGATTTGAGGCCACTCCATCAACCTGCTGCTTCTTATTGAATAGCACCAGAGATTCAGAGTGATGGATATGATAGTGGAGACTGTGAAGAGGGTTGCTGCTGATCAAAAGCGCTCATATAGCTATGCACGCTACATTCAGATGCTCATCAACTCCAAGCTGGAGAAGCACATCTTTGCTATGGACAGACCCCACTTGCCCCTACAGCCAGACTTCAAGGACAACGTTGTGGTGATGGACCCAGACCATCCCACATCAGCTGCAGCTCAGGCAGAGGCAGAGGCAGCTAGAGCCACTAGTGCTCAAGTCCCTAGATCCAGGAAAGAGCAGATGGATATCTTGATCTCTATAGTCATGGACATGAAGAACGATATTAAAGGCGTCCTGGACAATCAGGAAAGTCTTGTGAACATCTTTGACAATAGAGTGAAGACCCTCAATGACAACGTGGATGGGCTTACCAAGTCCGTGAACGAGCTCAAGAAGGAAGTAGATGAAGCTCCTATCCATCGCACCTCTTATAGTATGATTCTGATGATGATGAGCATTGTGCACCTGTCAGGACGACTGCCCAGTTCAGGACTCAGGCCAGGACACCTATAGTGCCAGCTCCGGAGATGATACCTTCATCGTCTGCACCAGCTATAGTGACTTCAGCTCCATCAACTCCTCCAGTGCCACCAGGTTGTACTCCAACTCCGTCTAGGACATCTACAGAGCTCTTTGCCAATGCAGTTCTCTCGACTCTGACATCGAGCACCGGAGGAGATCAGCCACAGAAGGATGATTAGCTATATCTCTTTGAACTTTTTGGTAAATTGTTCCCAAAGGGGGAGAAGTTGTATATAGATCTTCAGGCTTCGAGTAAGAGAGTGTTTGGTTTTTATTGTTGTTTTAAAAACACTTGGTCTTCTGGTTTGGATGTATTACACTCTTTTTGTCTTTGATCATACGCTTTAATGTGTGTTTCTAATATTTCCTATCCTTTTGATGATTATGAGATGATCATTCACTTTGTTTGATTTGTTGTGCTATGATATTAACTCTTATTACTCTCGCACACCACCAAGTTGTATGTGACATGGAAGAAGTGCCCCATGTACCTAATCGATTGCGCATTTGCATTCAAACGCAAATTTAAAAATAATGCACAAATTTAGGGGGAGCTCTTGCTTATCACATACTTCTCAAAGTGATGATTAAATTCATTGATTATATCATATGTCAAAGCTTTGATCTATATGTTGTCATCAATTACCAAAAAGGGGGAGATTGAAAGCACATTCGCTCCCTTGGTTGTTTTGGTAATGAATAACAACATATATGTCATTGAACTAATGTTTCCACTAAGCATGTTTCAGGAAAAGTTCAATGGTGGATTGGCAAAAGGATTGCGGAATGCCCCAAGATGCAATGAAATAGATTGGCAAAGCTTCAAGCAAAAGGACTCTACATTTTACTTTGTGAGAAATCACTTTGAGTCCATAGGGAAGCCAATACTATCAAAAGGGGGTAATGTACTGTTGGTGAAAAAAAAGCTCATAGGTGCACAAGTGGTAGTCACCTCATACACCCATAAGCTCTTCCACAAAAGTCTATCCAAAGCCAAACACTCAAAATCTATGCAACCAACACTTTCCACTCAGTGCCACTGATTCTCAGCCTCAAATAGACTCAGCTAAACCTTAGCCCTTCGGTGCCACCGAGTTTGGGTTGTCAACATTCTGTTACGCAAATTGACAAAATCGGTACCATCGAGTTTGTTGAATTGGCGTCACCGAGTCTAGCAATCTGACCATTGGTCACCTTATCGGTGCAACCGAGTTTTATGTATCAATCTCACCAAGATTCAAAAGTTGCTACCTTTGAGGCAACTCAGTACCACCAAGATTAACACATTGGTGTCACTGAGTCTGACTTATTAGGTGTAATGGTTGGATTTTTGGCGATGCCTATATATACCCCTCCACCACCACTCACTCGTGAGAGAAGCACTCATAACAGGCCCCCACTCATACCAACTGATTTTCTGAGAGAGAGCCATCTACTAATGTGTTGATAGCATGGCATTCCATTCCAACCATATGAATCTTGATCTCTAGCCTCCCGAAGTTGCTTTTCACCCAATCAATCTCTTCCACCAAAGCCAAATCTGTGAGAGAGTGATTGTGTGTTGAGGAGTCTATCATCTTGAAGCACAAGAGCAAGGAGTTCATCGAGATTATCGAGCCTATTACCTTTTGGAAGGTGGTGCCTCCTAGAATTGTTAGGTGTCGCTTGGGAACCTCCTACTTTGTGTTGTGGAGTGAACCAAGAAGTTTGTGAGGGCAAGGAGTCGCCTACTTCGTGAAGATCTACCCCGAGTTAGGCTAGTCCTCCGTGGACATAGGCCATCACGGTATAGTCAAGGTTGCTTCTTCGTGGAACCCTCCGTGGATTCTCGCAACCTTACCCTCCGTGGGTTGACGACTCCATAAACGTGGAAATACGATAGCACCACCTATCAGAACCACGGGAAAAATCATCATGTCTTGAAATTGAGTTTGATCTTCCTTTACCTACATGCTTGTCTTTACATTCGCTGTTATACTCGTAGACATGCATGTGTAGGGTGTACTTGACTTGCTATGAATGCTAAAATCTACCAACACTTACAATTGGGAAGAAGTAGATTTTTTATTCGTCAAGTAGTCTAATCACCCCCCCCCCTCTACAACTACTTTCGATCCTAAATCAAGCCAGTGAAGTCAAAAGAGCAATTGGCTGATATCTTCACGAAGCCTTTGGATGAGAAGAGGTTTTGTAGGTTGTGTTGTGAGCTAAATATCTTAGAATCCTCAAATGTCCTTTAAATGGACATACATCCAAAGACATAATGCTTATTGAAGACTTCGATGCACAACACACAAAGTAACGTATGTACTCAACTCATGAAGACATACACTTTGAGTGTGAATACATTAACGAACAACATGACTTCAAAGCGCCATGATAATTGTGCATCATGTCTGGTCAAATATTCTTATACGGTGGATAACGCCACCAACCATACTCGAAGACATTGCTTTTATCTTTGCATCCTTATATGTCTTCGAGGCACTGAGTTTATCTTTGAATTGGAATTCTTTTCTTCAAAGTATGCACATGTTTTAAGTTGAATATTTCCTAGGCAATCAACATATATATATACATACATATATATATTGGAGTTTTGTCCTATACAACATTTATCTTCTAGCTATATCTTCTAGTTTTCCTAGGCAAATGTGATCAGACCCGACATTCCCTTCTGTTCTTACCTCTTCTAAGTGTGTTCAACTCCATTCATATGCATTCTAAATTGACACATGTTGATTGTCTTCACTGCATCCTTGTCAGTCGATGGCAAATACAACCAAATGTTTAAACTCTCAAAATCTTATCTATTACCGCGTTTTCTGCAACAACTCCTGCGCCACCACTTCGATAATTCTAGTGGGTTGTTAGACATGTTACATGTGCGCCACATGTCCCACTAGAGCTAAAGAGACTGGGGAATATACGTCCAAACTGTTCGGATGTCCCCGTCCTTATAAATACATGTGCCCCTGATCAATAATTACCTTCCACTTCCTGTGCTACCTCCAAGCTCCAAACCCCAGCGTCGTCGCTGGAATTCATTGCCTCCAAAGAAGGAGAGCTTCGCTGCCACGACTCCTCCATCAACGTACTCATGTTGTCCATGACCATCTTCGTCTGCCACTGTCGTAGCTGTCTTCCACCACCGAGTTAGGGTGTGGGAGATCGAACTGCTTTGCCTCTCTGCCTCGTCGATTAGTTCATCGTGTTCTTCATTGTGGTAATAAAAACTGATTTTTTACCATCATTTGATCTTTGCAAATTACCAAATGTCTTCGAGATCTGATTTTCCACTTTGATTCCAATATATCTCACACTAGTATATCTATTTGCTAAATTATTTTTCTTATGTTGCAAATCTGGGTTGATTTATCACTTGTGTGAATTCTCGAACTTGCACAAATCTGAAACAGCCCTATCTTGAGGAAAAGTGAAAGTCTTTCGTGAATGAGGTCAATATCTTCTTACCATGATATCTTGCTTTAAAATCTTTTGAGAATGCATATGACCTCTTACACTGCCTCGCATCTCTAACTCTTTCACATGTACATGTCCGTAGCAGAATCGCTTGGATCTCATAGTCTCACTTCATTTGCAGACTACTTGTAGCTTCATCTGAACTCACTAGGGGCAAGCTCTCACCTAGATTTGTCTTCGAGGACTTTGCATAACTCGAAGCCTTTCAATACAATGGACAAAGATGGTACTCCCAAGAAGGCTGGAAAACAAAGACTTAGTGACACAGCAAAGGATCTACCTCCAGATCTATATGAGCGCTACAAGTCTGACTCAGAGGAAACCTATCATCGGCTCAAGACTCGAATCCTATGGATTTGAAGATATTGGAGTGTGGAGTGGGTCAACTACCCCTTCAGAACTCACGAGTATGTTGAAAAAGTGCTGAGAAGGCCCCATGGACTGACATAGTCTACAAAAATCTTCATCCGAAGACAAGGATTGATGCCATCGGGATTGGATTCTACCCATGTATGTTCAGACCACCAATGCCAAAGAATCTGCATCCCTCTAGCATACTTGGGCACACTGCTAAAGATGCTCATGATGAAGTTGATCTGCACCCCTGCTACAAACCCGAAGCCTAAGCACACCTCAAAGGCTTCAAAGCCCATAAAGGCTTCAAAGCCTCCCAAGGATGCTGGGACAACATCTCAGGCTTCAAGGTCACCGTCCGTTGATTCAGAAGACACAGAAGATGAGTCTCGCCTAGTTAGGCAGATGAAAAGGAAAGTTGCTGCTTCCCGAGGACCGATGCCATCTGTCTCACTGATGGATGCTGCAAATACGATGGAGCTCTCCGATGATGAGTTTGATGATGAAGCGCTGACAAGGCTAATCCAGCTTAACGTCTTGAAGACTTACCTCTCTTTGACCTAGTAATTCTTGACCACTTCCTTGATAAGTGGTTTGCTGATCCATCCCGCATCATCGATGCCCTTCACCTACCCATTGGGCCTAGCGTCACCTTTCCAAGTCTTGTGTATGAGGAGCTTACTGTGGCACAAAAGTCTATACAACTCAAGGCTAAGATTAGCCATGAGAATTGTTGTCGTTTTCTCAGGAGGGGTCTCACGAGACGGCAGATGCCATAGGTAGGCTTATCGAGGTTAGGGCAAGGCTGTCGTGGATGATCCGGGACAGTATGCGAATAGCACGTAGTGGTTTACCCAGGTTCGGGGATCTCCGGAGAGATAATACCCCTACTCCTGCATATCTATATAACTATGGTATATCTGGTACATGGTTCCTCCTAGAGCTGTTTGGGGAGGAGAGCCATGAGGCTTCTTGTAGATAGGTTACACTGTAGATAGTACTGCACGACGCGCGTACAGTGCACTACTGCTCGCCACTAGTGCACCGCCATGGGATATGCCCATCTGGTTCGGCGTGACCGATCGGATTTCGTAGTTGGCTCCGGGCTGCTGGCTGGCGGGCACAGCCAGCTGGTCAGAGCAGTCGGCCACGAGTGTGAGTCGGAGCAACTAGCCCGGGCGAGCATGCACCTCGTCCGACTCGCCGTATTTGGGGTACCCAGGGGTCATCCCCCTGATAGTAGCCTCCGAGCCTCCGGGCAAATCATAGAGTCGGGTGAAGGGTTTTTGTAGTCGTTGTTGTTGTTGTTGCAGAAGTTGTCGATGACGATCAATTGCGGGTTGGGGATGACATGGCTTGCTTCCAGCGGGGTCGCGCTAGCGCACCGCTGGGTGTAGCCTCCAAGCCTCCGGGCGACTCGAGGAGTCAGGCGGAGGGTCTTTGTTATTGCCGAAGCAGGCGGTGGCATCGAGGATGCCGGGCCGGATGCAGAGTCTGCCGCCTGAAGGGCACAAGGCGATGCCGGGGGCGAACGCGGAGTCCGCTGGTTGTCGGTTTCCATCGGGGGCGCGCCAGCGCAACCGCTGGATGTAGCCTTTGAGCCTCCGAGCTACTCGAAAAGTCGGGCGGAGGGTCTCTGCTGTTGCTGAAGCATACCGTGGTGTCGAAGATGTCAGGTGCAGGCGCGGGGTCCACCGACTAAAGGGCGCAAGGCGCTGTCGAAGGCAGACACAGGGTCCGCCGGCTATTGACGTGGAGCCCTGCGAAGGGCGGACGCGGGGTGTGATGGCTTTCGAGCGCGAGGCGCTGCCGGGCACAGACGCAGGATCCGCCGACCAATGGGCACAGAGCCCTGCTGAAGGCGGATGCGGGGTCCGCCGGCTGTCGAGCGCGAGGCATTGCCGAGCGTGGATGGAGGGTCTGTCTGCTGATGGGCATGGAGCCTTGCCGAAGGCAAATGCGAGGTCCACCGGTTGTCCGGTGTGGGGCACTGCCGGGCACGGACGGAGGGTCCGCCAGCTGATGGGCGCGGAGCCCTGTTGAAGGCGGATGCGGGGTCTGCCGGCTGTCGAGCGCTCGGCGCTGCCGGGCGCGGACGCAGGCTCCACCGACTGACGGGTGTGGGGCCGTGGCAGGAGCAGCCTCCGAGCCTCTCGGTGAGGAGGTTCCTCATGGAAACAACCATGTAGAAGACAAGGTTAAGTCAGTGTAGGTACATCAAATATTTGATTTTGGTAGTGCATGGTTGTGTACAGGGTGCCGACTCGATTTCGTCCAAACTCCCTTAAATCTTTTTCATGTGCCCTCCACTCTTTGGCTTTTGCTCTTGCCAACCGGATAGCCGGGAGCCGGTCTGTGGCTGAGGCGAAGAGTGGGCCACGGAGCGAAGCATATAGTACTTGGAATCTGGGAGCAGACTTGACCGAGTAGATACTCATAAATGAAATGACCGGGTTGCCTCCAGCTTGTGCTCTCGCTAGCCAGACTATCGCGGTGAGATATGTAGCTGAGACAAAGAGTGGGCCTTTGGTACCGTACATGCTACTAAGCCGTCTTGTGGGAAGTAACGTATCGGGCCAAGCGGCCAGCCCTTGGCCGAGACTAGCTAGCGTCGCGGTGAACAGCAAGGCAGCAGAATAAACGCGGAGATGGGCCCCGAGGGTCGCAATGGTTTATTCGTTTCGTGGGTATGCTTCAGGGATATGCGGGTGGAGATCTCACATTGCTTTTTGGTGCCGCCGAGGCGGTTTTGTCGATATTGGTTAGCGTGGTTTGTAGCCGACATGGTCCGGTTGAGGCGCGCGAGGCGTGGCTGGGTGCGGACGCAGAGTCCGTCGGCTGATGGGCGCAAGGCGCTGCTGGACGCGGACGCGGGGTCCACCGGCTGATGAGCGTGAGGCGCTGCTGAATGCAGACGTGGGGTCCGCCAGCTGATGGGTGCGGAGCCTTGTCGGGCGCGGACGCGTGGTCTGCCGGCTGATGAGCGCGAGGCGTTGCCGAGAGGGGCCTCCGAGCCTCCGAGCGAGAGGGTTCATTAGTTTTTGGTGCCGGCGAGGCGGTGCCGGGCGCGTACGGAGGGACCGCCGGCTGATGGATGCGGAGCCCTACCGAAGGCGGACGTGGGGTCCGCCGGCTGATGAGCGCGAGGCGCTGTCGAGGCCGGATAGGGTCCACTAGCTGATGAGCGTGAGGCGTTGCCGAGAGTGGCCTTTGAGCCTCCGAGCGAGGGGGTTAGTTGGTTTTTGGTGCCGGCGAGGCGGTGCCGGGCGTGGACGGAAGGTCCGTCAGCTAATGGGTGCGGAGCCCTGCCGAAGGCGGACGTGGGGTCCGCCGGTTGATGAGCGCGAGGCGTTGCCGAGGGCGGACGGGGTCCGTCGGCTGATGAGCACGGGGCGCTACCAAGGGCGAACACGGGTCAGCCGGCTAATGAGTGTGGGGCGCTGCCAAGGGCGGACGCGAGGTCCGCCGGCTGATAAGCATGGGGCGTTGCGGGGAGTAACCGTGTAGGGGAGGCGGTCGTTGTTGAAGATAGCTGGCGCGGCTTTTTGCCAGCGAAGCATGCCGACGCACCCGCTGGGTGTAGTCCTCGAGCCCCTGGTGGTCAGTGGGTGCGATAGCCGGCTGGACGCTGAAACGAGTGGGCAGCAGGAGTCGGCCCGGTGTCGAAGTAGATGGGCAGGCCAGCAGACCAGGCGGCAACGCAAGTTGGCCGTCCGAGTGGAGACTTGGGTAGACGGATGCAACAATCTTTCTCCCTCTTTTTTTGGAGCCGGACCCGCCTCATTTTTTTTGCTTTTATCAGCCAGCCCACACTTGCCTTCTACCCCCTCTTGGGGAGCCGGCCATATGGTAGCGGCCAGGGCACGCAGTGAGGGGTCGGCCGACCAGAGGCGGTGGCGAGCCGGCAGGCGCATAGAGGCAGCGGTCGCCCGGGAGGCCGCCTGGCGAGGTGACGGGACAGACCGAAACACAGGGCATCACGACATGGAGTTGGAGCCCAACGAGCCGGCGGCCGGAAGTCGAGGGAGGCGTAGGAGGAGGGCCTGCATGCAGAAGGTAGCCGGAGGTGGAGCACAGCGCGGGGGCGGCCAATGAGTTTAGGTGGAGTCGGCCGGGAGTGGGAGCCGGAGGAGGCCGGGCGCGGGAGCCGGAAGGCGCGGTGTCAGAGGGCGCACTGCCGGGGGCTGGGCGCGGGAGCTAGAGGGCGCGGTGCTGGCGGCCGCGGGCAGAGACGGCCGTGCGCGGGAGCTGGAGGGCGTGGTGCCGGTGGCCGCGGGCGGAGGCAGCCGGGCACGAAAGTCGAAGGGCATGGTGCCGGCGGCCGCGGATGGAGGCGGCCGGGCGCGGGAGCCGAAGGGCGCGGTGCCGACGGCCGCGGACGGAGGCGGCCGAGCGTGGAGGTGGATGGCGCGGTACCGGCGGACGTGGGAGGAGGCGGCAAGGCGTGGGAGCCGGAGGGCGCGGTGCCGACGGCCACGAGCGGAGGCAGCCGGGCACGGAGCCGGATGGAGCGCGGTGCCAGTGGCCACGGGCGGAGGCGGCCGGGCACGGGAGCCTGAGGGGCCTAGGCACGAGAACTGGAGGGCGCGGTACCGCCGGCGAGCCGGAGCCTGCCGAGGGCGGGCGAGGTGTTTGCCAGGGCGCGGGGAGGTGGAGCCAATAGCGTCAGCTGGCCACGGGCGGAGGCAACCCGAGGTGAGGCGGTCGGAGCTGGGCGAGGTGAGCGCAGCCGGGCGCACGAACGAAGGCGGCCGAAGCGGTCACGGCTAGACTCGGCCGGGTCCGGGGCTGTGCCGGGGGTTCGGCGCGAGGCCGGACGTGGCGCCGTCACAGACGAGGAGGGCCGGCCGGCAACCGAGCTCGCAGACAGAGTGTGGAGCTTCAGCGGGGCCGGTTGGTGGTGCTTTTTGTTTGCTCTTGCGTTTTGGGTTGCTGGTGTGTGCCTGGTGGTCAGTACGCACACGCATGCGAATTCCTTCTAGGCTCATGCGTGTACATGTATACAACCGGTCACACAGCTAGCCATGTATGCGCGCGTCGGGGGGATGTTGATGTCGAGCACCCGAGCGGCCCCAAAATGATGGTGGCGATGGATGATGGCGAGGTCGACGGTGAGGACGCGGCGTCGTGCACATTCGCTCCGGGGGCGCGTTGATGCCAAGCCCCCGAAAAGATAGCGCTGACATCGCGGTGGCGATGGTGAGTCTGACAACGAGGAGCCGGCGTCACACGCATTCATTTTGGGGGTGTGTTGACGTCAAGCCCTCGGAAATATAGCGGCGACCCCATGGCGGCGATGACGAGACCAGGAGAGGGGATGCGACGTCGCGCGCATCCGCTCCGGGGGCGTGTTGATCTCGAGCCCCCAAAGAAATAGTGGCGACGCCACGACAGCGATGACGAAGAGGGTCCTGCCTGAACCGCGGTTCCAACAGCAGCTAGCCCCATAGTGGGCGCCAACTGTCGTTGTTTTCTCACGGGGGGTCTCGTGAGACGGCAGATGTCATAGGTAGGCTTATCAAGGTGAGGGCAAGAATGTCGTGGATTATTCGGGACGGGTATGCGAATAGCATGCAGTGGTTTACCCAGGTTCGGGGCTCTCCGGAGAGATAATAACCCTACTCCTTCATATCTGTTTAACTATGGTATATCGGGTACATGGTTGCTCCTAGCGCTGTTTGGGGAAGAGGCCATTAGGCTTCTTGCCTCATACGTGAATGTGAGAGTGGGGATGAGAGAAATGTGAGGGAAGCTAGCCCCCTTGAGAGAGTGAGAGGGGGCCTTTATATAGGCATGGATGTGTAGCTTGGTATGTAAGCTAGGGTGGGTAGCTTACATAACAAGCAGCTTGGGATGTAAGCTACAGTGGGTAGCTTACATGCCAAGCAATATATAGCTTGTGGACTAAGCTATGCCTACCCCCTAGTGCACTTTATAAATCAGTGTCCAGGGGGACAGGTTACACTGTAGATAGTACTATGCGACGCCCGTATAGTGCACTATTGCTCGCCACTAGTGCACTGTCACGAGATATGGCCATCTAGTCTGTGCGTGTCCGATGGGACGTCATAGTTGGCTCCGGTCTGTCGGCTGGCGGGTGCAGCCAGCTGGTCAGAGCAGCCGGCCACGAGTGTGAGTCGGAGCAACCGGTCCGGGCGGGCATGCACCCCGTCTGACTCGTCGTCTTTGGGGTAGACAGGGGTCATCCCCCCGGTAGTAGCCTCCGAGCCTCCGAGCGAATCGCAGAGTCGGGAGAAGGGTTTTCGTAGTTGTTTTCATTGTTGTTGCAGAAGTTGTCGATGATGGTCGATTGCGGGTAGGCGTCGACGCAGCTTGCTTCTAGCGGGGGCATGCCAGCGCACCCTCTGGGTGTAGCCTCCAAGCCTCCGGGCGACTCGAGGAGTTAGGCGGAGGGTCTTTGTTATTGGTGAAGCAGGCGGTGGCGTCGAGGATGCCAGGCGCGGATCCGGAGTCTGCCGGCTGAAGGGAGCGAGGCGGTGCTAGGGGCGAACGTGAAGTCCATTAGCTGTCGTTTTCCATCGGGGGCACGCCAGTGCACCCGCTGGGTGTAGCCTCCGGGCGACTCGAGGAGTCGGGTGGAGGGTCTCTCCTGTTGCTGAAGCAGATAGTGGTGTCGAAGATGTCAGGCGCAAACGCGGGGTCCACCAACTTAAGGGCGCAAGGCGCTGTCAAAGGTGGATGTGGGGTCCGCCGGCTATTGGCGTGGAGCCCTACCGAGGGAGGACGCGGGGTCCAATGGCCGTCGAGCGCGAGGCGCTGACGGGCACGGACGCGGGGTTCGCCGGCCAATGGGCGTGGAGCCCTGCCGAAGGCGGACGTGGGGTCCGCCAGCTGCCGATCTCTAGGCATTGCCGGGCACGGACGGAGGGTCCGCCGGCTGATGGGCATGGAGCCTTGCCGAAGGCAGATGCGAGGTCCACCGGTTGTCAAGTGTGGGGCGCTGCCGGGCGCAGGCGGAGGGTTCGCCGGCTGATGGGCGTGGAGCCCTGTCAAAGACTGATGCGGGGTCTGCCGGTTGTCGAGCGCGCGGCGCTGTCGGGCACGGACGTAGGTTCTGCCGACTAATGGGTGCGGAGCCTTGCCGGGAGCAGCCACCGAGCCTCTAGGTGAGAAGGTTCCTCATGGAAACAACCATGTAGAAGACAAGCTTAAGTCGTTGTAGGTACATCAAATATTTGATTTTGGTAGTGCATGTTTGTGCAGAGGGTGCCGACTCGGTTTCGTCCAAACTCCCTTCAATCTTTTTCATGTGCCCTCCGCTCTTTGGCTTTTGCTCTTGCCAGCCAGATAGGCAGGAGCCGTGTTGGGGAACGTCGCATGGGAAACAAAAAATTTCCTACGCACACGCAAACATATCCATGGTGATGAGCATCTACGAGAGGGAGAGTGGATCTACGTACCCTTGTAGATCGCTAAGCGGGAAGCGTTGAGAAACGCGGTTGGTGTAGTCGTACTTCTTCGCGATCCAAATCACCGAGAGTCCCGCGATCTAATCACGAACCGTCCCGCGAACCAATCACGAACCGTCCCGCGATCTCGTCACGATCCGTCCCGCGATCCGATCACGAACGTCCCGTGGCCTTGATCACGATCCTTCCGATCTAGTGCCAAACGGACAGCACCTCCGCGTTCACCACACGTGCAGCTTTATGACGATCTCCACCATCTTGATCCAGCAAGAGGAGTTGGAGAGGAGAGAGAGTTCACCGGCAGCGTGACAGCACTCCGGTGATGGTGGTGGTGGAGCAATTCCGGCAGGGCTTCGCCTAAGCACTGCGGAAAACCAATCTAGAGGAGCACCGGTGGAACGGGTAGCACATGGCCGTAATTTTTGTCCAAAAACCCTCTATTCCACTAGTATATATAGGAGGAGAGGATAGGAATAGGGGCTGGCGCACAAGGCAGCCAACCAGCCCCTTGCGCCAAGGAGGAGAGGAATCCTATTCCTCCTCCAATCCTAGTTGGACTAGGATTGCTCCCTATTGGCTGATTTTTGGCCTTTTTCCTTTAGCCTTTTTTCTCCAACACCATGGGCCTTCTTGTGGCTGATTTACCAGCCCACAAAGGGCTGGTTATTATTCTCCCACAGCCCATGGTCCCTCTAGGGTCGAAATACCCCTCCCGGAGGTCTCCCGGTACACTACCGATACTCCCGGTACAATACCGATGAGCCCGAAACTTTTCTGGCGACCAAACTGGGACTTCCTATATATGAATCTTTACCTCCAGACCATTCCGAAGCTCCTCGTGACGTCCGGGATCTCATCCAGGACTCTAAACAACCTTCGGTCACCACCATACATAACTCTACACTACTGAAACGTCACCGAACCTTAAGTGTGCAGACCCTGCGGGTTCGAGAACTATGCAGACATGATCGAGACACCTCTATGGTCAATAACCAATGGCAGGACCTGGACGTCCACATTGGTTCCTACATATTCTACTAAGATCTTTATCGGTCGAACCTCTATGTCAAGGATTCTGTTAATCCCGTATAACGTTCCCTTTGTTCTTCGGTGTGTTACTTGCCCGAGATTCGATCGTCGGTATCTCCATACCTAGTTCAACCTCGTTTTTGGCAAGTCTCTTTACTCGGTCCGTAATACAAGATCCCGCAACTAACAATTAGTCACATTGCTTGCAAGGCTCATTGTGATGTTGTATTACCAAGTGGGCCCCGAGATACCTCTCTGCCACACAGAGTAACAAATCCTAGTCTCGATCCATGCCAACTCAACAAACACCATCGGAGATACCTGTAGAGCACCTTTATAGTCACCCAGTTACGTTGCGACGTTTGATACACACAAGGCACTCCTCTGATATCTGTGATTTGCATGATCTCATGGTCATAGGAACATATACTTGACATGCAGAAAACAATAGCAATAAACTGACACGATCATATGCTACGTTTGTAGTTTGGGTCTAGTCCATCACATTATTCTCCTAATGATGTGATCCCGTTATCAAATGACATCACATGTCAATGGCTAGGAAACCCTGACCATCTTTGATCAACGAGCTAGTTCACTAGAGGCATACTAGGGACACAGTGTTGTCTATTTACCCACACATGCAATGTGTTTCCAATCAATGCAATTATAGCATGGATAATAAACGATTATCATGAACAAGGAAATATAATAATAAAAACTTTATATATTTCCTCTAGGGCATATTTCCAACAAGCCGGTCTGTGGGTGAGGCGAAGAGTGGGCAGTGGAGCGGAGCATACAGTACTCCGGATCTGGGGGCTCACTTGACCGAGTAGATACTCATAAATGAAATGACCGGGTTGCCCAAGCCGTTTTCTCCCGGGATGTTTTTTGCGTGGGGTGACCTCGAGCTTGTGCTCTCGCTAGCCGGACGGTCGCTGTGCGATATGTAGCTAAGACAAAGAGTGGGCCTTTGGTACCGTACATGCTACTAAGCCGTCTCGTGGGAACTAACTTATCAGGCCAAGCAGCCAGCCCCGGGCCGAGACTAGCTGGCGCCGGGGTGAACAGCAAGGCAGCAGAATAAATGCGGAGATGGCCCCCGAGGGTCGCTCGGGGTTATTCATTTCGTGGGTATGCTTTAGGGATATGCGGGTGGAGATCTCACATTGCTTTTGGGTTCCAGCAAGAGATAATACCCCTACTCCTGCATATCTGTATAACTATGGTACATCTGGTACATGATTGCTCCTGGAGCTGTTTGGGGAGGAGAGCCATGAGGCTTCTTGCCTCATACGTGAGTGTGAGAGTGGGGATGAGAGAAATGTGAGGGAAGCTAGCCCCCTTGAGAGTGTGAGAGGGGGCCTTTATATAGGCATGGATTTGTAGCTTGGTATGTAAGCTAGGGTGGGTAGCTAACATACCAAGCAGCTTGGGATGTAAGCTACAGTGGGTAGCTTACATGCCAAGCTATATGTAGCTTGTGGACTAAGCTATGCATGTCCCCTAGTGCACATTATAAATAAGTTTCCAGGGGACAGGTTACACTGTAGATAGTAATGCGTTGCGCTCATACAGTGCACTATTGCTCGCCACTAGTGCACCACCACAGGATATGGCCATCCGGTCCGTGCGTGTCCAATGGGACGTCGTAGTTGGCTCCGGGCTGACGGCTGGCGGGCGCAGCCGGCTTATCAGAGCAGCCGTCCATGGGTGTGAGTCGGAGCAGCCGGCCCGGGCGGGCGTGCACCCCGTCCAACTTGTCGTATTTGGGGTACCCGGGGGCCATCCCCCCGACAAGAGCACACTCTTCAAGGCCAACGTCCACAAACTTAATGCTGATCAGATTCAGGTCTATCATCTTATGAAGAATGACCTCAAGGCAATGTTTGACAAGAGATGTAAAGCTGTCAAAGGCGCCCTAGTGCACTCAAGAAAAAGGCTAACACCATGGTTCAAGCACATAATGACATGCTGAAGCGAAAGGCTCTTGGCCAGCCTGCTCTTGATCCATGGATCATTGAGAGATCTAGACAGGCTTCAATGTCTTTGAGCCAAACTGCTCCATCAAGACCTAAACCTCAAGGTATTGTCTTTCTAGCTGGCTTCTCGGGCACTCGATCACCTCCGCTTTCCTCTGCTACAAGAAGCAAGAAGATAAAGAAAGTCGAAGCTGAAGCCAAGAAACGCAAGGCTGATGTTGCCTCTGAAGCCCAACCTATGAAGAGGCAGAAGACAAACAAGCTAAAGCCATCTGAGTCATCCCAAGTACCTCAACCCCCTCCTGCTCGAACATCCACCCCGGGTGCTCAACAGGAGCCACTTCATGTGACGCCTATCTCCATGGCTCCTCCTGCCTCTGAGAACCAATAGAGGCAAGTGATACTTCATGAGTCTGCTACCACAGAGACTCCTACTACCAAAGACATTCTAGGTGTTGAAGACATCGTAGCTGAAGACATTGCTCCCGAAGCTCATGCTCGCGAAGCTCGTGTAGAAAGAGAACACCTCATGCCGCAAGATGATGCACCTCTGATCCAAACACCACCACATGATGATAGTGAGTATGTGGATATTGGCATCCCACTTAGGCCAAATGTGCCTGAAAACATTCCAAGCACTCCATCGTCTACTTTCTCAACTCTTGTGACCAGAACTCCAGAGTCCCCATTTGTGCTCATGGAAGTTGAAGCCTCTGAGCATGCGTTGCCTCTCAAAAGGCTTCGTCGCGGTCCTAGACTGGAGATATCTTCAATGCAAATCATCCTTGAAGATGAAGTCTGTGTGTCTCCGACTGCACCAGTTGATGAAGTTCTCAGGATCAGAGACGTTTCTCATAATGTGCCTGAGTCTGAAGCTCAAGCCTCTGAAGACAATGCTGCTGAAAACATTATGGGAGATGCCAATGTCCCATCCCTAGATGGTCCTCCAGTTCCTGCGACGCCATCCTTCAACGACAATGGTGACAACATTGTCATGGCTCGCAACAGAGAAGGGCAAATGGTTCCCACCAAATGGCCCAGGCTGGTTGCTCCACCTAGGATGGGCCCACAATAAGAATTCCACATTAATCGACACCCAAATGTTCTGAACCCAATGCCAAGGATTCCTATGCTCCGCTAGCAAGGGCATGTTTGTCTCTTGTCTGCAGTATCAGAGACTTCAGGCTCAACAACACCTTCTTCGACTCAGACTGCAATCCATATGCTTGTTTGAAGATTCAGTCTGATAGGTTCTTGAGAACCCCTCAACGGAAATTCTATACATGCATGCTCTATGTCAGAACCGAATCTTCCCACACAAGCGGGTCACTCTTGAAGCTATGAAAGGACTGCCATGTTTAGATCAAGCACTTGATTGTCTTCGGGATGTTGGACTCCTGGCCTTTGTCACCGATCATGAAGACTGGAATGAAGAGCTGATTCTTCAGTTCTACACCACCCTCCACATCTCTGTCTTCGGCCGAGACGTGAAAACATGGAAGATGCACTTCATGATTAGAGATGAATATGTCACTGTTGATGCCTCGGAATTCTTTCCAACAACACCTCTTGCATTTTCTAATGACCATGAAGCCATAGCAAGTATCTTCCAACTGCCCGAGCCCAACATGACTCCTATGCTCACTATGATGAACCCCTTGGCCCCTGAAGCAGATTTTCCATCTTCATTCTTTGTTGAAGATCTTCAATATTTGCTGAAGACTATCTATCATATTCTTCGCCATACCATTTGGCCAATCAGGGGGAACTCATCTTCACAGAAGCTGGAAGGGGTTTTGAAGACATTGGTCTATAAGATAGTCCATGGCATCAGGTTTAATCTTCAAGACCTCTTCATGCGCAATCTGGCTGCCAATGGTATCACCTTGTTTGAACCAAAGGTCTATGCACCATAGATCATGCATTTCATCAAGTGTAGAACCAACACTAGGATCTTGCCCTCTGCTCGTAATCATGGGATTTATCTTCTAGATGTCGAAGTCATTCACACTAAAATCTATCCATGAAAGAACAAGAATCCCACCATTCAAGGCACCAGTGGCACAACTGATACAGAAGGACTTAATCTTCCATCTGATCCCACTATTGCATGGATGATTGGCTCCATTCGACAACCTCAACCAAGTGTCACAACCAATGAAGCCACTGTCAGCACCTTGCCTCGCCAGGAACGAATCAGGACTGAGCATGGCATGACAGATAGAGAGCTTCTTGTATCTCTCATTCAGTTGCAAGATTGTCATCATGAGTGTACTCGAAGACAAATGCAGTCTCTGGTATAGGACATCAACAGGATCCGCAATCTCACAATTAAGAATGCCTTCGTTTCTCATGAGACTAGTCGCCGTTCCTGGAGGACATTGACAATGCACACACCATAGGATGATCTTCGGGAGGATGGCTATAGGCAACACGTCCATTTCAATGCTCCACCACCTTGCACAAATAAATGGCGTCAAGCACCTTCCCTCGAAGACAGTGACTTCTACTCCGAGGCCCCATCCATCAATGTGCGTCTCGCGAATGACGTAGCTGAAGACGTCGCCTCTCCTTCAATTGCATGTCGTGACACTGCACCAGGCTCTCCTGCACCGACCTCCGCCGACCCTTATGCACCGTCGTCTTCAACTCCTGCTAAGGACGCATAGTGCTAAATGTCTTTGTCCTTTTTGTCCATTCGATGACAAAGGGGGAGAAGCATTGGTTTATAGTCTTCAAGTGGGTCACTACATGGGATGGATGCTTTATTTTGTTAAGTTTACAACTTCCGTTCTTGAACATTTTCTATTTGGGTTGTAAAACTGAAGTCCTGATGGACGTCTGCACACTTCTTTTTATCGTACTTTTGGTGTTATCTTCAACTTTACCATATGCGCCCGAAGTCATACATCAGATGTCCTTTTTCCATTATGCATTTCATTATCTTCAAAATTTTATAATATGCATAGTGATTGAGATTCCAAGATATAGGGGGAGATCTCCACAAACTAAAACATGTTGTGTCTTTTGCATTCCAAGCAAAATCTTTATAAACACAACTTCAGGGGGAGCTCTCTATATCTTGCAATCATAATCTTTAAATCCTTATCTTCACATATTTTTATCCCTGTTGAAAAGTTCAACCAGTTTATCATCAATCACCAAAAAGGGGGAGATTGTGCCATTGACCGAAGGTCATTTTGGTCATATCAGGTCGGGTTTCCTTCTGGCTATAAATAGCTAGGTGGCTGCTCAGAGAGAGATACGACTGTTGTCGTTTTGGAGAAACCCACCTCAAAGACATTGAGAGAGAACTATCCTCCGAGGATACACATAAACACCTAGATCTAGTGTGTTTAAGCATCACTGAAGTCATTTTGTTCTGAGAGAACTAAAGACTTATTACACTTGAAGACTGTGATCTTCCAGATGGTCAGACGTCTCGGTCTAGAGCGTCCAAGAATCATTATGGACTTCCGGGTGACCAAGTTTGTATGAGTTTCAGAATTCTCCCTTGAAGACTTACCGGAGTGATTGGGCATTTTCTAAGTGACTTCGGCTCAAGGGGAATAAGGTGAAGACGAGGTCTTCCGAGTTCAGTCTCAGCCTCCCTAACCAGACATAAAGTTGTCACACCATACGGAACAAGTCCAATAAATCATGTGTCTTCATCAAGCAACTGGTTCTATCCCTCAAGCTTACAATTCTGCGTTGGACTATGAATACATTGCTTGCTCATCTCACTAGAAGACATTCACCGAAGACATTCCATCTTATTGTTTATCTTCGTGTTGTCTAAGTTTATCTTTGATACATCTTAGCATTCATGATGATTATGATGTACCTATCTGAATGTCTTCATTGTTTTCTCTGCCTTGCATAAATCCTTGCTTGATATCCCTACCTGATCCTGAATTGCTTCCGCTTTCTTTGAATACATTTAATGTTTCGAAGCTTTTGATAAAAATCGCTTGTTTACCCCCTCTAGTCGATAACTAAGAACTATTAATAAGTATCTATCATTTAATATTCAATTTCCTATCGACAATCTTTGTCTTGCGTTACACAAAAAGATTTCTACTAAACTATTTACTTTTATTGTTCTTTTATTAAAATAGCACCTAAATTTTATTTCCATGTTTTTTATTATCTTGCAAAGCTATTTATCACACTACTAAGTACTTCTAGTTTTATGCCCGCACAATAGTTTCATACTTGTTCTCGGTAAAGTAAGCGTTAGCGTGCGTAGAGTTCTATCGGTTGTAGATAGAACTTGAGAGCGTATTAATTCTACCTTTAGCTCCTCGTTGCGTTCGACAATCGTACTTATCAAAAAAGGCTACTAATGATCCCCTACACATGTGTGTTATTAGGACCTTTTTCTGCCGTCGTTGCCGAGAAGCAGTAGTGTAGTGGTTGATATTCTCGTGTGTGCTTGTTTGCTTTATCTGTTGGGGAATGTTGCATGGGAAACAAAAAAATTCCTATGCACACGCAAGATCTATCCATGGTGATGAGCATCTACGAGAGCGAGAGTGGATCTACATAACCTCGTAGATCGCTAAGCGGGAAGCGTTAAGAAACGCGGTTGGTGTAGTCGAACGTCTTCGCGATCCAAATCGCCGAGCGTCCCGCGATCTCATCATGATCTGTCCTGCGATCCAATCACGATCTGTCTCGCGAACTCATCATGATCCGTCCTGCGAATTCATCACGATCCGTCCCGTGAACTCATCACGGTCCGTCTCGCGATCTTGATCACGGTCCTTCCGATCTAGTGTCGAACGGACGGCACCTCCGCGTTCAGCACACGTACAGCTCGATGACGATCTCTGCCTTCTTGATCCAGCAAGAGGGAGCAGAGAGGTACAAGAGTTTTCCGGCAGCGTGACGGCGCTCCGGCGATGGTGGTGGACCTATTTCGGTAGGGCTTCGCCTAATCACTGCAGAAATCCGATCTAGAGGAGAAACTGTGCACTGGAGGAACGGGTAGCACGTGGCTGAAAAACTAGTGCAAAAACCCTAAAACATATAGTATATATAAGAGTGAGGGAGGAGAGGCCTTGGCGCAAGGGCTAAGCCTCCTTTGAGTCGGCCGAAGTGGGGAGGAGAGGAGGACTCCTCCTTCAATCCTAGTAGGACTAGGATTCCTCCTTTTTTGCCTTTTTTCACCTTTTCCCTTTGGGCTTTTCTTCCCTAGCCGCATGGGCCTTGTGTGGGACTTCGACCAGCCCACTGAGGGCTGGTATTCACTCTCCCACAGCCCATGAAGCTTCTTGGGTCGAAATACCCCTCCCGGTGGTCTCCCCGTACACTACCGGCATTCCCAGTGCACTACCGATGAGCCCGAAACTTTTCCGGCGACCAAAACAGGACTTCCTATATATCAATATTTACCTACGGACCATTCCGGAGCTCCTTGTGACGTCTGGAATCTCATACGGGACTCCGAACAACCTTCGGTCACCACCATACATAACTCTATACTACCGAAACGTCACCGAACCTTAAGTGTGCAGACCCTGCGGGTTCGAGAACGATGTAGACATGACCGAGACACCTCTACAGTCAATAACCAATAGCGGGACCGGGATGCCCATATTGGTTCCTACATATTCTATGAAGATCTTTATCGGTCGAACCTCTATGTCAAGGATTCAGTTAATCCCGTATGATGTTCCCTTTGTTCTTCGGTATGTTACTTGCCTGAGATTCGATCGGTGGTATCTCCATACCTAGTTCAACCTCGTTACCGGCAAGTCTCTTTACTCGTTCCGTAATACAAGATACCATGACTAACACTTAGTCACATTGCTTGCAAGGCTTATTCTGATGTTGTATTACCGAGTGGGCCTTGAGATACCTCTCCGTCACACGGAGTAAGAATCCCAGTCTTGATCCATGCCAACCCAACGGACACCCTCGGAGATACATGTAGAGCACCTTTATAGTCACCTAGTTAGGTTGCGATGTTTCATACACACAAGGCACTCTTCCGGTGTCCGTGAGTTGCATGATCTCATGGTCATAGAAACATATACTTGACATGCAGAAAACAGTAGCAATAAACTGACACGATCATATGCTATGTTTGTACTTTGGTTCTTGTCCATCATATCATTCTCCTAATGATGTGATCCCGTTACCAAATGACATCTCATGTCCATGACTAGGAAACCATAGCCATCTTTGATCAACGAGCTAGTCTATTAGAGGCATACTAGGGACATGGTGTTGTCTATGTATCCACACATGTATCTGAGTTTTCGATCAACATAATTATAGCATGGATAATAAACGATTGTCATGAACAAGGAAATATGATAATAACTAATCTATTATTGCCTCTAGGGCATATTTCCAACATTATCAATAAGTAATTTTTATTTTTTTTATTATTCATTTTTATTTTCTGTTATTATTTGTTTTATATCTTTAGTTATGGATATGGAACGTGAAACACCAAAAAAATTAGTGGTACTTGCTACTCATGGAGATGGGGAACCTCCTAAAACCCTTGATTCTAGTTATCTGAAACACGTTAATTACTCCATTGATAATCCTAAGAAATTCTCATTCAACTTTATAATGGGAGACATGTTCGATCAACGTGAGTACTTTAGGGACTATCACTTATCTCAAAAAGGGAAACACTTGGGGGATCAAATTAAAATCTTGCCTTGGTTTGCGTGGGATGTATGTTTGAGGTGTGATTATACTTTTTTCTCCAAGAGTAAGGGTCTTCACCTTCCCTATCAATGCGAATTTAATGATAATAAAACCTTGGCTTCTTATGCTAATCGTATATATGATTACTATGATGTGGAACGAATAGAGGAATTTTTTATTTTTAAAGGTGCTTATGAAATTTCTTCTTTGCTTGAAAAGTATGATGAGGTTCCTTACAAATCTGAAAATTTTGCCATACTTAAATATTGCTATGAGAATTATGAATACAATGTTGATATTATTGAATTTATTGAGAGAATGTCCCCTACCTTAGAAGGGACTAAAATTTTGCAGGAATCTATGGAAGAAGAAATTGTCAAAATTATGAGCTCATTAGATGAAGAGTACGAGGAGGAGAGTAAAGAACAAAAGGATGAAGAGCGGTCACACACGACGAGGAATATCTTGTTTTTTAAGCTTAATTACTAGTGACTTTTGTTCAGCTAGCTACGCCTGTTAAGCATGTTTGCTTTACTTGTTGCATGTGTTGCTCCTGCGTTTCCTTAAGAAATTCTTGTGAAATATGCAATGTAATGCTACTATGCAATCTGACCTTCTAGTATGTTCTATTGTGCAATGTGATGCTCGGTTAACTGTTTGGTTCATCTGTTTTGGTGATCATCTCCAATGTGATCTTCGATTATTGTTGGTACAATTTTCTTTTGTTATGCATGTGAAACATAAAATTGCTATATTTCATTGTTCTTAGCATGCTTGGCTTTCCCATGTGGCTTGAATTCATATGTTGGATCTGCAATGCGTCTATTTTTCATTAACATATTTTACTGATAGCATGCCAAATCTGACTTAAAACCTGATCAATATGTATCTTAAACTTGTTACAGGGGGAACAATGAGAGACACTGAAGTTTACCATCGAGGTTTGAATTTTCATGATCATTTGGCTAATATCACATTATTTTGCAATTGCAAGAACCATTCTAATATTTAGGTTTCTAATAATAATTTGGTCTTGCACATGTAGGTCCTGCTATAAGAGGTTTAGACCCACTGTTTGACCCATTTTGGATGTGATGAAATGATGTGTTCATGAATATTAGTCAAATCAAGAAACTCGGAAAGATTGTTGAGATAAAGAAACTTGTGGCGAAAAATAACAAGTTGTTTGTCTCCACAATGAAGAAGACATCAGTGAACTATAGGATGGTACTATCTCTTTTACCTTGTCTTTTTTTACTTTGTGACATGTCAATTTTCTGAAACGAAATTTATGCATATCTTTGTTTCCAGTTCTTTCCAAAGGAGTTTATCGATAAGTACGTCTCAAACCACCTGTATGGTCAAGAGGCAAGGAAGGTATTCATACAACACCCACGGTATAATCTTGAAGTCTTCCTCAAGAGGATGAAGGATGGGTGGGAAACCAGCCACACGCACTGGCATAAAGTTACAAGGACCTTCGACATAAGAGAAGGTTCAACATTTGCCTTCTGCTTGAAAAAAATTCTAGACGAGATTCATCTGTCTATTTATCGTATATGATGCTATTTTTCAAAGGTTTTAGATGTTGCATGTGAAACTCGGTCATGTCATGTAATTGGGTAGCTAGGTGGTATATGCCTATATGATGTTGTACTCCGATATATTTCGATTATGAAATCCCGGTTTCCATAATAAGAAATGAAATATTTTGTGTGCTTGATATGAAGTGTCAATTTGTTTACTAGCTGGATTATAAATAATAGAGCAATTAGCCTGATTATTGGAGTTTCATATTGCAGATGGTTTATCATAGAACATCGTGAGCGATGACCTCGACAAACCCACATGGTTTCTAGAAAATTGGCGTGTTGGATCTATGAAGAATCACACACGGCTTCCAGCTGAATATTGTATGCGTTAGAACACCCATTCGCAAAAAAATTCACACAAAACGTGTGCGTGATGGATAGCCATATGCCAAACAGATTCTTCTAGGCACCGTGCGTGATGGCCACCCCTAACACAGACGATGTTATGCAGAAAATTGTGTGTGATGTACAATACCATCAGAAACGTACGTTTGGGATTCACTGTGTGGGATGCTAAGCACATCTCACACGACTTCCCCAATATACATCTTTGTGGTGTTCCTTCCAATTGCACATGACATAATTTTTCCCATCATGTGTGACCGCGAGCAGGCATCGCCGATAGGTTTTCCATGTCGTGTGGGATAGCCCCCCTATCGCCAACACAAGCAAGGCAACAGTTTGAGAATACAACACGGAAAGGGGTTAAAACCCATTTGTATAGCAGGCGCCTACACCAGTGGTGACCCCATCAGTGAACATGCAGCCTCTTCCATTGCTCTATATGCCATGTTATCCTATCTTTCACGTTTGGCATTTGGTTCACTACCAGTAGCAATCAATGTGAATATGATGATTTATTATTATGATCTGGATTGTGTGACTAGCTTCAATAATTTTTTGCTTGTTTTAATTATCATCACTATTATGTTATTCATGTTTTATAAATTATTTTGTGATTAAACGTAATGAGAAATTCCTAAAATATTCAACAGAAAAGTATTCGTAATGCTCTGGGTATAAAAACAAAATTGATGTTTCAAAAAGACTATCAAAGCATTTTGGAGTGCTGATTTTGTTATTTTTCCTAGATCTCCATGAATATGATTTCCTCACCAAAATGTGCACCTCGGAAGAAAACTAAGCAATGCTTGTTGTCGGAATAATTAAGATTTTTTAATTAATACTTTTTTGGATCCACTCGCCACAACCTCCATGTCGTCCTCCTAGGCAACTCGGGGGATCCAACCCTAGCACCGCCAGAACCCCTTTACAGTGCCCTTACCCTCCTTGCCGCCGCCATCGGCAACCTCAGGATGTCCCTTGATAGCGGCGGGGGCTATCATCAATCTCCCCCGCCTATCCCTAGTTCATGCCTGCTTTGGATCGACTGTGTGAAGCTCTAGATCGATCCTACATAATGGTGCAGCTTCTCCCAGAGTAGATGGTCGGTGATGGGGGTTGTGGTAATTCATATTTGTGCCCAACCGGCGTGGTGTTAGGGGTGCTCTCTGCTCCAGATCTAAGCTATGGTGCCATCCTGAGGTTGTGCGGTTTGGCTTGGTCGCGATCACCATTCTCGGCTGCCGTCGATGGCAGGTCGGGGCTGCGGGCCCCTGCCTGACTTAGTTTGTCGTCGTCTCATCTCCGCCAAATAAGGTTTTTTTTTTCTGTGATGGTTGCCCTCTTGGCTCCAAATATAGGAAGTGGTAGTTCATCGTCGACGTTGGTTGGGTTCTAGCCGCAGGTGAGCGTGCTCCGGCGGGGTGTTTCAGAGAGCACTAGCAAGGTAGCTGGATTGGTTGGTTGCGTGATGGTGGCTCTTCTCTCCATAGGAGGAGGATAAGGTTGGTGTTATGGTTCCCGGAGCAGCGTCTCCAGTCGGTTGGCATGGCGGCATCCTTGTGGTAGGTGCCTTTGTGAGGTGCTGGTGGGTTGTCGTGGCCATCTGGGCGACAAATGCTCACTTGGGCGGCGCTATGTGGTGTGAGTGTGGTCCCTATACCAACCCCGGACAGATCTGTGCATCGCTCGCATCACCCTTTGGCTACCTCACCTCTCCGACGTGCCTTTTTTCGGTGAGGTATTTTCTTAGGACTTGTTGTGGTTGGTGGGCGGTATGTGTTGTGAAAACTATGCATGACAATGTCATTGCCAAGGACACCGACACTCTCGAGCGTCGTTTCCCTACCTTGGAGGCATCACTATGGGTTGTCCTCCTCCACCTTGTTCTCTAGGTGAAAACCCTTGTTCCGGCATGCTGGACGGAGCGGTGGAGGTACTGATGTGTCGTTCCCTTCATGAAGGCACCGTCTCATGAGCAAGGTCCTTTTGCAGTGGCGGTTGGTGTGGTTATGGACGTAATTTCCTCTTCGCATCGATGAGTCTGTGGTCTCGGCGATGGTGATCTCCAGGTGTGTTAGTTCGTCGAGCGGCTGTGCTCGGAAACCTCCCATATGGTCCCAATGTTAGTATCCATCCAAAAGCTAGGTGAGTGTCCTCATCGTCCGACAGTACGGTGCCCTTCGAGCCAAGGCTAGGGGCAGTTGGTCTCCTTTTGGCGATGTAGGTGGATGGCGTTGTTGCTTGGTCCCCAGGAGATGGCAATGACATGGCTTCCCTTGATGACTAGTCTGCTTCTCGAGTTAGACCCAGTCTTTTCCCAGTTGCTTGATTTTGGAGGAGCGCCTTGATGACTTTTAGGCGGTGCTTCATTGTCCCATCCTTCTTTGCTTGTAGTTTTTTGGAGTTTTGTTGTTGGACCTCAGTACCATTGTATCTTTCCATTTTGTTGTTGTTGTGTGTGGTGTAGTGTTGCATATATCGTTGTATGGGCTTTATTAATTTAAAGTCAGATGATGGTCGTCTTTCTAGAAAAATTAATATTGTTCACAAAGTAAACTTTTATTTCGAAGGACCTTTTCCAATGCTTCATCGTGTATTGTTAAGGATGTCACATAGGCCAAAAAATTAATATTGTTAAGGATGTCACATAGGCCAAAAAATTAATGTGAAAACAATTAAAGAAAAAAAAGCATTATGATGACCCAGAAAGAAACCGTGCTAAACACGGAAACCTATGACAAATGACTAGCAACCAATGTATAAAATATTTAATTATTAAACAATTCTATAAGAAAAGTTTAGCAACAAACGCCACGCACCTATGCATTAAAAAGACTAGTTGTTAATACTTTTAATGTATTTAGCACCTCGTCTAACGCACTGATGCATTAAAAGAAGCCTAAGCTATGTATCATTGCCAGCAATAGGGTAACACGGTGTCCTCTTTGTGCCAAAGAGCTGCACACTTTACGACTACGTGCCCCTCCCTTGGTGGTCGTCTAGTCCTACCACCAGCACCACCATCATTGCGAGCCTTGTTTATGTTTAGCCGGAACGTGCAACGAACAGCGCAGCCTCTGTGCAAGTCGAGTTGGCTTCTTTATTACCAGGAAATACGGAATAGAAAGTGGTGGTCAAACACGATCGGACCGGCCCTAGGTGGACGCAATCACGGCCATGCGGCGATGTCGTCCATCTTAAATGGAAAAGGTGGCCAGCAACAATGCCGTCAACTCCGTCGTAAGCTAGCGCATCCGATAGATTGCAGTGGTGGCGCTGCCTAGCTACAGTGTACAGTATAGCACGTCCAACTGATTGGAAGCATTTGAAAAGTGCAGGGCCAGATAGATATACCCGTATCCATATATGCCTGATGATACAGTTTGGAGCAAGGCAGCGCCACCATTGACACAAACTCTGCACTTTGACGAAGTGTTTCTTTTTCATGTGTTGCAGCCGAAACTGATTGCACTCAGCTACCATGATGGATTGGTTCTTAGCGCGGGTTGTCTAACCGTTCGTTGTCACAGAACACAGGGTATGGTCGTATGCTGTTCAAAATTTATTTGAGCTGAGCCGCTGAGGCGTATTTCTGGATATGGTACGCCCCTCATCTTCGTCCTAACTTCAAGCCATCGCCTAACACGGGTTGGTCATGTTTTGTTTCGAAGGGGTTACCCGGCCTCTGCAGCAGGTGACTGTGCGGAGGCCATCAAGCTATTGGATGTGAGAAGTCCTATGCGTCCATCTATACATATCAAGGATTTGTGTGATTCAGGAGCTCGTCAGGGAAAGAGATATTCAGGTAGTCCAAATCAGCCGTGATGCTAACAAGGCAAGTCACGAGTTGGCTAAACTAGGTAGAGTACAAGGCAGGACAGCCGTTTGGCTTAGAAACTACCCTCCAGAAATCGTTGAGGCGATTTGTGCTGATTGAATTCCTACATAAGTTTAATTAATATCCTTTTCTCCGCAAAAAAACAATTGTTCTATTAAAGATAGTTATAATTACAAAATATCAGTATAAACTAGATGATACCTTACATGTTGTTGCGGGAATGTTTTATAATATATTGAGTGAGAATTTGTTGGACGAAACATGAATACGTAGAGTAATAATATGAGAACTATAACTAAAAAAATAATTTGTGATGTCTTGTTATTAGTTCTATAATATAAATATCATAATAGTATGTTAATTCTCATGCATGTTATCATACAGAGGCGCCTTTATACTATGCATGGTAAATCCTTATGCATGTTTGCTTGTTAATGTGCATTATTATACATGGTTGCATGTTGTAATGGGTTTTTCTCCATGCATATTTAAAGACGAGGTGGCATACTTGCATGTTGAGAGAAATAGGTTAGTAGGGGCTAGTCATTTAGATATTGAAGATATAGAAAAACACAGCCACAACAGGTCAGATCCAAGATTATATTCTTTGATAAAGGATGCAGATTAAACATCTCATCACACAATCTATGAGTACTTGCCAACCGAATTGGATGAACAAACTTTGCGCAACTATTTCCAGTTGGTTGCACTCGTTAATTATAAACATCCACCGTCCTACATGATACAGTGATAACCAGATACATACTAAAGTTGTAGCTCTGTAGATAACCTATACTAGTACAAAACAGACCTTTTGTTCATAGCATTAGTCTCGGTTAGGTTTTGAACCGGCACTAATGAGACCATTAGTCCCGGTTCCAGACGGGCATCATTAGTCCTGGTTCGTTCCGGACCTTTAGTCCCGGTTCGTTCCGGACGGGCATCACTAAAGGGGTTGAGGCTTTAGTCCCGGTTGGTATCTCCAACCAGGACTAAAGGTTAGACCTTTAGTCCCGGTTGGAGACACTAACCCAGACTAAAGGGGTTCTGAAAGTTTCTGTTTTAAATTGCTTATATTTTTTAGGATATTTGATGTTTTTGAGTGATTCTTTGTGTATTAGAGTCAAAATTTTGTCTAGTTTCTGTTTGTGCCATTAGTTTTCAAATTTGAATGGTTTAATTTTTTTTTTCAAATTTGCTTCAAACCCTAGATTGTGAATAACTTGAATTTAAAAATAGTTCGTCCAGTTTGAAGGAGATGGTCCAGTTTGTACAAGAAGTGCATCCAGTTTTTGCCGTAATCCTCTCAACTTTTTAGCACAAGCTATGTGGGTGAAATGATGATACCATGCCAAGTTTCAGCTTTTTAGAGTTCATTTGTAGTGCTTTTCAATTTTAGGGTCATTTAGCTCAAAAAATCATTGAGTGCATGAAAATTAGCAAATGAAGTTAGAAAGGGTTGAACTTTGAGGATGTGGCTTTGAATGGTGCATATTGAATGCACAAAAAGTCTGGAGTTGAAATAAGTTTAAAAAAATGAAATGCCTTTGTAACAGATGAGTTTTCGTCCGAAACCTTGATACTTTGAAGGAGAAGGGTTACCTCTCGCTTGGTTAACCTTAGTTGCGACTCTGGTTGGGACGGTGCTAGCAGATGTAGTTGATGGTATGATTGGATGGACACCAACCTAGACTAAAGGGGTTCTGAAATTTTCGAACTCTATCCCCCCGGTGAACCGCCCTTTTTAGTTTTTTAGAAAATAAACAAAAATGATAAAATCTTCAAAAAACTAAAATCCTTTGAGATCTACTCCCTCCGTTCATAAATATAAGTCTTCTTAGATGTTTTATTAGGTAACTACATACGGATGTATATAAACATACTTTAGAATGTAAATACACTTATTCTGCTCCGTATGTAGTCTCCTAGTGAAATCTTTAAAAACACTTATATTTAGGAACGGAGGGAGTAGTTAGGTTTTAGTGTCTAGTTGGTATAAAAAATTTGAAATATGGATTTTGATCGTTTTTGCAAAAAAACAGAAAAAAAGGTAACACGGACATAACTTTTGCATACGACGTACTAGAGAAAAATTGGGACTCGATTTCATCTGGGTTTACCTGGTGAAGTTTTCTCAGATTCTCAAAATTCCAAAAGTAAAAAAAGTTATTTCAAAAAGAAGATTTTTTCCAAAAAAATATCAAAAAATATTTTTTAAATGATGTCATATTTCGATTGCTCACATTTTTCTGATAATAACAGATATATTATTTGTCAAATTTCGATTTACAGATTTAAAGATATTAATTATGCCATATTAAATGAATAAATGGCAAAAAATGAATAAATTGTATTATTACTTATTTTATCACTGAAATTCAATATTATTATTACTTATTTTCTTTATTTTAATAATTGTTTGGAATTCAAAAAATTAAATCATGTGACATCAAGACCTAAGGGTTAATAGGATTGATAGCTTACTATTGTCAGGAAAACAATAAGTGCAGACTTGGAATCTAGGGACGACAGAACCTGAAAGTTAAGCGTGCTGGGCCTGGAGTAGTGAGAGGATGAGTGATCGATCGGGAAGTTAGATGATTTGGAGTTCCACGTTGGAGGAGTGAGGAAGGATGATTAGAGATTAAATTGTCAAATAATTCAAAGATTTGAAAATAAAAAAAATATTTTTTTTTGAAAAAAGTCCTTTAGTCCAGATTGGAAACACCAACCGGGACTAAAGGTCCTCCAACCCTAGCGCGCCACATGGAGGTCCTTTAGTCCCGATCCGTGTTGAACCGGGACTAAAGGGGGGCTTTAGTCCCCACCCTTTAGTGTCGGTTGCAAAACCGGGACTAAAGGCCCTTACGAACCGGGACTAAAGACCTATTTTCTACTAGTGCTACAATGTATTAGGCCTTTTATAATGATAGATGCTTAGGAAAGTACATAAAAAAGCAAACCCCGGATATTTTTGAAGCATCAATGCCTATTTCTATAAGAGAGACACCCAAGTAAGCGTGTACCCTCTATATTTTTCTTGAAAAGGGGAATATATTAATATTAAGTAGATATCAATTATGCCCGTCCTCTACACCAACAAAATGCCTAAAAACATTCATGATGCACATATCCAAAAAGGAAAATGATAAAAAACAAAAAGGAGAAAAAAGACCCGACCAGAGTGATCAATCACCCGTAGTAGAAGCACTCTAACCACCACCAAATACAACACTGCACTAGAAAGAAGGTTCTCCAAAAGCAACGCCTTTAGGAAGGAAACAATGCAGAAGTGTTGTCATTGTCCGATCAAAGATCATAGGTTTTCATCGTGAAGAAACACCGTGTTCCAGAAACAATGCCTTCAACAAGGTCACAGCCAAGCACAACCAATAAAGGCCACACCTTGGGTTTTCACCCTGGAAATCACGCCTTGGTACTCAAAGAAGCACCACCAACAAGGAAGTCCTCGAATGTTGTTGCCCCCACTTGCGAAGGCTACTACTACAGACTACTAGGAGAAAGCCTGTATATAGGATTTTAGCAGTAGTGCTGGAAAGAGGCAAAGTGCTACCGCTAAGTAGTAGTAGCGCGGGCAACCAACCAACCCTATAAATAGAAAAGTAGCAGTAGCGCGGGCTACCAAACCGGCGCTACTGCTAAGTGGTCTTGTCACCACCGCCACTGGCTACTTGTAGTGGTAGCGGATGTCCAAAATTGGTGCTACTACTAATGCCATAGCAGTAGCACGTGTCGGTGGCCCACCGCTACCGCCATGGCTGTATGTTTCCAGAAGGTGGGCCCCAATTAGCAACAGCGTCGGGGCTCAGACCAGCGCTACTGCTATGACGCTTAGCAGTAGCGCGTTTCCTCTCTAGCACTACTGCTACTCATGGCAACCACCTTTTCCTCCCACCCTCCCCCTCCCCTCTCCTTCCTCCACTTCCCTCACTTAGTTCTTCCTTCTCCTACCTCTCTTCTCTCTTCATTAATGCCCCCATCCACCATCTCCTCCATTAATGGCTTCTTTTCCCTCTCACTAGAACTTATTTGTCTCTCTATCCTTCTCTCTCCTGGTCTCACTCTTGCCTTTTGTCCCACTAGCTAGCTTTCCCTCCCTATCCACTAGCTAGATAGGTAGAGAAACTCCTTCCAACTAGATCTACCATGCATCTTTGTCCTATTTCTTTTGATCCCTTGCTAGCTAGATAGCGGCACCGTACCGGCCATCTATGTTGGCTCGATCGATCACGGCCCTCTCTCGGTACGAAAGGTGAATAAAAAGTTGTGCTTTGCAAGAATTAATGGAAATATGTGTGTTTGTGCTATGATGGTCGAAATATGTAGTGTGTGTGGCATGAGTTGCCACCGCCTATGTGTGTTAGTCGGATCGCGTTTGACATGAGTTGCTTATGTTTTGCCAAAATGTTGATTTATTTCCGTTTTAGCGAATTTCAGCCAAACTCTATATGCCATATTTTTAGGGAAGGTCATGTCGAAATTTTGTATGACTTTGATATATGCATGTATCTTTAAAGTTCTTTTTCTTATTATGTCGCACAGGCAATCATGAAGGTAAGTGGAAGGGTGGTGGAAATATGTTTAATATGCGGTGCACGAGATGTATTTAAATAACCGGACTGGGGTTATATGTCCATGTAGAAGATGCAAACTAATCACCATCTTGGACCCCTTTGACTGTGGCAGTTTGTGATGGGGAACGCGACAGAAAACAAAAAAATTCGGTATAGCGAGCACACCCAGGACCACTATGGAGACTGCATACAAGGTTTGATTTGATCCGTACCGACTCGAAGCGCAGCGGAAGAAGGGTCGGTGGAGATCGTTGCTGCAGATCCCCGCAGCTAGGATTTTCCAACCTCCCAACCACGAGGATGTACTCCCTCGTCGGACAGCCCTTCGGGAGGCGGTCGGACAGTCCCCGGACGATGTCGCGGACAACCCTTTGGGAGGACCCTCGAAACTCGAATGAAGACTCGGACAGCCCTACGGGAGGACACACGAACAGCCCATCGGGCAAAAGATTGAAACTACGACCTCTCTACGGGGTTGCACACATACGGTGTCATCTATCTGGCAGGGCTTTGCCGTCCAGAACTAGTTCCTGCCAGAACCCAGACAGCCTTTCGGCTCTACGAAAGACTCTTTTCGTGGGAGGGAGAGAGAGAGCTTGCAAAGCAAAGCATGTGTATGAGAGCACAAGGATGAAGAAATGGCAGCCCACTCACCTCCTATTTATAGGAAAACCAAGGGGTAGGGTGGTTTTACAATAAAACCCAAAATGCACATGAATGAAGTCCTTCCACAAGGGCATAAAAGTGAAACCACGGAACAAGAGGGACTCCACGAAGGAGTCCACCATGTGGCCAGCCACACCCTCATGTGGGTCCCCAAAAATGGCTCCAATCCATCCATGTCATCCCCAAGATATTTTGGAGCAAAGCCCCAAAAGGTGGCTTTCCATAAAGTAGTCCAAAAAGCACTTTCACTATTCACGGAGACATTTTTCAGCGTCCGCTCGAACTGAAAATATTTATGTGGGCTTTGAACAATTCTAGTACCCCACTAAAATAATTTTTAATGCGATCCGGAACAATTCCGGAATAGTGATTTTCATCTGCGAAAAGCATCTGAAGTGGTTCCGGCAGCTCCGGAACATTTCCGGCTTTCATCTCGAAAAATTCCAGAAAGTTTCCAGAACGATTGTGGCACCCTTCAAGAATTATCAGGCATGTGCCGAAACCAATTTGACTTTTTGGTATCCCCTGAAACAACTTTTCGGTTTCACCAAAACTGTTCCGGTGACCTGTCTGCGGAACTTTTCCGTTGTCCGAAACTTTTCCGGTGTCCGAAACTTTTCGGTGATTTTCTCTCAGACTCCCTATCTAGTATTCAATAGATAGATGACCCTTAAGCGTGTGACCCTATAGGTTCGGTGAAGCATAGACATGACCCGGAACCCCTTCCGATCAATGATCAACATCGAAGCCGTGGACACCCATATTGACCCCTATACCCACACGATGAATATTCGAGTGAACCTCTAGTTGCCGTGAGCTATTCCTGTTGCTTCGCGATATGTTTACAATTACCCGAGGTGAGACATGTAGGCATCCTCGTGGATCAACAACTTGTCCACTATGCCAGTTACCTCGTTGCCGGTATTGTTCTCTTTTATCGTTCCCATGTTCCGGCATCCCCGTGATCAAATCACAAAGTGTCTGGCCAGAAGATGATGGATACCATAACACCGAGAGGGCCCAAAGATATCTATCCATCGTCGGAGGAGCAAATCCCAATCTTGAGCTATCAAATTACTTGATATACTTTTCCATGAACCTGTAAGCCGCCGTAATAGCCACCCATTTACGGATGACATTTAACAAACCCCAAAGTTCATGAAGCAAGCATGAAGAAACTCGATACTCTCATGATCTAAGGAATTATGCAAATGTTAACCATCTCTGTGTTATTAACCATTAACTTCTGACGAATGTATCTCATAGCATAACATCAATTCAGATCGATTCAACACGAGTGTTCTACCAACATCGCGTCCTCAAAATTGCTGGCATAGCCATGCCCATGATCAGGAAAACAGGAGCATCATGCAACACTTGAGCCAGTCTTAGAGGCAAGACTAGGAATACAATTCACCGTTTATTATACCACACGTGCACATGAGTTTCCCTCCAAGCCTCGTTTAATTTGTAGACTCAAGAATCATTGCAGTTATAGCATGGAACATAAACATTCATTACAAACTTTGGAGATACAAAAGAACTGTTATTACTGCCTCTAGGGCATATCTCCTACAGACTCCCACTTGCACTAGAGTCATAATCCAGTTACATGGCTTCCCTAACACCAATGGCTATCCGGTGTTGCTCATGCTTTGCTCGTGGTAGAGGTTTTGTCATCGGGTGTGACACATTCAGATCCGTGTGAACTTTGGGTACTTTCACTAAACCTTCTTCGACATGATGTCGAATGAGTTTATATTTGCGTTGAATATGCATTGTCTTATAGTGCGAACATGGCTCCCTTGCCTGAGCCACGGCGCCACTATTATCACAATAGATCTCCACCGAGTCCAGAGCACTTGGAACCACACCAAGGTCTGCAAGAAATTGCTTGATACCGACAGCTTGCTTGGAGGCTTCAGAAGCAGCAACATATTCCGCCTCCGTCGTAGAATCCGCCACAGTCTTTTGTTTGGAACTTTTCGAATCAACTACGCCGCCGTTCAATATGAAAACATAGCCAGATTGAGATTTGAAGTCATCTGGGTCAGTCATAAAGCCTGCATCAGTGTAACAACTTACAATGAGCTCTTCATCACCTCCGTACACAAGGAGTAAATCCTTGGTCCTTCTGAGGTACTTAAGAATACCCTTGACTGCGGCCCAGTGTTCCAATCCTGGATCACCTTGGTACCGGCTGCTAACACTTAGCGCATAGGAAACATCCGGTCTTGTACATAGCATGGCATACATAATAAAACCAACTGCCGAAGCATATGGAATATCATTCATTTGTACTCGCTCATCGAGGGTCCGAGGACTCTGATTCTTGCAAAGCACTGTGCCAGGTGACATGGGGAGTAGGCCTTTCTTGGAGTTCTCCATGTTGAACCTTTTCAACACCTTGTCAATGTACGTGCTTTGGCTAAGCGCTATTAGGCGTCTTGATCTATCTCTATAGATCCTGATGCCTAATACATATGCCGCTTCACCTAAGTCTTTCATTGAAAAACTCCTTTTCAATGAGTCTTTTATTTCGCTAAGAAAATTCACATCATTTCCAATCAACAATATGTCATCCACATACCCGATTAGAAATGCTTTTGCGCTCCCACTAAACTTCTTGTAAACACAAGATTCTTCATCGTTCCTGGTGAAGCCAAACACTTTGACCACTTCATCAAAACGAAAGTTCCAGCTCCTTGATGCTTGCTTCAGACCATAAATGGCTTTCTGAAGCTTACATACCTTTCTAGCATTCTTAGGATCGACAAAACCTTCTGGTTGTATCAGGTATACATCCTGTTCAAGGTTTCCATTTAGGAAAGCCGTTTTGACATCCATTTTCCAAATTTCATAATCGAAATAAGCATCAATTGCTAGTAATATCTGAACAGACCTAAGCATAGCTACGGGCGAGAAAGTCTCGTCGTAGTCCACTCCTGGAACTTGCGTGAACCCTTTCGCGACAAGTCTAGCTTTGTGGATAGTAATGTTACCATCCGCGTCTGTCTTTCTTTTGAAAATCCATTTACAACCAATGGGTTTTACGCCATCTGGAAGTTCTTCCAAGTTCCAAACTTGGTTTTCGTACATGGATTCCATTTCGGATCTCATGGCCTTGTGCCATTCCCTTGAGCTAGGCCCCGCCATCGCTTCCTTGTAGTGCGCAGGTTCATCGTCTTCAAGAATGAATATTTCGTTATGAAACCACTCAGGTGGCTGGATAGCCCTACTTGATCTGCGCGGTTCAGTAACAACATTGTCTGAAATTTCCGCATCACATGCGACAACTTCCGGCTCGGTTGTAGGGATAATTTGCGGAATTACTTCTGGTTCCTTAGCCATATCAACGGTTGCCAAAGATTCACTAATCTCATTAAGTTGTACTGTCCTCCCACTCAATTCTTTAGCGAGAAATTCTTTCTCGAGAAAGTGTGCAACCTTTGCGACAAACATTTTGCCTTCGGACTGGTGGTAGAAGGAATATCCAATGGTGTTATTTGGATAACCTACAAAGTAACATTTGTCTGATCTAGGTTCTAGTTTGGTTGGCTGGAAACGTTTTACGTATGCCTCACAACCCCAAACCTTGAGATGCGACACACTAGGTATCTTCCTACACCACATCTCATGTGGTGTCGTCTCAACAGACTTAGACGGCGCTCTGTTTAATGTATAAGTGGCAGTGAGTAGTGCGTGACCCCAAAAAGATATCGGTAGATCTGTAAGAGACATCATCGACCTTACCATGTCTAACAGGGTTCGGTTACGTCATTCCGACACTCCGTTTTGCTGTGGAGTTCCGGGAGGCGTAAGCTGTGAAACGATTCCACAGTCACTCAGATGTTGGCCAAACTCATGACTAAGATATTCGCCTCGGCGATCAGACCGCAAAAACATAATATTTTTGTCACGATGATTTTCTACCTCATTCTGAAAATCTTTGAACTTTTCAAAGGTTTACGACGTATGCTTCATCAAGTAGATATAGCCATACTGACTTAAATCATCAGTAAAAGTCACGAAGTAAAAATACCCACCCCGTGCGGCCGTGTTCATTGGACCACATACATCACTATGTATTATTTCCAATAATTCACCCGCCCGTTCAGGATTACCCGTGAACGGCGTCTTGGTCATTTTTTCCATCAAGCAAGATTCACATGTGTCAAATGATTCAAAATCAAGGGACGGTAAAACTCCATATTTATGGAGTCTTTGCATGCGTTTCTTTCCGATGTGGCCAAGCCGACAGTGCCACAAGTAAGTGGTGGTGGTATCAGCCTTCTTAAGGCGTTTAGCATTCACGTTAAAGAAATCATTTCCACAATCAAGATTTAGTATGAAAAGGCCCCCAACAATGGGTGCAAATCCATAAAACATATCCTTACAATAAAGTGAACAACCATTGTTCTCAGATTTGTAGGAGTACCCATCGTGTACTAAACATGATCCAGAGATAATGTTTCTACACAATAACGGAACAAAATAACAGTTACTAAGTTCCAAAATAAATCCTGAAGGGAGACGTAGAGGCATAATGCCGACGGCTTGAGCGGCGATCCCAGCGCCGTTCCCGACAAGCATCACGACTTCATTCTTTGCCAGCTTGCGCACCTTCTGAAGCCCCTGTATCGAGTTGCAAATGTGAGCAACCGATCCGGTATCAAATACCCAAGACTTAGAATTTTCGCTAGCAAGCAAAACGTCAATGACATTAACTTGTATAACAATTATACCTTTTCCGGTTTTCCCGGACTTCTTATCTTCTAGATACTTCTTGCAGTTTCTCTTCCAGTGTCCTGTGCCCTTGCAGTAGAAGCACTCAGTTTCATTCTTGGCTCCGCCCTTAGATTTGCGTTGGAAGCCGGTCTTACCGGCACCCTTGCCCTTCTTTGGCTTGCCTTTCTTTTTGAAACTGGCAGTTTTATTCACAAGCAACACTTGCTTGCGATTTTTCTGCAGTCCTCCTTCAGCAGTTTTCAGCATGGCAAGCACCTCATTTGCTGTTTTGTCCATCCCATTCATGTTGTAGTTCATGATAAAACCGCCATAAGACGGGGGGAGTGAACCTAGCAACAAGTCCATAACATGCTCTTCTGGAAGTGGGAATTCCAGGATTTTAAGCCTTTCAGCGTAGCCAATCATATTGACTACGTGCTCGCCAACTGAACTGCCCTCAGCCATCTTGGTCTCCGCCATCATTTTCATGATGTCAAAACGTTCAGACCGTGCATTAAACTTGTAAAGAGCATCCAGATGCTTGATCATATCAAAGGAGTTATGGAATTCAAAACATTTTTGAAGCTCTGAACTCAAGCAAGATAGCATGAGGCACTACACTAAGTTGTAATCATCATCCTTAGTGGCCCAGACATTTTGTATGTCTGCCGCGGTTGTTGCCGCCGGTTTAGGAGGAAGAGGTCCGTCAAGCACATACATTTTCTTAGCACCCCGGAGGACAATCCTCAGGGTACGGACCCAGTCCACATAGTTGTTTCCATTTGCAACTAACTTCTCTTTCTCTAACATAGGGCCTAAGTTGAATGCGGTGTTGCGAGCCATTTGATCTACAACAGAAAACACAAGTTCATTTAGACTTTGTTCATAATGATTTTTGGCACTAGTGAATAAATAATTTTATTCCAAGGTGCACTCCCACTCAAATCAATATCTCTCATAATTGATTGTGAGTGATGCAAGACCCAACTTTCAATTCAGCGTCAAGGATGTAACCATCTCAAGTGACGAGAATTTCAATTGGTAGGCCAACTTGCCAATCACATCTCTATGTGACTCTTATTCATCTTTCGATGCGTGTGTTCTGAGCTCATGACTTTCATGCCTGAACGTCAAGACAACCAAGTGATCTCGCTGCGAGGTCTCAACTCACCCGCCTCACACTTCTCTAATCGTTCGTACCCATGTAACCATGTGATACCCCGAAGAGATAGGTGCCGTGACGGTGCTACACTTGGGAGAACACTAACTACTTGATATTCTAAGTGAGAGATCACCCTAATAAAAAGCGCCTACCGCGCAATTAAGAAGGGTGCATCAAGAGGGATAAACATCTCAGGCAATTCATAATAGCATGATATGGTATAGCCCCTTTTGACGGAGAAGTCAAGTATTTCTTCGTCTTCGGCATTCGCGTCGGTGTTCACCTCTCTGAAGATTGCCACCACCTTGTCGATGCACTAGAGAATATTGCTATCTTTATAGCTAATAAAATAGGTGCATTACCTAAGGTTGACACGCAGGTCATTAAAGTGCAATCATATGGCTCCAGCCATCATGCCGAATGATGACATGCAGGTCATGTTAATTACATCATATAGCCATCTCATACATAATCAAATTCAGTATGAGCATTTCTATACCACATCACATGCAAACCATCCTGCAAAACCAAGTTAGACGCCTCTAATCGGTTTAAACAAAATTTTATTTTACGTTGCTTCTAAGGTTTTGACTCAAACCGCAGCTACCAACGTTTATCATCAAGTATGATAATTCAAGTTGCTAGATTAACTTTCCAGGGTGTATGAAACACGAGATGATAAAATCTCGATCCCCATACTAAACTTCGTCATACGCGTGACCCCCGTGCAGATCATATCTGCATTGCCCTTTCGTCTGCGAAATATCCATCTTTCTTTTGACTATGGTGGAACCCAAAGAACTGTTAGCACTTCGTTGATCTGTCAATCAGCATACTCAGGAGCAGCATGAAAGGATCGCGGATTGCCAGAACTTTGTAAGATTCCACCATTCCGTCAAGATATGGACTACGCAAATTCACGGGAAGCAACAGGAACATCGGGTAACAGATTTCATCTACTACCCGCACAAATAATTTTCAGCAATAGATCTCATCTACAACAAAATTATACTATGCAATACCCATACATCTCATGTATTCTAGATCATAACATGTATCTACTCATAGCCTGGCTCTTGATGCCACTGATGGGGAACGCGACAGAAAACAAAAATTTCCGGTATAGCGAGCACGCCCAGGACCACTATGGAGACTGCATACAAGGTTTGATCTGATCCGTACCGACTCGAAGCGCAGCGGAAGAAGAGTCGGTGGAGATCGTTGGTGCAGATCCCCGCAGCTAGGATTTTACAACCTCCCAACCGCGAGGATGTACTCCCTCGTCGGACAGCCCTTTGGGAGGCGGTCGGACAGTCCCCCGGACGATGTCGCGGACAGCCGTTCGGGAGGACCCTCAAAACTCGAACGAAGACTCGGACAGCCCTACGGGAGGACACACGAACAGTCCCTCGGGCAAAAGATCGAAACTACGACCTCTCTACGGGGTTGCACACATACGGTGTCATCTATCCGGCAGGGCTTCGCCGTCCAAAACTAGTTCCTTCCGAAACCCAGACAGCCTTTCGGCTCTACGAAAGACTCTTTTCGTGGGAGGGAGAGAGAGAGCTTGCAAAGCAAAGCATGTGTATGAGAGCACAAGGATGAATAAATGGCAGCCCACTCACCTCCTATTTATAGGAAAACCAAGGGGTAGGGTGGTTTTACAATAAAACCCAAAATGCACATGAATGAAGTCCTTCCAAAAGGGCATAAAAGTGAAACCAAGGAACAAGAGGGACTCCATGAAGGAGTCCACCATGTGGCCGGCCACACCCTCATGTGGGGCCCCAAAAATGGCTCCAATCCATCCATGTCATCCCCAAGATATTTTGGAGCAAAGCCCCAAAAGGTGGCTTTCCACAAAGTAGTCCAAAAAGCACTTTCAATATTCACGGCGACATTTTTCAGCGTCCGCTCGAACTGAAAATATTTATGTGGGCTTAGAACAATTCTAGTACCCCACTAAAATAATTTTTAATGCGATCCGGAACAATTCCGAAATAGTGATTTTCATCTGCGAAAAGCATCTGAAGTGGTTCCGACAGCTCCGGAACATTTCCGGTTTTCATCCCGGAAATTCCAGAAAGTTTCCAGAACGATTCTGGCACCCTTCAAGAATTATCAGGCATGTGCCGAAACCAATTTGACTTTTTGGTATCCCCTGAAACAAATTTTCAGTTTCACCGAAACTGTTCCGGTGACTTGTCTGCGGAACTTTTCCGCTGTCCGAAACTTTTCCGGTGTCAGAAATTTTTTGGTGATTTTCTCTCAGACACCCTGTCTAGTATTCAACAGATAGATGACCCTTAAGCGTGTGACACTATAGGTTCGGTGAAGCATAGACATGACCTGGAACCCCTTCCAATCAATGATCAACATCGGAGCCGTGGACACCCATATTGACCCCTATACCCACAGGAATGAATATTCGAGTGAACCTCTAGTTGCCGTGAGCTATTCCTGTTGCTTCGCGATATGTTTACAATTACCCGAGGTGAGACATGTAGGCATCCTCGTGGATCAACCACTTGTCCACTATGCTAGTTACTTCGTTGCCGTATTGTTCTTTTTTCTCGTTCCCGTGTTCCGGCATCCCCGTGATCAAATCACAAAGTGTCTGGCCAGACGATGATGGATACCGTAACACCGAGAGGGCCCAGAGATATCTCTCCATCGTCGGAGGAGCAAATCCCAATCTTGATCTATCAAGTTACTTGACATACTTTTCCATGAACCTGTAAGCCGCCGTAGTAGCCACCCATTTACGGATGACATTTAACAAACCCCAAAGTTCATGAAGCAAGCATGAAGAAACTCGATACTCTCATGGTCTAAGGAATTATGCAAACGTTAACCATCTCTGTGTTATTAACCATTAACTTGTGACGAATGTATCTCATAGCATAACATCAATTTGGATCGATTCAACACGAGTGTTCTACCAACATCGCGTCCTCAAAATTGCCGGCATAGCCATGCCCATGATCAGGAAAACAGGACCATCATGCAACACTTGAGCCAGTCTTAGAGGCAAGACTAGGAATACAATTCACCATTTATTATACCACACGTGCACATGAGTTTCCCTCCAAGCCTCGTTTAATTTGTAGACTCGAGAATCATTGTAGTTATAGCATGGAACATAAACATTCATTACAAACTTTGGAGATACAAAATAACTGTTATTACTGCCTCTAGGGCATATCTCCTACAGTTTGAAGGGGCACCTGGTCATGTATGGTTTCATGGATGGCTATACTCGGTGGATAATTGAAGATGATGATGAGGATGTCCACATGGCAGACAATAATGACATGGGGGTAGACGAAGAATGGTCAACGATGATGGACCTGAAGAAGAGTTTGAGGGTGCTGGACATGGTGGAGGAGAAGAGGACGTACACGGCGGAGAAGAGGCCAGACACGACGAAGAAGAGGTCGTACATGGCGGAGAAGAGGTCAGACATGACGGAGAAGAGGCGGATACGCTGCAGTCTTCGACGCGACTATGCTCAGTCATGCAGGACTCTCATGTTCAAGACATGCTTCACAACAGTACGACTAGCGACAGAGCCGCTTCAAGATAGGAGGCCAAGCTGGCGCAACTGGAGGTAGAATCGAATAATCCATTGTATGACGGTTGCGATCCCGAGCTGACCCGCTTGAGTTTCAAGCTCGAACTTCTAAAAACGAAGGCCAAAAACAAATGGACAGACACAAGCCTCGATGAGCATTTGAAGTATCTACATGATAAATTTCTTCCCTCGGGGAACATGTGTCCTACTAGCATCGATGAGGCCAAGAAGATCGTGTGCCCTCTTGATCTGCCCTACATTAGATACCATGCATGCTCAACAATTGCATCATTTATTGGACGGATCAAACGGAAAAAAATCAATTGTACGGTGTGCATTGCTTCTCGATACAAGAAGGCCGAGAAGAAATATCCTCACAAAGTTGTATGGTACTTACCGATCACTCCCCGTCTACAGTGTTATTTCGTAGATCCTAAGGAAGCAAATCTCATGCGCTGGCACGCAGAGAGGGTGAAGCCCGACGTCGGAGATGATCCAAAGCTAAGACACCTCACGGATGCTAGCCAGTGGTGAGCATTCAACGTAGAATATAGATATTTCATAGATGATGCAAGGAACATCGTGCTTGGCACAAGTACCGATGACATGAATCCATTTGGCAACAAGAACACCAACCATAGCACATGTCCCGTGTTTGTATGGATATACAACCAACAGCTAACGTCAACAAAAGACGACGGGTCTAGAAAAATTGTGTACATGGGGCATCGAAGATGGCTCGCGCAAGATGACCCGTGGAGATACCGTGGAGATCTATCAATGATGAGGCTGAGCATCGAGGACCTCCACATAAGCGTAGCAGTGCTAAAATCAATGAGTTGTTGAAGAACTGGGAATAGTGCCTCGCGCCGGGAAAGACGATGAAAAAGGCGCCGGAGCCGCTGCTGAAGGTATGGAAAACAAGTTTTGTTTTCTGGTACTTGTCGTACTGGCCCAAACTCGACACGCCTCATTGCCTTGATTAAATGCATATCACGAAGAATGTTATTGAGATCTTGCTTACAACACTAAAGAACATGCCCGATAAGACCAAGGATGGGACAAAGGCAAGAAGAGACTTGGAAGATTTGAAAATCAGGGCAGATCTGCACATGTCGCCTCGTAAAAATTCAATGGAGACGGAGATGGGGACAAAGGCAGGGGATAGGGGCATAAAAGTGAACAAGAAGGATGAGAATTATTGCCCCCCATCTTGTTCACCTTAAGTCCAAAGGAGATCGAACAATTATTCAAGTGCCTTACCGGAATCAAAGTTAGTTCCAGTTACTATGGGAAGATAAGCAGATTTCTAGACACCAAGAAGAAAAGATCCAGCAGGATGAAGTCTCGTGACTGTCATGTGATGATGACACAGATCCTTACGGTTACCCTTAGAGGTATAATGGATGAGCACGTCCGTGAAACGCTTATTGGTTTGTGCAACTTTTTATGATGTTATCTCTCAAAAGTCGATCAGTGTGAAGCAGCTCCGAAGGCTACAAGAAAAGATTGTTGTCATACTAAATGAGCTTGAGATTTACTTCCCACCCACATTCATTGACGTCATGGTGCATATGTGTGTCCACATCTTGGATGACATCATCGACCTCGCGTCATCATTCCTTCATAGCATGATGTCGTTCAAGAGGATGAATGGGGTCATCAAAGGATTTGTTCGTAACATGTCCCGTCCGGATGGAAGCATCGTGCAGGGCTATCTGACCAAAGAGTGTATCTCCTTCTGTGAGAATTATCTAAGTGACAAAAACCTTGTTGTTGGTTTGCCCATCAAGAAGCACCTTGGGAGGCTTGAATGAGAAGGTCACAGAAACGGCTGGAGGTAATTGATGTGGACTACTTGGGTCGACGAAACGACTTGGACATAGCAAACTTAATAGTGCTACAACACCTACACGTGGTAGATCCTTTCATGAAACTACACGAAGAAACCATTGTAAAGAAGTATCATGACCAGGGGCTACACAAGACATACGCCAAAGTTACTAGAGAGCACAACCCCACTTTCTTGCATTGTTTCAAAGAGCATGTTCTTGCTAATCCCCCAGAAGAGAGCAGTGCAGACTGATTGCTCATACACGCCTTAGCACATGGCCCCGTGGCTAACCTCAAGACCTATCAGGCATATGATATCAACGAATACACATTTTACATGGAGGCCAAAGACACAAACAGTGATTACCAGAACCCAGGGGTGACGATGGAAATCATGACCGGCAACAACAGCACAACTAAAAGATTCTACGAAAGGGTCTAAGAGATCTAGGAGCTTGACTACCATGGACTGCACAGTGCGGCGATGTTCCGTGTCAGATGGGCTAAGGTTGTTGTCAAAGAAAACAAGTATTTCACTGCCATGTCTATATCCCACGTGAAGAGCACTACCCTCAATGTTAACATCATCGCCAAACCTAAGCCATCGGTGCACGCTAAGCACTTGACACAATGCTTCTTCATAACCACCCCAAGCAATCCGAGCCATGTTGTCGCGAGGAGAGGTAAAAGTAGCATTGTTGGATGGACGGGGTCGCTAATGAGGAAGATTACAACCAATATGGCAACCCGATGAGGAAAGATGGCGATGAAGCATATGCCAAAAGAAGAAACAAGACTACATTACCTAAGAAAAATTGCACTCCATGGAAAAGGAAAAGTCATAACGAGGAGCTCAATTACTCAGCAACAAACAAGAAAGGAAAGAAGCTCACCAAGAAAGGAAAACGTTGACGCACTTAACCATTATCAGCGACGAAGAAGAAGGAAACCATCATTTATATATATGTTCCTATTTTGTATATGCTCTTAACCGTTATCGATCAAATTATATAATATATATCGCCCTTCCCATCATGCATATCGGTCATTTTTTAGAGGGAGAAAAACAAAAATAAAATGAAAATTAAAAAATAAAAATAAAAATAAAATGTAATAAAAAGGAAAGGAATGGAAATGAAAATTAAAAGAAATAGAAAAGGGAGAAAGGTAAAATAGAAAATGAACAGAAAAAAGGAAAAAATAGTGGTAGCGCCGGTTAAGGACCAGTGATATAGCTAACCTTCTCCCGCGCGCTTTCTTCCCCATTCTCCACCAATCCATCATGTCCATCGCCGTTGTCGCCCTCCTCTCCGCACGCGCCCTCCATAGCCATCGTCGCCCTCCTGTGCACACCCTCCTTCGTGCGCCCTCCGCCGTATGCCCTTCATCGCCGCCGTTGCCCCCCTCTGCCATAGCCCTCCATCTCCCCCGACCTCCACCTCAACATCGACGTCTCCCCTGCCCCCTGTAAGGCACCCGCCCCTCCTCTCTCTCCTCTCCTCTCTGCCTAGGTTTAGTTAGAACCCTAGGTTAGTTATAACCCTAGGTTTTAGATAGAACCCTAGGTATTACATATGTATAAATAGCATTAACAGGCTGTTTTTTACAAATAGTTAGAACATTTATTTGATAGATAGCATTAACAAATAGCTATCATACCATGTTTGTGGATTTAGATTTCTTTGATAGATAGAACATTTCTTTGCAAATTTTCTTCCAAATTTTTCAAGATCATCCACATTATCTATTCTTGAGAGATAGAGAGTGAGAAGGAGAGTGGGAGGGTTAAACTAGGTCATTTGTATTAGTGTCGGTGTATGTGTTGCAGTGTCAAAGATGGACATTTGAACATTGTTTACAGGAAATGATTTCGAGTGGCCTATGTTTTACCAGGATGTTGATTTATTTTCGTTCCGACAAATTTTAGGCACTCAATATGTCCACTTATTAGCAAAGTTCATGCCAAAAAAATTCATGAATTTCAGCATGACTTGTGCTAGAAACTAGGACATATCGAGTGTTTGGGATTTGCCACAACGAGAATGAATCAATATTCTGGCAAAACATAGGCCTATTTTTATGTCATTATTCATTTTATTAGATCTAGAATTAATTGACTAGACTTCAGCGTAGGAAACATGGTTAACAACGATGAATGAGGGGGTTCTGGTAATTGCAACATCTACGAGGTGGCAAACAACTATTTTAACTATGTGGATGAGAACCAGTAGTCGTACCCCCTGTCACATCCGAAGGTTGCACCGACACCAACGCAGAGACCGACATAGATGCTGGCAAATTAGGCAATACAGAACCGCAATCGAAGAGGATATGACGCCCAAACCAGCTCAGGATTACTAGACTGGTAGTCACGGAGGTGAACCCCGACCGTTTCGAGCCAAAACAGCCTGAGGAAGCGCGCGTGCGCTACAGTAATCAAATAGGCTGCATCCTACGGGAAACCGCCAACATCAACGACGAAAAATGAAGGAAGATACCAAATATGGAGCACTTCCCGCTAACAAAGTTGTACCGGAGTTTCTTGTTCCCGGGCCGGGATGAATCCAAGTATCCTAGACCGTGGCTAGACTCGGCAATGAAGAAGATAAACAAAAAATGCATGGGCAAGTTTAGCAATGCGTTGTCCGCCTGGAAAGTAAGGGTGAAACATCGGATCATCGTCAAAAAGCAACCCTACTCCGAGATTGTAAAGGATAATCCAATAATTGTGGAAGAGTAGTTTGAAATATTCAAGGCGGCTTGCATTGCCGAAGCTGACAAAGAAAAGTCGGAGTACATGAAGGTGTTTCAAGAAAGGAACACGGGGTACCACCGCCTCGTAAGCTATGGTTACTCGGGGAAGAGGCGCATATGGGACAAGGAGGATGCGGAACGCGAAAGTTTGGGGATTCCAAACCCGTTGGCGGATTTCACCGTCCCGTAGGAGCCTGACATCATCGGGGCCCGGTACCATTGGGACCCAGTCAAGAAGGTTTTCAAAATAGATGTGGTCATGAGGGAGTTCATGAGACTACTAGTAATTATTAATTTACCCCCTAATTTTAGCTTCTGATTAATTTGACTGCATATTTAGTCACATTTGTAATCGATCCATGTTCCTTTTGCAAAAAGAGCAGCACCGGTTGCGGCCGAAAGGGACTCGTCGCCTGAGCCGTCGGCGAGGCCCAAGTAGGACATACCTTTCAACCAGGTCTTGAACGTACTGAAAAGACTCCTAATGGACACTTGGTCATCGTATGGACGCGTGCATGACATCAAAGACGGTGCCACATGGAAGCACAACTACCGTGAGGACGCCCTAGGAGAGAAAGTAAACATGGAGGTTAAACGAAATAAACATCGACAGGAAGGTTGAGATTGCGGTCGATAATAAGGTTCAAATTGTGTTCGATAAGAAATCAGCTGAGACCGAAGAAGCGATACGACATGAGTTGGTGAGGGAGGTTGTCCAAGTAGCAGTAGATGGCACAACAGAGGAAATGGTATCTTTGTTTTGTGCCTTGATTCGGGCTTTCATGGAATGGCTGAAGAAAAATCCAGTTAAAGAGGCAAAGGACTTTCCCCTTCCAAGCTTCGTCTAGAGCAGCTCGTTCACCGTTGCACCGCCAGCACATGCTCACGCAACCACACCTGCTCCCACACCTACTCATAGCAGCTCGTCCTCCTTCTCTGGCGCACTCGGCAGGGCTTCGTCTTTGTCTGAGCTTGAAGCCCTCACAGTAACTACCTGTCACACCGGCCCTCTTCAATATATGTGCAATCTCCCGTTTCCGTTGCCTTTGGATGTCTCATGTTGTAAACATGTCTTCGTAGGCCGACGAAACCACGTGCACCATATTGTAAATCATTAGCGGCCAGAAGGTGGACGTGGGAAAGGCGGCGATAGTGAAGCCGAAGGAACAATTGTTCCAAAGCCGGCCGATGCCCCATGGCGTCTTCAAGGTTTCCATGGCCAGTGTCAAAGCGAGCTACGAGAATTTGGCTCCTCCGATACTACAAGGGGGAGATCACAACGAGACCCTGCTACAGTTGGCAATTGAAAGAGTTGGGTCCTGTTGTGGCCTAAGAGTCTCCTTCGTCTGGAGATGGACGGAAGCACACCCATGACCAAGCAGCCTTAGCAAGGTATGGACACCACCACTCCACCTACCCAATTAGTGGCACCTATCATGCCGGGTGATAGCAGATGGCATGAGGAAGAGGCTCCATTAGTGGCTGATGACGTTGCCGCTGTCGAAGAAGCAATGCATGATGCCATGGACTAGGAATGATGACCCTCTACGATATCAAAATACCGGTGCCGGTGGCTATGACAACGAAGGATTGATGGATCAACAACAGTATGACTTAGGGTTTGAGCGTGATGAGTTGATGCCTGAATTGCCGGAGGAGGAATGTCTTAAGGCTGATTGCAAGAAGTCTCTCTTCCTGCAATCCTCACAAGACAAGCCTCCTGATGCCCCCTCAACCTAGAAACAACAATGTGAGGGTCGGTCATTTTTGCTGAGCCTGACAACACTAGGGACGGTGGTCAGGGACGACATGTACGGCTCACTTCTGGAACCAAAGAAGCATAGGAAGAGATCGAAGAAAGTCCCTAATGGCGGCAAAGCTGCTTCTATGAGCCCTCCGCCTCAGCAGCCTTGGGTTGAAGACCATATACCTATCAAAGGTGCGGTGAAATACCATATCGTCGGTGATCCGATCCTACCTAAGAAAGTGATAGAGGCCATATACGGTGATCTAAGGAGACTTCATGATGATGTGCTGTTGAGAGAGAAAAGCCTTATCACCTTGACAAATCCAAGATACTCGCTCTACGTGGTTAACGTGCCATAGCAAAGGTTGTACGTCCAGACATTCCCCGATGATAAGTTCTTTCTTCGATTTGATTACATATTCGTCCGTCTATGTGCCTTGTACATGAACTACATCATAAGGAACGAGAAAATATCTTATATATGTGTCGCTGACCCGTACTTTATGCACGAGGGCTTCTTGGTAGTCTGCACAGAGCACCGTGAGTATGCGAGGAACTAGATCACCGATTTTATGGTCGCGAGTAAGGACAAGGGGTGGATTCTCTTGCCTTATCATCCCATGTAAGTCATCCACAGATAACCTTCCTTCAATTTCAATCATTCATTTGCATGCGTGGAGGCTACTTTGAGGTTTTCTAATTTTGTGCAGCAAGGGGCACGCTGTCCGCATCATTCTTTAACCCCGATTCTCCCATGCTCTTTGCTTGGACTCATCGAAGAATGTGAAGAAAAAGGATTACACCCACATCAAGGCTATTCTTGACAGTGCTATCTTAAGCTACGACCAACGGGGTGGAGAGATCACGGTCAAGAAGACAAGGAAGAGCGTGCCTGCTTTAGCCATAAGATTGACTTCTGCTGCATCTAGAAACCGAGAGGTACTCTTAGTGATGGATTCTATGTCCTGCACCACATGCCTGTACTGGATCATCGACTCCGAGCTGAGTTCTATCATATCCAGCATGAACTTTCCCAAGTCATCATGAAGGAGGTCCTCAAAAAACAGGGATGTTCTACGAAGAAGGGAAAATGTCGCGAGAAGACATCCGAACACGCCTAGCCACTCAGCGTCTTGACATAAAGCCTTTCACTTTGCTCGGGTCCTTCCTCTCTGATTTGGAAGGATGGCATGACATGTCTAAGTGATTGACGATATATGACAAAGTGTCCGTTTAGTCACTACTTTCTCTATGAAGAAACTTTGAGCTATGCACGACCAAACTTTGTGATGTAATTAAACCGCCCTCCTCAACTAGCGAAGATCACTCTAGTTGGGGTAGTTTGGGTACGATGAACTTTGTTGTTTATGCTTATGATATGTTGCTTCTGTTTTTGCTAACTCTATCTCTTTCTATTGCTCAACTATATATTATGTTGCATATTATGGACTCATGTGATGATGCAGGTACATAGGTCATCGATGGCGAAGAGGTGATACGCCGTGTATGTAGGGAAGGTTCCAGGAGTGTACGACGAGTGGCCTGGGTGTCAGGCCCAAGTGCACCAGTTTCGGAAGGTAGCCAGAGAGGGTTCGATAGCAGAGCCGAAGCAGAAGATAGTTACTTGAGGTGGTGCATGCTAGCACAAGAGAGGGATCGGATACGGCGCCTCAAAAACTACATTATCGCGCTCTTGCTCATAGTGATCGCTCCTCTATTCTATATCTTTGTTTCGATATAGATGATGAGACATGTGTATGTGATGACCATGCAGTTGCTTGTATTTGAGACATGTCGACACTTAACTTGTATCGCTATATCGTGATTATGATGAGATGATATATGATTTGTGTTGGATGATGTGATGATATGATGAGACTATTATGTGTATGATATGATGAGCATATTGCATGTCTCTGATATGATTATAATACAATATAAAACCTGTACAAATACATCGCAAATACGTAGTAGGAAAAAATATGCCAAATATAGCAGTAGCGCTTTTTAGCAGGAAGTAGTAGCGCATGGTGCTAGTGCTACAGCTATGTAGTAGTAGTTATGTAGTAGTAGCGCCCACAGGACACACGCTACAGCTAAGTAGAAGTAGCATCGGCCGAACCTACGCTACTGCTAAAAGGTTAGTTGTAGTGCTAGCACCCATGCTACTATTAGCCCTATTTCCAATGCTACTACTAGCCTTTCTCCTAGTAGTGATAATTCACGTAGCACTAGGCTCAAAAGAACTCGTGCCCGGTCTTGACCGGAACATGTCCTGCAAGCCAAGTGAGAACAATTACCCGTGAAGTCTTCATCGCATCCAAGACACCGCCTTCGTCATTTCCAGGTCCTCCAATCAAGCCATGGCATTCTCCATGTGTGTTGAAACCTTGAAAATAATGATGCAGACATGTCCCAAGGTGTCAACAAAACTAGAGCTTTGTGATACCCCGGTGAAGCTGATTATGCTAATGTTGTGGGTGCATACGATCGACCCCGATCCAATCAAAGTGTCCAAAGAGAACGCATATGTCAATCCTTGTTTTCTTTTCAAGGAGAAGTACGAAACTTGTCCATGGCTAGATCAAAGAAGAATACTTTCACGTCGAGCCCATCGCACGAATTGTGCATAGTAGCCTGCCCACCGCACCGAATCCATGGTCTTGCTCACCATAGAGCATAGAGGCTAGATCCACCGTCGATGGAAGGCTAGAACCAGGTTCCCTGCGACCGTCCAAGGCGAGGCAGAGGAAGCCACTGAAGCCCGATGCCGCACTCACGACTAAGGGATCGACCTCATGTCACGAGCGCCTTGAGAAGGCGTCGTAGGCAGCGGCCAACCCCGTCGGAATAGGAGGCGAATGCAACTACACCACCTTTCATCCATGAGCACCACCGCCGTCCCACTATACTAGAGCACGAGCGCGAGCGCAGAGGAATGTTGCGGCTCCGCCGCCGCATGAGCCCCCGCTCGTCGTTGAGCCGCTCTGGCGCTAAGGCCCCGCTGCTGCCGGATTCGCGTGGGAACTTTTCCCAGCAAAAGCCATGGGGCAACTACGAGGGGATGGAAAAGAAGGGTGAGGGTATCCGCGTGCGGGCTAGATGCACCGCCGCCCGAGTCACGACGACGTTGGGGCTCCTGTGCTACCCTCTACAAATAAGCATCGGTGCTTATAGAAACATTGGTTTCTTTCTCTAATTACCTTCCCTAAGTGCCTTGCATTGTACAATGCCTTAGAAGTAACAGATCATTAAAAACGTAGTTTCTGACAATTTATATTGCCCAGATAAAATGACCCAAATTCCCGTGGGATTTGACCATCGAACTTATGATGAATGCTACCCAATAAGTTTCCAAATAAATTAGGAATACTCATTGGTGGTGCTAAATTGCATGTAACATAAATTGTGCGCCAAATCAAAGTAGTAAACGAGCATCACAAAAATACTCAAAAAATAATGTTCTTAGCTACCATGCCAGTTATGTTTAGTAAGGTTATATTTAGAAGAAGTACCTCCCTCCACCAAAACTATAACCTTAATATTATGATAAATCTTTCTCTTTCTAAATATGTGTTCTAGAAAAACTATGACCATAATCCATACAATCTACAAACATAGCCTTCACAACAAAACACCACTAGTGGTTAACCTCCACTTGAACAAATCTGGCATTTATGCTAGATTGAGTGACATCAATCTAGAGACCAAATGATCAACTTAGTTCATTTGTCATGCAATAAGAGAATCTACAACCAGTCATAGCAAATTGAGGCCCTCAAACGCCCATGCACATACCTGGGCGCGTCCACGGGCACTGACTGGGCACACTTCAATTGTTGTCTTCCGCACCCACGTCCCCCATATCCAAAACCTCAAAACCATACGAACCATGCAACGCTATACAAAAAACAATCAATGTACGCATTCCTTTGGATCAACATTTTATCCCGGGACAAAAGGAGCATAGTTCAATGGAGTTCAAGGGCGGATGGTGCAAATCTAGACTACAAACCAGTTAAAACATAGTTAAATGATACATAGAATGGGGAAGGGAGGGGGAAATCACCATTTCCTCGCCAGCCCCTTCCCCTCCTGACCGGTGTTGTGGTTGTGCCCCTCCTCCATGTAGGTGTCGGCATGTGGAGGTGCGTTGTCATCGTCCGAGCCAGAGGTGGAGTCGTCCGTTAGGTCATAGTCGGAGTTGCACCTCATCTCCGACAGCCTACGGAGCAGGCGGTCCTGCTCCTTTGCATGGCATACCGCCTTTAGCTTTGCTGCCGCCTCCTTGTTAGCCTCGTGCTCTGACAACTTGATGGCGAGTTGGAGCACTTTGGCATTGTTGCGACGGAGGCGGCATGCATCCGTCTCCATCCTATGGGAGACCGGTGGAGGATGTAATGCGTGGAGCGCGTCCTCGGGGTCGATGATAATCCCCAAGTGCAAGGAATCATCGTAGCAATTTCCAAAGGACGAAGTGACAAGTATGGAGTGTCGAACCCACAAGGAGCTAATGGTAAGATCAATATTCTCTCAAGTCCTATCTGCCATTGATACGAATCTACGTACACCGAATGTTTGCTTCCATCTAGAAACGAGAAATAAAACTACATTGTGGGTATGAAGAGGATAGCTTTGCATGATATCGGAGAACTAAAATATAAATATAGGTGTTTTTATCATAATATTACAATATATTACAAATAGCGAGTGTGGAATAATGATGGGTCAGTGTGTGGAATTATCCTAGGCAATTGTTAACAAGATCGGAAATCATCATTGCAATTTTATATGAGGGAGAGGCATAAGCTAACATACTTTCTCTACTTGGATCATATGTACTTATGATTGGAACTCTAGAAAGCATCTGCAACTACTAAAGATCATTAAGGTAAAACTGAACCATAGCATTAAAGCATCAAGTCCCCTTTATCCCATACGCAACAACCCCCTAACTCGGGTTTATGCTTCTGTCACTCAAGCAACCAAATATAAGTGAATCATGAACGTATTACAACACCCTACAGCGGGAATCCTTCACATGTGCATGACACGGAAGGTACCAAAGGACAACACCAAAATAAACATACAACTCAAACCAATCTCAATCATCAATCAACCCAAAGGACAAAAGTAATCTACTAAAAACATCATAGGATGGCAACACATCATTGGATCATAATATGTAGCATAAGGCCCCATGTTCAAGTAGGTGATTAGAGTGAGGTGCGGGAGAGTGGACCGCTAAAAGGAGATGAGGATGGTGATGAAGAAGGTGATGATGATGAAGACGATCACCGCGGCGATGGTTCCCCTGGTGGCACTCCGACACCACCGGGAGAGAGGGGAGAGGGTCTCCCCCTTGTGCTTCCTCCTCCATGGCCTCCCCCCTCTATGGGGAGAGGTTCTCCCTCTGGTCCTTGGCCTCCATGGTGTTGATGGCCCCTCCGGGATGATGAAGATGGCCTCCGGTGATGGTGACCCCCTCCGGTAGGGTGCCAGAGAGGGCCAAGATTGGTTTTTCGTGGCTCTGGAGGTGTGCAGCGGAGGAACTACCGATCTAGGTTATGCCTTGGGTTTTTTGGAATATTTGAGGATTTATAAAGCTAAGAGGGAGGTTGATGGACTCTCGAGGGGCCCACGAGCATGGGGGGCGTGCCCTACGGGGGTGGCCGTGCCCCTGAGGCTTATGGCCTCCTCGGCTTTCCTCTCCGGTGACTCTTCGCTCCAGTATTTTTTATATTTTCCAAAAATATTCTCCGTAAACTTTCAGTTCATTCCAAGAACTTCTATTTTTGCACAAAAACAACACCACGGAAGTTCTGCTGAAAACAGCATCAGTCCGGGTTAGTTCTAATAAAATCATACCAAAATCATATAGAATTATTGCAAACATGGAATGAATACTTCATAAATTGTAGACACGTTGGAAACGTATCAACATCCCCAAGCTTAACTCCTGCTCGTCCCCGAGTAGGTAAATAATAAAAGAGATAATTTATGAAGTGTGTATGCTAGCAACTGCACAAGTTTGATGAATGATAATTCCAATCACTTTTTCTAGCATCATCATAAACAATATCTCATCTCATAAAACTTCTCATGATGAAGTTACAAGCTATTCACATGTTAAAGTATAGACCATAAAATTTCTTGAAAACTAACAACTATGCCTTCAATCACCACACAATTGCAATTCATCCTATTTTTAGGAAGGGTCTATGTAAGAGCTTTGATTTAGCAAATTCCACATACTTAACTATCATATAGTCTTCCATGATTGCTAACTCTCAAAGCATATTTTTAGAGAAAATGGCATCCATCAAACACAGAGAAAGATAGGGGCTTTGAGTTTCGCCTCCCAACTTATTTATCATATAGATAACTGTCAACACTAATAATTTATGATCAAATATATTTGAATGGCCATATATGCTTGGATCTTTACCCACCACATGATGCTTGCCAAGAGAAAAAGGCGAAATATAGGAAGTGGTGAAGATGACCATGACTCTTGCATAAAGGTAAGTACTAAAAATTAAAAGATAGGCCCTTCACAGAGGGAAGCAGAGGTTGTCATGTGCTTTTTGTTTTTGGATGCGCAAACCCCTAATGCAAAGGAACATCACATTGTATTGCCTTTTTTGATAGCAACCTTTATTATGCAGTCCGTCGCTTTTTATTTCTTTACCATCACAAATTCGTACAACGCTTATTTTCCCTTACAATAAAATATCATACATATTTAGGAGCAATTTTTATTGCCTTTTGCACTGATGACAACTTACTTGAAGGATCTTACTCAATCCATAGGTAGGTATAGTGGACTCTCATGGCAAAACTGGTTTAAGGGTGTTTGGATGCACAACGCTTATTTTCTACTTGGTGTGGAAGTTTTAGCTAGTATGAGGTGGAACAAAGCACCACATGTTGGAGGATCCATAACAATATAACTTCTATAAAAATATAACCAAACATAACTCATTAAGTTGTCTTCCTTGTCCAACTTTAACTAATTTTATCAAATTTGAAAATATTTAATGGGTATTCACAATCATAGAAGATGTCCAAGATAGTATATTTATATGTGGAATCTCTCTTCCTTAAATATTCTTTCATGAAATGTTCAAGTGACCAATGAGGTGTTTGCTAACTTTCAATAAATTTCACCACCTATAGTTATTATGTGTGAAGTCATTACTCCCCGTGGTATAATTATATGAGTCATATTCAATTTCAGATTTATGATATTCGATTCATTCAACCATTTACTCATAGGATATAAGTGAAGCACGAGAGTGAATGAAAAACTACTCCAAAAAGATACAAGTGAAGAGCAATGAGTAGACAATAATTAAATAAATATGTGAGGACTATCTCATCTAAGAATTTTCGATCCAATCATTTTATTCAAACAGCAAGAAAAAGAGAGAAAAAAGCACTCCAAGAGTAGCACGCATCATGTGAATGAATAAGAAGTTAGGTTCAACATAGGCTAACCGATAATTGTTGATGAAGAGAGGTGGGATGCAGAGCATCCCCAAGCTTAGATACTTGAGAGTTCTTAAAATATTTTCTTGGGTTGCCTTGGACATCCCCAAGCTTGAGATTTTGTATCTTGTTCAATCCTCTCATATCCCGGGTTCACCTATTCTCAAAAACTTCATCCACACAAAACTCAAAAAGAACTCGTGAGATAGGTTAGTACACATCAGAACAAATCAACACTTCATGTACTGCCAACACAATTTTCACAATACTTCTCAAACATTAGGTACTGTATACTATCATTTGCACAATTTATATCAACCAATATAGGCTACGGAAACTATAGGATAAGTAGATATCAAAACTATGACAGCAATCTGTCCAAACAGAACAGTCTAAAGTAATTTATTAAACCTGTGTACCTATGGAACTCTAAAAATTATGAAAATTTAGTATGTGCTAAGTAATTTATATGAAAATACTGTGTAAAAATTTTAGAAACTTTGTACGTTCCAGTAAAATATGAAAATTCAAACACTACAGCGAAAATTTCTATTTTTTACACAGCAAACATAAAACATGCAATGCAAGCATCCTAAAGCAATTCTTGAAACTTTTTATTGAAAAACAAGATCATAAATAACACCTAAAATAGAAAAAAAAATGATGCTCCCAGAAAAACTCATATTATGTGACGAATAAAAATATAGCTCCAAGTAAGATATACCGATAGTGTTGAAGACGAAAGAGGGGATGCCTTTCGGGGCATCCCCAAGCTTAGACGCTTGAGTGTTCCTTTAATATTACCTTGGGGGTTCCTTGTGCATCCCCAAGCTTGGGTTCTTGTCACTCTTTATTCCTCTCATATCGGTATCTCACCCAAAACTTGAAAACTTCAATCACACAAAACATAACGGATCTTTGTGAGAAGGGTTAGTGTAATAAAGATAAATAATTCACTTAGGTACTGTCAAGACAATATTGATAATTGTTCCCCCATGATACCTACTGTATTATATCATTCCCATAATTTATATTACTCAATATAAGCTATAGGAACACTTGAAACAAGCAAATTGTGCATGCAAAACAGAATCCGTCAAAAACAGAACAATCTATAAAGATCTGAATGATCAACATACTTCCCTGACTCTAAACATTCTGAAAAATTAGGACATATCACAGAATTTGCATAGAAATGTTTTTTAAAAATTTCCGAATTTTTTGGCTCTCCAGTAAAATCGGATAATTCATATACTGGATGCAAAACTTTCTGTTTTTGCACAGAATCAAACAAGCAAGTATCCACACTATCCCAAAGGCTTTACTTGGCACTTTATCGAAATAAAAGGCACAAAACATGATTACTACAGTAACTTAATCATGTGAAAACATCAAAACAGAAAGTAAAAGTGTTGGGTTGTCTCCCAACAAGCACTTTTTTTAATGCCTTTTTAGCTAGGCATGATATTTCGATGATACTCTTCCAAGCAAAATTCCGATGATCATTATATTCATACTCTAAAAAGATATAAGTGAAGTTCATAGAGCATTCTACAATTAATATATATTAACCAATATCCAAGCTAAAAATATATAAGTGAAGCACACGAAGCATTCTATAAAGCCATACTCAAAAGATTTAAGTGAAACACATGAAGCATTCTACAATGCCATACTCAAAAGATTTAAGATAAGCACAAAGAGCATTCTATAAAGCCATACTCAAAATATTTAAGTGAAGTGCATGAAGCTTTCTACAAATCAATGAAGTACTAACTCATACAAGAAGGGAGCATAGACGAAAAGATAAACACTAAAGACACATATTATGTGAACAAAACAAAAACCAAGGTATACCAATAATTGTTGAAGAAAAAAGATGGGATGCCTTTCGGGGCATCCCCAAGCTTCGATGCTTGAGTATCCTTGAAATATTTACTTGGGGTGCCTTTGGAATCCCCAAGCTTGAACTCTTGTCTCTCCATATTCTTCTTATATCGATATCTTCTCGATCTTCGAAACACTTCATTCACACAAAACTTAACAAAACCCTCGTGAGATCCGTTAGTATCATAAACCAAATTACTACTTTAAGTACTGTTGTGAACTTATTCCAAATTCATATTAGTATTATATATACTTTAGTAAAACTTCACCATGGTTCATACCCCCCGATACAAGCCATAGATTCATCAAAATAAGAGAACAATGCATAGAAAACAGAATCTGTCAAAAACAGGACAGTCTGTAGTAATATGGAAACTTCGTATACTTATGTAACTCAAACAATTCTGAAAATTTAGGGAAAATTAATAAATTTGCATAGCAGTAATGTGTAAAAATTTCAGAAACTTTTGACGTCCCAGTAAAAAATTATAATTCACGCACTACAGCCAAAGTTTCTCCTTTTGTACTGCACACACCAAACAAGCAATCTAAACATCCTAAAAGCAAATCTTGGCACATTATTTTATAATACAATGGATATATACAAGGGGATAATTATTTTTCAGCAGCTTCCATGAAAAATTCTACATTGTTTTTCATGAGCATGAACACAAGTGTTCAAGGTCAACCCTCACTTCTCCATTGCACAACTTTCCAAACACTTCTCTTTTTGAAAAACTTATTAGGCAAAAGGGGAAGTAACTCTTTTTGTATTTTTAATTATTATTATTTTTTGTTTCACCCACAACTAAATAAAGGAAAAGGGAAAACAAAATCCACTTAATGAAGAAAGCAAACAAGCACACACGAGAATATCAACCCCACGCTATTGCTCCCCGACAACGGCGCCGGAAAAGAGCTTGATAATCCCCAAGTGCAAGGAATCATCGTAGAAATTTCCAAAGGTGGAAGTGATAAGTATGGAGTGTCGAACCCATAAGGAGCTAAAGGTAAGATCAATATTCTCTCAAATCCTATGTGCCACCGATACGACTCTACGTACACCGAACGTTTGCTTCCATCTAGAAACGAGAAATAAAACTACGTTGTGGGTATGAAGAGGATAGCTTTGCATGATATCGGAGAACTAAAATATAAATATAGCTGATGTTATCATAATATTACAATATATTACAAATAGCGAGTGTAGAATAATGATGGGTCAGTGTGCGGAATTATCCTAGGCAATTGTTAACAAGATCGGAAATCATCATTGCAATTTTATATAAGGGAGAGGCATAAGCTAACATACTTTCTCTACTTGGATCATATGTACTTATGATTGGAACTCTAGCAAGCATCCTCAACTACTAAAGATCAGTAAGGTAAAACCCAACCATAGCATTAAATCATCAAGTGCCCTTTATCCCATACGCAACAACCCTAATACATGGGTTTATGCTTCTGTCACTCAAGCAACCCACTATAAGCGAATCATGAATGTATTGCAACATCCTACAGCAGGAATCCTTCACGTGTGTGCGGCACAAAAGGAACCATAGGACAGCACCAAATAAACATACAACTCAAACCAATCTCGATCATCAATCAACCCACGGGAAAAAAGTAATCTACTCAAAACATCATAGGATGGCAACACATCATTGGATCATAATATGTAGCATAAAGCACCATGTTCAAGTAGGTGATTACAGCGGGGTGCGGGAGAGTGGACCGCTAAAAGGAGATGAGGATGGTGATGAAGAAGGTGATGTTGATGAAGACGATCACCGCGGCGATGGTTCCCCCGGTGGCACTCCGGCGCCACCGGGAGAGAGGGGAGAGGGTCTCCCCCTTGTGCTTCCTCCTCCATGGCCTCCCCCCTCTGTGGGGAGAGGTTCTCCCTCTGGTCCTTGGCCTCCATAGTGTTGATGGCCCTTCCGGGACGATAAAGATGGCCTCCGGTGATGGTGACCCCCTCCGATAGGGTGCTGGAGAGGGCCAATATTGGTTTTTCATGGCTCTGAAGGTGTGCGCAGGCAGAACTCCCGATCTAGGTTATGCCTTGTGGGTTTTGGAATATTTGAGGATTTATAGAGCTGAGAGGGAGGTCGATGGACTCCCGAGGAGCCCACAAGCCTGAGGGGCGCGCCCTAGGGGGTGGCCGCGCCCCTCAGGCTTTTGACCTCCTCGACCTTCCTCTCCGGTGACTCTTCGCTCCAGTATTTTTTATATTTTCCAAAAATATTCTTTGTAAATTCTCAGCTCATTCCGAGAACTTTTATTTCTACAAAAAAAAACACCACGGTAGTTTTGCTGAAAACACCGTCAGTCTGGGTTAGTTCTAATAAAATTATACCGAAATCATATAGAATTATTGCAAACATGGCATGAATACTTCATAAATTATAGATACATTGGAGACGTATCAGTCGAACTACGCTTCCCCCTCTCCCTCACCTGCTGCTGAAACACGCCTTGGACTCAGGCGTCCTCGTGCGCCAACGGTGGTCGGGTACCACTTCCAAACCAGTGGGTGGTGGAGGTGGGCGACATACCTGAAGGAGATGAGCGGAGCGGAGCTGATGTCGCTGGCACTACGTCGAAGGGCGATGGGCTCTGAGCAAGAAGATATGCCGCTGTCGGGGCCGCCTTGCTCGAGCAGCGACGTCCTCAAGGTGATGTGGAGGGCCATCTCCTCCACATTAATGTTGGAAGCATCAGATTTTTCATCGGAGTTGCTTCCGTCTCCGGCTATCAGATCGGAGGGGAGGGGATCGGAGGGGAGGGGATCAGAGGGGAGGGGATCGGAAGTGGAGTAGACGGAGAGGGGAGTGAAGCGACCGGGGTCTAGGGGTTCTTCCGATGGGGATATTTGTTGGGTCAGTGTTGGGCCAGGCCGACGTGGCGGGCGTGCCCGGGCGCGCCCGGGGTTCCTCATATCCGCCCCATATTTGGATGGATATGAGGTGTGCCGGCCAGGCTGGCCGTTTGAGGCACGTATAAAGGCGCCCGTGTTGGTCAATTTTTTTTGACCGGACAGGACCGGGTGGCCTGCCGAGCATCTGAGGCAGATATTTTCTTTGAACACGGTACATACGCAAGCACTTATATACATGCGCATACACTCACCCCTACGAACGCACACACGGACACCCTACCCCTATGAGCACCTCCGAAATACTGAGCTGCCATATCATCTTGAGATTTACGAAGTCGCCGTAGACGCCTTGTCGTCGACGGAAACGTCTCCTCCCACTGAATGTGCATTGCCGGAAATCCTGAAATAAATTCAGAAATCATGCAAGCACGAGGACTTGAACCCTAGTGGGTTGGGGATACCATTGTCCCTCTAACCATCCAACCATAGGTTAGTTTGCCGTTTGAGACGGATATGAGGGGTTCGGTTGTAGATGCTCTAAATGCTACAAAGTTTGATGCTCAAAGGTCTAGCGCTAAGAATAGTAGCCATAAAATCCTCTTTGATCACATGCTTAGAACTCTTCTCGGGGTAGGGGCGCTTGCCGTTGTTTGGTCGCTTTGGCTACGTAGAAGTGATAAGATTCTTAACGATAAAAGTATTGTCTTATGCATGTTATCTACAATTGTACCGAGACTCTTTGTTTATGGTCCTTTCTATAACATGTAAAGAATTGAGACCTGTTTACGAAGATATATTCATGATTGGAGGCTACAACGAGGGATATTTTTATCTAACATGGATGACAGCATAATTTTAAGATTGACCCACCTCCGTTTTAGGTGTTACACGGAATCTACATGTTTGTTTGTATCTCGTCCTTGTATTTTCCATTTGTGTGACGATTTTTTGACTGTGTGCATCTTAGTTAAGCAGAGGAGGGATGTAATGCTTAATTTTTTTTATAAGTAATATAAAGTGCTTCTTTTAAAAAAAATCCTCTTTTATTTTTATTTTTTTGAAGTGAATGAAATCCTCGTTTAGACACAACAATATTATACAAGATCAGGTATTGTAAAGCTAATGGAGTACAACACATGATCTGGAGTAGGATCACATGTCGCAGTACCGACAATGAATGCACAGATGCTGCACGAAATTAACGATCTGATCCCGGTTGGCTCCATACACAAGCAAACAAAAACATCATATCGCACTCACTGCGAGCGAACCATCGGTGTCACGACCGTTTAGCGCGTAGTACAGTACATATCTGTACAGTCGATCGGTACGTACGTACCAGCATACTTCCGGAGCGGATACGATGCCAACAATGTCGGCTGGCAAGACAAACCCCCGGGCGCGCGCGCCTCGCTGAAAGTACACCACGTACGCATCACTCACTGCAACCTACAGAGAGAAGCAGGCTCGCCCGTCGCCGGCCGGCCGCTTTCACGCCGGTGCACGGTCCCGGCCCGTACGTAGCCCGCCAAACTCCTACTGCCGCGGCCGTGCGTACGTACGTACGCGGTCACCGTGCCGCGCTCGCGCTCCGGTCCCCGCCGCGGCATTAATTCCCGGACGCGGACTCATCACAGTCCCGCGCGCGGCGCGTCCCATCGTGCCGGTCCGGTCGAGTGCCCGTCCCTCCCATGGCCAACGCCACTGCGGTCCAGCGTCTAAGAAGGCTACAAGAAGAATGTAGTTAAACGTACTCCCAGTGCGGTCCCTTCCCTTCCGATGGACGCCTCCGATATGGGACGTGCACGCACGCTGCGATCTCGCCTGCCCAGTCGTGTCCGTCGCCATGCCACCGCCGGCAGGATGGGGACGGCTGAAGAATTAAGGCAGCAGGCAGGTTGCATGCTTCGTGTCGCGTCCTTGTCCCGTGACGCTAAACACCAATGCTGGAGCACTAGCTTGACGCGAGGACCATGCCCGCGAGGGCGACCCCGGCACGTTTCGTCGGCGTCGTGGAGCATGGCCTTGCCCCGGCCCGTCCGGACCGGCTGCAGACAAGGTCGGCGTCGCTCGTGTGGGGCGCCATCGGCTGATGGAGAAAATGCAGCTTTGGTGCGTGCATGCATTCCACCGGTACCTTTTGACGTGACGCCATCAATGCCTGGCTCAATATGCTAATTGCTGTTTACGTGGGCATGGAAACCAAATCACGTCTGCTACGGACGCTACGGTTACGCTCGTGTCGCGGCCATTTCGGGCCATCTGCCGACAAAGCTTGCAGGGTGGGCACGCAACGGCTGGACTCTTATGATGATGCCGCTAGTTAATTAGGGCCGAACTGTCGAGCTTCACATTAATATGGTTTGGTGCCAATGCGTGCACGTATATCTTCATGCTACCCAACCATGCATGCAGTGGAATCCGATGCATCGTACGTGTACCTGCATGCCTCGTGTATCTGATGAATACTATATCTTCAAATATCAGTTTTGGTGTGGCAGTGGAAAGAAATGTCTGTCATGCATGATTGTTCCCATAAGAACAGGCCAAGGCGCGCGCAATGCAGCTGCGATGTCTAGATCGTGCAAGACTTTTCGTTGTAGGCCACAGTCAATGGCGCACTTGAGAACCCAAACTGCTCAACTGTACATCGGTAAAACCGGCACTGAAGAACATGATAGACATTACACTGGCTGACTGGCACTAGCTCTACTATTGCTTAGGGCATATCGAGAAAAGGCTGCCCGAATCGATACAGTAGTCTCCAAGGTGTACATGCTTGCCTTTTTTTTTCCTTTCTAATACTCCCTCGCTCCGAAAATACCTGTCCTAAAAATAAATAAAATAAATATATCTATAACTAAAATAAGTCAGTATTTTCGGATAAAAAAATACTTACTAGTACCAGTTGTAATCAAAATATCGTTCATAATCCGACTTGTTAAGTTTCAGTGTCCCGCTAATGCAAGCTAATATCACATGCGTGCCTTGTCAAGCTAAGAGCGTCTCTAACCTATCTCGTAAAAACATCATCCGTAAAACAAAATTACGGTATTGCGAGACATCGGACGGAAATGCAGAACAAATCTTGTAAACACGTATCGTAAATGTTTTTTTTCTCTCCTCACGCTTCTTCTTCCCGGCTATGCTCTGGCCAACCGCCGGCGACGCTCATGACACTCCGATGACATTCCGATAATGCTCCGGTCGGTTGCCCGCGAGCTCCTCTACCTGCTCACTGCCCTTACGCGGTGTCGCGAGGCCCTTGCTCCGGCGTTGACCAGCTTTACGGGATCCTCCAAAAACGGCTAAAATCCTTTACATATGAAAGATGGGAGCTTAAATATAGGGGATCTTTGTAAAATAAAAGAAATAAGATATGCTCTTTTACAAGATCTATTCGAGACTTCTTTTCAACTTGAACGGTAGATACAAAAATTTAATCCTTTTTACGGGATTTGCTAAAGATGTTCTAAGAAATACGAAGTAGTGAGTTTTTGGTACAGTGACTACTCTAGCGGTTTCAAGAGTAGGTGAATCGTGTACTACTTCCTCAGTAAACAAATACTATAAGCCGTTCAATTATGCTTTGCCATCCGAACCCTAGTGCAGATAACCAGATATCCACAGAGAGCGAAACAAGTACAACCCTATTGCTACGGCACTAGCTACAAGCCAGGTTTGTACAGCTACCAGCTATTGCTGTGGCACTTTGGCCACATGTCGGGACAAGAAATATCACGAGGAGACGATCCAATATTATTGTACCGGCGTCCGGCCGAGCGATGGCATCTTGACTTTAGCCTGGAAAACGTATTTGGGTGCTTGAAGTCATGGTCATGGCATCTATGCATGCACGAGCAAAAAAGGATGGTGCATACTTAAAGCTGTGTCGAGGCGATCGATCTCAACCCTCGCAATTAGAGTCTAACGCTTGGACCATATAGTATGTCCAGTATAAAATAAGCAACGGTACATGGCACAAGACCTTGTCTTTTCTTCATTACTGTTAAGTCGGTGCATTTCTTTTTTCAACTGAACACGCCCCGTTTATGTTAACAAAAATGCTACACCTACGTATGACTTCTACTTAACCTTACGCACCTTTCCTTCTCCACCAATCAAAACTCCCCCTGATTTTCAGGGTGGCCCAGCGTGCCCCTAATGACAAATGATAGTCCTCTAAATCAGCCCTTGCGTAACATTATGTAAATAAATTACGTAGATGTAGCATTGCTGGTATGTTAATTGCTCAGCAAAAACACAAAGTTCTGATTACGACATGTTTTTTCTTCGTTATTGTTAAGTCGGTGCATTTCCTTTTTTCCTTCAAATGAACACGCTCCATTTATTTATTTTTTGCGGGGGACACACAGGCTCCATTATGATAAATTGCTTAACAAAAATATGATTACGACAAGCGGAAGGCGATGGGAAAGAGAGTCGAGTCGAGACACTAGTACAAAACCCACAGCAGGTGATCAACACTCGTCACCGGGCAAAAACTTACTACCACCACTGTGTGAAAAAAAAATCTACTAGTACCAAGCTTATTAGAGCATCTAAACCTGACGCCTCAAACACCCTTCTATGTCCGTCCAGACGGCAAGATCAGGACCGGTCACAAAAACGCAATCTGGTCCAATGTTTCAAACCGGCCTCAGACGCTTCGGACTAATCGTCATCATTCATATCCAACTTAAATACGAGACGGATATGACGAGGCCCGGACCCAATTGGACGCGTTCATCACGTCGGACCCAGCCACACCGGTCCATCCGGCACCACATATATTCGTCCCGATCTCCTCACTGGACCAAACCCTAGCCACTCCGCTCTCCTCCCCTCCACTCCACTTAGTCACCCAAACTTCCGTCCGGTGATCTCCAGCCTTCTCCGACATGGCGGGCAGCGGATCTGAGTCCTACACCTTCAGATTCGTCGACCATGAGCTCATCCCACGCGGCCCCGAGGAGGAGATGACCGTCCGGTTGTGCTCCGCCGCTCCCGGGAGGAGGCCGACTGATGGTACCGTTCGGGCTTCTTCTGTCGGGAATCCATTACGTCCGCACAAATGGAGCATGGGTCCGTCGGTAAGGGTGCCATCGCTGCCTCACCGGAGGCGGTGCGGTCCATCTGGCATCTGAACGCGGTGGTGGACGCGCATCCCCTCAGTTGGCGCGCCGAGCTGGAGGACGCACCATGGGTGTCAAACATGGTGTGGCGTGCCTGTCGTGCGAGGCAGCGGGCGCGGGAGACGGCGAGAGCCCTCCAAGCGATGGACATTGGCGAGGCGGAGTCGCATTCTCTGGCGCCCCGTATAGTGCACCAGTGTGGGCGCCGCAATCGTGTCGTGGTGGACGTCGCCGGATCCTCCCAGGACGGATCCATCATTTATCTCACGTCCACTAACATCGCCAGGGTTTGTCGGCTCTGATGAGAAAGAGTAGGGCATGGGAGACAACAAGGCCTTGATTCCCATGAGCCGACTCGTGTCCCATGTCCTACTCTACATCGTCGGCGACCGGACCAACACTTTGGGGAGTGCAGCTGTCCTCCAGACATGAGCAAGATGGAGTTGGACAAGCTCCGCTTAATATTACATTTACCTTGCATGTAATAGTATTGGTTTGATGCTTCTAATTTGAGGTATCCGATTGTAGAATAAATTATTTGAGGCTTGGCCGGTCAATGTCTATGGACGTGCGCGGGTGCGTTCGTGGGCATTTGAGGGGTCGAATTTGCCAAGTTTATTTGTAGATGCTCTTACATCACTGGAAAAATGTCTGAAACCACAATACAGAACATGTCCAAGTATCACAAAATGACCACCAGTATAAGAAGAGAAGAGAAAGTTTAAGAATTCATGATGAAGACAATTCTAAGAGCAACCACTCTAGAGGTGTCAACCATGGACCTGTTTGGTAGCTTTTTGCAATCTTGCATTATGTGGCTCACCTTGGATACAGGTGGAGCAAATGCAGATTGAAACCCATGTTATGCACATGGTTTGATAGCCTGCGTATTGCATGGCTACATGATAGCACCGATCCGCCCCCGCGTTTGGTATCCTGCTTACGGATATGTTGATGGAATGCATGTTGTTTGGTTGCATATATATGGTCCGGTCTATTTACCGTGTACCCTATTTGGTGAGCTTATCATCTATTACTATTGAGGCAACAATCCTGACAATGAGCACTAGGGGTATGAATGAGGGGCAGAGCCTAGCTACGATGCAAGTGTAACACTCGGATTTTAGGAGTTCGGTCCCCTCTCGGAGAGGTAACAACCTACGTGTCATGCCCCGGGGCTTGTGTATTCTTAGGGGGTGATTACAGGAGAATGTTGAACCCTTGTACAAGAGCTCGGGGTGGATTATATAGAGTTCAGCGAGACCTGTTGAGCGTCATTACAACGGTTATACTGGGGATATAGCTCCGTGGTGTGACCCGCCCAGGAGCGGTTGGATCATACCTGGCGGCTCATAATCAAAGGCCTTAAGCGGGACAAAAGGATGAAGACAAGCCTAAGAGGTGACTCGTCACATGGTCTTAGACGGAAGTCCAGAGCCGGAAGACGGCACGAGACCCATGCGCGTGAGCCACCCGGAAGACGGCTTGCCTAGGAAGGCAATGCGACTTAGAGATAAGATCGGATACATTGTATAAGCCTGTCCGGGATCTTGTAAGCCCAGGGCCTCAACCTACCTATATAAAGGTGAGCCCCTATGACGGCTTAGGGTAAGAAACAACTCATCGATAGCTAGGTCAAGCGAACTCGCTCCTTTGTAATCGATACCCCATCAATACAACACAAAGAAGGACGTAGGCTTTTACCTCTTTCTGAGGGGCCGAAACTAGGTAAATCCTTGTCTCTCGATTCCGATCAACCCCTTCGAGCTCATCGCCTTAGCGATGGCCTCGAACCTAAGTCCTCTCAGTAGGACATCTGCCGTGACAAAACAACGACAGTTGGCGCCCATTGCGGGGCTAGCGCTCGGTGGTGTGTAGTTCTCGAAGGGCTCTCTCGCAGGTAACGAGGGATACACCGTTGGCATAATGACTAATAGTCGTCGCAGCAACCTCTGGATCGACGGTGCTGGCTGGGGCCCTGAGGCTGACTCAATCGAGTACGGGTACCAGGTCCCCTTCACCGGAATTCACATTTTCATTGGAAAGATCGGAGGATCTGAGACCGGGTCGGACATAAGCACCGACCTCGTCGAGTCGGCCCGGCGTGTGCAACCCACCCATGTTCAATCCACTCGAGGGAGCGTTTTCATCGGCTTTACGCAAGGTGTGGAAGGATCCATGTCAGGAGGAGAGAACCTTATCCTCTCGAATGACGGATCTTCGAGCGGAGAGGCAGAGTCGATCTACCAGCTTCATGATGGTCGTCTTGGGGCTATACCTATCGGCGTTTTGGGAATGGGGGTACCCAGACTTGCCGGCCTGCGGGACAGGACATGGCCCACCTTGTCAGCCAGGCCGGGCCTGGCGTGGCTCCACCCAAGACAAGGCCCTCACGAGGACCCTAGGCTCGCGAGGAAGAACGATACCAAGACCAGCAAGGATGGGCCTCCTCAACCCCCCTCCAAAGCACTGGAGATCTCAATGCAGAACCCAACCTCAGGAGTCAAAGATGATGCAGGGAAGGATAGGCGAGCGCCAGCGCGCCATGCGGTGCAGTTTCCCCTTTGGTGCAAAGGAAGCAAGGACGTACGCGGGTTCCTAGAGCGCCTCCCAAAGGTTTCCATTCCAGTGCAACAAGACCACGACCACGAGCCCCACAGGGCGGATGTCATCGCCGAGCCCACCACTGCATCATCACCAGCCGGTTTGTGGGCGAAGGACGCCTTTGGACAGGGCACGGATGTACTCCCGCCCCCCTTAAGAATTGGCCGTTGTGGGATCCCTTCCCACCATAGTGATAAGGGAAGAGGACCTGTGCCACCACTATATATAGAGATGAGGCCACACCATAGAGGGAATCCGACCCACGACTTAGCCACTCTACGAAACGTAGGACAAGGCACAGAGCCAAGAACACCACTTGCGCACCCACGCGAGGCCCGAGCTCACTGTACTAGTTCATCCACCACTCCATCCCGAGAGGAAATCCACCAAAGCAGGAGTAGGGTATTACGCTTCACAGTGGCCCGAACCTGGGTAAACTGCCGTGAGTTTGCCGTTATAGCCATCGAGTAGTGAGCTAGGTTGAACGAGGCTGTAGGGATCTTCGCACACGCCCTTGTGTTCGAACCTTGAGGGTTTTGCGGAGCACGAAATCTGACATTTCACGCACTAGGTAGGGGTGTGTCGAAGTCTTCCTCAAGACAAGCTCTTCTTCCACCTTGTCTCTCCGATGGTTGATAGTCGTCAAGCCCGCGCCGGGCGCCGCGCTGCCCTCGTCGCCGAGACAACGCCTGATGTCTACTACACAACCTTCTTTTTGTAGACTCGTGTTGGGCCTCCAAGCACAGAGTTTTGTAGGACAATGGCAATTTTCCCTCAAATGGATGACCTATGGTTTATCAATCCGTGGGAGGTGTAGGATGAAGATGGTCTCTCTCAAGCAACCCTGCAACCAAATAACAAAGAGTCTCCTGTGTCTCCAACACACCCAATACAATGGTAAATTGTATAGGTGCACTGGTTCAGCGAAGAGATGGTGATACAAGTGTAATATGGATGGTAGATAAAGGTTTTTGTAATCTGAAATTATAAAAACAGCAAGGTACAAATAGTAAACAGTGAGCAAAACGTTGTATAAATGCTTGGAAACAAGGCATAGGGTCCATACTTTCACTAGTGCAATTTCTCTCAACAATATTGGCATACTTGGATCATATGTAAATACCTCTTGTGCGACAAAGAGTTCACTCCAAAGTCACAAATAGTAGAGAACTAACAAAGAAATTATTGTAGGGTACGGAACCACCTCAAAGTATTCTTTTCTGATCAATCTTATGAGCTATCCCTATAAGTGTCACGGACAGCCCTAGAGTTCGTACTAAAATAACACCTTAACATACACATCAACCAAAACCCTAATGTCACCTAGATACTCCAATATCACCACAAGTACCCATGGGCTTGATTATACGATATGCATCACATAATTTCAGATTCATCATGTTCAATCCACTAGTAGAAAAAAGGGATTTGGTCCAGGCCTGGAACTCCCATTAATCCCGGTTCACTCACGAACCAGGACCCATGGGGGCATTGGTCCCGGTTCGTGAGGCCAGGGCGCCGGCCGGGCCTCGTGGGCCATTTCTCCTGGTTCGTCTGACCCTTTTGGTCCCGGTTCCAGACATGAACCGGGACCAATGGGCCTCGCCCCTTGCCGACAACCATTGGTCCCGGTTTGTGACTAGAGCCGGGACTAAAGGGAAGCCTATATATACCCCATGCCCGCGAGCAGAGAAGTGCATTGCTCTGTTTTCTTGGCCGGTCATGGGAGAGAATTGTGGTGCTCTAGCTCACCTCCTATGCACATGAGGTGCTCGATGAAATGCCTGAGTCAGACTTAAGCTTTCTCCTCTCGTAGATCCTTTTCCAAGCTCCATTTTCCTCAAGATTTGTCTAGGTTTGGCGGTCTGTCCTATCCCGTGGCCATCCTCACCACCATCGATCGCCCGCGCCGATCTCGGCGCCGGCACCATCGTGGTTAGCCTCTTCTTCTTATCTTCTTTCTAAAAGAAAAAAGTTCTTACTTGTATGATTTAGATAGATACTTGTGTAATTTTCTTACTTTTATTATTGTTTGTTATTATATGGTGTAATTGTTTTGGTATCCGCCTCCGTCGGCCCTCGTCCCGTCTATGATTCACATGTGGCATATATTATCTTTGACCACTATTTGTTTTATTTAGTGTTTATGACAATTATGCCGACCAACGTGACATATATTTTTTAATCTAGGAGGTATGTGAACCGAAAATTCCAACTGACATAGAAATTCTTGTCGAGAAGTTAAATTTGGTTGAAAAAGAAAACAATTACTTGAAAGAAAATTTACAAAGAGTTGAAGAGGAGAAGATGAAATTGGAGTTGCATGTTGCTGATGTCGTTGACGATCACAAGATCAAGATGGATGCAATGCGCTTGAAGATTAGAAAGATTAGAAAATATTTGTAACACCCCGTTACGCCTGGCGGGATCTAGACTTTTCTGCGCACTTTGTCCTCACTCGTGCGCACCAGGGACCAACTTCCCAGTCGGTCACCCATCCTAGAATTGCTCCAAGCCAAGCACGCTTAACTTTGGAGTTCTTTTGAGTGGGCTCCCGAAAAAGAAGTAATTCCTTGTTGATATGAGTAGTCTATCATTCCTATTAAGCCAGGCTCTCACATACACCCCCACTCAAAGGAACTGACGTCCTCGTCGGCCCATCAGCAACGTTCCCTTTTGGCACACGTATGCGCGTCCAGTCCGGCACATATGCCATGATGTGTGCCACGACGGGCCACACACGCCATGCACCACATGGCCGTGCACCTGACCTACGCATGCCCGTGTAACCTCAAGGGTCGGCTCTGATACCAATTGTAACACCCCGTTATGCCTGGCGGGATCTAGACTGGCCCCACAGACCAACACTAGTCTTTTCTGCACACTTTGTCCTCACCCGTGTGCACCCGGGACCAACTTCCTGATCTGTCACCCATCCTAGAATCGCTCCAAGCCAAGCATGCTTAACTTTGGAGTTCTTTTGAGTGGGCTCCCGGAAAAGAAGGAATTCCTTGTTGATATGAGTAGTCATTATTCCTATTAAGCCAGGTTCTCACAATATTCCATTTGTACCGAGGCTTGGTATCATTATGCCATTGGATCAATTGGTACCTTAGTTACGGTTATGATCGCATTTGTTGTTGCATTTAATTTTTTTACATAGTTTCAACGTATGTTTTAATTAGATGCTCTAGAGAGCTATATGTTGTCCAATAATGAGAACTATGTATGAACTTTATCTATTTATTTTGGTCTCTACTGTACTTTGGCTTTAATGTGATGATCAATTTCTATTAATTTGGTCACTTCTCTATTCATGATATTCTGTAATGGTTTTTAATACAATTTATTATATAACGCACACAGATGAACCGACAATGGATGTACGGTGACCGACGCACCTCCGAGTATATTAAGGGCCTGGATAATTTTCTCCAAGTGGCTGAGGCAAACAAGCAGAATGGTTTTATGCATTGTCCATCTACTATCCGTGAGAATACGAAGGCTTTCTCCAACTCTAAAACCCTACACTTCCACCTGCTTGAGAAGGGTTTTATGCCACATTATAATGTTTGCCCCAAGCACGGAGAAAGAGGTGTTATGATGGAAGACAACGAAGAAGAAGAGGATGATGACAACTATATGCCTCCTGAATACGGTGATGCTGCAACGGGGGAAGCTGAAGATCAAGAGGAACCAGACGATGTGCCCGATGATGATCTTCGCTGGGTCATTGTTAATGCAAAGAGACAATGCGAAAGTGAAAAGGAGAAGTTGAAGTTTGATCGCATGTTAGAGGATCACAAAAAAGGGTTGTAACCCAATTGCAAAGATGGCAACACAAAGCTCGGTACCACACTGGAATTGCTACAGTGGAAGGCAGAGAATGGTGTACCTGATAAAGGATTTGAGAAGCTACTGAAAATATTGAAGAAAAAGCTTCCAAAGGATAACGAATTGCTCGATGGTATGTATGCAACAAAGAAGGTTGTATGCCCTCTAGGATGGGAGGTGCAGAAGTACATGCATGCCCTAATGACTGCATCCTCTATCGCAGTGTGTATGAGGATTTAAACGCGTGCCCGGTATGGGGTGCATTGCGGTATAAGATCAGACGAGATGACCCTGGTGATGTTGACGGTGAGCGCCCCAGGAAAAGGGTTCCTGCCAAGGTGATGTGGTATGCTCCTATAATACCACGGTTGAAATGCCTATTCAGAAACAAAGAGAATGCCAAGTTGATGCGATGGCACAAAGAGGACCGTAAGAAATACGGGAAGGTGAGAGCTCCTGCTGACGGATCGCAGTGGAGAAAGATCGAGAGAAAGTGAAGCGACTTTACAGGTGACCCAACAAACGTATGGTTTGGTGTAAGTGCAGATGGCGTTAATCCTTCTGGGGAGCACAGCAGCAAGCATAGGACATGTCCTATGACTCTATGTATGTATAACCTTCCTCCTTGGTTGCGCATGAAGCGGAAGTTCATTATGACGCCTGTGCTCATCCAAGGCCCTAAGTAACCTGGCAATGACATTGATGTGTACCTAAGGCCATTAGTTGATGAACTTTTACATCTATGGAATGGAAGAGGTGTACGTGTGTGGGATGAGAAAGAACATGAGGAATTTGACATACATGTGTTGTTGTTTGTAAACATCAACGATTGGCCTGCTCTCAGTAACCTTTCAGGATAGACAAACAAGGGATACCACACATGCACACACTGTGTAGATGACACCGACAATATATATTTGGACAAATGCAGGAAGAATGTGTACCTGGAGCATCATCGATTTCTTCCGACCAACCATCAATGTCTAAAGAAAGGAAAGCATTTCAATGGTAAGGCGAATCACCGGAATTAGAAGCCCGCCCTCCGTACTGGTGATCACATACTTGACATGGTCAATGATTTACAAGTAATCTTTGGAAAGGGTCTTGGCGGACTATCTGTTCTGACTGACGATGCAGGATGCGCACCCATGTGGAAGAGGAAATCTATATTTTGGGACCTACCCTATTGGAAAGACCTAGAGGTCTGCTCTACAATCGATGTGATGCACGTGATGAAGAATCTTTGCGTGAACCTGCTAGGCTTCTTGAGAGTGCATGGGAAGAGAAAAGATACACCAGAGGCATGGGAGGAACAACAACGTGTGCATGAAAAAGATGGCATGCATCCAAAGCAGTATGAAGGTCCTACCAGCTACGCTCTTACCAAAGAAGAGAAGGAAATCTTCTTTGAGTGCCTGCTCAATATGAAGGTCCCATCTGGCTTGTCATCGAATATAAAGGGAATAATAAATATGGCAGAGAAAAAGTTTCAGAACCTAAAGTCTCATGACTGCCACGCGATTATGACGCAACTGCTTCTGATTGCATTGAGGAGGCTTCTACCGGAAAATGTTCGATTAACATATGAACACATAAGGACTTTCGGCAGTTGGTTGCAAACATGCCGCATGGGTGACAACACTGTTTCTGATGAGCTGTACTCGTTGGCCAGGGGACCATCTTCGACTGTATTGACTTACAAAGGATACGAGATAAATGGGAATACATTTTACACGATCGCCCAATATCAAAAGAGCACCAACCAAAACATCGGTGTCCACTTTGATGCAGCAACCTAAAGGGGAAAGGAGACATATTATGGTTACATAGTGGACATATGGGAATTGTTGGGGAACGTTTCATGGGAAACAAAAAATTTCCTACGCTTCACCAAGATCAATCTAGGAGATGAGCATCTATGAGAGGATAGATTGGATCTACGTACCCTTGTAGATAGCTAAGCGGAAGCATTAAAGAACGCTGTTGATGTAGTGGTACGTCTCCACGATCCAAATCACAAGCCATCCCACGAACTCTCGATCAAGTACCGAACGGACGGCACCTCCGCGTTCAGCACACGTGCAACTCGATGAAGATCTCCGCCTTCTTGATCCAGCAAGAGGGAGCGGAGAGGAAGATGGGTTTTTCGACAGCACGACTGCATGGTGGCATTGGTGGTGGAGCTGATCCGGCAGAGCTTCGCTAAGCGGTGCCAAACCAATCTACTAGAGGAGAGGTAATAGGGGAGGGAGGAAGGGCTGTGCCATGACTTGTGTTTGCAGCCCTTCCCTCCCCTCTTATATATATAGGGGAAGAGGAGGGGCTGGCCGCCCTAGGGTTTCCCCTAGGGTTTGGTGTGGCGGCCAAGGGAGGTGGGGTGGCGGCCAGGGTGGCTTGGCCACCAAGTTTGGTGGCTAGCCCACCCTTTTGGCCCAGCCCAAGCCTCTAGCCGCATGGGCCTTGAGGTGGGAGGTGCGTCCAGCCCACCAGGGGCTGGTTTGCACCCTCTCACAGCCCATGTGACTCTTTGGGGGTAGATGGGCCCATCCGGTGGACCCCCGGGAACACTTCCGGCACTCCGTCACACCACTTGCAGGTCACGGAACTTTTCCGGAACTCAAACACCAACTTCCTATATATGAATCTTTACCTCTGGACCATTCTGGAACTCCTCGTGACGCCCAGGATCTCATCCGGGACTCAGAACAACCTTCAGTCACCAACACACATAACTCATCTATACCAAAACGTCACCGAACTTTAAGTGTGCAGACCCTGCGGGTTCGAGAACCATGTAGACATGACCAAGACACCTCTACGGTCAATAACCAATAGCGGGACTTGGATGCCCATATTGGTTCCTACATGTTCTACGAAGATCTTTATCGTTCTAACCACTATGTCAAGGATTCGGTTAATCCCGTATGATGATCCCTTTGTCCTTCGGTATGTTACTTGCCCGAGATTCGATCGTCGGTATCTCTATACCTAGTTCAACCTCGTTACCGGCAAGTCTATTTACTCATTCCATAATACAAGATCCCACGACTACCACTTAGTCACATTGCTTGCAAGGCTTGTTGTGATGTTGTATTACCGAGTGGGCCCCGAGATACCTCTCCGTCACACTGAGTAAAAAATCCCCGTATTGATCCATGCCAACTCAATAGATACCTTCAGAGATACCTGTAGATTACCTTTATAGTCACCCAGTTACGTTGCAACATTTGATACACACAAGGCACTCTTTCGATGTCAGTGAGTTGCATGATCTCATTTTCATAGAAACATATACTTGACATGCAGAAAAACTGTAGCAATAAACTGACATGATCATATGCTACGTTTATAGTTTGGGTCTTGTCCATCACATCATTCTCCTAACGATGTGATCCTGATATCAAATGACATCTCATGTCCATGGCCAGGAAATCTTAACCATCTTTGATCAACGAGCTAGCCTGCTAGAGGCATACTAGGGACACAATCTTTGTCTATATGCCCACACATGTATTTAGTTTCCAATCAACACAATTATAGCATGGACAATAAACAATTATCATGAACATGGAAATATAATAATAAACACTTTATTTATTGCCTCTAGGGCATATTTCCAATAGTCTCCCACTTGCACTAGAGTCAATAATCTAGCTCACATCACTATGTGATTTACATAAGAATCGAACACCCATGCAGTCCTGGTGTTGATCATGTTTAGCCCTTGGAAGAGCTTTAGTCAACGGGTCTGCAACATTCAGATCCGTGTGGACTTTGCAAATATTTATGTCCTTCTCCTCGACATAATCGCGGATGGAATTGAAGCGTCGCTTTATGTGTCCGGCCCTCTTGTGAAACCTTGGTTCCTTGGCCATAGCAATGGCACCAGTGTTGTCACAGAACAGAGTCATCAGATTCAGTGCAGTGGGCACTACTCCAAGATCTGTCATGAACTGCTTCATCCAGACACCTTCCTTTGCTGCCTCCGAGGCTGCGATGTACTCTGCTTCGCATGTAGAATTGGCTACCACGCTTTGCTTGGAACTGCACTAGCTTACCGCTCTCCCATTGAGAATAAATATGTATCTGGTTTGCAACTTAGAGTCATCCGGATTAGTGTCAAAGCTTGCATCGGCGTAACCCTTTACGATGAGCTCTTGATCACCTCCATAAACGATAAACATCTCCTAAGTCCTTTTCAGGTACTTAAGGATATTGTTGACTGCCGTCCAGTGCTCCATTCCAGGATCACTTTTAAACCTTCCGGCCATACTTATGGCAAGGCTGACAACGGGTCTTGTGCACAGCATCGCATACATGATAGAGCCTATGGCTGAAACATAGGGGATGACACTCATCTTCTCTCTATCTTCTGCAGTCACTGGGCATTGAGTCTTACTCAACTTCACATCTTGTAACACAGGTAAGAACCCTTTCTTAGACTGATCCATTATCAAGGTATGTGCTTTGTGAAAGTGCTATCAAGCGTCTCGATCTATCTATATAGATCTTAATGCCTAATATGAAAGCATCTTCTCCTAGGTCCTTCATTGAAAAACTCTTGTTCAAATATTCCTTCACGCTTTCCAACATTTCTATATTGTTTCCAATCAGCAATATGTCATCCACATTTAATATCAGAAACGCTACAGAGCTCCCACTCACTTTCTTGTAAATACAAGCTTCTCCATAAACTTGTATAAACCCAAACGCTTTGATCACCTCATCAAAGAGCTTATTCCAACTCCGAGATGCTTGCACCAGTCCATAAATGGATCGCTGGAGTTTGCAAACTTTGTCAGCATTCTCTGGATCAAGAAAACCTTCCGGTTGCATCATATACAAATCTTCCTCAAGGAAACCGTTAAGGAACGCTGTTTTGACATCCATCTGCCAAGTTTCATAGTCAAAATATGCAGCTATTGCTAACATGATTCTCACGGACTTAAGCATCGCTATGGGTGAGAAGGTATCATCGTAGTCAACTCCTTGAACTTGTGAAAAACCTTTTGCCACAAGTCATGCTTTATAGACAGTGACATTACCATCCGCGTCCGTCTTCTTCTTAAAGATCCATTTATTCTCAATGGCCTTTCGCCCTTCAGGTAATACTTCCGAAGTCCATACTTTGTTTTCATACATGGATCCCATCTCGGATTCCATGGCCTCTTAACAATTTCTCGGAATCTGGGCCCATCATCGCTCCTCCATAGCTCGTAGGTTCATTGTTGTCAAACAACATGTCCTCCAAGATAGGGTTGCTGTACCACTCAGGAGCAGTACACGTCCTTGTCGACCTACGAGGTTCAATAGAAACTTGATCCGAAGTTTCATGATCATCATCATTAACTTCCTCTTCAACCGTTGTTGGCTCCATAGAAACATCTTTCAGAGCTGCGCTATTCTCTCGTTGAAGTGAAGGTTCAACAACCTCATCAAATTCTACTTTCCTCCCACTCAATTCTTTTGAGAGAACTCTTTCTCAAGAAATGTTCTGTTCTTTGTGACAAACACTTTGCCTTTGGATCTGAGATAGAAGGTATACCCAACTGTCTCTTTTGGATATCCTATGAAGACGCATTTCTCCGCTTTGGGTTCCAGTTTTCCAGGCTGAAGCTTTTTGACATAAGCATCACATCCCCAAACTTTAAGAAACGACAACTTTCGCTTCTTGCCAAACCACAGTTCATATGGCGTCGTCTCAACGGATTTCGATGGTGCCCTATTTAAAGTGAATGCAGCTGTCTCTAATGCATAACCCCAAAACGATAGTGGCAAATCAGCAAGAGACAGCATAGAACGCACCATATCTAATAAGGTTCGTTTACGACGTCCGGACACACCATTACGTTGTGTTGTTCCAGGCGGTGTCAATTGTGAAACAATTCCACACTGTCTTAAGTGACTGCCAAACTCATAACTCAGATATTCTCCTCCTCGATCAGATCTTAGGAATTTAATCTTCTTGTTATGATGATTCTCAACTTCACTCTAAAATTGCTTGAAGTTTTCAAATGTTTCAAACTTGTGTTTCATTAAGTAAATATACCCACATCTACTCAAGTCATCAGTGAAGGTGAGAAAATAACGATATCCACTGTGCGCCTCAATGTTCATTGGACCGCACACATCACTATGTATGGTTTCCAACAAATCACTCGCCTGTTCCATTGTTCCAAAGAACGGCGTTTTAGTCATCTTGCCCATGAGGCATGTTTCACATGTGTCAAGTGATTCAAAATCAAGTGATTCCAAAAGTCCATCAGCATGGAGCTTCTTCATGCGTTTTACACCAATATGACCCAAACGGCAGTGCCACAAGAAAGTGGTACTATCATTATCAACTCTACATCTTTTGGCATCAATGATATGAACATGTGTATCATCACTATTGAGATTCAATAAGAATAAACCCCTCACATTGGGTGCATGACCATAAAAGATATTACTCATATAAATAGAACAACCATTATTCTCTGATTTAAATGAGTAACCGTCTCGCTATAAACAAGATCCAGATATAATGTTCATGCTTAACGCAGGCACTAAATAACAATTATGCAGGTTCATCACTAATCCCGATGGTAGTCAAAAAGAGCATGCCGACGGCGATCACATCAACCTTGGAACCATTTCCCACGCGCATCATCACTTCATCCTTAGCCAGCCTCCGTCTATTCCGTAGGTCCTGCTTTGAGTTGCAAATGTGAGCAACCGAACCGGTATCAAATAACGAGGCACTACAACGAGAGCTAATAAGGTACACATCAATAACATGTATATCATATATACCTTGTTTGGTGTTGGCTGCCTTCTTGTCGGCCAGGTACTTGGGGTAGTTCCGCTTCTAGTGACCAGTTCCCTTGCAATAAAAACACTTAGTTTCTGGCTTGGGTCCAGGCTTGGGTTTCTTCACGGGAGGAGCAACTGGTTTGCCACCCTTCTTGGAGTTACCCTTTTTGACCTTGCCATGTTTCTTGAAACTAGTGGTTTTATTGACCATCAACACTTGATGTTCTTTCTAGATTTCAGACTCAGCGACTTTCAGCACCGCAAACAGCTCATCGACTGACTTGGTCATCTCGTGCATGTTATAGTTCATCACAAAGCTCTTGTAGCTAGGTAGCAATGATTGAAGAAATCTTTCAGTGATCGTCTCCGACGGAAGGGGCATCCCTAAATCCATGAGACGGGTCGAATACCTAGACATTCTGAGTATATGTTCACCGATAGACCCATTCTCCTCCATCTTGCAAGCATAGAACTTATCGGAGGTCTCATAACTCTCGATCCGGGCATTCTTCTTAAATATAAACTCCAACTCCTAGAACATCTGATATGCTCCATGACGTTCAAAACGTCTTTGATATCCCGGTTCTAAGCCATACAAAATTGCACACTGAACTATTTAGTAATATCCAGAACGTGGCTCCCAAGCGTTCTTAACGTCTTTGAACGACATGTCTGTGGGTTGGTTACCAAGCGGTGCATCAAGGACATATGCCTTCTAGGAAGCTGTGAGGATATTCCTCAGATTACGGGCCCAGTCCACAAAGTTACTTCCATCATATTTCAACTTAGCTTTCTCTAGGAACGCATTAAAATTCAGGGGTGCTACTGTGCGAGCCATTGATCTACAACATAAATAAGCAAAGGTTACTAAGATTATTGTTCATGATAATGAGTTTAGTTAATCAAATTACTAAAGCTCCCACTCAAATTGACAACCCTTAGGTCATCTAAGTGACGCATGATCCATATTCAGCAACTCAAGTTCGATCATCATGTGAGTTAAGGTGGTTTCAATGGTGAACATCGTCATGTTGATCATATCTACTATATGACTCATGTTCGAACTTTCAGTCTCTTGTGTTCTGAGGCCATGTCTGTACATGCTAGGCTCGTCAAGTTTAACCCGAGTGTTCTGCATGTGCAACACTGGCTTACACCTATTGTATGCGAACATAGAGTCTATCACACCCGATCATCACGTGGTGTCGCAACACGACGGACTGTCGCAATGATGCACACTCGGGGAGAACACAGTTTATCTTGAAATTTAATTGAGGGATCACGTTATAATGCTACCGTCGTCCTAAGAAAAATAAGGTGCATAAAATGATTAACATCACATGCAAATCATAAGTGACATGATATGGCCATGAACATGTGCTTTTGATCTCCATCTCCAAAGCACCGGCATGATCTCCATCATCACCGACATGACACTATGATCTCCATCATCATGATCTCCATCATTTTTCGTCATTGGGGTTGTTGCGCCCACCATGCTCATACTACTATTGCTACCGCTTAGTGATAAAGTAAAGCATTACATAGCGCTTAAAGATTGACATGCAGGTCATACAATAATCAAAGACAACCCTATAGCTCCTACCGGTTGCCGTACTCATCGACATGCAAGTCATGATATTCTATACAAAAACATGATCATCTCATACATCAGGTATATCACATCATGTAATTGGCCATATCACATCACAACATACCGTGCAAAAACAAGTTACACGTCCTCTAATTGTTTTTGCATGTTTTATGTGGCTGCTATGGGTATCTAGCAAGAACGATTCATACCTACGCAAAACCACAACGATGATATGAAGATTGCTTTTCAACCTTCTGCAAGGACTGCCTTAATCAAATCCGATCCAACTAAAGTGGGAGAGATAGACACCCGCCAGCCATCTTTATGCGACAAAGTCACATGTCAGTCGATGGAACACGGTCTCTCGTAAGCGTACGAGTAAAGTCGGTCCGTGCCGCTTCATCCCACAATACCTCTGAACCAAGAAAAGACTAAGGAAGGAAGCAATCTGAATATCAACACCTACAAACTCTTTGTGTTCTACTCAAGATCTCATCTACGCATAGACCTAGCTCATGATGCCACTGTTGGTGAACGTTGCATGGGAAACAAAACATTTCATACGCTTCACCAAGATCAATCTAGGAGATGAGAATTTATGAGAGGAGAGGTTGGATCTACGTACCCTTGTAGATCTCTAAGCGGAATCCTTAAAGAACGCGGTTGATGTAGTGGTACGTCTCCACGATCCAAATCGCAAGCCGTCCCACGAACTCCCGATCAAGTACCGAACGGACGACACCTCCGCATTCAGCACACGTGCAACTCGATGAAGATCTCCGTCTTCTTGATCTATCAAGAGGGAGTGGAGAGGTTGATGGGTTTTCCGACCGCATGACGGCATGGCGGCGGTGGTGGTGGAGCTAATCCGGCAGAGCTTCGCTAAGCGGTGCCAAACCAATCTTCTAGAGGAGAGGTAATCGGTGAGGGAGGAAGGGCTGTGCCGTGACTTGTGTTTATAGACCTTCCCTCCCCTATCATATATATAAGAGAAGAGGAGGGGCTGGCCACCCTAGGGTTTCCCCTAGGGTTTGGGGCGGTGGCCACGGTGCCTTGGCCTCCAAGTTTGGTGGCTAGCCCACCCTTTTGGGCCAGACCAAGCCTCTAGACGCATGGGCCTTGAGGTGGAATGTGCGGCCAGCCCACTAGGGGCTGGTTTGCACCCTCTCACAGCCCATGTGAACCTTTGGAGTAGATGGGCCCATCCGGTCGACCCCCGGGAACACTTCCGGCACTCCGTCACACCACTTGCATGTCACATAACTTTTTCGGAACTCAAACACCAACTTCCCATATATGAATCTTTACCTCTGGACTATTCTGGAACTCCTCATGATATCCAGGATCTCATCCGAGACTCCAAACAACCTTCGGTCACCTACACACAAAACTCATCTATACCAAAACATCACCGAACTTTAAGTGTGCAGACCCTACCGGTTCGAGAAGCATGTATACATGACCAAGACACCTGTATGGTCAATAACCAATAGCGGGACCTGGATGCCCATATTGGTTCCTACATGTTCTACGAAGATCTTTATCGGTCGAACCACTATGTCAAGGATTCAGTTAATCCCATATAATGTTCCCTTTGTCCTTCGGTATGTTACTTGCCGAGATTCGATCATCGATATCTCTATACCTAGTTCAACCTCGTTACCGGCAATTCTATTTACTCATTCTGTAATACAAGATCCTGCGACTAACACTTAGTCACATTGCTTGCAAGGCTTTTTGTGATGTTGTATTACCGAGTGGGCCCCGAGATACCTCTCCATCACATTGAGTAACGAATCCTAGTATTGATCCATGCCAACTCAATATACACCTTCGGAGATACCTGTAGAGTACCTTTATAGTCACCCAGTTACATTGCGATGTTTGATACACACAAGGCACTCTTTTCGATGTCAGTGAGTTGCATGATCTCATGGTCATAGGAACATATATTGACATGCAGAAAAACTGTAGCAATAAACTGACATGATCATATGCTACGTTTATAGTTTGGGTCTTGTCCATCACATCATTCTCCTAATGATGTGATACCGATATCAAATGACATCTCATGTCCATGGCCAGGAAACGTTAACCATCTTTGATCAACGAGCTAGCCTGCTAGAGGCATACTAGGGACACAGTGTTTGTCTATATGCCCACACATGTCCACACATGTATCTGAGTTTCCGATCAACACAATTATAGCATGGACAAGAAACGATTATCATGAACAAGGAAATATAATAATAAACACTTTATTTATTGCCTCTAGGGCATATTTCCAACAGGAACTTGACTATGGACATGATTTCAAGGTCCCTTTGTTTCAGTGCACTCGGGTCAATTTCTAAGGAGGCGGGGTACAGGTAGACCCACTGTACGGAATGACAACAGTGGATCTGAACAATCTTGGGTACACAGGCGAACCATTCGTCCTAGCCAATGATGTGGCACATGTTTTCTATGTGAAGGACATGTCTACCAAACCGATAAAAAGAAAAGATAAGGAAGCGAATACATCATACGATGAGCCAAAGCGCCACATAGTTCTTTCAGGAAAAAGTGACATCGTGGGATTTGAGGTAAAGACAGATATGTCTGAAGATTATGAAAAGTTTCATGAAATTCCTCCCATCAAAGTCAAGGGTGACCCAAGCACCCTGTTAAACGATGAAGATTATCCATGGTTACGGCACAATAAGCAAAGGACAAAAGCCAAGAAAAAGTGAAGACTTTCTCTCCACAACTATATCATTGCAGTTACATCTGAAGAAATGAAATTCCTTTTGTAACAGATGAGTTTTCTTATGAAACCATGATACTTTGAAAAAGATTGTCCGTTTTGTACACGAAGTGCATCCAGTTTTTTCCGTAACCCTCTCAACTTTTTTATAACATGCTATGTGGGTGAAATTATGATACCATGACAACTTTCAACCTTTTCAGAGTTAGCTTGTAGTGCTTTTCAATTTCAGGGTCATTTAGCTAAAAAATCAATAAATGCATGAAAAATACCAAATGAAGTGAGAAAGGGTTGAAAATTGATGATGTGTCTTTGACTGGTGCATTTTGAACACACAAAAAGTCTCGAGTTCAAAAATATGAAATCCCTTTGTAACAGACGAGTTTTCGTCCGGAACCCTGATACTTCGAAAGAGATTGTGCATTTTGTACACAAAGTGCATACAGTCTTTGTCGTAACCCTCTCATATTTTTAGCACATGCTATGTGGGTGAAATGATGATACCATGCCAACTTTCAACTTTACAAAGTTCATTTGTAGTGCTTTTCAATTTCAGGGTCATTTAGCTCAAAGAATGAACTAATAGCAAAAAGAATGAACTACAAAACTTTTATGAAACTCTAATAGCAAAAAGAATGCAGTAAAAATAATCAATTAAAATATTCTGTTATGATCAACTAAAACAAAACTATAATATTCTTCAATAGCAAAAAGAATCAACTAAAAAGCTTTTACAAAACTCTAATAGCAAAAGGAATCAACTAAAAATCTTTTATAAACCTCTAGTATTTTTGAAACTAAAATTATATAAAATTTATGCAACTAAAATTATCAAAGTATTTTTTGTTCAAAACATTAATAGCAAAAAGAATTTTAATAAGGAATTTTTTTGTAAGAAACTTTAATAGAAAAATAAAATAACCAAATTTATTTTTGATTAAAACATACATTTAAAATAAACTAAAACTTACCAAATTAAATATAATGATAAAACATAGTAATATTAAATAGCAGGAAAAAGAATCACTCAAAAATCTATTTTTTAGTAAAGTTATTCACAAACTAGTGATTGACACAAATTTCAAAAAAATCAAATTTAAACTATTCAAATTTGAAAACTAATGGCACTAATAGAAAGTTTATAATTTTTGTGACCTAAAAGCAAAAAGAATCACTGAAAAACACTAAGTAGGAACACAATAAAATAAATAAAGCAAAAAACAAAACAAAAAACTGGATTTTTTTTAAAAAATGTCACCTATTCGGCCACCACGGCCTGAATTCGATTAGAAACCCAACCATCTTGTTGGGCCAGGATTCAGGCCCGTAGAAGGCCCAATAGGCCCACATGGAGTGAAAAATTAGGCCTGGAAGCTTGCTGTTGAGAGGAGCTCGAGAGGGTGTGCGCATAAGCGCTTATAAACCACTCCCGAGCTCTCTCGGCTAGCGACGGGGGGGGGGGACTAAAAATTTGGCCCCGGGCAGCACCAACCTTTGGTCCCGGTAGTCCCGGTTGGTGCCACCAACCGTGACCAGTTTGGTCACTGTTTCCCGCCCTTTGGGCTCCTGAACACTGACCTTTGTTCCCAGTTGGTGGCACCAACCAGGACTAAAGGGGGTATTGGTCCCCGTTGGTGCCACCAACCGGGACCAATGCTCTCGGTATATAAGGTAGAACTTAGGAATTTTCAGTTCTCATCTCGCCCGTGCCCCCGATGACGCCGACGACATCGACACTGCCAGGCTGCCCCGCCGCCACCGCCGCCGTCGCCGCCACCGTTGCCATCGCCCGCCGTCGCCGTCGCCTGTCGTCGTCGCCGCCGTCGCCATCGCCTGTCGTCGCCGCCACCGTCGCCATCGCCTACCCTCGCCGTCACCGGGAGCACCGCAGTACCAAGACAACTGTCTTCTTCAACCTCCGGCCATCGGACATCGTCGTCAAATTCGTCGCCTCCGGGTCGTCAATGAACACGTTGCGCCCGAGCTCCGGCCTCCGCGGGAGAGGACACCGTCGTTGAACTAGGCCTTCCCCGATGAGGCCAGCTGCTTCATTCGACACGTGGGATCGCCAACTTCGAGTAGATGCTCTCGGCCGCCCAAATGGTCATCGGAGGTGGAGTTCCCACCACCTTCGCCGTGTATGGTGATGCTGGCGGCTCTACACCGGCAAAGCCAACCCATTTGACCACGGTTTGACCCACTGGGTCAGTTACACGTGGGGCCTAGCCCCTGGTCAATTCTGGGTCAAGCACTTAGTTAATTAATATAGATGCCTCAAGCTATTTTTTGCGTAAAGAATAGTCAGGAAATTCTAGAAAATGTATAAAACTTTTAAAATTCATAGAAATTCAACTGTAACTCAGATGAAAATAGTTTATATATGACAAATGATCAGAAAAATCCAATGAATCTGTTTATACAATGTTCATGCATGTTTGAGCAAGTTGACATCCCCAAGTAGGACATTTCATGATTAGGGTAAAGTAATAAATAGTGTTGAAGGTGTAAATTAGCATATATTTTAATTCCACTTCACTTAATATGACTATCTATTGCACTAGGTCAATTCAATGCTTTAACATGCCATAGCATACAACGTGTTTGTTGCATTACATTGAACGTGTTCATTTCTTTGTTTGTCGGTGTTGTTCCTTCCCGGTAGACGATGATTCCAACGTTGAGATCATTGCATTACATTGAATTAGTTAAAATGAGGGGGACGTCGGACATGACATGAGGGGGGACGTTGTTCGTTGGACATGAGGGGTGAGCGTCGTTGTCGTCTACCCCCTCCCCGATAACTTTGACATGAGGGGGGACGTTGGACATGACATGAGTGGGGACGTCGGACATCACACATGAGGGGTGAGCGTCGTTGTCGTCTACCCCATGCCCGATAACTTAGACACGAGGGGGGACGCCAGACATGACATGACGGGGGGGGGGGGCATTGGACATCGGACATGAGGGGTGAGCGTCGTTGTCGTCTACCCTCCTCCCCGATAACTTCTTCATATAGAAAACTCCGGTAGCATAGATTTATCAAGAATGCCCCCATTATGGATGTGCACAAGTTGATACAATTTTTTATATCTCATATATATATATTCTTCTATATGTCATGTTGTTTGTCAAAGTATTGAAGAAATCCATGGCTTCATCATTAGCCGGAAGTAACAGGCGTATGATGCTATGAAGCTCTTCAAAGTTGTTTTGGAACGGAGTCCTAATAGAATAATTCGCTTTTTGGTACGAATTTCAGCAAAGGCCTTCGAAATAGCGATATTCGGAAGGCTCTTGCAGAACTTTGTACCAAAAAGCTAATTATCCTATCCGGGATTCTGTTCAATCCAAAACAATTTTGGAGAGCTTCGTACCATTATGCGCCTGTTACTTCCGACTAATGATCAAGCCATGGTTTTGTTGAATCCTTTGACACTAGACAATGTGATTTATAGAAGGGTAGATGAGATCAGGAAAAATACGGACCATTTTCTGCACATCCAGAATGGCACCATTTTGTTAAATCCCTTAAAGGTTAAGAGAATCCCTTGTTTGACATTCATGAGAGAGGCGGTCCGGACGTCGAACATTCATGAGAGAGGCGGTCCGGACATCATACATTCATGTTTGTATATTAATTGCCATGTTGTAATATTTGCAGAAACTATGGATCGAAGAGACTTGGAACAAGAACAGTTGTTGGGGGAGATAATCCTCGCCGGATGTGATGTCTTGTCGTTTCTCAGCAACAACGATGGTCTGGAAGGAGAGGATGACGGCTCCAGTGATCGAACAATGGAGGAGGAAGGACATGATCATGATGGCTCTGGTGACAGCATGTCATAGAAAGAAGGAGACCATGGTGACGGCTCCAGTGACCGAACGGAGGAGGGAGCTGTTGCAAAGTCTGGCGAGGTATATATATTAAATTAAGCCTGTGCTGACTAGCTAATTGATGCATTAATTGTTTTGGTATGTACATATATTAACTCTTCTTTCTTTTTTTATAGCCCTCCGGATCGAGCCCAACTTCGGTAACGAGACGAGGCCCGAAGAAAAGGTTGCGCAAGGATGAAAGGTTCACGATCACAACACTCGCGGACAATGGCCTACCGATTGAACCAAATCGGACCAAGGACGCATTTGCTACTCAATGTGGAGCTATTTTAGGGACAGCAACCCGATCAGCATCAACCAATGGAATAAGCCTAAGGACGACGACCCTGAAGTTTCTTATGTCACCGATAGATAGAAAGATGATCTTTGGACCTCACCGAAGGCAAATTTCACCCTACCGCCAGAGGAAGATCCGAATAACCCAGTTATAGAGCCATTGGTCAAGGCGTGTACTCTTAAGAAGATGGCAGATCTATCCATGTGGTGGAAGAATGAGTTGAAATCAAAGTTTGTCGACAAAGGGAAGACTCCTGAATTCATCGGCCGATTTGAGAAGATAAGAGATTACTGGCCTGCATTCGTGGCCTACAAGACTTCATACAATAGTAAGAAAATGTCAGAGACAAACAATAACAATGCTGCAAAGAAGTAGTATCACCATCACACAGGGTCAGGTGGCTACCTCAAAGCCCGGCCATTGTAGGACAAAGTTGAGAATGACCTGATTGCTAAAGGGGTCGAACCAGAGACATTGAACTGGCCAGACCGTTCAAGGACTTGGTTCTTCGAGGTTGGGGGAACTTTGGACCCTGAAATAGGGAAGTGTCGTTGGATGGACGAGCAACTTGCAATACCCATCAAGAAGCTTCAGAAGTATATCACCGCAACGCAGGAAGGGACGTTCATTCCCAATAGAGAGAAGGACGAGCTGACTGAGGCCCCTAAGAATCCTAAGCACCTAGATGAACAGGAGGCACACCAGGCTCCGTTTCGTGGAATGTTGGGTTTCCCGACGCAGACGATTACAGAAGATGGGAGAGAAAGAGGAAAGCGGAGTTGAGGGACATGCAGCAGCTCAATGCAATACTACAAAAGCTAGAGGAACTTGAGAGTCAGCGAGCTACCATCCAACCATCTCAGCGGTACGAAGCTACCCTAGAAGCTACCCCACCATCTCAGCGAAGAAGAGACATGGCTTCCACAGAGATCGTTCAGACTGACTTCATGGCTCCTAGGTACCCCGTGGATACTATAACGGAGGCTCAACATTGCGACCTTGTGATGAAATGTCGGAACCTCACTTTCAAGGCGGCTGTCGGCGCTGGTGCACCTCCTCAACCCAACGGATCTTTTAGCTGCCTTCCGATTCCACATGGATATGTTGTTGTGACGGTGGATGAAGTAATGGAGGGATTTGAGGAGCTCGAGCTTGACCACCCTATAGGTGAGGGGGAGAATCTGCTCGTTCATGCTGTGAGTAGTACATGTCTATGGCACACGTAGTACATCAAGCTTCCAAAATAGATGCCTCTGCCTCCTCCTCCTCCTAGGGCGATTCAGGGCACTTTGCTTCCTCCTCCTCCTCCTCCGAAGAGTGATCAGGGCACTGCGCCTCCTTCTCCGTCTCCTCTAACGCCTGAGGGCACTCCGCCTACTCCTTCGCCTACTCTAGCGCGTCGGAGCAGTCCGCCTCCTCCTCCGGCTTGTCAGCAATGGTGGAAGATAGACTCTGCCGCTCCGGCTCATCCGGCGTGTTGGAGCACTCCGCCACCTTCGCCTCATCAGCAATGACGGAAGAGAGACGCTGCCGCTCCGGTGGCTAGCAGTACAAGCAGACGTGGGAGGCAATTCAGATACTATCCATCTCTCAAGGCCCCAGAAAAGTTACCATATGAGAGGACCGAGAAGGAAAATGAGGACATCTATCATGCCGAAGTGAGGGACCATTTTGCAAAGGAAACTCCACCTCCACAGGAGAAGCCAAATCCGGTGAAAGTGAAGCGCACTATCGATGCCCTACAGCAACCACCACCACCTCTGCCGAATTCCATCTATGTCCGCTATATTAAAAAGACATACCAAGATGCACGGCGGTTGGGAAGTACTTCAAGTGATGCAAGGTTAGCAGAACGAAGAAGTGGGAAAAACTTCCCCAGCTCGGCAAACAGACGAACCAATCGTGCCCCCCGATCAAGGTGTCTAGCGATATCGCCGCTGATCATCCGGGGATAGTGCCCTGTACCAATCCTACTGATTACATGAGTAATGATGTTCTATTTGAAGCAATGTAGGTGGACGAATTCAAATACCGGTATGGGCAGCCTCTCGCCAAACCTGATCCTCCTCCTCTTACAACGATGATGCAAAGATTGCATGAATGGTACATCAAAACCTGCCATGAGTCTCGGAAGGATACTTTGACGCTGAGAATTAAAGAGGCGCAGGACCTTGCTAGAATGAATCAGTTGTCTGTTGAATTTGACGAGATATTCCAGTTATACAATCAAAAGGCCATCGACAAAACAATCATGACTTCCTACTGTTTGTAAGTACTACTTCTATAATTAAGTCTCTATATATAGCTCAGCTCTTTATTGCATGTATTTATAATTATCCTCACTATATTATCAATAGTGAAGATCATCGAATGCAGAAAAGCACAAATCTATGACATTGGGTTCATTAACCCAAATATCATACATGAATGGACGGTTACACACAGAGTCACAGAAACCAAGGAAAACTTGCTACAATCATTGCTTATAAATAAAAACAAAGAGAGAATACTCTTTCCATACAATTTCCAGTGAGTGTTACTGTCTTGTGCATATTTATTTTCCCCTATTACTCGAGGTTATAGTAATGTAATTGATGAGTTGTGCATGCATGCGCAACATCCACTTTATTCTCCTAGAGATTAACCTTGAGCGGGGAGTAGTAATCGTCTTAGAATCAAGACGAAAAGATCCCCAGGAATATGTAGACATGACTGAAATGCTCCAGAAGTAAGTTCAATCGATCGTTATCGCATCATATCGGCAACTTTGTTCATTTCCTGATATCAAGTAATTATTTTCTTTGTCTGCCAGGGTTTGGAAAGAGTTCAATGCAATTGTTCCAACACTGCCGAGGGAGTTGCGATTTACACACCCGAAAGTAAGTACTACTAGCTAGTTTCGCGCATCTCCCGTTGATTCTAGTTTCATCAATACCATTTATCATGCTTGACTATCAGTTTGATTGAACTCTATTTCTCGTAAAGTGCTTGTGGGAGGAAGAAGGGACTAATTTTTGTGGATACTACGTTTGTGAGTTCATCTACAACGCGACGACCTCTAAGTGGGGCTACTCTGAAAAACAATATCAAGTGCGTAAGCAATAATATTCACAATTTTATTTTATTACCATGATTTTTGTTGAGTTTCATTCATATATATGTATTGACCCCCTTCTTCAAATTAGATGTGGCAGATGCGGAATGAATTCCTACAACATGATCGCATACGAGCAATTCAAGAGGAATTGGCGGGATTGTTTCTTGACAACATCATAAATAAAGCCGGAGAATACCAACTGGAATTTGACATTAGATGTTAGGGATTGTAAGTGGTATTATATTGTATATATGTAGCTAGTAGCATCGGATAGATATACGAAAACTTGTTGTTTGACCAATGTCTTGGAGAAAGAGAGGTCGATCACTTCCCTCTGTATATGTTCATGAGGATCTTGTGTACTTAATGGTTCCTTCATTTGCTTACTAGCTAGCGTGTCGAGTTCTCTCTATAGTAGCTAGCACCAACCAAGCAAGGAGAAAGAGTCCTACGAGATACCGACGGAGAAATTAACCCTCCAAAATCCCCTAACCCCCCTTTAAAAAAACCCAGCTCCTGTCAGAGGTTGATGCGTGGATGCCTTTTGGTCCCGGTTGGTGTTACCAACCGGGATTAAAGGTCCTCCTGCCTGGGCTCCTCGCAGCGGCCACGTGGAGCCCCTTTTGTCCCGGTTCATAAGCGAACCGGGACTAAAGGTTTTGGGCTTTAGTCCCGACCCTTTAGTCCCAGTTCCAGAACCGGGGCTAATGGGCCTCTGGAATCAGGACAAATGGGCCGTTTTCTACTAGTGATCCAACACAAAGAACTTCAAAGAGTGTCCCAAAGTTTCTACCGGAAAGTCAAGACAAAAACTTGTGCCAACCCCTATGCATAGATTCCCTAGGTCACGAAATCCGCAAGTTGATCACCCAAACATACATCAAGTGGATCAATAGAACATCCCATTGTCACCATGGATATCCCATGGCAAGACATACATCAAGTGTTTCTCAAATCCTTAAAGACCCAATCCAATAAGAAAACTTCAAAGGGAAAACTCAATTCATCACAACAAGATAGAGAGGGGAAAACTCAATATGATTCATCTATATGAATAAAGCTCGTGGTACATCAAGATCGTGCCATCTCAAGAACACGAGAGAGATAGATAGATGGAGAGAGAGAGAGATCAAACACATAGCTACTGGGACATACCCTCAGCCCCGAGGGTAAACTACTCCCTCCTTGTCATGGAGAGCGCCGGGATGATGAAGATGGCCTCCGGTGATGGTTTCCCCCTCCGGCAGGGTGTCAGAACAGGCTCCCGATTGTTTTTTCGTGGTTTTGGAGGCTTGCGATGGCAGAACTCCCGATCTAGGTTTCCTTTCGGAGGTTTCTATATTTATAGGAGTTTTTGGCGTCGATCTCACGTCAAGGGGGGCCACGAGACGGTGACAAGCCTGCTAGGCGCGGCCAGGGGGTGGCCACGCCTGGTAGGCTTGTGACCTCCTTTTGGCTCTTCTAGACCAACTCCAATGGTTCGGGGGTCTCTTCTGGTCCAGAAAAATAATATTAAATTTTTAGCCCATTCCAAGAACTTTTATTTTTGCACAAAAAACGACACCATGGTGGTTCTGTTGAAAACAGCGTTGGTCCGGGTTAGTTCTAATGAAATCATACCAAAATCATATAGAATTATTGTAAACCTAGCATGAATACTTCATAAATTATATATACGTTGGAGATGTATCAGCGCCCGTGGGCTGTGTCGGCATGCACCGGTCCCTCTTGCCATTGGCCAATGCCGCCACCGGCCCGGACGCCCACGAACAACAGGACTCTTCCCAGCCGGTCACCGCGCAGCGCGACGGTCGCACCGCCACTTCATCGATCGTCCCAGCTACCGAGTCTTCCTCCCACGTTCGGCCTGGGCTGGCGTGCGGTTTAGGTGCGCTTGCCATGGCAAACGAGCTGCTCCACTACCGCCCCGCCCCCGAACGCTATGCCGCCTGGCTTCGGCGCATCGCTGAGCTCGTCAGTGCTAACGGCGACGCCTCCATGCTCTCCTACTCGTTTTGACCCCGACCTTCCCAGGAGGACGATATGGACCACGACGCGCCTCCATCTCCTCCGCCATGCGACGTTCGAACCCAGGGGTGAGGCACGCCCGCGCGACTAGCCCCGCAGGCTGCGTGCAAGGGCAAGAGATGAGGTAAGCTGCCTGGTGGTGCCCCGGCCGCGCGTCGACGTGTGCATGCTCCTCGCACTACGAAACCAACACCGCGACCGGGCACCACTTGAGGCAGCCCCTCTGGAGCGTCAAGACCGGGCCCCGCCCACACGCGCTGCAGCACCCATCGAGCCGGTGGGCTGCCTCGCCATCGCACCGGAGCTCCATCCAACCACATGGCCTTGCAAGTTCAAACCCGATTTACCCCCTAGCTATGACGTCACCCAAAACTCATCGAGTTCCTACAGCTCTACTAGCTTAGCATCCGAACAGCCGGCGGAGACGAAAAGGTAATGGCGTGCTGGTTCCCCATGGCGCTCAAGGGTGGCGTGCTCTCTTGGCTCCTCAACCTCCCAGCGGGGTCCATCACTTCCTGGGATGACCTGCACAAGCGCTTCGTCGCCAACTTCCAAGGTACCTGCGACCGCACGCTCACCGTGAACGACCTGCCGCGCGTGAAGCAACAGGATGGAGATACCATGCTTCACGACTACATGCCTCAAGGTCCCGAAGGCATCGGATGAGGCTATCATCTTTGCTTTCACCGATGGCATCACAGATCTCAAGATGAAGGAAGAGCTCGCCATGAACAACGAACTGTGCTCCGCCTTGGAGATGGTCAACCAGTCCAATAAGTGCGCGAAGGCCGAAGAGGTCCGTCTGTCACTCCGTGAGCCTTTGGTGGTAGAGCCAGAAGAAAAGAAGACCAAAGCCAACGAGACGAAGCTCAAGGCCTAGGCGGTACTCGCTGCCGAGCCCGAGGCAAAGCGCAGCCGAGGCGAGGAGCACCCCACAGGGGGGAGACCGACCTGCGTCTTCCATGGCACCAACAACCACGACACAGCTGACTGTTAGGAGCTCAGGCTGGTCCATGCCGAACATTTCGGCCGGCGTCCCAAGTGCACCGACCATGACTTCAGACGCGGTCACGACAAGAAATATGTCAACTTGCGACCCTCTGTATTGGTCACTGAAAGGTTGTTGTTTTCCATTTTGACCAAAAACAATTGGTCAAAAGTTGGCCGTCGTTGATGAACTATAACGACCTTTTATGTGATATGGTCGTAGAAGGTAACGACCAAAACGAAAGGTCGTTGATCCTACGACCAATTGTTTTAGTCACTGGCAGCCTGTAGGCCACGTCGGATCCAACGTGGCAAGCTGATGTGGCAAAATTGCAACCTATTGGATTGGTCGTTGATAAGATTGAGCTCGGTCCAATTCGGTGCTTTACACGAGCCTGTCAATTTTGGTCAGTTACATGGGCCAAGCCCAGCTTTTCACCATGTTTATTTCTAGTCCATGGCCTTTTAAAATCTATTTATTTTCTATTTTCGGTCATTTTGTTTTGGTGCTGGTCACACTAGTCAAATCGGTCCCAAATGCCATAATCTCATACATTGGTCCCAAACGTCAGAAATTTCAAAATTGCTCAAACTATTCTGATAAGTGGGTCACCCGAGTCAGGTTTCCATTGCACACAATTTCCAATCACATACATAATCACTATTTCAAACAAAATAGAGCAAATGTAACTCAGAAACATACAATATTTCATTCAGAAACAAAGAAGACACATGAAGTTCTAGAGTTCACAACAACTAGATAACACAACTATTATTATATAACTTGCTATACAGAAATATCTTAGCCCTTCTTTGAACATCTCCTTCTTGAATTTAGGCTAAATATCTGCCAACAAAAAAACATAAAAGTGAGGATAGAGTGAAAAACAGCAGCATCAAGTGATGGGGTGTTATTTAGTAGGATCAAGTCTAGAAAGAAACATGCATGAAAACTAAGAAGAGCTGCAACTCTGCATGAAAATTAAAAAGTGCTAATTAATATTAATGGCCTAAAGTTCTAGTGGATGGTTCAGGACGTGCAGCAGTCTGACACAACAGATCAAGCCCCGCGATGATAATAACAGTGTGATAAGAAACTGACCACTCCTATTAATTACTATGAGCAACAAAAACATCTAGTTTTAGATACTTGATAGGATTCATTCATACACTTACTATGCTGAAGGGACATCAGAAGTTAACAACAACAAAACTAAAACTGGAACTAGATACCATTTGTGATGCGCGACATAAGCTAACAAAAAAAACTCATTCCAAAACTATTTGTATAGAACATTTATGGATGTATACATTCAAGAACTATAAAAATTCGAATAGGTTTACAAATGCAGAAATAGTTTGAGAAAAAGTGCCCAATTTATGTACAAATCCAGTTCATTAGAGCATGTTATGAAAAAATATGATGGCCATGGAATAGAGCAAGGTACTACTATAGCAAGACAAGACGGGGAGATAGAGGTAGGAGACGAGATCACCGGATAGGAGGTTCTACTCGATGCCGCACACCACCATTGCCACCTTCATGCGGTAAAGGAGGTTGTAGCCAAGTTGGCAGTAGATACCCTGGTTGTCATCATCGTCCACAGAGGATGGCTGCTGGTCCGAAACCAACAAATAGGTAAGATCTTTTGTTGTTGAGCTAAGTATAGAAATTAATCAAGCTAGTATAGGATCTTGTGTGTGCCAAAAAAATCAAGCTAGTATAGGAGACACATACGTACTACTATTATAACTATAGAAATAAATTGAATCGCATGCCTGTGTGCTTGACCTAGCTTATTAGTTGCATGTCTGGGATCTAAAAACGAACAGAGCATGCTTGCCAAAACAGAATGAATCACAAGGTTTATTTTTGTTGTTGCTAACACTGGTAGGTTGCTAGCTGTGTGTGTGTTCATCCATCCATGGACCAAAGTACTGTTGTTGTACGTCTAGACTAGAATCAAATGATCATTGGCGTTACTATTAATTTGATGGTGGCATCTTATAGTAGGGTACAGATTACACACAAGAGATGAATATTTGATGAGCCAAATGATGATTAGTTAATTTAACTTGAAAGGAAGCCCGCCGTTTCCCTATTCTATCTATCCATGATTTTATTTTTATGAAGCAAGCATCATCGAACAATAGTCACAATCCAATTTGGCAAAAAAACTGAACCAATACTTGCTGTTATGTTGTGGCCATACCAATTGCAATTTATGCCCACTTTAAATCAGATCTGCAAGGTGTAGAAGGAGGGGTGTATCTCACCATGTCAGGGTGTTGGAGGAGGGGAGGAGGGAGTCCTGCAGAAGCAGCTTCTCCTCATGAGAGAAACCTGCGAAATTCAATGTGTGATTGGCATTAGATAACTTGCAAAATTCCGAAAAACAAAAATGGGAGCTTCTCAGAATAAAACTCCTCTCAGTGTGATCTCATACTTGTAACTGAAGGTTCAAGTTCAGGGTGTCATCAATTAGACTAGCAAAATTAATAGAGAAGCCCAACATACATGCTCCAAGGAACTCTACATGATCAGATGATCAAGCTTCCGTTCCAAAGATCTGACCACAGATGAACTTCATATGGAACACGAAGTAGTTTGTGCGTACCAACAAAAAATTTGCTCAAACATAACTACTACTCTGTACAACATAATCTGGAAAACATCAAAATCAACTAGACAACTGATGGCCATGGAGAACCCGTGATGTGGAGGGAGCACAGATCTCATGCTGGATATGGTCGGGGTCAGGCGGCTCTCCGGGTTCTCCTGTAGTGGCCATGGCAGAGCTAGGCAGAGGCACTGCGGCCATGGCGGAGATGGCGGGGAGGTGGGACATAGTGAAGCGGGAGGACGCTTGGGGATGGAGCTTGAGGTGATGCTCAAGGTGCTGCTCTCTGCTCACTGCGCCCTAATCTCCACCGCTACATTGTGGCTGGTTTCAGGCAAAGATTTACAAAGGATCTATTGTATGCAATTCAAAAGAAGTAAGACGACAATTCAGAGAACAATAGTAAGAGAAGGATTCAGAGCTTTGTTGCCAGATTACCTTCGTGGTAGCAGATGTAAGAGATGAAGAAGTGCAGCAGAGTCATGGGTTGGTGATGATCTGCAGCCTGTAATGGATGGTAAGTCCTTGTCGGTGAAGGCAGTGTCATTGTGCGCTAGCAGGGTGGGGTCCTGCCACTCCGCGAGCGCTGGGAAAGCACAGAGGAGGTGGCGTGGGTGCGGCAGTCGAGGCAGAGGCAAGCAAAGGCGGTGTCGCGGGCGAAGACGACGTGGCAGGACCCATCGAACAGGTCAACAACAAAGTCGAGCCCATCGCCGCCATTGTCCAGGCCCGGGAAGTGCCAGGCGGCGAGGAAGGCATAGGGTCCGGGGGCGGCCAACCTTGAGGCGGGAATAGGGGAAGCAGAATGATGGGGCCTATTACTGTGTCGTTTGCGCGAAGACCTGCACGAGGTGGCACACCGCCATATTGTGCGACGTCACCTCTAGCAGCACCCCAAACTCCACGGCTCCCACGTCCCTTGTCACCGCGGATCCCACCAAACCCTAGCACTTGGTCACTGAAGGCCATGCGCGAAGGATCTTGCCGGACGGGAGGGAGGAGCGGAGCATGGGGGGCACGGGAAGATCTTGGTCGGATATCACGTGTGCTCGCATGGGCAGCAGAGGGGCTCGCCGAGGGAGAGAGCCAGGAAGGGATGGGAAGGGAGGTGGCGGCGATGATCTAGAATGGGAGGAGGAGAGCTCTCGCTCTCTCTCTGCATCGGGCTGATGGGTGGGTGGATGGATGGATGGATGGATGTGGGATGAAGAGATGGATGGATGGATGTGTGCCATGTCATCGATCCATTTGGAATAGCTCCAAGTGGAGTGTGGTAGCAGTGTCCACAGTATCACATAAAGATTTGCAAAGTGCACACAGATCTGAATGTCGCAGACCTGTCGACTAAAGACCCCTCTCACATGCAAAGCATGATCGAACCGCAGAATTCATTGGGTGTTAGATTCATAACAATGTAAATCGCATGGTGATGTGAGCTAGATTATTGACTCTAGTGCAAGTGGGAGACTATTGGAAATATGCCCTAGATGCAATAATAAAATGGTTATTATCATATTTCATTGTTCATGATAATCGTTTATTATACATGCTAGAATTGTATTGATCGGAAACTCAGATACATGTGGGGATACATAGACAACACCATGTCCCTAGTATGCCTCTGATGGACTAGCTCATTGATCAAAGATGGTTAAGGCTTCCTAGACATGGACATGAGATGTCATTTGATAACGGCATCAAATCATTAGGAGAATGATGTGATGGACAAGACCCAAACTATAAACGTAGCATATGATCGTGTCAGTTTATTGCTACAGTTTTCTACATGTCAAGTATCTGTTCCGATGACCATGAGATCATGCAACTCACAGACAGGTATCTCTGAGGGTGTCTGTTGGGATGGCATGGATCAAGACTGGGATTTGTTACTCCGTGTGACGGAGAGGTATCTCAGGGCCCACTCGGTAATACAACATCACAATAGGCCTTTGCAAGCAATGTGACTAAGTGTTAGACACGAGATCTTTTATTACGGAACGAGTAGAGAGACTTGCCAGTAACGAGATTGAACTAGGTATAGAGATACCGACGATCGAATCTCGGGCAAGTAACATACCGAAGAACAAAGGGAATAGCGTACGGGATTAACTGAATCCTTGACATAGAGGTTCGACCAATAAAGATCTTCATAGAATATGTAGGAACCAATATGGGCATCCAGGTCCCGCTATTGGTTATTGACCGTAGAGGTGTCTCGGTCATGTCTGTATAATTCTCAAACTTGCAGGGTCTACACACTTAACGTTTGGTGACGATATAAGTATCGTTGAGTTATTATGTTGCTAACCAAAAGTTGTTCGGAGTCCCGGATGAGATCCTGGACGTGACGAGGAGCTCCGGAATAGTCCGGAGGTAAATATTGATATATGGGATAATTGTGTTTTGTCTCCGAAAGAGTTCCGGAATAGTTTCTAATGTTTCCCGAAATGTCCGGGGGTACAAGAACACTTTATTTGAGCCAAGGGGTAAAGCCCATGAGGTTAGGGGCCAGGCGCCAGGGCCCCTAGCACCTGGGGCCAGACGCGGAGGACCTTGGCGTCTGGTCCTGGAGTCCGAGGAGGACTCTTGCCTTGTGGGCAAACCGAACATTAGGAGGATTTTTCTCCAACTTTCGACCCTAGGGCTCAGTATATAAATAAATGGGATGGGCTAGCACCTGGAACACATCTAGAATCCCCAAGCCGTGTGCCGGCAACCCCGTCCCTCTAGTTTATCCTCCGTCATAGTTTTCGTTGTGCTTGGCGAAGCCCTGTGGAGATTGTCCTTCACCAACACCGTCACCATGTTGTCATGCTGCGGGAACTCATCTACTACTTCACCATCGCTTGTTGGATCGAGGAGGTGAAGGCGTCATCAAGCGGTACGTGTGTTAAATGCGGAGGTGTCGTCCGTTTGGCGCTAGATCAGAAGGACCGTGATCAAGATCACGAGATGGATCGTGATGGGATCGCGAGACGGATCGTGATTGGAACATGAGAAGGATCATGATGCTATCGCGAGACGCTCGGCAATTTGGATCGTGAATATGTTCGACTACATCAACCGCGTTTCTTAACGCTTCCTCTTAGCGGTCTACAAGGGTATGTAGATCCACTCTCCATCTCGTAGATGCTCATCACCATGGATAGATCTTGCGTGTGCGTAGGAAATTTTCTATTTCCCATGTAACATTCCCCAAAAATAGTTTGCTTTTTATTTTTTAAATCATTTATAGGTACAAAAGTATCTATTTAATCATAGAAACACGAAAAGTTTTCCAAGATTCAACCACTAGCTAGGACCGGGCATGCCGATCGTGTTGACCACATTTTGTAATGGGCATGCAAAATTCAAATAAAAATCAAAAAATTGTAAAACCTTCCCATTGTGTAATTATATGTGACCAAGTTACCAGGAAAAATAATAAACTTGTAATACGACAATTATTTTAAAAAACTGTTCTAAAAAATGAGTCACCATTTGTGAAGATTCATGGCTTTCAAGCCAAATGATCAATCTTATGGACACATTCATGGCATAGTTTGCTCAAATGATCTCATGTTGCGCACAAAGGTGCATATTGGAATGACAAACAATGTTGTCTAAGGAAGTTTTCATTTTCTTTGGACAGAAAATTGATTTTCCATTTTTCGAGTGCCCAAAATGAGTATTTTGTGAAGGACCTACCATATATTTGTTGCAAAATTGGACCGAATTATTTTTCTCAACTATTAGGTCCTATTTAATGTACAATTTACTAAATGGTTGGGTGTCAAAAGCTTTGAGCCACCTCTCGTGAAAAAGACAACTTTCCCCTCATTCAGTACGAAGCGGTAAAATTTGAACTGCAGCTGCCTCATAGATTGCTTTTTATTTTTTTCAAAATCATTTATAGGTACAAAAGTATCTATTTAGTCATAGAAACACCAAAAGTTTTCCAAGATTCAACCACTAGTTAGGACCAGGCACGCCCGTTGTTTTAACTACATTTTGAAATGGGCATGCAAAATTCAAAAAAATCAAAAAAATTGCAACCCTCGCATTGTGTCATTATATGTGACCAAGTTATCAGGAAAAATAATAAACTTGTAATATGATAATTTTATAAAAAAGTGTTCTAAAAATGAGCTATCATGTGTGAAGATTCATGGTTTTCAAGCCAAAGGATCAATCTTATGGCCACATTCATGGCATATTTTGCTCAAATGATCTCATATTGTGCACAAGAGTGCATATTAGACTGAAAAACGATGTTGTCTAAGGAAGTTTTCATTTTCTTTGGACAGAAATTCATTTTCCATTTTTTAGTGCCCAAAATGAGTATTTTTGTGAAGGACCTACCATATATTTGTTGCAAAATTGGACAGAATCATTTTTCTAAAATATTAGGTCCTATTTAATGTACAACTGACTAAATGGTTGGGTGTCAAAAGCTTTGAGCCACCTCTCGTGAAAAAGACAGATTGCCCCTGATTTAATTGGAAGCGGGTCAAATTTGAACTGCACCTGCCTTATAGTTTGCTCTTTATTTTTTCCAAAAATCATTTATAGGTACATAAGTATCTATTTAATCATAAATACATGGTTTGGTGGCGATATGTCGAGGTTTAGACGGTGGCCGATGGCCCCAACTCTAGAGCACGTAAACTGCATGCCCGCCGCGTGGTCACCGCGTGACCATGGCATTGCCATGTGTTCTAGACGACATAGGCATGCCTAGTGGTGTGGGAACTCCCCATGTAGGTGCTAGGAAGAAAAGTACAATATTAGAATCTAAGGAGGAGACCGAACTATGCTCAAACATGAATTAGCAGCCAAGTGTTTGATTAGCGGTACGGGAAATACACATGTCCAATGGGCGTGAGTTTTGGATGAGGATGATCATCTACTAAGAAGACCGTCTTCACAAGTTTTTCAGCTCAAATGGAGGGGCGTAGGTGGTACTTGCTTTGCAAAGAACCACACTGAACAGAAATATGAATGTTGAAGCTAGTCTCAAAATAATGAATGGATTGAGATGAAAATTGGTGGAGGATAGTTATTTGGGCATAGGAAAACACTATAGAAAATTGATACCATTTGGACATGCCAAAGTGGTACTTCCTTCACAATGCTCTTCTTTGGACAGAAACTTGGGAAAAATAGTGAGAGAAACTGGGTAAATGAAATGAGCTTAAATTTGGTATAGGTAAGTTACATAGGTATGGTCATGCCCTGGTAAATATTCAGAAATAATAAGCAATATATAATATAGTTGCTTCACAAACTGAAAAATATGACAAGAATAAAAGATTGGATGATGAGCTCACATCGTTTGTTTAATAGAGCTCAAATTTTGTGAAGGGTGATTATTTGAGCATATGGAAGATTTGGAAAAATATAAGATCATTTGGATAAGCCTAGCTAGTACTTACTTCACAAAGCTTCTCCTTGGATAGAAACTTTCAAAATTTTCTAAGGAAGATTTACTAGGAAAATGGATCTGAATATTATCATGTGGCAACGATTTGGGTATGGAAGAGTTCCCAAAAAGTTTGAGGGTAATAGGAGGCGTCTAGATTGCACTTGCTTTGCAATCTGCCAATCTAGCTATAAAATAGAAATTGAACCTGGGCTCATATAGATGATTTGATTGAGCTGCAATTTGGAAGAGGGTGATAATTTGGGCATATGAAGGCACCGTAGAAATTTCATGCAATTTGGATATATAAAAATGGTACTTCCTTCACAATGCTGTCAACTGAACAAAAATTTGGGAAAAATATTGAGGGAAAATGGTTAAATTAAATGAGCTCAAATTTGGTGGAGGGAGGTTCTATTGGCAGGGTCATGTCCTGGCAAATTTTCAGCAATATAAAATATAGTTGCTTCACAAACTAATAATATTACCAGAAACAAAGATTGGATGGTGAGCTCTCATGGATTGTTAGATGGGCATAAAATTTTGTGGAGAGCTATGATATGGGCATATAGATGATGTGGCAAAAATTCAACTCATCAGGATATACATAGCTAGTACTTCCTTCACAAAGCTTCAAGCTGAACAAGAACTTTGGAAATTTTCCGAGGAAGATTACTAGGAAAATGGAGATGAATATTGTCATGAGGCAATGATTTTGATAGTAAAGAGTGCCCAAATTTTTTTAGGACAATCAAGAATATATCAATAGCACTTCCTTCATAAAGTGTTGTTCTAAACATAATAGGAAAATGAATATTGTTGAATTATTTTTGAACTAGGCAAAGTAGGTTTTTGACATATTTGACAAAGATATGATCCAAATAATTTATGAGAATATTTTGGGAATTTGGGGAATAACAGAAATATAGGCTGTTTCACAACCTAGGGAAAATATTGACACATGGACATGACACATAGCCAAAAATGATGAGGTGGCGCCTAGTCATAGCAATCCACCACAATTTTCAAGGCTATGACCACCTATATTAGTCATGATCAGCTATAAATAAGGCAACAGACCAGTGCTGTTTGCTTTACGACCATTTCATGTAAGGAAATTATGACCTTTATGACAAAATTGGTCGTTATGGTTTACCGTTTGGAGCCCCCCGAATAGCTTACGACCAATTGGTCTCAAATGGTGATAGATTTATGACAATTTCTTCCAGGGCCACTGCCAGAAGGTCACACGTTGACATATTTCTTGCAGCGGGTGGAGGTCGCGGTGGAGGCCGCTGGGACAGCCGGGATACGCGTCAGGGGTGGCACGACCAGCCTCGGGAGGACCGCTAGCGCGATCAGCCTCAGGAGGACCGCTGGCACGATTAGTCTCGGGAGGACCGCTCGCGCGATGACTCTCCAGAGAGGTCGCATCACGACCTACCTCGTGAGGTTCTCCCTTGTGAGGCTGGTCTACCACCGCTACCACCTCCACCGAGAAGGAAGGAAGAGGACAGGAAGGATGATGGGGCTGGGGGCTTCAAGGAGATCAGGGCCATAGCCTGTATCCTGGGTGGCGCCTAGGCCCGAGCCTTGAACCGTGTCTTCAAGCAGTTCGGACGGGAGGTGAATGTAGATCTCCCAAAGCCCGAGGCCATGCACTCCCTCAGGTGGTCCTAGACTGCCATCACGTTCGACTCAAGGGATCAGCTCAGGTGCTCGGCCATGGCCGGCAAACTCCCCATGCTGTGCACCCCGACCATCAGCAACGTCCTCGTCACCAAGACCCTCATCGAGAGTGGGGTGGGGCTCAATGTTCTCTCCATCGAGACCTTTGAGATGCTCCAAGTACCGTACGACTATCTCATGCCAACCAAGCCCTTCTCAGGAGTCACTGATGGGTCCACCGTTCCCATTGGGCAAGTGCGCGTGCTCGTCACCTTCGGCGGGCGCAAGAAGTACCACACCGAGAGCATCGTCTTCAAAGCCGCCCACATCCACCTCCTATACAATGCCATCCTTGGGTACCCGGCCCTCGCCAAGTTTATGGAAGAAACTCATCACGGCTACAACATCCTCAAGATGCCAGGGAGTGACGGCGTCATCACCATCGCCTGTGATGAGAAGGATGCCGTCTGCTCCCTCGATCGTACCTACCGTGCTGCTGCAGCCGAGCGCTCGGATGAAGAGGAAGATGCCCAGCCCCATTAGGATGCACGCAAGAAGAAGAATCAACTCACCACCACGGAGTGCTTGGGGGCTGGTACCTCCGGGGGTAGAGCCTTGGGCTCTGCGTATGGGGACGGGACCACACCTTCCATTGCATAGGAAAGCACGCTCGGCGCCCCCCATGGGTCAGGCTCGGGGGCTTCCACCCAGGAGGCCTCCGGCTTGGCCGGTGAGACAAGGGATGCGCTCGGGCACAACCTGGAGGCGCGTCCTCACGCACGAGTTCCAGAGCCATAGGATCAGCACGAGGCGCAAAGCTCGTGAGAGTCAGTCATCAAAGCAACCGAGGAGCTTCAAGAGGCACAAGCCGGGTCAGGAAGGGACTGCCCTGCACCACCAATCGGAGCCGCCATCATCAGCCTGTTCGACCATCCGTGCGTCCGCATCGACATGCGCGCAATCAACAGGGCCTCGACCCAAGGCCTCTTTGGTCTGATGCATGCTAATCACGGGTGGGTGTACCCGCACAACTATGTTCGCACGCCCTTTGTCCTGGCCAATGCCGGTGTCACATTCCAGTGCCTTGCCCGGGCCATGCTCGCGCCTTGCCTGGCAAGACACGATGAGGAGTTGGAGGAGATGCCCAGACCAAGCATTTGTCCCGGGCCCCGAGAGACAACGGGCCCGTGAGGGCCGTGCTCATGGAGGTACAAGATCATGCTACAACAGCAGCTTCGGCTCTTCAGCGGCATGTCCGCCAGGTGAATTTTTGCTTATCTGTGCGAGGTAACTTTTTGGCTTGTTTCGTTTAAGAGCGCCCGCTAGGACGAGTTATCCTCAGGTTATCAAGGCATACACTTGCAGTCATCGCGTTTTCCCATATTTCAGCATTTTTTCATGTATGCAATCTGTTTCCCAACGTTTCCCCCTTTGCCTCACTACTACAAAATAGGCTGTTAGTGGCGCACCCGTTTTTAATATTAATGGCGCACTATGGGTGCGCCACTATTAACACGCCACTAGTAACAAATAGTAATGGCGCACCTCTGGTGCGCCATTAGTATCCCAGATAATAGTGGCGCACCACAGAGTGCACCATTACTATGTCCAACAATGTGCCATTAATATGCCTCCTAGGGGGCCATATTTGCCTCCACCTATGCCCCAGGTGCGCCATTACTATGCCCCATAATGCGCCACTGGTATTTGGCCCTGGTGCGCCACTAATATTCAATATGGTGCGCCACTACTATGAATATTAGTAATTTTTTTTGCTTTTCTGGTATTTGTATAGGTTACAAAATACGTTACAACACAGAATATAAACATCACACAATAGAATTCATCATATTAGTCTCCAAATTCGAAATAGCGAACAAAGTTCAAACATTAGCCAAGTTTAGGTCTCGAGACATTAGCAAAGTTCATCGTATTAGCCGAGTTTATCGTCACATTACAAAGTCGATATCGATCATCTAAACTACCATCGCATAGAAGAGAGCTGCGGTCACGATGAGCATCATCGCGATGAAACTGGTCTTCATCCGGTTCCTCTTCCGCTCCCTCCTCTCTCCCTCTAGATAGCGCGCGTATCTAGCTTCCGCCTCCGCCCTAGTGGTGTACCCTTTGTAACTGTTACCGCTGAAACAGTGAACCTGTCTCCGACACTCCTCCCAGTCGTCGTAGACTCCGGGAACCTTACCACTGCACATGACATACGACGGCATCGCTATGCACTAGACAAACAAAACGTTATTAGCAATTCACAGATAATATATAAGCAATATATAAGTATGCAACAAAAGGATCGGAAGAGAAAAGCAGCACATTAGTAGCACGATTCATGGTCCTACTAATAAATAGCATCGATTACATATAAGTTGAACGACTGTCCAAACTAAAGAGACATACAAGTTCATTAAAGTTTAATTACAACATGAGCTAAACTCTTCTTCCAGAACTACATAGCATCAATACTTTCGACTCGGCTCAGGGATCAGAGCGTGGATGAAGCTGCCGTCTTTCGTGATGGTCTTGAATGTGCGGTCGTTGTCAGCCTGCATTTGTAGCGTCGTTTCTATTTCACTGTTGGACGGTTGATATTTGAGGTAGAACTTCCCCGAGGTATGAAGGACATCTTGATAGATGATTTCCGCAATATTCGACTAGATGCGAAAGAATTCTTGTCTGATGTCCCCGTCCTAGATTTCCGACAAGCATGCGGCCCAATCTTTGAGATTACTTGGTAGCATAAGGTGATGAAGGTCCCGTACGATCGCCCGCATGTGATGGAGGGCATAGTAGGCATCCTTCTGACTGCCAGGCGGCTGCTTGACGCAGGGGAATGTCGTTACGTGGGTGAACACGTGCTTGCCGTACCTATAAATTGGCCTCCTGAAGGTGCCTCCAGATTTGGCGTAGCCGGGGAGAGCATCATCAAGAACTTTCTTGATATTTGTGTAGTCTTTCTTCGACTGACGGTCTGAGTCGAAATATGTGTCCATGGAATATTTCGGGCTTAAGAGGATGAGTGTGCAATGTGTGTCACTGCACAAAACACGGAATGTTAGAAAAAAAGGAACGATCGAAATCTAAGAAATCATATGTTATGGGGAGGTGAGGGGATGAATTACTCGGGAAAGTAAGGCACGAGGAAGTTATCCTTATCTGGGTTCGCTAGAATGACTCCTTCGAGGTATGAACTCGCGACTTGCCGGACCCCAGCGCTGCCCAAGATCTTTGCACGCATGTAGAAGGGGTCGACTATCATGATGTCCGGGGTCTTGTCACTAATGATCCGCATCTCCATACTGAGCGAAAATTGCCGAACGAAGGTGTAGTGCAGCGGATAAAGGTTAAACATAGCGAAGATGTCATCAAACCGTAGGATGATCATACGCCCGACGGTGCTGTCGACAAAGCCCTTGCCCTCTGGCACCTTGGCCACGAAAACCGGGTATGCCACATCATTCTCGGTGAGACGCCGCTTCTCCATAGTAAGAACACCGTCATGCAGACTCCGCATAACACCGGTTGCAGCATTGAGGAGATTAGTCGGTAGCATCGGCCTACCCGCCAAATGCACCCTCCTCGAGATATCCTTAGGTATTGGTGGCCCGTCCTGAGCACGGATCAGACTCGGTGCCGGCATGCTCGCACCCTTGTTATTTTTTCTTTTCTGTGCTTTCTGCTTCTTCTGCTGTAATGGGATCGAGTTCTGCTCAGAGACCACCTTCTTGAGTGTGTTGGAGCTGATAATATTTCACACCTCAGCTGTTTGAGTCTCGGTAAAGGCGGCAGCTGGAGGCATCTCCTGAGAACTGAACAGACGACGCCTGTTGCAATTGGGTTTCTCCACGGTACTAGCTAGATCTTGATCGTCTTTTGCAGGGTTGGGTTCTTGAGAAGGAGGCCCCAAGAATTCGTCCCTTTACCTATCTTCGTTGATGTACTTATCAACGTTGGAAAATATACCATCATCGTCATCCGGATCCTGAGCCATATGCATGTTTGGATCAGCTGACGGCGGCAGCGTTGCGGCGGTCTTGCCATGGCTTGGCGCCAGCACGACTGGCGCTGTTGTCTGTGGGGTGGTGTCCCCCGCCCCCAAACGAATCTGGCTCTTCGGGCAACGCATGGACCAGTTTAAGCAGGCGCTAAAGGTCATCACATCATCTTCGTCGGCCCCAGTGGGTTGATACGGAGGTAACAAGTCATCGTAGCCCCGCAGCACCCGAACCAGTTGAACCCTATACACGGTGCGTGGCATCCGATTACCATGGAATACGCAGTTGCCCGGTTCAATGATTTTGGCCTTGGCAACATCGATCAACTCGCCGTCCACAAAGTGCAGGAGAGTGCATGGAACGTTGGCGGCGCCCTGCGAAAATATGTAGGGCGTCAGGGATGCCTAGTCAAAGGCAAGGAGATGAAGTAGTCATCGGCCGAGGCTTAGTTACCGTGATGGCGTCGAGCTCGGCTAAGGTCCAATACCGGCGCCGACCCTGGAGACACCAATGCCGCCTCCGCTGGAGACACCAATGCCACATCCGCCAGAGACACCATTGCTGGCGCGTTGTGCGAGTTGTTGCCCGTGAAGCTGGGAATCGGGGACGGCCCCTGTTGCCCACCCACAATCCACCCCCGCAGCCCTTCAATCTAGGAAGGCATAATGGCGGTGATCGTCTCTCCCAGTTGGTCTCGCACTTGCTCTTGGACTATCTCCGGAATCCATGCCACTTGTGCCTTGAGTTCTTTAACCTCACGCTCCTGGCTTTTCAAGCTGGTCTTTCTCTCCTTTCGCCCAGCCTTATAGTATTCCGACCATTTCGTGGACAAGCCTTTGCCGGCCACACGACCAGCTGACGACGGCTTACTGAACTTATCCTTTTGTTTCAGAACGTTCAACGCCCTATTTAAAGAGGTTTCCCAAGGGGCAGCAGGCAGGGAGCTTTGAGACCCCGCGCTACTTCTTTTAGTTTCCCGCGGAAGGAACGTGAACCATTTAGAAATTTGGCTTCATTAATTAGAATGCAACCATATGGAGGTAATTATGCGGGGGTGTATTCCTTACAAGAACAAGCTCAAGTTCCTTCACCTTCAGATCCGTGGTAAGCTCCCCTGTTACCTGGTCCACCTTGTACCGGTCCCTGACATAGTTCCTGGTCTGCTTTTCATGATATTTATCAAAGAGGGGCGGTAGGCCTTGCGCGGCACGCTCCGCGTACTCCTTGTCCCATTTAGATTCCGCCACTCTATAACCGCCGGGACCGAGTTTGTGGACCCCTAAGTTCAAGTCCCGCATATCTTTCCCCCACTGACTTGATTCCGCGGATGCGTTACTCTCGCACTTGATCTTGAACTCCAGGTAGTCCTCTTTGCTGCTCGAAGGATTTGTCACCTTGATCTTCTCATAACTATCACCACTTAGAATCCTTCTCTTCACCGCGGCTCTCCAAGTAGCCAGGGCCGTGCTCATCTTCGTGAGGGCGACACTGTTCACTTTATTCCCTGAGAGGCGTGTGTTTGCGAAGTCACCGGGGAACTTGTATTGTTCATGGAACTTCGTGAAGAGGAGGTTGCGCAAATTCCCTCGGTCAGGATGCCTTAGGTTCTTGGTGTTGATCGAGATGATGCTCCGGAGAATGCACCCGAGTTGTGCCACGTACCCACGGACTAATTCTTTGGGCGCTATTGGATGCCCACTGGAGGACACTTCAGTAAATTCCTCCTTGATGATGCCGAGCACGTTCGGGCGCCGATCCTTCCGTTGCCTCTTCGGTTGGCTACCATCTATGCATTCGCTGCCATCATAAGTGGTGGCATCCCCGGAGGCACCATCAGTGGTGTCATCCCCGATGCCACTAGGGGCTGTGTAGTCAGGATCGGTGTCTTCCGCGGCGTCCTCATAGCGTTGAGGTTCTTCCTCCATCTCCTGGGACAGCTCCTAGAATGGCTTGCCCGAACCGCCGGCCTCATTGTTGTTGGCCATGTTCGCTCTAAATAGGAAAAAAGGCTACTAGAGTTATTGGATGAGATTAGGGTAGTATCTATTCTTCTGAGATTTAGAGGAAAACTTCTAGGTCAAGAAAATTGGGCATGACCTTTGCTAATTTTCTTGACCTAGGAGTGCCCCATTCTCAACCGAAACGGAAATTAATCAACATTTCAGAAGAAAGGGGTAACTATTTATCCCTGCACAAAAAAAGGCCTACATATAGGCACAACCAACATATAGGCCCAAACTGGATAATTCCAGAAATTTACTTCAAATAGAGGCCCTTGAGGTTTCATAGCTTCCCAAAAGGTGGTAGCTTCAAATTTTCTCCATATGTGCAGGAGAGTTGAATTTTACTCCAGAGAAGCACCCTTTCAAAATGACCAACGACCCATAACCCCACAAGAGGATCGCTATATGATTAATTTCTGGTTTACTCTTGGAAGACAAATTTGCGGCTCAAAAAGTGAAACATAACTCTTAGAAGATAAAAATTCAGAGATGCAATCTACTTACTCCCAGATTGTAGCAACTGCAGGACTGCATCTCTCTCTCTCAGTGATCAAAGAAACTAACTATAATTACCAACCAAGCAGAGTAGCCTCCAAGCTACTGCTGAAGATTTCTGCAATGAACTTGAGGAAGCTTAGCTCAAGTGTTTTTAAACCTATTAGTCTTTCATCTTTTTACTGTGCCATCTAGGGTTAAGTTCATTCAACACGGCCAATTTATTTATATACAATGCGGCAAAATGTTTTCTAGTTGTAGTACCGAGACATATAGTACATTTTAGTAGCTACTGAATAGTCTTTTCTTAATCGAAGATACCCGAAATAGAAGCACGGAAGCAGAAGAAAACTAATGGTAAATGAAACATTGCTACACTAAGGCATTAGATTTGTAAATAAACAATATGAAAGAAAATAAGAACCAATCATGACAAATCAGCGAAGCATTGGATAGATCAAAATATGGAGCAATCTTTGATGTCCCCTTTCTTGCTTCCTTATGTGTGACCCTGGCCTGAGCAAAAATAACATAAATGGGATTGTAGTATTAATTAACTTTGTGTTCAAAGCTTACTGTAAAATTAGGGTACACATGTTTAATACAGGGACTAAGTGATTTAGCAAACATCTGAATCTGTATTGAAAAAAACTGAATCCTAGCAAGACGGTCGCCAATCCGTCTAGAAGTATGGAAGCAACCAAATAACAACGGCTTTGCTATGCGTTAGGCTGTTTAAAAGAAGATACTGAACTACATATGTCGGCTTTTTTGCTTAACTGAATAAATGTCAGCGTGTTGAATTATGTGCTTACCATTTGTTGTGTTAGCTATCTAGGGGAGTTCATGTAACTGTCTTCAAATGGATGACCATATATGTTCATCAGTAATCATGCCACTGACACATGCAATCCAGGAATCATGGCTACTGGTGCTATCAATGTTGTTAGAGGAATAAAATCTTCCAACGAACAACTGTTCCAAATATACACTCACTCAGAAAGGTAAGTGTCAAGTCCTTTTGAAATCTGAATTTGAAATTCTTCTATTTTGCTTGTAATGATTAATTATGTGGTCTATGAGCCGGTATAAATCTAAGTCACGCACAACATAAATGAAATTTCATTCACTTGTCTCTTTCTACCCTTTGAACTGTTGAGACTTGGGCCTGTTAGGTTTAGGACCTGGCTTTCATAAGCCAACAAACAATAACACAAAGGCAGCTACTAGTTGGTACTTGGGACAAGGACATAAAGCGCTTAAACGACAACGATGACACAAAGCATATACATACTCATGTGAACTCCGAATGAAAATTTATAGTAGAGTGCAAGCAATATACATACTCATGCAAGAAAATTTATTAACTGTTCAACGTTGGAGTACTCTCTGTCACCAATTATTGCACTGCGTTACGGGTGGTGTCATCTTTTGATTGTAGCAGTACCGTTTAAGTGCTAGTGTTTGGCAGATGGACCAAATGCTCTCTTCATTCCACATATTTTTTTTATTTTTGTTACTAATAAAAAAATAGGAATGCATAGATGTAGTTGCTAATAAGAGTTCTCTTTATTTTGTTACTGCAGTAGTACAAAATTAACTTCCGTTGGAGCAATGGCTAGAGGGCTGATTCAGCTTTGGAATGAGTGGGCAACCCAAATCCTCATACTGCTCAGCTTTGCACTACAATTTTTTTCCTCTTTCTCTTCGCTAGGACCCGTCGACGTGGCCCCTCCACCATGCTGAAGATCCTCCTCTGGTGGCATACCTCATGGTCGATTCAACCTCTTTCCATCAATGGCTCGTTGCGAGAGCATGGGCTGGTGGTGTTTTGTGGGGAAGAGCGCGCTGGAAGGGGGGAGGGAGCAGGTAGAGAGGCGCTTACCGCAGGAGGGAGGGAGCAGGTAGGTAGGCGGCGAGGCGGGCTCCGGTGGGCGGCGGCGGGGGATCCGGCGACGGAGACGCAGTCGATGGCGGCGAGGGCGGGGGTGGGAGGTGACGACGGAGCGGGGGTGGGAGGGCCGGTTGTGAAACAGTGATAGGAAGGGGAGGGAGGGAGGGAAAAGGCCGTAGTGGGTGGAGGGTTAGCAATGGCGCACCTTTCAGGGGTGCGCCATAGAAACAGTGATAGCAATGGCACACCTTCGCCTGGTGCGCCATTACTAACATTTTTTAATTGGTATATCAATGGCGCACCTTTTAGGGGTGCGCCATAGAAACAGTGATAGCAATGGCGCACCTTCTCCTGGTGCGCCATTACTAACTTTTTTTAAAATTTTTTGGATTTTAGTTTGCATGTAATAGTTTAGAATTATATGACATGGTATGATACAAAGCGTGTATGTTGGTGGTTGTTGTGTAGTTGGTTCACTATGATACAAAGTTATCTATTGCGTAGGAACCACATGTATAATCCTTATGGTCAGGTGCTACTTAGTTAAAAAGAGTAGGGTTTTTTGCACACATGCAAAAGCATTGTGATTCGATCTTCACTATATTTTCACAATCTTCTTGCCCTTCTTTCTCGCGGTTGAATAATTTAGCCCTGGAACCCCTTGAGTTCTTCTCTTGAACGGACGTCCTTTAGGTAGGGTGGTCCTGCTTCTTCTTGTGGTGTAAGGTACTTCATCATCGTCGTCATCTTCCATCTTTGGGTCATCGTACTTGTCGAAGTCTTGCTCATTGGCGACTCCATCCATTCCGATGATGTTCCTTTTGCCTCTCCTCACGACAACACGACTGGGCTTTGACGGGTCGGTAATGAAGAAGCATTGGTCCACTTGGCAAGCCAGTACCCATGGCTCATTTTTCGCGGTGATGTTTGCGCCCGCGGTCTTGTATTTGGCTTCGGGTATAACCATGGTGGTGAAATACCGGTCTTCTTTTAGGACGCTCTTGGCCCATCTGACACGGAACATCGAGACCTTCTCTCTAGCGTAGCTGAGCTCCCAGATCTCGTCAATCCTTCCGTAGTATCTGTCCTTGTCATTACCGGTGTAGGATTCCATCGTTACCCCGGAGTTCTGATAATTGATCTTCATGTCCTTTTCCTCGGTGTAGAATGTGTAGCCGTTGATATCGTACGCCTCATAGGTCATCAGGTTATGCTCGGCACCCTGTGACAAGGCGAATATGAGTTTTTCTTCCATGGAAGAATCCTCATGTAAAGGGTACGACAGAAGCCTGTCCTTGAACCAACGCGTGAAACATGAGTTGTGCTCTTTGATTATATCTCCGTCCATCCTCTGTTGGCCTTGGTCATTGTACGTCCTCTCAATAAAGGTTTTGTGCTCTACCACCCAAGGATTGAACACGTCTATGTGTTGTAGCGCAACTAGGTTTGCTCTTTCAAAGTCGGCGAGTCGACCCTTGAAGTCGACATGCATTTTGCAGCGACCCTCGCGGTGACCCCATCCAACAAGCCTGCCGAGGTGCCTGTTGATGGGCAGACCAACGGGGTTCTCGATGCCTAGATAATTCGTGTAGAAGGTGATGCACTCTTCGGTCAGAAAGCCCTTGGCTATGCTTCCATCTGGACGTGCCCTGTTGCGAACGTATCCTTTGATGACACCATTCATCCTTTCAAACGGCATCATGCTGTGCAGGAATGTCGGCCCGAGTTGGATGATATCCTCCATGATATGGACCAGAAGATGCACCATAACATCGAAGAATGCGGGCGGGAAGTACATCTCAAGCTCGCATAGTATCACCATGATCTCTTGCTATAGCCTTCTGAGTTGCTTCACGCCAACCGACTTCCGAGAGATGATGTCAAAAAAGTTGCATAGGCCAAATAGCATTTCACGGATGTGCCTGTCCATGATCCCACGGATTGCAACTGGAAGTATCTGCGTCATCAGCACGTGACAGTTGTGAGAGTCCATCCCGCTGAACTTCTGCTTCGTAGAGTCTAGGTATCTGCTTATCTTCCCCACGTAACCGTAAGGTAGTTTTACTCCTATGAGGCAGGTGAAAAACTGCTCGATCTCCTTCTGACTTAGAGTGAAGCACACGGGAGGGCATTCATATTCGATCTTCTTGGCCTTTTTGCCTTTGTTGCCATGACTTCCCGTGTCCTTCGCCTCATCATCATCATTATCATCATTAGGGCGTTTTCCGTGAAGCTCCTCCCTGATGCCCATTGATTGCAAGTCTGCCCTTGCTTTCGGCCCATCTTTGGTCCTCTCTGGCATCTTGAGCAGGGTACCAAGCAGACTCTCGCACATGTTCTTCATGATATGCATGACATCAAGGCTATGAGGCACACGGAGGATCTTCCAGTACGGCAAGTCCCAGTAAACAGACCTCGTTTTCCATACCTTCAGCAGCGGCTCCGGTGCCTTTCGCTTCTTTCCCGGCGGTGGGCATTGTTTCCAATTTTTCAATAGCTCGTCTATTTCCTTGCTGCTCCTCGTACGTGGGGGTCTTCGGGGTTCGGTTTCACCATCGAACAGATCCTTGCGTTTTCTCCATGCGTCATCCTCGCCAAGCCACCTTCGATGTCCCATGAACACGGTTTTCGAAGACCCAGGATCTCTATCTAGCTGGCGATACGTTGTGTCATCCATGCACCTGACGCATGCACTAAATCCGTGGACCACCTACCCCGCGACATATTGGTAACCGAGAAAGTCATGCACCGTCATGAGCTGTGCGGCTCTCATAGGGAAATGCTGTTTCACTGCGGCGTCCCACGTATTGTCTGGCGTTTTCCACAGCATATCTAGCTCCTATTTCAGCAGCCCCAGATACAGATTGATGTCGTTCCCTGGTTGTTTCGGCCCTTCAATTAGCACACTCATGTGAATGTACTTCCTCGTCATGCACATCTAGTGGGAAGGTTGTACATCCACACAAACACATGCCAGGTGCTATGTGTGCTTCTCTGGCTATCAAACGGATTGACTCCATCGGTGCTCATGCCCAGCACGATGTTCCTTGGATCGTCCCCAAATTCTGGGTGTTTGAAGTTCAACGCTTGCCACCGGCTCGCATCCTTAGGGTGACTCAGCATCTTGTCTTTTTTATTTATCTCCGGATCATTTCCGTCATCTGCTTCTTCTTCTCCTCCCTACCCACGTGCCAACGCCGGAGCTTTGCTAGCTTAGGTTCCGCAAAATACCGTTGCAGATGAGGAGTGATCGGAATGTACCACACCACTTTTCGTGGAGCTTCCTTCCTCTTCTTGTATCAAGTGATGCCGCACACCGGACATATGGTAGACTCCGCCTGCTTGTCCCGATAAATGATGCAATCGTTCATGCACACATGGTATTTCACGTGCGGTAAATCTAGAGGACACACGATTTTCTTCGCCTCCTCCAAACTGGTCGGGCACTTGTTCCCCTTGGGAAGACGTTCCTGCCAGAATGACATGTTCTCGTCGAGCATGTGTCGGTCATTTTGTGTTTTACCTTCATCTCTAGAGGCATGAGCGTTACTTTCAAGCGGGTATCCTCGGGCCTGCATCCTTCATACAATGAGTAACCGCGTCTATCTCCAGTTGATCCAGCTTGTCTTTCTCTCGGGCGGTAGCTCTTGCATTACCATCTGCTTGAGAAGCAGCTCTTGAATATGAGGGTCCTCCACCCATCCCATCGATGGTCCATCGTCGTCTGCTCTGGCATCTTCATCTTCATGATCATGCCCTTCGTCTTGATCTTCCTCATCATAATGTCCGGCATCTTCTACATGATGACCGTGTCCTGCATCTACTTCGTGATCATGTCCTGGAGATTCTTCGTCTTCTTGCCCGCCCTCGCCGCTATTGTCTTGCTGCCCTTCCTTATTTCTTGCCCGGCCCCCATGGACAACTTCATAATCATCTTCATCACCTTGCCACCGATAGCCATCCATGAAACCATGCACGAGCATGTGGTCTCGCACCTGTCTGGAATCCGGGTCCATAAGGCTCTTCAGCTTGCATCTTTGACATAGACATCTTATCTCCGTCTCGTTCTTTTGAGGCATCTCAGCCTTCGCGGAGCTCAAAAATCTATTCATGATGCCTTCGGTCATCGTGCGGACCATAGTCTCCTGCGGGGTAGAGCAAAACGATATTTTAGGACCAAAAAGAATGCATAGTGCGAAATTCTCGCCGAAACGGAAATGAATTAACATTCCAGCAAAATATTGGCAACATTTAGGGGAGGGTCATCACCACAAACAATGGCGCACCACAAACATACGTAGATCTAGGCCATAAAAAGTGTGTACGTTGGAGGGAGAAAAAAGTAGATCAAGAACATAAAGAAACCTTTCCCCTTACTTACCTATCAAAAAAAGGAAATTTAACCACTTAATTTGGGTGAATATATGGTGCAAATGAGGTGAGGAGGAGGAGGCAGCTGAGACCAGGCTTGGTAGCTAGAGGTGGAGAGAATGAAGTGGGGAAAGTGAGTGTGGTAGGTGACTGTAAAAAATTAAATATCTAGCTGCTCTCAGGTTACCAATGGCGCACCTCCTAAGAATGCGCCATTGGTAACCAGGGTTACTAATGGCGCACCTGGTGCATGGTACGCCATTACTAGTTTTGAAAAAAAATTGAAAACAAATTGTTAGTAGTGGCGCACCGTATGTGTAGTGCGCCATTAATAGTTGAAACTAGTAATGGCGCACTTCCACCTGGTGCGCCACTGCTAAGTCTGGGGAGGGGTGTGGGGCCAGGGCACAACTAGTAATGGCGCACCACACACCAGGTGCGCCATTTGTAATATGGCCACTAATGGCTCACCAGTATCTGGTGCGCCACTGCTATACAGCAGTGGCGCACCACATACATAGTGCGCCACTAATGTCTGTATTAGCCATAGCCCTTTTCCTAGTAGTGGAATGTTCAGCTTTCTGCCGGCGAGAATGTCGTCACTCCTGAGCGGGCCTACCTTGGGCAGCCTCAGCGAGAGGACTGGGCACGGCGTCTATGCTCGGGTCCGTCCCTACGGCGTTGAAAAATCCAGTAACCGAGCTTTGTTTGGCGGGCCGACCCCGTTCACTTCATCTCCTGGGGTCACTGGTGCTTGGCCCTCTCAATGGCCCTAGGGAGGTGGCTTAGTGCGGGCTGCAATGAAGATTCTAGGACTTCGGATAGCACTATCTACAAGAAGACCTAGGCGCAACCCGGCTTGAGGTAGGGACCTCCCGAGGCCAAAGCGCCTCGTGATCTCTCAGATACACCTCCCAGTTCGACCGTGCCAACCACGCGTACGAACTCAATGGGTTGTACACACCCGGAGCCCACCGAGGATGCGGACGGGTTCCTTCCCACGCAATGTGGTAGCCACAGCCCAGCGCTGGCGGATTAGGCAACACTGCCCACCAATGGCTATGCCCACGCAATGTGGAAGCCGCAACTCCGTGCTAGCGGAGAAGTCAACACTGCCCACCAATGGCTATGCCCATGCAATGTGGAAGCCACAACTCCGTGCTAGCGGAGAAGTCAACACTTCCCACCAATGGCTGTGCCCATGCAATGTTGAAGCCACAACTCCGTGCTGGCGGTCAACACGGTCCACAAATGACTATGCCCACGCAACATGGAAGCCCGCCCTGTGCTGGAGATAAACAACTGAGGGCACCCCAACAGCTGCATCCAACCTCAGGAAGGCTTCTGGTGGCACCCTTTCGCTACATTCCCTAGGATGTATGCGTGAGCGAGCTGCACGGGGGCTACTACCGGGTCGGGCCTGATACACGCGACCTTCCCAGGTCTGCCAAACCTGGTCTTCACGCACCCCTCTCAGGGAAAGCCGACGAGGAAAGGTACAGGAGCCGGTCATACGTCAAGGGGGACTCCTGAGCATCCGACTAAGGAGCCTCACTGTCCACATAGCCCCTCACCCCTTGGTGTGGGTGTCAAAACCGGCGGATCTCGGGTAGGGGGTCCCGAGCTGTGATACTAGGATCGATGGTAACAAGAGACGATGTTTACCCAGGTTCAGGCCCTCCTATGGAGGTAATACTCTACGTTCTGCTTGATTGTATTGATGATATGTAGGTTACAACGTTGATCTACCTCAAGATCGAATAGCTAAACCCTAGATGAGTTGTTCTCTGTCTATAACCTAAAACCCTCCGGCTTATATAGACGCCGAGGGTACCTAGGGTTTACACATGGTCGGTTACACATCAAAGCAAAAAAAGCATGCCTATCTACTGTCAAAAACTTGGAGGGCACGCCATCTCTCCTTGCAGCTTCCACCCTGGCGATGGGGCCTTTGATCATCCAATGCTCATCCAGTGGCCCAGATAGTCCGGCCCATGAGAAATATGTCGGCTATACGTGGCTCCCTTAATCCAGGACTCCCGAAGTAGCCCCCGGACTAGCCTCCAACGCTGAGGTATATCAGGATAATCTTTGTGTGTCACAATCTTCGGCTTGCGAGGCTAGTCCCTCTACTCTTCCTTGTGCGGCACCCGTCCTGTTATTGGCGAAATCCCAAGCGTTACAGGCTTGCAGGGTCCATTACAATAACGGTTAGTGTTTCTCTATTTTCACACGTCATGGGGAGACGAGAAGTACAACAGCCTTTTCCAAGACTGCCATTCCCTCAAAGGAGGCACCACCCATTTAAACAAACTGAATCGTGGGTTAGGCCACATCATCTTCTTTCTCCCCATCAGAAAAGACTTTCAGCGGAAGATCACCATGGAAAACATGGCGAGCGCCCCTAGCTCTTCCTCGCGCCCCTACGGCTCCCGTCCCAGGGATTGGACAAACTGCTCCGTATCGCTCCTTCGTCTACGTAATCTCGAGACCCAAGGGTACCTTCCTTCTTCGGAGATGGAAGTTACCCGCGCTGGTTTGTCTTCATTTAACGGCGAAGCTTTTCCGGAGAATTTCCCCAATCCTCAAAAGGGGGAGCATGTATGCTTCGTGCCATTCCTCCTACGAGGTCTCGGGTTCCCCATTCATCCATTCCTGAGGGGGTTATTGGAGTTCTATGGGATCCAGCTCCACTAGCTCACCTGAGGGTCTAGTCTGCATGCCTCGGGCTTTGTCGCCGTTTGTGAGATGTTCCTTGGCTGTGAGGTGCATTTTGAATTGTGTAGGAAGTACTTCTGCGTCGTCCCTCGCACTAGGGACAAGACGAATTTGGAGGTCGGAGGAGCCAAAGTATGTCATATAGCAGGGACGGGGTATCTAGTGGGAACTCCGAAGGAGTTCGAAGAATGGTCTTCGGAATGGGTGTACATCAAGGACGTCGCCCTGTTTGATCCAGCTTGGAGGGGTTTGCTCGAATACTCCGACACCCCTTTAAAGAAAAGGTACAACTGGCGACCAAAGAGCTCGTCCCCAGAACACGGTATTGAAGTGCAAAATTTGGCAGGCCAGGTGAGGGTACTAGCCCATCACAAGTTGACCATGATAGACTTCATGGCTGCCACCATCACCCGGTGCGTTCACCCTCTTCAGGAGAGGATACACCCCTTGTGGCATTACAACGGGACAAGCGACCCCACTCGCTCCCAAAGACTGTACCCTGCCGATCAAACATCATTATTTGCCACACTTGCTGACCTGTACAAAGGGGAGCAAGAAGATTTTATTCGGCGGTCGACCAAGGAGGGATACTCAAGCCACAATCCCATCGAATGGGTGAGCCTTTCAACTCCGTGACCATAATTCGGGTTTTCAATTTGTCCCTTTTTGAGCGAAGCCTTTAACTTTATGTGAACATGAATGGAGGAGCTTCATCGAGACAGTTAACTATCCGGCCCCTCAGCCCGAGGACTATTCCCTTGATGATGATCCGGGCCTTCATGATGACCCGGATCTGACAATCGATCCCAGATCATTTCCTCCCCCCCCCCCCCGTGATAAGCAACAAGAAGAAAAACTCATCCCCCAAAAGGCATGTTTCCTCCAACGATCAAAACGCACCAGCTCCTCCTCCCAAGCATTGTCCGTCTGTGAGACATGCATTGGCTATGACGACAATGCCCGAGCCGGAGAGTAACAGGGAGTCATCGAATGAGCCGGCCATGGGGACAAGCCCATCCATCCTCTCAACTCAAAGGAACTATGTTTGGCTATTTGATTTTATTATCGCGACTAATAGAGCCTCACAAGAGACCTTATGTTGAAACACTTAGGCAAAGAGTTCAACCTTCTTCTGCCGAGGAGGTTGCCAGGGTGTCCGGTGACGCTCAAAATTCCGCTACAGAGGTCCCTACGGTTAATCTGGCCCTAGAAGACTTTGGGGAGGCGATGTAAGTTACCAAGTCCGAGGTAGAGAGCGCTATGAATCATCAGCGGCGACGAGAAGCCCTACGCCACCCGGCGCTCTCCGAACAAGAGTTCAATGCTCTACGATCGACGAACGCACACATCAAAGCTGCCCTAGCTGGGTTTGGGGAGGCAATGAAACTAATATCGTCCAGCATGGATGTGAGTAATCGACTATAAGAGTCCGATCACTCATATAAACTCAGTAGCCCCCGAGACTTAAATTGGCTGGAATGACAGAATTAAGGGTCCTTGTATTGCCTTACTACTAATGCAGGCCTCGAAGCAATAGAACGAGCAACTGGCCACGCAACTGGAGGCCAGCCGAACATAGGTGGAATATATGAAGGTCGAATTGGAAAACTGAAGAGTTTTACCCAGGAAGCACATTGTGAGTATATTTGTTCTGTTGGTCTTTAGTACATATTCCCATGCTGACGCAGGGGTACTTTGTAGCGGTTGGATCAATAGGGAAAATGCAAAAAGATTTGGATGCGGCCCAAGAATCTCAGCGATACGCCGAGTCCCAACATGAGGCCGACTATCGTGTTTTGCAACGACATCTTGAAGAGAAGAACCTCCTTTAGGCGGAGAACAAACAACACACCGAAGAAATTGAGAGATTAAAGGCTCAATTTGCCTAGGAATAAGGAGATAACCAGAAGTTACAGAGGGGCATGTTCTGTAAGCGTGATTCCGACACCAGAAAGTACTTCTTATGAATGAATCGTAATGGGCGTGCCTTGAATCATGTGTAGGTCTTCTGTCTGGGCGACCTGAAGAAGAGATCGGATCCTACCGGGGAAGCCTTCTGAAGGAGTTGTCCGCCCTTCATGAGCAGGCTTGGAAGTCCATGAAGAGCATGATAAAGGCATTATGGCCTGCCGAGCAACTCTCAGAGGAGATGGCCAAACTGGTTGATCAATTCAGGGGAGCTCGAAGTAGGTTCGAGATATGGAAGACATCGGCTTGACGAGGGGGAGCACGAGAGGCGTGGGCAATGATCAAGACCCGTTATATCGGACTTGACCCCGAGCGTATGGCTCAGTTGGTCCAATAGTGTCAGATGGACATGAAGTGCCGCTCCACCTGGTATATGACCAAGTGATGACTACCGCCCATCTCTCACAAGAAGATTAGTCCTTGGACACTATAATTGACAATCTCGATCAGCAGCCAGATGTAAGGTTATATGTAACTATGTACTAATAATCCAAGAATTGCTCCGTCTGTGTTGTAAACTTTGTCTTAACCGGCCATCAGATTTTACCTCGCGCGCTAATGGCTCGAGAGTGTTCCTCGTGAATTATCACCCTAGAAGAGTGAATTATGTTCGGGGAACCAGGCAACCGGCCATTTGGTGCGAACAGACAAAAAGCACACAGGTAGATATGTTATATTACTACTTAGCATAAGAAACATCTTCCGAAGAAAATAGTACCTCTATCGATACCTTTCTATAGGGTGCTACGTCAATCATAGGCAGTAAGGCCGTATACTGCTAGTATGCGGCTGATGGCTTTTGTGAGAAAAGAAGCATGAGTAATGGTGATAATGACCATAGTCCTATTAGTTGCTTCCGTAGCAGCCGATTAATTCTCTATTAAAGGTAGCTAGCTTTTGACTTCACCCGTCTAAAGTACATGTCCGAAAGACCCGGTCATAACAATCGCAGAGGTGCTCCCTTTTCCCTCTAGCCGAACAATCAGGAATGTAGAGGGTAAGCACAGGAGCGAGGCAACCTATCATGGCAAAGTGTTAGTTCGAATTGATGCATATGATGGCTTGAACGCGACAAGGGAAACATGCATATACAATAAATGTGAATAGATGCTTATAATATAAAAGCATTAGCTTCAAAAAGAAGCCCCCAGGTGATGTGTTCGGATTTAAAACTTAAGGGTGTTAGCCAAAAATCTTAGTATAAGATCGGGTGAACCGAACATAGGTTTGGGAAGAAAAGGAAAACCTACCAGACAACAAGGTGGGCGCGGAAGGAAAAAAGTAAAGAAAAAGGAAAGAAAAAGGAGGTAAAGGGTAAAGAATGTGACAACACCGGTTTATCCGTGGAAGCGCCAAAGACGAGCTGCATTCCATGGGTTTGGTTCAAGGCGGGTGTCCGACGGGTTCAGAAGACGGTAAGCCCCTCCTGCGAGTACTTCGTCGATTATGAAGGGGCCTTCCCATTTGGGGTTGAGTTTATGCTTCTGCTTCTTCGGGAGCCATAAGACGAGTTCACCCACGTTATATGATTTTGCCCTGACTGTTCGAAATATGCCCTAGAGGCAATAATAAATTAGTTATTATCATATTTCCTTGTTCATGATAATCGTTTATTATCCATGCTGTAATTGTATTGATTGGAGACTTAGATGCATGTGTGGATACATAGACAAAACCATGTCCCTAGTATGCCTCTAATAGACTAGCTCGTTCATCAAAGATGCTTAAGGTTTCCTAGCCATGGACATGAGATGTCATTTGATAATGGGATCACATCATTAGGAGAATGGTGTGATGGACAAGACCCAAACTACAAACGTAGCATATGATCGTGTCAGTTTATTGCTACTGTTTTCTACATGTCAAGTATATGTTCCTATGACCATGAGATCATGCAACTCACTGACACTGGAGGAGTGCCTTGTGTGTACCAAACGTCGCAACGTATAGGGGTGACTATAAAGGTACTCTATAGGTATCTCCGAGGGTGTCTGTTGAGTTGGCATGGATCAAGACTGGGATTTGTTACATCGTGTGACGGAGAGGTATCTCAGGGCCCACTCAGTAATACAACGTCACAACAAGCCTTACAAGCAATGTGACTAAGTGTTAGTCATGGGATCTTGTATTATGGAACGAGTAAAGAGACTTGCCGGTAACGAGGTTGAACTAGGTATGGAGATACCGACGATCGAATCTCGGGCAAGTAACATACCGAAGAACAAAGGGAACATCATACATGATTAACTGAATCCTTGACATAGAGGTTCGACCGATAAAGATCTTCGTAGAATGTGTCGGAACCAATATGGGCTTGCAGGTCTCGCTATTGGTTATTGACCGTAGAGGTGTCTCAGGCATATCTACATAGTTCTCGAACCCACAGGGTCTGCACACTTAAGGTTCAGTGACGTTTTGCTAGTATAGAGTTATGCATGGTGGTGACTTAAGGGTGTTTGGAGTCCCGGATGAGATCTTGGACGTCATGAGGAGCTACGGAATGGTCCGGAGGTAAAGATTCATATATAGGAAGTCCTGTTTTGGTCGCCGAAAAAGTTTTGGGCTCATCGGTAGTGTACCGTGAGTGTCGGTAGTGTATCAGGAGACCATCGGGAGGGGTATTTCGACCCAAGAGGCTCCATGGGCTGTGGGAGAGCGTTTACCAGCCCTTAGTGGTCTAGTGGAAGTCCCACACAAGGCCCATGCGGTTTGGGAAAAAAGGCCCAAAGAGAGAAAGTGAAAAAAGGCAAAAATAGGGTGAATCCTAGTCTTGCTAGGATTGGAGGTGGAGTCCACCTCCTCCACTTGGTTCGGCTGAATCCTTGGAGGCTTGGTCCTTGTGCCAAGCCTCCTCCTCTCTTCCTCTTATATATACTGGAGGTTTTATGGTTTTTGGACAGAATTTTTAGCGACGTGCTACCCGTTCCTCCAATGCATAGTTTCTCCTCTAGACCGGAATTGCTCCACCACCATCGCCGGAGCACCGTCACGCTGCCGGAGTACTCTTCTACCTCTCCGCTTCCTCTTGCTGGATCAAGAAGGCGGAGATCGTCATCAAGCTGTACGTGTGCTGAACGCGGAAGTGCCGTCCGTTCGGCGCTAGATCGGAAGGACCGTGATGAGTTCGCGGGACGGATCGTGATGAGTTCGCGGGACGGGTCGTGATCAGGATCGCGAGACGGATCGTGATGAGTTCATGGGACGGATTGTGATGAGTTCACGGGACGGATCGTGATTGGATCGCGGGACGGATCGTGATGAGATCGCGGGACGGATCGTGATGAGATCGCGGGACGCTCGGTGATTTGGATCGCGAAGACGTTCGACTACACCAACCGGGTTTCTTAACACTTCCCACTTAGCGATCTACAAGGGTACGTAGATCCACTCTCCCTCTTGTAGATGCTCATCACCATGGATAGATCTGCGTGTGCATAGGAATTTTTTGTTTCCCATGCAACGTTCCCCAACACTGACCTCCCTACTCTGGTAACGTCGGGCCTGCTATTGATAACAACTAGAGCGAGCCCGAGCTATGTCATGCTCTCCTTCTAAAGCATCCAGGCTGTCCTGCCGATCTAACTCGGCTTCCGTTTCCTCGTACATGCACACCCTTGGTGCGTCGTGAATAATATCACAGGGGAGGACTGCTTCTGCTCCACAGACCATGAAGAACGGTGTGTGTTTCGTTGATCGGTTCGGGGTGGTGCACAGGCCCCATAGAACAGAGTCGAGCTCCTCCACCCAATGATAGTCGAAGTCATGAAGAGATCAGACCATGTGTTGCTTACTGGCGCTCATGATGAGTCCGTTTGCTCATTCGACTTGTCCATTGGTCTGTGGATGATACATCGATGCGTAATAAAGCTTGATGCCCATTTTTGCGCACGAGTCTTTGAACTCTTGGGCCATGAAGTTGGATCCGCCATCCGTTATTATACTGTGTGGGATGCCGTAATGGTGTACCACGCCGGATATAAAGTTGATTACTAGTCCGATCTTGGTTGATTTGACAGGTTTTGCCTCTATCCATTTGGTGAGCTTGTCAACCATGACCAGTAGGTATTTATTCTTATTGGTCCCCCCTTTAAGTGGTCCGACCATATACAGCCCCCAGACCACGAAAGGCCAAGTGATCGATATAGTCCGAAGAGCTGCTGGGGCCATGTGGCTTTGATTTGCGAAACGTTGATACCCCACGCAGTGTTTGACAAGTGACTGGGCTTCCGCCCGAGCAATGGGCCAAAAGAAGCCAACTCGAAAGGCCTTGCTAACTAAGGCTCTTGTCGCGGCTTAGTGGCCGCCCATACCTACGTGGACCTCGACTAAGAGTTGTCAACCTTCTTCCTGAGATATGCACCGCTATAATATTTCGGTGGTGCTTCTCTTGTATAACTCAACCTCGTGTACTTTGTAGGCTTTGTGTGATCGTCGAGACTTCTTTGCAAAGAAAGTAGGCGAGGAAGGGCTCGGTCCATGGTGCGATTACTGCCATGACCTCATGAGCCGAAGGCATTTCATCCATTATGGTGTCGCTAACGATTTGGTCGTTTGGTTCATTTATGGGGGGAACAACCTCTTCCGCGTTATTTAGACCGGCACCCTTAGGATCATCCTGCCAAACCACGGACGGCTTAAAGAGCCATTCCAGGAAAGTGCTTTTTGGGAGAGGGTCACGTTTAGCCCCCATGCGGGCCAGTACGTCGGCGACTTGGTTATTGTCTCGAGCGACGTGGTAAAATTCCAGCCCCTCGAACCATGTAGATATCTTGAGGACAACGTTTCTGTATGCCGCCATCTCCGGGTTTTTGGCGTCGAATCCGCCGTTGATTTGCGAGATGGCCAAGTTGGAGTCTCCCCGTACCTCCAGCCGTCTTATGCCCATTGATACTGCCATCCGAAGACCATGTAAGAGTGCTTCGTATTCGGCTGCATTGTTGGAATCGGCATACATGATCTACAACACGTATCGAATGTTGTCACCCGTGGGGGATGTGAGGATAATTCTAGTCCCCAGTCCGGGCAAAGTTTTAGATCCATCGAAGTACTTCGTCCAATGGGAGTATGTACTATATTCCTTGGGGAGCTCGACCTCTATCCACTCGGCAAGGAAATCTTCCAGTACCTGAGCTTTTATAGCTCGTCGTGGCTTGTAGGCAATTTCAAAGGGAAGGAGCTCAATAGCCCACTTGGCTATGTGGCCGGTGGCGTCCCTGTTGTTGATTATGTCATTCAGGGGTACTTCGGATGCCATAGAAGTGCCCTAGTTTCCATGATGCCATAAATACTATATAGGATATCTTCTGGTAGTGCGGGTATCTGGACTTCCACTGCGTTAGTAATTCTGACATGTAATAGACCGGTTTTTGTGTCTGGAAATTGTGTCCCTCCTCCTCTCATTCGATGATGAGCACTGCGCTAACGACTTGGTTGGTAGCCGATATGTATAATAACATGGGTTCAGCAGCGCCTGGTGCTGTGAGTATGGGATTTCTTGCCAACCGTGTTTTAATTTCTTCTAATGCAGCCGCTGCTTCATCGACCACTCGAAATTATTGGTTCGTTTTAGCAGTCTATAAAGAGGTAAAGCCTTTTCCCCGAGGCAGGAGATAAAGCGGCTTAGCGTCGCTATGCCGCCAGCCAACCTCTGGAGATGCTTTAGCTCCATGGGGATTGCAAGTTCTGATAGAGCACGGATCGTAGCCGGATTCGCTTCTATTCTTCTATGGGAGATGATGAATCCGAGCAGTTTACCAGTGGGAACTCTGAATACACATTTCTCCGGATTGAGTCGTATGTCATACTCGCGTAGGCTGGCAAAGGTTTGTCGTAGGTCATCGATCAACTGGCTGACGTGTTTGGTTTTGATTACCACATCGTCCACGTATGCCTTGACTGTTTTATTGACTTGTTTTGGGAGACAAGTCTGAATCATGCGCTGGTATGTAGCCCAACATTTTTTAGCCCAAAGGGCATCATGTTGAAGCAGAATGACCCGTAGGGGGTGATGAATGCGGTTGCAGCTTGGTCAGATTGCTTCATTTTAATCTGATGGTACCCGGAACAAGTGTCGAGGAAACACAACGAGTCGTGTCCGGCTGCGGCATCAGTAATCTGGTCTATGAGCGGTAAGCGGGAAGGGTCCTTAGGGCAGGCCTTGTTGAGGTCTTTAAAGTCGATGTACAACCGCCAGGATTTGTCTTTCTTTGGTACCATCACCATGTTTGCCAACCATTCGGGGTGCTTAATCTCCCGAATGAATCCGGTCTCTAGCAGTTTAGCTAATTCTTCACCCATAGCTTGTCATTTGGGCTCGAAAAAGTGGCGTAGAGTCTGCTTAACGGGCTTGAAGCCTACAATGATGTTCAGACTATGTTCTGCCAGCCGCCGTGGGATTCCGGACATATTAGAAGGATGCCAGGCAAAGATGTCCCAGTTTTGTCGTAAAAATGTGCGCAGTGCCTTGTCCACTGTGGGATCGAGCTGAGCTCCAATGGACGTTGTCTTGTTGGGGTGTGTCGGGTGCACCTGAAATGTAACGATTTCCTCTAGAGGTTTAAATGACGTAGGTTTGGGACTTTTGCTAAGGATCACATCGTCCTTCTCAACTGTTGACCGAAGTGCGTTCAGTTCTTCTACAGCGAAGGTCTCAGCTAGTGCCTCGAGGGCGAGCGCTGCTGTTTTATTTTATTCTCAAAGGGCTATATTCGGATCACTGGCGATTGTGATTACTCCGTTTGGTCCTGGATCTTGAGTTTCATATACCCGTAATGTGGTATAGCCTGGAATTTTGTGGAGGCGTCACGTCCCAATAGGGCGTGGTAGCCGCTGGGGAAGGGCACGATATGTAAGAGGATTTCTTTGGATCAGTAGTTTTCGGGCCTTCCGGACACTATGTCTAGGACGATACGTCCTAAACAACACGCCTCTTTCCCTAGAATCATTCCCCGGAAAGTCATCTTGCTATGCTCGAGGCGAGATCGGTCGAACTGCAGTTTTTCCATGGTATCTTCATAGATCAGGTTTAAACCACTACCGCCGTTGATACGTCTCCAACGTATCTATAATTTTTTATTGTTCCATGCTATTATATTATCTGTTTTGGATGTTTAATATGCACTAATATGCTATTTTATATTATTTTTGGTTCTAACCTATTAATCTAGAGCCAATGCCAGTTTCTGTTTTCCCTTGTATTTGAGTTTCGCTGATAAGGAATATTAAACAGAGTCCAAACGGAATGATTTTTTTCTGAAAAAATGGAAGCTACGAGACTTGAGAACCAAGGCAGAGGAGCTTCTAGGGGCCACAAGCCCGCTTGCCACGGCCAGGGGGCCACCTGCACCGGGTAGGCATGTGGGCCCATGGCAAATCCCCTAACCCTAATGTTCCGCCTATAAATACCGAAATATTCCATCATTATCAGAATGATCCACGAAAACACTTTTCCGTTGCTAGAAGCCTCTGTTCCCGAGAGATCCGATCTTGGAGCCTTTTCTGGTACTCTGTCGGAGGGGGTTTCGATCACGGAGGGCATCTACATCAATTCCATTGCCCCTACGATGATGCATGAGTAGTTCACCATAGACCTATGGGTCCATATCTAGTAGCTAGATGGCTTCTTCTCTCTCTTTGCTTCTCAATACCATGTTCTTCCTGATCTTCATGGATATCTATCCGATGTAATACTGTTTTGCGGTGTGGTTGTCGAGATCCGATGAATTGTGGTTTTATGTTCAGATTATCCATGAATATTATTGAGTATATCCTGAATTATTATATGCACAATTTCTTATCTTTGCAGGTCTCTTCGAGTTATTGGTTTGGTTTGGCCAACTAGATTGGTAATTCTTGCAATAGGAGAAGTGCTTAGTTTTGGGTTCAATCTTGTGGTGTCCTCACCCAGTGACAAAGTAGGGGTAGCGAGGCACGTATTGTATTGTTGCCATCAAGGGTAAAAAGATGGTGTTTTCATCATATTCCTTGAGTTTATCCCTCTACATCATGTCATATTACTTAATGCGTTACTCTGTTCTTCATGAACTTAATACTCTAGATGCAGGTAGGAGTCGGTCGATGTGTGGAGTAATAGTAGTAGACGTAGAATCGTTTCGGTATAGTTGTCACGGATGTTATGCCTATATGCTTAACCATTGCCTTGGATACCTTCATAATTAAACGCTTTTCTATCAATTGCTTGATCGTAATTTGTTCACCCACCGTAATACTTGCCATCATGAGAGAAGCTATATAGTGAAACCTATGACCCCGGGTCTATTTTCCATATTATACTTTCTGATCTAAAACCAAAAACACCAAAAATACTTTCTCCCCTATTTTTACTTTTAGTTTTACTTTTCGTTCAAGCATCCTATTATATCTATCTCTACAAGATCTCATCCTTGCAAATAACCATGAAGGGATTGACAACCCCTTTATTGCGTTGGGTGGAAGAGCTTGATTCCTTGTGTAGATATATCTATTGGTGGCTCGCTTGTATCTCCTACTGGATTGATACGTTGGTACTCAAAAACTGAGTGAAATCCTTTGTACTTTGCTGCATGAAACCATTCCTCTTCACGGGAAACCAAGGCATGCTCAAGAGGTAGCAAGAAGGATTTTTGTCGCTGTTGCCGGGGAGATACATAGCAAGTCAAGGATAACAAGGTACCCATCACAAACTCATCTCTTGCATTTACATTATTTTCCATTTGCCTCTCATTTTCCAGTCCCTCACTTCTAAACCGTTTTTTCCAAAAATATTTGCCTTTTTATTCGCCCTTCTTTCATTTGCCTTTTGTTTGCTTGTGTTGCCATGTGCCTTGTATTTGCTTGCATCTTCGCTTGCTAAAACTCTATTGATATAGATCCTCATCCACTTGCTAATATTTTGAAAAGACCAAATTATGATGAACCAATTGCTAGTGAGTTGAGTGTACTTGATTATCTTTATGAAGTTTTGCTTGAACATCAAGAAATTTTTGATGAAGTGTTGAAAGAAGAAAATTATAAAGTGATTCATGATATCTCCTTGAATGAAAAACATGATTGCCATGTTGTTAGTATGAATTCTATGAATATCCATGATGCTAATGATATGCAAAACCACAATCTTGGGGATGCTATGCTTGATGAAGATGATATTTTTTGTTCCCCAAGTTTTGGTGATGACACGTATGCTATAATTGATCATGAAAAGAATGCTTTATGTTATAGTTATATTGTGAGATTACTTCATGATGTTACTGAAAATTACTATGATAGAGGAACATATGCTTTTACATATTGCAATAATATCAAGTTTCCCCTCTATGTGTTCAAAGTTTGGAAGTTATGCTTGTCTTGCCTTCCTATGGCAGTTGATTTTTGTTTCCATAATTTGTTTGCTCACTAAATCCCTATACATAGGAAGTGGATTAGACTTAAATATTTTCCATGTGATTCATGATATTCCTATTGTTGCAAATAGGAATTATGTGCCCGTAGATTTCATTGTTTTTGATATAGAATGCAATCGTACATGTCCTATTATTCTTGGTAGACCTTTCCTTAGAACGATTGGTGCAATTATTGACATGAAAGAAGGAAATATTAGATTCCAACCTCCATTAAGGAAAGTCATGGAACCCTTTAACTAGAAAGAAAATAATATTTCCTTATGAATCTATTATGAGATCTACTTTCGGATTGCATACCAAAGATGACAATACCTAGCTCTACTGCATTTTGCATAGCTAGGGGCGTTAAACAATAGCGCTTGTTGGGAGGCAACCCAATTTTATTTTGCTTTCAGCTATTTGCTTGTGTTTTGGTGTGTTCGGCACATTATTACTTCTGTAGTAATTGTATTTGTGTGTTTAAATTAGTGCTTGAGCCAAGTAAAACCTTTGGGGTGATCTATGGTAGTTGTTGATTTGATCTTGCTGGAAAATAGAAATTTTTGCGCTCAACCCACGATTTTTCTGAATTTTCAAAGCGTTAAACTGATCTGAAATTATTACACTAGATTTATATACAAATTTCCCTGGTCTTGCTAAGTTTTCAGAATTTTTACATTTCCATAAGTATTCAAAGTTTACAGACTTCTACAGACTGTTCTGTTTTTGACAGATTCTATTTTCTTTGTGTTGTTTGCTTATTTTGATGTATCTATGGGTCGTATCGGGGGGTGTGAGTCATGGAAAAGTTAGAATATAGTAGGTATTACACATATATAAATAAATAATGAGTTCACAACAATACCTAAAGTGGTGATTTATTTTTCTTATACTAACGTATCTCATGAGTTTTCTGTTGAGTTTTGTGTAGTGAAGTTTTCAAGTTTTGGGTGAACATTTGATTGACTATGGAATAAAGAGTGGCAAGATCCTAAGCTTGGGGATACCCAAGGCACCCAAATTCATATTCAAGGATACCAAAAAGCTTAAGCTTGGGGATGCCCCGAAAGGCATCCCCTCTTTCGTCTTCAATCCATCGATAAATTTACTTGAGGCTATATTTTTATTCACCACATGATATGTGTTTTGATTGGAGCGTCTTGTCTGATATGAGTCTTTGCTTGTTAGTTTTCCACAATCATCCTTGATTCACACATATTTTTAGAGAGACAGGCTGAATCGTGAATTTGTTAGAATATTCTATGTGCTTCACTTATATCTTTTGAGCTAGGCAATGTTGCTCTAGTACTTCACTTATATGTTTTTAGAGCATGGTGGTGTTATATTTTATAGAAATTACTGAACTCTCATTCCTCGCTTATATTATTTTGAGAGTTTATTAAAACAGCATGGCAATTTATTTAGGTTATGAATTTAGTCCTAATATAATGGCATCCAAGAGTGATATAACAAAAACTTTCATATTAAGTGCATTAACAACTATGAGAAGTTGGATTCTTTGCATATAGTTTTGAGATAATAGGGATGGTAATATGAGAGTCATGCTAGTGAGTGGTTGTGAAATGAAGAGATACGTGTGTTAAAGCTTGTGATTCCCGTAGCATGCACGTATGGTGAACCGTTATGTAACGAAGTCGGAGCATGACTTGTCTAATGATTGTCGACCTTTGTGTGAGAGTTGGGAGTGCGCGATGGTTAACTCCTACCAACCTCTCCCCTAGGAGCATGCGTCTAATTCTTTGTTTGATAACTAAAAGACTTTTTTAATAATTATGTGAGTTCTTTATGACTAATGTGAGCCCATGGATTATACACACTCTCACCCTTCCATATTTGCTAGCCTCTCTAGTACCGCGCAACTTTCCCCGGTACATCAAACCCTCCTTCCTCAAAACAGCCACCATATATTCCTCAAAACAGCCACCATACCAACCTATTATGGCATTTCCGTAGCCATTCCGAGATATATTACCATGCAACTTCCACCATGTTGTTTTTCTATGACTTGCATCATCACTTCATATTGCATATAGAGTTATATCTTGTCATAGGAATCGAGTTGTAATTTCTTTTTCTTTGAGTTATAAGTAAATAAAAGTGTGATGATTTTTCATTAATAGAGCATTTCCCCATGAGATAAAAGTATGATGGAGTCTATGACTCCCTCACAAGTTGGGTCAAGTATCCGGACTTTACAAAAAATAAAAGAGGCCAGCGAAGCCCTAACAAAAAAAAAGAGGCCAAAGAAGCCCACCAAAATAAAAAAATAAGAAAAAATGAGAGAAAGAGAGAAGGGACAATTGCTACTATCTTTTTCCACATGTGTGCTTCAAAGTAGCACCATGATCCTCATGATAGAGAGTCTCCTATTTTGTCACTTTCATATAACTAGTGGATATTCATTATGCACGACTACTTAGTTTTGTTTTTGAGCTTTCATACACTTATAACTCTAAGTGCATTTGTTGCATGGAAATCCCTACTCACTCACATTGATATCTATTGATGGGCATCTCCATAGCCCGTTGATACACCTTGCTGATGTGAGATTATCTTCTCCTTTTTCCTTTGCACCTCCTCCATATTCTATTCCACCTATAATGCTATATCCTTGGATCACGCACATGTATTGCGTGAGAGTTGAAATTGTTTGAGAACATTAAAAGTGTGAAAAAATTGCTTGACTTGTTCATCAGGGTTGTGCATGATATAGATATTTGGTGTGGGGAAGATGGAGCATAGCGAGACCATATGATTTTGTAGGGATGACTTTCTAAGGCCATGTTATTTCGAAAGGAAACGACTACCTTGTTGTTGTGCTCAAAGTATTACTGTTTTTACATAAATATTAGACTATTATTTTGAATCTAACAAATCTGAATATTCATGACACAATAAAGAATATTACATTGATAAATATTTTGGGTAGCATTCCACATCGAAAATTCTATTTTTATCATTTACCTACTCGAGGACGAGCGGGAATTAAGCTTGGGCATGCTGATACGTCTCCAACTTGTTCCATGCTATTACATTATCTATTCTGGATGTTTTATATGAATTAATATGGTATTTTATATTATTTTTGGAACTACCCTATTAATCTATAGCCTAGTGCCAGTTTATGTTTTTCCTTGTTTTTGAGTTTCGCAGATAAGGAACATTAAACTGAGTCCAAAAAGAATAAAACCTCCGAAATGATTTTTTTTTGGAAAATATGGAAGCCATGAGACTTGAGAACCAAGGTAGAGGAGCTGCCACGGGGCCACAAGCCCGCTTACCACGGCCAGGGAGGCCACCCGCGCCGGGTAGGCTTGTGGTCCCCTGGCAACTCCCCTAACCCTAATCTTCGGCCTATAAATACCCAAATATTCCATAATTATCGCAATGAGCCACGAAAACACTTTTCCGCCGCCAGTAGCCTTCGTTCCCGAGAGATCCAATCTTGGAGCCTTTTCAGGTAATCTGTTGGAGGGGGATTCGATCATGTAGGGCATCTGCATCAACTCCATTGCCCCTCCTATGATGCGTGAGTAGTTCACCACAGACCTACGGGTCCATAGCTAGTAGCTAGATGTCTTCGTCTCTATCTTTGCTTCTCAATACCATGTTCTTCTGGTTCTTCATGGAGATCTATCCAATCTAATACTCTTTTGCGGTGTGTTTGTCGAGATCCGATGAATTGTGGGTTTAGTTTAGATTATCCATGAATATTATTTGAGTCTTTCCTGAATTCTTATATGCATGATTTCATATCTTTGCAAGTCTCTTCGAGTTATTGGTTTTGTTTGGCCAACTCGATTGGTAATTCTTGTAATAGGAGAAGTTCTTAGTTTTAGGTTCAATCTTGCGGTGTCCTCGCCCAGTGACAAAGTAGGGATAGCGAGGCACGTATTGTATTGTTTCCATCAAGGGTAAAAAGATGGGGTTTTCATCATATTTCTTGAGTTTATCCCTCTACATCATGTCATCTTACTTAATGCGTTACTGTGTTCTTCATAAACTTAATACTCTAGATGTAGGCAGGAGTCGGTCGATGTGTGGAGTAATAGTAGTAGATGCAGAATCATTTTGGTCTACTTCTCACGGACGTGATGCCTATATGCATAATCATTGCCTTGGATATCTTCATAATTATTCGCTTTTCTATCAATTGCTCGACAGTAATTTGTTCACCCATCATAATACTTTCCATAATGAGAGAATCTATCTAGTGAAACCTATGGCCCCCGGGTCTATTTTCCATATTATACTTTCTGATCTAAAACCAAAAACACCAAAAATACTTGCTGCCATATTTTTACTTTTAGTTTTACTTCCCGTTTAAGCATCCTATTATATCTATCTCTACTAGATCTCATCCTTGCAAATAAGCGTGAAGGGATTGACAACCCCTTTATAGTGTTGGGTGCAAGAGTTTGATTCCTTGTGCAGGTATATCGATTTGTGGCTCGCTTGTATCTCCTACTAGATTCATACCTTGGTTCTCAAAAACTGAGGGAAATACTTATGTACTTTGCTGCATCAAATCGCTCGTCTTCATGGGAAACCAACGGATGCTCGAGAAGTAGAAGCCGTCCATTAGCACCTTGTGTAACCTGAAGCCGTCGATGATGGGGTTCAGGACTAGTGCAGCCGGTGAATGACTAGGAAGAATGGCTGGTCGGTCAGTATCTCTGAAGTTAATGGGTATGTCTGCCCATGCACTTGTTGCTGCCAAATGATAGACCTGTTCGAGTTCTTTAAGAGCTCTTTTCCTCCTATTCCCCAAGGGGAACATTTCGTAGAATATCAGGAATTCGGTGTTGTATTTGAGTGGCTATGTGGAGAGCCTATTTAGCAGTAGTGCCTCAAGAATGGCTTCACCGCTTTTTGCTACCTGCCTAACAACCCAGCAAGCTCTAAGGCTGTGAGTCGGGCTTATGTTCAGCAATACAGAATGTACAGGGCATGGTTTTTCCAATAGCGCGTTAAGGACAGTACTAACCCCTGTAAGGGACCTATTTCTCTTTTCCGCAGGTTCGAGTCGGGCTGGCTGCTTTGGAGGTATCCTCTTTTTATGATCTCCCCTAGGGTATTTGGTAAAGGTTGGTTCTGAAAACAGTCGTTCGACTTGCCACTATCCATGGCACAATATTTTGTTGGATCGACAGTATGTCTAGTGGGGGGAGGGTGATTAGACTACTTGACCAACTAAAAGTTTTGCCTATACCAAGTTTTAGGGTTGACAGTTTTTAGCATTTCATGGCAAGTCAAGTACACCCTACACATGCATGTTTAAGACTATATAGAAGTGGAAAGTAACAACAAGCATGTATAGAAGGGATAGGGTGGGAAGATCAAATGCAATTGTAGACACGATGTTTTTACCTATGGTTCTGATAGGTGGTGCTATCGTACATCCACGTTTATGGAGTCCTCAAACCACGAAGGGTAACGGTCGCGAGAGTCCACGGAGGGCTCCACCCAAAAGGATCCATCAAGTAGCAACCTTGACTATTCCATACGGCTTCCGTCCACGAAGGACTAGCCTCACTATGGGTAGATCTTCACGAAGTAGGCGATCTCCTTGCCCTTACAAACTTCTTGGTTCACTCCACAACACGAACTAGGAGGCTCCCAAGCGACACCTAACCAATCTAGGAGGCACCACCCTCCAAAAGGTAATAGGCTGGGTAATGACGATGAACTCCTTGCTCTCGTGCTTCAAGATGATAGAAACCTCGGCACACAATCTCTCTCTCACATGTTTGGCTTGGTAGAAGAGATGGGATTGGTGGAAAGCAACTTGGGGAGGCTAGAAATCAAGATCCATATGATTGGAGTGGAAGATCTTGACCTCAACACAAGGGTAGGTGGTTCTCTCTCAGAAATTCTAATAGGATATGTATGGAATAGTTCTGAGTGCTTATCTTTAAAGTAGGTGGTGGTGAAGGGTATATATAGGAATCCCCAAAAATCCAACCATTACACACAAAATGACCAACTCGGTGACACCGATGTGTTAATCTTGGTGGTACCGAAGTAACTAGAAGGTGGCAACTTCTGAATCTCGATGAGACCGATATAGGAAACTCAGTTGCACCGATAAGGTGACCAATGGTCAGATTTCCAATCTCGGTGACGCCGATCCAACATTCTCGCTGGGACTAAAAATGTGAATTTGCGTAACAGAATGTTGGCAACCTAAACTCGATGGCACCGGTATAGAATCAGTTGCACCAAAGTGGCTAGGGTTTGGCTTTAGTTTGTCTAGGTTCTGTAATCGGTGGCACCGGTATGGAATCGGTTGCATCGAAGTGGCTAGGGTTTGGCATAGTGTGTCCAGGTTCTGGAATCGGTGGCACCAAAGTGGGAAAGTTGGTTGGACTGATTTTGAGTGTTAGGTATAGAACAGACTTTGGTGGGAGAGTTTGTGGATGTTTGTTGGCGGCTATCACTTGTGCATGTTTGAGCATATTGTTCACCAACAAAACCTTACCCCCTTTTAATAGTATTGGCTTTCCTATGACTCAAAGTGATTTATCACAAATATAAAATGTAGAGTTCTCTTGCTTGAATCTTGGCCAACCTATTTCCTTTCATCTTGGGGTTTCTCCACAATCTCCTTTTTCCAATCCTATCATTGAACATTTTCTAAAATATACTTGGTGGAAACATTAGTTCAATGACTTATATGTTGTTATTAATTACCAAAACCACCAAGGCAGCAAATGTGCTTTCAATCTCCCCCTTTTTGGTAATTGATGACAACATATAGATCAAAGCTTCGACATATGATAAAATCAATGAAATTAATCGTCGCTTTGAGAGGTATGTGATAAGCAAGATTTCCCCCTAAATTTCTGCATTATTTTGAATTTGCGTTCGAATGAAAATGCATAATCAATTAGGCATATGGGGCACTTCTTCCATGTCACATACAACTTGGTGGTGTGTGAGAATAATTAGAATGAATAACAACACACAACACAATCAAACAAAGGTGGTGATCATCTCATGAGCATTAAGATGATAGGGAATAGTAGCATCACCCATAACATAGTAGCATAACACACATGTATCTCACATCAAACCAAAAGAGCCAAATGTTTTGAAAAGCAATAAAAACCAAATCACTCTCTCGCTCGAAGCCTAAAGATCTATATACACTTCTCCCCCTTTGGCAACAAGTTACCAAAAAGATCAAAGGCATATATCTAAATGTTTTTGGGCATATCTCATCCGGTTGTTGATGAAGGAGTCGAGATGACAACGTCGGCGAAGATCTCTGCAAATGTCATGGATGGAGCTGGAGTGGTCACTGATGGAGCTGATGAAGCTGAAGGAGCTGGCACAGTGACTAATTTGGCCTGAGTGGTGAACTGAGTGCCTGGTCCTAGAGGTGATTTATCCTCCTCCTCATCATCATCCTCATCTAAGGTAGAAGAGACCTGAGAGATGTTCACGGAGTGAACTTCATGCTAAAGCTCTGTGACTATCTTAGTTAGCCTGTCCACCTTATTAGTAAGGGTCTTGATTCTGGTATCAAAGATTCTAACAAGACTGTTCTGGTTGTCCAGAATCCCCTTAATGTCCTTTTGCATGCCCTGAACTGATGCAATCAATAGATCCATTTGCTCGTTCCTAGATCGTGGGACTTGAGCACTAGTGGCTCTAGCTGCCTCTGCCTCTGCCTGAGCTGCAGCTGAAGTGGGATGATTAGTATCCATCACCACAACATTGTTCTCGAGATCTGGCTATAGGGCAAATGTGGGTGATCTAGGGCAAATATGTGCTTCTGCAGTTTTGAGTTTATGAGCATATGGATGTAGGGTGCATAACAGCATGAGCACTTCTGATTAGCACCAACTCTCTTGATTGTCTCTATAATCTAGTCCATGACTCTGATCCTGGTGTAAGTGTCAAGGTGGATCAACATATTGATGGAGTGGCCTCGGATCATCTTGTCATCTCCGGACTTGGGCATCGAGGTATGCCTCAGAATGGTGTTGATAGGGTGGAGGCCAGCCTGGAGAAAATAGATTGATCCTAGCCTATGAGACTTCACATTGGCAGCAGGGATCTCCTTGTACATGTTAGCCATAGCATTGTGACTAGCCTTGGATTCTGAGTAGACATCCGGGTCACCATCCTGTGCTCCAGGAACTCCTAAGATATCAGCCCATTCTTCAATTGTTGATTCATATCTCGCACCTTCAGTCATCCCCACAATTCTACCATCTCTGTAGAAGTGAGCAATGGAGTAGAACTTCATGATCATCTCATCATTCAATGCTATGAATTCTCTGCCAACGAACACATCCACTCCTATGCAGTGGAACTTATCCTGGACACTTGGAAAGTAGTCCTCATTCTTCTTGATGTACTTCCAATCAACATAACGCATGTCACCGACAACCGGACTCTTGTCAAAGAGCACAGTCTCATAGAAGTCCTGTTGCTCCTTGGTATAGAACCTATAGTCCACAGCTTTTTTCTTCCTCTGGGCATAAGGATCTATAGCTCTCCATTCCCTCAATCCTGAGTCCTTCCTCTTCTTCATGTCCTCAGCTAGTGGGTAGCTAGCATTGTGAACTGGAAGTTGTGGTCTGAGTTTCATCAGTGTTGTCAAGTCATCCACATCATCAACTCTAGAAGCAGTTCCTTTGTTCTTCTCAGAAGATGGCATCTGCCTAGTTGTCCTCTTAGGCTTCTCAGCAGCCTTCTTGGATGTGCTGGTCTTAGGCATAGCATCAGACATCAACTTCTTTGCCTTCTTCTTGGGAGGAGCCTTTGTAGCTAGCTCAACCTCCTCTTCCTCAGCAGCAGCAGCTTCTTCTAAATCCTCAAACATGGAGGTAGGCCTGCCAGTTACAGGAATGATCCTCTTTTTGGACTTCTTCTCCCCTGCCTTCTTAGGCATAGCTCTCTTGGGGATCTCAACAGACATTGTTGCTCTGGCAGTCTCATGAGCCTTGAAGGTAGAAGCTCGTGCATATATTTTGCTGATAACCCTTCTAGAGGAAGTAGCTTCAGTTGCAGCCTTCTTGGCAGCCTTCTCTTTCTTCTTAGCAAGAATCTCCTCAGGAACAAAGTCTGAATCTTCTTCATCTGAGTTCAACTTCTTCCTGGTTCTGGTGGCAGCCTTGGGCAACCCATGAGAGCTGGGGGTGCCTGGATCTGAGAATGAACTGGGCTCTGAGCTTGTTCCTGAACTCATGTCTGCTCCCTACTCTAACCTGCTCTGACTGTCTTCTGAACCTGACATGCTGACCCTATGAATAGTGTATAGATAAGCAGAAGGAGATGAGTCATCACAAAATGAGGCTGTTTTTGAAATTTGAGCAGTGAGTTTTTTCAAAAAATTTGCAATCTGTCACATACATATCGGTACAGCCGAAATGAATTTTTCGGTGGGGCCGAGACAAACCAACTCCTTAACAGGAACTTGGCGGCCTTTTCGGTAGGACCGAAAAGAGCTACTCGGTTCCACCGAGTCAGTTCTCAGCCACACAGAAAAGTATATCGGTGAGACCGATATTTCCGTTTTGGCTCCACCGAGATGTATTGGGCGGACAACAAAACCCTAGAAAAATTCATCTAACTCGAGATTTTGCATATTTGAATGGATGGATATATGAGCAAGGGGTGGCTTATAGAGAAAATTCAGTCCAATGCACAAGAATCAGATTGGGAGCGCACTAGAGATCGAATCCGTACCCTAGCTTGGCGCGGATCCTCTACGATGGCGACGATGGGGTAGATTTCATCGACGACGGCAATTCCCGGCGGCGGAGGAGCTCAGGAAGACAAGGGTGACTACCAGAGGTGTCAAGGCGGGAGCTTAGGGTTCTGGGGCGCAACATTCAAGATTGAAATTTCAAAGCGTCGGGGGTCCATAGCATATATACCCTTCACTGTCGGTGATACCGATTTTATGTTTTCGGTGTCACCGAGTTTCACAACTGTCAGCTGACACGGAAACTCGATGTAACTGAGAATATGAAATTGGTGCTACCAAGATTGAAAACCAGATCAACCCTAGGTAATCGGTGAGACCGAGTTTTTGGGATTGGTTCCACCGAGTTGCACTGAGGTTTTAATGGTCAGTTCTTGTCGATACAGAACTCTGAGTGCTCCGCACACAGAGGGATCAAAAAGAACTTGTTCAAATTTTGTGATGCAGCATGAATGGAATATGAGGTGAGAAAGCATAGATAGCTAATGAGTGGTCCTAGGCATTCTTGTCCATCCAATTGGCAAAAGATAAATCAAAAGCCAAATAGAAACAATTGGATGTCCTCGAATGAGAAAATAAATGCAGACCAACATGCTCACACAATAAGATGTCAAAAGAAATCATGACAAACATGTACAAACACTCTAGCATCTAGCAAGCACTTGGGCGATGACAAAGTCATCTATATATGAGTATTTGACTTACGAGCCAAGTAAGAGTACTTGATCATAGGTCATACTCATCATTTAAGCACAAGTGGGGTTAACAATTTTTCATAAACCATTTAATGTTGTCACATACTAAGAGATACTTTGACTCAAGTCTTAGAGTAAAGCTCCCCCTTAATGTGATATCCCCCCATAAGAGGGATAAACTAACCTTGGGTTTTGTCGATGAAGACTTCATGTTGGCGAGGTACTTGTGGATGCTCAATGTTGATGAAGATCACCAAGAGTTGGGATCATCCTTGTTGTTTCCTTACTCCTCTCACCTACATGGGTTAGTCCCAATACACAAGAGACAAATACAACTATATCTATGGACATGGAGTGCAAAGCATGTGTTATGATGTCCATTGATTTGTTGATTACCTTGTCCCTTGCTTACCTTTGAGGGAATGTGTGACTCCTTGAACTATTGCATTGAGTTGATGTTGAGTGCAAAAAGTCCTTGGTAATAATGAATGTGAGTGAATTTCATTGGCGGAGTCACCCCTCAAGAACTTACTAGTTCTTCTTCTTGGGGACCCACATCAAGTTGATGGGGATCCTTGGTGTTGAAGTGGCCTTTGTAGTAGTTGAGCTTGAAGTAGCCTTGGGAACCTGCTCCACCAAAGCTAGGGGTTCATTTTCATATGAGTCAATGTCCTCTTGAAGGTTGTTCTTGCCCTTGGGCTTGTGTTCTTGTGGTGGAAGGTCATCTTGGGTGTTTGTCCCCTTGGGAAGAGTATTTTCATACTTCTCCTTTTGAGGAACAAACTTGGTCTTGGGATATTGACCTTCTTCCCATTCAACTCCATTAGCATTGAAGTAGCCAACACCACGATTCTTCCAGTATCCTCCGTGCTTCCATCCAATTTCCTCAAATTGCTTACATCTGACAAGACTCTTGTAGATACCCTTTTCTATAATTCCTTTCAATAAAGCATTTTGTTTCTCAAGTGTAACTTGGCTAAGAGAATCATCATTAGTGGAATCAATAGAACTACTAGAAGCAACATCATTGGGTTTAGCATTTATATTGTTGCTACTAGATGAAGAACCTTTCTTACCTTTGTTACTAGATTGCTTAGTTTTAACTTGAGGCATGAAGGTAGAAAAGAATAGTCGTTTGGCTAGATAAGATGAGGTATTCTTTCAAATATCATCATTGATAGCTTTGAGAAACTCATGCTCTTGCTCCAAGTTGAGCTTCTCGAAGCGTAGCTTCCCATGAGTTCTCACAAGATCTCTATGATCTTCGAGAATAGATTCATGAGCTAACTTAAGAGTGTTTAGTTCTATAGTTAGTTGTTCTATTTTCATCTTATCATCAAATGACTTATCTTGACTAGTATGAGAATTATCATGTTCATTCTGATCAATATCACTAGTTTTATCAAAAAGCAAGTCATCATCAAAAAGTCAATCATCTTCATCACTATCAAAATCAAGATACTCGGGGTGTGATACCTTGGGGTCTTTAGCCATGAAGCAACTTCCACTCCCTTCGTTTGGCGAATCAAATAGATCGTAGGAGTTGGTAGTCACTAGAGCAATACCGGCAACACCATCTTCTTGACTATAGTCGGAGTCGGAGTGATAACTTCTCTCAGAGTTGTTGTCGCAGTCGGAGTCGGAAACCCATTCAGCAACATGAGCTTGATGTTTTCTTCTTGTGTAGCTCTTGGTGGACTTGTCCTTCTTCTCTAAATCTCTACTTATCCTTGAGTGTCTTCATTCATAACGATCATATCTACTTCTTATCTCTCTCTATGGTGACTCATTTCTTGAGCTTCGTCTTTGAGGTGACTCTTCTCTTCTTTTGTAGGGAGACGTGCACTCATTTGAGTAGTGTCCGGGCTTCCCACAATTTTAGCAATTGCGGTCATGACTTGACGAACGCTTCTCTTCATATCTTGACTTGGAGTTTCTTTCTTTGCCTTTATTCATGCAGAACTTGTTGATTTTCTTGACCAGGAGGCTTATCTCTTCATTGGTGACAAGGTTGTTGCTTGAATTTGCGCGAGCATCACTTGTGGCTTTGTAAGCACTGCTAGACTTGTGATGAAGCTCTTCTTTATCTTTGAGTGTCATCTCATGAGCAACAATCCTTCCAATGACTTCTGTAGGCTTGAGATCTTTGTAGTTTGGCATCAATTGGATTAATGTCGTATCTCTCATCCAAAGCTCTAAGTATCTTCTTGTTGATGAATTTGTCGGTCATTTCTTCGCTTCCTAAGCCGGCAATCTTATTGGTGATGAGAGCTAGCCTAGAGTACATCTCTACGACTCCTTCACCATCCTTCATCTTGAACTTGTCAAGCTGACCTTGAAGAACATCTAACTTGGATTCTCTCACGGACTCGGTTCCTTCGTGCATATCAACCAAAGTATCCCAAATCTCTTTTGCATCCTCAAGACGGCTGATTTTGTTGAATTCTTCGGGGCATAAGCAGTTGAAGAGAATGTCACATGCTTGAGAATTGAGTTGCAACATCTTCAATTCATCTGTGGTCGCTTCACGATCCGGTTGCCGTCCATCCGCAAAGAACTCACCTTGCAAGCCAACACGAACAACAGCCCAAACGGCAGGGTTATGACCAAGAATATGCATTTTTATTTTATAATTCCAACTAGAAAAAATTGGGCCATCAAAGTACGGACCTCTACGGTGATAACTTCCCTCACTAGACGCCATACTTCTCCTAGGTTGTGAGACCTAAGCAATGGAGACCAAAGTTGTGATACCACTTGTAGGATCGAAAGTATGTCTAGAGGGGGGGGGTGATTAGACTACTTGACCAATTAAAAGTTTTGCCTATACCAAGTTTTAGGGTTGATAGTTTTTAGCATTTCATGGCAAGTCAAGTACACCCTACACATGCAAGTCTAAGAGTATATAGCAGCGGAAAGTAACAACAAGCATGTATAGAAGGGATAGGGTACGAAGATCAAACGCAATTGTAGACACGATGTTTTTTCCCATGGTTCCAATAGGAGGTGCTATCCTACATCCACATTTATGGAGTCTTCAACCTACGGAGGGTAACGGTCGCGAGAGTCCACGAAGGGCTCCACCCAAAAGGGTCCATGAAGTAGCAACCTTGACTATTCCATATGGCTTCCGTCCACGAAGGACTAGCCTCACTATGGGTAGATCTTCACGAAGTGGGCGATCTCCTTGCCCTTACAAACTTCTTGGTTCAATCCACAACACGAAGTAGGAGGCTCACAAGCGACACCTAAGCAATCTAGGAGGCACCAGCCTCCAAAAGGTAATAGGCTCGATAATGACGATGAACTCCTTGCTCTTGTTCTTCAAGACGATAGAATCCTGAGCACACTATATCTCTCTCACGGGTTTGGGTTGGTAGAAGAGATGGGATTGGTGGAAAGCAACTTGGGGAGGCTAGAAATCAAGATCCATATGATTGGAGTGGATGATCTTGACCTCAACACAAGGGTAGGTGGTTCTCTCTTAGAAAATCTGGGAGGATATGTATGGAATAGTTCTGAGTGCTTATCTTTCGAGTAGGTGGTGGTGAAGGGGTATATATAGGCATCCCTAAAAATCCAACCGTTACACACAAAATGACCAACTCGGTGACACCGATGTGTTAATCTCGGTGGTACCGAAGTGACCAAAAGGTGGCAACTTCTGAATCTCGGTGAGACCGATATAGGAAAGTCGGTTGCACCGATAAGGTGACCAACGGTCAGATTTCCAATCTCAGTGACGCCGATCCAACATTCTCGGTGGGACCAAAAATGTGAATTTGCGTAACAGAAAGTTGGCAACCTTAACTCAGTGGCACCGATATGGAATCGGTTGCACCAAAGTGGCTAGGGTTTGGCTTGAGTCTGTCTAGGTTCTGGAATCGGTGGCACCGGTATGGAATCGGTTGCACTGAAGTGGCTAGGGTTTGGCATAGTCTGTCTAGGTTCTAGAATCGGTGGCACCGACATGGGAAAGTTGGTTGCACCGATTTTGAGTGTTAGGTATAGAACAGACGTTCGTGGGAGAGTTTGTGGATGTTTTCTGGCGACTATCACTTGCGCACGTTTGAGCATATTGTTCACCAACAAAACTTTACCCCCTTTTAATTGTATTGGCTTTCCTATGACTCAAAGTGATTTCTCACAAATATAAAATGTAGAGTCCTCTTGCTTGAAGCTTGGCCAACCTATTTCCTTGCAGCTTGGGGTTTCTCCACAATCTCCTTTTGCCAATCCTATCATTGAACATTTCCTGAAATATACTTGGTGGAAACAATAGTTCAATGACTTATATGTTCTATTAATTACCAAAACCACCAAGGGAGCAAATGTACTTTCACATTTTTGTACCAAATCTGATAGCTTGGTGAAGTCACGAATATGCCGACGAACCAGGGCATTGAGGATCCCTTCGTCATGGCAATTGCGATTGAATGTTGCCATTATTTCTTGATCACTAAGTCCCTATGCTTTGTTTCTGGACAGGAGGAGTCTCGCCCAATAATGATGAACCGACTGTCCTAGTAGCTGCTTAAAGTGTCGTAAGTCTGAAGACTTGGGCTCTGCTGTGATGCTTGACTGATCAACTTGGGTGGTGGGTGGGAAATTTTGAATCCACGCCACGGTGTGAGTTCGGAGTCACAGGCTCCAAATTGTGTGCTGGATCAGGGACCGATACTGGTCTGTCTCTGGAGCGAACTCCGGTGTGTGGGTTTCAAGCGAGGTCTTGTTGATTGGAGACCGTGGTATAAACCGTTTTTAATTCTAGTCGCTAGAGAACGAGCCCCCAGCCAGACACTCGACGGTGGCGACTAGGTGGGTGACCGTGGGGATGTGAATATCCCTATCGTCGGGTTTAAGGCCGAGCCGGTCATAGACCGGAACCTGGTGATCAGAAGTACGCATGGTTTCAATCCGATCGAATAGCTCGTTTAAAACGAGGCGATGGTAGGATGCGTGTCGCTAAAGCGAGTGGAGTCAATATGCGACATCGCAGTTCTGGAGCCACATGAAAGCGGATCCAGGTCATGTTTAACCGCGGTGGATCCGGTCACAACGGCTGGATTAGGAGTTCTAGACAGCCTAGGGGCGACGACTTCATCGGAAGCGGGGCCCGGTGTCTTCGGCGTCGAGGCGTCGGGATCTGTAGGCTCCTTAGTTCTCCTCTTCAATCAGACATGAACTCTAGGGTTCTAAACTTGATTCCTTGATCGGGAGAAAAGTTTCCGATCTGGCCAAGGTGCCCAATTGGGTCAGCGTGCGACGAGATGTCGCTGCTCGTGAGATTCTAAATAGGTATGAAAATACCCTGTCTGCTGATCTCTTTGCTTGTGAAAAGGCGAGCCATCGATTCCTTTGGCAATCACAGCGGAACTCTCAATGAAAGCACCAATGTCGGTGTCAAAACCGGCGGATCTCAGGTAGTGGGCCCTGAGCTGTGAGACTAGGATCGATGGTAATAGGAGACGAAGGAGACAATGTTTACCCAGGTCCGGGCCCTCCTATGGAGGTAATACCCTACGTGCTGCTTGATTCTATTGATGATATGTAGCTTACAGAGTTGATCTACATCGAAATCGAATAGCTAAACCCTAGATGAGTTGTTCTCCGTCTACAACCTAAAATCCTCCGGCTTATATAGACGCCGAGGGTACCTAGGGTTTACACATGATCGATTAGACATCAAAGGACAAAACATGCCTATCTACTGTCAAAAACTCGGAGGGCATGCCACGGCTCCTTGCAGCTTCCACCCTGGCGACGGGGCCTTTGATCATCCAATGCTCATCCAGCGGCCCACATAGTCCGGCCCATGAGAAACAGGTCGGCTATCCGAGGACCCCTTAATTCAGGACTCCGTCAGTTGGGACCGTCCTTGGTGATCTGGTCGGCCCCAACAACGACTGAGGTATGCGTGGGGCCGAGCCCTGTTGACGCAGAGCTCAACACGCTCAGCCTTAAAACATTAAGGAGAACGCCAGAGCTCGTACGTCAAGGGGGACTCCTGAGCATCGCAACCGAGGAGGCTCACTGTCCACGTATCCCCTTACCCCTTGGGGCCATCCTTGGTGATCCGGTTGGCCCCAAGGGCGGTTGAGGTATGCGCGGGGCCGTGCCCTGCCGACGCAAAGCACAAGGTATTCAAAATTTCCAAGATAGGAGGACGCTAGAGCTTGTACATCAAGGGGGACTCCTGAGCATCGCAACTCAGGAGCCTCACTGGCCACTAGCCCCTCACCCCTTGGGACCATCCTTGGTGATCCTGTCGGCCCCAACGGCGGCTGAGGTATGCACGGGGCCGGGCCTTGCCGACGCAGAGCGCAAGGTGTTCGAAATCTCCAAGTTAAACCTATCTTCACCATGTTCCCTTCATGAGGGCTGCTCGTACGTCAAGGGGGACTGCTCATCGTGACTCAGGAGCCTCACTGACCCCGTAGCCCCTCACCCCCTTGGGACCGTCCTTGGTGATCCGGACGGCCCCAACGCAGAGCATCATAGCAAGCAAGAAGGAAACAAGGCGAAGAGGGCAATCATGTAGTTCAACAGTTATTACAAGCATTAAATGTTTTTTGTGAATACAAACAAGTTTAACGCCTCCATGAGGCACGTTGAATGTTGCAGGAAAGAAGCAAGGAACATGAATCAGGAGGAGCCTTCACCACCACTCACCCAGTCTGGAGAGAACTCGTCGTCAACATCACCGGTGTCGTCTGCCTCACCACTAACCCCTGCAGCTTCAGGTGACAGATGAATGGTGATGCGGGAGAACCTCTTCACCATCGCCTCCACGGCGGCCTTCACTGCCTCCGCAGCGCTGCTACAGACCTCGGGGATAACCGGGTGGATCATTGGGTCGAAGTCGAACCCTCGCTCGTGAAGGTGAAGGTGGCTGAAGACGCACGTCGCGGCCTTAGAGAAGAGGTTGCGACACTCGCTGTCCAAGACCACCTCCACCTTAACAATGGTATCCTCCACCTTAACAATGGTATCCTCCACCTTAACAATGGTATCCTCCAGTGCCTCGGCAAGCTTCGAAGCAAGCTTCGTGAAGCGATCCTCCAGAGCCACCAGGGGCTTTGCAAACTCTTCCCGACAGAGGGAGTGGAGTGCTCGGCACAGCCTGAGCTCGACCGGCGAAGGGTGCTGAGCTCCGCGGCCTTTTCCTCTTTGGCCTAAGCAAGAGCTTTTTCCATGGTCTCGAGCCGGGCCTTCTCTAGCGTGGCCTCCCTCTCTTGTTCCTCCAGGCACTCTCACGCCGTGGCGTGGTCGGCCTTCGCCTGGGGCAACTCGAAGTCTTGGTCGGCGAGCTAGGCCTTGCAGGCCCTGAGGGCCTTCTTCCTCGAGCGCGGACTTCTCTCCCTGAAGAACCCTCAAGCAGGACTCCGCCTCATCACGACGCCCCATGGCAGACATCGCGTCGGCCAACGCCGCCTCAAGGGCTGGTTTGTCTAATGCGACCTCCTTCTTGCTCTTCACCATGGCGGCCTCCGCACCTGCGAGGGCATCCTGAACCTGGCCCAGAGCGGTGAAGGCCCCGTCCAGGACGTTTAGGCCACATGACAAAGGCACCAAGACCCTCGCTGTAGGAGTCGCCTGTGCGATCACATGCAACGTTTCCCGGGATACAACAGCATGAGGAGTAGGAGCCTCTGGGTGCTGCATAGCGACCAAGGGCAAGACGGATGCAGAAGGATCGATAGGCAGTTGGCCCTCGGGGGATGGCCCTCCGGACAGTGACACAAGCGCACCATCGAAGGACACCTTTGGCTTGACGCCTACCTTCATCAGCACACATGATACCGGCAACCGAGCAAAGTCGAAACGGATACTTACTCCTCAATGTCGACCCAATTCCTCTTCCCCTCCGCTCCGACAACGACGACGACGCCCTCGCCCCTCTTGATGAGTGTAACACGCTATTACGCCTGGCGGAATCTAGAGAGGCCCCACAGACCAACACTAGTCTTTCCTTCGCACTTTGTCCTCACTCGTGCGCACCCGGGACCAACTTCTCGGTCGGTCACCCATCTTAGAATCGCTCCAAGCCAAGCATGCTTAACTTTGGAGTTCTTTTCGAGTGGGCTTTACTTTGGAGTTCTTTTCGAGTGGGCTTCCAGAAAAGAAGGAATTCGTTGTTGATATGAGTAGTCTATCATTCCTATTAAACCAGGCTCTCACATACACCCCCACTCAAAGGAACCAACGTCCTCGTCGGCCCATCAGGAACGTTCCCTTTTGGCACACGTATGTGCGTCCAGTCCGGCACAGGTGCCATGCTGTGTGCCACGACGGGCCACACACGCCATGCGACACATGCCCGTGTACCTGACCCGTGCATGCCCAGTAACCACATGGGTCCGCTCTGATACCAATTGTAAGACCCCGTTACGCCTGGCGGGATCTAGACTAGCCCCACAGACCAACACCAGTGTTTCCTGCGCACTTTGTCCTCACTCGTGCGCACCCGGGACCAACTTCTCGGTTAGTCACCCATCCTAGAATCGCTCCAAGCCAAGCAAGCTTAACTTTGGAGTTCTTTTCGAGCGGGCTTTCGGAAAAGAAGGAATTCCTTGTTGATATGAGTAGTCTATCATTCCTATTAAGCCAAGTTGTCACAATGAGAACACCACCACGCCGGGGGACAGGTGCACTGTATGCCGAAGCGACTGCTGGAGGAACCGCCCCGGCCCCGGCATCGTCCACTTGTCACATGGGCTGCCCTCCGGGCGGGGGTGAGCTTGGCGTCTCGACTGCCATGCCTGCAGAGGCAGGGCACACCGAAGGAGACTCAGCTCCGTGCTTCCTGGGGGTGGCCAGGGAGGTGGATCACATTGCACGAGGTGCCGACACAATCCCCTAGGGACCTTAGCAGGACGCGAGGAGCCTACAGCAGGGGCCTCACCAGCATCGTCATCATCCGTCAGCTCATGAAAGATCACGCTCTATGGCGGGGGAGACGCCACCGCTAAGTCGTTGTTCGCCGTCTTCTTTGAATCCTCCCTGCCCATGGTTTCGCTGGAAGACACCATCAGAGGGGAGCCAAGGCCCTCAGCTTGGAAGAGCCCTAGTTCGTTGAAGACAAGCATATTGGCGACCAAAGCGTCCGCGTCATTGCGATTGTACAGCGGGACACAGGCCTCGGGGAGATCTCCGGGGTCGCCATTGCGTAGGGTTGCCACAACCCTGCTCAACTCCTCAGGGGTTATGTGCGTGGACCGAAGCCTAAGGCTGTCACCGCTGCCCTGACACTACTAGGGAAAACCCTAGCAGTAGCGTGGGTATTTGGTGTATCAGTTGTGTGGGTAATCGCGCTACTGATACGACGCTACAGCTAAAGTTTATCAGTAGCACGTTTTGACATGCGCTGCTGCTATACCTACTTAGCAGTAGCGCTTTCTGCACCTGTGCTACTGCTAAGTGTATCGGTAGCGTGTTTTGACACGCGCTACTATTATACCTACTTAGCAGCAATGCTTTCCTGTCCAGCGCTAAAGAGCGCTACTACTATATTTTCTCATATCATTTTTTGCTACATATTTGTGATGTTTGTGTACAGGTTTCATACAATATTCTAATCATATCATAAACATGCAATACGCTCATCATATCATACATATAATAGTCGCATCATATCATCCAACACAAATCATGTCGTCATGTCATAATCATGATATAGCTATACATGTTACATGACACGTCTCATCATACATAATGTAGTACTTCTTGAGTCATCGGTTCGTATCCCTCTCTCGCACTAGAGTGAACCTAAACTAACTATTGGTTGTTGCTCGGAAACCGGAAACCAGTACACCTGGGCCTGACACTCTGGTCACTCGTCGTATACTCCTGGCATAGCACTCTTCGCCATCGATGATCTATGCACCTGCATCGTCACATGAGTTGATGATATGCAACATATATAGTTGAGCAACAGAAAGAGACAGACTTGGCAAAAATAGAATCAACATATCATAGGCATACAAAGTTCATCGTACCCAAAATATCCCTAACTAGAGTGATCTTTGCTAGTTGAGGGGGACGGTTTAATTACATCACAAATAAAGTTTCGTCGTGCATAACTCAAAGTTTCGTCATAGATAAAATATGGACTAAACGGACACATTGTCATATATCGTCAATCACTCCAACATGTCATGCCATCCATGCAAGCCAGTGAGATAGTCCCCGAGCGTAGTGAAAGGCTTCAGGTCGAGACGCTGAGCGGCAACGCGTGTTCGGATGTCTTCCTGTGACATTTGCCCTTCTTCGTAGAACATCCCTGTTTTTTTGAGGACCTCCTTCATGATGATTTGGGAAAGTTCACACTGGATGTGATAGAACTCAGCTTGGAGTCGATGATTCGAGACATCTCCTGGGTTCTTTGCCCATTGTAGAATATGGGCATTGCCGGATCTAGGTGACATGCGAAGGTTCTGCTGATCCTGTCTGAACTCCTGCATGTGGTGGAGGACATATAATCCATCACTGATAGTACCACTCGGTTGCTGGATGCAGCAAAAGTCAGTCTTATGTCCGAAGGAGGGCACGCGGTTCCTTTTCTTCCCGAGCGAGATCTCTCCACCCCGTACACCGTACGTTAAGATAGCACTATCGAGAACAGACTTGATGTGGATGCAATCCCTTTTCTTCATGTTCCTCGACGAGTCCGAGTAAAGAGTGTGGGAGACTTGGGGGTAAAGGATGATGAGGACGGCGCGCCCGTCGCTGCGCAAAATAAGTACACCTCAAATTAGCCCCCATGCGTGCAAATGAAATGATTGAAATCGAAGGAAGGATATCCGCACGGATGACTTACACGGGAGGATAAGGCATGAGAGTCGTCTCCTTGTCCTTATTGCCGACCATGAAATCAGCGATGTAGTCACTAGCATATTCACGATGCTCTTTGTAGACTGCCAAGAAGCTCTCGTGCATGAAGTACGGGCCAAAGACATAGATATAAGGTATCTTCTCAATCCTGATGATGTAGTTCATGTGCAAGGCAAAAAGGCGGACAAACGTAAAATCCAGCTTTTTCACATGAAACAAGTCGAAGATGTAATCGAATCGAAGGAAGAACTTTCCGTGGGGAATGTGTCGATGTACAACCTTTTCTGCGGCACATTAACCACGTAGAACGGGTATGTTGGATTTTGCGAGGCGATCATGCTTTTCTCTCTTCGCAGCACATCGTCATGAAGTCTCCTGAGAACATCGTATATGGCCTCTAACGCTGCCTTATGTAGGATTGGTTCACCGGGGATATGGTATTTTGCCGCATCCATGATAGGTATCCGATCTTGAACCCAAGGCCGCGGAGGCGGTTGGATCATAGAAGCAGCTTTGTTGCCTTTCCTCGCTCTCTTCCTATGCTTCTTTGCTACTCGAAGGTCGTCTATAATACGTTTAGCCTCCGGAGGCGGCAATTCAGGCACCGACTCATGATGCTTAAACCCTAAGTACTCATACTGCTGAGCCATCAATCGTCCGTTGTCATAGGCGCCAGTATTGAGATACTGTAGAGTGTCATCGTCATCCTCATCGATGGCATCGATATCATGCATTACTTGTTTGATGGCGGCGACATCATTAGCGACTAATGGAGCCTCTTCCTCACCCCGTCCGCTATCACACGGCACGACAAGCGACGCTAATTGGGTAGGTGGGGTGTTGATGTTCATACCTTGCTGAGGCTGTGTGGTCGTGGGTGTGCTCCCGGCCGCCTCCAAACGAAGCAGACTTTTGGCCACAATAGGACCCACCTCTTGCAATCGCCAAGATGCCGTGGGGTTTCGTCGTCGTCTCCCCCTAGTACCAGAGGAGCCAAATTCTCGTGGCCTGGTTTGACATTGTCCATGGAAACCTTGAAGACATCAGGGGGAATCAGACGGATGTGGAACAATTGTTCCTTCGTCTTCACTATCGTCACCTTCCCCACATCGACCTTTTGGCCGCTGATGGTGTACAATATGGTGCACGGGTTAACATCAGCCTGCAAAGACATGTCTGAGACGTCAGCCTTCCGAAATGCAACTGAAACAAGAGATTACACATTTACTGAAGAGGGCTTGTGTGACAGGTACCGTGAGGTCATCGAGCTCAGCCAAAGACAAAGCACCATTGAGCACGTCCGAGACGGAGGATAGGCTGCTATGAGAAGGTGTGGGAGCTGGTGCAGGAGCTGGTGCAGGAGCAGGTGCAGGAGCTGGTGCAGGAATAGGTGCTAGTGCAATGCTAGTCGAGCTGCTCCCGAAGAAGTTGGATAGGGGAAAGTCTGCTACCTCTTTATTTGGATTTTGCCTACCCCAACTGACAATATCCGGAACCAAGATACCATACGAAGCTGAAATCTCCTGTTTTGCTGCAGCTACCGTTGCTGTGACCGCAATCGCAACCTTCTTGTTGATGTTTTCTTCATTTAACCTATGTCTTTCCTTTCTCTCCTCCGTGGTCTCATGCTAGTACCTCTTCCACGTGGCACCATCTCCGACGCCGTGCACGCATGCATACGACGGCCGAGTGTCCACCGGGAGTCCTTCAAATATGTTCAAGGCCTGGTTGAATGGGTTGTCCCACTTGGGCCTTGCCAACGCCTCCGACGCCGAGTCGCTTTCGGCCGCGATCTTGTGCTTCTCTCTTTGTAAAAGGAACAAGGATCGTTCACAAATATGACTAAACGTGTAGTCGAATTGATCAGAAGCTAAAAATTACCAGCAGTCTCATGATATCCTTCGTGACCGCGTCCGTCTTGAAAACCTTCTTCTCTGGGTCCCAATGGTACCGGGCCTGGAGGACGTCATGGTCCTGCGGGACGGTGAACTCAGCCAAGGGGTCTAGGATGCCAAGACTTTCGCGTTCCACGTCTTCCTTGGCCCATATGGAACTCTTCCCCGTGTAACCACGGCTTCTGAGGTGGTGGCACCCCATGTTCCTCTCTTCAAGCCCCTTCATGTACTTTGACTTTACTTTGGCAGCTTCGGCAACGCAAGCCGCCTTGAGTATTTCAAACTGCTCTTCTGTAATTGTCGGATTATCCTTTACAATCTCAGAGTAGGGTTCCTTTTTGTCGATGATCCTTGGTTTCACCCTAACTTTCCAAGTGGGCAACGCGTCGCTAAACTTCTCCATGGCACAACAGTTTGTCTTCTTCATTGTCGGGTCTTTATGTGGATTTTTATATTTGCTTTCATCCCGGCCCAGGAACAAGAACACCTGGTGCAGCTTCGTTAGGAGAGACTGCTTCATATCTGGTATCTTCCATAGTTTCGCATCATGGATGGTGGTGGTTGCCCGTAGGATGCAGCCTATTTGATTGTCGAAGCACGTGCGTGCTTCTGTAGGCTCTTTTGGCTCAAAATTGCCGTCGTCCACCTCCTTGACCACCCGTCTAGTAGTGATGAGCTGGTTTGGGCGCCGTTGTCTGTTTGGTTTCTGTTCTATACCGGCTTCGCCAGTCTCGGTGCCAGTCTCGGTGCCAGTCTCGGCGCCGATGTCAGTCTCAATGCCGGTCTCGGCATCGGTCTCAATGTCGGTCTCAGTCTCGGATGCGACAGGTGGGCCCTGCAACAACCATTGCTTATCAAGAAGGTTCAAATAGGCGTCTGTCGCTTCGTAGACGTTGCAATCACCAAAACCCTCTCCTTCATTGTTGCTAGCCATGTTTCCTACGATTAAATCTAGTCAATTAATTCTAGACCTAATAAAATGAATAATGACATAAAAAAGGTCAATGTTTTGTAAGAATGTTGATTCATTCCCGTTGCGACAAATCCCAGGCACTCGATATGTCCTAGTTTGTAGCACAAGTCATGCCGAAATTCACGCAAAATTTCGCCATGATCTTTGCTACAAACTTGACAAATAGAGTGCCTGAAATTTGTCGAAACAGAAATGAATCAACATTCCGGCAAAACATAGGCCACTCAAAATCATTCCTTGTAAGCAACAAAAGGCCATTTGGTCACAATCGAACCACTTCAATGCTGCATATAACATGAGCAAACACTATTGAGGAACTATTATTTTCTTTTCATTCAAATTGTTTTAGAGCAAATATTCCAACAATACTTGACCTTATTAGCAATTGCAAAGGAACTCCAGTTTCTCTAACCCTTCTGACCTAACCAAAATTTCCACAGAAGGACCTTAGTACCTACACCCAATTTCTTCAAAAATATTCAGGTCCATAGTCCAAATATTTCAAATTTCATTTGAATGATATTTGGACCAGATTCAGGTCCATAGTCAAAATAATTTTTTATAGCTGAATGCTACTGTTTTTTGTTTATAACATGTATTAATTTAAAGCTAAATGCTACCATTATTTATATACCCTTTGTTAATTTAAAGCTAAATAAAATTACTGTTTAGGCATTTTCATAAAAAAATCCCTAGCTATTTTCCTAAAAAAGTTGCGAATCTTTTTTCCTAAATGCTAAAAAATGCCTACTGCCCTAAACAAATCTAGGGTTCATATAAACACCTAGGGTTCATATGAACACCTAGGGTTCATATGAACATCATCACAGCAGAGAGAGAGGAGGGCAGGGGAGAGGAGAGGGAGAGCCTTACGGTCGGCGGCGAGGGCAGGATCGGGCTTGGGCGGCGGTGGTCCTTGGCGGGCTTGGGCGGCGGCGGTGAGGTCGAGGGCGGCAGCGGTGAAGTTGAGGGCAGCGACGGTGAGGTCGAGGATGGCCTCGTGCGGCTGCGCTGAGGTCGAGGGCGGCCTTGGGCGGCGGCGATGAGGTCGAGGGCGTGCTTGATCGGGTAGGGCGATTGATGGCAGTGACAGAGGAGTTGGGGGAGAGGGATAAAATTTTGAGCCCGCACGGGGTTAAGTCGAAATAGCAGTAGTGCTTGTAGGGAAAAAACTCTATTGATACATTAGCTATAGCGCTTTATAGCAAAACTTAGCGGTAGCACTTTTGACGAAAATGCACTACTGCTATTTTCTTAGCAGTAGCGTTTGTCAAAATAGGGCGCTACTACTATACCTAGCCTGTTGGCAACGGTGTGGTAGTTATAGTAGTAGCGCTTTTTTCCTAGGACGCGCTACTGCTATTTTCTTAGCAGTAGCGCTTGTCAAAATAGGGCGCTACTACTATACCTAGCTTGTTGGCAACGGTGTGGCAGTTATAGTAGTAGCGTTTTTTCTGGGACGTGCTACTGCTATTTTCATAGCAGTAGCGATCTTTGTCTCCCACGCTACTGTTAGATAGTAGTAGCACCCTATTTTGACCAGCGCTACTAATAATCCTCTGTGTATAAGGTTTTCCCTAGTAGTGTGATAGTCCCATAGGGGCCTAGAGTGAGACTAGAGGGGCGCCAGGCGCTCTGTCAAGAACTCCCTCACTATCATTCCCTTTGGCAGCTCCAAGCAGGGGTTGGGATTGCCGAGATCCATGAAGACCCAGTGGTGCCAAAAGGTCTCCACCTTCTTCCCGGCCTTCAAGAGCATGTTACCACTCTGGACCAGGACGAAGGAGACGCATGCCGACCGCTAAGCACCATCATGCACATGCAAACTGAAGAAATGTCCAGGATGAAGGCCTCACAGTAAAAGGCGAAGACGGACAAGAGCAGGATGGAGTTGGGTTGGATATGAAGGGCATGAATCCCGTAGTGTTCGAGGGTGGCGGTGAAGAACGGGGGAGAAAGGCGGGACGAGCCCGACGAAGACGCTCTGAAGGAAGAAGAGATAAGCTGACCTGGACGAGGGGCACCTCTTCGAGGAGCCACCCCTTATCAAGGTCAGCCCGCACTCTTGGTCTCGTCCGCCGTTGATGGGAGAATCGGCACGAGGTCCCCGTCCTTGGAGATGGTGGACTCAGAAAGTGCCGGTGAGATGGCAACGGAGGCTGAGCTCTAAGCCTCAGGCTTCGACTTGCCGGCAGGAACCATTCGCAATAAAGACGGAGCGACATCGAATCTGGAGAGGTCTCAACTGAGACCGGGATCTGGGAGCAAAAGCAGGAGCGCAGAGGAGGAAAGCAGTAATGGCTCAGCGCTAGAAGGCACACTTTTGTTAATTTGGGTGGTGCCCGAGAGAACACCCCACGTCAGCCACACGACGCGTGCCAGCCCTAGCCCCTCAGGCATTTGGGGCCCACAGCACTTAGGGCCGTCCTCAAGCCTAGTGTGGCTCCACTCAAGACAAGGGCCTCGCGAGGATGCTAGGCTCACGAGGAAGAACGACACCAAGACCAGAAAGGATGGGCCTCCACAGGCCGCCTTCGGAGCAGCGGAGATCTCAATGCAGAACCCTGCCTCAGGAGTCAAAGATGATGCAGGGAAGGACAGGCGGGCGCCAGCGCGCGAGGTAGTGCAGTTTGCCCTTTGTTGCAAAGGGAGAAAGGGCGCATGCGGCTTCCCAGAGAGCCACCCAAAGGTTTCCATTCCAATGCAACAAGACCGTGACCATGAACCCTGCAGGGGGATGTCATCGCCGAGCCCACCACTTCATCATCAACAGCCGCTTTGCAGGTGAAGACCGCCTTTAGACAGGGCGTAGATGTACTCTTTCCCACCTTGCAAATTGGTTGTTGTGGGATCCCTTCCCTCCATAGTGATAAGGCAAGAGGACCCAGGCCACCGCTATATATAGAAGCTAGGCCACACCATAGAGGGAACCCGACCCACGACTTAGCCACCCTACGAACCGCGAAACAAGGCAGAGAGCCAAGAACACCACTTGAGCACCCACGCAAGGCCCGAGCTCACTATGCTAGTTCATCCACCACTCCACCCCAATAGTCAATCCACCAAAGAAGGAGTAGGGTATTACGCTTCACAGCGGCCCGAACCTGGGTAAACTACTGTGTTCGTCTTCTTCCTCGCCATCGTGCGAGCTTGCCGTTATGTCCATCAAGTTGTGAGCTAGGTTGGATGAGGCTGTAGGGGATCTTTCCAGATGCCCCTGTGTTCGAACCTTGAGGGTTTTGCGGAGCGCGAAATCCAACAATACCGACAGAGACAGTATTCTAGGGACCTACAAGCCGCCAAGCCGAGCCGCCATCTTTGTAGCAGGCACGAGGCTAGCTCAGAATGACACAACGTAAGTAGCGGTGGATAGTACGGTGCCAGATCCCTGGTCTTCCAGGGCGCCAGCTCAGACGTCATCGGCTCAAACTTTGCTCGTTCTAATGGAGGAGTTAACAACCTTAATGGGAACCGAGGTTACAGCTGAGAATCAGGTAGAGCCTAATATCGAGATTACTTGTATAAAGACGCCGATGACAAAGGCCCAAGAGGATATAAACATGTTGCAAGATCAGATGAATGCTGAGTTGGAGCGCTTGAGGATAGAGGCCCTCCGCTTTAATCTGGACCAACATGCTTCATAGGCAGTTCTGCGGCGGAGGACACAAGTCCGCCACCCGCTATAGCTTGAGTCTTGAAATCTCTTAAACACTCCTGCGATGGCACCGATGTGCCGCTAGCTGCAACCCGGTGTGTGGAGGCGCCACGGCAGCCAAACCCGCCCCAAAGGGATCAGACTCCGCCACGACACCATATGACCCTGCTGGGTTATTATTCTAACCCGGTAGATAACACGGTCTGCTAGGCTTAATGCGCTCCCTCTTACACAGGGGACGCCGTTCGCTGAAGAGGCATGGAACGCCATTGAGTTGTTATAGATAGTGGTTGCTCAATAGGATAAGTATGCCTAGAGCCAAAGCCGGGTGCTTTCAACCCCCATCCCGAGCTGTAGCTACAACCAACACATAGGGATGCCAGTGGTCTCTAGCATCGAGCGACGACGTAACCCGCCCCGTGATGACCCGCCCCGTGGCAACTTGCAAGACATTGTGGACACAGGCAGAACCCATCAGGGAGGGACGCCAGTGACAAATTACCCGGATATTCCTAAGCCGTCTTTGGTAACCCCTTCAACCTCAGTGGGAGCCAGAGTTTCATCTAGGGGTGTTGGTGTGCCTTGCTTGACAACGGCGTTACGCAATGAGCGCTTGCTTAAGGACTTTAACGGGCCACGCAAGGTGCCTAATTACATAGCCGATTTACCCCTAGAGGATTGGGTCGAGAGCTATGAGCTCGCCATGGAGATGTTTGATGTCAATTAGGCGGTTTGTCCAAAGTACTTCATCATGATGTTGGAAGGACCGGCTTGTACATGGTTAAAGGGTCTGCCCCCCAATACTATTGTGTCTTGGGCTGAGTACAATGCAAGTTTTATCAAGGACTTCCGGGGAACATGCAAGCAGCCGATGAAAATTATTGATCTCGATCACTGGGTTCGACGGGTTCCGACTGTGATCCACTCATCTGAGAATATCTCGGCGTCTCAGGCAATCCTGATTTTAGAGAAAACTGTCACTTCTTACGCCTGACACAGAAGCTCGGGCGACTGAAGCGCTCCTGTCAAGACATGGGTGAGATCATGTAGGCTCTCCCTAAGCATGTTATACATCTCCGTCGTATCTATAATTTCTGATTGTTTCATGCAAATATTCTACAACTTTCATATACTTTCAGCAACTTATTATACTAGTTTTGGGACTAACATATTGATCCAGTGCCTAGTGCCAGTTCCTGTTTGTTGCAAGTTTTTTGTTTCGTAGAAGATCCATACCAAACGAAGTCCAAACGCGATAAAAACTTACAGAGTTTGTTTGGAATTTATGTAATTTTTTGGAAAAAGAATCAACGTGAGACGATGCCCAAGGAGGTGGCAAGCCTGCTAGGCACGACCCATCCCCTGGTCGCACTTGGCAGGCTTGTGGCCACGCCTTAGGTCGGTTGGAGCTTTCCTTTGGCTACAAGAAAGCTAATTTTCCGATAAAGATCCCCTCAAAATTTCAGCCCGATCGGAGTTCTGGATCTCCAGATATTTAAGAAACGGTGAAAGGCCATAATCTAGGAGCGCAGAAATAGAAGGAAACACACACACACACACACACAGAGACAGAGAGATCCAATCTCTGAGGGGATCTCGCCCCTCTTCCGCCATGGAGGCCATGGACCATAGGGGAAAACCTTCTCCCATCTAGGGGGAAGGTCATGGAAGAAGAAGAAGGAGGGGGGCTCTCTCCCCCTCTCTCCCAGTGGCACCGGAACGCCGCCGAGGCCATCATCGTGACGACGATCTACTCCAACAATTCCGTCATCTTCACCAAGACCTCCATCACGTTCCCCCATCTATCTACAGCGGTCCACTCTCCCACAACCCGTTGTATCCTATAATTAAACATGGTGTTTTATGCTTCATATTATTGTCCAATGATGTGTTGCCATCCTATGATGTTTGAGTAGATCCGTTTTGTCCTATGGTTTGATTGATGATCATGATTGGTTTGAGTTACATGTTTTATTATTGGTGTTGTCCTATGGTGCTCTCTGTGTTGTGCAAGCATGAGGGATGCTCGTTGTAGGGTGTATCAATGTGTTCATGATTTTACTATGGTGGGTTGCGTGAGTGACATAAGCATATACCGAGTAGGTGGGTTGTTGCATATCGGAGTAGAGAGAACTTGATACCTTATAATGCTATGGTTGGGTTTTACCTTCATGATCTTTAGTAGTTGCGGATACTTGCTAGAGTTCTAATCATAAGTGCGTATGATCCAAGCAGAGAAAGTATGTTAGCTTATGCCTCTCCCTCATATAAAATTGCAATAATGATGACCGGTCTAGTTATCGATTGCCTAGGGACAATTCCGCAACTCCTACCACCAGTTTGCTAGACTCGTTAAACTAACTTGGTTGTTACTTTATCTAAGCAGCCCCTAGTTTTTATTTACATGTTCTTTATTATCTTGCAAACCTATCCCGTCACACCTACAAAGTACTTCTAGTTTCATACTTGTTCTAGGTAAAGCGAACGTTAAGCATGCATAGAGTTGTATCGGTGGTCGATAGAACTTGAGTGGATATTTGTTCTACCTTTAGCTCCTCGTTGGGTTCGACACTCTTACTTATTGTAAGAGTCTACAACTGATCCCCTACACTTGTGGGTTATCAAGACCTTTTTCTGGCACCGTTGTCGGGGAGCAATATCGTGGGATGAATATTTTGGTGTGTGCCTGTTTGCTTTATCACCAAGTAATCTTTTTTCTGTTATTAACTTGTTTTCTATATTCAGATGTGGGTAGGAAATGCAAAATGCCAAAAAAAATAGATGTACTTGCTGCTCTAAAAGCTGAGGAACCACTGTTGTTCCGTACCACCGAAGAATATTACTTGGATCATCTTTGAAACACTTGTGCTCGTGTTGAGAACCCAACTAGCTCATTATGTGAATCACCGCATATCTCAAAAAGGTAAACTCTTGTGGCATCAAATTAATACTTTGTGTATTTATTCTTGGAATCTATGTAAAATTTATGATTTTACTTGTTGTTCTAAAGAAGGTAAAAAACACCTTCCCTACTAGTGTGTGTTTAATGATAATGAAATATTATCCTCTTATGCCAAGGAGGCCGATTGCTATAATGATGTTGAACAAATTGAAGAAGTTTTTGCTTTTAAGGGTGCCTATGAAATTGCTTGTTTCATTGAAAAGTATGAGGCTACTCTTTAAAATTCTGAAAAATTTGCCATACTTAAATATTGCTATGAAAACTATGCTTCTAACGCTTATGTTAAAGTGTTTATTGAAAGAATGACCGCTTTCCTGGAAGAGACTAATATTTTGCTGGAATCTATGGAAGAGGAAGTTGTCAAAATTGTAAGCTCATCAAATGAAAAAGATGAGGAGGAGAACGAAGAACAAAAGGAGGAAGAGCGGATTAGCTACCTGCGCCCACCTTATAATGAGTGTAACTCTTCAACTCATACATTGTTTAATTTCCCTTCGTTCTTACTGAAGGATGAATGCTATGTTGATGTCTATGATCCCTTGGATTCTTTTAAAATATCTCTTTTTGATGAACTTGAAGCTTGTTATTCTTGTGGTCATGATGCCAATATGAATTATGCTTATGCAGATGAACTTTCTATAGTTCCTTATGTTAAGCATGAAATTGTTGCTATTGCACCCACACATGATAGTCCTATTATATTTGTGAATTCTCCCAACTACACTATATCGTAGAAGTTTGCACTTATGAGGATTATATTGATGGGTTGCGTTCTACTATTGCACATGATGATTTTGATAAATATAATATGCATGTGCTTGCTTCTCCTAATTGCAATTATTATGAGAGAGGAACTACATATCAGCCTCTCTATGTTTCCAATACGATAAAATTGCAAGAAACTGTTTATACAATGCATTGGCCTTTACTTTGTGTGCATGAATTGTTCTTTTATGACATGCCGATGCATAGGAAGAGAGTTAGACTACGTTGTTGCATGATTTGTATCACTTTATGCTCACTACTAAATTACAAATCATTTTTAATTAAAATTGGCTTCGATATACCTTGGGATCCGGGTGGATCCACTACTTGAGCACTTTATGCCTAGCTTAATGGCTTTAAAGAAAGCGCTGCCAGGGAGACAACCCAGAAGTTTGAGAGAGTCATTTTATTCTGTTGTGTGATTTTAAAATAGTTCAAAAACAAAAAATAAAGTGGGGAACTTAAAACTTTTTCAAAAAGAAAAGTGAAAGTGAGAAAGACAAGCATCGTTGAAGTGGGGGCTAGCCTTGAGCTTTGTTCATGCCCATGGAAACTTGTGAATCTTGATTACAGAAAAATTTCAACAAAAATAATTATACCCTTGTAAAAATCCATTGTATTATAAAAATTATGTGCCAGAATGACCTTTAGAATGTTTAAATTGCTTGTTTGATATGTGTTGTGTAAGAATAGAAACTTTTGCTAGAGTGTTTGAATTTCTATATTTAACTGGAGCATGCAAAAATTCTTAAAATTTTACAAAATACTTTTATACAAACTGTAGACCACGTATTAATTTTTCAGAGTTACGGAAGTATGGTGAATGTTCAGATTACGACAAACTGTCCTATTTTTGACATATTCTGTTGCATTGTTTTGCTCGTTTTGATGAAAATATCGATTGTATCGGTTGTATAAGCCACGTAAAACTTATATTACAGTAGATACAATGCAAACAAAAATATGAATTGGTTGGGAACAGTACTTAAAGTTGTAATTTGATTTATTATACTAATGGTCTCACGAGGGTTTTGTTAAGTTTTGTGTGATTGAAGTTTTCAAGTATTGGGTGAGATCACGATGGATGAAGGAATAAGGAGTGGAAAGACACTAAGACTGGGAATGCCTGGGGCACCCCAAGTTAATGTTCAAGGACTCCCAAGGAACTAAGCTTGGGCATGCCCCGGAAGGCATCCCCTTTTTCTTCTAACAACCATTGGTAATTTTACTTGGAGCTATATTTTTATTCGTGAGATGATATGCGTAAATCTTGGAGCATCGTGTGCTTTTTCTTTTTATTTTAGTAATGCACCATGCTGGTATGAGAAAGTCCTTGGTTGGTTTATAGAAGGTTCTTTGCACCTCACTTATATCTTTTGAGTATGGATTTATAGAATGCTTCATGTGCTTCACTTATATCATTTGAAGTTTGGATTGCCTAGTTCTCTACACATAGTAAACCGCCATTTGTAGAATGCTCTTTTGCTTCACTTATATTTGTTAGAGAAGGGTAATATCTTTTATAGAAAGAATTAAAATCTCAAGCTTCACTTATATATATTTAGAGAGTTAACATGAGTTAGTCATTCACATGGTTATTCATAAATTCCTACATAAAACTTGTAGATCACTGAATATGATGTGCTTGATTCCTTGCAATAGTTTTGCGATATAAATATGGTGATATTAGAGTCATTCTAGTGAGTAATTGTGGATTGGTAGAAATACTTGTGTAAAGGTTTGTGATTCCCGTAGCATGCACTTGTGGTGAACCGTTATGCAAGCATGTCGAAGCATGATTTGTTTGTTGATTGTCAACCTTTATGTAAGGGTCTGAACCACGCGTTAACTCCTACCAACCTATCCTCTAGGAGCATGCGTCTAGTACTTTGCTTCGATGACTAATAGACTTTTGCAATAACTATGTGAGTTCTTTATGACTAATGTGACTCCATGGATTATACACTCTCACCCTTTGCACCTTTGCTATAGTAACGCACAACTTTCGCCGGTGCATTAAACCCACCATATATTCTCCCTCAAAACAGCCACAATACCTACCTATTATGACATTTCCATAGCCACCCCGAGATATATTGCCATGCAACTTCCACCGTTCCATTTATTATGGCATGCACCATTATTTTCATATTGCTTTGCAAGATCGTAAGATAGCTAGCATGATGTTTTCATGGCTTGTCCATTTTTTGATGTTAATTACTATGCTAGATCATTGCATATCCCGGTACACCGCCGGAAGCATTCATATAGAGTCATATTTTGTTCTAGGTATAGAGTTTGAATTCTTGAGTTGTAAGTAAATAAAAGTGTGATGACCATCATTATTAGAGCATTGTCCCATGTGAGGAAAGGATGGTGGAAGCTATTATTCCCTCACAAGTTGGGATGAGACTCTAGACTTTCTGAAAGATAAAAGAGGCGAGTGAAGCCCCCCCCCCCCCAAAAAAAAGAGGCCTTTAGATGCCTACCAAAAATAAAAATAAAAAAATAGAGAGAAGGGACAATGCTACTATCCTTTTTCCACACTTGTGCTTCAAAGTAGCACCATGATCTTCGTGATAGAGAGTCTCCTATTTTGTCACTTTCATATACTAGTGGGAAATTTTCATTATATAACTTGGCTTGTATATTCCAATGATGGGCATCCTCAAATTGCCCTAGGACTTCATGAGAAAGAAAGTTGGATGCACACCCACTTAGTTTCTTTTTGATCTTTCATACACTTACAACTCTAGTGCATCCGTTGCATGGCAATCCCTACCCACTAACATTAATATCTATTAATGGGAATATCCATAGCCCGTTGATACGCCTAGTTGATGTGAGACTATGTTCTCCTTTTTCTTCACAACCTCCACCATATTCTATTCCACCTATAGTGCTATATCCATGCCTCACGCTCATGTAGTGCGCGAGACTTGAAAAAGTTTGAGAATATAAAAGGTGTGAAACAATTGCTTGACTTGTCATCGGGGTTGTGCATGATATAAATACATTTTGTGGGCAAGATGGAGCAGAGCCAGACTATATGATATTGTAGGGATAACTTTCTTTTGCCATTATATTTTGAAGAGATACAATTGCTTTGTTAGTATGCTTGAAATATTATTGCCTTATTGTCAAATGATAGACTATTGCTTTAAATCACTCGTCTCTTAATATTCATTCCATGATAAGATTGTGTGAACAAGATTATGGTAGGTAGGATTCCACATCAAAAATTATCTTTTTTATCATTTACCAACTCGAGGACGAGCATGAATTAAGTTTGGGGATGCTGATACGTCTCCATCATATCTATAATTTTTAATTGCTTCATGACAATATTCTACAACTTTCATATACTTTTGGCAACTTATTATACTATTTTTGGGACTAACATATTGATCCAGTGCCCAGTGCCAGTTCCTGTTTGTTGCATGTTTTTTGTTTCGCGGAATATCAATACTATACAAAGTCCAAACGCGATGAAAACTTATGGAGATTTTTTTTGAATATATGTGATTTTTCGGAAAAATAATCAACACGAGACAATGCCCTAGGAGCTTTCCTTTGGTGCAAGAAAGCTAATTTTTAGATAAATATCCCCGCAAAATTCATCCCGGTCGGAGTTCCGGATCTCTGGATATTTAAGAAACAGTGAAAGGCCATAATCTGGGAGCGCAGAAACAGACGGAAACATAGAGAGAGATCCAATCTCGGAGGGGCTCTCGCCCCTCTGCCGCCATGGAGGCCATGGACCAGAGGGGAAACCCTTCTCCCATCTAGGGGGAAGGTCAAGGAAGAATAAGAAGGAGGGGGCCTCTCTCCTCCTATCCCCCGGTGGCGCCGAAACACCACCGGGGCCATCAATGTGACGACGATCTACTCCAACAACTCTGTCATCTTCACCAACACCTCCATCACCTTCCCCCATCAATCTACAGCGGTCCACTCTCCCGCAACCCTCTGTATCCTCTACTTGAACATGTTCCTTTATGCTTCATATTATTATCCAGTGATGTCTTGCCATCCCATGCTGTTTGAGTAGATCCTTTTGTCCCATGGGTTGATTGGTGATCATGATTTGTTTGAGCTGCATGTTTTATTATTGGTGTTGTCCTACGGTGCTCTCCGTGTCGCGCAAGCGTGATGGATCCTTGCTGTAGGGTGTATTAATGTGTTCATGATTTGCCTATGGTGGGTTGCATGAGCGACAGAAGCACAAACCCGAGTAGGTGGGTTGTTCCATATGGGAGTCAAGAGGACTTGATACCTTATAATGCTATGGTTGGGTTTTACCTTAATGATCATTAGTAGTAGTTGCGGATGCTTGCTAGAGTTCCAATCATAAGTGCATATGATCCAAGTAGAGAAAGTATATTAACTTCTGCCCCTCCCTCATATAAAATTGCAATAATGATGACCGGTCTAGTTATCGATTACCTAGGGACAATTCCGCAACTCCTACCATCACTTTTCCACACTCGCTAAAATAACTTAGTTGTTACTGTATCTAAGAAGCCCCTAGTTTTGATTTACATGTTTTTATTATCTTGCAAACCTATCCCATCACACCTACAAAGTACTTATAGTTTCATACTTGTTCTAGGTAAAGCGAACGTTAAGCATGCGTAGAGTTGTATCGGTGGTCGATAGAACTTGAGGGGATATTTGTTCTACCTTTAGCTCCTCGTTGGGTTCGACACTCTTACTTATTGAAAGAGGCTACAACTTATCCCCTTCACTTGTTGTTTATTAGTATGCAGATTCAGATACCACTAAGGACTCAGGGTCTAACGAGGAGAAATCAGCTATGGGCAAGAAGAATGGCGGTGGAAAGGGCCAGCAGCAGAACGGGACATGAAATAACAACCCTGGTAATGGTGGTAAGAGAAAGTACCCGCACGGTGGGTCAGATCTGGTAGCCATCACCAATATTGGAAATAATCGTGCTAAGGGCAAGGTAATCCGCCCTTCGATAAGTATAAGGCTCCCTTTAACATGGAAGAGATGCTCAATAAGCCCTGCCCAAAGCACAATCAACCCAGCAGGCCATCGGGTCAGGCTTGGAGGGATTGTTATATAATGTGAGAGTTCCGGAATTATAGCCTCAATAAGCGTCGTGGTGGCGGCAATGGGCCTCCTGGCGGGTCAGGATCTGGTTCTCATGGGATAGGCTTCGGTGGAGGCGGCTTAGGTTCAGGCTATCAGGGGAAAGGCAATCAAGGTGGTCACCATCATCAGCCTAGCAATGATGGTCAACAGTAGAACAATCAGTCAGGGTATCAGAGTAACCCGAAGCAGCTTATGGAGGCCAATACCACATTTTGACCACAAGTCTGGATAAGCAAGACCAGAAACTACATAAGAGGGCAGTTCACATTGCTGTGCCGACTCTTCCACAATATTTAAAGTGGTCTGAGCATACGATTTCATGGACGTGGGAGGATCACCTGCCACAGGTTGATAACCAGAGACACTTGGCACTCCTGGTGGCACCTCAGGTGGGAGGTTACAAATTCACAAAGGTACTGATGGATGGTGGCAGCAGCATCAACATCTTGTACTATGAACCTTCCGCCGAATTGAATTGACTGACAAAGCTCTTAAGCCATTGTCCACAGTCTTCCATGGTGTTGTGCCTAGCAAGTCTGCTTATCCAGTGGAAACCATTGCTCTTGAAGTAGCATTTGGTGATGAATACAATTATAGAGTGGAAACCTTGTGGTTCGAGGTGGTTAAAATTAAGAGTTTATATCATGCCCTGTTTGGGTGGACGACTTTTGCTATGTTCATGGCCAGGCCTTGTTATGTCTACTGCCATCTCAAGATGCCTGCTCTTAAAGGGATGATCATGATGCACGGTGATCGGAAGATAGCTCTTGAGTGTGAGAGGGCGACGTTGCATATGCAAAGTCAAGTTGTGCCCAGGCAGAGGTAAACTTCTATACGGATAATGTTGACCCGACAGATATGATTCCGTTGAAAAAGCCTAGCATAGAGTCTGAGCCGCCCCTAAAGTTGTGGCGGAAGACACCAAATTGGTGGATTTCACTTATGGTGACTCATCAAACCACTTCACTATCGGGGCTAATATGGACCCCGCATAGGAAAGCACGCTCATTGAATTCATCCATGAGAATGGGGACATCTTTGCATGAAAGCCCTCTAACATGCTGGGTGTACTGAGAGAATTTGCTGAGCACCATCTTAATGTGGATCCTAAATTTAAGCCGGTCAAGCAATTTCTTCGACGTTTCAATGAGGTGCGGCGCAAAGCTATTGGGGAAGAGATAGCCCGTGTCTTAGCGATAGTGTTCATTGTGGAAGTCTTTCACCTGGAATGGTTAGGCAACCCGGTGCTTGTGCTCAAGAAGAATGACACGTGGTGCATGTGGGTGGATTACACGGATCTTAATAAAGCTTGTACGGTTGATCCGTTTCCTCTTCCTCGCATTGACCAGATCATTGACGCCATGGCAGGTTGTGAGAGTTTGTGTTTCCTAGATGCTTTTTAGGGTTACCATCAGATCAAGATGACAGTTGAAGACCAAGAGAAGACATCCTTCATCACGCCTTTTGGGGCTTTCTGCTATGTGTCCATGCCTTTTGGACTTAGGAGTGCACATGTGACTTATCAACGTTGTGTACAGAACTGCCTTCAAAATTAGATTGGGCGCAATGTTCATGCTTATGTCGATAACATCGTAGTCAAGTCAAGGAAGAAGGAAACTTTACTTGACGATTTGAAGGAGACTTTTGATAATCTACGGATTTACAAGATGATGCTTAACCCAGCCAAATGTGTTTTTGGTGTTCCTACAGACAAGCTCTTGGGTTTTCTAGTCTCGGAAAGGGGGATCGAAGCTAACCCGGATAAAATCAAGGCCATCAAGTCATTTTCTAAGTCAGCGTGCGTTAATGATGTCCAACGTCTAACGGGTTGAATCACCGCTTTAAGCTGGTTCATAAGGCGCCTCGATGAGAAGGCTATCCCTTTGTATCAAATGATGAAGAAGATAGATCACTTTGTCTGGAATGATGCTCTTGATGAGGCGTTTGAAGCGCTCAAGAAACACTTAGTTGAGCCATCGGTTCTGGCTGCCCCTGTGGAGAAAGAGACGTTAGTATTATATGTGTCGACTATGGGGTCGTCAGTGTTGTTATGGTTGTGGAGCACAAAGAAGCAGGAAAGGAATATCAAGTTCAATGGTAGGTTTACTATGTCAATGAGGTGTTGATAGAGTCCAAGCAGAGGTACCCGCATTGGAAAAAGCTGATATATGGGGTGTTCATGGTGAATCACAAGCTAAATCATTGTTTCCTTGGGCATCCGATCACGGTGGTCAGTTCTGCGCCATTGGGTGACATTATTCAAAACAGGGAAGCCACCGGCAGGATTGCTATGTGGGCACTAGAGCTTGGACCTCTTAATTCGAAGTATGTGACTCGGACGGCCGTCAAGTCTCAAGCCTTGGGGGATTTCATACACGACTGGACAAAGAGCCTGACACCCGAGGAGAAGCCGGATAATACATACTGAACAATCCACTTTGATGGATCTAGGCAATTGGAGGGCTCGGGGGGTGGAGTGGTGTAAACTTCACCTCGAGGTGACGAGTTTTGTTATGTGTTAAGGATAATGTTTCCTTGTACTAAAAATGCAGCTGAATATGAGGCCTTGCTTCATGGTCTCCGTGTGTCTAGGGAGATGAATCTAAGTCGGGTCAGATGCTTGGGCAACTCAAACCTGGTGGCTCAGCAAGTGTCTGGCACGTGGGATTACAAGGACCCACGTATTGTGGCTTATCGCCAGGCGATTGATATCGTTGTCGGTCACTTCAAAGGGAATTAGGTGGATCATATCGATCGTTGCAAGAACGAGGCTACTGACGCTTTATCAAGACCGGGGTCTCAACCCAAGACGGTGTCGCCTAATGTGTTCCTAGATGTTTTGCATCACCCGTCGGTCAAGTCACCTTCTGAGGAGGATCTGGCTGTGCCTGACCCGGAGGGATAGTTGGTGGTGGCTCTTCGTGCTATGCCTGATTGGACATTGCCATATCTGGCATATTTGACTTGTAGCGAGTTACCCGAAAACGAGACCATGGCGCAATAGATTGTGAGGCGGTCCAAGTCCATGACTATTGTCAATGGCGAGTTACATCGGTGTAGTGTGACTGACGTTTTTCAGCATTGTGTTTCTCCTGAAGAAGGCAAGGAAATTTTACATGTGATACACTCTGGCGATTGTGGTTATCATGCCTGCTCGAAATCTTTGTTGGCCAAGGCTTATCTACACTGTTTCTTCTGATTGAAGACTCATAAATATGCAGAGGACGTAGTTACAAAGTGATGCGGCTGTTAGAAATTTGGACGACGCGCCCATGTGTCGGCTCAAGACTTGCGCATGATTCCTATTACCTGTCTGTTTGCGGTTTGGGGGCTTTATATGGTCGGGCATTTTAAGAGGTCCAAGAATAAGAAGACCCACCTTTTGGTGGTAGTTGACAAGTTTACCAAGTGGGTCGAAGCAGAGCCGATCAGCAGGTATGATGAGGCCATAGGAGTTCAATTTGTCAAGAAGTTGATCTTTCATTTTGGTTACCCTCACAGTATAATTACTAACAATGGTAAACATCTTTCCAAGGGAGCCGTGAAGGCATTTTGTGAAAGTGAACATATCCGGCTTGATGTATCAGCCATGGCTCATCCTCAGTCCAATGGGCAAGGAGAACGTGCGAATCAAGAAATTTTTAGAGGGATAAAATCCCGGCTTATGGTCCCTTAGGAGAGAACGCCGGGCTGTTGGGAGGAGGAGTTGCCTTAAGTTCTTTGGAGTATCAGAACCACCCCCAATAGGTCTACAGGCTATATGCCTTTCTTCATGGTTTATGGTGCGGAATCCATCCTCCCAAGTGATATCCGCCATGACTCTTCCAGAGTGGTGACTTATGTTGAAACTGAAAAGGAGACTGCATGTTAGGACGCGCTAGATGCTTTGGATGAGGAACGAGATCTTCCAATAGCACGATCAGCAATTTATCAGCAAGACCCGTGTCGCTATCATAGCCGTAGAGTCAAGACCCGGACGTTCCAAGAAGGCGACTTGGTGCTACGTTTGATTCAAGACCCAGTGGATATGCACAAGTTATCCCCCCATTGGGAAGGACCTTTCATGGTCAGCAAGAATCTTCACAATGGGTCATACTGCCTCATCGATTGACGGGAGAGCGGCAAGTCACTCACTTCCGAGCAAGAGACCAACTGGTCGTGGAATGTTGCTCATCTTCGGCCTTACTATACTCGACTCATTGGCTCTCATCAATGTACAAACATTTGTCATTTTATATACCTTTTTTATATAATAAAGTTGGCATCCCCATAATTCGGAGCCTCTGCAGTTTTTCGTGCAACATGATTGTGCAAAAGAGTTGATAATTCAACAGGTCACTTGGGGGCTTCCAACCCATTGGGTTTAGCTTTCATACCCTATTGACCGGCTTTTAAGCCTTACTCAGGTTAAACCTGCTTGTTTACAACTTGCCACTACACCATGTGAACCATCGAACTCTTATAAGTTAATCTCGCAATAAAGACCTTGAACTATTCAATGATCTTGACAGTCAATCTTGCCTTGAGACCCTATACTGATTAAGGTTAAATAGGTGGCTTAGTCACGAGAGTGTCGGCCTACACAAAGCAAGGATAAACTCACATGTCTATTGTGGTCTCTCCTCCATGTTGCCCGTTCGTACTATTCTACAGTCAATCTTCTTCAAGACCCTGAACTGTTTAAGGTTAAAACGATGGATTTATGTCACGTCAGAGCCGGTTTATGGGTTTTGGGGGTAGTCATGCCCTATTGTAGTCTCTCGCTATATGGCTCGTCGTACTCTTAAATGGCAATCTTTTTAAAGACCCTGAAGAAGTTAAGGTCAAAACAACGAATCTATGCCATATGAGAGTCGGCATATGAGTTTGGCAGTCATGCCTATGTTTTTGAAAAATAAGGCTTGAGTTTTAAGCAAGATTATAAATAAGAGTTAACCTCTTTGGGTTGTGCCTTTAAAGCTGCCTTTCAATGATAGAGAATATATTTTTTGTCTTGTTATTTTGCAGGTCGTGTTTCTTTTGATAAACTACAACTAAGTATCAGGAAAGATGATCATAGCCAGGTCAAAGGAAAGATGGATAAGTTAATAAAGCTATTCAAATTCCAAAAACATGCACGAAGGCAGGACCAAGGCAATCAGTTTTAACTACTCCTATGACATGGCTATCAAGGAGCCCAAAATATACATACTTAAAGTTTCTTACAGCAAATCATAACCTGACATGACACACAGGGTTGGGTTACCTTCATATGGAGTCAGCTCTTTGCTTAACTCGCCGTCGGGTCATCCTGCGCCGGGTCTTCGGGGTCCTGGATCTAAAGGTTGTCCACATCTCAGCTGCAGTTTGTTAAAGCTTCAAATTCAGCTTCGTCATGCAATATTGGATACGGTCAACATCTAGAGCAAAGAGATGCTTACGACGTTGAGGGATCAAGCCTCTTGCTTTGATAGTAGGCCTGCGAACTCATTTGTTCACTTGAGAATAAGCCACCTGATAAGATGACATGTCAGCTTCTGCGGCCAGCCGACTCGCTGAAAATTGAGATGCCTTCATGCATCGGACATAGTATTCTTGACTAAATTGCAATCCATCGTCTTAAATTCAGGGAAGCCATCCATCATCTCTGCTGGTTTAAGTTTCGGTGCGTACACCACTGATCGGCTCAAGGCAGCTATTGCACCCTTCCAGGTGGCTAATCTCTTCAGCTCCTCTATCTGCTTCGGGGTGGTGGAGAGGGTCTCTAAGACACCTTTCATGAACTTTGGCACGCCCCCTAAGTCATCACATCTTTAATGGTGCAAACGGATCCGACATACAACTCCTCAGGAAGAGAATATAAAGCTTTCAGCTTTAGCAGACTGTCATCAAAAAGTTGACGACTTTGTTCACCTACAAGCAAGAAAATTTTTATAAGCCATTTGAGTCTAATTTTATAAACCGCCTGAAAATTGGTGAAAGGCGGAGGAGATTATTTTACAAGGAATGTTGATTGTTAACAAACACTTACCAAAGACAGCTCCAATCATCTGGGTTATATGTCCTTTCAGATTGTTGAGCTCCTCCAAGATGGGTTGCAATTGCCCCTCGGCGTCTTGTGCCCGTTTGGTTAGGGCGGCTTGTTCTGTTTCTACAGTTTGTTTGTAAGCCTCAAAGGCCACCTTGACTTTTTCAAGCTCAATGAAAGAGAGTTGCAATTTCTCTTCGGCATCAGCACAAGAATTTTGTTGCGAAGCGAGGTGTCTTCTCAGGTTAGCCAAGTTAGACCCGCCCACGTGTAAGGGTTCCTACATAGTAATCAAGAGCCGGATTATTTTCATTTTAAACCACCAAAGAGCAGTATATGCCAAGCATTTAGGGGCGATGAGAAAAACATTACAAGTCTCAAGCATATTGCAGCCTATATACTTGACACTTGGGGGCTAATGTGTATCAGTTCTCTCTAAGGGTTACAATTCAGATAAGGCCCGGGTCATCTTCAAGAAGATAGCCCACCCTTGAGGGCTACATTTGGGTCTTATTTTATGTGGAGTGCTGGCTCATTATTTACATAATGACCCAACACTCGGGGCTACACTTGGCTCTTATTCTACGATTGAGTGCTGACTCTTTACTTACATAATGAACCGGCCCTTGGGGCCTACATGTCGATTCATCAAAAATCTATAAGTGAGTGTAGACCTAGCCAACCTTTGGCATGGTAAGCCGGCTCTCGGGGGCTACTTAAGTATATATGGAAAGACAAAGGAAGAGGAATAGCTCATATTTTTTCTTCATCATGGCGACCAAGCTGGCCTCCATGTCCCGGCTTGCAGCAAGGTCGCTTAGATAGCCAGAAGGCAACTCATCAGCAGATAATTTCTCCAAGTTTGGAAGATCAAATTGAATCCTCTCTTCCTTAAGAGGATCCACCTCATCTTCCTTGGTATGCTTGGATAACAAAGTGGAGGGATCTAGAGACTTGTAAGATGCCCCGGTAACAGTAACTTCTTCATGAGAAGCCACGACTTCATTTGTTGGTTGGGGGTTGGGCGGCTTAGGGTCAGCTTCTGGATGAGCCTCAGGAGCCTCACTATCCACAGTAGCCGGCTCATTATGTTGAGGAACCTCATCATGAGCATATTTGTTAGCCTTAGAGGGCTCAACATGAGCTTGAGGAGCGCTAGACCTGGGGATCTCCGACTCTTGAACTTCAGGAGTGGCAGCTAATACGTCTCCAACGTATCTACAATTTATGAAATATTCATGCCATGTTTACAATAATTCTATATGATTTTGGTGTGATTTTATTAGAACTAACCCGGACTGACTCTGTTTTCAGCAAAACTACCATGCTTTTTTTGTGCAGAAATAAAAATTCTCGGAATGGGCTGAAAATTTACGGAGAATATTTTTGGAAAATATAAAAAATACTGGAGCGAAAAGATATTGGAGAGGAGTCCCAAAGCAGCCACAAGACACCAGGGCGCCCCGACAAGGGCACCCCCCCTAGCTTTTGGTGATCAACTTGCGGGTTCCGTGACCTTGGGAATCTATGCATAGGGGTTGGCACATGTTTTTTACTTCACTCTCCGGTAGAAACTTTGGGGCACTCTTTGAATTCATTTGTATTGGATTGAACATGAAGAATCCAAAATTGTGTGATGCATATCGTACAATGAAGACTATGGGTACTCATTGTGACATTGGAGTATCTAGGTGACATTAGGGTTTTGGTTGATGTGTATCTTAAGGTGTTATTTTAGTACGAACTCTAGGGATGTTCGTGACACTTATAGGGATAGCTCATACGATTGATAGGAAAAGATAACTTTGAGGTGGTTTCATACCCTACAATAATTTCTTTGTTTGTTCTCCGCTATTTGTGACTTTGGAGCGAACTCTTTGTCAGATGTGAGGGATTTACATATGATTCAACTATGTTAGTATTGTTGAGATAACTTGCACTATTGAAAGTATGAACCCTAGGACTTGTTTCTAAGCATTACAATACCGTTTGTGCTCACTTTTATGATTATTTACCTTGCTGTTTTTATATTTTCAGATGACAAAAACCTATATCTACCATCCATATTACACTTATATCACCATCTGTTCGCCGAACAAGTGCACCTATACAATTTACCATTGTATTGAGTGTGTTGGGGACACAAGAGACTCTTTGTTATTTGGTTGCAGGATTGTTCGAGAGGGACCATCTTCACCCTATGCCTACCATGGATTGATAAAGCTTAGGTCATCCACTTGAGGGAAATTTACTAGTGTCCTACAAAATTCTGCGCTTGGAGGCCCAACACGAGTATAAAAGAAGAAGGTTGCGTAGTAGATATCAAGCTCTTTTCTAGCGCCGTTGCCAGGGAGGTGAGTGCTTGAAGGTATATATTTATATCTTGCAATCAAATTTTTAGTTTCTTGTTTTTCACTAGTTTGCTTTTATAAAATAAAACTACAAAATGGAGTTTAGGTTGCATCAATTGTTTCGTGTCTTTAATGTCTTTTGTGAAAATGATGGTTCGGAAAATTGTGCTTAATTGGTTGAGGAAGAATTAATGAAAATACTTGATGATAATTCCTTGAATGATGAACATGATTGCAATATTTCTAGTATGAATTCATTGAATATCCATGATGCTAATGATATGCAAAGCCACAAGCTTGGGGATGCTATGTTTTATGAAGATGATATTATTAGTCCTCCAAGTTTTGATGAGCAAATTTATTATGATTATGGGATGCCTCCTATATATGATGATTATGATGATGACATGTCTTCTATAAAGAGTGATAGTAACCATGAAACTTGTATCATGATTTTAATATTGAATGTGATTATGTCAATCAAGTATCTCATGATAGTTATTTTGTTGAGTTTGCTCCCACTATTATGAATGAGAAGGAAATTGCTTATGTGGAGAGTGCCAAATTTTCTATGCTTGTGGATAATGAACATAGTGCTTTATGTTATAGTTATGTTGTGAAATTCCTTCATGATGCTACTGAAAATTATTATGAGGGAGGAATATATGCTTGTAGGAATTTCAATAATATCAAGTTTCCTCTCTATGTGTTGAAAGTTTTTAGGTTATGCTTGTTTTTGCCTTCCTATGCTAGATGATTCTTGTTCCCATAAATTTTTTCTCACAAAATCCCTATGCATAGGAAGTGTGTTAGACTTAAATGTGCTTGTCATGAGATTCATGATGCTCTTTTGCATGTTTCAATTATTATTCCTATGTGAGCATCACTGAAATAATCATGCCTAGCTAAAAGGCATTAAAGAAAAACGCTTGTTGGGAGACAACCCAACACTTCTAGTTTATGTTTTTGTGTGTTCACATGATTAAGCTATTATAGTAATCATGTTTTGTGCCTTTTATTTCAATAAAGTGCAAGTAAAACCTTTGGGATGACTCAGAAGATTTGTAGAATTGATGCTTAACCAAAACAGGAACTTTTTCCTCCAGTATAGGAATATTCTTTTTTTACTGGAGCATGATAATGATCTGAAATTTTTACACAGTTTTGGTATGCAAATTATTCAGGTTGTCCTAAATTTTCAGGATTGTTAGAGACATGCAAGTTTGTCTATACTATAGATCTTCACAGACTGTTCTATTTTTGGCAGATTCTGTTTTGCATGCATAGTTTGCTAGTTTTAGTGTTCCCGTAGCTTATATTCAGTGATATAAATTATGTGAATGGTAGAATATAGCAGGTATTATGTTATAAAAATTATGAATCTTGTCTTGACAGTACCTAAGTGAATGATTTATCTTTATTACACTAACCCTTCTCACGAAGTTCTGTTAAATTTTGTGTGATTGAAGTATCCAAGTTTTGGGTGAGACACCGATATGAGGAGACTAAGGAGTGACAAGAACCTAAGCTTGGGGATTCCCAAGGCACCCCGAAGGTAATATTCAAGTTAGACTCAAGAGTTTAAGCTTGGGGATTCCCTAGAAGGCATCCCCTCTTTCGCTTTCTTTTTGGGAGTGGGGGTGTATTTCTTCTTCTAGAAATTGGATTTTTCCTGCATATGAGTCAGAGAAGGGTCAAAAAGAGTATGAGTCACAGAATTGAGAGGTCACAAGCAACATCTTATTTAGAGAAGGGTCAGAAAGGATATTTACCTTTGGAACCGGGTTAGGAACATAGAACGGCTTCAACCTGGTTTGGTCACATGCAGCTTGAGGCTCTCCAACCAAAAACTTCACGATGGTGTTGAGGTCCTTCTCATTAAAAGGGGTCCTATTGAAGCACATTAGATTGCTCACTTCACCAGAATATTCACACATCAACTTGTCACGCCGGCTCAGCGGCATGACCCTCGAGCTGACCGAACAACGGGTCAAGTCCACGTCGGTTAATCCATCAGCCGGTAGGGCTAAAATATTTAAGAAAGCCAGAGCACACTTAACACGCTACACGACACTCATCCGTTTAGGAAGCTCACTCTTGGCATAGGGCCGGGTAAGGTGGTAACCCGGCAACGGATTCTCTCCAGCCGGAGAGGTGTCTTTGCAGTAAAACCAAGTACGGTTCCAGTCTTTAGGATGACTGGGCAGGACGGCTGAATGGAAGGTCGTATCTCTCCGCCTCTGGATGGAGATGCCTCCAATCTCAAGACTCGGCCCAGCTGCCTATTCAGTCTGGCGGTTCAGATAGAGAAAAAAATCTTTGAAGAGGTCCACTATGGGTTCTTCTTGAAGATAGGCTTTGCAAAGGACTTCAAGTTGGCACAAGTTTGAGATGGAATTGGGGCCAATGTCTTGAGGGTGGAGTTTGTAGAAGTGCAGGGCATCCCGGAAGAACTTTGACCCGGGCAGTGAAAAGCCGCGGAGAAGATGGTCTGTGAACGCGACTACTTCCCCTTCTTGAGGTTTGGGTTTGACCTCTTTTCTAGGAACCCGCCAATGAATGACATCTTGGGCTAGCGGGGCTCCCATGGTCACAAATTCCTTTAGAGATGTTTTGGTAACCCCGAAGGGAACCCAATCACACGAAGTGGGGGCTTTGTCTATGATGGCGGGTTAAACTCTATGACAAAGTGCAAGGTCATGGCGGGTATAAGGAAAACCTAGCAGTAAATAGAGATAAACCTAAGACGGCAATGGTGTTCATTGGGTTATGTTTGTGTTCTAATCTTATGTATTTTATGAGACCAAGGTGAGTGAAAACGGTTGCAGGATAAGCTGGCAGTACAATGGCGGGTCAAAAAGCTAGCTACTGTTGAGAATTATGCTAAGTGTTGACAAACAGATTCTTTCAACTACAACAACCATTGCAAGATCTACGAGTGATTATAAAATGAACTATATTCTAAACCTAAAATGGGTAGCGGAAGAACAGGCAGCTTATGTGTGGGCTTTTATTCAGGATCGATATACGATGGAGTGGGGGATGCACATTAAAGCAAAGCACCGCATCACATGGATGGTATTTTTAGGCCCAAAAGATACTCTATTTACTAATCTACAATGAATACTCCGGCGAGCGGCGGCAAACATGGAGGAACTACAATGAGCTAATGTAGATCTATGAGGGGAAGAAGAAACGTACCCGACGGGTGCGCAGGAGATGGCTAAGCGCCGACAAGTTCTGGTCTGATCAGGTTGATGCAGCGACCCTTGTACGAGAAGACGAGGAACAACCGTCGACGACGGCAGAGCTTCGGTTGCGCGAGTGTTGGAGGAAGAAGAAGGAGACTATCGGATTTCGGGCTCCGCAAAACGCTGAAGGTTTGAACACAGGGGCGTGTGCAAAGATCCCCTGCAGCCTCGCCCTACCTAGCTCATTACTCGATGAATATCACGACAAACTCGCACGATGATGAGGAAGAAGATGAACATGGCAATTTATCCAGGTTCAGGCCGCTATGAAGCATAATACCCTACTCATGCTTTGGTGGATTGCCTCACGGGGAGGTGTGGTGAATGAACTAGTATAGTGAGCTCGAGCCTCGCGAGGGTGCTCAAGCGGTGTTCTTGGTTCTCTCCTTGTCTTGTGGTTTGAGTGGATAAGTCTTCGATCGGATCCCCCACTAAGGTGTGGCCTTGTCTCTATATATAGCGATGGCGTGGGTCCTCTTCCCTTATCACAATGGCGGGAAAGGATCCCACAAAGGCCAATTTTGAAGGGGGATAGGAGTACATCCACGCACCGTCCAAAGGCGGTCTTCGCCTGCAAAGCGGTTGTCGATGACGTGGTGGGCTCGGTGATGACATCCGCCCTACGGGGCTCGTGGTCATGGTCATGTTGCACTGGAATGGAAACCTTTCGACGGTGCTTTGGGAACCCGTGTATGTCCTTGCTCCCTTTGCACGAAAGGGGAAACTGTACCGCCTAGCGTGATGGCGCCCGCCTATCCTTCCCTGCGTCAACTTTGACTCCTGAGGCTGGGTTCTGCATTGAGATCTCCGCTGCACCTGAGGGGCCTGAGGAGGACCATCCTTGTTGGTCTTGGTGTCGTTCTTCCTTTCAAGCCTAGGGTCCTCACGAGGGCCTTGTCTTGAGTGGAGCCAGGCCTGTCCGAGCCTGGCTGACGAGGTGGGCCATGTCCTGCCCCGCAGGCAGGTAGGTCTGGGTACCCCCGTTCCAAGAATGCCGACAGTAGCCCCCAGGCCCAAGCCGCACTCGAGCTGGCTTCAGGGTGAAGAAATGAGGACAACCCAATGTGCCGCGGGCCCCACATGCCTGAGGGGCTAGGGCTGACGTGCATTGTGCGGCTGACGTGGAGCGTCCTCTCGGCCACTGCCTGAATCGACAAAAGCCTGACTTCCAGCGCCGAGCCATTACTGCTTTCCTCTTTTGCACACATGCTCTTTCTCCCAGATCCTAGCCTTAGTTGAGACTTCTCCAGATCCGGCGTCGCTCCATCTTTCTTCCTATGGCTCCCGCCGGCAAGTCGAAGCCTGAGGCTCAGAGCTCACCCTCCACTCCCATCTCACCAATGGTTTCCGTTTCCACCATCACCAAGGACGGATACCTCGTCCCGGTGCTCCCATCTTGGGTGGACGGGACCAAGGAGTGCGGGCGGACCTTGATATGAGGCAGATCCTCAGAGAGGCGGCCCTCGTCCACATCAGCATATCCCTTCTTCCTTCATAGTTTCTTCACCAGGCTCCTCCCGCCTTTCTCCGCGTTATTCAAAGTCATCTCGACCACTACGGGATTCATGCCCTTCATCTTCAACCCAACTCCATCCTACTCTTGTCCGTCTTCTCCTTTTACTGCAATGCTTTCATGGGCGTGAAGCCCTCTGTAGCCCTGTACCGACATTTCTTTAGTTTAGGCGTCCATGACGTCGCTCAGCGGTTGGCATGCGTCTCCTTTGTCAAGGTCCAGAGCGGTAACATGCTCTTGAAGGCCGGCAAGAAGGTGGAGAACTTCCGGCACTGCTGGGTCTTCATGGATCTCCGCAGTCCCAACCCCCGCTTGGAGCTGCCGAAGGGGCTGTCGGAAAAAACCTCCGCGTGGAGCTCCGCGAAGCTTTCTAACCCCTGGACCGAACCCGTCATGGAGCGGATTTCCCGTGACATCAGAGCCATGAAGCTGACTAGGGGGTGATAGTGAAGGAGTTCTTGATGGAGTGCCTGGCGCCCCTCCACTCTGACTCCAGGCCACTATTAGGGCAGCAGCGACAACCTCAGGCTTTGGTCTGCGCGCATAGACCCTAAGGAATTGAGCAGGGTTGTGGTAACCCTACTCAACGGTGACCTCAAAGATCTCTCGGAGGCCTAAGCCCTACTGTACCATCATGACGACACAAGCACTTTGGTCGCCAAGATGGCTGTCTTCAATGTACTAGGGCTCTTCCCTGCTGAGGGCCCTGGCTCCCCGGTGATGTTGTCCTCCAGCGACACCAGGGGAGGGGAGGATTCAGTGAAGACGACAGACAATGACTTAGCGGAGGCGTCTCCCCCGCCATAGAACGTGTTCTTGCGCGAGCTGGCAGATGATGACAATGCTGGTGAAGCTCCTGCTGTAGGCTCCCCGCGTCCCGCTAAGGTCCGCACGGGGCTTGTGCCGGCACCTCATGCCACGCGATCTGCCTGCCTGGCGACCCCCAAGAAGCACAGAGCTGAGTCTCCTTCGATGTGCCCTACCTCTGCAGGCCTGGTGGTTGAGATGCCAGACTTGCCCCCACCTGGAGCGCAGCCCGTGGACCAAGTGGACGAGGCAGGGCCAGGGCGGTTCCTCCAGCGGCCGCTACGGCGTATAGTGCCCCTGTCCCCCGGCATGGTGGTGCCCTCACCGAGAGGGGCGTGGGTGTCGCCGTCATCGTCGGAGCGATGGGGAAGAGGAAGTGGGTCGACGTTGAGGAGTAAGTATCTATGTCATCTTTGTTCGTCAGCTGATAGCTTGCGTGCTTATGAATCTTCCTTTGACCGGTAACTAGGAACGCCGCCGCGCTGAATATGAGGAAGAAGAAGGCAGGCGAAAAGCCAAAGACGTACTTTGACACTCCGCTCGCTCCAGTCGTGCCGCCGTCGCCTGACGAGGCACCCGCAGGCGAGGGGGTGAAGGCTCCCGCTCTTGATAGTGTGCCGGTGTCGCTGTCCGGATGGCCAGCCCCCGAGGGCCAGCCGCCCGTCGACCCATTTGCATCTGTCTTACTCTTGATTGCTGCGCAGCCTTGAGAGCCTCCTGCTCCTCGTGCTGTTATCTCCCGGGGAACATTGCCTATGTTCGCATAGGCGATTCCTCCGAAGGGGCTATTGGTGCCTTCGTCATGTGGCCTTAATGTCCTGGACGGGTCCTTCACCATTCAAAGCCAGGTTTGGGATGCCCTCGCAGGTGTCGAGGCCGTCGTGGTGAAAATCAAGAAGGAGGCTGGGTCGGCCAAAGAAGCCCTTGAGGGAGCGCTGGCTGACGCGACGTCTGCCTCGGGGCGTCGGGAAGAGGCGGAGTCCCGCTTGAGGGCTCTTCAGGGAGAATAGTCCACACTCGAGGAAGAACTACATCGGCAAAGGGAGGCCCTCAAGGCCTGCAAGGCCCAGATGGCCGACCAGAACTCTGACTTTCCAAGGCGATGGCTGACCTCGCCGTGGTGTGAGAGTACCTGGAAGTGTTGGAGAAGGAGGCCGCGCTGGAGAAGGCCCGGCTCATGACCATGGTAAAAGCTCTTGCCGAGGCCAAAGAGGGAAAGGGCACGGACCTCGGCGCCCTTCCCCCTGTCGAGCTTAGGCTGCGCCGAGCACTCCACTCCCTCTATGAGGAAGGGTTTTCAGAGCCCCTGGTGGTTCCGGAGGATGGCTTTGCGAAGCTTGTCGAGGCATTGGAGGGCGCCATTGTCAAGGTGGAGGGTTCTTGGACAGCGAGTGCCGTGACCTCTTCTCTGAGGCCGTGACGCACGTCTTCAGCCACCTTCACCTTCACGAGCCAGGGTTTGACTTTGACTACGTGATCCGCCCAGTTGCTATTGAGGTCCGCAGCAGCGCTGCGGAGGCAGTGATGGCCGCCATGTAGGCGCTGGTAAAGAGGTTCACCCACGTCATCGATGATCCGCCTCCTGAAGCTGCAGGAGTTCATGGCGATGAGGATGACACCGGTGATGTGGAAGACGATTTCCATGCGAACAGGGCGAGTGGCGCCGAAGGCTCCTAATGATTCCTCTTCCATGCTTCTTTCCTGAAACATTCGACGTGGCTCGTGGAGGCGTTAAACTCGCCTGTATTCGCGAAAAACATTTAATGCTTGTAATAACTGTTAAGTTGCTTGATTGCCCTCTTCGCCTTCTTTACTTCTTGCTTGTTGTGATGCTCTGCATCGGTAGGGCCCGGCCTTGCGCATACCACAGCCGCTGTTGGGGCCAACCGGATCACCAAGGACGGTCCCAAGGGGTGAGGGGCTATGTGGCCAGTGAGGCTCCTGAGTCGTGATGTTCAGGAGTCCCCCTTAACGTACGAGCAGCCCTCAGGAAGAGAACATGGTAAATATAGGTTTAGCTTGGAGATTTCGAACACCTTGACATACAAGCTCCAGTGTCCTCCTAGCTTGGAAATATCTGAACACCTTGTGCTCTACATCGGTAGGGCCCAGCCCCGCGCATACCTCAGTCGTCGTTGGGGCCGACCATCGTTGGAAATATGCCCTAGAGGCAATAATAAATTAGTTATTATCATATTTCCTTGTTCATGATAATCTTTTATTATCCATGCTATAATTGTATTGATCGGAGACTTAAATGCATGTGTGGATACATAGACAAAACCATGTCCCTAGTATGCCTCTAATGGACTAGCTCGTTGATCAAAGGATGGTTAAGGTTTCCTAGCCATGGACATGAGATGTCATTTGATAATGGGATCACATCATTAGGAGAATGATGTGATGGATAAGACCCAAACTACAAACATAGCATATGATCGTGTCAGTTTATTGCTACTGTTTTCTGCATGTCAAGTATATGTTCCTATGACCATGAGATCATGCAACTCACAGATGTCGGAGGAGTGCCTTGTGTGTATCAAACGTCGCAACGTAACTGGGTGACTATAAAGGTGCTCTACAGGTATCTTCGATGGTGTCTGTTGAGTTGGCATGGATCGAGACTGGGATTTGTTACTCCGTGTAACGGAGAGGTATCTCGGGGCCCACTCGGTAATGCAACATCACAATAAGCCTTGCAAGCAATGTGACTAATTGTTAGTTGCGGGATCTTGTATTACGGAACAAGTAAAGAGACTTGCCGGTAACGAGGTTGAACTAGGTATGGAGATACCGACGATCGAAACTCGGGCAAGTAACATACCGAAGAACAAAGGGAACGATATACGGGATTAACTGAATCCTTGACATAGAGGTTCGACCGATAAAGATCTTCGTAGAATATGTAGGAACCAATGTGGACGTCCAGGTCCCGCCATTGGTTATTGACCGTAGAGGTGTCTCGGTCATGTCTACATAGTTCTCGAACCCGCAGGGTCTGCACACTTAAGGTTCGGTGACGTTTCGGTAGTGTAGAGTTATGTATGGTGGTGACCGAAGGTTGTTCGGAGTCCCGGATGAGATCCCGGACTTCACGAGGAGCTCCGGAATGGTCTGGAGGTAAAGATTCATATATAGGAAGTCCTAGTTTGGTTTCCGGAAAAGTTTCGGGCTCATCGGTAGTGTACCGGGAGTATCGGTATTGTAGCGGGAGTGCCGGTAGTGTACCGGAGGACCTCCGGGAGGGGTATTTCGACCCCAAGAGGTCCATGGGATGTGGGAGAATAATAACCAGCCCTTAGTGGGCTGGGAAAACAGCCACAAAGGCCCATGGCGCAGGAGAGAAAGTCCTAAAGCAAAAAGTGGAAAATCAGCCAATAGGAGGCAATCCTACTCCAACTAGGATTGGAGGTGAAGTAGGATTGCTCCCACCTCCTATTTCGGCCAACCCAAAGGCCTTGGCTGCCTCTCCTCTCCTCTCCTCCTATATATACTAGTGGATTGGGTGGTTTTTGGACAGAATTTCCGGCCACGTGCTACCCGTTTCACCGGTGCACAGTTTCTCCTCTAGATCGGTTTTTCGCAGCGCTTAGGCGAAGCCCTACCGGAATCACTCCACCACCATCATCGGAGCGCCGTCACTCTGCCGGTGAACTCTCTCTCCTCTCCACCTCCTCTTTCTGGATCAAGACGGTGGAGATCGTCATCAAGCTGCACGTGTGCTGAACGCGGAGGTGTCGTCCGTTCGGCGCTAGATCGGAAGGACCATGATCGAGATTGCGAGACGGTTCATGATGAGATCACAGAACGGATCGTGATGAGTTCGCGGGATAGATCGTGATCAAGATCGTGAGACGGATCGTGATGAGATCGTAGGACGGATCGTGATGAGTTCACGGGACGGATCGTGATTGGATCGCGGGACGGATCGTGATGAGATCGCGGGACGCTTGGCGATTTGGATCGCGAAGATGTTCGACTACACCAACCGCTTTTCTTAACGCTTCCCGCTTAGCGATCTACAAGGGTATGTAGATCCACTCTCCCTCTGGTAGATGCTCATCACCATGGATAGGTTTGCGTGTGCGTAGGAAATTTTTTGTTTCCCATGCGACGTTCCCCAACAGTGGCATCATGAGCTAGGTTGATGGTTCGATGAGATCTCGAGTAGAACATAAAAGTTTTGTGGGCGTTGATGCTTAGATTGCTTCCTCCCTTGGTCGGATTTTGGTTCAGCGGGATTGTGAGATGAAGCGGCCCGGACCAACATTACTCGTACGCTTACGAGAGACCGGTTCCCTCGATGCAACTTGTTGCTTAGATGGCTTGCGGGTGACAGTTTCTCTCACTTTAGTTGGATCGGATCCGACAAAGGCGGTCCTTGAGAAGGTTGAAAAGCAATCTATGTATCATCGTTTTGGTTTATGCATAGGTGAGAATCGTTCTTGCTAGATACCCATAGCAGCCACGTAAAACTTGCAACAACAATTAGAGGACGTCTAACTTGTTTTTGCAGGGTATGTTGTGATATGATATGGCCAATTACATGATGTGATATATGTGATGTATGAGATGATCATGTGATGTATAGATTATCACGACTTGCATGTCGATGAGTACGGCAACCGGCAGGAGCCATAGGGTTGTCTTTAATTATTGTATGACCTGCGTGTCAATCATTAAAGCGCTATGTAATGCTTTACTTTATCGCTACGGTAGCAATAGTAGTAGAAGCATGCAGGGCGTGACAACCCCGATGGTGACACGTTGATGGAGATCATGGTGTCATGCCGGTGACGATGGAGATCATGCTGGTGCTTTCTAGATGGAGATCAAAAGCACAAGTTCATGGCCATATCATGTCACTTATGATTTGCATGTGATGTTAATCCTTTTTATGCACCTTGTTTTGCTTAGGACGACGGTAGCATTATAAGGTGATCCCTCACTTAATTTCAAGATAATTTGTGTTCTCCCCGAGTGTGCACCGTTGCGAAAGTTCGTCGTGTTGAGACACCACGTGATGATCGGGTGTGATAGACTCTACGTTCACATACAACGGGTGCAAGCCAGATTTGCACGCGCAGAACACTCGGGTTAAACTTGACGAGCCTAGCATGTACAGACATGGCCTCGGAACACAAGAGACCGAAAGGTCGAGCATGAGTCATATAGTGGATATGATCAACATAATGATGTTCACCATTGAAGCCACCTTAACTCACATGATGATCGGACTTGAGTTGGTGAATTTGGATCATGTATCACTCGAATGACCCGAGGGATGTCAATTTGAGTGGGAGTTCTTAAGTAATATGATTAATTGAACTCATTATCATGAACATAGTGAAAGTGTCTTTGCAAATTATGTTACTAGCTCGTGCTGTACCTCCCTTGTATTTTTATATGTTCCTAGAGACATAGAGTTGAAAGATGTTGGTAGCAATATTGCCGACTGGGTCCGTGATCTGAGGATTGTCCTCAGTGCTGCACAGAAGGCTTATGTCCTTAATGCACCGCTCGGTGCGCCACCCCCTCTAGCGTCGTCTATAGATGTTGTGAACATCTGACAGGCACGTTTCGATGACTACTTGATAGTTTAGTGTGTCATGCATTACGGCTTAGAATTGAGGCTCGGAAACGTTTTGAAACGTCACAGAACATATGAGATGTTCTAGGAGCAGAGATTGTGATCTCAGGCTCGTGCCTTTGTTGCGAGATATGAGATCTCCAACAAGATTCTTTGCTTGTAAGATGAAGGAGAATAGCTCAATCGTTGAGCATGTACTCAGATTGTCTGGGTACTACAATTGCTTGAATCAAGTGGGAGTTGATCTTCCAGATAAGATAGTGATTGATATAGTTCTCCAAGTCACTGTCACTAAAGCTACTAGAACTTAGTGATGAACTATAATACACCAGGGATAGAAGTATTGATCCCTGAGCTGTTCGCGATGTTTGACACCGCGAAGGTAGAAATCAAGAAGGAGAGTCAAGTGTTGATGGTTAATCAAACCACTAGTTTCGAAAAGGGCAAGAGCAAGGAGGGAAACTTCATGGATAGCAAGTCAGTTACTGCTCTAGTGAAGCAACCAAAAATTGAACTCAAACCTGAGACTAAGTGCTTCTATTATGAGGTGAGAGGTCGCTGAAGCGGAACAACCCTAGATACTTGGTAGATAAGAAGGCTGGCAACATCGACAGAAGTATATTTGATATACGAGTTATTGATGTGTACCTTGCTAGTACTCCTAGTAGCACCTGGGTATTGGATACCGGTTCGGTTGCTAAATGTTAGTAACTCGAAATAAAAGCTACGGAATAAACGGAGAACTAGCTAAGGGTGAGGTGACGATATGTGTTGGAAGTGTTTCCAAGGTTGATGTGATCAACATCGCACGCTCTTTCTACCTTCAGGATTAGTGACGAACCTAAATAAATGTTATTTGGTGTTTTGTGTTGAGCATGAACATGATTAGATCATGTTTATTGCAATACGGTTATTCATTTAAGTTAGAGAATAATGGTTATTCTGTTTACATGAATAATACCTTCAATGGTCATGCACCCAGTGAGAATGGTTTGTTGAAATCTTGATCGTAGTATTACACATGTTCATAACATTGATGTCAAAAGACACAAAGTTATGGCACTGTCGCTAAATGTCATGTTGGTATAAAGCGCATGTAGAAACTCCATGCTGATGGATATTTGGACTCATTCGATTTCGAATCGGTTGAGACATGCGAACCATGCCTCTTGGGCAAGATGACTAAAGGACCCCGTTGGATGGAGCGGGCAAGTGATTCATTGGAAATGATACATGTTGATGTATGCAATCTAGTGAGTCTTGTAGCATGCAGTGGATATCGTTATTTTCTTACCTTCACTCATGATTTGAGTAGATATAGTGTATATTTACTTAATGAAACACAAGTCTGAATCGTTTGAAAGGTTCAAGCAAATTCAGAGTGAAGTTTAAAGATCATCGTGACAAGAAGATAAAAATGACTGCGATATGATCGTGGAGGTGAATATCTGAGTCACGAGTTTGGCATACAACTTAAGAAAATGTGGAAGTTGTTTCACAACTAAACGCCACCTGGAACACCATAGTGTGATGGTGTGTCCGAACATCATAGTTATGCTCTATTAGACATGGTGCGTAATATGATGTCTCTTGTCGTTTTACTACTATAATTTTGGGGTTATGCATTAGAGACAACTACATTCACTTTAAATAGGGCACCATCTAAATCCGTTGAGATGACACCGTGTGAATTATGGTTTGATAGAAACCTAAGCTGTCATTTCTTAATGTTTGGGGCTGCGATGCTTGTGTGGAAAATGTTTTCACATAATAAGCTAGAACCCAAAGCGGACAAATGTATCTTCATAGAATACCCTAAGAACAGATGGGTATGCCTTCTATCTCAGATCCGAGTGCAAAGTGTTTGTTGCTAGAACTGGGTCCTTTCTCGAGAAAAAGTTTCTCTCGAAAGAATTGAGTGGGAGGAAGATAGAACTTGATGAGGTTGTTAAACCTTTGTTCAACCAGAGAGTAGCGCAGCGCAGAAAGATGTTTCTGTGAAGCCTACGTTAGTTGAAGAGGAAGTTAATGATGATGATCATGAAGCTTCAGGATCAAGTTACTATCGAACTTCATAGGTCGACAAGGATGTGTACTGCTCCTGAGCAGTACGACAACTCTGTCTTGGAGGTCATGTTGTTGGACAACGATGAACCTACGAGCTATGGAGAAGCGATGATGGGCCCAGATTCGGACAAATGGTTGGAGGCCATGAAATCCGAGATAGGATCCATGTATTAAAACCAAGTGTAGACTTTGGTAGACTTGCTCGTTGGACGGCAGGTCGTTGAGTACAAATGGATCTTTAAAATGAAGACATACACTGATGGTGAATGTCACTATTTGTAAACCTCGACTTGTTGCAAGATGTTTGTGACAAGTTCAAGGAGTTGACTACGATGAGACTTTCTCACTCGTAGCGATGCTAAAAGTCTGTTGGAATTATGTTAGCAGTTGTTGTGTTTTCAATTATGAAATCTGGCAGATGGATGTCAAAACATCGTTTCCTTAATGGTTTACTTAAGGAAAGGTTGTATGTGATACAACCAGAAGGTTTTGTCAGGCCTAAGGATGCTAAAAGTTGTGCAAGCTTCGGTGATCCTTCCATGGACTGAAGCAAGCATCTCGGAGTTGGAATATACGCTTTGATGAGGTGATCAAAGTTTTGATGTTTATACAAAGTTTATGAGAAACTTGTATTTGCAATAAAGTGAGTGGGAGCACTATAGAATTTCTGATAAGTATATGTGGATGACATATTGTTGTTCAGAAATAATGTAGAGTTTCTGGAAAGCATAAAATGGTTATTTGGAAAGTGATTTTCAAAGGAAGACCTGGATAAAGCTACCTAATTGTTGAGCATCAAAATCTATAGAGATAGATCAAGATGCTTGATGAGACTTTCAATGAGTGCATACCTTCACAAGATTTTGAAAGAGTTCAAAATGGATCAGCCAGAGAAATAGTTCTCATCTGATTTGTAAGGTGTGAAGTTGAGTGAGACTCAAAGCTCGACAACGGCAGAAGAAAGAGAAAGGACGAACGTCGTCCCCTGTGCCTTAGCCATGGGCTCTATATTATGCCATGCTGTGTACCGCACCTATGTGTGCCTTGCCATGAGTCTGTCAAGGGGTACAAGAGTGGTCCAGGAGTGGATCACTGGACAGCGGTCGGAATTATCCTTAGTAACCAGAGGACTAAGGAAATGTTTCTTGATTGTGGAGGTGATAAAGAGTTCGTGGTAAAGAGTTACGTCGATGCAAGCTTTAACACCTATCCGGATGACTAGTAGTAGCAATCTGGATACGTATAGTGGAGCAGCCATTTGGAAATAGTACCAAGTGGAGTGTGGTAGCAGTGTTTACGGTTTGACATAGAGATTTGCAAAGTACACACGGATCTGAACATCGCAGACCCGTTGACTATAAGACCTCTCTCACATGCGAAGCATGATCGAGCCCCAGAACTCATTGGGTGTTAGATTCATAATAATGCGAATCACATGGTGATGTGAACTAGATTATTGACTCTAGTGCAAGTGGGAGACTGTTGGAAATATGCCCTAGAGGCAATAATAAATTAGTTATTATCATATTTCCTTGTTCATGATAATCGTTTATTATCCGTGCTATAATTGTATTGATCGGAGACTTAAATGCATGTGTGGATACATAGACAAAACCATGTCCCTACTCTAATGGACTAGCTCGTTGATCAAAGGATGGTTAAGGTTTCCTAGCCATGGACATGAGATGTCATTTGATAACGGGATCACATCATTAGGAGAATGATGTGATGGATAAGACCCAAACTACAAACATAGCATACGATCGTGTCAGTTTATTGCTACTGTTTTCTGCATGTCAAGTATATGTTCCTATGACCATGAGATCATGCAACTCACAGATATCGGAGGAGTGCCTTGTGTGTATCAAACGTCGCAACGTAACTGGGTGACTATAAAGGTGCTCTACAGGTATCTTCGATGGTGTTTGTTGAGTTGGCAAGGATCGAGACTGGGATTTGTTACTCCGTGTAACGGAGAGGTATCTCGGGGCCCACTCGGTAATGCAACATCACAATAAGCCTTGCAAGCAATGTGAATAATTGTTAGTTGCGGGATCTTGTATTACGGAACGAGTAAAGAGACTTGCCGGTAACGAGGTTGAACTAGGTATGGAGGTACCGACGATCGAATCTCGGGCAGGTAACATACCGAAGAACAAAGGGCACGATATACGGGATTAACTGAATCCTTGACATAGAGGTTCGACCGATAAAGATCTTCGTAGAATATGTAGGAACCAATGTGGACGTCCAGGTCCCGCCATTGGTTATTGACCGTAGAGGTGTCTCGGTCATGTCTACATAGTTCTCGAACCCGCAGGGTCTGCACACTTAAGGTTCGGTGACGTTTCGGTAGTGTAGAGTTATGTATGGTGGTGACCGAAGGTTGTTCGGAGTCCCGGATGAGATCCCGGACGTCACGAGGAGCTCCGGAATGGTCCGGAGGTAAAGATTCATATATAGGAAGTCCCAGTTTGGTTTCCGGAAAAGTTTCGGGCTCATCGGTAGTGTACCGGGAGTATCGGTATTGTACCGGGAGTGCGGGTAGTGTACCGGAGGACCTCCGGGAGGGGTATTTCGACCCCAAGAGGTCCATGGGCTATGGGATAATAATAACCAGCCCTTAGTGGTCTGGGAAAACAGACACAAAGGCCCATGGCGCAGGAGAGAAAGTCCTAAAGCAAAAAGTGGAAAATCAGCCAATAGGAGGCAATCCTACTCCAACTAGGATTGGAGGTGAAGTAGGATTGCTCCCACCTCCTATTTCGGCCGACCCAAAGGCCTTGGATGCCTCTCCTGTCCTCTCCTCCTATATACACTAGTGGATTGGGTGGTTTTTGGACAGAATTTCCGGCCACGTGCTACCCGTTTCACCGGTGCACAGTTTCTCCTCTAGATCGGTTTTTCGCAGCGCTTAGGCGAAGCCCTGCCGGAATCACTCCACCACCATCACCGGAGCGCCGTCACGCTGCCGGTGAACTCTCTCTCCTCTCCACCTCCTCTTGCTGGATCAAGACGGTGGAGATCGTCATCGAGCTGCACGTGTGCTGAACGCGGAGGTGCCATCCGTTCGGCGGTAGATCGGAAGGACCGTGATCGAGATCGCGAGATGGTTCATGATGAGATCGCGGAACGGATCGTGATGAGTTCGCGGGACAGATCGTGATCAAGATCGTGAGACGGATCGTGATGAGATCGCGGGACGGATCGTGATGAGTTCACGGGACGGATCGTGATTGGATCGCGGGACGGATCGTGATGAGATCGCGGGACGCTCGGCGATTTGGATCGCGAAGATGTTCGACTACACCAACCGCGTTTCTTAACGCTTCCCGCTTAGCGATCTACAAGGGTATGTAGATCCACTCTCCCTCTCGTAGATGCTCATCACCATGGATAGGTTTGCGTGTGCGTAGGAAAATTTTTGTTTCCCATGCGACGTTCCCCAACAACCATATCACCAAGGAAGGTCCCAAGGGGTGAGGGGCTACGTGGCGAGTGAGGCTCCTGAGTCGCGATGCTTAGGAGTCCCCCTTGACGTGCGAGCTCTAGTGTTCTCCTTAATATTTTGAGTTTGAGCGTGTTGAGCTCTACGTCAGCAGGGTCGGCCCCGCGCATAACTCAGCCACCGTTGGGGCCTACCAAATCACCAAGGACGGTCCCAAGGGGTGAGGGACTACGTGGCCAGTGAGGCTCCTGAGTCGCAATGCTCAGGAGTCCCCCTTGACGTTCGAGCGTGTCTTGTACCTTTCCTCGCGGTATTTTCCTAAGAGGGGCATGTGAAGACTAGGTTTGGCAGACCTGGGAATGTGGGATGTACCAGGTCCGACCCGGTAGTAGCCCCCATGCAACCCCTCATGCGTACATCCCAAGAAATGCGTGTAACGGGGCCGCAAGGAGCCTTCCTAAGGTTAGATGCAGCCGCTGGGGTGTCCTTAAGTGTTTATCCCTAGCACAAGTGTTGGAAATATGCCCTACAGGCAATAATAAATTAGTTATTATCATATTTCCTTGTTCATGATAATCGTTTATTATCCATGCTATAATTGTATTGATTGGAGACTTAAATGCATGTGTGGATACATAGACAAAACCATGTCCCTAGTATGCCTCTAATGGACTAGCTCATTGATCAAAGGATGGTTAAGGTTTCCTAGCCATGGACATGAGATGTCATTTGATAACGGGATCACATCATTAGGAGAATGATGTGATGGATAAGACCCAAACAACAAACATAGCATATGATCGTGTCAGTTTATTGCTACTGTTTTCTGTATGTCAAGTATATGTTCCTATGACCATGAGATCATGCAACTCACGGATATCGGAGGAGTGCCTTGTGTGTATCAAACGTCGCAACGCAACTGGGTGACTATAAAGGTGCTCTACAGGCATCTCCGATGGTGTCTGTTGAGTTGGCATGGATCGAGACTGGGATTTGTTACTCCGTGTGACAGAGAGGTATCTCAGGGCCCACTTGGTAATACAAAATCACAACAAGCCTTGTAAGCAATGTGGCTAAGTGTTAGTCACGGGATCTTGTATTACGGAACGAGTAAAGAGACTTGCCAGTAACGAGGTTAAAATAGGTATGGAGATACCGACGATCGAATCTCGGGCAACTAACATACCGAAGAACAAAGGGAACGTTATACGGGATTAACTGAATCCTTGACATAGAGGTTCGACCGATAAAGATCTTCGTAGAATATGTAGGAACCAATGTGGACGTCCAGGTCCCGCCATTGGTTATTGACCGTAGAGGTGTCTTGGTCATGTCTACATAGTTCTCGAACCCGCAGGGTCTGCACACTTAAGGTTCGGTGACGTTTCGGTAGTGTAGAGTTATTTATGGTGGTGACCGAAGGTTGTTCGGAGTCCCGGATGAGATCCCGGACGTCACGAGGAGCTCCGTAATGGTCCGGAGGTAAAGATTCATATATAGGAAGTCCCAGTTTGGTTTCCGGAAAAGTTTCGGGCTCATCGGTAGTGTACCGGGAGTATCGGTATTGTACCGGGAGTGCCGATAGTGTACCGGAGGACCTCCGGGAGGGGTATTTCGACCCCAAGAGGTCCATGAGCTGTGGGAGAATAATAACCAGCCCTTAGTGGTCTGGGAAAACAGCCACAAAGGCCCATGGCGCAGGAGAGAAAGTCCTAAAGCAAAAAGTGGAAAATCAGCCAATAGGAGGCAATCCTACTCCAACTAGGATTGGAGGTGAAGCAGGATTGCTCCCACCTCCTATTTCGGCCGACCCAAAGGCCTTGGCTGCCTCTCCTCTCCTCTCCTCCTATATATACTAGTGGATTGGGTGGTTTTTGGACAGAATATCCGGCCACGTGCTACCCGTTTCACCGGTGCACAGTTTCTCCTCTAGATCGGTTTTCCGCAGCGCTTAGGCGAAGCCCTGCCGGAATCACTCCACCACCATCACCGGAGCGCCGTCACGCTGCCGGTGAACTCTCTCTCCTCTCCACCTCCTCTCGCTGGATCGAGACGGTGGAGATCGTCATCCAGCTGCACGTGTGCTGAACGCGGAGGTGCCGTCCGTTCGGCGCTAGATCGGAAGGACCGTGATCGAGATCGCGAGACAGTTCGTGATGAGATTGCGGAACGGATCGTGATGAGTTCGTGGGACAGATCGTGATCAAGATCGTGAGACGGATCATGATGAGATCGCAGGACGGATTGTGATGAGTTCACGGGACTGATCGTGATTGGATCGCGGGACGGATCGTGATGAGATCGCGGGACGCTCGGCGATTTGGATCGCGAAGATGTTCGACTACACCAACCGCATTTCTTAACGCTTCCTGCTTAGCGATCTACAAGGGTATGTAGATCCACTCTCCCTCTCGTAGATGCTCATCACCATGGATAGGTTTGCGTGTGCGTAGGAAATTTTTTGTTTCCCATGCGACGTTCCCCAACAACAAGGCGTACGGCTTCCACATTGCATGGGCATAATGAATGGTGGACTGTGTTTTCCGCTACCACGGAGCTATGGCTTCCACATTGCATGGGCATAGCCATTGGTGGACAGTGTTGACTTATCCTCCAGCACGAAGCTATGGCTTCCACATTGCATGGGCATAGCCATTGGTGGGCAGTGTTGACTTCTCCGCCAACGCAGGGCTGTGTCTGCAATATTGCGTGGAAGGGAACCCCTACGTGTCCTCGGGGGGCTCCAAGGGCTTACAGCCCATTGAGTTCGTACGCGTGGCTGGCAAGGTAGAACTGGGAGGTGTATTTGGGAGTTCACAAGGGTGCTTTAGCCTCGTGACGTCCCTACCTCAAGGCGGGTTGCGCCTAGGTCTTCTTGTAGATGGCTCTATCCGAGGTCTTGGAATCTTCATTGCAGCCTGCACCGAGCGTCTTCCCTAGGTCCAAGAGAGGTCCAAGCACCAGTGACCCCAGGAGATGAAGTAAATGGGGCCATCCCACCAAATAGAGCTCAGTCACTAGATTTTTCAATGCTCCATGGACGGACCCAAGCACAGAAGTCGTGCCTAGTCCTCTCGCTGAGGCGTCCCAAGGTTGGCCCTCCCGGGAGTGACGATATTCTCGCCGACAAAAAGCCGAGCAAGCAAAGGGGGAAATGTTAGGAAACAGATTGCATACATGAAAACCTACTAAAACATAGGTAAACATGGCGGCTACAGGGGTACACCTTGACCAGCTGAGGATAACAAGGCCTAGAGGGCGCTCTTAAACGAATCAAGCAAAAAAATTACCTAGCACAGATGAACAAAAAGTCACCTGGCGGCCATGCCCTTGAAGAGCCGAAACTGCCATTATAGACTGATCGTGTACCTCCACGAGCGCGGCCCTCACGGCCACGTCATCTCCCGGGTCCCGAGTTCCATGCTTGGCCCGGGCATATCCTCCAACTCCTCATCGCGTCTCGCCAGACAAGGCGCAATCATGGCCTAGGCAAGGCATTGGAACGTGATGACGGTGTTGGCCAGGCCGAAGGGCATGGATATGTAGTTGTGCGGGTAGATCCACCGGTGGTCGGCACGTGCCGGGCCAAAGAGTCCTTGGGTTGAGGCCCTGTTGTTCGTGGGTGTTCGGGCAGGTGGTTGTGTTCGTCGCAGGCGAGGGGCACCGGCACGCGCCAGCGCAGCCCACGAGCGCCGTTTGGGCGACACGGGCAGCGCGGCGCTCGGCGCGGGCTTGGCGGGCGTCAGCCATCAGAGCGGCGAGGTGGAAGGAGAGCCTGGCTTGAGGAAGACTTTGATACACCTCCTACCTGGAGTGCCAAAAGTAAGATTTCGGGCTCCACAAAACCCTCAAGGTTTGAACACAGGGGCGTGTGCACAGATCCCCTGCACCCTCACCCTACCTATCTCACTACTCGATGAATATCACGGCAAACTCGCATGATGACGAGGAAGAAGATGAACATGGCAATTTACCTAGGTATGGGCTGCCGTGTGATACGTCTCCAATGTATCTATAATTTTTGATGATGGCATGCTATTATATTATCTGTATTGGATGTTTTATGTTCATTAATATGCTATTTTATATTATTTTTGGGACTAACCTATTAATCTAGAGCCAAGTGTCAGTTTATGTTTTTTCCTTGTTTTTGAATTTTGTAGATATGGGATATTAAATGGAGTCCAAATGGAATAAAACTTTCAGAGCGAATTTTTTTGGAAGGAAACAAGTCGATCAAGCTTGGAGTGCACTACAAGGGAGGTGCCAGGGCACCACAAGCCTTCTAGGCGCGGGCCCCCTAGTCGCGCCTAGCAGGCTTGTCGCTCCCTAGAAGGTCTCCTAACCCTATTCTTTGGCCTATAAATGCCCAAATATTCCCCCAACATGAAAAAGAGACACAAAAAAACTTTTCTGCCACAGGAAGTCTTTGTTCCTGAGAGATCCAATCTTGGGGCCTTCTCCGGTAATCCGCCGAAGGGGGAATCGATCACGGAGGGCATCTACATCAACTCCATTTCCCCTCCGATGATGCGTGAGTAGTTCACCATAGACCTATGGGTCCATAGCTAGTAGCTAGATGGCGTCTTGTCTCTCTTTGATCTTCAATACCATGTTCTTCATGATCTTCATGGAGATCTATCCGATGTAATCCTCTTTTGTCGTGTGTTTGTCAACATCCGATGAATTATGAGTATATGTTCAGATTATCCATGAATCTTATTTTAATCTCCTCTGAATTCTTATTTGCATGATTTCATATCCTTGCAAGTCTCTTCGAGTTATTGGTTTGGTTTGGCCTACTAGATTGGTAATTCTTGCAATGGGAGAAGTGCTTGGTTTTGGGTTCAATCTTGCGGTGTCCTCACCCAGTGACATAGTAGGGGTAGCGAGGCACATATTGTATTGTTTCCATCCAGGGTAACAAGATGGGGTTTTCATCATATTTCTTGATTCTATCCCTCTACACCATGTCATCTTGATTCTATCCCTCCTCCTGGATTGACACCGTGGTTCTCAACAACTGAGGGAAATACATATCTACTTCGCTGCATCACCCTTTCCTCTTCAAGGAAACCCAGCACAAGCTCAAGAGGTACCACTGTGAAGCGTAATAGCCTACTCCTACTTTGGTGGATTTCCTCACGGAGACGTGTGGTGAATGAACTAGTACAGTGAGATCGAGCCTCGCGAGGTTGCTCAAGCGGTGTTCTTGGTTCTCTCCTTGTCTTGTGGTTTGAGTGGCTAAGTCCTATATCAGATGCCCTTCTATGGTGTGGCCTTGCCTCCATATATAAAGGTGGCCCGTATCCTCTTCCCATATCACAATGGTGGGAAGGGATCCCACAACGGATGAGTTTGAAGGGGGACACGAGTACATCCATGCCCTGTCCAAAGGCGGTCTTTGCCTGCAAAGCTGCTGTTGATGATGCAATGGTGGGCTCAACAATGACATCTGCCTACGGGGCTCGTGGTCATGGTCTTGTTGCACCAGAATGGAATGTTGGGTTCTACGTAGGTGCATCGCATGCAAATCAAAATTTTCCTACGTGCAGAACAAAAAAGAACATGCTATGGAGATCGATCATAGTTTGTTACCACTAGACGCGCAGTGTCGTGCATCGGAAGTAGAGTTGGGCCGGCGCGTTCATGTGGTTTCTCTCCTCCTCGTCCGATCTCGCTTGAACAACCGGCCCGATCTCCTTCCAACAGTCGGTCGCCGAATCCCACGTATAGGTTCGCCAGAGTGGCACAAGTGCACCACCTCTAACGGTATCCGTGCATCCGGGAGGAACACCATGCGGCGGACTGCTAGGTCCGGTCACACATTTGGCGGCAGCGAGTGGAGGTGGCTAGTGGCAACTCATGCAAAGACCTAATGACGGCACCGAAGTGATTAACCGGATGGGTATGCTGCACCTCCACTATATATATGCATCCGGCACGGGCTCTACTCTTAGGCCCCGCACGGATCGTAAAGCCCACGTGTTCCTTCCCTTAAGCGCGCGGCCCCTTAGGTTCTCGTTAACTTGGTCAGGAGTCAGATCACATCCGCTCAACCAGTCGGTAGCGGCCTCTAGACAGGCGTGCTGGCTCTGAGTGTCTAATGAAGCTGGTTAGGCAAACCTATACTTCACACTTCTATTCCCTTTGCCACACGGTATATGTTGTCGTGTAGAAGGTGACATGGTCATCCTTGTTGCAGCATGACTTCTTTCTCGTTCCAGTGAATCCACCAACACTTCAGATTATGTCATAACCGTCATCACATGCAAATGCTTATCCAGGTCAAACCACCTGAGGGGCCCAGAGTATATCTCTCCTGGTAGGAGGGGAAAATCCCATCGTGCTTGACCATGTCTCGCAGCATGGATCTGGACATGCCTGAAACCTACCTTTGTAACTACCCAGTCATGGAGTAGTGTTTGGTCGGCCCAAAGCAAGTCTGTCACCATCCCGAGTACATGCGCCATCTCAAGTCTTAGGACATAGAACGTATGTTGTACTAGAGACTCATAGATGACCTATCGCTGCGTCTCATAGTTGGGTCTGTCCAACTCAGACATTATCTTGACTCGGATCCAACTACATCGAATTCGACTAGACCTTTGTGAGTCCATATTATTCGGCTAGCATCCAATGCTACATGGTGAGTGTGAGACCGGACCACCCACCGTTTCATATGCTAGTCTAACTGGCTGCGCGTCCACACAGCCCTTTGGACTAGGGACCATTTAGGACAGTCATCATACAATGCATAGTCTCACAAACAAGTCACATACTTGTTAATACACATCAATGATAATGTCCAAGGACTATCTTTATTCATAAACACATAGGAAATATCATCATAGATGATTGCCTCTAGGGCATATCTCCTACAGTCTCCCACTTGCACTAGAGTCAATCAAATAGACATCGAATGCCCATAGCTCTAGCGTGCCCCTCATGCTGGGGTTGTAGAAGTAGCTTAGTAAACGAATCTACAACATTTGCATCCGTATGAATCTTGCATAAATTGGTATCACCTTTCTCTACGAGCATTCGTATCAAGTGCTATTTTCGGTCTATGTGCCTGGTCTTGTGTTTTTGTCTCGGCTCCTTGGCCTGTGCGATGGCACCTGAATTATCGCAATAAAGGTCCAACAGTTTTGACCAGCCCAGGAACACACCAACATCTTCCAGTAACTTCCAAATCCAAAGATCTTCCTTTATGGCTTCACAAGATGCAATGTATTCGGCCTCTATTGTGGAGTTGTCCATCGTATCTTGCTTGGAACTTGTCCAGCTCACTGCTCCACTATTCATGACATACACGAATCCAGTTTGCGGTCGACAATCATCCCTGTCGGTTTGGAAACTAGCATCAGCGTAACCCTTTACGCAGAGCTCCTCCTCACCTCCATACACTAGGAACATATCCTTTGTACTTTTTAGGTACTTCAAGACAGTTTTCACCGCTGCCTAGTGACTCTCACCTGGGTTGCCCTGGTATCTACTTTTTAAGCTTATTGCATAGGCAACATCAGGTCGTGTACATAGCATGGCATACATGAGGGATCCAACTGCCGATGCATATGGAATCCTACTCATCTGATTTTGCTCATCAGAAGTCGTAGGACTCTGAGTCTTGCTTAGTCTTATACCATGTGAGATGGGCAAGAACCATTTCTAGGCCTCATTGATGTTGAACCTCTTCAACACTTTGTCTATGTATGTGCTCTGGCTTAAGCCGAGTAGCCTCCTCGATCTATCTCTATTGATCTTGATGCCTAAAATGTACATTGCCACTCCAAGGTCTTTCATCGAAAACTTGCCATTCAATGATTCCTTGACAGAGTTCAGCAATCAAACATCATTTCTGATCAGCAGTATGTCATCCACATACGAGATCAAAAATACTACCGAGCTCCCACTAGACTTCTTGTATAAACAATAGTGCTCTTCGTTGTTGACGAAACCAAGTTCAACGATGACTTCATCAAAACGAATGTTCCAACTCCGAGCTGCTTGCTTCAATCCTTAAATGGATCTCTTGAGCTTGCATATTTTACCATCGTTAGTTGGATCGAAAAAAACCTTTGCATTGTATAATGCATACATATTCTTTTAAATTTCCATGAAGGATAGTCGTTTTGACATCCATCTGCCATATCTCATAATAGAAATATGTAGCTATAGCTAGTATGATCCTCGCTGACTTTAGCATCGCTACCGGCGAATAGGGCTCGTCGTAGTCTATTCCTTAAACTTGTCCATAACCTTTAGCGACAAGTCGAGCTTTGTGAATCTGAACATTTCCATTCACATCGGTTTTCTTCTTCAGGACCCATTTGCAACCAATGGCAACTACGCTAGGTGGCAGATCGACCAAGTCCCATACTTGATTTTCATCCATGAACTTTAACTCGGATCTCATTGCCTCTAGCCATGCCTCGGAATCTAGGCTCACGATCACTTCCGCATACGTGGTCGGCTTGTCGCTTTCTAGCACTCCACTACGGGTTCTTTGACCGACTCCGCTGTGATCTCATCACCAACCGAGTTGTCCCCGAGTGGCTCTTGAATTTCTTCGAGTCGCACCATTCTCCCATTGGCCTCCAGGGTGAGAAACTCTTTCTCTAAGAAACCCCAGTTCCGAGCAACAAACACTTTGTTCTCTTCTCGGTTGTAGAAGTTATATCCCAAGGTTTCCCTCGAATATCCCATGAATATGCATTTATCTCACTTGGGTGTAAGCTTGTCTGACATGAGTCATTTGACAAATGCTTCACAACCCCAAATCTTTAGAAAAGACAAACTAAGACTTTTCCCAGTCCACTTCTCATGTGGTGTCTTCTCTATGGATTTTGATGGTACCCTGTTAAGTGTGAAAGCTACAGTTTCTAGAGCGTATCCCCAGAATGACAAGGGTAAATCCAATTTGCACATCATCGACCGTACTATGTCCAATAAGGTTCGATTTCTCCATTCCCACACACCATTTCTCTACGACATACCCGGAAGTGTGAGCTGAGGTGCTATACCTCAGATTTTCAGATGATTATCAAACTCCTGGTTCATTTACTCACTTCCATGATATGATTGTAGAAGTTTTATCGTCTTGCCGAGCTAATTTTCAACCTCATTCTGAAACTCTTCAAACTTTTCCAAAGTTTCCGACTTGTGCCTCATCAAATGGATATATCCATATCTACTCAAGTCGTTGGTAAAAGTCACAAAGTACTGATAGCCACCTCTGGCCGTTGTGCTCATTGGACCACACACATCACTATGTATAAGCTCCAACAGCTCGAATGCCCTCTCGCAACTCTTTATATAAGGAGACTTAGCCATCTTGCCTAGAAAGCATGATTCTCATGTCTCGCATGACCCAAAGTCAGAAAAGTTCGGAGTCCATCATCATGGAGCTTCTTCATGCGTTTTAGACTAATGTGCCCAAGCCGGCAATGCCAGGAGTATGTCGGATTTATCTCATTAAGCTTATGCCTCTTCACATTCACATTATAGACTGATTCCATTTCTAGATTTAAAATAAATAGCCTATCTACTATGGGTGCATAGCCATGGAACATTCCATTCAAATAAAATGAAAAACCATTGTCCTTTATATTGAATTCATAACCTTGACTCATCGGGCATGAGGCAGAAATAATGTTCCGACTAAGTGCGGGAATGTAATAACAATTATTTAATTCCAAAATAAATCCAGAGGGAAGCTTGAGCTGCATCGTGCCGACCTCCAACACAACAACTCTTGCTTTGTTGCCGACCCTAATGTCAATCTCCCATTGTGCCACACGCCTAGTTTTTTCAAGCCCCTACATCGAGTTGCAAATATGAACAACCGATCCGGTATCAAATACACGAGAGCTACTAGGTATGTCAGCAAGGTAATGTCTATAACATATGTGACAAGTGTACCTTTGCCTGAAGAAGCATCTCCGGCCTTCTTGCCATGCTCAGGAAGCCACTTGCTACAGTTCCTCTTCTAGTGACCAGCTTCCTTGCAATGAAAGCAAATGGTGTGAGTTCGGTACGGACTTCATCTCAGCGGTGGAGACAACCTTCTTCGTGCCCTTCGCCTTACCCTTTTTCTTGGACCAAATCTTCTTGAACTTAGCCGAGTTCTGCACCATCAACACTTGATGCATGCCTTTCTTTATATCTAGCTCTGCCACCTTGAGCATCCCATGCAATTCAATGACCTTCTTATCCATGCCATGCATATGATAGTTCGAGACGAATGTCCCATAGCTAGGTTGAAGAGAACCCAAAATTGCATCCGTGGATAGCTCGTCCCCAAGTGGGAAGCCTTACCGATCCAAAGCTTGAACGTACCCGGTCATCTTAATCACATGCGGGCTCAGTGGATCACCTTCTTTCAGCATACAATCTGCCAAGGATTGCCACACGTTGAACCTCTTGGTCCTATCTTGCACCTAAAACATGCTCTTCAAACTCTCGATCATATCGAAAGCCTGAATGTTTCTTAAATACTGTTGCAAATCAGGCTCAATACAAGCTAGCATGAGGCAGCTAATCTCGCTTGATTCATCAATGATTTTCTGGTGTGCATTCTTGGTTGTGGCATTTGCATTCTCAGCAGATTCCTCTGGAAGTGGATCCTCTAGAACATGTTCCTTTTTATCGTGTTGGAGAACAATTCTCAAATTTCTATACCAGGTGGTAAAGTTTGTTCCATTCAGTTTATCCTTTTCCGGAATTGATTTCAATGCAAAGTTCGGTTGAGCAGGTGGTGCCATTGATCTACAACAGAAAATATGCAATCACTAAGCAATGTGTTTATTTAGAGTAATTGAAGCCTTAAAGAGAATTACTCCCACTGAAGTCGGCATCTCTTTGCAAACTCGCAGTGATTCAGAACCCGTCTAGCGCGAGCGACTAGTTAGGTTTAGTATCACTGCTACCAACTTGCCTATTCGGTAAGCAACATCTTGCTAATTGTATCTCTATACGACTCTTGTCGGTTAGGTATGTATCTCATACCCTGGCTCCCAACCTTCTCAACCACAAGGCCTAAAACAATTTTGATAACCTTCTCTGACATGAACCCTCCAATTCAAGGACACCAAGTAGTACCTCAATTTTATGAGCCCACTATCAGGCATACTTGACGTGCGAAGGTGCAACATCCGGAATGGCAATATGCTTGATATTAACGAGGGAACTTTTTACCATTATAACATGCATAGAAACAAGAAGCAATATCAATCACATATAAACATAAATATGTGAAATAGTATGGCTCCTTCATGGGCGTCCTTCCATGACCGGCTCGTACTCCGATGACCAAGTCGGAACTCCATCTTTTATGTCACACCAGGACGCCAAAGCCTCGACCTTCATCTCTGTCCTCCAACTACTACAACTAGTAATGAATTGATAGAGAATCACCGACACGCAGGTCGTTATACAATATAATGACAGCTGTTTGGCTCCTGTCGGCTGACAATCATGACACGCAGGTCATGTTAAGTTACACACGTGCATCACACACATATGAGCCATACTATTCACATCAAACCTGCAAAACCGATCTGACCGATCTCATCGATCATCATGAACCTGATTTAGATTTACGTATCACGGTTAACCCCGATGGCAGATACCGACCGGTAGGGGTAGGTTGTGTCATGACCTCATCGATTTTGATTGACAGAAAACATAGCCTCAGTCTATACCGATGTGTAGTTGATCTCATCAACCGTACACATAGCCAATCTCATGAATGAAAACGGATCTCATCCGCCGCCTCCACATATCAAATATGCATCTGATCCGAATCCAAATCCTATAATAAACTGTTGGGTTCTACCGTAGGTGCATCGCATGCAAATCAAAATTTTCCTACGTGCAGAACAACCAAGAAGATGCTACGGAGATGGATCACAGTTCGTTATCAGTAGACGCGTAGTGCCATGCAAAGGAAGTAGAGTTGGGGTAGTGCGTTCATGTGGTCCATCTCCTCCTTGTCCAATCTCCCTCGAATAGCCGGCCTGATCTTCCTCGAAAAGCCGGTCGCCGGATCGCACATACAGGTTCGCCGGAGCGGCGCAAGTGCAATGCCTCTAATGGTATCCACGCGTGTAGGAGGAATACCGTGCGGTAGACTGCTAGGTGCGGTCTCACATTCGGCAGCGGCGAGTGGAGGCAGCTAGTTACAACTCATGCAAAGCCCTAATGATGGTGCTAAAGCCATCAGCCAGATGGGTGTGCCACACCTCCAATGTATATAGGCATCCGGCACGAGCTCAACTCTTGGGAATCGCATGGATCCTAAAGCCCACGTGTTCCTTCCCTTAAGCGCGCAACCCCTTAGGTTCTCGTTCACTTGGTCACAAGTGAGTTCACATCTGGCTCGACCAGTCGGTAGCAGCCTCTAGCAAGGCGTGCCGACTTCAAGTGTCTAATGAAGCTAACTAGGCAAACCTGTTCTTCACACTTCTATTCCCTTTGCCACATGATATATGATGTCGTGCACAAGGCGACATGGTCATCCTTGTTACAACACAACCTCTTTCTCGTTCCGATGAATCCGACCAACAGTTCGGGTTATCTCATAATCCTCGTCACATGGCCATGCTTATCCAGGTAGGATCCCCCGAGGGGCCTAGAGTATATCTCTACTGGTAGGAGGGGCAAATCCCATCTTGCTCGACCATGTCCCGCAGCATGGGTCTAGACATGCCCAAAACCTACCTTTGTAACTACACAGTCACAGAGTAGCGTTTGGTCAGCCCAAAGCAAGTCTGTCACCATCCCAAGTACATGCTCTAGCTCAGGTCTTAGGACATAGAATGTATGTTGTACTAGAGACTTACAGATGGCCTATCGCTGCTTCTCGTAGTTGGGTCTGTCCAACTCAGACCTTATCTCGACTCGTATCCGACTACGTCGAATCTGACCAGACCTTTCTGAGTCCATATTATCTGGCTAGCATCCAATGATACATGGTTAGTGAGACCGGACCATCCACCGTGTCATATGCTTATTTAACTGGCTGCGCGTCCACACAGCCCTTTTGACTAGGGACCCTTTAGGACAGCCATCATACAATGCAGAGTCTCACAAAAAAGTCACATACTTGTTAATACACATCAATGATAATGTCCAAGGACTCTGTGTATTCATAAATTACGAAATATCATCATGCATGATTAGCTCTAGGGCATATGTCCAACATGGAAACCTTTGGACGGAGGCTCGGGAACCCGCGTACGTCCTTGCTACCTTTGTACCAAAGGGGAAACTAGAGCGCCTGGCGCCCTGGTGCCCGCCTATCCTTCCTTGTGTCATATTTGACTCCTGAGGCTGGGTTCTGCATTGTGAACTCTGTTGCTCCGGAGGGGGGCTGAGGAGGCCCATCCTTGCTGGTCTTGGTGTCCTTCTTCCTCGTGATCCTAGGGTCGTCGCGAGGGCCTTGTCTTGAGTGGAGCCGCACCAGGCCGAGCATGGCTGACGAGGTGGGCCATGTCCTTGCCCGTAAGAAGACAGGTCTGGGTACCCTCGTTCCTAGAATGCCGATAGAGACATCCAGTGGTGGCGGAGAGAAAAAAGGGGCCCCTTCCCCCGCCTATTTATGATATGGGACAACAACAGTTCACACGAGAATCGAGGAGACGCAATGATGATTAACCAAGGAAGACGACTTGATTTTTGGGTTGACCATTTAATGAGACGATCTGTTGTGATGTCACGGAATCATTTTTGAACATATCAAAGGTGATGTCATGGCGGGTTACAAAGTTTAACTTTCATGTTAACAAGGGTGTAATTCTCCGTGCCGAATGGTCTAAAGATTGACATGAACAAGTTCAAATCAATATGGGACCTAATGTTGGGGATATAGCTCTATGGTGTAACCTGCCCAGGAAGGGTTGGGTCATACCTGGTGACTCATAATCAAAAGCCTTAGGAGGGCCAAAAGGATGAAGACAAGCCTAAGAGGCGACTCATCATATTGGCTTAGACGGAAGCCTAGAGCCGGAAGACGGCACGAGACCCGGGCGCATGAACCGCCTGGAAGACGGCTTGCCTAGGAAGGCAAGGCAACTTAGAGATAAGACCAGATACATTGTTGAAGCCTGTCCGGACTCTTATAAGCCCAGGGCCTCAACTTGTCTATATAAAGGTGATCCCTTGTGGCAGTTAGGGTACGAAACAACTCATCGTTAGCTAGGTCAAGCGAACTCGCTCCCTTGTAATCGATACCCCATCAATACAACACAAAGCAGGACTAGGGCCGAACCTGGGTAAATCCTTGTCTCTGGATTCCGATCAACCCCTTTGAGCTCACCTCCTTAGCGATGGCCTCGGACATAAGTCCACTCACTAGGACATCTGCCATGACAAATCCAAGACAGGTTAGTTAATGCCATTATGACGAGAGTTTCTAGTAATGTCATCCCATAACTACCATAGTTATCGGTAACTATAGATATGACTATACTTGATGTAATGTTTAAGTCCGCCAGCCGTTGCAACTCCCACGTCGCCCATGTCCCTTCTTTGTTCGAGTGTTTGAGCCTGGTCGACTAGCGAGGAGACATCTGAGTGACTTGGTGGATCCAAGTGGATCCTAATATATGTATCTGAATGCACCTATGATCCTGGGACCTCAATGAAGGTGTGGAGGTCCCGGGTGGGCCTTAGATGTTAGCTCCATGACCCTACCACTAGTATATTACCCCATCATTATCCTTCAAATCGGTTGGGGTTTTAGAGGACAGGTGGACGAAATCTTTCGAGTGACTCAGGTGCTTCGGGGGCGCCCAGAGTTTGATACCAAGAGATTGGACAATCTGGTCCGAATAAAAAGCGGAACGGATTCTGGATTGTGGGTTTCCAAGTGATCTGATTGGAATGATTGCTGGTTAAAATTCGGTGGCATTCAGTGATCTCTCGGGAGAAGTATACTGATAGTCCGAATGTGGACAAGCCATAAAGCTTTAACGACATCACAGGAGTGAGGACAGGTTTCCTCTGGATCCCGGGGGCATTCCTGCATCAGTCGAGTTAGAGGTCAAATTCACAAACACTCTCCTTGGCACTTAGGCAAGGGCCAAATCAACCCGTGGAGGGGCGTAGAGTCTGTCTCGTTGCAATCCTGAAGATGAATTCAGTCGTAGGATTTTTAAACGTCTGATTGTCCAGGCACCTATTGTCCATGCACTCGGACGGACCGAGGTGTTTTTCCACATAGGAAAGCGCACGCAACCAATCGGGTTGACGCGGGGTGATATTCCCGCAGTTTTGAATGCAGGACATGTGTGCAGAAGCGATTACGCTGTAGCGTAGTGGGGAAAGTGAGGGGGCGCAACATCTTGATTTTTGTCGTGGGATCCTCCACGTGCGTGATTTGCTCTGCGCAAGAGGATTGCATCCGATTTGCACACGATGGTGGAGATCTTCCTGTGGATTTTCCTAGGTTATAAATACGTGGAAACCCTCGACAAGAATCATATCAGGTACCCGTTATCTCTCGCTTTCTCCTCGGCCATTCTACCACACTACAAGCCCTCGGCCTCGAAATCCACCTCCCAGCTCCGGTCTTCTTGGAGAAAATGGTGAAGGAGTCAACCACGGAGCTCGAGAGGGTGAAGAGGGTGCTGAGAGGGTTGTCGTCGATCACTAGAGGCTCGATAGGCCGGCTCTAGGGCGATTTGACCCGTCGTAGGCCATGCGGGCGCGATTGCTGGAGCTAGAGAACCAGAGCCTTGTGGCTTCTAGCAGTTGGAGGCTGCCAGAGGCAGGCGAGCAGGAGCCTTCGTTACAGCGGGACGATCGTGTGGTCCTAGTGACGCACGTCAGCGAGGTTTTTCTTGCTTCCGCACCCTTTTTTCCACCCGTTCTTGGATTTCATCGGGGGCCAACTCCACGACCTTCCACCCAACGTTATTTCCTATCTGTCCGCCTTCGTATCTCTATGGAAAACTTCATAGGTTGCCCTCCCCACTAGGGGATTTTCAAGTATTTGTTCACTTGTCGCTCAATGATGATGAAGACAGCCTTCCCGAGTAGGGAGCAAATCATTGTGAACCAGTTGTGTCGAGGATTAGGAATCCAGCTTGGAGGTAAGGGTAGCTTCCCTACCATGTACTTTCCTGACTCAGTGAAGGGGTGGCAAGATAGTTGGTTTGATTGCAAATATGTTCCACTCGTGGGCGCTTTGTCGGCCCTCCCACTGTACTCAACAGAGCGGGTGAAATCCCCTTCGTCCTTGGACATGTCCACGGTGGAGAAGACATATGTAGACACCCTTGTGATGGTGGTGGTGGACGTTGTTATGGAAGGGCTCGACGGGATGTCCTACTAGAGGTGTTCATCAAATGAAGGATCCAGCCCCTGTAGGTGAGAGCCCATCCCATGCGGGAATATGGGTTTCCGAGTGTCTCCACTCGGGTTCATCTAGAGGATCTCATGAAGAAGATGCTCGAGGCCAATCTCATGGCCATAACTTTGCAGCGTGACAAGCCCTAGGGCACCAAGGTGATCACTCCTTTCGGTAAGGAGCATCTACAAATTGAGGTAGCTCCGAACTTTTCCATCCCGAATGATTCTACAGCTATTTTCTCATTGTTCACTTTGATGCATTATCTCCTTCGATAGAGCTTGACTAAGATGATCTGCGAGGTGCCGATGATGGATCGCATGCCCATGGATGTGGCGAGTGAAACTGAGCACCCTGAAGATGAAGAGGAGTAGAGTGACGAGGAGGGAGATGATGAGGATGAGGACGATGAGGAGGGCGACTCCCAGGATGGAGATGAGGTGGATTCCTCTCCATCGGAGAGTGCCCCGACTGAGAGCCGCTCCAAGACGCACCATGACCCGAGTGGTGAGTGTGCCGAGTGTCCCAAGCTTGACTATGGTGGCCCCTGTTACTCGAATATCGAAGCGCTTGTGATCCAAGTTCATGGGGTCGCCGGAGAAGGCAGCCAAGTAGCCCAAGATTCCTACTGCCAAACCTCAGAAGGTGGCTCTGCCAAGGATCAAGGTGACCGTGCCCATGGTGTATATGTAAGTATCCCAACTAATTCATTTTGCTTCATGAACTTCGTTTGTTCCTGACGTCCAAGTGGTTTCTTGACTGCAGTATCAACACTTCGACTGCGTCCCTTAACCCGAAGGTCTTGGAGAAGATCCAAGTGGAAGCGGATGCGGCATCCTCCAAAGGTACTTGACAATCTTGTTCTGGTTGAATTGGGTATGATTTGTCCATTGGTTTTCTTCATGTCCCAATTGTTGTAGGGCCAACTTACGTGATCAAGATTGAGGGGACGACTAGGTGGTCCCACCGAATCCCACGACCAACACGGATGTCGTGATGCAAGATGCTTCGTCCAGATGAACGCTCCAAGTCACTCCCATCAAAGCCATCACCAGGCCCATCGGTTCGAGTGCTGCGTCAAGGCTGGCATCACACTCGAAGTCACGACACCTACCCCTTCGCCAAGCCCTGCTACATCCAACCTCTTCACGATGTACCAAACCCCTGACGACCAAGTGGGTGAGGGAGTAAGGAGGCCACGATCCAGGTGGAGCTGATGAACAACCGATTGAAGGAGGCATACGACGCCAGCAAGGCCTTGAGGACCAACGTTCCAACAAGTACTACTGTAAGTACCAATTTTGGTTGGAGTCTATTGGTCTTTGCACATGAATTGCTTTCTAGTTTTTTTTTCGAGTGGGTTTGTGTGTGGCACACCCACTGGGTGTTGTCTGCTTCTAGTGAGGGCATGCTGAGTACGCCCACTAGGAGTAGTCCCCTAGACTGCCATCGACTTAAGCAGTCGAAGTATTAGAACTTTTATATCTTGTTGTAGTGGATATCTTCGGAGTGATCACCGCCCATAGGATGCTTCTTGCTGAACTTGTGGAAGTAGCTGATACGTATCCAATGTATCTATAATTTTTTTCCTATTACATGTTATTATATTATCAATCTTGGATGTTTTACAATCAGTTTACAACAATTTTATATCATTTTTTAGGAATAACCTATTAACATAGTGCCAAAGTGCCAGTTGTTGTTTTTGCTTGATTTTTACTTCATAGAAAATTAGTACCAAACGGATCCCAAACACTGAGGGGATTTTTGTGGATTTTTATGGACCAAAAGGAAGCAGATGGGCCAAAGATCACCAGAAGAGGGGACCCAGGGTGTCCACCCTCCACCAGGGCGTGCCGGAGGCCCTTGGCATGACCTACTATCGAGTGGGCACCTCGGGCACCCCCACAACCGACTATCGAGCCTATAAATTCTGAGAAAATCCAGAAACACTAAGGGAGTCGACCAAACACAATTCGATCTACCGCAAGTTCCAGAACCTCGAGATCCAATATAACACCATCACGGAGGGTTTCAACTTCTTCATAGGTGCCTTTTCGATGATGCATGAGTAGTCCACCATAGACCTATGGGTCCATAGGCAGTAGCTAGATGGATTCCTCTCCCTCTATGTTTCTCAATATAATGGTCTCTTGGAGATCTATTTGATGTAATGACTTTTGCAGTGTGTTTGTTGGGACCCGATGAATTTTGAGTTCATGTTCAGTTTCTATCCATGGATATGATTGGGGTCTTCTTTGATCTCTTATTTGCATGATTACTTATAGCCTTGTATTTCTTCTTTGAATCTTTGGTTTAGGTAGGCCAACTACATCTAGTTTTCTTGCCATGGGAAGAGGTGCTTTGTGATGGGTTCGATCTTGCGGTGTTCTTTCGTAGTGACAGAAGGGGAATCTAGACACGCATGTATAGTTGCCATTAAGGATAACAAGATGTTCTATTCCTACATGAATAGATCTTGTCTACATCATGTCACTGTTTTTATTGCATTACTCTGTTTCCCCATGAACTTAATATACTAGTTGCATGCGGGATAGCCTTTGATGTGTGGAGTAATAGAAGTAGATGCAGAATCGTTTCGGTCTACTTATCTTGGACATGATGCCTATATAATGACCATTGCCTGGATATTTTCATGATTATTTGATCTTGTATCAATTTCCCAACAGTAATTTTTTCACCCACTGTGTGCTATACTCATGAGAGAAGCCACTAGTGAAACCTACGGCCCCCGGGTCTACTTTTCCAACATATTGCTTTCCGATCTACTATTTGCATCTTTTTTTCGTATATTTTAATAAAAAAACCAAAATACCTTGCTGCACATTTTATTTAGTTATATTATTTTGTGTTTTTGCGAGATCTATTTGCCAAAACTATCATTACCTAATCTATCTTATTACAGTAGAGAGCATGACAACCTCTCTTTCGCGTGGGTTGCAAGTATTTGGTTTTTGTGTGCAGGTGTTGTTTACGTGGGTGCATGATCTTCCTCTATGGATTGATATCTTTGTTTCATAAACTGAGGGAAATACTTACAGCCAATGTGATGCATCATCCCTTCCTCTTTAGGGAACTACCGACGCAATCTCAAGCCACATCAATACACTAGTAGAAAACAGGGCATTGATTCGGGCCGGGCCAGCACATTAGTCCCGGTTCAGTCATGAACCGGGACCAATGGGGGCAATGGTCTTCGTTCGTGAGGCCAGGGGGCTGGGCGGGCCACGTGGGGCATTGGTCCCGGTTCGTTTGGAATCTTTGGTCCCGGTTCTAGAGACGAACTGGGACCAATGTGCCTCGCTCCTCGCCCACAACCATTGGTCCCGATTCGTGGCTGGATCCGGGACCAAAGAGGTTCCTTCAGTACCGGTTCTAGCTACGAACCAGGACCAATGAAATGTCTATATATACCCCCTCACCAGCGAGCAGAGCACTCCACACTGCTCTGTTTTTTGGCCGGCGAGGGGAGAGCTTTGTGGTGATCTAGCTTACCTCCTATGCACATGAGGTGTTTGATGAAATGCCTAAGCCAAACTTAAACTTTCTCCTCTCAAAGCTCCTTGTCCAAACTCCATTTTCGTCAAGATTTTTCTAGGTTTGGCGGTACGTCCTGTCCCGTCCCCGTCCTGCAACCGTCGTCGATCGCCCGCGCGTGGTGAGCCTCTTGATCTTATCTTCTTGCAAAAATAAAATATACTTACTCGTATGATTTTATTACTTTTATTATTGTTCACTTCTCTATTCATGATATGTTGTAATGGTTTTTAATGCACTTTATTATATAACACACGCACATGAACCGGCAATGGATGTACGGTGACCGACGCACCTCCGAGTATATTAAGGGCCTGCATAATTTTCTCGATGGGCTGAGGCAAACAAGCAAAATGGTTTTATGCCTTGTCCATGTACTTTCTGTGAGAATACGAAGTCTTTCTCCAACTCTAAAACCCTTCAGTTCCACCTGCTTCAGAAGGGTTTTATGCCACACTATAATGTTTGGACCAAGCACGGAGAAGGGTTTTATGATGGAAGACAACAAAGAAGAAGAGGATGACGATAACTACCCTCCCCCTGAATACGGTGATACTGCAATGGGGGAAGCTGAAGATCAAGAGGAACCAAACGATGTGCCCGATGATGATCTTCGTCGGGTCATTTTTGATGCATAGAGAGAATGCAAAATTGAAAGGGAGAAGTTGAAGTTCGATCGCATGTTAGAGGATCACAAAAAAGGGTTGTACCCAAATTGCAAATATGAAAACAAAAATTTCGGTACCACACTGGAATTGCTACAATGGAAGGCAGACAATGGTGTGTCTGACAAGGGATTTAGTTCGCTACTGAAAATAATGAAGAAGAAGCTTCCAAAGCATAACGAATTGCCCGACAGTACGTACGCAACAAAGAAGGTTCTATGACCGCTAGGATTGGAGGCGCAGAAGATACATGCATGCCCTAATGATTGCATCCTCTACCGCGGTGAGTATGAGGAATGGAACACATACCCGGTATGCGGTGCATTGTAGTATAAGATCAGAAGAGATGACCCTAGTGATGTTGAGGGCCAGCACACCGGGAAGAGGGTTCCTGCCAAGGTGAGGTGGTATGATCCTATAATACCACGGTTGAAATGTCTGTTCAGAAACAAAAAGCATGCCGAGTTGATGCAATGGCACAAAAAAGACCATAAGGAAGACGAGAAGTTGAGAACAACCGCTGACGAGTCGCAGTGGAGAAAGATCAAGAGAAAGTGGAGTGACTTTACAGGTGAACCGAGGAACGTATGGTTTGGTTTAAGTGTAAATGGCGTTAATCCTTTTGGGGAGCAGAGCAGCCAGCATAGCACATCGCCTGTGACTCTATGTATGTATAACCTTCCTCCTTGGTTGTGCATGAAGCGGAAGTTCATTATGATGCCAGTGCTCATCCAAGGCCCTAAGCAACCCGGTAATGACATTGATGTGTACCTAAGGCCATTAGTTGAAGAACTTTTACAGCTATAGAATGGAATAGGTGTATGTGTGTGGGATGAGAACGAACAGGAGGAATTTGACCTACATGCGTTGCTGTTTGTATCCATCAATGATTGTCCTGCTCTCAGTAACCTTTCAGGACAGACAAACAAGGGATACCACGCATGCACACACTATTTAGATGACACTGATGGTATATATTTGGACAAATGCAGGAAGAATGTGTACCTGGGGCATCGTCGATTTCTTCTGACCCACCATCAATGTCGAAAGAAAGGAATGCATTTCAAATGTGAGGCAGATCACTAGAAGAAGCCCGCCCTCCGTACTGGTGATCACATACTTGATATGGTCAATGATTTACAAGTAATATTTGGAAAGGGTCCTGGCTGACCATTTGTTCTGAATGATGCTGACAAACGCGCACCCATGTGGAAGAAGAAATCTATATTTTGGGACCTACCCTATTGGAAAGACCTAGAGGTTCGCTCTGCAATCGACGTGATGCACATGACGAATAATCTTTGCGTGAACCTGCCAGGGTTCTTGGGAGTGTATGGGAAGACAAAAGATACACCGGAGGCACCGGGGGAACAACAACGTGTGCATGAAAAATACGGCATGCATCCAAAGCAGTATGAAGGTCCTGCCAGCTATGCTCTTAGCAAAGGAGAGAAGGAACTCTTCTTTGAATGCTCGCTCAGTATGAAGGTCTCGTCTGGCTTCTCGTCGAATATAAAGGGAATAATAAATATGGCAGAGAAAAAGTTCCAGAACCTACGTGACTGCCACGTGATTATGATGCAACTTCTGCCGGTTGCATTGAGGGGGCTTCTACCGGAAAATGTTCGATTAGACATTGTGAAGCTATGTGCATTCGTCAATGCAATCTCTCAGAAGGAGATCGATCCAGAAATCTTGCCAAGGTTAAGGAGTGATTTGGTGCAATGTCTTGTTAGTTTTGAGCTGGTGTTCCCACCGTCCTTCTTCAATATCAAGATGCATGTCCTAGTTCATCTTGTCGACGAGATTGTCGTTCTGGGCCCTATATTTCTACACAATATGTTCCCCTTTGAGAGGTTCATGGGAGTCTTAAAGAAATATGTGCGTAACCACGCTAGGCCCGAAGCAAGCATCTCCATGGGACATCAAAGAGAGGATGTCATTGGGTTTTGTGTTGACTTCATTCCTGACCTTAAGAAGATTGGTCTCCCTCAATCGCGGTATTAGGGGAGACTGACTGGAAAAGGCACGCTAGGAGCAGACTCAATAATATGTAGGGATGGGCATTGTTGGTCTCAAGCACACTACACAGTTCTATAGAATTCCACATTGGTGACCCCGTATGCCGATGAACACAAGAATATTCTGCGGTCCAAACACCCGGAGCAGTGTGATGACTGGATTACATATGAACACATCAGGAGTTTTGGCAGTTGGTTGCAAACACGTCTCATCGGTGAAAACACTGTTTCTGATGAGTTGTACTCGTTGGCCAGTGGTCCATCTTCGACTGTATTGACTTACAAAGGGTACGAGATAAATGGGAATACATTTTACACGATCGCCCAAGATGGAAAGAGCACCAACCAAAACAGCGGTGTCCGCTTTGATGCAGCAACCAAGAGGGAAAAGGACACATATTATGGTTACATAGTGGACATATGGGAATTTGACTATCGACATGATTTCAAGGTCCCTTTGTTTCAGTGCAAATGGGTCAATCTGTTAGGAGGCGGGGTACAGGAAGACCCACTGTACGGAATGACAACAGTGGATCTGAACAATCTTGGGTACATAGACGAACCATTCGTCCTAGCCAATGATGTGGCGCGGATTTTCTATGTCAAGGACAAGTCTACCATACCGAGAAAAAGAAAAGATAAGGAAGAGAATACATCATACGATGAGCCAAAGCGCCACATAGTTCTTTCAGGAAAAGACACAACGTGGGATTGGAGGGCAAGACAGACATGTCTGAAGATTATGAAAAGTTTCATGAAATTCCTCCCTTCAAAGTCAAGGCTGACCCAAGCACCCTGTTAAACGATGAAGATTATCCATAGTTACGGTGCAATAAGCAAAGGACACAAGCGAATAAAAACTGAAGACTTTCTCTCCACAACTATATCATTGCAGTTACATGTGAAGAAATGAAATGCCTTTTGTAACACATGAGTTTTCGTCCGAAACCCTAATACTTCGAAAGAGATTTTCCGTTTTGTACACGAAGTGCATCCAGTTTTTGCCTTAACCCTCTCAACTTTTTATGACATGCTATGTCAGTGAAATGATGATACTATGCCAACTTTCAACCTTTTCAGAGTTCATTTGAAGTGCTACTCAATTTCAGGGTCATTTAGCTCAAAAAAATTAGTAAGTGCAAGAAAAATACCAAATGAAGTCAGAAAGGGTTGAAAATTTCTGAAGTGGCTTTGAATGGTGCATTTTGAACACACAAAAAGTCTAGAGTTCAAATGGGTTCAAAAAAATGAAATCCCTTTGTAACAGACGAGTTCTCGTCCGAAACCCTGATAGTTCGAAAGATATTGTCCATTTTGTACACGAAGTGCATCCATTTTTTAGCGTAACCGTCTCAACTTTTTAGCACATGCTATGTGGGTGAAATGATGATACCATGCCAACTTTGAACCTTTTTAGAGTTCCTTTGAAGTGCTTTTCAATTTCAGGGTCATTTAGTTCAAAAAAACAGTAAGTGCATGAAAATACCAAATGAAGTCAGGAAGGGTTGAAAATTGATGATGTGCTTTGAATGGTGCATTTTGAACACACCAAAAGTATGGAGTTCAAATAACTTCAAAAAATGAAATCCCTTTGTAACAGATGAGTTTTCGTCCGAAACCGTGATACTTCGAAAGAGATTGTCCATTTTGTACACGAAGTGCATCTAGTTTTTGCCGTAACCCACTCAACTTTTTAGCACATGCTATGTGGGTGAAATGATGATACCATGACAACTTTCAACCTTTTCAGAGTTCGTTTGAAGTGCTTTTTAATTTCTTTCAAAACATCATGGGAGTGGAGTTCAAAAAAGAATCAGCTAAAAAGCTTTTAGAAACCTCTAGTATTTTCAAACAATAATTACACAAAAATTATGCAACTAAAATTATCTAAGTATTTTTTGTTCAAAACATTAATAGCAAAAAGAACATAATGATAAAACACACAGGAAATAAATAAAGCAAAAAATAAATAAAGCAAGAAACAAAACAAAATAATGGAAATTATGTAACTAAAATTATCAATGTATTTATTTGTTAAAAAGAATGAACTAAAATAACATAAGAAAAATACAGAAAAAAATTTAAAAAATAAATCAATCAAAAAACAAAGCAAAAATACTTGAAACAAAACAAAACTAAACTCCCACCACGCCATTGTGCCAGGCCATTGGTCCCAGTTGGTGGAACCAACCGGGACCAATACCAACCGTTAGTCTCGGTTGGTGGCACCAACCGGGACCAATGCCCATCTTTAGTCCCGGTTGGTGCCACCAACCGGGACCAAAGGTCTCTTTTTGGCAGCCCAAGAAGCAGAGACCTTTGGTCCCGGTTGGTGGCACCAACGGGGACTAAAGATTGGCATTGGTCCCGGTTGGTGCCACCAACCCGGACCAATGCTTCTTGTATTTAAGAAAACCCTTGGAAAATTTCAGTTTTCATCTACCAGTTGCCCCGAGCCTCCGTCCTCGTCCCCGTCGCCTCCCCGAGCCGCCGTCCTCGTCGCCGGCCCCGTCGCCTCCCCGAGCCACCGTCCTCATCGCCTCCCCATCGCCGGCCCCGTCCTCGTTGCCTCCCCATAGTCAGCCCCATCGCCTCCCCAAGCTGCCGGCCCCATCGCTGCCTTCCTCGTCGCCTCACCATGGCCGCCGTCCTCATCCCCATAGCCTCCCCATTGCCGCCGTCCTCGTCGCCTCCCCATCGCCGCCCTCCCCATCGCCTCCCCGTCGCCGTCGTCCCCGTCGCCTCCCCGTTGCCGCCGTCCCCGTTGCCTTCCCATCGCCCCCGTCCTCGTCACCTTGTTCCCGCCGCCGCCGTCCCCGTCGCCTTCCCGTCGCCCCCAGTGATCCCCCTGCTCCCTATGTATATGTGTGTATATGTTAATGTATATATATATGTTCATGTATATGTGTGTATATGTTCATGTATATGCATGTATATGTTTTTATATGTATATGTGTGTATATGTTCATGTATATGTTTTTTTCATGTATATGTATATATATTCATGTATATGTGTCATGTGTGTATATGTTCATGTATAATTTTTTTCATGTATATGTATATATGTTCATGTAAAAAGTCTTCGTTGTTTTTCATAAAGTTTTTCCACCGAGTCCACGTCGCACCGAGCACCCGCGGCGAAGCAAGTCTTTTTTTGAAGGTAGTTTTTTTGTTAAATGAAAATGTTGGCATCGGCTCTATCATCACGTTGTCATCGGCTCTATCTATCAACAAAGGCCATGGGAGCACCTCGTCCCCCTATTATCATGTTGGCCTCGACTCCCCAAGTGCTTTCCAATAGATCTGGAATGTATGTCGTTGTTGATATACCCCCTCCCCGATAACTTTGACATGAGAGGGTACATCGGACATGCATGAGAGAGAGGCGGTTCGCTCACCTGACCAACTATCAAGGCCACCTAAACCCTAAAAGAAAGAGCATCGTTGTCGATCTACCCCCTCCCCGATAACTTCGACATGAGGGGGGACGTCGGACATGCATGAGTGAGAGAGGCGATCCGCTCGCCCGACCAACTATCCAGGCCATCCAAAGCCTAGAATAAAGAGCATCATTGTCGATCTACCCCCTTCCCGGTAACTTCGACATGAGAGGGGACGTCGGACATGCATGAGAGAGAGGCGGTCCGCTCACCCGACCAATTATCGAGGCCACCCAAACACTAGAAGAATGAGCATCATTGTCGATCTACCCCATCCCTACCCGATAAACTCTCGAGGCCACCCAAACCGGGAATAAAAAAGCACTATCGAGGCCACCCCACACCCTAGAAGTGTTGTCGAGGCCACCCCAAACCCTAGAAGCATTGTCGAGGCCACCCAAATTTACCAAGTTAAATGAAGAAAACTCTGGTAACATAGATTTATCAAGAATGCCCCAATTATGGATGTGCACGAGTTGATCCAATTTTTTTCTGATCTCATATATATATATATATATATATATTCTTCTATATGTCACGTTGTGTGTCAAAGTATTGAAGAAATCCATGGCTTCATCATTAGCTGGAAGTAACATGCGTATGATGCTACGAAGCTCTTCAAAGTTGTTTTGAAACGGAGTCCCGGATAGAATAATTCGCTTTATGGTACGAATTTCAGCAAAGGCCTTCCAAATAGCAACATTCGGAAGGCTCTTGCTGAACTTCGTACCACAAAGCTAATTAATTATCCTATCTGGGACTCCGTTACAAAACAATTTTGGAGAGCTTCATACCATTATGTGCCTGTTACTTTCGGCTAATGATGAAGCCTTGGTTTTCTTGAGTCCTTTGACACTAGACAACATGACATATAAAAGGGTAGATGAGATCAGCAAAAAATATGGACCATTTTCTGCACATTCAGAATGGTGCCATTTTGTTAATTAAATCCCTTAATGGTTAACAGAATCCCTTGTTTGACATTCATGAGAGAGGCGGTCCAGACGTCAAACATTCATGAGAGAGGCGGTCCGGACATTGGACATTCATGTTTGTATATTAATTGCCATGTTGTAATATTTGCAGAAACTATGGATCCAAGAGACGGAGAACAAGAACAGTTGTTGGGGGACATAATCCATGGCGGACGTGATATCTTGTCATTTCTCAATGACACCGATGGTCTAGAAGAAGAGGATTACGACGGCTCCGGTGATCGAACAATGGAGGAAGGACATGATCATGATGGCTCCACTTACCTAATGCGGGAGGAAGAAGGAGACCATGAAGACGGCTCCGGTGACCGATCGGAGGAGGGAGCTATTGCAAAGTACGGTGAGGTATATAGATTAATTAAGCCTATGCTGACTAGCTAATTCATGCATTAATTGTTTTGGAATGTACACATATTAATTAACTCTTCTTTCTTATTTTATAGCCCTCCGGATCAAGCCAAACTTTGGTAACAAGACAAGGCCCGAAGAAGAGGTTGCGCAAGGATGAAAAGTTCACGATCATAGCACTCATGAATGATGGCCATCCGATTGAACCCAAGCGGACCAAGAACGCATTTTTTGCTCAGTGCGGAGCTATTGTTAGGGACAACATCCCGATTAGCATCAAGCAATGGAATAAGCCTAAGTACGGCGCCCCTGATTGTGATTATGTCACCGATAGACAGAAAGATGATCTTTGGACCACGCTAAAGGCAAATTTCACCCTACCTCCAGAGGAGGATCCGAATAAGCCAGTTATAGAGCCACTGGTCAAGGCGTGTGCTCTTAAGAAGATGGCAGATCTATTCAGGAGGTAGAAGAATGAGTTGAAATCAAAGTTTTCGACAAAGGGAAGACTCTAGAATTCATCGGTCGATTTGAAAAGATAAGAGATTACTAGCCCGCATTTGTGGACTACAAGACATCAGACAAGAGTAAGAAAATGTCAGAGACAAACTAGGTCAATGCTGCAAAGAAGCAGTCTCACCATCACACGGGGTCAGGTGGCTACCTCAAAGCCCGGCCGTTGTGGGACAAAGTTGAGAATGACCTGATTGCTAAAGGGGTCGTACCACAGACATTGAACTAGCCAGACCGTTCAAGGACGTGGTTCTTCGGGGTTGGGGGAACTTTGGACCCTGAAACAGGGAAGTGCCATTGGACGAACGAGCAACTTGCAATACCCATGAACAAGCTTCAGAAGTATATCACCGCAGCGCAGAAAGGGACGTTCATTCCCGACAGAGAGACGGACGAGCTGACTAAGGCCCTAGGGAATGCTGAGCACCCTGGACGAACACGAGGGACACTAGGCTCTGTTCCGTGGAAGGTTTGGTTTCCCGACACAGGCGGTTACAGAAGCCGAGAGAGAAAGAGGAAAGTAGAGCCGAGCAAAATTCAGAAGCTTAATGCAAGACTACAAAAGCTAGAGGAAGCTGAGAGCCAGCGAGCTATCGGCCAACCATCTCAGCGGCACGAAGCTACGCCGCCATCTCAATGGAGAAGCAGCATCGCTTCCACGGAGCCTGGCTTCATGTCTCCTAGCTACCCCCTGGATACTATCACGGAGGCTCAACATTGCGAGCTTATGACGAAATGTCAGAACCTCACTTTCAGGCGGTTGTCGGCTCTGTTGCACCTCCTCAACCCAATGGAACTTTTCACTGCCGTCCGATTCCACATGGCTATGTTGTTGTGATGGCGGATGAAGTGATGATGGAATTTGAGGAGCTCGAGCTTTACCAATGTACAGGTGAAGGAGAGAATAAGCTGGTTCATGCCCTAAGGAGTACATGTCTATGGCAGAAGGAGTACATAAAGCTTCCAAACTGGACACCTACGCCTCCTCCTTCTCCTCGGGAGAATTAGGGCACTCCGGCTCCTCCTCCTCCTCCTCCTCCGGCGAGTGATCAGGGCATAGCGCCTCCTTCTCTGGCTCCTCCGACGCGTGAGGGCACTCCGCCTCCTCCTTCGCCTACTCTGACACGTCGGAGTAGTACACCTCCTCCTAAGCCTCGTCGGCAACGGGGGAAGACAGCCGCCGCCGCTCCGGCTCTACCGGTGCCTAGTAAGCAACAACGTAAGGGAGCCACCGCAGTTTCGGCGGCGAGCAATACAAACATAGGCACGAGGGGATACAGATACGGTCCATCTCAAAAGCCTCTGGAAAATTTACCATATGAGAGGACCGAGTCAGAAAATGAGGAGATATGTTAGGCCGAAGTGAGGGCCCATTTTTCAAATAAAACTCCACCTCCGAAGGAGAAGATAGATCCAGTGAAAGCGATGCGCACTATCGATGCCCTGAAGCGACCACCACCGCCTCCACCGGGTTCCAACTTTGTCCGCTGTATTAAAAAGACATATCAAGATGCGCGGTGGTCGGGAAGTACTTCTAGTGATGCAAGGTTAGCAAAACAAAGAAGTGGGAAAAAAATTCCCCAGCTCGGCGAACAGGCAAACCAATCGTGCCCCCTACTCAAGGTGTCTAGCGATATCATCGCTAACCATCTGGGGATGGTGCCCGATACCAAACTTGGTGATTACCTGAGCGATGATGTACAGTCTAAGCCATTGGAGGTGGAAGATTTCTGTTACCGGCACGGGCGGCCTCTCGTCAAACCTGATCATCCTCCTCTAACAACGATGATGCGAAAATTCCATGAATGGTATATGAAAACCTGCCGTGAGTCTGGGAAGGATTCTTTGATACCGTCAGTTAAAGAGGAGCACGACCTCGTTGGAATGTAACTGTTGAATATTGAATTTGAGGAGATATTCCAGTTATACAATCAAAAGGCCCGTGATAAAATAATCGTGACTTGCTACTGTATGTAAGTACTACTTCTGTAATTAAGTCTCTCTATGTATATAGCTCAGATCTTTCATTGCATGTATATATAATTATCCGCACTACTATATTATGCAGATTGAACATCGTCGAATGCAGAAAAACACAAATCTACGACATATGGTTCATTAACCCAAATGTCATACATGAGTATAATTTTCAAAAATATCCCACACAAACCAAGTAGAACTTGCTACAATCATTGCTTAAAATCAAAACAAAGGGACAATACTCTTTTCTTACAACTTCAAGTGAGTGTTACTGTCTTGTGAATATTTGGTTTCCCTTATTACTCGAGGTTTATAGTAATTTAATTGATGAGTTATGCATGCGTGCGCAGTTTCCACTTTATTCTGCTAGAGATTCAGCTTGAGCGGGGAGTAGTAACCATCTTAGACTCGAAGCGAAATGATCCCTAGGAATATGCGGACATGACTGAAATTCTCCAAAAGTAAGTTCAATCGATCATTATCGCATCATATCGGCAACTTTGTTCATTTCTTGATATCAAGTAATTATTTTCTTTGTCTGGCAGGGTTTGGAAAGAGTTCACAACAATTGTTCCGGCACTGCCGGGGAAGCTGCAGTTTACACACCCGAAAGTAAGTACTACTAGCTAGTTCCGCGCATCTCCCAATTATTCTAGTTTCATCAATACCATTTATCATGCTTGATTATCAGTTTGATTGATTTTTTTTCTCGTAAACTGCTCGTGGCAGGAAATAGGGAATAATTTATGTGGATACTACGTTTGCGAGTTCATCTACAACGGGACGACCCCTAAGCGAGGTTATTCTGAAAAACAATTTTAAATGCGTAAGCAATAATATTCACAATTTTATTTTATTACCATATATATGTATTGACCCCCTTCTTCAAATTAGATGTGGCAGATGTGGGATGAACTCCTACCACATGATCACATACGAGCAATTCAAGAAGAATTGACGGGATTTTTTCGTGACCACATCATAAATAAAGCCAGAGAATACCATCTGAAAGTTGACATTAGATATTAGGGGTTGTAAGGGATCTTATATTGTATATATGTCGCTAGTAGCGTCGGATATATATACGAAAACTTGTTATACGACCAATCTCTTGGAGAAAGAGAGTTCGATCACTTCCATCTCTATATGTTCATGACAATCTTCTGTACTTAATGGTTCCTTCATTTGCTTACTTGCTAGCATGTCGAGTTCTCCCTATAGTAGCTAGCGTCGACCAAGAATAGAGAAATAGAGGACTCTTCTCTCTATCAATTAGCTAGCTAAAACAATATAAAACCCTAAATTAACCGTCCCATACCCCCTAACCCCATCCCTTACAAAAAAAACAGCAACTGCTAGATGCTGACGTGTGGATGCGTTTTGGTCCCGGTTGGTGTTACCCACCGGGACTAAAGGTCCTCCTGTCTGGGCTCCCAGCACCGGCCATGTGGAGCCACTTCTGTCCCGGTTAGTAAGTGAACCGGGACTTAAGTTTTTGGGCTTTAGTCCCGAACCTTTAGTCCCGGTTCCATAACCGGGACAAATGGGCCTTACGAACCGGGACAAATGGGCCTTTTTCTACTACTGATAGTGCATACCCACATTGCCGAAGTACTCGAGCAGGCTTGTGGAAGTAGTGCATACCCACCTTGCCAAAGTAGTCGAGTGAGCCTATGGAAGTAGCGCATACCTACCTTGCTGAAGTAGTTGAGTGGACTTGTGGAAGTAGCGCATACCCACCTTGACTAAGTAGTCGAGTGAGCCTGTGGAAGTAGCACATACCCACCTTGCGGAAGTAGACGACCGAGCTTGTGGGAGTAGAGCACACCCACCTTATCGGAGTAGCTAGGTTGGCACTGATACCTGACCCTTTGGTATCTTCCGGTGGGGGCACACTGAGCACACCCACTAGGTATAGTCCTAGAGGCTATCGTCCATTGAAGTAGTCAGCAGGAGTCTTAGATGTTATTTTCTTAAGATATTGCTTCTTGCTCGACCGACAGATTGATTGTTTCCTTTCGGTCCAACTGAAAGAACTTCATTGAATATGTGTCTCTTCTCTTTGGCGGAATGCTTGTGAGCTTGGGGCTCGATACAACACGTTGGAGAAGGAGGTGTTGGACCTTCAGATGAACCTGGTGGTCGTGGAGCCCAAGAGTGCATGCATCGGACAACAAAAGCGCTCATTAGGAAGTAAGCATCCTAGTTGAATGGTTTCGGCAATTCTCCTTCCATTAAATCCGACTAGATTTTCCTAATGAGATGTTCGTAGTGAAAACCTTGAACTTGTAAAGAGGCTCAGGACTTGTATTTCTTTAAAATCCATAAAACAAACTCTCAATAACAAGGATACCAAGATGGCGTCAGCATGGAAGGAGGCCAAATTCAAGGCCTAGGAGGCTGGGGAGAAGCTCAAGACCATCAGGAAGCTTCAGGAGGACAACAAGGCCCTGAAGATTGCTGCCGAGAAGTCAAAGGCAGATATTTCGGAGCTGAAGAAGCATTATGCGGAATGGCAGAAGAAGTACAACGCCGAGTGAGACATTCTTGATGCGAATAAGAAATAGTTGGGCATGCTCTCTGCTAAGACTGAGCTGGAGCAGTATGTTGAGGAATTCGGGAACGGGATGGGTGAGAGGCTCGACGGTAAGTCATCTGTCCGAGTGACTATGGCCTTGGTCTTGGTGTTCTTTCTTAGTTTTTGATCCCCATTGCATCTACTGGTCACATTTTTGCATCGCCGTCGAGACGGAGACCGACAGGGTCGAGCAGGAGTTGGATCCCACTCAGCTGCTCCTCAGGACAACCAGGCTTTAGCCCTCCTTCGACTGGATGAGAGCATTGAGCATGTGATGTGCTATACCATTCGCCTACGCTCCACCATCGCGAAGATCTACAAGGGGTTGATGCCCGAGGAGGAGCTCGTAAACAACGTTCCTACCCAAGTGTGGTCATGGAAAAACTCTAAGGCTTGATGCGGGCCGAATGTCGCACTCTCCCTTGTTGGAGTCCACTACAAGGACATGGACGGGGAGAAGCTGAAAACCCTCATGGTCGTAAACTAGAAGAAGGCCAAATTTGAAGACTTCATGTAGGCATTGATCGAGGCTTTCACTCGGATAGCCAACGACATCGACCTGGACACCTTCGTTGAAGCTACTACTCCACAACCCGTAGAGTGATTGTCGCTGCTTTGTCACGGCGGATGTCCTCATACGAGAACTTTGGTGTGCGGCCATCGCCACTGTGTCGTGACTCAAAGGGGTTGATCTGGAACGAGATGTGAATTTACCTAGGTTCGGCCCCTCATGATCGAGCTAATAGCTTACTCCTGCTTTCTGCTTATTGCTTTGGTGAGCAATACAAGGGAGCAGATTCGCATGACCTAGCTATTGATCGATTGTAACTTAATACTATTGGCCTCAGGGGCTCGCCTTTATATATAGGTCGAGACCATTGGCGTTCTGGGACTGGGGGTACCCAGACCTTCCTGCCTGTGGCCAAGCGCGTGGCCCACCACAATGGCGTGGTACGGCCCAGCGACAAGTTCCTCGAACCAAGACCCTCGTGAGCCCCCCCGCCTCGCGAGGAGGACGACATCAAGACCTACGGACAGTAGCATCCCCCCAGTCTGCCTCCCGAGGTGCGGATATTCGTATGCAAGTGCCCAACCTCCCGAGGCTGGCATGACGTGAGTTTTGACAACGAAGCCAGGCGGGCACCAGCATGTGCAGGAGGAGGACAGTTTGCTCTTTCGTGCTAACAAGACAAAGACATACACAGGTTCCCAAGGAATCCCCCAAAGGTTTCCTTCGCGGTGTAACGAGACCGAGACCACAAGCTTGGCAGGACGAATGTCATCATCGAGCCCACCACTACATCACCCCCCGAAGCTTTGCGGGTGAAGAATACCTTTAGTCAGGTTAGGATGTCCCCTTTCAAATTTGGCCATTATGGATCCCTTCCTGCCTGTGCAATAAGGGAAGAGGACCGTGGCCCCTATAGATAGCCACCCACTCCCATCGTGGAAGGCAGGTTGAGTAGAGCTAGTTCATCGCCACAAAAGGACCTCGTGAGGCAACCCCACAACTGTATTAGTGAGGCCATCGACCACAAGAAGTAGTAGGGTCTTACACCGCAAGGTGGCCTAAACCTGGGTAAATCTCGGAGTCTACTTTCTCCCTCTCTCGCATTCGTTAATCGTAGCTAGGCCGTAGGGTGACAAGCTTGAGACTTTGAGCTGGTTTAGATCCTCGCACACGCCCCAGTGTTCAAACCTTGTGGTTTTTGCCGATCCCCGAATCCGACATTTGGCATGCCAGGTAGGAGTGTTTCGAAATCTTCTCCGGTTCAACCCCGTCCTCGCTTCATCGCTCCCATGGCTGCCGCCCGCCGAGTTCGCGACAACCGCCAGGCCGCCCATGCTGCCCTAGCGGCACCCGCGGACTGCGGTGTTCCGTGCCGCTTCATCCCTCCGGTGGCCATGGCGGCTACCGGTCCGACTTCTCAAAACCAGCAAAACACGTTTCCACCACTCGCCGTATAGCATGGCGGCTACTTCACTTCCCCGACCCCCACTTTTTGTCGTGGCATCAACCCCCGCGCTTTCCCCAGGACAGCAAACACGCGCACCGCGCTTCTAAGAGCGTGTAAATGGCCTTGCGGTCGTTTTGTCGCATGTCTCGCGGCCCACGGGCCTCACGCGGTTGCTTGTATCCTTGGCGGGTCATAGGAGCACGCGTTAGGTCGTCCTGGCAAGCAGCTCCTTCGTCAGGCGGGCGCAGCACAGCCGCTGCCCCGGGTCATGCTGGGTGAAGCAGGGCCAACGACTGACATCACCTTCGTCTCCGTGGACCATCCCAGGACTACGGTCGCCACTGGTGCAGTCCCCATGTTGTGCACCCTCACCGTCAGCAATGTCACGGTTACCAAGACACTTGTCGACGGCAGTGCCGTCCTCAATTTCCTCTCCATGGTGACCTTCAACACACTCCAAGTGCCATATGACCGGCTCGCACCTACCACACCCTTCTCGAGGGTGGCTCAAGGATCAACCACACCTTTGGGGTAGGTGCGCCTCCTGGTCACCTTCGACACGCGGGACAACTACCGGACCGAGATGATCGACTTTGACGTGGCCCACATCGGCCTCCCGTACATCGGCATCTTGGGATACCCGGCCCTAGCCAAGTTCATGGCGGCAACGCACCCTAGCTACAATGTCACCAAGATGCCGGGAAGCAGTAGCAGCATCTCAGTGGCCGGGGACACCAAGGACACGATTCGAGTCCTCATGCTCGCTTACGAGGCGGCGGCCGCCGCATGCGCCAACACAAAGAGCGTCGCCCAGGCCTCGGAGGCTTCGGCGGCCCCGACCCTCGATGATGAGGACGAAGAAAAAACAGATGTGCTCTCAGGACCGAGCTAAGACGAAGCAGGTGTTTGTTGACGGTAGGAGCTCGGGCCCCACCTTCACCATCGGCACGGGCCTTCCTCCGGAGCAAGAGAGGGTGCTGGTCGACTTCCTCCATGCGAACAAGGACATGTTCGCATGGGAGCCGTCCGATCTGGTGGGCGTCCCGAGGAGCGTAATTGAACACCACCAGATGGTGTGACCCCCACACGCCCGATGAAGTAGAATGCAAGATGGCTGGTGCAAGAAAAGCAAGCTTTCATCATCAAGGAGGTCTGCAAGCTGCATGAGGCTCGCGTCACTCTGGAGGTGCGGTATCCCAATTGGCTGGCCAACCTCGTGATTGTCCCCATGAAGGGAGGGAAGGAGCGCACGTGCGTTGACTTGACGAGTCTCAACAAGGCCCGCCCGCGGGATCCCATTCCGCTCCCGTGCATAGACCAGATCGTAGACTCCACCGCCGAGTGCGATCTTTTGTGCTTCTGCGATGCCTTCTCGGTTTACCACCACTAGTAGAAAACAGACCAAGATATCATCTATGATCGCAAGAACAAGATGGCTGGAATGCGCTTGAAGCTTAGAAAGATTAGAAAATATGCCATTGATAAAGAGGCTTGGTATCATTATGCCGTTGGCTCAATTGTTACCTTAGTTGCTATTATGATCGCATTGACATGTTTTAGATAGTTGTATGTTGTTTTATGAGATGTATGTATGAACTATAAGTATCTATTATTTTTAGTAATAACATTTGGTCACTGCTAGCTCTACTTTGGTTGTGATGTGATGGTGAAGTTGTATTAATTTGGTCATTTCGATGTTGTGTAGTGAACATGAGCCGTCAATGGACGTACGATGACCGACTAAGTCTAGGGTTCCTTAATGGCCTGCATGATTTTATTCGTGTGGCTGAGGCAAACAAGCAGAATGATTTCATGTGTTTTCCTTGTCGTGTCTGTAAGAATGATAGGAATTACTCTACCTCAAAAACCCATCACTACCACCTACTGAAGTCCGGTTTCATGTCCGGCTATATCTGTTGGACCAAGCACGGAGAAAGAGGGGTTATAATGGAAGAAACTGAAGAAGAAGAGGATGATGACAAGTATCCTTTCGCCGACACAACAATGGGGGAAGCTAAAGAAGAGGCATCAATGGGGGAAGCTGAAGAAGAGGCATCAGATGACCCGCTGATGATTTGGGTTGGGTCATTGCTGATGCAAAGAGAAACTACAAAAGTGACAAGGAGAGGTTGAAGTTTAAACGCATGTTAGAGGATCACAAGCAATTATTGTATCCAAATTGTGAAGATGACCTGAAAAAGCTGGGTACCACGCTGGAATTGTTGCAATGGAATGTGAAGAATGGTGTAACTGACAAGGGATATCAAGAATTGCTGATAGTGATAAAGAAGATGCTTCCAAAGGATAAAAAATTGCATGAAAGTACGTACAAAGCAAAGAAGGGTTTCCGCCCTCTAGGATTAGAGGTTCAGAAGATACATGCATGCCGTAATGACTGCATCCTCTACCGCGGTGAGGAGTACGAAAATTTGGATGCATGCCCGGTATGCGGTGCACTGCGCTATAAGATCCCCCGCGATGACCCTGGTGATGTGGAGGTAGAACGCCATAGGAAGAGGTTTCCTGCCAATGTGATGTGGTATGCTCCTATAATACCATAGTTGAGACGTTTGTTCCAAAACAAAGAGCATGCCAAGTTGTTGTGATGGCACAAAGAATAATGTAAGAAAGACGGGATGTTGAGAGCACCCGTAGATGGGTCGCAGTGGAGAAAAATCGAGAGGGAGTTCGAGGACTTTGTAGCTGACGCAACGAATTTATGGTTTGGTGTTAGTATAGACGACATGAATCATTTTGGGGAGCAGAGTTCCAGTCACAACACCTGGCCCGTGACTCTATGTATCTACAACCTTCCTCCTTGGTTGTGCATGAAGCGGAAGTTCATTATGATGTCAGTGCTAATCCAAGGCCCTAAGCAACCCGGAAATGACATTGATGTATACCTAAGGCCACTAGTTGATGAACTTCTACAGTTGTGGAAAAACCAAGGTGTACGTGTGTGGGATGCACAAACACAGAAGGAAATTGACCTACGAGCGTTGTTGTTTGTAACAATCAATGATTGGCCTACTCTTAGTAACCTTTCAAGACATAAAAACAAGGGATACAATGCATGCATGCACTATTTAGATGATACTAAAAGTATATATTTGGATAAATGTAAGAATAATGTGTACCTGGGACATCGTCGATTTCTACCGATCAAGCATATCTTAATAAAGGCAGGCAACCATTTCAAAGCTGAGCCAGATAACCGGAGGAAGCCTGGCCTCCGTACTGGTGAATATATTTGATATGGTCAAGAATTTACAGGTAATCTTTGGAAAGGGTCCTAGTGGACAATCTGTTCCGAATGATGCCAATGGACACGCAGCCATGTGGAAGAAGAAATCTATATTTTGGGAACTTGAATATTGGAAAGCCCTAGAGGTCCGCAATGCAATCGACGTGATGCACATGATGAAGAATCTTTGTGTGAACCTGCTAGGATTCATGGGCGTGTATGGAAATACAAAAAATACACCGGAGGCATGGGAGGACAAGCACAGAATTAACAAAAAGACGACATGCCTCCAAAGCAGTATCAAGGTCCTGCCAGCTATGCTCTTACGAAAGAAGAGAAGGAAATCTTTTTTGAATGCGTGCTCACTATCAAGGTCCCGTCTGTCTTCTCGTCGAATATAAAGGGAATAATAAATATGGCAGAGAAAAATTTCAAATCTAAATTCTCATGACTGCCACGTGATTATGACATAATTACTTCTGGTTGCACTTAGGGGGCTTCTACCGGAATTTTTTTGATTAGCCATTGTGAAGCTATGCGCATTCCTTAATGCAATTTCTCGGAAGGTAATCGATCCAGAAATCCTACCAAGTTTACAGAATGACCTAGTCCAATGTCTTGTCAGTTTCGAGTTGGTGTTCCCTCCATCCTTGTTCAATATTATGACGCATGTTCTAGTTCACCTAGTCAAAGAGATTAACATTCTGGGTCCTGTATTTCAACACAATATGTTCCCCTTTGAAAGGTTCATGGGAGTCTTAAAGAAATATGTTCATAACCTTGCTAGGCCAGAAGGAAGCATCGCCAAGGGATATGGAACAAAGGAGGTTATTGAGTTTTGTGTTGACTTTGTTCCTCACATTAAGTCGATTGGTCTTCCTGAATCGCGGCATGAGGGTAGACTGGGTGGAAAAGGCACACTAGGAAAGAAAGAAGCAATAAATATGGATGGACATTCTTTCACTCAAGCACACTACATGGTTCTACAAAATTCCACCTTGGTGACTCCATATGTCGAGGAATACAAGGATATTGCACTATCCAAGAACCCGGAGCAGTCTGACCCCTGGATTGAATGGAAACACATGGAGACTTTCGCTAGTTGGTTGCAAATAAACCTGATCAATGACCACGATGTTCCAGATGAACTGTACTAGTTGACCAAGACACCATGTTCGACTGTAACAACTTTCAAAGGGTACGAAATAAATGGCAATACATTTTACATGATCGCCCAAGATAAAAAGAGCACCAACCAAAACAGTTGTGTCCGCTATGATGCAACCAACTTTCAAGACACATATTATGGTAACATAGAGGTGATATGGGAACTTGACTATGGACCTGATCTTAAGTTCCCTTTGTTTCGGTGCAAATGGGTCAAATATACTGGAGGCGGGGTCTAGGTAGACCCGCAGTATGGAATGACAACTGTGGATCTCATTAATCTTGGGTATACAGACGACTCATTCGTCCTAGCCAATGATCTGGCTCAGGTTTTCTATGTGAAGGACATGTCTAACAAACCGAGGAGAAAAACAGATAAGGAAGCAAATACATCTTACGATGAGCTAAAGCGCCACATAGTTCTTTCAGGGAAAAGAAACATTGTGGGAGTGGAGGACAAGACAGACATGTCAAAAGATTATGAAAAGTTTCATGAAATCCCTCCCTTTAGAGTGAAGACGGACCCAAGCATCCTGTTAAATGATCAAGATTCTCCATGGTTACGGTGCAAACATAAGCAACGGACAAACACACAGAAAAAGTCTTACATGGCGAGATCCCACTCTAGGATGTGACCGGCTTCACCGTCATCACTTTCCATGTGAAGGACATGCATGCATTTTCTAGCATGGTATCTTTGTAACAGTTTGTACACAAAGTGCATCCAGTGTTTGATGTAACCCTCTCAACTCTTTAGAAGTTGCTATGTGGGTAAAATTATGATGTCATGCCAACTTACAACCTTTTCAGAGTTCATTTGTACTGCTTTTCAAATTCAGGGTCATAAGCTCAAAATAAATCATTAAATGCATGAAAAATATGAAATGAAGTCAGAAAGGGTTGAAAAATGTTAATGTGCCTTTGAATGGTGCATATTGAACACACAAAAAGTATGGAGTTAAAATAAGTTATTAAAAATGAAATCCCTTTGCAATAGATGAGTTTTCGTGTGAAACCCTCATATACTTCGAAAGAGATTGTCCAATTTGTACACGAAGTGCATCCAGCTTTTTCCGTAACCCTCTCAACTCTTTAGAAGTTTCTATGTGAGTGAAATTATGATGTCATGCCAAGTTACAACCTTTTTCAGAGTTCATTTGTACTGCTTTTCAAATTCAGGGTCATTTTGCTCAAAATAAATCATTAAATGCATGAAAAATATCAAATGAAGTCACAAAGGGTTGTAAATTGAAGATGTGCATTTGAATGGTGAATATTCAACACACAAAAAGTATGGAGTTAAAATAAGTTATTAAAAATGAAATCCCTTTGTAATAGATGAGTTATCGTTTGAAACCCTCATACTTCGGAAGAGATTGTCCAATTTGTACACGAAGTGCATCCAGTTTTTGCCGTAACCCTCTCAACCCTTTAGAATTTTCTATGTGGGTGAAATTATGATGTCATGCCAAGTTACAACCTTTTCAGAGTTCATTTGTATTGCTTTTCAAATTCAGGGTCATTTAGCTCAAAATAAATCATTAAATGCATAAAAAATATGAAATGAAGTGAGAAAGGGTTGAAAAATGATAATGTGCCTTTGAATGGTGCATATTGAACACACAAAAATTATGGAGTTAAAATAAGTTATTGAAAATGAAATCCCTTTGTAATAGATGAGTTTTCGTCCGAAACCCTCATACTTCGAAAGAGATTGTCCAGCTTGTACACGAAGTGCATCCAGTTTTTGCCGTAACCCTCTCACCTCTTTAGAAGTTGCTATGTGGGTGAAATTATGATGTCATGCCAAGTTACAACCTTTTTAGAGTTCATTTGTACTGCTTTTCAAATTCTGAGTCATTTAGCTCAAAATAAATCATTAAATGCATGAAAAATATTAAATGAAGTCAGAAAGGGTTGAAAATTGATGATGTGCCTTTGAATGGTGCATATTAAACATACAAAAAGTATGAAGTTAAAATAAGTTATTAAAAAGGAAATCCCTTTGTAATAGATGAGTTTTCATCCGAAACCCTCATACTTCGAAAGATATTGTCCAATTTGTACACGAAGTGCATCCAGTTTTTGCCATAACTCTCTCAATTCTTTAGAAGCTGCTATGTGGGTGAAATTACGATGTCATGCCAAGTTACAACCTTTTCAGAGTCCATTTGTACTGCTTTCCAAACTTGAGATATGACATTTCAAATGCCATTTAATCAAATTGTCTTATACAGCAGTTTAAGCTGTTCAAACTTGCATGGAAATGCCATAAACAGATTCTTTATATTTTTCTGATATTTTTTCATATATTATTTATTTCCATTGGAGTCATAGATTTTTTCTAGGATTTTCTAAAGTTTAGGTTTTTTTTGAAAATAATAATTAATTAGTAATGAATTAAAAAACCTTTAGTACCGGTGCGAGCCACGCACCGGTACTAAAGGTCCACCGCCACGCGCATTTTTTGGGTTAGACCTTTAGTACCGGTCCGTGGCTCGCACCGGTACTAAAGGGTCTTTAGTACCGGTGCGAGCCACGCACCGGTACTAAAGTTCCTCCACGTATAAATAGTGGAGGCCTCATCTCGGGCCGAGCCACGCACCAGGAGAAGCTTATTTGCACTGCCGCCAGGCTACCGGAAGCCGTTTTCCTCGTCGCCGGACCTCCTCGCCCTCCTCCCTGAGCCAGCTCCTCGTCGCAGGCCCCAACGGCGTCTCCGAGGCCAGCCCGACACCATCGCCTCTGAGCCGTCCCCAAGCCCTGCCCGATGTCGTCACCTCCGAGCCGTCCCCGAGCCCTGCCCGACGCCGTCGCCGGACTTCCTCTCCCTCCTCCCCGAGCCCGCTCCTCGTCGCCACCCCCAAATCCATCGCCGAGCCCTCCCCCAACGCGTCGTCCCGCCGGGCCACCCCTACGATCCCCGACGATCCATCCCGCCGGTGAGCCCTGACGAGCCCTGACAAAATGTACTATGATGCAAAAGCTAAATTTTAGGAATTTTAGGAATTTTACTATGGATTAGATGCTGGAATTTTAGGAATGTTAGATGGATAGATAGATATGTTGTGGCTAAGTTGTTAGATGGATGTTTAGATTTTTAGATAGATATGTTGTGGCAAAGTTATTAGATAGATATGTTAGATGGATAGATAGATGGATAGATGGAGATGTTAGATGGATAGATAGAGATGTTAGATGGATGTTTAGATTTTTTTTGTATTGGAGTTCATTTTTTGCATTAGAGCTTTGGATAGATAGAGATGTTAGATGGATGTTTAGATCGATCTATATATATAGAAAATGTTGTAATGATGATTTTTTTGTTCATAGAATATTTTATGTTCATAGATTTTTTTGTCCATGTATGTATGTATGTATGTATAGAGGGATGGATGGATGTATATAGAAAATGTTCATATGCAGACTTCGGGAAAACATTCCCGGATGTTATTCCCCATCCGTTTCATTTTTTATATGCTAAGTGTTAATTTTGCTAAGTGTTCTTTTTTTTCATAATTAAGTGTTTCTTCTCGACGTCGACAATGCCGGTCCTGGATCCTCGTCGTCTAGTCGGCGGAGGAGGTCACTTGCTTGAGCCAAGGGGCCCTGTCCGGGACTAGGCTCCACCGGGCTGGTACTGGGAGGTGCTGCCTTCCGGGCGGTGCAGCTTGGTGACGAGCCAGCCTGTCGTCGACCTGGAGGTTTTGTGGTGGCGGTCGCATGGGCCATGGATGATTTGGAGGCTTGAGTCCCACATGGAGGTGGTACAGTACCATGTCAGCAAGGAGAACGAGCACGTCCATCGCTACATGGCATCTTTGGAGGCTAGGTCCGACAATACCTGGTGGATTCTTCAGGGATCTCAGTGGAGCTATGTTCCTGTGATGGTTCCTTCTCTTTGGGTCTCCCCCGCCCGCCCCGTTATTCATCGGGCGCTAGGTTCTAGCTAGATCGATATATTAGCTACTATATATGTATTATTATGATGTATTAGCTAGATCGATGGATTAGTCGATGGATTAACTATTATCCAAGATTATGAGATGAGATCTTTTATAAGAACTACTATATATGTATTCGATGATGCATTATTAATTAACTATCAGCTATTTTGTTTCTTGAATGCATGCTAATTTGAATACTAATTTTTTATCTATATTATTATGGATTAGTTATTGAGCTATGGAAAATACCGGTAGAGCTCATGAAGAGGACATCTTCGACATGATACGCTCCTCTGAAAAGCCACCGGACCTACTGGGTGAATCACAAGATGATGACGGATCACAATATCTGAACGATTACGGTGATGGATGTGAGGCCGAGGAAGAACAACTTATGTTCCAAAATCCGGAACAACTAACAATGTCCGGCGAGGCATATACACATATTAGCCTCTGGTGATCATTACATGTGTATTAATTGATATGTATATATATATTAACAAATCTTTCTTCTTTTAATTATTAGCCCTCCAGATCGAGCCAATCTAGTAGAAAGGTACGAGGCCGTGCCAAAATATTGGATGGCAACACAAAGCTCAATTTGATGCTTTCAAACATGATGGCGCACCGACTCACCCTAAAGCCAATGCCAAGACATTCGTCCATCAATGCGGAGTAGTTGTTACAGACAGAGTCCCGATCACAATGCAAGAATTGATTCAGCCAAACAAACCAAAACCAGGAGTGAATTATGTCGATAAAAGAATTAAAGATGCTCTTTGTCGAGATCTCATGGAGCATTTCATCCTACCAGATTCTCTCTCGCATCGCCAAAGGGACAAAGTCAAGGAGTTTGCTCTCCATAAGATGGCCGTCGCGTTCCAGACTTGGAAGAAAAGATTATGGACCAAGTACAACACTAGAGGCAAGAAGGCTCCCAAATTCAGAGGAATATACGAGAAGTTATGGAATCACTAGGACGCATTTATCGAGTCCAAGACATCTGAAGCTGCTACGGAGAAGTCGGCACAGAATAAGATAAATGCGGAGAAAAAAGTATCACCATAAACTAGGGACAGGTGGATACAAGTTAGCCATTCCTAAGTGGGATGCATTAGAGAATAAGATGCATGCTGAAGGGTCACTCCAGTAACCTTCACTGGCCCCGGAGGTACAAGAATTGGTTTTTTGCGCATGGGGGAAAGTTGGAGCCAGAAACAGGGAAGATTATTACACTCACGAGTCTGAAGCATGCATCAGATGAGTTGATTGAAGCAATAAAAGCTGCCCAAGAAGGACAGTTTCACCCTGATAGAGAGAACGACGAGCTTACATGCACCCTCGGGAATCCTGAACACGGAGGATGAACACGAGGCGTGGGCATTGTTCCGTGGTATGAGGGGTTTGCGGGATGGAAGGACAGTTATAAAAGCCATTTGAGAAAAAAGAAGGTGGAAGCAGACCGACTTTCAAAGTTGGAACAAAAGTACGAGCAACAACAGTTGCAAAATACAGGTACTAACCCAACAAAGGGCAACTCCGCGGCAGGAGGCATCGGAACCCGTCCCATCTACACAGCCGAAAAGCAGCGTGGGTTCCATGGGGGCACCATTGGGTCACACCCCCATGGATGATGTCACCAAGAAGACATCTTGTGAGCTAACCAAGAAAATGAATAACATACCCGTGCGGGTCGCGACGGGCTATGCTTTACCAAATACACGTGATGTTCTATGGCATTTCAAACCGGTTCCAGCTGGGTATGCTCGTGTCGCGGTGGATGCAATAAAGCTAGGATATGATGAACTACAACTTGACATCCCAGGAGGTGGGGGGAGTCCAAACTAGCAGAAGCCGGCCATGGTCTCATTTTATGTAGTAAGCACTACATCGTCTTTCCACACTCGGCGCAAAGGCCACCGGCTCCTCCAAGTATCGATGTCCAGCGCGAGGGATCCCAGCCAGAGGCATCGCAGCCCAGCAGTCCTCCCCACCTCGCCAGCAGTCCTCCAAACCTCGCCAGTAGTCCTCCCCACCTCGAGAGGCGTCCCACTTCAATATGGATCCCAGCGCGAGTCCACCCAACCTCGAGACAGAGCACAACGCGAGTCCATATCGTCGATATCGATCTCCGCCGCGTGAGTCGACTCCACCCCGGTAGCGGTCCCGCCAGCAGGGCTCCCAAAAGAGGAAGGCCATCAGCAGTCCTCTTCCAAAGAAAGTGAAGAAGAAACACGAGCCTCTGGCCAAAAGGAAGCTGCCTTACGACATGACACCAGAGGAAACCAAAATTGAAAGCGATCGCCAAGTTAAAGTCATTTTTGCGAAGAAGACCCTGCCGCCAAAGGAGGTAATACCCAAGAAAGTCCAAGAGCACTTTATGGAACACTTTATTGATCAACCCCCGACATATGTGGAGCGTATGTCAATAGACTATGAGCAACAGATTCAGAAGGCAAGTGAGCAAAGAAGTCGGCCCAGCCCAAGGAAGAAGTCGGGAAGTACGACATCAACGACAGGTGGTACTACTAGCAGGAAATTAGTTCCCCAGCTTGGACAACAATCCAAGCAATCGATCTCTCCGCTCAAGGTGTGTACCAATCCAAGCAAGCCATCGACCCAAGCAGTCGACGTGCAAGGCAACCCAATCGACCTTGAAGAAGTAGAGGCTGTAGGTCTCACTCTTGGCCAAATCCTTGGCACCGAGGAAATCCGTGGGTACGGTGCAGATGAGTATGCAATGCAATATGTCATCGGAAAACCACTTGTCACACTCGAGCAGTACAAGGAACTATAATTGCGATGCGATGGTTGCATGATTGGTACATGCGTGAAGCCAAGCGAGGGGAGACGACAGTCTTGGTCAAAGTAAGGAAAGACCATTATGTCAATGGATGTGACATATGTCTTGAATTCTGAGAACTTTTCCAGTTATACCACATGGACTATATCGAAAAAACTCTCATCAGTTGCTATTGTCTGTAAGTGATTTATATCTTTAATAATTTAAGTCTCTAGCTAAGATATCGTTCATTGGCTTATCCTCACTATATATGTTCTTTTCTACGCTATTATGCAGATTGAAGATGTGGGAATTGAAACAAGAGGGAATCGATAAAATTGGGTTCATCGACCCAAATACCGTTCATGGTCATGTGGTAAAACATTATGCCAAGGACACATAAGGTATCTTGGAAAATTTTCTAGAGGCACTAATGAATACCAAAGAACATTTCCATTACAACATGGGGTGAGTGTTTACTCTCTTGTATACTACAAATTCTATTTTTGCTTACTAGCTCGCTGTAAAGTGTAGTTGATGAGTTATATGCGTGCCTGCTTAATTATATAAACTTCTATGCAGATACCACTATATCCTCCTAAATATTATCCTCACGGATGGAATTGTTCACGTGTACGTCTCACTAGATACACTAGAACAATCATACGTGGACTTGTATTTTATGATAGAACGGTAATTTCAATCTTTATCGACCTCGCTTTCTTTGATTATTTCCTGATATCAAAAGTCATTATAATAACTCTTTCATTCTTTTTCTTTCCCGTGTAGTGTTTGGAAAAATATGATAGAAAAGAACCATCACGGTCGTCAATGGAAACCGAAGCTGAACTGGAAAAAGATGCACGTAATTAAGTAGTACTACTAGGTCCGCGCATCTCTTTAATTCTAGTTTCAATACCATTATCATGCTTGATTATTAATTATCTTATTGCATTCTATTCCTTTGCAAAGTGCGCAAAGCAGCCACAGGGGACAAATTTATGTGGATACTTCCTCTGCAAGAACATTCGCATCCAGACCGAAGGCCGTATACGTCGCAGAGGAGCACGTGAAAGACAACTCCAGGTTTGGCAGATGATGTCGAAGCTCTCACCCGAGAAACGCTTTGTAGCACTTCAAGAGGAATTTGTGGGATTTCTTCTTCGACATGTCATTGATGTAAACCGAGAGCACTATTACTTACCGCCGCCTCAATAATGCCAGCAAATCAGTAGTAGAATACTGAGATTTCATCTGGAGCACTAGCTAGCTAGTCCCGGCCAGGTTTTGGGCTTTAATTTATAAGTCCAGAGTATATATGGATGTGTAATTCCATTTGTATATATATTGTGTAGGAGATATTGTATATTATATTACATATATATATGCATCAACTTGTGTAATGTCTACAGTATGTAGCACCATAAAATAAATGTAAAATGAATGGAAAATAGAAAAAATAGAGAGGAAAACTAAAACCTAATTAAAAGCTAAAACAAAAAAAACAGAACACTTAGTACCGGTTGGTATCACCAACCGGTACTAAAGGTCCTCCACCACCAGCCCACGCAGGCGGCCATGTGGTGGGCCTTTAGTATCGGTCCATGGGCCAACCGGTACTAAAGGTCTGGACCTTTAGTCCCAACCCTTTAGTACCGGTTGGGGAACCGGTACTAAAGGCCCATCTCGATTTTGACTACAGACAGACATTCTACTAGTGCACCAAATCAAGATGGCGGTGGAAAATGTCGAGAAGATAACGTTCTTATCCCAAGGCGGCGTGTATTGCTACACATGCATGCCATTTGGCTTGCGGAATGCTGGCGTGACTGATACGTCTCCAACGTATCTGTAATTTTTGATGATGGCATGCTATTATATTATCTGTTTTGGATGTTTTATATGCATAAATATGCTATTTTATATTAGTTTTGGGACTAACCTATTAATCTAGAGCCTAGCGCCAGTTTATGTTTTTTTCCTTGTTTTTGAATTTTGCAGATATGGAATAATAAACGGAGTCCACATGAATAAAACCTTCGGAAGGAATTTTTCTAGAAGGACACAAATCAACCAAGTTTGGAGTGCACGCCAGGACTTGTGCCAGGACATCACAACCCTGCTAGGTGCCCCCTGGCGACGCCTAGCAGGATTGTCGTCTCCCGGCAGGTCTCCTAACCCTAATCTTTGGCCTATAAATTCCCAAATATTCCCCCAACATCAGAGAGAGCTACAAAAATACTTTTCCGCCGCCACAAGCCTGCGTTCGCTAGAGATCCAATCTTGGAGCTTTTTTCGGTAATCTGCCGGAGGGGGTTTCGATCACGAAGGGCATCCACATCAACTCCATTGCCCTTCTGATGATGCGTGAGTATTCCACCATAGAACTACGGGTCCATAACTAGTAGCTAGATGGCTTCTTATCTCTCTTTGATCATCAATACCATGTTCTTCATGAACTTCATGGAGATCTATCCAATGTAACCCTTTTCTATGGTGTGTTTGTTAAGATCCAATGAATTGTGAGTTTATGTTCAGATTATCCATGAATCTTATTTGAATCTCCTCTGAATTCTTATTTGCATGATTTCATATCCTTGCAAGTCTATTTGAGTGATTGGTTTGGTTTGGCCAACTAGATTGGTAATTCTTGCAATGGGAGAAGTGCTTGGTTCTGGGTTCAATCTTGCGGTGTCCTCACCTAGTAAGGGATAGCGAGACACGTATTGTATTGTTGCCATCAAGGTTAACAAGATCGGGTTTTCATCATATTTCTTGAGTTTATCCATCTACACCATGTCATCTTTTTTAATGTGTTACTCTATTCTTCATGAACTCAATACTCTAGATGTAGGCAGGAGTCGTCCGACGTGTGGAGTAATAGTAGTAGATGCAGAATCATTTCGGTCTACTTCACACGGACATGATGCCAATATGCATGATAATTGCCTTGGATAACTACATGATTATTCACTTTTCTATCAATTGCTTTATAGTAATTTGTTTACCCACCATGATATTTTCCTTCTAGAGACAAGCCTCTAGTGAAACCTATAGCCCTCAGGTCTACTTTCCATAATATACTTTCAGAATACCAAAAATACTTTGCTGCAATTTGTTTACGTTTTACTTTCCATTCTCGTTTACATCTATCTCTATCGCATCTAATCCTTGCAAATAATGGTGAAGGATTGAGAACCCATTGATAGCATTGGGTGCAAGAGTTTGATTGTTTGTGTAGGTGCATCCATTGGTGACTTGCTTGTTCCTCCTACTTGATTGATACCTTGGTTATCAACAACTAAGGGAAATACTTATCAACTTTGCTGCATCACCCTTTCCTCTTCAAGGGAAAACCAACGCAAGATCAAGAGGTAGCAAGAAGGATTTCTAGTGCCATTGTCGGGGATATTACATGGCTAGTCAAGACAAGAACTCTCCCGTCAACTTGCCAATTTCTACCGCCGTTACCAGGGAGGATACACATCAAGCCTACCAAGTACCCATCACAAACTCATTTCTTGCATTTACTTTATTTGCCATTTGCCTCTCGTTTTCCTATCCCCCACCTCTAAAACAATTTTTAGAAAATACCAAAAAGATTTTCCTTTTTGCTTGCCCTTCTTTCGTTTGCCTTCTTTTTGTACCAAATTCTCTTGTTGTCATGTCTAGCGTTACTATGTCCCCTTTGTCACCAGATTTTGAAGTTCTTTACTTCGAAACAACAAGGGGACATTTTGAAAGATGCCTGATATAGGCTAATGGAATTTTATCATATTTCCTATTTAAAAGGAGATGCAAAAGTGTTTCTTAGAGATTTTTACATCGGATTAACTTTGCATCATAGAGAGCTTCTAGATTTCGCCTCAAAAGGAAACCTTATTGAGCTAGATGCGAATGCCGCTTATGAAGTTTTGGAAGGGATTTTAGGGGTTCCTCTAGCAAAAAGGGGGTTTGCTTTTTCACAAGAGGGTGTTCATCTTCTCGACAAATTGGGTGACTTACATAAGCACTTGGCGGAGTTGCATCAATATCACGAAGCCCTTAAACATATCAATGGGAACCTCAATCGCTTGAATACTTTGCTTACGCTTTGCAATAAGCATTTTGACATTTTTGATATGAAGATGGGTCCTCCCTCGACAAATGTTGGAAAAAGTAAAGAACCCCCTCGATTCGAGAAGGTCCCCACAAAAGTTGCCAATACCAAATATGACAATACCTAGATCTATTGTGTTTTGCCTAGCTAGGGGCGTTAAACAATAGTGCTTGTTAGCAGGCAACCCTATTTTATTTTTGTATTCTCTTTTTGCTTCTGTTTTTGAGTTTTCCCACATTATTACTTCTGTAGTAATTTTGTTTTGGTGTTTTAATTAGTGCCGGAGCCAAGTAAAACCTTTGGGGTGATCTATGGTAGTCGTTGATTTGATCTTGATAAAAAATAGAAAATTTTACGCCAAGTCCAGGAATTTTCTAAATTTTTTAGAGAGTTAAAAGATTCTGAACATTTTACACCAGATTGATATAAAAATTTACCAGGTTGTCCTAATTTTTCAGAATTTTTTGAGTTACATAAATATACGAAGTTTTCAGATTGCTACAGACTGTTCATATTTATAGAGATTCTGTTTTCTTTGAGTTGTTTTCCTATTTTGATGAATCTTTGGGTTTTACCATGGGGAATGAACAATGGAGAAATTATAATATAGTAGGTATAACAACCATATAAATAAAGAATGAGTTCACAACAGTACCTAAAGTGGTGATTTATTATCTTATACTAACGGATCTCACGAGTTTTCTGTTAAGTTTTGTGTTGTGAAGTTTTCTAGTTTTGGGTAAAGATTTGATGGACTATGGAATAAGGATTGGAAAAAGACTAAGCTTCAGGCTTCCCAAGGCACCCCAAGTCATATTCAAGGATGCCAAAGAGCCTAAGCTTGGGGATGCCTTCGGCTTGGGGATGCCCCCGAAGGCATCCCCTCTTTCGTCCTCAATCCATCAATAAATTTACTTGAGGCTATATTTTTATTCACCACATGATATTAGTTTTTCTTGGAGCGTCTTGTATGATATGAGTCTTTTCTTGTTAGTATGCCACAATCATCCTTGCTGCACACATTTTTTCAGAAGGACATGCTGAATCGTGGATTTTTTAGAATGCTCTATGTGCTTCACTTATATCTTTTAGAGCATGATGGTGTTTGCGTTTTATAGAAATTATTGAACTCTCATACCTCACTTATATTATTTTTAGAGTCTCGAAACAGCATGATAATTGGTCCAGGTTATGAATTTAATCCTAATATGATAGGCATCCAAGAGGGATATAATAAAAACTTCCATATTAAGTGCATTGAGTATTTATGAGAAGTTTGATTCCTTGCATAAAGTTTTGAGATATAAGGATGGTAATGTTAAGAGTCATGTTAGGAAGTAATTGTGATTTGGTAAAAATACTTGTGTAAATGTTTTTGATTCCCGTAGCATGCACGTATGGTGAACCGTTATGTAAGGAAGTCGGAGCATGACTTGTTTATAGATTGCCGACCTTTGTGTGAGGGTCAGGAACGCTCGATGGTTAACTCCTACCAACCTCTCCCCTAGGAGCATTCATTTTATACTTTTCTTTAGTGATTAATAGACTATTGCAATAAGTATTTGTGTTCTTTATGAATGATGTTGAGTCCATGGATTATACGCACCCTCACCCTTCCACCTTTGCTAGCTTCTCTAGTACCGTGCAACTTTCGTTGGTACAACAAACACCTTCCTCGAAACAACCACCATATACCTGCCTCAAAACAGCCACCATATACCTTTCCTCAAAATAGCCACCATAACTACCTATTATAGCATTTTCATAGCCATTCCGAGATATATTGCCAAGCAACTTCCACCGTTTCCTTTTATGACTTGCACCATGACTTCCATATTGCATATAGAGTCATATTTGTCATAGGTATGAAGTTGTAATTTTCTTTTGAGTTGTAAGTAAATAAAAGTGTGATGATTATGATTATTAGAGCATGTCCAGTGTGAGGAAACGATGATGGAAGTTGTGATTCCCTCACAAGTGGATGAGATTCCGGAGTTTATGAAAAAAAAGAGGCTAGCGAAACCCAAATAAAAAATAAATAAAGGAGGCCTTAGATGCTCACCAACAAAAAATTGAGAGAAAAGACAGAAGGGACACTGCTACTACCTTTTCCCACACTTGTTCTTCAAAGTAGCACCATGATCTTCACGATAGAGGGTCTCCTGTTTTGTCACTTTCATATAACTAGTGGAATTGTTCCTTCATGATGCACATCCACTTAGTTCCATTTTGAGATTCCATATACTTATAGCTCTAGTGCATCCGTTGCATGGAAATCCCTACTAACTCACATTGATATCTATTAATGGGCATCTCCATAGCCCATTGATATGCGTAGTTGATGTGAGACTATCTTCTCCCTTTCCTTGACAACCTCAACCATATTCTATTCCACATATGGTGCTATATCCATGGCTCACGCTCATGTATTGCATGAGAGTTGAAAATGTTTGAGAAAATAAAGGTGTGAAAAAAATTTGTTGACTTTTGATCGGGGTTGTGCATGACATAAATACTTTGTGTGGGGAAGATGGAGCATAGCCAGACCATATGATATTGTAGGGATAACTTTCTTTTGCCATTATATTTGGAAGAGATACAATTGCTTTGCTACTATGCTTGGAACGTTATTGTTTTTGTATCAATATTAAGCTTTTGTTTTGAGTCTTATGAATCTGAATATTCATGCCACAATAAACAATATTACATGGATAAATATGTTAGGTAGCACTCCACATCAAAAATTATGTTTTTATCAGTTGCTTACTCGAGGACGAGCGGGAATTAAGTTTGGGGATGCTGATACGTCTCCAACGTATCTATAATTTTTTATGATGGCATGCTATTATATTTTTTGTATTGGATGTTTATTTGCATTAATATGCTATTTTATATTATTTTGGGGACTAACCTGTTAATCTAGAGCCTAGTGCCAGTTTCTGTTTTTCCTTGTTTTTGAGTTTTGCAAATATGGAATATTAAACGGGGTCCAAACGGAATAAAACCTTCGGAAGGAATTTTTCTGGAAGGAAACAAATTAATCAGGCTTGGTGTGCATGCCAGGACTTGTGCCAGGAGATCACAAGCCTCCTAGGCGCGGCCACCCCTGGCCACGCCTAGCATGTTTGTCGTCTCCCGGCAGGTCTGCTAACCCTAATCTTTCGACTATTGTTGGGTTCTACCGTAGGTGCAACGGAAGTAGAGTTGGGGCAGAACGTTCGTGTGGTCCATCTCCTCCTTGTCCGGTGTCACTCAAACAACCGGCCCGATCTCCCTCGAATAGCTGGTCACGGGATCCCACGTATAGGTTCACCGGAGCAGCGCAAGTGCACCACCTCTAACGGTATACGTGCTTGCAGGAGGAACACCCGTGCGATGGTCTGCTAGGTCCGATCACACAGTCGATGGTGGCGAGTGAAGGTGGCTAGTTGCAACTCATGCAAAACCCTAATGACGGCGCCGAAGCGATCAACCGGATGGGTGTGCCGCACCTCCACTATATATAGGCATCTAGCGCAGGCTCAACTCTTGGGCCTCGCACGGAACCTAAAGCCCACATGTTCCTTCCCTTAAGTGTGCGACCCTTTAGGTTCTCGTCCACTTGGTCGCGAGTCAGATGAGATCCGACTCCAAATGTCGGTAGCGGCCTCTAGCAAGACGTGTCGACTCCAAGTGTCCGATGAAGCTGCTTAGGCGAACCTGTACTTCACACTTATCTTCCCTTTGCCACACGATATATGTTGTCGTGTAGAAGGACACATGGTCATCCTTGTTGCAACATGACCTCTTTCTCGTTCCGGTGAATCTGACCAACACTTCATATTATCTCATAATCCTCATCGTGTGGCCCTGCTTATCCAGGTCGGATCACCCGAGAGGGCATAGAGTATATCTCTCCTGGTAGGAGGGGAAAATCCCATATTTCTCGACCACGTCTCGCAACATGGGCCTGGACAAGCCCGAAACCTACCTTTGTAACTACCCAGTCAAGCAGTAGCATTTGGTCGGCCCAAAGCAAGTCTATCACCATCCCAAGTACAAGCGCTAGCTCAGGTCTTAGGACATAGAACATATGTTGTACTAGAGACTAACAGATAACCTATCGCTGCATCTCATTGTTATGTCTGTCCAACTCAGACCTTATCTCGACTCGGATCCGACTATGTCGAATCTGACTAGACCTTTCTGAGTCCATATTATCCATCTAGCATCCAATGCTACATGGTCAGTGAGACCGAATCATCCACCGTGTCATATGCTAGTATGATTAGTTGCACGTCCACACAACCCTTTCGACTAGGGACCATTTAGGAGAGTTATCATACAATACATATTCTCACAAACAAGTAATGTACTTATTAATACACATCACTGATAATGTCCAAGGACTACCTTTATTCATAAACACGTAAGAAATATCATCATACATGATTGCCTCTAGGACATATCTTTAACACCTATAAATTCCCAAATATTCCCCCAACATCCGAAAGAGCTACGGAAATACTTTTCCACCGCCAGAAGCCTCCGTTCCTGAGAGATCAATTCTTGGAGCCATTTCTGGTAATCTGTCGGAGGGACTTTCGATCACGGAGGGCATCTACATCAAATACATTGCCCCTCCAATGATGCGTGAGTAGTCCACCATAGACCTACGGGTCCATAGCTAGTAGCTAGATGGCTTCTTCTCTCTCTTTTATATTCAATACCATGTTCTCCATGATCTTCATGGAGATCTATCCGATCTAACCATCTTTTGTGGTGTGTTTGTCAAGATCTGATGAATCGTGAGTTTATGTTAAGATTATACATGAATCTTATTTGAATCTCCTCTGAATTCTTATTTGCATGATTTCATATCCTTGCAAGTCTCGTCGAGTTATTGGTTTGGTTTGACCAACAAGTTTGGTAATTCCTGCAATGGGAGAAGTGCTTGGTTTTGGGTTCAATCTTGTGGTGTCCTCACCCAGTGACATAGTAGGGGTAGCGAGGCACGTATTATATTGTTGCAATCAAGGGTAACAAGATGGGGTTTTCATTACATTGCTTGAGTTTATCCCTCTACATCATGTCATCTTTCTTAATGCGTTACTCTGTTCTTCATGAACTTAATACTATAGATGCAGGCAGGAGTCGGTCGATGTGTGGAGTAATACTGGTAGATGCAGAATCGTTTCGGTCTACTTGACACGAGCGTGATGCCTATAAGCATGATCATTGCCTTGGATAATTACATGATTATTCGCTTTTCTATCAATTGCTTCACAGTAATTTGTTTACCCACCATGATATTTTCCTTCGAGAGAGAAGCCTCTTGTGAAACCAAAAATACTTTGCTGAAATTTATTTACCTTTTACTTTCTGTTCTCGTTTACATCTATCTCTATCGGATCTAGTCCTTGCAAGTAATCGTGAAGGGATTGACAACCCCTTTATAGCGTTGGGTGCAAGAGTTAGATTGTTTGTGTAGGTGCATCCATTGGTGACTTGCTTGTTCCTCCTACTGGATTGAAACCTTGGTTCTCAACAACTAAGGGAAATACTTATCTACATTGTTACATCACCCTTTCCAATTCAAGGGAAAACCAACGCAAGCTCAAGAGGTAGCAGCAACCTTCCAACAGTTGATGCACATTGCCCTGGGACCGAAGCTCGAGAGGAATGCTGAGGCTTACATCGACGACATCATGGTCAAGTCGCAGGAGGTGAGGACCTTGATCGAGGACCTGGAGGAGACGTTCGCTAGATTGTGTTGGGTGAACCTGAGGCTCAACCCCGAGAAGTGCGTTTTCGGGGTCCCCTCCGACAAACTACTCATCTTCTTGGTGTCGAACCGAGGGATTGAGGCAAATGCCAAAAACTTCGAGGCAATTGAAAAGATGCGCCCACCACAGACCCTCAAGGAAATGAAAAAGCTGGCGGGCTGTGTGACCGCCCTGGGACGCTTCATCTCCAGGCTCAGCAAGCTCAGCCTCCCCTTCTTCAAGCTCCTGAAGAGGAAGGGCCCTTTCGAGTGGACTCTGGAGGCAGAGGCGGCTTTCCAACAACTCAAACAGTACCTCACAAACCCTCCCATCATGATCGCGCCCCGCGCTCGTGAGCCCTTGGTGCTCTACTTGGCGGCGACCCCACATTCGGCTAGCGCAACGCTCGTGGCAATCCGAGAGGAGCGCGCAAGCGCAAACACAAGGGGAGGTGGCTCGCAAGGAGCCGCACAACACTTGCCACCTCGCGACGGCGCTACTCAGGACCTTGCCACGTCACCAACTCCTGAGGGACCTGAGTCCCTAGGGCCCCCTGAGGAGCAGGGTGGCGCCGACACCCCATGCCCTATCGAGCATCCAGTGTACTACGTCAGCACCGTGGTACGAGATTCACACGCACGCTACCCCATGCTACAGAAGCTCCTGCTAGTGCTCATCTCACCTCAAGGAAGGTGCGCCACTACTTTCAAGGTCATGTCATCAAGGTCGTCTCTGCGTACCCTCTATAGAAAGTGCTACGCAACCCCAACGTTGCACGAAGGGTTGCGGAGTGGAACATCGAATTCCAGTCTTTCCACCTAGAGTTCAGCACAACCAGGGTCATCAAGGGCATTGCCGTTGCAGAATTCATGGAGGAATGGACGGATGCCCCTGACTGGTGCTGAATGAGGGTCATTCCCTCGCGCTTGGCAACAAAGCACCCGAAGGTTGGATCATGCACTTTGATGGCGCCTTTGCACGACAAGGTGCAGGGGCTAGAGTCGTGCTCATCTCACCTACACAAGACAAGCTCTACTACGCCGTGCAGCTCTACTTCCAGCATGGCAATAAGGTCTCCAACAACATCGCAGAGTATGAGGACTTGATCGCGGGCCTCTAGGCCGCTGCAGCCCTAGGGATCAACAGCCTCACCGTCAAGGGTGACTCCTAGCTCCTCGTCAACTTCTCCAACAAAGAGGACAAGACGAAGGAAAAGCACATGGAGGCATACCTGGAGGAGGTGCGTCAGATGGAAAAGCACTTCCAAGGCCTGGAATTGTAGCACATCCCGCGCGACCTGAACAAGGAGGCGGATGACATCGTCAAGAGGGCGTCGCGCCGCGAGCCCCAGGAGCCTGGCCTCTTTGAGGAGAGGCTCTCCAAGCCATCGGGGGCACCCCCAACCGGTGGCCCGATGTCATCTTGAGATGAGCTGCCGCTAGCCCCGCCCACAGGGGCCCCGGCTTGCGAACTGGCCTCAGGAGCATGCTTGCTCCTGGCGCTGGAACCTCAAGCCAATGATTGGACCGAGGAGTTCAAGTCATATCTGCTTAGCGGCGCCTTGCCAGAGAAGGAACAGGACGTCGAGCGTGTGGCCCATCAGGCCACCGCATACCGCCTAAAGGCCAGCAAGCTGTACCGTAGGTGCCCGAACCCGTCTTGCTGCGGTGCATATCCGAGGAATAGGGGCGCGAGCTGCTGGACGATATCCACAGAGGCGATTACGGACACAACTCATCGTCCTGCACCCTCGTGGTAAAGGCGTTCTGTAGTGGTTTCTACAGGCACATGGTGCTCAGTGACGTAGTCGAGGTTGTCCTATCCTGAGAGGCATGTCAGTTCCACGCCAAGCAGATTCATCTACCAGCACAGGGCCTCCAGACTATCCCGCTCTCCTAGCCTTTCGTGGTCTAGGGGCTAGACATACTAGGAGCCTTTCCTCGGGCAGCCGGAGGCTACCACTACCTCGACGTCGCCATCGACAAGTTCACCAAGTGGGAGGAAGTGGAGCCCGTGCACACCATCCCCGCTGACTCAGCAGTCAAGTTCATCTAGGGCCTTGTGAGGCGATTCGGGTTTCCGAACCATATCATTACTGACAATGGCTCACAATTCACGAGCAACCTCTTTAGAGAATATTGTACTAACCTTGGGATGCAGATATGTTACGCTTTAGTGGCACACCCATGGAGAAACGACCAGGCCAAGTGCCCAACGCGGAGGTCCTGAGGGGCCTCAAGGCGAGAAGCTTCCAGAAGAAACATGAGGCCTGCGACAAGGGTTGTCTCGGTGAGCTTAAGTCTGTGTTGTGGTCCATCCGCATCACCGCGACTAAGCCCACCGCGAGACCCTATTCTTCCTCGTCTACAAAGCTGATGCGGTCCTGCCACACGAGATCAAGCATCGCTCCCCGCAGGTATTGGTATTCGACAAGGAGTGTTAGGACGTTGAGCGGGGGATAGACGTCATGCTCGCGGAGGAGAGCCACCGCCAGGCCTCACTCTGCGTCGCAAGGTACCAACAGGCGCTCTGGGTACAGCATTGCCGTGGCATCCGCTCCAGGACCCTCAAAGTCAGAGACCTCATCCTAAGGCGGGTCCTCTCTAGGGAGGGCTTGCATAATCTCTCGCCCATTTGGGAGGGCCCATTCAGGGTCGCCCACGTCTCCAGGCCTGGCGCTGTGTGCCTGGAGACTGAAGATGAGGTCCCCATAAAAAATGCCTCGAACACCTAGCATCTCCGCAAGTTCTACCCGTGACACTCTCACGTAATAATGAGTGGAATGTATACGCCCGGAGCCCCCCGAGGACGCGGAGGGTTTCCCACCCACGCCCAAGTGGTAGCCCCATGCTCCACACTGGTGGACGACACTATCATTGAACGACTATGCCCATGCCCAGTGGACGCCCCATGGTCCGTGCTAGGGGAAGAGTAGTCTAGGCACCGGACGCAGCTATTATTTGCCCTCTTTTGTAACCAAATTGTCCACCTTTTGGAATGAATTTTGATGTTTTTGTGTCTTATTCGAAAAATAGGGTGGGAATCTTCTCCTTCCAATGTTTTCTCGTTTTGACTTCCTTCTCAAGGGGCTTGGCACCACTAGTTCTCCCTCGCGCACCCCGCGAGTGGGGCTAGGCATGGTACGCTATACGAACTCCAGCCGGCGCACATACCTCGCCAAAATTTTGGTGTCCTAATCCTCACGCGGTGCTCTCGGGGCGAGCTAGCACTCAATATAACCCCGGCTTCAGGAGCGCCCCATTTCTTGGAGTCGTCGGGCATCACAACTCGGCACTTGGGCAGTGAACAACCCTCGCAAGGGGGCTCGGGGGCTCTACGGATAAGGTGAAAAGCTCCTCTACGACTATCGACCCTCACAAGGGGGGCTCGGGGGCTGTACGGCTGAGGAAAGATGCTCAAGAGGAATGCGCCCCTACGGCAGAGGAGCCTACCACGAGCGTGCCAAGCTAAGTTATCTTAATCACGAGTTACCTAATCACAATGCGCAGTAATATTTCAGTTTACAGCAACGAAAAGCTTGGATGCAAAAAGAAAAATGCTAACACAAAAGGCACAAGCGCCGCAGTTCATTACAAGCCCCACGGACCCCCCCCCCATGATTCTTCATGCAGGAAACAAAACCAAAAGATGTTCTCCCAAAGACCGTTACTCCCGAGGCCTGGCTCGGGCGTCGCCCATGCTTAGTCAGAGTCCTCTTCCTCCTTGACGTAGGCACGGCGATGTGGTGGCTCAACGTCCTCCTGGGCGGGAGCGAGATGTTGCCGCGGCTCGTCACCCTCCCTGGTCCGGGTGCAGCTGCTTGTCGTAGTCGTCGTCACTCGATCTTCGCCTGGAGGAGGTGTCGTTGCCACTTAAGGAGTTGTGGCCACCACCAAAGGAAAGTTCACCATCGAGGGTGCCGCCGTCACGATGAAGTTGCCGTCATCAACCTCCAGGCAGCATCCCAGGCGCATGTCGTCTTCTTCGAAGATCTTGACGAAAAGTGTCGCCACCCCGTCATACTTGAAGTGGACGGTGCACCTCCCCTTCAGGCCGCGGGTGCCGGCAAACACCTACCATCCGCGGGTCGAGAACATGTAAGCCACAGGGGTAACCTCGACCTCCGCCCATGTGGCCGCGCTGCAACAACCATCAGCCAGTAGCCATAGGCTGGCAGGCCCCCCCGTCCGGTAGCGCATCCGCAAAGAAGCATGGGAGCGAAAACCAGGTGATTCATGGCCTCTTCGCCCACACCATGAACTCCTGGACTGTGTTAGCTGATTCGAGTCAAGGGTGGTGTGGCCGGACGGCTTCAGCGGGTCTCCCCTTTTAGGTGCAGCCACTATAATCACTATGACTGCCTGCGCGGGAGGGAGCCCGACCACGACCACCAGTGGTGGTGCAAACCCGTGCAGGAGTGCGTCCGCGCCCTCGAGGGGCCAGCGCCGGTGTAGCGGTTTACTTCCGGGGTTGGTCGTGACCCCACATGGGCAGCGGCGAGCCCAGATCCTCGAGGGGAGCCTTCTCTTTCTCAGCGCCATGGTTGTGGAGATGGAGAATCAAAGGAGGGACGTGAAAATATAAGGATGGGCAGAGGATCTTGCTTCCCTCACTCTTTTATAGCTGGTCAGAGGCCAGCCGGCATCGCTCCACATCCTAAGCAATGAAAGCACTGCAGGGCACGCCAGCCCGTATCAGCCAAGGCGGTTATCGAGGCAGCATGGGGAAGTGGAGGCATCGGTGCTTCATCATGTGCCACAAGTTCATCCTGGCCCGCAGGCTATTAGATCCCGCGATGCCTCTGTCTTCCCTCATGGCTTTGCCTAGAAGCTATCCCGAATACGCCTTGGGCCCGGGGGCTACTGTCGGCGTTCTGGGACTAGGGTTGCCCAGAACTGCCTACCTGTGGCCTAGCACTTGGCCCACCACAATGGCGCGGTACGGCCCATCGACAAGTTCCTCGGGAAAAGACCCTTCCAAGGGGCCCCCACCTCGCGACGATGACAGCATTAAGACCTCCAAGGAGTAGCATCCGCCCAGGCTACCTTCCGAGGTGCGGAGATTCCTATACAAGTGCCCAACCTCCCGAGGATGGGATGACATGGGTTCTGATGACGAAGCCAGGAGGGCGCCTGCAGGTGCAGGAGGAGGACAATTTCCTCTTTCGTGCTAAGGAGACAAGGACATACGCGGGTTCCGAAGGAATCCGACAGGACGGGTGTCGTTGTCGAGCCCACCACTGCGTCACCCCTCTAATCTTTGCAAGCGAAGACCACCTTTAGTTAAGATAGGATATACCTCCCGTCCCCTTTGAAATTTGGCCATTGTGGATCCCTTCCTGCCTGTGCAATAAGGGAAGAGGACTGTGGCCCCTATAAATAGCAACCCACTCCCATCGTAGAAGGCAGGTTGAGTAGAGCTAGTTCATCGCCACCAAAGTTTCTCGTGAGGCCACCCCACCATTGTACTAGTTCATCCTTAGCCTCCTCATGAGGCCAATCCACCACAAAGCAGGAGTAGGGTCTTACAACACGAGGTGGCCCGAACATGGGTAAATCTCTGAGTCCACTTTCTCCCTCGCTCGCATTCGCTCGTCATAGCTAGGTCGTAGGGTGACAAGCTTGACACTTTGAGCCAGTTTAGATCCTCGCACACGCCCTAGTGTTTGAACCTTGTGCGTTTTGCGGAGCCCCAAATCCGACAGAGACCCCAGGCTTACAAAGCCTGATTCGTACTATGATTCGTGACCAAGCATGTCTCTTACTCACCTTGCCTCTCTAGAAGGAAACTCCTGGTGAGTTCCACCTCTTGGGCCTTGAGTCGCTGTCTTCCTTTATTGGGCCGCCAACCGCCTTATTTGGTAATCCGCCTTGCCACCCTTGTCATCAACGTCATGGCCTACCATTATTATAATTTACAAACCGCCAATATGCTGACCCGGCCCTGTATGGCGGGTTATACTATGGGGTTATTTCCAAAACATTAGGCCCCATATTTATTTGAATTCATTCATGTCAATCTTCATCACCTTAACTTGGCGGCTTATCTTCTGTTTGTATCTGCGTCTTCTCTTGGTCATGTAATGCCGTCTTACAATGTTTCCAGACTTGTAATTTTTCTTGTTCTATACATTCGTGACATCACTCGCCGGATATCCAGGAAACCAATGATGAGATCACAATGGATCTTTGCAGAGTATCCATTTAGCTCTAAAACCAAGGCGTCTCTGGCTCCAAAATTTACAGTGTCTCCTCGATTCCTACGCCTGCCAGTTGCCCTTTCAGCTAGTTTACCTTATAAATATTTGCGAGGGGCCCCCTAATTCATTTTTACCTTGCCCCTCGCTTCTTCTTCTTCCTCGAGACCGAGCCTTTCACCGTGTTGCCGCTGTCGTTCCTCCATCCCCGGCCGACTTCTTCTAGGACCGCAGCGTCACCTAATCTTTTACAAGATCCGATAAAACGTCTCTGCCTCCCCCCCAACTGTCAGGTACATCTTCTTCCTTCCCCAGATCTGTAGTAGTTCCTCGAGGTTCGTCAGAGCTATCAAAGTTCATTATCCGCTCATCACCATTTCTAGTCCACGTGTAGTTGTGACGAACTTTCCCATAGAAATAGAGTAGTACAAATGACGACACCATTCCATGCATAAAGTACTTAAATATCCCTTAGGAATCTACCAGCTAGGCCACCACTGCTTCCATGCTCCATCATTAGGTTTAGTGATTATTCCACTTTTTTTAAACTGTTTGTAGATCCCTAATTATAGTCACTTTGGTAGAAACTTGTTTGTTCCGCACTTAGCAAAGACTAGAGATTTCTGATTGTCATAAGACACCCTTGTGTTTGTCGGCTCATCACTATGACTATAATCCGCCATGTTTATAGACTGATTTATTTAGGCATCGGGTCATCATAAGGCGACTCAACTATTGTAGATAACTGTGCCATTTTTACTCTTGACCATAACTGGAAGAACATTGTTGTCTGATCACATAGCTTACTTAAACGAAATGTTGTTTCTCAAATAACTTGCCATATACTTTTGCAACTCCTTTCTCTTTTAATTACTTGATTCATCATGTCAAAAAAAAACATGTAGCTGGGTACCTTCCCCAAGTCTCCGAACTCATGCTCAAGGACTATGAAGATCAGGTCTTCTGTCATCTAACACTACTAGGAGAAAGCTTTGTAGTAGCGCTAGTATTACCCTTAGTAGCAGCACTGGTGGAAGCACTACTTCTAAGGTGCTACAGCTAATTTGTAGCAGTAGCGTTGGATAACCAGCGCTACTGGTAAGTAGCGTTAGCAGTAGCGTTGGAAGAGAAACAAAGCTACTAGTAAACTAGCGCTGCCATTAGGTGCAGACCAGCGCTACTGCTAATATTCCTTCTTTCTAAGATTACATACCCCTCTACGTATTTGTCCATGCTCTATACAATAGTTTCATCACATGACAACATCAATTATTATTGTTCCAACAACTACATTTAGATTAAAGTGCATGGATGCAAGTGATCATGTTGAATTAGAAGAAAACACCATAATAGTAATCATCCTAATTGATCATACAATTTAACTTAGCTTTTCTCTCATAGGACCTAGTCCTCCCTCCTAGGTAAAATGACATAAAAAAGAATAACACCTATATCTCCATGATGAAGCAAAGAGATCCAACGGTCTCCAACTTGTGGCTTAAGATCCTTATTTATTTGTCCCCATGCTTCAATTTGTAGCCGTCTTGGTGGTTCACGCTCAGTCGAGTATGGAAAAGAGAACTCAACATGGAAGGGGCTTTTAATTGTCATGTTTCTTTCGGGTTGCATCAACGGTGGCACAACTTCATATGGAAATTTCTGTTTGAAGAACATAATAGTAGCCTAGTTAGCAATGTAATTTATGTTCGAAATATGTGCTAGAGGCAATAATAAAATGGTTATTATTTTATTTCCTTGTTCATGATAATTGTCTACTGTTCATGTTCTAATTGTATTAACCGGAAACTGTAATATATGTGTGAATACATAGACCACAACATGTCCCTAGTGAGCCTCTAGTTGGCTAGCTCATTGATCAATAGATGGTCACGTTTTCATGACCACGTACATTGGATGTCACTGATAACGGGATCACATCGTTAGGAGAATGATGTGATGGACAAGACCCAATCCTAAGCATAGCACAAGATCGTGTAGTTCGTCTGCTAAAGCTTTTCCAATGTCAAGTATCGTTTCGGGTATCTCTGAAAGTGTCTATTGGGTTGGCACGAGTTGATGGACAGGTATCTCTAGGCCCACTCGGTAAGACATCATCATAATGAGCTCAATGTGACTAAGGAGTTAGCCACGGGATGATGTGTTACAGAACGAGTAAAGAGACTTGTCGGTAACGAGATTGAACAAGGTATAGGGATACCGACGATCAAATCTCGGGCAAGTATCATACCGGTAGACAAAGGGAAATGAATACGGGATTGTAACATCCCAAAATTCCATTTTGGAATGTTATGAATATAGCTATGCATCTATCATCACCATTGCTTGATTGTATGTGTTAGTTGAAATGCCATTTCTGATTTTTCTGAAAGTCCTTTCTACTTTTCCCTATGTTGCTTCCCCTATTTGAAATTTTGGTTAAATGTTCAAAATAAGAGAGGAGTAACATGACACTCCACACCAGGGTCTAATTGGTGAATTATTTGAACAAAATAACCAGGGGTTATTTTGAAAATATTTGCAAAAAGGGTTTAAAAACAATTAGGACATTTCTGAAATAATATTTTTTTCAAAGTGTTCAAATGACAGAATAGAAATGTTCATTAAATAGAATTTATTATTCTGTTAATTTTGATATATAATACCCCTATATTTACAAACGATTTGAATGCTTTAAAAGCTTTTGAATGTCTCTGATAAATTAGAAAAACAGAAACGGTAACCGTTTCCGGTATTAAACGGGCCGGCCCACCGGCTTTAAAAGCCGAGACCGTTACCGGTCGGCCGACCGAGCGCAGTAACGCCCCCCTCTCTCTCTGACGCTGGACCCCACCCCGACCGACCGTTGCTTCGAACGGTCGTCTTCTCCCTCCCCCGCGCGCGCCGGACCCGACGCCGGTCGCTCCCCCCCCCCTCACCGGATCTCTCCCCTCTCTCCTCCCCGCACCCCCCCCCAAGCGCCTATATAAGAGCCCCACTGCCCCGCATCCATTTCCCCCCCGAGCCCCCTTCTCTCTCTCACCGAGACGCCGTCGATTGCTCGTCGGAGTTCCACCATCACCGGAAGTCGCCGTCGACCGTAGCCACCACCCCCGACCACCATTCGCCTCGCCGTCGCCACCAATCGACTCCGGAGAATTGTCGCCGTCACCCGGACCACTTCCTCGTCCTCCCCGACCACCGGAATACCTCGCCGATGCCGTCGCCGCTACCGGACTCGCCGGAGTACCCCGACGCCGGCAACCTCCTCCCTGTAAGCCCCCTCGACTGTCGGATCCCGAATCAACGTTCCAGATTAGAACAAACTTAAACCGAACCGGTATCTTCTATCGATCGGTCGCCCGCTCTAATTCACCTACCGCACACACTCGCTAGCCAATCGGATCACGCCACGTAGCCCCCTGACCGACGCAAATCTTTTTTTTCATTTTCTGTTTTGTTTTAATTAACAGAATGTTTTCCAATTTTGTTTTGCTTATATCTTTTAATCTATTTAGTGTTTTGAGTTGATTCTTTTTGCAATAGCTCACATTTTTCATGTAGTTTCACCCTGTACTTTTAAATTTCAAATTTGAACTATAAAATTTGAATTTAATCAAATTTTCTCAAAATCTTCAAATCTGAATAACTAGAGTTTGAAAATAGATTTTGATATGATTCTTGTTGTCACTGTTAGATATTGGTTAGGACTATCTCCATGTTTAGTTTGAGGATTTTTAGGATGATTTTTAATAGTGTTTTAGCTATAACAGAATCTGCTTATTATTATAATATAGTTTTATAAACTTAATTTTGATTAGTTTGATTTAGAATTTGGTTTTATTTGTTTATTAGGTTCTGTTAGTAAACATTTAGTGTTTTCACTTACTGTTAATAAAAATATAAATTTGCCTAGTTTAATTTCATTCAACATAGGAATCACAACTTCTTTTCAAATAGGCATAATTTGATTAAAACAACTAACTAGTAATAGTTTTGTTTTCAAATAAGTTTTGTATAATTAATTCTGTTTTCTAAGACAAATTTATTTGTAAGTTATTTTCTGTAAGAACATGTTTTGTCAACAAAATAATAAGTTTAGTTTTCATTCTTTTTTGTTAATATAACTATAGTTGATTCATATAGTGTTTATCACAAACTTGTATAAACTCTACTAAAGTTTTCCCAACAAACTTAAATTTATTATATTCTGTTTATTAATAAAATATTCTATTGTTTCCCTTGCTGTCAACAATTGTTTTGCTATTTCAAAATAGTTTTATTATGTAGTAGTGTTTTCATCATCCCCTTTGGAAAAAACCAAACTTTGTGTGTTTTACTTGCTAGAGACTTTTGAGCATTGTTTGCATAGTTTGTTTAGTACTTCTTTGCTGAATGTTATGAGTACTTATTTTGGTTGTATGCTTATTTGAGTGCATTGTTTGTTTCGTAGATTATCCGGAGTGCGAAGCTTGTTACTTAGAGTCACTCATGTACGAAGATCATCAATCAGGCAAGTCACTTTGATCATGTTTTACCCATGTTTTATATGCATTAGTTCTACCATCTCCCCAGTTGCATGCAAGATAGGTTAGTTGGAAACTTGGTTACATTGTAGTAGTATCATGTGGTAGATACCTCTCTCAACCCCCTTTGACAACATTGGCCCCGGGAAACGTTGTTTTACCTTTTGCTATGCTATTAGTAGACGGGGTTGGTTGTGTGATTCATGAGAGTTGAGAGAGTTAATAATTTCAAGACCTACATAATGATCAAGATTTCAATACTCCAAGTTTTCAACATACCTCTGGGTGGATGATGGTTGAACGGCACCCTGGAGAAACCAGTGGTTAGCCTAGGTGATGCTGGAGATGGCCAGTATTCACGCGGAAAGGTCCACCCAGGCACAAAGAGATGGATGGATGCTTTAAAACCCAAGGCTTACCTGCACAGCCACAAGTCATTATGGGCTCTGGCTTGGTTGGATATCGTGGTGACCCTGGACAGGCGGTGCTACGAGAGGTAGAAGAACGGTAGGAAAGGATGGGCACCGTCAGAGTCGTAGGGAAACCCTTTGGAAGACCATGTTTTGGTCATCCGTTTCTCAAACACCCTGAAGTGCGAGAAATCAAACGGAGGCGACCAAATCTTGTGGGGAACGTGTGCAAAACTCTGCAGAGTACTTAAACCTAATCGATTAGCCGTGTCCACGGTTATGGACGACTTGAGCCAAAGGAATTGGAACTTCCGGAACTCTCAACACAAATAATATGATGATGTGGGTATTTAATAATTTTGGGTATGAGAATTGGTTGGTGGAACCATCTCATTAATCAACCAACTTAGTAATATTTTTGCTTAGCCCCTCTCTTGATGTAGGAAAAACTTGGCTTTACGCAAAACTTACCACCCCACCTGCCATATAAGCATATAGACTAGATGATTATCTTTTCACTCTTCTCTTGTGACTTTGCCGGCATATTCCATATGCTGACCTACACGGCTGCAACGTATCATGTTGCAGAGTATTTTTCCGACCAGGAGTGAGGACGCGTTCTATGCTCAGTGAGATGCCCTTGGAGTCAGATGGACTCATCTACCGTCGACGCTTCCGCAAGATTTAGATATTCTCATGAGTTGGCCTTTAGCCACTTTATTGTAATTTTTATTGTAATAAAGGACTCTATATGAGATTGCGATTAATATAATGCTGTGTGATTTCCCTTTGATATATACATTGATGTACCGTGTGTGTACCAGCATGATCTTGGGATGGTACGGAAAACACCGAAGACTTGGCCTTTCAGGTCGGGTCGCTACAGAAATGGTATCAGAGCACACGCTGACCGTAGGACGTAACCTCTAGGATTGGAAAGCCTTAGGATTGTTTCTCTTTGTCTTTAAATATCTTATACTCTCATCTATTCGTTTCTGACTCCTCTCCGATTATTTCAAAATTTATAGATGGCCACCTTCATCCCAGTGTTGATCACGGAGTTTTGCCAGCCTGACGCAACGATGCCCTTTGGTAAGGAGCTGATGAGAATCGTCAAGGACGTAAGGATTGCTTTGCCGAGCATCACCGGGATTCCTATCATGTCATTTCCCCAAGATGGACGCTACAGGATCGAGGTGCATATTCCAGGGAAGACCTTTGGGAATCGGAAGGAACCCATAGATCTCAAGTTCGTGGCACCCAGTTGGATACTTGGAAGAGACATGGCCATTCATCGTGCCCTTGGACATATTCAGGAGGAATACAGAGGTGGAACCATTTCACCAGGACTCAGCATGGTTTGCCGCAGAGATGCCCATGGCAACATCATCACCAATCCCACTGCAGACACCACTATCTCCTATATCCAGACCTTGGAGACTCACATCAGGACTCTGGAGCTTCAAGTTCGTGCTGACACGAAGACTATCAAGAATCTGATGAATCGCGAGCTGGACCTTGAAGCTGATCTGCGAGAGGCCAACTATGAACACGAGCATGAAGTGAAGGACTTCCTAGAGAGGATTGATGAGCAGAATGCACGCATCGCAACTCTGGAGGAGCAGCTAGACATGGGGGAAAACCTTCACCCCGAAGGAGACATGGCACCCTTCATCAGTGACGATGAAGACTACGAGGAAAGCACCACCGGAGGACCTACGACTATGCACTTTTGAGGAGAACATTAGTTATGCCCTCCATGTATCTTTTATTCGTTAAAGCGTAGGTCGATGCTTAGTTGTCTGAGATTTGTATTTCCATTGTTTGACATTGATTGAATAAATGAATGAGTGTTTGGTGTGATATGTTTGTTGCATTGCATATGGGTAGTAAATTTCTTCTAGACCCTTGTTCTATTCTAATTCTCATCCCTCTGAAAACAGCAAGATGCCTCCACGACGTGAGACCGACTTCACTTTCCCACCGGAACTCACTCAACTCCTTCAGCAACAGAATGCACTGATGCAACTATTGATTCAGAATCAGACCAACAATCAGAACAACAATAATCATCACCATCCACCCCAGACTGACAATCTCACCCGTTTTCTGAGATTGAATCCTCCAACTTTCTCCAGCAGCACTGAGCCCATTGTGGCAGATGACTGGCTCCGCAAGATGGAGAGAGAACTTGTCACCGCTGGATGCACTGACGCTGAGAAAGTGCGATTTGCCGCACATCAACTGGAAGGACCAGCAGCATCATGGTGGGAGAATTACACCACCACATATCCTATTGCAGATGTGACTTGGGAGCAGTTCAAGCTTGCTTTCCGCACCGCTCATGTTTCAGCTGGAGCCATGAGTCTAAAGAAGCGCGAGTTTCGCAACTTGCGCCAGGGTAATCGCTCTGTGGCCCAATATGTGGAAGAGTTTAACATGTTGGCCCGTTATGCCCCAGGAGATGTGGCCGATGATGCGGCCAAGCAAGAAAAGTTTCTGGAAGGACTCAATGATGAGTTGAGCATACAGCTGGTAGTGGCTAATTTCAACAACTACCAAGAGCTGGTGGATAAGGCACTTATTCTGGAAGGTAAACAGCAGCAGATTGAGAACCGCAAGCGGAAGTACACTCAGGGGAAGTTCAACTCTGGAGCTCATCAGAAGCCTCGTTACTCCCCGTACTCCGGGAATACCGGATCAGGAAACAGTAAGTTTGGAAAGCACACTCATACTGTGCATAACCATGGAGGCCACCATCATGGAGGAAATGGGAACAACCGTCTCAACCATGGTAACTTCAAGACTGACAATGGGAATGGGAACAACAACCAGCACCGTCAAGTTCCTGCTCAGAAGGATCTGAGTCACATTACCTGTTTCAAGTGCCAGAAGACAGGGCACTATGCTACTGAGTGTCCCCAAAGCAAGCAAGGCAATGGAAACGGCACTAACAACGGCAACTCCGCAGCCAAGAAGCCCAATCCGTTTCCCCGTGCTCAAGTGAATCACATCGATGTGGAAGAAGTCTATGATCAGCCCGAGACTGTGGTTGGTAAGTTTTTATTGCATTCACGTCCTGTTACAGTACTTTTTGATTCGGGTGCAACTCATTCATTCATATCAAGGGTAGTTGTGGATAAGTATGGTTTGCCCACCAAAACCCTTAGTCAGCCCATTAAGGTTAGTTCTCCAGGAGGTATGATGATGGCAGGGATAGGATGCCATGCCTTGAAACTCAATATAGGAAATCATGTTTTTCCCACCGACCTCATCGTCTTAGAGTCACAAGGATTGGATGTAATCCTAGGCATGGATTGGATGACCAAGTATGAAGGAAATCTTGATTGCCCTAGCAAGTCTGTTTCACTCACCACCCCGGAGAACAAGAGGATTAAGTATGTATCCCGACGCACACGTATGAGTGCTCGGTTAAATTCTCTCACAGGAGTTGTTCAGGAGGAAGTACCTGTGGTAAAAGAATTTCCAGATGTATTTCCGGAAGAATTACCCGGAATGCCACCAGATAGGGAAATTGAGTTCTTAATAGAGCTACAGCCAGGGACAGCTCCAATTTCCAAGAGACCCTATCGGATGCCCGCAAATGATCTGTTGGAAATCAAGAAGCAAATCAAGGAGTTATTGGACAAGGGGTATATTCGCCCAAGTTCTTCACCTTGGGGAGCCCCAGTACTTTTGGTGGAGAAGAAGGATAAATCTTTGAGAATGGTAGTGGACTATCGTGCCTTGAACGAGGTGACTATCAAGAACAAGTACCCTCTACCGATGATTAATGATTTGTTTGATCAGCTCGTAGGAGCCAAAGTATTCTCCAAGATCGATCTTCGATCAGGGTATCACCAGTTGAAGATTCGTGAACAGGATATACCCAAAACAGCTTTCACCACGAGGTATGGCTTGTATGAGTATACGGTCATGTCTTTTGGATTGACTAATGCTCCTGCCTACTTCATGAATTTGATGAACAAAGTATTCATGGAATACCTAGACAAGTTTGTTGTGGTGTTCATCGATGACATTCTGATATTCTCCAAGAACGAGGAAGAGCATAAGGAACATTTGCGTTTAGTTCTGGAGAAGCTAAGAGAGCATCAGTTATATGCCAAGTTCAGCAAATGTGAATTTTGGTTGACGGAAGTCGGATTCCTTGGACATGTTATTTCCGGAGAAGGAATAGCCGTAGACCCCGCTAAGGTTGAAGCCGTCACCGAGTGGAAGTCACCCACCTCAGTTAAGGAGATCCGCAGTTTCCTTGGACTTGCTGGATATTACCGGAGGTTCATTGAGAATTTCTCAAAGGTTGCCAAGCCCATGACAGAGTTGTTGAAGAAAGAATCCAAGTATGTTTGGACTGTGGAATGTGAAGCCAGTTTCCAGGAGTTAAAGGAACGTTTGGTCACAGCCCCAGTGTTGATCTTGCCCGATATTCGGAAGGATTTCCAGGTTTATTGTGATGCTTCACGTCAAGGACTTGGAGGAGTACTTATGCAGGATGGAAAAGTTGTAGCCTATGCTTCCAGACAGCTACGACCTCATGAGTTGAATTATGCCACTCATGATTTGGAACTAGCAGCCGTAGTGCACGCACTCAAGACCTGGAGACATTTCCTTATCGGAAATAGTTGTGATGTTTACACCGACCATAAGAGCCTGAAGTATATCTTCACGCAGAAAGAGTTGAACCTCAGACAGAGGAGATGGTTAGAGTTAGTCAAGGACTATGACATGAGATTACACTACCATCCAGGTAAGGCTAATGTTGTAGCCGATGCTTTGAGTCGGAAAACTTATGTGAACACACTCACAGCTGGAGGATTACCTCAAGAGTTAGTCGATGATCTCAGAGAGCTCAAGCTAGAGATAGTTCCAAGAGGATATGTTGCTACACTGGAAATTCAGTCCACCTTGACCGAAAGAATTCGAAAAGCCCAGAAATCGTACAAGGAGATAGCTGAGATTAAACAGAGAATGGAAGATGGTAAAGCTAAAGGTTTTCGTGAGGATGAACACGGAACTTTGTGGTTCGAGAACCGAATCTATGTGCCCAATTAACCAGAGCTCAGGAAGTTGATACTTCAGGAAGCCCACGATTCACCTTACTCGATACACCCAGGCAACACCAAGATGTATCTGGATTTAAAGGAAAGTTATTGGTGGACAGGTATGAAGAAAGATATTGCAGAGCATGTTGCGATATGTGATGTTTGTCAGCGAGTAAAGGCAGAACATCAGAAACCAGCAGGGTTACTCCAACCTTTGCCGATACCCGAGTGGAAATGGGAAAAGCTTGGTATGGACTTCATCACAGGATTACCCAGGACCCGTTCAGGTTATGATTCCATCTGGGTAGTGGTTGATCGCTTGACCAAGGTAGCACATTTCATTCCAGTGAAAACCACCTATACCAGTGCTAAGCTAGCCAAGATATATATGACCAGGATTGTATGTATGCATGGAGTTCCGAGGAGTATCGTGTCAGATAGAGGAACACAATTTACCTCAAAGTTTTGGCATCAGTTACATGAAACTTTGGGTACAAGGCTAGAGTTTAGTACAGCTTTTCATCCGCAGACAGATGGACAGACTGAGAGAGTCAACCAGATTCTGGAAGACATGTTGAGAGCTTGTGCGCTAGATTATGGATCTAGTTGGGATGATAACTTGCCTTACGCAGAATTCTCATACAACAACAGTTATCAAACCAGTCTAAAGATGGCCCCTTTCGAAGCTTTATACGGAAGGAGGTGCAGAACACCACTGACGTGGGATGGTGTTGGAGACCGACAACTTTTTGGTCCCGACCTTATTCAAGATTCGGAAGAGAAAGTCAGGTTGATTCGTGACAGACTCAAGATAGCTCAATCTCGACAGAAGAGTTATGCTGACAGCAAGCGCAAAGAAGTGACATATGAAGTGGGAGACCGAGCATATCTTCGTGTATCCCCGCTTCGAGGAACCAAGAGATTTGGTGTAAAAGGAAAATTAGCACCCAGATTCATAGGCCCCTACAAAATTCTTGAACGTAGAGGTGAAGTTGCATACAAACTGGAATTGCCAGAAGGATTATCCGAAGTTCATAATGTGTTCCATGTGTCCCAGCTGAAGAAATGTCATGCTGAGATGGCCGACATCCCTTTGAGAGATACAGTGCCCCTAGAGGCCATACAGCTTGAAAGTGATCTGACTTATGAGGAGAAGCCTGTCAGAATCCTCGAGACATCCAACAGAGTTACCCGCAGCAAGATTATCAAGTTCTGCAAAGTTTTGTGGAGTCACCATACTGAGGAAGAAGCCACCTGGGAACGCGAAGAAGATCTTCGTAGAGACCATCCGCACCTATTTTCTAGCCAACCCGAATCTCGAGGGCGAGATTCATCTTAAGGTGGGTAGGTTTGTAACATCCCAAAATTCCATTTTGGAATGTTATGAATATAGCTATGCATCTATCATCACCATTGCTTGATTGTATGTGTTAGTTGAAATGCCATTTCTGATTTTTCTGAAAGTCCTTTCTACTTTTCCCTATGTTGCTTCCCCTATTTGAAATTTTGGTTAAATGTTCAAAATAAGAGAGGAGTAACATGACACTCCACACCAGGGTCTAATTGGTGAATTATTTGAACAAAATAACCAGGGGTTATTTTGAAAATATTTGCAAAAAGGGTTTAAAAACAATTAGGACATTTCTGAAATAATATTTTTCTCAAAGTGTTCAAATGACAGAATAGAAATGTTCATTAAATAGCATTTATTATTCTGTTAATTTTGATATATAATACCCCTATATTTACAAACGATTTGAATGCTTTAAAAGCTTTTGAATGTCTCTGGTAAATTAGAAAAACAGAAACGGTAACCGTTTCCGGTATTAAACGGGCCGGCCCACCGGCTTTAAAAGCCGAGACCGTTACCAGTCGGCCGACCGAGCGCAGTAACGTCCCCCTCTCTCTCTGACGCTGGACCCCACCCCGACCGACCGTTGCTTCGAACGGTCGTCTTCTCCCTCCCCCGCGCGCGCCGGACCCGACGCCGGTCGCTCCCCCCCTCACCGGATCTCTCCCCTCTCTCCTCCCCGCACCCCCCCCGAGCGCCTATATAAGAGCCCCACTGCCCCGCATCCATTTCCCCCCCGAGCCCCCTTCTCTCTCTCACCGAGACGCCGTCGATTGCTCGTCGGAGTTCCACCATCACCGGAAGTCGCCGTCGACCGTAGCCACCACCCCCGACCACCATTCGCCTCGCCGTCGCCACCAATCGACTCCGGAGAATTGTCGCCGTCGCCCGGACCACTTCCTCGTCCTCCCCGACCACCGGAATACCTCGCCGACGCCGTCGCCGCTACCGGACTCGCCGGAGTACCCCAACGCCGGCAACCTCCTCCCTGTAAGCCCCCTCGACCGTCGGATCCCGAATCAACGTTCCAGATTAGAACAAACTTAAACCGAACCGGTATCTTCTATCGATTGGTCGCCCGCTCTAATTCACCTACCGCACACACTCGCTAGCCAATCGGATCACGCCACGTAGCCCCCTGACCGACGCAAATCTTTTTTTTCATTTTCTGTTTTGTTTTAATTAACAGAATGTTTTCCAATTTTGTTTTGCTTATATCTTTTAATCTATTTAGTGTCTTGAGTTGATTCTTTTTGCAATAGCTCACATTTTTCATGTAGTTTCACCCTGTACTTTTAAATTTCAAATTTGAACTATAAAATTTGAATTTAATCAAATTTGCTCAAAATCTTCAAATCTGAATAACTAGAGTTTGAAAATAGATTTTGATATGATTCTTTTTGTCACTGTTAGATATTGGTTAGGACTATCTCCATGTTTAGTTTGAGGATTTTTAGGATGATTTTTAATAGTGTTTTAGCTATAACAGAATCTGCTTATTATTATAATATAGTTTTATAAACTTAATTTTGATTAGTTTGATTTAGAATTTGGTTTTATTTGTTTATTAGGTTCTGTTAGTAAACATTTACTGTTTTCACTTACTGTTAATAAAAATATAAATTTGCCTAGTTTAATTTCATTCAACATAGGAATCACAACTTCTTTTCAAATAGGCATAATTTGATTAAAACAACTAACTAGTAATAGTTTTGTTTTCAAATAAGTTTTGTATAATTAATTCTGTTTTCTAAGACAAATTTATTTGTAAGTTATTTTCTGTAAGAACATGTTTTGTCAACAAAATAATAAGTTTAGTTTTCATTCTTTTTTGTTAATATAACTATAGTTGATTCATATAGTGTTTATCACAAACTTGTATAAACTCTACTAAAGTTTTCCCAACAAACTTAAATTGATTATATTCTGTTTATTAATAAAATATTCTATTGTTTCCCTTGCTGTCAACAATTGTTTTGCTATTTCAAAATAGTTTTATTATGTAGTAGTGTTTTCATCATCCCCTTTGGAAAAAACCAAACTTTGTGTGTTTTACTTGCTAGAGACTTTTGAGCATTGTTTGCATAGTTTGTTTAGTACTTCTTTGCTGAATGTTATGAGTACTTATTTTGGTTGTATGCTTATTTGAGTGCATTGTTTGTTTCGTAGATTATCCGGAGTGCGAAGCTTGTTACTTAGAGTCACTCACGTACGAAGATCATCAATCAGGCAAGTCACTTTGATCATGTTTTACCCATGTTTTATATGCATTAGTTCTACCATCTCCCCAGTTGCATGCAAGATAGGTTAGTTGGAAACTTGGTTACATTGTAGTAGTATCATGTGGTAGATACCTCTCTCAACCCCCTTTGACAACATTGGCCCCGGGAAACGTTGTTTTACCTTTTGCTATGCTATTAGTAGACGGGGTTGGTTGTGTGATTCATGAGAGTTGAGAGAGTTAATAATTTCAAGACCTACATAATGATCAAGATTTCAATACTCCAAGTTTTCAACATACCTCTGGGTGGATGATGGTTGAACGGCACCCTGGAGAAACCAGTGGTTAGCCTAGGTGATGCTGGAGATGGCCAGTATTCACGCGGAAAGGTCCACCCAGGCACAAAGAGATGGATGGATGCTTTAAAACCCAAGGCTTACCTGCACAGCCACAAGTCATTATGGGCTCTGGCTTGGTTGGATATCGTGGTGACCCTGGACAGGCGGTGCTACGAGAGGTAGAAGAACGGTAGGAAAGGATGGGCACCGTCAGAGTCGCAGGGAAACCCTTTGGAAGACCATGTTTTGGTCATCCGTTTCTCAAACACCCTGAAGTGCGAGAAATCAAACGGAGGCGACCAAATCTTGTGGGGAACGTGTGCAAAACTCTGCAGAGTACTTAAACCTAATCGATTAGCCGTGTCCACGGTTATGGACGACTTGAGCCAAAGGAATTGGAACTTCCGGAACTCTCAACACAAATAATATGATGATGTGGGTATTTAATAATTTTGGGTATGAGAATTGGTTGGTGGAACCATCTCATTAATCAACCAACTTAGTAATATTTTTGCTTAGCCCCTCTCTTGATGTAGGAAAAACTTGGCTTTACGCAAAACTTACCACCCCACCTGCCATATAAGCATATAGACTAGATGATTATCTTTTCACTCTTCTCTTGTGACTTTGCCGGCATATTCCATATGCTGACCTACACGGCTGCAACGTATCATGTTGCAGAGTATTTTTCCGACCAGGAGTGAGGACGCGTTCTATGCTCAGTGAGATGCCCTTGGAGTCAGATGGACTCATCTACCGTCGACGCTTCCGCAAGATTTAGATATTCTCATGAGTTGGCCTTTAGCCACTTTATTGTAATTTTTATTGTAATAAAGGACTCTATATGAGATTGCGATTAATATAATGCTGTGTGATTTCCCTTTGATATATACATTGATGTACCGTGTGTGTACCAGCATGATCTTGGGATGGTACGGAAAACACCGGAGACTTGGCCTTTCAGGTCGGGTCGCTACAGGGATTGATTGAATCCCCGACATCGTGGTTCTTCCGATGAGATCATCGTGGAGCATGTGGGAACCAACATGGGTATCCAGATCCCGCTGTTGGTTACTGACCGGAGAGGTGTCTCAGACATGTCTACGTGCCTCCCGAACCCGTAGGGTCTACACACTTAAGGTTCGATGACGCTAGGGTTATAGGGAAATAGTGTACGTGGTTAACGAAGGTAGTTCGAAGTCCCGGATGAGATCCTGGATGACACGAGGAGTTCCGGAATGGTCCGGAGACAAACATTGATATATAGGAAGTGAGGTTTTGGTTCCCGGAATTGTTTTGGGTGTCACTGTTAACGTACCGTGACCACCGGAAGGGTTCCGAGGGTCGACCAAGTGGGGCCACCGGCCCCAGAGGGCTTCATGGGCCACAAGTGGGAGGGAACCAGCCCCTAGGTGGGCTGGCTCGCCCCCACAAGGGGCCAAGGCGCAGCAAGGGAAGAGATGGGTGGCATACCCTAGGCTCAGATGGGCCTAAGGCCCACCTAGGGCACCGGCCACCCCTCTCTCCCTCTGGCCGCCGCACCAGATCAGATGTGGTGGCTGCCGCACCACCCTAGGGTGGAAACCCTAGGGCTCATCCCTCCCTCCCTCCTCCTCCTATATATAGTGGTACCCTTGGGGCTGTTTGAGACACGACTCTCTCTCCCTCCCGGTGCAGCCCTACTTCTCCTTCTCCTCGTTCTTCGTTGTGCTTGGCGAAGCCCTGCCGGAGACCACGTAGCTCCACCATCACCACGCCATCGTGCTTCCGGAGCTCTCCCTCAACCTCTCCACCCTCCTTGCTGGATCAAGGCGTAGGAGACGTCACTGGGCTGCACGTGTGTTGAACGCGGAGGCGCCATTGTTCGGCGCTAAGATCGCAGTCCACCGTGATCTGAGTCGCTACGAGTATGACTCCACCATCCGCATTCTTGCAACGCTTCTGCTTAGCGATCTTCAAAGGTATGAAGATGCAATCTCTCCCCACTCATTGTTGGTTTCTCCAAAGATAGATCTTGGTGATCGTAGGAAATTTTTTGATTCACTACTACGTCTCCCAATAGTAGCATCATGAGCAAGGTCTATGCGTAGAATCTATGCACGAGTAGAACACAAAGTTGTTGTGGGCATCGATCTTGTTAATTTGCTTACCACTACTAGTCTTATCTTGAATCGGCAGTTGACGGGGGGATGACCCCGGGGTAGGCTCAAGCGCCCCCTTTCCCCAGCCTTCTAACGCAATCAAAGGGCAGGCCGCCTCCCCCTGCGGTCCGGCTACGCCCTGCGAAAAGTGGCCCGCCGGCTACGCCCTGCTGGTTACGACCTGGCGGCCGGCTGGGGGCGTTGCCGCCTGGCCCCCCAGTCGGCCGCGCATTGGATACCGTCGTCAGGTCATGTGTGGCAACAATGCCCCCCATCCCATCGAGGGTCAGCGCTGATATGGCCACAGCGAAGGCGTCAGGGCCTCTAACCCTCGCGGATGGTGACCGGGCTTCCAACAGTGCCGGCACACCCCAACCACTCCATTACCTACCCCGACATGGCTACAGGGTGGCCGGCCGTACCGCTGACCCCGGCCGGCTGCCGCAAGACGATGCCACAAGGGCGGCCCTTGCCGTGACGTGACCGGCGTCGAGACCCGCCATGCGGGCCCCGCCGAATCCTAACGGGACCCTTCAGCCGGCGGGACCTACCGGTGACAAGACCCCATAGCCGACGACCCCCATAGCCGGCCAGAGAGGCTGTCGGCTGGGGCACCCCTTTGACCTTCTATTTTTATTGTAATCCGGGGGGTTGGCCTATAAAACCCCCCGGGCCACCCCCATGCAAGGGGTCAGCGGATCCCTGAGTTCCCTCCACGTCCACTCCATACACACGCATAGGGAGGCAGAAGAGCGAGCTAGCTCCTTCTTCCTCCATGATCCATACAGCTCAAGGAGCGCCATTGTAATCTGACCATTGTCTCAACGACACCAAGCAGGACTAGGGGTGTTACCTCCCACGGAGGGCCCCGAACCTGGGTACATCGTGTGTTTGCCACCACTTGTGCCTAAGCCCGCTCCCGGAGCACGCCGGCATCCTTCGGTCCCTCTCTATAAGCCTACCCATGGCATCTGCCATGAAGAAACCACGATTGTTGGCGCCCACCATGGGGCCATCCACAGCGTCGACCGGAGTCACGCTCCGGGCGGGACCCTTCACCACCTCCCCCGACCGCCTCATGTCCGGGCGGAACCACATGCTCGTGGGGCTTGCTCCGGCGGATCTTGTGGGCAACACGGCCGGCATCTCCGAGGAGTGCCTCGGCCGCGAGCTCGTGCTCAACATTGCCGCGCTCGCTGGGCGGCTCAGCAAGCTGAGCCTCGCCGAAGAGCCGAGAACCGACAAGTACCCTAGTTGGGTGCTCGACTGCACCGGCCCTCCCTCATCCGTGGGCGCGCTTGCCACGGGCGAGGCCATCGACCCCCACACCTGCGTGGGAGTGATGGTCACCGCCTCCTCCACCACTTTGGGCCTTGTGCGGGCGGCCGAGGCTGACGCAGCCGCCGCTTGTGCTGACACTTCCGACCCACTCGCTGCCACCCTTCGGGGTCTGGGCACTCCTATCGCTACGACGGCGGACTCGGCCACCGCCAGAGCCAAGCTGGAGGCGGCCCGTCGCCTGCTGTTCCAAGACGCTAGCGCCCTCGTTGCCAAGCGGCGACGGATGGAGGCCGCACAACGGGAATACAACTCCGCATACGGTCTCACCCAGGCTGGCCCCGAGCCTAGCCGGCGTGGTGCTGTGCGAGAACGCGGCCGCGTGGTCGTGGAAATCCTCGGTGGCCGCTTCCCCATCTACGACACCCCTGCGGCCAACTTGCGCGCCGCCAAGGTTGCCTACGAGGATTTGGGAACCTTGGAGGGTGAGGAGCGGGCCGCACGCGAGCGGCACATCAAGGACCTCATCGAGACCGCCAACGCGCAACAGGTCGTCCTCACCCCCGGTGGGGCCCTCTCCGAGTTCCCCCATCCCCAGGCGAGGGCACTGGGGCTGATGACCGCCAGCCGGGTCAGCACTCCAGCACCCCTCGTCCCTCTAGTCGAAACGCTTGGGGGAGCAACGCTTAGCGCCCCCCGTCACGCGGAAACAAGCAGCCATTTGTGAACAGTCGGCGCAGCAACAATCCGGCTGGTAGCAACCGTAGCAATCACGCGCAATCAAGCCGGCTACGCCCCCCGCCACGCCGCAGGTGGCGGTGCAAGAATGACTAGCCCAACTCCCGCTATGAGAGCCGGCAGGTCGCCTCCATCGAGGAGGAGCAGCCGGCTAGCCAGGCCTCCGGTCAGCGCCAGCGCACCGGCAAGGCCGCTTGGCAGCCCAAGCTGACATTCGAGCAGATACTTGACCTCCCCTACAAAAACCACTCCGGTGCCAAGCTGGCCATGCACACGCTCCGTCAGTGGAGCTTCTCACAATGATTCGCCGCCGGGGACGGCCTCCCGGCTCCCCCATGTAGCCAGCCCACACTCCGGCGCCGGCTCCGGCTGCCGGCCCAGGCTAGGCAGACCCCGCCCTGGCTCGGAACGGTGACCGGCTGCACGACCGGTTTCCCGAACATGATGACTCCTGCGTCGTCTTCACCAGCGAAGAGATGGACAAGCAAGCCTAGTGTCGTCTCCACTGCGAGGTGAATGCCTCCATGCCCACGACTCCCCAGTTCATGCATTGGTTCGAGAAGCCCATCACCTGGAATGGGCGGACCACCCGGCTGTGATGCCAAACCCTGGCAGCTACGCCCTCGTCCTCGATCCTACCATCGCCTCCGAGAAACGCGCGTGCCGCTTCTCGCGGGTGTTGATCGATGGAGGCAGCAGCATCAACATCCTCTACCTTGACACCCTGCTCAAGCTGGGGCTCAAGGTGGAGGATCTGAAAACAAGTCAGACCGTCTTCCACGGTATCGTGCCGGGAAAGTCCTGCACCCCTGTCGGCAAGATCAAGCTCGACATCCTCTATCACGACGCCAGTCATTTCCGCCATGAGCTGGCCTTGTTCGAGGTACTGGACCTCGACAGTCCTTACCACGCCTTACTGGGTCGGCCGGCTCTGGTCAAGTTCATGGCGATCCCCCATTACGCCTACCTCAAGCTCAAGATGTCGGGTCCCAAGGGCATCATCACCGTCGCCGGCAAACACCAGATGTCAATCGCGTGCGTGCGAGACGGCGGCCGGCTGGCCGAGGCCCTGGAGATAGCGGAGGAGAAGCGGCAGCTCGACCGGCTGGTGGCCCTCGCCTCTGCCCAGCCGGCTGTGGCGGCCCCTCCATCCCAGTCGGTCGGTGAAGCCTTGTTCCAACCATCCAAGGACACCAGGCAGGTGCCACTCGATCTGGCTAACCCCACCCAGTGCGTGACCATCGGCTCCCGCCTCGACAGCAAATAGGAAAGCGATCTCATCGACTTCCTCCGTGAGAATCGGGACATCTTTGCATGGTCCCTCAAGGACATGTCGGGTGTTTCAAGGAAGTTCGCCGAGCACAAGCTAGACGTATGGCCAGATGCGAAGCCGGTCAAGCAATCCCTGCATCGTTTCTCCGAGGAGAAGCGGCATACTATAGGAGAAGAGATCGCCCGGCTGCTCGCAGCCGGCTTCATCATGGAGGTATTCCACCCGGATTGGCTGGCCAACCCAGTCCTAGTGCTAAAGAAAAACAAGACCTGGCGCATGTGTATCGATTACACAAGCCTGAACAAGGCATGCCCCCAAGGACCCGTTCGCCCTACCGCGGATCGATCAAGTCATCGACTCCAAGGCCGGCTGCGATCTGCTGTCTTTCCTGGACGCCTACTCGGGCTACCACCAGATAAAGCTGGACCCGGCCGACCGGCTCAAGACCTCCTTCATCACCCCCTTCGGGGCCTACTGCTACATCACCATGTACTTCGGCCTGAAGAATGCAGGCGCTACCTTCCAGCGTTGCATGCAGAAGTGCCTCCTGCCTCAGATAGGGAGAAATGTCCACGTCTACGTGGACGACATCGTCGTCAAATCCAAGAAGCATTTAAGCCTCCTCAACGACCTCCGAGAGACGTTCGCCAACTTGCACGAATAGAAGATCAAGCTCAACCCGGAGAAGTGTGTCTTCGACATCCCAGCCGGCCAGCTCCTGGGTTTCTTTGTATCTGCCCGCGGCATCGAAGCTAACCCCGAGAAGATCCTGGTGATTGAGCGCATGCCCAAGCCGGTCTGGCCCCACGACATCCAGAAGTTCACCGGCTGCCTTGCCTCCCTCAGCCGGTTCATCAGCCGACTGGGCGAGAAGGCCTTGCCCCTCTACAGGATCCTACGCAAGTCGGCCCTGGTCGAGCCGGGCCTAAACCTCTCGACAAAGCCGGCCCTATTCGATTGATCCGACGAGGCGGACTTGGCATTCCGCGGCCTCAAGCGAGCTCTCACCAGCGTGCCCATCTTGGCCGTGCCGGCTGACAAGGTGCCTTTGCTCGCCTACATTGCGGTGACGACACGTGTCATTAGCGTCGTCCTGGTGGTGGAGCGGCCGGAGGAAGGCAAGCCGCTGCCGACGCAGCGTCCCGTCTACTACCTCAGCAAGGTCCTCTCCGCCTCCTAGCAAAACTACCCCCACTACCAGAAGATGTGCTACGACATATACTTCGTCGCCCAAAAGATCAAGCAGTACTTCCAAGAGCATGTCATCACCGTCGTGAACACAGTGCCGCTGGGCGAAATCATGGCCGGTCGGGACACCACCGGTCGGATCACCAAATGGGCCATCGCCCTGGCTGACTACGAAATCCGGTACAAGCCGTGCACTACCATCAAATCCTAGGGAGTGGCCGACTTCCTCGTCGACTGGGCCGAAACCCAGTTCGAGCCGCCTCCGCCAGACTCCACGCACTCGCACATGCACTTCGACGGCTTTAAGATGCGAGCCGGCCTGGGAGCCGGCATCGTCTTGTCTTCTCCTAGAAGAGACCAGCTCCGCTATGCCCTCCAAATCCACTTCGCCGCCTCTAACAACGTGGCCGAATACAAGGCCCTCATCCACGGCCTCCGGCTCGCCAAGGAGATCGGCATCCAGCGCATCATTTTCTTCGGCGACTCCGACCTCATGGTGCAACAGGTCTCTGGCGAATGGGACGCCAGGGACGCCAACATGGCCAGCTATCGTTTCCTTGTCCAGCAGCACACCGGCTCCTTCGAGGGCTGCGAGTTCCACCACATGCCTCGTGCGGACAACAAGGCGGCCGACACGCTGGCCAAGATCGGCTCCACCCAGCAGGCCATCCCAGCCGGCGTCTCCCTCGAGCGGCTGATGAAGCCTTCGATCAAGCCTTCTCCCGAGTCAGAGTCCATCTTCGTACCGGCAAACGCGGCCAGCACCTCGGCGGAACCGGCTGCCTAACCGACATCGCCGGTTGCAGCAGCTCTGCGGCACCATCACCACCCTCCCTGGTGGTGATGCCGACCGCCACGGCAATTGAGCTGGCCACGTCTACGCACACCGGCACCGGTCTCGTCGCCGTCATGATGACGGTCAACGCTCTGCCGCCGCCTCGCTCCCGGGGGCTGGTGAGCCAGTCCAGGGGACGGAGCCGGCCCCTATATCGTCTCCCTCATGGACCCAGCCCATCCTGGCGTTCCTCCAGCGCGGCGAGCTCCCCTCTGATGGGGCAATTGCACGGCAAATTCAGCGTCGGGCCCCGGCCTACAGCATCGTCAACCATGAGTTGGTTCATCGCAGCATCACCGGCGTCTTCCAACATTGCGTCGAGCCGGAGAAACGGCAAGAAATCCTCCTCGACACCTAGCAGGCCGAGTGCGGGCATCATGCCGCCTCTAGGTCCCTGGTGGCCAAAGCATTCCATCACGGTTTCTACTGGCCGTCCGCTCTAGACGCGACCAAGAAACTGGTTAACAAGTGCGAGGGCTGCCAGCGCTTCAGCACGTAGAGTCATATTCCGGCTAGCGCCCTCCAGACAATCCCCCTTTTGTTGCCCTTCACCGTCTGGGGGCTGGATATGGTGGGACCCTTCAAGACCGCACGAGGCGGCATGACACACTTGCTGGTAGCCATCGACAAATTCACCAAGTGGATCGAGGCCCGGCCAATCAAGAAACTAGCCATCGATTCGGCCACTTCGGCCCCCTCTGTCTCCTTCTCCGCGTCGCCGGCTTCGGACGCGCCAGCTCGCTCGGAGTCAACTGGCTCCACGTCGTCGGCGTCCTCGACCTCCTCGTGGTCTGACTCCACCATGTTAGGGGCCGGCTCCCCTTAGTTCTACAGCAACGGGAAAAGCTGCGGGCGGGCCTGGAGGTGTGCTATCAAACTAAAGGGGGGAGGGGTACTGCCTCTGAAAAAAGATGGAGGGAAGGAGGCGGCTAGACGCTTACCCGCGGTGCCGGGTGGCTCCGATTGTACGGGGTTTTCCCCCATTGCCATTCGCCCTCCGTCATCTTCGCCATCGAAATGGCGTTCACCCTCCTTGCCACGTAGGACAGTTTCATCCCCTTGGTGGAGAGCCGACAGGGGTCACGGCGTCCTCCATCTGGCAGATGAGGTGTAGCCGGCGCTGCAGCAGCTGTACCCGACGTGCCACCATCGCGGCCAGAAGATCTGTGGCCTTTAGCCCCTCCGACCCGGTCATCACGAGCAGGAGCTCGTAGAGCCGGTCCGCCGTCTCGGGCGCCAGAGGCGCAACCGCCTGCCAGTTCAGCATCACGGTCGGCAGGTGGTTGGCAAAGTCGGGGAGGTTGATGTAGTCCTCCTTCAGCTTCATGTTCTTCACATAGAAGAATCCCCGATGCCAGCGCTTCACTGACTCGTGCAGCGGGAGTTTCGAGAAGCCGTTGCCCTTGCGGATATGGATCATAGCGCCTCCGCAGGCGGTCATCACCATCTGTTTCGTCACCGGATCCTTCGCCATTTGTCGCTTGAGGAAGAAGAGCCGGCACTAGAGGTCAAGCCTCGGCTCAACCCCCAAGTACCCCTCGCGAAGGGTGACGAACGCCGCCAGCTGCAAGACGGCGTTGGCAGGAAGGTGGTGTGGCTGCAGGCAGAACCACGTCAAGAAGCGGCGGAAGAAGGCACTCGCCGGCAGACCGAGCCCATGGCGGAAGTGATTGGCAAAGACAACGACCTCGCCCTCCCGCGATGCCGGGGAGTTCTCCGGCCCGACTGGGCGTGCCTCCAAGTGCTCCTCCGTTGGGAGCTCGCGGCGGTGCTGGAGGTGCTCGATGAAGGTTTCATCCACGTCGCTGCCGTCCCATGCGCCCTTGCCCGCCATGTTCTCCGATGGGGCGTGCGGTCGCGACGATGGGTGCGGGAGGTTGGCGGTGGCCCGGGCTTTCTTCGGGAGTGGATGGTGGCGTAGCCTGCTCGCGTGCCCTGGCTTCCTGCTCTCTCCCCTCGCTCTCTCTCGTGGAGGGGAAGGAAGACGACAAAGGCGATCCGACGGCAGGGGGGAGCGAACGAGCCGTTATGCCTCCCCCCTCTCGACATTTAACCCCTATGCGGGTGATCGTGAGAGCCGGATTCATTGCGCACGACCCCCGTGATTCCTACGGCATTCCAGGCAGATATCGTGATGCTCGGGAATGCCAACCGTCCACCCCGCGCTGTAAAGGATCCCAGCACGTGGGCCGAGGCTGTGGTCACGGAGGGACCCGCCCCACCGCCCGGTCTTTTCTGCCGCATTGCGCGTCTCCTCTACCTGGTGGGGAACCCGAGGCAGCGCGCGAAGCGTCGGCCGGCTGTGGAGCCAGCCGTCGCTTGCCGGCTTCGCTCGACTCTCAAGGCAGCCCGCGACGCAAGAACGATCTTCAAGCCGGCAAGGACTGCCACGGCTCGTCGGCAGGTCCTCCCCGGCTTCGAGGACTAATGACAGGGGGATGACCCCGGGGTAGCCTCAAGCGCCCCCTTTCCCTAGCCTTCTAACGCAATCAAAGGGCAGGCCGCCTCCCCCTACGGTCCGGCTACGCCGTGCCAGAAGCGGCCCGCCGGTTATGCCCCACTGGTTACGACGTGCCGGTCGGCTGGGGGCGTTGCCGCCTGGCCCCCCAGCCGGCCGCACATTGGATACCGCCGTCAGGGCATGCGTGGCAACAGTGGCCCCCATCCCATCGGGGGTCAATGCTGATATTGACACAGCGAAGGCGTCAGGGCCTCTGACCCTAGCGGATGGTAACCGGGCTTCCAACAGTGCAGGCATGCCCCAACTACTCCATTACCTGCCCCGGCATGGATACAGGGTGGCCGGCCATATCGCTGACCCCGGCCGGCCGCCCCAAGACGACGCCAAAAGGGGTGGCCCGTGCCGTGACGTGACCGGCGTCGGGACCCGCCACGCGGGCCCCGCCGGTTCCCGACGGGACCCTTTAGCCGGCGGGACCTACCGGCGACAAGACCCCACAGCCGGAGGCCCCCGCAGCCGGCCAGAGAGGCTGCCGGCTGGGGGCCCCCTTTGACCTTCTATTTGTATTGTAATCCGGGGGGTTGGCTTATAAAAACCCTCGGGCCACCCCCATGCAAGGGGTGGGCGGATCCCTGAGTTCCCTCCACGTCCACTCCATACACACGCATAGGGAGGCAGAAGAGCGAGCTAGCTCCATCTTCCTCCATGATCCATACAGCTGAAGGAGCGCCATTGTAATCTGACCATTGTCTCAATGAGACCAAGCAGGACTAGGGGTGTTACCTCCCACGGAGGGCCACAAAGCTGGGTACATCGTGTGTTTGCCACCGCTTGTGCCTAACCATGCTCTCGGAGCCCGCCGGCGTCCTTTCGCCCCTCTCGATAAGCCTACCCATGGCATCTCCCGTGACGAAACCATGACAGCGGTGTTGTGGGATGAAGCGGCCCAGACCAAGTTTACACGTACGCTTACGTGAGACCGGTTCCACCGCCTGACATGAACTTGTTGCATAAGCTGGCTAGCGGGTGTCTGTCTCTCCCACCTTACTCGGACCGGATTCAACAAAAAGGGTCATTATGAAGGGTAAATAGCAATTGGCATATCATGTTATGGTTTCCGCGTAGGTAAGAAACGTTCTTGCTAGAAACCTATAGCAGCCACGTAATAACTTGCAACTAGAAATTAGAGGACATCTATCTTGTTTTTGCAGCATATGCCTTGTGATGTGATATGGCCAAAAGGATGTGATGTGATGCATGGTGATGTATGAGATTGATCATGTTCTTGTAATAGGATTGACGACTGGCATGTCGATCAGTATGACAACCGGTTGGAGCCATTGGAGTTGTCTTATTTTATTGTATGACCTACGTGTCAATCATAAATGCCATGTAATTAGTTTACTTTATTGATAAACATTAGCCATAGTAGTAGAAGTAATAGTTGGCGAGACAACTTCATGAAGACACAATGATGGAGATCATGGTGTCGTGCAGGTGACAGTTGTGAATCATGGTGCCCCGAAGATGGAGATCAAAGGATCAAGATGATATTAGCCATATTATGTCACTATATTGATTGCATGTGATGTTTATCATGTTTACATCTTATTTGCTAAGAATGACAGTAGTAAATAAGATGATCTCTCAATAAAATTTCAAGAAAGGTGTTCACCCTAACTATGCACCGTTGCTAAGGATCATTGTTCCGAAGCACCACGTGATGATCGGGTGTGATAGGTTCTAACGTTCACATACAACGGGTGTAAGCCAGATTTACACACGCGAAACACTTAGGTTGAGTTGACGAGCCTAGCATGTATAGACATGGCCTCGGAACACGGAAGACCGAAAGGTCGAACATGAGGCGTATAGAAGATATGATCAACATGGAGATGTTCACCATGGATGACTAGTCCGTCTCACATGATGATCGGACACGAGCTAGTTGATATGGATCATGTGTCACTTGGATGACTAGAGAGATGTCTATCTAAGTGGGATTTCATTAAATAATTTGATTATGTGAACTTAATTATCATGAACTTAGTCTAAATTGTCTTTACAATCTATATTGTAGATCCAATGGCCAACGCTAAAGTCACCCTCAACTTCAACGCGTTCCTAGAGAAAACCAAGCTGAAAGATGATGGAAGCAACTATGCGGAATGGGTCCGTGGCTTGAGGACCATCCTCATAGCTTCCAAAAGATTGTATGTCCTTGATGCATCGCTAGGTGACCCACCCATTTTCCCAGCGGACGAAGACATTACGAATGCTTGGCAGTCATGCTGCGATGATTACTCCCTTGTTCAGTGCGGCATGCTTTACAGTTTAGAACCGGGGCTCCAAAAGCGTTTTGAGCAACATGGAGCATATGAGATGTTCCAAGTGCTGAAACTGGTTTTCCAAGCTCATGCCTGGGTTGAGTGATATGAAGTCTCCGACAAGTTCTTCAGCTGTAAGATGGAGGAGAATAGTTCGGTCAGTGAGCACATACTCAAAATGTCTGGGTTGCACAACCGCTTGACTCAGCTGGGAGTTAATCTCCCGGATGACTCGGTCATTGACAGAATCCTCCAGTCGCTTCCACCTAGCTACAAGAGCTTTGTGATGAACTACAACATGCAGGGGATGGAGAAGTCCATTCCCGAGTTGTACTTGATGCTAAAATCAGCGGAGGTCGAGATCAAAAAGGAGCATCATGTGTTGATGGTCAATAGGACCACTAGTTACAAGAAAGGCAAGGGCAAAAAGAACTTCAAGAAGGACGACAAAGTTGTTGCCGCGCCCGGTAAGCAAGTTGAAAGGAAGAAGAACAAGAATGGACCCAAGCCTAAGACTGAGTGCTTTTATTGCAAGGGTACCGGTCACTGGAAGCGGAACTGCCCCAGGTACTTAGTAGATAAGAAGACCGACAACGTTAAAGGTATATGTGATATACTTGTGATTGATGTGCACATAACCAGCGCTCATAGTAGCTCCTGGGTATTTGATACCGGTGCAGTTGCTCACATTTGTAACTCCAAGCAGGAGCTGCAGAATAAGTGGAGACTTGCAAAGGACGAGGTGATGATGCGCACCGGGAATGGTTGCAAGGTCGATGTGATAACCATCGGCACACTACCTGTATATCTACCTTCAGGATTAGTTTTAAACCTCAATAATTGTTATTTAGTACCACCTTTGATCATGAACATTGTATCTGGATCTCGCTTGATGCAAGATGGCTACTCATTTAATTCTGAGAATAATGGTTGTTCTATTTATATGAGAGAAATGTTTTACGGTCAATGGTTTATTTTTGATGAATCTCAAACGTGATGTTACACATGTCCATAGTGCGAGTACGAAAAAGTGTAAGGTTGATAACGATAGTCCCACTTACATGTGGCACTGCCGCCTTGGTCATATTGGTGTCAAACGCATGAAGAAGATCCATGGTGATGGACTTTTGGAGTCTCTTGATTTCGAATCATTTGACACGTGCGAACCATGCCTCCTGGGCAAGATGACCAAGACTCCGTTCTCCGGAACAATGGCCTGGGCAACTGACTTATTGGAGATAATACATACCGATGTATGCGGTCAAATGAGTGTCGAGGCTCGCTGTGGCTATCATTATGTTCTGACCCTCACTGATGACTTGAGTAGATATGGGTATGTCTACTTAATGAAACACAAGTCTGAAACCTTTCAAAGGTTCAAGGAATTTCAGAGTGAGGTAGAGAATAAATGTGACAGGAAAATAAAGTGCCTACGATCTGATCGTGGCGGAGAATATTTAAGTCACGAGTTTGCCACGCACCTAAGGAAATGTGGAACTGTTTCACAACTCACGCCGCCTGGCACACCTCAGCAAAATGTTGTGTCTGAACGTCGTAATCGCACTCTATTGGATATGGTGCGATCTATAATGTCTCTTACCGACTTATCGCTATCATTTTGGGGATATGCATCAGAGACTGTCGCATTCACTTTAAATAGGGCACCGTCAAAATCCGTTGAGACGACACCGTATGAATTATGGTTTGGAAAGAAACCTAAGCTGTCGTTTCTAAATGTTTGGGGATGCGATGCTTATGTGAAGAAACTTGAACCTGAGAAGCTCGAACCCAAAGTGGAAAAGTGCGTCTTCATAGGATATCCCAAAGAGACTATTGGGTATACCTTCTACCTCAGATCCAAAGGCAAAGTCTTTGTTGGCAAGAATGGATCCTTTCTCGAGAAAGAGTTCTCTCGAAAGAAGTAAGTGGGAGGAAAATAGAACTTGATGAGGTAATCGTACCTCCACTCAAACCGGAGAGTAGCGTAGCATGGGAAGTTGTTTCTATGGAGCCTACACCGGTTCGAGAGGAAGTTAATGATGAGGATCATGAAACTTCAGATCAAGTTACTATTGAACGTTGAAGGTCCACTACGACACGTTCCGCACCAGAGTGGTACGACAACCCTGTCCTAGAGATCATGTTGTTGGACAACGGTGAACCTTCAAGCTATGAAGAAGTGATGGCAGCCCCGGATTCCAACAAATGGCTTGAAGCCACGAAATCCGAGATAGGATCCATGTATGAGAACAAAGTATGGACTTTGGTGGACTTGCCTGATGATAAGAGAGGCATTGAAAATAAATGGATCTTTAAGAAGAAGACTGACGCGGATGGTAATGTGACTATCTATAAGGCTCGGCTTGTCACTAACGATTATCGACAAGTTCAAAGAGTTGACTACGATGAGACTTTCTCACCCGTAGCGATGCTGAAGTCTGCCCGAATCATGTTAGCAATTGCCGCATTTTATGATTATGATATCTGGCAAATGGACGTCAAAACGTCATTCCTTAGTGGCTTCCTTAAGCAAGAACTGTATATGATGCAGCCGGAAGGTTTTGTCGGTCCTAAAGATGCTAACAAAGTATGCAAGCTCCAGCGCTCCATCTATGGGCTGGTGCAAGCATCTCATAGTTGGAACATTCGTTTCAACGAGATGATTAAAGCGTTTGGGTTTGTACAGGTTTATGAAGAACCCTGTATTTACAAGAAAGTGAGTGGGAGCTCTCTAGCATTTCTCATATTATATGTGGATGACATACTGATAATGAAAAATGATATAGAAATTTTGGAGAACATAAAGGCCTACTTGAATAAGTGTTTTTCAATAAAGGACCTTGGAGAAGCTGCTTACATATCAGGCATTAATATCTATAGAGATAGATCAAAACGCCTCATAGTTCTTTCACAAAGAACATACCTTGACAAAGTATTGAAGAAGTTCAATATGGATCAGTCCAAGAAGAGGTTCTTTCCTGTGTTGCAGGGTGTGAGATTGAGTACGACTCAATGCGCGACCACGACAAAGGATAGAGAAGAGATGAGTGTCATCCCCTATGCTTCAGCAATAGGCTCTATTATGTATGCCATGCAGTGTACCAGACCTGATGTGAACCTTGCCATAAGTTTGGTGGGGAGGTAGCAAAGTGATCCCGAAGTGGAACACTGGACAGCGATCAAGAATATCCTGAAGTATCTAAAAAGGACCAAGGAGATGTTTCTCATATATGGAGGTACCGAAGAGCTCGTCGTAAAGGGTTGCGTCGATCCTAGCTTCTACACAGATCCGGATGAATCCACGTCACAAACCGGATGCGTGTATATTTTGAACGGAGGGGCAGTCAACTGGTGCCAAGGTTGTCAGAATCGCGATTCTGTTACGCGATTCTACGCCTTTACGATCCAAATTAACCCCTATGATTCTATGATTTTACTTCATAGAATCTACATTTCTATGATCCCGGTAGTGAAGATTCTACGATTTGCGATCATACCATCGAAGTTCCGACCCGATTCAAAATCACGATTCTGACAACCTTGGCTGGTGTAGCGGCAAGCAAAGCGTCATGGCGACATCCACATGTGAAGCGGAGTACATAGCTGCTTCGGAAGCAACAAAGAAGGAGTGTGGATGAAGGAGTTCATCACTGACCTAGGAGTAATTCCCAATGCATCGGGTCCGATAACTCTATTTTGTGACAACACTGGAGCTATTGCCCTTGCCAAGGTGCCAGGTTTCACAAGAAGACAATACACATCAAGCGTTGCTTCAACTCCATCCGTGATTACATTCAAGGCGGAGATATAGTTATTTGTAAAGTACATACAGATCTGAATGTTGCAGATCCGTCAACTAAACCTCTCTCACGAGAAAAACATGATCAACACCAGAATGCTATGGGTGTTCGATTCATCACAATGTAACTAGATTATTGACTCTAGTGCAAGTGGGAGACTGTTGGAAATATGCCCTAGAGGCAATAATAAAATGGTTATTATTGTATTTCCTTGTTCATGATAATTGTCTATTGTTCATGCTATAATTATATTAACCGGAAACCGTAATACATGTGTGAATACATAGACCACAACATGTCCCTAGTGAGACTCTAGTTGGCTAGCTCGTTGATCAATAGATGGTCACGGTTTCATGACGATGGACATTGGATGTCGTTGATAGCGGGATCACATCATTAGGAGAATGATGTGATGGACAAGAACCAATCCTAAGCATAGCACAAGATCATGTAGTTCGTCTGCTAAAGCTTTTCCAATGTCAAGTATCGTTTCCTTAGACCATGAGATTGTGCAACTCCCGGATACGATAGGAATGCTTTGGGTGTGCCAAACGTCACAACGTAACTGGGTGGCTATAAAGGTGCACTATGAGTATCTCTGAAAGTGTCAGTTGGGTTGGCACGAATCGAGACTGGGATTTGTCACTCCGTATGATGGAGAGGTATCTTTGGGCCCACTCGGTAAGACATCATCATAATGAGCTCAATGTGACTAAGGATTTAGCCATAGGATGATGTGTTACAGAATGAGTAAAGAGACTTGCCGGTAACGAGATTGAACAAGGTATATGGATACCGACGATCGAATCTCGGGCAAGTATCATACCAGTAGACAAAGGGAATTGAATACGAGATTGATTGAATCCCCGACATTGTGTTTCATCCGATGAGATCATCACGGAGCATGTGGGAGAGAACATGGGTATCCAGATCCTGCTGTTGGTTATTGACCGGAGAGGTGTCTCGGTCATGTCTATGTGCCTCCCGAACCCGTAGGGTCTACACAGTTAAGGTTCGATGACGCCAGGGTTATAGGGAAATAGTGTACGTGGTTACCGAAGGTAGTTCAGAGTCCCGGATGAGATCCCAGATGACAAGAGGAGTTACAGAATGGTCTAGAGACAAAGATTGATATAAAGGAAGTGAGGTTTTGGTTCCTGAAAATGTTTCAAGCATCACTGGTAACGTACCGGGACCACCGGAAGGGTTCCGGGGGTCCACCAAGTGGGGCACCGGCCCCGGAGGGCTTCATGGGCCACATGTGGGAGGGAACCAGCCCCTAGGTGGTTTGGTGCACCCCCACAAGGGCCCAAGGTGCAGCCAGGGAAGAGACGGGGTGCAAACCCTTGGCTCAGATGGGCCTAAGGCCCCCTAGGGCGCCGGCAACCCCTCTCTCCCTCTGGCCGCCACACCAGATCAGATCTGGTGGCTGCCGTACCACCCTCTGGTGGAAACCCTAGGGCGCAGCCCTCCCTCCTCCTACTACTATATATAGTGGTGCCCTTGGGGCTATTTGATATATGACTCTATCTCCCTCTTGGCGCAGCCCTACCTCTCCTTCTCCTCGTTCTCCGTAGTGCTTGGCGAAGCCCTGTCGGAGACTACGTAGCTCCACCGTCACAACGCCGTCGTGCTGCCAGAGCTCTCTCTCAACCTCTCCACCCTCCTTGCTGGACCAAGGCGTAGGAGACGTCACCGGGCTGCACGTGTGTTGAATGCGGAGGCGCCGTTGTTCGGCGCTATGATCGGAGTCCACCGCGATCTGAATCGCTACGAGTACGACTCCACCAACCGGGTTCTTGCAACGCTTCCGCTTACCGATCTTCAAAGGTATGAAGATGCAATCTCTCCCCACTCGTTGCTAGTTTCTCCATAGATAGATCTTAGTGATCGTAGGAAATTTTTTGATTTACTACTACGTCTCCCAAGAATTAATACCATTTACGAAACAGTACAAGTGTAGTTAATTAGCAACTGTTACCAAGATATTTCGGTGAAAGTCATCCGCCCTCAACCTATGCACTAGTGTCCTATACAATGTATACTTTGGCCAGTTCCCAAATTATACAGGAAGAGTCCCTACCAGCTAGGACACGAATAGCAAAGTATATAAGATAAGCCTTCTCCTCCCAAGTTAGATGTGATCCATAAGTGTAGTCTGTTGTGTCGATTATGTTCTGTGTTTCTGTCAAAGAAACAAAATAAGTTATAAATTATAAATTAACAAATTTAGTCCAGATGAACACCAAATATTTTTAAATATAGAAAGTAAATTATATGGGAATATGTCCCTACCAGCTATGACACCAATAACAAAGTAGATAAGATCATCCTTCTCCTCCCAAATTAGATGTGATCCATAAGTGTAGTCTGTCGTGTCGATTATGTTCTGTGTTTCACTCGAAAAAACGAAATAAACTGTAATTTAAAAATTAACAAATTTAGTATGGATGAACACCAAATACTTATGTATATAGAATGCAAATTACTTGACAAATATGCATGGTTGACAAACTCACATGGAGGTAAAACAGGAAGCATATCGACATCCACCCAAATGTCGATGTTTCCTTCAATATGATCTTTAGGACGAAGATCGAAGGTTATTTCCATATCCTCCTAAAATCCATATGCCTTGCAAAGAGCTTCCGAATTTGACCACCCTAATTCTGTTTAATTACTTGCACTCATTACTTCCACAAGAAATGTGTCACCATGTTTAGTCCTCAGGTTGGCTGTCCTCGTCTCGAAACCCTCGTGCTCTTCGAAACGGAGCCTCTCCAAGAAATACCATGTTGCATGACAGGGGATGAACTAGTCGTATTGTATAAAACAAAAATTACGCGTTGAAGGAAAGAAACAAAAGTCATGCTTAATTACGAAAAAACAATTGTCATCGTTCCATACCATTGAAATATCAAAGTCCTCGTAAAGCTACATGGTGAAGAACCTGCCGTCTCGCAGCCTAGGCTGGTCGCAAAGACCCTTATCTTCACCGTAAAATTCACATGCTTGGATCCTATCGTCGTCTAATGATGACGACATTTATTGTGTTCATGATTCAAGAGTTATGGCATGCTTTGGATCCTAATGCGTGTGTGACTTTCGATTCGTCGAGGCTCTCCTAAAATAACTATCATTTCTCATGGTGTGTTGGTGCACACTCTCTCACACTGATATGATGGTGTATATATGTTGGTGGGCACTCTCTCATAGTAATACTTCGACCGTCGCTGATGGACGCCCCACCTCTCCTCTTCTTGGGCATTATACCGACGAATAAATCACAAAGAAGAGAAGAAAGATGAGGCGCCCCCATGACAATAGTCGGGATTCCTCCATCAAGAACACACAGGAAAGTCACACAAGGAGCAATGACACACCGAAAGTCACACACGCATTATACCAATAAAATATCACTAGTACATTTATAATGAACTCAAATATAATATCACTAATACATCATCCCGAATAGTCTAGTTAATGCATCATCAAATAATAACTAATACATCTCGAATATTATCATCTAAGATCACTAATACAGATCGAATACTATCGAATAATCTAAGTCACTAGCGGTTCCTGAGTCGTGGGTGCTAGACACCCAAAGATAAGGAACCATCATGGGATCATAGCTCGGGTGAGATCCCTGAAGAATCTGCCAGGTATTGCTGAACCTGGCATCCAACGCCGCCATGTAGCGACGGACATGCTCGTCCTCCTCCCTGACACGACGACATACCACCTCCGTGGGGGCCCGCTCCCTTCGCACCGAAAGTGGCTGTCACACCCTGTGTTTATATAACTTTGCTATGATTGGATTTACAAAATGTGGAACCAATTAAAACTTTTTGAGTTCATGCTTGTTTTATTTGTTGCATGTTTGATTGTTGGGTTGAGTATGTATGGCACTCTTAGATTCTGCTCCTCTTCATATTCATCTTCCTTGAACCAAACTTCTTGCCCAATGATCATGCCATGTGAATAGTGCCCAAAACTATTTTTATCAAATATTATTTTGACCAAAAAGGATTTATTCAAATTAGGTTTTCGAAAGCCCCTGAGCTGAGGTTTGCACTACAAGTCCTCAAATTGGGTGGATCCTTTTTCCCCAAAGGCTTTATTTAAAACCTACTATATATATGAATTTCCGAAACCACGAAATATTAATTTTAAAGATTATTTTACTATTTGTTTAAAAGGCTTTTTCTTAAAGCTAGAAATGATCTCTTATAGGGAAAAAATTATTTGAGAAAATTTAGGGAAACTCAGTGGACATATATTTTCCATATATATGAGTTTCAACACATGGTCATGTTCAAAATCGTGGGAAAAACCCCTCAAAACCCTTTCTGTCCAAAAAGTCAAGATTTTGAAATATTTCTGTAAGAAATATTCTTAATAAATTCCAAGAAAATTCCAGCAAGTCAACATTGGCATAGGTGATGATCTTGCAAATCTTAATCTCAATCCAAATTGATTTGATTCATCAAAATGTTCCAAAACCGTCCCTATCCAAATTCAAATTTGAACAACTTTACATTGTGAAGTTTCTTCCCTTGACCCCAAACTTTGTGGACATGTTCTAATCACCAAATAATGGTGCTACACTAACTGGTGCATCAAGGAGGTTAGCTTAGCATGACTAGATCTACAGAAACCAGCTTCTGTTGATTTCTAGGGTTTCACAAAGTTACATTGTGAACTTTCTTCAATCATACTCAAACGTGGTGATCAAGCTTAATTCTAATCACCATTTGATCCTGTAAAATCTTATGGCAAGAAAAGCCCATTTGCTTGCCCTAATATCCATCAAACACCTTCTGCCAGAATGGTAAAAACCATGTTTGACCCACTTCCTCTATTTTTCTTCAGCCTCAAGTTTTACCACATTCTCACATTGATGCATTGCACCTCCAGTAACCTTATATGGACTAGACTCAGTGGATAAGTGGGGTAAAACCCACATTTTCCTCTCTCGATAGCAAGAGTCTCTCTTCCTCTCCTCTCCTATCTTATTCTATCATCCTCCTAGGGCATCCAATGCCATTGTCTCCTAGCCTAGATACGCCTAGACCCCCTAGACACCTTTGGCCGCGCCCAGAATGCCATCACGCGTGATATGAAGCATGCTACAGTGTCGACAGGCATTGTAGCCCCCGCCAACTGCATGGCCCCGGTGGCCTCGGGCCTTCCCCTCTCGCCACTTGCCGCCCTCGACGTCCGCACCATGCCACCTTGTCGGCCCCCTCCTCTCTTCCCCGCCTTCTCCCTTCTCCCACGCGTGTCGAGCGCCGCCCGGCTCGGCCAGGGAGTAGGCTCACACGCACGCACTCCTCTCTCTCTCTCTCTCTTGCTCCCGCTCGTCATGGACCAACCCCATGAACACCCTAGACAAGCCCAATCTTGCCCCCGTGCTCTGTGTCGTGGGCTATGACCTCACCGGCGCACCATCGAGCGGTGGACCTCGGGGAGGCTATAAATAGCTCCTCCCAAACCTCTCTCTCCCCTCCGGACCCCATCTCCCTCACCAAGTCGAGCCTCTGTGCCCCCCCCGATGAGCTCCTGAAGCCCCTACGTTTAGGATCGAGCCGAACCTTGCCGCTTCAAGGCCGCCGTCGATCTCTGGGTATGCCCCTCTCCGGCCCTCATTTCTGTCCCTTTGAGCTCCCCTAAGTGCCCTGATACGTCTCCCTCCTTCTCCCCCTCTATTTATTGCACGAGGCGACCAGGCCGACCACCACCCGAACCTCCTCCGCCGCGGCTGCTCGTCGCTGGCGAACCAGACCACCTCCGGCCACCCTTCCACGTCTAGGAGACCGGCAACTCGGCGTTGGGTCCATCCCCGCTCTCGGCTCCCCTCGCCATGCCCTCTTTTGCCGCCAGTGAGCTTGACCGCCCCCTTGTCCGGAGGTGGGAGATGACAGGTGGGACCTCCTTGTCATCCCCACACCTCTCTCCCTCTCCCTCTCTCTCGCTGACACTAGGGCCTACATATTACGTTCAACCTGGCCACGCGCGCGCCCGCAGCTCAGCTGGGCCGGCCTGGCTGGTTGGGCCATTGCGGCTGGGCATTTGGCCCAAGGCACAGTGGCTTTTTTCTTTTTTCTTTCTCAGTAGGTTTTCCAAATCCCACAGGATTAAATATAAATCCAATGCCAAATATTTTTCCACCATAAATCTTGAAATATTATGTAGAATTTTATAGTGCCATTTGGAAAATATTTTGAAAATATTTTATGTACTGTTTTATTTAAAAAAACCTTTTGGCATTTTTAGCCACTATTAAAAATAGTTTAGAAAACCCTTTTCTCCCCAAAACCTTAGACTAATATTTTTTAGGATAGTTTTTAGTATTTATCAGAGTAGGGTAGCATTTTAGTAGTAGCTTTGTGTGCTTTGTTTTTGTGTGATGCTTATTATTATCGTTATTTATCACGACAATACATTGCGCCATTGATGAGGGAATTGGACCCGAAGACTTTGAAGACCCCAAACACTTTGTTGAGCTAGGCAAGAAGCCCTTTGACCATGTTAAGAAACCACTTTTGCATGTCATATAGCACTTTACTTTCATTATATTTGATCACGTGGAGTAGTAACCACTTCGGTGGGTTGCTTCTGATACTTTTGTCATTGACACTTGCATCGTGCATGACCCTACCTCCTTATGAGGATTATGCGGGAGCGTGTAGACACGTTGCTTAGTAGATGGGAGAGACTCAAGCAGTTTGCAATCAAGTTGGGTTGAATCCCTTATGCGTTCTCCACTCGGCTCCTCCAGTAAGAATCCTTAATAACCATTTATCCATCTTTCGAAGCTTTTTCAAATTGAAAGCTTACTTGTCGTTTTTATCATCAACCTTACATACATATTCTCCATCTTGGAAGAAGAGGCATAAAACTCTCGCCAGTAAGCCTAAAGTTGCCCCAAGCAAGAAGAAAAGTAAGGCAGTTGTGGAAGAACCGTCAAATAGGAGCAAGTCACCGATGGCTGATGCATCTATGGAGGTAAAACTTGACTTCTACAACCGTCTTTTATCAAACTGGCTAACATCTCTTATTCTCAGGGTGATGTTGCCACAAGACGGGCCAACGATGTTCAGGTAATTTCCATCTCCTCCATCTCAGAATCCTTGTATCCAAGGAAAACAAGGCAGGTCATTCGGAAAGTCAGTTTTTCTCATCCGGATGCTTATCTGGATCTCAATTTTATTTTGAAGAATACTCGACAGGAATCAGGGCGTCAGATTTGGAGCAGCCCCGGTGATCTTGTTGACGTCTTATCTGACCAGTCAGCTACCCGCAAGCGATAAAATGAGGTGCCTCATAGTCCAACCCCTTCTCTTCCAAAATCTGGCTTTATTCGACAACCTCTTAATCCGTTTGATTCAAATTACCGGGAGCCACCACCTTCATCGGGCGAATCAACTGCCACAAAGCTGCCACCCCTCTTTATCAATCATGGGTGAACTTTCCTCCTTAAACCATACATTGCTTATTTAAACCTTAACCTTTCATATGATTCATTCTGTTGTATTGCTTGCAGGGCCAAGGCTAAAACAAAGAAGCGAAAAGTCAGCGAGTCTTCCACCAATCCTGATATCCCTAAGCTGGTAATCCAACTTTGGTGACCAAGCTGAGAATCCTGAAGATCATCAGGATGACCAAGCTGACTTACCCCCACATACTAAGATGACGATCACTGAGGCTATGAATGTTGAAGCTGACCCGACAGCGAACGTTAATTCGCCTAGTCCTCAAAAATCAACTGAAGATGCCCCTTCTCATGAAAAGAATGAGGACATTACCATTACTAGGACGGGTTACATAGCTCCATAGCCCTCAAAAGTGCTGACAAAACATACCGCCAGGGATGAGATGGCTTTTCTTGAGAAGGGGAAGGCCAAGCTTGAACTTCCTAATTATGAAGAGCTCAGCGTTGAAGACATGCATGACGGTTATCTAAGACGCCTTTATACAAGCCGGGAAATGGAAGCCAGCCTGGTTGGCATGATGAAGAGAAAGTATGAGATATGACCAACTTTGTTTTATACTCTATATATCCTTGTGTAGCCCGCAAGGGCCGGCTCATCTTCATAACATGAGTCGGGTCTTGTAAATATAGAACTGCCGAAGAATCAACCTGTAGCCCACAAGGGTCGGCTCATCTTCTTGAGATGAGTCGGGTCTTCTTAATATTTTTTAAGAATTGACCTGTAGCGCCCAAGGGCCAGCTCATCTTCTTGAGATGAGTCGGTTCTTCTTAATAATTTTGAATAATTGACATGTAGACCCCAAGGGCCTGCTCATGTTGTTGAGATGAGTCGGGTCTTCTTAATAATTTTGAAGAACTGACCAGTAGCCCCCCAAGGGTCATCTCATATTTTTGAGATGAGTTAGGTCTTCTTGTAACATATGTTGGAAAAATTTATATGCATTGGCCCCCAAGTGTCAATTATATCGTTTGCAATCTGCTTGGGACTTTTAATAACATTTTTCATGTCATAGCCCCCAAGTGTCATGTTGCACCTTGCTGCCAGCTTATGATTGAATAATGTGATAACTCCATTGTGCAGGAAGCTCCGAAAGTAGTCGAGTCAAATTTGTCCGGCTTGAAGAAAGATCTTGAAGTGGGTCAAGCCGCCGATACGTCTCCAACGTATAGATAATTTATGAAGTGTTCATGCCATATTCACCTATGTTTACAATACTTTCCTATGTTTTTGATGCACTTTATATGATTTATTTAGAACTAACCCGGACTAACGCTGTTTTCAGCAGAACTATCATGGTGTTGTTTTTTGTGCAGAAACTGGAAGTTCTCGGAATCACCCGAAACTTTTTGATCATTTTTTGGAACAAAAGACGCATTCGATGCTTCGTGGGAGGGCCAAAAGAGTCATGAGGTGGCCACCCTCCACCAGGGCGCCAGGCCCCAAAACCGTGCCCTGGTGGAGGGTGCTCACCTCGTGGCCCAAGTCCGTGTGAAACCAATGCCAAAAATTCCTATAAATATAGAAACCATTAGAAATAACCCTAGACTCCTCGTGCAGCCGCCTCAAGGACTCTGTATCGACAAAAAACCAATCTGGAGAGAAAACAATACCCTGCCGGGGAGGGTAGATCATCTTCCGTGTCCAGCTTCATCATGCTGGTGGAGTCCATGATGAGGAGGGAGTAGTCCACCCTCGGGGCTGATGGTTTGTACCAGTACTATATGTTAACTCTCTCTCTCGTGTTCTTGAGATGGCACGATCTTGATGTATCACGGGCTTTTTTAATATAGTTGGATCACAAAGTGTTTTCCCCTCTCTATCTTGTTGTGATGAATTGAGATTTCCCTTTGAGATTTTTTATTATCGATTGAATACTTTTATGTATTTGAGAGCACTTGATATATGTCTTGCATGCGGATGCCCGTAGTGACATTGGGGTATTCACGTGATTCACTTGATCTATGTCTTGGTACTCAACTTGCGGATTCCCGAGGTGACATTGGGGTAATCTATGCACAGGGTTTGATACACGTTATTGTCCTAGCTTCTCTGGTAGAAATCTTGGGGCACTCTTTGAGGTTCTTTATGTTGGATTGAGTATTATGAATCTGAAATTGTTTGAGGTGTATCGTATAATTAACTCATGGATACTTGTGGTGACATTGGAGTATCTTGGTGACATTAGAGTTGGTTGATGCGTATCATATGGTGTTATTCTAGTACGAATTCTTAGATAGATCGATCGGAAAGGATAACTTGGTTATTTTAATACGAACTCTTGGATAAATCAATCGGAAACAATAACTTTAAGGTGGTTTCATACCCTACAAACAATTTCTTCTTATGATCTCCGCTAGATAAGAACTTTGGAGTGATTATTCGCTGCATGTTGAGGGATGGTTATGTAATCCAATTATATTAGCATTGTTGAGAGATTGCACTAGCGAAAGTACGGACCGTAGGCCTTGTTTTCAAGCATTGCAGTACCGTTTGTGCGCACTTTTGTCACTTGCTACTTTGCTGTTTTGATATTTTCATATTAAAAAAATCAAAACCTACTATCATTACTACACTCGTATGACCATCTCTTCGTCGAACTAGTGCACCAATACAATTTGCCATTGTATTGGGTGTGTTGGGGACACAAGAGATTTCTTGTATTTAATTGTAGGGTTGGTTAAGGGAGACTATCTTCATCCTACACGTCCCACGGATTGATAAACCTTAGGTCATACACTTGATGGAAAACTGCTACTGTCCTACAAAACTCTGCGCTTGGAGGCCTGACACGAATCTACAAGAATAAAGTTGCATAGTAGACATCAAGCTCTTTTCTGGGGCCGTTGTCGGCGAGCTGAGTGATTGAAGGTAAATCTTTAGATCTTGCAATTAAAATCTTTTAGTTTCTTGTTTTTCACTTGTTTGGTTTCATAAAAGAAAACTACATAAAATGGAGTTTAGGTTCCCTCATTTGTTTCATCTTTCTAATGTCTTTCGTGAAAATGATGGTTCGGAAAATTGTGTTCAATTGGTGGAGGAAGAGTTTATGAAAATACTTCATTAGAATTCCTTGAATGATGAGCATCAATTGAGCATCAGTTGGAAATTGTCCTTAGTATTACCTCGGCCCCTTTAACAATACGGTGTTTCCTATGACTCAAAGAAAGGAAATGAAACTACGAAAACAAAAGTCTTCATGCTTCATAGTTCTCATTCATGTCTTCAAGGTCACACCAAATTCTTCATTTTCATAGTCTTCAGGGAATACCAAAGTCTTTAGCAAATTCTTCACAAAATCTTCACCAAAGTCTTTAGTTGAAGACATACATTTTTAGGGGTCGGTGATCTCCGAATATATCAAACTCCTCATCGACTTATAGAGCCTGTGTACACTCACAAACACATTAGTGCCTTAACCTATAAGTCTTCAATACACCAAAATCACTAAGTGGCACAAGATGCACTAACAATCTCCCCCTTTTTGGTGATTGATGACAAATAGGTTAAGTTTTCAATGGGGATAATAATATGAAGTGTAATTATTGAGTTTGAGGAATTTGACTGCAAGATATAGAAGAACTCACCTTGAAGATGTGCATATTTGAGGAATTTTCTTTGGACTGCAAATGCACATGGCAAGTTAAAACATAGAGAACTCCCCCTATATCTTGTAATTCATACACGCATTTGATCATATGATATGAGGAATTTGAAATGCATGATGAAAATGGTGTCTGATGAAATTCAGCATGTGTGGATTAAGGTGCTTGAGGAAATAAGCATGCGAGGAAATAGTTCAAAAGAGTCAGACCACCATCGGACATAAGTTTACAACTCAACCAACAAAAGCTTCAGAAGAGCGAGAGTTGTAACTTAAACAAAAACAGCCCATATGTAGTGACCCGCTTGAAGACTAACTCAAATTTTCTCCCCCTTTGTCATCGAAGACCAAAAGGGGCGAAAAAGTGAGGACTAACGCCCCTTGAAGAATTTCATCGTGTTGGTGAGGAATGAGCGCCAGTGTTGTCGGGGTCGTCTACCGATGTAGGGCTGCCGCAATGTCGTGAATGTCATCAGCTTCATCCATCTCACGCGATGAAGAATATGAACTTGTGACCATCACAGGACTATGAATAATATGAACTTGTGACCATCACAGGAACTTGAACTTTCTTGATTTTCTTTTGTGGTTGACGAGCCCTGTCAAGATGGTCCTCAAGGTCCGCCTCCTTCAGTTCTTCAGGAGTCTTGAGGTGAGACAATATAGCCCAAGTACGGTTGAGGATTTCATACACATAGTAGTGATTCTTCTTCACAGAGTTCTGCATCACAGTCATGTTTTGCACAATGTAACCAAGCTGACGCTTCACCCACTTGTGATTGCGGTCGACCTTCTGATGAAGACTTATGACAAGCTCACGATCAATCATCACACGAGGGGCAAACTCTTGAGGTTTTTGAGCTGAGGCCTTTGCTTCTAAGTCTTGAGTTGAAGTTTCATCATTGGTGGAGAAGGAAGCAACTTTGCGAAACTATCCATCCAATGGACTAGTGTCTTCATCGATGACCGCCTTGCCTTTTCCTTCCATTGAGGAAATTGTGCTCTTGAGGACTTCAATCGGAGGCAAGAAGCCGAAATGATTTTGGAAGTCCGCCTTGAAAGGAACTGAAGACTTTGCTCTGATGAACTGCATGATCCAAGGTGAATAAGGCTTCTGTTCAAATGGAGCTAGAGTAGCACTAGCCAATGTCCTCATGAAGAAACCATGGAAGTTGATGGGAATCCTGTGAATGATGTTGAACAACATATTGTTCATGACTCCCTCCACTTCCTCTTCTTCAGAGTTGTGTCCCTTCTGAGGACATAGAGTATTTGTGAGAATGTGGTAGACCGTCCAGGGCACATAAAGCAAATCCTTCACTAGGAAGGTTTTTCGTTGAGGCTTTCCATGAGCCAAAGGCTTCATCAACACTTGCATCAGTTGATTTGGAAGAGCGGGTTCATCAAATAGTCGACGAGCTTCTTTTGAAGGTATTGGCACTAGGACAGATCGAAGCAATTCTGATGCTTGAGCAGTAAGATGAGTTGATCCTGTCATCCAATCCAAGACCCAGGAATTGATGTCAGAAGCATTGCCTCTGATGTGCAGAGTGGCACAAAATTAAAGAATGATTTCTTCATTCCAATCGCAGATGTCCACGTAGAAGGGGAGAATTCCTGCATCGTGAAGAACATGGAGCACCGGTGTGAATGATGGAATTGTTTCCATATGAGCATGAGGAATTTGATGCTGCTCGAAGACTTTCTTCTTGTCAAATAGTATTGATGCATAATAATTCATCTGAGTGGCAGTTCAGTATCTGCTTCGACCGGCCCTTGCTGAGTCATATGGATTGGGACCAGTGAAGAACATGTGCTCATTGAAGAAATTGCTTTTGAGGAATTTGGGGCGCGTTGAGCCTTTGAATGGCATCCTAGGCTTCGGCTAAAGATTTGTCTTGAAGCGGCCCTTGATCTCCTTCAGCATGGGAGGAATTTCCTTAGACTGAGGAATTTGTGGAGCTGTTTCCTCAGTGGCAGGTGGAGCATCAAAGTCAGCAGCTGATGCAGCTGGAATTTCATCAGTGGCTGGAGCTGCCATGTCCTCATATCCTTCTTGAATTTCTTCAGTCTGGGCTGGGGACTAAGGAATCCGTGACAGAGGAGTGGTCATTGGGGAGTTTGGGTGAGCAGCATCCCAATATTCACCATTGATGATAGGAGTTGTGTTACCAATGTCCACATCCTCGTCAATTTATTCAACGCCGGTCTGTTCAGTTGTAAACTGAGGCTGGGGCGATGATGCCTATGGAGTTGAAGCTTTTGCTTCCACTTCAATTTCATCATCAATCCGCTCTGAGGTAGCAGCAGATTGATCCATCTCTTCTTGATCATCATTCGGGATGATGTAGTCAACACCGAATGGAACTATTTCATAGGCTAGTGCTGAGGAAATTGGGGTAGCATCAACTCGTTATTTTGAAGAACTTGACAATATCTTCAATTTCTTCGCAATTGAGGAATCTGAAGTTGATACTTTCCTTTTCAGTGCCTTGTTCTCAGCAGCCTTGGTCTTCTTTGCTTCTGATGTAGAAGGAAGGTTGATTGTCTTCACCCTTGAGAATTTTGGGATTTTTGAGGAGGGTGAAGGGGCAACAGTTTCCTCAGGTTCAGTTTCATCAGGCGCAACAGTGGAGGTTGCCCTGGTAGGTTCTACAGCAGTCTGACTTTCTTTAGCTGCACTGGCAAATTGCTCAGCAGGTTGAGCAGTTTCTTCAGCCTGAGGAATTTGTGGTTGCGATCAAGCTGCAACCCTGGTGTTATGGTCCTTAACAATAGCTTGGGCTTCCCTGACGAATCGCACCTTGTTGCCCTTCCATTCAGCAGCGTATTTTTCTTGTTCCTCAGAGAGGGAGCGAATTTCAGACTGAACAGTGAAGAGTTGCTTTGGAGTCAAATTCATCACAGTATTCCTCAGGAATTTTTCTGTCCGAGCCTTGTTCCTCTTAGCTCTCTAAGCTTGTTCTCTTTTCCGTTTTTCCTTAGCAATGAAGTGGTTCAGGACATGGTCCACACCAAGCGGCAGGTTCAGTGAGGAAAGTGGGGTGCTTGGATCCTCATGCCATATGTCAATGAAATTGAGGATAATCTTGGGATCCAGCATGAGAGGAATAGAGCAGCCTTTGGCTAATGCAGCCTTTTGCTGACTTTCTCTATTGATTTCTTCACGTTCTTCATCATCAGCTTCATCATCATCCTCAGATCCTGAGTGTATTGTCACTGCTGCTTTGCTTGTTTGAGGACTTGGTCTTGGACCTTGTCCAGTCCTTTTCTTCAGTTTCAACATAGTAGGACTTATTGAAGACTTTGCTTTAGCAGAGGGGCTTGCAGAGATCTTTGAAGTATTTGAGAATCTCTCTGTCCTCTAACATGATGCAAGGTGGACAGGAGTTGAGGTCTTTGTAGGAGCAATAGAGGACTGAGCAGCTACTGAGCTAGCGGCTAAGGCTTTTAATACTGAGGCCTTTGAGCTTGAGGAATCTGCTATGATGACTTTGAAGTTGAAGAAGTTGACTTCACAACAGATTTCTTCATCATTGATTTCTTTGGAGAACTAGAAGAGGCTCCGGCAGTGGCAGTAGCAGCATAGTCTTCATTGAATTTCTTTACAGCCTCTTTAGCTTTCCTTGCAAGCTTGGCTTGCCGTTTCTCCCATATGTGCGGAAAGTCTTCACCAGTCTTGAGACTAGTGGGATCGGCAATCTAATTTTGAGCCAAGGGAGGCCTGCTATAGGGAGGTTTCACAGCGAATTTCATCATGTATTTAGGAGTTACATAACGATATTCCTTCCAATCATTTGCCCATCTCCTCTCAATTTTCTGTAGACGAATCTTTCTCTGCTTAGTGGTCTCTTTGCCATGAGTTTCTTCATCGAGTGTGCAGTATTCCTCATACAAGTCATCTGCAATCTCAAAAGCAGTGTGCACATTAGGCTTCTTTTCACCTTTTTGTGGTTTCTTATCAGCCATCTTCTTCATCTGAGGATGTTGAACTCTTGAGGATTCTGAAGAAGTGCAAACTTTTTACGCAAGAAACGCTGCAAATGAGTTAAGTTGATGAGAACCTAGTGATTCATCAGCGGACATGTTTGTACCTGTGAACAGAGTATAGGTGCGAGGAATTTGAAGAGGTCATATGCGTTCTCAGAAAATTTTCAATAATATCAGGTGAGAGGAACTTTGACCATGGGTATCTTGAGGAATTTCACTAAGTGTTCTTTGTCTCATGTTCCAGAGTTGTGCAAATTTGAGGATTCAGACAATTGAGGAATCTTAAAGAAAATCATAACTTAGGGAAATCATCAAGTGAATGACCATGTAAGGTGCTTTAGAATGAAATTCTTGAAGAATAAACACCTTCGTGAGGTTTTAGGAAATCTTGAAGATCAAACAAGGGTAGTAAAAAAACTATTTACCCTGGTTAAGAACACGACAAACTGAGGAATGAGATTGGAAGTTTGTCAGTCCAGATCTACTACGCCCTAGCTCGGCAGAGGGAGACAGCTACAGCGGTGGCAGGGTGAAGACTCCATGGCCGATGCGAGTACGATGACGGCGAAGTCGAGGCAGTGAAGCTCTTCCACGATGGTGATGATGATTTTAGCCGCGGCGCTAGGTCGGAGCTAGGGAGAAAGTAGGAGTGAGGAGTAACCGAGCATAGTGAAAGGGGAGGGGTATTTATAGTGGAGGTGACAACCAATTCGTTCGAAGATTTTGGACCAGATTGCCCCTGACCCTTGCTCTCCACGTGACATGTGTCACCCACATTCTGAGTAGTGCGATAGTGGGGGTCGTGGGTTATCCAGTCGTGGGAGTCGGAACTGTTTGAATGGAAACACCGAAAATTTTGATGGCGAAAATTTTAAGTTTCCGTTCGCAAATTCTACAGCTATCAAGGACATAGTGAAGACTTTGAACGAGTTTCAAAGTAGAATGCATACGAAGAATTTGTGAACAGACTGGGTTGAGTTTAGCATAGAGGGGGAAAGGGTCCGATCACATTCACTTAGATGAAAATCAACTTGAAGAATTAGCAATAAGTGAATGATTTTGAGGACATTGAAAACTCAAATATATAGATATGGTCAATGAAGAACATGAGTTTCATAGTTTGAAGAATTTGACAAGTTGATGAATTTGAGAACTTGAGGAATTTGCCAAGTTGAGGAATATGAAAATTTGAAGAATTTGCAAAATGATGAAAAACTCAACTTTGAAGAATTTTAACTATGGTTGGTGGCATAATCCACCGTATAAGAATGATTACTTCAGACACCGTGTACAAATGTCGTAGGGTTCTAAGAATCAAATTCTTCATTAATTTCTTCACACTCAGAGGGTTATTCTTCATTGATTGATGAAAAATGTTACTTAGTGTGTTGCACATCTAAGTCATCAATTTTGCATAAGTGTTAGGATGTGTTTACTTTTTCAAAGAACATTCGAAGATTCTAAGATATTTAGCTCACACCGTAGCTTGCAAAATCTCTTTTCATCCAAGGGCTTTGTGAAGATATCGGCCAGTTGTTCTTCAGTGGGGATGTGGTCGATGGAGATGTCGCCCTTGAGTACATGATCTCGAAGAAAATGATGACGAATCTGGATGTGCTTGGTCTTGGAATGTTGAACTGGGTTGTAAGCAATCTTGATGGCACTCTCGTTGTCGCGGTAGAGAGGCACATTCTTCAACTTGGTGTCATAGTCCTTGAGGGTTTGCTTCATCCATAGTAACTGAGTGCAGCATGAACCAGCAGCAATGTACTTAGCTTCAGAAGTAGATAGTGAAACACAGTTTTGCTTCTTCGAGGACAAACAGACTAAGGATCGTCCGAGGAAATTACATGTGCCTGAGGTTGACTTGCGATCCATGCGATCTCCAGCATAGTCAGCATCAAAGTATCCGACGAGGTGAAGATTTGAGCCCTTGGGATACCATAATCCAAGCGTTGGTGTGTGAGCTAAGTATCGAAGAATATGTTTCATAGCCTTATGGTGTGATTCCTTTGGTGTTGTTTGGAATTGCCTACAAGTGAGGAACATGATAAACCTGAGGACTTTCATAGTTCGAAATTCTGACCATTGTTGTGCTTAGTGCCAGCTATCGCCAATCATAACATCCACATAATGGTCATATAATTGGGGGCATTTATGTCTTATCATGTGAGGTTGCACCCTGGCTATAAATAGCCATCCCCCACAACCAATAGTTGGTTGGCTGCTCCGAGAGAGAACTGACACTTGTCATTTGAGAGCAACCCATCCTCCGAGGACTTTGAGAGACAATCATCAGTGAGGAAAAACCCACAACCAAACCACCAAACCCAAGTGATTGAGCATCGCTTAAGAAATTCATGTGTGGAACCGAAGCTTGTTACCTTTGAGGACTGTGCATTCTCGAGACGGTTAGGCGTGCATCCTGCAGTCAATTGGGGATCACGAAGTGACCTTGGTCTAGAGCATCCAGCAGTAAATTGTGGATCGTCGGGTGACCAGTTTGTAAGGGTTTTGGAAGTCTACCCTGAAGACTTACCATGAGTGTTGGGTGAGGACTGTGTGACCTTAGCTCAAGGAGAATACGGTAAGCACTCTGTGTCTTGGGACTGTATGTCCTTCGGTTTAAATACCAGGCCACTCCAAACCAGACGTACGACTGTCACAGCAGTTGGAATTGGGTCATCAAACCATTGTCTTCATCGAGTTAGCCCTTTCATCACTGCTTATCCTGTATCACGCTACCTATAATTTGTGCATGTTCATTTCATCATCATGACTATGTTGTTGCCATGTTCCTCATGCACTTGAGTACTTGTTCCGCTTTTCGTTATTCATCACAATTCAAATTCCTCAAGTGATGAATTTGTAAAAAATGCCTATTCACCGCCCTCTAGTCAATACAATGCACTTTCAATTGGTATCAGAGCAAGGTACTCCCTTGTTCTATGTGATTTTTGTTTAACCACCTGGAGTTCTAGTTATGTCAATTGCTGGTATGATCAAGGTTTCCACGGGATGTCCTACCTTCGATGGGATGGACTACCCCTACTGGAAGAACAAGATGCGCATGCATCTTGAGGCAATTGAACTGATCTCTCGTATGTTGTGGAAAATGGTGTTCCCTGCATTTCTATGATTCTTACTGTTGTTGATACGAAGAGATTCAATCAACTCGATTATCAAGTGAAGAATATCATATGTGGCCATCTAAGCAAAGGTCAGTATGGCAGAGTGAGTGCTTTGGAAACTGCTAAGCTTATCTGGGATAGGCTATCCAAAGTCAATGAAAGTGTTTCAACTCAATGTGACTCTCGTGTTGATGTTCTTCGCAATCTCTTCAACTGCTTCAATAGACTTGACAATGAAAATCTTTAGCAAAATTTTGATCATCTTACAAATATCTCCAATGAGCTTCAAGCACTGGGTGCCACTGATATCACTGACCATGAAGTGGTGCAAAAAACTGCTAAGATCTCTTGACTCCTCATTTGATACTCTGGCCTTGATGATCCAACAACGTGGAGACTACAAGTCACTTGATCCTGCTGATATTCTTGAGAGACTCAACACTCATGAATTCCAACAAGATGAGAAGAGAGAACTCTATGGGCCAAGCTATGGAAGATCTTGTGCTCTGAAGGCAAAAGCAATTTCCTCATCCAAATAAGAAGATTCTGACAGCAGCCTTGGTGATCCTAAAGAACTAAGTCAGGAGCTAGCAATGCTCGTGAGGAAATTCCAGAAGTTCTCAAGGAGAGGTGGATTGGGAACATCATCAAAAAGTGGATCTGTTGAACGATGAAGTGGATCAGACTCAAACTCTGTCTGATGATCTCAAAAGTCTTCAGACAAAGTATGATAACCTTCAGAGTCATCATAATGACCCCTTAGCCGATCATGAGAAGCTTTCTTATGAATTTCTTCAAAGAAAACAAGATCTTGAGAAACTAAGGGTGTCACATGAGGATCTCCAAAGGGAAAACGATTCCTTACTGGCTCAACACATCAGTACCGCTCAGGAAGAATTTGTTCCACCTTGTTTGAAATGCATCGAACGTGAAACTGCTAATTCTTCACCTGAATGCTCAAATGCTTCTATTGCTACAAATTCTTCAACTATTCCAGTGGTCTCAAATTCCTCATCTGAGGATACCACAAGTATCACCGACGAAAATGCAGGGTTGAAGGAATTGTATGTGACAGGCATGCACAAAATCCTCAAAGGGCACCAAACCCTTTGCGATGTCCTCAAAAGGCAGATTTTGAACAGGAACCCTAGGAAAGAGGGTATTGCCTTTGTGAGGAAACTCAATGCTGATGGATCCTACTAGACACCTGAGCAGCACCCCAAAACATCATGGGTTGCTGCGAAAGGACCTCCTATAGATCCATCCACTTTATCTGGCTTTACTTGTGAAACTTCATATACATATGATGAGTCACTTGACTCAAACTACGAGTTCTTCAAAAATCAGAAAGGTGAAGTATTTGCTAGATTAGTTGGAACTAACTGCAGGAACGATTCACCTATGAAGAAAATCTGGGTTCCCAAGAGCTACCTACAAAATCTTCAAGTGAATGTCCTGACGACACCACTTATGAAGAACGGGAACCCCAGATCAAATTCCTCATATGGACCAAAGTCTTCACTTGCACCAAATTCCTCAAATGGTCAAAAATATCATTATCATGCTAATGCCTCTATTTTGCAAGGAAAATCTAAGTGTTATGAATATGTGCATTATTCTTCAAGCCATTATGTCCGTAAATCCTCGAAGAATTTCTCTGCTTATTCATATGAGTAGTCTAACCCTCGCCCTGTGAAACGAAGCACACTTGCTTCAATGCCTCCCTTCTCATATGGTGCTCGCAGAATGATGAACTCTTTACCACCCCGTCAGATTTGGGTGGTGAAGAAATTGAACTAACCTCTTATGTAGGGTCAGGTCTCCAGATGAACTTAAACTTCTGATGAATTTGCTGGAGACCTGAGGAAATGCTTGAATGGACGCAAGCTAACTTCGTAGAAATGAATTGCTCATTTCTCACGTCCTCACACTACTTGCTTACTATCTTGTGTGATGAAATTCTGTATGATGAAAGTATTGTCATATTCTTCACTCTAAAGCATATGAGTTCGTAAGTTGTACTGATTCATCTGCAGGATGATACTCCAAAAGCTACTGAGTGGATCCTCGATAGTGGGTGTACAAACCACATGACTGGTGACAAGAATCTACTGATGAATTTGTCACTTTCTCCATCTCATATGAAGCATATCACCTACGCTGACAAAGGAAAAAAGCAAGGTATTGGGTCTAGGTAAGGTTACAATCTCAAAGGACCGAACCATGGATAAGGTGATGCTTGTCGAAAATCTCGGGTTCAACCTTATGTCTGTCTCAATGCTTTGTGATCTTGATATGATTGTCATATTTGGAAAATATCGTTGTGTTGTCATCATGGAATTTGACAATTCCGAAGTCTTTGAAGGCTTTAGGAGAGTAGACTTGTATATTGTTGATTTCTCTACAGGTCCTCAGCCTGCCACGTGCCTACTTGCAAAGTCCTCAGAAGGCTGCTTGTGGCATCGATGACTTGGACATACTGGTATGAGGAACTTGCACATGCTCATTAGTAAAAAGCATGTCAGTGGCATTGAAGGTGTCAAATTTCTCAAGGACCACCTTTGTGGTGCATGTGAGTCTGGGAAGATGACCAGATCCAATCATCCCTCGAAGACAATCATGACGATGACACGACCTTTTGAATTGCTTCACATGGATCTCTTTGGCCCCACTCATTACTCCACACTAACAAATTCTTCAAGTTTGTATGGCTTTGTCATTGTTGATGATTACTCTCGTTACACTTGGGTGCATATTATTCTGTACAAGACTGAAGTGCAGGATGTCTTCAGACGATTTGCTTCAAGGGCCTCCACCAACTTCAGCGTTAAGATCAAGCATATCAGGAGTGATAATGGGACTAAGTTCAAGAACACCAATCTTGATGAATATCTTGAGGAACTTGGTATTACTCATGAGTCATCTGCCCCTTATACTCCTCAGTAGAATGGCAATGTGGAGCGCAAGAACAGGACTCTTGTTGAGATGGCTCGCACAATGCTTGATGAATACAAGACTCCTCGTCGCTTCTGGCCTGAGGCAATTGATACTGCATGCCACACTATCAACAGTGTATATCTTCACAAATTCTTCAAGAAGACTTCGTATGAACTTATGATGGCAAGAAACCCAATGTAAGTTATCTCAAAGTCTTGATGCAAAATGCTGGATTAGAGATCCTCACCACAGATCTAAATTTGCACCGAAAGCACATGAAGGTTTTATGCTTGGTTACGGAAAGGACTCGCACACCTACAGAGTCTTCAACACCTACCACCACAAGGTTGTTGAAATTGTAGATGTGCGGTTCGATGAAACTGATGGCTCGCAAAGGGAGCACCTGCCTTCTATGTTACGTGAACAGTCTCCTGAGGAATCCATTAAGCTAAAGGCTACTGAAGATGTCATACCCACTGAGGAAGTAATTCCAACGAATGAAGACATTCATGCTGATACACCTAGAGAAAATGGTGCTGAAGAAAATCCTCAGCCATGTCAACCTGCTCATCCAAGAGTTGCAAATGAAGTGCAGATTGACAAAATCATTGATGACATCAATGCACCAGGTCCTCTCACTCGCTCAAAAGCTTCACATTTGACTAACTTTTGTGGGCACTTTGCCTTTGTCTCTATCATAGAGCCCACCAAAGTTGATGAAGCATTCAAGGAGCCTGAGTGGATTCAAGCCGTGCCAGAGGAATTGTATCAATTCAAGCTCAACAATGTGTGGGAACTTGTCAAGCGGCCAGATCCTCGCAAGCATAACATCATAGGTACCAAGTGGATCTACCGCAACAAGCAAGATGAAAATGGCCTTTTGGTAAGGAATAAGGATCGTGTTGTAGCTCAAGGCTACACACAGGTTGAGGGAATTGACTTTGATGAAACTTTTGCACCTGTTGCTAGACTTGAAGCTATTCGCATATTGCTGTCTTATGCTAACCATCATGATATCATCTTATATAAAATGGATGTGAAAAGTGTATTCCTCAATGATAAGCTTGAGGAAGAAGTATATCTTGCTCAACACCCAGGTTTTGAAGACCCTAAGCATCCTAACAAAGTCTTCAGACTCAACAAGGCCCTCTATGGCCTCAAGCAGGCCCCTCGGGCATGGTACGACACTCGGAAGTAATTCCTCATGAAGAAATGCTTCAAACCCGTTCACTCGACCCAACTCTTTTCACAAAGTCCTATGACAATGAATTGTTCATATGCCAAATATATATAGACGATATTAGCTTTGGCTGTACTAACAAACGTTACAGTGATGGATTTGCCTATATGATGAGTTAAGAATATCAAATGTCTATGATGGGAGAGTTGAAATTCTTCTTAGGTCTTCAAATTCGTCAGCAAGACAATAGCATCTTCATCTCACAAGAGAAATACCTCAAGGATGTTCTGAGGAAATTCGACATGCAAGATTGCAAAGGCGTCAAAACTCCAATGCCTTCAAAAGGCCACATCTACATTGACGAAAATGGTAAAGATTTCGATCAGAAGGTATATTTCTCCATGATTGGCTCATTATTGTATCTATGTGCATCTAGTCCTAATATTATGCTGAGTGTTTTCATGTGTGCCCGATTCCAAGCAACACCGAAGGAATTACACCATAAGGTTGTGAAACATATTCTTTGATACTTAGCTCACACACCAACGCTTGGTTTATGGTATCCCAAGGGCTCAAATCTTCACCTCGTCGGATACTCTGATGCTAACTATGCTGGAGGTCGTGTGGATCGCAAGTCAACCTCAGGCACATGTCATTTCCTCAGACGATCCTTAGTCTGTTGGTCCTCGAAGAAGCAGAACTACGTTCACTATCTACTACAGAAGCTGAGTACATTGCTGCTGGTTCATGTTGTGCTCAGTTACTATGGATGAAGCAAACCCTCAAGGACTATGGCATCAAGTTGAAGAATGTGCCTCTCTATTGCGACCATGAGGTTGCCATCAAGATTTCTTACAACCCAGTTTAGCATTCCAAGACCAAGCACATCCAGATTCATCATCACTTTCTTCGAGATCATGTACTCAAGGGTGATATCTCCATCGACCACATTCCCACTGAAGAACAACTGGCCGATATCTTCCCAAAGCCCTTGGATGAAAAGAGATTTTGCAAGTTGCGGTGTGAGCTAAATATCTTAGAATATTCAAATGTTCATTGAAAAAGGACACACATCCTAACACTTATGCAAAATTGATGACTTAGATGTGCAACACACAAAGTAACATTTTTTTCAATCAATGAAGAATAACTTTCTGAGTGTGAAGAAATTAATGAAGAATTTGATTCTCAGAGCCCTATGACAATTGTACACGGTGTCTAAAGTCATCATTCTTATAAGGTGGGTCACGCCACCAACAATAGTTGAAATTCTTCAAAGTTGAGTTTTTCGTCATTTTGCAAATTGTTCAGATTTTCAAATTCCTCAATTTGCAAATTACTCAACTTTTCAAATTCATCAACTTGTCAAATTCTTCAAACTATGAAACTCATGTTATTCATTGACTATATATATATATATGAGTTTTCAGTGCCCTCAACAGCATTCACTTATTGCTAATTCTTCAAGTTGATTTTCATCTAAGTGAATGTGATCCGACCCTTTCCCCTCCATGCCAAACTCAACCCAGTCTGTTCACAAATTCTTCATATGCGTCATACTTTGAAACGCATTCAAAGTCTTCATTGTGTCCTTGACAGCTGAAGAATTTGCGAACAAAAACTTTAAAATTTTCACTATCAAATTTTTCAGCGTTTCCCGCTCAATCGGTTCCAATTCCCACGACTGGATATCCCACGACCCCCCACTATTGCACTACTTATAACGCGGGTGACACCTATCGCGAGGAGAGCAAGGGTCAGGGGCAATCTAGTCCAAAATCTTTGGACAGATTGGTTTTCACCTCCACTATAAATACCCCCTCCCCTTTCACTTTGCTCGGTTACTCCCCACTTCTACTCTCTCCCGAGGTCCGACCTAGCGTCGCTGCTAAAATCATCGTTGTTCGTGCGGCAGAGCTTTAGTGCCTCGACATCGCTATCGCCGTACTCGCATCGGCCGCGGAAGTCTTCATCCTGTCGCAGCTGTAACTGTCTCCCTCTGCCGAGCTAGGGCGTGGGAGATCTGGACTGACGAACTTCCTCAATCTCATCTCACAGTTCGTCGTGTTCTTCATCAGGGTAAATAAAATTTATTTTTACTGTCCTTATTTTATCTTCAAGTTTTCCTAAATCTTCATAAAGGTGTTTCTTCTTCAAGAATCTCATTCTAAAGCACCATACATGCTCATTCACTTGATGACTTTCTCTAATTTATGATTTTCTTCAAGATCGTCAATTGTGTGAATCCTCAAAATTTGCACAGCTCTAGAACCTAAGACAAAGAACACTTAGTGAAATTCCTCAAGACACCAATGGTCAAATTCCTCACACCTATTTTTATTATAAAAAAAATCTGAGAACGCATATGACCTCTTCAAATTCCTCCCACCTATACTCTGTTCATAGGTACAAACATGTCTGCCGAGGAATCACGAGGTTCTCATCAACTTAACTCATTTTCAGTGTTTCTTAAGGAAAAATTGTGCACTTCTTCAGAGTCCTCAAGAGTTCAAAATCCTGAGCTGAAGAAAATGGATGATGGGAAGAAGCCACAGAAAGGTGGAAAGAAGGCTGAATAGAATACTGCCTTTGAGATTCCTGACCATCTGTATGATGGTTACTATACACCAGATGAATCCATACATGGCAAAGCAATGAAAGAAGAAAGAAACATCAGAATTCAAAGGATTGAACGGACGTGGGTGAGGGAATGAAAGGAGTATCGCTATGTTACTCCCAAGTACATGAAGAAATTTGCACTCAAACCCCCTTGCATTAGGGCTGCTCCAACTGATGATCAAGTGGTTGATCCCACCAGTGTTGCTCGTAGTGAAGACTAACCCGCTAAGTGGACAAAGCATCAACTCAAACTGCAGAGAGCTGCCGAAGCTTCCATGAAGAAATTCAATGAAGACTCTACTGCTGCTGCCACTGCCGGAGCCTCTACAAGTGCTTCGAAGAAATCTATGATGAAGAAATCTGTTGTGAAGCCAAATTCTTCATCTTCAAAGTCATCATAGAAGATTCCTCAAGTTCAAAGGCCTCAGCTCTCAAAGGCCTCATCTAGTGGTACAGTTGCTGCTCAGTCCTCGGCTGCTGTTGCCAAGTCCTCAACTCCTGTGCACCTTGCCTAAAGCTAACGGACTAAAGGATTATCAATTTCTTCACGGGCATTAGCAAGTTCTTCAGCCCAAACTTATTCCTCAAGCGGTCCTTCTCTAAGGAGAAATAAAGCAACTGCTGGACGAGGCATTCGACCAAGTTCTCAAACCAAGAAGGTGGCTTTCACAATACCTTCAGAATCCTCAGATGAAGCTAATGATGAGGAACTGGAAGCTATCATCAGAAACAAGCAACAACGAGTGGCTGAAGCAAAGGGATCTCAAATTCCTCTTCTGCTTGATCCTAAACAAGTGCTTAGCTTCATTGATATCTGGCACAAGGATCCCAAGACACCCATTGATGACTTGAAACTACCTCCTGGTCCTGATCATGTCCTCACAACTTTCATAGATGAAGAAAAATGGAAATATGAGAAGGCCAGACCAACCAAGAAGGCTCAGTACAAGAAAGAGCATTACTTGAAGAAGAATGTTCTGAATTTGTCTCTTGAGGAACTTGTGAGGCTGCGGTCTGAGATCCAAAGCCTCAGTGAGGAATTCAGTTCATACTATGCTGATTGGCAAGGCGCCAAATTTCGCTTCGTTAACGTTGCTGACAAAGTCATCACTGGCCACAACTCAAGAGTTGCATCTCGCTCCCAGCTACAAATACCTCAGGCTGAGGAAACTGCTCAGCCTTCTGAGGGAACTGTCAACGCTGCTGAAGAAAGTCAGACCCCTGAAGAACCTGCCAGGGCACCCTCCACTGGTGCGCGTGATTAAACTGAACCCACAAGGACGACTGCATCAGTCGTGCCTAAAGAAATTGTATCACCTTCACCTTCAGCTGAATCAGACAAATCATCAAAGGTGAAGATAATCAACCTCCCTTTTGCATCAGAAGTGAAGAAAACTAAGGCTGTTGAGAAGAAGGCACTGAAAAGAAAAGCTTCAACTTCAGATTCCTCGGCGGTGAAGAAGTTGAAGACTCTACTGAAGTCCTCGACTGAACCATTTGATGCCACTCCACTCTCCTCAGCACCCGCCTATGAGATCATTGCATTTGGTGTTGACTATGTCATCCCAGATGAAGAATATGAAGAAGATCATTCTGCCGCTTCGATAGAGCAGATTGATGAAGACATTGAAGTTGAAGAAAATTCTTCAACTCCTCAGGTATCATCACCCCAGCCTCAGTTCACTGTTGAAGTGGTCGGGATTGAAGAAATTGATGAGGATGTAGACATTGGACATACAACTCATGTCATCAATGATGAATATTGGGAACAACTCACCCAAATTCACCAATGATTACTCCTCTGTCACAGATTCCTTAGTCCCCAGCCCAGACTGAAGAAATTCATGAAGGATCTGATGACTTGACCGCCAAAGTCATTGAAGTTATTCCAGCTGCATCAACTGATGACTTTGCTGGTCCAACTGCCACTGAGGAACCTGCAATGCAAATTCCTCAGACTGATGAAATTCCTCCCATGCCAAAGGAAATCAAGGGCCGCTTCAAGCCAAATCTTCAGCCGAAGCTCAGAACACCATTCAAAGGCTCAACGCGCCCCAAATTCCTCCAAAGCAATTTCTTCAATGAGCACATTTTCTTCACTGGTCCCAACCCTATGACTTTGCAAGGGCTGGTCGAAGCCGATTCTGGAATGCCACTCAGATGAATTACTATGCATCAGTTCAGTTCGACAAGAAGAAAGTCTTCAAGCACCATCTAATTCCTCATGCTTATATGGAAACACTTCCATCGTTCACGCTGGTGCTCCAAGTTCTTCATGATGCAAGCATTCTTCCCATCTGCGTAGGCATCTGCGAATGGTATGAAGAACTCATTCTTCAATTCTATGCCACTCTGCACATCAGAGGCAATGCTTCTGACACCAACTCTTGGGTCTTGGACTGGATGAAAGGATCAACTCATCTCACTGCTCAAGCATCCGAATTACTTGAGTCTATCCCAATGCCAATTCCTTCAGAACAAGCTCGTCTACTATTGATGAACCTGCTCTTCCAAATCAACTGATGCAAGTGCTGATGAAGCCATTGGCTCCTGGAAATCCTCAACGGAAAACCTTCCTTTTGAAGGATTTGCTATATGTTCCAAGGACGGTCTACCGCATTCTCACGAATACTCTATGTCCTCAGAAGGGCCACAACTCTAAAGAAGAGGAAGTGGAAGGAGTCATGAAGAATATGTTGTTCAACATCATTCGCGTGATTCCCATCAACTTCCACGTTTTCTTCATGAGGACATTGGCTAATGTTGCTCTAGCCCCATTTGGACAGAAGCCTTATGCAACTTGGATCATGAAGTTCATCACAGCAAAGTCTTCAGTTCCCTTTAAGGCGGACTTCCAGAATCATTTTCGCTTCCTGCCTCCAATCGAAGTCCTCAAGGGCACAATTGCCTCAGTGGAAGGAAAAGGCAAGGCTATCATTGATGAAGGCACTCGTCCATTGAATGGACAGTTTCGCAAAGCTACATCCTTCTCCACCAATGATGACACTGCAACCCAGGACTCAGAAGCAAAGGCCTCAGCTCGAAAACCTCAAGAGTCTACCCCTCGTGTGATGACTGATCGTGAGCATCTCATAAGCCTTCATCAGAAGGTCGATCGCAATCACAAGTGGGTGAAGCTTCAGCTTGGTTACATTGTGCAAAACATGACTGTGACGCAGAACTCTGTGAAGAAGAATCACTACGATGCACGTAAACCCTCAACCGCACTTGGGCTATATTGTCTCACCTCAAGACTCCTGAAGAACTGAAGGAGCTGGACCTTGAGGAACATCTTGAATGGGCTCGTCAACCATAAAAGAAATTCAAGAAAGTTCAAGTTCCTCTGATGGTCACAAGTTCATATTCTTCATCACGTGAGACGGATGAAGCTCAGGACATTGACGACACTGTGGCAGGCCCTTCATCGAACAAAGATCCCGACAACGCTGGCGCTCCTTCCTCACCAACACGATGAAATTCTTCAAGGGGCGTTAGTCCTCACTTTTTCGTCCGTTTTGTCTTTGATGACAAAGGGTGAGAAAATTTGAGTTAGTCTTCAAGCGGGTCACTATATATGGGTTTTTTTGTTTAAGTTCCAATTCTCGCTCTTCTGAAGCATTTGTTTATTGAGTTGTAAACTTAAGTCTGATGGTGGTCTGACACTTTTGAACTGCTTTCCGCATGCTTATTTCCTCAAGTACCTTAATGCACACATGCTGAATTTCGTCAGACACCATTTTCATCATGCATTTCAAATTCTTCATATCATCTGATAAATACGCATATGCATTACAAGATATAGGGGGAGTTCTCCATGTTTTTAACCTGCTATGTGCATTTGCAGTCGAAAGCAAATTCCTCAAATATGCACATCTCAGGGGGAGTTCTTCTATATCTTGCAATCAAATTCCTCAAACTCAGTAATTACACTTCATATTATTATCCCTGTTGAAAACTTAACCTATTTTCATCTATTGCCAAAAAGGGGGATATTTATAGTGCATCTAGTGCCCCTTAGTGATTTTGTTGTATTGAAGACTTATAGGTTAAGGAACTAATGTGTTTGTGAGTGTACACAGGCATTATAAGTCGATGAGGAGTTTGATACATCTGGAGATTACCGACCCCTAAAAATGTATGTCTTCAACCGAAGACTTTGGTGAAGACTTTGCTGAACACTTTGGTATTCCCTAAAGACTTTGAAAATGAAGAAGTCAGTGTGACCTTGAAGATATGAATGAGGACTATGAAGTGTGAAGACTTTTTTTTTCGTAGTTTTATTTCCTTTCATTGAGTCATAGGAAACACCGTACAGTTAATGGGGGCCGAGGTAATACTACGGAAAATTTCCAACTAATGCTCAACACAAAATCCTCAACCTAAGCAATCCTTTGAGTCAAGCCTTTGGAAATCTCTTGCGGTTTAGTCAAGTTCTTCAGTGACAGAGACAAAGTTCTTCTGGTCTCCGAGGAAATTGATCTGACTGAGGAGTTAGGATTTCGCCAGTGCGAATTGCCTACAAGTGAGGAACATGATAAGCCTGAGGACTTCCATAGTTGGATATTCCAACTGTTGTTGTGCTTAGCGCCAGCTGTCCCTAATCATAACATCCACATAACGGTCATATCATTGGGAGCATTTATGTCTTATCATGTCAGGTTGCACCCTGGCTATAAATAGCCACCCCCACAACCACTAGTTGGTTGGCTGCTCCAAGAGAGAATTGACACTTGTCATTTGAGAGCAACCCATCCTCGGAGGACTTTGAGAGAAAATCATCACTGAGGAAAAACCCACAACCAAACCACCAAACCCAAGTGATTGAGCATCACTAAAGAAATTCCCGTGAACCGACACTTGTTACCTTTGAGGACTGTGCATCCTCCAGACAGTTTGGTGTCATGGTCTAGTGCATCCTGCAGTCAATTAGGGATCATGAAGTGACCTTGGTCTAGAGCATCCAGCAATAAATTGTGGATCGCCGGGTGACCAGTTTGTGAGGGTTTTGGAAGTCTACCCTAAAGACTTACCACGAGTTTTGGGCGAGGACTGTGTGACCTTAGCTCAAGGAGAATATGGTAAGGACCGCGTGTCCTGGGTTTGTGTGTCCTCTGGTTTAAATACCAGGCCGCTCCAAACTAGACATACAACTGTCACAACAGTTGGAACTGGGTCATCAAACCATTGTCTTTATCAAGCTACATGGTCCTAGTTCCTCAACCCTTGTATTCCTCATATACTTGTTGATGAACTTGATCGTTACTGTTTGAAGAATTTTACTGAAGACTTTTACAATTTCCTCACCTCAGATTCTTCAAGTTACCTTGTTCCTCACCTGCTTATCCTGTTTCTACCCTAAAGACTTACCACGAGTGTTGGGGCAGGACCTTGTGACCTTAGGTCAAGGAGAATATGGTAAGGATTGTGTGGCCTTTGGTTTAAATATCAGGCCGCTCCAAACTAGACGTACGACTATCACAACAGTTGGAACTGGGTCATCAAACCATTGTCTTCATCGGCCTACCTGGTTCTATTTCCTGAACCCCTCTATTCCTTGTATAATTGTTGATGAAATTGATTGTTACTGTTTGAAGCATTTGACTGAAGACTTTCACAATTTCCTCACCTCAAATTCTTCAAGTTACCTTGTTCATCACTGCTTATCCTGTATCGCGCTATCTGTAATTTGTGCATGTTCATTTCATCATCATGACTATGATGTTGCCATGTTCCTCATGCACTTGAGTACTTGTTCTGCTGTTAGTTATTCATCACATTTCAAATTCCTCAAGTTGAAATTGCTCAAGTGATGAATTCGTAAAAATCGCCTATTCACACCCCTCTAGTCGATATAATGCACTTTCAATTGGTATCAAAGCAAGGTACTCCCTTGTTCTGTGTGATTTTGCTTTAACCACCTGGAGTTCTAGTTATGTCAACTGTAGGTATGATCAAGGTCTCTGTCGGATGTCCTACCTTCGATGGGATGGACTACCCCTACTGGAAGAACAAGATGTGCATGCACCTTGAAGCTATTGACAACGATCTCTGGTATGTTGTGCAAAATGGTGTTCACTCTATTACTCCCATTATCAAAGCTACTGATGTGAAGAGATTCAAGCAACTCGATTCTCAAGAACAGAATATCATCTGTACTGACAAACGTACTAGATGGCCACAGATGATATTCTTCGCTTGAGAATCGAATTGCTTGAATCTCTTCACATCAGCAGCGTTGGTCATGGGAGTAACAAAGGGAACACCATTTTCCACAACATACCAGAGATCGTTGTCAATAGCTTCAAGGTGCATGTGCATCTTGTTCTTCAAGTAGGGGTAGTCCATCCCATCGAAGGTAGGACATCCCACGGTGACCTTGATCATACCTACAGTTGACATAACTAGAACTCCAGGTGGTTAAACCAAAATCACACAGAACAAGGGAGTACCTTGCTCTGATACCAATTGAAAGTGCGTTATATCGACTAGAGGGGGGTGAATAGGCGATTTTTACAAATTCATCACTTGAGGAATTTCAACTTGGAGGAATTTGAAATGTGATGAATAACTAACAGAGGAACAAGTACTCAAGTGCATGAGGAAGATGGCAACAACTTAGTTATGATGATGAAATTCACATGCACAAATTACAGGTAGCGTGATACAGGATAAGCAGTGATGAACAAGGTAACTTGAAGAATTTGAGGTGAGGAAATTGTGAAAGTCTTCAGTCAAATTATTCAAATAGTAATGATCAATTTCATCAACAAGTATATGAGGAATAGAGGGGTTGAGGAAATAGAACCAGGTAGCTAGATGAAGACAATGCTTTGATGACCCAGTTCCAACTGCTGTGATAGTCGTACGTCTGGTTTGGAGCGGCTTGGTATTTAAACCAGATGACACATAGTCCCAGGACACGCAGTCCTTACCGTATTTTCCTTGAGCTAAGGTCACACAGTCCTCTCCCAACACTCGTGGTAAGTCTTTAGGGTAGACTTCCAAAACCCTCAAAAACTGGTCACCCGGCGATCCACAATTTACTACTGGATGCTCTAGACCAAGGTCACTTCGTGATCCCCAATTGACTGCAGGATGCACTAGACCATGACGCCTAACCGTTTGGAGGATGCACAATCCTCAAAGGTAACAAGCGTTGGTTCCACACAGGAATTTCTTCAGTGATGCTCAATCACTTTGGGTTTGGTGGTTTGGATTTGGGTTTTTCCTCACTGATGATTTTCTCTCAAAGTCCTCGGAGGATGGGTTGCTCTCAAATGACAAGTGTCACTTCTCTCTTGGAGCAGCCAACCAACGAGTGGTTGTGGGGGGTGGCTATTTATAGCCAGGGTGCAACCTGGCATGATAAGACATAAATGCCCCCAATGATATGACCGTTATGTGGATGTTTTGATTAGGGACAGCTGGCGCTAAGCACAACAATGGTCGGAATTTCGAACTATGAAAGTCCTCGGGCTTATCATGTTCCTCACTTGTAGGCAATTCACACTAGCGAAATCCTAAGTCCTCAGTCAAATCAATTTCCTCAGAGACCAGAAGAACTTCATGTCTATCACTCAAGAAATTGACTGAACCATAAGAGATTTCGAAAGCTTCACTAGAAGGATTTGTTAGGTTGAGGATTTTGAGTTGAGCATCAGTTGTAAATTTTCCTTAGTATTACCTCGGCCCCCTTTAACAGTAAAGTGTTTCCTATGACTCAAAGAAAGGAAATGAAAATACAAAAACAAAAGTCTTCACGCATCATAGTCCGTGTTCATATCTTCAAGGTCACACCAACTTCTTCATTTTTGAAGTCTTCAGGGAATATGAAAGTCTTCAGCAAAGTCTTCACAAAGTCTTCACCAAAGTCTTCAATTGAAGACATAGATTTTTAGGAGTCGGTGATCTCTTAATATATAAAACTCCTCATCGACTTATACAGTCTGTGTACACTTACAAACACATTAGTTCCTTAACCTGTAAGTCTTCAATACACCAAAATCGCTAAGGGGCACTAGAGGCACTAACAGCTCCCACTATTATGAATGAGAAGAAGTTTGCTTATGTGGAGAGTGAGAAATTTTCTATGCTTGTGAATCATGAAAAGAATGCTTCATGTGATTGTTATAGTTTAGAATTCCTTCATGATGCCATTGAAAAATATTATGAGGGAGGCACATATGCTTGTAGGAATTGAAATAATATCAAGTTTCCTCCCTATGTGTTAAAAGTTTTGAAGTTGTGCTTGTTTTGCCTTCCTATGCAAATTGATTATTGTTCTCATGAATTGTTTGGTGAAAAAATCCCTATGCATAGTAAGTGGGTTAGACTTAAATCTACTTGCCATGTGATTCATGATGCTCTCTAGCCTGCTTCAACTGTTATTCCTATACGAGCATCATTCAAATCGCCATGCCTAGCTAAGAGACAACCCAACTCTTTTACTTTCCGTTTTTATGTGTTCATATGATTGTGATACTATATTAATCATGTTTTGTGTCTTTTATTTCCATAAAATGCCAAGTGAATCCTTTGGGATAGTATGGATATTTGCTTGTTTGATTATGTGCAAAAACAGAAAATTTATGGCCTTCTTTAACTTGTAAACCCACTTCAAATCTATGGCCTTTTGGTTCGAAGGTCGGGTTACCAAAGTCCACATGCCATTGCTCTCAATCTCCTTCATCTCCTCATCCATGGCGTGCGTCCAGCTAGGACTTTTGCTCGCCTCTACGAAGTTCGCCGACTCCTCAACTCCGACCAGAAATAGTCCGGAGTTCTCGAGCGTAACTGGCTTTGTGTATTGCAGACTTTCTTGAGGGTCTTGTAGCGACAAGGCCCGGAGGAGTCCATTGTGGCTTGCGAACGAGGCGACACAAATTCTGTCGGTGTTGATGCACTTGAGGAAGACGGTTGAGTCTCGGGCATGTCGTCGACATCCGTGTCGTCGGCATAGTTGTTGTGACCGTGACCATCACCTTGATTGTCGTTGGCACTATGCACCCCATTGTCGATGTCGTTGTCGAGATCCCCGCCCATGTCGTAAACATCATTGTCACTATCACTTTGCGACCCATGTGCGCCATCATTGGTGTCGGCATCATGATGATCACTACCATTGTGGTCACCTTGGTCGGGCATCTTTCCAACCACCTGGACGTCTTCCCCTGCATGATCATCAGGAAGCTCAATTGTGAATATGTTACTGTTTGGAGCATCATGGCTGCTGCGCTCCAATTCCACGCTCTGTTTTCTTCAAGCATGACGTCGCGTGAAATTCGTAGACGCTTGGTTTGTGGATCATGGAAGCGGTATGCCCTGGTGCCGGAACTGCTGTCGTATCCGATGAACACCATCTTGGTCCTACAATCGGCAAGCTTTGAGAGATACGGCTCCGCTGTCTTCACATGCGCCACACACCCGAACGTCCGTAGATGAGACACATTCCGCTTACGTTTGTAAATTGCTTCATAGGGAGTCTTGCCGATCAACGCTGTCATAGCCCAAGTATTTGTTGCAATTAATTTTATTAGATGCATCAGTGAGCTTCCATGCATCATGTTAAATTCAAATGAAATTTAAATGAGGAATGAATCAAACCTTAGAGAGATTTTGTCAAAAAAAGAGCAATATAAAAATGACCTCAAATAAGTCCAAGAAAATGTTCCTAGTATCCTATGAAAATATTGGCATGACTTAAAAATCCAAACCAATATTTTAGGGATCACAAAAATTTTTATATTGGGCATTTGAGTTAAACCACCAATTATTTAAATTGGATTTATATTATACTTATATAAAATATAAGTCCAATGAATCTGAAACTTTATGTGTGGCATTGGTTAATTCCACTTGGTCCACATAATTAATTTCAGGTTTTTTTTAAATGGTATGGTATTTTTCCCCAAACCAAAACATATTGAATTAATTGGAAATATAAAACAAATTTGAAAAGAGACCGAGAGAGTTACCTGACTTACCTGGCAGCCCACCAACGTCGGCCTAGCCCAGCTCCTCCCCTGTCGTCTTCCACCTCTCGCCAGCAGGCAGAGCGTGTGGACACCGTGCACATGCACACGCCATGGCCACCTCCTGCTTGCAGGTAGGACCTCCAGGTGAGGGGATAAGCCCCGAGAGACGTCCAGATCGAGCCTCCCTCCATTTCTCCTCCCTTCCTCGCCCTCTCGCTCACCTTCGCCATGGCCGTCCACCCTGCCGCCGGTAATGGATTTGTGCCATCTCGGGCCTCCCTAGCCTCGTCAGCATCTCCAGAAGCCTCATGGTGAGCCACTGATGCGCCTCCCCCTCTCTCAATGGTCCCTCCCGTCCTCCAGTTGCCGCCCCGCCGTGAGCCTGATCCCCTTGCTGTCGGTGATGACGCGGTCGTGGACAGAGCCTCCACGGCTTGCGCTCAAGAATCTCTATGAGCTGCTGGAGCTTCTGTGAAGCCACCTAGCCTCTCGCCTTGCTCGCTCATGCCGCGCAATCCCACAGTCATGCAAGCCTGAGTCCCCGTTGCCACTCCCCTCGTCGCCGGTGTTGACTCTGACATCCCTCAGTCCTCCCGTTGCCTCAAATGGATGCGCGCGAACCCCAGCACCCCGTAGGTGCCTTCTGCCACCCAAATGGTTGCCGGAGGAGGATTTCTGGTGACACCCACCGCCTTGGCTCGTCGCTGGCGACTAACCCCGGCCCTGCCGACGTGGGCGTTGACCGGACCCACCAGTCAGTGACTGACTGGGTCTCCTGTTGACTCCTGAGTCAGCAGTTGACTGGGCCCACTCGTCAGCCACAATGGTTGACCTTGGGTCACTAACCAATGGTCCCCATAGGTTAGGTTTGACCTGGACAAGGTCAGCCGACCTGCCGACATCATGATGACGTCAGGCTGACGCAGTAATCAATTTTTATAATAAAAATAATTCGGAAATTCCAGAAAATGTTTGAAACTTCTAAAAACATAGAAAATAATTTGTAAGTCAGATGAAAATAATTTATATATGAAAAATGATCAAAAAATCCAATGAATCATTTTATGGCATGATCATGCATGTTTGAGCAAGTTAACATCACCAAGTAGGACATTTCATGATTAGGATAATTTAATAAATAGTGTTGGAGTTGGAATTTAGTATAAGTTTGAATTCCACTTCACTCAATATGACTACCTATAGCACTAGGTCAATTTAGTAACTTAACATGCCATTTAATGCATCATGATTGTTGCATCACATTGAATGTGTTGCTTTCTTGTTTGCCGGTGTTTGTTCCCTCTCGGTAGATGATGGTTCCGACGATGTGAATGTTGACACTGATTAAGAGAAATGGCATATTTAGGATTGTCAGGCAAGCAGCCCCCCTTGAGCATATTGATATGAACCCAGTCTCTCGCTCCTGCTCTCTTTTATTGCATTAGGACAATCATGATTCAACTACTATATGATATCGGTAGTTGAACCCATTCCTCTGCATGACCTTTCTTTGCCATGGTAAATAGTTGAAACCACTTAGCATGAGTAGAAAATCCTTGAGCCTTGTTGTGCTTACTCATCCATGCTTGCTTACTTTCTGTGCCTGCTATGCTTAGAGTCGTGTCGTGTCGGGTCTGATCAATTTGGGTGATGAATCGGAATGGCAGTGTTCATGTCCTATTGCGCGAGAGCTAAGTGTGTGAACACAATTTGGTAAAGGTAGCGATGCGGGGCCATGTAGGAGTACATGGCGGGTTGTATCATTGGGACCGTCCTTAAGAACTGAGCTCTGTGTATGTTATCCAAGACAAGATACTACCACACATTGGGCTCCGGTAAGTTGACCCCTCTCAGCTTATTAATCGCCTAGACCCCTGTCCAGGAGTTGCAACTAGTTTCTGGTGTTTGTAGGAAAAGTGTTGGCGGCCGTGCATAGTGCTGCCCGATGGGGTGGACTATGATGCGGTATAGACACAGTGGCACGGTGTACCAAGTGGCACCTGAACGGTGGGCTTGCGAACCCTGCGCACATCGTTCGAGGCCGTATTGGAAACTTCGGCCGGACTTCCATACTGGTTCAGTCTCAAATAAGTGATAAACCTGGACTAGGGTCTTGTGTGGTTGACGGTCGTGGCCGATGCCCAAGTTAGTGCTTCTGCTTGAAGATTGCCGAGATGCATGACGTGCATATGGTGATCAGTGGCGAGAGCGTGTGTGAAGAAGTATACCCCTGCAGGTTGAAATAATCCATTTGAATAGCCGCGTCCTCGGATATGGACTACTTGGATAACTTATGTGGTTCATAGACAACTTGAAGTGGATACTCTAAAATGCGCAAGAGAAGCGTGAGTGCTATGGATGGCCTTCTCATAGGGAGATGGAAGCGGATCCATAGTGGTGTATTGATGGGAGAATATGTGGACTCGTGTGCGCTATCCCACCTCAAATATACTACTTGTAGTCATAGTATAGGTTAGCCAAGAGTCAAAGCTGGCTTGCTTCAATAAACTCCACAATCCCCTTCATTGATACTGATGCATATGTAGATAGTTCTGATGTAAGTCTTGCTGAGTACCTTTGTACTCATGTTTGCTTAATTTATGTTTTGCAGAGGAGACGTCAGTCTTATTAGTGATCGTTACAATGTCAAGTTCGATGTTGACCGGATTAGCTTGGAAATCCCAGACAGAGGTCTGGTTCCTTTGGTAGGGTCGTTGTAGCTTTTCAGGCTCCTCCAGCCACTTTTGTAGTGTCTGTACCCAGACATGTTTAACTTCCTCTTGCTTGTTTGAATGCTCTGAACGTTGGATCTTGTGACCCCTGTTTGTAACATCTTATTTTATTGGCTCTTCTAAGCCTTCTAAGTAAATGTTGAAATGTTTCATGGTTATGTTCTGATGCCATAGTTGTATCTATGCATATCGGGCATGTCGTGCATACGTGTAACATGCAACGCTATGTATGGGATCCGACACCTAGTTTTGTGCCTTTAGTAGTACTCTTGACGGGGAAATGCCTCTTTGTGCTTCCATCAAGCCTTGGTAGCTTGCTACTGCTCCGGACACATTGATTAGCCGGCATGTATCCTTCTTTGTTGTTGTGGCTGTCCCTTCGGGGAAATGTCTCGCAGTGTAATGGAGTCCCTATAGCCTGCTACGACTCGTCTACGTGTAGCAATGACATTTATGTCCCACGGCGTAATGGAGTCCTTGTAGCTGGCTATGACTCGTCTACACAGGCTAGAGATCGACACCTGCATTGTTGGGTTACGTATGCCTGTCCCTGTATGGATGTACCACTTGGGTTCTACGACTAGTCATGTCGGCCTAGGTTCTTTGACATTTGAATGCTAGAGATACATTCACATACACGAGTCAAAAGACGCCAACGGTCCCGGCCCAGGTAAGGTGGCAGCCGTGGAGATAACCGTGCATGAGACCGCAAACTGATGTGATGTGTTATAGGCTGGATTCTTATGGCTTAGGATCGGGGTCCCAACAAACGCCTTCGTTGGAGCCCGTTTGAGAAGATAGACTATCGTCGAGACAGCTTATCCCCAAAAAGTCCCCGACAGGTTCTTGCTCTTGAGTAAACTCTTTGCCATGTCAACAATGGTTCGATTACATCTTTCAACAACCCCATTCTGCTACATCGTATAAGGTGCCGTGAGGAACCTTTTTATGCCAATCTTCTCGCAATAGTTGGTGATGCGATATTCTCCGATCCTCATCTCCTTGAGTGTGATCCACACTTTTGTCGTCTCGAACTCCGCCAATATCATCAGCATGGAATTCGACACAGACTGGGCTATGGCGGCCATCCCACCTTCATCGACGTCGTCGTTCGTGATTGCCTGCCACACTCGAAGAGTTTGGAGAATAATCTTCATCTTCACCGCCCACACGCCATAGTTGGCGTCGATGAGCATCTGGTACTTGATGGGATGTTGCGATGCGCCTGGACGTTGGCAGCGCCCTTTCCGCCACCACTAGTCGCTGACTTGCCACCCTTCTTCACCGTGTCACCGTTCTTGTTCGCCTTGGAACCACCGTTACCGAACTTGTTTCCCTTGGAACCGCCGTTGCCGGACTTGACTGACTCAGTGTCGTTGTCCGTCACCGTAGATTGTCAAGGCTCTGACACCAATTGTTGGTTTTAAACAGTAGATCGAATCAGAAAATAAATACATGCCTATACGTGCAAGCTAGCCAACCAAGCAAGTAGCTGGATGGATTAGCTAGCTTGTCATAGACGTACGTGCTTCGCTTTGACTATCTACGATCGTATTGATCTCTCTCAACGGAACAACTTCGTAAACTTGGCGAAAGAAAACACTGAATCAATGGCGGTCTATCTTCTCAATCGTGGTGATGTACTTTCTGAATTTTTTACAAAGTATGTTCATGTACAATCTTTACCGCGTTCTAAATATACATAATTTTTTGAGTTATAGAAGATCACCTTTTTAATTGATTGCTCCACGCTGTTCTGTTTGGACAGATTGCTGTCATAGTTTTGTTATCTAATTTTCCTATAGTTTCCATAACCTATACTATTAGATATAAAGTGTGGAAAATATATGAATAGTAGATGATGTTTGAAATTATTATGCAACTTGTCTTGGCAGTACATAAAGAGTTGATTTATTATTATGTGCACTAACCTATCTCATGAGTTCGTTTCGAGTTTTTGTGTAGATGAAGGTTTTTGAGAATAGGTGAAACCGTGATATGAGAAGATTGAACGAGATACAAAATATCGAGCTTAGAGATGCCCAAGGCACTGCTCGTAAGTTTTTCAAGAAGTCTCAAGCATCTAAGCTAGGGGATGCTACGCATCCCACCTCTCTTCATTAATCACTATCGGTTAGCCTATGTTGAGCCTAAATTTTTATTTGTCCAGATGATGTGTGATATTCTTGGAATGTATTTTTAATTTGTTTGCTAGCGATTTTAAATAAAATACTCATATCTAAACTTCTTTATTGAGAGTGAGCCCTCACATAGCTACTTTATTGTTTGACTACTCATTGATATTCACTTATATCTTTTGAGAGTAGTTTGATGTTTTCTCTTGTCCTTCCATTATATCCTATAAATAAATTGTGAATAAATGAAATATTATAAACAAAAAATTATCAATGTTCTTTATGCTTAGTAGTAGCTTCACATCTGGTTTAGAAAGGAAAATCTATTGAAGTTTGACAATCACAATATTGGTCATACAAGCAATTCGTGAATGGTTAATAAAAGGAAGAGAACTTTCACATACAAATATATTATGTTGGACATCTTCAATGGTTGTGAATAGACAATAATTATTTTCAAACTTGAGAAAATTAGTTGAAGTTGGACAAGGAAGACAACGTAATGAATTATGGTTGCGTCCATTTGCATAGAAGTTATATTGTTATGGATCCTCCAACATGTGGTGTTTGTTTAGAAAGGTCATTTTGTTTTCTTTGGAATCATCCCAAGTCAATCATGCATGTGCAAAGTATTCTATGGTTTCGTAGACTGATCATCTCCATTCCACATGCAATCCCTAGCACACCAAGCCACTGATTGTCTTGTTTAGGGAAAGAAGTTAAGTGCTATTCCTGAAGAGCTCAGACAAACGTACACAAGACTTCGTACCGCAATGATGGTTCCTAACCAGAACTCGGAAGTGTTTTGTTGTAAGGTTATGTATCTTGCAATCCAGCTCATGTTTTCTAGTTGGCTTCCGTGGATCAATACCTGATAATCTCACAACGTCATCTCATCGATTTTTGTTGCAAACTCTCCACTTGAGACATGCTAAGTCTGGAATATCCCGGCACCAGCCAGATCTGAATCTCACGCAGATATAATGGTTGGGACGTTTCCCCAAGAATTATAACAATGGTCTCTCTCTAACTGGCAAAGGGATGTTGTGGCTAACATACCTATCCGGAAGACCTACTATTATAGTATCTTGTTTCAGCAACTTGGCCACCTCCCCATGAGGACCTTGTATGACTTGCTCTAGAAGTTATTTCTCATGGACCCCTTTGAGAGCCCGAAGTCCGACCTTTATTTGATGTTCTAGATTGCAAACCTGACCTACGATTGGGGTTACACTAGTACATCATGGAGAACATTAGAAGCGGAGTGCTAAATGTCTCTCGGTCAATCATCCGGATTTCGCTCCCTTGGCATAGCTAAGGTGAAATCTGAGAAAATGTTGTCTTCCTTTGCATCTGCATTCTTCATTGTTATTCATCACGGTAGTATGAGGTGTTGCCAGGATCCTTCGCACGGATGTTGGTAAAAACCTTGATGAATATGGAAATGCTCAAGTTCTTCAGAGCACGCTCAGACACTGGGTTATACCCTCGGTATTAATTGGAATGTGCCTTCCATTGCCGAGTTGTTTTATAGCTCTAGTTTCCATTCCGATCTGAGTATGCCATTCTTTCGAATTCCTTCAAATGATCGTTGTGAATTGTCTTTGGCTGGTATGAAGAGTTTCAATGATCTCTGTATCAAAAGTAATTCTTTTTGGCACTTAAGGGATAATCCTACGAGTCACCTTCCCTAAGGTGCCTGTTATGGTATGAAGGGCAACTAACTCCTCGCTACTTTCAAACCTCTTCACCATCTACTTTAGCGTGGAATTGTTGCCTACCAATTGGACCTCCGTCCTTTGCCGCATTCATTGTTTTCGACGTGTATTTTCAGTCCCAGCTCGAGAGATATTATTATGTCTCACTCCATGAGTTGGTCATGAGTCGCTCGATCTTTGTAAAGATCGATTCTTGTAGAGCTTTCTATCCATGTTGTCTTTCTGTTGGAAGAAGATCCTGAAGGCAAAGGTGTCAAGATCAGCATGATGCAATGAATCAATATCTTCGAGAAGGGCAACTGGATCATGAAGACTGTGTTAGTATTCTGTTCCCTCCTGTCCTCTTACACTATGCCTAAATCTCGGGACGAGATTCTTGTTTAGTGGGGTTGAGTTGTCACAACCCTAGTATTTGTTGCAATTAATTTTATTAGATGCATCAGTGAGCATCCATGCATCATGTTAAATTCAAATGAATATGAAATGCGGAATGAATCAAACCTCAGAGAGATTTTGTCAAAAAAGAGGAATATAAAAATGACCTCAAATAAGTCCAAGAAAATGTTCCTGGTATCCTAAGAAAATATTGGCATGAGGTAAAAATCCAAACCAATATTTTAGGGATCACAGAAATATTTATATTGGGCATTTGAGTTAAACCACCAATTATTTGAATTGGATTTACATTATATTTATGTGTGGCATTGGTTAATTCCACTTGGTCCGCATAATTAATTTCAGGTTTTTTATAAAAAGGCATGGTATTATTCTCCAAACCAAAACATATTGAATTAATAGGAAATTTAAAACAAATTTGAAGAGAGAGAGAGAGTTACCTGACTTACCTGGCATCCCACTAGAGCTGGCCCAGCCCAGCTCCTCCCCTGTTGTCTTCCACCTCTCGCCAGTAGGCAGAGCGTGTGGACGCTGTGCGCGTGCATGCGCCATGGCCACCTCCTGCTTGCAGGTAGGCCCTCTAGGCAAGGGGATAATCCCCAAGAGACGTCCAGATCGAGGCTCCCTCCATTTCTCCTCCCTTCCTCGCCCTCTCGCTCGCCTTCGCAATGGCCATCCGCCCTGCCGCCGATCGTCGATTCGTGCCATCTCGTGTCTCCCCAGCCTCGTCAGCAGCTCCAAAAGCCTCGCAGTGAGCCACTGATGGGCCTCCCCCTCTCCCCATGGTCCCTCCCATCCTCTAGTTACGGCCCCGCCGTGAGCCTGATCCCCTCGCTATCGGCGATGGCGCGGTCGTGGACAGAGCATCCACGGCTCGCGCCCGACCATCTCTATGAGCTCCTGGAGCTTCCGTGAAGCCGCCTAGCCGCTCGCCTTCCTCGCTCGTGCCTGGCAATCCCGTTGTCATGCAAGCCCGAGCCCCCGCTGCCACTCCCCTCATCGCCGGCGTCGACTCCGGCGTCCCCGCGTCCTCCCGTTGCCTCAGATGGATGTGCGTGAACCCCAGCTGCTCGTACGTGCCTTCTGCCTCCCAAATGGTCGCCGGAGGAGGATATACGGCGACCCCCGCCATCTCGGCTCATCTCCGGCGATAAACCCCGGCCTTGCCGACGTGGCCATTGACCGGACCCACCAGTCAGTGACTGACTGGGTGTCCTGTTGACTGCTGAGTCAGAAGTTGACTGGGCCCACTCCTCAACCACAATGGTTGACCCTGGGTCACTAACAAGTGGTCCCCATAGGTCAAGCTTGACCTGGACCAGGTCAGCCGACCTGCTGCCATCATGATGACGTCAGGCTGACGCAGTAATCAACTTTTATAATAAAAATAATTCAGAAATTCCAGAAAATGTTTCAAAACTTCTAAAAATCATAGAAAATAATCTGTAAGTCAGATGAAAATAATTTATATATGAAAAATGATCAGAAAAATCAAATGAATCTGTATGTGCCATGATCGTGCATGTTTGAGCAAGTTAACATCACCAAGTAGGACATTTCATGATTAGGATAATTTAATAAATATTGTTGGAGTTGGAATTTAGTATAAGTTTGAATTCCACTTCACTCAATATGACTACCTATAGCACTAGGTCAATTCAGTAACTTAACATGCCATTTCATGCATCATGATTGTTGCATCACATTGAATGTGTTCCTTTCTTGTTTGCCGGTGTTTGTTCCCTCTCGGTAGATGATGGTTCCGACGATGTGAACATTGACACTGATGAAGAGAAATGATATCTTTAGGACTGTCGGGCAAGCAACCCCCCCCCTTGAGCATATTGATATGAATCCACTCTCTCGCTCCTGCTCTCTTTTATTGCATTAGGACAATCATGATTCAACTGTTCATTGCTATCGGTTGTTGAACCCATTCCTCTACATGACTTGTCTTTGCCACAGTAAATAGTTCAAACCACTTAGCATGAGTAGCAACTGCTTGAGCCTTATTGTGCTTACTCATCCATGCTTGCTTACTTTCTGTGCCTGCTATGCTTAGGGTCATGTCTTGTCGGGTCTGATCCATTTGGGTGATGAATCGGAATGGCAGTGTTCATGTCCTATTGTGCGAGAGCTAAGTTTGTGAACACGATTTGGTAAAGGTAGCGATGAGAGGCCATGTAGGAGTACATGGCGGGTTGTCTCATTGGGACCGTCCTTAAGAACTGAGCTCTGTGTATGTTATCCAAGATAAGATACTACCACACATTGGGCTCCGGTAACTCGACCCCTCTCGGCTTATTAATCGCCTAGACCCTTGTCCAGGAGTTGCAACTAGTTCCTCGTGTTTGTAGGAAAAGTGTTGGCGGCCGTGCATAGTGCTGCCCGACGGGGTGGATTGTGATGCGGTCTAGACACAGTAGCACGGTGTACCAAGTGGCACCCGAACGGTGGGCTTGGGAACCCTACGCACATCGTTTGAGGCCGTAGCGAAAACTTCGGCCGGACTTCCGTGCGGGTTCAGTCTCAAATAGGCGATAAACCTGGACTAGTGTCTTGTGTGGTTGACGGCCATGGCCTACGCCCACGCCAATGCTTCCACTTGAAGGTTGCCGAGATGCATGACGTGCATATGGTGATAAGTGGCGAGAGCGTGTGTGAACAAGTATACCCCTGCAGGGTGAAATAATCTGTTCGAATAGCCGCGTCCTCAGATATGGACTACTTGGAGAACTTATGTGGTTCATAGACAACTTGAACTGGATACTCTAAAATGCGCAACAGAAGCATGAGTGATATGGATGGCCTTCTCATAGGGAGATGGACGTGGATCCATAGTGGTGTATTGATGGGAGAATATGTGGACTCGTGTGCGCTATCCCACCTCAAATATACTACTTGTAGTCATAGTATAGGTTAGCCAAGAGTCAAAGCTGGCTTGCTTCCATAAACTCCACAATCCCCTTCATTGATACTGATGCATATGTAGATAGTTCTGATGTAAGTCTTGCTGAGTACCTTTGTACTCATGTTTGCTTAGTTTATGTTTTGCAGACGAGACATCAGTCTTATTAGTGATCGTTACAACGTGAAGTTCGATGTTGACCGATTAGCTTGAAAATCCCAGACAAAGGTCTGGTTCCTTTGGTAGGGTCGTTGTAGCTTTTCAGGCTCCTCCAGCCACTTTTGTAGATGTTTGTACCCAGACATGTTTAACTTCCTCTTGCTTGTTTCAATGCTCTGAACGTTGGGTCTTGTGACCCCTGTTTGTAACATCTTATTTTATTGGCTCTTCTGAGCCTTTTAAGTAAATGTTGAAATGTTTCATGGTTATGTTGTGATGCCATAGTTGTATCTATGCATATCGGGCATGTCGTGCGTATGTGTAACATGCAACGGTATGTATGGGATCCGACACCGAGTTTTGTGCCTTTAGTAGTACTCTTTACGGGGAAATGCCTCTTTGTGCTTCCATCGAGCCTTGGTAGCTTGCTGCTGCTCCGGACACATTGCTTAGCCAGCATGTATCCTTCTTTGCTGTTGTGTCTGTCCCTTCGGGGAAATGTCTCGCAGTGTAATGGAGTCCCTATAGCCTGCTACGACTCGTCTACGTGTAGTGATGACATTTATGTCCCACGGCGTAATGGAGTCCTTGTAGCTGGCTATGGCTCGTCTACACACGCTAGAGATCGACACCTGCATTGTTGGGTTACGTATGCCTGTCCCTGTATGGATGTGCCACTTGGGTTCTACGACTAGTCATGTCGGCCTAGGTTCTTTGACATATGAATGCTAGAGATACATTCACATACATGAGTCAAAAGACGCAAACGGTCCCGGCCTAGGTAAGGTGGCAGCCGTGGAGATAACCGTGCGTGAGACCGCAAACTGATGTGATGTGTTATAGGCTGGATTCTTATGGCTTAGGATCAGCGTCCCAACAAACGCCTTCGTTGGAGCCCGTTTGAGAAGATAGACTGTCGTCGAGACAGCTTATCCCCAAAAAGTCCCCGGCAGGTTCTTGCTCTTGAGTAAACTCTTTGCCATGTCAACAATGGTTCGATTACGTCTTTCAACAACCCCATTCTGCTACAGCGTATAAGGTGCCGTGAGGAACCTTTTTATGCCAATCTTCTCGCAATAGTCGTTGAACTCGTTCGACGTAAATTCTTCGCCGCGATCTGTCCGTAGAGCATGAACCTTCAACTTGTGTTCCATCTTCGTTGCAGCCTTCAGCTTCCTGAACACTTCAAACGCCTCATCTTTAGATTGTAGGAGAACAACCCACATATATCTCGAGTAGTCATCTACCACAAGGAAGAAGTACTTCTTTCCTGTGTGAGTTGCCGGGTGATAGGGCCACATAGATCACAATGGATCAGCTCGAGTGCATCTTTTGCATGATAGGTAGATGGAGCAGGGAACGGCCTGTGATGTTGTTTTCGAACCAAGCACCAGTCACATACTATATCAACATTGTCGATAAATGGCATCCCGGATACCATCTCCATCTTTGACATCTTCTTCAATGCGTAGAAGTTAACATGTCCAAATCTAGCATGTTATAACCACGAAACATCATCACTCTTGGCGAGCCAACACTCCGGTTTAGATTGATCAAGGTTGAGGATACAGAGCCTGGTCCGTGTGCGATTAACACGGGCTAGCATGTTTTGGAGGTTGTCAAAGATCATCATCACTCCATTCTTGATATCCACCATGCATCCATTCTGGTCAAGCTTCCCGAAAGAGGTGATGTTTTTGCGAAGCCGTGGGATGTCGTACAGTCCGGTGAGTATGCGTTTTTTTCCTATGAGACCCTCGAAGAGCACAGATCCTTGCCCGCAAATCTCCACAGCTGAACCGTCATCGAACTTGACCGAGCCTTCAACATCGTATTCTAGCTCGAGGAATTTTTCCTTGCACCCCATCATGCGGTTACTGGCACCTGCGTCGAGGTACCACGACACGTTATGATCCCCAGATAGCTTCGGTGTAACCTTCTTCTCAGGAAGTAGCACCTTCCGGTTTGGTTTCACAACCACCATCTCCGCGAGTTCACAAACTTCGGCCATCAGAAGACCTGGACTTTCGTCTTCCTGCTTTGCCAAATTTGCCTTGATATCCCGCTTGTCAGGCTCCGGACAATCCTTTGCAAAGTGACCCATCTCGTTGCAGTTATAGCACTTGACCTCGGACATATACGAGTTCCGTTGCTTCCGCCCTTTAGATCGGTTCGCCTTACCATGACCTTGTGGCTCTACTTTTCCTTTACCTTCTTTGGTTTGTCCGCCGCGCGTTGCATTGCCTAAGCCTTTGTTGCCATCACGCCTTCCTTCACTACCTGGGGACTCCCAATCTGCACACGAGTACATGAGTTGGTCACTACCTCCTCCGTTGCCTTTCCAACAGCCACGAGCATTCTCTTCCCACGTTCGTAGGCGTCCGATCGCCTCCATTATGGTCATGTCGTCGATATCGTAAATCTACACGAGCATGCTGATGATGTAGGTGAATTTGTCAGTCAACGAACTAAAAAAATTCTCCACAATCTTAGTCTCATCGAGCTTTGCACCAAGCACACGGACCTCTCCCACCAATGTAGTAAGATGCATGGCATAGTCATTCACCGATTCAGTTTCCTCCCTCTGCAAGTAGTGAATTTGGTGCTTCAGCACCTGTGCCCGAGCCTTGGTGATGTGATATTCTCCGATCCTCATCTCCTTGAGTGTGTTCCATGCCTCTCTTGCCGTCTCGAACTCCGCCAATATCATCAGCATGGAATTCGACACGGACTGGGCTATGGCGGCCATGCCACCTTCGTCGACGTCGTCGTTCGTGATTGCCTGCCACACTCGAAGAGTTTGGAGAATAATCTTCATCTTCACCGCCCACACGCCATAGTTGGCGTCGATGAGCATTTGGTACTTGATGGGATGTTGTGATGCGCCTGGACGTTGGCACCGCCCTTTCCGCCACCACTAGTCGCTGACCTCCCACCCTTCTTCACCATGTCGTCGTTCTTGTTCGCCTTGGAACCACCGTTACCGGAATTGTTTCCCTTGGAACCGCCATTGCCGGACTTGACTGACTCGGCGTCGTTGTCCGTCATCGTAGATTGTTAAGGCTCTGATACCAATTGTTGGTTTTAAACAGTAGATCGAATTAGCTAGCTTGTCATAGACGTACGTGATTCGCTTTGACTGTCTACGATCGTATTGATCTCTCTCGACGGAACAGCTTCGGAAACTTGGCGAAAGCAAACACAGAATCAATGGCGGTCTATCTTCTCAATCGGGGTTATGTACTTTCTGAATTTTTTACAAAGTATGTTCATTTACATTCTTTACCGCGTTCTAAATATTCATAATTTTTTGAGTTATAGAAGATCACCTTTTTAATTGATTGCTCCTCGCTGTTCCATTTGGACAAATTGCTGTCATAGTTTTGTTATCTAATTTTCCTATAGTTGCCATAACCTATACGATTAGATATAAAGTGTGGAAAATATATTAAATAGTAGATGATGTTTGAAATTATTATAAAACTTGTCTTGGCACTACATAAAGAGTTGATTTATTATTATGTGCACTAACCTATCTCGTGAGTTCGTTTCGAGTTTTTGTGTAGATGAAGTTTTTTGAGAATAGGTGAAACCGTGATATGAGAAGATTGAACGAGATACAAAATATCAAGCTTAGAGATGCCCAAGGCACTTCTAGTAAGTATTTCAAGAAGTCTCAAGCATCTAAGCTTGGGGATGCTACGCATCCCACCTCTCTTAATCAATCACTATCGGTTAGCCTATGTTCAGCCTAAATTTTTATTTGTCCAGATGATGTGTGATATTCTTGGAATGTATTTTTAATTTTTTTGCTAGCTATTTTAAATAAAATACTCGTATCTAAAAATATTTATTGAGAGTGAGCCCTCACATAGCTACTTTATTGTTTGACTACTCATTGATATTCACTTATATCTTTTGAGAGTAGTTTGATGTTTTCTCTTGTCCTTCAGTTATATCCTATAAATAAATTGTGAATAAATGACATATCATAAAAGAAAAATTATTAATGTTCTTCATGCTTAGTAGTAGCTTCACATCTGGTTTAGAAAGGAAAATCTATTGAAGTTTGACAATCACAATATTGGTCATACAAGCAATTCGTGAATGGTTAATAAAAGGAAGAGAACTTTCACATACAAATATATTATGTTGGACATCTTTATGGTTGTGAATAGACAATAATTATTTTCAAACTTGAGAAAATTAGTTGAAGTTGGACAAGGAAGACAACATAATGAATTATGGTTGCGTCGATTTGCATAGAAGTTATATTGTTATGGATCCTCCAACATGTGGTGTTTGTTTAGAACCTTTTGATCGCCAAAAATTTGTACTAAGTAGAGATACTACTTGTGCATCCAATCCTTAAACCCAGTTTCTTGCCATAAGAGTTCACTATATCTACCTATATGCAGTATTACCCTGCTGTTCCAACTAAATTTGCATGTGCCACCTCTAAAATTTCAAATGAACATCTGTTTCTCTTTGCGTGGACCGCTCATGGAGCGATAGGGGGTGGTCAGTATCTTCCATGTTAAGTGGGTTATTCACATGATGAGTGTTTATTAACTCATCCTTGCACGAGAGGGGCGGTAATAGGGATTGGCTACCCGAAATAACAAAAATGCAAATAATTAAAGAAAAGTCCCCAGGAATGTTGTTCGAATGGACGATACCTGTGGATTTGGCAAGCTATGGAGTGTGTTTGTTGGTGGAGGGGGAGGGGGAGTAAACCTTTAGTTTAAACGCTTGGGAACCGCCACTAATGTGTTTGACATGGAAGATATTGATAACTCTTTGTCGTAACGTTGACAGGAAGGGTTCCCCTCCTAAAATTATATTTATCTCTGTTTTAAACAATGAGCTCTGGCACATAGCAAATCTCTACTTCCCTCTGCGAAGGGACAATTTATTTACTTTCAGATTACTTACTTTCATGTTCAGTCAAATTCTTATTCCAACCTCAATCTATTAGTTGGCAAGCATCATGTGGTTGGGAAAGATCTAGGCACATATGGCCAGTCAAATATATTTGATCATGACTTATTATTGTTGGCAATTATCTTTATGATAAGTATGTTGGGAGGCGAAACATTAAGCCTATGTCTTTCTATGTGTTAGATGGATGCCATTTGTTCTAAAAACATGCTTTGAGTACTAGCAATCATAGAAGACTATATGATGATTGAGTATGTGGAGCTCTTTCTTAGACTTTGTTGAGAATAAGTTGAATTGCAATTGTTTGGTGACTAAGAACATAGATTGTTAAGTTTCAAGAGAATTCATTGTTTGAACCATAACATGGGAATTGGTTGCTACTTTATCTTGATGAGTTTTATGAGAAAGAGTTGTTGTTATGACGCTACAAAAAGTGTTTTAAATTATCACTGATCAAACTTATGCACTATGCTAGCATTAACACTTCATAAATTATTTCTTTTATCATTTACCTACTCGAGGACGAGTAGGAATTACGCTTGGGGATGGTGATACGTATCCAACGTATAGATAATTTTTGAAGTATTCATTCCATATTCACCTATCTTATCTATGGTTTCGATGCACTTTATATGATTTATGTAGAACTAACCCGGACTGATGCTATTTTCAGCAGAACTACTGTGGGGTTGTTTTTTGTGTAGAAAATAAAAGTTCTCGGAATCGCCCGAAAATTTCTAACGATTTTTTTGGAACAAAAGTGAAATTTAACGGTTCATGGGAGGGACAGAAGAGTCATGAGATGTCCACCCTCCACCAGGGCGCACTAGGCCCCCAAACCATGCGCTGGTGGAGGGTGCTCACCTCGTGGCCCATCTCCGAGTGAAACCAACACCAAGAATTACTATAAATATAGAGACCATAAGAAATAACCCCTAGAATCCTTGTTCGGTCGCCTCAAGGCCTCTGTATCGATGAAAAACCAATCTTGAGAGAAAAAAGTACCCTGTCGGAGAGGGTAGATCACCTCCGGTGGCAATCTTCATCATCTCGACGGAGTCCATGATGAGGAGGGAGTAGTCCACCCTAAAGGTTGACAGTTTGTACCAGCAGCTACATGTCCAATCTCTCTCTCTCTCGTGTTCTTGAGATGGTACGATCTTGATGTATCACAGGCTTTGTTAATATGGTTGGATGACATGGTGTTTTCCCTTCTCTATCTTGTTGTGATGAATTGAGTTTTCCCTTTGAGATTTTGTTATTATCGGATTAATACTTTTATGGATTTGAGAGCACTTGATATATGTCTTGCATGTGGATACCCATAGTGACATTGGGGTATTTAAGTGATTCACTTGATCTATGTCTTGGTACTCAACTTGCGGATTCATGAGGTGACATTGGGGTAATCTATGCATAGGGGTTGATACACGTTCTGCCCTAGCTTCTCCGGTAGAAATATTGGGGTACCCTTTGAGGTTCTTTGTGTTGGATCGAGTATTATGAATGTGAAATTGTTTGATGTGTATCGTATAATTAACTCATGGATACTTGTGTTGACATTGGAGTATCTAGGCGACATTAGAGTTGGTTGATGCATATCATATGGTGTTATTCTAGTACAAACTCTTAGATAGATCAATCCAAAAGGATAACTTGGTTATTTTAGTATGAACTCTTGGATAGATCGATCATAAAGGATAACTTTAAGGTGGTTTCGTACCCTACAAAAAATTTCTTCTTATTCTCTAACCTAAATAAGAACTTTGGAGTGATTATTCATTGCATGTTGAGGGATGATTATGTGATCCAATTATATTACCATTGTTGAGAGATTACAGTGGCAAAAGTACGGACCGTAGGCCTTGTTTTCAAGCATTGCAATACTGTTTGTTCTCACTTTTGACACTTGCTAACTTGATTTTTTATATTTTCAGATTACAACAATCAATATCTACTATCATTACTACACTCGTATCACCATCTCTTCGCCGAACTAGTGCACCTATACAATTTGCCATTGTATTGGGTGTGTTGGGGACACAAGTGATTTCTTGTATTGGATTGCAGGGTTGTTTGAGAGAGACATTATTCATCCTATACCTCCCATAGATTGATAGCCCTTAGGTCATCCACTTAAGCGAAAACTGCTACTACCCTACAAAACTCTACGCTTGGAAGCCCAACATGAATCTACAAGAATAAAGTTGCCTAGTAGACATGAAGATCTTTTCTAGCGCCACTGCCGGCGAGTTGAGTGCTTGAAGGTATATCTTTATATCTTGCAATTAAAAGCTATTAGCTTTTTATTTTTCACCTGTTTGGTCTATAAAAGAAAACTACAAAAAAATGGAGTTTAGGTTGCCTCATTTGTTTCGTCTTTTTAATGTATTTTGTGTAAATGATGTTTCAGAAAATTGTGCTCAATAGGTGGAGGAAGAGTTTGTGAAAATACTTCACAATAATTCCTTGAATGATGAGCATGATAGAAATATTGTTAGTATGAATTTTCTGAATATCCATGATACTAATGATATGCAAACCCACAAGCTTGGGGATGCTATGTTTGATGAAGATGAAATTTTTTGTCCCCCGAGATTTTATGAGCAAAACTATTATGATGATAGCATGCCTCTTATGTATGATGATTATTGTGATGACATGTATGCTATAAAGAGTAATAAAAACCATGAAACTTGTCATCATGATTTTACTATTCAAAGTGGTTATGTCAATCAAGTACCTCATGATAGTTATTTTGTTGAGTTTGCTCCCACTATTACGAATGAGAAGTTTGCTTATGTGGAGAGTGATTAATTTTCTATGCTTGTGAATCATGAAAAGAATGATTTATGTGATAGTTATATTTTTGAATTCCTTCATGATGCTACCGAATATGATTATGATGGAGGAACATATGCTTGTAGAATTGCAATAATATCAAGTTTCCTCCCTATGTGTTCGGAGTTTTGAAGCTCTGCTTGTTTTGCCTTCCTATGCAAGTTGATTGTTGTTCCCAGGAATTCTTTGCTCAAAAAATCCCTATACATAGTAAGTGGGTTATACATAAATGTGCTTTCCATGTGATTCATGATTCTATCTTGCATGTTTCAACTATTATTCCTATACGAGCATCATTCAAATCATCATGCCTATCTAAAAGGCATTAAAGAAAAGCGCTTGTTGGGAGACAACCCAACACTTTTACTTTATGTTTTTACGTGTTAACATGATTAAGCTACTGTATTAATCATCTTTTTATTCTTTTATTTTAATAAAATTCCAAGTAAATCCTTTGGGATAGTGTGGATACTTGCTGGTTTGATTCTATGCAAAAACAGAAAGTTTTACGTCCAGTATTTGATTTATCTGATTTTAATGGATCGTCAATAAATTCTGAAATTTTTACAAAAAGTTTCTATGTAAATTCTTTGTGTTTGGATAAGTTTTAAGAATATTTCGAGTAAGGTAAGTATGGTGCTCATTCAGATCTTCACAGACTATTATGTTCTTGACAGATTCTGTTTCACATGCATTGTTTTCTTGTTTCAAGTGTTTTCATAGATTATATTCTGTGATAAAAATTATGATAATTATATAATACATTAGGTATTATGTCATAACAATTTTGAATACCGTATTGACAGTACCTAAGTGAATGATCTATCTTGATTACACTAACCCATCTCATGAAGTTCCGTTAAGTTTTGTGTGATTGTTGTTTTCATGTTTTGGGTGAGATACCGATATTAGATGAATAAGGAAAAGAAAGGACCTATTATTGGGTATACCCAAGGCACACCAAGGTATTATCCAAGGAAGACTCAAGCGTCTAAGCTTGGGGATGCCTGGGAAGGCATCCCTCTTTCGTCTCCAACATCATCGGTACATCTTACTTGGAGCTATATTTTTATTCATCACATAATATGTGTTTTGCTTGGAGCATAACTATAATTTTTTCTATGTTATATGTTATTTACAATCTTATTTTTCAATAAAAAGTTCCAAGAATTGCATTAGGATGCTTGCATTGCATGTTTTAATATGTGTTGTGTAAAAACAGAAAACTTTCTGTAGTTTTTGAATTTTCATATTTTACTAGAACGAGTAAAGTTTATGAATTTTTTACAAAGTATGTTAATCTAAATTATATACCACTTCCTAAATTTTCATAATTGTTTGAGTTACATAAGTACACTTTTTTAATAGATTGCTACAGGCTATTCTGTTTGCACAGATTGGTGTCATAGTTTTGTTATCTACTTTTCCTATAATTTCCATAGCCTATTCTAGTAGACATAAATTGTCTAAATGATAGTAAATAGTGTATGATGTTTGAAATTATTATGCAAATTGTGTTGGTATTAAATAAATAGTTGATTTATTATTATATGCACTAACGTATCTCACGAGTTCTTTTCGAGTTTTGTGTGGATGAAGTTTTTTGAGAATAGGTGAAACCGTGATATGAAAAGATTGAATGAGATACAAAATATATGGCTTTGGGATGCCCAAGGCACCCCAAGTAAATATTTAAAGAATTATCAAGCATCTAAGCTTGGGGATGCTATGCATCCCACCTCTCTTCATCAACAACTATCGGTTGGCCTATGTTGAGCCTAAATTTTTATTTGTCCACATGATGAGTGCTATTCTTGGAATGCCATTTTATTTTGTCTTGCTTTATATTTTAAATAAAATACTCAGATATGAAAATATTTATTGAGAGAGAGCCCTCACATAGCTACTTTATTATTTGACTACTCATTGATCTTCACTTATATCTTTTGAGAATAGTTTGATGTTTACTCTTGTGATTCACTTATATCCTATGAGTAAATTTTGAATCAATGAGATATCATTAAAAAAAATTATCAATGTGCTTTATGCTTAGCAGTAGCTTCACATCTGGTTTATAAAGTAAAATATATTGAAGTTTGACAATCACAATATTGGTCATACAAGCAATTTGTGAATGATTAGTATAAGGAAGAGAACTTTCACATGCAAATATATTATCTTGGACATCTTCTATGATTGTGAATACCAATTAATTATTTTCAAACTTGAGAAAATTAGTTCAAGTTGTACAAGGAAGAGGACGTAATGGGATATGGTTGCATATATTTGCATAGAACTTATATTGTTATGGATCCTCCAACAAGTGGTGCTTGTTTAGAACCTTTTGCTCGCTAAAAATTCGTACTAAGTAGAGATATTACTTGTGCATACAAATACTTAAACACACTTTCTTGCCATAAGAGTCCACTATATCTACCTATATGCGGTATTACCTTGCCGTTCCAAGTAAATTTACATGTGCCACCTCTAGAATTTCAAATGAACATCTGTTTTGTGTGTCTGGACCGCTCAAGGAGCGATAGGGGGAGGTCAGTATCTTCCATGTTAAGCGGGTTATTCTCATAATGAGTGTTTATTCTCTCATCCTTGCACGAGAGGGGTGGTAATAGGTATCGCCAGTCCTGTAATAAAAAACTGCAAACAATTAAAGGAAACTCCCCTAGGAATGTTGTTGGTATGGACGATACACATGGATTCGGCTAGCCATGGAGTGTGTTTGTTAGTGGAGGGGGTAAACCTTTACTTTTACCGCTTGGGAACTGCCACTAATGTGTTTAACATGGAAGATATTGATAACTCTTGGTCGTAACATTGACAGGAAGAATGCACCTCCCAAAATCAAATTTATCTTTATTTTAAAGAATGAGCTCTAGCACATATGCAAATCCCCGATTCCCTCTGCGAAGGGACAATCTATTTACTTTCATGTTGAGTCAACTTCCTATTCCAACCACAATCTATTAGTTTGCAAGCATCATCTGGTGGGGAAATATATGGGAACATATGGCCAGTCAAATATATTTGATCATGACTTATGATTGTTGACAACTATCTTTATGATAAGTATGTTGGGAGGCGAAACATTAAGCCCCTATCTTTCTATGTGTTCCATGGATGTAATTTGTTCTAAAAATATGATTTGAGTACTAGAAATCATAGAAGACTATATTATGATTGAGTATGTGGAGCTCTTACTTAGACTTTGTTGAGAATAAGTTGAATTGCAATTGTTTGGTGACTAACAACATGGGTTGTTAAGTTTCAAGACAATTGATTGTTTGAACCATAACATGTGAACTGGTTGCTAATTTATCATGATGAGTTTTATGAGAAATATTTACCTTTATGATGCTAGGAGAAGTGGTTGAAATTATCATTGATCAAACTTATGCACTATGCTAGCATTCACGGTTCATAAATTATTTATTTTATCATTCACCTACTCGAGGAAGATTAGGAATTAAGCTTGGGGATGCTGATACTTCTCCAACGTATCGATAATTTATGAAGTATTCATGCCATGTTCACCTATGTTTACAATACTTTACTATGGTTTTCATGCACTTTCTATGATTTATTTAGAACTAACCCAGACTAGCATAGTTTTCGGTAGAACTACCGTGGTGTTGTTTTTAGTGCGGAAAATGAAATTCTCAGAATCACCCAAAAAAATTGCCAGTTTTTTTTGGAACAAAAGAGGCATTCGACGCGTCGTGAGAGGTGCAGAAGAGTCACAAGGTGGCCACCCTCCGCCAGGGTGTGCCAGACCCCCAAACCGTACCCCGGTGGAGGGTGCTCACCTCGTGACCCTTCTCCGTGTGAAACCAATGCCAAAAATTCCTATAAATATAGAAACCATCAGAAATAACCCTAGACTCCTTGTTCGCCACCTCAAGGCCTCTATATTGAACAAAAACCAATCTGGCAAGAAACCTGTACCCTACCAGAGAGGGTAGATCATCTCCGGTGGCCATCTTCATCATCCTAATGGAGTCCATGACAAGGAGGGAGTAGTCCACCCTCAGGGCTGACGGTTTGTACAAATAGCTATGTGTTCAATCTATCTCTCGTGTTCTTGAGATGCAGATCTTGATGTATGACCGGCTTTGTTAATATAGTTGGATCACATGGTGTTTTCCCCTCTCTACCTTGTTGTGATGAATTGAGTTTTTCCTTTGAGATTTTGTTATTATCGGATTGGATACTTTTATGGATTTGAGAGCACTAGATATATGTCTTGCATGCGGATACCCATAGTGACATTGGGGTATTCAAGTGATTCACTTGATCTATGTCTTGGTACTCAACTTGCAGATTCACAAGGTGACATTGGGGTAATCTATGCCTAGGGGTTGATACACGTTCTTGTCCTAGCTTATCCGGTAGAAATCTTGGGGCACACTTTGAGGTTCTTTTTGTTGGATTGGGTATTATGAATCTAAAATTGTTTGATGCATATGATATAATTAACGCATGGATACTCGTGGTGACATTGGAGTATCTAGGTGACATTAGAGGTTGTTGATGCGTATCATAGGGTGTTATTCTAGTAAAAACTCTTAGATAGATCGACCCAAAAGGATAACTTGGTTATTTTAGTATGAACTGTTGGATAGATTGATTAGAAAGGATAACTTTAAGGTGGTTCTGTTCCCTATAAACAATTTCTTCTTATGCTCTCCACTAGATAGGACTTTGGAGTGATTATTCATTGCGTGCTGATGGATGGTTATGTGATCCAATTATATTAGCATTGTTGAGAGATTGCACTAGCAAAAGTACAGACCGTAGGCCTTGTTTTCAAGCATTGCAATACCGTGTGTGCTCACTTTTGTCACTTGCTACCTTTCTTTTTTTATATTTCCAAATTACAAAAATCAATATCTGGTATCATTACTACACTTGTATCACCATCTCTTCATCGAACTAGTGCACCTATACAATTTGCCATTGTATTGGGTGTGTTGGGGGCACAAGAGATTTCTTGTATTTGATTACAGGGTTGATTGAGAGAGAACATCTTCATCCTACACCACCCATAGATTGATAAACCTTAGGTCATCCACTTGATGGAAAATTGATATTGTCCTACAAAACTCGGCACTTGGAGGACCAACACGAGTCTACAAGAATAAAGTTGTGTAGTAGACATCCGCCGCCCGAGCAGATGCTGAATGGAAACTTCCGCTTTCATTGGAAGAGTTGGAGAAAATCAAGGCAGGGTTTGAAATAGAAAGGTCCGCGTTCCAAGATATGGGCTCTTCTCTATCCTTTTTGAAATCATAGAGTCGATAGGCTCCATTGTTCAGGACTTTCGATATCGCAAAGGTCCCTTGCCATGGGGGTGCTAGCTTGTGAGGCTTCTGTTGGACCAATCGGAGGACGAGGTCACCTTCCTGAAAGGTGCGACCTCTAACATGCCTATCATGGTATCGTCTTAAGTCCTATTGGTACAGTGTTGACTTGATAAGTGCCAACTCTCGTTGGTCCTCCCTAAGATCTAGTACGTCCTGCGCTCTTCTTCTGCTTCCACCTACGAATATAACTCCACTCGAAGGGGAGTTGTCAAGTAGATCACTCGCCAAGACTGTTTATGATCAATACACCATGAAGAAGGAATGTGGTTTTTGGACCGATTTGGGGTCATCTACAAGCCCCAGAGGACCAACAACAACTCGGAGACCAAATCTCCCACCGTGTGCTTCAGATCATGCATGAGGCGCGGCTTCAACCTCTGAAGTATTGCTCCATTCGCCCGTTTGGCCTGTCCGTTCGACTGTGGGTGATCTACTATGGCGTAATCGACCCGAGTGACATGGGAGTACCAAAACTCTTGAAACTCTTCAGAATCAAAGTTTTTTTCCATTATTAGTGATGATGATGTGGGGCACTCCGAGCTTGAAGATTATCTCCTTGATGAACTTGATCGCAATCGCCGAGTCAAGGTTCTTGATACGTTTAGCCTTTATCCATTTGATGAACTTGTACACTGCCACTAGAAGATGAGTGAATCCACTAGACCTAGTCCGTAAGAGGACGACCATGTCCAGCCCCCAGACTACGAATGGCCAAGTGAGAGGGATGGTTTTCAGCGCCGATGCCGGTTTGTGCAATTGGTTCGCATAAAAATGGTAACCGACGCACTGGTCCACAATGTCTCTGGTTGCTTCGTTGGATCGGGGCCAATAAAAGACTGCTCGAAATGCCTTAGCGACCAGGGTCCGTGAGGACACGTGGTGGACACAGGTTCCCGAGTGGATCGCCTGCAGGATTTGTTGTCCCTCTTCAGGTGATAAGCATCGTTGTGTGACTCCAAAGGTACTTTTATTGTAGAGCTAATCTCCCATGATAGTGTTTGCCTTTGACCTACGGATAATCTATCGGGCTTCAGCTTCGTCTTTGGGAGCTCCTTCCTGAGCATGTATGCTATGTATGGTCCAGTCCACTTGGGGGTTATCACTAGTACCTCACGTGCCAGATTGATCACCACTGGGACCTCAACCTCAGTCGGATTGGTAGTTCCGACTGGTTGTGAGAGCTTCTCCATGAAAGGGTCTTCCTTGACCATCGGGGCATGTAGGTGGTCTAGGAACACATCTCTCAGGACTTCTCTCTGAGTGGAGTCGATTTTAGCTAGGTCATTGGCCACTTGATTATTCGGTCTGGGAATATGGTGCAGCTCTAACCCCTCAAAGTTCTTATCCAGCTTCCTAACTGCATTGCAGTATCTTGTCATCTCTAGACTCCGAATGTTCCATTGTTTCATCACTTGATTCACCACGAGATCTGAGTCACCGAAAACCATCAGTTGACGAATGCCGAGTAAGATAGCTATACGGAGTCCGTATAGAAGGGCCTCATATTTAGTCTCGTTATTGGAGGAATCGAAGTGGATTTGGATCATGTAGCTCAATAGGTCTCCCTTGTGGGAAACAAGGACCACTCCATCCCCCGAGTCGTTCAGCATCTTGGAACTATCGAAGAACATGGTCTAGTGCTCGGAGAGGCTCGGGACAGGATGTTGTTGCTCGGTCCAATCAACCATGAAGTGGACCAAGGACTGAGACTTGATTGCCTTCTTTGCCTCGAATTTGATTTCTAGAGGTAGGAGCTCAATGGCCCATTTTGCCATTCGTCCAGCAGCATCCCTATTGTTCAAGATCCCATATACCATGTGTTGGTAATATGGGTACCTCTATTTCGAAGGGGTCAGAACCTCTGAGATGTAGTAGACTGGTCAGTAGACTTTGATGGCCTTGCCTTTCTCATCACGTTCTACTATGAGCACAATGCTAACCACTTGTTTGTGGTCGCGATGTACAAGAAAAATGCTCTTGACTTCCCAAAGTAGCAAGCATCAATTGGGTGGAAAGCAGAGCTTTAAGTTCCAAGAACTAAACATGCGCTTCGTCTGTCAGTACCGCAGGAAGGTCCAAAAATGACACATCAATCTGAGACCCTTGGAACAAATTGTGTGTGACGCATGAATCTCAAATGGTATAGTTCTAGCTCCATGGCCAATAACTTGAACTGTGTGCGATGGCAGGTCCATCAAATACGATTCAAAAAAGAGGTGCATATGTGATACACAGCACATAGTTGATCCAAATGTACTCTTTGCAATGAAAACATAAAGCTAACAGTTAACCAAGTACAAATGTGTGCGATACGTGCCATATAGTTGGTAATCATGAACTATTTGCGATTAGCCAGAATAACACAAACGGTTGACCAAATACAGATGTCTGCAACGTACGACATATACCTCGGGGTGCCTTGGGCATCCTGAAGGTTAGGGCTTTCCTCTCCTTATTCCTTCAACAATCTTTGTCTCACCCAAAACTTGAAAACTTCAGCACAGAAAACTCAGAAAACCTCCTGAGATCCGTATAATATACATACCAAATACTTTACATACTGTTATAAATTGATTCCGATTTCATTATTGCATAATAGGTAATGTATTCGAACTTCTCCATGGCTTATACCCCCCGATAATATCCATAGCGTCTTCAAAACAAGCAAACTATGCAAGCAAAAACACAGTTTGTCTAAAACAAAATAGTCTGTAATGGTATGTACCAAACCCATACTTCTATAAATCTAAAAATTATGAAATATTAGGAAAACCTGAGAAATTTTTATGCCAAGACGGTATAAAAAATTCAGATCAGAAATATGTTCCAGTAAAGTCAGAGAAATTTTGTACTAGACGCAAAAGTTTCTATTTTTGCATCATATCAGTTTTACTCTCTTCCAAATCATCCCAAAGGCTTTAATTGGAACAAAAAGTAATTTAAAAATAAAAAAACAAGAATTATAGTAGCAATAACCATGTCAACACACCAAAACAAAAATTAAAGATAACTATCGGGTTGCCTCCCAACAATCGACATTGTTTAAGCCCCTAGCTAAGCATAACGCGTAGTATCAAGTGTTGTCATCCTTCAAATTGGTGCCATAGGTGGACCTCATAATAAATACATAAGGTGGTTTCATTCTATTTCTAGGGAAGTGTTCCATCCCTTTCTTTATTGGGAATTGGAATCTTATATTACCTTCCTTCATGTCAATAATAACACCTATAGTTCGTAGGAAAGGCCTACTAAGTATAATAGGACAAGAAGAATTTCATTCAATACCAAGCACAATGAAATCCACGGTCATATAATTTATATTATCAAGAATAAAAACATCATATATTCTAACCAATGCTTTCTTAATAATCAAACCCGCTAAATGCAAGTTAAGGGAACATTCATCTATATCGATGAGACATAGCACATCACATAAAGATTTAGGTATTGTAGAAACGCTAGCACCAAGATCACAAAAAGTATTGTATTCATAATGTTTAAGATTAATTTTAATAGTAGGTTCCCATTCATCATGCAACTTTCCAGGTATTGAAACCTCTAACTCAAGTTTCACCTCATGATATTTTATCATTGCTTCTATAATATGTTTAGTAAAAGCTTTAACATTTGTTAAAGTTGTTCATAAGCATTAGGTGAGCTAATCATGGATTGCAATAAGGAAATACATTCAAATAAAGAACAACTTCCATAGTTAAAGTTGTTGTAATCCAATGTAGTGGGTGCATCACTATTTAAAGTTTAGACCTCTCCAAACCCACTTTTTCATTTTTATCAATAATATCATCACTTTGCGAACAAACGAGATGCTTTCTAGATAATGTTAACTCACCTCCAGTCCTTTCATCGTCAATTTTCATATTAGTAGATAAAGATTCAATAGGAAAAACCAATCATTTTAACATCTTCATCATAATTACAATAGAAACTGGGAGGAATCCCTTTTTCTAGGAATTCTTGCTTTGTTCTCAACTTAGCGGTTCTCTTTGTACTTTCATTAATAGATATTTCGATGTATGTCAGAGACTCATTAATATAATGTTTGGGTGTCAAAGTTTTACTTTTAATATTTTCCTCATCATGAGCAATCATAACCATGTTTCAAGCCATATCGTTAACTTCATGTAGTTTTTCTTCTATCATAGTATTGCAAATATTTTGTGAACAAATGAATTCTTTAATTGTGTTCTCAAAATTAGAGGGCATCCGATTATTATTTTTATTGGAAGAATTACCATAAGAATTGCCAGAAGTATTAGAGGAATTACCAGGATACGGTCTAGGATTGAAATTACCACTATAGGCATTGTTGTTGAAATTATTTCTAGGGACAAAGTTCACACCAATAGCATAATTATTTTTCTCAATAAAAGTAGATAGTGTAACATCATTGGGACCAACATGAGCATTCTTATTTGCAAACATATTCATAAGAGAATCCAACTTATCACTCAAAGTACCGATTTCTTTGACAGATTTACCTTCTTACCAGTTGGAGCTCGTTTGATATGCCATTGAGAGTAATTTTTCATGATATTATCCACTAGTTTTGTAGCTTCTCCCAATTTGATTTCCACAAAGGCACCCCCTGCAGCAGAGTCTAGGTGATTTCTCAACACAAAGTTTAGTCCCGCATAGAAATTGTGTATTATCATCCATAAACTTAAGCCATGTGTGGGACAAGTTATAATCATTAATTTCATTATCTCCCATTCTTGTGTAACATGTCCTTGCTCATGTTGTTTGATGTTCATAATTTGGTTTCAGTGAAATATAATCTTAGCGGGAGGAAAATACTTAGCAATGAAAGCATCCTTACTCTTATCCCATGTTCCAATACTATTGTGAGGCAAGGATGAAAATCAAGTTTTAGCTTTATCTCTTAGCAAGAAAGGAAATAATTTCAGTTTACCCACATCATTATCCACATCTTTTTCTTTTGCATATCACACAATTCAATGAAGGTATTAAGATGTGAATCAGCATCCTCATTAGGACTTCCAACAAATTGTTCTTTCATAACAAGATTTAGCAAAGCACCATTTATATGAAAAGCTTTCGTACTAGTGGAGGGTGGTATTGGGGTACTAATAAAATCATTATTATTAGTATTTGAAATTTTCTAAAATAGGGAAACCAACAGGGAGCCACGAGGGTCGACAAGGCATCAGCGGGTGCCTACACACTAGGAGCGCCCTCTTGCCTTGTCGTCTCCTTGTCTTGGTTCTTGAATCCTCCCTAAAGTTCTTGGGCCTCTTTTGTCCAAAACAATCGTAAAAAAGGTTCGTATGTATTGGACTTAGTTTGGTATAGATTTCTTGTAAAACAAAGAATTATCATAAAAAGAGCAACTAACACTTGGCACTGGGTTAATAGGTTAGTTCCCTAAAATGGTATAAAATAGTATGTAATTTCATATAAAGTTTCACCAATTCATGATAATAGCATGAAATAAAAAATAATTATATATAAATTGGATACGTATCAGATAACGGAAAGATTTTGGTGTTTTCCCCAAGGAGCGACCCTTAGTTATAGAACACACGAGAGGATGTACACTACGACAATATATCTGAAAAGAAAGTCCGTATTAGCGAATTAAATTCCCATTTTCAACTGGTCCCTTAATGACCTTAGAGTGTAAACACTAGTATTAAAAATAGTCATGATTATCAGCCCTTGTTCTTACAATCATATATTTATGCTTGGGATCATCATGATGTTAATTTATGCTCCAGAAGACAGTTGTTAAAATGTGCCCATGACGCTTATACGTCTCCAACGTATCGATAATTTATGAAGTATTCATGCCATGTTTGCCTATGTTTACAATACTTTTATATGGTTTAGATGCACTTTATATGATTTATTTAGAACTAACACTCACTGGCGTTGTTCTCAGCAGAATTACCATGGTGTTGTTTTTGTGTAGAAAATGGAAGTTCCCAGAATCGCCCACAACTTTTTTGATAAGTTATTATAGAGGAAATAAGCAACATTGGAGCGAAGAACCACCGGAGGGGAGCCACCTATCAGCCACAAGCCGACAGGGCGCCCCCTAGGTCACGCCGTGATGGCTTGTCGGGCCCACGTGGCTCCGTTGTATGTTATTCCATTGGTAAAATCCTATAAATCCAATAAACCCCAAAACTAAAGAGAGAACTTCCGCTCCTCCACCGCAACTCTCTGTATCAATGAAAACCCCTTTTGGAGCCTTTCCAATACCCTGCTGGAGGGGGTAAATCATCTCTGGTGGCCATCTTCATCATCCCAGTGGAGGCCATGACAAGGAGGTAGTAGTTCACCCTCGGGGCTGAGGGTACTGACCAGTAGCTATGTTTTGAATCTCTCTCTCACTCTCTTGTGTTCTTGAGATGGCACAATCTTGATGTATGACAGGCTTCGTTAATACAGTTCGGTCATCTGGTGTGTTTCCCTAGCAACTTGTTGTGGTGAATTGAATATTTCCCTTTGATATCTTGTTACGTTGGATTGAATATTTGATTTGAGAACACTTGATATATGTCTTGCATGTGGATACCCATGGTGACAATGGGGTGTTTTATTGATTCACTTGATGTATGTTTTGGTACTCAATTTGCGGATTCCCAGGGTAACATTGGGGTAATCTATGCATAGGGGTTGATACACGTTCTTGTCCTACGTTCTCCGATAGAAATCTTGGGGTCTCCTTGAAGTTCTTTGTGTTGGATTGAATATTATAGATCTAATTTTTTTATGCATGTCACATAATTTATCCACGGATACTTGAGGTGACATTGGAGTATCTATGTGACATTAGGGTTAATTGAAATGTATCATTGGTGTTATTTTAGTACAATCTCTAGGGTTGTTTGTGACACTTATAGGAATAGCTCAAAAAATTATCGGAAAGAATAACTTTGAGGTGGTTCTACTACCTACACCAATTTTATCTTATGTTCTACGCTAGATAGGAACTTTGGATAGATTCTTTGTTGCATGTTGAGGACGATCATATGATTTAACTATGTTAACATTGTTGAGTGATTGCACTAGTGGAAGAATGAACCCTAGGACCTATTACCAAGCATGTATACAATGTTTTGCTCACTGTTTTACACTTTTTTCCTTGCTATTTTTATATTTTCAGATTACAAAAACCTATATCTACTATCCATATTGCACTTGTATCACCATGTCTTCTACGAACTAGTGCACCAGTACGATTTGCCATTGTGTTGGGTGTGTTGGGGACACAAGAGATTTCTTGAATTTGATTGCAGGGTTGTTTGAGAGAGATGATCTTCATCCTACACCTCCCACGGATTGATGAACCTTAGGTCATCCACTTGAGGGAAATTTTCTACTGTCCTACAAAACTCTGCACTTGGAGGCCCAACACAGTCTACAAGAATACAATTGCATAGTAGACATCAAGCTATTTTTTGCCGCCGTTGTCGGGGAGGTGAGTGCTTGAAGGTATATCTTTAGATCTTGCAATTAAATCTTTTTGTTTGTTGTTTTTCACTAGTTTGGTTTTATAAAATAAAACTACAGAAAATGGAATTTAGGTTGACTCATTTGTTTCATCTTTATAATATCTTTCGTGAAAATGATGGTTCGGAAAATTGTACTCAACTGTTAGAGGAAGAAATTATGAAAATACTTAATCAGAATTCCTTGAATGATGAGCATGATTGCAATTTTTCTAGTACGAATTCTCTGAATATCCATGATATTAATTATATGACCACAAGCTTGGGAATACTATGTTTGATGAAGACGATATTTTAAGTCTCCCTACTTGTGATGGTGATATTTACTATGATGATGGTATGCCTCCTATCTATGATGATTATTTTGAGGACATGTATTCTATAAAGAGTGATAGTAACCATGAAAGTTTTGATGATGATTTTAATATTCAAAGTGGTTATATCAATCAAGTGTCACATGATAGCTATTTTGTTGAATTTACTCCCACTATTATGAATGAGAAGAAATTCGCTTATGTGGAGAGTGATCAATTTTCTATGCATGTAGATCATGAAAAGAATGCTTTATATGATAATTATATTGTTGAATTGCTTCATGACGTTAATGAAAATTATCATGATGGAGTAACATATGCTTGTAGGAATTGCACTAATATCAAGTTTCCTCTCTATGTGATGAAAATCTTGAAGATATGCTTGTTTTGCCTTCCTATGCTAGTTGATTCTTGTTGCCATATTTTTTCTCACAAATTCCCTATTCATATGAAGAGGGTTATATTTAAATGTGCTTTTCATATTCTCCATGATGATCTTTTGCATTTTTCAAATACTATTTCTATGCGAGTATCATTGAAATTGCCATGCGTAGCTAAAAGGCATTAAAGAAAAGTGCTTGTTGGGAGACAACCCACAATTTTACTTTCTGTTTTTATGTGTTCACATGATTAAGCTACTGTATTAATCATGTTTTTTTCTTTTATTTCAATAAAGTGCCAAGTAAAGCCTTTGGGATAGTGTGGAAACTTGTTAGTTTGATTCTATGCAAAAACAGAAACTTTTACGTCCAGTGTAGAATTTCCCTGATTTTACTTGAGCATCAAAAAATTCTGAAATTTATACACAGTTTTGCTACACGAATTCTTTGCATTTTGCTAGTTGTTCAAAAAAATTAAAGACAGGTAAATATGGATTCCATTCAGAGCTTCACAGACCGTTCTGTTTATAACATATTCTGATTTGCATGCATAGTTTTCCTGTTTTAGTGTTTCCATAGTTTATATTCAGTGGTATAAATTATGGGAATGATAGAATACAGTAGGTGTTACGTCAGAAAAAATATGATTCTTGTCTTGACGGTACCTAAGTGAATGATTTATCTTTATTTAACTAACCCATCTCACGAAGTTCCATCAAGTTTTTTGTGATTAAAGTTTTCAAGTTTTGGATGAGGTACCGATATGAGGAGAATAAGGAGCAGCAATAACCTAAGCATGGGGATACCCTTAGGGGCATCCCCTCTTTCGTCTCCAACATTATCGATATATCTTACTTGGAGCTATATTTTTATTCGTCACATGATATGTGTCTTTGTTGGAGCGTCATTTTTTTTTGTTGTTCTCTCTTAGATGTTATTTATAATCTTGTTTTTCACTAAAAAGTTCCAAGGATTACCATTAGAATGCTTGAAATGCATATGTGAGGTGTGTTGTATAAAAAAAAGTTTTTCTGTAATCTTTGAATTTTCATATTTTACTGGAACGTGGGAAGTTTTTAATTTTTTTACACAGTATTGTCATATAAATTCTTTATCATGTGCTAAATTTTAAAAATATTTGGAGATAGAAGTACACTTGTTAATTTAGTTGCTACAGATTGTTTTGTTTGGACAAATTATTGTCCCAGTTTTGTTATCTACTTATCCTAGAGTTTTCATGGATTATATTGGTAAATATAAATTATGGAAATGATAGCATACAGTACCTAATGTTTGAATATTATTATGCAACTTGTCTTGGCAGTACATGAAGTGTTGATATTATTATTGTGTACTAACCTATCTGTCGGTGCACTAGAGTTTTTGGGCCATCCAGTGCCCCTTTACTTGTGCACGGGCAGTAGTAGCCGCCCCGGCGGCAAGGCCTAGCAAAGACTTGTCAAGCACCAGCATAGAAGACTCAAGACTACCGGCAAGACCTTGCCGGGAGGGCTATAGAGCACCTAGGCAAAGCAAGGCCCCGGCAAGCACTGCCAGGACACAAGCGAGGTATCGATTCATCTAGACGCGTGTCATGGCATCGACGTTGGAGGGAGCTAAGCGGAGCCGATGGTACGGGCCCCCATCCCTTCCCACTGACGGACTGAGGCGCCTGACGGTGCATTGAATGTTGTCGTCCTACTCTGTCAGAGTTAGGTACGATAGCACTGTACCACTGTGCATCCCGTGTGCACACTGTACGCCACTGTTGGGATCCCCTTAGGTATAAAAGGAGGCCTAGGGCTTTATAGAAGGAAGGAGTTTTTTTGGACAGTTGGGCAGTTAGACAACCGGACAACCTGACAGTTAGACAACAGGAGGTTACCTAGTTCACGTAGCAGCCGTTCATGCGACTCCTGTTGCTAGAACCCTAGAACACGATCAATCTAGCCAAGCAGGAGTAGGGTTTTATGCAGCTGTGCGGCCCGAACCTGGGTAAAAACTCCCCGTGCGCTACTTACCAGACCGTCTCTTTCTGCGAGCTCGCCCCCTGCGAAACCGAAAGGGATCCCCATGATCCCATAGGTGTTCGTTCCCCACGACATCTTTGGCATGCCAGGTAGGGGGCACATGAGTGGTGCGAACCTGTTCTGATAATCCGCGCCCCAGCTTTATCATCGCCATGGCCCCCAAGAAGAAGGGCCTGACAGAAGTTGGCCGATCCACGCCCGCCACCCCCGCGTCTACGCAAGCGGAGGACTGTGGGGACGCGGGTGGAAGAGGAAACACTGAATTTCCACGACACTTCGGTGAGCAAGAACAAGCAAGCAACAACACTCGCCGTGGCGACGCCCATGGCGGCGGCAGGAACAACCATATTGCTAGGCCACGGGACGGAGCGGTGCCACCTATGGGTGGTACAGCGGACTCCGAGGTCGGCAAAAGGGTAACGGCTAGGACACCCACGCCAGCACCCAAGCTGCGACCTTCTCAGGACATGCGATGGGAGCCGCGGCGCGGCGCCTGTAGCCCTCAACGCCCCCGTGGGAATCCTCCTACGCATTGTTCCCAAGATGCACGAGACTAGCATGCAAGCGGGAGTGGCGTGCCAACGCGAGACTGTGGCGGTGCTCCTTCTAACACGGTTACGAGTTAGAGCACCTCGCGTTCCTCGCACCGCTTGCTGCCATCCATGGTGGAGAAAGTGATGGTGTGAGCGCAGCTACTCCTTAACTTCCCTCCTGCTACGGAGGAGCTCGACGAATGGAGAGCCACCATTCGGAGCCTCCTCAGCCTCGCAGATAAGCTTCGGCCCATAGGGCCATCTCAGACCAATGGTGAAGTGCCCGGAGTCGGCGCAACAACGACACACTCTCCTCCGGGATAGCATCGCTGGTCGCCGACCCAATGGACTAACACCTACGATGGTTACTCAATGGTGTCTCTGGCCCGCGGACGCGCCGCGATCAGCATCATGTTCTTTGGAAATGTGGCAAGGAAGACATGTGAACTGCGATCGAGCGGCGACGATAAGCACGCCTCCCATCGGACAGGCGCGTGGGGACCACTATAGACATGTCCGTGCCGGGGTACCCTGTCAGCCTACCTTACGAGGTGGACTTTTTAGCATTTACCCATTAGCCGCGGCAAGTCCAGTGGCCCAACTCCCGCACGTTCAAACAAGAAGTCCAGGAGAAGTATGACGGCAAGAACCATCTGTTAGAGTTCCTAAGCGTCTACACCATTGCTGTGCAGGCTGCCGGGGGCCGCAACGACAATATATTGTCCAACTACTTCCCATTGGTGCGTAAGCCCAATGTCAGGTCATGGCTGATGCACTTGCCGAAGGGGTCCATCACTTCCTGGGCGGACTTGTGTCACGAGTTCGTTGGCTCCTTCATCGGAGGTCATCAAGCTGCTAGCCAGGAGAGTGATCTGCACATCATCCCCCGGAAGGAGGGTGAAACTCTGCGCAAGTACATCCAGAGGTTTAGCCGCATTCACCACAACATCCCAGACGTTCACCCTATCGCTGTTATCAGCGCGTTCCATCAGAACGTGTGCAACCGCAGCATGCGGGAAGAGCTGGCAATGAACAGAGTCAGGGACATTGTCGAGCTTTATGCTTTGGCAGACAAGTGCGCTCGGGCTAAAGAAGGGAGAAGACTCGTCGGTGAAGGTGCCAGCGCAGAGTTCAACTCTGAAGATGAGGATACTGTTGTCCCGGCATAGAAGGGTCGGGGATGGAACAAGAAGCGCAAGGGCAAGACCGCGCTTGCTGTCGAGGCATCTGGCAACCCCAGCGTCGCCAAGAAAGGCAAGGTCGATGACCCTGGCAACGATGTTACCGGGTGCGCCTCCTGCCACGCCCTAATGGCTGCCGACAAGCCAAAAGACTCCGGCAAGCGGTATTGCAAGATCCATCGCACCAATGGACACAATCTCCAAGACCGCCGGGAAGTTGAGCAGCTTGCTGAGAAGTGTAGAGCCGAATATGAGGGGCGAGACAAGGAGAAGGATCATGATGCTGTTGAGGGGTCCGGCCAGAAGCGTGTTGGCCGAGGAGGTCGTCGCGGCAAGCCCAAGCAACAGAAGGACCGGCCCGCCCGTGGACCCGACAAGCAAGAAGAGTATGATCATGCCGAAGACAACGGCAAATCCAGTGGGAATGAGTTTCAGAAGGCTATAAAGATGATGTGCATAGAGGGAGGCGCCTCGTCACACTCCTCTCACCGCCAACTCAAACAGTGGGTGCGCGAGGTTAACACGGCAGAGCCCTCTATCGGTACCCAGAAACTTCTCAAATGGTCCAACACTCCTATGATCTTCGACGCCGAGGACCATGCGGATCGCGTAACTGCGGTAGGATGCTTGGCGTTGTTGGTTTTGCCAACAATCCGGAACCCCAAGGTGACGAAGATGTTAATCGACAGTGGGGATAGCCTGAACCCGATCTCGCCCCCAATGTCATCCAAAGGCTGCAAATTCCTAATGAAGATCTCGAGCCGACATGCGTCTTTTAAGGGGTCAAGTCAAGAAGAACTGCGGTGATGTTCGACAGCGATATCAACTTCAGAATGCAGAAGATCATCTTCGACATTGCCGAGATCTTGTTGCCATACAACGGCATTCTAGGCCATCCGGCACTGGCCAAGTTCATGGCGGCCACCCACTTCACTTACAACATGTTGAAGATTCCTAGACCAATGAGCGTCATTACCATCAACTCCGACAATAAAAGCGCGCTTATCTGCGCCGACAAACTCTACCGGGGCACAGTCGCAGCACCTGCCACCAAGGCACTTTATCCTGCCGCTGAAGCTCCTGGGCAGAAGAAGACCGGCAAGGGCTCTGGCGCACAGTTCGGCAAGCGCACCTCTTCGGTGTGTTGTGCCACTATTGACGATGTGCTAGAGAGCTCTACCAACAAGAGCAAAAAGTCCAAGGCTGCCTCGCCAGAGACCAAGAAGCTGTTCGCAAGGAGGATGGAACGGGGGGACTTTCACCATAAGTTCCACCCTTGATGACAAATAGGAAAGCGCGCTCGTCGCCTTCCTACGGGCGAATGTTCATGTGTTTGCATGGCAACCATCTGATATCCCCGGTGTTCCCAGGAAGGTGATTGAGCCCCACCTTGTCTTCTGCCCACACACGCGGCCCGTCAAGCAGAAGGTCCAGAAGCAATCTTTGGAGCGGCAACTATTTATTGCCGAGGAGATCAAGAAACTAGAAGCTGCTGGCTTGATTAGAGGAGTACTCCATCTGACATGGTTGGCCAACCCGGTTGTAGTACGCAAGGCAAACGGTAAATGGAAGTTGTGCTTTGATTTTTACAGACATCAACAAAGCCTTCCCCAAGGATCCTTTTCCCTTGTCGTGCATCGACCAGATTATGGACTCCACTACTGGTTGTGGCCTGTTGTCTTTCCTTGACGCCTATTCTGGTTATCATCAGATTTTTATGGCCAAGGAAGATGAGAAGACCGCGTTTATCACCGCATGTGGTACGTACTGCTTTTTGCGTATGCCATTAGGGTTGAAAAGCGCTGGTTTTACCTTTTCAAGAACAATCCAGATAGGTTTCGAGCCCCAGCTACATAGAAATATGGAGGCTTATATGGACGACATAGTGGTCAAAACCAAGGATAAGGCCACGCTCATATGAGACCTAGAAGAAACATTTTCAAATCTGCACAAGATCAACATGAAGCTCAACCCCGAGAAATGTGTGTTCGGCGTCCCATCCAGCAAGCTTCTCAGGTTCTTTACGTCTCAATGAGGAATCAAAGCAAATCCCGACAAGATCAAAGCAATTGAGAAAATTGAGGCACCAAGATGAGTCCAGGACATGCGACGCCTTGCCGGCTGTGTTGCTGCTGTGAGTAGGTTCATCTAAAAATTTGCTAAGCGTGCCCTGCCCTTTTTCAAAATCTTGAAGAAGGAAGGTCCAATGAAATGGACTCCAGAAGCGAAGGTGGCGCTGCAGGATTTGAAGAAGTACCTTTCCTCTCTGACAGTTGTAACAGCCTGGGACCGACGCTCCAGAAGATTCCCTTTTATTTCCATTCTCGTCATGTGTTTCTTCTATTTGTCGCATTCATCATTTCATCATTTGCATCTTCTGCATAGCATCGTCACCCGTTTTCGAAAACTTGTTCGTAGTCCCCGGTTCTCTCTGTTCTTGCCGTTGCCCATTTCGAGACCAACCACACACGCACGCGCCCGCGACATCGGAAAATATTGCTTTTAAAAGTGTGTTTCAAACATTCTTGGAATGAGTAGAAACCTGACGTGTGGTCTTCTTATAGTGTAGATAGTCCGCCTGCCAAATTTCATCGCGTTCCGAGTCTGTTTGATACCCTATCGGTCGACTGTAGCAGGGTGGTCATCGGTTTATTATCGAAGACGTTTTCGGTATTTCAAAACATGTCATGGGCCTATCTCTCCCTCTCTCCTCTCTCGTTAGCCCACAACCCCACTACACAGCCCAACTATCCCATCCTAGCACCTACCCACGTCCGGAGCCGTCCGATCGAGATCGAACGGCTCGAATCGGGTTAAAACACCCTAACCCTCGTCCCCCATGCTATAAAAGGAAGCCCACCCCTGCCTAAAATGGCGTCCCTAGCCACCTCCCAGCCGCCACTTTGCAGCCCCAGATCAGGCTCCACTGCTACCCAGCCGTCATGCCGCCGCCCTCAGCCAATCGGTGCATGCCACGTCGCCCCGCGGCCCTCCAGCCGCCGCGGCCCTACAAACCCCATCCGGAGCCTGCTCGGGCCAGGGTCGCCGCCGCTGCTCGCCCGCGTAGCTTGCGCACCCATGCCCGAGATAGGGGGTTCGTTCCCGAGCTCCCCGTCTCCGCAACCGTTGCCTCGTCACCGGAGGTCGCCGGACCACGCCGGTCACCGGAGTACCGACGCTGCCAGCCACCCGGGACGAGCCCGCGCCACCCCTCTCCTTCTCCTCCCGATGCCCTCTCCCCGTCTCATCCCTCTCTCTCTGTCCTTGTTGTGAAGGAGAGCTCGCGCAGCCATGGGTGCCTCGCCGGACGTCAAGTCGCTGCTAGCTCAGGTCGGGAACGGATTGATACGGGCAGCCCCGCCCCAGATCCATCGTCCCCGCCTCCATATCGCCACGCCGTCGCTCGCCTCGTCGGGGCCTCACCGTTAACCATCGCCTCCCATTGCCTCCTGTCTATGCAAAAGCACGGGGGAGACGAGCGTTCCCGCTCGCATTGTCTTGGTGGGCCAAGGCCCAGCGCTCCTCCCGCTAGGCCCAGCTTCGCCTAGCCCCGCCACTAACATGGGCTCGACCCACTAGGTGAGCACCCGCATGCCTTATCCCTTGCTAGGGTGACTTTTAGTTATAGTGTGCATGCTCCTGTTCGGCCCAACACAGCAGATATAGCTCGATAGCTTTTTTTTATGTCTTGCGAATTTGTCAATTATCCATGACATGTCATAATTGCATAAAAATGCATGTTTTTAAAATGGTAGTAGATAATCAACCGTGCATCGGATTTAAAAAATTTATATATGAAACTTGACTAGAATTTCGTGTAGATTCACAATATCCAACTTTCAGATGTGATAAAAATGTTTAACATTGCTGTTTGCATTAATTTCCACATATGCCATGTTAACATGATTTATTTCGTAACTAACTAACCGTAGCTCCGTTGAAAATGTTTTATATATGTAACTTGACTAGAAAATCATGTAGAATATCACAATGACATTTATTTTGCTGTTTAACAACTCTAAAATATGGTTAGTACAGATCTGGACCAATTTCATACTATGCCTATGGGGATGTTTCGGAAATGCTATATGTTGCTTCCGGTCCCATTTAAAATGCCTAGATGATATAGTTGTTCATGCTTCATCGTTTGCCATGTTAAACAAAATTTAATATTGATGAGTACCTAATGAGAGTGAACTAAATAATTTGAACGTAGAATTTCATCAATATGCAACCCGTTGCATATTGAGCTTCACTTTAATGTGTAGTAGTTGTTGATGTCATTTGCCATGCCTTGCATATTTAAACCGGACATGCATCATATTAGATTGAGCATCATGTCATGCATATGTTGTGGTGTACCGTGTGTTGATTGTTGTTTCTGGTTTGTTCTTCTCGATAGAGTTCCGAACGCGTTCGGAGTGTGAGGATTCGTTCAACTACGTTGGCTCCTCTTCTTCATGGACTCGTTCTTCTTCCGAGTGGGATCTCGGGCAAGATGACACATTTCCCTGGATACCACTACTATCATTGCTATGCTAGTTGTCTTACTTTTATCGTTATGTCACGTTACCTACCACTTGTTTGACAAGCCTCCGAACATTACCACGAAAATCCTCTAACCCTCCACATCCCAACAAACCATTGTTAGTCTATGTTACCGCTTGCTCAGCCCTTTTTATAGCGTTTCTAGCTGCAGGTGCAATTGCTTCCATGTGATAACATGGACATTCTTTTGTTATATCACAATATTATTGCAATCTAATTTAATGCACATATACACTTGGTAAAGGGTGGAAGGCTTGGCATTTTTCTCGGTGTTTTGTTCCACTCTTGCTGCCCTAGTTACTTGTGAACCGGTGTTATGTTCCATAATTGAGCGCTCCTAACATGCTCGGGGTTGTTATGGGGACCCCCTTGATTTTCGTTTTAGGATAAAGCTTATCTAGCAAGGCCCAACATTGGTACTACATTTGCCAAATAACTTACAAAATTGCATAGGGACTTTCCGGACCCCGAGGATCTTAATCAATAACCCGGGCCAGTGATCCTCATGAGTGTTGGTCCAACCTAGAGCAGCTTATTAATGCTAGCTAGGGAAATTCGGTGATTGGCATGGTAACCATCGCTCATCCATCGTTTCCTAATAACGAGATACGCGGCTCCTATCGGGATCGTCGACACGCCAGGCGGCCTTGATGGATTTGTTTTACCTTTCTTGAATGTCTTGCGTGAGGAACTCTGATCTTCTTTGGGCTATCCCGTGGTGTCGGATTTCCTTTGGAATTGGCTAGGATGATCATGAGATCCTTGGTCGAGGTTATTCCTGCGGCGTGTGGTTAATTTGTGATGGACGAGTTGGAGCACCCCGCGGAAAGCCGTGCCCGCGGTTATGTGGCAAACTTGAATACTTTGTTTAATACCTGGTCATAGCAAACTTGAAGTAAACTCTAATAAAATACACCAACTGTGTGTGTAACCGTGACTGTCTCTTCTCGTAAGTCGTTATCCGAGAGAAAACACGGTGGGGTTATGTTTGACGTAAGTAGGTGTTCAGGATCAGTTAGTGATCATTAATAGTCCACGTCTGTTAAGGGTAGACCACCATACTTTACTTTATGTATTCGTAAGTTAGCCACTCAAATAAATACTTAGTCGCTTGATGCAGCCTCACCACTTAACCATACCTCGCCCATTTAGCTTTAATAGTCTTGATACCCTTGGAAATGAGATTACTGGATCCCTATGGCTCATAGATTACTACAACAATAGTTGCGGGTACAGTTAATGCGATGATTCGACATGAGCGTGTTGCTTGCTTGTTGGAGTTCTTCTTCTTCATCATAATCAATCTATGATGGGTTCCAGGCGGCAACTTGGGATAGCGAGGATGGATGTCATTTTATCGTTTGATTTCATCCATAGTCGGATCTACTCTTCTGTACGATGTTTGAGTATGTTGTTGTATTGATGTGATCTTGATGTAGCTTGTGGCGAGTGTAAGCCAGTTCCATATACTCATCTCTTCTCTACATGTACTTGTAATGGTATCCATGCTTGCAACACGACGAGATGCGCTTCTATCCCTGTCAAGGCCCTCATGCCAAAATAAGTATAGGATCACATCTTGGGCGTGATAAGTTGGTATCAGAGCCTGTACCGACCTAGGAGCCCCCTTGATTGATCGAACTTGGCCGAGTCGAGTCTAGTGAAAAATTATATTGAGTCTAGTTATATCGGAGAGTAGGTTTCTTTTTACTCCTCTTCTATACTCTGGTGCAATCTCTCTTTCTAAGCATTCATTTCAACGGTGGTTTCTTTTTGGTGGGCCCATAACCCACACGTTTTTCCCCAGGATCTTACCTGGCTCCTATAATCTTTCCGAGATGTTCTCAAGTTCTCTTCAAATATGACGTAAGATTGAATTTCATCAGTCATCTGCCTTCTCGAAGATCGCTTCTAAATCATTTTCATTGTTGGCCCAACCTTCTTTATTCGTTATTCTAGAGTGTCGTGGTAATTCATGGTGTTGTTTCTCCTCATCATTCTCTGCATTGAAGACCAAAGGAGTGGTTCTCTTAAATCATGGTCCATTCTCTTGAAGATTTGTCATCTCATCTTGATGCTTTCCTCTATAATTGTTTTCGTTCATGAGAAATTTTTCCCATATCTATCTGGTGCTTTCAGAATTGTTTTCATTTCTCGATCCTCCCGTAGGCCATCATTTTAGAAATTTCTTTGTTCTCAGCTTTGAGCTTTCATTCTCAAACTCTTCTCAATTGTTGTCTCTTCGTTCGTCTCTCAATTATTCCGGTGCTTCATTCAAGTTTTCTATTAGGTGGATCATGCTCTCTTCATTCTCATGTTATATCATTCATTTGTATTATCCTCTTTAGTTTCTAATTCTTACCGGTGTTCTCGTGCAAGACTTCTTCAAGGTTGTGATCTCTCTCTTCTCTTCAATTATTTATAACTAGCATAAGTTGTGTGCGAAATCCATTGCTTGTCATCTATTTAACTTGATGAAGCATAAGCATAATGTAATTCGTATTCTTGTTTCCTCAAGTGATTTCAATCCCTCTTTCGGAGTTGTGCATGACATCAGTTATGGGATTCAAGTGGTCTCATCTTTCCTTTTCCGGAGTTCCTAGTTTTCTCAAGTATTTTGTCGCTAAGCTTCATCTAAATCATAGCAAGGACTCAATCTTGTCCTTTTCAACCTTCAATTATTTTCTATCATCCTCTCATTTCCGGAGGTTCCTCATGGTGGTTCGTCAAGGAGTTAATTCTTCTCGAATTGTTCTTCAAGATTCTTGTTGGAGGTGCTCAAGTGGTCTTTATCTTGGAATTCTAAGTTCAATTCCTTCTCCATTGTCTTTTGAGATGGTATTATTAAATTCTTGATTATGAGAAGTCTCGAAGGGAAAAATTGTCAAGAATAAAGATAAGTAAACCTATCTTGTTTTCTCAGAGTTATCTTGGGTTGGATTTCACCTAAAGCATTTCCTAAGGATTGTTGCTATCATGGTGTCATAAATGATTCAAGTTTTCTCCTCTTCCTGTTGGTGAAAGAAGTTTTGCATATCTTGTTGCTCTCAAGCAATCAATTGTTCTTGTTGTGGCAGGTTGTCACCTTATAATTTTGAGATGTTTTCCACAAACCATAACAATGTATTCTTTTCGTTGTTGATTTTCCATCAACTGCGTTCAACCTATGCTTCTCAAGTTCAATGGTGGTACAAGTTGTTCTTTTCTTCTTCCATTCTTTTCCTTCCAATGATCTAGTTTCTATTCTTTTCTTCTGGAGGCGTTGTCATGTTGCGCTCTTTTAACCATCATCTTGTTGTATCAAGATCATGTTCTTTATGTGCTTATTCTTTTTACCCGAGTGTTGTGTTCTATGTTCAAGTTCCTTCCTTCTTATCAAATTTTGTCCCTCTATCCTACCGAAGTGCTGCCCAAATTTCTTGTGAATTCTTCCTTGTTCCTTGTGTCATCTTTCATCTCATTGAAACCTTCAATTAGAATTGGTGTCACTCGTTGGTCAGAGAAGCAACTAAGTTTACCTCTTGCTCTTTCTCTTCCCCTTCTCATTCTAGATCTCGGGACGAGATCCTCGTGTAGTGGAGGAGAGTTGTAACAGCACGGGACTGACGCTCCAGAAGATTCCCTTTTATTTTCATTCTCGTCATGTGTTTCGTCTGGTTGTCACATTCATCATCGCATCATTCAATCATCTGCATATCATCGTCACCCGTTTTCGAAAACTCGTTCATAGTCGTCGGTTCTCTCCATTCTTGCCATTGCCGGTTTCGAGACCAACCACACACACACGCGCCCGCGACATCAGATAATATTGTTTTTAAAAGTGCGGTTCAAACATTCTTGCAATGAGTCAAAACCTGATGTGCGGTCTTATTATAGTGTAGATAGGTCGCCTGCCAAATTTTGTCGCGTTCCGAGTCTGTTTCATACCCCATCGGTCGGCCGTAGCAGAGCGATCATCATTTTATTATCGCACACGTTTTTGGTATTTAAAGACATGGCATGGGCCTCTCTCTCCCTCTCTCCTCTCTCCTCGGCCCACAACCCCACTACACAGCCCAACTAGCCCAACCTAGCACCTACCCGTGTCTGGAGCCGTCCGATCGAGATCGAACGGCTTGAATCGCGTTAAAACACCCAAACCCTAGTCCCCCATGCTATAAAAGGAAGCCCTACCCTACCTAAAATGGCCTCCCTAGCCTCTCCTACACGGATTTCCATGACCAGCCACCTCCCTACTGCCACTTGATAGTCCCAGCTCAGGCTCCGCCGCCACCCAGCCGTCACGCCGCTGCCCTTAGCCAATCGGCACGTGCCATGTCTCCCCGCAGCCCCCCAGCAGCCGCGTATCTACTTAGCCCATCTGGAGCCCGCTTGGGCACGGATCACCGCCGCCGCTCACACGCTCAGCCTACACACCCCATGCCCGAGCCAGGGGGATCATTCCCGAGCACCCTATCCCCGCAACCGTTGCCTCGTCGTCGGAGGTCGCCGGACCATGCCGGTCACCAGAGTCCCGACGCTGCCGGCCACCCAGGTCGAGCCCACGCCGCCCCTCTCCGTCTCCTCCCGATGCCCTCTCCCCATCTCATCTCTATCTCTCTATCCCTATTGTGCAGGAGAGCTCGCGCAGCCATGGGTGCCCTGCCAGACCTCAAGTCGTCGCCGGTTCAGGTCGGGAACAGATGGATCCGGGCAGCCCCACCCCAGATCTATCGTCCCCACCTCCAGTTCGTCGTGTCTTCGCTTGCCTCACCGTTGACCGCCGCCTACCGTTGCCTCCTATCCATGCGAGAGCACGGGGGAGATGAGCGCTCCCGCTCGCGTTAACCAGGTGGGCAAAGGCCCAGCGCTCCTCTCGCCAGCCCCAGCTTCGCCCAGCCCCGCCACCGACATGGGCTCGGCCCACTAGGTGAGTGCCCGCATGCCTTATCCCTCGCTAGGGCGACTTTTAGTTATAGTGTGCTCACTCCTGTTTGGCCCAGCGCAGCAGATTCAGCCCGGTAGTTTTTTGTAATGTCTTGCGAATTTGTCAATTATCCATGGCATGTCCTAATTGCAGAAAAATGCATGTTTTTAAAATGGTAGTAGATAATCAACCGTGCATCGGATTTAAAAACATTATATATGAAACTTGACTAGAATTTTGTGTAGATTCACAATATCCAACTTTCACATGTGAGAAAAATGTTTAACATTGCTGTTTGCATTAATTTGCACACATGCCATGTTAAAATGATTTATTTCATAACTAATTAATTAACCATAGCTCCGTTGAAAATATTTTATATATGTAACTTGACTAGAAAATCATGTAGAATCTCATGGTGACATTTATTTTGCTCTTTAAAAACGCTAAAATATGGTTAGTACAGACCTGGAACAAATTCATATTATGCTTATGGGGATGTTTCGGAAATGCTATATGTTGCTTCTGGGCTCATTTAAAATGCCTAGATGATATAGTTGTTCATGCTTCATCATTTGCCATGTTAAACAACAATTAATATTGATGAGTACCTAACGAGAGTGAACTAAATAATTCGAATGTGGAGTTTCATTAATATGCAAATCGTTGCATATTGAGCTTCACTTTAATATGTAGTAGTTGTCGATGTCATTTGCCATGCCTTGCATATTTAAACAGGACATGCATGATATTAGATTGAGCATCATGTCATGCATATGTTGTCGTGTACTGTGTGTTGATTGGTGTTTCCAGTTTGTTCTTCTTGATAGAGTTTCGAACGCGTTCAAAGTGGGAGGATTCGTTCGACTACGTTGGCTCGTCTTCATCATGGACTCATTCTTCTTCCCAGCGGGTCTCAGGCAAGATGACACATTTTCCTGGATACCACTACTAAAATTGCTATGCTAGTTGTCCTGCTTTTATCGTTATGTCACGTTACCTACCACTTGTTTGACAAGCCTCCCAACAATGCCATGAAAAGCTTCTAACCCTCCACATCCCAGCAAACCATTTTTTGGCTATGGTACCGCTTCCTCAGCCCTTCTTGTAGCGTTTCTAGTTGCAGGTGCAATTGCTTCCATGTGACAACATGGACATTCTTTTGTTATATCACAATATTATTTCTACCTGATTTAATGCACTTATACACTTGGTAAAGGGTGGAAGGCTTGGCCATTTGCTCGGTGTTTTGTTCCACTCTTGCCGCACTAGTTACTTGTGAACCAGTGTTATGTTCCATAATTGGGCGCTCCTAACATGCTCGGGGTTGTTATGGGGCCCCCTTGATTTTTGTTTTAGGATAAAGCTTGTCTGGGAAGTCCCAACATTGGTACTACATTTTCCTAATAACTTATAAAATTGCATAGGGACTTTCCGGACCCCGAGGATCTTAATCAACAATCCGGGCCAGTGCTCCTCAGGAGTGTTGGTCCAACCCAGAGCATCTTATTAACGCTACCCGAGGGAACTCGGTGATTGGCGTGGTAATCATCGCTCATCCGTCGTGTCCTAAGAACGAGATACGCGTCTCCTATCGGGATCGTCGACACGCTGGGCGGCCTTGCTAGATTTGTTTTACCTTTCTCAAATGTCGTGCGTGAGGATGATCTTCTTCGGGCTATCTCGAGGTGTCAGATTTCCTTTGGAATTGCCTAGGATGATCACGAGATCCGTGGTCGAGGTTATTCCCGCGGCGTGTTGTTAATTTGTGATGGACGAGTTGGAGCACCCCTGCAGGGTTAAATCTTTCAGAAAGTCGTACCCGTGGTTATGTGGCAACCTTGGATACTTTGTTTAACACACGGTCATAGAAAACTTGAAGTAAACACTAATAAAATACACCAACTGTGTGGGTAATCGTGACTATCTCTTCTCTTGAGTCCTTATCCGAGAGAGGACACGATGGGGTTATGTCCGACGTAAGTAGGTGTTCAGGATCAGTTAGTGATCACTACTAGTCCATGGCTGTTATGCGTAGACCACCATAATTTTCTTTATGTATTCATAAGTTAGCCACTCAAATAAATGCTTATTCGCTTGCTACAGCCTCACCACTTAACCATACCTCACGCACTTAGCTTTAATAGTCATGATACCCTTGGAAGTGAGGTTGCTGAGTCCCTCTGGCTCACAGATTACTACAACAATAGTTGTAGGTACAGGTAATGCGATGATTTGATGTGAGCGCGTTGCTTGTTTGTTGGAGTTCTTCTTCTTCTTCTTCTTCTTCATCAATATAGGATGGGTTCCAAGCGGCATCCTGGGATAGCGAGGATGGATGTCATTTTCTCGTTTGATTTTATCCGTAGTCTGACCCTGCTCTTCTGTATGATGTTTGAGTACGTTGTTGTATTGATTTGATCTTGATGTAGCTTGTGGCGAGTGTAAGCCAGTTCCATATACTCATCCCTTTTGTACATGTACTTGTAACGCTATCCATTCTTGCAACACGACATGATGCGCTTCTATCCCTCTCGAGGCCCTCGTGCCAAAATAAGGATAGGATCGCATCTTGGGCGTGACACTAGCCCTATTCGTGCCAAAACCACAAGAGTCGTTGCTGCTGTACCTGGCGGCAATGAATCAAGTGGTGAGTGTTGCACTAGTGGCTGAAAGAGAAGTTGACGAAGAAGCAGCGACAACGGCAGGGACGCCACACGACGAGCCAGGACATTCCCCGACAAGGTCTGGTGCCGGCAAAGAAGGATCTGCGCAGTTCAAAGAGATAGTCCAGAAGAAGAAGGTGGTGCAGAGACTAGTCTATTTTGTCAGCTTATTGTTGCAGGGGGCTATATCAAGGTATTCTGGCATGCAAAAATTGACCTTCGTCCTTCTTATGGCCTCGAGGAAGCTTCGCCATTACTTCCAAGTACATGAGATCACCGTTGTCACCGCTTCCTGCTACAGCGGATATTGCAAAACCTAGAAGCTACCGGCAGGATTGTGGAGTGGGCCCTAGAACTATCAAGCTTTGGTCTTAAGTTTGAAAGCACTTCGACCATTTAGAGCAGGGCCTTGGTGGAGTCCATTGCATAATGGACCCCAACGCCCGATGAAGAGATTCCAGAGTCAACTCTCCCCGCCAAGGAGACTGATCGAGAATGGATCATGTTCGTGTATTTTGATGGAGCTTTCTTGCTGCAAGGCGCTGTTGCCGGAGTGTGTCACAACCCTAGTTTCTTATGATTGCCAATGCATTCATGCATGCATTTTTATTTTCAAATGAAAATGAAATGAGGGAGGATCAAGCCTCACAATTCAAAATTTTGGTCAAATAAGCATTATAAAAATTTTCTTCAAACAAATCCAAGAAAATGTCCCCTGGTATTCTAATAAAATATTGGACTAAGGTAAAATGCCACCCAATATTTTTTGGATCACAGAAACATTTTATATTGGGCATTTGGATTAATCAAACAATAATTGCATTGGATTTATATTTATTATATATAAAATATACGTTCAATAATTCTGAAATTAATTATGTGGCACTAGTTAATTATACCTAGCTCACATAATAATTTTTAGGTTTTTATAAAATGGCTTGTTATTTTATTTTAGCCAGAACAAATGTGAGAAAAAAATAGAAAAGAATAAAAAGAAAAGGCAAAGCCTCACCTGGCCACTTACCTGGCCCGGGAGAGAGGAGGCCCACCCCAAAGGGGCAAGGTCATCTTCTACCTCTGCTAGTAGGCAGAGGCGAAGCCGAGCACGGCCGACGCCGGCCACCTCGTGCTTCCACCTCGGCAGCCTCGGCCCTTCAAACCACGCCACGTGCCCCCTGCCCCCTCGAGCTCATCCCCTCCCCCTACTGCTCTCCCTCTTCCCCTGGCTCTCTCCCCCCTCGCACTCGACTGTCACCGTCGCTCTCACTCGCTGAACCCGTGGCCACCACAGCTGTGTTGCCTCCACGAGCCCCCTAGCGGCTTCCGGCGAGCCTCGGCCACGTCGGGCGCTGACGTCGCCGGCCAATTAGTACTAATCCCCCCTACTAATTAGCCCCCTGCCACTGACAGCAGGCCCCACAATGGGTCAAACCCGGTCAGCGTGGGGATTAACCCCGTGACACTGACGTGTTGGTCCTGGCCGTCAGGTTGACCCTGACCTAGCGTTGTTGACCCGCTGACGTCATGATGACGTTAGCCTGATGCAGTAATTTAATTTCCATAATAAATATATTCCTGAAATTAATATAAACTTCAAAAAAATCGTAGAAAATAATTTGTAAGTCAGATGAAAATTATTTATATATGAAAATTTATCAGAAAAATCCAATGATTCTAATGGTGGCATTTTCATGCATGTTAGAGCAACCTAAATAGGAAAACTTGGACATCTTGTTCAAAACACAATAGGCCACTTCACATATGGAGTTGAATTTGAACCTCGTGTTCAAACCATCTTCATTTAACATGTTGATAGATGCATTAGCTCAAACCAACAACATATTGCCATGCCATTATCATGCATCGTTGTGAAGCATTTGGCATGATTAACTTGTACCTTGTTTGTTCTTGTTGATAGACTTGCGAGACGTAGTTATCGATGACATCGAAGAACAGCTGGGTTCTTCTGATAAACAGGAAAGCAACCCTCCTTGAGCATATCCGATACAATCCCACTCTCTCGCTCTTACTAGCATTTCAATGCATTAGGACAATGCGATTCAACTGCTACTTGTATTGTTGTAGATGAACCCACTCCTTTGCATGACCAGTCATTGTCACATAAATAGATAAACCAAGCAACCTAGCATACCTGGTAGATGCTTGAGCCATGTTGTACTAGAACCCTATTATGCTTGCTATGCTTAGAGTTGTGTCAGGTCTGATTCATCTGGGTGATGAACCGGAGTGAAATGGATGTGTCCTGATGAAGAGGGTTAGGTGATGAACCCGTCTTGGTAAAGGAGGCGATGAGAGACCATGTAGGAGTACATGGTGGGTTGTCTCATTGAAGCCGCTCATAGGAGCCGAGTTGCGTGTTTGTGTTCCAAGACTAGCTACTACCGCACGTTGGGCTCCGGTAAATCGAGATCTCTCGGCCTATTAACCTACCCTATTCTCAGTCCAGGAGTCGTAGTAGTTTCAAACGTTGATAGCTGTGGCACGGCCTCCGAAGTGAATGAACGGCCCAATCGGGACCGGCTTGGGCCCTGCTCGCAATGTTTGAGTCCATGTTGGAAACCTCGGCCGGATTTCCATTATGGGTTTCAACTCAGATAGGCGATTGCCTTGGACGTGAGTCATTGATGGTTAACGTCTGTGGCCGACTCCCTCGCCAGGCTTCCGCTTGAAGGATGTTGAGGTGCCTTTTTACGAGTAGATGGCGATAAGTGGCGGGAGCATGTGTGACGAAGTACACCCCTGTAGGGTAAACTATCTATTCGAATAGCTGCGTCCGTAGATATGGACTACTTGGATACTTGCATTGTTCATAGACAACTTTATGTGGCTACTCAAAAATGCATCAAACAAGTGTGAGTGCTATGGATGGCTTCTCGTAGGAAGACAAGAGAGGATCCGTACTGGTGTATTAAGATGGTGAACAAGTGGACTCGTGTGTGCTCTCTCGTAGGGAGACGAGAGAGTAGTGATATGTTGGTTACTTTGTCGTACTCTAGGATAGCCAAAGGTCAAAGCTGGCATTCTGCAGTAAACCCCACAATCTCGTTCATTGATACATGATGCATATGTAGATAGTTCTGATGTAAGACTTGCTGCGTACCTTCGTACTCACTATTGCTTATTTACTTTTTTGCAGAGATAGACGTTGTTCAGTTATGTTTCTTCTGACGTTGACATCAACGGATTATGGTAACCCAGACAGAGGTCTGGCTCCTATGGTAGGGTTGTTGTAGCTTTTCAGGCTCTTCCAGTCGCTTTTGTAGATGTTTGTACTCATACATGTAACTTCTGCTTGTTGTTTGTATGCTCTGAATGTTGGGTCATGTGACCCCTTCTGCTTGTAACATTATACTATGTTGGTTCCATGGAGCCTCATAAATAAATGTCATGTTGTAGAGTTTTGTTGTCATGCCATGTTGTATCTACGCATATCATGCATAGTGCATGTATGATTGAAATGCATTGGTATGCGTGAGATTCGACACCTAGTTGTGTGCCTTGAGTAGCCTCCTTTACAGGGAAATGCCTCTTTGTGCTTCCACTGAGACTTGGTAGCTTGCTAATGCTTTGGACACATTGATTGACCGGCATGTATCCTTGTTTGCTGTTGTGTCTGTCCCTTCGGGGAAATGTCTTACAGTGTAATGGAGTCCTTGTAGCCTGTATGACTCGTCTACATGCAGTGATGACATTTATGTTCCATGGCGTAATGGAATCCTTGTAGCTTGCTATGACTCGTCTACACACGCTGATAACTAACACCTGCATTACTAGGTTACGTATGCCTGTCCATGTACGGTTGTGCCACTTGGGTCTATAACTAGTCATGTCGACCCGAGTTCTTTGATATGTGAATGCTAGCGACATGTTCATACACGTGAGCCAAAAGGCGTAAACGTCCTGGCCAAGGTCAGGTAGCAGCCATGGGTTACCGTGCGTGAGGCCGCAAAGTGGTGTGATATGTTACAGGCTGGATTCATATGGCTTTGGATCGGGGTCCCGACAGAGTGCTTCTTGTCGCACCGACCGGAGAGCACCTCAGATATGTGGTCCAGATGAACTTTCCCCAGGAGAGATCAACGAACAACACTGCTGAGTACGAGGGGCTGCTTGCCAATCTTAGGATCGGGGCGGACCTTGGGATCAAGAAACTTATTGTCAGGGGTGATTCTCAACTTGTCATCAGGCAAGTAAACAAGGATTACCAGAGTCCATTGATGGAAGCCTATGTAGATGAAGTGAGGAAGTTGGAGAACTTTTTGACGGCCTACAAAAGGAGCACGCTCCACATGCAGAGAACAGCGTTGTCGATGGCCTGTCAAAGTGTGTTGCCCTTAAGTTACCTGTTGAACCAGGAACTTTCGTGCTCTATCAAACTCAACCCTCTGTTACAACATCAACTGGACAAGAGAAGATAAGAAAGTTAAGTTCCGGCAAGTATTTCCCGGCAGAGCTCCCCGAAGCCACTGGAGAGAAGGTTGCCAGAGGGAACAATAGGCTTGTCGGTGAGTACTATGCTCCGGTAGGGCCTCCGTCTCTTTACATAGAAGCATCCGCTTCCGCTAGCCTTGCCGGGGTGCAGCAGACTCTGGCAGGCCCTCATGCCCTTGCCGTCGAGGCAAATGCTACCCCGATAGAGGATACATGTGACAGCCCAAGTGTTGTCCCTACCATAATTGGCATGTAACCTATTGTATGTACCTTGTGCCATGAGTTTAATGATGTTTTGCAACTTGTCATCCATGTGTGGTTTTGCGTTCATGCATCATGCATCATTCATCCATCATAGCATTCATCTTGCCATGTTTGGTTTTCATGTGTCCTTGAATGATGTGGTGTGTGTGAGTGTTTAGATTTGGTTTGACTGTGGGTGGAGCTCATGTGGGCAACTCCTCTTTCTTCCCCTCTCTTTTCTTTTCTACGACAACCCCATCATATGCCTTAATTCCCATGTTGTTTAATTATCAGAATTAAGTTGCTATTTTAATTATTTAAAAATGTTCAAGAGGTAGACCTATGTGTCTTATGGATTTAAAGTATGTTTGTTTTGATGTTTGAAGTTTGTATGTGTGTGAGTTTCAAATATTAGAGGGATCCCTATTCTAAATTGTTTAAAATTACTTGCCCTAAAAATCAACTTAATATTTTATTTAAATAGGGCATATTATTTTCTCTACAAAAGTTTTTTGCTTGCACCAGAACCCTTTTAGTTTTTCTCTAGGGTTTTCCTTTGTGTTGTGCTGTTTAAATGGAAAAACCCTTCTCGGTTTTCTGTTTGAGAGAGAGAGCAGAGTGGGCTTGCCCCAGCGCGTCCCAGCAGCTCCCGCAGGCCCAGCAGGACAGACGGGCACCTGTCCCGTCTTCCTTCTCCGTAAGTGAGTGGAGAGAGAGAGGGTCGTCCGCCGTCTGCCTTTTCCGTCGCCATCGCCGTCAGCCCGTGGCTATTTAGCCTCCCCTCGGCGTGCTTTCCCCCTTGCCTAGGGTTCCTCTCCCTCCCTCCGCTGCCGCAGCTCCCATCTCCTCCATCTCTCTCCCTCCTCGCTTCTTTTCCCCTGTTAAGTAAGCTTTCAAATTGCAGTGAGGTTCAGAGCGTAGTTGTCGGTGACGAGCTCGTCGTCTCCGTCACTGGCGGCGTTGATCATGGCATCCAGGAGCTTGGGGTTCCTCCCCGCGTTCGATCCCCGCCGCTAGGAGCCCCGCAGAGGCTCTGCAGCAATGGCTCCGTCGTCGTCTTTGTCGGAGGGTTCCGCTCCGCCATCTTCTTCCCCTGATTCGACTCCGGTGCGTCTTCTTCCCCTCCGTCGACTCCTTCTCGTCCGGCTCATCGTCGCCTTCCCCTCGGTGAGCAGCCGGTCCTCGTAGCTCCTTTCTTCCCCGTGTAGGTCGCTGTTTTGTTGCCGCCGTCGTTTGTCACCACCGTCCGCAAGGCGCGTGCTTGTCGCTCGCCGCCTTCCTCCTCGCCGCGTGAGCAGGGGAATGGATCCCTGGTTGTCCCCTCGTGCATGAGAGCCATTGGCGTCGCCAGATTCGCCGAGGGATCACCGGAATTGCTGTCGGAGTTGCTTTGTCGCCACTGTCGTGGGGGTTCAGTTTTGTAAGAGATCGCGCGCGTGTGTGTATTAGAGAGGCAATGAGCCTCCCTTGTTAAGATCAGCGCGCGTAGCAGAGTGGTTGGGCTAGGGGGAAATGACCTAGTGGTCATGGGTTCGAATCTGAACCCTCCCCATTTTTATTTTTGTTTTCTTTTGTTTTTCTTCCTTGCAATTGCATATTTATGTTTAGATGCAGATTTGGGGCATGTGTAGTTGTTTTTTTTCTTGTCTGTTGTTGTAGTGTGTGTGTATGCAGCGACCCGACCTGAAAGGTCGAATCTCCGGTGTTTTTTGTACCATCCCAAGATCATGCTGGTACACACACGGTACATCAATGTATATATCAAAGGGAAATCACATAGCATTAATTAATCGAAATCTCATATCGAGTCATTTATTACAATAAGGATTACAATAAAGTGGGTGAAGGCCAACTCATGAGATAAACTAAACCAAAGTCTTGCGGAAGCTCCATAGGTAGTTAAGTCCATCTGACTCCAAGGGCATCTCACCGAGCGTAGAGCGTATCCTCACTCCTGGTCAGAAAAGTACTCTGCAACATGATACGTTGCAGTCGTATAGGTCAGCATATTGAATATGCCGGCAATGTCACAAGAGAGGGGTAAGGTAATCATCTATTCTATATGCATATATGGCAAGTGGGGGGGGTAGTAAGTTTTTGCATAAAGCCAAATTTTTCCTACAACAAGAGGGGGCAAAATCATAATTACTACAATGTTTGTTGATTAATGAGATGGTTCCACCAACAAATTCTCATACCCAAGTAGACTTTAATACCCACATCAATGTAATTAAATGTGTTGAGAGTTCCAGATAGTTTCAGTTCCTTTGGCTCAAACTGTCCATTACCATGGACACGGCTAATCGATTAGGTTTGGGTACTCTGCAGAGTTCTGCACACGTTCCCCACAAGATTTGATCGCCTCCGTTGGATTTTCTCACACTTCATGGTGTTTGAGAAACGGATGACCAAAACATGGTCTTCTAAAGGGTTTCCCCGAGACTCTATCGGTGCCCATCCTTTCGTACCGTTCTTCTACATCTCGTAGCACCGCCTGTCCAGGGTCACCACGATATCCAACCAAGCCAAAGCCCATAATGGCTTGTGGCTGTGCAGGTAGGCCTTGGGTCTTGAAGCATCCATCCATCTCTTTATGCCTAGGTGGACCTTTCCGCATGAATACTGGCACTTCTCCAGCATCATCTAGGCTAACCACTGGTTTCTCCAGGGCGCCGTTCAACCAACATCCACCCAGAGTTATGTTGAAAACTGGGAGTCCTGAAGCCTTGATCATCATGTAGGTCTTGAAATTATTAACTCACAACTCTCATGAATCATACAACCAACCCCGTCTACTAATAGCATAGCAAAAATGTAAATTAATGTTTCCCCGGGCCCATGTATCAAAGGGTTGAGGGATACCTACCACATGATACTACAACAAGTAACCAAGTTTCCAATTTACCTATTTTGAATGCAATTGGGAAGATGGAAGAACTAATGCAATAAAACATAGGTATACATGGTCAAAGTGACTTGCCTTGCTGACGATCCTTGTAATAAGGTGACTCTAGATAACAAGCTTCGCACTCCGAATGATCTAACGAATCAAACAAGAGCACACCATAAGCATAAACATAATACAATCCATTCGACAGCAAGGTAAACAATTGCTTCAACAAACAAAAGCACAATCAAAAGAAGAATCACTTAAGGTATAGGACTATAAAAATATTGGTGTCAAAATCTCTACTAAGACATACAAGTCAAAAATTGGTTTTGAACAACTAGACATTTTAGATAACAGAAAAGTAAATATAAAATTTTATTTGAAAACAGAAAGTATTTCATTATAAAAGTATTGTGCTAAAAGAATTACTACAAAACTTTTTCTAAACAATATACATGGTGAAAACAAGATGAACCTATTCAAACTAGAGGACAACACAATTTCAAAAACATATTTTATTAATAGAAAAAATACACCTAATGTTGAATCAACAGAACCTAATGAAATCTAAAAACAAAAGTTAAACTAGTTCAGGTTCAAATTAATTAAAATAAATTTAATTAAAATCTATTAAGAACTAAACAGATTCTGTTTTTGTTAAACACAGTAACCAAATTCATCCTAAAAATTCACAAACTATGTAGAATGATAGGTCTAACTAATACTCCCTCCATTCCTTTATATAAGGTGTATTTTTTTTGATTAAATTTCAGAATGTAAGGTGTATTTTTTCTAATTCCTCATAATTCCCTTGTTAGCCCTCCTGAAAAAGGAAAGTATCTCTTTTTTTATTGTTTGTATCTCTCCTTACAGCAAAAGAAGGAAACAATATCTTTATCGATTGCAAGTATCACATACTTTCTTGGACTAACTGATTCACTTTCCACTAACCAACCAATTTATCCAGGGTAATTTAGTCTTAACATATCTATAATTATGTGCCTTGGTCACCGTGCCGAAAATAATACACCTTACATAAAGGAACGGAGGGAGTACCAAACAGTGGCAAGAAGATTCACTCAGAAATATATTTTTAAACTCTAGTTATACAGATTTTAGTAATTTAAACAAATTTGATTAGATTCAAAATATAAAGGTCAAATTTTAAATCTAACCATACAGACATAAACTACATCAAATTTGTGAACTAAAGCAAAAAGAATCAACTAAAAACACCAAATATTTTAAAATATATGATAAAAACAAAAACAGAATACATTCTGTTTTCTAAAACAGAAAAGAAAAAGAAAAACTTCCTATCGATCGGACAGTGTCTACATGTCATGTTGTGATTGGCCGCGAGGGCGTGCGCAAGAGAGCTAACAAGCGGACGACCGACAACTGAAGCGTACCGGTTCGTTTATTAAACATATCTAATCTCGCGCGTTGACTACGGATCCGACGGCTACGGGTGGAGGCGGAGGCTTACAAAGAGGGGGTCAGGGTCTCCGGTGAGGTCAACGGCAGCCGGTGGTCCGAGATGCTCGGGGACGACGGTGCGGTGGTCGGGGGCGGCGTCCGAAGGCTTCAAACGGCGGCGGCGAGTCTCCGGTGTCGATTAGTGGCGTTGAAGGGGGCTGGGGGTGAGTGTGGCGATGGGCACGAGCTCGGGGACGTTCGGTTGGGTGCCGAACTCCGGTGAGGGCTGGGGCAGCGCTCCGGCGAGGGAAAAGAGGGTTTCGGGTGTGGAACGGAGAGAGGAGAGGCGGGGCTTAACATAGGGGCGGTGCGGTGGTCGGGGAGGGCACGAGGGGTGAGATCCAAGGAGAGGGATCTCCGGCGACGGCGGTCGGGCGTGGGGAAGGGGATGACCGCGTTGACGCCACGGTCGGACGGTGGGTCCCGCGCATCAGTGAGGGTGGGGGCGTGGTTAGCGCGTCAGTGGCCGACCCGGAGTGGTTTCTGGAATTAAAGATGGTGGGTCGGCCCGGTTCGGTTTAAATACTTTCCTTTTCTATTTCCAGTGTAGTAAAAATTCTTTTAATGCAATCAAAACATTTCCAAACATCGGAAATATATATATCAAAATGATCAGGAGAATTAATGCTATGTAATGAACATTTTTCCTCTGTCATATTGAATATCTTTTTAAATTTTATTTTCAGGAAATGCCTAATTGATTTTAAATCCTTTTGAGATAAATTTCCAAATAACCCCCTGGTTTAATTGCTCAAATATTTCACCAAGATGCCCCTAGTGTGGAGTGTCATGTTACTCGCCTCTTTCTTTGAATATTTCCAAAGGTTTTCAAATAGGTGACACAAATACATGGGAGAATTGAAATGGCCTTTCAGAATTTCAAAAGAAGCACTTCAACAAATTCATTACATTCCAACAAAATGATGATGATGCATAGCTATATTTTATAACATTCCAAAATGGAATTTTGGGATGTTACAAACCTACCCACCTTAAGATGAATCTCACCCTCGAGATTCGGGTTGGCTAGAAAATAGGTGTGGGTGGTCTCTACGAAGATCTTCTTCGCGTTCCCACGTGGCTTCTTCCTCGGTGTGGTGACTCCATGGAACCTTACAGAACTTGATGGTGTTGCTTCGGGTAACTCTGTTGGTAGTCTTGAGGATTCTGACAGGCTTCTCCTCGTAGGTCAGGTCACTATCAAGTTGTATGGCCTCTAGGGGCACTGTGTCTCTCACAGGAATATCAGCCATCTCAGCATGGCATTTCTTCAGCTGGGAAACATGGAAAACATCATGAACTCTGGACAGTCCTTCCAGCAATTCCAGCTTGTATGCAACTTCACCTCTATGTTCCAGAATTTTGTCGGGGCCTATGAATCTTGGTGCTAACTTTCCTTTAACACCAAACCTCTTGATTCCTCGAAGTGGGGACACACGAAGATATGCTCGATCTCCCACTTCATATGTCACCTCCTTGCGTTTGTTATCAGCATAGCTCTTCTGCCAGGATTGAGCTATCTTGAGTCGGTCTCGAATCAGTTTGACCTTCTCTTCAGAATCTCGGATAAGATCGGGACCAAAGAGTTTTCGGTTGCCAACACCATCCCACATCAATGGTGTTCTGCACCTCCTCCCGTATAAAGCTTCAAAAGGGGCCATCTTCAGACTGGTCTGATAACTGTTGTTGTACAAGAACTCTACATAAGGTAAGTTATCATCCCAACTGGACCCATAGTCTAGCGCAAAGGCTCTCAACATATCCTCCAGAGTCTGGTTGACTCTCTCAGTCTGTCCATCGGTCTGCAGATGAAAAGTTGTACTGAACTCCAGTCTTGTACCCAAATTTTCATGTAGCTGATGCCAAAACTTTGATGTAAATTCTGTTCCTCTATCTGACACGATACTCCTCAGAACTCCATGCAGACATACGATCCTGGTCAGATATATATTGGCTAACTTAGCACTGGTATAGGTGGTCTTCACTGGAATGAAATGAGCCACCTTGGTCAAGCGATCGACCACTACCCATATGGAATCATATCCTGAACGGGTCCTAGGTAGTCCTGTGATGAAGTCCATACCAAGCTTATCCCATTTCTAGTCGGGTATCGGCAGAGGTTGGAGTAACCCTGCTGGTTTCTAATGTTCCGCCTTTACTCGCTGACAAACATCACATACCGCAACATGTTCGACAATATCTTTCTTCATACCTGTCCACCAGTAACTTTCCTTGAAATCCAGGTATATCCTGGTGTTGCCTGGGTGTATCGAGTATGGTGAATCGTGTGCTTCTTGAAGTATCAACTTCCTGAGCTCTGGGTCATTGGGCACATAGATTCGGTTCTAAAACCATAGAGTACGCTGTTCATCTTCACGAAAGTCTTTAGCCTTTCCTTCCTTCATTCTCTGCTTTATCTCAGCTATCTCCTTATCCGATTTCTGGGCTTCACAAATTCTTTCGGTCAAGGTGGACTGAATCTCTAGTGTGGCAACATATCCTTGTGGAACTATCTCTAACCAAACTCTCTCAGATCATTGGTTAATTCCTGGGGTAATCCTCCGGCTATGAGTGTGTTCACATAACTCTTCCGACTCAAAGCATCTGCCACAACATTTGCCTTTCCTGGATGGTAATGTAATCTCATGTCATAGTCCTTGATTAACTCTAACCATCTCCTCTGTCTAAGGTTCAACTCCTTCTGCGTGAAGATATACTTCAGCCTCTTATGATAAGTGTACACATCACAACTATTTCCGATAAGGAAATGTCTCCAGGTCTTGAGTGCGTGCACTACGGCTGCTAGTTCCAAATCATGGGTGGCATAATTCAACTCATGGGGTCGTAGCTGTCTGGATGCATAAGCTACAACTTTTCCCTCCTACATGAGTACTCCTCCAAGTCCTTGACGTGATGCGTCACAATAAACCTGGAAGTCTTTCCAGATGTTTGGCAGTATCAACACTGGGGCTGTGACCAAACGTTTCTTCAACTCCTGGAAACTGCCCTCACATTCCTCAGTCCAGATATACTTAGACTCTTTCTTCAACAGCTCTGTCATGGGCTTGGCAATCTTTGAGAAATTCTCAATGAATCTCCGGTAATATCCGGCAAGTCCGAGAAAACTGCGGATCTCCTTAACTGAGGTAGGTGACTTCCACTCAGTGACTGCTTCAACCTTAGCGGGGTCTACTGCTATTCCTTCTCCGGAAATAATGTGTCCACGGAATCCTACTTCCGCCAGCCAAAATTCACATTTACTGAACATGGTATATAACTGATGCTCTCTAAGCTTCTCCAAAACTAAACGCAAGTGTTCCCTATGTTCTTCCTCTCTCTTGGAGAATATCAAAATGTCATCGATGAACACCATGACAAACTTGTCCAAATATTCCATAAACACTTTGTTCATCATATTCATGAAGTAGGCAAGAGCATTAGTCAAACCAAAGGACATGATTGTATACTCATATAAGCCATACCTAGTGGTGAAGGCTGTTTTGGGTATATCCTGTTCACGAATCTTCAGTTGGTGATACCCTGATCGAAGATCGATCTTGGAGAATACATTGGTGCCTACTATCTGGTCAAGCAGGTCATTAATCATCAGTAGAGGGTACTTATTCTTGATAGTCACCTCGTTCAATGCACGATAATCAACCGCCATCCTCAAGGTTTTATCTTTCTTCTCCACCAAAAGAACTGGGACTCCCCATGGTGATGAACTTGGGCGAATATATCCCTTATCGAATAGCTCCTTAATCTGCTTCTTGATTTCTAGTAAATCATTTGCGGGCATCCGATAGGGTCTCTTGGAAATTGGGGCGGTTCCTGGTAGTAGCTCTATCAGAAACTCTATCTCTCTATCTGGTGGCATGTCTGGTAATTCCTCCGGGAATACATCTGGAAAGTCTTGTACAACCGGCACTTCCTCCTGAACAACTCCTGTGAGGGAATTTAATCGAGCACACATCTGTGTGCGTCGAGATACATACTTAATCCTCTTGTTCTCTGGAGTGGTGAGTGAAATAGACTTGTTGGGGCAATCAAGGTTTCCTTCATACTTGGTCATTGAATCCATGCCTAGGATTACATCCAATCCCTGGGATTCTAAGACGATGAGGTCGGTAGGAAAAACATGGTTTCCTATGTGGAGTTTCAAGGCGTGGCATCCTATCCCTGCCATCATCATACCTCCTGGGGAATTGACCTTAATGGGCTGACTAAGGGTTCTGGTGGGTAAACCATACTTTTCCACAACTACCCTTGATATGAATGAATCAGTTGCACCGGAATCAAAAAGTACCATAACTGGACGTGAATGTAATAAAAACTTACCAACCACAATCTCGGGCTGATTATAGACTTCTTCCACATCAAGGTGGTTCACCTGACCACAAGGAAAAGGATTTGGCTTCTTAGCTGCGGAGTTGCCGTTGTTGTTGCCGTTTCCATTTCCTTGCTTATTCTAAGGGCATTCAGTGGCATAGTGCCCTGTCTTCTGACACTTGAAATAGGTGATATGGTTCAGATCCTTCTGAGCTAGAGCGGAATGGTGTTGGTTGCCATTCCCACTTCCATTTCCACTCTTTAAGTTGCCATTGTTGGGACGATTATTCCCATTTCCTCCATGGTTATGGCCTCCATGGTTGTGCACGGGATGAGTGTGTCCTCCATACTTACCGGTCTCTGATCCGGTATTTCCTGAGTATGGGGAGTAGCGGGGCTTCTGATGAGCTCTAGAGGTAGACTTCCCCTATGCATACTTCCTCTTGCGGTTCTCGATTTGCTTCTGTTTCCCCTCCAAGATGAGGGCCTTGTCTACCAGCTCCTGGTAGTTGCTGAAAGTAGCCACCATCAGCTGCACGCTCAACTCATCATTGAGTCCTTCCAAGAACTTCTCCTCTTTGGCTGCATCATCGGCCACATCTCCTGGTGCATAACGAGCCAACGTGCTGAAGTCATCCATGTAGTGGGCCACGAAACAGTTCCCCTAGCGTAAGTTGCAAAACTCACGCTTCTTCAGACTCATGGCTCCAGCTGAGACCTGAGCAGTGCGGAAAGATTGCTTGAGATGCTCCCAAGTCACACCAGCAATGGGGTACGTGGTGGTGTAGTTCTCCCACCATGAAGCTGCTGGTCCCTCCAGTTGATGGGCGGCAAAGTGCACTTGTTTAGCCTCAGTGCATCCTGCGGTGGTGAGTTCCCTCTCCATCTTGCGGAGCCAATCATCTGCCACAATGGGCTCAGTGCTGCTAGAGAAAGTTGGGGGATTCAGTCTCAGAAAACGGGTGAGGTTGTCGCCTTGAGGTGGAGGGTGGTTGTTGTGATTGTTGGTCTGGTTTTGAATCAATAGTTGCATTAGTGCATTCTGCTGCTGGAGAAGTTGTGTGAGTTCTGGCGGGAAAGTGAAGTCAGGCTCACGTCGCGGAGGCATCTTGCTATTTTCAGAGGGGTGAGAATTAGAATAGAACAATGACCTAAAAGAAAATTCACTACCCATATGCAATGCAACAAACATATCACACCAAACACACATTCATTTATTCAACTCAAGTTTCAAACATCGAGATACAAATCTCCAAATCAAACTAAGCATCGACCTACGCTTTAACAACGAAAATAAAGATACATGGGGGCATAACTAAAGTTCTCCTCAAAAGTACATGGTGAAGTAGCCTCCTCCGGTGGTGCTCTTCTCGTATTCGTCATCGTTCCTGATCAAGGGAGCCAGGTCTCCTTCTGGATGAAGATTTTCACCCATGTCCATCTGTTCCTCCAGAGTTATAATGCGAGCGTTCAGCTTATCGATCCTCTCTAAGAAATCCTTCACTTCATACTCATGCTCGTACTTGGCTTCTCATAGGTCAGCTTTGAGGTCAATCTCATGGTTCATCAGCCTCTTGATTGTCTTCCTGTCGGCACGTACCCGAAGCTCTAAGGTCCTGATGTGCGTCTCCAAAGTCTGGATATAGGAAATGGTGGTGTCTTCCGTGGGAGTGGTTATGATATTTCCATTGGCATCCCTATGACAAACCACGCTGAGTCCTGGTGAAATGGTTCCACCTCTGTATTCCTCCTGAATACGTCCAAGGGCACGATGAATGGCCATGTCTCTCCCAAGTATCCAGATGGGTGCCACAAACTTGAAGTCGATGGGTTCCTTACGATTTCCAAAAGTCTTCCCAGGGATGTGCACCTCGATCCTGTAGCGTCCGTCTTGTGGAAAAGACATGATAGGAGTCCCGGTGATTCTTGGCAAAGCAATCCTTACGTCCTTGACGATCCTCATCAGCTCCTTGCCAAAGGGCATCATCACGTCAGGCTGACAAAACTCCGTGATCAAAACTGGCATGAAGGTGGCCATCTATAAATTTTGAAATAAATCGGAGGGAAATCAGAAACGAGTAGATGAGATTATAAGAATTTTAAAGACAAAAGAGAAATAAATCCTAAGGCTTTTCCAATCCTAGAGGTTACATCCTACGGTCAACGTGTGCTCTGATACCATTTCTGTAGTGACCCGTCCTGAAAGGTCGAATCTCCGGTGTTTCTGTACCATCCCAAGATCATGCTGGTACACACACGGTACATCAATGTATATATCAAAGGGAAATCACATAGCATTAATTAATCGAAATCTCATATTGAGTCCCTTATTACAATAAGGATTACAATAAAGTGGTTGATGGCCAACTCATGAGATAAACTAAACCAAATTCTTGCGGAAGCTCCATAGGTAGTTGACTCCATCTCACTCCAAGGGCATCTCACCGAGCGTAGAGCGTATCCTCACTCCTTGTCGGAAAAGTACTCTGCAACATGATATGCTGCATCCGTATAGGTCAGCATATTTAATATGTCGGCAATGTCACAAGAGAGGGGTAAGGTAATCATCTATTCTATATGCATATATGGCAAGTGGGGGGTAGTAAGTTTTTGCATAAAGCCAAATTTTTCGTACAACACGAGGGGGCAAAATCATAATTACTACAATGTTGGTTGATGAATGAGATGGTTCCACAAACCAATTCTCATACCCAAGTAGATATTAATACCCACATCAATGTAATTAAATGTGTTGAGAGTTCCAGATAGTTTCAGTTCCTTTGGCTCAAACTGTCCATGACCGTGGACATGGCTAATCGATTAGGTTTGGGTATTGTGTAGAGTTTTGAACATGTTCCCTACAAGATTTGATTGCCTCCGTTGGATTTTCTCGCACTTCATGGTGTTTGAGAAACGGATGACCAAAACATGGTCTTCTAAAGGGTTTCCCCGAGACTATGTCGGTGCCCATCCTTTCCTACCGTTCTTCTACATATCGTAGCACCGCCTGTCCAGGGTCACCGTGATATCCAACCAAGCCAGAGCACATAATGGCTTGTGGCTGTGCAGGTAAGGCTTGGGTCTTGAAGCATCCATCCATCTCTTTGTGCCTGGGTGGACCTTTCCGCCTGAATACTGGCACTTCTCCAGCATCATCTAGGCTAACCACTGGTTTCTCCAGGGCGCCGTTCAACCATCATCCACCCAGAGGTATGTTGAAAACTCGGAGTCTTGAAGACTTGATCATCATGTAGGTCTTCAAATTATTAACTCACAACTCTCACGAATCACACAACCAACCCCGTCTACTAATAGCATAGCAAAAATGTAAATCAACGTTTCCCGGGGCCCATGTGTCAAAGGGTTGAGGGGTACCTACCACATGATACTACAACAAGTAACCAAAGTTTCCTATTTACCTACTTTGCATGGAATTGGGAAGATTGAAGAACTAATGCAATAAAACATAGGTATACATAGATAGTGACTTGCCTTGCTGACGATCCTCGTAATCAAGTGACTCTAGATAACAAGCTTCGCACTCCGAATGATCTAACGAATCAAACAAGAGCACACCATAAGCATAAACACAATACAATCCATTCAACAGCAAGGTAAACAATTGCTTCAACAAACAAAAGCACAATCAAAAGAAGAATCACTTAAGGTATAGGACTATAAAAATATTGGTGTCAAAATATCTACTAAGACATACAAGTCAAAAATTGGTTTTGAACAACTAGACATTTTAGATAATAGAAAAGTAAATATCAAATTTTATTTGAAAACAGAAAGTATTTCATTATAAAAGTATTGTGCTAAAAGAATTACTACAAAACTTTTTCTAAACAATATACATGGTGAAAACAAGATGAACCTATTCAAACTAGAGCACAAATCAATTTCAAAAACATATTTTATTAATAGAAAAAAAATACACCTACTGTTGAATCAACAGAACCTAATGAAATCTAAAAACAAAAGTTAAACTAATTCAGGTTCAAATTAATTAAAAGTCAATTTAATTAAAATCTATTAAGAACTAAACAGATTCTGTTTTTGTTAAAAATAGTAACCAAATTCATCCTAAAAATTCTCAAACTATGTAGAATGATAAGTCTAACTAATACCAAAGAGTGGCAAAAAGATTCACTTAGAAATATATTTTTAAACTCTAGTTATACAGATTTTAGTAATTTAAACAAATTTGATTAGATTCAAAATTTATAGGTCAAATTTGAAATCTAAGCATACATACATAAACTACACCAAATTTTTGAACTAATGCAAAAAGAATCAACTAAAAACACCAAATATTTTAAAAGATATGATAAAAACAAAAACAGAATACATTCTGTTTTCTAAAACAGAAAAGAAAAAAGAAAACTTCCTATCGATCGGACAGTGTCTACGTGTCATGTTGTGATTGGCCGTGAGGGCGTGCGTGTGAGAGCTAACGAGCGGATAACCGACAACTAAAGCGTACCGGTTCTTTTATTAAACAGATCTAATCTCACGCATTGACTACGGATCCGACGGCTACGGGTGGAGGCGGAGGCTTACAGAGAGGGGGTCGGGGTCTCCGGCGAGGTCAACGGCGGACGATGGTCGGAGATGCTCGGGGACGACGGTGCGGTGGTCGGGGGCGGCGTCCAAAGGCTTCGAACGGCGGTGGCGAGTCTCCGACGTCGATTGGTGCCGTCGGAGGGGGTTGGGGGTGAGTGTGGCGACGGGCACGAGCTCGGGGACGTTCGGTTGGGTGTCGAACTCTGGTGAGGGCTGGGGCAGCGCTCCGGCGAGGGAAAAGAGGGTTTCAGGTGTGGAACGGAGAGAGGAGAGGTGGGGCTTTATATAGGGGCAGTGCGGTGGTCGGGGAGGGCACGAGGGGCGAGATCCACGGAGAGGGATCTCCGGCGTCGGCGGTCGGGTGTGGGGACGGGGATGACCGCGCTGACGCCGCGGTCGGATGGTGGGTCCCGCGCATCAGTGAGGGTGGGGCGTGGTTAGCACATCGGTGGGCGACCCGGAGTGGCTTCGGGAATTAAAGACGGTGGGCTGGCCCGATTCGGTTTAAATACTTTCCTTTTCTATTTCTAGTGCAGTAAAAACTCTTTTAATGCAATCAAAACATTTCCAAACATAGGAAATATATATATCAAAATGATCAGGAGAATTAATGCTATGTAATGAACATTTTTCCTCTGTCATATTGAATATCTTTTTGAAATTTATTTTTAGAAAATGCCTAATTGATTTTAAATCCTTTTGAGATAAATTTTCAAATAACCCCATGGTTTAATTGCTCAAATATTTCACCAAGATGCCCCTGGTGTGGAGTGTCATGTTACTCCCCTCTTTCTTTGAACATTTCCAAAGGTTTTCAAATAGGTGAAACAAATACATGGGAAAATTGAAATGGCCTTTCAGAATTTCAAAAGAAGCACTTCAACAAATTCATTACATTCCAACAAAATGATGATGATGCATAGCTATATTTCGTAACATTCCAAAATGGAATTTTGTGATGTTACAGTGTATCTATATGATGCTCATATGTGGGTGTGTGCTTGGCACATATAGATGTTGTGTGTGTGAGAGCATGTGCATGTGAGCTTGCACCTAGATGCATATGCTTGTGTGTGTGTGTGTATGTGTGGCAGTTTGCACACATGTAGTGTGAGTGTTATGCATGTTTGGTTGTGAGAGTGAGTGTGTGTGTGCCATGTGCTTATGCATATGTGGGCATGTGAGAGTGTGTGTGGATGAACACCCCCTTCTTGGGTGGCATGTTCATGAGGTTGGTGCTCATATGCCTTGGGCATCTATAGAGCATGTGTGTGTGCTTGTTTGTAGGGTGTGGCATAGAGTGTATGTGAGTGTGTGGGACTAGTGGGTTTCCCCACTTGATATACCCCTTGTTGTGTACATGAATGTTTGTGATTGTTAGCTCATTTCCACCTCTAGCTAAGTTACAAATCTGGTTATGTTCATTTATGCATGTTTAATTAGAGCTATGATCCACTTATGAGAATAGGTGGTTGTTTTTGCTATCTTGTTTGTGCCTTGTTGTTTCACATGATCATATGAGTATGACACATGTTTTTGGGGTAGAAAGAGCCAATGAATTCATTGGTGCTTTCACATTTCACTTTTGAGGAAGTTCATAAATCTGTCATTTTTAGCTGTGATGCTACTTTGTCATTTTTGCATGATTTAATCCTTGCTTGCTTTGGGGTATGTGCCAACATGGAAGTGCTAGTGTTTTATATCTTTTATGCCATGGCATTTTTTTAACCTGATAATCACCCATATAAGTGGGAACCATGCTAATAAGTAGCCAACTTAATGTTTCTGTTTCAGCATGCTAAAAACTACCAAGTCTGAGAATCTGCTGTTATTTTTATGCCATGAAGAGTGGATGGTATCTTGAGATGTGTTGTGAAGTTGAGCATGCTCAGTGCTAGTGTTTTGGAGTAGATGTTGTCCACTATCATCCTGTTAATTTTCATGCCAAGAGGTAGTATCTAACATATTTAACTACTGCTGTCAACTTGCTACTTTATTAATTCAGATTCTAGAAAACTGTTATTTTGACTAAGTCCCAGAAAACTATTTCACCTTGTCAACTTGATATCCTCATGCTTATTACTATGTGCCTCCTATGTAGTTTGTTTAGTTGGATAAGTTGATCTATATGTTATGTAGATTCTGCCAGTATCTTGTTTGTGGCTGTAGGGTTCCTGTAGCTCAAGTTGTGGGTTGTGTAAGTTGCTATGTTGTTGTTTGTGGCAGATTGTTTGTTTTGTTGTTTTGTGACTCGTGGGAGCTATAATCCATGGAATTGATTGGTTTTTGAGTCTATTGTGGCTGGTTTTGCATTGCCTAACCAGTGGCTACATTGGAATGCCAAGAATTAGCCCATGGTTTTGGTTGTCTTGTGTTTTTGCCTTCGTTCCTTGACGTGAGCGTATCGTGAGAACCGTAACCCGGTTTCTTGCATTCCTTATATGCATTTATATCAATTTTTCATGATGCATCCATATTTTCCATGTTCATGCATGTTTAAATAACTTAACATGAGGTTCTGTCCAGATTCATTAATAAACAAACTTTGCATGTGAAACATGACTAGTTTTGGATTGGCATGTTAAATTCTTATAAATGGATCATGCATCATCTTGTTTGTGCATTACACCTTGTTTGGATGTTTATTGTTGTTGTTTCTGTTGGGTAGATGCAAGTGTTGATACTGAGTACGAGGACCCAGGAGAGTACTACTATGAGGATCCCGCTACTTGTTCCACTAAAGAACCAACAGGCAAGATGATCGTACCCGGATCCCGATACTATTTTCGCTTGCTAGTTTTCTCGCTCTTATCGTTACAATTGCACTACCTACCACTTGATATCATCCTCCTAAATGCCATGAAGGCCTCTAACCCTCCACATCCTAGCAAACCTTTGATTGGCTAAGTTACCGCCGCTCAGCCCCTCTTATAGCATTCTTAGTTGCAGATGCAGGTTGTTCCATGTGATAACATGGATTTGGATATCACAATAATATATGTTATTTAATTTAATGAACATATATATCTTGGTATTGGTGGAAGGCTTGGCCTTTTGCTAAGTGTTTTGTTCCGCTGTTACCGCCATAGTTCTTGTTACCGGTGTTATGGTTTCCATATTTTGTGCTCCTAACACGCTCAGGGTTGTGATGGGGACCCCCTTGTTTATTCGGCTGAGATTAAAACTTGTCTGGCAAGACCCAACATTGGTACTACATTTGCTTAAAAACTTAATAAAATTGCATAGGGCCTTGCAAACCCGTGGATAAGTAATCAACCCCCAGGCCAGTGCTCCGCATGAGTGTTGGTCAAACCCAGAGCAGCTTATTAACGCCGCTAGGGGCAACTCGGTGATTGGCGTGGTAACCGTCGCTCATCTGTCGTGTCCTGAGAATGAGATACTCGGCTCTTATCGGGTTCATCGACATGTCGGGAGGTCTTCCTTGATTTGTTTTAGCTTTATCGAGTGTCTTGCGTGTGGAGTCTAACTTCCTTCGGGTTTTCTCGAGGTGTTGGAATTCCCTCGGAATTACCTATGATGACCACAAGGTCCGTGGTCGAGGCTATTCCCACGGAGTGTGATTGTTTGTGATGGACTAGTTGGAGCACCCCTATAGGGTTAAAACTTTTCAAGAAGCCATGCCCGCGGTTATGTGGCAACTTGGATATTTGTTTAACACCCGGTTTTAGTTAACTTGAAGTAAAATCTAATTAAAATACACCAACTGTGTGAGTAACTATGATCATCTCCGCTCGTGAACATGATCCAAGAGAGAACACGGTGCGGTTATGAATGACGTAAGTAAGTGTTCAGGATCTCATAGAGATCATACTAGATTCAATCGTTCTTCGTAGGCCACTCATTATTATTTTCATGTTGCGTAAGTTAGCCACCATACATGCTTAGTGCTGCATCAAACCAAACACTTTCCCCATCCCAACCTTTAAGCTTGAATAGTCTCGGTACCCAGGTGATTGATTGCAGAGTCCTTGTGGCTCAGAGATTACTACAACCCTCCAAGTACATGTACAGATGAGTTCGTGCAGGATGATCTTGCCCAGCTCCAGTGGGAATATGATGAGGAAAGAGGCAGGATGTACATGACTTACCCGGATGAGTAGAGTACCATGGTCGTGATCTTTGGGATAGCGAGATAGTGTCATTCGCATCTGTTTTATCGTTTGATTTCGTCCGTAGTCGGACCCTGTCTTCAACTTGATGATTTGAACTTGTGTGGAACGGTAATTTAGTATGTGGCAAGTGTAAGCCAATCTTGTATACTCATCCTTCTAGTATTGTATGATGTGATGATACTATACTTGCTAACGGCAAGATGCGCATCTATCCCCTATGAGGCCCTCGTGCCTTAATATGGATAGGCGCGCATCTTGGGCGTGACAATATGCCTTTTGTCCTTGTTGTCGAGCCCTAGGCTCTAGCATGGGCACAACACATTGTCCAATTCCTTCAAACAGGAGAACTCCCCGAGGAATAAGAGGAAGCAGAGAAAGTAGCCCGTCGGTCTCATATGTACCAGTTCGTAGATAACGTCCTGTAGAGAAAAGTCCAAATGGTGTGAAACTCAAATGCATTTCCCGGGAAGATGGACTAGAGCTGTTGGCAGAGATACATGGAGGCATATGTGGATCCCACATAGGATCAAGAGCCCTTGCCGGGAAAGCATTCCGGCAAGGCTTCTTTTGGCCCACTGCCCTCTAGGATGCGACGGCATTAGTAACCAAGTGTGAAGCGTGCCAGTTTCATTCAAATGATCCCTCTCTCCTAGCCATTCTCAGTCTGGGGGCTCGACATACTGGGCCCTTTCCCCCGCACTACCATGGGTTTTGAGTACTTGTACGTTGCGATCGACAAGTTCACAAAGTGGCCAGAAGTGGAAGCAGTGAGAAAGGTGACAGCACAATCAACCGTCAAGTTTGTTGGAAATATGCCCTAGAGGCAATAAATAAAGTGTTTATTATTATATTTCCTTGTTCATGATAATTGTTTATTGTCCATGATATAATTGTATTGATTGGAAACACATTACATGTGAGGGTAAATAGACAACACTATGTCCCTAGTATGCCTCTAGTGAATTAGCTCGTTGATCAAAGATGGTCAAGGTTTCCTAGCCATTGACATGTGATGTCATTTGATAATGGGATCACATCATTGGTAGAATGATATGATGGACAAGACCCAAACTACAAACATAGTATATGATCGTGTCAGTTTATTGCTACTGTTTTCTGCATGTCAAGTATATGTTCCTATGACCATGAGATCATGCAACTCACGCACATCAGAGGAGTGCCTTGTTTGTATCAAACGTCACAACGTAACTAGGTGACTATAAAGGTGCTCTACAGGTATCTCCGAGGGTGTCTGTTGAGTTGGCATGGATCAAGACTGGGATTTGTTACTCCATGTGACGGAGAGGTATCTTAGGGCCCACTCGGTAATACAACATCACAATAAGCCTTGCAAGAAATGTGATTAAGTGTTAGTCATGGGATTTTGTATTACGGAACGAGTAAAGAGACTTGCCGGTAACGAGGTTGAACTAGGTATGGAGATACCAACGATCGAATCTCAGGCAAGTAACATACCGAAGAACAAAGGGAACATCATACGGGATTAACTGAATCATTGACATAGAGGTTCGACTGATAAAGATCTTCGTATAATATGTAGGAACCAATATGGGCATCCAGGTCTCGCTATTGGTTATTGACCGTAGAGGTGTCTCGGTCATGTCTACATAGTTCTCGAACCCGCGGGGTCTGCACACTTAAGGTTTGGTGACGTTTTGGTAGTATAGAGTTATGTATGGTGGTGATAGAAGGTTGTTCGGAGTCCCGGATGAGATCCCGGATATCACGAGGAGCTCCGGAATGGTCCGTAGGTAAAGATTCATATACACGAAGTCCTGTTTTGGTCGCCGGAAAAGTTTCGGGCTAATCGATAGTGTATCGGGAGTGCTGGTAGTGTACCAGGAGACCATCGGGAGGGGTATTTCGACCGAAGAGGCTTCATGGGCTGTGGGAGAATAAATACCAGCCTTCTGTGGGCTGGTTTAAGTCCCACACAAGTCCCATGCGGCTAGGGAAGAAAACCCCAAAGGGAAAAGGTGGAAAAAAGGGAAAAAAGGAGGAATCCTAGTCCTACTAGGATTGGAGGAGGAGTCCTCCTCTCCTCCCCACTTCGGCCAAACCAAGAAGGCTTGGCCCTTGTGCCAAGTCCTCTCCTCCCTACCTCTTATATATACTAGAGGTTTTAGTGTTTTTGCACAGAATTTTCAGCCACGTGCTACCCATTCCTCCAGTGCATAGTTTCTCCTCTAGATCGGATTTCTGTAGTGCTTAGGCGAAGCCCTGCTGGAATAGCTCCACCACCATCACCGAAGCACCATCACGCTGCCGGAGAACTCTTCTTCCTCTCCACTCCCTCTTGCTGGATCAAGACGGCGGAGATCATCATCGAGTCGTACGTGTGCTGAACGCGGAGGTGCTGGCGCTAGATCGGAAGGACCGTGATCGAGTTCATGGGACGGACCGTGATCAAGTTCCCGGGACGGATCGTGATTGGATCGTGGGACAGATCATGATGGGATCGCGGGACGCTCGGCGATTTAGATCGCGAAGACGTTCGACTACACCAACCGCGTTTCTTAACGCTTCCCGCTTAGCGATCTACAAGGGTATGTAGATCCACTCTCCCTCTCATAGATGCTCATCACCATGGATAGGTCTTGCATGAACGTAGGGAAAAAAATCCCATGCAACGTTCCCCAACAGTGGCATCATGAGCTAGGTCTATGTGTAGATGAGATCTCGAGTAGAACACAAAGAGTTTGTGGGCATTGATGCTTAGATTGCTTCCTCCCTTGGTCGTGTTTTGGTTCAGCGGTATTGTGAGATGAAGCGACCCGGACCAACATTACTCGTACTCTTATGAGATACCGGTTCCCTCAACTGCAACTTGTTGCATGGATGGCTTGCGGGTTCCAGTTTCTCTCACGTTAGTTGGATCGGATTTGACAAAGGCGGTCCTTGAGAAGGTTGAAAAGCAACTAGTGTATCACCGTTGTGGTTTTTGCGTAGATGAGAATTGTTCTTGCTAGATACCCGTAGCAGCCACGTATAACATGCAACAACAATTAGAGGACGTCTAACTTTTTTTTGGAGGGTATGTTGTGATGTGATATGTCCAATTACATGATGTGATATATGTGATGTATGAGATGATCATGTGATGTATAGATTATCACGACTTGCATGTCGATGAGTACGGCAACCGGCAGGAGCCATAGGGTTGTCTTTAATTATTGTATGACCTATGTGTCAATCATTAAGTGCTATGTAATGCTTTACTTTATCGCTAAACAGTAGCAATAGTAGTACAAGCATGTTGGGCGCGACAACCCCGATGGCGACACGTTGATGGAGATCATGGTGTCATGCCGGTGACGATGGAGATCATGTCGGTGCTTTCTAGATGGAGATCAAAAGCACAAGTTCATGGCCATATCATGTCACTTATGATTTGCATGTGATGTTAATCCTTTTATGCACCTTGTTTTGCTTAGGACGATGGTAGCATTATAAGGTGATCCCTCACTTAAATTTCAAGATGAATTGTGATCTCCCCGAGTGTGCACCATTGCAAAAGTTCATCGTGTCGAGACACCACGTGATGATCGGGTTGATACTCTACGTTCACATACAACGGGTGCAAGCCAGTGTTGCACGTGTAGAACACTCGGGTTAAACTTGACGAGCCTAGCATGTACAGACATGGCCTCGGAACACAAGAGACCGAAAGGTCAAACATGAGTCATATAGTAGATATGATCAACATGATGATGTTCACCATTGAAGCCACCTCAACTCACCTGATGATCGGACTTGAGTTGGTGAATTTGGATCATGTGACACTCAGATGACCTGAGGGATGTCAATTTGAGTGGGAGCTTTAGTAATTTGATTAACTAAACTCATTATCTTGAACAATAGTCTAAGTAAACCTTTGCATATTTATGTTGTAGATCAATGGCTCACACAGTAGCACCCCTGAATTTTAATGCGTTCCTAGAGAAAGCTAAGTTGGAAGATGATGGAAGTAACTTTGTTGACTGGGCCCGTAATCTGGAATGGCCGTGAGGATAATCCTCAGATTAATGTCTCCGACCATTAACTGGAATGCGTTCCTAGAGAAATCATATGTCCTTGATGCACCGCTTGGTGACCAACCAGAAGACATGACCTCCGAAGACGTTAAGAACGCTTGGGAGGCACGTACTGGAGATTACTCAATAGTTCAGTGTGCAATATTGTATGGCTTAGAACCGGGACTTCAAAGATGTTTTTAACCCCATAGAGCATATGAGATGTTCCAGGAGTTGAAGTTTATCTTTTAGAAGAATGCCCGGATCAAGAGGTATGAGACCTACGATAAGTTCTATGCTTGCAAGATGGAGGAGAACGGGTCTATTAGTGAACATATACTCAAAATGTCTGGGTATTCAACTCGTCTAGCGGAGTTGGGAATTTCCCTTCCACCAGAGGCGATCACTGATAGAGTTCTTCAATCACTGCCACCTAGTTACAAGAGCTTTGTGATGAACTATAACATGCACGGGATGAACAAGTCAGTTGTCGGGCTGTTTACGATGCTAAAAGTTGTTGAGTCTGAAATCCAGAAAGAACATCAAGTGTTGATGGTCAATAAAAGGACTAGTTTCAAGAAGTATAGCAAGGGCAAGGGCAAGAAGGGTAAAACCAAGAAGGATGGAAAAGCAGTTGCTACTCCTGTAAAGAAGCCCAAGCATGGACCTAAGCCAGAAACTAAGTGCTTTCATTGCAAGGGAACTGGTCACTGGAATCGGAACTGCCCCAAGTACCTGGCTGACAAGAAGGCGGCCAACGACAAACAAGGTATTTATGATATACATGTTATTGATGTGTACCTTACTAGCTCTCGTTGTAGTGCCTGGGTATTTGATACCGGTTCGGTTGCTCATATTTGCAGCTCAAAACAGGAAGTATGGAATAGACGAAGGCTGGCAAAGGATGAAGTGACGATGCGCGTGGGAAATGGTTCCAAGGTTGATGTGATCGCCGTCGGCACGCTCTCTCTTCGATTACCATCGGGATTAGTGATGAACCTGAATAATTGTTATTTAGTGCCTGTGTTAAGCATGAACATTATATCTGGATCTTATTTATTGCGAGACGGTTACTCAATTAAATTAGGGAATAAAGGTTGTTCTATTTATATGAGTAATATCTTTTATGGTCATGCATCCAATCTGAGGGGTTTATTCAGATTGAATCTTGATAGTGATGACACACATGTTCATAACATTGATGCCAAAAGATGTAGAGTTGATAATGATAGTACCACTTTCTTGTGGCACTGCCGTTTAGGTCATATTGGTGTCAAACGCATGAGGAAGCTGCATGGTGATGGACTTTTGGAGTCACTTGATTTTGAATCACTTGACACATGTGAACCATGCCTCATGGGCAAGATGACTAAAACGCCGTTCTCTGGAACAATGGAACAGGCGAGTGACTTATTGGAAATCATACATACTGATGTGTGCGGTCCAATGAATGTTACAGCGCATGGTGGATATCGTTATTTTCTCACCTTCGCTAATGACTTAAATAGATATGGGTATATTTACTTAATGAAACACAAGTCTAAAATGTTTGAAAAGTTCAAGCAATTTCAGAGTGAAGTTGAGAATCATCGTAACAATAAGATTAAATTCCTGCGATCTGATCCAGGAGGTGAATATCTGAGTTATGAGTTTGGCAGTCACTTAAGACAGTGTGGAATTGTTTCACAGTTGACACCTCCTGGAACACCACAGCGTAATGGTGTGTCCGAACGTCGTAATCGAACCTTATTAGATATGGTGCGTTCTATGATGTCTCTTGCTGATTTGCCACTATCGTTTTGGGGTTATGCATTAGAGACAGCTGCATTCACTTTAAATAGGTCACCATCAAAATCCGTTGAGACGACGCCATATGAGCTATGGTTTGGCAAGAGGCCAAAATTGTCGTTTCTTAAAGTTTGGGGATGTGAAGCTTATGTCAAAAAGCTTCAACCTGAAAAGCTGGAACCCAAAGCGGAGAAATGCGTCTTCATAGGATACCCGAAAGAGACAGTCGGGTATACCTTCTATCTCAGATCCGAAGGCAAAGTGTTTGTCGCTAAGAACATAACATTTCTTGAGAAAGCGTTTCTCTTGAAAGAATTGAGTGGGAGGAAAATAGAGCTTGATGAGGTTATTGAACCTTTACTTCAACCATAAAGTAGCGTAGCGCAGAAAGATGTTTCTATGGAACCTACGACGGTAGAAGAGGAAATCAATGATGTGATCATGAAGCTTCGGATCAAGCACTATTGAACCTCATAGGTCGACAAGGGTGCGTACTACTCCTGAGTGGTATGGCAACCCTGTCTTGGAGGTCATGTTGTTGGACAACAATGAAGCTATGAGCTATGGAGGAGCAGTGATGTGTCCGGATTCCGAGATGGGATCCATGTATGAAAACAAAGTATGGACATTAGAAGTATTACCTAAAGGGCGAAAGGCCATTCAGAACAAATGGATCTTTAAGAAGAAGATAGACACGGATGGTAATGTCACCGTCTATAAAGCTTGGCTTGTGGCAAAGGGTTTTTCACAAGTTCAAGGAGTTGACTACAATGAGACATTCTCACCCGTAGCGATGCTTAAGTCTGTCAGAATCATGTTGGCAATAGCTGCTTATTTAGATTATGAAATTTGGTAGATTGATGTCAAAACGGCGTTCCTCAACGGTTTCCTTGAGGAAGAGTTGTATATGATGCAACCAGAAGGTTTTGTCGATCCAGAGAAAGCTGACAAAGTTTGCAAACTCCAGCGATCCATTTATGGGCTGGTGCAAGCATCTCGGAGTTGGAATAAGCGCTTTGATGAGGTGATCAAAGCGTTTGAGTTTATACAAGTTTATGGAGAAGCTTGTATTTACAAGAAAGTGAGTGGGAGCTCTATAGCGTTTCTAGTATTATATGTGGATGACATATTGCTGATTGGAAACAATATAGAAATGCTGGAAAGCATGAAGGAATATTTGAACAAGAGTTTTTCAATGAAGGACCTAGGAGAAGCTGCTTTCATATTAGGCATTAAGATCTATAGAGATAGATCGAGATGCTTAATAGCACTTTCACAGAGCACATACCTTGATAAAGTTTTGAAGAAGTTCAAAATGGTTCAGTCCAAGAAGGGGTTCTTTCCTGTGTTACAAGGTGTGAAGTTGAGTAAGACTCAATGCTCAGTGACTACAGAAGATAGAGAAAATATGAGTGTCATCCCCTATGCTTTAGCCATAGGCTCTATCATGTATGCAATGTTGTGCACAAGACCGGATGTCATCCTTGCCATACGTGTGTCCGGAAGGTTTCAAAGTGATCCTGGAATGGAACACTGGGCAGCGGTCAAGAATATCCGTAAGTACCTGAAAAGGACTAAGGAAATGTTATTCGTTTATGGAGGTGATGAAGAGCTCGTCGTAAAGGGTTACGTTGATCCAAACTTTGACACTGATCCAGATGACTCTAAGTCACAAACCGGATACGTATTTATTCTCAACGGGGGAGCGGTAAGCTAGTGCAGTTCCAAGCAAAGCGTGGTAGCCGATTCTACGTGCAAAGCGGAGTACATCGCAGCCTCAGAGGCAGCGAAGGATGGTGTCTGGATGAAGAAGTTCATGACATATCTTGGAGTAGTGCCTAGTGCACTGAATCCAATGAACCTGTTATGTGACAACACTAGTGCCATTGCTCTAGCCAAGGAACCAAGGTTTCACAAGAGGACCAGACACATAAAGCGATGCTTCAACTCCATCCACGATTACATCGAGGAGAAGGACTTAAATATTTGCAAAGTGCACACGGATACGAATGTTGCAGGCCCGTTGACCAAACCTCTTCCAAGGGTAAACATGATCAACACCAGAACTGCATGGGTGTTCGATTCATTACAATGTAAATCACATAGTGATGTGAACTAGATTATTGACTCTAGTGCAAGTGGGAGACTGTTGGAAATATGCCCTAGACGCAATAAATAAAGTGTTTCTTATTATATTTCCTTATTCATGTTAATCGTTTATTATCCATGCTATAATTGTATTGATTGGAAACACATTACATGTGTGGGTAAATAGACAACACTATGTCCCTAGTATGCCTCTAGTGAACTAGCTTGTTGATCAAAGATGGTCAAGGTTTCCTAGCCATTCACATGTGATGTCATTTGATAATGGGATCACGTCATTGGTAGAATGATGTGATGGACAAACCCAAACTACAAATGTAGCATATGATCGTGTCAGTTTATCGCTACTATTTTCTGCATGTCAAGTATATGTTCCTATGACCATGAGATCATGCAACTCATGGACATCGGAGGAGTTCCTTGTGTGTATCAAACATCACAACGTAACTGGGTTACTATAAAGGTGCTCTACAGGTATCTCCGAGGGTGTCTATTGAGTTGGCATGGATCAAGACTGGGATTTGTTACTCCGTGTGACAGAGAGGTATCTCAGGGCCCACTCGGTAATACAACATCACAATAAGCCTTGCAAGCAATGTGACTAAGTATTAGTCACTGGATTGTGTATTACGGAATGAGTAAAGAGACTTGCCGGTAACGAGGTTAAACTAGGTATGGAGATACCGACGATCGAATCTCGGGCAAGTAACTTACCAAAGAACAAAGGGAAGATCATACGGGATTAACTGAATCCTTAACATAGAGGTTCGACCGATAAAGATCTTAGTAGAATATTTAGGAACCAATATGGTCATCGAGGTCCCTCTATTGGTTATTGACCGTAGAGGTGTCTCGGTCATGTCTACATAGTTCTCGAACCCGCAGGGTCTGCACACTTAAGGTTTGGTGACGTTTCGGTAGTATATAGTTATGTATGGTGGTGACCGAAAGTTGTTTGGAGTCCCGTATGATATCCCAGAAGTCACGAGGAGCTATGGAATGGTCCGGAGGTAAAGATTCATATATAGGAATTCCTGTTTTGGTCGCCGGAAAAGTTTCGGGCTAATAGGTACTGTACCGGGAGTGCCGGGAGTGTACCGGGAGACCATCGGGAGGGGTATTTCGACCCAAGAGGCTTCATGGGCTGTGGGAGAATAAATACCAGCCTTTTGTGGGCTGGTGTAAGTCCCACACAAGGCCCATGCGGCTAGGGAAGAAAATCCCAAAGGGAAAAGGTGGAAAAAGGCAAAAAAGGAGGAATCCTAGTCCTACTAGGATTGAAGGAGGAGTCCTCCTCTCCTCCCCACTTCGGCCAAACCAAGGAGGCTTAGCCCTTGTGCCTAGTCCTCTCCTCCCTCCCTCTTATATATACTGGAGGTTTTAGGGTTTTTGCACACAATTTTCAGCCACATGCTACCCATTCCACCAGTGCATAGTTTCTCCTCTAGATCGGATTTCTGTAGTGCTTAGGCGAAGCCTTGCCGGAATAGCTCCACCACCATCGCTGGTGCACCGTCACGCTGCCAGAGAACTCTTATTCCTCTCTGCTCCCTCTTGCTGGATCAAGACGGCGGAGATCGTTATCAAGCCGTACGTGTGCTGAACGTGGAGGTGCTGTCCGTTCGGCGCTAGATCGGAAGGACCGTGATCGAGTTCGCGGGACGGACCATGATCAAGTTCCCAGGACGGATCGTGATTGGATCGCGGGATGGATCGTGATTGGATCGCGGGACGCTCGGCGATTTGGATCGTGAAGACGTTCGACTACACCAATCGCGTTTCTTAACGCTTCCCGCTTAGCGATCTACAAGGGTATGTAGATCCACTCTACCTCTCGTAGATGCTCATCACCATGGATAAATCTTGCGTGAACGTAGGAATTTTTTTGTTTCCCATGCGAGTTCGCCAACAAAGTTCTTCAAAGGACTAGTCTGCTGCTTTGATGCTCCCAACAGGATCATCCCTGACAACGGCACACAGTTCATGAGCCGCACCTTCATGCAATATGTCCAAGACCTTGGTAGCAGAATCGGTTTTGCTTCCAATACCCACCCAAGGAGCAACGGCCAAGCGGAAAGGGCTGATGCTGAAGTCCTGCGAGGCCTCAAGACGAGAACTTTCGACGGGTTGCACAAGTGTGGAAGATACTGGATTGATGAGTTCCAGTGGTTCTTTGGTCAATCAGGACGACACCAAATCGAGCTACCGGTCAGACACCCTTCTCCCTTGTCTATGAGCGGAGGCACTTCTCCCCACGGAACTCATATACGGTCTCCTCGAGTGCTCGCTTATGATGAGCTGGAGCAAGAGTAGTTGTGGCAAGACGACGTGATGCTCGTTGAGCAAGACTGTCTTCACGCTGCTGTGAGAGTTGCGAGCTACCACCAAGCTTTGCGCCACTACCATAGCCGCAAGGTCAATGCCAGATGTCTTGAGGAAGGCGACCTTGTTCTTCGACGAGTTCAGTCCGCCAAGAATCCGAACAAGTTGACGCCAAAGTGGGAAGGCCCTTATCGGGGAGTACGAGTTACTAGGCCCGGTGCAGGCCGCCTAGAGACCGAGGATGGCGTTTCGGTGAGCAACTCTTGGAATATTGAACATCTTCAAAAGTTCTACTTATGAGGCACGGTTGCCAGGCCAGCCTCGGCAACCACCTTTTGTACAAGTCTTGCCGCTGAAGCATGTAATCATTGGTACAAAGCCAGGCTGAGGCCCTGTGCGTAGTTAAATAAACATAAGTATTTCGCAACCTTGGCTGATTCTCATGTTTGTTTACGTACATGTCTATCTGAAGCGTTGCACTATACTTAATCCTGGCAAGGGGTGACGGACCGCCAAGGTTCCATACCCATATCTTCTCTTCTTTCTTTTTGTAAAGTACGGAAGGACACCTCGCGTGCAGCTTTGCCAGGGGGGATGGGAGTACGGATACCTATGAACAACGTCCGAAAAAAACTTACCGCAAGGAGAAAGGCAACAAGAAGATAAGTTGCAAAAACCCCATGTGAATCCTTGCCGTAAATTTATTTTCCTTGAGCGATTTTGACTTCTGTATGGAAAACCTGCATGCGCGGGAACCTTGTCATGATTGGATGCGCCCTCACTGCGTTCGGGACGGCTCAACGGCTTAAGTGGCTTTGCCCGTGCTCCTTGTTTCGTTTCGAGCCCGCTCAATGATCCAAGTGATAGTGCTCGCGCCCTTATCCCATTTTTGAGTAAGGCCGACGCCTTGAATGGCCACGCCAAGGACGCCAAGGTATCTTGCGGGTAGTGGCACCGTCAGCAGGCTGCTCAGGATCCGATCCTCAAAGCGCTTGCGGTAGGGCTACACACGCCGACAAGATTCTTCCAGAAAGGGCGTAGGGAAAATTCCATACACAAAAATAGTTTAACAAGGAAGATAACATACAGTTTTTTAGATAGGGTGAAATTTGCATAAGATATCGCTTTTCCTCTAAGAACATCTTTATTTGACTTTCTCCCCTAGGGGGAGATTACAAGAAGAAAAAGATGGAGATGAGGGGCAGATTACAAGAAGAAAAAGATGGCGAGAGGCCCCTGGCAGAAGCCCGGCCTGACCCCTCTAGACCAGCATTGCGCGGACGAGCAAGGCTGCCAGATGGGCAGGCAAGAACCTGGCCCCTCCTGGGCTAGCATTCCACGCAGGAGAGGGCTGGAGCGGGTGGAAAGGGGGATGGACCCCAGAAGCCAAAGTCCATGGGCTGTCGGAAGACCCAGCTAGAAGATGAGGCAGCACCCGGGACGGAAGCACCCGGCAAGGACATCTTGTCGGGAGGGGGAGAGGCGTGAGGCTGGCGATGATGGTGCGGCCGACGGTCAGTCTTAGCTCGAATCTTCGGGCTCCAACTTGATCGCCCGAACACTGGGCTCATCACCTCTATCTTCGTCGCTGTCCTCCTCGTCCCTCTCGCCGGAGGACAGGCTCTCGCCGCTGCTTGCTCTCTCTTGCAGTAGCCGAGGTGGATGCCGGAGCTCCCATAAATCTTGATGGAGAGCTTACTGGCCTTTGTCATTTTAAAATGAAGAACGTACCCGAGCTGGAGATTGTGGGCATGTGTGAAGGTCTTCCAACCATGCCTGAGGAACATGACGCAGTGCGCTGGGTACTCAACGTCCACCCACGTCGCGCCATTACAACACCCTGCCACCCGCAGCAATAGGAAGGGCGGCTCATCTTCCTCCATCGCCCTGGCAAAGAGGCCTGGGAGGCGCAGATGGCTCTAGAGGGGACCTCCCAGCTTGAGGACGACGTCTAGTGCCATTCTCCAGGCGTCGGCCTCTTCGATGGAGATGCCTGGAGTTGGAGGAGGGGGTGGAGCAGCGCTCCACCTCCCTCGACGTCGGCCTCCACGGCGGCCATGGCCCCTCGCACCTCCTCCACCACGCGAACTCAAGCCTCCCTCTGCCTCCATGGCTGAAGCGGCGGCATGATCCTGACGAGAGCTCCTCCTCGCAGACGAGGAAGGTGGTCGCCCCTACCCCCTATACATGGCGAAGGGCGGGCGCTACCTGAAGATTGAGAAGACGAGGGGGAGGCAAACTGTGGAGTTTTGCACTCGAAGGGCGGAAGAAGGGTGGATGAGATCCGCCTCCACTATCCCCAATTTATATGAGGAAGCGGGAGGGCTGGCTCTCCCCCACTCCAAAGAACGCTGCCCACCTCCTCCAATAGTTGTGCCCTTGATCACGGGGCGAACAGCAACTGCCCCGTCGCCCCAATTCATGGCGCCGCAGTTATTGCCTTTTCTCAAGGACTTTAAATCACGAGCATCAGTTGCTAGCTCCCCGCTATGCATGCGGCACACATGGTGGAAAAGACCTAACACGATAACTGAAAACTCGGCGACCGTGCCACGCACGTATTCCACTACCCGCAATTAATGGGCATCGTGGGGAATCATAGCAAGTGCAATGATCACAACTGCAAGGCCCTGCACCGCGTGTCCGTACACTAGTTGGGCCTAGACCAACAACACCTTGCGACCTGTATGGCCCAAGCCTGGGGGCTCCTGTTGGTGCACTAGAGTTTTTGGGCCATCTACTGCCCCTTTACTCGTGCACGGGCAGTAGTGCCGCCCCGGCGGCAAGACCCAGCAAAACTTGTCAAGCAGCAGCACAAAGGACTCAAGACTACCGACAAGATCTTGCTGGGAGGGCTGTAGAGCCTCCAGGCGAAGCAAGGCCCCCGGCAAGGCAAGGTCCCGGCAAGGCAAGGCCCCGGCAAGCACTGCCAGCACATAGGCCAGGTGTCGATTCACCTAGACGCGTGTCACGGCGTCGACGTTGGAGGGAGCTAAGCGGCGTTGATGGGACGGGCCCCCGTCCCGTCCCACTGACGGACTGAGGCGCTTGACGGTGCATTGAATGCTCTCGTCCTACTCCGTCAGAGTTAGGTACGATAGCACTGTAGCACTATGCATCCCGTGTGCACACTGTATGGCACTGTTGGGATCCCCTTAGGTATAAATGGAGGCCCAAGGCGTTACAGAAGGAAGGAGTTTTTTTGGATAGTTGGGCAGTTAGACAACCGGATAGCCCGACAGTTAGACAACTAGAGGTTACCTAGCTTACATAGCAGCCGTTCATGGCGCTCCTGTAGCTAGAACCCTAGAACACGATCAATATAACCAAGCAGGAGTAGGGTTTTACGCACCCGTGCGGCCCGAACCTAGGTAAAAATTCCCCGTGCGCTGCTTACCAGACTGGCTCTTTGTGCGAGCTCGCCCCCTGCCAAACCGAAATGGATCCCCATGATCCCATAGGTGTTCGTTCCCCACGACACTATCTGACGAGTTCTTTTCATGTTTTGTGTGGATGAAGTTTTTGAGACTTAGGTGAAATGGGGATATGAGAGGATTGAATGGGATACAAAAGCTCAAGATTGCGGCTTCCCAAGCCACCCCAAGTCAGTATTACAAGAAGTCTCAAGCATCTAAGTTTGGGAAGCTACGCATCCCACCTCTCTTCATCATATCGGTTAACCTATGTTGAGTCTAAATTTTCATTTGTCTTGGAGTATATTTTTGTTTTGTTTGTTGTTTGAATAAAATATTAGATATTAAAATCTTTATTGAGAGGAAGAGAGTCCTCACATAGCTACTTAATTTTTTAACTAGTCATTGATCTTCACCTATATCTTTTTGAGAGTAGTTTGATGTTTACTCTTGTGCTTCATTTATATCCTAAGAGTAAATTGTGAATGAATGAAATATCATAAATCTTAAATTATCAATGTGCTTTATGCTTAGTAGTGGTTTCACCTCTAGTTTAGAAAGTAAAATCTATTGAAGTTTGACAATCACAATATTGGTCATACAAGCAATTCATGAATGATTAGTATAAGAAAGAGAACTTTCACATACAAATAGATCATCTTGGAAATTTTTATGATTGTGAATAGGCATTAATTATTTTTCAACCTTGATCAAATAATTGATGTTGGACAAGAAACACAACATAATGCTTATGTTTGGGTATATTTTCATAGAAGTTATATTGTTATGGATCCTCCAAGATGTGGTGGTTGTTTAGACCTTTTACTAGCCAAAACTTCGTACTAAGTAGAGATACTACTGGTGCGTCCAAATCCTTGAGCCAAATTTCTTCCATCAGAGTCCATCATACCTACCTATATATTGTATTTCACTGCCATTCCAAGTAAATTTGCATGTGCCACCTCTAAACCCTTCAAATAAACATGTGTTTTGTGTGCTCATACCGCTCATGGAGTGACGGGGCAGTTATTATTCTCCATGCTAAGCGAGTTATCACAAGGCAAGTGTTTATTCACTTGTCATTGTACGAGAGAGGCTGGTAAAGATGATGTCTAGTCCCGCATAATACAAAAATAAATAAATAAAACCTCCTCATATAAAGTTGGTTGTTTGGAGGGCAACCGTGGATTCGGCTAGCCATGGAATATGTTTGAATGGTGGAGGGGGAGTAAAATTTAAATTTTTTGGGGGGGACACCTATAATATGATTAGCAGGGAAGATATTGAAAATAGGCACACCACTCAAAATTACTTATGCATGTCGGTTTTTAAACAATGAGCTCTGGTACCTCTATAAATTCCTGCTTTCCTCTGCGAAGGGGCAATCTATTTACTTTTATGTTATTTACTTTTCATATTGTCGGTGTAGAGAACAGAAGGTGTTTGCTACCCCTGGACACGCACCGGCAAGTCGCAGCCTCCAGGCGGGAAGAGAACGGCAGAGAAGAAATCCACTTATATGACATATCCAGGACCCAGGTTTCCGGCAAGGATGGCTTGCCGGGAACAGGTTTACACGTCACCGGCAAGCCCAAGGCCGGCAAGATAAAAATAGAGTTTGCGGGAAGCAAACCTTCCTGGGAGAAGACATCCAGGCAGGGCACCAAGAAGACCTGATGTTGGCCTCCCGGCAAGGCCTACCAGGGGATAGCTGAATGCAAGTGTAGGAATCTCAAGAAGGCATTCAAGTTAACAGACCAAAGACCGAAGGCAAGACCCCCAGCAAGATCTTGCAGGGATGGCCTATAGAGCCCCAGCAAGGCAAAGCCCCAGCAAGGCCCCGCCAGCGCAGAGGCCAGGTGTCGCCCCACTTGGGCATGTGTCGAGGCGCCGGCGATGGAGGGGCTAAGTGGCGCCGAGGGGACGGGGTCCTGTCCCATCCCGTGGACGATCAGAGGCACCAGACGAGCATTAAATGCGCCTGCCATATACTGTTAGAGTTAGGTATGATAGCATTGTAGCACCGTACATATCGTGTATGCATTGTACTCCACTGTTGATGACCCCTTTTAGAGTATAAAAGGAGGCCTAGGGTGTTACGGTGGAGGACTTTTTGACCTTTTCGGACTCCTAGACCTTTGGAGCTCCTCTACCCATTCTGCATGAGTAGCAGCTGTGTACTGTAGCGCTTCCAGAACCTGAGCTAGAATTCATCCAATACAACCAAGTAGGAGTAGGGTTTTATGCATCTTTGCGGCCCGAACCTGGGTAAATCCCCGCGCACTAGCCAACTGATCTGCTCTTTGTGCGAGCCTTCTTCCCCGTCGAACCGTAAAGGGATCCCTCCGATCCCATAGGTGCCATTTACACCGACATCTTTGGCGCGCCAGGTAGGGGAGAGGGTTGCATGAACCTGATCTAGCAGTCATGACGCCCAAGAAGAAACAGCGACGTCTGAAATTCTTTGCGAAAGCTAAATCCTAAAACTTTAATGGCTTTTTTCTGTTTAGTTTTATCCTTGATGTTTCCTTTTGTACAACCTGTGCGCGAGGGGGCACTCTTGAAATACTCTGCACTCCTAGTTGTCCTGGGTCCGCCCAGCAACACAGATGCAGCTAGAGTTGTTTTTAGAGCGTCAAGCTCTAGAAGAGGCGGCGTTCTCGATAGGATGCTAGACAGGACCTGATCCTAAGCGCCATCAACGGGAACATGCGCATTCGGGGAGTATTCTAGCAAGCGTAGGGATTCATTGTACAAAAATGTAATCGTTCAAGGAGAGGCTAGATAAGTTTTATCTTCGGATTTCTTCATAAACCCATATGCCGAGGAGCCTTCCCGGGACTAGTCGTGCCTCTAATCGCTTCGAGTCCGCTCGGCGATGTGAGCAGCTCCACTAAAGCTAGGAAGGTAGGATTTTCACCTTCCCCGAGGCTAGTCACACCTCTAATCGCATCGAGTTCGCTCGGCGATGTCGGCAGCTGCACTAAAGTTGGGAAGGTAAGATTTTCCGGCAAGCGACATTCTCGACAAGCTGTAAGGACCAGTTACTCAAGTGCTGTCGGTTGGAGTGTACACACCAGGAAGTTTTCTGGCAAGCGTGGGTCGTCTTGATTAATTTTTTGTCCTTGTAAATCAATCTGCACGCGAAAGGACCTTGCCATGGTTAGCCCGCACTCTAGTTTTGCCTCGAGTCCGCTCGGCAAACTTAGCACCTGCGTTCTGGCCTAGTAAGTCGCCTTGCCGGTGGCGACATTTCCAACAGGGTGCTAAGGACCCATTCCTCAAATCGCTCGTGGCGAGTGTGCGCACCGGCAAGGTTTCCAAACAATGTAGGATATAAGATATATGCAAGGACGAAATTAATCAAGAGAGAAGCAAGCATTCATTTAGCATAAAGAAACAGGTGTCGCATTCATAAAGATTGGTCTAACTAAGACAATTTGTTTCTTTAAATGTGCCATTGCAGCAACAAGGATGCGAAAAGTAATTCATTCCCGGTAGTTGCTTTATTCTCAGCAGCACGTGGCAGCCGAGAAAGCCAAGGACGTCGTGCTAGAGCCTGGCAAGATCTTGCCGGGATGGCTTGCGGAGCCCCGGCAGGACCCACACCTGGCAAGACCTAAGACGGTAGTGAGGCATTCGCAGTAGACGGCGACGATAGCAGAGATGAGCATATGAATAGAGCACCGCACCCGCAGTACCCTTTTTGGGGAATGCTCGGGGACTAGCTCTTTGTCACATAGGATGGCGCTCCCTTTTGGGCACAAGACTCCTACTGTCGTCCTGCTCTATCTTCCCATGCTACCGTCAAGCCAAAGGCCCGGCAAACCGCGAGCTCTTTTGCATCATCATCAACGTAGAGTTTAAAGGTCATGAGTGGCAATTACCTCTCGCCACGTGTGTACCGATGCGTGTTTTCGGGCCTAGCCCAGACAAACATCGTGCATGCTTGTTCGGCCTAGGCCCGGGGGCTCAAGTCGGTGTAGAGAATAGGGGGTGTTCTCTACCCTGGACACGCACCAACAAGTCATAGCCTCCAGGCGGGAAGGGCATGGCAGAAAAGAAATCCACTTATAGGACATGTCGACGACCCAGGTTTCTGGCAAGGATTGCTTGCCGGGAACAGGTTTACGCATCACCGGCAAGGTCAAGGCCGACAAGATCAAGATAGAGTTTTCGGGAAGCTAACCTTCCTGGGAGAAGACATCCAGGCAGGGCACCAAGAAGACCCGATGTTGTCCTACCGACAAGGCCTGCCGGGGGATAGCTGAATGCAAGTGCAGGAATCTCAAGAAAGCATTCAAGTCAACAGACCAAAGACCGAAGGCAAGACCCCCGGCAAGATCTTGCCGGGATGGCCTACAGAGCCCCGGCAAGGCCCTGCCAGCGCATAGGCCACGTGTCGCCCCACCTAGGCACGTGTCGAGGCACCAGTGATAGAGGGGCTAAGCGGCGCCGATGGTACGGGGTCATGTCCCGTCCCGTGGAAGGTCAAAGGCACCAGATGGAGCATTAAATGCACCTGTCTTACACCGTCAGAGTTAGGTATGATAGCACTGTAGCGTTGTACACCTCATGTACGCACTGTATGCTACTATTGGTGACCCCTTTGAGAGTATAAAAGGAGGCCCAGGGTGTTACGGTGGAGGACTTTTCGACCTTTTCAGACTCCTAGACCTTTGGAGCTCCTCTCGCCCATTCTGCCTGTGCAGCAGCTGTGTACTGTAGCGCTCCCAGAACCTGAGCTAGAATTCATCCAATACAACCAAGCAGGAGTAGGGTTTTACGTATCTTTGTGGCCCGAACCTGGGTAAATCCCCATGTGCTAGCCATCTGATATGCTCGTTGTGTGAGCCTTCTTCCCCGTCGAACCGTAAAGGGATCCCTTTGATCCCATAGGTGTCATTTCCCCCGACAATATTGAGTCAACTTCTTATTCCAACCTCAGTCTATTAGTTGCAAAGCACCATGTGGTGGAGAAAGATCCAAACATATATACCCATTAAGATATATTTGATCACGATTCATTATTGTTGAAAATTATCTTTATGATAAGTATGTTGGGAGGCAAAAACTTTAAGCCCTATCTTTCTCTGTGTTCGATGGATGTTGTTTGTTCTAAAAATATGCTTTGAGTATTAGCAATCATAGAAGACTATATGATAATTGAGTATGTGGATCTCTTACTTAGACTTGATGATGCATTGAAATTGTTTGGTGACTAAGAACATGGGTTGTTGAGTTTCAAGAGAATGCATTGTTTGAACCATGACATGTCAATTGATCACTACTCAACCATGATCATTTTTCTGAAAAAATTGTTGGTTATGATGCTCGAAAAAGTGATTGTAATTATCATTGATCAGAGATATATAATATGCTAGCATTCACACTTCATAAATTATTTCCTTTATTATTTACCAAACCGAGGATGAGTAGGAATTAAGCTTGGGGATGCTCATACGTCTCCAACGTATTGATAATTTATGAAGTATTCATCCCATGTTTTCCTATGTTTACAAAAAATTATATGGTTTAGACGCACTTTATATGATTTATTTAGAATTAACACAGACTGGCGTTGTTTTTAGCAGAATTACCATGGTGTTGTTTTTGTGCAGAAAATGAAAGTTCTCTGAATCGCCTGAAACTTTTTATATATTTTTTCTAGAGGAAATAATAATTTTGGAGCAAAGAACCACCGGAGGGGAGCTAGCTATGGGCCACAAGCCAATAGGGTGCTCCTCTAAATTGCGTCATGATGGCTTGTGGGGCCCACGTGGCTCCGTTGCGCGTGATTCCAATGCTGAAAAATCCTCTAAATCCAAGAAACTGCAGAAATAAAGAGAGAACTTCCGCTCCGCCATTGCAACTATCTGTATCGATGAAAAACCCATCAAGAGCCTTTCTAGTACCCTGTCAGAGGGGTTTAATCATCTCCGATGACCATCTTCATCACCATAGCGAAGGCCATGACGAGGAGGGAGTAGTTCGCCCTCTGGGCTGAGGGTATGTACCAGTAGCTATGTGTTTTATCTCTCTCTCTCTCTCTCGTGTTATTAGATGACATGATCTTGATGTATCATGGGCTTTGTTAAGATAGTTGGATCATATGGTGTGTTTCTCTTGCTATCTTGTTTTGATGAATCGAATATTTCCCTTTGAGATCTCGTTATGTTGGATTGAATATTGGATTTGAGAACACTTGATATATGTATTGCATGTGGATACTTGTGGTGACAATGGGGTGTTCTATTGATTCACTTGATGTATGTTTATGTACTCCACTTGCAGATTCCTAAGGTGACATTAGGGTAATCCATGCATAGGGGTTGATACACATTCTTGTCCTATGTTCTCCAATAGAAATCTTGGGGTGCTCCTTGAAGTTCTTTGTTTTGGATTGAATATGATAGATCTGAAATTTTTTGATGCATGACACATAATTTACCCACGGATACTTGAGGTGGCATTGGAGTATCTAGGTGACATAGGGTTGGATGATATGTATCATTGGTGTTATTTTAGTATGAACTCTAGGGCTGTTTGTGACACTTCTAGCAACAACTCAAAAGATTGATCGGAATAACTTTGAGGTGGTTCTACTACCCACACCAATTTTATATTATGTTCTCCGGTATATATGAACTTTGGAGTGATTCTTTGTTGCACATTGAGGGATGATCATATGATTCAACTATGTAAGCGTTGTTGGAAGATTGCACTAGTGGAAGTATGAACCCTAGGACCTATTTCCAAGCATTTCTACAATGTTTTGCTCATTTTTTTACACTTGTTACCATGATGTTTTTATATTTTTCGATTACAAAAACCTATATCTACTATCCATATTGCACTTGTATCACCATCTCTTCACCGAACTAGTGCACCTATACAAAATTCCATTGTATTGTGTGTGTTGGGGATACAAGAGATTTCTAGGTACTTGTAGGGCCGTAACGAGAAATAGAAAACAGACAACTATGTTGCAATCATATACATATAAAATAATAATTAATCAAAGTCATTCCATTGAGCCATTGTACAAATACATCGGGTTGCAAGGCTATGACTCAACCCATGGCTTCACCGAATTGCTCACACATGACGGTTGAATCGCAAGATGAACTCATTGAAGAAGACATAAAGATGAATGCTTTACTGATAATACGGTTACATTAAGTTATAGATTCGTTACACGATTACAAGTATGGTTAACTTGGAGAGGGGTTGTTGTTGTGAAGATGGTGGCAGAAATTATGGAGATGGGATGGGAAAAGGGTAATGGCTAGGGTTCGAAGATGGTTCTATTTCACGAATGGTGTTCTCCTTCCTTCTCTCTTGGTATTATGGTATATTCAACTTTATAGATGTTGGTTGGTTAGACCCCCCGGAGCCACCTGCACTTGGTACGACCACTGGTACAAGACCAGTGCCAAAGAACTAAGGGTTGCGTTAGCGGTGCCACTACAACAACGAGGATAGTTTTAAAGGGAAATTGGTTGTCGGCTATTGCACTAGACTAGGTCAGTGCGAGAGTTGCAACTTTTCCCATGAAGTTTGTTAACAAAATCGAAGTTGCCTTATCCTCGACACTTACATGACTATTTGGCGTGCTTTGTTGCTCGGTGCAACATCTTAACGGTTCGTGAGCTTCTGATTGTCCGAGATGAAATTGAAGTCATGTCATCAGGTGTGACGGATGATGTCGATGATGCCCTCAGTTGTATTGATTATTTGGTTATGTTTTTTTTGTTTCATGATCTTGCTAGTGGCCAGGTCGGCCGTTGGTGCTCCATGTCAGGTTTGTAATACAAGTTTTTGCTTAGTTTTTCTTCAATTATATGAACAACTCTATTCTTCTTAATGAATGAAAATTGCAAATCTTTGGCTCATTTCCAATTTTTTATTATGCATTCAACACCCAAGTTCAGAGCTAGAGAAACGGGCCAGCCCAACCTAACATATCATAATCATGCCTGGCATAGTCCGCCCCACGTGTTGCCCCCTCTATCCCAAGAGCAATGTGGGCTGGCCCGGTGGCCCGCTAGGTTGTTCGCTTGTTAGGGTGTTTTTGGGTAGACTTTGACCTACTAGGTTGCGGCATAGCCTTGCAACCCGATTTTTAAAGCCTAAATCCAATTTTAACATTTTATATATGAAATTTAATAAGAAAAATATGTATTAGTTACATATGATGTTATTTTACCTTTTAACAATTTTAAAAATGCTATGGAGGGTCCCATAGTTCATATAAAGAAATCAAAATATCCATATGTTTTAAACCCTAATTCCAATCTTAATATATTACATATGGAATTTGATTAGAAAATGTGAATCTGAATTTGATGTTATTTTCCTTTTTAACCATTTTAAAAATGTTATTTAAGGTGCAACCTTAAATAATAGTGTAAATTATCAGTATTTTGTAAAACCCTAACTCTAATTTTAACATGTTAACTTGATTAAAATGATTTGTAAAATCTCACTATAATGTTATTTTATCTGTTAATTTTGTTTAAAATTCTATACAGCAAGGAATCTTAAGCAATGGCGCATGATCTATCTTTCTTTCGTATCGGTGTGGATTCAAAATGAAGACAAAATGAACACCTCAGCAAAACCATATTGGAGACAAAAAAAAACTCATCCATAACACTGCATGAACACCTCGACAAAAACATGTAGGGGAAAGGAAAGGTAATTTATCATCTTATGCCAAGAGAGAGATGTCTTACAATTGATCACATTTAAGCACGTTCTTACTGGATGAGCATTGGGTCCATCGTCGGCGAATGAGATAGGAGGATAATAAGCGACAACACATATAAGATGCCATGTTGCAATAAAGAATGTGATCTGTTAAGGTCTTGAGTCATGAGTACTATGTTAGCGGCGTGTGATATTTTGACATTATATGTGGTCTTTTACTTGTATATATATATATTGAGTACTCTTAGAGCAACTCCAAAGCGGCGACCCATTTTGTCCGCGCGCGTCCATTTGGGTCGGCACGGACAAAAAATACGGCCCAACGTGCCGGCCCAAACAGACATGTCTCCGCTTTTCGTCCGCCTGCCGACCCATTTTTGAGCCGAATTTGCGTCGGCGCGGACACCGGAGGGACGCCCGTGCGCCCGCCAACTCCTCCCCCTGGCCCGTTGGTCAGTGGCAACCTCCACCATTTCCCTCAATTCTTCCCAAAAACACACCCTCCCCCGCGCTTCCGCTGTTCTTCATGGACTCCAACCTCGACATTGATGCCACCGCCAGCCTCGCCTCCGTCGCCTCGTCAAGCATCACGTACGCCCCTCCGGCAAAGGCAAGCCTCGCACACCCTCGCAAGACCGCCGTCGTGCCCAAGACAAAGAAGAAGTTGACAACTAAGGAGCGGGAATGGGAGTCGGAGAAGAGAAAGAGTCGGAGGCACACGGCGGCCGCAAGGGAGGAAGCCATCACGACGGCTGCCATCGCCACCGTCGCGCAGCAGGAGGCCACCAACGCTCGCGTCGCGGCGGCAACGAAGGAGGCGCTAATGTACCTAGGGTTAAACTCTGGCCAGCCTGGCCTCGTCAACGCCGTCGTGGTCGCGGTCAGCACCGGTTCATGTGTGTTTCCTCGGATGGTGCTTCCTGAGTCGCCCTACGCATCGGTGACGCAGCCAATGCCCGACTTTCACGTCTACCCACATGCCTCCCGACTCTCCGAGGAGTGCTCGCCCGAGGTGAGTGTGGTGGCGCCTCCCACGCCCGCGCCCGTGCCCATCGACGACCATGCCACACAGGTGGCTGGTGGCTCATCATCCGGAGGGGCGAGGAAAAGTGCATGGTAGATGCTAGCGGACATGCTGTCGGGCGCACACAACATGTTCGACGGAATGCTGGCCTCCGGAGACGATGACTACATGCAGAACATCATCTTCAAGGGTGGTGCGACGGCCGCTGGCGGTGCCGTCGGGGCTCGCTACGATCCCGATAAGACACAAAGCCAGGACGTTCAAGGGACGTTCACATCGTCTACCTTTGATCAAGATCAGGTCATCTTCATGCATGATCAGGTCGGCGTGGACCTGGATGGTTTCCCGCTCGACCACGAGTTTTCGGAGGACTACGGTCTCGAGGAAGAGGATGAGGTGGACATCGAAGGGGAGCCTTTGTTCGAGGCCAAGCTCGCCAACCAAGCCACCGGGGGGAAAACCGAAGTGCAAGAGCAGGCAAACGAAGGCGTACACGGCAGCTGAGGACAAGCTTCTTTGTGAGTGTTGACGGGACATTGGGCAAGATCTCAAGACCAGCGCCGAACAAAAGGCATCAACCTTTTGGACTTGTGTCCATCGTGAGTTGCATGAACGCAAGAAGTTTCCATCAAAGCAACAAGAGTGTGCGGATGGGTGTCCATTTCGAAGCGTTGGAAGGTGATCCAACAAGAGTTCAACAAGTTTTGTGCCACTCTTGAGAGCATCAAGGCACGCCCTTGAGCGGCATCGGCATGCAAGACATGGTATGCTAGCAAGCGGCCCTCTTTGTGTCATTCTATTTATGCTTGCATGTCCATTTGTCAATATGCTTGCATGCAATTCATTTGTAGGCATTCAAGGTCCAACGCGGTGGCAAGTGGTTCAACCTCTCCCATTGTTGGAGAGTTGTCAAAGATGAGGAGAAGTTCACGGCGCAATATGCCACCCTCAATGCGCGCGAGGGGGGGCAAGGCCGTGGAGGAGGAAGACGGCGAGAAGCCACGACCGCGGGATGAGGCCAACTCCAAGAAGGATGACCAGCGGGACGGGGCGGCGAACGCCTTGATTGCAAGCGTGGAGGGCATGATGACCAAGAAGGACTCGAGGGAGGAGGAGTGCCGGCGATACAAGGAAGAGCAAATGAACGCCTTCATGGAGATCCACACAAGGAGGATTGACATGGAGGCGGAGAAGCAAGCCAATATGCTTGAGATGAAGGCGGAGAAGCAAGCCAAGATGCTAGAGATCGAGGCCGCCAACGCCAAGACCAAGGCGAAAGAAGTGTCCCTCGCGAGCATGATGACGGGGGTAGAGATCATGAAGGTGGATGTCAACACCGTGTCGCCAAAGAAAAGGTCGTGGTTTGAGAAGATGCAGGCCGAGATGCTCAAGTTTGACGACGAGCGATCTATGACGGGGAGCGCCATCCTTTTTTGTATGCTGGCAAGTGTGCTGGCATGACCACGGCCGCGATGGCGTGGTCGAACTCTCCCGCCCCTTTTTTTGTGTGCTGGCATGTGTACCGGTCGCTGGCAAGTGCGCTAGCTGAACCGCGTGCTGTTTTTCTGAAGCTGGCATTGTGGCGGCATGAACTTGGGAGACGACACGGCTGCTAGTATGATCTATGGCCGCGGGCCTTTTTCGAAATTTGCATGCGGACATGATATAGGTCGCGGCTGTTGGACGCACGGCTGATCAAGCGAGCGGCCGACCCAGACAGAAAAAAAGGACAAATCCGCCGTCCGTTTAGGTCAGCGCGTTAGAGTTGCTCATAGAAACCATATTTGAAATGTGTTCCTATACATAATAAACTTAAGAAATCATCCTCGGGCGAATGTAAAAAATGGACAATACGCTACCATCAAAGAAAAGGAGGCACAAAAGGTGTCATGCGTATAAAGAGCATATCCTTTTAGAGACGTGACCTCTGCCTGGCACGCGGGAGCACCGGTGCGCCCAAGCATCTGCTGCCCTCCGGCCGGCTAGCTACATGTAGGAGCACCGAGTGCGCCGTGCGTAGCAGCACATTGTCGTTTCAACTTTACGGTCACGTCAACAGAAGTCGATGGACGGACAGAGAAAGGTGGCATGCATGAGATACGGATATGTCTTGCTTCCGAAACACCAAATAAAGCCACGACTAAAATATGCGTAGCTGCTAGCTAGCTCAGACACCAAGGAAGATATGATATGCGAGTTAAAACAGGACATGCATTCAGCGTACTGTGGCGGTACGTGCGTAGGCTCGCTTTCTTCGCGGAGGACACGCGCTTAAGGCCGAGCATGTGTCGTCGCCATCAGTCAATCACGGTTTTGTTGGTGGTTTCAGTGTTGCATATTATGTGCGGCATATGCATGCCTCCACGTTTTGGCCGGGGATATGACGATGGGGCGATTGATCGTGCATAGATAGAAAGTTTTAAAGTAGAGTATCCTATTCAGGGACATACGTAGTGAATATTGAAATTTCTAAAGGTTTTAAAAACAAGTTCCGTGCAAACACATCAAAGTGTCCTGTTTAAAACGGCCCTAATCAAAATGACCTACTTATTTGCAAACTTCGGGAAAAAAATGGTTGACTCGTACGTCGCCCCCACTGAAAATAAACCCAAATACTTAAATAGTGCAACTACACTATTAAGCTGAAACGAGTGCATCCTTGTGCAACGTATAATTCATGACTGCATGCATGTGATGATGTCATCTCACTTTATTTCGTCTAATTTTTTTCTTTAAAAAACTATAACTTTTCAACTGAGTGTCAGAACAACGATCCGGTTTCACTGTTAGGTTTCTCGCGACGAGCTCTTCAAGATTAGATCCCATATGGATATGTTCCGACGATCTTTTTTTAGGACAACTTTGGTTCTAGACGAAACAACTAAGTGCTAAACAGAAGCAATTTTCTTGCACCATGTGTATTGATGAATTTACCTAGCAAGTATATCATAGACAACATAAAAACATGGTAAACAAATTTTCACTGTACATAGGCAATTGAGCATCACTCGTAGGCAACCTTGTCATTACATTGAGGCAACTTTCAACACTAATGAGGCAACTCCCGTTGTGAAGATGCATACTTTGTTAGTTATGCTAGGCAACATGATGGTGAATTTAAGACACTCCAGAGTGTTTGAAGGCAACTTAGAAAAATAATGATAATAATCTTCATAATATTTGTAAGCAACTATTTTACAAAGTTAGGAAACTGAGCAGCAATTATGGCAACTAATTACCAATTGCAGGCAACTAGGCATCAATGGTAGGCAACTGAACATCAACCGTAGGCAACTGACCATCAGTAATAGGCAACTGAGCATCAAAGTAGAGCAATTTCATAGTATTCGTAGGCAACTGAGCATCACCCATAAGAAATTGATCATCATTAATAGGCAATTGAGCATCAATGTTTGGCAATTTCAGAGTATTCATAGGCAATTAAGCATCAACCATACACAACTAATCATCAATAACACTTGAGCGCCAACAATAGGAAAGTTAAGATTGCCAAGATTCACAGGTACACATAGTGGAGTGAAGTTACTTGTATGTAGCACTAAATGCGCCTCATGTATTTGTGATTTTCTCATTTTCACAAAATCAACCAAATAGGCAATCATATTGGCCAAATAAAAAAGTTGCTTTCATGTAAGAACTAAAGTTGTCTCAATACCACCAAAAGTTGCCCCTCAAAAAAGTTTGTCGAAACCTATCCATATGGGATCTACTTTTGAAGAACTCGTCGTAAGAAAAACAGCCGTGAAAATGTATCTTAATTCTGACGCTCGGTTGAAAAGATGTAGCTTTTTAAAAAAAGGAAGAAACATAATTAATTACACTAGAGGGAGGGAACCATGTCACACGGGTTACTTTTTTTGAACTGTCCACATGCGCGGGCTGGTGCTGCCCTTTTTTGGGAGTGCGCTCGTGCCCACAAACGGGCGCCTTAGAGCCAGCGAGCCGCGTCCGAAAATAAATACACGCGAGGCTAAAATGATGGAACCGAGCTGCACATGCCACAAAAATGCAAATTTTTGCACAAAACCTGATGGGTACACATAATACTCAAGTATTACCATGCCTATTTTTATCATATTTAATGTGTCTTTTGTGCCTCAACTTTTTTTATGGGTGATAGTAATACAAGATACTTTCAATTGATCGTCAATGGGCGGCATAAAAAGAAATGCATTTACAGTCTCCAACAAGATGAAAGGCGGATCAAAGGCCAGGAGGAGCTCAAAAATTATATCACCAAATACTACAAATCTATGTTCGCATCATCGCCTGAAGGGAACTTCACCCTTGACGAGACTCGAACGTATGATATTTCACAAATCACAAAGTGTCTCCAAATGAAACACAACAAAGCTCCAGGCCCTCATGGTTTCCCCGCATAATTCTATCAAAATTTCTGGAATATCATCAAGACTGGCCTTTTGGAATGAGTTAAATGCATGAAACCACAACTTTAGCATCATAGCTCTCGTAAAACCACCACTTTACGAAACGTGACACTTTGCACAGCACCAAAAATTTGATGGTGGCAAAAAACATTGAACCCAAATTTGATCTCGTTTTGAAGTGGCCAACCGCGCGTTCGCCGATAGCGGTGGACAGCGCGCCGCTAACAACCGTTAACGGCCTTAGGGACTGAGCCGCTCAGCCCATTCCCTAAGGGGAAACAATGTCGTTCCCATCCTTTCCTCTCGCTCACCCACTCACTCTCGCTCCCCTCTGCCTTGCTATCCTCTGCCTAGCTCCCCTCTGTGCCACCGCTGTCGCCTCCCAACCTCGTCGTCGCCTCCGCAATGCCTTCTTCGGCATACTCGAAGGAGAGCAGTGACAACGAAATGCTCAACTTCCTCCGAGAGGAATGCCCTTTCGATGTAGTCTCTCGGTTTTACAGCCTATGGTTAGGGACTTCAGGTCACGTAATTTCGTTTTGGTATAATTTGGACCGGATCCATGGTATTTTACCACTCCCAATTCCCATTGAACTCAATCTAGCCCCACCCAACCATAGACGACTCGGACTTTGAAGGTGATGTTGAGACAATAGAGCATGGCCGTTTTGAGTGCTAACACCCGATAGTAGCCAAGAAATTCATAGCATTTGAAGGTGGCATAACTGGGAGTGGGTTTTATGGGTGTGGTCGGGATGCAAGTTGCAATCACCATCTTGCTTTTCTTATATGAATTTGTTAATGGTTAATGATCAAATTTATGGGTGTGGTCTCGATGTAAACTACTGTGTGTGATCATATTTGTTAATGGTTAATGATCAAATTTAAGGGTGTGGTCGGGATGTAAAAACTATTGTGTGTGATCAAATTTGTTAATGGTTAATGATCAAATTTCAAGGTTAGTGTTTAATTGATGTGGTCAGTGTTTCTTATGGTTAATTATCAAATTTGTATGGAAAAAATACCTTAGGCAGAGTTTCTTCTTTAGCTTAACTAATTAACTAAGGTGTCATTGGAAAATAGTGCGTAACATTTTTTGCTTTTGTGAAGCAGAAATGAAGTGTTTATTCTGTAGCTTAACTACTCACGTACCCTCAAGCTTAACTGAAGTGTTTCTTCTATATCTTAACTACTTAGTTACCTTGAAGTTTAACTGAAGTGTTTCTTTTGTAGCTCAGCTTATACGTACATTGTCTTGTTTATCTGAAGCTTAACTAATATATACATTTTCTTGTTTATCTGAAAGTTAACTGATACATACATTTTCTTGTTTCTCTAAAGCTTAACTCATGTGCTTCTCTATAGAGCACAACCATTTCACCTTTTGTAAGTAAAAAAATTCTTGCAGATTACCAATTGTGGCTCTGTTTAATGGGTTGATATGGAGTATCCTGAAGCTACTTAAAAGGTCTTCAGAAGATTTGGAAAATATATGAAAATTTTGTGCTGCTAGAACCAAGGAAGGGGTTAATCATGCATAGATGGTGATTAAGCTTGAAGTGGAGGTTAAGGCTGCTACCTTGAACTACATGAACCTTCCTCCTGAAGTTAACAAAATTCTGACGGAACAAGTGGAAAAGAACCATCAAAAAACTTACAATAAAATAAGGTCAGAGGAGAATGAAGGCTTGTAGAAGCAGCTAGACCAGAAGCAGTATGTCACTGAGGATATGAAGGCCATTCAGAAACCACAAGGAGAACTGTTCCGGAACCTGACAATGATGACTGGGCTGCATGAGTTGAATAAGGATAGGGATATCAATGCATGTAAGAAGGAGATGTATGTGTTCAAGACTGAACTACAAGGCCACAAGAAGGATAAGAAACAACTTATGAAGGACAAGATTGAGGTGATGCAGGGGACGGATGGGCTGCAGATGGAGAAGAAGAAGCTAGTGATCACAACTAGGAGAAAGCATCTAGATAGGACTTTAGCAGTAGTGCTGTAAAGAGTCGACGCGCTACTGCTATTTAGTAGTAGCGCTGGCAATCAACAAGCACTACAAGTAGAAAATTAGTAGTAGCGCGTGATGCCGGACCACTGATACTACTAAGTGGTACCGTCGCCACCTCGAGGGGCTACCTGTAGTGTAGCGGTTGTCCAAAACCAGCTCTACTACTAATGTCGTAGCAGTAGCGCATGTCAGTGGCCCATCGCTACCGCTATGGTTGTACGTTTCCAGCAGGTGGGCCCCACTTAATAGGTATGTTTCCTCCCACCGTCTTCCCCCTCCCCTCTTCCTCCTCTACCTTCCTCACTTAGTTCTTCCTTCTCCTACCTCACTCGGGCCATCATTCCTTCACAGCATGATGTCATTCGAGAGGATGAATGGGGTCATCAAAGGATTCGTTAGTAACATGTCCCGTCTAGATGGAAGCATTGTGTAGGGCTATCTAACCCAAAAGTGCATCTCCTTCTGTGAGAATTATCTAAGCGACCAAAACCCTATTATTGGTTTGCCCATCAACAAGCACCTTGGGAGGCTCGGAGGAGAACATCACACGAATGGCTAGAGGGATTTGCACATGGACTACTCGGGTCGACGCAACAACTTGGACAAAGCAAACTTAATAGTGCTACAACACCTAGACGTGGTAGATCCTTTCATGGAACTGCACGAAGAAACCATCGTAAACAAGTATCATGAGCAAGGGATACACAAGACGTACGCCAAAGTTACTAGAGATCACAACTCCACTTTCTTGTGTTGGTTCAAAGATCATGTTCTTGCTAATCCCCCCCCAAGAGGGTAGTGAAGACGGATTGCTCATACATGCCTTAGCATATGGCCCTGTGGCCAACCTCAAGACCTATCAGGCATATGATATCAACGGATACACGTTTTACAAGGAGGCCAAAGACATAAACAGTGATTACCAAAACTTAGGGCTGACGATGGAATGCATGACCGGCAATGGTACTTCTTGAGATTGCATTGGTTTTCCCTTGAAGAGGAAAGGGTGATGCAGCAACGTAGATAAGTATTTACCTCGGTTGTTGAGAACCAAGGTATCAATCTAGTAGGCGGCACAAGCAAGGCCCCAATTTATCCACCTACACAAACAATCAAACACTTGCACCCAACACTATAAAGGGGTTGTCAATCCCTTCACGGTTACTTGCAAGGATGAGATCTGATAGAGATAGATATAAAAGATTGCTAGAAGTAAAACTAAATAAAGTAAATAAAATTGCAGCAATGTATTTTTGGTATTTTTAGTTTATTGATTTGAAAATATAATATGGAAAATAGACTAGGGGGCAATTGGTTTCACTAGAGGCTTCTCTCTTGAAGGAAAATAATACGGTGGGTGAAAAAATTACTATCGAACAATTGATAGAAAAGCGCATAGTTATGACGATATCCAAGGCAATGATTATGCATATAGGCATCACGTCTGTATCAAGTACACCCAAACGATTCTGCATCTACTACTATTACCCCACACAACGACTGACTCCTGCCTGCATTTAGAGTATTAAGTTCATGAAGAACAGAGTAATGCATTAAGTAAGATGACATGATGAAGAGGGATAAACTCAAGCAATATGATGAAAACCCCATCTTTTTATCCTTGATGGAAACAATACAAATACTTGCCTCGCTACCCCTACTTTGTCACTGGGTGAGGACACTGCAAGATTGAACCCAAAACTAAGCACTTCTCCCATTATAAGAATTACCAATCTAGTTGGCCAAACCAAACCAATAACTCAAAGAGACTTACAAAGATATGAAATCATGCATATAAGAATTCAGAGAAGATTCAAATAATATTCATAGATAATCTGATCATAAACCCACAATTCATCGGATCTCGACAAACACACCGCAAAAGAGTATTACATCGGATAGATCTCCATGAAGATCATGGAGAACATGGTATTGAAGAACATAGAGAGAGAAGAAGCCATCTAGCTACTAGCTATGGACCCGAAGGTCTGTGGTGAACTACTCACACATCATCGGAAGGGTAATGGAGTTGATGTAGATGCCCTCCGTGATCGAATCCCCCTTCGATAGATTACCGGAAAAGGCTCCAAGATGGAATCTCATGGGAACAAAGGCTTGCGGAAGTGGAAAAGTATTATAGTGGATCTTTTGGTATTGGCCTACAAGCCAGGGGCACCCCCCAAGGGAGCACATAGGTGGCTTGTGGCCCACCCGTGGGTCTTCTGGCCTCTTCTGCACATATTTTGTGTTCCTTCTGATCCAAGAAAAATCATCATAGAATTTTATTCCATTTGGACTCTGTTTGATATTCCTTTTCTGCATTACTCAGAAACAAGGAAAAAACGAAAACTGGCACTGGCACTAGGTTAACAGGTTAGTCACTGTCGGATTTTGTGCTCCGCAAAACCCTCAAGGTTCGAACACATGGGCGTGTGCTAAGATCCCCTACAATCTCGCCCTAACTAGCTCGCTACTCAATGTGTATCATAGCAAACTCACACGGTGACGAGGAAGAAGATGAACACGACAGTTTACCCAGGTCCAGGCCGCTGTGAAGCGTAATACCCTACTCCTGCTTTGGTGGATTGCCTCTCGGGGAGGTGTGGTCGATGAACTAGTACAGTGAGCTCGAGCCTCGCGAGGTTGCTCAAGCGGTGTTCTTAGCTCTCTCCATGTTTCGTGGTTTGAGTGGCTAAGTCCTGGATGCGATCCCCCCCTATTGTCTGGCCTCCCCCCTATATATAGCGGTGGCCCGGGTCCTCTTCCCTTATCACAATGGCGGGAAGGGATCCCACATAGGCCAATTTTGAAGGGTGCAGGAGTACATCCTCTCTTTGTCCAAAGGCGGTCTTCGCCTGCAAAGCGGCTGTCGATGATGCAGTGGTGGGATCGGCGGTGACAACCGCCCTGCGGGGCTCGTGGTCGTGGTGTTGTAGCACTGGAATGGAAACCTTTGGAAAGTGCTTCGGGAACCCACTTACTTCCTTGCTCCCTTTGCAACAAATGGGAAACTACATCGCCTGACGCGCTGGCGCCCGCCTGTGCTTCCTTGCGTCATCTTTGACCCCCGAGGCTAGGTTCTGCATTGAGATCTCCGCTTTTCTAGAGGGGGGCCTCTTGCTGGTCTTGTTGTCTTTCTTCCTCGCGAGCCTAGGGTCCTCGTGAGGGACTTGTCTTGAGTGGAGCCTCGCCAGGTCAAGCCTGGCTGACAAGGTGGGCCATGTCCTGCCCGCAGGTAGGCAGGTCTGGGTACCCCCGTTCCCAGAACACCGATAGTAGTCCACAGGCCCAAGGCGTGCTCGAGCTGGCTTCAGGAAGAAGCCTTGAGGACGACCTGAAGTGCCGTGGGCCCCACATGCCTGAGGGGCCAGCGCTGGCACGCGTCGTGTGGATGACATGGAGCGTCCTCTCGGCCACAACCCAAATCGATAAAAGCCTGACTTCCAGCGCCGATCCATTACCTCTTTACTCTTGTGCGCGCCTGCTCTTGCTCCTAGATCCCAACCTTAGTTGAGACCTCTCCAGAGCCAGCGTCACTCCGTCTTTCTTCCGAATGGCTCCCGCCAGCAAGTCGAAGCCTGAGGCTCAGAGTTCAGCCTCCGCTCCCATCTCACCGTCGCTTCCTGAGTCCACCATCGCCAAGGGAGGAGACCTCGTCCCGGTGCTCCCGTCGACGGCAGACGGGACCAACGAGTGCGGGCAGACCCTGATAATGGGTAGCTCCTCAGAGAGGCGACCCTTGTCTAGTTCAGATTATCCCTTCTTCCTTCACAACGTCTTCAACAGGCTCGTCCCTCCTTTCTCTGCGTTCTTCACCGCCATCCTCAACCACTACGATATTCATGCTCTTCATCTTCAAACCAACTCTATCCTGCTTTTATCTGTCTTCGCCTTTTACTGCGAAGCCTTCATGGGCGTGAAGCCCTCGATAGCCCTCTTCTGGCATTTCTTTAGTTTGCGCGTGCATGATGGTGCTCAGCGGTCGCCATGCGTCTCCTTAGTCGCGGTCCAGAGCGGTAACATGCTCTTGAAGGCCGGGAAGAAGGTGGAGAACTTCCAGCATCGTTGGGTCTTCATGGATCTCGGCAGTCCCAACCCCCGCTTGGAGCCACCGAAGGGGCTGCCGGAAAAAACCTCCATGTGGAGCTCTGCGAAGCTTTCTAACCCTCGGGCCAAACCCGCCCTGGATTGGATTCCCTGTGACATCAGCGCTAGGAAGATGACTGGGGGGATGATAGTGAACGAGTTCTTGACGGAGCGTCTGGCGCCCCTCCAGTCTCACTCTATGCACATGTGGGACTATCAGGGCAGCGGTAACAGCCTCAGGCTTTGGTCCGTGCTTAGCCCCTTATGGAATTGAGTAGGGTAGTGGAAACCCTGCTCAACGGTGACCCCAGAGATCTCCCCGAGGCATGTGCCCCGCTGTACCGTCACGATGATGCGGCTGCTTGGGTCGCCAAGATGCATGTCTTCAACGAACTGGGGCTCTTCCCTGCTGAGGGGCATGGCTCCCCGGTGATGGTGTCCTCCAGCGACACGACGGGCGGGGAGGATTCAGAGAAGACGATGGACAATGACTTGGCGGAGGCATCTCCCCCGCCATAGAGCGTGCTCTTGCGCGAGCTGGTGGATGATGACAATGTTGGTGAAGCTCATGCTACAGGCTCCCCACGTCCCTCTAAGGTCCCGAGGGGGCTTGTGCCGGCACCTCGTGCAACGCGATCCACATGCCTAGCGACCCCCAGGAAGCATAGAGCTGAGTCTCCTTCAGTGTGCCCTGCCTCTGTAGGCATGGTGGTTAAGGCGCCAGACTCACCCCCGCCTGGAGTGCATCCCGTAGGCCATGTGGACGAGGCCGGGGCCGGGGCGGTTCCTCCAGCAGCCGCTCCGGTGTATAGTGCCCCTGTCCCCCGGCATGGTGGTTCCCTCACCGAGAGGGGTGAGGGCATCGCCGCCATCGTCGGAGCGGAGGGGAAGAGGAAGTGGGTCAATGTTGAGGACTAAGTATCCGTTTTGGCTTTGCTCGCCTGTCGGTAGCTTGCGTGCCAATGATTCTTCCTTTGACTTGTAACTAAGAACGCCGCTGCACTGAGGATGAGGAGGAAGAAGGCTCGCGTCAAGACGAAGATGTCCTCTGGCGCTCCACCCACTCCTATAGCACTGTCGTCGCCTGACGAAGCGCCTGCGGGCGAGGGGGTGAAGGCTCGCGAGGCAACCCTCCCGGTCACTGGCGAGGAGCCCCTGATGCCTGTTGGTGTGGTCGCTCCCGCTATTGATGGTGTGCCCGTGTTGGTGTCCGGAGGGCCAGCCCCTGAGGGCTAACCGCCTATCGATCCGTCTGCATCCGTCTTGCCCTTGGTCGTCGCTCATCCCCCAGAGCCTCCTGCTCCTCTTGCTGTTGTCTCCCGGGGAATGTTGCCTATGATCGCGCAGGTGACTCCTTTGGAGGGGGTCTTGGGGCCTGCATCACGCGGTCTCAACGTCCTAGACTAGGCCTTCACTGCTTTGGGCAAAGTTTGACATGCCCTTGCAGATGCTGAGGCCGTCGTGGTGAAGAGAGAGAAGGACGCCGCGTCGGCCAAAGCAACCCTTGAGGCAGAGCTCGACACTACTAGGGAAAACCTTATACATAGAAACTTATCAGTAGCGCTGCTTAAAATAAGGTGCTATTGATAATTAGAAGTAGCGCATCTCCCAAAGAGCCGCTACTAGTATCCAAATACTAGTAGCGCGGCTGGTATAAAATGCGCTACTAACATAATTGCCACACCGTTGCCGATAGGCTAGGTATAGTAGTAGCGCGCTTCTACTAACAGCGTAGTAGCGCGCTACTACTAAATGTGTATCCGTAGCGTGTTTTCCTCGACCGCGCTACCGCTAGGTCGTACCTTATCTTCTCCCCCCGGCCCGCACCCACTCACTCCTCACTCTATAGATCTCCCTCTCCACTATCTCCCTTGCGGCGGTGCTCCCGCATCCCGGCCGTCCGCCACACATGGTGGCCCTCCCCGTCCCGTCCCTCCTGCCCCGGCCATCCATGCAGCGGTAGCTCTCCCTCCCTCCTCTCTCCCACTCTCCCCCTTCTCCCTCCTCCCTTTGTTTTTGCATTGCTAGAAAAGCTTAATGGATGGATGGATTGATGCATTTATATGGTTATGAATGGATGTATTTATATGGTTAGATGGACGTATGAATGCATTTAAATGGTTAGATGGATGTATGATGCATTTAGATGATTATGGATGGATGCATTTAAATTGTTACATGGATGTATGATGCATTTAGATGGTTATGGATGGATGCATTTAGATGGTTAGATGGATGTATGGATGCATATAGAAATTCATCCCCATGCTGTAAATTGTGTTAGAAAGGTGCTTCACGTCGTAACCGTAAAAAAATGTTTAAACTTGCAAACTTTGTGCAAATGTCCATTGTTAGATTCCATGGCTAACATGCTGTAAATTGTTAGATTTGTTGGCGCAGGAAAATTTACAGGGATTCCATGTCTCCAAGACTCTGTGCTATTTAATATGTCCATTGTTATGAAAATGTCATGCCAAATTACAGGGATTCCACGCCTCCTAGATGTTCTCGTGAAGAGGAGTTGAAGTGGCGGAGGATGTTGCTGGCGCGGGAAAAAGGATTGACGATACTATGTTCGGATGGAGAGATTGTACGCGGGAGCTGAAATAGGAGGATAATATGTTTTAGAAGACTCAATGTAGTCACTGGGAGTTTGAAGTCAAGGAGTGCAAGAGTTATGCCCAAACCCAACTACAAGTTGCAGCAGACATCATCTTCGCGGAGGCCAACGCTGCAGAGCATGCTCGGATGCCACCTCAGAGTAGTCCCCTCTTGGTTATGGAATGGGCACTACAACAAGTGACATCTTCATGCCCGGCTCGCAGAGCCCGATGGGAAGTGTTGTCAGAATACTTCCGCCAAGAATGCCCCCACCACCATCAGATTCTGCACCACCTGATTCTGCTCATTAATAGTATTGTAGTAAGATTAAGCTCTAGTTTAAGGTTTAATAGTTTTATCATTATTGGTCTCGATCTAGCAGTTCGGTCTGGACTTGTAAGGTTTTTGAAATCTAGTTATCTGTTTGATGAAACTGATGATGAGGAGGAGTTGTTATATGACAATGATGTATTATGATGATACTGTATGAAAACTTGTATAGTGGCGTATGAATATATGGGATAAAAAAGGAAATACGTAATAATAGTAGTAGCGCGGGCGGAGAGGTGCATTGCTATTAACTACCAGCAGCACTTTCTACTAAAAGCGCTACTGCTAAGCAGGTATAGCAGTAGCGCGGGCTAACACATGCTACTGCTACACTTTAGCTATAGTGTCATAGCAGTAGCGCGCTGCCCCACGCTACTGCTATACCCAAAACTAGCGATGCTACTAGGTTTTTCCCTAGTAGTGGGATGAAGCAGCGTCTGCCACAAGGCGTGGTGATGAGGCAGAGTCCTGCTTGAGGGTTCTACAAGGGAAGAAGTCCGCGCTCGAGGAAGAACTGCGTCGGCAAGGGAGGCCCTCAGGGCCTCCAAGACCTAGCTCGCCGACCGGGACTCTGAGCTATCCCTGCGATGGCTGAGCATGCCGCGGCGTGAGAGCACCTTGAGGCGCAGGAGAGGGAGGCCACACTGGAGAAGACCCGGCTCAAGACCATGGAAAAAGCTCTTGCCGAGGTCAAAGAGGAAAAGGCTGCGGAGCTCAACACCCTTCCCCCGATCGAGCTCAGGCTGCACTGAGCACTCCACTTCCTCTACCAGGAGGTGTTTGCGGAGCCCCTGGTGGCTCTGGAGGGTGGCTTCTCGAAGCTTGCTTCGAAGCTTGCCGAGGCGCCGGAGGGCGCCATTGTCTAGGTCGAGGGGGTCTTGGACAGCGAGTGCCACGACCTCTTTTGTGAGGCCGCGACACGCATCTTCAGCCACCTTCACCTTTGCGAGCTAGGGTTCGACTTCGACTCCGTGATCCGCCTAGTTGCCTCCAAGGTCCACAGCAGCGCTACGGAGATAGTGAAGGCCGCCGTGGAGGCGCTAGTGAAGAGGTTCACCCGCATCACTGTTCATCCGCCTCCTGAAGCTGCAGGGGTTAGTGGTGAGGAGGAGGATGCCGGCAATGTTGACGACGAGTTCCCTGCGGACGGGGCGAGTGGCAACGAAGGCTCCTCCTGATTCCTCTTCCTTGCTTCTTTCCCGCACCATTCGACGTGCCTCGTGGAGGCGTTAAACTCGTATGTATTCATGAAAAGCTTTTAATGCTTGTAATAACTGTTAAACTATGTAATTGCCCTCTTCGCCTTGTTTCCTTCTTGCTTGATATCATGCTCTTTGTCGGCAGGGCCCGGCCCCGCGCGTATCTCAGCCGCTGTTGGGGCCGACCGGATCACCAATGACGGTCCCAAAGGGTGAGGGTCTACGGGGCCAGTGAGGCTCCTGATCCGTGACGCTCAGGTGCCCCCCTTGACATTCGAGCAGCCCTCATGAAGGGAACAGGTGAAGATAGGTCTAACTTGGAGATTTCGAACACCTTGCGCTATGCGTCGGCAGGGCCTGGCCCCACGCATACCTCAGCCGCCGTTAGGGCCGACCGGATCACCAAGGATGAAAGCACAACATGCTCCCTTGGTGGTTTTGATAATTCATGACAAAATGCATTGTCTCTTGGACTAACACTTTTATCTAGTGTGCTTCAGATAATAGTCCATGGAGAGTTGGGTTGGCAAAGATATTGTGGAATACCCCAAGATGCAAGAAAATGGATTAGCAAAGATTCAAGCAAGAGGATTCTACATTTTATATTTGTGAGAAATCACTTTGAGTCCATAGGAAAGCCAATAATATTAAAAGGGGGTAAAGTTTTCTTGGTGAACAAAATGCTCATATGTGCACAAGTGATAGTCACCAAAGACACCCACAAACTCTTCCACCAAAGTCTGTCCTAAGACAAACACTCAAAATCGGTGAAACCAACATTCCACATTTGGTGCCACCGACTCCAAACCGTAGACAGACTTAGCCAAACCCTAACCCTTCGGTACAGCCGATACTGCTTTCGGTGCCACCGAGTTGGGCTGCCAACTTTCTGTTACGCAAGTTCACTGTTTTGGTCCTTTCGAGATTGTTGAATTGGCGTCATCGAGATTGGGAATTCTGACCGTTGGTCACCTTATCAGTGCAATCGAGATTTCTATATCGGTCCCTTTGAGATTCAAAAGTTCCCACCTTTTGGTCACTTTGATACCACCGAGATTAACACATCGGTGTCACCGAGTTGGTCGTTTGTGTAACGATTGGATTTTTGGGGATGCCTATATATACCCCTTCACCACCACCTACTCGGAAGACAAGGACTTAGAACCATTCCATACATATCCTATCCATTTGCTAAGAGAACCACCTACCCTTGTGTTGAGGTCAAGATCTTCCACTCCAACCATATGGATCTTGATTTCTAGCCTCCCCAAGTTGCTTTCCACCAATCCCATATATTCTACCAAGCCATATATGTGAGAGAGTGATTGTGTGTTGAGGAGTCTATCATCTCTAAGCACAAGAGCAAGGAGTTCATCGTCATTACCGAGCCTATTACATTTTGGAGGGTGGTGCCTCCTAGATTGGTTAGGTGTCACTTGGGAGCCTCCTACTTCGTGTTGTGGAGTGAACCAAGAAGTTTGTAAGGGCATGGAGATCACCTACTTCGTGAAGATCTACCCCGAGTAAGGCTAGTCCTTCGTGGACGTCGGCCGTCATGGTATAGTCCAGGTTGCCTCTTTGTGGAACCCTCCGTGGGTAGAGCCCTTCATGGACTCTCGTGACCGTTACCCTCTGTGGGTTGAAGACTCCATGAACGTGCACGTACGATAGCACCACCTATTAGAACCACGGGAAAAATCCTTGTGTCTCCAATTGTGTTTGATCTCCATATCTCATCTCTCTACTTCATGTGCAATGTATTTACTTTCCGCTGCTATATTTGTTGACATGCATGTGTAGGGTATATAGACTTGTTAGCCTTGCTAAAACTGTTAAAATATGCCAACCAATTAACTTGGGAAAAGGTTAGGTGTTAATTTACTGCTATTAGTCTATTCACCCCACCTCTAGACACTCTTCTAGTGATCCCTCAAAGGACGGTCCCAAGGGGTGAGGGGCCACGTGGACAGTGAGGCTCCTGAGTCACAATGCTCGGGAGTCCCCCTTGACGTACGAGCTCCAGCGTCCTCCTAGCTTGGAAATTTTTAAACACCTTGTGTTCTGCGTTGGCCGGGCCCCGCCCCGCGCATACCTCAGCCGCCGTTGGAGCCGACCGGATCACCAAGGACGGTCCCAAGGGGTGAGGGGCTACGTAACCAGTGATGATCCTAAGTCGCGATGCTCACGAGTCCCCCTTGACGTACGAGTCCCGGCATCGTCCTTAAGGTTTTGAGTTTGAGCGCGTTGAGCTCTGCGTCGGCCTGGCCCAGCCCTGCGCATACCTCAGCCGCCGGATCACTAAGGACGGTCCCAAGGGGTGAGGGGCTACGTGGCCAGTGAGGCTCCTGAGTCAAGATGCTTAGGAGTCCCCCTTGACGTACGAGCGACTCTCGTACCTTTCCTTGCCGGCTTTTCCTAAGAGGGGCGCGTGAAGTCTAGGTTTGATAGACCAAGGAAGGTGGCGTGTACTAGTCCCGGCCCGGTAGTAGCCCCTATGTAGCCCCCTCACGCATAGATCCCAGGTAATGCAGCAAAACGGGGCCACAAGGAGCCTTCCTGAGGTTGGATGCAGCCGCTGGGGCGCCCTCAGTTGTTTATCCCCTACATAGGGCGTAGGGCTTCCACATTGCGTTGGCATAGTCATTGGTGGATTATGTTGACCGCCATCACGGAGCTGTGGCTTCCACATTACATGGGCATAGCCATTGGTGGGCAGTGTTGACTTCTCCGCCAGTGTTGGGCGGTGGCTGCCACATTGCGTGGGAAGGAACCCCTCCTCGTCCTCCGGGGGCTCCGAGCGTGTACAACCCATTGAGTTGGTATGCGTGGCTAGCACGGTAGAACTGGGAGGTGTATCTAGGAGCTCACGAGGGCGCTTTGGCCTCGTGAGGTCCCTACCTCATGGCGGGTTGCGCCTGGGTCTTCTTGTAGATGGCACTACCCGATTCCTGGAATCTTCATCGCAGCCAGCACTGAGCATCCTCCCTAGGGCCATTGAGAGATCCAAGCACCAATGACCCTAGGAGATGAAGTGAACGGGGCCGGCCCGCCAAACAGAGCTCAGTCACTGGTTTTTTCAATGCTGTAGGGACGGACCCGAGCACAGACACCGTGCCTAGTCCTCTTGCTGAGGTGGCCCAAGGTAGGGCCGCTCGGGAGTGACGACATTCTCTCCATCAAAAAGCAGAGCAGGGAAAGGGGGAAACGTTAGGAAACAGATTGCATACATGAAAAACTGCTAAACTATAGGTAAACACGGCGGCCGCAGGGGTACGCTCTGACCACCTAAGGATAATGCGGCCTAGCAGGCGCTCTTAAACGAAACAAGCCAAAAAGTTACCTGGCATAGATCAACAAAAAGTCACCTGGCGGCCATGCTGCTGAAGATCCGAAGCTGTCGTCGTAGCCTGATCTTGTGCCTCCACGCGCGCGGCCCTCACCGGCCCATCTCTCTCGGGGCTCGGGACCCATGCTTGGCCCGAGGATATCCTCCAACTCCTCGTTGCATCTTGCCAGGCAAGGCGAGAGCATGGCTTGGGCAAGGCGCTGGAACGTGATGCCGGCATTGGCCAGGCCAAACAACATGCAGAAGTAGTTGTGCAGGTAGATCCACATGTAGTGGGCACACGCCGGCCAAAGAGGCCCTTGGTCGAGGCCGTGTTGATTGCGCGTGTGTTGACGCAGACGCATGGATGGTCAACTGGGCTGACGATGGCGTTTGCGATTGGTGGTGCAGGGCAGTCCCTTCCTTGTCCGGCCTGTGCCTCTTGAAGCTCCTCGATTGCTTTGATGACTGACTCTTGCCAGCTTTGCGCCTCACACAGAGCTTCCCTCCCTGGAACCCGTGCGTGAGGACGTGCCTCCAGGTTGTGCTCGAACACCTCCCTTGTATCACCGGCCAAGCCGGGGGCCTCCTGAGTGGAAGCCCTCGAGCCCGGCCCAAGGGGGGCGCTGAGCACGCTTTCCTATGTGATGGAAAGGGCGGCCCCGTCCCCGGACGTAGAGACCAAGGCTCTGCCCTCAAAGGTTCCATCCCCCAGGCACTCCGTAGGGGTGAGCTGCTTACTCTTCTTGCATGCATCCTCATGAGGTTGGGCATCTTCCTCGTCATCCGACCGCTCGGCTGCAGCGGTGTCGTAGGCAGGATCGAGGGAGCAGATGGCATCCTTCTCATCATAGGTGATGGTGATGACACCGCCACTCCCTAGCATCTTGAGGATGTTGTAGCCATGATCTGTTGCTTCCATAAACTTGGCGAGATCCGGGTATGCAAGGATTGCATTGTATGGGAGGTGGATTTGGGAAACGTCGAAGACGATGCACTCGGTGTGATAGTTCTTGCGCCCGTCGAAGGTGACGGGCAGGCGCACTTGCCCAATGGGAACGGTGGACCCATCAGTGACTCTTAAGAAGGGCTTGGTCGGCATGAGCTGGTCATACGGTACTTGGATAATCTCGAAGGTCTCGATGGAGAGGACATTGAGTCCCGCCCCACTGTCGATGACGGTCTTGGTGACGAGGACGTTGCTGCTGGTCAGGGTGCACAACATGGGTAGTTTGTCGGCCATGGCTGAGCACCTGAGCTGATCCCTCGAGTCGAATGTGATGGAAGTATGGTGCCACTTTAGTGGGCGCATGGCCTCAGGCTTTGGTAGAGCTGCGTTCACCTCCCGTGCGAACTGCTTGAAGACGTAGTTCGAGGCTGGGGCCGGGGCGCCGCCCACGATACAAGCTACGGCCTTGATATCCTGGAAGCCACCAGCCCCATCATCCTGCATGTCCTCTTCCTTCCTTCTGGGTGGAGGTGGTAGTGGTGGTAGGCCGGACTCATGAGGGCGAACCTCACGAGGCGGACCGCGACGCGACCCCTCCGGAGGGTCATCGCGCCAGCGGTCCTCCCGAGTCTGATCCTGTCAGCGGTCCTCCTGAGGCTGGTCGCGCCAGTAGTTCTCTCGAGGCTGGTCGCGCCAGCCCTAGCGCATATCATGACTGTCCCAGCGGCCTACACCGTGGCGTCTGCCGCGTCCGAAGCCACGGTCATTGCGTCCGGGACGCCGACCGAAGTGTTTGGCGTGGACCAGCCTGAGCTCCTGGCAGTCGGCGGTGTCATGGTTATTGGTGCCATGGAAAATGCAGGTCGGTCTCCCTCCTACGTGGTGCTCATCGCCTCGGCTGCGCTTCGCCTCGGACTCAGTAGCAAATAGCGCTGGGGCCTTGCACTTAGCATCCTTGGCCTTGGTCTTCTTTTCTTTAGGCTCTGTCGCCGGAGGCTCATAGAGTGACAAGCAACCCTCTTCGGCCTTGGTGCACTTGTTGGCCATGGTGAACATCTCCAAGGCGGAGCACAGTTCGTCATTCATGGTGAGCTCTTCCTTCATCTTGAGATCTATGATGCCGTCGATGAAAGCGGAGAATATAGCCTCATCCGACGCCTTCAGGACAATGAGGCGCGTAGTCGTGAAGCGCTGGATGAACTTGTGAAGGGTCTCTCCATCCTGTTGCTTCACGCGTCGCAGGTCGGTCACCGTGAGCCAGCGGTCGCGGGTACCTTGGAAGTTGGCGACAATGCGCTTGTGCAGGTCGTCCCAGGAGGTGATGGACCCCGTCGGGAGGTCGAGGAGCCAGGAGAGCGCGCCGCCCTTGAGCGCCATGGGGAAGCAGCGCACCATGACCTTGTCATCTCCACTAGCCGCCCGGATGCTGAGCGAGTAGAGCTGTAGGAACTCGGCAGGGTCCGGGCTGCCGTCGTAGCGAGGGGGTAAATAAGGTTTGAACTTGCAAGGCCATGTGGTTGGATGGACCTGCGGCGTGATGGCGAGGCAGCCCCCAACTCGATGGGTGCTGCTGCACGTGCGGGCAGGGCCTGGTCTTGACACTCCTGAGGGGCCGCCTCGAGTGGCGCCCGGTTGTGGTGCTGGTTTAGCAGCGCGAGGAGCACGCGTGCATCGACGCGTGGCCGGGGCACCACCTGGCAGCTTACCTCATCTCTTGCCCTTGCACGCGGCACGCGGGGCTAGTCGTGCGGGCACACTTCACGCTTGGGCTCTGGGTCGATGTTGCGTTGCGGAGGAGGTGGCGGTGCATCATGGTCCGCATCGTCCACAAGGGAAGGTCGGGGTCGAAATGACTAGGAGAGTGCGAAGGCATCGCCGGCAGCATTGATGAGCTCCACGATGCGCTAAAGCCACGTGTCATAGCGGTCGGGGGCGGGGAGGTTGTGGAGCAACTCATTCGCCATGGCGAGTGTGCCCGAACCGTGTGCCGGCCCGGGCCGGACATGGGAGGAAGACACGGTAGCTGGGACGACCGATGGAGTGGCAGTGCGACCATCGCGCTATGCGGTGACCAGATGGGAGGAGTCCTGTTGTTCATGGGCATCCGGGCAGTTGGCGGCGTTGGCCGTAGGCGAGGGGGCCGACGCTCATCGCAGGTTTGGCGGGCATCAGCCATCAGAGTGGCGAGGTGGAAGGAGAGCTTGACTTGAGGAAGACTTCGACACGCCCCATACCTGGCGTGCCAAATGTCGGATTTCGGGCTCAGCAAAATCCTCAAGTTTCAAATACAGGGGCGTGTGCAAAGATCCCTTGCAGCCTTGCCCTACCTAGCTCGCTACTCGAGAGGTATCACAGCAAACTCGCACGATGACGAGGAATAAGATGAACACAACAGTTTACACAGGTTCCGGCCGCTATGAAGCATAATACTCTACTCCTGCTTTCATGGATTGCCTCTCGGGGATGTTTGCTGGATGAACTATTATAGTGAGCTCGAGCCTCACGAGGTTGCTCAAGCAGTGTTGTTGGCTCTCTCTCTTTGTTTTGTGGGTTGAACGGCTAAGTCCTGGATGCGATCCCCCCTACGGTGTGGCCTCGCCCCTATATATAGCGGTGGCCTGGTTCCTCTCCCCTTATCACAATGGAGGGAAGGGATCCCACAATGGCCAATTTTGAAGGGGGCAGGAGTACATCTGCGCCCTGTCCAAAGGCGGTGTTTGCCAGCAAAGTGGTTGTCGATGATACAGTGGTGGTCTCGGTGATGAGATCCTCCCTGCAAGGCTCGTGGTCGTGGTCTTGTTGCACTAGAATCGAAACCTATGGACAGCGCTTCGGGAACCCATGTATGTCCTTGCTCCTTTTGCACCAAAGGGGAAACTACACAGCCTGGCGCGCTGGCGCCCGCCTGTCCTTCCCTGCGTCATCTTTGACTCTTGAAGATGGGTTCTGCATTGAGATCTCCGCTGCTCCGGAGGGGGCCTTAGGAGGCCCATCATTTCTGGTCTTGGTGTCTTTATTCGTCACGAGCCTAGGGTCCTCGGGCCTCGTCTTGAGTGGAGCCGCGCCAGGTCGATCCTGGCTGACGAGGTGGGCCATGTCCTACCCCGCAGGCAGGTAGGTCTGGGTACCCCCGTTCCCAGAGCACCGACAGTCTAAAAAATAATATAAAACAACATACTAATGCATATAAAACTAGAAATTATAGATACGTTGGAGACGTATCAACATCCCCAAGCTTAATTCCTGCTCGTCCTCGAGTAGGTAAATGATAAAAACAATTTTTTTTATGTGGAATGCTACCTAACATATTTATCCATGTAATATTCTGTATTGTGGCATGAATGTTCGGATCCATAAGACTCAAAACAAAAGCTTAACGTTGACATGAAAACAATAATACTTCAAGCATACTAAGAAAGCAATCGTGTCTCTTCAAAATTATATGGCAAAAGAAAGTTATCCCTACAAAATCATATGGTGTGGCTATGCTCCATCTTCCACACACAAAGTATCTAGATCATGCACAACCCCGGTGACAAGTCAAGCAATTGTTTCACACCATTTATGTTCTCAAACCTTTTCAACTTTCATGCAATACATGAGCGCGAGCCATGGATATAACACTATAGGTGGAATAGATATGGTGGAGGTTGTGAGGAAAAGGAGAACATAGTCTCACATCAACTAGGCGTATCAACGGTCTGTGGAGATGCACATTAATAGATATCAATGTGAGTGGGTAGGGATTGCCATGCAATGGATACACTAGAGCTATAAATGTATGAAAGCTCGAAAAGAAACTAAGTGGGTATGCATCCAACTCACTTGCTCAAGAAGACCAAGTGCAATTTGAGGAAGCATATCACTGGAATATACAAGCCAAGTTATATAATGAAAAATTCCCACTAGCATAGGAAAGTGAAAAATATGAGACTCGCTATCATGAAGATCATGGTGCTACTTTGAAGAACAAGTGTGGAAAAAACAGATACTAGCATTGTCCCTTCTCTATTTTCTCTTATTGTTTTGGTGGGCATCTTTGGCCTCTTTTTGTAATTTGGGCTTCATTGCCTTCTTTTATTATCTTTAAAGTCCGGAGTCTCATCCCAACTTGTGAGGGAATCATAGCTTGCATCATCGTTTCCTCACATGGGACAATGCTCTAAGAATGATGATCATCACACTTTTATTTACTTACAACTCAAGAATCACAACTCGATACCTAGAACAAAATATGACTCTATATGAATGAAGATGTGCAACAATCTAGCATAGCAATTTAAATGAGTTTTATTTAATCTAACTAAATAATTAGTGATGTGGGGTCCGGTTATCAGTGACCCAATTTAGTTAATAGGTTAGTTAAATTAAACCTAATGCTACAGTACCAGGGCCCACGTGTCAGTGTGGGTTAGAGGGAGATTAGGCCATAATGGCCTGGAGGGTTGGTCCTGTCGGCGTTTAAATGCCGGTGCGCGTGCCAGTGACCAAACCGACGGTGGCGACGCGTGGAACTTCGCCGAAAAATGTGCACGAGGCACGGCCGAGGGCGTTCTACGGGATGGGCACGATGCGCCGCATCAGATGCGCCGCATCAGATGGTGGCCGTGGTTGGCGCGGCGGTGGCCAGAGTCGACCGCTACGACGTCATGTGGTGGCGGTGGTTTCGGGCGAGGTCGGTTTCGTTGTCTCGGGGCACGGCGAGGCTCGTGGTCGGGCTCATTGACCTCCTGGGGATCCCAGGAGCGCGTCTGTGTCATTGGTTCGAGCGGAGGAGCTCGGAAGGGAGTTCCCGAACGGCAGTGGCGGACGGTGGAGCTACGACCACGGTGGGGGATGCTAGCGAGGGCGCAGAGGCTCAAAGAGAGGGGAAAGAAGAGGCGACCGCTCACAGCGTTTGCAGGGAAGGCTCGAGGAGGACGGGGCTGCTCAAGGTGGCGCGAATCCGACGAGGACGACCACCGAACAGAGGCGGCGGGGATGGCGTCGATGGCGGGGCTGCGAGGCAACCGTGGGCTTGTCATGGAACCGGGAGGATGAGGGCGACGAGGGCGAGCTCCTAACGCGGTTCTGGGCGTCAGGGAGGCGGCTGGCGACGACCATGACGAGGCACGGTGGCGGCGGCTCGATGGTGACGGGGACAGGAGAGGGAGAACAAGGGAGAGTGGCGAGGGGGGAAACTGGGGTGTTAGGGTTTGTGTTGGAGGGCGAGGTGCTCGGGGTGGCCTTATCCTCCCTAGCGACGGGGTTGGTCGCAGACGGCCGGTCGGCGCCCTATAGCGACTGCTCTGGTCGCTACAGGAGGAAGAAGGGGGGTGCGGGTTTTGGTGGACTGGGCCAGCCGGTTTACGAGCTGGGCCGAGGCCCAGAGGGGGGGTCTCATTTTTCTTTTCTTTTTTCTGTTTTTTCTTTTCTAGTATCTGCTTTGTATTTTCTTTTTGCACTTTTCCAATTTTGTAAAACATGAACCTTGCCTAGTAAATATAGTGCAATTTATCTCACTATTAGAAAGTGGTTTGGAGCCCATAGGTTTCCATTTGGATTTTATTTAAATGAAAAGGTAATTAAACACTTCTGTTTTGGTACTGTGTGAGCATGTTGGAGACATTTAACTAATTTAATAAATGTTGATTCCAATTTTATAATTGCCTCTGGATTATTTGCAATATTATGAACATTTTAGTTTCCCAAATTAGAATAACTTTTATTTGCACTTCATATTTGAATCTAAATTTGAATTGGAATTTGAAATGAGTGTTGGTACTAATGATGATTACTCACTGTTGATCATGATGACATGGCATTATCAAAAGGGTGATTACTGTAGTTAACCACTAGGGGTGTTACAATTCTCCTCTTCTAACAAGAATTCTCGTCTTGAGAATTAAGAAGTAGAGTAAGGGGAAAATTCTGGTTATGAAACTCTAACGAGTCTTCTTGTTCTCATTGCTCTCATCGAAGAGGTTGGTCCTTCTCATTGATGTATTCATTACTCGGATTCAAGTCAACCTGATGGAGTCGTCATCCTTTCTTATGGATTTTCATCGTCCTACGAAAACGATAAGAGGAATAACTCTGGAAAAACGTATCCCTACAAGGTTGGGCATCTGAAAGCGAACTCAGGGAAGAGCACAAGATTTGTTTCTCAAGTTAAGACTCGAGGATTCACCAAGAGAAAAATGTGATGGTATAAAAGTTTCGAACGGGTAGGCAATCATTCGATGCCTGATCAGAATGTGAAAAGGATTCAGAACAACGAAAATCATTATTGCGTCTAATATTAGGACAGACCATCCCTTGGATGGTGGCTCGCGAATTACAAATGAAGCCAACTGCAAAGGATACTTTGGAATCAAAGATGTACAGGAGAGTCAAGTTTTGATCCTATGGAACTGAGGGTTAAGGGCCGAACATGGGGCTAAGAGCAGAATAACGGTGACGTCTTGCACGGTCATACTAGCAAGATGAGTCAGAGGATAGTCTGTCAACTATGTCGGCAACAACATCGGTACCAAGGGCGGGGGACGAAGTGAACCATCTTCCTGCTTGTTGAAACGAGGCGGACCATTAGGCAAGGTTCTCGTCCACTGTCGGTTACCGAAACGTTAACGACAGTAGTAACAGGGTCTTAATGATAGAGTTGTACACCGAGGTGTTTACCAATCATGACAAGGCTCCAGGTAGGTAACCATTAAGACAAAGGGGTAAGGAATTTATGATGTTTACCCATACAACGATGTTTGGATAATTGATCAAGAAGCGTTTAGCATTATGCCGCAATGTTCCTGGTACCACAGACATGCTTCGAGATAGCAACGACATGGTCGCCAGGTAAAGAACCGGAGTTTGGGAATACAAAGGATCCATCAAGAATATCTCCTAGAATAAATCGTAGGATTTCCTCATGGAAGAATGGCAATTCTTGTTGAACAAGGCACTATAATAATATGTCATCCGACCACGTGTGTCCGACATGACATCACCTTATCGGGTACCTAGAGACCAATGTTATAATTCTTGGAAGAAATTCCAACCATCATATCTGTCTAAGATACAGATGTGTTTGGTATTTCGATACTTAAGACTCAGGATGCCCGAGAAGAAAAGGTGCAACACAAATCGACGAGTTGACATTGCAAGATTCTCGGGAAATGAACTATGCAAGCGGGTCTCGAAACAAGAGCTCATCATTATGCCAAGGAGAGGATGAGAAGGTGGCTGATGGACTCAGCGACAATTCATCGAGAATTCCAAAAAATGGATTTCCACAATTATGTGAACAAGGAGACGACATTTGTCAATTCAAAGGACATAATGTTTTATGCTTGAGGAAAATATACATCATTTATCATTGGCTGAAAGGGGCATACGAAATATGACCTTAGGCAGCATGGTCAATGTTAGAGTGACGATTGAATAACCAACAACCTAAGAACGAACTGCCGATCGCTAACTTCAAAGCAATAGGGTTGCAAGGAGTTAGAATCAAAGCAGCATCGTTTGATGGTGAGAAGTATCACTATGTCAAGAATTTCTAGGAGGTGGAGCAATCCTCACAACATTCTCAGCATAAAGGGCAGTGGTACTTCAGGGTAGAACACAACACGAGCTAGATAGCAATTTGCATCCATATCATGGACAAATTTGCGACGAAATGAAATCCAGGAGGTTGCCAATTATAACAAAAATCATCGAGGGCAAGGAAAGTATTTCTCATCAAGAGCTTAGTTGACGCCCCAGCAGAAGTCAAATTGTGGACAATGATCATGACACCCTTTTTTTTGAGCCTTCAAGAGAATGCAACCGAACAGCGGTGGCGTCAAGTAGGGGATGACAACGTGGAAGGTTATAGGAACAACAGATAAGATGCAAGCTCAACATAGGGGTTGCTTTTCAAGAAAAACAACATGATGTTGGAAGCTCGACGTAAGCAATGCTCACACTGAAGAATTTGCGCACCATAAAAGGACGAGGTAGCACAGTCGAAGGTAGCAAGACAAGGATGTAGCCGATAGTCTAGGGATGGCCAGACTGACTTTGATATTCCCAGTAACAACTACAAGGGGTATTGATTTGTAGTGTGGAATAAATTTCCCAATAGGTGTTCTCGGTTGACAACAATCCCGGAACCCGTGGAGTGATTAAGACAAGGAAAATGTTTACCTTATCAAAGTTAATAAGATGTAGTGCAAAGGCGTGATATCCTCGAGATACCAGAGGGTAAAACTCGAATGTAAAAAATGATAGAAGTAGAGCTAGGTCATTGACCTGTGACAGCAGATGCTTTAATATTGTCACAAATTTGACAAGGTACCGAAATGAATTACTTTCAGATAAATTAACAAGGGTAGCATGGTCGGAACCATAACTGCAATCCATCAAATTAAGGGTATCGAAAGAATCATATGGATGAATAATTATTTTGCAAGGAGCTTCCGAGATACTCTACACCATTTCCATGGGCATGATCACAACTTCAATGTCGACTCACACTTCATAAATTTATAACATTTCATTCATTTCTTGCTTTGGACGATGTTGTAGCGTTGATAATTTATCTGGGAAGACTCCATAAGAGTATGACCCAAGAAAACTTTCGGGTTCTCACGGATTAGGGAGGGCATAGATTCAACCCATCGGGGTATCTTAGGAACATATACCACAAGCTTCAAGATAATTAACACAAGCTCGAAGGTAGAGCATGGTAGGCAAAACAGAGGATACAATTTACGTAAGGCAATATGTATCAGGGGAAGAACTCACAAGGTGATTGAATATGAACGACACTGTCAGATAATAATCCAACAATGGATCGGGTGATCCACAATGAAGTTGATGTGAGTATCGATACTCAATTAGAGGAGGAAAGAATGCAGAGGTATCGGATTCAAGAAAAGCTGAATAGTCTGATGCTTAAAATACAAAGAAATTATGATCTCCAAAACTAAGGATCAGAAGCAAACGCTGTGATCAAGGATGGATAAGTTGAAAAGACTTAGTCGGACAATCAATAACGATTTGAATAGTCGAGAACCAACTCATATCCGGAAGGACGTCTGAGCCAGAAAGATAATTTAAACGGATCACCTGATGACTACGTGCATACGCACATATTGCATTGATAGGCTCAAAATGGCAAAGGCAAGGGATGTCAACTAAGACTACTAGTCTTATGGAATTAACTATAATGCGAGCAGGCACGAATTTCAAGAGCAACAAGATGCAGAGGATTTTCAAAATATTGAAAAGTATCTCGTAGAATTTTGTGAAACACATGAACAACTGGGATGAACGGACCCTCGACAATTGTGAGGAATTATCCGTAAGGCTTCGATGCGGAAAAGAACTATAAAGCAGTAAACTCAAAGGGTTACCGGGGAAGAGTATTTCGGGGCATCTTGTAATAACAAGAGCAACGAGAAAATATTGTATGAATGACAAGTGTAATTAGTCATGCATTGGGACTTATCGGTGGTAAGGAATTGCAAAGCCGATGAGCACAAAGTCTTGGAAAACATCAAAAGGGTATCTTCAGAATCTTCTGATGGAGCAGGTGATCTTCTGGTATGAGGGCTCTCTCGGAGAAGTAGTTACGAGAACCTAGAGTTAGAGTTAGTAAAATCTTTAACCCGAAAGAGAAGAGAGATCAGAACCCAAAGTATAGACGGGGAATAAAAGATCCTCATACACCCGATTGAGATGTGGGCCCGTAAGCCACACAACTATGTAAGTAAAAAATTTTCAAGTACTAGACTCAACATCGGCCAAGAAGTTGCAAAGGGGGCTACCTACAGGCAGTCGGCTCTGATACCAACTTGTGACGCCCCCAATTTCGACCGTACGCTAAACATACAAGCAATGCGTACGACCAAGATCAGGGACTCACTAATCAATATCACAACACAACTCTAGACACAAAATAAAGTCATACAGCTTCATATTACAAGCCAGGGGCCTCGAGGGCGCGAATACAAAGCTCGACAAGCATGAGTTAGCGGAAGCAAAATATCTGAGTATAGACATAAGTTAAACAAGTTTTGCCTTAAGAGGGCTAGCACAAACATAACAACGGATCAAAAGAGGCGAGGCCTCCTGGCTGGTAACCTCCTAAACTACTCCTAGGCGTCGGCATTCTCCACGTAGTAGTAGGCTCCTGCGGTGGTGTAGTAGTCGCCTCCGGCGTACTCCATCTCCTGGGCTCCATCATCTGAACGCAGAATCATATCGAGGGGGAAATAGAAAGCAAAGCAGCGGTGAGTACTCATCCAAAGTACTCGCAAGACTGACATCAGGACTATGCTAAGTATGCATCATTATCAAGGGGTGGGTTCATATCTAGACTCACTACAAAAAGCAAGAATAGGAGAAGGCCTAGTCCTATCAAAGACTAGCATCTTCAACATCTTGCAGCATGAGAAGAGAGTAGAATAGTAACACCTATATAGTCATATTTGTGTAGCAATTTTATTAAGTAACCACGCCCAGAGATTCTTTCTCGACTACTTGCGAGGAAATAATCCCGGGGCCACATTTCATTTAAAGTAAAGCACAATTATAGTTGTATAAGGTCAAGGTACAACTCCAAGTCGTCCTGTTACCGTGGACACGACTATTCGAATAGATAAGTTCTTCCCTGCAGGGGTGCACCGCATTTCCAACACGCTTGATCACCTCCGGCCGGACACACTTTCCGGGGTAATGCCCGGCCTCGGGATCCAAAATGTTGTCGCCCCACCTAGGCTCAATGAAGAGGCCAGCCCACCGGTCTACTCCTAAGCGCACAGGTTCGTGGGACCACTTGCCCTTGCACTCATGCACGATGCGTACGCAGCCGGAAGCAGACCTAGTACACTCAGTCCGGGAGCTGTACCTTCCAGCCCAATCCGGCGCGCGCCGCTCCATTACTGACGTTCAAAGAGCTTCGACTGATACAAGGACGCTGAGTACCCATAACTTCTCCCACGTGAAGGTTTAGTGCGTAAAAAGGTCAACGACCAACTCGGATCCAATACCCAACCCATTAGCATTTTATTAGTGCGGGGCAAGCTCGAACCATATTGCAGGCCGTTGCCCCACCAATAACACTCGGGTGCCTTACCGGCGCACCCCACCAAGTCTTCGGATGCCTTACGGCGCATCCCACCAAATCTTTCTCACACGGGTACCCTTGGGGCCGCCCCGTCTCAGAACTGTCAAGAAGTCAGGTCCACCTCAACAGAGTGGTACCTCTAGTCCCTTCAGTCCCGTCATGTTAGTATAGTGCCAAGTCAATAGTACTGTGTGGTTATAACATCAAGATGGGAACTGAGGAATCACCCTCAATGGTCCCCGCTCGATGTAACCGTCAAGGTGGACTTTAGAGGAATCACCCTCAAGGGTCCCACACTTGAGGGGTTGCACGACAGAGACATCGTCGGGAATGATGAAGGAGGAATCACCCTAGATAACCATGACCGACTAGCTGCACTACAAGGCTAGTATCATGAGTACTTAACGAGGTGTCACCCTCGGTACTCGATAGTAGCACTATAGAGTCATAAAATTAAGGGGAGTGCGGTGATGTGAGGGAAGGCCTGGCTTGTCGGTCAGTTGACCGAGTCTTCGAGTCGTCGGGTCGTCAATAGAGAAGCAGGGGCAACTGAGACTAAGGGAGGTCACTAGGGATTCACTAACCATCATATACTAAGCAGTTGGTATGATTGCAGGAATAGTAACAATTCATCAAAAACAGGCTATGCATCAGAATAGGAACTAACTAATAGAGTAGCAAAATTCTAATGCAAGAATAAGAGGGAAGGGAATGGGCGATATCGGAATGCTCAAGGGGTTTTTGCTTGCCTTGCTGCTCTATCGAGAGGGAAGGGTCGTCGACGAAGTAGTCATACCCAGCAATATCATCGGTAGTCTCAGCGTCTATCAAGAGAGAAGGAGGGGGGGAAACAATAAATACAAAGCGAACAATCTAACTCAAAGCACGACATGGCAATACGCAGTGTCGGGTGTGTCCTAACGCAGTGTTACATGATACCAGGAAAGGGGGAACCCATCCGGGAAAGTATTCCCGGTTCCGGATATTTTTCAGACGGTTGACCGGAGGGGGAATGAAACAATAATTACACGGCAGTGATGCCATAGGGGTGCATGACATGTCTAAATGCAGTGCTAGGGTGATATACTTCCTATCTAAGTGCTCTAGTTAATTTAGGAATTTATATGGAATTATTTTATTAAAGTCATGCACTATTCACCTATCCGAAACATGCAAAAAGTCGCATGTTCAGATAGCTAGAGGCAAGTGACAAATGAATGGATGGCATATTTTGGTTCGTGGTATTTTTCTGATCAACTTTCATATATAAATTATTTTCATCGGAGTTACGGTTTAAAAGATATGATTTTCTAAGTTTTAAACGTTTTCTGACTTTTCCAGAACTAATTTAATTCGAAATTATATTAAATATTAAATGCTATGGGTACACAGAAGTGTACCCAGATATGTGCAACAGAGGCTGATAGTGGGTCCCAGTTGACTACCGAGTCAGCAATCAACTCGAGACTTTGACTGGTCAAAGGGGCCCAGAGGTCCCACCTGTCATAGTCTGGGCACTGCCCAGTCAGCACATTGACTAGTCAACTGGGTCCAGTGGGACCGAGTTGGCAGTGACTATTTAATTTAAATAAGTTTTATTTAATCTAACTAAATAATTAGTGATGTGGGGCCCGGTTATTAGTGCCCCAATTTAGTTAATAGGTTAGTTAAATTAAACCTATAGCTACAGTACCAGGGCCCACGTGTCAGTGTGGGTTAGAGGGAGATTAGGCCCTAATGGCCTGGCGGGCGGGTCCCGCCGGCGTTTAAACGGCGATGCACGTGCCGGTGACCAAACCGATGGCGGCAACGCGCGGGACTTCACCGGAAAATTTGCACGAGGCACGGCCGAGGGCGTTCTTGGGTTCTACGGGACGGGTGCGATGCGCCGCGTCTGATGGTGGCCATGGTTGGCGCGAGGGTGCCCGAAGTCGACTGCTAAGACGTCATGCGGCAGCGGTGGTTTCGGGCGAGGTCGGTTTCGTCGTCTCGGGGCACGGCAAGGCTCGTGGTCGGGCTCGTTGACCTCCTTGGGATCCTAGGAGAGCGTCTGTGTCACCGGTTCGAGCGGAGGAGCTCGGATGGGAGTTCCCGGACGGCAATGGCGGACGGCGGAGCTTCGGACATGGTGGGGGATGCTAGCGAGGGCGCAGAGGCTCGAAGAGAGGGGAAAGAAGAGGCGACCGCTGACAGCGTTTGTAGGGAAGGCTCGAGGAGGACAGGGCTGCTCGAGGTGGCGCGAATCCGACGAGGACGACCACTGGACAGAGGCAGCGGGGATGGCATCGATGGCGGGGATGCGAGGCAACCATGGGCTTGTCCTGGCACCGGGAGGACGAGGGCGATGAAGGGGAGCTCCTGACGCGGTTTTGGGCGTCAGGGAGGCGGCTGGCGACGGCCACGACGAGGCACGGCGGCGGCGGCTCGATGGTGATGGGGACAGGGGAGGGAGAACAAGGGAGAGTGGCGAGGGGGAAACTGGCGCGCTAGGGTTTGTGGGGGAGGGCGAGGCGCTCGGGGTGGCCTTATCCTCCCTGGCGACAGGGTTGGTCGGAGACGGCCGGTCGGCGCCCTGTAGCAACCGCTCTGGTCGTTACAGGAGGAAGACGGGGGGTGTGGGCTGTGGTGGACTGGGCCAGCCGGTTAACCATCTAGGCCGAGGCCCAGAGGGGGGGTTCTCCTTTTTCTTTTCTTTTTTCTATTTTCTCTTTTCTAGTATCTGCTTTGTATTTTCTTTTTGCACTTTTCCAATTTTGTAAAACATGAACCTTGGCTAGTAAATACAGTGCAATTTATCTCACTATTAGAAAGTGGTTTGGAGCCCATAGGTTTCCATTTGGATTTTATTTAAATGAAAAGGTAATTAAACACTTCTGTTTTGGTACTGTGTGAGCATGTTGGAGACATTTAACTAATTTAATAAATGTCGATTCCAATTTTATAATTGCCTCTGGATTATTTGCAATATTATGAACATTTTAGTTTCCCAAATTAGAATAACTTTTATTTGCACTTCATATTTGAATCTAAATTTGAATTGGAATTTGAAATGAGTTTTGGTACTAATGATGATTACTCACTGTTGATCATGATGACATGGCATTATCAAAAGGGTGATTACTGTAGTTAACCACCAGGGGTGTTATAATTATTATATGTTCCTAGAGAAATAGATTTGAAAGATGATGGTAGTAATATTGCGGACTGGGTCCGTGATCTGAGGATTGTCCTCATTGCTGCACAAAAGGCTTATGTACTTAATGCACCGCTCGGTGCGCCAACCCTCTAGCGTCTTTCTAGATGTTGTGAACATTTGACAGGCATGTTATGATGACTACTTGATAGTTAAGTGTGTCATGCATTACGGCTTAGAATTGAGGCTCTGAAACGTTTTGAACATCACGGAACATATGAGATGTTCTAAGAGCTAAAATTAGGATCAAAGGCTCGTGCCCGTGTTGTGAGATATGAGATCTCCAACAAGATTCTTTGCCTGCAAGATGAAAGAGAATAGCTCAATTGTTGAGCATGTGCTCGGATCGTCTGGGTCCTACAATCGCTTGAATCGAGTGGGCGTTGACCTTCCAGATAAGATAGTGATTGATATAGTTCTCCAAGTCACTATCACTAAGCTACTAGAACTTGGTGATGAACTATAAAATGCCAGGGATAGAAATAATGATCCATGAGCTGTTCGCGATGTTTGACACTTCGAAGGTAGAAATCAAGAAGGAGCGTCAAGTGTTGATGGTTAGTAAAACCACTAGTTTCGACAAGGGCAAGGGCAAGGAGGGAAACTTCATGGATGGCAAGTCAGTTGCTGCTCCAGTGAAGCAATCCAAAGTTGAACCCAAACCCGAGACTAAGTGCTTCGATTATGAGGAGAGTGGTCACTGAAACGGAACAACCCTTGATACTTAGTAGATAAGAAGGCTGGCAACGTTGACAAAATTATATTTGATATACGTGTCATTAATGTGTACCTTGCTAGTACTCCTAGTAGCATCTGGGTATTGGATACCGGTTCGGTTGCTAAATGTTAGTAACTCGAAATAAAAGCTACGGAATAAACGGAGAACTAGCTAAGGGTGTGGTGACGATGTGTGTTGGAAATGTTTCCAACGTTGATGTGATCAACATCGCATGCTCTCTCTACCTTCGGGATTAGTGACGAACCTAAATAAATGTGATTTGGTGTTTTGCGTTGAGCATGAATGTGATTAGATCGTGTTTAATGCAACACGGTTATTCATTTAAGCTAGGGAATAATGGTTATTCTGTTTACATGAATAATACCTTCAATGGTCATGCACCCAGTGAGAATGGTTTGTTGAATCTTGATCGCAGTAATACACATGTTCATAACATTGATGCCAAAAGATACAAAGTTAATAATGATAGTACCACATACTTGTGGCACTGCCGCTAAATGTCATATTGGTAGAAATCGCATGAAGAAACTCCATGCTGATGGATCTTTGGACTCATTCGATTTTGAATCAGTTGAGACATGCGGACCATGCCTCTTGGACAAGATGACTAAAACTCCGTTTTCCAGAACAAGCAATTGACGTATTGGAAATGATACATGTTGATGTATACGGTCCAATGAGTGTTGTAGCGTGCAGTGGATATCGTTATTTTCTTGCCTTCACTGATGATTTGAGTATATATGAGTATATTTGCTTAATGAAACACAAGTCTGAATCGTTTGAAAAGTTCAAGCAAATTCAAAGTGATGTTTAAGATCATCTTGACAAGAAGATAAAAATGTCTACGATATGATCATGGAGATGAATATCTGAGTTACGAGTTTGGTATACAACTTTAGACAATGTGAAAATTGTTTCACAACTCACGCCACCTGGAACACCATAGTGTGATGGTGTGTCCGAACGTCATAGTCATGCTCTATTAGATATGGTGCATGCTATGATGTCTCTTATCGTTTTGCTACTATAGTTTTGTGGTTATGCATTAGAGACAACTACGTTCACTTTAAATAGGGCACCATCTAAATCTGTTGAGATGACACCGTCTGAACTATGGTTTGATAGAAACCTAAGTTGTCATTTCTTATTGTTTGGGGCCGCGACGCTTATGTGAAAAAAGGTTTTCACCTAATGAGCTCGAACCCAACGCGGACAAATGCATCTTCATAGAGTACCCTAAGAACAGTTGGGTATACCTTCTATCTCAGATCCAAGTGCGAATTGTTTGTTGCTAAAACGGGTCCTTTCCCGAGAAAAAGTTTCTCTCGAAAGAATTGAGTGGGAGGAAGATAGAACTTGATGAGGTTGGTGAACCTTTGTTTCAACCAGAGAGTAGTGCAGTGCAGAAAGATGTTTTTGTGGAACCTATGTCAGTTGAAGAGGAAGTAAATGATGATAATCATGAAGCTTCGGATCTAGTTACTATCAAACCTCGTAGGTCGACAAGGATGCGTACTACTTCTGAGTGGTACGACAACCCTGTCTTGGAGGTCATGTTGTTGGACAACGATGAACCTACGAGATATGGAGAAGCGATGATGGGCCCGGATTCCAACAAATGGTTAGAGGCCATGAAATCCGAGAAAGGATCCATGTACAAAAACCAAGTATAGACTTTGGTAGACTTGCTCGTTGGACGACAGGTTATCAAGTACAAATGGACCTTTGAGATGAAGACACACGCTGATGGTAAATGTCACCATTTATAAAGCTGAACTTATCACAATGATGTTTCCGACAAGTTCAAAGAGTTGACTGCAATGAGACTTTCTCACTCGTAGCGATGCTAAAGTCTATTGGAATTGTGTTAGTAGTTGCTGCATTTTTCAATTATGAAATCTGGTAGATGGATGACAAAACATCGTTTCCTTAACAGTTTACTTGAGGAGAGGTTGTATGTGATACAACCAGAAGGTTTTATTAGTCCTAAGGATGCTAAAAGGCGTGCGAGCTCCAGAAATCCATCTAAGGACTGGGGGAAGCATCTCGGAGGTGGAATATACACTTTGATGAGGTTATCAAAGTTTTGTAGTTTATACAAAGTTTACGAGAAACTTGTATTTACAATAAAGTGAGTGGGAGCACTATAGAATTTCTGATAAGTATATGTGGATGACATATTGTTCATCAGAAATAATGTAGAACTTCTGGAAAGCATAAACGGTTGTTTGAAAAGTGATTTTCAAAGGAAGACCTGGATAAAGCTACCTAATTATTGAGCATCAATATCTATAGAGATAGATCAAGATTCTTGATGAGAGTTTCAATGAGTACATATCTTGACAAGATTTTGAAAGAGTTCAAAATGGATCAGTCAGAGAAAGAGTTCTCGCCTAATTTGTAAGGTGTGAAGTTGAGTGAGACTCAAAGCTCGCAACGGCAGAAGAAAGAGAAAGGATGAACGTCGTCCCTATGCCTTAGCCATAGGCTATGTATAGTATGCTACGCTATGTACCGCACCTGTGTGTGCCTTGCCATGATTCCAAGGGGTACAAGAGTGATCCAGGAGTGGATCACTAGACAGCGGTCAAGATTATCCTTAGTAACGAAAATACTAAGGAGATGTTTCTCGATTATGGAGGTGAGAAAGAGTTCATCGTAAAAAGTTACGTCGATGCAAGCTTTGACACCAATCCGGATGACTCTTAGTAGCAATCGGGATACGTATAGTAGAGTGGCCATTTGGAATAGCTCCAAGTGGAGTGTGGTAGCAGTGTTTACGGTTTGACATAGAGATTTGCAAAGTACACACGGATCTGAATGTCACAGACTCATTGACTATAAGACCTCTCTCACATGCAAAGCATGATCGAACCCCAGAACTCATTGGGTGTTAGATTCATAACAATGCGAATCACATGGTGATGTGAACTAGAGTATTGACTCTAGTGCAAGTGGGAGACTATTGGAAATATGCCCTAGAGGCAATAATAAATTAGTTATTATCATATTTCCTTGTTCATGATAATTGTTTATTATCCATGCTATAATTGTATTGATCGGAGACTTAGATGCATGTGTGGATACATAGACAAAACCATGTCCCTAGTATGCCTCTAGTAGACTAGCTCGTTGATCAAAGATGGTTAAGGTTTCCTAGCCATGGACATGAGATGTCATTTGATAATGGGATCACATCATTAGGAAAATGGTGTGATGGACAAGACCCAAACTACAAACATAGCATATGATCGTGTCAGTTTATTGCTACTGTTTTTTGCATGTCAAGTATCCGTTCCTATGACCATGAGATCATGCAACTCACTGACACCGGAGGAGTACCTTGTGTGTATCAAATGTCGCAACGTAACTAGGTGACTATAAAGGTGCTCTACAGGTATCTCCGAGGGTGTCTGTTGAGTTGGCATGGATCAAGACTGGGATTTGTTACTCCGTGTGACGGAGAGGTATCTCAGGGCCCACTCAGTAATACAACATCACAATAAGCCTTGCAAGCAATGTGACTAAGTGTTAGTCACGGGATCTTGTATTATGGAACGAGTAAGAGACTTGCCGGAAACGAGGTTGAACTAGCTATGGAGATACCGACGATCGAATCTCGGGCAAGTAACATGCCGAAGAACAAAGGGAACATCATACGGGATTAACTGAATCCTTGACATAGAGGTTCGATCGTTAAAGATCTTCGTAGAATATGTACGAACCAATATGGGCATCCAGGTCCCACTATTGGTTATTGACCGTAGAGGTGTCTCGGTCATGTCTACATAGTTCTCGAACCCGCAGGGTCTGCACACTTAAGGTTCGGTGATGTTTCGGTAGTATAGAGTTATGCATGGTGGTGACTAAAGGTTGTTCGGAGTCCCGAATGAGATCCCGGACGTCACAACAAGCTCCAGAATGGTCTGGAGGTAAAGATTGATATATAGGAAATGCTATTTTGGTCGCTGGAAAAGTTTCGGGCTTATCGGTAGTGTACCAGGAGTGCCAGTAGTGTACCGGGAGACCATCGGGAGGGGTATTTCGCCCCAAAAGGCTACATGGGCTATGGGAGAGTGAATACCAGCACTTAGTGGGCTGGTGGAAGTCCAACACAAGGCCCATGCGGCTGGTAGAGAAAACCCCAAAGAGAAAAGGTGGAAAAAGGCAAAAATAGGATGAATCCTAGTCCTACTATGATTGGAGGTGGATTCCACCTCTTCTCCTAGTTCGGCCGAACCAAAGATCTTGTCCCTTGAGGGCCAAGCCTCCTCCTCTCTTCCTCTTATATATACTAGAGGTTTTAGGGTCTTTGGCACCTGATTTTTAGCCACGTGTTGCCCGTTCCTCTAGTGAATAGTTTCTCCTCTAGATCGGATTTTTGCAGTGCTTAGGCGAAGCCCTGCCGGAATAGCTCCACCACCATCTCCGGAGCGTCATCATGCTGCCGGAGAACTCTTCTACCTCTCTGCTCCCTCTTGCTGGATGAAGAAGGCAGAGATCGTCATCGAGCTGTACATGTGTTGAACGCGGAGGTGTCGTCGGTTCGGCGCTAGATTGGAAGGATCGTGATCAAGATCGCGAGACAGATCGTGATGAGATCGCGGGACGGATGATGATGAGTTTGCGGGATGGATCGTTATTGGATCGCGGGACGGATCGTGATGAGATCGCGGGACGCTCGGCGATTTGGATCGCGAAGACGTTCGACTACACCAACCGCGTTTTTTAACGCTTCCCGCTTAGCGATCTACAAGGGTACGTAGATCCACTCTCCCTCTCATAGATTCTCCTCATCATGGATAGATCTGCGTGTGCGTAGGAATTTTTTTCTTTCCCATGCGACGTTCCCCAATAGCAAGACCTGACAATGTAGAAGATAAACAAAAAATCCATGGGCAAGTTTAGCAATGCGTTGTCCGCCTGCAAAGTTAGGGTGAAACATCAGATCATCTTCAAAAAGAAACCTGCTCCGATATTGTAAAGGATAATCCGAAAATTAAGGAAGAACAGTTCGAAATATTCAAGGCGGCTTGCATTGCCGATGCTGCCAAAGAAAAGTCGGAGTACATGAAGGGGCTTCAAGAAAGGAACATGGGGTACCACCGCCTTGGAAGCCGTGTTTTCTCGGGGAAGAAGGACATATGGGACAAGGAGGACAAGGAACGTGAAAGTCTAGGGATCCCAGCCCCCTTGGCGGAGTTCAACATCCCGCAGGAGCATGACGTCATCAGGACCCAATACCGTTGGGACCCAGTCAACAATGTTTTCCAAACAGACGCGATCACGAGGGAGTTCATGAGATTGCTGGTAATTATTAATTTACCCCCTAATTTTAGCTTCTGATCAATTCGAGTGATGTTTAGTCAAATTTGTAAATGATCTACCGTCCTTTTGCAGAAAGAGTAGCACAGGATTGCAGCTGAAAGCGACTTGCCGTCTGAGGCGTTGGTGAGGCCCAAGTGGGACATCCCTTTCAACCAGGCCTTGAACGTATTGAAAAGACTCCCGGTGGACACTCGGCCGTTGAATGGACGTGTGCACGACGTTGGAGATGGCGCCACGTGGAAGCACTACTAGCGTGAGGACGCCCAGGAGAGAAAGGAAAGATGGAGGTTAAACGAAATAAACATCGACAAGAAGGTTGAGATTGTGGTCGATAAGAAGGTTGAGATTGCGGTCGACAAGAAGGTTGACATTTGCGGTCGATAAAAAATCAGCTGAGACCAAAGAAGAGATACGACCTGAGTTGGTGAGGGAGACAGTGCAAGCAGCGGTAGCTACCGCAAGAGAGAAAATGGTATCTTCCTTTAGTGCCTTGATTCCGGCTGTCATTGAATGGCAAAAGAAAAATCTAGGTAAAGAGGCAAAGGACTTTCCCCTTCCAAGCTTCGTCGGGAGTAGCTCATTTAGCGTTGCCTCGCCAGCACCTGCTCACGCAAGCACACCTGCTCCTGCACCTCCTCCCACACCTGCTCATAGCAGCCCGTCCTCCATCTCTGGCACACTCGGTGGGGCTTCGTATATGGCTGAGCTCGACGCCCTCACGATAACTACCTATCACACTGGCCCTCTTCAATATATGTCTAATTTCCTATTTCCGATGCCTTTTGAATGACGCACGTCGCAGACATGTCTTTGCAGGCCGACGAAACCCCATTCACCATACTATACATTATAAACGACCAGAAGGTGGAGGTGGAAAGGCGACGATAGTGAAGCCGAAGGAACAATTGTTCCATAGTCGGTCGATGCCCCATCGTGTCTTCAAGGTTTCCCGTGGCCAGTGTCAACGGGCTATGAGGATTTGGATCCTCCGGTACTACAAGGGGGAGATGACTACAAGACCCAGTCGCGGCTTGGCAATTGCAAGAGTTGGGTCCTCTTGTGGCCTAAGAGTTTCCTTCGTCTTGAGACGGCCAAGAGCATACCCACGACCAGGACGCCTCAGCAAGTTATGGACACCACCACCCACCTACCCAATTAGCAGCGCCTGTCGTGTCGGGTGATAGCGGACAGCATGAGGAAGAGGCTCCATTAGAAGCAATGCATGATGCCATGGATGAGGGTGATGACGTCCTACAGTATATCAATACCGATGCCGATGGCTATGACGATGGAGGATTGTTGGCTCAGCAACAGTATGACTCAGGGTTTGAGCGTGATGATTTGATGCCTAAATTGCCGAAGGAGGAACGTCCTAAGGATGATTGCAAGAAGTCTCTGTTCCTGCAATCCTCACAAGAGACGCCTCCACATGTCACCTCAACCCAGCAACAACAATGTGAGGGTCGGTCATTTTTGCCGAGCCTAACAACACTACGGATAGTAATCAAGGATGCTATGTACGGCTCACTTCCGGAACAAAAGAAGCATATGAAGAGATTGAAGAAATTCCCTAATGGAGGCAAAGCTGCTTCTATGAGCGAGCCTCCTCGGCGGCCTCGGGTTTGAAGATCGTATACCTGTCAAAGGTGCGGCAAAATACCATATCGTCGGTGATCCAATCCTACCTAAGAAAGCGGTAGAGGCCATAGACGGCGATATAAGGAGACTTCATGACGATGTGCTATTGAGAGACAAAAGCCTTATCGCCTCGAAAAATCCCGGATACCCACTCTACATGGTTAACATGTCACAGCAAAGGTTGTACGTCCAGACATTCCCCGCGGATAAGTTCTTTCTTTGATTCGATTACATCTTCGACATGTTTCACATGACAAGACTGGATTTTACGTTCGTCTGCCAGTATGCCATGTACATGAACTGCATCATAAGGTGCGAGCTGAACCGTATTTCATGCACGATGGCTTCTTGGCTTTCTGCACAAAGCACCGTGAATATGCGAGGAACTACATCGCCGATTTCATGGTCAACAATAAGGACAAGAAGTCAATTCTCATGCTTTATCATCCCATGTAAGTCATTTGTGGCTATCCTTCCTTCGATTTCAATCATTCATTTGCACACTTGCAGGCTAATTTGAGGTGTTCTAATTTTGTGCAGCTAGGGGCACGCCGTCCTCATTATTCTTTACCGTCAATTCTCCCACGCTCTTTACTTGGACTCATCGAAGAACGAGAAGAAAAAGTATTACACCCACGTCAAGGCTATTCTCTACAGTGCTATCATAAGCTATGACCAATGGAGTGGAGAGATCATAGCCATGAAGACAAGGAAGAGCGCGCCCTGCTTTAGCCATAAGATCGACTTCTGCTGCATCCAGCAACCGAGAGGTACTTTGAGTGATGGATTCTATGTCCTCCACCACATACTAGAGTACAGACGGGATTGCCATAACCTTCGCATGTCACCTAAATCCGGCGATGCCAATATACGGCAATGGGCAATGAGACTAGGAAATGTACCAGATCATCGACTACGAGCTGAGTTCTATCACATCCAGCGTGAACTTGCCCAAGTCATGATGATGGAGGTACTCGAAAAAGGGGATGTTCTATGAAGAAGGGCAAATGTCGCAGGAAGACGTCCGAACATGCGTAGCGGCTCAGCGGCTCGACCTGAAGCCTTTCACTTCGCTCGGGTCTTTCCTCCCTGGTTTGGAAGGATGGGAGGACATGTTTGAGTGATTGATGTGTCGGCATTTTGGGAACGGGGGGTACCCAGACCTGCCTGCCTGCGGGGCAGGACATGGCCCACCTCGTCAGCCAGGCTTGGTCTGGCGCTGCTCCACTCAAGACAAGGCCCTCATGAGGACCCTGGGCTCGCGAGGAAGAACGACATCCAGACCAGCGAGGATAGGCCTCCTTAGGCCCCCTCCGGAGCGGCGGAGATCTCAATGTAGAACCTAGCCTCAAGAGTCAAAGATGACGCAGGGAAGGATAGGCGGGCGCCAGCGCGCTAGGCGATGCAGTTTCCCCTTTGGTGTAAAGGGAGCAAGGAGGTACGCTAGTTCCCAAAGTGCCGTCCAAAGGTTTCCATTCCAGTGCAACAAGACCACGACCACGAGCCTCATAGAGAGGATGTCATCGCCAAGCCCACCACTACATCATCGGTAGCCACATTGCAGGCGAAGACCACCTTTGGACAGGGCACGAATGTACTCCTGTTCCCCTTCAAATTTGGCCATTATGGGATCCCTTCCTGCCATTGTGATAAGGGAAGAGGACTCGGTGACAGTGTCGTGGACTAGGAGGTACTCACCATGTCGTTTCTTGACTAGTGGGTCAGGCCGAGGTCCCCCATGATGATTCACTAATGGGCCACTTTGGGCAGCCCATGATGCATATAAGGGGGATTCTAGATTTTTTTCAAAAGTACTACCTAATTTGTACCAAATTCGAAAAGCATATGTCCAAATTGAAAAAAAATCAAAATAGCACCTCGTTGGCCTCCGGAGGGGCGAAGAGGGGCCCGTCGACCTCCGGGGGGCCGAAAAGGGGCCCGCCAGCCTCCGGGCGGTCGAAAAGGGGCCCGTCGGCCTCTGAGGGGGCGAAGAGGGGCCCGTCGGCCTCCGGGGGGCCGAAGAGGGACCCGTCGGCCTCGTGGAGGCCGAAGAGTGTCAGGGGCACAAAACGTAATTAAGATGGCCTCAAATGAAAACTTTGTCAAAACAAAAAAAAATCTGCCTCGTCGAATCGGTTGATTTTGATATAAAAAGCATGTTAATCGGAGGTCGTATGCAACCTGTAGAGCCAAAACAAGATCAGGGGCAAAAGAGTGTCAGGGGGCACAAAACGTAATTAAGATGGCCTCAAATGAAAAAGATATAAACACGAAAAAACTTCACCTCATTGAATCGGTTGATTTTGATACAAAAATCGTCTTAATATGAGGTCGTATGCAACCTGTAGAGTCAAAACAAGATCAGAGACAGAAGTTGCAGAGTTACTTTGATTAGATGATGTCTAGCTCGCCGGTATCATAACCCATGATATATATTAGTATCGGGCTAAGGCCTCTGTGCATATCTCCTTTTGGAAACTATTATGTTACTAAATAAGTACTCTTGCATTATTTTGCTTCCAATTAGTAAATAAGAGATAAGAGATAAGAGATGTTGTGCCGATGTAGTCCATCGAAAATGCTCATCGAAATAAAGCGTGCACGCGTCTATTATAGGGGCGATGGTATGCTTAATGTATGTGAGCGACTTAAACTGCAATGTGCTCAGAGAAGAAAAGAAAAAACATGGCAAGTCAGCGTGTTCCAAATCACGTTCCATATTCATAGTTTGTGTGATCGCTTATTCGTTATCTTCACGTAGACAAAGGAGGCGACCGGCGGTGAGCCCGCCGGCGTGTGACTTTTTTAGATAGTGTCACTGTGTGATTTGGGTGGTGTCGCGTAATAGAAAAAATTTAGATGGTCTCACCGAATGCACCGGGTGTCCCGTGGCAAATTTTCTGACATCCATTCGGTTTGTCTGAAGTAACTGTGCAGCTTCTGTCCCTCATCTTATTTTAACTCTATAGGTGGTATTAAGACGATTTTTAATCAAAATAAACCGATTCGATGAGGTGATGTTTTTTCGTGTTGATAACTTTTTCATTTGAGGCCATCTTAATTACGTTTTGTGCCCCCTGACACTCTTCTTCCTTTGATCTTGTTTGGCTCTACAGGTTGCACACGACTTCGGATTAAGACGATTTTTATATCAAAATCAACCGATTCGACGAGGCAAAGATTTTTTGTCTTGACAACTTTTTCATTTGAGGCCATCCTAATTACGTTTTGTGCCCCTGACACTCTTCGGCCTCCACAAGGCCGACAGGTCCCTCTTCGGCTCCCCGGAGGCCGACGGACCCCTCTTCAGCCCCCCGGAGGCCGACGGGCCCCTTTTCACCCCCCTGGAGGCCGGCGGGCCCCTCTTCGCCCCCCCCGGAGGCCGACGCGGTGTTATTTTTGATATTTTTTAATTTAGACATGTGTTTTTCGAATTTGGTACAAATTAGTTAGTACATTTAAAAAAAATCGAGATTTCATAAGACTTGACGCACAAGATAAGGACTCCTCTAAACCCTAGGCCTCTAGTTTTATATAAATCGAGGTTAGGCTTGTCAATAGATATCTAATATTCATTACTACAATCCCATGATAGATACCTGTACTATGTTCTATCCCCATATCAATAAAATCAAAAGCAGGAAGTAAGGTATTATCTCTATGAGAGAGCCCGAACTTGGGTAAAATTTTGTGTCCATATTACCATTGCTCCAAGACGCCTAGCTTAAAACCCGTACTACGAGATATGCTGGATTTGATGTTAACATTGATGCTTTCATTGATAGCTGCTCATCGAGGATCGATGGAAATCCGATCAATGATTAATCAGTTCGAGATTAAGACTGAGATCAAGAAACTTTCAAGGGCGGCGCCTGTGTCTGCTGTCTGATAGTACGTCGGATCCGAGTTCTGCTACGGACTTGGAACAGTCCCAACCTAGATTCGCTGTGTAATTCAACTGAAAAACAAAGAAGACCCAGTCTGACCGGCGGCGTGCCAGCCGAGGACATCATCACAGAGCTAATAGTGAGCGCGCACGGCGACCAAGGAATTGTATCCAGTTGATAGCTGGCATCATCAGGTAGATTCGTTTCCTTTTGTTTCTTAATTCAACTCCGTGTTATTCGCTGGTCCTCTCCTACCTTTTGGTGGTAAGTATACGTAGACCAAAGGTACTAACTACTAGTGCGGTTAGTTTTGCAGCACGATTTCTCAAACCTAACTGGCAAATACTCCTACTAGTAATCCAACTAGAACTACTACTGCACGTTTCCGTGAAATCCTCATGTAGAGTTTGAAGCGATCTAATTCTGGATATCATTGTAGTGCGAATCAAGTTTTCTTGCTTCCGAATGCAGCCGACGTCGCCGTCGAACATGATTTACTTTTCCTAAATATTCATTTGCTCGTAAAATTATTACACATAATATTTCATGTTGGTTTTGTACTGCATTATTTTTTGCAGAGATATTTTATCAAAGCTGGTGGGTGACGTCGGACTGGACAGCCTCTTGCGGATTTTCGACCTACGTTGAGATCGACTTCGCGCTCGATAACCGACCTCGACTACGCGATGCCGCTATCTCGGCGAGTAGACGTCGCCGTCCTACTTCTGCCAACCTCTGCATTCAAAACATATTTATCAATCTATTTTATTTCATGTGAATTAATTGTGCAAAGAGAATTTTTTTCTTCGGTTTTTCACCGTCTTATGCATGCAGATAAATAAAGAGCAACCGAACTACGTCGTTATCTCGGCCAGCCGAGAGTTTGGATAATTGAGTCCAAGTCATCGCCCCATGGATCGTCACGGATCAATGAGACGATCAGAGTCTAGCAACTGGCGATCCGCTGGGTCCGAGCTCCGCTGTGATTTTTGCGCGTCATGAAGTTGTTGAAGAAACGGCCACGCAGGCGAAAGAAAAATACATGAAGCGACGTCCTGATCAGATGGAGTACTGCTGACATACGTGCAGCTAGCAATAGTTTGGCTCGGCATCACGGGGAGATTCAACCTTTCCTTTCTTTTGTTTTATTCAATCAAGCCAATAGACAGTCCATGCATTTGTCTTGCCTATTGTGCGGTATTGATCTGGATCCAATCTCTGATTACTAGCCGATTTGGATATAGCGTGGGATCGCAGTACGACGTATGTGACGATCTAGTCAGCTTCCCGTGTGTTGCCCGACGAATGCCATGTCTGGAACTCAGATCACTCCGCGATTTCGGATTTCATCACCTCATCGCACCGATGCCATGCGTCGACATCTGTGCTCCGTTGCGACCTCGATGCACAGGCACATCCTTTTAACTTATTTGCGTATTTTTTATGCAGAGATTTTTCATTATTATTATTACTACTACTACTGGAGTTGCACTATTTTGTGCACACAGGTAATCGGCTTTGACAGTCCATGTCGTCGCCTCTGCGTGGAGACGTCGTTGTTCACCTTGATGCATGTATCTATGCTGGCATCTCGACGCAGCCACTCCACTGAGTCAACCTCGACGCCCAGGCTATATTCCCTTAATTGTTTACTTCACTTAAATTAATTAAGTAGAAGAATTTTTTTATAATATATATTATCATTACCTTTATTTATTATTACTTTTTGGCTTTCATTATTTTATGTGTGCAAGAAATCGACTTTGACTGCCGTTATGCGGTCACCCCGACGTCACCTTGCCGACCTACTCCACCCCCCTCGGCTGGACCAGGGGCTTTGCCTCGCCACATCGGCCGAGCTATGACACTACTTTGGAGTGCCGAACTCCTCGTTCGGTCACCTCGGGACGGGCTTGGGGACTAGGACCTCGGTCATGCCGAAGACTAAACGTCGGATCTGTCCAAGTTCAATGGACGTCCTCGTCCCGCCACAAGCCCGGATCGCGTCATCGACTCAGAGCACATTAACCAGCTAAGTCACTTTCATGCTCAAAAACTTTCAGTTTTATATTTTGGTCGGTTCGACCAAGCATTATACGTTTTTGACAAAAAGTTGTTTGCAAAAAAATTCTTTGTCCAAACTTTGTTTGTTACAAACAAACTCAAATACCCCGTTTAATTGGGGGGCTTCCTTTATGAAGCCATTCCTCTTGCATATGATTATTAATGTATCACACCCTTTCTTCACTAGTAGAAAACGACCCATTTGTCCCGGTTCCAGAGGCCCATTAGTCCCGGTTCTGGAACCGGGACTAAAATGTCGGGAGTAAAGCCCTAAACCTTTAGTCCCGGTTCGCTTACGAACCGGGACAGAAGGGGCTTCACGTGGCCTCTGCGGGGAGCCCTGGAAGGAGGACCTTTAGTCCTAGTTGGTAACACCAACCTGGACCAAAAGTTGCTGGGGTTTTTTTGAAGGGGGGGTAGGGGGTTTTGGAGGGTTAATTTAGGGGTTTCATATTGTGTTAGCTAGCTAATTAATAGAGAGAAGTGTCCTCTCTTTCTCCGTGCTTGGTCGACGCTGCTCGCTACTATACATATAGAGAGAACTCGACGCTAGCTAATAAGCATATGAAGGAAACCATTAATTACACAAGATCTAACAACTCATCATCATCATATTAATCATACAAAGTTAAAGTCTCATAAAACAAAAAAAAGATAAAATGACATAGTCCTCCCTCATAGGACTTACTCCTCCCTCCTAGGTAAAATGGCATAAAAACAATAACACCTATGTCTTCATGATGAAGCAAAGAGAGCCAACGGTCTTTGTTGGGGATATAACCCCACGGTGAGACCCGCCCTGAGGGCTCCGGGTCATACCTGGTGGCTCGCACACCGGCCCAAGAGTGAGCTGTGAGGACTTAAGGGTCCAAGAAGTTTAGCGGCTGGCAGGATGGGCCGGCAGGTAGCCCAGATGAAGAAGACCCGGGCGTATAACCCGCCCGGAGACAACTTGGTCAAGAAAGGCAGGAGAAGATAGAGGTAGACTCGGACATGTAATGAGAGTCGGTTACAACTTGTATGATCCGTGGTATTGACCTTCTATATAAAGGCAAGACCCGGGGCAACTTAGGGATCAGGTGATCGAAAACTAGGTCAAGAAATAGCTCCCTTGTAATCGATATATCAAGCAATACAAGCACCAGCAGGACGTAGGCTATTACCTCAACTCGAGGGGCCGAACCTGGGTAAACTCGTGTCCTTCGTCCCAACCAACCCCTTTGAGTCCATCATGTTTGCAATGGCCTCGAACCCAAGTACGTTCATCCGGACACCTGCCGTGATAAAACCACGCCAGTTGGCGCCCACCGTGGGGCCTGCGCTCGGTGGTGTTGAGTTCTCAAAGGGCTCTCTCCCAGGGCTTGAGGGATACGTGGTCAGAAGGATGAGCAAGATTGGTCGTGGCCGGCTCTACATCGACGACGCCTGCTGGGGGCTTGATGTCGACTCTGTGGAATACGAATTCCGCGTTCCTTTCGATGGGATTCACATTTTCATCGGAAGGACCGACGGATCTACACCCGGGCCGGATGCCTACACCAACATCATCAAGCCGGCTCAACACGCGCAACCTACCCATGATGTGCAGCCCGCCCGTGTTAATCCGGGCCGGAGGCACGTCTTCGTAGGCTTTACTCAAGGGATGGATCTGGAAGCTTCCGGGTCATAGGAAACCCTCGTCTGTTCAGAAGACGAGTCTTCGAGCGAAGAGACGGAATCAATTTACCAGCTTCACAACGGCGGGCTTGGGGGCTGCGATGAGCTTTGCCCTGAGTCGGATCATTCTAGGTCGGGCGCTTTTGGCCCACTCGCTCATGCTGCCGTGTTCATGGTGGGGTGAGCCCCAGGCACGAGCGGTACAGCCGTAGGAGCGGCAACCTCAGGCACTGAACCGCCGCCGCCGGCTCAAGTTCTTGTGGATTTGATGAACGAGCTTATGGCCGTGATGGCCACTTAAGTCACACCAGATAATCAAGCTGCTCGGAATTTAGAGATTGTGAGGCTCAAGGACCGGATGATGGAGGAGCAGCAGAGGATAGCTGAGCTGAAAGTCCAGATGGAGGAAGAGGTAGAACGTATTAAGACAGATGCTTTCTGCCTTGGGTTGGAACAACAATCGGCGGATATGGTACACCGGAGGAGGCATCAATCTTGCTTGCTAGGATGCTATGATTCTAGGAACCTCTTCAACACGCTAGCGGATGCACCTGGAAGCCGCCCGGCGGCTCGACCGACGTCTCACCCGGCCCGACGAAACTAGGCCTCACCGGTGGTATTCCCACCACCAGCGGGTCATTATTCTAACCCAGCTGAGAATATGGTGGCGGCGACTACCCGGCTTGAAACAATTCCTATTTCGGATGAAGCACCTTTTGCGGAAGAGGTACGGAATGCCATTGGATACCTTCAGACGGCAATGGCCCAGCAGGAGAAGTATACTCACAGCCGGAGCAGGGTTCATTCAACCCCTCTCCCCAGCCGGAGCTTTAGCCGACGCTATGAGTACCCAGCGGTTTGCAGCAGTGATCGGTGGAGAGGACCTCCGGGGGACGATCGAGCGGCTCTAGATGCGTAGGCTCTCATGAACCGGGCAAGAAACCAGCAAGAGGCAGCAGCTTTAGCTACAGCGACTCACCAAGAGCCCGCACCCTCGATAGCAGTAGGAGCAGGAGTAACTACCAGGGCCGTGGGAGTGCCATGTCTATCGCCGGCTCTGCGAAGTGAACGGTTGCCAAAGGATTTCAAAGGACCTCACAAGGTTCTGAATTACACTGCTGATTTGCCTCTGGAGGCTTGGGTAGAAAGTTATGAACTGGCTATGGAGATGCTAGATGTCAGTGAGGCGGTGTGCGCCAAGTATTTTATCATGATGCTTGAAGGTCTGGCTCGCACATGGTTAAAGGGGTTACCTCCCAATACCATCAATTTGTGGGCCAAGTTAAGGGCAAAGTTCATCAAAAAAATTCAAGGGACTTGCAAACAACCTATGACCATCGTGGATCTTGATCACTGTTTCCCGCGGGAGGGTGAGTCGGCTCATCATTGGGTCCGGCGGGTGTCAACCATCATCCATTCGTCTGAGCAGATCACGGCAGCCCAAGCCGTGCTCATCTTAGAGAAGAATTGTCATTTTGTTCCGCTGAAGCAGAAACTCGACCGGTTCAAGCGTACATGTCAGGATATGGGAGAGCTCATGATGGCTCTCACAAAGTACGCAGACTCTGATAACACGAAGGACCTAGGCTCTAACGAGGAGAAGGTCGGTCAGGGTAAAAAGAATAATCCAGGAAAAGGTGTGGTTAACAATGGTAACCAGAATAAGCGGAAGAACCCCGATGGCGGATCAGAACTGGTAGCCAATGCAAGTACCGGACAGAATCCTCCTAAGGGCAGTGGGAGGTTCAGACCACCTTTTAATAAGAACAGGACTCCCTTCAATTTGGAGGAGGTGCTTAAGAAGCCCTGTCCAGAACACAGCCAGCCCAGCAAACCTGCATTGCACACATGGGGTGATTGCCACATTATGCAGAAGTTAAGGAATTACTACATGCAACCCAACAACCAGGGCGGTGGTCTGCCCGGCGGCTTAGGACCGAGCGGGTCAGGAGCCGGATTTGGATCCGGTGGCTCAGGGTCCGGTCATCATGGTCAAGGTAATCATGGAGGGCATCTGCAGCACTCTCGTAACAACAACCAACAGCAACATAGCCAATCTGGGTATCAAAGTAATCCGAAACAGCTCAGCTCAGGCCAGTATCATGTTTTCACGACCTGCCTTAACAAGCGAGATCAGAAATTACGCAAGTGGGCGGTCCGTGCGGCTGCACCGGCTCTGCCGCAGTACTTAAAGTGGTCTGAATATGACATAACATGTAGCTGGGAGGATCACCCGCCACGTGTGGATGACCGGGGCGGCTGGCTTTGGTTGTCGCCCCTCAAGTGGGAGGTTATGTGGTAAATAAGGTGCTTATGGATGGAGGCAGCAGTATCAACATCCTCTATTATGACACCTTCTGGTGGATGAAGCTGCTTGACAAGGATCTTAAGCCCTCATCCACCATTTTTCATGGTGTGGTGCCAGGCAAGTCGGCTTATCCGGTGGGTAGGATTTCTTTGGAAGCTGCTTTTGGTGACGAATATAACCAAAGAGTGGAGCAATTGTGGTTTGAAGTGGTCAAGATCAAGAGCCCTTACCATGCGTTGTTTGGGCGGGCGGCTTATGCTAAGTTCATGGCTAAGCCCTGCTATGTCTACTTACAGCTCAAGATGCCCGGGTTAAAAGGTACAATTACCGTTCATGGTAATCAGAATACGGCTATTGAGTGTGAGGAGGGAGACGTGGCTTATGCAGAATCCAGTTGTGCTCAGGAGGATATCAAGTTTTATAAGGAGAATGTTGACCCGGAGGATATGACGCCGCTGAAAAAGCCCACAACAGAGGTTGAGCCGCCCCTTAAGTTCTCGGCGGATGATACCAAGGCAATAGACTTCACTCCGGGCGACTCATCCAAACAGTTTATCATTGGGGCTCACATGGATCCCAAATAGGAAAGCGCGCTCATCGAATTCATCCATGAGAATCGAGACATCTTTGCATGGAAACCTTCTGACATGCTGGGTGTTCCGAGAGAGTTCGCTGAGCACAATCTTAATGTGGATCCTAAGTTTAAACCTATTAAGCAGTTTCTATGGCGGTTCAATGAGGAAAGACGCAAGGCCATCGGAGAAGAGGTCGCCCGGCTCTTATCGGCGGGTTTCATCGTTGAGGTCTTTCACCTGGAGTGGCTTGCTAACCCAGTGCAGGTGCTAAAAAAGAATGGCACGTGGCGTATGTGTGTGGATTATATGGACATTAACAAGGCTTGTCCGGCTGATGCCTTTGCTCTCCCTCGTATTGATCAGATCATTGATGCTACAATGGGTTGCGAAAGCCTGTGCTTCCTGGATGCTTATTCAGGATATCATCAGATCAAGATGGCAGTTAAGGACCAAGAGAAGACGACTTTCAATACGTCTTTTGGAGCCTTCTGTTATGTATCTATGCCTTTCGGTATCAAGAGTGCCGAGGCGACTTCTCATCGCTGTGTGTAGAACTGCCTTCACTGCTTACGTGGATGATACTGTGATCAAATCAAGGAAGAAGGAGACCCTTTTGGATGACTTAAGGGAAACTTTTGACAATCTCCAGATCTACAAGATGATGCTTAACCCGACCAAGTGCGTTTTTGGTGTCCCGGCTGGCAAGCTCTTGGGATTTCTAGTTTCTGAGCGTGGCATTGAGGCTAACCCAGATAAAATCAGAGCTATCACCTCCCTGGGAGAGTCGTCCTGTGTTAACGATGTCCAACGCCTGGCGGGGCGAATCGCTACATTGAGTCGGTTCATAAGCCGCCTCGGTGGGAAAGCCATTCCCCTATATCAGATGATGAAAATGACAAATAATTTTGTCTGGAGTATGGTGGCGGGTGAAGCATTGGAGGCACTCAAGAAACAACTCACTGAGCCGCCGGTATTGGCTGCTCCGGCTGAGAAAGAACCAGACAGCCAGCGCCGCAATTGTGGTTGAGCGCAAGGAAGCTGGGAAGGAGTTTCCGGTTGAAAGGCTGGTTTATTATATCAGTGAGGTCCTGACTGAATCCAAGCAGAGATAACCACATTGGCAGAAGCTAGTGTATGGAGTGTTCATGGCCAATTGCAAGTTGAAGCACTATTTCCTAGGGCACCAGATCACGATGGTCAGTTCTGCTACGTTGGGGGATATAATCCAGAACAGAGAAGCTACTCGTAGGATTGCTAAGTGGGCATTGGAGCTGGGACCTGTTAATCTGAAATATGTGCCTCGTACGGCCATCAAGTCCCAAGCCCTTGTGGATTTTATAAACGATTGGACAGAGTGTTAAGCTCCTAAGGAAAAGCCGGATCACGTACTAGACTATACATTTTGATGGATCCAAGCAGCTGGAAGGATCAGGAGCAGGAGTTGTTTTGACATCTCCCAAAGGTGATAAAGTTTGTTATGTGCTCCGGCTGATGTTCCCTTGCACCAAAAATGCGGCTGAATTTGAGGCTCTACTTCATGGTCTCAGAGTAGCCAAGGAGATGAATTTAAGCCGGGTAAGGTGTTTGGGCAACTCAGATCTTGTGGCTCAGCAAGTTTTAGGCATGTGGGATTCCAGGGACCCGCGGATGGCGACTTATAGACAGGCGGTGGATGTCATTGCTGGTCACTTCAAAAGTTATGAGGTAGATCACATTGATCGTCGCAGGAATGAGGCAGCTGATGCCTTATCATGGTTAGGCTCTTAGCGAAAGCCGGTGCCACCAAATGTCTTTTTGGATGTTTTATATCACCTGACTGTCAAATTGTCTTCAGAGGAAGATTTGGCTATCCCTGACCCGGCGGGACAATTGGTGGCGGCTCTACATGCTATTCCGGATTGGACGGTGCCTTACCTGGCCTATTTGACTCGGGGCAAATTACCTGATGATGAAAACCTAGCCAGACAGATCACCCGATGGTCTAAGTCGATGACAATGGTTAATGGTGAGTTACACAAGTGCAGTGTTACCGGGGTTTTTCAGCGTTTTGTCTCACCAGAGGAAGGTCAAGAAATTTTGAATGAAAATCACGCTGGAGATTGCAGACATCACGCCGGCTCAAAATCTTTGGTAGCTAAGGCGTTTCGTCACGATTTCTTATGGTTGATGGCTCACAAAGACACAGAGGATCTGGTCCGCAAGTGTGACGACTGTCAAAAATTCGGCCGACGTGCTCATATTCTGGCTCAAGAGTTGCGGATGATACCAATTACTTGGCCGTTTGCAGTCTGGGGGCTAGATATGGTAGGACCTTTCATGAGATCCAAGGATAAGAAAACACACCTCCTCGTGGCGGTTGATAAGTTCACCAAATGGGTTGAGGCTGAGCCAATCAGCAAGTGTGTTGCGGCTACGTTGGTTCAATTTGTTAAAAAACTGATCTACCATTTTGGTTACCCCCATAGCATCATCACTGACAATGGCACAAATTTATCCAAGGGAGCTATGAAAAAATTCGGCGACGAAGAGCACATTCAGCTTGATGTTTCAGCAGTTGCTCATCCACGGTCCAATGGTCACGCGGAGCTTGCGAATCAAGAAATCTTGAGGGGAATCAAGCCCCGACTCATGGTTCCTTTACAACTAACACCCGGTTGTTGGGTAGAAGAGATGCCCTCCATCTTATGGAGTATCAGAAACCACCCCCAACAGATCCACAGGATATACACCTTTCTTCATGGTTTACGGTGCCGAGGCCGTGTTGCCAAGTGACATCCGACATGACTCGCCACGAGTGGCGGCTTACGATGAGACGAACAATGAGATGGCACATCAGGACGCGTTGGATGCCTTGGAGGAGGAACGAGAGCTGGCGGCTGCCCGTTCGGCGATTTATAAACAAGACCTGCGCCGCTATCATAGCCACAGGGTTAACACCCAGACGTTTCAAGAGGGCTACTAAGTTCTATGGCTGATTCAAGATCAGACATATATGCATAAATTATCTCCCCCATGGAAAGGGCCTTTTGTGGTCAGCCGAAATCTCAACAACGGGTCATATTACCTCATTGAAATCGAGGACGACTCAGATACTTCGGGTCAGGAGACCCGCCGGCCGTGGAACATAGAGCATCTGCGGCCTTATTACACTTAAGGTTGTTGAGAATCGTCACTGTACGTTATCATTGTACATATCATATTTATATATAAATAAAATAGCATCCCTATAAGCCGGGGCCTCTGCCACATCGCACGTCTTCCTCGATGCAAATACATTGGTTGTCGAAGGGGGCTTCTTACCTTCGGGTATCACTTATCTCATCCTAACAACCGGCTTTATGCCATTTCCAGTTGACATGTTAGTTGTGGCTGTCGAAGGGGGCTTCTTACCTTTGGGTATCGCTTATCTCACCCTAACAGCCGGCTTTATGCCATTTCCGGTTAACATGTTAGCCGTGATTGTCGAAGGGGGCTTCTTACCGACGGGTTCGCTTATCCCAACCTAACAACCGGATTTATGCTGTTTCCAGTTGACATGTCAGTTGTGGCTATCGAAGGGGACTTCTTACCTTTGGGTATCGCTTATCTCACCCTAACAGCCAGCTTTATGCCATTTCCGGTTAACATGTTAACCGTGGTTGTCGAAGGGGGCTTCTTACTGACGGGTTCGCTTATCTCACCCTAACAACCGGCTTTATGCCATTTCCAGTTGACATGTCAGCTGCGGCTGTTGAAGGGGGCTTCTTACCTTCGGGTATCGCTTATCTCACCCTAGCAGCCGGCTTTATGCCATTTCCGATTAACATGTTAGCCGCGGTTGTCGAAGGGGGCTTCTTACCTTCGGGTATCGCTTATCTCACCCTAACAACCGGCGTTCGTGCCAAAATTATTGACAAGTCAACATTGGCTGTCGAAGGGGGCTTCTTACCTTCGGGTATCATTTATCTCACCCTAACAACCGGCGTTCGTGCCAAAATTGTTGACAAGTCAACATTGGCTGTCGAAGGGGGCTTCTTACCTTCGGGTATCGCCTATCTCACCCTACAACTGGCTTTATGCCATTCTGGTAACATGTTAGCCGCGGTTGTCGAAGGGGGCTTCCCACCTCCAGGTGTAGCTTATCTATCCCTAACAACCGGCATTTGCGCCAAAAATGTTGACAAGTTAACATAACCATACAGGGGGCTTCCTGCCCTACAGGTGAAGCTCATCAAACCTTTCGGCCGCTCTAAAGCCAAGCGAATAATTCTGTCACACATGTTGGGAAGACACAACATCTTTGGGTTACACTTTTAAGCTGCCCTCCTAACGGTGTAAAGGTACATTTATACATACAGGAAATTAAGCTATGAAGAGCCGGTAAGGCATACACTGAGAAGGACAAGGAAGATGGCACATGTCTATTTTAGGCCGGACTTTCATACGTGCGCGATGGCACAAGTTCAACAAAGGCAAAAATTGCTGATATCCTATTACAGATTCTCTCTGAGGAGCTCAAAATATCATCAAGTTTTTTACATCGCCCCAGGCGGGTCATGGAGAGCCGGCTATTACAATTTTTTCTAAACAAAGCAATCAGCTGGCTGGTGGGTCATCATGCTCCGGCTCTTTAGCTGCCTTGATCTGGAGATTATCCAAGTCCCAATTGCAATTGGTTAAAGCCGCAAAAGTTCCTTCTTCAAAGAAGGGGACGGGTCAAGATCAGAAGCGAAGAGAGTCTTACTGCGAGTGGGTGTCAGGTCCTGGGACTCAAAGAGCGGACCACAGATCCTCTTTTGATCGGCATTGTAAGCCGCCTGGTAAGTCGCCAAGTTGACCTCTTCTGCTAAGATGGAGGCTAAGACTTTGGAATTTTTTATGCACCGAGCATAGTCAGCATCGGTAAACTTAGAACCATCCATCATTTGAGCCGGAGTAAGCTCTAGAGCGAAAGCCAATGCCCGGCTTATGGCCGCAACCGCCCCCTGGCGGGCGGCTGATTTCTTCAGCTCTACAATTTGTTTGGGCATCGTTGACAGGAGCTCCAAGACATTTTTGAGAGTCGAAGGAATGTTCTCTTTATATTGCACAACCTTGATTGTGCATAGCGCCCCGCAGTAGAGCTTTTTTCAGCCTGAGCAGATTCCTTGAAGGCGGTGAAGTCAGCTTTGATTTTAGCTAGCTCTTCGATAAGGAGCCAGCAGGTCTTGTCAGCTTCATTCTGGGTGGCTTGCTGAGTAGCTAAGTTCGCTTTTAAGCCGGCCAATTCTGACCCGGCTTCGGTTAAAGCTTCCTGCGAAGTATCAAAATATGGAGTACATAAGCAAGTCTCAAACAGATTGCAAGCAATATGCATGACACTTGGGGGCTAATGTTTATTTTCAAGACATTTCCGACTCAACTTTGACAAGTTTGACCCGGAACTTGGGGGCTACATATTGGTTTTCTAATGAGGTTCAACATGTAAGTCCCGGCTCAACTTTGGAAAAGATTAAGCCGACCCTTGGGGGCTACAGTTGGCTCTTGTAACTACCTTCTAGGAAGTACCGGTTCAAAATTATCAATTATTGAGCCGGGCCTTGGGGATAATAGCAATGATTTCAGATCAAGGCTAAATAAATTAAAGCCTACACATTACATATGTCTACTTCTACTAAAGATGGAAGAGCCGGATTATTATCAGTCAATATTAACCCGACTCTTGGGGCTACGTAAGGGTATAAGGAGGAAAAAGTAGTACCTCATATCGTCTCTTTATTAAGTTAACCAGTTTGAGCTCCAAATCCCAGCTTGTAGACAGCCGGTTCATATATCCAGCATGAAGTTCATCAGCTGTCATTTTTTCTAAGGCAGGGAGCTCAAATTCCAGTTTCCTCGAAGCTTCAGCTATTTCACTATGTTTCGTTAGCACGTGAGGTGGAGGAGAGTGCAAGACGACGCTAGTAATCATGGCGTCCGGGGCAACAGCGTCATCAACAGCCTTGGCAGGGCTCGGTGGCTTGGAAAGGTCCCTTTGTGGGCTCTAAGGGATAATGTCATCGGTTGTCGGCTCTACAGAAGTCGCTGGGGGGTCCGGCTTGGCCAGCTCCGATTCTTGAGCAGCAGGTCTAGGGGAGGACTTATTGATTTTCCTCCGCTTAGCTTGAGCCCTAGAAAATACACGGAGGCCAGAATTCAAGGGTTACAACCGCCGAGGAGCCAGATGTAAAGGTTACAAAATGCTTACAGCAGATTAATCTTCGGAGGTGGAAGAGCGGTGGCCGTAGAGTCGCCGAATGAGGGTGATCCCTGAGAGATAGTTCAGATGGTATAAGGCAAGGTTGAGAGTATAAAGAAAAAGCTAATAAAATCAAACATAGATACATACCTCTGCGGGACATTTCTTCGGAGCCAGGGAGTTAGGCAATCCAGACGCGAGATTGGTAGAGCCGGCGCTCCGAGTCTGATGGTGGTCGACTTGCTGTTGCTTTTTCAAAAGAAATCAGGGATCCAAATGAGCAAGAGGATGAGAAAGAGGAACTTTTCGAACAACCCTCATCCGGTGACTATGTTTGGGGCCGGATTAACGACACTGAAAGGCGCCAACCCAATAGCGCTCCAAGCTCCTGATGTCTCATGAAAAAGACTCTGGATGACAGTGGTAATATCGTCTTCAATTAAAGTTGTCCGGCTGAAGCATAGGGAACCATCATACGTGCCAGGGTATTCGCACATGAGGCGGCTCCTCCGGCTCAAAGGCATAATTCTCCAGGAGATCCAGTAGCTGATCAAGTCCAAACCCGTCAATCCATTGGCCATGAGGGCTTTAATCTTGGCGTTAGCTAGCTCAAGCCTTGCACATTTAGCAGTTGATAGCCGGCCATGAGGCTCCGAAGTTGTCTTGAGCCGGGAGGGGTGATAACCCGATAGCGGATGCTCATCCTCCGGGGAGGTATCCTTACAGTAGAACCAAGTCTTATTCCAATCCTTTGGATGACTCGGCATTGGTACAGCGAGAAAAGTAATGTCCTGGCACCTCTGAATGGAAATTCCACCAAGTTCTAAGCTCGTGCCGGCCTTTACTTCAGTTTGCCGGTTCGCATAAAAGAACTCTCGGAAGAGACCTACAGATGGCTGAGTCTGCAGATAGACCTCGCTGAGCACTTGGAAGTTGCAGAGGTTTGAGACGGAACTGGGGGCAAGGTCTTGAGGATGCAGCTTATAGAAACGAAGGATGTCCCGAAAGAATTTAGAGCCGGGGTGGGGGTACAAATCCACATTCAATATGATCCGAAAAAACAACTACCTCGCCCTCCTGAGGAATGGGCCTCAGTTCATTACCCGAAACCCGCCAATGGATGACCTCTTTGGCAGGAAGGGTGCCCACATGTACAAAATCCATCAGAAACTCTTCGGTAATGCATGAACCGACCTAGTTGCAGGAGTTAGATGCGCGAGACATGGCGGCAGTTTTTAACTATACAAGGTAACCATATACGGTGAGTCAAGAAAAAGGTGAATACAAGTGGGCGGCTTAAAAGCTTAAGACCTTAAAAGATGAGATACTAAGATCCGGCTGATGAGAGCCAGGACACCACGGCAGATCAACATCACGAAAGGACAAAGTGAAATTTGGCTAAGTGCTAAAAACAGGTTTCGCAAAGTATTGCTACGGTTATGGATCTATAAAACAAAAAGAAATATCTTTATTTCCAGACCTAGCGATGAACTGTGAAAGTAAAGAAAATCTGAAAACAATGGGCGGAGCCGTGGTGAATCTAAATAGCATTAGTATCGGTCTCCTACCCAGCAGTGCCATGGGGGCACGATATGGTCGAGGGCTCGTGGATTAAGCATGACTGGCATTGATGGAGGCTGAGTTCTAAAGCTGCGGTGGCGGAGCTCCATGAAAACCCTACCAGAACAAATCGCAGATCTAAGGAGAGAAGGCCTCACCGACGACGGTGCGATGAAAGCGGAAGGAACTCTGGATCGCGTCAGGTTGATGCAACGGCCCTGTCGATGATGAGGAGGAAACGACGCCGGAGCTAGAAGTGCTGGAAACGGAAGCGTCGGAGGAAGGAGATGACGGAGCGAGCGGGAGAAACCAAATGCCGCCCAGGGCGGTCCTATTTATTAGGGAAAGCGCAGACGGGCACGAAAATCCAGGCGTCAGATATCATTTGACGGAGGCGGACGCCTCGATTTTTGGGCTGTTCATTTAATAAAAGATTTGTTGCGTGCGCTAGAGGGTCTTTTTTGCAGATCTGACATGACGTCATGGCGGATCATTTCCGGGCGGCTCGCCCAGGAGTAAAAAGAAAGGCTGAAATGAGCAAGCTCAAATCAACCTGGGGCCTAATGTTGGGGATATAACCCCACGGTGAGACCCGCCCTGAGGGCTCTAGGTCATACCGGGCGGCTCGCACACCGGCCCAAGAGTGAGCTGTGAGGACTTAAGGGCCCAAGAAGTTTAGCGGCTGACAGGATGGGCTGGCAGGTGGCCTGCATGAAGAAGACCCAGGCGTATAACCCGCCCGGAGGCAACTTGGTCAGGAAAGGTAGGAGAAGATAGAGGTAGACTCAGACATGTAATGAGAGTCGGTTACAACTTGTATGATCCGTGGTCTTGACCTTCTATATAAAGGCAAGACCCGGGGCGACTTAGGGATCAGGTGATCGAAAACTAGGTCAAGCAATAGCTCCCTTGTAATCGGTATATAAGTAATACAAGCACCAGCAGGACGTAGGCTATTACCTCAACTCGAGGGGCCGAACCTGGGTAAACTCGTGTCTTTCGTCCCAACCAACGCCTTGGAGTCCATCACATTAGCAATGGCCTCGAACCCAAGTCCGTTCACTCGCACATCTGCCATGATCAAACCACGACAGTCTCCAACTTGTGGCTTGCGATCCTTCTTTATTTGTCCGCATGCTTCAATTTGGAGCCTTCTTGGTGGTTTTCACTCAGTCGAGTATGCAAAAGATAACTCGGGATGGAAGGGGCCTTTTATTGTCATATTACCTCCGGGTTGCATCAACGGTGGCACAACTTCATTTGGCAATTTCTGTTGAAGAACATAATAGTAGCCTAGTTAACAATGTAATCAATACCATTTACGCAACAGTACTAGTGTACTTAATTAGCAACTCTTACCAAGATATTTAAAAAAGGTGAATGTCATCCGCCCTCAACCTATGCACTAGTGTCCTGTACAATGTATAATTTGGGCCAGTTCCCAAATTATACGGGAAGATGTCCCTACCAGCTATGACACCTATAATAAAGTAGATAAGATCATCCTTCTCCTCCCAAATTAGATGTGATCCATAAGTGTAGTGTGTCGTGTCGATTATGTTTTCTATTTCACTCGAAGAAACAAAATAAGCTGTAAATTAAAAATTAACAAATTTAGTACGGATGAACACCAAATATTTGTGTATATAGAATGCAAATTAGTTGACAAATATGCATGGTTGACAAACTCACATGGAGGTAAAACAGGAAGCATATCGACATCCACCCAAATGTCGATGTTTCCTTCAATATGATCTTCAGGACGAAGATCGAAGGTTATTTCCATATCCTCTTGAAATCCATATGCCTTGCAAAGAGCTTTCCAATTTGAGCACCCTAATTCCGTGTTATTAAGTGCATTCATTACTTTCACAAGAAATGTGTGACCATGTTTAATCCTCAGGTTGGCTGTCCTCGTCTCGAAACTCTGGTGCTCTTCGAAACCGAGCCTCTCCAAGAAATACCGTCTTGCATGACACGGGACAAACTAGTTGAATTGTATAAAACAGAAATTATGCATTGAAGGAAAGAAACAGAAGTCATGCTTAATTACGAAAAAACAGTTATCATCGTTGCGTACCGTAGAAATATCAAAGTCCTCGTAAAGCTTCATGGTGAAGAACCTACTATCTCGCAGCCAAGGCTGGTCAAAAATACCCTTATCTTCACCACATAATTCACACGATTGGATCCTATCATCGTCTGATGACGACGATATTTCCTGTGTTCATAATTCAAGAATTACGGCACACTCTAGATCCTAATGCGTATGTGACTTTTGGTCCATCAAGATTTTCTTTAAATAACTCTCATATCTTATGGTGTGTTGGTGCGCTCTCTCTCACACTGATATGGTGGTGTATATATGTTGGTGGGCACTCTCTCACAGTAATAGTTCAACCGTCGGTGATGGATACCCCCCTCTTCTCTTCTTGCGCATTATACTGACGAGTATATCGCAAAGAAGAGAAGAAATAGGAGACGCCCCCCACGACAATAGTCTGGATTCCTCCATCATGAACACACATGAAAGTCACACAAGGAGCAACGACAGACCGAAAGTCACTCACGCATTATACTGATAAAATATCACGAATACATTTATAATGAACTCGAATATAATATCACTAATACATCATCTCGAATAATCTAGTTATTAATGCATCATCAAATATTAACTAATACATCTCGAATATTATCATATAAGATCACTAATATTTCCTTTGATCGATTTTAAATATTTAAAATCGATGGAAGGAAACTACCAGGAAACTGATCAACGCACAGATCACTATTACTCAATATGCAACGGGTTGACTTTAGATCTGTTGAGTCTTTCCTTCCTAAACTCTCATCTGTCGTATATGGTGGGCACTCCCTTTGATATTGTGACCGTCGGTTATGGTGGCTCCTCCATTCTTTCCCCGAGTACATTACACCAAAATGTCTAGCACACGGGAACGAAGGAGAAGTGACCCCCACGACAACAGTCGAGATTCTTCCTCTCTCTCATATACACACACACACACACACATCTGGGCTATTCTGTTTTGTGTAACAGAATATTATTCTATTATTCCCCTTGAACTGACGTAGTTTACCGATTGGACTGACGAATTCAAGCGGGTGGACTGATCCTTTCACTATGCCGAACTGATCATCTTGTTTAGTTCAAAAACATAATAATCAAACATTGCAAGAAAAAATTATCGGAATGGGGCGTGTAATATATCGATGGAAAGCCCTTGACATCTAAATTACAGTCATATAATTTGTTTTTGTAAAATCATCATGGTTTAAGAGCAGTTTTGAGAAAACTTTTTTTTGAAAACCGAAAACGCGAATAGTATTTTGGATTTAATTTTCAAACGGTTTGTCGCAATTGAGCAAATGAGATGGCGTTGGAAAGCTAGTAAAAATCCGCATCTTCCATATGCACATTGATTTTTCAAATTATGTATGATTTAAAAGTAATTTGGAAAATGGTGAAATTCTGGGCGAAACGTATTTTCGCAATTTTTTGCAAACGGCTTGTCGGATTGACGCAAATGACATGGCGTTAGATAGCTATGGAAAATGTACAACTTTTGCGTTTTGAAAGTTTTTTCTAATTATTTACAGTTTAAATTCAAATTCGAATTCAGTGAAATTTGGTTTCGAACGTGATTTTTTTGAAAAGTTTGTTGAAAGAAGGCAAATAATATTCCGATAGAAAGCTATCAGAAGTGCAAAACTTAGTCATGTTCAATGTTTTCTCAAATTCGCAACCATTTAACAGTAATTTTGAATACGGTGAGACCCATCTTGTTGTTTTCCCGTCCGAAAACAAATTACTCATACTGATTAATGTGTGTGTTTGTACTGAGCGTTTTTCATGAATGTACTTTACTCTGTTTTTTGTACAGTTTTCATTAGAAATTTTAAACCATTTTTAAGTGTTGAGCAAATTATATTATTCTGTTAGTATTCCTGAATTGATGACTTGGAGCAGTTGTACTGACGCTTTTCCGTCTCGTCGAACTGATCGTCGAGCTGGGGCGTCGCGCGGGGCCGGCAGGATGGGGTGGCGCGACGACTGCCTCCGGTGGTAGGAGGCGGGTCGGAGTAGGGTGGGTCGTAGCAAAGCCCAGCCTCATACTGATGCTTTCCATCTCGTCGAACTGATCGTCGAGCAAGGGCAGCGCGTGAGGCCGGTGGGATGGTGCGACACGCGGGGCCGGCGAGCTGGGGCGGCGCGACGACTGCCTCCGGTGGTAGGAGGCGGGTCGGGGTGGGCTGGGTGGCAGCAGAATCCAGCCTCATACCTGTTGGACGCGTTGCTCCCTATATAGGGCCAGGGGTAACAAAATAATATTCTGTTGCTAGTAAACAGAATAGCCCTGCCCTATATATATATATATATGGTGACACTCTCCCTCACTAAAAGACACACAAGGAGCCGAAACATACCTAAAGTAAACCCGTTCCATATATCGAGCAATGACATAGAAAAAATTCCCTATGTTATGCCGGAATGACTGGCAAATCATAAGCACTCGATATTAACTAATACATCATCCCGAACAATCGAGTTAATGCATCATCAAATATTAACTAATACATCTCGAATATTATCATATAAGATCACTAATACAGATCAAATATCCTAGAATCCAAAGTGGAGGACGGTGAACTAGGTTCACTAGCGGTCTCTAAGTCGCCGGCGGTGGACACCCAAAGATAAGGAACCATCACGGGATCATAACTCGGGTGAGATCTGTAACAGCCCGAGACCGATGCTCCAGAAGATTCCCCTTTTATTTCCATTCTCGTCTGTGTTTCGTTTGGTTGTTGCATTCATCATCGCATCATTCGCATCATATGCATAGCATCGGCATTTTGTCAACATGAGTTTTCAAACTTGCATCCGTTCGTAGTCGCCGGTTCTCTCCGTTCTTGCTGTTGCTTGTTTCGAGATCAACCACACACGCCCGCGCCCATGGCATCGTTAAAAAAAACAGTTTTTAAAGCACGTGAAAAATATTCTTGGATTAGGCCAAAACTTTGGCGGGCGGTCTTATTATATTGTAGGTAGACTGCTTGTCCAGTTTCGTTGCATTCCGAGTTCATTTGGTACCCCGTTGGTCAACAGTAGCAGTGCTCGGTTATTCGTCGGATGTTTTTCAGTGTTTTTAAAACTTGTGTCATGGGCCACTACTTCGCTCTCATCCCAACCTAGCCCATCTACACGGCCACCGCAGCCCACCTAGACACCCCTCTGCTTCCGGGCCGTCCGATCAAGATCGAACGGTCCGAAAACGGACAAAACCCCGTAACCCTAGCCCTAATTACTATAAGTAAACCCCCTTCCCTTCCAAATCTGGCCTTCTCCCTCCTCCTCCCTCGTTTTTTGTTCCCCATCAACCCCCAGCCGCCACCTACCTGCAGCCTCCCTTCTCCCCCAGCCACCAGGGCCCTCTAGGCCCAGTTCGGGGCCCGCCCAAGCCCATCTAGGCCCAAACGAGCGCCGCCGCCCAAGCATCAGGCGCCCGAGCTCGCCCTGCCACCAGGACCTCGCCCATGCCTCCTTGCGCCCTCGCCGGAAGCCGCCAGAGCCCCGATGCCGGCCCTCGCCCCAGCCCACCGAAGGAGCCTCGCGTCCCAGGCGTCAGACCCGGATCCAGCCGCCTCGCCCCCCATGCCCGCCCCATCCTTCCTGCCGCCATGGATGCGTAGCTCCGCCGCCGGCCCTCATCAGCTCGCCGTCGCCCAGATACGGCGGGGATTCGCCAGATCCGGCCGCCCCTGGTCCGTTTCCGGCCAGCCCCGTCACCTAAGCTCGCCGGAGCTCCGGTACCATCGGCCGCTGTCGCCCTACCTTCGTGCCGGAGTAGGAGGACGAGTGCCGCTCGCCTGCCCGATCCCCCCCCGTAGACCGCCTCCTCGGCTGCAAACCGCCATGGGCCACGCAGGCCCAACTGCGCCACCGACCGAACACGGGCCCATGGTGAGCTCCCTAGCCCAACTCTCCTTCCGTGTCAGACGCTCGAGGGCGTGTTTTAATATTGTGCGCCCAAATGCTATTGGGCCAGATCTTAGATTTGGCCCGTTGTAGTTTTTTTTCACGTTCGGCGAATTTTGCTAATTATCCAACTATTTACAGATTTGCAGAAAACCCCCTAAACTTCATTCATTAATAACTTTTCATTCGTGTATCGCATGGAAAAACTTTATATATGAAACTTGACTAGAATTTCGTGTAGATTCACAATAACCAACTCTCACTTGTGATAAAAAGTATTAACTTGTTGTTTTCATTGTTTTTGCATTAATTCCATGTTAAATGATTTATTTCATAACTAATTAACCGTACCTCCAATTAAAATGTCCCACATATGTAATTTGACTAGAAAACGTGTAGAATGGCATGGTATACTTTATTCTATCATTAAACAAATATAAAATATGGTTAGTTCAGATCTGGAACAATTTCGAAATTAACATATGAGGTCGTTTCGGAAATACTATAAGTCGTTTCCGACCTCATTTAAGATGCCTAGAAGTTGTAGTTTTTTTGTGCTTCACCGTTTGCCATGTTAAACAACATTTAATATTGATGAGTACCTAAACAAGGTTGAACTAAATAATTCGAACGTGGAGTTTCGTCAATATGCAACTCGTTGCATATTGAGCTTCAGTTTAATGTGTAGTAGTTGTTTGATGTGAATTGTCATGCCTTGCATAATTAAACCTGACATGCATCATATTTGTCTACCCATCGTATCATGCATATGTTGTGGCGTTTCTCGTGTGTTGATTGCTGTTTCAGATTGTTCCTTCTTGATAGAGTTCCAAAAGCATTCAGAGTGTGAGGATTCGTTCGACTACGTTGGCACGTATTCTTCATGGACTTGTTCTTCTTCCGAGCGGGATCTCAGGCAAGATGACACATTTCCCTGGATACCACTACTATCATTGCCATGCTAGTTGTCTCGTTTTTATCGTTATGTCTCGCTACCTACCACTTGTTTGTCAAGCCTCCCAACATTGCCATGAAAAGCCTCTAACCCTCCACCATCCTAGCAAACCATTGTTTGGCTATGTTACTGCTTGCTCAACCCTTCTTATAGCGTTTCTAGCTGCAGGTGTAATTGCTTCCATGTGACAACATGGACATTTTGCTATCACAATATTGCTGCTATTTAATTTAATGGACTTATACACTTGGTAAAGGGTGGAAGGCTTGGCCTTTTGCTCATTGTTTTGTTCCACTCTTGCCGCCCTAGTTACTTGTGAACCGGTGTTATGTTCCATATTGAGCGCTCCTAACATGATTAGGGTTATTATGGGGACCCCCTTGATTTTAGTTTTAGGATAAAGCTTGTCTGGCAAGGTCCAACATTGGTACTACATTTGCCTAATAAATAATAAACCTGCATAGGGAGTAATTAACCCGAGGACCTTAATCAACAACACGGGCCAGTGCTCGTCATGAGTGTTCGTCCGACCTGTCAACCGTCGGTGGCTACCAGGGGCAACTCTGCGACTATCCTATCGGAAGTTTAGACAATCCGTCATGTCCTGAGAACGAGATACGCGGCTCCTATCGGGATCGTCGACACGCCGGGCAGCCTTGCTGGATTTGTTTTACCTTTCTCGAACGTCTTAAGTGAGGAATTCTGATTTTTCTTCCGGCTATCTCGAGGTGGCGGATTTCCTATGGAATCGCCTAGGAAGATCACGAGATCCGTGGTCGAGGTTATTCCCGCTGCGTGTGGTTAATTTATGATGGATGAGTTGAAGCACCCCTGCAGGGTTAAATCTTTCGGAAAGCCGTGCCCGCGGTTATGTGGCAAACTTGGATACTTTGTTTAACACCCGGTCATAGCAAACTTGAAGGAAACTCAAATAAAATACAACAACTATGTGTGTAACCGTGACTGTCTCTTCTCGTAAGTCCTTATCCGAGAGAGAACACGATGGGGTTATGTTTGATGTATGTAGGTGTTCAGGATCAGTTAGTGAGCATTACTAGTTCACGTCCGTTTTGCGTAGACCACCATACTTTACTTTCTATATTCGTAAGTTAGCCACTCAAATAAATGCTTAGTCGCTTGCTGCAGCCTCACCACTTAACCATACCTCACCCATTAAGCTTAAATAGTCTTTATGCCCTTGGAAATGAGATTGCTGAGTCCCTGTGGCTCACAGATTACTACAACAACAGTTGCAGGTACAGATAATGCAATGATTTGACGTGAGCGCGATGCTTGTTTTGATTTGGAGTTATTCTTCTTCTTCGTCTTCATCAATATAGGATGGGTTCCAGGTGGCATCCTAGGATAGCAAGGATGGATGTCATTTTGTCGTTTGTTTTCGTCCGTAGTCGGACCCTGCTCTTTTGTCTGATCTTTGAATATGTTATTGTATTGATGTGATCTTGTTGTAGCTTGTGGCAAGCGTAAGCCAATTCCATATACTCATCTATTTTGTACATGTACTTGTAATGATATCCATTCTTGCAACACGACAAAATGCGCTTCTATCCCTGTCGAGGCCCTGATGCCAAAATAAGGATAGGATCGCATCTTGGGCAGGACAAGATCCCTTCAGAATCTGCTAGGTATTGTTGAACCTGGCGTCCAATGCCGCCATGTAGCGACGGACGTGCTCGTCCTCCTCCCTGACACGAAGACGTACCACCTCCGCGGGGGCCCGCTCCCTCCGCACCGAAAGTGGTCCACGTGACCGCCACCACAGAAGCTCCGGGTCGATGACGAGACCTGGATTTCTCACCAACCTCCGAGCCCGGGAAGGTTGCACCTCCCAATGCCAGCCCGGCGGAGCCCAGTCTAGGACATGGTGCCTATCAAGCAGGCTCTAGTGGACCACTCGACGACGAGGATGCAGGCCGGGCATCATCGACGTCGAGAAAAATTCCTATGAGAACGTTTTCCTATCGTTTAATCACTATTTTTTCATAAAACCAAGAATTTTTCTATAATCTAACATACACATACTAATTTTTCCTAAGACTCCTCATAATTAAATAAAACATAAAACAACTAAAACATAACCATTCATCATATAAAAAAATCAACATATTTTTTTTTTTGAAATCCACAGAGCAGGGGCGGCGTCGGCTCACAGCAAGGGCGGCGACGGGGAGGCGGCAGGGCGGTGACGGGGGCGAGGCAGCGACGAAGAGGCGACGAGGACGGGGCGTCGATTGGGGTGGATGGGGAGGCGACGGGGGAGGGGCGATGAAGGGGGCAACGGGGGCGGCGACGGGGGCGATGGGGGAGGGGCGGTGACGGGAGCGGGGTGGCGACATGGGCGATAGGGACGGGGCGGCGACAGGGGTGGCGGGGTCGGCAACGGGGGCGGCGACGGGGGCAGCGGGGGCGGCGACGGGGGCGGGGTGGCGGCAGGGGCGATGGGGGAGGTGACGGGGATGGGGAGGGCGATGAAACCTGTGAAATTTGCTAAGTGCTCCTTATATAGAAGAAGCATTGGTCCCGGTTCGTGGCACCAACTGGGAACAATGCCAACCTTTAGTCCCAGTTGGTGCCACCAACCAGGACCAAAGGTCTCTTTTTGTCAGCCCAAAGGGTGGGAAACAGGGACCTTTGTTCCCGATTGGTGGCACAAACTGGGACGAAAGGGGCATTGGTCTCGGTTGGAGCCACCAATCGGGACCAAAGGTCCCTTTTCGTTAGCCCAAAGGGCAGGAAGCAGAGACCTTTGCTCCTGGTTGGTTCCACCAACCGAGACCAAAGGTAGGCATTGGTCCCGGTTGGTGGCACCAACCGGGACCAATGACCTTGCACAGCGGTGTGGTGGGAGTTTAGTCCCACCTCGCCAAGCGAAGGTTGCCCGAACCTGCTTAGAAGGCCTGCCATGACTGCTACGTTGAGCTCCTCTCAAAGTAAAAATAGATGTCCTTATACGGAAAATTTGACCTAATTCCAAAATGCTAGTATGTACTTACTAGCACTCTGAATTTAGGTTGAATTTTCCCTATAAGCGCATCTATTTTCACTTTTTTTATTTTTTTGCATATTAGAAGTTCTTAACAAAAAATAATTTATGAATATTCTTTTTTCTATTAAATTTTTTAACAAAAAATAACTTTGATAATTTTAGTTGCATGAATTGTATATAATATCAAGTTTAGTTATATAACTTTTACCAACGAAGACATGTCTGTTACAAAAGGATTACAAATTTTATATACATATTTGAACTCAAGAATTTTTCTGCATTCAATATGCACCATTCAAAGCCACATCACCCCTTTTCAACCCTGTTCTGACTTCATTTGCTATTTTTCATGCATTTCATCATTTATTTTGAGCTAAAATGACTCTGAATTGAAAAGCACTTCAAATGAACTCTGAAATGGTTGAAACTTGGCATGATACCAGCATTTCACCCACATAACATTTGCTAAAAAATTTAGAGGGTTAGGGCAAAAACTAGATGCACTTCGTGTACAAAATGGGGAATCTCTTTCAAAGTATCACGGTTTCGCACGAAAACACGTCTGTTACAAAAGGATTTCAATTTTTTAAACAAATTTGAACTCAAGACTTTTTCTGCATTCAATATGCACCATTGAAAGCCACATTGTCCCTTTTCAACCCTTTTCTGACTTCATTTGCCATTTTTCATGCATTTCATCATTTGTTTTCAGCTAAAATGACCCTAAATTGAAAAGCACTTCAAATGAACTCTAAAAAGGTTGAAAGTTGGCATGGTATCATCATTTCGCCCACATAGCATGTGTTAAAAAGTTGAGAGGGTTATGGCAAAAACTGGATGCATTTCGTGTACAAAATGGACAATCTCTTTCGAAGTATCACGGGTTCGGACGAAAAATCATCTGTTACAAAGGGACTTCATTTTTTTTGAACTTGTTTGAACTTCATACTTTTTGTGTGTTCAAAATGCACCATTCAAAGCCACATCATCAATTTTCAACCCTTTTTGACTTCATTTGGTATTGTTCATGCACTTACTGATTTTTTGAGCTAAATAACCCTGCAAACGAAAAGCACTTCAAATGAACTCTAAAAAGGTTGAAAGTTGACATGGTATCATTATTTCACCCACATAACATTTTATAAAAACTTGAGAGGGTTACGGCAAAACTGGATGGACTTCATGTACAAAACAGACAATCTCTTTCAAAGTATAAGGGTTTTGGACGAAAACTCATGTGTTACAAAAGGCATTTCATTTCTTCACATATAACTACAATGATATAGTTGTGGAGAGAAAGTCTTCACTTTTTCTTCGCTTGTGTCCTTTGCCTATTGCGCCGTAACCATGGATAATCCTCATCGTTTAATGGGGTGCTTGGGTCAGCCTTGACTTTGAAGGGAGGAATTTCATGAAACTTTTCATAATCTATAGATATGTCTGTCTTGCCATCCAATCCCACGATGTCTCTTTTTCCTAAAAGAACTATGTTGCACTTTGTCTCATCGTATGATGTATTCGCTTCCTTATCTTTTCTTTTTCTCGGTTTGGTAGACATGTCCTTCACATAGAAAACCTGCGCCGCATCATTGGCTAGGACGAATGGTTCATCTGTGTACCCAAGATTGTTCAGATCCACTGTTGTCATTCCGTACTGTGGATCTTCCTGTACCCCGCCTCTTGACAGATTGACCCATTTGCATTGAAACAAAGGGACCTTCAAATCATGTCCATAGTCAAGTTCCCATATGTCCACTATGTAACCATAATATGTGTGCTTTCCCCTCTTGGTTGCTGCATCAAAGCGGACACCGCAGTTTTGGTTGGTGCTCTTTTGATCCTGGGTGATCGTGTAAAATGTATTCCCATTTATCTCGTACCCTTTGTAAGTCATTACAGTCGAAGATGGTCCCCTGGCCAACGAGTACAGCTCATCAAAAAAAGTGTTGTCGCACATGAGACGTGTTTGCAACCAACTACCGAAAGTCCTGATGTGTTCACAGGTAATCCAGTCGTCACACTGCTCTGGGTGTTTGGAGCGCAGAATATTCTTGTGTTCATCGACATATGGGTCACCAAGGTAGAATTCTGTAGAACTGTGTAGTGTGCTTGACACCAAGAATGCCCATCCCTACATATTATTGAGTCCGCTCCTAGTGTGCCTTTTCCAGTCAGTCTCCCCTCATACCGCGATTGAGGGAGACCAATCTTCTTAAGGTCAGGAATGAAGTCAACATAAAAACCAATGACATACTCTTTTTGATGGCCCATGGAGATGCTTCCTTCTGGCCGAGCGCGGTTACGAACATATTTCTTTAAGACTTCCATGAACCTCTCAAAGGGGAACATATTGTGTAGAAATACATGGCCCAGAAAGATAATCTCGTCGACTAGATGAACTAGGACGTGCGTCATGATATTGAAGAAGGACGGTGGGAACACCAGCTCAAAACTAACAAGACATTGCACCAAATCACTCCTTAACCTTGGCCGGATTTCTGGATTGATCACCTTCCGAGATATTGCATTGAGGAGTGCACATAGCTTTATAATGGCTAATCGAACGTTTTCTGGCAGAAGCCCCCTCAATGCAACCGGAAGCAGTTGCGCCGTGATCACGTGGCAGTCATGAGACTTTAGGTTCTGGAACTTTTTCTCTGCCATATTTATTATTCCCTTTATATTCAGCGAGAAGCCAGATGGGACCCTCATACTGAGCAGGCATTCAAAGAAGATTTCCTTCTCTTCTTTGGTAAGAGCGTAGCTGGCAGGACCTTCATACTGCTCTGGATGCATGTCGTCTTTTTCATGCACATGTTGATGTTCCACGCGTGCCTCCGATGTATCTTTTGTCTTCCCATACACTCCCAAGAAGCCTATCAGGTTCACGCAAAGATTCTTTGTCACGTGCATAAGGTCAATCGCAGAGCGGACCTCTAGGTCTTTCCAATAGGGTAGGTCCCAAAATACATATATGTTCTTCCACATGGGTGCAAGTCCCTCAGCATCATTCAGAACAGATAGTCCACCGGGACCCTTTAAATATATATTACTTGTTGTGGTCAAAGATTACTTATAAATCATTGACCACAACAAGTATGTGATCACTAGTACGGAGGGTGCACTTCTTCTGGTGACTTGCCTCACCTTTGAAATGCTTTCCTTTCTTTTGACATTGATGGTTGGTCGGAAGAAATCGACGATGCCCTAGGTACACATTCTTCCTGCATTTGTCCAAATATATACTGTCGGTGTCATCTAAACAGTGTGTGCCTGCGTGGTATCCCTTGTTTGTCTGTCCTGAAAGGTTACTGAGAGCAGGCCAATTGTTGATGGTTACAAACAACAATGCATGTAGGTCAAATTCGTCCGCTTCGTTCTCATCCCACACACGTACACCTCTTCCATTCCATAGCTGTAAAAGTTCATCAACTAATGGACTTAGGCACACATCAATGTCATTGCCGGGTTGCTTAGGGCCTTGGATGAGCACTGGCATCATAATGAACTTCCGCTTCATGCACAACCAAGGAGGAAGGTTATACATACATAGAGTCACAGGCCATGTGCTATGCTTGCTAGTTTGATCCCCAAAAGGATTAACGCCATCTGCACTTAAACCAAACCATATGTTCCTTGGGTCACCTATAAAGTCGCTCCACTTTCTCTTGATCTTTCTCCACTCCGACCCGTCAGTGGGTGCTCTCAACTTCCGGTCTTTCTTACGGTCCTCTTTGTGCCATCGCATCGAGTTGGCATGCTCTTTGTTTCTAAACAGACGTTTCAACCGTGGTATTATAGGAGCATACCACATCACTTTGGCAGGAACCCTCTTCCTTGGGAGCTCGCCGTCAACATCACCAGGGTCATCTCGTCTGATCTTATATCGCAATGCACCGCATACCAAGCACACGTTCAAATCCTTGTACGCACCACGGTAGAGGATGCAATCATTAGGGCATGCATGTATCTTATGCACATCCAATCCTAGAGGGCATAAAACCTTCTTTGCTGCGTAAGTACTATCGGGCAATTCATTATCCTTTGGAAGCTTGTTCTTCAAGTAGCTTCTCAAATCCTTTGTCAGGTACACCATTCTCTGCCTTCCACTACAGCAATTCCAGTATGGTACCGAGCTTTGTGTTGCAATCTTCACAATTGGAGTACAACCCTTTTTTGTGATCCTCTAGCATGTGATCGAACTTCAACTTCTCCTTTTCACTTTCACATTGTCTCTTTGCATCAACAATGACCCGGCCAAGATCATCATCGGGCACATTGTCTGGTTCCTCTTGATATTCCTCTTCCCCCGTTGTAGCATCACTGTATTCAGGAGGCACATAGTTTTCATCATCCTCTTCTTCTTTGTTGTCTTCCATCATAACCCTTTCTCCATGCTTGGCCCAAACATTATAGTGTGGCATAAACCCTTCTCAAGCAGGTGGAAGTGAATGGTTTTAGAGTTGGAGAAAGCCTTCGTATTCACACAGACAGTACATGGACAATGAATAAAAGCATTTTGCTTGTTTGCGTCAGCTGCTTCAAGAAAATTATGCAAGCCCTAAATATACTCGGAGGTGCGTCTGTCACCGTACATCCATTGACGGTTCATCTGCGTGCGTTATATAATAAAGTGTATTAAAAACCATTACAACATATCATGAATACACAAGTGACGAAATTAATAGAAATTCATCATCACATTAAAGCCAAAGTACAATAGTGACCAAAATAAATAAAATAATAAAAGTAAGAAAATTACACAAGTATCTATCTAAATCATACAAGTAAAAACTGTTTTCTTTTAGAAAGAAGATAAGAAGAAGAGGCTAACCACGGTGGTGAAGGCATCGCGATGGGCGCGGGCGATCGACGGCGGTGAGGACGGAGACGGGACAGGACAGACCGCCAAACCTTGACAAATCTTGAGTAAAATGGAGCTTGGACAAGGAACTTCGAGAGGAGAAAGATTAAATGTGGCTTGGGCATTTCATGGAACACCTCATGTGCATAGGAGGTGAGCTAGAGCACCGCAAAGCTCTTCCCTCGCCGGCCAAAAAAACAGATCAGTGTGGAGTGCTCTGCTCGCCGGCGAGGGGGTATATATAGGCATCTCATTGGTCCTCGTTCGTGGCTGGAACCGGGACTAAAGGTCCCCCTTTGGTACTGGTTCCAGACACGAACCGGCACCAATGGTTGTGGGCCAGGAGTAAGGCACAATGGTCCCGGTTCGTGTCTGGAACCGGGACCAAAGGTGTCCGACAAACCTGGACCAATGCCCCACGTGGCCCAGCCGGCCCCCTGGCCTCACGAAGAGGTACCGTTGCCCCCATTGGTCCTAGTTCGTGAGTGAACTAGGACTAATTGGCTGGCCCTATTTACTTGTGCTTGTTCATGTTTATGCCAATATATGCATCATGTTGACTTAAGTGTTCCGTAAAGCTGGGTTGCCTTGCTCCTGTGCTTACCCCTACGTTCTCGATTGTTTGGCTAGGGAGTAAAGGGAGCACCTCTATCATTGTTACGATTGGGTCATCCGAACTCGTACCTCAGATGGGTGAAGCCAAAAGCTAGCGCTCTTACTATTTTCAACTATGCTCGGCCACGACGGAAGACAAGCATACATAAATCTATTGCACACCCCTCATGGTAATCATGAGAACCCAAAGAAAGTAACCGTTGGCGGAACGATTTTCTTTGAAGATGCTTCTTACGTTAAATAGTAATATAGCATAAGTTCCCTGGGCGCGCTTTGTCTGTTATAGCCTAATGGCCTGATTGCCTGGTTATGCGAAACACCTCCAATATCCTCGGATGGCATAGTAGATAATACTTTTCGGCCCTTGGTGGATGAGGGAGAAGTCAACGGCCGGTTAAGACGCGTTTAAAGTTTGGGAGAACACATGTATGATACAAGTACTACGGTACATACAATCATTATACATAAATTCTTTTACCCAAGTCAATTGGGGGCTCTTAAATTTGTATGCACCATTTTATAATAAATGTTTTCTTCTTAGCCATTGCAAAGTTTTTTTTCTACCACTCCTTTCTCGACTCGGGTGCTTGGTCAATAGTCGGGTAGCCTAGTTTCTCTTTAAAGCCCCTTGCGTGAGAAACTAACATGAGAAATACTCCGCCTTCAGAATAAGGAGGTTGAAGACGAAGGCAGACACACCTGAATTCCAGAGATCGGATGTGTCACGTTAAAGCACGACAAAAGAACAATTTTAAGATCAATTTCGTATTGGCACCAAAAAACTTGATTCAATTGAGACGTAAAATTTTCACATAAGTTTTTGGTTTTTTGTGCTTATAAGTTCTTTAAAACTATTTTATGTTTTCCTTTCAGGTAGCCAGACATCCTCTTGGTTGAGGTGTTCGGCGTGATGGTCTTTCCCGGAAACTCTTTTCCGAACTACGGTTCGGCATCTTTCTTGCCGAACTCCACCTCAGCGTTGTCAAAACGTACATGACGGTTGAACTAGTTCCCAAGGAGATATGACCGAAGGGTCGGCGATATTGCCCAACCCAAGTCTCGGGGGCTACTGCATTGACAATTCAATGCAGAAGATTTCAGTTCAATACAGTTTCCGAGGAGATTATGATCCTTGGGTTGGCGGCTGCACCCAACCTGAGTCTCGAGGTCTATGCACACTACTTTTGCGTTCCAAAGTATGCTGCCGAGCCAGGAGTTGACCCTCAGGCCGATTTTGCGAATCGACCTGAGTGTCAAGGGCTATTGGGATCAACGGTTTTATGTCATCCTTTAGGTGCATCTCGGGTTTTAGACCGACACACACCTTGAGGGCTACTAGCTATATATCTCGGCAGAGAATAAATTGCACCAATCAAAAATAGCCACAAAAAGTCAGCCCCGGTCGGGGTGGTGCACCACCTTGAAAGCATTCCGGCATAAAGCTCGGGCGCAAGTGGCTGGCTCCATAGAGAGCACTTCCGACATTATGCTTGGATGAATTCCCTCAATTTTTTTAGGTCCAAGTTAGTTTATGATACCTCGGACGCTGACCATCATTAGAGCTTGGATCCAGTCCGGCGTTCAAGCTCCAAAGCTGTCCAACATAAAGTTCAGATTCGAATGGTTCGTTCCATAGAAGACTATTCTTACATTTAAGCTCGGATGGACTCATTCAAAATTTCAGAGGCCAAGGTAATCTATGATACCTCAGATGCCGATCATCGTTGGATCTCGGCTGAAAAAGACACCTTGCAATCCGGCGTTGGAGCTTGAACGTAAGAGGATACCTTGAACGTCAACTAGTGTTGGAGCTCGGTTGTGAAAAGATGCCTCAGATGTAGTTTGGCATTAGAGCTCGGACGCAAGAGGACACCGCTGCATGGGAAACACTTCAAACCCCATGTGTGGTTTAAACTCTTTGGATTCAGCTCGGTGATCCTCAAGATCGGACATGGGAAGATTTGTTGAACCAGTTTTCAAGTACGATGATCGAAGATGAAGAATTATCCGGAAAAACGGAGGAGCGTCCTCAACTTGAAGACCAATTTAGGGGGCTACTAACGGTGTCCTGCACTAGGGGGTACTCACTATGTCGTCTCCCGACCAATGGGTCGGGCCGAGGATCCCCATGACGATTCACTAATGGGCCACTTCGGGCAACCCATGACGCATACAAGGGGGATTCCACAAGACAAGGACTCCTCTAGGTCTCTGGTATTATTTAAACCGAGGCTAGCCTAGTCAATAGATATCTCATATTTATTGCCACAATCTTGTGGTAGATACCTTACTATGTATTATCTCCCTGAGAGAGCCCAAACCTGGGTAAAATCCTGTGTACATGTTACCATTTCTCCAAGGTGCCTAGCTTAGGACCCCTACTACGAGATATGACGTATTTGACGCCAACACCTAGGCTGTCGCTATATATAGAGGCGATGGCACACCATAGAAGGGACCAGATCGACGACTTACCACTCTACAAACCACTAGAAAAGGGAGAGAGCCAAGAACACCACTTGAGCACCCTCGCGAGGCTCGAGCCCATTGTACTAGTTCATCCACCACACCTCCCCGAGAGGCAATCCACCAAAGCAGGAGTAGGCTATTACGCCTCACAGCGGCCCAAACCTGGGTAAACTGCCGTGTTCATCTTTTTCCTCGTCATCGTACGAGTTTGCCATAGTATCCATCGAGTAGCGAGCTTGATTGGGCGAGGTTGCAGGGGACCTTCACACATGCCCCTGTGTTTCAACCTTGAGGGTTTTGCAGAGCCCTAAATTGGACATTTGGTGCACCAGGCATGGGGCATGTCGAAGTCTTCCTCAAGCCAAGCTCTTCTTCCACCTCGCCACTCCAAGGGCTGACGCTTGCCAAGCCCGAGCCGAGCACCGCGCTACGCATGTTTCCCAGACGGCACCCATGGGCAGCGCTGGCACACGCCGGTCCCCCTCACTTGCGGCTAATGCCGCCACTGGCCCGGACGCCCACGAACAACAAGGCTCCTCCCAGCCGGTCACCGCACAGCGTGATGGCCACACCGCTATTCCGTCGATCGTCCCAGCTACCGGGTCGTCCACCCATGTCCGACCCGGGACGGCGCACGGTTCGGGCGCACTCTCCATGGCGAACGAGCTGGTCCGGTACCACCCCGCCCTCGACCGCTACGACGACTAGATTCGGCGCATTCTGGAGCTCGTCAGTGCTGCTGGCGACGCCTCCGCGCTCTCCTACTCGTTTCTACCCCGACCTTCCCTGGCAGACGATGTGGACCATGACGCGCCACCACCTCCTCCATAGCGCGTTGTCGACCCCGAGCCCATGCATGAGGCGCGCCCGCGCGACCAACAGCACAGGCCGCGTGCAAGGGCAAGAGATGAAGTAAGCGGCCAGGTGGTACCCCGGCCATGCGTCGACGTGCATGTGCTCCCCGCACTGCCAAACAAGCGCCGCGACTGGGCACCACTCGAGGCGGCCCCTTAGGAGCATCAAGACCAGCCCCCGCCTGCACGTGCAGCACCACCCGTCGAACCGGTGGGCTGCCTCGCCATCGTGCCGGAGGTCCATCCAACCACATGGCCTTGCAAGTTCAAACCCGATTTACCCCCTCGCTACGATGGCACATCGGACCACCCTGAGTTCCTACATCTCTACTCACTCAGCATCCAGCGTCTGGTGGAGACGACAAGATCATGGCGTGCTGGTTCCCCATGGCGCTCAAGGGCGGCACGCTCTCCTTGCTCCTCAACCTCCCAGCGGGGTCCATCACCTCCATGGACGACCTCCGCAAGAACTTCGTCCCCAACTTCCAAGGTACCAGTGATTGTGCGCTCACCGTGAGCGAGTTGCAGCGCATGAAGATACAGGATGGGAAAACCTACAAAAGGTCATACCGCGCTTCATGACTATAGGATGGGAAGGTCCCGAAGGCGTCAGCTTTCACCGACGGCGTCACGGATCTCAAGATGAAGGAAGAGCTCGCCATGAACGATGAACTGTGCTCCGCCTTGGAGATGTTCAACCTGGCTAACAAGTGCGCCAAGGCCGAAGAGGGCAGCCTGTCACTCCACGAGCCTCGGGCGGTAGAGCCATAGGAAAAGAAGATAAAAGCCAAGGAGGCGAAGCACAAGGCCCCAGCGGAACTCGCTGCCGAGCCCGAGGCAAAGCGCAGCCGAGGCGAGGAGCACCCCGTAGGGGGAGAACGACCTGCGTCTTCCATGACACCAACAACCATGACACCGCCGACTACTAGGAGCTTAGGCTGGTCCGCGCCGAACACTTCGGTCGGCGTCCCGGGCGCATCGACCGTGGCTTCGGACGCTGCGGAGGCCGCAGTGGAGGCTGCTGGGACAGCCGGGATCCGCGTCAGGGGTGGTGCGACCAGCCTTGGGAGGATTGCTGGCACGATCAGCATTAGGAGGACCGCTGGCACGATCAGGCTTGGGAGGACTGCTGGCGCGATGACCCTCCAAAGGGGTCATGCCGCGGCCTGCCTCGTGAGGTTCACCCTCGTGAGGCCGACCTACCACCACTACCACCTCCACCGAGAAGGAAGGAAGATGACAGGCAGGACGATGGGGTTGGGGGCTTCCAGGAGATCAGGGTCGTAGCCTGTATCCTGGGCGGCGCCCAGGCCCCAGCCTCGAACGTCATCTTCAAGTAGTTCGCGCAGGAGGTGAATGCAGCTCTCCCTAAGCCCGAGGCCATGCGCCCCCTCAGGTGGTCCCAGACTGCCATCACATTCGACTCGAGGGATCAGCTCAGGCGCTCGGCCATGGATGGCAAACTCCCCATGCAGTGCACCCCGACCATCAGCAACATCCTCGTCACCAAGACCCTCATCGACAGTGGGGTGGGGCTCAAAGTCCTCTCCATCAAGACCTACGAGATGCTCCAAGTACCTTATGACCAGCTCATGCCGACCAAACCTTTCTTGGGAGTCACTGATGGGTCCACCATCCCCATTGGGCAAGTGCGCCTGCAAGTCACCTTCCGCAGGTGCAAGAACTACCACACCAAGAGCATCGTCTTTGACGTCGCCCACATCCACCTCCCGTACAGTGCGATCCTTGGGTAGCCGGCCCTTGCCAAGTTTATGGCGGCAACTCATCATGGCTATAATGTCCTCAAGATGCCAGGGAGTGGCGGCATCGTCACCTTCGCCTATCATGAGAAGGATGACGTCTACTCCCTCGATCGTGCCTACTGCGCTGCTGCAGCCGAGTGCTCGGATGACGAGGAGGATGCCTAGCCTCGTGAGGATGCACGCAAGAAGAAGAATCAGCTCACCCCCGCGGAGCGCCTGGGGGCTGGAACCTCAGGGGGCGGAGCCTTGGGCTCTACATCCGGGGATGGGGCCGCACCTTCCCTCACATAGGGAAGCGTGCTCGGCGCCCCCCTTGGGTCGAGCTCAAGGGCTTCCACCCAGGAGGCCCCCGGCTTGGCCAGTGAGACAAGGGAGGCATTCAGGCACAACCTGGAGGCGCGTACTCATGCGCGAGTTCTATGGCCAGGGTCTCAGCACGAGGCCCAGAGCTCGCGAGAGTCAGTCATCAAAGCAATCGAGCGGCTTCAAGAGGCACAGGCCGGGCAAGGAAGGGACTGCCCTGCACTACCAATCGCAGCGCCATCGCTAGCCCGGTCGACCATCAGCGCATCTGCGTCAACACACGCACAATCAACAGGGCCTCGTCCTAGGGCCTCTTTGGACCGACGCGTGCCGACCACAGGTGGATCTACCCGCACAACTACATCTGCATGCCCTTTGTCCCGGCTAACACCGGCGTCACGTTCCAGCGCCTTGCCCGGGCCATGCTCGCGCCTTGCCTTGCGAGATGCGACGAGGAGTTGGCAGAGATGCCCGGACCAAGCATGCGTCCTGGGCCCCGGGAGACGTCCTGGGCACTCGTGATGGTACAAGATCATGCTACAATGGTAGCTTCGGCGCCTTAGCGGCATGGCCGCCATGTGACTTTTTCTTGATCTGTGTCAGATAACATTTTGGCTTGTTTCCTTTAAGGGTGCCTGCCGGGCTGCGGTATCCTCAGGTGATTAGGGCGTACCCCTATAGCCACCGTGTATACCCATATTTCAACAGTTTTTCATGCATGCAATATGTTTCCTAAGGTTTCCCCCTTTGCCTCCTCGGCTTTTTGCCGGCGAGAATGTCTTCAGTCCCGAGCGGGCCTACCTTGGGCCGCCTCAATGAGAGGACTGGGAATGACATCTATGCTCGGGTCTGTCCCTGTAGCGTCAAAAAATCCAGTTACTGAGCTTTGTTTGGTGGGTCGTCCCCGTTCACTTCATTTCCTGGGGTCACTGGTGCTTGGCCCTCTCAATGGACCTAGGGAGGATGCTTGGTGCATGCTGGAATGAAGATTCCAAGACTTCGAATAGCACTGTCTACAAGAACACCCAGGCGCAAGCTGCCTTGAGGTAGGGACGTCGCGAGGCCAAAGCGCCCTCGCGAGCTCCCAGATACACCTCCTAGTTCTACCGTGCAAGCCAAGCATAAGAACTCAATGGGATGTACATGCTCGGAGCCCCCCGAGGACGCGGAGGGGTTCCTTACCATGCAATGTGGCAGCCACAACTCCACGCTGGCAGAGAAGTCAACACTGCCCACGAATGATGCAATGTGGAAGCCACAGCTCCGTGCTGGTGGTCAACATGGTCCACCAATCACTATGCCCATGTAATGTGGAATCCCTACGCCCTATGCTAGAGATAAACAATCGAGGGCGCTCCAGCGGCTGCATCCAACCTCACGAAGGATCCTTATGGCCCTGTTTTGTTGCATTCCCTGGGAGGTATGGGTGAGGGGGCTACACGGGGGCTACTACCGGGCCGGGCTTCGCACATGCCACCTTCCCAGGTCGGCCAAACCTGGTATTCACGCGCCCCTCTCAGGAAAAGCCGGCGAGGAAAGGTATGTGAGCTGCTCGAACGTCAAGGCGACACCTGAGCATCGCGACTCAGGAGCCTCACTGGCCACATAGCCCCTCACCCATTGGGACCGTCCTTGGTGATCTGGATGGCCCAACGGCGTCTGAGGTATGTGCGGGGCTGGGACCTACCAACGTAGAACATAAGGTGTTTGAAATTTCCAAGTTAAACCTATCTTCATCATATTCCCTTCAGGAGGGCTACTTGTACGTCAAGGGGGACTCCTGAGCATTGCGACTCAGGAGCCTCATTGACCCCATAGCCCCTCACCCTTGGGACCGTCCTTGGTGATCCGTATGGCTCCGACGGCGGCTGAGGTAAGCGCAGTGCTGAGCCCTACTGACACGGAGCATCACAACAAGCAAGAAGTAAACAGGACGAAGAGGCCAACCGCGCAGTTGAACAGTTATTACAAGCATTAAAAGTTTTTTGTGAATACAAACAAGTGTAACACCTCCACGAGGCACGTCGAATATTGCAGGAAATAAGCAAGGAAGAGGAGTCAGGAGGAGCCTTTGCCGACACTCGCCCCGTCCGGAGGGAACTCGTTGTCAACATCGCCGGCGTCATCCTCTTCACCACTAAACCCTGCAGCTTCAGGAGGCGGATGAATGGTGACGCATATGAACCTCTTCACCAGCGCCTCCACAGCGGCCTTCATAGCCTCAGCAGCGCTGCTGCGGACCTCGAGGGCGACCAGGTGGATCACTGAGTCGAAGTCAAACCCTTGCTCACGAAGGTGAAGATGGCTGAAGACGCGCATCACGGACTCGGATAAGAGGTCGCGACACTTGCTCTCCAAGACCCCCTCCACCTTGACAATGGCGCCCTCCAGTGCCTCGGCAAGCTTCGAAGCGTGCTCCATGAAGCCATTCTTGGGAGCCACCAGGGGCTCCGCAAAGCCTTCCTGACAGAGGGAATGGAGCGCTCGGCGCAACCTGAGCTCGACCGGGGGAAGGGCATTGAGCTCCGCGGACTTTTCCTCTTTGTCCTTGGCGAGAGCCTTTTCCATGGTCTCGAGCTGCACCTTCTCCGGTGTGTCCTCCCTCTCTTGCACCTCCAGGCACTCTAGCGCCGCGGCACGGTCGGCCGTCTCCTGGGACAGCTCGGAGTCCCGATCGGCAAGTTGGGCCGTGCAGGTCCTGAGGGCGTCCCCCTGGTGACGCAGTTCTTCCTGGAGCGCAGACTTCTCTTGGTGAAGAACCCCCAAGTTGGCTAGCACCGCCTCAAGGGCTGCTTTGGCCAACGTGGCCTCCTTCTCGCTGTTAACCACGGTGGCCTCAGCCCTACCGAGGGCGTCCCAAACTTGGCCCAAAGCGGTGAAAGCCCCATTCAGGACGTCGAGGCCGCGTGGCGAGGACACCAAGGCTTGCTCCGGAGGAGCCGCCTGTGCAACCCCAGGCGGCGTCTCCCGGGAGATGGTAGCACAAGGAAAAGGAGTCTCCGGAGGCTGCACAACGACCAAGGGCAAGACGAATGCAGACGGATCGATGGGCGGCTAGGCCTCGGGGGTTGCCCCCCGGACACCAACACCAGCACACCGCCAAGAGAAAGAGCGCCCACCCCAATAGGCAGTGGGGGATCACGGGGCTTCACGCAGGTGATCGAGAGGGCTGCCTCACGATCCTTCACCCCCTCGCCCGTAGGCACCTCGTCAAGCGATGACGGTGTGACAGGAGCGGGCGGAGCATCAGAGGATGTCTTCGGCTTGACGCTTGCCTTGTTCTTCCTCACCTTCAGCGCAGTAGCGTTCCTAGTTACCAGTCAAAGGAAGAACCATCAGCATGCAATCTACCGGCAGGCGAGCAAAGCCGAAACGGGTACTTACTCCTCAACGTCGACCCGCTTCCTCTTCCCCTCTGCTCCGATAACGACGCCCTCGCTTCTCGGAGAGGGCACCACCATGCCGGGGGACAGGGGCATTGTACACTAGAGAGGTGGCTGGAGGAACTGCCCCGGCTCCGGCCTTGTCTACTTGGCCCGCAACTACCATGCCTGTAGAGGCAGGGCACACAGGAGGAGGTTCAGCTCCGCGCTTTGTGGGGGTCGCCTGGCCCCCGTGTCATGAGGTGCCGGCACAAGCCCCCTGGGGACCTTAGCAGGACACGGAGAGCCTGCAGCAGAACCTTCACCAGCATCGTCGTCATCCTCAAGATCACGCAAGAGCACGCTTTGGGATGGGGGGACGACCCCGCAGGGTCATTTTCCGTTGTCTTCTCTGAATCCTCCCCACATGTGGTATCGCTGGAGGACATCGTCACCGAGTAACCAAGGCCCTCGACAGGGGAGAGCCCAACTTCGTTGAAGACACGCATCTTGGCGGCCAAAGCGGCCATGTCATCACGACGGTATACCAGGGCGCATGCCTCGGGAAGATCTCCGGGGTCATCGTTGAGCAGGGTTGCCACATCCCTGTTCAATTCCTCAGGGGTTATGCGCGTGGACCGAAGAGGCTGTCGCCACTGCCCTGATAGTCCCACTGGGGCCTAGAATGAGACTGGAGAGGCGCCATGCGCTCCGTCAAGAACTCCTTCGCTATCATCCCCCAGTCAACTTCCTGGCACTAATGTCGCGAGAAAGCCGCTCCAAGACGGGTTTGGCCCGAGGGTCAGAAAGCTTCACGGAGCTCCAGGCGGAGGTCTTCTCCGGCAACCCCTTCGGCAGCTCCAAGCGGGGATTGGGACTGCTGAGATCCATGAAGACCCAACGGTGCTTGAAGTTCTCCACCTTCTTCCCAGCCTTCAAAAGCATGTTACCACTCTGGACCACGATGAAGGAGATGCATGCCAACCGCTGAGCGCTGTCATGCATGCGCAAACTGAAGAAATGACGGAAGAGTGCTAACGAAGGCTTCACATCCATGAAGGCCTTGTAGTAAAAGGTGAAGAGGACAAGCGCAGGATGGAGTTGGGTTGAAGGTGAAGGGCATGAATCCCGTGGTGGTCGAGGATGGAAGTGAAGAACGAGGAGAAAGGCGGGATGAGCTCGACGAAGACGTTATGATGGAAGAAGAGATAGGCTGACCTAGACGATGGCTGCCTCTTCGAGGAGCCGCCCCATATCAAGGTCCGCCCCCACTCGTTGGTCCCGTCCTCCATTGATGGGAGCACCGGGACGAGGTCTCCATCCTTGGCAATGGTGTACTTGGAAAGTGCTGGTGAGATGGGAGTGGAGACTGAGCTTTGGTCTCAGGATTCGACTTGCTAGCAGGAGCCATTCGGAAGAAAGACGGAGTGACGCCAGATTTGGAGAGGTCTCAACTAAGGTCGAGATCTGGGAGCAAGAGCAGGTGCACAGAAGAGGAAAGCAGTAATGGCTCGACTCTAGAAGTCAGGCTTTTGTCGATTCGGGCGGTGGCCAAGAGGGCGCCCCACGTCACCCGCAGAACACGCACTAGTGTTGGCCGCTCAGGAATTTGGGGCCCACGGCACTTCAAGTCGTCCTCAAGGCTTCGCCCTGAAGCCAGCTTGAGCATGGCTTGGGCCTGAGGGCTACTGTCGGCGTTCTGGGAATGCGGGTACCCAAACCTGCGTGCGGGCAAGACATGGCCCACCTCGTCCGCACCCACAACAATGAGCATAGGCCTCATGATGCTCCCTCCGGAGCGGCGGAGATCTCTATGCAGAACCGAGCCTCACGAGTCAAAGATGATGCAGGGAAGGACAAGCGGGCACCAGCACGCCAGGCGGTGCAATTTCACCTTCGGTGCAAAGGGAGCAAAGACGTACGTGAGTTCTTGAAGCACCTCCCAAAGGTTTCCATTCCAGTGCAACAAGACCACGACCGCGAGCCCCGCATGGCAGATGTCATCGCCGAGCCCACTACTGCATCGCTGACAGCCACTTTACAGGCGAAGACCACCTTTGGGGACGGCATGGATGTACTCCTATCCCCCTTCAAATTTGGTCGTTGTGGGATCCATTCCAGCCATTGTTATCAGGGAAGTGGAGCCGGACTGCCGCTATATATAGAGGCAAGGCCACACCGTAGAGGGGATCGTATCGACGAGTTAGCCACTCTACATACCACTAGACAAGGCAGAGAGCCAAGAACACCACTTGAGCACCCTCGCGAGGCTCGAGCCCACTGTACTAGTTCATCCACCACACCTCCCTGAGAGGCAATCCACCAAAGCAGGAGTCACTACAGGAATCAACAACTTTGCCGTCAGCAAAGGCATGCATGGAGGATGGCAAAGGCTTTGCCGTCTGCCAGCAGACGGCCAACCGTCCGGCTGAATAAGCTCCGATAAAGGGCGCTTTGCTGTCAGCTGGTGGACGACAAAGATGCTTAGGTCTTTGCCGTCTGCTAGCAGACGGCAAAGACCGTGGACAACACATGTGGCAGCTTGTGTTCGTTAAGCGGTTAATGACGTGCTTTGTCGTCTACTGCCAGACAACAAAGATGCAAAGTTCTTTGCCGTCTGCCAGCAAACGGCAAAGATGCAAAGTTCTTTATTGTGTGCTTGCTGACGGCAAAGATGCAAAGTTCTTTGACATCTGCCAGCAGACGGCAAAGAAACCACATAGGCCAGCCCAGTATCACTCCAGGTTTCACACGTAGCTGCGATGTGGCAGCTTTACCATCTGCTGGCTGATGGCAAAGCTCTTTGCCGTCTACTAATAGATGGCAAAGAACCTGTATACCCCCTGTTTTTCCTATTTTTTCTTAAATTCATTCAATTTCACAGAATTTCATATATATATATATATATGCATTTGAAAATACTTTCAACAAGCATACAAACACATATCCAACAACAAGTTACCAACACATATCCAACAACAAGTTTCCAGCAACATATGTCCAACAAGTTTCCAACAACATATCCAACAAGTTTCCAACAACATATCGAACAACAAAGTTCATCGTACACAATCAAAACAAAAAGGAAGCACAAGGAGAAGAGTAGATTCCATCAATGCAAGCTTCCTCATCTAAAGCAAATCTGCAAATTGGGAAAGAAGAAATTTAGAAGAAGAAGAAGAGGAAGAAGACTAGCTAGAAAAGAAGAAGAAAAAGAAGAAAAAGACAACTAGGTATTTACTCTTTTTTGAGCTAACCTAGGTAGTTATGCCATTTTTGAGCTAACTAATCATATTTACTCTTTTTGGAGGACAAAATGGCAAGTGTAGGTCATTTTAGAGCTATCCTAGTTATAATCGGTCATTTTGGAGGGAGGTAAGGTTATTTTTTCATTTTGGAGGAAAATAAGCTACATCTATGTCATTTTGGAGCTAAACAAAATTTATCATGCCATTTTTTACCTAAGTATGCTTAGTATGTCATAAATGAACTAAAGAAGCTAAGTATAGGTCATTTTGGAGCTAAATAGGTCTTTTCTTAAGCTAAGTATGCATTTGTTAAGCAAAACACTTGGGAAAACTTACCATCATCACGGAGGTGAAGGACCGGTCTGGTTTGTGCCAGTGTGAGACGGAGAAGGACCGGTTGGGGTGCGGCAGACGCAGAAGGATCGGTCGATGCTTGTCGGGAGGCACGCTACACCAAAGATCATTTTCAATGTCTCCTTAGCATGATGCAACTCAAATGTGAATACTAGTAACTAATGACCATTCAAATGAAACTCACCATGGGTGCTATAGCAATATGGGGCATCGACGGAGGGGTCTGACCATTGTTCTGGCACACGGTCTGCACATTTTGTTTGCACGAGTGAGTCATATTAGTTAGTGATGAAACGAACATTACGTGCATGATTTGGCTAATATGCAGGAGAAACTTACCCCAAGGAGCTCGTGTAGGGCCCGATGAGACACGTCATTCCAGTTCCTCTCCTCCTCCAACAGCCTAGCCGTCCTCACCTCCATGTCCCTCTCCCTCTGCGCCGCCTACCTGTTTGCCTCCGCCAAAAGCTGCTGGGCCCTAGCCTCGATGGCGAGATCCATTGGCCGTGGACGAGGCCTTATCTCAGGATCGGAGCTCGTCTGGCGCTTCTTGATCTCCGGGAGAGTTCTAGGACAACGTATCAGTCCATCCCCAATGGCTATCGAGCCATGGGGCCTCCCGCCACCAGATATCATCACGAGCTCTGGATCAAAAGGACTCTAGCTCGGGTTGAAGTCCTCCCCTTTACTTGCCTTCCCCTCATCTCTGTACCTCACACGCTTGTTGTGGGAGCAGATGCTGCTGAAGCTGTGTGGATGATCGAGGTCATCCTTAGAGAATGCCTTGGCCTTCTTGTACGAGGCAGTATGGGCCATGGCATAGAGGTCGAATAGCGGTGGCACCTCCTTCTTGTTTTGTCGCACCTAAAAGATAGGACCAAAATATTATTTAAGGGCTCCAGCTAGCATGAAGAATGAAATTGCATGAATCATGAAGCAAACCACATACCTAGTGATCCCTGTATTCAAACATGTTGGAGCTCCCTTGATGGTGTGGCACACCTTTCATTTGGGCACTCTTATCCTTGTCCTTGTTGTGGTCGACTAGCCATTTGGGAGAGCACCACTCATCCACCAATGCCTCCCAACAGTCTATCCTATCCGCACACCATCTCTAGGGCACCTAAGTTGGACAAGAGAAATTTCAGCGCTACGCCTGCGAATCAAATCAAGGAAACTAAGTACAAGTCCTTAAGAGTAGGTAATTACCTTCATGTACTTCTCCTTACTCAAAATTTTTTGCGGCACTTCTTCTTGGCCCTCTTAATGTTAGTCGAGGCATAGTAGTCTCATATAGCCTGCACCCGAGCCTCGTGCCATAAGTTCTGAAGTAGGCACTTGCACTCGGCTACGAGAACAATAGTCGCGTCCACCTCGTGTTCCTCAAGACACGTGTAGAAGGTCTGCAATCAAACAAGAGAACATTGATTAGTACAATCACTAGGTCTTGTAGATTTTTAATTCTATAAAGGAGAAATTACTCAAAACCGATGGATCAGAATGTCGGCCACCATCTCGGACAAGACACCGTCGACCATATCCTCCGGTGGGGACGATGCAGCCACATACAGCTCCTAGGTCAGTGCTACCTGTGGAACCTCACCCTCACCGGGCAATTGGACCTTCACCGGGAAGTGGTGCTTGAGAAGCACACCAAGGACCTAGTTGGGCATGCGTACACCAAGGCGTGTTCCCAACCCCTGCAGTATGACAAGGCCAACACATTAGATATTAATTTGAATAAACATGAAAGCAAAATGTTAAAAAAGAGTAAATGCACTTACTTCTCCACATTAGGCACAATCAACCACCTCTGATCGCGGGTCGTCGGCATGGGCGGGAGCTTTGTACAACCACGCTGGTAGACCTTCTTTCCCTTCTCAACCAGCTCACCCTCGTTATAGGTATCATCAGAAAAGTTCTCCTTGCCACCATGCATGGCCACTAGCCTCCAAAGTCTTGTGGGACGAAGACTCTGGGATTGGAGTCTCCTGGGACGAAGACTCTTGGACCGGAGTCTCCTGGGACGAAGGCTCGGTGACCTGAGGCTCGTCGGCCCGAGGCTCGGCGACCGGAGTGTGAGACATGTCCAAGTCAGACAGGTCCACCTGAAAGGGAGCACTCCTGTGGTCGGGAGAATCAGCTGGGGGTGGCGGCGAGGAAGGCGTGGCAGCCTTCCTACCTCTAGCACCTCTCTTCATCTTCCCCCGACCTCTCTCGGTCGAAGAAGAAGCGCCCGCCGGTGTCTGCATATAGTGTACCAGCGCTCTCCGGAGTTGCTGGGGTGGAATAATAGCACCCCTCCCAGCACGCACCGAGGAAAGAGGCTCAGAGCGCTCTCGACCCGCGCCCACCATCTGTCAACACCTGCAATGACAAAGAGTGAACGAAATTAGTTCAACATAAAAAAATTGAATACCTTATAACATGAACTAATTAATAATATATATGTAATAATAATTGAATACCTGACATTGCTAATATTGATCTTCATCGTCTATATATGCTCCGGGATCAATAAATGCATAATCATCATCAGTATCAGTAATGACATGCTCCTTGGCATCATCAATAAATGCATCAACATGTGGAAGGCCTCCTTTATGTAATCGGTCAAGCATTGACAGGTCATCCGCAGCAGTAACCTCTTCTTCTTCTGTCTCTTCTTGTTCCGGCTCAGGGGTGAAGTCGGATTCACTATCGCTGTCTACCTTAATGTTCTCGGGTGAAGTAGAGTGGTTCTTGAAACGTTTTTTGGAAACACGTGTTTCTTGGAAGAATTATCCTTCATATGTGTCCGGGTTAATGTGAGGTTCATAATCACCTTCATAGAGGGGAGGTGGTCTAAAATGTGGCGGCACATCATAAACGACATCCCAACCATTCAGATTTGGATCTATTTGGCAGGCCCACAGTAGATAGAAAACTTGGGTCGCCTGTTGAGCCATAGTATAGACATCGGGAACATCTAAATGGGTGTTTTGTTTGATTTTGACTAGCCCTATATGTTCATGAGTCCTTCTAGTCTCCTTCGGCTAGAACCAACAACATTTGAAGACTACGACATTTGGTGGGTTTTCACCAAAGAATGTAAGCTCATAAATTGCTTCAACTCTTCCATAATACTCGACTCCTCGTTCGCCGACAGCGGAGGCACAACAATTTGTAGACTTTTGATCGGCCATAGATATCTCTTTGCCAAAAGTACGAAAGTGATACCTGTTGATGTCGTATTTGTCAAATGCACGGACCTTATAGTAAAAACCATTAGTGACTTGTCTCAATTTGGAGTCCATAGACTCTACATTAGCCTACAAGTCTAATACAAAAGGATTGTTGCATTAGCCGCAAACTAGGCGAAGAAATGAAATCGTCTAATGGAAATTACCTGGTTTTTTGAGTTGTAATCAGTAGGAGAGGCTCCTACTGTTTTAGATTAATTAAACCATTTTACAATTTACATGTTGTGGGTTGACCGGATGGTCTCCCCACTGTCTAACCAAAACAAGAGACTGAGTGGGAGGCAAAATGAAGAAGCTCTGGATGCAACCAGAGGAATTACAATGCTAGAGCTACTAGTGTTAAATAGTCCCAAAACTTGGGATCAACCATGTGCTTCAACCAGAGAAGGTCTTCTTTTGATCTATCCTTCCAGGTAGAATATTGTGGTGGAATGTGCCTGAAGATAAAGTTATTTCTTTCTTTCCATATATTCCAAGCAACAATTCCCACCAATTCAAAGAACAGTTGACCTATGAAGGATATCTTAGCCTGCAAAATGGCAGAAATGGTAGATGTATCTGAATTCCAGGTAATACCCACTCCGCTCCAACAATGAACACTAAAAGGACACTCAAATATAAGATGCTCAATCGTTTTCTCACACTCCGCTGCACAGAGCACACATGAATAAATATTACCAATATTGAAATGTCTCCTTTTGAGCATGTTTCTGGTGTTCAACCGATTAGCTAGGAGAAGCCACATGAAAACCTTCAGCTTCATGTGCAGTTTAGATGACCAGATCCATAACAAGGGAGCAGGAGCTGCTATCGATGCTTGACAATGCATATAAAAATTCTTGGATGAGAAACTGCTGCCCCAAATATATGTCCATGAATCAGATACCCAAGAATTGTCTGCAGGGAATGGACTGAGATTCAGCAAAGTTTGGAATTCATCATGAGCCTCAAGAGACAGTGGTAAATGAAACTTAGAATATGGATGTGCTTCTTGTAAGAACCTATGAACCGAGATATCTTCCTCAATGGCAAATGAGAATAGGCATTCGAGTGAGTTGCTAAGCAAATCCTCAGTCCAACTATCATGCCATAGAGAGATATTCTTGCCAATACCAACAGAGGGTAAAGAAATACCTCGGCATAAGCTTGATGAGCTGTCTCCACCAGAATGAACCAATCATGGGCTTTGCATGTGGGATAGAGTCACCATAGTATGAATCCCATATTAGCTGTACCCTTGGAAGCTTTGCCTTCTTATAGAACTTGTCCAAGAATTTCAGCAGGAGGGCTTGATTCTGAATTTTAATGTTTATGACCCCAAGACCTCCATGCTTCTTCGGACAACACACACTATTCCATGCAACCAAGGAGTTAGAGGATTCTCCTTGTTCAGTTTTCTTTGTCCAAATGCATCTTCTTCTTACTTTGTCAAAGTACTCTAGAAACTTGGGGGGTAGCTTTAGAGTACACATGGCATGATTGATCATGCAAGTGACAAGACAGTTGACCAGGGTGATTCTTGATGCATGACAAAGAAGATAGCACGTGTTGGAAAGTCTTCTTTCAACCCTGTCCACCAATGGCATCAGATCAGTCATAGTTGGTTTAGTTGTGCCTAGAGGTAAGCCCAAATAGGTAAATGGAAGCTTCCCAATTGTGCATCCAAGAATGGAGGCCAGTGATTCAGATTTTGCAGTCTCAATGTTCAAAGGGATCAAGCAGGACTTATGAAAGTTTATGTTCAGTCCAGTTGAAGCTGCAAACCGTAGGAGTATATTCTTGAGGTGTGCAATCTGATGCTTACAGGCTAGCATGATCAACAACGTGTCATCTGCATACTGAATAATTGGAAAATCACATTGTCTTGGGATGGGAAGAGAGAGCCTCCCTTCCGAAAATTCTTTATTAATGATACATTGCAACAATTCTGCTGCCAGAACAAAAAGAAGAGGGGAGAATGGCTCTCCTTGGCGAACACCCCTTTTGCAATGGAAGGATTTCCCAAGGATGTCATTTAGCAAAACATACGAGTGGCTAGAGGAGAGAATAAGCTTAACCCAAGTAATCCAGCGATCATCAAAACCCAGACGTTGTAGCATTAAGATAATTAAATCGTGCTCAACCATATCAAACGCTTTCTCAAAGTCCAGTTTGATAATAACTATCTCCCTTTTGGATTGAACACATTGATGGATGTATTCAAAAGACCATGCTAGGCAATCCTGGATCGACCTCCCTTTGATGAAACCATATTGATTTTTGTGAATAAGCAAAAGAATCACCTTCTGAAGACGGTCCGCTAATAGCTTTGTCAGTATTTTCATGCAGCAATTGAGTAGAGAGATTGGACGATAATCATTAACTGTAGTTGGGGACAGTTTCTTTGGAATAAGTGTGAGCAAAGAAGCATTGAGACTGTCTAAGGAGATATTACCTGACCAGAATTGATTACAGAGCTCATAAAAATTGTGCTTGATGATCTCCCAACAGTTCTTGAGAAAGAAACCATTGAATCCATCCGATCTAGGTGCCTTGTCCAAAGGCAGTTTACGGACCACCTCATCAATTTCTTTTTGGCTGAAGGGGACAGAAAGACTCTCAAGATCCAGGTTTGCTGCAACTAATTGATCCATATTAAACTAAACATCAATGGGGACAGAGGATCCCAACCTATCACTAAAAGCATGGTAAATTGCTTCTACCTTGCTGATGTGGTCGTCCAACACCACTCCACTTGGAAGTGTGATCGCTGCAATCGTATTTATTCGGTGCCACTCTGTTGCCATCCGATGGAAAAACTTGGTAGGTTAATCACCAAATTTGATATACCGTACCGTGCATCTAATACGCCAGTATTGCTGCTTATAAGTTAAAAGTCGGATGATGTGAGCTTTAAGAATTTTCCTGAAGTTCCATTCATGAACAGCAAGTTGACGCTCATTCTCAATACTATCAAGAAAGAACAATGTTTGATTGGATTTGTCAATGAGCCGAGGGAGGTTGGAGATGGATTTACTCCAACATTTCAAAGCACCTCTAAGCGACTTTAGCTTCTCACTAATGTTTCTCGCAGGGTCAGTATATTTGGTAGGAGCATTCCAAGAAAGTTTGACGACATCCATGAATCCTGGGTGACTGCTCCAATAATTTTCGAACCTAAACATGTGAGATCGAGGTATGCATGTTTGGACTGAAATGAGAAAGGGTACATGATTCAAAACCGGCCTCGCCAAGGGTTTAGCAGTTGTAATTGGGAATTTAGATGTCGAGTGATTAGAAGTAAAAACCCAGTCTAACTGCTTGAGTAATGGTTGATCTTGCATATTACTCCAAGTAAAAGATATACCTTGCAAAGTGATTTCCACAAGAGATAGCGCACGAATAATATCATTGAATAAAATCATATCCGAGACATCACCGCCCGAACGATTCCTGTTATCTGGTGATCTCAAAAAATTAAAATCACCAAGTAAAATCCAATCCTCCTGTGAGCCAATGTTAAGATCGTATAACTTGGAGAAAAAATCCAACCTAGGCGTGCCCGAGCAAGGACCATAAACGTTAACAAGAGTCCAAGTATCCGTAGATAGAACCGAGTGAAAAGAGATCACAATTGCCCATTGATGCATAGAGACCACATTACCAGTAAAAACAACACTATTCCATATTACTATGAGCCCACCTGAATTACCCAGAGAGGGTACAAACGTAAACTGATCAAAGCGACATGGGAAAATTTCCATAGGAAGGAGTGGACAAAGTGTTCGCGCTTAGTTTCCTGAAGACAGATAACCGAGCAACCACTACTGTCAATATGCGATTGCAGTGAAGATTGTTTATCATTCGAACCAATGCCACAAATATTCCAGCATAAAACGTTCCATGGCCTAAGCTGATTGTTCATAAGCAAAAGAGGATTAAAACAACTAAGCAGAGTAATATTCAGACAAGTTCAGAGCAGAACAACCACAAACTTTGATAGCAAAATAGCAGAATATGAACAAGGATTGGCAGATTAAGCACGATCCGCATCCACCACCGTAGCTAGCAACTTCTCCCAGGAGATCTCGAATGCAGGGATACCACATTCCTCCATGCCAATCTTTTGAAGAGCCTCGATGGATACGATCTCCGTTGGGTTGGAGGGGGCGGGAGTCGACCCCGGTACAGGGTTAGCCACCTGCATGTTTACTTTGGGAATGATGAGTGTCTTGCGAGGCTGTGCATCAGAAGTTATTGGCACTTTAAATACCCTATACATGTTTGAACGGGGGCTTCGACGAACCTCAAATGAGACAAGAGGAGTTGTCACTCTCCCTCTCCTCTTTTTAGAGCTAGTAACGCCAATGGGAGGATCCGAACATGCAGCTAGAGAGGAACTATCCTCCACCTTGATAGAGTAGCAATCTTCAGCAGAAAGCATAGTTGAAACACCCTTAATATCTGTCTCAGCAGATCTAGGAGTGGAGGTGAAAGCAATAGTGTCATCATCAACCATGGGTAGGCAAGGAGAATCATCGAAGCAAAGCTTACGCACCACTTTCCTGATCTCTGCCTTGGGATGGGAATGAAACCCTGCCCTGCTCTTGCTTCCAAATTTGATAAGACAAAAGGGGATAACCGAAAGCTTGGGGTTCTTGAAACCAAAAGAACTGGCCAACCCAAGGAACGATTTGACCATTGACGAAGCAATCTGAAACTGCACTGCTGTTGCTGGATGTGACAGTTGGTTTGGAATCAGACAACAGTTAACCTACATCCGAGAGGATTCTGCCGAAGCCACAATGTCAATACTGCCAGCAGAAGCAAATGAATCAGCCTCTGAACCCATCGTCTCGTGATAAGCCGAAAGGGGACTGTCCAGAACATTGTTCTCAGGAGCAATGCCATCGGAAAAGCGTACACCTTGATCACGAAGTACATCTTGGAAATTGATCTGTACTCTAGCTGGCAATCGAAGCAGAGTCCTGAGAGCATTGGGAGTATGATGAACTGCTGGATTGCTGCCAGCAACCCCTCCTTGGGGTACCACCCTGTTATGCTGCAGCCACGCTTGCAATCTGACCTGGAAGGTTTGCTCCACAGTTTTTTGCGGACCGAACAACGGATGAGCATCTCCATTCGGAGGGAAAGGATCCTCTCCCTCCAACGGCACATCATCAACAAATATATTCCCTTCGTCTGATCTGAGAATGATCACTGGCACTGTCCAAGACCTGCGCTGCCCACCCATCTGTCTCATCACAAAGTCTTTTGGGATCGAAGCAGTACTCATGATCCAAGCTCTGACTAAAACTCCCGAGAGAGGCTCCCTAGGACTGAACCAATTGATTAGTTTGCCAAATTGCAATACTGCCTTGTCAACCCAGAAATTTGTCTGATAATCCAATGGGAAGGCCACAAAGAGAACCCAGGTATATCTCCCCAGCGATGGCATATGCATATTTATCCCTTCATCATGTCGCACAAAAGTAACCTCTATGTCCTCATAGATCAAATAAGTTTTCCCTATTGTGGCATCTCGAATCGGCAGAGTATGCATACTAAACAAACCAAGACCAAGGGGGGAGTCTTCATAAAATCTAACAGAGAATCCATCGTGGTTAAGCATACAAGCAATCTCCACTCTAGGTTCTCGCCGCAGCTGAACCGGAATCGCTCTGCTCGTCTCTGCAATGAGTGCAACGTCGTTGTTCAACTGAGGATGGCCGGACAGAGCCACCTCTGCCCGCCCCTTCCGATCGATGGGGCAATGATCCACCGTCATGCCATGGGGCAGAAAGGCGAAGGGATTGACAGGGAAGTTGGCCATGAAGGAGTTGGCAAGGGTTTTGGCGGAGTTGAGGAGGGGAGAAAAGCAGCTTGCTCGAGAAGACGAACAGAGAGCGGCGGACGAGGGTTTTGTTGAGAGAGTACTAGTCTTTGGAATCCAGAGCCTCTGCCTCCTCGAGAATCGCAACTCCTTGCATCCCACAAATGAATGACCGTATCTAGCGCAATATTGACAACACGGCGTGAGACAACACTTGAGAGAATGATGGCCCACGGCCAAACATCTAACGCAGGAGAAGTCGTTGACCGACGGGCCACTAGTCATAGACTCCAACAAGGAAGTAGCCTGGTAGCCATTATCAATAGAGGAGCACATACATCGAACGTGACCAATCTGAAAACAATTTAAACAGCGATAACCCTGTTGGCAATTCCGGGAAATATGGCCAAACTCCAAGCAATGCGTGCATGCCCAGACATACTTGTTCATGAAATCCATAATTCCGTTAGTGGAATAACCAGCCTGCAACAGATCCTTGACGTGATCCAACATAAAATGTCGGCGAAGTTATGGTCCGGTTGGAGAATTCCCTGCCGAAAAGTCTGAGCCTAAAACCCAGAGGATCTCGTGCCGTGTAATTCGAGGACAGGCAAAATTTGAAATTACCAATGCAAATCGGCTGAGAAAAAATGTTAGATCCGATGAACATAGAACATATTTTTGAATCGGTGACGATTGGAATGAGACGTCCAATAAATCCTTCTGATTGAATTTTGAAGCCCAATTCACTGCAGTGGGATGAAGATCAGTCAAACCCTAGAACAACTCCAAGACTGGTCTCATGTTACGCATTTTGCGATGAGTACCATTCAGTAAATGGTATGGCACATCGCTCAAGTAACGTTGAACAGAATGCTTTTGAGTAGCCGGTTTAGACCAAGAGTTATCACGATCATAAGTCCGATTGCCATAGAAGAGGCAATTAGAGAAAAGCTCAAATGAGCAGGAGAACGTCAGGCACTTAAACCCTCGTAGGGAACGAACAAAATGCCCAACTCTGTTGGATGCCACAGAAAATCTAAACCGGTGATCAGAGAGAGCAATAATGCGGAATTTCTTAATGTTGCCACCCAAGCACGAACAAAGAGCCATGGCCACCGAATCAACATCCAAGAGGAAGGACCAGGAGTGGAAAGATACCACCAAGAAGAACTCCGAATGGGCAAGAGATCCATCAAAGTGAACTGGAGATTTGAACCGACGACGCACCTGAGCAGCCACCCGCTGGCCATGGGAGAAATCCCAATCGATAATTGAATCCATCCTAGCAATCTATATGGAAATTACCAGTTGCTTGAACCAAGAGATGAAACCGGGATAGCCGCCTCCATGCTTTGCTAGAAGCTCATACTCTTCGATGGAATCCTTTTGGATCACCGCTCCATCCAAGAATTTGGCGACGTTTCGACTATATCACATATCCGGGAAGAAGAGCATTTCAAAGGAATTAGGAGTTGTGAAACAATGTACTGAGAACTTACTCGATGTACGGCCGCACTTCTGTTAGGTTGTTGAAGATATCCAACGAAATCGTCCGCCATTCTTTGACATCCAACGCTATTGCTTTTGAAGCACCGGTTGGTGCGAGCTTCCCTTTGAATAGGCTGAGGTTGGATCGACCTTTTTCACGGTCGCCATCATTGAACCGAGGCTTTGAATTATGCAAATGACGATTCTTGGCTTTTAGTGTGATGTCATGAAGTTTGCCGCCTCCTCAGTAATGAATGCCTCGGCCATCGATGCTTCAACTCTACGTTTATTTTTACATTTTCCTCGAAGTGACTTCTGCATCCTCTCTGTTGCGAAGCACCAACGATTTTGCACGCCCCCCCAATCTTGCCTCGGTTGGGAGATGCAAAATCGAATATTGCATTGGATTAATGAAGCCTAGTGAAAGATCTTTTCTAACTTGCAGATCAACTCCGGCGCCAACTCTTCTAGTTAGTCTAGCATGTTAGGCGATAGTTCTTTTGCACAAAGAGCACAGAAGAAATAGCTCAGCTCTGCCAGTACTAGCCATTCATCCTCAGGGATAAAGCCACGCAACATCACCAGCATTACCCGCTCAAGCCATATGTGCCAATCATGACTCTTGAGACCGAATATTTTCAATTTGTCAAGACTCGCTCCCCTCTTTAGATTCGCTGCATACCAATCGAGGAACATCAACTGCATTTTCACCCACAAGATCATTTCCCTCATAGTTGGCCTCCCAAGATTGAACCATGCCTTTTGCTTCCTCCAGTTCTTCTTTCCTTTCGGTTGTCGTGTGTTTTGTAACGGTCTATCACATAGAGCCTCCTGATCGACTCCAGCCTTAGGATTATCCTTCGACTTCCCCTCTATGCTGAACAATGTACCAAAAAGGGCCTTCGCGATATTCTTTTCATTGTGCATCACGTCGATGTTGTGTGGGCACATGAGGTCTTTAAAGTAAGGCAGATCCCACAAACATATCTTGTGAGTCCAGGCGTGTTCCGTATTATACCCTCGACGCAGGTGGTGCAATGTTTTTGACAACTCTACCTTTGATGAAAGTCTTCTTGTCTTTTCTGAACTTATCGCCAGGACCCAGGAACTGTCTATGCATGTCGAAGCAAGAAAACTTGTGACCCGCCTGCAGCCAATGGAACTGAAGAGCTGCCTTGCATGTGGGGCACGGGAACCTTCCATGCACAAACACCAGCCAACGAATAGCGCATACGCCGGCAAGTCATGCGATGAGTACATGTATCAATGTCAGGAAAATGTTATTTCTTTTCATAATCTCTCTGGGGGAGATTGAGTGGAATGACACATACAGGCCAACAACTGTATTGTACTGTCGTCATACCATACACATTGAACCCATCTGTGTTGATGGAAACTCGAGGATGCCTTGGATCTGCCGCTTTATCCTTATGTAATGCATCGAAGTGCTTCCATGCAAAAGCGTCTGAAGTGTGTCCCAACACCGGATTCCCACCTGCATCTAGTTCTGTTCTTTTGCCCAATTTATGCCACGTCATCTATCTAGCCGTCTCTTCGACCATGAAAATACGTTGAAGTCTTGGTATGATTGGCAGATACCGAAGAACCTTGACTAGGATTTTGGTCTGACTCTTCTCACCCATACCGTTGTCTACCAGAACATACCTGGAAGCATTGCAAATGGGACAATAGTTGAAGCCCGCATACTCAAGCCTAAATAAGGCACATCCATGCTCACAGGCATCTATCTTCTCATAGGGCATCTTAAGCGCATGTAGGATTTTATCCGACAGGTACAGGTTTGCTGGCAATACATGGCCTTTGGGTAGAAAGCGTCCAAATATAGTCATCATCGCGTCATAGCATTCTCTGCCCAGGTTGAACTGAGCCTTCAGAGCCATTACTTGCACGATGGCATCCAACTGACAAAGCTCGGTGTGCTCGTGGAGAGGATGTTTTGAAGACTCCAACATTTCATAGAAGGCCTTTGCGGATTCCTACATCTCATCGTTCGAATCCTGAGCATCATCAAAGTCTTGCACCATGTCTTCGATTCCGGTACCATGCTCGTCGGTGCAATGACGAACCACCTCAGCTCTGCACGTCGGGTAGACTCACCATGAAATGTCCAGACCGTATAATTAGGCATAAAACCCCACTTCTGCAGGTGTTTGATTAGTTCAAACACTGACGTCTTCTTAAAGTTGTCGCAATCGACACAAGGGCACCAGGTTAGTTTTTGTCCATTTGCAAATGCGACTCTCACAAACTCCTTGGTTTTTTTATCCATTCATGGGTCATGTCTTCCTGACTAGTGTGACTGGTGTACATCCACCCACGGTCACTCATCTTGCGTAGCTACTAGACACAAAAAATATATACATAATTCAGCAAATCATATTCATAGTTAATAGAGTTTGTTAGTTTTATTATGTCGATGCAACCTAGACGCTAGTAGGTAAAGATAGGTCCTAATCCCACCCGAGTATGTGTAGATTAGGTTTGTTTTCCCATGCTCTGCACCGGATCCGACGCACAATTTTGGCACCACCTCCCCACTATTCTCCTGATACACGTCTCGGTAATAAGCAGAGAGGATGTGTACCCGGAGAACAACAGGGAGGCACTAACGAAATTCTGCATCGGATCCGGAGCAGAGCATATATGGGAAAAACGAATCCAATCTACACATACTCGGGTTGTCCATGGATAACGTTGGACAATTCGAAAGAATGACGGTTATAAATATGCTAATGAATGCATATTTATAGATGTAACCCTTTCGAACGGGATACACATAGTGGTCACGCATACTGATGATTGAAGACACCTATAGCTACAAAGTTTCATCGACACGAAGACCGGAACAGAGCAATTTTTTAAGGGTGCCAGGGGAGAAGATGACATTTGTGCTCACCAACGAACGTAGTAGGGGAGCTCAACAAAAGCACGGGGAGGTCGTCGAACAACTGCACATTGAAATTCACGCGATCAACACAAAATATGATATTTTTTATAAAAAAATAGGAAGGTATGTGACCTAGCTCATAGTTTACAAAACTATGACCTCCTCAGCCTCACGAAGGCTGAAGAGCACCTTTTTTTGTCAACAGGAGGCAGAATAGGTGTCGCGGGTCGGGGGTCAGTGGCATCGGGAGGCAGTGATATCAGGGGTCAGTGGAGTTGGAGGTCGATGACGTTGGTGGTCGGGGGTCGATGGTGTCGGTGGTCAGGGATCAGTGGTTGGGGGGCGATGGCGTCGGGGGTCGGGGGTCCGGGGCGTCGGGGGCCGGTGGCGTCGGGGGTCAGTGGCGTCGCGGGTCAGGGGCTCTTGTGCTCTTCATCATCTTCTTCTTCTTCTCCTTCTCCTTCTTCTTCTCCTTCTTCTTGTTCTCCTCTTCTCCTCATCCTCTTCTGTAACATCCAAAAAATTCCATTTTTGAATGTTATGAAATATAGCTATGCATCATCATCACATTGTTTGAATGAAATGTATTGTTGAAGTTCTTCTTTTAGATTTCTCAAAGGCCACTTTCATTTTTCTATTTACTTGTTTCTCCTACTTTGAAAACCCTTGGAAATATTCATAAAAATAGAGGAGTAACATGACAATCCACACCAAGGACATATTTGTGAAATATTAGAACAATAAAACCAGGGGGTTATTTGAAAATTTATTGCAAAGGAATTTAAAATCAATTTTGGCATTTTCTGAAAATATTTTTTAAAGTATTCATTTTGGCCATGGAAAAATGTTCATTAAATAGCATTTATTCCCCTGATCAATTTGTTATATATCTCTTCAATTTTTGAAAATGTTTGAATGCCTTAATGAGATTTCATTTCTGTGGAAAATAGAAAAGGAAACAAATTTAAGGTTTTAATTAATAAACCGGCCGACCCACAGGCCTTAACACCTCGAGATCCCTTCGGATCGGTCACCGATGCCGCTGATGCCGCCCCCGCCCTCACTGACAAGTGGACCCCACCGCCCGACCGCGCCATCCCCGCGCTCGTTTCCCTCCCCGCGCTGCCGACCTCGCCGCAGATCCCTCCCGCCCCGGATCTCGCTCCCCTTTCCATTTCTCGACCCTGCGTCGTGCCTATAAGAAGCCCTGCCCTTGCCGCCCTCCATTCCACCCCCGAACGCGCCTGCCCTCGCCAGAATACCACCACACCACCTCGCTGGAGTTCGGTTCTCAACCGAGGCCACCGGAGCTCGTGGTCGTCGCCCCTGTTGCCCCCAGCCCCAACCGATGCTACCAATCGTCGTCGGAGCTTCGCCGCTGTCGCCTGGACTCTTAGGACACCACCCTCGACCACCACTCCACCATCCCCGACCACCTCCGAAGTTCGGCCGTCGTCGACATCGCCGGAGCCCCGACCTCCTCCTCTGTAAGCCACCCCCCTCCCATAGCCGTCAGATCTAGGGTCAACGGACCAGATTAGAAGTTTTAAACACCGAAACATTCTCGTCTAGCATCCGGTCGTGCGCCCGCAAACACCCACGTGCACACGCTTGCGACCAATAGGAAACCGCCACGTCACCCCTGTCCGTTAGATAAATTTTTTCTTTTTCTGTTTCTGTTTTAGAAAACAGAATGATTTCTGTTTCTATTTTTGATATATCTTTTAAAATAATTAGTGTTTTTGATTGATTCTTTTTGTAACATGTCACAAATTTCATGTAGTTTCTGTCTGTAGTCTTAATTTTCAAATTTGAACTTGTAAATTTGAATTTTGTTAAATTGAGCAAATCACTAAAACTTGAATAACTTGAGTTTAGAAATTTATTTTTGAGTGATTCTTTTTGCCACTGCTTTGTAATAGTTAGGCCTGTCATCCAGCACTGTTTGAGAATTTTTAGGATAATTTAGATTATGGTTTTTAGTAAAAACAAATTTTGTTTAGTTTCTTCTTAGTGTTTATTTTAATTGTTTTATTTTAGTTTACTTTGATTTTGTTTTGGTTTAACTTTTTATTGTAGTTTCTTTAGTTGTGTTGTTCAACATTAGGTGAATTATTTTCTGATAATAAAACTATTTGTATATGTTTTGTGCTCTAGTTTAAATAGGTAAACCTTGCTTTCACCATTAGTATTGTTTAGAAAAATGTTTTGTAGTAATCATTTTTGCACAAATTTTTTATAGTGAAATTCTTCCTGTTTTATAATAATATTTTGTATTTTCTTTTCTGTTATCTATTGGTAAATTGCTGAAAACCAATTTGTCTTATTATGTCTTAGTAGATATTTTGCCACAAAAACTTTTAGAGTCTTCTACTTTATTTTGGTTTCTTTCTTTTAATTTTGGTATTGATTGTTGTTGTATTACTAGTTTACCTTGCTGTTGAGTGAATTGTATTGTGGTTATGCTTATTGTGTTCTTTGTTTGATTCGTTAGATCATCCGGAGTGCAAAGCTTGTTATCTAGAGTCACTTGAGTACGAGGATCGTTAGCAAGGCAAGTTCACATTGACCATGTTATTACCTATGTTTTTAAGGTTGCATTAGTTCAACCTTCCACCAATTGCATGAAAAGTAGGTAATTTGGAAATTTGGTTACTTGATGTAGTATCATGTGGTAGGCACCCCTCAACCCTTTGACACTTTGGCCCCGGGAAACGTTGATTTAATTTTTGCTACGCTATTAGTAGACGGGGTTGGTTGTGTGATTCATGAGAGTTGTGAGATAATAATTACTATACCTACTTGATGAAAAAGATTTCAAGACTCCGAGTTTTCAATATACCTCTGGGTGGATGATGGTTGAACGACACCCTGGAGAAGCCAGTGGTTAGCCTAGGTGTTGCTGGAGAAGTGCCAGTATTCACGCGGAAAGGTCTACCCAGGCACAAAGAGATGGATGGATGCTTCAAGACCCAAGGCTTACCTGCACTGCCACAAGCCATTATGGGCTCTGGCTTGGTTGGATATCGTGGTGACCCTAGACCTGCGGCGCTGCGAGATGTAGAAGAACGGTAGGAAAGGTTGGGCACCGACAGAGTCTCAGGGAAACCTTTTAGAAGACCATGTTTTGGTCATCCGTTTCTCAAACACCCTGAAGTGCGAGAAATTCAACAGAGGCGATCAAATCTTGTGGGGAACGTGTGTAAAACTCTGTAGAGTACCCAAACCTAATCGATTAGTGGTGTCCACGGTCATGGACAACTTGAGCCAAAGGAATTGAAACTATCTGGAATTCTCAACACAAAGTATTATATTGATGTGGGTATTAATGACAATTTGGGTATGAGAATTGGTTGGTGGAACCATCTCATTAATCAACCAACAAGGTAGTAATAACTTTTGCTTTGCCTTCTCTTGTTGTAGGAAAAATTTGCTTTATGCAAAAACTTACTACCCCACCTGCCATATATGCATATAGAATAGACGATTACTTTTACCCCCTTTTGTGACATTGCCGACATATTCAATATGCTGACCTACACGGCTGCAACGTATCATGTTGCAGAGTATTTTTCCCACCAGGAGTGAGGATACGCTCTACGCTCGATGAAATGCCCATGGAGTCAGATGGACTCAACTACCTTTGAAGCTTCCGCAAGACTTTGGTTTAGTTTATCTCATGAGTTGGCCATCAGCCACTTTATTGTATTTATTGTAATAAAGAACTCGATATGAGATTGTTGATTAATAAAGCTGTATGATTTCCCTTTGATATATACATTGATGTACCGTGTGGGTACCAGCATGATCTTGGGATGGTACGGAAACACCGGAGATTCGACCTTTCAGGTCGGGTCGCTACAGAAATGGTATCAGAGCACACGCTGACCGTAGGATGTAACCTCTAGGATTGGAAAAGCCCTAGGAAAAAAAATCATTTTCTATTGTCTTTCTAATTCTTATATTCTCATCTGCTCGTTTTTGACTTCTCTTCGATTTATTCCAACATTTATAGATGGCCACCTTCACCCTAGTTCTGTTCATGGAGTTTTGCGAGCCTGACGCGACGATGCCCTTTGGCAAAGAGCTGGTGAAGATTGTCAGGGACGTAAGGATCACTTTGCCAAGCATCACCGGGGCTCCTATCATGTCTTTTCCACAAGACGGTCTCTACAGGATCGAGGTGCACATCCCCGGAAAGACCTTTGGAAATCGTAAAGAACCCATCGACTTCAAGTTTGTGGCACCAAGCTGGATTCTTGGGAGGGGCATGGTGATTAACCGTGCCCTCGGACTTATTCAGGAGGAATACAGGGGTGGTCCCATTTCGCCAGGACTCAGCATGGTTTGTCACAGGGATGCCAATGGAAATATCATAAACACCCCCACTTAAGACTCCACCATTTCATATATCCAGACTTTCGAGACTCACATCAGGACTCTGGAGCTTCGGGTACGCGCGGACACGAAGATGATCAAGAGCCTGATGAACCGCTAGCTTGACCTCGAAGCTGACCTACGGGAAGCCAAGTACGAGCATGAGCATGAAGTGAAGGACTTCTTGGAGAGGATCGAGAAGCTAAACACTCGCATTGTAACGCTAGAGGAACAACTGGACATGGGAGAAAATCTTCACCTAGAAGGAGACGTGGCTCCCTTGATCAGCAACGATGATGACTATGAGGAGAGCGCCACCGGAGAAGGCCACATCACCATGGACTTTTGAGGAGAACTTTAGCAATGCCCTCCATGTATCTTTTATTTCATCGTTAAAAACGTAGGACGATGTCTAGTTTTATTTGGAGACTTGTATTTCGATGTTTGAAACTTGAGTTGAATAAATGAATGAGTGTTTTGGTGTTATATGTTTGTTGCATTTCATATGGGTAGTGAATTTTTCCTTTAGGTCCTTGTTCTATTCTAATTCTCACCCCTCTGAAAACAGCAAGATGCCTCCGCGACGTGAGCCCGACTTCACCTTCCCGCCGGAACTCACACAACTCCTCCAGCAGCAGAATGCCCTGATGTAGCTGTTGATCCAGAACCAGACCAACAACCACAAAAACCACCCTCCACCTCAGGGCGACAACCTCACCCGTTTTCTATGGCTGAATCCACCAACTTTCTCTAGCAGCACTGAGCCCATTGTGGTAGATGATTGGCTCCGCATGATGGAGAGGGAACTCATCACTCCTGGATGCACTGAGGCTGAAAAGGTGCGTTTTGCCGCCCATCAACTGGAGGGACTAGTAGCTTCATGGTGGGAGAACTACACCACCACATACCCCATTATTGGTGTGACTTGGGAGCAGATCAAGTTAGCTTTCCGCACCGCTCATGTCTTAGCTGGAGCCATGCGTCTGAAGAAGCGTGAGTTTCGCAACTTACGCCAGGGGAACCGCTCCGTGGCCCAGTATGTGGATGAAATCAGCATGTTGGCTCGTTATGCACAAGGAGATGTGGCCGATGATGTAGCCAAACAGAAGAAGTTCCTGGAAGGACTCAACGATGAGTTGAGCATGCAGCTGATGGTGGCTACTTTCAACAACTACCAGGAGCTGGTAGACAAGGCCCTCATCTTGGAGGGGAAGGAGCAGTAAATTGAAAACCGCAAGAGGATGTATGGACATGGGAAGTCTAACTCTGGAGCTCAAGAAGCCCCGCTACTCCCCATACTCAGGGAATACCGGATCAGGGACCGGTAAGTATGGAGGACACACTCATCCCGTGCACAACCATGGAGGCCACAACCATGGAGGAAATGGGCATAATCGTCCCAAGAATGGCAACTTCAAGAATGGAAATGGAAGTGGGAATGGCAACCAGCACCGTCCCCCCGCTCCAGCTCAGAAGGATCTGAACCATATCACCTGCTTCAAGTGCCAGAAGACAGGGCACTAAGCAGCTGAATTTCCCCAGAACAAGCAGGGAAATGGAAACGGCAACAATGGCAACTCGTCAGCTAAGAAGCCAAATTCTTTTCCCCATGCTCAAGTGAACCACATTGATGTGGAAGAAGTCTATGATCATCCCGAGATTGTGGTTGGTAAGTTTTTATTGCATTCACGTCCAGTTATGGCACTTTTTGATTCTGGTGCAACTCATTCATTCATATCAAGGGTAGTTGTGGAAAAGTATGGTTTACCCACCAGAACCCTTAGTCAGCCCATTAAGTTCAATTCCCCTGGAGGTATGATGATGGCAGGGATAGGATGCCACGCATTGAAACTCAATATAGGAAACCCTATTTTCCCCACCAACCTCATCGTCTTAGAGTCCCAGGGATTAGATGTAATCCTAGGCATGGATTGGATGACCAAGGATGACGGAAATCTTGATTGCCCCAACAAGTCTATTTTGCTCACCACCCCAGAGAACAAGAGGATTAAGTATGTATCCCGACGTACACAGAAGAGTACTCGGTTAAATTCCCTCACAAGAGTTGTTCAGGAGGAAGTGCCAGTTGTACAAGACTTTCCATATGTATTCCCGGAGGAATTAGCAGGCATGCCACCAGATAGAGAGATTGAGTTCTGATAGAGTTACTACCAGGAACAGCCCCAATGTCCAAGAGACCCTATCGGATGCCCGCAAATGATTTAGAAGAAATCAAGAAGCAGATTTAGGAGTTATTGGACAAAGGGTATATTCGCCCAAGTTCTTCACCTTGGGGAGCCCCAGTTCTTTTGGTGGAGAAGAAGGATAAAACCTTGAGGATGGTAGTCGATTATTGTCCACCAGAACGAGGTGACTATCAAGAACAAGTACCCTCTGCCGATGATTAATGACTTGTTTGATCAACTAGTGGGAGCCAAAGTGTTCTCCAAGATCGATCTTCGATCAGGGTATCACCAATTGAAAATTCGTGAACAGGATATACCCAAAACAGCCTTCACCACAGGGTATGGCTTATATGAGTATACAGTCATGTCTTTTGGTTTGACTAATGCTCCTGCCTACTTCATGAATATGATGAACAAAGTGTTTATGGAATATCTGGACAAGTTTGTCGTGGTGTTCATCAATGACATTTTGATATTCTCCAAGAGCGAGGAAGAACAGAAGAAACACTTGCGTTTAGTTCTAGAGAAGCTTAGAGAGCATGAGTTATATGCCAAGTTCGGTAAATGTGAATTCTAGCTGAAGGAAGTCGGATTCCTTGGACATGTTATTTCTAGAGATGGAATAGTAGGGGACCCCGCTAATGTTGAAGCCGTCACCGAGTGGAAGTCACCCACCTCACTTAAGGAGATCCGCAGTTTTCTCGGACTTGCCGGATATTACCGGAGGTTCATTGAGAATTTCTCAAAGATTGCCAAACCCATGACGGAATTGTTGAAGAAAGAGTCTAAGTATATTTGGACTAAGGAATGTGAAGCCAGTTTCCAGGAGTTGAAGAAACGTTTGGTCATAGCCCCTGTGTTGATTTTGCCAAATATTCGGAAGGACTTCCAGGTTCATTGTGATGCTTTGCGTCAAGGACTTGGAGGAGTACTCATGCAGGAGGGAGAAGTTGTAGCCTATGCATCCAGACAGCTACGACCTCATGAGTTGAACTATGCCACACGTGATTTGGAGCTAGCAGCCGTAGTGCACGCACTCAAGACCTAGAGACACTTCCTTATCAGAAATAGTTGTGATGTTTACACTGATCATAAAAGCCTGAAGTACATCTTCACAAAGAAGGAGTTGAACCTCAGACAGAGGAGATGGCTAGAGTTAATCAAGGACTATGACATGAGATTGTATTATCATCCAGGAAAGGCAAATGTTGTAGTAGATGCTTTGAGTCGGAAGAGTTATGTGAACACACTCATAGCGGGAGGATTACCCCAGGAGTTAGCCGATGATCTCAGAGAGCTCCGGCTAGAGATAGTTCCAAAAGGATATGTTGCCACACTAGAGATCCAGTCCACCTTGATCGAAAGAATTTGTGAAGCCCAGAAATTGGACAAGGAGATAGCTGAGATAAAGCAGAGCATGAAGGATGGAAAAGCTAAAGGCTTTCGTGAAGATGAACAAGGAACTCTGTGGTTTGAGGACCAAATCTATGTGCCCAATGACCCAGATCTCAGGGAGTTGTTACTTCAAGAAGCCCATGATTCACCATACTCGATACACCAAGGCAACACCAAGATGTACCTGGATTTGAAGGAAAGTTACTGGTGGACAGGTATGAAGAAGGATATTGCCGAACATGTTGCGGTATGTGATGTTTGTCAACGAGTAAAGGCTGAACATCAGAAACCAGCAGGGTTACTCCAACCTTTGTCGATACCCGAGTGGAAATGGGATAAGCTTGGTATGGACTTCATCACAGGATTACCCAGGACCCGTTCAAGTTATGATTCCATCTGGGTAGTCATCGATTGCTTAACCAAGGTGGTTCATTTCATTCCAGTGAAGACCACCTATATCAGTGCTAAGTTAGCCAAGATATATATGACCAGGATCGTATGTATGCATGGAGTTCCGAGGAGTATCATGTTAGATAGAGGAACACAATTTAGCTCAATGTTTTGGCATCAGTTACACGAAACTTTGCGTACAAGGCTGGAATTCAGTACAACTTTTCATCCGCAGACCGATGGACAGACTTAGAGAGTCAACCAGATTCTAGAGGACATGTTGAGAGCTTGTGCGCTAGACTATGGGTCTAGTTGGGATGACAACTTACCTTACGTAGAGATCTCATACAACAACAATTATCAAACGAGTCTGAAGATGGCCCCTTTTGAAGCTTTATATGGAAGGAGGTGCAAAACACCATTGATGTGGAATGTTGTTGGAGACCAAAAGCTTTTTGGTCCCGATCTTATTCGAGATTCTGAAGAAAAGGTCAAACTGATTCGAGACCGACTCAAGATAGCCAAATCCAGGCAGAAGAGCTATGCTGATAGCAAACGCAAGGAGGTGACGTATGAAGTGGGAGACCGAGCATACCTTCATGCGTCCCCACTTCGAGGAATCAAGAGGTTTGGTGTTAAAGGAAAGTTAGCACCCAAATTCATAGGCCCCTACAAAATTCTTGAACGTAGAGGCGAAGTTGCATACAAATTGGAATTGTCGGAAGGATTGTTCGGAGTTCATGATGTTTTCCATGTTTCTCAGCTGAAGAAATGCCACGCTGAGATGGCTGATATTCCTTTGAGAGACACAGTGCCCCTAGAGTCCATACAGCTGGACACTGATCTGATTTATGAGGAGAAGCCTGTTAGAATCCTCGAGACTACCAACAGAGTTACCTGTAGCAAGATCGTCATGTTTTGTAAGGTTTTGTGGAGTCACCACACCGAGGAAGAAGCCACCTGGGAACGCGAAGAAGATCTTCATCGAGACCACCCTCACCTATTTTCTAGCCAACCCGAATCTCGAGGGCGAGATTCATCTTAAGGTGGGTAGGTTTGTAACATCCCAAAAACTCCATTTTTGGAATGTTATGAAATATAGCTATGCATCATCATCACATTGTTTGAATGAAATGAATTGTTGAAGTTCTTCTCTTGGATTTCTAAAAGCCCACTTTCATTTTTGTATTTACTTGTTTCTCCTTCTCTGAAAACCCTTGGAAATATTCATAAAAAGAGAGGAGTAACATGACACTCCACACCAGCGGCATCTTTGTGAAATATTAGAATAATAAAACCAGGGGGTTATTTGAAAATTTATTGCAAAAGAATTGAAAATCAATTTAGGCATTTTCTGAAAATAATTTTTTTAAAGTATTCATTTTGGCCGTGGAAAAATGTTCATTAAATATCATTTATTCCCGTGATCAATATGGTATATATATCTGCAATTTTTGGAAAAGTTTTGAATGCCTTAATGAGATTTCATTTCTCTCGAAAATAGAAAAGGAAACGAATTAAAGGTTTTAATTAATAAACCGGCCGGCCCACAGGCCTTACCTGCCCGAGATCCCTCCGGATCGGTCATCGACGCTGCTGACGCCGCCCCCTCCCTCACTGACAAGCGTACCCCACCGCCCGACCGTGCCATCCCCGCGCTCGTCTCCCTCGCTGCGCTCCCAACCTCGCCGGAGATCCCTCCCGCCCCGGATCTTGCTCCCCTTTCCATTTGTCGACCCCGCACCGCGCCTATAAGAAGCCCTGCCCTCGCCGCGCTCCATTCCACCCCCGAACGCGCCTGCCCTCGCCAAAATACCAGCACACCACCTCGTCGGAGTTCGGTTCTCAACCAAAGCCACCAGAGCTCGTGGCCGTCGCCCCTGTCGCCCCCAACCCCAACCGACGCCACCAATCGTCGATGGAGCTGCACCGCCGTCACCTGGACTCTTCGGATGCCGCCCTCAACCACCACATTGCCTTCACCGACCACCTCCGACGTTCCCGCGTCGTTGACATCGCCGAAGCCCCGACCTCCTCCTCTGTAAGCCACCCCCCTCCCGTAGCCGTCAGATCGAGGGTCAACGGACCAGATTAGAAGTTTTGAATGCCGAAACGTTTTCTTCTAGCGTCCGGTCGTCCTCCTGCAAACAGCCATGCGCACACGCTTGCGACCAATAGGAAACCGCCACGTCACCCCTGTCCGTTAGATAAATCTTTTCTTTTTCTATTTCTGTTTTAGAAAACAAAATGATTTTTGTTTTTATTTTGGATATATCTTTTAGAATAATTAGATTTTTTGGTTGATTCTTTTTGTAGCATGTCCAAATTTCATGTAGTTTCTATCTGTAGTGTTAATTTTCTAATTTGAACTTGTAAATTTGAATTTTGTTAAAATTGAGCTAATCACTAAAATTTGAATAACTTGTGTTTAAAAATTTATTTTTGAGTGATTCTTTTTGCCACTGCTTTGTAATAGTTAGGCCTATCATCCAGCGTTGTTTGAGAATTTTTAGGATAATTTAGATTACGGTTTTTAGTAAAAACAGATTCTATTTAGTTTCTTCTTAGTTTTTATTTGAATTATTTTATTTTAGTTTACTTTGATTTTGTTTTAGTTTAACTTTTTATTGTAGTTTCTTTAGTTCTGTTGTTCAACATTAGGTGAATTATTTTCTGATAACAAAAATATTTGTATTTGTTTTGTGCTCTAGTTTAAATAGGTAAACCTTAATTTCACCATTAGTATTGTTTAGAAAAATGTTTTGTAGTAATCATTTTTGCACAAATTTTTTATAGTGAAATAATTCCTGTTTTCTAATAATATTTTGTATTTTCTTTCTATTATCTATTGGTAAATTTCTGAAAACCAATTTGTCTTATTATGTCTTAGTAGATATTTTGCCACCAAAACTTTTAGAGTCTTCTACTTTGTTTTGGTTTCTTTCTTTTAATTTAGCTATTGATTGTTGTTGTATTATTAGTTTACCTTGCTGTTGAGTGAATTGTATTGTGGTTATGCTTATTGTGTGCTTTGTTTGATTCGTTAGATCATCCGGAGTGCGAAGCTTGTTATCTAGAGTCACTTGAGTACGAGGATCGTCACCAAGGCAAGTTCACATTGACCATGTTATTACCTATGTTTTTCAAGTTGCATTAGTTCAACCTTCCGCCCATTGCATGAAAAGTAGGTAATTTGGAAATTTGGTTACTTGATGTAGTATCATGTGGTAGGCACCCCTCAACCCTTTGACACTTTGGCCCCAGGAAACGTTGATTTAATTTTTGCTATGCTATTAGTAGACGGGGTTGGTTGTGTGATTCATGAGAGTTGTGAGATAATAATTACAAGACCTACTTGATGAACAAGATTTCAAGACTTCGAGTTTTCAATATACCTCTGGGTGGATGATGGTTGAACGGCGCCCTGGAGAAGCCAGTGGTTAGCCTAGGTGTTGCTGGAGAAGTGCCATTATTCATGCGGAAAGGTCCACCCAGGCACAGAGAGATAGATGGATGCTTCAAGACCCAAGGCTTACCTGCACAGCCACAAGCTATTGTGGGCTCTGGCTTGGTTGGATATCGTGGTGACCCTGGACAAGCGGGGCTACGAGATGTAGAAGAACGGTAGGAAAGGATGGGCACCGACAGAGTCTCAGGGAAACTCTTTAGAATACCATGTTTTGGTCATCCGTTTCTCAAACACCCTGAAGTGCGAGAAATTCAACGGAGGCGATCAAATCTTGTGGGGAACATGTGCAAACCTCTGTAGAGTACCCAAACCTAATCAATTAGCCGTGTCCACGGTCATGGACAACTTGAGCCAAAGGAACTGAAACTATCGGGAATTCTCAACACAAAGTATTATATTGATGTGGGTATTAATGACAACTTGGGTATGAGAATTGGTTGGTGGAACCATCTCATTAATCAACCAACAAGGTAGTAATAACTTTTGCTTTGCCTTCTCTTGTTATAGGAAAAATTTGCTTTATGCAGAAACTTACTACCCCACCTGCCATATATGCATATAGAATAGAGGACTACTTTTACCCCCTTTTGTGACATTGCCGACATATTCAATATGCTGACCTACATGGCTGCAACGTATCATGTCGCAGAGTATTTTTCCGACCAGGAGTGAGGATACGCTGTATGCTCGGTGAGATGCCGTTGGAGTCAGATGGACTCAACTACCTTTGAAGCTTCCGCAAGACTTTGGTTTAGTTTATCTCTGTTAAAAATATGCCCTAGGGGCAATAAATAAAGTGTTTATTATTGTATTTCCTTGTTCATGATAATCGTTTATTATCCATGCTATAATTGTATTAATTGGAAACATGGATACATGTGTGGATACATAGACAAACACAATGTCCCTAGTATGCCTCTAGTGAACTAGCTCGTTGATCGAAAGATGGTTAAGGTTTCCTCCAGTGCATAGTTTCTCCTCTAGATTAGATGTCTGCAGTGCTTAGATGAAGCCCTGCCGGAATTGCTCCACCACCATCGCCGGAGCGCCGACAGGATGCCGAAGAACTCTTCTTCCTCTCCACTCCTTCTTGCTGGATCAAGACGGTGGAGATCGTCATCAAGCTGTATGTGTGCTGAACGCGGCGATGCCGTCCGTTCGGTGCTAGATCGGAAGGATCCTGATCAAGTTCGTGGGACGGATCGTGATCAAGTTCATGGGACGGACCATGATCGGATCGCGGGACGGATTGTGATTGGATCGCGGGACGGATCGTGATTGGATCACGGGACGCACGACGATTTGGATCGCAAAGACGTTCGACTACACCAACCGCGTTTCTTAACGCTTCCCGCTTAGCAATCTACAAGGGTAAGTAGATTCACTCCCCCTCTCATAGATGCTCATCACCATGGATAGATCTACGTCTGCGTAGGAAATTTTTTGTTTCCCATGCAACGTTCCCCAACAATCTCATGAGTTGTCCTTCAGCCACTTTATTGTAATCTTTATTGTAATAAAGAACTCGATATGAGATATTCGATTAATAAAGCTGTGTTATTTCCATTTGATATATACATTGATGTACCGTGTGTGTACCATCATGATATTTGGATGGTATGGAAACACCGGAGATTCGACCTTTGAGGTCAGGTCGCTACATCTTCTTCTTCTTCTTCTTCCTCTTCTTCCTTCTTTTCCTTCTTCCTCTTATTCCTTCTTTTCCTTTTTCCTCTTCTTCTTCTCCTTTTCTCCTCCTCTTCTTCTTCTTCTTCTACTTCTTCTTCTTCTTCTTCTCCTCCTCCTCCTCCTCCTCCTCTTCTTCTTCTTCTACTTATTCTTATTTTCTTTTTTTCATCTTTCATCTTTCTTCTTCTAATGATGTAAATCTAATCTAAACTAAACCTAAACCTAAACCTAAAACTAAACTAAATCTAAACTAAACCTAAACCTAAAAAAACAAAAAAGAGGAGAAGATGAGCTCACCTAGAGGGGAGGAGGGGCGGTGGAGAAGGGGGCCTGTGGAGGAGGGCCGCCATAGGGCAGGGGGCGGCGCCGCGGCCTACCTCATGGCAGGGGCGGGAGCGGCCGACGGCAGGGACTCGGGCACGAGGGCAGTAGGGGCGGGGGTGGCGGCGGCGGTGGCCGGTGGCACGGGGGGCGGCGGCGGAGGCCGGTGGAACGGGCGGGGCGGCTCGGGCCCGGGGGTGGCAGGGGTGGTGAGGGGAGAGAGAGGGGTGGGGCGCGCAACATATAGGTTAAACTCGGGGAGCATAGGGTGGCCCTTGCCAAGGCGGAGGCGGTGCTGGCTTCAGAGTGAGACTCATCGTTCCACTTCGCCATCGAGCTGGATGACTACATCGAGCGTAAGTACCCTTTTTTCTATTCTCGGTCGACTGCTTTCTTCTTGCCAGTTCTTGTCCTTGATTTGCCCTCTTCTCCTTCTTCCCTTCTTCTTCAGGGCGCTTCCGGAGACCCAACGCCGTGCTGAGCGTGTCGTCGAGGAGCACCGGGAGTGTCTCCGGGGGCATGAACGCTCCATCGAGGAGCACCGGGAGTGTCTCCGGGGGCTGAGGACGCTCCATCGAGCGGAGCATGGAGCGGCTGAAGATGGCCGGCAAGGAGGTCATTGCCGCTTTGTGGCCGGGTCGTGGGGCTCCGGAGAGCCGCTTGGCCTGGTGGATGGAGCACGCCGTGGGCTGGCTCGAGGTCTGGAAGGCGTCGGTTGCTCAAGCCGGTGCTCAAATGGCGCTCCGGTTCATCATCTCGTGGTACCGCGACATTGACTTGGGCCGGCTGGCCACTATGCGGGATGAGCTGGCCGAGGAGCGGGCGGCCCGTGAGCTTGTCCTCGTCCGCCGGGCCAACGAGCTCGCGTTGTACGTCGACCCGAACGAGCTCCTGCCGGCCCTTGGTGAGGACGGCAAGCCGGTAGCCGAGGATTCCTTCGGAATCCCCCAAGGTTCGGAGGACGAGGAGGTTGCCGATGAGAGCACCGACTCCAGCACCGAGATGGCTGGGACCGCAGAGGCTCCCTCGAAGGCCAAGGAGGCTGACTCGAAGGCTGTGACTACCTCTGGGCCGGGCGTTGAGCCATCTGGCAGTGCGCCGACTGGTGATGCGGCGGTGGTCTGAGCCCCCAGGCGTCTTTATATTTCTTTTGTTTCTTCTATATGTTAGACTCAAGTCCACCCACTAGGGGTGTAATGTAATGAATCGTAATGGTCATGGGCCTTCTTTATTTTATGTTTGTGTGTTGAATGCTTATGTGTTTGCTTATCATGCGTGCTGGCTTGTCCTTGCCCTTTTTTGCTCTCTTGGTTCCGTCTACTCGGCCCCTTTTCTCCTTTGGTTTTGGCCCCGCCAGCCGACAGTCGGGAGCCGATCTGTAGCTGGGTCAGGGAGGAGGACGGAGGAGCGCCGCGTTCCACGGGTGCTCGGTTTCCTCGCCGAAGGCGTCTCTTTTGCACTTCTGCGGCTTCTGGGCGTCTATCAGGTAGTATGCATTGTTGTGCAGCGCCTTGCTGACGATGAATGGGCCTCCCATGGGGAGGACAACATGTGTTGTCCGGCTGTCCGCTGGATCCGCCCGAGCACCAAGTCTCCTTCGCGGAAGGAGAGCGGCCGGATCCGCTTGCTATGGTAGTGCTGGAGTTTCTACTGATAGATTGTCGTCCGGCTCAAGGCCAGTTCGCGGGCTTCTTCAAGTATGTCGACGTCGTCCTCTCTTGCCTCCTTTCCATCCTTCTCCGTGTATAGGGCGACCCGAGGTGAGTCAATCTCGATATCGGTGGGGATGATCGCCTTGGACCCGTACACAAGGAAGAAGGCCGTGTAGCCGGTTGATCGGTTGGGAGTGGTCCTGAGGCTCCAAAGGACAGCCGGCAGCTCGTCGATCCAGCAGCCGGCTGACCTCACCAGCGGCATTACGAGCCGGGGCTTGATGTCGGACAAGATTACGCCGTTCGCCCTTTCGACCTGGCCGTGTGACTGTGGATGAGCGACAGAGGCCATGTCGAGCCGGATGCCTTGCTTGGAGCGGAAACGCATGAGTGCGCCCTTGGCGAAGTTCGTGCCGTTGTCGGTGATGATGATGTGGGGGACACCGTAGAGAACCGTGATGTCGTCGATGAACCGGATGGTCATGGGGCCCTCTAGCTTCTTGATTAGCCGGGCCTCGATCCACTTGGTGAATTGGACGACGGCCACCAGTAGATGTGTCATGCTGCCTTATGCGGTCTTGAAGGGACCCACCATGTCCAGCCCCCAAATGGCGAAGGGCCACGAGAGGGGGATGGTCTTGAGGGCCGATGCCAGTAGATGGCTCTGCATGCTGAAGCGCAGCCAGCCCTTGCACTCGTCTACCAGCTTCTTGGCCACCTCCAAAGCGGTGGGCCGGTAGAAAACATGGCGGAAGGCCTTGGCCACCAGGGCCCTGGAGGGAGCATGTTGCCCGCACTCGCCCTGGTGGATGTTGAGGAGGATCTCCTGACCCTTTTCCGGCTCGACGCACCGTCGGAAGACGCCCATGGTGCTACGATGGACGAGCTCGTGCTTGATGATGCATAGGCCAAGGCCCGGTGCTGGATTTGCCTTGTCGTGGCCTCGTCCGAGGGGAGATCCCCGCGCAGAAGGAACTCCAGGATGGGCTAAGGGGCGTCGACTGCCATCAGGACAGGTGCGGCGTCAGAGCCGGCTGCTTCGAACGCAGCCGGCTAAGACGGCTTAGCCGGTGCCTACAAGGCAGCCGAGGCAGAAGGAGTCCGTGGCGAAGATGCCGAGTGGTCAGTCGGAGCCGCTGATGGGTCGACGGCGTTGGTCGGTATGAAGATGGACTCTGACTCCGGGCAAGGCTTGATTGATGGTTTGAGCAGCCGCTCGAGGGAGACGCCGGCTGGGATGGCCTGCTGGGTGGAGCCAATCTTTGCCAGCGTGTCGGCCGCCTCGTTGTCCGCCCGCGGGACGTGGTGGAACTCACAACCCTCAAAGGAGCCGGTGAGTTGCTGTACGAGGAAGCGGTAGCTGGCCATGTTGGCGTCCTTGGCGTCCCATTTGCTAGAGACCTGCTGCACCACGAGGTCGGAGTCGCCGAAGCATAGGATGCACGTGATGCCGATCTCCTTGGCGAGCCGGAGGCCGCGGACGATGGCCTCGTACTCGGCCACGTTGTTGGAGGCGGCGAAGTGGATCTGGAGGGCGTACTTGAGCTAGTCACATTTTGGGGATTAGAGGACTATGCCGGCACCCAGGCCGATCCTCATCTTAGAGACATCAAAATGCATGCGCTAATGCGTGGAGTCCGGGGGAGGCGGCACGAACTCGGACTCCGGCCAGTCAACGAGGAAGTCGTCCAGCGCCCGCGACTTGATGGCGATACGCGGCTCGTACTGGATCTTGTGGTCGGCGAGGGTGATGACCATTTTGGTGATTCGGCTGGTGGAGTCCCAGCCACTCATGATCTCACCGAGCGGGGCCGTGCTTACCACAGTGATGATGTGCTCCTAGAAATACTGCTTGACCTTCTTAGCAGCGAAGTAAATGCCGTAGCACATCTTCTGGTAGTGGGGGTAGTTTTTCTTGAAGGCGGAGAGGACCCCGCTGAGGTAGTAAATAGGGCGTTGGACCAGCAGGGATTTGCCCTCCTCCGGCTGCTCAACCACCAAGATGACGCTGATGACACAAGTGGTCACCGCGATGTAGGCGAGCAAGAGCTCCTTTTCGCGGCTAGGATGGGCGTGCGGGTGAGAGCTTTTTTGAGTCTGTGGAAAGCCTCGTCCTCCTTGTCGGGCCAATCGAACATGCCCGACTTCTTGGTGTGACCCAGCTCGACCAGAGCCGTCTTGCGAAGGAGGCTTTACAGGGGCAGAGGCTTCTCCCCGAGCCGGCTGATGAACCGGCTGAGCGAGGCGAGGCAGCCGGTGAACATCTAGATGTCATGGAGCAGGGTCGACTTGGGCATGCACTCGATCGCGTTGATCTTCTCCGGGTTAGCTTCGATGCCACGGGCGGACACGAAGAAACCCACGAGCTGGCTGGCTGGGACGCCGAAGACGCACTTCTCCGGGTTGAGCTTGATCTTGTACTCGCGCAGGTTCGCGAAGGTCTCCCGAAGAACGTTGAGGAGGCTGAAGTGCTTCTTGGTTTTGATGACGATGTTGTCAACATAGACATGGACGTTCCTGCCTATCTAAGGCAGGAGGCACTTCTGCATGCACCGCTGGAAGGTGGCGCATGCGTTCTTCAGGCTGAAGGACATGGTGATATAGCAATAGGCCCCGAAGGGCGTGAGGAAGGAGGTCTTGAGCTGGTCCTCCAGATCCAGTTTGATCTCGTGGTAGCCATAGTAGGCATCCAGGAAAGATAGCAAGTCCCAGCTAGCGTGGAGTCGATGAATTGATCAATCCGTGGATGGGCGAATGGGTCCTTGGGGAATGCCTTGTTCAGGCTGGTGTAGTCGATGCACATGCGACAGGTTTTGTTCTTCTTCAGCACCAGGATTAGGTTGGCCAGCCAGTCCAGGTGGAAAACTTCCATGATGAAGTTTGCTGTGAGCAATCGGGCGATCTCTTCTCTTATAGTATGCCGCTTCTCCTTAGAGAAACGACATAGGGGTTGCTTGACCGGCTTGACGTTATCCGGATGTGTAGTTTGTGCTCGGCAAACTTCCTTGGAACAGCCGGTATGTCTTTGGAGGACCATGTAAAGATGTCCCGATTCTCACGGAGGAAGTCGACAAGCTCGCCTTCCTATTTGCTTTTGAGGCGGGAGCCGATGGTGACGCACTAAGCGGGGTTGGCCGGGTCGAGCGGGATTTGCTTGGTGTCCCTAGACAGCTGGAAGGAGGCTTCACCGACGGAGTGCGAGGGAGGAGCCGGCACGGCCGACTGGCTAACAACAAGGGCCACGAGCCGATCGAGCTGCCGGTTTTCCTCGGCTATCTCTAGGGCCTCGGCCAGTCGGCTGCCGTCTCGAGCGCACTCGAGCAACATCTTGTAGTCTCCTGCGATGGTGATGATTCCCTTGGGGCCTGGCATCTTGAGCTTGAGGTAGGCGTAGTGGGGGACCGCCATGAACTTGACGAGGGCCGGCCGACCCAGCAGTGTGTGGTAGGGACTTTCGAGGTCCACTACCTCAAACAATACCGGCTCACGGCGGAAGTGACCAGGTCTGCCGAAGAGGACGTCAAGCATGATCTTGCCAATAGGGGAGCAGGACTTTCCAGGCACGATGCCATGGAAAACCGTCCGGCTCGCCTGTAGGTCTTCTGTTTTCAGCCCCAGCTTGCAGATCGTGTTGAGGTTGAGGATGTTGATGCAGCTGCCACCATCAAACAGCACCCGCGAGAAGCGGTACGTGTGCTTCTCGGTGGCGATGGTGGGGTTGAGGACATGAGCGTAGCTGCCGGGACTCGGCATCACAGCCGGGTGATCCGCCCGGCTTTAGGTGACCAGCCTCTTCGACAAGTGCATGAACTGGGGAGTTGTCGGCATGGTGGCATTCACCTCACAATGGAGCCAGCGCTAAGCATGTTTTCTCGTCTCTTCACTGGTGAAGACGACGTAGCAGCCATCCTAGTTGGGGAACTGGTCGTGCAGGTGACCATCGTTTTGGGCTGGAGCTAGAGCCGGCGCCGGGGACGGGAAACGGGCAAGCAGTGCAGGAGGAGTCGGGAGGCCATCCCCCGGGCAAGGCGCTGTGAGAAGCTGCACTGCCGGAGCGTGTGTGTGGAGGGCTTGGCCCAGAGTGGTTCTTGCAGGGGAGGTCGAGCATTTGCTCGAACGTGAGCTTGGGCTACTAGGCAGCCTTGCCGGTGCGCTGGAGCTGGCTGGAAGACTGGGTAGCTGGGTCCTTCTCCTCGATGGTAGCAACCTGCTGGCTCCCATAGCGGCAGTCGGGCTGGTCATTCTTGCGCTTGTTGTTCTGCGGCTGCCTGTTGTCGGCAGCCTGTCGGGACACCACCGGTGTTGGCGTTGCCTTCGCAGGTGGGGTTGTCTTGACCCGAATGGCAGAGTCGGCCATGGTGTACTTGTTTGCCTTGCTCACGAACTCAGCGAGCATAGCCGGCTCAGAGCACAGAAACTTGTGCTTGAGGGGGGTGCCGCCACGACATCGTTCGATGAAGTACTGTATGGCTTGCACCTCGTGCACCCCCTCGCAGGAGTTGCGGAGCTCGGTCCACCGGGTGAGTTAGTTGCAGAGGGACGCGTCCGGCCCTTGAATGCACATGGCCAGTTTGCAGGGGCGACCGGGCCGCTTGTAGGTGCTGGTGAAGTTGCGGATGAAGGCTTCCTCAAAGTCCTTCCAAGTGTTGATGTTGCGGGCCGCCAGGCTATTGAGCCAGGTGCGGGCCGAGTCGATCAGCATGAGGGGAGCGTAGCAGACGGCTACACACTTGTTCCCCCTGGCAAGGCTGACTGCGGTGGTGTAGTCGATGAGTCAGTCTTTGGGCTTGGCAGCCCCGTTGTACTTCCGGGTGTCTCGGGGGAGTGTGAAGCCAGTTTGGAACAGCTTGTTGCGGATCCGAGGGCCGATGCATGCCAGGCCAATAGAGCCCTCCTCCTCGAGGAGGGCCGACTGTGCGAGCCGGTCAATGCGGGGACGTCCGTCATTCTCGTTGTGGGGGACGCGTGGTCCGAGCCAGGCAGAGAGTTCGGAGCGGATGACAAGCGGAACCGACCATTCCGACTCGTGCCACGGGGGTGGCGTATGCCCATGGATGCGCTGGCTGCCGGCTGCCGGCGCCTCGTGGTTGTGGCCGTTGCAAGGAGGGTTGTTGGTGCGCCGGCTACTTACAGCCGGCTGGTCATTCCCCGGCAGCTGAGAGGGCCGGGGGTTGCTTGCCCCGACCTGGCGGCCGGAGACGTGTGGGGAGCAGGAGTGCTGAGCCGGCTGACGGCCAGCAGTCCATGTGCCCTCGTGCTCGAGCCGGGGCTCTTCGGAGGCGGCGTCTCCTTCTCCAAGCAGATGTTGCTGCGTGTCGGCGGTGTCGATGAGGTCCTTGATGTGACGCTCGTAGGCGGCACGTTCTTCGCCCTCCAAGGTATCCAAATCCTCATAGGCTACCTTGGCAGCCCGCAGGTTGGCGGAGGTGGTGTCGTAGACGGGCATGTTGCCGCCCAAGATTTCGGCAACCATGCAACCACAGTCGCATACAGCCCCACGCCGGCTGGGCTCAGTGCCAGCCGGGGTGAGACCGTAGGCGGAAGCGTATTCCCGCTGAGCGACCTCCTTGTGGAGCCGCGTAGCCATGACGATGCGGGCGTCCTCGAACAAGAAACAGTGAGCCGCCTCGATCTCGGCCGCGGTGGCGTTAGGGCTTGCCGTCGGGGCAATGGGGGTGTTTAGGCTCCGAAGGGCCGCAGCGAGCGGGTCGGTGGTGCCGCCGCGGGCCGCGGTGGTGTCGGCCTCGGCCTGCGCATGACCGAAGGAGGCGGAGGAGATGATGGCCATCACTCCCACACGATCGTGAGAGCTGCAGGCCTCAGTCACAGCGAGCGCGCCCACCGCCGTGGGCGAATCGGTGCACACGAGCACCTGGATAGGGTACTCGTCGGTGACCCGCGCTTAGGCGAGGCTCAACCTATCGAAGCGCTCGGTGAGCGCGTCGATGTCGTTGTCGACGATGCTGCCCGTAGGGCATGCCGGAGCAAGCCCCACGAGCCTGCGATTTTGCCTGGACGTGCGGAGGGCCCCGCCTGGAGCATGAATCCGGTCGGCACCGTGTACGGCCCCACGGTGGGCGCCAACTGTCGTCATTTTCTCATGACAAATGCCATGGGTAGGCTTATCAAAGGTGGTTGGGGCCGGAGGACGCCGACGGGCTCCGGGTGCGGGATTAGGCACAAGCAATGATGACACACGATGTACCCAGGTTCGGGGCCCTCCGTGGGAGGTAACACCCCTAGTCCTGCTTGGTCTAGTTGATGGATGGGTGTGATTACAAGGTTGCTCCTGGAGCTGTGTCTGGAGGAGGAAGAGAGATCAGCCAACTCGCTTTCCTCCGCTATGAAGTATGAAGTTGAGGGAAGTATCTCGTAGATGTGTGTGTGTGAGACTCATCGCCCCCGTTGCAAGGGGGGCTTGGGGGGGTTTATAGGCAACCCCCCCAGCTTACAATATTCCCGAGTTACATAAATGAGGGTCCCGGCAGGAAACCTCTCTGGCTGACCAGGGGGACCCGCTCCTCGAGCAGTCTCGTCGCTCGTAGGGTCCACCGACTGAGCGGTCTCATCACCCGCTGGGGCCTGCCAGCCGGCTCCGCAATTGGCCCCCGCCCACTTGCTACGGCACGGGTTGCCCGGGTGGTGTCGTCTTGTGCCAGCCGACCGAAGTTTTCGGTACGGCCGACCGCATTGTCGCCACGCCGGAGCAGGTAATCGAGTGGGCGGGGGCGTGCCCGCATTGTTGCCCCGCCTGGTCGCGGCCGCCAAGGTCAGCGGCCCGGATGGCCAAACTGTAGCCACATGCGCCCGTGCATCAGCGACCACCGTGGCTATATTGGCGTCCATCGTGGCGGTCACGTCGTGTCGTCGTACGATGAGCGTAGAGGGATGGGACGGGTGCTTGTCCGCCGAGGGGTCAATGGGGGAGCCAGCTCAAAGGCTACCGGCAGTGCTTAGCCGGCCGGGGGCCGGGCCGACTCCTCGACCCAGCCGGCAACGCGTCTGCCAACCACGCACAAGCCGACCGTAAACAGCCGGCCACGCGCTAATTTCTTGATGCGGGGAAGAGAACCCCAGCGCTTTGGCCTACCGAGGGGTAATAACCCCATTAGTGACCTTTGTCGGTCACCGGCGATTGGCCACGTTAAGACGGGCTCGTTTTGCCGGTGCAAAGTGTCACATTTTGTAAAGTGCTGGTTTTACGAGAACTATGATGCTAAAGTGGTGGTTCTATGCATTTAACTCTTTTGGAATTGTTCAAATGTCTTCATGCTGACCGACTTGATCTATTTGGACTTAATTTTCATGAGATTCTTTGATTTCCCAAGATTAGGGAAGCAGAACGGATCCAATAGTTTAGACCCATATGCCTCCTTAATGTCAGCTTCAAGATTTTAAACAAACAGGCCACGAATAGTTAAACTCGGTAGCTGACCATGTTGTCTGATCATCTCAAATGGTGTTCATTCAAGGGTGAAATATATTTTATGGTGTAATAATTTTGCATGAGACCGTTCAAGAGATGCACCAGAACAACATGAGTGATGTTGTATTCAAAATCAACTTTGAAAAAGCCTATGACAAGGTGAAATGGTCTTTCCTCCAACAGGCCCTACGAATGAAAGGCTTCTCAGATAAATGCCAGTGGATCCAAAAATTTGTAACTGGAGGTATTGTGGCCATCAAAGTCAATGATGTAGTAGGTGACGTGTCTTGAGACTGCGTCGGTATTTCCCCAAAGAGGAAGGGATGGTGCAGCACAACAACGATAAGTATTTCCCTTAGTTATGAAACCAAGGTATCAATCCGTAGAGGAATATCACGAACCCACGTAAGCAGCACCTGTACACAAACAACAAATACTTGCAACCCGACATGAAAGAGAGGTTGTCACGGTCTCTACGGTACTAGAATAGATTAGGTAGTGATAGTTTTGGCAAATAGAGCTCGCAAGAACACAAAGTAAAATAAATAAACAGAAAGTACAACAAGGCATTTTTTGGATAAATAGATTTGAAAACAAAAGTTGCAAATAGTAGATCGGACAGCAATATGTTGGAAAAGTAGACCCGGGGGCCGTAGGATTCACTAGTGGCTTCTCGCATGAGTATAGCACACGATGGGTGAAGAAATTACTGTTGGGCAATTGATAGAAGATCAAATAATCATGACTATATCCAAGGCAATGATCATTACATATACATCACGTACAAGACAAGTAGACCGAAACGATTTTGCCTCTACTTCTGTTACTCCACACATCGACCACTATCCATCATGCATCTAGTGTATTAATTTCATGGAGAAACGGAGTAATGCAGTAAGAACGGTGACATGATGTAGACAAGATCTATTAATGTAGGAATAGGCCCCATCTTGTTATCCTTAATGGCAACGATACGTGCGTGTCTTGTTGCCCCTTCTGTCACTGGGAAAGAACACTGCAAGATCGAACCCATCACAAAGCACCACTTCCCATGGCAATAAAAATCGATCTTGTTGGCCTAACTAAACAAACGATTCGAAGAAGATATACGAGGCTATAAGTAATCGTGCAAATAAGAGATCAAAGAAGACTCAAATCATATCCATGGATAGAAACTGAACATGAACTCAAAATTCATTGGATCCTAACAAAGTCACCGCAAAAGTCATTACATCAAATAGATCTCCAAGAGACCATTATATTGAGAAAATATAGAGAGAGGAAGCCATCTACCTACTACCTACGGACCCGTAGGTCTATGGTGGACTACTCACGCATCATCGGAGAGGCACCTATATCTGATGAAGATGAAACCCTTCGTGATGGTGTTAGATTGGATCTCGAGGTTCTGGAACTTGCAGCGGCTAGAATTGTGTTTCCTCGAGTCCCCTAGGGTTTTTGCATTTTCACAGAATTTACAGGCTCGATAGTCGGTTGAGGTGGCACCCGAGGTGCCCACCCCCACCAAGCCGTGCCAGGGGCCTCTAGCGCACCCTGGTGGAGGGTGGCCACCCTGGGCCCCCTCTCCTGGTGTTGTTTGGCTCATCTGCTTTCTTTTGGTCTGGAAAAATCCAAAAAAAATCCCCACAACTTTTTTGCTCTGTTTGGTACTGATTTTCTGCAAAGTAAAAAAAAAGCAAATAGCAACTGGCACTTTGGCACTATGTCAATAGGTTAGTTCCAAAAAATGATATAAATTTGCTATAAAATGATTGTAAAACATCCAAGATTGATAATATAACAGCATGGAACAAGCAAAAATTATAGATACATTAGAGACGTATCAGTAGGCCATTACTTTCAGACAAAAAAGGGTTGCGGCAGGGTGGCCCCATGACGCCAATGTTATTTTACATTGTTGCTAGCATGTTGGCAATTCTGATTGAGCGTGCCAAGCAGGACGGTCAAATTGCAGGAGTAGTGCCACACCTTGTGGACGGTGGCATCTCTCTTTTGCAATATGCCGATGACACAATTGTTGGGGAATGTTGCATGTGAAACAAAAAATTTCCTACGCACTCGCAAGATCTATCCATGGTGATGAATATCTACGAGGGCAAGAGTGGATCTACAGACCCTTGTAGATCGTAAGCGGGAAGCGTTATAAACGCGGTTGATGTAGTCGAGCGTCTTCACGGTCCAAATCGCCGACGGCCACGCGATCCAATCACGATCCGTCCCGACCTAGCATCGAACGGACGACATCTCTGCGTTCAGCACACGTATAGCTCGATGACAATCACCGCCTTCTTGATCCAGCAAGAGGCATCGGAGAGGTAGATGAGTTTTTTGGCAGTGCGACGACATGGTGGCGGTGGTGGTGAACTAATCCTACATGGCTTCGCCTAAGCACCACATAACTAATCTAGAGGAGAATCTGATCTACGGAAGAAGAGGGAAGCACGTGGCAATTAGGGTTGGGGCTGCCCTAAAAAACGTCTAGTATATATACGAGTAAGGGGAGAGGAGGTAGCCTTAGCCCCTCCTCCATGGAGTTCTTCGGGCGAAGCCAAGGGGAGGAGTCCACCTCCCATAAGGGAGGTGGATTCCTAGTAGAACTCCTCCCTACTTGGCCCCTACTCCTCCTCCTTGCGCATAGGCCTTCTTGGGCTGGCTTCCCAGCCCACCAGGGGCTGGTGTGCCACCACAAAGGCCCATGTGGCCCCATGGGACATGTTGGCCCCACTTGATGGTCCCCTTGAACCCATTCGTCACTCCCGGTACACTACCGGGAATGCCCAAAACCTTTCCGGAGTTCAAATACCACTTTCCTATATATCAATCTTTACCTCCGGACCATTCTGGAGCTCCTTGTGATGTCCGAGATCTCATTCGAGACTACGAACAACATTCGTTCACCACAATACATAACTCAATACTACCGAAACGTCACCGAACCTTAAGTGTGCAGACCCTGCGGGTTCGAGAACGATGTAGACATGACCGAGACACCTCTACGGTCAATAACCAATAGCGGGACCTAAATGCCCATATTGGTTCCAACATATTCTACGTAGATCTTAATCGGTTGAACCTCTATGTCAAGGATTCAATTAATCCCGTATGTTGTTGTCTTTGTTCTTCGGTATGTTACTTGCCCGAGGTCAGATCGTTGGCATATCTATACCTAGTTCAACCTCATTACCGGCAAGTCTCTTTACTCGTTCCATAATACAAGATCTCATGCATAACTCTTTACTCACATTGCTTGCAAGGCTTATAGTGATGTTGTATTACCGAGTGGGCCCTCAGATACCTCTCCGTCACACGGAGTAACAAATCTTAGTCTGGATCCATGCCAACCCAACAGACACCCTCGAAGATACGTGTAGAGCACCTTTATAGTCACTAGTTATGTTGCGATGTTTGATACACACAAGGTACTCCTCCGGTGTTAGTGAGTTGCATGATCTCATGGTCATAGGAACACATACTTGACATGCAGAAAACTATAGCAATAAATTGACATGATCGTATGCTATGTTTATAGTTTGGGTCTTGTCCATCACATCATTCTCCTAATGATGTGATCCCGTTATCAAATGAAATCTCATGTCCATGGCCAGGAAACCTTGACCATGTTTGATTAACGAGCTAGTCTATTAGAGGCATACTAGGGACATGGTGTTGTCTATGTATCCATACATGTATCTGAGTTTCCAATCAATACAATCCTATCATGGACAATAAACGATTATCATGAACAAGGAAATATGATAATAACTAATTTATTATTGCCTCTAGGGCATATTTCCAAAAGTCTCCCACTTGCACTATAGTCAATAATCTAGCTCACATCGCTATGTGTTTTGTTATGAATCTCGCACCCAATGAGTTCTGGAGTTCGATCATATTTTCCCTGTCAAAGAGGTATTAGTCAATGTGTCTGTGACATTCAGATCTGTGTGTACTTTGCAAATCTCTATGTCACACTATAGATATTGCTATGTAACATCCCAAAATTCCATTTTGGAATGTTATTAAATATAGCTATGCATCATCATCATTTCTTGAATGTATGGAATTATTGAAATGCTTCTTCTGACTTTCTGAAAACCTCTTTCTACTTCCCCTATGTTGCTTTCACCTATTTGAAAACCTTGGTAAAATGTTCAAAATAAGAGGGGAGTAACATGACACTCGACACCAGGGTCTTATTGGTGATTAATCTGAGCTATAAAAACCAGGGGGTCTTTTGAAAAAAATATTTGCAAAAGGTTTTAAAACCAAATAGGCAATTTCTGATTTTTTTTTCAAAGTGTTCAAATGACAGAATAAAAATGTTCAATAAATGGAATTTATTATTCTATTAATTTTGATATATAATACTCCTATATTTGGAAATTTTTTGAATGCTTTTAAAGAGGTTTTACTGCTCTGGATATTAAAAACGGTAACGGATTTATAAATTAAACGGGCCGGCCCACGGGCATTTAACTCACGAATTCATTACGAGTCGGCTGACCGACGCGCAAATGCCCCCTCCCTCTCTCTAACAGCAGACCCCATCCCTCACCTTGCGCCGAACCCTCGCCGGCAGTTTCTTCTCCTCGCGGATCTCCTCCTCCCTTCCTTCCCCGACCCCACCCTCGGCCCTATATAAGAGCAGACCCTCTCCGTGCTCTATTTCCCCCTGAACCCCCTCTCTCTCCCTCGCCAGAACGCCCACTCGAGCTCGCCGGAGCTCTGCTCCGACCGGACCTTCCCCGAGCTCCTGGCCGTCGACTCCCTCGCCCTTAGCTCCGTCCGACGCCACCACTCGACTCCGGACGATCGCTTCCGTCATTTGGACCTCTCCAACGACCTCCTCGACCACCGGAGCAACCTCCACGACGACCTCACCACTTCGGACTCGCCGGAGAACTTCCTCGCCGGCGACCTCTTTCACTATGAGACCCCTCCCCGCTCTCTTCCGTTCGATCATGGATCAACGATCCAGATTAGATCGTTTAATAGCACGAACCGTTTTCTTCGTAAGTTCGGTCGACCACCCGCTTTTTCCCCGCGCTCACGCTAGTAGCCAATAGGGAGTTGCCACGTAGCCCCGACCGTTCGTTAGTTTTATTTTCTATTTTTTCTGTTTGGTTTTAGTTAGCAGAATGGTTTCTGATTTTGTTTTGATTATATCTTTTAAACTATTTAGTGTTTTGAATTTATTATTTTTGCATTAGTTCACATATTTCATGTAGTTTCACCCTGTAGTTTTAGATTTTAAAACTGAACTTTCAAATTTGAATTTAACCAAATTTGCTCAAATCACTCTAATCTGAATAACTAGAGTTTAAAAATAGATTTTTATATGAATCTTTTTGCTACTGTTTGGTACTAGTTAGGACTTTCACCATGTTTAGTTTGAGGATTTTTAGGATATCTTTGTTTAGTGTTTTAACTATAAACAGATTCTGCCTAATAGTTAGTATAGTTTAAATTAACTTAGCTTTAGTTGGTTTAAATTAGATTTAGTTTTATTCTATTTAGTAGGTTCTGTTAGTTAAACATTTGGTGTTTTAATTTCTGTAAATAAAAATATTTATTTGCTTAGTTTTATACTTAATATCATAGGAATCTCAATTCATTTTCAACTAGGTATAATTTGTTATAAAACAAACTAGTTTAGTAATAAATTCTTTTTAACAAAGTTGTAAATAATTGATATCTGTTTTCTAAGACAAGTTATTAGTAAATTCTTTTCTGTCAAGAAAATATTTTACTAATAAACATATACTTTAGCACACTATATGTTTAGTAAACTCTAGCCACTTCATGTAGTAGTGTTTAACCAAACTTTTAAAACTTTACTAAAGTTTTCTCAACAAAACTTTAATGAATTTAATTCTGTTATTAATAAAATATTTTATTGTTTTCTTGCTGTCAACTATTGTTTTGTTATTACAAAATAGTTTTGTTATGTTAGTAGTGATTTACCCATCACGTTTTTGAAAACAAAGCTTTGTGTGTTTTCTTGCTTGTGATTTGTGCATTGTTTTGTCTTGAGTGATTCTAGGTCATTTCTGATTTTGTGAGTTACAAATAATTTTGTCGTATGCTTATTGAGTGCTCTTGTTTGCTTCGTTAGATTATCCGGAGTGCGAAGCTTGTTACTTAGAGTACCTCGAGTACGAAGATCATCAATCAGGCACGTCACTTTGATCATCTTTACCCATGTTTTTATTGCATTAGTTCTACCATTTCCCCCCAATTGCATGCAAAGTAGGTAATTGGAAACTTGGTTACTTGTTGTAGTATCATGTGGTAGGAACCCCTCAACCCTTTGACACATTGGCCCCGGGAAACGTTGTTTTACATTTTGCTATGCTATTAGTAGACGGGGTTGGTTGTGTGATTCATGAGAGTTGAGAGAGTTAATAATTTCAAGACCTACATAATGATCAAGACTTCAAGACTCCGAGTTTCAACATACCTCTGGGTGGATGATGGTTGAACGGCACCCTGGAGAAACCAGTGGATTTGCCTAGGTGTTACTAGAGATGGACAGTATTCATGCGGAAAGGTCCACCCAGGCACAAAGAGATGGATGGATGCTTCAAGACCCAAGTCTTACCTGCACAGCCACAAGTCATTATGGGCTCTGTCTTGGTTGGATATTGTGGTGACCCTGGACAGGCGGTGCTACGAGATGTAGAAGAACGGTAGGAAAGGATGGGCACCGACAGAGTCGCAGGGAAACCCTTTGGAAGACCATGTTTTGGTCATCCGTTTCTCAAACACTCTGAAGTGCGAGAAATCGAACGAAGGCGACCAAATCTTGTGGGGAACGTGTGCAAAACTCTGCAAAGTACTCAACCTAATCGATTAGCCGTGTCCACGGTCATGGACGACTTGAGCCAAAGGAACTGAAACTTCCGGAACCCTCAACACAATTAATATGATGATGAGGGTATTAATAACTTGGGTATGAGATTTGGTTGGTGGAACCATCTCATTAATCAACCAACTTAGTAATAATTTTGCTCAGCCCTCTCTTGATGTAGGAAAAATTGGCTTTACGCAAAAACATACTACCCCACCTGCCATATATGCATGTAGATTAGATGATTATCTTTTCACCCCTCTCTTGTGACTTTGCCAGCATATTCAATATGCTGACCTATACGACTGCAACGTATCATGTTGCAGAGTACTTTTTCGACCAGGAGTGAGGATACGCTCTACGCTCGATGAGATGCCCTTGGAGTCAGATGGACTCATCTACCTTTGATGCTTCCGCAAGATTTAGATATTCTTATGAGTTGGCCTTCAGCCACTTTATTGTAATATTTATTGTAATAAAGGACTCAATATGAGATTTCGATTAATATAATGCTGTGTGATTTCCCTTTGATATATACATGGATGTACCGTGTGTGTACCAGCATGATCTTGGGATGGTACAGAAACACCAGAGATTCGACCTTTCAGGTCGGGTCGCTACGTGCTACCACGCTCCACTTAGAGCTATTCCAAATAGCTACTCCACTATACGTATCCGGATTGCTACTAAGAGTCATCTGGATTGGTGTGAAATCTTGCATCAATGTAACGCTTTACGACAAACTCTTTATCACCTCCATAATCGAGAAATATTTCCTTAGTCTTCTAGTTATTAAGGATAACTTTGACCGTTGTCCAGTGATCCACTCCTGGACCACTCTTGTACCCCTTGACAGACTCATGGCAACGCACACATAGGTGCGGTACACAACATGGCATACTATATAGAGCCTATGGCTAAGGCATAGCGGATGACCTTTGTCCTTTCTCTTTCTTCTGCCGTGGTTGAGCTTTGAGTCTTTCTCAACTTCACACCTTACAAACTAGGCAAGATCTCCTTTCTTTGACTGATCCATTTTGAACTCTTTCAAAATCTTGTCTAGGTGTGTACTCATTAAAAGTCTCATCAAGCACATTCATCTATCTCTATAGATCTTGATGCCCAACAATTAGGTAGCTTTATCCAGGTCTTCCTTTGAAAAACTCTTTTCAAACACCATTTATGCTTTCTAGAAATTCTACATCATTTCTGATTAATAATATGTCAACCACATATACTTAACAGAAGTTCTATAGTGCTCCCACTCACTTTCTTGTAAATACAAGTTTCTCATAAACTTTGTATAAACCCAAAAACTTTGATCACCTCATCAAAGCATATATTCCAACTCCGAGATGCTTGCTCCAGCCCATAGATGGATTGCTGGATCTTGCACACCTTTTAGCATCCTAGGGACTGACAAAACCTTCTCGTTGTATCACATACAACCTTTCCTCAAGTAAACCGTTAAGGAAACTATCTTTTGACATCCATCTGCCAAATTTCATAACCGAAATACGCAACAACTGCTAACATAATTTGAATAGACTTTTAGCATCGCTACGGGTGAGAAAGTCTCATCCGAGTCAAGTCCTTGAACATGGTGGAAACTTCTTTGATACAAGAAGATCTTTCAAAATGGTGGCATTCACCATCAGCATATGTCTTCATCTTAAAGGTCCATTTGTACTCAATGACCTGTCGTTCAACAGGTAAGTCTACCAAAGTCCATACTTGGTTTTCATACATGGATCCTTTCTCGGATTTCAGGGCCTCTAACTATTTGTTGGAATCCGAGCCCATCATCACTTCTCCATAGTCCGTAGGTTCATCGTTGTCCAACAACATGACCTCCAAGACAGGGTTGCTATACCACTTAATAGCAATATGCGTGCTCGGCGACCTACGAGGTTCGATAGTAACTTTATCCTAAGATTCATGATCATCATCATTAACTTCCTCTTCAACCGACATAGGCTCCACAAAAACATCTTTCTGCACTGCGCTACTCTCTGGTTGAAACAAAGGTTCAACAACCTCATCAAGTTCTGTCTTCCTCCCAATCAATTCTTTTGAGAGAAACTCTTTCTCGAGAAAGGACCCGGTTTTAGCAAAAAGAACTTTGCACTCGGATCTCAGATAGAAGGTACAACCAACCATTCTTAGGGTATCCTATGAAGTTGCACTTTTCCGCTTTGGGTTCGAGGTTATCAGACATAAGTGTTGCATTCCCAAACTCTGAGAAATGATAGCTTAGGTTTCTATCAAACCATAATTCATATGGTGTCATCTCAACAGATTTAGATGGTGCCCTATTTCAAGTGAATGTAGTTGTCTCTAATGCATAACCTCAAAACGATAGTGGCAAAACAATAAGAGACATCATAGTATGCACCATATCCAATAGAGCACGACTATGATGTTCGGACACACCATCACACTATGGTGTTCTAGGTGGTGTGAGTTGTGAAACAACGTTCAAATTGTCTTAAGTTGTATACAAAACTCGTAACTCAGATATTCACCTCCATGATCATAACATATACATTTTTATCTTCTTGTCATGATGATCTTAAACTTCACTCTGAATTTGTTTGAACTTTTCAAACGTTTCAGACTTGTGTTTCACTAAGTTAATATACTCATATCTACTCAAATCTTCACTGAAGGTAAGAAAATAACAATATCCACTACACGATACAACACTCATTGGACCGCATACATCAACATGTATTATTTCCAATAATTTACTATACCGAAAACGGGGTATTTAGTCTCCTTGCCCAAGATGGCATGGTCCGCATGTTTCAACCAATTCGAGATCGGATGAGTCCAAAGATCCATTAGCACAGAGTTTCTTCATGCGATTTATACCAATATGACATTTAGCGGCAGTGCAACAAGTATGTGGTACTATCATTATTAACTTTGTATCTTTTGGCATCGATGTTATGAACATGTGTATTACTACGATCAAGATTCAATAAACCATTCCCATTGGGTGCATGACCATTAAGGGTATTATTCATGTAAACAGAATAACCATTATTCTCTAACTTCAATGAATAACTGTATTGCAATAAACACGATCTAATCACGTTCATGCTCAATGCAAACACCAAATAACATTTATTTAGGTTTATCACTAATCCTGAAGGTAGAGAGAGCGTGCGATGGTGATCACATCAACCTTGGAAACACTTCCAACTCACATCATCACCTCACCCTTGGCTAGCCTCCGCTTATACCGTAGCTTTTATTTCAAGATACTAACATTTAGCAACCAAACCTTTATCCAATACCCAAGCGCTACTAGGAGTACTAGAAAGGTACACATCAATAACATGTATATCTAATATAATTCCGTCGATGTTGCCAGCCTTCTTATCTACCAAGTATCTAGGGTTGTTTTGCTTCAGTGATCGTTCTCCTCATAATAGAAGCACTTAGTCTTGGGTTTGAGTTCAACTTTGGGTTTCTTCACTAGAGCGGCAACTGGCTTGCCATTCCTGAAGTTTTTCTCGTCTTGCCCTTGTCCTTCTTGAAACTAGTGGTTTTACTTAACCATCAACACTTGATACTCCTTCTTGATTTCTACCTTCGCGGTGTCAAACATGGTGAACAACTCAGGGATCATTATTTCCCTCCCTGGCGGGTTTATAGCTCATCATGAAGCTCTAGTATCTTGGTGACAATGACTTAGATAACTATATCAATCACTATCTTATCCGGAAGATCAATTCCCACTCGATTCAAGCGATTGGCGTGCCGAGACAATCTGCGCACATGCTTACTGATTGATCTATTCTCCTTCATCTTGCTGGCAAACAATCTTGTTGGAGGTCCTATACTTCTCAGCACAGGAACGTGCCTGAAATCCAATTTTATCTCTTGGAACATCACATATGCTCCATGACGTTCAAAACATATTTGGATCCTGAATTATATGCCATAATGCAAGACGTACTGAACTATTAAGTAGTCATCAGAACGTGACTGTCAGATGTTCACAACATCCAAAGTCGCCGTTTGAGGGGCGGCACACCGAGCAGTGCATTAAGGACATAAGCCTTCTGTGCAATAATGAGGACAATCCTCATATCACGGACTAGTCCGCATTATTGCTACCATCATCTTTCAAATCTATTTCTCTAGGAACATATAAAAATTCAAGGGAGCTATAGCGCGAGCTAGTAATCTACAACATAATTTGCAAAGACATTTTGACTATGTTCATGATAATGAGTTTTGTTAATCATATTACTTAAAAACTCCCACTCAAATTGACATCCCTCCGGTCATCCAAGTGATACATGATCCAAATTCACCAACTCAAGTCCGATCATCACGTGACATGAGGAGGTTTCAATGGTGAACATCATTCATTTTGATCATATCCACTATATGACTCATGTTTGACCTTTCGGTCTCTTGTTTTCTGAGGCCATGTATGTACATGCTAGGCTCATCAAGTTTAACCCGAGTGTTCTGCACGTGCAACACTGGCTTGCACCCGTTGTCTGTGAACACAGAGTCTATCACACCCGATCATCACGTGGTGGCTGGAAACGACGAACTTTCGCAACGGTGCACACTTGGGGAGAACACCACTTTATCTTGAAATTTCAGTGAGGGATCACCTTATAATGCTACCGTCGTCCTAAGAAAAGCAAGGTGCATAAAGTATTAACATCGCATGACAATCATAAGTGACATGATATGGCCATGAACTTGTGCTTTTGATCTCCATCTATAAAGCACCGGGATGATCTCCATCGTCACCGGCATGACACCCTGTTCTCTATCATCTTGATCTCCCTCAACGTGTCACCATCGGGGTTGTCGCGCCCACCATGCTTCCACTACTATTGCTACAGCTTAGCGATAAAGTAAAGCAATACAAGGCTCTTAGTGATTGACACGTAGGTCATACAATAATTAAAGACAACCCTATGACTCCTGCTGGTTGCCATACTCATCGACATGCAAGTCGTGATATACTATACAAGACATGATCATCTCACACATCACATATATCACATCATGTAATTGGCCATATCATATCACAACATACCCTGCAAGAACAAGTTAGACATCCTCTAATTGTTGTTGCATGTTTTACATGGCTGCTATAGGTATCTAGCAAGAGCGATTCTTACCTATGAAAAACCACAAAGGTGATATACAAATTGCTTTTCAACCTTCTCAAGGACTGCCTTTGTCGAATCTGATCGAACTAGAATAGGAGAGACAGACACCTACTAGCCATCTTTATGCAAAAAAGTCACATGTCAGTCGATGGAACCAGTGTCTCCTAAGCGTACGAGTAAGGTTGGTCTGGGCCACTTCATCCCACAATACCGCTGAACCAAGAAAAGACCAAGGGAGGAAGCAATCTGAATATCAATGGCAACAAACTCCTTTGTGTTATACTCGTGATCTCATCTACACATAGGCCTAGCTCTGATACCACTGTTAGGGAATGGTGCACGAGAAACAAAACATTTCCTACGCACACACAAGATCTATCCATGGTGATGAGCATCTACGAGGGGGGGGGAGTGGATCTACATACCCTTGTAGATCACTAAGCAGGAAGTGTTAAGAAACGCGGTGGATGTAGTTGAACATCTTCGCGATCCAAATCGCCAAGCGTCCCGCGATCCAATCACGATCCGTCCCGATCTAGCGCCGAACGGACGACACCTCTGCGTTCAACACACGTATAGCTGGATGACCATCTCCGCCTTCTTGATCCTGCAAGAGGGAGCGAAGAGGTAGATGAGTTCTCTAGCAGCGCGACGATGTGGTGGCGGTGGTGGTGAACTAATCCTACAGGGCTTCGCCTAAGCACCGCAGAACTAATCTAGAGGAGTAACTGATCTATGGAAGAAGAGGGCAGCACGTGGCAATTAGGGTTGGGGCAGCCCTCAAAAACCTCTAGTATATATAGGACGAAGGGGAGATGAGGCATCCCTAGCCCCTCCTCCAAGGAGGGCTTCGGCCGAAGCCAAGGGGAGGAGTCCACCTCCCACAAGGGAGGTGGATTCCTGTTAGGACTCCTCCCTACTTGGCCCCTACTCCTCCTCCTTGCACATAGGCCTTCTTGGGCTGGCTGCCCAGCCCACTAGGGGATGGTGCGTCACAACTACAGACCATGTGGCCCCATGGGACATCTGGGCCCCACTTGGTGGTCCCCCGGAAACCATTCGTCACTCCTGGTACACTACCGAGAATGCCCGAAACCTTTCCGGAGTTCAAATACCACTTTCCTATATATCAATCTTTACGTCCGGACCATTCCGGTGCTCCTCCTATCGTCCGGGATCTCATCTGGGACTCCGAACAACCTTAGGTCACCACCATACATAACTCAATACTACTGAAACGTCACCAAACCTTTATAGGGGAGTCGAAGATCTGGAAGTCGAAGATCCAATTAAAATTTAAAATCTTCATGTGGTATATTTACAGGGGAGCTATGCTAACCAAACATAACCTCGCACGATGCAACGGGAAAGGGAGTAAGAAGTGTTGTTTTTGTATCCATGCTGAGACAATCAAGCGCCTATTTTTCCAATGCAAGCTTGCACGTTTTACGTGGTCAGTCACCCAAATAGTGCCAAATTTATACCCGCCCACAAGTGTTGCCAATATTTTTGGTCACTCGTTGGACGATATTTCAAATAGGTTCAAAATACTAATAAGGGCGGGAGCGTATGCCTTAAGTTGGTCGCTTTGGCCATGTAGAAATGATGTCATTTCTAATGAAAAAAATGTTTCTCCATGGTAGGTTATTTTCCGATGTACGAAATTGCTTCGTACGTGGTTGATACTTGTAATCTACATTGGGTTTTCCATGAAGAGGAATGGGTAATCGAATCACAAAGTGGGTAAGTATTTCCCTCAGTTATGAAACCAAGGTTTATCGAACCAATAGGAATACAAATCCTCAACGGTCTTCAGCGGCTGCAAACAAAAGAACAAACTACTTGCACCCAACGGCGGCAAGAGGGTTGTCAATCCCCTTGATCTCGTTATTTGCAAGCAAGTGGGTTGTGTAGATAATTTTAGATAATGGTAAAGTGCAAAATAAAATAAAAGTTAATAAATAACAACAAGGTAATGATAGTGTTTTTGAATATATATAAGTGAATATAGCCCGGGGTCGTAGAGTTCTCTAGTGGCATCTCTCATACACAAAGAATACGATGGGTAAACAAATTACTGTTGGCCAATTGATAGAAAAGGGAATAGTTATGCGATTTTCACGGCAATGATCATGTGTATATATGCATCACGTCCATAAGCAAATAGGGTGACTCTTCCCTGCACCTATCACTATGATTCCACCCATCGACCGCTATCTAGCATGCATCTGTAGGATCAAAAGTAGTGCTAGAGGGGGAGTGATTAGACTACTTGACCCTATAAAAATCTACCTTTTCCCAATTTTAATTCTTGGTAGACTTTAGCATTCATAGTATGTCAAGTACACCCTACACATGCATGTCTAAGAGTATAGCAGCGGAAAGTAAGGACAAGCATGTAAGTAAAGAGAGGGTAGGAAGAGAAAACGCGATTGGTGGCACGATGATTTTTCCCGTGGTTCCGATAGGTGGTGCTATCGCATGTCCATGTTCATGGAGTCTTCAACCCATGGAGGGTAACGGTTGCAAGAGTCCATGGAGGGTTGCACAAAGAAGCAACCTTGACTATACCATGACGGCCTACGTCCAGAGAGGACTAGCCGAACTTGGGGTAGATCTTCATGAAGTAGGCAATCTCACAACATGAAGTAGGAGGCACCCAAGTGACACCTAACCAATCTAGGAGGAACCACCCTCGAAAAGGTAATAGGCTCGATAGTGTCGATGAACTCCTTGATCTTCTGCTTCAAGATGATAGACTCCTCAACACACAATCACTCTCTCACAGATTTGGCTTGGTAGAAGAGATTGATTGGGTGGAAAGAAACTTGGGGAGGCTAGAGATCAAGATTTATATGGTTGGAATGGAATGACATGATCTCCACACATGAGTAGGTGGCTCTCTCTCAGAAAGTCAGTAGGTATGAGTGGGGAACTGTTCTGAGTGCTTCTCTTGCAAGTGAGTGGTGGTGGAGGGGTATATATAGGCATCTCCAAAAATCCAACCATTACACCTAATAATTCAGACTTAGTGGAACCAATGTGTAATTCTCGGTGGTACTGAGTTGCCTTAAAGATAGCAACTTTTGAATCTTGGTCAGACCGATACATAAAACTCGGTTGCACCGATAAGGTGACCAATGGTTAGATTGCCAATCTCGGGGACGCTGATTCACAAAACATGGAGGGACCAATTTTGTAATCTTGCATAATAGGAAGTTGGCAACCCAAACTCAGAGGCACCAAAGCAGAATCGGTTGCACCAAAAAGCTACGGTTTTGGTTGAGTCTTTCTGAGGTTTGGAATCGGTGGCACTGAGTGGAATGTGTTGGTTGCACCGATTTTAAGTATTTGGCTTCGGATAGACATTTGTGGAAGAGATTGTGGGTGTATGTGGTGACCATCACTTGTGCACGTATGAGCATTTTGTTCACCAACAAAATATTACCCCCTTTTAATAGTATTGGCTTTCCTATCGACTCAAAGTGATTTCTCACAAAAGGTAAAATGTAGAGTCCTTTGCTGGAAGCTTTGCTAATCTATTTCCTTGCATTTGGGGTATTCCTCAATCCCTTTGCCTACCCATCACTGAACTTTTCTTGAAATATGCTTAGTGGAAACATTAGTTCACTGACATGTATGTTGTTATTAATTACCAAAACAACCAAGGGAGCAAATGTGCTTTCAATCTCCCCCTTTTAGATAATTGATGATAACATATAGATCAAAGCTTCAACATATGATATAATCAATGAATAAAATCATCACTTTGAGAAGTATGTGATAAGTAAGAGCCCCACCTGAATTTATGCATTATTTTTAAATTTGTGTTTCAATGCAAATGCACAATCAATTAGGTACGTGGGTCACTTCTTCCATGTCACATACAACTTGGTGGTGTGCGAGAGTAACGAGAATTAACAATGTAGCACAACACAACAAGAAAAGTGAGTGATCATCACATAATCATAAAAAGATAGGAAATAGTACCAACACACATAACAGTGTATGATCAAACACACACAAAAGTATCTCACATCCAAACCAAAAGACCAAATGTTTTGTAAAACAACAATAAAAAGCAGACACTCTCTCACTCAAAGCCTAAGATCTATATACAACTTCTCCCCCTTTGGCAACAAGTTACGAAAAAGCTCGAAGATATATAGCTTATCATTCTTCTGCGGTTGATCTCCTCCGGTAGTCGATGTCGGAGTCGAGAGAACAGCATCGGCGAAGACTTCTGCTGATGTCCTGGATGGAGTTGGAGTAGATACTGGAGGCACTAGAGCTGATGGAGCTGATGTCACTATGGCTAGACAAGAAGATGAAGGCCTCTTCTCCAGAGCTAGCACTGTTGGTGTCCTGGCCTTAGTCCTGAACTGGGCAGTCGTCCTAATAATTCAATTATCTTCATCATCATCAGACTCAGATTCTGAAGAGGTGCGACAGATAGGGGCTTCATCAAACTCCTTCTTGAGTTCATTGACTGTCTTAATCAGCCCATCTACCTTGTCATTAAGAGTTTTCACTCTATCCTCAATAATATTCACAAGGCTCTCCTGAGTGTCCATGATGGTTTTGATGTCTTTCTTCATGTCCATGACAATGGAGATCAAGAGATCCATCTGCTTGTTCCTGGATTTGGGGACCTGAGAACTAGTGGCTCTAGCTGCCTCTGGTTGTGCCTCTGCCTAGGCCTGAGCTGCAGCTGATGTGGGATGGTTTGGGTCCATCACCACAATGTTGTCCTCAAAATCTGGCTGAAGTGACAAGTGGGGTCTATCTACCGCAAAGATGTGCTTTTCAAGTTTGGAGTTGATAAGCATCTGAATATAGGGTGCATAGCAACATGAGTGCTTCTAGTCAGTAGCATCCCTCTTCACGGTCTCAACCTTCAAATACATCACTCGAATCCTGGTGTGACTATCAAGATGGATGAGCATGTTGATGGAGTATCCATGAATCATCTTCTCATCTCCAGACTTGGGCATCAAGGTATGACTTAGGATAGTGTTCATGGTACGGAGGCCTTCTTGAAGGAAGTAAATGGCTCCTAACTTGTGAGATTGCAAGTTAGTAGCTGGAATAGCAGTGTACATATCCTTCATAGCATTGTGTCTCTCCTTGGATTTAGAATAAACATCGAAGTCACCATCCCCATCCTCTGGGACTCCTAAGATGGTAGCCCACTCATCAACAATAGATTCATATCTTGCTCCTTCAATCATCTAGACAATCATGCCATCTCCATAAAAATGAGCAGTGGAATAGAACTGCATGATCAAATCATCATTCCAAGCAGTGAACTCCTTCCCAACAAACTTGTCTAGGACAATGCAGTGGAAGTTGTCTTGCACACATGGAAAGTAGTCCTCATTATCCTTGATATACTTCCAGTCAACATATCTCATGTCACTGTCTGTAGGATTCTTGTCAAGTAAGATGGTCTCATAGAAGTCTTGATACTCCTTGGTATAAAACCTGTATTCCACATCAGTCTTTCTCCTCTGGGCATATGGATCAATGGCTCTCCATGCCCTCAGACCTGAATCCTTCCTCTTCTTCATATCCTCGGCAACTGGGTGGCTGGCATCATGTTCTACAAGGTGAGGCATAAGCTTCGTCAAGACTGACATAGCATCATCATCATCATCTGCTTCTCTGAAAGTGGATGTCTTGTTCTTCTCAACAGCAGGTATATCTCTGGTAGTCGCTTGGACTTCTGTGCAGCAGCTTTCTTGGATGTAGCTTTGGTGCTCTTGGAGGGTCCAGGCTTAGGCATAGCATCTTCCATAAGCTTCTTTGCCTTCTTAGGAGAGGCCTTGACCACATGTTCCTCCTCTTCCTCCTCCTCAGCAACAGCACCAGCAGCCTCCTCTGGATCCTCAAACATAGAGGTAGGCCTGCCCATAAGATGGATGATACTCTTCCTGGCTGTCTTCTTCTCTCCTGCCTTCTTAGGCAAAGATTTCTTGGGGATATCAACAGAGATAGTGGCTCTAGAACTCTCATCTGCTCTCAAAGTCTCTGGAGGTGCATAAATTTTGCTGACTATCCTCCTAGATGAGGTGGCCTCATTGGCAGACTTCCTTGCAGCTTTCTCTTGCTTCTTAACAAGAACTTCCTCTGGCACGAAATTAGAAATTTTTTCATCTGAGTTGACCTCTTCCTTGTCGTTGTTGCAGCCTTAGGAAACCCATGAGAACTGGGAGTGCCTGGATCTAAGAAAGAACTGTCCTCAGGACTAGTGCCTGAACTCATCTCAACATTCTGCCCGTGCAAATTTTGGCTATCTTCTGAACTTGACATTTCCGCCCCTGTGAATAGAGTATAGAAGAGTGGAATATGATAAGTCATCACAAAATGCAGAGATTTTTGAAAGTTTGAACAAAATATTTTCAAAGTTTACATTCTGTCACATGAAAATCGGTATAGCGGAAGCAAAAATACCGGTGCTATCGAGATAGACTTTCTCTTAAGCCGAAACTTGGCACCCCTTTTGGTGAGACCAAAAGGAAGCACTCGGTTTCAATGAGAAAGTTCTCAGCAATACAGACAAACAAATCGGTGACACCAATTTGCTCACTTTGGTTCCACCGAGTTTCATCGGGCGAAAGGCAAACCCTAGAAAATCAATCATTCTCTATCTAATGGAGATTTCTTTTGGATGGAACGATCTGAAATAGTGGCTAGACTAGGAAAAGTCCCTATTGCGCATGCATCGAAAAGAGGAGCATGAGAGGGGGGCGAATCCATAACCTAATTTGGTGATGGATCCGCTACGACAGCGACGATGGAGTAGAATATGTCAACGGTGGTGATTCCCAACGACGGAGGTGCTCAGGGAAGCAAGGCGATGACCAGGGGTCTTCGGAACGACAATTAGGGTTTTGGAGGTGCGACATTTGAATAGTGGATTTCAAAACTTCAGGGTCCACTGATTATATATCCATCACTGTCTGTGACACAGATTTGATATTTTCGGTGTCATCGAGTTTCACAATTGTCAGCTAACAGGGAAACTTGGTGTAACCGAGAATTTGAAATCGGTAGCAGCGAGATTGAAAAATCAGATCAACCCTAGACATTTGGTGAGACCGAGATTTTTGAGTTGGTTCCACTGAGATGCACTTGGGAGGTTTTAATGGTCAGTCCTTTGTCGATACGGAACTCCGAGTGCTCCTCACAGAGAGATTTCAAAAAGTACCTGTTCAAATTTTGTGATGCGGCATGAATATATTATGAGGTGAGAAATCATAGATAGCTAAAGGAGTGGTCCTAGGCATTCTTGTATATCCAATTGGCAACTGAAAAATCAAAAGCCAAATAGCAACAATTGGATATCCTCGAATGAGAAAATAAATGCGGACCAACAAGCTCACTCAATAAGATGTCAAATGAAATCATGGCAAACATGCACAAACACATTAGCATCTAATAAGCACTTTGGCGATGCCGGAGTCATCTATATATGTGTATATTGACTTAGGAGCCAAGTAAGAATACTTGATCATAGGTCATACTCATCATTTAAGCACAAGTGGGGTTACCACTTTTATATAAAGCATTTAATGTTGTCACATTCTATGAGATGCTTTGTCTCAAGTCTTAGAGTAAAGCTTCCCCTTGCTGTGACATGCCCCCATAGGAGGGATAAACTAACATTGGGTTTTGTCAATAAATACTTCATGTAGGTGAAGTAGTGGTGGGTGCTCAAACTTGATGAAGATCACCAAGAGTTGGGAGCAACCTTGTTGTTTCATTACTCTTCCACCTACATGGGATAGTCCAACAGACAAGAGAGAAATACAAGGATATCTATGGACATGGAGTGCAAACATTATATGATGATGTCCATTTATTTTTTGATTACCTTGTCCCTTGCTTACCTTTGAGGGAATGTGTGACTCCTTGAACTATTGCGTGATGTTGATGTCGATTGCAACTAATACTCGCCAATAATGAATATGAGTGGATTTCATTGGCAGATTCACCCCTCAAGAACTTCTCTAGTTCTTCTTCTTAGGGACCCGCATAAAGTTGATGGGGATCCTTTGTGTTGAGGTAGCACTTGTAGAAGTTGAGCTTGTAGTAGCCTTGGGAGCCCACTTCACCAAAGCTCGTGATTCATCTACATATGAGTCAATGTCCTATTGAAGCTTGTTCTTGCCCTTGATCTTGGGGTCTTGTGGTGGAAGGTCATCTTGAGCCTTTTTTCCCTTGGGGGGAGTATTTTCATACTTCTCCTTTTGAGGAACAAACTTGGGATTGGGACATTGACCTTCTTCCCATTCAACTCCATTAGCGTTGAAGTAACCAACACCACGATTCTTCCGGTATCCTCCGTGCTTGCATACAATCTCCTCAAATTGTTTGCAACCTTCAAGACTCTTGTAGATACCTTTCTCTTAATCCCTTTCAAAAGTTCATTTCCTTGCTCAAGTGTAACTTGGCTAAGATAAGAGTTAGTGGGATCAAGAGAACTACTAGAAGCAATATCATTGGATTTATCATTTTTATTGCTACTAGTTGAAGTACCTTTGTTTCCTTTGTTATTAGCTTTCTTAGACTTAAATTGTGGCATGAACATAGACAAGATAAGTCGTTTGGCTGGATAAGAGGAAGTCTTCTTTCGAAGATCGTCATTGATAGCTTTAAGGAACTCGTGATCTTGCTCTAAATTGAGCTTCTCGAAGCGGAGCTTCTCATGTGTCCCTTCAAGCTCTCTATGATCTCGAAGAGTAGACTCGTGAGCTAACTTAAGAGCATTTAGTTGTTGAGTTTGTCATTCTATTTCAATCTTATCATCATCATGCGACTTATCTAGACTAGAGTGAGTACTAGCAAGTTCATCTTGACTGAGATTACAAGATTTGTCAAATAGGAAGTCATCTTCAATTGACAAGTCATCTTCATCACTCTTGAAATCAAGATACTCGGGGTGTGATACTTTGGGTCCTTTAGCTATGAAGCAACATCCACTCCTTCCTTTGGTGAATCAAATATGTCGTAGGAGTCGGTTGTCACTAGTGCATGTCCGGCAACACCTTCATCTTGACTATAGTTGGAGTTGGAGTGATAGCTTCTCTCGGAGTGGTTGTCGGATTCGGAACCATAAACCCTTTCACCAACATGAGCTTGATGTCTTCTTCTTGAGTAGATCTTGGTGTACTTGTCCTTATTTTCTGAGTCCCAACTTCTCCATGAGGGTCTTCATTCATAACGATCATCCCTACTCCTTCTCTCTCTTTGATGTGACTCGTCTCTTGAGCTTCGTATTCTTGGTGACTCTTCTTTCATTTTGTAAGGATCCTTGCACTAATTAGAGTAGTGTCCGGGCTTCCTAGAATTGTAGCAATTTCGTACATGACTTGACTAACACTTCTCTTCATATCTTGAGGTGGAGCTTCGATCTTTGCTTCTATTCTTGTAGAACTTGTTGAATTTCTTGACCATGAGGCTTATCTCTTCATTTGTGACAAGGTTGTCGCTTGAGGTAGTGGGAGCATCACTTGTGGATTCGTAAGCATCGCTAGACTTGTGGTGAAGCTCTTCCTTGTGTTTGAGTGTCATCTCATGAGGAACAATCCTGCCAATCACTTCCGTTGGCTTGAGATATTTGTAGTTGGGCATCATTTGGATCAATGTGCATACGGTGTCATATCGATCATCCAAAGCTCGAAGTATCTTCTTGATGATGAATTTGTCCTTCATTTCTTCGCTTCCTAAGATGGCAATCTCATTGGTGATGAGAGCTAGCCTAGAGTACATCTCAGCGACTCGTTCACCATCCTTCATCTTGAACTTGTCAACTTGACTTTGAAGAACATCCAACTTGTCTTCTCTCATAGATTATGTACCTTCATGCATATCAATCAAGGTGTCCAAAATCTCTTTTGCATTGTAACATCCCAAAATTTCATTTTGGAATGTTATGAAATATAGCTATGCATCATCATCACTTTGTTTGAATGAATTGAATTGTTGAAGTTCTTCTTTTGGATTTCTAAAAGGCCCTTTCCTTTTCTCCATTTACTTGTTTCATTTATTTGAAAATCCCTGGAAATATTCATAAAAATAGAGGAGTAACATGACACTCCACACCAGGAGCATCTTGGTGAATTATTTGAGCAATAAAACCAGGAGGTTATTTGAAAGTTTATCTCAAAAGAATTTCAAATCAATTAGGTATTTGTTGAAAAATATTTTTTTAAGTATTGATTTTGACACAGGAAAATTGTTCATTAAATATCATTTATTCCCCTGATCATTTTGATATATATATTCCCTATGTTTGGAAATGATTTGAATGCATTAAAGGACTTTAAACGTTCTGGAAAATAGAAAAGGAAACGTATTTAAACGTTTTAATTAGCAAACAGGCCGGCCCACAGCCATTTAAACCCCGAATTCATTTCGGATCGGCCGCCGACGCGCAAACACCGCCCCCTCTCGCTAATGCGCGGGACCCACCATCTGACAGCGCCATCCCCTTCCCCTCGCCCCCGACGTCGCTGGCGATCCCGACCCAGCTGATCTCTCTCCTCTCTCCCTGTCCTGACCCCGCACCTAGCCTATAAAGAGCCCTTGCCTCTCCGCTCTCCGTTCCACCCTGCTACCCCCTCTACCCTCGCCAGAACGCCACCGTACCACCTCGCCGGAGATCGGTCGACGACCGAAGCTCTCCGAGCACGAGGCCGTCGCCTCCGTCGTCCCCGGCCCCATCCGACGCTACCAATCGACGCCGGAGCTTCGCCGCCGTCGCCTGAGCACTTCGGACGCTGCCCTCGACCACCGCAGCACCAGCCCCGAGCACCTCCGACGTCCGGCCGCCGTCGATCTCGCCGGAACTCCGACCCCCTCCTTTGTAAGCCGCACTTCCACCCACAATTGTCAGATCTAGATCCAACGCGCCTGATTAGAAGATTTAAATGGCGAACCATTTTCTTTTACATTTCGGTCGTCCGCCGCAAACACCTCGCACGCACACGGCCTCGGCCAATCACAGCATGCCACGTAGCCCCTAACCGATCGACAATTTTTTTTCTGTTTCTGTTTTAGAAAACAGAATGTGTTCTGATTTTATTTTTGTTACATCGTTTAAACTAATTAGTTTTTTTAATTGATTCTTTTTGCATTCGGTCACAAAATTCATGTAGTTTCATCCTGTAGTCTTAGATTTCAAATTTGAACTTTAGAATTTGAATCTAACCAAATTTTCTTAAATTACTAAAATCTATATAACTAGAGTTTAAAAATATATTTTTGAGTGAATGTTTTTGCCACTGTTTTGTATTAGTTAGACCTATCATCCTACATAGTTTGAGAATTTTTAGGATAAATTTGGTTACTGTTTATAGCGAAAAAAGAATCTGTTTAGTTATTAATAGAGTTTAGTTAGTTTGATTTTAGTTTAGTTTGAACCTGATTTAGTTTAACTTTTGTTTTTAGATTTCATTTGGTTTTGTTGTTCCAACATTAGGTGTATTATTTTATGTTAATAAAAATATATTTTTTAATTTGTTTTGTGCTCTAGTTTGAATAGGTACATCTTATTTTCACCTTTAGTATTGTTTAGAAAAAAGTTTTGTAGTAACTCTTTTTGCACAATATTTTTATAATGAAATACTTTCTGTTTTCAAATAAAATTTTGTATTTACTTTTATGTTATCTAAATGCCTAGTTGTTCAAAACAAAATTTTGACTTGTTATGTCTTAGTAGAGATTTGACACCAAAATTTTTAAAGTCTGATACTTTGAGTGATTCTTCCTTTTGATTGTGCTATTGTTTGTTGAAGTATTTGTTTACCTTGTTGTTGTGTGAATTGTACTATGGTTGCTTATTGTGTGTTTTGTTTGATTTGTTAGATCATCCGGAGAGCGAAGCTTGTTATCTAGAGTCACTTGAGTACGAGGATCATCAGGAAGGCAAGTCACTTTGATCATGATTACCCATGTTTTATTGCATTAGTTCTACCATCTCCCCAATTGCATGCAAAGTAGGTAATTTGGATACTTGGTTACTTCATGTAGTATCATGTGGTAGGAACCCCTCAATCCTTTGACACATTGGCCCCGGGATACGTTGATTTAATTTTGCTATGCTATTAGTAGACGGGGTTGGTTGTGTGATGCGTGAGAGTTGTGAGTTAATAATTTCAAGACCTACAAGATGATCAAGACTTCGAGACTCCGAGTTTTCCACATACATCTGGGTGGATGATGGTTGAACGGCGCCCTGGAGAAACCAGTCGTTAGCCTAGATGTTGCTGAAGAAGTGCCAGTATTCATGCGGAAAGGTCCACCCAAGCACAAAGAGATGGATGGATGCTTCAAGACCCAAGGCTTACCTACACAACCACAAGCCATTATGGGCTCTGGCTTGGTTGGATATCGTGGTGACCTTGGACAGGCGGTGCTACGAGATGTAGAAGAACGGTAGGAAAGGATGAGCACCAACAGAGTCTCGGGGAAACCCTTTAGAAGACCATGTTTTGGTCATCCGTTTCTCAAACACCCTGAAGTGCAAGAAATACAACGGAGGCGATCAAATCTTGTGGGGAACGTGTGCAAAACTCTGTAGAGTACCCGAACCGAATCGATTAGCCATGTCCACGGTCATGGACAGTTTGAGCCAAAGGAACTGAACTATCTGGAACTCTCAACACAATTAAGTATATTGATGTGGGTTTTTAATGACAACTTGCATGTGAGAATTGGTTGGTGGAACCATCTCATTAATCAACCAACATTGTAGTAATAAATTTTCTGCCCTCTCTTGTTGTAGGAATTTTTTTGGCTTTATGCAAAAACTTACTACCCCACCTGCCATATATGCATATAGACTAGATGATTACTTTACCCCCTCTTTTGTGACATTGCCGGCATATTCAAATGCTGACCTACACGGCTACAATGTATCATGTTCAAGAGTACTTTTCCGACTAGGAGTGAGGATACGCTCTATGCTCGGTGAGATGCCCTTGGAGTCAGATGGACTCAACAACCTTTGAAGCTTCTGCAAGATTAGCTATTCTCATGAGTTGGCCTTCAGCCACTTTATTCTAATTCTTATTGTAATAAAGGACTCGATATGAGATTTTTCGATTATTAAAGCTATGTGATTTCACTTTGATATATATATATATGTACCGTGTGTGTACCAGCATGATCTTGGGATGGTACAGAAACACCAGAGATTAAACCTTTCAGGTCGGGTCGTTACGGAAATGGTATCAGAGCACACGCTGACCGTAGGACGTAACCTCTAGGATTGGAAAAGCCTTAGGATTTATTACTCTTTTGTCTTTAAAATTATTATAGTCTCATCTACTCGTTTCTGACTTCCCTCTGATTTATTTCAAAATTTTAATCACAGAGTTTTGTCAGCCTGACGCGACGATGCCCTTTGGCAAGGAGCTGGTGAAGATCGTCAGGGACGTAAGGATTACCTTGCCAAGCATCACCGGGACTCCTATCATCTCTTTTCCACAAGACGGTCGCTACTGGATCGAGGTGCACATCCCCGGAAAGACCTTTGGAAATCGTAAGGAACCCATCGACTTCAACTTTGTGGCACCCAGCTGGATTCTTGGGAGAGACATGGCAATTCACCATGCCCTTGGACGTATTCAGGAGGAATACAGGGGTGGACCCATTTCACCAGGACTCAGCGTGGTTTTTCGCAGGGATGCCAATGGAAATATCATATACACTCCCACTGAAGACACCACCATTTCCTATATCCAGACTTTGGAGACGCACATCAGGACCTTGGAGCTTCGGGTACATGCTGACACAAAGACGATCAAGAGGCTGATGAACCGCGAGATTGACCTTGAAGCTGACCTACGGGAAGCCAAGTACGAGCATGAGTATGAAGTCAAGGATTTCTTAGAGAGGATCGATAAGCTGAACACCCACATTGCAACTCTGGAGGAACAGTTGGACATGGGGGAAAATCTTCATCTAGAAGGAGACATGGCTCCCTTGATCAGCAACGATGACGACTATGAGGAGACCGTCACCGGAGGAGGCCACTTCACCATGTACTTTTGAGGAGAACTTTAGTTATGTCCCATGTATCTTTATTTTTGCCGTTAAAGCGTAGGTCGATGCTTTGTTTGATTTGGAGATTTGTATCTCGATGTTTGAACCTTGAGTTGAATAAATGAATGAGTGTTTGGTGTGATATGTTTGTTGCATTGCATATGGGTAGTGAAATTTCCTTTTAGGTCCTTGTTCTATTCTAATTCTCACCCCTCTGAAAACAGCAAGATGCCTCCGCGACGTGAGCCCGACTTCACTTTCCCGCCGAAACTCACACAACTTCTCCAGCAGCAGAACGCCCTGATGCAGCTGTTGATTCAGAACCAGACCAACAACCACAACAACCACCCTCCACCTCAAGGCGACAACCTCACCCATTTTCTGAGGCTGAATCCACTAACTTTCTCTAGCAGCACTAAGCCCATTGTGGCAGATGATTGGCTCCGCAAGATGGAGAGGGAACTCACCACCACTGAGGCTAAAAAGGTGCGCTTTTTGGTGCCCATCAACTGGAGGGACCAGCAACTTCATGGTGGGAGAACTACACCACCACGTACCCCATTGCTGGTGTGACTTGGGAGCAGTTCAAGCTAGCTTTCCGCACCGCTCATGTCTCAGCTGGAGCCATGAGTCTGAAGAAGCATGAGTTTCGCAACTTATGCCAGGGGAACCATTCCATGGCCCAGTATGTGGATGATTTCAGCATGTTGGCTCATTATGCACCAGGAGATGTGGCCGATGATGTAGCCAAACAGTAGAAGTTCTGGGAAGGACTCAATGATGAGTTGAACATGTAGCTGATGGTGGCTACTTTCAGCAACTACCAGGAGCTGGTAGACAAGGCCCTCATCTTGGAGGGGAAGCAGCAGCAAATCGAAAACCGCAAGAGGAAGTATGGACAGGGGCAATCTCACTCTGGAGCTCAACAGAAGCCCCGCTACTCCCCGTACTCAGGGAATACCGGATGAGGGACCGGTAAGTATGGAGGACTCACTCATCATGTGCACAACCATGGAGGCCACAACCATGGAGGAAATGGGAATAATCGTACCAACAATGGCAACTTCAAGAATGGCAACGGAAATGGGAATGGCAACCAGCCCCGTTCCGCTCCAGCTCAGAAGGGTCTGAACCATATCACCTGTTTCAAGTGGCAGAAGACAGGGCACTATGCCATTGAATGCCCTCAGAACAAGCAAGGAAATGGAAATGGCAACTCCGCAGCTAAGAAGCCAAATCCTTTTCCTCGTGCTCAGGTGAACCACTTTGATGTGGGAGAAATGTATGATCAGCCCGAGACTGTGGTTGGTAAGTTTTTATTGCATTCACGTCCAGTTATTGTACTTTATGATTCTGGTGCAACCCACTCATTCATATCAAGGGTAGTTGTGGAAAAGTATGGTTTACCCACCAGAACCCTTAGTCAGCCCATTAAGGTCAATTCCCTAGGAGGTATGATGATGACAGGGATAGGATGCCATGCCTTGAAACTCCACATAGGAAACCATGTTTTTCCTACCGACCTCATCGTATTAGAATCCCAGGGATTGGATGTAATCCTAGGCATGGATTGGATGACAAAGTATGAAGGAAATCTTTATTGCCCCAGTAGGTCTATTTCACTCACCACCCCAGAGAACAAGAGGATTAAGTATGTATCCCGACGCACACGGATGAGTGCTCGGTTAAATTCCCTCACAGGAGTTGTTCAGGAGGAAGTGCCGGTGGTACAAGACTTTCCAGATGTATTCCCGGAGGAATTACCAGGCATGCCACAAGATATGGAGATTGAGTTTCTGATAGAGTTACTACCAGGAACCGCCCCAATTTGCAAGAGACCCTATCGGATGCCCGCAAGTGATTTAGTAGAAATCAAGAAGCAAATTAAGGAGTTATTGGGTAAGGGATATATTCGCCCAAGTTCTTCACCTTGGGGAGCCCCAGTTCTTTTGGTGGAGAAGAAAGATAAAACCTTGAGGATGGTAGTCGATTATCGTGCATTAAACGAGGTGACTATCAAGAACAAGTACCTTCTGGCAATGATTAATGACTTGTTTGATCAGCTAGTAGGAGCCAAAGTATTCTCCAAGATCGATCTTCGATCAGGGTATCACCAACTGAAAATTCGTGAAAAGGATATACCCAAAACAGCCTTCACCACAAGGTATGGCTTATATGAGTATATGGTCATGTCCTTTGGTTTGACTAATGCTCCTGCCTACTTCATGAATATAATGAACAAGGTGTTTATGGAATACCTGGACAAGTTTGTCGTAGTGTTCATCGATGACATTTTGATATTCTCCAAGAGCGAGGAAGAACACAAGGAACACTTGCATTTAGTTCTGGAGAAGCTTAGAGAGCATCAGTTATATGCGAAGTTCAGTAAATGTGAATTCTCGCTAACGGAAGTCGGATTCCTTGGACACATTATTTCCGGAGAAGGAATAACAGTAGACACCGCTAAGGTTGAAGCAGTCACTGAGTGGAAGTCACCCAGCTCAGTTAAGGAGATCCGCAGTTTTCTCGGACTTGCCGGATATTACCGGAGATTCATTGAGAATTTCTCAAAGATTGCCAAGCCCATGACAGAGCTGTTGAAGAAAGAGTCTAAGTATATCTGGACTAAGGAATGTGAGGCTAGTTTCCTGGAGTTGAAGAAACGTTCGGTCACAGCCCCAGTATTGATACTGCCAAACATTCGGAAGGACTTCCAGGTTTATTGGGACGCATCACGTCAAGGACTTGGAGGAGTACTCATGCAGGAAGGAAAAGTTGTAGCCTATGCATCCAGACAGCTACGACCCCATGAGTTGAATTATGCCACCCATGATTTGGAACTAACAGCCGTAGTGCACGCACTCAAGACCTAGAGAAATTTCCTTATCGGAAATAGTTGTGATGTTTACACTGATCATAAAATCCTGAAGTATATCTTCACACAGAAGGAGTTGAACCTCAGACAGAGGAGATGGCTAGAGTTAATCAAGGACTATGACATGAGACTGCATTACCATCTAGGAAAGGCAAATGTTGTAGCAGATGCTTTGAGTTGGAAGAGTTATGTGAACACACTCATAGCCGGAGGATTACCCCAGGAGTTAACCGATGATCTCAGAGAGCTTCGGTTAGAGATAGTTCCAAAAGGATATGTTGCCACACTAGAGATTCATTCCACCTTGACCGAAATAATTCGTGAAGCCTAGAAATCGGACAAGGAGATAGCTGAGATAAAGCAGAGAATGAAAGATGGAAAAGCTAAAGACTTTCGTGAAGATGAACAAGGTACTCTATGGTTTGAGAACCGAATCTATGTGCCCAATGACCCAGAGCTCAGGAAGTTGATACTTCAAGAATCCCGTGATTCACCCTACTCGATACACCCAGGCAACACCAAGATGTACCTGGATTTCAAGGAAAGTTACTAGTGGACAGGTATGAAGAAGGATATTGCCGAACACGTTGCGGCATGTGATGTTTGTTAGTGAGCAAAGGCGGAACATCAGAAACCAGCAGGGTTACTCCAACCTTTGCCGATACCCGAGTGGAAATGGGATAAGCTTGGTATGGACTTCATCACAGGATTACCCAGGACCTGTTCAGGTTATGAGTCCATCTAGGTAGTGGTCGATCGCTTGACCAAGGTAGCTCATTTCGTTCCAGTGAAGACCACCTATACCAGTGCTAAGTTAGCCAAGATATATATGACCAGGATCATATGTCTGCATGGAGTTCCGAGGAGTATTGTGTCAGATAGAGGAACACAATTTAGCTCAAAGTTTTGGCATCAGTTACATGAAACTTTGGGTACAAGGATGGAATACAGTACAACTTTTCATCCGCAGACCGATGGACAGACCGAGCGAGTCAATCAGATTCTGGAGGACATGTTGAGAGCTTGTGCGCTAGATTATGGGTCTAGTTGGGATGACAACTTACCTTACGCAGAGTTCTCGTACAACAATAGTTATCAAAGGAGTCTGAAGATGGCCCCTTTTGAAGCTTTATACGGAAGGAGGTGCAGAACACCATTGATGTGGGATGGTGTTGGTGACCGACAACTTTTTGGTCCCGATCTTATCCGAGATTCTGAAGAAAAGGTCAAACTGATTCGAGACCGACTCAAGATAGCCCAATCCAGGCAGAAAAGCTATGCTGATAGCGAACGCAAGGAGGTGACTTATGAAGTGGGAGACCGAGCATATCTTCGTGTGTCCCCACTTTGAGGAATCAAGAGGTTTGGTGTTAAAGGAAAGTTAGCACCTCGATTCATAGGCCCCTACAAAATTCTTGAACGTAGAGGCGAAGTTGCATACAAGCTGGAATTGCCGGAAGGACTGTCTAGAGTTCATGATGTTTTCCATGTTTCCCAGCTGAAGAAATGCCACTCTGAGATGGCTGATATTCCTTTGAGAGACATAGTGCCCCTAGAGGCCATACAACTTGATAGTGACCTGACCTACGACGAGAAGCCTGTTAGAATCCTCGAGACTACCAACAGAGTTACCCATAGCAAGACCATCAAGTTCTATAAGGTTCTATGGAGTCACCACACCCAGGAAGAAGCCACCTGGGAACGCGAAGAAGATCTTCGTAGAGACCACCCGCACCTATTTTCTAGCCAACCCGAATCTCGAGGGCGAGATTCATCTTAAGGTGGGTAGGTTTGTAACATCCCAAAATTTCATTTTGGAATGTTATGAAATATAGCTATGCATCATCATCACTTTGTTTGAAAGAAATGAATTGTTGAAGTTCTTGTTTTGGATTTCTAAAAGGCCCTTTCCTTTTCTCCATTTACATGTTTCCTTTATTAGAAAATCCCTGGAAATATTCATAAAAAGAGAGGAGTAACATGACACTCCATACCAGGAGCATCTTGGTGAAATATTTGAGCAATAAAACCAGGTGGTTATTTGAAAGTTTATCTCGAAAGAATTTAAAATCAATTAGGTATTTTCTGAAAAATATTTTTTTAAGTAATCATTTTGACAGAGGAAAATGTTCATTAAATAGCATTTATTCCCCTGATCCTTTTAATATATATATTCCCTATGTTTGGAAATGATTTGACTGCATTACAGGATTTTAAACGTTCCGGAAAATAGAAAAGGAAACGTATTTAAACGTTTTAATTAGCAAACAGGCCGGCCCACAGCCATTTAAACCCCGAATTCATTTCGGATTGGCCACCGACGCGCAAACACCGCCCCGACTCTCACAGACGTGCGGGACCCACCGTCTGACAGCGCCATCCCCGCGCTCATCCCCTTCCCCTCGCCCCCAACGTCGCCGGTCGATCTCCTCTCTCCCTCTCCCGACCCCGCACCTAGCCTATAAAGAGCCCCTGCCTCTCCGCTCTCCGTTCCTCTACCCTCGCCAGAACGCCACCGCACCACCTCGCCGGAGTTCGGTCGACGACCGAAGCTCTCCAGGCACGAGGTCGTCGCCTCCATCGTCCCCAGCCCCGTCCGACGCCACCAATCGACGCCGGAGCTTCGCCGCAGTTGCCTGAGCACTTCGGACGCCGCCCTTGACCACCGTAGCACCAGCCCCGAGCACCTCTGACGTCCGGCCGCCGTCGACCTCGCCGGAACTCCTACCCCCTCCTCTCTAAGCCGCACTTCCACCCACAACCGTCAGATCTAGATCCAATGCGCCTGATTAGAAGATTTAAACGGCGAACCGTTTTATTTTACGTTTCGGTCGTCCGCCACAAACACCTCGCACGCACACGGCCTCGGCCAATCACAGCATGCCACGTAGCCCCTAACCGATCGATAATTTTTTTTTCTGTTTCTGTTTTAGCAAACAGAATGTGTTCTGATTTTCTTTTTGTTACATCTTTTAAACTAATTAGTGTTTTTAAATTAATCTTTTTGCATTAGGTCACAAATTTAATGTAGCTTCATCCTGTAGTCTTAGATTTCAAATTGGAACTTTAGAATTTGAACCTAACCAAATTTGCTTAAATTACTAAAATCTGCATAACTAGAGTTTAAATATATATTTTTGAGTGAATCTTTTTGCCACTATTTTGTAGTAGTTAGACCTATAATCCTACATGGTTTGAGAATTTTTAGGATAAATTTGGTTAGTGTTTATAGAAAAAATAGAATCTGTTTTGTTCTTAATAGAGTTTAGTTTGTTTGATTTTAGTTTAGTTTGAACCTGATTTAGTTTAACTTTTGTTTTTAGATTTCATTAGGGTTCTGTTGTTTCAACATTAGGTGTATTATTTTATGTTAATAAAAATATATTTTTTTAATTTGTTTTGTGCTCTAGTTTGAATAGGTACATCTTATTTTCACCTTTAGTATTGTTTAGAAAAAAATTTGTAGTAACTCTTTTTGCACAAATTTTTTATAAGGAAATACTTTCTATTTTCAAATCAAATTTTGTATTTACGTTTCTGTTATCTAAATGCCTAGTTAAAAGCAAAATTTTGACTTGTTATGTCTTAGTAGAGATTTGACACCAAAAAATTTAGAGTCTTATACTTTGAGTGGTTCTTCCTTTTGATTGTGCTATTTTTTGTTGAAGTATTTGTTTACCTTGTTGTCGTGTGAATTGTACTGTGGTTGCTTATTGTGTGTTTTGTTTGATTCGTTAGATCATCCGGAGTGCGAAGCTTGTTATCTAGAGTCACTTGAGTACGAGGATCATCAGCAAGGCAAGTCACTTTGATCATGATTACCCATGTTTTATTGCATTAGTTCTACCATCTCCCCAATTGCATGCAAAGTAGGTAATTTGGAAACTTGGTTACTTGATGTAGTATCATGTGGTAGGCACCCCTCAATCCTTTGACACATTGGCCCCGGGATACGTTGATTTAATTTTGCTATGCTATTAGTAGACGGGGTTGGTTGAGTGATTCATGAGAGTTGTGAGTAAATGATTTCAAGACCTACAAGATGATCAAGACTTCGAGACTCCGAGTTTTCAACATACCTCTGGGTGGATGATGGTTGAACGGCGCCCTGGAGAAACAGTGGTTTGCCTAGATGTTGTTGGAGAAGTGCCAGTATTCATGCGGAAAGGTCCACCCAGGCACAAAGAGATGGATGGATGCTTCAAGACCCAAGGCTAACCTGCACAGCCACAAGCCATTATGGGCTCTGGCTTGGTTGTATATCGTGGTGACCCTGGATAGGCGGTGCTACGAGATGTAGAAGAACGGTAGGAAAGGATGGGCACCGACAGAGTCTCGGGGAAAGCCTTTAGAAGACCATGTTTTGGTCATCCGTTTCTCAAACACCCTGAAGTGCGAGAAATCCAACGGAGGTGATCAAATCTTGTGGGGAACGTGTGCAAAACTCTTCAGAGTACCCAAATCTAATCAATTAGCCATGTCCACGGTCATGGACAGTTTGAGCCAAAGGAACTGAACTATCTGGAACTCTCAACACAATTAAGTATATTGATGTGGGTTTTTAATGACAACTTGGGTATGAGAATTGGTTTGTGAAACCATCTCATTAATCAACCAACATTGTAGTAATAAATCAACCAACATTGCCGGCATATTCAATATGCTGACCTACACGGCTGCAACGTATCATGTTGCAGAGTACTTTTCCGACCAGGAGTGAGGATACGCTCTACGCTCGGTGAGATGCCCTTGGAGTCACATGGACTCAACTACCTTTGAAGCTTCCGCAAGATTAGTTATTCTCCTGAGTTGGCCTTCAGCCACTTTATCGTAATTCTTATTGTAATAAAGGACTCGATATGAGATTTTTCGATTATTAAAGCTGTGTGATTTCACTTTGATATATACAGTGATGTACCGTGTGTGTATCAGCATGATCTTGGGGTGGTACAGAAACACCGGAGATTCGACCTTTAAGGTCGGGTCGTTAGAGATTTTTTGCATTCTCAGGACGGCTGATTTTGTTGAATTCTTCGGGGCATAGGAGTTGAAGAGAATGTCACATGCTTGAGCATTGACTTGCAACATCTTCAATTCATCCGCAGTCGCTTCACAATCAGGTTCCCTTCCTTCCGCAAAGAATTCACCTTGCATACCAACACGAACAATAGCCCAAACGGAGGGGTTATGACCAAGCAAATACATTTTTATTTTTTACTTCCAACTAGCAAAAATTTGTGCCATCGAAGTACGGACCCCTACGGTGATAATTTCCCTCACTAGACGCCATACTCTCCTAGGTTGTTAAACCAATGCAATGGAGACCAATGGTTTGGTACCACTTGTAAGATCAAAAGTAGTGCTAGAAGGGTGTTGATTACACTAGTGCAAAACAGGCCTATAGTCCCGGGCCGGATGGACCTTTAGTACCGGTTCCCGAACCGGTACTAACGGGTCGGGACTAAAGGTCCAGACCATTAGTACCGGTTGGAGCACGGACCGGTACTAAAGGCCCTCCACGTGGCTGCCTGCGTGCACTGGTGGTGGAAGACCTTTAGTACCGGTTGGTGATACCAACCGGTACTAAGTCTTCTGTTTTGTTTTGTTTTAGATTTTTATTAGGATTTAATTTTCCTCTCTATTTTTTGTGTTTTCCATTCATTTCAAATTTATTTTACGGTGCTACATACTGTAAACAGTACACAAGTTCATGCATATATATATGTAATATAATATACAATATCTCATACACAGTATATATATATACAAATGGAATTACACATCCATATAAATTCGGGACTTATAATTAACTTAAGGCCCAAAACCCGGCCAGGACTAGCTAGCTAGTGCTCCGGATGAAATCTCAGTTCTCTACTACTGATTTGCTAGCATTATTGAGGCGGCGGTAAGGAATAGTGCTCTCCATTTACATCAATGAAATGTTGAAGAAGAAATGCCGCAAATTCCTCTTGAAGTGCTACAAAGAGTTTCTTGGGTGAGAGCTTTGACATCATCTGCCAAACCCGGAGCTGTCTTTCATGTGCTCCTCTGCGACGTATACGGCTTTCGGTCTGGATGCGAATGTTCTCGCAGAGGAAGTATCCACATAAATTTGTCCCCTGTGGCTGCTTCGCGCACTTTGCAAAAGAATAGAATTCAATAAGATAATTAATAATCAAGCATGTGATAATGGTATTGAAACTAGAATTAAGGAGATCCGAGGACCTAGTAGTACTACTTAATTACATGCATCTTTTTCCACTTCAGCTTCGGTTTCCATTGACGACCGTGATGGTTTTTTTCTATCATCTTTTTCCAAACACTACCCGGCAAAGAAAAAGAACGAAAGAGTTATTATAATTACTTTTGATATCAGGAAATAATGAAAGAAAGCAAGGTCGATAAAGATTGAAATTACCGTTCTATCATAAAATACAAGTCCACGTATGATTGTTCTGGTGTATCTAGTAAGTCGTACACTTGAACAAGTCCATCTGCGAGGATAATATATAGGAGGATATAGCGGTCTCTACGCAGAAGTTTATATAATTAAGCAGCCATGCGCATATAACTCATCAACTACACTTGACAGCGAGCTAGTAAGCAAAAATAGAATTTGTAGTATACAAGAGAGTAAACACTCACCCCATGTTGTAAGGAAATATTATAGTAGATTTGGTATTCATTAGTGCCTCTAGAAAATTTTCCAAGAGATCTTCTGTGTCCTTGGCATAATTTCTTACCACATGACCATTAACGGTACTTGGGTCGATGAACCCAATGTCATCGATTCCCTCTTGTTTCAATTCCCACATCTTCAATCTGCATAATAGCGTAGAAAAGAACATATATAGTGAGGATAAGCCAATGAATGATATCTTAGCTAGAGACTTAAATTACTAAAGATATAAATCACTTACAGACAATAGCAACTGATGAGAGTTTTGTCGATAGAGTCCATGTGGTATAACTGGGAAAGTTCTGAGAAATCAAGACATATGTCACATGCATTGACGTAATGCTCTTTCCTTACTTTGACCATGACCGCCGTCTCCCCTTGCTTTGCTTCACGCATGTACCAATCATGCAACCATCGCATCGCAGTTGGTAGTTCCTTTTACTGCTCGGGTGTGACAAGTGGTTTTCCGATGACATATTGCATTGTGTACTCAGTTGCATCGTACCCGCGGATTTCCTCGGTGCCAAGGATTTGGTCAAGAGTGAGACCTGCAGCCTTTAGTACTTCAAGGTCGATTGGGTTGCCTTGCACGTCGACTGGTTGGATCGGTTGCTTGCTTGGATTGGTACTCACCTTGAGTGGAGAGATTGATTGCTTGGATTGTTCTCCGAGCTGGGGAACTATTTTCCCGCTAGTTGATGTCGTACTTCCCGACTTCTTCCTTCGGCTAGGCCGACTTCGCTGCTCACTTGCCTTCTGAATCTGTCGCTCATAGTCTGTCGGCATACGCTCGACATATGCCGGGGGTCGATCGATAAAGTGTTCCATAAAGTGCTCTTGGACTTCCTTGGGTATTACCTCCTCTGGCGGCACGGTCTTCTTCGCAAAAAAGGCTTTCACTTGGAGATCGCATTCAATTCTATTTTCCTCCGGTGTCATGTCATAAGGCAGCTTCCTTTTGGTGGGAGGCTCGGGTTTCTTCTTTGCTTTCTTACGAAGAGGACTGCTGGTGGCCTTCCTCTTTTGGGAGCCCTGCTGGCGGGACCGCTGCCGGGTTGGAGTCGGCTCACGCGGTGGAGATCGATATCGATGATGATATGGACTCGCGTCGTGCTCCGTCCCGATGTTGGGAGGACTGCTCATGGCAAGGTGGGGAGGACTACTGGCGAGGTGGGACGCCTCTCGAGGTGGGGACGACTATGGGGGAGCTCGAGGTGGGGAGGACTACTGGCGAGGTGACTGTTGTCGAGGTGACTGCTGCCGAGGTGACTGCTGGCGAGGTGGGGAGGACTACTGGCACTGCGATGCCTCTGGCTGGGATCCCTCGCGCTAGACATCGATACTCGGAGGAGCCGGTGGCCTTAGCGCCAAGTGTGGAAAGACGATGCAGTCCTTACTCCATAGAATGAGACCACGGCCAGCTTCTGCCAATGTGGACTCCCCCTCACCTCCAGGTATGTCAAGCAATAGTTCATCATATCCCGGCTATATTGCATCCACCGCGACACGAGCATACCCAGCTGGAACCGGATTGCAATGCCAGAGAACATCAGGTGTATTTGGTAAAGCATAGCCCGTCGCGACCCGCACGGGTATGTTCTTCATTTTCTAGATTAGCTCACAAGATGTCTTCTTGGTGATATCATCCACGGGGGGGTGGATCATCGGTGCCCCCGTGGAACCCACACTGCTTTTCGGCATTGTAGATGGGACGGGTTCTTCCCCTGCCTCCTGCTATGGAGTTTCCCTTTGCTGGGTCAGTACCTGTATCTGCAGCTGCTGCTGCTCGTACTTCTGTTCCAACTTTGAAAGTCGGTCTACTTCCACCTTATTTTTTTTCGAATGGCTTTTATAACTGTCCTGCCATCCTGCAAACCCCTCGTACCACGGAACAATGCCCATGCCTCGTGTTCGTCCTCCGTGTTCGGCATTCCCGAGGGCGCGTGTAAGCTCGTCGTTCTCTCTATGAGGGTGAAACCGTCCTTCTTGGGCATCTTTTATTGCTTGAATCAACTCATCTGATGCATGCTTTAGACTGGCCAGTGCAATAATCTTCCCTATGGCTGGGTCCAACTTTCCCCCATGCGCAAAAAACCAATTCCTGCACCTCTTGGGCCAGTTCAAGGTTACTGGAGTGATCCCTTCAGCAAGCATCTTATTCTCTAATGCATCCCACTTAGGAATGGCTGACTTGTATCCACCTGTCCCTAGTTTATGGTGATACTTTTTTTCCTCACCATTTATCTTATTCTTTGCCGACTTCTCCATAGCAGCTATCGATGTCTTGTACTCGATAAATGCGTCCTAGTGATCCCTTACCTTCTAATATATTCCTTTGAATTCGGGCGCCTTCTTGCCTCTAGCATTGTACTTGGTCCATAATCTTTTCTTCCAAGTCTGGAATGTGTCGGCCATCTTATGGAGAGCAAACTCCTTGACTTTGTTCCTTTGACGCTCCGAGAGAGAATCTGGTAGGGTGAAATGCTCCATGAGCTCTTGCCAGAGGGCATCTTTAATTCCTGTATCGACATAATTCACTCCTGGTTTTGGTTCCTTTGGCTGAATCCATTCAGGCATTGTGATCTGGACTCCGATCCTAACAACCACTCCGCATTGACGCACAAATGTCTTGGCATTGGCTTCAGGGTGAGTCGGTTCGCCATTATGTTTGAAAGCATCAAGATTGAGCTTTACGTTGCCGTCCAATATTTTGGCAGCGCCTCGTACATTTCTACTAGATTGGCTCGATCCGGAGGGCTGATAATTAAAATAAGAAAGATTTGTTAATATATATATAAAAATCAATTAATACACATGTAGTGATCACCAGAGGCTAATGGATATGTATATACCTCATCGAACATTGTTGGTTGTTCCAGATTTTGGAACATAAGTTGTTCTTCCTCAGTCTCGCATCCATCACCGTGATCGTTCAGATATTGTGAGCCATCATCAAGATCATGTGATTCACCTCGAAGGTCCACTGGGTTTTCGGAGGAGCGTATCATGTCGAAGATGTCCTCTTCATGAGCTCTACCGGTATTGTCCATAGCTTAATAACTAGTCCATAATAATATAGATAAAAAAAATTAGTATTTAAATTATCATGCATTCAAGAAGCAAAATAACTGATAGTTAATTAATAATGCATCATCGAATACATATATAGTATAGTTCTTAGAAAAGATCTCATCTGCATAATCTTGGATAATTTTCAATACATCGGCTAATCTCCATCGATCTAGCTAATACATCATACTAATACATCATAATAGTAGCTAGCTAATATATCGATATAGCTAGAAGCCTAGCGCCCGGCGGATATCGGGGCAGGCGGTGGACACCCAAAGAGAAGGAACCATCACGGGAACATAGCTCCAGTGAGATCCCTAAAGAATCTGCTAGATATTGTCGAACCTGGCCTCCAAAGATGCCATGTAGCGTCAGACGTGCTCGTTCTCCTTGCTGACATGGTACTGTACCACCTCCGCGGGGGACTCAAGCCTCTCGATCGTCTGTGGCCCATGCGGCCGCCACCACAGAACCTCCGAGTCGACGATGGGCTGGCTCCTCACCAAGCTGCACCGCCCGGAAGGCCGCACCTCCCAGTACCAGCCCGGCGGAGCCCAGTCCCTGACAGGGCCCCTCGGCTCAAGCAAGTGACCTCCTCCGGCGACTCGACGATGAGGATGCGGGATCTGCATCGTCGATGTCGAGAAGAAACACTTAATTATGAAAACAAATTAAATAAAACTTAGCAAAATTAACACTTAACAAAATTAACACTTAGCAAAATTAACACTTAGCATCTAGAAAAATCAAGATTTACGACACGCTTTGGATCCTAATGCGTGTGTGACTATCGGTCTGTCGAGACTTTCCTAAATAACTCTCACATATCTCATAGTGTGTTGGTGCGCACTCTCTCACATTGATACGGTGGTGTATATATTTTGGTGGACACTCTCTCGCATTAATAGGTTCGACCGGCGGTGATGGACGCTTCCCCTCTCCTCTTCTTGCACAATATATCGATGAGTATATCACAAAGAAGAGGAGAAAGAGGAATCGCCTCCACAACAACAGTCGGGATTCCTCCATCAAGAACACACATGAAACCCAAAACTAAATTAGGATCGACGACAGACCGAAAGTCACACACACACATTAGGATCCAAACTAAATTAAACCTAAAACTAAACTAAACAAAAACTAAATTAAACCTAAACTAAACATAAACTAACACATATCCTAATAACCTGACAACCTAACTAACTAACTAACTAAATAGGGGTGTTGTGTCGTGGTCGGGGTCGGGTGTCGGGGGTGTCGTGTCGGGGTTCGGGGTTCGAGGTCGAGGGACCCTAGATACCCTAGCACCGGGGACTAGGGTTCCATGACTAGTCATGTCGGCCTGGGTTCTGTGTCATTTGATTGCCAGCGACATGTTCACATACGTGAGCTAAAAGACGCAAACGGTCCCGGCTAAGGTAAGTTTGCATCCGTGGAGCTTACCGTGTGTGAGGCCGCAAAGTGATGTGATATGTTATAGTCTAGATTCATATGACTTAGGATCAGGGTCCCGACAACGTTGGTATCAGAGCCTGACTAACTGTAGGATTACCAAGACAAATCGGTCGAAGTTGAGTCTAGAAACACTATAGAAAAGTAGGGGAATTGATTGTGGAAGGGAACGTAAGGCTCTTTTTACTCCTCTTCCCAAGTTATTCTATTCTGAGTCATTATCATCTTTTCTACGGGGATAAGAACTAGGATTCTCATCTATTGCTTAGGATGACGAGTTACTAACCATGGACCACTAGCTAGCTTGTTTGCAAGACAATGTCGGTACTCAAATATTGTTGGTGTGACAAACAGACGGAGAAGAGATTTGAGTCTAGGAAGTCGAGTGGTTATGCTTTTCCAATCTTTTGCAGTTGTCTCAAAATCCTTTTTGAGCAATTACAACCATTCTGTTGTCCAATTTCTGCTAGAGTCTCTAATGTCTTTCAATCATTCTCTGTTTTAGATGCCACCTCATCCTTCCCGTCAGGTAGTCTGTCTGACCAGGTGCATCGATGTAACGGATCACACGGCCATGTTGGTTAGAGTTATGATAGAGGCTGGCTACCGTTGGTACCGTACACAGTGGAAGAACAGTATCGAGATTTCAACCAGAGTCACTATCTGTGTATTGTTAGGATATATCCTTCATATCCCGGAGCTGCAGAGCCGCTTCACTGGACTTATGGACTAGGTGTCACCATAGATATGGCAGATCAGGAGGCCGCCTACACCATGCTGACTATCATGAGGTTTCACCATGGTTTGCTTCAGAACACAGAGTTCTGTTATGTTCCTGCTTCCATGGGAGGAGAGGATGGTTATCTTAGTGCAGCCTACTGTGATCATTCTCATGAGGACCCTAGGTTGTACGTGCCCGCTCAGATGTTGGAGAACAGAGATCGTGATGCACGTGCCCTTCGCATGGAGCTTTATGCTACCCCTGCACGTCTTTGGACAGCCCTGACGCAGTTGGCACCTTTCGTGCGGACAGGTTATGGAGATTTGGAGATGCTGAACCCACCGCGGACTCATCTGCCAGCACGCGTAGACTGGCCCGATGTTGGAGGCATCACCACTTTTCGAGGACCACTGTTGCCGCCAGCAAGGGGACCAAGGCCACATCTGTGTCCTTACGGTTTCCAGGGATCACAGGCTAGAGTGTTTCCAGATCCTCAGGTTCAGCTCCCGGGTCACGGGGGTAACCTGTCTGAGGCATTCTATGGTGATGCTTAAGTACGTGGATGTTAGTACTAGTATGTTAGTTGAGTTTCGGAGGTGTAGATAGATAATGTATACGAAGCTAGTAATGCCTCCGATGAGTTGTGTCATCTCTCTGTAGTTTGTTTTCAGCTTGGGCTTGTACTGAACTTTGTCATGGTGTGTATGAATCATGGTGTCATATGGCAGTTTGTTATCACCATGTTGTTTGGGTGCTTGCCCTGCATGCCATGTTGTCCAGTACATTCCTTATCTCATGTCTTAGAGTTGATGTCCTCTATGTTTAAGCTGTGGGTTTGTTTTCCCAGGATGATGGAAACTAGGAATAACCTAGTGCCTGCCCCCGAGCAGGGCGAGGGAAGCCAGCAAAGGCAAGATAACCTGCCACATGCGCCTTCTTTGGCCGAAGTGATGCTTGAAGGTGAAAGGAACAAGAGAGAGACCAACAGGCTATTGGAATGAATTGAGCATAACACAATGCGTGCTCCCCGCAATGATCACAATGATGGCATGTCACTCGGTGATTTCATCAAGCTGTGCCCACCTAAGTATCATCATTCGGTTGACCCACTCGACGCGGATGATCCGCAAGATCCGGGCTGCCAATGTGTCCGAGGCCAACAAGGTGACCTTTGCTACTTACTTTCTAGAAGGACCCACCAATCTATGGAGGGAAAATTATGAAGCCATGTGTCCCGCAGGCCCCGCACCAACTTGGGCAGAATTCAGCGCGATATTCCATACCCATCACATTCCGGAAGGGCTGATGGATCGCAAGAGAGAGGAATTATGTACTTTCACCTAGTGCAGACTGTCCGTGGATGTCTATAGCCGTGAGTTCGGCAATCTTGCCCGCTATGCTCCGGAGGAAGTTTCAACCGATGCCAAGAAACATGCTAGGTTCCGCAAGGGACTTAACCCTGAGCTCCATCGAGATCTGCACCTGCATGAGTGCACAACCTTCCAGGCTCTTGTCAACAAGGCTATCACTGCCGAATCTGGATAGACTCACTACGAGGCCACGAGGAAGCACAACCGTGACTTCAGCCCCGCATCTGGCTCGGGCTCTAACAAACGTCGGGTGTAGGTGCCCAACGCAGCTCTGCCACCAAGATACACCGCGAGGCCATCCTTCTAGGTGCCTTGCCCAGCTCAGCCCAACCCTCCAGCCAGGCCATTTGGAGGTACGCCTGTCAATGTTGCTCCCCGTGCCACTGTGGTTTGTTACAAATGTGGGGAACTAGGACACTACTCTCGTGATTGTCCTCAGAACAATAATAAGCCCGCTGGCCATGGGAAGCCGGGAAAAGCTTTCTATGTCAAGCCAACTCCTGCTCGTGGAAGAGTGAACTATGTTTTTGGTGAGGAAGCCATTGAGGATACTAATGTTATTCTAGGTACGCTCCTTGTCAATAGTCATCCAACATATGTTCTATTTGATACTTGGGCATCTCATTCTTTTATCTCAGAAAGTTATGCACAGTTGCATAACATGTCTTTTTGTGATATGCCTACTCCTTTAGTAGTTCGGACTCCTAGTTCAAAGTTGCAAACTTCTAGAGTAAGCCATGATAATGAGATTCTGGTGGATAGGCTAGTCTTCCTAACATCTTTGGTAGCCCTCACTTCTTCGGACATCAATATCATTCTAGGCATGGATTGGATGAAAGCCCACTATGCTATGATTGATACTCATACTAGGAATGTTCAACTTACACATCCATCGGGTGAGGTAGTTAACGTCTCCACTCGAACAACCAAGTGCCAACTCTATTCCCTCAATGCTAGCCCTATTCCAGAGTTAGAAAATATTCCGATAGTCCGTGACTTTTTGGATGTCTTTCCAGAAGAACTGCCAGGAATTCCTCCTGTCAGAGATGTTGAGTTTGTGATAGAGCTCATTCCAGGGACTGCCCCAATAGCCAGAAGACCCTATAAGATGGCACCCTTAGAACTAGCCGAGCTTAAGATTCAACTCTATGAGGCTTTGAAGAAAGGTTTCATCCGTCCTAGTTCTTCTCCTTGGGCTTGTCCCGTCCTCTTCGTCAAGAAGGATGGATCGGATCAGATGGTTGTGGATTATCGGCCAGTGAATCTGGTCACCATTAAGAACAAGTATCCACTCCCCAGGATCAACGATTTGTATGATCAACTCACTGGATCCTCTGTCTTTTCCAAAATGGATTTGAGGTTGGGATACCATCAAATCAGAATTAGAAACGGGGACATTCCAAAAATGGCTTTTGTTACTCGTTATGGCCAATACGAGTACACCGTCATGTCCTTCGGTTTAACCAATGCTCCAGCCACCTTCTCTCGCTTGATGAATTCGATCTTCACGGAGTATTTAGATAAATTCTTCGTGGTTTACCTCGATGATATACTCATCTACTCGAAGAACGAAGAGGAATGTGCCGAGCATCTAAGGCTGGTATTGATGAAACTTCGAGAGCACCGTTTGTATGCCAAATTCTCCAAGTGTGAATTTTTGTTGCCAGAAGTGACCTATCTAGGCCACGTGATCTTTGATAAAGGTATTGCTGTCAATCCCGAGAGAGTTCAGGCCGTCCTTGATTGGACTTAACCTGAATCGGTTAAGAAAGTTCGGAGTTTCCTTGGCTTAGCGAGCTACTTTCGTCGCTTTGTCGAGAATTTCTCCAAGGTTGCAAAACCTCTAACTGAACTCCTCAAGAAAGATAAAAAGTTCAAGTGGACTCCACAATGCGAGCATAGTTTTCAGGAGTTGAAAAGATGACTGACCTCTGCTCCTGTTCTGGTGCCACCAGACTTCTCTAAGGACGTTGTTATCTATTGCGACGCCTCGCGCCAAGGGTTAGGTTGCATTCTCTTGCAAGATCGTCATATGATTGCATACGCATCTCGACAGTTGCGTCCACATGAGGATAATTATCCAACACATGATCTTGAGCTTGCAGCTGTGGTCCATGCACTCAAAACCTGGCGACATTACCTGCTGGGTAATCATTGGAAAATTTACACTGATCACCAAAGTCTGAAATATATTTTCACCCAGCCGGATTTGAATCTCACGCAAAGACGATGGGTTGAGTTGATTACAGATTATGACTTAGGGATAACTTACATCCCGGGGAAAGCCAATGTCATGGCTGATGCACTAAGTCGTAAGTTTCATTGTAACAACCTCATATTACAACAAGGTCAACCACTTCTCCATGAGGAATTTCGGAAGTTAAACCTCCACATTGTTCCTCAAGGATTCGTATCCAACCTAGTGGCGAAACTTACTCTTACGGATCAAATCACAAAGGCCCAGAAGCATGATGTCGGGATATCTTGGATCAAGAAAACATTAAGAAGGGTAATTTTAGGTGGTTCTCGGTAGATGATCGATGTTTTGTTTTCTTTGAGAACCGCTTGGTGATCCGGAAGAAGCAACTTCTACGACAATTGATCCTTAAGGAGGCTCATGATTCCCCTCTCACAATTCTTCCGGGTTGTACAAAGATGTATCAGGACCTACGCCAGAGGTTCTGGTGGACTAGGATGAAGAGATAAATTGCCTAGTTTGTTGCTAATTGCGACGTTTGTCGTTGCGTGAAAGCAGAACATCAAAGGCCTGCTGGCACCCTTCAACCTTTAGCTATTCCCGAATGGAAATGGGATAAGGTCGGTATGGATTACATTACCGGATTTCCCAGGACTAAGAGAAGGAATAATGCTATCTTTGTGGTCACTGGCCGCCTTTCCAAATTGGCTCATTTTCTTCCTGATCGGGACAGTATAACTGCTCGCCAGCTAGCGGAGTTATATGTTTCTCAAATAGTTTCTCTTCATGGTGTTCCTTTGGAGATTAACTCAGACCGCGGAAGTATCTTTACTTCCCGATTCTGGGAATGTTTTGAAACCACTATGGGAAAGTATCCTATAGCACTGCTTTCCCCCCACAATTGGTTATATCCTTCGGTATGAATTGGGAGAAATGTCTTCCATTTGCCGAATTTGCATATAACAATAGTTATCAAACAAGCTTGGGCAAAGCCCCTTTTGAAGTTCTCTATGGACGAAGGTGTCGAACACCTCTTAACTGGTCAGAAACCGGAGAGAGGCAACTCTTTGGCCCGGATATGATCCAGGATGCAGAGGAGCAAGTTCACATTATTCGTGAAAAGTTGAAAACAGCCCAATCTTGTCAAAAGAGCCAATATGATCGCCATCATAAGGCTGTGACCTATGAAGTTGACGAGAAGGCTTACCTTCGGGTTACACCTCTAATGGGTACCCATCGATTCGGTATCAAGGGAAAGTTGGATCCTCGTTACATTGGACCTTTTCGCATTCTTGCTAAACAAGGAGAGGTTGCCTACCAATTGGAACTTCCGTCGCATCTTTCCAAGGTTCATGATGTCTTCCACGTCTCGCAACTCACGCGTTGCTTCTCGGACCCTGTCCGTGAGGTAGACCACGAAGCACTTGATCTCCAAGATAACCTTACATAACGAGAATACCCTGTTCGTATTCTTCATCAAGCTAAGCGTACCACTCAGCAACGAAACATCAAGTTTCTAAAGGTTTAGTGGTCACACCATTCTGAGAAGGAGGCCACATGGAAAAGAGAAGATCGTATTCGACAAGAGTACCCCACGCTCTTCCCGACGACTTCAAAATCTCGGGACGAGATTCTTTTGAGTGGCGGTGAGTTGTCACATCCCTAGCTAGATGTCATAGGTAGCATGTGTGTGCATCATGTTTCAATTTTTGCATCAACATGAAATGGGGGCTAAAAGAAACCCCAAGCTCATATTTTAATCAAATTAATACAAAGTTGTGAAAATTCAATAAATCCAAAATGCCCATCTAAATAGTCTCCTATGTCTGAAAAATATGGACATGATTATACAAGGGGTCATTTAAAATATTTGAACAACTTTAGCAATTTAAAAATAAACGATAATGCTTCTGAAAATACCAAATAAAGCATTATCATTGTTTTATATTTCAAAATATCCTAAAACTTTTTATTGGAGTTTGAAATATTCAAACTTCAATATATAAAATATTTGGGATATTCTAAAATAGCATATGTGCCTGAAAATAAAATAAAACAAATGTCAGAAACTAGAAAAGAATGCAAATAAGAAAAAGGGGGGAGAAAACCCACCTGGGCTTACCTGAAGAAGAGCCCCAGCCCACGCGGGGGGGGGAGCAGCGTCTTCTTCCTCCTACCAGGAGGAGAAGCAGCTGCGTGCCTCAACCGCAGCCGAGCATGGCCATGCGCTGGCCACCTGGTCCCTGCCTACCCGGCCGCCTCCTCGTCACGCTGGCAAGAGGATAGGCTCCGCTGACGCCTGGACCCGCTCCCCCCTCGCCATTCCTCCCCCTTCTCTCCTCTGTTCTTCCCCTCGCCGGACTGAAGACGCTGTCGATTCACCATCTCCCGTGTGTCCCCGACCACGCCAAGGCGCCATAAGACCCTCTGGTGAGGCCATGGATCATTTCCCCCTGGCCCCGACGTCGTCCCCCTCCTCTAGCCCTGTCGGTAGCCAGAGCCGAGCGAAGCTCGCCGCCGGCCATGGCGTAGCCGTGGCACAGCGGCCCAAGCTCGCACCTGAGCACGTAGTCGTGCTCAGGCTGATCCCAGGAAGCCCTAGGAACCCTTAGGTGGCTCGTTTGAGCTCCGGCTCGATGAGCCCATGCTCGCCCAAACTCTGGCAACCGTCGTGCTCATCATAGGCGCCGATTCCTGCCATCCTAGCCCCTGGGAAGTGTTGGGCTCGATGCGCGTGAGAAAGCAGACCAGTTTGGTGCCCTCCGCCGTCCATTTGGTCGCCGGAGAAGGAATCCCGACCCCTCCACCGTCCCTGACGTCGTCGGCGGCTCAACGCCGGCGAGTCAACCAGTTTGACCACTAGGGGTTTGACCCCTGGGTCACTGGTAAGTGGGGCCGGGCCCTGTTAGTCAAATCCCGATTAGCAATTTAATTAATTAATATAATTAACCTAATTAGTCACTAACCAGTGGGCCCAATGTTGATTAAGTAATTAGGATTAGTTTTAATTTTCTAATTAAGTGATTGATTCACTCACATCAGGGCCCCACCCTGTCAGGTTCGACCTGGCCTGGTCAGCTGACCTGCTGACGCCATGATGACGTCAGGCTAATGTAATAAAGGAATTTCCAGTTTTAAAATAATTCCAGAAAATGTTTAAAACTTCAAAAATTCTTATAAAATAATCTGCAACTCAGATGAAAATAATTTATATATGAAAATTTATTAGAAAAATCCAATGGATCTAATGGTGCTATTACCATGCATGTTAGAACAACCTATGTAGAAGAACATTGACATGTGGTAATAGGTTAAAATATGGAATTTGAAATGAAGAATGATTTTGAACCTATATTCAACCTCACTTCAAATTAACTTGGACACTAGTGGCATTAGCTCATCCATACATGCTACCATGTCATGATCATGCATCATATTGTTGCACTTGCGTGTATTGAATGCTGTTTATCTGCATTGTGGTAGGCCCTACTTCTGAGGATACCCCCGAGTATTCCAACGAAGGAGAGAACCTTCCTGCTACCCAACAATACAAGCAACCCCCTTGATCATTCCGATAACATCCCACTCTCTCGCTCCTACTCTTGTTTATTGCATTAGGACAACCGTTCACATGTCTGTCATACACGATAGATGAACCTATTCTTCTACATGACCTGTCATTGTCATAGTAAATAGCTAAACCTTGCAACCTAGCATACCTCGTAGATGCTTGTGCCATGATGTGCTTAGCTTACTTTGCCTGCTATGCTTGCTATGCTTAGAGTTGTGTCAGGTCTGATTCATCTGGGTGATGAACTGGAGTGAAACATAGTTGTTCCGATGTGATAAGCTTATGATGAACTCGATTTGGTACAGGTAGCGATGAGAGGCTATGTAGGAGTACATAGCAGGTTGTCTCATTGGGACCGTTTTTAGGAACTGTGTTCCGTGTTTGTGATCCAAGACTAGTTACTACCACACATTGGGTTCTGGTAACTCGACCCCTCTCGACTTATTAGTCGCTTAGTCCTTAGTCCAGGAGTTGCAAGTAGTTTCTGGTGTTTATAGCACGCTGGAGGCCGTGCGTAGCGCTGACCCTAGGGGTGGGTTACGACACGGTAGGCAGTGGCACGGTGTACCAAGGTTCACCCGAATGGTGAGCTTGGGAACCCTGCGCACATTGTTTGGGGTCGTAGCGGAAAATTCGGTCGGACTTCCGTGCGGGTTCAGTCTCAAATAGGCGATAGCCTGGACTAGAGGTCTTATGTGGTTGACGGTCATGGCCGACTCCCTCGCTGGGCTTCCGCTCGAAGGTTGCCGAGGTGCATGGTTTCATGAGCACACAGCGATAAGTGGCGAGAGCGTGAGTGAAGAAGTACACCCCTGTAGGGTATGAAACTATTCGAATAGTCGTGTCCTCGGATATGGACTACTTGGAAAGCTTATGCTGTTCATAGATAATCAAATGGATACTCATAAAAATATCAAGACAAGTGTGAGTACCGTGCATGGCACTCTTCCAGGAGAGGGAGGTGAATCGATGGTGGTGTATTATCATGGAGTTACTGGACTCGTGTGTGGTATCTAAAATTTAAACAAAGAGCTACAATTGTGTAGTGTAGGTTAGCCCTGAGTCAAAGCTGGCATTGTTACATAAACTCCACCCCCCCTTTGTTGATACATGAGCATGAATAGACTAGGTCTGCTTTAAAGACTTGCTGAGTACGTTTGTACTTATGTTTGCTTAACAAATGTTGCAGATGAGACCCAGGACCCATCAGGTGGGTTCTTTCGAGATGTCGACGATGCCGAATAGCTGGTGTCCCAGCTACGACCCTATGCCCTGTGGCGGCCTGTAGATAGTCAGGCCATGTGCCTTTTTACCCTTTCATCTGTCTGTACGCAGACAGCTTATGCTTCCGCTTGGTTTGTAAGAACTTGTTTGTATGACTTGAGTGTCGAGTCATGTGATTCCTATCTATAAGAACATATTATGCAAGGCTCGTCTGAGCCCCTTAAATAAAAGTTGTTGTATGGTTATGTTGTGATGCCATGGTTATATCTATTCATATCGGGCATGTCGTGCATACGTGTGATGTCCAACGGTATGTATGGGATCCGACACCTAGTCATGTGCCTTTAGTAGTACTCTTTACAGGAAACTGCCTCTTTGTGCTTCCACCGAGCCATGGTAGGTTGCTACTGCTCCGGACACATTGATTCACCGACATGTATCCTTCTTTGCTGATATGTCTGTCCCTTGAGGGAAATGTCTCACAATGTAATGGAGTCCCTGTAGCCTGCTACGACTCGTCTACGTGTAGTGATGGCATTTATGTCTCACGGCGCAATGGAGTCCTTGTAGCTTGCTATGACTCATCGACACACGCTTGAGGCCGACACCTGCATTGCTGGGTTACGTATGTCTGTTTCCGTACAGAAGTGCCACTTGGGTTCTATGACTAGTCATGTGGGCCCGGGTTCTCTGTGTTTGATTGCCAACGACATGTTCACATACGTGAGCCAAAAGACGCAAATGGTCCCGGCTAAGGTAAGGCTGCAGCCGTGGAGCTTACCGTGTGTGAGGCCGCAAAGTGATGTGATATGTTACAGTCTGGATTCATATGACTTAGGATCGGGGTCCCGACAAGCTATATGTCTACTTAATGCTACGTGGGGTTCTCATCGACTCCTACATCCATTTACATGGTAAATTGTCCAAGTCAAGGGAAACCTACATAAGTTAAAGTAACTTGTCATTGGTAAGTCAAAATAATAATAGTAAGACGCTAAAAAAATCAACAAATATGAAACCCCAAGAAAAAAAACCAACGAGGAGGAGGGGTGAGAGTCTTGTCCGCCATGGACCATGTATCACCCTCTTTTTAGTTCTAAAAAATATGTATCACCCCGTATTTCATAGTTCACTATGGACTACTGAACCTTAAATTACTACCTTACCTCTGGTGCCTACATCTCAAAAGTAGTCTTAGCCAATTTATATGAACTCCTACCTACGCAACAACCGATCTACAACCAATTTTTTAGGAAAGCCACCTAACAGAAACCACGTGAAAATTACATTCAAGGCCCACCTAAGCCCAACTCCAATGCACGACCTCAATCGGTAGACGAAGGCATAGCCTAGTGGTGGGAAGGAGCTGATTCCTTCCCACCCACCCAGGTTCAAGAGACAGTACTTGCAATTTGGGTTTGTTGCATCTATTAAACTGTAGGGAGTTCCCTTACAGTCTTTCTATAAAAAAATAGTCTAACCGCATCTTTTGAAGGTAAACAGATACAAAACACGTTCCAACGCGCGGAGGCAAACGTTCATTTTTTGTCCTCTTATGATTCATTCCCGTCCCAACATTGGGTCGTGTTTGTGTCGAAATGAACATGCACGGATTAGCACGACATGTTCCCGTGTGCACCCCTGGCCCGCTATTAACCCACAAGTATAGGGGATCTCAACAGTTTTCGAGGGTAGAGTATTCAACCCAACTTTATTGATTAGACACAAGGGGAGAGAAAGAATATTCTCGAGTATTAGCAGCTGAGTTGTCAATTCAACCACACCTGAAAGACTTAATATCTGCAGCAGAGTATTCAGTAGCAAAGTAATATGGTAGTAACGGTAACGGTGACAAAGTGATAGTAGAAGTTTGTAGTGTTTGTAACAGTAGCAACTGAAAAGTAACTGAGCGAAGATCAATATATGAAAAGCTCGTAGGCAATGGATTAGTGATGGATAATTATGTCAAATGGCATTCATCATGCAACAGTTATAACATAGGGTGACACAGAACTAGCTCCAATTCATCAATGTAACGTAGGCATGTATTCCATATATAGTCATACGTGCTTATAGAAAAGAACTTCCATGACATCTTTTGTCCTACCCTCCCATGGCAGCAGGGTCCTATTGGAAACTAAGGGATATTCAGGCCTCCTTTTAATAGAGAACAGGACTAGAGCATTAGCAGTTAGTGAATACATGAACTCCTCAAACTACGGTAATCACCGGAAAGAATCCCAGTTATTATCACCCTGGAGGATGCGGATCATAACTCGTAATAGGTGTCTACAACTTGCAAGAAAGTGTCTACACACGAACACGTCACCTTGTACCCTCGAAGCCTGGGGTGATGCACCGCAGCTCACGTCGAAGGAGGTCCGTCCGGCAGCGCGATACGCAAGACATTCGGCGGACGCTTTTGCAGACCCGAAACCCCGCACGCCCGAGAGGGACTCCGTCAGGGAGTGCGGTGGCTATGGGATGCCCTAGGTCGATTCGCTCACCCCTAGAGCCTCAGGATTCGTAGCTCTCAAACGAAGAATAGCGAAGAACGAGATAGAAAACAAAGAACGTAGATGAAAAAGTAGTAAAGATTGATTTGTTTGATTGTCTGTTGTTCAATCGGCCGTCACCCCCAACATATATAAGAGGCGGCTAGACTTCTCGTACAAACAAAGGATTCATCTAGGCTTTCCTTAGAAGAAAATTACATTAATTCACGTCCTAGAGTCCTAGTTCTAGTCCCACTCGGATTCCGCCGAAATTTGCCCAATCTTTTGTCTTGCTTCTTGCATGGGTCATGGAATCTGCATATGACCTCCAATGGAGACGATCCAAACATCAATTTTTTGTGCCTCGACGGTACCAACAATCCGTATGTTGGTCACTTTCCCAAATAAAGCAATCTTTAATAATCCAAGGGGCCATCTTTAACTTTGAATCAGACTCGGTCACGTAGCAAACTGGACTGTCCGAGTGTTGTAGCGTCGCTACAGGCCGCATACTATCTTAGTTGATAACGAATTTATAATAAAAGTTGACCGTTTCAACATCACAAACAACTTTCATGTTGAACACTTTTCCATCCGATCCCATTTTGAACTTTCACTCGACCGATACTTTTCATTCGGGCAGCAATTTTCACTCGGACGGCAATTACACTCGGTCGGTACTTTCACTCGACCGGTACTTTTCACTCGGACGGGAATTTTCACTCGGACGGTAATTTCACTCAGCCGAATGGAAAACTTTTCACTCGACCGGACAGCAAACGTTTCACTCGGCCGACAAACTTTCACTCGGAAGTCCCGAGTGAAACTTCAGGCTGATTTTTTTTGCCTCTCCAGGTCGCATCGGATTGAGAAGAACTATATATCAAAATCAATCGCCTCGATGACGCAAAACTATTTCATGTTGTAAGTTTTTCCATCAGAGGACGTCTTGAGGGCAGAATGACTCGTGCAACCCATCAGACATGTGTCTGATATCCCGCACCACATTTTGCTTTGTGGTAGGGCTGCACTCTGGTTGCTCTAACTTTTGCATACGACTCCAAATTGAGATGACTTATATATTGAAACCAATCAGCTCGACGAGACGAAGACAATCCATGTAGAACATTCCTTCATTCGAGGTTGTCTTAGATGCGTAATAGACCAAAACGCACTTAGATCATCTACATGACAATCCAAGTGTAATTTGGCCTTTGAAATGATGTCGAATGGTGATGGCCTAAACATCAAGGTTGTTTAACTCGGCAATATGAACTTTCTCGTAGAAAAAACCTTTTTGTTCGAGTCCAGTTTTACTGCATTTTGCATCGTGCCAATATCAGGTGTCAACACATGCCCCCCTATTTTTCGGCAAAGCTAGCATGCCGAAAAATAATTTGCACTATGTTTGTTCTAAGGACGATGTCAACACTCCATCGGCCATCTATATTTCTCAGGGCGATAATTATGTATCGAACATGTTTATGCTAAGGGCGATAATCATATATTGGCCATTGCCTAATTAGGCTTCTTGCCACACACTCGGGTGGTACTTCTTCGGATATTTCCCATTGAGATCTCGAGGTAATAATACTCCTTCTATGGATTCCACTAAATATGAATTTCCAGGAACTGTTCTTGCAATCCTGAAAGGACCTTCCCAGTTTGGAGACCACTTCCCAAATTTTCTATCTCTAGAACCAATTGGCAGAATCACTTTCCACACAAGATCGTCAACTTGAAAATTCTTCAACTTGACCTTTTTATTGTAAGCTCTTGCTAACCTCAATTTGTCCTTCTCTATGGCCTTTACTAGAGCCAAACGTTTATCAGCAACCTCACCAATATTGTCCATCATCAAATCATAAATGTCCAATGCCAATAAATCATTTGGTTTGGCTATTCTCAAAGCACTCAAATTTACCTCCACTGGTAAAACAGCCTCTTGACCGTATACTACCTCATACGGGGTTATCTTCGTAGCACCATGTCTTGAGATTCTATGTGCCCATAAAGCCTTAGACAACAACTCATGCGATTTTCTTGGATTATCCTCAATTTTCTTCTTGATGAGCTTAAGCAATATTTTTGTTGCTAGACTCAACTTGTCCATTAGCTTGGGCATAATACGAATATGAATTGAGCAACTTTATGTTGTATGATTCGGCAAATTCTCTAACTTGATGTGACATGAAACATGAACCTTGATCTGTAGTTAATGTCTGAGTAATACCAAATGTATGAATAATGTGTTCGGTTATGAATTGAGTTACATCTGTATGTGTCATGTTCTTGAGAGGTAGTGCTTCAAACGATTTAGTGAAATAATCGGTTGCCACCAACACGAACCGATGCCCCTTTGAAGAATATGGATGAATTTGTCCAATAAAGTCTAAACCCCAACTTATAAAAGGTCACGACTTGATAATAGGATGTAACATAGCAGCAGGAGCCAACTGAATATTAAAAAAATTGACAGGCTTCACACCCTTCATAATACCTGAAGCAATCATTGATCATAGTCGGCCGATAAAATCCAGCACGTCATAAGAGCCATTTCATTTTGGGTGCCGACTAATGAGTACCACAAATGCCTTCGTGTACCTCTCCTATAGCAACTCTTGCTTGGTCTTCATCCAAACACTTCAAAAGAACATCTTCAACCATTCGGCGATAAAGACCATCATCTGTCATCGAATATTTCAAAGCCATACGCCGAACAACCCTGTCCACCCTTTCACCCGGACTGCACAAGTAATCAATAATGGGCTTCCTCCAGTCATGATTTCACCTGCACTAGGTTTATTGTTAGTGGCCGAATCAATGGGCTCCCGTTCGGCCTCTCCCATATTAGCAAGACAAGACATCGGCTTCTGAGAAATATGCACATGCCATGATCAATATGATAGTTGGGTGCTTGTTGTGCTAACTCATTTGCTCTCTAGTTGTCATGTCTAGTTATATGAGCAATGCTAAAATAATCCAAAGTAGAAATCACATCTAAACACTTATCAAGATAAACATTAAGTGATTCGTCTAAACATTGAAAGACTTTGGATACTTGCTGCACTACTAATAACGAATCACCAAAAGCTTCAACATGTGTAGCACCTATATCGAGCAACATCTCTAAACCAAATAACAATGCTTCATATTCGGCTTGATTATTTCTGCAAAAATATTCCAGTCGGCATGAGGCTTCAAAAACAGCACCGTGAGGAGATATATAAACAATACCAACACCTTGGCCATTGCTACAAACTGAACCATCAAAATATAACCTCCATGGCACTAATGATACAAGGTTTATATCAAAATCTTGCTTGCCATTAATCCGGTGCTCAACAATAAAATTAGCAACAATTTGGCCTTTCATGGATTTTAAAGATTCATAAGCCAAATCATACTCAATTAAAGCATAAGCCCACTTGCCAATTCTACCACTAAGAATTGGTCTATGCAACATGTACTTAATGACATCGGTTTGACAAGCTACCATGCAGGCACTCGGCACTAGGTCATGTGTCAGTTTTGTGAAAGCATAATATAAACAGAGGCATAACTTTTCAATAAATGTATACCTTGTGTCGGCGTCCAATAAGCATCAACTTAGATATGTAATAGTATGTTCTCTTCCTTCGGCTTCTTGAGTTAATACAGCACCAATAGCACCTTCACCCGCTGCAATGTAATGCTTAAAGGGCTCTCTATGTTTGGGTGCTTTCATCACTGGAGGAGTGCTCAAATAAGTCTTGATCATGTCGAATGCCTCTTGCTATTTTCCCCCCCATGTAAAATCAACATCATTCTTTAACCTAAGGATAGGAGTAAATGCATCAACCTTCCCTGACAAATTAGCTATGAACCTTCTCAAATAATTGACCTTGCCAAGGAATTTTTGCATATCTCTCTTACATGTTGGAGCCTCCACTTTTTGTATAGCTTCTATCTTTTTGGGATCAATTTCTACACCATTCTCATGAATAATGAAACCCAAAAACTTCCCAGGCGATACTCCGAATACACACTTCAAAGGATTCCTCTTCAGTCCGTATTTTTTCATCCTTTCAAAGGCCAAATGCAAATCGGCTAGATGAGATTCAAAAGCATCCGATTTGACAACAATATCATCAATATAAACCTCGAGTATAACACCGAGTAAACCATGAAAGATTAAATTCATAGCCCTCTGATATGTGGCACCAGCATTCTTTAACCCAAAGGTCATCACTGTCCACTCAAATAAACCAAGGAATCCGGGGCACCAAAAACCCGTTTTGGACATTTCCTCTTCGGCCATGAAAACCTGCTTATACCCAGAATTGCCATCAAGAAAGCTAATGACCTTATGTCAAGAAGCATCATTAATAAGCATATCAGCTATGGGCATGGGATACTCATCTTTGGGCGTAGCTCTATTCAAATCTCTGAAATCAATGCACACCCTTATCTTGCCAGAGGCCTTCTTCTCTACTGGTACAATGTTAGAAATCCACTCAGCATACCTACAAGGTCTAATAAAATTAGCTTTAAGTAAATGACCGATCTCTTCTTTGATCTGGTCATATGTTTCGGATTAACTTGCTAGCCGATTGTTTATGAGGTCTAAAACCAGAATTATAGGTAACCGATGCTCTACTAACTCTCGGCTTAAACCGGGCATCTCATTATACTCCCGTGCAAAGCAGCAAACATATTCTTTCAACAACTCGATCAACCTAGCTTTATGATCGGCTCTTAAGTTTTCATTTACAAACGTCGGCCTAGGAATTGAACCATCCCCTATATCTATTTCTTATAATGGATCCGCCGATTGAAAACCCTATCCTAATTTATCCATGTCATCCCACTCCTCTACATATTCATACATATCATTCTCACAAGACCGATATTTTGCAAGACGCTTATACAACCACTCAGAATTAGAATCAATTTAAGCATATCATACCTTGGAGCCGATTGCCACTAATCGGCTTTAAAGAGAAGGGCACAAAGCCATTCTTCGTTGCGATAAGGAAATCAAACTCTGACAAGTCACGTCCCATCAAGCAAGTAGATTTGGGAGGTTGCCAATCCACCGATGCATCGTCCAAAGCAACACAAGCCGAATTATCTGCATGAATGACTTCCACCTCATCATCAACCCATTGGATCAAAAACTGGTGCATGTTAGATGGTACGCACTAGTTTGCATGAACCCAATCATGGCCTAGTATGACGTTGTAGTTACCTTGCACCTCAGCGACAAAGAATGCAGTAGCCAAAGTTTTGCTCCCAAATATAAGCTCCACATACATCACACCTTTGGCTTTAGTTTTCTCTTTTCCTTCAAACCCATTAAGCACCATATTGTTCTTGATTAATTCATCATAGGGCAAACCCAATTTCTTGAAGACCGAATAGGGCATGAGATTCACCATAGCACCACCATCAACAAGCATCCAAGTGAGTGGTGATCCATTGATATAACCTCTAAGGTACAATGATTTCAAGTGTGTCACTAGTTCTTTTGGCTTCTCGAATATTGCATTTCTGGGGCCAAAATCTAGCTGAGCCACTTCCCCTTCTTCATCTACAGCATGGAATTCAATAGGTAAGTAATACACCATACTGATATCCATACCTTCACGAACCGGTGTAGACTCATAGTCCAACAGATCGTCGACCTCTTTGCATGCGTCCACTAAATCTGAATTCTGTCCGAGTGAAGGAGAAGTAATAGGCGACTGAGGCGATGTCATACCTACATCCTCCTCTTTTGGTGATGTAATTGCTACTGTGATAGATGTAGAAGCCACTATGTCTTGCATTGGTTTAGGCTTCCACACTTGCTTCGCTGGTATCATGGGCCGAGTGACATTGAACAACTCGTCCCTTTGCTTCTTAGCCTCTTGTTCTGCCATCTCTTGATTCCTCAACCTCTGTAATTTCCTCTTTTGTGTCTTTGTTAGACCTGGAGGACACCACCTTGGCCGAGTGTATTTAGGATCAATTGGCCTCACTTGGCTGGTACTTGCTTCATGATCATTTGTCGAGTGCTTTGGCGCGATAACAAGTATCGGATCAGTTGGGTTGTTACACACAGTCGACTGTTGTGTGGTGAATGTTTCACTTCCCAAGACGAGTGAGTCAGCATTGATATGTTCCTTACCTTTTCCTGACTCCACTGCTGCAACACTTGGCAGCTTGACGCGCCACACTTGTCGACTTTTCTGGCCTACGAAGTCTACATTCGGGCGCACCTTTTTACTCGGATGAAATCCATTTGGACGTTCGACTGAGTAGAATCCACTTGAACGTATTCTTTCATTCATATACCTTCTACCCGGGTGCATTCTTACACTCGGATAATTTTCACTTGGAGGCATATTTTGACCATACGAGTAATGGACATCCATGTTTAGTCGGTTTTCATACGAGCATCCAAGTCGATCCCAAACAGGTTGTCGTTCTTATTGTGTTATACAACCCATGATCCAGTCGGTTTTGCATGCCGACTGGACATATCAGCTGATGGAGACCTTGGTCGCTTCAGGCACGATCACCGATTAGAGCTAGAACCGACCGTTTGATTTGCATATTTGGACATCAACATATCAAAAGTTGGCTTGATTCGCATACGATGTATCTTGGCTTCATTCCTCTTACACTTGCCAACTTCTGGATTCTTGGGTTTAACCAATTTAACACGAGTGTCTTGTTGCACTTGTGGTTGGCCCCCGAGTGCAGGATTCTTGATGGTGATCTTGATTACTTCCTTGACATCGGGTTGCTTGTCAAGCACAACCTGCCTCCCCAAGACCTTGCTGTCCTCCTTGCTTTTCCTAGGCTCACCAACAATGATATTATTTTTATTAGCGGATTCGGCTACCTCTAGCCAAATGAGCAACTCATTTCCCTCCAAATCCGGAGTGTTCATTGGGAAAGGCTGCTTATAAACATGCATCTCAGAAAAGTTCAATCGTCTATCATTAATGGCAGATTGTATCTGTCATCGGAAAACATTGCAATCATTAGTAGCATGAGAAAAAGAATTATGATATTTGCAATAATCATGCCGTTTCAACTCTTCAATCGACGGTAAAGTGTGAGATATCCTAATGATCTCAGCTTGCAGCAAAGCATCAAATATTTTGTCACACTTAGCAATGTTAAAAGTAAACTTCATCTCTTCATCACAATTCTTATGAATCGGTTTCAGTTCATTGCAAGTAAATGGTTTGGCCTTAGATGGCCAAACAAATTCAGAAGCATACATATGACCTTCATCGTCTGAGTGATCACTACCATACTCAACCATATTCATCTTAGGACGATCAGTTTTATACCTATGCTCCTCCTTGAGATCTTTGCTCCGGCTCTCCTGAGCCAAAGATTTTTGCAAGACTTGGTTGACACTTAAGAACTCATAGCCTTCTAGCTTTTCCCTAATGTGAGTTTTCAAGCAACTGAGCATAGGGTCAGCCAAGTCCCTCTATGTTATCACCAAACTATAGCACCGGTTCTTTGTATCTCTAAATCTCTTAACGTAATCGGAGACCAATTCATCATTTTTCTGCTTAACCGATGTAAGATGTGATAATTTAAGTTTGTTATCGCCTCTATAAAAGTGATCATGAAATTTCTGTTCTAGCTGCGACCACACACAGATAGAACCATGTGGTAAAGAAGAAAACCATGAAAAGGCAGTACCAGTTAATGATAAAGGAAACAAGTGCACTTTCAATTCATTCAGCGAGCCTGCTTCACCCAGTTGTGCTAAGTATTGACTAACATGTTCCCATGTGGTTTTTGTGCCTTCTTCATTGAACTTAACAAACTCTGGAATTTTATATCCCGAAGGGCACTGGATAGCATCAAAGTACTCGGGGTATGGTTTTTGGTAAATCCGATTCCGAGGTAACTCAACTCCAAAATTCTCTCGAAGCATCTTAGCCATCTCCTCTCGAAAATTAGCTAAAGTATCGTTCGTAGTAGATGGTGAAGCTTGCTGTTCTGGGATGGGAGGAGTACAATTACTAGTAGTAGGCGGGAACTGTGGCACATATGCCAAATCATAGTTCAGCTGTGGCCGAGTGCTTGCACCTATAGGTACAACTTGGTTCGGTATAGGTATCGAACTTGGCATGCTCATGATGGAATTAGCGGGTGTAGCCACAATCTGATCCATGCTCATGATCGAATTAGCGGGTGTAGCCACAATCTGATTGGTGCGGGTAGGATAGTAATTCATTGGCATGGGAGGTGCCGATGAAAGAGGTAAAGACAGATTAGGGTTTTCTACACTAGCAGCCACACCAATATTACCACTAGACGAGTAAGGCATATTTTTCTGCGCATTGGTATTTTCTATGGAAGTTTGATAGACCAAATTATTACCATCAGAAATACAACTCTCAATCTTAGCCCACTTCTCGGGAGAAAAGGTAGTACTTACAGGAGGTTTAACCTGCTCGGCCTGAAGAAGACGGAACTAGATTTCTCCAATCGGAGTGATATTGCCTTGGCGATCTTTCTTGAAGTTTCCAAGGAACTCCTGCAACTCCTTATCTTCACGCGCCTTCTTGTACTCCTCATAAGCTTGGTGATGATCAGCCGATAGTTCATCAAGCTTGGGCTTAATGATGTTATCAGCATCTATCTCGGATGGCTTGGGAAGATCAGAGATGATGGTTGATGAGGATGATTGATCTTTGTTCCCCAGCAGAGTCGCCAAAAAGTGTGTTGGCACATGAATACGTTACCGTGTACCCTCGACGCCGAGGGTGATGCACCGCAGCTCACGTCGAAGGAGGTTCGTCCGGCAGCGCGATACGCAAGACAGTCGGCGGACGCTTTTGCAGACCCGAAACCCCGCACGCCTGGGAGGGACACCATCAGGGTGTGCGGCAGCTATGGGCTGCCCTAGTTCGATTTGCTTGCCCCTAGAGCCTCAGGATTCGTGGCTCTCAAACAAAGAACAACAAAGAAAGGGAGAGAAAACAAAGAACGTAGATTAAAAAGTAGTATAGATTGATTTGTTCGATTGTGTGTTGTTCAATCACACGTCACCCCCAACATATATAAGAGGCGGCTGGACTTCCCGTACAAGAAAAGGATTCATCTAGGCTTTACATACAAGAAAATTACATTAATTCACGTCCTAGAGTCCTAGTTCTAGTCCCACTCGGATTCAGCTGAAATTTGGCCCAATCTTCTGTCTTGCTCCTTGCGTGGGCCGTGGAATCTGCATATGACCTCCGATGGAGATGATCCAAGCATCAATTTTTTGTGCCTCGACGAGGCGAACAATCCATATGTTGATCACTTTCCCAAATAAAGCCATCTTGAATACTCCATGGGGCCATCTTTAACTTTGAATCGGACTCGGTCACGTAGCAGACTGGACTGTCCGAGTGTTGTAGCGTCTCTGCAGGCTGCATACTATCTTAGATGATAATGACCTTAAAAGCAAAGTTGACCGTTTCGACGTCACGAACAACTTTAGTGTTGAACACTTTTCCATCCGAGCCTATTTTGAACTTTCACTCGACCGACACTTTCACTTGACCGGTACTTTTCATTCTGGCAGCAATTTTCACTCGGACGGCAATTGCACTCGGCCGGTACTTTCACTCGACCGGTATGTCACGCCCAAAATGTGCGCCTATCCCTTTAAAGACACGATGGCCTCGCGAGGGATAGATGCGCATTTTGCCGTTAGAAAGTATAGTAACATTGCATCATACATTACAGAAGAGATGAGAATACAAGTTGGCTTACACTCGCCACCTGCTAAATTACAATCCACTCAGAGTTCAATCATCAAGATGAAGATAGGGTCCGGCTACGGACGAAATCAAATGATAAAACAGATGCAAATGAAACTATCTCGCTGCCCCAAAGATCATGACCAGGTCCTCTACTCATCCGGGTACGTCACGTACATCCTGCCTCTCTCCTCGTCATACTCCCACTGGAGCTGGGTAAGATCATCCTGCACGTACTCATCTGAACCTGTACTTGGAGTAGTTCTAGTAAACTGTGAGACACAGAGGACTCAGCTATCATGTGTTCAGGTACCAAAACTATTTAAGCTTTAGGTTGGAAAGGGGGATGTTAAGTTTGCGGCAGCACTAAGCATTTATGGTGGCTACCTTACGCAACATGAAATAAACATGAGTGGCCTACGAAGAACGATCGAATCTAGTATAATCCCTATGAGATCCTGAACACTTACTTACGTCAATTATAACCCCACTGTGTTGTCTCTCGGATCATGTTCACGAGCAGAGATGATCACGGTTACTCACACAATTGGTATATTTTAATTAAAGTTTACTTCAAGTTATCTATAACCGGGTGTTAAACAAATATCCGAGTTGCCACATAACCACGGGCGCGACTTTCCAAAAGATTTAACCCTCCAGGGGTGCTCCAACTAGTCCATCACAAATAACCACACTCCATGGGAATAGCCTCGACCGCGGATCTTGCGATCGTCATAGGCAATTCCAAAGGATCCCAACACCTCGAGTAAACCCGAAGAAAAATCAGAGTCCACACACAAGACATTCGATAAAGGTAAAACAGGTCCAGCAAGACCTCCCAACGTGTCAACGAACCCGATAAGAGCCGCATATCTCAGTCTCAGGACACGACGGATTGTCCAAACTTCCGGTAGGCCAAACACAGAGTTGCCCCTAGTGGCCACCGGCGGTTGACATTTTTGGACCAACACTCATGCGGAGCACTGGCTCGGGGATTGATTAAATTATTCATGGGGTTGCAACGCCCTATGCAAGTTCACTAAGTTAGTAGATGTAGTACGAAAGTTGGGTCTGGGCCATACAAGTTTTAATCTCAACCGGATAAACAAGGGGGGTCCCCACAACAACCCCGATCATGTTAGGAGCGCAAAGTATGGAAAACATAACACCGGTAACAGGGAACTAATGACAGTAACAACGGAACAAATCATTTAGCAAAAGGCCAAGCCTTCCACCAATACCAACATATATATGTGCATTAAATTAAATAACTGAATTCATTGTGATATCCAAATCCATGTTATCACGTGGAACAACCTGCACCTGCAACTAAGAGCGCTGTAAGACGGGCTGAGCAGCGGTAACTTAGCCAATCAAAGGTTTGCTAGGATGTGGAGGTTAGAGGCTGTCATGGCATCATGGGGCTGATATCAAGTGGTAGGTAGCGCATTTGTAACGATAAGAGCGACAAACTAGCAAGAAAAAATAGTATCGGGATCCGGGTACGATCATCTTGCGTGTTGGTTCTTCAGTGAAACAAGTAGCAGGATCCTCGTAGTGGTACTCTCCTGGATCCTCGTACTCAGTATCAACACTCACGTTTACCCAATAGAAACAGCAACAATAAACATACAACCAAGGTGCAATACACAATCAAAATGATGCATGACCATTTACGGAGAGTTCTAACATGGCAATCCAAAACTAGTCATGTTTCATGTGCAAAGTTGTTTATTAATGAATCTGGACAGAACCTCATGTTAAGTTATTTAGACATGGATGAACATGGAAAATATAGATGCATCATTAAAAATAGATAGAAATGCATATAAATATCGCAAGAAACGGAGTTACGGTTCTCACGATACGCTCACGACAAGGTACGGAGGCAATATCACAAGATCACCAAGCCATGGGCTGATTCTTGGCATTCCAAGTCAGCCACTGGAGAGGTGATGGAAAAACAATCACAATAGACTCAAGAATCAATCAATTCCATGGAGCATAGCTCCCACAAACCCCAAAACTACAAAACACCAAATCTGCCACTAAACAGCATCATAGCAACTTCTACAGCTCACAAGTTGAGCTACAGGAACCCTACAGCCACAAACAAGAGACTTACAGAATCTACTCAACACACACATCAATTTATCCAATTACACCGGCAGCAAAGTATCCACACATCAATAACCAAAAAGCAATCATTTTGGCATGATGAAACAGTTTTTCAGGGACTTAGTGAAAATTCCAGTTTTCTGGAATCTGGGTTAATAAAGTAGCAAGTAGACACCAATGCTAACATATGCTAGATAGCTCCTATTGTCATGAAAGTTAACATGATTGTATATGACCATATCTAATACAAATAACTAACTCTGATCATGAGCAAATACCAACTACATCACTAGTTACAACCCACTCTAGATGGCAAAACAATAACAGCAGTTCTCCCAGACAGTCATTTTTAAGCTAGCTGAACAGAAACATAAAGTTGCTCTCTAAACAGCATGGTTCCCACTTATCTGTTGACTTATCACAAATTAAAAAAATACTGGGACATTCCCAACAACTTTATCTAGTAATCTCATGTTTGCAAGAACTTAAAATCATGCAGAGATGAAATCATAAATAAAAGACAAAAGGCCATCACAGCATAAAAATGCAGTTTTACCAAGTTGCCCCAAAGTCAAAACGGACTTCACATATGCATTCATGGGTTGATTTTACCCCAAAATCATTACTCATACACATATACTTGTTTGGAGCAAGTGGGAGATAAGCTAGGTCGAAATTGACCCCTATAAGTCATGAGTGACTTATGACACATGTGCAAACTTATGGAAAAGGCCCAAAATGACATATAATATATTGGTACATGTTGGAAGTGGTTAAATAGCCTCTTAGAGAAAATATATCATGGCATAGCATCATTTGCAAGGATGAAACTAACTAGGAGGGAAACTATGCCCAATTGCACTTAAGAGAGAAACCTACACATGGATCTACTCATGCACATGAACAAAACCACTCACCCGCATCTACTAGGCATCATGCAAGGAATGACATGGATAGTAGGAATTCTACCTACACACACATCCACAAACTCACACACATGTAACAATGGCAACTTGTGCCACACACACATGGGGAACTACAAATACACACATGCTCTCTTGCACATGCATATGGAGATTACTTCAAAATTTCAAATAAGCATCTACACTAAACATCGAAACCACACCTACACATCCATATATGCATATATGCACAAGTTCATACATGCACATGCACATACACATATGATGCACTCACACCTACACCTACTTGCACACACACATACATCCACAAGTGTGTGTATGTATGTTAAGTGTGTGTATGTATAACATACATACACACACACTACACCAAGCACACACACACAAGTGTGTGTATGTATAACATACATACACACACAACATTACACCACCTACACACACAACAAAAATAAAAAAGGGAGGCTCACCACACTCACATACATGTACCTATGCACACACACATGTATGTGTATGCACCACCTAGGTGGCACATACACACAAACATACAAACATCTCCCACATAGGTGTATGTATCACCACGTGACACATACACACACTACAGCAACAGAAAAACAAAGGAATAATATTCCTACACATACATACATACACACAAGTATACAAGAGAGGAAAGAAAACAAAGGAAAAAAAGGAAACAGCAAAAAAACAGGAGGGGGAGCTGGGCTCGAACCCAAACCCTCAGGTTTGCCCCCCGAGCCGGTTGCCACCGCAACACACGAGCGGATGTTGACAGAGGAGGAACCTCTGTTCTCTAATACACATGCGCGCAGATCAGTTTCTGACGAAACTGAAAACAGAGCAAGCCACCGGCGACAGGCGACGACGGCGACGTTTCCGGCCACCACAAGGGCTCTCTGGCGACGGGGAGCGACGGAATCGAAAGGGGAGACTACGGGGAATCCATTCCTCGCCTCATCTCACGACAAGGGGGACCGAAGGCGAGCTCAAGCTCGGGGCTTTTGAGCGGCGGCGACGATGCCCACGGCGGCGCTCCTACGAATTACGGCGAGGAGAGGGGACAGCGGGGACGGGCTGCTCACCGAGGGCCTCTCAAAGACACGGCGGCACGAGCGGTGACGACGAAGGGGAAGGAGAGGCAGAGACCACGCGTACGGAGAGGAAGAAGGCCCGGCGACGCTCCGGCGACGAGGAGGAAGAAGAAGGCCTCCCGTGGCCCCTTAGCTCCACGTCTGCCACATCTCCCTGGACGTGGATGAGACCCACCTTGCGAACGACGACGCCGGCGAGCACCACCCCTGTGCTCTCTGAATCCCACCTGCGCTCTCTAGCAGAGAAGGGGGAGGAAGGAGGAAGAAGGAGAGGGGACAGCGGCGGCGGCGAGGAGAAACACTAGAGGGGGGCACGGATGCCCAGGCATAAATAGGAGGGGGGCTTGACATCTGTGAATGGCTAACGGCGACGGCGACAGGCTGCTCTATGCTCTCTGCTCTCTCTACGCCTGATGACGAGGCAGGTGGCCGTTCTGCCAGCTGGGCTGGGCCGCGGCCCACCATCCTCTGTCTCACTCCCTCTCAAAATAAAACAGGAGGATCTCCCTTTTAATTAATAGCCAACTAAAACAAATACCCACAGAAATAAATAACGGGGTTTTCTAACAAACAAAAATACTCTGGTGAACCAAAAAATGAGCATCATTTAATAAAAATGTTAAAATGATTTTTAGGGCAAGTAAGTTTAATTAATTTTGAAATGACATCCCCCCTGTTAATTTAAACACAATTCAAACAAAACCCAAACATTAAATCCAACATACTCACATTTCATAAAACACAGGGGGCCACCTCATGAACATTTTTTAACAATTTTAAAACAACCTAAATCTAATGATAATAATAATAGGGAGAAAAAGGGTTTTGGAGGGGATGTTGCAAAGGAAGAAGAGAGGGAAAAGAATAGGTTGCACCCATGGATCCAACCACTCACAAATATCTCACACCTCACAATCAAACCATTCACCACCATCACATCACAGCAAGGCAATGAAACACACATGCACATAGAAATGAAATGAGAATTATGCATGGATGCAAACACATGAATGGCAAGGAGCAAACATACATCTCATAGCTCATGACACAAGGTTCATACATGGGGTTACATGTCAAATAAGGTAGGGACATCACTTGGGATGTCACAACTCTCCCACACTACAACAGGATCTCGACCTGAGATCTAGGAACGAAAGAAGTCCGGAAATTCGAAACGTAGAAGGTCCTCGCGTTCCCAAGTAGCTTCTTTGTCGGAATGATGAGACCACTTCACCTTGAGGAACTTGATAGACTTGTTGCGAGTCTTACGCTCAGTTTCTTCAAGAATAGCAGCTGAGTGCTCACGATAAGAAAGATCTTCTTGAAGATCGATGTCTTGGTGGTCAATGGTCCGCTCAGGAGTTTTGAAACATTTCCGGAGCTGAGAAACTTGGAAGACATCGTGCACATTTGGGAAATTTGGAGGAAGCTCTACTTGATATGCAATACCACCTCTCTTGCCAACAACTTTGAAAGGACCAAAAAAACGAGGAGCTAGCTTCCCTTTTATTCCAAATCGCTGAGTGCCCTTCATGGGAGAGACTCTGAGATAGACTAGATCACCCACTTGGAAAGAAACATCCCGATGTTTGTTATCGTAATAACTCTTCTATCGGGGCTGAGCTGCTTTGAGGTTATCACGAATGACATGGCACATCTCTTCTGCTTCAGTGATCATGTCATTGCCCAATATCTGACGCTCAGCGGTTTCAGACCAGTTAAGTGGGGTACGGCACTTTTTGGCATAGAGAATCTCGAAAGGGGCCTTGCCTGAGCTTGCTTGGAAGCTATTGTTGTATGAGAATTCAGCATATGGACGGCATTCTTCCCACTTCATGCCGAACGAAATCACATAGGCTCTGAGCATATCTTCAAGGATCTCATTGACTCTCTCATCTTGACCACTTGTCTGCGGATGGAACGCAGTGCTGAAACGGATCTTGGTACCCATAGCAGTCTGGAAGGACTCCCAAAACTTGGAAGTAAAGAGACTTCCACGGTCAGCAGAGATAAGCTGAGGAATACCATACAAAGACAGTATCCTTAACGTATACAACTCTGCAAGCTGAGCTGCCGAGATAGATTCTTTGACTGGTAGGAAATGAGCAACTTTCGACAGCTTGTTGAAAACCACAAAGATGGCATCGTTGCCTCTCTTGGACTTGGGAAACCCAGTTATGAAATCCATCTCAACATGATCGAATTTCCACTCTAGGATAGGCAAAGGCTGCAGAAGACTTGCTGGACGTTGATGTTCTGCCTTCACTCTGCGACAAACATCACACTCGTTCACGAACTGAGCAATTTCACGTTTAATGCGAGTCCACCAGAAGGATTGCTTGAGATCCTGATACATCTTTGAACTGCCTGGATGAATGGATAGCATAGAATTATGTGCTTCGTCCATGATAACCTTTCTGAGATCACCTTTTGGAACCACAAGATGGTCCTCGAAGAACAAGGTATCCTTGTCATCAATACGAAAGCACTTATACTTTGGAATGCTCTTGGCCACACCTTTCTTCACTTTGTTCACCATAGCGTCAAGAAGCTGCGCTTGGCGAACCTGATCTTCCAGAGTCGGAGAGACTTGAAGATTGGCAAGAAATCCCTGCAGAATCATCTGAAGGTTGAGCTTGCAGAATGTTTCACAAAGCTCGGGCTGAAGAGGCTTCAGGATGAGACTATTGCAGTACGCCTTACGGCTGAGCGCGTGTGCAATGACATTTGCTTTCCCCAGAGTATACTCAATGCTTGGATTGAAGTCCTCAAGCATTTTCACTCAACAAGATTGCCAAAGATTGAGATTGGGCTGAGTGAAAATGTACTTCAAGCTCTTGTGATCGTTGTACACCTCAGCTGGTCTACCCAACAACAAATGCCTCCAAGTCATTAGAGCATGCACAACTGCCGCCAAATCAAGATCATGAGTGGGGTAGTTCTTCTTGGCAGGCTTCAACTGACGCGAGGTATAAGCCACAACCTTCTTGTCTTGCATGAGAACACCACCAAGACCTTGGAGAGAAGCATCACAGAAAACATGGAAAAGCTTGGACTTCTCAAGAGGAACAAAAACTGGAGCTGAAGTCAGTCTCTGCTTGAGTGTATTGAACGCCACATCACACTCAGGAGACCAAACATACTTGGCGCTCTTCTAGAGGAGATTGGACAGAGGCTTAGCAATTTGAGAGAAGTTCTCCACGAACCTTCTGCAATAACTAGCAAGCCCGAGGAAACTCCGAAGCTGCTTGACGTTCTGAGAAGGTTCCCACTTCAAGATTGCCTCAACTTTCTCAGGGTGCACTTTAATTCCCTCGGCAGAGATGACATGCCCGAGGTACACCACTTCATTGATCCAGAACTCATACTTGGAAAACTTGGCATAGAACCGATGCTCTTTTAACTTGTCGAGCACAAGGCGGAGATGCTCTGCATGATCTTCTTCGGTCTTCGAGAACACAAGGATATCATCCAGATAGACCAAGACGAACTCATTCTTGAAAGGAGAGAAAATGAAATTCATCATTCTTGAGAAGGTTGGAGGAGCATTCGCAAGACCAAACGACATAACGGTGTAATCATAAGAGCCAAAACTCGTCCTGAAAGCAGTCTTGGGAATGTCTTCTTCGCGAATGCGAATCTGATGATAACCGATGCGAAGATCAAGCTTCGAGAAAACCTTGGCACCTTTCAATTGCTCAAACAACTCATGGATGTTGGGAAGTGGGTACTTGTTTCTGATTGTCTTCTTGTTCAATGGCCGGTAATCAACACAAAGACGTTCTTGCTCATCTAGTTGCTTCTTCAACTCTTTCAGCTCTTTGGGGCCAAGTTTATACGAGCGCTTGCAGACCGGTTCAGTTCCGGGCTTGAGATCAATCACGAACTCGACTGGACGGTGCGGAGGCATTCCTCGCAACTCTTCTGGAAAGACATCTTCATACTCACAAACCACCGGAATTTGAGAAATCGCCAAGATTTCACCCTTCTCGTTAAGAGGAAAGAGACGGATTGTGTCATCGCGAGCTGCAAAAATAACCACGTCTTCTGAAGGATGAGTCAGCTTGACTTCTTTTGCTTTCCAATCAATATGAGCCTTATTCATAGCCAGGAAGTCCATGCCCAGAATGAGATCAATATCGGAATTACCGAGAACAATTGGGGAAGCTAGAAAAGAATAATTCCCCATCTTGATAGAAGCATCCCGAACCACATAGCGAGAATTCATTTGCAAACCCGGAGACACCACAGTCAATGACTTGGACAATTCTTCACAACAGAACTCATGCTTAGAAACAAATGGCCTTGATATGAATGAATGCGATGCACCAGAATCAACTAATACTTTTGCAGGAATAGAATTGACTGAGAGATTACCCATAATCACGTCATTGGACTGCTCTGCTTCTGCTGCATTCACCATATTCACTCTTGTGGTCTTGGGATTATGCTTCACCATAGCATTGCTTGGAGGCTTGATAGGAGGAGGAGGCAGAAGATGCCGCTGGTTGCACTTGTTTGCATAGTGGCCCTTCTGACCACACTTGTGACAAGTCACCTTAGAAAGCGGACGAACATTGCCTGGAGGAGGAACAAGAACAGCCTTGGATGCCTGGTTCTTCTGCTGGAAACCTGGGTTGGGTGGGTGGGAAGAACCACGACCACCGAAATGCTTCTGCTGCTGAGGAGGACGAAACAGAAGAGGATTTGGCGCCCAATACTTCTACTACTTAGGAACCATCTGAGAGCTGGAAGAAGAAGAATATGAATCCCTTGAACGCTTCTTGGAGTTCTCCAACTTGAGTTGAGCTGCTTCAATCTTCAAAGCCATATTGTAGAACTGATCAAACTCATGAGGCTCCTGAAGAACTAGGCCTGGCAGAAGCTCATCCTTGAGACCACCTCTAAACTGATAGATCATAGCTTTGTCATCTGGAACATCTTGCTTGGCATAACGAGCTAGATTCTGGAACTCGACGTTGTACTGGTAGACAGACTTACTTCCCTTCTTCAGGTGCCTGAACTTCTCACGCATCTCCTCGACAAAGCTTGTCGGAATGTAATGAGCCCTTAAGTCATGACGGAAATCGTCCCACATAACAACACGATCGCCCCTAGAATCCTTGTATTGCTGCCACCAATCAGCTGCTTGACCCTTTAGCTGGAACGATGCAAATCTGACAAAGTCCTCTGGCCTGACATTGCTGCACTCAAAATGCTTACGCATATCACGAAGCCAATCATCAGCATCTAGAGCCTGCTCACAACTGGTGAAAGTCTTGGGCTGGTTGGCAAGGAACTGATTGAGAATCACAAACTACAGTTGATTCTGAAAATTACCTTGAAAACCTTGCTGACCCTGCTCACTTTCTTGCAACAGCCCAAGCAACATCTGGGTGTTCGCATTGGTCGCGGCCATCACAGCTTGCCAAGAGTCTGGAGGAGGAGGCGGAGGAGGCGGTGGCGGGGATGGCGGTGGAACATCAGTCTGCTCCTCACCACGACCTGGATTGTTGCGAGTTGGTGGAGCCATACTGAAGATAGACAAAACGCATCAGCACCTCATTGATAAGATGAAACATAAGCTAATCAAATGCTTGAAAGAAATTGAACAATTAACAACATAGCCTTCCTACTGAAAAATTAGTAAGAATGCTTCTTCGGATATGATAACATCATCAAAAATTAGAAGCCACTTGCAATAACACAAAAGTATTGAGCTACGCGCTCGGAACAAATGTACATGCCCATATACATCTCAAGAAGATGATCCTAGATGACTACAAGATTTCCCACCTATGAACTTCCGAAAACTTTCTTGTTTATGTGATTCGGGTTGCGGAATCAGGAACCTCCCCTAGGCAATCAGCTGCAACTGCATCCGCAACCTTCCACACCATAATTCAAGAAATTCCGCAAACTCGTCTAATCTCGAATCCTCGAACTCACAATGATACTAAATCATGGTGGTACCCCGGACGCCTCCCCAGTACTGGGTGACTCCAAACTTATCTCACCACGATAAGTATTGAAGTAATTTTGAACATTCTCCGTCCTGAGATATCAAGGAAGCTGAATGATAACAATGTGCCAACATTCCATGGACCTTGACTCCCCGAAAGAAATCAAGTCACACAGGAGGCACCAAGACAGAACCCTGTCACATCGGCATCATATAGACTCCAAAATACCGCGTGTTCCTAAATTTTTTTTGAGCGAGAAGAGGAGTAGAAACAGCATTCCTAAGTCGGAAACCTCACCAGAGTATAGAAGAGGAGTAAAAGAATCCTACTCTCCGATATAACTAGACTCAAAATAGTTTTCACTAGACATGACTCGGCCTAGTTCGAACAAGCAAAGGCTCCTATATTCGTATGGCTTTGATACCAACTTGTCACGCCCAAAATACGCGCCTATCCATTTAAAGACACGAGGGCCTCGCGAGGGATAGAGGCGCATTTTGCCGTTAGCAAGTATAGTAACATTCCATCATACATTACAGAAGAGATGAGTATACAAGTTGGCTCACACTCGCCACCTGCTAAATTACAATCCACTCAGAGTTCAATCCTCAAGATGAAGACAGGGTTTGGCTATGGACAGAATCAAACGATAAAACAGATGCAAATGAAACTATCTCGCTGCCCCAAAGATCACGACCAGGTCCTCTACTCATCCGGGTATGTCACGTACATCCTGCCTCTCTCCTCGTCATACTCCCACTGGAGCTAGGTAAGATCATCCTGCACGTACTCATCTGAACCTGTACCTGGAGTTGTTCTAGTAAACTGTGAGACACAGAGGACTCACCTATCATGTGTCCAGGTACCAAGACTATTTAAGCTTTAGGTTGGAAAGGGGGATGTTAAGTTTGCGGCAGCACTAAGCATTTATGGTGGCTACCTTACGCAACATGAAATAAACATGAGTGGCCTACGAAGAACGATCGACTCTAGTATAATCCCTATGAGATCCTGAAGACTTACTTACATCAATCATAACCCCACTCTGTTCTCTCTCGGATCATGTTCACAAGAAGAGATGATCACGGTTACTCACACAATTGGTGTATTTTAATTAAAGTTTACTTCAAGTTATCTATAACCGGGTGTTAAAAAATATCCAAGTTGCCACATAACCGCGGGTGCGGCTTTCCAAAAGATTTAACCTTCCAGGGGTGCTCCAACTAGTCCATCACAAATAACCACACTCCATGGGAATAGCCTCGACCGCGGATCTCGTGATCGTCATAGGCAATTCCAAAGGAGCCCAACACCTCGAGTAAACCCGAAGAAAAATCTGAGTCCACACGTAAGACATTCGATAAAGGTAAAACAAGTCCAGCAAGACCTCCCAACGTGTCAACGAACCCGATAAGAGCCGCGTATCTCAGTCTCAGGACACGACGGATTGTCCAAACTTCCGGTAGGCCAAACACAGAGTTGCCCCTGGTGGCCACTAGCGGTTGACATTTTTGGACCAACACTCATGCAGAGCACTGGCCCGGGGGTTGATTAAATTATCCACGGGGTTGCAACGCCCTATGCAAGTTCACTAAGTTATTAGCAAATGTAGTACGAAAGTTGGGTCTGCCAGACAAGTTTTAATCTCAACCGGATAAACAAGGGGGTCCCCATAACAACCCGGAGCATGTTAGGAGCGCAAAGTATGGAAAACATAACACCGGTAACAGGGAACTAATGGCGGTAACAATGGAACAAATCATTTAGCAAAAGGCCAAGCCTTCCACCAATACCAACATATATATGTGCATTAAATTAAATAACTGAATTTATTGTGATATCCAAATCCATGTTATCACATGGAACAACCTGCACCTGCAACTAAGAGCGCTATAAGAGGGGCTGAGCAGTAGTAACTTAGCCAATCAAAGGTTTGCTAGGATGTGGAGGTTAGAGGCTGTCATGGCATCATGGGGGCTGATATCAAGTGGTAGGTAGCGCATTTGTAACAATAAGAGCGAGAAACTAGCAAGCAAAAATAGTATAGGGATCCGGGTACGATCATCTTGCCTTTGGTTCTTCAGTGAAACAAGTAGCGGGATCCTCATAGTGGTACTCTCCTGGGTCCTCGTACTCAGTATCAACACTCTCGTCTACCCAAGAGAAACATCAACAATAAACATCCAACCAAGGTGCAATACACAATCAAAATGATGCATGACCATTTACGAAGAGTTCTAACATGGCAATCCAAAACTAGTCATGTTTCACGTGCAAAGTTGTTTATTAATGAATCTGGGAAGAACCTCATGTTAAGTTATTTAGACATGCATGAACATGGCAAATATTGATGCAACATGCAAAATAGATAGAAATGCATATAAAGATCGCAAGAAACGGAGTTACGGTTCTCACGATACGCTCACGACAACGTACGGAGGCAATATCACAAGATCACCAAGCCATGGGATGATTCTTGGCATTCCAAGGCAGACACTGGATAGGTGATGGAAAAACAATCACAATAGACTCAAGAATAAATCAATTCCATGGAGCATAGGTCCCACAAACCCCAAAACTACAAAACACCAAATCTGCCACTAAACAGCATCATAGCAACTTCTACAGCTCACAAGTTGAGCTACAGGAACCCTACAACTACAAACAAGATACTTACAGAATCTACTCAACACACACATCAATTCATCCAATTACACCACCAGCAAAGGAGCCACACATCAATAAGCAAGAAGCAATCAAGTTGGCATGATGAAACAGTTTTTCAGGGATAGTGAAAATCCAGTTTTCTGGAATCTTGGTTAATAAAGTAGCAAGTTCACAGCAATGGTTAAATATGCTATAGAGCTCCTATTGGCATGAAAATTAGCAGGATGGTAGATAACCATATCTAGCATAAATAACTAGCACTGAGCATGAGCAAATACCAACTAAATCACTAGTTACAACCCACTCTACATGGCAAAATAATAACAGCAGTTCTCCCAGACAGTCATTTTTAAGCTAGCTGAACAGAAACATAAAGTTGCTCTCTAAACATCATGGTTCCCACTTATCTGTTGACTTAGCACAAATGACAAAAATACTGGGACATTCCCAACAACTTTATCTAGCAATCTCATGTTTGCAAGAACTTAAAATCATGCAGAGATTAAATCATAAATAAAAGACAAGGCCATCACAGCATAAAAATGCAGTTTTACCAAGTTGCCCCAAAGTCAAAACAGACTTCACAGATGCATTCATGGGTTGATTTTACCCGAAAATCATTACTCATACACATATACTTGCTTGGAGCAAGTGGGAGATAAGCTAGGTCGAAATTGACCCCTATAAATCATGAGTGACTTATGACACATGTGCAAACTTATGGAAAAGGCCCAAAATGACATGTAATCTATTGGTACATGTTGGAAGTGGTTAAATATCCTCTTAGAGAAAAGATATCATGGCATAGCATCATTTTCAAGGATGAAACTAACTAGGAGGGAAACTATGCCCAATTGCACTTAAGAGCGAAACCTACACATGGATCTACTCATGCACATGAAAAAAACCACTCACTAGCATCTACTAGGCATCATGCAAGGGAATAATATGGATAGGAGGCATTCTACCTACACACACATCCACAAACTCACACACATGTGACAATGGCAACTTGTGCCACACACACACACACACACATGGGGAACTACAAATACACACATACACACACATCCTCTCTTGCACATGCATATGGAGATTACTTCAAACTTTCAAATAAGCACCTGCACTAAACTTAGTAACCACACCTACACATCCATATATGCATATATGCACAAGTGCATACATGCACATGCACATACACATATGGTGCACTCACACCTACACCTACTTGCACACACATATACATCCACAAGTGTGTGTATGTATAACATACATACACACACACTACACCAAGCACACACACACAAGTGTGTGTATGTATAACATACATACACACACACTCAACACTACACCACCTACACACACAACAAAAATAAAAAAGGGGGGCTCACCACACTCACATACAGTACCTATGCACACACACATGTATGTGTATGCACCACCTAGGTGGCACATACACACAAACACACAAACATCTCCCACATAGGTGTATGTATCACCACGTGACACATACACCCACTACAGCAACACAAAAACAAAGGAATAATATTCCTATACATACATACATACACACAAGTATACAAGAGATAAAAGAAAACAAAGGAAAAAAAAGGAAACAACAAAAAAGTAGGAGGGGGAGCTGGGCTCGAACCCACACCCTCAGATTTTCCCCCGAGCCTGTTGCCACCGCAGCACACGAGCGGATCTTGACAGAGGAGGAACCTCTGTTCTCTAATACACATGCGCGCAGATCAGTTTCTGACGAAACTGAAAACAGAGCAAGCCATCGGCGACATGAAACGGCGGCGATGTTTCCGGCCACCACAAGGGGTCTGTAGCGACGGGGAGAGACGAAATCGAAATGGAGACTACGGGGAATCCATCCCGCGCCTCATCTTGCGATGAGGGAGACCGGAGGTGAGCTCAAGCTCGGGGCTTTCGAGCGGACGCGACGATGCCCACGGCGGCGCTCGTACGAATTACGGCGTAGAGAGGGGACAGCGGGGACGGGCTGCTCACCGAGGGCCTCTCGGAGACACGGGGGCACGAGCGGCGACAACGAAGGGGAAGGAGAGGCGGAGACGATGCGTACAAAGAGGAAGAAGGCCCGGTGATGCTCTGGTGACGAGGAGGAAGAAGAAGGCCTCCCGTGGCCCCCTAGCGCCGGGAACGAGACGCGGAGATGCTCCACGTCTACCACATCGCCCTGGACGCGGAGGAGACCCACCTTGGAGACGACGACGCCGGCGAGCACTACCTCTGCGCTCTCTGAATCTCACCTGCGCTCTCTGGTAGAGAAGGGGGAGGATGGAGGAAGAAGGAGAGGGGACAACAGCGGCGGCAAGGAGAAACACTAGAGGGGGCATGGACACCAAGGCGTAAATAGGAGGGGGCCTCGACGTCTGTGAACGGCTAACGACGACGGCGACAGGCTGCTCTCTGCTCTCTGCTCTCTCTGCACCTAATGAAGGTGGGAGACGGGGCAGGTGGCCGTTCTACCAAGTGGGCTGGGCCACGACCCACCATCCTCTGTCTCGCTCCCTCTCAAAATAAAACAGGAGGATCTCCCTTTTAATTAACAGCCAACTAAAACAAAAACCCATAGAAATAAATAAAGGGGTTTTCTGCCAAACAAAATACTTTGGTGAACCAAATAATGAGCATCATTTAATACAAATGTTAAAATGATTTTTAGGGCAAGTAAGTTTAATTAATTTTAAAATGACAGCCCCCCGTTAATTTAAACACAATTCAAACAAAACCCAAACATTAAATCCAACATACTCACATTTCATAAAACATAGGGGGCCACCTCATGAACATTTTTTTAACAATTTTAAAACAACCTAAATCTGACGATAATAATAATAGTGAGAAAAAGGGTTTTGGAGGGGATGTTGCAAAGGGAGAAGAGAGGGAAAAGAATAGGTTGCACCCATGGATCCAACCACTCACAAACATCTCACACCTCACAATAAAACCATTCACCACCATCACATCACAGCAAGGCGATGAAACACACATGCACATAGAAATGAAATGAGAATGATGCATGATGATGCATGAATGCAAACACATGAATGGCAAGGAGCAAACATACATCTCATAACTCATGACACAAGGTTCACACATGGGGTTACATGCCAAATAAGGTAGGGACATCACTTGGGATGTCACACGGTACTTTTCACTCGGACGACAATTTCACTCGACCGGACAGAAAACATTTCACTCGACCGGACAGCAAACGTTTCACTCACCTGGAAAACTTTCACTCAGAAGTCCCGAGTGAAACTCCAGGCTGATTTTGTTTTGCCTCTCCAGGTCGCATACGACCTCGGATTGAGAAGAATTATATATCAAAATCAATCGCCGCGATGACGTGAAACTTTTCATGTTGTAAGTTTTTCCATTTGAGAACGTCTTGAGGGCCGAATGACTCGCGCAACCCATCAGACATGTGTCTGATCTCCTGCGCCACATTTTGCTTTGTGGTAGGGCTGCACTCTGGTTGCTCTAAGTTTTGCGTACTAGTTCAGATTGAGATGATTTATATATCAAAACCGATCAGCTCGACAAGACGAAGACAATCCAGGTAGAACATTCCTTAATTCGAGGTTGTCTTGGAGGCATAATAGAGAAAAAAAACACTCAGCTCATCTACATGACAATCAAAGTGTAATTTATCCCTTTAAATGATGCCAAATGGTGACGGCCTATACATCAAGGTTGTTTCAATCGGCAATATGAACTTTCTCGTAGAAAAAACCTTTTCGTTTGAGTCCATTTGTACAATATTTTGCATCATGCCAAAATCAGGTGTCAATAGATAGGATCAAGAACACACATATATTCATGAAACCATAATAGGTTCAGATGTCAAATCATGGCACTCGGATCCTAGTGACAAGCATTAAGTATAGCAAAGTCATAGCAACATCAATCTCAGAACATAGTGGATACTAGGGATCAAACTCTAACCAAACTAACTCGATTACATGATAAATCTCATCCAACCCAACACCGTCCAGTAAGCCTACGATGAGATTACTGACGAATGGTGGGGAGCATCATGGTATCGGTGATGAAGGATGGTTGGTGATGATGAAGGCGTCGATTTCACCTCTCCGGAGCCCAAAACGGACTCCAGATTTGGTCTCTCATGGAGGAACAGGCGATGGCAGCGGCTCCGTATCGTGAAACACGATGAACTCTTCTCTTTGATTTTTTCTCGACAAATAGGGTTATATGGAGCTGGAGAGGAGGTCGAAGGAGCCACGAGGGCCCCACAAGACTGCTCAGCATGGCCAGGGGGGTGGTCGCGCCTAACAGGCTTGTGGCCTGTAGGTGGCCCCCCTCTGGTTAATTCTTGCGCCAGTATTTTTTATTAATTCCAAAAATATTTTCCATAAATTTTCAGGATGATCCAAGAAATTTTATTTCTACACAAAAATAACAGCAAGGCAATTCTACTAAAAACATCGTCCGTCTGGGTTAGTTCCATTCAAATCATGCAAATTAGAGTCCAAAACAAGGGGAAAAGAGTTTGGAAAAGTAGATACGTTGGAGACGTATCAACTCCCCTAAGCTTAAACCTTTGCTTGTCGTCAAGCAATTCAGTTGATAAACTGAAAGTGATAAAGAAAAACTTTTACAAACTCTGTTTGATCTTGTTGTTGTAAATATGTCTAACTTATGTTCAGATTTTCAGCAAAGATTATAAACTAACCACATTAACAATAACAATTAGGTCTCACATTTACTCAAGTCAATGGCATAACCAACTAGTGAGCAATAATAACAAGTCTCAGATGACAACAATTTTATCAGAACAATCATGATACAATATGACATAATGGTATCTTGCTAGACCTTTCTGAGACCACAAAACATAAATGTACAGCCCTCCGGAGAACAAGGACTGACTAAACATTGTAATTCATGGTGAGAGAGATCCAGTCATGCTCACAGTCAATATCAATTAATAGAAAGGCATACAAATGACAATGGTGCTCTCTAACTAGTGCCTTTTATAAGAGGATGATGACTCAACAATAAAGTAAATGGGAAGACCCTTCGCAGAGGGAAGCGATTATTTGCAGAGGTGCCAGAGCTCAAGCTTTTAAAACAGACGTAGGTAATAATTTTGGAACGGTGTGCTTTCGTTGCTCACATAATGACCAAGAGGTTTCCAATATATTCCATGCTAGATACATTATAGGCGGTTCCCAAACAGAATGGTAAAGTTTTTACTCCCCCTCCACCAATCAGTCACACTCCACAGCGGGCCGAATTCACGGGTACTGTCCATACAAACATAGTCCGAGGGGAGTTTCGTTTAATTATATTTTTCTTTTTATTTGGATCATGTAACTGGGCATCCCGATTACCAGCCACTTTCTCGTGAATAATAGTGAATCAACACATATCATGAGAATAACCCACCTAGCAATGAAGATACTGATAGCCCCCAGTCGCCACATGAGCGATTTGGGCATACAAAACAGAAAGTTTATTTGAAGGTTTAAAGTTTAGCACATGCAAACTTACTTGGGATGGCAGGTAAATACCGCATATAGGTAGATATGGTGGACTCATATAGAACAACTTTGGGTTTATTAATTCACTATGAACATAAAGATCATGGAGTCTATGTTGATTTGTTTCAACTACATGCATGAACATGTGCCAAGTCAAGACACTTGAATCATTCAGAGGAGGATACCATTCTATCATACTACATCACAACCTAATGCGCATGTTGGCACTCAAGACGAACCATTATCCACTCTTAGCTAATTAAGCATGGCATGAATAACTATAATCTCTAATTGCCATTGCAAACACGTTCAACCCATAATGTAGTGAATTCGGAATGATGAGCTAATCATATTTACAAAAGCAAGATAGGTCGATTTATACCAGCTTTTCTCCATCTCAATCCTTTCATCAAATATCGTCATTGTTGCCTTTCTCTTGCACGACCGAACGATGTAAATAATAATAAGAGTGCGCGTGCATTGGACTAAGCTGGAATCTGCAACAATAAACCAAAAGAGAAGACAAGGCAATGTGGGCTCTTTGTAAGATAAACAATAATGCATATGAGAGCCACTCAACACATCATCGTGGTCTTCTCCTTACAATTCAAATAAAAGGAAGGAAAATTATTTACATAGGAAAGCTCCCAACAAGCAAAAAGAAGAACAAGAAATCTTTTTGGATTTTCTCCTTAATGCTACAACTAAACAACTAGGAAATAAAGCTAGAACTAGTTTTTTTGTATTTTCCTCAAAGTTTATTAAACACAGAAGAAGAAAGCAAAACAAGAATTAAACTACCATGAATAGTACAATGAAAAAGTATAAACACGACAACTGTAATTAGTGTGTGAACATGAATGTAATGTCAGTGAGAAATACGTACTCTCCCAAGCTTAGGCTTTTGGCCTAAGTTGGTCTAGGGCCACGACTGGAAATAACCTTCTCGGGGATACTCCAGAGGATACTGAGGGTTCCACTGATTAGCAACCTCCTGTGGCTCCCACTGAAAAACCAGGGTCTGATATGGATCCAGAGCCGGTGCTCTCTCAGGTGCTGGGGGTTGCATCAAACCCCAATATTGGTAGATGTCATCGGGCATAACTATGTACCTGCTTGAATGAATATCGAACAGAGAAGAAGCAGGCAGAGTAATAACCTCACAAGTACCCTAACTAAATACCAAATTGTAAAGCAGCCCCCTATCATCATTCTTTTTAATAACATCATGGGATACCATACGGTCATAATCTAGAAACTTCGGGGGTATTAGCTTTTCATCTTTCTCGTGAAGCCTAATGGGTATCTCTAAATGTTTAGCTAAGCGAGATGCATAGATACCTCCGAATATGGGCCCCTTCGAATGGTTTGTCACACCCTGTGTTTGTATCACCTTGTCATGTTTGGATTTATAAAATTTCGAGCCAACTAAAACTTTTTCACTGCTTGTGCTTGATTCAATTGATGCTGGTTTGCTTGTTAATTGTTGTGTATGGCACTCTTAGATTCTATCCCTCTCCATATTCATCTTCCTTGACCCAAACTTCTTGCCCAATGATCATGCCATGTGAATAGTGCCCAAATCTATTTTTACCAAATTTTGTTTTGACCGAAAGTGATTTATTAAAATTAGGTTTTCAAAAAACCCTGAAATGAGGTTTTGCACTGCAAGTCCTCAAATTTGGTGGATTCTTCTTTCCCAAAATCTTTATTTCAAACCTACTATATTTATGTCTTCCCAAAACCACCAAATATTAATTTTAAAGATTATTTTTATATTTTATTTAAAGGTTTTTTCTTAAGGCCAAAAATGTTTTTTCATAGGGAAGAATTATTTAAACACCTTCAAAATATGTTACAAAATCTAGGGAAGCTTAGTGGACATATATTTTCCACATATATGAGTTTCAACACAAGGGCATGTTCAGGTCATGGGAAAAACCCCTCAAACCCCTTTCTATTCAAATCAAGATTTTAAAATATTTCTTTGAGAAATATTCTCAATAAATTCCAAGAAAATTTCAGCAAGTCAACACTATCATACATGATGATCTTGCAAAGTTTCACCTCAATCCAAGTTGTTTTGGTTCATTAAACCATCCCAAAACCCTTCCAGTCTAGATTCAAATTTGAGCAACTTTATAGTGTGAAGGTTTGCCCCTTGACCTCAAACTTTGTGGGCATGCTCTATACACAAAATAATGTTGCTACTCTAAGTGGTGCATCAAGGGTAAAATCTTAGCACAACTAGATCTATAGAAACCTGGTTCTGTTAGTTTCTAGGGTTCACAAAGTTTCCATTGTCAACTTTTCCCACTTGAGCTCAAAGTTGGTGATCCATCTCATTTTTACATAGCATTTGATCACGTTGAATATCTCAGTAAGTTGGTAAATTCTTCTTGCCCAAATCACCATCAAACACCTTCTTGTGAAATGGTAAGTCTCTGTTTTCACCTCCGTCCTCTATTCCCCTTGCCATATAACTTTTACCACAACCCCTCAGGGTTACTAGCTACCTCCAGTAACTTTTTCTGGCCAAGACTCAATAGCTAAGTGGGCTAAATCCCTCATTTTACCCACTGGAAAGAAGTAAAACCCTCTTCTCTCTAAACTTCCCTTCTCTCCTAATGAACCCCGGGGCATCCAAGGCCATTTCCCACTATTCTATGCCCTCCCCTATCCCCTAGACACAGGTGGCCGCGCAAAAGATGCAAAAGGAAATGCCATGGCATGCAATAACCATGCTCCAGAGCGCGCTATAGTGCCGACCATACGGTAGCCGCTGCCCTATGCATGCCTCGACAGCCTCGGGCTCCCCCCTCTTGCCACTTGGCTGGCCTCGGTGTCTGGGACACGCTGGACGGTCGGCCCCCTCCTCTCTCTCCCACCTCCGACCCCCCCTCGTGCGTGCCCGATGTCGCTCGAGCTGGCCAACGCGCGAGCTCACACGCATGGGCACCAGACCCCTCCCCCGCTCTCTCTCTCTCCCTTTCCATGGACCTGGACCATGCCCAGGAACTCCCAAGACTCGAACCGAAGCCCCCCGTGTCCTATGGAGATGGCCCCATCGTCGCGCGGTGCACCACATTGCAGTGGACCGTTTCCCCCCTATAAAAAGGGCCTCCCCGAGCTCTCTCCGCTTCCCTGACACCCTTCCTTACCCACTCGATGCCCGGCAAAGCCCTAACTCCTCCCCCTTCCTCTGTGCTCGGGATCAAGCCGAGCGCCGCCGCTTCGGGCCGCCAGCTTCCGCGAGGTAACCAGCCTCCTCTGCCCTCGTTTTCCCCCGATCTGGAGCCCCTGTATCCTCCTGACCAGATTCCGTTCGTCTCCACCTCTGTTTGATGCATAGGATGACCGGGCCATCCCCTTCCCGAGGAGCCGCCGCTGGATTTCCTCGTTGCCGGCGAACGAGAGCCTCCCGACATCCCCTTCCTCCACCACTCGACCGGCGGCGAGCCCCTGAGCATGACGGTGCCCTCCTTTCGCCTCCCCGTGCCCTATAGCCGCCGGTGAGCCCTCTCGCCCCTCCCTGGCCTGAGGAAGGTGATGACAAGGGGGCCCCGCTTGTCATCCTCCCCAGGTCCCCCGCCTCCCCCTCTCTCGCTGACCAGCCTGGCCCACTTGTCAGGTTTGAACCGGCGTGCACGCGCCAGGCTCGCATGGGTCAGCTCCGCCGGCTGGGCCGATCTGGCCAGCCGCTTTTGGCCCTTTCCCCTGAGCCTTCTCTTTTTTTCCTGAAAACGCCAAAAATCACCCAGGACACATTATTTCTCCTGTTGAGATAATTCCAACTCCACAAATCTTATAATATTCCCTAGAGTTTATTAGTGTCATTTGTAAAAAAATTGAAAACATTTTATGCACTATTTTAATTTTAAAAACCCTATATGGCATTATCTGCCTCTGTTTAATAGTTTTCAAAAATGATTTTTACAACAAAATATTAAACAAACATTTTTAATATAGTCTTTAGTATTTATCAGAGTGGGGTAGCATTTTTAATAGTGGCTTGTGTGCTCTGTTTTTGTGTGATGCTTATTTTTACCGCTTTTATTCGCGGCGATAGATTGCGCTATTGACAAGAAAGTTGGACCCGAAGACTTTGAAGAACCTCGAGACTTTGTTGAGCCAAGCAAGCAGCCCTTTGACCATGTTAAGAAACTTTTTCATGCAGGACATATAGCACTTGTTGTTTCAATGATTAATCATGATGGAGAGTTCCCCTTCGGTGGGTTGCCTCCGATACTCTTACCGTTGACACTTGCATCGTGCATAATCCTACCACCTTATGAGGGTTATGCGGGTGGGTGTAGATAGGATGCTAATAGTTGCTACGCAAGTGGGATGGGATTTATGCATAGTGATGGGAAGGAAGAAATGATTTCAAAGACTTTTTCACAAACCCCATCGGGTGCCACTAAAGCCCGAGGGAGATGATGATAAGTTGGGTGACCACTTGAGAAACAAGGGGTGTACCGGAGCAAGTGAGTGTTTGTGGTTTTCGAAAACGGATTGGTGTAAGTTGCGACCGTTATTCCAACCTTACATGTATGACCACAATACCCCTTATGGGACGGGGTTTTGTTGATTACTATGGATGGTGTTAGCAGGGAGCCCACATTACTAGTGGCAAGAGTGAAGTGGTCACTCTTGAGACGGGGTCGTCCTGGAAGTGGAAGGCCATGCGTTGTCCTTACAGGCACCGAGCACACCATTGCGTGCCCTCATGGATGATACATGTGTTGTACATCATGAGGGATGGCACCAATGAGTGGACTCTTTGTTTTGTATCACCATGGGAAAGGCATTGTTCGGGTGCTTACCTCGGGTATGTGATGTACAGCGAGTTGTGGATGACATAAAAGTTCCCTGTGTCTTGTGGATAAAGTGTGCAACCTCTGCACAGTTTAAAACTATTCGAATAGCCATGTCCACGGTCAAGGATAGTTGGATGACCGTTCTTGTGCTACGTCCAAGTGTGTTCACAAACTGGTGTGCATGTGTTGGTGACAAAGTTGGTACATGGGCTATGTTTGAAGACTTAGCATGACAATTGAACTAAGTCCGATGACTTAGCATGATAAATGAACATGAGATGTTCAACCCCTACTTATGATGATATCTATAACTTGTTCATATGGATATCTGCCAAACTGTTGATGCATGCTTACTTACTTGCTTGATCATGTCATTGCATTCAAAATTGGCTTTCCTCAAATTACCTACTTAGTGCTTCATCATGCATCTTTATTACCTTGTTCCACAACTTGGGTTGTTTGGGATTACATTCAAAGTACTCATTGTCTTGCCACTGGCTATTTAATTGGCTAGGCATGGAAGAACAGGAGTATGTTGAAGAGTTCATTGGTGACGAACATGCAAACTAGGGCGCTTCCTAGTCAGAATGCCTCTAGGTTTAAGGCTGATGGCATGGGTTCACGCTATCGATCAACACTTCTGCTGCTTGTTCTATTTAAGTGTTTGGCCCTTGTGGCCCTATCTACGTAAGACTTGACCTTCATGGTCTTTATTTGTGTAAGACGTTAAGTGAGCATTGATCTCTGGGATCACTGTACACGTGCATTCGGTGATCACGACTTATGAGTCAGGGTCCCCAGAGAGCTAGTATCAGAGCCATCTGGACTGTAGGAAGCCCTTAGTTATCATGGACGTTAGTCAGGGTAAAACTGTTTTCAAAACTACACCTAGCACCTATGCTTAGGAATTCTACATTGTTTACCTCTTCTATTCCTCACACAACACTCTGTTGACTCTCCTCCTTTCAAACCTTTGTAGATGGTCGTCGTACCCGAAGCCTTCCTGACATCCGGCTTTCCCTTACTCCTTGGGGATAGCCTCGAGAAGTGCCAGTTCCGCCAACCGCCCATTTTCCTCTACCACGAGCATTGGGTCGATGTCGTCACGTAGGAGTACCACATGGATGTCGTCGTCAAGGCAAACGACACCCTGACCTGTTGGTTCTTTGAAGGACCACAGATGGTGACCATGATACTCGTAGTCGAGTGAAGGGGTTATTACCCCTGGGTAGGCCAAAGCACTGTGGTCCTCCCCTTTGCATTTCGAAGAAAAACCACACGGTCGGCTGGACATGCCCGGCTGGAGGACGGGCGGCCCGCGCTGCTACCGGCTGGCGCCATGAACGACTGGTCGAGGAGCCGGCTTGACCCCTGACCAGCTGACCGCGACTGGCTGCCTCTAGGCCGCCTCCTCCGTTGACCCTAGGACAAAACAAGCGATGTCCCGTCCCTCTGCGTGCTAGTACAACGACGTGACTTGACCGCCACGCCGGGCGGCCCTGTGGCCATAGTGGCCGCTGACGCACCGAAGCACATGGCTATAGTGCAGCCGTCCGGGCCGCTGACCTCGGAGAGCGCGACCAGGCGAGGGAATAGTGTCGGCATGCCCTCACCCACTCGATTACCTGCCTTGGCGTGGCTACAGTACCGCCGGCCATACCGGAGACCTCGGTCGGCTGGCGCTAGACGACGCCTCTCGGGCGACCCGTGCCATGGCAAGTGAGCGAGAGCCAATCGCAGAGCCGGCTGGCGTGCCCTAGTGGGAGACAGGACCGCTCAGCTGGTGGACCCCATAGACGGTGAGACGGCACGAAGGGTGGGACCCCCTGGCCAGCCAGAGAGACTGCCAGTCGGGTCTCCCCACCCCTGTACTTTAGATATATTGTAGAGTCGGGGGTTGGCCTATAAAAACCCCGAGCCCCCCCATGCAACGAGGACGGGCGATCACTCTCGCGCACCCATAGAACTCTCAAAACCCCTCTAGTGGCAGAGGAAGACGAGCCGTCTACTCCTTCTTCCTCCTCTAGACACACCTCCAGGAGCATCCCTGTACACATATTCACCCATCTAACTAAACCAAGAAGGACTAGGGGTGTTACCTCCCTCGGATGGCCCTGAACCTGGGTACATCGTGTGTCATCACTGCTTGTGCCCAATCTCACACCTGGAGGCTGTCGACGCCCTACAGCCCCAACCACCTATGATAAGCCACCCTATGGCATCTGTCGTGAGAAAACAACGACAGTTGGTGCCCACCATGGGGTCGTATCCAGCGCCGGCCGGATTCATGCTCTGGGCGGGACCCCTCGCCATTCCCTTCCGTTACCGCACGTCCAAGCGAAACCACGGGCTCGTGGGGCTTGCTCCGGCACGCCCTGCGGGTGAATCCGTTGACCTCACGATCGATATCGATGCACTCACAGAGCGCTTCGACAGGCTCAGCCTCGCCTAGGCTCCGGCGACGGAGGAGTACCCTGGGCAGGTGCTCGTCTGCGCCGATCCTCCCACGGCCGTGTGAGCATTCGCTGCGACCCAGTCCAGCGGCTCCCACGGTCGCATGAGGGTGTTGGCCATTGTCTCCTCCACCTCCTCCGGACACGCGCGGACCGCGGCCGATGCTGCCGTGGCCCGCGTCGGCACCTCCGATCCGCTTGGTGCAGCCCTCCGGGGTCTGAGCACCCCTATCGCCCCGACGAGAAACCCCGACGCTGCTGCAGCGGACATCGAGGCAGCTCGTCGCATCCTGTTCGAGGACGCCACTACCCTCGTGGCCACGCGGCGCCGCATGGAGGCCACCTAGCGGGAATATGCTTCCGCTTGCGGTCTCACCCTGGCTGGCACCGGGCCCAGCCGGCGAGGGGCCGTGCGTGACCGCGGCCGCGTGGTCGCTGAAATCCTTGGTGGCAATATGCCCATCTAAGACACCCCCGCAGCCAACTTGTGGGACCTCAAGGTGGCCTACATGGATTCGGCCACCTTGGAGAGTGAAGAGCGTGTCGCTCACGAGTGCCACGTCAAGGAGCTCATCGACGCCGCCGACGCGCAGCAGTGCCTACTCGCGTGGCGGCGCCGGCACCAAAGGCCCCCGGCTCGAGCGCGAGGGCATGGGGACTGCTTGCCATTAATCGGCTCAGCATTCCAACTCCCCTCGCGTCTCCAGCCGCCGGATCGGAACAAACAACCCCCAGCACTCTCAGATCCCAGGGAGCGAGCAACCGGCTGTTAGCAGCCGACGCACCAATGACCCGCCTCGCAGCGGTCGCCACCAAGAAGCGTCGGCATCCGGCAGCCGGTGCAGCCACGGGCACACTCCACCCCCACGGCGCGAGCGGGAACGAACAGTTTTGCCCGTCATCTGCCCCGAGCTCTCGGCCCGGATCGGGCCGCGTGTCCTCCACAGCGAGAACGACGCCCGCAACCATATCGACCACCTCGTAGAGTCCGCCCTCCTCGAGGAGGAGGGCTCGATTGGTCCGGCCTGTTTTGGCCCTCGATTCCGCAACGATCCGTTCTCGACCGGCTTCACGCTCCCTCAAGACACTCCGAAGTACAATGGGGCTGCGAAGCCCGAGGACTGGCTGATCGACTACACCACCGCGGTCGGCATGGCCAGCGGGAACAAGCGTGTAGCCGTTTGCTACACCCCCCTCAAGTTGATAGGCTCGGCCCGAACTGGCTTAACAGCCTGACGGCTGGCAGCATCAACAATTGGATAGACTTCAAGGAGGCCTTCGTCCGCAACTTCATCGGCACCTACAAGCCGCTCGGCCGCCCCCGCGAACTAGCCATGTGCGTTCAGGGGCCGGACGAATCCCTCCGCGACTATCTTACTCGGTGGCCCGAGCTTCGCAAGTCCTGCAAGGGGGTGCATGAGGTACAAGCCGTGCAGTACTTCATTGAAGGTTGCCGAGACGGCACTCCTCTCAAGCACAAGCTTTTGTGCTCCGAGATGGCCACGCTTGCCGAGCTCATGACCAAGGCGGACAAGTATGCCACGGCCGATTTGGCCATCCGGGTTAAGACGACCCCACCTGCCAAGGCGACAACGACACTGGCAACGTCCCAGACGGCTGCCAACAACCGGCATCTGCAAAACAACAAGCGCATGAACGACCAGTCGGATCCTCACTACGGGAGCCGGTAGGTCAATACCATCGAGGAGTAGGAACCGGCTGCCCAACCTTCCAGCCAGCGCCAGCGCATTGGCAAGGCTGCTTGGAAACCGAAGCTCACCTTGGAGCAAATGCTCAACCTCCCCTGCAAGAACCACTCAGGGGCCAAACCCTCTACGCACATGCTCCGGTAGTGTAGCTTCTCACAACGATTGGCCAGAGGGGATGGCCTTCCGCCTCCTCCCGCGCCGCCAGCCCTCGCGCCGGCCCTGACCCAAGCTGCCGCCCCAGCGCTGGCTCCGGCTCCGGCCCAGAATGACGGTCGTTTGATGGACCAGTTCCCCAACCAAGTTGTCAGTTACGTCATCTTCACTAGTGAAGAGACGTGCAAACATGCTCAACGCCAGCTCCGTCGTGAGGTGAACGCCACTATGCCGGCGACTCCCCAGTTCATGCACTGGTTAGAGAAGTCGGTCACTTGGAGCCAGGCCGACCACCCCGCTGTGATGTCGAACCCCGACAGCTACATCTTGGTCCTCGACCCCACCATCGCCACCAAGGAACGAACTTGTTGCTTCTCGCGGGTGCTAATAGATGGTGGCAGCAGCATCAACATCCTCTACCTCGACACTATGCACAAGCTGGGGCTAAAGATAGAAGACCTCTAGGCGAGCCGGACGATCTTCCACGACATCGTCTTGGGAAGTCCTGCTCCCCTGTCGGCAAGATCACGCTCGACGTCCTCTTCAGAGGACCCGACCACTTCCGCCGCGAGCCGGTGCTGTTCGAGGTCGTCGACCTCGCAAGTCCCTACCACGCGCTGTTGGGCCGGCCGGCCCTTGTCAGCTTCATGGCGGTCCCCCATTACGCCTACCTCAAGCTCAAGATGCCAGACCGCAAGGGAATCATCACCATCGCGGGTGACTACAAGATGTCGCTCGAGTGCGCTCGAGATGGCAACCGGTTGGCTGAGGCCCTGGAGATCGCCGAGGAGAAATGGCAGCTCGACCGGCTCGTGACCCTTGCTGCCAGTCAACCGGCCGTGTCGGCTCCTTCCTTGCAATCCGTCAGCGAGGCCTCCTTCCGGCCGTTCAAAGAAACCAAGCAAATCCCGCTCGACCCGGCCAACCCGGCTCAGTGCGTCACCATCGGCTCCCGCCTCAACAGCAAATAGGAATGCGAGCTCATCATCTTCCTCTGTGAGAATCGGGACATCTTTGCATGGTCCCCCAAGGACATGACGGGTGGTCCGAGGAAGTTTGTTGCGCACAAACTATACGTCTGGTCGGACGTCAAGTCGGTCAAGAAACCCTTGCTGCTATCGGTGAAGAGATCGCCCGGCTGCTCGCAGCCGGGTTCATCGTGGAAGTATTCCACCCGGACTGGCTGGCCAACCCAGTCCTGGTGCTGAAGAAGAACAAGACCTGGCGCATGTGCATTGCCTACACTAGCCTGAATAAGGCATGTCCCAAGGACCCATTCGCTCTACCGCAGATCGATCAAGTCATCGACTCCACGGCCGGTTGCGATTTGCTGTCCTTCCTGGACGCCTACTCCGGCTACCACCAGATCAAGCTATACCCAAAAGACCGGCTCAAAACCTCCTTCATCACGCCCTTTGGGGCCTACTGGTAAATCACCATGTCCTTCGCTTGAAGAAAGCATGCGCCACCTTCGGCTTGAAGAGTGCATGCAGAAGTGCCTCCTGCCTCAGATAGGCAGGAATGTCCACATCTACGTCGATGACATCGTCGTCAAAACCAATAAGCACTTCAGCCTCCGCGACAACCTCCGGGAGACCTACGCAAACATGCGCGAGTACAAGATCAAGCTCAACCCGGAGAAGTGTGTCTTTGGCGTCCCGGCCTGTCAACTCTTGGGTTTCTTCGTGTTCGCTCGCGGTATCGAAGCTAACCCCGAGAAGATCAGCGCCATCGAGCGCATGCCCAAGACGACCCGGCTCTGCGACGTCCAGAAGTTCACCCGTTGCCTCGCCTTGCTCAGCCGGTTCATCATCCGGTTGGGGGAGAAGGCATTGCCCCACTACGGGCTCCTTCACAAGACGGCTCTAATCGAGCCAAGTCAAACCAAGAATTCGGGCATGTTCGACTGGCCTGACGAGGCGGACGAGGATTTCCGCGGCCTCAAGAAGGCTCTCACCCACGCGCCCATCCTGGTCGCACTTGGTGAGAAGGAACCCCTGCTCATCTACATCGCGGTGACCACCCACGTCATCAGTGTCGTCCTGGTGGTCGAGCGGCCGAAGGAGGGCAAGTCCTTGCTGGTCCAGCGACCCGTCTACTACCTCAGCGAGGTCCTCTCCGCGTCCAAGCAGAACTATCCCCACTACCAGAAGATGTGCTACGGCATATACTTCGCTACCAAGAAGGTCAAGCAGTACTTCCAAGAACATGCCATCACCATGGTGAGCACGGCCCCGCTCGGCGAATGCATGAGCGGCCAGGACTCCACTGGCCGGATCGCCAAATGGGTCATCGCCCTCGCCGATCACGAGATCCGGTACGAGCCAAGAACTACCATCAAGTCACAAGCGTTGGCTGACTTCCTCGTCGACTAGGCGGAGACGGAGTTCGTGCCGCCTCCCCTAGACTCCACGCATTGGCGCATGCATTTCGACGGCTCGAAAATGAGGAGTGGCCTAGGTGCCGGCATAGTCCTCTCCTCCTCGAAGGGTGACCAGCTCATATACGCCCTCCAGATCCACTTTGCCGCCTCCAACAACGTGGCCGAGTACGAGGCCATCGTCCATGGCCTCCGGCTCGCCAAGGAGATCGGCATTAGGCTCATCCTCTGCTTCGGCGACTCCGACCTTGTGGTGTAGCAAGTCTCTGGCGAATGGGATGCCAGGGACGCCAACATGGCCAACTACCGCTTCCTCGTACAACAGCTCACCGGCTCCTTTGAGGGCTGTGAGTTTCATCACATCCCACAGGCGGACAACGAGGCGTCGGACACGCTGGCAAAGATCGGCTCCACCCGGCAGGCCATCCCAGCCGGTGTCTCCCTCGAGCGTCTGCTCAAGCCGCCGATCAAGCCTTCCTCAGAATCAGAGGCAATCTTCGTGCCGGCGGGCGCCGCCGTCCCATCAACGGCCTCGACGCCTCTCCGGTACCTTCGCCATTGGCTCCCGAACCATTGGCCGCCTCCAGCAACGCGGCCGTCATGATGATCATCGACCAGCCGGCCCTAGGGAATGGCAAGCTAATCCCGGGGACTAATCATCCAGTCCCAGGGGCTCCCGAGCCGGTCCCGGGGGATGGCAATCCAGTCTCGGGGGCTCGCAAGCCGGTCCCGGGGGCTGGCCATCCAGTTCCAGGGGCTCCCGAGCCGGCCCCCGTCACGGCCCCCTCATGGGCCCAACCCATCCTGGCGTTTCTTCTACAGGGCGAGCTGCCCCCGGACGAGGCTTTGGCGAGGCCAATCCATCGCCGGGCCCCAGCATACGTCATCATCAACAAGGAGCTCGTCCACTGCAGCACCACCGGCGTCTTCCAGCCATGTGTCGAGCCGGAAAAGGGTCTGGAGATCCTCCTCGACATCCACCAGGGTGAGTGCGAGCACCATGCCACCTCCAGGACCCTGGTGGCCAAGGCTTTCCGCCATGGCTTCTTCTGGCCGACTACTCTCGAGACGGCAAAGAAGTTGGTCGACGAGTGTGAGGGCTGCCAATGCTTCAGCACATAGAGCCACCTACCGGCAACAGCCCTCCAAACCATCCCCCTCTCGTGGCCATTCATCGTTTGGGGGCTAGACATGGTGGGTCCATTCAAGACCGCTCGAGGCGGCATGATGCACTTGCTGGTGGATGTCGACAAATTCACCAAGTGGATCGAGGCGCGACCAATCAAGAAGGTGGACAGCCCCACGGCCGTCCAGTTCATCGAGGACATCACGGTGCGCTATGGCGTTCCCCATAGCATCATCACCGACAACCGCATGAACTTCGCCAAGGGCGCACTCGCGCGTTTCTGCTCCAAGCAAGGAATCCGGCTCGACCTGGCCATCGTTGCTCATCCATAGTCAATCGGCCAGGTCGAGAGGGCGAATGGCCTCATCCTGTCCGGCATCAAGCCTCGGCTCGTGACACCGCTGGTAAGGTCGGCCGGCTGCTGGATCCACGAGCTGCCAGCCGTCCTTTGGAGTCTTAGGACCACCCCGAACCGTTCAATCGGCTACACTCCCTTCTTCGTTGTGTATGGGTCCGAGGCGATCATCCCCACCGACATCAAGTTTGATTTGCCTCGGGTCGCCCTATACACGGAGAAGGACGCAATGGAGGCAAGAGAAGACGACGTCCAACTACTCGAGGAAGCTCGCGAACTGGCCTTGAGCTGGACAGCAATCTACCAGAAGAAGGTCCAACATTACCATACCAAGCGGATTCGGCCCCTCTCCTTTCGCGAAGGGGACCTGGTCCTTAGGTGGATCCAGCGGACAGCCGGACAACACAAGCTGTCCTCCCCATGGGCAAGGCGCTGCACAACAACGCATACTACCTAATAGTCGCCCAGAAGTTGTAGAAGCGCAAAAGAGATGCCTCCGGTGAGGAGACGGAGCGCCCATGGAACGCGGCGCTTCTACGCCCGTTTTACTGCTGAAACAAAACCAATGTATGTATGTATCCCCACCCTTTTGGGCTTATGAATGCAATAGGTGCCCAAGGCCAGCTCTTGGGGCGTGCCCTGTTTTGTTTCCTTCAAAGTTTTCCCCGCTCACCGGCTCCCCGACCCGGCTCCCGTGCCCGGGGCCTGACCGGCTGGACCTAGGACGCTTCTCCCGGAAAGTGGCTAAGTAATGTGAGCCGGCCAAACCCCCCCACCCCTACCAACTACAGAACCGGCTCCCGGCTGTCCGGCTGACGGGGCCTCAGGGCGGCAAGGTTTGGCTCACTCGAAAGGTCAAACAAAAGGAGAATCCAGCAAGGCCCAGCCGGACCACTGTCGCGCCTCTACCACTCTACTTATCCCGAAAGGCCCTCGTGATTCCTAAGTTCTGAACTGGCTCCCTTGAGGCAGACGCCCCGACCTCGCTACGGACCGGTTCCCGGCTGTCGGGCTGGCAGGGCCGAACCAAAGGGGAAAAGGAGAAGAACCAAAAAGAGTCAAGCGGGCAAAAACGGATGAGGACGAGTCGGCATGAGCAACAAGGCAAACACACTAGACAGTCATAGCACAAATTTTAAGACAAAAGCGGCCCATGGCCAGCGTGGTTCATTACATAAAACACCCGCAGTGGGTGGACTCAAGCTTAACTTGCAGGAAAGAAAAGAGAATGATAAAAAAACGTTCGGGGGCTCAGGCCACCGACGTGTTGCCAGCCGGCGTGCCCCCAGCTGACGCGTCGCTGGGCGGCTCGGCTCTCGCCTCCGAGGTGGTCGCAGCCAACAGGTCAGCCTCCTTGGCCTTCGACACGTCCTCTCACGATCCTCTCGCTCGGTGACCGACACGTCCTGCATGGTGGCCCGCCGGCCTAGATCCACGCCGCGATACCTCGACGTGACAAACCAGAGCACCATCTGCGCCCTGGCTCAGGCGACCGACGCCTTCCAGGCTTCAAGGCGGGGGACGACATTCTCCAGCCATTGGGCCATGCGGTTCATCGGACCTCCCCCGCAGCCCGGCCAGAGCGCGGCAATGACCTCTTTGCTGGCTATCTTCAGCCGATCCATGGTCCGCTCAACATGGGTCATCCACATCTCGATGGCGAGCCCGATCTCGTCCACGTCCCACGCGGCGTCCTCCTCGATGGAGTGACCGCACTCCCGAAGGTACTCCCGATGCTCCTCAACGGCGCGCGCAGCGCGGCGCTTAGTTTCCGGGAAGTGCCCTGGAAGAAAGAAAAGAAAGGCATATTGAGACACAAGAACCATCAAAGAAAAAAGCAACCGGCTGGGGAAGAGATAAACTTGAACTAACCTTCAATCGTGTCGTCCACCCCGAGGGCGAAGTTGAGCGCCGCCTTGCGCTCCGACGCTAGGGCTGCCTCCGACACGGCGAGGGAACCCCTGACCTCCTCAAGCGTCCTCTCGAGGCGGGTCACCTCGTCTTGGAGGACGGCAGTCCTCCAGGGGGCATCAGCCACCTCCTTGATGGTCGTCTCCTGGGCTGCCACCTCCTTCGCCGCCTCGGCCTTGAGCCGGTCCCGAACTGCCTCCCCTTCTACCAGTAGCGCGGCCAGCCAGTCCTTCTCCTACGTGGCCGCCTAGACGTCTTGCACCAGCCTGTCCCGCTCGGAGACAAGCCCGGTCTTCTCCTCCCTAAGGGTGGCAAGGTCACCTACAACACACGATAGGCGTCAGCCGGCTCTCGGGGGCTATGCGCCCCTCATGTGAAGCTCAACAGACCTTGCACGAGCGCCAGCCCTTCCTCCAGGCGGTAGAAGACGTATTTGCCACGGTCATGGATGGCGACCGGCTCCTCGAATAGCTTCTGCCGCAGGGAGGTTCCCTCCTATTGCAAAGAGGCAAAGATCAAGATACGCTCAAAAGGGATCCAGCCTGACTGCCCGTCAGCCGGCCAGGCGACCCGTAGCTTGGGGGCTACACCCAGTGGATGCGCTCGTGCGCCCCCATTGAAAACTCTAAGCCAAAGTAACCGGGCTTACCTATGCACACTATAGGGCAGCGTTTGCTGCCTCCACGAACCGGGCCAGCTCTTGCCGGCTCCGGTCCAGGACGCTCCCCAAGTCCCCGAAGGAGGGGACCGGGCCGCCCGCTTGGGGAGCCGGCAGGGCTGGTGCACGCGCCAGCGCCTCCCAGTATCGGAGCACCTCCTACATCGACAGCAGATTCCTCCGGGCCCGTCCACCGCTGCCACCCGGGCTCACCGCAACGCCAGCCGCCAGGGGCGGGTGGATTACAACAAGGGTCTTAGAGTCGCTTCCCACCAGCCCTCCGGCCAGCGCCGTCGCCGCCTCCGCTTCCTGCCGCTCCGGCGCGATGATCGCGACAAAGGGAACCTCCACCTCCATGGCCACCACCTCTGGCACCGCCTCTAGGGCCACTGGGCCTCCGGCACCTCAACCCGGGCCGGCTCGGCCGCAGGCGGGGTCACCTCTGGCACCTCGGGCCGGCCGCCTCAGGAGCCAGCTCCGTCGTCGTGACCCTCACTGGGGCCGCCTCCTACGGGGACGGGGGCGCTGGTGGATCAATGGCCGCGCCTCACGGCTCGCTCGACGGAGGCCTCGACATGCGGGTAGATTCCGCTGCCGAGTCTGACGCTCACGGGGGATCCGCCGACCTCCTCCGCCTCCAACTGCTAAAGGTCCCGGAATGTGAGGCCCCTCCTCGCATCCGGGACTTGGAGGTTCGCAGCCCCGCGAGCCTCCTCTTCTCCTCCCGCTAGGTAGCCACAAGCTCGCGGGCCAGCCGGCTGGCGGCATCCGTCGGATCTCCCGCTGGCTCCTCCTCATGGAGCTCGATAGGGTCACTACAGCGCCCAAGGACCGGTTCTTAATAGGCTCGCAACCCAGAAGGAAAACTTACGTGAGAAGAAGACTTACCCAATGATGACGGGCAAGGCCTGCTTGGCATGCCGTGGCGGCTTCCGCGCGGCCACCTTCACCCGTTTAGAGACTGGCGGCGGGGCCACCGGCCCCCCTGAGCCGGCCTCTTTACCCGGCTGGCTGCTCCGGCCGCCGGGGCTTGAGTCGGCCACTCCTCGCTCCTCCGACCCTGGCATGCTGAGGGAAGAGGCTCGTTCAGAATGATTAAGTCTTTAGCATCGTCATCATCGTCGTCCGTCCAGTCCCTGATCGTCGGAGCAAGAGGGAACTCACCCGCTCCGCTGGGCACCCCGGCCGCGCCGGACCCTCCGGCTCCGCTAGGGGCACCGGCTCACCGGTCTACCGGATCGTCGACTCCTCCCGAGGAGTCCACCCCGTCCTTCAGGGGGCCTCCCATCTCGTAGTCTTCGGAGTCGGAGTTCTCACGCTCTGCCTCGAAGATTTTAGGGTGTGGGCCCTCTGGCGTATCTTGTCACACCAGCAGCTACGGTCAGCACGACAAAGTAAGTTCTCCAGCCGGCTGCTGGCTAGGAAGTATCAAACAAAGGAAAAACCGCCTCGACATAAGACTTACCAGGGGAGGCCGGTTGGTGCGGTCGTATGGCTCCATGCCGAAGGACCACAACGTGGGCTTGAACTTGAACGTCGTAAGGGCGTTCACCCGCTTCGCCACCTGCCATCCGGTGCGGCCTCAGTTGGAGGGGCAACACCTAGTGTGAGATGAAAGCCACCACCAGGTCGGCGGCAACCAGCCCCTTAGAGCTCTTCAGCTGCGTGAGCTGGCCGAGATCCTCCAGGACCATGCGGCGCGGAGCAGTCCCCAGCTAGTTCAGCTGGGTGGACTGCATGTCGACAACCGGCGATAGCCAGATGTAGTCCGTTTTCGGGTCGGCGTTCTTCACATAAAAGAATGTCCGTTGCCACCCCTTGACGGAGTCGATGCGAGAAAGAGGTGGGAAGCGCGCGACGCCACGGCAGCACACCACCATGCCCCGCAGGCGTCGCTTTTCAATGGTTTCAGATAAAAGAGAGCGTTGAAGAAATCAATAAAGGGGAGATTGCCGAGATAACCCTCGCACAGCGTCACGGCCGCGGTGACGTACAAAATGGCGTATGGGCCAAGATGATGCGGCTGGAGCCCGAAGCCATGGGAGAAATGCCAGAGCAACACGACGTGTTCCCCCGGCTGTGGTGCCAGTGCCACCTCATCGCCTGGCGCGCGTGCAATCACCTGCTCCTCCGGTGGCAGCATGTGCGCGCGGCAGAGCTCGGCGATATCCGCCTCGACCATCATGGAGCCATCCTAGCTCCCGTTGTGTCCATCCGCCATCGCGGCGGCGGTGCGGCATGCGGGCGCGGTTGCGGTTTCGGGCGTGGTGTCGCGCGAGGAAGGCAGGGAAGCAAGGTAGATGGGTAGCAAGGGGGCGAGTGAGATGCGGATATCTCCACCCCTGCCTTTACTCTCCTTTTATAGAAGAGGTCACGACCGGGGGAGGTGGGATTAACTACGCCCACTCCACCGGAAACTCCGCGTGCGTGGGTGGCCTCGGGCCACAATGGCCGATTCGGGGCATAGAGGATCCAGCCTACGCCCCGAGGCCTACCGGGCTATGTCCGGGGCCTAGCGGGCTAGACCCAGGCCGACGTCCTATCTCCCCCGCGTGCGCGGGGCCTGCCGCATCATTACTCACCGCGTGGCGCGCAGAGGGCCGGTGCGAGTTCCGGGGCGATGCACCGGCGCTCGAGGCGTCGGGACCAACGACCGACCCGGCTGCCCCTTCAGCTTTGTACCGAAGGCGGGCGTCATTGGGGGGAAGACGTCGGCTCACCTCCGTCTGCGGGACGTAGGCCTCCGCCGGCTTTGGCAACTACTGACGGGGTTATTACCCCAGGGTAGGCCAAAGCACTAGGGTCCTCCCCTTTGCATTTCGAAGAAAAACCACGCGGCCGGCTGGACATGCCCGGCTGGAAAACGACTGGCCAGCGCTGCCATCGGTTGGTGCCACGGACAGCTGGTCGAGGAGCCGGCTTGACCCCCGGTCGGCTGGGCGTGGCCGGCTACCTCTGGGCCGCCTCCTCCGTTGACCCTGGGATGGACAAGCGATTTCCTGTCCCTAAACCCGTGACCTTACCGCCACACCAGGCGGCCCTATGGCCATAGTGGCCACTGACGCACCGAAGCACATGGCTCCAGTCCAGTCGTCCGGGCCGCTGACCTCGGCGAGCGCGACCGGGTGAGGGAATAGTGTCGGCACGCCCTCGCCTACTGGATTACCTGCCTCAGCGTGGCTATAGTACTGCCAGCCGTACCGGAGACCTCGACCGGCTGGCGCTAGACGATGCCTCCCGGGTGACCCGTGCCGTGGTAGGTGAGCGAGAGCGAATCGCAGAGCCGACTGGCGGGCCCGAGCGGGAGACAGGACCGCTCAGCCGGTGGACCCCATAGACGATGAGACGGCACGAAGGGTGGGACCCCCTGGCCAGCCGGAGAGACTGCCAGCCAGGTCCTCCCACCCGTGTACTTTAGATATATTGTAGAGCCGAGGGTTGGCCTATAAAACCCCCTGAGCCCCCAAGGCAACGGGGACAGGCGATCACTCTCGCGCACCCACAAAACTCTCAAAACCCCTCTAGTGGCGGAGGAAGACGAGTAGGCTGCTCCTTCTTCCTCCTTTAAACACAGCTCGAGGAGCATCCCAGTACACATATTCAGCCATCCAACTAAACCAAGCAGGACTAGGGGTGTTACCTCCCTCGGAGGGCCCTGAACCTGGGTACATCGTGTGTCATCACCGCTTGTGCCCAATCTCGCACCTGGAGCCCGTCGGCACCCTCCGGCCCCAACCACCTACGACAAGCCACCCTATGGTATTTGTCGTGAGAAAACGACGACATCGAGTCAGCTGCACGCAAGGCACTACTGCACCTTCAAGACATCATTGCAGAGATGGTTGATGAGCCATCTACTTGCTACCTTCCTTTCAGAAAGGATGATCTTGGCGAGAGTTGGACATTGGTTCTGACCCAGGAGGATGGCACACCACTCAGATTCCAGACCTACTTCAGCCTCTCTGCCGATAGTCTGGTTCACCACTTGATTAAGGAGTCTGTGAAGCTGCGCAAGGAACTTCACCACACCCGAGAGCTACTTCAGTAAGACAAGACGAAGACATACATGATCAAGGAGGACGGAGCCCCTGATGGACGACCAGTTGTGGCTTATCGAGGAGGAGTACCCCCAGCTAGCGATGTACCCACACGTCATCATCGCATGAGTGCGAAGGAGTACCGTGAGCTATTCACCGACCCGCCAGCAAAGCTTCGTCGGGATGCACCTCCTCGTTCCTCGACCCCTTCGAATGGGAATGATGTCCGTTCGAATGATGAACAGGAGGAAGACCCAGAGGAGCGTGACTATGAGACCGAGCACTCCACCACCTGAGTCCGAGAACCCCTAGGGTAGGATCATTCGTGTATCCCTCATGCGAAGTCGAGTCCACGTAATGGTTTATATGAAACCATGTGTGCTTGTTGTTTGTTTTGTTGTTTGTGTTCTGATGCAAGTCGTGCTTTTGCCTTAGACAACATGTAAGCGACTCTGTCGTCTATCTTAATATATGTTGGTCTTTTGACCTTTGTTTTACACTTGCACTCGACCAACCCCCTTATACGCGCTTTTCCATTGTTGCTTTTCCTCTCGTCTATCCCAGTTGTTTGACTTGGCTTCTCCAAATAGGATGGTGAATGATACCCGCAACAGCTCCTTCGCCAACTCTAAAGCCGGCAACTCAAGTCAACAACAGAGAGATGGTGGGTTGCTCACGCTGGAGGACACCAGGAGCAGCCACAAGGCGACATTCCCCCGCCACCACCTCCACCGGAGAACATGACCATAGCCCAGTTTCTCGTAGTTCTCCGGGAGTAGCGCCAAGCCAACAAGGATGCTATCCAGCAGATGGCTCAGGCCCTTGTGAACAACTAGCAACAAGGCAGGAACAACAATGGCTGCTCCACTCTGTCTGAGTTCATGAGGAATTCGCCCCCAACCTTCACCGAGACTGCTGAACCATTGGATGCTGATGAATGGATCCGCACCATCGAGGACCTCCTTGCATTGGTCAATTGCAATGAGGACCGTGAGAAGGTGCTTTATGCCTCTCACTACCTCAGAGGTACCGCCCGAGCTTGGTGGGATGTGTTCAAGGTCATGCAAGGTGAGCATGTGATCACTTGGAATGACTTCAAGGAAGGATTCCGCACTGCCCACATTCCTTCTGGGTTCATGGCTATCAAGAAGAGAGAATTCCGAGTGCTGAAGAAAGGAAGTGGATCTGTCAAGGAGTACCTGCAGAAGTTCAACATGCTGTCAACAATGCACCTGAAGATGTCAACACGGAGGCTTCCAAGAAGGAACGCTTCATGGAAGGACTTCAACAAACCCTGCAGTATCAGCTCATCATCTGCGACTATCGCACCTTCTTCGACCTGGTGAACAAGGCCCTCATGCTGGAGGACAAGCGTCATGCTATAGACGACACTCGCAAGCGCAAGATGGTCAGTAAGGGTAGCTCTAGCAACTAGAAGCCTTGCCCCTGGCAGCCAGCCCCACCCAAGCCAACCTATCAGCCACAGTAGGCTAGACCTCCTATGCCTCGTCCGAGCTACCAGCCTCAGCAGTATGCCAATCCTAGGCCAGCCTACAACAACCCCAATGACAACAAGGGTGGCAGGAACTTCAACAACAACCATGGGCAAGTCACTTGCTTTGGATGTGGTCGGTCTGGACACATCTCTAAGATTTGCCCCAACAGGAAGCCAGATGCCCCGTGCCCCAATGCGCTAGCTCAAGGTCAAGGCCATGGAGCACCACCAAGGAACCCCGCTCCCCGCAACCAGCCAAACAATGGCAAGGGTCGTGTGAATCACGTCACCGCAGAGGAAGCCCATGAAGACCCGGACGTCATACTGGGTACGTTCCTCGTCAACTCAACCCCAGCAACAGTATTGTTTGATTGTGGAGGTTCGGATTCTTTTGTCACCCAAAAGTTTGCATTAGAGAGTGGCATGAAACCTACACCCCTGGGTAGTCGTATGTTGATACAAGCCCCCGATTAAGTTATGAAGTCTAGGATCGGGTGTAGGGGAGTGAAGATTGACATCAACGGGGTAGACTTCCTAGCAGACCTTATAGTTCTGGATTCACCCGGCTTGGATGTCGTCCTTGGCATTAATTGGTTAACCAAGCACCAAGGCATGTTGGACTATGCCAAGAGGATCGTTACCATGACCAATAGCCAAGGAGTGGAAGTCAAGTATGTTCCCAACCCTACCTCCACTCAAGCCCCTCGGGCTAACTGTCAATCGGGAGTTGAGTTGGATCAAGTGCCAGTGGTTTGTGAATACTCGAATGTGTTTCCTGATGAGCTGCTCGGAATGCCTCCTGACCATGACATTGAGTTCATGATTGAGCTTATGCCCGGATCAAGGCCCATCTATAAGAAGGCTTGCAGGATGGGATCTGAAGAGTTGGTTGAATTGAAGAAGCAACTGGCAGAGCAGCTCAGAAAAGGATTCATTCGCCCTAGTGCCTCTCCTTGGGGATCACCTATTCTATTTGTGTCAAAGAGGGACGGAACTATCAGACTCTGTGTCAATTACCGTTCCCTCAATGAAGTCACAATAAAGAACAAGTACCCACTCCCCAAGATTGAAGACCTGTTTGATCAGTTGAACGGAGCCAAGGTGTTTTCCAAGATTGACATCAGGTCGGGGTACTATCACCTGAAGATCAGACCCCAGGACATTCCCAAGACAGCATTTGTAACCCGGTATGGCCTGTATGAATACATAGTCATGTTATTTGGGTTAACCAATGCTCGTTGTCGTCTTCATGGAGTACTTGGTCAAGTTCTTTGTCGTCTTCATTGATGACATACTCATCTTCTCCAAGTCTGAAGAAGAGCATGAGGATAACTTTATATTAGTCCTAGAGAAGCTTCGAGAGCACCAGCTTTATGCCAAGTTCAGCAAGTGTGAATTCTGGCTGCATGAAGTTGGATTCTTGGGTCATGTGCTGACTGCAGAAGGACTATCAGTGGATCCTTCCAAGATTGAAGCCGTGACTGAATGGCAAACCCCAACCATCATGAAGGAAGTTAGGAGCTTCCTCGGGCTTGAGGGATATTACCGCAAGTTTGTGGAAGGGTTCTCAAGCATTGCTCGACCCATGACCCAGCTTTTGAAGAAGGACAAGAAGTTTGAATGGACAACTAAGTGTGAGGAAAGCTTCCAGGAGCTCAAGAAGAGAATGGCCACATCCCCAGTTTTGGCCACCCCCGATATTCACAAGCAGTTTGTGATTTATTGTGATGCATCAAGAACCGGGCTTGGAGGTGTTCTGATGCAAGAAGGCAGAGTTGTAGCATATCTATCCATACAGCTATGACCCCATGAGGAGAACTATGCAACGCGTGATCTCGATCTGGCAGCCGTGGTTCATGCCGTAAAGACATGGAGACACTACCTTCTGGGGAAGCGATGTGAGATATTCACAGACCACAAGAGTTTGAAATATATTTTCACTCAAAGGGAGTTGAACATGAGGCAGCGAAGATGGTTCGAATTGATCAAGTATTACGACCTCAGTGTTCAATACCACCTCGGAAAGGCCAACGTGGTAGCAGACGCCTTAAGCAGAAATGCTTGTTCCTTAAATGCTATGATTAAGGAAAGGCTACCCTCCCTGTATGAAGAACTAGAAATCTTCGACTTGGAATTAGTTCCACCTGGATTCCTTGCCAACCTCGAAGCAAAGGCTACCTTGATGGATCATATTAAAGAAGATCAGAAGGGACACGAGAGCATTGAAGGCATCAAGAGGAAGATCAAGGCACGCAAGGCCCTAGGATTCTCAGTGGATGAACAAGGAGTAGTATGGTTCGGGAGTCGCATCTGCGTACCGAACAAAGAGAAGCTCAAGAACCTGATCTTGCAAGAAGCTCATGTCACTCCATACTCCATTCATCCTGGAAGAACCAAGATGTATCAAGACCTCAAGTCCAGATTTTGGTGGCATGGCATGAAACGTGCAATAGGCACATTTGTCGCTAAGTGTGACATATGTCAGAGAGTCAAAGCTGAGCACCAGCGACATATGTCAGAGTGCCTGAATGGAAGTGGGACAAAGTCAGGATGGATTTCATCACCGGTTTACCAAGGTCAAGTAAAGGACATGATTCCATTTGGGTCATTGTTGATCACCTGACCAAAGTAGCCCACTTCATCCCCGTCAAGACAACCTACAATGGGAATCAATTAGCCAACCTCTACATCAACCAGATTGTGAGCCTCCACGGAGTGCCTAAGGACATTGTATCAGACCGAGGCACCTAGTTCACCCCAAGGTTCTGGAATAGGTTCCAAGAAGCCTTGGGAACCAAACTCTCCTTCAGCACTGCTTTTCACCCCCAGACCGGTGGGCAAATAGAACGAGTAAATCAGATACTCGAGGATATGCTCCGCGCTTGTGTTTTGGCATATGGAGCCAAGTGGGAAGATTGCCTACCATTTGTAGAGTTCTCCTACAACAATAGCTATCAGTCGAGTCTCCAGATGGCACCATTTGAGGTGTTGTATGGACGCAAGTGTCGTACTCCGATCAATTGGTCAGAGACCGGAGAAGGGTTAGTCTTCGGGTCAGACATCCTCTGCAAAGTAGAAGAGCAAGTTCAACTCGTTCCATAGCGACTTGAGACCCCAAGAGCGGAAGAGCTACACCCACTCTCACCGTCGGGACATGAGTTTCCATGTTGGAGACCATGTTTACCTCCGTGTCACGCCTCTCAAGGGAACCAAGCGATTCCACGTCAAGGGAAAACTTGCACCAAGGTTCATCGGCCCCATCAAGATCACCGACAGACGAGGAGAAGTCCGATCAGCTAGAGCTACCTTCCGAGCTATCAGATGTGCACAACGTCTTCCATGTATCACAACTTCGGAAGTGTCTGCAAGTTCCCAACCGCCCCGACCTCTACAAGGACATCGACCATCCAGCCATCGATCTTCAGCCAGACCTCACTTATCGTGAGAGGCCAGTTCACATTCTGGATGAAGCCGAGCGCTGCACCCAAAAACGCACCATCAAGTACTTCAAGGTCCAGTGGAGCAACCATACTGAAGTTGAAGCAACCTGGGAATGTGAAGACTATCTTAGATCAGAGTTGCCTTATCTTTTTAAGTGCTTAGCCTAGGAATCTCGGGGACGAGATTCTTGTAAGGGGGGTAGGTTTGTCACACCCTGTGTTTTTATCACCTTGTCATGTTTGGACTTATAAAATTTGGAGCCAACAAAAACTTTTTCCATGCTTGTCCTTGATTGAATTGATGCTGGTTTGCTTGTTAATTGTTGTGTATGGCACTCTTAGATTCTATCCCTCTCCATATTCATCTTCCTTGACCCAAACTTCTTGCCCAATGATCATGCCATGTGAATAGTGCCCAAAACTATTTTTACCAAATTTTGTTTTGACCAAAAATGATTTATTCAAATTAGGTTTTCAAAACCCCCTGAAATGAGCTTTTGCACTACAAGTCCTCAAATTGGGTGGATTCTTCTTTCCCAAAAGCTTTATTTCAAACCTACTATATTTGTGACTTCCCAAAACCACCAAATATTAATTTAAAGATTATTTTTATATTTTATTTAAAGGCTTTCTTAAGGCCAAAAATAGTTTTTCATAGGGAAGAATTATTTAAACACCTTCAAAATATTTGAGAAAATTTAGGGAATGTCAGTGGACATATATTTTACATATATATGAGTTTCAACACAAGGGCATGTTCAGATCATGGGCAAACCCCCTCAAAACCCTTTCTATTCTAATAAAGCTTTTGAAATATTTCTATGAAAAATATTCTCAATAAATTCCAGGAAAATTTCAGCAAGTCAACACAATCATAGGTGATGATCTTGCAACGTTTCACCTCAATCCAAGTTGTTTTGGTTCATTAAACTATCCCGAAACCCTTCCTGTCCAGATTCAAATTTGAGCAACTTTACATTGTGAAGTTTCTCTCCTTTACCTCAAACTTTGTGGGCATGCTCTATCCGCCAAATAATGATGCTACACTAAGTGGTCCATGAAGGGTAAAAGCTTAGCACAACTAGATCTATAGAAACCTGATTCTGTTAGTTTCTAGGGTTCACAAAGTTTCCATTGTCAACTTTTCCCACTTGAGCTCAAACTTGGTGATCCATCTCATTTTTACCTATCATTTGATCCTGTTGAATATCTCAGTAAGTTTCTAGGGTTTCTAGGGTTCACAAAGTGGTCCCTTGCTCTCTCTCTCCCTTTCCCTGGACATAGACCGCGCCCAGGAACTCCCAGGACTTGAACCGGAGTCCCCCGTGGCCTGTGGAGACGGCCCCGTCCTCGCTGGCGCACCGCAGTGCAGTGGACCGTTTCCCCCCTATAAGAAGGGCCTTCCCGAGCTCTCTCCTCTTCCCTGACCCCCTTCCTTACCCACTCGATGCCCGGCCAAACCCCAACTCCTCCCCCTTCCTCTGTGCTCGGGATCGAGCCAAGCGCCGGTGCATCGGGTAGCCGGCATCCGCATGGTAACCAGCCTCCTCCGCCCTCGTTTTTCCCAGATCTGGAGCCCCTGTATCCTCCTGACCGATTTCTATTCGTCTTTGCCTCCGTTTGATGCATAGGGCGACTGAACCATCCCCTTCCCAAGGAGCCGCCACAGGATTTCCTCATCACCGGCGAACGGGAGCCTCCCGACGTCCCCCTCCTCCACCACTCAACCGGCGGCGAGCCCCTGAGTATGCCGGTGCCCTATGTGCGCCTCCCCGTGCCCTGTAGCCGTTCGTGAGCTCTCTCGCCCCTCCCTGGCCCGAGGAAGGTGATGACAAGCGGGCCCCACTTATCATCCTCCCCAGGTCCCCTGCCTCCCTCGCTCTCGCTGACCAGCATGGCCCGCTGGTGAGGTTTGAACCAGCGCACACGCACGCCAGGCTCGCGTGGGTCGGCTCCGCCGGCTGGGCCGATCTGGCCAGCCGCTTTTGGCCCCTTTCCCCCAAGCGTTTTCTTTTTTCCTTTTTCCTAAAAACTCCAAAAATCACCTAGGACACATTATTTGTCCTATTGAGATAATTCCAACTCCAGAAATCTTAGAATATTCCATAGAGTTTATTAGTGCCATTTGTATAAAAAATTGAAAACATTTCATGTACTATTTTACTTTAAAAAACCTATATGGCATTATATGCCTCCGTTTAATAGTTTTCAAAAATGATTTTTATAACAAAATATTAAACAAACACTTTTAATATAGTATTTAGTATTTATCAGAGTAGGGTGGCATTTTTAATAGTGGCTTGTGTGCTCTGTTTTTGTGTGAGGCTTATTTTTACCACTTTTATTCGTGGCGATATATTGCGCTATTGACGAGGAAGTTGGACCTGAAGACTTCGAAGACCCCGGAGACTTTGTTGAGCCAAGCAAGCAGCCCTTTGACCATGTTAAGAAACTTTTTCATGCATGACATATATTAGTTGTTGTTTCGATGATTGATCATGATGCGGAGTTCCCCCTTTGGTGGGTTGCCTCCGATACTCTTACCGTTGACACTTGCATCGTGCATAACCCTACCACCTTATGAGTGTTATGCGGGTGGGTGTAGATAGGATGCTAATAGTTGCTACACAAGTGGGATGGGATTTATGCATAGTGATGGGAAGGAAGAAATGATTTCATAGACTTTTTCAAAAAAAACGTCAGGTGCCACAAATGCCCGAGGGAGATGATGATAAGTTGGGTGACCACTTGAGAAAGAAGTGGTGTGCCGGAGCAAGTGAGTGTGCGTGGTTTTCGAAAACGGATTGGTGTAAGTTGTGACCGTTATTCCAACCTTACAAGTATGACCACAATACCCCTTATGGGACGGGGCTTTGTTGATTACTATGGATGGTGCTAGCAGGGAGCCTGCATTACTAGTGGCAAGAGTGAAGTGGTCACTCTTGAGATGGGGTTGTCCCGGAAGTGTTAGGCCATGCGTTGTCTTTATAGGCACTGGGCACACCGTTGCATGCCCTCATGGATGATACGTGTGATGTACATCATGAGGGATGGCACCAACGAGTGGACTCTTTGTTTAGTATCACCATGGGAAAGGCATTGTTCGGGTTCTTACCTCGGGTATGTGATGTACCGTGAGTCGTGGATGACACGGAAGTTCCCCGAGTATTGTGGGTAAAGTTTGCAACCTCTGTAGAGTGTAAAACTATTAGAATAGCCGTGTCCATGGTCAAGGACAGTTGGATAACCGCTCTTGTGCTACGTCGAAGTGTGTTCACAAACTGGTGTGCATGTGTTGGTGACAAAGTTGGTACATGGTCTAAGTCCGAAGACTTAACATGACAATTGAACTAATTTCGATGACTTAGCATGATATATGAACATGAGATGTTCAACCCCTGCTTATGATGATATCTATAACTTGTTCATATGGATATCTGCCAAACTATTGATGCATGCTTACTTACTTGCTTGATCATGTCATTCCATTCGAAATTGGCTTTCCGTAAATTACCTACTTAGTGCTTCATCATGCATCTTTATTACCTTGTTCCACAACTTGGGTTGCTTGTGAGTACATTCAAAGTACTCATTGGCTTGCCACTGGTTATTTAATTGGCCAGGCAAGGAAGAACAGGAGTATGTTCAAGAGTTCGTTGGTGACGAACATAAAACTAGGGCATTTCCCAGTCAGAATGCCTGTAGGTTTAAGGATGATGGCATGGGTTCACGCTATCGATCAAGACTTTCGTTGCTTTTTCTATTTAAGTGTTTGGCCCATGTGGCCCTATCTATGTAAGACTTGACCTTCATGGTCTTTATTTGTGTAAGACGTTAAGTGTGGATGTAAGACTCTTGTTATTCAGCTTCGGTGTGTTCAGTGAGCATTGATCTCTCGGATCACTATACACGTGCATTTGATGATCACGACTTATGAGTCGGGGTCCCCACACGGTTGGTGTTCAACCATTGGGCCACCATAGCGCCCACATTAAAGGTTCTATCAGCGAGTAAAACATGGCGCATAATAGCGAGGTTAGGGGCACTAAGGCTACCACTCTCCCAACAACCAACAAGACATCTTCCCGCAAATAAGGAATAATAGCATAGCACAAGAAAATGTAAACTAGCTGCCCTTGCCCTTGACACACCTCTCTCTTCTCCTACAGTGACTTTGGCAATAAAATCTTCCATGTCTCGAGGACGTGGTTCCCTAATGCTGCCCTCATAGTGTATCTTGCAAACTTTGCGAAAATCATAAAGGTTCATTTTATTAGGCACATGATATAAGTGAAATTCCACTTTAGGAGGGTCTTCCCTAGGATGAAAGTGAAAATTTTGCACAAAGGTATTAGTGAGCAAGAGGTACTGGTCACACTTATCGTTGAGGAAGTCGGTGATGCCTACATTCTTGGCCAAATAATGTATATCTGCATAAATTCCATCCGCCCTCAAGAAGGTGTCACACGACCATTCACATGGTTGTATTTCTGCGACGCGAGGAAGATTATACCTGGGTTTATCCTTCATTTCATTTTCATCTTCCTTAGAACCCCGGCTTGAAGAACCTCTTAGTAACCTTCTCAACATTTCTGAAAAATAATGAAATTTTTAGTGAGTGAAAATAAAGGTGAACAAAACTCAATAAAACTCATTGCAACTACTCCCTCAAGTGCCTAGAGACTATATCATGCATCAAAACTACTTGGGACCATACAAATTTGACATGCAAGCTCAAGAACAAGGTCACCATAACAGCAAAAAATTGCAATATAGGCACTAGAACAAAAACTAATTGGACCATTGGAGGAGTCACATACCGATGAGCAACCCCCTAAAATAGTTTTGCAAATGGAGCTTTGAGCAAGGAGATTGAAAATGGCAGCAAGATGAGCTAGAGCACGGGTTTGAGCAATGGTGGGATTTTTTTCTGGGGGAAGATGAAGAAATGTGTGCTGGAATAAGTGGAGGGGGTCACATGGGACCCACAAGCCCCAAGGGCACGACTAGGGGGGTGGCCACGCCCTACAGGCTTGTGTCCCACTGGTGCAGCTTCCTGATGCATTCTCAGTGCCAAATATTCTTAAATATTCCAGATAAAAGCATACTAGATTTTCAGGGGATTCTAGGCATTTTCTATTTTCAGGTCATTTTTCTATTGTGCGGAAAACTCAGAAAACAAAAAATAATAGCATTTTTACTTAATTTCATCTAGGTAACAGAAAGTAAAAGTTAGGTCCAGGAAGTTGTGCTTTCTAGATTCATCTATCTCATGCTCATCAAAAGGAATCCATCAATAAGGTTGATCAAGTCTTATTAACCAACTTCTTTCGAATAACATGAAACCAAAGAATTTTCGAATAACACTAAGTTACCTCAATGGGGATATGCATTAACCCAACAATAAGTATATCATATTTCTTCTTGACAGTAGGAAGAGAGAACTCAAAGTCTCCAATAATTATCATTGGAATTTTTTCAATAGAGTTGATACTATGAACTTGAGGTTGTTTCTTCGAAAAGTGTATCGTATGTTCATTACTGTTAATATGAAAAGTGACATTGCCCTTGTTGCAATAAATAACAGCCCCTGAATTATTCAAAAAGGGTCTACCAAGGATGATCGACATACTATCGTCCTCGGGAATATTAAGAATAACAAAGTCTGTCAAGATAGTAGCATTTGCAACTATGACAGGTACATCCTCACAAATACCGATAGGTAGAGCTGTTGATTTATCAGCCATTTACAAGGAGATTTCAATAGGTGTCAACTTATTCAAATCAAGTCTACGGTATAAAGAGAAAGGCATAACACTAAGACCAGCTCCAAAATCACATGAAGCAGTTCTAACATAATTTCGTTTAATGGAGCATGGTACAGTAGGTACTCCGGGGTCTCCTAGTTTCTTAGTTATTCCACCTTTAAAATATAATTAGCAAGCATTGTGGAAATCTTTGCTTCCGGTATCTTCCTTTTGTTTTTCACAATATCTTTCATATACTTAGCATAAGGAGATATTTTCAAAATATCAGTCAAGCGCATATGTAAAAAGACAGGTCTAATCATTTCAGCAAAGCGCTCAATGTCCTCATCATCCTCTTTCTTGGATGGTTGAGGAGGAAAGGGCATGGGTTTCTGAACCCATGGTTGTCTTTCTCTACCATGTTTCCTAGCAATGAAGTCTCTTTTATCATATCTTTTATTATTAGGTTGTGGGTTCTCAATATCATCAGCAGGTTCAATCTCCACATCATTATCATTACTAAGTCGAGAATCAGCATGAACATCATTATTAATGTTATCACTAGGCTCATGTTCCTCACCAGATTGTGTCTCAGCATCAGAAATAGAAATATCATTTGTTTTCTCATAAGTATCTAGAAAGGGTTCACTAGCTACATGCAAAGTACTATCATCATTCTTTTTCCTACTCTTATTGGAAGGAATAGGTGCATCAGTATTAACTCTTTGAGTATCTTGTTCAATTCTCTTACGATGGCGCGTGGGATACAAAGGTTCCTGAGTCATTCTACCACCCTAGTCACAACTTTAATAGAGTGATCATTGGCTTTACTATTCATCTCAGCAAGCAAATCATTTTGAGCCTTAAGTACGTGTTCTACTTGAGTGGTTACCATGGAAGCATGTTTACTAATAAGCTTCAGATCATTGACGGTTCCACTCACATAATCACCCAAGCGATCAAGCATATAAGCATTATGTTTCAATTGTCTACTAACCTAGGCATCAAAATTTTTTTACTTCATAATAAAATTATCAAATTCATCCAAGCGTTGGCTAGCAGGATTATTATAAGGAATATCTCCTTCATCAAACCTACTGAGAGAATTTACCTATACTATGTGTGTCGGGTTATCAAGTCCATGTATTTCTTCAATAGGTGGTAGATTCTTAACATCTTTAGCTTTTATACGCTTTTCTTTCATAAATTTCTTTGCCTCTTGCATACCTTCAGGACTGAGGAATAGAATACCTATTTTGTTTGGAGGTGGTTCGGGAATAGTCGAATCATTATCATTGCTCAATATGTTATTCAATAGTAATTCAGCTTGTTCAACAGTTCATTCCCTGAAAAATCAACCAGCACAACTATCTAGGTAGTCCCTAGAAGCATCGGTTAGTCCATTATAAAATATTTCAAGTATTTCATTTTTCTTGAGAGGATGATCAGGCAAAGCATTAAGTAATTGGAGAAGCCTCACCAAAGTTTGTGGGAGACTCTCTTCTTCAATTTGCAAAATGTTAAATATTTCCTACAAGGCAGCTTGTTTCTTATGGGTAGGAAAATATTTTTCAGAGAAGTAATAAACCATGTCCTGGGGACTACGCACACAACCAGGAGCAAGAGAATTAAACCATTTCTTAGCATCACCATTTAATGAGAAAGGAAACAACTTAAGAATATACTAATAGAGAATTTTTTTTCCTCATGAGTAAATAGGGTGGCTATATCATTCAATTTGGTAAGATGTGCCACAATAGTTTTAGATTCATTACCATGGAAAGGATCAGATTCAGCCAAAGTAATTAACTCAGGATTGACAGAGAATCCATAATCCTTATCAGTAACAAGGATAGGTGAAGTAGCAAACTTAGGATCATATTGCATTCTAGCATTCAGAGATTTTTCCTTCCACTTGCGAAGCAATTTCTTAAGATCATCTCTATCTTGACAAGCAAGAAAGTCCTAGCTACCTCTCCTTCCATAACAGAACCCTCAGGTATATCAAGCAATTCATATCTAGGAGAGCTAGGTCTAGAAGGTGAATCATAGTGTTTAGTTTCAATAATTTCATCGTAGTCGGAAATATTATCAGTTTCAGCATTGGCTCTACAAATTTGTTCATCAAGAAATTCACCCAGTGGCACAGTATCCTCAAGCAAAGTATTATCATAAGCATCATGCATAGTGGAAGTAGCACCATCTATTACTTGCGACATATCAGAATTACTAACACGTGGTGGTGTCACAAACTTACTCATAACAGAAGGTGAATCAAGTGCAGAGCTAGATGGTAGTTCCTTACCTCCCCTCGTAGTAGAGGGATAGATCTTGGTTTTTGGATCTTTCAGATTCTTCATAGTGATCAACAAATACATATCCCAAGTGACTCAGAGAATAAAGCTATGCTCCCCGGCAACAGCACTATAAAAATTTCTTGATAACCCACAAGTATAGGGGATCGCAACAGTTTTTGAGGGTAGAGTATTCAACCAAAATTTATTGATTCGACACAAGGGGAGACAAAGAATATTCTCGAGTATTAGAAGCTGAGTTGTCAATTCAACCACACCTGAAAGACTTCATATAACGGTGACAAAGTGATAGTAGCAGTTTGTAGTGTTTGTAACAGTAGCAACGGAAAAGTAACTGAGCGGAGATCAATATATGAAAAGCTCGTAGCCAATGGATCAGTGATAGATAATTATGTCGAATGGCATTCATCATGCAACAGTTATAACATAGGGTGACACAGAACTAGCTCCAATTCATCACTGTAATGTAGGCATGTATTCCATATATAGTCATACATGCTTATAGAGAAGAACTTGCATGACATCTTTTGTCCTACCCTCCAATGCCAGTGGGGTCCTATTGGAAGCAAAGGGATATTAAGGCCTCCTTTTAATAGAGAACCGGACCAAAGCATTAGCACTTAGTGAATACATGAACTCCTCAAACTACGGTAATCACCGAAAAGAATCCTAGTTATTATCACCCTGGGGGATGCAGATCATAATTCATAATAGGTGTCTACCGATCTAGAGGAGAAACTATGCACTAGAGGAACGAGTAGCACGTGGCTGAAAATCTTGTGCCAAAACCCTAAAATCCTCTAGTATATATAGGAGGATAGGAGGAGGAGTCTTGGCCCCCAAGGAGCCAGCCCTTGGGTCGGCCGAACCAAGAGAGAGGAGTCCTCCTCCTCCACTGCTAGTAGGATTAGGACTCCTTCCTAATTTAGCCCTTTTGCCTTTTTCCACCTTTTTCCTTTTTGGCTTTTTCTTCCCAGCCGCATGGGACCTTTGTGGGACTTCCTCCATCCCACTAAGGTCTAGTATTCATCCTACCACGGCCCATTTAGCCTCTTGGGTCGAAATACACCTCCCGATGGTATCCCGGTACACTACCGGCACTCCCGCTACACTACCGATGAGCCTGAAACTTTTCCGGCGACCAAAATAGGACTTCCTATATATCAATCTTTACCTCCAGACCATTCCGTAGATCCTCGTGAAGTCCGGGATCTAATCCGGGACTCCGAACAACCTTCGGTAACCACCATACATGAATCTATACTAACGAAACGTCACCAAACCTTAAGTGTGCAGACCCTGTGGGTTCGAGAACTATGTAGACATGACCGAGACACCTCTACGGTCAATAACCAATAGTGGGACCTGGATGCCCATATTGGTTCCTACATATTATATGAAGATCTTTATCGGTCGAACCTCTATGTCAAGGATTCAGTTAATCCCATATGATGTTCCCTTTGTTCTTCGGTATGTTACTTGCCCGAGATTCGATCGTCGGTATCTCCATACCTAGTTCAACCTTGTTACCGGAAAGTCTCTTTACTCGTTCCATAATACAAGATCCCGTGACTAACACTTAGTCATATTGCTTGCAAGGCTTGTTGTGATGTTGTATTACCGACTGGGCCCTGAGATACCTCTCCGTCACACGGAGTAACAAATCCTAGTCTTGATCCATGCCAACCCAACAGACACCCTCGAAGAAACCTGCAGAGTACCTTTATAGTCAGCCAGTTACATTGCGACATTTGATACACACAAGACACTCCTCCGGTGTCAGTGAGTTGCATGATCTCATGGTCCTAGGAACAGATACTTGACATGCAGAAAATAGTAGCATTAAACTGACATGGTCATATGCTACGTTTGTAGTTTGGGTCTTGTCCATCACACCATTCTCCTAATGATGTGATCCCCTTATCAAATGACATCTCATGTCCATGGCTAGGAAACCTTAACCATCTTTGATCAACGAGCTAGTCTATTAGAGGCATACTAGGGACATGGTTTTGTCTATGTATCCACGCATGCATCTAAGTCTCCGATCAATACAATTATAGCATGGATAATAAACGATTATCATGAACAAGGAAATATGATAATAACTAGTTTATTATTGCCTCTAGGGCATATTTCCAACAGTATCCCACTTGCACTAGAGTCAATAATCTAGTTCACATCACCATGTGATTCGCATTGTTATGAATCTAACACCCAATGAGTTCTGAGGCTTGATCATGCTTTGCATGTGAGAGAGATCTTATAGTCAACGGGTCTGCAACATTCAGATCTGTGTGTACTTTGCAAATCTCTATGTGAAACCATAAACACTGCTACTACACTCCACTTGGTACAATTCCAAATGGCTGCTCCACTATACGTATCCAGATTGCTACTACGAGTCATCCGGATTGGTGTTAAAGCTTGCATCGACGTAACTCTTTACGACAAACTCTTTATCACCTCCATAATCGAGAAACATCTCCTTAGTCTTTTAGTTACTAAGGATAATCTTGACCGCTGTCTAGTGATCCACTCCTGGATCACTTTTGTACCCCTTGACAGACCCATGGCAAGGCACACACCAGGTGCGGTACACAGCATGGCATAATATAGAGCCTATGGCTAAGGCATAGGGGACGACATTCGTCCTTTCTCTTTCTTCTGCTGTTGTCGAGCTTTGAGTCTCACTCAACTTCACACCTTACAAATCAGGCAAGAACTCTTTCTCTGACTGGTCCATTTTGAACTCTTTCAAAATCTTGTCAAGGTATGTCCTAATTGAAAGTCTTATCAAACATCTTGATCTATCTCTATAGATCTTGATGCTCAACAATTAGGTAGCTTTATCCAGGTCTTCCTTTGAAAATCACTTTTCAAACAACTGTTTATGCTTTCTAGAAATTCCACATTATTTCCGAATAGCAATATGTCATCCACATATACTTATCACAAACTCTATAGTGCTCCCACTCACTTTATTGCAAATACAAGTTTCTCATAAACTTTGTATAGACTCAAAAACTTTGATCACCTCATAAAAGTGTATATTCCAACTCCGAGATCCTTGCTTCAGTTCATAGAAGGATCACTGAAGCTTGCACACCTTTTAGCATCCTTAGGACTGACAAAACCTTCTGGTTGTATCTCATACAAGCTTTCCTTAAGAAAGGAAACGATGTTTTGGCATCCATCTGCCAGATTTCATAATTGAAAAATGCAACAACTGCTAACATAATTCCAATAGACTTTAGCATCGCTACGAGTGAGAAAGTGTCATCGCAGTCAACTCCTTGAACTTGGCGGAAACTTCTTTGCGACAAGTCGAGCTTTATAAATGGTGACATTTACCATCAGCGTCTGTCTTCATTTTAAAGGTCCATTTCTATTCAACGACCTGCCGTCCAACGAGCAAGTCTACCAAAGTCTATACTTAGTTTTCATCAATGGATCCTTTCTCGGATTTCATGGCCTCTAACCATTTCTCGGAATCTGGGCCCATCATCGCTTCTCCACAGCTTGTAGGTTCATTGTTGTGCAACAACATGACCTCCAAGACAGGGTTGTCGTACCGCTCAGGAGCAGTACACATCCTTGTCGACCTACGAGGTTTAATAGTAACTTGATCCGAAGATTCATGATCATCATCATTTACTTCCTCTTCAACTGATGTAGGTTCCACAGAAACATCTTTCTGTGTTGTGCTACTCTCTGGTTGAAACAAAGGTTCAACAACCTCATCAAGTTCTATCTTCCTCCCACTCAATTCTTTCGAGAGAAACTTTTTCTTGGGAAAGGACCCGTTTTAGCAACAAAAACTTTATGCTTGGATCTGAGATAGAAGGTTCACCCACCTATTCTTAGGGTATTCTATGAAGATGCATTTGTCCGCTTTGGGTTCGAGCTCATTAGGTGAAAACATTTTCCACACAAGCATCGCAGCCCCAAACATCAAGAAATGATAGCTTAGGTTTCTATCAAACCATAATTCACACGGTGTCATCTCAACGGATTTAGATGGTGCCCTATTTAAAGTGAATGTAGTTGTCTCTAATGCATAACCCCAAAATTATAGTAGCAAAACATTAAGAGACATCATAGCACGCACCATATCCAATAGAGCACGACTATGACGTTCGGACACACCATCACACTATGGTGTTCCAGGTGGCGTGTGTTGTGAAACAACTTTCACATTGTCTAAAGTTGTATGCCAAACTCGTAACTCAGATATTCACCTCCACAATCATATCGCAGACATTTCTTCTTGTCATGATGATCTTAAACTTCACTCTGAATTTGCTTTGAACCTTTCAAACGATTCAGACTTGTGTTTCATTAAGTAAATATACACTATATCTACTCAAATCATTAGTGAAGGTAAGAAAATAACGATATCCACCGTACGCTACAAGACTCATTGGATTGCATACATCAACATGTATCATTTCCAATAAATCACTTGCCCGCTCCATCCATCTGGAAAACGGGGTCCTTAGTCATCTTGCCCAATAGGCATGGTTCACATGTCTCAACCAATTCGAAATCGAATGAGTCCAAAGATCCATCAGCATGGAGTTTCTTCATGCGCTTTATACAAATATGACATTTAGCGGCAGTGCCACAAGTATGTGGTACTGTCATTATTAAATTTGTATCTTTTGGCATCAATGGTATGAACATTTGTATTACTGCGATCAAGATTCAACAAACCATTCTCACTGGGTGCATGACCATTGAAGGTATTATTCATGTATACAAAATAACCATTATTCTCTAACTTAAATGAATAACCGTGTTGCAATAAACACGATCTAATCACGTTCATGCTCAACGCAAACACCAAATAACCTTTATTTAGGTTCGTCACTAATCCCGAAGATAGAGAGAGCGTGCGATGTTGATCACGTCAACCTTGGAAAGATTTCCAACACACATATTCACCTCACACTTAGCTAGTTCTCCGTTTATTCTGTAGCTTTTATTTCGAGTTACTAACATTTAGCAACCGAACCGGTATCCAATACTCAGGTGCTACTAGGAGTACTTGCAAGGTACACATCAATAACACGTATATCAAATATACTTCTGTCGATGTTGCTAGCCTTCTTATCTACCAAGTATCTAGGGTTGTTTCGCTTCAGCGACCGCTCTCCTCATAATCGAAGCACTTAGTCTCGGGTTTGGGTTCAACTTTGGGTTGCTTCATTGGAGCAGCAACTGACTTGCCATCCATGAAGTTTCCCTCCTTACCCCTACCTTCTCGAAACTAGTGTTTTTACTAACCATCAACACTTGACGCTCCTTCTTGATTTCTACCTTCGCGGTGTTAAACATCATGACTAGCTCAGGGATCATTATTTCTATCCCTAGCATTTTATAGTTCATCACCAAGTTCTAGTAGCTTAGTGACAATGACTTGGAGAACTATATCAATCACTATCTTATCTAGAAGATGAACTCCCACTTGATTCAAGCGATTGTACCACCTAGAAAATCTGAGCACATGCTCAACGATTGAGCTATTCTCTTTTATCTTGCAGGCAAAGAATCTTGTTGGAGATCTCATATCTCACAACATGGGCATGAGCCTGAGATCCTAATTTCAGCTCTTAGAACATCTCATATGTTCCATGACGTTCAAAACGTTTCAGAGCCTCAATTCTAAGCCATAATGCATGATGCACTAAAGTATCAAGTAGTCATCAAAACACACCTGTCAGATGTTCACAACATCTAGAATCGATGCTAGAGGGGGTGGCACACCGAGCGGTGCATTAAGGACATAAGCCTTCTGTGCAGCAATAAGGACAATCCTTAGATCACGGACCCAGTACGGAATATTGCTACCATCATCTTTCAACTCTATTTCTCTAGGAACATATAAAAATTCAAGGGAGCTACAACGCGAGCAAATAATCTACAACATAATTTGCAAAGACACTATTGACTATGTTCATGATAATGAGTTCAATTAATCGTATTACTGAAGAACTCCCACTCAAATTGACATCCCTCCAGTCATTTGAGTGATACATGATCCAAATTCACCAACTCAAGTCCAATCATCACATGAGTTGAGGTGGTTTCAATGGTGAACATCATCATGTTGATCATATCTACTATATGACTCACGTTCGACCTTTCGTTCTCTCGTATTCCGAGGCCATGTCTATACATGTTAGGCTCGTCAAGTTTAACCCGAGTGTTCCGCATGTGCAACACTGGCTTGCCCCCGTTGTTTGTGAACGTAGAGTCTATCGCACCCGGTCATCACGTGGTGTCTCGACACGACAAACTTTCGCAACAGTGCACACTTGGGGAGAACACAATTTATCTTGACATTAAGTGAGGGATCACCTTATAATGCTACCGTCGTCCTAAGAAAACAAGGTGCATAAAAGGATTAACATCACATGCAAATCATAAGTGACATGATATGGCCATGAACTTGAGCTTTTGATCTCCATCTTGAAAGCACCGGCATGATCTCCATCGTCACCGACACGACACCATGATCTCCATCAACGTGTCATCATCGGCATTGTCGCGCCCATCATGCTTGTACTACTATTGCTACTGTTTAGCGATAAAGTAAAGCATTACATAGCACTTAATGATTGACACGTAGGTCATACAATAATTAAAGACAACCCGCTGGCTCCTACCAGTTGATGTACTCATCGACATGCAAGTCGTGATATTCTGTACAACACATGATCATCTCATACATCACATATATCACATCATGTAATTGTCCATACCACATCACAACATACCCTGCAAAAACAAGGTAGACGTCCTCTAATTGTTGTTGCATGTTTTACATGGCTGCTTTGGGTATCTAGCAAGAATGTAACATCCCAAATTTTGGAATGTTATAATGAATATTAGAATGATTGTTTGTTTGCTTGAGTGATTAAGATGAAGTGAAAATTTGAAACTTTTGAAAACTTTTGAATGAGAGGGAATAAAATGACTTTCCCATGAGATTTGAATTCCATTTTGAAAATATATCAAATTCAAAAACTTTATGCAACTCAATGATTTTCATGAGAGAGGATAAAAGGACTTCTTAAAATTATATGAAATATGAGTTGGAAGTTTAAAGGAAGGATTTGAAAGTGCTTTTGAAAACCTCTGAATTATTCTTTTGGAATCCATGTCATAGTTGGTTCCTATTCAAATTTTCAAAGCATTCAAAACCCTGGACAAATTTTTGAGAGGAGTAATGTGACACTCCAAACCAGGCGGTATTTTGTGAATTTTTTGAATCATAAAACCCATGGGGTTATTTGAAAAATATTTGCAAAAATAAATAAAGCCACTTAGGCATTTTCTCAAAAATATTTTTTAAAAGTATTTAATTTGGCCGTGAAAAAATGTCCATTGAATGGCATTTATTTCCTTGATCATTCTGATATATAAACTTTATTTTTTCGGACTAGTTTTGAAAGACTTAATGACGTTTTTAATGCCCTGTAAATTAAGAAAAGGAATTAACGCGAGTTATTAAAGCCCACCGGCCCAGCCCCTGATCCCTCCCCGAAACCCCTCCCACCCCGACCGCCCAATGACCCCGTGCGGTCATCACTCTCCTCGCGCGACCGCCGCCGTCGCCGGGGATCTCTCCCCCGGATCTCCCTCCTCCTTCCTTCTCTCGCCCCTCACCGGCCCAATAAATAGCCGGCCTCCTCCGCACTCCTTCCCCCCCCTGAACCCCTCTCTCTCCCTCGCCAGAACGCCCGCTCGAGCTCGCCGGAGCTCTGCCCCAACCGAACCCTCCCCGATCTCCTGGCCGTCGTCTCCCTCGCCCTCAGCCTCGTCCGGCACCACCACTCGACGCCGGACGCCAGCCGCCATCGCATGGACCCCTCCGACGCCTCCCTCGACCACCGGAGCACCACCCCGACGACTTCACCGCTTCGGCCTCGCCGGAGAACTTCCTCGCCGGCGACCTCTTTCACTGTGAGCTCCCCTCCCCCTCTCTCAACCATTGGATCTGGATCTAACGATCCAGATTATAACAATTAAAACCCCGAACAGTTTTCTTCTAACGATCGGTCATCCGCCGCAAACACCCGCACGCGCACGCACTTAGCCAATCAGAACCCGACATGTGTACCCCTGTCCGTTAGTTAGGAATTTTCTTTTTTTCTGTTTTCTGTTTTAAAAAAGAATAGTTCTGTTTTTGTTTTTAGCATATCTTTTATGTTGTTAGGTATTTTAATTTGATTCTTTTTGCATTGTATCAAAAATTTCCTCTAGTTTCTGTAGATACCAAGTTTGACTATTTTTGAATATTTAAATTTGAATTTAAACTGATTTTATTTAAATTTTGTTTTCTGAATAACTTGAGTTTAATAATATATTTTGATTGATTCTTTTCGCTACTTGTCACTAGTGATCTTAATTATCAGTAGGTAAAGTTTGAGAATTTTTAGGATAAATTTCATTAGGATTCTTAACCAAAACAGAATCTATTTTAGTTTCCTATTAGTTTAATTAGTTTGATTTTCTTTTGGTTTAATTTGAAATCTGAATTTGATTTAACTTATGTTTTAGATTTCATTAGTTGTTGTTGTTCTAAACTTTAGGATTATACTTGTTGTTAACAAAAAAGATAATTTGTTTAGTTTATTAAATTTTTATTGTAGGAACCTATACCCTTTTTCAAATAGGTATAGTTTATTAAAAACAAATTAGTTAGTAATATTTCTTTTAACAAAAGTTTTAAGTAATTAGATTCTGTTTTCAAATAAAGTTTTTAGTAATACTTTTCTGTTAAGAAATGTTTTAAACAAAATAGTTTAGTTTACTATAGGAATCTATATCCCTTTTCATTAGGTAATGTTTTATAAAACAAATTAGTTTTGCTTTCATAGACTAGATAGATGATTAAATTAGGTTTTCTAATAAATAAATTTAGTAATTCTATTCTGTTAAGTAATATGATGATAATAATTTTAGTGTTAACAATAAAGTTGTTTTGGTTTTCTATTCCAAAGTATTAGGAACATTCTAATTATTTCCATCTAGTAGTCTTTTACAAATTAAAATATTTTAGTAATTTGTCTTTTCACAAAAGTTTTATTGGATTTAATTCTGTTTACTAATATAGGTTTTTATTCTTTCTTTTTTCTCTTAACCATTGTTTTGTTATTAATATAGTTTTGTTTTAGTAGTAGTTTAGCCACTAAAACTTAGAGTCCATTGCTTTGCTTTGTTTTGATTTGTTATGTTGCTAGTTGGTTTCTTATTTGAAAAAATATTTAAAATAATTGTTTTATAAGTTTTAGTTTTTGTTAACTTAGTTGTTTCATACTTTGTTTTCTCTTATTTTAATATTTTAATATTTTACTTAGCAAACACTTTTGTGTTAGGGTGTTGTTTTCATAGTTTTACTTGTTCTTCAAAAGTAATTCTTTTTGCTAGTAAAATATGTAGTAAAATATATTTTTTATATTTTACTTTGTTCTTATTTTGTTACTATTTGAAAATAGTTGTTGTAGAGGAGAACTACCTTAGTTGTGTGCATGAAAACTTTGTTGATTTTTGAGATTTGTCTTAAGTATTTCCTTCATCAACCTTGTTACTTTTGGTTTTTGTGTTACTTCTTGATTGTTAGAATTGATTGCTAGTATGATTGCTTATGAATGCAATGTTTGATTATATAAATTTCATCGGAGAGTGACGTATAGTTCTATCAAGTATTTTCTGAGAGCGATACTTATCTTGATCAACAGTACAGGCAAGTTCACTTTGACCATTTTGTTCATACCTATGTTTTATTGCATGTAGTGACATCATTCAACAAATCCCTTCCGTAGTGTTATTGAAATTCTTGTAGTTGAGTAGAATGCATGAGGTAGGAACCCACCACTTGTTACTTAAGCCCCGGGAACACTAGTTAGTGCAATGCTATGCTAAAGTAGACTGGGTCTAGTATGAGTGTTCGTGAGTGGTGTGAGGAGGAGGACTCCACGTCAAAACGATGACTTCATGAAGGCTTCTTCAAGACCTGCATATTCAAGACCTTAAGACTTCGAGACTCGAGAAACAAGGTTTTTCAATACACACTACTGGGTGAGGGATGGTTGGAACGGTACCCTGGAGAAGCCAGTGGATTTGCCTAGGTGTTGCTGGAGATGGCCAGTATTCACGCGGAAAGCCTCACCCAGACTCAAATGGAAGGATGAATACTTCATGCCCGGAATCTTACTTGTGTAGCCACAAGTCATTATGGGCTCTGGCTTGGTTGATCTTTGTTGTGACTCTGTCTAGGCAGTGCTACGAGATGTAGTCGACGTTAGGATTGGATGGGCACTGTCGGATAGTTAGGGAAGCACTCTGAAAGACCATGTTTCGTTCATCCTGTTCTCAAACACCATGCAGTGCGAGGACTTACCAGGAGGGAACGAATCTTGTGGGTAAAGTACACAACACTCTACAAAGTTAAAACCTAATCGATTAGCCGTGTCCCCGGTTACGGACAAATTGAGCCTCTGGACTTGGATCTATCTCTGAACTCTCAACACTGGACTGATAACTAATTGTGGGCAACTTATGATACTTATGGGCATTGAGACATTGGTTGGCGGAACCATGTCATGATAGGTAACTCCATAGTGAAATTCCTGATATTCCTTTGTTGTAGGAAAATAAAATCAGCTTTTACGCAAAAACATAGACACAGAGCCACAAAGCCTTTGCATATAGAATAGTCTTTATTCTTCTGTTCTTCTATGGTGATCTTGCCAGTACATTCAATGTACTGACCTACACGGCTGCAACGTCTTATGTTGCAGATACTCTTCTACGACGGGTAAGAGTATGATTCAGGGTTACGTTCCGCACTCAACTTGCCGTTGGTGTTATTGGGACTACACTCCCGTTGACTGTATCCGCTGCTATTTTAAAGTATATATCAGATTTACGTTAATTACATGTGATTGCACTTTGATATATACATTGATGTACTGTGTGTGCCAGCATACTGATCCAGGGATGGCACAGAACACACAGAGGTTTGACTCGTTTTGAGTCGGGTCGCTACAGAAATGGTATCAGAGCACATGTTGACTGTAGGACGTGACCCTAGAAACTGGAAAGCCTTAGGAAAACGATTTCTCGAAAAACTTTGTTTTCAAAGGATCTTTTACTTCTCCTCTCTTCTGAGTTTTATCAACTAGTTAGATAATACCCTTGTCCCTTGACCATTATGGAAAGAGCTACAAAAGGATTGAAGATTATAAAGATCTGAGGAAATTGAAGACCATGAAGAATTTCCAAGATATTATGCCCCTAGAAAACCAAACCCCTGTTGTATACTTACGTTAGATACGATGATTTTGTGAGCTGTCATTTGTGTGTCATTTTCGACAGCCACAACTAAAATCTATTTTCAAAACCATTGTTTGAATTGTGTGTATCCCCTCCTTTATCTCTCTTACCCATCTCATCCCCAAAACCTTGAACCCAATAGATGATGAGTGAAGCTGGACTCATGTATTCTGGATCGATGACTCGGTTAGAGACAGAAGAATGGATTAAGAACATGGAGGATCATCTAAGGAGTAACCATGTTGCAAGAAAGGAGATGGTCCAATATGCTCTTCGGTACTTTGCAGAAGGTGCTGCAAATTGGTGGAAGATGCATGAAGATATCCATGATAGGCAAGCATCAATCACTTGGGAAAAATTCAAGATGACTCTGCAAGGATCTCATGTTGTTACCAACATCCAGAAGCCCTGCAAAGTTGTGAAGAAGATTTGTGCCTGCAAGATATGTGGAGAGATAGGACACACCCAGGAAGAACACAAGGATGGATGCCGTCATTGTGAAGAAAATCACCCAGCTGAGGAGTGCCCAACTAGTAGGGTGACATGTTTCTTGTGTGAAGGAACTATGCATTACCCAGCACAATGTCAAATGTACCCCAAGGTACAAGAAGTCATCAAGCAGCAGAAGGAAGCTATGAAGCAAGCCTTCAGAGAAAATTTAAGAGAACTTGTGATGAAGGAAGACCCTAATGGAGAAGGCCTAACCAGATTTTACTCCAATGCCTGCTATTCATGTGGATAAGAAGGACATTTCTCACAGGACTGTACGAAGGAAAGAAAAGAGTATCTGGGAAACTTCCCGACAGAAGAAGTGGAGTTTGATCCATAGGAAATTGAAAGTTTGATCGGAACAAAGGAACCCAAGAAGAGAAACCGAAGACGTTCTCAGAACAACCCAATTTCTGCAAAGAAGGATCTGAGTCAGATCATCTGTTTTCAGTGCAAGAAGATAGGCCACTACTCCTATACCTGCCCTGAGAAGAAGGCTAATCATGAGTAGTTTGAGTTTTTGATTTTGGAAGTAATAAATGTAATAGGTAGCACTCTTACCTTTTTGAAGTTATGTAATGGAAGTCTTAGAGTTGTAATAAGTTCATGAGATCAATGGAATTTATGGTGTCATGATTCTCCTATGTTGAATTACATGAGTTGTTACTCTATGAACAAAGATCTCCGACCATTTTCGAGGATATGAGAAAACATGGTCTATGGAGACATGAGTGCATTTCATTTTAAGTGTGGTAGTAACCACAAGTACCTTTTCAGTTAAGGAGTTTGGATAAGTGAATACAGGTGAAGAGGATGTGGAATCACCTCAAACTATCTGGATGATAACCTTTGTGACAAAGTGCTTTTGAAGTTGGAATATTGGAGAAAAAGGAATGATTGTGATGCAACCATACCCAAGGTTAAACAGACCAATGGAAAGGAAAATGAATTCCGCGGAGTGGAATCTAGACAAGAACAGGTCTGTGATTTGTTACCTCGAAGGTATGATGGAGTGAACTGAAGGTAATGTTGGAATGTGGAACGATAGTAACCCCAAGAGTGAGTTAAGGCTGTTCAAGTATTCAAGTGAACCCACAACTCACCAACCTCAGGATCGATAAGGATCAAGCCCCACCTTTGTGAAGGAAGAAACTTGGAAGAAGCTACGACTGATCAGCAAACGTTTTTCTTAGGAGTATACGAAAACCTGAGAGTTGTGAAGAAACGATAGATGTTTTTGCTTAGCTTGCAGAATCAATGGATTTATCCGAACCTCATTCGCTGACAAGAGAAATTTCTGCAATGCTTGTGAGGAAGCCCAAGTGTTAGAATACGAGATTCACTAAACCTTATACAAGGTAATGATTTCAGTGCGACATGGCTTGGCCACCATGACGACTTACTCTTATCATTCTCTTGCTATTAGGATTGGTAAATCTGAGTGACTTACCCATAGTAAAGAGACGATGTTCTTTGAAGCTTTTGTTCAAGCCTTAGAATGGTATGAAGAAAACCCCTTGTACATGACAGTTGCTGTCACCCGTAGGAATTTTACGGTGAGGAATGAAGCCACGACCCATTTTTCACTTCAAGACAACCACTAATGGTAGATCACCATGAGATCATCGATAAGTTACTTAGAATGAACATGATACATGTCGGTTAAGAAGATCCAGTGTCGGAAGAAATGCATTTTGATGTAAGAACACATGATTTGGATACAACGGAAGAGCATCACCGAAGGAGCTATCGTGAAGAATGTGAACAGACAGATGCACCCACAAGAATACCAGGATTTTGAGAGACCAGTAACTCTCATTTTAAGTGTGGTAGACCCCACACCTTCTTGGTCAGTGGATTTGTTAGAAGACCCACAAACCCTAACATTTTCTTTCTAGCCCTTCCGAATCTCGAGGACGAGATTCATTTAAGTGTGGTAGGTTTGTAACATCCCAAATTTTGGAATGTTATAATTAATATTAGAATGATTGTTTGTTTGCTTGAGTGATTAAGATTAAGTGAAAATTTGAAACTTTTGAAAACTTTTGAATGAGAGGGAATAAAATGACTTTCCCATGAGATTTGAATTCCATTTTGAAAATATTTCAAATGCAGAAACTTTATGCAACTCAATGATTTTCATGAGAGAGGATAAAAGGACTTCTTAAAATTATATGAAATATGAGTTGGAAGTTTAAAGGAAGGATTTGAAAGTGCTTTTGAAAACCTCTGAATTATTCTTTTGGAATTCATGTCATATTTGGTTCCTATTCAAATTTTCAAAGCATTCAAAACCCTGGACAAATTTTTGAGAGGAGTAATGTGACACTCCAAACCAGGGGGTATTTTGTGAAGTTTTTGAATCATAAAACCCATGGGGTTATTTGAAAAATATTTGCAAAAATAAATAAAGCCACTTAGGCATTTTCTCAAAAATAGTTTTTTTAAAGTATTTAATTTGGCCGTGCAAAAATGTCCATTAAGTGGCATTTATTTCCCTGAACATTCTGATATATAAACTTTATTTTTTCGGTCTAGTTTTGAATGCCTTAATGACGTTTTTAATGCCTTGTAAATTAATAAAAGGAATTAACGCGAGTTATTAAAGCCCACCAGCCCAGCCCCTGATCCCTCCCCGAAACCTCTCCCACCCCGACCGCCCGATGACCCCACGCGGTCATCACTCTCCTCGCGCGACCACCGCCGTCACCGGGGATCTCTCCCCGGATCTCCCTCCTCCTTCCTTCTCTCGCCCCCTCACCGGCCCTACAAATAGCCGGCCTCCTCCGCACTCGGTCCCCCCCAAACCCCTCTCTCTCCCTTGCCAGAACGCCCGCTCGAGCTCGCCGGAGCTCTGCCCCAACCGAACCCTCCCCGAGCTCCTGGCCGTCGTCTCCCTCGCCCTCAGCCTCGTCCGGCACCACCACTCGACGTCGGACGCCACCGCCGTTGCCTGGACCCCTTCGACGCCTCCCTCGACCACCGGAGTGCCGCCTCGACGACTTCACCGCTTCGGCCTCGCTAGAGAACTTCCTCGCCGGTGACCTCTTTCACTGTGAGCTCCCCTCCCCCTCTCTCAACCATTGGATCTGGATCTAACGATCTAGATTATAACAATTAAAACCCCGAACAGTTTTCTTCTAACGATCAGTCATCCGCCCGCAAACACCTGCACGCGCACGCACTTAGCCAATTAGAACCCGACATGTGTACCCCTGTCCGTTAGTTGGGAATTTTCTTTTTTTCTGTTTTCTGTTTTAAAATAGAATAGTTCTGTTTTTGTTTTTAGCATATCTTTTATGTTGTTAGGTGTTTTAGTTGATTCTTTTTGCATTGTATCAAAAATTTCCTCTAGTTTCTGTAGATACCAAGTTTGACTGTTTTTGAATATTTAAATTTGAATTTAAACAGATTTGATCTAAATTTTGTTTTCTGAATAACTTGAGTTTAATAATATATTTTTGATTGATTCTTTTTGCTACTTGTCACTAGTGATGTTAGTTATCAGTAGGTAAAGCTTGAGAATTTTTAGGATAAATTTGATTAGGATTCTTAACCAAAACAGAATCTGTTTTAGTTTCCTATTAGTTTAATTAGTTTGATTTTCTTTTGGTTTAATTTGAAATCTGAATTTGATTTAACTTATGTTTTAGATTTCATTAGTTGTTGTTGTTCTAAACTTTAGGATTATAGTTGCTGTTAACAAAAAAGATAATTTGTTTAGTTTATTAAATTTTTATTGTAGGAACCTATACCCTTTTTCAAATAGGTATAGTTTATTATAAACAAATTAGTTAGTAATATTTCTTTTAACAAAAGTTTTAACTAATTAGATTCTGTTTTCAAATAAAGTTTTTAGTAATACTTTTCTGTTAAGAAATGTTTTAAACAAAATAGTTTAGTTTACTATAGGAATCTATATCCCTTTTCATTAGGTAATGTTTTATAAAACAAATTAGTTTTACTTTCACAGACTAGATAGATGATCAAATTAGGTTTTCTAATAAATAAATTTCGTAATTTTATTCTGTTAAGTAATATGATGATAATAATTTTAGTGTTAACAATAAAGTTGTTTTGGTTTTCTATTCCAAAGTATTAGGAACATTCTAATTATTTCCATCTAGTAGTGTTTTACAAATTAAAATATTTTAGTAGTTTGTCTTTTCACAAAAGTTTTATTGGATTTAATTCTATTTACTAATATAGATTTTTATTCTTTCTTTTTTCTGTTAACCATTGTTTTGTTATTAATATAGTTTTGTTTTAGTGGTAGTTTAGCCACTAAAACTTAGAGTCCATTGCTTTGCTTTGTTTTGATTTGTTATGTTGCTAGTTGGTTTCTTATTTGAAAAATTATTTAAAATAATTGTTTTATAAGTTTTACTTTCTGTTAACTTAGTTGTTTTATACTTTGTTTTCTCTTATTTTAATATTTTAATGTTTTACATAGCAAACACTTTTGTGTTAGGGTGTTGTTTTCATAGTTTTACTTGTTCTTCAAAAGTAATTCTTTTTGCTAGTAAATTATGTACTAAAATATATTTTTTATATTTTACTTTGTTCTTATTTTGTTACTATTTGAAAATAGTTGTTGTAGAGGAGAACTACCTTAGCTGTGTGCATGAAAACTTTGTTGATTTTTGAGATTTGTCTTAAGTATTTCCTTCATCAACCTTGTTACTTTTGGTTTTTGTGTTACTTATTGATTGTTAGAATTGATTGCTAGTATGATTGCTTATGAATGCAATGTTTGATTATATAGATTTCATCGGAGAGTGACGTATAGTTCTATCAAGTATTTTCTGAGAGCGATGCTTATCTTCATCAACAGTACAGGCAAGTTCACTTTGACCATTTTGTTCATACCTATGTTTTATTGCATGTAGTGACATCATTCAACAAATCCCTTCCGTAGTGTTATTGAAATTATTGTAGTTGAGTAGAATGCATGAGGTAGGAACCCACCACTTGTTACTTAAGCCCCAGGAACGCTAGTTAGTGAAATGCTATGCTAAAGTAGACGGGGTCTAGTATGAGTGTTCGTGAGTGGTGTGAGGAGGAGGACTCCACGTCAAAACGACGACTTCATGAAGGCTTCTTCAAGACCTGTATATTCAAGACCTTAAGACTTCGAGACTCGAGAAACAAGTTTTATCAATACACACTACTGGGTGAGGGATGGTTGGAAAGGTACCCTGGAGAAGCCAGTGGATTTGCCTAGGTGTTGCTGGAGATGGCTAGTATTCACGCGGAAAGCCTCACCCAGACTCAAAGGGAAGGATGAATACTTCATGCCCGGAAGCTTACCTGTGTAGCCACAAGTCATTATGGGCTCTGGCTTGGTTGATCTTTGTTGTGACTCTGTCTAGGCAGTGCTACGAGATGTAGTTGACGTTAGGATTGGATGGGCACTGTCGGATAGTCAGGGAAGCACTCTGAAAGGCCATGTTTCGTTCATCCTGTTCTCAAACACCATGCAGTGTGAGGACTTACCAGGAGGGAACGAATCTTGTGGGTAAAGTACACAACACTCTGCAGAGTTAAAACCTAATCGATTAGCTGTGTCCCCGGTTACGGACAAATTGAGCCTCTAGACTTGGATCTATCTCTAAACTCTCAACATTGGACTGATAACTAATTGTGGGCAACTTATGATACTTATGGGCATTGAGACATTGGTTGGCGGAACCATGTCATGATAGGTAACTCCATAGTGAAATTCCTGATATTCCTTTGTTGTAGGAAAATAAAATCAGCTTTTACGCAAAAACATAGGCATAGAGCCACAAAGCCTTTGCATATAGAATAGTCTTTATTCTTCTGTTCTTCTATGGTGATCTTGCCAGTACATTCAATGTACTGACCTACATGGCTGCAACGTCTTATGTTGCAGATACTCTTCTACGACGGGTAAGAGTACGATTCAGGGTTACGGTCCGCATTCAACTTGCCGTTGGTGTTATTGGGACTCCACTCCCGTTGACTGTATCCGCTGCTATTTTAAGGTATATATCAGTTTTACGTTAATTACATGTGATTGCACTTTGATATATACATTGATGTACTGTGTGTGCCAGCATACTGATCCAGGGATGGCACAGAACACACAGAGGCTTGACTCGTTTTGAGTCGGGTCGCTACAAAGAACAATTCTCACCTACGCATAAACCACGACGATGATACATAAGTTTCTTTTCAACCTTCTCAAGGACCGCCTTTGTCGAATCCGATCCAACTAAAGTAGACGAAACTGCCACCCGCTAGCCATCTTTTGCAACAAGTTGCAGTTGAGGGAACTGGTCCGGGCCGCTTCATCCCACAATACCGTTGAACCAAAACACAACCAAGGGAGGAAGCAATCTAAGCAACAACGCCCACAAACTCTTTGTGTTCTACCCGAGATCTCATCTACACATAGACCTAGCTCATGATGGCACTGTTGGGGAATGTTGCATGGGAAACAAAAAAATTCCTACGCACACGTAATATCTATCCATGGTGATGAGCATCTACGAGAGGGAGAGTGGATCTACATACCCTTGTAGATCGCTAACCGGGAAGCGTTAAGAAACGCGGTTGGTGTGGTCGAACGTCTTCGCGTTCCAAATGGCCGAGCGTCCCGCGATCTCATCACGCTCCGTCCCATGATCCAATCATGATCCGTCACATGAACTCATCATGATCCATCCCACGATCTCATCACGATCCGTCTTGCAATCTTGATTACGGTCCTTCCGATCTAGCGCCGAACGGACGACACCTCCGCGTTCAGCACACGTACAGCTCAATGACGATCTCCGCCTTCTTGATCCAGCAAGAGGGAGCGGAGAGGTAGACGAGTTCTCCGGCAGCATGACGGTGCCGCGGCGATGGTGGTGGAGCAATTTCAGCAGGGTTTCGCCTAAGCACTGCTGAAAACCGTACTAGAGGAGAAACTATGCACTAGAGGAACGGGTAGCACGTGGCTGAAAATCTTGTGTGAAAACCCTAAAACCCTGTAGTATATATAGGAGGACAGAAGGAGGAGGCTTGTCTCCCAAGGATCCATCCCTTGGGTCGGCAGAACCAGGAGGGAGGAGTCCTCCTCCTCCACTCCTAGTAGGATTAGGACTCCTTCCTAATTTAGCCCTTTTGCCTTTTTCCACCTTTTTCCTTTTGGGCTTTTTCTTCCCAGTCGCATGGGCCCTTTGAGGTATTTCCTCCAGCCCACTAAGGGCTGGCATTCATCCTCCCACAGCCCATGTATCCTCTTGGGTCGAAATACCCCTCCCTATGGTCTCCCGGCACACTACCGGCACTCCCGATACACTACCGATGAGCCCGAAACTTTTTCGGCGACCAAAATAGGACTTCCTATATATCAATCTTTACCTCCGGACCATTCCGGATCTCCTCGTGGCGTCCGGGATCTCATCTGGGACTCCTAAGAACCTTCAGTCACCACCATACATAACTTTATACTATCGAAGCGTCACCGAACCTTAAGTGTGCAGACCCTGCGGGTTTGAGAACTATGTAGACATGACCGAGACACCTCTATGGTCAATAACCAATAGCGGGGCCTCGATGCCCATATTGGTTCCTACATATTCTATGAAGATCTTTATCAGTCGAACTTCTATGTCAAGGATTTAGTTAGTCTCGTATGATGTTCCCTTTGTTCTTCGGTATGTTACTTGCCCGAGATTCGATCGTCGGTATCTCCATACCTAGTTCAACCTTGTTACCGGAAAGTCTCTTTACTCGTTCCATAATACAAGATCCCGTGACTAACACTTAGTCATATTGCTTGCAAGGCTTGTTGTGATGTTGTATTACCGAGTGGGCCCTGAGATACCTCTCCGTCACACGGAGTAAAAAATCCCAGTCTTGATCCATGCCAACCCAACAGACACCCTCGGAGATACCTATAGAGTACCTTTATAGTCATCCAGTTACGTTGCGACGTTTGATACGAATAAGGCACTCCTTCGGTGTCAGTGAGTTGCATGATCTCATGGTCATAGGAACAGATACTTGACATGCAGAAAACTGTAGCATTAAACTAACACGATCATATGCTACATTTGTAGTTAGGGTCTTGTCCATCACACCATTCTCCCAATGATGTGATCATGTTATCAAATGACATCTCATGTCCATGGCTAGGAAACCTTAACCATCTTTGATCAACGAGCTAGTCTATTAGAGTCATACTAGGGACATGGTTTTGTCTATGTATCCACACATGCATATAAGTCTCCGATCAATAGAATTATAGCATGGATAATAAACGACTATCATGAACAAGGAAATATGATAATAACTAATTTATTGTTACCTCTAGGGCATATTTCCAATAGAATGTACTTCAATTTCACACTGTTTGGTCTTTTTCTATACAGGGCATTGTCCACAAACTTGTACATATTAGACTGACGGGCCACTTTCTCCGCTTCTTCCGGTTCCTCAGGGAGTTCTCCTGTTTGAAGGAACTGAACTATGTGTTTTGCCCATGCTGGAGCCTGGGGCTCAATGGCAAGGACTAAAGGCATGTCTTCTGCCGCGTGAGAATTTGTCTCTATGGCAAGGGCTTGAAGCCCTGTCGGAGCCTATTGCCCCCCCTGGTAAGCTTGGCGTTGACCCCGGCAACTTCCGTGCCGATAGCTTCTGGGAGCTCTGCGGAAAATTACTGGCCAAAATTCAACTTTCTTCTCTTGTTTTGCTTCGCAGATGGTGCTACGGATGGCTGAGTCAATTGGAGCACAAAAGTCCCTGGTTCCATAGGTAACTTGAGGGCAGCACTCTTCAACAGCTCGTCGGCAATGTTGTTCTCCGCACGAGGAACATGCTTTGTTTACATACCGTCAAAGCGCTCCTCCAAGTTCCTCACTTCATCTACGTAGGTCTCCATCAACAGGCTTTGATAATCTTTGTTGACTTGTTTGACAACAAGTTGTGAATCACCTCTGACGATGAGCTTCTTGATCCCAAGGTCTGCCGCGATCCTGAGACTAGCAAGTTACCCTTCATATTCTATGGTGTTGTTTGTCTTCCTCTCCCAGGGAAAGTGCATCTAAATTACATATTTGAGGTGCTCTCCGGTCGGTGCGACAAGCAGCACGCCAGAACCGGCTCCCTGCAGGGAGAAAGCTCCATCAAAATACATAACCCATTATTGATTTGTTTCCTTGTCGGGGAGTGTCGTTTCTTGGATCTCTTCGTCCGGCGTTGGAGTCCATTCTGCAATGAATTCTACCAAGGCTCTTCTCTGGATAGTTGATGTACATTCAAATCTGAGACCAAAGCTTGACAATTCCAAAGCCCACTCCACAATCCTGCCGGTCGCATCTGGATTTCGCAAAATCGATTACAGCGGAAAGCGAGTGACCATAGTGATCTCATGTGCTTGGAAATAATGGTGCAGCTTCCTAGAGGCCATGAGGAGGCCTAAGAGCAACTTTTGCACGCCATAGTATCTTGTCCTAGCCCCATGCAAAAGGGAGCTGACAAAATAAACTAGGCGCTGCACCATCTTCTTCCTCTATGTCGCTTCACTTATCTACTCAGATCTTGCCTTGCCGGCACTAAACTCCGCCAGGGAAAACTCAGGCTCATCACTTGGCGGTCCTGCCTCTGTCGCTGCTTCTTCGTTGAATTCTCTCTGCACCACTAATGCAACACTAACCACTTGGTTCGTTGCCGCCAAGTATAGCAACAATGGCTCTTGTGGTTTAGATGCGACTAGTATTGGAGGAGAGGAGAGGTACCTCTTCAAATCCTGTAGTGCTGCCTCCGCTTCCAGAGTCCACTTCATTGGACCTTCCTTTTTCAAGATTTTGAAAAAGGGCAGGGCGCACTCAACAGATTTTGAGATGAACCTACTCAGAGCCGCAATGCATCTGGCAAGACGACGCACATCTTTGACGCATCTTGGTGCTTCAATCTGCTCAATTGCATTGATCTTGTCGGGGTTTGCTTCGATCCCACGCTGAGACATAAAGAACCCAGGAAGCTTGCCGAACGAAACACCAAACACACACTTCTCAGGATTGAGCTTCAAAATGATCTTGCGTAGATTTGCAAATGTCTCTTCTAGATCTTGTATGGGTGTTGCTTTTTCATTGGTTTTAACCACTATGTCATCCATATAAGCTTCCATATTTCTATGCAGCTGAGGCTCAAAACCAATCTAGACAGCTCTTGCAAATGTTGAACCAGCACTTTCCAACCCAAAAGGCATGCGCATGAAGCAATATGTACCACATAGGGTGATAAATGCGGTCTTCTCTTCGTCTTCCTTAGACATGGAGATCTGATGATATCCTGAATAAGCATCAAGAAATAACAGCAAATCACAACCTGCAGTGGAGTCCACAAGCTGGTCGATGCGTGGCAAGGGGAAAGGATCTTTTGGAAAGGCTTTATTGAGATATGTATAGTCAATGCACAGCCTCCATTTTCCATTCGCCTTGCGCACTACAACTAGATTGGACAACCATGTTGGATGGACTACTCCTCGGACCAAACCTGCCGCTTCCAACTTCCTGATTTCCTCGGCAATAAATTCTTGCCGCTCCAAAGCTTGCTTCCTAAATTTTTGCTTGACGGGCCGCTATGGGGACACACAGCAAGATGGTGCTCAATTACCTCCCTAGGAACATCGGGGACATCAGATGGTTGCCATGCAAACACATCAACATTCGCCCGTAGGAAGGCAATGAGCGTGCTTTCCTATTTCTCGTCAAGGGTGGAACTTATGGTGAAAGTTCCTCCCGTACCGTCCTCCTTGATGGGCACCTTCTTAGTTTCTAATGGAGCTGCCTTGGATTTCTTGTTCTTGCTGGTGGAGCTCTCTGGCACATAGCCAACAGGAGTAAAGCACTCCGAAGAGGTGCACTTGCCGGAGCGTGTACCAGATGTCTTACTAGTCTTCTTCCCCCCGGGAGCTTCAGCGGTAGGAGCAGGTGCCTTGGCGGCAGGTGCTGCAACGCCTCCTGGTAAAGTTGGTCGGCGCAGATAAGTGCATCCTTCTTGTCATAGTTGATTGTGATGACGCTAATCGGCCCGAGCATATTCAATACATTATAAGCATAGTGCGATGCCACCATGAACTTGTCCAGCGCTGGATGGCCAAGGATCCCATTATATGGCAATGGAATCTTGGCGCAATCAAAAACAATCTTCTTTGTCCTGAAATTAATGTCACTACCAAATGTTACTGGTAGAGTGATCCTGCCCTTTGGCTGGCTCCTCCCTGGATTGATCCCCTGAAATGTGCTCGTCTCCTCGAGATCTTCATCAGGAATTTGCAACCTTTTGATCACATCAGGCGAGATCAAATTTGAACCGGCCCCGTTGTCAACTAACATTTTCGTCACCTTGAGGTTGTGAATCGTTGGCGAAACCAACAATGGGAGACACACGACCGTAGTTGTGCGATCAGGGTGATCCTCGGTGTCAAAAATGATAGGCGTGTGGGACCATCTCAATGGTTTCCGGGCTTCGACAGATGGCTCTATCGCATTAATCTCGTGCACCCGCTATTTGAGTTGGCGGTGAGAAGAATGCAACGAGGCACCTCTGTCGATGCACATGACATCTGTGGCCCTTTGGAATTCGTGCTCGCTGGACTAATTGTCCTCCTTGTTGCCATCGTCATCCCCCTCTTCCTTGTTGCGGCCTCGAGCGGGCCCTTCCTGCTGCTTGGTCTTGCTGTGGTGACCTCCTCGGCCACTGTGTTTCTTGTCGGACCCCTCTGCTCCATCTTGGGCCTTCTCCTTATTTGGCCTTACATATTCAGCTATTTGCCTCTCAACAAGCTGCTCAACTTGCCGACAGTTTTGGAGATTAGGGCCCTTGGTGCGATGGATCTTGCGGTACTGCTTGTCGGAGCCGTTTCGGCTTGTCGGCAGCCTCTAAGGCCTAACAAGAGACGCACCTAGAAACCTCCTTGCCAGGTCCGTCAACCATAGGGGTTGTTTGGTTCGACACCTAGAAATGCCACACTTTGCCACACAATGTTGCCACACTTGCCTAAGGTTAGTTCTTAAAAATGCGAGCCACAACTTGGCAAGCCTAAGGCAATCTTGCCACACTTTTTGTGTGTATGTGATGTGGGACCCTATTTTGGCTTGCCAAAGGTGTGGCTTGAACCAAACACCCACCTAAGTTGGTCTAACTTGCCTAACCTTAGGTGTGGAAACCTTTGGCAAACATAGTCACAAACCAAACAGGCCTTAGTCTTTTTAGCGGTGTTGAGGTTCTCAGATTCCTCAACGGCAAGCACGGCCTTGTCCTTGCGTTTCTTGTTCTGTCGTTGGCCTTTTCTTGACGGGGCAGTGGTGACTTCGTCAGAGTCGGCTCCAACGCAAGCATCTTCGCCGGGGAGTCTCCTCCCTTCTTCTGCTCGAGCACATCTATCAGGCAGAGCATAGAGCTCAGCAACATCCCTGACTTTGTTCATCGCCAGCTCTTCGCGCATCCTATGGTTGTGCACGTTCTGATGAATTGTGTTGATAACAGCAGCAAGATGAACGTTTGGGATGTTGTGATGTATACGGCTGAATCTACGAATGTAATTGCGCAAGGTTTTGCCTTCCTTCTGGGGAATGAGATGCAAATCATTTGCTTGGCCAGGGGCTTGGTGGCCTCCGGTAAAGGCGCCAACAAACTCATGACACGGATCTGCCTAGGAGGAAAAGCAATTTTCCTCCAGATGCATCAACCACAACCTCACATTGGGCTTGAGTACCAATGGGAAGTAGTTGGTGAGTATCTTGTCATCGCAAGCCCCGGCAGCCTGCACCCCAATGGTGTAGATGCTCAAGAACTCCGACGGGTGAGTCTTGCCATCGTATTTCTCCAGAACCTTCGGTTTGAACATTCGAGAATTAGGCCACTGGACTCGCCGCAGCTCACGGGTAAATGCTGGACAACCCACCTCATAAGGTATGTCGACAGGATACCCTGGCGTAAGATTGTCTACAGTGGGTCATGTGTGCCTATAGGATTGATGGTGTGCTTCCCGCCACCGTTCGATGGTAGTCTGAACATCTTCTTCACTTTGCTCCCCAAGAACTTGACGTTGATCACGGCGAGTTCGTGGATCAGACGACACCGTTGAATCGTCTCCACAGGCGCTGACCGGTCGAGTCGGCGATCACCATTGTCGTTGCGGAGGAGAGTGCACCGCCGCCATTGGTGTGCGCTGACTCGATGGACCATCGTTGTGAAGGCTCCGCCTGCTGCAGCCCATCCCTATCAGCGAAGCTGACGAGGCTCTGAATAGTAGCTCTCCACTCATCAAGCTTCTCCGCAGCAGGAGGGAAATTCAAGAGTAGCTTTTCTCGCGCCAACGCTTCTGCTGATGTAGTCGGCAGCGCAAGGTGCAAAGAACATGAGGTGCTTTGACTCCTAACCGTTTTAGAAGGAGCTTCATCATGGTCCCACGACCGCGCACCACTTCCACCAGAATTTTGGCATGCATGTTGATCCCGCACATCTCAGGAGTGATGCCCGGGAGCCTTTCTATGGGGGCGCTTAGAACCACCAGCGTCATGGCGCTGCTCATCGCGTGTGACCTGAGAAGGCCATGGCGTATGCGCCGTCATAGGTCTCTTGGAAGGCGCCCTTCCATCCCTGGAGTTCACTGTGCCGCTCGTAGGCAGCACAGCTCCATCTTGAGATCCAGCGGCGCGTGGGTTGCCGTCGTCCCTACGAACATGCCGCTGGCTTGGCCTTGATCACCAGAACATCGTGGAGGTTCAAGACCTCCGCCTGAATCCACATTGCCGCATGTCCGAGGGGCTACAGGCGCAGCGGACGTGGACGGATCAACCGCCGTGAAACCCTTCTTCTTGGGGGCCATGATGATGAAGATGATGAAGAAACTGGCGCACTGATCGTTAGATTAGGTTCACACAACCTTCTCCCCTACCTGGCGTGCCAAAGATGTCGGGGTACGACACCTATGGGATCGTGTGGATCCCTTTGTGCTTCGGTAGGGAGAAGGTATGCACAAAGAGCAGATCTGACGAGCAGTGCGGGCGAGATTTTTACCCAGGTTCGGGCCGCTCAGAAGCGTAAAACCCTACTCTTGCTTTAGTGTATTATTGGTGTTTTGAGTTCTGGCTACATGAGCGCTATGAACAGTACACAGCCGCTACGCGTGTGAGCCACAAGGTCGAAGAAGATCCTCCCCCTTGTAAGGCCTTGGGTCTTCTTTTATATGACTAAGGGGTCTCCAACAGTGGCATACGGTACATACACGAGGTGTACAGTGCTACAGTGTTATCTTACCTAACACTAATGGTGTAAGTCAAACGCATTTAGTGCTCCGTCAAGCGTCCCTGACCTTCTATGGGACAGTACAGGAGCACGTCCCATCGGCACCGTTTAGCCTCTTTCATTGCCAGTGCGTTGACACGTATCCAGGTGGGATGACACCTGGCCTCTGCGCTGGCAGAATTGCGAGGTCTTGCCGGGTGCGAGTCTTGTCGGGGCTCTGTAGGCCACCCCGGCAAGATCTTGTCGGGGTTCCAGTGTTTGGCCTTCGGTCTTGCGATTGTTGACTTGAATGTTTTCTTGACGTTCTTGTACTTGCTTCCAGCAGTCTCCTGGCAGGCCTTGTCGCTGGTGTGGCTACAACTGCCCGTGCACAAGTATGGGGTACTAAAATCCCAAACTTAAGTACACCGACACCACCTCAAAGTTATCCTTTCCGATCTATCTATTGAGCCATACCTACAAATATCACAAACAACACTTGAATTCATACAAGAATAACACCATATGATATGCATCAATAAACACTAATGTCACCTAGATACTCCAATGTTACCACGAGTATTCGTGAGTTTATTATTTGGCATGCATCAAACAATTTGATATTCATCGTATTCGATCCAACACAAAGAACTTCAAAGACTACCTCCAAAGTTTCTATTAGAGAAAGTAGGATGAAAACATGTATCAACCTATGTTCCTAGAGTAACCCATTATCACCTAGGAATCCGCAAGTTGATTACCAAAGCATACATCAAGTGACTGAATAGAATACCGCATTGTCACCACGGGTATTCACATGCAAGACATACATAAAGTATTGTCAAATCCATAATATTCAATCTGATAATAAAAAAACTCAAAACGAAAGACGCAATTCATCACAACGAGAAAGAGAGGGAAGAACAACATAAGATCCAACTACATTAACAAAGCTCATGGTACATCAAATTGTGCCAAATCAAGAACACGAGAGAGAGATATAAATCATAGTACTGGTACATACCCTTAGACCGATGGGTGAACTACTCCCTGCTCGCCATGGAGACCGTCGGGATGATGAAAATGGCCTCGAGTGGTGATTTTCCCCTGTGCTAGGGCGCCGAAAAAGGGATCCATATGAGATCTCTTTGGAACAAAGGCTTACAGCAGCGATGCGGAATTTCTAGGTTTCTTTCTAGGATTTTTGGTATTTATAGGAATTTTTGGCGTCAGTTTCACACCAAGGGATCAACGAGGGACTGACGAGCTCAGGGGATGCACCCTAGGGGGCAACCCCTAGGCTCATGGCTCCCACAGCCACCCCTAGTCCATCTCCGGAACTCCTTGGGTCTCTTTTGGTCCGTAAATAATCACCATAAAATTTCATGGCATTTGGACTTTGCTTGATATGGATTTTCTACGAAACAGAAATAGCCAAAAATAAAAATTGGCACTGGGCACTAGTTCAATACGCTAGTCCATCAAAATCATATATAAGTGCACCAAAACCATGTAGAACATGGGTAAATATGTCATGAATACTTCATAAATTATCGATGCGTTGGAGACATATCAACACCCCCAAGCTTAATTCCTACTCTTCCTCGAGTAGATAAATGATAAGAAAATAATTTATGAAGTGTGAATGCTAGCATAGTGTATATGTTTTTTCAATGATAATTTCAATCACTTTTCCTAGCACCATAAACATCAAATCTTTCTCATAAAACTCATCATGATAATGTAGCAATCAATTCGCATGTTATGGTTTAAACCATGCATTCTCTTGAAACTTAACAACCTATGTTCTTAGTCACCAAACAATTAAAATTCAACTTATTTTTAGAATAGTCTAAGTAAGAGATTCCCATACTAAATTATCATATAGTCTTCTATGATTGCTAGTACTCAAAGCGTATTTGTAGAACAGATAGCATTCGTCGAACACGGAGGAAGATAGGGGCTTAATGTTTTGCCTCCCAACTTACTTATCATAAAGATAATTGTCAACAATAATAATTCATGATCAAATATATTAGACTGGATATATGTGTCTGGATCTTTCCCCACCACATGATTCTTGCCAAGTAGAGATTAAGGTTGAAATAAGAAGCTGACATAACATGGAAAGTAAATAACATAAAATTAAATGGAATCTTCCTTCACAGAGGGAAGCATAGATTTATAGAGGTTCCAAGCTCAGAGTTTAAAACGGGCATGAATATGTTTTGAGTGGTGTGCCTTTCTTGTCAGCATCATGACAAAGGATCTTGATATCTTCCATGCTAAACACATTAACAGAAGTTCACAAATAGAATGAAATTGTTACTCCCCCTCCACCATCCAAACACTTTCCATGGCGAGTTGTATCCACGGGTGCCCTCCAAACAATCAACATTCTAGGGTGTGTTCTTGTTTATTTATTTTTGTATTATGCGGGACTAGGCATCCTTTTAACATCCTTTCTTGGGCAGGACATGTGAATAAACTCTTGTCATCCTTTCTCGGGCATGGAAGATACTGATCATCTTATCGCTCCATGAGTAGTACACGCATACAAATCAGATGTTTATTTGATGTTTTTAGAGACAGCACATGCGAATTTACTTGGTATGGCAGTGGAATGCCATATATAGGTAGTTATGATGGATATTCATGGAATAAACTTGGTTCAAGGATTTTTTATGCACAAGCATTATTCCCGCTTAGTACAGAAATTTTGGCTAGTAGAGATTATAAACAAGCACCACATGTTGAAGGATCCATAACAATATAACTTATATGCAAAATATACCCAAACATAAATCATTACGTTGTCTTCCTTGTAAAAATTCAACTCATTTGATCAAGGTTCAAATAATTAATGGGCATTCACAATCATAAATATGTCCAAGATAATATATTTGCATGTGAAGTTTCTCTTTCATATACTAATCATTCATGAATTGCTTATATGTCCAATGTTGTGATTTTCAAACTTCAATAGATTTTAATTTCTAAACCTAATGTTAAAATAATACTAAGCATATGGAACATGGATAATTTCATATTTACGATATTCTGTTCATTCAACAATTTACTCTTACGATATAAGTGAAGCACAAGAGTGAATAAAAAACTACTCCAAAAGATACAAGTGAAGATCAATGAGTAGTTAGAAAATTAAGTAGCTATGTGAAGACTCTCTCTAAATAAAGATTTGAGATCCAAGAATTTTATTCAAACAACAAACGAAACAAGAATACACTCCAATAATAGCATATATCATGTGAACAAATAAAAACTTAGGCTCAACCGAGACTAACCAATAGTTGTTAACGGAGAGAGGTGGGATGCCTAACATGGCATTCCCGAGCTTACATGCTTGAGACTTCTTGTAATATTGACATGGCAGGGGGGCTTGGGAATCCCCAAGCTTGAGATCTTGTGTCTTGTTAATTCCTCTAATATCACGGTTTCCCCTAAATCTTAAAGGTTTCATCCATAGAAAACTTGACAACAACTCGTGAGATAGATCGATGCACATAAGAATAAATCAACACTTCATGTACTACCAACAAAAGTTGCATAATAATTTTAAAACATTAGCTATTGTATGTTATCATTTCCACAATATATATCTACCAATATAAGCCATGAAAACTCTAGGATAAGCAGATAACAAAACTATGACAACAATATGTCTAACCATGACAGTCTGTAGGAATTAATTCCAAAAGTGTACTTCTATAACTCAATAAATTCTGAGAATTTATGACATAATAAATAATTTGTATGACAATAGTGTGTAAAATTTTTAGAAACTTTCCACGTTCCAGCAACTATCAAAATTCAAGCACTACAACCAACGTTTCTTTTTCTACTCAGCACACATCAAACATGCAATTCAATCATCATAAAGGAAAATCTTGGTATTTCTTATTGAAAAACATAATTATAAATAACCAAAACCAAGGGAAAACAAAATCAAATTACTCCAATAAAAATACATATTATATGATGAATAAAAATATAGCTTCAAGTAAGATATGTCAATAGTGTTGAAGACGAAAGAAGAGATGTCTTCCGTGGCATACCCAAGATTAGACACTTGAATATTAATTTAGGGTGCCTTGTGAATACCAATCTTAGGGTCTTGTCTCTCCTTTCTTTTCACATATCAGTATCTCACCCAAAAACTTGAGAACTTAAATCATACAAAGCTCGACGGAAGTTCGTGAGATGGGTTAGTATAATTAAATAGATCATTCACTTAGGTACATCCAAGACAATATTCATAAATGTTTTAAATATAATACCTATTTTATTCTATAATTCACATAATTTATATCTCTTAATATAAGCTATGGAAACACTAACACAAGCAAACTATGTGTGCAAAACAGAATCTGTCAAAAAACATAACAGTGTGAAAGATCTGAACTAAAACCATACTTCCCTATCCCTGGGAAGTCTGAAAATTTTGGACAATGTAGGGAATTTTCAGAGAAATATTTTTAAAAAATTTCATACCATCTAGACGCTCTAGTAAAATCAGAAAATTGATATACTAGGCGTAAAAGTTTTGGATTTTGCACAGAATCAAATCAACAAGTATCCACACTATCCCAAAAGCTTTACTTGGCACACTATTGAAATAAAATGCATAAAAATGATAAATAAAATATATTAATAATGTGAACACACAAAAATAAGAATTAAATGTGTTGGGTTGTCTCCCAACAAGCAATTTTCTTTAAAGCCTTTTAGCTAGGTATGCTGATTTCAATGATGATCACATAAAAGAAAAGAATTAAAACATAAGTGAGCATCAGGAAGCATATATAACACACATTGAAGACTATCCAACTTCCTATGCATAGGGATTTTTTTAAGCAAACAATTTATTGTAGCAAGAATCAACAAGGATAAACAAGTGCAACTTCAAAACTTTCAACATATAGAGACAAAACTTGATATTATTGAGATATCCATAAGCATATGTTCCTCTCTCATAATAATTTTGTATAGCATCATGAACAAATTCAACAATATTCACGTAAAGTATTCTTTTCAATGTCCAGAAGCATAGAAAATTTATTACTCTTCATATAAGCAAATTTCTTCTCATGCATAATAGTGGGAGCAAACTCAACAAAATAATTATCGTGAGATCCTTGATTGAAATAACCAAATTGAACACTAAAATCATGATGATAATTTTCATGGTTATCATTATTATTTATATAATAAGTTTCATCACAATAATCATAAATATCAACTTGGTAGTCATAATCAATTGAAACCTATTTGAATGGAATCATCATTAAATAAAAGTCATGACCTCTTCAAATCCACTTTCATAATTATTACAACAAGATTCAACACCCGCCAAAATAGCGGGATCATTACTTACTAGATTTGACACTCTTCCAAACCCTCTTTCCTCGTTGTAATCATCATAAATAGGAGACATGCTATCATCATAGTAAATATTACCATCACAAGTAGGGAGGCTAAAAAGATCATCTTCATGAAACGTAGCATCCCCAAGCTTATGGCTTTGCATCTCATTAACATCATGAATATTCAAAGAATTCATACCAGAAACATTGCAATCATGCTTATCATTCATGGATTTTCAACATTGCAATCATTCTTATCCTTCATGGACTTTATGCCATACATTTTATTGAATTCTTGTTCTAACAATTGAGCACAATTATCAAATTCCATATTTTCAAGAACAATATTATAAATATGAAGCATTTGAGGCAACCTTAATTCCATTTTTTATAGTTTTCTTTTATAAAATCAAACTAGTGAACAAAAAAGAAAATAAAAGATTCAATTGCAAGATCTAAAGATATACCTTCAAGCGCTCACCTCCCCGGAAACGGCGCCAATAAAGAGCTTGATGTCTACTACACAACTTTATTCTTGTAGACCCTGTTGGGCCTCCAAGCACAGAGTTTTGAAGAACAGTAGCAAATTTCCCTCAAATGGATGACCTAAGGTTTATCAATCTGTGGGAGGTGTAGGATGAATATAGTCTTTCTCAAACAACCCTGCAATCAAATACAAAAAATCTCTTGTGTGCCCAACATGCCCAATACAATGGAAAATTGTATAGATGCACTAGTTTGGCGGAGAGATGGTGATACAAGTTTAGTATGTATAGTAGAATAGGTTTTTGTAATCTGAATAAACAAAAAAAACAAGGCAGCAAGTGAAAAATGTGAGCACAAACGGTATTGCAATGCTTGTAAATAAGGCCCAGGATTCATACTTTTACTAGTGCAATCTCTCAATAGTGCCAACATAATTGAATCATATAACAATCCCTCAACATGTGACAAAGAATCACTCCAAAGTTTCTATCTAGCGGAAAACATAAGATGAAATTTTTGTACGTAGTAAAACCACCTCAAATTTATCCTTTCCGATCAATCTATTGAGCCATACCTATAAGTGTCACAAACAGCCCTAGAGTTTCTACTAGAATAACACCATTTGATAGGCATCAATCAAATCTAATGTCACCTAGATACTCCAATGTCACCATGAGTATCCATGATTTAATTATTCGACATACATCAAACAATTTCAGATTCATCATATTCAATCCAACACAAAGAACTTCAAAAAGTACTCCAAAGTTTTCATCAGAGAAACTAGGATGAAAAATTGTAGCAAGGTATGTGCCTAGATCATCCAATTATTAACTTGGGAATCCACACATTGATTACCAAAACATACATCAAGTGACTCAATAGAATACCCCATTGTCACCACGGATATCCACATGCGGGACATACATCAAGTGTTCTCAAATCCAAATTATTCAATCCGATAATAACAAAACCTCAAAGGGAAAGACTCAATTCATCATAACGAGATAGAGAGGAAAGAACTATTGGGGAACGTTAGATGGGAAACAATAATTTTCCTATGCACACGCAAGATCTATCCATGGTGATGAGCATCTGCGAGAGGGAGAGTGGATCTATGTACCCTTGTAGATCGCTAAGAGGGAAGAGTTAAGAAATGCGGTTGATGTAGTCGAACATCTTCGCGATCCAAATCGCCGAGCATCTCGTGATCCAATCACGATCCGTCCCGAAAAAGGACCGAACGGACGGCACCTCCGCGTTTAGCACACGTACAGCTTGATGACGATCTCTGCCTTCTTGATCCAGCAAGAGGGAGCGGAGAGATAGACGAGTTCTCCGGCAGCGTGACAGTGCTGTGGCGATGGTGGTGGAGTAATCTCAGCAGGGCTTCGCCTAAGCACACCTAAAACCGATTTAGAGGAGAAACTACGAACTAGAGGATAGGGTTGCACGTGGCTGAAAATCTTGTGTCAAAACACTAAAACCCTCTAGTATATATATGAGGAGAGGAGGAGAAGGCTTGGTGCTAGGGCCAGCCCCTCTAGGATTCGGCCGAAGAGGAGAGGAGGAGTCCTCCTCCTTCACTCCTAGTAGGATTAGGACTCCTTCCTTATTTGCACCTTTTTTTCCTTTTTCCATCTTTTCCCCTTAGGAATCTCTTACCAGCCACATGGGACTTGTGTGGGACTTAGGCCATCCCACTAAGAGCTGGTATTAGTCCTCCCACAGCCCATGTATCCTCTTGGGTCGAAATACCTCTCCCGATGGTCCCCCGGTACACTACCGGCACTCCCGGTACACTACCGATGAGCCCGAAACTTTTCCGGCGATCAAAATAGGACTTCCTACATATCAATCTTTAAATAACTGGACCATTTCGGAGAACCTCGTGATGTCCGGGATCTCATCCGAGACTCCGAACAACCTTCGGTCACCACCATTTCGGAGAACCTCATGATGTCCGGGATCTCATCCGAGACTTCCTATATATCAATCTCTGGACCATTTTGGAGAACCTCGTGATGTCCGGGATCTCATCCGAGACTCCAAACAACCTTCGGTCACCACCATGATAACTCTATACTACCGAAACGTCACCGAACCTTAAGTGTGCAGACCCTGCGGGTTCGAGAACTATGTAGACATGACCGAGACACCTCTACGGTCAATAACAAATAGCGGGACCTGGATGCCCATATTGGTTCCTACATATTCTACGAAGATCTTTATCGGTCGAACCTCTATGTCAAGGATTCAGTGAATCCCGTATGATGTTCCCTTTGTTCTTCGGTATGTTTACTTGCCCAAGATTCGATCATCGGTATCTCCATACCTAGTTCAACCTTGTTACCAACAAGTCTCTTTACTCGTTCCATAATACAACATCATGTGACTAACACTTAGTCTCATTGCTTGCAAGGCTTGTTGTGATGTTTTATTACTGAGTGGGCCCTGAGATACCTCTCCGTCACACGGAGTAACAAATCCCAGTGTTGATCCATGCCAACTCAACAGACACCCTCGGAGATACGTATAGAGTACCTTTATAGTCACCCAGTTACGTTGCGACGTTTGATACACACAAGGCATTCCCCCGGTGTCCGTGAGTTGCATGCTCTCATGGTCATAGGAACATATACTTGACATGTAGAAAACTGTAGCAATAAACTCACACGATCATATGCTACGTTTATAGTTTGGGTTTCGTCCATCCTATCATTCTCCTAATGATGTAATACCATTATCAAATGACATCACATGTCAATGGCTAGGAAACCTTAACCAGCTTTGATCAACGAGCTAGTTCACTAGAGGCATACTAGGGACAAAGTGTTGTCTATTCATCCACACATGCAATGTGTTTCCAATCAATACAATTATAGCATGGATAGTAAACAATTATCATGAGCAAGGAAATATAATAATAAACACTTTATTTATTGCCTCTAGGACATATTTCCAATAGTCTCCCACTTGCACTAGAGTCAATAATCTAGTTCACATCACTATGTGATTTACATTGTAATGAATCGAACACCCATGGAGTTCTGGTGTTGATCATGTTTAGCCCTTGGAAGCACTACAAGAAATAAGCTATCTTGTGACCTTCTGTCAGTGACCTTGGAAAAAATGGTCGTAAATCTATGACCTTTTGATGCAAATTGGTCGTAAGTTGTCCGGAGGGGTCCTAACCCTAAACACCAACGACCATTTTGGTCAGAAAGGTCGTAATTTCATTGCACCAAAAGGTCATAAAGCAGATGGCACTGGTCCGGTGCCTTTTTTCTAACTGATCATGACCAATATAAAAGGTCATTGCACTTGAGTTCGAATGCATTAGGATGATTAGGCAGCTACCTCTGCAATCTCGCTTATGTGTCAATGTCTACGTGTCTTTTTTGCTGATAGGATCACACTCTGACAGACGGGACCCATTTGACAGACGCCTTAACTTGTTTATTCGCTCGTTAAAAAAGAAGCGCAGCGGGGACTCGAACCCGCGACCTGAGGTAGTGGGACGACGCTCAGTCACTAGGCTAGAGAAGCTCTGTTGCTCAACTAGCAGTAGTATTGTACCTATTATATATCCACTAGTTGTCTTAACTCATTGACAAGTGGGACCAATTCACTCCGATGGCAGCATCGAGCGGGGACTAGAGCGGCAGCTGTCTCCAACACTTAGCAAAAATTTCCCCCCTCTCGTTTCTTAGGTCTAGTGTAGGCGGCGACGGAAGCCACCGGCGGGGGTGGCAGGGCCGGGGCCGGCGGCGGAAGCAACCGGCAGGGGTGGCAGGGCCGGGGCCGGCGGCAGAAGCAACCAGCGAGGAGGCAGGGCCATGGGCCACTGACGCTGGTGTTGCCTCGGCACGCGCCTCGCCCACGACAGCGGAAGCAACTGGTAGGGTCCGCTTGGCTTGACAGGAGTGGCTTGCCAAGCATGGGGGACTCTCCGCCGCCGCCGCCGCTGCCGCTGCAAGCAGGCCTCCTGGTATGTTGTCCCCCTCTCCTCTCCCCCTCTCCTCTCCCCCTCTCTTCTGATCTAAATCTGTTAAAGAACCCTAGATGCGCATTGTTAGGAGTTAGGATCTAGATGCGCACTGGTAGAAACTGGATAGATTAATTTTGTTGATGCAGATTGTTAGGAGCTAGCTAGCTTGGTCTTCAGATTGTTAGGAGTTAGGTGTTCATCAGCTTGTTTGTCTATAGATTGTTTGTGTGCATATTGTTTGTCTACATAGTAATTGTTAGGAGCTACCTAGCTTGGTCTTTCCCTGAAACAAAATCCTTCTAAAATGTTGGTTTTGTTTGATTTGATTTATCCTTGTCAACAATTTAAATTCATGCCAATTTCAATATTGGTTTGATTTACAAATTGGTTTGTTTCTATGTTGTGGTTAGGCAATTAGCATATAAAATTTTCTGGATTTTTAGCTGCCATTACTGCCATCCATTTTCATTAATTAATGTTGATGCACTTAGATTGGTTGCTAAGTCGCAACAATTTGTTATCTTTGGCAGATGGACAGAAGCTGGATTACAAAAGGATTTAGAAGGTTTTCCAAAGAACATATGAAGGGAGTTAATGAATTTATGCAATTTGTTCGGGAAAAAATTTCCAAAGATGCTGCCATTCTTGCCCATGTTGTGAATGCCTCAACCGTGAAAGAAAAGAACAAGGAATGGTGGAAGATCATCTGCTTCTTCATGGAATGGCCAGCACATATGATAGATGGATATATCATGGAGAATCTTTAGATGGACAACCTCAACATTTTGAAGATGATACACAGGCCCCTCATATGATGGGTGCTGGTGATGCTGGCATTGATTTTATAGAAAATGTTTTGCGAGAGAATCCTGGTTTGGAGGAAGAGGATGGGCTTGAAGATGATAGGATTCCTGACTTGTTAAAGGATCTCTACAACTCTGAAGTCCGTGCTAATGGACATAAGTCGATGTTTGCTGAGGTGTTAGAGGAGGCGAAGCGTGCAGCTCACGAAGGGGGTAAATTTTCAAGATTCACCTTCACCGTGAAGTTACTCCACATCAAGTCTTTCTACCAGATTAGCAATGCTGCATTCAACACAATACTCTTCCTTTGACCTTGCAATTCCCTGATAGTTGCATTCCCAGGTCTTATGATGAAGCATTGAGCATAATCCGCAGGCTGGGGCTAGGTTATGTTTCAATACATGTGTGCCCAAATAACTGTGTCTTGTTTCAGAAGGATTTAGCGAAGCATGAAAACTGTTCAAAATGCAATGCCTCTAGGTGGAAAGATGTTGATGGGAAGAAGTCAATACCGGAGAAGGTATTGAGGCACTTTTCGTTGATACCAAGGCTGCAACGGATGTTTATCTCAAAGAAATCATCACTAGAGGTACAATGGCACAAGCTGAAGCGGCAACCTATGGACAATGAGCTGAGCCATCCAGCAGACGGAGATGCATGGAAAGAATTTGACAGTAAACATTTGGATTTTGCTGCAGATCCAAGGAACATAAAACTCGGCATTGCCATAGATGGCTTTAATCCATTTGGGAACATGATCATGTCTTATAGCATGTGTCCTATTTTTGTGGTGTCGTCCAACCTTCCACCATGGGCATGCATGGATCAGTCCAACTTCATGATGCCGTTGCTTATCCCTGGTCCAGAGTCTCCACGTAAGGATTTTGATGTCTTTATGGAGCCCCACATAGAAGAACTGCGCCAACTCTAGACTAGTGTACCTACATATGATGCCTATAGTCCGGAAGAAAAGTTCAATCTACATGCTGCAATTATATGGTCCATCCATGATTTCTCGATGCTGTACACTCTGTCTGGGAGGATCAAAGCGGGTTATCAGGCATGTGTCCATTGTGACAAAGACCCTTGCTCAAAGAGACTAAGGAACAAGATCTGCTATATAGGGCACCGCCGCTTTCTTCCCCGAGACCATCACTGGCGAAGAAGCAAAGATTTTAATGGTGAGAATGGAACCCATGACAAGCCAGCTGAATTCACTATAGAAGAGTTGGAGCAGCAACTTGAAAAGGTGAAAGATGTGAGACGAGGAAAGCTTTCCAAGAAAAGAAAGCGTGAGGAAGGTCAATGTTGGGATCGGAGGTCTTGTTTGTGAGACCTGCCATACTGGGCTGATCTAAAATTAAGGCATAATCTTGATGTAATGCACATTGAGGAAAACATATGCGAGAATCTGCTAGGGACGTTTCAGAAAATTGAAGGGAAGACAAAGGACACGGTTAGTTCTAGGATTGATTTGGAGGACATGGGCATAAGAAAAGATTTGCATCTATAGCCTAATGAAGATGAAGATTCATTTGAAATGCCACGAGCAAGGTATACAATGACTAAAGAACAAAAGCTTGCATTCTATGAATTCATAAGACTGGTGAGATTTCTAGATGGTTATGCTGCTAACCTAGCAAAGTGTGTTACTTCTAATGGATTCAAGCTTTTAGCACTGAAAACCCATGATTGCGACATCCTCCTCCAAAGGATTTTATCGGCGGGCCTCCAAGGAATCATGGACAAGGATATATATGAAGCGGTTGCTGAGCTGGGAAATTTCTTTAGAGAACTGTGCTGCAAAACACTCAAGGTAACTGTTCTACAAAGACTTGAAAAGGAAGTTGCAATTATTCTTTGCAAGCTCGAGAAGGTTTTCCCTAAAGCTTTCTTCACCGTGATGGTCCATTTGGCGGTGCACTTACAAAAAGAGGCAATGCTTAGAGGCCCTGTGAAATACGGTTGGATGTACCCAATTGAAAGAAGGCTGCTTACTTGTATGCGTTATGTGCGAAACACGGCAAGACCGGAAGGTTTGATTGCTAAAGCATATGTCATTGATGAGTGCTTGATATTTTTCTCTAGATACTTGGAAGATGTGGAAACGAGATGGAACTGGCTGGCCAGAAATATAGAGCGGTCTGATTCAAAAAGTGGTGATGTCTCGGTTTTCAACCATGGTGTGAAACTTCTTGGAGCCTCAAAATACTTGGAGGTTGGTGATGAGTATGACAACATGGTTTGGCATGTGCTTAGCAATTGCGTTGAGGTTCTACCATATATCGAGTACGTTATATCTTGTGCACTCGTTATATTTTTGTTGCTTGGATTGGCACCAGCCTAATGTTTTAATTCACATGTTTTGTTGGCATTGTAGGAAATGCAAGGAAGAGTTAAATCAGGAAGGTTGATAGATTCATGTTGATAAAAGGGTTGCCAAGGGATTTGCTAAATTGTTTAAGAACCATGTGAGATCTTTAGCCACATGTTTTATGTTTTTGGTGTTATTCACCAATTGTTAAATACCATTGTTGCTAAATGGTTTATTTGTGCAGATTGTAAAGTTGCATGAGGAGAAGAATGTCAGTGATGATCTATTTGCTTTGGCATGCTTACCGGATAAGCGAGTGAGAGTGTATTCAGCATGCATTGCTGATGGTGTCCGGTACCACACCATTGACCGCGAGGAAAGAAGGAAGACACAGAATAGTGGAATCGTCACCGAGGGGTCACATGATGGTGAGAACATTGACTTCTATGGTCAGCTGAGAAGCATCGTAGAGTTGCATTACAACTCTAGTGGAGGCATCCATCGCCCGGTTGTCTTATTTTGCTATGACTGGTTTGTGCTTGGTAGCAAGAAGAAGAGAAACTCTTTTGTCAAATATGATGGCCACTTCAGAAGCATCAACGCTGGAAGGTGCTGGTATAAGAATGATCCCTATATTCTATCAGCACAAGCAACACTGGTGTTTTATCTGCCAGACACTCTTTGGCACGGAAAATGGCGAGTTGTGCAAACCTTTCAGCACAAACACTTGTGGAGTGTGACTGAAACTGAAATGGAAAAGGGCCCCGGTGGTAGTGGACTAACATACCAGGATGATGACTCTACGGAAGTTCAGGTGCAAGATGATGATGACTCTACGGAAGTTCCGGTGCAAGCTGGTGATGACTCTATGGAAGTTACGATGCAAAGCAGAGTGCGAAGGGACCGGGAATGTGTGCTCATTGATGTTGCAATAATTGAAGACATTAAGAAAAGAAGAAAGGTGGTAGCGGATGGGCATGAGAGCGAGGATGAGGATGAGGAAAACAGGACTGATCATACCATGCTGCAATATTGTAGTGACGATGAGGAAAACAGGAGTGGTCATAGAGTTCCTTTGGTTGGTATCGATGAAGATGAGTAGCGAATGGACATGAAGGTAAATTTTGTCTCCTTGGTGACCTAATACTATTACTGCATGTTCCTTGTTTTGATTGGTGATCAACCTTCTCTATAGTTTTTGTTGATGTGATCCTGATGTAGTTTTTCTACTACAATTCTCTCCAGGTAGCAAAATGCATGAGACTTTGGTGATGAAGAGGCAGATGGCAAGATACAATGCAAAATCATGTATTTTTGGTGCCATTTTGGCTGATGGTGAAGATGGCTGTAGTACCTCTGGTGCCATTTTGGCTGATACTTTGGTGCCATTTTGTGCTGTAATATTGGTTTGGTGACTCTAGTGCCATTTTGGTGCCATTTTTGGATGGCTACAGTGACTATTTTGGATTGAGTAAAATATGGCTACAGTGATCATTAATTTTAGAGAAAAATATTATTTTATTTTGTTTCAGAGCTGAAGGAGCAAAATATTGTTTTTTTGTTTCAGAAACGGCCGGAGCATGCGAGAAGGCCATTAAATGAGAAACCACGCTTGCGAGAGAAGGCACACTAGCGCTTGGGCGGTTGGGTTTTCGAGGCAACCAATGCACACATTAAGGCAACCAATCCCACGTCTTCCCTCCACTAGCAACTCCCCATGATGCCAAACCGGGGTTTTTCTTCCAGGTAACTCCTCTCTGCCTCCCTCTGCCGCTCCATTGCCACTCCCTCTGCCTCCCTCTGCCGCTCCATCTGCCTCCACCATCAAGCAACTCCCCTCTGCTCTATCTCAAGCCCTCCCCTCCCCTCCCTCTGCTCTATCCAGGAGGGCAATGGCGGAGTAATCGTCGTGGAGCAACTCCCCTCCATCTGGCAAGCGAATGGCATTGTGGAGCAACTCCCCTCCGTCTGCCAAGCATCACCATGGTGATGAGGCGTCTGGCAAGGAGCCACTGGTGGTCGACGACGACGTTCTGATCCCCGCCGGGCAGAAGCTGGACTACACCATGGAGCTCAAGGTTGAAATACACCTGAAGGAGCCACTGGATGTCATCTGCACCAGCAATCCAGAAGTCGCCGACAAGAGGATCCGTGAGATGAGTATGAAGCTCGACAGCATGTTGAAGTGGAACATCGTCGTTGATGTGGAGTATACCAGGGAAGATGAACCTCCGCAGATGGCAGCAGTTCTGTAGTTATGCGTTGAGGATCTCGTCCTGGTATACCACATCACCGCGGCAACAAAATGGTAAACCATCCCACTCATTCAATATGAACATGCCTCTGTCTAATTAGTAGTATCTGAAGTTTCTCCAGTTCTGAAGTTTCTGAAGTAGATGCAATAGTTCTGAAGTAGATGCAATACTAGTTCTGAAATTCTGAAGTCGTTTTCTATTGGATTGGATTAGGGTTTGATTAGGGTGGTTGGATTAGGTTTCGATTAGGGTGGTTGGATTAGGGTTCTTCCGCCCGCTATTGATTGTATTGGATTGGATTAGGGTTCTTGTAGCCCGTTGTAGTAGTGTAGTTTCTGAAGTAGATGAATTTGATGCACCAGATTAATTTATGAAGTAGATGCACCAGATTAATTTTTGAACTTGATGCAGGACCAAGGAACTCCGCCCGCTCCTGCAGGAAAAGAAACTGGACACCTTTGTCGGCTTTTGCATTGGAGGTGACAAGGAGAAGCTGGAGTTGTCTGGTTTGGAGATCAACCCCGACAAGTACATCAACCTGTAGCGTAAATGGAGAGTTCCAAACACTGGAAAGCGGTATCTAGCTTTGTCTGAGTTTGCAGCCAGCCTGATCCACCCATCCTTCAGGGCAATGAAGCAAAAGACCAATAGGCAAGAGGACCACAAACTATGGGGGATCAGCCCACTGCCAAAGTACCTCATTGAGTACGCAGCGAAAGATGCGTACATCACCTATGAGGCATGGAATAAAATCAAAATCATCAAGCAAGGTTTGGAGCTATGGCAAGAGGCGGAGGAGACTTGGGATAATCCCTACTACTAGGGGACAGTAGTTGTTTGTGCTTGCCAGACGACGACACCACTATTCGCACAGTTTGCTTTTGTTATGTTTGATATTATGTGTCTCAGTTTGTAGTTATGTGGTTAAACAAGTTTTCTTTGTTATGTTGAACAAGTTTGCTATTATGTTTATCCATGTCTAGTTGAAGATTGCTATTATGTTTATCCATGTCTAGTTCCTGATGGAGTTGTTGTTTATCCATGTCAAATTGAACAAGTTTACAAAAAATGGTTCCTGATGGAGCTGTTGTTCATCCATCCATCATGTTAAGTTGAAGATTGAGCTGCACAAAGAAATGGATTTTGATGGAGCTGTTTTTTGTCAATTTTGATGTTCAAAAAAAGTTGATCAGACAATGGATGAATTCCTGATGCAAAAAAAGTTGATGGTTATAGAGAAATGGTTCCTCATGCAACACAGAGAAATGGCAAAAGAATATGCGCGAGCGGGGACTTGAACCCACGACCGTGCGCTCATTTCTCGGTGTTTCCACCACTAGGCTAGGAAGAGGCTACTAGTATGTAATCTATGCCATCTCTTTTGAAAGCATCAAACCAGTCAAGTACCAAACACACAACTCGCTGACAAGTTGGCCCCACCCCCACCCCCACCGCTTTCGTTTCCCCCACTCCCACCGCAGTCATTTCCCCCACTCCCACCACAGTCATTTCCCCCACTCCTCTCCTCCTCCCTGCCGCCGCCGCCTTCTCATCCCCACCACCACCGGGGGATCAGCCCACCGCCGCCAACGACTCCTCCCCACCGCCACCGCCGACTCCTTCCTCTCCCGCGGAGGTATGAATCCGCCGTTGACTCGTTCCTCTCCCGTGATGGTTTTCTGCTGCTGTTTAGATTAGGGTTTGATTCCATTGAATTAGGGTTCTTGCCACCATTGTTGTTTTCTATTGGATTGGATTAGGTTTTGATTAGGGTGGTTGGATTAGGTTTTGATTAGGGTGGTTGGATTAGGGTTCTTGCGGCCCGATGTTGATTGTATTGGATTGGATTAAGGTTCTTTCAGAAATTTATAGTTCTAGCTATGTTTGCCTTTTATAGTAGACATTTATAGTAGATATGGTTCTAGCTATGTTTTCCTTTTATAGTAGACATGGGCACACGGGCAGATATGGTCCAAAATTAGAGTAGTGATGTAGATAGAGTAGTAGCCATGTTAAGAGAATTGTTCTCTATTCAGCATGAATTGTTTTGCCATTTATAATAGTATTCCAAATTGTAGTACTACAGAGGTGTTCTTGCCATTTATAGTAAATGTTTGCTACATTGCTGCTTTTCAGATGGCCGACTTGGAAGGTTTCGAGTTCTTCGCAATCATACTTGAGATATCCTCCAGCAACAGGCTGGTAAATAAAATAAGAGATCTCCCCTTCACCCGTCTCTTTATCATAACTCTGTTGTTTGCTAAATCACTGCTTGACACTCACTGCAGAGGCTTCCTAATACTTTTATGAAGATGTTGGACGGCCATCGGCCATAGAAAGTGAAGCTATGGGCAGGCTGGTAGCAGGCTTCGCAGGCTATGGGACGTGGAGGTGGTGGTGGACACCGACGGCCACATGTACCTAGATCGTGGCAGGAAGCAGTTCGTCCGTGCCTACGACTTGCAGCATGGGTACTTCCTTGTCCTCAGGTACGAAGGCAATGACATGCTCATCGTGAAGGTGTTTAGCACGACTATGTGTCGCACTCGCTACCAGGACGATGATCCTGCACGTACGCTCTGCCTCTTCTTCCTCTACATTTGGCTTTGTCTCACACCGATTGTTAAATAAACCTGCTTGTTGCATTTGGTCAGGAAATAGGAGCAGTAGCAGCAATAGTGACTCTGGCTACAGTAAATGCAGCTGCGAGGAGGAGGAGGAGCAGAGCAGGGATGAGGAGGAGCAGAGCTGGGATGAGGAGGAGCAAAGCAGGGATGAGGAGGAGCAGAGCTGGGATGAGGAGGAGCAGAGCGAGGATGAGGAGGAGCAGAGCGGGGATGAGGAGGTGGCTGGCGATGACCACGCGATGGTGGTGGCTGATGATGGCCTCGCGATGGTGGTGCCTGAGGATGGCCTCGAGATGGTGGTGGTGCCTGAGGATGGCCTCGAGATGGTGGTGGTGCCTGAGGATGACCTAGCGGTGGTGGTGCCTAACAATGGCCTCAAGATGGTGGTGGTGCCTGACGATGGCCTCGCGATGGCACTAGCGATCCCATCGCTGGGCAATAGGACCATGCCAATTGTGGTAGAGGAGTACAGCCCACGGCCTGGCCGTCGCAGGCCAGTTCATCCAATTCGCCGCTCGAAGCGCATCAAGATGATGAGGGAGAAACAGAAGAAGGAGGAGTGAAGATCTTAAGAAAATAATTCAATGTTAAGTATGTGAGGTCATGTAAATCTGAACATGTCAATGTTAAGTATGTGGTCATGTTAATCTGTCCATTACCTTCCAAGCTCAGTTTGGTAATTGATGGGAATCGAAATTTTGTGCATGCTCATGGATGCTCCTTGTTTGAGTTCTTCATCATAATTAAATGTTGCATATAAATTGCCATGTTGATGTAGTGAAGATATTAAGAGATGCTTCATATCTTTCTAGTGTACATGCATGCTTGTTTAGTGCACTTACATGTTTGCATAATTAATAACACTACATCACTACATTGTTGATCCATCAAGGTTGCTTTACATGTATTCCATGTATGTGCATGCTGGTCCAAATGCTTTCCTTTATTGATACAAGTGCATCATTTTACTTTATCCATGTTGTATTTGATTGTTGTTTATTCTTTTTTGCAAGCACCACCTCAAGATCATCCATGGCAAGGATGACAAGGTCAAGTAATCGGCCAACCGTTGGTAAGCAGCTTGCTCCTTGTGGTTATACTGTTAGTTTTATGAAATATGTGTCTTAATATGATAAGTGAAATGTATTGTTGCAATCTGAATAAGGTGTCTTAATTGTGCAACTAGGATTAAATGTTTGTTGTCTTAATTGTGAATAATCTAAATAAGTTGTCTTAACTGTGCAACTAGGATTAAATGTTTGTTGTGTTAATTGTGAATAATCTGAATAAGCTATCTTAATTGTGCAACTAGGATTAAATGTTTGTTGTCTTAATTGTGAATAATCTGAATAAGCTGTCTTAATTGTGAATAATCTGAATAAGATGTCTTAATTGTGAATAAGATGTCTTAAATGTTTGTTGTTAGTCTTCCGTACCCGAATAACTAGGATTAAATGATAATAAAATCTTATAAGATATGTTTGGCTGGATGTCCATGCATTCCAACCATTCACCTAATAATTATGATTCCTTTAACATGCAAAGAGTATCTTCTCACCGAGTACGAGAAGGTTAGGGCTAGAAATATCATGAGGAACAATCGGATGTTCCAGTCTCTTGGCATCGGTGCAATAGCGTCGATGATTAGGAATTCGAATGTTGTACAAGAAGGTAGAACTGAAGAGGTTCAAGAATGTAGTGGAGTTATCAATGATGACCCAGAGTACAATCCTAAGGAGGATGGAGTTATTGATGGGGAGGAAGTGGACGATGTTGTAGTGCAGAAGACTGTTAAGGTGCAAACTCTGTCTTGCTTGGAGGGTTGTGGTTCTTGTATGCTCTGTGTTTCCTTGTTCTCACATATTTGTCTTGTGATCTAATGCTTTTTCTGTGCTATTTATGTGAGGCACTGAAGTCTCTGAAGAAGAGGCTTGCTGTTAAGAAGACAGTCAACAAGAAGAGGAAGAGCTCAGAAACATCTGTTGCAATGCCTCCAGGAAGGGTGATGGCCCCACCTCCAGGACAAACAAAGAGGATCCTGGAACCTGATGAATCGGCCCCTGCTAGATTCACGAGGGAAAAAGCAAACATGCCGGCTGTAATGGACCATCGGGAAAGAACGATGCACATGGACTCTGAGAGCTCGGTGCAAATGGGTGATGAGTTTCCGCCCATGGATGATGAAACCACTGTCTCCATGGATGAAAGAGGCACTGTCTGCCCAGATGAAGGAGGAGCTATCTGCATGGATGAAGCAGGCACTATCCACATAGACCTTAGCCCTGTTACACCTTCTATTGGCAGGAATGTTGTCATTAGTGAAGAAGAACACCAGCTTGTGCTTCAATCAGGCAAGTTCACCTTTGCAATGCTATCTTTTAGTAGTGCATTTTCTAAATGGAAGTGGTCATGTATGGTTACCTGTTTAGCAGAACCATTCCATCATTTGTCGATTTCTCTTCAAATTTATGAGTTCAATTTCGTTTTCAGATGCACTGACTACCAAGCTTAGACAGAGAAAGGGCAAAGGGCTAGAGAAAATCACCAAGTCGCTTGGTAGCAAGGTGCATATCCAAATTGCCGAAGGGATGAAGCATCCAGAGAAGCCCCCTGCGGGCAGCAAAGCTTTCTTCTGAGTGTGGACTCGTTGCAAGAACCCATCTGCCAGTTCTTCCTCACTTCAAGGAATACAAAAAACTCTAATCTAATGGTGGACTACATTGGGAAAGTGTATGTAAGCTACTTGTTTTGTAGTTGATGCGCTATCTTTTTTCTGTTACACCTATGCATGATCACTAATATTGTTCCTACCTTGTTTGCTGTCTTGGTAGGAAAATTTTGAGATGAACACCGACTCGGAGATCATCAAGACCGCTTGCAAAGATATTCTGCAGAAAAATTCAAAGAACAGATGCCATCAAATCAAGAAGAAGTATTTTGATACCATAGCAGCAAACAAAGTCAACATCAAGTCTCTGGTGCTAGATCTGACAGACCGTGAATGGCAAGCTCTGGTGGAGATGTGGTCTACCCCAAGACACAAGGTTTGTCTCTCCTTTGTTTGCTGCTTTATGTTCTGCACATGATATGCTAGTGCTAGATCATGCTGACAGTATGCTTTTTTTGTAGGAAACCTGTCTGTCGAACAGTTGAATCAAGAAAAAGTTGTGTACCATCAGACAACTGGTTCCAGGCACTACACAACACACATTTTTTCCACTGTGAGAACTTTTGTCTAGATACCTGATCGTTTCATCCTCGTTGAATAACATCTTTGATTCTTGCCGAATAACATTTTGATTTTTGTTGAAAATCATTTCAGAAAGAAGAGCGGAAGGGTGAGGAGCTGTCTGCGATTGACTTGTTCAAGGCCACCCACAACAGCAAGAAGCATGGGTTTTCGGAGCTAGTAAAGAAAGCTATAGTAAGTCACTCCATGCTTTGTCTAGCCAGTTCAAACTTTTGTCTAGATTTGGTATGCTTTGAGGCTGTTTGCTAGAGCCTAATACAAGTTTGATGTTGTTTGATTCACAATTCTGTCATGCCCTATTTTGATTCAAAGCCAGTTCAAACTTCTGTCATGCCCTGTTTGATGCTGTTTGACTAGTTTGTCCAGCCAGTTCAAACTTCTATAGCCTAAGATAGGTTTGATGTTGTTTGACTAGTTTGTCCAGCCAGTTTAAACTTCTGTCATGTACTGTTTGAGTCACAGCCAGCAAGAACACAAACTATGTTCCATGCTTTGATGTTTTTTGCTACTGCCTAAGATAGGTTTGCTATCTCAACAAAGATATCAGAATTTGTTGTATAGTTCTAAACAAAGATAACAGAATTTGTTGTAGCTATTTGTTGCATTTTTATGATATGGTAAAATATCTATGTATAGATTTTTTGTGCTGGTTTGGTTACTTAAAATAATTCATTTTGTGTGCTAGTTTGGTGGCATTCTTGTTTGGTTTCTCTTGCTTTGTTTGGTTTGCAAAATGTGAAATAGATATGCCACTAATGTCTATCATTTTCCTCCATATGCTAGCTTGAGATGGAGAAAAAGAAGGACGCGCCGGTACAAGATGGTGAAGAGCCAAAGTCTGTTGTTGAAATTGTTGACGAAGTGCTCAAGACCGAAGTAAAGCGAAGCAAATTCCTCAGGAATGTTGGGCTCTAGTCATCTACGAACAACTCGGCCTAAGCAAGTGTTGTTGTGGCTGCTCATGTTCGTGATCTTGAGCAGAAGCTGGAGAGGTCAGAGCTTCAAGAAAAATTGATACAATAAGAAGTGGCAGCAATCAAGATGAAGGCAGAAGAAGCTGAAGCTGCAAGCGACAATGAACTTGGGCTGCTGCGCAAGAAGGACATGTTTGGTGAACATGTGAAGTTTAACCTGTCGTAGGACATGTTTTAGATAGATGGCTCATTTTGGTGATGCTGAACTGGTGAAACTATGAAGTTATGCAGTTTATGAACCTTTGAAGTTATGCATTTTGTGAAACTGTGAAGTTATGCATTTTGTGTGAATTATTTGAGTTTTGTTTGTACCATTTTGTGAAGCTGAGCACCTAGTTCACAGCATAATTATTGAATTGGCCTCTGACCTTAGTTGGACCGCAAAAAGGCCGAGGACCAAACAAGAATTAGACTAAAATGGCTTGGGCCTAAAAAAAGAGTTGATTATAAAAAAACTAGTCTGTAAAGGGCTGCATCCCAGAAAATAAAAGGCCAAGGCCCAAACAAGAACTAGGCTAAAAAGGTTGTGGCCCAAAAAATAGTCGACTAGGAAAAAAAGTGGACTGCAAAAGGCTACATCCCAGAAAATAAAAGGCCAAATTATTGGGCCAGGCCCATGCAGCTAAGCAAAATAAAGAGGAAAAACATAAAATGGGCTGAATTATTGGGCTTGGCCCATGTAGGCGGTCGAAATGGACCGGGCTGATTCTAATTTATGACCTTCTCATTTGGTCATAATGATGCCACGTCAGCTTGCCATGGTGGATCTGACGTGGCGTGGGCGGATAGCTAGTGACCAAAAAAATTGGTCATTGAACCTATGACCTTTTTTTGGTCATAAACTTCTACGACCTTTTCAGAAGAAAGGTTGTTAATTTCCATTCTTGACCCTCAGCTTTTGACCATCAATGTTTGGTCACAAATGGAAAACAATGACCATTCAGTGACCAATACTGAAGGTCACAAGATAGCATATTTCTTGTAGTGAAGAGGTTTAGTCAACGGGTCTGCAACATTGAGATCCGTGTGCACTTTGCAAATATTTATGTCCTTCTCCTCGATGTAATCACGGATGGAATTGAAGCGTCACTTTATGTGTCTGGTCCTCTGGTGAAACCTTGGTTCCTTGGCCAGAGCAATGGCACCAGTGTTGTCACAGAACAGAGTCATTGGATTCAGTGCACTTGGCACTACTCCAAGATCTGTCATGAACTGCTTCATCCAGACACCTTCCTTCACTGCCTCTGAGGCTGCGATGTACTCTGCCTCGCATGTAGAATCGGCTACCACGCTTTGCTTGGAACTGCACCAGCTTACTACTCCCCTGTTGAGAATAAATACGTATCCAGTTTGGGACTTAGAGTCATCTTGATCAGTGTCAAAGCTTGCATTGACGTAACCCTTTACGACGAGCTCTTCATCACCTCCATAAACGAGAAACATTTCCTTAGTCCTTTTCAGGTACTTAAGGATATTCTTGACCGCCGTCCAGTGCTCCATTCCAGGATCACTTTGAAACCTTCCGGCCATACTTATGGCAAGGCTGACATCGGGTCTTGTGCACAGCATTGCATACATGATAGAGCCTATGGATGAAGCATAGGGGATGACACTCATCTTCTCTCTATCTTCTGCAGTCAATGGGCATTGAGTCTTACTCAACTTCACACCTTGTAACACAGGCAAGAACCCCTTCTTGGATTGATCCATTTTGAACTTCTTCAAAACTTTATCAAGGTATGTGCTTTGTGAAACTTCTATTAAGCGTCTTGATCTATCTCTATAGATCTTAATGCCTAATATGAAAGTAGCTTCTCCTAGGTCCTTCATTGAAAAACTCTTGTTCAAATATTCATTCACACTTCTAGCATTTCTATATTGTTTCCAATCATCAATATGTCATCTACATATAATATTAGAAACGCTATAGAGCTCCCACTCACTTTCTTGTAAATACAAGCTTCTCCATAAACTTGTATAAAACCAAACGCTTTGATCACCTCATCAAAGCGCTTATTCCAACTCCGAGATGCTTCCACCACTCCATAAATGGACCGCTGGAGTGTGCAAACTTTGTCAGCATTCTCTAGATCGACAAAATCTTCTGGTTGCATCATATACAACTCTTCCTCAAGGAAACCGCTGAGGATTGCTGTTTTCACATCCATCTGCCAAATTTCGTGGTCGAAATAAGCAGCTATTGCCAACATGATTCTAGCGTACTTAAGAATCGCTACGGGTGAGAAGGTCTCATCGTAGTCAACTCCTTGAACTTGTGAAAAACCCTTTGCCACAAGTCGAGCTTTATAGACGGTGATATTACCGTCCGCGTCCGTCTTCTCCTTAAAGATCCATTTGTTCTGAATGGCCTTTCGCCCTTTAGGTAATACTTCCAAAGTCCATACTTGGTTTTCATACATGGATCCCATCTCGGATTTCATGGCCTCTAACCATTTCTCGGAATCCGGGCCCATCATCGCTCCTCCATAGCTCGTAGGTTCATTGTTGTCCAACAACATGACCTCCAAGACAGGGTTGCCGTACCACTCAGGAGCAGTACGCGCCCTTGTCGCCCTACGAGGTTCAATAGTAACTTGATCCGAAGCTTCATGATCATCATCATTAACTTCCTCTTCAACTATCGTAGGCTCCACAGAAACAACTTTCTGCATTGCGCTACTCTCTGGTTGAAGTAAAGGTTCAATAACCTCATCAAGCTCTATTTTCCTCCCACTCAATTCTTTCGAGAGAAACTCTTTCTCAAGAAATGTTCCGTTCTTAGTGACAAACACTTTGCCTTCGGATCTGAGATAGAAGATATACCCGACTGTCTCTTTCGGGTATCCTATGAAGACGCATTTCTCCGCTTTGGGTTCCAGCTTTTCAGGCTGAAGCTTTTTGACATAAGCATCACATCCCCAAACTTTAAGAAACGACAACTTTGGCCTCTTGCCAAACCATAGTTCATATGGCATCGTCTCAACGGATTTTGATGGTGCCCTATTTAAAGTGAATGAAGCTGTCTCTAATGCATAACCCCAAAACGATAGTGGCAAATCAGCAAGAGACATCATAGAACGCACCATATCTAATAAGGTTCGATTATGACGTTCAGACACACCATTAAGTGACTGCCAAACTCATAACTCAGATATTCCACACTGTCTTAAGTGACTGCCAAACTCATAACTCAGATATTCACCTCCTCGATCAGATCGGAGGAATTTAATCTTCTTGTTACGATGATTCTCAACTTCACTCTGAAATTGCTTGAACTTTTCAAACGTTTCAGACTTGTGTTTCATTAAGTAAATATATCGATATCTACTTAAGTCATCAGTGAAGGTGAGAAAATAACGATATCCATCGCGCGCTGCAACATTCATTGGACCGCACACATCAGTATGTATGATTTCCAACAAGTCACTTGCCCGTTCCATTGTTCCAGAGAACGGCGTTTTAGTCATCTTGCCCATGAGGCATGGTTCACATGTGTCAAGTGATTCAAAATAAAGTGACTCCAAAAGTCCATCAGCATGGAGCTTCCTCATGCGCTTTACACCAATATGACCCAAATGGCAGTGCCACAAGAAAGTGGTACTATCATTATCAACTCTACATATTTTGGCATCAATGTTATGAACATGTGTATCATCACTATCAAGATTCAATATGAATAAACCCCTCACATTGGGTGCATGACCATAAAAGATATTACTCATATAAATAGAACAACCATTATTCTCTGATTTAAATGAGTAACCGTCTCGCAATAAACAAGATCCAGATATAATGTTCATGCTTAATGCAGGCACTAAATAACAATTATTCAAGTTCATCACTAATCCCGATGGTAATCAAAGAGAGGGCGTGCCGACGGCGATCACATCAACCTTGGAACCATTTCCCACGTGCATCGTCACTTCGTCCTTTGCCAGCCTTCGTCTATTCCATAGTTCCTATTTTGAGTTGCAAATGTGAGCAACCGAACCGGTATCAAATACCCAGGAACTACAACGAGAGCTAGTAAGATACACATCAATAACATGTATATCATATATACCTTGTTTGTTGTTGGCCGCCTTCTTGTCAGCCAGGTACTTGGGGTAGTTCCGCTTCCAGTGACCAGTTCTCTTGCAATGAAAGCACTCAGTTTCTGGCTTGGGTCCAGCCTTGGGCTTCTTTACAGGAGTAGCAACTGCTTTACCATCCTTCTTGGATTTACCCTTCTTGCCCTTGCCCTTGCCATTCTTCTTGAACCTAGTGGTTTTATTGACCATTAACACTTGATGTTATTTCTGGATTTCAGACCCAGCGACTTTCAACATCGCAAACAGCTCGGCGACTGACTTGTTCATCCCGTGCATGTTATAGTTCATCACAAAGCTCGTGTAGCTAGGTGGCAGTGATTGAAGAACTCTGTCAATGATCGCCTCTGTCGGAAGGGGCATTCCCAACTCCGCCAGACGAGTCAAATACCCAGACATTCTGAGTATATGTTCACTGATAGACCCGTTCTCCTCCATTTTGCAAGCATAGAACTTATTAGAGGTCTCATACCTCTCGATCCGGGCATTCTTTTGAAAGATAAACTTCAACTCCTGGATCATATCATATGCTCCATGACGTTCAAAACGTCTTTGAAGTCCCGGTTCTAAGCCATACAACATTGCACATTGAACTATTGAGTAATCTCCAGAACGTGCCTCCCAAGCGTTCTTAACGTCTTTGGATGACATGTCTTCGGGTTGGTCACCAAGCGGTGCATCAAGGACATATGAATTCAAGGAAGCCGTGAGGATAATCCTCAGATTACGGGCCCAATCCACAAAGTTACTTCCATCATCTTTCAACTTAGCTTTCTCTAGGAACGTATTAAAATTCAGGGGTGCTACTACGCGAGCCATTGATCTACAACATAAATATGCAAAGGTTACTTAGACTATTGTTTAAGATAATGAGTTTAGTTAATCAAATTACTAAAACTCCCACTCTAATTGACATCCCTCGGGTCATCTGAGTGTCACATGATCCAAATATACCAACTCAAGTCCGATCATCACATGAGTTGAGGTGGTTTCAATGGTGAACATCATCATGTTGATCATATCTACTATATAACTCATGTTCGACCTTTCAGTCTCTTGTGTTTCGAGGCCATATCTGTACATGCTAGGCTCGTCAAATTTAACATGAGTGTTCTGCATGTGCAACACTAGCTTGCACCCGTTGTATGTGAACGTAGAGTCTATCACACCCGATCATCACGTGGTGTCTCGACACGACGAACTTTTGCAATGGTGCACACTCGAGGAGAACACAATTCATCTTGAAATTTAAGTGAGGGATCACCTTATAATGATACCGTCGTCCTAAGAAAAACAAGGTGCATAAAAGGATTAACATCACATGAAAATCATAAGTGACATGATATGGCCATGAACTTGTGCTTTTGATCTCCATCTTGAAAGCACCAGCATGATCTCCATCATCACCGGCATGACACCATGATCTCCATCATCTTGATCTCCATCAACGTGTCGCCATCATCGTTGTCACGCCCACCATGCTTCTACTATTTCTACCATTTAGCGATAAAGTAAAGCATTACATAAAGCTTAATGATTTACACGCGGGTCATACAATAATTAAAGACAACCCTATGGCTCCTGCCGGTTGCCGTACTCATCGACATGCAAGTCATGATATTCTATACAACACGTGATCGTCTCATACATCACATATATCTCATCATGTAATTGGCCATATCACATCACAACATACCGTGCAAAACAAGTTAGACATCCTCTAATTGTTGTTGCATGTTTTACGTGGCTGCTACGGGTATCTAGCAAGAACAATTCTCACCTATGCATAAAACACAACGGTGATACATAAGTTGCTTTTCAACCTTCTCACGACCACCTTAGTCGAATCCGATCCAACTAAAGTAGGAGAAACAGACACCCGCCATCCATCTTTGTGCAAGGAAGTTACACGTCAATCGATGGAACCGGTCTCTCGTAAGCGTACGAGTAAGGTTGGTTCGGGCCGTTTAATCCCACAATACCGCTGAACCAAAAACACGAACAAGGGAGGAAGCAATCTAAGCATCAACGCCCACAAAATCTTTCTGTTCTACTCGAGATCTCATCTACACATAGACCTAGCTCATGATGCCACTGTTGGGGAACGTTGCATGGGAAACAAAAAATTTCCTACGCACACGCAAGATCTATCCATGGTGATGAGCATCTACGAGAGGGAGTGGATCTACTTACCCTTGTAGATCGATAAGCGGGAAGCGTTAAGAAAAGTGGTTGATGTAGTCGAACGTCTTTGCGATCCAAATCGCCGAGTGTCCCGCGATCCAATCACGATCCGTCCCGATCAAGCACCGAACGGACGGCATCTCCGCGTTCAGCACACGTAAAGATTGATGACGATCTCCGCCTTCTTGATCCAGCAAGAGGGAGCGGAGAGGTAGACGAGTTCTCCGGCAGCATGACGGTGCTGCAGCAATGGTGGTGGAGTAATCTCAGCAGGGCTTCGCCTAAGCACAGCTGAAACCGGTCTAGAGGAGAAACTACAAACTAGAGGGTAGGGTTGCACGTGGCTGAAAATCTTGTGTCAAAACCCTAAAACCCTCTAGTATATATAGGAGGAGAGGAGGAGGTGACTTGGCGCAAGGGCCAGGCCCTCTAGGCATCGGCCGAAGTGGAGAGGAGGAGTCCTCCTCCTCCACTCCTAGTAGGATTAGGACTCCTTCCTTACTTCCACCCTTTTTGCCTTTTTCCACCTTTTCCACTTAGGAATCTCTTCCCAGCCACATGGGCCTTGTGTGGGACTTTGGACAGACAGCTAAGGGCTGGTATTATTCCTCCCACAGCCCATGTAGCCTCTTGGGTTGAAATACCTCTCCCGATGGTCCCCCGGTACACTACCGGCACTCCCGATACACTACCGATGAGCCCGAAACTTTTCCGGCAAACAAAATAGGACTTCCTATAGATCAATCTTTACCTCCGGACCATTCCAAAGCTCCTCATGACATTCGGGATCTCATCTGGGACTCCAAACAACCTTCGGTCACCACCATGCATAACTCTATATTCCAAAACATCACCGAACCTTAAGTGTGTAGACCCTGCGGGTTCGAGAACTATGTAGACATGATCGAGACACCTCTATGGTCAATAACCAATAGAGGGACCTGGATGGTCATATTGGTTCCTACATATTCTACAAAGATCTTTATCGATCGAACCTCTATGTCAAGGATTCTGTTAATCCCGTATGATGTTCCCTTTGTTCTTTGGTATGTTTACTTGCCCGAGATTCGATCGTCGGTATCTCCATACCTAGTTCAACCTCGCTACTGGCAAGTCTGTTTACTTGTTCTGTAATACAATATCCCGTGACTAACACTTAGTCACATTGCTTGCATGGCTTATTGTGATGTTGTATTACCGAGTGGGCCCTGAGATACCTCTCCGTCACACGGAGTAACAAATCCCAGTGTTGATCCATGCCAACTCAACAGACACCCTCGGAGATACCTATAGAGTACCTTTATAGTCACCCAGTTACGTTGTGGCATTTGATACACACAAGGCATTCCTCCGGTGTCCGTGAGTTGCATGATCTCATGGTCATAGGAACATATACTTGACATGCAGAAAACTGTAGCAATAAACTGACACGATCATATGCTACGTTTATAGTTTGGGTCTCGTCCATCCCATCATTCTCCTAATGATGTGATTCCGTTATCAAATGACATCACATGTCAATGGCTAGGAAACCTTGACCATCTTTGATCAACGAACTAGTTCACTAGAGGCATACTAGGGACAAAGTGTTGTCTATTCATCCACACATGCAACAATTATAGCATGGATAATAAACAATTATCATGAACAAGAAAATATAATAATACACACTTTATTTATTGCCTCTAGGGCATATTTCCAACAAGAACAAGATAAGATCCAACTATAACTACTCCAGGATGGGCCAAAGACAACACATGTATTAGAGGCCCTTCTAGGAAACTGGTTGCGATGTACATCATAGCATGTACGATGTAACATCAAAAAACCATGTGTGATGTCATAGTATCACAAACATATCGAAAACATAATTGTGTGTGATGTCGCACAGTTTTTGCAAAAATTGTGTGTGTGTGTGATGTTGCCTATTATTGCGCACGGTTTGAAAAAACATAAACGTGTGTGATACTTTGCACACAGTTTTTACAAATGATGTGTGTGTGATGTAGTGTATAATTGTGCAGAATTATTATAATACAATTGTGTGTGATGCCATGCATACAATTTTTGCAAAAAGTATGTGTGTGATGTAGCATATTATTGCATAAGGTGTTAAAAACACAAACGTGTGATGTCTTGCATTCATTTTTTACATATATTGTGTGTGTGATATAGTCTGTTATCACCCACACTTACATAAATAAAACCGTGTGTGATGCCTGGAATTATTATTTTCCCAAAGAATAATGATTTTCACTATATGTTTGAAGGCGAACAATCATTTTTCTTGGTCGTTTGGCTTTGATTTTTTTCTACACTTAACATGCACCATATAATCCTCCATATTAAAATTTGGCGTTTTTCAGAGCTCATTTACTATATTTGACCCATTTAACTACATTTCTATTCATTTACTAAATATAATTCAAATTTGAAATATGAGTGCATGAAAAAATACACACAAATGATTAAAAATCATATTTATGTTATTGAGCATATTTGAATACCTCATACAAGAAATAAATTTAAATTTATAAGATATATGTGGCAAGAATCACGGCGAACATAGAGTTTATCAGTATCTAAATTATAGAAGTTGTAAATAAAGTCTGGAAAATGTGAAACTTGGAATAGTGTCACGATATGACATCAGTATGATGTGATAAAAAATTAGAAGGTTTCATATTTTTTTATGCATATACTTTAGAAATCAAACATCCTTCAAGGAACGATCATGGTTTCGAGAGTGAATGCATCAAGTTGGTTGTGAATTAATATTTTCCTTTTTCATTTGACCTTGATTTTCTTTTGTACAGTTAAGATACATCACAAAAATGGGAAGCGGCGATATGGCTCCCACGCTCAGCTACACTTGAGTTGATGAAAAATATCAAAACAAATACAAAAAAATTCAAATTTGAACTCATTTAGGCATATGAGCAGCTCTTGGCAAAAAAGACAAATTGGGGTCTGTAAAAAGGTTTACTCTTCACACACACTTCTGGCCCATTTTGTCTTTATTGCCAAGAGCTGCTCATATGTCCAAATAGGTTGAAATTTGGAGCGAACCTCTCGCCACAAAATATCTACCATACAAAAAAATTGATTTTTTTTGAATTTTTCAACTATTTGTTTTTATTTTATATTTTGTTTGGGAGCAGCTCAGCCTCAGAGCAGACTTGGATATTCACACAAAATCCTCCATGTTAAAATTTTGACATTTTTAGGACCTCATTTGCTATATTTTAGTCTTTAACTTCATTTCTAGTCATTTAATGCATATAATTCAAATATGAACTATGAGTGCATGAAACCGTACACAAAAATGATGTGAAAAGTCATATTTAGGGTATTGAGTATATTTGTATACCTCATACAAGAAATGTATATAAATTTATAAGATATATGTTGCCAGAATCCACCATGAACATGGAAATTGTTGGTATTTAAATTATAAAAAATTACATGAAGTCTGGAAAATATAAAACTTGGCATAGTGTCATCATATGACCTCAGTATGATGTGGTACAAATTTGAGGAGGTTTGTCATTTTGTATGTACATCCTTTAGAAATCAGACAATATTTGAGGAACGATCATGGTTTCGAGAGTGAATGCACCAAGTTGGTGGTGAACTAATATTTTCCTGCTTCATTTGACCTTGATTTTTTTCTACAGTTAAGATACACTATAAAATCCTACAGATTAAATTGGAAACTTTTCAAATATGATTTTCTATATTTAAGTCATTAACTACATTTCTAATCATTCAACACATACATTCAAGTTTGAACTAGGAGTATAGAAAACAGTATACAAAAATGATTTGGAAAATCATATTTAGGGCATTGAGTACATGTGTATGCCTCATACAAGAAATAGATATAAAATTCAAATATCTATGTGGCAGGAATCAACCTTGAACATGAAGTTTATCGGTAATTCAATTCTTAAAAATGTAAATGACGTGTAATAAATACGAAACTTGCCATGGTGTCAATATATGATCTCAGTATACTGTAGTAAAAATTTGAGAAAGTTTTCACTTATTTTATGTGTAAGGGAGAAATCAAATGGAAAGAAAGCACACATATGTGTACTAAATTCTTATTAATGAAGAGATTGAAGCCTTGAATCGTTGACATGGCATGAATCCATATGTCCACACTCCATATCTAAGAAAAATATCTAGCCTTATCTCATCCTTATATCTTCACCACATACTCTAGCACATCCACGCATATATCTAGTTAACATCAATACAATCTCTTATAGAACCACATACATGACATACTCTTCTTCCATGCCACTGATGGGTATGTGTATGGCGCTCCACGCTCCAACGGAGAGCAGGACGCGGTGGGGCGGGGAGATCTCGGCGCCAGGCAGCCTTGCATGAAGCGGATGCCCTAGACGCCATGAGGCTCGTCGTGGGGCGTAGAAGCAAGCATAAAGCGGTCATCCTGCCCTAGGAGCTCTGTCCAATGGCACAACTAGTTTAACAGGCTCTGCATCCCGGGAGGCAGCGTCATGGAGGCACAGTTCGTCGCCATGTAAGCTAGCTTCCCGTGCGTCTCTTTCCAAAAATCCATCCACTAGGCTGGCTGCTAGCTAGCTTGCGGGATAGTACTAATCTAATCTTGTTCTGTATGTCTAAGTATAATTTCTCTAGCCATCTAACCCATTCTTGAATCTCATCATCCATCAGATTCCCAAAGACATCAAACTAAGCACAAAATTCTCTCTTGTGAAGTCCTGAACTTTCTCTTCCAATATTTTTTAATAAAAAAATGGATGACTAGTGTAAGAACTAATTTCAAGTAAGATGCTTGAGTATGTAATAAAACAACAGAAAACAGAAAAAAACAGAAAAATCCAATGTTTTTTGCATGATAGATAGTTTAGCGCGTCACGTACAAATTTAAGCTCATTTAGACATATGAGTAGCTGTCAGCACAAAGACGAATTGGGTCAGAACAATACATGAACATTAAATTTTTTACAGACCCTAAATTTAGCTTTTTCGCTGAGGGCTAATCAAATTTCAAAATGATATGAAATTTGGAGTGCAACTCATGCACCTAATTCTCTACCATGCAAAAAATGGAATTGTTTTCAATTTTTCTAGTATTTGTTTTACATTTCTTATGCATCGAAGGTACATTTCAGCCTGGGCACCGAATCGTTACTCTATGCAGTGATGTACTTCTTTTACCTTGTCACCCTTTTCTCTTGGTTTTTTAGGATGAGATACAATAGAAAACCTGAGAAGGTTTCATAGTTGATGTCATCGATGATCAATGACAGATGAAGCTTTACGACATAATTAGATGTATTTGCTAGTTATATGTGTTGGGTATGATATGATGTGAGATAGTACGTTCGTATTTTTGTATGTTGTATGACAAAGCTTGAAAAGAAATCATACAATGGATTTTGAATGTGCATGTTTTGCGTTATGTTTGTTTGTGAAAAGGTGATCATAGTAAATTGATTACTGCCTAGCTGATTTTAGGACTACTTAACGCGTGGTTAAGATCACACGTTGCACATAGTTTTCTAGATCCAATTGTGTGTGAAGGTATTTATATCAAACGCATTTTTATTTTTAATCGTGTGCAATGACTCGTGCATTACATAATTTTTTGTGAAATAACTATGTGAGATGCAAATCCAAATTGTACACTCGTTTTTATGCTGAATTGTGTGGGGTGTGCCTGCCCCTAATCGCAAACAGTTTTGGTAACGTGTGTGATGGATCCCCTCTATCACACACACAGACAAGGTGATGGTTTGATACTGCGTCACTAGAAGGGATTAAAAACCATTTGGTTAGGACATCTTTGCACCAATGTATATTAACAAATCTCATGATACATCAAAATCGTGCCAAATCAAGAACATGGGAGATATATATTAAACACATAGCTAGTGGTACATACCCTCAGTCACAAAGGTGAACTACTCGCTTCTTGCCATGGCGACCGCCGGGATGATGAAGTTGGCGTGCGTGATAATTTCCCCCTCCGGCAAGATACCTGAAATAGGGCCCTGGATGAGATCACTTTGGAACAGAGGCTTGCGGCAATGGCACGAAAGTTCTAGGTTTCTTTCTGAGAATTTTGGTGTTTATAGGAATTTTTGGTGTCGATTTCATGCCAGGAGGGCCCGCAAGGGACCGGCGAGCACAGGGGCGCGCCCCTTGGCTTGTGGCTCCCTCGGTCACCCCTTGGTCTATCTATGGAACTTTGTGGGTCTCTTTTGGTCCATAATAAATCACTGTCAAATTTTGTGGCATTCGGACTTTTTGCTATCGATTTTCTGCTTAACAAAAATAGACAAAAAACAGAAAGCTGCACTCGACACTAGTTTAATAGGTTAGTCCATTAAAATCAGTTAGCAGTGCACCAAAACCATGTAAAATGTGGGTAAATACGTATCAGTATTGAGAAATGTTTAAAACGTTTTGAGAAAATATTAAGAACATATTTGTATATAGATGTACACTTTTCTTGTGGTTTTTGTTGAAGCGAAAGGATGCTTTAGGTAGTTTTAGTATCATTTTTGGACTGCATAGGTGAAACTTATATGTTATTTAAATTCCATTTATAATACAATGTAACCTACAAAAAAGAATTTTCATTGTTTTTCTTCATTTTCCTTTCTTTCTTTTGTTCTTCTTTTTCTTGGGGTTTCTTTTTATATATTTCTAGTTTTTCACTAGGTTTATTTTTTTTGTTTCTTTCTCTCGTTATTGCTATTTTGAATTCTTTTTGCGACGGTTTTTCCTTTTTATTTTCTTTGTTTCTGTTTGTGTTTTTGCTGGTTTCCTTTTATTTTCTTTGTAAAAAAGTATTGATCATGATTTTTTTAATATTAAATATGTATAAAACAATGTTCCTAATCTCTACAAAAAATGTACAATGTACATTAAAGGAAAGTACGAACCAAAAAATAAATATTAAAAAAAGTACAATACTGCATTTAGAAAATGTTAAACACGTTTAAAAAAATGTTCCTGGTGTATATGAAAAAGTCTACATTTTGTGTGAAGAAGTGTATATTGCCATAAAAAAAGAACAACACATGATCAGCATTTTGTATACACGTTTACAATTTTGAAAGTACATGAACTTCATTTTTTGTAAATATTTACCATTTTTTAAATACACGATGCACATTATTTTCATAAACATTGTATGTGTTTTGTATAATATTTTAATATACATGTGAAACATTTTTATATACACATTTAATTTTCTCAAATGCTTCATTATATTACTCAAGTACTTGATTAGCATTTTTCGTATGCTTAATTAACTTTCTTATATACACGATCAATTTTTTTCATACACATTGTAAAAGATATTGTCTACATAAGAACATGTTTTGTATACACATTTTACATTTTTTAAATGTCTTAGTAACTTATTTCAAATAATATTTTAACAGTTTCAAATGCTTGATTAACATACTTTAAATACACAATCGACTGTTTTCATGCATTTCGTATATATTTATGTATACATTTTTTGTAACAGAAATATTTTTTTCTACACACATTTGACGATTATTTTTTGTAAAACTAAGCAAACAGGTTGTTGTATTTGGTATATGTTTATAATATTTGGAACTATAAACAAAACTAATAAAAACAAAGTAAAAAAAAGAAAGAAATTATAATAAAGCGTAAAAACACTGATGCTATCGCCTTCGGCCTGTGGCTTCCCGGTGCCTCGGCCGGCCTTGTCTGGCGCTCGTCTTCAGGGGAGGCAGCGCTCTGTTTCGCCTGAAGCCAGACATAGACACGCCCGAAGTAGCTCTACCAACTGAAGGGGACATGTCTCGCCCAAAGCCAGATGCAGCAAGCGCTCGCCTCTATTGACGAAGTTACGGGTAGGGCGATTAGAGGCAACGAACGTTAGTTCATTTGATCGTTTTGTTTCTTTTGCCTTTTATATTTTGTTCCTTTTTCTGATATTCCTGAGTAGAAATATTTAAAACATACGCTACGATCCTTTTAAAAGCGTTTGGACCTATATTACATATTTCAAACCTGCGTTACAATCCTGTTAAATAAACAATGTTGATGATATTTGAAAAAATGTTCATACATTTCAAAAAAATGTTCGTGACATATTTATTTTATATATATATAATTAAGAAACTTTTTGGGATATTTATAGAAAATTTATGTACCACCCAGAAACATGTGCGTAACATTTAAAAAAATGTTCACATGTTTCAAAAATAAGTATGGGACATTTAGACAGAATGTATACAATGTGAAATAATTTTAGTTCAAAACCTTCAATAAAATGTACATGGCATTTAGAAAAATATTTACAAGTTTGAAAACTATGTTTTTGACATTTAGAACATTTACATACAAGTAAAAAAGGTTGAATTAATTTAGTAAAATGTATCATACCATTCGAAAAAATGATCAAACTTTTATTCGAAACATATTTAACCTATATTTGTTTTATTTCAAACATGCCTTTAAAAATGTTCGTCATGTCTTTAAAAATATTCAACATGTATGAAAATTGCAATTTTTATAACTTGTATTAAAAAAAGTAGAAATATATTTGAAAAAATAAAAGAAAAAATAGAAAAAAATGCCGAAGAAAACCACAAAAGACAATAAAATAAACAGTCCTGGAGCAATTTGTTGTCGCTCGCTAATCGCGTACCATAATGGCTACTCTGCCATGCAATACTCTCCTAAGCTAGATGTTAGCCAATTTGGACCCACACGCACTTTTATTGTATGTGGATGCGGCAGTGGGCTCAGTGCTTCACGTATAGTCATTTGTAGCAAGGCCATATCTGTTACGTATTTTTTACGTGTTTAAGGAATGTATTAAAGCATTATGCGAGTACTTCGGTGATTGTGTTACAAGCCAACAAGTACAAGGACTAAATGTGTAAGTTTCTCATGGTAGGGATAACCTAGCATATCTATCACAATAGCAAATACTATCAAGGAAAGATAATACCTAACGGTAGGGATTAGAGAACCTAATGATGAAGCAAACTTCTAATACTTGTTATCCCCAACTAGTTGTTGGACCTAATAGGAGAGTTTGCCGCAAATCGTAAGGGCAACTCAAACGACTACGCCCGGTCAGTATCTAGGTGTGTCCGTTTTGAATTCCTATTTGTCCTTGCACGCAGTCATGCCCCCCCTCCCCCATATTTTCCTATATGTTCGGTCACATGTATGTTTTTCATGGAGATGGAGAAAGAGAATGAAAAGAAAGAATTAAAATGGTCCATGCTGAGCCAAATTCTATGTGACGAACGCAGAATCATTGGTCGGACACGCCCGAGCACTCCTCATATTGCCGTCATACATGGGTTGAGTGTGGATCCCGCATAGATCGAACATTTGGGGAGGCTTTGAGGGGTCCAATTGATTCATCTTTTTCTTTCTCTCCTATCCGATTAGTGGTCCTGTATCTGCCCGGTCAATTTGGGAAGTCCGGCTGTAGATGCTCTATGATTTCCTTTTAGTTATGAAACCATGACATCAATTTGGAGAGACAACCGCTGGCCTTGGTCAAGAGGAGCCACCAAACATGTTAATACTTTGCTAGTGTCCCCAACACACAATAGTTCAAATGAGGTTGTCGAGCTAACTAGCTTTTCTAGATGCAAAAGGATATGAGTATATAATGCATATGTCACCATTTTTGTATTTTTGGAATAATAAATGAATAAAAATGAAAGTTCATGTAAAGAAATTTGGAACATGCTTCTTAAGTAGTTCATGTAATAACATGCTCCTTATATTGGCTGAGTTTCATAGGTTCACTAGTGGCATGCATCGTAATATTGTGACACAAACATTTTTTTTTGGGATACACATAAGCATGTGTATCCTCAATTAAGAGAGGAGATGTCAAGTGTCCATCCACAATGTTTACAAAGAGGGCACCTCAGTGGATCCGTCGGATCCACCCCACAGAGAACAAGGCTGACTACTCGCTACTACACCACCTATACAAACTATGAAAGAAAGCATCATTACCGCCACTAAGCAACCTCGCAAGTTGCCAAGTCTTCCATTCCTCATGAATCCTACCATAATTGACGTAGCGGGGGATGCACCATCAAAGAGTATGGCGTTTCTGTCCCTCCAAATCATCCACCAAATAAGCAAGAGGATGCGTCAGTCGTTTAGGTGGTTAGTGCCCGACCGTTGCATGGTAAGTCATGACACAAACTTGTCGTCCATGGTTGGCATCCAGTGGCCTCTCCCCCAATCAAAAAGCACCACCACCCACATGGTTCGGTCGAGGACGTAGTTAACCAGAATATGCTTCCACTACTACGGGAAGGTATTAAAGATGACACATCAATCAAAGACCCTCCGACCAAACTGTGTGCGATGCATGAATCGCAAACGGTATAATTTTAGCTCCGTCTCCAATAATGTGAACCGTGTGCGATGGCGGATCCATCAAAGCCTGTGACACCCTGGTTTTCATTTTCTTTTTATTTGGATTTATTAAAAGATTTTATTTGGAAAGTGGATTTTTCATCAACTCTTTTGGACTTGTCACTTTGACTTATTTTTTATTTTCTTCCAAGTGAACCCTCGTATCTTGAAAAACTTCATAAACCTCGTCTCTCTCCCAAATCTTTCCATAACATAAATTTTTCATAATAGGAAAATATTCATTTTTCCTTTGAAAATGAGCATTTTCTCTTCATGCTACGAAGTAACCTCCATTTATCTTGCTTAGAAAATTCCTAATAAATTCCCTAATATCCTTTGGGTCATGCCTCACCTTCCCATGAAAAAATATCCCATGGTCATTTGGAATTTTTCAGATAAGGAAATTATTTTTGCTTTTGGTCAGAAATGGCACTTTGTGAAGAAAGTGTATTTTTCCTTGATGTGGTTGAGCTGGAATTTTTACCAGATGGCTACCTTCCTAGTAAAAGCTTAACCAAAAATTGTCACCACTTAAATCCCACTAGTTTTTCCATAGCTTGCTCAACAAGTTTCTCTCTAGAAACTTTTCTCCAAGCTCCTGTCCTGTCCATTGACCTATGTGTCAATCTGAGAGCACACAGCAGCACTACGCTGGAGGGACAACACACTAGACATGGTCTGGCATTGAAAAAAGTCATGTGTATGCCAATGCACGCGGTGACCATGCGGTTGTGAGGTGTTCGACATGTAGTTGGCGCACTCTAGACATCGGGACCCTCTGTCACCGCACGTTCGCCCTCCCCACGCCACCACAGCTCATCCGAGCCACTCAGCACCCTCCCGTTTGTCCACCTAGCTCCTCTCTGACCTCCTCTGATGTCGGCATGCCACACATCGGACGCGGCCAAAGAGCTACCAAGCAAAATAGTGCACGTGCTCGCGTCGCCTGTGTTGGGAAACGCGACAGAAAACAAAAATTTCCGGTATAGCGAGCACGCCCAAGACCACTATGGAGACTGCATACAAGGTTTGATCTGATCCGTACCGACTCGAAGCGCAGCGGAAGTAGAGTCGATGACGAACGGCGGTGCAGATCCCCACAGCTAGGATTTTACAACCTCCCAACCGCGAGGATGTATACCCTCATCTTCCCTGCGGACAGCCCTCCGGGAGGCGGTCGCATAGCCCCCCGGACGGTGTCGCGGACAGCCCTTCGGGAGGACCTCCGAAACTCGGACTGTCACTCGGACAGCCCTTCGGGAGGACCTCCAAAACTTGGACGGTCACACAGACAGCCCTTCGGGAGGCACTCTCGAACTAAGACCGAAACTACGATCTCTCTACAGAGTTGCACACATACGGTGTCATCTATCCGACAGGGCTTCGCCGTCCAGAACTAGTTCCTGCCGGAACCCAGACAGCCTTTCGGCTCTACGAAACTATTTCGCTGGGAGGGAGAGAGAGAGCTTGCAAAGCAAAGCATGTGTATGAGAGCACAAGGATGAGGATTTTGGGCTGCCTCCTCACCCCTATTTATAGGATGAGAGACTATGGTAAAAATACCAAAATGCCCTCAGATATTTTCACTATTCATAATAGTGATTCCACTATTCATAAATAGTGTTCCCCACTATTCACAATAGTGTTTTCCACTATTTCGTAATAGTGTTTTCACTAGTCATGAGATATTGTCTCCCAATAGTGTTTCCCACTATTCATAATAGTGTTTCCACTATTCACGAATAGTGTTTCCACTATTCACAAATAGTGTTTCCAATAAAGTAATCCAAAAAGCACTTTCGCTATTCATGACGATATTTTTCAGTGTCCGTTCGAACTAAAAATATTTATGTGGGCTTAGAACATTTCCAGTACCCACTAAATAATTTTCAATACGATCCGGAACAATTCCGGAATAGTGATTTTCATCTGTGAAAAGCATCTGAAGCGGTTCCGGCAGCTCCGGAACATTTCCGGTTATTCTTCCGGAAAATTCCCAGAAGTTTCCAGAATGATTCGGGCACCCTCCAAGAATTATCAGGCATGTGCCAAAACCAATTTGACTTTATGGTATCCTCTGAAACAACTTTTCAGTTTCACCGAAACTGTTCCGGTGACCTGTCTGCGGAACATTTCCGCTGTCCGAAACTTTTCGGTGATTTTCTCTCAGACTCCATGTCTAGTATTCAACAGATAGATGACCCTTAAGCGTGTGACCCTATAGGTTCGGTGAAGCATAGACATGACCTGGAACCCCTTCCGATCAATGATTAACATCGGAGCCGTGGACACCCATATCGATCCCTATACCCACACGAATAAATATTCGAGTGAACCTCCAGTTGTCGTGTGCTATTCCTGTTGCTTCGCGATATGTTACAAATACCCGAGGTGAGACATGTTGGCATCCCCATGGATCAACAACTTGTCCACTATGCCAGTTACCTCGTTATCGGTATTGTTCTCTTTTCTCGTTCCCGTGTTCTGGCATCCCCGTGATCAAATCGCAAAGTGTCTGGCCAGACGATGATGGATACCGTAACACCGAGAGGGCCCAGAGATATCTCTCCATCGTCGGAGGAGCAAATCCCAATCTTGAGCTATCAAGTTACTTCACTTACTTTTCCATGAACCCGTAAGCCGCCGTAATAGCCACCCATTTACGGATGACGTTTAACAAACCCCAAAGTTCATGAAGCAAGCATGAAGAAACTCGATACTCTCATGGTCTAAGGAATTATGCAAACATTAACTTCTCTGTGTTATTAACCATTAACTTATGACGAATGTATCTCATAGCATAACATTAATTTGGGTCGATTCAACACAAATGTTCTTCTAACATTGTGCCCTCAAAATTGCCGGCATAGCCATGCCCATGATCAGGAAAACAGGATCATCATGCAATACTTGAGCCAGTCTTAGAGGCGAGACTAGGAATACATTTTACCATTTATTATCCCACACGTGCACATGAGTTTCCCTCCAAGCCTCGTTTTATTTGTAGACTCGAGAATCATTGCAGTTATAGCATGGAACATAAACATAATTATGAACAGGGAGATAATCAATAACATTTATTATTGCCTCTAGGGCATATCTCCTACAGCCTGCCTCCCTTAATTAGTGTGTTGCGGCATTGCCCGCGTGTTGACAGTGTGCTTGGCGTCGTCCTCGTCGTCCCCAAGCTATGCCCGAGCCCTCTCCCTTCTTCTCTACTCCTCAAGCTCAACTCCGACAGAGCCTGAGCTCTGTCACTCCCTACCCTGTAAATAAAGTTGCTCCTGAGCCATTTTATCCATCCCTTGCTCCTCACCTAGCTTCAAATCGACCTTCACAGCTCGGGGCAAGGCCGGGAGGGCCTCCATCGATGAGACCTCACCGGATTTGGCTATAGATCCCCATGGTCGTCCAGTTGCTCCAGTGCTCTCCGTCGTCCCCCTCCTCCTCAGACGAGCTCCTGGTGATCTCCTAAGCACGACGGTGTCACCAACTGAACGGATTTGTGCTCATTTCCTAACTCCGGCGAGCCCCCCCCACCACCACCCCGCTTGCCGTCTTTGGAAAGCTCAGTTCCGACATCGTCCGTCCATCTCAGCCAACCTTTCGGATACGTACGTGGTCGCTGTGAGTTGCTGAACCCATTGCCCCTCTCTCCGGCAATCGTTGTGGTTTCCTCGCTAGAGAACCACCGGCGACAGAGCCGCCGTGCTATGTTCTCTCTCTCTCTCTCTTTAATCCTGACAGTGGGACCCCACTGTAAGCCTCTCTCTCTCACGCGCGCACTCGAAGCGGTATGAGTGGAAGCGCCCGACGAAAATACGCCTTCGACGTGGCCTTCCCTGGGATTTTTGAATTTTTGTTTAAATTCAAATATTTTGACTCAACTTTGACCAACTCTAACTTTTAAATCATAATTCCAATTTTTGTTTAAATCTTCTCTGCTATATAGAATCTTTGGTGTAATAAAATGCTTTATGTGACATTTTCTTATTGCAATTATATTATTTTTCAGAAGAAACTAATTGCTTGGAGAGGACTAGGAGTATTGTGACACTCCTCTAAACTAAGGCAAGCCACGACATTAATTTGCAAAGATGGCATTGCAATGACAATGGTTTATGTGAGTTAAAAGATCATATCATATGCATAATTATTAAATAACTTATTTTATTATGCTAGATATGTTTCACTCATTTCATGCCACATTGATATGCTAGTCATGTAGCACTCATGATCCATGCTATGGTTACTTTGATTACTAGTTGTTTATGGTCATATTACCATAATGCATATAGTTGCATCTTCATCGTGACCCGTGCACCTCACTTCATGGTATGACTCGAATCATTTTAATTTCAAGTTAAACATGGCGTCATGGTGCCACCGAAGCGAGCCCATCAGAGAAAATAACACATGCTCGGATGGGTGGCTCTAATGAAGTCTATTACCATGTCTCTCATTGGTGCCTCCAACTAGGGAAGATTATGTGCTTGCGCTATGACGTGGCTTGAGACAGCATCGGTAATTCCCCGAAGAGGAAGGGATGATGCGACACAACTTTGGTAAGTATTTCCCTCAGTTATGAAACAAAGGTTATCGAACCAGTAGGAGAACCAAGCAACACTATGTAAACGGTACATACACACAAAGAACAAATACTTGCAACCCGACGCGTAAGAGAGGTTGTCAATGTCTCCATGGTAAAATATAGATCGGTTTGTATGAGATTGGATAAATATATCGTGTAAGAACACAAAATAAAAGATGCAAATAAAAAGTGCAACAAGGTGTTTTTGGGTTTTCTGAATAATAGATCTGGAAGCAAATGTGGAAAAAGATAGATCCGAAAGCAATATGTTTAAAGATAGACCTGGGAGCCGTAGGTTTCACTAGTGGATTCTCTCATGAGTATAGCACACGGCGGGTAAACAAATTACCATTGGGCAATTAATATAAGATCAAATATTCATGACTATATCCAAGTAAATGATCATTATATAGGCATCACGTCCAAGATTAGTAGACCTAAACGATTCTGCATCTACTACTATTACTCCACACATCGACCGCTATCCAGCATGCATCTAGTGTATTAAGTTCATGGAGAAATGGAGTAATGCAATAAGAACGATGACATGATGTAGACAAGATCTATTCATGAAGGAATAGACCCCATCTTGTTATCCGTAATAGCAACCATACATGTGTGCCTTGCTACCCCTTCTGGCACTAGGAGAGGACACCGCAAGATCGAACCCATCACAAAGCTCCTCTTCCCGTGGCAAGAAAAATCAATCTAGTTGTCCTAACTAAACCAAAGATTCAAAGAAGAAATATGAGGCTATAAGTAATCATGCATATAAGAGATCAAAGAAGACTCAAATAATATTCATCGATAGAAACTAATCATGAACTCAAACTTCATCGGATCCCAACAAACACACCGCAAAAAGTCATACATCAAATAGATCTCCAAGAGACCATTGTATTGAGAATCAGACAGAGAGAGAAGAATCCATCTAGCTACTGCCTATGGACCCTAGGTCTATGGTGGACTACTCACGCATCATCCGAGTGGCACCCATGAAGACGATGCACCCCTCCGTGATGGTGTTAGATTGGACCTCCTGGTTTAGGAACTTGCGGCGGTTGGAATTGTGTTTCATCAAATCCCCAAGGGTTTTTGGAATATTTGAGTATTTATAGAGCTGATAGGCGGTGGAGAGGGGTCCCGTGGAGGGCACAACCCACCAGGCCTCACTAGGGGCCTCTAGCGCACCCTGGTGTCTCATGGCCTCCATGGGCCTCCTCTCGGGTGCTTCTTTGGATCCCAAGTTGTCTTCTGGCCCAAAAAATCTCTAAACATTTCATGATGCTTGTGCTTCATTTGGTACTGATATTCCGTGAAGTAAAAAAACAAGCAAAAATAGCCACTCGCACTTGGCACTATGTCAATTGGTTAGTCCCAAAAAATGATATAAAGTTGCTATAAAATTATTGTAAAACATCCAAGATTGTTAACATAACAACATGGATCAATCAAAAATTATAGATATGTTGGAGACGTATCAGCGTCCCCAAGCTTAATTCCTGCTCGTCCTCGAGTAGGTAAATGATAAAATAGAATTTTTCATATGGAATGTTGCCTAACATGTTCATCACATATTATTTTCTTTTGTAGCATGGACAATTGGACTTTTAGATGGTTCAAAGCAATAGTATAGTTTTACACGAAGACTTTAATACTCAAGCGTACCAAGAAGCAACCATGTATTCCAAAATATCAACACTAAATAAAGTTATCCCTAGACAATCATGCTCAATCATTGATCCATTCATGAAACACACTCAAGTATTAGCTACACCCAATCCTCAAGTACGATCATAGTGCCCCCTAATTGGTTCTTTATAAAAGAAGATGGAGACTCAAATAAAAGTACAAATTGCATAAAGTAAATTGATAGGCCCTTCGCAGAGGGAAGTAGGGATTTGCAGAGGTGCCAGAGATCAAAGTTTAAATTGGAGAGAAATTTTTTTTGGGTGGCATGCCTTTCCTGTCAACGAAAACACCAAGAGCTTTGAATACCTTTACATGCTAGATATATCATAAGCGGTTCCCAAAAAGAAAATAAAGTTTGTTCCTTCTTCCACAATTATTTCACAATCCACGGCTAGCCGAATCCACGGTTGCCTTCTATACCAACACTTTCGAAGGAATTTATTATTTCACAACATAAAGTAATTTCTTTTTCATTTCGACACTAGGCATCCCTATTACTTTTGTACTCTTCTCCAATGACAAGTGAATAAACACTCATCTTGAGAATAACATATCTAGCATGGAAAAATATCGATCACCCCCTTCCTCTTCATGAGCGGTATGAGAACACAAAAAAGGAAATTCATTTTGAAAATTAGAGATGGCACATACAAATTTTCTTGGAAAGGCATGGAAATACCGCATATAGGTAGGTATGGTGGACTCATATGGCAGAACTTGGTTTAAGGATTTTGGATGTACAAGTAGTATTTCTACTTAGTACAAGTGAAGGCTAGCAAATAGATTGAGAAGCAACCAACCAAGAAACAAAAATTCACATAAACAAGCATTAAGCATAACTAACACCGAATAATGCACCATAAGTAGGATGCAATTTCATTGCATAACTATTGACTTTCATGCTTGCATAGGTAATCACAATCCTTAACACCAATATTCTTACTAAAGCATAATTACTCACCAACATGACTCACATATTACTATCGTCATGTCTCAAAACTAGTATAAGGAATGAAGTTTAATTTGTCCAATGATTTTCATGAAAGTTATTATTATATCCCTCTTGAATATCTATCACTTTGGGACTAGTTTCATATATTGCCATTATTATTTTACAAACTCAAATAGATTTAAGTGAAGAACATGAGCATAAAAATTTTATCTCTCAAATAATAAAAGTGAAGCATGAGAGAATTTATTCATAATTCACTAACTCTCAAATCATTCTAAGTGAGGCATCAGAGTATTTCTTCAAAAAAAATTAAAGCATGTTGTGCTCAAAAAGATATAAGTGAAGTACTAGAGCAATTCCATAGCTCAAAAAATTGACGTGAAGTATATAGAGCAATTCTAACAAATCACAGCATAATTTTGGATCTCTAGAATACGTGTGTCCAACAAGGATACTTGTGAAAAAAGAAAATCAAGCAAAGACTCATATAATACAAGACGCTCCAAGCAAAACTCATGATATGTGATGAATAAAAATATAGCTCCAAGTAAAATACCGATTGTCATTACACGAAAGAGGGGATGCCACTCGGGGCATCCACAAGCTTATTTGCTTGTTCTTCTTTGGATATTATATTGGGGTGCTGTAGCATCCCCAAGATTAGGCTCTTTTCACTCCTTATTCCTTCATCCATCGTGATCTCACCCAAAACTTGAAAACTTCAATCACACCAAACTCAACAAAATCTTCGTGAGATCCATTAGTATAATAAAGGAAATCACCACTCTAAGTACTATTGCAAACCCACCCATATTTTATTATTGCATTATATATATTGTATTCTAACTTTACCATGGCTTATACTCGCCAATACAATCCATATATTCATCAAAACAAGCACACGGTGCAATGAAAACGGAATCTATCAAAAACAGAACAGTCTATAGTAATATGTAATCTAACCATACTTCTGTAACTCAAAAAATCTGAAAAATTAGAACAACGTCAGAAATTTGTATATAAATATTTTGTAAAACATTAAGAATTTTTCGTCGCTTCTATGAATTTTAATAATTCTTTTATTGGACACAAAAGTTTTTGTTTTTCAACAAGATCAAATGAACTATCACCCAAGATGATCCTAAAGGCTTTACTTGGCACAGACACAAATTAAAACATAAAAGACACAATCATAACAGTAGAATAATTGTGTAAACACTCAAAAACAGAAATAAAAAGGTAAAAATAAAATTTATTCATTGGGTTGCCTCCCAACAAACGCTACCGTTTTACGCCCCTAGCTAGGCATAATGCATAGATTCAAGTATTGTCATCTTTAGTTTTTGCTCCATAGGAGGCCCTCATGATTGATTCATATGGTGGATTAATTATTTTTCTAGGGAAGTGTTCTATACCCATTCTTAGTGGAATTTGGAATTTAATATTGCCTTCCTTCATATCAATCACGGCGCCTATAGTGCGTAAAAACGGTCTACCAAGTATGATGGGACAACACAAATTGCAATCAATATCGAGAACAATAAAATCTATGGGAACATGGTTCCTATTTGAAATAATAAGAAAATCATTAATTCTTCCCAAAGGCTTTTTAATGGTATAATCCTCCAAGTGGAAATTAAGAGAACATTCTTCAATATTAGTAATACCAAGCACATCACATAGAGATTTCGGAATTGTGGAAACACTAACACCCAAATCACATAAAGCAAAGAACTCATAATCTTTAATATTGAATTTAATGGTAGGTTCCCACTCATCATGTAATTTTCTAGGAATTGAAATATCTAATTCCAACTTTTTTTCCAAGGATTTCATCATGGCATCAACAATATGTTTAGTAAAAGCTTTATTTTGTTTATAAGCATGCGTGAATTTATTATGGATTGCAACAAAGAAATGCATTAAATCAAATAGCAACTATAATAATTAAAGTCTTTGTAATCCAAAATAGTGGACGCATCACTAGTTAAAGTTTTGACCTCTCCAAAGCCACTTTCATCTTTTTTTCATTAGGATTTCCACCCTGCAAATCGAGGGGATGCCTTCTAGCTAAAGTTGACTCTTATTCAGTCCCTTTATCATCAATTTTAATATTACTAAACAAGGAATCAATAGATTAAACACCAATCATTTTATGATCTTCATCATTCTTATCCTCTATAGAAACTGGTTTAGCGGCCATTTGATTCACTAAAGTGGCTTGTGCGTCACATATTTTTCCTAGAAGATTTTCAGCATGAGCATACTTAGTTTGGAGATTACAATCTTCTCTACTAATATCATCAAGTTGTTTTGTTATGGCCTCTAGTGCGGGAGAGTGTTCTTTAAGATCCTTAGTAAAATACTTATTATTCTCAAATTGTGTAGTCATATATTCCTTGGTACTTCTCTCAATCTCAAGAAAATATTGGGGTAAGGAACATCATAATACTTTTGTTGAGGCATCATGACTATGGAAACAAGATTGCAAGCAAACAAAAGATCTGGCAAGAAAAATGCAAAAAAAAAAGAGGGCGAATAAAATAGCATTTTTCGTGAAGTGGGAGAGAGGAAAACGAGAGGAAAATGGTAAATAATGTAAATTGCGAGGAGATGAGATTTGTGATTAGGAACCTGATAGATGTATATGATGTCTCCCCGACAACGGCGCCCGAAATTCCTTTGACGTGGCTTGAGACTGTGTCGGTATTTCCCCAAAGAGGAAGCGATGATGCAGCACCGCTACAGTAAGTATTTACCTCAGTTATGAAACCAAGATTATCGAACTAGTAGGAGAACCAAGCACGTAAATGGTACCTGCACACAAAGAACAAATACTTGCAAATCGACGAGTAAGAGATGTTGTCAATCTCTGGACGATAAAAGATAGATCGGCTTGTATGAGATTGGATAAATAGATCGCGTAAGAACACAAATAAAAGATGAAAATAAAAAAGTGCAACCAGGTATTTTTGGGTTTTTGGAATAATAGATCTGAGAGCAAATGCGGAAAAACATAGATCGGAAAGCAATATGTTAATAGATAGACCCAGGTGTCGTAGGTTTCACCAGTGGCTTCTCTGATGAGTATAGCACATGGTGGGTAAACAAATTGATGTTGTGCAATTGAAGGAAGATCAAATAATCATGATGATATCCAAGGAAATGATCATTATATAGGCATCACGTCCACGATTAGTAGACCAAAACGATGCTGCATCTATGACTATTACTCCACACATCGACCGCTATCCAACATGCATCTAGTGTATAAAGTTCATCGAGAAATGGAGTAATGCAATAAGAATGATGACATGATGTAGGCAAGATCTATTCATGTAGGAATAGAACCCATATTGTTATCCTTAATAGAAATTATACATGCATTCCTTGCTGCCCCTTCTGTCATTGGGAGAGGACATCGCAAGATCGAACCCATCACAAAGCACCTCTTCCCATGGCAAGAAAACCGATCTAGTTGGCCTAACTAAACCAGAGATTCGAAGAAGAAATATGAGGCTATAAGTAATCATGCATATACGAGATCAAAGAAGAGTCAAATAATATTCATAGATAGAAACTGATCATGAACTCAAACTTCATATGACCTCAACAAACACACCGCAAAAAGTCATTACATCAAATAGATCTCCAAGAGACCGCTATATTGAGAATTAAATAAGATAGAGAAAGCCATCTAGCTACTGCCTATAGACCCGTAGGTCTATGGTGGACTACTCACGCATCATCGGAGAGGCACCCGTGAAGACGATGCACCCCTCCGTGATAATGTTAGATTGGATCTCATGGTTCTGGATCTTGTGGCAGCTGGAATTGTGTTTCGTTAACTCCCCTAGGGTTTTTGGAATATTTGGATATTTGTAGAGCTGCTATGCAGTGGAGAGGGGTCCCATGGAGGGAACAACCTGATAGGCCACAAGTATAGGGGAGCAGTAGTAGCCTCTTTCGATAAGTAAGAGTGTCGAACCCAACAAGGAGCTAAAGGTTGAACAAATATTCCCTCAAGTTCTATCGACCACCGATACAACTCTACGCACGCTTAACGTTCGCTTTACCTAGAACAAATATGAAACTAGAAGTACTTTGTAGATGTGACGGGATAGGTTTGTAAGGTAATAAAGAGCATGTAAATAAAAACTAGGGGCTGCTTAGATAAAGTAACAACTAAGTTAGTTTAACGAGTGTAGAAAAGTGGTGGTAGGAGTTGCAGAATTGTCCCTAGGAAATCGATAACTAGACCAGTCATCATTATTGCAATTTAATATGAGGGAGAGACATAACCTTACATACTTTCTCTACTTGGATCATATGCACTTATGATTGGAACTCTAGCAAGCATCCGCAACTACTAAAGATCATTAAGGTAAAACCCAACAATAGCATTATAAGGTATCAAGTCCTCTTTACTCCCATATGCAACAACCCACCTACTCGGGTTTATGCTTCTGTCACTCAAGCAACCCACCATAGGCGAATCATGAACACACTGCAACACCCTACAGCAATGATCCCTCATGCTTGCGTGACATGGAGAGCACCATAGGATAGCACCAATAATAAAACATGCAACTCAAACCAATCATGATCATCAATCAACCCATAGGACAACAACAATCTACTTAGACATCATAGGATGGCAACACATCATTGGATAATAATATGAAGCATAAAGCACCATGTTCAAGTAGAGGGTACAGTGGGCTGCGAGAGAGTGGACCGCCGTAGATAGATGGAGGAAGGTGATGAAGGTGTTGGTGAAGATGACGGAGTTGTTGGAGTAGATCATCGTCACGATGATGGCCCCTACGACGTTCTGGTGCCACCGGGAGAGAGGGAGAGAGAGACCCCTCCTTCTTATTCTTCCTTGACCTTCCCATCAGATGGGAGAAGGGTTTCCTCTCTGCTCCATGTCCTCCATGGCGGCGGAGTGGCGAGAGACCTTCCAAGATTGGATCTCTCTCTCTGTTTCGTTCTGTTTTGCGCTCCCAAATTCTGGCCTTTCACCGTTTCTTAAATATCCGGAGATCCGTAACTCCGATCGGGCTGAAATTTTGAGGGGATTTTTATTATGAAAATATATTCCTTGCAGAGAAAGGACAGATCCAACTGACCTAAGGGGTGGCCACAAGCCTTCTAGCTGCGACTAGGGGGTTGGTCGCACCTAGCAGGCTAGTGATCTCCTTAGGCATCGTCTCACGTTCATTATTTTTCCCAAAAATCACATATATTCAAAAAAATCTCTGTAAGTTTTTATCACATTTGGACTTTGTTTGGTATGGATATTCTACGAAACAAAAAACATGCAACAAACAGGAACTAGCACTGGGCACCTAATCAATATGTTAGTCCCAAAAATAGTATAAAAAGTTGCCAATAGTATATGAAAGTTATAGAATATTGGCATGAAAGAATAAAAAATTATAGATACTACAAAGACGTATCACAACCCACCAGGCCGTGCCAGGGGCCTCTAGCATTCCCTGGTGTCTCGTGGCCTCCACGGGCCTCCTCTCAAGTGCTTTTGTGGCTCCCAAGTTGTTTTCTGGCCCACTCTCCAAAAACTTTCACAGTGCTTAGGTTTCATTTGGTGCTGATATTCTACAAAGTAAAAAAAACAAGCAAAAAAACAGCAACTAGCACTTGGCACTATGTCAATAGGTTAGTCCCAAAAAATGATATAAAGTTGCTATAAAATGATTGTAATACATCCAAGATTTATAATATAACAACATGGAACAATCAAAAATTGTAGATACGTTGGAGACGTATCAATCTACCCTGGCCCAGTGGGCAAGCATAACTTTGTGTACCCGTAGTTTTATGGTATAGATGTCCCTGTTTGGGACGAGTTTGTTTTGCCACGACGATGGAAGCCACAAAGGTGGCGGATGTCACGAGTTTACATCGCGGTCACCCTGGACATAGACCAAAGGGGAGTTTGTCGAACTGGCCAGGAGAGTGTCATGCAACAAGATTGGTTTTGTCAGAATGTCGTTGGTCCACCGGAATGGGAGCACGAGGTCATGAGTTCCATGGTGTGGGTACAATGTACTAACCTCTATAGAGTGTATAACGATCGATAGCCATGTCCTCGGATATGGACATAGTTCGTAGTTGGTCATAGAGTGGGTCAATAGTAATAAATAACTCGCACACTTAATTATTCTAAGATGGCACAAGGTGATCATTGAGGATAACTTTGGTAAGTTGTTGGCGATAGTTACAAGGTAACCCCGAGATGGTAAGGTTGTCCGAGGGACCGATGTTATGTTCACCTTCACATCATGATTACATCATGTATTCATTCATTAACCTGTTAAATGCCTCATTATTGTTTGTCGTAGTTGCTTTGTTTGCTGTGATCTTGCGAGTACATTCAAAGTACTCACATGACTTATCATGCCAGAAGAAGGAGAAGTTGTACAAGGCATTGATGTCGATCGATTTGGCTCTATCTAGTATCGTGTCCCAGCAATGACCTGGTGAAGTGTCATTCCGCTACCGCGTAGTTTCTTTCATTATCATCAAGACCCCTGAGTTTTCTACTAAATAGTGTACAAAAGGGCAGCCACACCGTGTGTGTCGCTTGGCCTTGCATATCATCTAATATCAAACCTTTGTATCCACACAAGATCAATAAAGTGGTTATTTTCCATACCAAGTTGTTGTGTGTTGCAAAAAGACTTGATCTTTGGGCTGGCAACGCAAGGTAAACCGGTTGCTCTGAGGCAGGTGCCACAATGCTTGGTATCAGAGCCATGCTAACTGTAGGACACACTAGATAGCCGCATGTTAGAAGGCGGTAGATTATGCTCGCGGTGATGCTTCTGCAAATGGTTGTGCATGGCATGCATGCCATTTGTTTAATGGCTAACTCATTAACATGGCGAGTGTAGATAGAAATAGTTCCATACCGGTATCAGTCGGAGTCGGCACCTGCTACTTTTCCGCACCTGCTACGCAATGTGTGGCGCTGACTCTACCCCGACGGTGATGACCCAGTGTTCCAGGTGTATCGAGAGCAGCTTGCAGATTATGTGTATGGGTATTGTGTAGAGGTCGTGATGCACAACAACACCTTCGTGTTAACATATACTCATTCCACTAAGTCAAAACAAGCATAACTTCAAAACCTTGAACACATAGAGAGGAAACTTGATATTATTGCAATTCCTACAAGCATATGTTCCTCCCTCATAATAAATTTCAGTAGCATCATGAAGGAATTCAACAATGTAACTATCACATAAATCATTATTTTCATGATCAATTATAGCATACGTGTCATCACCAAAACCTAGGGAACAAAAAATATCACCTTCATCAAACATAGCATCCCCAAGCTTGTGGTTTTGCATCTCATTACCATCATGGATATTCAGAGAATTCATAATAACAACATGGCAATCATGATTTTAATTCAAGGAACTATCATGAATCTCCTTATAAATTTCTTCTTTCAATACTTCATCAAAAATTTCAGATTCATGATTTGCAAACAAAACTTCATAGAGAAAATCAAGTGCACTCAACTGATCACTAGCAATAGGTTCATCATAATTTGGTCTTTTCCAAAGATTAGCAAGTGGATGAGGATCCATATCAATAGATTTTTAGCAAGCGAAGATACAAGCAAATAGAAGGCACATGGAAACACAAGCAAACAAGAGATCTGACGATAAAAAGGCAAACGAGAAAGAGAGGGTGAATAAAACAGCAAATTGGTGAAGTGGGGAGAGGAAAACAAGAGGCAAACAGAAAATAATGTAAATGCAAGAGATGAATTTGTGATGGGTACTTGGTAGGCTTGATGTGTATCCTTCCAGGAAACGGTGCCAGAAATTGGCAAGTTGATGGGAGAGATCTTGTCTTGACTTGCTATGTATCCTCCTCGACAACGGCGCCAGAAATCCTTCTTGTGACCTCTTGAGCTTGCATTGGTTTTCCCTTGAAGGGGAAAGGGTGATGCAGCAAAGTAGATAAGTATTTCCCTCAGTTGTTGAGAACCAAGGTATCAATCCATTAGGAGGAACAATCAAGTCACCAATGGTTGCACCTACACAAACAATCAAACTCTTGCACCCAATGCTATAAAGGGCTGTTAATCCCTTCACGACTATTTGCAAGGATTAGATCTGAAAGAGATAGATGTAAATGAGTGCATAAACTAAAAGATAAATAAATTGCAGCAACATATAAATCGGAAAATATATGATGGAAAATATACCCAGGGCCATAGGTTTCACTAGAGCCTTCTCTCTTGAAGGCAAATATCATGGTGGGTAAAATAATTACTGTCAAGCAATTGATAGAAAAGCGAATAATCATGTAGTTATCCAAGGCAATGATCATGCATATAGGCATCACGTCTATGAAAAGTAGACCGAAACGATTCTACATCTACTACTATTACTCCACACATCGACAGACTCCTGCCTGCATCTAGAGTATTAAGTTCATGAAGAACACAGTAACGCATTAAGAAAGATGACATGATGTAGAGGGATAAAATCAAGGAATATGATGAAAGCCACATCTTGTTTCCCTTGATGGCAACAAAACAATACGTGCCTCGCTACCCCTACTATGTTACTAGGTGAGGACACCGCAAAATGATCCCAAAACCAAGCACTTCTCCCATTGCAAGAATTACCAATCTAATTGGCCAAACCAAACCAATAACTCGAAGAGACTTGCAAGGATATGAAATCATGCATATAAGAAATCAGAGGAGATTCAAATAAGATGGATAATCTGAACATAAACTCAAAATTCATCAGATCTTGACAAACACACTACAAAAGAGGATTACATCGGATAGATCTCCATGAAGATCATGAAGAACATGGTATTAAAGATCAAAGAGAGAGAAGAAGCCATATAGCTACTAGCTATGGACCCGTAGGTTTGTGGTGGACTACTCACGCATAATTGGAGGGGGAAATGGAGTTGATGTAGATGCCCTCTGTGATCGAAACCCCCTCCGGCAGATTACCGAAAAAGGCTCCAAGATTGGATCTCTCGGGAACGGAGGTTTTCGGCGGTGGAAAATTATTTGCATGGCTCTCTTTGATGTTGGGGGGTTATTTGGGTATTTATAGGCCAAGAATTAGGGTTAGGAGACCTGCCAGGGAGCGACAAGCCTCCTATGCGCGGCCAGGGGGGTCGTGCCTAGCAGGCTTGTGGCACCCTGGCACCTCCCCTCACGTGCACTCCAAGTTTGATCGACTTGTTTCCTTCCAGAAAAATTCCTTCCGAAGGTGTTATTCTGTTTGGACTCCGTTTAATATTCCATATATGCAAAAATCAAAAACAAGGAAAAAACAGAAATTGGCACTTGGCTCTAGATTAATAAGTTGTCCCAAATATAATATAAAATAGCATATTAATGCATCTAAAACATCCAAAACAGCTAATATAATAGCATGCCATCATAAAAAATTATAGATACGTTGGAGACGTATCACTCACCGAGTTGTGCTACAACGAGAATCAGATGCCGACTCACCCAGGTTTATATTTCTATCCGTCCATATATGACACGGGGCGAGTCCGCTTTCCTGTCATTAATCCGGAGTGTGATCGTTCAGCCAGTCATATGTTTCGACACATAACGGCTAGATATCTTTTGATCCACAACCTATCTATGGAGTTGAACCACACTCGGGAGCCACTTGCAGTCGCTCGATCTACATTTGATCCACCTTCACTTTCCTATATACCACTCGTTACCCCAGTTACCATTCCTCCACCAACACCTATTACACCCGCATCCACTTAAGTAACTTGGATACCTCGACGGTGACTCCTCATAAGTCTGTTGCCATGTGGACCTTACTCCTTGCTAATCCATCTGCTCCTATGCTTCATAGTCATCCTACTCCAGACCGTGAGGGAGACCCATCCCGCCAGTGTCGTCGTGTTTCCTTTGCCTCGGAGGTCTCGGTTGATGTTATCAGTTCAGAATCCGAGTTCAAGTTCAGAGAGATGCCCGCAAGACCTTCAGACACTCAGTGCGACGCCTACAGCCTTGAGTATAAGAGTATGGCGTCGATAAATGGATGTATGCGTATAGTGGAGTAGTATTATCCATGTTGTAGTACTCTTATGTATGATGATTGATGTCATGTATAATTACGCTGCTATCTTTTATTCGCTCTGGTTTTTATTTGATTCCTTTCTGGGATTGTTGCTTTGCCTTCTTTTCCTTATTGCTGTTGCTCATCTTGATGCTTCATATTGGGAAACAAATATAGGATGACTAGGTGTGTGATATGTATCCAACGTATCTATAACGTTTGATTGTTCAATGCTAATATATTATCATTCTAGGATACTTTTTGGGTATTTGTTTACCAATTTATAATATTTTTGAGCACTAACCTATTGACCCAGTGCCTAGTGCTAGTTGTTGTTTTCTACATGTTTTTGCCTTTTCAGAGTTACAGTACCAAACGAAGTCCAATTGCCACGAAACTTTTCGACGATTTTTTTGGACAAATACAAGACCTAGAAGCTTTTGAGGAAGGCTAGAAGCAGCACCAGGGCCCCACCATGCAATAGATCAAGCCATCAGGGGGCGCGGCCTGATATGTGGTGCCCCCCTGACACCTCTTCCGATGTCGTTCTCTGGCCTATAAATTCACATATACCCTAAAAACATCAAGAGCGCCCCTGAAACACTTTTTCCATCGCCGTAAGTCTCTATTCCGATGGGAGGCCATCTACACCTCCGTTTCGGCACCCTGCCGAAGGGGAGATAGATCATGGAGGCCTTCTTCATCAACCTTGCTTCCCTCACCATGGTGTTTGAGTAGTTCACCACAGACCTACGAGGCTGTAGGTAATACCTATATGGCAATCTCTCTCTCTCTCTCGATCTTCAATACAATGTTCATCGCATCTTTCCTTTGATCTATCTGATTTAATCCCTTTGTATGATGTGTTTGTTGGGATCCGATGAATTGTGAGTTTATGTTGAGATTATTCATGAAAAGTATTTGAGTCAAATCTGATTACTATGATTCATATTTGCATGATCATCGTAGCTTCGTAATGTTGTCCAGTCTATTGAGATAGTTTGACCAACCAGATTGATATTTCTTCGGTGGGAGTGGTGCGTTGTAGTAGGTTCACACTACTAGGGAAAACCTTATACACAGAAGCTTACCAGGAGTGCTTTTTAAAAGGAGGCGTTGATGCTACTTAGTAGTAGCACGTGTAAAACAACAGCGCTACTAATAAACACATATCCGTAGCGTGGCACGTATAAAACGCACTACTACTATAATTGCCACACCATTCCCAACAGGCTAGGTATAGTACTAGCGCCCTTCCTCAACCAACGCTGCTGCTATTCTACTTAGCTATAGTGCTTGATACCAACCCGCGCTGCTGGTATGCCAACCTTATCCACCATGTGCGCTCCCTCTCTCTTCCTCACTCCCAGCCCCTCACCCCCCTCACACTGTCGCTCCCTCTCTGCCCCCCGCCGCTTGCCTCCTCCGTCGCCTACCCCTCCTACATCTGCCATCGTCACCTCCCCTCCTCCCTGGACTTGGTAATCCTCCCCATCCTCCCTCCTGCCTCCTCCTCGCACACCTCCTCCGTCCTCCCTCCACTCCTCCATTCGCCACCGGCCGGCCCCTCCTCGCTTCGCCTTTCTCCTCCGTCCTCCTTCCTCCTCCCTCCTTCAGTCGCCCCTCCTTATCCCTCCTCCCTCCCCTCCTCCATTCGCCACCGGACGGCCCCTCCTCGCCCCGCCTTCCTCCTCCGTCCTCCTTCCTCCTCCCTCCTTCAGTCGCCCCTCCTTCTCCCTCCACCCTCCTCCATCCACAACCCCTCCTCCCTGCTACATTTTGATTTAGTAGGCTAGTTGATATTTTCTTGTTGATATGCAACATTTTTATTTACTTAATAGTTTGTAGTTGATATATAACAATTTTGATTTAGTATGATTAACTAATTAGTAAAAATTTAGAAATTGTTGATAGTTTTTAGTTGATATAAGCCTCTGTTCATATATAAAACTTTGATTTAGGATAGTTTCTAGGGTTTAGTTGATAGTTTCTAGTTAACTGAATTATTACTAGGGTTTTAGTATATTATTTTTAGACATAGTTGATAGTTTCTAGTGATCCTGAAACTATTTACTCATTTGCTAGAATGAACATTTCATATTCTGAATATAGAGGATGTCTTGGTGTTCTTGTTTGCAATGTACCTCCGATGTTTTGCCGGAATGTTGATTCGTTTCCGTTCCGGCAAATTTTAGTAAAGGTCATGCCAAAAAAAATTCATGAATTTTAGCATGACTTGTGCTACAATGTAGGACATATCGAGTGCTTGTGATTTGCCAGAACGGGAATTCAATGATATTTCAGAAAACATAGGGCATTTTTTCTATGTCATTGCTCGATATATGGAACGGGTTGACTTTAGGTCTGTTTCGGCTCCTTATGTGTCTTTCAGTGAGGGAGAGTGTCCACCATATATATATATATGAGAGAGGAAGAATCCCGACTGTTGTCGTGGGGGTCGCTGCTCCTTCTTTTCCTTGTGCTAGATATTTGTAATGCACTAGGGAAAGGAGGATTAGTGACCATCACCGATGGTCGAAATATGAGAGAGGAAGAATCCCGACTATTGTCATGGGGGTCGCTTATCCTTCGTTCCCGTGTGCTAGACATTTTGGTGTAATGCACTCGGGAACGAAGGGAGGAGCAACCATCACCGACGGTAGCAATATCAGAGGGAGTGCCCACCATATACGTGAGATGAGAGTTTAGGAAGGAAAGACTCGACAGACCTAAAGTCAACCCGTTGCATATTGGGTAATAGTGATCTGTGTGTTGATCAGTTTCCTGACATTTCCTTTGATCGATTTTAAATGTTTGAACTATGAACATAGGAAATGTCTAAAAACGAAAGGAAATTTGTTATGTGCGAATGCTGCGAAGACGAGCGTGGCCTGTGTGACAAGCCTCACCTAGTTGATGGTAGGCGCTTCAGCATCATGCTGGATGAGACCTTCAAAGTGGACACATTAAGTCACAACTACAAGTCTTTTTCGTAATTAAGCATGACATCTGCTTCATTTGCTTCAACTTATAATTTTAATTTTTTACTATTCTACTAGCGTATCCCTTGCCATGCAAGAATTTATGTCTTGGATAAGATTGGTTTCGATACTAAAAAAGTATGGAGGTAAAGAGAGTTCACTTGAGGACCGAGCATGATTATACTTTTGTCGTAAAATTGTACAATGCAGACACCTACTCCTATTTTGAATGCAAAAGTTGGAGATCACTATGCAAGGCTTATGCATTTGAGCCTAATATACTTATCACCTTTGATATTCGTCCGGAAGATGAAATTGAAGGTAATATCGACATCTGGGTCGATGTGCAGATGCCTCTAGTTCTACCATTATGTGAGTTTATCAACCATATTTATTAAGTAATTTATATTGTTTATTAAATAGTTGACAACTAATTTCTATTGACAGCTTATCTCCATTCAAGCAAACATGTCCAGCGCTTTGTAGACAACACCTACAACTGTCCCGGGGCTGAACTAAACTACAAGGAGATAGGTCATTATGTTTCATGGCTTGAGGATCTTGATGCTATAAAGACAACTTATTTTCCTGGACTTCGAGATATTAGTACTCAAAACGTGTGACCACTAGTGTGCGTATTGAACTACGGTCACATCTATCTAGGAAAGATGGTAAGATTTTTACTATTTGTCCTCAGTGCATCTTTTGCATACATTATTTTTTAATCTAAATTCATTGCTAAGTATCTTACTACGATGTTCTTCAATAGGGACTCCCGGTGAGTGTTGTGCCTCATTGGATCGAGTCTAATTGTCGCATGGTAATGGTTAGCTTACGGCCAAGATATCTTGTATTTCACATGAGTGCATTCATCATTTCTCGAAGCAAGCAAGTCTTAATAGTCAAAGACTGGAGCAAAATTGTGAAGGATAGGAGAGAAGTACTAGGGGCAGTAATCAGAAGCGCAGCCAACAATTAGGAGAAGGAGTGCTACACATGTTTTATGACATTTTACCTGAGAGAGAGCATCAGGAGTAGGTCCTGGGTATTAAAAACAATTAGTTAGTGTTGATTATATATGACTAGTGACCTAATGACCAGGTTGATGCCCAAGTTGATGATGATGAGGAGGAGTTGGAGTTGTTGTTATTATAACTAGTGACCAAGTTGTTATATGATGTCTCATGGACGAAAATGATGATGATGAGGAGTTCTTATATGACAATGATGTATTATGATGATGTGATGAAACTACTATATAGAGCCTATATAAATACATCAGAAATACATAGAGGGGGTATGAATATGTGAAAGCAGTAATACTAGCAGCAGCGCTGGAAGCCATCTAGCAGTAGCGCTGGATTATCAGCAGCGCTTGCCTCTCTGTAGCACTATAGATAGTTAGCAGTAGCGCTGGTAAGTGCAGCGCTGCTGCTAACCAGACTTAGCATTAGCGCTGCACCAACCAACGCTAATGCTATAACTTAGCTGTAGCGCTGGACCTAGTGCTACTACTATAAGTTTTTCAAGCGCTACTAGTAGGGTTTCTCCTAGTAGTGTCAACATGACGAGTTTCTATATCCAGTGATAGAAGGGGACAAGTTGCGTCTTTGTGTTTCTAATATTGGGGATAAAATGATGGGGTTTACTCATATTGATTGAGTCTACTTTGTCTACATCATGTAAATGTTCTCCAAGCATTACTTTGTTTTACTTAATACTCTAGATGCATGGTGGATAGTGGTCGATGGGAGGAGTAATAGTAATAGGTGCAGGCAGTAGTCAGATTATTTGCTTATGGACATGATGCATATATACACATGATTATTGTCGTGAAAATCACATAACTATTCACTTTTCTATCAATTGCCCAACAGTAATTTGTTTACCCATCGTATGCTTTGCTTATGAGAGATGCCACTAGAGAACTCTACGGCACCCGGGTCTATTCACTTATATATTCACAAACACTATCATTACCTTGCTGTTATTTATTTGCTTTTATTTTATTTTGCACTTTACAATGATCTACAATTATCTACACAACTCACTTGCTTGCAAATAACGAGATCAAGGGGATTGACAACCCTCTTGCCGGCGTTGGGTGCAAGTTGTTTGTTCTTTTGTGTGCAGCCATTGAAGACGGTTGAGAATTGGTATTCCTATTGATTCTATAAACCTTGGTTTCATAACTGAGGGGAATACTTACCCACTTTGTGCTGCGATAACCCGTTCCTCTTCACGAAAAACCCAATGCAGATCACGAGTATGAGGAAGGATTTCTAGCGCTGTTGCCGGAGAATACCATCACCAACTATCAAGTAAATTCACACAAAATTTCATTCAGTTGTTCTTATTTTTATTTGCTATTATATTTAGCGTGCCTCATAAAAATCAAAAACCCAAAATATTCACGTTTGCTAGTTACTAGTTTACTTGTAGTTTGCTTCTTTAGCTTGCTAGTTTAAATGTCTTGGTTGCCGCTTTGCTTGTGTGGTCACCATGTCTCAAGATACTACTAAGTTGTGTGATATCTCAAATACTAATAATAATGATTTTATTAGTACTCCTATACCACCCGCCACTAGTTCGGAGGCATTTTATATTAATGTTTCATTGTTGAATCATTTCATGAAAGATCATTTTTCGGGAAGTCCTAAAGAGGATCCCACGTCACATCTTAATACCTTTGTTGAATTATGTGATATGAAAAAGAAAAATGGTATGGATAATGATATTTTGAAATTAAAATTATTTCATTTTTCACTAAGAGATAAAGCTAAACTTTGGTTTTCATCTTTACCTCGTAATAGTATTGGAACGTGGGATAAGTGTAAAAATGCTTTTATTTCCAAGTATTTTCCTCCTGCTAATTTCATCTACCCTAGAAATAAAATAATGAATTTTAAAAAACAAGATCAAGAGCATGTTGCACAAGCTTGGGACAGAATGAAATTGATGATAAGGAATTGTCCAACACATGTCTTAAAATTGTGGATGATTATCCAAAATTTCTATGCTCGACTAAACTTTATGTCTAGAAATCTTCTAGATTATTCTGCAGGTGGTACCTTTATGTATGTGACCTTAGGAGAGGTGATACATCTCCAACGTATCTACAATTTTTGATGACGACATGCTATTATATTATCTGTTTTGGATGTGTCATATGCATTAATATGCTATTATATATTAGTTTTGGGACTAACCTATTAATTTAGAGCCAAGTGTCAGTTTCTGTTTTTTCTTGTTTTTGAGTTTTACAGATATGGGATATTAAATGGAGTCCAAATGGAATAAAACCTTCGGAAGGAATTTTTCTGGAAGGAAACAAGTCGATCAAGCTTGGAGTGCACGTCAGGGGAGGTGCCAGTGCGCCACAAGCCTGGTAGGCACGGCCCCCCTGGCTGCGCCTAGCAGGCTTGTCGCTCCCTGGCAGGTCTCCTAACCCTATTATCTAGCCTATAAATACCCAAATATTCCCCGAACATCAAAAAGATCCACACAAATACTTTTTTGCCGCCGGAAGCCTCCGTTCCCGAGAGATCCAATCTTGGAGCCTTTTCCGGTAATCTACCAGAGGGGGTTTCGATCACGGAGGGCATCTAAATAAACTCCATTGACCCTCTGATGATGCGTGAGTAGTCCACCACAGACCTACGGGTCCATAGCTAGTAGCTAGATGGCTTCTTCTCTCTCTTTGATCTTCAATACCATGTTCTTCACGTTCTTCATGGGGATCTATCCGATGTAATCCTCTTTTGTGGTGTGTTTATCAAGATCCGATGAATTGTGAGTTTATGTTCAGATTATCCAATAATCTTATTTGAATCTTCTCTGAATTCTTATATGCAGGATTTAATATTGTTGTAAGTCTCTTCGAGTTATTGGTTTGGTTTGGCCAACTAGATTGGTAATTCTTGCAATGGGAGAAGTGCTTGATTTTGGGTTCAATCTTGCGGTGTCCTCACCCAGTGACATAGTAGGGGTAGCAAGGCATGTATTGTATTGTTGCCATCAAGGGTAACAAGATGGGATTTTCATCATATTGTTTGAGTTTATCCCTATACATCATGTCATCTTTCTTAATGCGTTACTCTGTTCTTCATGAACTTAATACTCTAGATACAGGCATGAGTCGGTCGATGTGAGGAGTAATAGTAGTAGATGTAGAATCATTTTGGTCTACTTGTCACAGACGTGATGCCTAAATTCATGATCATTGCCTTGGATAACTACATGATTATTCGCTTTTCTATCAATTGCTTGACAGTAATTTGTTTACCCACCATCATATTTGCCTTCAAGAGAGAAGCCTCTAGTGAAACCTATGGCCCCTGGGTCTATTTTCCATCATATACTTTCAGATTTATACTTTGCTGCAATTTATTTATCTTTTACTTTCCGCACTCGTTTACATCTATCTCTTTCAGATCTAATCCTTGCAAATAACCGTGAAGGGATTGACAACCCCTTTATACCATTGGGTGCAAGAGTTTGATTGTTTGTGTAGGTGCAACCATTGGTTACTTGCTTGTTCCTCCTACTGGATTAATACCTTGGTTCTCAACAACTGAGGGAAATACTTATCTACTTTGCTGCATCACCCTTTCCTCTTCAAGGGAAAACAAATGCAAGCTCAAGAGGTAGCAAGAAGGATTTCTGGTGCTATTGCTGGGGAGGATACACATCAAGCCTACCAAGTACCCATCACAAACTCATCTCTTGCATTTACATTATTTTCCATTTGCCTCTCATTTTCCTCTCCCCCACTTCTAAAACGATATTAAGAAAATACCAAAAAGATTTGCCTTTTTGTTTGCCCTTCTTTCGTTTGCCTTTCGTTTGCTCGGGTGATGGATTGCTTGAACTCATGACTAGCCTTACCACTATAACTAATACTCCCGAGTATAAGGTTATTAATTTTAAGCAAAGGGAACGATAAAACCTAAAAGATGCTTGGTATAGAATTTACAATTCTCAAAATAGATCTATTTGTTAGCAATCTACTACCGTTCTTATTCGCAATTTTTACGTTGGTATTACTCCTTGGAATATATATGTTCTAGATACCATCATGCAAGGGAATTTTTTGGGAAGTCATACCTTTGACTCTTATAGTGAGATGATAAATTTATTAGGTTCACCCCCAATTATGGTTAGTGGAACAATCTTGACTCTAGAACATGTGATGTGAAGGCTTGATATTATTGAAAAAAATATTGCTACGGTTGAGATTATCGAAAACTTGGATAAAAAGATTCATAATCACATGACTCAATATGGTTCTAAAGTAGGAGTTACTTTAAAATATCTTAAGGAAAAGGAACCCATAGTTAATGAAAAATTGGAACAAGATTCCTCTAGAATTGGCAAGCTAGAGGATATTATTACTAACTTGGGATATGCTTTTGCTTTGGTTCAAACTACCCCAACTCCTTCGCCTCCTAAGGCTTCCAAGTTTGTTTATGTTCCTAAAAATAAGGGTGAATCTTCTAGTAAAGATGAAGATCTTAAAATGATAAGTATTCACCCTAACTTTCTCAATATTATTAAGTAACCAATTGCCACCATTTAATCTCTTGATTTTTTACCTAGGAGTATTATCATTGATGAGAACAATGAGCTTCCTAGAAATTGAGGAATTGCATACCAAAGATGACAATACCTAGATCTATTGCGTTTTGCCTAGCTAGGGGCGTTAAACAAAAGCGCTTGTTGGGAGGCATCCCAATTTTATTTTTGTGTTCTGTTTTTGCTTCTATTTTTGAGTGTTTTTTCTTCTATAGTAATTGTGTTTTGGTGTTTTTATTAGGGTTTGAGCCAAGTAAAACCTTTGGGGTGATCTATGGTAGTTGTTGATTTGATCTTGTTAAAAAACAGAAACTTTTGCGCTTAGTCCAGGAATTTTTTAATTTTTTGAGACGGCGAATTGATCTGAAATTTTTACACAAGATTGATATATAAATTTCCCAGGTTCCTAATATTTCAGAACTTTTTGAGTTACACAAGTATATGAAGTTTTCAGATTGCTACAAACTGTTCTATTTTTGACAGATTCTGTTTTCTTTGAGTTGTTTGCCTATTTTGATGAATCTATGGGTTGTATCATGTGGTATGAGACATGGATAAGTTAGATTATAGTAGGTATAACACCAATATAAATAAATAATGAGTTCACAACAGTACCTAAAGTGGTGATTTATTTTCTTATACTAACGGATCTCACGAGTTTTCTACTAAGTTTTGTGTTGTGAAGTTTTCAAGTTTTGGGTAAAGATTTGATGGACTATGGAATAAGGAGTGGAAATATCCTAAGCTTGGTGATGCCCAAGGAACGCCAAGTCATATTCATGGATGCTAAAGAGCCTAAGCTTGGGGATGCCCCAGAAGGCATCCCCTCTTTCGTCTTCAATCCATCGGTAAATTTACTTGAGGCTATATTTTTATTCACCACATGATATGTGTTTTGCTTGGAGCGTCTTGTATGATATGAGTCTTTGCTTGTTAGTTTGCCACAATCATCCTTGCTGCACAAATCTTCTGAGAGAGACATGCTGAATCGTGAATTTATTAGAATACTCTATGTGCTTCACTTATATCTTTCGAGTTAGGCAATTTTGCTCTATGTGCTTCACTTATATCTTTTAGAGCACGGTGGTGTTTGGGTATTATAGAAATAATTGAACTCTCGTACCTCACTTATATTATTTTGAGAGTTTCTAAAACAGCATTTTAATTGGTCTAGCTTATTAATTTAGTCCTAATATGATATTCATCCAAAAGGGATATAATAAAAACTTCCATATTAAGTGCATTGAGTATTTATGAGAAGTTTGATTCCTTGCATAAAGTTTTAAGATATAAAGATGGTAATGTGAAGAGAAATGTTAGGAACTAAATTGTGATTTGGTAAAATACTTGTGTAAAGGTTTGTGATTCTCGTAGCATGTACCTATGGTAAACTGCTATGTAAGGAATTCGGAGCATGACTTGTTTATAGATTGTCGACCTTTGTGTGAGGGTCGGGGGCGCACGATGGTTAACTCCTACCAACCTCCCCCCAAGGAGCATGCGTTTAATGCTTTGCTTCAATGAATAATAGACTTTTGCAATAAGTATGTGAGTTCTTTATGACTAATGTTGATTGCATGGATTATACGCACTCTCACCCTTCCACTTTGCTAGCCTTTATAGTACCGCGCAAGTTTTGCTGGTGCAACAAACACTTTCCTCAAAACAGCCACCATATACCTTACTAAAAACAGCCACCATATATCTTTCCTCAAAACAACCACCATACCTACCTACTATGGCATTTCCATAGCCATTCCGAGATATATTGCCATGCAACTTCCACCGTTTCCTTTTATGACATGCACCATCACTTCCATTTTGCATATAGAGTCATATTTTGTCATAGGTATCTATTGGGGAATGTTGCATGGGAAACAAAAAAATTCCTATGCACATGCAAGATCTATCCATGGTGATGAGCATCTGCGAGAGGGAGAGTGGATCTACATACCCTTGTAGATCACTAAGCGAGAAGCGTTAAGAAACGCGGTTGGTGTAGTCGAACGTATTCGCGATCCAAATCGCCGAGCGTCCCGCGATCTCATCACGATCCGTCCCGTGATGCAATCATGATCCGTCCCGCGAACTCATCATGATCTGTCCCGTGAACTCATCACGATCCGTCTCGCGATCTTGATCACGGTCCTTCCGATCTAGCACCGAACGGACGGCACCTCCACGTTGAGCACACGTACAGCTCGATGACGATCTCCACCTTCTTGATCCAGCAAGAGGGAGTGGATAGGTAGAAGAGTTCTTTCGCAGCGTGATGGAGCTCCGGCGATGGTGGTGGAGCTATTTCGGCAGGGCTTCGCCTAAGCACTATAGAAATCCGATCTAGAGGAGAAACTATACACTAGAGGAACGGGTAACACGTGGCTGAAAATCTCGTGCCAAAAACCCTAAAACCTCTAGTATATATAGGAGGAAGAGCGGAGGAGGATTGTCCCTCAAGGAGCCAGCCCTTGGTTCAGCCGAATCAAGGAGGAGAGGAGGACTCCTCCTCCAATCTTAGTAGGACTAGGATTCCTCCCTATTTTGCCTTTTTCCACCTTTTTCTCTTTGGCTTTTCTCACCCAGCCACATGGGCTTTGTGTGGGACTTCCACCAGCCCACTAAGGGCTGGTATTCACTCTTCCATAGCCCATGTAGCCTCTTGGGTCAAAATACCCCTCCCGATGGTCTCCCGGTACACTACCGATGAGCCCGAAACTTTTCCGGCGACCAAAATAGGACTTCCTATATATCAATCCTTACCTACGGACCATTCCGGAGCTCCTCATGACGTCCGGGATCTCATCCGGGACTCCAAAAAACCTTCGGGCACCACCATACATAACTCTATACTATCGAAACATCACCGAACCTTAAGTGTGCAGACCCTGCGGGTTCGAGAACTATGTAGACATGACCGAGACACCTCTACGGTCAATAACCAATAGCGGGACCTAGATGCCCATATTGGTTCCTACATATTCTACGAAGATCTTTATCGGTCGAACATCTATGTCAAGGATTCAGTTAATCCTGTATGATTTTCCCTTTGTTCTTCGGTATGTTACTTGCCCGAGATTCGATCGTCGGTATCTCCATACCTAGTTCAACCTCATTACCGGCAAGTCTCTTTACTCGTTCCGTAATACAAGATCCCGTGACTAACACTTAGTCACATTGCTTGCAAGGCTTATTGTGATGTTGTATTACCGAGTGGGCCCTAAGATACCTCTCCGTCACACGGAGTAACAAATCCTAGTCTTGATTCATGCCAACCCAACAGACACCCTCAGAGATACCTGTAGAGCACCTTTATAGTCACCTAGTTACGTTGCAACATTTGATACACACAAGGCACGCCTCCGGTGTTCGTGAGTTGCATGATCTCATGGTCATAGGAACATATACTTGACATGCAGAAAACAGTAGCAATAAACTGACACGATCACATGCTACGTTTGTGGTTTGGGTCTTGTCCATCACATCATTCTCCTAATGATGTGATCCCGCTACCAAATGACATCTCATGTCCATGACTAGGAAACCACGGTCATCTTTGATCAACGAGCTAGTCTATTAGAGGCATACTAGGGACATGGTGTTGTCTATGTATCCACACATGTATTTGAGTTTCCGATCAACACAATTATAGCATGGATAATAAACGATTCTCATGAACAAGGAAATATGATAATAACCAATTTATTATTGCCTCTAGGGCATATTTCCAACAGTCTCCCACTTGCACTAGAGTCAATAATCTAGTTCACATCACCATGTGATTCGCATTGTTATGAATCTAATACCCAATGAGTTATGGGGATCGATCATGCTTTGCATGTGAGAGAGGTCTTATAGTCAACAGGTCTACGACATTCAGATCCGAGTGTACTTTGCAAATCTCTATGTCAAATTGTAAACATTACTACCACACTCCACTTGGTACTATTCCAAATGGCTGCTCCACTATACGTATCCGGATTACTACTAAGAGTCATCCGGATTAGTGTTAAAGCTTGCATCGACGTAACTCTTTACGATGAACCCTTTATCACCTCCATAATCGAGAAACATTTCCTTAGTATTTTAGTCACTAAGGATAATATTGACCGCTGTCAAGTGATCCACACCTGGATCACTCTTGTACCCCTTGACGGACTCATGGCAAGGCACACACAGGTGCGGTACACAACATGGCATACTATATAGATCCTATGGCTGAGGCATAGGGGACGATGTTTGTCCTTTCTCTTTCTTCTGCCGTTGTCAAGCTTTGAGTCTCACTCAATTTCACACCTTACAAATCAGGCGAGAACTCTTTCTCTGACTGATCCACTTTGAACTCTTTCAAAATCTTGTCAAGGTATGTACTCATTGAAAGTCTCACCAAGCATCTTGATCTATCTCTATAGATCTTGATGCTCAACAATTAGGTAGCTTTATCCAGGTCTTCCTTTGAAAACTTTTTTTAAACAACCGTTTATGCTTTCCAGAAATTCTACATCATTCCCAATCAACAATATGTCATCCACATATACTTATCAAAAATTCTATAGTGCTCCCACTCACTTTATTGTAAATACAAGTTTCTCGTAAACTTTGTATAGACTCAAAAACTTTGATCACCTCATAAAAGTGTATATTCCAACTCTGAGATGCTTGCTTCAGTTCATAGAAGGATCATTGAAGCTTGCACACCTTTTAGCATCCTTAGGGCTGACAAAACCTTCTGGTTGTATCACATACATCCTTTCCTCAAGTAAACCGTTAAGGAAACGATGTTTTGACATCCATCTACCAGATTTCATAATTGAAAAATGTAGCAACTACTAACATAATTCCAACAGACTTTGGCATCGCTACGAGTGAGAAAGTCTCATTGCATTCAACTCCTTGAACTTGTCGTAAACTTCTTTGTAACAAGTCAAGCTTTACAAATGGTGACATTTACCATGAGCGTGTGTCATCATTTTAAACATCCATTTTTACTCAACGACCTGCTGTCCAACGAGCAAGTCTACCAAAGTCTATACTTGGTTTTCATACATGGATCCTTTCTTGGATTTCATGGCCTCTGACCATTTGTCGAAATCCGGGCCAATCATCACTTCTCCACAACTCGTAGGTTCATCGTTGTCCAACAACATGACCTCCAAGACAGGGTTGTCATACCGCTCAGGAGCAGTACACATCCTTGTCAACCTACGAGGTTCGATAGTAACTTGATCTGAAGCTTCATGATCATCATCATTAACTTCCTCTTCAAATAACGTAGGCTTCACAGAAACATCTTCCTACGCTGCCCTACTCTCTGGTTGAACAAAGGTTCAACAACCTCATTAAGTTCTATCTTCCTCCCACTCAATTCTTTCGAGAGAAACTCTTTCTCGAGAAAGGAACCAGTTTTAACAACAAACACTTTATGCTTGGATCTAAGATAGAAGGTTGACCCAACTGTTCTTAGGGTATTCTATGAAGATGCATTTGTCCACTTTGGGTTCGAGCTCATTAGGTGGAAACCTTTTCACATAAGTGTTGCAGCCCCAAACATTAAGAAATGATAGCTTAGGTTTGTATCAAACCATATGGTGTCATCTCAACGGATTTAGATGGTGCCCTACTTAAAGTGAATGTAGTTGTCTCTAATGCATAACCCCAAAATTATAGTAGCAAACGATAAGATACATCATAGGACGCACCATATCCAATAGAGCACGACTATGACATTCGGACACACCATCACACTATGGTGTTCCAGGTGGCGTGAGTTGTGAAACAACTTTCACATTATCTAAAGTTGTATGCCAAACTCGCAACTCAGATATTCACCTCCACGATCATATGACAAACATTTTTATCTTCTTGTCATGATGACCTTAAACTTCACTCTGAATTTGCTTGAACCTTTCAAATGATTCAGACTTGTGTTGCATTAAGTAAATATACACTATATCTACTCAAATCATCAGTGAAGGTAAGAAAATAACGATATCCACCGCACGCTACAAGACTCATTGATTGCATACATCAACATGTATCATTTCCAATAAATCACTTGCCCGCTCCAACCATCTAGAAAAAGGGGTCCTTAGTCATCTAGCCCAAGAGGCATGGTTCACATGTCTCAACCGATTCGAAATCGAATGAGTCGAAAGACCCATAACATTGGAGTTTCTTCATGCGCTTTATACCAATATGACATTTAGCGACAGTGCCACAAGTATGTGGTACTATAATTATTAACTTAGTATCTTTTGGCATCAATATTATGAACATGTGTATTACTACGATCAAGATTCAACAAACCATTCTCACTGGGTGCATGACCATTGACGGTATCATTCATGTAAACAGAATAACCATTATTCTCTAACTTAAATGAATAATCGTGTTGCAATAAACACGATATAATCACGTTCATGCTCAAAGCAAAACACCAAATAACATTTATTTAGGTTCGTCACTAATCCCGAAGGTAGAGAGAGCGTGCGATGCTGATCACATCAACCTTGGAAACATTTCCAACACACATCGTCACCTCCCCCTTAGCTAGTTGTTTGTTTATTCTATAACTTTTATTTCAAGTTACTAACATTTAGCAACCGAACCGATATCCAATACCCAGGTGCTACTAGGAGTACTCGCAAGGTACACATCATTAACACGTATATCAAATATACTTCTATCGATGTTGCCAGCCTTCTTATCTACCAAGTATCTAGGGTTGTTCCACTTCAGCGCCCGCTCTCCTCATAATCGAAGCACTTAGTCTCGGGTTTGGGTTCAACTTTGGGTTGCTTCACTAGAGCAGCAACTGACTTGCTATCCATAAAGTTTCCCTCCTTTCTCTTGCCGTTCTCGAAACTAGTGGTTTGACTAACCATGAACACCTGACGCTCCTTCTTGATTTATACCTTCGCGGTGTCCCGAACAGCTCAGGGATCATTATTTCTATCCCAAGCATTTTATAGTTCATCACCAAGTTCTAGTAGCTTAGTGACAGTGACTTGGAGAACTATATCAATCACTATCTTATCTGGAAGATCAACTCCCACTCGATTCAAGCGATTGTAGAACCCAGACAATCTGAGCACATGCTCAACGATTGAGCTATTCTCTTTCATCTTGTAGGCAAAGAATCTTGTTGGAGATCTCATATCTCGCAACACGGGCACGAACCTGAGATCCTAATTTTAGCTCTTAGAACATCTCATATGTTCTGTAACGTTCAAAACATTTCGGAGCCTCAATTCTAAGCCGTAATGCATGACGCACTAAACTATCAAGTAGTCATCAGAACCTGTCTGTCAGATGTTCACAACATCTATAGAGGACGCTAGAGGGGTTGGCGCACCGAACGGTCCATTAAGGACATAAGCCTTCTGTGCAGCAATGAGGACAATCCTCAGATCACAGACCCAGTCCGCAATATTGCTACCATCATCTTTGAACTCTATTTCTCTAGGAACATATAAAAATTCAAGGGAGCTACAGCACGAGCAAGTAATCTACAACATAATTTGCAAAGACACTACTGACTATGTTCATGATAATGAGTTCAATTAATCATATTATTTAAGAACTCCCACTCAAATTGACATCCCTCCAGTCATTCGAGTGATACATGATCCAAATTCACCAACTCAAGTCCGATCATCACGTGAGTTGAGGTGGTTTGAATGGTGAACATCATCATGTTGATCATATCTACTATATGACTCATGTTCGACCTTTCGGTCTCTTGTGTTCCGAGGCCATGTCTGTACATGCTAGGCTCGTCAAGTTTAACCCGAGTGTTCTGCATGTGTAACACTGGCTTGCTCCCGTTGTATGTGAACGTAGAGTCTATCACACCCGATCATCACATGGTGTCTCGACACGATGAACTTTCGCAATAGTGCACACTCGGGGAGAACACAATTTATCTTGAAATTAAGTGACGGATCACCTTATAATGCTATCGTCGTCCTAAGCAAAACAAGGTGCATAAAAGGATTAACATCAGATGCAAATCATAAGTGACATGATATGGCCTTGAACTTGTGCTTTTGATCTGCATCTTGAAAGCACCGGCATGATCTCCATCGTCACCGGCATGACACCATGATCTCCATAATATTGATCTCCATCAACGTGTTGCCCTCGGGGTTGTCGCGCCCATCATGCTTGTACTACTATTTCTACCGTTTAGCGATAAAGTAAAGCATTACATAGCGCTTAATGACTGACACGTAGTTCATACAATAATTAAAGACAACCCTATGGCTCCTACCGGTTGCCGTACTCATCGACATGCAAGTTGTGATATTCTATACAACACATGATCATCTCATACATCACATATATCACATCATGTAATTGGCCATATCACATCACAACATACCCTACAAAAACAAGTTAGACGTCCTCTAATTGTTGTTGCATGTTTTGCGTGGCTGCTACGGGTATCTTGTTGGGGAACTTCGCATGGGAAACAAAAATTTTCCTACGCACACGCAAACCTATCCATGGTGATGAGCATCTACGAGAGGGAGAGTGGATCTACGTACCCTTGTAGATCGCTAAGCGGGAAGCGTTAAGAAACGCGGTTGGTGTAGTCGAACATCTTCGCGATCCAAATCGCCGAGCGTCCCGCGATCTCATCACGATCCGTCCCGCGATCCAATCACGATCCGTCCCGTGAACTCATCACGATCCGTCCCGCGATCTCATCACGATCCGTCTCACGATCTTGATCACGATCTGTCCTATGAACTCATCACGATCCGTTCCGCGATCTCATCACGAACCGTCTCGCGATCTCGATCACGGTCCTTCCGATCTAGCGCCGAACGGACGGCACCTCCGCGTTCAGCACACGTGCAGCTTGATGACGATCTCCACCATCTTGATCCAGCAAGAGGAGGTGGAGAGGAGAGAGAGTTCACCGGCAGCGTGACGGCGCTCCGGTGATGGTGGTGGAGTGATTCCGGCAGGGCTTCGCCTAAGCGCTGCGGAAAACCGATCTAGAGGAGAAACTGTGCACCGGTGAAACGGGTAGCACGTGGCCGGAAATTCTGTCCAAAAACCACCCAATCCACTAGTATATATAGGAGGAGAGGAGAGGAGAGGCAGCCAAGGCCTTTGGGTCGGCCGAAATAGGAGGTGGGAAGAAATCCTACTTCACCTCCAATCCTAGTTGGAGTAGGATTGCCTCCTATTGGCTGATTTTCCACTTTTTGCTTTAGGACTTTCTCTCCTGCGCCATGGGCCTTTGTGGCTGTTTTCCCAGCCCAATAAGGGCTGGTTATTATTCTCCCACAGCCCATGGACCTCTTGGGGTCGAAGTACCCCTCCCGGAGGTCCTCCGGTACACTACCGGCACTCCCGGTACAATACCGATACTCCCGGTACACTACCGATGAGCCCGAAACTTTTCCGGAAACCAAACTGGGACTTCCTATATATGAATCTTTACCTCCGGACCATTCCGGAGCTCCTCGTGACGTCCGGGATCTCATCCGGGACTCCGAACAACCTTCGGTCACCACCATACATAACTCTACACTACCGAAACGTCACCGAACCTTAAGTGTGCAGACCCTGCGGGTTCGAGAACTATGTAGACATGACCGAGACACCTCTACGATCAATAACCAATGGCGGGACCTGGACGTCCACATTGGTTCCTACATATTCTACGAAGATCTTTATCGGTCGAACCTCTATGTCAAGGATTCAGTTAATCCCGTATAACGTTCCCTTTGTTCTTCGGTATGTTACTTGCCCGAGATTCGATCGTCGGTATCTCCATACCTAGTTCAACCTCGTTACTGGCAAGTCTCTTTACTCGTTCCGTAATACAAGATCCCGTGACTAACACTTAGCCACATTGCTTGCAAGGCTTGTTGTGATGTTGTATTACCGAGTGGGCCCTGAGATACCTCTCCGTCACACGGAGTAACAAATCCCAGTCTCGATCCATGCCAACTCAACAGACACCATCGGAGATACCTGTAGAGCACCTTTATAGTCACCCAGTTACGTTGCGACGTTTGATACACACAAGGCACTCCTCCGATATCCGTGAGTTGCATGATCTCATGGTCACAGGAACATATACTTGACATGCAGAAAACAGTAGCAATAAACTGACACGATCATATGCTATGTTTGTAGTTTGGGTCTTATCCATCACATCATTCTCCTAATGATGTGATCCCGTTATCAAATGACATCTCATGTCCATGGCTAGGAAACCTTAACCATCCTTTGATCAACGAGCTAGTCCATTAGAGGCATACTAGGGACATGGTTTTGTCTATGTATCCACACATGCATTTAAGTCTCCGATCAATACAATTATAGCATGGATAATAAACGATTATCATGAACAAGGAAATATGATTATAACTAATTTATTATTGCCTCTAGGGCATATTTCCAACAGTCTCCCACTTGCACTAGAGTCAATAATCTAGTTCACATCACCATGTGATTCGCATTGTTATGAATCTAACACCCAATGAGTTCTGGGGCTCGATCATGCTTTGCATGTGAGAGAGGTCTTATAGTCAACGGGTCTGCGATATTCAGATCCGTGTGTACTTTGCAAATCTCTATGTCAAACCGTAAACACTGCTACCACACTCCACTTGGTACTATTTCCAAATGGCTGCTCCACTATACGTATCGAGATTGCTACTACTAGTCATCCGGATAGGTGTTAAAGCTTGCATCGACGTAACTCTTTACGACGAACTCTTTGTCACCTCCATAATCAAGAAACATTTCCTTAGTCCTCTGGTTACTAAGGATAATTCCGACCGCTGTCCAGTGATCCACTCCTGGACCACTCTTGTACCCCTTGACAAACTCATGGCAAGGCACACATAGGTGCGGTACACAGCATGGCATAATATAGAGCCTATGGCTAAGGCATAGGGGACGACGTTCGTCCTTTCTCTTTCTTCTGCCATTGTCGAGCTTTGAGTCTCACTCAACTTCACACCTTACAAATCAGACGAGAACTATTTCTCTGGCTGATCCATTTTGAACTCTTTCAAAATCTTTGTCAAGGTATGTACTCATTGAAAGTCTCATCAAGTCATCTTGATCTATCTCTATAGATCTTGATGCTCAACAATTTGGTAGCTTTATCCAGGTCTTCCTTTGAAAATCACTTTCCAAACAACCATTTATGGCTTCCAGAAATCCTACATTATTTCCGATCAACAATATGTCATCCACATATACTTATCAGAAATTCTATAGTGCTCCCACTCACTTTGTTGCAAATACAAGTTTCTCGTAAACTTTGTATAAACTCAAAAACTTTGATCAACTCATCAAAGCGTATATTCCAAATCCGAGATGCTTGCTTCAGTCCAAGGAAGGATCACCGAAGCTTGCACACCTTTTAGCATCCTTAGGACTGACAAAACCTTCTGGTTGTATCACATACAACCTTTCCTCAAGTAAACCGTTAAGGAAACGATTTTTTTGACATCCATCTGCCAGATTTCATAATTGAAAACACAGCAACTGCTAACATAATTCCAACAGACTTTAGCACCACTACGAGTGAGAAAGTCTCATCATAGTCAACTCCTTGAACTTGTCACAAACATCTTTGCAACAAGTCGAGCTTTACAAATAGTGACATTCACCATCAGTGTCTGTCTTCATTTTAAAGATCCATTTGTACTCAACGACCTGCCATCCAACGAGCAAGTCTACCAAAGTCTACACTTGGTTTTCATACATGGATCCTATCTCGGATTTCATGGCCTCCAACCATTTTTCGGAATCCGGGCCCATCATCGCTTCTCCATAGCTCGTAGGTTCATCATTGTCCAACAACATGACCTCCAAGACAGAGTTGTCATACCGCTCAGGAGCAGTACACATCCTTGTCGACCTACGAAGTTCGATAGTAACTTGATCCTGAAGCTTCATGATCATCATCATTAACTTCCTCTTCAACTAACGTAGGCTTCACAGAAACATCTTTCTGCGCTGCGCTACTCTCTGGTTGAACAAAGGTTTAATAACCTCATCAAGTTCTATCTTCCTCCCACTCAATTCTTTCGAGAGAAACTTTTTCTCGAGAAAGGACCCAGTTCTAGCAACAAACACTTTGCACTCGGATCTGAGATAGAAGGCATACCCATATGTTCTTAGGGTATTCTATGAAGATACATTTGTCCGCTTTGGGTTCTAGCTTATTATGTGAAAACATTTTCCACACAAGCATCGCAGCCCCAAACATTAAGAAATGACAGCTTAGGTTTCTGTCAAACCATAATTCACACGGTGTCATCTCAACGGATTTAGATGGTGCCCTATTTAAAGTGAATGTAGTTGTCTCTAATGCATAACCCCAAAAATTATAGTAGTAAAATGATAAGAGACATCACAGTATGCACTATATCAATAGAGCATGACTATGATGTTCGGACACACCATCACAGCATGGTGTTCCAGGTGGCGTTTAGTTGTGAAACAAATTTCACGTTGTCTTAAGTTGTATGCCAAACTCGTAACTCAGATATTCACCTCCACGATCATATCGCGGTCATTTTTATCTTCTTGTCACGATGATCTTTAAACTTCACTCTGAATTTGCTTGAACCTTTCAAACGATTCAGACTTGTGTTTCATTAAGTAAATATACACTATATCTACTCAAATCATCAGTGAAGGTAAGAAAATAACGATATCCACTGCACGCTACAAGACTCACTAGATTGCATACATCAACATGTATCATTTCCAATGAATCACTTGCCTGCTCCATCCAACGGGGTCCTTTAGTCATCTTGCCCAAGAGGCATGGTTCGCATGTCTCAACCGATTCGAAATCGATGAGTCCAAATATCCATCAGCATGGAGTTTCTACATGCGCTTTATACCAATATGACATTTAGCGGCAGTGCCACAAGTATGTGGTACTATCATTATTAACTTTGTATCTTTTGACATCAATGTTATGAACATGTGTACTACTACGATCAAGATTTCAACAAACCATTCTCACTTGGTGCATGACCATTGAAGGTATTATTCATGTAACCAGAATAACTATTATTCTCTGACTTAAATGAATAATCGTATTGCAACAAACATGATCTAATCATGTTCATGCTCAACGCAAAACACCAAATAACATTTATTTAGGTTCGTTACTAATCCTGAAGGTAGAGAGAGCGTGCGATGTTGATCACATCAACCTTGGAAACATTTCCAACACACATCGTCACCTCACCCTTAGCTAGTTCTCCGTTTATTCCGTAGCTTTTATTTCGAGTTACTAACATTTAGCAACCGAACCGGTATCCAATACCTAGGTGCTACTAGGAGTGCTAGCAAGGTACACATCAATAACTCGTATATCAAATATACTTCTGTCGATGTTGCCAGCCTTCTTATCTACCAAGTATCTAGGGTTGTTCCGCTTCAGCGACCTCTCACCTCATAATAGAAGCACTTAGTCTCGGGTTTGAGTTCAACTTTGGGTTGCTTCACTGGAGCGGCAACTGACTTGCTATCCATGAAGTTTCCCTCCTTGCTCTTGCCCTTTTCGAAACTAGTGGTTTGCTTAACCATCAACACTTGACGCTCCTTTTTGATTTCTACCTTCGCGGTGTCAAACATCGCGAACAGCTCAGGGATCAATACTTCTATCCCTGGTGTATTATAGTTCATCACTAAGTTCTAGTAGCTTTAGTGACAGTGACTTGGAGAACTATATCAATCACTATCTTATCTGGAAGATCAACTCCCACTTGATTCAAGCGATTGTAGTACCCAGACAATCTGAGTACATGCTCAACGATTGAGCTATTCTCCTTCATCTTACAAGCAAAGAATCTTGTTGGAGATCTCATATCTCGCAACAAAGGCACGAGCTTGAGATCACAATCTCTGCTCCTAGAACATCTCATATGTTCCGTGACGTTCAAAACGTTTTGAAGCCTCAATTCTAAGCCGTAATGCATGACGCACTAAACTATCAAGTAGTCATCGAAACGTGCCTGTTAGATGTTCACAACATCTATAGACGACGCTAGAGGGGGTGGCGCACCGAGCGGTGCATTAAGGACATAAGCCTTCTGTGCAGCAGTGAGGACAATCCTCAGATCACGGACCCAGTCCGCAATTTTGCTACCAACATCTTTCAATTCTATTTCTCTAGGAACATATAAAAATACAAGGGAGCTACAGCGCGAGCTAGTAATCTACAACATAATTTGCAAAGACACTTTGACTATGTTCATGATAATGAGTTCAATTAATCATATTACTTAAGAACTCCCACTCAAATTGACATCCCTCCGATCATTCGAGTGATACATGATCCAAATTCACCAACTCAAGTCCGATCATCACGTGAGTTGAGGTGGCTGCAATGGTGAACATCATTATGTTGATCATATCTACTATATGACTCATGTTCGACCTTTCGGTCTCTCGTGTTCCGAGGCCATGTCTGTACATGCTAGGCTCGTCAAGTTTAACCCGAGTGTTCTGCGCGTGCAAATCTGGCTTGCACCCGTTGTATGTGAACGTAGAGTCTATCACACCCGATCATCACGTGGTGTCTCAACACGACGAACTTTCGCAACGGTGCACACTCGGGGAGAACACAGTTCATCTTGAAATTCAAGTGAGGGATCACCTTATAATGCTACCGCCGTACTAAGCAAAACAAGGTGCATAAAAGGATTAACATCTCATGCAATTCATAAGTGACATGATATGGCCATGAACTTGTGTTTAAGATCTCCATCTTCGAAACACCGGCATGATCTCCATCGTCACCGGCACAACACCATGATCTCCATCATCTTGATCTCCATCAATGTGTTGCCATTGGGGTTGTCACGCCCTGCATGCTTCTACTACTATTGCTACCGTAGCGATAAAGTAAAGCATTACATAGCGCTTAATGATTGACACGCAGGTCATACAATAATTAAAGACAACCCTATGGCTCCTGCCGGTTGCCGTACTCATCGACATGCAAGTCGTGATAATCTATACATCACATGATCATCTCATACATCACATATATCTCATCATGTAATTGGCCATATCACATCACAACATACCCTGCAAAAACAAGTTAGACGTCCTCTAATTGTTGTTGCATATTTTACGTGGCTGCTATGGGTATCTAGCAAGAACGATTCTCACCTACGCATAAACCACAACGGTGATACACTAGTTTGCTTTTCAACCTTCTCAAGGACCGCCTTCGTCGAATCCGATCCAACTAAAGTGAGAGAAACTGTCACCCGCAAGCCATCTAGGCAACAAGTTGCGTCGAGGGAACCGGTCTCTCGTAAGCGTACGAGTAATGTTGGTCTGGGCCGCTTCATCTCACAATCCCGCTGAACCAAAATACGACCAAGGGAGGAAGCAATCTAAGCATCAACGCCCACAAACCTTTTGTGTTCTACTCGAGATCTCATCGAACCATCAACCTAGCTCATGATGCCACTGTTGGGGAACTTCGCATGGGAAACAAAAATTTTCCTACGCACACGCAAACCTATCCATGGTGATGAGCATCTACGAGAGGGAGAGTGGATCTACGTACCCTTGTAGATCGCTAAGCGGGAAGCGTTAAGAAACGCGGTTGGTGTAGTCGAACATCTTCGCGATCCAAATCGCCGAGCGTCCCGCGATCTCATCACGATCCGTCCCGCGATCCAATCACGATCCGTCCCGTGAACTCATCACGATCCGTCCCGCGATCTCATCACGATCCGTCTCACGATCTTGATCACGATCTGTCCTATGAACTCATCACGATCCGTTCCGCGATCTCATCACGAACCGTCTCGCGATCTCGATCACGGTCCTTCCGATCTAGCGCCGAACGGACGGCACCTCCGCGTTCAGCACACGTGCAGCTTGATGACGATCTCCACCATCTTGATCCAGCAAGAGGAGGTGGAGAGGAGAGAGAGTTCACCGGCAGCGTGACGGCGCTCCGGTGATGGTGGTGGAGTGATTCCGGCAGGGCTTCGCCTAAGCGCTGCGGAAAACCGATCTAGAGGAGAAACTGTGCACCGGTGAAACGGGTAGCACGTGGCCGGAAATTCTGTCCAAAAACCACCCAATCCACTAGTATATATAGGAGGAGAGGAGAGGAGAGGCAGCCAAGGCCTTTGGGTCGGCCGAAATAGGAGGTGGGAAGAAATCCTACTTCACCTCCAATCCTAGTTGGAGTAGGATTGCCTCCTATTGGCTGATTTTCCACTTTTTGCTTTAGGACTTTCTCTCCTGCGCCATGGGCCTTTGTGGCTGTTTTCCCAGCCCAATAAGGGCTGGTTATTATTCTCCCACAGCCCATGGACCTCTTGGGGTCGAAGTACCCCTCCCGGAGGTCCTCCGGTACACTACCGGCACTCCCGGTACAATACCGATACTCCCGGTACACTACCGATGAGCCCGAAACTTTTCCGGAAACCAAACTGGGACTTCCTATATATGAATCTTTACCTCCGGACCATTCCGGAGCTCCTCGTGACGTCCGGGATCTCATCCGGGACTCCGAACAACCTTCGGTCACCACCATACATAACTCTACACTACCGAAACGTCACCGAACCTTAAGTGTGCAGACCCTGCGGGTTCGAGAACTATGTAGACATGACCGAGACACCTCTACGATCAATAACCAATGGCGGGACCTGGACGTCCACATTGGTTCCTACATATTCTACGAAGATCTTTATCGGTCGAACCTCTATGTCAAGGATTCAGTTAATCCCGTATAACGTTCCCTTTGTTCTTCGGTATGTTACTTGCCCGAGATTCGATCGTCGGTATCTCCATACCTAGTTCAACCTCGTTACTGGCAAGTCTCTTTACTCGTTCCGTAATACAAGATCCCGTGACTAACACTTAGCCACATTGCTTGCAAGGCTTGTTGTGATGTTGTATTACCGAGTGGGCCCTGAGATACCTCTCCGTCACACGGAGTAACAAATCCCAGTCTCGATCCATGCCAACTCAACAGACACCATCGGAGATACCTGTAGAGCACCTTTATAGTCACCCAGTTACGTTGCGACGTTTGATACACACAAGGCACTCCTCCGATATCCGTGAGTTGCATGATCTCATGGTCACAGGAACATATACTTGACATGCAGAAAACAGTAGCAATAAACTGACACGATCATATGCTATGTTTGTAGTTTGGGTCTTATCCATCACATCATTCTCCTAATGATGTGATCCCGTTATCAAATGACATCTCATGTCCATGGCTAGGAAACCTTAACCATCCTTTGATCAACGAGCTAGTCCATTAGAGGCATACTAGGGACATGGTTTTGTCTATGTATCCACACATGCATTTAAGTCTCCGATCAATACAATTATAGCATGGATAATAAACGATTATCATGAACAAGGAAATATGATTATAACTAATTTATTATTGCCTCTAGGGCATATTTCCAACATATCTAGCAAGAAGAATTCTCACCTACGCATATACCACAACGGTGATACATAAGTTGCTTTTCAACCTTCTCAAGGACTTCCTTTGTCGAATCCGATCCAACTAAAGTAGGAGAAACTGGCACCCGCCAGCCATCTTTTGCAACAAGTTGCAGTTGAGGTAATCGGTCTCTCGTAAGCGTACGAGTAATGTTGGTCCGGGCCGCTTCATCCCACAATACCACCTAACCAAAACACGACCAAGGGAGGAAGCAATCTAAGCATCAACGCCCACAAACTCTTTGTGTTCTACTCGAGATCTCATCTACACATAGACCTAGCTCTGATACTACTGTTGGGTAACGTTGCATGGGAAACAAAAAAAAATCCTACGCACACGCAAGATCTATCCATGGTGATGAGCATCTACGAGAGGGAGAGTGGATCTACATACCCTTGTAGATCGCTAAGCGGGAAGCGTTAAGAAACGCGGTTGGTGTAGTCGAACGTCTTTGCGATCCAAATCACCAAGCGTCCTGCGATCTCTTCACGATCCGTCTTGCGATCCAATCATGATCCGTCCTGCGAACTCATCACGATCCGTCCCGCGAACTCATCATGATCCCTCTCGCGATCTTGATCATGGTCCTTCCGATCTAGCACCGAACGGATGGCACCTCCGCATTAAGCACACGTACAACTCGATGACGATCTCTGCCTTCTTGGTCCAGCAAGAGGGAGTGGAGAGTTACAAGAGTTCTCCGGCAGCAAGATGGCGCTCCGGCGATGGGGGTGGAGCTATTCTAGCTATGCTTCGCCTAAGCACTTCAGAATCCGATCTAGAGGAGAAACTATGCACTAGAGGAAGGGGTAATACGTGGCTGAAAATCTCGTGCCAAAAACCCTAAAACCTCTAGTATATCTAGGAGGAAGAGAGGAGGAGGCTTATCCCTCAAGGGGCCAGCCCTGGTTTGGCCGAATCAAGGAGGAGAGGAGGACTCGTCCTCCAATCCTAGTAGGAGTAGGATTCCTCCCTATTTTGCCTTTTTCCACCTTTTCCTCTTTGGGTTTTCTCTCCCAGCCGCATGGGCCTTGTGTGGGACTTCCACCAGCCTACTAAGGGCTGGTATTCACTCTCCCACAGCCCATGTAGCCTCTTGGGTCGAAATACCCCTCCCGATGCTCTCCCGATACACTACTGGCACTCCCGGTACACTACCGATGAGCCTGAAACTTTTCCGGCGACCAAAATAGGACTTCCTATATATGAATCTTTACCTCCGGACCATTTAGGAGCTCCTCGTGATGTCTGGGACCTCATCTGGGACTCCGAACAACCTTCGTTCACCACCATACATAACTCTATACTACCGAAACGTCACCGAACCTTAAGTGTGCAGACCCTGCGGGTTCGAGAACTATGTAGACATGACCGAGACACCTCTACCATACATAACTCTATACTACCGAAACGTCACCGAACCTTAAGTGTGCAGACCCTGCGGGTTCAAGAACTATGTAGACATGACCGAGACACCTCTACGGTCAATAACCAATAGCGGGACCTAGATGCCCATATTGGTTCCTACATATTCTACGAAGATCTTTATCGGTCGAACATCTATGTCAAGGATTCAGTTAATCCCGTATGATGTTCCCTTTGTTCTTCGGTATGTTACTTGCCAGAGATTCGATCGTCGGTATCTCCATACCTAGTTCAACCTCGTTACCGGCAAGTCTCTTTACTCATTCGGCAATACAAGATCCCATGACTAACACTTAGTCACATTGCTTGCAAGGCTTATTGTGATGTTGTATTACCGAGTGGGCCCTGAGATACCTCTCTGTCACACGGAGTAACAAATCCCAGTCTTCATCCATGCCAACCCAACAGACACCCTCGGAGATACCTGTAGAGCACCTTTATAGTCACCCAGTTACGTTGCGACGTTTGATACACACAAGGTACTCCTCCGGTGTTAGTGAGTTGCATGATCTCATGGTCATAGGAACATATACTTGACATCCAGAAAACAGTAGCAATAAACTGACACGATCATATGCTACGTTTGTAGTTTGGGTCTTGTCCATCACATCATTCTCATAATGACGTGACCCCGTTCTCAAATGACATCTCATGTCCATGACTAGGAAACCATAGCCATCTTTGATCAACGAGCTAGTATATTAGAGGCATACTAGGGACATGGTGTTGTATATGTATCCACACATGTATCTGAGTTTCCAATCAACACAATTATAGCATGGATAATAAAGAATTATCATGAACAAGGAAATATGATAATAACCAATTTATTATTGCCTCTTGGGCATATTTCCAACAGTATCGAGTTGTAATTTTCTTTTGAGTTGTAAGTAAATAAAAGTGTGATAATTATCATTATTAGAAAACGTCCCATGTGAGGAAAGGATGATGGAAGCTATGATTCCCTCACAAGTGGGGATGAGACTCTGGACTTTATGAAAAATAAAAGAGGCCAGTGTAGCCCAAATAAAAAAATGAATAAAAGAGGCCTTAGATGCCCACACAAAAAAATGAGAGAAAAGAGAGAAGGGGCATTGCTACTACCTTTTTCCACACTTGTTCTTCAAAGTAGCACCATGATCTTCGTGATAGAGAGTCTCTTATTTTGTCACTTTCATATAACTAGTGGAATTTTTCCTCATGATGCACGTCCACTTAGCTCCCTTTTGATTTTTCATACACTTATAGCTCTAGTGCATCCGTTGCATGGCAATCCCTACTCACTCACATTGATATCTATTGATGGGCATCTCCATAGCCCGTTGATACGCCTAGTTGATGTGAGATTATCTTCTCCCTTTGCTTGACAACCTCCACCATATTCTATTCCACCTGTAGTGCTATATCCATGGCTTGCTCTCATGTATTGCATGAGAGTTGAAAAAGTTTGAAAAAATAAAGGTGTGAAAACAATTGCTTGACTTTTTATCGGGGATATGCATGATATAAATACTTTGTGTGGGGAAGATGGAGCATAGCCAGACCATATGATATTGTAGGGATAACTTTCTTTTGCCATTATATTTCGAAGAGATACAATTGCTTTGCTAGTATGCTTGAAATGTTATTGTTTCTATATCAATATTATGCTTTTGTTTTGAGTCTTAAGGATCTGAATATTCATGCCACAATAAATAATATTACATGGATAAATATGTTAGGTAGCACTCCACATCAAAATTCTGTTTTTATCATTTACCTACTTGAGGACGAGCAAGAATTAACCTTGGGGATGTCAATACGTCTCCAACGTATCTATAATTTTTGATGATGGCATGCTATTATATTATCTGTTTTAGATGTTTTATATGCATTAATATGCTATTTTATATTATTTTTGGGACTAACCTATTAATCTAGAGCCAAGTGCCAGTTTCTGTTTTTTCCTTATTTTTGAGTTTTGCAGATATGGGATATTAAACGGAGTCCAAACGGAATTAAACCTTCAGAAGGAATTTTTCTAGAAGGAAACAAGTCGATCAAGCTTGGAGTGCACGTCAAGGGAGGTGCCAGGGCGCCACAAGCCAGCTAGGCGTGGGCCCCCTGGCCGCGCCTAGCAGGCTTGTCGCTCTCCGGCAGGTCTCCTAACCCTATTCTCTGGCCTATAAATACCCGAATATTCCCCCAACATCAAAAAGAGCCATGCAAATACTTTTCTGCCGCCGGAAGCCTCCGTTCCCGAGATATCCAATCTTGGAGCCTTTTCCGGTAATCTGCCTGAGGGGGTTTCGATCACAGAGGGCATCTACATCAACTCCATTGCCCCTAAGATGATGCATGAGTAGTCCACCACAGACCTACGTGTCCATAGCTAGTATCTAGATGGTTTCTTCTCTATCTTTGATCTTCAATACCATGTTCTTCATGATCTTCATGGGGATCTATCCGATGTAATCCTCTTTTGTGGTGTGTTTGTCAAGATCCGATGAATTGTGAGTTTATGTTGAGATTATCCATGAATCTTATTTGAATCTTCTCTAAATTCTTATATGCACGATTTCATATCCTTGTAAGTCTCTTCAAGTTATTGGTTTGGTTTGGCCAACTAGATTGGTAATTCTTGCAATGGAAGAAGTGCTTGGTTTTGGGCTCAATCTTGCGATGTACTCACCCAGTGACATAGTAGGGATAGCGGGGCACGTATTGTATTATTACCATCAAGCATAACAAGATGGGGTTTTGATCATATTGCCTGAGTTTATCCCTCTACATCATGTCATCTTTCTTAATGCTTTACTGTATTATTCATGAACTTAATACTCTAGATGAAGGCAGGAATCGATCAATGTGTGGAGTAATAGTAGTAGATGCAGAATCATTTCGCTCTACTTGTCACGGACGTGATGCCTATATGCATGATCGTTGCCTTGGATAACTACATGATTATTCGCTTTTATATCAATTGCTTGATAGTAATTTGTTTACCCACCATGATATTTGCCTTCAAGAGAGAAGCCTCTAGTGAAACCTATGGCCCCCGGGTCTATTTTCCATCATATACTTTCAGATCTATACTTTGTTGCAATTTATTAATGTTTTACTTTCCGCACTCGTTTACATCTATATCTTTCAGATCTGATCCTTGCAAATAACCATGAAGGGATTGACAACCCCTTTATAGCATTGGGTGCAAGAGTTTGATTGTTTGTGTAGGTGCAACCATTGGTGACTTGCTTGTTCCTCCTACTGGATTGATACCTTGGTTCTCAACAACTGAGGGAAATACTTATCTACTTCGCTGCATCACCCTTTCCTCCTCAAGGGAAAACCAACACAAGCTCAATAGGTAGCAAGAGGCCACAAAACTTCTGGACAACATTATGACAAATTATTCTCAACGGAAAACCGAAAGAGCTCCGACTAGTAAGAAGGTAAATTCTGTCGGAGAAATCGCTACTTTAAGTGAAAAAGTGGCTGCTCTTATGAATATAGTTGGTAATAAAAGTATTAATGTTGGTCGCAATGATATGTTTTTTTATACTTTGATTGAGCAAAATAATGATTCTATTGATGTGAACTTCATCTTGCGGAAAAATTTCAATAACAATGCTTATAGAGGAAATTTCAATGCTAGACTGTATCCGAATAATTCCTCTAACGTCTATGGAAATTCTTACGATAATTTTTATGAAAATTATTCTACAAATCCTAATAGGATGCCTTCTGATTTTGAGAATACAATTAAAGAATTTATTGATTCTCAAGAGGTTTCGAACACTAGGGTAGAAGATAAGTTGCATGTGATAGACATTTTGGCTAAAAACATAGATATAATCGCTCTTGATGTTGAAAATCTTAAAAATAATTATTTTGCCACCCAAGCATTATTTTAATGAGACTATTAAATCTATCCAATTATCTATCAATGAAATTAAGGAGAGGACCGCTAAGTTGAGAGCTAAGCGAGAATTTTTAGAAAAAGCTCTACCACCCGATTTTTACCGAAATCATGATGAAGATCTTAAAATGATTGGTTTTTATCCTATTGAATATTTGTTTAATGATCTGAATATGAATGATAAACGGACTGGAGATGAGTCAACTTTAGTTTAGGAGTGTCCCGTTTGCTTGGCGGGTGATGATTCTAATGCTAAAACTAAAAAAGTGGGTTTGGAGAGATCAAAACTTTAACTAGTGATGTGCCCACTATCTTGGATTACAAGGACTTTAATTATGATAAATCTTCTTTAGTAGAATCTATTTCCTTATTACAATCCATTATTACACACCCAATGCTTATGAACAAAACAAAACTTTTACTGAACATATACAAGCTATGATAAAAGCTTATGATGAGAAACTTGAGCTTGAAATTTCTATTCCTAGAAAATTGCATGATGAGTTGGAACCTACTATCAAAATAAATATAAATAAAAATGAATGCAATGCTTTGTGTGACCTTGGTGCTAGTGTTTCAACTATACCTAAAACTTTATGTGATGTGCTTGCACTAGTAGGAGAAACCTTATAGACAGGAGCCTACTAGTAGCACTGAAAACATAAAACCGCTGCTGCTAATTACCAGTAACGCTTTATTCCCGCAGCGCTACAACTAAGGGCTTAGCAATAGCGCTGGGCGCTAAGAAAGCGCTACTGATAAGGTGGCCTCGACGACCTAGCCGGCACTATTTATATTAAAATTGTGGGTGGGAGGAAGCGCTACTGCTAAGGCCACTACCAGTAGCGCTTTCTGACATGCAAGCGCTACTGCTAATGTGCCACACATAGTAGCAGCGCTTTTTGTAAGCAGCGCTACTGCTAGTTGCGGCTGCTGCCACCTTTTCACCCCTCCCTCTCCCCCACTTTGCCCTCTCTCCCCTCCTTTCCCCTCTCCACTCTCCACCATTGTTGCTCTTCTTCTCTCTTCCTCCTACCTCTCTAATTCTCTCCTCATTAATGTCCCCCTCCACCATAACTCTCCTCCATAAATGGCCTCTCTCACATTATCTCTCTTTCTCCTACCTCTCTTCCTCTCCCCCCATTAATGTTCCCCTCCAACATAACTCCCTCTCCATTAGTTAGCTAGCTAGATTCACCTCTCCTCCCACAGAACTAGATCTAGCTAGCTATTTAGCCATCCACACGTCTCGATCGGTCTCTCTCATCATCTAATTAATGGCGTGCTCTCTCCATCGGTATCGCTCTCGAGAGATATATAGGTGAGTAAAAAGTTGTTCATTTCAAGAATGGGAATATGTGTGTGAATGCGAATATGTGTGTTTGGGATATATGGAGAGATTTGTGTTAGTGACATGCCCTCGAGTTGCTTATGTTTCGCCATGATGTCGATTTATTTCCGTTTTGGTGAATTTCGAGCAAACTCAATATGTCATATTTTAGGCAAGGTCATGCCAAAATTTTATATGACTTTGAAGCATGCATGCATTATTTATTTTATAACCCTTTTGCTTGTTATACCGTGCAGTCGGTCAAGAAGGTGAGTGGATGGAAGGTGGAGCGCTAGATGCAATCCGCAGTGATGGACATGTACGCAAATAATCGGACTAGGATTAGATGTCCGTGTGCAAGATGCAAGGAAGGAGTCCTTTTGCACCCTTTTGATCATGGCACTTTGAAGGCGCACCTACTGAAGAATGGTTTCATGGATAGCTATACTCAGTGGATAAGTGAAGAAGCTGATGATGATGAGGACGTCCACATGGCAGGGAATAACGACATGGGGCTCGACGAAGAGATGACCGATCGACACGACGATGGTGCCGGGGAAGAGTCTGGAAATGACAGCATCGTAGAAGATTCCGGAAACAACGAAGAAGAGTCCGGACATGGCGGAGAAGAGGTCATGCCGCAGTCTTTGATGCTACTAAGTGCAGTCGTGCAGGACCCTCATGTTCGAGACTTCCTTCGCAAAAGTACGACTAGCGAGAGAGCTGCTTCTAAAGAGGAGGACAAGCTGGCGCAACTTGAAGTAGACTCGAAGACTCCATTGTATGAAGGTTGCGATCCCGAGGTGACCCGCTTGAGTTTCACGCTCAAACTTCTGAAGACGAAGGCCAAAAACAAATGGACAGACAAAAGCCTCGATGAGCATTTGAAGTATCTACATAATAAAGTTCTTGGTGTAGGGAAACTGTGTCCTACTAGTGTCGAGGAGGGCAAGAAAATCGTTTTCCCTTTTGATTTGCCGCACATTAGGTACCACGCATGCATCAATGATTGCATCATTTATCGGGGGGGAGCATGCAAAAAAAACCAGCTGTCCAATGTGCAATGCTTCTCGATACAAGAAGGCAAGAAAGAAAGCTCCTTAGAAAGTTGTATGGTACTTTCTGATCACTCCCCGTCTACAGCGGTATTTCGTAGATCCTAAGGAAGCAAAGCTCATGCGCTGGCAAGCGGAGAGGAAGAAGCCTGACGATGGAGATGATCCGAAGCTGAGACACCTCGTAGATGGTAGCTAGTGGAGAGCATTCAATGCCGTATATGGATTTACTGCAGAATATCCAAGGAACATCGTGCTTGGTGCAAGTACCGATGGCATGAATCCGTTTGGAAACCAGAACACCAACCACAACACATGGCTCGTGTTTGTATGGATGTACAACCTCCCCCCATGGAAGTGCATGAAGACAAAGTACGTACACATGAGCATGTTGATTCAAGGGCCGAAACAACTGGGAAATAGTATTATCCTGTATATGGGGCTTCTACAAGAGGAGCTAGACACGTTATGGAAAATACCGACATGGACATGGGATGCCAGCAAAGGAGAGTATTTTCATATGAGAGCCGTGCTGATGACGACAGTGCACGACTATCTCGGTTATTGGTACACCTCAGGCTAGGTGTGCCACGGATACAGCGGATGCACAAGGTGCATGGATGATACAACGTCTCAGTAGCTTACGTCAACAAAAGATGGTGGGTCTGAGAAAATCGTGTGCATGGGGCATCGTAGATGGCTCGAGAAGGATGATCCGTGGAGAAAGCATGGAGATCTATTCAATGGGTTGGATGAGCTTCGAGTATCTCCACGTAAGAGGAGCGACGTAGAAATCGACATGCTGTTGAGAAACTTGGAACAATGCCCCACGTCGGGAAAGATCAAAAAGGCGTCGGAGCCACTGCTGAAGGTATGGAACACGAGGTCTGTTTTCTAGGACTTGGAGTACTGGCCCAATCATGACACGCCTCATTGCCTTGATCAAATGCATATCACGAAGAATGTCCTCGAGATATTTCTTGGCACATTGATGAACATGCCGGAGAAGACCAAGGATGGGACGAAGGCAAGGAAAGACTTGGAAGATTTGAAGATCAGGAAAGATCTCCACCGTAAAAAGTCAACGGAGGAGACGGAGACATAAACGAAGGAGGGGGAAAGGGGCAGAAAAGTCAACAAGAAGGAGGAGAATTATTGCCCCCCTTCTTGCTTCACCTTAAGTGCGAAGGAGATCAATCAATTCATCAAGTGCCTTATGGGAATCAAAGTCAGTTCCGGTTACTGTGGGAAGATAAGCAGATTTCTAGACCCCAAGAAGAAAAGGTTCAGCGGGATGAAGTCTCATGACTGTCACATGATGATGACGCAGATACTCCCGGTTGCCATTAGAGGGATAATCGAGAAGCATGTCCGTGACACGCTTACTGGTCTCTGCAACTTCTTCGACGTTATCTCCCGAAAGTCCATAAGTGTGAAGCAGCTCCAAAGGCTACAGGAAGAGATCTTTGTCATACTATGTGATCTTGAGATGTACTTCCCACCCGCGTTCTTTGATGTCATGGTGCATCTGTGTGTCCACATTGTGGACGACATCATCGAGCTCGGGCCGACATTCCTTCACAACATGATGCCATTCGAGAGGATGAATGGGGTCATCAAAGGATTCGTTCGTAACATGTCCCGTCCCGAAGGGAGCATCGTCCAGGGGTATCTGACACAGTAGTGTGTCTCCTTTTGTGAGAATTATATAGGCGTTGGAGATCCTACTGTTGGTTTGCCCGTCAAGAAGCACGATGGGAAGATTGAAGGAGATGGTCATAACAACGACTGGAGGGAATTGCACATGGACAACTCGGATCGATGGAACGACTTTGACATGGCTAACTTAGTAGTGCTACAACACCTAGATGTGGTAGATGATTATGTGGCACGGCACAAAGAAAGCATCACAAAGAAGTACCATTATAAGTGGATGCTCAAGATGGACGACGAAGTTACTATAGAGCACAACGCCACTTTCTTGCGTTGGTTCGATGATCAAGTTCTTGAAAATCCCCCAGAAGAGGGCAGTTTGAACGGATTGCTAATACACGCCTTAACACATATCCCCGTGCTCAAGATAGCGACCTATCAGTTCTACGATATCAATGGGTACACGTTCTACACGGAGGCCAAAGACATGGAAAGTGATTACCAGAACTCCGGGGTGACAATTCAATGTGTGACCGATGCCAATGGCACAACTCAAAAGATTCTATGCAAGGGTCAAAGAGATCTGGGAGCTTGACTATGCTGGAATACACGATGCGACGATGTTCTGTGTCAGATGGGCCAAGGACATCGTAAGAGAAAACAAGTATTTCACACCATGTCTATACCCGACGCAAAGAGCACTCCCGTGAACGTTAACGTCATTGCCAAAAATGAGCCATGGGTACATGCTAAGAACGCGACACAATGCTTCTTCATAACCGACCCGGCCAATCCCAGTCTTGTTATTGTGAGGAGATCCAAAAGGAGCATCATCGGAATGGATGGAGTCGCCAACGAGGAAGACTACGACCAATACGGCAACCCAATGAGGGAGGATGACGATGACAATGAAGAATACGTGAAAATAAGAATAAATACTACATTACCTAAGAAAGATCGTACTCCATGGCTCCGGAAAAGTCACAAGGAGGGGCTCAATTACTCGGCAACGAACAAGAAAGGGAAGAAGGTCAATGTGAAACATTGTCGACGCAACTGATCAGAAACCATCATTTATATATATATATGTATCTATTTTGTGTACACACTTAAGTAACTGTTGTCGGTCAACTGATATGTTACCACCACATGCATGGTTCCGGTAATAATATTCACGCAGTGTGCGAGAGGGAGACGTAGTCATCGGGAGAAAAAAACAAAAAAACAAAAAAAGGGAGAAAGCAATACAAAAGAAAAGAAAAGTAAACACAAAAGAAAAGGAAAATAATAAAAGAAAAGAAAACTAAAAACTAGAAAAGGAAAAATAATTAAAAAAATAAAATTGGAATATTTAGCAGTAGCGTTGGTTTAGGAACCAGCGTTGTAGCTACCTTAGCTATAGCATTGGTTCCTAAACCGACGCTACTCCTATTTGGGGTTAATCCCCACGCGGGCTCCCCCGTCTCACCTTCCCATCTCTCGCACCCCCACCCCCCCCCCCCCCCGCACGCGGCGCACGCTCCTCCCGATCCCCCGTCTGCCACCGTCGTCGCTAGCCGATTCCGGTCAGCTCCGGCCCAGCTCAGCTCACCGCGCCGCAGCTCACCGGCCCGACTCCCCCTCGGCCCCCTCTACCGATTCGCTGCCTCCGCCCCAGACTCCCGCGCGCGCCTGCCAGGCAAACCCTAGATCGCCAGTGCGGTGGAGCGGTGTCCCTCCTTCCGCTCCTCCTCCTGAGCTCTGGCGCCCCCGCCTCGCTTACCGGGCGTGGGCTTCCTCCGCTAAGACCAAGACTAGTTAGTGCTCTCCATGGATGGATGAATTGGATGAAAAATCTTTAGTACTCCCTCTCCATTCACAAATATAAGATGTTTTGGAGCAACTAAAAACAGTTATATGTTGGTTTTGCAATATTGGTTGAATGTAGAAAAATATCTGAGTGGCCTATGTTTTGCCGGAATGTTGATTCATTTCCATTTCGGAAAATTTCAGGCGCTTCATATGTCCACTTTTTAGCAAAGGTTATGCCGAAAATTTCAGGTGCAACTTGTGCTAGAAACGAGGACATATGGAGTACCCGGGATTTGCCGGAAGGGGAATGAATCAACATTCCGACCAAATATATATAGGCCCCTTTTTTCTCTTCATTATATCTTTTATTTAAAATTGTTGAATAGGAAACATGTCTAGCGACGCTGAAGCCGGGGATTCTGCTCGCCTCGTAGTAGACCCCTAGGAGGAAGCAAATCAATATTTCGATTACTTGGACGAACACCAGATGGGGTTGCATGGTGGCGGCAGTGGCACCAACCCTGACACCGACACCAACACCAACACTAGCACCAGCACCGACACCACCCTTGAGACCGGCAATGATGCTGTCATAGCCCGTAAAGCACCGAAGAAGAAGAGGTCACGAAAACCAAACGAGCTCGGCATTGGACAAATTGTGGTCATGGAGATGCACCCCAAGAAGTTAGAGCCAACGACACAAGAGGAAGCGCTCTCGTGTTGGGGCAATCAACTAGGATGCATCCTTAGGGAAACTGCGAACATCAATGACGTTCTATTGAAAAAGATACCACATATGGAGCACATGCTCCTAAAGAAGTTGCACAATAGGTTCCTGTTCCCCGGCCGGGATGAAAGCACATTTAAAGACCCATGGGACGACGTCGCCATGACAAAGATAAACGTCAAGGCGATGGTGACGTTCACCAACGACTTCTCCTCATGGAAAGTTTGGGTGAAAAAAGCGATTGCGAAGAATGAACCGTGGTCCAAGATTCATGGTGATAATCTGTCAATAAAGGAAGAAGACTTTGAAAAATTCAAGGAGAATTGCGGTAAAGAAGAAGTCAAGGCAAGGTCGGAGAAAATGAAGGCGCTCCAGGCTAGGAACACGCCTCCCCACCGCCTCAAAAGCCGTGGTTACGAGGGGAAGAGGCGCCTATGGGCCAAGGAGGAGGATGAATGTGAAAGTCACAGAATCCCAGACCCCTTGGTGGAGTTCACCGACCCGCTGGAGCATGACTGGATCAGGGCCCGGTACAAGTGGGACAAAGTCAACAAGATCTTTTACATGGACCCAAACACGAGGGAGTTCATGAGACTTCTGGTAATTGTTATATTAACACATTATCATATTAGCTTCCAATCAGTTTGACTACAAGTTTTATCACATTAGTAAACCATCCATATCCCTTTTGCAGAAAGAGCAGCACCAAAAGGCAGCCAAAAGCGACAAGTCATCATAGTCGTCGGCGAGGCCCAAGTGGGACACCACATTCAACCGGGCCCTGACCATACTGAAAAAGGTCCCGATGGACAAGCCGCCGTCCTATGGACGTGTTCACAGCGTCGAAGATGGCGCCTCATGGAAGACATGCTACCACGAGGAGCCAGAGGAAATAAGGAAGATACGGTCGGTCGTCACTCAGTAGACCATCAACGAGAAGATCGCGATTGCGGTCAATAAGACCAAAGCTGAGACCAAAGAAGAGTTGTGTGGGGCCTTCAATGTAGCGGTCACTGACGCAGTGGTCAGCTTGATTCCGGCACTTTTCGATTTCATGAAGAACTATCCAAATGCACGGTCGGAGGACTTTCCCCTTCCCAGCTTTGTCAGGAGCAATTCGGCGAACACCATAGCACCGGCACCTGCTCAAGCAACCGCAAAAGGTCCCGCTCCTATTCATAGCAGCCCGACCTCCGTCTCTTGCATGCTCGGCGGGCCTTCATCGCTGGCTGAGCTCGACGCCCTCACGGTAATTACGCATCATACCCTTTTCACCAGCATGTCTATAGTCTTCCGTTTCAGTTGCCTTTTGGATGTTTGACGTTGCAGACATGTCTTCTTCGTAGGCCGACGATACCCCGTGCACCCTACTGTACGACATCAAGGGCCAGAAGGTAGCCGTGGGAAAGGCAACGATCGTGAAGCCGAAGGACCGCATGTTCCACAACCGAGAGATGCCCGATGGCGTCTTCAAGGCTAACGTGGCCAGTGTCTTAGCGGGCTTCGAGGATTTGCCTCCTCCAGTACCAGCCGATGATGAAGAGACCCCCCCCCCCAGGATTGGCGCATGCAAGAGCTAGTTCTTGCCTTGGCTGAAGTCTCTTCTTCGTCTCGAGGCGCCAAGTATCATGCCAACACCACCTTCTCAAGAAGGTATGAACACCACCCCACCTACCACATTACCAGCACATGTCGTGACGGGTGGTAGCGGATGACGCGAGGGAGAGCCTCCATTAGTGCCAGATCATGTTGGTCCTGCTGTTGAAGAAGCAAATGTTGATGACATGGAGGAGGAGGATGATGACCTAGACAAGTATTTCAATACCGCTTACAATGATGGAAGGTTGATGGCTCAGGATGACGAAGACTCAGGCTATGAGCATGGAGATGATGACTTGATGCTGCCTGATTTGCCGGAGCCGGAACATCCTAAGGCGGAATGCAAAAAGTCTCTCTTCAAGCAGTCCTCGCAGAAGATGCCTCCAGATGCCGCCTCTACCCAGCAACCCCCTGAGGTCCGTCCAATGTTTAGCCCGACGACACTTGGGGGGTGGTTAGGGAAGGTATGTTGGGCTCACTACCGCTGCCAACCACCAAGAAGCCAAGGAGGAGACCGAAAAAAGAAAGGCCCTAAAGGCGCCAGAGCTGCTTCAAGAAGCCAGCCGCCTCTGAAGCCCCGGGTGGTAGACAGAATACCTGTCGAAGGTAAGAATCGTTTCCATGTCGCCGGAGAGCCGATCCTACCCCCAAAGTCCTAGATAACATACTGAACAATGATCTAAGGAGACTCCATGAAGATGTGTTGGCCAGAGAAAAAAGCCTTCTTATCGCGGAAAACCAGGATACCCGCTTTACGCGGCTCAGGTGCCGGGTGGGAAGTTGTACATCGACACCTGGCCCGCGAATCAGTTCATCCTGTGATTTGACTACATCTACAACATGTTCCACATGACCAAGCTAGATTTCCAGTTCATCTTCATGTATGCGATGTATCTCAACTACTTCATCAGGATCGAGAACATACGATATATCTGCGTCCCGAACCCGTTCTATATGCACGAGAGCTACTTGGCAGTTTGCAAAGAGCACCGTGACTATGCGAGAAAGTACCTCGGCAGATTCACGATCGCTAATAATGACAAGGAAGCAATTCTCCTGCCTTATCATCCCACGTAAGTCATCCGCGCATATCCTTTCGTAAGTGTTAATCATTCCTTTGCAAGCATGGAGGCTAATTAGAGGTGTGTACTTCATTTGCGCAGCGGGGGCGGCGCCGTGCTCATTGTTCTGTACCCAGAATACTCCCATGCTATATACTTTGACTCATCGAACAACATCAATAAAAATGATTACATGCACGTAAAGAGAGTTCTCAATAGTGCCATGTTTACCTTCAGCATGTCTGGTGGATATATAAAGGTGAAAAGGAACGGGAAGGACGGGTTGGTTTTCCGCCATAAGAACGACTTCTGCTGCATCCAGCAACCGCACACCAGTCAGGCTGATGGATTCTACCTCATGCATCACCTTCTCAAGTATAGAAGGGATAATCAACGCCTTCGCATGTCACCTACTACCGAAGATGCCGAGATTGTCAGCTGGGCCACAAGCATAGGATGGACACCGGATCATTGACTCCAAGCTGAGTTTTATCATGTACAGTGTGAACTTGCCCAAGTGATGATGAAGTAGGTCCTCGAACCAACAGGTATGTTCTACCATGGGCCAACAATGACGTGGGATGATGTCCGAGCACTGCTACTCGCTCAGCGTCTGGACCTTAAGCCTTTCACGAAGCTCGGGTGCTTCATCCCTGACTATGAAGATTGGACCGCCGACATGGAGGACTGATCGCTCTAGCTAGTTAATTAGTTTGGGTATATATGAGGAACTTCGTCACTTATGTTTACTATAAGTTGCTTGTATTTTGCTAATTATGCCTCTTGGTTTTCTTAAGTACATTATGTTGCATATTATCGTTCAATTGATCAACTGTCGATGCAGGTACATAGATCAGAGATGGCGAATGACTGGCACGTCGTGTTCGTTGGGAGGGTTCCAGGTGTTGGAAATATTCCCTAGAGGCAATAATAAATTGGTTATTATCATATTTACTTGTTCATGATAATCTTTTATTATCCATGCTATAATCGTGTTGATCGGAAACTCAGATACATGTGTGGATACATAGACAACACCATGTCCCTAGTATGCCTCTAATAGACTAGCTCATTGATCAAAGATGGCTATGGTTTCCTAGTCATGGACATGAGATGTCATTTGGTAGCGGGATCACATCATTAGGAGAATGATGTGATGGACAAGACCCAAACTACAAACGTAGCATATGATCGTGTCAGTTTATTGCTACTGTTTTCTGCATGTCAAGTATATGTCCCTAGGACCATGAGATCATGCAACTCACGGACACCGGAGGAGTGCCTTGTGTGTATCAAATGTTGCAACGTAACTGGGTGACTATAAAGGTGCTCTACAGGTATCTCCAAGGGTGTCTGTTGGGTTGGCATGAATCAAGACTGGGATTTGTTACTCCGTGTGACGGAGAGGTATCCCAGGGCCCACTCGGTAATACAACATCACAATAAGCCTTGCAAGAAATGTGACTAAGTGTTAGTCACGGGATCTTGTATTATGGAACGAGTAAAGAGACTTGCCGGTAACGAGGTTAAACTAGGTATGGAGATACCGACGATCGAATCTCGGGCAAGTAACATACCGAAGAACAAAGGGAACATCATACGGGATTAACTGAATCCTTGACATAGAGGTTCGACCGATAAATATCTTCGTAGAATATGTAGTAACCAATATGGACATCTAGGTCCCGCTATTGGTTATTGATTGTAGAGGTGTCTCGGTCATGTCTACATAGTTCTCAAACCCGTAGGGTCTACACACTTAAGGTTTGGTGACGTTTCGGTAGTGTAGAGTTATGTATGGTGGTGACCGAAGGTTTTTAGAAGTCCCGGATGAGATCTCGGACGTCATTAGGAGCTCCGGAATGGTCCGGAGGTAAAGATTGATATATAGGAAGTCCTGTTTTGGTCATGGGAAAAGTTTCGGGCTCATCGGTAGTGTACCGGGAGTGCCGGGAGTGTATTGAGGGACCATCAGGAGAGGTATTTCGACCCAAGAGGCTACATGGTCTATGGGAGGAGGTAAACCAGCTCCTGGTGGGTTGGCCTAAGCTTACTCTAAGGGCCCATGCGGCTGGAGTGGTTTGAGAAGGAAAAAAAATCCAAAGGTAGATAGGTGGAAAGAGTTTCCAAGTGGAAAGGAGGAATCCTACTCCTAATAGGATTGGAGTAGGACTCCTCCACCTCCAATTGGGACCAAACCTTGAGGGTATGAGGCTGCCTCCTCCCCTCCCTTCCTCCTATATATACTAGAGGATTTAGAGGAAAAAGCTAACCCTAATAGCCACGTGCTACCTCTCCTCTAGATCGCAGTTTCTCCTCTAGATTGGTTTTCAGCGGTGCTTAGGCGAAGCCCTTCTAGAATAGCTCCACCACCATCGCCGCAACGCCGTCATGCTTCCGGAGAACTCATCTACCTCTCTGCTCCCTCTTGCTGGATCAAGAAGGCGGAGATCATCATCGAGTTGTACATGTGCTGAACACGGAGGTGTCGTTCGTTCGGTGCTAGATCGGAAGGACCGTGATCAAGATCGCGACACGGATCATGATGAGATCGCGGGACGGGTCGTGATGAGTTCGCAGGACGGATTATGATTGGATCGCGGGACGGATCGTGATGAGATCGCGGGATGCTTGGTGATTTGGATCGCGAAGACATTTGACTACACCAACCGCGTTTCTTAACGCTTCCCGCTTAGCGATCGACAAGGGTATGTAGATCCACTCTCCCTCTCGTAGATGCTCATCACCATAGATAGATCTTGCGTGTGCGTAGGAAAAAATTTGTTTCCCATGCAACGTTCCCCAACACCAGGAGTCTACGACCACTGGCCACACACTCAGGCCCAGGTGTACAGGTACCCAGGTGCTAGCCACAGAGGGTTCGACAGCAGAGCCGAAGCGGAAAGTAGTTGCTTGAGGTGGACACTCTGGCATGAGCGGGGGTGGGACCATCGGTGCCTCAAGTACTACATAGTCGCGCTCTTGCTCATGTTGATCGCTCTTCTCCTCTACATCATGGTTTAGATAGAGATGATGAAAACTTGTATTTGTGCCATGACCATGCATTTGCACTTATTCGAGACATGACATGATCACTCTTGTGTATCGCTATTTTCGAGATGTGATGATATTTGTGTTGAATGATGATGATGGTATGACGAGAGTACTCTATGTCTATGATATGATGATAATAGTGTATGTTTAGTATGATCTGATGAAACTACTTTACAGATCCTATATAAATACATCACAAATACGTAGAGGGTGTAAATCTGCGAAAGCAGCAATACTAGCAGTAGCGCTGGAAATCATCTAATAGTAGCGCTGGATTAGCAGCAACGTTTCTTTCGTCCAAGCGCTACAGATAGTTAGCAGTAGCACTGGCTTGGCAAGCGCTACTATTAGCAGCACATAGTAGTAGCGCTTGCCAGGCCAGCGCTACTGCTAAAACTTAATTGTAGCATGATAGCATTAGCGCTGGGCCCACCGCTACTACTATGCATATTTCGAGCGCTACTACTAGGGTTTTCCCTAGTAGTGTTGGTCTCACTAATATTGAAGAGTGTTCCCTAAACTTGCATCTTGCGGATTCTACCATCAAGAAACCTTTAGGTAGAATTAATGATGTGCTTATTATTGCAAAAAAATATGTTCTTGTACATTTCATTGTGCTTTATAGTGATTGCAATCCTTCTTGACCCATAATACTTGGACGGCCATTTTTACGAACTATAGGTGCAATTATTGATATGAAAGAGGGAAACATAAGATTCCAATTCCCACTAAAGAAATGGATGGAACAATTCCCTAGGAAGATAATTAAACCATCTTATGAATCAATCATGAGAGCTACCTATGGGTTGAGTGTCAAAGATGACAACACTTGAAACTATGCATTATGCCTAGCAAGGGGCATAAAACAATAGCGCTTGTTGGGAGGCAACCCAATATGTATATATTTTTTTGTTTTTCCTTTTTGTTATTTTGTGATAACATTATTGTTGCCTCTTTAATGATAATGTTTGTCTAGGGATTCTCATCTCTCGATAGTTGGTTTGGGCTAGGGAAAGAATTGTTTTTGCGGAATTCATTAGAGGACAGCTCACATGCTGACCATCTATCCCCACCTTGAAGAAGAAGGGAAGAGAAAACATATCACTTTATGTTGATCCAGACTCTATTGACTGTTGATCACTAGCCGAGGCATGTCCTAAGAAATTGCACAATGACATCTGATATGAATAGCTTTATTTTTGTTGGCAAGATGGCAAGGTTACCTCTATGCAAGGTTTGTTATACATATTTTGTTGTTAGGTCTCAACTTTATCTAGTATATGAAATGGATATTGATATATTATATATAAGTTCGCTTTAAAATCACATTTTGTCTGACTATTATATTTATGTTTTCACTTCAATATTAATGCGAATATGTGCTTTGGAAGATTGGTGCTATATTATATGTTGTGTATATCAATACCCAATTTTGATTTTTTAGATTATATACACTTAAGCTCAATTTTTCCAGCCTCCGCAAAAGTTCTGGCTCCACCACTTCCAAGAGCCAAGGAGCAGCGCCAGCAGCTGCTCACACGGAGACGGGTACCGTGGCCGCGGGTCCAAAAACTCGGAGTGAACGCCTGAATGGTCGCAAGGGTGCTGTTCTCTACTGACCATGGAGTTCGAGAAGATCATCGTCGGAAGGTCACGACCGCTTCCTTTTTTAGCATGTTTTATTATAACTGCATGGAAATGTCATGTATTGACCTTTTGGTAGGAATTAATTAATTAGGTTAACTAAATGAAAATCCATGGTGCCCAACGCACGCTCTCTCCTCCTTAATTCTTGTGACATGTTAGTATTTTTACTTATATGTGGCATGCTTAGCACTTGTGCATCATGGATCACTAGGAAGGGCGCCACTTCTTGTCAACCGTCTCTGGCACTCGTGGTAGGCGCGCCGGCCCATTGATCATTCACTGAGGATGTGTGGACCATGTGTGCTAGTGGGCAGACACGTACACACATCAAAGAACGTGGGCCCACTTTTGCCAGCCCGCACGGTTTCTAAAAACTATAAAGTGTTTCGGGCTTGGGAACCAAAACCATCAAAAAAAATTGAGCTTCTTTCCTATCACATTCCAAATTACCACACTTTAATTCAGTGCAAATCAATTCAAACCTACCAAACCTAAATGTGTTCCCACTTAGAACCTGTTTACTAGTAGGCTATAAAAACACCTACTCGAAAATTACCGCACATTCCTCTCCCCATCACCAAAAAACATGCCTTTCTTGTTAGTCGTTCCTTTCATCTACTATGGACGGTAGGAGGGTGGTTATCGTTCAATATATAACCAGGGAATAAAGACAAAGGCTATGGAAGCAACAGAGAGGTCCCCCCACCGCGCCAAGGAAGCGCGAGAGAGCTCCAACCATAATGTGTTTGCCGCATCAGAGATGTCCGGCGGTGTCGCAGATGCGGCAGAGGCTTTTTTTTGGAGAGGTAAAGGCTCCTACAATCACAAGCGCATTTTTCTCGGAGGCAAACTGGACGAGCTAGCAGTGTTGGATTCTTCAGCCAGCGATGACATGCGCGCTGAGCTCGATAAGAAGGAGGTGGCGATCGATGCCTTGGTGGAGCTGTTGGTCGCCTCGCTTAACAAGGCGACCGACTTCATCGTGAAACTTACGGGCGAGAAGGCGAAGCTCTGCAACGAGCACAACGAGCATAAGGAGAACACTGCTGCCTGGAAGAAGTTGCTCGAGAAGAGAAGTCCTTCAGAGGGGAGGCTGAAAGAACTCACCCATGAATTCTTGGAATACTTGGTGAAACTCCACATCAAGTGGGATGGGTTGGTGAAGGAATCTGTGGCGCATGTCGAGGAACTTCATGCGTACGTGAAGAGGAGCATCAACGCTCTCGAGGAAAAATCATGCATGCAATGAGGAAGATGGCGGAGGACTGGCGAGAGGAGATGGAGGTCGTGGATGCGATGACGAATGAGATTGAGGAACTCCGCGCCCACTAATCCATTACGAATTACATAGCAGTGGCCCACATCATTATATGTATCTTCCTTCTTCAGCCTCTTCCTTCTTTTGCCCCTGTGTCTTTGGGGAATTGCCGCATGTGGTATTTTTTATTATCTTGAATATGTAAGAGAATTATTATCCTTTGTCGGTGTGAATTTGTCGTTATATTATTTCGTTCGTAGGTACATGTATATCAGTTGAAAACAGGCAAAAAGTCAAGTTCTCAATGAGGCACGGACAAAACAATGGTTACGTTGAGCGGGGCAATGGGATCACAAGAAAATTGGTCCCTCCATCCAGGCGCATTAACCGCATGATAAACAATGGGTCGGGCGCCATTAATTCACAAGTAGGGGCGAGGAGAGCAGAGGGTGGAGGTCAAAGTCTCGCTTCCTGATGAGCCTGCACAACAGACTGCTCTCGTGCGTCCTGTCGAGCATGCACGGTGGACAGCTCTCACGCGTCCCGTCGAGCCTACGCGGTAGAAAGCTTGCATGCATCCTATCATCAAACACATGCACACACGGCACCTCATATATCAATTTAAAAAGTTGGAAGTGTGGAACCAAATGGTTATTGAAACACACACACGATTCACGTAATGCAACCGTTTGTGATAATAACGTGGCAACTATTTGTTCCAAAATGTCTATGTTGCATGTTATTGTGTGAGCCTTCGCAAATTGGAAAACATAATGGTACCAAGACCTATATGATCCATGTCATGACACCGGGATAAGATTCATGAATTTTGTATGAGTTTTGTATTTGCAGGAATTAAAAAACTAAGATTATCAATGATTTCAGCCGAGCTATCATGCTTAAATGTTTCTAATTCATCCACATTCGTTGCATGGGACCAAAGGAAGCACCCATGGACATAAAATAATTTACAACAAATTTGTGTGCACTAGCGCATGTGCTTCTAGTTCAAAATTTGAACTACGGGTATTAAATCCCAAGAAAACTTAATTAACGTATAAAAGAGCCAAATTGGTGCACTAGAGGACGCATTGAATGTAGTTTCACCACCAAAGGTGATATGTTCCCTATCGAAATCACGAGGCTTGTAAGCTGCATGTACCAATATTTGTCTCAAATTCGTCAAAAAAATTAGCACGCCATATATGTGTCGTAGTGTAACACTAGGTAAGTTAGATGAATTTCAGGCAAGCTTTGGGTTCTCGAGGATATACAAACCAATAAGATTCTCAATGTTTGCATCCTAGTCACGACGTCAAGATGTTTGTTAATTCATTGACCTTCAGTGCATGGGATCTAATCAGGGACCCAAGGACACAAAAAATGTTTTTAATCCATTTTTCCCTTGGAGCACGTGCTTGTAGTTCAAATTTGAGTTCTTCATATTAAGTGCATGCCTAGAAAACTCATTGTCATTTAGACCACAAAGGTGACATGTTACCTATCCAAACCACCAGGCTTCTCATGGGAAGCTCCGTTTTGTAAGAGGTTTGTCCCAAATTTGTCAAAAAATTACCATCTCGTATAAGTGTCGTGTAATGACACCGGGGTAAGTTTCAAGAATTTCTGACGAGTTTCGAATTTCTACGGATTTAAAAGCAATTTTTCTCATTGTTTGTGGCCTAGTCACGATGCCGAGATGTTTGTAATCATTGCATGCGACCTAAACAGAGACCCAAGGACATAAAAATGATTTTCTAACCCATATTGTTGCCTCGAAGCATGTGCTTGTAGTTCACATTGGAATTATGCATATTAAATGGCTAAAAACCCAATTAATTTATAAAGGGCGCCAAATGATTCGTGGATAATTCCACATTTAGCATTGTACATGTATTAGTCTATCTTGCATGTAGAACAAATCAAGGCAAGAAGAGGCACTGAATATTGTTTTGTTCATAGAGGTGACATGTTCCTTATCGAAACCACGATGCTTCCTGAGAGAAGTTTTGGTGTGCAAGAGACTTGTCCCAAAACTTGTCCCAAATTGGTCAAAAATTACCTTGTCATTTAAGCGCCGTGTCATGACCCCGGGGTAAGTTTCAAAAATTGCAGACGAGTTTTTTATTTATGTGTATTTAAAAGCCAAGTTTCTCAATGTTTGTGGCCTAGTCATGACTCTAGATGTTTGTAATCCATTCACGTTCATTGCGTGGGACCTACCTAAGGAACGCAATGATACAAATATGTTTTTGAACCCATTTTGGTGGCATGGAGCATGTGCTCTTAGTTCAATTTTGAATTATGCACATTAAAGGCCTAGAAGACTTAATTAGTGTAGTATAAAAAAGGCCAAACTAACCACGAATAATTTATAACAGTTCTATACACCCGCCTGGAGACCGTACCTGTCTAAGCATGGTGTGTGCACGTGTCATGCTAGCTCGACCTTTCTTATTTCATAAGTTATCCAGTTTATATTAAAATGGTGTTCCATCCAAACACGATTCTCCCGCCACTCCCCCAATTGGTGTTCCGCCACTCCCCCAATCATTTTGCCTCCAAACCACTGGCCCGTCATCAACCTCGTCGACGAGGAGGATGAGACGGAGTAGGCCGGAGAGCAAGAGCACCATAGCACCATCGAGCATGAGTGAGACCTCATTAGTCCATGCATGCGTTGGTAGCGCCGCCATGCCACCATCGCACACGGTTTCTAGTACTACCAGAAACGTCTGTGATATGTAGCTGGTCCCACGAGGTGCCCATTGATACGTTCCAACATATCTATAATTATTGCTTGTTCCATGCCGTTATACTATCAATCTTGGATGTTTTACAATCATTTTATAACAAGTTTAAATAATTTTTTGGGACTAACCTATTGACATAGTGCCAAAGTGCCAGTTGTTGTTTTGCTTGTTATTTTACTTCGCGGAAAATCAATACCAAACGAAGCCTAAACGTCTTGGAAATTTTTGGAGAATTTTTGTGGACCAAAAGACCCAAGATGGGCCAAACAACTACCAGAGAGGGGGCCCAAGGTGCCCACCACCCACCAGGGAGCGCTAGAGGGCCCTGGAGCGGCCTCGTGGGTGGTGGCCACCTCGGGAACCCCCTCAACCGACTATCAAGCCTATAAATTCAGAAATATTCGGAAAACCCTAGGGTAGTCGACGAAAGACAATTCCAGCTGCCGCAAGTTCCTGAACCTCGAGATCCAATCTAACACCATCACGGAGGGGTCATCTTCGTCATAGGTACATCTCCGATGATGCGTGAGTAGTCCACCATAGACCAACGGGTCCGTAGGCAGTATCTAGATCGATTCCTCTCTCTCTCTCTCTATGATTCTCAATACAATGGTCTCTTGGAGATCTATTTGATGTAATGACTTTTGCGGTGTGTTTATTGGGATCCGATGAATTTTGAGTTCATGATCAGTTTCTATCCATGAATATGATTCGAGTCTTATTGGATCTCTTATTTGCATGATTACTTATAGCCTTGTATTTCTTCTTCGAATCCTAGGTTTAGTTAGGCCAACTAGATCGATTTTTCTTGCCATGTGAAGGGGTGCTTTGTGATGGGTTTGATCTTGCGATGTTCTTTCCGAGTGACAGAAGGGGCATCAAGGCACGCATGTCTCGTTGCCATTAAGGATAACAAAATGGGATCTATTCCTACATGAATATATCTTGTCTACATCGTGTCACCATTCTTATTGCATTACTCCGTTTTCCCATGAACTTAATAGACCAGATGCATGCTCAATAGTGGTCGATGTGTGGAGTAATAGAAGTAGATGCAAAATCATTTCGGTCTACTTATCTTGGACGTGATGCCTATATAAGGATCATTGCCTAGATATCATCATGATTATTTGATCTTCTATCAATTTCTCAATAGTAATTTGTTCACCCATCGTGCGCTATACTCATGAGAAAAGCCACTAGTGAAACCTACGGCCCCTGGGTCTACTTTTACAACATATTGCTTTTAGATATACTATTTTGCCTTTTTCAGATCTATTAATCCAAAAAAAACAAAAATACCTTGCTGCACTTTTTTTTACTTTTTTTATTTTGTGTTCTTGCGAGATCTATTTGCCAAAACTATCATCACCTCATCATATGTTTTCATTAATTACCAAAAAAAGGGGAGATTGAAAGCACATTTGCTCCCTTGGTGGTTTTGGTAATTAATAACAACATATATGTCATTGGACTCATCTTTTCACTAAATATATTTCAGGAAAAGTCCAATGATGGGATGGCTATGAATTGTGAGGAGATACCCCAAGATGCAAGGAATGGATTGGCAAACCTTCAAGCTAGAAGACTCTCTTTTTACTTTGTCAAAAATCAATTTGAGTCCATAGGAAATCCAATACTATTAAAAGGGGGTAAGGTATTGTTGGTGAAAAAATTGCTCCACGTGGACAAGTGCTAGCCACCAAAAACACCCACAAGCTCTCCCACTAAAAGCACAACATGCTCCCTTGGTGGTTTTGATAATTCATGACAACATACATTGTCTCTTGGACTAACACTTATATCTAGTGTATTTCAGATAATAGTCCATGGAGAGTTGAGTTGGCAAAAGGATTGAGGAGATTGTGAAATTACCCCAAGATTCAAGGAAATAGGTTGGACAAGCTTCAAGCAAGAGAACTCTACATTTTACATTTGTGAGAAATCACTTTGAGTCCATAGGAAATCCAATACTATTAAAAGGGCGTAAAGCCGACACTACACTCGGTGCCACCGAGTTGGGTTGCCAAGATTCTATTATGCAAGTTCTCATTTTTGGTCCGACCGAGAATGGTGAATCGGCGTCACCGAGATTGGTAAATCTAACCGTTGCTAACCTTGTCGGTGCAACCGAGAATTGTATATCGGTCCCTCCGAGATTCAAAAGTTGCCACTTTTGGTCACTTCGGTACCACCAAGATTTACACATCGGTGTCACCGAGTCTGACTTATTGTGTGTAATGGTTGGAGTTTTGGGGATGCCTATATATACCCCTTCACCACCACCCACTCGAAAGGGAAGCACCCAGAACTATTCCATACCTATCCTACTCGGTTTTCTGAGAAAGAACCACCTACCCTTCCACTCCAACCATATGCATCTTGATTTCTAGCCTCCCCAAGTTGCTTTCCACCAATCCCATCTCTTCTACCAAGCTAAATCTATGAGAGAGTGATTGTGTGTTGAGGAGTCTATCAAACTGAAGTACAAGAGCAAGGAGTTCATCATCATTACCGAGCCTATTACCTTTTGGAGGGTGGTGCCTCCTAGATTCATTAGGTGTCGCTTGGGAGCCTCCTACTTCGTGTGGTGGAGTGAACCAAGAAGTTTGTAAGGGCAAGGAGATCGCCTACTTCATGAAGATCTACCCATAGTGAGGCTAGTCCTTCGTGGATGGAAGCCGTGTGGAATAGTCAAGGTTGCTTCTTCGTGGAACCCTCCATGGGTAGAACCCTCCATGGACTCTCACGACTGTTACCCTTCGTGGGTTGAAGACTTCATGAACGTGGACGTACGATAGCACCACCTATCGGAACCACGGGAAAAATCCTTGGGTCTCCTATTGCGTTTGATCTTTCTATCCCATCTCTTTACTTACATGTGCAATGTCTTTACTTTCCGCTGCCATATTTTTAGACATGCATGTGTAGGATATTTATACTTGCTAGACTTGCTAAAATAGTTAAAATCTGCCAACCAATTAACTTGGGAAAAAGTTAGGATTTAAATTTCTTATAGTAGTCTATTCACCCCCCCCCCCTCTAGACACCCCTCTCTCGATCCTACACCCACAAAATACTCTGTCAAAACCCTATCACACAAAATCGATGCCACCAAGATTTCCACTTTGGCTATACTGAGTCTAAACTTAAGATAGAACCCTAGCCAAACCCTAGCTCTTCGGTGCAACTTAGTTCACATCAGTGCAACTGAGTTTCAGTGACCACGATTCTATTAGCTGATTTCATAAAATCAGAATTTTTGAGTTTTGTGTTTCGGTCTCACCAAGTCTTGGAAACTGCTTCAGCCATTGATTTGAGTACAACTGAGTTTCCCATATCGGTCTCACCGAGTTCCCGAAAGTTGCCACATTTTAAACAAATCGGTTCAACCGAGCTTTGCATTTGTTCACCGAGATGGTCAATAATGTTGTAATGGTTGGATTTTTGGAGATGCCTATATATACCCCTCCACCACATCCCACTCGCAAGAGAAACACTCAGAACAGTTCCCCACTTCCCATATCCAAATTTTTGAGAGAGAACCACCTACCCTTGTGTTGAGATCAAGATCATCCACTCCAACCATATGGATCTTGATCTCTAGCCTTCCCAAGTTGTTGTCCACCCAATCAATCTCTTCTACCAAGACAAATCTATGAGAGAGTGATTGAGTGTTGAGGAGTCTATCATGTTGAAGCACAAGAGCAAGGAGTTCATCATCATTATCAAGCCTATTACCTTTTGGAGGGTGGTGCCTTCTAGATTGGTTAGGTGTTGCTTGGGAGCCTCCTACTTAGTGTTGTGGATTTGAACCAAGCAGTTTGTAGGGCAAGGACATTATGTAATTCATGAAGATCTACCCATAGTGAGGCTAGTCCTTCGTGGACGGAAGCCGTTATGGAATTGTCAAGGTTGCTACTTTGTGGACCCTTATGGGTGGAGCCCTACGTGGACTCTCACGACCGTTACCCTCCGTGGGTTGAAGACTCCATAAATGTGAATGTACTATAGCGCCACCTATCGGAACCATGGGAAAAATCTTCGTGTCAACAATTGTGTTTGACCTTCTAACCCTCAACTCTATTACATGTGCTTGTCTTTACTTTCCACTTCTATACTCGTATACATGCATGTGTAGTGTGTGCTTGACTTGTTATCATTGTTGGGGAACGTTGCATGGGAAACAAAAAATTTCCTACGCACATGCAAGATCTATCCATGATGATGAGAATCTATGAGAGGGAGAGTGGATCTACATACCCTTGTAGATCGCTAAGCGGGGAGCATTAAGAAACGCGGTTGGTGTAGTTGAACGTCTTTGCGGTCCAAATCGCCGAGCGTCCCACGATCTCATCACAATCTGTCCTGTGATCCATACACGATCCATCCCACGAACTCATCATGATCCGTCCCATGATCTAATCATGATCCGTCTCGCGATCGTGATCACGGTCCTTCCGATCTAGCGCCGAAGGGACGGCACCTCCGCGTTCAGCACACGTACAGCTCGATGACGAACTCTGCCTTCTTGATCCAACAAGAGGGAGCAGAGAGGTAGATGAGTTATCCGGCAGCGTGATGGCGCCGCGGCGATGGTGGTGGAGCAATTCCGATAGGGCTTCGCCTAAGCACTGCAGAAAACCAATCTAGAGAAGAAACTATGCACTAGAGGAACGGGTAGCACGTGGCTGAAAATCAAGTGCCAAAAACCCTAAAACCTCTAGTATATATAAGAGGAAGAGAGGAGGAGGCTTGTCCCTCAAGGGTACAGCCCTAAGATTCGGCCGAACCAAGGAGGAGAGGAGGAATCCTCCTCCAATCCTAGTAGGACTAGGACTCCTTCCTTTTTTGCCTTTTTTGCCTTTTTCCACCTTTTCTCTTTGGGCTTTCCTCTCCCAGCCGCATGGGCCTTGTGTGGGACTTCCACTAGCCCACTAAGGGCTGGTATACACTCTCCCACTGCCCATGTAGCCTCTTGGGTCGAAAAACCCCTCCCGATGGTCTCCTGGTACACTACCGCCACTCCCGGTACACTACCGATGAGCCCGAAACTTTTCCGGCGACCAAAATAGGACTTCCTATATATCAATATTTACCTCCGGACCATTCCGTAGCTCCTCATGACATCCAGGATCTCATCTTGGACTCCGAACAACCTTCGGTAACCACCACATATAACTCTATACTACCGAAACGTCACCAAACCTTAAGTGTGCAGACCCTATGGGTTCGAGAACTATGTAGACATGACCGAGACACCTCTATGGTCAATAACCAATAGTGGGACCTAGATGCCCATATTGTTTCCTACATATTCTACGAATATCTTTATCGACCGAACCTCTGTGTCAAGGATTCAGTTAATCCCGTATGATGTTCCCTTTGTTCTTCGGTATGTTACTTGCCCGAGATTCGATTGTCGGTATCTCCATACCTAGTTCAACCTTGTTACCGGAAAGTCTCTTTACTTGTTCCGTAATACAAGATCCCGTGACTAACACTTATTCACATTGCTTGCAAGGCTTATTGTGATGTTGTATTACCGAGTGGGCCCTGAGATACCTCTCCGTCACACGGAGTAACAAATCCCAGTCTTGATCCATGCCAACCCAACAGACACCCTCTGAGATACCTGTAGAGCACCTTTATAGTCACCCAGTTATGTTGCGACGTTTGATACACAAAAGGCACTCTTCCGATGTCCATGAGTTGCATGCTCTCATGGTCATAGGAACATATACTTGACATGAAGAAAACAGTAGCAATAAACTAACACGATCATATTCTACGTTTGTAATTTGGGTCTTGTCCATCCCAACATTCTCCTAATGATGTGATCCCGTTATCAAATGATATCTCATGTCAATGGCTAGGAAACCTTAGCCATCTTTGATCAACGAGCTAGTCTATTAGAGGCATAATAGGGACATGGTGTTGTCTATGTATCCACACATGTATCTGAGTTTCCGATCAATACAATTATAGCATGGACAATAAAAAATTATCATGAACAAGGAAATATGATAATAACTAATTTATTATTGCCTCTAGGGCATATTTCCAATAGTCTACAACTTGCACTAGAGTTAATAATCTATTTCACATCACCATGTGATTCGCATTGTTATGAATCTAACACCCAATGAGTTCTGGGGCTTGATCATGCTTTGCATGTGAGAGAGGTCTTATAGTCAATGGGTCTGCGACATTCCGATCCGTGTGTACTTTGCAAAGCTCTATGTTAAACTGTAAACACTGCTACTAAACTCCACTTGGTACTATTCCAAATGGCTGCTCCACTATACGTATCCAGATTGCTACTCCGAGTCATCCGGATTGGTGTTAAAGCTTGCATCGACGTAACTCTTTACGACAAACTCTTTATCACCTCCATAATCGAGAAACATCTCCTTAGTCCTCTGGTTACTAAGAATAATTTTTGACCGTTGTCCAGTGATCCACTCCTGGACCACTCTTGTACCCCTTGACAGACTCATGGCAAGGCACACACAGGTGTGGTACACAGCATGGCATAATATAGAGCCTATGGCTAAGGCATAGGGGACGACATTCGTCCTTTCTCTTTCTTATGCCATTCTCGAGATTTGAATCTCACTCAACTTCACACCTTACAAATCAGGCGAGAACTCTTTCTTTGACTGATCCATTTTGAACTCTTTCAAAATCTTGTCAAGGTATGTACTCATTGAAAGTCTCATCAAGCATCTTGATCTATCTCTATAGATCTTGATGCTCAATAATTAGGTAGCTTTATCTAGGTCTTCCTTTGAAAATCACTTTTCAAACAACCGTTCATGCTTTCCAGAAATTCTACATTATCTCCGATCAACAATATGTCAACCACATATGCTTACCAGAAACTCTATAGTGCTCCCACTCACTTTATTGTAAATACAAGTTTCTCACAAACTTTGTATAGACTCAAAAACTTTGATCACCTCATAAAGTGTATATTCCAACTCCGAGATGCTTGCTTCCGTTCGTAGAAGGATCGCTGAAGCTTGCACACCTTTTAGCATCCTTAGGACTGACAAAACCTTCTGGTTGTATCTCATACAACCTTTCCTTAAGGAAGGAAACAATGTTTTGGCATCCATCTGCCAGAGTTCATAATTGAAAATGCATCAACTGCTAACATAATTCCAACAGACTTTAGCATCGCTACGAGTGAGAAAGTCTCATCGTAGTCAACTCCTTGAACTTGCCGGAACTTCTTTGCGACAAGTCGAGCTTTATAAATGGTGACATTTACCATTCTCATTTGTCTTCATTTTAAAGGTCCATTTGTACTCAACAACCTGCCATCCAACGAGCAAGTCTACCAAAGTCTATACTTGGTTTTCATACATGGATCCTTTCGCAGATTTCATGGCCTCTAACCGTTTGTCGGAATCCGGGCCCATCATTGCTTCTCCATAGTTCGTAGGTTCATCGTTGTCCAACAACATGACCTCTAAGACAGGGTTGCCATACCACTCACGAGCAGTACATGTCCTTGTTGACCTATGAGGTTCGATAGTAACTTGATTCGAAGCTTCATGATCATCATCATTAACTTCCTCTTAACTAATGTAGGCTTCACAGAAACATCTTCCTGTGTTGTGCTACTCTCTCTTTGAAACAAAGGTTCAGCAACTTCATCAAGTTCTATCTTCCTCCCACTCAATTCTTTCAAAAGAAACTCTTTCTCGATAAAGGACCCAGTTTTAGCAACAAACACTTTATGCTTAGATCTGAGATAGAAGGTTTACCCAACTGTTCTTGGGGTATTCTATGAAGATGCATTTGTTCGCTTTGGGTTTGAGCTCATTAGGTGAAAACCTTTTTCACATAAGTGTTACAACCCCAAACATCAAGAAATGATAGCTTAGGTTTCTATCAAACCATAATTCACACGGTGTCATCTCAACGGATTTAGATGGTGCCCTATTTAAAGTGAATGTAGTTTTCTCTAATGCATAACCCCAAAATTATAGTAGCAAAACGATAAGAGACATCATAGCACGCACCATATCCAATAGAGCATGACTATGACATTCGGACACACCATCACACTATGGTGTTCCAGGTGGCGTGAGTTGTGAAACAATTTTCACATTGTCTAAAGTTGTATGCCAAACTCGTAACTCAGATATTTACCTCCACAATCATATCACAGACATTTTTATCTTCTTGTCATGGTGATCTTTAAACTTAACTCTGAATTTGCTTGAACCTTTCAAACGATCCCGACTTGTGTTTCATTAAGTAAATATACACTATATCTACTCAAATCATCAGTGAAGGTAAGAAAATAACGATATCCACCGCACGCTACAAGACTCATTGGATTGCATACATCAACATGTATCATTTCCAATAAATCACTTGCCCGCTCCATCAATCTGGAAAACGGGGTCCTTAGTCATCTTTCCTAAGAGGCATGGTTCGCATGTCTCAACCGATTCGAAATCGAATGAGTCCAAAGATCCATCAGCATGGAGTTTCTTCATGCGTTTTATACTAATATGACATTTAGCAGCAGTGCCACAAGTATGTGGTACTATCATTATTAACTTTGTATCTTTTGGCATCAATGTTATGAACATGTGTATTACTACGATCAAGATTCAACAAACCATTCACACTGGGTGCATGACCATTGAAGGTATTATTCGTAAACAGAATAACCATTATTCTCTAACTTAAATGAATAATCATGTTGCAATAAACACGATCTAATCACGTTCATGCTCAACGCAAAACACCAAATAACATTTATTTAGGTTCGTCACTAATCCCGAAGGTAGAGAGAGCGTGCGATGTTGATCACATCAGCCTTAGAAACATTTCCAACACAAATCGTCACCTCACCCTTAGCTAGTTCTCCGTTTATTCCGTAGCTTTTATTTCGAGTTACTAACATTTAGCAACCGAACCGGTATCCAATACCCAGGTGCTACTAGGAGTACTAGCAAGGTACACATCAATAACATGTATATCAAATATACTTCTGCCGACGTTGCCAGCCTTCTTATCTATTAGGAACCTAGGGTTGTTCCGCTTCAACGTCTGCTCTCCTCATAATCGAAGCACTTAGTCTCGGGTTTGGGTTCAACTTTGGGTTGCTTCACTGGAGCAGCAACTGACTTGCCATCCATGAAGTTTCCCTCCTTGCCCTTGCCCTTCTTGAAACTAGTGGTTTTTTACTAACCATCAACACTTGACGCTTCTTCTTGATTTCTACCTTCGCGGTGTCAAACATCGCGAACAGCTCAGGGAGAATTATTTCTATCCCTGGCATTTTATAGTTCATCACCAAGTTCTAGTATCCTAGTGACAGTGACTTGGAGAACTATATCAATCACTATCTCATCTGGAAGATCAACTCCCACTCGATTCAAGCCATTGTAGCACCTAGAAAATCTGAGCACATGCTCAACGATTGAGCTATTCTCTTTCATCTTGCAGGCAAAGAATCTTGTTGGAGATCTCATATCTCGCAACACGGGCATGAGCCTAAGATCCAAATTTCAGCTCTTAGAACATCTCATATGTTCCGTGATGTTCAAAACATTTCGGAGCCTCAATTCTAAGCTGTAATGCATGACGCACTAAACTATCAAGTAGTCATCAGAACGTGCATGTCACATGTTCACAACATCTACAGACGTCGCTAGAGGGGTTGGCGCACCGAGCGGTGCATTAAGGACATAAGCCTTCTATGCAGCAATGAGCACAATCCTCAGATCACGGACCCAGTCCGCAATATTGCTACCATCATCTTCCAACTCTATTTCTCTAGGAACATATAAAAACTCAAGGGAGCTATAGCGCGAGCAAGTAATATACAACATAATTTGCAAAGACACTACTGACTATGTTCATGATAATGAGTTCAATTAATCATATTACTGAAGAACTCCCACTCAAATTGACATCCCTCAGGTCATTCGAGTGATACATGATCCAAATTCACCAACTCAAATCCGATCATCACGTGAGTTGAGGTGGTTTCAATGGTGAACATCATCATGTTGATCATATCTACTATATGACTCATGTTCGACCTTTCGGTCTCTTGTATTCTGAGGCCAAGTATATACATGCTAGGCTCATCAAGTTTAACCCGAGTGTTCTGCATGTGCAACACTGGCTTGCACCCGTTGTATGTGAACGTAGAGTCTATCACACCCGGTCATCACGTGGTGTCTCGACACGGCGAACTTTCGCAACAGTGCACACTCGGGGAGAACACAATTCATCTTGAAACTTAAGTGAGGGGTCACCTTATAATGCTACCATCATCCTAAGAAAAACAAGGTGCATAAAAGGATTAACATCACATGCAAATCATAAGTGACATGATATGGCCATGAACTTGTGCCTTTGATCTCCATCTTGAAATCACCGGCATGATCTCCATCGTCACCGGCACGACACCGTGATCTCTATCATCTTGATCTCCATCAACGTGTTGCCATCAGGATTGTCGTGCCCATCATGCTTGTATTACTATTGCTACCGTTTAATGATAAAGTAAAGCATTACATAGCGCTTAATGATTGACACACAGGTCATACAATAATTAAAGACAACCCTACGGCTCCTGCCGGTTGCCGTACTCATCGACATGCAAGTCGTGATATTCTATACAACACATGATCATCTCATACACCACATATATCTCATCATGTAATTGGTCATATCACATCACAACATACCCTGCAAAAACAAGTTAGACGTCCTCTAATTGTTGTTGCATGTTTTACGTGGCTGCTATGGGTATCTAGCAAGAACAATTCTCACCTACGCATAAACCACAATGGTGATACATAAGTTGCTTTTCAACCTTCTCAAGGACCACCTTTGTCGAATCCGATCCAACTAAAGTAGGAGAAACTGCCACCCGCCAGCCATCTTTTGCAACAAGTTGCAGTTGAAGGAACCGGTCTCTCGTAAGCATACGAGTAATGTTGGTCTGGGCCGCTTCATCCCACAATACCGCTGAACCAAAACACGAACAAGGGAGGAAGCAATCTAAGCATCAACGCCCACAAACTCTTTGTGTTCTACTCGAGATGTCATCTATACATAGACCTACCTCATCATGCCACTGTTGGGGAACATTGCATGGGAAACAAAAAATTCCTACACACACGCAAGATATATCCATGGTGATGAGCATCTACGAGAGGGAGAGTGGATCTACATTCCCTTGTAGATCGCTAAGCGGGAAGCGTTAAGAAACGCGGTTGGTGTAGTTGAACGTCTTCGCAATCCAAATCGCCGAGCGTCCCACGATCTCATCGCGATCCGTCCCGCGATCCAATCACGATCCGTCCCGCGAACTCATCATGATCCGTCCCGCGATCTCATCATGATCCGTCTCGCGATCTTGATCACGATCCTTCCGATCTAGCGCCGAATAGACGGCACATGCGCGTTCAACACACGTACAGCTCGATGACGATCTCTGCCTTCTTGATCCAGCAAGAGGGACTGGAGAGGTAGATGAGTTCTCCGGCATCGTGATATCATTGTGGCGATGGTGGTGGAGCAATTTCGGCAGGGCTTCGCCTATGCACTGCAGAAAACCGATCTAGAGGAGGAACTATGCACCAGAGGAACGGGTAGCACGTGGCTGAAAATCAAGTGCCAAAAACCCTAAAACCTCTAGTATATATAAGAGGAAGAGAGGAGGAGGCTTGGCCCTCAAGGGGACAGCCCTAAGCATCAGCCTAACCAAGTAGGAGGGGAGGAATCCTCCTCCAATCCTAGTAGGACTAGGACTCCTTCCTTTTTTGCCTTTTTTGCCTTTTTCCACCTTTTCTCTTTGGGCTTTTCTCTCCCAGCCGCATGGGCCTTGTGTGGGACTTCCACCAGCCCACTAAGGGCTGGTATTCACTCTCCCACATCCCATGTAGCCTCTTGGGTCTAAATACCCCTCCCGATGGTCTCCCGGTACACTACCAGCACTCCCGGTACACTGCCAATGAGCCTAAAACTTTTCCGACGACCAAAATAGGACTTCCTATATATCAATATTTACCTCCAGACCATTTGGAAGCTCCTTGTGACGTCCGGGATCTCATCCGGGACACCGAACAACCTTCAGTAACCACCACACATAACTCTATACTACCGAAACGTCACCAAACCTTAAGTGTGCAGACCCTGCGGGTTCAAGAACTATGTAGACATGACCGAGACACCTCTACGGTGAATAACCAATAGCAGGGCCTGGATGACCATATTGGTTCCTACATATTCTATGAAGATCTTTATCGTTCGAACCTCTATGTCAAGGATTTAGTTAATCCCGTATGATGTTCCCTTTGTTCTTCGGTATGTTACTTGTCTGAGATTCGATCATTGGTATCTCCATACCTAGTTCAACCTTGTTACCGGCAAGTCGCTTTACTTGTTCGGTAATACAAGATCCCGTGACTAACACTTAGTCACATTGCTTTAAAGGCTTATTGTGATGTTGTATTACCGAGTGGGCCCTGAGATACCTCTCAGTCACACGGAGTAACAAATCCCAGTCCTTATCCATGCCAACCCAACAGAACCCTCGGAGATACCTGTAGAGCACCTTTACAGTCACCCAGTTGCATTGCGAAGCTTGATACACACAAGGCACTCTTTCGGCGTCCGTGAGTTGCATGATCTCATGGTCATAGGAACATATACTTGACATGCAGAAAATAGTAGCAATAAACTGACATGATCATATGCTACGTTTGTAATTTGGGTCTAGTCCATCCCATCATTCTCCTAATGATGTGATCCCGTTGTCAAGTGACATATCAGGTCAATGGCTAGGAAACCTTAGCCATCTTTGATCAACGAGCTAGTCTATTAGAGGCATACTAGGGACATGGTGTTGTCTATGTATCCACACATGTTTCTGAGTTTCCGATCAATACAATTATAGCATGGATAATAACCGATTACCATGAACAAGGAAATATGATAATAACTAATTTATTAGTGCCTCTAGGGCATATTTCCAACAATCATTGCTAAAATATGCCCACAACTAAGAGTGGGAAAAAGGTAGAATTTTTATTTGGTCAAGTAGTCTAATCACCTCCCCTCTAGACCTACTTTTGAAGAATTCAACAAAATCGGCCGTCTTGAGAATGCAATGGAAATTTGAGATTCTTTGGTTGACATCCACGAAGGTACCTATTTCGTCAGAGAATCTAAGTTTGATGTGCTTCAAAGTCAGCTTGACAAGTTCAAGATGAAGGATGGTGAATTAGTCACAGATATGTAGTCTAGGCTAGCTCTCATTACCAATGAGATTGCCTGCTTTGGAAGCGAAGAAATGACTGACAAATTCATCATCAATAAGATACTTAGAGCTTTGGATGGAAAGTATGTCACCATGTGCACCTTAATCCAAATGATGCCAAACTAAAAAGGTCTCAAGCCTACGGAAGTGATTGGAAGAATTGTTGCTCATGAGATATCACTCAAATACAAAGAAGAGCTTCACAACAAGTCTAGCAGTGCTTACAAAGCCACAAGCGATGCACGTTTGTGTTAAACTTGATGTTAAACTTGAAAATCTTTTGGTTGTTCGTTTGTGTTAAACTTGATGGTGTTTGATCATGCACGTTGTGAGTGTTGCTACTATTTCCTATCCATTGAGAGGCTTATGAGATGATCATTCACTTCTTGCTTGTTGTGTTGTGCTACGTTATTCATTCATATTATTCTCGCACACCACCAAGTTGTATGTGACATGGAAGAGTGCCCCATGAGCCTAATTGATTGTGCATTTGCATTCAAATACAAATTCAAAATGATGCACAAATTTAGGGGGAGCTCTTGCTTATCACATACTTCTCAAAGCGATGACTCTATTTATTGATTATATCATATGTCGAAGCTTTGATCTGTATGTTTTCATTAATTACCAAAAAGGGGGAGATTGAAAGTACATTTGCTCTCTTGGTGGTTTTGGTAATTAATAACAAGATATATGTCATTCACTCATGTTTTCACTAAGCAGATTTGAGGAAAAGTCCAATGATGGGATGGCTATGAATTGTGAGGAGATACCCCAAGATGCAAAGAATGGATTGGCAAAGCTTCAATCTAGAAGACTCTCTTTTTACTTTGTGAGAAATCACTTTGAGTCCATAGGAAAGCGAATACTATTAAAAGGGGTTAAGGTATTGTTGGTGAACAAATTGCTCCACGTGCACAAGTGCTAGCCACCAAAAACACCCACAAGCTCACCCACAAAATACTCTGTCAAAACCCACCACTCAAAATTGGTGCCACCAAGATTTCCACTTTGGCTACAACGAGTCTAAACCTAAGACAGAACCCTAGCCAAACCCTAGCTCTTCGATGCAACCGAGTTTCAATGACCACGATTCTATTAGCCGATTTCATAAAATCAGAATTTCTGAGTTTTCTGTTTCGGTCTCATCGAGTCTTGGAAACTGCCTCGGCCATTGATTTCGGTACAACCGAGTTTCCCATATCGGTCTCACCGAGTTTCCAAAAGTTGCCACATTTTGAATAGATTGGTACAACCGAGTTTTGTATCGGTTTCATCGAGATGGTCAATAATGTTGTAACGGTTGGATTTTTGGACATGCCTATATACCCCTTCACTACATCCCACTCACAAGAGGAGCACTCAAAATAGTTCCCAACTTCCCATATCCAAATTTCTAAGAGAGAACCACCTACCCTTGTGTTGTTTCAGGACTAGTTTCAAGGGATATTAATTTCCTAGTAAATGGCCCTTGTGCTCACCAGTCCCAGGATTACTATTAGCTAATGAGACACAATATTGATACAGAAATTCCAAGCAAAAATATAAAATCCAAAGTACAAGACCATCGTGGTCTAAGAGTACAAAAAAGGTTTCTAGTGGTTGGTGGCGGAAGCGGTTCAGGGTCATCAGCGTCTATGGGACTCCATTTCCCACAGGAATAGCTCACCTGGTTAACTCCTATCTTCGCATGGCTATGATCTTTGATGCCTAGGTTCCGAGGTTGTCGTCATAAAGCTCCTCTCCACATGCACAATCTGGCCAAGACAATAGCCAGGGACAAGCCAGTGAGTACTTTAAATGTACTCGCAAACAATATGAAAACATGTATAACATAGCAATGGTATTCATGCACTGAATTAATCCATGATCACTTAACCAATCACAAAATAAAATTCATGATGCACGCAAGCAGATCATTCATATTAAACATAAATAAGCAATCAGAGAATAGAAATAAAATAGACCGATCGGGTGTCTGAAGCAACGCCTCGAATGGATAATAATATAAAGCATGCCTCAGTCGGGCGCCAGTGCGATGCCACATAATGGGATTATAAGGAAAAGTAATAATGTGCGTGCCACAGTCGGGCGTCTGAGCGACGTCACATAAAGGGCTTATAAGTAAAATAATTAACAAGCATGCCACAGTCGGGCGTCTGAACGACGCCACATAAAGGGATTGTAAGTAAAATAAATAACAAGCATGCCACAGTCGGGCGTCTAAGCGACGCCACATAAAGGGCTTATAAGGAAAATAATTAACAAGCATGCCACAGTCGGGCGTTTGAGCAATGCCACATAAAAAGCTTATAAGGAAAATAATTAACAAGCATGCCATAGTCGGGCGTCTGAGCGAATCCACATAAAGGGCTTATAAGGAAAATAATTAACACAATAAGTATCCAAGAGGTAGAACCATCCTAGGGATACTCAATATTCGAGACGATATAAATGGTTAGTCCACAATAACAATAATCATAATCATGATTTAACACACTTCATGATTAATATTCTAGTTTAGAAGAATTCCTCCGAAGACCGACACTTGACCCATCCCAGACTGTAGTCCTTAACCACGGACATGACTATTCGAATAGATATAAACTCTGCGGAGGATGTACTCTTTACCCATGAGTAACGGATTCCTTTAGTCCACTGGGACTAATTCCATTTACGGTCTTTGAATTGAAAACACACCTGACCCTCACACACCAGCTTAACTTACCGGTGCCTGCAATCACCCACGACACTCGTTAAACAAAACTCTAAGTGGGGAGGCTCCAACCTCGATTATCATGGGATCAAAAAAATTATATCGCGCGCAAAACAGGGGATCTACCCCCTCGGACCCACCGAAACACCCATGCCCCCGGACCAAGTGACATGCCTACCAGAGGCTACTGGTAGCTTTCACTATGGCTTCTCTATATGGTGTGCGCTAAGAAAGGGGTTGACAACTTAATGGACCATACCCTACCTGCAGTAGGGACAAGTGGTAGTACGAAACAAGTATGGGGGTTACTGACACAAGACTCGATCTACGGTCGACTGAGGAGGTTATGTATTCTCTGCATGATTAGCACAACAAACATATTTCACGACATCAGATAGAATCACCACTCATCATACCCCTTCATGCCTCCCTGACCATTCTCGCTCCAACGAGATGTCAGCACCAAGTTTGTGTCTACCCAAGACAGAGACTTCTCCAAATTCCTTCCGGTAGGCATGAAAGGCATACGAGGGTGAATAGTGTCAGAAGCATATCAATTCCAACAGCAAGGAATTTTCATCATGCACTTGTAAACATGATCACATCATCACATGAATAATGCATACTTCAAGTCAACTTGGTGTTGTACACACTCAAAACAACACACAACAAATATTATACCAGGGTTCAGAATGCTTGCCTTTAATGTGTAGGTAGTTGAGGTGCACTCCATAACTTGTATCTTCACTACAAATTCCTATTTGAAAATACTCTAATTAACACACAATTCAAAAACAGCACAAAAAGTTGTCTTGGAAATTTTTCAAATAAATCCTAAAATAAACTAGGTGAAATTTGAGAGAGGTGGGAAAAAGAATCAATTCCATTGGATTTTAATTTTAAAAGTTAGAGCTAGTCAAAGTCTGGTCAAATTTCTGTTTTTAAATAAAACAGATAAAAGAAAACGATTCGGACGAAATATGCTTTCGGGAAAAGAAGACGTACTTAGGGGTTTACGCTTTCACTTAAAACAGCTTAGGCTCATCTTTGTCGCTGAAGAGCGGGGGCCCTTGGACAGGTTTGACTGTGGTCAAACCGGTCATCTCCCTCCGCCAGCCGAGGGGAGGTGTGACGCCCCCAATTTCGACCGTACGCTAAACATACACGCAATGCGTATGATCAAGATCAGGGACTCAGTAATCAATATCACAACACAACTCTAGACACAAATTAAAGTCATACAACTTCATATTACAAGCCAGGGGCCTCGAGGGCTCGAATACAAAGCTCGACAAGCACGAGTCAGCGGAAGCAAATAATATTTGAGTACAGACATAAGTTAAACAAGTTTTGCCTTAAGAAGGCTAGCACAAACATAACGACGGAACGAAAGAGGCGAGGCCTCCTACCCGGGAACTTCCTATCTTACTACTAGTCGGGGGCTGCCTCCACGTAGTAGTAGGCTCTTGTAGTGGTATAGTAGTTGTCTCTGGCATACTCCATCTCCTGGGCTCCATCGTCTGAACGCCGAATCGCATCGAGGGGGAAAGAGAAAGCAAAGCAGCAATGAGTACTCATCCAAAGTACTCGCAAGACTAACATCAGAACTATGCTAAGTATGCATCATTATCAAGGGGAGGGGTTATATCTGGACTGACTGCAGAAAGCAAGAATAGGGGGAAGGCATAGTCCTATCGAAGACTAGCATCTTCAGCAACTTGCAGCATTAGAAGAGAGTAGACTAGTAACTCACTTATAGCAATATTTTAACGTAGCAAATTTTATCAAGTAACCACGCTCAAAGATTCTTCCTCAACTCCCTGCGAGGAAGCAATCCCAGAGCCAACATTCATTTCAATTTAAAGTCACAATTTTAGTTGTAGTAGGTCAAGGTATAACTCCAAGTCATCCTGTTACCGTGGACACGGCTATTCGAATAGATAATTTCTTCCCTGCAGGGGTGCACTGCATTTCCAACACGCTTGATCACCTCCGACTGGACACACTTTCCTGGGTAATGCCCGGCCTTGGGATCCAAAAAGTCGTCGCCCCACCTAGGCTCAACGAAGAGGCCAACCCGCCGGTCTAAACCTAAGTGCACAGGTTCGTGGGCCCACTTGCCCTTGCACTCCTACACAATGCGAACGCGGCTGGAAGCAGACCTAGTACACTCAGTCCGGGAGTTGTACCTTCCAGCCCAATCCGGCGCGCGCCACTCCATTGCTGACGTCCGAAGAGCTTCGGCTGATACAATGATGCTGAGTACCCATAACTTCTCCCACCTGAAGGTTTAGTGCGTAAAAGGTTAACGACCAACTCAGATCAAATACCCAACCCATTAGCATTTTATTAATGCGGGGAAAGCGCAAACCATAATGCAGTCCGTCGCCCCGCCAATAACTCTCGGGTGCCTTACCGACGCACCCCACCAACTCTTCGGATGCCTTATGGCGCATCCCACCAAATCTTTCTCACACGGGTACCCTTTGGGCCGACCCGCCTCAGAACTGTCAGGAACTCGGGTCCACCTCAACAGAGTGGTACCGCTTGTCCCTTTAGTCTCGTCATGTTAGTACAGTGCCAAGTCAATAGTAACTGTGTGGTTATACGCCAAGTGGATATCCGAGGAATTACCCTCGATGGATCCCACTTGAGGTATGGGTATGAAAAGAGTCGCTATCGATAAATGGGGAGGAGGAATCACCCTCGATACCCACGATCGATTAGCTACGCTATAGAATTAACACCGGGAGTGCTAAGTGAGGTATCACCCTCGGCACTCAGTAGTAGCTCTGCAGTGCCATACTAAAGGGGGTGTGAGGTGATGAGTTAGTAATGGTTTGTCAGTCGATCATGATGACCGAGTCTTCTGTCTTCAAGTCCTCGACGTCATTGATGAAAGCAGGGGGCAACTGGGACTAAGGGGTCACTGGGGATTCATTGATCAACCTATACTAAGCATTGGATATGATTGCAGGTGTAGTAGCAGTTCACCAAAAATAGGCTATGCATCAGAATAGGAGCTAACTAAAACAGTAGCAAAATTCTAATGCAAGAATAAAAGGGAGAGAGATGGCTGATATCGGAATGCTCAAGGGGGTTTTGCTTGCCTTGCTGCTCTGCTGCAAAGGTCTGATCGTCAACGGTGTAGTCATACCCGGCAACACCATCAGTCTCGGAAATTACCGGAGAGAAGACGGGGGAAAAACAATAAATACAAGCAACATATGCAACATGATGCATGACATGATAATACGCAGTGCTAGGGGTGATCTAACGCAGTACTACACGCATCAGACGGAGCGGGAGAATACCTGACGATATTTACCGGGTCTGTGGATTTATCGGACAGTCGAATTGGGGGGAAAGTTCCATGTTCATCATGCTAGGATCATGTGACAGATGAAAGGATGGCATATTTGAATTCGTGGGATTTTTCTGATCAACTTTCATATATAAATTATTTTCATCTGCGCTATGGTTTAATAGATATGATTTTTCAAAGTTTTATTGATTTTTGGAATTATTTTAATTAAATAAATCAACATTATCCAGAATAGTAAAATATCACATCAGCATGATGCAATGCTGACATCAGCAGTCAACAAGGGGCTGGCCATGTCAAACCTGACCAGTGGGCCCCACCTGTCATAGATAGTGGGTTATTTCAGTTTATTAAATCGAAGTAAATAGATTAATTAGGGAGTGGGGCCCATATGTCAGTGACTATTTAATCTAAATTAATTATTGTTAATTAAATTAATTAGCTAATTAGCCAGCTGACAGGGGGGGCCCACCTGTCATTGACACAGGGGTGTTGGGCCCCATATGTCAGTGGTTGGGGCCAGACCAGTCAGCGGTTGACCGTCGTCAACGGGTCAACGGCGACTGCGGGGGGCAGCTGCCAGTGACCCTGGCAGTGACCCCGACCTGGCCACGTAGGCCGCGGCCGACGACTCGCCGCCGGCGACCAAAAAACACGACGGGGGCACGGGAGGGGCTCTGGATTTGGCCCTAAGGGGCCAAATCTTGAGCGGTTGGGCGCGTTCGAACAAGCGTTCAACGCCGCGTCGATCTCGGGAGGTAGCATCACCGGACCTGGCCGGAAACGGCACCAGCGATGATGGCAAGCGGCGGTGGCTACAAGATCATGACAAGGATGGCGCTAGGAGGCACGAACGGGCACATGCGTGTGTGCGTTATGCCGCTGGAAGCACCAGGAGCACGATGCTGCGCTCAGGCGAGCATGACGGCGACGATAGCGACAACCACGAGCTTGTCGGCAGCAACCGGAGCTCGGGTGCGGTGGAAACTAGCTAGAGGGACGATGAGGACGCTCAGAGGGAGAGGAGCGGTGAGAGGACCTCACTAGCGTTGATGGGAAGGCCCAAGGGAGCATCTGGTGCAATGGAGAGGGCGAATCGACGGCGGGGACTTCCCGGACCTAAGGAAGAAGACGATGGCGATAGGGCGATGCAGGGGCTCCAGAGCTCGGGTTCGTGGTCGAGGAGGACGGGGCGGTCACGGCGGAGTTCGTGGGTGCGTTGGCAGGGCGTGGGAGGCGCGGTGGCCATGGCTAGCCGGCGTCCATGATGGTGCCGGCGCTCAGCTGGAGAGGGTGGAGGCAGGGAGCTCGAGAGGGGGGATCTGAAGGAGCTAGGGTTTCGGGGGGCAAGAGGGAGCCACGGTGGCGGTCTTATCCCCTCGGCGACGGGGTTGGTTGGCGACGGCCGGTCGGCGCCCTGTAGCGACCGCGTTGGTCGCTACAGGAGGAAGAAAGGGGGTGCGGGCTGGGCCGCACTGTAGCCGCTGGGCCTAAGTGCCCAGTAGCTTTCTTTCTTTTTCTTTTTTTCCTGTTTATGTTTTCCTTTTTTCAATCTCTTTTTCTATTATTTCTAGCCACAATTGTCTTAGCAAAAATATGTGACAGGGCCCCAAAAATAACATGCATTATTTTGAAAGGCCACGCCAAGTTTGAGCATTTATGTAATTTGTTTGCATTTACCATTTGAATTTAAATGCCCTTAGAAATACTTTTAGCTCCTGTTATTAATGGTGGGGCCACACCAGAATCTTGGTGATGTTATTTTCCTCAACATTATTTATTTTGGAATATTTCACAAGCATGCAACATTTTATCTTTGATGTTTGAGGATTTAAATTTGTCAATTGAAACTATAGAGCATTTGAATGGAATTTTGAATTGGAATTTGAAATTCCATCTTGATCAAATTCCACTTAGCAAAATAATTAGTTGCTGACCATGCCATTACTGTAGCTTAATTACAATGATCAGTGTAGCGGAAATCTAGGGTGTCACAGGAGGAGAGGTCTCCGGCGACCGTCGCCGATGAACGACAGCTCCTCGCAGGGTCTTGGGAATGGGTATGGGTCCACGGGATCCTTGCGGTTCTCCCGGTGGTCGACAGAGGCACGAGGGTGGACGGGGCCGTCGACGGCATCGTCTTCGGCGGACGGCAGCGTTGGGAGCAGAAGGGATCTCCCCCCATGGTGGCTCCTGGCCGGGGCTGAGAGGTGGGGCAGCTCCATGAGGTCGAGGGGAGACCAATGGCGATGGTGGTAGGACTAGGGAGGCCCTGGTCACGACGGGCTTGACCGGAGTGCAGCAGCAGCCGAAGCTACCGACGGTGGGGAAGACGGCCTCCCTGAGTCGATTACTTGATATGGGAGCTCGAGAGGGATGGCATGAGGTCGTCTGAGGGTCTAGTTGAGCATGGGGGTCTCTATTTATAGCGCGGTGAGGTGGTTCCCGCGGCGGCTAAGGATAAGGGCGACGACGAGCCGCCGCTATGGCTGCAGGCGACGTGACACTGGTTAGTGCTATCCGACGAGCTCGTGGATGAGCTCGAGCTGTTCTAGAAGGCAGCTGGCACGTTGTTGTGTCTTGGGCGGCGCCGGCCATGGCAGAGGCTTGCTGCGGCTGCAGGCTAGCCGCCAGCGAGCTCTGACGACGACGCTACAAGACGTCAAGGGACGGCCAAGTAGCTCTACGGCATTGGAGGGGTCTGGGGCGTGTCCCTACAGACATGGAAAGGCCAGGGACGGGGGTAGGTGGGGTGCGGCGACTCGGGCACGCGGCTGTAACTGGCGCGCTTTGCTCGCGCTCTGGGCGCGCACCGAAGGTGTTTGTCGAAATGCCAGCGTAGGCTAGAAGGCTTGGATGGATATGCAAATTAACAGGGTAGCTAGGGTTGCCTATATGGATCTATTGGACATGCCGGTTTGGTCTGGGGAGCTAGTCCACAATGCAAACATGGTTTCATGCCAATTCTGAACATGCACACAAGGTGCTCGACAGAATGCCATGGGCACCTAAGGGGTTACTCTGGCCACCAAAATTTCTAGGTTGAGGTCTCCTTGGATGCAGGTGATGATGGCAAGGTTAGTTTGGCAAAATCAAATACTTTATAGTGCAAGTTTTATAAAACTCTGTTTCTGGACAGAAACTACATGCCATCATTGCATGGGCTTAAATCACTCTAATGTGGCTGATATCCTGGACTTGAGGATTTGGTTGGGCTTACTAATAGTAGGAAAAATCCCAAGGGCAATAGAGCAAGGTAAAGAGGGGTTGCAGTACAAAACATCAATCTGGTCCCGAATAGAAAATAGGATGATATGCTCAAAATTTCCAAAACATAAAGCTGGGTTTTTGCATAAAAATGATGCAAGAACATCACATGTCATCTACAAATTTTTGTGTAATTTATAAATGAGTTTATCATATGGTTGCAGTGAAAGAGGAGCCTTTAAAAGGGTTAAAATGTTATTAAATGAATTAAAACTTGGCAGATTTTATTATCAAAAATTATTCCACTGGTTTTACTAAATGAAATAAAATGATTTCATGAAACATTCAAGCCACACAACAATACTCAAAATTTTCAGATAGGAGAGGAGAATTTGTGAAATTCAGACAAAAGGAGTGGCTCTGAAATCAATAGAAAATCTAGAAAATAGAAAATAATTGTCTTATTAATTACCTTTTTTACACAAGTGCCTTTTCGTTGTCTAGAAAGGTCCTTTTCACATTTCTCTCAGTCTTTTTGCTTGGTTTTTCGGCACAAGTGCCATTTTACTTGTGTGGCTAGTCCAAAGTCAAAATATTTCATTATAGAGTTATTTTTCGTGGTTCAAAATAATTTACCAAAATAATTAGCGATAAAAATTGGGGCCATATGTATACAGGATGACGAATAGCATGACCCTGTGTGTGTGTGTGTTGTTGTTGTTGGAAAATGTTGCATGAGAAACAAAAAAATTCCTACGCACACGCAAGATCTATCCATGGTGATGAGCATCTACGAGAGGGAGAGTGGATCTACATATCCTTGTAGATCGCTAAGCGGGAAGCGTTAAGCAAAGCGGTTGGTGTAGTCGAACGTCTTCGCGATCCAAATCGTCGAGCGCCCCGCGATCTCATCACGATCCGTCCCGCGATCCACTCACGATCCGTCCCGCGATCCACTCACGATCCGTCCCGCAAACTCATCACGATCAGTCCTGCAATCTCATCACGATCCATCTCGCGATCTTGATCACGGTCCTTCCATCTAGCGCCGAACGGACGGCACCTTCGCGTTCAACACACGTACGGCTCGATGACGATCTCCGCCTTCTTGATCTAGCAAGAGAGAGCGGAGAGGTAGACGAGTTCACCGGCAGCGCGACGGCGTTGCGGAGATGGTGGTGGAGGAATTCCAACAGGACTTCGCCTAAGCACCGTTGAAAACCGATCTAGAGGAGAAAACGATCTAGAGGAAGAAGAGGGCAGCACGTGGCAATTAGGGTTAGTTTTTCCCTCTAAATCCTCTAGTATATATAGGAGGGAGGGAGGGGAGGAGGCAGCCTCAAACCTGGCCAAAATTGGAGGTGGAGGAGTCCTACTCCAATCCTATTAGGAGTAGGATCCCTCCTTTCCACTTGGAAACTCTTTCCACCTCTCCACCTTTGGACTTTTTCCTTCTCAAACCACTCCAGACGCATGGGCCCTTAGAGGAGGCTTCGGCCAGCCCACCAGGGGCCGGTTTACCTCCTCCCACAGCCCATGTAGCCTCTTGGGTCGAGACACCCCTCCCGATGGTCCCCCGGTACCCTCCCAGCACTCCCCGAACACTACCGATAAACCCGAAACTTTTCCAGCGACCAAAACAGGACTTCCTATATATCAATCTTTACCTCCGGACCATTCCGGAGATACTCGTGATGTCTGAGATCTCATCCAGGACTCCGAACAACCTTCGATCACCACCATACATAACTCTATACTACCAAAACGTCAACGAACCTTAAGTGTGCAGACCCTGCGGGCTCGAGAACTATGTAGACATGACCGAGACACCTCTACGGTCAATAAACAATAGCGGGACCTAGATACCCATATTGGTTCCTACATATTCTATGAAGATCTTTATCGGTCGAACCTCTGTGTTAAGGATTCAGTTAATCCCGTATGATGTTCCCTTTGTTCTTCGGTATGTTACTTTCCTGAGATTCGATCGTCGGTATCTCCATACCTAGTTCAACTCGTTACTGGCAAGTCTCTTTACTCGTTCCGTAATACAAGATCCCGTGACTAACACTTAGTCACATTGCTTGCAAGGCTTATTGTGATGTTGTATTACCGAGTGGGCCCTGAGATACCTCTCCGTCACACGGAGAAACAAATCCCAATCTTGATCCATGCCAACCCAACAGACACTCTCGGAGATACATGTAGAGCACCTTTATAGTCACCCAGTTACATTGCGACATTTGATACACACAAGGTACTCCTCCGGCGTTAGTGAGTTGCATGATCTCATGGTCATAGGAACATATACTTGACATGCAGAAAACAGTAGCATAAACTGACACGATCATATGCTACGTTTGTAGTTTGGGTCTTGTCCATCACATCATTCTCCTAATGATGTGATCCCGTTATCAAATGACATCTCATGTCCATGACTAGTAAACCATAGCCATCTTTGATCAACGAGCTAGTCTATTAGAGGCATACTAGGGACATGGTGTTGTCTATGTATCCACACATGTATCTGAGTTTCCAATCAATACAATTATAGCATGGGTAATAAACAATTATCATGAGCAAGGAAATATGATAATAACCAATTTATTATTACCTATAGGGCATATTTCCAATAGTCTCCCACTTGCACTAGAGTCAATAATCTAGTTCACATCACCATGTGATCCGCATTGTTATGAATCTAACACCCAATGAGTTCTGGGGCTCGATCATTCTTTGCATGTGAGAGAGGTCTTTTAGTCAACGGTTCTGCGACATTCATATTTGTGTGTACTTTGCAAATATCTATGTTAAACTGTATTACTACCACACTCCACTTGGAGCTATTCCAAATGGCTGATCCACTATACGTATCCGGATTGCTACTAAGAGTCATCCGGATTTGTGTTAAAGCTTGCATCGACGTAACTCTTTACGACGAACTCTTTATCACCTCCATAATCGAGAAACATTTCCTTAGTCTTTTAGTCACTAAGGATAATCTTAACCGTTGTCCAGTGATCCACTCCTGGATCACTCTTGTACCCCTTGATGGACTCATGGCAAGGCACACACCGGTGCGGTTCACAGCATGGCATACTATACAAAGCCTATGGCTAAGGCATAGGGGATGACGTTCGTCCTTTCTCTTTCTTCTGCCATGGTTGACCTTTGAGTCTCACTCAACTTCACAACTTACAAAGCAGGCGAGAACACTTCTCTCTGACTGATCCATTTTGAACTCTTTCAAAATCGTGTCAAGGTATGTACTCATTGAAAGTCTCATCAAACATCTTGATCTATCTCTATAGATCTTGATACTCAACAATTAGGTAGCTTTATCCAGGTCTTCCTTTGAAAAACTCCTTCCAAACAACCCTTTATGCTTTCTAGAAATTCTACATCATTTCCGATCAACAATATGTCAACCACATATGCTTATCAGAAACTCTATAGTGCTCCCACTCACTTTATTGTAAATACAAGTTTCTCATAAACTTTGTATAGACTCAAAAACTTTGATCACCTCATCAAATTGCATATTCCAACTCCGAGATGCTTGCTTCAGTCCATAGAAGGATCATTGAAGCTTGCTCACCTTTTAGCATCCTTAGGACAGACAAAACCTTCTGGTTGTATCAGATACAACCTTTCCTCAAGTAAACCGTTAAGGAAACGGTGTTTTGACATCCATCTGCCAGATTTCATAATTGAAAAATGCAGCAACTGCTAACATAATTCCAACAGACTTTAGCATCCCTACGAGTGAGAAAGTCTCATCGTAGTCAACTCCTTGAACTTGTCGGAAACTTCTTTGCGACAAGTCGAGATTTATAAATGGTGACATTCGCCATTAGCGTCTGTCTTCATTTTAAAGATCCATTTGTACTGAACAACCTGACGTCCAACGAGCAAGTCCACCAAAGTCTATATTTGGTTTGCATACATATTTCCTTTCTCGGATTTCATGGCCTCTAACCATTTGTCGGATTTCAGGCCCATCATCGCTTCTCCATAGCTCGTAGGTTCATCGTTGTCCTACAACATGACCTCTAAGACAGGGTTGTCATACCACTCAGGAGCAGTACATGTCCTTGTCGACCTACGAGGTTCGATAGTAACTTGATCCGAAGTTTCATGATCATCATCATTAACTTCCACTTCAACTAACGTAGGCTTCACAAAAACATCTTCATGCGCTGCGCTACTCTCTCGTTGAAACAAAGGTTCAATAACCTCATCAAGTTCTATCTTCCTCCCACTCAGTTCTTTCGAGAGAAACTTTTTCTCGAGAAAGGACCCAGTTTTAGCAACAAACATTTTATGCTTGGATCTGAGATAGAAGGTTCACCCAACTGTTCTTAGGGTATTCTATGAAGATGCATTTTTCCGCTTTGGGTTCGAGCTCATTAGGTGAAAACATTTTCCACACAAGCATCACAGCCCCAAAAATTAAGAAATGACAGCTTAGGTTTCTATCAAACCATAATTCACACGGTGTCATCTCAAAGGATTTAGATGGTGCCCTATTTAAAGTGAATGTACTTGTCTCTAATGCATAACCCCAAAATTATAGTAACAAAATGATAAGAGACATCATAGCACGCACCATATCCAATAGAGCACGACTATGACGTTTGGACACACCATCACACTATGGTGTTCCAGGTGGCATGAGTTGTGAAACAACTTTCACATTGTCTAAAGTTGTATGCTAAACTCGTAACTCAGATATTCACCTCCATGATCATATCGCAGACATTTTTATCTTCTTGTCACGATGATCTTAAACTTCACTCTGAATTTGCTTGAACCTTTCAAATGATTCAGACTTGTGTTTCATTAAGTAAATATACATTATATCTACTCAAATCATCAGTGAAGGTAAGAAAATAACGATATCCACCACATGCTACAAGACTCATTGGATTGCATACATCAACATGTATCATTTCCAATAAATCACTTGCCCGCTCCATCAATCCGGAAAACGGGGTCCTTAGTCATCTTGCCCAAGAGGCATGGTTCACATGTCTCAACTGATTCAAAATCAAATGAGTCCAAAGATCCATCAGCATGGAGTTTCTTCATGTGCTTTATACCAATATGACATTTAGCGCCAGTGGCACAAGTATGTGGTACTATCATTATTAACTTTGTATCTTTTGGCATCAATGTTATGAACATGTGTATTACTACGATCAAGATTGAACAAACCATTCTCACTAGGTGCATGACCATTGAAGGTATTATTCATGTAAACAGAATAACTATTATTCTCTAACTTAAATGAATAACCGTGTTGTAATAAACACGATCTAATCACGTTCATGCTCAACGCAAAACACCAAATAACATTTATTTAGGTTCGTCACTAATCCCGAAGGTAGAGAGAGCGTGCGATGTTGATCACATCAACCTTGGAAACATTTCCAACACACATTGTCACCTCACCCTTAGCTAGTTCTACGTTTATTCCGTAGCTTTTATTTCGAGTTATTAACATTTAGCAATCGAACCGGTATCCAATACCCAGGTGCTACTAGGAGTACTAGCAAGGTACACATCAATAACACGTATATCAAATATACTTCTGTCGACGTTGCCAGCCTTCTTATGTACCAAGTATCTAGGGTTGTTCCGCTTCAGCGACCGTTCTCCTCATAATAGAAGCAGTTAGTCTCGGGTTTGGGTTCAACTTTGGGTTGCTTCACTGGAGCAGCAACTGAGTTGCCATCCATGAAGTTTCCCTCCTTGCCCTTGCCCTTCTTGAAACTAGTGGTTTTTTACTAACCATCAACACTTGACGCTCCTTCTTGATTTCTACCTTCGTGGTGTCAAACATCGCGAACAGTTCAGGGATCATTATTTCTATCCCTGGCATTTTATAGTTCATCACCAAGTTCTAGTAGCATAGTGACAGTGACTTGGAGAACTATATCAATGACTATCTTATCTGGAAGATCAACTCCCACTCGATTCAAGCGATTGTAGCACCTAGACAATCTGAGCACATGCTCAACGATTGAGCTATTCTCTTTCATCTTGCAGGCAAAGAATCTTGTTGGAGATCTCATATCTCGCAACATGGGCACGAGCCTGAGATCCTAATTTCAGCTCTTAGAACATCTCATATGTTCCGTGACGTTCAAAATGTTTCGGAGCCTCAATTCTAAGTTGTAATGCATGACGCACTAAACTATCAAGTAGTCATGAGAACGTGCCTCTGATATGTTCACAACATCTATAGATGACGCTAGAGGGGTTGTCGTTCCAAGCGGTGCATTAAGGACATAAGCCTTCTATGCAGCAATGAGGACAATCCTCAGATCATGGACCCAGTCCGCAATATTGCTACCATCGTCTTTCAACTCTATTTCTGTAGGATCATATAAAAATTCAAGGGAGCTACAACGCGAGAAAGTAATCTACAACATAATTTGCAAAGACACAACTGACTATGTTCATGATAATGAGTTCAATTAATCATATTACTGAAGAAATCCCACTCAAATTGACATCCCTCCGGTCATTCGAGTGATACATGATCCAAATTCACCAACTCAAGTCCGATCATCACGTGAGTTGAGGTGGTTTCAATGGTGAACATCATCATGTTGATCATATCTACTATATGACTCAGGTTTGACCTTTTGGTCTCTTGTGTTCCGAGGCCATGTCTGTACATGCTAGGCTCATCAAGTTTAACTTGAGTGTTCTGCATGTGCAACACTGGCTTGCACCCGTTGTATGTGAACGTAGAGTCTATCACACCCGATGATCACGTGGTGTCTCGACACGACGAACTTTCGCGACGGTGCACACTCAGGGAGAACACAATTTATCTTGAAATTAAGTGAGGGATCACCTTATAATGCTACCGTCGTCCTAAGCAAAACAAGGCGCATAAAAGGATTAACATAACATGCAAATCATAAGTGACATGAGATGGCCATGAACTTGTACTTTTGATCTCCATCTTGAAATCACCGACATGATCTCCATCATCACCGGCATGACACCATGATCTCCGTCATCTTGATCTCCATGAATGTGTCGCCATCGGGGTTGTCGCACCCACCATGCTTCTACTACTATTGCTACCATTTAGCGATAAAGTAAAGCATTACATAGTGCTTAATGATTGACACGTAGGATATACAATAATTAAAGACAACCCTATGGCTCCTACCAGTTGCCGTACTCATCGACATTCAAGTCGTGATATTCTATACAATACATGATCATCTCATACATCACATATATCTCATCATGTAATTGGCCATATCACATCACAACATACCCTGCAAAAACAAGTTAGACGTCCTCTAATTGTTGTTGCCTGTTTTACGTGGCTCCTACGGGTATCTAGCAAGAACAATTATCACCTACGCAAAACCACAACGGTGATACATAAATTGCTTTTCAACCTTCTCAAGGACCGCCTTTGTCGAATCCGGTCCAACTAAAGTAGGAGAAATAGACACCCGCCAGCCATCTTTGTGCAATGAAGTTACACGTCAGTCGATGGAACCGGTCTCTCGTAAGCGTACGAGTAAGGTTGGTCCGGGCTGCTTCATCCCACAATACCGCTGAACCAAAACACGACCAAGGGAGGAAGCAATCTGAGCATCAACGCCCACAAACTCTTTGTGTTCTACTCGAGACCTCATCTACACATAGACCTAGCTCATGATGCCACTGTTGGGAAACGTTGCATGGGAAACAAAAAAATTCCTACGCACACGCAAGATCTATCCATGGTGATGAGCATCTACGAAAGGGAGAGTGGGTCTACATACCCTTGTAGATCGCTAAGCGGGAAGCGTTAAGAAACGCGGGTGGTGTAGTCGAACGTCTTCGCGATCCAAATCGCCGAGAGTCCCGCGATCTCATCACGATCCGTCCCGCGATCCAATCACGATCCGTCCCGCAAACTCATCATGATCCGTCCTGCGATCTCATCATGATCCATCTCGCGATCTTGATCACGGTCCTTCCGATCTAGCGCCGAACGGACGACACCTCCACGTTCAGCACACGTACGGCTCGATGACGATCTCCGCCTTCTTGATCCAGCAAGAGAGAGAGGAGAGGTAGACGAGTTCTCCAGCAGCGCGACGGCATTGCGGCGATGGTGGTGGAGGAATTCCAGCAGGGCTTCGCCTAAGCACCGCTGAAACTGATCTAGAGGAGAAAACGATCTAGAGGAAGAAGAGGGAAGCATGTGGCAATTAGGGTTAGCTCTTCCCTCTAAATCCTCTAGTATATATATAAGAGGGAGGGAGGGGAGGAGGCAGCCTCAAACCTAGCCGAAATTGGAGGTGGAGGAGTCCTACTCCAATCCTATTAGGAGTAGGATTCCTTCTTTCCACTTGGAAACTCTTTCCACCTCTCCACCTTTGGACTTTTTCCTTCTCAAACCACTCCAGCCGCATGGGCCCTTAGAGGAGGCTTCGGCCAGCCCACCAGGGGCTGGTTTACCTCCTCCCACAGCCCATTTAGCCTCTTGGGTCGAGACACCCCTCCCGATGGTCCCCCTGTACCCTCCCGGAACTCCTCGTACACTACCGATGAGCCCGAAACTTTTCCGGCAACCAAAGCAGGACTTCCTATATATCAATCTTTACCTCCGGACCATTCCGGAGCTCCTCGTGATGTCCGGTATCTCATACGGGACTCCGAACAACCTTCTGCCACCACCATACATGACTCTATACTACCGAAACGTCAACGAACCTTAAGTGTGCAGACCCTGCGGGTTCGAGAACTATCTAGACATGACCGAGACACCTCTACGGTCAATAACTAATAGCAGGACCTGGATGACCATATTGGTTCGTACATATTCTACGAAGATCTTTATCGGTCGAACCTCTATGTCAGAGATTCAGTTAATCCCGTATGATGTTCCCTTTGTTCTTCGGTATGTTACTTGCCCGAGATTCGATCATCGGTATCTCCATACCTAGTTTAATCTCGTTACCGGCAAGTCTCTTTACTCGTTCCGTAATACAAAATCTCGTGACTAACACTTAGTCACATTGCTTGCAAGGCTTATTGTGATGTTGTATTACCGAGTGGGCCCTGAGATACCTCTCCGTCACACGGAGTAACAAATCCCAGTCTTGATCCATGCCAACCCAACAGACACTCTCGGAGATACCTGTAGAGCATCTTTCTAGTCACCCAGTTACGTTGCGACGTTTGATATACACAAGGTACTCCTCCGCCGTCAGTGAGTTGCATGATCTCATGGTCATAGGAACATATACTTGACATGCAAAAAACAGTAGCATAAACTGACACGATCATATGCTACGTTTGTAGTTTGGGTCTTGTCCATCACATCATTCTTCTAATGATGTGATCCCGTTATCAAATGACATCTCATGTCCATGACTAGGAAACCATAGCCATATTTAATCAACGAGCTAGTCTATTAGAGACATACTAGGGACATGATGTTGTGTATGTATCCACACATGTATCTGAGTTTCCGATCAATACAATTATAGTATGGATAATAAACGATTATCATGAGCAAGGAAATATGATAATAACCAATTTATTATTGCATCTAGGGCATATTTCCAACATGTGTGTGTGTGCGCGCGCGTGCGTGTGTGCGCGTGCATGCATCTTCTTTATTGATTATCTATCTGTTAAACAATATCATTTCTCTAATGTGTTGTCATATGTGCTTGCTCATAACTAAAGCAACTAAATCATGTGTTTTATTTTCAGTGTGTACATGGATTCAGGGGGGCTCTGCGCCATATTTTTTCCAAACACGGATTTCACAGCATGATAAACATTTTTCTAGAATAGCATGATTTAACAGATAGGCTTTCTACTGTCTGTATCGAATAAATGAAACTATTTTTATCGACAATATAGCTTTAACGGGTCTCTGCGCAATTTGACGCAACGGGTCAACTAGTGTATCTACAACCTAAAAATGCATCCATAAAGATAAATAAACTAAAATCCTGATAATGTACCCATCATGTAACACCTGGCAATGACTGAGAGCATACCATGTGACATACTCTCGGTCCACCAAAGCAACCCTTGTGGGGCTCAAGGCGTAACTCTTGATTAGCCCAGAGTGAGATGCAGTGAGCGCTCACCTCCAGCGATGGTACAAATGTTAGTACGATCGTTTGTACGTATTATTTTTTTCTTTTTTCTTCTTATTATTATTCCCTTTTATATTCTAAAAATATATAAATATAAATATTTCAAACTTACATTACAACACGTTTGAACCATTAAATAAAATGTTTCTGACATTGGAAGTATGTTCATGTACTTCAAAAAAATGTTGGTGACATTTTCAAAAAAACATTTTTATAATATAAAAATTGTTGGTATAATCTTTTAAAACTGTTCCATCCCATCCGAATGTGTATGTAACACTTAGGAAAAGGTTCATACGTTAAGAAGTTTGTGATATTTCCAAAAAAGTTTGTGATATTTCCAAAAAATGTTTCCAAACCATTTTAATGGGTTGAGCACTAAGGTGCGGCTCATCTCTCACCAGAGGCGAGACATGGGCTTCTCTTGTTGCATTCGAACTGGTGCCCGCACAGAACGCTGGTCGGCCGCGGCCCATTAGCAATGTCGCGCAGCTTGGTCAATGATTGACCGGACAAATTTGACCAGTTAATCGTTGACTTTCAGGAAAAAGCAATAAAAATTTCTAAAAAGCAAAAAACGTAAAACTTGCAAATAAGAAAATCGAAATTTTGAAAATCTTCATGGAATTCTATAAAAGTTCATAGATGTTTCCCTGACGCACTTCGTCCCTGATCAACTCTCCCACAACTTTTCGGAATCCAAGGTGTTCCATATCAAAAAACAAAAGAAAAACTCACACCACTTCGGTTTAAAAAAAAACTCTCCCACCACTTCCAGTGAAAGCCCATGTCCCTAGCTTTTCTCGACCATCAGGCTGTCGGTCTCGAGTGTGAAGTGATGTTAGTACGACTCGTGTTGGAAGAAAAAAGTTGATGTTTTTTCTCAAAAATCATTTTTTTAAGTACGGTGAAAAAAATGGTTGACCTTACATCCGCTAGAGTTGCGTTGTAACAAATGTCACTGCTTCAACTAATAGGATAGTTTAAAGCGAGGCGGGCTTAGGTATTTCTAGTCGAACACCTCATCTCGTGCCGAACACGACCGACAAGGCTGTATTCGGTGCAGCAGATCCATTGGTTAATTAGCACATCCAGGGAAACCAATGCCACCTTTATATGAAGCAAATAACAGAAGTCAGACGCTTAATTGGCACTAGGTCGATGTCCCTTCCTGGGGGCAGAGCCACCTGCGCCAATTGCTACAGGCGTCTCTTCTGGAACATTTAAATCATCATTTGAACTGACAAAAAAGCTTTAGTTGATACGCCTGTTTGACCTGTCCTCACGTTGACAAAATGCAGTCTGCAACAGCTTCGTCTAGCTCGACGGTGTGGCTAGGTATAAAATACTCTCTTTACAATATAATACAAGAGCGTTTTGACATTATCAAACATCGATACATGCAGAGCCAGCTAACGACGAACGGCCGGTGTCATGTCAGAGAATTAAAATGGCTACTAACGAGTTACGTTGCACCGCTGCAGAAGCTTGCAACCAAAGCTATCCCAGCTCGGCGGCCGGATAGACTAAACAAAGCCCCTAAACGGCCGAACTGGCTTATAGAATCGCCGAACACGAATGATGACACAAGAGAAGAAGACCGGTTGGATAGTACCTGTCGACCAAGATATGCAACTAGCTCACAAGATAGGGCGCTTGAGAGTCGCAACAACGAGGTCCGGAACACGACGCTGGCTAGATATCTTGAGCAAGTGATGATTCTCCAAAAGCTCCTAACTAACACCTTGTTTAAAAAACCCACATCTCTTTCCGCAATGCAATCTGCGACTATATTAGTAGTAGGAGTATGTACGTACGCTTCCAGTTCACGTAGGCGTAGGCTGCAGTAATCCTCCTTGTCATGTAGCACCGAGGAGCCATTGATCCCGCTGGGATTCTGCCCCTAATTCCCAGCTTTTAGCGCAGCGTTTTCTACAGCTAGGGAGGGAAGGCAGGTGGCCTCGCGTTAGTTGCGTCCTACTCTTAACTAACGCTGTCCCTTCCACGGAGTAGCAGGAGCTATGGGTTTTGGAGCCTATACATCTTCTCTTTTTGTCTTCCATGACGACGACGTGTTCTTGCTCGCGGCTGTTTTTGTAAGCTCTCGCCGCGGGAGATTGGCCTTTCCGCCTTCCGTTTGTTTTAAGTTAACAAGTTTTGCAGCCATGAGGAGGAGATTTGGTAGTGCTTCGTCAGGCAGTCCTTGGAGCCGCTTGCTTTTGGCTCTGCACTACCTCACTGAGATGCTGCTATTTAGTCCTAGCTTAACTAGCTAGTTTATACATGCTGGTGTCTGTGGTTGGAAGAGTTCGTTAGATCCACTCCGGTTCGGGAACGGAACGAACCCATCCATATCTGCAGGGATTGACCTTGCTAATTTTCTGACGATTTCCTCTCTTTTAGTAGTATTTCACAACATGCATTGCTTATCTCAGGGTCAAGACATGGTCAACAGGGCCCGGCGTTTCAGCAGCTGCATCAGCGAGTGGGTACTCGAGAGCCATGATGGCTAACGAGAAAGTATAGCGCGATCAGTAGAGTAGAACCGATCGACTGAGACGGGCAGGCAACGGCTGGATGAAAAGAAAGACCCTGACAGGCATAGCAAATGTACAGTCCTTTGCTATCTCTTTTGGCACCTCCACACCCGGTGCGAAAAAGGTTTCGCTCGGGGCCACCCCGGCAGAAGATGCCTGGCAGGGGGTAGTGGGCGGCATGGCATGGCACGGCACGGGGGGAGAGAAGGGCGCGCGCGCGCGTACGTACGCGCACGCCTCTGTTGTTTCCTGTCACTTACGAATCGCTGCTATTCGATCTCGGGGTGACATTTTGCATCGACCGAAGGAAGGCAGCGCGGGAGTGTCACGTACGAATCGCTGCTATTCGATCTCGGGGTGGCATTTTGCATCGACCGAAGGAAGGCAGCGCGGGAGAAACGAGGCCAACCCACCTTATCCTGTCCGTCTTTATTCGTTTAAGATAAAATGGACACATCAAGCGGCCCGGTACGCGGGCGTAAACGGACTTTTGTCTATTTTCTGTCCGTTTTTGACTCATCCTCGGCCTAAGTTTGAGTCGTCTTTAGCGTGAAACGGATAGCGCGCGGACAGACCGGACGCGCACGCTTGTCCTCTCCTGACCCGCCTGTCGGTGGCACATGCCTTTCTTTTTCTATCCCCCACCCTCACCTCCTCACCCATCGAGTTCTCCAGCCGCACCCCCGTCCTTGCCGCCGCTACCATTTGGCGATGTGCAGCTCGAACGCGCTCTCGGGCCAAACCTTGTCGCAGGTCCCACTCCCTCAACGCCCCCAAGCTACCCAACCACGACCACTTGCGCTTCCGTTGGTAGGATTTGAAGCAGATCCGGTCGGACTTGGGTTCACCCAGCTGCGGGGAGGCCACGTCGTGCCCTGAACTGGCCGGGCACCGGGCTAAGACCTCCCGACAAGGCCGCAATGCCGCATGCAGGTACTGACTCCTCCTCTAGCCGTTCGGATCTATACCGTCGATGGTTCTCAAACAGATACAAAAACGGCGGGAGACCGGGGTCGGTGCTGGCCCAAAGGCTCGTCGGCATGCCATTGTCACTTATTAAGTGCGACGACTGCCCAAGGAAGGTCCAGCACCGCATGTCTACAACGCCGGAACATCCCGGATGGGTGTTCATCAAGTGACCAAACGATGGGGAGGTATGTGCTACTTGATTAGCATCGTTTGCGCTCTCGGATTTGACTACTTGTGCTAACTTAATTTTGTTGTTGTGTACAATGAATGCGACTTTTGGTATTGGGAAGAAGAATACATCGATATTTTGATAGAACGCAAATTAGTAGATGTTCGTGCATTTTTAGCTACAATGAAGGCTAAAAATAAGACTAATGCACTTGTTGCTATAACAGATGTTAGAGATAAAAGTAGATGCGAGAAAGCAACGTCTAATTCTTTAGACTCGAAGAAGATAGAAGCACGCAAGATCGAGCCTCTACAGATCAACAATGAATGCATGGAGAATGCACTAATCCAACTTACGGGAGCAGTTATGGAAGTTGGATTTGTTTTAAAATGTCTTCTTGTGGTTTTTGTTTTCTTTGGTCCTATTATTCTAGTCAAGATTCCATGATGTGCTACCATGTATCAAAAATCAATAATAAAAATAAAAAAATATGTGCTTGAAAATATGTATACGGACAGGATGTGGTCAAAATGTGATCATGCGTTGGACGCATGACCGACGCATCTAAAAAAACTCTGGATACGATCCTATCATCCGTTTCAAATACATAAAATCCGGATAAAATAGACGTCCGGATGGGACGGTGCGATGAAGTTGGCCTGAGTGGCCGAAAACGCGCTGGCGCTTTTGGGTCCCCGTCCGTCCGGCGTCCGCTGCTCGAGGGCAAGCCGAATCTGGGCGAGCCCGGGTCAGGGTACGCGTGCGCCGGGGCGGCCCCGCGTCACAAGCTAGTGGGCCGGACGTCCGCGTGACGTCGCCGTCGAGCAACGCCGGTTGCACAACAGTTCAGATCCTACACTTGGTAGAAACCACCTCGTAAAAGTCAGAGAAACTTATGCATATGATCATCTGTGAACTGGATAACATTCTTGTTTTCTTATTTCCATGCAGGTCGCAAGTACAGTACGAAATTTGACATGGGTAAAACTGAATTCAATATGTAAGTGCTTGATTTTCATCGGATGTTTCTACAACTTAATAAAAAGAAACATGTTTCCTCGCTAAGTTGTAGATAAGGGGAACACACCAGCATCGTTTTAAGTATATTTTGCACTCAACTGCACCTACATCAGTTCCACGATTTTACGCAAAAGCTACTACGTACTTCTCATCGTTAAAAACTTGACAGAATCATCAGCGCGGCTCCAACTTCCAACTCAGGGGTCGCAGCGCAAACATGAGTACGATAACTTGGAAAAGAAAGATAAAGGGCACACGGAAAAGAACCCCAATGATCAACACCTTGATAACTGAGCGAGGGTCCACCGGCGAGGAAAAGTCGAGGCGTCGATGCAAAACTAGATCTTGAGGCAGCTCGGGAACATCCCTTTTGTTGTTTTCTTGCGTTTGTCTGTAGCTGAAAGGAGGGGCCAAACAGGATGGATCCATGGCCCAAATATCACCCATCTTTGTGCTCACACCTCAAGACAAGGCCCCAATTCCCTGGCATCGCTAACACATCGTCAACAATTGTCATATCGCCCCCCTCGCTGGAGCCAACACAAAGCTCACGAGCCTGCGGCACGAAAGCTGCACCTGGCTGCTCAAAGCTGCTTACCAGCGCTTGCAGGCAGTAGTACTATAAATGTGAAAGTGCTTTTCTCATGGGAATATGGGCATTTATGCTTTGGATTAAGAGAGGATGAGCATGGGGAGTGGAAGCGGAAAGAAGTATATCCTACTTGCCTCATTGCCAAAAGGTGATATTCCTAGCTGATTAGCCCGTTTTTTTTGTATTAACATGTAGTTTGGTTCAGTCGCTGAAAGCTAACCTGGCATGAAGGGGTCAAAACGACAACTCTCACATCAAAAGTGCAACAGGCAAGATCGACACTAATGCAATATATTAAGGCTTGACAGGACTATCAATTAACTAAAGTATTCTAAAATGTTTTAAAAGAGGCCGACTTGCTGTTTAACAAAGTCTAGGTTTGGTTCCTCAGTTCAAGTACCATAAATCCTTGGTCACTCAAGCAAAAGAAAAGAAAAGAAAAGAAAACAGTAAAGTATTCTAAATTAAAAGAGGCCGACTTGCTATTTAACAATGTATAAGTTTGGTTCCTCAATATAAATATCATAAATTCTTGGTCACTCAAGTATCAAAACCTTTGGTTCATTGATCCACCAAAAACTGTTTTCATGATGATATGACGGTGTTTTCATACGTGTTAGAGCATCTCCAACCGTTCGGCCCTCCAGGGGCCCGAAATAGCGCAGCCTAAGGGCTAGTAGGCGCTAAAATCGGCCTGGTGGACTCGGGTTTTCAGCCGACGCCCCATGGTCGCCTCCAAGTTGGCGATTTCGGCCCAGTATCAGCACAGATTCGGTCCAAAAATGTCCACAAAATGGCAAATTCAAGAATTTAACCAAATTCGCAAAGTTCGGACGATTTCATTCATATAATACAAAAACAGAAGAAAAAAAGTAGACTATGCCGCTTGTCGCCGCCGCCTTCGTGCCGTCGCTGCCGTCGCCATATTCTGCATGCCGAGGAGCTTGTAGAAAGCGGTGTAGTCGCCGCCATCGTCCCCGTCATCGTCGTCGTCGCTGCCGCCGACGTCCTGCGTGCCGCGGCCGTCGTTCCTGCTGCAGCTCTGCCCTTGGTCGCCGAGACGATGCAGTTCGTGGTTGAAGGGCCCGGGCGCCTCCCCGTCGCTGTCGTCGTCGAGGATGATGAGGCCGGCAAGCTGCTCCTCGTGGCGGCAACGATGACGAGCCTCGATCTCCTCGAGGGCGCGGTGTTGCCGCTCCATCTCCTCTCAGATGTAGTCGTCTCGTGCCCACTTCAGTGCGGTCTCGCGGCGACGGCCATGGCGAGATGCTCCTCTTTGATTGCCGCCGTCATGTCAGGCTCTGTCTTCGGCTTGACAAGACGGAGGTGGCCGCAGGAAGGTGAGGGATTGCGGTGGCGGCCCTCGTTGATGGTCATGCCACCATCACCGAGGCACCCACTGCGCTGGAGCGGCGTCTTGCCGGTCTCGGCCTTCACGGCGACTAGCGGCGTGCGCGCTGTGCCGGAGGAGTGGGAGGACGATGACGACGGCGCGTCCGTGCGCCATGGCTGCCACGAGCAGCCCCTCCAGCGGGAGATGGACATCGGCTCCTGCGGGTACTCGAGGTGTGTCTCGTTGCCACCCTCGATGTGTTCGAGGACGGCATCGAGCGTGCGGCCGGGGGCGCCCCATCACAGAGGGCGCCCCTCGGAGTTGAAGCGCCTGCGCACTTGGGCACCGTTGGTGGAGGCGAGCTTCTCCTCGTGAAAGCGCTCTAAGTAGGCCGTCCATAGGGTGATATTGTCCAGGACGTACCTCGACTGTTGGCGCACCTCCTCAGATAGTGACGACCGGATTCTGGCGATCTTGGCGCGCCGCTCGGCTCCGGTGGGCACTGGTGGCACAGGGACCCCGCCGGTGCTGAGCCTCCACGCGCTTGGCACCTCGCATGTCTAGCGGCGTCGGGTACTCCGCCTCGTACAGGAGGCGGGCCTCATCCTCGTGGAGGTGTCGGCGGCCGAAGCCATTGAGGGCTACACCGTCGCCTGGGTAGCGTGTCGCCATTGGGAGAGAGAGGAGGAGGGAAGATCTCCACTGAGAGGGTTAGAGGGGCGTCGGCGGTGAGACTGGGGCACGCAATGTGGAGAGGCAAGGAGTGGCGGTCACCGGCGAGGAGGGTCGGCTTTTACAGGAGGCGAGTGGGCGGCACCGTTCGGCCACGTGGAGGGCGATGTGTGGACGCGCGTCGCCCATACTGACTGCGCCACCCATGACTGACGCCTCGTGAACCCGCCGCATCAATGGAAGGCTGACCGGCCGGTAGCCTTGCATTGGTTCCCCGCGGGAAACCGAGGCGATGAGAATGACGAAGTCTGCGCGATCGCTGACTCGGCAGACCCACCCGTTTTCGTGCCAAAAAATGTTTTGTCCGGTGCCCCCTAGCGCGCCGTTTTTGGCTTGGGTATGCCAGCGCCAAATTCGGTCCTAACCGGCAAAATTTGGGCTCCTGGGGGCGCGACTGGTCCGATTTTCGCCCGTCGGCGATAAAAAAGGGCCTTGTGGGGCCTATTGTGGGGCGGCTGGAGATGCTCTTACACCTTATCAACACAAAGTCACAAACTATTGTGAATCAATAAAGAAATAAGTGAAGTGCAATTTGGGAAAATTATTTTCAAAGGGGAATATAAATATTTTATAAATTTAAGTGTTACATAGGAAAAATATAAATGTTAATGCAAAACTAATGGATACTCCCTAACATTTACTTCTATTTCGAAACTTCCATATTCTCAATAACTATTCTAGATTATTCATGAAATTTATTTTTGATAAATGATTGACTTTGATTTTTCCGGTGCTTCTCGAGTACCCAGTCCGAAGCTCCGGGGTGAAAATCCTAGGTACAAAACTAGTTAGTTTTTTAGGGCAATGATGATGTTTTTGTGTCATGCCCTTATTAAAGTCATTGTTCGGATATACTCAGAGTTGCTCGTCGGGGTGAAAACCTAGAATTTTTTCTTTAGTGGTTGGATCCGATGATGATGACGCTTCAGCATCATTGCCTTTCTGAATGTATTGAAGGTGAACAATCATTCTCATTGCCCTTTTGGTGTCAAAATATGGTTGGTACGGATATTGCAGTTTGTCGACCATTGTTTTGACTGCTTTTTTCTTTTCTCGCTTAGGCGTAACTTTGATTTCATATGACTTTCCTATTTGTGGGCATGTTTGTTTTGTGTGTGTGCATCAGTATTAAATGTTTTCGTACTAGCTATGTAGAGGTCTGGTGCGCTCATGCTTTTGTATCTTCTTGATGGTTCATTTTGAGTAAATAAATCAACATGTTATCTAAAAAGTTCATGAAATTTGTCGATGTTCTTAATTGTTATGTTTTTTAATATATTTTCTTCACAAAAATTGTATTAGAAAATTTTATTTTTCTTTCATTTATTTTAATATTTTAATCCGTTTCTCTTCTGATTTCTTCAAAATTACCTAAATTTTCAAGAAAGAGAAGAATGTCAGATATTCTTTTCTATTTATTTATGTATACTTCTATCTTTTTTGAGTAAATAGCATAAAAACTACTAGTTTACAGGCTATGGTTTCAGAAAACTACCGGATTTTAATTTTTCTCAGAAAACTACCAAACGCGTGGTTTGCTGTTTCAAAAAAACCAAAATCGCGGTGACTAGCATTTTAACCGTTTTGCTGATGGATTGGGCCCACCGGTCAGGCCACCTGGCCCAGCACGGAGATGGCGCGGCCGTTAACGGCCGTTACTCCGACCGGTCCGGTTGGAACTCGGTAATAAATCCCCCTTCGGTCGTTGGCTCGGTCCCATGCCCGCTCACACTCCCTTGCTCCTACTCCCCTGCTCCAGTACGAGCTCGCCACCGCTGGCCGTCTCCGAGAACTGCCGTCGTCGACCTCCTTGCCGCCATGCCTTCCTGGAACAACCGGGAAACGAGCTCCGATGATGACTGTGAGGCCGTGAGCATGGACATGGGACTCATGGTAAGTTTGTTCCTTGCCACCCAGGGTTAGGGTTAGGGATAAATGCCATGGGTCTTGCTTTGTTTCCTTACCACCCAGGGTTAGGGTTTAGGTATTTTTGTTGTGTCTGTGATATGGATATTGTTTAGGGAGGGTGTGGCTTGGTTGTAGGATTTAGCTAAGTTAGGGTTCATCTTTGTACAGTGTTAGGGTTCTTGCTGATTTGGGGATTTATATAGTGTTATGGATAAATTCGATGTTCAAGTATATTGGTGATTTAAAGCATTGTTGTTTGTGATTTTTTGGTTGCAGGATGAACCAAACACCATTGTGGAGCCCCTTTTCTGTGACCAACTTGAGCTTTCTGAATCCAAATGCATTCTGCACCATAGGAGGCCTCTTAAGTGTGTGGCTTTTAAAGGCACCTTAACAGGAAGGTGTTTCTATGGCTGCCCAGTCCAGGTTAGATGTCAATTTTGGCGTGTTACATATGGATATTCGGTGCAGTACATGATATGACACTGTAACTTGTTATGTTCAGAAAATTTGAAGTTATGTTCAAAAAATTTGGCCTCATGTTTCAGTTATGGCATTGCAATAACTTATCATATTTCAGTTATGTTCAGAAAATTTGAAGTTAATGATGGCATTGTAATAACTATATTATTTACAAATGCAGGAAATCGTGTGAATTGTGGTGTTGTAGAGTGGATTGATGGGCATTGGCCTCCTGTTCTTTAGAGATGTTTGCACAAGCTATGGAAAATGTTCCATGAGCAGAACTGTGGAAGGGTACTTGACAAGGAGAAGTTTCAGAAGGAGTCGGCCAAGCTCAAGACTGAAAATGACAAGCTTTCCATGGAGTAAACCAAGCTTGTTGAAGATGTATCAAAAATGTTTGATTGGCGGGATGGTAAGGTGGACAGGAAGATGAACTAGAAGCAAATGGAGGATGTTGAAGTGAAGATGGAAGTAGACTTTGAGAAGAAGGAGGTGGAGGAGAAAGCTATGTTGGAGGTGTAGATGGAAAAGCTTAAACTTGCGAAGGAGCAGAGGTGCATTTTGCAGAGCCAAACTGACGTTACCAAGAACACCATGAAGGCTATGAAGGATGTTGAAGTGGACAGAGATCTTCTTAAGAAGGAGAAGGCAAAGCTTGAGCAAGTTGTTAGTGAGCTGCTGAAAGATGGGCATGGCAGCAAGGAAAAGTTAGAGCAAATCAAGGCCATCCTTGAGTCATGAAGTGGTGTGAAATGGTGGTGAAGTACATCCAAGGCCTATATAAGGATGTGGCCTAACTGTCTCAAGTGATCATTAGGGTGTACATTTTGGGGGAATGCGAAGTTAACCTAGGGTTTAGCACTGCTTTTGAACTTTAGTGTCTTATGTAAGAACCATATTTGCTATGTTCCTAAGTATGTTGTAATGGATCTCCAATGCTATGCTCCTAAGTATGTTGTAATGGATCTCCAATGCTATGTTCCTAAGTATGAGAATCTATATGTATGCTACTCTCAAACTGACTGAATAAACTGACTGACATCAACATGTTATAAACTGACTGAATCAACATGTTATAAACACACATAAACTGACTGAATAAACACACATAAACTGACTAAATAAATAGACATAAACTGTCTGGATCCACATAGCAGTTCACTGACATTAACTGACTGAAACCACACAAGATAGTATAGTTATTACAAACTATAGCAGTTCACTGACATAAAAATGAACCATAGTAGTTCAACTATAGTTCACACACAGACATGCTAGTTACCACTTGCGTAAAAATAGCCTTTCAGCCTCCCACTTGGCTTCCTGATCCTTTTTGACCCATCCTGGACAATATTTGAAGTTGACTGCCTTCATGCAATGAAAGTTGTTCTCATTAAAGCATCCCTCTGGGCACTTGCAGATCTGGTGTTCTTTGCTGGAGAAGTTGTAGATGACCTAGTGTTCTTAGCAGGAGAAAAAGTGTTGGTTCTTTTCTTTTTACCTAGTGCTGGTGTTGGTGTTGCTGTTGTTGTTGTTGTTGTTGTTGTTGTTGTTGCTGCTGCTGCTGCTGCTGCTGCTGTTGTTGCTGCTACTGCTGCTGGAGAAGTGTTAGTCCTAGTCCTCTTAGTTGTTGTTGCTGCTATGCTAGTTGAAGCAACCCTTTTATTTGCCCTAGAAGAAGGCACTCGAGATGGTGCTAGTGCTGGTGCAGAAGTTGTAGTTCTTGTTGCATAAGGTACTTTTGGAGGCCTCTGAACATTTGCAGCCATAGAAGTACCAGCTTTAGAGTACTTTTGTCGGGACCCCGATCCTAAGCCATAAGAATCCAACATCTAACGCATCACATCACTTTGTGGCCTCACGCACGGTTAACTCCACGGCTGTCACCTTACCTAGGTCGGGACCGTTTGCGTCTTTTGGCTCACGTATGTAAATATGTCGCTAGCATTCAAACATCAGAGAACCCGGGTCGACATGACTAGTCGTAGAACCCAAGTGGCACATCCGTACAGGAACAAGCATACGTAACTCAGCAATGCAGGTGTCTGCCTCTAGCGTGTGTCGATGAGTCATAGCAAGCTACAAGACTCCATTACACCGTGGGACATAAATGTCATCACTGCACGTAGATGAGTCATAGCAGGCTACAGGGACTCCATTACACTGCGAGACATTTCCCTGAAGGGATAGACACAACAGATAAGAATGATACATGTCGGCCAATCAATGTGTTCGGAGCAGTAGCAAGCTACCAAGGCTCGGTGGAAGCACAAAGAGGCAGTTCCCTGTAAAGAGTACTACTTAAGGCACACAACTAGGTGTTGAATCCCATACATATCGTTGCACGTCACACGTATGCATGACATGCCCGATATGCATAGATACAACTATGGCATCACAACATAACCATACAACAACACAACATTTATTTAGGAGGCTCATAAGAGCCAACATAGTGTGATAGTACAAACAGGGGTCACATGACCCAATACACAAGTCATACAAGCAACAAGCGGAAGCATAACATGTCTGGGTACAGACTTCTAGAAAAGAAGAAGGCTGAGGGAGCCTGTCTATCTACAAGGCCCTCCATAGGAACCAGACCTCTGGCTGGGATTCCCAAGCTACTCGATCAACATCGATCTTATCATAGAAACCACTAGCAAGACTGGAGTCTCCTCTTCAAAAACATAATTAAGCAACAGTGATTACTGAGTACTCAGCAAGACTTACATCAGAACTAACTACATATGCATCAGTATCAACAAGGGGGTTGTGGGGTTCAATGCAGCAAGCCAGCTTTGACTCGGTGGCTATCCTGTACTACGACTTTCATAACTTCGATTTTTTTGTGAAGCATACACGAGTCCACTAACAGCATAACAATACACCACCATGGATCTGCTCCCGTCCTTCTACGAGAGTGCCATCCATGGTACTCACACTTGTCTTGAAGCTTTTATGCGTATCCATTTCACTTGTCTATGAACCATATAAGTCTCCAAGTAGTCCATATCCGCGGAGGCGGCTATTCGAATAGATTAATACCCTGTAGGGGTGTACTTTGTCACACACGCTCCCGCCACTTACCGCCATGTGCACGTAAAAGGCACCTCGACAACCTTCAAGCAGAAGCCTAGCGAGGGAGTCGGCCACGACCGTTAACCACACATGACTCTAGTCCAGGTTTATCGCCTACTTGAGACTGAACTCGCAAGGAAGTCCGGCCGAAGTTTCCTCAACAGCCACAAACGATGTGTACAGGGTTCCCAAGCCCACCTCGATGGATGGTACTACGCTTGGTACACCGGGCCACGATGCCTAGTCTGTCCCAAGCCCACCTGTATGGGGTGCCACTCGGTAGACTACTAGCATGTCCTACAAACACCAGAAACTAGTTGCAACTCCTGGACAGAGATCAAATCGATTAATAAGTCGAGGGGGTCCATTGGTTTGGGGCTCAATGCGTGGTAGTAGCTAGTCTTGAATAACATACACATGACTCAGTTCTTAAGGACGGTCCCAATGAGACAACCCGCCATGTACTCCTACATGGCCTCTCATCGCTACCTTCACCAAATCGGGTTCACAACTTAACTCTCAGCATCAGAACATGTTCAGTTCACTCCGGTTCATCACCCAGATGAATCAGACCTGACACAACTCTAAGCATAGCAAGCATAGCAGGTTAAAGGCACAACATGGCTCAAGCATCTACTAGGTATGCTAGGTTGCATGGTTTAGCTATTTACTGTGACAATGATAGGTCATGTAGAGGAATGGGTTCAACTACCAGAACATGTAAAAGTTCACAACTCTAAGCATAGCAGGTTAAAGGCACATCATGGCTCAAGCATCTACCAGGTATGCTAGGTTGCATGGTTCAGCTATTTACTATGACAATGACAGGTCATGCAGAGGAATGGGTTCAACTACCGGAACATGTAAAAGTTGAAACGTTTTGTCCTAGTGCAATAAGTGAGAGCAAGAGCGAGAGAGTGGGATTATATCGGAGATGTTCAAGGGTGGGTTGCTTGCCTGATAAGACGATCAGACGCTACTGCTCCTCAAATGGATACTCGATCGTATCCTCCGGAACAGTGCCTAACACGAAGAACAACCATCAAAGGGGGGACAAATCAATACACATCAAATGCAACAATATGATGCATGAATATGTCATGGAAATATGATGTGGTTTGTCTTAATGCATATAGCAACATAGTTAAATGAAGTAGGTTTGAACCCAAGGTTCAAAATCAACTTCATGTATGGAGTTCCATAATGCATTTGAACTAAAATGTCCAAGTTTACCTATTTAGGTTGCTCTGACATGCATGAAAATGGTGTATATGGATTCATTGGATTTTTCTGATAAATTTTCATATATAAATTATTTTCATCTGGCTTACAAATTAATTTATATGAATTTTCTAAGTTTTTAGCATTTTCTGTCATTATTAAAAAACCATAAATGCATTTATTGCGTGAGCCATGCATCAGCATGACGTCAGCCTGGTCAATCGACCGCTCTGGATCAAATCTGACAAGTGGGGCCCACTGGTCAGTGACCCAGTGGCTAAACGGGGTCAAATCCCGCGCTAACTGGGGGTCTGACCAGCGGCCAGGCCCACTAGCAGTCTCTGCGGGGTTAATTAACCATGAGGGATTAGCAATAATAACACGGCCATGTCAGCCCCGCCGGAGTTGGCCGGCGGCGACCACCCCGATGGCGGATGCTCGCCGAAGTCGCGCTGCAGGGTGTCTCCGGGCGAGCTGAGGGCACTGGGGCGAAGCCTGAGCTCTCCCGCATAGCGTGGAACACGCGGGGAGGCGAGGAGCGGACGGAGCTGATGGCGGCGAGCTCGCTCGCGACGGATGGAGCTCGGGCGAGGGAGTTCACGGCGCTACAGGCTGCGGGAGGACAAGCCGAAGGTCGGGGCGGCATCTACAGGTACCCGCGAGCACGTAGGAGTGCTCAAGCGAGCACGACATGTGCTCTGGCCGCGGTGGCCATGACGCTGGCGGCGAGGTGCTCGGGCACGATGGGGAAATGGAGACTACGGCGGCGAAGCAGCAAGGAAAAGGAGGGGGTTCGACAGAGAGGCTCACGGCGCATTGGACGGCAGGCTTCGCGGGCTCGGGGAGGCACCGGAGGCGGCGAATCGACGGTGGCAACGGCTGCGCTCTCGGGTCCGAGGAGAGAAGAGAGCCAGGGGAGAAGAAGATGAGGATGCAGGGGAAGGAAAGAGGTGCATGGGGCAAGGCGTCGCACTGGCGCTCCTAGCTGCCTACGACCTCGGCGGCAAGCAGGACGTGGCCGGGCGCGTGCCCGCGTGCCCCAGCCACACGCCCCAATCCTCCTGGCGGGAGGTTGGGGGTGACTGGCAGCTGGGCTGCTGGGCCAGCCCCTTCCTGGGCCGCAGGTAAGGTACCTCCTCTTTTTTTATTTTTTTATTTTTTTATTTTTTCTATTTTCTATTATTTGATTTGTTTTAGTTTAGGCACTAAAACATTTTATAAAAATATGAAACATTTTCTGGGCCCTAAAGGAAATATTCCAAAGGCCCTGGCCAGTTTCTTATTTAATATAGCTATTAAACTATTTATAGTATTTTAAAGATCCAATTCAAATATTTTCTGTTTTAATTCAGTAAACCAAAATGACAATAAAAATATGTGTCACCTTTGGTTGATGTTGCCACATTTTACGAGAGATGTTGAACATTTTACAGGGCCACTTTGGTTCATTGAAAACTATTTTGGTTGAAACTATTTGAATTCAAATAATGCTAGGGTTTGATCATCCCCATTTCAAGTTTAAATAGAATTTAAACATGATGCAATCACAAACATGGATCCTAGTGCATGCTAAACCTAGGGATGTGACAAATTTGTTCTATTCTCCTACACAATGAAATGAAACAATGGCATGATACAATGAAATGAAACAACGAAGAACCAGCCTCAAATTACCTGGTGCTTGTTCATCCTCATCTGAAACTTAGGCTTCAAAGGGTCACCACAATTGTTGAACATATGCCCTTGTTTCTTGCAGTTGCTACATGTCACAGTACCAATTCTTGAGGTGTCCTTTTTGGTGGCACCTCAAATATACCCTTCCTCCTAGCAGTTTTCTTTTTGCCCTTCTTTTCTTTGAACACTGGTGGAGATATGTCATCTCCAGGTGTATGAGGCCAGTGGTCAGGACCTGGAACTGGGAAAATTATATGCTTGTATATTTCATAGTACATGGGCTTTTTGAAGAAATCATTGACAAAGTCTTCAGGATGTAGCTTCACTTTCTGCATTGCAGCAATGGCATGACTGCAAGGCACAACTGTCATGTCCCACCTCCTACAGTCACAGGAATGGTTGTTCAAGTTAACACAATATGTGTTATTAGAACTACTAGTAACTTGCCAGATGCCTGGACCTGCCATATATGCTTCACAATACTCAGCCAATTTCTTGCCTTCTTCTAAGATTTCCTAGTATGTTGGTGTGACCTCCCATCTACAAGTCTCTGTTTTCTCTCTAATTTTCTGAAACTTGATCATAAACTTTGTTCTTATGCCCTCCAACATAGTCCTGATTGGCTTGTTCCTAACATCCAATATCATCCCGTTGAAAACTTCACTAAGGTTGTTTACAACTAGGTCAGTTTTGCAAACATTATCCATTTTGTATCTTGCCCACGTATGGTGTGGTATCTGAGACAACCACTGCCAAGCTTCATAGCTTTCGTTCTTCAAATTTTCCATGCCTTTATCATGACCATGCTTAGTGAAGGAATAGGCAGCCTGATCTAAGTGCTTCTTGAGTTCCTCCCCTCTAAACCAGGTGATAGGAAGTTGGCATATATATGTCTAAGACAAAACCTCTATGGAGAGTCAGGGAATACATCATTGATTGCATTCAACAATCCCTTTTGCCTGTTAGACATAATTGTGTATTTGCCAAACTTGTTCCTAGTTCCAATAACAGGTCTCAGCTGTGTGAGAAACCATGTCCAGCTATCTGTCTCTTTTGTGTTAACAACACCAAAGGCTATGGGGGAAGATGTTGTTGTTCCCATCCCTCCCTGTAGCTGCCAGTATCTATTGCCAAGTGTTGAGCTTGATCAAGCAACCATCTAGGCCTATAAATGGCCTACATCCATTTAGGAAGCCCTCCTTGCATGCAAACAGGCAGTAGAACATGTAGTGAAACCTGGGGTAGGAGCTGGATTTTCTGTGTCCTCTTGTGTTGTCACTATGCATCTACTGCCTTGGTTAGTATCCAACACACACGGAAGATAGTCCCTAAGTCTGTGATATTGCAGTTTGTGATCTCCTTGCACAACTTCAACTGCTTGCCTCCTTTCCCTATATGCCAAGCTTTTAGGCATATGAACACCGAACTTTTTCTTTGTGTATGTCATAATTGTCTCAACACCAGCTCCAGGGTTTGATCTAATTGTATCCTCACAAACCCTGGCACCCCAATTGACTGTAACCTTGGTGCTCTCTCCACTTGCTCCACAAGTGTGATCCAAGTTCAACTTCTTGATGCAGAAAGTTGCCTCATTAGCTATTTTAGAAGCCACTATATAAAACTCACATCCTTGCTTTCTATCAGAGCACCAAGCAATAACCCTAGTTGGTTCATTTCTGTGGTACTCAAAATTCCTAAGTGTCCTTACATGGAAATTTCCAAGTGCTTCTCCAAACTCCACAACATTTTGGAACCAAAAATGCATTGCAAACTGCTCATGTGCATCAGGCAATGATGGATCATACCATATTATCTCCTTCTTCTTCTTCAACCTTCTCTTCCTACCAGAAGGCAACCTTGGAAAATCGTCTTCATCACTAATGCCAAAATCACCTTGAAAGCAGTGTTCATTAGGTCCAGGCACAAAATCTTCAAACTTCTGGTCTTCAAGCTCACCATGTGACTTGCTTGTTGGGCCTGGGTTTTTTATAGGCTTAAGCTTCATTGCTCCTTCCTTTGGTACAACTGAAGGTTCTTCATGTTCAGAAAGGATTTGTTCTTCCTCCCAAAACTCAGAAGGTTCTGAGTTACCACCAAAATAGTGCTCTGCAGTATCTTCCTCTTCCCTCTGCTTATGGCTTGTCCATGCGCCAGCTATTGGAAATATGCCCTAGAGGCAATATATAAAGTGTTTATTATTATATTTCCTTGTTCATGATAATTGTTTATTATCCATGCTATAATTGCATTGATTGGAAACACATTGCATGTGTGGGTAAATAGACAACACTGTGTCCCTAGTATGCCTCTAGTGACCTAGCTCGTTGATCAAAGATGGTCAGGGTTTCCTAGCCATTGACATGTGATGTCATTTGATAACGGGATCACATCATTAGGAGAATGATGTGATGGAAAAGACCCAAACTACAAACGTAGCATATGATCGTGTCAGTTTATTGCTATCGTTTTCTGCATGTCAAGTATATGTTCCTATGACCATGAGATCATGCAACTCACAGATATCGGCGGAGTGCCTTGTGTGTATCAAACGTCGCAACGTAACTGGGTGACTATAAAGGTGCTCTACAGGTATCTCCGATGGTGTTTGTTGAGTTGGCATGGATCGAGACTGGGATTTGTTACTCCGTGTGACGGAGAGGTATCTCGGGGCCCACTCGGTAATACAACATCACAATGAGCCTTGCAAGCAATGTGACTAATTGTTAGTTGCGGGATCTTGTATTACGGAACGAGTAAAGAGACTTGCCGGTAACGAGGTTGAACTAGGTATGGAGATACCGATGATCGAATCTCGGGCAAGTAACATACCGAAGAACAAAGGGAACGTTATACGGGATTAACTGAATCCTTGACATAGAGGTTCGACCGATAAAGATCTTCATAGAATATGTAGGAACCAATGTGGACGTCCAGGTCCCGCCATTGGTTATTGACCGTAGAGGTGTCTCGGTCATGTCTGCATAGTTCTCGAACCCGCAGGGTCTGCACGCTTAAGGTTTGGTGACGTTTCGGTAGTGTAGAGTTATGTATGGTGGTGACCAAAGGTTGTTCGGAGTCCCGGATGAGATCTCGGACGTCACGAGGAGCTCCGGAATGGTCCGGAGGTAAAGATTCATATATAGGAAGTCCCAATTTGGTCGCCGGAAAAGTTTCGGGCTCATCGATAGTGTACCGAGAGTGCCGGTAGTGTACCGGGAGACCACCGGGAGGGGTATTTCGACCCAAGAGGCTTTATGGGCTGTAGGGGGATGAATACCAGCCCTTAGTGGGCTGGTGGAAGTCCTACACAAAGCCCATGAGGCTGGGAAGAAAATACCAAAAGGAAAAAGGTGGAAAAGGGCAAAAAGGGCTATATATGGAAGGAGTCCTAATCCCACTTGGAGAGGGAAGAGGAGGACTCCTCCCTAGCCGGCCAAACCAGGTGGGTTTTGGCCCTTGCGCCATCCCCTCCTCCTCCTCCTCTCCTCCTATATATACTAGAGGGTTTCAAGGGTTTTTGCACAAGTTATTCTGCCACGTGCAACCCTAACCTCCAGTCCATAGTTTCTCCTCTAGATCGTTTTTCTGCGGTGCTTAGGCGAAGCCCTGTAGGAATAACTCCACCACCATCACCGGAGCACCGTCACGCTGCCGGTGAACTGTCCCTCCTCTCCGCCTCCTCTTGCTGGATCAAGACGGTGGAGATCGTCATCAAACTGCACGTGTGCTGAACGCGGAGGTGCCGTCCGTTCGGCACTAGATCAGAAGGATCGTGATCAAGGCCACGGGACGTTCGTGATCGGATCGTGGGACGGATCGTGACGATATCGCGGGATGGTTCATGATTGGTTCGCGGGACGATTCATGATTAGATCGCGGGACGCTCGGCGATTTGGATCCCGAAGAAGTTCGACTACACCAACCGCGTTTCTTAACGCTTCCCGCTTAGCGATCTACAAGGGTACGTAGATCCACTCTCCCTCTCGTAGATGCTCATCACCATGGATAGGTTTGCGTGTGCGTAGGAAATTTTTTGTTTCCCATGCGACGTTCCCCAACAGTGGCATCATGAGCTAGGTTGATGGTTCAATGAGATCTCGAGTAGAACACAAAAGGTTTGTGGGCGTTGATGCTTAGATTGCTTCCTCCCTTGGTCGTGTTTTGGTTCAGCAGTATTGTGGGATGAAGCGGCCCGGACCAACCTTACTCGTACGCTTACGAGAGACCGGTTCCCTCAACTACACTTGTTGCAACAGATGGCTAGCGGGTGTCGGTTTCTCCTGCTTTAGTTGGATCGGATTCGACAAAGGCGGTCCTTGAGAAGGTTGAAAAGCAACTTATGTATCACCGTTGTGGTTTATGCGTAGGTGAGAATCGTTCTTGCTAGATACCCGTAGCAGCCACGTAAAACTTGCAACAACAATTAGAGGACGTCTAACTTGTTTTTGCAGGGTATGTTGTGATGTGATATGGCCAATTACATGATGTGATATATGTGATGTATGAGATGATCATGTGATGTATAGAATTTCACGACTTGCATGTCGATGAGTACGGCAACCGGCAGGAGCCATAGGGTTGTCTTTAATTATTGTATGACCTGCGTGTCAATCTTTAAGCGCTATGTAATGCTTTACTTTATCGCTACGGTAGCAATAGTAGTAGAAGCATGCAGGGCGTGACAACCCCGATGGCGACACGTTGATGGAGATCAAGATGATGGATATCATGGTGTCATGCCGGTGACGATGGAGATCATGCCGATGTTTTGAAGATGGAGATCTTAAACACAAGTTCATGGCCATATCATGTCACTTATGAATTGCATGAGATGTTAATCCTTTTATGCACCTTGTTTTGCTTAGTACGACAGTAGCATTATAAGGTGATCCCTCACTTAAATTTCAAGATAAATTGTGTTCTCCCCGAATGTGCACCGTTGCAAAAGTTCGTCGTGTCGAGACACCACATGATGATCGGGTGTGATAGACTCTACGTTCACATACAACGGGTGCAAGCCAGATTTGCACATGCAGAACACTCGGGTTAAACTTGACGAGCCTAGCATGTACAGACATGGCCTCGGAACACAAGAGACCGAAAGGTCGAACATGAGTCATATAGTAGATATGATCAACATAATGATGTTCACCATTGAAGCCACCTTAACTCACGTGATGATCGGACTTGAGTTGGTGAATTTGGATCATGTGACACTCAGATGACCTGAGGGATGTCAATTTGAGTGGGAGCTTTAGTAATTTGATTAACTAAACTCATTATCTTGAACAATAGTCTAAATAAACTTTGCATATTTATGTTGTAGATCAATGGCTCGCGCAGTAGCACCCCTTAATTTTAATGCGTTCCTAGAGAAAGCTAAGTTGAAAGATGATGGAAGTAACTTTGTTGACTGGGCCTGTAATTTGAGGATTATCCTCACGGCTTCCCAGAAATCATATGTCCTTGATGCGCCGCTTGGTGACCAACCAGAAGACATGACCTCCGAAGACGTTAAGAATGTTTGGGAGGCACGTACTAGAGATTACTCAATAGTTCAGTGTGCAATGTTGTATGGCTTAGAACCGGGACTTCAAAGGCGTTTTGAACGTCATGGAGCATATGAGATGTTCCAGGAGTTGAAGTTTATCTTTCAGAAGAACGCCCAGATCGAGAGGTATGAGACCTCCGATAAATTCTATGCTTGCAAGATGGAGGAGAACGGGTCTATCAGTGAGCACATACTCAGAATGTCTGGGTATTCAAATCGTCTAGCGGAGTTGGGAATTACCCTTCCACCAGAGGCAATCACTGACAGAGTTCTTCAATCACTGCCACCTAGTTACAAGAGCTTTGTAATGAACTATAACATGCACGGGATGAACAAGTCAGTCGCCGAGCTGTTTGCGATGCTGAAAGTCGCTGAGTCTGAAATCCAGAAAGAACATCAAGTGTTGATGGTCTATAAAACCACTACTTTCAAGAAAAATGGCAAGGGCAAAGGCAAGAAGGGTAAAACCAGGAAGGACGGCAAAGCAGTTGCTACTCCTACAAAGAAGCCTAAGCATGGACCTAAGCCAGAAACTGAGTGCTTTCATTGCAAAGAAACTGGTCACTGGAAGCGGAACTGCCCAAGTACCTAGCTAGCAAGAAGGCGGCCAACGACAAACAAGGTATATATGATATACATGTTATTGATGTGTACCTTACTAGCTCTCGTAGTAGTGCCTGGGTATTTGATACTGGTTCGGTTGCTCACATTTGCAACTCAAAACAGGAACTATGGGATTAACGAAGGCTAGCAAAGGACGAAGTGACGATGCGCGTGGGAAATGGTTCCAAGGTTGATGTGATCGCCGTCGGCACGCTCTCTCTTCGATTACCGTCGGTATTAGTGATGAACCTGAATAATTGTTATTTAGTGCCTGCGTTAAGCATGAACATTATATCTGGATCTTGTTTATTGCGAGACGGTTACTCATTTAAATCAGAGAATAAAGGTTGTTCTATTTATATGAGTAATATCTTTTATGGTCATGCACCCAATGTTAGGGGTTTATTCATATTGAATCTTGATGGTGATGACACACATGTTCATAACATTGATGCCAAAAGATGTAGAGTTGATAAAGATAGCACCACTTTCTTGTGGCACTGCCGTTTAGGTCATATTGGTGTAAAACGCATGAGAAAGCTCCATGTTGATGGACTTTTGGAGTCACTTGATTTTGAATCACTTGACACATGTGAACCATGCCTCATGGGCAAGATGACAAAAACGCCGTTCTCTGGAACAATGGAACGGGCAAGTGACTTATTGGAAATCATACATACTGATGTGTGTGGTCCAATGAATGTTACAGCACGCGGTGGATATCGTTATTTTCTCACCTTCATTGATGACTTAAGTAGATATGGATATATTTACTTAATGAAACACATGTCTGAAACGTTTGAAAAGTTCAAGCAATTTCAGAGTGAAGTTGAGAATCATCGTAACAAGAAGATTAAGTTCCTGCGATCTGATCGAGGAGGTGAATATCTGAGTTATGAGTTTGGCATTCACTTAAGAAAATGTGGAATTGTTTCACAGTTGACACCGCCCGGAACACCACAGCGTAATGGTGTGTCCAAACGTCGTAATCGAACCTTATTAGATATGGTGTGTTCTATGACGTCTCTTTTGATTTTCCACGATCGTTTTGGGGTTATGCATTAGAGACAGTTGCATTCACTTTAAATAGGGCACCATCAAAATCCGTTGAGACGACGCCATATGAACTGTGGTTTGGCAAAAGGCCAAAGTTGTCGTTTCTAAAAGTTTGGGGATGTGATGCTTATGTCAAAAAGCTTGAGCCTGAAAAGCTGGAACCCAAAGCGGAGAAATGCGTCTTCATAGGATACCCAAAAGAGACAGTCGGGTATACCTTCTATCTCAGATCCGAAGGCAAGTGTTTGTCGCTAAGAACGGAACATTTCTTGAGAAAGAGTTTCTCTCGAAAGAATTGAGTGGGAGGAAAATAGAGCTTGATGAGGTTGTTGAACCTTTGCTTCAACCAGAGAGTAGCGCAGCGCAGAAAGATGTTTCTGTGGAACCTACGATGGTAGAAGAGGAAGTTGATGATGATGATCATGAAGCTTCGGATCAAGCTCCTATTGAACCTCGTAGGTCGATAAGGGGCACGTACTACTCCTGAGTGGTACGGCAACCCTGTCTTGGAGGTCATGTTGTTGGACAACAATGAACCTACGAGCTATGGAGGAGCAGTGATGGGCCCGGATTCCGAGAAATGGTTAGAGGCCATGAAATCCGAGATAGGATCCATGTATGAAAACAAAGTATGGACTTTGGAAGTATTACCTGAAGGGCGAAAGGCCATTCAGAACAAATGGATCTTTAAGAAGAAGAGGGACGCGGACGGTTATATCACCGTCTATAAAGCTCGACTTGTGGCAAAGGGTTTTTCACAAGTTCAAGGAGTTGACTACAATGAGACTTTCTCACCCGTAGCGATGCTTAAGTCTGTCAGAATCATGTTGGCAATAGCTGCTTATTTCGACTATGAAATTTGGCAGATGGATGTCAAAACGGCGTTCCTCAATGGTTTCCTTGAGGAAGAGTTGTATATGATGCAACCTGAAGGTTTTGTCGATCCAGAGAATGCTGACAAAGTTTGCAAACTCCAGCGATCCATTTATGGACTGGTACAAGCATCTCGGAGTTGGAATAAGCGCTTTGATGAGGTGATCAAAGCGTTTGAGTTTATACAAGTTTATGGAGAAGCTTGTATTTACAAGAAAGTGAGTGGGAGCTCTATTGCGTTTCTAGTATTATATGTGGATGACATATTGCTGATTGGAAACAATATAGAAATGCTGGAAAGCGTGAAGGAATATTTGAACAAGATTTTTTCAATGAAGGACCTAGGAGAAGCTGCTTTCATATTAGACATTAAGATCTATAGAGATAGATCGAGACGCTTAATAGCACTTTCACATAGCACGTACCTTGATAAAGTTTTGAAGAAGTTCAAAATGGAACAGTCCAAGAAAGGGTTCTTGCCTGTGTTACAAGGTGTGAAGTTGAGTAAGACTCAATGCCCAGTGACTGCAGAAGATAAAGAAAAGATGAGCATCATCCCCTATGCTTCAGCCATAGGCTCTATCATGTATGCAATGCTGTGCACAAGACCCGATGTCAGCCTTGCCATAAGTATGGCCGGAAGGTTTCAAAGTGATCCTGGAGTGGAGCATTAGCAAGCGGTCAAGAATATCCTTAAGTACCTTAACAGGACTAAGGACATGTTTCTCGTTTATGGAGGTGATGAAGAGCTCGTCGTAAAGGGTTACGTCGATGCAAGCTTTGACACTGATCCGGACGATTCTAAATCGCAAACCGGATACGTATTTATTCTTAACGGGGGAGCGGTAAGCTGGTGCAGTTCCAAGCAAAGCGTGGTAGCTGATTCTATGTGCGAAGCGGAGTACATCGCAGAGGTAGCGAAGGAAGGTGTCTGGATGAAGCAGTTCTTGACAGATCTTGGAGTGGTGCCTAGTGCACTGAATCCAATGAACCTGTTCTGTGACAACACTGGTGCCATTGCTCTAGCCAAGGAACCAAGGTTTCACAAGAGAACCAAACACATAAAGCGATGCTTCAACTCCATCCGGTATTACATCGAGGAGAAGGATATAAATATTTGCAAAGTGCACACAGATCTGAATGCTGCAGACCCGTTGACTAAACCTCTTCCAAGGGCTAAACATGATCAACACCAGAACTGTATGGGTGTTCGATTCATTACCATGTAAATCACATAGTGATGTGAACTAGATTATTGACTCTAGTGCAAGTGGGAGACTGTTGGAAATATGCCCTAGAGGCAATATATAAAGTGTTTATTATTATATTTCCTTGTTCATGATAATCGTTTATTATCCATGCTATAATTGCATTGATTGGAAACACATTGCATGTGTGGCTAAATAGACAACACTGTGTCCCTAGTATGCCTCTAGTGAACTAGCTCGTTGATCAAAGATGGTCAGGGTTTCCTAGCCATTGACATGTGATGTCATTTGATAACGGGATCACATCATTAGGAGAATGATGTGATGGACAAGACCCAAACTACAAACGTAGCATATGATCGTGTCAGTTTATTGCTATTGTTTTCTGCATGTCAAGTATATGTTCCTATGACCATGAGATCATGCAACTCACAGATATCGGAGGAGTGCCTTGTGTGTATCAAACGTCGCAACGTAACTGAGTGACTATAAAGGTGCTCTACAGGTATCTCCGATGGTGTTTGTTGAGTTGGCATGGATCGAGACTGGGATTTGTTACTCCGTGTGACGGAGAGGTATCTCGGGGCCCACTCGGTAATACAACATCACAATGAGCCTTGCAAGCAATGTGACTAATTGTTAGTTGCGGGATCTTGTATTACGGAATGAGTAAAGAGACTTGCCGGTAACGAGGTTGAACTAGGTATGGAGATACCGACGATCGAATCTCGGGCAAGTAACATACCGAAGAACAAAGGGAACGTTATACGGGATTAACTGAATCCTTGACATAGAGGTTCGACCGATAAAGATCTTCGTAGTATATGTAGGAACCAATGTGGATGTCCAGGTCCCGCCATTGGTTATTGACCGTAGAGGTGTCTCGGTCATGTCTGCATAGTTCTCGAACCCGCAGGGTTTGCACGCTTAAGGTTTGGTGACGTTTTGGTAGTGTAGAGTTATGTATGGTGGTGACCGAAGGTTGTTCGGAGTCCCGGATGAGATCCCGGATGTCACTAGGAGCTCCGGAATGGTCCGGAGGTAAAGATTCATATATAGGAAGTCCCAGTTTGGTCGCCGGAAAAGTTTCGGGCTCATCGGTAGTGTACCGGGAGTGCCGGTAGTGTACCGGGAGACCACCGGGAGGGGTATTTCGACCCAAGAGGCTTTATGGGCTGTAGGAGGATGAATACCAGCCCTTAGTGGGCTGGTGGAAGTCCTTCACAAATCCCATGAGGCTAGGAAGAAAATACCAAAAGGAAAAAGGTGGAAAAAGGCAAAAAGGGCTATATATGGAAGGAGTCCTAATCCCACTTGGAGAGGGAAGAGGAGGACTCCCCCCTAGCCGGCCAAACCAGGTGGGTTTTGGCCCTTGCGCCATCCCCTCCTCCTCCTCCTCTCCTCCTATATATACTAGAGGGTTTCAAGGGTTTTTGCACAAGTTATTCTGCCACGTGCAACCCTAACCTCCAGTGCATAGTTTCTCCTCTAGATCGTTTTTCTGCGGTGCTTAGGCGAAGCCCTGCAGGAATAACTCCACCACCATCACCGGAGCACCGTCACGCTGCCGGTGAACTGTCCCTCCTCTCCGCCTCCTCTTGCTGGATCAAGACGGTGGAGATCGTCATCAAACTGCACGTGTGCTGAACGCGGAGGTGCCGTCCGTTCGGCACTAGATCGGAAGGATCGTGATCAAGGCCACGGGACGTTCGTGATCGGATCGCGGGACGGATCGTGACGAGATCGCGGGATGGTTCGTGATTGGTTCGTGGGACGATTCGTGATTAGATCGCAGGACGCTCGGCGATTTGGATCGCGAAGAAGTTCGACTACACCAACCGCGTTTCTTAACGCTTCCCGCTTAGCGATCTACAAGGGTACGTAGATCCACTCTCCCTCTCGTAGATGCTCATCACCATGGATAGGTTTGCGTGTGCGTAGGAAATTTTTTGTTTCACATGCGACGTTCCCCAACACCAGCCTCATCTTCACCCCTCGACCAAGACTTGTATGACATTTTGTGCCCTCTGTAATCACCATTGAAAAAATAAAAATCTGAAGAAGATTTGTCCATCTCATCTTCATCTTCATCTTCATCATCTTCTTCTTCCACTGCATTTTCCCCCTTGTTGAAATTACAGCTATGTTGTGTGTTAAGATAGGTCTCCTCAGGGATTATTGGTGGCAAAGATGAATTAGAGGCAGGATGGAGCACACCTTGTGGAGAAACACTGTAAACAACTGGCTCACCAACATTACTAATGGAAATCTGGTCCTCAAGCAAGATGTGATCCATATTAACATCTGCTGGGCTTGGATGAGTGGCTTTTCTTACAGTGATGTTGAGGACCTTCTTCTCAAGAAATAATTTCACCATTTCCTCTACTTTCTCCTCACTATCCAGGACCTCCACCCCCTCCATGCCCTTTCCCTCTTCCTTAACATAAGTCAAATATGCATCCATTCCATACCCCTCCAACTCAACCAGTGCTAATAAGGTCAGATGACTGATATCTAAAACTGAAAACTTTCTCTCCATATTGTCTCTGCCTAGAAAATGCAGCCTCACCTCCTAAACCTCATCATCTAAGCTGTATGAGATTAAATAGACAAACTATGAGCATGCCAACAAACAAATTAATCTGCTCAGTTCCTTTACTACACTAAATGTATGAATGAATGGAACTGAAATTACTTACCTAACTCCACCAAACGACGACGCACACCTGTGGTCCCCCTCTGGATCCGCGTGGATGCACCTCGTCACTCCCATTGCCGCTCGGTATGCCGGATTAAGCTGGATCTCCAATAGTGATGGCTGCAGCGACCGCTGTGTAGGGAAGCTCGAGCTGCCTAGCCATTTGTCTATCTCTAAATGCCTACCACTCTCCTCGCAGGTGACGCCTACTGGTTGCGGCACGCCGCAGACGGCAACTGGTTGCGGTGCCGCCATCGCACCTAGGTCAGAGAGCGGGCAAGAGGAGGAAGAGAGGAGGGGGAGAGTGAGAGAGAAGGCGAGCGACCGGCTCGTTTCATTCTGACCGGACCGCGTCGGCGTAACGGCCGTTAACGGCCGCGCCGTCCCCGCGCTAGGCCAGGTGGCCTGACCGGTGGGCCTAATCCGTCAGGAAAGCGGTTAAATCGCTAATCACCGCGGTTTTGGGTTTTTTGAAATAGCGAACCACGCGTTTGGTAGTTTTCTGAGAAAAAATAAAATCGGGTAGTTTTTTGAAACCATAGCCTGTAAACTAGTAGTTTTATACTCCATCCGTCCGGAAATACTTGTCCTAAAAATGTATAAAATGGATGTATCTATAACTAAAATAAGTCTAGATACATCCACTTTTAGGACAAGTATTTCCGGACGGAGGGAATACTATTTACTCGTTTTTTCCAATCTTCATGTGATGTTTCTTCTTAGAAAAAGAGGACAACCTTCGACCTCTGCATCAGCTTGATGTAAACATCCAACCTTTATATTTGTGCTAGCTGGGGTGCATGTATATAAAACTAGGGTCATCACATAATCGTTAAAACCAATGTTCACGGGGAAACGATCAAATCTTGTTGGATCTGGCACTTGAGGGACAAAATATTCAGTGTTGGAGTTGAGAAATGAAACTAAATTACATTTTGATAACAGTTGAGGGAGCAAAATTAATTTTCTCGGGATGTGTGAGGTAGGATCTACATCTGAAGGAGTGAACCCGAATGCTTGTTATAGTACGAAGCAAGCGAATCGATCTAGATCTCCATTCTTGAGGCAGCATCCCATGATGTGCTCAAGGCCCTCTCTTTTTCATAGCTACGTACAGTAGCTTAGTTGTTGTGGTCCAGTGGAGGTGGCCTCTCGACGAAGCAATACCTGAAAGTATTTTGTAGCTCCTCAAAAACAAAATCAATTCTAGAGTCCTCATTTTGACGGGGAAGAATCTTGCGGCGAGTCAAATAAACTCTCATGAAAAAAATATTGTACTAGCTCCTCGTCAACAACTAATATTCCCTTTGTCCTCTACACGTCTATCCAATCAGCCCCTTCCACTACACCACGTCACATTCTGAGATTTCTGGCTACTTAGGATGACCTAGTCGACCGCCGGCCGCCTGTACATGCGACGCTCCATCTTTCTTCTATGGAACCAGGCTACGTATATTAGTATTAGTATAGAACTGACCTATTATCGCGATTGGTAAGGGCCTTTAGTATCGGTTCTTAAACCGATACTAAAAGATGGGACTAAAGCCTACCTTCTTTTAATGCCGGTTCAACACGTCGCGGCACCAAAGGCTCTTCACGTGGCGTTAACGACGCCGTGGGCTGGGGTAGTTTTTTTAGTTTTGTTTTATTTTTCATTTTAATTTTTAGGGGTTAATGAATTAATTATGGTTTAATTTTCTTTTTAATTTTGTGTTTTTTATTTAATTAATTTTCATTTCAAACATATATTATGCTACTACGTACATATTGTACACACATTGTGCATGCGCATATATATATAAATATAAATAGAATTTCTCGTAGAACCACGATCATATATATATATATATATATATATATATATATATATATATCATCGAATTGCTAGTAGGACGACTATATATATATACAATTTCTCCTACAATTTGAGGATCGTTACATATATATATATATATATATATATATATATATATATATATATATATATATATATATATATATATATATATATATATATATATATATATATGCAGGCCTCGTAGAAATCCAGCTAATCGTCGTCCCTATGGATCTTGTAACGGTATTCTCCTTTGGGGTTTATGACCTGGTCGATCAGAAATCCAGATAATTCCTCTTGAATTGCTCGTACCAGAGCCTCTGGTATGATCTGGTCCCGCACCTCCGTCAGCTACAAGATGGAGATCAAGATGAATATATAAGTTGTGTGTATATATATTAGCTAGATCATGATAAAAAATATGGATAGTGTTCTGGCAAACGTACCCAAAGATTTCTTTCGTTTCTGCTCCTTTCAGACGTGATCATGCGAATGTACTCGCAAACGTAGTATCCGCATAAACTAATCCCTTGCTCTTGCACAATGCACTTTACGGGAATAAAATTCAATCGGGTAATAATTAATCAAACATGATAATGGTATTGAAACTACAATTAAAGAGATGCACGGACGTAGCTAGCTAGCAGTAGTACTTAATTACCTTGGATCGCGTCCATTTCAGTTGTGGTGCCCAGTCGTCTGGGACCTGTTTGATGAACTTGACCCAAACCCTGCCCGCCGGCAAAGAAAATGAATAAATGAGTTATTAACTAGTTGATATCAGGAAATGAAGTAATTATAGAGGCCGACATAGTGCGATAATGATTGAAATTACCTGTCAAGCAGCCCCCTCACGATTGCGTATTCGGATGCGTCCTTTAATAGCGAGTCGAGTACTTCAACTTGTCCCTTGTCAAATTTAACGATTAACAAGATCCAGTGGTAACTGCATAACTCATCAACAACACTTATTAACTTCTAGTAAACAAAAAATAAAATTTGTAGTACAAGATATATGTATATATATAGTAACACTCACCTGAAGTTGTAAGGAAGTAGTATTTCTGGTTGGGTGTTGAGATGGATCAAAAATTCTAGCATTTTTTTCTCTGTTTCTTTTCTCGTATATGAAGTTTTCCATATCTTTTGATTAATCGTATTTTGGTCAATGAAACCAACGCCATAGCGTCCAGCTTGTTTCATTTCTTGCATCTTCACTCTGCACAATACCACCGAAATGAATATAGTGAGAATAATTCCAGGTAATGAACGAGAGCACAACTAGCTAGACTTTAAATTATAGAAAGAAATCACTTACAGACAATAGCAACTGACTAAAGATTTGTCGAGTGCGTCTTAATTGAATAACTGGAACAACTCTACATAATGAATCCACACATCCATTTTATGGAAGTAAGCCTCTCTTCGACTTCCACCATGAGGGACTCTTCATTGGTATTTGCTGTTATTTGCATGTACCATGTATTCAATTCATACATTCTCGTTGGTAGAAGCTTGACATCTTCAGGCTTGACCAGAGGTTTGCCGTGGGCATATTGATATTTTACTTCTGTCTCTTTAAGCACGGGCATTTTCTCATGGCCTAGGAGTTGTTCAACAGTGATACCGACCTCTTTAGCCATCCTAATATGCTCTTCGGTTACTTCTTCGTCTAGCTGACCGGCGGTACTCACAGGTGTTTGTACAATGAGCGGGGGGATCGATTGCACTGCCTGTTCTCCCAACTGGGGGATAGTTTCCTCTCTTTTTTGCCAACTCCTTGGCTCGATCTCGAGCTCGACTCCTTTTTTACTACAAGCAAAGACTTCTTGATAGACCGCACATAGTCGTTGCCCCTCTGAGCCGGTTGAGCCATATCAATGAAGTGTTGTGAGACATACTCAGGTACTTTCTCCTTTGGCGGCTGGGGCGGTTTCGGTCCAAAATGGGCCTTCAATTTGGCATCCACTACGCTGTCGAGTTCATCGTCGGTCAGGTGGTAAGGCAACTTCGGAAGAGGATTCAGGTTGCTGGGACCATATTTGAATTTCTTGCCTGTTGTACTGCTAGTCCTCGTAGTTGCGGCCTCTCTCTTCCATTGTTGCTTCGGCAACGTAGCACGCTGAGTCGACGGAGCACCCTGACGCCGTGCCGGAACTGGAGGAGGAGTCGGCTGATGCGATGCCGGACTTGGAGGAGGAGGAGTCGGCTAACGCGGTGCCAGACCTGGAGGAGGAGTCTGCTGACGCGGTGCCGGACTTGGAGGAGGAGGAGTTGGCTGATGTCGTGCCGGACTTGGAGGAGGAGTCGAAGTCGACTGACGCGACGGCGGACTTGGAGGAGGAGGAGTCGGTGGCCTTGTAAATACGACGCAATCCTTTTTCCATAGAATGATACGATGTATGGCCTCTCCCAGTGTTCTCTCCTCGTGACCTCCAGGAATGTCAAGTTGTAGCTCGTGATATGCTGACACCACTTCATCAACCCCGACACGAGCAATGCCAGCTGGAATGTGATTGCAATGGAAGGTTGCTTCTGGGGGATTTGCTAAAGCATAGCCGCCCACCACCTTCATGGATAAGTTCTCCACTTTCATGTGTAGCTCACAGTTAGTTCTGTCTTTGATACCATCCATACGGTACCTGGCTAGCAGTGCATCGTCATCGATATCGGCCAGGGCGGAACCCATGCTGCTTCTCGGCATAGATGGCATGGAAGTAACCAATGCTGGATCGATCTGCTCATGATGCCGCTGAGACGCCCTTTCCTGGCTGAGTGAGTCGATCTGCTCCTGCTGTCGCATGACTCTAGATTCCAACTCCAGGTGCTTTGATTCAAGGCCTTCAAGGCGGAGTGCTTCCTCCTTCTTCTTCCGCTCCTCCTGCATCTTCTTTCTCGCACAGATTCTGTAGTCGTCATTCCAATCTGCAAACCCCTCAAACCACGGAACAACGCCCATGCCTCGTGTTCTTCCCGGGTGTTCAGGATTCTTTAGGGCGCGCGTAAGCTCATCGTCCTTTCTGTTGGGCGTGAACACCCCCATTCGAGATTCTTCTATTTTCATCAGAATTTCATCTGTCACTTTTCTAAGACTTGCCTTTACCACAATATCCCCTATCTTTGGGTCCAACTTCCCCCATGCGCGTAAAACCATGTCCTACACCTCGGGGGCCAGGTCACTGTAACTGGAGTGACGTCTGCACTAAACATATCTTTTTTGGATTTATCCCACTTAGGCAGGGCCCTCCGGTAGCCACCTGCCCCCAGAGTATTCTGCCACTCCTTTTTCGCAGCATTAATCTTGTTCTTTCTCGACCGTTCCTTAGCTACTTCCGATTCCTTGAACTTCACGAAATCGTCCCAGTGATCTTTTGCTTTCACCAGTGCTCCCTCAAATTTTGGAGTCGTCTTGTTTCCTTTGACGTACGAAGCCGATGCATTTTTCTTGAAGGTGTTGAATGCGATCACCATCTTTTTAAGAGCATAGTTTCTTACTTTATTCAGATCTGCATCTGTCAAGTTTTCTGGTAGTGTGAAATGTGACAGCAGCTCGGTCCAAAGCACATCTTTTGCTCTTTCATAGACAAAAGTAACTCCTTCTCGATCTCCCTTTGCTAGCTTTTTCCATTCTTGTGTGGAGATCGGGATTAGGTCCCTGACAATAACTCCGCATTGATTCTTGAACTTGGTCGCATTTTCCTTAGGTTCAAGCGGTTCGCCAGTTGATGTATTGATGGAATCGATGCTGAACTTTACGCCAGCGTACAACTTTCTGGCCGGGCCTCGCTTCACCCTATCGCTTGTAGAAGATTTGCTTGATTCGGAGGCCTAAAAGAAGAAAGATCGATTCGTTAATACATATACAACTCAATTAAGACATGTAATGATCACCGGATGGCTTATATAATACATATACCTCACCGGTCTTTGTTATTTGAAGAATATTTTCTTCGTCAACATCGTTGTCGAATTCATCTATTCTTTCGTCTACATCAAACATACAACCCTCACCGGAATTGTTCAGATATTGCGAGCCGTCATCATCTTCATGTTCATGCTCTGGGCTCGTGGAGCGTATGATGTTGATCAGAGCCTCTTCTCCTTCTCTGCCGGTATTGTCCATAGCTTATATTTAACTAACCCAAAAGAAAGATAAAAAAATTTAGTATTCAAATTAGAATGCATGCAATCAATAAGGAAAACTGAATCATAGTACATAATATGCATCATCGAATATAATCTCGAATAAATCGTCTCGAATATTATCGAATATAATCTCGAATACATCTCGAATATTATTACTAATACATCTCGAATATTATTGATTATATAATATCACTACTACAGATCCGGTTGACGTCCCACGCGACAGGCGCTGGACACCCAAAGAGAAGGAACTATGACAGGATCATAGCTCGCGTGAGATCCCTGAAGAACCTGCCAAGTATTAGAGAACCGGACGTCTAACACATCCATGTATCGACGGACGTGCTTGTCCTCCTCCCTGACACGGCGATGTAACACCTTCGACTGGGCCGGCTGCCTCCGCACCGAAAGTGGCCCACGCGAACGCCACCAAAGAAGCTTCGGGTCGATGATGGGACCCGGACTCCTCACCAAGCTGTGCACCCCTCAAGGTAGCACCTCCCAGTGCCAGATAGGCGGGGCCTAGTCCCGAACGTTGCCCCTCTGAAGCAGGACGTCATCGCGAACGAGTCGACGACGAGGATGGGGGCCAAGCATCGTTGACTCCAAGAAAAAAATTCTTATGAAAAAAATTCCTCTAACAATTAATTAACATTCAAAATTCATCTAATTAACATCTAATTAAAATTCATCTAACATCTAATTAACATTCAAAATTCATCTAATATACATCTAATATAAATCTAATTCATCTAACATCTAATTAATTAACATATAATTAACATTCAAAAATCAACTAATATACATCTAATTAACATCTAATATACATCTAACATCTAACTAACATATAATTCATCTAATATGTAATTAACATTCAGAATTCATCTAATTAACATCTAATTAACAACTAATATACATCTAATATATGTAAAATTCATGTAATTATTAAGAAAAAAATGCAGAGGCGAGTCTAGGGCTCACAACGGGGCGACGGTCGATGAGGCGACGATAACGGCGACGGCGCGCGAGCTCGAGGAGGCGGGGCCGGGCGGCACGCGACAGGGGGCGGCGCGTCTAGGCTGGCGACGGCGTGGGCGGCGCGTCGAAGGCGGCGACGTACGGCATAGGCGGCGACGGCGTCGGGGCGGTGATGGCGTGAGCTATGACGGCGTCGGGCGTGCGCGGGCGGTGATCTCTGTGGTTGAAGAGACGAAAAAAGCAGAGGGAAACTAAAATAATTTCAACTCCTGCTTATATAGGACGACCTTTAGTCACGGTTGGTGACTCCAACCGCGACTAAAGGGGGTCTTTAGTCGCGGTTGGAGCCACCAATCGCGACTAAAGGTGAATTTCACCAGCCGAAGCGGCGGGAAGCGAAACCCTTTATCGCGGTTGGTGGCTCCAACCGCGACTAAAGACCCTTTAGTCGCGGTTGGAGCCACCAACCGCGACTAAAGGTGGTGCTCGCGCAGGCGTGGTGCATGGAAAGTTTAGTCCCACCTCGCCAAGTGAGGGGCAGCCACACTGGTTTATAAGCCACGCTGCGGCTGCTCCCTCGAGCTCCTCTCAAACAGGCCTATGTGTGCCTATCGAACCTCTGCGGCCCTGTTGGGCCTAGTGGGCCTTGTGGACCTGCATCCTGGCCCATGTTGGGTTTCTAGTCATATGCAGGCCGTGGAGGCCCTGTGGGCGGCCTATTTTTTAATTATTTTTCGTTTTTTTGCTTTATTTATTTTCTGTTGTTTCTGAGATTTTTTATTCTTTATTGACACTTAATGAATGAATCTTTTTGTGTTAGGTCATAAAAATTATAAACTTTCTGTTAGTGGCGGTAGTTTTCAAATTCGAATAATTTAAATTTGAATTATTTGAAATTTGTGTGACTCACTAGTTTGTGAATAAATTTACTTTAAAAATAGTTTTTCTACTCATTCTTTTTTGTACTGTTTAATATTATGATGTTTTATCATTATATCCAATTTGGTAATTCTTAGGTTATTTAAAAATGAAATAGCAAATGAAGTCAGAAAGGGTTGAAAATTGATGATGTGGCTTTGAATGCTGTATTTTGAACACACAAAAATTATGGAGTTCAAATAAGTTAAAAAGAATGAAATGCCTTTGTAACAGGCGAGTTTTCGTCCGAAACCCTAATACTTCGAAAGAGATTGTCCATTTTGTACACGAAGTGCATCCAGTTTATGTCGTAACCCTCTCAACTTTTTAACACATGCTATATGGGTGAAATCATGATACCATGCCAACTTTCAACCTTTTCAGAGTCCATTTGAAGTGCTTTTCAATTTTAGGGTTATTTTGCTGAAATAAAATCAGTAAGTGCATGAAAAATAGCAAATGAAGTCAGAAAGGGTTGAAAATTGATGATGTGGCTTTGAATGATGCATTTTGAACACACAAAAAGTATGGAGTTCAAATAATTTAAAAAGAATGAAATGCCTTTGTAATAGGCGAGTTCTCGTCTGAAACTCTCATACTTCGAAAGAGGTTGTCCATTTTGTACACGAAGTGCATCCAGTTTATGCCATAACCCTTTCAACTTTTAAGCACATGCTATGTGGGTGATATCACGATACCATGCCAACTTTCAACCTTTTAAGAGTTCATTTGAAGTGCTTTTCAATTTTAGGGTTATTTTGCTGAAATAAAATCAGTAAGTGCATGAAAAATAGCAAATGAAGTCCGAAAGGGTTGAAAATTGACAATGTGGTTTTGAATGCTGCATTTTGAACACACAAAAAGTATGGAGTTCAAATAAGTTAAAAAGAATGAAATGCCTTTGTAACACGCGAGTTTTCGTTCGAAACCGTGATACTTCGAAAGAAATTGTCCATTTTGTACATGAAGTGCATCCAGTTTTTGCCGTAACCCTCTCAACTTTTTATAACATGCTATGTTGGTGAAATGATGATACCATGCCAACTTTTGACCTTTTCAGAGTTCATTTGAAGTGCTTTTCAATTTCAGGGTTATTTTGCTGAAATAAAATCAGTAAGTGCATGAAAAATAGCAAATGAGGTTAGAAAGGGTTGAAAATTGATGACCTGTCTTTGAAAGCTGCATTTTGAACACACAAACAGTATGGAGTTCAAAAAAGTTCAAAATAATGAAATGCCTTTGTAACAGGCGAGTTTTCGTCCGAAACCCTCATACTTCGAAAGAGATTGTCCATTTTGTACACGAAGTGCATCTTGTTTTTGCCATAACCCTCTCAAATTTTTATAACATGCTATGTGGGTGAAATGATGATACCATACCAACTTTCTACCTTTTTAGAGTTCAATTAAACTGACACGATCTTATGCTACATTTGTAGTTTGGGTCTTGTCCATCACATCATTCTCCTAATAATGTGATCCCGTTACCAAATGACATCTCATGTCCATGACTAGGAAACCATAGCCATCTTTGATCAATGAGTTAGTCTATTAGAGGCATACTAGGGACACGGTGTTGTCTATGTATGCACACATGTATCTGAGTTTCCGATCAATACAATTCTAGCATGGATAATAAACGATGATCATGAGCAAGGAAATATGATAATAACCAATTTATAATTTCGTCTAGGGCATATTTCCAACAGTCTCCCACTTGCACTAGAGTCAATAATCTAGTTCACATCACCATGTGATCCGCATTGTTATGAATCTAACACCCAATGAGTTCTGGGGCTCGATCATGCTTTGCATGTGAGAGAGGTGTTTTAGTCAACGGGTCTGCGACATTCAGATCCATGTGTACTTTGAAAATCTCTATGTTAAACTGTAAATGCTGCTACCACACTCCACTTGGAGCTATTCCAAATGGCTGCTCCACTATACGTATCCGGATTTCTACTAAGAGTCATCCGGATTGGTGTTAAATATTGCATCGACGTAACTCTTTACAACGAACTCTTTATCACCTCCATAATCGAGAAACATTTCCTTAGTCTTTTAGTTACTAAGGATAATCTTGACCGTTGTCCAGTGATCCACTCCTGGATCACTCTTGTACCCCTTGACGGACTCATGGCAAGGCACACACACGTGCGGTACACAGCATGGCATACTATATAGAGCATATGGCTAAGGCATAGGGGACAATGTTTGTCCTATCTCTTTCTTCTGCCATGGTCGAGCTTTGGGTCTTACTCAACTTCACACCTTACAAATCAGGCAAGAACTCTTTCTCTGACTAATCCATTTTGAGCTCTTTCAAAATCTTGTCAAGGTATGTACTCCTTGAAAGTCTCATCAAGAATCTTGATCTATCTCTATAGATCTTGATGCTCAACAATTATGTAGCTTTATCTAGGTCTTCCTTTGAAAAACTCTTTTAAAATAACCCTTTATGCTTTCCAGAAATTCTACATCATTTCTCATCAACAACATGTCATCCACATATGCTTATCAGAAACTCTATAGTGCTCCCACTCACTTTATTGTAAATACAAGTTTCTAATAAACTTTGTATAGACTCAAAAACTTTGATCACCTCATCAAAGCTTATATTCCAACTCCGAGATGCTTGCTCCATCCCATAGAAGGATTGCTGGAGCTTGCACACGTTTTAGCATCCTTAGGACTGACAAAACCTTATGGTTGTATCTCATACAACCTTTCCTAAAGGAAGGAAACGATGTTTTGACATCCATCTGCCAGATTTCATAATTGAAAACTGCAGCAACTGCTAACATAATTCCAACAGACTTTAGCATCGCTATGAGTGAGAAAGTCTCATCATAGTCAACTCCTTGAACTTAGCAGAAACTTCTTTCCAACAAGTTGAGCTTTATAAATGGTGACATTTACCATCGGTGTATGTCTTCATTTTAAAGGTTCATTTGTACTCGATGACCTGCCGTCCAACGAGCAAGTCTACCAAAGTCTATACTTGGTTTTCATACATGGATCCTTTCTCAGATTTCATGGCGTCTAACCATTTGTCAGAATCCGGGCCCATCATCACTTCTCCATAGCTCGTAGGCTCATCGTTGTCCAACAACATGACATCTAAGACAGGGTTGTCGTACCACTCAGGAGTAGTACGCGTCCTTGTCAACCTACGAGGTTTGATAGTAACTTGATCTGAAGCTTCATGATCATCATCATTAACTTCCTCTTCAACTAACGTATGCTCCACAGAAACAATTTTCTGCGTTGCGCTACTCTCTGGTTGAAACAAAGGTTCAACAACCTCATCAAGTTCTATCTTCCTCCCACTCAATTATTTCGAGAGAAACTCTTTCTCGAGAAAGGACCCGTTTTTAGCAACAAACACTTTGCACTTGGATATGAGATAGAAGGTATACCCAACTGTTCTTAGGGTATTCTATGTAGATGCATTTGTCCGCTTTGGGTTCGAGCTCATTAGGTGAAAACCCTTTTCACATAAGTGTCGTAGCCCCAAACATTAAGAAATGACAGATTAGGTTTTTGCCAAACCATATGGTGTCATCTCAACAGATTTAGATGGTGCCCTATTTAAAGTGAATGTAGTTGTCTCTAATGCATAACCCCAAAACGATAGTGGTAAAATGATAACAGACATCATAATTCGCACCATATCCAATAGAGCACGACTACGACGTTCGGACACACCATCACACTATGGTGTTCCAGGTGGCGTGAGTTGTGAAACAACTTTCACATTTTCTTAAGTTGTATACCAAACTCGTAACTCAAATATTCACCTCCACGATCATACCGTAGATATCTTATCTTCTCGTCACGATGATCTTAAACTTCACTCCGAATTTGCTTAAACTTTTCAAATGATTCAGACTTGTGTTTCGTTACGTACATATACACTATTATCTACTCAAATCATCAGTGAAGGTAAGAAAATAACGATATCCACCACACGCTACAAGACTCATTGGAATGCATACATCAACATGTATCATTTCCAATAAATCACTTGCCCGCTCCATCAAACCCGAAAACGGGGTCCTTAGTCATCTTGCCCAAGAGGCATGGTTCGCATGTCTCAACCGATTCGAAATCGAATGAGTCCAAAGATCCATCAGCATGGAGTTTCTTCATGCGATTTATACCAATATGACATTTAGCGGCAGTGACACAAGTATGTGGTACTATCATTATTAACTTTGTATCTTTTGCCATCAATGTTATGAACATGTGCATTACTACGATCAAGATTCAACAAACAATTCTCACTGGGTGCATGACCATTGAAGGTATTATTCATGTAAACATAATAACCATTATTCTCTAACTTAAATGAATAAATGTGTTGCAATAAACACGATCTAATCATGTTCATGCTTAACGCAAACACCAAACAACATTTAGGTTTGTCACTAACCCCGAAGGTAGAGAGAGCATGCGATGTTGATCACATCAACCTTGGAAACATTTCCAACACACATCGTCACCTCACACTTATCTAGTCTCCGTTTATTCTGTAGTTTTACTTCAAGTTACTAACATTAAGCAACCGAACCGCTATCCAATACCCAGGTGCTACTAGGAGTACTAGCAAGGTACACATCAATAACACGTATATCAAATATACTTCTATCGATGTTGCCAGCCTTCTTATCTACCAAGTATCTAGGATTGTTCCGCTTCAGCGACCGCTCTCCTCATAATAGAAGCACTTAGTCTCGGGTTTGGGTTCAACTTTGGGTTGCTTCAATGGAGCAGCAACTGACTTGCCATCCATGAAGTTTCCCTCCTTGCCCTTGCCCTTCTCGAAACTAGTGGTTTTACTAACCATCAACACTTGACGCTCCTTCTTGATTTCTACCTTCGCGGTGTCAAACATCGCGAACAGCTCAAGGATCATTATTTCTATCCCTGGCATTTTATAGTTCATCACCAAGTTCTAGTAGCTTAGTGACAGTGACTTGGAGAACTATATCAATCACTATCTTATTTACAAGATCAACTCCCACTCGATTCAAGCGATTGTAGCACCTAGATAATCTGAGCACATGCTCAACAATTGAGCTATTCTCTTTCATCTTGCAAGCAAATAATTTTGTTGGAGATCTCATATCTCGCAACACGGGCACGAGCCTGAGATCCTAATTTCAGCTCTTAGAACATCTCATAAGTTCCGTGACGTTCAAAACATTTTGGAGCCTTAATTCTAAGCCATAATGCATGACGCACTAAACTATCAAGTAGTCATCGGAACGCGCCTGTCAGATGTTCACAACATCTATAGACGATGCTAGAGGGGGTGGCGCACCGACCGGTGCATTAAGGACATAAGCCTTCTGTGCAGCAATGAGGACAATCCTCAGAGCATGGACCCAGTCCGCAATATTGCTACCATCATCTTTCAACTATATTTCTCTAGGAACATATAAAAATACAAGGGAGCTACAGCGTGAGCTAGTAATCTACAACATAATTTGCAAATACATCACTGACTATGTTCATGATAATGAGTTCAATTAATCATATTACTTAAGAAGTCCCACTCAAATTGACATCCCTCCCGTCATTCGGGTGATACATGATCCAAATTCACCAACTCAAGTCTGATCATCACGTGAGTTGAGGTGGTTTCAATGGTGAACATCATCATGTTGATCATATCTACTATATGACTCATGTTTGACCTTTCGGTCTCTTGTGTTCCGAGGCCATGTCTGTACATGCTAGGCTCGTCAAGTTTAACCTGAGTGTTCTGCATGCTACTAGAACTTAGTGATGAACTATAAAACACTAGGGATAGAAGTATTGATCCCTGAGCTGTTCGCGATGTTTGACACCACGAAGGTAGAAATCAAGAAGGAGCGTCAAGTGTTGATGGTTAATCAAACCACTAGTTTCGAAAAGGGCAAGAGCAAGGAGGAAAACTTCATGGATAGCAAGTCAGTTGCTGCTCTAGTGAAGCAACCCAAAGTTGAACTCAAACCCGAGACTAAGTGCTTCTATTATGAGGTGAGAGGTCGTTGAAGCGGAACAACCCTAGATACTTGGTAGATAAGAAGGCTGGCAACATCGACTGAAGTATATTTGATATACGAGTTATTGATGTGTACCTTGCTAGTACTCCTAGTAGCACCTGGGTATTGGATACCGGTTCAGTTGCTAAATGTTAGTCACTCGAAATAAAAGCTACGGAATAAACGGAGAACTAGCTAAGGGTGAGGTGACAATGTGTGTTGGAAATGTTTCCAAGGTTGATGTGATCAACATCGCACGCTCTCTCTACCTTCAGGATTAGTGACGAACCTAAATACATGTTATTTGGTGTTTTGCGTTGAGCATGAACATGATTAGATCATGTTTGTTGCAATACGGTTATTCATTTAAGTCAGAGAATAATGGTTATTCTGTTTACATGAATAATACCTTCAATGGTCATGCACCCAGTGAGAATGGTTTGTTGAAATCTTGATCGTAGTAATACACATGTTCATAACATTGATGTCAAAAGATACAAAGTTAAATAATGATAGTACCACATACTTGTGGCACTGCCGCAAAATGTCATATTGGTATAAAGCGCATGAAGAAACTCCATGCTGATGGATATTTGGACTCATTCGATTTCAAATCGGTTGAGACATGCGAACCATGCCTCTTGGGCAAGATGACTAAAGGACCCCGTTGGATGGAGCGAGCAAGTGATTCATTGGAAATGATACATGTTGATGTATGCAATCTAGTGAGTCTTGTAGCGTGAAGAGGATATCGTTATTTTCTTACTTTCACTAAATATTTGAGTAGATATAGTGTATATTTACTTAATGAAACACAAGTCTGAATCATTTGAAAGGTTCAAGCAAATTCAGAGTGAAGTTTAAGATCATCGTGACAAGAAGATAAAAAGGACTGCGATATGATCGTGGAGGTGAATATCTGAGTTACGAGTTTGGCATACAACTTAAGACAATGTGAAAGTTGTTTCACAACTGACGCCACCTGGAACACCATAGTGTGATGGTGTGTCCGAACATCATACTTATGCTCTATTGGACATGGTGCATGCTATGATGTCTCTTATCGTTTTACTACTATAATTTTGGGGTTATGCATTAGAGACAACTACATTCACTTTAAATAGGGCACCATCTAAATCCGTTGAGATGACACCGTGTGAATTATGGTTTGATAGAAACCTAAGCCGTCATTTCTTAATATTTGGGGCTGCGACACTTGTGTGGAAAATGTTTTCACCTAATGAGGTCGAACCCAAGGCGGACAAATGCATCTTCATAGAATACCCTAAGATCAGTTGGGTGAACCTTCTATCTCAGATCCAAGTGCAAAGTGTTTGTTACTAAAACGGATACTTTCTTGAGGAAAAGTTTCTCTAGAAAGAATTGAGTGGGAGGAAGATAGAACTTGATGAGGTTGTTAAACCTTTGTTCAATCAGAGAGTAGCGCAGCGCAGAATGTTGTTTCTGTGAAGCCTACGTTAGTTGAAGAGGAAGTTAATGATGATGATCATGAAGCTTCAGGATCAAGTTACTATCAAACTTCGTAGGTCGACAAGGATGTGTACTGCTCCTAAGCGGTACGACAACCCTGTCTTGGAGGTCATGTTGTCGGACAATGATGAACCTACGAGCTATGGAGAAGCGATGATGGGCCCGGATCCGACAAATGGTTGGAGGCCATGAAATCCGAGATAGAATCCATGTATGAAAACCAAATATAGACTTTGGTAGACTTGCTCGTTGGACGGCAGGTCGTTGAATACAAATGGATCTTTAAAATGAAGACAGACGCTGATGGTAATTATCACCATTTGTAAAGCTCGACTTGTTGCAAAGTTGTTTGTGACAAGTTCAAGGAGTTGACTGCGATGACACTTTCTCACTCATAGCGATGCTAAAGTCTGTTGAAAATATGTTAGCAGTTGCTGCATTTTTCAATTATGAAATCTGGCAAATGGATGTCAAAACATCGTTTCCTTAATGGTTTTACTTGAGGAAAGGTTGTATGTGATACAACCAGAAGGTTTTGTCAGTCCTAAGGATGCTAAAAGGTGTACAAGCTTCAGTGATCCTTCTATGGACTGAAGCAAGCATCTCAGAGTTGGAATATGCACTTTGATGAGGTGATCAAAGTTTTGAGTCTATGCAAAGTTTATAAGAAACTTGTATTTACAATAAAGTGAGTGGGAGCACTATAGAATTTCTGATAAGTATATGTGGATGACATATTGTTGATCGGAAATAATGTAGAATTTCTGGAAAGCATAAATGGTTGTTTGAAAAGTGATTTTCAAAGGAAGACCTGGATAAAGCGACCTAATTGTTGAGCATCAAAATCTATAGAGATAGACCAAGATGCTTGATGAGACTTTCAATAAATACATACCTTGACAAGATTTTGAAAGAGTTCAAAATGGATCAGTCAGAGAAAGAGTTCTCGCCTGATTTATAAAGGTGTGAAGTTGAGTAAGACTCAAAGCTCGACAATGGCAGAAGAAAGAGAAAAGACAAACGTCGTCCCCTATGCCTTAGCCATAGGCTCTATGTAGTATGCCATGCTGTGTACCACACCTGTGTGTGCCTTGCCATGAGTCTGTCAAGGGGTACTAGAGTGGTCCAGGAGTGGATCACTGGACAGCGGTCGAAATTATTCCTCGTAACCAGAGGACTAAGGAGATGTTTCTCGATTATGGAGGTAATAAAGAGTTCGTCATAAAGAGTTACGTCGATGCAAGCTTTAAACACCAATCCGGATGGCTCGTAGTAGCAATATGGATACGTATAGTGGAGCAGCCATTTGGTAAAGTACCAAGTGGAGTGTGGTAGCAGTGTTTACGGTTTGACATAGATTTCCAAAGTACACACGGATCTGAATGTTAGAGACCCGTTGACTATAAGACCTCTCTCACATGCAAAGCGTGATCGAACCCCAGAACTCATTGGGTGTTAGATTCATAACCATGTAAATCACATAGTGATATGAACTAGATTATTGACTCTAGTGCAAGTGGGAGACTGTTGGAAATATGCCCTAGAGGCAATAAATAAAGTGTTTATTATCATATTTCCTTGTTCATGATAATCGTTTATTATCCATGCTATAATTGTATTGATTGGAAACACATTGCATGTGTGGGTAAATAGACAACACTGTGTCCCTAGTATGCCTCTAGTGAACTAGCTCGTTGATCAAAGATGGTCAGGGTTTCCTAGCCATTGACATGTGATGTCATTTGATAACGGGATCACATCATTAGGAGAATGATGTGATGGACAAGACCCAAACTACAAACGTAGCGTATGATCGTGTCAGTTTATTGCTACAGTTTTCTGCATGTCAATGTATATGTTCCTATGACCATGAGATCATGCAACTCACGGATATCAGAGGAGTGCCTTGTGTGTATCAAACGTCGCAACGTAACTGGGTGACTATAAAGGTGCTCTATAGGTATCTCCGATGGTGTCTGTTGAGTTGGCATGGATCGAGACTGGGATTTGTTACTCCGTGCGACGGAGAGGTATCTCAGGGCCCACTCGGTAATACAACATCACAATGAGCCTTGCAAGCAATGTGACTAAGTGTTAGTTGCGGGATCTTGTATTACGGAATGAGTAAAGAGACTTGCCGGTAACGAGGTTGAACTAGGTATGGAGATACCGACGATCGAATCTCGGGCAAGTAACATACCAAAGAACAAAGGGAACGTTATACGGGATTAACTGAATCCTTGACATAGAGGTTCGACCAATGAAGATCTTCATAGAATATGTAGGAACCAATGTGGACATCCAGGTCCCGCCATTGGTTATTGGCCGTAGAGGTGTCTCGGTCATGTCTACATAGTTCTCGAACCCGCAGGGTCTGCACACTTAAGGTTCGGTGACGTTTCGGTAGTGTAGAGTTATGTATGGTGGTGACCGAAGATTGTTCGGAGTCCCAGATAAGATCCTGGAGGTCACGAGGAGCTCCATAATGGTCCAGAGGTAAAGATTCATATATAGGAAGTCCCAGTTTGGTCGCCGGAAAAGTTTCGGGCTCATCGGTAGTGTACCGGGAGTGTCGGTAGTGTACCGGGAGACCTCCGGGAGGGGTATTTCGACCCAAGAGCCTACATGGGCTGTAGGAGGGTGAATACCAGCCCTTAGTGGGCTGGTGGATGTCCTACACAAAGCCCATGAGTCTGGGAAGAAAATACCAAAAGGAAAAAGGTGGAAAAAGGCAAAAAGGGGCTATATAAGGAAGGAGTCCTAATCCTACTTGGAGGAGAAGGAAGAGGACTCCTCCCTCCTTGGTTTGGCCGACCCAAGGGCTGCCTTTTTGGCAGCCAAGCCTCCTCCTCCTCTCCTCCTATATATACTAGAGGATTTTAGGGTTTTGGCACAAGATTTTCAGCCACGTGCCACCCGTTCCTCTAGTGCATAGCTTCTCCTCTAGATCGGTTTTCTGCGGTGCTTAGGCGAAGCCCTGCTGGAATAACTCCACCACCATCACCGGAGCGCTGTCACGCTGCCGGTGAACTCTTCCTCCTCTCTGCCTCCTCTTGCTGGATCAAGACGGCAGAGATTGTCATCAAGCTGCACGTGTGCTGAACGCGGAGGTGTCGTCTGTTCGGTACTAGATCGGAAGGATCGTGATCAAGGCCACGGGACGTTCCTGATCGGATCGCGGGACGGATTGTGACAAGATCGTGGGACGGTCCGTGATTAGATCACGGGACGCTCGGCGATTTGGATCACGAAGAAGTACGACTACACCAACCGCGTTTCTTAACGCTTCCCGCTTAGCGATCTACAAGGGTACGTAGATCCACTCTCCCTCTCGTAGATGCTCATCACCATGGATAGGTTTGCGTGCGCATAGGAAATTTTTTGTTTCCCATGCGACGAACCCCAACAATGTGAACGTAGATTCTATCACACCCGATCATCACATGGTGTCTTGACACGACGAACTTTCGCAATGGTGCACACTCGGGGAGAACACAATTTATCTTGAAATTAAGTGAGGGATCACCTTATAATGCTACCGTCGTCCTAAGGAAAACAAGGTGCATAAAAGGATTAACATCACATGCAAATCATAAGTGACATGATATGGCCATGAACTTGTGTTTAAGATCTCCATCTTCAAAACACCGGCATGATCTCCATCGTCACCGGCACAACACCATGATCTCCACCATCTTGATCTCCATCAATGTGCTGCCATTGGGGTTGTGGCGCCAGCCCTGCTTCTACTTCTATTGCTACCGCTTAGCGATAAAGTAAAGCATTACATAGCGCTTAATGATTGACACGCATGTCATACAAAAATTAAAGACAACCCTATGGCTCCTGCCGGTTGCCGTACTCATCGACGTGCAAGTCATGAAATTCTATACATCACATGATCATCTCATACATCACATATATCTCATCATGTAATTGGCCATATCACATCACAACATACCTTGCAAAAACAAGTTAGACGTCCTCTAATTGTTGTTGCAAGTTTTACGTGGCTGCTACGGGTATCTAGCAAGAACAATTCTCACCTACGCAAAACCACAACGGTGATACATAAATTGCTTTTTAACCTTCTCAAGGACCGCCTTTGTCAAATCTGATCCAACTAAAGTAGGAGAAACGGGCACCCACCAGCCATCTTTGTGCAACGAAGTTACACGTCTGTCGATGGAATCGGTCTCTCGAAAGCGTACGAGTAAGGTTGGTCCGGGCCACTTCATCCCACAATACTGCTAAACCAAAACACAACCAAGGGAGGAAGCAATCTAAGAATCAACGCCCACAAACTCTTTGTGTTCTACTCGAGATCTCATTTGCACATAGACCTAGCTTATGATGCCACTGTTGGGAAACGTTGCATGGGAAACAAAAAATTTCCTACGCACACGCAAGATCTATCCATGGTGATGAGCATCTACATACCCTTATAGATCGCTAAGCGGGTAGCGTTAAGAAACGCGATTGGTGTAGTCGAATGTCTTCGCGATCCAAATCGCCGAGCGTCCCGCGATCTCATCACGATCCATCCCGCGATCCAATCATGATCCGTCCCGTGAACTCATCACGATCCGTCCCACTATCTCATCATGATCCGTCTCGTGATCTTGATCACGATCCTTCCGATCTAGCGCCGAACGGACGACACCTCTGCGTTCAACACACGTATGGCTCGATGACGATCTCCGCCTTCTTGATCTAGCAAGAGAGAGTGCAGAGGTATATGAGTTCTCCGGAAGCGCGACAACATTGCGGCAATGGTGGTGGAGGAATTCCAGCAGGGCTTCGCCTAAGCACCGCTGAAAACCGATCTAGAGGAGAAAACGATCTAGAGGAAGAAGAGGGCAACACATGGAAATTAGGGTTAGATCTTCCCCCTAAACCCTCTAGTATATATAGGAGGGAGGGAGGGGAGGAGGCAGCCTAAAACCTGGCCGAAATTGGAGGTGGAGGAGTCCTACTCCAATCCTATTAGGAGTAGGATTCCTCCTTTCCACTTGGAAACTCTTTCCACCTCTCCACCTTTGGATTTTTTTTCCTTCTCAAACCACTCCACCCGCATGGGCCCTCAACGGAGGCTTCAGCCAGCCCACCAGGGGCTGGTTTACCTCCTCCCATAGCCCATGTAGCCTCTTGGGTGGAGACAGCCCTCCTGATGGTCCCCGGTACCCTCCCGGCACTCCCGGTACACTACCGATGAGCCCAAAACTTTTCCGGTGACCAAAACAGGACTTCCTATATATCAATCTTTACCTCCGAACAATTTCGGAGCTCCTCGTGACATCCGAGATCTCATCTGAGACTCCGAACAACCTTCGGTCACCACCATACATAACTCTATACTACCGAAACGTCAACGAACCTTAAGTGTGCAGACCCTGCGGGTTCAAGAACTATGTAGACATGACCGAGACACCTCTACGGTCAATAACCAATAGCGGGACCTGGATGCCCATATTGGTTCCTACATATTCTACGAAGATCTTTATCGGTCGAACCTCTATGTCAAGGGTTCAGTTAATCCTGTATGATGTTCCCTTTGTTCTTTGGTATATTACTTGCCCGAGATTCGATCGTTGGTATCTCCATACCTAGTTCAACCTCGTTACTGGCAAGTCTCTTTACTCATTTCGTAATACAAGATCCCGTGACTAAAACTTAGTCACATTGCTTGCAAGGCTTATTGTGATGTTGTATTACCGAGTGGGCCCTGAGATACCTCTTCGTCACACGGAGTAACAAATCCCAGTCTTGATCCATGCCAACCCAACAGACACCCTCGGAGATACCGGTAGAGCACCTTTATAGTCACCCAGTTACGTTGTGACGTTTGATACACACAAGGTATTCCTTCGGTGTCAGTGAGTTGCATGATCTCATGGTCATAGGAACATATACTTGACATGCAGAAAACAGTAGCAATAAACTGACACGATCTTATGCTACATTTGTAGTTTGGGTCTTGTCCATCACATCATTCTCCTAATGATGTGATCCCGTTACCAAATGACATCTCATGTCCATGACTAGGAAACCACAGCCATATTTGATCAACGAGCTAGTCTATTAGAGGCATACTAGGGACACGGTGTTGTCTATGTATCCACACATGTATCTGAGTTTCCGATCAATACAATTCTAGCATGGATAATAAACGATTATCATGAGCAAAGAAATATGATAATAACCAATTTATTATTGCCTCTAGGGCATATTTCCAACATGAAATGCCTTTGTAACAGGCGAGTTTTCGTCCGAAACCCTGATACTTCGAAAGAGATTGTCCATTTTGTACACGAAGTGCATCCAGTTTTTGCCGTAACCCACTCAACTTTTTATAACATGCTATGTGGGTGAAATCATGATACCATGCCAACTTTAAACCTTTTCAGAGTTCATTTGAAGTGCTTTTCAATTTCAGGGTTATTTTACTGAAATAAAATCAGTAAGTGCATGAAAAATAGCAAATGAAGTCAGAAAGGGTTGAAAATTGATGATGTGGCTTTGAATAATGCATTTTGAACACACAAAAAGTATGGAGTTCAAATAAGTTAAAAAGAATGAAATGCCTTTGTAATAGGCGAGTTTTCGTCTGAAACTCTGATACTTCGAAAGAGATTGTCCATTTTGTACACGAAGTGCATCCAGTTTATGCTGTAACCCTCTCAAATTTTTAGCACATGCTATGTTGGTGAAATCATGATACCATGTCAACTTTCAACCTTTTCAGAGTTCATTTGAAGTGCTTTTCAATTTCAGGGTTATTTTGGTGGAATAAAATCAGTAAGTGCATGAAAAATAGCAAATGAAGTCAGAAAGGGTTGAAAATTGATGATGTGGCTTTGAATGCTGAATTTTGAACACACAAAAAGTATGGAGTTCAAATAAGTTAAAAAGAATGAAATGCCTTTGTAACAGGCGAGTTTTCGTTCGAAACCCTGATACTTTGAAAGAAATTGTCCATTTTGTACATGAAGTGCATCTAGTTTCTGCCATAACCCTCATAACTTTTTATAACATGCTATGTTGGTGAAATGATGATACCATGCCAACTTTCAACCTTTTCAGAGTTCATTTGAAATGCTTTTCAATTTTAGGGTTATTTTGCTGAAATAAAATCAGTAAGTGCATGAAAAATAGCAAATGAGGTCAGAAAGGGTTGAAAATTGATGATGTAGCTTTGAATGCTGCATTTTGAACACACAAAAAGTATGGAGTTCAAGTAAGTTAAAAAGAATGAAATGCCTTTGTAACAGGCGACTTTTTGTCTGAAACCGTGATACTTCGAAAGAGATTGTCCATTTTGTACATGAAGTGCATCCAGTTTTTGCCATAACACTCTCAAATTTTTATAACATGCCATGTGGGTGAAATTATGGTACCATGCCAACTTTCTACCTTTTCAGAGTTCATTTGAAGTGCTTTTCAATTTCAGGGTTATTTTGCTGAAATAAAATCAGTAAGTGCATGAAAAATAGCAAATGAGGTCAGAAAGGGTTGAAAATTGATGATGTAGCTTTGAATGCTGCATTTTGAACACACAAAAAGTATGGAGTTCAAATAAGTTAAAAAAGAATAAAATGACTTTGTAACATGCGAGTTTTCGTCCGAAACCGTGATACCTCGAAAGAGATTGTCCATTTTGTACACGAAGTGCATCCAGTTTTTGTCGTAACCCTCTCAACTTTTTATAACATGCCATGTGGGTGAAATGATGATACCATGCCAACTTTCTACCTTTTCAGACTTCATTTGAAGTGCTTTTTAATTTCAGGGTTATTTTGCTGAAATAAAATCAGTAAGTGCATGAAAAATAGCAAATGAAGTCAGAAAGGGTTGAAAATTGACGATGTGGCTTTGAATTATGAATTTTGAACACACAAAAAGTATGGAGTTCAAATAAGTTTAAAAGAATGAAATGCCTTTGTAACAGGCGAGTTTTCGTCCGAACCCCTCATAGTTCGAAAGAAATTGTCCATTTTGTACACGAAGTGCATCCAATTTTTGTGGTAACCCTCTCAACTTTTTATAACGTGCTATGTGGGTGAAATCATGATACCATGCCAACTTTCAACCTTTTTAGAGTTCATTTGAAGTGCTTTTCAATTTCAGGGTTGTTTTGTTGGAATAAAATCAGTAAGTGCATGAAAAATAGCAAATGAAGTCAGAAAGGGTTGAAAATTGATGATGTGGCTTTTAATGCCTCATTTTGAACACACCAAAAGTATGGAGTTCCAATGAGTTAAAAAGGATGAAATGCCTTTGTAATAGGCGAGTTTTCGTGTGAAACTCTGATACTTCGAAAGAGATTGTCCATTTTGTACACGAAGTGCATCCAGTTTATGTCGTAACCCTCTCAATTTTTTAGCACATGATATGTGGTTTAAATCATGATACCATGTCAACTTTCAACCTTTTCAGAGTTCATTTGAAGTGCTTTTCAATTTCAGGGTTATTTTGGTGGAATAAAATCAATAAGTGCATGGAAAATAGCAAATGAAGTCAGAAATGGTTGAAAATTGATGGTGTGGCTTTGAATGCTACATTTTGAACACACAAAAAGTATGGAGTTAAAATAAGTTAAAAATAATGAAATGCCTTTGTAACATGCGAGTTTTCGTCCGAAACCCTCATACTTCGAAAGAAATTGTCCATTTTGTACACGAAGTGCATCCAGTTTTTGCCGTAACCCTCTCAACTTTTTATAACATGCTATGTTGGTGAAATTATGATACTATGCCAACTTTCAACCTTTTCAGAGTTCATTTGAAGTGCTTTACAATTTCAGGGTTATTTTGCTAAAATAAAATCAGTAGGTGCATGAAAAATAGCAAATGAGGTCAGAAAGGGTTGAAAAATGATGATGTGGCTTTGCATGCTGCATTTTGAACACACAAAAATTACGGAGTTCAAATAAGTTAAAAAGAATGAAATGGCTTTGTAAGAGGCGAGTTTTCGTTCGAAACCATGATACTTCGAAAGAGATTGTCCATTTTGTACACGAAGTACATCCAGTTTTTGCCGTAACCCTCTCAAATTTTTATAACATGCTATGTGGGTGAAATGTTGCTATCATGTCAACTTTCTACCTTTTCAGAGTTTAATTGAAGTGCTTTTCAATTTCAGGATTATTTTGCTGAAATAAAATCTGTAAGTGCATGAAAAATAGCAAACGGGGTCAGAAAGGGTTGAAAATTGATGATGTGGCTTTGAATGATGCATTTTGAACACACAAAAAGTATGGAGTTCAAATAAGTTAAAAAGAATGAAATGCCTTTGTAACAGGTGAGTTTTCGTCCGAAACTCTGATACTTCGAAAGAAATTGTCCATTTTGTACACGAAGTGCATCGAGTTTTTGTCGTAACCCTGTCAACTTTTTATAACATGCTATGTTGGTGAAATGATGATACCATGCCAGCTTTCAACCTTTTTAGAGTTTATTTGAAGTGTTTTTCAATTTCAAGGTCATTTTGCTGAAATAAAAAATCACTAAGTGCATGAAAAATAGCAAATGAGGTCAAAAAGGGTTGAAAATTGATGATGTGGCTTTGAATGCACAAAAAGTATGGAGTTCAAATAAGTTAAAAATATGAAATACCTTTGTAAGAGGCGAGTTTTCGTTCGAAACCCTCATACTTCGAAAGTGATTGTCCATTTTGTACACGAAGTGCATCCAGTTTTTGCCGTAACCCCCACAAATTTTTATAACATGCTATGTGGGTGAAATGATGATACCATGCAAAATTTGAAACTTTTCAGAGTTCATTTGAAGTGGTTTTCAATTTCAGGGTCATTTTGCTGAAATAAAATCAGTAAGTGCATGAAAAATAGCAAATGAGGTCAGAAAAGGGTTGAAAAGTGATGATGTGGCTTTGAGTCGTGCATATTGAATGCAGAAAAAGTATTGTGTTAAATATGTTTAAAAAATTGAAATAACATAATAAATAGCAAAAATGAACATAAATGCGCTTATGTAAGGAAAATTCGACGTGAAATCAGACTGGAACTCAGTTTGATTTGTGATCAAATTTCCCCATATAAGGGCATCTATTTTCAATTTGGGAGGAACTCAATAAGGTAGAGAGGGGTGGGCTTATAAACTGGTTCGAGCGCCCCTCGCTTGGCGAGGTGGGACTAAACTCCCACCATAGTAATGACCAACCTTTAGTCCCGGTTGGTGGCTCCAACCGCGACTAAAGGTTAGCCTATAGTCGCGGTTGGAGCCACCAACCGGGATTAAAGGTTCCCGTGGGACCACAGGCTGACGCCAGCCTGTCACCACACCTTTAGTGCCGGTTGTAGGTGCCAACCGCGACTGAAGGTCCGTAACAAACCAACACTAATGATTCCCGTCATGAACCGACACTAATGATCACATTAGTGCCGGCTTAAAAGCCAATCGAAACTAATGATACGGACAAAAAGTCGGTTTTCTACTTATGGTAGGCTCCCCTGGTTGACCTGAGAGGGAACGGAGCAAATTTTGCCACCGCATCCTGTGGAAGATCTACCATGCATGCATATACCTCAACCATACACGTATAGCAGATAGGTTAATCATGCATGCACGGAGCACATTTCTGTGCACGTATATTCTACCGCATGACGATGCATTTCTCGTCTCCTCTCTCCTCTCCCCCCTTGAGTGTCCCCTGTAGCGCTCCGGGGCCTTTCCTCTCTTCCTCCGCCAGCGCTGCTGGCTGGATAAGGGATGGATTCGGCTGTCGAATCTCTTCTGTAGATAGTAGGGCTAGTAGTAGTAGTTGTAGGTTGCGTCTGGTCTTGGCTTCATGCCGGAGTTTGGTGTTATGCCGTGGGGGATGTTGTTGCTGGTGCTTGCGAGCAGCATCTAGCGATGGCCGACAGTTTCTTCTTCTCCTTGTCCATGGTGGATGGTGGTGGAGGAGGCTGGATCTGGCAAACCCCCTTCCAATAAGCTCGTTGGAGATGACCTAGTTCTGGCGGCTCTTAGATCTTGCCATGCTGGTGTTCTTCTTGTCTTCTTCTTGCCGTCTTGGTGGCGGCAATGGAGACTGCGGGAGAGCACGGGCTGGTTCTTGGCTGGTGGACTGGTTCTCGTTGGATCCTAGCTTCCAGCGAGGTAGTCTGGGCAGGATCTGCTCAACGATCTTTAACAAGTTGCCGTCCACAGCTTCCCTCGCGGTGATGGAGAAGTGACGGCGCTCACGGGGGAAGTTGGACTCTGCAGATGGAGTCTATGAGCTCACACGGCGGTGGATTTCCAGAGGTTGTGGCGCCCTTTTTGGTCGTTGCGCGGCCTCGGACGAGCCGCCTTATCTTCAGGTCGAAGGGCGACCATCTTCATTCCTCCTGGCCAAGATGCCAAAGGGGAGGCAGTTCTGCTTCGTGGTGGAGTGTATGATATGGTGCCATGGAGGTTTCGTCGAACCAAGTGGTGTCGTCCCCGGCGTCGGCGAGACTAAATCCATCGGGATGCAGTTTATTTGGGCTCAATCGCAATCTTCTTCCCTTGTTCAAGGTCCTTTTTGCATTATGCAGGGACTTAGTTGTTATTTTCTGTTTTTGTTGGGTCTTGCTGTAATATGTACTTTCATGCTTATCAATGGATGACCGGATCCTTCGGGACCCTTCCCTTGTTCAAAAAAAAACAAAAAAAAAACCCGATGCATTTCATGCAAAAACGTGCGCTTATTTATGGCACGGACACTTGAATACTCGTGCCAGGAGCGATATGTGCAGGGCTATAGGACTGGGAGAGAAGTGGAAGAGCTGCCGATTGGCTACGGTAAGCACGAAATGAGGCAATGAGTGAGTTAACCATCTGCGTCGTACTTTTCACAAAGGAGTAGTTAAAGCAGCGATATCATGTCCCTTCGTACCCAAGCAAATACCGTATCGATCGACCTCGTGCGCTAGCTAGGGTCAATGAGTCAAGACATCATTCTCCCCGTCTCCGGCGAAGTGATATCCAGCTGTAACTCAGCTCACAGTTGAGATACATCCGTTGGGATGTACTCCTCCGTCTCAGCTTAAAAAACGTCTTATTTTATGAGACGATGAAAGTATGAACTTACAAAAACGTCTTATATTATGAAACGGTGAAAATATGTTCTTAAGTTTGGAAGCTGCACCTCTTAGGCTCCTATTTTGTTCGAAGGACTTATCATAGTAATTCAAAAATGGATACGTAACGTGATTATTCATGCATATAAGTGGTCAGTTAAAATTCTCTAATTTGTATAGACATTAACAGTACACAAATATGTTCACCGTTTGGGCTTACAAGACTTGTTAATGTTGTATTTGTAGGAAATCGAGGTCCCCATCAATCTTCGGTGTTGGATCGGGTGAAACCAAGCCCCCTCCACCCACACCTCTGCCTCCTTCACACCTCTCTCACCCAGCGGCGGAGCCAGCGTACAGGCGTTGGGTTCAACTGAACCTAACGGATCTTGCACCGTATGTGCATGTAGGTGCATGTTTACTTGAGGTGAACCCATTAAAAAATTATGACTGACCCCATCAATCAAAAGTTGCCACGTGATCGTCCCTAAAACAAAGGGTCCAAAAGTGAACAACACGAGAAGTCCTATACTCCTTGCCGTAATTAATTGCCGTGATTAGTCATGTACGCAGCCGCACGCCTAATCGTCTTTTCCTTTTCCAATTCACATCTGATCTTTCCTCTCTTCTGTTCATGTTCTGGTGCCTCGCCGCGACGCCGACTGCAGCCAGATCGACAGTGGCAAAAGTTGTACCCGAAAATTTGAGGTAATTAGACTACATTGCCTCATCTTCTTTATTATGTATGTTCTATCTATCCTAATAGTCTAGTACGATACTGATTTTTTTACCCAAGTTTTTTCATTTATTTTTCTTCATGGACTTTGATTGATCTAGGCTATGGAACGATACTTTTCGTAGAAAATTTGGTCATCAGATCGAGAGAATGATTTAGGCACATCAAGGTCACCCATTAGAGGTGGGCCAAGTGCATCAAATGTCACTGCAGCTAGCCTTCTAAAGGCTACTATTTATACAAAAATTAACTTAGATGAGTTGCCTTATGATCCGGCTGATCGGAAGAGAATTTTAGAATAAACAAGAAATCCAAAGAAACAAGATGAGATTAGACGCAGATATTTAACGAGGGGACCTTGCAGGCCACCGCCTAAATTTTAATTTTTTATTATCAAAAGAGAGAGATTGGAGCTACTCAACGGAGATTTGATCTAGATTGGTTTGATGAATATGATCGTTAGCTTGAGTATAGTTACAAAGTGCATATGAGGACACTCTAAACTGTGAGTGCATTTAATTACAAGATTATTTCGTTTGATAGTACTTATTCTAAACCTGTCAAACTAACTTGACATTTTTTTTCAATGTGATAGGAAGATGAGGAGCTACACCTGGAGCTACAAAGTTTTTGATACTAGTCTATTTAAAATATGTAAACAAGTGATTTTGTAATTTTATGAACCGGTATGTTTTGCACTCTTTAGTTTTTAATGCAACACAATGTGTGATATGTGATACCATATTTTTATTGATTATACTATTTTGGGGTGGTATAATTATGTTGTAAGCTTATTTAAAATTAGGTTTTACACTTCACGTATTAGTATCAAGTTGTCACAATGAGTCATGAAGTGAACCCAATGACCAAATTTTCTGGCTCCGCCCCTGCTCTCATCGCCGCATTACATTCTAGACGAGCAAAGCCTCATGGATATATGGCAGTGGGTGGGATCTTTTGCGATTGTGCTATGTGGCATGGTTGTCAATGCCAAATCTAGAAAAAAAAATGGAGGGTAAAGCTTAAATTTAGGGAAACATCAACTTGCGAACATCAGCCATGAGAGATTTCACGACAACCCTCTATCTCTTGTCAAATTCGTTTGCACGAATCCTGGCACAGGTTCCTAGCCATGTCGGATTGCCTAACTAGTTCGCTATAAGAAAAGTGCCAACGAACTATATTTCATAACACTAGAGCCAGCGCACTCGCTAGTAGCGCAACCCTTTGCCCCGGTCACCTGGTTTTGAATCCCAGTCCTACCTTTTTTTTCACTAGATGGTATTTTCTCTATGAAAAATCAACAACAATTTATAAATTTTCAAATTATGTCACATGAAATTCTTCATTTATTATAAGAGATGGCATTTTTTTGTTAAGAGTTGGCATTTTTATCTATTTAAGAGATGGCATTTTTCATTATTAAGAGATGACATTTTTCAATTATTATGAGATGACACTTTTACATTAAGATATGGCATTTTTATATTAAGAGATGTCATTTTTCATTATTAAGAGATGAGATATTTTATTCAAGAGATGAGATATTTTATTTAAGAGATGACACTTTTAATTATTAATATATAACATTTTTATGTTAAGAGATGCCATTTTTTATGTTAAGAGATGGCATGTTTTATTTAAGATGTGCCATTTTTATATTAAGCGATGATATTTTTTTATTTAAGAGATTGCAATTTTTGTCCAATAAGGTATGGCACTTTTTAATCACGACACTTTTTTAATTTCTTTAGTGTTCACATGGCATTTTTTGGTTCATGGTATTTTCATCTCAAGAATGACAATTTTAAAGTTTTACAATGGTATTTTTCATTTTTTGTAGTTCATACAACTTTTTCCCGCCGAATAAAGAGGCATCTGGGCTACCTTTTTCCTACACGCTGCATCAGCCAGGGAGGTCGAGCTGGAAACCTGCATTGGCGAGCCATCACTTTTGTTCGCTGGAGGGTTCCTCCCCTAATGAACCAATCGTTCATTGGAGGCAACTTCAGCTGACGATCGCCAGTTATTATGGTCCTGAAGTAAATGGTTAGTAATCCTAACACTTTCCCTGCAAAAAAAGATTAAGCTAAACACTTTTTGACCAAAATTTGGCAAATTTAGCCAGATCGCCATTCTCTTCTAACCCTATTTCCTAAATAACCACTATGTTTCCCAGATAACTACCAAGAACATGTACTATTTACTAGACTTTTTTATGATTTTTTTTCAAAGTACTAAGTTTTGAGAAAATGAATCTATGTAGTAAAATAGCCATTATCTTTCAATCATGTTATCCAAATAACCTCAATCATATTTTCTAAAATACTATTGAGAACATGGAGTATTTATTAGAATATTATAGGATTTATAAAAGTAGACATTTTGCACTAATGTAGCAGAAAGAACATGTTGAATATGGTCATTTCGTGCCATACGAGCGAGATGGACACCAGGCCAATATCCCGAGTTATTCCCTAGTGACCAAAGTTCTGCTCTGTCCAAAAGAGCATTTTTCTATTTCTGTGAGCTGTGTTACATCAACGGGGTGTTGAGATGGGCTGAGGAAGTGGCCAGTGGCTGTTATAGAGTAGTAAACATTATATTCAATATTTTGGAGGCTAGGCTTCAGTCTGTTGAAGCCTATTTACTAAAATTGTCACAGACGGTGGCCTTAGACGACTATGAAGAGAAACTCGACTACCTTATCCATGTGCTATGCATACCATATTTTGGGCCATATATGTCTACAAATGCATGGGCAAACTTTCATGTGTGTCATTCCTAGTTTCCTAAGGAGTTGTAACCTTACCAAACAAGTGAGATGTCATAATCTTGGAATACCTGGGGAGCTGTAGGTGGAAGCAAATCCAGTGTCTTATGCGACATATATATGGATGTCATGTGAAATGAAGAAGGACATAGATCTACTCACATCGGTTTCAAGCCATACCGGCCTGCAACATCCCGCCTAGATCGACCATGTAGAACCCGAGGAGTTGCCTCCCAACTCCTAGAGACCTCTATATTAATATTAATCTCATATGACATGACGTGCCCGGGCGATTGCAGTGATTTGTCGTTGTGGAGAAGCTGGGATGGCGTTCCTAGTGTGTGGTGGAGGTGTCATTTCATCCTCCCCTGCTAAGATCGGTTGTTACGGACATGATGCCCGACACCTAGATCCATCAGGTAGGGCGCCATGACGTGTGGCATCGATGCTCTGGTGTGCGTGCTAGCGAGAGGGGGTAGCGTGTATTGGGGCTCTTCTCTCGAAACTCCAATATGTAGCGAAGGAGGCGTGCTACTCTTGGTGTAGAGGCTAGCACAACGACGATCACCGGGGGCATGTGGAGCAAAACTGGCTCTGTCGTGGCACGGCGTGGTGAACATCGATGGGCACCACCGTGCATTTCGGGGAGGTTAAAGGCCCTTTTGGTGGCTACCGGTCGTTGTTTGGTGGTTGTGTTTGGTAATCTGAATAAATGAGAAAAATCCAACAGGAGTAACATTTTGACAACATTTGGTTACATTTCAATCATTTTTGGAGAAATGTAGGTGTTGGCTGAAATCTGGTTAAAACCAAATGAGTGAGATGGTCTGTTATATAGCTTTCTCAGTTGCCTAGCATAATTATTGAACAATTCAAAATGTTTTTTTCTCAACATGCATGGAAATAAAATAATACTCCTACTAAGGAAAAGTTAGACCCTGATGACTATTAAGCGACCCTCTTTGTCCCCTTTCAATGGTCAGCCTCCCTCTCACACAAGTCCACTAGCTTTGATGCTACAGCCCATACCACACTGTACCCTTCATATATACTCAGATGCCCCTCTCTCTTTCTCCCCCGTTCCATCCATTCCAACCTAGCTACTTCTACACCTCAAACCGCATCAACATCCCTTCATCTCCATGGCCGACGAGTGGTGGAGTGGTTCTCAGAGGAGCCACGGCACGTCGGCGTGCTCCGCCGCGCCACTTATGGACACGGGTCACGCAGTCACATGCGGCTGGACGTCCCCGGCCGCGGAGTCGACGAGCTCAATAACCTTCCAGGACCCCCACAGGAGCAGCAGTACTATCATCCATCAGCCTTCATCCGATGCCGCTTCCTCGCTTGGTGATGCGCACATGGACTGGACGCACGCCTTCTTGTAAGTTGCCTCCATCTCCCATCTTTCTTCTAGCTGCCTGCTTGTGCGGATGACTAACGTCCTTCAATTTTATGATCGAATTTTAATTAGGAGCGGGAGAAGCGACGCTAGCTTCCAAGCCGTGCTTCAAGACGACATACCGGCATCAATGACGGCGCGGCCTTTATTTCGAGCTCATCAGCCGGCGGTCGACGAGACCGTGATGAGCAATCCGTTCAGGGACATGAGCCACAGCTTCAGCTTGCTCGACCAGGTGCCTGCAGCGTCGTCTCCGTACGGCACGGCGCCACTGCAAGCTATGTTCGACAGCACCGGGGCGTCGCACAACGTGTCGGCGTTGGGGGAGTGCCAGTCATCCACCAGCTACGACGGCACGGCGGCGATGCAGTTAAATCAAGCGGCTACGCAAATGCTAGGCGGTGGCGCCCAACTGCCTTTCGGCGGTGCCCCTCTCTCCGGCTCCGGCAGCTACATGCCTTTCGGCGGTGCCCCTCTCTCGTCGCAGCTTCTCTTGCAAGCCCTACAACCCAAGACCAGCTACAGATCTAGCTCCAATACCCTCATGGCGAAGGTAATTAAGCACATGGAAAATATTAGTGGCTTACTACCACTGGCCATACAGCTAGGGTTTCGTTAAGATATGCATAACCTCAGTTTCTCCTGCAGTCTGCCGAGCACGCGTGCTCACCGCCGGCGAGGAAAAGCGAGCCCGACTCGCCTGCCGCGGCGAAAAGGCCACGGATCGAGGCTCCATCGCCGTTGCCCACGTTTAAGGTGCGGCGTGATCGATCCGAGTAGATTTGTAGATCTTTCTGCATTTCAGGGTCACTTTTTGTTGCTTCGATCGATGGCTGGTGTTTTCCTTTTGCGAGCATCGATGGACGATGACTTTTGGACTGCATAAAAATTTCTTTTGTGCTGCAGGTGAGGAAAGAGAAGCTAGGGGACAGAATCACTGCGCTCCAGCAACTAGTCTCGCCTTTTGGAAAGGTATTAGTTCTTCTTTCTGCTCTGAATCAACTCCTTATCTTTCCTCGCCGTTCCAATTATCGGAGAGAACAAGTGCTCTTCTACTAAACGCGTCTGAGATCGATAATGACCTAACTTATCGTCCGTGTCCTCGCACTCTTTAGACCGATACCGCATCGGTTCTTCACGAGGCCAACGAATACATCAAGTTCCTCCATGACCAAGTTGCGGTGAGTGTCCGAAATCACACGCCTGCGTCGACATTTCTTGTCCATTCCGGAACATCGCTTATAAATTGCTCAACGCTGAACTCGCTGCAGTCTCTGACCTACCCGTACTTGAAGAATGTGAACCCGTTGCAGCAGTTCCAGCAGAAGGTAAGAAACTGAGTTTATTTATATCAATTCTGTACATCTTATGTTTCCGTTGCTGCGTGGCTGCTCATGACATTTTCCTTGGCAGGGTTCCGAGAACGGGAAGGACGACAGTGGCGAGCCGAAGAAGGACCTCCGAAGCCGAGGTCTGTGCCTTGTGCCGGTGGCAACGACGTACACGGTTGCGAGCGAGACGGTGCCGGAATTCTGGTACCCAACATTTGGAGGCACGTTTAGGTAGAGATATAGCAGGTAGTTTTAATTAGCTTTCAGCATGTACACGTGCTAAGCGATTTGTACATGTTCAGATTACAAACAAACACAGCGTTGAGGCTAAAGCAAAGCCACATGTTGCTAGAGTACTAAGATAGTATGTATGTAAACGATGATCATCACACATAATATTAGTAGCTAACCTGTGAAGAAAAGAAAAGAGATAATCATCCAAGCAATGAAGCAATCAAAAGATATTTGGAAAGGCCAAAAGGGGAGCTATAATATAATTATGAGGTCGTGCCTTAAAAGACAGCTAATGTAAATATAAAAATGTTGGGCCGGTGCCAAATGATTTGAGAGCAATTATACTCATGTATATACACAACCAAATGAAAAGGAATAATGCTACCGGTAGTTTTGTGTGAACATTATATATTGTGTGTTGTGTATGACAGTCTAAGCGTGGAATTTGAAAGGAGGGGTTATATTACTTAAGTATGACAAAGGCTCCTCCATGGATAGAAAGATATACTAAGGAACTTCAAGTAATGTAATCATATATCATAGAACTTCCTATATAAACTTTAGAACACATAAATCAACATGCATGCACCTTGGATTCCTATTAAGTCTTGATTTTATTGCTTCTAGGCTATTGGAGAAAAATAAATTCACTCCTTGGGGCCTAGGCACCCGCATACAGCCCATGGGTAACTAGAGTTCCACCTCGAGAGCCACGGATACCTTCTTTTATCTTTCCAACATTTGGGATGGCCATCCTACCTCTCCCCGTCCAGACTCTAGTGGTCGCATTCATTGTGATATCTCAAGCAGAATAGGGTGAACCTTCATGGTGTTCGTGTGCCTCAATGGTAGCACCCATCCCTTCAACGGTGACTAGCTTCCCTCCAAGCATGTGAACATCGGGATACCTTCTCGTCTCCGGAGTTCCGGTTATCCCTAACCCTAGCTCTTTAGTTTTGGTTTACTTTGCTCAGTTGACCTGGCGCTTGTTGTATCATATTGTGTTGCTTAATCACCATACATATTTCTATGATCACCTTATCACACTCCGTATATCACCTTAGCAATTGTTTAGGCTCATTTTTATATTAAAATATTAATTGTACCTAATCACTCCCACTAGGCCCATCTCAATCCTTTCAACGGCGCCTTGCAACCGATGGCAGTTGGTTAAGGCGAGGAGAAGGGAGGGTAGGGATGGCGCGGCTGAGGCTTACCACGAGAGCACGGGCGGGCGATACCGGTCGACAAGGGCGAAAAGAGGGGGCAAGGAGTCAGAGTCGACGAGGACAAGCGACAGGGGAGCTAGTTAGGCATGCTACTAGGGAGTTAGAGAGGGGGATTGAGGAATTTTGGCAAGTCCCCCTAGGGGCCGAAATCTTAAGGGAGAACCACTAGTTGCGGGCGAGAGAGTTTTCCTGACCATTGATAATGTTGTTACATGTGGAAGGCCAATACCGCTAGACTTCACCATTACATGGTGAATTTGAGCGCCCCCACTCATATAGTTTATTGGCAAATTTTTGTAATGTTTAGGGTTGTAGTTTTTTTTACGTTTAGAGATAGGGTCCAATTGTTTTTTAGGGTTGAAGTTATGCCATTATAAGCTTCAGGCAAATTTTTGGCACCTTTTTTTAGTTAATTTGGTATTTTCAGGGTATTAAATTAACTAGTAAGTATTGAATTGAGGTAAATGGATTTTATTTAAAAAAGTTATAAATGAAGTATGGCAATGGGTATGGTAAAATTTTGAGAGGGTTACAGAGTGTCAGGTTTGAAGGGGAACTCAAACTATTTTGAGAGTGTTACAGAAAAATTGTGATACACCTCGCTTATAAACTAAAGAATATATGAGGAAGTATCAAGTTTCGAAGGAAAAGTGACGGGCTTGATGGGGACTCAAACTTTTTTCACCATTTGCCCTTAAAATTTTTCTATGTTGCAGATACACCATTGCATGTCCCATGTTCAAATTTGGGACCTTTCTAGGTTAATATGATATATTTAGGGTACTTGATGCATTTCTATCTATTTAATGGACATAAATCTAATTTTAACTACACATACATTACAAAATTCTCAAAAATTGATGCAAAACTCCCATTTATGTTCTTGAGTATGCACTTAGGTCATATATGCCAGAAACAACTACATGTTCATTAATTGAATATGTAGTACGTGTGCCTCAAGGTCGTATTCACTTTCTAAGTAGCCTACATCATAAATTTTACAAATCTTATTAAAAAATTAACCACATACTCTACATGTCATACAAGTCATATAATGACACCATGCAAAATTTCATAGTTTCTAGACAACATTCAACTTTTCTATAAATTAAAAAAACCATTTACATAAAGTTAAGTTTGTGTTTGAATTTTCGCATGCACGTGTTTCAATTTACCAAAAAATTGTGTTTCATATGAAATAGACATAATGCGAACTACCTTACTTATGACATCTCTTCCAATTTTAAACTTTAATGAATTTGTAGTTAAAATTTGAATTATATTCATGTAAATACCAATTTAATCATAGAATGAAACTACAAAGTTTAAATCATTTTTCATACAATGCCATAAAAACACTACAACCAAAAGATATACACAAAACAACTAAAAACAATAAAAAAACTATATGTCGATGGTTGGCAGTTCTAGGGGACAGTTGTTAACGCTTGCACCTATACCTGGGCATACCTCGGGCCTCAGGTCGGGCCTAGGGTCGGTCCGAAAAAAGCTCGGTGCTAAAAACCCAGGCTCGAGCCCGGCCTGGCCCGGTCGTCGGGCCTAACTTTTGGGCCCAGGCCCAAGCCCGAGCCCGAAAAATCCTGGCCCGGCCCGACAGGCCCGACCCGATGTAGGCTTAAATGCAGATTTCAATGGCCCTGAGCCTGACCCGGCCCGGGCCCGGCCCTTGGGCAAGGTCGGGCCGGGCCGGGTCAGGATTTTTCGGGTCGGGCCGACCGGTCCGAGCTGCCCATGGCAAGGTATAGTTGCACCATTGCTATTTGGGCCATATCGTACCCATATTACCTATGGCGGTTGTCAAAAAGGTTCCGCAACTTCTATCGTAGATACTGACGGGTCTTTCTATGTACTTGCCACTAGTAATGCTTGGCCCATGGCTAACCTAGGACCATATTACCGGTGGTGGTTGCCCATTGCACACCTCCACTTGTAAGCTGATAGTAGTGGCATGAAGGTTTTATTGCCCGCCATTGATATATGTCCAGAATGCCAGTGGTTGCAATCACCTGCCTGCCATGCCGGTGAGAGCTCACATATGAGCCGTTTTCCAGTAGTGTTTGTTCCATGAATTAACACTACATTTAGGCCGCTCTTAATGAGAAAAGAAAAAGTTTTAGCTGGACATAATCAACCTCAACTTCTTTATAGTTTTGCACATCCTAAACTTCAACAAAATCATGCAAATGATAGGCACCATCTTTATTAAAAGTTCTAGCAAATTGTTCTTTCATTACTAAGTTGAACAAAGCACAACTTATTTCAAAGGAACCAACCTTAGTTTCAGGTGGAGCAATGGGTGTACCGATGAAGTCATCATTATTTGTGCTTGCCGAATCAGACAACTTAGTATTTTCACCAGAAACACGCATTATATCTAAGTAAAAGGAAACTACTACATGTTGTAATAAAATGTTTTTGTTGTTTCTATATGTAAGAAGTGAAAAAAGTAAACTATGATAAATAAAAGCAACTAAGAAAATTAAGTAACAATGAAGATAAATAATTGTAATGCAAAACCTATGAGATTGAATGTTGATTTCCTCACAACGGTGCAAAAGTGATTGTTGCTCCAGTATACTGTTTCTTGCCTGTACTTGTTGGCCCGCCAAGTGGTAAATATTCCTCCATGAGAACTAATGTGTCACCGTGTGGAATCAAATGTTTCCAAGCCTAATGCTACCCCCTGCACACAGTTAGAAATTTTCTTGCGTCCCCAACAAAATATCCAGGTTGTCAATCTCACCAACTTTCCTAGTTGCAACAAGTTATGAGTGTATCGTATTGTTCGAAGTACTTTTGTATTTTTGGAATAACTAATTGCGGAAAATAAAAGTATATGTAAAAGTAAAGTGCTGGTTTTTGTTTGTGGTTTTTTTAATACTTTGTGGAAAATTGGACATGGGTTTATAGGTTTACTAGTAGCATATTTCCCATAAGCAACAACATATATGAATATAACTGTCGGTATGCAAGATAAATGGTCATGACAATATGGCAAATTGCATGATATGGCGTTGAAGAAATGTTATTTTTACACCAAATCATATGTTCTTTAAAACTCAATTTATCTTGACTCCATTTAATTGACGAGTTAGAAATGCAATCATAAACCCTGAATAGACTAACGGTTTATGCTAGCATCACAGTGTTCCCGTTGAAACATGTGTATTTGTAGCCGCTTTTGATTTGCTGACTTTGAGCAGCTTCTAGGCCAGTGGCGGAGTTTAGTGGAGGCAAACATGGGCCACTGCACCCCCCCCCCCCTCAGCCCATGAGATCTTTAACGAAACCCTGTTTTATGCCGCCCTCCAGCCCATTTGCCCCTCAGTTTAGCCCAAGCTCCGCCACTTTGCCCCTCCAATGGTTTGGCCCAAGCTCCGCGTCTGTTTGCTCTTGGTTCGTGGAAGCAACTAATTAGCAAGCACTCCCTGAAAAGTCTTTCAACGATCACTCTCACGCGTCGTCACTTGACACGTTTTCAACCTTCGTCACATGTCACATTCTGATCATTTTCTTTGAATTTTGTTTTTTTAAATCGCACGCATTTTCGTCTTTTTAGACTGGTTTTTTTCGGGGTGTTTTGGTGTTCTGGTTTTTCACGGGTCTTCTCTTAGATTTTGGATAAAAACAATAAAAAAATGTGCGAAAAAATGTGTTTTCCTTTTTTTTCTTGAGAGAGGCACGATTTTGCTTTCGCGAGAAAGGGAAAAACGCATTTTCTATTTTTTTTGCGAGAGGCACGGTTTTGTTTTCGTGAGAGGTACGGTGATGCTTATCGAAAAGGAAAAAAATGTTTTTTCTTTTTTTTTCCGGGAGAGGCATAGTTTTGCTTTCGCAAGAGGTACGGTCATGCTTCTTGAAAAGGAAAAAAAAGCATTTTCTATTTTTTTCGCAAGAAGCACGGTTTTGCCTTTGCGAGAGGTGATAGTGATCTTTGAAAAGTGTACTCGCTAACTAGTGATCTCATTGATTTGCTGAGTCATTGAGTTAAGCCCACCACGAGCATCCAATTCTAGATCAATGACCTGGATAATATTTCACCTTTTCAAAAAATAGTAATAATTCTAATATTGTTCTATGTTCAGAGTGTTTCAAACTTTAAATCGTGTGAAATAAGATAAATAAAATATGTGAATCTGGGCTGTCCGTTTTTAGCCGGCGGTTCACAGAAGCAAAGTCACAGCTGTAGTAGCCTGCAGAGTCAGCCCATCTGAGCCCATTTCTAGGGTGTTGCTCTTATGGCATCGGACAGTCTTGGTCCAACTGTCGTCTAGGTTGCCTAAGATAGAGCAGTACTGCTATGCCCAGAGTGACAGCCAAAACAATCATTGATTATTATTTATTTTTTTGCGGGACAAAACAACCATTGATAATTAAATATATATAAACGATTCTCAATATATATATATATATATATATATATATATATATATATATATATAAACATGATGGTAAACACAATCGAACTCCAAACTATAACCAATCCATCAAAGCACATATACCACGCACGCCGCAATAGAAGTTCCACATAGACAGACAAATTTCTAAACACCGCAAAAGAAGAAAACAAGCTATTGACAACACGGTGGAGCTGTCATGTAAATGCCATTTGACGATATGTTCGGACGGCAGAGGTCAAGCAGATCCCTTGAGTTTCTTCGCCATGCTCGCGAAATACTGGCCCTGGTGGAAGGCGTGCTCCAGCTCCATCTCAGATGGCCACCTCGAACCATCGGCGGCAAATGTGCCTGCGCCGTACGGGCTGCCACCCTGAACTTTGTCCATGTCGAACAGCTTGGCACCAAAGGTGTACCCGACGGGAACGAACACCATGCCGTGGTGAGTCAATTGGGTTACCGTTGTCAATCTGAGGAGAGAAGCACGAAGAGAAATGATAAAAAAAAGAGTCAATTTATGATGATGTTTCATTATGAGGCATTTCTTTTTAAAAACGACAATGCTGAATGACACTTACGCTGTAGTCTCCTGCCCACCCCCCTGAGTGCCGGTGCTGAAGAATATGCCCGCAGGTTTGCCTGCAAGACTCTGTTCCCTCCACAGGCCACCGGTTGCATCAAAGAATGCCTTCATTTGCGCGGCCATCATGCCAAACCTTGTAGGAAAACCAAAGAGGATCCCATCTGCCTCTGCAAGTTCTTGCGGCGTGATGATTGGGGCATCAAGCTTAGGAGGCGCGCCCATCTTTCCAAGTACTTCCTCGGGGAGAGTTTCAGGGACCTTTCAGATGGTAAGAACAGTGATATATGATCCCCACAACAATAGAAGAAGAGTGTTGTATGTAAAATCTGCACTCAGTGTTAATTTTCTACATAAGAATTCAAACAACTTAGTACACTAGTCTTGAAGGAACATAGCCTGACTGGTATCCAGGGGGTTTAAATACATATTATCATTTTCAAATGATTGGTCTAAATTCAATTAATAATGTGATGAGTTAAAACGCAACATGACAGGGACCAACCTGCCAAATTTTAGCTTCGACGCCTTCAACTGATGACACGCCTTTCTTGATCTCATCAGCTAGTTTAGCGACATGGCCATACATGGAGTAGTACCTGCAGAAGAATTAACAGTGCATTTTACAAAGTTTGCTCTATGAAACTAGGAATGCATAACGTTGTTCTTCAATTTGACATATTTATTTACTTGTGCTTCCTTTGGGAATTTCATAGTCCATACTGCATATGTTAGCTATGATTATGCTTATCAAGGAGAAAGATAGAACAACATTTCAAGGACTGTATTGCAACTGATACTTAAAGCTTAAAGGTGCCTACATTGATATAATCATCACTCATACTATACAATTCAATTACTCGGAGGCTAGCTCTACACCTTTTCCTTAATTTGCATCTAAAGGAAAGATTGAAATCAACAAAAAGAGAATAAAATATGTGCATCCAAAGCACAGCTTCGATTTTTTTTTATTTGCCAGAACTGATGACGAGGAAGGAAACATATTTCCCAGCATATCTCTTTCACTTTTCTTTCATTCAAGAGAACATTAAATAACATTACATGTAGTGGAACCACAAAAGTGGTTCATAGCTAAAACTAATAAGCTCAAGAGGTGATAAAACAAATAAAATTTAAATTATCTGAATCTATTGTCAGGTGTAAATGTGCTATAACATATCCAAATGTTCCAAACTGCAGGGTTGCTGAGTTCCATCGTTGGTAATCAAAAGTCCATGTCAGAAATAATACATATACACAGGTCTAAGATCGAAACTTGCATTAGGCAGGCCACAGAAAAACTTCCATCAGATAGTGCTAAACCGGTCAGTGGTTGCCGAAATAATTGAATTAACAATTTGAACATGTGACATACCATAGTAAAAAAAACATGTCTAACTTGTACAAACACTGTTTAAAATTAAACTGTAATTCTTCAGAGGGGCAAATTCATCAGAGGCGCAGAGGATATCACTTCTTTCTGAAAAATCATTCAGTCAAACATATGATTCTTTTGGATTATTTCACATTTCAGTTCATCATGCGACTGAAGCAATGAATTGAGAAGAGCCGAAGAACTCACAAATATCAGAAGTCTATATAAATTCCTGTTCTTTTAGTTTGGTACTGTTTATCAGTTGGCTTTTAGCTCATAAAAAAACAGTGCAGCATACATGAATGTACTATGATAAAATGGTGGATTTCCACAAAATATCTACAGAAATCAAAATCACAATTTTTCACCGACAATACAAAACTAGGAAAGACTGAAATGTTGCACATCAAAACAATGAGTGACATGCAAAGTTTAATAACCTCATACTCCTTCCGTTCCTAAATATAAGTCTTTTAAGAGATTTCACAAAGGGACTACATACGGAGCAAAATGAGTGAATCTACACTCTAAAGTATGTCTATATACATCCGTATGTAGTCCCCTAGTGAAAACTCTTAAAAGACTTATATTTAGGAACGGAGGGAGTATTATATAAGCATGTGAGAAACTCCCACCCTAGCTAAAAGGGATAGAAATTTCCACTATAGTAGGATCGATGGAAAAGTAGGAAACATGTATCTTCCGCATGACACCATAAACATTTCACTTGGGTTACCAACTTCAATTCAGTTTATTGTACTAATAAACACATGTGCGTGTGATATTCTCATAAGTTTGAAGGTGTACTCCGATTCATTGTATGAGCCGCACCCAAGTGGGTCAGGACTAGAAAGTGAACAAACACCCTCGCTCCCGCCGTTAGTCCATAGACCCATCCTTCGCGAAGGTTGAAGTTGATAGAGATTTTGCACACAAAATTTATTTTCCAATATGTCGATCCAGAACTAAATTATGTAAAGAACTGCACTAATGATACATGATATGAGTCTCTAACCTAATAGTGTCAGTGTCAGTGTGTCACTAACTTAATTTGGGGGCCAATCAGTGCAGCAAAATCGGGGCAGAATCGCCCGGGTACGCATTAAAAAAGCATGGAAAGAGGGTAGCAAAATTAGCGCCGGAGCCCACCACTATTGACGCATCAATTCCCATCAGGGACTGAAACCTACCGTCATGATTGAGACCCTGACACCTAAAATCAACACTGTAGAATTATCAGGAGTCCAATTTTTCCTCCGACTCGTTTTCTCCCTATCGCGATCAAATAATCCGCGCGCATTGACGAAATCACATCTGCCAATCTACTGATCTCACCTACGAACAAAGGAATAAAAAAACAGAGCCGTGAGGCATCTAACTGACTGGAAGTGATACTTAATCTCGAAAATTACTCCAAATGCGTAAATTAGGAAGGGTTTTGAGATTGTCAAAATAGCGTAATCCATAGGGCAAAAAGAAGGCAAATATCAGTTGTTGCATCAGACCAATCTTCGGACAGGGATGCACCAAACAAGACCAAGAAAATCAGTTAATTTAGGATGTGGACCTAGGTAGAAGAAGACTGTGGTGCTGATGCTTACACGATATAGACCTTGACCGCCATTGGAGAGGCTGCTTCGGAGCTCCCGGGGCTGGAGATCTGGCAATTGGAGAGCGGGCGACTGTCCTGAACCGGTGCCCCAGCCTTCTTGGTGTCAGTTTGTGCTAGTGGTGAGGATTTATAGGCAGTGCGGTGTTGCTCTGGTTTGACCAGCGATGTTTGGTCAAGTTTTTCTTTCTCTCGTTTTCCCGTTTAATTCCTCTTGCTCGTTTGATTTTTCGCCCCTCCTTTCTTTCCAGGCATTCTCTGGAAGTGTTCTTTTCGTGTCGAATCTGCTAACCCTTTCTCATTCTTTCCCACAAACACCTTTTGGTTTAACTTAGGGCTGGATTAACGAGCTGTTCGGCTCGTTCGGCTTATTATCGTTAAGCTTGTTATCGTTAAGCTTATTATCATTATATAAGCTTGCTAATATTAGTGAGCTAAAACCTCTGTTCGGCTCGGTTTATTAAGATCTCGTTATGCTCGTGAGTGTTCACGAGTGTTTGTTAAGGTAATAAACAACATACAAAGATCCCATGAATGATCCCATTAAAATTCCAAAGTGACATATATTACTCAAAAGAATCTCATGATCCCATAAAATATTCACAATGGCATATTAAACAAGTACGTTAAGGTAGTAATCCACACAGTACACAGAAGAAAGACATGAAAAAACTCAAATGTTGGAAATTAGCGAGCTAAACGTGTTAGCTCACGAAACTCGTTTGCTCGATCATTAAACTCGTTAATCTTAACTAGCAAAAAACATTGTTCAGCTTGGTTCATTAACTAACGAGCACGAGCCGAAACAAGCTCAACAATCGAGCGCTCATTATGCTAGTAAGCTTCGAGCTTTTCATCCAGCCCTAGTTTAATTGCAAACTTAGGAAAATGTTATACGGAATCATTAGTTTTTTTTACGTTTTTCAGTGAAGGCTGCATCCACCGTCCGATCAAACAACACTAATCTAGCAAAATAGCCCATACACTGCAACGATAGAGAAAAAAAATACCACATGCCTCTACATAATAATTGTAAATGAAGACCCGGCATGTTTATATGCATTTTATATATGTTGCCTCTCATCGTTCTTCACACCCTCTTTAACGGTGGCATCGATGTTTACATAATCATAACATGTTTGAATGTAGTCAATTCTAAGACGTTTCTTTCCCCCTTTCTCAGCATAAAATGAGAAATGTACTTTGCTTTTTAACGTAGAGGTTTTGCCGAGTCATGTGAGCGTGGTTATAGATGGGGTTTTTCGTCTCCAAAAAGATTTTGCTGAGGTGTTGATTTTAAGGTGCTACCCCATCTTTGCACTAAAATAAAGATGAATAGTACGCGCTTGATTAAGATTGCACCATAAATAATATTTGAAAAATGTTTACGAGGTAACTGTTGGGGAACGTTGCATGGGAAACAAAAAAATTTCTACGCACACGCAGATCTATCCATGGTGATGAGCATCGACGAGAGGGAGAGTGGATCTACATACCCTTGTAGATCGCTAAGCGGGAAGCGTTAAGAAACGCGGTTGGTGTAGTCGGACGTCTTCGCGATCCAAATCTCCGTGCGTCCCACGATCCAATCACGATCCGTCCCGCGATCCAATCACGATCCGTCCCGCGATCCGATCATGATTCGTCCCACGAACTTGATCACGATCCATCCCACGAACTTGATCACGATCCTTCCGATCTAGTACCGAACGGACGCACCTCCACGTTCAGCACACGTACAGCTTGATAACGATCTCCACCGTCTTGATCCAGAAACAAGGAGTGAAGAGGAAGAAGAGTTCTCCGACAGCCTGACGGCGCTCCGACGATGGTGGTGGAGCAATTCCGGCAGGGCTTCGCCTAAGCACTGCAGAAATCCGATCTAGAGGAGAAACTATGCACTGGAGGAACGGGTAGCACGTGGCTGAAATTCTAGTGCAAAACCCCTAAAACCTCCAGCATATATAAGAGGAGAGGAGGAGAGGAGGCAGCCTTGGCTTCCCAAGCCAAGGGCTTCGGCCGAACCAACTAGGATTGGAGGACTCTCCTCCAATCCTAGTAGGACTAGGATTCGTTCCTTTTTTTTTTCCTTTTCCCACCTTTTCTTATTGTTTTTTTTCTCCAGCCACATGGGCCTTGTGTGGGAGTTTCCACAAGCCCACTAAGGGATGATATTCACTCTCCCACAGCCCATGAAGCCTCTTGGGTCGAAATACCCCTCCCAGAGGTCTCCCGGTACACTACCGGCACTCCCGGTACACTACTGATGAGCTCGAAACTTTTCCGGTGACCAAAACAGGACTTCCTATATATAATCTTTACCTCCGGACCATTCCGGAGCTCCTCGTGATGTCCGGGATCTCATCTGGGACACCGAACAACCTTCGATCACCACCATACATAACTATATACTACCAAAACGTCACCAAACCTTAAGTGTGCAGACCCTGCGGGTTCGAGAACTATGTAGACATGACCGAGACACTTCTACGGTCAATAACCAATGGCGGGACCTGGATGTCCACATTGGTTCCTACATATTCTACGAAGATCTTTATCGGTCGAACCTCTATGTCAAGGATTCAGTTAATCCCGTATGATGTTCCCTTTGTTCTTCGGTATGTTACTTGGCCGAGATTCGATCGTCGGTATCTCCATACCTAGTTCAACCTTGTTACTGGCAAGTCTCTTTACTCGTTCCGTAATACAAGACCCCGTAACTAACACTTAGTCACATTGCTTGCAAGGCTTATTGTGATGTTGTATTACCGAGTGGGCCCTAAGACACCTCTCCGTCACACGGAGTAACAAATCCTAGTCTTGATCCATGCCAACTCAACAGACACCCTCGGAGACACCTGTAGAGCACCTTTATAGTCACCCAGTTACGTTGCGACGTTTGATACACACAAGGCACTCCTCCGATATCTGTGAGTTGCATGATCTCATGGTCATAGGAACATATACTTGACATGCAGAAAACAGTAGCAATAAGCTGACACGATCATAAGCTACGTTTGTAGTTTGGGTCTTGTCCATCACATCATTCTCCTAATGATGTGATCTCGTTATCAAATGACATCTCATGTCCATGGCTAGGAAACCTTAACCATCTTTCGATCAACGAGCTAGTTCACTAGAGACATAGTAGGGACATTATGTTTGTCTATGTATCCACACATGTATCCATGTTTCCAATTAATACAATTATAGCATGGATAATAAACGATTATCATGAACAAGGAAATACAATAATAAACACTTTATTTATTGCCTCTAGGGCATTTTTCCAACAGTAACATAATATCATATTCAAATTCAACACATTTTTCTAATCAAATTTTATATATAACATGTTAAAATTGGAGTTACGGTTTAAAAGATATTAATATTTTTAAAGTCTTTAAACCCATTTAAAGTTGAAGTGTGGGTTGATTAAGCAAAAGAATGAAGGTTTACAGAAAAACAACGAACAATTTCTCTCTCGCTTAAAATAGGATGGCAGATTAATTTCCACAAATTGCAAGGTGTTTTTTGCGAAAACAAAACATTTTTTGGACTCGTTACAACTTGGACTGCGGGTTATTGTCAATAAACTGTAGAGGGTTTTCTCCAAAAAGACATGACAGACTGACATAAGCGATCCATCCTTTATTAATAGGTATAGATTTATACCTTCTATGAAGCTATTATATGCCTAGGCGTACTCTCGAAAAAAAATTCTTGACGCGCACGCACATTCATGTCAGCTAAGGGATCGTTCATCAAAAACCAACCCGCGGCGAACATGTCCAGTTCTCATTCCCCTTGTCCCCTCGATCCCGTCTCTTCCTCACCCGCCTCTCTCTCATGTTTTTTCTATGGCTGCTCTAATCGGTTAACGTGGAGAGGAGTAGGCTTAGAGATGTGATGAGCATCCTACCCATGGAGGCGACAGAGTGGCGTAGAAGGAGTGGAGGAGGTGGAGTAGGTTGCTGGTGATGGATCCGATGCTGACCATGCCATGGTTAGATGGCCTCCCTCTCCGATAGTATTGAGGGCGACGGTAGTTGGGAGGGGATCATGCCATGGCTCTGCTCCGGCTCCAGACTGAAAGCACATTTGCTCCTTTGGTAGTTTTGGTAATTAATAACAACATATAAGTCATTGAACTAATGTTTCCACCAAGTATATTTCAGGACAAGTTCAATGATAGGGATGGCCAAAGGATTGTGGAATTACCCCAAGATTCAAGGAAATAGGTTGGCCAAGATTCAAGCAAGAGGACTCTACATTTTACATTTGTGAGATATCACTTTGAGTCCATAGGAAAGCCAATACTATTAAAAGGGGGTAAAGTTTTGATGGTGAACAATATGCTCAAACGTGCACAAGTGACAGTCACCAAAACATCCACAAACTCTCCCACCAAAGTCTGTCCTAAGCCAAATATGCAAAATCAGTGCAACCAACATTCCTATCCTGGTGCCACCGATTCCAAACCCTAGACAGACTCAGCCAAACCCTAACACGTCGGTACAACTGACACTGCGTTCGTGCCACCGAGTTGGATTGCCAAGATTCTGTTACGCAAGTTCTCATTTTCGGTCCGACCGAAAATGGTGAATCGGCATCACCGAGATTGGTAAATCTGACCGTTGGTCACCTTGTCGGTGCAACCAAGAATTGTATATCGGTCCCTCTGAGATTCAAAAGTTGCCACTTTTGGTCACTTTGGTACCACCGAGATTTACACATCGGTGTCACCGAGTCTGACTTATGGTGTGTAACGGTTGGATTTTTGGGGATGCCTATATATACCCCTTACCACCACCCACTCGAAAAAGAAGCACTCGGAACTATTCCATACCTATCCTACTCAATTTTCTGAGAGAGAACCACCTACCCTTGTGTTGAGGTCAAGATCTTCCACTCCAACCATATGGATCTTGATTTCTAGCCTCCCCAACCAATCCCATCTCTTCTACCAAGCCAAATCTGTGAGAGAGTGATTGTGTGTTGAGGAGTCTATCATCTTGAAGCACAAGAGCAAGGAGTTCATCGTAATTACCAAGCCTATTACCTTTTGGAGGGTGGTGCCTCCTAGATTGGTTAGGTATTGCTTGGGAGCCTCCTACTTCGTGTTGTGGAGTGAACCAATAAGTTTGTAATGGCAAGGAGATCGCTTACTTCGTGGAGATCTACCCATAGTGAGGCTAGTCCTTCGTGGACGGAAGCCGCATGGAATAGTCAAGGTTGCTTCTTCGTGGAACCCTCCATGGGTAGAGCCCTCTGTGGACTCTCGCGACCGTTACCCTTCGTGGGTTGAAGACTCCATGAACGTGGACGTACGATAGCACCACCTATCGGAACCACGGGAAAAATCATCGTGTCATCACTTGTGTTTGCTTTCCTAACCCTCTCTTTACTTACATGTGTAATGTCTCTACTTTCCGCTGCTACACTCTTAGACATGCATGTGTAGGGTGTTACTTGATATGCTATGAATGCTAAAACTTGCCAAGAACTAAAATTGGGAAAAGGCCAAAACTTTTATTTGGTCAAGTAATCTAATCACCCCCCCTATAGACCTACTTTCGATCCTACAAGTGGTATCAGAGCTTTGATCTCCATTGCATTGGTTTCACAACCAAGGAGAAGTATGGCATCTAGTGAGGGAAATTATTGTTGGGGAACGTTGCATGGGAAACAAAAATTTTCCTACGCACACGAAGATCTATCCATGGTGATGAGCATCTACGAGAGGGACAGTGGATCTACATACCCTTGTAGATCGCTAAGCGGGAAGTGTTAAGAAACGCGGTTGGTGTAGTCGAACATCTTCGCGATCCAAATCGCCGAGCGTCCCGCGATCACATCACGATCCGTCCCGCGATCCAATCACGATCCGTCCCGTGAACTCATCACGATCTGTCCCGCGATCTCATCACGATCCGTCCCGCAATCTCATCACGATCCTTCCCGTGAACACATCACGAATGGTCTTGCGATCTTGTTCACGGTCCTTCCAATCTAGCGCCGAACGGACGACACCTCCGCGTTCAGCACACGTACAGCTTGATGACGATCTCCACCATATTGATCCAGCAAGAGGAAGTGGAGAGGGAGAAGAGTTCACCGGCAGCGTGACGGAGCTCCGGTGGTAGTGGTGGAGCAATTCCGGCAGGGCTTTGCCTAAGCACTGCAGAAAACCGATCTAGAGGAGAAACTATGCACTAGAGGAACGGGTAGCACGTGGCTGAAAATTCTGTGGAAAAACCCTAAAATCCTCTAGTATATATAGGAGGAGAGGAGGAGGAGTCTTGGCTGCCAAAAATCCAGCCCTTGGGTCGACCAAAGTGGGGAGGAGAGGAGGACTCCTCCTCCAATCCTAGTAGGACTAGGATTCCTCCTTTTTTTGGCCTTTTCCACCTTTTTCCCTTTGGGCTTTTTCTCCCAACCGCATGGGACTTGTGTGGGACTTCAACCAGCCCACAAAAGGCTGGTATTTACTCTCCCACAGCCCATGAAGCCTCTTGGGTCGAAATACCCCTCCCGGTGGTCTCCCGGTACACTACCGGCACTCTCGGTACATTACCGATTAGCCCAAAACTTTTCCGGCGACCAAAATGGGACTTCCTATATATCAATCTTTACCTCCGGACCATTACGGAGGTCCTCGTGATGTCCTGGATCTCATCCGGGACTCCGAACAACCTTTGGTCACCACCATACAAAACTCTATACTACCGAAACGTCACCAAACCTTAAGTGTGCAGACCCTGCGGGTTCGAGAACTATGTAGGCATGACCGAGACACCTCTACGGTCAATAACCAATAGCGGGCCCTGGATGACCATATTGGTTCCTACATATTATACGAAGATCTTTATCGGTCGAACCTCTATGTCAAGGATTCAGTCAATCCCGTATAACGTTCCCTTTGTTCTTCGGTATGTTACTTGCCCGAGATTCGATCGTCGGTATCTCCATACCTAGTTCAACCTCATTACCGGCAAGTCTCTTTACGCGTTCCGTAATACAAGATCCCGTGACTAACACTTAGTCACATTGCTAGGCTTGTTGTGATGTTGTATTACCGAGTGGGCCCTAAGATACCTCTCCGTCACACGGAGTAACAAATCCCAGTCTTGATCCATGCCAACCCAACAGACACCCTCGGAGTTACCTGTAGAGTACCCTTATAGTCACCCAGTTACGTTGCAACGGTTGATACACACAAGGCACTCCTCCGGTGTCAATGAGTTGCATGATCTCATGGTCATAGGAACAGATACTTGACATGTAGAAAACAATAGCATTAAACTAACACGATCATATGCTACGTTTGTAGTTTGGGTCTTGTCCATCCCATCATTCTCCTAATGATGTGATCCCGTTATCAAATGACATCTCATGTCAATGGCTAGGAAACCTTAACCATCTTTGATCAACGAGCTAGTCTATTAGAGGCATACTAGGGACATGGTTTTGTCTATGTATCCACCCATGCATCTAAGTCTCCGATCAATACAATTATAGCATGGATAGTAAACGATTATCATGAACAAGGAAATATGATAATAACTAATTTATTATTGCCTCTAGGGCATATTTCCAACAGTCTCCCACTTGCACTAGTGTCAATAATCTAGTTCACATCACCATGTGATTCGCATTGTTATGAATCTAACACCCAATGAGTTCCGGGGCTCGATCATGCTTTGCATGTGAGAGAGGTCTTATAGTCAACGGGTCTGCGACATTCAGATCCGTGTGTACTTTGCAAATTTCTATGTCAAACCGAAAACACTACTACCACACTCCACTTGGTACTATTCCAAATGGCTGCTCCACTATACGTATCCAGATTGCTACTACGAGTCATCCGGATTGGTGTTAAAGCTTGCATCGACGTGACTCTTTACGACGAACTCTTTATCACCTCCATAATCGAGAAACATCTCCTTAGTCTTTTAGTTACTAAGGATAATCTTGACCGCTGTCCAGTGATCCACTCCTGGATCACTCTTGTACCCCTTGACGGACTCATGGCAAGGCACACACAGGTGCGGTACACAGCATGGCATACTATACATAGCCTATGGCTAAGGCATAGGGGACGTCATTCGTCCTTTCTCTTTCTTCTGCCGTGGTCGAGCTTTGAGTCTCACTCAATTTCACACCTTACAAAGCAGGCGAGAACACTTCTCTATGACTAATCCATTTTGAACTCTTTCAAAATCTTGTCAAGGTATGTACTCATTGAAAGTCTTACCAAACATCTTGATCTATCTTTATAGATCTTGATGCTCAACAATTAGGTAGCTTTATCCAGGTCTTCCTTTGAAAAACTCTTTTCAAACAACCGTTTATGCTCTCCAGAAATTCTACATCATTTCCGAATAGCAATATGTCATCCACATATACTTATCAGAAACTCTTATAGTGCTCCCACTCACTTTATTGCAAATACAAGTTTCTCGTAAACTTTGTATAGACTCAAAAACTTTGATCACCTTATCAAAGTGTATATTCCAACTCCGAGATGCTTGCTTTAGTTCATAGAAGAATCACTGAAGCTCGCACATCTTTTAGCATCCTTAGGACTGACAAAACTTTCTCGTTGTATCTCATAAAACCTTTCCTTAAGGAAGGAAACGATGTTTTGGCATCCATCTGCCGGATTTCATAATTGAAAAATGCAGCAACTGCTAACATAATTCCAACAGACTTTAGCATCGCTACGAGTGAGAAAGTCTCATCGCAGTCAACTCTTTGAACTTGTCGTAAACTACTTTGCAACAAGTCGAGCTTTACAAATGGTAACATTTACCATCAGTGTCTGTCTTCATTTTAAAGATCCATTTGTACTTTAACGACCAGCCGTCCAACGAGCAAGTCCACCAAAGTCTATACTTGGTTTTCATACATGGATCCTTTCTTGGATTTCATGGACTCTAACCATTTGTTGGTTTCCGGGCCCATCATCACTTCTCCATAGTTCGTAGGTTCATCGTTGTCCAACAACATGACCTTCAAGACAGGGTTGTCATACCGCTCAGTAGTAGTACACGTCCTTGTCGACCTACGAAGTTCGATAGTAACTTGATCCGAAGCTTCATGATCATCATCATTAACTTCCTCTTCATGTGACGTAGGCTTCACAGAAACATTTTTCTATGTTGCACCACTTTCTGGTTGAAGTAAAGGTTCAATAACCTCATCAAGTTCTATTTTCCTTGTAGGTCAATAGTAGCTTGATCCGAAGCTTCATGATCATCATCATTAACTTCCTCTTCAATTGACGTAGGCTTCACAGAAACATCTTTCTGCGCTGCGCTACTTTCTGGTTGAAGCAGAGGTTCAAATAACCTCATCAAGTTCTATCCTCCTCCCACTCAATTCTTTCAAGAGAAACCCTTTCTCGAGAAAGGACCCAGTTTTAGCAACAAACATTTTATGCTTGGATCTGAGATAGAAGGTTCACCCAACTTTTCTTAGGGTATTCTATGAAGATGCATTTGTTCGCTTTGGGTTCGAGCTCATTAGGTGAAAACATTTTCCACACAAGTGTCGTAGCCCCAAGCATTAAGAAATGACAGCTTAGGTTTCTATCAAACCATAGTTTACACGGTGTCATCTCAACGGATTTAGATGGTGCCCTATTTATAGTGAATGTAGTTGTCTCTAATGCATAACCCCAAAATTATAGTAACAAAACGATAATAGACATCATAGCATGCACCATATCCAATAGAGCACGACTATGACGTTCGGACACACCATCACACTATGGTGTTCCAGGTGATGTGAGTTGTGAAACAACTTTCACATTGTCGACAGTTGTATGCCAAACTCGTAACTCAGATATTCACCTCCACGATCATATCGCAAATTTTTTTATCTTATTGTCACGATGATCTTAAACTTCACTCTGAATTTGCTTGAACCTTTCAAATGATTCAGACTTGTGTTTCATTAAGTAAATATACACTATATCTACTCAAATCATCAGTGAAGATAAGAAAATAATGATATCCACCGCTCGCTACAAGACTCATTGGATTGCATACATCAACATGTATCATTTCCAATAAATCACTTGCCCGCTTCATCAAAACAGAAAACGGGGTCCTTAGTCATCTTGACCAAGAGGCATGGTTCGCATGTCTCAACCGATTCGAAATCGAATGAGTCCAAAGATCCATCAGCATGGAGTTTCTTCATGCGCTTTATACCAATATGACATTTTAGCGGCAGTGCCACAAGTATGTGGTACTACCATTATTAACTTTGTATCTTTTGGCATCAATGTTATGAACATGTGTATTACTACGATCAAGATTTAACAAACCATTCTCTCTGGGTGCATGACCATTGAAGGTATTATTCATGTAAACAGAATAACCATGATTCTTTAACTCAAATGAATAACCGTGTTGCAATAAACACGATCTAATCACGTTCATGCTCAACGCAAAACACCAAATAACATTTATTCAGGTTCATCACTAATCCCGAAGGTAGAGAGAGCGTGCAATGTTGATCACATCAACCTTGGAAACATTTCCAACACACATCTTCACCTCACCCTTAGCTTAGTGCTCCGTTTATTCCGTAGCCTTTTATTTCGAGTTACTAACATTTAGCAACTGAACCGGTATCCAATACCCAGGTGCTACTTGGAGTACTAGCATGGTACACATAAATAACACATATATCAAATATACTTCCGTCGACGTTGCCAGCCTTCTTATCTACCAAGTTTCTAGGGTTGTTCTGCTTCAGCGACCGCTCACCTCATAACAGAAGCACTTAGTCTCGGGTTTGAGTTCAACTTTGGACTGCTTCACTGGAGCAGCAACTGACTTGCTATCCATGAAGTTTCCCTCCTTGCTCTTGCCCTTCTCGAAACTAGTGGTTTGATTAACCATCAACACTTGATGCTCCTTCTTGATTTCTACCTTCGCAGTGTCAAACATCGCGAACAGCTCAGGGATCAATATTTCTATCCCTGGCGTTTTATAGTTCATCACTAAGTTCTAGTAGCTTTAGTGACAGTGACTTGGAGAACTATATCAATCACTATCTTATCTGGAAGATCAACTCCCACTTGATTCAAGCGATTGTAGCACCCAGACAATCTGAGCACATGCTCAATGATTGAGCTATTCTCTTTCATCTTGCAGGCAAAGAATCTTGTTGGAGATCTCATATCTCGCAACACGGGCACGAGCCTAAGATCCTAATTTCAGCTCTTAGAAACATCTCATATGTTCAGTGACGTTCAAAACATTTTGGAGCTCAGATGCAACTCATGAAATAATAAATTAGGGAAGAGAAGATTCACATGCAAATATATTATCCTGGACATCTTTTATGATTGTGCTCCCCCATTAAATATTATATGCCAAAATTGTTGACGTTGGACAAGGAAGACAACATAATGATTTATGCTTGTTCATATTCACATAGAAGTTATATTGACATAGATCCTTTAACATGTGGTGCTTGCCCCATATCTTTGCTAGCCAAAACCTCCGTACCAAGTAGAGATACTACCTCTGCATCCAAAAAAACCAAACCCAAACTCATCTTTGAGAGTCCACCATACCTACCTATGGATTGAACAAGATCCTTCAAGTAAGTTGTCATCGGTACATCAAGGCAATAAAAATTGCTTCTAAAAGTGTTGGATCAATTAGTGTAAGAGAAAATTGAGCATTGCATGAACTTGTGATGGCAAAGTAATAAAAGCGACAGACTGCATAATAAAGGTTGCTATCATAAGAGGCAATGTAACATGACGTTCTTTTGCTCTAAGGGATTTGGCATACAAACTAAAAAGCACATGAAAACCTCCGGTTCCCTCCGTGAAGGGCCTATCTTTTACTTTATGTACTTATTTTTATGCAAGAGTCAAAGTATTCTTCCCTATTCCTTTTTATTTTTCTCCTTTGGCAAGCATCATGTGGTGAGGAAACATCTAGGCACATATGACCAGTTGGATATGAGTGAGCATGAGTTATTATTTGTTGACATCACCCTTGAGGTGAATATGTTGGGAGGCGAACTATAAGCCCCTATCTTTCTATATGTCCGGTTGAAACTTTTTGTCCATGGGTATGTTGTGAGTGTTAGCAATCATAGAAGACTAAATGATGGTTGAGTATGTGAACTTGCCAAAAGGCTCCTACAAGTGACCCTTCCTGAAAATATGATGAATTATAGTTGCAAAGTTGACTGAGAACAAAGTTTGTTGGTTTCCAATAAGATTTTTTACTTTATACTACCATGTTGTGATGAATTGTTACTTGATCATAAGAAGTTATATAATGGGATGTGGTGTTTCTACACCCGAGCTCAAATGATCTCGGGTGAACACTAACACTGAAAAAATTCAAAAAATGTTCAAAAAATTCCGAATTTTTTTAGTGAACACATTGACAAAAGTTTTCTATGCTCACCAAATTTCATCACAAAATAACATTTGTGAAAGTCGTAGCAAAAATAACAACATTTATGCTTCAAAAGTGTTATTTTTTGACAACATTTTGGGGTACTGAATTTATTTATTTTTTCATGACTTCTACGAATGATATTTTTAGATAAAATTTTGCAAGCACCGAGAATTTTTTTCATTGTTCGCACCTAAAAAAATCAGAATTATTTCAAATGTTTTCCATTTTTTTCGATTTTACTTTTCATCCAGAGCTCAAATGAGCTCGGGATCAGAACATGACTTTCCTTATATGATGTTGCTATGAAATAAAAGTTTTATGAGAAAGTTTTATGTTAGTTTTTGTTGCTGTTATAATAATAAGGATGATGCTACTATGCCCGTATTTTGTTTTTACCAACACCTCTCTCTCTAACCATGTGGACATGTTCTTCGATATCGGCTTTCGCTTGAGGACGAGCGAGGTCTAAGCTTGGGAGAGTTGATATGTCCATTTTGCATAATGTTTTATTACTGTTATTTATAATGTTTTTATGTATAATAATGCTTTGGGGGAGTAATTCTAATGTCTTTTCTCTCACTTTGCAATGTTTACATCAAGAGGAAGAATGCTGACAACTGGAATTCAGCACCCCGAAAAAGCACGTCAGAGATACCTATTCTGCACAACTCCAATGAACCTGAAAATTTACGAAGATTTTTTATGCAATGAATAAGAATTTCTGGAGCTAAGAACTACTAGGTGGGGGCCACCCTCCACCAGGGCGCGCCTGCCCCCCTGAGGGAGTCTTGGTTTAAGGGGTCCTCGGATAGCCGACCTGTTTCTCAAGGGCCAGACTATGTGGGCCACCGGATGAGCATTGGATGATCGAAGGCCCCGTCGCTAGGGTGAAAGCTTCAAGGAGCCGTGGCGTGTCCTCCATGTTTTCGACAGTGGATAGGCATGTTTTTCCTTTGATGTGCAACCGACCATGTGTAAACCCTAGGTACCCTCGGCGTCTATATAAGCCGGAGGGTTTTAGGTTGTGAGACAAAGAACAACTCATCTAGGGTTTAGCCACTCGATCTTGAGGTAGATCAACTCTGTAACCTTCCTATCTTTACCTAATAATAAAGCACCAATAACTTATGGTTGTACGTCGTCAGCGGTTTTGCAAAAAAATCCCTGTTGTTTGGTGTATTCAACCCCAATTCCACAATGAGTTAAGAAAAAACGGTTTGAGATTTTTTTGGGGGATGCAGATCGAGCAGCGGCGCTCCTGATCCGATCGGGAGCTAGACGACGGTGGTGAGCACACGAAGGATGCGGCCAGCATGCTGCCCGGGCGAGAGAAGGAGTAGAGGGGAGGCGCGGAGGTGGGGCCGTCGGACGCGCGCTCTCGCCCGCTATCAATGCGGACGCGATGGCCGTCGATGGCGGTTCCTCCTCCGCCGCGCCCCATACCTCCACCGGTGCGCCCCTTCCCTTCACTCCGCAGTGCTCGTCCTTGCTTTGCCATCGCCGAATCTGGACAAGATGAACAGGATCCGCCACATCTTGTGTGACACCCAGCCACAGCTGCTCGTCGGCCATGTGCGGAGGATAGACGAACTGCTCGTCGGCCATGCGGGGAGCACAAACAAGGTGCTTGTTGGCGTCCGTCCCATAGACCCGCTGAATACAGCGCCCAACCCCCTCGACAGTGCACGCCTCCTACTTGCCGTTCGGTATGTCTCCCCTACTCGCCGTCCCCCTGGATCCCACTCCCACTACCACCATAATATTTTGATTCCGGGAAAACTAAGTGTTTGATGCAATTTGACTACATAATTATTTTCTTGTAAATTCATAGCGTGTAGAAGATGTTATCCTCGGTCTGTAGAGGATGCGGTGCATGGCTGCTTGTGTGCGTGCATATATATCAATTCGTGGCTGGTGTGTGTGTATGTGTGTGAAGAGTGGGAACGGTGACAATGAGTAAGCGGCAATTGTACTGCGTCGAGAAGCAATACAGGGTCATGAAGCAAGTGAGAAGGTTTGTACGGTAACCTGCTACTGTAGTATTAGTAGCCTTGACAGAGCACCAAGGCTAGCTCGACAGGGCATGCCGCCCGCCAGGCGGTTGAGGACCATAGGTCAGGGAGTGTTTGGTCTCAAGAGAGCTCATTGGGGAGGTATTCATGACCATGTTCCTACCAATCTTTACCAATATGGTTCAGACAGTGTTAACTAGTTGGTCAAACAAACATCTTCCTATCTTGATATGCCTTTTCATTTTTGGTTATTTATGATCTTTTAGTATATGTCCTTGCCAACGCTAGAAATTCTGACAACTTTGAAGCAAGAACATTCAAAGAAATTGTTCCATGGAACAGCTAAACGAAAATACTATTATTCATTTGTGATAGTTTGCAACATACAAATATAGGTATATTTTAGTTTGTAATGGCTAAAAGACAAACACAAGATTCTCTTGGTACTCCTATTACCTTTTCTTCAGATCAGCAATACCTCCAAGGTGATAAATATGTTCCTATTTAGTCTTCTTTGCTAGCTATGTTCCTTTTTATGATGATTATTAGAGAGAAAGATAGATGATATGCACATCACAAGTCTGTGTGTACAGGTTGGGCAGTGGTAGTCTACATTGCTTCCCGATGGAAGAGAGCCATATGGACAACAAGGCGACCGGCAAGAGGGAGGCCAACACGACCAATTTCCTCGAGTTGTACTACTCTTGGTATGTAGGATGTACAGACAACGCTATAGACATCCATGACTTCTCCAATCTTTTGTATAGTAGATTATTGCATAGTAGATGAGTGCTTCAGGTTGTAGAATTGGCTCGCTTCCTGAGTACCTCCTTTCTCATGTGGTTAGACCTACGTGAGTAATTATGAAATTTTGATCACCAAGAAACATCCATGTCAATTATGTGTTCATTGAATTTCCTTAAGCATATGGGAGTCAGTTGTTTGATGAATTACCCCAAAAGGTTTAGTTCAATTTTTGGTGTTTTTTCCTGATTATGAATGAATGCAAGCTGTTATTCTCCACCTCTCTTCTTACATTTATTGGTTTCAAATTTAAGGGCGCAATTAGATGCTTAATTAGAAAAATTTCGTGCTAAAATGATTTAGCAGACTAGCTGTCCATTCTAAATTATTTGAGAGTTTGAAATGCACATTTCCACTCACACACTGTTTTTTGAATACCTTTCACATGACACTTCATATTCTTAACCACTTCGTCTTCTTGCACAATGTGCAGAACAGAGCAGCCGCCGCAATTTACCCATTGATTCCATGGAGTGATTCAAATCTAGGAAGCCTGCTACTTGTACAAGCAACAAGGTAAAAAGTTTAAGTTCTCTTATTGATTCACCTAAATTTGTAAGGTTAGAACAATGTCAGTTTTCTTGATGTTGATTTTCTAATTCCTACATATTCCCACAAGCAAATCTAATTATCTAGGTAGTATGTAAAGCAAGCAAATTATGTAACTATTTGGGTGTATTCATGCTCTGCCATGTCAGATTGTGGAGAATGAATTATTTTATTTACCCATCCTATATTTTATCTATAATGTTGATCATATTTTTCATCTTGTGATCTTCTTTGCTCCAGTCATGTGAATACTTTGTTTGCACGTCAGTGGGACTGGACTTTTCATTCTACCAAGAGTCATGGTAGTAGACTGCCGCGGCAAAAACTGGTAAGCCCCCTAAGAGAAGAAAAGTGAAAAAAGTCTCATCCTGTTTACCATGTTTTATTTTAAATTTCTGGCTTGAATCTTATTTCTATATGACCTATATCTCTGCATGATTACTTTCTTCAGACATGGATTAGTGATAAACCTAAATAAATTTTATTTGGTGTTTGCGTTGAGCATGAACGTGATTAGATTGTGTTTATTGCAATACGGTTATTCATTTAAGTTAGAGAATAATGGTTATTCTATTTACATGAATAATAACTTCAATGGTCATGCACACAATAAGAATGGTTTATTGAATCTTGATCGTAATGATACACATGTTCATACAAAGTTAATAATGATAGTACCACATACTTGTGACACTGCCGCTAAATGTCATATTGGTGTAAATCACATGAAGAAACTCCATGCTGATGGATCTTTGGGCTCATTCGATTTCGAATGGGTTGGGACATGCGGACCATGCCTCATGGGCAAGATGACTAAAGATCCCGTTTTCGGTATGATGGAGCGGGCTAGTAACTTATTGGAAATAATACATGTTGATGTATGCGGTCCAATGAGTGTTGTAGCGTGCGGTGGATATCGTTATTTTCTTACCTTGACTGATGATTTGAGTAGATATGAGCATATTTACTTAATAAAACACAAGTCTGAAAAGTTTGAGAAGTTCCAACAAATTCGGAGCAAAGTTTGAGATCATCATGACAAGAAGATAAAAATGTCTACGATATGATTGTGGAGGTGAATATCTAAGTTACGAGTTTGGTATACAACTTACGATAATGTGGAAGTTGTTTCACAACTCACGCCACCTGGAACACCATAGTGTGACGGTGTGTCCGAACGTTATAGTCATGCTCTATTGGATATGGTGAGTACTATGATGTCTCTTATCGTTTTGCCACTATCATTTTGAGGTTATGCATTAGAGACAACCACATTCACTTGAAATAGGGCACCATCTAAATCCACTGAGATGACACCGTGTGAATTATGGTTTGGTAGAAACCTAAGCAGTCATTTCTTAGAGTTTGGGAATGCGAAAATTATGTCTGCTAAGCTCGAACCCAAAGCATAAATGTGCAACTTCATAGGATACCCTAAGAACAGTTGGGTATACCTTCTATATCAGATCCAAGTGCAATGTGTTTGTTGCTCAAACCGGGTCCTTTCTCGAGAAAGAGTTTCTCTCAAAAGAATTGAGTGGGAGGAAGATAGAACTTGATGAGGTTGTTGAACCTTTGTTTCAACTAGAGAGTAGCATAGCACAGAAATATGTTTTTGTGGAGTCTACGTCAGTTGAAGAGGAAGTTAATGATGATGATCATGAAGCTTCAGATGATGTTACTATCAAACCTCGTAGGTCGATATGGACGCATACTGCTCTTGAGTGGTACGGCAACCCTGTCTTGGAGGTCATGTTGTTGGACAACGATGAACCTACGAACTATGGAGAAGCGATGGAGGGCCCGGATTCCAACAAATGGCTAGGAGCCATGAAATTCGAGAAAAGATCCATGTATAAAAACCAAGTATGAACTTTGGTAGACTTGCCCGTTGAACGGCAAGTCATTGAGTACATATGGACATTTAAGATGAAGACGGATGATGATGATGAATGTCACCATTTATAAAGCTTGACTTGTCGTAAAGAAGTTTCTGCCAAGTTCAAGGAGTTGACTGCGATGAGATTTTCTCACCCATAGCAATGCTAAAACTCTGTTAAAATTTTGTTAGTAGTTGCTGCATTTTTCGGTTATGAGATTTGGCAGATGGATGTCAAAACATACTTTTGTTAACGGTTTCCGTGAGGAAAAGTTGTATGTGATACAACCGAAAAGTTTTGTCAATCTTAAAGATGCTAAAAGGTATGCAAGCTCCATCAATCCTCCTATGGACTGGACCAAGCATCACGGAGTGGGAATATATGCCGATGAGGTGATCAAAGTTTTTGATTTTATACAAAGTTTATGAGAAACTTGTATTTACAAGAAAGTGAGTGGGAGCACTATAGAATTTCTGATATGTATATGTGGTTGACATATTGTTGATTGGAAATAATTTAGAATTTCTGAAAAGCATAAAGGGTTATTTGAAAGGACTTTTTTCAAAGGAAAACCTAGATAGCTACTATTATATTAAGCATCAAGATCTATAGAGATAGATCTAAGACACTTGATAAAACATTCAAATGAGAACATACCTTCACAAGATTTTGAAAGAGTTCAAAATGGACCAGTCAAAGAAAGAGTTCTTGCCTAATTTGTAAGGTGTGGAGTTGAGTGAGACTCAAAGCTCGACCACGGCAGAAGAAAGAGAAAGTACGAACATCGTCCCCTATGCCTTATCCATAGGCTCTGTATAGTATGCCATGCTATGTACCTCACCTGATTGTGCCTTGCCATGAAGTCTTTCAAGGGGTACAAGAGTGATCCAGGAGTGGGTCACTGGTCAGCGGTCAAAATTATCCTTAGTAACTAGATAACTAAGGAAATATTTCTTGATTATGGAGGTGATAAATAGTTCATCATAAAGGGTTACGTCGATGCAAGCTTTAACACCAATCCGGATGACTCTTAGTAGCTGTCCGGATACGTATAGTGGAGCAGCCATTTGGAACAGCTTCAAGTGGAGTGTGGTAGCAATGTCTATAGTATGACATAGATATTTGCAAGTACACACGGATCTGAATGTCCCAGACCCGTTGACTAAAGACCTTTCTCACTTGCAAATTATGATCAAACCCCAGAACTCATTGGGTGTTAGATTCATAACAATGCAAATCACATGGTGATGTGAGCTAGATTATTGACTCTAGTGCAAGTGGGAGACTACTTGAAATATGCCCTAGAGGCAATAATAAATTAGTTATTATCTTATTTCCTTGTTCATGATAATCGTTTATTATCCATGCTATAATTGTATTGATTGGAAACTAAATACATGTGTGGGTATATAGACAACATTGTGTCCCTAGTATGCCTCTGTTGGGGAACGTTGCATGGGAAACAAAAAATTTCCTACGCACACGCAGATCTATCCATGGTGATGAGCATCTACGATAGGGAGAGTGGATCTACATACCCTTGTAGATCGCTAAGCGGGAAGCGTTAAGAAACACGGTTGGTGTAGTTGAACGTTTTCACGATCCAAATCGCCGTGCGTCCCGCGATCCAATCACGATCCGTCCCGCGATCCAATCACGATCCGTCCCGCGATCCCATCATGATCCATCCCACGAACTTGATCACGATCCTTCCAATCTAGCGCCGAACGGACGGCACCTCCATGTTCAGCACACATACAGCTTGATGACGATCTCCGCCGTCTTGATCCAGCAAGAGAGAGCGGAGAGGTAGAAGAGTTATCCGGCAGTGTGACCGCGCTCCCGCGATGGTGGTGGAGCATTTCCGGCAGGGCTTTGCCTAAGCGCTGCAGAAAACCGATCTAGAGGAGAAACTATGCACTGGAGGAACGGGCAGCACGTGGCTGACAATTCTGTGCAAAAATCCCAAAACCTCTAGTATATATAAGAGGAAGAGAGGAGGAGGATTGGCACAAGGGCCAAGCCTCCAAGGAGTCGGCCAAACCAGGTGGAGGAGGTGGACTCCACCTCCAATCCTAGTAGGACTAGGATTCACCCTATTTTTGCCTTTTTCCACTTTTTCTCTTTGGGCCTTTTTTTCCAAACTGCATGGGCCTTTTGTGGGACTTCCACCAGACCACTAAGGGCTGGTAAACACTCTCCCACAGCCCATGGATCCTCTTGGGTCGAAATAACCCTCCCGATGGTCTCCCGGTACACTATCGGCACTCCCGGTACACTACCAATGAGTCCAAAACTTTTCTAGCGACCAAAACAGGACTTCCTATATATGAATCTTTACCTCTGGACCATTCGGGAGCTCCTCGTGACATCCGGGATCTTATCTGGGACTCCGAACAACATTCGGTCACCACCATACATAACTTTATACTACCGAAACGTCACCAAACCTTAAGTGTGCAGACCCTGCGGGTTCGAGAACTATGTAGACATGACCGAGACACCTCTACGGTCAATAACCAATAGCAGGACCTGGATGCCCATATTGGTTCCTACATATTCTACGAAGATCTTTATCGGTCGAACCTCTATATCAAGGATTCAGTTAATGTCGTATGATGTTCCCTTTGTTCTTCGGTATGTTACTTGCCCGAGATTCGATCGTCGGTATCTCTGTACCTAGTTCAACCTCTTTACCAGAAAGTCTCTTTACTCGTGCCGTAATACAAGATCCCATGACTAACACTTAGTCACATTGCTTGCAAGGCTTATTGTGCTGTTGTATTACCGATTGGGCCCTGAGATACCTCTCCGTCACACGGAGTAACAAATCCCAGTCTTGATCCATGCTAACTCAACAGATACCCTCGGAGATACCTATAGAGCATCTTTATAGTCACCCAGTTACGTTGCAACATTTGATACACACAAGGCACTCCTCCGATGTGTGTGATTTGCATGATCTCATGGTCAGAGGAACATATACTTGACATGCAGAAAACAGTAGCAATAAACTGACACGATCATATGCTACATTTGTAGTTTGGGTCTTGTCCATCACATCATTCTCCTAATGATGTGATCTCGTTATCAAATGACATCACATGTCAATGTCTAGGAAACCTTGACCATCTTTGATCAACAAGCTAGTTCACTAGAGGCATACTAGGGACAAAGTGTTGTCTATTTACCCACACATGTAATGTGTTTCCAATTAATACAATTATAGCATGGATAATGAACGATTATCATGAACAAGGAAATACAATAATAAACAATTTATTTATTGCCTCTAGGTCATATTTCCAACAGTCTCCCACTTGCACTAGAGTTAATAATCTAGCTCACATCACTATGTGATTTACATTTTAATGAATCGAACATCCATGTAGTTCTGGTGTTGATCACGTTTAGCCCTTGGAAGAGGTTTAGTCAACGGGTCTGCAACATTCAGATCCGTGTGCACTTTGCAAATACTTATGTCTTTCTCCAAGATGTAATCGCGGATGGAGTTGAAGCGTCGCTTTATGTGTCTAGTCCTCTTGTGAAACCTTGGTTCCTTGGCCAGACCAATGGCACCAGTGTTGTCACAGAACAGGTTCATTGGATTCAGTGCACTGGGCACTACTCCAAGATCTGTCATGAACTGCTTCATCCAGACACCTTCCTTCGCCGCCTCTAAGGCTACGATGTATTCCGCTTCGCACGTAGAATCAGCTACCACGCTTTGCTTGGAACTGCACCAGCTTACCGCTCCCCCGTTAAGAATAAATACTTCCAAAGTCCATACTTTGTTTTCATACATGGATCCCATCTCGGATTTCATGGCCTCTAACCATTTCTCAGAATTCAGGCCCATCACTGCTCCTCCATAGCTCGTAGGTTCATTGTTGTCCAACAACGTGACCTCCAAGATAGGGTTGCCGTACCACTCAGGAGTAGTACGCGGCCCTGTCGACCTACGAGGTTCAATAGTAGCTTGATCCGAAGCTTCATGATCATCATCATTAACTTCCTCTTCTACCGTCGTAGGTTCCACAGAAACATCTTTCTGCGTTGCGCTACTTACTGGTTGAAGTAAAGGTTCAATAACCTCATCAAATTCTATTTCCCTCCCACTCAATTCTTTCGAGAGAAACTCTTTCTCAAGAAATGTTCCGTTCTTAGCGACAAACACTTTGCCTTCGGATCTGAGATAGAAGGTATACCCGACTGTCTCTTTCGGGTATCCTATAAAGACGCATTTTTCCACTTTGGGTTCCAGCTTTTAAGGCTGAAGCTTTTTGACATAAGAATCACATCCCCAAACTTTAAGAAATGACAACTTTGGCCTCTTGCTAAATCACAGTTCATATGGCGTCATCTCAACGGATTTCGATGGTGCCCTATTTTAAGTGAATGCAGCTGTCTCTAATGCATAACCCCAAAACGATAGTGGCAAATAAGCAAGAGACATCATAGAACGCACCATATCTAATAAGGTTCGATTACGACATTCGGACACACCATTACGCTGTGGTGCTCCAGGCGGTGTCAACTGTGAAACAATTCCACAGTGTCTTAACTGACTGCCAAACTCATAACTCAGATATTCACCTCCTCGATCAGATCGCAGAAATTTAATCTTCTTGTTACGATGATTCTCAACTTCACTCTGAAATTGTTGAACTTTTCAAATGTTTCAGACTTGTGTTTCATCAAGTAAATATACCCATATCTACTTAATTCATTAGTGAAGGTGAGAAAATAACGATATCCACCACGCGCTGTAACATTCATTGGACCGCACACATTAGTATGTATGATTTCTAATAAGTCACTTGCCCGTTCCATTGTTCCAAAGAACGGCATTTTAGTCATCTTGCCCATGAGGCATGGTTCACATGTGTCAAGTGATTCAAAACCAAGTGACTCCAAAAGTCCATCAGCATGGAGCTTCCTCATACGTTTCACACCAATATGACCTAAACGGCAGTGCCACAAGAAAGCGGTACTATCATTATCAACTCTACATCTTTTGGCATCAATGTTATGAACATGTGTGTCATCACTATCAAGATTCAATATGAATAAACCCTAACATTGGGTGCATAACCATAAAGATATTACTCATATAAATAGAACAACCTTTATTCTCTGATTTAAATGAGTAACCGTCTCGCAATAAACAAGATCCACATATAATGTTCATGCTTAATGCAGGCACTAAATAACAATTATTCAGGTTCATCACTAATCCCGATGGTAATCGAAGAGAGAGCGTGCCGACGGCGATCACATCAACCTTGGAACCATTTCCCACGCGCATCGTCACTTCGTCCTTTGACAGCCTTCGTTTATTCCATAGTTCCTGCTTTGAGTTGCAAATGTGAGCAACCGAAACGTTATCAAATACCCAGGAACTACTACGAGAGCTAGTAAGGTACACATCAATAACATGTATATCATATATAACTTCTTTGTCGTTGGCCGCCTTCTTGTCAGCCAGGTACTTGGGGCAGTTCCGCTTCCAGTGATCAGTTCCCTTGCAATGAAAGCACTGAGTTTCTGGCTTCGGTCCATGCTTGGGCTTCTTTACAGGAGTAGCAACTTCTTTGCCATCCTTCTTGGTTTTACCCTTCTTGTCCTTGCCCTTGACCTTGCCATTTTTATTGAAACTAGTGGTTTTATTGACCATCAACACTTAATTTTCTTTCTGGATTTCAGACTCAGCGACTTTTAGCATCGCAAACAGCTCGACGACTGACTTGTTCATCGTGTGCATGTTATAGTTCATCACAAAGCTCTTGTAACTAGGTGGCAGTGATTGAAGAACTCTGTCAGTGATCGCCTCCGACGGAAGGGAAATTCCCAACTCCGCTAGACGAGTTGAATACCTAGACATTCTGAGTATATGTTACTGATAGACCCGTTCTCCTCCATCTTGCAAACATAGAATTTATTAGAGGTTTCATACCTCTTGATCCGGGCGTTCTTCTGAAAGATAAACTTCAACTCCTGGAACATCTCATATGCTCCATGACGTTCAAAACGTCTTTGAAGTCCCGGTTCTAAGCCATACAACATTGCACACTGAACTATTGAGTAATCTCCAGTACGTGCCTACCAAGCGTTCTTAACGTCTTCGGATGTCATGTCTTCTGGTTGGTCACCAAGCGGTGCATCAAGGACATATGGTTTCTGGGAAGCCGTGAGGATAATCCTTAGATTACAGACCCAGTCAACAAAGTTACTTCCATCATCTTTCAACTTAGCTTTCTCTAGGAACGCATTAAAATTCAGGGGTGTTACTGCGCGAGCCATTGATCTACAACATAAATATGCAAAGTTTACTTAGACTATTGTTCAAGATAATGAGTTTAGTTAGTCAAATTACTAAAGCTCCCACTCAAATCGACATCCCTCAGAGGTCATCTGAGTGTCACATGATCCAAATCCACCAACTCAAGTCCGATCATCACGTGAGTTGAGGTGGCTTCAATGATGAACATCATTATGTTGATCATATCTACTATATGACTCATGTTCGAACTTTCGGCCTCTTGTGTTCCGAGGCCATGTCTGTACATGCTAGGCTAGTCAAGTATAACCCGAGTGTTCTGCACGTGCAACACTGGCTTGCACCCATTGTATGTGAACGTAGAGTCTATCACACCCGATCATCACGTGGTGTCTCAACATGACGAACTTTCACAACGGTGCACACTTGGGGAGAACACAATTTATCTTGAAATTAAGTGAGGGATCACCATAATGCTACTGTCGTCCTAAGCAAAACAAGGTGCATAAAAGGATTAACATCAAATGCAAATCATAAGTGACATGATATGGCCATGAACTTGTGCTTTTGATCTCCATCTTGAAAGCACCGGCATGATCTCCCATCGTCACCGGCAAGACACCATGATCTCCATCATCTTGATCTCCATCAACGTGTCGCCATCGAGGTTGTTGCGCCCAACATGCTTCTACTACTATTGATACCGTTTAGCGATAAAGTAAAGCATTACATAGCGCTTAATGATTGACACGCATGTCATACAATAATTAAAGACAACCCTATGGCTCCTGCCGGTTGCCGTACTCATCGACATGCAAGTCGTGATAATCTATACATCACATGATCATCTCATACATCACATATATCACATCATGTAATTGGCCATATCACATCACAACATACCCTGCAAAAACAAGTTAGACGTCCTCTAATTATTGTTGCATGTTTTACGTGGCTGCTACATGTATCTAGCAAGAACAATTCTCATCTACGCAAAAATCACAACGGTGATACACTAGTTGCTTTTCAACATTCTCAAGGACCGCCTTTGTCGAATCCGATCCAACTAAAGTGAGAGAAACTGGCACCCGCAAGCCATCTATGCAACAAGTTACGGTCGAGGGAACCGGTCTCTCGTAAGCGTACGAGTAATGTTGGTCCGGGCCGCTTCATCTCACAATACCGCTGAACCAAAAACCGACCAAGGGAGGAAGCAATCTAAGCATCAACGCCCACAAACCTTTTGTGTTCTACTCGAGATCTCATGAGATCTATACATGGTGATGAGCATCTACGAGAGGGAGAGTGGATCTACGTACCCTTGTAGATCGCTAAGCGGGAAGCACTAAGAAACGTGGTTGGTGTAGTCGAACTTCTTCGCGAACCAAGTCGCCATGCGTCCCGCGATCCAATCACGATCCGTCCCGCGATCCAATCACGATCCGTCCCACAAACTTGATCACGATCCTTCCGATCTAGCGCCGAACGGACGGCACCTCCGCGTTCAACACACGTACATCTTGATGACGATCTCCGTCGTCTTGATCTAGAAAGAGAGAGCGGAGAGGTATAAGAGTTCTCCGGCAGCGTGACGGCGCTCCGGCGATGGTGGTGGAGCAATTCCGGCAGGGCTTCGCCTAAGCGCTGCAGAAAACCGATCTAGAGGAGAAACTATGAACTGGAGGAACGGGCAGCACGTGGCTGAAAATTTTGTGCAAAAACCCTAAAACCTCCAGTATATATAAGAGGAAGAGAGGAGTCTTGGCATAAGGGCCAAGCCTCGAAGGAGTCGGCCGAACCAGGTGGAGGAGGTGGACTCCACCTCCAATCCTAGTGGGACTAGGATTCACCCTATTTTTGCCTTTTTTCCACTTTTTTTCTATGGGCATTTTTTCCCAAACCGCATGGGCCTTTTGTGGGAGTTCCACCATACCACTAAGGGCTGGTAAACACTCTCCCACAGCCCATGGAGCCTCTTTGGTCGAAATACCCCTCCCGATGGTCTCCCGATACACTACCGACACTCCCGGTACACTATCGATGAGCCCGAATCTTTTCTGGCGACCAAAACAGGACTTTCTATATATGAATCCTTACCTCCGGACCATTACGGAGCTCCTCGTGACGTCTGGGATCTCATCTGGGACTCCAAACAACATTCGGTCACCACCATATAGAACTCTATACTACGAAAACGTCACCAAACCTTAAGTGTGCAGACCCTGCGGGTTCGAGAACTATGTAGACATGACCGAGACACCTCTACGGTTAATAACCAATAGCCAGACCTGGATGTCCATATTGGTTCCTACATATTCTATGAAGATCTTTATCGGTCGAACCTCTATGTCAAGGATTCAGTTAATCCCGCATGATGTTACCTTTGTTCTTCGGTATGTTACTTGCCCGAGATTCGATCGTCGGTATCTCCATACCTAGTTCAACCTCGTTACCGACAAGTCTCTTTACTCGTTCCGTAATACAAGATCCCATGACTAACACTTAGTCACATTGCTTGCAAGGCTTATTGTGATGTTGTATTACCGAGTGGGACCTGAGATACTTCTCTGTCACCCGGAGTAACAAATCCTAGTCTTGATCCATGCTAACTCAACAGACACCCTCGGAGATACCTGTAGAGCACCTTTATAGTCATCCAGTTATGTTGCGACGTTTGATACACACAAGGAACTCCTCCGATGTCCGTGAGTTGCATGATCTCATGGTCATAAGAACATATACTTGACATGCAGAAAACAGTAGCAATAAACTGACACGATCATATGCTACATTTGTAGTTTGGGTCTTGTCCATCACATCATTCTCCTAATGATGTGATCCCGTTATCGAATGACATCATAGTCAATGGCTAGGAAACCTTGACCATCTTTGATCAACAAGCTAGTTCACTAGAGGCATACTAGGGACAAAGTGTTGTCTATTTACCCACACATGTAATGTGTTTCCAATTAATACAATTATAGCATGGATAATAAACGATTATCATGAACAAGGAAACATAATAATAAACATTTTATTTATTGCCTCTAGGGCATATTTCCAACAGCCTCTAGTAGACTAGCTCGTTGATCAAAGATGGTCAAGGTTTCTTGGCCATGGACATGAGATGTCATTTGATAACGGGATACCATCATTTGGATAATGATGTGATGGACAAGACCCAAACTATAAACATAGCATATGATCATGTCAGTTTATTGCTATAGTTTTCTGCATGTCAAGTATCTATTTGTATGACCACGAGATCATGCAACTCCCTGACACAGGAGGAGTACCTTGTGTCTATCAAACATCGCAACGTAACTGGTTGACTATAAAGGTGCTCTATAGGTATCTCCGAGGGTGTCTTTTGGGTTGGCATGGATCAAGACTGGGATTTGTTACTCCGTGTGATGGAGAGGTATCTCTGGGCCCACTTGGTAATACAACATCACAACTAGACTTGCAAACAATGTGAATAACGTGTTAGCCATGGGATCTTGTATTACTGAACGAGTAAAGAGACTTGTCGGTAACGAGATTGAACAAGGTATAGACATATCAATGATCGAATCTTGGGCAAGTAACATACCGAAGAACAAAGGGAACATCATACGGGATTAACGGAATCCTTGACATAGAGGTTTGACCGATAAAGATCTTCATAGAATATGTAGGAACCAATATGGGCATCCAGGTCCCGCTATTGTCTATTGACTGTAGAGGTGTCTCGATCATGTGTGCATAGTTCTCGAACCCACAAGGTTTGCACACTTAAGGTTCGGTGACGTTTCGGTATAGTTGAGTTATGTATGTGGGTGACCAAAGGTTGTTAGGAGTCCCAGATGATATCCTAGACATTACGAGGAGCTCCGAAATGGTCCGGAGGTAAATATTGATATATAGGATGTCCCATTTTGACCACCGGAAAAGTTTCAGGTATTTTCGGTAGTGTACCAGGAGTGCCGGAGGGCCATCGGGAGAGGCCACCCACGCAAGGAGGCCACATGTGTGTGAGGGGTGTTGCACCAGCCCTTAATGGTCTGGGCAAACCATCCCTATAAGGCCCATGCAGCTAGGAAAGAGTGGGAAAGGAAAAAACCCAAAGAAGGGAAGGAAAATCCAAATTAGGAAGGAGTCCTAATAGGATTCCACCTCCCTTGTGGGAGGTGGATTCCCTCCCTTGTTTGGTTCGGCCGAACCTAATTGGACTAGGGGCCAAGGCTACCTCCTCTCCCCTTCCTCCTATATATATTGAGGGATTTTGAGGGCAGCCCCTAACCCTAATTGCCACGTGCTACCCTCTTCTTCCTCTAGATCTGTTTCTCCTCTAGATTGATTCTGTAGTGCTTGGCGAAGCCCTGCCGGATCAGCTCCACAACCACCACCGCCATGCCGTCGGGCTGTCGAAGAACTCATCTACCTCTCCACCCTCCCTTGCTGGATCAAGGAGTTGGAGATTGTCATCGAGCTGTACGTATGCTGAACATGGAGGTGTCGTCCGTTCGACGCTAGATCGAAAGGATTGTGATTGGATCGCGGGACGGATCATGATGGGATCGCGAGACGACTTGCGATTTGGACCGCGAAGACGTTTGACTACATCAACTGTGTTTCTTAGCGCTTGGTCAACTGGCTTGAACACAGCTCACATGAGTCACCGTTAAATGGCACTTTTCCAAACTCACTCTCTTATGCACCGAGAGAGGAGTTACTCCATGTCAGTATGTACATATAGATGCAAGCAATGGAGAAACTCATGCAGATGATGACTGGAGAATTTTCCACGAGTTTTCCAACCTGAATTGGCTACAGAGGTTGGGAAAAGGGGAGTCCAGGCTCTAATGAATACATCTTGTTTAGCAGGTGACTAACAGTTGGCACCCCTATAGTTTTCATTACATCGGTCCAGCACTACAATGTATGCCTCTGCCTACCTGCCTTCCTTAATGCACGACCCAATCACAAAAAAGTGGGTAAAAATATTCATCATGTTTGTTATCTTAGAAACGAGTATAGATATCACCAGAGTACAAGAAAATATGTTTCAATTTTTCCATGAAGCAAACCTATATTATGATTATCACATTTTGATCTTGGAGTAATGGTCGACTAATGTAGATGGTTAATGCAGTCTGCACCAGTCAAATATTTCTAATTACAAGTTGGAGCTCAATAGGGATAATCTAATTAGTGTATCACAAGCTTGTTGTTTCTAATTGTGCAAATTATGTAGTTATTTTAGAGTTTTGCAGAATGCAAAGATTTTCAGAACAGAAAGAAGTGGATGTATAACCTGATTTTGCTTTATTATTTAGTACAAGTTGGCTTTGGAAATATCAGTTTCTCTAGTGTTGTGACTCTCTGTCAAATCGTCAAATTAAACTGATCTTTCTATTTGGACAGCTCGCAATTTTTAATATTATAATTTTCCTTTTCAGAAACTAATTTAACTAGACCAGGACCATGTCTATTAGCCCTCTAGTGTTTGTTGGAATGAGATGACACATTGTATGCCAGGTAACAAGCAACTCGAGCAAGGAGTTTTCTGTATTGAGCCCCTGAACCCATGAACCTAGGATGGCAAAGGACCCAATATGACCAATGAGGGAATCACATAGCTTCATATTCAGTTTATTGTAGGTGCTTGCCTACTTCAAGTGTCTATTACAGGAAACATGTTTCCTCAAGTGTGTACACACTTTATTGGAACCATTATGTTTCTTATAAAAGTAATACAATATATTCTCTCTTAGGCGTACTTGACATACTGTTGTTGGACTGTACTTTGGATCTCATATTGCAAGGATAACACATTGTATGCCTATTCTTTTAACTTTAGTAAGGATGTAGCGGGAAAGTATCCTGGATCTTCTAACATGAATATTGTACATGTACGGGCTATGGGCCACTATTGTTTATTATATGGATTGTAAACATAGTGAAATTGAATTTTATGACATATGCTTAAACTTTTTTATTTTAGCAGTGATTATATACTGACAAATTATGTCATCTAAAAATCAGGTAGCCCTGACCTTGATATTCCCTATAGAGCCAACAAAAAATATAGAATAAATAGGTTCATTAGAGAAATATTACAATTGGCGATTGAATGCGAAATGGCAATGCTTTTATATCTATGTGTGGGAGGTTGATGAAAGATTGCATGCAGAGTATACAAGTGAAAAACTTCATCTATTTAGATGAGATACTACCAGAGCAGATATACTATATTTCTAGCTGAAGTTAACATTGCTAAAATATTTCATCGGGCGGCAACTCGAGGGCAAGAAACATACATATAAACCTATTCTGAAACGTTTGGAAATATTGAAGCTTCAGCACAGCCCTCCAACTTACGTGGTGGAGTTGCACCGTTTTGGGCGTGTTGGTCACCTTCTGTTGGTTGAGGGGTTGACCACAAACATAGCATAGGCCGACGGCAGAAAGGTGGTCTATCTCGGGGAAGAGGGCAACGTTGGGGAGGATCCCAAATGTGTGGAAGAGGGTGATGGAGGGAGGAGGATGACATGGGGGCGAGGGAGACAATGGCGTGGTGGCGAGCTAAATAGAGTGACGTGGAGGGCTGGCGGCTCAGCGGTGCCGGGCTTCTGAGAAGGGAGCAGTGGCGACGTCATGGATAGCGCTTTGATTGGTTCGTCCAAGGGGAATTCACAACTAAGTTACGCCACTTGGCGATGGCATTGTCGTCATAAATATATTACAAGCTTTGTGATTCGACTTCAAGAACTTAAGTTTCGGCAACTTCACCAAATTATACTAAGAGAGGCCTTCGATCCGCGTAGTTGGTGAAGCACATAGTTGAAGGAGATCTGAGCAATCACTAAACTAAATTTCTACCATTAGACATCAACATATCAAACTTGAACCCGACTAATTGATGTGCCTACCCTATCATTGGTTGAATAAGATTTTATAGGTCTTAATGTCACCTAATGATACTATCCATGCTCTCCATCCTCAAGAAGTCCCCAATATGATTTAATAATTTGTTTCATTCATTTAACCGCATTGTCACCCGTAGCAACGCACGTGCACATTTACTAGTCATCAATATAATAAAGTAGGACATATGGTTTTACCTCCATAGGACGGCCCGAACCTGGATAAACATCGCCTCCTTCCTTCCCTGTTACCATCGATCCTAGTCTCCCAGCTCGGGACCCCCTACTCGAGATCCACCGGTTTTGACACCGACATTGGTGCTTTTATTGAGAGTTCTGTTGTGATCGCCAAAGAAATTGATGGTTCGCCTTGTCGCAAGCCACGAGATCTGCAGCTAGGATATTCTCATCCCTGACCAGATTCTCACAAGAGGTGATGTCTCATCGCACGTCGACCCGACCGGCCACCATGGACAGATCAAAAGCTTTTTCCTCGATCAAGGAATCAGATTCAAAACCCTAGAGTTCGTCGCTGGTTCACGGGGAGAACTTGTCTTGATAGAACCCTCAACTCTTATTAAGGAGCCTGCAGATCCCGACGCCTCGACGCCGAAGATATCGGGCCTTGCCTCTGAGGAGGCCGTCAACCCCGGGCTGTCTGGAACGCCCAAACCGGCCATTGTGACCAGATCCACTATGGCCAAACAGGACCCGAATCTGCTTTCGTGCGACTCCGGAACTGCGACGCGGCATATTGACCCCACTCGCTTCAGCGACAAGCAACCTATCGTGGCCTCATTTCTAAACGAGCTATTTGATCGAATTCATGCCATGCGTGTGGCTAACAACCAGACCCTAGTCTATGACCGTCTCGGGTTTAAACCCAAAGATAGGGAGATTCTCATCCCCACGGTCACCCACTTAGTTTCCACCGTCGAGTGTCCGGTTGGGGGCTCATCCCCCCAGCAACCGAAATTAAAAATGGTTTATACCCCAATCTCCGGTCATCGAGACCTCGCTTGCAACTCACACCCTGGAGTTTGCTCCGGAGACATACCGGTATCTGTCCCCGATCTAGCACACAATTCGGAGCCCGTAATTTCGGTCTCACATCGTGGCGTGGAGTCAAAACTTTTCCCAGCCACCACCCAAACCGATCACTCAAGCGTCATAGTAGCTGGACAGTCTTCGGACTTACGGGATGTTTAACAGTTACCAGGAGAGTCAGTTCATCATTTTTTGGCTAAACCCCTCCTTGCTAGAAACAAAGTACGAGGTCTTAGTGATCAGGAGATAATGGCAACCTTCAATCGCAATTGCCATGATGAAGGGATTCTCAACGCCCTTGCTCGTCGGCACGTTCGCGACTTCACCGAACTATCAGACATGGTACAAAAATATTGTGCCATGGAAAGCGCCTGGAAAGCCGAACGACTATTTTCGGAACCAACCTTTACTGAATATGCTATAGGAGACCGGAAAAAGAGGCTACCTCCGAAGCGGGCAGCCAAACTCAAACCCACCAAAAAGAGGAATAGGCCCCTTATAGGGGTCAGTACTATCCTTGACGGGCTATTGCATGAACCATGCCCTATACATTCCATATTGCTAAACACAGGCCCGACTCACAGCCTTAGAGGTTGCTGGGTCATCAGGCAGGTTGCAAAAAGTGGTGAAGCCATTCTTGAGGCATTACCACTGAATAGGCACTCCACATCGCCGCCAGACTACATCGCTGAAGTCCCGACGATCTACGAAATCCCTCAAGGAACAGGACGAAAAGATCTCTTAAAGAACTCGAATAGGTCTATCATGTGGCAGAAACAAGTGCATGGGAAGACATACCCATTACCTTTGGAGATACTGACCGACCAGCCATTCTTCCCGGTCACACACCAGCCGCACTGTTCCTGAACCCCATTGTCGATGGCTTCAAGTTACACAAAGTGCTAATGGATGGCGGTAGTGGTTTAAACCTTATCTACGAAGATACCCTGGAAAAATGTAGTTCGACCGATCTCACATCGAGCATAGCAACATGACATTCCGGAAATCATTCTAGGGAAAGAGGCATGTTTTTCCGGACGTATTACCCTGGACGTGGTGTTCGGCATGCCCGAAAACTACCAATCTGAGGAACTTCTCTTCCATATCATGCCCTTCCCCAGCAGCTACCACGCCCTGCTGGGTCGTGACACCTTCACAAAATCCCAGGCCATACCACATTACGGGTATATGAAACTCAAGATGCAAGGACCAAACGGAGTAATCACAATTGCCAGTGATCCGAATATAGCCCTTCAGGCCGAAAACAAAACAACAGCGCTCGCTGTCGAAGCACTAGCTGAGACCTTCGCTGTAGAAGAACTGACCGCACTTTGGTCAACAATATACAAGGATGATGTGATCCTTAGCAAGAGGCCCAAACCCATGTCCTCTAAACCCGCGGATGAAATCGTTAAATTTTAGGTACACCCGACGGACCCCAACAAGACAGTGTCCATCGGAGCTCAGCTAGACTCCATAGTGGACGAAGCACCGTGAACATTCTTATGAGAAAACTGGGACATCTTCATGTGGCATCCTTTTGATATGCCCGGAATCCCACGACGGCTAGAAGAACATAGTTTAAACATCATCGTAGGCTTTAACACCGTTAAGCAGACTCTGTGCCGCTTTTCCGAGCCCAAACGACAAACTCTGGGTGAAGAATTAGCCAAACTTCTAGAGGCCGAATTCATTCGGGAGATCAAGCACCCCGAATGGTTGGCAAACCTAGTGATGGTACCAAAGAAAGACAAATCCTGGCAGCTGTGCGTCAACTTTAAAGACCTCAACCAGGCCTTCCCTAAGGACCCTTTCCCCTTACCACGCATAGACCAGATTATTGACGCCACAGCCGGACACGACTCGTTGTGTTTCTCGACGCTTATTCCGGATACCATTAGATTAAAATGAAGGAATTCGACCAAGCTGCAACTATTGGAAATATGCCCTAGAGGCAATAAATAAAGTGTTTATTATTATATTTCCTTGTTCATGATAATCATTTACTATCCATGCTATAATTGTATTGATTGGAAACACATTACATGCGTGGGTAAATAGACAACACTTTGTCCCTAGTATGCCTCTAGTGAACTAGCTCGTTGATCAAAGATGGTTAAGGTTTCCTAGCCATTGACATGTGATGTCATTTGATAACGGGATCACATCATTAGGAGAATGATGTGATGGACAAGACCCAAACTACAAACGTAGCATATGATCGTGTCAGTTTATTGCTATTGTTTTCTGCATTGTCAAGTATATGTTTCTATGACCATGAGATCATGCAACTCACGGACACCAGAAGAGTTCCTTGTGTGTATCAAACGTTGCAATGTAACTGGGTGGCTGTTGGGTTGGCATGGATCAAGACTGGGATTTGTTACTCCGTGTGACGGAGAGGTATCTCAGGGCCCACTCAGTAATACAACATCACAATAAGCCTTACAACCAATGTGACTAAGTGTTAGTCACGGGATCTTGTATTACGGAATGAGTAAAGAGACTTGCCGGTAACGAGGTTGAACTAGGTATGGAGATACCGACGATCGAATCTCAGGCAAGTAACATACCGAAGAACAAAGGGAACATCATACGGGATTAACTGAATCCTTGACATAGAGGTTCGACCGATAAAGATCTTAATAGAATATGTAGGAACCAATATGGACATCTAGGTCCTGCTATTGGTTATTGACCGTAGAGGTGTCTCGGTCATGTCTACATAGTTCTCGAACCCGCAGGGTCTGCACACTTAAGGTTTGGTGACGTTTCGGTAGTATAGAGTTATGTATGGTGGTGACCGAAGGTTGTTCGGAGTCCCAGATGAGATCCCGGATGTCACGAGGATCTCTGGATTGTTCTGGAGGTAAAGATTGATATATAGGAAGTCCTATTTTGGTCGCCGGAAAAGTTTTAGGCTCATCGGTAGTGTACCGGGAGTGCTAGTGGTGTACCGGGAGACCATCGGGAGGGGTATTTCGACCCAAGAGGCTACATGGGCTGTGGTAGAGTGAATACCAACCCTTAGTGGGCTGGTGGAAGTCCCACACAAGGCCCATGCAGCTGGGAGAGAAAACCCAAAGAGAAAAGGTGGAAAAAAATGCAAAATAGGGAGGAATCCTAGTCCTACTAGGATTGGAGGAGGAGTCCTCCTCTCCTCCTTGATTTGGCCGAACCAAGGGCTGGTCCCTTGAGGGCCAAGCCTCCTCCTCTCTTCCTCCTATATATACTGGAGGTTTTAGGGTTTTTGGCACTAGATTTTCAGCCACGTGCTACCCGTTCCTCGAGTGCATAGTTTGTCCTCTAGATCGGTTTTCTGCAGTGCTTAGGCGAAGCCATGCCGGAATAGCTCCACCACCATCGCCGGAGCACCGTCAGGCTGCTGGAGAACTCTTCTACCTCTCCGCTCCCTCTTGATGGATCAAGAAGGTGGAGATCGTCATCAAGCTATACGTGTGCTGAAGGCGGAGGTGTCGTCCGTTCGGTGCTTGATCGGGATAGATCGTGATTGGATCGCGGGACGCTCGGCGATTTGGATCGCGAAGACGTTCGACTACACCAACCGCGTTTCTTAACGCTTCCCTCTTAGCGTCTATACAGGTATGTGGATCCACTCTCCCTCTCGTAGATGCTCATCACCATGGATAGGTCTTGCGTGAGCGTAGGAAAATTTTTGTTTCCCATGCGACGTTCCCCAACAGTGGCATCATGAGCTAGGTCTATGTGTAGATGAGATCTCGAGTAGAACACAAAGAGTTTGTGGGCGTTGATGCTTAGATTGCTTCCTCCCTTGGTCGTGTTTTGGTTTAGCGGTATTGTGGGATGAAGCGGCCCAGACCAACATTACTCGTACGCTTACGAGAGACCGGTTCCCTCAACTGCAACTTGTTGCAAAAGATGGCTGGCAGGTGGCAGTTTCTCCTACTTTAGTTGGATCGGATTATACAAAGGAGGTCCTTGAGAAGGTTTAAAAGGAACTAATGTATCACCATTATGGTTTATGCGTAGGTGAGAATTGTTCTTGCTATATACCCGTAGCTGCCACGTAAAACATGCAACAACAATTAGAGGACGTCTAACTTGTTTTTGCAGGGTATGTTGTGATGTGATATGGCCAATTACATGATGTGATATATGTGATGTATGATATGATCATGTGATGTATAGAATATCACAACTTGCATGTTGATGAGTACGGCAACCGGTAGGAGCCATAGGGTTGTCTTTAATTATTGTATGACCTGCGTGTCAATCTTTAAGCGCTATGTAATGCTTTACTTTATCGCTAAACTGTAGCAATAGTAGTAGAAGCATGATGGGCGAGACAACCCCGATGGCGACACGTTGATGGAGATCATGGTGTCGTGCCAGTGACGATGGAGATCATGCCGGTGCTTTCAAGATGGAGATCAAAAGCACAAGTTCATGGCCATATCATGTCACTGATGATTTGCATGTGATGTTAATCCTTTTATGCACCTTATTTTGCTTAGGACGACGGTAGTATTATAAGGTGATCCCTCACTTAAATTTCAAGTTGAATTGTGTTCTCCCCGAGTGTGCACCGTTGCGAAAGTTCGTCGTGTCGAGACACCACGTGATGATCGGGTGTGATAGACTCTACGTTCACATACAACGGGTGCAAGACAGTGTTGCACATGCAGAACACTCGGGTTACACTTGACGAGCCTAGCATGTACAGACATGGCCTCGGAACACAAGAGACCGAAAGGTCGAACATGAGTCATATAGTAGATATGATCAACATGATTATGTTCACCATTGAAACCACCTCAACTCACATGATGATCGGACTTGAGTTGGTGAATTTGGATCATGTGACACTCAGATGACCCGAGGGATGTCAATTTGAGTGGGAGCTTTAGTAATTTTATTAACTAAACTCATTATCTTGAACAATAGTCTAAGTAACCTTTGCATATTTATGTTGTAGGTCAATGACTCGCGTAGTAGCACCCCTGAATTTTGATGCGTTCCTAGAGAAAGCTAAGTTGAAAGATGATGGAAGTAACTTTGTTGACTGGGCCCATAATCTAAGGATTATTCTCACGACTTCCTAGAAATCATATGTCCTTGATGCACCGCTTGGTGACCAACCAGAAGACATGTCATCCGAAGACGTTAAGAACGCTTGGGAGGCACGGTCTGTAGATTACTCAATAGTTCAAAATGCAATATTGTATGACTTAGAACCGGGACTTCAAAGACATTTTGAACATCATGGAGCATATGAGATGTTCCAGGAGTTGAAGTTTATCTTTCAGAAGAATGTCCGGATCGAGAGGTATGAGACCTTCGATAAGTTCTATGCTTGCAAAATGGAGGAGAACGGGTCTATCAGTGAGCATATACTCAGAATGTCTGGGTATTCAAATAGTCTAGCAGAATTGGGAATTGCCCTTTCCCTAGAGGCGATCACTGACAGAGTTCTTCAATCACTGCCACCTAGTTACAAGAGCTTTGTGATCAACTATAACATGCACGGGATGAACAAGTCAGTCGTCGAGTTGTTTGCGATGCTAAAAGTCGCTGAGTCTGAAACCCAGAAAGAACATCAAGTGTTGATGGTCAATAAAACCACCAGTTCCAAGAAGAATGGCAAGGGCAAGGGCAAGAAGGGTAAAACCAAGAAGGATGGCAAAGCAGTTGCTACTCCTGTAAAGAAGCCCAAGCATGGACCTAAGCCAGAAACTGAGTGCTTTCATTGCAAGGGAACTGGTCACTAGAAGCGGAACTGCCCCAAGTACCTGGCTAACAAGAAGGCGACCAATGATAAACAAGGTATATCTGATATACATGTTATTGATGTGTACCTTACTAGCTTTCGTTGTAGTGCCTGGGTATTTTATACCGGTTTGCTTGCTCACATTTGCAACTCAAAACAGGAACTACGGACTAGACGAAGGCTGGCAAAGGATGAAATGACGATGCACGTGGGAAATGGTTCCAAGGTTGATGTGATCACTGTCGGCACGCTCTCTCTTCGATTACCATCGGGATTAGTGATGAACCTGAATAATTGTTATTTAGTGCCTGCATTAAGCATGAACATTATATCTGGATCTTGTTTATTGTGAGACGGTTACTCATTTAAATCAGAGAATAAAGGTTGTTCTATTTATATGAGTAATATCTTTTATGGTCATGCACCCAATGTGAGGGGTTTATTCATATTGAATCTTGATAGTGATGACACACATGTTCATAACATTGATGCCAAAAGATGTAGAGTTGATAATGATAGTACCACTTTCTTGTGGCACTGCCGTTTAGGTCATATTGGTGTAAAACGTATGAGGAAGCTCCATGCTGATGGACTTTTGGAGTCACTTGGTTTTGAATCACTTGACACATGTGAACCATGCCTCATGGGCAAGATGACTAAAACGCTGTTCTCTGGAACAATGGAACGGGTGAGTGACTTATTAGAAATCATACATACTGATGTGTGCGGTCCAATGAATGTTACAACACGTGGTGGATATCATTATTTTCTCACCTTCACTGATGACTTAAGTAGATATGGGTATATTTACTTAATGAAACACAAGTCTGAAACGTTTGAAAATTTCAAGCAATTTCAAAGTGAAGTTGAGAATCATCGTAACAAGATGATTAAATTCCTGCGATCTGATCGAGGAGGTGAATATCTGAGTTATGAGTTTGGCAGTCACTTAAGACAGTGTGCAATTGTTTCACAGTTGACACCTCCTGGAACACCACAGTGTAATGGTGTGTCCGAATGTCGTAATCGAACCTTACTAGATATGGTGCGTTCTATGATGTCTCTTGCTAATTTGCCACTATCATTTTGGGGTTATGCATTAGAGATAGCTACGTTCACTTTAAATAGGGCACCATCAAAATCCATTGAGATGACGCCATATGAACTATGGTTTGGCAAAAGGCCAAAGTTGTCATTTCTTAAAGTTGGGGGATGTGATGCTTACGTCAAAAAGCCTTAGCCTGAAAAGCTGGAACCCAAAGCAGAGAAATGCGTCTTCATAGGATACCCGAAAGAGACAGTCGGGTATACCTCTATCTCAGATCCGAAGGCAAAGTGTTTGTCTCTAAGAACGGAACATTTCTTTAGAAAGAGTTTCTCTCGAAAGAATTGAGTGGGAGGAAAATAGAGCTTGATGAGGTTATTGAACCTTTACTTCAACCAGAAAGTAGCGCAGCGCAGAAAGATGTTTCTGTGGAACCTACGACGGTAGAAGAGGAAGTTAATGTTGATGATACTGAAGCTTCGGATCAAGCTACTATCGAACCTCGTAGGTCGACAAGGGCGCGTACTACTCCTGAGTGGTATGACAACCCTGTCTTGGAGGTCCTATAGTTGGACAACAATGAACCCACGAGCTATTGAGGAGTAGTGATGGTCCCGGATTCCAAGAAATGGTTAGAGGCCATGAAATCCGAGATGGGATCCATGTATGAAAACAAAGTATGGACTTTGGAAGTATTACCTGAAGGGCGAAAGGCCATTCAGAACAAATGGATCTTTAAGAAGAAGACAAACGCGGACGGTAATGTCACCGTCTATAAAGCTCGACTTGTGGCAAAGGGTTTTTCGCAAGTTCAAGGAGTTGACTATGATGAGATCTTCTCACCCGTAGCGATGCTTAAGTCTGTCAGAGTCATGTTGGCAATAGTTGCTTATTTTGACTATGAAATTTGGCAGATGGATGTCAAAACGACGTTCCTTAATGGTTTCCTTTAGGAAGAGTTGTATATGATGCAACCAGAAGGTTTTGTCGATCCAAAGAATGCTGACAAAGTTTGCAAACTCCGACGATCCATTTATGGGCTGGTGCAAGCATCTCGGAGTTGGAATAAGTGCTTTGATGAGATGATCAAAGCGTTTGAGTTTATACAAGTTTATGGAGAAGCTTGTATTTACAAGAAAGTGAGTGGGATCTCTATAGCGTTTCTAATATTATATGTGGATGACATATTTTTGATAGGAAACAATATGGAAATGCTGGAAAGCGTGAAGGAATATTTGAACAAGAGTTTTTCAATGAAGGACCTAGGAGAAGCTGCTTTCATATTAGGCATTAAGATCTATAGAGATAGATCGAGACGCTTAATAGCACTTTCACAGAGCACATACCTTGATAAAGTTTTGAAGAAGTTCAAAATGGATCAGTCCAAGAAGGGGTTCTTGCCTGTGTTACAAGGTGTGAAGTTGAGTAAGACTCAATGCCTAGCGACTGCAGAAGATAGAGAAAAGATGAGTGTCATCCCCTATGCTTCAGCCATAGGCTCTATCATGTATGCAATGCTATGCACAAGACCCAATGTCAGCCTTGCCATAAGTATGGCCGGAAGGTTTCAAAGTGATCCTGGAATGGAGCACTAGGCAGCGTTCAAGAATATCCTTAAGTACCTGAAAAGGACTAAGGAGATGTTTATCGTTTATGGAGGTGATAAAGAGCTCGTCATAAAGGGTTACATCGATGCAAGCTTTGACACTGATCCAGATGACTCTAAGTCACAAACTGGATACGTATTTATTCTCAACGGGGGAGCGGTTATCTGGTGCAGTTCCAAGAAAAGCATGGTAGCCGATTCTACGTGCGAAGCAAAGTACATCGCAGCCTCGGAGGCAGGGAAGGAAGGTGTCTGGATGAAGCAGTTCATGACAGATCTTGGAGTGGTGCCCAGTGCACTAAATCCAATGAATCTGTTATGTGACAGCACTAGTGCCATTGCTCTGTCCAAGGAACCAAGGTTTTACAAGAGGACCAGACACATAAAGCGATGCTTCAACTCCATCCGCGATTACATCGAGGAGAAGGACATAAATTTTTGCAAAGTGCACACGGATCTGAATGTTGCAGACCCGTTGACTAAACCCCTTCCAAGGGCTAAACATGATCAACACTAGAACTGCATGGGTGTTTGATTCATTACAATGTAAATCACATAGCAATGTGAACTAGATTATTGACTCTAGTGCAAGTGGGAGACTGTTGGAAATATGCCCTAGAGGAAATAAATAAAGTGTTTATTATTATATTTCCTTGTTCATGTTAATCGTTTATTATCCATGCTATAATTGTATTGATTGGAAACACATTACATGTGTGGGTAAATAGACGACACTTTGTCCCTAGTATGCCTCTAGTGAACTAGCTCGTTGATCAAAGATGGCTAAGGTTTCCTAGCCATTGACATGTGATGTCATTTGATAACGGGATCACATCATTAGGAGAATGATGTGATGGACAAGACCCAAACTACAAACATAGCATATGATCGTGTCAGTTTATTGCTATTGTTTTCTGCATTGTCAAGTATATGTTTCTATGACCATGAGATCATGCAACTCACGGACACCGGAAGAGTGCCTTGTGTGTATCAAACGTTGCAACGTAACTGGGTGGCTATAAAGGTGCTCTACAGGTATCTTCGAGGGTGTCTGTTGGGTTGGCATGGATCAAGACTGGGATTTGTTACTCCGTGTGACGGAGAGGTATCTCAGGGCCCACTCGGTAATACAACATCACAATAAGCCTTGCAAGCAATGTGACTAAGTGTTAGTCACGAGATCTTGTATTAGGAAATGGGTAAAGAGACTTGCCGGTAATGAGGTTGAACTAGGTATGGGGATACCGACGATCGAATCTCGGGCAAGTAACATACCGAAGAGAAAAGGGAACATCATACGGGATTAACTGAATCCTTGTCATAGAGGTTCGACCGATAAAGATCTTCATAGAATATGTAGGAACCAATATGGACATCCACGTCCCGCTATTGGTTATTGACCGTAGAGGTGTCTCGGTCATGTCTACATAGTTCTCGAACCCGCAGGGTCTACACACTTAAGGTTTGGTGACGTTTCGGTAGTATAGAGTTATGTATGGTGGTGACCGAATGTTGTTCGGAGTCCCGGATAAGATCCCTGATGTCACGAGGAGCTCCCGAATGGTCAATAAAACAGTCGTGGCATACGTGGACGATGTGGTAATAAAAACCAAACATGTTAGCCAGTTGATCGATGACCTAAGGCAAACCGTTGCCAGCCTATGAGAGTATGATATATGACTCAATCTGGAGAAATGTGTATCCAGAGTTCCCTCTGGTAAACTGCTCGGGTTTATCATTTCCCATAGAGGAATAGAAGCGAATCCGTCTAAGATCCACGCCCTATGAGAACTTGCAATTCCCATAGAGTTAATGCATGTCCAGAGGTTGGCTGGTTATGTGGTGGTTCTAAGCCGCTTTATCTCCCGCCTCAGGGAAAAGGCTTTACCTCTCTATAGACTGCTAAAACGGACCAACAATTTCGAATGGACCGATGGAGGAGCGGCTGCGTTAGAAGAAATTAAAACAGTGCTGGCAAGCAATCCCATACTTACAATAGCAGGCGCTGGTGAACCCATGTTATTATACATATCGGCTACCAACCAAGTCATTTGCGCAGTGCTCGTTATCGAACGAGAGGAGGAGGAACACAAATTCCGGACATAGAAACCAGTCTATTACGTGTCAGAAGTACTAATACAGTGCAAGTCCAGATACCCACACTACCAAAAGATAGCCTATACAGTATTTATGGCATCACGGAAACTCAGACACTACTTTCAAGAGTCTTTGGTTACGGTGTCATTCAAAGTACCCCTGAACGACGTAATCAACAACAGGGACGCCACCATCCGCATAGCCAAATGGGCTATTGAGCTCCTTCCCTTTTAAATTGCCTACAAGCCATGACGAGCTACAAAATCTCAGGTGTTGGCAGACTTCCATGCCGAATGGATAGAATCCTAGCTCCCCAGGGAATATAGTACATACTCCCATTGGATGATGTACTTTGATGGATTTAAAACTTTGGCCAGACTAGGGGCTGGAGTTATCCTCACATCCCCCATAGGCGACAATGTTCGATACGTGTTGCAGATCATGTATTTCGATTCCAACAATGCAGCCGAATACAAAGCACTCTTACACGGTATTTAGATGGCAGTATCAATGGGCATACAACGGCTGGAGGTACGGGGAAACTCCAACTTGGCCATCTCCCAAATCTACGGCAAATTTGATGCCCAAAACCTGAAGATGGCAGCATACAAAAACGCTGCCCTCAAGATATCTGCATGGTTCGAGGGGCTAGAATTTTAGCACGTCGCTAGAGAGAACCAAGCCGCCGACATACTGGCCTGCATGGGGGCCAAACGCGACCCCGTCCCAAATAACACTTTCCTGGAACAACTCTTTAAGCCATCAGTGGTTTGGTAGGACGATCATAAGGGTGTCGGTCTAACCAGCGTGGAAGAGGTTGTTTCCCTTATAAATGAACCAGATGACCAAATCATCAGTGGCCCTGTAATGGACAAATCGCCTTCAGCTCATGAGGTCATGGTTGTAATCGCACCATGGACCGAGCCCTTACACACCTACCTTCTTCACAAAGAACTCCCCAACGATCAGACGGAGGTGCAACGCATAATCCGGCGATCCAAAGCCTATAAAGTCCATGAGGGTGAGTTATACAAGAAAAACACCATTGGAATACTACAGCGGTGCATATCTAAGGAAGAAGGACGACAGCTATTAGCCGAAGTCCATGCAGGGATGGGCGGCCATCACGCCGCAGCAAGAGCCTTAGTTAGCAAGGCCTTCCAGGCTGGTTTCTTCTAGCCCATCGCTCGAGCGGACGCCCAGTCACTTGTCAAACACTGCGTGGGGTGTCAAGTTTTTGCAAATCAAAGTCACATGCCCCCAACAACTCTTCGGACTATTTTGATTACCTGTCCTTTCATGGTCTGGGGGCTGGATATGGTCGAACCACTTAAAGGGGGGACCAAGAAGAATAAATACCTACTGGACATGGTTAACAAGGTCACCAAATGGATAGAGGCAAAACCTGTCAAATCAGCCAAGTCCAGACAAGTAATCGACTTTATATCCGGCATGGTACACCATTAAAGCGTCCCGCACAGTATAATAATGGACAATGATCCAACTTCACGGCCCAAGAGGTCAAAGACTGGTTCACAAAAATGGGCATCAAGCTCGATTACATGTCGGTGTATCATCCATAGACCAATGGAGAAGTAGAACGAGAAAACAACCTCATCATGAGAGGCATTAAACCACGTTTGGTCCGGTCTCTTCATGAGTTCGACTGTAATTGGGTGGAGGAGCTTGACTCCATTCTATGGGGCTTGCGCACCACCCCGAATAGATCAATGGGATACACTTCGTTCTTCATGGTCTATGGGGCAGAAGCAGTCCTCCCCTATGACATTATCCACGACACACCAAGGGTGTGCATTTACAAGGAAAAGGAGGCCAAGTTAGATTGGCAGGATGACTTGGACGACTTAGAAGGAGAACGCCACATAGCTCGGGCTTGCTCTATGTTTTACCAACAGCAGGCCTGACGTTACCAAAGTAGGGAGGTCAGGGCAAAGGCGTACAACGTGGGTGAACTCGTCTTATGGCTACCGGAGAAGCAGGAGCATAAACTCAACCCCAAATGGGAGGGCCGCTTCATAATCGACGAAGTACTCGTGGGAGGGGCTTACTGTCTTCGGAACCCGTCGGACAACCGCCTCGAACCAAACCCATGGAACGCAACTCATCTTCGGCGCTTCTACGAATAAACCGGTGTCGTCACACTCTTTATCCTTTACCTCCTTTTTCTTTCCTTTTTCTTTCCTTTTTCTTTCCTTTTTCTTTCCTTTTTCTTTCCTTTTTCCTTTCCCTCCCACCTTGATTTTTGGTAGGTTTGATTTTTTTTCTTTTTTCCCAAATCTATGTTCGGTTCAACCAATCTTGTATTAAGATTTCCGGCTTACACATTTGATTGTTAAATCCGAACACAACACCTGGGGGCTTCTTCCCGAAGCCACTACTTTTATACTCTAAGCATCTATGCACATTTATTGTGTACACATGTTTCCCTTGTCGATTTTAAGCCATTATATGCATCAATTCGAACTAAGATTTTTGCCAAGTTGGGTTGCCTCGCTCATGTGCTTACCCTCTACATTCCCGATTATGGGGCTAGAGGGTAAAGGGAGCATGTCTGCGATTGTTATGACCGGGTCATCTGGATACGTACCTCAGATGGGTGAAGCCAAAAGCTACATATCTTCAGCAGACAATTGGTCGGCTATGACGGAAGCAACAAATATTACTATGGTCGTTATTGCCATTACTTGGGCTTGTGTTCTCACAAAAGCCATTAGTCGCATACTAGCAGTATATGACCTTACTACCTATGATTTACGTCGCATCATGAAGAAAGGTATTGATAGAGGTACTATTTTCTTTGGAAGATGTTTCTTACGCTAAGTAGTAATATAACATATCTCCCTGTGTGATTTCTGTTTGTTTGCACCAAATGGCCGGATTACCTGGTTCCCCGAACATAATTAACTCCTCTCAAGTGATATTTTATACGGAACACCCCAAGCTCTTAGCGCGGGAGGTCAAAGATGATGGCCGGTTAAGAGAAAGTTTACAACACAGACAGAGCAATTCCTCGATTATTAGTACATAGTTACATATAATCATACATCTGGCTGCTGATCGAGATTGTCTATTAAGGTGTCCAGGGAGCAATCTTGTTGTGAGAGACGGGCGGCGGGCATCACTTGGTCGTACACGAAGTAAAGCGGCACTTCTTGCCCATCTGACCCTATCGGCCCAACCCGAGCCATACGCTCGGGGTTAAGGGTGGTATAACAGGTCTTGATTATTGCCCACGTCTCTCGTGCTCCATCTCGGCAAGCCGATGTCTTCCATAGCTCGAACCTACTTCGGGCTCCCTTGAATCGATCAACCAGCTCGGTCATCTCGTCCGGAGGTTGCTCGGCATGCCATAGCGCTTTGACCATGCTCTTCATGGCATTTCGAGCCCAGTCATGAAGGGCGGACATCTCCTTCAGAAGGCTTCCGCGATAGGATCCGATCTCTTCATAGGGCCGTCCGGACAAGAGACCTATACATGAGTCAAGGCATGCCCATTATACTTTATATAAGAAGTACCGTCCGATGTTAGAATCACACTTATCGAACATGCCCCTCTGTAATTTCTGGTTCTCTTCTTAGGCCTGGGCCAATTGAGTCTTTAAGCTCTCAATTTCTTCGGCCTGCTGTTTGTTTTCCGCCTGAAGGCGGTTCTTCTTCTCAAGGTTTCTTTGCAAAATATGACAGTCGGCCTCATGCTGGGACTCAGCGTACTGCTGAGATTCTCGGGCTACATCTAAATCTCTTTGCAGTTTCCCTATTGATTCAGCTGCTACAAAGTACCCTTGCGTCAGCATGGGAATATATACTAAGATCGGTAGAACAGGTATACTCACCATGTGCCTCCCGGGTAAAACTCTTCACGTAATCCAATTCGGCCTTCATGGTTTCCACCTGTGTTTGGCTTGCCTCTAGTTCCTTGGCTAGTTGTTCGCTTCGTTGCCTTGAGGCCTGCACTAGCAGTAAGACAATACAAGGACCCTTAATTCGGTGGTTCCGACCAATTCAAGGCTCGGGGGCTACTGGGTTTACACAGGTGTTCGGACTCTTATAGACGATTACTCACCTATAGGATGGAGGATATTAGTTTCATGGCCTCCCCGAACCCAGCTCGGGCAGCTCCGATGTGCGCGTCCGCTGAGCTAGAGCATTAAACTCTTCTTCGGAGAGCGCTGGGTGGCGCAGGGCTTCTCGTCGCCGCCAATGATTCATAGCGCTCTCTACCTTCGATTTGGTAATTGACATCGCGTCCCCGGAGTCTTCAAGGGCCTAATTGACAATAGGGACCTCCGCAGCGGGTTCGGCATGAGCAAAAGGTCTAGAATTTTGAGTGCCATCGGACACCCTGGCAACATCCTCGGTAGAAGATGGCTGAACTCTTTGCCTGAGTATTTCGACATAAGGTCTCTTGAGAGGCTCTACTAGTCCGATAATAAATTAAAACAATCGAATAAAGTACCTTTGAGTTGAGCGAGTGGGCGGGCTTGTCCCCATGGACGGCTCATTTGACGGATCCCTGTTACTTTCCGGTCTGGGCATTGCAGCCATAGTCGATGTATGTCGCGCAGACCGACGACGCTTGGGAGCAAGAGCTAGCGCGTTTGGGTTGCTGGAGGATATTTGCCTTTTGCGCGATGAGTTTTCCTTCTTCTTGCTTATCGTAGGGGAAGAAAATGATCTAGGGTAATCGGCTATAATAGCCACCATGGAGCGGTCGAGGCTCTCCTACTAGAAAACCCCGTCTTCAAGCTCAATTGTCAGATCCGGGTCATCGTGAAGGCTCGGATCGTCATCACGAGAATAGTTGATAATACCCAAGTGCAAGGAATCATCGTAGACATTTCCAAAGGTGGAAGTGATAAGTATGGAGTGTCGAACCCACAAGGAGCTAAAGGTAAGATCGATATTCTCTCAAGGCCTATCTGCCACCGATACGACTATATGTACACCGAACGTTTGCTTCCATCTAGAAACGAGAAATAGAACTACGTTGTGGGTATGAAGAGGATAGATTTGCATGATAACGGAAAACTAAAATATAAAAATAGGTGTTGTTAACATAATATTACAATATATTACAAACAGCGAGTGTGGAATAATGATGGGTCGGTGTGCGGAATTATCCTAGGCAATTGTTAACAAGATCGGAAGTCATCATTGCAATTTTATATGAGGGAGAGGCATAAGCTAACATAATTTCTCTACTTGGATCATATGCACTTATGATTGGAACTCTAGCAAGCAGCCGCAACTACTAAAGATCATTAAGGTAAAACCCAACCATAGCATTAAAGCATCAAGTCCCCTTTATCCCATACGCAACAACCCCCTTACTCGGGTTTATGCTTCTGTCACTCAAGAAACCCACTATAAGCGAATCATGAATGTATGCAACACCCTACAGCAGGAATCCTTCATGTGTGCGCGGCATGGAAGGCACCATAGGACAGCACCAAAATAAACATACAACTCAAACCAATCTAGATCATCAATCAACCCAAAGGACAAAAGTAATCTACTCAAAACATCATAGGATGGCAACACATCATTGGATCATAATATGTAGCATAAGGCACCATGTTCATGTAGGTGATTACAGCGGGGTGTTGGAGAGTGGACCGCTAAAAGGAGATGAGGATGGTGATGAAGAAGGTGATGTTAATGAAGATGATCACCACGGCGGTGGTTCCCTCGATGGCACTCTGGCACCACCGGGAGAGAGGCGGAGAGGTTCTCCCCCTTGTGCTTCCTCCTCCATGGCCTCCCCCTCTGTGGGGAGAGGTTCTCCCTCTGGTCCTTGGCCTCCATGGTGTTTATGGCCCCTTCGGGACGATGAAGATGGCCTCCGGTGATGGTGACCCCCTCCGGCAGGATGACGAAGAGGGCCAAGATTGGTGTTTCATGGCTCTGGAGGTGTGTGGCGGTAGAACTCCCAATCTAGGTTTCTTTTCGGTGGTTTCTGGAGTTGTAGGAATTTTGGGCGTCGATCTCACGTCAAGGGGGGCCACGAGGGAGTCACAAGCCTGCTATGCGCGACCAGCCGCCTGGCCGCGCCTGCCAGGCTTGTTGCCTCCTCATGGCTCTTCTGGCCCAACTCCAATGCTTTGAGGGTCACTTTTCGTCCACAAAAAATCATAATAAATTTTCAGCCCATTCCGAGAACTTTTATTTGTGCACAAAACATGACACCATGGTAGTTCTGTTAAAAACAACGTTAGTCAGGGTTAGCTCTAATAAAATCATACCAAAATCATATAGAATTATTGTAAACATGACATGAATACTTCATAAATTATAGATACGTTGGAGACGTATCAGCATCCCCAAGCTTAATTCCTGCTCGTCCTCGAGTAGGTAAATGATAAAATAAATAATTTATGAAGTGTGAATGCTAGCAAGTGTACAAGTTTGATCAATGATAATTCCAATCACTTTTTCTAGCATCATTATATATCATAAACAGTAGCTCATCTCATAAAACCTATCATGATGAAGTAACAAGCTATTCACATGTTAAAGTACAGACCATAAAGTTTCTTGAAAACTAACAGCTATGCCTTCACTCACCAAACAATTGCAATTCATCCTATTTTGAGGAAGGGTCTATGTAAGAGCTTTGATTTAGCAAATTCCACATACTCAACTATCATATAGTCTTCCGTGATTGCTAAGTCTCAAAGCATATTTTTAGAGAAAATGGCATCCATCGAACACAAAGGAAGATAGGGGCTTAGAGTATCACCTCCCAAATTATTTATCATATAGATAATTGTCAACAATAATAATTCATGATCAAATATATTTGGATGTCCATATATGTTTGGATCTTTCCCCACCACATGATGCTTGCCAAGAGAAAAGGCAAAATATAGGAAGTGGTGAAGATCACCATGACTCTTGTATAAAGGTAAGTACTAGAAAGTAAAAGATAGACCCTTCACAGAGGGAAGCAAAGGTTGCCATGCGCTTTTTGTTTTTGGATGTGCAAACTCTTAATGCAAATGAAAGTCATGTTGTATTGCCCTTTGTGATAGCAACCTTTATTATGCAGTCCGTCGCTTTTATTTCTTTACCATCACATATTCATACAATGCCTTTTCCCTTACAATAAAAGATCTTACATATTTAGGAGCAATTTTATTGCTTTTTGCACCGATGACAACTTACTCGAAGGATCTTATTCAATCCATAGGTAGGTATAGTGGACTCTCATGGAAAAACTGGTTTAAGGGTGTTTGGATGCACAAGTATTATTTCTACTTGGTGCGGAAATTTTGGCTAGTATGAGGTGGAAGCAAGCACCACATGTTGGAGGATCCAAAACTATATAACTTCTATACAAATATACCCAAGCACAACTCATTACGTTGTCTTCCTTGTCCAACTTCAACTAATTTTCTCAAGTTTGAAAATAATTAATGGGTATTCACAATCTTAGAAGATGTCCAAGATAGTATATTTATATGTAAATCTCTCTTCCTTCAATATTCTTTCATGGATTGTTCAAGTGACCAATGCGGTGTTTCTATCTTTCAATAAATTTCACCACCTATACTTTTTATGTGTGAAGTCATTACTCCCCATGGGATAAGTATATGAAGCATTTTTAATTCCAGATTTATGATATACAATTTATTCAACCATTTACTCATAGGATATAAGTGAAACACGAGAGTGAATGACAAACTACTCCAAAAAGATATAAGTGAAGATCAATGCATAGTCAATTAGTCAAATAGCCATGTGAGGACTCTCGCTTATTCAAAATTTCAGATCCGTTGATTTTATTGAAACAACAAACAATATAAAATGGCACTCCAAGAATAGCACGCATCATGTGAACGAATAAAAATTTAGGCTCAACATAGGCTAACCGATAATTGCTGATGAAGAGAGGTGGGATGCGTAGCATCCCCAAGCTTAGATACTTGAGAGTTCTTTAAATGTTTTCTTGGGGTGCCTTGGGCATCCCCAAGCTTGAGATTTTGTATCTTTTTCAATCCTCTCATATCCCGGTTTCACCTATTCTCAAAAACTTCATCCACACAAAACTCAAAAAGAACTCGTGAGATAGGTTAGTACCCATAAGGACAAATCAACACTTCATGTACTGCCAAGACAAGTTGAACAATAATTTTCAAACATTAGGTACTGTATACTATCATTTCCACAATTTATATCTACCAAAATAGGCTATGGAAACTATAGGATAAGTAGATAACAAAACTATGAAAGCAATCTTTCTAAACTGAACAGTCTGTAGTAATTTATTAAACCAGTGTACCTATGTAACTCTAAAAATTATGATAATTTAGTACATGTTAAGGAATTTATATGAAAACTCTGTGTAAAAATTTCAGAAACTTTCTGCATTCCAGTAAAATATGAAAATTCAAAGACTACAGCAAAAGTTTCTGTTTTTTACACAGCATACATCAAACATGTAATGCAAGCATCCTAAGGAAATTCTTGGAACTTTTTATTGAAAACAAGATAATAAATAACACCTAACGGAGAAAAATAAAATAAAATGACGCCCCAAGGAAAACTCATATTATGTGATGAATAAAAATATAGCTCCAAGTGAGATATACTGATAGTGTTGAAGACGAAAGAGGGGATGCCTTCCGGGGCATTCCCAAGCTTAGACGCTTGAGTATTCCTTGAATATTACATTGGTGTCCCTTCGGCATCCGCTCCTTGTTCTCCTAATATCAGTATCTCACCCAAAACTTGAAAACTTCAATCACACAAAACTTAACGGAACTTCATGAGAAGGGTTAGTGTAATAAAGATAAATCATTCGTTTAGGTACTGTCAAGACAAGATTAATAATTTTTACCACATGAAACCTATTGTATTCTATCATTCCTAAAATTTATATTACTCAATATAAGCTATAGGGACACTTGAAACAAGCAAACTATGCACGCAAAACAGAATCTGTCAAAAACAGAACAGTCTGTAAAGATCTGAATGATCACAAAACTTCCCTTACTCTAAAAATTCTGAAACATTAGGACATATCACATAATTTGCATAGAAATGTTGTGTAAAACTTTCATAATTTTTTGACTCTTCAGTAAAATCAGGTAATTCATATATTGGATGCAAAATTTTATGTTTTTGCACAGAATCAAACAAGCAAGTATCCACACTATCCCAAAGGCTTTACTTGGCACTTTATTGAAATAAAAGGAACAAAACATGATTACTACAGTATATTAATCACGTGAACACATCAAAACAGAAATTAAGAGTGATGGGTTGTCTCCCAACAAGCGCTTTTCTTTAATGCCCTTTTAGCTAGGCAAGACATTTTAATGATACTCTTCCAAGGCAAATTCCAATGATCAGTTTATTCATATTCTAAAAGATATAAGTGAAATTCATAGATCATTCTACAATTAATATAGATTAACCAATATCCAAGCTCAAATTATATAAGTGAAGCACGAGAAACATTCTATAAAGGCAAGCTAACAATATATAAGTGAAGCGCACGAAGCATTCTACAAAGCCATACTCCGAACATTTAAGTGAAACACAAAGAGCATTCTATAAAGACATACTAAAGAGATTTAAGTGAAGCGCATGAAGCATTCTACAAATGAATGAAGGACTAACTCATATTATGTGAACAAAACAAAAAACAAGGTATACCAATAATTATTGAAGAATAAAGATGGGATGCCCCGCCCCAAGCTTGGATGCTTGAGCCTCCTTGAAATATTTACTTGGGGTTCCTTGGGCATCCCTAATCTTGAACTCTTGTCTCTTTCTATTATTCTTATATCGATACCTTCTCGATCTTCGAAGACTTCATTCGCACAAAACTTAACAAAACCCTCATGAGATCTGTTAGTATAATAAAGAAAATTCCTACTTTAAGTACTGGTGTGAACTCATTCCAAATTAATATTATCATTATATATACTATATTACAACTTCACCATGGTTCATACCCCCTGATACAACCCATAGATTCATCAAAATAAGAGAACAATGCATAGAAAACAAAATCTGCCAAAAACAGGACAACATGTAGTAATATGGAAACCTCGTATACTTCTGTAAATAAAACAATTCTGAAAATTTAGTTAAAATTAAGAAAACTGGCATATAATTAATTTGTAAAAATTTCAGAAACTTTTGACATTCCAGTAAAAAATGTAAATTCACGCACTACAGCCAATTTTTTTATTTTTGCATTGCACACACCAAACAAGCAATCTAATCATCCTAAAAGCAAATCTTGGCACATTTTTTATAATACAATGGATATATACAAGGGTATAATAAATTTTTAGAAGCTTCCATGAGAAATACTACATTTTTTCCATGAGCATCAACACAAGTGTTCAAGGTCGACCCTCACTTCTCCAATGCACAACCTTCCAATCACTTCTCTTTTTGAAAAACTTCTTAGGCAAAAGGGGCAAGTAACTCCTTTTGTATTTTTAATTATTTAATTTTTTTTGTTTGAACCACAACTACAGAAAGTAAAATGGAAAACAAAGTCTATTAAGTTAAGAAAGCAAACAAGCATACACGAGAATATCAACCCCACGCTATTGCTCCCCGGCAACGACGCCAGAAAAGAGGTTGATAATCCCCAAGTGCAAGGAATCATCGTAGCAATTTCCAAAGGTGGAAGTGATAAGTATGGAGTGCTGAACCCACAAGGAGCTAAAGGTAAGATCAATATTCTCTCAAGTCCTATCTGCCACCGATACGACTCTACATACACCGAACGTTTGCTTCCATCTAGAAACGAGAAATAGAACTACATTGTGGGTATGAAGAGGATAGCTTTGCATGATAATGGAGAACTAAAATATAAAAATAGGTGATGTTAACATAATATTACAATATATTACAAATAGTGAGTGTGGAATAATGATGGGTCGGTGTGCGGAATTATCCTAGGCAACTGTTAACAAGATCAGAAGTCGTCATTGCAATTTTATATGAGGGAGAGGCATAAGCTAACATACTTTCTCTACTTGGATCATATGCACGTATGATTGGAACTCTAGAAAGCATCTGCAACTACTAAAGATCATTAAGGTAAAATTCAACCATAGCATTAAAGCATCAAGTCCCCTTTATCCCATACGCAACAACCCCCTTACTCGGGTTTATGCTTCTGTCACTCAAGCAACCCACTATAAGCAAATCATGAACGTATTGCAACACCCTACAGAGGGAATCCTTCACATGTCCGCGGCATGGAAGGCACCATAGGACTACACCAAAATAGACATCTAACTCAAACCAATCTAGATCATCAATCAACCCAAAGGACAAAAGTAATCTACTCAAAACATCATAGGATGGCAACACATCATTGGATCATAATATGTAGCATAAAGCACCATGTTCATGTAGGTGATTACAGCGGGGTGCGGGAGAGTGGACCCCTAAAAGGAGATGAGGATGGTGATGAAGAAGGTGATGTTGATGAATACGCGGCGATGGTTCCCTTAGTGGCACTCCGACACCACCGAGAGAGGGGGGGAGGCTCTCCCCTTGTGCTTCCTCCTCCATGGCCTCCCCCCTCTGTGGGGAGAGGTTCTCCCTCTGGTCCTTGGCCTCCATGGTGTTGATGGCCCCTCCAGGACGATGAAGATGGCCTCAGGTGAGGGTGACCCCCTCCGGCAGGATGCCGGAGAGGACCAAGATTGGTTTTTCATGGCTCTGGAGGTGCGTGGTGGTAGAACTCTCGATCTGGGTTTATTTTTGGTGGTTTCTTGATTTATAGGAATTTTTGGCGTCGATCTCACGTCAAGGGAGGCCACGATGGAGTCACAAGCCTTCTAGGCGCGACCATCCCCCTGTGCGCACCTGCCAAGTTTGTCGCCTCTTCGTGGCTGTTCTGGCCCAGATCCAATGCTTCAGGGGTCTCTTTTGGTTCACAAAAAATCATACTAAATTTCTAGCCCATTCCGAGAACTTTTATTGCTGCACAAAAACGACACCATGGTAGTTCTGCTAAAAACAGCGTCAGTCCGGGTTAGCTCTAATAAAATCATACCAAAATCATATAAAATTATTGTAAACATGGCATGAATACTTAGTAAATTATAGATAAGTTGGAGACGTATCAATAGTCCTCGGGTTGGGGGCGGACAATTAACTGTCTCGATGAAGCTCCTCCATTCCTGTTCACATAAGTTAAAGTCTTCGGTCAAAAAGGAACAAATTGAAAACTCGAATTATGGTCACAAAGTTGAAAGGCTCACCCATTCGATGGAATTGTGGCTTGAGTAGCCCTCCTTGGTTGGCAGTTGAACAAAATCTTCTTGCTTCCCTTTGTATAGGTCGGCAAGTGCGGCAGCAAATGCTATTTGATCGGGAGGGCCCAATCATTGTGAGCGAGTGGTGTCGCTTGTCCCATTGTAACACCACAAAGGGTGTATGCTCTGCTGAAGAGGCTGAACACACCGGGTGAGAGCAGCAGCCATGACGTCTATCATGGTCAACTTGTGATGGGCTAGTACCCGCACATGGGCTGCCAAGCGTTGCACTTAAACGCCGTCCTGTTGGGACGAGCTCTTCGGTCGCCAGTTGTACCTTTTCTTCAAGTGGGCATCGGAGTATTCGGGCAAACCCTTCCAAGCTGGATCAAATAGGGGGACGTCCTCGATGTAGAACCCCGTCCCCACTATGTGGCATATTTCGGCTCCTCTGACCTCTAAAATTGTCTTGTCCCGAGTACGAGGGACAAGGCAGAAGTACTTTGTCCACAATTCAAAGTGTGCCTTGCAGTCCAGGAACATCTCGCAAAGGGCGATGAAGCCAATGACATGCATAATAGACCCTGGGGTGAGGTGATGGAGCTGGATCCCATAGAACTCTAATAACCCCCTCAAGAATGGATGAATGGGGAACCTGAGATCCCGCAAGTGGAAGGGCATGAAACATACACGCTCCCCTTTTGTGGATTGGGGAAATTTTCCGCAAAGGCTTTGCCGTTGAATGAAGACAAACCGGCACGGGTAACCGCTAGATCCGAGGAAGGAAGGTACCCTTGGGTCTCGAGGTTGCATAGTCGAAGGAGGGATACGAGATAGCTTGTCCAATCCCCGGAACGGGAGCCATAAGGGCGCGAGGAAGAGCTTGGGGCGCTCGCCATGTTCTTGTGGTGATCTCTCGCTGAAGGTTTTTTCCAATGGGGAGGAAGAAGAGGATATAGCCTAGACCATGATTCAGTTTGTTTAAATGGGTGGTGCCTATGTTGTGGGAGGGGCAGTCTTGTAAAAAGCCGTTGAACCGCTCGTCTCCCCACGGCGTGCAAAAATTGAGAAACGCTGACGGTTATTACAATGAACCCAGCGAGCTCGTGACGCTTGGGATTTCACCGATGACAGGATGGTTGCCGAGCATAAAGGGATAGAGGGACTTGCCTCGCAAGCCGAAGACTTTGACGCACAAGACTGTCCGGATATACCTCGACATTGGATGCTAGTCCGGGGGCTACTAAGGGAGTCTTGGTTTAAGGGGTCCTTGCATAGCCGACCTGTTTCTCATGAGCCGGACTATGTGGGCCGCCGGATGAGCGTTGGATGATCGAAGGCCCCATTGGTAGGGTGGAAGCTTCAACGAGCCATGGCGTGTCCTCCAAGTTTTGGACAGTAGATAGGCGTGTTTGTTCCTATGATGTGGAACCGACCATGTGTAAACCCTAGGTACCCTCGGCATCTATATAAGCCGGAGGGTTTTAGGTTGTGAGACAGAGAACAACTCATCTAGGGTTTAGCTACTCGATCTCAAGGTAGATCAACTCTCTAACCTTCATATAATTAATATAATCAAGAAGGGCGTAGGGTTTTACCTCCATAGGAGGGCCCTAACATGGGTAAACATCGTCTCCTTCGTTCGATGTTACCATCGATCCCAGTCTCACAGGTCGGGACCCCCTACTCGAGATCCGCCGGTTTTGACACCGACACCCCACCTAACCACACCCTGGTGGAGGATGGGAGCCCAGGCCCACCTCCGGAGCATCTTCTGGTATAAAATCCTAAAAAACCCTACAAAATCCGGGAGAGGACTTTCGGGACAAAGCACCGCTTCCTCGAGGCAAAACTTGGGCAGGAGCACTTTTGCCCTCCGGCGGAGTGATTCCGCCGGGGGAATGATACATCCATTTTGCATCATGATTTTATATTGATATTTATTGCATTATGGGCTGTTATTACACATTTTGTTATAATACTTATGCCTTTTCTCTTTTATTTTACAAAGTTTACGTGAAGAGGGAGAATGTCGGTAGCTGGAATTCTGGACTGGAAAAGGAGCAATTCTGAGATACCTATTCTGCACAACTCCAAAAGTCCTGAAAATCTGCGAAGAATTATTTTGGAACATATAAAAAATACTGGGCGAAAGAAATACATCAGGAGGCCCACCAGGGAGTCACAAGCTTGCTGGCCACGGCTAGCGAGCTTGTGGCCCACCTGGAAGCCCTCCGATGCCCATCTTCTACTATATGGAGGGTTTTCTCAATGACAAAAAATCATAAGAGACCTTTTGGGATGAAGCGCCGCCGTCTCAAGGCGGAACTTGGACAGAACCAATCTAGATCTCCGGTAGGGCGATCCTGCCGGTGAAACTTCCCTCCAGAAGGGGGAAATCGAAGCCCTCATCATCACAATCGATCCTCTCATCAAGAGGGGGTCAATCTACATCAACATCTTCACCAGCACCATCTCCTCTCCAAACCCTAGTTCATCTCTTGTATTCGATCTTTGTCTCAAAACCTCAGATTGGTACCTATGGGTTGCTAGTAGTCTTGATTACTCCTTCTAGTTGATGCTAGTTGGTTTACTTGGTGGAAGATTATATGTTCAGATCCTTGATCATCACTTATACTCCTCTGATTATGAACATTAATATGTTTTGTGAGTAGTTATGTTTGTTCCTGAGGACATGGGATAAGTCTTGTTATGAGTAATCATGTGAATTTGGTATTCGTTCGAGATTTTGATGAGATGTATGTTGTCTCTCCTCTAGTGGTGTTATGTGAATGTCGACTACATAACACTTCACCAGTGTTTGGGCCTAGAGGAAGGCATTGGGAAGTAATAAGTAGATGATGGGTTGCTAGAGTGACAAAAGCTTAAACCCTAGTTTATGAGGTTGCTTCGCAAGGGGCTGATTTGGATCCACATGTTTCATGCTATGGTTAGATTTATCTTAATTCTTATTTAGTGGTTGCGGATGCTTGTGGGAGGGGTTAATCATAAGTGGGAGGTTTGTCCAAGTAAGGACAGCACCCAAGCACCAGTCCACCCACATATCAAATTATCAAAGTAGCAAATGTGAATCAAGTGAGCATGATGAAAACTAACTTGACATAAATTCCCATGTGTCCTCGGGAGCGCTTTGCTTTATATAAGAGTTTGTCTAGGCTTGTCCTTTGCCATAAAAAGTATTGGGCCACCTTGCTACACCTTTGTTACTATTGTTACTTGCTACCTGCTACGAATTATCCTATCGCAAAACTATCTATTACCAATAATTTCAGTGCTTGCAGAGAATACCTTACTGAGAACCGCTTGTCATTTCCTTCTTCTCCTCATTGGGTTCGACACTCTTACTTATCAAAAGGACTACGGTAGATCCCTATAGTTGTGGGTCATCAAGACTCTTTTCTGGCACCATTGCCGAGGAGTGAAGCGCCTTTGGTGAGTGGAACTTGGTAAGGAAAAAATTTATATAGTGTGCTGAAATTTACTGTGACTTGTTACTATGGAAAGTAATACCTTGAGGGGCTTGTTCGGGGTATCTTCACCTCGACCAGAAACACAAAGAGTTGTCCCTCAACCTACTGAACCTACTGAAAATATTTATTATGAAATTCTTTCAGGTATGATAGAGAAACTGCTAGCTAATCCTTATGCAGGAGATGGAACACTACATCCAGATTTGCATCTAATCTATGTGGATAAAGTTTGTGGATTATTTAAGTTTGCAGGTCTGCCCGAGGATCACATCAAGAAGAAGGTCTTTCCTTTATCTTTGAAGTAGAAGGCATTGACATGGTATAGGCTATGTGATGATATTGGATCATGGAGCTACAACCGGTTGAAAATGGAATTTCATCAGAAGTTCTATCCTATGCATCTAGTTCATCGTGATCGGAATTATATTTATAATCTTTGGCCTCGTGAAGGAGAAAGAATCTCTCAATCTTGGGGGTGGCTTAATTCAATGTTATATTCATTCCCCAATCATGAGCTCTCGAGAGAAATTATTATTCAGAATTTCTATGCTTGGCTTTCTCATAATGATCAATCCATGCTCGATACTTCTTGTGTTGGTTCTTTTATGAAGAAAGATATTGAATTCAAATGGAATTTATTGGAAAGAATTAAATGCAAATCTTAAGATTGGGAACTTGAAGAAGGTAAGGAGTCAGGTATAAATCTGAAGTTTGATTGTGTTAAATCCTTCGTGGACACTGATGCTTTTCGTGAATTTACCACTAAATATGGACTTGACTCTGAGATAGTAGCTTCTTTCTATGAATCTTTTGCTACTAATGTTATCTCCCTAAGGAGAAGTGGTTTAAATATCATCCTCCCATTGAAGTGAAAGTAGTGGAACATATTAAAGTTGAAGATAAAATTATTGCTTACAATGCTAATCCTATTATCCCTACTACTTACATCGAGAAACCACCTTTCCCTGTTAGGATAAAGGAACATGCTAAAGCTTCATCTTTGGTTCGTAAGAGTTGTATTATAACACCTACACCCCCTAAACAAATTAAAGTTGAACCTAGTGTGTCTATGGTTAAAGATCTCTTGGTTGATAATATTGATGGGCATGTTATTCATTTCTATGATGAAGCTGTTAGAATCGCTAGACCTGATACTAAGCATAAAATAGACCGGTTGTTGGCATGCCTATTGTTTCTGTTAAAATAGGAGATCATTGTTATCTTGGCTTATGTGACATGGGTGCTAGCGTAAGGGCTATTCCCTATTCCTTATACAAAGAAATCATGCATGATATTGCACCAGTTGAACTAGAGGATATTGATGTTACTATTAAGCTTGCTAATAGAGACACTATTGCAGCAATGGGGATTGTTAGAGATGTTGAAGTCTTGTGTGGGAAAGTAAAGTATCCTACTAATTTTCTTGTTCTTGGTTCCCCACAAGATAATTTTGTCCCATTATATTTGGCAGTCCCTTCTTGAATACTGTTAATGCTAAGATTGATTGTGAGAAAGAAATAGTTACTGTGAGCTTTGGGGATGTGTCTCATGAGTTCAATTTCTCCAAATTTCGTAGACAACCCCATGAAAAGGAATTTCCTAGTAAATATGAAATTATTGGTCTCGCTTTTATTGTTGTGCCTCCTACTGATCCCTTAGAACAATATTTGCTAGACCATGAAAATGATATACATATGAATGAGAGGAATGAAATAGATGAAATTTTCTTTGAGCAACAACCTATTTTGAAACATAACTTACCTGTTGAAATACTTGGGGATCCCTCCACCCAAGGGTGATCCCATGTTTGAGCTCAAACAATTACCCTATACGTTGAAATATGCTTATCTTGATGAAAAAGAGATATATCCTGTTATTATTCGTGCTAACCTTTCAGAGCATGAAGAAAATAGATTATTGAAAACTCTGAGGACGCACCGTGCTGCTATTGGCTATACTCTTGATGATCTTAAGGGCATTAGTCCCACTTTATGCCAACATAAAATTATTGATCCTAATGTCGAACCAGTTATTGATCACCAACGACGATTGAACCCTAAGATGAAAGAAGTGGTAAGAAAATAAGTACTAAAGCTTCTGGAGGCAGGTATAATTTATCCTATTGCTGCTAGTAGACGGGTTAGTCCTGTCCATTGTGTCTCTAAGAAGGGAGGTATTGCCGTTGTTAAAAATGATAAAAAAAGAATTGATCCTGCAAAGAATTGTTACAGGTTATAGGATGGTAATTGATTTTAGGAAATTAAATAAAGCTACTAACAAAGATCATTACCCTTTACCTTTTATTGATCAAATGCTACAAAGATTATCCAAACATACTCATTTTTGCTTTTTAGATGGTTAATCTGGTTTCTCTCAAATACCTGTATCAAGCTAGGATCAATAAAAAACCACCTTTACTTGCCCTTTCGGTACCTTTGCTTATAGACGTATGCCTTTTGGTTTATGCAATGCACCTGCTACCTTTCAAAGATGTATGATGGCTATATTCTCTGACTTTTGTGAAAAGATTCTTGAGGTTTCCATGGATGATTTTTCCGTTTACGGAACTTCATTTCATGATTGTTTGAGCAACCTTGATCGAGTTTTGTAGACATGTGAAGAAACTAATCTTGTCTTGAATTGGGAAAAGTGACACTTTATGGTTAATGAAGGTATTGTGTTCGTCTTAGGGCATAAGATCTCCTAAAGAGGTATTGAAGTTGATAAAGCTAAAGTTGATGCTATTGAAAAAATGTCGTGCCCTACGGATATCAAAGGTATAAGAAGTTTCCTTGGTCATGCTGGTTTCTATAGGAGGTTTATCAAAGATTTCTCTAAGATTTCTAGGCCTTTCACAAACCTTTTGCAAAAAGATGTTCCGTTTGATTTTGATGATGATTGAGTATAAGCATTTGAAATTCTTAAGAATGCCTTGATTACCGCACATGTCGTTCAGCCACCCGACTGGAACCTACCTTTTGAAATTATGCGTCATGCTAGTGATTATGCTGTTGCTGCTGTTCTAGGACAAAGAGTCGATAAGAAATTAAATGTTATCCATTATGCTAGTAAAACTCTAGACAGTGCTCAAAGAAACTACGCTACTACTGAAAAGGATTTTTGAGCAGTTGTGTTTGCTTGTGATAAGTTTAGACCTTATATTGTTGATTCCAAAGTAATTGTTCACACCGATCATGCTACTATTAAATACCTTATGGAGAAGAAAGATGCTAAACCTAGACTTATTAGGTGGGTCCTTCTGCTACAAGAATTTGATTTGCATGTCATTGATAGAAAGGGTGATGATAACCCTATGGCGGATAACTTGTCTAGGTTAGAAAATGTTCTTGATGAACCACTACCTATTGATAATAGCTTTCCTGATGAACAATTAGCTGTCGTGAATGCTTCACATAATGCTCCTTGGTATGCTAATTACGCCAATTACATTGTTGCTAAAATTATACCTCCTAGTTTCACATACCAACAAAAGAAAAAGTTCTTCTATGATTTAAGGCATTACTTTTGGGATGACCCACATATTTATAAATAAGGAGTAGATGGTATTATTTGACATTGTGCATCTGAGCATGAACAGGAACATATCTTATGCAAGTGTCACTTCGAAGCCTACACAGGACATCACGCTGGAGATAGAACTGCACACAAGGTACTACAATCTAGGTTTTATTGGCCTACTCTCTTTAAGGATGCTCGTAATTTGTCTTATCCTATGATGAATGTCAAATAATTGGTATTATTAGTAGACGTCAGGAAATGCCTATGAATTACTCTCTTGTTATTGAACCATTTGATGTTTGGGGCTTTGATTATATGAGGCTTTTTCCACAATCTAAAGCGTATACTCATATTCTAGTTGCTGTTGATTATGTCACTAAGTGGGTAGAAGCTATTCCAACTAGTAGCGCTGATCATAACACTTCTATGAAAATGCTTAAAGAAGTTATTTTCCCTAGATTTGGAGTCCCTAGATATTTGATGACTGATGGTGGTTCACATTTTATTCATGGTGCTTTCCGTAAATTGCTTGCTAAATATGATGTTAATCATAGAGTTGCATCTCCTTATCATCCTCAATCTAGTGGTCAAGTAGAATTGAGCAATATAGAGATTAAATTAATTTTGCAAAAGACTGTTAATAGATCTAGGAAGAATTGGTCTAAGAAACTTGACGATGCATTGTGGGCTTATAGAACTGCTTACAAAAATCCTATGGGTATGTCTCCGTATAAGATGGTTTACGGTAAATCATGTGACTTACCTATGGAGCTAGAACATATGGCTTATTGGGAAATCAAAGAGCTCAATTATGATTTCAAACTTGGTGGCGATAAGAGGTTATTTGACATTAGCTCACTTGATGAATGGAGAACCCAAGCCTATGCGAATGCTAGGTTGTTTAAAGAAAAGGTTAAGAGATGGCATGATAGAAGGGTACAAAACTGTGAATATAATATAGGTGATTATGTCTTGCTATAGAATTCCCGTTTAAGATTTTTTGCAGGAAAACTTCTCTCTAAATGGGAAGGTCCCTATGTCATCGAAGAGGTATACCGTTCTGGTGCCATCAAGATTAACAACGCCAGAGGCACAAACCCGAAGGTGGTGAACGATCAAAGAATCAAACATTATGTCTCAGGTACTCCCATAAATGTTGAAACCAATATCATCAATACCATAACTCTGGAGGAATACTTTAGGGAGACTTACCAGAACGTTTCAGACTCCGAAAAGGAATATGTACGTGGTACCATAAGTAAAAAGACTCCAACACCTTTTCTATGGCAATTTTTATCCATTTTGGAATATTTAGAAATTTAGGAAAATTTAAAGTAGTCCGAATACTACACGAGTAGGTGACAAGCCTGCTCGGCGCGGCCGCGCCCCTAGGGCTTGTGGCCACCTCGTGCACCACCCGAACTCCGTTTTCTTGTGGCATACTCCTTCGGGTCGGTAAAAATTCATTATATAATCTCCCGAAGGTTTTGATTATCGTATCACGACAATACCTCCCATTTTCTTTTTGAGCTGTTTCTGCAGTAGATTTAGGGCAAGATGTCTTTCCAAGAGTCGGTCGGGGAGAACTGCTTCGGACCAGCTACAGAGGAAGCGATGGAGGCCGATTTGAAAAGGATAGATGCCATGGAGGAGGACCAAGAAGTTACTTCTCATTCACAACCTAGAGCCATGCTGGAAGAACTTCAGAGCTCAACAATTCAAAATTCGGTTATCCCTTCCAATGCTAAATTTTTTACTTTTGAAAATATGAAGAGGAGTATTGCTTGTTCCCCCGCAACAATGAAACATCCATGGGTTAAAGGCGCTCTAGCCATCATTGAAAAACTTTACAAGGAAATAATGGATCTCAGACGGCAAAATAACAAGCTCGAAGACGAGAATCGTATTCTGAAGGGCCTCATTGCAAAGTATATAGCACCATCACCTCCGAAGCAGGACAACTAAACACATGGGTATGGGCACTCCCCTTGGCTTGTGTCAAGCTTGGGGGAGATGCCCTGGTATCGTATCACCACCACATCTTTCGTTTTTATATTTATTTTTATTTTTATTTTCATCATCTTTTCTTAGTTCAATCCTTTTGGTTATATCTTGATCTAGTAGAATAAAGTTTTCGTGTGATCTAGCTTTGAGTCTTTGCTTTATGATTCCCCCTATGTAAGCAAGTCTATGAGTTATATAATGAAAAGTGCTTCTGAGTTGAGGGCCTTGCTTGGTATGATCTTAATCTTGAGAAATATGAAGTAGAAAGAAGTGTAGAATAAAAGCAAAGAGTACATATGAAAATCTTATGGGGAGTGATGACTTCACATATAAAAAGTATGTCGATTGAAACCTATTGTGGGTTGACAAACATAGCTGTCGGTCATTGAGGCAATTAAAAGGAAGTAATAAAGAAAGAGAGGTTCACATATAAATATATTATCTTGGACATCTTTTATGATTGTGAGCACTCATTAAAATATTATATGTTAAGAAGTTGATGTTGGACAAGGGATACAACGTAATGGGTTATGTTTTCTTATTTCCGAATAGAAGTTATATTGTCATAGATCCCTCAACATGTGTTGCTTGCTTCCACCTCATATCAGCCAAAACTTTTGCACCAAGTAGAGATACTACTTGTGCATCCAAACACCCTTAACCCAGTTTTTCCATGAGAGTCCACCATACCTACCTAAGGATAGAATATGATCCTTCAAGTAAGTTGTCATCGGTGCAAGCAATAAAATTTGCTCTCTAAATATGTGTGATCTATTAGTATGAGGAAAATAAGCTTTATACGAACTTGTGATAGGGAAGACATCAAAGTGATGGACTGCATAATAAAGTTCTCTATCACAAGGGGCAATATAAAGTGACGTTCTTTTGCATTAAGAGATTGTGCATCCAATTATAAAAGTGCATGACAACCTATGCTTCCCTCTGCGAAGGGCCTATCCGTTACTTTTATTTTCCAGTAGTTACCTTTATGCAAGAGTCGTGGTGATCTCAATCACGTTCGTTATTTTCGCCTTTATCTTTTGGCAAGTGCCACATGTTGGGGAATGATCTAGGCACATATATAAACTCGGAAGTGGGTGAGAATGAGTTATTACTGTTGACGTTACCCTTGAGGTAAATAGTTGGGAGGCAACATTACAAGCCCCTATCTTTCTCTGTGTCCGATTGAAACTTTGAACTCATAGGTACCTCGTGAGAATTAGCAATTGTGAAAGACTAAAAGATGATTGAGTATGCGGGTTTGCTTTACAAGCTCTTATATTTACTCTTTCCTACGTTATGATAAATTGGAATTGCTTCAATGACTGAGATCATAGTTTGTCAGTTCTCAATAGAGTTGTTGATTCATACTTTGCCATTGTGAATGAATTGTTACTTTAGCATAAGAAATTATATGTCAAACTATATTTCTGATCTAAAGATGATCATGATGCCTTCATGTCCGTATTTTATTTTATCGACACCTCTATCTCTAAACATGTGGGCATATTTATTGATTTCTGCTTCCGCTTGAGGACAAGCGAGGTATAAGCTTGGGGGAGTTGATACGTCCATTTTGCATCATGATTTTATATTTATATTTATTGCATTATGGGCTGTTATTACACATTTTGGTATAATACTTGTGCCTTTTCTCTTTTATTTTACAAGGTTTACATGAAGAGGGAGAATACCGGTAGCTGGAATTCTAGACTAGAAAAGGAGCAATTCTGAGATACATATTCTGCACAACTCTAAAAGTCCTGAAAATCTACGGAGAATTATTTTGGAATAAATAAAAAATATTGAGCGAAAGAAATACATCAGGGGCCCCACCAGGGAGCCACAAGCCTGCTGGCTGCGGCCCCCCTGGTCGCGGCTAGCGAGCTTGTGGTCCACCTGGAAGCTCTCCAGTGCCCATCTTCTGCTATATGGAGGGTTTCATCAAGGAAAAATGATAAGAGACCTTTCGGGACGACGCGCCGCCATCTCGAGGCGGAACTTGGGCAGAACCAATCTAGAGGTCCGGCAGGGCGATCCTGCTGGTGAAACTTCCCTCCAGGAGGGGGAAATCGAAGCCCTCTTCATCACTAACGATCCTCTCATCGAGAGGGGGTCAATCTCCATCAACATATTCACCAGCACCATCTCCTCTCCAAACCCTAGTTCATCTCTTGTATCCGATCTTTGTCTCAAAACCTCAGATTGGTACCTATGGGTTGCTAGTAGTGTTTGATTACTCCATGTAGTTGACGCTAGTTGGTTCACTTGGTGGAAGATTGTATGTTCAGATCCTTTATCATCACTTATACTCCTCTAATTATGAACATTAATATGCTTTGTGAGTAGTTACGTTTGTTCCTGAGGACATGGGATAAGTCTTGTTATAAGTAATCATGTGAATTTTGTATTCGTTCGATATTTCGATGAGATGTATGTTGTCTCTCCTCTAGTGGTCTTATATGAACGTTGACTACATAACACTTCACCATTGTTTGGGCCTAGAGGAAGGCTTTGAGAAGTAATAAGTAGATGATGGGTTGCTAGAGTGACAGAAGCTTAAACCCTAGTTTGTGAGTTGCTTCGTAAGGGGCTGATTTGGATCCGCATGTTTCATGCTATGGTTAGATTTATCTTAATTCTTCTTTCGTAGTTGCGGATGATTGCTGGAGGGGTTAATCATAAGTGGGAGGGTTGTCCAAGTAAGGAAAGCACCCAAGCACGGGTCCACCCACATATCAAATTATCAAAGTAGCGAATGCGAATCAAGTGAGCATGATGAAAACTAACTTGACATAAATTACCATGTGTCCTCGGGAGCACTTTGCTTTATATAAGAGTTTGTCCAGGCTTGTCCTTTGCTATAAAAAGGATTAGGCCACATTGCTGCACCTTTGTTACTATTGTTACTTGCTACCCGTTACGAATTATCCTATCACAAAACTATTTGCTACCGATAATTTCAGTGCTTGCAGAGAATACCTTATTGAGAACCGCTTGTCATTTCCTTCTACTCCTCATTGGGTTCAATACTCTTACTTATCAAAAGGACTATGATAGATCCCCTATACTTGTGGGTCATCAGGGAACTTCCCTCTCAGAGGGGGAAATCGAAGCCATCGACATCACCAAAAACCCGCTCATCTTGGGGATGCCATTGTTCATCCAAATCTTAGATAGCACCATCTCCTCTCAAACCCCAGTTCATCTCTGTTGTTCAATCTTTGTACCGGGGAGGCTAGAGATCAATATTCATATGGTAGGAATGGAATGGCATGATCTCAACACATGAGTAGGTGGCTCTCTCTTAGAAAATCAGTAGGTATGAGTGGGGAACTGTTCTGAGGGCTACTCTCTCGAGTAGGTGGTGGTGGAGGGGTATATATAGGCATCTCCAAAAATACAACCATTACACCCAATAAGTCAAACTCGATGACACCAATGCATTAATCTCGGTGGTACCAAGTTCCTCAAATGTAGAAACTTTTGAATCTCGGTGAGACCGATACATAAAACTCGGTTGCACCGATAAGGTGACTAACGGTCAAATTGCCAGACTCGGTGATGCTGATTCATCAAACTCGGTCGGGATGATTTTGTGAATTTGTGTAACAGGAAGTTGGCAACCCAAACTTGGTGGCACCAAAGCAGAATCGGTTGCACCAAAAGTCTGGGGACTGGCTGAGTCTCTCTGAGGCTGAGAATCGGTGGCACTGAGTGGAAACTGTTACTTGCACCGATTTTGGATATGTGGCTTTGAACAGACTTTTGTGGAACACTTTGTGGGTGTATTTGGTGACTATCAATTGTACACGTATGAGCATTTTGTTCACCAACAGTACCTTACCCCCTTTTAATAGTATTGGCTTTCCTATGGACTTAAAGTGATTTCTCACAAAGGTAAAATGTAGAATCCTCTTTCCTTGAAGCTTTGCCAAACTATTTCCTTCTCATTTTTCTTCATGAGGATACTCTCCACACTCATTTTTACCAACCCATCTCTCTATGGACATTACCTGAAATACACTAGATGAAAGTATTAGTCCAAGCAACAATGTATGTTGTCATGAATTATCAAAACCACCAAGGGAGCACATTGTGCTTTCAATCTCCCCCTTTTTTGTAATTTATGACGACATACAATCAAAGCTTCAAATAAGGGTATGCATGTATATAATGAAGACTTTGAGAGACACGTGACTTAGACTCGCTCCCCTAAATGTGTGCAATCCCTTTAAAGGATAGTTGCTTTGGAATGCATGGAGACACATATAGTAGCAGGGATATAATAAGTCATGTGTATCTTGGTCATATGCATCAAATGTATATGAATGAGGTGTATCCTTGATCAAGACTTCACTCTTGCAAACAATATGTGCAAGAAGCAAGAGATCATCTTGGTCAAAAATATGATGCATATACTTACCTTGAGTTCTTGAGCATTCTAGTAGTAGAGATACACTTGGGAAAACAATGTTAGGAAAAACAAGAGTATTCTACCAATCAAAGGCAATAGAGCTCAAAAGTACCAAGATATGGAGAACATATAGAAAATAGTATTCCTTAGGATTGATATGTCTCCAAGAACATTTAGAAGTTTCTCTCCTAGATATCAAGTAGTGGGACATCCTCTCCCCATGAATCTTAGCATGTAGATATTGGGATTAGATAGGGTGAGAAAAATTCTAACATGAGAAATCAAATGCAATAAATTTGGTTCAAGCATATTTTCTCCCCCTACTTTGGTATTCCCTCCTTTTTTATATAAGAATGAACTTTTGATATCCTCCTCTCCCACTAAATCATATCTCCCCCTTGCATAAGCATGTATCTCCCTCTTTAGCTTTGAAGCTTTGTATATTTCTCCCACTTTGGCATTAATTTCCAAAAAGGTCAGAGGCAGGGATCATCGATGAAGAAAGGGATCCTTGAGAACAAGGGTCATAGAATTTAGGATTCAAGGAGTATGAAAATCATTGGAAACAATTTCTCCCCTTTGGCTAAATTGAGAATCTGTAAAACTTCTCCTCCCTTGAGTTAGGGATCCTTGATTGTGTTTCTCCCCCTAAGTTTATTTTAATAAAGGGATCATGGAAGAAGTAATAAAATAAAATCTCAGAAGGATCACAAAGATTTACACATACAAACACAGTATGAACTATGTTACAAGGTCGATGGCTCCGATACAAATTTGTCGGTGGTACCGATATGATGTTATGCGGCTCATCTGCTGAATCGGTAGAACCGAGTCCTTTGTATCGGAGGCTCCGAGGCATTATACAGAAACTTGAAAAGTTTGAGAAACTTCCAAATTAAAAGTTGTTTGTACAGAGAATATCAACTAGTGAAGATTTGAATGATGATAAGAAAGCTTGCAGCAGAAAATGAACCAAACAAGATTCTTCACTAGATGATGGGCGGTGACTGGGTCACCTATATTAGAGTATATTGTCTTAGGGGCCAAGCAAGAATGCTTGATCATATATCATACTCGTCATTGAGCTCAAAAAATGGGGTTACCATTTTTCGATTAAGCATTTTCATGTCTTCATATCTCTTGAGTTGCTTTATCTCATGACTTGGAGTAAAGCTATATCAAGGATATGAGTACATACCTTGAGTGATGTTGTTGACATAGCTTGTAGGTGAACTTGATGATGATGCTCGAAGTTGATGCAGATCATCTTGAGGTGGAAGCAGGCATTGCCATTTTCGTTCACTTTTCACCTACATAGGTTAGTCACGCAAGGAAAACATGATATATCCAAATGACATGATACCAATTGTGAGTTGATACCAATTGATAAATATATGTCAAGGATTTGTTTTGTTATCTTCTTCCATCCATTATCAAAGCAAGGTCGTGGATACTTGGTCATAACAAGATTGCTTAAGATATGAGTCGTTGGCAATCTTGTGGAGTGTTGTTCTTCCAAGTACCTACAAAAGGGTTAGATGCAAGACAAGGGAGCATACAATTCCAGGATATATGATATACAAGATAGTAGCATGGAATGGACATTGAAGCTCATCCCCTTGCATGCATCCGACTGAGCTTAGCTCAAATTCGAAGCATTAATGATGTTCAACTCACTCCTAAAATGACAAAATACTTTTTCATCAAGTGGCTTAGTAATGATATCGGCCAATTGCTTGTTAGTACGAACATGCTTAAGATTAATATCTCCTTTGGCAACATCATCATGAATGAAACGATGTTGAACTTGTATATGCTTGGTTCGAGAGTGTTGTATAGGATTATGACCAATCTTAATAGCACCTTCGTTGTCACATAGTAATGGCACATTTTTAACATAGATTCCATAACCTTTAAGCATTTGTGTCATCCATAACAATTGAGCGCAACATGAACCAGCAGCAATATATTCAGCTTCGGCGGTAGATAGAGATATCGAGTTTTGTTTCTTGGAGGACCAAGACACAAGAGATATACCAAGAAATTGACATGTACCCGAGGTGGATTTTCTATCAACTTTGTCTCAGCCATAGTCCGAGTCGGAATAGCCAACAAGATTAAAAGAAGATCCCTTGGGATACCAAATGCCAAAGTTTGGTATATGTATCAAGTATCTCACAATACGTTTCACTGCCTTAAGATGACATTCTTTAGGTGCAGCTTGATACCTAGCACACACGCAAACACTAAGCATGATATTAGGATGGGAGGCACATAGATAAAGCAATGAACCAATCATTGATCGATAAACCTTCTGATCAACCGTTTCACCCTCCTTGGTAAGTTCATCGTGTCCGCTAGTGGGCATGGGAGTTTTCATACCATTGCACTCTTGCATGCTGAACTTCTTGATTAAGTCCTTGGTGTACTTAATTTGATAGATGAATGTACCTTCTCTTGTTTGCTTGATTTGTAGACCAAGAAAGAATTTCGGCTCACACATCATAGACATCTCATACTTCTCTGACATCAACCTTCCAAACTTCTCGCTAAATTGTGGGTTAGTAGATCCAAAGATAATATCATCCACACAAATTTGGCACACAAATAATTCACCATTAACTCTGTTTGTGAACAAGGTTGCATCAATTTTACCAATTTCAAATCATTTTTCAATGAGAAACTTCGTTAGGCATTTATACCAAGCACGAGGAGCTTGCTTAAGACCATATAAAGCTTTGCAAAGTTTGTAAATGTGGTCAGGTTTCTTAGAATTTAGAAAAACAGGTGGTTTCTTAACATATACCTCTTTTTCAATCTCACCATTTAAGAATGCACTTTGAATGTCCATTTGGTAAAGCGTGATATCATGGTGATTAGCATAGGCAAGAAGAATTTGTATGGCTTCTAGTCTAGCAATGGGGGCATAGGTCTCACCCTAGTCCATACCTTCAACTTGCGTATATACTTGAGCTACGAGGCAAGCCTTGTTGCGAACGAATTGACCATCTTCGTCTTGCTTGTTCCGAAACACCCATTTCGTGCCGATGATGTTTTGTTTGTCCTTGGGCTTATCCACGAGTGTCCACACTTTGTTCCTCTCGAAGTTGTGAAACTATTCATGCATAGCGTTCATCCAATCTACGTCTTCAAGAGCTTGTTCAACCCTCAAGGGTTCAATGCTAGAGATAAAAGAATAATGCTCACAAAAGTTGGCCAGGCGAGTTTTAGAGCGAGTGATCCTCCCTATTTGTATGTCACCAAAGATTTGGTTTAGGGGATGGTTCTTGGTCACTTGTCCTCAAACTCCGGGTAGCTTTGGCTTGTTAGTTGGTGGAGCTTATTCTTCTTCATCATCTCCTTCATCTCCGTTGTTGTCGACATGGTCATCTCCTTGAGGTGGTGGTGAAGGAGATTGTGGTGGATCTTCATGATGTTCTTCCTCCTCCTCTTCATCTTGTCGTGTACCACTTGTGGATGCTTCCATGTTGTTTTGTCGATAGCCTTGATCTGAAGTAGGAGCTTCCACTTGGGTTGATGAATTACTTTCCTTCACCTCCATGGGACGAATCTTGCCGATGGGAAAATCTTGGATAGCTTCTGAAGGATCTTTGTCACCTACATCATTTGGCAATTGTTCAACTTGCAAACCATTAGACTCATCAAACTTCACATCTACCGGCTCTTCAACTTTTCGATTGAAGTTGTTGTAGACACGGTAGGTGTGAGAGTTCGTTGCATAACAAAGTAGGAAACCTTCATGAGATTTGGGAGAAAATTTAGCATGGCAGTGCTTATCAGGAATGTAACACTTAGAGCCGAATACCCAAAAGTATCCAACTTGGGGTTTGTTATCAGTGAGAAGCTCGTATGCCATTTTATCGAGAAGGTTGTGCAAGTAGAGTCGGTTTGTGGCATGACATGCTATTTCCACGGCTTCTGCCCAAAAGTGTCTCGGCGTCTTGTATTCGTTAAGCATCGTTCTTGCCATCTCAATGAGGGTTCGGTTCTTTCTCTCAAAAACTCCATTTTGTTGAGGCATGTACGTAGCCGAGAACTCATGTGTGATGCCCTCTTTGTCAAGAAAGGTATCCACATGGGTGGTCTTGAACTCCGATCCGTTATCGCTTCGAACCTTCTTGATCTTCACTTCAAATTGATTTTGTGTGTTGCGTGCAAAGTCCTTGACGATCTTTTGTACCTACGACTTATCATCAAGAAAGAATACCCACGTAAATCTAGAAAAATCATCAACTAAAAATAGACCATACGATTTTACACCGAGACTCTTGTAAGCATTGAGACCAAAAAGATCCATATGAAGTAACTCGAGTGGTCTCCTAGTAGTCATGATGTTATTGACCGGATGACTTCCACCTACTCGCTTTCCTACTTGACAGGCGCTACAAAGTCTATCTTTGTCAAATATTACATATTTAACACCAAGAATATGATCTCCCTTTATAAGCTTATCTAGATTGCGCATGCCTACATGTCCAAGCCTTCTATGCCATAGCCAACCTTTAGAAGATTTTGCACTGAGACAAGTACGATGTTGGGCCTTTTTAGTGAAATCAACAATGTATAGATCACTTCTACGAATATTGGTAAATACAATTTTATGATTATCAAATCGAAGCACTTGGTAATCTACTTTGGCAAATAGCACATTGAAACCAAAGTCTGTTAGTCTAGATACGGAAAGAAGATTGTAGCCAAGGGATTCTACAAGCATCACATTTTGAATAGAGCTATCATGAGATATGACACCTTACCAAGGCCAAGTACCTTACACTTAGAGTTGTCTCCAAAGGTCACGTACCTTCGAGGAGCTTGATTAGGTGTGATCTCTTGGAACATATCTTTGTCATCAGTCATGTGATCTGTGCATCCACTGTCGAGAATCCACTCTTTTCCACCGGACATGTAATCCTTCAAGTTTGCCATTAGATTTAGATTCTTCATGATCTTTTCATGCTCTATGTCAAACAACTCATCTTCATCATAGTAGCCATGTTCTTCATTGTCATCATTTGGTGGAATCTCCTCGTCATAGAAACCAAGAGACTCATTAGAATCGTAACCATGACAATGTTCAAGTTTATGAATGTGAATGGCTTCAATAACAATGTTCCTGACAGTGGTGGCATCTCCTTTAGCACGTATGAGATCACGGAGCTCAAATAGGCATTTATCAAAGTTTGGATCACTAGGCTTCATTTTGTGAAAAGCAACAATTTTATGAAGAATTTCATCAAGATTACTTAATGAAAGATTTGGATATCGTTTCTCAAAATCAGTCCACAAAGTATAAGCACATGCAAAGTTCTTCAATTGAGAAAGCACGAATCTTGGTAAACCTCTAACAATAAGATTAACAGTTCTAAGGTTACCAACATGTTAATTTCCTCTTCGTGTGTGGGATGCAATTCATCAATGGGGAGCACATAAGGATTTTCAATATGTTTTCTCAAATGGAATTTGTCGAATAGATCAACCATGGCACTCTTCCATCGACTATAGTACTCTCCATCAAGAATGGGCACTCTACAATACAAACTCTGCACACTAGACACATCCATCTTCCTCCATGGTGTTGAAACCGAAGCAATGGAGACCAATGCTCTGATACCAATTGCGGGATCACTAGAAGAGTATGTCTAGAGGGGGGTGAATAGACTACTAGAAAGAATTTAAAATCTACACAAGGGAAAAGTTAAATGTTGGCATATTTTAGCATATATAGCAAGTCTAGAACACCCTACACATGCAAGTCATCAAGTATAGCAGCGGAAAGTAAAGACTTTGCATATGAAAGAAGGGAGTAGAGATAGGGAGATCAAACGCATGAAGGACATGAATATTTTTCCCGTGGTTCCGATAGGTGTTGCTATCGTACGTCCACATTTATGGAGTCTTCAACCCACGGAGGGTAACGGTCGCGAGACTCCATGGAGGGCTCTACCCACGGAGGGGTCCATGAAGAAGCAACCTTTGACTATACCATGATGGCCTACGTCCACGAAGGACTAGCCTAACTCGGGGTAGATCTTCACGAAGTAGGTGATCTCCTTGCCCTTACAAACTTCTTGGTTCACTCCACAACACGAAGTAGGAGGCTCCCAAGCGACACCTAACCAATCTAGGAGGCACCACCCTCCAAAAGGTAATAGGCTTGATAATGTCGATGAACTCCTTACTCTTGTGCTTCAAGATGATAGACTCCTCAACACACAATCACTCTCTCACGGATTTAGCTATGGTGGAAGAGATTGATTGGGTGGAAAGCAACCTGGGGAGGCTAGAGATCAAGATTCATATGGTAGGAATGGAATGTCATGATCTCAACACATGAGTAGGTGGATCTCTCTCAATAAATCAGTAGGTATGAGTGGGGAACTGTTCTGAGGGCTACTCTCTCGAGTAGGTCGTGGTGGAGGGGTATATATAGGAACCTCCAAAAATCCAACCGTTACACCCAATAAGTCAGACCCGCTGACACCGATGTGTTAATCTCGGTGGTACCGAGTTGCCTCAAAGGTAGCAACTTTTGAATATTGGTGAGACCGATACATAAAACTCGGTTGCAACGATAAAGTGACCAACGTTTAGATTACAGACTCGGTGACACCAATTCAACAAACTCGGTCGGATTGATTTTTTGAATTTGCGTAACAGGAAGTTGGCAACCCAAACTCAGTGGCACCAAAGCAGAATTTGTTGCACCAAAAGGCTAGGATTTGGCTGAGTCTGTCTGAGGCTGAGAATCAGTGGCACCAAGTGGAAAGTGTTAGTTGCACCGATTTTGGATATGTGGCTTTGAATAGACTTTTGTGGAAGATCTTGTGGGTGTATTTGGTGACTATCACTTGTACACGCATGAGCATTTTGCTCACCAATAGTACCTTACCCCCTTTTAATAGTATTGGCTTTCCTATGGACTCAAAGTGATTTCTCACAAAGGTAAAATGGAGAATCATCTTTCCTTGGAGCTTTACCAAACTATTTCCTTCTCCTTCTTCTTCATGGGGATACCCTCCACACTCCTTTTTGCCAACCCATCTCTCTATGGAACTTACCTGAAATACACTACATGAAAGTATTAGTCCAAGAGACAATGTATGTTGTCATGAATTATCAAAACCACCAAGGGAGCACATTGTGCTTGATACTCAAGAGAGAAGCCACTAGTGAAACCTACGCCCCCCGGTCTATCTTTTAACATATTGCTTTACGATCTATCTTTTCCACATTTTGCTTTCAGATCTACTATTCTGATAACCCAAAAACACCTTGCTGCACTTTTATTTGTTTATTTTATTTTGTGTTCTTATGCGGTCTATTTATCAAGTCTCATACAAATTGATCTATCTTTCAACATGTAGAGATTGACAATCTCTCCTACGCTTGAGGTTGCAAGTATTTCTTCTTTGTGTGTAGGTATCGTTTACATAGTGTTGCTTGGTTCTCCTACTGGTTTGATAACCTTGGTTTTATAACTAAGGAAATACTTACCGTAGCTGTGTTGCATCATCCCTTCCTCTTTGAGGAAATACCGACGCAGTCTCAAGCCACGTCAAAGTAATTTCTGGCGCTGTTGCCAGGGAGACATCATCAACAACTATCAGGTTCCTAATCACAAATCACACCTCCTTGCAATTTACATTATTTCCCATTTGCCTTTCGTTTTCCTCTCCCCCACTTCACAAAATTTGTCGTTTTATTCGCCCTCTTTTTTGCCTTTTTATTTTCAGATCTCTTTTAAGCTTGCAATCTTGTTTGCATAGTCATGATGCCTCAACGAAATAATTATGATGTTCCTTTCCCCAATATTATTCTTGAGATTGATAAAAGTACCAAGGAATATATGACTACAATATGTGAGCATAATAAGTATTTTACCAAGGAGCTTAAAGAACACTCTACTGCACTAGAGGCCATAACCAAACAACTTGATGATATTGGTAGAGAAGTTTCTAATCTCCAATATAAGTATGCTCATGTTGGAAATCTGCTAGGTAAAATATCTGACGCACAAGCCACTTTAGTGAATCAAATGGACGCTAAACCATGAAGATCTTAAAATCATCGGTGTTTCTTCTATTGATTCCTTGTTTAGTAATATTAAAATTGATGATAAAGGGACTGAAGAAGAGTCAACTTTAGCTAGAAGGCGTCCCAATAATTTGGAGGGTGGAAATCCTGATGAAATTGATGAAAGTCGGTTTGGAGAGATCAAAACTTTAACTAGTGATGCGCCCACTATTTTGGATTACAAAGAATTTAATTATTATAGTTGATCATTGATTGAATGTATTTATTTGTTGCAATCAATGATAAATTCACCCCATCCTTATGAACAAAATAAAGCTTTTACTAAACATATTGTTAATGCCATTATGAAATCCTTAGAACATAAGTTGGAATTAGAGATTTTAGTTCCTAGAAAATTACATGATGAGTGGGAACCTACCATTAAAGTCAAGATAAAAAAGTGCTTTGCTTTATGTGATTTGGGTGCCAGTGTTTCCACAGTTCCGGAATTTCTAATTGATGTGCTTGGTCTTACCAATATTAAAGAATGTTCTCTTAATTTGCAGTTGGCGGATTCCACTATTAAAAAGTCTTTGGAAAGAATTAATGATGTTCTTATTCCTACAAATAGGAACTATGTGCCCAAAGATTTTATTGTTCTTGATATTGATTGTAACCCGTCTTGTCCTATCATACTTGGTACACCGTTTTTACGCACTATAGGCGCCATTATTGATATGAAAGAAGACAATATTAAATTCAAATTTCCACTAAGAAAGGGTATGGAATTCTTCCCTAAACAAGAATTAAGCCACCATATGAATCAATCACGAGGGCCTCCTATGGAGCAAAAACTAAAGATGACAATACTTGAATCTATGCATTATGCCTAGCTAGGGGCACAAAACGATGGCGCTTGTTGGAAGGATGAATAAAATTTATTTTACCTTTTTCTTTTTGTTCTTGAGGGCATACACAATTATTCGATTTTTATTATTATTTCCTTTATTTTTTAGTTTATGCTTGAGTCAAGTAAAGCCTCTAGGATCATGTTGGGTGATAGTTGATTTGATCTTGTTGAAAAACAGAAACTTTTCCGTCTAGTAAAAGAATTCTTAAAAATCACAAAAGCGACAAAAAATTCTGAATTTTTAAAAAAATATTTATATAGAAAGATCTGACGTTGTCCTAATTTTTTCAGAATTTCTTGAGCTACATAAGTATGGTTAGAGTACAAATTTCTACAAACTGTTTTGTTTTTCACAAATTATGTTTTCGTTACACTGTGTGCTTGTTTTGAAGAATCTATAACTTTTATTGGAGGGTATAAGCCATGAAAAAGTTAGAATATAGTAGATATAATGTAATAATAAACTACGAATGGGTTTGCAATAGTACTTAGAATGGTAATTTGCTTTATTATACTAACGGATTTCACGAAGATTTTGTTGAGTTTTGTTTGATTGAAGTTTTCAAGTTTTGGGTGACATCATGATGGATGAAGGAATAAGTACTGAAAAGAGCCTAAGCTTGGGGATGTTACGAAACGCCAAGATAATATCCAAACAGGAACAAGCAACTAAGCTTGGGGATTCCCCGAAAGGCATCCCCTCTTTCTTCTAACGACCAACGGTATTTTACTTGGGGCTATACATTTATTCGTCACATATCATGAGTTTTCTTTGGAGCATCTTGTATTATAATACTTTTCTTGATTTTCTTTTTATGTTGTCACCAGTATCATTGTTGGACACACCTATTTGAGACAGCAAAAATTATGCTATGATTTGTTAGAATTTCTCTATATGCTTCACTTAATTTTTTTGGAGCTATGAAATTGCTCTTGTACTTCACTTATATCTTTTTTAGCACGGCACGCTTTAATTTTTTTGAAGAAATACTCTCATGCTTCACTTAGATTAATTTGATAATTAGTGAATTTTCAAGAAATTCTCTCCTGCTTCACTTATATTCTTTTGAGAGATGAAATTTGTATGCTCATGTTCTGCACTTAAATTTATTTGAGCTTGTCGAAAGCAATGGCTATATATGAAACTAGTCCCAAAGTGATAAATATTCAAGAGGGATATAATAAAAAATTTCATGAAGATCATTGGAGAAATTGAAATTGATTCCTTGTAATAGTTTTGAGACATGATGGTAGTAATATGAGAGTGACGTTGGCGAGTAATTATGCTTTAGTAAGAATATTGGTGTTAAGGCTTGTGATTCCCTATGCAAGAACAAAAGTCAATAGTTGTGCAATGAAATTACATCCTACTTATGGTGCATTATACGGTGTTATTTATGCTTAATGCTCGTTTATGTGAATTTTATTTCTTGGTTGGTTGCTTCTCAATCTATTTGCTAGCATCCACTTGTACTAAGTAGAAATACTACTTGTGCATCCAAAATACTTAATCCCAATTTTGCCATATGGCTCCACCATACCTACCTATATGTGGTATTTCCATGCCGTTCCAAGCAAATTTGTATGTGCCATATCTAATTTTCAAAATGAATTTCCTTTTTGTGTGTCCGTACCGCTCATGAAGTGGAAGGGGGTGACCGATATTTTTCCATGCTAGATGTGCTATTCTCAAGATGAGTGTTTATTCACTTGTCATTTCACGAGATGCCTAGTCCCAAAATGAAAAAGAAATTTAATTTATGTTGTGAAATAATAAATTCCTTGGAAAGTGTTGCTATGGAAGGAAACCATGGATTCGGCTAGCCATGGATTGTGAAAGAATGGTGGAAAAGGGAATAAACTTTATTTCCTGTTTGGGAACCGCTTATGATATATCTATCATGAAAAGGTATTGAAAGCTCTCGGTCATTTTCGTGGACAGGAAAGGCATGCCACCCAAAATATTTATCTCTCTCAAACTAAACATTGAGCTCTAGCACCTCTACAAATCCCTACTTCCCTCTGCGAAGGGCCTATCTATTTACTTTATGCAATTTTTACTTTCATTTGAGTCTCCATCTTCTCTTATAAAGCGCCAACTAGGGGGCACCATGATCATACTTGAGCATTAGGTGTAGCTGATATTTGATTGTGTTTCATGAATGGATCAATGATTGGGCTTAATTGGCTAGGGATAACTTTCTTTAGTGTTGATATTTTGAAATACATGGTTGCTTGTTGGTATGCTTGATTATTAAAGTCTTCATGTCAAAACTAGACTATTGCTTTGAACCATCTAAAAGTTCAAATGTCCATGCTACAAAAGAAAATAATATGTGATGAACATGTTAGGCAACATTCCACATCAAAAAAATTGTTTTTATCATTTACCTACTCGAGGACGAGTAGGAATTAAGCTTGGGGATGCTTATACATCTCCAACGTATCTATAATTTTTGATTTTTCCATGTTGTTGTATTATCAATCTTGGATATTTTACAATCATTTTATAGGAACTTTATATCATTTTCTGGGACTAACCTATTGACATAGTGCCAAGTGCCAGTTATTGTTTTTTGCTTGTTTTTTACTTAGCAAAATATCAGTACCAAACGAAGCCAAAAGACCACAAAACTTTTTTGGAGATTTTTTGGGCCAGAAGACAACTGGGTATCAAAGAAGCACCGGAGAGGAGGGCTGAGGAGGCCACGAGACACCAGGCCAAGACAGAGGTCCCTGGCATGGCCTAGTGGGTGGTGCCCTCCTCGGGACCCCTCTCCACCACCTATAAGCTCTATAAAAACCCAAATATTCCAAAAACCCTAGGGGAGTCGACGAAACACAATTCTAGCGGCCGCAAGATCCAGAACCACGAGATCCAATCTAACACCATCACGAAGAGGTGCATCGTCTTCATGGGTGCCTCTCCGATGATGCGTGAGTAGTCCACCATAGACCTACGGGTATTTTGAAGAAGAAATGTGAGGCTATAAGTAATCATGCATATAAGATCAAAGAAGACTCAAGTAATATTCATGGATAGAAACTGATCATGAACCCAAACTTCATCGCATCCCAACAAATATACCAGAAAAATTCATTACATCAAATAAATCTCCAAGAGACCATTGTATTGAGAATCAAAAGAGAGAGAGAGAGAGGAAGTCATCTAGCTACTACCTATGGACCCGTAGGTCTATGGTGGAATACTCACGCATCATCAGAGAGGCATCTATGATGGAGATGAACCCCTACGTGATGGTGTTAGATTGGATCTCGAGGTTCCGAAACTTGCGGTGGCTGGAACTTTGTTTCGTCGACTCCACTAGGGTTTTCCAAATATTTGTGAATTCATAAGGCGAATAGTCGGTTGAGGGGGTCCCGAGGTGGGCACCCTCCACCAGGCCATGACAGGGGCCTTTCGCGCGCCCTGGTGGAGGGTGGCCAACTTGGGACCCCTCTCACGTTGTTGTTTGGCCCATCCTGGCTCTTCTGGTCCATAAACAAATCTCCAAATATTCCCATAGAGTTTGGTCTCCGTTTGGTACTGATTTTCTGCGAAGTAAAAAAACAAGCAAAAATAGCAAGTGGCACTTTGGCACTATGTCAATAGATTAGTCCCCAAAAAAGATATAAAGTTGCTATAAAATGATTGTAAAACATAAACGATTGATTATATAATAGCATGGAATAAGCAAAAATTATAGATACGTTGGAGACGTATGAAGAACGATGTCGGGGGATGCTCTAGGGGCCACCACATATATGGTCGTGCCCCCTAGGGGCGGCGTCTGTATATGTGGTGGACCCCTAGTGCATCTCCTAGCTCTCCTCCGAAGATTCTAGGTCTTGTATTGGTCCAGAAAAAATCCCCAAAGATTTTCGTGGCAATTAGACTTTGTTTGGTATTGTAACTCTGAAAAGGCAAATACACGCAGAAAACAGGAACTGGCACTAGGCACTAGGTCAACAGGTTAGTGCTCAAAAATATTATAAATTCATAAATAAATACCCAAAAAAGTATCCTAGCATGATAATATATTAGCATGGAACAATCAAAAATTATAGATACATTGGATACGTATCATGTTGGGGAAAAGACACCTATGGGATCTTGAGGATCCCTTTACAGTTCGTCAGGGAAGAAGGCTCGCACAGGGAGCAGATGTGATGATTAACGCACGGGATTTTACCCCGGTTCGGGCCACAAAGATGCGTAAAACCCTACTCCTGCTTGGTAGTATTGGATGAGTTCTAGCTCAGGTTCTGGGAGCGCTACAGTACACAACTGCTACTCATGCAGAATGGGACGAAGAAGAACCTGAGAAGAAGAATATCCCCTTCTATAATGCCCTGGGCCTCCTTTTATCTAACTAAGGGGATCCCAACAGCGACATACAGTGCGTACACGAGGTGTACCGTGCTACAGTGTTATCGTACCTAACACTGACGGTGTAAGACAGGCGCATTTAATGCTCTGTCTGGTGCCTCTGACCGTCCATGGGATAGGACATGACCCCGTCCCATCGGCACGTCTTAGCCCCCTCCATCGTCGGTGCCTCGACACGTGCCCAGGTGGGGCCACACCTGGCCTCTTCACTGGCGGGGTCTTGTTGGGGCTTCACCTTGCCGGGGGTTTGAAGGCCACCCCGGCAAGGTCTTGTCGGGGTCACATAGGCCATCCAGGCAAGATCTCGCCAGGATCCCAGCCTTCTTTCTTCGATCCTAATTGTTGGCTTGAATGCTTTCTTGACTTCCTTGTGCTTGCATCTAGCAGTCGCCTGGCGGGCCTTGCCACTGGTGCGGCTACAACTGCCCGTGCACAAGTAAGGGGTACTAAAGGACCCAAACTTTAGTACACCGATGCAGCCCCGGGCCTGGGCCACACACGGTGAGAGGCGTTGTTGGGCTAGGCCAAAATAGTGCACGGGCACGCGTAGCAGGAGCCTGCGGTTACAATTATTCCGCTTATTGCGCCTCCCATGATGTGCACAAGGTGCGCGTCGCGGGATACGTGTGCGGAGCGGTAGTAATTATTTCAATTGCTGCGTCAGGCCATTTCGGCCATGCGCGCCGCATGCATAGCGGGGAGCCGGCAATGGGCACCCATGACTTAAAGTCCTGGTCGTGGTAGAAACTTCAGCGCCATGGATTGGAGCAACAGGGCGGTTGCTATTCGCCCCGTGATTGTGGGCGACGCTATTGGAGGAGGTGGGCGGCGACTCCCGGAGCAGGCGAGAGCCAGCCCCGTGCTTCCCCCTATAAATTGAGGGGCAGCAAGGGCGATGCTCATCCATCATTCCTCCCTCACCAAGTGCGAATCTCCATAACTCGCCTTTCCACCTCTTCCAAACCCTGAGTGGTGCCCGCCCTTAGCCATGAATAGGGGGTGAGGGCGGCCACAATCCTCTACACCAAGGAGAGGTTCTTGTCTGGATCATGCCACCGCTTCCGTCGCAGAGGCGAGGTTGACCCGAGTGTTCGCGGAGGGAGAGGCGCGAGAGGCCGTGGTCGCCGTGAAGGCCGAGGCTAGGAGAGGCGAAGTGCTACTCCATCTCTCCCTCTAACGCCAGGCCCCTTCCTCGAAGGAACCCACGCCGAGGGGATGGCGTTGGAGTTCGTCCTCAAACTTCGGGCTCCCCTTCGGTGCCATTTGTGCCTCCCTCACCTTTTCACCAGGGCGATGGAGGCCGATGAACCGCCCGTTTTGTGGTTGCGGGCGCATGGCCACTGCAATGGCGCCACGTGGGTGGACTTCGAGTATCCGTAGAGTCACATTATGCTCTTCACGCCTGGCTGGAAATCCTTCGCCTGCGCCCACAACCTCCAGGATGAGCACGTCCTTCGTATCAAAATGGTGGTGGTCAATCTGCTCTCCGTCAAGATTTATGGGCGCTCAGGCATCCGTCTCAGCTGCTGCGAAGAGAGCTCGAGCAGAACCGAAGGTTCCCCCTTGAGCAACAGTGACGAGGAGGACAGTGGTGAAGATGATGACGACGAGTCCGGTCTTTAGGCCGTCAAGTCGGAATATTATGACCTGGACTCGGACTGACCGTCAGTCGCACCATCACCATGAGCCTCGTGCCTCTGCTCCTCCCGACAGGAAGATCCTGCAAGGGGTCCTTGTCCTGGACGCTACCTCATCTTCCAGCTAGGTCTTTTGGCAGGCCTGTGGACTTCGGCATCTAGCCCCCCCCCCCACTCGTCCGCGCAGCTCTGGTCTTCTCCTCTGTGCAATACTGGCCCAGGAGGGGCCAGGCTCTCGTCTTCCCTTCTGGAAGCCCTACCCCTCCGTGCAGTGCTGGTCCAATGGGGTCAGGCCGGGCTTCTGTTGGGGGGCTCTTCCTATCTTTTTCTTCTTGTAATCTTCCCCTAGGGGAGAAAGTCAAATAAAGATGTATTTAGGAAGAGGCGACATCCCATTTAAATTTCACCCTATTTGAATGATCGTGCATTATTATCCTTGTTAGATTCTTCTTTGCATGGTGTTTTCCCTATGCTTTTTTGGAAAAACCTTGTCGGCATGTGTATCCCTACCACGAGCGCTTTGAGGAGCGGGTCCTTGGCAGCCTGCTGGTGGTGCTACTGCCGGCAAGATACCTTGACGTTCTCAGCGTGGCCACTTAAGTTGTTGAGTGGACTCGAAACAGAGTAAGGGTGCGAGTGCAACCACTTGAGCCATTGAGCAGACTCAAAACAGGGCAAAGGCATGAACGCAGCCACTTAAGCCATTAAGCGGACTCGAACAGAGCAAGGGCGCCATCAATCACGGCAAGGTTCCTTAGCGTGTAGGTTTTCCATACAAAATTCAAAATCGTCCAAGGAAAATAACTTCACAGAAAGAATTTTTACTCAGAGTTTTGCAACTTAGCTTTTCGTTGCCATACTCCTTCCGGCAAGATGTTTTCCTTGAACGTTGCCCGTCGGTATCCATACCACCATTCTCCCCCCAGCTAAGCTACACGCGAGGTAGTCTTGTGTCCTTTGAGAAAAAGAAAGAAGAGAAAATAGGGATATGGAACCTTGGCGGTCCATTAGCTCTTGTCGGGATTAAGCACAATACAATGTCTCAGACAAACATGTACATAAGTAAACATGTGAATCAACAAGATTTGCAAAACACTTAGCTTTATTCAACTATGCACAGGGTCTGCGCCTCCCTTTCTACGAAGGATTACATGCTTCGGCGGCAAGACTTGTACAAAAGGTGGTTGCCGGGAGACCCGACAACCACGTCTCATGGGTAGAACTTATGAAGATGTTCGATATTCCAGGAGTTGCTCACTTGAATGCGATCCTCGGTCTCTAGGTGGACTGCGCCATGCCTGGTGACTCGCACTACCCGATAAGGGCCTTCCCACTTTGGCGTCAACTTGTTGGAATTCTTGGCGGATTGAACGCACCAAAGAACGAGGTCGCCTTCCTCAAAACATCGGGCACGAACCTTGCGGCTATGATAGCGGCGCAAAGCTTGCTGGTAGCGTGCAGCTCTCACAGCAGCCCGAAGATGGTCTTCCTCAAGGAGTGTAGCATCATCTTGCTGCAATTGCTCTTGATCAAGCTCATCATAAGCGAGCACTCGAGGTGACCCGTATGTGAGTTCCGTGGGGATAACTGCTTCCGCCCCATATACTAGGGAGAAGGGTGTCTGGCCGGTAGCTCGATTTGGTGTCGTCCTGATTGACCAAAGAACCACCGGCAACTCATCAATCAAGCGCCTTCCGCACTTGCACAGCTTGTCAAAAGTTCTTGTTTTGAGGCCTCACAACACTTCAGCATTAGCCTTTCCGCATGGCCATTGCTCCTTGGGTGGGCAACAGAAGCAAAACATATTTTGCCGCCAAGGTCTTGGACATACTGCATGAAGGTGCTGCTCGTGAATTGTGTGCTGTTGTCGGTGATGATCCTATTGGGAACACCAAAGTGGCAGACTAGTCCTTGGAAGAACTTGACGGCTGAATGTGTCGTTGCCTTTGTCACTGCTTCCACTTCTGGCCACTTTGTGAACTTGTCGATTGCGATGTACAAGTACTCAAAGCCCCCATTAGCATGGGGAAAAGGACCCAAGATGTCGAGCCCCTAGACCGAAAATGGCCAGGAGAGAGGGATTGTCTAAAGATCTTGAGCTGGTTGATGCATTTTCTTTGAATGAAACTAGCATGCTTCACACTTGGTTACTAGTGCAGTTGCATCCTGGAGGGCAGTGTGCCAAAGAAACCTTGCCGGAATGCCTTACCGGCAAGCGCTCTTGATCCTATGTGGGAGCCACACATGCCTCCATGTATCTCCGCCAACATCTCTAGTCCATCTTCTCGAGAAATGAACTTTTGTTTCACACCATTCGTCCTCTTTCTATACAGGACGTTGTCCATGAACTGGTACATATTAGACCAGCGGGCTACTTTCTCTACTTCTTCTTGTTCCTTAGGGAGTTATCATGTTTGAAGGAAATGGACGATGTGTTGTGCCCATGCTAGAGCCTGGGGCTCAACAATGAGGACTAAAGGCATATCCTCTGTCGGGGAAGCATTTGTCTCAACGACAAGGGCTCGAGGCCCTGCCGAAGCCCATTGCCCCCCGACAAGCTTGGTGGGAGCGTGTGCTTCCACGACAAGAGCCTGAGGCCCCGTCGGAGCATGACGCTCACTGGCAAGCCTAGCGTCGTTCCTGACAACTTCCTCGCTGACAGCTTCTGGGAGCCCTACCAGGAAATAGTTGCCGGAAATCAACTTTCTTCTTTTCTATTGTCCAATTGACGATGTTCACGAATGCTTGAGTCAGTTGGAGCACAAAAGTTCCTGGTTCCATAGGCAACTTAAGAGCAACACACTTTGACAGGCCATCAGCAACGCTGTTCTCTACACGCGGAACATGCTCCATTTGCAGACCGTCAAAATGTTCGTCCAACTTTCTCACTTCATCTACATAATCTTGCATCAATGAACTCTGATAATACTTGTTCACCTGCTTGATGACAAGCTGAGAATCACCCCTGACAATAAGTTTCTTAATCCCAAGGTCTGCCGCAATCCTAAGACCAGCAAGCAGCCCTTTGTATTCTGCAGTATTGTTCATTGACCTCTCCTGGGAAAAGTGCATCTGAATCAAATATTTGAGGTGCTCTCCGGTGGGTGCGATAAGCAGCACTCAAGCACCGGCGCCTTGCAGCGAGAAAGCCCCATCAAAATACATGATCCACTCTTGATTTGTTTCCATTCTGAGGAGAGTTGACTCTGGAACTTCTTCATCTGGCGTTCGGATCCATTCTGCAATGAACTCCTCCAAGGCTCTGCTCTGGATAGTCAAAGTAATTTGAAACTTGAGACCAAAGCTTGACAGTTCCAAAACCCACTCCACAATCCTGCCGGTAGCATCTGGGTTCCAGAAAATCCGCTGCAACGGGAGGCGAGTGATAATGGTGATCTTATGTGCCTGGAAGTTATGGCGTAGATTCTTCGAGGCCATAAGGAGGCTGAAGAGCAACTTTTGCAAGCCATAATATCTTGACCTAGCCCCCTGCAAAAGGGAGCTGACAAAATAGACTGGGTGCTGCACCATCTTCTTCTTCTGAATTGTTTCATTCGACTGCGCATGTCCTACTTTGTCGGCACCAGACCCTGCTGGGGAATATCCTGGCTTGTCGCTTGGCGGTCCTGCCGTTGCCGCTGCTTCTTCATCAACTTCTCTTTCAGCCACTAACGCAACACTCACCACTTGATTTGTTCCTGCTATATATAGTAGCAACAGCTCTTGTGGTTTTGGCGCGACTAGGACTGGCGCAGAGGAGAGGTACTTCTTCAAATCCTACAGCACTGCCTCCGCTTCCGGAGTCCATTCATCGGACCTGCCTTCTTCAAGATCGTGAAAAACGGGAGGGCGCGCTCAGTAGATTTTGAAATGAACATACTCAGAGTGGCAACACAGCAGGCAGGACGACGCACATCCTTGACACGTCTTGGTGCTTCAATTTTCTCAATTGCTTTGATCTTTTCTGGATTTGCTTCAATTTCATGTTGAGATACAAAGAACCCGAGAAGCTTGCCGGATGGGACACCAAACACACACTTCTCACAGTTGAGCTTGAAGTTGATCTTGCGTAGATTTGCAAATGTTTCTTCTAGGTCTGATATGACCGTTGCCTTGTCCTTGGTTTTGACCACTATGTCATCCATATAAGCCTCCATATTTCTATGTATCTAGGGCTCAAAACCAATCCGGACCGCTCTTGCAAATGTAGAACCGGCACTTTTCAACCCGAAAGGCATACGCAAAAGGCAGTATGTACCACATGGGTGATAAATGTGATCTTCTCTTCATCTTCCTTGGCCATGAAAATCTAATGATAACTTGAATAGGCGTCAAGGAAATACAACAAGTCACAGACGATAGTAGAGTCCACAGTCTGGTTGATGTGCGGCAAGGGAAAAGGATATTTGGGGCAGGCCTTATTAATATCTATGTAGTCGATACATAGCCGCCATTTCCCATTCGCCTTGCGCACTACAACTGGATTGGCCAACCATGTTGGATGAACTACTCCTCTAACCAAGCCAACTGCTTCTAATTTTTTTATTTCTTCAGCAATAAACTATTGCCGCTCCAAAGACTGCTTTCTAACCTTTTGCTTGATGGGTTGCGTGTGGATAGACGGCAAGGTGGTGCTCAATCATCTTCCTGGGGACACCGGGGATATCAAATGGTTGCCATGCAAACACATCGATATTCGCCCACAAGAAGGCGACAAGCGCGCTTTCCTATTTGTCGTCAAGGGTGGAACTTATAGGGAAAGTTCCTCTCGTACAATCCTCTTTGGCGGGAACCTTCTTAGTCTCTGGTGGAGCTGCCTTGGACTTCTTGCTCTTGCTGGTGGAACTCTCTGGCACGTCCTCAACAGGAGCGCAGCATTTCGAGGAAGTGCGCTTGCCGGAGTCTGTGCGAGAGGTCTTGTCGGGCTTCTTCCTCTCGTGAGTTTCAGCGGCACGATCAAGTGCCTTGGCGGCAGATGTTGCAACTGCCTCCAAGTAGAGTTGATCGGCGCAGACAAGCGTGTCCTTCTTGTCGGACTTGACAGTGATGATGTCCATCGGCCCGGGCATCTTCAATACATTGTAGGCATAGTGCGATGCCGCCATGAACTTGGCTAACGCCGGATGGCCAAGGATCCCATTGTATTGCAAGGGAATTTTGGCGACGTCGAAAACAACCTTGTTCGTCCTGAAGTTCAGATCGCTACCAAATGTTACCGGAAGTGTGATCTTTCCCTTGGGTTGGCTCCTTCCTGGATTGACCCCCTGAAACGAGCCCGTTTCCTCGAGATCTCCATCAGGAATTTGCAATCTCTTGATTACCTCGGGCGATATCAAGTTCAAGCCAGCCCCACCATGAACTAACATTTTCGTCACCTTGAGGTTGCAAATCGTTGGTGAGACCAACAACGGCAAACACCCAACCATAGTTACACGATCAGGGTGATCCTCAATGTCGAAAATGATAAGCGTGTTTGACCATTTCAAAGGCTTCCGGGCGCCGACAGATGGCTCAGTTGCATTAACCTCACACGCCCAATGTTTAAGTTGGCGGTCGGTAGAATTCAATGAGGCACCTCCGTCGATGTACATGGCGTATGTAGCTCTCTGGAATTCTTGCTCGCTGGACTCGTCATCCTCTTAAACGTCATCATCACCCCCCCTATTGCTTGTCACGACCACGAGCAGGCCAGTCCTTCTGTTGCTTGGCCTTGCCGCAGCGACCTCCTCGGCCACCGTGCTTATTGCCGGACCCCTTCGCACCATCCTAGCCCTTCTCCTTGTCTCGCTTCTCGTACTCGGCCTTTTGCTTCTCGGCAAGCTGCTCAACTTGTCAGCAGTCCTGGAGATCGTGGCCTTTGGTGCAGTGGATCTTGCAATACTGCTTGACAAAGCCTTCCGGCTTGTCGGTAGCCACCAAAGCCTGACAGGAGGCCCACCCGGCAGCATCCTTGCCGAGGTCATCAACCTTGGCCTTCTTGGTGGTGCCAAGGTTGCCGGATCCCTCGACGACAAGCACGGCCTTGCCCTTGCGCTTCCTGTTACGCCGTCGGCCCTTCTTTGTTGGGGCGGTGGTGTCCTCATCCTCATAGTTGACCCCTACGACAGCATCCTCGCTGGGGAGCCTCCTCCCTTCCTCAGCCCGAGCACATTTATCTGCTAGAGCATAGAGCTCGGCAACATCCCTAACCTTGTTCATCGCCATCTCTTCTTGTATCCTATGGTTGCGCAGGTTCTGATGAAACGCGCTGATACCAGCGGTAGGATGAATGTCTGGTATGTTGTGGTTTATGTGACTGAACCTCTAGATGTACTTGCACAAAGTCTTGCCCTCCTTCTGGGGGATGAGATGTAAATCACTTTCCTGGCTAGGAGCTCGATGACCTCCGGTAAAGGCACCAACAAACTCATGGCACAAATATTCCCAGGAAGAAACGGATCCTTCCAGCAAGTGCATCAACCACGACCTGATGTTGGGCTTAAGCAACAACGGGAAGTAGTTGGCAACTATCTTGTCGTTGCGAGCCCCGGCAGCCTGCACCGCAATGGTGTAGATGCTCAAGAACTCTGACAGGTGAGTCTTGCCGTCATATTTCTCCGGGACCTTTGGCTTGAACGTTAGGAAGTTCTGCCACTGGATTCGCCGCAGCTCATGGGTAAACACTGGACAACCCACCTCGTAAGGTAGGCTGACAGGATACCCTAGCACGGATTTGTCTACAGTGGGTCCCACGCGCTTATCAGATTGATGGCGCCCTTCTCGTTGTCGCTCGATTGTAGTCCGAGCGTCTTCTTTGCTTCGTTCCCGAAGAACTTAATGCTGATCGCGGCGAGTCTGTGGATCAGACGACGCCGTCGAGTAACCATCGCAAGCGTCGGTCCGTCGAGTCGATGACCAGCATTGTTGCTGTGCAGGAGAGTGCACCGTGGTCACACCACCTCCGGCCTTCTTGCCACAGGCGCGAGCCGACTCGGTGGACCGAAACTTGTGAGCAAGGCTGAGGAGGCTCTGAATGGTGGCTCTCCACTCGTCAAGCTTCTCCATAGTAGGAGGGAAGTTCAGGAGTAATTGTGCCCACGCCATTGCTTCTTCCGACGTGGTCGGCAGCAAATGGTGCCAAGAACACGAGGTGCTCTGACCCCTAACCGTGTTAGAAGGATCTCCATCACGGTCTCGCGATTGCACGCCACTCCCACTAGCATGCTGGCGTGCATGCTGGTCCCACGCATCTTGGGAGCGATGCGCGGGAGTTTTTCCATATGGACGTTGGGAACCATCGACACAGCGGCGCTGCTCTTCGTGCGCGTCCTGGGAATGTCACGGCATACGCGCCGGCATGGGTGTCTTGGAAGGTGCCCTTCCGTCCCCGGAGTTCACCGTACCGCCCGCAGGCGGTGCAGCCTCGTCCTGAGACCCAGTGACGTAGGGGTTTCCGCCGCCGCCGTGACCGTCTCCGCGGCGGGCGCCGTCGCTTCCTTGGCCTCGATCATCGGGGCGCCGCGTGGGTGCAGGGTCTCCGCTCCCTCCGCCCTCCCCCACTCCATCGCGCGCTTGGGCAGCTACGGGCGCTACGGACGTGGTGGGTTCCACTGTTGTGAAACCCTTCTTCTTGGGAGCCATGGCAATGATGATTATGAAGTAACTGGCACGCTAGTCACCAGATCAGGTCCACGCGACCTTTTTCCCCTACCTGGCGTGCCAAAGATATCGGGGAAAAGACACCTATGGGACCGGGAGGATCCCTTTACGGTTCGGCAGGGAAGAAGGCTCGGAGAGAGAGCAGATCTGATAATTAACGTGCGGGATTTTACCCAAGCTCGGGCCCCAAAGATGCGTAAAACCCTACTCCTGCTTGGTTGTGTTGGATGAATTCTAGCTCAGGTTCTAGGGGCGCTACAGTACACAACTGCTACTCATGCAGAATGGGCCGGAGAATATTCTGAGAAGAAGAAGATCCCCTTCTGTAATGCCCTGGGCCTCCTTTTATATGACTAAGGGGATCCCAACAGCGGCGTACAGTGCGTACACGAGGTGTACAGTGATACAGTGTTATCGTACCTAACACTGACGGTGTAAGATAGGCGCATTTAATGCTTCGTCTGGTGCCTCTAACCGTCCATGGGACGGGACGGGACCCTGTCCCATCGGCACCGCTTAGCCTCATCCATCGTTAGCGCCTCGCCACGTGCCCAGGTGGGGTGACACCTGGCCTCTACACTGGCGGTGTCTTGCTGGGGCTTCACCTTGCCAGGGGTTTGAAGGCCATCCCAGCAAGATCTTGTCGTGGTCCCATAGGCCATCCCGGCAAGATCTTGCTAGGTCCCAGCCTTCGGTCTTTGGTCCTAATTGTTGGCTTGAATGCTTTCTTGACTTCCTTGTGCTTGCATCCAGTAGTCGCCTGGCAGGCCTTGCCACTGGTGCGGCTACAACCGCCCATGCACAAGTAAGGGGTACTAAAGGACCCAAACTTTAGTACACAACTAGAGGAAGAACAACACAAGATATCATCAAAACATTGAGCGGTGATCAACTTCTCATGATTAATAGTAACAAGACTTGTCTCGTGTCCGCAAGAACCAATAGAACTACTCAAAACTCATAATATTGAAAATGTTCAGTAGGTATAAATACAGAATCAACAATATGAACATAAAGATCTTCCAACAAGCAAACTAACTACCATCAAGTAAAAGATGTCATCAACACTACTAGCACCCCATGTACCAATCTAAGGTTTGATACAAAGATTGAGCACAAGATATGAACTAGGGTTTCAAGATGAGATGGTACTGGTGAAGATGTTGATAAAGATGAAACCTCCCATGATGAGCGGATCATTGGTGATGATGATGGCTTTGATTTCTCCTTCTCAAGGGGGAAGTTTCCTCGGCAGAATCACTCTGACCGAGAACAAAAGCGATATTGCCCTGGTTTTGCCTCGAGATGGTGGCGGAAAGTCCCAAAATAATTCTCTTAATTTTTTTCTAGGTTAAAGGGTACCATATAGACAAAGGGCATCGGAAGAAGAGCCACCAGGGCCGAACATATGGCCAAGTGGCGCGGCTAGGGGTTGTCCTCAAGCGAACACTAAACTCGGTAAACATGACCACGAGTTTATAGAGAGAGGTGCCGATAAAAGAAAATAACAAAAATAGCAACATCATATTTCTTATCATTAACATTTAAAGTACAACAATTATTATTCATAAGAATTATCATAATCAAGTAGCAAGCTATCCACATGTTAAAGTATAGACTATTGTTCTTAGTCATCAAGTAATTGCAATTCATCTTATTTTCAGAAGAGTATATATAAGATATTTTGGTTTAGCAAACTTCACATACTCAACCATCATATAGTCTTCTAATGATTGCTAGTGCTCAAATAATATTTTTATAGAAAACTATTCCAGTCATACACAAAGGAATAATAGGGCATTATGTTTTGCCTCCCAACTTTTTTAACTTAGGGAATGTCAATAGTAACGAATCATGATCATATATATTCAAATGGATATATGTGTCTGTATCTTTGCCCACAACATATTGTTTGCCGAGTAGAGAATATTGAGGTCGGCATAAAGGAAATAATTTTCACTCAAATATACATAAGGAAGACTTAAACAACCAAGATAAAAGATAGGTGATGTGTCTCCAACATATCTATAATTTTTTATTGTTTCATGCTATTATATTATAAATCTTGAATGCTTTATATGCATTTTTATTGGCTTTATGAACTATCCTATTAACTCAGTGCCTAGTGCCAGCTCCTGTTTTCTGCATGTTTTTTGTTTTCTAGAAAATCCATACCGACCGAAGTCCAAACACGACAAAACATTTTTCCAATTTGTTCAGGCAAAAACAAAACTTGGAAGCTTTGGAAGGAGACCAGACGATACACGAGAGAGCGACAAGGAAAGGGTGCACACCTTAAGGGGTAGGGCGTGCCCAGGTGCCTTGTGGCCTCCTTGTGGCTCTGTCTGGCCTAATTCCAACGCTATAAAGTCTCATATATCCAAAAATACTCAAAGGTCCCAAAACAATTTAATGAACGCCTTAAGACTCTGTTCTTCTGCGATCCCATATGGAGGCCTTTTCCCAGTACTCTATCAAAGGGGGATCCATCACGAAGGCCATCTTCATCAACCTTTCTGCCTCCATGATGATGTGAGAGTAGTTCCTACATGACATATGGATCCTTAGAATTAGATAGATGGCTTTCTCTCCCTCTCTCTATCTCCTTTGATCTTTGGTAAGATGATCTTGTCTGAGATCAATCATGTAAACTTTTGCGGTGCATTTGTTGGGATCCGATGAATTGTGGGTTTATGATCAAACAATTCATTGAAAGTCTTCTTTGAGATTTATCTATGTGTGATTTTATAGCCTTGTATTTCCCTCCAATATATCTATCTATTTTGTCCAATTAGATCTATTTCTCTTCAATGGGAGAGGTGTTTGGTAGTAGGTTCATTCTTGCAGTGTCGTTACTCTGTGACAGGAGGGCTTGCAAGGCACATATTTGTATAAGGGTAAAACAATGGGGTTCCAACATATTAATTGTTGTTACTTTGTCTACATTATGTCATCATGGTTCAAGCATCAGTCTGTTTGTTATGAACTCAATACCTTGCGATGCATAATAGATAGCGGTGAACGGGTGGAGTAATAGTGTAAATGTCGATGGATGTTGTCGGGGAGGCTTCACCAAAAAAATACAGGTTCCTTCGTCTACATTTGTCAGGTGGTTGTTTTTTACTTTACTTGCCTTTTTATTTATTTATTTACTTTACCAAAATAAATTATCAAAAATATTTGTGTTACTATCTTTGCTTGTTATGTCTAGTTCTTTGCTTGTTGCTTCCACTTCCGGAAATGAAGTGCTTAATTTTGAACAACAGGGTGGAGAAAGTCTGAAAGATGCTTGGTATACTATTGTCATTGCTCCAAATAGATCTACTCGTAAGCCACCCACCACTGTTCTTCTCTGAAATTTTATGTGTGTGTTACTACATAGAAATTAGTGGGATCACCACCAATTATTATTAATGAAAAAACATTAACATTACAACACTTTATGCAAAGGTTAGATATCATTGAAAAAACATGCCACCTATGGAACTATTTCAGAACTTGGAGAAAAATGTGCATGATCAAGTGACTAAGTTAGGCCAGATACATCCATTTTGCATCATGTTTTCCTACTATTGTGTATAATGTTTTTATGCATAATAATGCTTTGGGGAGTAATTCTAATTCCTTTTGTCTCATAATTTGCAAGGTTTACACGAAGAGGGAGAATACCGGCAGCTGGAATTCAGGACCTGAAAAAACCCTGTCAAAGATACCTATTCTGCACATCCCCAATGAAGCTAAAAATTTACGAAGGATTTTTATGGAAATAATGAAAAATACTGGACCAGAAAATTGTCGAAGGGGGCCACCAGGGCACGCCAGGCGCCCTAGGCACGGCCTGGTGGGTGGTGCTCACCGTGGCCCACCTCCGGAGCCCATCTTGTGGTATAAATTCCCGAAAAACCTAAAAAAATAAGATGAGGACTTTTGGGACGAGGCGCCGCCTTCTCGAGGCGGAACTTGGGTAGGAGCACTTTCACCCTCCGGCGGAGCGATTCCGCCAGGAGAACTTCCCACTCAGAGGGAAAATCGAAGCCATCATCATCACAAACAACCCTCTCATCTTGGAGAGGTCATTCTTCATCAACATCTTCAACATAACCATCTCCTCTCAATCCTTAGTTCATGTCTTGTGTTCAATCTTTGTACCGGAACCTCAGATTGGTACCTGTGGGTGACTAGTAGTGTTGATTACCTTGTGTAGTTGATTGTCATATGGTTTATTTGGTGGAAGATTATATGTTCAAGTCCATTATGCTATTTAGTACACCTATTATCTTGAGCATGCATATTATTTGTGAGTACATACCTTTGTTCTTGAGGTCACGGGACAAGTCACGTTGCAAGTAATCATGTGAGTTTGATATGTGTTTGATATTTTGATGATATGTATGTCGTGATTCCCTTAGTGGTGTTATGTGAACGTTGACTACATGACACTTCACCATCCTTGGGACTAAGGGAATGCATTGTGGAGTAGTTATTAGATGATGTGTTGCTAGAGTGACAGAAGCTTAAACCCTAGTTTATGTGCTACTTCGTAAGGGGCTGATTTGGGTCCACATGTTTAATGCTATGGTTAGACTTTGTATTAATACTTTTCTCGTAGTTGCAGATGCTTGCGAGGGGGTTAATCATAAGTAGGTCTTTAGTTCAAGTAAGAACAACACCTTAGCACCGTTCCACCCACAAATCAAGTTATCAAAGTAGCGAACACGAATCAAACCAACATGATGAAAGTCACTAGATGCAAATCCCGTGTACCCTCAAGAACACTTTGCTTATCATAAGAGATAGTTTTGGCATGTCCTTTGCCACAAAAGTATTGGGATACCTTGCTGCACCTTACCTATTGTTATTGTTACTTGCTCGTTACAAATTACCTTGCTTCCCAAACTGAAATTATGACCGGAATAAAAGATTGGATTATGAGCTCACATGGATTGCTGGATAAATCTCAAATTTTGTGTAGAGTGGTTATTTGAGTATCTGAAACATATGGAAAACTCGCATATTGTCGTGGGAACGAACACCTATGGGATCATGGAGACCCCTTTCGGTTCGGCGGGGGGAAGCTCGCACAAAGAGTCGGTCTGATGAACAACACACGGGGATCTTTACCTAGGTTCGGACCGCACGGATGCGTAAAACCCTACTCCTGCTTCGTTGTATTGGGAGTGTTCTTAGGGTTCTAGCTATAGGGGCGCTATGAGCTGACACGTATGTGGGCTAGAAAGTCCCAAAAGTCGAGAGAGCAAAAGCCCAAAAGTTAAAAAGTCAAAAAAGTCCTCTACCGTATCACCCTGGGCCTCCTTTTATACTCCGAAGGGGATCCCAACAGTGGCGTACAGTGCGTACACGGGGTGTACACAGCTACAGTGCTATCATACCTAACACTGATGGAGTAGGACAGGCGCATTTAATGCACCGTCAGGCATCTCTGTCCATCAATGGGACGGTACGGGAGCCTGTCCAATCGGTGCCATAGCTTCCTCCAACATCGACGCTGCGACACGCGTCCAGGTGGATTGACAAATGCCCTGTGCACTGGCAGGGTCTTGCGGGGGCTTCACCTTGCCGGGGCCTTGCTTCCCCTGGGGGTTCAATAGACCTACCGGTAAGACCTTGCAGGTAGTCTTGATTTTCCTGTGCTGGTATCTAGTACGTCCCTGCTGGGCCTTGCTGCCAGGGTGGCTACTATTGCCTATGCACGAGTAAGGGGCACTGGAGAGCCCAAAACTCTAGTGCACCGACACATATCATTTGGATAACCCTAGCCAGTACTTTCTTTACAAAACTTCTCTCTGGATAGATACTTTGGAAATTTGTTGATGAAGATTTACTAGGCAAGTGGAGTTGAATATTGGCACGTGGCAATGATTTGAATATGGAAGAGGTCCCAAAAAGTTTGAGGGAAATAGGAGGGGTCTAGATAGCACTTGCTTTGCAATGTGCTAATCTGGACAGAAAATAGAAACTGATGCTGGGCTCCCATAGATGTTTGGATTGAGCTACAATTTGGAGGAAGATGGTAATTTGGGCATATGAAGGCACTCTAAAAATTTCATACCATTTGGATAAAAAATAGTACTTCCTTCACGATGCTCTCCACTGGACACAAAAATAGGAAAAATATTAAGGGAAATTGGATAAATTAAATAAGATAAAGTTTGGTGTAGGGAGGTCCTATGGGTAAGGTCATGCCATGGTAAATTTGCAGCAATTATAAAGCAATAAAAAATATAGTTGTTTCACAGACTGAAAATATTACCAAAACAAATATTGGATGGTGAGCTCACATGGATTGTTTATATATGTTTAAGATTTTTCAAATACATGATTAACATATTTTCATATATTCCCAACAAAAAACATCTTTTCATACATACGTTTTGATGTCTATATTTGGTTTTACACATTGTACATTTTTTGTATACATATAAAAAGGAGGTGGCCTTAAGTACCAATGCATCCACGTTCACAACCTCATGACCATTTATATTGGTCGTAATCAGGTAGAAATAAGGTTGTCGACCACTGTTGTCTGCTTTATGACCATTTGAGGTAAGGCAATTTCAGGGTTTGAGCCCTTCCTAGTGAAATGGTTGTGGATTTACGACCAATTCAGCTGGGGTCACTAAGAGAAGGTCACAAGTTGACATATTTCACTAAGAGAAGGTCAGAAGTCACTTGAGAGCCCAAAACTCTAGTGCATCGACAGGAGCACCCGGGCCTAGGCCACACACGTCGCAAGATGCTGTTGGGCTAGGCCCAATCAGTGTATGGGCACGCATGCCAGGGGCCTTGCAGTTGTGATCATTGCGCTCACTGTGCTTCCCCACGATGCTATTGAATGCGGGACGTGGGATACATGCGCGGCGCAGCCGTCAAATTTTTAATTACCTCGTCAGGTCATCTCCGCCACGCGTGCCGCATGCATAGCGGGGAGCCAGCAATGGGCGCCCATGATTTAAAGTCCCTGAGAAAAGCAGTAACTGCAGCGCCATGGATTAGGGCAACGGGGCGGTTGCTATTCGCCCCATGATAGAGGGCGCTGCTATTGGAGGAGGTGGACGACATCCTTTGGAGTCGGGAGAGCCGGCCCTCGCACTCCCCCCTATAAAGAGAGGGGTAGCGAGGGCATTGCTCATCCATCCTCCCTCCATCTTCCAAGTACAAACCTCCATATTTCGCCATCCAACGTCTCCTCGATCTTCCGGTAGCGCCCGCCTTTCGCCATGAAAAGGGGTCTTGGGCAACCACCGTCCTCCGCTCCGAGGAGGAGCTCTCATCAAGATCATGCCACTACTTCAGCCACGAAGGTGGAGGGTGGTTCGATCTCGCGTGGTGCAAGAGGTGCAAGGGTTGCGGCCACCATGGAGGCCCAGGTCGACGGAGGCGAAGCGCTGCTCCACCCCCTCCTCCGACGCCAGGCCTCTCCATTGAGGAGACCCATGCCGAAGGGACGATGCTGGACTTCGTCCTCGAGCTGGTTGGTCCCCTCCGGAGCCATCTGCGCCTCCCTTGCCTCTTCGCCAGGGTAATGGAAGGCGACGAGCCGCCCGTCCTGTGGCTATGGGTGGCCGATTGTTGCACACGACGCGGGTAAACGTCGAGTGCCTAGCGAGACGTGAAATGTTCCTCAGGCATGGCTAGAATACCTTCGCCCACGCCCACAACCTCCAGGAAGGGCATGTCCTTCGTTTCATAATGACAGAGGTCAATACGCTCTCCGTCAAGATTTATGGGCGCTCAGGCGTCCGTCTCAGCTGCTGTGAAGAGAGCTCGAGCAACGTCGAAAGCCTGTCCTCGGGCAAGAGTGATGAGGATGACAGCGGCAAAGATAGCGATGATGAGTCCGGTCTTCGAGCGGTCAAGTCAGAGCCCAATGACTCGAGCTCGGACTGACCGCTGGTCACACCATCATCGCCAGCCTAACGCCTCTCCCCCTCCTGGCAGGATGGTCTTGCTGGGGGCCTTAGTACCGGGCGCTTCCTCATCTTCCACCTAGGTCTTCTAGCAGGCCTGTGGACTTCGATTTCTTGGGTGCATCCTACTTTCCGCCCGCTCTGGCCCTCTCCTCCATGCAATGCTGGTCCAGGAGGGGCCAGGTTCTTGCCTGCCCATCTGCCAACCTTGCTCGTCCGCGCAGTGCTGGTCCAGAGGGGTCAGGCTAGGCTTCTACCGGGGGTCTCTCGCCATCTTTTTCTTCTTGTAATCTGCCTCCCCTTTCCATCTTTTTCTTCTTGTAATCTCCCCTAGGGGAGAAAGTCAAATAAAGATGTGCTTAGGAAAAAGCAATATCTTATGTGAATTTCACCCTATTTTGAATGAAAGCGAATTATCTTCCTTGTTAGACCTTTTTCTTTATATGGAACTTTCCCTACGCTTTCTTGGAAAAAGCTTGCCGGCATGCATAGCCCTACCACGAGCGCTTCAAGGAATAGGTCCTTAGGAGCCTGATGGCAGTGCTACTGCCGGCAAGATACCTCGGCATCCTTGGTACAGCCGTTCAAGGTGTGGGTCTCGTTCGAAACAGAATAAGGGCGCGAGCACTGTCACTTGAGTCATTGAGTAGACTCGAAACGAAACAAGGAGCGCGGGCGCGGCCACTTAAGCCATTGAGTGGTCCCAAACATAGTGAGGGTGCAGCCAATCGCGACAAGGTTCCCGTGTGTGCAGGTTTTCCATACAGAAGCCGAAATCGTCCAAGGAAAATAACCTCACGGCAAGGATTCACTTGGGGTTTTTGCAACTTATCTTTTTGTCGTTGTCGTGCTTACTCCGGCAAGTTTTTTTGGGGACGTCACTCATAGGTATCCATACCATCATCCCCCCCACCCCATCAAAGTTGCACGCGATGTGACCTTCTGTCCTTTGAGAAAAAGAAAGAAGAGAAAATATGGATATGGAACCTTGGCGGTCCGTTATCCCTTGTCGGGATTAAATGCAATGCAACACTTCAGATAAACATGCACATAATTAAACATGAGAATCGATTAGGATTGGAGAACACTTATCTTCATTTAACTATGCACAAGGTTTGAGCCTGGCTTTATACCAAGGGTTACATGCTTCAGCGGCAAGACTTGTACAAAAGGTGGTTGCTGGGAGGCCCGGCAACCGTGCCTATGGGTAGAACTTGTGAAGGTGTTTGATATTGCAGGAATTGCTCGCTGGGATGCCATCTTTAGTCTCCAGGCAGACTGCACCGGGCGTGGTGACTCGTACTACCCGATAAGGGCTCTCCCACTTCGGCGTCAACTTGTTGGAATTCTTGGCGGACTGAACTTGCCAAAGAACAAGGTCGCCTTCCTCAAAACTTATGGCATTAACTTTGCATCTATGGTAGTGGCACAAAGCTTGCTGGTAGCATGCACCTCTCACAACAGCCTAAAGACGGTCTTCCTCAATGTTTGTCGCGCCATCTTGCCGCAACTGCTCTTGCTCGAGCTCATCATAAGCGAGCACTCGGGGTGATCCGCATATGAGTTCCTTGGGGAGAACTGCCTTCGCCCCATAGACAAGAGAGAAGGGTCTCTAGTCGGTAGCTCGATTTGGTGTCATTTTGATTGACCAAAGAACCACCGGCAACTCATCAATCCAATTCCTTCCGCACTTGTGCAGCATGTCAAAAGTTCTTGCCTCGAGGCCTCACAGCACTTCAGCATTAGCCCTCTCTGCTTGGTCTTTGCTCGTCGGGTGGGCAACAGAAGCAAAACAGATTTTGCTACCAAGGTCTTAGGCATACTGCATGAGGGTGCGGCTAGTGAACTGTGTGCCATTGTTAGTGATGATCTTGTTGGGAACACCAAAGCGACAAACTAGTCCCTTGAAGAACTTGACGGCTGACTGTGCTGTCACCTTTCTCACTGCTTCCACTTCCGGCCACTTTGTGAACTTGTCGATTGCAACGTACAAGTACTCAAAGCCCCCGGCAGCACGGGTAAAGGGTCCCAATATGTGAATCCCCTAGAGTGAAAATGGCCAGTAGAGAGGGATTGTTTGAAGTGCTTGAGATGGTTGATGTAATCTATTCGAATGGAACTGGCATGCTTCACACTTAGTCACTAATGTAATCTATTCGAATGGAACTGGCATGCTTCACACTTAGTCACTAATGTCGTTGCATCCTGGAGGGCAGTGGGCCAAAAGAAGCCTTGCCGGAATGCCTTCCCGGCAAGGGCCCTTGATCCAATGTGGGAGCTACATATACCTCCATGCATCTCTGCCAACAGCTTGAGTCCATTTTCCCGGGAAATGCACTTGAGTTTCACACCATTTGGCCTTTTTCTGTACAAGCCGTTCTCCATGAACTGGTACATACTAGACCGGCGGGCTACTTTCTCTGCTTCCTCTTGTTCCCGGGGTAGTTCTCCTGTCTAAAGGAAACAGACGATGCGTTGTGCCCATGCTGGAGCCTAGGGCTCGACAGCAAGGACTAAAGGCATATCGTTTGTCGGGGTATCAATTGTCTCAACAGCAGAGGCCTAAGGGCCTGCTGGAACCTGTTGCACCCTGGCAAGCCTGGCAAGAACGTACGCTTCCACGACAAGAGCCGGGGGCCCTGTCGGAGCACACTTCTCATCGACAAGCCTGTCGTTCTCTCTGGCAACCTTCTCACCGACGGATTTCGGGAGCCTTGCCGGGAAATACCTGTCGGACCTTAACTTCCTTCTCTTCTCTTGTCTAGTTGATGGTGTCACGGAGGGTTGAGTTAGTTGGAGCATGAAAGTTCCCAGTTCCATAGGTAACTTAAGGGCAGCACACTTCGATAGGCCATCGGCAACGCTGTTCTCCACACGTGGAACGTGCTCCATTTGTAGACCATAAAATGCTCTTCCAACTTCCTCACTTCATCTACATAGGCTTCCATCAATGGGCTCTGGTAATCTTTGTTTACTTGCTAACGACAAGTTGAGAATCACCCCTGACAATAAGCTTCTTGATCCCATGGTCTGCCGTGATCCTAAGACCGGCAAGCTGCCCTTCGCACCGAGCAGTGTTGTTCGTTGATCTCTCTCGGGGAAAGTGCATCTAGACCACATATCTGAGATGCTCTCCAGTGGGTGCGACAAGCAGCACTCCGGCACCGGCGCCTTGCAGCGATAAAGCTCCATCAAAATACATGATCCATTCTCGATCGGTTTCCTTAACGAGGAGAGTTGACTCTAGAACCTCTTCATTGGGCGTTGGTGTCCATTCTGCAATAAACTCCGCCAAGGCCCAGCTCTGAATGGTCAGGGTGCTTTCAAACTTAAGACCCAAGCTTGATGGTTCCAAAGCCCACTCCACAATCCTGTTGGTAGCTTCTGGGTTTCGCAAGATCCGCTGTAGTGGAAAGCGAGTGACAACGGCGATCTAATGTGCTTGGAAGTAGTGGTCCAGCTTCCTCGAGGCCATAAGAAGGCCGAAGAGCAATTTTTGCACGCCAGAATATCTTGACCTAGCCCCCTACAACAAGGAGTTGGCAAAATAGACTCGTCGCTACACCACCTTCTTCTTCTGAATTGCCTCATTCAACTGCGCAGATCTTTCTTTGCCGACACCAAACCCTGCCGAGGAATTTCCTGGCTCGTCGCTTGACGCCCTGCCGTTGTCACTGCTTCTTCATCAACTTCTCTTTCAGCCACTAGTGCAGCACTCACCACTTGATTAGTTGCCGCCAGATACAGCAGCAACGGCTCTTGTGGTTTTGGCATGACTAGGACTGGCGAAGAGGAGAGGTACTTCTTCAAATCCTGTAGCGATGTCTCCGCTTCCGGAGTCCATTTCATTGGTCCTGCCTTCTCCAAGATTTTGAAAGAGAGAAGGGCGCGCTCAGCCAATTTTGAGATGAACCTACTCAGAGCAGCAACACAGTCGGGAAGACGCCACACGTCTTTGACTCATTTTGGCGCTTCAATTTGCTTAATTTCTTTGATCTTGTTGGGATTTGCTTCGATTCTTCATTGAGATACAAAGAACCCGAGAAGCTTGACGGATGGAATGCCAAACACACACTTTTCAGGGTTGATCGTCATGTTGATCTTGCGCAGGTTGGCAAATGTCTCTTCTAGGTCTGATATGAGCGTAGCCTTGTCCTTGGTTTTGACCACTATGTCATCCATATAAGCCTCCATATTTCTATTTAGCTGGGGCTCAAAACCAATCTAGACTAGTCTTGCAACAGTAGAACCAGCACTTTTCAACCTGAAAGGCATACGCAAAAGGCAATACGTACCACCCGGGGTGATAAACGCGGTCTTCTCCTCGTCTTCCTTGGCCATGAAAATCTGATGATAACCATAATAGGCGTCAAGGAAAGACAACAGATCACAATCGGCGGTGGAGTCCACAATCTGGTCGATGCATGACAAGGGAAAAGGATCTTTGGGGCAGGCTTTGTTGATGTCTATGAAATCAATGCATAGCCTTCATTTTCCATTCGCCTTGCGCACTACAACCGGGTTGGCCAACCATGTTGGATGGAGCACTCCTTTGATCAAGCCAGCTGCCTCAAGTTTCTTAATCGCTTCGACAATAACCTGTTGCCACTCCAAAGATTGCTTCTAGACCTTCTGCTTGATGGGCCGCGCATGTGGGAAGACGACAAGGTGGTGCTCAATCACCTTCCTGGGAACACCGGGGATATCAGATGGTTGACATGCAAACACATCGACATTTTCCCGCAGGAAGGTGACGAGCGCGCTTTCCTATTTGTCATCAAGGGTGGAACTTATGGTGAAGGTTCCCCCCGTGCCGTCCTCCTTGGCGAGCACCTTCTTGGTCTTTGGCGGGGCAGCCTTGGACTTTTTGCTCTTGCCGGTGGAGCCCTCTGGCACATCGTCAACGGGAGCGTAACACCCCGAGGAGGTGCGCTTGTCGGAATGTGCGCCAGAGGCCTTGCCGGTCTTCTCTCCCCCCCCCCCCCACACGGGGAGCTTCAGCGGCAGGTGTTGCGATTGCACCCTGGTAGAGTTGATCGGCGCAGATAAGTTTGCTTTCTTGTCGGAGTTGATGGTGATGACTCTCATGGGCCCAGGCATCTTCAGCATGTTGTAAGCGAAGTGAGTGGCCGCCATGAACATGGCCAGTGCCGGGCGACCAAGAATGTCATTGTACGGCAACGAGATCTTGGCGACATCAAAAATTATGTTTTCTGTTTTGAAATTGATATCGCTGCCAAACGTCACCGGCAGCGTGACCTTGCCCTTCGGCTGAGTTCTTCCTAAATTGACCCCTTGGAAAGTGCCTATCGGCTCGAGATCTTCATCAGGAATTTGCAGCCTCCGGATGACATCAGGCGAGATCAGGTTCAGGCTGGACCCACTATCGACTAACATCTTTGTCACCTTGAGGTTGCGGATTGTTGGTGAAACCAGCAATGGCAAGCACCTGACCGCAGTTACGCGATCAGGGTGATCCTCGGCGTCGAAGATGATAGGAGTGTTAGAGCATTTCAGAGGTCTCTATGCACCGATAGAGGGCTCTGTCATGTTAACCTCGCGTGCCCATTGTTTGAGTTGGCGGTGAGAGGAATACGGCGAGGCGCCTCCCTCTATGCACATCATCTCTGTAGCCTTCTAAAACTCATTCTCACTGGACTCGTCGTCCTCTTCGATAGCATCATTATCTCCCTCTTGCTTGTCGCGGCCACGGGCGGGCTGGTCTTTTTGTTGCTTGGGCTTGTCGCGGTGACCCCCTTAGCCGACACGCTTCTTGCCAGACCCTTCGGCACCATCGTGGCCCTTCTCCTTGTCTCGCCTCTTGTACTCGGCCTTTTGTTTCTCGGCGAGCTGCTCAACTTGCCGGCAGTGTTGGAGATTGCGGCCTTTGGTGTGATGGATCTTGCAATACTGCTTGCCGGAGTCTTCTGGATTGCCGGCAGCCGCCGGGGCGTGACAGGAGGCGCACCCGGCAACATCGTTTCTGGGGTCGTCAATCTTGCCCTTCTTGGTGGCACCGGGGTTGTCGGATCCCTCCACGGCAAGTACGGTCTTGCCCTTGCGCTTCTGTTCCGCCGCCGGCCCTTCTTTGCTGGGGTAGCGGCATGTTCATCTTCAAAGTCGACTCTTGTGTCGGCGTCTTTGCTAGGGAGTCTCCTCCCTTCTTCGGCCCGAGCACATTTGTCTACCAAAGCATAAAGTTCGGCGACGTCCCTGACCTTGTTCATCGCCAGCTCTTCCCGCATCCTGCGGTTGTGCACGTTCTGATGGAACGCGCTGATAACAGCAGCAGGATGAACGTCTAGGATGTTGTGATGCACACGGCTGGACCTTTGGATATACCTGCGTAAAGTTTCGCCCTCTTTCTGAGGGATGATGTGCAGATCGCTTTCCTGGCCAAGAGCTTGATGACCTCCTGTGAAGGTGCCAACAAACTCGTGGCACGGGTCTGCTCGGGAGGCAATGGACCCCTCTAGCAAGTGCATCAACCATGACCTGACATTGGGATTAAGCACCAATGAGAAGTAGTTGGCGAGTATCTTGTCGTCGTGGCCCCCGACATCCTACACCCCAATGGTGTAGGTGCTCAGGAACTCTGGCGAATGAGTCTTGTAGTCATACTTCTCCGGGACTTCTGGCTTGAACATGTGGGAATTGGGCCACTGGACTTGCCACAACTCACGGGTAAGTGCTGGACAACCCACCTCATTAGGTAGGCTAACAGGATACCCTGGCACAGACTTGTCTGCAGTGGGCCCCGCACGCCTATCAGACTGGAGGCGCGCTTCCTGCCACCGCTCGATTGCAGTTCGAGCGTCTTCTTTGTTGCGTTCCTGAAGAACTTGACGCTGATCACGGCATGTCTGTGGGTTAGACGATGCCGTCAAGTAACCGTCGTAAGCATCGGTCCGTCGAGTCAGCGACTAGCGATGTTGCTGTGGAGGAGAATGCGCCAAAGTTACACTGGCTCCAGCCCTCTCACCACTTGCGTGAGCCGGCTCGGTGAACCAAGATTTATCTGTGAGGCTGAGGAGGCTCTGAATGGTTGCTCTCCATTCTTCGAGCTTCTCCACAGCACGAGGGAAGTTTAGGAGTAGCTGCGCTCGTGCCATCGCTTCCTCCGACATGCTCGGCTGTGAACGGCGGGAGGAACGCGAGGTGCTCTGACTCCTAACTGTGTTAGAAGGAGCATCGTCGCGGTCTTGCGTCGGCATGCCACTTCCGCTTGAATGCTGGCGAGCATGCTGGTCCCGCGCATCTTGAAACTGATGCGCAAGAGCTTTCCCATGGGGACGTTGAGAACTGCGGGCGCCGTGGCGCGGCTCTCCGCACGCGTCCTGAGAAGGTCGCGACATAGGCGCCGACGTGGGTGCCCTAGAAGATACTCTTCCTCCCCAGAGTTTGCCGTACCACCCGCAGGCGGTACCGCTCCATCCTTAGACCAAGGGGCACGGCGGTTCCCACCGTTGTCATGGGCGTCTCCGTGGTGAGTGTCGCCGCTTGCTTGGCCTTGGTCACCGGAGCATCACGGAAGTTCAGAACCTCTGCCTCCTCCTCCTCCACCCGCATCTATGCCGTCTCCTGTCTGCTCAGATACAGGGATGTCGGACATGGACGGGCCAACTGTTGTCAGGACCTTCTTCTTGGGGGCCATTGCGATGATGAGCATGAAGAAACTGGCGTGCTGATTACCAGAACGGGTTCGCACGACCTAATCCCCCCTACCTGGCGCGCCAAAGATATCGTGGGAATGAACAACTATGGGATCATGGAGACCCCTTTCGGTTCGGCAGGGGGAGGCTCGCACAAAGAGCCGGTCTGATGAACAACATGCGGGGATCTTTACCCAGGTTCAGGCTGCACAGATGCGTAAAACCCTACTCTTGCTTCGTTGTATTGGGAGTGTTCTTAGGGTTCTAGCTACAGGGGCGCTATGAGCAGCTGCCACGTATGTGGGCTAAAAAGTCCCAAAAGTCAAGAGAGCAATAGCCCAAAAGTCGAAAAGTCGAAAAAGTCCTCTATCGTATCGCCTTGGGCCTCCTTTTATACTCTGAAGGGGATACCAACAGTGGCGTAAGTGGCGTACAGTGCGTACACAGGGTGTACAAAGCTATAGTGCCATCCTACCTAACATTGACAGAGTAGGACAGGTGCATTTAATGCACCATCAGGCATCTCTGTTCGTCAGTGGGACAAGACGGGAGCCCGTCCCATCGGCACCGCTTAGCTCCCTCCAACGTCGACGCTGCGACACGCGTCCAAGTGGTTTGACACCTGCCCTATGCGTTGGCAGGGTCTTGCAGGGGCTTCGCCTTGCCAGGGCCTTGCTTCGCCTGGGGGTTCGATATCCCTACCGGCAAGACCTTGCCGGTAGTCTTGATTTTCGCTGGTATCTAGTAAGTCCCTGCTGGGCCTTGCTGCCAGGGTGGCTACTACAGCCCGTGCACGAGTAAGGGGCACTGGAGAGCCGAAAACTCTAGTGCATCGACACATATCATTTGAATAACCCTATCCAGTACTTTATTTACAAAACTTCTCTCTAGATAGATACTTTGGAAATTTGCTGATGAAGATTTACTAGGCAAGTTGAGCTGAATATTGGCACGTGGCAATGATTTGAATATGGAAGAGATCCCAAAAAGTTTGAGGGAAATAGGAGGGGTCTATATAGCACTTGCTTTGCAATGTGCCAATCTGGATAGAAAATAAAAATTGATGTTGGGCTCCCAAAGATGATTGGATTGAGCTACAATTTGGAGGAAGATGGTAATTTGGGCATATGAAGGCACTCTAAAAATTTCATACCATTTGGATAAAAAATAGTACTTCCTTCACAATGCTCTCCACTGAATAGAAAATTAGGAAAAATATTAAGGGAAATTGGATAAATTAAATTAGCTAAAGTTTGGTGTAGGGAGGTCCTATCGGCAAGGTCATGCCATGGTAAATTTGTAGCAATTATAAAGCAATAAAAAATATAGTTGTTTCACAGACTGGAAATATTACCAAAACTATATTGGATGGTGAGATCACATGGATTGTTTATATATTTTTAACATTTTTCAAATACATGATTAACATATTTTCATATATTCCCAACAAAAAACATCTTCTCATACATACATTTTGATGTCTATATTTGGTTTTACACATTGTACATTTTTTGTATACATATAAAAAGGAGGTGGCCTTAAGTACCAATGCATCCATGTTCACAACCTCATGACCATTTATATTGGTCATAATGAGGTACAAATAAGGTTGTCGACCACTGTTGTCTGCTTTATAACCATTTGAGGTAAGGCAATTTCAGGGTTTGAGCCCTTCCTAGTGAAATGGTTGTGGATTTATGACCAATTCATCTGGGGTCACTAAGAGAAGGTCACAAGTTGACATATTTCATGTAGTGTATCAAACTAGTTGCTACTTCCAATTTTAGTGCCTGTAGAAATTACCTTGCTGAAAACTGCTTATCATTTCCTTCTGCTCCTCATTGGGTTCGACACTCTTACTTATTGAAAGGACTGCGATCGATCCCCTATACTTGTAGGTCATCAAGACTCTTTTCTGGCTCCGTTTCCGGGGAGTGAAGCGCTCATGGTAGGTGTAAATCGGTAAGGAAAATCTTATACTACGTAATGAAATTTACTGCCACTTGTTACTATGGAAACCAATCCTTTGAGGGGTTTGTTAAGGGTATCTTCATCTCGATCGGAACCACAATTAGTTGCCCCTCAACCTACAGCACCTACTTAAAATATTGGTTATGAAATTCCTCTGGGTATGTTAGAACAACTGCTAGCTAATCCTTGCGCAGGAGATGGAACTGAACATCCTGATATGCACCTAATACATGTGGATGAAATTTGTGGATTATTTAAGCTTGCAGGTCTATCCGGAGATGAAGTTAAGAAGAAGGTTTTACATTTATCTTTGAAGGGAAAATCATTGACATTGTATAGGCTATGTGATGATATTGGATCATGGAATTGGAATCGATTGAAATTGGAATTCCAACAAAAGTTTTATCCTATGCATCTAGTTCATCGTGGTCGGAATTATATATATAATTTTTGGCCTCGTGAAGGAGAAAGTATCGCTCTAGCTTGGGGGAGGCTTAATTCAATGTTATATTCATGCCCCAATCTTGATATCCCAAGAGAAGTTATTATTCAGAATTTTTATGCTTGGGTTTCTAATAATGATCCAACCATGCTCGATACTTCTTGTATTGGTTCTCTTATGAACAAGACTATTGAATTCAAGTGGGATCGCTTGGAAAAAATTAAACACAACTCTGAAGATTGGGAACTCGACGAAGATAATGAGTCAGGTATTAAGCTTGAATTTGATTGTGTTAAATCTTTTATGAATACTGATGCTTTTCACAAGTTTAGCACTAAATATGGACTTGACTCTAAGATTGTAGCCTCTTTTTGTGAATCATTTGCTGCTCATGTTGATCTCCCTAAAGAGAAGTGGTTTAAATATCATCCCCCTATTAAAAAAGAAATTAAAGAACCGGTCATAGCTAAAGAAGAAAGTATCATTTGTAATGTTGATCCAATTGTGCCTACTACTAATATTGAAAAACCACCTTTCCCTATTAGGATAAAGGAACATGCTAAGGCATCAACTGTGGTTTGCAAGGGTAATATTAGAGCACCTAAGCCCTCAAAACAAATTAAAGTAGAACCTAGTGTTGCTATGGTTAAAAATCTCTAGGTAGAAAATATTGATGGGCATGTCATTTACTTCTGTGAAGAAGCTGCTAGAATTGCTAAACCCGATGAAAAAGACAAACATAGACCAGTAGTTGGCTTGCCTGTAGTGACGGGGTTTATATCCCGGGGTAGGCCAAGGCGACGGGGTCCTCCCCACTCCGCTTCGAAGAAAAACCAATCGGACGGCTGGCGAGGCCGGCTGGGGACACGCCACATGAGCCATCTCCGGATGGCGTTTCGCCCGGCTGGCCTAGCGGTCGGGCGTGCTCCCGCCCGGCTAGTCAAGCCGCTGGCTGCCCATGGGTCGGGCAAACCGTCGACTTGGGGACGAACATGCCCTGTCCCGTCTCCCTGTCCGCAGGTACGTCCGTGCAACATGACTGGCAGGGCGAGCAACCCTGTGGCCACAGTGGTCGCTAACGCGCCGTCCCGCATGGCTACAGTCCATCCGTCCGGCCCGCTGACCTCCGTGAGCATGACCCGACAGGGAACAGTTCCAGCACGCCTCCGCCACTCGAGTGCCTGCCCCAGCGTGGCTACAGTGTCGTCGGCCGTACCGACGACCTCGGTCGGCTGGCGCTAAGCGACGCCTTCCCGGGCGGCCCGTGTCGAGGCAGGTGGGGAGGGCCAATCGCGGCGCCCGTCAATGGGTCCTAGCAGGGATGGAACCGCTTGGATGGCAGGCCCCACCCATGACGAGACAATACAAGCCACGGGACCCCCTGGCCAGGTGGAGAGGCTGCCAGCCGGGTCCCTCCACCCACGTACCTAAATCATATTGTAAGAGCCGAGGGTTGGCCTATACCCCCCCCCCCCCCCCGAGCCCCCCATGCAATGGGGACGGAACCCCCGATCAAGAACACACACATAGGGAGCTCTCATACCCTTCCCAGTAGCAGAGGGAGACGAGTCGGCTTCTCCTTTCTTCCTCCTCCGAACACAGCTATAGGAGCACCTCTGTATATTTATCCATCCATCCAACGAATCCAAGCAGGACTAGGGGCATTACCTCCCACGGAGGGCCCCGAACCTAGGTACATCGCGTGTCTCCACCTTATTGTACCCAATCTCGCACCCGGAGCCCATCGGCGTCCAATGGCCCCAACACCACCGATAAGCCACCCTATGGCATCTGCCGTGAGAAAACGACGACAGTTGGCGCCCACCGTGGGGCCATCCGTGGCGCCGTTTGGGTTCATGCTCCGGGCGGGACCTCTCGCCATTCCCCGCTGCCGCCGCTCGGCCCAGCAAAACCACGGGAGGCTCATGGGGCTTGTTGCGGCACGCCCTGCGGGCGACTCCGACGGCCTAGCAGCCGACATCGACGCGCTCACCGAGCGCTTCAGCAGGCTCAGCCTTGCCGAGGCTCCGGCCGTGGGTGAGTACCCCGCAGGGGTACTCTTCTGCGCCGGCCCGCCCACGGCCGTGGGAGTACTCGCTGCGGCCCTCCCTAGTGGGTCCCGCTACTGTGAGGGGGTGATGGCCATCACCTCCTCCACCACCTTCGGACGGGCGCGGGTAACGGCCACCGCCGCTGCCGCCCGCGTCGGCACGTCCGACCCGGTCGATGCGGCCCTTCGAGGCTTGAGCACCCTGATTGCCCCGACGGCAAACCCCGATACCACCGCGGCCGACCTCGAGGCAGCTCGTCGTATCCTCTTCAAGGATGCCACCGCCCTCGCCACCACGCGCCGCCACATGGAAGCGGCACAGCGGGAATACGCCTCCGCTTACGGCCTTACCCCGACTGGCGCCGAGCCCAGCCGGCGTGGGCCATGCGCGCGACTGCGGCCGCGTGGTCGCCGAAATCCTTGGCGGAAAAATGCCCGTCTATGACAACCCCGAAGCTAACCTGCGGGCCCTAAAGGTGGCCTACGAGGAACTGGACACCTTGGAGGGCGAAGAGCGTGCCGCCCACGAGCGCCACATCAAGGAGCTTATCGATGCTGCTGACACACAGCAGCATCAGCTCACGCCAGGCGACACCGCCGCTGAAGGCCCCCGGCCCGAGCGCGAGGGCACAGGAACTGTCGGCCGCCAGGCGGTGCAAAACTCCTATTCCCCTCGCGTCTCCGGTCGTCGGATCGAGACGCACGACCCCCGGCCCTCTCAGCCGCCGAGGAGTGAGCAGCCGGCACACCACCGAGCCGCCTCGTAGCGGCCGCAACCGCGAAGCGTCGGCATCCGGCAGCCGGGGGCACACACCACCCCCGCAACGTGGGTCGCGGAAATCGACGCCGCCCACCATCTGCCCCGAGCTTTCAGCCCGGCTCGGGCCACACGTCCCCCGTAGCAAGGACGATGCTCGCAACAGCATCGACCAACGTGCAATCCGCCCTCCTCGAGGAGGAGGGCTCAATCAGCCCGGCTTGCTTCGGCCCCCGGATCCGCAGCGAGCCATTCCCGAAGGACTTCACACTCCCTAGGGACACCCCGACGTACAACGGGGCCGCCAAGCCAGAAGACTGGCTGATCGATTACACCACCGCAATGGGCATCGCCAGGGGAAACAAACGCGTGGCCGTCCGCTACGCCCCCCTCATGCTCATCGGCTCAACCCGCACCTGGCTCAACAGCCTGGCAGCCGACAGCATCAACATGTGGACGGACTTCGAGGAAGCCTTCGTCCGCAACTTCACCGGCACCTACAAGCTGCCCGGCCGGCCTCGTGAACTTGCTATGTGCGTTTAGGGGCCGGACGAATCCCTCTGGGACTACCTCACCCGATGGACCGAGCTCCGCAACTCCTGCGAGGGAGTGCACGAGGTGCAAGCAGTGCAATACTTCATCGAGGGTTGCCGGGACGGCACCCCTCTCAAGCACAAGCTTCTATGCTCTGAGCCGGCCATGCTGGCCGAACTCATGACCAAGGCGGACAAATACGCCATGGCCGACTTGGCCATCTGGGTCAAGACGGCCCCACCAGCCAAGGCGACAACGACGCCGGCCGCGGCCCGGTCGGCTGCCGACAACCGGCACCTGCAGAGCAACAAGCGCAAGAATGACCAGCCGGATCCCCACTACGCGAGCCGGCAGGTCAACAGTGTTGAGGATCAAGAGCCGGCTGCCTAGCCTTCCAGCCAGCGCTAATGCACCGGCAAGGCTGCCTGGCTGCCGAAGCTCACCTTTGATCAAATGCTCGATCTTACATGAAAGAATCACTCGGGGGCCAAACCCTTCACGCACACGCTTCGGCAGTGCAGCTTCTCACAGGGATTGGCCTGGGGGGGACGGCCTTCCGGCTCCTCCCGTGCCGCCAGCCCGTGCGCCGGCCCCGGTCCAAGCTGCCGCCCCGGCACCGGCAACGGCCCTAAACGACGGTCGCCTAGTCGACCAATACCCCAACCAAGACGGTTGCTATGTCGTCTTCACCAGTGAAGAGACGGGTAAGCATGCGGAGCACCGGCTCCATCGTGAAGTGAACGCCACCATGCCGGCAACTCCCCAGTTCATGCATTGTCGGAGAACTTGGTCACGTGGAGCCAGGCCGACCATCCCACGGTGATGCCGCATCTCGGCAGCTACGCCTTGGTCCTCGACCCCACCATCGCCACCAAGGACCGAGCCTGCCGCTTTACGCGGGTGCTGATAGATGGTGGGAGCACATCAGTATCCTCTACCTCGACACGATGCACAAGCTAGGGCTAAAGATAGAAGACCTACAGGTGAACCGGGCGGTTTTTCACGGCATCGTGCCTGAAAGGTCTTACTCCCATGTAGGCAAGATCACGCTCGACAGCCTCTTCGGCGGACCCAGCCATTTCCGCCGCGAGCCAGTACTGTTTGAGGTCATGGACCTCGCAAGCCCCTACCACGCGCTGCTGGGTCGGCCGGCTCTAGTCAGCTTCATGGCGGTCCCGCACTACGCCTACCTCAAGCTCAAGATGTCGGGCCCCAAGGGAATCATTACCGTCAAGGGCGACTACAAGATGTTGCTCGAATGCTCTTGAGGCGGTAGCCGGCTGGCCGAGGCCCTGGAAATCGCCTAGGAGAAGCGGCAGCTTGACCAGCTCATGGCCATCACCGCCAGCCAGTCGGCCGTGCCGGCTCCTCCCTCGCAATCCACTGGCGAGGCCTCCTTCCAGCCGTCCAAGGACACCAAGCAAATCCCGCTTGACCCGGCCAACCCAGCTCAGTGCATCACGATCGGCTCCCGCCTCAATAGCAAATAGGAAGGCGAGGTCGTCGACTTCCTCCATGAGAATCGGGACATCTTTGCGTGGTCCCCCAAGGACATGCCGGGTGTTCCGAGGAAGTTCGCCGAGCACAAACTACATGTCCGGCCGGAAGTCAAGCCGGTCAAGCAGCCCCTACGCCGCTTCTTTGAGGAGAAGCGGCACACTATAGGAGAAGAGATCGCCCAGCTGCTCGCGGCTAGATTCATCATGGTAGTGTTCCACCCAGACTGGCTGGCCAACCCAGTCCTGGTGCTGAAGGAAAACAAGACGTGGCACATGTGTATCGACTACACCAGCCTGAACAAGGCATGTCCCAAGGACCCATTCGCCCTGCCACGGATCAATCAAGTCATCGAATCCACGGCCGGCTGCGACTTGCTGTCCTTCTTGGATGCCTATTCCGGCTACCACCAAATCAAGCTAGACCCGGAAGACCAGCTCAAGACCTCCTTCATCACGCCCTTTGGGGCGTACTGCTACATCACCATGTCCTTCGGCCTGAAGAACGCAGGCACCACCTTCCAATGGTGCATGCAAAAGTGCCTCCTGCCTCAGATAGGCAGGAACGGCCATGTCTACATCAACGACATCATCGTCAAAACCAAGAAGCACTTCAGCCTCCTCGACGACCTCCGGGAGACCTTCGCGAACTTGCACGAATACAAGGTCAAGCTCAACCCGGAGAAATGTGTCTTTGGTGTTCCCGTCGGTCAACTCTTGGGTTTCTTCGTGCCCGCCCGCGGCATTGAAGCTAATCCCGAGAAGATCTGCGCGATCGAGCGCATGCCAAAGCCAACCTGGCTTCGTGACGTCCAGAAGTTCACCGGCTGCCTTGCCTCGCTCAGCCAGTTCATCAGCAGGCTAGGGGAGAAGGCTATGCCCCTTTACGGGCTCCTTCGCAAGACGGCTTTCATCGAGCCGGGTCAAACCAAGAAGCCGGCCACCTTCGACTGGCGTGACGAGGCGTACGAGTCCTTCCACGGCCTCAAGAAGGCTCTCACCCGCACGCCAATCTTGGTTGCGCCAGCTGAGAAGGAACCACTGCTCGTGTTCATCATCGCGACGACCCGGGTCATCAGCGTCGTACTGGTGGTCGAACGGCCGGAGGTGGGCAAGGCCCTGCTGGTCCAATGGCCCGTCTACTACCTCAGTGAGGTCCTCTCCGCATCCAAGTAGAACTACCCGCACTACCAGAAGATGTGTTACAGCATCACCATGGTGAGCACGGCCCCGCTCGGCGAGATCATGAGCGGCCGGGACTGCACCGGCCGGATTGCCAAGTGGGTGATCGCCCTCGCCGATCACAAGATCTGGTATGAGCCAAGAACCGCCGTCAAGTTGCAAACATTGGCGGATTTCCTCATCGACTGGGCGGAGACGGAGTTCGTCCCGCCTCCCTCGGACTCCACGCATTGGCGAATGCACTTCGACGGCTCGAAGATGAGGACTGACCTAGGTGCCGGCATAGTCCTCTCCTCCCCGAAAGGTGATCAACTCAAGTACGCCCTTCAGATCCACTTCGCCGCCTCCAACAACGTGGCGGAATACGAGGCCATCGTACATGGCCTCTGGCTCGCCAAGGAGATCGGCATCAGGCGCATCCTGTGCTTCGGCGACTCCGACCTCGTGGTGCAGCAAGTTTCTGGCGAATGGGACGCCATGGATGCCAACATGGCCAACTACCGTTTCCTCGTGCAACAACTCACCGGCTCCTTCGAGGGCTGCGAGTTCCACCATATCCCCCGGGCGGATAACGAGGCGGCAGACGCGTTGGCAAAAATTGGCTCCACCCGGCAGGCCATCCCAACTGGCATCTCTCTCGAGCGGCTGCTCAAGCCGTCGGTCAAGCCCTCCCCAGAGTCGGAGTCAATCTTCGTGCCAGCAAGCGCCGCCGGCCCATCAATGGCACCGGCCGCCTCCCCAGCAACTCCGTCGTCGGCTCTCGAACCGTCGGTTGCCCAGCCGGCCCTGATCGAACCGGCGGCACCCGGAGCAGACGGACCCGGCGACGCGGTCGTCATGATGGTCATCGACTCGCCGGCTCCAGGGGCCGGCGAGCCAGGCCCGGGGGCTGACCAACCGAGGACCGGGGGCTGACCAACCAGCCTCGGGGGCTCCCGAGCAGGTCCCAGGGGCTGACCAACTAGCCCCGGGAGCTCTCCAGCCGGCTGGCGTCGCAGCCCCCTCATGGGCCCAGCCCATCTTGGTGTTCCTTTTACGAGGCGAGCTTCCTCCGTACGAGGCTCTGGCTAGGCAGATCCAGCGCCGGGCCTCGGCTTACAGCATCATCAACAACAAGCTCGTCCACCGCAGCACCACCGGCATTTTCTAGCGGTGTGTTGAGCCGGAAAAAGGCCAAGAGATCCTCCTCGACATCCACTAGGGTGAGTGCGGGCACCACGCCGCCTCCCGGACCCTGGTGGCCAAGGCTTTCCGCCATGGCTTCTATTGGCCCACGGCTCTTGATGCGGCCAAGAAATTGGTCGACGAGTGTGAGGGCTACCAACGCTTCAGCATGCAAAGCCACCTACCGGCAACAGCCCTCCAAACCATCCCCCTCTCGTGGCCCTTTCCCATTTATGGGATGGACATGGTGGGCCCCTTCAAAACCGCTCGAGGCGGCATGACGCACCTGCTGGTAGCTGTGGACAAATTCACCAAGTGGATCGAAGCACGGCCCATCAAGAAGCTGGACGGCCCCACGGCCGTCCGGTTCATCGATGACATTACAGTACGCTATGGCATCCCCCACAGCATCATCACTAACAATGGCACCAACTTTGCTAAAGGCGTGCTCGCGCGTTTTTGCTCCAAGCAAGGGACCGGCTCGACCTGGCCTCCATCACTCATCTGCAATCAAACGGCCAGGTCGAGAGGGCAAACGGCCTCATCCTATCCGGCATCAAGCCCCGACTCGTGACTCCGCTGGTCAGGTCGGCCGGTTGCTGGATCGACTAGCTACCGGCTGTCCTTTGGAGTCTCAGGACCACCCCTAACCGTTCAACCGGCTAAACCCCGTTCTTTCTCGTATGGGTCCGAGGCGATCATCCCCACCGACATCGAATTCGAATCACCTCGGGTCGCCCTATACACGGAGAAGGACGCCAAGGAAGCAAGAGAAGACGGCATCGACCTGCTCGAGGAGGCTCGCGAGCTAGCCTTGAGCCGAACGGCAATCTACCAACAGAAGCTCCAGCATTATCACAGCAAGAGGATCCGGCCACTCTCATTCCGCAAGGGGGGCCTGGTCCTCAGACGGATCCAACGAACCACCGGTCAGCACAAGTTGTCCTCCCCATGGGAGGGCCCGTTCATCGTTAGCAAGGCGCTACATAACAATGCGTACTATCTAATAGACGCCTAGAAGCCACAGAAGCGCAAGAGAGACGCCTCCGGCGAAGAAACGGAGCGTCCATGGAACGAGGCACTCCTACACCCGTTTTACTGCTAAGGAAAAACCAACGTATGTATGTATCCCCGTCCTTTTGGGCTTATGAATGCAATGGATGCCCCAAGCCGGCTTTTGGGGGGCGCCCCGTTTCGTTTATCTCAAAGCTTTCTACACTCACCGGCTCCCCGGTCCGGCTCCCGGGCCCGGGGGCTAGCCGGCTGGACCCAGAAGTGTCTCTCTATAGAAAAGACTAAGTAAATGTGAGCCGGCCAAGCCTCCCCACCCTTACTAGCTATAGACTGACACTCGTCTATCCGGCTAACGGGGCCTTAGGGTGGCAAGGTTCGGCTCGCACCAAAGGTCGAAACGGGAAGGGATCTTTTCTAGGACCAGGTAGACCCTTGCCGCGTCTCTAGCTGCTTCACTTACCCCGAAAAAACCCTCCGTGATTCCTAAGTTTTGAAACGGCTCCCTCGAGGCGGACGCCCCGACCCAGCCACAGACCGGCTACCGACTGTCGGGCTGGCGGGGCTGAGGCCAAAGGAAAAATGGAGTAGAAGTGCAAAGGGGCATGGCGGGTGAAAAGGGGGTAAGGTGGAGGCGGCAAGATTCATAAGGCATAAATCACAAAGTATTCATAACATAAAGCAAAACAGCCCACGGTCAGCGTTCAATTCATTACATACACACACCCAGTGGGTGGATCGAATCCAAGTTCAAAGTGAAGGAAAGAAGAAAAAGAAAGAGCAAAATAGGAAGATGCCCGGGGGCTCAAGCCACCGGCGCGTCGCCAACCGGCACCTCGAGAGGCGGCTCAATCCCCGTCCCGGAGGTGCTCGCGGCCTTCGGGTCGGCCGCGTTGCCCTTCGCAGCGGCCTCCTCGGTATCCGTCGTCTCGCCGCTCGAGTCGGTGCTCTCGTCGGCAACTTCGGCATCGTTCAGGCCCTGTGGGATGGCGAAGGACTCCTCGGGCAGCGGCTCGCCGTCTTCTCCAAGGGGCGGCAGGAACTCACCCGCGTAGACATACGACGCGAGCTCGTTCGCCCACAAGACAAGGGCCAGCTCGCGAGCCTCCCGCTCCGCGGACGGCACATCCCGCATCATCGCTAGCCGAGCGAGGTCCACCCCACGGTACCATGAAGTGATGAACCGAAGAGCCATCTGCGCTCCGGCTCGGGCAGCCGAGGCTTTCCAGGCCTCGAGGCGGGAGATGGCGTGCTCAAGCCATAGCGCCACGCGATGCGTCGGAGCTCCTCCGCAGCCCGGCCATAGCGTGGCGATGACCTCCTTGCCGGCGGCCTTGAGCCGCTCCATGCTCCGCTCGAGATGGGTCATCCGCATCTCGACGGTGAGCCCATTCTCGTCCACATCCCACGGGGCATGCTCATCAATGGAGCGGCCGTACCCTCGGAGGTGCTCCCGGTGCTCCTCAATGGCCCGCGCGGCGTGGCGGTGGGTCTTCGGGAACCGCACTACGGGGAAGAAGGGAAGAAGAGAAGGAAAACCAGATAAAGCACAAAGAGGCGGCAAGCAGAAGGCAACCAATCGAAAAAGAAAGAAACAAGCGCTTACCTTCGATAGCATCATCCACACTGATGGCGAAGTTGAGCGTCGCCGCCCGCTCGACCGCCCGAGCCGCTTCCGAGGCGGCAAGAGAGCCCTTGGCCTCCTCGAGCGACTTCTCGAGGCGGGTCACCTCGCCTTGGATGGTGGCAGTCCTCAAGGCGGCGTCAGCCGCATCCTTAGCGGCCGCCTCTCGGGCCGCCACCTCCTTCACCGCCTTGGCCTTTGAGCTGGTTGCGGGCCGCCTCGCCATCAACCAGTAGCACGGCCAGCCGGTCCATCTCCTGTGCGGCCGCCTGGACATCCCGCGCCAGCCGGTTCCGCTCGGCGGTGAGCCTGGTCTTTTCCTCCCGAAGGGCGGCCATCTCGCCTGCATAACAAGGATAACATCAGTAAAACAGACGTAAAGCCGTCAACTCCCTGGGGCTACACGCCTCCACCCGCAAAATGCAACTCACCTTGCACACGAGCCAGCTCCTCCTCCAGACGGTAGAAGTCGTACTTGCTGCGGTCATGGATGGCAACCGCCTCCGCGAAGAGCTTTTGCCATAGGGAGGCTCCCTCTTGTTGCAAAAGGGGGAGAACGTCAAAAATGCGCTCGAAGGAGATCCAGCCCGGCTGCCCGTCAGCCGATTGGCCGGCCCGCATCTCGGGGGCTACACCCAGTGGGTGCGCTTGCGTGCCCCCACTAAGAATACTAAGGACGGAAGGAGAAGCTTACCTCAGCACGCCAAAGGGCGGTGTCCGCTGCCTCCGAGAACCGGGCCAGCTCCTGCCGGCACCGGTCCAGGACACTCCCCAGATCCCCAAAGGAGGGGACCGGGCCGCCTGCCGGAGGCACCGGTAGGGCCGGCACATTCGCCAGTGCCTCCTAGTCCCGGCTGACGTCCTACATTGACACCAGGATTCGCCGAGCACGGCCGCCGCTACCGCCCGGGCTTGCTGCAGCTCCGACCGCTGGGGGTGGGTTGATAACGGCGAGGGACCAGAAGTTGCCTCTTGCCAGCCCCCCGCCGGGCACTGTCGCCGCCTCACCTGTTGGCCGCTCTGGCGCGTCGGTCACGCCGGAGGGCCGCTCCACCTCCACAATGACCGCCTCCGGCGGCGCCTCCGGCGCCAGCGGGATCACCTCCTTCCGGGCCGGCTCGGGGCTGGCGGGGGCACCTCCGGCACTTCATGTCGAGCCGCCTCGGGGTCCGGCTCCGTCACCGTCTCCCACGTTGTATGCATCCACTGAAAATCTGCCCTGGGTGAAGGCGCAAAATTCCTCTCTCTTGCGGTCCATCAGCCCTTCCGGGATGTGATGGAGACGAAATGCGGCGCTAAACTCTGCCCATGTTGGTGCAGGTCCCTGGGGACGCATAGCCTCATAGCTTTCCCACCACAAGTTGGCAGGTCCCTCTAGAAAGTATGTCGCAAAGGTCACCTTGTTGGCCTCTGAAACATTTGCAGCTCGAATCTTGCGTGACATACTGGTCAGCCAATCATCCGCATCGAGGGGGTCGATCGAATGATGATACTTAGGCGGACACAGCTTGATAAAGTCGCCAAGTGACACTCCATCATGGTGATCATTGCGGGGAGCACGAGTTGTGTTCTGTTCAATTCTCTCTAACAGCCTGTTGGTCTCCCTCTTATTCCGTTCAGCTTCTAGCATCACCTCCGCCAGAGATGGTGCATGTGGCAGCTCGTCTTGCCTTGCTTGGCTACTCTCGCCTTGCTCATGAGCAGGCACGGGGTTGTTCCTGGTTGACACCATCCTGAGGAAAACAATCCATAACTTAGACACAGAGAACAACAACTCTAGGGCATGAATTAAGGAATGCACTGATCAACATGGCATGTAAGATAAACACCAATCAACATGGTAAAACAGCTACCATATGAACATTAGGTTTCATACACACCATGACTTAGTTTAGTACAAACCCAAGCTGAAAACAACTACGGAGAGATGACACAACTCATCGGAGGCATTACAAGCATCCTATACATTATCTATCTACACCTCCGGAACTCAACTCTCGACCTTGATCATATCCCACAAGACACACAGGACTGTGGCAATACGTCTACTACCATACTAGATCTAACATCCACGCACTTAAACGTCACCGTAGAATGCCTCGTACAGGTTACCCCCGTGACCTGGGAGCTGAACCTGAGGATCTGGAAACACTCTAGCCTAGGATCCCTAGAAACCATAAGGACACGGGTGTGGCCTTGGTCCCCTTGTCGGCGGCAACAGCGGTCCTCGAAGAGGGGTGATGCCTCCAACATTAGGCCAGTCTACGTGTGCTGGCAAATGAGTCCGCGATGGAGTCGGCATCTCCATATCTCCATAACCTGTCTGCACGACAGGTGCCAACTGCGTTAAGGCTGTCCAAAGACGGGCACGGGTAGCATAGAGCTCCATGCGAAGGGCACGTGCATCACGATCCCTGTTATCCAACATCTGAGCGGTCACCTGCAGTCTAGGGTCTTCATGGGAATGATCAGAGTAGGCTGCACTGAGATATCCATCCTCTCCTCCCATGGAAGCAGGAACATAGCAGAACTCCGTGTTCTGAAGCAGACCATGGTGAAACCTCATAATAGTCAGCATAGTGTAAGCGGCTTCCTGAACTGCCATATCTATGGTAACTCCCAATCCATGAGTCCAGTGAAACGGCTCTGCAGCTCCAGGATATGAAGGGTATATCCTAACAGTACATAGATATTGACTCTGGTTGAAATCTCGGTACTGCTCCTCCACTGTGTACTCTGGGTACCAACGATATCCAGCCTTCATCATAACTCTAACCAACATGGCCATGTGACCCGGCACATCGATGCACCTGGTCAGACGGACCACCTGACGGAAAGAACGAGAGGGCATCTGAAACAGAGAATGATGCAAAGACATTAGAGATCCTAGCAGAAATTGGACAGCATAACGGCTGTAGTTGCTCAAGAAATTTTTTGAGACAATTGAAAAGAGATTGGAAAGGCATGACCACTCGACTATCTAGACTCAAATCTCTTCTCCATCTGTTTGTCACACCAACAACACTAAAATAACTGCACTTATTCACAAGCAAGCTACCTATTGGTCCATGGCTAGTAACTCGTCATCCTGAGCAATAGATGAGAATCCTAGTTCCTATCCCCGTAGAAAAGATGAGAGTGACCCAGCATAGAATAACTTGGGAAGAGGAGTAAAAAGAGCCTTATGTTCCCTTCCACAATCAATTCCCCTACTTATCTATAGTGTTTCTAGACTCAACTTCGGCCGGTTTGGCTTGGTAGTCCTACAGTCAGTCAGGCTCTGATACCAACGCTGTCGAGACCCCGATCCTAAGTCATATGATTCCATACTGTAACAAGCCACATCACCTTGCGGCCTCACGCACGGTACTCCATGGCTGCCACCTTACCTTGGCTGGGACCGTTTGCGTCTTTTGGCTCACGTATGTGAACATGTCGCTGGCAATCACACAACAAAGAACCCAGGCCGACATAACTAGTCATAGAACCCAAGTGGCACATCCGTACGGAAACAGGCATACATAACCCAGCAATGCAGGTGTCGGCCGCAAGCGTGTGTAGACGAGTCGTAGCAAGTTACAAGGAATCCATTACGTCGCGAGACACGAATGTCATCACTGCACGTAGACGAGTCGTAACAGGCTACAGGGACTCCATTACACTGCGAGACATTTCCGCGAAGGGACAGACACAGCAGCAAAGAAGGATACATGCCGGTCAATCAATGTGTCCGGAGCAGTAGCAAGCTACCATGGCTCGGTGGAAGCACAAAGAGGCAGTTTCCCATAAAGAGTACTACTAAAGGCACACGACTAGGTGTCGGATCCCATACATACCGTTGCACGTCACACGTACGCACGACATGCCCGATATGCATATATACAACCAAGGCATCACAACATAACCATGCAATAACATGACTTTTATTTAAGAGGCTCAGACGAGCCTTGCATAATATGTTCATACAGACAGGGGTCACATGACCCGGCACTCAAGTCATACAAACATAGTCATACAAGCCAGCGGAAACTAAAGTTGTCTGGGTACAGACGGCAAAATATAAAAGAGGCACATGGCCTGACTATCTACAGCCCACCACGCGGGCAAGATCGTAGCTGGGACACCAGCTATTCGGCATCGTCAACGTCTAGATAAAACCCACCTGATGGGTCCTGGTTCTTTTCTGCAACATTAATTAAGCAAGGATGAGTACAATCGTACTCAGCAAGTCTTTAAAACAGACCTAGTCTATTTATGCTCATGTATCAACAAGGGGTAGTGGAGTTTATGCAGAAAGCCAGCTTTGACTCATGGCTAACCTACACTACTCAGTTTTAAACTCTTGGTTACAATTTTAATTATCGCACACGAGTCCACTAACTCCATCTCAATACACCACCATGGACTCACCTTCCCCTTCCGGAAGAGTGCCATCCACGGTACTCACACTTGTCTTGAGATTTTTAGAAGTCTCCATTTGATTATCTATGAACAGCATAAGTTCTCCAAGTAGTCCATATCCGAGGACGCGGCTATTCGAATAGTTTCATAACCCTACAGGGGTGTACTTCTTCACACACGCTCTCGCCACTTATCGTTGTGTGCCATAAACCATGCACCTCGGCCACCTTCAAGCGGATGCCCAGCGAGGGAGTCGGCCACGACCGTCAATCACATAAGACCTCTAGTCTAGGCTACCGCCTATTTGAGACTGACCCGCACGGAAATCCGGCCGAAGTTTCCGCTACGGTCCCAAACGATGTGCGCAGGGTTCCCAAGCCCACCATTCGGGTGACCCTTGGTACACCATGCCACTGCCTACCGCGTCGTAACCCACCCCAAGGGTCAGCGCTACGCACGGCCTCCAGCATGCTATAAACACCAGAAACTACTTGCAATACCTGGACTAAAGACTAAGTGACTGATAAGTCGAGCGGGGTCATATTTTAGGGCCCAGCATGTGGTAATATCTCGTCTTGGATCACAAACACGGAACCCAGTTCCTAAGAACGGTCCCAATGAGACAACCCACCATGTACTCCTACATAGCCTCTCATCGCTACCTTTACCAAATCGTGTTCATTATATGCTCATCACATCGGACAACACTGTTTCACTCAGTTCATCACCCAGATGAAACAGACCTGACACAACTCTAAGCATAGCAAGCATAGCAGACAAAGTAAGCTAAGCACATCATGGCACAAGCATCTACCAGGTAAGCTAGGTTACAAGGTTTAGCTATTTACTGTGACAAGATCAGGTCGTGCATAAGAATAGGATCATCTTCCGTGAATGACTGACATGTGATCGTTTGTCCTAATGCAATAAATGAGAGCGGGAGCGAGAGAATGGGATGTTATCGGAATGATCAATGGGGTTGCTTGCCTTGCTGGGTTGCGGAGGAGTTCTCTCCTTCGTCGGGGTATGGAGTGGTATCTTCCGGATTAGGGCCTACCACAATGCAAATAAAAGCATTCAATACAAGCAGATGCAACAATATGATGCATGATCATGGCATAGTAGTATGCATAAGTGAGCTAATGAAACTAGTGATCATATCAATTTCAAATGAGTTTGAATATAGGTTCAAAGTTGCTCTCATTTCAAATTCCATATATTGACCTAATGTTAAAATGTCCATGTTTACCTATTTAGGTGGCTCTAACATGCATGATAATAGCACCATTGGATTCGTTGGATTTTTCTGATAAATTTTCATATATAAATAATTTTCATCTGACTTACAGATTAATTTATATGATTTTTCAAAGTTTTAAATATTTTCTGGATTTATTTTTAAATAAGAAATTGAATTATGACATCAGCATGATGTCATGATGACATCAGCTGATCAGCTGACCCGGCCCAGAGTCAAACCTGACATGTGGGGTCCACATGTCAGTGACTGGTTAACTTAACTAACTAATTAAAACTAATTCTGTTTTAATTAACTAACTGGGCCCACCTGTTAGTGACACATTAACCTAATTAATAATTAAACTAATTACAAATTATCCTAAACTAATCAGGGTCGGGGCCCCACCTGTCATTGACTCACAGAGTCAAGCCAGGGCCCACCTGAGGTCAAACTCGCCGGAGTTGGCCGGCGGTTCGACGTCGGTGACCATCAGGGATGGCGACGTCCATCGGGTTTCTCCTACAAGGGGTTATTTGGCGCGCTGAGACCACCAACGTGCAGCCCATGCACGACCGCATCCATCTGGGGCCATGAGAGGTCATGGGGTCGTCGGAGCTCGCCGGAAACGAGCTCGTGGCGGCGGCCGAAGCTCGGGCTCGGACGCAAACATGACACAGGGCACGGGGCGATGTTATGATGGTCTCTACGGGCTCCTGGGAACTCCAGGAGTTCAACCATGCACGCGCACGTGAGCTTGGAGGGCTCTATGCACGGCGGCGAGCATCGACGCCGGCGGGAGGTTCTCGGGTCCGGCGACGCAGCTAGCTAGGGGATGCCAGAGAGAGGGAAAACTCAGGGGGGAGGAAGAGGGGCTCACTGCGGATCCAGGGAGCTGGTCAGCGGGCTCGGGGAGGCAGCGACGGCGACGAATCTACGTCCGGCGACGGCGGCCTTCGGCAGGGGATCGGGAGAGAGAGCAGAGGAGAGAGGGAGGGGGAGAATGAGCTCGGGGGAGAGGGCTCGCGCGTCTTCCAGGCGCGGGGGAGGCAGGGACGCAGCCTGCTGTGTGGAAGCAGGAGGTGGAGGCCGGCGACGGCTCGGTCGCCACCTCGACGCCTACTGGCGCGAGGTGGAAGATGACCCTTCCACCCCCGTGGGCTGGGCTGGGCCTTCCACTCGACCAGGTAAGCCTCTCCCTTTTATTTTTATTTTTTGTTTTCTGTTTTCTAACATTTGTTTGATTTTCTTTGCAGGTCCAAATACCCCTTCAATAATTCTAAAACTTTTTATAACTTCAAATTTGAATATTTCAAACTTGTATCAAAAGTTTCAGATCATTTTGAAAGCAGTGATAATGATAATATTTTTATTTGTCATTTTCAAAGACTTAATTCAATAATTTAAAATATTTTAAATGTTCAAATAATTGAAATGGTCCCTGGTATATCCATGCCCTTAATTATCAGACATAGGGAACATTTTTTATGGGCATTTTGGATTTGTTGAAATTTCATTTGTTTGGAATTCCTTTAATTCATAAAATGCTTAGGGTTTCTTTCTTTCTCCCCATTTCATATTGATGCAATGATGATGATGATGATGCAAACACAATGCTAGCCTAGACACTTGCTAGGGTTGTGACATGCACCCATTATGAGATTCATCAAATTTTATAGAATGCCCATTGAACTTCACTTATATCTTTTGAGTTGAGGCAAAAGCTAATGTACGTCACTTATATCTTTTGAGCACGGCGATGCATATATTTAATTGAAATAAATTTCAATCTCTTGCTTCAATCTTATCTTTTTCAGAGTTTAAGAAGTAGTTTTAATTTGCATGATCTATATGTTTGGTCCAAGAACAATAGGTATACAAGAGTGGTATAATTAAAACATTCATGTGGATCACTGAATAGGATGTGTATGATCAATGATATATTAAGGCTATAATACGAAGGCTTACTAGTTAATAATCTTGGCTTAGTAAAAATAATGATGTTAAGATTTGTGATGTCCCACTCATTAAAATGCCAGTCATGGTTTGGCCAGGAAGTTGGAGCGTAATTTATCCTTGATTGATATCCTTTGTGTTATCCTAATCGGGGGCGCATAATGCTTAAATCCTACCAACCCCCTCCTTGGAGCATGCGAGTAATACTTTGCTTCAAGGTCTAAAGAAAATTTCACAATAAATACTTGAGTTCTTTATGACTAATATGAGTTTGTGGACTATAAGCACCTCGACCTTTCCATATTTTGCTAGCCTCTTCGATACTGTGCATTGCCCGTTCTCACATCAAGACTTGGTGCAAACTTCGCACGTGCATCCAAATCATGTGAAATAGTACACTCTTTCACACATAATACTTATTATATCCTTCCTCAAAACAGCCACCATACTACCTATTATGGTATTTCCATAACTATTCTAAGATATATTGCCATGGAACTTCCACAGTTACTATTCATCACGTGATTTGAGCATTCATCTTCATTTTGCCTTGCATGATCTTATAGAGGTGACATGATATTTGTGTCAAAGCCATGGTTCATCATTGTTGTACATGTTATGGTAGATCATTGCAAATCGTGATACATTCCTAGGGGCATTCATACGTAGTCATCATATTGTTCATATATCAAGTTGTAACTAAAATAAAGTGTGATGCATTATTAGGGTGTTCCCCTACCTATGAGGATAAAAAAGAGGCCAAAAAGTGCCCAACATAAAAATAAAAAAATAAGAGAGAGAGAGAAGGAAAATAAAAAATGAGAGAGAAAGAGAGAGGGGCACTACTATCCTTTTTCCACACTTGTGCTTCAAAGTAGCACCATGTTATTCATATAGAGAGTTTTCATATACTTTATGATTATGCGAGTGTGATTTTTACATTGTACAACTTGGCTTGTATATTCTGATGACGAGCCTCCTCAAATGCTTGAGGTCTCGATGAAAAAGCAAGTTGGATGCACACCCACCTAGTTGCATTAAGAGAGATGTCATACACTCATATCTCTGGTGCATCTATTGCATGGCAATCCCTACTCCTTGTATTAATATTGATTGAAAGGCATCTCCATTGCCTAAAGATCCGCCTAGTTGATGCAAGACTTTCTCTGCTTTTTCCCTTATAAACCCCTACCATCATAATCTTTGCCATCCAAAGTGTTGCATCCATGACTCATGCTCATGTATTGAGTGGAGTTGAAAAAGTTGAAGCAACAAAAAGTATGATACAATTGCTTGGTTTGGCACCATGGTGTTCATGATTTATACTTTATGCTAGGAAGGCCGAGCTATGTCATGCTTTACATGATTAAATGAGTAGGAACATTCTTTAGCATTCTTTATTTTGAAAGGAAATGATTACTTTCGAGCATTCTTGCATATTATCATGTTGATATCTATTATGTGATCGCTCCCTAACACTAGTGCAGTCGCGTGCTATACAAACGGTTTTTAACCCCTTTCCGTAACGTAGTTCTAAACCGTCACCTTGCATGTGTGGGCGATAGGGGGGCTATCCACGACACAGATAAATCGTCGATGAGGCCTCCATCCGGTCACACATGCCAAGAAAAAATAGGGCATGTGTGATTGGGAGGACCATGACAAACAAACATATTAAAGAAGTCATGTGAAATGTGCTCCGCATCACACATAGGGAATCCCAAAGATATGTATTTGTTCGCATTGCACATCACACACAATTTTCTACATCACATCATTTGTGATAGGGCCGGTCATCACACATGATAGTCATAATTATGTCGATTGCGTTATTCAATACATCACTCACGGTTCCTAGAAGAAACTGTTTGGCATTGGGTTGTCCATCACACACACTTGTTATGTGAAAACGTTTGTGATAGGGTGGCCTAACGCACATAGTTGTCGACCGAAAAGCGTGTGTGATTGTTCACTCATCCAACATGCTAACTTTCTAGAAACCGTGTGGGTTTGTGGAGGTCATCGCCCACGGTGTTGTCTCAGAAACCTTCTGCAATACAAACAATTATTAGCCTAATTTATCTATTATTTATAATCCATTTAGTAATCAAATTCACATTTCATATCAAGCACGCAAACCTTATCCTTGACAAACATTTGTTGGAAAATTTCACTCTTGTCATTTGGATATATCATGCTCTTCCTTGCATGACTAACCCATGTAGGATGACCTACTTCAAAAACAAAGAAGGATAGCTCCAAAACTTCAACTCTTGAGCATCCATAACAATTCCACCTACATGCCGCGTCGTCTACATCATTCAAAGGTATGTACTCATATCCTTGAAGAAGCTTTACTCCAAGTCATGAGTCAAAGCAATTCTAAGAGATATGGAGACAATAAAATGCTTAAAAATAAAATGGTAACCCCATTTTGAGCTTAACAATGAATATCACCTATGATCAAGCATTCTTGCTTGGCTCCTTAAGTCAATATACTCTAATATAGGTGACCTAGTCACCGCTCAACATCTGGACAAGGACCTTGACTGGATAATTTCTCTCGTGACTACCTTGTTACTTCCATTAAATTCTTACTTGGATGAAAAATTCCTTGCAAATCTTAAAAGAATCCTTGAAAATCTTATTAAAAATCTCTGGCAAAATGTGTCAAGTCTTTATGAAAGTTTACTTTGACAAAATGGCCAATAATACTTTTGCTAAGTTTCTATTTGCAACTCGGATCCTCCGAATCGGGGAAATCGGCTTCACCGATGTAGCAGATAAACTACTGAGAACTCCTTCGGTATCACCGACATGATTGTCTTTGGTTGTACCGATTTTCCTTAGAACCCTAGATTTCTTATCGGTTCTACCGATCCATGTTGACTCGGAGCCTCCGACTTTTGCTACTTCTTATGTTCTTTTCCATGTTTTTAACGTTTTCAGAAAATTTTCACCATGGCCCTTATTCTCAAGAATCCCTTACCCTCTGACCCTTCTTGGAAATTAATGTCAAAGGGAGAGGAAGATCAAAGCTTAAATTCAAAGATTTAGGGGAGAATCTCAAAGCTCAAAGCTAATCATTAAGCGGGAGAGATCAACTCATTTCAATATTCTTAAAAGGAGAGATATATAAAAGACTAAGTGACTTGGATTCATGTTTTTGCATGGCTATATCTTTCTTGCTAGACTAGTCTCACCCTACCTACTCCCAATATTTACATGCTGAGATCTAGGGGGAGGGGAGAAACCAAAATCTACATTCAAGGGACAAAGCTCTAAAATTACTCTTGGATGCATGTTAATCTTGAGAGAGTACTATCTTCTACATGTCTTCCAAACCTTGGTGAAATTCAAGTTCCTTGCATTTGTATGAAAGAAATACCCTTGTGTTATCTAACTCTTGTGTTATCTAACCCTATTGTCTCAAGTGTGTTTCCCTAGTTAAAATGCTTCGGAACTTTAGGGTAAGTATATGCATCATACCCTTGGTCAGGATAACCTCTTGCACATATTGTTTTGCAGGAATGAGTCCTGAACTTGGAGACACTCCATTCTTATTTATCTGATGCATATAGCCAAGGTACATATGACTTGTCATGTTCTATCTACTATGTGTGCACTCATGCATTCCAAGCAACTATTCCTTAAAAAGGATTGCACACATTTAGGGGGAGCTTGTCTTAGTCATATGTCTCTCAAAGCTATCATATACTACTACTTCCTTTAAATTGAAGCTTTGATTGTATGTTTTCATTAATTACCAAAAATGGGGGGATTGAAAGCACATATGTTCCCTTGGAGGTTTTGATAATTCATGACAACGTACATTATCTCTTGGACTAATGGTTTTACATAGTATTTAAGATTAAAGTCCAAAAGATAGTTGTGGCTGGAAATGCGAGGAGGATCCCCAAGAAGGAAAGGAAGAGGATTGGCTAAGATTCAAGCTTCAAACTCTACATTTTACATTTATGTGAGAAATCACACTTGAGTCAATATGAAAGCTAATACTATTAAAAGGGGATGACGTATCTATGATGATCTGGTTGCTCAAAGTGCTTAGAGATTAGCCACACAAAACCCTCAAAAATTCTCCCACAATATACTCTGTCAAATTCCGGTGCCACCAACTTTCCACTATCGGATATCGAGTTTTCCATAGACAGGTTCCAAAGCCAAACCCTAGCAACTTGATGTAACCAAATTCTGACTCGGTACAACTGAAAACCAGTGACCAAGCTTCTGGTATCTATTTGCTAAAATAACGAAATTTCTGAGTTTTGCAAATCGGACTAACCGAAGTGTGCAACTGCCTAGGTCAACCGAATCGGACTCATTGAGAAGCTGCATACTGGTCTCACCAAAAGGCCTAAAGTTGGAGTATTTTGCACTAGTTGGTGCAACCGAGTTTTTACTTCGGTTCCATTGAGTTGGGCAATAATGTTGTAACGGTTGGATTTTTGGAGATGGCTATATATACCCTTCACCTTCCTCTCATTCAAAGAGATAGCACTCAGAACAAGCAAACACTTCCACCATTCATTTTCTGAGAAAGAACCACCTACTCATGTGTTGAGATCAAGATCTTCCACTCCAACAATATGAATCTTGATTTCTAGCCTCCCCAAGTTGCTTTCCACCCAATCAATCTCTTCTACCAAGCCAAACCCCGTGAGAGAGTGATTGGGTGTTGAGGAGACTATCTTTTGAAGCACAAGAGCAAGGAGTTCATCATTCATACCAAATCGATTACCTTTTGGAGAGTGGTGTATCCTAGATCAATTAGATGTCTCTTGGGAGCCTCCAATTCATGTGGAGTTGAACCAAGAAGTTTGCACGGGCAAGGAGATCACCTACTTCGTCAAGATCTACCCCGAGTGAGGCTAGTCCTTCATGAACGTAAGCTGTGATGGAATACACGAGGTTGCTACTTCATCGACCCTTCATGGGTGGAGCCCTCCATGGACTTGCACGAACACTACCCTCTGTGGGTTGAAGTCTCCATCAACGTGGACGTACGATAGCACCACCTATCAGAACCACGGGAAAAATCTTCGAGTCCCTATTGCGTTTGATCTTCCTATTTCTACTCTTTACTTACATGTGCATGTCTTTACTTTCCGCTTCTATACTCGTAGATTTGCATGTGTAGGGTGTGGTAGACTTGATAGAATTGCTAAAACTTGCCAACCAATAAAATTGGGAAAAGGTTAGGATATTATTTGGTCAAGTAGTCTATTCACCCCCCCCCCTCTAGACGCCTCTTCTCGGTCCCACAAAATCCTTGGTCACTAACGCATTGATGCGGGAAGATGTCCTATGGGTTATAGGGCCCATGCTTTTCAAATTAATAAATACAATAGGAAATTTATTAAGTATAGTTGTAAAAGTGATACCTACGCTATTGAAATAGGAGGAGCTCGGATTGTGTCTCGGATGCCCTCTTGGCAGCAGAATCAGGACCACCACTCGGCATGTTCCATTTAGGGACTTAGGAGCTTTTCTAATGCTTGGACCATCGACCCTTGTTGAATGGAATTAAATTGCTCGGATCGGTGTCATTGATTGATCATTTTCATGAAGAAGCACGAGGAATGCTTACTGAGGAGGAAGGTAAAATTTCTAGACAGTCTAGAAGAAGCGTCATCCATGCTTTATTGATAGAAGACTCTGTACTTATAAAATATGGACAATTTAGGGTCCTCGATGAAGCCTGGATCATCATCATGGGCATAGGTTTACGGCTGTTGGGTCGGACAACTCACCGTCTCAATCCAGCTTCTTCATCCCTGCTCGGATATGTTAAACAACTGACCAGGAGTATAAGAATCCTGGTCGGATCAACCAAGTAATGAGATAAAGGGACTTAATTCTTCTATGGGTTTATGGAAAGAAAGGCCATCAAACATCTTTTGCTTGGCGAAATCATCATTTTCCCCTTTATAAATCGACTCTAGCGTTGCCGCCAGAATCACTAGTTCTCAAAGCCCTTTATAATAGCTCGGGTGGTGGCGGCGGATCCATTGTACCTCCACAATGGATGGGTGTGTTGTTTTATTGGTTGAACTTGTCGGCCTATAGCCAGGATCATCACGTTAATGATGGTAAACTTGTGGTGGCCGAGGAAAGCAACTTGGGCGGCCAATCAGGTAACCTCGACATCCTCTTCTTGGGAGCGGCTCATAGGATGCCAGTTGTATCTCTTTTTGGTGGTGTGAGAAAATTGGGGGAAGTGACCTTGTCAGATGGGATCCTCAAGTGGGACATCGGCAATATAAAACCATTTAGTTGGCCACGTCTCAACATCCTGTTTTAGGGTTCCTCAGAGATAACTTGCCCCAGCAATCCCACATAATTCGCCTCCTCCAACTTAGAAGATGGAACCATCCCGGTAACGAGGGGGTTAAGCAAAAGTACTTTCGCCATAATCCAAAGTGGGATTCACCGCCAAGGAAGGCTTCATATAGATCCACGAAACCTGAGATGACAAGAATAAAATTTGGGGCAAGGTGGTGGAGTTGGATCCTATAGAACTCTAGCATACCCCTAAGGATGAGCTAGATGGGGAAGCCCAAGCCTCAAAGGAGAAAAGGGACGAAGCAGACTCGCTCTCTTCCGGGAGGCGTTGGGTAGTTGTCTCTAAGCACTTTCTTTTCTATGATTACCATCCCACGATGTGTGGGTGCAAACTCTCGATCTAGCCAGTATCCTCAGTGGTGATCCGATTCAGTTGTGCCCGGCTAATTGATCATCTTTCCACTCTCCTTCAAGGGGGTCGTCTGGCCTTGATCGATGATGAGATGGGGGCGTCCGCCATTGTTGGAGCTCTAGAAACAATAAGAGAAGACAGTGTTGCGTGAGGACATGAAAGGAGCAGGCAGGGTGAAAGGAATAGTTGCCCCCTCCCTCCGTTGCCTTTTATTTGCCTTAATAAAAATGGGTTGTGATGGGACGCTTGAAGTTCCTGATAGTTACTCCGTGTGTTTCCTAGAAATTATGCCTTGGTTGGGAATAGGGGTCGAGGGAAGAATGGTTGAAACCCCCGCTAAAAGTGGGTCTTTGGGCCCACCTCGACTCCTTTTTGACGAATATGTCAATGTGTGGGCCGACGAAACTACGAAAGGTCTCCAAGGAACCTCGAAAAGTAAAAGGGAGATCGACCTTGGGAGATTGACTTTGAACTCAATAAAAATTGAGGTGGATCTTGTCAAGAGGGGTCCCTTACCAAAACCTTAGATCACGGTATGTCCTCAGTTTCGTTGGCAGACGTGGAAGAGAGAACTCACCTACGAAGCCGAAGACCAAGACCATGAAGTTGTTCGGAGGAAACAACCAAAGTCATCGGCTTGAAGACAAGTTCAGGGGCTACTGACGATGTCCTGGATTAGGGTATCTACACCAAAGAATGGGCTAGACATGTCCTGGCCCTCGGCGTACTCAAGCTGGAATCCTTTGAAGACTTGGCTTATACTACAAGGCGTATTTGAATGATTAGCATGTTATCCCTAGCTATAGCCGACATACCTGTAACTTAAATACCCCCGGTGCCTATATAAGCCTATGTATTTAGTCTGTAGAGGCTAGGTTTTTAGACTAGAGCTCATTCATACAATCTCGAGGTAGATCATCATGTACTTTGTTTCCCGTACACAATCAATACAATACAAGTAGGACATGGGATTTTACCTCCTAGAGAGGGCCCAAACCTGGATAGACTACCGTGTCCCCCTTTTGTCTTGTTACCATCGTGTTAAGATCATCAGCTCGGGGCTTGGGCCCTTGACATGTCCAAGACCAACGTCGAGTCAGACGCCTGCCACTGGGGCCCGCTCAACATCCAACTCATCCGGAGTGCATGCGTATCTTGGCGGCCGGGCAGGGATGTCGCAACGCCTGATGGGCCTTTCGCCACTAGGGCGAACAATGATGACGATGGCCTTTGAGGCCTTGCCTACGAGGTCATCGTTCGATACCTGGACTGGTTTTTAGTTTGGTCTTGTTTAAGTCTAGGCTAAATTTGTTGAAAATCATCCTTTTGCATGTAATATATGGAACTTACTTCAATTTCTGTTTTACTTGAGTTTCGTATGTATTTGTGCTCGATCCATTTTAAATGGGTCAGGCATACGATGGCTCTGATTGAATAGCATCTGTCCAGAGAATGTCCGTGGACACATTTGAATGTGTGTCCATGAATATTTGATGATGTCCGTTTCATGATCCACCTTGGAGATGCCCCTATCCTTTTTGTGCAGGTTGCACGTATGTAACCGAACACGTAGCCGTTGTAGCAAGTCTGAGCATATCCGGAAGTCTCTGCTGTTGTCATCATCGTGTAGAAGATGTATGTGTCTAACAGGAGACATGAGCCACAAAAGACAGAAATAAACCCTCCCGGCCGACTCCCTGTCCCAAGTCCTTTTACCCAATCTGTACTGAATTTCGTATTACTAAATGAGCTCTTTTACCCAATCTGTACTGAATTTCGTGGCAGAAATCGGAGATTCTGGAGCTCCGGCGTTCTCTACTAAAAAGGGAAGAGTCCCTGTCCAGGTTTGCAGTGCGCAGCCACTCTCCGCTCCACGACATGCAGCAATCCTCCACCAACGCCCTATCCTGCAGCTACCGTCCCGAACGCCAGCGCGCGTGACACAATCCACAGTGACGTGGTGGTACCGCTCCTTCAGATCGAGCCATGGCGTCGTTTGCTCGCTGCCTCCTCCTCCCCCTCGTGCTCGCGGCCACGGCATGCCATGCCAGGGACGCCGTCACGCCGGGCCGCCCGCTCGCCGCGAACCAGACGCTGCTCTCGGGCCCCGACGGCAAATTCGTGCTCGGCTTCTTCACCCCGCCGGGCGCCAACAACACCTACGTCGGCGTCTGGTACGGCAAGGTCTCCATCCGCACGGTGGTCTGGGTCGCTAACCGCGAGCACCCAATCCCCGGCGACGTCGCGAGCAACCACGGCGCCACGCTCTCCGTGTCCGCCACCGGCACGCTCACCATTGCCACGGGCAACTCGACCGTCGTGTGGTCGGTCAAGCCGGCGGCCGCGCTGGCGAGCCCCGCGGCGCGGATCCTGGACAACGGCAACCTGGTGCTCGCGGACGCAGGCGGCGGCGTGGCGTGGCAGGGGTTCGACTACCCGACCGACACGCTGCTCCCGGACATGAAGCTGGGGGTCGACCTCGTCAAGGGGCGGAACCGGACGCTGACGGCGTGGAAAAGCCCGTCGGACCCCTCGCCGGGCCCCGTGGTCATGGCCATGGTCACCTCCGGAGACCCCCAGGTGTTCATCTGGAACGGCGACGACCTGGTCTGGCGCTCCGGCCCCTGGGACGGCGTCCAGTTCACCGGCGTGCCGGACACCGTCACCTACTCCGACTTCACCTTCAGCTTCATCAACAACGCCCAGGAGGTCACGTACAGCTTCCATGTAAGAAACTCATTGCTCATGCACGCACACGTACTGTACACGTACACTGTTCACTGCTCGCCTGACGGGTTGTACACGTGCTCGGTAATCAAGGTGCACAACGAGTCGATCATATCGAGGCTGGGGCTGAACAGCACGGGGAACAACGGGCTGCTGCAGCGGTCGACGTGGGTGGAGGCGGCCGGGACGTGGAACCTCTACTGGTACGCGCCCAAGGACCAGTGCGACGCGGTGTCGCCGTGCGGGCCAAACGGCGTGTGCGACACCAACAACATGCCCGTCTGCTCCTGCCTGCGCGGCTTCGTCCCCAGGTCGCCGGCGGCCTGGGCGCTGCGGGACGGCCGGGACGGCTGCGTGCGGGCGACGCCGCTCGACTGCCGAAACGGCACCGACGGGTTCGTCACCCTGAGGCACGCCAAGGTGCCGGACACGGTGCGGAGCGTGGTCGACATGAGCCTCAGCCTGGAGCAATGCCGGGAGGCGTGCCTCCGGAACTGCTCCTGCACCGCATACGCCAGCGGCAACGTCAGCGCCGACCGCCGCGCCGACGGCTCGGGCTGCGTCATATGGAGCTCGGGGCTCACCGACCTGCGCGTCTACCCGGACTTCGGCCAGGAGCTCTTCGTCCGCCTCGCCGCCGCCGACCTAGGTACGCCATATACTCTGCAACACATATACCGTGTTCCTGCCTGCATTCGTACATATCCAGTGTTTCAAAAAGAAAAACATTCGTACGTATGCTATAGAAGTTCTTATGGCAAATGTATTACTAAATAGTACCAAGTACATGCCTACTCCCTCCGTGAACTTTTATAAAATCGTTTAGATCAGTACTACATCCGCGCTATATGGTATTGGTATCTGAAAAATGATCTGTGTATATTTGACATATAGGAGTATTTTATAGCGTTATTAGTCTCTCAATACTACTTCAACCTCCAAACAAAAAAGCACCTACATATATTGACAAAAAAGGGGGCTGATTATCTATAAATAAATTGCCTATAAAACATATTGGCGTGAGTCAGCTTTTGAGTCATCTGATCAAAATCGAACGGTTGATCTTCTTTCTTCGACCGCCCGTCCTCACCTTCTTCTGCCCCGTCTGCTGTCGCCACCCATGTCCGGGCAGCAGCACTGTTGCGCATGCCTCGCCACCTTCCCTTTGGCCTTTCCTACCGTCGTGTTGTCACCTTTCTAAGACATTCATCTAAACCTTCACACTTGACATCAGATTTCTCCAGCAAGCCCATACCTCCATTCGAACTAGTCAACCCCCTCGCCGGCTTCAAGTCACTCATGTTCGAGGGCTCATCGGTGTCCCCGTGCCTCGTTGCTCCGCTTGGCACGGCGGCAGTATCTTCGGCCTCAGGGCTGCGTGTCGTGCTCATTCCAATTCCACTTACCAAAGTTGCAAATTCGAGCAATTTACATATACCTATTTGCGGAAAATGTACATGGCTCCGCCCATTCTTGTCAGGGGGGATCATGTAGATGGCGAGATCCACTGTGCAAAGTCTAATTTCCAGTAAATCAGTGGAAGATATCCCAGGTAGCCATATTGTTCTGTAGCCCGTCCTTTCCCTTGCATTTCTCGCCATCACGAGGCCGATCTTGCGAGAAAAAGGAAACTCAAAGGAGGTGCTTAAGTTCGACGGTGACCAGACACCGGAGCCATTGTTCCATGAATTGGTCCCCGGTTCTTTTAATCCAGAAAAGCAGGGCCATGCATGCATCAACTTTGATCTGCACAGCGCGGCAAAAAGCTCAATTATGCAAGCTAGTACGGTGGAACAGGCGCCTCCACGAAAATGAGAGGCTCCACCGTGCATCTCACCTGACACAAGGTCGAAATTTTCTAGTGGGATGTAGAGAGTTCCTACCCTCGTGAGTCGTGACACGTACAACATCATCGACCGCTCACTTGCACTTTGGTTTCACAAACTTCGATCGGACATAGTCCTACATAGCATATGTTCAGTTGTCGACAGCTTGATCCATTTCTCTTCGGTCAGAGGCATCGCATGTGAATGCTTGCATGCTTGGTAAGCCGATTGGTGGCCGGCCATCTCGCTCTCGCCAGGGCATCTAGGCCCCTTGCAAATCGCTCCGAATTTGCCCGATTGGGATGGCAAATCGATGGGGATTCGGCCACCATGCGGCTTGTTCTACTACCGTAAGAACATGGCGAAGTCGATCGATCGGTTCGAGCACCCAGGTCGCCCGGATGTGCCGAGAATCACACCTGGTCTGTGAGGTCTCCGTCGGGCGAGCCTCAACGTGTATCCCCCTGCGTTCAACGCCTTGATACGTTCTGTGTTTGATGCCACGACCGAAAGGACGAAGAAGACGGGCAGCACCAGCATGCGATGCGAGGCGACGGGATTTCCTCTTTTCCCAAAGGAATCGAATGCTCTTTTGCGATGTGGCCGTGTGGGGCTTGTCTGATTGATTTGGACGTGTGGTGCTACCACACTACACTAGGGAAGGGCCAATGTTTGCATGCATGGCCTTTGTAGGCCACGAGAGGCACGTGGAACGTGGCTGGAATTGTATCACCAGTTGGTAGGTAAAATTTTGCCAAGGAAGATAAAGCTCTCTAGTGATAAGATGCTCCCTGCCAACTGAAAGATGGACATGATTATTCAATCTCTTCTCTTCTCCCTCTTCTTAAGAAAAGAATTGGGCAACCTCCACTCTGTACAGCTTAAACCTTGGCATGGGCTGCACCGTGCCATAGATTTGGTTGGCAGTCAAGAAGCAACAAAGCTACAGTAGAACGTAACTAAACGATTGCTCTCGCGGTAGAAACTTGAGTCCCCCCTCCCGAATCTGGCCAAACCCACGTCGTCGGCAGTAACGCAGCCCCCGGCGAGCGGGCCAACCGCGCCATCTCCAGCTCCCCACTGCCCTACCTGCATACATTATTACAATGGCAGCCACAGCAGCTCTGTTGGAGATCAAATCACCATCACCATAGGCAGGCGTCCGACGCCCAGCTTCCGTGAGACAGGTTATTGATCAGCCAAAACGTGGTCGCCGCAGCAGCGTTTTTTTGGTAGGACGGGGCCTCCACAACCACAGACCACAAAACGTGGTCGGGCTTGGTCGCCCATCACCACTCATCACATGCAGAGCCACAAAGCGTTTTATGATTCAATAACTACAGTGGCGAGCTAGACAACCAAATCTCCAAAAGCAGCAGCCCGGTCAGGCATCACTTTGCTTTATTCATTTGCACAGCTACAAACTGATCCGATGTGTGGCGTCGGAGTTCTTTGGGGCATCTGAAGCTCATACTCAGGCCTCAGCTGTTGAAGCAGAGCAAAGAGAATCATGTGACATCTTGGGATATACTCATAAAAGCATCTGCTCCTCTAGAATTGCACATGAATGTGTAGTCATATGCATCACCAAACTAACCGTTTAAGGTTTATGACACAGGTATAACAAGTAAATCCAAGAAGAACCACGTAATAATCGCAGCCGTCGCCTGCATCGCCGCGCTGGCACTCCTTTTAGCACTCGTTGGTGTTTTCTTCTGGACAAGAGGGAAGAAGAAAGCAAGAAAAACAGGTAGCGTCCAGTAGACTTTCGACTCACTGAACTAATAACATGACGTTTCTGAACGTTATTCTGATTCTTATGACTGTAGGATCGAGTAAATGGAGCGGCGGTTCACGCAGCACTCCCCGCCAGTATGATGGAAGCAGTCACAATGATGACTTGGAACTGCCGATATTTGATCTGGGGACGATTGCAGCTGCCACTGATGGTTTCTCCATCGATAATAAACTCGGCGAGGGTGGCTTCGGGCCAGTGTATAAGGTTAGCACTTAAGATGGTAAATCAATACAATATGCATATGGTTGAAACTATGAAACCAGAGCAGCATCAAGAACACTTTAATTCGAATGGAAGCATATGGTTCCAACTGCCGAAATACAACTGTTAGGCTTTTTATCAAGGTTATCACAGGAAAAAATATATTTTGAATGAACAAACAACTATGGCGATTTGAAAACCCTGATCTGCTGAAGTTTGAAAGTGTCTCCTTCAAAATTACAGGGTAAGCTTGAGGATGGACAGGAAATAGCTGTTAAGACACTTTCAAAAACATCAGTACAGGGTCTCGATGAGTTCAAGAATGAGGTTATGTTAATAGCTAAACTCCAGCACCGGAACCTTGTCCGGCTTCTTGGCTATAGCATTAGTGGACAAGAAAGGCTACTTATCTATGAATACATGGAAAATAAGAGCCTGGACTACTTCCTATTCGGTAACCTCTCAACCTTTCACTTTCTGACCTCAAATATTGGCTGACAAAATTACAAGGAAACCATGCTTTTATACATGTCAGCAGAAAAATCCAACAGTGTCCTACTTGATTGGCAAGTGCGATACTCTATCATAGAAGGCATCGCTCGAGGATTACTGTATCTCCATCAGGACTCAAGATACAGAATCATCCATAGAGACATGAAGGCAAGTAATGTTCTTCTAGACAAGGAAATGACTCCCAAAATTTCCGACTTCGGCATGGCAAGAATGTTTGGCAGTGAAGAGACAGAAATCAATACGTGTAAAGTCGTTGGCACATAGTAAGTATGATAACAGGGAAAACTATCTTTGATTATACAAACGAGTTTCCCAATATTAATCAGATTGATGTGATTATTCTGTAGTGGCTACATGGCTCCAGAGTATGCAATGGATGGAGTCTTCTCAGTCAAATCAGATGTCTTCAGTTTTGGAGTATTGCTGCTGGAAATAATAAGTGGTCGAAGAAACAGAGGGGTGTATTCCTACTCAAATCACCTAAATCTTCTAGGACATGTAAGAACAGAGTCATCCAACAAGTTGTGTTTCTCAGTTCAATTTCAAGATAACTTCGTCAGGTTTTTCATTCTGCAGGCATGGAGCTTATGGAACGAAGGGAAAGGCGTAGAATTAGCAGATGAAACCATGAATGGCTCGTTCAACTCAGATCAAGTACTCAAATGCACCAGAGTGGGACTCCTGTGTGTGCAAGAGAACCCAGATGATCGTCCATTGATGTCTCAAGTACTTACGATGTTAGCTGCTACAGATACTGCCACATTGCCAACTCCTAAGCAGCCTGGTTTTGCAGCTAGAAGAATTCAAATGGAAACAGAGACGTCATCAAGTAAACCAGACAGCAGCATATTCGGCAGTGCGACCGTTACCATACTTGAAGGCCGATAGGAAGCTAAGCTGCTTATTGAACTTGCCAATGTATTATAGAATGAGGAGTAGCACATTACTATTTTCTTATCGTTTGTGCATCTGAGCAAAAGGGACTAATGTTATTTTGAATAATATCACATACTAGAATGAAGACACTTCAGCTCAGCAGTCATTTTAAACTGTGGTGGTCATTGTTCACAAGTAACAACAGAAACTAGGAAAGTTCTGTTATCTAATAATACTTCGAAGTCGCCAATCAGAATGAAGATTACATCCGCTCAGCAGTTATTTTGAATTGTAGTAATCATCATTGAAAGTAACACGAAATAAAAAAAGGTTCTGCTATCAGGCAATATACTTCAAAGCACATCACACCATTAATATTCCATGAAGATTTCAAACTCTCAAATCCTAAGGATATCTTTTCTTATCTATACTTTATTTTTGGAATAAAAAAGACGAAGTTTTTTTCTAGAACCATCGGCATACTGTATAAGTTAGGAGGGAACCCAATCATTTTCCTCAAGATCTCTTTAATGAAATTAGGCAACAAAGTAAGTAGAATAGAAAGATTTAAATACAATTTCTATCTCCTATTCAATTCTCAAACAAATCACAGCTAAAGCAAAATTAGGCATCAGCACCGCTGCAATGTCGGATTAATAGTCCTTGCAGTATATCAAGTGCTGACACAAAACTGAGCACTCAAATAACTTTGAACAACACTTAAGTATGTACCTGAAATCATAATGGTATGTTTTCCCATCTTATGTTCTGAAATCATGAACATATGATATTCCAGAATAAATTAACTACCTTACATCAATGTCATGTCTGACTATGTTTGCCCATTTATCAGTTACGGACGTCAAAATCTACAGGTATCCAAACATTATTATACAATAATCAGGAACAGTGAAGTGATACCTAAACAAAATGTAATCATCGACTATTTATGTACTTTGATCTAAGGGGAGAGGTTTTTAAAGTGTAGGATGATCATAACTTTGTATGCTCTGATGTAACAGGGTATCCCCTTGCTCTACTTTGCAATCCATGTCCTCGAGACTATAAGCTTAAACTGGGCAAAAAAAACTTTTATCTAAATTAAAAAAATGTATGGTAGCTATTAATTTAATCAGCTAATTTATATATATGTTAGGGCCTCAAATGGAAACCAAATGAGCCCTTTGGATTAGCACATGATGGACACAAATGCCAACTTTGACTTACTCTGCTAGCTATGGGAGGGGAGAAAGGAGCCAAAAGAATGGAACTCACTACAACATTATTTACACCTAGCTAATTTGGTCATCTTCGGCCATTCAAGAAGCTCTGGTATTGAGTCCCATTCAAAGTATTAGAAACATCAGTCCAATTATCAATATGATCACGCAATCGTTTAGTATGGATTTTCACATGCCGACTGGATAGCTTTATCTTTGGCAATTTCAGAAAATCGAGCACATCTGTGAGCTTCTGAAAGAAAGCAAAATAGATGTTATCAAGAGAAATAAATGTTGATTAATTCCCAAACATGAATATAATGCAAGAGGGCTCACAGTGCGATTGCTGACCACATCCTCGTAGTACAGAACAATACTCCGGATCTTCTTGAAACTCACTAAAGCATCAGCTGCCAACTTATCAGACCTCTTCAGTTCATCCATCAACGATTTTGTGTCTATTGTTGGCTTATATTGAGCAAGAACATCAGCCTGCAGAGAAGAAAAATGGAGGAACTTTTTTATTCTGCGACGCATCCACAATAGTTGGGGCGTAACCCTCTCAGCGACGCGCCACATCGGAACCCGGGTGTGGTGGAAAATGGGCAAGGGCCGGGCTGTCACGCCCCAGGTGGCGCGCCGTATCGTGATCTGGATACGGTCGCAAGTGAGCGAGGATCGGGTCGTCGCATCCTTAGTGGCGCACTACATCGGCGCCCGGGTATAGTGGAAAATGAGCGAGAGTCTTCGCATTTGACTCGACGAGTGCGAAGGGTAAGGAAGCTAGCCAAGCCTAGGAGGATTCGATTAGGTAGCTGGAACGTAGGGTCTCTGACAGGTAAGCTTCGGGAGGTAGTTGATACAACGGTGAGGAGAGGCGTTGGTATCCTTTGCGTCCAAGAGACCAAATGGAGGGGACAGAAGGCGAAGGAGGTGGAGGGTACTGGCTTCAAGCTGTGGTACACGGGGACGGTTGCAAACAGAAATGGAGTAGGCATCTTGATCAGCAAGAGCCTCAAGGATGGAGTGGTAGACGTCAAGAGACGTGGGGACCGGATTATCCTGGTCAAGCTAGTAGTTGGGGACTTAGTCCTCAACGTTATCAGCGCATATGCCCCACAAGTAGGCTACAATGAGAACACCAAGAGGGAGTTCTGGGAAGGCCTGGAGGACTTGGTTAGGAGTGTACCGATTGGCGAGAGGCTCTTCATAGGAGGAGACCTCAATGGCCATGTGGGCACATCTAACACATGTTTTGAAGGGGTGCATGGGGGATTTGGCTATGGCATCAGGAATCAAGAAGGAGAAGATGTCTTAAGCTTTGCGTTAGCCTACGACATGATCGTAGCTAACACCCTCTTTAAGAAGAGAGAATCGCATCTAGTGACTTAGAGTAGTGGGCAGCACTCTAGCCAGATTGATTTCATCCTCTTGAGAAGAAGACAGGCGTGCATGCCTAGACTGTAAGGTGATACCTGGAGAGAGTGTTGTCCCTCAACATAAGCTTGAGGTTGCTGACCTCCGCTTTCGGATTCGTGTCCAGCGGGACAAACGTGCCAAAGTCGCTAGAACGAAGTGGTGGAAGCTCAAGGGGGAGGTAGCTCAGGCATTCAAGGAGAGGGTCATTAAGAAGGGCCCTTGGGAGGAAGGAGGTGATGCAGACAACATGTGGATGAAGATGGCGACTTGCATTCGTAAGGTGGCCTCAGAGGAGTTTGGAGTGTCCAGGGGAAGTAGAAGAGAAGCTAAAGATACCTGGTAGTGGAATGATGTTGTCCAGAAGGCAATCAAGGAGAAGAAAGATTGTTTCAGACCCCTATATCTGGATAAGAGTGCAGACAACATAGAGAAGTACCAGATGGCAAAGAAGGCCGCAAAGCGAGCTGTGAGTGAAGCAAGGGGTCGGGCGTATGAGGACCTCTACCAAAGGTTAGACACGAAGGAAGGCGAAAGGGACATCTATAAGATGGCCAAGAGCCGAGAGAGGAAGACAAGGGATGTTGACCAAATCAAGTGCATCAAGGACGGAGCAGATCAACTCCTGGTGAAGAACAAGGAGATTAAGCATAGATGGCGGGAGTACTTTGACAAGTTGTTCAATGGGGAGAGTGAGAGCTCTACCATTGATCTGGATGACTCCTTTGATGATACTAGCATGCGTTTTGTGAGGCGAATCCAGGAGTCAGAGGTCAAGGAGGCTTTAAAGAGGATGAAAGGAGGCAAGGCGATGGGCCCCGATTGTATCCCCATTGAGGTGTGGAGAGGCCTCGGGGACATAGTGATAGTATGGCTAACCAAACTTTTCAACCTCATTTTTCGAGCAAACAAGATGCCAGAAGAATGGAGACGGAGTATATTAGTACCAATCTTCAAGAACAAGGGGAATGTTCAGAGTTGTACTAATTACCATGGAATTAAGCTGATGAGCCATACAATGAAGCTATGGGAGAGAGTCATTGAGCACCGTGTAAGAAGAATGACAAGCGTGACCAAAAATCTGTTTGGTTTCATGCCTGGGAGATCGACCATGGAAGCCATTTTATTGGTACGACAACTTATGGAGAGATATAGGGAGCAAAAGAAGGACCTGCATATGGTGTTCATTGACTTGGAGAAGGCCTACGATAAGATACCGAGGAATGTTATGTGGTGGGCCTTGGAGAAACACAAAGTCCCAACAAAGTACGTTACCCTCATCAAGGACATGTATGATAATGTTGTGACAAGTGTTCGAACAAGTGATGGCGACACTGACGACTTCCCAGTTAAGATAGGACTGCATCAAGGGTCAGCTTTGAGCCCTTATCTTTTTGCCTTGGTGATGGATGAGGTCACAAGGGATATACAAGGAGATATCCCATGGTGTATGCTCTTTGCGGACGATGTGGTGCTAGTCGATGAGAGCCGGACGGGGGTCAACAGGAAGTTGGAGTTATGGAGGCAAACCTTGGAATCGAAAGGTTTTAGACTTAGTAGGACTAAAACCGAGTACATGAGGTGCGCTTTCAGTACTACTAGGAATGAGGAGGAGGAGGATGTTAGCCTTGATGGGCAAGTGGTGCCTCAGAAGGACACCTTTCGATATTTGGGGTCAATGTTGCAGAAGGATGGGGATATCGATGAAGATGTGAACCATCGAATTAAAGCCGGATGGATGAAGTGGCGCCAAGCTTCTGGCATTCTTTGTGACAAGAGGGTGCCACAAAAGCTAAAAGGCAAGTTCTATAGGACGGCAGTTCGACCCGCAATGTTGTATGGCGCTGAGTGTTGGCCGACTAAAAGGCGACATGTGCAATAGTTAGGTGTGGCGGAGATGCGCATGTTGAGATGGATGTGTGGCCACACAAGGAAGGACCGCATCCGGAATGATGATATACGAGATAGAGTTGGGGTAGCACCAATTGAAGAGAAGCTTGTCCAACATCGTGTGAGATGGTTTGGGCATATTCAGCGCAGGCCTCCAGAAGCCCCAGTGCACAGCGGACGGCTTAAGCATGTTGATAATGTCAAAAGAGACCGAGGTAGACCGAAGAGTCCGTAAAGAGAGATCTGAAGGACTGGAGCATCACCAAAGAACTAGCCATGGACAGGGGTGCGTGGAAGCTTGCTATCCATGTGCCAGAACCATGAGTTGATCGCGAGATCTTATGGGTTTCACCTCTAGCCTACCCCAACTTGTTTGGGACTAAAGGCTTTGTTGTTGTTGTTGTTATTGACACATCCACAATAGTATAGAAGATAAAGTAGTTAAAGGTACGCTAACATGTAGTGGGATTGTCCTTGCTTTGTGATACCAAAAGTTGCAGACATAAATTTAAATTTATTGCACTGGGTTGTGAGAAAGATCAAGGAGAAAAAGGTGAACCTGGCCTCTGTGATGCACATGAGCTTTGTGAGTTCCATTTAGTTGCTTTGTATTTCTATCATAATCATTTGCCAATATAGAGACATAACGCTGCAGAAGGTTTCTTCTTAAAAGGAAAATTACAGACACACCCCTTCGGTTGAAGTACTCAACTACCTCTTGATGATGTTTCATTAGACCCTGTAATTCCATAGAACAATCGTATCAAAACAAGTAAACCAGGCTGACTAAGATTACTGGAAAAGAGGCACCACGTTAAATAATTATAGCACTGAAAATAATTCTTACGAACAAATCAAACGCAAAACCGATTTACAACAACCCTCAAAGACAAATCTTCAAAGAGAACATTGAGATAAATTATCATATATGTTCGAGTGAAAATGTATAGCCAGGGATTTTATCCCCCCTCACCTCTCCCCGGTTAGCATGTTCTTGTTTCTAGTATACAGCTTCTTATGTGAAGGTTGTATTGTGCATCTTGAGAATATAGCTTGTACATTCTTTATACACCACACAAATAAAAAAATTATACACAAGGGCCTCACCTACGTTTTTTGGCAAAAGAATGAATATCGACAAATTGAATGGGGAAATGTATTTTGTGGTCCTCTTTATGAAATTAATGCTTTTAATAGGTAGATCCTCTAAACAAGGCTGATAATTCAAACATACAATTTTAAAAATGGGGAAAAGTATTGCAATGGAGAGAAGTAAAAAAGAGATTTCAATTGGCTGCCCTTATCATTATGATAGACAAGGTATTTTAGCAGGTTATTTCCATGAAGTCATGGTAGCGTGTTATTAGTATGTTTTGAAGAGAATGTTTACAAAAGCCATGGGGCACTGCATCAACTATAACTACATTACATTCGTTACTTCTTGAATATCTTAACATAGTGTATGATATAGCTGCAGTGCTCCAAAAGCTGGCCGACCATTCTTCGGGGTGATCTTTGGCAAAGTTTAAGGGCAGCAGGCAAGTCATTGTGACACAGCTATTTACAGAACATATAATTCAGCGACAAAATGGTGTCCTTCAAAATTTTATTTGATGAGCAAGTCTATTCTTTTTCACCTTAGTGGAATAACCAATCGAACAGTGAGACTATGGCAAAAGATTACCTGATTGAGCATCCATTTCAACCCCACAGCAGCCGTGCACTCATTTTTAGCGGCACTGCTGAACCAGTCAAGATTGTACAATTTATCGAGTGTTTGTGTGATGGCTGTGACATTGCTACGCCTGTCTTTGACAGAGAAAATCTCTCCATTGGAGCTAATATTCTCGTGGCTATTCAACAAGGTTTCAAACCATCCACTTCCCGACCTCTGCATCGACAAGATAGCAAAGAATCTAACTGGCGTGCATGCACATTCTTTCCTAACAAAGAAACAAACAAAAAGAGCAAGTTACTCACCAGCCTTACAAAACGTAAAATCAGATGCCCAAGTGTATCTATCTCCATACCTACTATAAGTATTGGGTGTGGGAAAGTGCACGTAGGGGATCTCGGTCTCTGGAAATCCGGGGAGGTGGCAAGGCTGCTCCCTTTCTTTCTCTATCATGTTGGTCTGCCTGAGCCCGAACAGCATCCCGTTTTGCTTGAGAGATAAGGAGAATATGTATACGCCCACAAGGGTGGCCAGGGCCAATATGGCAACCCATGACGCGAGCGGATATCTCCTTGTAGGCTTTGAGCTTGCGCTGGTTGCATCCTGCTTTTGGAAGAGTTAAATGGCAGGAAACGGGGGATAAAAGTCAAATAAACTTGATACTACATCGCAGATTAGCCAGAACAAGGAGGTGTAAATGAGCTGATTCGAAAACAGTTTCAGAATATGCTCACAAGAATCGATGAAAAACAGATAGCAGAAAAGAGGGGGCAAGAATTGGATTAGCCTGACCTTGGCAGCCCCAGAATCCTCCACGGGCAGCGCGACCGAGCTGTCGTGCTCTCTCCCTACCCCCTCCATCGGGCAGTAGCATCAAACATCAAGAACGCACCGCCGGCTCCAGAATCAACCGGAAAATCCCACCCGATAGCGGCGGAGACTCCTAGGCCAGGCCAACCAACGCCGGAGAAATCAGGCTTGGTTGAAGGGGAGAGGGACCCGGAGAGAAGGGGAGAAGAGGCGGCACGGCGGTCGGGTGGGTTATGAGGAGGAGGAGGAGGCGGCGGGGTGTTCGCATCTGGAGGAGAGAAAGGAGGAGGGGTTAGGCACCGTACCGGTGGAAGAGAGCCGAGGGCGAGCACCTAGTGCGTGCGTGTCCATTCTGGGGTTGCGTTGTGTTCTGGTAGCTTATGGTCCGGGTTTGCTTTGTCTAATCTCGCGCCCCGACGCGGGGGAGGTTTCGTTTGGGTCGGCCGTTGCCGCTCCCTCGGGGAAGGAAGGAGGGTATCGGGTGCTTGGCCGGTGAGGGGAAAAGTGGCCGTTTTTCCTTCGGAAATAAGCTGCGAATACGAGCAGGAATACCTGAGCCTGCGCGTTGGTGAATTACCTACAGGTCACCTCGCCCCGTCGACTGGAGATCGACCGGCTGCGCGTTGAATTACCTACGCGTCACCGCGCGTGCACCACCGTTCCTCAACACGTCCCAGGCCGGCAGGCTCATCTCCGACTTGGCGCTCGCGTTCGGTTGGAAGGCGGGGTGCAGGGTCGTTGACTGCGTGCCGCACGCCGCACCCTATTTTTCTGCCCTCGCCGCCTCCCGCTACCTATCCGTTCCGTCGCCCGCCGACGTCTCGCCGTCGCATCAAGGAAGGAGCAAGAAAAAAGAATAGTCCACGGTGGGATGGAACTGCAAAACATCACGGGGGAGAAACGATGGGGGGTTCGAAAGTCCTGAGCTCAAAAGCTCCCCGATAAATAGTAAAATCTAAAAAGTAGAAAAAGGCAATTAAAAGATCTGGATTATTTTTTTATCAAAAATTGACAAATATTTTGTATGATTTTGACACTAAATCACATTCGTGAAAGTCATGGTAAAAAAAAGGTCCTCAATCAAAAATGCTTTCGAAACTAGCATTTTTCAGCATTGATTTTTTCATGACTTTCACAAATGTTATTTTTGATTAAAAAAATCCAGGCACATAAAACATTTGTCAAATATTACCACACATAAAAAACATATTTTTTTGAAATTTTTTTAATTTTACTCTTCATCGGGGAGCATCTGAGCTCACAAGGAGATACTCCGCATCATGGGATTCTATTTTTTCAGGACTCCAGTATTTAGGTAATGTCAGATTGGTAGGAGCCATAAGGCGATCTATTCCATCAAGATCGATCGTTGTGGAGGGGGGGTGGCTCAGCGCGACGGTTAGGGCATCTTAATACGGACCCCCTCAAATCGATATGCTATTCCGCACACAATGATACGAAAGCCATCCATTCAAGAGTGTATGCATACATTTTAAAGGGAATTTGAACAAACCGAACGATTTTCATGCAAACACGATTAAATTTAGTTAAGCTCAGACATAATTTACATAAACCAAATGATATTTTTGATCGTTGAGCTGAAAAACTAAGGCTAGTTCTTTTGCTGGCTTTTAGAATAAGCTCAAATAAGTTGCCCCCTACCCAGGTTATTCTAAAAGGCCAACCAAAATTGTTCTTTTTGAAGTCTACTAATTAAGACTTAACTAGTAAGCTTCTAAAAATATATTTTTAGTTGGACCTCTAGAATAAGCCGGGTAGGGGGCAGCTTATTCTAAAAGCGCAAAAAAGCTACCAAAAGAATTGGCCCTACAGTAGCTTGCAGCGGACGGTGATCTCGTACGTGTGGCTGGTGTCAGTGTCAAAACCGGCGGATCTTGGGTAGGGGGTCCCGAACTGTGAGACTAGGATCAACGGTAACAGAAGACGAAGGGGACACGAGTTTACCCAGGTTCGGACCCTCCAATGAAGGTAATACCCTACGTCCTACTTGATTGTATTGATGGTGTATGGGAATACAGAGTTGATCTACCTCGAGATCATATGTCTAACCCTAGATGAGTTATCATGTCCCTATGTACTAAAACCCTCTAGCTTATATAGATGTCAGGGATGTCCTTGGCCTACACATGGTCTGTTACATGCCGAAGAGATAACTTGCCTAACTACAACTAATAACTTGGAAAACACGTCTTGACTCCTTGAAGCTTCCGTACCGACGCAGGTGGTCCTTGATCATCGATGCCTGCCTTGCGGCCCATATAGTCCGGCCCATAAACAATGGGTCGGCTATCCGAGGACCCTATAATCCAGGACTCCCTCAGTAGCCCTCGGACTGGCCTTCAATGCCGATATATATTCGGTTGATTTCTTTACGTCGTCGTCTTTGGCTTGCAAGGCGAGTCCCTCATCCTTCTTCGTTCAGCAACCGACCAGTCTTTTGTAAGATCTCAAGCGTCACGAGCGCGGGTCATTACAATAACTACACGAGTTCCTCGATTTTCGTGCGTCATGGGAAGGCGAGTGGCCATCGATTTTTACAATCTTACCCCTCTGCAACGGAGGCACCAACCCATTTAATCAAACAAAATCGTGGTTCAGACCACATCTTCTTCCTCCCTCTCGTCAAAAACTCCTAGCAGAAGCTCCACGCAAAACATGGCTAACGCTCCCAGCTCCTCAGCACGTTACAGTCAACGCCTAGGAGACCGGACCAGCTGCTCCGTCACACTCTTGCGGCTCCGTAATCTGGAGACCCAGGGATATCTCCCATCATCACATCTGGCAGCGACCCGTGCAGGTCTACTCTCTTATGGAGACGAGGTTTTTGACGAGAGCTTCCCTAATCCAAACAAGGGGGAGCATTTTTGCTTCGTCCCCTTCCTTCTTCGGGGCCTTGGGGTTTCCAATCCACCCGTTCTTAAGGGGGTTACTGGAGTTCTATGGGATTTAACTCCACCATCTCACCCCAGGGTCGATCCTACACATCTCGGGCTTTGTCGCCCTCTGCGAGATGTTCTTAGGGTGTGAAGCGCATTTCGATCTGTGGAGGAAATACTTCTGCCTCGTCCCCCGAACTCGGGACAAGGCCATCTTAGAGGTCGGCGAAGCCGAAGTATGCCTCATAGCAGGAACGGGGTATCCGGCTGGCACACCGAAGAAATCCGAAGAATGGACCTCGGAGTGGTTCTATATTGAAGATGTACCCCTGTTCGAGCCAACTCGGACAGGTCTTCCCGAATACTCCGACCTCCTCCCGAAGAAGAGGTATAACTGGCGACCCAAGAGCTCATCTCAGGAGGAGAGCGCCGAAGTGCAACGCCTTGCCGTGCAAGTGCGGATGCTTGCCCATCACCGGCTAACCATGATCTACGTCATGGCCGCCGCTATCTCCCGGTGCGTGCAGCCCCTCCAACAAAGGGTGCACCCCTTATGGCGATACAACGGGACAAGTGACGCCACACGTTCTCGAAAACTAGGTCCTGCCAAGCCAACAGCACTAGCCACCGCACTTGCCGACCTTTACAAAGGAGAGCAAGAAGACTTCATCCATCAGTTAACCAAGGAGGGGTATTCGACCCACAATCCCATCGAACAGGTAAACCTTCCTTATTCAATCATGAAATAGTTTGGGGCTTCATTCTGCACTCTATTTGACCGAGGCCTTGGCGTGAATAGGAATGGAGGAGCTTCATTGAGACAGTCAACTGTCCGGCTCCTCAGCCCGAGAATCATTCACGTGACAACGATCCGGGCTTCAACGAGGAGCCGGTTCTCCCTCTTGACTTCAAAAATGGAGTCTACTATCAGGACAACATCGTCCAGTCCCCAGTGGCAATCATAGTCCATTACCCCAAGTCATTCTCCATTCCGTCCGCGGGTAAGAAGAAAAGCTCCTCCCGCAAGAGGCCTGCTACCAAGAACGCCCCAGACGCGCCGGTCTCGGCCCCCAAGCGTCGCCGATCAGCACGCCATGCGCCAGCAGCCGAAGCCGCGGGCGAGTCAGAGGCCGGTCGGGACCCTACAAAGGTGTCGGACATGGGGACGAACTCACCCGTTCGCGCACCCCGAAGGTACATTGTTCGGATATTCGCTTTATCATTGTACTCAGCAGAATATCATAGCCGCTCATTTTTTACCTAGGCGAAACACCCAATCTTCACCTACCGAGGGGGCTACCCAGATGTCAGGAGATGCCTGAAGCTCCCGGGCCATGATCCATGCGGCTTCCGCTACGGAAGCCCCCATGGCCAATCCGGCGCCTGCCAAATCTGGGAATGGAGTATCCGTCACCAAATCAGAAATGGAGAGTGCCATGCATCATCGGCACCGATGGGAGGCCATGCGACATTCAATTTTCTCCGACCAGGAGTTTGGTACCCTACGCTCGGCGGATGCACATTTCGGGGCCGCCCAAGCTGGATTCGGTGAAGCTATGAAGCTGGTAACAACCAACATTCAGGTAAGAGGTCGGATTTTGTAGAATCTTCATACTTGTGTAAGCCTAGTAGCCCCCAACCTTAATTTTATTTAGAAAAAAACGAATTAAGGATCTACATACTGTTTGACTGCTGACGCATGCCTCAAAGCAACAGTCCGAGCAATTGGCCAAGGCCCTCGAGGAGAGTCGCACAAAAGTGTAGTCCGTGAAGGCCGAACTAGCACAAGTAAAGAGCTTAACGCGAGAGGCCCATGGTGAGTATGTTTGTACTACTAATATTTTTTACATTATCATGCCTGACATATGGATTCCGTGTAGCAGCCGAATCAATAGGACATATGGAAAGGCAGCTAGAAGAAGCCCCGGATTCACAAAGGTATGCGGAATCCCAACAGCAAACCGACTGTCTTGTTATACAAAATAGGCCGAAGAAATAAAGAGTTTAAAGACTCAATTGGCCCAAGCTCAAGAAGAGAATCACAAGCTTCGGAGGGGCATATTCAGTAAGTACAATTCCTGTCGGAACCCCGATCCTAAGTCATATGAATCCAGACTGTAACACATCACATCACTTTGCGGCCTCACGCACGGTAAACTCCACGGCTGTAGCCTTACCTTAGACGGGACCATTTGCGTCTTTTGGCTCACGTATGTGAACATGTCGCTGGCAATCAAACGACAGAGAACCCGGGCCGACATGACTAGTCATAGAACCCAAGTGGCACATCCGTACAAAAACAGGCATACGCAACCCAGAAATGCAGGTGTCGACCTCAAGCGTGTGTAGATGAGTCATAGCAAGCAACAGGGACTCCATTACGCCGTGGGACATAAATGTCATCACTGCACGTAGACGAGTCGTAGCAGGCTACAGGGACTCCATTACACTGCAAGACATTTCCCCAAAGGGACAGACACAACAACAAAGAAGGATACATGCCGGTCAATCAATGTGTCCGGAGCAGTAGCAAGCTACCAAGGCTCGGTGGAAGCACAAAGAGCCAGCTTCCCGTAAAGAGTACTACTAAAGGCACATGACTAGGTGTCAGATCCCATACATACCGTTGCACGTCACACATACGCACGACATGCTCGATATGCATAGATACAACTATGGCATCACAACATAACCATACATCAACACAACTTTTATTTAAGAGGCTCAAAAGAGCCTTGCATAATATGTTCTTACACGTAGGGGTCACATGACCCGACACTCAAGTCATACAAACCAAGCGGAAGCATAAAGCTGTCTGGATACAGACAGTTGAAAGGGTAAAAAAGGCACATGGCCTGACTATCTACAACCCGCCACATGGCATAAGGTCATAGCTGGGACACCAGCTATTCAGCGTCGTCGACATCTGGATAGAACCCACCTGATGGGTCCTGAGTCTCATCTGCAACATTTATTAAGCAAACATGAGTACAAACGTACTCAACAAGTCTTTAAAGCAGACCTAGACTATTCATGCTCAAGTATCAACAAGGGGAGTGGTGGAGTTTATGCAGCAATGCCAGCTTTGACTCATGGCTAACCTATACTACACCATTTTAACTCTTTGTTTAGATTTTAGATATCGCACACGAGTCCACTAACTCCACATCAATACACCACCATGGATTCACTTCCGCCTCCTACGAGAGTGCCATCCACGGTACTCACACTTGTCTTGATATTTTTATGAGTATCCATTAAATTATCTATGAACATCATAAGTTTTCCAAGTAGTCCATATCCGAGGACGCGGCTATTCGAATAGTTTCATACCCTGCAGGGGTGTACTTCTTCACACACACTCTCGCCACTTATCGTTATGTGCTCATAAAACCATGCACCTCGGCAACCTTCAAGCGGAAGCCCAGCGAGGGAGTCGGTCATGACCGTCAATCACACAAGACCTCTAGTCCAGGCTATCGCCTATTTGAGACTGAACCCGCACGGAAGTCCGGCCGAAGTTTCCGCTACGGCCCCAAATGATGTGCGCAGGGTTCCCAAGCCCACTATTCGGGTGACCCTTGGTACACTGTGCCACTGCCTACCGCGTCGTAACCCACCCCTAGGGTCAGCGCTACGCACGGCCTCCAACATATTATAAACACCAGAAACTACTTGCAACTCCTGGACCAAGACCTAAGCGATTGATAAGTTGAGAGGGTCAATTAAGTATCCCAACGTGTGGTAGTAACTAGCCTTGGATCACAAACACAGAACTCAGTTCCTAAGAACGGTCCCAATGATACAACCCGCTATGTACTCCTACATAGCCTCTCATCGCTACCTTTACCAAATCGGGTTCATCATAGGCTTAACACATCAGAACAATATTGTTTCACTCCAGTTCATCACCCAGATGAATCGGACCTGACACAACTCTAAGCATAGCAAGCATAGCAGGCAAAGTAAGCAAAGCACATCATGGCACAAGCACCTACCAGGTATGCTAGGTTGCAAGGTTTAGCTATTTAGTATGACAATGTCAGGTCATGCAAAGGAATGGGTTCATCTACCGTGTACGACAGACAAGTGAACGTTTGTCCTAATGCAATGAACAAGATTAGGAGGAGAGAATGGGATGTTATCGGAATGATCAATGGGGTTGCTTGCCTTGCTGGGAAGCGGGAAGGTTTTCTCCTTCGTTGGAATACTTGGATGTATCCTCAGAAGCAAGGCCTACCGCAATACAGATAAGTAGCAATCAATACACGGCAAGTGCAACAATATGATGCATGATCATGACATGGCAGCATTTATGGATGAGCTAATGCAACTACTATCCAAGTTAAATGAAGTAATTTTTGAATATAGATTCAAAATCATTCTCCTTAACATATTCCATATGTTAACCTATTAGTAAATGTCAATGTTCATCTACATAGGTTGCTCTAACATGCATGATAACAGCACCATTGGATTCATTGTATTTTTCTGATAAAATTTCATATATAAATTATTTCAATCTGAGTTATAGATTAATTTCTATGAATTTTCTAAGTTTTAAATAGTTTCTGAAATTAATTTAATTTAGGAAATTCTTTATTGCATCAGCATGACATCATCATGACGTTAGCTGGTCAACAGACCGTTGACAGGTCAAACGTGACAGTGGGGTCCACTGGTTAGTGACCCAGCTACTAACAGAGTTAGTTAAAATACTAATTACTAATTAGTTAGGGTAGGGCCCACTGTCAGTGGGTCATTAACTTAATTAAATTAATTAATCCTAAAATTAGCAGAGCCCGGCCCCACTTGCTAGTGACTCAGGGGTGAAACCCCCGTGGTCAACTCCGGCCAGACCCACTGACGTTGAGCCGCCGGTGGCTCCAAAGACGGCGGAGGGGATCGGGTTTCCTCCTCCGGCGACCAAAAGGACGGCGAAGGGCACCGATCGGCTCTACGTGCTCACGCGCGTCGAGCTCGACACCTCCTTGGGGCTGGGATTGCCGGAATCAGCGCTGACGATGAGCATGGCGGCTGCTGGAACTCGGGCGAGCATGTGCTCGTCGAGCCGGAGATCGAATGACCCAACTACGGCTCCTAAGGCTACCTAGGTTCCTCTTGAGCACGACTACGTGCTCAGGTGCGAGCTTGGGCCGCCGCAGCGACAGCCACGTCCTAGCCGGCGGCGAGGAGCTCTCAGACCCGAGGGGATCCAGCGCTAAAACGCGCTAGCGAAGGGGAAAAGGGGGGAGAAGGAGCAGGAGCCCACAGCGGATGCGACGACGATGAAAGCGGGCTCGGGAAGGCCTTGCTTGCGACGAACGGACGGCGGCGGTCTCTGGTGACCGAGGAGGAAGAAGGCGTCGAGGTCGACGCTGGGGGCCTCCGAGCTCGATTCTTTCGGCGGAGAGGACCAGGACGTCAAGGCGGAGCTACAGGGGGGCTTAGGGGCAAGAGGGAGCGACTGGAGCGGCAACTACGACGGCGAGAAGGCGGCGGCCATGGCGGCAGAGGAGAGGGAAGAAGCAGGGGAGCGAATGGGCGAGAGAGAGAGAGAGCGATGGGGACGGCAGCGGCATCGTCATCCTCTTGCCAGCGCGGCGGGGGATGCAGGCACGCTGGGAGCTGCGTGGCAGCAATAGCGTGGGCGCATGGCAAGCACACGCTCGTCCTCCTAGCCGCCAGGAGGACGACGATGGTGCTGGGCCAGCTGGGCCAGCCCAGGTGGCTTCCTCCTTTTCTTTTTTTTAAATTCCAGTTTCTGTTTTATTTTGCTAACATTTTATTTATTTATTTTTAGGCACCAATGCTAGGCATAAAATATCCCAAATATTTTATTGAACTTAGTTTGAATATTTCAAACTTCTATAAAAAGTTTCAGAATATTTTGAAAACTGAAATATTTATAATGCTTTATTTAACATTTTGAGCAGCTTTAATATTTATTTTTGAAATGCTATAAATATTCAAATATTTAGAATGACCCCTGGTATATTCATGTCCACATTTATTAGACATAGGGGACATTTTAGATGGGCATTTTGGATTTGTTAGTTTTTCACAATCATTAAATTGGTTTGATTCAAATGAAGTGTTTGGGGTTTCTGTTAATCCTCATTTCAAATTGATGCAAAAAGTGAAATATGATGCACACATATGCTGTCCTAAGACAACTAGCTAGGGATGTGACAACTCACTCCCACTCAAAAGAATCTCGTCCCGAGATTTTGAAGTCGTCGGGAAGAGCGTGAGGTACTCTAGTCGAAGACGATCCTCTCTTTCCCATGTGACCTCCTTCTCAGAATGGTGTGACCACTGAACCTTGAGAAACTTGATGTTTTGACGCCAAGTGGTACGCTCAGCTTGATCAAGAATACGAACAGGGTATTCTCGATATGTAAGGTTATCTTGGAGATCAAGCACTTCGTGGTCTACTTCACGGACAGGGTCCGAGAAGCAATGCCTGAGTTGCGAGACGTGGAAGACATCATGAACCTTGGAAAGATGCAGCGGAAGTTCCAATTGGTAGGCAACCTCTCCTCATTTAGCAAGAATGTGAAAAGGTCCAATGTAACGAGGAGCCAACTTGCCCTTGATACCGAATCGATGGGTACCCTTCAGAGGTGTAACCCGAAGATAAGCCTTCTCGTCAACTTCATAGGTCACAGCCTTATGATGACGATCATATTGGCTCTTTTGACGAGATTGGGCTATTTTCAACTTTTCATGAATAATGCGAACTTGCTCCTCTGCATCCTGGATCATATCCGGACCAAAGAGTTGCCTCTCTCCAGTTTCTGACCAGTTAAGAGGTGTTCGACACCTTCATCCATAGAGAACTTCAAAAGGGGCTTTGCCCAAGCTTGATTGATAACTATTGTTATAAGCAAATTCGGCAAATGGTAGACATTTCTCCCAATTCATACCGAAGGATATAACACAAGCTCGGAGCATGTCTTCGAGGATTTGATTGACTCGCTCAACTTGACCACTTGATTGCGGGTGGAAAGCAGTACTAAAGGATAGATGAGTCCCCATAGCGGTTTGGAAACTTTTCCAAAATCGGGAAGTAAAGATACTTCCACGGTCCGAGTTAATCTCCAATGGAACACCATGAAGAGAAACTATTCGAGAAACATATAACTCCGCTAGCTGGCTAGCAGTTATACTCTCCCGAACAGGAAGAAAATGAGCCACTTTGGAAAGGCGGTCTATGACCACAAAGATAGCATTATTCCCTCTCTTAGTCCTGGGGAATTCGGTAATGAAATCCATACCGACCTTATCCCATTTCCATTCAGGAATATCTAAAGGTTGAAGGGCGCCAGCAGGCCTTTGATGTTCTGCCTTAACGCGACGACAAACATCGCAGTTAGCAACGAACTGAGCATATTCTCTCTTCATCCTAGTCCACCAGAACCTCTAGCGTAGGTCCTGATACACCTTGTGTTGGAAATATGCCCTAGAGGCAATGAATAAAGTGTTTATTATTATATTTCCTTGTTCATGATAATCGTTTATTATCCATGCTATGATTGTATTGATTGGAAACACATTAGATGTGTGGGTAAATAGACAACACACTATCCCTAGTATGCCTCTAGTGAACTAGCTCGTTGATCAAAGATGGCCAAGGTTTCCTAGCCATTGACATGAGATGTCATTTTATAACAGGATCACATCATTAGGAGAATGATGTGATGGACATGACCCAAACTACAAACGTAGCATATGATCATGTCAGTTTATTGCTACTATTTTCTGCATGTCAAGTATGTGTTCCTATGACCATGAGATCATGCAACTCACGAACATCGGAGGATTGCCTTGTGTGTATCAAATGTCACAACGTAACTAGATGACTATAAAGGTGCTCTATAGGTATCTCCGAGGGTGTCTGTTGAGTTGGCATGGATCAAGACTGGGATTTGTTACTCCGTGTGACGGAGAAGTATCTCTGGGCCCACTCGGTAATACAACACCACAATAAGCCTTGCAAGCGATGTGACTAAGTGTTAGTTGCGGGATCTTGTATTACGGAACGAGTAAAGAGACTTGCCAGTAACGAGGTTGAACTAGGTATGGAGATACCGACGGTCGAATATCGGGCAAGTAACATACCGAAGAACAAAGGGAATATCATACGGGATTAACTGAATCGTTGACATAGAGGTTCGACCGATAAATATCTTCGTAGAATATGTAGGAACCAATATGGGCATCCAGGTCCCGCTATTGGTTATTGACCGTAGAGGTGTCTCGGTCATGTCTACATAGTTCTCGAATCCACAGGGTCTGCACACTTAAGGTTTGGTGACGTTTCGGTAGTATAGAGTTATGTATGGTGGTGACCGAAGGTTGTTAGGAGTCCCAGATGAGATCCCGGACGTCATGAGGAGCTCCGAAATGGTCCGAAGGTAAAGATTGATATATAGGAAGTCCTATTTTGGTCGCCGGAAAGGTTTCGGGCTCATCGGTAGTGTACCGGGAGTGCTGGTAGTGTACCGGGAGACCATCGGGAGGGGTATTTCGACCAAAGAGGCAACATGGGCTGTGGGAGAGTGAATACCAGCCCTTAGTGGGCTGGTTGAAGTCCCACACAAAGCCAATGCGGCTAGGGAGAAAAACCCAAAGAGAAAAAGTGGAAAAAGGCAAAAATAGGGTGAATCCTAGTCCTACTAGGATTGGAGGTGGATTCCACCTCTCCCACCTTGTTCGGCTGACTCCTAGAGGTGGGCGAAGCCTCCTCCTCTCTTCCTCTTATATATACTGGAGGTTTTAGGGTTTTTGCACGGAATTTTCAGCCACGTGCTGCCCGTTCCTCCTCTAGATCGGTTTTCTACAGCGCTTAGGCGAAGCCCTGCTGGAATAGCTCCACCACCATTGCCAGAGTGCTGTCACGCTGCCGGAGAACTCTTCTTCTTCTCCGCTCCTTCTTGCTGGATCAAGATGGCGGAGATCGTCATCAAGCTGTACGTGTGCTGAACGCGGAGGTGCCGTCCGTTCGGTGCTAGATCGGAAGGATCGTGATCAAGTTCGTGGGACGGATCGTGATCAAGTTCGCGGGACGGATCGTGATTGGATCGCAGGACGGATCCTGATTGGATCGCAGGACGCATGGCGATTTGGATAGCAAAGACGTTCGACTACTTCAACCATGTTTTTTAACGCTTCCCGCTTAGCGATCTACAAGGGTACGTAGATCCACTCTCCCTCTCGTAGATGCTCATCACCATGGATAGATCTGCGTGTGCATAGGAAATTTTTTGTTTCCCATGCAACGTTCCCCAATATTGGTATCAGAGCTAGGTCTATGTGTAGATGAGATCTTGAGTAGAACACAAAAGGTTTGTGGGCGTTGATGCTTAGATTGCTTCCTCCCTTGGTTGGATTTTGGTTCAGCGGTATTGTGAGATGAAGCGGCCCGGGCCAACATTACTCGTACGCTTATGAGAGACCAGTTCCCTCGATCGCAACTTGTTGCATAGATGGCTTGCGGGTGCCAGTTTCTCTCACTTTAGTTGGATCGGATTCGACAAAGGCGGTCCTTGAGAAGGTTGAAAAGCAACTAGTGTATCACCGTTGTGGTTTTTGCGTAGATGAGAATTGTTCTTGCTAGATACCCGTAGCAGCCACGTAAAACATGCAACAACAATTAGAGGACGTCTAACTTGTTTTTGCAGGGTATGTTGTGATGTGATATGGCCAATTCCATGATGTTATATATGTGATGTATGAAATGATCATGTGATATATAGATTATCATGACTTGCATGTCGATGAGTACGGCAACCAACAGGAGACATAGGGTTGTCTTTAATTATTGTATGACCTATGTGTCAATCATTAAGCACTACGTAATGCTTTACTTTATCGCTAAACGGTAGCAATAGTAGTAGAAGCATGTTGGGTGCGACAACCCCGATGGCGACATGTTGATGGAGATCAAGATGATGAAGATCATGGTGTCTTGTCGGTGATGATGGAGATCATGCCGGTGCTTTCTAGATGGAGATCAAAAGCGCAAGTTCATGGCCATATCATGTCACTTATGATTTGCATGTGATGTTAATCCTTTTATGCACCTTGTTTTTTGCTTAGGACGATGGTAGCATTATAAGGTGATGCCTCACTTAATTTCAAGATAAATTGTGTTATCCTTGAGTGTGCACCGTTGTGAAAGTTCGTCGTGTTGAGACACCACGTGATGATCGGGTGTGATAGACTCTACGTTCACATACAACAGGTGCGAGCCAGTGTTGCACGTGTAGAACACTCGGGTTAAACTTGACGAGCCTAGCATGTATAGACATGGCCTTGGAACACAAGAGACCGAAAGGTCGAACATGAGTCATATAGTAGATATGATCAACATAATGATGTTCACCATTGAAGCCACCTCAACTCACGTGATGATCGGACTTGAGTTGGTGGATTTGGATCATGTGACACTCAGATGACCCGAGGGATGTCAATTTGAGTGGGAGCTTTAGTAATTTGATTAACTAAACTCATTATCTTGAACAATAGTCTAAGTAAACTTTGCATATTTATGTTGTAGATCAATGGCTCGTGCAGTAGCACCCCTGAATTTTAATGCGTTCCTAGAGAAAGCTAAGTTGAAAGATGATGGAAGTAACTTTGTTGACTGGGCCCATAATCTGAGGATTATCCTCACGGCTTCCCAGAAATCATATGTCCTTGATGCACTGCTTGGTGACCAACCAGAAGACATGACCTCCGAAGATGTTAAGAATGCTTGGGAGGCATGGACTGGAGATTACTCAATAGTTGAATGTGCAATATTGTATGGCTTAGAACCGGGACTTCAAAGACGTTTTGAACGTCATGGAGTATATGAGATGTTTCGGGAGTTGAAGTTTATCTTTCAGAAGAATGCCCGGATCGAGAGGTATGAAACCTCTAATAAGCTCTATGCTTGCGAGATGGAGGAGAACAGGTCTATCAGTGAACATATACTCAGAATGTATGGGTATTCAACTCGTCTAGCAAAGTTGGGAATTGCCCTTCCGCCAGAGGTGATCACTGACAGAGTTCTTCAATCACTGCCACCTAGTTACAAGAGCTTTGTGATGAACAATAACATGCACGGGATGAACAAGTCAGTCGCCGAGCTGTTTGCGATGCTAAAAGTCGCTGAGTCTGAAATCCAGAAAGAACATCAAGTGTTGATGGTCAATAAAAGCACTAGTTTCAAGAAAAATGGCAAAGTCAAGGGCAAGGGCAAGAAGGGTCAAACCAAGAAGGATGGCAAAGCAGTTGCTACTCCTGTCAAGAAGCCCAAGCATGGACCAAAGCCAGAAACTCAGTGCTTTCATTGCAAGGGAACTGGTCACTGGAAGCGGAACTGCCCCAAGTACCTGGCTGACAAGAAGGCGGCCAACGACAAACAAGGTATATATGATATACATGTTATTGATGTGTACCTTACTAGCTCTCGTAGTAGTGCCTGCGTATTTGATACCGGTTCGGTTGCTCACATTTGCAACTCAAAGCAGGAACTACGGAATAAAGGAAGGCCAGCAAAGGATGAAGTGACGATGCGCGTGGGAAATGGTTCCAAGGTTGATGTGATCGCCGTCGGCACGCTCTCTCTTCGATTACCATCTGGATTAGTGATGAACCTGAATAATTGTTATTTAGTGCCTGTGTTAAGCATGAACATTATATCTGGATCTTGTTTATTGCGAGACGGTTACTCATTTAAATCAGAGAATAAAGGTTGTTTTATTTATATGAGTAATATCTTTTATGGTCATGCACCCAATGTTAGGGGTTTATTCATATTGAATCTTTATAGTGATGACACACATGTTCATAACATTGATGCCAAAAGATGTAGAGTTGATAATGATAGTACCACTTTCTTGTGGCACTGCCGTTTAGGTCATATTGGTGTAAAACGCATGAGGAAGCTCCATGCTGATGGACTTTTGGATTCACTTGATTTTGAATCACTTGACACATGTGAACCATGCCTCATGGGCAAGATGACTAAAACACAGTTCTCTGGAACAATGGAACGGGTGAGTGACCTATTGGAAATCATACATACTGATGTGTGCGGTCCAATGAATGTTACAGCGCGTGGTGGATATCATTATTTTCACACCTTCACTGATGACTTAAGTAGATATGGATATATTTACTTAATGAAACACAAGTCTGAAATGTTTGAAAAGTTCAAGCAATTTTAGAGTGAAGTTGAGAATCATCGTAACAAGAAGATTAAGTTCCTACGATCTGATCGAGGAGGTGAATATCTGAGTTATGAGTTTGGCAGTCACTTAAGACAGCGTGGAATTGTTTCACAGTTGACACCGCCCGGAACACCATAGCGTAATGGTGCGTCCGAACGTCGTAATCGAACCTTACTAGATATGGTGCGTTCTATGATGTCTCTTGCCAATTTTCCACTATCGTTTTGGGGTTATGCATTAGAGACAGCTGCATTCACTTTAAATAAGGCACCATCAAAATCCGTTGAGACGACGCCATATGAACTGTGGTTTGGCAAGAGGCCAAAGTTGTCGTTTCTTAAAGTTTGGGGATGTGATGCTTATGTCAAAAAGTTTCAGCGTGAAAAGCTGGAACCCAAAGCGGAGAAATGAGTCTTCATAGGATACCTGAAAGAGACAGTCGGGTATACCTTCTTGTTGGAAATATGCCCAAGAGGAAATAAATAAAGTGTTTATTATTGTATTTCCTTGTTCATGATAATCATTTATTATCCATGCTATAATCGTATTAATTGGAAACGTGGATACATGTGTGGATACATAGACAAACACAATGTCCCTAGTATGCCTCCAGTGAACTAGCTCGTTGATCGAAAGATGGTTAAGGTTTCCTAGCCATGGACATGAGATGTCATTTGATAACGGGATCACATCATTAGGAGAATGATGTGATGGACAAGACCCAAACTACAAACGTAGCTTATGATCGTGTTAGTTTATTGCTACTATTTCTGCATGTCAAGTATATGTTCCTATGACCATGAGATCATGCAACTCACAGATATCGGAGGAGTGCCTTGTGTGTATCAAACGTCGCAACGTAACTGGGTGACTATAAAGGTGCTCTATAGGTGTCTCCGAGGGTGTCTGTTGAGTTGGCATGGATCAAGACTGGGATTTGTTACTCCGTGTGATAGAGAGGTATCTCAGGGCCCACTCAGTAATACAACATCACAATAAGCCTTGCAAGCAATGTGACTAAGTGTTAGTTACAGGGTCTTGTATTACGGAACAAGTAAAGAGACTTGCCAGTAACGAGGTTGAACTAGGTATGGAGATACCGACGATCGAATCTCAGGCAAGTAACATACCGAAGAACAAACGGAACATCATATGGGATTAACTGAATCCTTGTCATAGAGGTTCGACCGATAAAGATCTTCGTATAATATGTAGGAACCAATGTGGACATCCAGGTCCCGCCATTGGTTATTGCCCGTAGAAGTGTCTCGGTTATGTCTACATAGTTCTCGAACCCGTAGGATCTGCACACTTAAGGTTTGATGATGTTTCGGTAGTATAGAGTTATGTATGGTGGTGACCGAAGGTTGTTCAGAGTCCCGGATGAGATCCTGGACATCACGAGGAGCTCCGTAATGGTCCGGAGGTAAAGATTCATATATAGGAAGTCATGTTTTGGTCACCGGAAAAGTTTCGGGCTCATCAGTAGTGTACTGGGAGTGCCGGTAGTGTACCGGGAGACCTCCGGGAGGGGTATTTCGACCCAAGAGGCTTCATGGGCTGTGGGAGAGTGAATATCAGCCCTTAGTGGGCTTGTGGAAACTCCCACACAAGGCCCATGTGGCTGGAGGAAAAACCCAATAGGAAAAGGTGGAAAAAGGAAAAAAAAAGGAACGAATCCTAGTCCTACTAGGATTGGAGGAGAGTCCTCCAATCCTAGTTGGTTTGGCCGAAGCCCTTGGCTTGGGAAGCTAAGGCTGCCTCCTCTCCTCCTGTCCTCTTATATATATTGGAGGTTTTAGGGTTTTTGCACTAGAATTTCAGCCACGTGCTACCCGTTCCTCTAGTGCATAGTTTCTCCTCTAGATCGGATTTCTGCAGTGCTTAGGCGAAGCCCTGCCGGAATTGCTCCACCACCATCGTCGGAGCGCCGTCAGGCTGCCAGAGAACTCTTCTTCCTCTCCACTCCTTCTTACTGGATCAAGACGGTGGAGATCGTCATCAAGTTGTACGTGTGCTGAACGCGGAGGTGCCGTCCGTTCGGTGCTAGATCAGAAGGATCATGATCAAGTTCATGCAACGGATCATGATCAAGTTCGTGGGACCGATCGTGATCAGATCGCGGGATGGATCGTGATCAAATCGCAGGACGGATCGTGATTGGATTGCGGGACGGATCGTGATTGGATCGCGGGACGCACGGCGATTTGGATCGCGAAGACGTTTGACTACACCAACCGCGTTTCTTAACGCTTCCCGCTTAGCGATCTACAAGGGTATGTAGATTCACTCTCCCTCTCATAGATGCTCATCACCATGGATAGATCTGCGTGTGCGTAGGAATTTTTTTGTTTCCCATGCAACATTCCCCAACAGTGGTATCAGAGCTAGGTCTATGTGTTGATGAGATCTCGAGTAGAACAGAAAAGGTTTGTGGGTGTTGATGCTTAGATTGCTTCCTCCCTTGGTCGTTTTTTGGTTCAGCGGTATTGTGAGATGAAGCGGCCCGGACCAACATTACTCGTACGCTTACGAGAGACCGGTTCCCTCGACGCAACTTGTTGCCTAGATGGCTTGCGGGTGGCAGTTTCTCTCACTTTAGTTGGATCGGATTCGACAAAGGCGGTCCTTGAGAAGGTTGAAAAGCAAATTATGTATCATTATTGTGGTTTATGCGTAGGTGAGAATCGTTCTTGCTAGAAACCCGTAGCAGACACATAAAACATGCAATAACAATTAGAGGACGTCTAACTTGTTTTTGCAGGGTATGTTGTGATGTGATATGGCCAATTACTTGATGTGTATACGTGATGTTTGAGATGATCATGTGATGTATAGGATTTCGCGACTTGCATGTCGATGAGTGCGGCAACCGACAGGAGCCATAGGGTTGTCTTTAATTATTGTATGACCTGCGTGTCAATCATTAAGCGCTATGTAATGCTTCACTTTATCGCTAAACGGTAGCAATAGTAGTAGAAGCATGCAGGGCGTGACAACCCCGATGGCGACACGTTGATGGAGATCAAGATGATGGAGATCATGGTGTCGTGCCGGTGACGATGGACATCATGCCGGTGCTTTCAAGATGGAGATCTAAAGCACAAGTTCATGGCCATATCATGTCACTAATGAATTGCATGTGATGTTAATCCTTTTATGCACCTTGTTTTGCTTAGTACGACGGTAGCATTATAAGGTGACCCCTCACTTAAATTTCAAGATAAAATTGTGTTCTCCCCGAGTGTGCACCATTGTGAAAGTTCGTCGTGTTGAGACACCACGTGATGATCGGGTGTGATAGACTCTACGTTCACATACAACGGGTGCAAGCCAGTGATGCATGCGCAAAATACTCGGGTTAAACTTGACGAGCCTAGCATGTATAGACATGGCCTCGGAACACAAGAGACCGAAAGGTCGAACATGAGTCACATAGTAGATATGATCAACATAATGATGTTCACCATTGAAGCCACCTCAACTCACGTGATGATCGGACTTGAGTTGGTGGATTTGGATCATATGACACTCAGATGACCTGAGGGATGTCAATTTGAGTGGGAGCTTTAGTAATTTGATTAAACTAAACTCATTATCTTGAACAATAGTCTAAGTAAACTTTGCATATTTATGTTGTAGATCAATGGCTCGCGTAGTAGCACCCCTGAATTTTAATGCGTTCCTAGAGAAAGCTAAACTGAAAGATGATGGAAGTAACTTTGTTGACTGGGCTCGTAATCTGAGGATTATCCTCACGGCTTCCCAGAAATCATATGTCCTTGATGCACCGCTTGGTGACCAACCAGAAGACATGACCTCCAAAGACGTTAAGAACGCTTGGGAGGCACGTACTGGATATTAATCAATAGTTCAATGTGCAATATTGTATGGCTTGGAACCGGGACTTCAAAGACGTTTTGAACGTCATGGAGCATATGAGATGTTCCAGGAGTTGAAGTTTATCTTTCAGAAGAATGCTCGGATCGATGTGTGCGGTCCAATGAATGTTACAGCGCGTGGTGGATATCGTTATTTTCACACCTTCACTGATGACTTAAGTAGATATGGATATATTTACTTAATGAAACACAAGTCTAAAACGTTTGAAAAGTTCAAGCAATTTCAGAGTGAAGTTGAGAATCATCGTAACAAGAAGATTAAGTTCCTACGATCTGATCGAGGAGGTGAATATCTGAGTTATGAGTTTGGCAGTCACTTAAGACAGCGTGGAATTGTTTCACAGTTGACACCGCCCGGAACACCGTAGCGTAATGGTGTGTCCGAATGTCGTAATCGAACCTTATTAGATATGGTGCGTTCTATGATGTCTCTTGCTGGTTTGCCACTATCGTTTTGGGGTTATGCATTACAGACAGCTGCATTCACTTTAAATAGGGTACCATCAAAATCCGTTGAGACAACGCCATATGAACTGTGGTTTGGCAAGAAGCGAAAGTTATCGTTTCTTCAAGTTTGGGGATGTGATGCTTATGTCGAAAAGCTTCAGCCTGAAAAGCTGGAACCCAAAGTGGAGAAATGCGTCTTTATAGGATACCCGAAAGACACAGTCGGGGATACCTTCTATCTCAGATCCGAAGGCAAAGTGTTTATCGCTAAGAACGGAACATTTCTTGAGAAAGAGTTTCTCTCGAAAGAATTGAGTGGGAGGAAAATAGAGCTTGATGAGGTTATTGAACCTTAAACTTCAACCAGAAAGTAGCGCAGCGTAGAAAGATGTTTCTGTGGAACCTACGACGGTAGAAGAGGAAGTTAATGATGATGATCATGAAGCTTCGGATCAAGCTGCTATTGAACCTCGTAGGTCGACAAGGCCGCATACTACCCCTGAGTGGTATGGCAACCCTGTCTTGGAGGTTATGTTGTTGGACAACAATGAACCTACGAGCTATGGAGGAGCAGTGATGGGCCTGGATTCCGAGAAATAGTTAGAGGCCACGAAATCCGAGATGGGATCCATGTATGAAAACAAAGTATGGACTTTGGAAGTATTACCTGAAGGGCGAAAGGCCATTCAGAACAAATGGATCTTTAAGAAGAAGACAAACGCGGACGGTAATGTCACCGTCTATAAAGCTCGACTTGTGGCAAAGGGTTTTTCACAAGTTGAAGGAGTTGACTACGATGAGACTTTGTCACCGTAGCGATGCTTAAGTCTGTCAGAATCATGTTAGCAGTAGCTGCTTATTTCGACTATGAAATTTGGCAGATGGATGTCAGAACAACGTTCCTCAACGGTTTCCTTGAGGAAGAGTTGTATATGATGCAACCCGAAGGTTTTGTCGATCTAGAGAATGCTGACAAAGTTTGCAAACTCTAGTGATCCATTTATGGACTGGTGCAAGCATCTCGGAGTTGGAATAAGCGCTTTGATGAGGTGATCAAAGCGTTTGAGTTTATACAAGTTTACGAAGAAGCTTGTATTTACAAGAAAGTGAGTGGGAGCTCTATAGCGTTTCTAGTATTATATGTGGATGACATATTGCTGATTGGAAACAATATAGAAATGCTAAAAAGCGTGAAGGAATATTTGAACAAGAGTTTTTCAATGAAGGACCTAGGAGAAGCTGTTTTCATATTAGGCATTAAGATCTATAGAGATAGATCGAGACACTTAATAGCACTTTCACAGAGCACATACCTTGATAAAGCTTTGTAGAAGTTCAAAATGGAACAGTCCAAGAAGGGGTTCTCGCCTGTGTTACAAGGTGTGAAGTTGAGTAAGACTCAATGCCCAGTAACTGCAGAAGATAGAGAAAAGATGAGTGTCATCCCCTATGCTTGAGACATAGGCTCTATCTTGTATGCAATGCTGTGCACAAGACCCGATGTCAGCCTTGCCATAAGTATGGCTAGAAGGTTTCAAAGTGATCCTGCAATGGAGCACTGGCAAGCGGTCAAGAATATCCTTAAGTACCTGAAAAGGACTAAGGAAATGTTTCTCGTTTATGGAGGTGATGAAGAGCTCGTCGTAAAGGGTTACGTCGATGCAAGCTTTGACACTGATCCGGACGACTCTAAATCGCAAACCAGAGACGTATTTATTCTTAACGGGGGAGCGGTAAGCTGGTGCAGTTCCAAGCAAAGTGTGGTAGCTGATTCTACGTGCGAAGCAGAATACATTGCAGCCTCGGAGGCGGCAAAGGAAGGTGTTTGGATGAAGCAGTTCATGACAGATCTTGGAGTAGTGCCGAGTGCACTGAATCCAATGAATCTGTTCTGTGACAAAATTGGTGCCATTGCTCTGGCCAAGGAACCAAGGTTTCACAAGAGGACCAGACACATAAAGCGACGCTTCAACTCCATCCGGGATTACATCATGGAGAAAGACATAAATATTTGCAAAGTGCACACGGATCTGAATGTTGCAGACTCGTTGACTAAACCTCTTCCAAGGGCTAAACATGATCAACACCAGAACTACATGGGTGTTCGATTCATTACAATGTAAATCACATAGTGATGTGAACTAGATTATTGACTCTAGTGCAAGTGGGATACTGTTCGAAATATGCCCTAGAGGAAATAAATAAAGTGTTTATTATTGTATTTTCCTGTTCATGATAATTGTTTATTATCCATGCTATAATTGTATTAATTGGAAACATGGATACATGTGTGGATACATAGACAAACACAATGTCCCTAGTATGCCTCTAGGGAACTAGCTCGTTGATCGAAAGATGGTTAAGGTTTCCTAGCCCTGGACATGAGATGCCATTTGATAACGGGATCACATCATTAGGAGAATGATGAGATGGACAAGACCCAAACTACAAACGTAGCTTATGATCGTGTCAGTTTATTGCTACTGTTTTCTGCATGTCAAGTATATGTTCCTATGACCATGAGATCATGCAACTCACATATATTGGAGGAGTGCCTTGTGTGTATCAAAGGTCGCAACGTAACTGGGTGACTATAAAGGTGCTCTACAGGTGTCTCCGAGGGTGTCTGTTGAGTTGGCATGGATCAAGACTGGGATTGGTTACTCCGTGTGACAGAGAGGTATCTCAGGGCCCACTCGGTAATACAACATCACAATAAGCCTTGCAAGCAATGTGACTAAGTGTTAGTTACGGGGTCTTGTATTACGGAACAAGTAAAGAGACTTACCAGTAACGAGGTTGAACTAGGTATGGAGATACCGACGATCGAATCTCGGGCAAGTAACATACCAAAGAACAAAGGGAACATCATACGGGATTAACTGAATCCTTGACATAGAGGTTCGACCGATAAAGATTTTCGTAGAATATGTAGGAACCAATGTGGACATCCAGGTCCCGCCATTGGTTATTGACCGTAGAAGTGTCTCGGTCATGTCTACATAGTTCTCGAACCCGCGGGATCTGCACACTTAAGGTTTGGTGACGTTTCGGTAGTATAGAGTTATGTATGGTGGTGACCGAAGGTTGTTCGAAGTCCCGGATGAGATCCCGGACGTCACTAGGAGCTCTGGAATGGTCCGGAGGTAAAGATTCATATATAGGAAGTCATGTTTTGGTCATCGGAAAAGTTTCAGGCTCATCGGTAGTGTACCGGGAGTGCTGGTAGTGTACTGGGAGACCTCCGGGAGGGTTATTTCGACCCAAGAGGCTTCATGGGCTGTGGGAGAGTGAATATCAGCCCTTAGTGGGCTGGTGGAAACTCCCACACAAGGCCCATGTGGCTGGAGGAAAAAACCCAATAGGAAAAGGTGGGAAAAGGAAAAAAAGGAACGAATCCTAGTCCTACTAGGATTGGAGGAGAGTCCTCCAATCCTAGTTGGTTCGGCCGAAGCCCTTGGCTTGGGAAGCCAAGGCTGCCTCCTCTCCTCCTCTCCTCTTATATATACTGGAGGTTTTAGGGTATTTGCACTAGAATTTCAGCCACGTGCTACCCGTTCCTCCAGTGCATAGTTTCTCCTCTAGATCGGATTTCTGCAGTGGTTAGGCGAAGCCCTGCCGGAATTGCTCCACCACCATCGCCGGAGCACCGTCAGGCTGTCGGAGAACTCTTCTTCCTCTCCACCCCTTCTTGCTGGATCAAGACGGTGGAGATCGTCATCAAGTTGTACGTGTGCTGAACGTGGAGGTGCCGTCCGTTCGGTGCTAGATCGAAAGGATCGTGATCAAGTTCGTGGGACGGATCGTGATCAAGTTCGTGGGACGGATCGTGATCAGATCGCGGGATGGATCGTGATTGGATCGCGGGACGCACGATGATTTGGATTGCGAAGACGTTCGACTACACGAACCGCGTTTCTTAACGCTTCCCGCTTTGCGATCTACAAGGGTATGTAGATTCACTCCCCCTCTCGTAGATGCTCATCACCATGGATAGATTTGCGTGTGCATAGGAATTTTTTTGTTTCCCATGCAACGTTCCCCAACACTTCTATCTCAGATCCGAAGGCAAAGTGTTTGTCGCTAAGAATGGAACATTTCTTGAGAAAGAGTTTCTCTCGAAAGAATTTAGTGGGAGGAAATAGAGCTCGATGTGGTTATTGAACCTTTACTTCAACCAGAAAGTAGCGCGGCATAGAAAGATGTTTCTGTGGAACCTACGATGGTAGAAGAGGAAGTTAATGATGATGATCATGAAGCTTCGGATCAAGCTACTATTGAACCTCGTAGGTCGACAAGGCCAGGTACTACTCCTGAGTGGTACGGCAACCCTGTCTTGGAGGTCATGTTGTTGGACAACAATGAACCTACAAACTATGAAGGAGCAGTGATGGACCCGGATTCCGAAAATGGTTAGAGGCCATGAAATCCGAGATGGGATCCATGTATGAAAATAGAGTATGGACTTTGGAAGTATTACCTGAAGGGCGAAAGGCCATTCAGAACAAATGGACCTTTAATAAGAAGACAGACGCGGACGGTAATGTCACCGTCTATAAAGCTCGACTTGTGGCAAAGGGTTTCCCACAAGTTCAAGGAGTTGACTACGATGAGATCTTCTCACCCGTAGCGATGCTTAAGTCCGTCAGAATCATGTTAGCAATAGCTGCATATTTCGACTATGAAATTTGGCAGATGGATGTCAAAACAGCGTTCCTCAATGGTTTCCTTGAGGAAGAGTTGTATATGATGCAACCAGAAGGTTTTTTCGATCCATAGAATGCTGACAAAGTTTGCAAACTCCAGCGATCCATTTATGGGCTGGTGCAAGCATCTCAGAGTTGGAATAAGCGCTTTGGTGAGGTGATCAAAGCGTTTGGTTTTATACAAGTTTATGGAGAAGCTTGTATTTACAAGAAAGTGAGTGGGAGCTCTATACCGTTTCTAATATTATATGTGGATGCCATATTGCTGATTGGAAACAATATAGAAATGCTGGAAAGCGTGAAGGAATATTTGAACAATAGTTTTTCAATGAAGGACCTAGGAGAAGCTGCTTTCATATTAGGCATTAAGATCTATAGAGATAGATCGAGACGCTTAATAGCACTTTCACAGAGCACATACCTTGATAAAGTTTTGAAGAAGTTCAAAATGGATCAGTCTAAGAAGGGGTTCTTGCCTGTGTTACAAGGTGTGAAGTTGAGTAAGACTCAATGCCCAGTGACTGCAGAAGATAGAGAAAAGATGAGTGTCATCCCCTATGCTTGAGCCATAGGCTCTATCATGTATGCAATGCTGTGCACAAGACCCGATGTCAGGCTTGCCATAAGTATGGCCGGAAGGTTTCAAAGTGATCCTGGAATGGAGCATTGGGCAGCGGCCAAGAATATCGTGAAGTACCTGAAAAGGACTAAGGAAATGTTTCTCGTTTATGGAGGTGATGAAGAGCTCGTCGTAAAGGGTTACGTCGATGCAAGCTTTGACACTGATTCGGATGACTCTAACTCGCAAACCGGATACGTATTTATTCTCAACGAGGGAGCGGTAAGCTGGTGCAGTTCCAAGCAAAGTGTGGTAGCCGATTCTACATGTGAAGCGGAGTACATCGCAGCCTCGGAGGCGGCGAAGGAAGGTGTCTGGATGAAGCAGTTCATGACAGATGTTGGAGTAGTGCCCAGTGCACTGAATCCAATGAACCTGTTCTGTGACAACACTAGTGCCATTGCTCTGGCCAAGGAACCAAGGTTTCACAAGAGGACCAGACACATAAAGCGACGCTTCAACTCCATCCGCGATTACATCGAGGAGAAGGACATAAATATTTACAAAGTGCATACGGGTCTGAATGTTGCAGACCTGTTGACTAAACCTCTTCCAAGGGCTAAACATGATCAACACCAGAACTGCATGGGTGTTCGATTCATTACCATGTAAATCACATAGTGATGTGAACTAGATTATTGACTCTAGTGCAAGTGAGAGACTGTTGGAAATATGCCCTAGAGGCAATGAATAAAGTGTTTATTATTATATTTCCTTGTTCATGATAATCGTTTATTATCCATGCTATGATTGTATTGATTGGAAACACATTAGATGTATGGGTAAATAGACAACACACTGTCCCTAGTATGCCTCCAGTGAACTAGCTCGTTGATCAAAGATGGTCAAGGTTTCCTAGCCATTGACATGAGATGTCATTTGATAACGGGATCACATCATTAGGAGAATGATGTGATGGACAAGACCCAAACTGCAAACGTAGCATATGATCGTGTCAGTTTATTGCTACTGTTTTCTGCATGTCAAGTATGTGTTCCTATGACTATGAGATCATGCAACTCACGAAAATCGGAGGATTGCCTTGTGTGTATCAAAAGTCGACCGATAAAGATCTTCATAGAATATGTAGGAACCAATATGGGAATCCAGGTCCCTCTATTGGTTATTGACCGTAGAGGTGTCTCGGTCATGTCTACATAGTTCTCGAACCCGCAGGGTCAGCACACTTAAGGTTTGGTGATGTTTTGGTAGTACAGAGTTATGTATGGTGGTGACCGAAGGTTGTTAGGAGTCCCGGATGAGATCCCGGATGTCATGAGGAGCTCCCGAATGGTACGGAGGTAAAGATTGATATATAGGAAGTCCTATTTTGGTCGCCGGAAAGGTGTCGGGCTCATCGGTAGTGTACCGGGAGTGCCGGTAGTGTACCGAGAGACCATCGGGAGGCGTATTTCGACCCAAGAGGCAACATGGGCTGTGGGAGAGTGAATACCAGCCCTTAGTGGGCTGGTGGAAGTCCCACACAAAGCCCATGCGGCTAGGGAGAAAAACCCAAAGAGAAAAAGTGGAAAAAGGCAAAAATAGGGTGAATTCTAGTCCTACTAGGATTGGAGGTGGATTCCACCTCTCCCACCTGGTTCGGCCGACTCCTAGAGGCTTGGCCCTTGGGACAAGCCTCCTCCTCTCTCCCTCTTATATATACTGGAGGTTTTAGGGTTTTTGCACAGAATTTTCAGCCACGTGCTGCCCGTTCCTCGAGTGCATAGTTTCTCCTCTAGATCGGTTTTCTACAGCGCTTAGGCGAGGCCCTGTCGGAATAGCTCCACCACCATCGCCGGAGCGCCATCACACTGCCGGAGAACTCTTCTTCCTCTCCGCTCCTTCTTTCTGGATCAAGACGACGGAGATCGTCATCAAGCTGTACGTGTGCTGAACGCGGAGGTGCCGTTCATTCGGCGCTAGATCGGAAGGATCGTGATCAAGTTCGTGGGACGGATCGTGATCAAGTTCGTGGCACGGATCGTGATTGGATCGCGGGAAGGATTGTGATTGGATCACGGGAGGCACAACGATTTGGATCGCGAAGACGTTCGATGACACCAACCGCGTTTCTTAACGCTTCCCGCTTAGCGATCTACAAGGGTACATAGATCCACTCTCCCTCTCGTAGATGCTCATCACCATGGATAGATCTGCGTGTGTGTAGGAATTTTTTTGTTTCCCATGCAACATTCCCCAACATCTTGGTACTACCCGGATGCATTGTGAGAGGAGAATCATGAGCCTCATTAAGGATCAGCTATCTTAAGCATCTGCTCTTAGGAACCACCAACCGGTTCTGAAAGAACACAACACCCTAATCGTCTTTGGATAAATCTTTAGCGTTTATTCTAGCAGTATTCTCCTTGATCCGAGATATACCCTTATCATACCTCTAGACAGCTACTATTTGATCCCTAAGAGTAGGTTTCGCCACCAGGTTGGAAAGGAATCCTTGAGGAACAATGTGTAGGTTCAACTTGCGAAATTCCTCATAGAGAAGTGGTTGAACTTGTTGTAACATCAGGTTGTTACAATAAGACTTACGACTTAGTGTATCATCCATGACATTGGCTTTCCCCGGGGTGTAAGTCATCTCTAAGTCGTAATCTATAATCAACTCAACCCACCGTCTTTGCCTGAGATTCAAATCCGGCTGGATGAAGATATATTTCAGACTTTGGTGATCAGTGTAAATTGCGCAATGATTACCCAGAAGGTAATGTCGCCATGTTTTCAGTGCATGGACCAAAGCTACAAGCTCAAGATCATGTGTTGGATAATTATCCTCATGTGGACGCACCTGTCGGGATGCGTATGCAATCACATGATGGTCTTGCATGAGAATGCAACCTAATCCTTGTCGTGAGGCGTCGCAATAGATAACAAAGTCCTTAGAGAAGTCTGGTGGCACCAGAATGGGAGCAGAGGTCAGGTGTCTTTTCAACTCTTGAAAACCGTGCTCGCATTGTGGAGTCCACTCGAACTTTTTACCTTTCTTGAGGAGTTCAGTCAGAGGTTTCTCAACCTTGGAGAAATTCTCGACAAAGCGGCGACAATAGCTCGCTAAGCCAAGGAAACTCCGAACTTGCTTAACCGATTCGGGTTGAGTCCAATCAAGGATGACCTGAACTCTCTCGGATTGATAGCAATACCTTTACCAGAGATCACGTGGCCTAGGTAGGTCACTTATGGTAACCAAAATTCACACTTGGAGAATTTGGCATACATACGATGCTCTCGAAGTTTCATCAATACCAGCCTTAGATGCTCGACATGTTCCTGTTCGTTCTTCGAGTAGATGAGTATATCGTCGAGGTAGACCATGACGAATTTATCCAAATACTCCATGAAGATCGAATTCATCAAGCGAGTGAAGATGGCTGGGGCATTGGTTAAACCGAAGGACATGACGGTGTACTCGTATTGGCCATAACGAGTAACAAAAGCCATTTTTGGAATGTCCCCGTTTCTAATTCTGATTTGATGGTATCCCAACCTCAAATCCATTTTGGAAAAGAAAGAGGATCCAACGAGTTGATCATACAAATCGTTGATCCTAGGGAGCGGATACTTGTTCTTTATGGTGACCAGATTCACTGGCCGATAATCCACAACCATCCGATCCGATCCATCCTTCTTATTAACAAAGAGAATGGGGCAAGCCCAAGGAGAAGAACTATGACGGATGAAACCTTTGTTCAAAGCCTCATTGAGTTGTTTCTTAAGTTCGGCTAGCTCTAAGGGTACCATCTTATAGGGTCTTCTGGCTATTGGGACAGTCCCTGGGATGAGCTCTATCACAAACTCAACATCTCTGACAGGTGGAATTCCTGGCGGTTCTTCTGGAAAGACATCCGGAAAGTCATGGACTACCAGAATATCTTCTAATTCTAGAAGAGGGCTAGCATTGAGAGAATAGAGTTGGCACTTGGCTGCTCGAGTGGAGACATTAACTATCTCACCCGATGGATGTGTAAGCTAAACATTCCTAGTATGAGTATCAATCTTAGCATAGTGGGCTTTCATCCAGTCCATGCCTAAGATGATATTGATGTCCGAAGACTTGAGGGCTATCAAAGATGCTAGGAAGACTAGCCTATCCACAAGAATCTCATTGTCATGGCTTACCCTAGAAGTTTGCCATTTTGAATCAGGAGTCTGAACTACTAAAGGAGTAGGCATATCACAAAAAGACATGTTATGCAACTGTGCATAGCTTTCTGAGATGAATGAATGAGATGCCCCAGTATCAAATAGAACTGATGCTGGATGACTAATGACAAGGAGCATACCTAGGATAACATCAGGATCCTCAAGGGCTTCTTCAGCAGAAACATAGTTCACTCGACCACGAGTAGGAGCTAGCTTCACATAGAAGGCTTTTCCCGGCTTTCCATGTCCAGCCGGCTTGGCATTGTTCTGAGGACACTCACGGGAGTAGTGTCCTGGTTCTCCACATTTGTAGCAGACAATGGTGGCACGGGGAGCAGCATTGGCAGGAGGACCTCCGAATGTCCTGGCTGGAGGGTTGGGCTGAGCTGGGCGAGGCGCCTGGAAGGATGGCCTCATAGTGTACCTTGGCGGCAGAGCTGCATTGGGCACCCACACCCGGCGTTTATTGGAGCCCGATCCAGATGCGGGGCTAAAGTCATGAGTGTGTTTCTTAGTTGCCTCGTAGTCAGTCTATCCAGTTTCGGCATTGATAGCCTTGTTGACGAGAGCCTGGAAGGTTGTGCACTCATGCAGGCGTAGATCTCGACGAAGCTGAGGACTAAGTCCCTTGCGGAACCTAGTTAGTTTCTCGGCATCGGTTGACACTTCCTCCAGAGCATAACGAGCAAGATTGTCGAACTCACGGCTATAGGCATCCACTGTCATTCTGCCCTGGGTGAAAGCATAGAACTCCTCTCTCTTGCGATCCATTAGACCTTCTGGGATGTGATGGGTACGGAATGCCTCGCTAAAATCTGCCCAAGTTGGTGCGGGCCCTGCGGGATGCATAGCTTCATAATTTTCCCACCACAGATTGGCGGGTCCTTCTAGAAAGTATGCAGCGCAAAGGTCACCTTGTTGGCCTCAGATACATTGGCAGCTCGGATTTTGCGGGACATGCTGGTCAGCCAGTCATCCGCATTGAGCGGGTCGACTGAATGATGAAACTTAGGTGGGCACAACTTGACGAAGTCATTGAGGGACACACCATCATTGCGATCATTGCGGGGAGGACGCGCTGTGTTCTGCTCAATATGTTCCAATAGCCTGTTGGTCTCCCTTTTATTCCGTTCAGCTTCGAGCATCACTTCTGCCAAAGAGGGCGCCTGTGGCAGGTTCTCTTGCCTTGGCTGGCTTCCCTCGCCCTGCTCGGGGGCAAGCATGGGGTTATTCCTAGTTGACACCATCCTGGGAAAACAAACCCACATCTTAGACAAAGAAGACACCAACTCTAAGGAATGAGATAAGGAATGTACTGGACAACATGGCATGTATGGGTAAACTCCCGATCAACATGGTAATAACAATCTGCCATATGAACACCATGATTCATACACACCATGACATGGTTCAGTACAACCCCAAGCTGAAATACAAACTACAGAGAGATGACACAACTCATTGGAGGCATTACAAGATTCCTATACATTATCTATCTACACCTCCGGAACTGAGCTCTCATCCTCAATCATATCCCACAAGACATGCAGGACCGTGGCAATACGACTACTACCATACTAGTACTAACATCCACGTACTCAAGCATCGCCGTAGAATGCCTCATACAGGTTACCCCATGGCCCAGGAGCTGAACCTGAGGATCTGGAAACACCCTAGCCTGCGATCCCTGGAAACCGAAAGGACACGAATGTGGCCTCGGTCCGCTTGTTGGTGGCAACAGCGGTCCTCGAAGAGGAGTGATGCCTCCAACATCGGGCCAGTCTACGTGTGCTGGCAGATGAGTCCGTGATGGGTTCAGCATCTCCAAATCTCCATAGCCTGTCTGGACGACAGGTGCTAGCTGCGTCAGGGCTGTCCGAAGACGTGCACGGGTAGCATATAGCTCCATGCGAAGGGCACGTGCATCATGATCCCTGTTCTCCAACATCTGAGCGGTCATTTGCAGCCTTGGGTCCTCATGAGAATGATCATAGTAGGCTGCGCTAAGATAACTATCCTCTCCTCCCAGAGAAGCAGGAACATAACAGAACTCTGTGTTCTGAAGCAGACCATGGTGAAACCTTATGATAGTCAGCATGGTATAGGCGGCCTCCTGAACTGCCATGTCTATGGTGACACCTAATCCAAAAGTCCAATCAAGCGGATCTGCATCTCCAGGATATGATGGATATATCTTAACAGTACATAGATACTGGCTCTAGTTGAAATCTCGATACTGCTCCTCCACTGTGCACTCTGGGTACCAATGGTAACCAGCCTCCATCATAACTCTAACCAACATTGATGCACCTGGTCAGACGGACCACCTGACGGGAAGGACGAGGGGGCATCTGAAATAGAGAATGATGCAAAGACATTAGAGATTCTAGTAGAAATTGGACAACATAACGGCTGTAATTGCTTAGAAAGGATTTTGAGACAACTGCAAAAGATTGGAAAGCATAACCACTCGACTATCTAGATTCAAATCTCTTCTCCAACTGTTTGTCACACCAACAATACTCGAGTACCGAAGTTCACTTGCGAAGAAACTAGCTAATAGTCCATGGTTAATAACTCGTCATCCTAAGCAATAGATGAGAAGCCTAGTTCTTAACCCCATAGAAAAGATGAGAGTGACTAAAGATAGAATAACTTGGGAAGAGGAGTAAAAAGAGCCTTACGTTCCCTTCCACAATCATTCCCCCTACTTTTCTATAGTGTTTCTAGACTCAAATTCGACCGGTTTGGCTTGGTAGTCCTACAGTCAGTCAGGCTCTGATACCAACGGTGTAGGGACCCCGATCCTAAGTCATATGAATCCAAACTGTAACACATCACATCACTTTGCGGCCTCACGCACAGTAAACTCCACGGTTGCAGCCTTACCTTAGCCGGGACCGTTTGCGTCTTTTGGCTCATGTATGTGAACATGTCGTTGGGAATCAAACGACAAAGAACCCGGGCCGACATGACTAGTCATAGAACCCAAGTGGCACATCCATATGGAAACAGACATACGTAATCCAGCAATGCAGGTGTCGGCCTCAAGCATGTGTAGACGAGTCATAGCAAGCTACAGGGACTCCATTACGCCGTGGGACATAAATGTCATCACTGCACATAGACGAGTCGTAGCAGGCTACAGCGACTCCATGACATCGCGAGACATTTCCCCGAAGGGACAGACACAACAACAAAGAAGGATACATGCCGGTCAATCAATGTGTCCGGAGCAGTAGCAAGCAACCAAGGCTCGGTGGAAGCACAAAGAGGCAGTTTCCCGTAAAGAGTACTACTAAAGGCACATGACTAGGTGTCAGATCCCATACATACCGTTGCACATCACACGTACGCACGACATGCTCGATATGCATAGATACAACTATGGCATCACAACATAACCATACATCAACACAACTTTTATTTAAGAGGCTCAAAAGAGCCTTGCATAATATGTTCTTACAGGTAGGGGTCACATGACCCGACACTCAAGTCATACAAACCAAGCGGAAGTATAAAGCTGTCTGAGTACAGACAGTTAAAAGGGTAAAAAGGCACATGGCCTGACTATCTATAGCCCGCCACATGGCATAAGGTCGTAGCTAGGACACCAGCTATTCAGCGTCGTCGACATCTGGATAGAACCCACCTGATGGGTCCCGAGTCTCATCTGCAACGTTTATTAAGAAAACATGAGTACAAACGTACTCAGCAAGTCTTTAAAGCAGTCCTAGACTATTCATGCTCAAGTATCAACAAGGGGAATGGTGGAGTTTATGCAGCAATGCCAGCTTTGACTCATGGCTAACCTATACTACACCATTTTAACTCTTTGCTTAGATTTTAGATATCGCACACGAGTCCACTAACTCCACATCAATACACCACCTTGGATTCACTTCCGCCTCCTACGAGAGTTCCATCCACGGTACTGACACTTGTCTTGATATTTTTATGAGTATCCATTAAATTATCTATGAACAACATAAGTTTTCCAAGTAGTCCATATCCGAGGACGCGAAGAATTGTTTCATACCCTACAGGGGTGTACTTCTTCACACACGCTCTCGCCACTTATCGCTGTGTGCTCATAAAACCATACGCCTCGGCAACCTTCAAGCGGAAGCCCAATGAGGGAGTCAGCCACGACCGTCAATCACACAAGACCTCTAGTCCAAGCTATCGCCTATTTGAGACTGAACCCGCACGGAAGTCCGACCAAAGTTTCCGCTACGGCCCCAAACAATGTGCACAGGGTTCCCAAGCCCACCATTTGGGTGACCCTTGGTATACCGTGCCACTACCTACCGCGTCATAACCCACCCCTAGGGTGAACGCTATGCACGGCCTCCAGCATATTATAAACACCAGAAACTACTTGCAACTCCTGGACCAATACCTAAGCGATTGATAAGTCGAGAGGGTCAATTAAGTATCCCAACGTGTGGTAGTAACTAGCCTTGGATCACAAACACGGAGCTCAGTTCCTAAGAACGTTCCCAACGAGACAACCCACTATGTACTCCTACATAGCCTCTCATCGCTAACTTTACCAAATCGGGTTCATCATAGGCTTAACACATCGGAACAATATTGTTTCACTCCAGTTCATCACCCAGATGAATCGGACCTGACACAACTCTAAGCATAGCAGGCAAAGTAAGCAAAGCACATCATGGCACAAGCATCTACCAGGTATGCTAGGTTGCAAGGTTTAGCTATTTACTGTGACAATGACAGGTCATGCAAAGGAATGGGTTCATCTACCATGTATGACAGACAAGTGAACGTTTGTCCTACTGCAAGGAATAAGAGTAGGAGCGAGAGAATGGGATGTTATCATAATTATCAATGGGGTTGCTTGCCTTGCTGGGAAGCGGGAAGGTTTTCTCCTTCGTTGGAATACTCGGAGGTATCCTCAGAAGCAGGGCCTACCGCAATACAGATAAGTAGCAATCAATATACGGTAAGTGCAGCAATATGATGCATGATCATAACATGGCAGAATGTATGGATGAGCTAATGCGACTACTATCCAAGTTAAATGAAGTAATTTTTGAATATAGGTTCAAAATCATTCTCCTTAACATATTCCATATGTTACCCTATTAGTAAATGTCAATGTTCATCTACATAGGTTGCTCTAACATGCATGATAACAGCACCATTGGATTCATTGTATTTTTCTGATAAAATTTCATATATAAATTATTTCAATCTGAGTTATAGATTAATTTCTATGAATTTTCTAAGTTTTAAATAGTTTCTGAAATTAATTTAATTTAGGAAATTCTTTATTGCATCAGCATGACATCATCATGACGTTAGCTGGTCAACAGACCGTTGACAGGTCAAACCTGACAGTGGGCTCCACTGGTTAGTGACCCGGCTACTAACAGAGTTAGTTAAAATACTAATTACTAATTAGTTAGGGTAGGGCCCACTGTCAGTGGGTCATTAACTTAATTAAATTAATTAATTAATTAACTTAACTAATCCTAAAATTAGCAGAGCCCGTCCCCACTTGCCAGTGACTCACGGGTCAAACCCCCGTGGTCAACTCCAGCCAGACCCACAGCGTTGAGCCACCGGTGGCTCTAGAGGCGGCGGAGGGGATCGGGTTTCCTCCTCCGGCGACCAAAAGGACATCGGAGGGCACCGATCGGCTCTGCATGCTTGCACGCGTCGAGCCTGACACCTCCCAGGGGCTAGGATGGCCGGAATCGGCACCGGCGATGAGCATGGCGGCTGCCGGAGCTCGGGCGAGCACGGGCTCGTCAAGCCGGAGCTCGAATGACCCAACTACGGGCTCCTAAGGCTACCTAGGTTCCTCCTGAGCACGACTACGTGCTCAGGTGTGAGCTTGGGCCGCCGCAACAACGGCCATGTCCTCGCCGGCGGCGAGGAGCTCTCGGACCCGAGGGTATCTGGCACTAGAACACGCTAGCGAAGGGGAAAAAGGGGAGAGAAGGAGCAGGAGCTCACAGCGGATGTGACGGCAACGAGAGCAGGCTCGGGGAGGCCTTGATTGCGACAAACGGATGGCGGCGGTCTTCGGGGACCGAGGAGGAAGAAAGCGTCGAGGTCGACGCTGGGCGCCTCCGAGCTCGATTCTTTCGGCAGAGAGGACCAACACGTCAAGGCGGAGCTACAGGGGGGCTCAGGGGCGAGAGGGAGCGACTGGAGCGGCAGGTACGACAGCGAGAAGGCGGTCGCCATGGCGGGCAGAGGAGAGGGAAGAAGCAGGGGAGCAAATGGGCGAGAGAGAGAGAGCAATGGGGTCGGCAGCGGCGTCCTCATCCTCTTGCCAGCACGGCGGGGGATGCAGGCATGCACGGAGCTGCGTGGCAGCACCGACGCGGGCGCACGGTGAGTACACGCTCGTCTTTCTGGCCGCCAGGAGGACGACGATGGTGCTGGGCCAGTTGGGCCGGCCTAGGTGGCTTCCTCCTTTTCTGTTGTTTTTTAAATTCTAGTTTCTGTTTTATTTTTTTGACATTTGTTTTATTTATTTTTAGGCACCAATGCTAGGCATAAATAATCCCAAATATTTTATAGAACTTAGTTTGAATATTTCAAACTTCTATAAAAAGTTTCAGAATATTTTGAAAACTAAAATATTTATAATGCTTTATTTGGCATTTTCAACAACTTTAATATTTATTTTTGAAATGCTATAAATATTCAAATATTTAGAATGACCCCTGGTATATTCATGTCCACATTTATCAGACATAGGGGACATTTTAGATGGGCATTTTGGATTTGTTGGTTTTTCACAATCATTAAATTGGTTTGATTCAAATGAAGTGTTTGTGGTTTGTGTTAATCCCCATTTCAAATTGATGCAAAAAGTGAAACATGATGCACACACATGCTGTCCTAAGAAAGCTAGCTAGGGATGTGACAATTCCGCTATGAGTAAGTATTTCTGATGTAGATAATGATAGTAACCGCGCTTGTTATCTTGTGTGCGGGTCTCCTGACCGGACATCCTAAAGAGGAGATCGAATCATACCAAGGGGACCTACTGAAGGAGCTGACCTCCCTCCACAAGCGTGTGCAAAAGGCGATGAAAGGGATGGTGAAGGCATTATGACCCACTGAACAGCCACCTGAAGGGATAGCCGCACTTGTGGATTGATTTAGGAGGGCTCGGGATAGGTTTGAGCTGTGGAAGACTTCGGCCTGCCGCGAAGGAGCACGGGAGGCGTGGGCAATGGTCAAGACCCGTTTCACTGGACTTAACCCCGAGCATATGATGCGGGGTGATCCTGTGGGATCCGATGGAAAAGAAGTGCCACTCCACCTGGTATATGACCAGGTGATGCCAACCGCCCGTCTCTCGCGAGCAGACTACCCCCTCAACACAATAATCGATGATCTCGATCATCAGCCGCATATGTAATTTACATATACATGTGTAAAACAATTCGTGTTGTAAACTTTGTCTTAACCGGCCATCAGCTTCTCCCTCCCGTGCGAAGAGCTCAGGAGTGTTCCTTCTTATTATTCCTTCGCCAAAGAGCGAACTTGTATTCGGGGAACCAGGTAATCCGGCCATGTGGTGCGAACAGACAGAAAGCAGATAGAAAGATATGTATATTACGGCGTAACGTAAGAAATATCTTCCGATGAAAATAGTACCTCTAGCGATACCTTTCGCCAGGGTTCTACGAAGAGCATAGATAGGAATCCACATACTTGCAGTACGCGACTAAGTGTCCTTTGGGAATAAGAGACCCAAACAACAGAAATAGCAACCAGGGCCATATGAGGTGTTTCCGTCATAGCTGACCAATTGTCTATGTTAGATAGCTACCTTTCGGCTTCACCTGTCTGAGGTACGTGTCCGGATGACCCGGTCGTAACAATCACATAGATGGTCCCTTTACTCTCTAGCCGAACAAGTGGGAACATAGATAGTAACCACAGGAGCGAGGCAACCTAGCTTGGCAAAGTCTTAGTTAGAATTGATGCATATGATGGCTAAAGCATGACAAAAGAAACATGCATGTCCGGTAAGTATGAACAATTAAAAAACTGGCTATTGAAAGAAGCCCCCACGTGTTGTGTTCGGATTTAACACTTTATGGTGTATGCCAATTATCCGTAGTACAAGATTGGTTCAGCCGAACATAGGGTAGGAAAAGAAATTGTCCCTATCGAACAGCAAAGTGGGAAAGCAAATGGAGAAAAAGGCAAAAAATAACAGAAAACGAAAAAGTGTAGGGGGGTATGGACGACACCGGTTTATCAGTAGCAGTGCTGAAGACGAGCTACGTTCCACGAGTTTGGTTCAAGGCGGTTATTGGATGAACTCTGCAAATGATAGGCCCCTCCCATGAGCACTTCGTCAATGATGAAAGGACCCTCCCACTTGGGGTTGAGTTTGTGCTTATGTTTCTCCGGGAGCCATAGGACGAGTACTCCTACATTGTATGCTTTTTCCCTGACCTCCCTACTTTGGTATTGCCGAGCTTGCTAGTGGTAAAGAGTGGATCAAGCCAGAGCTATGCCCCGCTCGCCCTCCAGGGCGTCTAAGTCGTCCCACCGATCTAACTCGGCCTCCTTTTCCTCGTACATGCGCACTCTTGGTGCATCGTGGATAATATCGCAGGGGAGGACAGCCTCTGTCCCATAGACCATAAAAACGATGTATAACACGTTGATCTGTTCGGGGTAGTACGTAGGCCCCATAGAACGGAGTCGAGTTCCTCCACCCAATGACAGTCGGACTCATGAAGAGATCGGACCAAACGTGGCTTAATGCCGCTCATAATGAGACCGTTTGCTCGCTTGACCTGTCCATTACCGATGCATAATCGAGCTTGATGCCCATTTTTGCGCACCAGTCCTTGACCTCTTGGGCCGTGAAGTTGGTTCCATTGTCCGTTAATATACTATGCGGGACACCATAACGGTGTACTATGCTAGATATAAATTCAATCACTGGCCCGGATTGAGCCGATTTAACAGGCTTGGCTTCTATCCATTTGGTGAACCTGTCAACCATGACCATTAGGTATTTATTTTTCTTGGTTCCCCCTTTGAGGGGTCCAACCATGTCCAGCCCCCAAACAGCAAAAGGCTAGGTGATCGGAATAGTCCAAAGAGTTGCTGGGGGGCATGTGACTTTGATTTGCAAAGAGTTGACACCCAACGCAATGTTGAATGAGTGACTGGGCGTCGGTCCGAGCTGTAGGCCAAAAGAAACCAGCTTGGAAGGCCTTGCTGACAAGAGATCTTGCTGCGACGTGATGTCCGCCCATGCTTGCATGGATTTCGGCAAGGAGCTCCCGTCCTTCTTCCTCGGATATACACCTGTGTAATACTCTAGTGGTGCTTTTCTTGTATAACTCACCCTCATGTACTTTATAGGCCTTGGATCACTGAACTATGCGCCACGCCTCAGTTTGATCGTCGGGGAGTTCCTTGTGAAGGAGGTAGGCGAGGAAGGGCTCTGTCCATGGTGCAATTACTTCCATTACCTCATGAGCCGAGGGTGTCTCATTCATCGTTGAGCCACCGATGATGCCATCATCTGGTTCATTTATAGGGGGAACAACTTTGTCCGCTGTTTTTGGACCGGTGCCATTTGCGTCGTCCTGCCACACTACGGAGGGCTTGAAGAGATCCTCCACGAAGGTGTTTCTCGTGACGGGGTCGCGCTTGGCTCCCATACGGGCCAACATATCAATGGCTTGGTTATTGGCTCGAGCAACGTGGTGGAGTTCCAACCCTTCAAACCGAGCAGATATCTTGAGGACAGTGTCTCTATATGCCGCCATCCTCAGATTTTTGGCATTGAATTCGCCGTTAATTTGGGATATGGACAGGTTTGAGTCTCCCCGCACCTCTAGCCATCGGATGCCCATTGACACCGCCATCCGAAGACCATGAAGAAGAGCTTCATATTCGGTGGCATTGTTGGAATTGGCATACATGATTTGCAACATGTATCTTACGTTGTCGCCTGTGGGGGATGTGAGGATAACTCCAGCCACCAGACCGGCCAATGTCTTGGATCCATCGAAGTACATTGTCCAATGGGAGTATGTGCTATACTCCTTGGGGAGCTCGGCCTCTGTCCATTCAGCCAAGAAGTCCGCCAGTACCTGAGATTTAATGGCGCGATGTGGCTTGTAGTTTATTTCAAAGGGAAGGAGCTCATTGGCCCATTTGGCTATGCGACTGGTAGCGTCCCTGTTGTTAATTATATCATTCAAGGGGACTTTCGATGCCATCATTACGCGCACTCCTGGAAGTAGTGTCGGAGTTTCCTCGATGCCATGAATACTGTATAGGCTATTTTTTTTGATAATGTGGGTATCTAGACTTGCACTGTGTTAGTACTTCTGACACATAATATACTGACTTCTGAGTTCGGAATTTATGTCCCTCCTCATCTTGTTTGACGACGAGCATCGCGCTGACTACCTTGTTGGTGGATGATATGTATAACAACGTGGGCTCACTAGCGCCTGGTGCCGTGAGTATGGGATTGGTTGCCCGTATTGTTTTGATTTATTCCAACGCAGCCGCTGCTTCATCGGTCCATTGAAAATTGTTTGTCCGTTTCAACAGCTTATAGAGCGGCAAAGCTTTTTCTCCGAGGCGGGAAATAAAGCGACTTAACGCGGCTACGCACCCGTCTAGTCTCTGGACATGCTTCAGCTCTGTGGGGATTACAAGTTTTGATAGAGCACGGATTTTAGCTGGATTTGCCTCTATTCCTCTATGGGAGACAATGAATCCAAGCAGCTTGCCCGTGGGAACTCTGAATACACATTTTTCCGGATTGAGTCGTATATCATATTCGCGCAAATTAGTGAAAGTTTGACGGAGGTCGTCGATCAACTGATCGATGTGTTTGGTTTTGATTACCACATCATCCACGTATGCCTCAATAGTCTTTCCGACTTGTGTGGCGAGGCAGGTTTGGATCATGCGCTGGTACATGGCCTCGACATTTTTTAGCCCGAAGGGCATCGTGTTGAAGCAAAATGGCCCATAGGGAGTGATCAATGCGGTAGCTGCCTGATCGGATCCCTTCATTTTAATTTGATGGTATCTGGAGTAAGCATTGAGGAAACATAACAAATCATGTCCGGCTGTCGCATCAATGATCTGGTCTATGCGTGGTAAGGGAAAAGGGTCCTTGGGGCATGCTTTATTGAGGTCTTTGAAATCGACACGCAGCCGCCAGGATTTGTCTTTTGAGGTACCATCACCAGATTTGCTAGCCACTTGGGGTGTTTGATGTCCCGAATAAATCCGGCCTCGAGCAATTTTGCTAATTCTGCACCCATGGCTTGCCATTTGGGTTCGAAGAAGCGGCGTAGGGTCTGTTTCATGGGCTTAAAGCCTGGAATAATGTTCAAGCTGTGTTCGGCGAGCCGACGTGGAATACTAGGTATATCGGAAGGATGCCAAGCGAAAATGTCCCAATTTTCATGGAGGAAATTCCACAATGCTTCGTCCATAAGGGGATTGAGCTGGGCTCCGATGGACACTATTTTATTGGGGTCCGTTGGATGCACCTGAAATTTGATGACTACCTCTGCGGGTTTAAGGACGTGGATTTGGGTCTTTTACCGAGGATCACAGTGTCCCTATTAACTGTCGACCATAAAGCGGTCAATTCCTCGGCGGCGAAAGTTTCCGCTAATGCCTCGAGGGCGAGCGTTTCCGTTTTGTTTTCGGCCCGAAAGGCTATATTCAGATCGCTGGCGAGTGTGATCACTCCATTTGGTTCTGGCATTTTGAGTTTCATGCACCTGTAATGGGGTATAGCCTAGAACTTTGTAAAGGTGTCGCGTCCTAATTGGGCGTGATAGCCACTGGGGAAGGGGACGATGTGGAAGAGAAGTTCTTCGGCCCGGTAATTTTCGGGCGTGCCGAACACAACGTCCAGGTTGATACATCCGGAACGACGTGCTTCTTTCCCTAGGATAATTCCCCGGGAGGTTGTGTTGCTATGTTCGATGTAAGATCGATCGAACTACATTTTCTCTAGAGTGTCCTCGTAAATGAGGTTTAGACCACTGCCACCGTCCATGCGCACCTTATGTGGTCTGTATCCATCAATGATGGGATTCAAGACTAGAGCAGCCGGTGAATGACCGAGAAGGATGGGCGGCTTGTCAGTGTCTCCGAAAGTAATCAGTACGTATGCCCATGGGCTAGTACCTGCCACGTGGTAGACCTGCTCATTCTCCCTAAGAGCTCTTTTACGCCTGCTCCTCGAGGGGAAGATGTCATAGACCATCAGGACTTCGTCATCGAATCTATTTGGCGAAGGAGGGCACTTGTTCGACAGAGGTGTGTCGAGGATAGCCACGCCACCTTTTGCGACTTGCCTGATGACCCAGCAAGCTCGAAGTCTATGAGTAGGGTTTGTGTTCAACAACACGGAATGAATGGGGAAAGGTTTGTCTAAAAGTCCGTCGAGGACGGTGCCAGTCCCGAAAAGGGTCTTGTTTCTTTTTTTAACGGGTTCATGCCTGGCTGGCCGATTTGGAGGTACCCTCTTTCTTCGAACTCCTCTGGGGTGTTCGGAGAATTTTGGTTCCGAGAACAACCGCTTGGATTTCCAGACACTCTCCATGGCATAGTACTTCTATACCAATTCGGATAACTCCAAAAAGTCGTTTATGCGTCGGTGGGCCAAGGAATTAAGAATCCCTTCATCATGGCAATTGCTGATGAAAATTGGCATTATGTCTTGGTCACTGAGACCTTTTACTCTGCTCCTAGCGAGGAGGAGTCTTTCCCAAAATTGGTGGACTGATTCTCCTTGTATTTGCTTGACATCCCAAAAGTCCGAAGACATGGGCTTTGGCAGTACTTGGATAATCGTCTTGGGCGGTGGGTGGGAATTTTTTTGTTCCCTGTCACAATGAGTGTTCGGAAGTATAGTTTCCGGATCGCGCACGGTCCTTGGACCGTTGATGGTCCAGCTTTAAAGCGATTCCCCGCCTCTGATTCTTCAATGGGGTCTTGGAGATCGTGGACGCGGGTATATATGGTTTTCAATTCCGGCCGTCGGGCAGAATCCATGATCGGACACTCGACGGTGGCGACAAGGTGGGTGATCGGAGGGACATGAATCTCCCTCTCATTGGGTCTGATCGTGAGCCGATCATAGATCGGAACTTGGTCATCCGATATACGCATAGCTTCGATCCAATCGAACAACTCGTTTAAGAATGAGGCGATGGCAGGATGTGTATCGCTGATACGAGTGGATTCGTCAAGCGGTGTGACGGTTCCGGAGTTATGCCGAATCGGATCCGTGTTCCGTTCCACCATGGGACCTGATGCATTGGACGTCGAAGCATACGGATTTATAGATTTTCCTTCGAAGGTTGGGGGTTCCATTGGAATGAGTGTTCCCCATGAATCAGCCACAAACTCTAGGTTTCCGAACTTAATACACTGATTGGGGGGAAACCTTCCGGTCTGACCATGATGGACGACCAGGCGGCGTGCGACAAGATGTCATTGTCGCTGAAATTCTAATCAGGGGCGGGAGCCCCCTCGATACAGATCTCGCTGCTTACGACAGGGTGAGCCATCGATTCCTTCGGCGCTCACAGAGGAACTCTCAATGAAAGCACTAATGTCGGTGTCAAAACCGGCGGATCTCGGGTAGGGGGTCCCGAACTGTGAAACTAGGATCAATGATAACAGGAGATGAAGGGGACACGAGTTTACCTAGGTTCGGGCCCTCCAATGGAGGTAATACCCTAGGTCCTGCTTGATTGTATTGATGGTGTATGGGAATACAGAGTTGATCTACCTCGAGATCGTATGTCTAACCCTAGATGAGTTATCATGTCCCTATGTCCTAAAACTCTCCGGCTTATATAGATGTCGGGGGTGTCCTTGGCCTACACATGGTTGGTTACATGCCGAAGAGATAACTTGCCTAACTACAACTAATAACTTGGAGAACACGTCTTGACTCCTTGAAGCTTCTGTCCTGGCACAGGTGGTCCTTGATCATCCGATGCCTGCCTTGGAGCCCATACAGTCCGGCCCATGAACAATGGGTCGGCTATCCGAGGACACCATAATCCAGGACTCCCCCAGCCGGCCTGGCTAGCGACACCACCATTGTCGGCGTGTCGGCGTCATCATCATCGTAGTCCTTCCAACGACAAAAGGGCGCACCAGCACTTCCTAGCCCGCCTGACGCTTGCGGAGGAGCCGCTATGCTCCCTCCCATGTTGTGTGGACAGTCGTCATGGCCAACACCGACCCTAGCCGGAGTGACGGTGCAAAAAACTGTCAGATCTATCTGTAGGGTGCCTAGCATAGCCGGAAGTCATATATCAGATGTCGCAAGGGGAGTTTATCTAGGTTCTAGCCTCAGGGGAGTAATACTCTATTCCCTGCTTATTGTTTCCATTCATGATGGGGATACCTTGACATGGTTTTGTCACGACAAATGTCCTCATGAAAGGACTAAGTCTAGGAGCCATCACAACTAGGTGGTTGCTTGGATGGGGTAGCTCGGGAACGAAAGGCACGAGTTTACCCAGGTTCAGCCACTCCGATGGAGGTAAAGGCCTAGACGTAAAAGCTTACGTCCTGCTTGTGTGTTATTGATGATGATCTCAATTACAATGGTGCGAAATCTCTAACCTAGCTCTCGGGGGTTTCTTGATTAGTTATCTTCCCCCAGGGGCCTCCCTTTATATAATAGGCCGAGCCTTTGGAATCACAAGAGAGTCCGGAACGTACTTGTCAAACCGTATTCAAATCTATCTCATACTCATCTAACCTCCATAATCAAGGGATTCCTTATCCAGGCCTCTTCTTCGAGCCGTCTCCCAAGGCCCTTTTCTTGATCCGGCCAGCGGCTGACCTTCTCTACATCTATTTGACCCGATCCTAGTCTGGTCCACAGTACCCTTAGTACTATGTCGAATCATTCCTATGCCAGGTCATAACCATGGGGAATATCCCCAACATTAGCGCGCGGTTTAGCTAGAATTTATTCATGCTACACTTCGTCCTGGAAAGAACAGAAAAATTGAAAGTTGGAAAGGTTAAACTTGACTTTATCCATGAGTTGGCATCCTCTTCTTCAAGATGTTTTCTTCTGAAATAATCGCCCGGGTTAGTTCATTTGTCGGGTCATTTGATCCATCCAAGACTTAATAGTATTCCACTGCCAATACCATGACATCATATTTCCCGACCTTCGATATCCATGTGTGTCATCATGGCGAATCTTTCAAATGGATACATCAAAATCTGGTCAGGCGCGGGAATCGGGGCATTTTTGTAGCCATATTTACTATGATGGTTCGCGTTTACATTGTGCCACTTCGAGTATTGCCTTCCTTATAAATAGACCACCCGGGACCTCCGTTCACTCTTTACCCCTTCTTCTTCCTCTCGACTCCAACGTTGGCTCGAGCTTGCGGAGTTCAAATCGCAAGAGGAGTCTAATAACCCACAACTATAGGGGATCGCAAAAGTTTTCGAGGGTAGAGTATTCAACCCAAATTTATTGATTCGACACAAGGGGAGCCAAAGAATATTCTCGAGTATTCGTAGCTGAGTTGTCAATTCAACCACACCTGTCAGACTTAATATCTGTAGCAAAGTATTCAGTAGCAAAGTAGTATGGAAGTAACGGTAACAGTAGCAAAAGTAACAATAGCAGTTTTATAGTGATTGTAATAGTAGCAACGGAGAAGTAACTTAGCAAGGATCAATATGTGGAAAGCTCTTAGGCAATGGATCAGTGATGGATAATTATGTCGGATGGCATTCATCATGCAACAGTTATAACATAGGGTGACAAAGAACTAGCTCCAATTCATCAATGTAATGTAGGCATGTATTCCATATATAGTCATACATGCTTATGGAAAAGAACTTGCATGCCATCTTTTGTCCTACCCTCCTGTGGCAGCGGGGTCTTAATGAAAACTAAGGGATATTAAGGCCTCCTTTTAATAGAGAACTAGACCAAAGCATTAGCACTTAATGAATACATGAACTCCTCAAACTACGGTAATCACCAGAAAGAATCCTAGTTATTGTCACCCTAGGGGATGCGGATCATAACTCGTAATAGGTGTCTACAACTTGCAAGATAGGATCAAGAACACACACACACACACACATATATATATATATATATATTCATGAAAACATAATAGGTTCAGATCTAAAATCATGGCACTCGGGCCCTAGTGACAAGCATTAAGCATAGCAAAGGCATAGCAACATCAATCTTAGAACATAGTGGATACTAGGGATCAAACCCTAACAAAACTAACTCGATTACATGATAAATCTCGACCAACCCATCACCGTCTAGCAAGCCTACAATGGGATTACTCATGAACGGCAGAGAGCATCATGGAATTGGTGATGAAGGATGGTTGGTGGTGACGATGGCGTTGATTTCCCATCTCCGGAGCCCAAAACGGACTAAAAATCTGGTCTCTCGAGGAAGAACGGGAGGTGGCGGAGGCTCTGTATCGTGAAACGCGATGAACTCTTCTCTCTGATTTTTTCTCCGCAAATAGGGTTATATGGAGCTGGAGATGAGGTCGGAGGAGCCATGAGGGCCTCACAAGCCTGCTAGGCGTGGCCAGGGGGTGGCCGCGCCTAGTAGGTTTGTGGCCTGTAGGTGGCCCCCTCTGGTTGATTCTTGTGCCAGTATTTTTTTATCAAATCCAAAAATATTCTCTGTAAATTTTTAGGACGATTCGAGAACTTCTATTTCTGCACAAAAATAACACCAAAGCAATTCTGCTGAAAACAACGTTAGTCCAGGTTAGTTCCATTCAAATCATGCAAATTAGAGTTCAAAACAAGGGAAAAAGAGTTTGGAAAAGTGGATAAGATGGAGACATATCAACTCCCCCAAGCTTAACCCATTGCTTGTCCTCAAGCAATTCAGTTGATAAACTGAAAGTGATAAAGTAAAACTTATACAAACTCTGTTTGATCTTGTCGTTGTAAATACGTCTAACTAATTTTCAGATTTTCAGCAAAGATCATGGACTAACCACGTTTACAATAACATTTAGGTCTCACATTTACTCATATCTATGACATAATCAACTAGCGAGCAATAATAATAACTCTCGGATGACAACACTTTTTTCAAAACAATCATGATACAATATGACAAAATGATATCTCGCTAGCCCTTTTTGAGATCGCAAAACATAAATGCAGAGCAGCTCTAAAGAACAAGGACCGACTAGACATTTTAATTCACGGCGATAGAGATCCAGTCGTGCTCATACTCAATATCAATTAACAACAAAACATACAAATGATGGTGGTGCTCTCTAAGTGGTTCCTTTTATAAGAAGATGATGACTCAACAATAATGTAAATGGAAAGGTCCTTCACACAGGGAAGCATTAATTTGCAGAGGTTCCAGAGCTTGAGTTTTTAAAATAGAGATAAGTAATGATTTTTGAGCAGTATGCTTTCATTGCTCACATAACAACCAAGAGGTTTTCAACATCTTCCATGCTAGATCCATTATAGGCAGTTCCCAAATAGAATGATAAAGTTTTTACTCCCCTCCACCAATCAATCACACTCCACGGCGAGCCAAATCCACGGGTACCGTCCACACAAACACAGTTCTGGGCGAGTTTTGTTTAATTATATTTTTCTTTTATTTCGAGCATGGAACTGGGCATCCTGATTACCAGCCACTTTCTCGTGAATGATAGTGAATCAACACATATCGTGAGAATAACCCACCTAGCATGGAAGATACTGACAGCCCTCAGTCGCCACATGAGCGATTTGGGCATACAAAACATGATGTTTATTTGAAGGTTTAGAGTTTTGCACATGCGAATTTACTTGGAACGGCAGGTAAATACTGCATATAGGTAGGTATGGTGGACTCATATGAAACAACTTTGGGTATGAGGGATTGGTGCACAAGCAGTATTCCTGCTTAGTACAAGTGGAGGCTAGCAAAATACTGGGGAGCGACAAACTAGAGAGCGACACGATCATCAACATGCTCTGAGATAAACCAACATTGAATGCAAGAATGAGTAGGATATAAAGCACTATGAACATAAATATCGTAGAGGCTGTGTTGATTTTTGTTTCAACTACATGCATGAACATGTGCCAAGTCGAGCCTCTTGAATCATTCAGAGGAGGATACCATCCCATCGTACTACATCACAACCATTTTAATATTCATGTTGGCACCCAAAACAAACCATTATCTACTCTTAGCTAATTAAGAATGGCATGAGTAACTATAATCTCTAATTGTCATTGCAAATATGTTTCACCCATGATGAACTGAATTCGAAACGATGAGCTAATCATATTTACAAAAGCAAGATAGGTCGAGTTCATACCAGCTTTTCTCCATCTCAATATTTTCATCAAATATCGTCATTATTGCCTTTCACTTGCATGACTGAACAGTGTGGATAAGAGTGCACGTGCATTGGACTAAGCTAGAATCTGCAAACAATAACTCAGAGGATAAGACAAGGTAACATGGACTCTCTAACACGTAAACAATAATGCATATGGGAGCCACTCGACATCTTATTATGGTCTTCTCCTTACGACCCAAAGAAGGAAAAATCAAAACAAGAACGAGAAAACTATTTACACGGGAAAGCTCCCAACAAGTAAAAGAAGAACAAAAAAACTTTTTGGGTTTTCTTTTTAATGCTGCAACTAAGCAACTAAAAAATAAAGCTAGAACTAATTTTTTTGTATTTTTCTCAAAGTTAAATAAACACACAAGAAGAAAGCAAAACAAGAAAATAAACTACCATGTATGGTACAACGAAAGAGTATGAACACTGACTACTTAGATGAGTGTGTAAACATGAATGTAAAGTCGGTGAGAAATATGTACTCCCCCAAGCTTAGGCTTTTGGCCTAAGTGGATCTATGGCCAAGGCTGGAAAGAGCTCTCTCCCGGATACTCAAGAGCGTCATCAGAGTTCCATTGGTTGGCGAACTCCTGCGGTTCCCACTGAAAAACTAGTTCTGGGTGCGAATCAAGGGTTGGTGCCGGTTCTGGAGCTGGGGGTTGCGTTAGACCCCAATATCTGTAAATGTCTCCGGGCATAATGGTGTACCTGCCTGAGCGACTGCCGAACAAAGAAGAGGCAGGCAGAGTAATAATTTCACAAGTACCCTTGCTAAAAACTAAGTTGTAAAGCAGCCTCCAATCATCATTTTTCTTAATAATATCATGAGCTACCATACGGTCATAATCTTAAAAGTTCGTGGGTAGTAGCCTCTCATGTTTCTCGTTAAGCCTAATGGGTATCTCAAAATGCTTGGCTAAACGAGATGCATAGATACCTCCGAATATGGGCCCCTTCGAACGGTTGGTGTTCAACCGTTGGGCCACCATAGCGCCCAGACTAAAGGTTCTATCAGCAAATAAATGTCACGCCCAAGATGTGCGCCTATCCATATTATGGCACGAGGGCCTCGCAAGGGATAGAGGCCATCTTGTCGTTCGCAAGTATAGCATCATCGCATCATACATTACAAAAGAGATGAGAATACAAGTTGGCTTACAGTCGCCACATACTAAATTACAAATCCACACAAAGTTCAAATCATCAAGATGAAGACATGGTTCGACTACGAACGAAATCAAACGATAAAACAGATGCAAATGATACTATCTCGCTATCCCAAAGATCACGACCATGGTCCTCCTACTTGTCTGGATAAGTCACGTACATCCTGCCTCTTTCCTCATCATATTCCCACTGGAGCTGCGCCAGATCATCCTGCAAGTACTCATCTGTACCTGTACTTGGAGTGTTGTAGTAATCTGTGAGCCACAAGGACTCAACAATAAAGTGCCCAGGTACTGAGAGTATTCAAGCTTAAGGTTGGGAAGGGGTATGTGTTTAGTTTGCAGCAGCACTAAGCATATATGGTAGCTAAACTTACGTAACATGAAAATAAATATGAGTGGCCTACGATGAACGACCGAATCTAGTATGACCTCTATGAGATCCTGAACACTTACTTACGTCAATCACAACCCCACCGTGTTCTCTCGGATCATATACACGAGCAGAGACGATCACGGTTACTCACATAGTTGGTGTATTTTATTTAGAGTTTACTTCAAGTTAACTTTAACCAGGTGTTAAACAAATATCCAAGTTGCCACATAACCGTGGGCACGACTTCTTGAAAAGATTTAACCCTGCAGGGGTGCTCCAACTAGTCCATCACAAATAACCACACTTCACGGGAACAGCCTCGATCACGGATCTCGTGATCTTCATAGGTAACTCCATAGGAATTCCAACACCTCGAGATAACCCGAAGAAAGTCATAGTCCACACGCAAAACATTCGATAAAGGTAAAACAAATCCAACAAGACCACCCGACGTGTCAACGAACCCGATAAGAGCCGCGCATCTCATTCTCAGGACACGATGGATAAGCGATGCGTACGGAGGCCTGATAGAAATCTCCCAAGTTTCCCTGGGTTTCCCCGCACAGTGGTCTAGTTTGGACCAACACTCATGAGGAGCACTGGCCCGGGGGTTGACTAATTATCCACGGAGTTGCAAAGCCCTATGCAAATTTTTATTAATTTATTAAGAAAATGTAGTATCAATGTTGGGTCTTGCCAGACAAGCTTTAATATCAACCGAATAAACAAGGGGGTCCCCATAACAACCCCGAGCATGTTAGGAGCGCAAAGTATGGAAAATATAACACCGACAACAAGAAACTATGGCGGTAACGACAGAACAAAACACCTAGCAAAAGGCCAAGCCTTCCACCAATACCAAGATATATATGTGCATTAAATTAATAACATATAATATTTTGATATCCAAATCCATGTTATCACATGGAACAACCTAGACCTGCAACTAAGAATGCTATAAGAGGGGCTGAGCAGCGGTAACATAGCCAATCAAAGGTTTGCTAGGAAGTGGAGGGTTAGAGGCTATCATGACAATTAGGAGGCTGATATTCAAGTGGTAGGTAGCGCAATGGTAATGATGAGAGCGAGAAACTAGAAAGCGAAAATAGTATCGGGATCCGGGTACGATCATCTTGCCTGTTGGTTCTTTAGAGGAACAAGTAACGGGATCCTCGTAGTTGTACTCGCCTGGCTCTTCGTACTCAGGTTCAACGCTCGCGTCTACCCAAAAGAAACAGCAAGAATAAACAAACAACCATGGTGCAATGCACAAGCAAGAATGATGCATGCTTAGGTGAAAAGTTTTAATATGGCAATCCTAACTAGTCATGTTTCACATGCAAGAATTGGATATTAATGAATCTGGACAGAACCTTATGTTAAGTTATTTATACAGGCATGAACATGGAAAATATGGATGCTTCATGTGAAAACTATGAAAATGCATATGAAGAACGTAAGAAACGGAGTTACGGTTCTCACGATACGCTCACGACAAGATACGAAGGCAAAACACAGAACAAGAAGGCCATGGGCTAATTCTTGGCATTCCAAGGTATCCACTGGTTAGGCAATGAAAAACCAACCACAGTAGACCCAAATATCAAGCAATTCCATGGAGTATAGCTCCCACAAGTCACAAAACAACAAAACAAACAATCTGCCCCACAAAACAGCAACATAGCAACTTACACAGCCCACAACTTGAGCTACAGGAATCCTACAACCACAAACAAGGTATTGACAGAAACTACACAACATGCTTATCAAATTATCCAACTACACAATCTGGAAAGGAGGCACACATCAATAAGCATGAAGCTATCAAGTAGGCATAATGAAACAGTTTTCTGGGACTTAGTGAAAATAACAGTTTTCTGGAATCTGAGTTAATCTGGTAGCATGTTGACAGCAGAAGTTAAAGGGGTTGGAGATCACCTCTTGGCATGAAAATTAACAGGGTGGTAGTAGACAACATCTACTCCAAAATAATAGCACTGAGCATGAGCTAATTCTCGACATATCACAAGATGTCAACCAGTCTTCATGGCATAAAAATAACAGCAGATTCCCAGACTTGGAAATATTTAGCATGGTGAAAACAGAAACATCAAGTTAGCTACTTTGCAACAAGTTTCCCACTTATATGGGTGATTATCATGTAAACAAAATACCATGGCATAATAGACATAAAACACTAGCACTTCCATGTTGGCACATGCCCCAAAGCAAGCATGGATTAATTCATGCAAAAATGACAAAGTAGCATCACAGCTGAAAATGACAGTTTTATAAACTTGCTCAAAAGTGAAATATGAAAGCACCAATGGATTCCTTGGCTCTTTCTACCCCAAAAACATGTGTCATACTCATATGTTCATGTGAAGCAACATGACACAAATATACTAGCAAAACCACCACCTAATCTTATAAGTTAAAACTTACTCTAAATGGACATGAGGATAAATGGACATAACCAGATTTGGAAATTGAGCTAACAATGGAAATGAGCTATCAATCGTACAAAACATGCATATACCAACAAACAAAGGTATGACAAGTGGGGAAAACCCACTAGTCACCTACACACACATACACTCACTCACACAAGTGCAATCAGCCACACACACACACTCATATATAATACAGAAAAGGAAAACACACATACATGCGTATATCAAAGGAGAAACACATAAAACAAAAATAAAATAAAAAAAGGGGCGAAGAGGTTCGGGCTCGAACCAGCGACCTCACGGTCGATTCCCCCGAGCCACACCACTGTGCTATCGACACGACACTTAACAGGCGAGTGGAATGGCTGAACTAATACACACACACACGCAAGTCAGACGAAACTGAAAAATGAACACCTGCGGCGACAGGCAACAATGGCGGCGACTCCGGCGGCTACAGGGCAACTCCAGCAAGGGGAAACGGAGCAGGGGAAAGCTGCACCTACGGGGGTCGCATCCCCACACATACGCACGACGAGTCGCACGGAAACAACACCTACAACTACGACAGAGCTACGGCGGAAACGAGCACGGGCTCGTCGGGCACGACGAGCTCGCGCACGCATCGGAACAGAGGGGCACGACGGAGGATCGGCTGCTCACCATGGGGTGGCCGAAGGAGAATATGACGACGGAGGGGGGTCGGAGACGAGCACCGGAGTGGAAGTAGGGGAAGACGATGGAGTGGAACGTCGCCGATGAAGATGACGAAGTGGCTGTCGCTATGGAGCCTCTCCGGGGCTCCAGCGGCGGGAATTTAACGCATGGAGGATCCCCGAGCTCCTGGACGCCATGGTTGATGACGAGGTCGATGGAGACGACGATCGAACACCGGCGAACTACTCTGAACCCTCTGAACCTCTCACAGACACTACCTGACAGAGGAAAAGAGGAGAGGAAGGAGGGAGATGGAGGGGGAGAAGGGAGCTGCGGCGACTGGAGGGGGAAGAGGAACCCTAGCGGAGGGGGCATGCACACCGAGAGGGTTTAAATACCCTCGGGGCTGACGGTGACGGACGGCGAAAAAGGGGACGACGGAGGCGCGCTCTCTCTGCTCTCACACACACTCACTAACGGAGAACGACGGGGCAGGTGGCTGTTCCCTCGAGCGGGCTAGGCCGCGGGGGAAGCAAGGCCCACTAGCACACACACTCACCAAACAAATAAAACAGAGGAGCTTATATATTTTAAAGAAAAAGCTACACTCAAGAAAACCTCCCAGATGAAAATAAAAGGACTTTGCAAAACAAAAAAAATATTTCTTACATTAGAAATAAACTGCACTATTTACTAAAAATATCAAGATGATTTTTAGGACAAGTAATTTCAATACCTTATAAAATAGACACCCCCCTGTTATTTAAAAACTCCAAAACATAAAAGCTCAAACAACAAAAGACCAACACTCACATGCTCAACATATTTTAGGCTCACAATTGAACATCTTTAAACAATTTTTAAAGCAAGTTAAATCTGTTGATAAAATAACATGGAAAAAGAAAGGGCATTGGGTTGGGTTTTGTTGAAAAGAAAAAGAGAGGGGAAGAGAAGGAGGTGCACCACACATAAACCAACCACATCACACAACACAAGGCCACACTCACAAACAAGGTCACTACAAAAGCAAAGACATGGCATGATGGATGCATGATGCATGCATGCAAGAACAAGACATGGCATGACAAGGTGCAAAATCATTTCATTACTCTCATGACAACAAGGTTCATACAAGAGTTACATGCCATAAAAGGTAGGGACAACACTTGGGCTGTCACAACTCTCCCACACTACAAGAGGATCTCGACCCGAGATCTAGGAATGAAAGAAGTCTGGAAATTTGGAACAGAGAAGGTCCTCACGTTCCCAAGTAGCTTCTTTGTTAGAATGATGAGACCACTTCACCTTGAGGAACTTGATAGTCTTCTTGCGAGTCTTACACTCAGTTTCTTCGAGAATTGCAACTGGATGCTCACGATAAGAGAGGTCTTCTTGGAGATCAATGTCTTGGAGGTCAATGGTACGCTCGGGAGTCTTGAAGCATCTCTGGAGCCGAGAAACATGGAAGACATCATGCACATTTGCGAAATTTGGAGGAAGCTCTAGTTGATATGCAAGTCCACCTCTCTTGCCAACAACTTTGAAAAGACGAACAAAACGAGGAGCTACCCTCCCTTTAATTCCAAACTGCTCAGTGCCCTTCATGGGAGAGAGTTTGAGATAGACTAGATCATCCACTTGAAAGGAAACATCCCGATGTTTGTTATCGTAATAACTCTTCTGTCGGGACTGAGATGCTTTGAGGTTCTCACGAATGACACGACACATTTCTTCTGCTTCAGTGATCATGTCATTTCCCAATATCTGACGCTCACCGGTTTCAGACTAGTTAAGCGGGGTACGACACTTTTTGCCGTAGATAATCTCGAAAGGGGCCTTGCCTGAGTTAGCTTGAAAGCTATTGTTGTATGAGAATTCAGCATATGGAAGGTAGTCTTCCCACTTCATGCCGAACGAAATCACACAGGCTCTGAGCATATCTTCAAGGATCTGATTGACTCTCTCAACTTGACCACTTGTCTGCGGATGGAACGCAATGCTGAAACGGATCTTGGTACCCACGGCAGTCTGGAAGGACTCCCAAAACTTGGAAGTAAAGAGGCTTCCACGGTCAGAAGAGATGAGCTGAGGAATACCATGCAAAGACACTATCCTTGATGTATACAACTCTCCAAGCTGAGCTACCGAGATAGATTCTTTGACTGGCAGGAAATGAGCAACTTTTGATAGCTTGTCGACAACCACAAAGATGGCATCGTTGCCTCTCTTGGACTTGGGAAACCCAGTGACGAAATCAATCTCCACATGATCGAATTTCCACTCTAGGATAGGCAAAGGTTGAAGAAGACCTGCTGGACGTTGATGTTCCGCCTTCAATCTGCGACAAACATCAGACTCGTTCACGAACTGAACAATTTCACGTTTCATGCGAGTCCACCAGAAGGTTTGCTTGAGATCCTGATACATCTTGGAACTGCCTGGATGAATGGATAGAAGAGAATTGTGTGCTTCGTCCATGATAACCTTTCTGAGATCACCTTTTGGAACCACAAGACGGTCCTCAAAGAATAAGGTATCTTTGTCATCAACGCGAAAGCACTTATACTTCGGAATGCCCTTGGCCACACCTTTCTTCACTTTGTTCACCATAGCGTCAAGAAGCTGCGCTTGGTGAACCTGATCTTCCAGAGTCGGAGAAACTTGAAGATTGGCAAGAAATCCTTGCGGAATCATCTGAAGGTTGAGCTTGTGGAAGACTTCACAAAGCTCGGGTCGAAGAGGCTTCAAGATGAGACTATTGCAATACGCCTTATGGCTGAGCGCGTCTGCAATGACATTTGCTTTCCCAGGAGTATAGTCAATGCTTAGATTGAAGTCCTCAAGCATTTCCACCCAACGAGACTGCCGAAGATTGAGATTGGGTTGAGTGAAAATGTACTTCAAGCTCTTGTGATCGGTGTACACCTCAACTAGTCTACCCAACAACAGATGCCTCCAAGTCATTAGAGCATGCACAACTGCCGCTAACTCGAGATCATGAGTGGGGTAGTGCTTCTCGACAGGCTTCAACTGACGCGAGGTATAAGCAACAATCTTCTTATCTTGCATGACAACACCACCAAGACCTTGGAGAGAAGCATCACAAAAAACTTGGAAAGGCTTGGACTGCTCAGGAGGAACAAGAACTGGAGCTGAAGTCAGTCTCTGCTTGAGCGTATTGAACGCCACATCACACTCAGGAGACCAAACATACTTGACACTCTTCTGGAGGAGATTGGACAGAGGCTTAGCAATTTGAGAGAAGTTCTCCACGAATCTTCTGCAATAACTAGCAAGCCCGAGGAAACTCCGAAGCTGCTTCACATTCTAAGGAGGTTCCCAGTTCAAGATTGTCTCAACTTTCTCAGGGTGCACTTTAATTCCCTCGGCAGAGATGACATGCCCAAGGTACACCACTTCATTGAGCCAGAACTCACACTTGGAAAACTTGGCATAGAATCGATGCTCCCTTAACTTGTCAAGCACAAGGCGGAGATGCTCTGCATGCTCTTCTTCTGTCTCTGAGAACACAAGGATATAATCGAGATAGACCAAGACGAATTCATTCTTTAAAGGAGAGAAAATGAAATTCATCATTCTTGAGAAGGTTGGAGGAGCATTAGCAAGACCAAACGCCATGACGGTGTACTCATAAGAGCCAAAACTCATCCTGAAAGCGGTCTTAGGAATGTCTTCTTCGCGAATGCGAATCTGATGATAACCCATGCGAAGATCAAGCTTCGAGAAAACCTTGGCACCTTTCAGTTGCTCAAACAACTCATTGATGTTGGGAAGTGGGTACTTGTTTCTGATTGTCTTCTTGTTCAACGTATGGTAGTCAACACAAAGATGATTCATGCCGTCTTTCTTCTTGACAAAAAAAACACCACAACCCCATGGAGAAGAACTTGGTCTGATCAGACCCAGACGTTCTTGCTCATCTAGCTACTTCTTCAACTCTTTCAGCTCTTCGGGGACAACTTTATATGGGCGCTTGCAGACCGGTTCAGTTCCGAGCTCGAGATCAATCACGAACTCGACTGGTCGGTGCGGAGGCATTCCTGACAATTCTTCTGGAAAGACATGTTCATACTCATTCACCACCGGAATTTGAGAAATCGCCGAGATTTCACCCTTCTCATTAAGAGCAAAGAGACGGATTGTGTCATCGCGAGCCGCGAAAATAATCACATCTTGTGAAGGATGAGTCAGCTTGACTTCTTTTTCTTTGCAATTGATATAAGCCTTATTCATAGCCAGGAAGTCCATGCCCAAAATGAGATCAATGTCGGAATTACCGAGAACAATTGGAGAAGCGAGAAAAGAATAATTGCCCATCTTGATAGAAACATCCGGAACCACCTTGTTAGCGCTCATGAGAGTGCCGGGCAAAACAACATGCAAAGCCTTACTCAAATATTCAGAATCAAAATCATGCTTGGCGAAGAATGCGTTAGACATGAATGAATGCGATGCTCCAAAATCAAACAAAAATTTTGCAGGAAAATCATTAACTCAGAGATTACCCATGATCACTTGAGAACAATCCTCTACCTTTGCTGCATTCACCATATTCACTCTTGCGGTCTTGGGATTATGCCTCACCATAGCATTGCTTGGAGGCCTGACTAGAGGAGGGAGCGGAAGACGCCGCTGGTTGCACTTGTTTGCATAGTGACCCTTCTGGCCACACTTGTGACAAGTAACCTCAAAAAGCGGACGAACATTGCCTGGAGGAGGAACAAGAACTGCCTTGGACGCCTGGGGTCTCTGCTGAAATCCTGGGTTGGGTGGGTGGGAAGAACCACGGCCACCGAACTGCTTCTGCTGCTGAGGAGGACGAAACGGAGGAGGATTTGACACCCAATACTTCTGCTGCTTAGGAACCATCTGAGAGCTGGAAGAAGACGAATAATAATCCCTTGAACGCTTCCTTGAGTTCTCCAACTTGAGCTGAGTTGCCTAGACCTTCAAAGCCATGTTGTAGAACTGATCAAACTCATGAGGCTCTTGAAGAACTAGGCCTGGCAGAAGCTCATCCTTGAGACCACCTCTGAACTGATAGATCATAGCCTTGTCATCTGGAACATCTTGCTTAGCATAGCGGGCTAGATTCTGAAACTCGATGTTGTACTGATAGACAGACTTGCTTCCCTGCTTCAGGTGCCTAAACTGGTCACGCATCTCCTCGACAAAGCTTGTCGGAATGTAATGAGCCCTGAAGTCATGACAGGAATTGTCCCAAGTAACAACATGACCGCCCCTGGAATCTTTGTACTGCTGCCACCAATCAGCCGCTTGACCCTTGAGCTGGAACGATGCAAATCTGACAAAGTCCTCTGGCCTGACATTGCTACACTCAAAATGCTTACTCATATCATGAAGCCAATCATCAGCATCAAAAGGCTGCTCACAACAGGTGAAAGACTTGGGCTGGTTGGCAAGGAACTGACTGAGCGTCGCAAACTAAGGTTGATTCTGAAAATTCCCTTGAAAGGATTGCTGACCCTGCTCCCTTTCTTGCAATAGCCTGAGCAACATCTGAGTGTTCGCATTGGTTGCGGCCATCATAGCTTGCCAAGCTTTTGGAGGAGGTGGTGGTGGCGGCGGGGGTGGTGGTGGAGGTGGAACATCAGCCTGACCCGGATTGTTGCGAGTTGATGGAGCCATCCTGAAGATGGACAAAACACATCAGCACCGCATTGAAAAGATGAATTCAAAGCTGAATCAAATGCTTGAAATGAATTGAACAAAAACATCACAACCTTCCTACTGAAAAATTAGTAAGAATGCTTCTTCGGTTTATGATAACATCATCAAATTTATGAAGCCACTTGCAATAACACAAAAGTATTGAGCTAAGTGCTCGGAACAAATGTATATGCCCACATACATCTGAAGATGATGATCCTAGATAACTACAAGATTTCCCACCTAAGAACTTCCGAAAACTTTCTGGTTATGCAATCCGGTGTGGGGGATATAAGGAGGAAATATCTCACACAACTAGCAATCCTACACCCCAACTGTATCCATCCTTCAACACATAACCAGAGGCTTTCGCAAATTCATCTAACTGCAATCCTCGAACTCACAATGATACTAAACCATGGTGATACCCCAGACGGCTCCCGAGTACTGGGTGACTCCGACCTTATCTCACCACGACATGTATTGAAGTAATTCCGAACATTCTCCGTCCTGAGATATCAAGGAAGCTGAATGATAATGATGTGCCAACATTCCCTGGAGCTCGACTCCCTAGAAGAAATCAAGTCAGACAGGAGACACCAAGACAGAACCCTGTCACATCGGTATCATATAGACTCCAAAATACCCGCGTGATCCTAAATTTTTTTTGAGCGAGAAGAGGAGTAGAATCAAAATTCCTAAGTCGAATACCTCACCAGAGCATAGGAGAGGAGTAAAAAGAATCCTACTCTCCAATATAACTAGACTCAAAATAATTTTAACTAGACTCGACTCGGCCAAATTCGATCAAGCAAAGGCACGCCCAAGATGCACGCCTATCCATATTAAGGCACGAGGCACAGGGGATATAGGCGCATCTTGTTGTTCGCAAGTATAGCATCATTGCAGCATACATTACAGAAGAGATGAGAATACAAGTTGGCTTACAGTCGCCACATACTAAATTACAAATCCACACAGAATTCAAATCATCAAGATGAAGACAGGGTCCGACTACGGACGAAATCAAACGATAAAACAGTTGCAAATGATACTATCTCGCTATCCCAAAGATCACGACCATGGTCCTCCTACTCATATGGATAAGTCACGTACATCCTGCCTCTTTCCTCATCATATTCCCACTGGAGCTGCGTCAGATCATCCTGCACGTACTCATCTGTACCTGTACCTGGAGTGTTGTAGTAATCTGTGAGCTACAAGGACTCAACAATCAAGCGCCCAGGTACCGAGACTATTCAAGCTCAAGGTTGGGAAGGGGTATGTGTTTAGTTTGCAGTAGCACTAAGCATATATGGTGGCTAAACTTACGTAACATGAAAATAAATATGAGTGGCCTACGATGAACGACCGAATCTAGTATGACCTCTATGAGATCCTGAACACTTACTTACGTCAATCACAACCCCACCGTGTTCTCTCTCGGATCATGTACACGAGCAGAGACGATCACTGTTACTCACACAGTTGGTGTATTTTATTTAGAGTTTACTTCAAGTTAACTATAACCGGGTGTGAAACAAATATCCAAGTTGCCACATAACCATGGGCACGACTTATCGAAAAGATTTAACCCTACAGGGGTGCTCCAACTAGTCCATCACAAATAACCACACTTCGTGGGAATAGCCTCGACCACGGATCTCATGATCTTCATAGGTAACTACAAAGGAATTCCACACGCAAGACATTCGATAAAGGTAAAACAAATCTAGCAAGACCACCCGACGTGTCGACGAACCCGATAAGAGCCGCATATCTCGTTCTCAGGACATGACGGATAAGCGAGGCGTATGGAGGCCTGATAGAAATCTCCCAAGTTGCCCTGGATTGGCTCCGCACAGTGCTCTAGTTTGGACCAACACTCATGAGGAGCACTGGCCCGGGGGTTGATTAATTATCCACGGGGTTGCAAAGCCCTATGATTTTATTATTAAGTTATTAAGAAAATGTAGTACCAATGTTGGGTCTTGCCAGACAAGCTTTAATCTCAACCGAATAAACAAGGGGTCCCCATAACAACCCCGAGCATGTTGGGAGCGCAAAGTATGGAAAACATAACACCAGTAACAAGAAACTATGGCAGTAACAGCGGAACAAAACACCTAGCAAAAGGCCAAGCCTTCCACCAATACCAAGATATATACGTGCATTAAATTAATAATAGATAATATTGTGATATCCAAATCCATGTTATCACATGGAACAACCTGAACCTGCAAGTAAGAACGCTATAAGAGGGGCTGAGCAGCGGTAACTTAGCCAATCAAAGGTTTGCTAGGATGTGGAGGGTTAGAGGCTATCATGGCAATTAGGAGGCTGATATTCAAGTGGTAGGTAGCACAGTGGTAACAATGAGAGCGAGAGACTAGCAAGCGAAAATAGTATCAGGATCCGGGTACGATCATCTTGCCAGTTGGTTCTTCAGAGGAACAAGTAACGGGATCCTCATAGTTGTACTCACCCAGCTCTTCGTACTCAGGTTCAACGCTCGCGTCTACCCAAAAGAAACATAAAGAATAAACAAACAACCATGGTGCAATACACAAGCAAGAATGATGCATGTTAGGTGAAGAGTTTTAACATGGCAATCCTAACTAGTCATGTTTCACATGCAAGAATTGGATATTAATGAATCTGGACAGAACCTTATGTTAAGTTATTTAGACATGCATGAACATGACAAATATGGATGCATCATGTGAAAACTATGAAAATGCATATGAAGAACGTAAGAAACGGAGTTACGGTTCTCACGATACGCTCACGACAAGATACAAAGGCAAAACAGAGAACAATAAGGCCATGGGCTAATTCTTGGCATTCCAAGGTAGCCACTGGTTAGGCAATGAAAAAACAACCACAATAGACCCAAATATCAAGCAATTCCATGGAGTATAGCTCCCACAAGTCACAAAACAACAAAACAAACAATCTGCCACAAAACAACAACATAACAACTTACACAGCCCACAACTTGAGCTACAGGAATCCTACAGCCACAAACAAGGTATTGAAAGAAACTACACAACATGCTTATCAAATTATCCAACTACACAATCTGAAAAGGAGGCACACATCAATAAGCATGAAGCTATCAAGTTGGCATAATGAAACAGTTTTCTGGGACTTAGTGAAAATAACAGTTTTCTGGAATCTGAGTTAATCTGGAAGCATGTTGACAGCAGAAGTTAAAGGGGTTGGAAACCACCTCTTGGCATGAAAATTAACAGGATGGTAGTAGACAACATCTACTCCAAAATACTAGCATTGAGCATGAGCTAATTCTCAACATATCACAAGATGTCAACCACTCTTCATGGCATAAAAATAACAGCAGATTCTCAGACTTAGAAATATTTAGCATGGTCAAAACAGAAACATCAAGTTAGGTACTTTGCAGCAAGTTTCCCACTTGTATGGGTGATTATCATGTTAAAAAAAATACCATGGCATAATAGACATAAAACACTAGCACTTCCATGTTGGCACATGCCCCAAAGCAATCATGGCTTAATTCATGCAAAAATGACAAAGTAGCATCACAGCTGAAAATGACAGTTTATAAACTTGCTCAAAAGTGAAATCTGAAAGCACCAATGGATTCCTTGGCTCTTTCTACCCCCAAAACATGTGTCATACTCATATGTTCACGTGAAGCAACATGGCACAAATATACTAGCAAAACCACCACCTAATCTTTTAAGTTAAAACTTACTCTAAATGGACATGAGCATAAATGGACATAACCAGATTTGGAAATTGAGCTAACAATGGAAATGAGCTATTAATCCTACAAAACATGCATATACCAACAAACAAAGGTATGACAACTGGGGAAAACCCACTAGTCACCTACACACACACATACACTCACTCACATAAGTGCAATCAGCCACACACACACACTCATATATAATACAGAAAAGGAAAACACACATACATGCGTATATCAAAGGAGAAACAAATAAAAAAAAGAAAAGAAAAATAGAAAAAGGGGGGAAGAGGTTCGGGCTCGAACCAGCGACCTCACAGTCGATTCCCCCGAGCCACACCACTACGCTATCGACGCGACACTTAACAGGAGAGGGGAACGGCTGAACTAATACACACACATAAGCGCAAGTCTGACGAAACTGAAAAATGAACACCTGCGGCGACAGGCAACGGCGGTGGCGACTCCGGCAGCTACAGGGCAACTCCGACAAGGGGAAACGGAGTAGGGGAAGCTGCACCTACGGGGGTCGCATCCCCACACGTACGCATGACAAGTCGCACGGCAACAACACCTACAACTACGGCGGAGCTATGGCAGAAACGAGCACGGGCTCGTCGGGCACGACGAGCTCGCGCATGCATCAGAACAGAGGGGCACGGCGGAGGATCGGCTGCTCACCACGGGGTGGCCGAAGGAGAAGACGACGACGGAGGGGGGGAGTGGTTGGAGACGAGCGCCGGAGTGGAAGCAGGGGAAGACGACGGAGCGGAACGTCACCGACAAAGGGGCCGTTGCTGCAGAGCCTCTCCGGGGCTCCTAGCGGTGGGAATTGAATGCGGGGAGGATCCCCGAGCTCCTAGAAGCCATGTTCGATGACGAGGTCGACGGAGACGACGAGCGAACACCGGCAAACTACTCTGAACCCTCTGAACCTCTCACAGACACTACCTGATAGAGGAAAAGAGGAGAGGAAGGAGGGAGATGGAGGGGGAGAAGGGAGCTGCGGCGGCTACAGGGGGAAGAGGAACCCTAGCGGAGGGGGCATGCATGCCGAGGGGGTTTAAATACCCTCGGGGCTGACGGCGACCGACGGGGAAAAAGGGGACGGCCCAGGCGCGCTCTCTCTGCTCTCTCACACACTCACTGACGGAGAACAACGAGGCAGGTGGCCGTTCCCTCGAGCGGGCTGGGCCGCGGGGGAAGCTAGGCCCATTGGCACACACACTCACCAAACAAATAAAATAGAGGAGCTTATATATTTTAAAGAAAAAGCTACACTCAAGAAAACCTCCTAGATGAAAATAAAAGGACTTTGCAAAACAAAAAAATTATTCTTACATTAGAAATAAACTGCACTATTTACTAAAAATATCAAGATGATTTTTAGGACAAGTAATTTAAATACCTTTTAAAATAGACAGCCCCCTGTTATTTAAAAACTGCAAAACATAAAAGCTCAAACAACAAAAGACCAACACTCACATGCTCAAAATATTTTAGGCTAACAATTGAACATCTTTAAACAATTTTTAAAGCAAGTTAAATCTGTTGATAAAATAACATGGAAAAAATAAAGGGCACTGGGTTGGGTTTTGTTGAAAAAAAGAGAGGGGAAGAGAAGGAGGTGCACCACACATAAACCAACCACATCACACAACACAAGGCCACACTCACAAACAAGGTCACTACAAAAGCAAAGACATGGCATGATGGATGCATGATGCATGAATGCAAGAAAAAGACATGGCATGACAAGGTGCAAAATCATTTCATTACTCTCATGACAACAAGGTTCATACAAGAGATTACATGCCATAAAAGGTAGGGAGAACATTTGGGTTGTCTCAATAAAGCATGGTGCAAAATGGCGAGGTCAGGGGCACTAAGACTCCCCCTCTCCTAGCGACCAACTAAACATCTTCCCGCAAATAATGAATAATAGCGTAGCATAGGAAATTGCAAACTAGCTACTCTTGCCTTTGACACACCTCTCTCTTCCCCTATAGTGACTGTGGCAATAAAATCTTCCATGTCTCTAGGACGTGGTTCCCTGATGCTACCCTCATAGGGTATTTTGCAAACTTTGCAAAAATCATAAAGGTTCATTTTCTTAGGCACATCATATAAGTGAAATTCTACTATTCCCTCGCGCCCTGTTGGTTCCCGCTTGTTCCACGCCCCGCCAACGCCAGTTCCGGATCAGATCGTCCTGCCTCAGCTCGAGCACCAGTCCCATCAGAATTGCCGTTCTCACCGTCGCCAGACACTTTTCTCACGAGCCTTCGCTGCTACTGACTCTACTATCGCCAGATCTTGTTGGCTGCTCCTGACACTGTTGCTGGTTCGCGTCACGTTGCTGGAGGCCTGATTGTGGATTGCTGTTGACTGCAAAAAAAATGTCAGCACCATCGGGCTATATTGCTATTCCTCGTTGTCCGGTTACTTTTGATGGCACTAACTACACCGAGTTCATTGGCTTCATGCGTATTCATATGCGTGGCATCCATCTATGGGGTGTTCTCTCTGGCGAGGTCTGCTGTCTGCCATGTCCGGTTCCACCTATGGCCCCTACCCCGCCGATGCCGCCGGTTCTTGCTTCTGATGTTGATCAGGCTGCGATGGATTTAGCTAAGGTTGCAGATGACGCTTCCGTCCGTATTTATGATGAGCAGGTTTCGACTTATGAGGAGGCTCTTCAGACCTATCATGAGGCTCTTTCTGCTTACACTCAGTGGCTTGATGATGATGCTCGTGCCGCAGTTGTTCTCACTGCTAGTGTTCTGCCTCAGTTTGCCTCTGAGTTTCTCAGCCTTCCTATCATATTTGAGATGTGGACCCGCCTCAGTCAGCACTATCAGCCCTCTGGTGATGCCTTATATCTGTCTGTGGTTCGCCAGGAGCATGCTCTTCAGCAGGGTGACTCTACTGTTGATGATTTCTATGCACAGAGTTCAGCTATCTGGCATCAGCTTGATTCTCTCCGTACCGCTGGTTGCCGTACTTGCCAGTGCTGTCAGGCTGTGTGGGCTGATTTGGAGTTTCATCGCGTCTACGAGTTCTTATCTCGGCTCCGTAAGGAGTTTGAGCGTCGGCGTGCTCAGTTGTTTGCTCGTGGTCATATCTCCCTCATGGAGGTGCTTTCTGAGATTCGTGCTGAGGAGACTCGCCTCCATGGAGCTGGTTTACTTGAGGTTCCTTCTGTGCTCGCTACCCGGTTTCCTGCTCAGCCGCATGCTCCATCGACCCCTTCCCGCCCCAGTGCTCCGCCGCTCTTGCCTACTCCTATGGGCGGTCAAGGTCGCTCTCGTCCTCACTGCGGGTACTGCAATATGGATGGTCATCTTGAGTCTCAGTGCTTCCAGAAGAAGAAACACCTGCGTAGGGCACACTCATCAGCTTTCGGGACTTCATCTTCTACTTCAACATCTTTAGCCATCGCTTTCATTGAGCCGGATATTCTATGACTTAAGCGTCTGCTCGCCGCTTCAGGTTCTTCTTCAACGGGTACTACAGGTTCTGTGACTGATGCTTCCCGCACTGAGCAACCACCCTCTACACAGTCAGGTACATCCTCGTGGGTTCTGGACTCTGGAGCTTCTTTTCATATGTGTTCTCATTCTTCCAGTTTGTCTTCTCTTAAATCTCTTGATTTTCCTGTTCATGTACTCACTGCCTATGGTACTCCTCTTCCTGTTGCTAGTCGAGGCAATCTTACTATAGCTTCTTATTCTTTTCCTGATGTTGCTCATGTTCCTCGACTTACCATGAATCTTTTTTCTGCTGGACAACTTACTGATTCTGGTTGTCATGTCATCCTTGACGTCGACTCTTGTTCTGTACAGGATCGTCGAACGCACACTTTGGTTGTGGCTGGCTGTCGCCACCGTGAATCTCACGGTCTTTGGGAGCTTGACTGGCTGCATGTTCCTTCCGCTGCCAACACTGTCGCCAGTCCATCCACTTCTGTCGCTTCAGCTACCAGCTCCTTCTAGAAGTGGCATCATCGACTTGGTCATCTTTGTGGTTCTCGTTTGTCGTCATTAGTCCGTCGAGGCCTTCTGGGGTCTGTCTCAAGAGATGTCTCTTTAGAGTGTCAGGGTTGTCGCTTGGCAAACAGATTCAGTTACCATATCCTACTAGTGAGTCAGTGTCCCACCGTCCTTTTGATTTAGTCCACTTTGATGTATGGGGTCCGTCTCCCTTCGCTTCGAAAGGGGGTCATCAATACTATATTATTTTTATAGATGATTTCTCTTGATACACGTGGCTATATTTTATGACTTCTCGTAGTGAAGTTCTATCCATATATAAGCATTTTGCTGCCATGGTTCACACTCAGTTCTCTTCGCCTATTCGTGTGTTTCGTGCTGACTCTGCTGGCGAGTATATTTCCAAGATGTTGCGTGGTGTTCTTTCTGAGGAAGGGACTCTTTCTTAGTTCTCTTGCCCTGGTGCTCATGCTCAGAATGGCGTGGCTGAACATAAGCATCGTCACCTTCTTGAGAGGGCTCGTGCATTGATGATCGCTACCTCTCTCCTGCCTCACTTTTGGGCTGAGGCCGTCTCTACCTCCACCTATCTCATCAATCTCCAGCCGTCTGCTGCTCTACAGGGTGGTGTTCCTTTCGAGCATCTTTTTGATTGTTCTCCTGATTATTCAACGCTTCGTTTGTTTGGTTGTGTTTGCTATGTTCTTCTTTCCCCTCGCAAACGCACCAAACTATCTGCTCAGTCTGTTGAGTGTGTCTTTTTGGGTTATAGTGATGAGCATAAGGGCTATCGTTGTTGGGATCCTATTGGTCGTCGGATGCGCATTTCTCGGGATGTGACTTTCGATGAGTCCCGTCCTTTCTATCCGTGTCCATCTTCCTCGTGTTTTTCAGTGGACGATATCTCTTTCCTCATTTTTCCTGACACACCTATCACCCCCACCAAGCCTTTGTCTATTCGTCCTCCTAACTCTGCTTCCCCACCTATTGCTGACGATCTGCCGCCACCGTCTCCCACGGTTTCCTTATCTCGCATGTCACTGGATTCTGCACCTTCATCCCCGGTGGCTTCTTCTTCTCCACCCCCTGCTTCTCCCTTGATGATTCCTCCTCAGATTCTTCCATCTTTTTCTTGGTATTATACTCGTCGATCACGTCCTATGGATGCATCTACTGATGTGCCCTCCTCCTCGTCTCAGTCTATCTATGGCTTGCGTTCTTGTCCGCTTCTGCCTGTTGATTGCTATGGTTTTTCAACCGTTGGTGCTGCTGTTCTTGAGCCGACTACTTATCGCCAGGCTGTTGTTCATCCTCAATGGCAGTTTGCGATGACGGAGGAGATTGCTGCTCTTGAACGCACCGGTACATGGGATCTTGTTTCTCTTCCTCCAGGTGTTCATCCCATCACTGGTAAGTGGGTCTACAAGGTTAAGACTCGCTCTGATGGTTCTCTTGAGCATTACAAAGCTCATCTTGTGGCTCGTGGCTTTCAGCAGGAGCATGGTTGTGATTACGACGAGACTGTTGCTCCTGTGGCCCATATGACCACTATTCGTACACTTCTTGCAGTGGCCTCTGCACGCCACTGGTTTGTATCTCAGCTTGATGTTAAGAATGCTTTTCTTAATGGTGAGCTGCGTGAGGAGGTCTACATGCAATCACAACCTATGTATTCTGTTCCTGATGGCATGGTTTGTCGTCTTCGTCGCTCTCTCTATGGCCTTAAGCAAGCTCCTCGTGCCTGGTTTGAGCGTTTTGGCTCTGTGGTGATTGCCGTTGGTTTTTTAGCAAGTGCTCATGATCCAGCATTGTTTGTCCACATTTCACCTCATGGACGGACTCTTCTTCTTCTCTATGTCAATGACATGATCATCAATGGCGACGACCCTGAGTATGTTGCCTTTGTAAAGGCCCGTTTTAGTGAGCAGTTTCTTATGTCTGATATTGGACCTCTTCGCTACTTTGTTGGGATGGAAGTCTCTTCTACCTCTGATGGCTTTTTTATATCTCAGGAAAAGTATATACATGATCTTCTTTCTCGTGCTGCTCTTACTGATGAGCGCACTATTGAGACTCCCATGGAGCTCAATGTTCACCTCTGTGATACTGATGGTGATCCCTTGCGTGATCCGCCGCGTTATCATCATCTTGTTGGGAGTCTTGTCTATCTAGCTGTCACTCGTTCGGATATCTCTTATCCGGTTCATATTCTGAGTCAGTTTGTCTCTGCTCCCACTTCAGTTCACTATAGTCACCTCCTTCGTGTTCTCCGGTATATTCGTGGCACGATCTCTCACCGTCTATTCTTTCCTAGCTCTAGTTCTTTATAGCTTCAGGACTATTCGGATGATACGTGGGCTAGCGATCCTTCTGATCACCGTTCACTTTCTGCTTACTGTGTTTTTCTTGGTGGTTCTCTCATTGCCCGGAAGACGAAGAAATAGACTGCAGTTTCCCGTTCGAGTGCAGAGGCTGAGTTACGAGCTATGGCTCTTTTGGCAGTAGAAGTTACTTGGTTATAGTGGTTACTTCAGGATTTTGGTGTTTCTATCACTACACCTACCCTACTTTTATCCGACAGTACATGTGCTATTAGCATTGCGCGCGATCCTGTGAAGCATGAGATCACCAAGCATATTGATTTTGATGCTTTCTATGTGCGCGCTGGTGTGCAGGATCAGGTTATTGCTCTTCAGTATGTGCCTTCCAAGTTATAGTTGGCGGATTTTCTGACGAAGGCTCAGACTAGAGTGCATCATGGCTTCTATCTCTCCAAACTCAGTGTTGTTCACCGACCATGAGTTTGAGGGGGGTGTTAAAGTTATATATATAGTCATGTGACCTTTTGTATTTACCCTATTGTATAAGGGGTTTCCTGCATATATTCCACACCTGTACGTGTATATATACCGGCCTTTGGCCTCCTGAAAATACAATTTGCATATTTCCTAACATAAGTTACCTCAATGGGAATATGCATGTCCCCAACAATAAGTAATCATATTTCTTCTTGACAGTAGGAAGAGGGAATTCAAAGTCTCCAATAACAATTGTTGGAATTTTTTCAATGGAGTTGATACTTTGAACTTGAGGTTGTTTCTTCGGAAAGTGTAGCATATGCTCATTACCATTAATATGAAAAGTGACATTCCCCTTGTTGCAGTCAATAACAGCCCATGCAGTATTCAAAAAGGGTCTACCAAGGATGGTCGACATACTGTCGTCCTCGGGAATATCAAGAATAATAAAGTCCATTAAGATAGTAGCATTTGGAACTACGACAGGTACATCCTCACAAATACCGATAGGTAGAGCAGTTGATTTATTAGCCATTTGCAAAGAGATTTCAATAGGTGTCAACTTATTCAAATCAAGTCTATGATATAAAGAGAAAGGCATAACACTAACACCAGCTCCCAAATCACATAAAGTAGTTTTAACATAATTCCCCTTAATAGAGCATGGTATAGTTGGTATTCCTGGATCTCCTAATTTCTTTGGCACTCCACCCTTAAAAGTATAATTAGCAAGCATGGTGGAAATTTCAGCATTCGGTATCTCGTTTATTAGTCACAATATCTTTCATATACGTAGCATAAGGAGACATTTTCACAATATAGTGGTGGAAATTTGAGCATTCGGTATCTTCCGTTTATTGGTATCTTTCGTTTATTAGTCACAATATCTTTCATATAAGTAGCATAAGGAGACATTTTCACAATATAGGTCAAGCGCATACGCAAAAAGACAGGTGTAACGCCCCGGACACACCCGCCGGTAGTCGTTACTCCTGGCAAGATCTAGACTGGCCTCATAGATCAATACTAGTCTTTTCTGCGCACTTTGTCCTTACTCATGCGCACCCGGGACCAACTTCCCGGTCGGTCACCCATCCTAAAACTACTCCAAGCCAAGCACGCTTAACCTGGGAGTTCTATTCGGATGGGCTTCCAGAAAAGACAAAATTCCTTATTGATATGAGTAGTCTATCATCCCTAATAAGCCAGGCTATCACATACACCACCACTCAGAGGAACCGACGTCCTCGTCGGATCACAGGAACGTTCCCTCTTGGCACAAACATCTGTGCTTCCAGTCCGATACATGTGTCATTCCGTGTGCCATGATGGGTCACAAACTTCATGAACAACATGACCGTGCACCTGTCGGCAAACATCCGTGTAACCGCGAGGGTCGGCTCTGATACCAACTTGTCACGCCCAAGATGTGCGCCTATCCATTTTAAGACAAGAGGGCCTCGCAAAGGACAGAGACGCATCTTGCCGTTAGCAAGTATAGTAACATTGCATCATACATTACATAAGATATTGTTGGAAATATGCCCTAGAGGCAATAATAAAATGGTTATTATTGTATTCCTTGTTCATGATAATTGTCTATTGTTCATGCTATAATTGTGTTAACCAGAAATCGTAATGCATGTGTGAATACATAGACCACAACATGTCCCTAGTAAGCCTCTAGTTGGCTAGCTTGTTGATCAATAGATGCTCATGGTTTCATGGCCATGGACATTGGATGTCGTTGATAACGGAATCACATCATTAGGAGAATGATGTGATGGACAAGACCCAATCCTAAGCATAGCACAAGATCGTGTAGTTCGTTTGCTAAAGCTTTTCAATGTCAAGTATCATTTCCTTAGACCATGAGATTGTGCAACTCCCGGATACCGTAGGAATGCTTTGGGTCTACCAAACGTCACAACGTAACTGGGTGGCTATAAAGGTGCACTACGGGTATCTCCGAAAGTGTCTGTTGGGTTGGCACGAATCGAGACTGGGATTTGTCACTCCGTGTGACGGAGAGGTATCTCTGGGCCCACTCGGTAAGACATCATCATAATGAGCTCAATGTGACTAAGGAGTTAGCCACGGGATGATGTATTATAGAACGCGTAAAGAGACTTGCCGGTAACGAGATTGAACAAGGTATAGAGATACCGACGATCAAATCTCGGGCAAGTATCATACCGATGGACAAAGGGAATTGCATACGGGATTGATTGAATCCCCGACATGGTGGTTCATCCGATGAAATCATTGTGGAGCATGTGGGAGCCAACATGGGTGTCCAGATCCCGCTGTTGGTTATTGACCGGAGAGGTGTCTCGGTCATGTCTACCTGTCTCCCGAACCCGTAGGGTCTACACACTTAAGGTTCGATGACGCTAGGATTATAGGGAAATGTTGTACGTGGTTACCAAAGGTTGTTCAGAGTCCCGGATGAGATCCCGGACGTCACCAGGAGCTCTGGAATGGTCCGGAGGTAAAGATTGATATATAGGAAGTCCAGTTTTGGTCACCGGAAAGTTTTCGGGCTCATCGGTAGTGTACCGGGAGTGCCGGGAGGGTGCCGGAGGACCCCCGGGAGGGGTGTGACGACCATAAAACTTTGTGGGCCCTTAGAGGAGGTGTGCCAGCCCTTTTTGGGCTGGCCAAGACCTTCTAGAAAGGCCCATGCGGCTGGGATCAAGAGATAAAGGGTTTTAAAAGAGGAGATCCACCTCCCTTGTGGAAGGTGGACTCTATCCCTTGTTCGGGCGTACCTCTCCTCCTTGGAGGAGAGGCCAAGGAAGCCCTCCCTCTCCCTCCTCCTATATATATGCAAGGGTTTGGGCTGATTTGAGACACGACTTCCCTCTCTCTCTCTCTCGGCGCAGCCCTACCCTTCCTCTTCCTCGTTCTCCGTAGCGCTTGGCGAAGCCCTGCCGGAGTCCACGTAGCTCCACCATCACCACGCCGTCATGCTGCCGGAGCTCTCCCTCAACCTCTCCTTCCTCCTTGCTGGATTGAGGCATAGGAGACATCATCGGGCTGCACGTGTGTTGAACGCGGAGGTGCCGTTGTTCAGCACTGAGATCGGAATCCACCGCGATCTGAATCGCTGCGAGTATGACTCCACCAACCGCGTTCTTGTAACGCTTCTGCTTAGCGATCTTCAAAGGTATGAAGATGCAATCTCTCCCCACTCGTTGCTGGTTTCTCCATGGATAGATCTTGGTGATCGTAGAATTTTTTTGATTTACTACTACGTCTCCCTACAGTGGCATCATGAGCTAGGTCTATGCGTAGAATCTATGCACGAGTAGAACACAAGTTGTTGTGGGCGTCGATTTTGTTAATATGCTTACCACTACTAGTCTTATCTTTATTCGGCGGTATTGTGGGATGAAGCGGCCCGGACCGACTTTACACGTATCCTTACGTGAGACTGGTTCCACCGCCTGACATGCACTTATTGCATAAGGTGGCTAGCGGGTGTCTGTCTCTCCCACCTTAGTCGGATTGGATTCGATGAAAACGGTCCTTATGAAGGGTAAATAGCAATTGGCACATCACATTGTGGTTTTGGCGTAGGTAAGAAACGTTCTTGCTAGAAACCTATAGCAGCCACGTAAAAACTTGCAACTACAAATTAGAGGACGTCTAACTTGTTTTTGCAGCATATGCCTTGTGATGTGATATGGCCAAAGGATGTGATGTGATGCATTGTGATGTATGAGATTGATCATGTTCTTGTAATAGGATTCACGACTTGCATGTCGATGAGTATGACAACCGACAGGAGCCATAGGAGTTGTCTTATTTTATTGTATGACCTGCGTGTCAATCATAAACGCCATGTAATTACTTTACTTTATTGCTAAACGTTAGCCATAGTAGTAGAAGTAATAGTTGGCGAGACAACTTCATGAAGACACAATGATGGAGATCATGGTGTCGTGCTAGTGACAGTGATGATCATGGTGACCCGAAGATGGAGATCAAAGGAGCAAGATGATATTGGCCATATCAGGTCACTATATTGATTGCATGTGATGTTTATCATGTTTACATCTTATTTGCTTAGAACAACGGTAGTAAATAAGATGATCTCTCAATAAAATTTCAAGAAAAGTTTTCACCCTAAATGTCGGGGATATACCCCGCGGTATGACCCAGCCTGGGGACTCACAGGAGACTCGGCAAAGACATGACATTTCATTGATGACCCAGCAGACGGGTCGTAGGATGACCAAGCCCAAGACCTGGCGGGTGAGCCGATGCCTGGCGGCTCACAAGAGAAGGCTCGAAGAGAGAAGGATACCGTTAAATGAAATAAGACCCGGAGTAGGATTCATGAGAGGCTAGTCCTACTCCTACTCCTAGTAGGACTCTATTTGTAAGCCTACCCTCTCCACCTATATAAGGAGGGGTAGAGCGCCCCTAAGAGGAACAAGATTGACAAGTCCACAAGTTTAGGCAACACAAGAGATTAGAGATAGATAGATTAGAGGATCTCGTGATTAGAGGTAGCAATTAGCACCCTTGTAACCGAGAGATCTTCATCATCATCAATATCAAACAAGCAGGACGTAGGCTTTTACCTCCATCAGAGGGGCCGAACCTTGGTAGACTCCATGTCTCTCGATTCCGACCAACCCCTTCAAGCCGCCACATAGTTGCGTCTTTGCCCTGAACCTAAGTCCGTTCACCCAGATATCTGTCGTGATAAATCCACGACAGTTGGCGCCCACCATGGGGCTACACTCGGTGGTGTTGTGTTCTTGAAGGGATCTCTCCTAGGGATCGAGAAGCCTATTACTCGCCGGATCTACAAAAGCCGGCACGAAAGAATCTTCATCAACCCTAAACTCATCAGTTGAGATTAAAAGACACACGGCCGGCTCACTTCTGTCGCGAGCCATCACTTCTGCATTTGCGTCAAGTCGCCGGGGTGCCGCCGCAGTTATCTGTTCTCGTCGAATCACCGAGCCTCCCTTGTTGAGCCGTCGGCAGCCTCAGCCAGATCCGGCCTCGCTGCGACTGAGCACCAAGCCGCCCGAACTGATCTCCGCCATGGCCCGTCCTGGCTGGCCGCTGCCGCTAGCAGCTGCCTCTCCCCATGCTGGCTCACTGCTGCTGCCTGCAACTACAATTCCTCGCGCGTGCCTATGCTCGTATTAACGCCGCCCCTGCTGCTCCGCGGTGTAGCCAGGCTTTGGACTCGGTCAGCCCGGTCGATCTCTGTGGCTGCGTCATTGCAGTCTTGTTCGCCCGCATCCGCCATGGCCTCAGCGCCACGATCCGGTCCGCCGCCCCGCCTGTGCCATGGCTGAGCCGCTGCCGCAGGACAGCGTCTCCATCCACCCCCTTTTTTCTCAGCGCTGCACCGCCGCAGCTGCGACCTGCCACCGGATTACTTGAGTCCCGAGCCGCCACCGCGCCCCTCGCTGTATCAGCCGCCAGCACTCGCCTCCCTTCCGCACCCGCCGACGGACATCCGAGCCGCTCCGGTTCCTTTTCCTTCTCGCACGCACGGGCTCCCTGCTCTACACCGTTGCAACCCTCTACGGTCGAGGGGATAAGATATAGGGAAGCTCAGTTAGATGAGCATCTGTTTCATCTGATTCCAAGTGGTATTCTTCATATCTATTTTTTCGTAAATATTGACCCATCCGAGAACAATCACTCCGTCTCTTGCAATATTTTTATGCAAGACCATTGTTCATGTGGCATGATACCGCAGAGTTAGAGCGCACACCGGCGTGTTGCATTGCTCGATGGATGCATGGGAGTCGCCGTCCCCGCAGACGATCTACATCAATTTGCCAATACCGCATGCGTTCACCCGCCAGTATGAGCTGCCGAATGAGTGCGACAAGCCGCCGTACCTGCCTTATGGTCTTCACGAACAGACGCCGTGGCCGTCTCTCACCATCGCGCCGGCTTACAACGCCATGGCCGTCTCTCACCATCGCGCCGGCTTACAATGCCGTGGCCGTCTCTCACCATCGCGCTAGCTTGCAACGCCGTGGCCATATCTCGCCACCGCTCCGGCTTACAATGCCGTGGTGTCTTTGACAGCAACATCGACTTACAATGCCGCGGGTGTTCGCTATATCTACGTCAACCCAACAACGGCTGCATACACCGATGCGAGCCGCCCAACGGACGTGCGCAAGATGCCGCCCACAGTCTGATCTACATCAACATATTAGTGCGGTGCTCATCGATATGAGCCGCCCGACGGATAGGCGCACAAATTGCCATCACTACAATTTTGTTTGCTTCAAGAAACAACCGGAACAAACCATTGACCGGATCATTGAAACAATTCATATGAGATAATCTACAACTCGCCACGGCCAATCTCAACTTTCGGTGGAGATTCTCAAGCCGCCTCTTCGAGTCAACTTAAGACTCGGGGGCTACAGACATGGTGAAGACACATTTGGTTGTTTTCAACAAGAACCCCGGGTCTTTGCAAGAGAAAGTCCAATTCTAGGGGCTATTACATTACTGACGGAAGATTAAAGTTGCCCAAGAGGACGAACCGCCGTGATGCACCATGCAAACATATGTGCCCGGATTTATTTGATCATCACTTGGAGCTGCTGTCGCTTCTTTTTACAAGATGGTGGTTTACAAGATAGCAACTTACAAGAAGAGTTCAAAAATATTCTGGTTGATGTATCAACTGAGATCGGTGAACGACGGCTTCTTACCTCCGGGTACAGCTTCTAACGCCTATTAGCTGGCCGTAGAGGCACAAAATTCCGGCTCAGGAAAATGAGTCACGGCGAGGGCGGCTTCCTACCTTTAGCCGGTACAGCTTCTAACGCCGATCCGCCGGCGCTTTGCGTCGTAATTGCTGAAAAGGGGGCTTCTTACCGACGGGTACCGCTTCTAACACCCGATCGCCTGGCTTCATGCCAAATCTCTGGCTAAAAACATGCTTAGCCGCGGTTGTGAAGGGTTTTTACCGATGGGTATCTAACACCTAACAACCGGCGAACGACGGCTTCCTACCTCCGGGTACAACTTCTAACGCCTATTAGCCAGGCTTTATGACACAAAATTCCTGCTTAGGAAAATGAGTCGCGGTGAACGGCGGCTTCTTACCTCCGGGTACAGCTTCTAACGCCTATTAGCCGGCCGTAGAGGCACAAAATTCCGGCTCAGGAAAATGAGTCGCAGCAAGGGCGGCTTCCTACCTTCAGGTATAGCTTCTAACGCCTATCCGCTGGCTTTATGCCAATAAATGTTGACAAGTTAACATTACATCATACATTGCATCTTGCATCATACATGGCATCATACATTGCATCATATATTTCATCATATTCACATGTCATGCCGGCTTATCAAGCCGGGTCAGAGCCAGATTATGAAAGAAGGAGCAATGTTATGAAAGATATAACATCTCCGGGTTGTGCTTTTTCAAGCCACCCTTACAGCAACACGGAACATATTCTGTCTTGTTTTTGCAGGTCTTGTTTATTAAAGATGAGCCGCTGTTATATTGGAAGGTTGATTATTCTTGAAGAACCGCCCTGTCAGATATAATGCCGTGTCATATAATTGGCTGGTTCTCGGATTTCTTCAATTGTGCACTGTAGTAATCTACAACACTCATGGATTTCTTCAAATATATATTTGCCGGGTTGCATCGCAGCCACAAGCAGGGATTTCATGTCAAATACAAAGGAGTTATTTCAGGATATTCACTCCGGATTATATTACAACTACGGTCAAAGATTGATTCAAATGAAGAGTCATATTATTCTCACATAGTCCCGAGTCACCGCAGGCAGACAACCCGACACTTGATGGCTACATTATTCAAGGCCAGTTTATATCAAATACGCTAGTCCCCTGTCGCTGCAAGCACGCACCACGTCACTTGGGGGATAATGCAAGCCGGTTTTTCAAATCAATATTATCAGCAAGACCATATTATCACAAGGAGATGAGCCGACCTTTCTATATTTTTCTAAAGTCCCAGCCCAGGAATTCTTACTGACCCGACACTTGGGGGCTACAGTATTCAGCTGTTTAAAAATTATGAGGTTCAAATTGAAGACCCGGCGCATCACATTTTGATGAGCCGGCCCTTGGGGGCTACACCCGCCAAAACTTTCTGATGAGCCGGCCCTTAGGGGCTACACGCCGAAACTTTCTGATGAGCCGGCCCTTGGGGGCTACACCCGCTGAAACTTTTTGATCAGCCGGCCCTTGGGGGCTACACCCGCCGAAGCTTTATAAGGTATAAGGCAATTATAAGTCCCAGGCTGCTGCAGGCAGAACAACCAGGCACTTGGGGGCTACACAGTCCAAAATGTTATTTGCAAAGCACCAAGTTATCATGGATAATCTCGGAGCTTGGGGGCTACAGGTAATATGGACATATCAAAAACTTTGAGGAGAGTTTTCAAGATGTTAATTATGAAGTCCAATTGTTAGACCCGGTGTCATGAAAAGATCATAACCCGCCAGAGTTTATATAAGTCGCCCTGCTTCACAACAATGGAAGACCGGTTTACATCAGATGGTTTTTTCCCAATATTTTTATCAAGTCAGCTGGATTCTAGTTGTTTGACCCGGCGTCAATAAGAATAATGACCCGATGTCATCAGCGATAATGACCCGACATCATCAATGATTATGACCCGGAGGAGATGACCCGCCAAGAGTATTGGAAGCCGATTCAATGGCATATGGGTGTTCTATTCTCAATATTTTTCAAAGGACATTGACAAGCAAGATGATTATCAAGACGATTTTCAAGACCCAGATTTCAGAGGAGATATTTTATAAACCAGCCAAAGGAGCAAATCGACCACTTAACATATTTGTTACTCTTATTTCAAGAGCTTACCATGAATAAATTCAAGCTAACCTGGGGGCTAATGTCGGGGATATACCCCGTGGTATGACCCGGCCTGGCGACTCACATGAGACCCGACAAAGACATGACATTTCATTGATGACCCGGTAGACGGGTAGCAGGATGACCATGCCCAAGACCCGGCGGGTGAGCCGGCGCCTGGCGGCTCACAAGAGAAGGCCCGAAGAGAGAAGGATTCCCTTAAAGGAAATAAGACCCGGAGTAGGATTTGTGAGAGGCTAGTCCTACTCCTACTCCTAGTAGGACTCTATTTGTAAGCCTATCCTCTCCACCTATATAAGGAGGGGTAGAGCGCCCCTAAGAGGAACAAGATTGACAAGTCCACAAGTTTAGACAACACAAGAGATTAGAGATAGATAGATTAGAGGCTCTCATGATTAGAGATAGCAATTAGCACCCTTGTAACCGAGAGATCTTCATCATCATTAATATTAGACAAGCAGGACGTAGGCTTTTACCTCCATCGGAGGGGCCGAACCTGGGTAAACTCCGTGTCTCTCGATTCCGACCAATCCCTTCAAGCTGCCACATAGTTGCGTCTTTCCCCCGAACCTAAGTCCGTTCACCCGGACATCTGCCGTGATAAATCCATGACACTAATTGTGCACCGTTGCTAAGGATCGTCGTTCTGAAGCACCACGTGATGATCGGGTGTCATAGGTTCCAACATTCGCATACAATGGGTGTAAGCCAGATTTACACATGCGGAACACTTAGGTTGACTTGATGAGCCTAGCATGTACAGACATGGCCTCGGAACACGGAAGAGCGAAAGGTCGAACATGAGTCGTATAGAAGATACGATCAACATGGAGATGTTCACCATGGATGACTAGTCCGTCTCACGTGATGATCGGACACGGGCTAGTTGACATGGATCATGTGTTACTTGGATGACTAGAGAGATGTCTATCTAAGTGGGAGTTCATTAAATAATTTGATTATGTGATCTTAATTATCATGAACTTAGTCTAAAATTATCTTTACAATCTATATTGTAGATCCAATGGCCAACATGAATGTCACCCTCAATTTCAATGCGTTCCTAGAGAAAACCAAGCTGAAAGATGATGGAAGCAACTATGCGGACTGGGTCCGTGGCTTGAGGATCATTCTCATAGCTTCCAAGAAATTGTATGTCCTTGATGCACCACTAGGTGACCCACCCCTTCTCCTAGCAGAGCAAGACGTTGCGAACGCTTGGCATTCTCGTTGTGATGATTACTCCCTTGTTCAGTGCGCATGCTTTACAGTTTAGAACCAGGGCTCCAAAAGCGTTTTGAGGAACACGGAGCATATGAGATGTTCCAAGAGCTGAAACTGGTTTTCCAAGCTCATGCCCAGGTCGAGAGATATGATGTCTCCAACAAGTTCTTCAGCTGTAAGATGGAGGAGAATAGTTCCGTCAGTGAGCACATCCTCAAGATGTCTGGGCTACACAACCGCTTGACTCAGCTAGGAGTTAATCTCCTGGATGACTCAGTCATTGACAGAATCCTCCAGTCGCTTCCACCTAGCTACCAGAGCTTTGTGATGAACTACAACATGCAAGGGATGGAGAAGTCCATTCCTGAGTTGTACTCGATGCTGAAATCAGCAGAGGTCGAGATCAAAAAGGAGCATCAAGTGTTGATGGTGAATAAGACCACTAGTTTCAAGAAAGGCAAGGGTAAGAAGAACTTCAAGAAGGACAGCAAAGCTATTGCCGCGCCCGGTAAGAAAGTTGCCAGGAAGAAGAAGAACAAGCATGGACCCAAGCCTAAGACTGAGTGCTTTTATTGCAAGAGCACCGGTCACTGGAAGCGGAACTGCCCCAAGTACTTAGCGGATAAGAAGGACGGCAACATTAAAGGTATATGTGATATACTTGTTATTGATGTGTACCTAACCAGCACTCATAGTAGCTCCTGGGTATTTGATACCGGTGTAGTTGCTCACATTTGTAACTCCAAGCAGGAGCTGCGGAATAAGCGGAGGCTGGCATAGGACGAGGTGACGATGCGCGTCGGGAATGGTTCCAAGGTCGATGTGATTGCCGTCGGCACGCTACCTCTACATCTACCTTCGAGATTAGTGTTAAACCTTAATAATTGTTATTTAGTACCAGCTTTGAGCATGAACATTGTATCTGGATCTCGCTTGATGCGAGATGGCTACTCATTTAAATTTGAGAATAATGGTTGTTGTATTATATGAGAGAAATGTTTTATGGTCATGCCCCGCTGGTCAATGGTTTATTTTTGATGAATCTCGAACGTGATGTTACACATGTCCATAGTGTGAGTACCAATAAGTGTAAGGTTGATAATGATAGTCCCACTTACATGTGGCACTGCCGCCTTGGTCATATTGGTGTCAAACGCATGAAGAAGCTCCATACTGATGGACTTTTGGAGTCTCTTGATTTCGAATCATTTGACACGTGCGAACCATGCCTCATGGGCAAGATGACCAAGACTCCGTTCTCCGAACAATGGAGCGAGCAACTGACTTGTTGGAAATAATACATACCAATGTATGCGGTCCAATGAGTGCCGAGGCTCGTGGTGGCTACCGTTATGTTCTCACCCTCACTGATGACTTGAGCAGATATGGGTATGTGTACTTAATGAAACACAAGTCTAAAACCTTTTGAAAGGTTCAAGGAATTTCAGAGTGAGGTAGAGAATCAACGTGACAGGAAAATAAAGTGCCTACGATCTGATCGTGGCAGAGAATATTTAAGTCATGAGTTTGGCACGCACCTAAGGAAATGTGGAATTGTTTCACAACTCACGCCGCCTGACACACCTCAGCGAAATGGTGTGTCTGAACATCGTAATCGCACTCTATTAGATATGGTACGATCTATGATGTCTCTTACTGACTTACCGCTATCATTTTGGGGATATGCATTAGAGACTGCCGCATTCACTTTAAATAGGGCACCGTCAAAATCCGTTGAGACGACACCGTATGAATTATGGTTTTGAAAGAAACCTAAGCTGTCGTTTCTAAAAGTTTGGGGATGCGATGCTTATGTGAATAAACTTGAACCTGAGAATCTCGAACCCAAAGAGGAAAAGTGCGTCTTCATTGGATATCCCAAAGAGACTATTGGGTATACCTTCTACTATGATCCGAGGGCAAAGTCTTTGTTGCCAAGAATGGATCCTTTCTCGAGAAAGAGTTTCTTTCAAAAGAAGTAAGTGGGAGGAAAATAGAACTTCATGAGGTAATTGTACCTCCACTCGAACCGGATTGTAGCACAACACAGGAAGTTGTTTCTGTGGAGCCTGCACCGGCTAGAGAGGAAGTTAATGAGGATGATCATGAAACTTCAGATCAAGTTACCATTGAATGTCGAAGGTCCACCAGGACACGTTCTGCACCAGAGTGGTACGACAACCCTATCCTGGAGATCATGTTGTTAGACAACGGTGAACCTTCAAACTATGAAGAAGCGATGACGGGCCCGAATTCCAACAAATGGCTTGAGGCCATGAAATCCGAGATAGGATCCATGTATGAGAACAAAGTATGGACTTTGGTGGACTTGCCTGATGATAAGCGAGCCATTGAAAATAAATGGATCTTTAAGAAGAAGACTGACGCGGATGGTAATGTAACCATCTATAAGGCTCGGCTTGTCGCTAAGGGTTATCAACAAGTTCAAGGAATTGACTACGATGAGACTTTCTCACCTGTAGCGATGCTGAAGTCTGTCCGAATCATGTTAGCAATTTCCGCATTTTATGATTATGAGATCTGGCAAATGGATGTCAAAACAACATTCCTTAATGGTTTCCTTAAGGAAGAACTGTATATGATGCAGCCGGAAGGTTTTGTCGATCCTAAAGATGCTAACAAGGTACGAAAGCTCTAGCGCTCCATCTATGGGCTGGTGCAAGCATCTCGTTGTTGGAACATTTGCTTTAATGAAGCGATTAAAGCACTTGGGTTTGTATAGGTTTATGGAGAACCCTGTATTTACAAGAAAGTGAGTGGGGGCTCTGTAGCATTTCTCTTATTATATGTGGATGACATACTGATAATGGGAAATGATATAGAACTCTTGGTAAGTATAAAGGCCTACTTGAATAAGTGTTTTTCAATGAAGTACCTTGGAGAAGCTGCTTATATATTAGGTATTAAGATCTATAGAGATAGATCGAGATGCCTCATATGTCTTTCACAAAGCACATACCTTGAAAAGATATTGAAGAAGTTCAATATGGACCAGTCCAAGAAGGGGTTCTTGCCTGTGTTATAGGGTGTGAGATTGAGTACGACTCAATGCCCGACCACGGCAAAGGATAGAGAAGAGATGAGTGTCATCCCCTATGCTTCATCCATATGCCATGCCGTGTACTAGACCTGATGTGAACCTTGCCATAAGTTTGGTAGGTAGGTACCAAAGTGATCCCGAAGCGGAACACTAGACAGCGGTCAAGAATATCCTGAAGTACCTGAATAGGACAAAGGACATGTTTCTCATATATGTAGGTGCCGAAGAGCTCGTCGTAAAGGGTTACGTCGATGCTAGCTTTGTCACAGATCCGGACGACTCTATGTCGCAAACCGGATACGTGTATATTTTGAACGGAGGGGCGGTCAGCTAGTGTAGCAGCAAGCAAAGCGTCGTGGCGGCATCTGTTGGGAATATTCCCTAGAGGCAATAATAAATTAGTTGTTACCATATTTCCTTGTTCATGATAATCGTTTATTATCCATGCTATAATTGTATTGATCGGAGACTTAGATGCATGTGTGGATACATAAACAAAACCATGTCCCTAGTATGCCTCTAATAGACTAGCTCTTGATCAAAGTTGGTGAAGGTTTCCTAGCCATTGACATGAGATTTCATTTGATAACGGAATCACATCATTAGGAGAATGATGTGATGGACAAGACCCAAACTACAAACGTAGCATATGATCGTGTCACTTTATTGCTACTATTTTCTGCATGTCAAAGTATGTGTTCCTATGACCATGAGATCATGCAACTCACTGACATCGGAGGAGTACCTTGTGTGTATCAAACGTCGCACCGTAACTGGGTGACTATAAAGGTGCTCTATAGGTGTCTCCGAGGGTGTCTGTTCAGTTGGCATGGATCAAGACTGGGATTTGTTACTGCGTGTGACGGAGATGTATCTCAGGGCCCACTCGGTAATACAACATCACAACAAGCCTTGCAAGCAATCTGACTAAGTTTTAGTCGCGGGATCTTGTATTACGAAACGACTAAAGAGACTTGCCGGTAACAATGTTGAACTAGGTATGGAGATACCGACGATTGAATCTCGGGTAAGTAACATACCGAAGAACAAAGGGAACATCACACGGGATTAATTGGATCCTTGACATAGAGGTTCGACCGATAAAGATCTTCGTAGAATATGTAGGAATCAATGTGGACATCTAGGTGCCACCATTTTTTATTGACCGTAGAGGTGTCTCGGTCATGTCTACATAGTTCTCGAACTCGCAGGGTCTGCACACTTAAGGTTTGGTGACATTTCGATAGTATAGAGTTATGTATGGTGGTGACCGAAGGTTGTTCGGATTCCCGGATGAGATCCCGCATGTCAGGAGGAGCTCCGGAATGGTCCGGAGGTAAAGATTCATATATAGGAAGTCCTATTTTGGTCGCCGGAAAAGTTTCGGGCTCATCGGTAGTGTACCGGGGGACCATCGGGAGAGGTATTTCGACCCAAGAGGCTACATGGGCTGTGGGAGGGTGGAAACCAGCCCTTAGTTGGCTGGTGGAAGTCCTCTAAGAGACCCATGCGGCTGGACTTGGGAAAGAGAGAAAAAGCCAAGGTGGAAAGAGATTCCAAGTAGGAAAGGAGGAATCCTAGTCCTAATAGGATTGGAGGAGGATTCCTCCTCTCCTCCTTGCGCAAGGGCTGACTTGTGCGCCAGGCCTCCTCCTCCCTCCCTCTTATATATACTGGTGGTATTGGGTGTTTTGCACTAGATTTTATGGCCATGTGCTACCCGTTCCACCGGTGCTCCTCTAGATCGAATTTCCGCAGTGCTTAGGCGAAGCCCTGCCGGAATTGCTCCACCACCATCGCCGGAGCGCCGTCACGCTGCCGGTGAACTCTTCCTCCTCTCCACTTCCTGTTGCTGGATCAAGACGGTGGAGATCATCATCAAGCTGAACGTGTGCTGAACGCGGAGGTGCCGTCCGTTCAGCGCTAGATCGGAAGGACCATGATCAAGATCGCGAGACGGATCGTGATGAGTTCGCGGGACAAATCGTGATGAGTTCACGGGACGGATCATGATGAGTTCGCGGGACGGATCGTGATCAAGATTGTGAGACGGATCGTGATGAGTTCGCGGGACGGATCATGATGAGTTCACGGGATGGATCGCGATTGGATCGCGGGACAGATCATGATGAGATTGCGGGACGCTCGGCGATTTGGATCGTGAAGACGTCCGACTACACCAACCGCGTTTCTTAACGCTTCCCGCTCAGCAATCTACAAGGGTATGTAGATCCACTCTCCATCTCATAGATGCTCATCACCATGGATAGATCTGCTTGTGTCTAGGAAATTTTTTGTTTCCCATGCGAAGTTCTCCAACAATGGCATCATGAGCTATGTCTATGTGTAGATGAGATCTTGAGTAGAACACAAAGAGTTTGTGGGCCTTGATGCTTAGATTGTTTCCTTCCTTGGTCGTGTTTTGGTTCAACGGTATTGTGAGATGAAGCGGCCAAGACCAACATTACTCGTACGCTTACGAGAGACCGGTTCCCTCGACCGCAACTTGTTGCATAGATGGCTTGCGGGTGCCAGTTTCTCTCACTTTAGTTGGATCGGATTCGAAAAAGGCGGTCCTTGAGAAGGTTGAAAAGCAACTAGTGTATCACCGTTGTGGTTTTTGCATAGATGAGAATTGTTCTTGCTAGATACCCGTAGCAGCCATGTAAAACATGCAACAACAATTAGAGGATGTCTAACTTGTTTTTGCAGGGTATGTTTTGATGTGATATGGCCATTTACATGATGTGATATATGTGCTGTATGAGATGATCATGTGATGTATAGATTATCACGACTTGCATGTCGATGAGTATGGCAACCGGCAGGAGCCATAGGGTTTTCTTTAATTATTGTATGACCTGCGTGTCAATCATTAAGCGCAATGTAATGCTTTACTTTATCGCTAAACGGTAGCAATAGTAGTAGAAGCATGGTGGGCGCGACAACCCCGATGGCGACATGTTGATGGAGATCAAGATGATGGAGATCATGGTGTCATGCCAGTGGGATGGAGATCATGCCGGTGCTTTCATGATGGAGATCAAAAGCACAAGTTCATGGCCATATCATGTCACTTATGATTTGCATGTGATGTTAATCCTTTTATGCACCTTGTTTTTCGTAGGACGACGGTAGCATTATAAGGTGATCCCTCACTTAATTTCAAGATAAATTGTGTTCTCCTCGAGTGTGCACCGTTGCGAAAGTTCTTCGTGTCGAGACACCACGTGATGATCGGGTGTGATAGACTCCACGTTCACATACAACGGGTGCAAGCTAGTGTTGCACATGCAGAACACTCGGGTTAAACTTGATGAGCCTAGCATGTACATACATGGCCTCGGAACACAAGAGACCGAAAGGTCGAAAATGAGTCATATAGTAGATATGATCAACATGCTGATGTTCACCATTGTAACCACCTCAACTCACTTGATGATCGGACTTGAGTTGGTGAATTTGGATCATGTATCACTCATATGACCAGAGGGATGTGAATTTGAGTGGGAGTTCTTAACTAATATGATTAATTGAACTCATTATCATGAACATAGTTAGTAGCGTCTTTGCAAACTGTGTTGTATATTACTAGCTCACGCTGTAGCTCCCTTGTATTTTTATATGTTCCTAGAGAAATAGAGTTGAAAGATGATGGTAGAAATATTGCGGACTAGCTCCGTGATCTGAGGATTGTCCTCGTTGCTGCGTAAAAGGCTTATGTCCTTAATGCACCGCTCGGTGCGCCAACCCCTCTAGCGTCGTCTGTAGATGTTGTGAACGTCTGACATGCATGTTCTGATGACTACTTGATAGTTTAGTGCGTCATGCATTACGGCTTAGAATTGAGGCTCCGAAACGTTTTGAACATCACAGAACATATGAGATGTTCTAAGAGCTGAAATTAGGATCCCAGGCTCATGCCCGTGTTGCGAAATATGAGATCTCCAACAAGATTCTTTGCCTGTAATATGATAGAGAATAGCTCAATCGTTAAGCATGTGCTCGGATTGTCTGGGTGCTACAATCGCTTGAATCGAGTGGGAGTTGATCTTCCAGATAAGATAGTGATTGATATAGTTCTCCAAGTCACTGTCACTAAGCTACTAGAACTTGGTGATGAACTATTAAATGCTAGGGATAGAAATAATGATCCCTGAGCTGTTTGCGATGTTTGACATCGCGAAGGTAGAAATCGATAAGGAGCGTCAAGTGTTGATGGTTAGTCAAAACCACTAGTTTCGAGAAGGGCAAGAGCAAGGAGGGGAACTTCATGGATAGAAAGTCAGTTGCATCTCCAGTGAAGCAACCCAAAGTCTAACCCAAACCCGAGACTAAGTGCTTCGATTATGAGGAGAACGGTCGCTGAAGCGGGACAACCCTAGATACTTGGTAGATAAGAAGGCTAACAAAGTCGACAGAAGTATGATTGATATATGTGTTATTGATGTGTACCTTGCTAGTACTCCTAGTAGCACCTGGGTATTGGATACCGGTTCGGTTGCTAAATGTTAGTAACTCGAAATAAAAGCTACGGAATAAACGGAGAACTAGCTAAGTGTGAGGTGACGATGTGTGTTGGAAATGTTTCCAAGGTTGATGTGATCAACATCGCACACTCTCTCTACCTTCGAGATTAGTGACGAACCTAAATAAATATTATTTGCTGTTTTTTGCGTTGAGCATGAACGTGATTAGATCATGTTCATTGCAACACGGTTATTCATTTAAGTTAGATAATAATGGTTATTCTGTTTACATGAATAATACCTTCAATGGTCATGCACCCAGTAAGAATGGTTTGTTGAAACTTGATCGTCGTAATACACATGTTCATAACATTGATGCCAAAAAGGATACAAAGTTAATAATGATAGTACCACATACTTGTGGCACTGCCGCTAAATGTCATATTGGTATAAAGCGCATGAAGAAACTCCATGCTGATGGATCTTTGGACTCATTCGATTTCGAATCGGTTGAGACATGCGGACCATGCCTCTTGGTCAGGATGACTAAGGACCCCGTTTTCTGTTTTGATGAAGCGGGCAAGTCATTTATTGGAAATGATACATGTTGATGTATGCAATCCAATAAGTCTTGTAGCGTGCGGTGGATATCGTTATTTTTCTTACCTTCACTGATGATTTGAGTAGGTATAGTGTATATTTACTTAATGAAACACAAGTCTGAATCGTTTGAAAGGTTCAAGCTAATTCAGAGTGAAGTTTAAGATCATCGTGACAAGAAGATAAAAATGTCTACGATATGATCATGGAGGTAAATATCTGAGTTACGAGTTTGGCATACAACTTTAGACAATGTGAAAATTGTTTCACTACTCACGCCACCTGGAACACCATAGTGTGATGGTGTGTACGAAAGTCATAGTCGTGCTCTATTGGATATGGTGCGGGTTATGATGTCTCTTGTCGTTTTACTACTATAGTTTTGGGGTTATGCATTAGAGACAACTGCATTCACTTTAAATAGGGCACCATCTAAATCCGTTGAGATGACATAGTGTGAATTATGGGTTGGTAGAAACCTAAGCTATCATTTCTGAATATTTGAGGCTGTGACGCTTGTGTGGAAAAATGTTTTCACCTAATGAGCTCAAACCCAAAGCGGACAAATGCATCTTCATAGAATACCCTAAGAACAGTTGGGTGAACCTTCTATCTCAGATCTGAGGATAAAATGTTTGTTGCTAAAACTGGGTCCTTTCTTGAGAAAAAGTTTCTCTTGAAAGAATTGAGTGGGAGGAGGATAGAACTTGATGAGGTTATTGAACCTCTGTTTCAACCAGAGAGTAGCGCAGCGCAGAAAGAGGTTTCTGTGCAACCTACGTCAGTTGAAGAGGAAGTTAATGATGATGATCATGAAGCTTCGGACCAAGTTACTATTGAACCTCGTAGGTCGACAAGGATGTGTACTGCTCCTGAGTGGTACAACAACCCTGTCTTGGAGGTCATGTTGTTGGACAACAATGAGCCTACGAGCTATGGAGAAGCGATGATGGGCCTGGATTCCGATAAATGGTTAGAGGCCATGGAATCCGAGAAAGGATCCATGTATGAAAACCAAGTATAGACTTTGGTAGACTTACTCATTGGACGGCAGGTCGCTGAGTACAAATGGACTTTTAAAATGAAGACAAACCCTGATGGTAAATGTCACCATTTATAAAGCTCGACTTGTCGCAAAGAAGTTTCCGGCAAGTTCAAGGAGTTGACTGCGATGAGACTTTCTCACTCGTAGTGATGCTAAAGTATGTTGGAATTATGTTAGCAGTTGCTGCATTTTTCAATTATGAAATCTGGCAGATGGATGCCAAAACATCGTTTCCTTCCTTAAGGAAAGGTTGTATGAGATACAACAAGAAGGTTTTGTCAGTCCTGAGGATGCCAAATGGTGTGCAAGCTTTAGTGATTCTTCTATGAACTGAAGCAAGCATCTCGGAGTTGGAATATGCACTTTAATGAGGTGATCAGAGTTTATGAGTCTATACAAAGTTTACGAGAAACTTGTATTTGCAATAAAGTGAGTGGGAGCACTATAGAGTTTCTGATAAGTATATGTGGATGACATATTGCTATTCGAAAATGATGTAGAATTTCTGGAGAGCATAAACGGTTGTTTGAAAAGAGTTTTTCAAAGGAAGATAGATAAAAACCTAAGCTACCTAATTGTTGAGCGTCAAAATCTATAAAGATAGATCAAGATGTTTGATAAGACTTTCAATGAGTACATACCTTGACAAGATTTTGAAAGAGTTCAAAATGGATTAGTCAGAGAGAAGTGTTCTCGCCTACTTTGTAAGGTGTGAAGTTGAGTGAGACTCAAAGTTCGATCACAGTAGAACAAAGAGAAAGGACGAATGTCGTCCCCTATGCCTTAGCCATAGGCTCTGTATAGTATGCCATGCTGTGTACCGCACCTGTATGTGCCTTGCCATGAGTCCGTCAAGGGGTACAAGAGTGATCCAGGCGTGGATCACTGAACAACGGTCAATATTATGCTTAGTAACTAAAAACTAAGGAGATGTTTCTTGATTATGGAGGTGATAAAGAGTTCATCGTAAAGAGTCACGTCGATGCAAGCTTTAACACCAATCCGGATGACTCATAGTAGCAATCTGGATACGTATAGTGGAGCAACCATTTGGAATAGTATCAAGTGGAGTGTGGTAGCAGTGTTTACGGTTTGACATAGAAATTTGCAAAGTACACACGGATCTGAATGTCATAGACCCGTTGACTATAAGACCTCTCTCACATGCAAAGCATGATCGAACCCCAAAACTCATTGGGTGTTAGATTCATAACAATGCAAATCACATGGTGATGTGAACTAGATTATTGACTCTAGTGCAAGTGGGAGACTATTGGGAATATGCCCTAGAGGCAATAATAAATTAGTTGTTATCATATTTCCTTGTTCATGATAATCGTTTATTATCCATGCTATAATTGTATTGATCGGAAATTTCGATGCATGTGTGGATACATAGACAAAACCATGTCCCTAGTATGCCTCTAATAGACTAGCTCTTGATCAAAGATGGTTAAGGTTTCCTAGCCATTGACATGAGATGTCATTTGATAACGGGATCACATCATTAGGAGAATGATGTGATGGACAAGACCCAAACTACAAACGTAGCATATGATCATGTTAGTTTATTGCTACTGTTTTCTGCATGTCAAAGTATGTGTTCCTATGACCATGAGATCATGCAACTCACTGACATCGGAGGAGTACCTTGTGTGTATCAAATATCGCGACGTAACTGGGTGACTATAAAGGTGCTCTACAGGTATCTTCGAGGCTGTCTGTTGAGTTGGCATGGATCAAGACTGGGATTTGTTACTGCGTGTGACGGAGAGGTATCTTAGGGCCCACTCGGTAATACAACATCACAACAAGCCTTGCAAGCAATGTGACCAAGTGTTAGTCACGGGATCTTGTATTACGGAACGAGTAAAGAGACTTCCGGTAATGAGGTTGAACTAGGTATGGAGATACCGACGATCGAATCTTGGGCAAGTAACATACCGAAGAACAAAGGGAAAATCATACGGGATTAACTGGATCCTTGACATAGAGGTTTGACCGATAAAGATCTTCGTAGAATATGTAGTAACCAATGTGGACATCCAGGTCCCGCCATTGGTTATTGACCGTAGAGGTGTCTCAGTCATGTCTACATAGTTGTCGAACCCGCAGGGTCTGCACACTTAAGGTTTGGTGACGTTTCGGTAGTATAGAGTTATGTATGGTGGTGACCGAAGGTTGTTCGGAGTCCCAGATGAGATCCCAGACGTCACGAGGAGCTCCAGAATGGTCCGGAGGTAAAGATTCATATATAGGAAGTCCTATTTTGGTCGCCGGAAAAGTTTCGGGCTCATTGGTAGTGTACCGGGAGTGCCGGTAGTTTACCGGGGGACCATCGGGAGAGGTATTTCGACCCAAGAGGCTACATGGGCTGTGGGAGGGTGGACACCAGCCCTTAGTGGGCTGGTGGAAGTCCTCTAAGAGGCCCATGCGGCTAGACTTTGGAAAGAGAGAAAAAGCCAAGGTGGAAAGAGATTCCAAGTAGGAAAGGAGGAATCCTAGTCCTAATAGGATTGGAGGAGGATTCCTCCTCTCCTCCTTGCACAAGGGATGCCTTGTGCGCCAGCCCTCCTCCTCCCTCCCTCTTATATATACTGGTGGTATTGGGTGTTTTGCACTAGATTTTACGGCCACGTGCTACCCATTCCACCGGTGCTCCTCTAGATCGAATTTCCACAGTGCTTAGGCGAAGCCCTGTCGGAATTGCTCCACCACCATCGTCGGAGCGCCATCACGCTGCCGGTGAACTCTTCCTCCTCTCCACTTCCTCTTGCTGGATCAAGACGGTGGAGATCGTCATCAAGCTACACGTGTGCTGAACGCGGAGGTGCCGTCCGTTCGGTGCTAGATCGGAAGGACCGTGATCAAGATCGCGAGACGGATCATGATGAGTTCGCGGGTCGGATCGTGATGAGTTTGCGGGACGGATAGTGATGAGTTTGCAGGACAGATTGTGATCAAGATCGCGAGATGGATCATGATGAGTTCGCAGGACGGATCGTGATGAGTTCACGGGACGGATCATGATTGGATCGCGGGACGGATCGTGATGAGATCGCGGGACGCTCGGCGATTTGGATCGTGAAGACGTTCGACTACACCAACCGCGTTTCTTAACGCTTCTCGCTTAGCAATCTATAAGGGTACGTAGATCCACTCTCCCTCTCGTAGATGCTCATCACCATGGATAGATCTGCGTGTGCGTAGGAATTTTTTTGTTTCCCATGCGACATTCCCCAACAGCATCTACATGTGAAGCGGAGTACATAGCTGCTTTGGAAGCAGCAAAGGAAGGAGTCTGGATGAAGGAGTTCATCACCGACCTAGGAGTAATTCCAAGTGCGTCGCGCCTGATGACTCTATTCTGTGACAACATTGGAGCTATTGCCCTTGCGAAGGAGCCCAGGTTTCACTAGAAGACAAGACACATCAAGCGCCACTTCAACTCCATCCGTGATTACATTCAGGAGGGAGATATGGATATTTGTAAAGTGCATACGGATCTGAATGTCGTAGATCCGTTGACTAAACCTATCTCACGAGCAAAACATGATCAACACCAGAATGCTATGGGTGTTCGATTCATCACAATGTAACTAGATTATTGACCCTAGTGCAAGTGGGAGACTGTTAGAAATATGCCCTAGAGGAAATAATAAAATGGTTATTATTGTATTTCCTTGTTCATGATAATTGTCTATTGTTCATGCTATAATTGCGTTAACCAGAAACCGTAATGCATGTGTGAATACATAGACCACAACATGTCCCTAGTAAGCCTCTAGTTGGCTAGCTCGTTGATCAATAGATGGTCATGGTTTCATGGCCATGGACATTGGATGTCGTTGATAACGGGATCACATCATTAGGAGAATGATGTGATGGACAAGACCCAATCCTAAGCATAGCACAAGATTGTGTAGTTCGTTTGCTAAAGCTTTTCAATGTCAAGTATCGTTTCCTTAGACCATGAGATTGTGCAACTCCCGGATACCGTAGGAATTCTTTGGGTGTACCAAACGTCACAACGTAACTGGGTGGCTATAAAGGTGCACTACGGGTATCTCCGAAAGTGTCTATTGGGTTGGCACGAATCAAGACTGGGATTTGTCACTCCGTGTGACGGAGAGGTATCTCTAGGCCCACTTGGTAAGACATCATCATAATGAGCTCAATGTGACTAAGGAGTTAGCCACGGGATGATGTATTACATAATGAGTAAAGAGACTTGCCGGTAACGAGATTGAACAAGGTATAGAGATACCAACGATCGAATCTCGGGCAAGTATCATACCGATAGACAAAGGGAATTGCATACGGGATTGATTGAATCCCCGACATCATGGTTCATCTGATGAAATCATCATGGAGCATGTGGGAGCCAACATGGGTATCTAGATCCCGCTGTTGGTTATTGACCGGAGAGGTGTCTCGGTCATGTCTACGTGTCTCCCGAACCCGTAGGGTCTACACACTTAAGGTTCGATGACGCTAGGGTTATAGGGAAATGTTGTACGTGGTTACCGAAGGTTGTTAGGAGTCCCGGATGAGATCCCGGACATCACGAGGAGGTCTGGAATGGTCCAGAGGTAAAGATTGATATATAGGAAGTCCAGTTTTGGTCATCGGAAAGTTTTCGGGCTCATCGGTATTGTACCGGGAGTGCCGGGAGGGTGCCGGAGGACCCCCGGGAGGGGTGTGACGACCATAGGACTTTGTGGGCCCTTAGAGGAGGTGTGCTAGCCATTTTTGGGATGGCCAAGACCTTCTAGAAAGGCCCATGCGGCTGGGATCAAGAGATAAAGGGCAAAAGGGTTTTAAAAGAGGAGATCCACCTCCCTTGTGGGAGGTGGACTCTCTCCCTGGTTCGGCCGAACCTCTCCTCCTTGGAGGAGAGTCCAAGGCAGAACTCCCTCTCCCTCGGCCTCTATATATGCAAGGGTTTGGGCTGATTTGAGACACGATTTCTCTCTCTCTCGGCGCAGCCCTACCCTTCCTCTTCCTCGTTCTCCGTAGCGCTTGGGGAAGCCTTGCCGGAGTCCACGTAGCTCCACCGTCACCACGCCGTCATGCTGCCGGAGCTCTCCCTCAACCTCTCCTTCCTCCTTGCTGGATCAAGGCGTAGGAGACATCATTAGACTGCACATGTGTTGAACGCGGAGGCGCCGTTGTTCGGCGCTGAGATCAGAATCCACCGCGATCTGAATCGCTGCGAGTACGACTCCACCAACCGTGTTCTTGTAACGCTTCCGCTTAGCAATCTTCAAAGGTATGAAGATGCAATCTCTCCCCACTCTTTGCTAGTTTTTCCATGGATAGATCTTGGTGATCGTAGGAATTTTTTTGATTTACTACTACGTCTCCCAACTGAGATGAGTATACAAGTTGGCTTACACTCGCCACATGCTAAATTACAATTCCACTCAGAGTTCAATCATCAAGATGAAAACAGGGTCCGGCTACGGAAGAAATCAAACGATAAATAGATGCAAATGTAACTATCTCGCTACCCCAAAGATCACGACCAGGTCCTCTACTCATCCGGATACGTCACGTACATCCTGCCTCTTTCCTCGTCATACTCCCACTGGAGCTGGGTAAGATCATCCTGCACGTACTCATCTGAACCTGTACCTAGAGTGTTGTAGTAAACTGTGAGCCACAGAGGACTCAGCTATCATTTTCCCGGGTGCCGAGACTATTCAAGCTTAAAGGTTGGGAAGGGGTAAGTGTTTAGTTTGCAGCAGCACTAAGCATATATGGTGGCTAGCTTACGCAACATGAAATAAATATGAGTAGCCTACGAAGAACGATCGAATCTAGTATGATCTCTATGAGATTCTAAACACTTACTTACGTCAATCATAACCCCATTGTGTTCTCTCTCAGATCATGTTCACGAGCAGAGATGATCACGGTTACTCACACAGTTGGTGTATGTTACTTAGAGTTTACTTCAAGTTTACTATAACCGGGTGTTAAACAAATATCCAAGTTGCCACATAACCACGGGCACAACTTTCCGAAAGATTTAACCCTTCAGGGGTGCTCCAACTAATCCATTACCAAATTAACCACACTCCGTGGGAATGCCTCGATCTTGGATCACGCGATCATCATCGGTAATTCCAAAGGAATTCTGACACCTCGAGTAAACCCGAAGAAAGTCAGACTCCACACGCAAGACACTCGATAAAGGTAAAACAAATCCAGCAAGACCACCCGACATGTAGACGAACCCGATAAGAGTTGCGTATCTCATTCTCAGGACACGACGGATGAGCGATGGTTACCATGCCAATCACCGAGTTGCCCTAGGCGGCGTTAATAAGCTGCTCTGGGTTGGACCAACACTCATGCGGAGCACTGGCCTGGGGGTTGATTAAATTATCCACGGGTTGCAAAGCCCTATGCAAGTTAATTGTTTTTTAGCAAATGTAGTACCAATGTTGGGTCTTGCCAGACAAGTTTTAATCTCAACCGAATGAACAAGGGGGTCCCCATAACAACCCCAAGCGTGTTAGGAGCACAAAATATGGAAACATAACACCGGTAACAAGGAACTAATGGTGGTAACAGCGGAACAAATCACTTAGCAAAAGGCCAAGCCTTGCACCAATACGAGAGATATATGTGCATTAAATTAATACCAAAATTTATTGTGATATCCAATCCATGTTATCACATGGAACAACCTGCACCTGCAACTAAAATGCTATAAGAGGGGCTGAGCAGCGGTAACTTAGCCAATCAAAGGCTTGCTTGGATGTGGAGGTTAGAGGCTGTCATGGCACATGGGGGATGATACCATGTGGTAGGTAGCCCAATTGTAACTATAAGAGCGAGTAACTAGCAAGAAAAAATAGTATCGGGATCCGGGTACGATCATCTTGCTTGTTGGTTCTTCAGTGAAACAAGTAGCGGGATCCTCGTAGTGGTACTCTCTTGGGTGCTCGTACTCAGTATCAACACTCGCGTCTACCCAAGAGAAACAACAACAATAAACATCCAACCAAGGTGCAATGCACAATCAAAATGATGCATGATCATTTAAGAAGAATTTCTAACATGGCAATACGTAACAAGTCATGTTTCACGTGCAAAGTTGTTTATTAATGAATCTGGAAAGAACCTCAGGTTAAGTTATTTAGACATGCATGAGCATGACAAATATGGATGTATCATGCAAAATCGATAGAAATGCATATAAAGATCGCAAGAAGCGGAGTTACGGTTCTCACGATACGCTCATGACAAGGTACGGAGGCAATATCACAAGATCACCAAGCCGTGGGCTGATTCTTGGCATTACAAGGCAGCCACTAGATAGGTGATGAAAAATCAATCACAATAGACTCAAGAATCAATCAATTCCATGGAGCATAGCTCCCACAATCTACAAAACAATACAACACTAAATCTGCCACTAAACAGCAACATAGCAACTTCTACAGATCACAACTAGAGCTACAGGAACCCTACAACCACAAACAAGATATGGACAGAGTCTACTCAACATACAAATAAATTCATCCAATTACACAACCAGCAAAGGAGCCTCACATCAATAAGCAAGAAGCAATCAAGTTGGCAAGATGAAACAATTTTCTGGGACTTTGTGAAAATTCCAGTTTTCTGGAATCTGAGATTATAAAGTAGCAAGTTGACAACACAGGTCAAATATGCTAGAAAGCTCCTATTGGCATGAAAATTAACATGATGGTATAAGGCAATATCTACTACAAATAACTAGCACTTAGCATGCTCAAATTCCAAACATATCAGTAGATGCAACCCACTCTTTATGGCAAAACAATAACAACAGTTCTCCCAGACTTAAGTCATTTATAAACAAGCTGGACAGAAACATAAAGTTGCTCTCTAAACAGCATGGTTCCCACTTATCTAGTGACTTATCACAAATAAGAAAAATACTGGGACATTCCCAGCAACTTTAACTAGCAATCTCATGTTGGCTAGAACTTAAAACCATGCATAGATTAAATCATATAAAATGTACAAAAGGGCATCACAGCATAAAATGCAGTTTTGTGAAGTTGCCCCAAAGTCAAATCGGACTTCACAGATGCATTCATGGGTTGATTCTACCCCAAATGCATTACTCATACCCCTATACTTGCTTGGAGAAATAGGGAGTAAAGCTAGGTCGAAATTGACCCCTATAAGTCATGAGTGACTTATGACACATGTGCAAACTTATGGAAAGGCCCAAAATGACATGTACTCTATTGATACTAGTTGTAAATGGTTAAATAGCATCTAAGGAACCTGATATCATGGCATAGCATCAATAGCAAGGATGAAACTAACTAGAAGAGAAACTATGCTCAATAAGCACATAAGAGAACACCTACACATGGAGCTACTCAACTTACACATCAATGGGTGTATGCAAGAAGCACACACACATAGCCTACACTACACACACCCACAAGAACTCACACATGTATGGGTGTGCAAAGAGCACACACACACATGTGTCATGCATGGTGCACCACACACCTACATGCACACACACACCTACATGCACACACACACACACTCACAACTCACAGACACACATGTAGGTATGTATGCATAGCATACACACACATGTGCACCCATGCATATGTGCAACACACACATACACTCACCTCACACACACAACAAAACAAATAAAAAAAGGGGGCACCTACACACACTCATACACTCAATATGCATACATGTGTATGTATGCCACTTGTGCATACACACATACACATGTGCACACACACACTCACATGGCAAAGAAAACAACACACACACATACATGCAGGAAATGCACACACACACATATGTATATAAGCAAGAGAAAATAAAAACAAAGAAGAAAAGAAAAGAAAAAAAGAAAAGAAAAGGGGGAGGTTCAGGGGTCGAACCCCTGACCTCTGGTCATCCACACACGCACCACACCACTATGCTAGCGAGCTGGATCGTAACAGAGGAGGGGGCTCGGCGTTCTAATACACACACTCACACATACTAACTGATGAAACTGAATCCTACACATATACACATGAACAGAGCAACAGCGGCAGCGACAACGACAGGGCGACGACGATCCCCGGCGACGCAAGGGGTCTCTGGCAACGGGGAGCGGCAGAATCGAAAGAGGAAACTACGAGGGCTCCATCCCTCGTCTCATCTTGCGAGGAGGGGGATCGGAGGTGAGCCCAAGCTCGGGACTTTCGAGCGGGGGCGACGTTGCCCACGGCGACGCGTCTACGAATTACGGCGAGAACAGGGGACAGCGGGTACGGGCTACTCACCGAGGGCCTCACGGAGACACGGGGGCGCAAGCGACGGTGACGAAGGGGAAGGAGAGACGGAGACGTCACGTGCAAAGAGGAAGAAGGCTTGGCGATGCTCCGACGATGAGGAGGAAGAAGAAGGCGCCCCTGGACCTCCTGCAGCGCTTTATCGCCGGGAGCGGAGCGTGGGGACGCTCCACGTCCGCCACATCACCCTGGACGCGGAGGAGAACCACCCTGGAGACGACGATGCTGGCGAGCACCACCTCTGCACTCTCTGAACTTGCTTCGCGAGGGAAAAAGAAGAGAGGGAGGAGGAAGAAAGAGAGGAAGAGAGGAGCTGCGGTGGCGGAAGGAGGAAGAGGGAACCCTAGGCGAGGAGAGGGAACGCACGCCGAGGCTATAAAGCGACGGGGTAGACGGCGATGACGACGGAAAAGGCGACGACGGAGACTCCCTGCTCTCTCTAAAACTGACGGAGATGGGAGACGGGGCAGGTGGGCATCCCTGCTCACGTGGGCTAGGCCGCGGCCCACTCCCTCTCTCACACTCTCACAAAAAAAACAGGAAGTTTTTTTTTGTTTTTTTAAAAACCAGCAACACAAAACAAAAATAACCCTGAGAAAAAGAAAAGGTTTTGGGGAAAGAAAAATAATATATTTTGTGGATGAAATAAGGAGCCCTATTTTATAAATATATTAAGTTGAATTATGGAGCAAGTATTTTATTTAATATATAAAATGCAGCTCCTGTTTTAATAAAATCACAAATACAATTAACCCCCAAACATCCAACCAAACATAACAACAAATCATCAAACATGTGGGGCCACCTCATGAACATTTTTTACCAATTTTAACAACAACTTAAATCTGAAGATAATTAATAATAGGAAGAAAAGGGTTTTGGAGGGGATGTTGCAAAGGAAAAGAGAGGGGAAGAAAAGAGAGATTCTCACATGGATCCACCACAAACAAACATCTCACACACATATCAAACACCTCACCACCATCACATCATAGCCAGCACAAGAAAACCAACAAGGCAAGAAGAAATGAAATGAGAATGATGCATGATGATGCATGAATGCACACACATGAATGACAAGGAGAAATCATACATCTCATAAGCTCATGACACAAGGTTCATACATGGGGTTACCAGCCAAATAAGGTAGGGACAACACTTGGGCTGTCACAACTCTCCCACACTACATGAGGATCTCGACCCGAGATCTAGGAACAAAAGAAGTCCGGAAATTCGGAACAGAGCAGGTCCTCGCGTTCCCAAGTAGCTTCTTTGTCGGAATGATGAGACCACTTCACCTTGAGGAACTTGATAGACTTTTTGTGAGTCTTACGCTCAGTTTCTACAAGAATAGCAACTGGATGGTCACGATAAGAGAGAGATCTTCTTGGAGATCGATGTCTTGGAGGTCAATGGTCCGCTCAGGAGTCTTGAAACATTTCCGGAGCTGAGAAACATGGAAGACATCATGAACATTTGCGAAATTTGGAGGAAGCTCTAGTTGATATGCAAGACCACCTCTCTTGCCAACAACTTTGAAAGGACCAACAAAACGAGGAGCTAGCTTCCCTTTAATTCCAAACCGCTGAGTGCCTTTCATGGGAGAGACTCTGAGATAGACTAGATCACCCACTTGGAAAGAAACATCCCGATGTTTGCTATCATAATAACTCTTCTGTCGGGACTGAGCTGCTTTGAGGTTCTCACGAATGACATGGCACATGTCTTCTGCTTCAGTGATCATGTCATTCCCCAATATCTGACGCTCACCGGTTTCAGACCAGTTAAGCGAGGTACTACACTTCCGGCCGTATAGAATCTCAAAAGGGGCCTTGCCTGAGCTAGCTTGGAAGCTATTATTGTATGAGAATTCAGCATATGGAAGGCAGTCTTCCCACTTCATGCCGAATGAAATCACACAGGCTTTGAGCATATCTTCAAGGATCTGATTGACTCTCTCAACTTGACCACTTGTCTGTGGATGGAACGCAGTGCTGAAACGGATCTTGGTACCCATAGCAGTCTGGAAGGACTCCCAAAACTTGGGAGTGAAGAGACTTCCATGGTTAGAAGAGATGAGCTGAGGAATACCATGCAAAGACATTATCCTTGACGTATACAACTCTACAAGCTGAGTTGCCGAGATAGATTCTTTGACTGGCAGGAAATGAGCAACTTTTGACAGCTTGTCGATAACCACGAAGATGGCATCGTTGCCCCTCTTGGACTTGGGAGACCCAGATACGAAATCCATCTCCACATGATCGAATTTCCACTCTGGGATAGGCAAAGGCTGAAGAAGACCTGCTGGACGTTGATGTTCCGCCTTCACTCTGCGACAAACATCACACTCGTTCACGAACTGAGCAATTTCACGTTTCATGCGAGTCCACGAGAAGGTTTGCTTGAGATCCTGATACATCTTTGAACTGCCTGAATGAATGGATAGCAGAAAATTATGTGCTTCGTCCAAGATAACCTTTCTGAGATCACCTTTTGGAACCACAAGACGGTCCTCAAAGAGCAAGGTATCTTTGTCATCGACACGAAAGCACTTATACTTCGGAATGCTCTTGGCCACACCTTTCTGCACTTTCTTAACCATAGCGTCAAGAAGCTGCGCTTCGCGAACCTGATCTTCCAGAGTCGGAGAGACTTGGAGATTGGCAAGAAAACCCTGCGGAATCAACTGAAGGTTGAGCTTGCGGAATGCTTCACAAAGCTCGGGCTGAAGAGGCTTCAGAATGAGACTATTGCAGTATGCCTTACGGCTGAGCGCGTCTCCAATGACATTTGCTTTCCCCGGAGTATACTCAATGCTTGGATTGAAGTCCTCAAGCATTTACACCCAACGAGATTGCTGAATATTGAGATTGGGTTGAGTGAAAATGTACTTCAGGCTCTTGTGATCGGTGTAGATCTCAATTGGTCTACCCAACAACAAATGCCTCCGAGTCATTAGAGCATGAACAACTGCCACCAACTCAAGATCATGAGTGGGCTAGTTCTTCTCGGCCGGCTTCAACTGACGCGAGGTATAAGCAACAATCTTCTTGTCTTGCATGAGAACACCACCAAGACCTTGGAGAGAAGCATCACAGAAAACTTGGAAGGGCTTGGACTGCTCAGGAGGAACAAGAACTGGAGCTGAAGTCAGTCTCTGCTTGAGTGTATTGAACGCCACATCACACTCAGGAAACATACTTGACACTCTTCTGGAGGAGATTTGACAGAGGCTTAGCAATTTGAGAGAAGTTCTCCACGAATCTTTTGCAATAACTAGCAAGCCCAACGAAGCTCCGAAGCTGCTTCACATTCTGAGGAGGTTCCCACTTCAAGATTGCCTCAACTTTCTCAGGGTGCACTTTAATTCCCTCGGTAGAGATGACATGCCCAAGCTACACCACTTCATTGAGCCAAAACTCACACTTGGAAAACTTGGCGTAGAACCGATGTTTCCTTAACTTGTCAAGCACAAGGCGGAGATGCTCTGCATGATCTTCTTCTGTCTTCGAGAACACCAGAATATCATCGAGATAGACCAAGACAAACTCATTCTTGAAAGGAGAGAAAATGAAATTCATCATTCTTGAGAAGGTTGGAGGAGCATTAGCAAGACCAAACGACATGACGGTGTACTCATAAGAGCCAAAACTGGTCCTGAAAGCGGTCTTGGGAATGTCCTCTTCGCGAATGCAAATCTGATGATAACCCATGCGAAGATCAAGCTTTGAGAAAACCTTGGCACCTTTCAGTTGTTCAAACAACTCATTGATGTTGGGAAGTGGGTACTTGTTTCTGATTGTCTTCTTGTTCAATGGACAGTAGTCGACACAAAGACAATCCGTACCATCTTTATTCTTGACAAACAAAGCACCACAACCCCATGGAGATGAACTTGGTCTGATCAGACCGAGACGTTCTTGCTTATCTAGATGCTTCTTCAACTCTTTGAGCTCTTCGGGGCCAAGTTTATACGGGCGCTTGCAGACCAGTTCAGTTCCAGGCTCGAGATCAATCACGAACTCAACTGGCCGGTGCACAGGCATTCCTGGCAATTCTTCTGGAAAGACATCTTCATACTCACAAACCACTGCAATTTGAGAAATCGCCGAGATTTCACCCTTCTCATTAAGAGCAAAGAGACGGATTGTGTCATCGCGAGCTGCGAAAATAATCACGTCTTCTGAAGGATGAGTCAGGTTGACTTATTTTGTTTTGCAATCAATATGAGCCTTATTCATAGCCAAGAAGTCCATGCCTAGAATGAGATCAATATCAGAATTCCCCAGAACAATTGGAGAAGCCAGAAAAGAATAATTTCCCATCTTGATAGAAGCATCTAGGATGATCATATGCGAACTCATGCGCATTCCCGGAGAAACCACACGGAATGGACTAGCTAAATGCTCCACAGAAAACTCATGCATAGCGACAAAAGGCTTGGATATGAATGAATGCGATGCACCAGAATCAAACAAAACTTTTGCAGGAAAATCATTAACTGAGAGATTACCCATAATCACATCATGAGACTGCTCTGCTGCAGCTGCATTCACCATATTCACTCTTGTGGTCTTGGGATTATGCTTCACCATAACATTGCCTGGAGGCTTGATAGGAGGAGGAGGCAGAAGACGCTGCTGGTTGCACTTGTTTTCATAGTGACCCTTCTGGCCACACTTGTGACAAGTCACCTCAGAAAGCGGACGAACATTGGCTGGAGGAGGAACAAGAACAGCCTTGGAGGCCTGGGTCTTCTGTTGGAAACCTGGGTTGGGTGGGTAGGAAGAACCACGACCACCGAACTGCTTCTGCTGCCGAGGAGGATGAAACGGAGGAGGATTAGGCACCCAATACTTCTGATGCTTCGGAACCATCTGAGAGCCGGAAGAAGAAGAATAAGAATCCCTGGAACACTTCTTAGAGTTCTCCAACTTGAGCTGCTTCAATCTTCAAAGCCATGTTATAGAACTGATCAAACTCACGAGGCTCCTGAAGAACTAAGCCTGGCAGAAGCTCATCCTTGAGACCACCTCTGAACTGATAGATCATAGCTTTGTCATCTGGAACATCTTGCTTGGCATAACGGGCTAGATTCTGGAACTCAACGTTGTACTGATAGACAAACTTGCTTCCCTGCTTCAGGTGCCTGAATTTCTCACGCATCTCCTCGACAAATCTTGTCAGAATGTAATGAGCCCTGAAGTCACGACGGAAATCGTCCCAAGTAACAACAGGATCGCCCCTAGAATCCTTGTACTGCTGCCACCAATCAGCTGCTTGACCTTTTAGCTGGAACGATGCAAACCTGACAAAGTCCTCTGGCCTGACATTGCTGCACTCAAAATGCTTACTCATATCACGAAGCCAATCATCAACATCTAGAGGCTGCTCACAACAGATGAAAGTCTTGGGCTAGTTGGCAAGGAACTGATAGTGTCGCAAATTGAAGCTGATTCTGAAAATTGCCTTGAAAACCTTGCTGACCCTGCCCCCTTTCTTGCAACAGTCTGAGCAACATCTGAGTGTTCGCATTGGTTGCGGCCATCTCAGCTTGCCAAGCTTCTGGAGGAGGAGGCGGAGGAGGCGGTGGCGGGGGTGGCGGTGGAACATCAGTCTGCTCCTCACCATGACCCGGATTGCTGCGAGTTGGTGGAGCCATCCTGAAGATGGACAGAACGCATCAGCACCTCATTGATAAGATGAATCAAATGCTTGAAGAAATTGAACAATTAACAACATAGCCTTCCTACTAAAAAATTAGTAAGAATGCTTCTTCGGTTATGATAACATCATCAGAAATTAGAAGCCACTTGCAATAACACAAAAGTATTGAGCTAAGCGCTCGGAACAAATGTACATGCCCATATACATCTAAAGACGATGATCCCAGATGACTACAGATTTCCCACCTATGAACTTCCAAAAACTTTCTTGTTTATGCGATTCGGGTTGCGGAATCAGGAACCTGCCCTAGGATATCAGCTGCAACTGCATCCGCAACCTTCCACACCATAACTTCCGCAATCTCGTCTAATCTCGAATCCTCGAACTCACAACGATACTAAACCATGGTGGTACCCTGGACGCCTCCCCAGTACTGGGTGACTCCGACCTTATCGCACCACGATAAGTATTGAAGTAATTCCGAACATTCTCCGTCCTGAGATATCTAGGAAGCTGAATGATAACGATGTGCCAACATTCCCTGGAGCTCGACTCCCCGGAAGAAATCAAGTCAGACAGGAGGCACCAAGAGAGAACCTTGTCACATCAGCATCATATAGACTCCAAAATACCCGCGTGATCCTACAAATTTTTTGAACGAGAAGAGGAGTAGAAACAAGATTCCTAAATCGAATACCTCACCAGAGCATAGAAGAAGAGTAAAAATAATCCTACTCTCCGATATAACTAGACTCAAAATGGTTTTAACTAGACTCGACTCGGCCAAGTTTGAACAAGCAAAGGCTCCTATGGTCGATCAATACTAGTCTGTTCTGCGCACTTTGTCCTCAATCATGCGCACCCGGGACCAACTTCAGCCAAGCACGCTTTACTTGGGAGTTCTATTCAGATGGGCTCCCGGAAAAGAAGGAATTCCTTATTGATATGAGTAGTCTATCATCCCTAATAAGCCAGGCTATCACAACGGGTCTAAGCATTTCAACAATGCGCTCAAAATCCTCATCATCCTTTTTCTTGGATGGTTGAGGAGGAAAAGGCATGGGTTTATGAACCCATGGTTCTCTTCCTTTACCATGCTTCCTCGCAATAAAATCTCTTTTGTCATATCTTTTATTCTTAGCATGTGGGTTATCAAGATCAACATCAGGTTCAATCTCCACATAATTATCATTACTAGGTTGAGTATCAACATGAACATGTTCATCACCAGATTGTGTCTCAGCATTAGAAACAGAAATATCATTTGGGTTTTCAGGTGTATTTATAACAGGTTCACTAGCATCATGCAAAGTTCTATCATCATACTTGTTCCTCTTCTTACAGGAGTGACTAGGTGCATCAATATTACCCCTTTGAGAATCTTGCTCAATTCTCTTAGGGTGGCCCTCAGGATACAAAGGTTCCTGGGTCATTCTTCCACCTCTAGTCACAACTTTAACATAATGATCTTTGTTCCTTCTATTCATCTCATTAAGCAAATCATTCTCTGCCTTAAGTGCTTGTTCAACTTGAGTAGTTACCATGGAAGCATGTTTACTAATCAGTTTAAGATCATTGATAGTTCTACTCATATAATCACCTAAATGATCAAGCATGAAAGCATTATGTTTCAATTGTCTACTAACATAAGCATTAAAACTTTCTTGCTTAACAACAAAATTATCAAACTCATCCAAGCATTGGCTAGTAGACTTGTTATAAGGAATATCGCTTTCATCAAATCTACAAAGAGAATTTACCTCTACTACCTGTGTCGGGTTATCAAGACCATGTATTTCTTCAATAGGTGGTAGATTCTTAACATCTTCAGCTTAAATACCTTTTTCTTTCATAGATTTCTTTGCCTCTTGAATATCTCCAGGACTGAGAAATAGAATACCTCTTTTCTTCATAGTTGGCTTCGGAGGTGGTTCGGGAATAGTCCAATCATTATCATTGCTCTATATATTATTCAATAGTGTTTTAACTTGTTCAATAGTTCGTTCCTTGAAAACACAACCAACACAACTATCTAGGTGGTCCCTAGAAGCATCGGTTAGTCCATTATAAAAGATATCAAGTATTTTGTTTTTCTTGAGAGGATGATCAGGCAAAGCATTAAGTAATTGGAGAAGCCTCCCCCATGCTTGTGCAAGACTCTCTTCTTCAATTTGCACAAAGTTAAATATTTCCTGCAAGGTAACTTGTTTCTTATGGATAGGAAAATATTTTTAGAGAAGTGATAAATCATATCTTGGGGGCTACGCACACAACCATGAGCAAGAGAATTAAACCATATCTTAGAATCACCCTTTAACGAGAAAGGAAACAACTTAAGGATATAGTAAGTACCCATTTTTTCCTCATGAGTAAATAGGCTGGCTATATCATTCAGTTTAGTAAGATGCGCCACAATAGTTTTAGATTCATAACCATGGAATGGATCAAATTCAACCCTAGTAATTAACTCAGGATCAACAGAGAATTCATAATCCTTATTAGTAACAAATATAGGTGAAGTAGCAAACCTAGGATCATATTTCATTCTAGCATTAAAGATTTTTCTTTCCACTTGCATAGTAATTTCTTAAGATCATCTCTATCATTACAAGCAAGAAAGTCCCTAGCTACCTATCCTTCCATAACATAACCCTCGGGAATATCAGGCAATTCATATCTAGGAGAGCTAGATCTAGCAGGTGTGTCAAAGTGTTTAGTTTCAATAATTTCATCAGTTTTAGAAGTATCATAATTTTCAACATTGACTCTAGCAATTTGTTCATCAAGAAATCCACCCAGTGGTACACTATTATCAAGCAAAGTATCATCATAAGCATCATGCATAGCATAAGTGGCATCATCAATTACTTGCAACATACCAGAATTAATAGCAGGTGGTGGTGTCGCAAGCTTACACATAACAGAAGGTGAATCAAGTGCAGAGCTAAATGGCAGTTCCTTACCTCCCCTTGTAGTAGAGGGATAGATCTTGGTTTTTGGATCTTTCAGATTCTTCACAGTGATCAACATATATAAATCCCAAGTGACTCAGAGAATAGAGCTATGCTCCCCAGCAACGGACTAGAAAAAGGTCTTGATAACCCGCAAGTATAGGGGATCGCAACAATTTTTGAGGGTAGAGTATTCAACCCAAATTTATTGATTGGACACAATGGGAGCCAAATAATATTCTTGAGTATTCACAGCTAAGTTATCAATTCAACCACACCTGTAAGACAAAATATCTGCAGCAAAGTATTCAGTAGCAAAGTAGTATGGAAGTAACAGTAACGGTAGCAAAAGTAATAGTAGCAGTTTTATAGTGATTGTAATAGTAACAACGGAGAAGTAATTAGCAAGGATCAATATGTGGAAAGCTCGTATGCAATGGATTAGTGATGGATAATTATGTTGGATGGCATTCATCATGCAACAGTTATAACATAGGGTGACACAGAACTAGCTCCAATTCATTAATGTAATGTAGGCATGTATTCCATATATAGTCATACATGCTTATGGAAAAGAACTTGCATGACATCTTTTCTCCTACCCTCCCGTGATAGTGGGGTCCTAATGTAAACTAAGGGATATTAAGGCCACCTTTTAATAGAGAACCGAACCAAAGCATTAGCATTTAGTGAATACATGAAATCCTCAAACTGCGGTAATCACTGGAAAGAATCCCAGTTATTGTCACCCTGGGGGATGCCGATCATAACTCATAATAGGTGTCTACAACTTGCAAGATAGGATCAAGAACACATATATATTCATGAAAACATAATAGGTTCAGATCTGAAATCATGGCACTCTGTAGCGACCCGACCTGAAAGGTCGAATCTCCGGTGTTTCCGTACCATCCCAAGATCATGCTGGTACACACACGGTACATCAATGTATATATCAAAGAGAAATCACACATCATTATATTAATTGAAATATCATATCGAGTCCTTTATTACAATAAAGATTACAATAAAGTGGCTGAAGGCCAACTCATGAGAATATCTAAATGTTGCAGAAGCGTTGAAGGTAGATGAGTCCATCTGACTCCAAGGGCATCTCATCGAGCGTAGAGCGTATCCTCACTCCTGGTCGGAAAAGTACTCTGCAACATGATACGTTGCAGCCGTGTAGGTCAGCATATGGAATATGCCGGCAAAGTCACAAGAGGGGGTGAAAAGATAATCATCTACTCTATATGCATATATGGCAGGTGGGGTGGTAAGTTTTTGCGTAAAGCCAAGTTTTTCCTACATCAAGAGAAGGGGTAAGCAAAAAAATTATTACTAAGTTGGTTGATTAATGAGATGGTTCCACCAACCAATTCTCATACCCAATTTATTAATACCCACATCATCATATTAATTGTGTTGAGGGTTCCGAATGTTTTAGTTCCTTTGGCTCAAGTCGTCCATGACCGTGGACACGGCTAATCGATTAGGTTTGAGTACTCTGCAGAGTTTTGCACACGTTCCCCACAAGATTTGGTCGCCTCCGTTTGATTTCTCGCACTTCAGGGTGTTTGAGAAACGGATGACCAAAACATGGTCTTCCAAAGGGTTTCCCTGCGACTCTGTCGGTGCCCATCCTTTCCTACCGTTCTTCTACATCTCGTAGCACTGCCTGTCCAGGTTCACCACGATATCCAACCAAGCCAGAGCCCATAATGACTTGTGGCTATGCAGGTAAGCCTTGGGTCTTGAAGCATCCATCCATCTCTTTGTGCCTGGGTGGACCTTTCCGCGTGAATACTGGCCATCTCCAGCAACACCTAGGCAAATCCACTGGTTTCTCCAGGGTGCCGTTCAACCATCATCCACCCAGAGGTAAGTTGAAAACTCGAAATCTTGAAGTCTTGATCATTATGTAGGTCTTGTAATTAATCTCACAACTCTCATGAATCACACAACCAACCCCGTCTACTAGTAGCATAGCAAAATGTAAAACAACGTTTCCCGGGGCCAATGTTGATAAAGGGGTTGAGGAGGTACCTATCATATGATACTACAACAATGTAACCAAGTTTCCAACTAACCTACTTTGCATGCAATTGGGGTGATGGAAGAACTAATGCAATAAAAACATGGTTAAAGATGATCAAAGTGACTTGCCTCATTGATGATCTTCGTACGTGAGTGACTCTAGGTAACAAGCTTCGCACTCCGGATAATCTAACGAAGCAAACAAGCACTCAAAAAGCATACAACAAAATATGTAATTCCCAAACATCAACAATGTAAACAATCAAGACAAAACCAATGCACACATCACAAACAAGAAAACACACAAGGTTTTGTTTACTAGAAGATGATGGGAAAATCACTACTAACATAACTAAACTATTTGTATTAACAAAACAATGGTTGACAACAAGTAAACAATAAATATTTTTTACTAATAAACAGAATAAAATCAATTTAAAGTTTTGTAAGAAAGACTTTAGTAAAGTTTTGATAAACAATACTATATGAAGCAACTATAGTTTTACTAACAAAAGAGCAAAACAAAACTTATTATTTATTACTAAGACATTATCTTAACAGAAAAGAAAACTACTAAAACTTATCTTAGAAAACAGAATTAAATTATATAAAACTTTGTTGAAAGAAACTATTATTAACTAGTTGTTTTAATCAAATTAAACCTATTAGAAAAGAAGTTGTGATTCCTATATTAACAAAGAAATAAACTAAAAAAATTTATATTTTTATTAATAGTAAGTAGAACACCTAAAGTTTAACTAACAGAACCTACTAAATCAAATAAAACTAAATCTAATTTAAACCAACTAAAACTAAGTTAATTTAAACTATACTAACTAATAGGCAGAATCTGTTTATAGCTAGAACACTAATCAAAATCATCCTAAAAATCCTTAAACTAAGCAGTAAGATAGCCCTAACTAATACCAAGTAGTAGAAAAAAGACTCATATAAAAATCTATTTTCAAACTCTAGTTCTTCAGATTTGAATGATTTGATAAAATTTGATTAAATTCAAATTTTTTAGTTCAAATTTAAAATTTAAAAGTACAGGGTGAAACTACATGAAAAATGTGAGCTATTTCAAAAAGAATCAACTCAAAACATTAAACAGATTAAAGGATATAAACAAAACAAATTTGGATTACAATCTGTTTTCTGAAAAACAAAACCGAAAGGAAAACTAACTAACGGTCGGCCAGGGCTACGTGGCAAGATCCTATTGGATGCTAGCGTGCGTGTGCGGGTGATTCGAGCGGACAACCGAACCTAAGAGGATACCGGTTCGCGGCTTATGTTGTTATAATCTGGATCGTCAGATCTAGATCGAACGGATGTGGGGAGGTCCGACGACTTACCGGAGGGAAGGAAGATTTTCCGACGAGGGTGGCGGCGGCCGATAGTCAGAGGAGGTCGGGGAAGGCATTCTGATGGTCGAGGGAGGTAGTGGAAAGGTCCAGACGACGGCGGAGGTCCTCCGATGCCGATTAGTGGTGTCGGAGAGGTGGGAGGACGACCGAGGCGACGGGCAGGAGAAGTGGAGAGCTTCGGTGGTCGGAGCAACTCTGGCGAGGCTCGAGCGCATTGTTCTGGCGAGGAGAGAGGGGGCTCGGGGGGGGGGGGAATGGAGCGGGGGAGAGAGGCGCTACTTATAGGGTGCTCGGGGGGTGCGGGGAGGAGAGAAGAGGGAGATCCGGGGCGATGGAATCTCGGCGACGGCGGCGCGCGCGCGAGGAGAGAGATGACCGCGCGGTGTTACGGGCGGTCGGGGTGGGACCCAGTGTTAGTGAGAGAGGAGCGGTTACTGCGCGTCGGTCGACCGTCTAGTAATGAGTTTGCGAGTAACTGCCCGTGGGCCGACCCGTTTAAATACAAAACCGTTACTGTTTTTAATATTCAGAGCAGTAAAACCTCTTTAAAAGCATTTAAAGCCTTTCCAAATATAGGAGTATTATATATAAAAATTAACAGAATTATAAATGCCATTTATTGAACATTTTTATTCTGTCATTTGAATACTTTGAAAAAAATAATATTTTCAGAAATTGCCTAATTATTTTTAAATCCTTTTTGCAAATATTTTCAAAATAACCCCTGGTTTTTATTGTTCAAATAAATCACCAATTAGGTCCTGGTGTGGAGTGTCATGTTCCTCCTCTCTTATTTGAACTTTTTACCAAGATTTCAAATAGGTGAAAGCAACACATTGAAAGTAGAAAGGGGTTTCAGAAATTCAGAGAAGGCATTTCAACTAATACATGTATTCAAGCAATGATGATGATAGATGCATAGCTATATTTCATAACATTCCAAAATGGAATTTTGGGATGTTACACACTCGGGCCCTAGTGACAAGCATTAAGCATATCAAAGTCATAGCAACATCAATCTCAGAACATAGTCGATACTAGGGATCAAACCCTAACAAAACTAACTCGATTACATGATAAATATCATCCAACCCATCACCATCTAGCAAGCCTATGATGGGATTACTCACGAACGGCGGAGGGCATCATGGAATTGGTGATGAAGGATGGTTGGTGATGATGAAGGCGCCGATTTCCCCTCTCCGGAGCCCAAAACGGACTCTAGATCTAGTCTCCTAAGGAAGAATAGGAGGTGGCGGCAGCTCCGTATTGGGAACCACGATGAACTCTTCTCTTTGATTTTTTTTCTCCACAAATAGGGTTATATGGAGGTGAGATTAGGTCATAGGAGCCATAAGGGCCCGACAAGCCTGTTAGGCGCGGCCAGGTGGGTGGCCGCGCCTAGCAAGCTTGTGGCCTGTAGGTGGCCCCCCTCTGGTTGATTCTTGTGCCAGTATTTTTATTAAATCCAAAAATATTATCTGTAAATTTCAAGACGATTCGAGAACTTTTATTTCTGCACAAAAATAACACCAAAGCAATTCTGCTGAAAACATCGTCAGTCTGGGTTAGTTCCGTTCAAATCATTCAAATTAGAGTCCAAAACAAGGGCAAAAGAGTTTTGAAAAGTGGATACGATGGAGATGTATCAGAGTCATCCCCGTGCTTTCGTCATCGGAGTTCTTCTACACCACCTCGTGCCTTCCCCGCGGAGCACGACGACCCCAAATCTTCTCTGCTCAAATCCCGTGAGTACCCATCGACCCCATCTAGGTCTTTGTTGTTCTTCGTAGTTCATCGGTAATATTTCTTAAGTTCATCGGGTTTCATCAGAACTATAGTTGTAGATCTAGTTGCCCATGTGACCTTCATTGATAGTGCGTGGTTTTACCTCTGTGTTTACCTTCATAGTGTTGTAGATTTGTCACTGTCGTCCGCAAGATCTACAAATGTTTCCACCTTACTACTTCCACAAGTGCAAGGGTTTATTATTTTATTTTCTCCATATTTATTAGATCCATCCATCCCACCGCTTTGAGATGAAAATTGTTTGTTCATTCACAATCTTGCGGAACAACATAGAGAAAATTCTAGGTCTTTTAGATTTTTTCACTGACTCGCTTGTGCGTTTGCTGGCTCTGTATTAGGAAACTCTCAGACCGGCTTGCAATCCCTTGGCCACATTTTAGCCGACTTGTGCCAGTGCCAGTGCCAGTGCCAGTGCCAGTGCCGACAAAGCAGTCAACCGGACGAAAACAAATATGTCTAAGCTTGTCTTGCTAGAATGGGTTGATTCTGGGTTTCTGCCTCCCAAAGGGGAAATACACTGGTGTGCTTCTCAGGAAGAGACTGGGCCTATGCCGGGTCAAAATGAAATTGCGTGCTTCATGGATCACCTTGATAAAGGGTTTCACCCACTAGGTTCAAAATTCTTTCGTGACATGCTCCACCACTTCAACATTAGACCCCAAGATCTTGGTCCCAATTTTGTCTTAAACTTGTGCCATTTTCAAGTATTATATGATACGTCTCCAATGTATCTATAATTTATGAAGTATTCATGCCATGTGTACAATAATTCTATATGACTTTAGTATGATTTTATTAGAACTAATCCGGACTGACGCTGTTTTCAACAGAACTACCGTGGTGTTGTTTTTGTGGAGAAATAAAGTTCTTAGAATGAGCTGAAAATTTATGGAGAACTTTTGGAAAATATAAAAAATACTGGAGCGAAGAGTCACCGGAGAGGAAGGCCGAGGAGGCCACAAGCCATAGGGGCGCGCCCCCTGGCTGGTGACTTCCTCGGGAACCTTCTGGATCTGGGACCGACGCCAAAAACTCCTATAACTACAAAAACCTCCAAAAAGAAACCCAGATCGGGAGTTCCGTCGCCCCACACCTCCAGAGCCACAAAAAACCAATCTTGGCCCTCTCAGGCACCCTGCTGGAGGGGGTCACCATCACTGGAGGCCATTTTCATCATCGCGGAGGGGCCATCAACACCATGGAGGCCAAGCACCAGAGGGAGAACCTCTCCCCATAGAGGGGGGAGGCCATGGAGGTGGAAGCACAAGGGGGAGAACCTCTCCCCCTCTCTCCCGGTGGTACCAGAGTGCCATCGAGGGAACCATCGCCGTGGTGATCATCTTCATCAACATCACCTTCTTCATCACCATCCTCATCTCCTTTTAGCGGTCCACTCTCCCGCACCCCGCTGTAATCACCTACTTGAACATGGTGCTTTATGCTACATATTATGATCCAATGATGTCTTGCCATCCTATGATGTTTTGAGTAGATTACTTTTGTCCTTTGGGTTGATTGATGATCTGGATTGGTTTGAGTTGTATGTTTATTTTGGTGCTGTCCTGAGGTGCCTTCCGTGCCAGACACACGTGAAGGATTCCCGCTGTAGGGTGTTGCAATATGTTCATGATTCACTTATAGTGGGTTGCTTGAGTGACAGAAGCATAAACCCGAGTAAGGGGGTTGTTGCATATGGGATAAAGGGGACTTGATGCTTTAATGCCATGGTTGGGTTTTACCTTAATGATCTTTAGTATTTGCGGATGCTTTCTAGACTTCCAATCATAAGTGCATATGATCCAAGTAGAGAAAGTATATTAGCTTATGTCTCTCCCTCATATAAAATTGCAATGATGATATCCGATCTTGTTAACAATTGCCTAGGATAATTGCGCACACTATCCCATCATTATTCCACACTCGCTATTTGTAATATATTGTAATATTATGATAACAACACCTATATTTATATTTTAGTTCTCTGTTCGCTGTACGTAGAGTCGTATCAGTGGCAGACATGACTTGAGAGAATATTGATCTTTCCTTTAGCTCCTTGTGGGTTCGACACTCCATACTTATCACTTCCACCTTTGGAAATTTCTACGATGATTCCTTGCACTTGGGGATTATCAAGCTCTTTTCTGGCGTCGTTGCTGGGGAGCAATAGCACGGGGTTGATATTCTCGTGTATGCTTGTTTGCTTTCTTCACTAAATAGATTTTGTTTTCCCTTTTTACTTTCTGTAGTTGTGGGTGAAACAAACAAAAAAATGTAATAATGAAAAATACAAAAAGAGTTACTTGCCCCTTTTGCCTAAGAAATTTTTCAAAAAGAGAAGTGATTGGAAGGTTGTGCATTTGGGAAGTGAGGGTCGACCTTGAGCACTCGTCTTCATGCTCATGAAACAATGTAGAATTTTTCTTGGAAGCTTATGTAAAATAATTATCACCTTGTATATATCCATTGTATTATATAAATAATGCGCCAAAGTTTACTTTTAGGATGATTAGATTGCTTGTTTGGTGTGTGCAGTGCAAAAATAGAAACTTTGGCTGTAGTGCGTGTTTTTACATTTTTTACTAGAATGTCAAAAGTTTCTGAAATTTTTACATTTCATAAATTTACAGAATTTTTTGAGTTACATAAGTGTACGAAGCTGCCAGATTACTACAGACTGTCCTGTTTTTGACAGATTCTGTTTCCTATGCATTGTTCTCTTATTTTGATGAATCTATGGCTTGTACCGGGGGGTATGAACCATGGTGAAGTTGGACTACAGTAGATATAATGCTAATATGAATTTGGAGTGAGTTCAAAACAGTACTTAAAGTAGTAATTTCCTTTATTATACTAACGGATCTCACGAGGGTTTTGTTATGTTTTCTGTGAATGAAGTGTTTGAAGATCGAGGAGGTATCGATATAAGAAGAATACGGAGACACAAGAGTTCAATATTGGGGATTACCAAGGCACCCCAAGTAAATATTTCAAAGAGACTCAAGCACCTAAGCTTGGGGATGCCCCGGAAGGCATCCCATCTTTATTCTTCAACAATTATCGGTATGCCTCAAGTTTTGTTTTGCTCACATGATATGTGTCTTTAATGTTTGTCTTTTTTCCTTTATGCTCCTTATAGCATGAGATAGTCCTTGATGGATTTGTAGAATGCTCTTTGTTCTTCACTTAAATCTTTTGAGTACGGATTTGTAGAGTGCTCTTTGTTCTTCACTTCAATATTTTGAGTATTGATAACCCACAAGTATAGGGGATCACAACAGTTTTTGAGGGTAGAGTATTCAACCCAAATTTATTGATTCGACAAAAGGGGAGCCAAAGAATATTCTCGAGTATTAGCAGCTGAGTTGTCAATTCAACCACACTTGAAAGACTTAATATGTGGAGCGAAGTATTCAGTAGCAAAGTAATATGGAATTAACTGTAACTGTGGCAAAGTGATAGTAGCCGTTTTGTAGTGTTTGTAACAATAGCAACGAAAAAGTAACTTAGCAAAGATCAATATATGGACAGCTCGTAGGCAATGGATCAGTGATGGATAATTATGTCGGATGGCATTCATCATGCAACAGTTATAACATAGGGTGATAGAACTAGCTCCAATTCATCAATGTAATGTAGGCATGCATTCCATATATAGTCATACGTGCTTATGAAAAAGAACTTGCATGACATCTTTTGTCCTACCCTTCCGTGCCAGCGGGGTCCTATTGGAAACTAAGGGATATTAAGGCCTCCTTTTAATAGAGAACCAGACCAAAGCATTAGCACTTAGTGAATACATGAACTCCTCAAACTACGGTAATCACTGGAAAGAATCCCAGTTATTGTCACCCTGGGGATGCGGATCATAACTCATAATAGGTGTCTACAACTTGGAAGATAGGATCAAGAACACACATCTATTCATGAAGACATAATAGGTTCATATCTGAAATCATGGCACTCGGGCATTAGTGACAAGCATTAAGCATAGCAAAGTCATAGAAACATCAATCTCAGAACATAGTGGATACTAGGGATCAAACCCTAACAAAACTAACTTGATTACATGATAAATCTTATCCAACCCATCACCGTCCAGCAAGCCTACGATGAGATTACTCATGAACGGTGGAGAGCATCATGGAATTGGTGATGAAGGATGGTTGGTGATGACGAAGGCGTCGATTTCCCCTCTCCGAAGCCCAAAACGGACTCCAGATCTGGTCTCTCGAGGAAGAACAAGAGGTGGCGGCGGCTCAGTATTCTGAAACGCGATGAACTCTTCTCTCTGATTTTTCTCCCTGAATAGGAATATATAGAAGTGGAAACGAGGTCGGAGTAGCAGCAGGTGGCCCACAAGCCTGCCCGGCGCGCCCACCAGGCTTGTGGCCACGTGGTGGGATCCCTGCAGTTGATTCTTTCGCCAATATTTTTTATTAATTCCAAAAATATTATTTGTAAATTTTCAGGTCAATCCGAGAACTTTTATTTCTGCCCAAAAATAACACCAAGGTAATTCTGCTGAAAACAGCGTCAGTCCGGGTTAGTTCCATTCGAATCATGCAAATTAGAGTCCAAAACAAGGGCAAAAGAGTTTGGAAGAGTAGATACTTGGATACGTATCAACTCCCCTAAGCTTAAACCTTTGCTTGTACTCAAGCAATTCAGTTGATAAACTGAAAGTGATAAAGAAAAACTTTTACAAACTCTATTTGATCTTGCTGTTGTAAATATGTCTAACTTATTTTCAGATTTTCAGCAAGGATTATAGACTAACCACATTCACAATAACGTTTAGGTCTCACATTTACTCATATCAATGGCATAATCAAATAGAGAGCAATAATAATAAGTCTTGGATGACAACAATTTTATAAAAACAATCATGATACAATATGACATAATGGTATCTCGCTAGCCCTTTCTGAGACCGCAAAACAAAAATGCAGAGCACCTCTGGAGAACAAGGACTGACTAAACATTGTAATTCATGGTGAGAGAGATCCAGTCATGCTCATACTCAATATCAATTAATAGCAAGTCATACAAATGACGATGGTGCTCTCTAACTGGTGCTTTTTATAAGAGGATGATGACTGAACAATAAAGTAAATAGATAGGCCCTTCGTAGAGGGAAGCATTGATTTGCAGAGGTGCCCAGAGCTCGAGCTTTTTAAAACAGAGATAAGTAATGAATTTTGGAGTGGTATGCTTTCATTTCTCACATAACAACCAAAAGGTTTTCAATATCTTCCATTCTAGATACATTATAGGCGGTTCCCAAACAGAATGATAAAGTTTTTACTCCCCCCTCCACCAATCAGTCACACTCCACGGCAGGCCGAATCCACGGGTACCGTCCATATAAATATAGTCCTGGGGGAGTTTTATTTAATTATAATTTGCTTTTTATTTCGAGCATGGGACTGGGCATCCCGATTACCAACCACTTTCTCGTGAATGATAGTGAATCAACACATATCGTGAGAATAACCCACCTTTGCAACAACTTTGGGTTTATTGAGATGGATGCACAAGCAGTATTCTCGCTTAATACAAGTGAAGGCTAGCAAAAGACTGGGAAGCGACCAACTAGAGAGAGACATAGTCATCAACATGCTTTGAGATTAACCAACATTGAATGCAAGCATGAGTAGGATATAATTCGCCATGAACATAAATATCATGGAGGCTATGTTGATTTGTTTCAATTACATGCGTGAACATGTGCCAAGGCAAGCCACTTGAATCGTTCAGAGGAGGATACCATTCTATCATACTACATCACAACCATTTTAATGCGCATGCTGGCACTCAAAATAAACCATTATACACTCTTAACTAATTAAGCATGGCATGAATAACTATAATCTCTAATTTTCATTGCAAACACGTTCAACCCATAATGTATTGAATTCAGAATGATGAGATAATCATATTTACAAAATCAAGATAGGTCGAGTTCATACCAGCTTTTCTCCATCTCAATCTTTTCATCAAATATCATCATTATTGCCTTTCACTTGCATGACCGAACAATGTGAATAATAATAAGAGTGCACGTGCATTCGACTAAGCTAGAATCTGCAAACAATAAACCAAAAGAGAAGATAAGGCAATATGGGATCTTTATAAGATAAACAATAATGCATATGAGAGCCACTCAACATGTCATCGTGGTTTTCTCCTTATGACCCAAAGAGAAGAAAGGAAAATTATTTACACGGGAAAGCTCCCAACAAGCAAAAATAAAAACGCGAAATCTTTTTGGGTTTGCTCTTTAATGCTACAACTAAGCAACTAGGAAATAAAGCTAGAACTAATTTTTTTGTACTTTCCTGAAAGTTAATTAAACACACAAGAAGAAAGCAAAACAAGAAATAAACTACCATGGATAGTACAATGAAAAAGTATGAACACCGACAACTGAAATAAGTGTGTGAACATGAATGTAATGTCGGTGAGAAATACTTACTCCCCCAAGCTTAGGATTTTGGCCTACGTTGGTCTAGGGCCACGGTTGTCCCGGATAATATCCGAAGTCAAAGTTGGGGTTGTACTGGGCTACGACGCCTATCGCCTGAACTACTGCAACATGAAGGCGAGCGGTTTATGCATTTTGCTAGTATTCGTTTGCCTCCTCTCTAGTTATAAAATATCTCTGCTTTTCCTAAAAGTTAAAGAAGGAAGGAGAAGTAAGTCTAACATGGACAACACGTTGCCTGTCAAAAATGAGTCGGTACTGGAGGGATTGTTCGTTTCTTTCAAGAAACTGGTAGCGCACCAAAGCCTCATAATAAAGAAAATCAAGGGTTAAATCAATATCATTCTCTCTTATGGGTACCCCAAGATACTTATCTACACGAGTGGCATAAATTCCACCAAAGAAATCTCCATCCTTAGCATTATGATGTAACGTCCTGGCAATAATAGCCCCCAAGTTATGTCGTCTATCTACCATTACAACACTCTTAAGAATACTCAGATCACGCACGCAAAAGTGACTATGCTCATGTTTACTGTTAATACATCTACCTATGAAGAGAGCAAATTAATGTATAGCCGGAAAGTGAATGCTCCCCAAGGTAGCTTGTGTAATGATTCTAGTTTCTCCCACCGTGATGCTAGCAAGGAAATCATTATATTCATTTTTATGAGGATCGCTATGACTACCCCACTATAGAATTTTGCATGCATCATTAAAATCTTCTAGGTCCATGGTATAGGTCTTATCATAAAGATTAAATAGAATAGAATGAGAATTACGCCTAGATGAAAATTCAAACCTCCGCATGAAAGAATCAGTGAGTTGATAATATTGCTTGCATCGATGTGAAATGAAATCCTCAAGGCCAGCATTCCTTATGTACGCATAAAACTCTTCCTTGAATCCGGCGTTGTCCATGAGTTGATCCGACGGCCATTCACAAGGTAGTACTCGAGCTTCCTTTGGTGGTTCAAAATCGGGCTCACATAACGTGAGTCTCGGGGCTTTCTTGCTTGAGTAACCACCTTGGTACATTCTCCTCAACATCTTTTCTTTCTCTGGAAAAATTTCTGAAATTTTTAGTGAATGAAAAATAAAGGTGAATAAAACTCAACAAAACTCATAGCAACTACTCCCTCAAGTGCCTAGAGACTATATCATGCATCAAAACTACTTGGGACCATACAAATTGGACATGCAAGCTCAAAAACACAGTCACCACAACAGCAAAAATCTACAATATATAAGGCACTAGAACAAAAACTAATTGGATCATTAGAGGAGTCACATACCGATGAGTAATCCCCTAAAACAGTTTTGCGAAAGGAGTTTTGAGCAAGGAGATAGAAAATGGCAGCAAAATGAGCTAGAACACGGGTTTTAGCAATGGTGGGATTTTTTCTGGAGGAATATGAAGTGAATGGGTGCTGGAATAAGTGGAGGAGGGCCATGTGGGACCCACAAGCCACCAGGACATGCCCAGGGGGGTGGGAGCGCCGTGTAGGCTTGTGGCCCACTAGTGCAGCTCCTTGATGCATACTCAGTGCCAAAAATTCTTAAATATTGTAGAAAAAATCATACTCCATTTTCAGGACATTTGAGAAACTTCTATTTTCAGGTCACTTTTTGATTGCACGGGAAATTCAGAAAATAGGAAAATAATAGCATTTTTCTGGATTTCATCTAGGTAACAGAAAGTAAAAGTTAAGTACATGAACTTGTGCTTTCTAAATTCATCCATCTCATGCTTATCAAAAGGAATCCATCAATAAGGTTGATCAAGTCTTATTAACAAACTTCTTTTGAATAACATGAAACCGAAGAATTTTCGAATGACACTAAGTTACCTCAATGGGGATATGCATTTCCCCAACAATAAGTATATCATATTTCTTCTTGACAGTAGGAAGAGGGAACTCAAAGTCTCTAATAATAATCGTTGGAATTTTTTCAATACAGTTGATACTATGAACTTGAGGTTGTTTCTTTGGAAAGTGTACCGTATGCTCATTACCATTAATATGAAAAGTGACATTGCCCTTGTTGCAATGAATAGCAGCCCCTCCAGTATTCAAAAAGGGCCTACCAAGGATGATTGACATACCGTCGTCCTCGGCAACATCAAGAATAAAAAAGTTCGTCAAGATAGTAGCATTTGCAACTACGAAGGTACATCCTCACAAATACGGATAGGTAGAGCAGTTGATTTATGAGCCATTTGCAAAGAGATTTTAGTAGGTGTTAACTTATTCAAATCAAGTCTTAGATATAAAGATAAAGGCATCACACTAACACCAGGTCCAAGATCACATAAAGCAGTTTTAACATAATTTCCTTTAATAGAGCATGGTACAATAGGTACTCCGGGATCTCCTAATTTCTTAGGGATTCCACCTTTAAAAGTATAATTAGCAAGCATGGTGGAAATCTAAGCTTCCGGTATCTTTATTTTATTTGTCACAATATCTTTAATATACTTAGCATAAGGAGACATTTTCAAAATATCAGTCTAGCGCATACGTAAAAAGACAGGTCTAAGCATTTCAGCAAAGCGCTCAAAATCCTCATCATCCTTTTTCTTGGATGGTTTGGGAGGAAAGGGCATGGCTTTCTAAACCCATGGTTCTCTTTCTCTACCATGTTTCCTAGAAATGAAGTCTCTTTTATCATATCTTTTATTCTTAGGTTGTGGGTTATAAAGATCATCAACAGGTTCAATCTCCACATCATTATCATTACTAGGTCGAGCATCGGCATGAACATCATAATTAATGTTATCACTAGGGTCATGTTCATCACCAGATTGTGTCTTAGCATCACAAAAAGAAATATCATTTGGATTCTCAGATGTATCTATAACAGGTTCACTAGCTGCATGCAAAGTACTACCATCACTCTTTTTCCTACTCTTATTGGAACGAATAGGTGTATCAGTATTAACTCTCTAAGAATCTTGCTCAATTCTCTTAGGATGGCCCTCAGGATACAAAGGTTCCTGGGTCATTCTACCTCCTCTAGTCACAACTTTAACAGAATGATCATTGTCTTCACTATTCCTCTCATTAAGCAAATCATTTTGAGACTTAAGTACTTGTTCTACTTGAGTGGTTACCATGGAAGCATGTTTACTAATAACCTTAAGATCATTGATAGTTCTACTCAAATAATGACCCAAGCGATCAAGCATATAAGCATTATGTTTCAACTATATACTAACATAAGCATTGAAATTTTCTTGCTTCACAATAAAATTATCAAATTCATCCAGGCATTGGCTAGCAGACTTATCATAAGGAATATCTCCTTCATCGAATCTATTGAGAGAATTTACCTCTACTACTAGTGTCAGGTTATCAAGACCATGTATTTCTTCAATAGGTGGTAGATTCTTAACATCTTCAGCTTTAATACCCTTTTCTTTCATATATTTCTTTGCCTCCTCCATATCTTCAGGACCGAGGAATAGAAAACCTCTTTTCTTCGGAGTTGGTTTGAAGGTGGTTCGAGAATAGTCCAATCATTATCATTGCTCAGTATATTATTCAATAGTAATTCAGCTTGTTCAATAGTTCGTTCCTTGAAAACACAACTAGCACAACTATCTATGTAGTCCCTTGAAGCACTAGTTAGTCAATTATAAAAGATATCAAGTATTTCATTTTTCTTGAGAGGATGATCAGGCAAAGCATTAAGTAATTGGAGAAGCCTCCCCCAAGCTTGTGGGAGACTCTCTTCTTCAAGTTGCACAAAGTTATATATTTCCTGCAAGGCAGCTTGTTTCTTATGGGCGTGAAAACATTTTCCAGAGAAGTAATAAATCATATCCTCGGGACTACACACACAACTAGGAGCAAGAGAATTAAACCATATCTTAGCATCACCCTTTAATGAGAAAGGAAACAAGTTAAGAATATAGTAATAGCGAATTTTTCCTCATGAGTAAATAGGGTGGCTATATCATTCAATTTGGTAAGATTTGCCACAATAGTTTCAGATTCATAACCTTGGAAAGGATCAGATGCAACCAAAGTAATTAACTCAGGATCGATCATAATCCTTGTTAGTAACAAAGATAGGTGAAGTAGCAAACTTAGGATCATATTGCATTCTAGCATTCAAAGATTTTTCCTTCCACTTGCGAAGCAATTTCTTAAGATCATCTCTATCCTTACAAGCAAGAAAGTCCCTAGCTAACTCTCCTTCCATAACATAACCTTCAAGTATATCAGGTAATTCATATGGTAATTCATATCTAGGAGAGCTAGGTCTAGCAAGTGTATCATAGTGTTCAGTTTTCGAGGGTAGAGTATTCAACCCAAGTTTATTGATTCGACACAAGGGGAGCCAAAGAATATTCTCGAGTATTAGCAGCTGAGCTCCACACCTGAAAGACTTAATATCTGCAGCAAAGTATTCAGTAGCAAAGTAATATGGAAGTAACGGTAATTGTGGCCAAGTGATAGTAGTAGTTTTGTAGTGTTTGTAAGAATAGCAACGGAAATGTAAATTAGCAAAGATCAATGTATGGAAAGCTCGTAGGCAATGGATCAGTGATGGATAATTATGTCGTAAGAAATTCATTATGCAACAGTTATAACATAGGGTGACACAGAACTAGCTCCAGTTCATCAATGTAATGTAGGCATTCCATATATAGTCATACGTGCTTATGGAAAAGAACTTGCATGACATCTTTTGTCCTACTCTCCCGTGGCAGCGGGGTCCTATTTGAAACTATGGGATATTAAGGCCTCCTTTTAATAGAGAACCGGACCAAAGCATTAGCACTCAGTGAATACATGAACTCCTCAAACTATGGTAATCACCAGAAAATATCCCAGTTATTGTCACCCTGGGCGATGTGGATCATAAATCGTAATAGGTGTCTACAACTTGCAAGATAGGATCAAGAACACACATATATTCATGAAAACAAAATAGGTTCAGATCTGAAATCATGGCTCTCGGGCCCTAGTGACAAGCATTAAGCATAGCAAATTTATAGCAACATCAATCTCAGAACACAGTGGATACTAGGGATCAAACCCTAACAAAACTAACTTGATTACATGATAAATCTCATCCAACCCATCACCGTCCAGCAAGCTTACGATGAGATTACTCACAAACGGTGGAGAGCATCATGGAATTGGTGATGAAGGATGGTTGGTGATGACCAAGGCATCGATTTCCCCTCTCCGGAGCCCAAAACGGACTCCAGATCTGGTCTCCGAAGGAAGAACAGGAGGTGGTGGCGGCTTCGTATCGTGAAACGCGATGAACTCTTCTCTCTGATTTTTTCTCCCCGAATAGGAATATATAGAAGTGGAAACGAGGTCAGAGGAGCAGCAGGGGGCCCACAAGCCTGCTTAGCGTGCTCTAAGGGGGTGGGCGCCCCCACCAAGCTTGTGGCCAGGTGGTGGTCCCCCTGTAGTTGATTCTTTCACCAATATTTTTTATTAATTCCAAAAACATTCTTCGTAAATTTTCAGGTCAATTCGAGAACTTTTATTTCTTCACAAAAATAACACCAAGGCAATTCTACTGAAAACAACATCCGTCCGGGTTAGTTCCATTCAAATCATGCAAATTAGAGTCCAAAACAAGGGCAAAAGAGTTTGGAAAAGTAGATACGTTGGAGACGTATCAACTACCCCAAGCTTAAACCTTGGCTTGAAAGAGTATCATTTGAATATCATGCCTAGCTAAAAAGGCATTAAAGAAAAGCGCTTGTTGGGAGACAACCCAACACTTTTACTTTCTGTTTTTATTTGTACACATGATAAGATACTGTAGTAATCATGTTTTGTGCCTTTTATTTCAATAAAGTTCCAAGTATAGCCTTTGGGATAGTGTGGATACTTGCTTGTCTGGTTCTGTGCAAAAACAGAAAGTTTTGCTTGCAGTATTTGAATTATATGATTTTGCTAGAGAGTCAAAAAATTCTGAAATTTTTACAAAACATTTATATGAAAATTCTGTGATATTTCCTATTTTTCAGAATTTTAAGAGTTAGGGAAGTTTGGTGATCATTCAGATCTTTACACACTGTTTTGTTTTTGACAGATTCTGTTTTGCATGTATAGTTTGCTTGTTTCAAGTGTTCCTGTAGCTTATATTGAGTAATATAAATTATGGGAATTATATAATGCAGTAGGCATCATGGGGGAACAATTATGAATCTTGCATTTACAGTACCTAAGTGAATGATTTATCTTTATTACACTAACCCTTCTCACAAAGTTCCGTTAAGTTTTGTGTGATTGAAGTTTTCAAGTTTTGGGTGAGATACCGATATGAGGGAAATAAGGAGTGACAAGAACCCAATCTTGGGGATTGCCAAGGCACTAACAAGGTAATATTAAAGGAACACTCAAGCATCTAAGCTTGGGGATGCCCCGGAAGGCATGCCCTCTTTCGTCCTCAACATTATCGGTCTATCTTACTTGGAGCTATATTTTTATCCATCACATAATATGAATTTTGCTTGGATCGTCATTTTATTTTATTTTTATATTTTAGGTGTTATTTATAATCTTGTTTTTCAATAAAAGTTTCTAAGAAATGCATTAGGATGCTTGCCTTGCATGTCTTGATGTGTGCTGTGTAAAAACATAAACTTTTGCTATAGTGTTTGAATTTTAATATTTTACTAGAACGTGTAAAGTTTCTGAAATTTTTACAGTGTTTTATATAAATTACTTATCATTTACTAAATTTTATTAATTTTTAGAGTTCCATAGGTACACTGGTTTAATAAATTACTACAGACTGTTCTGTCCGGACAGTGTCATAGTTTTGTTATCGACTTATCCTATAGTTTCTATAGCCTATATTCATAAATATAAATTGTGTAAATGATAGTATACATTACCTAATGTTTGAAAATTATTTTTCAACTTGTCTTGGCAGTACATGAAGTGTTGATTTGTTCTTAGGTGTACTAACCTATCTCACGAGTTCTTTTGAGTTTTGTGTGGACGAAGTTTTTGAGAATAGGTGAAACCGGGATATGAGAGGATTGAACAAGATACAAAAGCTCAAGATTGGGGATGCCTAAGGCACTCCAAGAAAATATTTCAAGAACTCTCAAGTATCTAAGCTTGGGGATGCTATCCATCCTACCTCTCTTCATCAACAATTATCGGCTAGCCTATGTTGAGCCTAAATTTTTATTCGTTCACATGATGCATGCTATTCTTGGAGTGCAATTTTTATTTTGTTTGCTGTTTCAATAAAAGCATTGGATCTGAAATTTTGAATAAGAGAGAGTCCTCACATAGATAATTAACTAATTGACTACGCATTGATCTTCACTTATATCTTTTGGAGTACTTTGTCATTCACTCTTGTGCTTCACTTATTTCCTATGAGAAAATGATTGAATGAATTGAATGTCATAAATCTGAAATTATATATGTTTTATATGATTATCCCATGGGGAGTAATGACTTCACACACAATAATTATGGGTGGTAAAATTTATTGAAAGTTAGCAAACACCGCATTGGTCACTTGAACAATTCGTGAAAGAATATTGAAGGAAGAGAGATTACACATATAAATATATTATCTTGGACATCTTCTATGATTGTGAGCTCATTAATTATTTTCAAACTTGGGAAAATTAGTTGAAGTTGGACAAGGAAGACAACATAATGAGTTATGTTTGGGTATATTTGTATAATGGATCCTCCAACATGCGGTGCTTTCTTCCACCTCATACTAGCCAAAACTTCCGCACCAAGTAGAAATACTACTTGTGCATCCAAACACCCTTTAAACCAGTTTTGCCATGTGAGTGCACAATACCTATCTATATGTGATATTTATCTACCGTTCTGAGTAAATTTGCATGTGCCAAACTCTAAACCTTCAAATAATATTTTGTTTTGCATGCCCGAATAGCTCATGTAGTGACTAGGGGTTGTTAGTATCTTCCATACTAGGTGGGTTATTCTCACGACATGTGTTGATTCACTATCATTCACGAGAAAGTGGCTGGTATTCGGGATGCCCAGTTCCTGATGGGAAACATTGCATGGAAAACAAAAAAATTCCTATGCACACATAGATCTATCCATGGTGATGAGCATCTACGAGAGGGAGAGTGGATCTACGTACCCTTGTAGATTGCTAAGCGGGAAGCGTTAAGAAATGCGGTTGGTGTAGTCGAACGTCTTCGCGATCCAAATTGCCGTGCGTCCCATGATCCTATCACGGTCCGTCCCGTGATCCAATCACGATCCATCCCGCGATCCAATCACGATCCGTCCCACGAACTTGATCACGATCCGTCCCACGAACTTGATCACGATCCTTCCGATCTAGCGCCGAATGGACGACACCTTCGCGTTCAGCACACGTACATCTTGATGACGATCTTTGCCATGTTGATCCAGCAAGAAGGAGTGGAGAGGAAGAAGAGTTCTCCGGCAGCGTGATAGCGCTCCGGCAATGGTGGTGGAGCTATTCTGGCAGGGCTTCGCCTAAGCACTCTAGAAAACTGATCTAGAGGAGAAACTATGCACTGGAGGAAAGGGCAGCACATGGCTAAAAATTCTATGCAAAAACCCTAAAACCTCCAGTATTTATAAGAGGAAGAGAGGAGGAGGCTTGGCACAAGGGCCAAGCCTCCAAGGAGTCGGCCGAATCAGGTGGAGGAGGTGGACTCCACCTCCAATCCTAGTAGGACTAGGATTCACCATATTTTTGCCTTTTTCCACCTTTTCTCTTTGAGCCTTTTTTCCCAAACTGCATGGGCCTTGTGTGGGACTTCCACCAGCACACAAAGGGCTGGTAAACACTCTCCCAAAGCCCATGGAGCCTCTTGGGTCGAAATACCCCTCCCGATGGTCTCCCGGTACACTACCGACACTCCCGGTACACTACCAATGAGCCCGAAACTTTTCCGGCGACCAAAATAGGACTTCCTATATATGAATATTTACCTCCGGACCATTCCATAGCTCCTCATGACGTCTGGAAACTCATCCGGGACTCCGAACAACCTTCGTTCACCACCATACATAACTCTATACTACCGAAATGTCACCAAACCTTAAGTGTGCAGACCCTGCGGGTTCGAGAACTATGTAGACATGATCGAGACACCTCTATGGTCAATAACCAATGGCGGGACCTGGATGCCCATATTGGTTCCTACATATTCTACGAAGATCTTTATCGGTCGAACCTCTATGTCAAGGATTCAGTTAATCCCGTATGATGTTCCCTTTGTTCTTCGGTATGTTACTTGCCCAAGATTCGATCGTCGGTATCTCCATACCTAGTTCAATCTCATTACTGGCAAGTCTCTTTACTCGTTCCGTAATACAAGATCCCGCAACTAACACTTAGTCACATTGCTTGCAAGGCTTATTGTGATGTTGTATTACCGAGTGGGCCCTGAGATACCTCTCCGTCACACGGAGTAACAAATCCCAGTCTTGATCCATGCCAAGTCAACAGACACCCTCGGAGATACCTATAGAGCACCTTTATAGTCAGCCAGTTACGTTGTGACGTTTGATACACACAAGTCACTCCTCCGGCATCCGTGAGTTGCACGATCTCATGGTCATAGGAACATATACTTGACATGCACAAAACAATAGCAATAAACTAACACGATCATATGCTACGTTTGTAGTTTGGGTCTTGTCCATCACATCATTCTCATAATGATGTGATCCCATTATCAAATGACATCACATGTCAATGGCTAGGAAACCATGACCATCTTTGATCAATGAGCTAGTTCACTAGAGGCATACTAGGGACAAAGTGTTGTCTATTTACCCACACATGTAATGTGTTTCCAATTAATACAATTATTGCATGGACAAGAAACAATTATCACGAACAAGGAAATATAATAATAAACACATTATTTATTGCCTCTAGGGCATATTTCCAACAGTCTCCCACTTAAACTAGAGTCAATAATCTAGCTCACATCACTATGTGATTTACATTGTAATGAACTGAACACCCATGCAGTTCTGGTGTTGATCATGTTTAGCCCTTGGAAGAGGTTTAGTCAATGGGTCTGCAACATTCAGATCCGTGTTCACTTTGCAAATATTTATGGCCTTCTCCTCGATGTAATCGTGGATGGAGTTGAAGCGTCGCTTTATGTGTCTGGTCCTCTTGTGAAACCTTGGTTCCTTGGCCAGAGCAATGGCACCAGTGTTGTCACAGAACAGGTTCATTGGATTCAGTGCAGTGGGCGCTACTCCAAGATCTGTCATGAACTGCTTCATCCAAACACCTTCCTTTGCTGCCTCCGAGGCTGCAATGTACTCCGCTTCACACATAGAATCGGCTACCACGCTTTGCTTGGAACTGCACCAGCTTACCACTCCCCCGCTAAGAATAAATACGTATCCGGTTTGTGACTTAGAGTAATACGGATCAGTGTCAAAGGTTGCATCGACGTAACCTTTACGATGAGCTCATTATCACCTCCATAAACGAGAAACATTTCCTTAGTACTTTTCAGTTACTTAAGGATATTCTTGACCGCTGCCCATTGCTCCATTCCTGGATCACTTTGAAACCTTCCGGCCATACTTATGGCAAGGCTGACATCGGGTCTTGTGCACAACATTGCATACATGATAGAGCCTATGGCTGAAGCATAGCGGATGACACTCATCTTTTCTCTATCTTCTGCAGCCACTGGGCATTGAGTCTTACTCAACTTCACACCTTGTAACACAGGCAAGAACCCCTTCTTGGACTGATCCATTTTGAACTACTTCAAAACTTTATCAAGGTATGTGCTTTGTGAAAGTGCTATTAAGCATCTCGATCTATATCTATAGATCTTAATGCCTAATATGAAAGCAGCTTCTCCTAGGTCCTGCATTGAAAAACCCTTGTTCAAATATTCCTTTATGCTTTCCAGCATTTCTATATTGATTCCAATCGGCAATATGTCATCCACATATAATATTAGAAACACTATAGAGCTCCCACTAACTTTCATGTAAATACAAGCTTCTCCATAAACTTGTATAAACTCAAACGCTTTGATCACCTCATCAAAATGCTTATTCCAACTCCGAGATGCTTGCACCAGCCCATAAATGGATCGCTGGAGTTTGCAAACTTTGTCAGCATTCTCTGGATCAACAAAACCTTCTCGTTGCATCATATACAACTCTTCCTCAAGGAAATCGTTGAGGAACGTTGTTTTGACATCCATCTGCCAAATTTCATAGTCGAAATAAGCAGCTATTGCCAACATGATTCTGACAGGCTTAAGCATCGCTACGGGTGAGAAGGTCTCATCGTAGTCAACTCCTTGAAGTTGTGAAAAACCCTTTGCCACAAGTCGAGCTTTATAGACGGTGACATTACCGTCCGCGTTTGTCTTCTTCTTAAAGATCCATTTGTTTTGATTGGCCTTTCGCCCTTCAGGTAATACTTCCAAATTCCATACTTTGTTTTCATACATGGATCCCATCTCGGATTTCATGGCCTCTAACCATTTCTCGGAATCCGGGCCCATCACTGCTTCTCAATAGCTCGTAGGTTCATTGTTGTCCAACAACATGACCTCCAAGACAGGTTTGCCGTACCAGTCAGGAGTAGTATGCGGCCTTGTCGACCTACGAGGTTCAATAGTAGCTTGATCCGAAGCTTCATGATCATCATCATTAACTTCCTCTTCTACTGTCGTAGTTTCCACAGAAACATCTTTCTGCGCTGTGCTACTTTCTGGTTGAAGTAAAGGTTCAATAACCTCATCAAGCTCTATTTTCCTCCCACTCAATTCTTTTGAGAGAAACTCTTTCTCAAGAAATGTTCCATTCTTAGCGACAAACACTTTGCCTTCGGATCTGAGATAGAAGGTATACCCGACTGTCTCTTTTGGGTATCCTATGAAGACGCATTTTTCCGCTTTGGTTCCAGCTTTCCAGGCTGAAGCTTTTTGACATAAGCATCACATCCCCAAACTTTAAGAAACGACAACTTTGGCCTCTTGCCAAACCACAGTTCATATAGCATTGTCTCAACAGATTTCGATGGTGCCCTATTTAAAGTGAATGCAGCTGTCTCTAATGCATAACCCCAAAACAATAGTGGCAAATCAGCAAGAGACATCATAGAACGCACCATATCTAATAAGGTTCGATTACGACGTTCGGACACACCATTACGCTGTGGTGTTCCGGGCGGTGTCAACTGGGAAACAATTGCACACTATCTTAAGTGACTCTCAAACTCATAACTCAGATATTCACCTCCTCGATCAGATCGCAGGAACTTAATCTTCTTGTTACGATGATTATCAACTTCACTCTGAAATTGCTTGAACTTTTCAAACGTTTCAGACTTGTGTTTCATTAAGTAAATATACCCATATCTACTTAAGTCATCAGTGAAGGTGAGAAAATAATGATATCCACCACGCGCTATAACATTCATTGGACCGCACACATCAGTATGTATGATTTCCAATAAGTCACTCGCCCGTTCCATTGTTCCAGAGAACGGCGTTTTAGTCATCTTGCCCATGAGGCATGGTTCACATGTTTCAAGTGATTCAAAATCAAGTGACTCCAAAAGTCCATCGGCATGGAGCTTCCTCATGCGTTTTACACCAATATGACCTAAATGGCAGTGCCACAAGAAAGTGGTACTATAATTATCAACTCTACATCTTTTGGCATCAATGTTATGAACATGTGTGTCATCACTATCAAGATTACATATGAATAAACCCCTAACATTGGGTACATGACCAGAAAAGATATTACTCATATAGATAGAACAACCTTTATTCTCTGATTTAAATGAGTAACCGTCTCGCAATAGACAAGATCCAGATATAATGTTCATGCTTAACGCAGGCACTAAATAACAATTATTCAGGTTCATCACTAATCCCGATGGTAATCGAAGAGAGAGCATGCCAACGGCGATCACATCAACCTTGGAACCATTTCCCATGCGCATCGTCACTTCGTCCTTTGCCAGCCTTCGTTTATTCCATAGTTCCTGCTTTGAGTTGCAAATGTGAGCAACTGAACCAGTATCAAATACCCATGCACTACTACGAGAGCTAGTAAGGTACACATCAATAACATGTATATCATATATACCTTGTTTGTCGTTGGCCGCCTTCTTGTCAGCCAGGTACTTGGGGCAGTTCCGCTTCTAGTGACCAGTTCCCTTGTAATGAAAGCACTCAGTTTCTGGCTTGGGTCCATGCTTGGGCTTCTTTACAGGAGTAGCAACTGCTTTGCCATCCTTCTTGGTTTTACCCTTCTTTCCCTTGCCCTTGACCTTGCCCTTTACCCTTCTTGGTTTCATACCTGTCGATCTGGGCATTCTTCTGAAAGATAAACTTCAACTCCTAGAACATCTCATATGCTCCATGACGTTCAAAACGTCTCTGAAGTCCCGGTTCTAAGCCATACAATATCGCACACTGAACTATTGAGTAATCTCTAGTACATGCCTCCCAAGCGTTCTTAACGTCTTCGGAGGTCATGTCTTCTGGTTGGACACCAAGCGGTGCATCAAGGACATATGATTTCTGGGAAGCCGTGAGGATAATCCTCAGATTATGGGCCCAGTCAACAAAGTTACTTCCATCATCTTTCAACTTAGCTTTCTCTAGGAACGCATTAAAATTTAGGGGTGCTACTACGCGAGCCATTAATCTACAACATAAATATGCAAAGTTTACTTAGACTATTGTTCAAGATAATGAGTTTAGTTAATCAAATTACTAAAGCTCCCACTCAAATTGACATCCCTCAGGTCATCTGAGTGTCACATGATCCAAATCCACAAACTTAAGTCCAATCATCACGTGATTGAGGTGGTTTCGATGGTGAACATCATTATGTTGATCATATCTACTATATGACTCATGTTTGACCTTTCGGTCTATTGTGTTCCGAGGCCATGTCTGTACATGCTAGGCTCATCAAGTTTAACCCGAGTGTTCTGCACGTGCAACACTAGCTTGCACCCGTTGTATGTGAACATAGAGTCTATCACACCCGATCATCACGTGGTGTCTCAACACGACGAACTTTCGCAACGGTGCACACTCGGGGAGAACACAATTCATCTTGAAATTTAAGAGAGGGATCACCTTATAATGCTACCGTCGTCCTAAGCAAAACAAGGTGTATAAAAGGATTAACATCACATGCAATTCATAAGTGACATGATATGGCCATGAACTTGTGCTTTCGATCTCCATCTAGAAAGCACCGGCATGATCTCCATCGTCACTGGCATAACACCATGATCTTCATCATCTTGATCCCCATCAATGTGTCGCCATCGGGGTTGTCGCGCCCAACATGCTTCTACTACTATTGCTACCGTTTAGCGATAAAGTAAAGCATTACATAGCGCTTAATGATTGACACGCATGTCATACAATAATTAAAGAAAACCCTATGGCTCCTTCCGGTTGCCGTACTCATCGACATGCAAGTTGTGATAATCCATACATCACATGATCATCTCATACATCACATATATCACATCATGTACTTGTCCATATCACATCACAACATACCCTGCAAAAACAAGTTAGACGTCCTCTAATTGTTGTTGCATGTTTTACGTGGCTGCTACGGGTATCTAGCAAGAACAATTCTCATCTACGCAAAAACCACAACGGTGATACACTAGTTGCTTTTCAACTTTCTCAAGGACCGCCTTTGTCGAATCCGATCCAACTAAAGTGAGAGAAACTAGCACCCACAAGCCATCTATGCAACAAGTTGCGGTCGAGGGAACCGGTCTCTCGTAAGCGTACGAGTAATGTTGGTCCGGGCCGCTTCATCTCACAATACCACTGAACCAAAATCCGACCAAGGGAGGAAGCAATCTAAGGATCAACGCCCACAAACCTTTTATGTTCTACTCGAGATCTCATCTACACATAGACCTAGCTCATGATGCCACTGATGGGGAACGTTGCATGGGAAATAAAAATTTTCCGACGCACACGCAGATCTATCCATGGTGATGAGCATCTTCGAGAGGGAGAGTGGATCTATGTACCCTTGTAGATCGCTAAGCGGGAAGCGTTAAGAAACGCGGTTGGTGTAGTCAAACGTCTTCGCGATCCAAATCGTCGTGCGTCCCGCGATCTAATGATGATCCGTCCCACGATCCAATCACAATCCGTCCCGCGATCCAATCACGATCCGTCCCACGAACTTGATCACGATCCGTCCCACGAACTTGATCACGATCCTTCCGATCTAGCGCCGAACGGACGACACCTCCGCGTTTAGCACACGTACAGCTTGATGACGATCTCTACTATCTTGATCCAGCAAGAAGGAGCGGAGAGTAAGAAGAGTTCTCCGGCAGCGTGATGGCGCTCCGGCGATGGTGGTGGAGCTATTCCGGCAGGGCTTTGCCTAAGTGCTGCAGAAAACCGATCTAGAGGAGAAACTATGCACTGGAGGAATGGGCAACACGTGGCTGAAAACTCTATGCAAATACCCTGAAACCTCCAGTACATATAAGAGGAATAGAGGAAGAGTGTAGCGACCTGACCTGGAAAGGTCAAGCCTCTGTGTGTTCTGTGCCATCCCTGGATCAGTATGCTGGCACACAGAGTACATCAATGTATATATCAAAGTGCAATCACATGTAATTAACATAAAACTTATATATACCTTAAAATCTTAGCGGAAACAGTCAACGGGAGTGGAGTCCCAATAAACACCAACGGTAGGTTGAGTGTAGACCGTAACCCTGAATCGTACTCTTACTCGTTGAAGGAGAGTATCTACAACATGAGACGTTGCAGCCGTGTAGGTCAACATTTTGAATATGCCGGCAAGTCACAAAACAGGGGTGAAAAATAATCATCTATACTATATGCATATATCGCAGGTGGGGCTATAAGTTCAAGTTTTGCGTAAAGCAAATTTTTCCTACAACAAGAAAGGGGCAAAACGGAAGTTATTACTACAATGTTGGTTGATTAATGAGATGGTTCCACCAACCAATTCTCATACCCAAGTTCTCATTAATACCACATCATTATAATTCTTGGTGTTGAGAATTCCAGATAGTTTCAGTTCCTTTGGCTCAAGTTGTCCATGACCGTGGACACGGCTAATCGATTAGGTTTGAGTACTCTGCAGAGTTTTGCACACGTTCCCCACAAGATTTGATTGCCTTCATTGGATTCCTCGCACTTCGGGGTGTTTGAGGAACGGATGATAAGAACATGGTCTTCTAAGGGGTTCCTTTGAGACTCTGTCGGTGCCCATCCTTTCCTACCGTTCTTCTACATCTTGTAGCACCGCCTGTCCAGGGTCACCACAATATCCAACCAAGCCAGAGCCCATAATGGCTTGTGGCTGTGCAGGTAAGCCTTGGGTCTTGAAGCATCCATCCATCTCTTTGTTCCTGGGTGGACCTTTCCGCGTGAATACATGCACTTCTCCAGCAACACCTAGGCTAACCACTGGCTTCTTCGGAGCGCCGTTTAACCATCATCCACCCAGAGGTATATTGCATCATCAGGTCTTGAAAATATTACTTGGAGTCTTGAGGTCTTCATCATCAATTAAGTCTCACAACTCTCATGGTAGACACTCAACCAAAACCTCGTCTGCTAAAAAGCATAGCAAAATAAAATAACGTCCCGGCCAAAGTAACAAGGATATTTGGGTGGCCTACCACATGATACTATCAAGTAACCAAGTTTCCAAGTACTTACTTTGCATGCAATGGGTGGAAGGTTGAACTAATGCAACTTGAAAAACATAGTTAATAACATGGTCAATGTGAACTTGCCTGGTAAGGTTGATGAAGATAGAATCGCTCTCAGAAATTTACTTGATAGAACTATTTGTCACTCTCCGAGAAATCTATCGCAAGCAAATAACATTCAATAAACATTCATGCCAAAACAAAGAAACGAAAAACGAAAGAACAAAACATGTCTTGGTGCAAAAATAACAACATACTAAGGTTAAATAAGAAAAGGTAGGTTCTAGCTGTGTTGTAAAGTGAAAGTGGAGGAATCAACTCAAAAGAGTTAATGGATGATGAACTATTGCTATATAAGCTTAGGTTGGAGAGAGTACGAAAGACAATCCAAAGTATGGGAGAACAACATGAACGTTGTTTGACAAATAGTATAAGACATAAGATTTTATTTGTAGAAAGAATTTAATGGAAAAGGTCAAAAGAAGTTGAACTATAAATTCAAGTATGAATTGAATCTGAATTCACAAAGGTCAAAAGAAGTTGAACCAAAGTATGATGGTTATGAATAGAAATATATGACAAGAGTATTTAGGGGCAAAAGGAACCAATTGAAAAAGTGTTACAATGTGCAAGACATAATCAAATGAAGGTTCGGATTCAAATTGAATCGCTCAAATTTGAAAGGTTCAAAGATTGAAACTAATGATGTTACTATATATGGGAAGTCAATATGAACGTGTATAAAAAAGAATTACTAGGTTAAAAATGACAGATCAAAAGTTATAAGCAATTCAATATGGTATTAAGTTAGCTTACTACGGTGTGTGAACACATTTTGGGGACTAATAGAGAAGTATGAGCAAGATCAAAATTATATGTTCAAACGATAACACTAAGGATGTGAACGGAAAGATTACTTCGATACGAATCCGACGCAATTGGATTCATCGAAAATGGAGGTACGGATAAAAAGATATGATGTAATGAAGTTTGAATATAAATCTGAATAAATTTCGAAATTTAAAATTTTGAAAAAGTTGACGTGACAGGTTGATTGGATAGGTGAGGTCAAGACGAAAATCTAGGCGTTGGTTTCATTTAATTTGAGTGAATGAGTTAAAAGTTATGGCCATTTGAAAAATCAGGGCCAAGATGTTTTACGGAAGAAAAAGTGCTATGTCTAAAAGAATTCTAATAGTAATGTGTAAATACGGAGACTAACTAATAATTTAATTACCGTATACTAGTATAGAAATACTAGTCTAGGGATATTAAAGTAAAGAAGTATAAAAGAAAATACGAAGAGAATACCTTTAGAATGCAGAGAAGATATAAATCCAAAAAGGAGACGACTTCCAGAAATCCCGTCGGAGAGAAGAAAATATTTTTTATTTAATAAACCTAGTCAAACCAAAAGATTGGTTTAACACGAGTGGATGATTTTTGGGTTCACCTATGGGTCTATATTTATAAGTAGAAGAGTGGTTCAAAGGTCTAAAGCTAAGCGAGGTGGGACTAAATGAATAGACTAGAAGTGGATTAAAATTGAATGAAAAGAGGGAGGGCACCGCATGGGCTGGTTCCGACAGCACACATGGGCGCTGCCTAGTTTTTTTTCTCTCGGATGAACAGTGTTTCGATGCGAATAGTGTTTTGTGTTTTTTTCATAGATACAACAAATAAATGCAAATAAACAAAAATAGAAAAACATTTTATATAGGCATATTATATATAAAAATTTTCAGAAAAATATTTCCTAAAACATGAACATATTTTCAAGGCCGAATAAAATACTTATTTTTTTGCAATAAGTCCAAAATGAAATGAACTTGAATTTCAAATAAATGGCAAATAGTTTTGATTTTAAAATTTGAATCAAAACATTGTATATGATTTTTGAGTGTCATTTACCTCCTCTCATTTGATTTTTTTATAAGAGGGTTTTTTGAAAACATTCGAACTCAAAATTGAATAGGGATTCGAAATAGAAAATTTTGGGTAAGTCATTTTATTCCCTCTCATTGAAATTTCAGAAGTTTCAAAATTCCACTCAATTTCACACAATCAATCACACAACATTCAAGCAAATAATCACACTTATTTATTTAATATAACATTCCAAATTTTAGAATTTTGGGATATTACAAGGAGGCTTGGCACAAGGGCCAAGCCTCCAAGGAGTCGGCCGAACCAGGTGGAGGAGGTGGACTCCACCTCCAATCCTAGTAGGACTAGGATTCACCCTATTTTTGCCTTTTTCCACCTTTTCTCTTTGGGCCTTTTTCCCCAAACCGCATGGGCCTTGTGTGGGACTTCCACCAGCCCACAAAGGGCTAGTAAACACTCTCCCACAGCCGATGGAGCCTCTTGGGTCGAAATACCCCTCCCGATGGTCTCCCGGTACACTACCGATGAGCCCGAAACTTTTCCGGCGACCAAAACAGGAATTCCTATATATGAATCTTTACCTCGGACCATTCCAGAGCTCCTTGTGATGTCCGGGATCTCATCTGGGACTCCGAAAAACCTTCAGTCACCACCATACATAACTCTATACTACCGAAACGTCACCAAACCTTAAGTGTGCAGACCCTGCGAGTTCGAGAACTATGTAGACATGACCAAGACACCTCTACGGTCAATAACCAATAGCGGGACCTGGATGCCCATACTGGTTCCTACATATTCTACGAATATCTTTGTCGGTTGAACCTCTATGTCAAGGATTCAGTTAATCTCGTATGATGTTCCCTTTGTTCTTCGGTATGTTACTTGCCCGAGATACGATTGTCGGTATCTCCATACCTAGTTCAATATCATTACCGGCAAGTCACTTTACTCGTTCTGTAATACAAGATCCCGCAACTAACACTTAGTCACATTGCTTGCAAGGCTTATTGTGATGTTATATTACCGAGTGGGCCCTGAGATACCTCTCCGTCACACGGAGTAACAAATCCCAGTCTTGATCCATGCAAACTCAACAGACACCCTCTAAGATATCTGTAGAGCACCTTTATAGTCACCCAGTTACGTTGTGATGTTTGATACACACAAGGCACTCCTCCGACATCCGTGAGTTGCATGATCTCATGGTCACAGGAACATATACTTGACATGCAGAAAACAGTAAAAATAAACTAACACGATCATATGCTACATTTGTATTTTGGGTCTTGTCCATCACATCATTCTCCTAATGATGTGATCCCGTTATCAAATGACATCACATGTCAATGGCTAGGAAACGTTGACCATCTTTGATCAACGAGCTAGTTCACTAGAGGCATACTAGGGACAAAGTGTTGTCTATTTACCCACACATGTAATGTGTTTCCAACTAAAACAATTATAGCATGGACAATAAACAATTATAATGAACAAGGAAATATAATAATAAACACTTTATTTATTTCCTCTAGGGCATATTTCCAACAGTTCCATGCTCAAAAATCAAATCAATATATAATGAAACAAAACTCTCCCAGGAATGTTATTGGTATGGACGGTACCCGTGGATTCGGCTTGCCGTGGAGTGTGATTGATTGGTGGAGGGGGAGTAAAAACTTTACCATTCTATTTGGGAACCGCCTATAATATATCTAGCATGGAACATACCGAGATCTCTCGGTTTTGATGTTGACAATCAAAGAATACCGCTCAAAATTATTTCTCATCTCTGTTTTAAAAGCTCGAGCTCTGGCACCTTTGCAAATCAATACTTCCCTCTGCGAAGGGCCTATCTTTTACTTTCTAGTACTTACCTTTATGCAAGAGTCATGGTGATCTTCACCACTTCCTATATTCTGCCTTTTTCTCTTGGCAGGCGTCATGTGTTTGGGAATAATCTAGACATATATATCCACACAAATATATTTGATCATGAATTATTATTGTTGGCAATTATCTATATGATAAATAAGCTGGGAGGTGAAACATTAAGCCCCTATCTTTCTTTGTGTTCGATGGAAGCTATTTTTTCTAAAAATATGCTTTGAGTGTCAATAATCATGGAAGACTATATGGTAGTTGAGTATGTGGAATTTGCGAAACCAAATCTCTTACATAGACCTTTCATAAAAATAAGATGAATTGCAATTGTTCGATGACTAGGAATATGGTTTGTTAGTTTTCAAGAAGCTTTCTAGTCTATACTTTAACATGAGAATAGCTTGTTACTTGATCATCAGAAATTTTATGAGATGAGCTACTGTTTATGGTTTATAGTGATGCTAGAAAAAGTGATTGGAATTCTCATTGATCAAAATTGTGCACTTGCTAGCATTCACACTTCATAAATTATTTCATTTACCATTTACCTACTCGAGGACGAGCAGGAATTAAGCTTGGGGATGCTGATACGTATCCAAGGTATCTATAATTTATAAAGTATTCATGCCATGTTTAGAATATTTCTATATGATTTTGGTATGATTTTATTAGAACTAACCCGGACTGACGCTATTTTCAGCAGAACTACTGTGCTGTTGTTTTTGTGCAGAAATAAAAGTTCTTGGAATGAGCTGAAAATTTACGAGAATATTTTTGGAAAATATAAAAAATACTGGAGCTAAGAGTCACCGGAGAGGAAGGCCGAGGAGGCCACAAGCCATAGGGGCGCCCTAGGCTTGTAATTTCCTCGGGAACCTTCTGGACGTGGGACCGATGCCAAAAACTCCTATAAATACAGAAACCTACGAAAAGAAACCCATATCGGGAGTTCCACTGCCGCACACCTCCAAAGCCACGAAAAACTAATGTTGGCCCTCTTTGGCACCCTGCTGGAGGGGGTCACCATCACTGGATGCCGTCTTCATCATCCCGGAGGGGCCATCAACACCATGGAGGGCAAGGACCAGAGGGAGAACCTCTCCCCATAGAGGGGGGATGCCATGAAGGAGGAAGCACGAGGGGGAGAACCTCTCCCCTCTCTCTCGGTGGTGCGGGAGTGCCATCGGGGGAACTATCGCCGCGGTGATCGTCTTTATCAACATCACTTTCTTCATCACCATCCTCATCTCCTTTTAGCGGTCCACTCTCCCGCACCCCGCTGTAATCACCTGCTTGAACATGGTGCTTTATGCTACATATTATGATCCAATGATGTGTTGCCATCCTATGATTTTTTGAGTAGATTACTTTTGTCCTTTGGGTTGATTGATGATCTAGATTGGTTTGAGTTGTATGTTTATTTTGGTGCTGTCCGATGGTGCCTTTCGTGCCGCGCACATGTGAAGGATTCCATTTGTAGGGCGTTGAAATACGTTCATGATTGACTTATAGTGGGTTGTTTGAGTGACAGAAGCATAAACCCGAGTAAGGGGGTTGTTGCGTATGGGATAAAGGGGACTTGATGCTTTAATGCTATGGTTGGGTTTTACCTTAATGATCTTTAGTAGTTGCGGATGCTTGCTAGAGTTCCAATCATAAGTGCATATGATCCAAGTAGAGAAAGTATGTTAGCTTAGGACTCTCCCTCATATAAAATTGCAATGATGATTTCCGATCTTGTTAACAATTGCCTAGGATAATTCCGCACACCGACCCACCATTATTCCACACTCTCTATTTGTAATATATTGTAATATTATGATAACAACACACACACACACACACACACACACATATATATATATTAGTCCTCCGATATCATGCAAAGCTATCCTCTTCATACCCACAACCTAGTTTCATTTCTCGTTTCTAGTTGGAAGCAAACGTTTGGTGTACATAGAGCAGTATCGGTGGTAGATAGGACTTGAGATAATATTGATCTTACCATTAGCTCCTTGTGGGTTCGACAGTCCATACTTGTCACTTCCAATTTGGAAATTGCTATGATGATTCCTTGCACTTGGGGATTATCATAATGCGAGATGTATCCGCAAATGGAGCTGAAGATAAATCTGTTTAAGGAATTCTTCTATTTCAACCACCAGACAGAGTGTAGGAATGGACCCAATGTGGAACTTAGAGGGGTCACCATTCAATGGAGGAAAAAAAATCAATCTTCCCTGATGCGGCCTTGGCGAGTCATCCTAATGGCTGGAACAAGCCTTGGTTTTACAATAGAGACACTTATCCCCTAGGTAAAAACAAATTGTCAGGTTACCTATCTAGCCGGCTCAGCGCCACGATGGCTTTCTCAGACTTTGTTCCCGAGGAAGAGAGGGAAACATTTGGGCCCCTTTATTCCAAGATTTAGGTGTTGATTGCTCATGGGTTCACTGGCGTCGATTTGATACGGTGTTTCATTGGCTGGCGGGTTGATACGTCTCCATCGTATATACTTTTCCTAACACTTTTGCTCTTGTTTTGGACTCTAATTTGCATGATTTGAATGAAACTAACCCAAACTAATGTTGTTTTCAGCACAACTACCATGGTGTTGTTTTTGTGCAGAAATAAAAGTTTTTGGAATCGTACAAAACTTTTTGGAGATTTATTTTACAATAAATAAAAAATATTGGAGCCAAAAATCACTTAAGGAGGGGGTCCTAGCTGGGCACGATACACCAGGGCGCGCTAGCCCCCCCAGGCGCACCCTGGTGGGTTGTGCCCACCACGTGGCCCCGCTGACCCTAATTTCAGCACTATAAATTCCTATTTCTGGAGAAAAAGTCAAGGAGGAAGTTTTATAGCATTTCACGAGACAGAGCCACCGCCACCTCGTGTTCTTCATCGGGAGGACACATCTAGAGTCTGTTTGGGGCTCCGAAGAGGGGAATCTTCAGTCTTCGTCATCATCAATCCTCCTTCATCGCCAATTCCATGATGCTCCCCACCGGGAGTGAGTAATTCCTTTGGAGGCTTGCTAGTCAGTGAGGAGTTGGATGAGATTCATCATGTAATCGAGTTAGTTTTGTTAGAGCTTGGTTCCTAGTATCTACTATATTCTAAGATTGATGTTGCTATGACTTGCCATGCTTAATGCTTGTCACCAGGGCCTGAGCGACATGATTTCAGATCTGAACCATTTATGTTATCATCTATATATCTATGTTCTTGATATGATCTTTCCTAGTCATATTCACCTATTACATGTTATGATCCGTAAACCCCGGGTGACACAAATTGGGATGCTTTCCGGTGATGACCATAGTTTGAGGAGTTCATGTACTCACTATATGTTAATGCTTTTTCTGGTTCTCTATTAAACGGAGGCCTTAATACCCCTTAGTTTCCTTATGGACCCCCTGCCACGGGAGGGCAGGGAAAAAGATGTCATGCAAGTTATTTTCCAGAAGCATGTATGACTATTTATGGAATACATGCCTACATTACATTGATGAACTGGAGCTAGTTCTGTGTTGCCCTAGGTTATGACTGTTATAGGATGAATATCATCCAACAAAAGCACCGATCTAGTGCCTACGAGTTTTCCACTTATTGTCCTTGCTAAATTACTGCTCTTGTTGTTACTGTTGCACTTGCTACAAAATTATTGCTATCACTGTTATTGTTACTACTGTTGTTACCACTGCTATCAAACTATCATATTATTGTCCTACTGATCACTTATATGTCTCCAACGTATCTATTATTTTTTGCTTGTTCCATGCTATTATATTATCATTCTTAGATGTTTTACCATCATTTTATTAGCACTTTATATCATTTTTTGGACTAACCTATTGACATAGTGCCAAAGTGTCAGTTGCTATTTTGCTTGTTTTTTACTTCGCAGAAAATCAATATCAAACAGAGTCCAATTGTGACGAAACTTTTTGGAGATTTTTTATGGACCAGAAGACACCCAATGGAGCAAAGAAGTGCCGGGGGAGTGGGATAAGGAGGCCACAACCCACCAGGCCGCGCCAGGGGGCCTGCTTGTGCCCCGGTGGGTTGTGCCCTCCTCGGGGCCCCTCTCCACTGCCTATGACGCCTATAAATTCCCAAATATTCCAAAAACCCTAGGGAGTCGACGAAACACAATTCCAGCCGCCACAAGTTCCAGAACATCGAGATCCAATCTAGACACCATCACGGAGGGGTTCACCTTCATCATAGGTGCGTCTCCGATGATGCGTGAGTATTCTACCATAGACCTACAGGTTCGTAGGCAGTAGCTAGATGGCTTCCTCTCTCTCTCTCTTATGATTCTCAATACAATGGTCTCTTGGAGATCTATTTGATGTAAACTTTTGCGGTGTGTTTGTTGGGATCTGATGAATTTTGAGTTCATAATCAGTCTCTATCCATGAATATTATTTGAGTCTTCTTTGATCTCTTATATGCATGATTGCTTATAGCCTCGTATTTCTTCTTTGAATCTTTGGTTTAGTTAGGCCAACTAGATCGATTTTTTTTGCCATGTGAAGAAGTGCTTTGTGATGGGTTCGATCTTGCCGTGTTGTTTCCCAATGACAGAAGGGGTAGCAAGACACACATGTATCGTTGCTATTAAGGATAACAAGACGGGGTATATTCCTACATGAATAGATCTTGCCTACATCATGTCATTGTTCTTATTGCGTTACTCCGTTTTCCATGAATTTAATACACTAAATGCATGCTGGATAGCGGTCGATGTGTGGAGTAATAGTGGTAGATGCAGGCAGGAGTTGGGCTACTTATCTTGGACGTGATGCCTATATAATGACCATTGCCTTGGATATCGTCATGACTATTCAATTTTCTATCAGTTGCCCAACAGTAATTTGTTCACCCACGTGCGCTATACTCATGAGAGAAGCCATTAGTGAATCCTACGGCCCCCGGGTCTACTTTTCCATCATATTGCTTTCCGATCTACGTTTTTGCAATCTTTGTTTTTAGATCTACAAATACAAAAAACAAAAAATATGTTGCTGCATATTTACTCTTTTATTTTGTGTTCTTGAGAGATCTATCTCTCTTATCTATCATTACCTAATCTATCTTATTACCGCAGAGAGCGTGACAACCTCCCTTTCGCGTCGGGTTGCAAATATTTGTTGTTTGTGTATAGGTGCTGTTTACATGGGTGCATGATCTTCCTCTATGGATTGAGACCTTGTTTTCATAACTAAGGGAAATACTTACCATCACTGTGCTGCATCATCCCTTCCTCTTCGAGGAAATACCGACGCAGTCCCAAACCACGTCAAAGGAATTTCTGGCGCCGTTGTCGGGGAGGAAGCAATATCATCTACCAGGTTCCTAATCACAAATCTTATCTCCTTGCAATTACATTATTTTCCATTTGCCTCTCGTTTTCCTCTCCCCCACTTCACCAATTTGCCGTTTTTATCCGCCCTCTCTTTTTCGTTTGCCTTTTTTTTGTCAGATCTCTTGTTCGCCAATCTCTTCACTATGGCTAGTTCTTATGTTATTACGTTCACTCCCGAGAATGAAGTTCTTAATTTTAAACAAAAGGGAGGGGAGAATCTTAAAGATGCTTGGAATAGTATTTCCAATGCTCATAATAGATCTACTTGCAAAGAATCCACCATTGTTCTTCTTTGTTGTTTTTATGTGGGCATCACCACTTGGTATAGATTTGTCCTTTATATGACTACTAGTGGAAACTTCTTGATGTGCCCCACTTTGGATGCTTATAACGCTTTGGGAAATTTAGTGGGTTTTCCACCTATCATTGTCAATGAAACAATTTTAACTCTTGAGCATGTTATGAAAAGGGTAGATGTTATTGAAAAGAAAATGCTCACCGAGGAAAATATCAAGAACTTGGATAAAAGGATGCATAATCTTGCTAATAAAATTGGGTCAAAAGCGGGAGACGCTCTTAAAATATTAAACGAAAATGAACTCATAGTCAATAAAAGAATTGAACAAAGCCCCACTAGAATTGATAAGTTGGAAGAAATCTTTGATAACTTAAGTTCGGCTGTCCCTACCGATAAAACTATTGAAAAATCTCCAATTATAAAGGATTGCAAATCAATGCAAATTCCTAAGAACAAGGGTACCACATCTAGTATAAACAAAGAGGATCCTAAAATGACTAGTATCCATCCAAATTTTGTTGAAGTGGTAACCAACCTTCATGGCAAGAATAAATTTTTCGATCTTATTCCTATAAGTATTGCCATTGAAAATATTCATGATAGATCCTTGAAAAATTCTCGTTGTGTCCTGAAGGAATTGAAGACCAAAGATGACAATACTTGAATCTATGCGTTATGCCTAGCTAGGGGCATAAAATGATAGTGCTTGTTGGGAGGCAACCCAATGAATACATAAATTTTTGCTTTTGTCTTTATATTTTCGTGTGATGACACAATTATTATTCTGTTATGATTGTGTTTTTATGGTTTATTTAGTGTCTCTAATGTATCTATGATTTTTGCTCATTCCATACTGTTACATTATCATTCTTGGATGTTTTACCATCATTTTATTACCACTTTATATAATTTTTTGGGACTAACCTATTGGCATAGTGCCAAAGTGCGAGTTGTTGTTTTTGCTTGTCTTTTTACTTTGGAGAAAATCAATATCAAACGGAGTCCAATCGCGACAAAACTTTTTGGAGATTATTTCTGGACCAGAATACACCCAATGGACCAAATAAGTGCCAGAGGAGTGGGCCGAGGAGGCCACAACCCACCAGGCCGCGCCAGGGGGGCCTACCCGCGCCCTGGTTGGTTGTGCCCTCCTCGGGGCCCCTCTACACCGTCTATGACGCCTATAAGGTCCCAAATATTCCAAAAACCCTAGGGGAGTGAATGAAACACAATTCCAGCCGCCACAAGTTTCAAAACCTCGAGATCCAATCTAGACACCATCACAGAGGGGGTTCATCTTCATCATAGGTGCCTCTTCGATGATGCATCGTAGTCCACCATAGACCTACGGGTCCGTAGGTGATACGTCTATTTTGCATCATGATTTCCTACTGTTATTTACTTTGTTTTGTTTAATAATAATGCTTTGGGGAGTGATTCTAATGCCTTTTCTCTCATAATATGCAAGGTTTACACAAAGAGGGAGAATACTGGCAGCTGGAATTCTGGACCCAAGAAAAGCACGTCAGAGATACCTATTCAGCACAACTCCAATGAAGCTATAACTTTATTGAGATTATTTTGGAATTAATAAAAAATACCAGAGCAAAAATATACCAGAGGGGGACCATATGGTGAGGAGCACCCACTAGGCGCGACCTGGTGGGTGGTGCTCACCCAAGCCCACCTCCGGAGCCATCTTATGGTATAAATTCCAAAAAACCCTAAAAAATTAGGAGGAGGACTTTTGGGATGAAGCGCTGCCACCACGAGGCGGAACTTGGGCAGGAGCACTTTTGCCCTCCAATGGAGCGATTCCGGCGGGGGAACTTCCCTCCTAGAGGGGAAAATCGAAGCGATCATTATCACTAACACCCCTCTCATATTTTGGAGGCCAATATTCATCAACATCTTCAACATCACCATCTCCTCTCAAACCCTAGTTAATCTCTTGTGTTCAATCTTTGTACTGGAGCCTGAGATTGGTACCTATGGGTGACTAGCAGTGTTGATTACCTTGCGTAGTTTATTACTATATGGTTTATTTGGTGGAAGATTATATCTGTAGATCCATTATGCTATTCATTACCCCTGTGATCTTGAGCATTATTATTACTTGTGAGTAGTTACCTTTGTACTTGGCGTCACGGGAGAAGTCATGTTGCGAGTAATCATGTGAATTTGATATGTGTTTGATATTTTGATTCTATGTATGTTGTGATTCCCTTAGTGGTGTCATGTGAACGTCGACTACATGAAAATTCACGATTCATGGGAGTAAGGGAATGCATTGTGGAGCAGTTATTACAGGATGGGTTGCTAGAGTGACAGAAGCTTAAACCCTAGTTTATGCGCTACTTCGTAAGGGGCTGATTTGGATCCACATGTTTAATGCTATGGTTAGATATTGTCTTAATAGTTTTCTCATAGTTGCGGATGCTTGCGTGGGGGTTAATCATAAGTAGGTTGTTAGTTCAAGTAAGAACAACACCTTAGCATTAGTCCACCCACATATCTACTTTGCTGCATCAACTGTTCCTCTTCACGGAAACCAACACATGCTCGAGAATTAGCAAGAAGAATTTCTGGCGCTGTTGCCGGGGAGGAAACATAGCAAGTCAAGACAAGATCTACATCAAGCCTACCAAGTACCCATCACAAACTTATATCTTGCATTTACATTATTTTCCATTTTCCTCTCATTTTTCTCTCCCACACTTCTAAAACGATTTTCTAAAAATACCAAATAGATTTGCCTTTTTTTGCCGTTCTTCTGTCCGCCTTTTCATTGCTATGTTTGCTTGTGTTGCCATGTGCCTTCTATTTACTTGCATCTTCGCTTGATAAAAATCTATTGATATGGATCCTCATACACTTGCTAATCTTTTGAAAAGACCAAATTATGATGAACCAATTGCTAGTGAGTTGAGTGCACTTGATTATCTCTACGAAGTTTTGTTTGAAAATCATGAATCTGGAAATCTTGATGAAGTGTGGAAAGAAGAAATTTGTAAGGAGATTCATGATAGTTCCTTGAATGAAAAACATGATTTCCATGTTGTTAGTATGAATTCTCTAAATATCCATTATTCTAATGATATGCAAAACCACAATCTTGGGGATGCTATGCTTGATGAAGATGATATTTTTTGTTCCCCATGTTTTGGTGATGACACATATGCTATAATTGATCATGAAAAGAATGCTTTGTGTGATAGTTATATTGTGAGATGCCTTCATGATGTTATTGAAAATTACTATGAGATAGGAACATATTATTTTACATATTGCAATAATATCAAGTTTCCTCTCTATGTGTTCAAAGTTTCGAAGTTATGCTTGTTTTGCCTTCCTATGGTAGTTGATTTTTGTTCCCATAATTTGTTTGCTCACAAAATCCCTATGCATAGGAAGTGGGTTAGACTTAAATATACATTACATGTGATTCATTATGTTCCTATTGTTGCAAATAGGAATTATGTGCCCATAGATTTCATTGTTCTTGATATAGAATGCAATCCTACATGCCATATTATTCTTGGTAGACCTTTCCTTACAACGATTGGTGCAATTATTGAAATGAAAGAAGGAAATATTAGATTAAAATCTCCATTAAGGAAAGGCATGGAAAACTTTCCTAGAAATAAAATAAAATTACCTTATGAATCTATCATGAGAGCTACTAACGGATTGCATACCAAAGATGACAATACCTAGATCTATTGCATTTTGCCTAGCTAGGGGCGTTAAACAATAGCGCTTGTTGGGAGACAACCCAATTTTACTTTTGCTTTATGTTTTTGTTTCTGTTTTGGTGTATTTTTAACATTATTACTTCAGTAATAATTGTGCTTTATTTTTTAAATTAGTGATTGAGCCAAGTAAGACCTTTGGGATGGTCTACGGTGTTTGGAATTTGATTTTGCTGAAAAACAGAAACTTTTGCGCTCAGTCCAAATTTTTTATAAATAAACTGGAACGTGCTTTTGATCTAAAATTTTACAGAAGATTTATATACTAATTTACTTGACTGTCCTAATTTTTCATAATTTTTAGACTTACCGAAGTATTCAAAGTCTACAGATTGCTACAGACTATTCTGTTTTTGACAGATTCTGTTTTCTTTGTGTTGTTTGCTTATCTTGATGTATCTATGGGTTGTATCGGGGGTATGAACCATGGAGAAGTTATAATACAGTAGGTATTACACAAATATAAATAAATAATTAGTTAACAACAGTACCTAAAGTGGTGATTTATTTTTCTTATACTAACGGATCTCATGAGTTTTCTGTTGAGTTTTGTGTTGTGAAGTTTTCAAGTTTTGGGTGAAGATTTGATGGACTATGGAATAAGGAGTGGCAAGAGCCTAAGATTCAGGATGACCAAGTAAACCCAAGCCATATTCAAGGATACCAAAAATCCTAATCTTGGGGATGGCCCGGAAGGCATCCCCTCTTTCGTCTTCAATCCATCGGTAAATTTACTTGAGGCTATATTTTTATTCACCACATGATATGTGTTTTGCTTGGAGCGTCTTGTATGATATGAGTCTTTTCTTTTTAGTTTGCCACAATAATCCTTGCTGCAAACATATTTTGAGAGAGACATGCTGAATTGTGAATTTATTAGAATACTCTATGTGCTTCACTTATATCTTTTGAGCTAGGCAATGTTGCTCTAGTGCTTCACTTATATCTTTTTAGAGCATGGTGGTGTTATATTTTATAGAAATTATTGAACTATCATACTTCACTTATATTATTTTGATATTTTCTTAAAACAACATGTTAATTTGTTTAGTTTATGAATTTAGTCCTAATATAATGGGCATCCAAGAGGGATATAATAAAAACTTTCATATTAAGTGCATTGAATACTATGAGAAGTTTGATTCCTTGCATATAGTTTTGAGATAGTAGAGATGGTAATATGAGACTCATGCTATTGAGTAGTTGTGAATTGGAAGATATACTTGTGTTAAATTTTGTGATTCTCGTAGCATGCACATATGGTGAACCGTTATGTAAAGAAGTCGGAGCATGATTTGTTTAATGATTGTCAACCTTTGTGTGAGTGTCGGGAGCACGCGATGGTTAACTCCTACCAACCTCTCCCCTAGGAGCATGCGTCTAATGCTTTGTTTGATAACTAATAGAATTTTTCAATAAGTATGTGAGTTCTTTATGACTAATGTTGAGTCCATGGATTATACGCACTCTCACCCTTCTACATTTGCTAGCCTCTCTAACACCGCGCAACTTTCGCCGGCACATCAACCCCACCTTCCCCAAAACAGCCACCATATATTTTCCTCAAAACAGCCACCATATCTACCTATTATGGCATTTCCATAGCCATTCCAAGATATATTGCCATGCAACTTCCACCATTCAGTTTTTCATGACATGCAGCATCACTTCATCTTGCATTTAGAGTCACGTTTTGTTTTAGGTATCGAGTTGTAAGTAAATAAAAGTGTGATGATTTTCATTAATAGAGCATTGTCCCATGTGAGAAAACGATGATGTAAGCCATGACTCCCTCACAAGTTGGGATGAGTATCCGGACTTTACAAAAAATAAAAGAGGCCAACGAAGCCCAAATAAAAAAATAAAAGAGGCCAAAGATGCCCACCAAAAAAAAAAATAAGTAATAATAAAAATGAGAGAAATAGAGAAGGGACAATTTCTACTATATTTTTCCACACTTGTGCTTCAAAGTAGCACCATGATCTTCATGATAGAGAGTCTCCTATCCTGTCACTTTCATGTAACTAGTGGATATTCCTCTTGCACGACCATTTAGTTTTCTTTTTAAGCTTTCATACACTTATATCTCTAAGTGCATTTGTTGCATAGCAATCCCTACTTACTCCCATTAATATCTATCGATGGGCATCTCCATAGCCCGTTGATATGCCTAGTTGATGTCAGACTATCTTCTCCCTTTTTCCTTGCACCTCCTCCATATTCTATTCCACCTATAGTGCTATATCCATGGTTCACGCTCATGTATTGCGTGAGAGTTCAAATGGTTTGGTAACACCAAAAGTGTGATACAATTTCTTGACTTGTTCATCGGTGTTGTGCATGATTTAGATACTTTGTGTGGGGAAGATGGAGCATAGCCAGACCATATGATTTTGTAGGGATAAATTTCTAATGCCATGTTATTTCGAAAGGACATGATTGCCTTGTTGGTGTGCTCGAAGTATTACTGTTTTTATGTCAATATTAGACTATTGTTTTGAATCTTACGAATCTGAATATTCATGCCACAATAAAGAATATTACATGGATAAATATGTTAGGTAGCATTCCACATCAAAACTTCTGTATTTATCATTTACCTACTCGAGGACGAGCAGGAATTAAGCTTGGGGATGCTTGATACGTCTCCAACGTATCTATAATTTTTGATTGTTCCATGCTATTATATTATCTGTTTTGGATGTTTTATATGCATTAATATGCTATTTTATACTATTTTTGGGACTAACCTATTAATCTAGAGCCTAGTGCCAGTTTCCGTTTTTTCCTTGTCTTTGAGTATTGTAGATAAGGAATATTAAACAGAGTCCAAACGGAATAAAATCTTCAGAAAAAATTTTCTTGGACAAAAGGCAAACAAGGAGACTTGGAAATGAAGTGGGGAGAGCCGCCGTGTGGCCAGAAGCCACAGGGGCGCGCCCAGGGGGTAGGGCGCACCCTCCCAGGCTTGTGGGCCCACGACTGCTCCCCTAACCCTAGTTATCGGACAATAAATTCAAAAATATTCACTATATATCATAGGGAGCCACGAAAACACTTTTCCACCGCCGGAAGCCTCCGTTCCCGAGAGATCCAATCTTGGAGCCTTTTTCGGTAATCTGCCGGAGGGGGATTCGATCACGGAGGGCATCTACATCAACTCCATTGCCCCTCAGATGATGCGTGAGTAGTTCACAATAGACCTTCGGGTCCATAGCTAGTAGCTAGATGGCTTCTTCTCTCTCTTTGCTCTTCAATACCATGTGCTTCATGATCTTCATGGAGATCTATCCGATGTAGTACTCTTTTGCGGTGTGTTTGTCGAGATCCGATGAATTATGGGTTTATGTTCAGATTATCTATGGATATTATTTGAGTCTTTTCTGAATTCTCATATGCATGATTTCATATCTTTGCAAGTCTCTTCGAGTTATTGGTTTGGTTTGGCCAACTAGATTGGTAATTCTTGCAATAGGAGAAGTGCTTAGTTTTGGGTTCAATCTTGCGGTGTCCTCACCCAGTGACAAAGTAGGGGTAGCGAGGCATGCATTGTATTGTTGCCATCGAGGATAAAAAGATGGGGTTTTCATCATATTGCTTTAGTTTATCCCTCTACATCATGTCATCTTACCTAATGTGTTACTCTGTTCTTCATGAACTTAATACTCTGGATGCAGGCATGAGTCGGTCGATGTGTGGAGTAATAGTAGTAGATGCAGAATTGTTTCGGTCTACTTGATAGGGACGTGATGCCTATATGCATAATCATTGCCTTGGATATATTCATAATTATTTGCTTTTCTATCAATTGCTCGACAGTAATTTGTTCACCCACCGTAATACTTGCCATCATGAGAGAAGCCTCTAGTGAAACCTATGGCCCCCGGGTCTACTTTCCATAATTTATTTTCAGATGTATAAACTAAAAATACCAAAAATACTTTGCTGCAATTTATTTACCTTTTGTTTTACTTTTCGTTCAAGCAATGTATTCTATATATCTCTATCAGATCTCATCCTTGCAAGTAACCGTGAATGGATTGACAATCCCTTTATAGCGTTGGGTGCAAGTGTTTGATTCTTTGTGTAGGTACACGTGAGAGCCTGGCTTAATAGGAATGATAGAATACTCATATCAACAAGGAATTCCTTCTTTTCCGGGAGCCCACTCGAAAAGAACTCCAACGTTAAGCGTGCTTGGCTTGGAGCGATTCTAGGATGGGTGGCCGACCGGGAAGTTGGTCTCGGGTGCGCAGGAGTGAGGACAAAGTGCGCAGGAAAGAGTAGTGTTGGTCTATGGGACCAGTCTAAATCCTGCCAGGCGTAACGGGGTGTTGCAATTGGTATCAGAGATGACCCTTGCGATTACACGAGCATGCACAGGTTAGGTGCACGGGCATGTGGCGCATGGCGTGTGTGGCACATCGTGGCACACAGCATGGCACATGTGCCAGACTGGACGCGCATACGTGTGCCAAAAGGGAACGTTCCTGATGGGCCGACGAGGACGTCGGTTCCTTTGACTGGGTGTGTATGTAAGAGCCTGGCTTACTAGGAATGATAGACTACTCATATCAACAAGGAATTCCTTCTTATTTGGGAGCTCACTCGAAAAGAACTCCAAAGTTAAGCGTGCTTGGCTTGGAGTGATTCTAGGATGGGTGACCGACCGGGAAGTTGGTCCTAGGTGTGCACGAGTGAGGACAAAGTGCGCAGGAAAGACTAGTGTTGGTCTGTGGGGCCAGTCTAGATCCCGCCAGGTGTAACGGGGTGTTACAGTACATCTATTGGGGACTTGCTTGTATCTCCTACTGGATTGGTACCCTGGTTCTCAACAACTGAGGGAAATACTTATCTACTCTGCTGCATCAACTATTCCTCTTCACGGAAACCAATGCATGCTCAAGAAGTAGCAACACCTTGTTTACCGTTACCGTTACTTGTTCGTTACAAATTACCTTGCTATCAAACTATCTGTTACCTACAATTTCAGTGCTTGCAGAGATTACCTTGCTGAAAACTGCTTGCCATTTCCTTCTGCTCCTCATTGGGTTCGACACTCTTACCTATGGAAAGGACTACGATTGATCCCTTATACTTGTGGTCATCAAGACTCTTTTCTGGCGCCATTGCCGGGGAGTGAAGTGCTCTTGGTAAGTGGAAATCAGTAAGGAAAAACTTATACTATGTGCTGAAATTTATTGGCACTTGCTACTATGGAGAACAATCCCTTGAGGGGATTGTTCGGGTTATCTTCACCTCGATCAGAACCACAATTAGTTACCCTTCAACCTATAACACCTATTGGAAATGTTATGAAATTCCTTGGTATGCTAGAAAAACTGCTTGCTAAACCTTATGTAGCATATCGAACTGAACATCCAGATATGCATCTTTTATATGTGAACGAAATATGTGGATTCTTTAAGCTTGCAGGTTTATGCGGAGATGAAGTTAAAAAGAAGGTTTTACCTTTATCCTTGGAGGGAAAAGCATTGACATGGTATAGGCTACGTGATGACATTGGATCGTGGAACTGGAATCGTTTGCAATTGGAATTCCATCAAAAGTTTTATCCTATGCATCTAGTTCATCGTAATCGGAATTATATATATAATTTTTTGCCTCGTGAAGGAGAAAGCATCACTCTAGTATGGGGGAGGCTTAATTCAATGTTATATTCATGACCCAATCATGATATTCCGAGGTAAGTTATCATTCGGAATTTTTATGCTCGGCTTTCTCATAATGATCAAACCATGCTTAATACTTCTTGTGTTGGTTCTTATATGAAGAAGACTATTGATTTCAAACAGGATCTCTTAGAAAGAATTAAACACAACTCTGAATATTGGGAACTCGACAAAGGTGCTGAGTCAGGTATAAAGCTTGAATTCGATTGTGTTAAATCTTTTATGAATACCGATACTTTTCATAAGTTTAGCACTAAATATGGACTTGACTGTAAGATAGTAGCCTCTTTCTGTGAAGCATTTGCTTCTCATGTTGACCTCCCTAAGGAGAAGTGGTTTAAATATCATCCCCCTATTAAAGAACAAATTAAAGAACCGATCATAGCTAAATAAGAAACTATTATTTACAATGTTGATCCGGTTGTGCCTACTGCTTATATTGAGAAACCACCATTCCTTGTTAGGATAAAGGAACATGCTAAGGTATCAACTATGGTTCGCAAAAGTAATATTAGAGCACCTAAACCCCTTGAGGAAATTAAAGTAGAATCTAATGTAGCTATGGTTAAAGATTTCTTCGTAGAAAATGTTGATGGGCATGTCATTTACCTGTGTGATGAAGCTGCCAGAATTGCTCAACCCAATGAAAAAGACAAACATTGACCCGTAGTTGGTTGCTTGTTGTCTCAGTTAAAATAGGAGATCATTGTTATCATGGCTTATGTGATTCAGGTGCTAGTATGAGTGCTATTCCTTTTACCTTATACCAATAAATTATGAATGAAATAACACCTGCTGAAATAGAAGATATTGATGTTACTATTAAACGTTCTAATAGAGACACCATCACATCACTTGGGATTGTTAGAGATGTTGGAGTCTTGCATGGGAAAGTAAAATATCCTACTGATTTTCTAGTTCTTGCTTCCCCACAAGATGAATTTTGTTCCATTATCTTTCGTAGACCTTTCTTGAGCATCGTCGGTGCCAAGATAGATTGTAAAAACAAACCGTTGGTGCCGTTTTAGTGATCTGTCTCACGAGTTTAATTTTTTCCATGTTTAATAGACAACCTCGTGATAGAGAATTACCAAATAAGGATGAAATAATTGGCCTTTCTTCTATTGCTATGCCAGCTACCAATCGACTAGAACAACACTTGCTAGACTATGAAAATGATATGCACCTAAGTGAAAGAAATGAAATAGATCAAATTTTATTCGAACAACAACCTCTCTTGAAACACAATTTGCCTATGTAAACCCTTGGAGGTCCTCCTCCACCTAAAGGTGATACTGTGTTTGAATTGAAACAATTGCCTGATACTTTGAAGTATGCTTATTTTGATGAGAAAAGGATATATCATGGTATTATTAGTGCTAACCTTTTAGAACATCAAGAACAAAGATTATTGAAAGTTCTAAGGAAGCATCGGACTGCTATTGGATATACTCTTGATGTTCTTAGGGGCATTAGTCCCACTCTATGTCAGCACAAGATCAATATGGAACCATGTGCTAAACCCATTGTTGATCACCAATGACGATTGAATCCTAAGTTGAAGGAAGCGGTAAGAACTGAAATATTAAAGCTTCTGGAAGCAGGTATAACCTATCCCGTAGCTGATAGTATATGGGTAAGTCCCGTTCACTGTGTCCCTAAGAAAGGAGGTATTACCGTTGTTCCTAATGATAAGAATGAACTTATTCCACAAAGGATTGTCACTGGCTATAGAATGGTAATTGATTTTAGAAAATTAAATAAATCTACTAGGAAAGATCATTACCCTTTGTCTTTCATTGATCAAATGCTAGAGAGATTATCTAAGCACACACACTTTTATTTCTTAGATGGATATTCTAGTTTCTCTCAAATACAAGTGTAACAATCAGATCAAGAGAAAACCACCTTTACTTGCCCTTGTGGAACCTATGCTTATAGACGTATGCCTTTTGGCCTATACAATGCACCTGCTACCTTTCAAAGAGGTATGACTGCTATATTATCCGATTTTTGTGAAAAGATTGTAGAGGTTTTCATGGATGATTTTTCCGTTTACAGAACTTCTTTTGATGATTTCTTAAGCAACCTTGATTGAGTTTTGCAGAGATGTGACAAACTAATCTCATCTTGAATTGGGAGAAGTGCCACTTTATGGTTAATGAAGGTATTGTCTTGTGGCATAAAATTTCGGAACGAGGTATTGAGGTGGATCAAGCTAAAGTTGATGCAATTGAGAAAATGCCATGTCCTAAAGATATCAAAGGAATTCAAAGTTTCCTCGGTCATGCTAGTTTTTATGGGAGGTTCATTAAAGACTTCTCTAAAATTTCTAGGCCTCTTACTACTCTTTTGCAAAAGGATATTCCCTTTGTTTTTGATGATGATTGCATGGAAGCCTTTGAGACACTAAAGAAAGCCTTAACAACTGCACCTATCATTCAACTACCTGATTGTAACTCGCCTTTTGAAATTATGTGTGATGCTAGTGATTATGCTGTTGGTGTTGTCATAGGACAAAGAGTTCTTGTTCCTTGCTATTTTCCTGTCAAATTTGTCGAATCAGGCATCATGTCTTCCCCCTCTTCTAACAACGTGGAAGAAGATGCTTGGCTAATGAATATAGAGCTGAAGGGGGAGGAGCTGGAAGAAGTCAACAAGGGAGACAAGGGCAAGTTGGCTATGGTGTATCAGTCCCCTGAAGGAGAGAGACCCACGAGCATGGTGGAAGAGGAAGAAGAAGATATCCTTCAGCCTTACTATCCTCATCTCACACCTCTTGAAATTGAAGCTTTTCGGGCTTTGGAGGAGGTTCATGTTCAAAATAAATACCTCACCTCTGAAAATATTTTGCTAGAGGAGCATATCACCGCCCTCAGGAGTGTCATCCGCAAATTGAAGTACTTATTGGAGCTGAAGTGTGACGCCTGACGTCCACCTTATTCATCACCACTGAGGGAGTCCTGGATTAAGGGGGTCCTCGAGAGACCGACCTATGTCTTATGGGCCGGACTGTATGGGTCACTTACCGAACATTGGATCGATCGAAGGAAGCTTTGGGAATTGTGGCTTGTCCTCTACATTTAATGTAGCAAATAGGAATGGTTATCTCTTCGGTGTGTAACCGACCATGTTTAAACCCTAGATACCCTTGGCATCTATACAATTCGAAGGGTTTTAGGTTGTATACATAGAATAACTCATCTAGGGTTTAGCTCTTTGATCTCGAGGTAGATCAACTATGTAACCTATATATCACCAATACAATCAAGTAGGCTGTAGCATATTACCTCCATAGGAGGGCTCAAACCTGGGTAAAACCTTGCCCCTTCGTCTCCTGTTACCATCGATTCTAGTCTCACAGCTCGGGAGCCCCTACCCGAGATCCGTCGGTTTTGACACCGACATTGGTGGTTTCATTGAGAGTTCCGCTGTGAGTGCCCAAGGAATCGATGTCTCGCCTTGTCATCAACAAAGAGGTTCGCAACATGGACACTTTCGTCCCCGGACAGATCTTCGCCTTTGGCAGCGTCGTGTTGCATGCTGACCCGACCGGACATCTAGGCTGTGTCGAAAGCTTCGCCCCTGATCGAGAGGTCAGATTCAGGAACCTAGAGTTCTCCGTAGATTCTTGGGGTGACTTGTCACTAACCGGGTTCGTAGTTTCGCTTGTCACGCCTGAAGACTCTGAGGCCTTAACCTCGGGTCCCTTCTTCGGTCACACCCACGGGGTTAACCCCGACAATGGTCTGATTCTTAGTCCGGATCCGGCCATAGTGCCGGAGGACTGGATGCCTGTTCTTGCCGAACACTCTTCTCGCCTGGACACATCGGAGCTCCACTCCGAAAGCTCCAAGAGTTTGATCCGATCAAGCTCTCGACGTTCAACGAAGACCTAGATCGGATCTCGTCGATGAAAATTGGTGACGATCCAACCCTGATCTATGCTTAGATCGGTTATAGAGCGTGCCAGGACGAGTTTTTCGACCCACCCACCACCCACCTGATAGCCACAGTCGAAGATTTAACCGACATGCTGGACTATGCCTCCGATGAGGTAGAATACATGGATGAAGAGGACTGCGCTCCAACCCCTGTTAACACCGGGCGATGGGCCGCCACTTCTAGATATGACGTTTATATGATGGACAGTCCTGCCGCTAATGGCGACAAAACGCCTAATAAGGATGGCGACAAGTCAGGCAACACACCGTCAAGGCGTCGGAAACCACATAAGCGGTCAAAATGCAAAAAGGAAAGAAAAGATATTATTGGCACCAGGGACAAAGATACCCCCGAGGACCGTGGCGATCCTGATTTGCTTAAACACCCGCTAGAGGGTCAGGAAAGGCCTGAAGACCAGAGAAACCCCGACGACTTCAACGTTTCCAAGTATGACAATTACCTCCCTCCCGTCGAGGAGGAGGACATCCCGGATGCCGATGACCTAGACATTCCTGATAACCCCGAAGATCAGGAACTGTTCAAACAACAACTCATAGCAAAGGCCCGCAACCTGAAAGCAAAGGAATGACAACTTAAAGTCGAACAAGATGACCTCAACGATCAATGGAAAAGAGTCCTCTAAGCTGAGGAGGGATGTGGTACCGGTCTATCGGACCAGCCTAAGAGTTATCCACGCAGAAAGCTACTGCCGCAATTTGATGACGAGCTCACTAATACCCCGTCTCCCAAGCATACCCCATACAACAAGCCAGACTGCCCTCCTTGCGGGTGTGACAGGACGGCTGACGACACTGGTTATGGACCGACAATGCCCCGAAGATGGGAAAAGGACCCACTAGAGCCTAGTGAGAGGTTGGACCTACGAGACAACCTAGACTACAGAGTAGGTCGTACAAGATCCATCTATTGATCCAGAGGTTACTCACCCGATAGATGGGAAGGGTACATACCATGGCTGACCGCAATAACAAAGGCTGGGAACGCAACCGGGCAAGAACAAACGCCGAATACAGGCACGACGTAGCTCGGGTCAGAGACGCCGCTCACCCATTGTGCTTCACAGACAAGCTGATGTAGCATCAATTTGTAGAGGGGTTTAAACCCATGAACATAGAGCAGTACGATGGGACAACAGAACCAACCGTATGGATTGAGGACTTCCTCCTCCACATCCACATGGCTTGAGGAGATGATCTCCACGCCATCAAATACCTCCCCCTAAAACTCAAGGGGCCAGGTCAGCACTGGTTAAACAGCCTCCCCGACAACTCCATTGGATGCTGGGAAGACTTAGAGGATGCATTCCGAGCTAATTTCCAGGGAACCTATGTTCGGTCGCTGAATTCCTTTGACCTAAGTAACATTGTTCAGAAGCCCGAAGAGTCTGCGCGACAATTCTGGAATCGATTCTTGACCAAGAATAACCAGATTGTTGATTGCCCGGACGCTGAGGCAATATCCTCCTTCCGGCATAATATTCGGGATGAATGGATCACTTGCTAGCTAGGCCAAGATAAACCTTGGACTATGTCTTCCCTTACATCCCTCATGACCCGCTTTTGCATGGGTGAAGATAATTGACTCGCAAGACGCAGCCACAACTCCGTAGACCCCGAAACCTCCGAAGTTTGGGATGGCAACGGGAAACCAAAGTGCAATAAGAACAAGCATCGTCACAATAATAGTGATGCCGATGGCACGACTATTAACGCCGGCTTCCGATATTCCCAACCTGGTCATCGGAAGAAGCCTCCTAAAGGCAATCGCGAAGGACTAACCCCGCTGGATAAGGTCATGGAATGGCCTTGCCAAATCCACGGGACCCAAGATAAGCCTGCCAACCACACACATCGTAGCTGTTGGGTGTTCAAATAGTTAGGAAAGCTCCCGCTCGAGGATCAAGGCAAGAGCCCTCGCAGCGAGGATGAGGATGAGCCTCGGGGTCTGATTGGTGGCGGACAAAAGAAATTCCCTCCAGAGGTGAAAACAGTAAAAATGATATACGCCACCCATATACCCAAGAAGGAGAGGAAGCACGCCCTTCATGAGGTCTACGCTGTAGAGCCTGTAGCCCCGAAGTATAACCCATGGTCGGCATATCCGATCTCCTTTGATCGACGTGATCACCCGACCAGTATCCGTCATCGGGTTCGTTCGCACTTGTCCTAGACCCCATCATAGATGCGTATCACCTCACAAAAGCCCTAATGGACGGAGTAAGTAGCCTTAAACTGGTTTACTCAGACACGGTGAAAAAGATGCGAATAGATCCATCAAGGATCAAAGCCAATAAAACTACCTTTAAAGGAGTGATCCCAGGTGTTGAGGCCCGTTGCACGGGCTCCGTCAACCTAGATGTAGTGTTCGGCTCGCCTGATAGCTTTCGCAGCGATGACTTGATCTTTGACATTGTACCCTTCCAAAGTTGTCATCATGCCCTGCTCGGCTAGACAATGTTCGCTCGCTTCAACGTCGTTCCGTATTACGCATACCTCAAGCTCAAGATGCCCGGCCCCAAGGGGGTCAATACTGTTAACGGAAACATAGAGCGCTCTCTCCGAACTGAGGAACATGCGCTAGCACTAGCGGTCGAATTTAATTACAACGATGATCGGCGAACTCCAACATCTGTCGTAAAGGCAGGCAAGACGGGGAAACAAGAACGGTTTCAGACCAAACTCTCAGAACTTTCCCCTCCCCTTAAATAGGGATTCGCCCCCATCGCACAACCCTAGGACCAGCAAAGTACGTGCCAAGGAGGCACAACTTTACACTCAAAATTCCATGGGCGCCAATGGGAAAAAGGGTAAGTGTTCGGCTGGACTGAACTATTACCATTACGATGTCTTCGGACATATCGCAGGGACTATCAAAGGGCCTGCACAATGCGTAAAGCTCATCTACACTTCGGCGACTTCTCAAGACCTTGTTTGCAAGATCCATTCGCCAAACAATACCACCGATTAAGGTGCACCAAGATGCAGGAGTACATAAGCGGCAAGGTACACCGAGGACTCAAGGTCACCAATCGAAGACCCCTCGTACAACCACTCCTGTAAAATTTATTGTTTTTTCACATACCTATGAGGAGTTGCTTCGGCAACCCGAGTAATAAGAGTTGTTGAGAAAAATATAGCATCATTATAAATGTTTTGTCTTCTTGTCCTTTTTGGCACATATTTTCCTTTTGTCCCTCTTCTCGTGAAATAGTTTGGTGTGTTAAGACGCAATCGGGTAATAGACGAGGGGCTCGAGTTTAAAACCAAATCGCCTTATGTATAACTTATTATGCGTTCAGCGTCTTGGAATTAACTTTATATGCATCGATTCCGAACTATGTTTTGGGTCAATAGTTGGGTTGCCCAGCTCATGTGCTTGCCCCTTTACGTTCCGCTCGTTCGGCTAAAATGGCAAAGGGAGAACCCCCGCGATTGTGTTTCCGGATAGTCTGGTCAAGCACCTCAGGGGAGAAAGCAGAAAACAGACTATCATAGTATGCGAGAGCCGATTTGTGAATCTGATCTTAAAGTGTTATATTTAAATTCTCATCAGAGGATATTCCGTGTTATACAAGGGGTTTGTTCTTCATGCAAATCATGTGATGCTGGCCTTATCCGCGGTTCATCCGAACATCACAACACTCTGGGGGCTAGTTATCAGCCCCCCGCAGTCCTTTTCATGCCCCTATGGCTAAGTGAAAGAAATAAAGCACTTGGTCTGATTTCCAGGTCTGCCACACTCTACCGCCTTTGGGTTCCTATAACTCGGCTAAGGGACATAGTGCATTGGCAGAGACACCCCATGAAGTATCTACATGGGGGCTGAAGCCGACGAATCGCATCTTTCAGTTTCAAACGGCCACATGGGAGTTATAAAGGAATGCAAAACATTGAAAGCATGATAAATTATAAGATTAAAGCTTTAAAATGTCTTCAGACACATTACAAATTATTCATGCATGTTATCTTTTGAACATTACGATGCTATCGCCCGAGCACCTTCCATTAATCCGGCGAAGTATAGCTCGGGGCTGTTGGGGAACGTTGCATGGGAAACAAAAATTTCCTACGCACACGCAAGATCTATCCATGGTGATGAGCATCTACGAGAGGGAGAGTGGATCTATGTACCCTTGTATATCGCTAAGCGGGAAGCGTTAAGAAACGCGGTTGGTGTAGTCGAACGTCTTCGCGATCCAAATCGCCGAGCGTCCTGCGATCTCATCACGATCCGTCCTGCGATCCAATCATGATCCGTCCCGCGAACTCATCATGATCCGTCCCGTGATCTTTTCACGATCCATCCCACGAACTCATCACGATCCGTCCCGCGAACTCATCATGATCCATCTCGCGATCTTGATCACGGTCCTTCCGATCTAGCGCCAAACGGACGACACCTCCGTGTTCAGCACAGGTACAGCTCGATGACGATCTCCGCCTTCTTTATCCAAAAAGAGGGAGCAGAGAGGTAGAAGAGTTCTCCGGCAGCTTGAGGGCGCTCCGGAGATAGTGGTGGAGCTATTCCGGCAGGGCTTCGCCTAAGCACTGAAGAAATCCGATCTAGAGGAGAAACAATGCACTAGAGGAACGGGCAGCACGTGGCTAAAAATCTGGTGCCAAAAACCCTAAAACCTCCAGTATATATAAGAGGAAGAGAGGAGGAGGCTTGGCTCCCAAGGAGCCAGCCCTTGGGTCGGCTGAACCAAGGAGGAGAGGAGGATTCCTCGTCCAATCCTAGTAGGACTAGGATTCCTCCTTAGTTTTTCCTTTTTTGCCTTTTTCCTCCTTTTTCTCTTTGGGCTTTTCTTCCCAGATGCATGGGCCTTGTGTGGGACTTCCACCAGACCACTAAGGGCAGGTATTTACTCTCCCACCACCCATGTAGCCTCCTGGGTAGAAATACCTCTCCCGATGGTCTCCTGGTACACTACCGGCACTCCCGGTACATTACCGATAAGCCCAAAACTTTTTCGGTGACCAAAATAGGACTTCCTATATATCAATCTTTACCTCCGGACCATTCCGGAGCCCCTCGTGATGTCCAGGATCTCATCCAGGACTCCGAACAACCTTCGGTCACCACCATGCATAACTCTATACTACCGAAACGTCACTGAACCTTAAGTGTGCAGACCCTGCGGGTTTGAGAAGTATGTAGACATGACCGAGACACCTGTACGGTCAATAACCAATAGCGGGACCTGGATGCCCATATTGGTTCCTACATATTCTACGAAGATCTTAATCGGTCGAACCTCTATGCCAAGGATTCAGTTAATCCCGTATGATGCTCCCTTTGTTCTTCGGTATGTTACTTGCCCGGGATTCGATCATCGGTATCTCCATTCCTAGTTCAACCTCGTTTCCGGCAAGTCTCTTTACTCGTTCCGTAATACAAGATCCTATGACTAACACTTAGTCACATTCTTACAAGGCTTGTTGTGATGTTCTATTACCGAGTGGGCCCTGAGATACCTCTCCGTCACACGGAGTAACAAATCCTAGTCTTGATCCATGCCAACTCAACAGACACCCTCGGAGATACCTGTAGAGCACCTTCATAGTCACCCAGTTACGTTGCAATGTTTGATACACACAAGGCACTCCTCCGATGTCAGTGAGTTGCATGATCTCATGGTCATAGGAACATATACTTGACATGCAGAAAACAGTAGCAACAAACTTACACGATCATATGCTATGTTTGTAGTTTGGGTCTTGTCCATCACACCATTCTCCTAATGATGTGATCCCGTTTATCAAATGACATCTCATGTCTATGGCTAGGAATCCTTAACCATCTTTGATCAACGAGCTAGTCTATTAGAGGCATACTAGGGACATGGTTTTGTCTATGTATCCACACATGCATCTAAGTCTCCGATCAATACAATTATAGCATGTATAATAAACGATTAGCATGAACAAGGAAATATGATAATAACTAATTTATTTTTGCTTCTAGGGCCTATTTCCAACAGGGGCGCCTATGTTCCTGCCCAGGAGGCGGCGGCCGATGGCTATCTTCATTGGATCCAGCACGGCCAATGCACTTTGGCCTTTGCAAAGGCCATTCGGGCTCCCTCGATGCAGGAGGAGCACTTGACAACGTCAAGGTGGGGCGACATGACGATCAGCTTCTGCACTAGGCCGAAGTAGCTGCCTGGTAGTGGCTTGTCAGACCATAAGCGGATGTAGAGATCCTTCATGGCTGGCTCCGCAATCCGGTTCAGCTCCATCAAGTGATTCAGCTGCTCGTCAAGAAGAGGAGAGCGATAGGGGGCTTCGAACTGCGCCCAGAATAGACGAGCTTCGTCTCCTTCTTCCCGCAACGCATAGAGTTGATTGGCATCTGCTATGCTCTTCTGGAGTTCAGGGGAGGCGCCTGAGGAACACCATACCTGGGTAAGCAACTCGAACTTTCTATCCCCGAAGACACACTGCAATAAGTACGGCTTACCATCCGTTATGTCCTTCGCTTGGCGGACCTGCTCCTCAAAGAACCACCTATCCACCCGCTCCTTTTGGAGATCGACTTTTAGGGTGGGTAGTTCGGCTGCGTGCTCCTTGCCTTTTTGCTCAAGGACCTCATACTTGTGGCTAGCGTCCTTGAGCTCCTGCTGGATCTCCTGCACCCGCGCCTCGTGTTTGTCGCTGGTGCCTCTCAAAGCCGATAGCGCGGAGGCTGCTTGTCTGGCTGCCACCCTCTCAACCGCCGCCTCACCCTTCGCCTACCGCAGCTCGGCCTTGAGTTTTTCTACCTCCTTCGTCAAGGCTGTTTGATCATTAACACTATGAAAAACTGCATTGACACTATTCCAACAAAGGTGTCCGGATGTTGATTTAGACTTACCTTGCGCCTCGTCGAATCTTTTGTTGAGATCATCAAGCTCATCTGTGGACCTTCCGAGCTTCTAATTCAGCTCGTCCATCTCTGTGCCATTCACAGCCTCCGCCGATGAGGAAGCCTGTAATACACAAATCCTTGGCAGGTTACATGGGTTCAATACTTCCGAACTGTCATCAATCCGATCACATGTCCGGTCCTCTTGGGGGTTATTCGAACATTCCGAGCATACATTTTTGTATATAGTTCAGAAACGGGTCCATGATTGACCCCTAGGTAAGTTTTTTCAAACTCACCTAGGACTCGGGGGCTTCCATGTATATAATCATAAAAATAAATAAACATTTCGCAAATAAGAGTGTCGCGTGGCTTACTTGAAAGCCCATCAGGAGACCCTTGAAGGCCTCCTTCAGTCCGTTGTCGACGGACTGAATGCTCTGCAATACCGCACCTACAAGGATGCGGTGCTCCTTGGAGATGGAGGCGCTCGACAGAGCCTCCCCCATCACCGGCCACCCATTTGTCGGTGGTACCTGTGGTGATCGGACAACCCGATCACCAACCAGGGACTGAACCAATACCTCCGGAGGCGTGGTGCGCTCCAGAGATGCCCTTGGAGGGGACTGAGCGGCCGCTCGTCTGGTCTCCTCAGTATCCAGGTGGGGTACCTCCGCTCGGTCTTCGGTGACCAAGGTGTTAGCCTCGGCCATGATGTCGTCTCCCCCACCGCTAGTGCCCAGCTCCATAGGGGCATGATGGGCCGACACCTCCGCGGTGTCCTTCGTGATGCCCGGAGGGGAGGGATGTGATGCATTCCCGCTATCCTCTAGTTCGGAGGGCGGGGTCTCCCCGTCCGAAACTTGGTTAGTGGGGAGCACGCACGGTGGGCTGCAAAGTCAATAAATGCCCGCATGTTATTAAACTATAAACTTATCCATGACAACTAAAGGAGTCTTCGTATCCTCACCTTCGAGCGGGGGGCTTGACCCTTAGGCTCCTTCGCGGAACCTCTTGAAGTCATCAGAATTGGTATCCAAGTCTGAACTGCTGTCAGACATGATTACCTGTGACCGACGCACTCTCTTCGTGGCAGGAGGGGGTACCGCCTCCGTGGCGTCCGATGATGACGCTCTATTTCTTATGAGGGGAGAATTGCCCTCCCCCTCGTCTTCGTCCTCGTCCTCATGCTCCTCTTGATTCGAGGAGGCCTGAGTTTCTTCGGACACAGCCTCTGGCTGGTCCCTGATGCGCAGGCCTTCTTCGCCTGGTTTCTTCTTCTTCTCTTTCTTCCCAGGCGTCTCCGCTAACAGCCCGGAACTGGGGTCTTCGGGCTGAGGCACCGGGCAGTCGATGCTTGTGGCTTTGCTCAGCAATTTTTTTCAAGGAATGATCGGAAAGATGTGTTAGAATCTTCTTTCAAGAAATAGAGCCAATCATGCAGAGCTATGTTGTACCTTGGAGGCAAGCTTGGTGGCGTGTAGACCCCGATCATCCACTTCGGCTGCCCAGTCCTTCTGCGACTTGAAGAGAGCCTTCCACAGCTTCTCTCGAGTAGTGCGGAAGAGGTGCCAAATTGTGTGCTCATCGTCGAGCTGACGAGCCCACAGGGGAGTATCCCGGCGCTGACAAGCGAGGATGCGACGTCAGAGCATGAGCTGGACCATGTTGGTCAGTGCGATGTTGTTCTCGACCATTGAGCCGATGCGCTTCTGCAGGTCGCTCACCTCCTTGCTCGACCCCCCAGTTAAGGCCTTTTCAAAGCCATGAGGTTAATCTGGTAGGGGGACGTGAACTGAATCTGGTAGGGGCAAGTTGGCCTTCCTCCATTGGCTCGGTGATGTAAAACCACTCCTTATGTCATGCTTTGATTGTGTCAATGAAGGTGCTGGAGGGCCATACGATGCGGGTGAGCTTGTCAATGACAACCCCGCCGCAGTCTGCGTGTTCTCCTGCGACACACTTCGGCTTGATGTTAAACACCTTGAGACAAGACCAAAGTGCGACTCGACCCGCAGAAAAGCTTCGCAAACGTGGATGAAGGCCGATATGTGCAAGAAGGAGTTTGGCGGGAGGTCATGGAAGTCGAGGTCGTAGAAAAACATGAGCCCCCTGACGAAGGGGTGGAGTGGGAAGCTCAATCCCCGTATGAAGGGGGGAATAAATACCACCCTTTCGCTTGGCTTGGGAGAGGGGATCACTTGATCCTTCTCTGGAGCGCGGTGGAAGATGTTGGCGGGGAGGTATCCAGCGGTCTTAAGGTCTTGGATGTTTTGGTCGGTGACCATGGAGGCCTCCCACTTGTCTTTGGAGCTGGAGCCCGCCATGGATTGGCTCGGAGAAGGTGCGGTGGAAGACCTAGATCTGCACTATGGAAGCTTAGAAGGATGGGGAAGGAGAGGGTGCGAATGGGGAGCGTGATTAAGCCTTGGGGTTTTCTTTCCTTTTATGAGGCTTATCGTTGTTTGACCTCCCCTTTCTGCGCCATGAATCCCTCCGCTTCTCGAGATGTGCGTGCCATTGCATGCGCATGATTAAACATATCCCATATAAAACGGGACAAGATCTGCGCATTGGTAGAACATGTTGATGAAAACGGCTTCGAACCGCGAATCAAGTTTTTGCAACTAGCTCAGCGGTCGTGGTGGGCCGTGGTATTTCATCAGAAAGGTTGTCAGGGGACGTTATTTTACCCCTTGACATTTGGCATTCAGGGCCGACCTATTCATCATATTCGGACGTGGCTCTATTCGGAAAGCTACATGTCAGCGAAGGTCGAATTATAGTCGATGGGAAGAACTTACCTCGCAAGCCGAAGACTCTTATTATACGAAGAAATTGAAGCTAAGATCCTTGGCGTTGGAGCCAAGTTCGGGGGCTACTGAGGGAGTCCTGGATTAAGGGGGTCCTAGGGAGGTGACGAGGATAGGTACCTGTTGTAGGGTCCTAGGCCTGACCCACATACCCTACCTAAGGGCACTATATTGAAGGACTTAAAGATTACAAGAGAGATTCTGGCTGGATTCACCATAGTGCTTAAGTCACTCGACAGTAACCTGTCACTCGGAAGACCTCACTTCCAATCGACGCCAGAAGACCAGAAGCGACCCCAGGGAGGCCAGCAGGCATACATTAGGCCAGTCGTCATTAATAGCAACTATGATGTACGTTACCAGTAACGCTCGTCTTTATACCCACGATCGAACCCTTGGATGCCTCGCACTTATGAGGGGCAGCGAACTCTATATAAGTCGCCCCTCCCCTCTGGCACAAGGGTTTGCAACTTCTGTAACACACACTCTTCACACGACAAAAGCTCCCGAGCACTGAGACGTAGGGCTGTTACCTCCAGGAGAGGGGCCTGAACTCATACATTCGTGTGTAGATCCTTGCCGTACCTAGGACTCTGCCCTCTCCTTTCATACTGCTAACTTCTATTGTCAGACGCATTCCCACGACAGGAGGCCAACCTATGTCTTATGGGTCGGACTATATGGGCCGCTTACCGAACATTGGATCGATCGAAGGCCCTGTCCCCAGGAAAGAAGCTTCGGGAATCGTGGCTTGTCCTCCATGTTTAATGTAGTGAATATGCATGTTTATCTCTTTGGCATGTAACCGACCATGTGTGAACCCTAGATACCCTCGGCATCTATATAAGCCGGAGGGTTTTAGGTTGTAGACATAGAACAACTCATCTAGGGTTTAGCTCTTTGATCTCGAGGTAGATCAACTTTGTAACCTATACATCACCAATACAATCAAGCATGACGTAGGGTATTACCTCCATAGGAGGGCCCGAACCTGGTTAAAACCTTGTCCCCTTCGTCTCTTGTTACCATCAATTCTAGTCTCATAGCTCGAGACCCCCTACCCGAGATCCGTCGGTTTTGACACCGAAAACCACCACCAAAAGAGATTTGAGTACATGGGTATGGGCACTCCCCTTGGCTTGAGTCAAGCTTTGGGGAGTTGCTCCGGTATCGTATCACCATCACTTTTATTCATCTTTATCTATTCTAGTTTTATATTTAGTTTCCCTTTGCCTTATTCCAATAAAAGTTTAGCGAGATCTATTTTCGTGTGTTAGTTTTGTGGTCTACCTATATATGTATTCGTGTGAAAGTTATATAATAAAGTTTAGGTGAAAGTTAGCTTCTCTACTTTCTTGTTGCAATCAAATAAAAGGACAAATAAATGAAAAGAATCATATGCTAATCTTATGGTGAGTAATGACATCACATAAGGAAAAATATAATTAGTAAAATTTATTGTAGATTGACAAATATAGCATTGTTCAATGATGCAATTCATGAAAGAATTAATTAGGGAAGAGAAGATTCACGTGCAAATACACTATCTTGGACATCTTTATGATTGTGAGCCCCCATAAAATATTATGTGTCCAGATTGTTGATGTTGGACAAGGAAGACAACATAATGATTTATGTTTGTTTGTATCCACATAGAAGTTATATTGTCATAGATCCTTTAACATGTGGTGCTTTCTCAATATATTTGCTAGCCAAAAATTCCGCACTACGTATAGATACTACTTTTGCATATAAAAACCCAAACTCTTTCCTCGAGTGTCCACCACACCTACCTATGGATTGAGAAAGGTCCTTCAAGTAAGTTGTCATTAGTGCAATAAGGCAATAAAAATTGATTCTAAAAGTGTTTTAATCCATCAGTGTAAGAGAAAATTAAGCGTTATACGAACTTATGATGGAAAAGTAATAAAAGCGACATACTACATACTGAAGGTTGATATCATAGGTGGCAATATGGCATGACATTCTTTTCCATTAAGGGATTGGCAATACTAACCAATAAGCGCATGACAACCTCTGCTTCCCTCTGCGAAGGCCTATCTTTTACTTTTATGCACTTACTTTTATGCAAGAGTCAAAGTAGTCTTCCCTATTCCTTTTTTCCTTTTTCTTTTGCAAGCATCATGTGGCGAGGAAAGATCTAGGAACATATATCCAATTGGATATGGGTTGGCATGAGTTATTATTGACATCACCCTTGAGGTGAATACATTGGGAGGCAAATCTATAAGGCCATATCTTCCTATGTGTCCGATTGAAACTTTTTGTTCATGGGTATGCCATGAGCGCTAGCAATCATAGAAGACTAAATGATGGTTGAGTATGTGGACTTTCCAAAAGGCTCTGACATGAGACCCTTCCTGAAAATATGATGAATTGTAGTTGCAAAGTTGACTAAGAACATAGTTTGTTGGTTCCCAATAAGGTTTATGCTTCATACTTCTATGTAGTGATGAATTATTACTTGTTCATGAGAAGCTTTATGATATATTTTTATTGAAATGAGTTCTTATGTTAGAGTTTGTTGCTGTTATGTTAATAAGCATGATGCTTCTATGTCTGTATTTTGTTTTTATTGACACCTCTCTATCAAACCATCTGGACATGCTTTTCAAATATCGGTTTTTGCTTGAGGACAAGTGAGGTCTAAGCTTAAGGGAGTTGATACATCCATTTTGCATCATGATTTCCTGCGGTTATTTACTTTGTTTTGTTGAATAATAATGCTTTGGGGAATGATTCTAATGCCTTTTCTCTCATAATATGCAAGGTTTACACAAAGAGGGAGATTACCGGCATTTGGAATTCTAGAACCAAGAAAAGCACGCCAGAGATACCTATTCTTGACAACTCCAATGAAGCTGTAACTTTACGTAGATTATTTTTGGAATTAATAAAAAATAATGGATCAAAAATATAATGGAGGGGGGCCACCTAGTGAGGAGCACCCACCAGGGCGCGCCAGGCAGCGCCTGGCACGACCTGGTGGGTGGTGCTCACCAAGGCCCACCTCCGAAGCCCATCTTCTGGTATAAATTCTCAAGAACCCTAAGAAAATAGGAGGAGGACTTTAGGGATGAAGCGACATGGCCTCGAGGCTGAACTTGGGCAGGAGTCCTTTTGCCCTCCGGCGGAGCGATTCCGGCAGGGGAACTTCCCTCCTGGAGGGGGAAATCGAAGCCATCGTCATCGCCAACATCCCTCTCATCCTTGGGAGTCCAATCTTCATAAACATCTTCAACAACACCATCTCCTCTCAAACCCTAGTTCATCTTTTGTGTTCAATCTTTGTACCGGAACCTCAGATTGGTACCTGTGGTTGACTAGTAGTGTTGAGTACCTTGCGTAGTTGATTATGGTTTATTTGGTGGAAGATTATATGTTTAGATCCATTATGCTGTTCATTACCCCTGTGATCTTGAGCATTATTATTATTTGTGAGTAGTTACCTTTTTCTTGAGGTCACGAGAGAAGTCATGTTGCGAGTAATCATGTGAATTTGATATGTGTTCGATATTTAGATGATATGTATGTTGTGATTCCCTTAGTGGTGTCATGTGAACGTCGACTACATGACACTTAACCATTCATGGGCCTAAGGGAATGCATTGTGGAGTAGTTATTAGATGATGCGTTTCTAGAGTGACAGAAGCTTAAACCCTAGTTTATGCGCTACTTCGTAAGGGGCTGATTTGGATCCACATGTTTATGCTATGGTTAGATTTTGTATTAATACTTTTCTTCCAATTGCGGATGCTTGTGAGGGGGTTAATCATAAGTAGGTTGTTGATGTCGCTTGAAGCTACGTCGGGATTTCCCCAAAGAGGAAGGGATGATGCAGCAGAACGACGGTAGGTATTTCCCTTAGATATCAAACCAAGGTTATCAAACCAGTAGGAGAACCAAGCAACACAACATAAACAGTCCCTGCACACAAATAACAAACACTCGCAACCCGACATGTTAAAGGGGTTGTCAATCCCTTTCGGGTATCGGCGCGAGAAATTGGCACGGAGACGGGAGAAAGTTGTAAATGTTGATAGATGGAACGCCAAATAAATAAAGTGCAACAAGGTATTTTTGGGTTTTTGGAAATATAGATCTGAAAATAAAAGCAAAGGAAAAGTAGATCGCAAAGTAAATATATGATAACAAAGACCCGGGGGCCGTAGGTTTCCCTAGTGGCTTCTCTCTGGAAAAAATAGCAAACGGTGGGTGAAAAAATTACTGTTGAGCAATTGATAGAACTTCAAATACTCATGACGATATGCAGGCAATGATCATTACATAGGCATCACGTCCAATATTAGTAGAACGACCCCTGCCTGCATCTACTACTATTACTCCACACATCGACCGCTATCCAGCATGCATCTAGTGTATTAGGTTCATGGAGAAACGGAGTAATGCAATAAGAACAATGACATGATGTAGATAAGATCTATCTATGTAGAGATAGACCCCATCATTTTATTCTTAGTAGCAACGATACATATGTGTCGTTTCCCTTTTTGTCAATGGGACCAAGCACCGTAAGATCGAACCCACTACAAAGCACCTATTCCCATTTCAAGATAAATAGATCAAGTTGGCAAAAGAAAACCCAAATATCAGAGAAAAAAACAAGACTATAAGCAATCATGCATATAAGAGATCAAAGAAACTCAAATAACTTTCATGGATATAAAAAGATAGATCTGATCATAAACTCAAAGTTCATCGATCCCACGAAACACACCGCAAAAGAGTTACATCATATGGATCTCCAAGAGACCATTGTATTCAGAATTTAGCGAGAGAGAAAGCCATCTAGCTACTAACTATGGACCCGAAGGTCTACAAATAACTACTCATGCATCCTCTGAGAGGCACCAATGGAGGTGGTGAACCCCATCCGAGATGGTGTCTAGATTTGATCTCGTGGTTCTGGACTCTGCGGCGGCTGAATGAATATTTCGTGTGTTCCCTTAGGGTTTGTGGAATATTGGGGTATTTATAGAGCAAAGAGGATGTCTGGGGGGCACCCGAGGTGGGCACAACCCACCAGGGCGTGCCTGGGCCTCCTAGCATGCCCTGGTGGGTTGTGCCCCCCTCGAAGCACCCCCCAAACACAGCCAAGGCATGTTATGTTCCTTATGGCCCATAAAAAATCATCGTGAAATTTCGTGGCATTTGGACTTCGTCTGGTATTGATTTTCTGCAATGTAAAAAACATGGAAAAAATAGCAACTAGCACTTGGCACTATGTCAATAGGTTAGTACCAAAAAATGATATAAAATGACTATAAAATGATTAGAAAACATCCAAGTTGATAATATAACAACATGGAACAATCAAAAATTATAGATACGTTGGAGATGTATCAACATCCCCAAGCTTAACTCCTACCCGTCCTCGAGCAGGCAAGTGATAAAAACATAATTTTTGATGTGGAATGCTGCCTAACATGTCATATCATATTGTTTTCCTCATAGCATGGACATTTGGACTTTTAGTTGTTCAAAGCAATAGTTTTGACATAATAATTTAGATACTCAAGCATATCAACAAGCAACCATGTCTTTCAAAATATCAACGCTAAAATAAGTTATCCCTAGACCATCATGCTCAAACATTGATCCATTCATGAAACACACTCGAATATTAGCCACACTCAATACTTAAGTATGATCATATTGCCTCCTAGTTGATGCTTTGGTAAGAGAGGATGGAGACTCAACTTCAAAAATAAAAATGGCATAACGTAAAAGAAAGGCCCTTCGCAGAGGGAAGTAGGGATTAGTAGAGGTTCTAGAGCTCAAAGCGAAAAACTTAGAGATAAAAAAATTTGGGAGGTGTATCCATCCCACCAATGAAAATGACTTAGGGTTCCCAACACTTTCCATGATAGATATATCATTGGCGGTTCCCAAACAGAAAATAAAGTTTATTCCATTTTCCACCATACTTTCACTTTCCATGGCTAACCGTATCATGGGTGCCCTCCATACCAACACTTTCCAAGGAATTTATTATATGACAACATAAAGTAAATTCATTTTTGCATTTCGGGACTCGGCATCCCTAATACCTCTGCCTTACTCTCGTGCAATGACAAGTGAATAAACACTCATCGTGATAATAACGCATCTAGCATGGAAAATATTAACCACCCCTCACCGCTCCGCGAGCGAAACAAACACACAAAAGAGAAGTTTATTTTGAAAATTAGAGATGGCACATATAAATTTGCTTAGAACGGCATGGAAATACCGCATATAGGTAGGTATAGTGGACTCATGTGGAAACAACTAGGTTTAAGGATTTGGATGCACAAGTAGAGCTCATACTTGATGCAAAATGAAGGCTAGCAAAAGATTGAGAAGCGACCAACCAAGAAACGGATAATCTCATAAGCAAGCATTAAGCATAAATAACACCGAATAATGCACCACAAGTAGGATATAATTTCATTGCATGACTATTGACTTTCGTACTTGCATAGGGAATCACAAACCTTAACACCAATATTCTAACTAAAGCATAATTACTCATCAACATAACTCACATATCATATCATCATATCTCAAAACTATTACAAAGAATCAAGTTTATTTTGTTCAATGATCTTCATGAAATTTTTTTATATCCTTCTTGGATATCTATCACTTTGGGACTAATTTTCATCTGTTTCTTTTCATAAGCTCAAACAAATATAAGTGAAGATCAAGAGCATAATTTTTCTTCTTTCTCTCAAAATAATTTAAGGGAAGCAAGAGAGAATTTCATGAAAATTTTACTAACTCTCCAATAAATATAAGTGAAAATAAGAGAGAATTTCTTGAAAAATACTAAGCACGCCGTGCTAAAAATGATATAAGTGAAGCACTAGAGCAAGTCCATTGCTCATAAAAAATTTAAGTGAAGCATAGAGAGCAATTCAAACAAGTCATGACATAATTTTGGCTCTATCAAATAAGTGTGTCCAGAAAGGGATCAAGACTTAAAACACAAAATAAAACAAGCAAAGACTCATATCATACAAGACGCTCCAAGCAAAACACATATCATGTGACAAATAAACATGTAGTTTTGAGTAAAATACCGATGATCGTTGGAAGAAAGCGGGGATTCCACTCGAGGGCATCCCCAAGATTAGTTGGTTGCTCATTTTTTGATAATAGATTGGGATGAAGGGGCATCCCCAATCCTAGGCTCTTCCATCCTTCCTTCATCCATCGTAAGATAACCCAAAACTTGAAAACTTCAATCACACAAAACTCAACAAAACCTTCGTGAGATCCGTTAGTATAAGAAAAATAAATCACTACTATAAGTACTGTATTAAACCAATTCATATTTTTTCTTGCATTATACCTACTGTATTCCAACTTTTCTATGGCAAAACCTCATCAAAGAAAACCATAGAGCCATCAAAATAAGCACACAACACAAAGAAAACAGAATCTGTCAAAACAAAACAGTTTGTAGTAATCTAATTTGTTCGAATACTTATGTAACTCAATTTTTTTTACCAAATTAGGACTTCCTAGTTAATTTGTTTATAAATATTCTTTAAAAAATTCAGATCAAAATCACGTTTCTATGATTTACTAAAATTATTTTCATGAGTGCATAAGTTTTTGTTTTTTCAGCAAGATCAAACAACTATCACCCAAGAAGATCCCAAAGGCTTTACTTGTCACAAACACTAATTAAAACACAAAAAACACAATCATAACAGTATAATAATTGTGTAAAAACTCAAGAACATAAAGGAGAAGGCAAAAATAAATTTTACTCATTGGGTTGCCTCCCAACAAGCACTATTGTTTTACACCCTTAGCTAGGCATAAAGCAAGGATCTAAGTTTTGTTATCCTTCATATTAACTTTCTTAGAGGTATTTTCATCATGAGGCTTTGTAAACACAACATAAAACATGTTATCCCTAGAATCCTTAGCAATCCTAAGTTGGTTTTAATCATACCCCTTTTGATTTCCCGCAACAATCCAGGAGTAATGTTGACTAACATTGTTGAAGACTTGTTGGATTATATCTAGAACTAGGACTTATTTCTTAACTATAGGAGCATCATAAAGACTTAGGGCCTGTTCTGGAACTCTCCCAACTCCACCGAATCCAAGATTTCAGCTTCTGGAGCGAGCTCCTCACTTCACCTAGCGATCAAAAAGTGTTCGGGAGCGACGCTGGTTTCTCCCAGCGCTGCAGCCCAGCTGGGAGGGAAAAAGCCTATTGGGCTCCACTTTTGGGCTTGTTGGAGACGGCCCATTCAGCAGAGTTATTTTTTGTACACAATTCTGATTGTTTGGGCTGGCTGTATGTGGTTGTACGTGGTGATTTGGTGATTCTTTGGGCTAGGATGTACGTGGTCTGGCGTCAATGGTGACCTCGCCATTGCCACGGGCTCGCTGATCCAAGATGGTGGCGGGACGAGCGCCGCGGAGCAGGGGATCCGGTGGGAAAGAGGCCGGGGTGGGCGGATCTATACGCGGAGGAGGGGATCCGGCCGGCGACGGGGGGCAGCGGCTAGGGTTCGAGGTGAGTTTGGGGGAACGATGGAGCGAGAACGGTTCGAGCCGGGCGGTTCTATACGCGAGCCTTGCAAGGAGGTGAGGCCAATCGTTTTCCTAGGCGGTGGCAAGATGCTGTAAAAACATGGAACTCCAGATTCGGTTAATCTGTGAAGCTGGGTTTTCCTCGCTCCGTGAAATTGCACTACGGCCCATGCCAGATTTGCTATTTCAGCTTCTTGGAGCAAATCCGTTCGGCTTTGTTTTTTACGTGGAGTTTGGGAAGCTCAGAGTGGGAGGGTTCCAGAACAGGCCCTTAGATTCCCAACACTGTTGGGGAACGTCGCATGGGAAACAAAAAATTTCCTATGCACACGCAAACCTATCCATGGTTATGAGCATCTACGAGAGGGAGAGTGGATCTACATACCCTTGTAGATCGCTAAGCGGGAAGCGTTAAGAAACACGGTTGGTGTAGTCGAACATCTTCGCGATCCAAATCTCCGAGCGTCCCGCGATCTCATCACGATCCGTCCCGCGATCCAATCACGATCCGTCTCGTGAACTCATCACGATCTGTCCCGCGAACTCATCACGATCTGTTCCGCGATCTCGATCACGTTCCTTCCGATCTAGCGCCGAACGGACGGCACCTCCGTGTTCAGCACACGTGCAGCTTGATGACGATATCCACCGTCTTGATCCAGCAAGGGGAGGTGGAGAGGAGAGAGAGTTCACCGGCAGCGTGACGGCGCTCCGGTGATGGTGGTGGAGCAATTCCGGCAGGGCTTCGCCTAAGCGCTGCAGAAAACCGATCTAGAGGAGAAACTATGCACCGGTGGAACGGGTAGCACGTGGCCGGAAATTCTGTCCCAAAACCACCCAATCCACTAGTATATATAGGAGGAGAGGAGAGGAGAGGCATCCAAGGCCTTTGGGTCGGCCGAAATAGGAGGTGGGAGCAATCCTACTTCACCTCCAATCCTAGTTGGAGTAGGATTGCCTCCTATTGGCTGATTTTCCACTTTTTGCTTTAGGACTTTCTCTCCTGCGCCATGGGCCTTTGTGGCTGTTTTCCCATCCCACTAAGGTCTGGTTATTATTCTCCCACAGCCCATGGACCTCTTGGGGTCGAAATACCCCTCCCGGAGGTCCCCCGGTACACTACTGGCACTCCCGGTACACTACCGATACACCCGGTACACTACCGATGAGCCCGAAACTTTTCCGGAAACCAAACTTGGACTTCCTAAATATGAATCTTTACCTCCGGACCATTCTGGAGCTCCTCGTGACGTCCGGGATCTCATCCGGGACTCCGAACAACCTTCGGTCACCACCATACATAACTCTACACAACCGAAACGTCACCGAACCTTCAGTGTGCAGACCCTGCGGGTTCGAGAACTATGTAGACATGACCGAGACACCTCTACAGTCAATAACCAATGGCGGGACCTGGACGTCCACATTGGTTCCTACATATTCTACGAAGATCTTTATCGGTCGAACCTCTATGTCAAGGATTCAGTTAATCCCGTATAACGTTCCCTTTGTTCTTCGGTATGTTACTTGCCCGAGATTCGATCGTCGGTATCTCCATACCTAGTTCAACCTCGTTACCGGAAAGTCTCTTTACTTGTTCCATAATACAAGATCCCGCAACTAACAATTAGTCACATTGCTTGCAAGGCTCATTGTGATGTTGTATTACCGAGTGGGCCCTAAGATACCTCTCCGTCACACAGAGTAACAAATCCCAGTCTCGATGCATGCCAACTCAACAGACACCATCGGAGATACCTGTAGAGCACCTTTATAGTCACCCAGTTACGTTGCGACGTTTGATACACACAAGGCACTCCTCCGATATCCGTGAGTTGCATGATCTCATGGTCATAGGAACATATACTTGACATGCAGAAAACAGTAGCAATAAACTGACACGATCATATGCTATGTTTGTAGTTTGGGTCTTATCCGTCACATCATTCTCCTAATGATGTGATTCCGTTATCAAATGACATCTCATGTCCATGGCTAGGAAACCTTAACCATCCTTTGATCAACGAGCTAGTCCATTAGAGGCATACTAGGGACATGGTTTTGTCTATGTATCCACACATGCATTTAAGTCTCCGATCAATACAATTATAGCATGGATCATAAACGATTATCATGAACAAGGAAATATGATAATAACTAATTTATTATTGCCTCTAGGGATATTTCCAACAGTCTCCCACTTGCACTAGAGTCAATAATCTAGTTCACATCACCATGTGATTCGCATTGTTATTAATCTAACACCCAATGAGTTTTGGGGCTCGATCATGCTTTGCATGTGAGAGAGGTCTTATAGTCAACGGCTCTGTGATATTCAGATCCGTGTATACTTTGCAAATCTCTATGTCAAACCATAAACACTGCTACCACACTCCACTTGGTACTATTTCCAAATGGCTGCTCCACTATACGTATCCAGATTGCTACTACTAGTCATCCGGATAGGTGTTAAAGCTTGCATCGACGTAACTCTTTACGACGAACTCTTTATCACCTCCACAATCAAGAAACATTTCCTTAGTCCTCTAGTTACTAAGGATAATTCCAACCGCTGTCCAGTGATCCACTCCTGGAGCACTCTTGTACCCCTTGACAGACTCATGGCAAGGCACACATAGGTGCTGTACACAGCATGGCATAATATAGAGCCTATGGCTAAGGCATAGGGGACGACGTTCGTCCTTTCTCTTTCTTCTGCCGTTGTCGAGCTTTGAGTCTCACTCAACTTCACACCTTACAAATCAGACGAGAACTATTTCTCTGGCTGATCCATATTGAACTCTTGCAAAATCTTGTCAAGGTATACACTCATTGAAAGTCTCATCAAGCATCTTGATCTATCTCTATAGATTTTGATGCTCAACAATTAGGTAGCTTTATCCAGGTCTTCCTTTGAAAATCACTTTCCAAATGACCGTTTTATGCTTTCCAGAAACTCTACATTATTTCTGAACAACAATATGTCATCCACATATACTTATCAGAAATTCTATAGTGCTCCCACTCACTTTATTGCAAATACAAGTTTCTCGTAAACTTTGTATAAACATCAAAACTTTGATCACCTCATTAAAGCATATATTCCAACTCCGAGATGCTTGCTTCAGTCCATGGAAGGATCACCGAAGCTTGCACACCTTTTAGCATCCTTAGGCCTGACAAAACCTTCTGGTTGTATCACATACAACCTTTCCTCAAGTAAACCGTTAAGGAAACGATGTTTTGACATCCATCTGCCAGATTTCATAATTGAAAACACAGCAACTGCTAACATAATTCCAACAGACTTTAGCACCACTATGAGTGAGAAAGTCTCATCATAGTCAACTCCTTGAACTTGTCACAAACATCTTTGCAACAAGTCGAGCTTTACAAATAGTGACATTCACCATCAGTGTCTGTCTTCATTTTAAAGATCCATTTGTACTCAACGACCTGCCGTCCAACGAGCAAGTCTACCAAAGTCTACACTTGGTTTTCATACATGGATCCTATCTCGGATTTCATGGCCTCTAACCATTTGTCGGAATCCGGGCCCATCATCGCTTCTCCATAGCTCGTAGGTTCACCGTTGTCCAACAACATGATCTCCAAGACAGAGTTGTCGTACCACTTAGGAGCAGTACACATCCTTGTCGACCTACGAAGTTTGATAGTAACTTGATCTTGAAGCTTCATGATCATCATCATTAATTTCCTCTTCAACTAACGTAGGCTTCACAGAAACATCTTTCTGCGCTGCGCTACTCTCTGGTTGAACAAAGGTTTAACAACCTCATCAAGTTCTATCTTCCTCCCACTCAATTCTTTCGAGAGAAACATTTCCTCGAGAAAGGATCCGTTTAAGCAACAAACATTTTGCACTAGGATCTGAGATTGAAGGTTCACCCAACTAATCTTAGGGTATTCTATGAAGATGCAATTTGTCCGCCTTGGGTTCGACCTCATTAGGTGAAAACATTTTCCACACAAGTGTCACATCCCAAAATATTAAGAAATGACAGTTCAGGTTTCTATCAAACCATAATTCACATGGTGTCATCTCAACGGATTTAGATGGTGCCCTATTTAAAGTGAATGTAGTTGTCTCTAATGCATAACCCCAAAATTATAGTAGTAAAACGACAAGTGACATCATATTACGCACCATGTCCAATAGAGCATAACTATGATGTTCGGACACACCATCACACTATGGTGTTCCAGGTGGCGTTTAGTTGTGAAACAACTTTCACATTGTCTTAAGTTGTATGCCAAACTCGTGACTCAGATATTCACCTCCACGATCATATCGCAGTCATTTTATCTTCTTGTCACGATGATCTTTAAACTTCACTCTGAATTTGCTTGAACCTTTCAAACGATTCAGACTTGTGTTTCATTAAGTAAATATACACTATATCTACTCAAATCATCAGTGAAGGTAAGAAAATAACGATATCCACTGCACGCTACAAGACTCACTAGATTGCATACATCAACATGTATCATTTCCAATGAATCACTTGCCCGCTCCATCCAACGGGGTCCTTTAGTCATCTTGCCCAAGAGGCATGGTTCGCATGTCTCAACCGATTCGAAATCGAATGAGTCCAAATATCCATCAGCATGGAGTTTCTACATGCGCTTTATACCAATATGACATTTAGCGGCAGTGCCACAAGTATGTGGTACTATCATTATTAACTTTGTGTCTTTTGACATCAATGTTATGAACATGTGTAATACTATGATCAAGATTTCAACAAACCATTCTCACTGGGTGCATGACCATTGAAGGTATTATTCATGTAAATAGAATAACCATTATTCTCTAACTTAAATGAATAACCGTATTGCAATAAACATGATCTAATCATGTTCATGCTCAACGCAAAACACCAAATAACATTTATTTAGGTTCGTCACTAATCCTGAAGGTAGAGAGAGCGTGCGATGTTGATCACATCAACCTTGGAAACACTTCCAACACATATCGTCACCTCACCCTTACCTTGTTCTCTGTTTATTCCGTAGCTTTTATTTCGAGTTACTAACATTTAGCAACTGAACGGTATCCAATACCCAGGTGCTACTAAGAGTACTAGCAAGGTACACATCAATAACTCGTATATCAAATATACTTCTGTCGATGTTGCCAGCCTTCTTATCTACCAAGTATCTAGGGTTGTTCCGCTTCAGCGACCTCTCACCTCATAATAGAAGCACTTAGTCTCGGGTTTGAGTTCAACTTTGGGTTGCTTCACTGGAGCAGCAATTGACTTGCTATCCATGAAGTTTCCCTCCTTGCTCTTGCCCTTTTCGAAACTAGTGGTTTGATTAACCATCAACACTTGACGCTCCTTCTTGATTTCTACCTTCGCGGTGTCAAACATCGCGAACAGCTCAGGGATCAATACTTCTATCCCTGGTGTATTATAGTTCATCACTAAGTTCTAGTAGCTTTAGTGACAGTGACTTGGAGAACTATATCAATCACTATCTTATCTGGAAGATCAACTCCCACTTGATTCAAGCGATTGTAGTGCCAAGACCATCTGAGTACATGCTCAAGATTGAGCTATTCTCCTTCATCTTACAGGCAAAGAATCTTGTTGGAGATCTCATATCTCGCAACACAGGCACGAGCCTGAGATCACAATCTCTGCTCCTAGAACATCTCATATGTTCCGTGATGTTCAAAACGTTTCCGAGCCTCAATTCTACGCCGTAATGCATGACGCACTAAACTATCAAGTAGTCATCGAAACGTGCCTGTCAGATGTTCACAACATCTATAGACGACGCTAGAGGGGGTGGCGCACCGAGCGGTGCATTAAGGACATAAGCCTTCTGTGCAGCAATGAGGACAATCCTCAGATCACGGACCCAGTCCGCAATATTGCTACCAACATCTTTCAACTCTATTTCTCTATGAACATATAAAAATACAAGGGAGCTACAGCACGAGCTAGTAATCTACAACATAATTTGCAAAGACACTTTGACTATGTTCATGATAATGAGTTCAATTAATCATATTACTTAAGAACTCCCACTCAAATTGACATCCCTCGGGTCATTCGAGTGATACATGATCCAAATTCACCAACTCAAGTCCGATCATCACGTGAGTTAAGGTGGCTTCAATGGTGAACATCATTATGTTGATCATATCCACTATATGACTCATGCTCGACCTTTCGGTCTCTTGTGTTCCGAGGCCATGTCTGTACATGCTAGGCTCATCAAGTTTAACCCGAGTGTTCTGCGCGTGCAAATCTGGCTTGCACCCGTTGTATGTGAACGTAGAGTCTATCACACCCGATCATCACGTGGTGTCTCAACACGACGAACTTTCGCAACGGTGCACACTCGGGGAGAACACAATTTATCTTGAAATTAAGTGAGGGATCACCTTATAATGCTACCGTCGTCCTAAGCAAAACAAGGTGCATAAAAAGGATTAACATCACATGCAAATCATAAGTGACATGATATGGCCATGAACTTGTGCTTTTGATCTCCATCTAGAAAGCACCGGCATGATCTCCATCGTCACCGGCATGACACCATGATCTCCATCAACGTGTCGCCATCGGGGTTGTCACGCCCTGCATGCTTCTAGTACTATTGCTACCGTAGCGATAAAGTAAAGCATTACATAGCGCTTAATGATTGACACGCAGGTCATACAATAATTAAAGACAACCCTATGGCTCCTGCCGGTTGCCGTACTCATCGACATGCAAGTCGTGATAATCTATACATCACATGATCATCTCATATATCACATATATCACATCATGTAATTGGCCATATCATATCACAACATACCCTGCAAAAACAAGTTAGACGTCCTATAATTGTTGTTGCAAGTTTTACGTGGCTGCTACGGGTATCTAGCAAGAACGATTCTCACCTACGCATAAACCACAACGGTGATACATAGATTGCTTTTCAACCTTCTCAAGGACCGCCTTTGTCGGATCCGATCCAACTAAAGTGAGAGAAACTGTCACCCGCAAGCCATCTAAACAACAAGTTGCATCGAGGGAACCGGTCTCTCGTAAGCATACGAGTAATGTTGGTCCGGGCCGCTTCATCTCACAATCCCGCTGAACCAAAATCCGACCAAGGGAGGAAGCAATCTAAGCATCAACGCCCACAAACCTTTTGTGTTCTACTCGAGATCTCATCGAACCATCAACCTAGCTCATGATGCCACTGTTGGGGAACGTCGCATGGGAAACAAAAATTTTCCTACGCACACGCAAACCTATCCATGGTGATGAGCATCAACGAGAGGGAGAGTGGATCTACATACCCTTGTAGATCCCTTGGTGTAGTCGAACATCTTCGCGATCCAAATCTCCGAGCGTCCCGCGATCTCATCACGATCCGTCCCGCGATCCAATCACGATCCGTCCCGTGAACTCATCACGATCCGTCCCGCGATCTCATCCCAATCTGTCTCACGATCTTGATCACGATCTGTCCCGTGAACTCATCACGATCCGTTCCGCGATCTCATCATGACCCGTCTCGTGATCTCGATCACGGTCCTTCCGATCTAGCGCCGAACGGACGGCACCTCCGCGTTCAGCACACGTGCAGCCTGATGACGATCTCCACCGTCTTGATCCAGCAAGAGGAGGTGGAGAGGAGAGAGAGTTCACCGGCAGCGTGACGGTGCTCCGGTGATGGTGGTGGAGCAATTCCGGCAGGGCTTCGCCTAAGCGCTGCAGAAAACCGATCTAGAGGAGAAACTATGCACCGGTGGAACGGGTAGCACGTGGCCGGAAATTCTGTCCAAAAACCACCCAATCCACTAGTATATATAGGAGGAGAGGAGAGGAGAGGCATACAAGGCCTTTGGGTCGGCCGAAATAGGAGGTGGGAGCAATCCTACTTCACCTCCAATCCTAGTTGGAGTAGGATTGCCTCCTATTGGCTGATTTTCCACTTTTTTCTTTAGGACTTTCTCTCCTGCGCCATGGGCCTTTGTGGCTGTTTTCCCAGCCCACTAAGGGCTGGTTATTATTATCCCACAGCCTATGGACCTCTTGGGGTCGAAATACCCCTCCCGGCGGTCCCCTGGTACACTACCGGCACTCCCGGTACACTACCGATACTCCCGGTACACTACCGATGAGCCCGAAACTTTTCCGGAAACCAAACTGGGACTTCCTATATATGAATCTTTACCTCCGGACCATTGCGGAGCTCCTCGTGACGTCCGAGATATCATCCGGGACTCCGAACAACCTTCGGTCACCCCCATACATAACTCTACACTACCGAAACGTCACCGAACCTTAAGTGTGCAGACCCTGCGGGTTCGAGAACTATGTAGACATGACCGAGACACCTCTACAGTCAATAACCAATGGCGGGACCTGGACGTCCACATTGGTTCCTACATATTCTACGAAGATCTTTATCGGTCGAACCTCTATGTCAAGGATTCAGTTAATCCCGTATAACGTTCCCTTTGTTCTTCGGTATGTTACTTGCCCGAGATTCGATCGTCGGTATCTCCATACCTAGTTCAACCTCATTACCGGCAAGTCTCTTTACTCGATCCATAATACAAGATCCCGCAACTAACAATTAGTCACATTTCTTGCAAGGCTCATTGTGATGTTGTATTACCGAGTGGGCCCTGAGATACCTCTCCGTCACACGGAGTAACAAATCCCAGTCTCGATCCATGCCAACTCAACAGACACCATCGGAGATACCTGTAGAGCACCTTTATAGTCACCTAGTTACGTTGCGACGTTTGATACACACAAGGCACTCCTCTGATATCCGTGAGTTTCATGATCTCATGGTCATAGGAACATATACTTGACATGCAAAAAACAGTAGCAATAAACTGACACGATCATATGCTATGTTTGTAGTTTGGGTCTTATCCATCACATCATTCTCCTAATGATGTGATCCCGTTATCAAATGACATCTCATGTCCATGGCTAGGAAACCTTAACCATCCTTTGATCAACGAGCTAGTCCATTAGAGGCATACTAGGGACATGGTTTTGTCTATGTATCCACACATGCATTTAAGTCTCCGATCAATACAATTATAGCATGGATAATAAACGATTATCATGAACAAGGAAATATGATAATAACTAATTTATTATTGCCTCTAGGGCATATTTCCATCAAACACAATTGAAAAATTCATGGATACGTTCTTTTCCCATAACGTTTCCTTGCCTCAAGATAAATAATTTAGCATCCAGATTGCCCAGGCGTCCAATTTTAGGAGTTAGGCCATCATCTATTGGTGCGATACCTAAATCACTCATGATTGCAAACAAATCTTAGATCTGACAAGAAAACGGCAAACGGAAAAATAGAGGCGAATAAAACATCAAATTTTTGTGAAGTGGGGGAGAGGAAAACGAGAGGCAAATGGCAAATAATGTAAGTTGCAAGGAGATGAGATTTGTGATTAGGAACCTGGTATATGTTGAAGATCCTCCACGGCAACGGTGCCAGAAAGGCACGTGGCCGGTGGACTATCTTGACTTGATCCTCCCCGGCAACGGCGCCAGAAATTCCTTTTGATGTCGCTTGAAGCTACGTCGGTATTTCCCCAAAGAGGAAGGGATGATGCAGCACAGCGGTGGTAGGTATTTCCCTACGATATGAAACCAAGGTTATCGAACCAGTAGGAGAACCAAGCAACACAACGTAAACAGCCCCTGTACACAAATAACAAATACTCGCAACCGAACGTGTTAAAGGGGTTGTCAATCCCTTTCGGGTAATGGCGCCACAAATTGGCACAGAGACGGGAGAAAGTTGTAAATATTGATAGATCGAACGCCAAATAAAATAAAGTGCAGCAAGGTATTTTTGGGTTTTTGGAAATATAGATGTGAAAAAAAGCAAAGGAAAAGTAGAGCACAAAGGCAAATATATGAGAAGAAAGACCCGGCGGCCGGTGGTTTCACTAGCGGCTTATCTCGAGAAAAAATAGCAAACGGTGGGTGAACAAATTACTGATGGGCAATTGATAGAACTTCAAATACTCATGACGATATCCAGGCAATGATCATTACATAGGCATCACGTCCAAGATTAGTAGACCGACTCCTGCCTGCATCTACTACTATTACTCCACACATCGACCGCTATCCAGCATGCATCTAGTGTATTAAGTTCATGGAGAAACATAGTAATACAATGAGAACGATGACATGATGTAGACAAGATCTATCTATGTAGAGATAGACCCCATCATTTTATCCTAAGTAGCAACGATACATATGTGTCGTTTCCCTTTCTTTCACTGGGATCAAGCACCGTAAGATCGAACCCACTACAAAGCACCTCTTCCCATTGCAAGATAAATAGATCAAGTTGGCCAAACAAAACCCAAATATCGGAGAAGAAATACAAGTCTATAAGAAATAATGCATATAAGAGATCAAAGAAACTCAAATAACTTTCATGGATATAAAAAGATAGATCTGATCATAAACTCAAAGTTCATCGATCCCAACAAACACACCGCATAAGATTTACAGCATATGGATCTCCAAGAGACCATTGTATTGAGAATTCAGCGAGAGAGAGAAAGCCATCTAGCTACTAACTACAGAGCCGAAGGTCTACAAAGAACTACTCACACATCATCGGAGAGGCACCAATGGAGGTGGTGAAACCCATCCGAGACGGTGTCTAGATTGGATCTGGTGGTTCTGGACTCTGCGGCGAGTGGATGAATATTTTGTCTGTTCCCTTAGGGTTTCTGGAATATTGGGGTATTTATAGAGAAAAGAGGTGGTCCGAGGGGCACCCTAGTTGGGCACAACCCACCAGGGCGTGCCTGGGCCTCCTGGCACGCCCTGGTGGGTTGTGCCCCCTTGGGGCACCCCCCAGGCGTGGCCAGGACCCATTGTGTTCCTTCTGGCCCATAAAAAATCATCGTGAAGTTTCATGGCATTTGGACTTCGTCTGGTATTGATTTTCTGCGATGTAAAAAACATGGAAAAAACAGCAACTGGCACTTGGCACTATGTCAATAGGTTAGTACCAAAAAATGATATTAAATGACTATAAAATTATTACAAAACATCCAAGATTGATAATATAAAAGGATGGAACAATCAAAAATTATAGATACATTGGAGACGTATCAGTTGTTAATTCAAGTAAGAACAACACCTTAGCACCAGTCCACCCACATATCAAATTATCAAAGTAGTGAACACAAATCAAACCATCATGATCAAAGTGACTAGACGAAATTCCCGTGTACCCTCAAGAACATTTTGCCTATTAGTAGTGATTGTTCTGGACTGTCCTTTGCCTCAAAAGCATTGGGCTACCTTGCTGCACCTTGTTTCTGTTACTGTTACTTGTTCATTAAAAATTACCTTGCTATCAAATTATCTATTACCTACAATTTCAGTGGTTGCAGAGATTACCTTGCTGAAAACCGCTTGTCATTTCATTATGCTCCTCGTTGGGTTCCACACTCTTACTTATTGAAATGACTATGATTGATCCCCTATACTTGTGGGTCATCAGTAGGCAGTAGCTAGATGGCTTCCTCTCTCCCTCTCGCTCATGATTCTCAATTCAATGGTCTCTTGGAGTTTTAAGTGATGTAAACTTTTGCGGTGTGTTTGTTGGGATCCGATGGATTTTGAGTTCATGATTAGTTTCTATGCATGAATATTATTTGAGTCATCTTTGATATATTATATGCATGATTGCTTAGAGCCTCGTATTTCTTCTTCGAATCTTTGATTTAGTTAGGCCAACTAGATCAATTTTTCTTGCCATGGGAAGAGGTGCTTCGTGATGGGTTCGATCTTGTGGTGTTCTTTCCGAGTGACAGAAGGGGCAGCAAGACACGCATGTATCATTGCTATTAAGGATAAAAATATGGGGTCTATTCCTACATGAATAGATCTTGTCTACATCATGTCATCGTTCTTATTGCGTTACTCCGTTTTCCCATGAACTTAATACACTAGATGCATGCTCGATAGCGATCGTTGTGTGGAGTAATAGTGGTAGATGCAGGCAGGAGTCGGTCTACTTATCTTGGAAATGATGCCTATATAATGATCATTGCCTTGGATATAATCATGACTATTCGATTTTATATCAATTGCCCAACAATAATTTGTTCACCCACGTGCGCTATACTCATGAGAGAAGCCACTAGTGAATCCTACAAACCCCGGGTCTACTTTTCCATATTGCTTTCTGATATATGTTTTTGCTATCTTTGTTTTTAGATATACAAAACCGAAAGCCCAAAAATATATTGATGCATATTTACTCTTTTATTTTGTTTTCTTGAGAGATCTATCTCTCCTATCTATCATTACCTAATCTATCTTATTACCATAGAGAGCGTGACAACTTCTCTTTCATGTCGGGTTGCAAGTATTTGTTGTTTGTGTGCAGGCACTGTTTAGTTGGGTGCGTTATCTTCCTCTACGGATTGATACCTTGGTTTCATAACTAAGGGTAATACTTACTGTCATTGTGCTGCATCATCCCTTCCTTTTTCGAGAAATACAGACACAATCTCAAGCCATGTCAATCACTTTGCTGTAGATATTTGTATCTAGGTGTGGTTGAATTGACAAATCAAGTGCTAATACTCTCAAATATTCTTTGGCTCCCCTTGTTCGAATCTATAAATTTGGATTGAACACTCTACCCTCGAAAACTGTTGTGACCCCCTATACTTGTGGGTTATCAAGACCTTTTTCAAGCACCGTTGCTGGGGAGCATAGCTATATTTGCTACGTCACTTGGGATTTATATCAATTTATCACTATGAAGAATCTGAGGGATACAAGAACCAAGATCATTCCCTTTAGGACGAGGGGAGGTACGGATTTGCCATCACACTCTGCACTTGATTCACCTTCTGTTATGAGTAAACTTGCAACACCACCACATGCTATTAAAATTATATGTCGCAAGTTATTGATGGTGCTACTTCTGCTATGAATGATTCTTATGATGATGCTAGTAACTTTCTTGATGATACTTTGCCACTAGGTGAATTTCTTGATGAACAAATTGCTAGAGCTAAAGAGAATGAAATTACTGAAACTGATTAAGTCTTTGAAACTGGTAATTATGAAACACATATGAGACCTACCTCTCCTGGATTTGAAATGCCTAAGATACCTGATGGTTATGTTATGGATGGAGAAGTAGCTAGAGACATTCTTGCCTGTAAGGATAGAAATGATCTTAAGAAATTACTATGCAAGTATAAAGAAAAGACTTTGAATGCTAGAATGAAATGTGATCCTAAGTTTCCTACTTCACCTATCTTTGTTACCGATAAGGATTATGAATTCTCTATCGACTCGGAGTTAATTACTTTTGTTGAATCCGATCCTTTCCATGGTTATGAAACTGAAACTGCAGTGACACATTTTACTAAGTTGAATGATATAGCCACCTTTTTTTCTCATGATGAGAAGATTCACTACAATTGTATTCTCAAATTATTTCCGTTCTCCTTAAAGGGTGATGCGAATATATGGTACAATACTCTTTCTCCTGGTTGTGTGTGTAGTCCCTAGGATATGATTTACTATTTCTATGAAAAATATTTTCCTGTTCATAAGAAACAAGCTACCTTATAGGAAATATTTAACTTTGTGCAAATTGAAGAAGAGAGTCTCCCACAAGCTCAGGGGAGGCTTATCAAATTGCTTAATCCTTTGTCTGATCACCCTCTAAAGAAAAATGAAATACTTGATATCTTCTATAATGGACTAACTGATTCTTCTCGGGACTTCCTAGATAGTTGTGCTGGTTGTGTTTTTAGGGAACGAATTGTTGAACAAGCTGAGGAACTATTGAATAATATATTGAAGAACTATATTGATTGGACTCTCCCTGAACCACCGCTTGAACTCACTCCGAAGAAGAGGGGTATCTTATTTCTCAGTCCGGAAGATAAGCAAGAGGCAAGGAAATGTATGAAGGAAAAGTATTAAAGCTGAGGATGTTAAGAATTTACCACCTATTGAAGAAATACATGGCCTTGACACACCACCACCTCCACGGGTGGTAGAGGTAAATTCTTTACTAAAGTTTGATGAAGGTGACATTCCTTACAATAAACATCCTAGTCAGTGCTTATATGAGTTTGATGCAAATGTTCTGAAACAATTGAAATATAATTCTAATATGATTGCTCGCTTCAGTGGCTTGTTATTTAGAATCAATAATGATGGTAGAGGTGTAGGAAAACATGCCTCTATGGTTCAAACCTAGTTAGAAGAAGTTGTTAAATCTCAAAGAGATTTTCTTAATGAAATGAATAATAATATGAATGATCATGATATTAGAGTACTGACTAGAGGAAGTAGAATCACCCAAGAACCTCTTTATCCTGAAGGTCATCCTTAAAGAATTGAACAAGACTCTCAAGGAATTAATGCTGATGCACCTAGTCCTTCTAAGAAGAAAAATAAAAAGAAAAATGATAGGACTTTGCATACCTCTAATTAACCTGAGATAGAAAAACCTCCTGATAATAATGATGTCTCCATTTCTCATGCTAAAACTCAATCTGTTAATGAACATCCACCTACTGATAATAATAATGATACTGATGTTCATGAAGATCCTCAACCAAATAATGATAAAGAACCAGATAATGATGTAGAAATAGAACCTGCTGTTGATCTTGATAACACACAACCTAAAAATAAACGATATCATAAAAAAGACTTTGTGGCTAGAAAACATGTTAAAGAAAGAGAGCCATGGGTTTAGAAACCCATGCCTTTTCCACCTAAACCATTTAAGAAAAAGGATGATGAAGAATTTGAACACTTTTCTAAAATGATTAGGCCAGTCTTTCTATGTACCCGCTTAACTGATATCTTAAAGATGCCCCCTTATGGTAAATACATGAAAGACATCATCACTAATAAAAGAAAGATACCTGAAGTTGAAATCTCCACCATGCTTACTAATTATTCTTTTAAGGATGGAGTGCCTAAAAAACTTAGAGATCCTAGAATACCAACTATACCTTGCTCCATTAAAAGAAATTATTTCAAAATAGCTTTGTGTGATTTGGGAGCAGGTGTTAGTGTTATGACGTTCCCTTTATATAAAAGACTTGATTTGAATAAAATCACACCTACTGAAGTATCTTTGCTAATGGCTCACAAATCAACTGCCATACTTATCGGTATTTGTGAGGATGTGCCCGTTGTTGTTGCAAATGTTACTATCTTAACATGCTTTATTATTCTTGAGATTCCTGAGGACGACAACATGTCGATTATCGTTGGTAGACCCTTTTTGAATACTGCAGGGGCTGTTATTGATTGCAATAAAAGCAAAATCACTTTTCATATCAATGGTAATGAGCATACAGTGGACTTTTCGAAGAAACAATTCCAAGTGAATGGTGTGAATGTTATTGAAAATTCTCCGACACTCACTATTGGGAGTTTTCATCTACCTCTACCTACTGCCAAAAAGAAATATGATATAATTATGGTTGGGGATAAGCATATCCCCATTGAGGTAACTTAGTGTTTTACGGAAGTTCTTCGGTTTCATGCTAATTGAAAGTGGTTGTTAACAAGACTTGATCAACCCTATTAATGGATCATTTTTGAGAGGTATGAAGTTGATGAATTTAATAGACACAACTTTCTATATCCACTTTTGTTTTCTGTTTTTCTTAGTTAAATAAAATAAAATGCCATGTTTATCATGTTTTCTGATTTTTTCATGCAATAAAAAAATGAACCAAAAATAAAAGTTCTCAGAATGTCCTGGAAATGTAACATGGTTTTTTCTGAATATTTCTGAATTTCTGGTGCAAATAACATTAGAGGGGGGTGCACCTAGTGCCCACAAGACACGAGGGCACGCCAGCAACCCCAGCAATGCCCTGGTGGGTTGTGCTCCCTACATGGGTCCCCTCACTTACTTCTTTAGCCCATGTCATCTCCTACCTCCAGAAAAAATCACCATATCTCTCTCTCTCTCTCTCTCTCTCGTGTTCTTGCTCACAAACTCGTGAATTTTGATGTCTTTGCTCAAAGCTCCATTTTTGAGACTATTTGGGGTATTGCTTCTTGGTATGTGACTCCCCCATTTCTCCAATTAGTTTTTGATTTAGTGGTTTATTTTCAAAATAATTAGCTACTCTTGGTGCTGCTGTAGATGAGCTTGCATGTTGAATTCTTAGAGTTATAAGTAGTTTGAATGCTTGTATGGCCTCTAGGCCTCCTTATGAGTAGTTGCTATCAATCTTATTAAGTTTCTTTGACAAATTTTTTGTGGACTAAATTTTTTAGAAATTTATTTGTAGACATAAGATGAATTTCTTTAGGAAGTACTCCCCCAAGAGGAATGCTAAAGGAGTCATTGGGGAATCGTCGGACAGTGACCTCAACACTCCGAGGAAGGCAGAAGTGCGATCGTGTGGATGGTCACATAAACCCTTTATGGAGGAAGCCATGTTCCATCAAGAGTTTGCCCAATTCTTTGCAAATGCTGGGCTGACCAACTTCCTCGTAGATAAGTGTGACCAGCACCACATCCTTACAAATTCCTTTGTGCAAAGTTGTCATTTTCTGAGTAAGAATAATCCTCCTGAGGTGCAGTTTAATCTATATGCTAAAACTTATCAGATACCTCTTACTGACTTTTGTGACATATGTCTGATTCCTTAACACGGGGAATTAAGAGATCTTAGACCAACAGAGTTTGAGGACTTTCTCCTCACTTTGACAGTGGGTGATGAAAGGGGCGTGTCAAGTGTCACTCCTACCAGTCTGCAGTTTCCTTCCATGCACAACTTGGATTTATTCATCGCAAAATGTTTAACTGCTACCGAGAATGTCGGTGCACTCAATGCCCCTGACCCCGCTATTTTACGTCGTACACTACACAACGATCATACCTTTAGCCAAGGGTCTATTATTGCACGTTGACTACACCTTAACAGGAATAAGGGGAAGATACACGATGGTATTTATGCTACTCGTTTAGCGAGTCATTTTAATATTCAGATACGTCCACATGACTATCCTTTGACCAAGGTTTATCTAGATCACAAGGCATTGCAGGCTCACCAATTTATTGATGCAACTGATTCTTTTCATAACATTCGCTACAACTTAGCATTTAGCGTCAAAACCCGTGATGTTACCCCATTGCCTACACCTTCTTTGTTTGATTCTATTGCCAGGAACGGATACATGATCATGCCAAATGATATTGTTGCCTATCAGAACAATCAGGAAGCGGCAGAGGACGAGTCCCAAGAGTGGGATGCTCAGGTGTCGTCGCCACCGCACTTCAACTTAGGACCGAATGGTTACTACGGATGGTGATTACCAAGCTTGGCCAAAAGCCTAAGCTTGAGGGAGTACGTGTTTCCACCGACATTATATTCATGTTCACACATTTCATTCCAGTTGTGTGTGTTCACACTTTTTCATTGTATTATCCATGCTAATTTTTTTCTTGCTTTCTTTTTGTGTATTTGAAAAACTTTGAGAAAATCCAAAAATATTTCTTGCTTCTTTTTGGTTTTTTCTTCTTAGTTTAATTAGTTGTACTATTAAAAGAAAACCCCAAAATATTTTTCGTTTCTTCTTTTGCTTGTTGGGAGTTCTCCCGAGTAAATAGTTTTTCACATTTTTGTTTTTCCTTCCTTAATTTTCTTTCTTCAAGAAAAACTAAAAACTCCAAAAATATTTCAGTGTGTTTCTCTGAAATTCGTTTCCCTTTTATTGAGTGACTCTCATATGCACCAGTGTTAATCTAACAATGAGCCTATATTAATTTGACTTCTCCTCTTGAATAAAATGTTCACATATTCTAGCTTATTCCATGACACTCTTGCACTATTATTATTTTCGTATCATTCGACCATGCAAGTGAAAGGCAATAATGATGATATTTGATGAAGTGACTGTGGCAGAGAGAAGTGGGTATGAACTCAACTTGTTTTTGTTTTTGTAAATATGTTTAACATAGTATACATGATTTAGCATATTATGATCAAACATGTTTGCAATGAAAATTAGAGATTATAGTTGATCATGCCATGCTTTAGTACATAGGAGTGGATAATGATTTATCTTGGTTGTCAGCATGCATTAAAATGATTGTGATGTAGTATGATGATATGGCATCCTCCTCTCAATGTTTCAAGTGGCTTAACTTGGCACATGCTCACGCACGAAGTTGAACTAAAACCAACATAACCTTCACTATATTTATGTTCATGATGTCCATATCCTACTCATGATAGCAGTCAATGTTTATTATTCATAATGCATGTTTATGACCGTCTTCACTCTCTAGCTGGCCGCTTCTCTACAAATTTACTAGCCTTCACCTGTACTAAGCGGGACTTGTGCATCAAAATCCTTAAACCATAGTTATTCCACATGAGTCCACTATATCTACCTATATGCGGTATTAGCCTGCCGTTCCAAGTAAATTTGCATGTGCCTCCTTTAAAATTTCAAATGAACATCTATTTTGTGTGCTTGCACCGCTCATGGAGCGACACAGGGTGGTCAGTATCTTCCATGTTAAGCAGGTTATTCTCATGATGCGTGTTTATTCACTCGTCCTTGCACAAGAGGGGCGATAATAGGGATTTCCAGTCTTGAAATAAAAAGAAATGCAAATAATTAAAAAAAAACCCCAGGAATGTTGGTGGTATGAATGGTATCGGTGGATTTGGCTAGCCATGGAGTGTGTTTGTTGGTGGAGGGGGAGTATACCTTTACTTTTACCGCTTGGGAACCGCCACTAATTTGTTTAACATGGAAGATATTGAGCTCTGGCACCTCTGCAAAATTATACCTATCTCTTATTTAAGCTTTGAGCTCTGGCACCTCTGCAAATCCCTGCTTTCCTCTGCAAAGGGACTATCATTTACTTTTATGTTGAGTCATCACCTTCTCAAATAAGCGCCAGATTTGAGAGCACTATTGTCATCCTCATGCATTGTGTATAGTTAATGTTGGATGCATCATGACTTGATCTTTTGTACCATGAATTACAGTGTTTAGTCGCAGCTTGAACTTTGGAGGTGCTCTGCATTTATGTTTTGCGGTCTCAGAAAGGGCTCGGGAGATACTATTATAGTCATATTATATCATGACTGTTTTGACAAAGTGTTTTCATTTGAGATATTTTATTATTGCTCGTTAGTTGCTTATGTCATTGATATGAGTTAATATAATCTTTAAGAGTTATTGTTGACATGGTTAGTCATAATGTTTGTTGAAAACCTGGGTGCTACTTAAGAATATGTATGTAAAGAAGAAGAAAAAGAGTTCGTAAAGTTTTTCTTTATCACTTTCAGTTTGTGAACTGAATTGCTTGAGGACAAGCAAGGGTTTAAGCTTTGAGCAGTAGATACGTCTCCATCGTATCTACTTTTCCTAACACTTTTGCTCTTTGTTTTGGACTCTAATTTGCATGATTTGAATGATACTAACCCGGACTGATGTTGTTTTCAGCAGAACTGCCATGGTGTTATTTCTGGGCAGAAATAAAAGTTCTCGGAATCGAACCAAACTTTTTGGAGATTTATTTTACAAGAGCCAAAAACCAGCGGAGGAGGGGTCTGGATGGGCATGATACACCAGGGTGTGCCAGCCCCCCCTCGGCGTGCCCTGGTGGGTTGTGCCCACCTCATGGCCCCACTAACCCTTATTCCGGCACTATAAATTCCTATTTACGAATAAAAAAATCAAGGGGGAAGTTTTATCGAGTTTCACGAGATGGAGCCGCCGCCACCTCCTGTTCTTCATTGGGAGGCCAGATCTGGAGTCCGTTTGGGGCTCTAGAGAGGGGAATCTTCGGCCTTCGTTATCATTAACCCTCCTTCATCGCTAATTCCATGATGCTCCCCATCAGGAGTGAGTGATTCCTTCATAAGCTTGCTGGTTGGTGAGGAGTTGGATGAGATTCGTCACGTAATCGAGTTAGTTTTGTTAGGGCTTGATCCCTACTATCCACTATGTTCTAAGATTGATGTTGTTATGACTTTGTCATGCTTAATGCTTGTCACTAGGGCCCGAGTGCCATGATTTCAGATCTGAGCCATTTATGTTATCATATTTATATCTATGTTTTTGATCCGATCTTGCCTAGTCATATGCACCTATTACGTGTTATGATCCATAAACCCCGGGGTGACAGTAATCGGGATTCTTTCCGGTGATGACCGTAGTTTGAGGAGTTCATATATTCACTATGTGTTATTGCTTTGTTTCGGTTCTCTATTAAAAGGAGGCCTTAATATCCCTTAGTTTATTTATTGACCCCGCTGCCATGGGAGGGTAGGCCTTAATATCCCTTAGTTTCCATAAGCACATATGACTATTTACGGAATACATGCCTACATCACATTGATGAACTGGAGCTAGTTCTGTGTCACCATAGGTTATGACTGTTGTATGATCAATATCATCCAATGAATACACCAATCCAGTGCTTACAAGTTTTCCACATATTGTTCTTGCTAAGTTACTACTGCTGCTATTACTATTGCAGTTGCTACAAAACTATTGCTATCACTGTTATTGTTACTACCGCTGTTACCACTCCTATCAAACTATCATATTACTGTCCTACTGATCACTTTGTTGCGGATTTTTATCTCGAGGTGTGGTTAAATTGACAACTCAATAGATAATACTCTCAAATATTCTTTGTCTCCCCTTGTGTCGAATCTATACATTTGAGTTTAATACTCTACCCTCGAAAACTATTGTGATCCCCTATACTAGTGGGTCATCATGGGTTCGGCCTCATAGCCCTAGGACCAGGATGATGCACCAGTATACTAGAGAGCCGGCTAATGAGATGCAATTTAGTCTAGTGGATCTGCTAGAGCTAGAATTTAAGAGGGTAGTTAAGAAATTGTTGGGCGAGACCAGGGAAAATATAGCCTTGGTTGGCGTGGTTCCATTTTTCACTGGTAACCCGGCCCCTCCAGTAAGTCAAATTCCCTTTGCTATTTTGCTTGTGGATTTTGTAATATTCACTTGCTAACACTCCTACTTTTTTCACTTTGTCTCAGGAAAATTCTGGCTAGTGGAATGAGGGCTCTCGAGCCGTCCCTGCTCAAGAAAACATAGAAGAGTCAGGAAACAATGAGGAGGACGAGGTAGACTTTGATTCTTTGGGTTCTTTGTTTAACCAACTTGTTGATGTTGAGTCTCCTCAGGAACATGTCATGTCTAGTTGAGCCGGCAAAGCTGAGGTAAATCCTACTCCAGACTTGGAATCATTTATCGTGAAGGGGTGAGATGAGCCCTCCGCAAGGTACCTGATGTCTACTATGCAACTTTATTATTGTAGACTATGTTGAGCCTCCAAGCGTAGAGTTTTGTAGGACAGTAGAAATTTTCCCTCAAGTGGATGACCTAAGGTTTATCAATCCCTGGGAGGTGTAGGATGAAGATGGTCTCTCTCAAACAACCCTGTAATCAAATACAAGAAATCTCTTGTGTCCCCAACACACCCAGTACAATGGCAAGTTGTATAAGTTCACTAGTTTGGCAAAGAGATGGTGATACAAGTGCAATATGGATGATATATATATAGGTTTTTGTAATCCAAAAATGTAAAAATAGCAAGGTAACAAGTAACAAAAGTGAGCACAAATGGTATTGCAATGCTTGGACACAATACCTACGGTCTGTACTTTCCCTAGTGCAACCTCTCAACAATGCTAATATAATTGGATCACATAACCATCCCTCAATGTGCAACGAATAATCACTCCAAAGTTCTTATCAAGCGAAGAGCATAAGAAGAAATTGTTTGTAGGGTACGAAACCATATTAAAGTTACCCTTCCGATCGATCTATCCAAGAGATCGTACTTAAATAACCAAGTTATCCTTTCCCATCAATCTATGTAAGAGTTTGTACTAGAATAACACCATATGATACGCATCAACCAACTCTAATGTCACCTAGATACTCCAATGTCACCACAAGTATCCATGAGTTAATTATGCGATACAGATCAAAAAAAATTCAATCTCATAATACTCAATCCAACACAAAGAACCTCAAAGAGTACCCCAAGATTTCTATCGGAGAAAGTAGGACAAGAACATGTATCAACCCCTATGCATTGATTACCCCAATGTCATCACGGGAATCCGCAAGTTGAGTACCAAAACATATATCAAGTGAATCAATAGAATACCCCATTGTCACTACGGGTATCCACATGCAAGACATATATCAAGTGTTCTCAAATGCAATATTCAATCCAACATAATGATATCTCAAAGGGAAAGATTCAATTCATCACAACGGGATAGCAAGGGAATAACATCATGTGATCCGACTATATTAACAAAGCCTGTGATACATCAAGATCATGACATCTCAAGAACACGAGAGAGAGAGAGAGAGATTGAACACATAGCTACTGGTACAAACCATCAGCCCCAAGGGTGGACTACTCCCTCCTCATCATGGACACCGCCGGGATGATGAAGATGGCCACCGAAGATAATCTACCCTCTCCGACAGGGTACTGTTTTCTCTTTAGATTGGTTTTTCATCGATACAAAGCCCTTACGGCGGCGGAATGAGGAGTCTAGTGTTATTTCTGACGGTTTCTATATTTATAGGAATTTTTGGTGTTGCTTTCACACAAAGATGGGCCACGAGGTGCACAACACCCACAAGGGCATGGGTAGGGGGGTCTACCGCGCACTGGTGGGTGCTGGCCACCCTAGGCGCCCTGTTCTGGTGTTCTTTGGCCCACCTTCTTTCTTCTGGTCCATAAAAAATCCACAAAAATCCCCGCGGTGTTTTGTCTCTGTTTGGTACTGATTTTCTGCGAAGTAAAAAACAAGCAAAAACATCAACTTGCACTTTGGCACTATGTGAATAGGTTAGTCCCAAAAAATGATATAAAGTTGTAATAAAATGATTGTAAAACATCCAATAATGATAATATAACAACATGGAATGAGCAAAAATTACAGAGACGTTAGAGACGTATCAGTACCCTCTTCTCACCCTAATGCTCACTTGGATCCAAAATTTATTTTGAAGCAAACACAAATTGCTAGCCATTCAAACCGGAAGACCTGGAGCAGCTCTAGAGAGCTTTCAAGTGGGATTCCCGATGATCCGGCTCCTAGAAGAGCAAGAACCCCAAGAGAAATTAAGTACCATAGTGTCTCATCCATGAACCAGCCAATTCAAGGGACCTCTTGACTCTGCTAACCCGGATTATGAGAAAACCCCATCATCTGATGGGTCCAGTGGTACTCAGGTACCGGCTTTCAAGCGTTTATTCACCCCCTCTAGGAAACATCCATGTCCTTTCAGCTGGGACAAACACAACCGGCGATGACCAGGTGAGGTCTGACGGGTAGCCAAGGGAGCAGAGTTCGCACGACAGTCGAATTTGGCGAAAGCCAAGGTGACGGTCGCCGGGAGAACCAGATCCAGAGATGGCTTGCTCTGGTCGGCCGTCATGACACAACCCACTTGGGATAGTGGTGTGAGATGGGAGCAGGCCAGGGAAGAAGGAGAGGGAACCAACTGACTATCAGACCTAGTTAGGGCAGCGCCTGACAATATGCTTCGACGAGCAGGCGCGCACAAGAGGAAGCCGCTAGGGTACGTCTGTGGCGATTGGGAGTTGAGAGCGTAAGCGCGTGGGAGTTGGGCCGGGAAAGGGTTATGTGGATCATGGCCTCATGGTTGTGAGGATTAGGCTGTGTAGTTTAGTGGGCTGGACCGTGTCATCTGTGCCATTTTTAGTAGGTTTTTTACTTATTTCGGGCTAATCGAACTATTTGGGCATCGTAAATTGAAACCTTGATTTTATGAATAAATATCAGGTTTTCTAAAACTACTACCCGAATTACTGTTTGGGTTTTCTGGGTTCGGATTATATGGGTTTGGTTTTTTTAGGTTTGGGCTTTGGGTATCGGGTTTTATGCCCACCTTGACTTGGCGGAGGCCGTAGGAGTCGGCCTTCAAGATCTTCATGGGTTCCTTTCTTCGCAATGCCTTGGCCTTCAAAGAGTGTTTTTCTATGGGGAGCTAGCCTTTTTGGAGATCCAGTGATAGATGACCCATAGCGCAGGCTCCATGAATACTTCTTGTTTTGGGCTATGCCTTGTGATAGAGCTTGTAGGAGATGGTGGATCAGGAATTTGTGATTTTTATAAGGCGTTTTGACTTGGTTTGCATTGGGGGTTTATCATTTCTTGGTTATTTCGAACGCTAGTCCTTCAAGACAGAACAAACCTCGTGTTCCATTGTTTGGCAGGAAAAAGCACAGGTGGAAGGAAATCAAGATGCATTACTCCAAACTGAGTCAAATGGAATAACTTCCACATTAGCAGATTCAACAACAGGCGCACCAGAGCGCAAGACGACCAACCATCATATGAGGTGACATGAGCTCCCCTTCATCTAGAGGAACAATTTTCGTGAAGGCCGCACCAACATCAGAGAGACCTAGCTGTCGCCACACCATCCAGGACAAAGAGAGAATAGATCCGAAGTAGAAGTGCCACGATAGATATTTCTAGTTTTATTCTTCACCTCTATACGTATTTCATTTCACTATCATCTTTGCAAGAGGAACTCCAAGTTGTAAATCAGGGTGTAAAACTCTATTCATACCCATCTCGAGTTTGAGACTTGTTAAATCATTCATCTTATTGTGGATCTTCAAGGTATTTATATGGTTTTGATGGATTTATTCTCTACGGTGATTGGTTATTCTCTTCTATTTGAGTAATTTCCCCTAGGCATAGGAGATGTAGGTGAATGGTAAGAATCATTTGTGCCAATCCTATATGTATTATTCGTGTTTTTAGTCTTAAGATTTGTGTAGTAAGTTGTTATATTATTGTGAATGCTATGTGTGTTGTCCAATTTAAGGGCCTAGGCAACATGATCTAAATACCTACACATATAACACATATTGTTTCGGGAATATGCGACCTCTGACTGGTAGGTGAAGACATCTGTAAGGACCGAAGACAATATGAGATAATAGTGATCCACCAATCTTAATGCAAGGTTCCAATGTAATTACCATAGTTGTGAAAATGACCACAATGTGGAAACGTTGAAGTAGGACCATAGTATGGAACCCAATCTGGCGAGGGGGATTTCCATTACTGTAAGGTCGTCCTCCTACCGAACAACCAAATCAAATACTAAACTCACGATACAAGGTACATGGTGTTACTAATGAACTGGAACACTTGAGGTATACCATGGTCCAAAGTTTTCCCACACCTAATCTCTCTACTGTAGCAAAAAAAAATTTATTTCTAGTCTTTACTTTATGATCTTTACTTGCAAGTTGTTATTATTCTTGCTAGAACCATCTCATCATACTCACTACTCTGATTCCTTTGACACTTGGAACACTAATAGCTTCTGCAGAACCATAAGCAGTTACTTCACATAAGAGATGTGACAACTTCTGCGAGTGAAATGTTGCTCTTAAATACTCTCATTCGGTCTTTATTGGTATGATAACTATTTGGATAGCTACACGAAAGTGCTACACCACCATGTTTGCCTTGCAGGACATCAAACATTTCCTAGTGTTGTTGTTGGGGAGTGAAGCGCAAACTATTTATTTTGTAATTGTTTTGCAGATGTTGTTATTGTAGATGCTTCCTATCATCGATGGGGGTTCTACCCATTATAGGAAGACATATTTGACACATTACATTTCACGTCTTCCACTAGAGTTTTAGGCTCAAATCAAACTACTGAGCTTAACATGTTTGCAGAAATGACAATTACTCGGAGCGAAGAAAAATCTATGAGGGGTATTGTGCTCCGTACATGGGCTCAAGATCTTCCATAGTGTATCCTGAAAATCATGCGAGTGAGTATTAGATTGACTGCAATCTTATTCATGAAGCCAAGAAGCATGCCTTTTCAGGGACCGAGGAATAGGAACCTCGAGCACATCTTATATTCTTTGATGCTTTATGAGACTTTTAGAATCAAAGATGTGTCGAGGGAATTCATTTTACTGAAACTCTTCAAGTTTTCTCTGAAATATAAGACAAAAGAATGATATAACAAATTGCAATATTGCAGTATGACTTGCTGGAAGATGTGTGAAGACTAGCTTATGGCTAAGTTTTTCCCTTGCTAAACAAATGCAAAACTCCAAAAGAATCTCACTTCTTTTGTCGAGGAAACCAGGAGAGAGTCTATATGCAGCTTGGGGAGATACTCCAAACTTTTGAATCTTTCCACTAACCATGGTTTTGCTGAATATGTTATACTTCATATTTCTATCATGGAATTAATGATGAATCTAAATCCATCCTTGGTTCGAGTGGAGGTGGACGCTTCATGTATCTTACTATAAAATAAGAAAAAGAATTGATAGAAAGAATTATGACTGCTAGGGAGCAATGAAATATTGAGGAACATATTAAACACACTAGAAATTTTTATCATGTTCAAGACATGGAAGAATTTAAGAAGATGATTCAAGAAAAAGGTAAACCTGTTGAACAAGTTATTCATGAAAAAGTGAATCTAGTTAGCATCTATCAACACGAAGATGAGCTCATGGAGACAATGAATAGGTTTAAGCATCACCAAGAGGGTTTCAATACAGACCTGAGGCGATGCACTCACCACAATGAAAAGGTTATATAATACCTCTCTAAAGAGTTAGATGGTTTAGGTCATGTCATGAAAAATCTTGATAAACAATCTTGCATGATATAAACTCAATATTCGCAAATTTCTTAAATTCATTTTAATATCTTACCAACATGATGATGATAACCTTGTTTGCTCGAAGTGGTGAACTGACACTGGACCCAAAATGACATGAGTGGTATGTGAAAGAACAAGCGTTTAAGAGGACAGAAAGTTAGAGCCAACTCAGGAAGATAAAGAACGCCTCGACACCAACCAAGACCAAGAAGAAACAGGTCACGAAGATGCACAACACAGTGAAGAGCACTACCAGGATAAAGCTCTATGCCGACGGCTTTGGTCGATGCCGACGGGGGCCCGTCGGCACCATATATGTCGGCATACCGCAAGTCACCGCTGGCACAAAAAAGCCGTCGGCATATATGCTATGCCGACGGTGTCCATACAAAGGTATCGACGGCTTAGGCCATCGGCATAGCTCCATGGCAAACGGCATCCGGCAGTGTTTCCGTCAAGAGTGCACCACCCAGGGATGGCCACGTGTCCGTCCTATGCCGACGGCCCGGGCCGTCGGCTTAGGCTACAAAGATACGCCGACCGCCTAGCCATCAGCAAAGCTTGCCACGTGGCAGGCGCTGGTATCCCCTGGGGCGTGCATACGCCGACGGCTTAGGCCGTTGGTTGAGGCTACAACTATACGCCGACGGCATAGCCGTCGGCATAGCTTGCCACGTGTCAGCCTTTGGTAATTCGGAGGCCCTCTATGCTGATGGCTATGCCGTCGGCGTAGTTTTGCGCTGTTTTTTTTCTTTTTCCTAGTTCATACAAATTCATTTCAGCTCCAAAATAACAGGGTATATACAATGAAATTTAATGCACAGCCAACAGCACCATCACATCGTCACAACCAACACCAACACCATCACATCCTCACAACGAACAACATAAGCATATCAGAAACATAAGCATATCAAGAGAACAAGTCATCTAAAGGCAGAAGTCATCGGAAGTAGCATAAAAAGACGGACGCCATCTAAAGAGCACTAGTCATCTAAGGAGCGCCAGTACGTCCACCTCCAAGGTCGTCAACGCCAAGTCCGCCAAAGCCTAGGTCTTCACTGCTAGCGGCAGCGCTACCGCCTCAGTGGATTGGAGTGACTGGGCTCCGTGACTCGGGAGTGATGTGAACACACCGACACCACCACCAACGGATGATCTACCGGTTCCCTCGATGTTTGAAAATACATCTAGAGTGAATGATATTGTGTTGAATAAATAGTAAGGAGTGGTTGAATAGTTTGGGGATGTACTAACCACCGTTGTCCCCGGTTGTTGTGCTACAAAATTCCTCAAAGGTAAGCAGCACTGGTTGTGGTCCTACAGCTGGTGGTGCTGGTTCCATTTCAGGAATCGTGTCGTTCCTCATGCTCTCAAACACGAGCTGCATGTTAATTGACAAAGCAAACACCAATTTCAGAAGAAATAAAAGTGTCAATATGGAAATGAAATGAAATGGGCTAAACTAACCGTCATCATGCGAGTGTTGTGGTCTTGGACGGCTGCAACTCTCGTGCTCCACGCCATGGTCTCCTGTCATGTGTACTCCATGTAGGCCTACATATGATGTGATGGAACTCATTAAACATCTCAATTCGGAAAATAAAGTGAGCAATGAAGATAAGAGGGAAAAATACTTACAGAGTGCCGCTCGGCTAGGAGGGACTATGACTACGCAGTGGTCGTGGGCGTGCGCCGTCTCAAGCTTGGGTCGGTAGCTCGGAGTTGTGTGTAGGAGATAGAAGGAGTGACCATAGCACCCAGAACCGGCTGCCGACCATGAGCCTTCAGCCCCATGCCAACCATTGCCCTATCGTCCAAAGGCGCATTGATGGGGTCAGGTGTGTCAGGATGTAGATTCAGATACGCCGCAGAGTAGTTCTTCTTCTCCGCGGTGTTGCCGTAGTACTTGTCTTCCCCAGGCTTGGGCCTCCTTCGAGTATGGGCGATCTCCCATGCCTCCATGTGTGAGAGCGGCCACTTGAGTTTCTCCTCCTGCACCAACAAACAGATGTTAGTCATACATAAAAAAGTGATGGTAAATAGAAGAAGATTGTTTAATGAGGTTAGTCATACCTAAAGTGCCTTGTGGAGAAAGTGGTTCCTGTTTCCCTGAGCATGTACTCCCTTCTTCCCTCAGTTAGCCTTGTTTTTGCTACTAGTATCCGCCCAGGCTTCATCCTGACCACACCACAGGTCCACCAATGCCGCCGAGGACTCGTCTTTTCCATAACACCAATTTGGACACACCTACATAATAGGAAGCATAATGGCATGCGTAACCCGAAACGATGAAATTTATGACAAACATCGGAATGAAAAATCGTTAATACTTACCGACAAGTACTCGTCCCTCTCCAAGGTAATGTGCCGCACCTTCACACCTTGGTCATCTTCATACCAAGATAGTCATGATAGTATTGCGTGATGGCCACCAACCGCACCTTGTACTGCATCTGGCGGGCCTTCATCTTTGCTTGGCGCAGCACGATCTCATCGGCAGTGTCCTTGTGCTCTGGAAGAACTCGATATTATTTTTACAATCATTCATGAAACCAGAATGGAAGAAGCCATGAGTTAAATCATTCATGAAATCAGAATGGATGTGTGCTTGTGAAGAGAACTCACCCAAAAATTAGTGATCATGGCCTTAGCATGGGTCACATACTCCGCGTGGGGGGCTGCTTCCCAGTGCTCCCAGGTCTTAGCCAAAACCCAAAGATCCGGGTGCCTGACTGGATCCGTATAGTACATCCCCAGCCAGTATTCCTTTAGCAAGACAGTGATGATGCCGTTGGGAACACGGGCCCCTTTAGGATGTACCCAGTTACTGCAAAAGATATAAAGAATGAAAATATTAGCATATGACAAGCAAAAGATTTAAAGAATGAAAATATTAGGATGTGACAAGCAAAGAATTAAATTATTATTGAAATTATTTAGTGGAACTTACTCTATCCCCTTGGGCTCAATGGGCCACTTCTGCTCCTCGGTAGGAATATGCTTTGGGACCTTTGCGTTACCATGCAGCCATCCCTTATTGTTGCCATTCCCGCCACCACCAGCGTCCCCACCACCACCATCATCCCGGCCTGCCTCCTCCTCCTCCTCGTCCCCCTCCCCAACCTCCTCCTCCTCCTCCTCCTCACCCCGCTCCTCACGAACCACATCCTCCTACTCGTCCTCCTCCTCCTCGGTAGAGGGTACCTCATGTTGGGGAACGTAGTAGTAAATCAAAACTTTTCCTACGTGTCACCAAGATCCATCTATGGAGAAACCAGCAACGAGCAAGGGGAGAGTGGATCTTCATACCTTTGAAGATCGCTAAGCGGAAGCGTTACAAGAACGCGGTTGATGGAGTCGTACTCGCAGCGATTCAGATCGCGGTGGATCCGATCAAGTGCCGAACGGACGGCACCTCCGCGTTCAACACACGTGCAGCCCGGTGACGTCTCCTACGCCTTGATCCAGCAAGGAGGGAGGAGAGGTTGAGGGAGAGCTCCGGCAGCACGACGGCGTGGTGGCGGTGGAGCTGCGTGGTACTCCGACAGAGCTTCGCTAAGCGCTACGGAGAACGAGGGGAGGAGGAGGTAGGGCTGCACCAGAGAGAGAGGGAGAACCGTGTCTTGTGCAGCCCCAAATACCTCCACTATATATAGGAGAGAGGGAGGAGGGGTGGCTGCGCCCTAGGGTTCCACCCTAGGGGTGGCGGCAGCCACCAGATGCCATCTGGCCGGCGGCTAGGGCAAGGGAGAGGTGGGGCGCCCTAGGGTGGGCCTTAAGGCCCATCTAAGCCTAGGGTTTGCCCCCCTCCACCTTTGCCACGCCTTGGGCTGGGGTGGGAGGCGCACCAGCCCACCTAGGGGCTGGCTCCCTCCCACTCTTAGCCCACGGAACCTTCCGGGGCAGGTGGGCCCACTTGGTGGACCCCCGGAACCCTTCCGGTGGTCCCGGTACACTACCGGTGACACCCGGAACACTTCCGGTAACCAAATCCTCACTTCCTATATATCAATCTTCGTCTCCGGACCATTCCGGGACTCCTCGTGACGTCCGGGATCTCATCCGGGACTCCGAACAACCTTCGGTAACCACGTACACTATTTCCCTATAACCCTAGCGTCATCGAACCTTAAGTGTGTAGACCCTACGGGTTCGGGAGACACGTAGACATGACCGAGACACCTCTCCGGCCAATAACCAACAGCGGGATCTGGATACCCATGTTGGCTCCCACGTACTCCACGATGATCTCATCTGGATACCCAACAGTCTCCCACTTGCACTAGAGTCAATAATCTAGTTACATTGTGATGAATCGAACACCCATAGCATTCTGGTGTTGATCATGTTTTGCTCGTGAGAGAGGTTTAGTCAACGGATCTGCGACATTCAGATCCGTATGCACTTTACAAATATCTATGTCTCCCTCCTGAATGTAATCTCGGATGGAGTTGAAGCGGCGCTTGATGTGTCTTGTCTTCTTGTGAAACCTGGGCTCCTTTGCAAGGGCAATAGCTCCAGTGTTGTCACAGAGTAGAGTCATCGGGCCCGACGCATTCGGAATCACTCCTAGGTCGGTGATGAACTCCTTCATCCAGACTCCCTCCTTTGCTGCTTCCGAAGCAGCTATGTACTCCGCTTCACATGTAGATGCTGCCACGACGCTTTGCTTGCTACTGCTCCAGCTCACTGCCCCTCCATTCAAAATATACATGTATCCGGTTTGCGACTTGGAGTCGTCCGGATCTGTGTCGAAGCTAGCATCGACGTAACCCTTTACGACGAGCTCCTCAGCACCTCCATAAACGAGAAACATGTCCTTTGTCCTTTTCAGGTACTTCAGGATATTCTTGACCGCTGTCCAGTGTTCCGCTCCGGGATCACTTTGGTACCTCCCTACCAAACTTATGGCAAGGTTCACATCAGGCCTGGTACACAGCATGGCATACATGATAGAGCCTATGGCTGAAGCATAGGGGATGACACTCATCTCTTCTCTATCCTTTGCCGTGGTCGGGCATTGAGTCGTACTCAATCTCACACCTTGCAACACAGGCAAGAACCCCTTCTTGGACTGATCCATATTGAACTTCTTCAATATCTTTTCAAGGTATGTGCTTTGTGAAAGACCAATGAGGCGTTTCGATCTATCTCTATAGATCTTAATACCTAATATGTAAGCAGCTTCTCCAAGGTCCTTCATTGAAAAACACTTATTCAAGTAGGCCTTTATACTTTCCAAGAGTTCTATATTATTTCCCATTATCAGCATGTCATCCACATACAGTATAAGGAACGCTATAGAGCTCCCACTCACTTTCTTGTAAATACAGGGTTCTCCATAAACCTGTACAAACCCAAACGCTTTAATCACCTCATTAAAGCGAATGTTCCAACTCCGAGATGCTTGCACCAGCCCATAGATGGAGCGCTGGAGCTTGCATACCTTGTTAGCATCTTTAGGATCGACAAAACCTTCCGGCTGCATCATATACAGTTCTTCCTTGAGGAAGCCATTAAGGAATGCCGTTTTGACGTCCATTTGCCAGATCTCATAATCATAAAATGCGGCAACTGCTAACATGATTCGGACAGACTTTAGCATCGCTACGGGTGAGAATGTCTCATCGTAGTCAACTCCTTGAACTTGTCGACAACCCTTAGCGACAAGCCGAGCTTTATAGGCGGTCACATTACCGTCTGCGTCAGTCTTCTTCTTAAAGATCCATTTATTTTCAATGGCTCGCTTATCATCAGGCAAGTCCACCAAAGTCCATACTTTGTTCTCATACATGGATCCTATCTCGGATTTCATGGCCTCAAGCCATTTGTCGGAATCTGGGCCCGCCATCGCTTCTTCATAGTTCGAAGGTTCACCGTTGTCCAACAACATGATCTCTAGGACAGGATTGCCGTACCACTCTGGTGCGGAACGTGTACTAGTGGACCTTCGAATAGCAACTTGATCTGAAGTTTCATGATCATCATCATTAACTTCCTCTCTAGCCGGTGTAGGCTCCACAGAAACAACTTCCTGTGCTGCGCTACTCTCCGGTTCGAGTGGAGGTACAATTACCTCATCAAGCTCTATTTTCCTCCCACTTACTTCTTTCGAGAGAAACTCTTTCTCGAGAAAGGATCCATTCTTGGCAACAAAGACTTTGCCTTCGGATCGTAGGTAGAAGGTATACCCAATAGTCTCCTTGGGATATCCTATGAAGACGCACTTTTCCGCTTTGGGTTCGTGCTTCTCAGGTTGAAGTTTCTTCACATAAGCATCGCATCCCCAAACTTTTAGAAACGACAGCTTAGGTTTATTTCCAAACCATAATTCATACGGTGTCGTCTCTACGGATTTAGACGGTGCCCTATTTAAAGTGAATGCGGCAGTCTCTAATGCATATCCCCAAAATGATAGCGGTAAGTCGGTAAGAGACATCATAGATCGCACCATATCCAATAGAGTGCGATTACGACGTTCAGACACACCATTTCGCTGAGGTGTGCCTGGCGGCGTGAGCTGTGAAACAATTCCACATTTCCTAAGGTGCGTGTCAAACTCGTGACTTAAATATTCTCCGCCACGATCAGATCGTAGGCATTTTATTTTCCTGTCACGTTGATTCTCGACCTCACTCTGAAATTCCTTGAACCTTTCAAAGGTTTCAGACTTGTGTTTCATTAAGTAGACATACCCATATCTGCTCAAGTCATCAGTGAGGGTGAGAACATAACGGTAGCCACCGCGAGCCTCGACACTCATTGGACCGCATACATCGGTATGTATTATCTCCAACAAGTCAGTTGCTCGCTCCATTGTTCCGGAGAATGGAGTCTTGGTCATCTTGCCCAAGAGGCATGGTTCGCATGTGTCAAATGATTCGAAATCAAGTGACTCCAAAAGTCCATCAGCATGGAGCTTCTTCATGCGTTTGACACCAATATGGCCAAGACGGCAATGCCACATGTAAGTGGGACTATCGTTATCAACTTTACACTTTTTGGTACTCACACTATGGATATGTGTAACATCACGTTCGAGATTCATCAAAAATAAACCATTGACCAGCGGGGCATGAGCATAAAACATTTCTCTCATATAAACAGAACAACCATTATTCTCGGATTTAAATGAGTAGCCATCTCGCATCAAGCGAGATCCAGATACAATGTTCATGCTCAAAGCTGGTACTAAATAACAATTATTAAGGTTTAAAACTAATCCCGAAGGTAGATGTAGAGGTAGCGTGCCGACGGCGATCACATCGACCTTGGAACCATTCCCGACGCGCATCGTCACCTCATCCTTGGCCAGCCTCCGCTTATTCCGCAGCTCCTGCTTGGAGTTACAAATGTGAGCAACTGCACCGGTATCAAATACCCAGGAGCTACTACGAGCGCTGGTTAGGTACACATCAATAACAAGTATATCACATATACCTTTAACGTTACCATCCTTCTTATCCGCTAAATACTTGGGGCAGTTCCGCTTCCAGTGACCGGTACCCTTGCAATTAAAACACTCAGTCTCAGGCTTGGGTCCATTCTTGTTCTTCTTCTTCCCGGCAACTTGCTTACCGGGCGCGGCAACAACTTTGCCGTCTTTCTTGAAGTTCTTCTTACCCTTGCCTTTCTTGAAACTAGTAGTCTTATTTACCATCAACACTTGATGCTCCTTTTTGATCTCGACCTCCGCTGATTTCAGCATCGAGTACAACTCAGGAATGGACTTCTCCATCCCTTGCATGTTGTAGTTCATCACAAAGCTTTTGTAGCTAGGTGGAAGCGACTGGAGGATTCTGTCAATGACCGAGTCATCCGGGAGATTAACTCCCAGCTGAGTCAAGCGGTTGTGAAGCCCAGACATCTTGAGGATGTGCTCACTAACAGAACTGTTCTCCTCCATCTTACAGCTGAAGAACTTGTCAGAGATGTCATATCTCTCGACTCGGGCATGAGCTTGGAAAATCAGTTTCAGCTCTTGGAACATCTCATATGCTCCGTGTTGCTCAAAACGCTTTTGGAGCCCCGATTCTAAACTGTAAAGCATGCCGCACTGAACAAGGGAGTAATCATCGCAGCGCGACTGCCAAGCGTTCGTAACGTCTTGGTTCGCTGGGAGAATGGGTGGGTCACCTAGCGGTGCATCAAGGACATACAATTTCTTGGAAGCTATGAGGATGATCCTCAAGCCACGGACCCAGTCCGTATAGTTGCTTCCATCATCTTTCAGCTTGGTTTTCTCTAGGAACGCATTGAAATTGAGGTTGACATTTGCGTTGGCCATTGGATCTACAATATAGATATTAAAGGCAATTTTAGACTAAGTTCATGATAATCGAGTTCACATAATCAAATTATTCAATGAACTCCCACTCAGATAGACATCTCTCTAGTCATCTAAGTGACACATGATCCATGTCAACTAGCCCGTGTCCGATCATCACGTGAGACGGACTAGTCATCCATGGTGAACATCTCCATGTTGATCGTATCTTCTATACGACTCATGTTCGACCTTTCGGTCTTCCGTGTTCCGAGGCCATGTCTGTACATGCTAGGCTCGTCAAGTCAACCTAAGTGTTTCGCGTGTGTAAATCTGGCTTACACCCGTTGTATGCGAACGTTAGAACCTATCACACCCGATCATCACGTGGTGCTTCGGAACAACGATCCTTAGCAACGGTGCACAGTTAGGGTGAACACTTCTCTTGAAATTTTATTGAGAGATCATCTTATTTACTATTGTCGTTCTAAGCAAATAAGATGTAAACATGATAAACATCACATGCAATCAATATAGTGACATGATATGGCCAATATCATCTTGCTCCTATGATCTCCATCTTCGGGGCACGATGATCATCATTGTCACCGGCACGACACCATGATCTCCATCATCATGATCTCCATCATTGTGTCTTCATGAAGTTGTCTCGCCAACTATTACTTCTACTACTATGGCTAACGCTTAGCAATAAAGTAAAGTAATTACATGGCGTTTATGATTGACACGCAGGTCATACAATAATGTAAGACAACTCCTATGGCTCCTGCCGGTTGTCATAGTCATCGACATGCAAGTCGTGAACCCTATTACAAGAACATGATCAATCTCATACATCACAATGCATCACATCACATCCTTCTGGCCATATCACATCACAAGGCATATGCTGCAAAAACAAGTTAGACGTCCTCTAATTTGTAGTTGCAAGTTTTTACGTGGTTGCTATAGGTTTCTAGCAAGAACGTTTCTTACCTACGCCAAAACCACAACGTGATATGCCAATTGCTATTTACCCTTCATAAGGACCCTTTTCATCGAATCCAATCCGACTAAGGTGGGAGAGACAGACACCCGCTAGCCACCTTATGCAACTGGTGCATGTCAGGCGGTGGAACCGGTCTCACGTAAGCGTACGTGTAAGGTTGGTCCGGGCCGCTTCATCCCACAATACCGTCGAATCAAGATAAGACTAGTAACGGCAAGCATATTAACAAAATCGACGCCCACAACTGCTTTGTGTTCTACTCGTGCATAGATTCTACGCATAGACCTAGCTCATGATGCCACTGTTGGGGAACGTAGTAGTAAATCAAAAATTTTCCTACGTGTCACCAAGATCCATCTATGGAGAAACCAGCAACGAGCAAGGGGAGAGTGGATCTTCATACCTTTGAAGATCGCTAAGCGGAAGCGTTACAAGAACGCGGTTGATGGAGTCGTACTCGCAGCGATTCAGATCGCGGTGGATCCGATCAAGTGCCGAACGGACGGCACCTCCGCGTTCAACACACGTGCAGCCCGGTGACATCTCCTACGCCTTGATCCAGCAAGGAGGGAGGAGAGGTTGAGGGAGAGCTCCGGCAGCACGACGGCGTGGTGGCGGTGGAGCTGCGTGGTACTCCGACAGAGCTTCGCTAAGCGCTACGGAGAACGAGGGGAGGAGGAGGTAGGGCTGCACCAGAGAGAGAGGGAGAACCGTGTCTTGTGCAGCCCCAAATACCTCCACTATATATAGGAGAGAGGGAGGAGGGGTGGCTGCGCCCTAGGGTTCCACCCTAGGGGTGGCGGCAGCCACCAGATGCCATCTGGCCGGCGGCTAGGGCAAGGGAGAGGTGGGGCGCCCTAGGGTGGGCCTTAAGGCCCATCTAAGCCTAGGGTTTGCCCCCCTCCACCTTTGCCACGCCTTGGGCTGGGGTGGGAGGCGCACCAGCCCACCTAGGGGCTGGCTCCCTCCCACTCTTAGCCCACGGAACCTTCCGGGGCAGGTGGGCCCACTTGGTGGACCCCCGGAACCCTTCCGGTGGTCCCGGTACACTACCGGTGACACCCGGAACACTTCCGGTAACCAAATCCTCACTTCCTATATATCAATCTTCGTCTCCGGACCATTCCGGGACTCCTCGTGACGTCCGGGATCTCATCCGGGACTCCGAACAACCTTCGGTAACCACGTACACTATTTCCCTATAACCCTAGCGTCATCGAACCTTAAGTGTGTAGACCCTACGGGTTCGGGAGACACGTAGACATGACCGAGACACCTCTCCGGCCAATAACCAACAGCGGGATCTGGATACCCATGTTGGCTCCCACGTACTCCACGATGATCTCATCGGATGAACCACGATGTCAGGGATTCAATCAACCCCGTATACAATTCCCTTTGTCTATCGGTATGGTACTTGCCCGAGATTCGATCGTCGGTATCCCCATACCTTGTTCAATCTCGTTACCGGCAAGTCTCTTTACTCGTTCCGTAATACATCATCCCGTGACTAACTCCTTAGTGACATTGAGCTCATAATGATGATGTCTTACCGAGTGGGCCCAGAGATACCTCTCCGTCACACGGAGTGACAAATCCCAGTCTCGATTCGTGTCAACCCAACAGACACTTTCGGAGATACCCGTAGCGTACCTTTATAGCCACCCAGTTACGTTGTGACGTTTGTCACACCCAAAGTATTCCTACGGTATCCGGGAGTTACACAATCTCATGGTCTAAGGAAATGACACTTGACATTGAAAAGCTTTAGCAAACGAACCACACGATCTTTGTGCTATGCTTAGGATTGGGTCTTGTCCATCACATCATTCTCCTAATGATGTGATCCCGTTATCAACGACATCCAATGTCCATGGTCATGAAACCGAGACCATCTATTGATCAACGAGCTAGCCAACTAGAGGCTCACTAGGGACACGTTGTGGTCTATGTATTCACACATGTATTACGGTTTCCGGTTAACACAATTATAGCATGAACAATAGACAATTATCATGAACTAGGAAATACAATAATAACCATTTTATTATTGCCTCTAGGGCATATTTCCAACACCTCACTAGAGGAGGGCCTCGAAGACAACACCCCTAAGTGGGTGAGGGTGCGCATTTTCTGGCCGCGACCCCCTCTAGTGGCTCTCCCACCACCCCCTCGCCCTCCATGGGCTCTCCCTCTCTCTTCCTGTGAGGAGTCATCCTCAAGTAGTCGGGGGGTAACAGTACATGCTCGACCACTCCGACTAGCAATGCCAATGACCTTGCGTATGAAACCCACGCCGTCGGCCTTCCCCTTGCCCATGTTCCACGAACCTGCATCGAAAATAGAATAAACAATTAGTACATTAATAATGAAGGAAAAAAGCATAATAATAAGGACTAATAAACAGATTACAAATAAGCATAAAAAGGCATATTCCTAAACCATAGGGAAAAAGAGATGAAACATACCTCTGCTAGAACCCGTACGAATCATCACTGTTGTAACTGATTTCTCGCTTGGTCTCATCATCAGTATCAATCATATCATCTTCGTTGTCTGACGGAGGTGGAGGCTCTTCCTCGTCATCAGCGTCTTCGTTTAACTTTTCTAGCATAAGTATGTCATTTTCATTAACAATGGTCTCACCATCATTACGTGCATCGTCATCGTTTGGATCCACATCATCATCATTCAGTGGTCTAGCATCATCGTTTCTGAGCACATCATCATCGGATTGCTCTTGATAGAACACTCCCTCGTATGTCATGGGGTTAATGTTGTAGTAATCATCTTCGTTTGGGTCCGGTAGCTTACTATATGGCGACACCTTGAACACAACTTCCCAACCCCGTAGGTACTCTTTCTGGCATGGCTAAGGAAAATAATAAACTTGTGTAGCTTGGGTTGCCGCAATAAAGAGATCAGCTCCAGCATAGATGGTTGATGGTTTAACTTCGACCAAACCAATGGAAGGCGTATGTCTCTCTCCCTCCTATGGATCGAACCATCGACATTTGAACACAGGTAGACTTAGGATTTCGCGCCCTTTGCGAAATGTAATCTTGTATATATTTTGGACCCTTCTGTAGTAGTCTACTGAATTTTGACCGGGGGTGTACACTCCGGTATTTATAGTTTTGCGATCAGGCCAGCTGTTCTGGTGCTCCTCTGTATGGAAGCGATACCCATTCACATCATACTTTTTACATGTCATGATGGCAGGGTCAAAACCCATGGAAACCCATCTCAATTCATCATCCATAGATATGTTTGGATCTTTTCCCTATAAGTATAATTGAAATTGTTGGGTGCATTAGTTCGGTTAACTAATAAATGTTGAAAAGGCGCTGCAGTCTTTGTATGAAATCGAGATACCGAATAACCTTAGCGGGGATGGTTAGCTGCCTTTTCTCACCATCCTCACCGACCACCTCAAGGTACCGAGACGAACCACACTCCCTACAGTACTTGTCATCCGCATACTCGTGCCTAAACAAAAGGCAATTCTTCGGACAAACTTGTATTTTCTTATAATCCATAGAGAGTGCCTTCATGATATTTTTTGTAGCATACATGCTTTTCGGCAGTTGATGACCCTCGGGAAGGTTGTTAGCCCATACTCCCAGGAATGCTTCAAAGCATTTCTGGCTACAGCCATACTCAACCTTGACTACAATAAGTTGCAAGATGGCATCCAACTGAGATATTTTGGCACCCTCATAAAGAGGTTTCTTCGACGAGGCCAAGACCTCCAAGAAGGCCTTTGCGATTGCCTCCGGCTCCTCTAGTTCATTCTTTAAAGGTGTCGTATTTGTCGTTTCTATGGCAATGACATCATCTAGAATGTCCCTAACCCCATCGTCTTCATAACCATCAATGCATTGTCGCATCACCTCCTCTCTGCCATGGTCATGCTCAGCTAAGTTTATCGGTGGCATGTCAAAGTTTGCCATATATCCGTGTGTGCGAAGGTGGTCAGTCATCTCCTTCTGATTTTTACGGTGACGTCTGCCACATCTCGCACATGGGCATGGTGGGATAATTATCATTGGACTATGGAATATATCCTTCAAATGCACATAGGTTTTCGTGATCCACTCTGATGTTACTTGATTCCGACAGATAAAACTAGTGGGGAACGTCGCATGGGAAACAAAAGTTTTCCTACGTTCATACAAGACCTATCCATGGTGATGAGCATCTACGAGAGGGAGAGTGGATCTACATACCCATGTAGATCGCTAAGCGGGAAGCGTTATGAAACGCGGTTGGTGTAGTCGAACGTCTTCACGATCCAAATCGCCGAGCGTCCCGTGATCCAATCACGATCCGTCCCGATCAAGCACCGAACGGACAGCTTGATGACGATCTCCACCTTATTGATCCAGCAAAAGGGAGTAGAGAGGTATACGAGTTCTCCGGCAATGTGACGGCATTGCGGCAATGGTGGTGGAGCAATTCTAGCAGGGCTGCGCCTAAGCACTGCAGAAAACCGATCTAGAGGAGAAACTATGCACTAGAGGAACGGGTAGCACGTGGCTGAAAAACTAGTGCCAAAAACCCTAAAACCTCCAGTATATATAGGAGGAAGAGAGGAGGAGGATTTTCCCTCAAGGGACCAGCCCTTGGTTCGGCTGAATCAAGGAGGAGAGGAGGACTCCTCCTCCAATCCTAGTAGGACTAGGATTCCTCCCTATTTTGCCTTTTTCCCACCTTTTTCTCTTTGGGTTTTCTCTCCCAGCCGCATGGGCCTTGTGTGGGACTTCCACCAGACCACTAAGGGCTGGTATTCACTCTCCCACAGCCCATGTAGCCTCTTGGGTCGAAATACCCTTCCCGATGGTCTCCCGGTACACTACCGGCACTCCCGATACACTACCGATGAGCCCGAAACTTTTCCGGCGACCAAAATAGGACTTCATATATATCAATCTTTACCTATGGACCATTCCAGAGCTCCTCGTGACGTCCAGGATCTCATCCGGGACTCTGAACAACCTTCGGTCACCACCATACATAACTCTATACTACCGAAACATCACCAAACCTTAAGTGTGCAGACCCTGCGGGTTCGAGAACTATGTAGACATGACCGAGACACCTCTATGGTCAATAACCAATAGCAGGACCTAGATGTCCATATTGGTTCCTACATATTCTATGAAGATCTTTATCGACCGAACCTCTATGTCAAGGATTCAGTTAATCCTGTATGATGTTCCCTTTGTTCTTCGGTATGTTACTTGCCCAAGATTTGATCGTCGGTATCTCCATACCTAGTTCAACCTCGTTACCGGCAAGTCTCTTTACTTGTTCTGTAATACAAGATCCTGTGACTAACACTTAGTCACATTGCTTGCAAGGCTTATTGTGATGTTGTATTATCAAGTGGGCCCTGAGATACCTCTCCGTCACACGGAGTAACAAATCCCAGTCTTGATCCATACCAACCCAACAGACACCCTCGGAGATACCTAGAGAGCACCTTTATAGTCACGCAGTTATGTTGTGACGTTTGAAACACACAAGGCACTCTTCCGGTGTCCGTGAGTTCCATGATCTCATGGTCATAGAAACAGATACTTGACATGCAGAAAACAATAGCAATAAACTGACATGATCATATACTACGTTTGTAGTTTGGGTCTTGTCCAGCACATCATTCTCCTAAGGATGTGATCTCGTTATCAAATGACATCACATGTCAATGGCTAGGAAACCTTAACCATCTTTGACCAACGAGCTAGTTCACTAGAGGTATACTAGGGACAAAGTGTTGTCTATTTACCCACACATGTAATGTGTTTCCAATCAATACAATTATAGCATGGATAATAAACGATTATCATGACCAAGGAAATACAATAACAAACACTTTATTTATTGCCTCTAGGGCATATTTCCAACAAAAACCACTGTACATCCACTGATTATCTGCCATCCTCTGTTTTATTGGTAGCCACACAAAAAAATTAAGGATTCATTTGAATTAATCACATCAAATTTTTTTTTTGCGGTGAATCCAACAACATATCTAATAGGTAAAGATGGGTCCTAATCCCACCCGAGGATGTCTAGATTAAGTATGTTCTCCATGCTCTACCCCGTTCCGAGACAAAATTTCGACAGCACCTCCCCGTTGTTCTCCAGATATAAGTCTCGGCAAATAGCCTAGAGAATGTGCTCTGGAGAACAACGGGGAGGCACCACCGAAATCTTGTCTTGGAACGGGGTAGGGCATGGAGAACGTACCCAATCTACACATCCTCGGGCTGTCCATGGAAAACGCTTGAATATCCAAAAGAGTTGCGGTGATAAATATGCAATTGAATGCATATTTATTAATGCAACCCTTTCGGACGAGAGACGCCTAGGTTACGGGACTTGACGTGAAAAGAAAATCTAGTGACATAAAAAACCTGCAAATTCTACCGCGACAAAAATTTAGAACATCAAAACTCATAGAGCATATTTAAAGCATCTAAACATGCATTCATTTACTTTAGCATCATGTAGGCAAAAAAAACTAACAATATTAACAATATATTAACAATATTATCGGCCGGTGCGGGGGGGGCTGCTACGGGGAGGTGGTCGAGGGAGGCCGGTCGGAGCGGGGATGAGGAGGCCGGAAGGGGGAGGCCGAACGGTGCAGGGGAGGACGGGCGAGGTCGGGGAGGCCGGCCGGCGTCATGGAGGACAGGCGGCATCGGGGGCAGGACCGGCAGGGTCGGGGAGGCCTGCCGGTGTCAGGAGGACGGGCAAGGTCAGGTAGGCCCGCCGGCGTCGGGAGGACCGCAGCGACGGGTGGAGGAAGGGCGGAGTCAGGGAGGTCCGCCGGCGTCGGGGAGGACGATCGGCATCGGGGGCGCGATGGGGGTGCCGGTCGGGGTCGGGAAATGGGGGAGCGGGCGGAGACGGGGTCGGGGCCTGGGGACCGGCCGGGGACGGGGCTGGGCGTGGGCAGCGGCACTCGCCGAGGTCGCGGCGGCAGCGGCGCGGGCGAGGAGAGGGCAACGGCGATGCGGGCGAGGAGAAGGTGGCGGCAACGCAAGCGAGGAGAGGGTGGCGGTGGCGTGCGGGAGGATTAGGGCGAGAGAGAGAGGGAGAGAATGGGTGGACCGGAAGCCATCGGGAGGATAATGCATAGTATGCCGACGGCCTAGCCGTCAGCATAGCTTACTGGAGCCACGTGGCACTGTATGCCGACGGCCTAGCCGTCGGCATTTTAATTTTTTATTCTTTTCATTTTTTATCATTTTTAGGGATTTCTTTACATTTTTAGGGGTGTTATTTCTGTTCTTTTTAATACACCAGTGCCCTCTGTGTCTCCCCGACGTGTTCGTTTCCACCCTTCGTGCGATGGTGATAGCGACGTTCGTGAGGGGGGTCACACCCCGGAGCCACGTGCCGGGTGCTTGCACCTACCACCACACTTCCAGATGTATAAAAAGGCCCAATGCAAGACCTGGCGACATTGCCTCCCCCCAAGTACCTCGTCCCGTCTAACCCTAGCACTGTTGATTGCACGGGTCTACCCCTTTGACTTTCACCGAACGAGGTATGACCGATGGAAAGTTTCAATTGGGTGTGATAGGACAGCCCATAGATACACTCCGGATCATGGTCCGGGCCCAACCTAGTGCAAGATTGCCTTTGTGTCTCCCTGACGTGGTTGTTTCCACCCTCCGTGCGACGGTGACAACGACGTTCGTGAGGGGGGGCACACTACGGAGCCACGTGTTGAGTGCTTACACCTACCACCACACTTCCAGACGTATAAGAGGTCCGACGCAAGACCTGGCAGCAATGCTACCCCTGCAAGTCCCCCATCCCATATAACCATACCACCTTGACCTGACGGGTCTACCCCTTTGACTTTCACTGAACGAGGTATGACCGATGAACATTTTTACCTGGCTGTGATAGGCAGCCCATAGATAGATTTCACATCAAGGTCTGGGCCCAACCCACCACAAGATTCCCTCTGTGTCTCCCCGACGTGGCCATTTCAACCCTCCGTGCGACGGCGGCATCGACGTCCGTGAGGGGGGCCACACCCTGGAGCCGCGTGTCGGGTGCTTGCACCTACCACCACACTTCCAAACGTATAAAAAGGCCCAGTGCAAGACCTGGTGGCATTGACTCCCCCCAAGTATCTCGTCCCGTCTAACCCTAGCACTATTGACCGCACGGGTCTACCCCTTTGACTTTCACCGGACGAGGTATGATCGATGGAAAGTTTCACCTGGGTGTGATAGGTTGGCCCATAGATACACTCTGGATCATGGTCTGGACCCAACCCAGTTCAAGATTGCCTCTGTGTCTCCCCGACAAGGTCGTTTCCACCCTCCGTGCAACGGCGACAGCGACGTTCGTGATGGGGTCACACTACGGAGCCACGTGACAAGTGCTTGCACCTTCCACCGCACTTCCAGACGTATAAGAGGTCCCGGCGCAATACCTGGAGGCATTGCTACCCCCGCAAGTCCCCCGTCCCGTATAACCATAGCACTGTTGACCGGACGGGTCTAACCATTTGACTTTCACCGAACGAGGAATGACCGATCAACATTTTCACTTGGCTGTCATTGTCATGCCATAGGTACACCTCGGATCAAGTTCCGGGCCCAACCCACCACAAGGTTCCCTTTGTGTCTCCCCGACACGAGCGTTTCCCCCCTCCGTGCGACGGCGGCATCGACATCCATGAGAGGGGACACACCCCGGAGCCTCGTGTCGGGTGCTTGCGCCTCCCACCACAGTTCCAGACGTGTAACGGGGCCCAGCGCAAGACCTGGCGGCATTGCCTCCCCCCAAGTACCCGGTCCTGTCTAACCCTAGCACTGTTGACCGCACGGGTCTACCCCTTTGACTTTCACCGAACGAGGTATGACCGATGGAAAGTTTCACCTGGGTGTGATATGCTAGCCCATATATACACTCCGGATCATGGTCCAAGCCCAACCCAGTGCAAGATTGCCTGGGTGTCTCCCCGATGTAGTCGTTTCCAACCTCCATGTAATGGTGACAATGATATTCGTGAGGGGGGTCACACTACGGAGCCACGTGTCGATTGCTTGCACCTGCCACCACACTTCCAGATGTATAAGAGGTCCCGGCGCAAGACCTGGCGGCATCGCTACCCCCACAAGTCCCACGTCCCGTATAACCATAGCACCATTGACCGGACGGGTCTACCCCTTTGACTTTCACCGGACGAGGTATGACCAATGAACATTTTCACCTGGCTATGATTGTCACGCCATAGGTACACTTCAGATCAAGGTCCGGGCCCAACCCACCACAAGGTTCCCTTTGTGTCTCCCCAACGCAAGCGTTTCCCCCTCCGTGCGACGACGGCATCGACGTCCGTGAGAGGGGACCACACCTAGAGCCGTGTGTCGGGTGCTTGCGCCTGCCACCACACTTCCAGACGTGTAACGGGGCCCAGCACAAGACCTGGCGGCATAGCTACCCCCCAAGCACCCCGTCCCGTCTAACCCTAACACTGTTTACCGGACGGATCTACCCCTTTGACTTTCACCGGACGAGGTATGACCGATGGACATATTCACCAGGTTGTGATATGCCAGCCCATAGCAACATCTTAGAACTGTTGGAAATAAGCCCTAGAGGCAATAAATAAAGTATTTATTATTGTATTTCCTCGTTCATGATAATCGTTTATTATCCATGCTATAATTGTATTAATTGGAAACACATTACATGTGTGGGTAAATAAACAACACTCTGTCCCTAGTATGCCTCTAGTAAACTAGCTCGTTGATCAAAGATGGTCAAGATTTCCTAGCCATTGACATGTGATGTCATTTGATAACGAGATCATATCATTAGGAGAATGATGTGATGGACAAGACCCAAACTACAAACATAGCATATGATCATGTCAGTTTATTGCTACTGTTTTCTGCTTGTCTAGTATATGTTCCTATGACCATGAGATCATGCAACTCACGGACATCGGAGGAGTACCTTGTGTGTATCAAACGTCGCAATGTAACTGGGTGACTATAATGGTGCTCTACAGGTATCTCCGAAGATGTCTGTTGAGTTGGCATGGATCAAGACTGGGATTTGTTACTCCGTGTGACGGAGAGGTATCTCAGGGCCCACTCGGTAATACAACATCACAATAGGCCTTGCAAGCAATGTAACTAAGTTTTAGTTGCGGGATCTTGTATTACAGAATGAGTAAAGAGACTTGCCGGTAACGAGATTGAACTAGGTATGGAGATACCGAAGATTGAATCTTGGGCAAGTAACATACCGAAGAACGAAAGGAACATCATACGGGATTAATTGAATCCTTGACATAGAGGTTCAACCGATAAAGATCTTCATAGAATATGTAGGAATAAATGTGGACATCCAGGTCCCGCCATTGGTTATTGACCATAGAGGTCTCTCGGTCATGTCTACATAGTTCTCGAACCCGTAGGGTCTGCACACTTAAGGTTCGGTGACGTTTCGGTAGTATAGAGTTATGCATGGCGGTGACCGAAGTTTATTCGGAGTCCTGGATGAGATCCTGGACGTCACGAGGATCTCTGGAATGGTCCCGAGGTAAAGATTCATAAATAGGAAGTCCTGTTTTGGTCGCCGGAAAAGTTTCGGGCCCATCGATAGTGTATCGGGAGTGCCGGGAGTGTACAGGGAGGCCTCCGGGAGGATTATTTCGACCCAAGATGCTACATGGGATGTGGGAGAGTGGAAACCAGCCCTTAGTGGGCTGGTGTAACAACCACAAGAGGCCCATGTGGCTGGAAGAAAAGAGTCCTAAGAGAAAAAGTGGAAAAAGGCAAAAAAGAGGGTGAATACTAGTCCTACTAGGATTGGAGGTGGACTCCACCTCCACCCTTGGTTCGGCCGAAGCCCTTGGCTTGGGAATCCAAGTCTTCCTCCTCTCCTCTCTTCCTCCTATATATACTGTTGGTATTGAGGGTTTTTGCACTAGTTTTTTCAACCACGTGCTACCCGTTCCTCCAGTGCATAGTTTCTCCTCCAGATCGGATTTTTGCAGTGCTTAGGCGAAGCCCTGCCGGAATTGCTCCACCACCATCGCCAGAGCGCCATCACGCTGCCAGGTAACACTTCTTCCTTCCACTCCTTCTTGCTGGATCAAGACGATGGAGATCGTCATCAAGCTGTACGTGTGCTGCACGCGGAGGTGTCGTCCGTTCGGCACTAGATCGGAAGGATCATGATCAAGTTTGTGGGACGGATCGTGATCAAGTTTGTGGGACGGATTGTGATCAAGTTCGTGGGACAGATCGTGATTAGATTGTGGGACGGAACATGATTGGATCACGGGACACATGGCGATTTGGATCGCGAAAACGTTCGACTACACCAACCGCGTTTCTTAACGCTTCCCGCTTAGCGATCTACAAGGGTATGTAGATCCACTCTCCCTCTCGTAGATGCTCATCACCCTGGATAAATCTGCGTGTGTGTAGGAAAAAAATTTGTTTCCCATGCAACGTTCCCCAACAGTGGCATCATGAGCTAGGTTTATGTGTTGATGAGATCTCGAGTAGAACACAAAAAAGTTTGTGGGCGTTGATGCTTATATTGCTTCCTCCCTTGGTCGTATTTTGGTTCAGCAGTATTGTGAGATGAAGCGGCCCGGACCAACATTACTCGTACGCTTACGAGAGACCGGTTCCCTCGACGCAACTTGTTGCCTAGATGGCTTGCGGGTGACAGTTTCTCTCACTTTAGTTGGATCGGATTCAACAAAGGCGGTCCTTGACAAGGTTGAAAATCAAATTATGTATCACCATTGTGGTTTATGCATAGGTGAGAATCGGTCTTGCTAGAAACCCGTAGCAGCCACGTAAAACATGCAACAACAATTAGAGGACGTCTAACTTGTTTTTGCAGGGTATGTTGTGATGTGATATGGCCAATTACATGATGTGATATATGTGATGTATGAGATTATCATGTGATGTATAGAATTTCACAACTTGCATGTCAATGAGTACGGCAACCGGCAGGAGCCATAGGGTTGTCTTTAATTATTGTATGACCTGTGTGTCAACCATTAAGCGCTATGTAATGCTTTACTTTATCGCTAAATGGTAGCAATAGTAGTAGAAGCATGCAGAGCGTGACAACCCTGATGGCGACACGTTGACGGAGATCAAGATGATGGAGATCATGGTGTCGTGTCGGTGATGATGGAGATCATGCCGGTGCTTTCAAGATGGAGATCTAAAGCACAAGTTCATGGCCATATCATGTCACTTATGAATTGCATGTGATGTTAACCCTTTTATGCACCTTGTTTTGCTTAGTACGACGGTAGCATTATAAGGTGATCCCTCACTTAAATTTCAAGATAAATTGTGTTCTCCCCGAGTGTGCACCGTTGCGAAAGTTCGTCGTGTTGAGACACGACGTGATGATCGGGTGTGATAGACTCTACGTTCACATACAACAGGTGCAAGCCAGTGTTGCATGCGCAGAACACTCAGGTTAAACTTGACAAGCCTAGCATGTACAGACATGGCCTCGGAAGACAAGAGACCGAAAGGTCGAACATGAGACATATAGTAGATATGATCAACATAATGATGTTCACCATTGAAGCCACCTCAACTCACGTGATGATCGGACTTGAGTTGGTGGATTTGGATGATGTGACACTCAGATGACCTGAGGGCTATCAATTTGAGTGGGAGCTTTAGTAATTTGATTAACTAAACTCATTATCATGAACAATAGTCTACGTAAACTTTGCATATTTATGTTGGAGATCAATGGCTCGCGCAGTAGCACCCCTGAATTTTAATGCGTTCCTAGAGAAAGCTAAGTTGAAAGATGATGGAAGTAACTTTGTTGACTGGGCCCGTAATCTGAGGATTATCCTCAAGGCTTCCCAGAAATCATATGTCCTTGATGCACCGCCTTGTGACCAACCAGACGACATGACCTCCGAAGATGTTAAGAACGTTTGGGAGGCACGTACTGGAGATTACTCAATAGTTCAGTGTGCAATATTGTATGTCTTAGAACCGGGACTTCAAAGACGTTTTGAATGCCATGGAGCATATGAGATGTTCCAGGAGTTGAAGTCTATCTTTCAAAAGAACGCCCGGATCGAGAGGTATGAAACCTTCGATAAGTTCTATGCTTGCAAGATGGAGGAGAACGGGTCTATCGGTGAACATATACTCAGAATGTCTGGGTATTCAACTCGTCTAGCAGAGTTGGGAATTGCCCTTCCGCCAGAGGCGATCACTGACAGAGTTCTTCAATCACTGCCACCTAGTTACAAGAGTTTTGTGATGAACTATAACATGCATGGGATGAACAAGTCAGTCGCCAAGCTGTTTGCGATGCTAAAAGTCGCTGAGTCTGAAATCCAGAAAGAACATCAATTGTTGATGGTCAATAAAACCACTAGTTTCAAGAAAAATGGCAAAGTCAAGGGCAAGGGCAAGAAGGGTAAAACCAAGAAGGATGGCAAAGCAGTTGCTACTCCTGTAAAGAAGCCCAAGCATGGACCCAAGCCAGAAACTGAGTGCTTTCATTGCAAGGGAACTGGTCACTGTAAGCGGAACTGCCCCAAGTACCTGGCTGACAAGAAGGCGGCCAACGACAAACAAGGTATATATGATATACATGTTATTGATGTGTACCTTACTAGCTCTCGTGGTAGTGCCTGGGTATTTGATACCGGTTCGGTTGCTCACATTTGCAACTCAAAGCAGGAACTGCGGAATAAACAAAGGCTGGCAAAGGACAAAGTGACGATGCACATGGGAAATGGTTCCAAGGTTGATGTGATCGCCGTCGGCACGCTCTCTCTGTGATTACCATCGGGATTAGTGATGAACATGAATAATTGTTATTTAGTGCCTGCGTTAAGCATGAACATTATATCTGGATCTCGTTTATTGCAAGACGATTACTCATTTAAATCAGAGAATAAAGGTTGTTCTAGTTATATGAGTAATATCTTTTATGGTCATGCACCCAATGTTAGGGGTTTATTCATATTGAATCTTGATAGTGATGACACAAATCTTCATAACATTGATGCCAAAAGATGTAGAGTTTATAATGATAGTACCACTTTCTTGTGGCAGTGCTGTTTAGGTCATATTGGTGTAAAACGCATGAGGAAGCTCCATGTTGATGGACTTTTGGAGTCACTTGATTTTGAATCACTTGACACATGTGAACCATGCCTCATGGGCAAGATGACTAAAATGTCGTTCTCTGGAACAATGGAACGGGCGAGTGACTTATTGGAAATCATACATACTGATGTGTGCGGTCCAATGAATGTTACAGCGCGTGGTGGATATCGTTATTTTCTCACCTTCACTGATGACTTAAGTAGATATGGGTATATTTACTTAATGAAACACAACTCAGAAACGTTTGAAAAGTTCAAGCAATTTCAGAGTGAAGTTGAGAATCATCGTAACAAGAAGATTAAGTTCCTGCGATCTGACCGAGGAGGTGAATATCTGAGTTATGAGTTTGGCAGTCACTTAAGACACTGTGGAATTGTTTCATAGTTGACACCTCCCGGAACACCACTACGTAATGGTGTGTCCAAACGTCGTAATCGAACCTTAGTAGATATGGTGCATTCTATGATGTCTCTTGCTAATTTGCCACTATCATTTTGAGGTTATGCATTAGAGACAGCTGCATTCACTTTAAATAGCGCACCATAAAAATCCGTTGAGACGACGCCATATGAACTGTGGTTTGGCAAGAAGCCAAAGTTGTCATTTCTTAAAGTTTGGGGATGTGATGCTTATGTCAAAAAGCTTCAGCCTGAAAAGCTGGAACCCAAAGCGGAGAAATGCGTCTTCATAGGATACCCGAAAGAGACAGTCGGGTATACCTTCTATCTCAAATCCGAAGGCAAAGTGTTTGATGCTAAGAACGGAACATTTCTTGAGAAAGAGTTTCTCTCGAAAGAATTGAGTGGGAGGAAAATAGAGCTTGATGAGGTTATTGAACCTTTACTTCAACCAGAAAGTAGCGCAGCGCAGAAAGATTTTTCTGTGGAACCTACAACGGTAGAAGAGAAAGTTAATGATGATGATCATGAAGCTTCGGATCAAGCTGCTATTGAACCTCGTAGGTCGACAAGGCCGCGTACTACCCCTGAGTGGTACGGCAACCCTGTCTTGGAGGTCATGTTGTTGGACAACAATGAACCTCCGAGCTATGGAGGAGCAGTGATGGGCCCGGATTCCGAGAAATGGTTAGAGGCCATGAAATCCGAGATGGGATCCATGTATGAAAACAAAGTATGGACTTTGGAAGTATTACCTGAAGGGCGAAAGGCCATTCAGAACAAATGGATCTTTAAGAAGAAGACAAACGCGGACAGCAATGTCACCGTCTATAAAGCTCGACTTGTGGCAAAGGGTTTTTCACAAGTTCAAGGAGTTGACTACGATGGGCCTTTTTCACCCGTAGCGATGCTTAAGTCTGTCAGAATCATGTTAGCAATAGCTCCTTATTCCGACTATGAAATTTGGCAGATGGATGTCAAAACAGCGTTCCTCAATGGTTTCCTTGAGGAAGAGTTGTATATGATGCAACCTGAAGGTTTTGTCGATCCAGAGAATGCTGACAAAGTTTGCAAACTCCAGCGATCCATTTATGGACTGGTGCAAGCATCTCGGAGTTGGACTAAGCGCTTTGATGAGGTGATCAAAGCGTTTGAGTTTATACAAGTTTACGGAGAATCTTGTATTTACAAGAAAGTGAGTGGGAGCTCTATAGCGTTTCTAGTATTATATGTGGATGACATATTGCTGATTGGAAACAATATAGAAATGCTGGAAAGCGTGAAGGAATATTTGAACAAGAATTTTTCAATGAAGGACCTAGGAGAAGTTGCTTTCATATTAGGCATTAAGATCTATAGAGATAGATCAAGACGCTTAATAGCACTTTCACAGAGCACATACCTTGATAAAGTTTTGAAGAAGTTCAAAATGGATCAGTCCAAGAAGGGGTTCTTGCCTGTGTTACAAGGTGTGAAGTTGAGTAAGACTCAATGCCTAGTAACTGCAGAAGATAGAGAAAAGATGAGTGTCATCCCCTATGCTTCAGCCATAGGCTCTATCATGTATGCAATGTTGTGCACAAGACCCGATGTCAGCCTTGCCATAAGTATGGCCGGAAGGTTTCAAAGTGATCCTGGAATGGAGCACTGGCAAGCGGTCAAGAATATCCTTAAGTACCTGAAAAGGACTAAGGAAATGTTTCTCATTTATGGAGGTGATGAAGAGCTCGTCGTAAAGGGTTACGTCGATGCAAGCTTTGACACTGATCCGGACGACTCTAAGTCGCAAACCAGATACGTATTTATTCTTAACGGGGGGCGGTAAGCTGGTGCAGTTCCAAGCAAGATGTGGTAGATGATTCTACGTGCGAAGCGGAATACATCGCCGCCTCGGAGGCATCAAAGGAAGGTGTCTGGATGAAGCAGTTCATGACAGATCTTGGAGTAGTGCCCATTGCACTGAATCCAATGAACCTATTCTGTGACAACACTGGTGCCTTTGCTCTAGCCAAGGAACCAAGGTTTCACAAGAGGACCAGACACATAAAGCGACGCTTCAACTCCATATGCGATTACATCGTGGAGAAAGACATAAATCTTGCAAAGTGCACACGGATCTGAATGTTGCAAACCCGTTGACTAAACCTCTTCCAAGGGCTAAACATGATCAACACCAGAACTGCATGGGTGTTTGATTCATTACAATGTAAATCACAAAGTGATGTGAACTAGATTATTAACTCTAGTGCAAGTGGGAGACTATTGGAAATATGCCCTAGAGGAAATAAATAAATTGTTTATTATTGTATTTCCTTGTTCATGATAATCGTTTATCATCCATGCTATAATTGTATTAATTGGAAACACATTACATGTGTGGGTAAATAAACAACACTCTGTCCCTAGTATGCCTCTAGTAAACTAGCTCGTTGATCAAAGATGGTCAAGGTTTCCTAGCCATTGACATGTGATGTCATTTGATAACGAGATCACATCATTAGGAGAATTATGTGATGGACAAGACCCAAACTACAAACATAGCATATGATCGTGTCAGTTTATTGCTACTGTTTTCTGCTTGTCAAGTATATGTTCCTATGACCATGAGATCATGCAACTCACGAACATCAGAGGAGTACCTTGTGTGTATCAAACGTCACAACGTAACTGGGTGACTATAATGGTGCTCTACAGGTATCTCCGAAGGTGTCTGTTGAGTTGGCATGGATCAAGACTGGGATTTGTTACTCCGTGTGACGGAGAGGTATCTCAGGGCCCACTCGGTAATACAACATCATAATAAGACTTGCAAGCAATGTAACTAAGTTTTAGTTGCGGGATCTTGTATTACGGAACGAGTAAAGAGACTTGCCAGTAACGAGATTGAACTAGGTATGGAGATACCGACGATCGAATCTCGGGCAAGTAACATACCGAAGAACGAAAGGAACATCATACGGGATTAATTGAATCCTTGACATAGAGGTTCAACCGATAAAGATATTCATAGAATATGTACGAATCAATGTGGACATCTAGGTCCCGCCATTGGTTATTGACCGTAGAGGTGTCTCGGTCATGTCTACATAGTTCTCGAACCCGCTCGGTCTGCACACTTAAGGTTCGGTGATGTTTTGGTAGTATAGAGTTATGCATGGTGGTGACCGAAGTTTATTCGGAGTCCCGGATGAGATCCCGGACGTCACGAGGATCTCCAGAATGGTCCGGAGGTAAAGATTCATATATAGGAAGTCTTGTTTTGGTCGCCGGAAAAGTTTCGGGCTCATCGATAGTGTACCGGGAGTGCCGGGAGGCCTCCGGGAGGAGTATTCCGACCCAAGAGGCTACATGGGCTGTTGTAGAGTGGAAACCAGCCCTTAGTGGGCTAGTGTAACAACCATAAGAGGCCCATGCGGCTGGAAGAGAAGAGTCCTAAGAGAAAAACTGGAAAAAGTCAAAAAAGAGGGTGAATCCTAGTCCTACTAGGATTGGAGGTGGACTCCACCTCCACCCTTGGTTCGGCCGAAGCCCTTGGCTTGGGAAGCCAAGGCTGCCTCCTCTCCTCTCTTGCTCCTATATATACTGGTGGTATTGAGGGTTTTTGCACTAGTTTTTTTAGCCACGTGCCACCCGTTCCTCCAGTGCATAGTTTCTCCTCTAGATCGGATTTCTGCAATGCTTAGGCGAAGCCCTGCCGGAATTGCTCCACCACCATTGCCGGAGCGCCGTCACGCTGCCGGAGAACTCTTCTTCCTCTCCACTCCTTCTTGCTAGATCAAGATGGTGGAGATCGTCATCAAGCTGTACATGTGCTGAACGTGGAGGTGCCGTCCGTTCGGCGCTAGATCGGAAGGATCATGATCAAGTTCGTGGGAGGGATCGTGATCAAGTTCGTGGGACGGATCGTGATCAAGTTCTTGGGACGGATCGTGATTAGATCGCGGGAAAGATCGTGATTGGATCACGGGACGCACGGCGATTTGGATCGCGAAGACGTTCGACTACACCAACCGCGTTTCTTAACGCTTCCCGCTTAGCGATCTACAAGGATATGTAGATCTACTCTCCCTCTCATAGATTCTCATCACCATGGATAGATCTGCGTGTGCGTAGGAATTTTTTTTGTTTCCCATGCAACGTTCCCTAATAAGAACAAGATCCTAGCCCAACCCACCACAAGATTCCCTCCGTGTCGACCTGACGCGAACGTTTCCCCTCTCCACGTGCCGGCGGCGACGCCGTCCATGAAGGGGGTCACACTCCGGAGCCGTGTGCCAGGTGCTTGCGCCTGCCACCACAGTTCCAGACGTGTAACAGGGCCCGGCGCAAGACCTGGAGGCATAGCTACCCCACAAGCACCCCGTCCTGTCTAACCTTCACACTGTTGACCAGACAGATCTACCCCTTTGACTTTCACCAGACGGTGTATGACCGATGGACATATTCACCTGGTTGTGATTGTCACGCCATAGGTACACTTCGGATCAAGGTCCGGGCCCAACCCACCACAAGGTTCCTTTTGTGTCTCCCCAATGCGAGCGTTTGCCCCCTCCGTGCCACGGCGGCATCGACGTCCGTGAGAGGGACCACAGCCCGGAGCCGCGTGCCGGCTGATTGCGCGTGCCACCACACTTCCAGACGTGTAACAGGGCCCATTTCAAGACCTGGCGGCATAGATCACATTACAGATATATAATGTTTCCGAAAGAACATGAGGTCATATATATATATATATATATATATATATATATATATATTATAGGGATCGACTATTCGTCACCCTCGGTGAGGAATTCTTATTCTTCACCCCACCGTAAGAATCAAAATGCATGCGGGGTAATATTACAGTCTGAAGTTAAGGGCTCTTAAAATCCATCGTGAGAAACAAATGGGTCATGCATGTGAGCTAAGATTACGATATGCATGTGTGAGGTGAGGTAATATTATAACATGACGGATGAGAATTCAATGCATATGAGGTAAGATTACAACATGACAGTTAGGTAAGATTACGACTTGTGTGAGGTAAAATTACCACATCCAAACAAATCATGTCTTTTGCGAGTTTACACTAGGGTGAAGAATTATTTATTCTTCACCCTGGATGACGAATAGACTTTCTCTCTCTCTCTTTCTCTCTCTATATATATATATATATTATTAACATACTCAAAATATTTCATGCAAAAGAACATGAGGTCACACCAAATCGATGTATAATTTACACATGTTTATGTTTAGATAAGACAAAATTACCTAAACACAGATTAAAAAAATATAATAGAAATATATGGTTTGTATTTAGAAAACACATAAAAAATGGACAAAACAAATATAACCGTCGGCATACCTGTGCTTGCATCGACCAGGAATGGCCCACCACACGCCTCGGATCGATGACGTGCCATGCGTCGCGGATCGATGACGTGGACACGTAGCTATGCCGACGGTTTGACCGTCGGCATAGCTATGCCGACGGCCTCCGTCAGAACCGTCGGTATAGATCTGACGGCGTTAGACCACCATCCCACCCCTGGGTCGCCTACGTCACCTCTAAGCCGACGGCCCACATATACCGACGACCTGGGTCGGCATAGAGCAAGATATGCCAACGGCTTTTATACGCCTACGGCCCCCGTCGGCATAGGGCTTACTTTGCCGACGGCTTTTCTACGCCTACGACATTTTGCCAACCGTCGGCATACAGGGATCTATGCCGACGGTGGCCGTCGGCGTAGATTAGGCCATCGGCATAAGCAGTTATTCTGGTAGTGGAGGGAAGAACGATAAAGAGGTTGATTTTGATGCAGAAACCATTGATGGTAACAATAATGATACTGAAGAAGAGGCTACTCTGTAGTATGATAAAACAGAAGAGACAAGCATAGAGAACAGAGTAAGCCTCCGTACGAAACAAGAGGTGCATGTCGTTGGACCCCTGAGTGGCCATCGTATGAGAGCTATGAGAAGACCAGGAGGCCCACGAGCGCCTCGAGGCGGAGCAAGCCGACAGAGGCGTGTACATGGGGGAGCTCCACCGCTTATACCCTTTGCATGTCAAGGAAGAGTGTTGACGGTACTAGCTCTACAAGGTAGGGTGGCGACGATCATCGAACTTCCATCCTGCCTCGACAACAGAGAGGCGAGGGCGGTGGTGCCTGGGGGGCCAGGGCGATGGCAGCGACGGAGATGGCAAGGGCACCGACCCTGGCCCTATGACCATATCAGACATGGAGAAGTTGTTGAACAAGACCAACATTGAGTGGTTAGTTTTGGTTTTCGTCTAAATTTCGGTTTTAGGGAAAATAGTTTATGCAAATGGTTGACTCAAGTTTTGATAATGTAGTTTGAATCAAATGGGCACCGAATATGTGTTCAGTTTTTTTATGGAGTTTAGTTTAGGGATTTGGTTCGAAACCACACTTTTTTTGAAGGATCAAATATGCTTTTCCTTTAAAGGATACACGGTCGTTTGTTTCTCTAAATAAAAATGATAGGGGTTCGTTAAAGATGCTCTACTCATCTCTGATTATATAGTGATGCAATGCTTTAGTCATCTTTATATAGTCGTCTCTTCACTAGTAAAAAACAGGGCATCGATTCGGACCGGCTAGCCCATTAGTCCCGGTTCAGTCATGAACCAGGACTAATGGGAGCAATAGTCCCGGTTTGGGAGGCCAGAGGGGCGGGCGGGCCACGTGGGGCATTGGTCCCGGTTCGTAGGACACCTTTGGTCCCGGTTCCATACACGAACCGGGACCAATGTGCTTTTCAGACTTCATTTGAAGTGCTTTTCAATTTCAGGGTCATTTAGCTCAAAAAAATAAGTAAATGCATGAAAAATATCAAATGAAGTCCGAAAGGGTTGAAAATTGATGATGTGGCTTTGAATGGTGCATTTTGAACACACAAAAAGCCTAGAGTTCAAATAAGTTCAAGAAAATGAAATGTCTTTTGTAACTGATGAGTTTCCGTCCGAAACCCTCATACTTCGAAAGAGACTGTCCGTTTTGTACACGAAGTGCATCCAGCTTTTGCCGTAACCCTCTCAACTTTTTCGCACATGCTATGTGGGTGAAATGATGATACCATGCCAACTTTCAACCTTTTCAGAGTTCATTTGTAGTGCTTTTCAATTTCAGGGTCATTTACCTCAAAACAATCAGTAAATGCATGAAAAATACCAAATGAAGTCAGAAAGGGATGAAAATTGATGATGTGGCTTTGAATGGTGCATTTTTAACACACAAAAAGCCTGGAGTTCAAATAAGTTCAAGAAAATGAAATGTCTTTTGTAACTGATGAGTTTACGTCCGAAACCCCGATACTTCGAAAGAGACTGTCCGTTTTGTACACGAAGTGCATGCATCTTTTGCCGTCACCCTCTCAACTTTTTAACACATGCTATCTGGGTGAAATGATGATACCATGCCAATTTTCAACCTTTTCAGATTTCATTTGTAGTGCTTTTCAATTTCAGGGTCATTTAGCTCAAAAAATCAGTAAATGCATGAAAAATACCAAATGAAGTCAGAAAGGGTTGAAAATTTATGATGTGGCTTAGAATGGTACATTTTGAACACACGAAAAGCGTGGAGTTCAAATAAGTTCAAGAAAATGAAATGCCTTTTGTAACCGATGAGTTTCTATCCGAAACCCCGATACTTCGAAAGAGACTGTCCGTTTTGTACGCGAAGTGCATCCTGATTTTGCCGTAACCCTCCCAACTTTTTATCACATGCTATGTGGGTGAAATGTTGATACCATGCCAACTTTGAACCTTTTCAGACTTCATTTGAAGTGCTTTTCAATTTTAGGGTCATTTAGCTCAAAAAATAAGTAAATGCATGAAAAATATCAAATGAAGTCAGAAAGGGTTGAAAATTGATGATGTAGCTTTAAATGGTGTATTTTGAACACACGAAAAGCCTGGAGTTCAAATAAGTTCAAGAAAATAAAATGCCTTTTCTAACCGATGAGTTTCCGTCCGAAACCCCGATACTTCGAAAGAGCCTGTCCGTTTTGTACGCGAAGTTCATACTGCTTTTGCCGTAACCCTCTCAACTTTTTAGCAAATGCTATGTGGGTGAAATGATGATACCATGCCAACTTTCAACCTTTTCAGAGTTCATTTGAAGTGCTTTTCAATTTCAGGGTCATTTAGCTCAAAAAAAACAGTAAATGCATGAAAAATATCAAATGAAGTCAGAAAGGGTTGAAAATTGATGATCTGGCTTAGAATGGTACATTTGGAACACACGAAAAGCCTCAAGTTCAAATAAGTTCAAGAAAATGAAATGCCTTTTGTAACCGATGAGTTTCCGTCCGAAACCCCGATACTTCAAAAGAGACTGTCCGTTTTGTACACGATACTTCGAAAGAAACTAGATATTATATACAATTCATGCAACTAAAATTATCAAAGTTATTTTTGTTAAAAAAATTAATAGCAAAAAAAATATTCATAAAGTATTTTTTGTTAACAACTTTTAATATGCAAAGAAATAACATAAAAAATAGCAAAAGTGAAAATAGATGCTCTTACACTGAAATTCAACCTAAATTCAAAGTGCTAGTTAGGCACCTAACTACCATTTTGAATTTAGGCCGAATTTCAGTATAAACGCATCTATTATCAGTATCAGAGGAGCTCAACGTAACAGCTGCGGCGGGGCTTATAAGTAGGTTCGGGCAACCTTCGCTTGGCGAGGTGGGACTAAACTCCCACCACACCGCTGTGCAAGGCCATTGGTCCCGGTTGGTGGCACCAACCGGGACCAATGCCCCCCTTTCGTCCTAGTTGGTGCAACCAATCGGGACCAAAGGTCCCTGTTTCCCGCCCTTTGGGCGGCGGAAAATAGGGCGTTGGTCCCGGTTGGTGCGACAAACCGGGACTAAATGTAGCATTTGTCCCGGTTGGGGCCACCAACCGGGACCAATGCTCCTTCTATATGACAAGCACTTAGCAAAATTCGCAGTTTTCATTCCACTTCGCCCTCATCGCCACCCCGAGCCCGCCGTCGCCGTTCCCGTCCCCGTCGCCGCCACGTCGCCTCCCCCGCCGCCCCGTCACCTCCCCCGCCGCCCCCGTCGCCTCTCCCGCCTCCTAGTCGCCTCCCCCGCCATCCCCGTCGCCGCCCCCGTTGCCTCCCCATCGCCTCCCCGCTCGCGACGCCGCCCCTCCTCCGTCGCCTCCCTCATCGCCCCCGTCGCCACCTCGCCTCGTCGCCGCCCCGCCCCCGTTGTCGCCTCCGCTGTGAGCCACCGCCGCCACGGCTCGTTGCAATTTTTTAAATATATGTTGATTTTTATGCTTTTTTAGTATGTGTATGCATGTTAGATTAGTATGTTTATGTTAGCTAGATTAGTATGTGTATGTTAGATTAGTATGTTTATACTTTTTTAGTATGTTTATGTTAGCTAGATTAGTATGTGTATGTTTATGCTTTTTTGAAAGTATATTAGTATGTTTATGTTAGATTAATATGTGTATGTTGATTTTCGGTTTTATGAAAAATTAGTCGACGATGCCCGGCCCCCATCCTTGTCGTCGAGTAGTCTGCGAGAGCCTGCTTGATAGGCGCCATGTCCGGGACTGGGCTCCGTCGGGCTGGCACTGGGAGGTGCTACCTTCCCGGGCTCGGAGGTTGGTGAGGAATGCAGGTATTGTCGTCGACCCGGACCTTCTGTGCTGGCGGTCACGCGGGCCACTTTTGGTGCCAAGGGAGCCCGCACCCGCGGAGGTGGTATGTCGCCGTGTCAGGGAGGAGGACAAGCACGTTCGTCGCTACATGGCGGCGTTGGACGCCCAGTTTGACAATACCTGACAGATCCTTCAGGGATCTCACTTGAGTTATGATCCCGTGATGGTTCCTTATCTTTGGGTGTCCACCGCCGGCGACTCAGAGACCGCTAGTGAACCGAGTTCACCGTCCTCCATTTTGGATTCTAGGATATTCGATCTGTATTAGTGATATTATATTCGAGGTCATTATAAATATAAATGTATTAGTGATATTTTATCGGTATAATGCGTGTGTGACTTTCGGTCTGTTGTTGCTCCTTGTGTGACTTTCATGTGTGTTCTTGATGGAGGAAGGAATCCCGACTGTTGTCGTGGGGGGCGCTTCCTCTTTCTTCTCTTCCTCGCGATATACTCGTCGATATATTGCGCAAGAAGAGAAGAGGGGAGGCATCCATCACGGACGGTCGAACTATTACTGTGAGAGAGTGTCCACCAACATATATACACCACCGTATCAATGTGAGAGAGTGCGCACCAACACACCATGAGACATGAGAGTTATTTAAGGAAAGCCTCGACAGACCGAAAGTCACACACGCATTAATTAAGATCCAAAGCGTGTCATAATTCTTGAACTGGATTATTCGGGATGATGTATTAGTGATATTATATTCAAGTTCATTATAAATGTATTTGTGATTTGCAAGTCATTTCAGTATTTTTTCTATGCCATTGCTCGATATATGAAACGGGTTGACTTTAGGTCTGTTTCGGCTCATTGTGTGTCTTTCAGTGAGGGGGAGTGTCCACCATATGTATATATATATATGAAAGAGGAAGAATCCCGACTGTTGTCGTGGGGGCCGCTTCTCCTTCGTTCCCGTGTGCTAGACATTTTGGTGTAATCCACTCGGGGACGAATGGAGGAGCCACCATCACTGACAGTCGCAATATCAGAGGGATTGCCCACCATATACGTGAGATGAGAGTTTAGGAAGGAAAGACTCGACAGACCTAAAGTCAACCCGTTGCATATTGAGTAATAGTGATCTGTGTGTTGATCAGTTTTCTCGTAGTTTCCTTCGATCGATTTTAAATGTTTCAACTATGAGCCCGTGCCGTAATTCTTGAATCATGAACACAGGAATGTCTTCGTCATCATACGATGATGGGATCCAAGCTTGTGAATTTTGCGGTGAAGATAAAGGTCTTTGTGACAAGCCTGGGCTGCGAGACGGCAAGTTCTTCACCATGAAGCTTTATGAGGACTTTGATATTTCTACGGTACGCAACGATGACAACTGTTTTTTCGTAATTAAGCATGACTTTTGTTTCTTTCCTTCAACGCGTAATTTCTTTTTTATACAATTCGACTAGTTCGTCCCCTGTCATGCAAGACGGTATTTCTTGGAGAGTCTCGGTTTCGAAGAGCATGAGAGTTTTGAGACGAGGACAGCCAACCTAAGGACTAAACATGGTCACATATTTCTTGTGAAAGTAATGAATGCACCTAATAACACAGAAATAGGGTGCTCAAATTGGGAAGCTCTTTGCAAGGCATATGGATTTCAGGAAGATATGGAAATAACCTTCGATCTTCGTCCCGAAGATCATATTGAAGGAAACATCGACATTTGGGTGGATGTCGATATGTTTCCTGTTTTACCTCCATGTGAATTTGTCAACCATGCATATTTGTCAAGTAATTTGCATTATATATATATAAATATTAGGTGTTCATGCGTACTAAATTTGTTAATTTTTAATTTACAGCTTATTTCGTTTCTTTGAGTGAAATATAGATAATCGACACGATACACTACACTTATGGATCACATCTAACTTGGGAGGAGAAGGATGATCTTATCTACTTTGTTATTGATGTCATAGCTGATAGAGACATCTTCCCGTATAATTTGGGAACTGACCCAAATTATACTTTATACAGGACACTAGTGCATAGGTTGAGGGCGGATGACATTCGCCGAAATATCTTGGTAAGAGTTGCTAATTAAGTACACTAGTACTGTTGCGTAAATGGTATTGGTTACATTGCTAACTAGGCTACTATTATGTTCAACAGAAATTGCTAAATGAAGTTGTGTCACCGTTGATGCAACCCGAAGGTAATATGACAATAAAAAGCCCTTTCCATCCCGAGTTATCTTTGCATACTCGACTGAACGCAAACCACCAAGAAGGCTCCAAATTGAAGCATGATGACAAATAAAGAAGGATCGCAAGCCACAAGTTGGAGACCGTTGGATCTCTTTGCTTCATCATGGAGACATTGGTGTGATTTTTTATGCCATTTTACCTAAGAGGAAGGAGTAGGTCCTATGAGGGAGGACTATGTCATTTTATCTTTTTTGTTTTGTTTTATGAGACTTTAACTTTGTATGCTTAAGATGATGATGAGCTGTTAGATCTTGTGTAATTAATGATTTTCTGTCATTTGCTTACTAGCTAGCGTCGAGTTCTCTATATGTATAGTAGGTAGCGTCGACCAAGCACAGAAAAAGAGAGATCACTTCTCTCTATTAGCTAGCTAACACAATATGAAACCCTTAAATTAACCCTTCAAAACCCCTAACCCCCCCTAAAAAAACCAGCTCCTGTCAGATGCTGACGCGTGGATGCCTTTTGGTCCCGGTTGGTGTTACAAATCGGGACTAAAGGTCCTCCTGCCTGGGCTCCCGTAGCGGCCACGTGAAGCCCTTTTGGTCCCGGTTCGTAAGCGAACCGAAACTAAAGGTTTAGGGCTTTAATCCCGACCCTTTAGTCCCGGTTGTAGAACCGGAACAAATGGGCCTCTGAAACCGAGACAAATGGACTGTTTTTTACTAGTGCTTGTCCAAAAACAAACACTCTCTCCGTTCCATAATGTAAAACAGAAAAGTGTTTTAGATGAAGGGAGTAAACTAGGATGCATTACTTTGTTTCCCTAGGCGTGTCATAATTAAACTTCACCGGGGAGCGTAGTAATTGTGAGAGAGAAAGAAAAAGAAAACTTTCATTGTAACCTGTAAATACCATTCCATCCCAAGCTAAACTACCTAGTATCTGTCGTAGTCACAGTGAACTCACTTTGAGTTTCAGAAAACCCTGTACCTGTCCTGTTCCTCCCCAGGTTTACTCCGGGCTCATTTGGCTCTGGCAACGTGGCATTCTCGCTGGCCAGCATCATGACGACCGAGGACATCATCGGCCTGTTCCTAGGCTGCACATCGACGCACATGAGCGCAACCTGTATGCACCTCCGCACCTGGCTGTGGTCGCAGCTGCTGCCCATGGCATCGTCCAGGAGCTCCGTGCTCCTCCCTTCCTTCCACAACATCCACGCCTGAAAAATTATCAGCATGATCGTATGTATATTAGCAACACAGTCCATCAAAGATTGACCGCTTGTGACAGTTAATGACGCCGGTATACTTACATAACCGCAAAGGTTAAGATCAAGCTCGTCGTCGTAAAAGCCTCGGATTTTCTTGCCGGTGACGATCTCCAGCACCATGACGCCGAAGCTGTAGATGTCGGATTTGATGGAGAACACGCCGTCCATGGCGTACTCCGGGGACATGTAACCGCTGATGACCGACCACCACCTCATTAGTCAGCATCTCGATAACAGTGTATATGTACAAGATGGTTTCAGAGAATATGATACTCACTATGTCCCGATGACCTTCAGGGTGTACGCCGTTGTCTGGTCGCCGCCGAACATTCTCGCTATGCCGAAGTCCGATATCTTGGGGACCATGTTTCTGTCCAGCAGCACGTTGCTCGCTTTCATATCCCTGTGGATGATCCTGACCCTGGAATCCTCGTGGAGGTAGAGCAGACCCCGCGCGATCCCCAGAATGATCTCGAAGCGTTTGCTCCATCCTACCAACTTACGCTTTGCTTCGTCTGCATGATATGATACATCCAATGAGATTAATTAACTGTGTATTCATTTGATCTAGCTAGGAAAGGTGTTACCACGAGTTTTTCTCTTGTGCACTGACCAAATATGAAGGTATCGAGGCTGTTGTTGTGCATGAACTCGTACACGAGCATCCTCTCATCGTCGTCGATGCAGCAGCCGAGCAGCCTCACGAGGTTCCTGTGCTGGAGCTTGGCGATTAGCCTCACCTCGTTCTTGAATTCCTCCACGCCTTGCGATGATTTCTTGGACAACCTCTTCACAGCTACTTCTTGCCCATCCTCAAGCCTTCCCTGCTCATTATTATATGAGATTCGTATACATTAAATTAAAATAGCATGCGGAGAATCACCACTTATCCTAGTAGTTTCACTTGATCTTCATGATCTTACCAAATAGACAGGGCCAAATCCACCTTCTCCTAGCTTGCTCTCCGCCGCGAAGTTGTCCGTGGCGGCGAGAATCACGGCGAGATCGAACAACGGAAGGTCGAGATCGTCTTCGCCGCAGCTCATCTTGTTCTCATCGTCCCGTGCGGGGCTCAAATCAGGGTGTTTTCTGGCCCTGAATGGAAGCACGTTGTCTCCGTTGCCTGTCGCCTGACGCCGATGCTTCCTCCTCGCTTTGTATCTCCAGAAACATAAGCAGCCAGCGGCTGCCAGAAGAAACACGCCGGAAATAGTCGCGGCGACGGCGATCACCATGGGGCGTCGGCGCTTACCAGCAACTGCAATCAAGTAGGCATGATTCTCAAGAATTGCTCCAAATGGGACAAAGTGTGGTCAGAAAAACAATAGGGAAAATTGGTTCTAACCTGAGACGTTCAAGGCATCTAAATCTGACTGCGCGAGCCGGATGTACAGATCCTGCACGACCGCCGGATACTGCCGCATGTTGAGCAGATCGGCGGCCCAAATGACGCACCCGCGGTTGACGCCCCCGCTGATGTTCGCGGCGGAGTAGGCTCTACAGCTGCAGTTGGCCAGGCACAGCTGTCTGCAGTCGGCCAGCGACATCTCGGCGTGCACCGTCGCGTTAGTCGCCTCCGGCAGCTTCATATTGTTCACTGGCCAGAACCCGTCGCCGTCCCCGCAGCTCAGCTTGGTCATCCTAACGCAGCCGCCGGAGCCGTCCCTGAAGCTCCACTTCCGTGACCGCGGCTGGAACCCCGGCAAGCAGTTGCACTCCGGCGAATGCGCGGTGTCGCAGTAGGCGAAACCAAAAGGGCCGCACCTGGCGTAGCTGTCGCACGGGTCGGTCGGGTGGTACCAGAAGTTGTTCCACGCGCCGTCGGCCCACACGTACCGCTGCAGCAGCCCCGTCGAGCCTTCCACGACGAGCCGCGTCAGCAGCGTCGGGGAGCTGATGTAGTAGGTGCTGTACGTCTCGTTGGGGTTCGACACGAGCGCGAACGTGTAATCCTGGGTCTTGAGCTCCGGCACGCCGGTGAGCACCACGCCGTTCCATGGCCCGGTCGAGAAGATCTTCGCCGGGCCGCGGAAGAGGAAGAACTCAGGCAGTCCGCCGGTGACCAGCTTGACCGTGTACTCCCCCGGCGAGGGGTCGGTCGGGCTGCTCCACGACGTCATGTTCCAGGATACGCCACTCCGGTGATCCACCCCGATCTTCATGCCCGGGAGCTGCGTGTCCGTGGGGTAGTCGAAGCTCTGCCACGCCACGCTCTGGCTCGATCCACTTCCATCAGAGCTCACGACCAAGTTGCCGCTGTCGAGAAGCCGAGCGGTGGCCTTGGTGGTCATGTTTCCGGTGGGAGCCGTGGAGGACCAAACGGTGGTGTTCTGGCCGTCGATGATGACAAGGCGGCCGTCGGAGGAGAGCTTGAGGACGCCCAGGGATTGGACGACCGGGTTCTGGCGGTTGGCGACCCACACGACGGTCTGTAGTGGGATGCTTGCGTACCAAATGCCGACGTAGGTCCTGCCATCGGAGCTGCCGGGCGGGCTGAAGAAGCCTAACCTGAATTTTCCACGGGCGGAGAGGAGCGTCTGGTTGCCGGTGATGGACGCGGTCAAGTGGATGGTGTCGGTGGCGATCGATACGGGGAGGTACGTGGCCGCGACAAGGAGGAGTAGAGAGAAAGAGCGCCTCCTCATCACCTCTCCTATGATCTCTTTGCTTTGGAGTTGGCCGCTCAAATACGAGCTGCCGGTGGCCGGCGGCCGGTGAGGTATGTGTGAATGGAAACCGATACTCTAGTTGAGTGGCCGCTTGAGTGCTGAAAGAAGTAATGTTGCTTCACTTGCTTATTAGCAGAAAATGTGGGCTGGTCAACGTCGGCATCCGGAGCAGCGTGTTGGCGGACACCGCCACATGGGTGTTCAAACTACGAGATCACTGTTGGTACGCGTACATATACATGTATTTTAATCTCGTCCATATCGTTAAGTTTAGTCTTGGATCGTAATGATCTTTATGTACATCTATATATTGGCGCTGACATCAGGTCGCTCGCGTTTGTCTTGGGGGGGCGTGGCTTGGACGAACCCTAGCCCCGTCCGCCCCTCACCCTCCGTTCCTCCATGCTTCCCCTCCGCCTCCAGAGGAGGCCCGGAGGCCGCCAGCAACCGAAGCTCGTCCAGCAAATGGCAGGCTCTTCTGCTCACTTCACAAAGAGATCTCTGGTCGAGGCAGGACTGCGACCCTGACGTCCGGCGTAGAGGTAGAGTTGGCATGATTGGGCGGCGGTCCAATAGGATTCCGGCGCCGGTTGGTCCACCACGACCGTAGGGCAGCATGGGGCCGGCTATGGCGGCTGGCGGCGGTGGATTTAGAGTTTTCCACCCAAGATCTATTCTCCTCCGTCATCATGCGGATGCGTGGGATGACAACCCTACGCTTGGCGGTGGTGGTCATCTCCTTCGTTGTAAGTGGTCAGCCCGAAGGCTGGGTGGTCGGATCTCGAGATTTATCATCTAGTCCCGGCAACGAGCCGGGGAGACATAGTTGACGGTGAAAAGCGAGTTTAGGGCGGGAGATGGCGATGTTTTGCGTCGTTACCTTGATGAAGGCATCGTCATGTAACTATTGTCGACCCACTTGTGCTGCTCCGGTTGAAACCCTATGATCCGGTTTTTCGGGTCGGGCGGTGATGGTACCGCGATGTCTTTTCTCTTTTGGGAGCATCGTTTTTGGAGTAGCATTGGACGACAGAGGCAGGAGGTGGAGCGGTTTCGTCTTGTACGAAGCTTCGGCGAAGATGCCAAGCCAAGTCATGCATGGTCGACAGGTGCTACATTGTGTCATGCCTGTTCGACAGGTGCTACGCACAACAGATCTTTCGGAGACTTCAAGATGCGTCGGCTGGTGGTACTTGGCGGCATGGTACTGCGTTGTACTGGCGGCGACCACGACGGGCTCAACAGTTTGCGCACATGGAGGTGGTGTTGTTGGGCGTCGTGGTGACGTCGACGGATGGCCGGACTGGTAAGGATTATGTGGATCTCTTTCTTGAAGATGAGGCAGCGGTTCGATGACGATGGCGGCTTCTAAGCATGTGATGTACACTTTAGATTTGTTGCACCTGTTTTGGTTCCGATACGTTATGTGAATATGGATCGATGGCAACACCATTTTTAGATATGAGGAGTGAGAAAACTCCTTTTTATCGAGTTTGTAGGTGTGAATGGTGGCTTCAGATGGCTTGACATATGTTTTTGTCAAATTCTTGTTCAATAATTAATAAAGATGCTTGTATGCATTAATTGATGCAAAGGCCGGGGGTTTTAACCTTCTTTTCCAAAGAAAATCTAAATATTGACATTGGATGGTCGTCATTACAATTGTCTTGCATTCTATTGTCTTTCGATACTATGGATCATGGCCTTTCGCTCCATGCTTCGGCGGCTATGAAGATCGTTGCTTACTCTGAAGCAGACTCGAATGGCTGCCTACACACACGATGTTTCTGTTGGGAACATTGCATGGGAAACAAAAAAAATTCTACGCACACGCAAGATCTATCCATGGTGATGAGCATCTACGAGAGGGAGAGTGGATCTACATATCCTTGTAGATCGCTAAGCGGGAAGCGTTAAGAAACGCGGTTGGTGTAGTCGAACGTCTTCGCGATCCAAATCGCCGAGCGTCCCATAATGTCATCATGATCCGTCTCGCGATCCAATCACAATCCGTCCCGCGAACTCATCACGATCCGTCTCACGATCTTGATCACGGTCCTTCTAATCTAGCGCCGAACGGACGACACCTCCGCGTTCAGCACACGTATAGCTCGATGACGATCTCTGCCTTCTTGATCCAGCAAGAGGGAGCGGAAAGGTAGACGAGTTCTCCGTCAGCATGATGACGTCGCGGCGATGGTGGTGGAACAATTCTGGTAGGGCTTTGCCTAAGCACTGCAGGAAACCGATCTAGAGGAGAAACTATGCACAAGAGGAACGGGTAGCACGTGGCTGAAAATCTAGTACAAAAACCCAAAAACCTCTAGTATATATAAGAGGAAGAGAGGAGGAGAGTTGGCACAAGGGCCAAGCCCTCTAGGCTTCGGCCGAAGTGGGAGGAGAGGAGGAATCCTCCTCCAATCCTTGTAGGAGTAGGACTCCTCCTTATTTTGGCCTTTTTGCCTTTTTCCACCTTTTTCTCTTTGGGTTTTTCTTCCCAGACGCATGGGCCTTGTGTGGGACTTCCACCAGCCCACTAAGGGCTGGTATTCACTCTTCCACAGGCCATGTAGACTCTTGGGTTGAAATACCCCTCTCGATGGTCTCCCGGTACCCTACCGGTACTCCCGGTACACTACCGATGAGCCCGAAACTTTTTCGGCGACCAAAATAGGACTTCCTATATATCAATCTTTACCTCCGGACCATTCCGGAGCTCCTTGTGATGTCCGGGATCTCATCTGGGACTCTGAACAACCTTCGGTCACCACCATACATAACTCTATACTACCGAAACATCACCGAACCTTAAGTGTGCAGACCCTGCGAGTTCGAGAACTATGTAGACATGACCGAGACACCTCTACGGTCAATAACCAATAGAGGGACCTGGATGCCCATATTCGTTCGTACATATTCTACGAAGATCTTTATCGGTCGAACCTCTATGTCAAGGATTCAATTAATCCCGTATGTTGTTCCCTTTGTTCTTCGGTATGTTACTTGCCCGAGATTCGATCGTCGGCATCTTCATACCTAGTTCAACCTCGTTACCAGCAAGTCTCTTTACTCGTTTCATAATACAAGATCTTGTGGCTAACACTTAGTCACATTGCTTGCAAGGCTTATTGTGATGTTGTATTGCCGAGTGGGCCCTGAGATACCTCTCCGTCACATGGAGTAACAAATCCTAGTCTTGATCCATGCCAACCCGACAGACACCCTCGGAGATACCTGTAGAGCACTTTTATAGTCACCCAGTTACGTTGTGACGTTTAATACACACAAGGTACTCCTCCAATGTCAGTGAGTTGCATGATCTCATGGTCATAGGAACAAATACTTGACATGTAGAAAACAATAGCAATAAACTGACACGATCATATGCTACGTTTGTAGTTTGGGTCTTGGCCATCACATCATTCTCCTAATGATGTGATCCCGTTATCAAATGACATCTAATGTCCATGACCAGGAAACCATAGCCATCTTTGATCAACGAGCTAGTCTATTAGAGGCATACTAGGGACATGGTGTTGTCTATGTATCCACACATGTATCTGAGTTTCCGATCAACACAATTATAGCATGGATAATAAACGATTATCATGAACAAGGAAATATGATAATAATCAATTTATTATTGTCTCTAGGGCATATTTCCAACAGTGTCCCACTTGCACTAGAATCAATAATCTAGTTCACATCACCATGTGATTCGCATTGTTATGAATCTAACACCCAATGAATTCTGGGGCTCGATCATGCTTTGCATGTGAGAGGGGTCTTATAGTCAACGGGTATACAACATTTAGATCTGTGTGTACTTTGCAAATCTCTATGTCAAACTATAAACACTGCTTCCACACTCCACTTGGAGCTATTCCAAATGGCTGCTCTACTATACGTATCCGGATTGCTACTAAGAGTCATCCGGATTGGTGTCAAAGCTTGCATCGACGTAACTCTTTACGACGAACTATTTCTTACCTCCATAATCGAGAAACATTTCCTTAGTCTTTTAGCTACTAAGGATGATCTTGACCACTGTCGAGTGATCCACCCCTGGATCACACTTGTACCCCTTGACGGACTCATGGCAAAGCGCACACAGGTGCGGTACACAACATGGCATACTATACAGAGCCTATGGATAAGGCATAGGGGACGACATTCGTCCTTTCTCTTTCTTATGCCATGGTCAATCTTCGAGTCTCACTCAACTTCATACCTTACAAAGCAGGCGAGAACACTTCTCTCTGACTAATCCATTTTGAACTCTTTCAAAATCTTGTCAAGGTATGTACTCATTCAAAGTCTCATCAAGCATCTTGATCTATCTCTATAGATCTTGATGCTCAACAATTAGGTAGCTTTATCTAGGTCTTCCTTTGAAAAACTCCTTTCAAACAACCCTTTATGCTTTCGAGAAATTCTACATCATTTCCGATCAATAATATGTCAACCACATATGCTTATCAGAAACTCTATAGTGCTCCCACTCACTTTATTGTAAATACAAGTTTCTCATAAACTTTGTATAGACTCAAAAACTTTGATCACCTTATCAAAGTGTATATTCCAACTCCGAGATGTTTGCTTCACTCCATAGAAGGATCACTGAAGCTTTCTCACCTTTTAGCATCCTTAGGACTCACAAAACATTCGTTGTATCACATACAACTTTTACTCAAGTAAAATGTTAAGGAAACGATGTTTTGTCATCCATCTGCCAGATTTCATAATTGAAAAATGCAACAACTGCTAACATAATTCCAATAGACTTTAGCATCGCTATGAGTGAGAAAGTCTCATTGCAGTCAACCCTTTGAATTTGTCGGAAACTTCTTTGTGACAAGTCGAGCTTTGTAAATGGTGACATTTACCATCAGCGTTTGTCTTCATCTCAAAGGTTCATTTCTACTCGATGACCTATCGTCCAACGAGCAAGTCTACCAAAGTCTATACTTGGTTTTCATGCATGAACCCTTTCTTGGATTTCATGGCCTCTAACCATTTGTCGGAATCCGGGTCCATCATCGCTTCTCCATATCTAATAGGTTCATCGTTGTCCAACAACATGACCTCCAAGACAGGGTTGTCGTACCACTCAGGAGCAGTACACATCCTTGTCGACCTACGGGGTTCGATAGTAACTTGATCCGAAGCTTCATGATCATCATCATTTACTTCCTCTTCAACTGACGTAGGTTCCACAGAAACATCTTTCTGCGCTGTGCTACTCTCTGGTTGAAACAAAGGTTGAACAACCTCATCAAGTTCTATCTTCCTCCCACTCAATTATTTCGAGAGAAACTTTTTCTCGGGAAAGGACCTGTTTTAGCAACAAACACTTTATGCTTGGATCTGAGATAGAAGGTTCACCCAACTGTTCTTAGGGTAATCTATGAAGATGCATTTGTCCCGCGAGCTCAATAGGTGAAAACATTTTTCCACAGAAGCGTCGCAGCCCCAAACATTAAGAAATGATAGCTTAGGTTTCTATCAAACCATAATTCACATGGTGTCATCTCAACGGATTTAGATGGTGCCCTATTTAAAGTGAATGTAGTTGTCTCTAATGCATAACCCCAAAACTATAGTAGCAAAACAATAAGAGACATCATAGCCCGCACCATATGTTGGAAATATGCCCTAGAGGCAATAATAAATTAGTTATTATCATATTTCCTTGTTCATGATAATCGTTTATTATCCATGCTATAATTGTATTGATCAGAGACTTAAATGCATGTGTGGATACATAGACAAAACCATGTCCCTAGTATGCCTCTAATGGACTAGCTCGTTGATCAAAGGATGGTTAAGGTTTCCTATCCATGGACATGAGATGTCATTTGATAATGGGATCACATCATTAGGATAATGATGTGATGGATAAGACCCAAACTACAAACATAGCATATGATCGTGTCAGTTTATTGCTACTGTTTTCTGCATGTCAAGTATATGTTCCTATGACCATGAGATCATGCAACTCACGGATATCGGAGGAGTGCCTTGTGTGTATCAAACGTCGCAACGTAACTGGGTGACTATAAAGGTGCTCTACAGGTATCTCCGATGGTGTCTGTTGAGTTGGCATGGATCGAGACTGGGATTTGTTACTCCGTGTGACGGAGAGGTATCTCAGGGCCCACTCGGTAATACAACATCACAATGAGTCTTGCAAGCAATGTGACTAATTGTTAGTTGCGGGATCTTGTATTATGGAACGAGTAAAGGGACTTGACGGTAACGAGGTTGAACTAGGTATGGAGATACCGACGATCGAATCTCGGGCAAGTAACATACCGAAGAACAAAGGGAACGTTATACGGGATTAACTGAATCCTTGACATAGAGGTTCGACCGATAAAGATCTTCGTAGAATATGTAGGAACCAATGTGGACGTCCAGGTCCCACCATTGGTTATTGACTGTAGAGGTGTCTCGGTCATGTCTACATAGTTCTCGAACCCGCAGGGTCTGCACACTTAAGGTTCGGTGACGTTTCGGTAGTGTAGAGTTATGTATGGTGGTGACCGAAAGTTGTTCGGAGTCCTGGATGAGATCCCGGATGTCACGAGGAGCTCCGGAATGGTCCGGAGGTAAAGATTCATATATAGGAAGTCCCAGTTTGATTTCCGGAAAAGTTTCAGGCTCATCGGTAGTGTACCGGGAGTATCGGTAGTGTACCGGGAGTGCCGGTAGTGTACCGGGGGACCTACGGGAGGGGTATTTCGACCCCAAGAGGTCCATGGGCTGTGGGATAATAATAACCAGCCCTTAGTGGGTTGGGAAAACAGCCACAAAGGCCCATGGCGCAGGAGAGAAAGTCCTAAAGCAAAAAGTGGAAAATCAGCCAATAGGAGGCAATCCTACTCCAACTAGGATTGGAGGTGAGGTAGGATTGCTCCCACCTCCTATTTCGGCCGACCAAAAGGCCTTGGCTGACTCTCCTCTCATCTCCTCCTATATATACTAGTGGATTGGGTGGTTTTTGGACAGAATTTCCGGCCACGTGCTACCCGTTCCACCGGTGCATAGTTTCTCCTCTAGATCGGTTTTCTGCAGCGCTTAGGCGAAGCCCTGCCGGAATTGCTCCACCACCATCACCGGAGCGCCGTCACGCTGCCGGTGAACTCTCTCTCCTCTCCACCTCCTCTTGCTAGATCAAGACGGTGGAGATCGTCATCAAGCTGCACGTGTGCTGAACGCGGAGGTGCCGTCCGTTCGGCGCTAGATCGGAAGGACCGTGATCGAGATCATGAGACGGGTCGTGATGAGATCGCGGAACGGATCGTGATGAGTTCGCGGGACAGATCATGATCAAGGTCGTGAGACGGATTGTGATGAGATCGCGGGACGGATCGTGATGAGTTCACGGGACGGATTGTGATTGGATCGCGGGACGGATCGTGATGAGATCGCGGGACGCTCGGCGATTTGGATCGCGAAGATGTTCGACTACACCAACCGCGTTTCTTAACGCTTCCCGCTTAGCGATCTACAAGGGTATGTAGATCCACTCTCCCTCTCGTAGATGCTCATCACCATGGATAGGTTTGCGTGTGCGTAGGAAAATTTTTGTTTCCCATGCGACGTTCCCCAACAGTGGCATCATGAGCTAGGTTGATGGTTCGATGAGATCTCGAGTAGAACACAAAAGGTTTGTGGGCGTTGATGCTTAGATTGCTTCCTCCCTTGGTCGGATTTTGGTTCAGCGGGATTGTGAGATGAAGCGGCCCGGACCAACATTACTCGTACGCTTACGAGAGACCGGTTCCCTCGATGCAACTTGTTGCTTAGATGGCTTGCGGGTGACAGTTTCTCTCACTTTAGTTGGATCGGATCCGATAAAGGCGGTCCTTGAGAAGGTTGAAAAGCAATCTATGTGTCACCGTTGTGGTTTATGCGTAGGTGAGAATCGTTCTTGCTAGATACCCGTAGCAGCCACGTAAAGCTTGCAACAACAATTAGAGGACGTCTAACTTGTTTTTGCAGGGTATGTTGTGATATGATATGGCCAATTACATGATGTGATATATGTGATGTATGAGATGATCATGTGATGTATAGATTATCACGACTTGCATGTCGATGAGTACGGCAACCGGCAGGGGCCATAGGGTTGTCTTTAATTATTGTATGACCTGCGTGTCAATCATTAAGCGCTATGTAATGCTTTACTTTATCGCTACGGTAGCAATAGTACTAGAAGCATGCAGGGCGTGACAACCCCGATGGAGACACGTTGATGGAGATCATGGTGTCATGCCGGTGACGATGGAGATCATGCTGGTGCTTTCTAGATGGAGATCAAAAGCACAAGTTCATGGCCATATCATGTCACTTATGATTTGCATGTGATGTTAATCCTTTTTATGCACCTTGTTTTGCTTAGGACGACGGTAGCATTATAAGGTGATCCCTCACTTAATTTCAAGATAAATTGTGTTCTCCCCGAGTGTGCACCGTTGCGAAAGTTCGTCGTGTTGAGACACCACGTGATGATCGGGTGTGATAGACTCTACGTTCACATACAACGGGTGCAAGCCAGATTTGCACGCGCAGAACACTCGGGTTAAACTTGACGAGCCTAGCATGTACAGACATGGCCTCGGAACACAAGAGACCGAAAGGTCGAGCATGAGTCATATAGTGGATATGATCAACATAATGATGTTCACCATTGAAGCCACCTTAACTCACGTGATGATCGGACTTGAGTTGGTGAATTTGGATCATGTATCACTCGAATGACCCGAGGGATGTCAATTTGAGTGGGAGTTCTTAAGTAATATGATTAATTGAACTCATTATCATGAACATAGTCAAAGTGTCTTTGCAAATTATGTTGTAGATTACTAGCTCGTGCTGTAGCTCCCTTGTATTTTTATATGTTACTAGAGAAATAGAGTTGAAAGATGTTGGTAGCAATATTGTGGACTGGGTCCGTGATCTGAGAATTGTCCTCATTGCTTCACAGAAGGCTTATGTCCTTAATACACCGCTCGGTGCGCCACCCCCTCTAGCGTCGTCTATAGATGTTGTGAACATCTGACAGGCACATTTCGATGACTACTTGATAATTTAGTGCGTCATGCATTACGGCTTAGAATTGAGGCTCGGAAACGTTTTGAACGTCACGGAACATATGAGATGTTCTAGGAGCAGAGATTGTGATCTCAGGCTCGTGCCTGTGTTGCGAGATATGAGATCTCCAACAAGATTCTTTGCCTGTAAGATGAAGGAGAATAGCTCAATCGTTGAGCATGTACTCAGATTGTCTTGGTACTACAATCGCTTGAATCAAGTGGGAGTTGATCTTCCAGATAAGATAGTGATTGATATAGTTCTCCAAGTCACTGTCACTAAAGCTACTAGAACTTAGTGATGAACTATAATACACCAGGGATAGAAGTATTGATCCCTGAGCTGTTCGCGATGTTTGACACCGCGAAGGAAGAAATCAAGAAGGAGCGTCAAGTGTTGATGGTTAATCAAACCACTAGTTTCGAAAAGGGCAAGAGCAAGGAGGGAAACTTCATGGATAGCAAGTCAGTTGCTGCTCTAGTGAAGCAACCCAAAGTTGAACTCAAACCCGAGACTAAGTGCTTCTATTATGAGGTGAGAGGTCGCTGAAGCGGAACAACCCTAGATACTTGGTAGATAAGAAGGCTGGCAACATCGATAGAAGTATATTTGATATACGAGTTATTGATGTGTACCTTTGTAGTACTCTTAGTAGCACCTGGGTATTGGATACCGGTTCGGTTGCTAAATGTTAGTAACTCGAAATAAAAGCTACGGAATAAACGGAGAACTAGCTAAGGGTGAGGTGACGATATGTGTTGGAAGTGTTTCCAAGGTTGATGTGATCAACATCGCATGCTCTCTCTACCTTCAGGATTAGTGACGAACCTAAATAAATGTTATTTGGTGTTTTGCGTTGAGCATGAACATGATTAGATCATGTTTATTGCAATATGGCTATTCATTTAAGTTAGAGAATAATGGTTATTCTATTTACATGAATAATACCTTCAATGGTCATGCACCCAGTGAGAATGGTTTGTTGAAATCTTGATCGTAGTATTACACATGTTCATAACATTGATGTCAAAAGACACAAAGTTAATAATGATAGTACCACATACTTGTGGCACTGCCGCTAAATGTCATATTGGTATAAAGCGCATGTAGAAACTCCATGCTGATGGATATTTGGACTCATTCGATTTCGAATCGGTTGAGACATGCGAACCATGCCTCTTGGGCAAGATGACTAAAGGACCCCGTTGGATGGAGCGGGCAAGTGATTCATTGGAAATGATACATGTTGATGTATGCAATCTAGTGAGTCTTGTAGCGTGCAGTGGATATCGTTATTTTCTTACCTTCATTGATGATTTGAGTAGATATAGTGTATATTTACTTAATGAAACACAAGTCTGAATCGTTGGAAAGGTTCAAGCAAATTCAGAGTGAAGTTTAAAGATCATCGTGACAAGAAGATAAAAATGACTGCGATATGATCGTGGAGGTGAATATCTGAGTCACGAGTTTGGCATACAACTTAAGACAATGTGAAAGTTGTTTCACAACTAAACGCCACCTGGAACACCATAGTGTGATGGTGTGTCCGAACATCATAGTTATGCTCTATTGGACATGGTGCGTAATATGATGTCTCTTGTCGTTTTACTACTATAATTTTGGGGTTATGCATTAGAGACAACTACATTCACTTTAAATAGGGCACCATCTAAATCCGTTGAGATGACACCATGTGAATTATGGTTTGATAGAAACCTAAGCTGTCATTTCTTAATATTTTGGGATGTGACACTTGTGTGGAAAATGTTTTCACCTAATGAGGTCGAACCCAAGGCGGACAAATTGCATCTTCATAGAATACCCTAAGATCAGTTGGGTGAACCTTCAATCTCAGATCCTAGTGCAAAATGTTTGTTGCTTAAACGGATCCTTTCTCGAGGAAATGTTTCTCTCGAAAGAATTGAGTGGGAGGAAGATAGAACTTGATGAGGTTGTTAAACCTTTGTTCAACCAGAGAGTAGCACAACGCAGAAAGATGTTTCTGTGAAGCCTACGTTAGTTGAAGAGGAAGTTAATGATGATGATCATGAAGCTTCAAGATCAAGTTACTATCGAACTTCGTAGGTCGACAAGGATGTGTACTGCTCCTAAGTGGTACGACAACTCTGTCTTGGAGATCATGTTGTTGGACAACGATGAACCTACGAGCTATGGAGAAGCGATGATGGGCCCGGATTCCGACAAATGGTTAGAGGCCATGAAATCCGAGATAGGATCCATGTATGAAAACCAAGTGTAGACTTTGGTAGACTTGCTCGTTGGACGGCAGGTCGTTGAGTACAAATGGATCTTTAAAATGAAGACAGACACTGATGGTGAATGTCACTATTTGTAAAGCTCGACTTGTTGCAAAGATGTTTGTGACAAGTTCAAGGAGTTGACTACGATGAGACTTTCTCACTCGTAGTGGTGCTAAAGTCTGTTGGAATTATGTTAGCAGTTGCTGTGTTTTCAATTATGAAATCTGGCAGATGGATGTCAAAACATCGTTTCCTTAACGGTTTACTTGAGGAAAGGTTGTATGTGATACAACCAGAAGGTTTTGTTAGGCCTAAGGATGCTAAAAGGTGTGCAAGCTTCGGTGATCCTTCCATGGACTGAAGCAAGCATCTCGGAGTTGGAATATACGCTTTGATGAGGTGATCAAAGTTTTGATGTTTATACAAAGTTTACGAGAAACTTGTATTTGCAATAAAGTGAGTGGGAGCACTATAGAATTTCTGATAAGTATATGTGGATGACATATTGTTGATCAGAAATAATGTAGAGTTTCTGGAAAGCATAAAACGGTCATTTGGAAAGTGATTTTCAAAGGAAGACCTGGATAAAGCTACCTAATTGTTGAGCATCAAAATCTATAGAGATAGATCAAGATGCTTGATGAGACTTTCAATGAGTGTATACCTTGACAAGATTTTGAAAGAGTTCAAAATGGATCAGCCAGAGAAATAGTTCTCGTTTGATTTGTAAGGTGTGAAGTTGAGTGAGACTCAAAGCTCGACAACGGCAGAAGAAAGAGAAAGGACGAACGTCATCCCCTATGCCTTAGCCATAGGCTCTATATTATGCCATGCTGTGTACCGCACCTATGTGTGCCTTGCCATGAGTCTGTCAAGGGGTACAAGAGTGGTCCAGGAGTGGATCACTGGACAGCGGTCGGAATTATCCTTAGTAACTACAGGACTAAGGAAATGTTTCTTGATTGTGGAGGTGATAAAGAGTTCGTCGTAAAGAGTTACGTCGATGCAAGCTTTAACACCTATCCGGATGACTAGTAGTAGCAATCTGGATACGTATAGTGGAGCAGCCATTTGGAAATAGTACCAAGTGGAGTGTGGTAGCAGTGTTTATGGTTTGACATAGAGATTTGCAAAGTACACACGGATCTGAATATCGCAGACCCGTTGACTATAAGACCTCTCTCACATGCAAAGCATGATCGAGCCCCAAAACTCATTGGGTGTTAGATTCATAATAATGCGAATCACATGGTGATGTGAACTAGATTATTAACTCTAGTGCAAGTGGGAGACTGTTGGAAATATGCCCTAGAGGCAATAATAAATTATTTATTATCATATTTCCTTGTTCATGATAATCGTTTATTATCCATGCTATAATTGTATTGATCGGAGACTTAAATGCATGTGTGGATACATAGACAAAACCATGTCCCTAGTATGCCTCTAATGGACTAGCTCGTTGATCAAAGGATGGTTAAGGTTTCCTAGCCATGGACATGAGATGTCATTTGATAACGGGATCACATCATTAGGATAATGATGTGATGGATAAGACCCAAACTACAAACATAGCATATGATCGTGTCAGTTTATTGCTACTGTTTTCTGCATGTCAAGTATATGTTCCTATGACCATGAGATCATGCAACTCACGGATATTGGATGAGTGCCTTGTGTGTATCAAACGTCGCAACGTAACTGGTTGACTATAAAGGTGCTCTACAGGTATCTCCGATGGTGTCTGTTGAGTTGGCATGGATCGAGACTGGGATTTGTTACTCCGTGTGACGGAGAGGTATCAAAGGGCCCACTCGGTAATACAACATCACAATGAGCCTTGCAAGCAATGTGACTAATTGTTAGTTGCGGGATCTTGTATTATGGAACGAGTAAAGAGACTTGCCGGTAACGAGGTTGAACTAGGTATGGAGATACCGACGATCGAATCTCGGGCAAGTAACATACCGAAGAACAAAGGGAACGTTATACGGGATTAACTGAATCCTTGACATAGAGGTTCGACTGATAAAGATCTTCGTAGAATATGTAGGAACCAATGTGGACGTCCAGGTCCCGCCATTGATTATTGACTGTAGAGGTGTCTCGGTCATGTCTACATAGTTCTCGAACCCGCAGGGTCTGCACACTTAAGGTTCGGTGACGTTTCGGTAGTGTAGAGTTATGTATGGTGGTGACCGAAGGTTGTTCCTAGTCCTGGATGATATCCCGGACGTCACGAGGAGCTCCGGAATGGTCCGGAGGTAAAGATTCATATATAGGAAGTCCCAGTTTGGTTTCCGGAAAAGTTTCGGGCTCATCGGTAGTGTACCGGGAGTATCGGTAGTGTACCGGGAGTGTCGGTAGTGTATCGGGGGACCTCCGGGAGGGGTATTTCGACCCCAAGAGGTCCATGGGCTGTGGGAGAATAACAACCAGCCCTTATTGGGCTGGGAAAACAGCCACAAAGGCCCATGGCGCAGGAGAGAAAGTCCTAAAGCAAAAAGTGGAAAATCAGCCAATAGGAGGCAATCCTACTCCAACTAGGATTGGAGGTGAAGTAGGATTGCTTCCACCTCCTATTTCGGCCGACCCAAAGGCCTTGGCTGCCTCTCCTCTCCTCTCCTCCTATATATACTAGTGGATTGGGTGGTTTTTGGACAGAATTTCCGGCCACGTGCTACCCGTTCCACCGGTGCATAGTTTCTCCTCTAGATCGGTTTTCTGCAGCGCTTAGGCGAAGCCCTGCCGGAATTGCTCCACCACCATCACCGGAGTGCCGTCACGCTGTCGGTGAACTCTCTCTCCTCTCCACCTCCTCTTGCTGGATCAAGACGGTGGAGATCGTCATCAAGCTGCACGTGTGCTGAACGCGGAGGTGCCATTCGTTCGGCGCTAGATCGGAAGGACCGTGATCGAGATCACGAGACGGGTCGTGATGAGTTCGCGGAACAGATCGTGATCAAGATCGTGAGACAGATTGTGATGAGATCGCGGGACGGATCGTGATGAGTTCACGGGACGGATCGTGATTGGATCGCGGGACGGATCGTGATGAGATCGCAGGACGCTCGGCGATTTGGATCGCGAAGATGTTCGACTACACCAACCGCGTTTCTTAAAGATTCCCGCTTAGCGATCTACAGGGGTATGTAGATCCACTCTCCCTCTCGTAGATGCTCATCACCATGGATAGGTTTGCGTGTGCGTAGGAAATTTTTTGTTTCCCATGCGACGTTCCCCAACACCATATCCAATAGAGCACGACTATGACGTTCGGACACACCATCACACTATGGTGTTCCAGGTGGCGTGAGTTGTGAAACGATTTTCACATTGTCTAAAGTTGTATGCCAAACTCGTAACTCAGATATTCACCTCCACGATCATATTGCAAACATTTTTATCTTCTTGTCACGATGATCTTAAACTTCACTCTGAATTTGCTTGAACTTTTCAAACGATTCAGACTTGTGTTTCATTAAGTAAACATACACTATATCTACTCAAATCATGAGTGAAGGTAAGAAAATAACGATATCCACCGCACGCTACAAGAGTCATTGGATTGCATACATCAACATGTATCATTTCCAATAAATCACTTTCCCGCTCCATCAAACCAGAAAACTGGGTCCTTAGTCATCTTGACCAAGAGGCATGATTCACATGTCTCAACCGATTCAAAATCGAATGAGTCCAAAGATCCATCAGCATGGAGTTTCTTCATGCGTTTTATACCAATATGACATTTAGCGGCAGTACCACAAGTATGTGGTACTATTATTATTAACTTTGTATCTTTTGGCATCAATGTTATGAACATGTGTATTACTACGATCAAGATTCAACAAACCATTCTCACTGGGTGCATGACCATTGAAGGTATTATTCATGTAAACAGAATAACTATTATTCTCTCAATTAAATGAATAACCGTGTTGCAATAAACACGATCTAATCACGTTTATGCTCAATGCAAAACACCAAATAACATTTATTTAGGTTCGTCACTAATCCCGAAGGTAGAGAGAGCATGCGATGTTGATCACATCAACCTTGGAAACATTTGCAACACACATCATCACCTCACCCTTAGCTAGTTCTCCATTTATTCCGTAGCTTTTATTTCGAGTTACTAACATTTAGCAACCGAACCGGTATCCAATACCCAGGTGCTACTAGGAGTACTCGCAAGGTACACATCATTAACACGTATATCAAATATACTTCTGTTGATGTTGCCAGCCTTCTTATCTACCAAGTATCTAGGGTTGTTCTACTTCAGCGACCGCTCTCCTCATAATCGAAGCACTTAGTATCGGGTTTGGGTTCAACTTTGGGTTGCTTCACTGGAGCAGCAACTGACTTACTATCCATGAAGTTTCCCTCCTTGCTCTTGCCCTTCTCGAAACTAGTGGTTTAACTAACCATCAACACTTGACGCTCCTTCTTGATTTCTACCTTCGCGCTGTCAAACATCGTGAACAGCTCAGGGATCATTATTTCTATCCCTGGCATTTTATAGTTCATCACCAAGTTCTAGTAGCTTAGTGGCAGTGACTTGGAGAACTATATCAATCACTATCTTATCTGGAAGATCAACTCCCACTCGATTCAAGCGATTGTAGCATCCAGACAATCTGAGCACATGCTCAACGATTGATCTATTCATCTTGCAGGCAAAGAATCTTGTTGGAGATCTCATATCTCGCAACACGGGCACGAGCCTGAGATCCTAATTTCAGCTCTTAGAACATCTCATATGTTCTATGACGTTCAAAATGTTTCGGAGCCTCAATACTTAGCCGTAATGCATGACGCACTAAACTATCAAGTAGTCATCAGAACGTGCATGCCAGATGTTCACAACATCTACAAACGACGCTAGAGGGGTTGGCGCACCGAGCGGTGCATTAAGGACATAAGCCTTCTATGCAGCAATGAGGACAATCCTCAGATCACGGACCCAGTCCGCAATATTGCTACCATCATCTTTCAACTCTATTTATCTAGGAACATATAAAAATTCAAGGGAGCTACAGCGCGAGCAAGTAATCTACGACATAATTTGCAAAGACACTACTAAATATGTTCATGATAATGAGTTCAATTAATCATATTACTGAAGAACTCCCACTCAAATTGACATCCCTCTAGTCATTCGAGTGATACATGATCCAAATTCACCAACTCAAGACCGATCATCACGTGAGTTGAGGTGGTTTCAATGGTGAACATCATCATGTTGATCATATCTACTATATGACTCATGTTCGACCTTTCGATCTCTTGTGTTCCGAGGCCATGTCTGTACATGCCAGGCTCGTCAAGTTTAACCCGAGTGTTGTGCATGTGCAACACTGGCCCTCACCCGTTGTATGTGAACGTAGAGTCTATCACACCCGATCATCACGTGCTGTCTCGACACGACGAACTTTCGCATCGGTGCACACTCGGGGAGAAAACAATTTATCTTGAAATTAAGTGAGGGATCACCTTATAATGCTACCATCGTCCTAAGCAAAACAAGGTGCATAAAAAGATTAACATCACATGCAAATCATAAGTGACATGATATGGCCATGAACTTGTGCTTTTGATCTCCATCTTAAAAGCACCAGCATGATTTCCATCGTCACCGGCATGACACCATGATCTCCATCATCTTGATCTCCATCAACGTGTTGCCATCGGGGTTGTCGCGCCCACCATGCTTATACTACTATTGCTACTGTTTAGCAATAAAGTAAAGCATTACATAGCGCTTAATGATTGACACGCAGGTCATACAATAATTAAAGACAACCCTATGGCTCCTACCGGTTGCCATACTCATCGACATGCAAGTCGTGATATTCTATACAAAACATGACCATCTCAGACATCGCATATATCTCATCATATAATTGGCCATATCACATCACAACATACCCTGCAAAAACAAGTTAGACGTCCTCTAATTGTTGTTGCATGTTTTACGTGGTTGCTACGGGTATCTAGCAAGAACAATTATCACCTACGCAAAAACCACAACGGTGATACATAAGTTCATTTTCAACCTTCTCAAGGACCGCCTTTGTTGAATCCGATCCAACTAAAGTAGGAGAAAGAGACACCTGCCAGCCATCTTTGTGCAACGAGGTTACACGTCAGTCGATGGAACCGGTCTCTCATAAGCGTACGAGTAAGGTTGGTCCGGGCCTCTTCATCCCACAATACCGCTGAACCAAAACACGACCAAGGGAGGAAGCAATCTAAGCATCAACGCCCACAAACTCTTTGTGTTCTACTCGAGATCTCATCTACACATAGACCTAGCTCATGATGCCACTGTTGGGGAACGTTGCATGGGAAACAAAAAAAATTCCTACGCACACGCAAGATCTATCCATGGTGATGAGCATCTATGAGAGGGAGAGTGGATCTACATACCCTTATAGATCGCTAAGCGGGAAGCGTTAAGAAACGCGGTTGGTGTAGTCGAACGTCTTCGCGATCCAAATCGCCGAGCGTCCCGCGATCTCATCACAATCCGACCCGCGATCCAATCATGATCTGTCCCGCAAACTCATCATGATCCGTCCCACGATCTCATCATGATCCGTCTCATGATCTTGATCATGGTCCTTCCGATCTAGCGCCGAACGGACGGCACCTCCGCGTTCAGCACACGTACAGCTCGATGACAATCTCTGCCTTCTTGATCCAGCAAGAGGGAGTGGAGAGGTAGACGAGTTCTCCGGCAGCGTGACGGTGCCGTGGCGATGGTGGTGGAGAAATTCCGGCAGGGCTTCGCCTAAGCACTGCAGAAAACCGATCTAGAGGAGAAACTATGCACTAGAGGAACGTGTAGCACGTGGCTGAAAATCTAGTGCAAAACCCTAAAACCTCTAGTATATATAAGAGGAAGAGAGGAGGAGACTTGGTGCAAGGGCCAAGCCCTCTAGGCTTCGGCCAAAGTGGGAGGAGAGGAGGAATCCTCCTCCAATCCTAGTAGGACTAGGACTCCTCCTTATTTTGGCCTTCTTGCCTTTTTCCACCTTTTCTCTTTGGATTTTTCTTCCCAGCTGCATGGGCTTTGTGTGGGACTTCCACCTGCCCACTAAGGGCTGGTATTCACTCTTCCACAGCCCATGTAGCCTCTTGGGTCAAAATACCCCTCCCGATGGTCTCCCGGTACACTACTGATACTCCCGGTACACTACCGATGAGCCCGAAACTTTTCCGGCGACCAAAATAGGACTTCCTATATATCAATATTTACCTCCGGACCATTCCGGAGATCCTCGTTATGTCCGAGATCTCATATGGAACTCCGAACAACCTTCGGTCACCATCATACATAAGTCTATACTACCGAAACGTCACTGAACCTTAAGTGTGCACACCCTGCGGGTTCGAGAACTATGTAGACATGACCAAGACACCTCTACGGTCAATAACCAATAGCGGGACCTGGATGCCCATATTGGTTCCTACATATTCTACGAAGATCTTTATCGGTCGGACCTCTATGTCAAGGATTCAATTAATCTCGTATGTTGTTCCCTTTGTTCTTCGGTATGTTACTTGTCCGAGATTCGATCGTCGACATCTCCATACCTAGTTGAACCTCGTTACCAGCAAGTCTTTTTACTCAGTCCATAATATAAGATCCCGTGGCTAACACTTAGTCATATTGCTTGCAAGGCTTATTGTGATGTTGTATTACCGAGTGAGCCCTGAGATACCTCTCCGTCACATGGAGTAACAAATCCCAGTCTTGATCCATGCCAACCCGACAGTCACCCCCGGAGATACCTGTAGAGCACCTTTATAGTCACCCAGTTACGTTGCGACGTTTGATACACACAAGGTATTCCTCCGGTGTCAGTGAGTTGCATGATCTCATGGTCATAGGAACAAATACTTAACATGCAGAAAACAGTAGCAATAAACTGACACGATCATATGCTACATTTGTAGTTTGGGTCTTGTCCATCACATCATTCTTCTAATGACGTGATCCCGTTATCAAATGACATCTCATGTCCATGACTAGGAAACCATAGCCATCTTTGATCAACGAGCTAATCTATTAAAGGCATGCTAGGGACATGGTGTTGTCTATGTATCCACACATGTATCTGAGTTTTCGATCAACACAATTATAACATGGATAATAAACGATTATCATGAACAAGGAAATATGATAATAAGCAATTTATTATTGTCTGTAGGGCATATTTTCAACAGTTTCACCTTCGAATATTGTGTCTGCTTTGGACTATCACTTATCTCCTGGTCGTCCAAGCGACAACCCACGGTCTCACAGTCTAGTGCTGAGGCTGAGTGTCACGCAGTGGCTAACATCGTTGCTGAATGCTCCTGGCTTTGACAGTTTCTCTCGGAGCTCTCTTGTCCTGTAGACCAGGTCACTGTGGTGTATTGCGACAATGTTTTCGTCGTCTACCTCTTCGCCAACCTCGTTCATCATCGCTGCATCAAACATATTGAGATGGATATCCACTTTGTTCGCGAATAGGTGACTCTTTGTCACGTCCAAGTTCTTTATGTGCCTATTTCTCAACAGTTTGCGGATATCATGACGAAAGTGTCGCCAACATCGGTTTTGGTAGAGTTTTGGCCCAATCTGTGCGTCAACGCCGATGCTTTGACTGCTGGGGAGGAGGGTGTTGAGTGCGCATGTACACATACATATACATATACATATACATATACATATACATGTACTCTAATCTCCGTTCATCTCGTTAGTGTTTAGTCTTGAAAGTGATGATCTTTATATACATCTATATATTACACTGGATGCTCGTGAATACAATTGTGTTACATCCTATTGTTTTTCTACAATCACGAATGCACTTGGATGGGACATGTCAATCACTACCAGAGAAGAAATAATATATACTTGGACGGATGGGTGGTCAAACTTCCATATCACGGTATCAGATCCGAATATTGCGGTGCACTTGCAGTGCTAGCAGCGGGGTTTTGGCTGTTTGTTTTAAACAGAAACTAGCAATCTGATCCTGATGCATATAACAGTTTAAGTAGTATAAAAATGGGACATCCTATGTGCAAGTTGCCTTAAAAACAGTTGTTTCAATCACTCTGTTGTCTCTTCAATACACTTAGATGGACATACGGTCTGTGATGAGGTTGCGTTAAAGGAGTATGCCACACCACCGTGCATGTAGCAGCCTTCTTTGGTTAAGACGTTGGTAGTTTTGCATTATATAATGTTAATGGCTAGAACATGTCCTCCATGCTTGCACACACTGTAGCCCCAAAGCAACGTACAACCATCACCATGTATATGCATATACTTTCTTTGATACGTATATTTGCTTTCACACATAAACACCAAAATCTATTTATTACACCCTTTGTTTTTATTTACTTATGTGGTCAAACTTTATATTACTTTCTTTGTTTTTTTTACTTATGAGGTCAAACTTTAGAAAGTTTGACCAACTTTATAGTAAAAAATATCAACTTTTAGAGTATCAAACAAATAGGATATTAAAATATATTCCCTAACTGATATAGTGAATTGACTTGATATGGTACATGTTGATTTGTTTTCTATAAATTTGTTCCCGCTTTAGAAAAAAAAAGTTGATTAAAGAAAAAACTAATATGCGAAGTAAATAAAAACACAATGAACATATATTAAAAGTACTTGCTAACAAGAGAAAACAAAATAGGCTACAAAATCACATATAAATTAGGGACGTCTGACAATCAACTAAAATAAATTGAAATAGCTTTTCACGTTGCTTTATAAATAAAAGCCATACGACCAAACGGTCAAACTATACAAGATAATGAGAGACACACTAGAGAATAGAGAAGACAACCAAAAGAAATTTATAAGAAATGCACTAGCATATCGAACATGAACAAAAAAGTTTTCAAACCCTAGCGAGACACCCCCATTGTCCTCGATGAAGAACAAACCCGCGTTTCCAAGAGGAAGCACCAAACGTCACCGCCAAGCTCTCGCCAAACTGTTGGTCCGTCACTAAAGAGGGCCATCTGCACATTCACTACGGTTCGATGATAGTCGACCCTTTTGGCGAGCAGTACATGATGAGAGCACTGACTGCACCATCACAAGTAAAAGATAGCCCAAATGATAAGTGTCGCACTTGTGGCATGAAGCACTCCAGCTTGATGTTTTTTACAACTAAAGTTGTCATCCAAAAAGGAAATTGCCATGCTTGACAACTAAAGTTACCATTCTAGCGTCACTAAACTTGCCATAAAAAACATTCAAAGTTGCCATGTGTTTGTGTCACACATGTGGCCCTTATCAGGGTCCAAGATAGGAGTCAAACCACAACACACATCAAACTAGAGTTGATGAAGCCTTGAGCCACGATACAAGCCGGTCTGAAGATGTCGCCGCACCCTGAAGGTACTTGAGCTCCATGATGACAACCACAAGTGAGGAGAGGCGCAAAGCGTTGTTGCCCCGAGTCCGAGAAGGCAAATGAGGATTTTTCACCCGGAGCCCTGATATGGGGAAAGAACCACAAGAGTGCCCTAAAGAAGGTAATGACACCAGCATGTGTCGTCGGCGGCGCCGAATCATAGATTTTTCCGCTTGGTTACTTGTTTGTGCCACAATGAGGAACCTATGCCGTCAAGGCCTTCCTACTGGAGGCTTGTCGTGACAACGTCAAGGTCTCTAGATCGAGATTTGGGCTCCGCCACAATCGCCAACAGCTACCTTTTCAGGATCACCCGCCAACATTCTCCTTTTCATTAGCATAACCAATGAAGGAAGCCGCCACCATTGTCACGATGCTTGTAGGAGAATCAACCATGTAGCCCACCTTCCTGGGTTGCATGCCCCAAAATCTAAGAACCCGAGCCTGCACATTGCTACTAGTCTACATGGTCTGCGTCCACCAAAGAAAGCCACCACAATAGATTAGTAGCCGCCTGACGACCAAGAACCTGACCCTGGAATATCTTCAAGGCATCATGACTAATGATACTTCTTTTTAGTGAACCGGTAATGGGACAGAAAGTATCCCACACCTATTTCCCCAAGAGGTGACCCTGGGTTATCGAACCCGCGAGAGGAAGGTTCCCTTAAAGCCATGGTCTCTTTCAAGCTTTTGTCAAACAAATATTCCAGCTTTTGACCAGATCAATCAAGCTAATGGTGATTAAACACTTAGAATAAGAAGAAGGTATGTTTATGAGGTCTTAAGGCCTTGTATAATGCAAGGTGCTTAGGGGAGGTGTTTAAGAAAATAAACCATAGTTTCCTTTAAGCACCGGTGCTTATTTATATAAGGTAGACGCTTAGTTAGGCGTCTCTCCTAGAGAAATAGGTGTTGGTGCTTCAGAAAAAACCGGTTTTATTTTCTAAGCATCTAGCATTGTACAAGACCTAATGCTTACAACCAAGTATTTGTTTTGGGATGACATGTGATCTTAATTTGTGCGCTGGAAGTCATCCACTGAGATGTGCTTATTAAGAATCGAAGTGAGGGATGTGTCCAAGTAACATCTTGACCCGTACACGTCCCGTATCAAGAATTAGTTGTCCTACCAAAGGACTCATCCGTCGCGCGGGGTTGCCTTGATAATTAAGATTATAACAATCAGACAGGAGCTTTGGGGTTTTAATGACTACATCTCATGAATCGTCAAGGATTGGGTCCGTGTTACCGTACTAAACCTTTCTGTCACTGGGTTAAGAATAACACTTCACGTTCTCCCTGCCCTTATCCGCTCCATGACCCGCTCTCCATGATCATGGGTACATGAGGGATGAAAAATGTGGATAAGACAAAAGACATCTACGAAACAATTTTATTTCACACATATAGGATGTTAATTGAAAGCATTCCATTGGTCCCCACAACAAATACAGAGGTTTCCAAGGCCTATGCCTCAAACAATACCTTATCGAACTACTCACACATGGAGATCATATCGCAAGAAGAGTACATTGAAGAACACATCTTGAAGATTGGTACATTGATAATATGACTTATAGTGGTTGCCTTGTGCAATGCAATATTACACGTTTGAATTAGAGGGAGATGAACTATGGTGGTGATGGTTGCTATGGACATGGCGATGGCATCGGCTAGGGTTGATGAGAGGGGATGGAGATGGTGCTATTTTGGCATCGCTCGACATCTTTTGTTCACATTACCCAGTCCCTTTATAAATGTTGGTCAGGTGGACGAGCCGCCTCGGTTTCCATGCCAAACGACCACTCATGTGAGAGGTCACGGTCGCATGGAACGCCGTCTTTTGAAATATCTCTTGTGGTGTGCCTCCTCTTGATTTCTTCTACCTCCTCTTTCATTCATTTCCATGCTCTCACGGGATTTCTTCCCTTTTTATCCCATTTCCCATGGAAATACATCCAAGAGAGGATTTTTAGAATCCTTCGCATTCATTAGTCATTAGTACCAACATTAGAGCGAATATCTCAATGAAATATCTAGGTGTAAACAGAGGGTGAATTGGTGGGAAATATCAATCATCAACTCCCCCAAGCTTAAACATGATCGTCCGCGAGCAGCATAGAGAGAAATCCAAAATATAAGGAACTCGTTTGTTTAAACCAAAATAATGAGAAGGTTTTGGTTCACCTACGAACGGTATGCCAAGATATCCCTCCGTTTCTTGAGTGGAAAACTTAGTATAGCTATAGTGGTGGCATGGATATTATGCAAGTGCTAGTGAAGCAAAGATAATCAACACAAACTATTTGATCTACTAGATAAAACAACTTTGGAACACTCTATTCTATTTATTTTAGACAACACTTGCTTCTGGGAATGCACGGAAGATTTTTTTTTCTTTGATAGAGCCATAGAAACATAGGTTCGTGAGTGAAAGGCACGTGGAAAAACATGATGCTAGAGTGCTCATAAACATGTCGCCAATTATCTCATCCTCAAGGCTCTCAAGCACTTCATTTCAATCATTGTTTGCCGAAACTTTGGCTGTCACTTGAAGGGGATTATGAAAAATAAGTGATCAAGTATAGAGTTTTGTCATGGATTAATGTTAAGAACTATGGATCTTTGATATATGTCTATTTCAAGCTCTTTTGATCAGTCCCAACATTTACCAAATACACACTTATTTCAAGATAAAGCCGAATAATATTCATTTATAGTGTTGCCATTACGTACGTGATATTTCTCCAACATATCATATGTTTTGTTTTTTTTCATGTTACTGCCTCCGTTCGGAATTACTTGTTGCGAAAATGTACAAAAGTGGATTTATATATGGAGAACTAAAATACATCTAGATACATCCATCCCCCGACAAGTATTTCCGGACGGGGGCAGTATTATATTATCAATCTTGTATGCTTTATAGGCCATTTTATATCATTTTTTGGAACTAACCTATTAACCTAGTGCCAAGTGTCAGTTCCTACTTTTTACTATTATTTTGTTTGACAGAAAACCAATACCAAATGAAGTCCAAAACGGAATGAAACCTTATGGTGTTTTTTTCTAGACCAGAAGGGCCTAGAAGCTTCGGGAGGGGGCCAGAAGACATACGAGACAGCCACAAGCTCACAGACCGCGCCCCCAAAACGGAATGAAACCTTACGATGATTTTTTCTTGACAAGAAGGGCCTAGAAGCTTCGGGAGGAGGCCGGAACACAGACGAGAGAGCCACAATCTCATAGAGCATGCCCCTAGGGGGGCACCGTCTGAGCTTGTGGGTCGTTGTTGGTCCGTTTGACCTAATTCCGCTTCCATCAATTCCATAAATCCTAAAAACACCAAAAGAAGCCCCCAAACAATTTTTCCGCTGCCATAAGTCTGTGTTCTTTTGCAATCCCATATGGAGGCCTCCATCAATACTTTATCTGAGGGGGAATAGATCATAGAGGCAATCTTCATCAACCTTGCCTTCATGATGATGTGTGAGTAGTTCCCTACAGACCTATAGGTCTATAGTGATTAGCTATATGGCTCTCTCCCCCCTCTCTCTGATCTTGAATATAATGTTCTCTTTGCAGATCCATACAATGTAATCCTCTTTTGCGGTGTTTTTGTTGAGATCCGATGAATTATGGGTTATGATCAGATTATTCATTGAAAGTAATTGAGTCTTTTCTGAACTTTATTATGTATGATTGTTGTAGCTATGTATGCTTTTTGATCTATGAGTTTGCTTTGGCCAAGTAGATGAGTAGATCATCCGAGGGAATGGTGCATAGTGGTAGGTTTAATCCTGCGTTGTACTCACCCCATGACAGAAGGAGTAGTCAGACACACATTTGTATTGCTGCTACTAAGGATAAAATGACGGGGTTTAATTATATTGCTTGATTCTATTCTTTTTACATTATGTCATCTTGCTTAAGCGTTACTCTATTTTTCATGAACTTAATACCATAGATGCATGCTGGATAGCGGTCGATTGATGGAGTAATAGTAGTAGACGCGGGAAAGAGTCGATATACTTTTCAATACGTAATGCCTATATACATGATCATGTCATGAATAATGTCATAACTATGCGCTTTTCTATCAACTGTCGAACAGTAATTTGTTTACCCACCTTATGCTATGTTCTTGATAGAGATGCCCCTAGTAAAAACGATGTTCCACGGGGTCTATCCAACATATTTACTAGAACCCTAAATATATTGCTGCAATTTATTTACTTTCATTTTACATTGCAATTTATCTATCTACCACTATCAGATTTCATCCTTGCAATTAACGAGTACAAGGAGATTGACAACCCTCTTGCCCGCATTGGGTGCAAGTATTTGCTCTTGTAAGTATAGGTATTGTTGATGGTTGTTTGCGTGATTCTCCTATTGGTTTGATATACCTTGGTTCTCAACTGAGGGAACTACTTATTGCTACTTTACTAGTTCATCCCTCCCTCTTCAAAAAAAAACCAATGCATCTACAAGGTAGCAGAAGGATTTTTGACGTCGTTGCCGGGTAGTATCATCACACAACTCAAGGTTCCTTCACACACATTATCTTTTACTTGTTATAATTTTTACCTGCTTTTATTTGAGTCAAAAACACAAAAAATACTTTATCTTGCTTGCTTGAATTGCCACTATGTCTCAAGAAAATACTAAGTTGTGTGACTTCTCAAATACTAATAACAATGATTTTATTAGTACTCCAGTTGCTCATCCCTCCACTAGTGTTGAGTCATATGATATTAATGTGGCATTATTAAATCTTATTATGAAAGAGAATTTTGCTGGAACTCCTAATGAAGATGATGCATCCCATCTTAATACCTTCATTGAATTATGTGATATGCAAAATAGAAAAATATATTGATAATGATATTATCAAGTTGAAATTATTTCCTTTCTCACTAAGAGATAAAGCTAAAACTTGGTTTTCATCCTTGCCTCGCAATAGTATTGATTCTTGGAGCAAATGCAAGGATGCTTTTTTTACTAAATAGTTTCCTCATGCCAAGATAATATCCCTTAGAATTCAAATCATGAATTTTAAAAACATGAGCAAGAACATGTTGCATAATCTTGTGAAAGAATGAAATTTGATTGGAAATTGTACTACACATTGGATTGAATTTATGGAATATTATATAAAACCTCCATGCTGGATTGAACTTTGCTTTGAGAAACCTTCTAGACTTAGATGTAGGTGGAACATTTATGGAAGAGACATTAGGAGAAACCACGAAGCTTCTCGACAACATGACCACAAACTATTCCCAATGGGACACCGACCGAGCTCCAACTACTAAGAAGGTACTATTGAAGAAGTATCTACTTTGAGTGATAAAATAGATGCTCTTATCAGAATGCTATCTAATAAAAGCGTTCATGTTGATCCGAATGATATTCCAGTATCTACTTCGGCAGAGCAAAATAATGATGCTATTGATGTGAATTTTATCGCTATAAAAAATTCCAATAACAATGCTTATAGAGGGAAGTTTAATCCTAGAGCATATCCCGGTAACCTCTCCAACAATAATGAACCCTACGATAACCCTTACAATAAAAGGTTGTTTGAAGTTGAAAATGCTACTAAGAATTTTATGCATTCACAATATGAGCAAAATGAATTATTTTCTAAATAAATCAAATGACACTCTACCTTGTTGGATTCCATCAATAAACAACTTGATGAAGTTAATGAAGAGGTATCAAATATCCAATCACAACTTGCTCAAACCTAGAGTATGCTAGGAAAGATATCCGATAAGCAAACACCATTAGTGAATAAGATGGCTGCTAAACCATAATCTCGTTTCCTGAATAATCAAGATGCAGCTGTTAAAATGATTGGTGTGTCACATATTGAAACCTTATTTAGTAATATAAAACTTGATGATAAAGGGACAAGAGATGAGTCAACATTGGCTAGAGGGTCTCCCAGTTGTTCGGAGGGTGATGATCTTAATGATAAGAACATGAAAAGTGGGTTTAAAGTGGTCAAAACTTTAGATAGTGATGTTCCCACTACTTTGTATTGTAAGGGTTTAAATTTTTATAATTTCTATTTAATATAATGTATTTCCATATTGCAATCCATGATAAATTCACCTAATGATTACGAACAAAATAAAGTCTTTACTACACATATCGTTGATTCTATCATAAAAGCTAATGAGAAAAGCTAGAGTTGGAAGTATCAATACCAAGAAAATTACAAGATAAAAGGGAACCTACTATTTAAGTTCAAATTAAAGATTATGAATGTACTGCTTTGTGTGATCTAGGTGCTAGCGTCTCTACTATACCAAAATCTTTATGTGACGTTCTAGGTTTCACCGATATGGATGAAGGTTCTCTCAACTTGCACTTAGTGGATTCAACTATTAAGAAACCATTGAGTAGAATTAATTATGTTCTCATAATTTCAAAATAGAAATTATGTACTCGTGGATTCAATTTTTCTTGATACTGAATGTAATCGTTCTTGTACTATAATACTTGGTAGACTTTCCTACGGACCATATGTGAGATTATTGATATGAAAGAAGGAAATATAAGATTCCAATTTCCAATAAATAAATGAATGAAACACTTATCAAGGAATTTAATTAAACCACCATATTAATCCATTATGAGAGACGCCTATGGAGTTAAGTTGAAGGGTGACAAAACGTGAAACTCTGCATTATGCCTAGCTAGGGGCATAAAACACTAGCACTTGTTGGGAGGCAACCCAATATTTATCTTATTTGTAATTTTAATTTTCCATTCTTGTGTGATGACATGATTATTGTTACTGCAATAATTGTGTTTTCATTTTAGAATTAGTTTTTGTGCGAAGTAAAGCCTTTGGGATGATTTGGATGATAGTTGAATTGATACGGTGCAGAAACAGAAACTTTTAAGCTCACTATTTGAAGTACCTGATTTTACTGGAACGTGATAAATTTATGAAATATGTACACATTATTGATATATAAATTTCCCATGTTTTCCTATTTTTAAGTACTTTTGGGTTTACACAAGTATGGTTTTAGTACAGATCATTACAAAATGTTCTGTTTTAGATAGATTCTGTATTCACCTCCATGGTGTGCGTGGTTTAATGATTCTATGGATTGTATCAGGGATTATAAGTCATGAAGAAGTTAGAATACAATAGGTATTATGCAATAAAAATTATTAATCTATTAATTACAATACTTAAGGTGTTTGATCTTATTATTATACTAACGGATCCCACGAGGTTTCTGTTGAGTTTTGTGTGCTGAAGTTTTCAAGTTTTGGGTCAGATCATGAAGGATGAAGGAATAATGAGCGGCAAGACCCTATGCTTGGGGATTCCCAAGGCACACCAAAGTAATATCAACGAAGACCCACCCGTCTATGCTTGGGAATGCCCTAGATGGCATTCCCTCTTTTGTGTATATTTTATCGGTATGTTACTCGGAGCTATATTTTTATTCATCAATCGATATGATTTTTGCTTGGAGCATTGTGTAGTATAGTTTTATTTTGTTTGCTTGTTAGTTTGCCACAATCATTCTTTTCTGGACACACCTTTTGAGAGAGACACACATTCGTCATAGTTTATTATAATACTCATTATGATCCGCTTATATCTTTTGAGTTAAGGCAATTATGCTCATGTGCTTCACTTACATCTTTAGAGCATGGCGGAAATTATATTTTATAGAAATCATTTCCACACTCATGCTTCACTTAAATCTTTTTGAGAGTCTCTGAAATAGGAAATGGTAGTTTGCACGAGTTATACGTTTAGTAAAATGATGGGTATACAAGAGGGATATAATAAAAACTTTCATGTAGATCACTAAATGCAAAACATATGATCAACGATATTGAGGTTATAATATGGGGGGCTTACTAGATAGTGGAAATTTATTAGTAAGAATAATGATATTAAGGTTTGTGATCCACTATGCATTAAAGTGACAGTCATGGCATGAAAAGGAAGTTGTGTTTTGTATGTCCGGGGATGCGTGGTGGTTGCTCCTCCAAACCTCCTCCCTTGGGACATGTGATAAGTGCTTTCATTTGAGAGAGCTAATAGAGGACACAATAAGTATCTGAGTTCCTTGAGACTAATGTGAGTTTGTGAACTGTAAGCACTTCCATCCTTTCCGTATTTCGCTAGCCTCTTCGGTTCGTGCATTGCCCATTTTCACCTCAAGATTTGGCGCATACTTCGCCGGTGCATACAAACCCCGTGATATGATACACACTATCACACATAAACCTTATTATATCTTCCTCGAAACAGCTACCATACATATTTATCATGGCATTTTCATAACCATTCCGACATATATTGCCATGCAGCTTTCACCGTTACCGTTTATATGACTTGAGCATCCATTGTCATTTGTTTTGCATGATCATAGAGATGATATGATATTTGTGCCAAAGTACTGAAAGTCCATGGCTCACACTCAGGTATTGAGTGAAGCTGAAAAGCTGAAGCGCGTGAAAAAGTACGAGTCAAGTGCTTGGTTAGACACCAGGGTGATCATGATTAATACTTGATGTTTGGAAGAAAGAGTTATGCCATAACTTACATGATTAAATAAATTTGGGGATAAGATTATTTAGTGTTCTTATTTCGAAAGGCAATTACCATTTGCTAGTATTCATCTTTATTATCGTTTCAATATTTACTAAGTCATCATTTCTCTACATTTATACTATAAAGGATTGATTAACATGTTATGTAGTAGTCATCATCAAAAATTATATTCTTATCATTTACCTACTCGAGGACGAGCATGCATTAAGCTTGGTGATGCTAATACGTCTCCAACGTATCTAATTTTTGATTGTTTCATTTTATTATATTATAAATATTTTATGCTTTATACACTAGTAGAGAAATGGTTAGCCACAACTCTTGTTGGTGGCGCTCAATTTTTCCCGAACGCCTTTGTTGGAAAAGGCAGTGCCTAGGAGGCGCTTAGGCACGCCTAGGCGCTAGGCAATGACAAACCGCCTTGCCTAGGGCATAAGCAAAAGTCTAGACAGGGGAAGCAAGAAATTGTCTATCCAAGAGAGAAATCATGACATATTGTACTAATATGACAAATGAGTCATATTCCAATGACAGTAACTAATAGTTAACGTATATATATGTCCTAAATTAAGAGAACACATATATAATAACCATATATACACCTTGATAGTAGAAACTATATTACCGCTTAGGCTGTGCCTAGGACGCTTAAGCACCGCCTAGGCACTAGGCGAAGGCCAACCGCCTCGCTTACGCCTACCGCTTTTTCCAACCTTGGGCCGAACGCCAGCAGTAATATTTCCAAATAGCGCTAGCGTTGGCTGAAATGGTACGACAACGTTGTGAAATTAGTGATGGCGTGGACATAAAGTGCAACGCCACCAGAAAGTGGGCCCTGCTGAGCTGACCAGTCGGGGTGCATTGCTGGCGTCGTTTGTTCCGACACGCCATAGATATATTATGTAGTTCTGGATTCCCTTGCTCGTCAACGCCAACATTATGTTTTTCTTATATAACTTGCTGTTGGAAGCCGTTTTGCTTCTCAAAATACATTCACTTCCAATTCTTGTCCCTAGTAACTAGTTATCTCCTCTTAGTTATGGACCCATGTCGACGGAGCGTGTCGAAAGTTTGGGACTCCGCCGCCTTAGCCGAGCTCCCGTCAGGTCCTGTTGGCTACACCATGAGCTCGCCACGACCAATGCAGTCCGACGAATCATCTCACCGCAGCAGTGCCACTTATGTTCAATCCGGCAGCTACGCTGGCAGCATCGAAGATATTGGCCCTGTGCTGCTTTGCAGGTGTCGTCGCCCTGTTGATAAGCATATGTCGCACACGGAATGAAATTCAGAGTGAGAGTTCTACATGTGCGCCAGTCGTGGAAAGGTATGTATGTACATATTGATTAGCTTTCAGCTAATTTGCACAATTCAACTCTTTCAGCGTCGCTCACATCAATATGCATGTGTGTGTGTGTATATTGTGATCCACAGAAAACAGGGAGAAAATATTGCTTTGCATGGATATGGGTTGATCTCGTTCAGAAGTATGTAAGCTAGGTTCTCGACCACTCCATTGGACCTTTGAGACTACAGATAGACGAGATGCAACTCCAGAAGGATGTGATGCGAGGTAAATAAAAAATTCAAGATGCTTCGATATGCTCTTTTAGTCGGTTGCTTGCTTGGCCTATTTCTTCCAGTCGGATCGATGACATCATTTTTTCTGGTGGTCGTCATCACACTGATGATGTTCTTATTCTAGATCTAGTAGTAGTAAACTATAGTTATTATTTTATATTATCCTTCTGTAATGTATGTAAGCAAACCAAATTAATTAATGAAATCTATGTTGTTCATCAATGTAAATTATATTTTAAACTAATCTTTTAATTCCGTATATATATATATATTCACCAAAGATGAAAATAAAATAATAATGAACTGAAATGGTGTTGGACACATGGGCCAACGCTATCAAACACACCACACAAACCGTCAAACCAAACCAATCATATATACACACCTGGATCTAATCCCCACACAAACTCCCCAAATCAATCTCAACTAGTCGCCAACAACAACAACAACAACCAATCCACCGGCCGCCGTCGTCATCTCCTACTCCACATCGCCGTTGTCTCCCTCTCCATCTCTACGTCCGCCGTCGCCATCTCCGTGCCTCCATCGCCGCCGCCGTCTCCGCGCCTCGTCCGCCGTCGCCATCTCCGCGCCTCCTCTGTCGTCACCGTCTCCTCGCCACCACCGCCGTCGTCGTCTCTATGCCTCCACTGCTGTCCCATCGCCTCCATCGCGGGTGAGTAATTATACTTTCAGATATTTAGTGTAGTTTTGTAGTTTCAGATTTTAGTGTAGTTTGTAGTTTCAAATTTTAGTATGTTTAGTTTCAGATTTTTAGTGTGGTATGTTTACTTTCAGATTTTTAGTGTAGTATTTGTAGTTTCAGATTTTAGTGTACTATGTTTAGTTTCAGATTTTTAGTATAGTATATGTTTAGTTTCAGATTTTTAGTGTATTATTTGTAGTTTCAGATTTTAGTGTAGTTTTGTAGTTTCAGATTTTAGTGTAGTATGTTTGCTTTCAGATTTTTAGTGTAGTATGTTTAGTTTGAGATTTCAGTGTAGTATGTTTAGTTTCAAATTTTAGTGTAGTTTTGTAGTTTAAGATTTTAGTCTAGTTTTGTAGTTTAATTACATAGTCTATAGATTGTGTATGTGTATATATATATATATATATAGGTGTTGCAGGTTTTTTCATATGGCTCCAAAGTTTCGTGGTGTGCGACTGAAGGGTAATAAGTACTATGCAAGCATCATGAAGGACAATGTCGTCCACCAGCTTGGCCATCGGGACATCCCAGAGTTAGCAGCACGCGCCTACGATGCAAAGGCGGTTGAGTATCAGAAGGAAAGAGGGATTCTGAACTTCCCTGATTGCCGTGAGTACACGCAGTTCCTCGCGCGGAGAACATAAGGATATGCACTAGGGCTGAGGAGAAGGAGAACCTCCAGGCCGATCAACAATTGTTCGACACATTAGTGACGGAGCTTGTGAGAGATGACAAACTCTTAGAGACCAACAAGATGATGCTCCTTCAATATGCAACGAAGAAGAGCGCAGAGGAGGATCCCATAGATTGGGATAAGTCCGAGGAGGAGGAGGAGGTTCAGTCTCTACTGCATCATCGTAGGTCCACCAGGGACGACCACGAGGCCATCCCATCTAGCCGTTAGCTTGCTAGAGATGGACGTAGTAGCATTAGCTATTTCGTATACGAATGATCGTTTAACTTTATGCATGTCATTATATGTTTGAACTGTGCTTAATTATGCTAGAGATGGACGTAGCATTAGCTATCTCGTATATGCTTAATTAGTAGTGCATATATGTTCTAATTTGATGTGTTAGTTATTTAGTTTAATTATCCATGCTTACTTTGATCAACGATATCGGCAGCAAAAAAGTGAATGCCCCGTGTAAGACTTGTGGTACTTTGAGATGACAGAAGGATAGGAAGTTCTTCATCGATCTTCAGAAGGACTTCATTGCAAACACGGTATATATATGATTTAGTTTGACATGTTCTGACTGAGTTTCATATGGTACGTTTGTGGCCGAAATTATCTAACTAGTTTTTTTTAAAATTTTGCTCAGGTCATCCCTTGCGGGGCAAGGCGTGACTTCTTAGAGAAGTTTCAAATTCTGCTTGATGCAACCATCACGTTCCAATGCACTCTAATGAAGATGCCGACAGTTGAACACTTCAATTGCCTTGTCACCAATGAGTCAGACTGCACCTATTTTGGTTGCCCTGGTTGGACAACTCTTGCAACTACTTACCAGATGGAAGCTGGGGAGAGAGCCATGTTGGAAATATGCCCTAGAGGATATAATATATTAGTTATTATTATATTTCCTTGTTCATGATAAACGTTTATTATCCATGCTATAATTTTATTGAATGGAAACATAGATACATGTGTCGATACATGGACAACACTATGTCCCTAGTATGCCTCTAGTAGACTAGCTCGTTGATCAAAAGATGGTAAAGGTTTCCTAGCCATGGACATGAGATGTCATTTGATAACGGGATCACATCATTAGGAGAATGATGTGATGGACAAGACCCAAACTACAAACGTAGCATATGATCGTGTCAGTTTATTGCTATTGTTTTCTGCATGTCAAGTATATGTTCCTATGACCATGAGATCATGCAAATCACAGATATCGGAGGAGTACCTTGTGTGTATCAAACGTCGCAACGTAACTGGGTGACTATAAAGGTGCTCTACAGGTATCTCCGAGGGTGTCTGTTGAGTTGGCATGAATCAAGACTGGGATTTGTTACTCCGTGTGACGGAGAGGTATCTCGGGGCCCACTCGGTAATACAACATCACAATGAGCCTTGCAAGCAATGTGACTAATTGTTAGTTGCGGGATCTTGTATTACGGAACGAGTAAAGAGACTTGCCGGTAACGAGGTTGAACTAGGTATGGAGATACCGACGATCGAATCTCGGGCAAGTAACATACCGAAGAACAAAGGGAACGTTATACGGGATTAACTGAATCCTTGACATAGAGGTTCGACCGATAAAGATCTTCGTAGAATATGTAGGAACCAATGTGGACGTCCAGGTCCCGCCGTTGGTTATTGGCCGTAGAGGTGTCTCGGTCATGTCTACATAGTTCTCGAACCCGCAGGGTCTGCACACTTAAGGTTTGGTGACGTTTCGGTAGTGTAGAGTTATGTATGGTGGTGACCGAAGGTTGTTAGGAGTCCCGGATGAGATCCCGGATGTCAGGAGGAGCTCCGGAATGGTCCGGAGGTAAAGATTCATATATAGGAAGTCCCAGTTTGGTCGCCGGAAAAGTTCCGGGCTCATCGGTAGTATACCGGGAGTGCGGGTAGTGTACCGGGAGACCTCCGGGAGGGGTATTTCGACCCCAAGGGGTCCATGGGCTGTGGGAAAGTAATAACCAACCCTTTGTGGGCTGGTGAGATAGCCACATAAGGCCCATGGCATAGGGAATAGGTTTCCTAAAGGAAAAAGGTGGAAAAGGCCAAAAAGGAGCAATCCTAGTCCTATTAGGATTGGAGGAGGAGAGTCCTCCTCTCCCTCCTTTCCTTGGCCGACTCCAAAGGGTGGTGCCTTGTGCGCCAGCACTTCCCCTCCTCTCCTCCTTTATATACTAGTGGATTGGGTGGTTTTTGGACGGAATTTCCGGCCACGTGCTACCCGTTCCACCGGTGCATAGTTTCTCCTCTAGATCGGTTTCCGCAGTGCTTAGGCGAAGCCCTGCCGGAATTGCTACACCACCATCACCGGAGCACCGTCATGCTGCCAGTGAACTCTATCTCCCCTCCACCTCCTCTTGCTGGATCAAGATGGTGGAGATCGTCATCAAGCTGCACGTGTGCTGAACGCGGAGGTGTCGTCCGTTCGGCGCTAGATCGGAAGGACCGTGATCGAGATCGCGAGGCAGTTCGTGATGAGATCGCGGGAAGGATCGTGATGAGTTCACAGGACGGATTGTGATTGGATCGCAGGACGGATCATGATGAGATTGCGGGACGCTCGGCGATTTGGATCGCGAAGATGTTCGACTACACCAACCGCGTTTCTTAACGCTTCCCGCTTAGCGATCTACAAGGGTACGTAGATCCACTCTCCCTCTTGTAGATGCTCATCACCATGGATAGGTTTGCGTGTGCATAGGAAAATTTTGTTTCCCATGCGACGTTCCCTGACAGTGGCATCATGAGCTAGGTTGCTGGTTCGATGAGGTCTCGAGTAGAACACAAAAGGTTTGTGGGCGTTGATGCTTAGATTGCTTCCTCCCTTGGTCGTATTTTGGTTCAGCGGGATTGTGAGATGAAGCGTCCCGGACCAAGATTACTCATACGCTTACGAGAGACCGGTTCCCTCGACACAACTTGTTGCCTAGATGGCTTGCGGGTGACAGTTTGTCTCACTTTAGTTGGATCGGATCCGACAAAGGCGGTCCTTGAGAAGGTTGAAAAGCAACTAGTGTACCACCGTTGTGGTTTATGCGTAGGTGAGAATCATTCTTGCTAGATACCCGTAGCAGCCACGTAAAACATGCAACAACAATTAGAGGACGTCTAACTTGTTTTTGCAGGGTATGTTGTGATGTGATATGGCCAATTACATGATGAGATATATGTGATGTATGAGATGATCATGTGATGTATAGATTATTACGACTTGCATGTCGATGAGTACGGCAACCGGCAGGAGCCATAGGGTTGTCTTTAATTATTGTATGACCTGCGTGTCAATCATTAAGCGCTATGTAATGCTTTACTTTATCGCTACGGTAGCAATAGTAGTAGAAGCATGCAGGGCGTGACAACCCCGATGGCGACACGTTGATGGAGATCATGGTGTCATGCCGGTGACGATGGAGATCATGCCGGTGCTTTCTAGATGGAGATCAAAAGCACAAGTTCATGGCCATATCATGTCACTTATGATTTGCATGTGATGTTAATCCTTTTTATGCACCTTGTTTTGCTTAGGACGGTAGAATTATAAGGTGATCCCTCACTTAATTTCAAGATAAATTGTGGTCTCCCCGAGTGTGCACCGTTGCGAAAGTTCGTCGTGTTGAGACACCATGTGATGATCGGGTGTGATAGACTCTACGTTCACATACAACGGGTGCAAGCCAGTGTTGCACAAGCAAAACACTTGGGTTAAACTTGAGGAGCCTAGCATGTACAGACATGGCCTCGCAAAACAAGAGACTGAAAGGTCGAACATGAGTCATATAGTAGATATGATCAACATGATGATGTTCACCATTGCAGCCACCTCAACTCACGTGATGATCGGACTTGAGTTGGTGAAATTTGGATCATGTATCACTCGAATGACCGGAGGGATGTCAATTTGAGTGGGAGTTCTTAGGTAATATGATTAATTGAACTCATTATCATGAACATAGTCAAAGTGTCTTTGCAAATTATGTTGTAGATTAGTAGCTCACGCTGTAGCTCACTTGTTTTTATATGTTCCTAGAGAAATAGAGTTGAAAGATGATGGTAGCAATATTCCGGACTGGGTCCGTGATCTGAGGATTGTCCTCGTTGCTGCACAGAAGGCTTATGTCCTTAATGCACCGCACGGTGCGCCACCCCCTCTAGCGTCGTCTGTAGATGTTGTGAACATCTGATAGGCACATTCCGATGACTACTTGATAGTTTAGTGTCTCATGCATTACGGCTTAGAATTGAGGCTCCGAAACGTTTTGAACGTCACGGAACATATGAGATGTTCTAAGAGCTGAGATTGTGATCTCAGGCTCGTGCCCGTGTTGCGAGATGTGAGATCTCTAACAAGATTCTTTGCCTGCAAGATGAAAGAGAATAGCTCAATCGTTGAGCATGTGCTCAGATTGTCTGGGTGCTACAATCGCTTGAATCGAGTGGGAGTTGATCTTCCGGATAAGATAGTGATTTATATAGTTCTCCAAGTCACTTTCACTAAGCTACTAGAACTTGGTGATGAACTATAAAACGCCAGGGATAGAAATATTGCTCCCTGAGTTGTTCGCAATGTTTTGACACCGTGAAGATAGAAATCAAGAAGGAGCATCAAGTGTTGATGGTTAGTAAAACCACTAGTTTCGAGAAGGGCAAGAGCAAGGAGGGAAACTTCATGGATAGCAATTCAGTTGCTGCTCCAGTGAAGCAACCCAAAGTTGAACTCAAACCCGAGACTAAGTGCTTCTGTTATGAGGTGAGCGGTCGCTGAAGCGGAACAACCCTAGATGCTTGGTAGATAAGAAGGCTGGCAACGTCGACAGAAGTATATTTGATATACGAGTTATTGATGTGTACCTTGCTAGTACTCCTAGTAGCACCTGGGTATTGGATACCGGTTCAGTTGCTAAATATTAGTAACTCAAAATAAAAGCTACGGAATAAACGGAGAACTAGCTAAGGGTGAGGTGACGATATGTGTTGGAAATGTTTCCAAGGTTGATGTGATCAACATCGCACGCTCTCTCTACCTTCAGGATTAGTGGCGAACCTAAATAAATGTTATTTGGTGTTTTTGCGTTGAGCATGAACATGATTAGATCATGTTTATTGCAATACGGTTATTCATTTAAGTTAGAGAATAGTGGTTATTCTGTTTACATGAATAAAACCTTCAATGGTCATGCACCCAGTGAAAATGGTTTGTTGAAATCTTGATTGTAGTAATACACATGTTCATAACATTGATGTCAAAAGATACACAGTTAATAATGATAGTACCACATACTTGTGGCACTGCCGCAAAATGTCATATTGGTATAAAGCGCATGAAGAAACTCCATGCTGATGGATCTTTGGACTCATTCGATTTCGAATCGGTTGAGACATGTGAACCATGCCTCTTGGTCAAGATGACTAAAAACCCCGTTGGATGGAGCGGGCAAGTGATTCATTGGAACCGATACATGTTGATTTATGCAATCCAGTGAGTCTTGTAGCGTGCAGTGGATATCGTTATTTTCTTACCTTCACTGATGATTTGATGATTTGAGTAGATATAGTGTATATTTACTTAATGAAACACAAGTCTGAATCATTTGAAAGGTTCAAGCAAAGATCATCGTGACAAGAAGATAAAAATGACTGCGATATGAGCGTGGAGGTAAATATCTGAGTCACGAGTTTGGCATACAACTTAAGACAATGTGAAAGTTGTTTCACAACTAAACGCCACCTGGAACACCATAGTGTGATGGTGTGTCCGAACATCATAGTTATGCTCTATTGGACATGGTGCATCCTATGATGTCTCTTATCGTTTTACTACTATAATTTTGGGGTTATGCATTAGAGACAACTACATTCACTTTAAATAGGGCACCATCTAAATCTGTTGAGATGACACCGTGTGAATTATGGTTTGATAGAAACCTAAGCTGTCATTTCTTAATATTTGGGGCTGCGACACTTGTGTGGAAAATGTTTTCACCTAATGAGGTCGAACCCAAGGCGGTAAAATGCATCTTCATAGAATACCCTAAGATCAGTTGGGTGAACCTTCTATCTCAGATCCAAGCATAAAATGTTTATTGCTAAAACTGGGTCCTTTCTCGAGAAAAGGTTTCTCTTGAAAGAATTGAGTGGGAGGAGGATAGAACTTGATGAGGTTATTGAACCTCTGCTTCAACCAAAAAGTAGCGCAACGCAAAAAGATGTTTCTGTGAAGCCTACGTCAGCTGAAGAGGAAGTTAATTATGATGATCATGAAGCTTCGGATCAAGTAACTATCGACCTACGAGGAAAATAGAACTTGATGAGGTTATTGAACCTTCGCTTCAACCAGAAAGTAGCGCAGCGCAGAAAGATGTTTCTATGAAGCCTACGTCAGTTGAAGAGGAAGTTAATGATGATGATCATGAAGCTTCAGATCAAGTTACTGTCGAACTTCGTAGGTCGACAAGGATGTGTACTGCTACTGAGCGATACGACAACCCTATCTTGGAGGTCATGTTGTTGGATAACGATGAACCTACGAACTATGGAGAAGCGATGATGGGCCCGGAAACCAACAAATGGTTAGAGGCCATGAAATCCGAGATAGAATCCATGTATGAAAACCAAGTATAGACTTTGGTAGACTTGCTCGTTGGACGGCAGGTCGTTGAGTACAAATGGATCTTTAAAATGAAGACAGACGCTAATGGTAATTATCACCATTTGTAAAGCTTGACTTGTTGCAAAGTTGTTTGTGACAAGTTCAAGGAGTTGACTGCGATGAGACTTTCCCACTCGTAGCGATGCTAAAGTCTGTTGGAAATATGTTAGCAGTTGCTGCATTTTTCAATTATGAAATCTGGCAGATGGATGTCAAAACATGTTTCCTTAACGGTTTTACTTGAGGAAAGGTTGTATGTGATACAACCAGAAGGTTTTGTCAGTCCTAAGGATGCTAAAAGGTGTACAAGATTCAGTGATCCTTCTATGGACTGAAGCAGGCATCTCGGAGTTGGAATATACACTTTGATGAGGTGATCAAAGTTTATGAGTCTATACAAAGTTTACGAGAAACTTGTATTTGCAATAAAGTGAGTGGGAGCACTATATAGTTTCTGATGAGTATATGTGGATGACATATTGCTATTCGGAAATGATGTAGAAATTCTGGAGAGCATAAACGGGCGTTTGAAAAGAGTTTTTCAAAGGAAGACCTGGATAAAGCTACCTAATTGTTGAGCATCAAGATCTATAGAGATAGATCAAGATACTTGATGAGACTTTCAATGAGCACATACCTTGACAAGATTTTGAAAGAGTTCAAAATGGATCAGTCAGAGAAAGAGTTCTTGCCTGATTTGTAAGGTATAAAGTTGAGTAAGACTCAATGCCCAGTGACTGTAGAAGATAGAGAAAAGATGAGTGTCATCCCCTATGCTTCAGCCATGGGCTCTATCATGTATGCAATGTTGTGCACAAGACCCGATGTCAGCCTTGCCATAAGTATGGCCAGAAGGTTTCAAAGTGATCCTGGAATGGAGCACTGGACAGCGGTCAAGATTGTCCTTAGTAACTAAAAGACTAAGGAGATGTTTCTCGATTATGGAGGTGATGAAGAGTTCGTCGTAAAGAGTTACGTCAATGCAAGCTTTAACACCAATCCGGATGACTCGTAGTAGCGATCTGGATACGTATAGCGGAGCAGCCATTTGGATAGTACCAAGTGGAGTGTGGTAGCAGTGTTTATGGTTTGACATAGAAATTTGCAAAGTACACACGGATCTGAATGTCGCAGACCCGTTGACTATAAGACCTCTCTCACATGCAAAGCATGATCAAGCCCCAAAACTCACTTGGTGTTAGATTCATAACAATGCGAATCACATGGTGATGTGAACTAAATTATTGACTCTAGTGCAAGTGGGAGACTATTGGAAATATGCCCTAGAGGCAATAATAAATTAGTTATTATTATATTTCCTTGTTCATGATAAACGTTTATTATCCATGCTATAATTGTATTGAATGGAAACATAGATACATGTGTGGATACATGGACAACACTATGTCCCTAGTATGCCTCTAGTAGACTAGCTCGTTGATCAAAAGATGGTAAAGGTTTCCTAGCCATGGACATGACATGTCATTTGATAACGGGATCACATCATTAGGAGAATGATGTGATGGACAAGACCCAAACTACAAACGTAGCATATGATCGTGTCAATTTATTGCTACTGTTTTCTGCATGTCAAGTATATGTTCCTATGACCATGAGATCATGCAACTCACAGATATCGGAGGAGTACCTTGTGTGTATCAAACGTTGCAACGTAACTGGGTGACTATAAAGGTGCTCTACAGGTATCTCCAAGGGTGTCTGTTGAGTTGGCATGGATCAAGACTGGGATTTGTTACTCCGTGTGACGGAGAGGTATCTCGGGGCCCACTCGGTAATACAACATCACAATGAGCCTTGCAAGCAATGTGACTAATTGTTAGTTGCGGGATCTTGTATTACGGAACGAGTAAAGAGACTTTCCGGTAACGAGGTTGAACTAGGTATGGAGATACCGAGGATCGAATCTCGGGCAAGTAACATACCGAAGAACAAAGGGAACGTTATACGGGATTAACTGAATCCTTGACATAGAGGTTCGACCGATAAAGATCTTCGTAGAATATGTAGGAACCAATGTGGATGTCCAGGTCCTGCCATTGGTTATTGGTCGTAGAGGTGTCTCGGTCATGTCTACATAGTTCTCGAACCCGCAGGGTCTGCACACTTAAGGTTTGGTGACGTTTCGGTAGTGTAGAGTTATGTATGGTGGTGACCGAAGGTTGTTAGGAGTCCTGGATGAGATCCCGGATGTCACGAGGAACTCTGGAATGGTCCGGAGGTAAAGATTCATATATAGGAAGTCCCGGTTTGGTCGCCGGAAAAGTTCCGGGCTCATCGGTAGTGTACCGGGAGTGCCGGTAGTGTACCGGGAGACCTCCGGGAGGGGTATTTCGACCCCAAGGGGTCCATGGGCTGTGGGAAAGTAATAACCAGCCCTTTGTGGGCTGGTGAGATAGCCACATAAGGCCCATGGCGCAGGGAATAGGTTTCCTAAAGGAAAAAGGTGGAAAAGGCCAAAAAGGAGCAATCCTAGTCCTATTAGGATTGGAGGAGGAGAGTCCTCCTCTCCCTCCTTTCCTTGGCCAACTCCAAAGGGTGGTACCTTGTGCGCCAGTCCTTCCCCTCCTCTCCTCCTTTATATACTAGTGGATTGGGTGGTTTTTGGACAAAATTTCTGGCCACGTGCTACCCGTTCCACCGGTGCATAGTTTCTCCTCTAGATCGGTTTCCGCAGTGCTTAGGCCAAGCCTTGCCGGAATTGCTACACCACCATCACCGGAGCACCGTCACGCTGCCGGTGAACTCTCTCTCCCCTCCACCTCCTCTTGCTGGATCAAGATGGTGGAGATCGTCATCAAGCTGCACGTGTGCTGAACGCGGAGGTGTCGTCCGTTCGACGTTAGATCAGAAGGACCGTGATCGAGATCGCGAGACAGTTCGTGATGAGATCGCGGGACGGATCATGATGAGTTCACGGGACGGATCGTGATTGGATCGCGGGACGAATCGTGATGAGATCGCGGGACGGTCGGCGATTTGGATCGCGAAGATGTTCGACTACACCAACCGCGTTTCTTAACGCTTCCCGCTTAACGATCTACAAGGGTACGTAGATCCACTCTCCCTCTCGTAGATGCTCATCACCATGGATAGGTTTGCGTGTGCGTAGGAAAATTTTGTTTCCCATGCGACGTTCCCCAACAAGCCACGTTCTACCTTGACTACAATCGTGACGAGATCATGATCTACTACAGGCCTGCTAGCATCGATGATGATGGTTCACTTACTCCAGACTATGATCCTGACTCCGCTCGGCGTATTGTGAGTTAGCTAGCTAGTAGGGCATGCATGCCATATCACCTCATGTTAATTTATCCAAACTTGTGTGTACTTGTGTTATATGCCTCTTTTTTGATACTTTTTGAATAATTTTAATAAATAATGACTCTTGAACTTAGATTTTGGTATTTGCAATGTACTGTCTAATTACTATCAAAACCTTTGATTATGCTGTCATTTTTGTTGTATCGCGCTGCTATACAGATTTGGTTTAAATCTGAAAATAACATTGCTGGCATAGCACTAACATCCAATGCCACTATTGACGTACATTATCGCTGATGTTGGACAAATGGCACGCCATGGAATAGTGTGTGCGTTCAATCCAACGCCAGTGGTATTATTTAACTGTGGGGCCTTATTGGTGGCGTCGGGGCTCCTCGCCAGCATGGCCATTTTCGCCACGTCATAGCTAGGCTTTTCTACATTAGTGATATGCCATTTATATCATTTTTGTTACCAAGTACGAGTTCCTGTTTTTGCCTATTATTTTATTTCATAGAAAACCAATACCAAACGAAGTCCAAATAAAATGAAACCTTTAAATGTTTTTTCCAGGACCAAAAGGGACTATGGAAGTTTCGGGAGGAGGCCAAAGACATACGAGAGAACCACAAGCTCAGACGGCACCCCAAGGGCTTCTGGGCACTTATGCGCCCGTTTAACCTAATTCCACTCCTATAATTTTAATAAATCCAAAAAACACCATAAGTAGCACGGAAGCAATTTTTTCTAAGTCTTTGTTCTTCCACGATCCTATCTGGAGGCCTCCGCCGATACTCTGCCAGAGGGGAATCGATCACAGAGGCCAACTCATTATCTAGATGTCTCTCTCTTTCTTTTTGTTTGATCTTCAATATAATGTTCTCTTCGGAGATCCATACGATGTGTAATCCTCTTTTGCAATGTGTTTATTGGGATTCAATGAATTGTGGTTTAAGACCAGATTATTCATTGAAAGTAATTGAATATTTTCTGAACTTTATTATGTATGATTGTTATAGCTATGTATGCTTTCCGATCTATGAGCTTGCTTTGGCCAAATAGATGAGTAGATCATCAGAGGGAGTGGTGCATAGTAGTAGATTCAATCTTATGATGTTCTCACCCAATGACAGAAGGGGTAGCGAGGCACGTATTTGTATTATTACTATTGAAGATAAAACGATGAGGTTTAATCATATTGATTTATTCTATTTTGTTTACATTATGTCATCTTGCATAAAGCATTACTCTGTTTGTTATGAACTTAATACTATAGATGCATGCTGGATATCGGTTGATTGATGGAGTAATAGTTGTAGATGCAGGAAAGTAGTCAGTCTGCTTGTCACGGACGTAATGCTTGTCATGAATAACGCCATAAATATGCGATTTTTTATTAATTCCGCACCAATAATTTGTTTACCCACCGTGTGCAATGTTCTTGAAAGATATGCCGCTAGTGAAAACTATGGCCCTCGAGTCTATCCAACATATCTACTGAAACCATAAATACCTTGTTGCAATTTATTTACTTTTATTTTACTTTACAATTTATCTGTCTACCACTATTAGATTTGATCCTTGCAATTAACGAGTATAAAAAGATTGACAACCCTCTTGCCCTATTGCGTGTAAGTATTTGTTGTTGTATGTGTAGGTACTATCGACGATTGTTTGCGTGATTCTTCTATTGGTTTGATACATCTTAGTTCTCAACTCAGGAAAAATACTTATTCCTACTTTACTACCTCATCCTTTTCTACTTAGAAAAAAACAACGCATCTACAAAGTAGTAGCACGATAACAAACCCATAGTCGAAATCCGAGCTATAGCTTTGATGGATCGTTCATTGGCCAATGGAGTCCTTGACATAACATAAAAAATGGTGACGAAGCCACATTTACACACGTACAAGTGCATATAGTAGCAGGACCATGGCACCAACAAGGAGATGAAGCACCAAGAGATGCAACACATTTTTTTGGCATAATCTCGCCCACCCTTCAACTTGTTGGAAATATGCCCTAGAGGCAATAAATAAAGTGTTTATTATTGTATTTCCTTGTTCATGATAATCGTTTGTTATCCATGCTATAATTGTATTAATTAGAAACATGGATACATATGTGGATACATAGACAAACACAATGTCCCTAGTATGCCTCTAGTGAACTAGCTCGTTGATTGAAAGATGGTTAAGGTTTCCTGGCCATGGACATGAGATGTCATTTGATAACGGGATCACATCAGTAGGAGAATGATGTGATGGACAAGACCCAAACTACAAACATAGCTTATGATCGTGTCAGTTTATTGCTATTGTTTTCTGCATGTCAAGTATATGGTCCTATGACCATGAGATCATGCAACTCACATATATTGGAGGAGTACCTTGTGTGTATCAAATGTCGCAACGTAACTGGGTGACTATAAAGGTGCTCTACAGGTGTCTCCGAGGGTGTCTGTTGAGTTGGCATGGATCGAGACTGGGATTTGTTACTCCGTGTGACGGAGAGGTATCTCAAGGCCCACTCGGTAAGACAACATCACAATGAGCCTTGCAAGCAATGTGACTAATTGTTAGTTGCGGGATCTTGTATTACGGAATGAGTAAAGAGACTTGCCGGTAACGAGATTGAACTAGGTATGGAGATACCGACGATTGAACCTCGGGCAAGTAACATATCGAAGAACAAAGGGAACATCATACGGGATTAACTGAATCCTTGACATAGAGGTTCGACCGATAAAGATCTTCGTAGAATATGTAGGAACCAATGTGGACATCCAGGTTCCGCCATTGGTTATTGACCGTAGAGGTGTCTCGGTCATGTCTACATAGTTCTCGAACCCGTAGGGTCTGCACACTTAAGGTTTGGTGACGTTTCGGTAGTGTAGAGTTATGTATGGTGGTGACCGAAGTTTGTTCGGTGTCCCGGATGAGATCCGGACGTCATGAGGATCTCCGGAATGGTCCGGAGGTAAAGATTAATATATAGGAAGTCCCAGTTTGGTCGCCGGAAAAGTTTCGGGCTCATCGATAGTGTACTGGGAGTGCCGGGAGTGTACCGGGAGACCTCCGGGAGGGGTATTTCGACCCAAGAGGCTTCATGGGCTGTGGGAGAGTATTAACCAGCCCTTAGTGGGCTGGTGGAATAGCCACAACAGGCCCATGCGGCTGGGGGAAGAGTCCCAAAGGAAAAAGAGTGGAAAAAGGCAAAAAGGGAGAGTCCTACTCCTACTAGGAGTGGAGGAGGAGTAGGACTCCTCCCCCTTGGCTTCGGCCGACTCCAAGAGGGGCTCAGCCCTGCGCCAGCCCTCCTCCTCTCCTCCTATATATACTGGTGGAATAGAAGGGTTTTGGACAGAATTTACGGCCTCGTGCTACCCGTTCCACCGGTGCTCCTCTAGATCGGTTTTCCGCAGTGCTTAGGCGAAGCCCTGCCGGAATCACTCCACCACCATCGTCGGAGCGCTGTCACACTGCCGGTGAACTCTTCCTCCTCTCCTCCTCCTCTTGCTGGATCAAGACGGTGGCGATCGTCATCAAGCTGCACGTGTGCTGAACGCGGAGGTGCCGTCCGTTCGGTACTAGATCGGAAGGATCGTGATCAAGGCCACGGGACGTTCGTGATTGGATCGCGGGACGGATCATGACGAGATCGCGGGACTATTCGTGAGTAGATCGCGGGACGCTCGGCGATTTGGATCGCGAAGACGTTCGACTACACCAACCGCGTTTCTTAACGCTTCCCGCTTAGCGATCTACAAGGGTACGTAGATCCACTCTCCCTCTCGTAGATGCTCATCACCATGGATAGGTTTGCGTGTGCGTAGAAATTTTTTTGTTTCCCATGCGACATTCCCCAACACAACTAAGTTCCTCTAGTCAATTTATTTCACAAGTGCCATCAAATTTATTAAAATTAACAACATGGGTTTGAGCATTTGAAACATCATCTTCTCTACAATCCTCTATTCCTAAATAGCTACCTCCCACTACTGAATTTTCCAGCCATATGGTGAAGCCACGTCATCTGCTTACTTCATATTATTTTTTTGAAACTCCATCCCAAGCAGTGTCCTTCTCCCTCCCAGCAGCGGCTCATTTATTCTACACAGACCACGGTAGTGTTTTTATTTACTCTCCCACGCATTTATTCTCTTCTTGATCTTCACCTTCTCAATTCCACCACCGCCCACTACTATTTTTTCAGAAGAAACAGATCGACTTCCATCTCCCTCATACAGGAGTAAATGATGCAATTCATCTCTTTAGGTAGTGGAGCAGATCCGTTCTCATCACACTTACCTATCGGCGCCCCTGATCGGCAATGGCCAACCTTTGCCCTTGGATGAATTTGAAGTCATTGTTGGAACTCATTGCCTATAGGTGTCTTGCGTGATGGCTGAATACATTTTCACCCCTTTATGTTGCCTGCAATTCGTTTGAATCACCCCTTCGTACCAGGTTCTTCTTGATTATTTCTTTATTTCCAGTTCACCTCACCTTGCTTCAGTACATCACCTAGCTTGTTGTTTCTTTTACTATGCCTTCCTTGAGTACTTGAGTATGTTCAGAGACAAGCCATTGTTTATATTATGAGACGCATATGTGTGCGTCGACATTTTTCTCTAGCTTAATGCATTAGCACCCTATTAGCTAGCTAGGTTGAATGGGTCACTTTCTTAGAATGACGTTAAGGTTGAGTACCACACAAACCGCAAGAAAGAGATAATTGTATATTTTATATATTTAATCTCTCTGTATCTCTTTTTCTCATAAATAATGATCGTGTACATCTTACTGTATCATTTAGTTGGTTTTGTTTTGCAGAAACTGAGGAATGTAGTTGAACGGATGAGTTTGATTGGTTACTTATTCTCTTCCTTTCAGATCTTAAACTCATCGTATGATACAGAAGCTCACACACAGTTTTGCTGCCTGTGTTTACATCTGTCTTTTTTTTTTGTAAAAACGCTCTCTTCTAGCCAGATTGATGCTTTTGAAGACTGTTGTCTTCATATCCTTCGTCGGTAATATCACCTTTCATATTTTCAATGATTCAATTGGGTAAGTTTCGCACAGCTTACCTTAAGCTGATGAGTGCATACCTACTGTCATGGAAATAAATATGAAAAATTGTACTCTATAGGCATAACTGTTTATATTCCAATCATCAACTTAAAATTGGTCCCTCAGCTGTAGCTACATTCGGAAACACACTATCATTTGTTACACTTGAGAGCATAGATGTCATTTTTGCATGTTGAAAAAAATAGGTTAATGCTGAATCTTTTTATGACATTTATATTTCCTTATTTCATTTCACGTTACAGTACTGATTGGCCTATTGGAATTCAATGGTTTTATTTGATGATATTGGATTGAGCAAACAAGAGTTACTTTGTGCTAGATCATTTTACCTTACAGCGAGCCCATCAATATGAATCAACATGAATATCTGAAATTCTTCTAATATCCCGCAACAACGGGCGGGGCATCATCTAGTTTTCTTAGCACCCAAGTCTTTGAAGACTTTTTCTTGTGCACTGTTAATACTTAGTTAATACCACTTTATTTAAAAATAGTCTCACGACAAGTCTTGCTTATCTAGATTAAACAGAACCATGAGTGACGTGTTGCTCCTGCCGTGCCACCTGCCTGGCCGCCCTCTCTTCTGGCGTGATGATTTTCCGTGACAAGGAGAATCCACCATCGCATTCACCGATGTAGGGGAGGAGCCGCCCATGCGCCTTCTTGATTGCCGATGACACCTTTTCCTTCACAACCATGCCGCGCCAGTCGCCAGGGCCGGCCCTGGTGTATGGCGTGAGGGGTGGTGGCCCAGGGCCTAGGCCCAAAGGGGACACATGATGTAGTACACATATATAATATAGCCCAGAAGAAAATAGCTAATAAAAAGATTATGAGAGAAAAAACGAGATGGGCTCGGCCCATCAGATCTGGTGTACGCAAGTCACGGACGTACATGACTGCGATTTGAAATGCCTACGTGTGAAAAAGATCGATCGATAGATTTGACTTTTCCTGTTAGTCACTCGTCGGTTCGTCTTCGTCGTCTCATCGGCCCGTCGCTCCGTCGCTCCTCCCCTGGCGCCTCGGCCGCTTGTTGTCGCCGCTGCCGCCGTAAGCAGCAGTCCGCCACTCCGGCAACCCGGCCTTCTGGCAATATGGCAATACTTTATATGTATGTGACGGTCGATCCAGTTATCCATGTTCCTGATCCATTCATCCACCCCTCAATATCAGATTTTCAGTAGCTTTTTAATACCTCTATTCAACTACTCATCCATGATTCATTCCACTTAGTTTCAATTTTTTGATGTATAATTTTCTAATTTAATCTCTCATAGTATGTATTCTACCATCCTAATTTTTTTGTCATTCTGTGTACATGTCTATGGTTCTGATCATCTAATCTATAAATTTCTAATTCTTTGTATAGTCTTTACTTTATAATTTTATGACATTTGCCTGCCATGTTACCTAAGAAGCATTTGTCGGCAGCTAAAAAATGGAGAATAAAGAAAAAAAATCTGAAAATTCAATTAATGAAGGATTCTTTGACTTCGGGACCATGTCGTCGAGTTTGCCTGGGGCCTCCCAAACACAAGGCCGGCCCTGCCAGTCGCGGTGCGGCAGCAACGCCGGCTGGTCGATGCGGGCCGGTTGTGTACCGACAACGTCGTCTCGTCCTTCACACCAATTTGGATGCCACAGTTACACACGGGGGAGGTGAGGACGAGGGAAGAGGGTTTTGGATAGGACCGTGGTGGCGGCCGTGTATATGCCAGCGATCCGAACCTCTCGATTTGCATACGATTTATGAAAAAGCAGACGTGCAGATTTGTCATTGGACCGATGAGATATCATGCTGGATGAGAAGGCACATGATCTGAATGATTTGAGGGTCCGCAGATGCCACAGGAAAAAAATAAGTAAGGATTCCTTGTAGCCTGTGCTCACGCACGCCGCCGCACGCCGTCGTGTTCGAATGACAAGTAGGATGTCTATATGGATGGCGGCGCGCGCCGCGCAGGACGGCAGCGGACGATCGGAATCCGAGAATTTGGGGCTGTGGTTGAAGTTGCGCGGCAGTCCCCAATCGATTCCCCCCGACGGGATCCCGGCCTAGGCCGCACCGTCACCCCATCTCTCCCAGATCAAGTGCTCCTAGGTGCGGCACGTCGGTACCGTACTAAGCGCCAACCCCGGTCAGCCTACACACCGAAGACCAGCGGTCTAGGACGCGCCTCCTCTAGCACTCCGCGCGCCGCGCCACATGGCTGGGCTGCACGTCCGCGCCCTGGGGGCCGTGCGTCGGGTTCCGCTCCACCGAGACGCGACCTGCATCGCGCCTGGGGCCGTGCTCCCGGGGCACTGCCGACGCTGCACCCTCTGGGGCACTCCGGCACCGTCGGCGGTGCGTACAGCCAGCCCAAGGCAGGCCAAACATTGGCGCTTTTGAATCGATTATTACTCAGTTTTGCAATGCTAATTGGTAGTGTTCCGTTATTTCTAGCGTAATGCTGTATATCGGAACTATATATACAGAATACTAACATGATTTTAGATAAACAGACGTGGTCATCTTGAAGCCATTGAAGAATAGGATGAAACTGAAGATGGAAAGCTTCCATGGACATTTGCCGAATCTGATGTCTGAACTGTGCTTGCCACACTGAGCACAGTTAATCTTGGCACTTTGAAGACTTTATCTCACAGGAAGAAGATGATGAGATGGATGTCATATGGTTGCAGGTAAACTGTTGTTTTCAGTTTGATGTCTAGGAACTGAATAAACAATTAAACACAAACACTCTGTGTACGAAGCAGAAAGAAACAATTACTTTCTCCGTCCGGATTTACTTGTCATCAAAATAAAAAGAAACTGTTTGATACTCCCTGTGTATCAAACATTTATTAATTTCCGTGCTATCAATAGATCGATGTACTTTTCTTTCCAATACCAAAACGAGCATCCATCATCCTACACACATAGATGAGCATCAATTAGCTACTGAAATTGAATCGAATCCAGTCAAAAACCGAATCAAAACAAGCACATACTCATCGTTTGTGCATTTGAAGAACACCCATCCGGGATGCTGCGACGTGTTTGAAATTCAGCGCACCACTTGTCATGTGCAGTCGTCGCGAGCGTCGAACCCGGACGACGGCCGTCCATGTATTGCCTACAAGGTGGTGGAGGACAGCGATGGAGGCCTACAAGGCTTCCCCGGTGGCGGGCCGGTGCCGGCAGGGTGTGGGAGGGGTAGGAGGGGCGGGAGGGACGAAGATGCGGCGCGGGAGGGGAGGGAGAGACAACAGAGCGTTTTACTCGGCAGAGGAAAGAGTGAGTATAAATAGGGAAATTTTTAAGAAGAGGAGTAAAATTATACTCCTTTAGGTCGGATTGGGGATCGGCTAGATGCCGGTTAGTGGAGTAAAAAACTAAATATACTGTTATAGGGGATTGGTTAGAAATGCCCTTAGAACACATTGTTTTCTTATATTTAATTTACTAGCTTTTGGATGTGTAATACTTACAAGATTTTGTTTATGCCTGTTATAAATACAGTTTACAAGAGATTGTGACGAGAATAAAATTGCCTTCGCCAATCCACTCCACTAGAGAAAGAAAGTAACAAGAATTTCTACTCCAAGCTACCTATCATTCATTGCATCCCCTGTAAAACTGGTTCCAGTGTGGGTTTGAGAATAATCCGTGTCCGTGCTCTTCCCAATATTTACACCAGGTTCGTTTGGATCTGGCAATGTTGCATTCTCACTGCTCAGCATCATGACAACTGAAGACATCAGTGGCCTATTCTTAGGGTGCACTTCAACACATAGGAGAGCAACCTTTATGCATCTGAGCACCCCACGGTAGTCAATGGAGCCACCCATTGCTTCATCCAGTAAATCCACACTCCGGCCTTCTTTCCACAACTTCCATGACTAAAAATGATCAACATAATTGTACATTATTAGTAACATAAAGTAACAAACGATCAAAATCAATCACTTTTGACAATTAATCATTTTAGTACTTACATAACCAAGAAGGCTCAAATCAAGCTTGTCGTCATAAAATCCTCGATTCTTCTTGCCAGTGACGATCTCTAGAACCAGTACACCGAAGCTATAGATATCGGATTTCATAGAGAACACGCCATCCATTGCATATTCTGGAGACATGTAGCCGCTGAAGACCACCATATCACTAGTCAGCGTGAAAGCTCATTTTGGAAAGCTAATATATGTACATATCGATCAAGAGATAGTACTCACTATGTCCCGATGACCTTTGTGGTATATGCAGTTGTCTGATCACCTCCAAACATTCTTGCGATACCGAAGTCTGAGATTTTGGGAATCATATTTTTGTCTAATAACACATTACTTGCCTTTAGATCCCTATGGATGATCCTGACCCTTGAATCCTCATGGAGATATAGCAAACCCCGTGCAATCCCCAGAATGATCTCAAATCGGTTCTTCCATCCTAGTAACTTGCGCTTTCCTTCATCTGCACAACATTTCCATTGAGGTAAACACATTGAAAATGCAATGTCAACACAAGTAGTTAGAAGTTGTTTCTGTAAAATAAGCTGACCAAATATGAATGTGTCTAGGCTGTTGTTGTGCATGAACTCGTACACTAGCATTCTCTCTTGGTCGTCGATGCAGCAGCCTAGCAGCCTCACGAGGTTCCTATGCTGAAGCTTTGCGATAAGTTTTACCTCGTTCTTGAATTCCACAACCCCCTGTACTGATTTCTTGGATAACCTTTTTACAGCCACTTCTTGTCCATCTTCAAGTTTTCCCTGTTCATCAGTTTGCAGGTTGTTAAAATCTACATTAGTACTAAATCTACGACACTTATTTTGGGACGGAGGGAGTAAAAAATAAGCTGTTCTACCATTACTTCATTCTTATCCTACCATATAAACAGGGCCAAATCCACCTTGTCCTATCTTACTATCCGCAGAGAAGTTGTCTGTTGCAGCTAGAATAACTTCTAAATCAAAGAATGGAAGTTCAAGATCTTTTTCGCTGCTCATCCTGCCCTCATTGAGTTGTTGATCCTGTTTCGTCCTCAGGGCTGAACGTTTCCTGATCCCTAGGGGAATCACGTCGCCCCTTCTACTTGGTGGCATTTCGGCCCGATGCTTTGTGCTCGTATTGTTTCGCAAGAAATAGCAGCAGGCAACCGCCACCACGAGAAGCACGCCAAAAATAGTTGTGACGACAGGGATCACCACGCTCCTGTTTGGACGCCGACGGTTAGCTGAAATAAAACAGCGGTGAACATGAGGTGAGCCTGTCTAACACTGCACCGCTATGCTTGTTCGCATGGACTAGTTATTAACTATTTTAGTACAATCATGCTTGCTCTTAATCTATCATATCCATGCTTTTTATAATTAATGTGTTGCCACTTCGAAGCTAGTTCGTGTTGCACGTTTGATCTTTGTTTGATGTTGTGGACTGCACCGGGGTGATACAGACATGCTACCAGTAGAAGAATCAATTATAAATGGCTATATCATCTTCAATTGTTTTTCCTCTTGTGTTATCAATATTGTCACCAGTTTACTCTATTGCATAAATTTGCTGTTATCTGCCTTTCAAAACAAAAACAAAAAATCTCATCAGTTCGGACTTCTAGTTGAACTGGCTAGTGCGTCCAATGCACTTTGGTATTGATATCCAAGAAATCGTATAAGAGAATTTAGCAGTAACTACTTAGAATGTGATTTGCTAGTAGTATTTAACTGCATAATAACTAAGAAAAGCTGTAACAAATCCATGAAAGTCCTAACCTTCGGTGTTCAAGGCGTCAATCTCGGAACGCGCGAGCCGGATATACACATCCTGCACGACCACCGGGTACTGCCTCATGTCAAGCAGATCAACGCCCCAAATGACGCACCCACGGTTAATCCCGCCGCTGACGTTCGCGGCGGAGTAGGCTCTGCAGCTGCAGTTAGCAAGGCACACATGCCTGCACTGGTCCAGAGTCATGTTGGCGTACACCGTCGCATTGGTCGCCTCCGGCAGCTTCATCCGGTTCACCGGCCAGAACCCATCTCCCGCGCCGCAGCTCAGGTTTGTTACCCTGACACATCCCCCTTTCCCGTTCCTGTGGTCCCATTGCTCCGGTGACCGCGGCTTGAACCCTGGCAGGCAGCTGCACTTGGGGGGCTGGCCAACCTCGCATACCCCGAAACCGAAAGCACCACACTTGTAGTAGCTGTCGCAAGGGTCGTTTGGGTGGTACCAGTAGCTGCTCCACGCGCCATTGCCCCACACGTAGCTCTGCAGCTGCCCCGTCGCGCCGTCCAGGATCAGCCGCGACAGAGCCGACGGGTCGCTGACGTAGTAGGCGTAGTATGTCTCCTCGGCGTTGGACACCACCGTGAATGTGTAGCCCTCGGCGTTGAGGTTCTGCACGCCGGTGAGCACCACGCCGTTCCACGGCCCGCTCGCGTAGATCCTCTCCGGGCCGCGGAAAAGGAAGAACTCTGGCAGTCCGCCCATGACTAGCTTGAACGTGTAGGCCCCCGGCGAGGGATCGGTCGGGCTTCTACACGACGTGATGTTTCTGCTGATGCCGTTCTTGAGGTCCACCCCAAGCTTCATGTCGGGGAGCATCGTGTCCGTCGGGTGGTCGAAGCTCTGCCACGCCACGCTCTGACTCGACCTGCTCCCGTCAGAACTCAGGACGAAGTTGCCGTTGTCGAGAAGCTGAGCGGTGGCATTGGTGGTTATGTTTCTGATGGGCGCCGCGGAGGACCATACGGTGGTGTTCCGGCCGTCGACGATGACGAGGCGGCCGTCGGGGGAGAGCTTGAGGACGCCGGGGAAGCTGACGAGCGGGTTCTGTCGGTTGGCGACCCACACGACGGTCTGTACCGGAATGCTCGCGTACCAAATGCCGAGGTAGGCCCTGGCATCGGAGCTTCCAGGCGGGTTGTAGAAGCCGAGCCTGAAGGTTCCACCGGCTGAGACCAGCGTCTGGTTGCCGGTGATGGACGCGGCCTGGTCGATGGTGTCGGTGGCGATGGAGGTGGAGAGGCAAGCGGTGGCGAAGACGACGAAGAGAGCGCGAGTAGGCGCCCTCATTCTCTCCCCCCCGCTTCCTCTCTGGAATCGGGCGGCCCGCCAAATACGAGCTCAATTTGGGACTGGAAGACGCGCGTGGTTATCTTACGAGAGAATGGATGAGTGGTGGTAACCCATGAACTTCAAATCAGCGTGACAGCGTGGAACAGGAGTGAGAAGGAGTATGCAGGTCAACGTTTACCCTCCGGAACAGCTGGTTTTCGCGCGAGTTGCCGCTGCTCAGAGCCAGTCTGGACAGCGCTGCAGGGTATTCAAACTTCAACGGATCTGCCTTGATGGCACACGTTCGATATTGCGATATTGTGGTATCGATCGGAGCCGAATAATGCGGTAGTGATGCACATGCAAGAGCATGTATCCGGTGCAACCTCTGCGTCCAAGTTAAAAACTAATGAAATGCACAAAACCATCACAATCGTGTCACAACTCATAAAAAATTACAATTCAAAACGTGGCAAAATGCACCGAACACTATTGTTGAAAGTAGCAAAAAAAAAACTGATGAAAAATGTGAGCAGGTTTTGACGTGGCTAAGCTTTCACGTGGCGGCATACCTGGTGGCGAGCCGTTAACGGTTGGGTCGGGACATCGCTCGATCAGAGCCATGGGTTGGCTATGTTCCGACAGGGTGACCTCACTCTCCCCCCTCTCGCTCTTCCCTCACTATTCCTCTCCTCTTCTCCCATGGCCGCTGCAGTAGGTGGCGACGGAGAGGGCACAACAACATCCCACAACGATGATGATGATGGAGGTGGCAAAGCAACCACAATGATGAGGAAGATTGTTGCGTCGGCAACGTCTCGTTCATTAACACCAATACCAGAGCATGCGGCGGAGAAACACAACAACATCCCACGGCCACGACAACGATGGAGGTGGCAGTCTCCCACGACGACGTGGAAGATTGTTACGGTAGCAACATTTTTGTTCATTTGACGCCACTGTCAGAGCATGTGGCGGCGGCACTGGCACACTACAAGAAAAGTGCTAACTTGCGACCATCAATATTGGTCACCAAATGGTCATTGTTTTTCATTTATGACCTTTTTACGACCAAAAACAGTTGGTCAAAAGTTGAGCGTCAAGAATGGAAATTAATGACCTTTCTTTTGCATTGGTCGTAGACGTTTACGACAAAAAAAGGTCGTAGGTTCTACGACCAATTGTTTTGGTCACTGGCAGTCTGCTCAGGCCACGTCGGATCCGACGTGACAAGCTGACGTGGTAAAATTGCGACCAAGTGAAAAGGTTGTCGATTAGAATTAGCCCAGTCCAAGTCGGTATTCTACATGGGCCAAGCCCATTAATTCAACCTTTCGATATTTTTTCCTGTCAATTTTTAGTCGACTTCATGGGCCAAGCCTGACATTGCATCCTTTTTATTTTTGGGCCGTGGCCTTTTTGTCTCAACAATTTCATTTTTTGTTTTTTAAAAATGGGTCAACTAGTCAGGTGGGTCCCCGTTGTTAGGTTCTGGTAACTGGGTCCCATTTTCCATGTTCTGGTAAGTGGGTCCCATCTATGAGGCTCTTTTCATATTTCAACTAGTATTTAAATTGGCAGAGACAGAAAACACACATGATACTTCAAATAAAAGCAACCAGATCATGTAATACAATGGCAATCATAGTACAATATTTTACAAGCTTTACAAGCTCCTTCCATAACAGTACAATATTTTACAAGCTTTACAAGCTCCCGCCATGAAAAATATGCCAAACTCGTTGGACGACCATATCAGATGAACAACATGCCGGACTCGCTGGACAACCATAGTCAGATGAACAACATGCCGGACTCGCTGGCCAACCATAGTCAGTATTGGGAACAAACAAAACGACAAGTTAAAATGAGATACTCTCATACAAGAAAACAGAGAAATAATATGAAAGCTAACAGTAGGGATGCCATAGTTGAAATGAGCAAGCTATTTTATATTTAAGAAACAAAGAAAATGCATCAATAATTTTTCAGAAGGTAACTGAACTTCTGTGCACACATTTAGATAGAAAAGGGGCTTGAACTATACACATTAATAAGAATAGGATCGCAAAACACCAATATAAGCTAGAATTGACAAGTACACAACATGATTAATTCATGAACCAATCAGAACGCAGTGGCGGAGGTGTTTTGCAGCGCAGGAGGATGAGATAGGACAGGTCATGGGCTACTACGAAATTGAAGAACATTGAAGCTATAGTTTGCATTTGCATATTCATTTACGCTTGTAGTAAAATGGTAGCATGTCGCGGTTGTTTCTTTGAGCATGCCGCGAACTAGCCCTAACATATCAATGTTTTGATCATCATTATAAATCCCATTGTTAATCCCAAGAAACCAACATTTCTACTGTATAAGATATGGATAGAAAACACTCAACAGAACAGAAAGTAGCCACTGCTATGCTATGTGGAAATTTTCCCAGCCTTACTTCACTATGGGTTGGATAAAGAATCAATAAGGACAACACCAACACTAAAGCTCCTACTTCAATGTTTGCAGTTTGGACCGTTAGTTAAAATAAATGCACCAGCAAGTTAGCATCTACTCCTACTACTGGACTACTACTACATCGTCCAGCCATCCAGGCACGCATTCACTAACCTGTACTTGGAGTTGCAGCTGCTTCAAGTATGCAATGGCCTCGTGAGGCGTCTACACCTTGTCAGTCTGAAAAACCCACAACATGAACCAACGCGTTCAGATTCAGAACACTAATTCCACAGCCATGAAGTATGGACAACAACAAATAAGAACATTGTAGGGCAATATATAAGGCAGATTTCATTGGGCTGACAAAACAATCTTAAAGTATAACAAAAATCAAAGCAATTCGACATTACTGGTGGCACAGAGTGCCTCCCTGAACATAGTGAACTTGAATATAACAGCAACACCTCAGTCTATTGGACTAGAAAACAACCGTAGAACACATGATAGTGATAAATTAGGTGTTTGTCGCCCTGGTGAAGATCTGCTGGCTGGAGTGCATCAACACCATCCTGATGAGTCCCCTCTCCATCAGGTCCTTGATAGCCCTACGAGCCAAGGACCCATTGATCTGCAGATAATTAAAGACATAGTGAGATGATCAGGATATAATGCATAGAAATCAACCAACGCAGATGGTGCACTCATAAAAGGTACATGCCAGAACAATTCATAGACCGACAACACAACATTAGTCCCAGGATACTACAGTTCCAATATAGTAACAAGGCATGTAGGCACAAATGGTAGACAACAATATGATTGTTCATTTAAACAAATTTCCTCCAATTCAGCTGGAAGCGGTCAAATTTGAACTGCAGCTACCTCATAGATTGTTTTTTATTTTTTCCAAAAATCATTTCTAGGTACAAAAGTATCTATTTAATCACAGAAACACAATTTTTTTCCAAGATTCAACCACTAGCTAGGAACAGGCATGCCCGTCATTTTGACCGCATTTTGAAATGACCATGCAAAATTAAAAAAAATGAAAAATTGAAAACCCTTCACATTGTGTCATTATATCTGACCAAGTTACCAGGAAAAATAATTCCGTAGTAACCCATGACATGTCCGACGGTGGTTGATACATGATCCTTGTGATATGTCCATGGACCAATCAGAACGCAGCAAACAATTTGAAGACCTTATGACCATATAAATTGGTCGTAGTCGATTAAAGATCAAATTTTCATTGCATTTTTCAATGCTCAAAATGAGTTTTTTTCTGAAAGACCTATCAAATATTTGTTCAAATGATATCATATTTTGCACAAGTTTACATCTTGGATTGGCAAACAATATTGACAAAGGGTGTTTCTATTTCCTTTGCACGAAAAACCAATTTTCTATTTTTCGAGTGCCTAAAATAAGTTTTTTTGTGAAGGACCTACCATATATTTGTTGCAAAATTGTACCAAATCAAATTTCTAAAATACAAGGCCATATTTAATGCACAATTGACAAAACAGTTGGGTGTCAAAAATTTCGATCCACCTCTCGCGAAGAAGACAAAAAATTCGATCCACCTCTCGTGAAAAATGATCAATCTTATGGCCACATTCATGTGATGGTTTGTTCAAATGATCTGATATTGTGCATAAGGGTGCATCTTGGAATGGAAAACAATGTTGCCTAAGGAAGTTTTCATTTTCTTTGCAAGAAAAATTAAGTTTCCATTTTTCGAGTGCGCAAAATGAGTTTTTTTGTGAAGCACCTACCAAATATTCGTTGCAAAATTGGACAAAATCATTTTTATAAAATATTAGGCCATATTTAATGCGCAATTGATAAATGTTTTGGTGTCAAATTTTTTTGATCCACCTCTCGTGAAAAAGACAAAACTCTGCCGATTCAGTTGAAAGCGGGACAAATTTGAACTAGAGGTGCCTCATAGTTTGCTCTTTATTTTTTCCAAAAATCATTTCTAGGTAAATAAGTATCTATTTTAATCAGAGATCCAACAAAAGTATGGCAAGATTCAACACCTAGCTATGAACGGTCATGTCTACCGTTTCGACCGCATTTTGAAATGGGCATAAATAATTCAAAAAAATCAACAAAATGCAAAACCTTCGCGTTGTGTCATCATATGTGACCAAGTTACCAGGAAAAATAATAAACCTGTAATACAGTAATTATTTTTAAAAAGTGTTCTCACAAATGAGCTATCATGTGTGAAGATCCATGGCTTTCAAGCCAAATGATCAATCTTATGGCCACATTCATGGCATAGTTTGTTCAAATGATCTCATATTGTGCATAAGGGTGCATGTTGAAATGTCCAACAATGTTGCTAAAGGGATTTTTCATTTTCTTTGCACAAAAAAATTCATTTTCCTTTTTTCGATTGCCCAAAATGAGTTTTTTTGTGAAGGACCTTCCAAATATTTGTTGCAAAATTGGACAAAATCATTTTTATAAAATATTAGGCCATATTTAATGTGCAATTGGCAAAAAATTTGGGTTCCAAAAGCTTTAGATCCACCTCTAGTGAAAAAGACAAAACTTTGTCGATTCAGTTGGAAGCGGGTCAACTTTGAACTGCAGCTGTCTTATAGTTTGCTCTTTATTTTTTCCAAAAATCATTTTGTAGTTACATAAGTATCTATTTAATCATAAATACATGGTTTGGTGGCGATACGTCGAGTTTTGGATAGTGGCCGAGTGCCCCAACTCTAGAGTGCATAAACTCCCATGCCCGCCGCGTGGTTACCGTGTGATCGTGGCGCTGCCATGCATTATGGGTGGACTAGGCATGTCTAGTGGGTTGGACACTCCCCAGGTAGGTGCTAGGAAGGAAATGATAACAGAAGATTCTCACGACGAGACCGAACTATGCTCAAACATGAATTAGCAGCCAAGTGTTTGATAAGCTGTATGGGAAATGCACATGGACAATGGGCGTGAGTTTTGGCTAAGGATGATCATCTACTAAGAAGACTGTCTTCACAAATTTTCAGCTCAAATGGATGAGCCTAGGTGGTACTTGCTTGGCAAAGTACCACATTGGACAGAAATATGAATGTTGAAGCTAGGCGCAAAATAATGAATGGATTGAGCTCAAATTTGGTGGAGGATGGTTATTTGGGCATAGGAAAGCACTGTAGAAAATTGATACCATTTGGACATGCCAAAGTGCTACTTACTTCACAATGCTCTTCTCTGGACAAAAACTTGGGAAAATTAGTGAGGGAAACTGGATAAATGAAATGAACTCAAATTTGGTGTAGGTAAGTTAAATAGGTATGGTAATGCCCTAATAAATTGTCAGAAATAATGAAGCAATATATAATATAGTTGCTTCACAAAGCTTCTCTCTGGATAGAAACTTTGGAAATTTCTGAGGAAGATTTACTAGGAAAATTGAGCTGAATATTATCATGTGGCAATGATTTGGGTATGGAAGAGTGCCCAAAAAGTTTAAGGGTAATAGGAGGGGTCTAGATAGCACTTGCTTTGCAATGTGCCAATCTGGCCATAAAATAGAAATTGAACCTGGGCTCACATAGTTGATTTGATTGAGCTGCAATTTGGAGGAGGGTGATAGTGTGGGCATATGAAGTCACTTATAAATTTCATGCCATTTGCATATATAAAAATGGTACTTCCTTCACAATGCTCTCAAGTGAACAGAAAATTGAGAAAAATATTAAGGGAAAGTGGTTAAATTAAATGAGCTAAAATTTGGTGGAGGGAGGTTCTATGGGCAGGATCATGTCCTGGTAAATTTGCAGCAATTATTAAGCAATATAAAATATAGTTGCTTCACAAACTGGAAATATTACCAGAAACAAAGATTGGATGGTGAGCTCTCATGGCTTGTTAGATGGGGCTAATTATTTTTAGATAGCTATGATATGGGCACATAGAAGATGTGGAAAAAATTCAACTCATTAGGATATGCATAGCTAGTACTTCCTTCGCAAATCTTCTAGCTGAACAAAACCTTTGGAATTTTGCCAAGGAAGATTTACTGGGCAAATAGAGCTGAATTTTGTCATGAGGAAATGATTTGAATAGGAAAGAGTGCCCAAAATTTTTGAGGGAAATCAAGAATATATAAATATCACTTCCTTCCTAAAGTGTTGTTCTGAACAGAATAGGAAAATGGATATTGTTGAATTATTTTTGAACTAGGCAAGGAAGGTTTTTGACATATTTGATGAATATATAATCCAAAGAATTTATTAGAATTGTTTGGGAATTTTGGGAATAGCAGAAATATAGGTTGCTTCACAACCTAGGGCAAAAATTGACACATGGACATGACACATAGGCAAAACTGATGAGGTGGCGCCTAGTCATCGCAACCCACCACAGTTTACAAGGTTATGACCATTTGTATTGGTCGTGATCAGCTAGAGATAAGGCAGCAGACTAGTGTTGTCTGCTTTACGACCATTTCGTGTAAGGAAATTACGACCTTTCTGACCAAAATGGTCGTTATAGTTGAGGGTTTGGAGACCTCCAAACAGCTTATGACCAATTGATCTCAAATGGTCGTAGATTTACGACCATTTCTTCCAGGGTCAGTGACAAAAGGTCACAAGTTGACATATTTCTTGTAGTGGCACCTAGGGTGCTCAATACCCCAGTGGGCAGCCACCATTGGACTACAAGAATCAGAGGTGTTGAGTTAGTTACCTTCACTTCACAATATCTGTCTCGATTTAGCAGTTATTGTTAGACCTAGAATTTGGAATTAGTGTTTGTGCTTAATTAGTCTGTAAATTGTAGTGTTGCTGTGTACCCATTATGGGTTTAATTCATAGTGTTGTTGCAATGTTTAGTTTGTTAGTTAAACTAGCAATGATTAAACAAATAGTCTGAATTGTTGTACCACAGTGTTTAGTTGCGAGCGTTGCTTTGTATCCATAACAAGTTTTCAGATACATTCATTATTGCAAAATATAGTAGAGTGTGCTGTTAGTGTGAGTGTGACCTCAATTATAACTTAGTGGATCTTGTAATTAATTGAATTGAGAACTAAAATTTGGATATATATTCATTCTTTTGATGTGTAGTTTGGATAATGATGATATTTGAGATGTGAGGTTTCAGTTAAATGTTAGAGATAAACTGGACAGGACAATTTGCAGCTCTCACATTTCGTACATTAATCTACTAGCTATTATGGATACAGAGGGCTTTGGAAGCAAAGATTTTCTCTATTATGTTAGGGTCAAGGGAAATGACATAACAGGTTTAGAGCTGCTTGGTAACAATATAATTGTTCAAAAAATGCTCAAGGAGTTTAAGCACACTAAATGTGTTAAGTTAATTGTCATTAAAGGAGATTTCCCAACATCACATGTTCTCAATAAGGCAACTAAATTTTGTGAGAGGCAGATCAACATCAGTATCAGGGGGGCTATTATATATGCAGTAGACAACCAAGGGATCTTAGTTGCTAGTAAGCCACAACGCTATAACAGAGATGGGCTGAATATTTGAACACACATCAGAGCAACAATATTGAGAGGGAGGAGGGAGGGAGAGAGAGAGAGATAGAGGGAGAGGGAGAGGGAGAGACTTCATAGAATGGAGCATCTAAAGTTGTAGGGAGAGAGAGAGGATCTTTTTTACCACTTTCAGTGAGACACATGTGCAAGAGTTCTATGAGCCCGAGAAAGAGGAAGATTGAGAGTGTGGGCAGTATCCTATACTTGCAAAAAGGAATATTTTAGAGCAAGACCAACTAGCAGAGTACACCATGAACAAGAATATGTTCCCTATGAAGATTGGATGGCTGTTGGTGATGAAGAGACCAATCCATCTAATGTGTGTGACATTGATGATAATGTTAAGGTTAAAAGGAATATACTTTTATGTGGAAAGAGCAAGATAAAGCCTAACAAGAAAGGAGGGAGGAATTGGTATGATGACAATTGACAGTCTCTTTGTATTTATGTTTTATTTATGTCTATCAGTTTAGGAGAGATCTAAGGCAACTCTATGTAATTCGGTTGAGGACTTCACTTAGTGGAGAAATTGCAAAGCCATGATAATTGTTAGCTATCCACAAGTTGGATGTCCATTTTATAGCACACTGAAGTCAAGCATGAGAAGACCTTTGTGATAAAAAAATGATATTGCAACATACTTGTATTCAAGTCAGTGACAACACCAAAGTTACTTCACACTATGTTGCCCAGGAATGTGAGAATGCCATCAGAACAGAACCAAGGACTAAGGTTGACACAATATTGAAAATGAAAATGTGGAGTATGGATTAGAAGTACTCAAGAGCAAGGCCTACACGGCTAGGAGCCAGGCTTTGAAATTAGTTGAAGGAGATGTGAAGGCACCATACACTAGATCCAGGGATTATTTGCACGCAATGTTGGACACAAATCTTAGTAGTAGGTGCATTGTGACCACAAAAGTGATAAAAAGAACACCCAATCCACAACCCTAGGTTCCATAGGAGGTTCATGTGCCTCAATGCTTCAAAGAAAGACCTCCTAAATGGGTGTAGGCCTTTCATAGGTACATTGCAGCTTATATATTTGAAATGGTGTCCAACATTCTCTTTCTAAAATGATTGCTTGTTTTCTACAGGTGTTTGAAAGCAAAAATGCTCCCTTAAAGATTTCGATAATTTATGACAACATGCATTATCACTTGGACTAACACTTCTATCTAGTTTATTTCAAGATCATGTCCAAAGATAAAAGTGGTTGGGAATTGTGAGAAGGATCCCCAAGAAGGAAAGTAATCTTATTGGCAAAAGCTTCAAGATTCAAGACTCTACATTTCATTTTATTTGATAAATCACAAATGAGTCCATAGGAAAGCTAATACTATTAAAAATGAGGTATTGAAAATGATCTAGTAGCTCAAAGTGCTTCGAGATTTGCCACCAAAAGCCTCAATCAAACTCTCACAAAAGATTATGTCCAAACCCCATTGTTGGTGTCAAAACCGGCGGATCACAGGTAGGGGGTCCCTGTTGGGGAACGTTGCAAGGGAAACAAATTTTTTCCTACACACATGCAAGATCTATCCATGGTGATGAGCATCTACGAGAGGGAGAGTGGATCTACATACCCTTGTAGATCGCTAAGCGGGAAGCGTTACGAAACGCGGTTGATGTAGTCGAACGTCTTCGCGATCCAAATCGCCGAGCGTCCCGCGATCCAATCACGATTCGTCCCGCGATCTCATCACGATCCGTCTCGCGATCTAATCACGAATCGTCTCGCGATTTTGATCACGATCCTTTCGATCTAGCGCCTAACGGACGACACCTCCGCGTTCAGCACACGTACGGCTCAATGACGATCTCCGCCTTCTTGATCCAGCAAGAGGGAGCGGAGAGGTAGACGAGTTCTCTGGCAGCGCGACGGCGTTGCGGCGATGGTGGTGGAGGTATTCCAGCAGGGCTTCGACTAAGCACTGCTGAAACCGATCTAGAGGAGAAGCTACAAACTAGAGGAGAGGCAACCCGTGGCTTAGGGTTTCTTGATGTGTCCCAAGTGCTAGCCCCGCCCCTTTATTTATATGCTGAGCCCTGGGGTCAAAACTTGGAGAAAAATCCTCCTCAAGGTCGGTTTGCCCGCAAGGCAAGAGTCCTCCTCGGACTCCAGGACCAGACGCCAGGGTCCCTGGCGTCTGGCCCCTGGCCTCCGCAAAACATCTTTTGCACCTTCCTAAAGCTTCATGGGCTTTGCCCCTTGGCCCAAATAAAGTGTCCTTGTACCCCGAACATTTCGGGAAACATCCGAAACTATTTCCGGAACCCTTTTGGAGACCAAACACTATTATCCCATATATCAATCTTTACCTCCGGACCATTCCGGAGCTCCTCGTGGCGTCCGGGATCTCATCCGGGACTCCGAACAACCTTCGGTCACCACCATACATAACTCTATACTACTGAAATGTCATCGAACCTTAAGTGTGCAGACCGTGCGAGTTCGATAACTATGTAGACATGATCGAGACACCTCTAAGGTCAATAACCAATAGTGGGACCTGGATGCCCATATTGATTCCTACATATTCTATGAAGATCTTTATCGGTCGAACCTCTATGTCAAGGATTCAGTTAATCCCGTATGTTGTTCCCTTTGTTCTTCGGTATGTTACTTGCCCGAGATTCGATCATCAGTATCTCCATACCTAGTTCAACCTCGTTACCGGCAAGTCTCTTTACTCGTTACGTAATACAAGATCCCGTGGCTAACACTTTAGTCACATTGCTTGCAAGGCTTGTTGTGATGTTGTATTACCGAGTGGGCCCTGAGATACCTCTCCGTCACACGGAGTAACAAATCCCAGTCTTGATCCATGCCAACCCAACAGGCACCCTCAGAGATTCCTGTAGAGCACCTTTATAGTCACCCAGTTAAGTTGTGACGTTTGATACACACAAGGTACTCCTCCGGTGTCAGTGAGTTGCATGATCTTATGGTCATAGGAACAGATACTTGACATGTAGCAAACAGTAGCAATAAACTGACACGATCATATGCTACGTTTGTAGTTTGGGTCTTGTCCATCACATCATTCTCCTAATGATGTGATCCCGTTATCAAATGACATCTCATGTCCATGACTAGGAAACCATAGCCATCTTTGATCAACGAGCTAGTCTATTAGAGGCATACTAGGGACATGATGTTGTCTATGTATCCACACATGTATGTGAGTTTCCGATCAATACAATTATAGCATGGATAATAAACGATTATCATGAACAAGGACATATGATAATAACCAATTTATTATTGTCTCTAGGGCATTATTCCAACAGTCCCGAGCTGTGAGTCTAGGATCGATGGTAACAGGGGACGAACGAGACGATGTTTACCCAGGTTCGAGCCCTCCTATGAAGGTAAAACCCTACGTCCTTCTCGTTTATATTGATGTGTATGAAGGTTACAGAGTTGATCTACCTCGAGATCCGATATCTAAAACCCTAGATGAGTTTCTATGCGCTACAATCTATCCCCCCCGATTTATATAGACACCAGGGGGTACCTAGGGTTTACACATGATAGGTCTCCTGTCGGGGATGGAGATGCCGATTTCCTCCTCTTGACTTGGTGTGCACGACGCGCCTTCAATACTTCCTTCTAGAACACTAGGTCGTGGCGTATCCGGCCCTTCCTGTGATAGTCAGAGAGTGGCCCACCAAGCCGGCCTATTGGGAGATAGGCCAGCGGCCCAAGGACCCCTCAGTCCAGGACTCCCTCACCCATATTGTCAAAATCGGTGCCACCAAGTTTCCCATTTTCGGATTCACCAAGTTTACCCCAAGCAGAACCCAAGTCAAACCCTAACACCTCGGTACAACTAAGATTCTATTCGATACAACCGAAAAGCAGTGACCAACCTTCTAGAATCGAGATATTTAATTTCGGAAGTTCCAAGTTTCACATCCCGATGCCACCAAAGTGAGGATCTGCTCAAGGACAACTGAATCGGTCTCACCGAGATGTTATCAGTCGGTCTCACCGAAACACGAAAAGTTAGGACAGTTGGCACTAGTCGGTACAACCGAGTTTTTACTTCGGTTCCATCGAGTTGGACAATAATGTTGTAATGATTGGCTTTTGAGATGGCTATATATACCTCGTCCGCCCCTCTCACTCATGGAGAGAGCACTCTGAATAAACCAACACTTCCACCATCTATTTTCTGAGAGAGAACTCATGTATTGAGATAGAGATATTCCATTCCAACCATATGAATCTTGATTTCTAGCCTCCCCAAGTTTCTTTCCACTCAATCAATCTCTTCTACCAAGCCAAATTCTGTGAGATTGTGATTGAGTGTTGAGGAGACTATCTCTTGAAGCACCAGAGCAAGGAGTTCATCATCCATACACTATATATTACCTTTTGGAGAGTGGTGTCTCCTAGATTGGTTAGGTGTCGCTTGGGATTCTCCAAATCATGTGGAGTAGAACCAAGAAGTTTGTAAGGGCAAGGAGATTGCCTGCTTCGTGAAGATCTACCCTGAGTGAGGCTAGTCCTTCATGGACGTAAGCCATGGTGGAATAGACAAGGTTTCTTCTTCGTGGAACCTTCATGGGTGGATCCCTTCGTGGACTCGCGCAACCGTTACCCTCTGTAGGTTGAAGCCTCCATCAACGTGGACGTACGATAGCACCACCTATCGGAACCATGCCAAAAATCTCTGTGTCTTCATTGCGTTTTATATTCCTACTCTACCACCCCTTACGTTTCTTGCAAATACATGATATTTACTTTCCGCTGTTGAAGATCTAGATATGCATGTGTAGGAATCTTGGATACTACTTAACTTGTGCAAAATTTGCCTAATTTTCAAGAGAACTAAAAACTGCTCATATGTCTTGTTAAGTGTCTATTCACCTCCTCTAGACACCACTTCTCGATCCCATAGTGTTGTTCTTTGTTCCATAAACTTGAGTAGTGGACAACAAATTCTTGCTTCCATATCAGATATGGAAAGAACATTTTTTCCACTAGCATTTGGTGTAGTTGACAAGGAAGATACCCGATCCTAGGGTTGGTTTTTTGCATCAGTTGAAACAATGCATTGGGGGAGGGGAATAAATTTGACACTTCCATTTTCATTTTGACAATTAGAAGGTTAGTACAAACCTATGGCGAAGTCAGGTCAGCTCGTGCTAAGAGATAACAACGACATGCCATGGGCTCGAGCTAGAGGTGGAAGAAGATTTGCGACTCGAGGTCCTACTTGCAGTTTCTTTCTTTGTCAGGGTTGTATGCTTAAGTTGGTTTAATGGATGTGAGTTTATTCGAGATAAAAACCGATTGAAGCATACATAATTATAATATGTTATTCTTTACGGCCCGCCTTTGTATCTAAAGCTGTTGGTGATTAATATTATGTTTGAAATCAATGTTAAGCCGGTGCCCCACCATTTTATTTTCTGTTTTGTGTTTTTCTTTCGTGGTCACAATTTCCAATATTTAAAATCCTATATGACACGGGTGTTTGTCTTCTCTCCAAAGCATGAGAAAAGCTTGCTTTCAGAGTAGAGTGTTTGTCTATTGGTGCTTATAAAACACTAGTACCGGATTAATGTTCCAATCCTTACTACAAAACACCATGCAAAAGGCACATATGCATATTTTAACACTCCCCTTTACCTATAGTCTTTGTTAATCCTTAGACGTAGGATCAATAGAGGCCATGTTTTTTAATACTGTGTTGACGGAGTGTTGAATTAAAAATCTTTTTACTCTAATACCATATTGAATTTATGTCCCAACCAGTTACTCCAAATACCAAACTAATAGTGGAGTCGAACTATATATTTCAATATGTCGACCTAACCCACACCTCGAAGGATGAAGGAGAAACAAGTAGTCCACTGCAAAAACACAAGTTCATTTAGGAGAAGGAGTAAATTCCAAATTCGACAAAGTGCTAAAGATTCTTTTGGATGCCAAGAAAAGTAAATATCATATGATCAGATGTGTTGATCTAGTCTGCCTAAGAATAAGGGTGGCTTGGGGATCTGCAATCCTAGGAAAATGAATCATGCTGTTGTCACCAAATGGATCTGGAAGATTTCCCAAAACAACGATGGGCTGGGTTAGGATCCTTAAATGCAAATACTACATGATCCATTATTTCTCGCTTATAATGTAAGTGATCTCAAATTTAAAATGGTATCCAAAAGTGCAAGGACATCTTCAACCTAGGAGAATTCTTTTTCTACCGACAATGGTAAAGATACCTCTTTTGACGTGGATTTTGGACAAGCCACTTTATGCCTTATTCACATCCTTGATCGTTATTGCGTCCCAACTACCAGCTCTTATCAACGAAGTGTTTGCTTTCGGTGTATACCAGCGTGGGTTTCCTTAGATCGTTATCCATCGTGGAACAAATTGCCATGGACAACATGCCTTCCTCTTTAGAACATGTTACCTTTAATGAGGGTCTATATTCCATCACCTTGGAGTTGGAATCCTCACCTTTAAATCTACATATGTCAATCTGGTATGTGGGCCTAAGATTCGGTACGCCAAGGCACTTTGGGCTACCCGTGTGCCACCTAAAGTACATACTATTCTATGGCAAGTGGCTTAGGACCGTCTGCCGTCTTCTATTAACCTCCAAAAACACCATGTCCCGGGCAATGGCTGTTGTGCTTTGTGTGGTATACCGGAAGATGCCAATCACATATTATCTCGATGTGCCCCTGCCAAATTCATGTGGAGTTGCGTTCATGAGTTCTTTGGTTCTCCTTGGAACCCTAGCTCTATAACAGAGATCCTAATGTCGTTAAACAGCTCCCACATGCAGCATCCCTGTTTACCTTGAGAATGTTTAGTGCTTTAGCTTGGGCTCTTTGGACTACTCAGAATAAGCTGGTCAATGAGGAAGCAATTCCATCCCACCGTGCTGATTATATCTTTAAATGGTCTATATTTTTTCAGCAAAGGTGCCCTCTAGGGAAGAGGAAGGAGTGTCAGGCGGCGACAGACATCCTTCTCAAGATCGAGCACCTGCACGCCATTCATAGGAACACTTGAGTTGGAGCTAGTCGTCTAGTAGTTTCGACCGTTCTCTCTTTGAGTTGCGAGATGTATCACGTTTTAATTTCCTTGCTTCGTTTGTAAGAACTTAACATTGTGCTACCTTTGACCTTTGCTGGCTTTACTAATTTAAGGCCATACACTCCATGTGCCCGCTTTCTAAAAATAAGTTATAGGAAGCTTATGATTAACATGAGCAAGCTTGACAAGGATGAGTTTATGAAACTCTAGTTCAAATTCTTTTGGGCTGGCAAGGGAGATAAAGAAAAATATCATATAATGCATTGGACCGACATCTGCAAACCTAAAAATCAGGGTGATGTGGGGATCATGTCATTGAAGCGTATGAATATCGTGCTTCTAACTAAATAGTTGTCGTGCATTGCGAATAATGAGGACGGGTTGTGGTTAGATATTATTAAGGCGGAATATTTGTGGAGGCAAACCCTTGTGTTCTTCCAATGCTCGAGTGGATCATCTATTATCCAACTACTCACAGTCCTCCATATTGGGTCCTCGATGTTGGTGGGATTTGGGTCGTCGATACTCTTTTGGTTCGATCATTTGGGTGGGTGACCACCCCTTTGTCGCGTGGTTCCCAGAGTTATTCTCCATCTGTGTGGTTCTGCAATCTCTATCGAGGCTGCACTTATTAATCTTGGGAGCATCGCTTTTCGGCGGGCATTCGACCCCTTCAAGCAGGCAGCCTGGGAAGAATGCTGGAGTGTGTTTCTCTTCACACTCCTAGCTTAGAACCGGACCAAATGTCTTGGCACCTAGAGCGGAGCGGTTGATTCTAGAATAGGCCGCTATACCAGGCTATTGCGGTCGTCCTGGGCCGTAGCCTCTCGCCCAACTATGGTTGGTTAGGCTCCCTTTAAAGATTAGCATATTCTTATGGCGATGGATTCGCGTCCGAGTACCTTTAGGAGTGGAGGTACTCAAACGCAATGACCCCGATGATGATATTTGCCCTCTGTGCACCACGGAAGAAGACTCCAACCATATTTTCTTCTCTTGTGATACGTGTCAATTCCTGTGGAGTTGTTTCAGGGAAGTTGTGGATTGTGGGTGGTGCCACCCCAACTTCCCCGATCTATATGAGGAATTACAAGCTTCCTCGGTGAGGTCCCGTCACATTTGGTGGCCAGGGATTGGGGTTCTCACGTGGACGTTGTGGATGATTTCCAACAATCTTGTTATTGAGTGTTCTCCTGTGCGGCGGCCTACTAATGCTATTTACAAACTTTGTGGTTATTTACAGTTGTGGAAGCTAGTTAACCGTGGACCGGAGCACGGCGCCATTGATACTCTCGCTGTAGGTCTCATATCCTTGACTCTCCACTTGGCGCCGCCACTCCCTTCGTCGCCGCCGGACCTTCACTAGCTCTCTGGACTCCCCTCGCGGTTTGTGTTTTTTTTTCTTAGGGCTTGTTGAGCTGGTGCCCTCAGCAGAAACCATTTTTGTGCTACTCTCTATGTGTACTTTGGTGAGGTATGCATTGGGTTGGCACTGTGTTAGTACTTGTTTGTATTGTGACGGTTTGCTTTAGACATAAAGCGGGGCAAAAACTGTTTTCGTCAAAAACACACATGTTACTGTGTTATGATGTATTCTTTGATGAGTAATTAAAATGTGCATGTCATAATTAAATATTCCAAGAGGTTGTGACAATAAATAAAATATAAATGCCTATGCTGTACAAACTATTCCTTTAGAGCAACAAAGCAACAAGAATTTGTACCCTAAACTACCTAGCATCTACTGCAGTTTCTGTTAAGCTGATTCCTGTCTGGGTTTGAGACGATTCTGTGTCAGACGAGATCTTCCCAATGTTTACCCCAGGCTCGTTTGGCTCTGGCATTGTTGCATTTTCACTGCTCAGCAGCATGACAACTGAGGACATCAGTGGCCTGCTCCTAGGATGCACTTGAACGCACAGGAGAGCGACCTGTATGCACCTGAGCACCACATCGTAGTCGAAGGTGCCGCCCATTGCTTCATCCAGTAGCTCCACACCCCGGCCTTCTTTCCACAACATCCACGCCTAAAAAATGATCAACATGATTGTAATATTAGTAACAGTAACAAACAAAGATCGATCACTTTTGACAATTAATCATGCTCGTACTTACATAACCAAGGAGGTTGAGATCAAGCTCATCGTCGTAAAAGCCTCGATTCCTCTTGCCAGTGATGATCTCTATCACCAGGACGCCGAAGCTGTAGATATCAGACTTCATAGAGAACACACCGTCCATTGCATATTCCGGAGACATGTAGCCGCTGAAAACCACCACCTCACTAGTCAGCATGAAGGCCCATTTTCAAATGTAGTAATGCAAATATTAATCGAGAGATAGTACTTACTATGTCCCAATGACCTTCATGGTATATTCAGTTGTCTGATCACCTCCAAACATTCTCGCGATACCGAAGTCGGAGATCTTGGGGATCATATTTCTGTCTAATAACACATTGCTTGCCTTCATATCCCTGTGGATGATCCTGACCCTGGAGTCTTCATGGAGATATAGAAGACCCCTCGCAATCCCCATGATGATCTCAAAACGGTTCTTCCATACTAGTACCTTGCGCTTTTCTTCATCTGCAGTGCAATATATCAACCGTGGTAAGCACATTGCAGATGTAATGCCAGCATAAGAAGTTAGAAGCTGTTTCTGTAAAGATTAAGAACTTACCAAATATGAATGTGTCTAAGCTGTTGTTGGGCATGAACTCGTAGACGAGCATTCTTTCGTCGTCGTCGATGCAGCAGCCGAGCAGCTTCACAAGGTTCCTATGCTGAAGCTTTGCTATCAGTTTCACCTCGTTCTTGAATTCCCCAACACCCTGCACTGATTTCTTGGATAACCTTTTGACAGCTACTTCTTGTCCGTCCTCAAGTTTTCCCTGCTCATTGATTTGCAGATCCATTAAATTAAAATCTACAACAAGGTTCTCTACTGTTAATTGATTCATCATATATATACGTACCATATAGACGGAACCAAATCCACCCTGCCCTATCTTACAATCCGGGGAGAAGTCGTCCGTTGCAGTGAGAATCACTTCTAGATCGTAGAACGGAAGGTCAAGATCTTTCTCTGAACCCATTCTGCTCTCTTCCAGCCGTTGATTCCGTGCCGGGCTCGCTGCGGGGTGTTTCCTGTGCCTGAGTGGAAGCACATCGTCATGACTACTTGGAGCCGTTTTGGCCTGACGCTTCTTCCTTGCCCTGGCCCTCCAGAAACAGCAGCAGCCGAAAATCACACCCAGAAGAAGCACCCCGGACGCAGTGGCGACGCCTGCGACCAGCAGCTTCCTGTTTGGACGCTGGCGGCGAGCTGAAAATCAAAGCAGCGGTGAACGTCAGGTGACCCGGTCTAACATTGGTGCTTGTGTGAATTATGAACTTTTCCAGTCCAAGTAGTTGATCTTAGTTTACCATATCCACACCACATGTTCTATAGCCATGTCATTTTCAGGTTGGGTGGGTGGTGATGCACATTTGAGTGTTAACTGGCGTTTCTTGTGTGGGTTGCACTGCACCTAATCCAACGATTATCTTTTTAATAACCAACTAGTCCAACGAGTTTAGTGCTGTCAGTAGTAGAAAAATCAATGGAGATTGCAATTCTACTCTGCCCAACAACTGACGGCTACAGGGACAATTCTAATTTGCGTATATGCGCAGGTAGACCGTGGACTAGTGTGTATGAGAGGCTCACGGCCGAACTCTGACAACCCAACAAATATCCATTGCGACTGTTTAATCGGCCGGCCAAACTCTGACGACCCAACAAAGCAGCTGGACTCACATTGAATACCGAATAGGTGAGGAAAGTGGTGCCAGTTCGTCCACGTGCACGGCCCATCCGGATTGTCGACCAAGAGAAATCGCCGTGCAAGAGAACACGGTTTGATAGCTATCGGATGGTTATGGATGGGGAGGAAACAGAGAACACATTGATGTTGGACCTTGACATGGATGTTTGGACGCATATGCCGCAACTAGACCGGCCAGCAAACGTTTTGGTGATGTGATGCGACGCTGGATCCTGTGAATTGACCCCTTACTTCTAGCTAACATACATGACTACATTCCTAACTCTAGTAAGCCAAATTTACCCCATATCTCTTTTCGTCCAAGAACAAATTAAATGTCAGAAATTAGTGTTTAACAGTGATGTAATCATGGAGCTCCATTAAATTGAAATGACTAAGATGTGCTCGGTATGGAGAAAGCTTGAGAAGATGATGAGAGATTGAGAGGTCGAACCTGCGGCAACCAAGGCGTCTACCTCAGACTGCGCGAGTCGGATGAACACGTCCTGCACGACCGCCGGATACTGCCGCATATCAAGCAGATCGACGCCCCAGATGACGCACCCGCGGTTGATCCCGCCGCTGACGTTCGCGGCGGAGTAGGCTCTGCAGCTGCAGTTGGCCAGGCACACCTGCCGGCACTGGTCCAGCGTCATGTCGGCGTGCACCGTCGCGTATGTGGCCTCCGGCAGCTTCATCCGGTTAACCGGCCAGAACCCGTCTCCGGCGCCGCAGCTCAGGTTGGTCATCCTGACGCACCCGCCGGTCCCGTCCCTGAGGTCCCACTGCTCCTTGGACCGCGGTTCGAAGCCCGGCAGGCAGGTGCAGAGCGGGGTCTGGCTGATGTCGCAGTACCCGAACGGCCCGCACTTGCCGTAGGTGTCGCAGGGGTCCGTCGGGTAGTACCAGAAGCTGCTCCACTGGCCTTGGGTCCAGACGTAGCGCTGCACCCGCCCCGCCGTGCCGTCCATGAGGAACCGCGACCGCAGCTTCTTGTCGGTGATGGAGTAGGTGTAGTACTTCTCGTCGGGGCTGTCCACGACGGCGAAGAGGAAGTCCCTGGACATGAGGTTGGGCACGCCAGTGAGCCCGGCGCCGTTGAACGGCCCGCTGGCATAGATTTTCTCGGTGCCCTGGAAGAGGAAGAACTCCAGGAGCCCGCCGGGGACCAGCTTGAACGTGTACTGCCCCGGCGAGGGGTCGGTGGCGCTGCTCCACGAGGTGAGGTTCCTGGTGAGGCGCCTCTTGAAGTCCACCCCGAGCTTCATGCCGGGGAGCAGCGTGTCCGTCGGGTAGTCGAAGCTCTGCCACGCCACGCTCTGGGGCGAGCCGCTCCCGTCCGAGCTCAGGAGGAAGTTGCCGTTGTCGCCGAGCCGCGCGACGGCGCCCGCGGTTAGGCGCCTGGTGGGCGCCGGGGAGGACCAGACGGTGCTGTTCTGGCGGTCGAGGATGAGGAGCCGGCCGTCGGGGGAGAGCCGGAGGGTGCCGGGGGCGCTGACGAGCGGGTCGTTGCGGTTGGCGACCCACACGACGGTCCTGTTCGGGAGGCCCGCGTACCAAATGCCGAGGTACGTCCGGCCGCCGGGCGGGCTGAAGAAGCCGAGCTCGAAGATCCCGCCCGCCGACACGAGCGTCTGGTTGCCTGTGACGGACGCGGCCAGGTCGATGCTGTCGCTGGCGACGACGGAGCCGGAGGAGGCGAAGCAGCAGGCGGCCGCGACGAGGAGGAGCCGCCGCCAGATCATCGGCGCACGTGCCGTCCTCATGCTTTGTGAGCTTCTTCCCTCTCACGACGAGTCAGAGCATGGCTTTGCGAGCTCGCGCCGACGCCGCCCCGCACTGCGCTGCACCGCACGGCGGTGACCGATCGTGCAGGGATGATTAGTAAAGCACACAAGCGTGTCGCGTGCCGCGCCAATAATTCCTCGGGATCCGATCAGCGCGAAATGAGCCGGTCGTGGAAGAGAAGAGAAGAGAAGAGGCGAGGCGAGCGCGCGCTCTTTGGAGCATGCCAAGTGAGAGGCCGAGAGCACTTGATGATTTGATATCCGTTCCCCTCGCTTACCGAGCAGCAAAAGAGCTGGCTGGCATCGGCGTGGTGCCGCCCAGGGTCAACCTTGGCTGCCCGATTCGGGAAGAGGCAGCTGGTCTTCACGCGAGCTGGTAGGAGTACGTTAGCCTCCACCAAACCGGGGGGCACGTACAGGACTGCCACAACGAACGAGCGAACTATCCTCGGGTTTGGCGGTTGGTGTGGGGTTGGACTCGGATCCGGGCGCACGTGCACTGCTTTTCCCGGGGCGCACACGAAGGGGGAGGGGAAGGGTCGTCGTGACTTGCTAACGGACGAACGGGAGGCGGCGAGGACACGGTCCAAGTTTAGTCGGTCGTTTGCACGACATTTGGCTCGCGGCTCCCATCTAAATGGGGTTAGGCGGATGGAGCTTGCTTGTGACTTGAAATGTCGTACCAATAAATACGGACAGGGATACATACCATACGTAGTCGCTACGTTCATATTATGTGCTCAAGCTTCTGATGACGAGCTGGCTGGCCCCGTCCCCTGCAAGAGGGGAAAGATACGACTTTCTTCACCGTCTGGTTGAATGGACTGATGTGATCCACGACGATTATTTTGTAGGGCGCCACAAGTCCGACCGTAATTCAATTCAACGAGGAGTGACGGCATCACGTTGTCAGTATCATGTAATGCGGGTGGGTTTCTTTGGTTCCATGAATTATATAAGATCACTAAATAATTACGCTTACCCTGCGAGGCTGTCAAGTTGACTATCGAACCGGTTGACTTTTTAACCATATGGTTGCCCATCGTCGAATTGCGTTAGTATAAATCCTGTGGGGTGCATATATGCACATGGGATCCCCTCTGTCATCCGCAGTTTGTATGGAACAGAAGACTTTGTACATATGGGTGCGGCGGCACCATACATAATAGAAATGCAGTTTTGACATTTTATTTAACAAAGTAGACGTAAACACTCGTACGTATGCACAGATGTTCATCCCTATAAACGTATGTATTTAACTTTGTGAGCTTTTTTAAAAGACTGAGCCGGCACATCATATTGAGATTGATAAAGTCGTCACAAACATTTTCGTAATCGACGAAAACATCTTCTTCCACTAAACGTGCATCACCATAAGGGTTGAAATGAATTCATGAATTTTTCACCATCAATGCCAAATCTAAAACTTGAACCCTAATGGGTTAGTTCTATCATAAGGAATATAATCATTTAAGCTCCACTCAATTCGTGGTTTTGACATTTCAAAGGCGTGTAAGCAGACGAGGAGGGTGGGGGAGGTTCTACCCATGATGGGTGGCTGCATAATGTTCGGACCGGACCACCACCTACTTCGACATAAGCAGTGCCGATTACTTAGGACTTTACTGTAGGAATATGTCGGGTTTTTATTTTCTTTTGTCAAACAGTTCGTGTTTTGGTTGTGTGCATCGCGATTATTTTCTTTGGTGATTCGAAAGTGGATCAGAAAGGATTCTCGTCTCTTCCCTCAGAGGTGACCCTGACTTATCGAAATCGTGCGAGGATGATGCCCTTTAAGCTAGGGTCTAAGACAATTTTTTGTTAAAAAAACAATTTCAACTTCTGACCGGATCGAATCAAACAACTGAAGTAGAATACTTAAAATAAAAATAGGCATGGGTAAGAGCTCCTAATGCTCACAACTTATACTTGTGTTGGGACCAAATATGATATTAATTTGTGCATTGGAAGACATCCATCAAGATGTGCTTGTTATGAACCTAAGTGGTGGATCTGTTCAAATTACGTCTTGACCGACACATGTCCCGCATCAAGAGTTAGTTGTCCAACCTTAGTCCCTGTCTCGCGGGGTTTCCTCGATAATTAAAATTGCTATAATCAGATAAATGGGTGTTTAATAACTACACCTCTTGAATCCCCAGAGATAGGATACGTGTTACCATACTAAACCTATATGTCGTTGGTGCTCGGAATAACACTTCATGGTCTCCTTGCCCTTAACATCTTCGTGGCTCGCTCTCCATGATCCTGCATACCTACATGGTTGAAAAACGCGAATGAGACATGAGACATCTACGAAATTTTTATTCACATATACCAGACATTAATTCGAAACCCTTTCATTAATTCGAACAACAAATACATCGAATAATCATATATCACGCACCCTTTTATGGGGCAACATTTGTGATGGGATAAACATTGAAGACAATTTGTGTTGATAGAGCATGGGCGATAAGACATCTATCATAAACATTTAACTCTATCAATTTTTTTGCAATACGTCAGATATGACACACGTTTTGGAAACAAAAAATACATGCGGTGCTACAACTGTCACACACGTTTTCTAGTTGGTAACATGTTTGTACCAAGATAAATGTGTAGTATGGATTGTGTCTGGACCATGGTCCTAAGGCACTCAGATTTAGCATGTAACATATAGTATAGCTTTGCAGCCTAACGTATGGTACACAATGGCTCTCACCATATCTTGATCAGGACTGTTTGCGTCTTTTGACTCACGTATATAATTATGTCGCTAGCATAAATATGCCAGAGAAACTGGGTCAAGATGACTAGTTATAGATCCAAATGGCACAAATAGTACAGGGACATGCATGCATAACCCAACAATGCGCGTGTCAGTCATCAACATGCTTAATCGAGTCGTAGCAAGCTATAAGGATTTTAGTAAATACATTGTGGCATTTCCCCGTAAGGACAGAGACAAAAGCAAAGAAGGATATATGTCGGTCAATCAATATGTTTGGAGTAGTAGCAAGCTATCAAAGCTCAGTGGATGCACAAAAAGGCATTTTCCTATGTGCAAAGCTGCCATAGACATACAACTAGGTGTCAAATCTCATACATACCAATGCATTTCAAAACATACACACAATATGCACGATCTGTGTAGATACAACATGACATCACAACATAATTCTATTACTAAAAATGTTTATTAAAGGCTTATAGGAGCCAACATGGTGTGATATTACAAGCAGGGTTCATATAACCCAACACTCACATTATACAAGCAACAAGCGAAAGCATAACATGTCTAGGTACAAAAATAAATAAATGAAAGAATGCCGAGAAGCCTGTCTATCTACAAGACCCACCATAGGAGACAATCCACTGTATGGGATTCCCGAGCTACTCGGTCAACGCTGAATTCACATAGAAATCGCTAGTAAGACTAAGGTCTCCTCTGCAAAACATAAATTAAGCAACCATGAATACAAAGATACTCAACAATATTTACATAAGAACTATCTAGATATGCATCATTATCAATAAGGGGGTTGTGGATTTTATAACAGCAAGCCAATTTTGACTCTTGGCCAACCTATACTACGACTACGAGTACTTTCCCGAGGTAAGAGAGCGCACATGAGTCCACATACTACCACATCAGTACACCACTATGGTTTCTCTCCCGTCTTCCTACGAGAAGGCCATCCATATCACTCACATTTATCTTGCACATTTTAGAGTATCCAATTAAATTGTCTATGAACAATATAAGCTTCAAAGTACTCCATATTCGAGGACGCAGCTACTCGAATAGATCATTTATCCTGCAGGGGTGTACTTCTTCACACATGTTTCCACCACTTAGAACCATATACACGTCATGTATCCCGATAACCTTTAAACGGAAGTTCGGCGTAGGTGTACAACATGGACATTAATCACACAAGGCTCTCGTTCAGGTTTATCACCTATAATAGGTTGTACCCGCGGGAAGTCCGTCTGAAGTTTCTATTACGGCCTCAAACAATGTGTAAGGGTTCCCATGCCCACCTCGCCATATGGAACTACACTTGGTACACCGGGCCACAGGTGCATCTACCGCAATGAGGCCCATCCCATCGGGCAACACTAAACATGACCCCTAGCACATTCTACAAAAACATGAAACTAGTTGCAACTCCTGACAAATCTCAAGTCAACTAATAAGTCGAGTGAGGTCATATTCACTGCCCAATGTGTGGTAGTAGCTGGTCTTGGATAACATACATAGTACTCAGTTTTTTAGGACGCTCGAATGAGACAACCCACCATGTAATCCTACATGGCCTCTCATCGCTACTTTATCAAATCGGCTTCACACACTTAAATCTTAGATAGTAGGACATGAACACAACCATTCCAATTCATTGCCCAGATAGATCACAGTCAACACGACTCTAAGCATAGCAATCATATCAAGCAAATATGGATGAGTAGTCGCAACATGGATCAAGCAATTTCTACTCACACTAAGAGTTTTAACTATTTACTGTGACAAAGACAGGTCATGAAGAGGAATGGGTTCAACTACCGAAACATGTAGCCGTTGAATCGTTGTTGTCCTAATATAGTAAAAGAGAGCAAGAGTGATAAAGTGGGATTGTATTGTGATGCTCAAGGGGGTGGGGAGGGGCTTGCCCAACACTTATAAAGATAGTAATGCTCTTGTCAAGGATCACAACATAGGAATCATGTGCTACGTACCGAGAAGGAACAACACCACCAACAAAGAAGGACCAACATTCAATGCAATGCGCAACAAAATGAATTGTATGTCATGTTAAGCTACTATATTAACCTAATGCAACAAAAGTCCAAGTTAATTGAAGTGGAATTTAAACAATTTCAATTCCAAATGTTATTTCATAATGTCCCTTGAGGGAGTCCGGGATTAAGGGGTCCTCGGCTGCCGACCTATCTCTATGGGCCGCACAATGGGCCGTTCTGTGACTCTAGTTGAAGGACCGAAGACTATGATGATGCCGTATACAAGATGGGAACTTCCTTAGCCGTGGTGTGTACTCTAAGAACACAATGACGGATTCAGCATGTATCTTCTCCAATGTAACCGACATTGTGTAAAGATAGCTATCCCTGGTGTATATATAAACCGGAGGGTTTTAGTCCCAAGAGAGATTTTATCTCATTACTCCCAGGGTTTAGACCACATCATATGATCTCAAGGTAGATCAACTCTGTACTCGATACTCCATCATCAATACAAACAAAGCAGGACGTAGGCTATTACTTCCATCAAGAGGGCCCGAACCTGGGTAAACATCGTCTCCCTTGTCTCCCGTAACCCATCGATCCAAGACCCATAGTTCGGGACCCCCTACCCGAGATCTGCTGGTTTTGACACCAACAATGGTGCTTTCATTGAGAGTTTTGTTGTTGGATCGCCAAAGGATCAATGGATCGCCTATTCATCAATAGTGAAGTCTGTAACGGGGGAACTTTTATCCCTGGACGGATCTTTGCGTTTGGCGACGTCGTTTTGCATGACGATCCGACTGGCCTCCTCGGCTAGGTCGGAAGCTTTGCCCCCAACAGGAGGTCAGGTTTGGGAATCTAGAGTTCGTCACCGACTCCCGGGGAGATCTCGCTGTGACCAATCTGTTGCCCCCCCCAAGAGCCTGATCTAGTCACGAGCACCAATACCATAACTTCAGGATTTGAGGACCCCGTTGCAAAGGCACCCTCCACCTTATGTTTGGTGCTAAATCCCGATCTAGTCGACACGTCCGGATTATCTCCGGTTGATCAGCACCCTGGCATAGCCCTAAGTGTTGGGGAACGTTGCATGGGAAACAAAAAATTTCCTATGCACACGCAAGATCTATCCATAGTGATGAGCATCTATGAGAGGGAGAGTGGATCTACATACCCTTTTAGATCGCTAAGTGGGAAGCGTTAAGAAACACGGTTGGTGTAGTCGAACGTCTTCACGATCCAAATCGCCGAGCGTCCCACAATCTCATCAAGATCCGTCCCGCGATCCAATCACGATCCGTCCCGCGAACTCATCATGATCCGTCTCGCGATATCATCATGATCCGTCTCGCGATCTTGATCACGGTCCTTCCGATCTAGTGCCGAACAGACGTCACCTCCGCGTTCAGCACACGTACAGCTTAATGACGATCTCCGCCTTCTTGATCTAGCAAGAGGGAGCGGAGAGGTAGACGAGTTCTCCAGCATAGTGATGGCACCGCGGCGATGGTGGTGGAGCAATTCCGGCAGGGCTTTGCCTAAGCACTGCAGAAAACCGATCTAGAGGAGAAACTATGCACTAGAGGAACGGGTAGCACGTGGCTGAAAATCTTGTGCAAAACCCTAAAACCCTCTAGTATATATAGGAGGAGAGGAGGAGGAGTCTTGGCTCCCAAGGAGCCAGCCCTTGGGTCGGCCGAATCAGGAGGGAGGAGTCCTCCTCCTCCACTCCTAGTAGGATTAGGACTCCTTCCTAATTTAGCCCTTTTGCCTTTTTCCACCTTTTTTCCTTTTGGGCCTTTTCTTCCCAGCCACATGGGCCCTTTGTGGGACTTCCTACAGCCCACTAAGGGCTGGTATTCATCCTCCCACAGCCCATGTAGCCTCTTGAGTCGAAATACCCCTCCCAATGGTCTCCCGGTACACTACCGGCACTGTCGGTACACTACCGATGAGCCTGAAACTTTTCCGGCGACCAAAATAGGACTTCCTATATATCAATCTTTACCTCCGGACCATTCCGGAGCTCCTCGTGACATCCGGGATCTCATCCGGGACTCCGAACAACCTGCGGTCACCACCATACATAACTCTATACTTCCGAAACGTTACCAAACCTTAAGTGTGCAGACCCTGCGGGTTCGAGAACTATGTAGACATGACCGAGACACCTCTATGGTCAATAACTGATAGCGGGACCTGGATGCCCATATTGGTTCCTACATATTCTACAAAGATCTTTATTGGTCGAACCTCTATGTCAAGGATTCAGTTACTCCCGTATGATGTTCCCTTTGTTCTTCGGTATGTTACTTGCCCGAGATTCGATCGTCGGTATCTCCATACCTACTTCAACCTCGTTACCGAAAAGTCTCTTTACTCGTTCCATAATACAAGATCCCGTGACTAACACTTAGTCACATTGCTTGCAAGGCTTATTGTGATGTTGTATTACTGAGTGGGCCCTGAGATACCTCTCCGTCATACGGAGTAACAAATCCCAGTCTTGATCCATGCCAAGCCAACAGACACCCTCCGAGATACCTGTAGAGCACCTTTATAGTCACCCAGTTACATTGCGACATTTGATACACACAAGGTACTCCTCTGGTGTCAGTGAGTTGCATGATCTCATGGTCATAGGAACAAATACTTGACATGCAGAAAACAGTAGCAATAAATTGACACGATCATATGCTACGTTTGTAGTTTGGGTCTTGTCCATCACATCATTCTTCTAATGATGTGATCCCGTTATCAAATGACATCACATGTCAATGTCTAGGAAATCTTGACCATCTTTGACCAACGCGCTATTTCACTAGAGGCATACTAGGGACAAAGTGTTGTCTATTTACACACACACATGTAATGTGTTTCCAATCAATACAATTATAGCGTAGATAATAAACGATTATCATGATCAAGGAAATATAATAATAAACACTTTATTTCTTGCCTCTAGGGCATATTTCCAACAGTCTCCCACTTGCACTAGAGTCAATAATCTAGTTCACATCACCATGTGATCCGCATTGTTATGAATCTAACACCCAATGAGTTCTGGGGCTCGATCATGCTTTGCATGTGAGAGAGGTCTTTTAGTCAACAGGTCTGTGACATTCAGATCCGTGTGTACTTTGCAAATCTCTATGTTAAACTGTAAACACTGCTACTACACTCCACTTGGTACTATTCCAAATGGCTGCTCCACTATACGTATCCAGATTGCTACTCTGAGTCATCCAGATTGGTGTTAAAGCTTTCATCGACGTAACTCTTTACGACGAACTCTTTATCACCTCCATAATCGAGAAACAAATCCTTAGTCCTCTGGTTACTAAGGATAATTTTGACCGCTTTCCAGTGATCCACTCCTGGACCACTCTTGTACCCCTTGACAGACTCATGGCAAGGCACACACAGGTGCGGTACACAACATGGCATAATATAGAGTCTATGGCTAAGGCATAGGGGACGACATTTGTCCTTTCTCTTTCTTCTGCCGTTGTCGAGATTTGAGTCTCACTCAACTTCACACCTTACAAATCAGGCGAGAACTCTTTCTTTGACTGATCCATTTTGAACTCTTTCAAAATCTTGTCAAGGTATGTACTCATTGAAAGTCTCATCAAACATCTTTATCTATCTCTATAGATCTTGATGTTCAACAATTAGGTAGCTTTATCCACGTCTTCCTTTATAAATCACTTTTCAAACAACCATTTATGCTTTCCAGGAATTCTACATTATTTTCGATCAAAAATATGTCATCCACATATACTTATCAGAAATTCTATAGTGCTCCCACTCACTTTATTGTAAATACAAGTTTCTCGTAAACTTTGTATAAACTACAAAACTTTGATCACCTCATCAAAGTGTGTATTCCAACTCCAAGATGCTTGCTCCAGCCCTTAGATGGATTTCTAGAGCTCGCACACCTTTTAGCATCCTTAGGACTGACAAAACCTTCTAGTTGTATCACATACAACCTTTCCTCAAGTAAACTGTTAAGGAAGCAATGTTTTGTCATCCATTTGCCAAATTTCATAATTGAAAAATGCAACAACTGCTAACATAATTCCAACAGACTTTAGCATTGCTACGAGTGAGAAAGTCTCATCGCAGTCAACTCATTGAACTTGTCGTAAACTTCTTGGCAACAAGTCGAGCTTTATAAATGGTGACATTTACCATCAGCTTCTGTCATCATCTCAAAGGTCCATTTGTACTCGACGACCTGCCGTCCAACGAGCAAGTCTACCAAAGTCTACACTTGGTTTTCATACATGGATCCTTTCTCGGATTTCATGGCCTCTAACCATTTGTCGGAATCCGGACCCATCATCGCTTCTCCATAGCTCGTAGGTTCATCATTGTCCAACAACATGACCTCTAAGACAAGGTTATCGTACCACTCAGGAGCAGTACACGTCCTTGTCGACCTACGAGGTTTGATAGTAACTTGATCCTAAGCTTCATGATCATCATCATTAACTTCCTCTTCAACGAACGTAGACATCACAAAAACATCTTCCTACGCTATGCTACTCTCTCGTTGAAACAAAGGTTCAATAACCTCATCAAGTTCTATCTTCTTCCCACTCAATTCTTTCGAGAGAAACTTTTTCTCGAGAAAGGACCCGTTTTAGCAACAAACACTTTATGCTTGAATCTGAGATAGAAGGTTCACCCAACTGTTCTTAGGGTAATCTATGAAGATGCATTTGTCCGCTTTGGGTTCGAGCTCATTAGGTGAAAACATTTTTCCACACAAGCGTCACAGCCCCAAACATTAAGAAATGACAGCTTAGATTTCTATCAAACCATAATTCACACGGTGTCATCTCAACGGATTTAGATGGTGCCCTATTTAAAGTGAATGTAGTTGTCTCTAATGCATAACCCCAAAACTATAGTGGCAAATCGATAAGAGACATCATAATTCGCACCATATCCAATAGAGCACGACTACGATGTTCGGACACACCATCACACTATGGTGTTCCAGGTGGCGTGAGTTGTGAAACAACTATCACATCGTCTAAAGTTGTATGCCAAACTCGTAACTTAGACATTCACCTCCACGATCACATCGCAGACATTATCTTCTTGTCATGTTGATCTTAAACTTCACTCTGAATTTGCTTGAACTTTTCAAAAATTCAGACTTGTGTTTCATTAAGTAAATATACACTATATCTACTCAAATCATCAGTGAAGGTAAGAAAATAACGATATCCACCGCACGCTACAAGACTCATTGGATTGCATATATCAACATGTATTATTTCCAATAAATCACTTGCCCGCTCCATTAAACCAAAAACGGGGTCCTTAGTCATCTTGCCCATGAGGCATGGTTCGCATGTCTCAACCGATTCAAAATCGAATGAGTCCAAAGATCCATCAGCATGGAGTTTCTTCATGCGCTTTATACCAATATGACATTTAGCGGCAGTGCCACAAGTATGTGGTACTATCATTATTAACTTTGTATCTTTTGGCATCAATGTTATGAACATGTGTATTACTACAATCAAGATGTAACAAACCATTCTCACTGGGTGCATGACCATTGAAGGTATTATTCATGTAAACGGAATAACCATTATTCTCCAACTTAAATGAATAACCGTGTTGCAATAAACAGGATCTAATCACGTTCATGCTCAACGCAAGACACCAAATAACATTTATTTAGGTTCGTCACTAATCCCGAAGGTAGAGAGAGCGTGCGATGTTGATCACATCAACCTTGGAAACATTTCCAACACACATCGTCACCTCACCCTTAGCTAGTTCTCCGTTCATTCCGTAGCTTTTATTTTGAGTTACTAACATTTAGCAACCGAACCGGTATCAAATACCCAGGTGCTACTAGGAGTACTAGCAAGGTACACATCAATAACACGTATATCAAATATACTTCTGTTGACGTTGCCAACCTTCTTATCTACCAAGTATGTAGGGTTGTTCCGCTTCAGCGACCGCTCTCCTCATAATCGAAGCACTTAGTCTCGGGTTTGGGTTCAACTTTGGGTTGCTTCACTAGAGCAGCAACTGTCTTGCCATCCATGAAGTTTCCCTCCTTGCCCTTGCCCTTCTCGAAACTAGTGGTTTTTACTAACCATCAACACTTGACGCTCCTTCTTAATTTCTACCTTCGCGGTGTCAAACATCATGAATAGCTCAGGGATCATTATTTCTATCCCTGGTATTTTATACTTCATCACCAAGTTCTAGTAGCTTAGTGACAGTGACTTGGAGAACTATATCAATCAATATCTTATCTGGAAGATCAACTCCCACTCGATTCAAGCGATTGTAGCACCCAGACAATCTGAGCATATGCTCAACGATTGAGCTATTCTCCTTCATCTTGCAGGCAAAGAATCTTGTTGGAGATCTCATATCTTGCAACACGGGCACGAGCCTGAGATCCTAATTTCAGCTCTTAGAACATCTCATATGTTCCGTGACGTTCAAACGTTTCGAAGCCTCAATTCTAAGCCGTAATGCATGACACACTAAACTATCAAGTAGTCATCAAAACGTGCCTGTCAGATGTTCACAACATCTACAGACGACGCTAGAGGGGTTGGCACACCGACCGGTGCATTAAGGACATAAGCCTTCTATGTAGCAATGAGGACAATCCTCAGATCACGGAGCCAGTCCGCAATATTGCTACCATCATCTTTCAACTCTATTTCTCTAGGAACATATAAAAATTCAATGGAGCTACAGCGTGAGCTAGTAATCTACAACATAATTTTGCAAAGACACTACTGACTATGGTCACACAATAATTAAAGACAACACTATGGCTCCTGCCGGTTGCCGTACTCATCGAAATGCATGTCGTGACATTCTATAGAAAACATGATCAGCTCATACATCACATATATCTCATCATGTAATTGGCCATATCACATCACAACATACCCTGTAAAAACAAGTTAGACGTCCTCTAATTGTTGTTGCATGTTTTCCGTGGCTGCTACGGGTATCTAGCAAGAACAATTCTCACCTATGCAAAAACACAACGGTGATACATAAGTTGCTTTTCAACCTTCTCAAGGACCGCCTTTGTCGAATCTGATCCAACTAAAGTAGGAGAAACAGACACCCTCCAGCCATCTTTGTGCAACGAGGTTACACGTCAGTCGATGGAACCGGTCTCTCGTAAGCACACGAGTAAGGTTGGTCCCGGCAGCTTCATCCCACAATACCTCTGAACCAAAACACGACCAAGGGAGGAAGCAATCTAAGCATCAACGCCCACAAACTCTTTGTGTTCTACTCGAGATCTCCTGTACACATAGACCTAGCTCATGATGCCACTGTTGGGGAACGTGGCTTGGGAAACAAACATTTTCCTACGCACACGCAAGATCTATCCATGGTGATGAGCATCTACGAGAGGGAGAGTGGATCTACATACCCTTATAGATCGCTAAGCGGGAAGCGTTAAGAAACGCGATTGGTGTAGTCGAACGTCTTCGCGATCCAAATCGCCGAGCGACCCGCGATCTCATCACGATCCGTCCCGCGGTCCAATCATGATCCATACCGTGAACTCATCACGATCCGTCCCGCGATCTCATCACGATCCATCTCGCGATCTTGATCACGGTCCTTCAGATCTAGTGCCGAACAGACGTCACCTCCGCGTTCAGCACATGTACAACTTGATGATGATCTCCGCCTTCTTGATCCAGCAAGAGGGAGCGGAGAGGTAGATGAGTTCTACATCAGCGTGACGGCGCCGCGACGATGGTGGTGGAGAAATTCCTACAGGGCTTTGCCTAAGCACTGTAGAAAACCGATCTAGATGGGAAACTATGCACTAGAGGAACGGGTAGCACGTGGCTGAAAATATTGTGCAAAACCACATTCAGCACACGTACAGCTTGATGATGGTCTCCACCGTCTTTATCCAGCAAGGAGTGGAGAGGAAGAAGAGTTCTCTGGCAGCCTGACGGTGCTCCGGCGGTGGTGGTGGAGCAATTCCAGCAGGGCTTCGCCTAAGCATTGCAGAAAACCGATCTAGAGGAAAAACTATGCACTGGAGGAACGGGTAGCACGTGGCTGAAAATCTAGTGCAAAAACCCTAAAACCTCCAGTATATATAAGAGGAGAGGAGGAGAGGCCTTGGCACAAGGGCCAAGGCCTCCTTGCTTCGGCCGAAGGATAGAGGGAGAGGTGGAGTCCACCTCCAATCCTAGTAGGACTAGGATTCACCCTATTTTGCCTTTTTTCCACTTTTTCTCTTAGGCCTTTTTTCCTCCAGCCGCATGGGCCTCTTGTGGATGTTCCACCAGCGCACTAAGGGCTGTTTTAAACCCTCCTACAGCCCATGTAGCCTCTTGGGTCGAAATACCCCTCCCGGTGGCCTCCCAGTACACTCCCGGCACTCCCGGTACACTACCGATGAGCCCGAAACTTTTCCGGCGACTAAAACAGGACTTCCTATATATGAATATTTACCTCCAGACCATTCCAGAGCTCCTCGTGATGTCCAGGATCTCTTCCGGGACTCCAAACAAACTTCGGTCACCACCATACATAACTCTATACTACCGAAACGTCACCAAACCTTAAGTGTGCAGACCCTTCGGGTTCGAGAACTATGTAGACATGACCGAGACACCTCTACGATCAATAACCAATGGCGGGACCTAGATGTCCACATTGGTTCCTACATATTCTACGAAGATCTTTATCGGTCGAATCTCTATGTCAAGGATTCAGTTAATCCCGTATGATGTTCCCTTTGTTCTTCGGTATGTTACTTGCCCGAGATTCGATCGTCGGTATCTCCATACCTAGTTCAACCTCATTACTGGCAAGTCTCTTTACTTGTTCCGTAATACAAGATATCACAACTAACACTTAGTCACATTGCTTTCAAGGCTTATTGTGATGTTGTATTACCGAGTGGGCCCTGAGATACCTCTCCGTCACACGGAGTAACAAATCCCAGTCTTGATCCATGCCAACTCAACAGACACCCTCAGAGACACCTGTAGAGCACCTTTATAGTCACCCTGTTACGTTGCGACGTTTGATACACACAAGGTACTCCTTCGATATCTGTGAGTTGCATGATCTCATGGTCATAGGAACATATACTTGACATGTAGAAAACAGTAGCAATAAACTGACACGATCATAAGCTACGTTTGTAGTTTGGGTCTTGTCCATCACATCATTCTCCTAATGATGTGATCCCATTATCAAATGACATCTCATGTCCATGGCTAGGAAACCTTAACCATCTTTCGATCAACGAGCTAGTTCACTAGAGGCATGCTAGGGACATTGTGTTTGTCTATGTATCCACACATGTATCCATGTTTCCAATTAATACAATTATAGCATGGATAATAAACGATTATCATGAACAAGGAAATACAATAATAAACACTTTATTTATTGACTCTAGGGCATATTTCCAACAGTCTCCCACTTGCACTAGAGTCAATAATCTAGTTCACATCACTATGTGATTTACATTGTAATGAATCGAACACCCATGCAGTTCTGGTGTTGATCATGTTTAGCCCTTGGAAGAGGTTTAGTCAACGGGTCTATAACATTCAGATCCGTGTGCACTTTGCAAATATTTATGTCTTTCTCCATGATGTTATCGTGGATGGAGTTGAAGCGTCGCTTTATGTGTCTGGTCCTCTTGTGAAACCTTGGTTCCTTGGCCAAAGCAATGGCACCAGTGTTGTCATAGAACATGTTCATTGGATTCAGTGCACTAGGCACTACTCCAAGATTTGTCATGAACTGCTTCATCCAGACACCTTCCTTCGCCGCCTCCGAGGCTGCGATGTATTCCGCTTCGCACGTAGAATCAGCTACCACGCTTTGCTTGGAACTGCACCAACTTACCGCTCCCCTGTTAAGAATAAATACGTATCCGGTTTGCGACTTAGAGTTGTCCGAATCAGTGTCAAAGCTTGCATCGATGTAACCCTTTACGACGAGCTCTTCATCACCTCCATAAACGAGAAACATTTCCTTAGTCCTTTTCAGGTACTTAAGGATATTCTTGATCGCTTGCCAGTGCTCCATTCCAGGATCACTTTGAAACCTTCCGGCCATACTTATGGCAAGGCTGACATTGGGTCTTGTGCACAACATTGCATACATGATAGAGCGTATGGCTGAAGCATAGGGGATGACACTCATCTTTTCTCTATCTTCTGCGGTTACTGGGCATTGAGTCTTACTCAACTTCACACCTTGTAACACAGGCAAGAACCCCTTCTTGGACTGTTCCATTTTGAACTTCTTCAAAACTTTATCAAGGTATGTGCTCTGTGAAAGTGCTATTAAGCGTCTCAATCTATCTCTATAGATCTTCATGCCTAATATGAAAGCAGCTTCTCCTAGGTCCTTCATTGAAAAACACTTGTTCAAATATTCCTTCACGCTTTCCAGCATTTCTATATTGTTTCCAATTAGCAATATATCATCCACATATAATACTAGAAACGCTATAGAGCTCCCACTCACTTTCTTGTAAATACAAGCTTCTCCGTAAACTTGTATAAACTCAAACGCTTTGATCACCTCATGAAAAAGCTTATTCCAAATCCGAGATGCTTGCACCAGTCCATAAATGGATCGATGGAGTTTGCAAACTTTGTCAGCATTCTCTGGATCGACAAAACCTTCGGGTTGCATCATATACAACTCTTCCTCAAGGAAACCGTTGAGGAACGCTGTTTTGACATCCATCTGCCAAATTTCATAGTCGAAATAAGCAGCTATTGCTAACATGATTCGGACAGACTTAAGCATCGCTACGGGTGAGAAAGTCTCATCGTAGTGAACTCCTTGAACTTGTGAAAAACCCTTTACCACAAGTCGAGCTTTATAGACGGTGACATTACCGTCCGCGTCTGTCTTCTTCTTAAAGATCCATTTGTTCTGAATGGTCTTTCGCCCTTCGGGTAATACTTCCAAAGTACATACTTTGTTTTCATACGTGGATCCCATCTCGGTTTCATGGCCTCTAACCATTTCTCGGAATCTGGACCCATCACTGCTCCTCCATAGCTCGTAGGTTCATTGTTGTCCAACAACATGACCTCCAAGACAGGGTTGCCGTACCACTCAGGGGTAGTACGCGGCCTTGTCGACCTATGAGGTTCAATAGCAGTTTGATCTGAAGCTTCATGATCATCATCATTAACTTCCTATTCTACCGTCGTAGGTTCCACAGAAACATCTTTCTGCGCTGCGCTACTTTCTGGTTGAAGTAAAGGTTCAATAACCTCATCAAGCTCTATTTTCCTCCCACTCAATTCTTTCGAGAGAAACTATTTCTCAAGAAATGTTTCGTTCTTAGAAACAAACACTTTGCCTTCGGATCTGAGATAGAAGGTATACCCGACTTTCTCTTTCAGGTATCCTATGAAGACGCATTTCTCCGCTTCGGGTTCCAGCTTTTCAGGCTGAAGCTTGTTGACATAAGCATCACATCCCCAAACTTTAAGAAACGACAACTTTGGCTTCTTGCCAAACCACAGTTCATATGGTGTCGTCTCAACGGATTTTGATGGTGCCCTATTTAAAGTGAATGCAGCTGTCTCTAATGCATAACCCCAAAACGATAGTGGCAAATCAGCAAGAGACATCATAGAACGCACCATATCTAATAAGGTTCGATTACGACGTTCGGACACACCATTACGCTGTGGTGTTCCGGGCGGTGTCAACTATGAAACAATTCCACACTGTCTTAAGTGACTGCCAAACTCATAACTCAGATATTCACCTCCTCGATCAGATCATAGGAACTTAATCTTCTTGTTATGATGATTCTCAACTTCACTCTGAAATTGCTTGAACTTTTCAAACGTTTCAGACTTGTGTTTCATTAAGTAAATATACCCATATCTACTTAAGTCATCAGTGAAGGTGAGAAAATAATGATATCCACCACATGCTATAACATTCATTGGACCGCACACATCAGTATATATGATTTCCAATAAGTCACTCGCCCGTTCCATTGTTCCAGAGAACGGCGTTTTAGTCATCTTGCCCATGAGACATGGTTCACATGTGTCAAGTGATTCAAAATCAAGTGACTCCAAAAGTCCATCATCATGGAGCTTCCTCATGCATTTTACACCAATATGACCTAAACGGCAGTGCCACAAGAAAGTGGTACTATCATTATCAACTCTACATCTTTTGGCATCAATGTTATGAACATGTGTGTCATCACTATCAAGATTCAATATGAATAAACCCCTAACATTGGGTGCATGACCATAAACGATATTACTCATATAAATAGAACAACCTTTATTCTCTGATTTAAATGAGTAACCGTCTCGCAATAAACAAGATCCAGATATAATGTTCATGCTTAACGCAGGCACTAAATAACAATTATTCAGGTTCATCACTAATCTCGATGGTAGTCGAAGAGAGAGCGTGCCGATGGCGATCACATCAACCTTGGAACCATTTCCCACGCGCATCGTCACTTCGTCCTTTGCCAGCCTTAGTTTATTTCGTAGTTCCTGCTTTGAGTTGCAAATGTGAGTAACCGAACCGGTATCAAATACTATTGAGTAATCTCCAGTACGTGCCTCCCAAGCGTTCTTAACGTCTTCAGAGGTCATGTCTTCTGGTTGGTCACCAAGCGGTGCATCAAGGACATATGATTTCTGGGAAGCCGTGAGGATAATCCTCAGATTACGGGCCCAGTCAACAAAGTTACTTCCATCATCTTTCAACTTAGCTTTCTCTAGGAACACATTAAAATTCAGGGGTGCTACTGCATGAGCCATTGATCTACAACATAAATATGCAAAGTTTACTTAGACTATTGTTCAAGATAATGAGTTTAGTTAATCAAATTACTAAAGCTCCCACTCAAATTGACATCCCTCAGGTCATCTGAGTGTCACATGATCCAAATCCACCAACTCAAGTCCGATCATCACGTGAGTTGAGGTGGCTTCAATGGTGAACATCATTATATTGATCATATCTACTATATGACTCATGTTCGACCTTTCGGTCTCTTGTGTTCCGAGGCCATGTCTGTACATGCTAGGCTCGTCAAGTTTAACCCGAGTGTTCTGCGCGTGCAACACTGGCTTGCAGCCGTTGTATGTGAACGTAGAGTCTATCACACTTGATCATCACGTGGTGTCTCAACACGACGAACTTTCGCAATGGTGCACACTCGGTGAGAACACAATTTATCTTGAAATTTAAGTGAGGGAGCACCTTATAATGCTACCGTCGTACTAAGCAAAACAAGGTGCATAAAGGGATTAACATCACATGCAATTCATAAGTGACATGATAAGGCCATGAACTTGTGCTTTAGATCTCCATCTTGAAAGCACCAGCATGATCTCCATCATCATCGGCAAGACACCATGATCTCCATCATCTTGATCTCCATCAACGTGTCGCCATCGGGGTTGTCGTGCCCAATATGCTTCTACTACTATTTCTACCGTTTAGCGCTAAAGTAAAGCATTACATAGCGCTTAATGATTGACACGCAGGTCATACAATAATTAAGGACAACCCTATGGCTCGTGCCTGTTGTCATACTCATCGACACGCACGTCGTGAAATTCTATATATCACATGATCATCTCATACATCACATATATCACATCATGTAATTGGCCATATCACATCACAACATACCCTGCAAAAACAAGTTAGACGTCCTCTAATTGTTGTTGCATGTTTTCGAGGCTGCTACGGGTTTCTAGCAAGAACGATTCTCACCTACGCATAAACCACAATGGTGATACATAATTTTCTTTTCAACCTTCTCAAGGACCGCCTTTGTCGCATCCGATCCAACTAAAGTGAGAGAAACTGCCACCCGCAAGCCATCTAGGCAACAAGTTGCGTCGAGGGAACCGGTCTCTCGTAAGCATACGAGTAATGTTGGTCCGGGCCGCTTCATCTCACAATTCTGCTGAACCAAAATCCGACCAAGGGAGGACGCAATCTAAGCATCAACGCCCACAAACCTTTTGTGTTCTACTCGAGATCTCATCTACACATAGACCTAGCTCATGATGCCACTATTGGCGAACGTTGCATGGGAAACAAATATTTTCCTACGCACACGCAGATCTATCCATGGTGATGAGCATCTACGAGAGGGAGAGTGGATCTACATACCCTTGTACATCGCTAAGCGGGAAGCGTTAAGAAACGCGGTTGGTGTAGTCGAACGTCTTCACGATCCAAATCGCCATGCGTCCCGTGATCCAATCACGATCCGTCCCGCGATCCAATCACGATCCGCCCCGCGATCCGATCACGATCCGTCCCACGAACTTGATCACGGTCCTTCCGATCTAGCACCGAACGGACGACACCTCCGCGTTCAGCACACGTACAACTTGATGACGATCTCCACCGTCTTGATCCAGCAAGAAGGAGTGGAGAGTAAGAATAGTTCTCCGGCAGCCTGACGGCGCTCCGGCGATGGTGGTGGAGCAATTCCGGCAGGGCTTCGCCTAAGCACTGCAGAAAACCGATCTTGAGGAGAAACTATGCACTGGAGGAACGGGTAGCACGTGGCTGAAAATCTAGTGCAAAAACCCTAAAACCTCCAGTATATATAAGATGAGAGGAGGAGAGGCCTTGGCACAAAGTCCAAGGCCTCCTTGCTTCGGCCGAAGGAGAGAGGGAGAGGTGGAGTCCACCTCCAATCCTAGTAGGACTAGGATTCACCCTATTTTGCCTTTTTTCCACTTTTTCTCTTAGGCCTTTTTTCCTCCAGCCGCATGGGCCTCTTGTGGATGTTCCACCAGCCCACTAAGGGCTGGTTTGCACCCTCCTACAGCCTATGTAGCCTCTTGGGTCGAAATACCCCTCCCGGTGGCCTCCCTGTACACTACCGACACTCCCGGTACACTACCGATGAGCCCGAAACTTTTCCGGCGACCAAAACAGGACTTCCTATATATGAATCTTTACCTCAGGACCATGCCGGAGCTCCTCATGATGTCCGGGATCTCATCCGAGACTCCGAAAAAACTTCGGTCACCACCATACATAACTCTATACTACCAAAACGTCACCAAACCTTAAGTGTACAGACCCTGCGGGTTCGAGAACTATGTAGACATGACCGAGACACCTCTACGATCAATAACCAATGGCGGGACCTGGATGTCCACATTGGTTCCTACATATTCTACGAAGATCTTTATCGGTCGAACCTCTATGTCAAGGATTCAGTTAATCCCGAATGATGTTCCCTTTGTTCTTCGGTATGTTACTTGCCCGAGATTCGATCGTCGGTATCTCCATACCTAGTTCAACCTCATTACTGGCAAGTCTCTTTACTCGTTCCGTAATACAAGATATCACAACTAACACTTAGTCACATTGCTTTCAAGGCTTATTGTGATGTTGTATTACCGAGTGAGCCCTGAGATACCTCTCCGTCACACGGAGTAACAAATCCCAGTCTTGATCCATGCCAACTCAACAGACACCCTCAGAGACACCTGTAGAGCACCTTTATAGTCACCCTGTTACGTTGCGACGTTTGATACACACAAGGTACTCCTCTGATATCTGTGAGTTGCATGATCTCATGGTCATAGGAACATATACTTGACATGTAGAAAACAGTAGCAATAAACTGACACGATCATAAGCTACGTTTGTAGTTTGGGTCTTGTCCATCACATCATTCTCCTAATGATGTGATCCTGTTATCAAATGACATCACATGTCAATGGCTAGGAAACCTTGACCATCTTTGACCAACGAGCTAGTTCACTAGAGGCATACTAGGGACAAAGTGTTGTCTATTTACACACACATGTAATGTGTTTCCAATCAATACAATTCTAGCATGGATAATAAACGATTATCATGAACAAGGAAATATAATAATAAAAACTTTATTTATTGCCTCTAGGGCATATTTCCAACACTAAGGACGGGCACAGCAGCACTGCAGATCGACCCCACACACTTCGGAAGCATGGACCCCATGGACCTATCGTCTTTGAGCGAATTACTTGAACGGATCCAGGCCATGGGAGTAACCGAAGACCAACCCTCGATCTATGACCAGATGGGGCTTAAGCCCGATGAGAAGGAAATTTATGTCACGCCTATCATGCACCTGGTTGCCAACAGTGAGAATTCGGTCGAAGGCTCGCCCTCTCAACCTCCGGAATTGAGAACTCTCTATGTTCGGGTATCTAACCACCAAGATTGCCCTCTGAGTTCGGGATATGGACCCGACCTCGTGGATAGCTCAGGAGTGGTTCTAATATGGCATCCAACCTTGAGTCAAGAGATAAGAGTCTGACTGACAACCCGGACCCCGAACCCGATGCGCCGAATATCATGATAACGCAAGTCACGACCACCGTGTCTCCGGATGCACGATCTATTGGGATAAGTAACTTTTCCCACCCACCACCCATGTTGAATACTCTCCAACCAATGTGGAAAAGCCAAACATATGGGATGCACTATACATTATACAATAGCTAGGGAAAAATTCCACCACTACTGGGCTCAAGTCCTCCTTACCAAAAACAAGATGGCAGACCGTAGCGACCATGAGATCATAGCAGCCTTCCGACATAACTGTCGGGAAGACGGGATCCTAAACTGGTGGGGAACGTTGCATGGGAACCAAAAAAATTTCCTACACACACACAAGATCTATCCATGGAGATGCATTGCTACGAGAGGGGAGTGTATCTAAATAACCTTGTAGATCGCTAAGCGGAAGCGTATATTACTTGGTTGATGTAGTCGTACTCTTCACGATCCAATCGCGATCCAAACTGATCAAGCACCGAACGGATGACACCTCCATGTTCAGCACACATGCGGCTCGATCATGTCTCTACCACCTTGATCTAGCAAGCGAGGGCGGAGAAGTAGATGGGATCTAGACCAACACAACGACATGGTGGAAATTGTGGTGGGGTAGTGCCAGGAGGGCTTCGCCAAGCGCCTCCGGAACTATGAACGAGGAAGAATGAGAGAAATGGGAGGGAGAGGGCTGCCTCAATGGAGAGGACTTGCTGTGTTCAACCCTCCCCTCCCCTCCACTGTTTAGGCAAGGGGCAAGAGGGGGGCGCGGCCCTAACCCCTCCTCCAAGGGTGAGGGCATGTAGGATCGAAAGTAGGTCTAGAGGGGGCGATTAGACTACTTAACCAATTAACAATCTAATTTTTCCCAATTTTTAGTGTTGGCAGATTTTAGCAACTGTAGCAAGTCAAGCACACCCTACACATGCAGGTCTACGAGTATAGCCGCGGAAAGTAAAGACAAGCATGGATAGTAAAGGAAGGGTAGGAAGATCAAATGCAATTTGGCGACACAATGATTTTTCCCGTGGTTCCGATAGGTAGTGCTATCATACATCCAAGTTCATGGACTCTTCAACGGAGGATAACGGTCGCAAGAGTCCACGGAGGGCTCTACCCATGGAGGGTTCCACGAAGAAGCAACCTTGACTATACCATCACGGCCTACGTCCACAAAGGACTAGCCTAACTCGGGGTAGATCTTCACAAAGTAGGCGATCTCCTTGGCCTTACAAACTTCTTGGTTCACTCCACAAGACGAAGTAGGAGGCTCCCAAGCGATACCTAACCAATCTAGGAGGCACCACCCTCCAAAAGGTAATAAGCTCGACAATGTCGATGAACTCCTTGCTCTTGTGCTTCAAGATGATAGACTCCTCAACACACAATCACTCTCTCACAGATTTGGCTTTGGTGGAGGAGATTGATTGGGTGGAAAGAAACTTGGGTAGGTTAGATATCAAGATTCATATGGTTGGAATGGAATGGCATGATATCAACACATGCGTAGGTGGATCTCTCTCACAAAATCAGTAGGTATGAGTGGTGATATGTTTTGAGTGCTTCTCTTACGAGTGAATGGTGGTGGAGGGGTATATATAGGCATCTCCAAAAATCCAACCGTTACACCTAAAAAGTCTAACTTGGTGACACCGATATGTGAATCTTGATGGTACCGAGTTGATTCAAAGGTAGCAAGTTTTGAATCTCGGTGAGACCGATATAGACTTCTCGGTTGTACCAAAAAGGTGGGCAATGGTCAGAATGGCAAGACTCGGTGACACCCAACGATGGTTTGGTGGTTTAATGTTGTCACGTACTCCCAATGGCATTTAATGTTGTCACGTACTATGAGATGCTTTGACTCAAGTTCAATGCCAAGTAAAGATCCCCATTGATGTTGAAAGCACATTTGCTCCCTTGGTGGTTTTGGTAATTAAGAACAACATATATGTCATTGAATTAATGTTTCCACTAAGCATGCTTCAGGAAAAGTTCAATGATGGGTTGGCAAAAGGATTGTGGAATACCCCAAGATGCAAGGAAATAGATTGGCAAAGCTTAAAGCAAGAGGAATCTACATTTTACTTTGTGAGAAATCACTTTGAGTCTATAGGAAAGCCAATACTATCGAAAGGGGATAAGGTACTGTTGGTGAACAAAATGCTCATATGTGCACAAGTGATAGTCACCACATACATCCACAAGCTCTTCCACAAAAGTTTGTCCATAGCCAAATATCCAAAATCGGTGCAACCAACACTTTCCACTTGGTGCCACCGATTCCCAGCCTCAGACAGACTTAGCCAAACCCTAACCTTTCAGTGCAACTGATTGTGCTTCGGTGCTATTGAGTTTGGGTTGCCAACTTCCTGTTACGCAAATTCACAAAATCGGTCCCTCCTAGTTTGTTGAATCAGCGTCACTGAGTTTGGCAATCTGACCGTTGGTCATCTTATCCGTGCAACCGAGTTGCATGTATCGGTCTCACCGAGATTCAAAAGTTGCCACCTTTGAGGCAACTCGGTACCACCGATATTAACACATCGGTGTCACCGAGTCTGACTTACTAGGTGTAACGGTTGGATTTTTGGAGATGCCTATATGTACCCCTCCACCACCACTCACTCGCAAGAGAAGCACTCAGAACAGTTCCCCACTCATACCTACCGATTTTATGAGAGAGAGCCACCTACTCATGTGTTTAGATCGTGCCATTCCATTCCTACCATATGAATCTTGATATCTAGCCTCCCCAAGTTGCTTTCCACCCAATCAATCTCTTCCACCATTGCCAAATCTGTGAGAGAGTGATTGTGTTGAGGAGTCTATCATCTTGAAGCACAAGAGCAAGGAATTCATCGACATTATCGAGCCTATTACCTTTTGGAGGGTGGTGCCTCATAGATTGGTTAGTTGTCACTTGAGAGCCTCCTACTTCGTGTTGTCGAGTGAGCCAAGAAGTTTGTAAGGGCATGGAGATTGCCTACTTTGTGAAGATCTACCCCGAGTTAGACTGGTCCTCCGTGGACGTAGACCATCATGGTATAGTCAAGGTTGCTTCTTCATGGAACCCTCCGTGGGTATATCCCTCCTTGGACTCTCGCGACCGTTACCCTCCGTTGGTTGAAGACTCCATAAATGTGGACGTATGATGGCACCACCTATCGGAACCATGGGAAAAATCATCGTGTCACCAATTGCGTTTGATATTCCTACCCTTCCTTTACTAACATGTTTGTCTTTACTTTCCGCTGCAATACTCATAGACATGCATGTTTAGGGTGTACTTGATTTGCGATGAATGCTAAAATCTGCCAAGACTTAAAATTGGAAAAAAGTAGATTTTTATTTGGTCAAGTAGTCTAATCACCTCCCTCTAGCACTAATTTCGATCCTATAAGTGGTATCAGAGTAGTCTCCATTACGTTGGTCTCACAACCTAGGAGAGTATGGCATCTAGTGAGGCAAATTATCACCGTAGAGATCCGTACTTTGATGGCACAAATTTTGCTAGTTGGAAGCACAAAATGAAAAGGCATTTACTTGGTCATAACCCCGCTGTTTGGGCTGTTGTTCGTGTTGGATTGCAAGGTGAGTTCTTTGTGGATGGAAGGGAACCTGATCGCGAAGTGACTTCGGAAGAATTGAAGATGTTGCAACTCAATGCTCAAGCATGTGACATTCTCTTGAACTGCCTATGCCCCGAAGAATTCAACAAAATCAGTCGTCTTGAGAATGCAAAGGAGATTTGGGATACTTTGTTTGATATGCAAGAAGGTACCGAATATGTGAGAGAATACAAGTTGCATGTTCTTCAAAGTCAACTTGACAAGTTCAAGATGAAGGAATGTGAAGGAGTCACTAAGATGTATTGTAGGCTAGCTATCATCACTAATGAGATTGTTGGCTTAGGAAGTGAAGAAATGGCTGACAAATTCATCATCAAGAAGATACTTCGAGCTTTGGATGATCGATATGACATCGTATGCACATTGATCCAAATGATGCCCAACTACAAATATCTCAAGCCAACAGAAGTGATTGGAAGGATTGTTGCTCGTGAGATGACACTCAAGGACAAGGAAGAGCTTCACCACAAGTCTAGCAGTGCTTATAAAGCCACAAGTGATGCTCCCGCTACCTCAAGCAACAACCTTGTCACAAATGAAAAGATAATCCTCATGGTCAAGAAATTCAACAAGTTCTACAAGAATAGAAGCAAAGATCGAAGCTCCAAATCAAGATATGAAGAGAAGCGTTCATCAAGTCGTGACCGAAACTGCTATAATTGCGGGAAGCCCGGACACTACTCCAATGAATGCACGACTCCTTACAAAAGGAAACAAGATTCACCAAGAAGACGAATCTCAAGAGACGAGTCACCTTGAAGAGAGAGGAGTAGGGATGATCGTTATGAACGAAGACCCTCAAGCAGAAGTAGGGACTCGGAGAAGAAGGACAAGTACACCAAGAGCTACTCAAGAAGAAGACATCAAGATCATGTTGGTGAATGGGTTTCTGGTTCTGAATCCGACAACCACTCCGAGAGAAGCTATCACTCCAACTCTGACTATAGTCAAGATGAAGGTGTTGCCGGACTTGCACTAGTGACAAAATACTCTCACGACATATTTGCTTCACCAAATGAAGGGAGTGGATGTTGTTCATGGTTAAAGGCCCCAAGGTATCACACCCCGAGTATCTTGATTTCAATAGTGATGAATATGACTTGTTAATTGAAGATGACTTGCTACTTGACAAATCTGGTAATGTTAGTCAAGATGAACTTGCTAGTACTCACTCTAGTCTAGATAAGTCGTGCGATGATGATAAGTTGGAAATAGAATGACTAACTCATGAACTAAACACTCTTAAGTTAGCTGACGAGTCTACTCTACAATATCATAGAGACCTTGAAAGGACACATGAGAAGCTCCGCTTTGAGAAGATCAATTTAGAGCAAGAGCATGAGTTCCTTAAAGCTACCAATGACAATCTTCGAAGAAGACTTCCTCTTATCTAGCCAAGCGACATCTCTTGTCTATGTTCATGCCACAAGTTGAGACTAATCAAGCTAGTAACAAAGGAAAGAAAGGTTCTTAAACTAGTAGCAATAAAAATGATAAATCCAATAATATTGCTTCTAGTAGTTCTATTGATCCCACTAACTCTTCTCTTAGCCAAGTTACACTTGATCAAGAAAATGAACTATGGAAAGGTATTATAGAGAAAGGTATATACAAGAGTCTTGAAGGGTGCAAACAATTTGAGGATATTGTACGCAAGCATGGAGGATACTACAAGAATCATGGTGTTGGCTACTTCAAAGCTAATGGAGTTGAATGGGAAGAAGGTCAATACCCCAATCCCAAGTTTGTTCCTCAAAAGGATAAGTATGAAAATACTCTTCCCAAGGGAACAAAAGCTCAAGATGACCTTCCACCACAAGACCCCAAGCTCAAGGGAAAGAACAGGCTTCAAGAGGACATTGACTCATATGAAGATGAATCCCGAGCTTTGGTGAAGTGGGCTCCCAAGGCTACTACAAGCTCAAATTCTACAAGTACTACTTCAACACCAAGGATACCCATCAACTTGATGTGGGTCCCCAAGAATAAGAACTAGAGAAGTTCTTGAGGGGTGACTCCACTAATGAAATCCACTCATATTCATTATCGGCAAGAACTAGTTGCAATCAACATCAACATCGTGCAATAGTTCAAGGAGACACACATTCCCTCAAAGGTAAGCAAGGGACAAGGTATTCAACAAATCAATGGACATCATCATATATGCTTTGCACTCCATGTCCATAGATATCATTGTATTTGTCTCTTATGTGTTGGGACTAACCCATGTAGGTGAAAAGAGTAATGAAACAACAAGGATGCTCCCAACTCTTGGTGATCTTCATCAACTTTGAGCACCCACCACTACTTCACGTACATGAAGTATTATTCGACAAAATCCAAGGTTAGTTTATCCCTCCTATGGGGGGATGTCACATCAAGGGGGAGCTTTATTCTAAGACTTGAGGCAAAGCATCTCATAGAATGTGACAACATTAAATGCTTCATGTAAAAGTGGTAACCCCACTTGTGCTTAAACGATGAGTATGACCTATGATCAAGTATTCTTACTTGGCTCCTGAGTCAATATACTCATATATAGATGACTCGATCATCGCCAAAGTGCTTGTTAGATGCTAATGTGTTTGTGCATGTTTGGCATGATTTCATTTGACATATGATTGTGTGAGAATGTTGGTATGCATTTATTTTCTCATTCAAGGATATCCAATTGTTTCTATTTGGCTTTTGATTTTTCATTTTCCAATTGGATATACAAGAATGCCTAGGACCACTCCTCTAGATATGTATGCTTTCTCACCTCATATTCTATTCATGCTGCATCACAAAATTTGAACAAGTACTTTTCGATCTCTCTGTGTGAGGAGCACTCGGAGTCCCAACACACAAGAGACAAATACAAGGATATCTATGGACATGGAGTGCAAACCATATATGATGATGTCCATTGATTTGTTGATTACCTTGTCTCTTGCTTACCTTTGAGGGAATGTGTGACTCCTTGAACTATTGCATAATGTTGATGTTGATTGCAACTAGTTCTTGCCAATAATGAATGTGAGTGGATTTCACTGGCGGAGTCACCCCTCAAGAACTTTTCTAGTTCTTCTTCTTAGGGATCCACATCAAGTTGATGGGGATACTTGGTGTTGAAGTTGCACTTGTAGAAGTTGAGCTTGTAGTAGCCTTAGGAACCCACTTCACCAAAGCTTGGGATTCATATTCATATGAGCCAATGTCCTCTCGAAGCTTGTTCTTGCCCTTGAGCTTTTGGTCTTGTGATGGAAGCTCATCTCGCGCATATTTCCCTTGGAGAGAGTATTTTCATACTTGTCCTTTTGAGTTACAAACTTGGGATTGGGGTATTGAACTTATTCCCATTCAACTCCATTAGCATTGAAGTACCCAACACCATGGTTATTCTGGTATCGTCCGTGCTTGCGAACAATTTCCTCAAATTGCTCACACCCAACAAGACTCTTGTAGATACCTTTCTCTATAATCCCTTCCAAAAGTTCATTTTCTTGCTCAAGTGTAACTTGGCTAAGAGAAGTGTTAGTGGGATCAATAGAACTACTAGAAGCAATATCATTGGATTTATCATTTTTATTGCTACTAGTTGAAGAACCTTTCTTGCCTTTGTTACTAGTTTGCTTAGCCTTAACTTGTGGAATGAATGTAGACAAGATAAGTCGTTTGGCTAAATAAGAGGAAGTCTTCTTTCGGAGATCGTCATTGATCGCTTTAAGGAACCCATTCTCTTGCTCTAAGTTGATCTTCTCGAAGCGGAGCTTCTCATGTGTCCTTTCAAGCTCTCTATTATCTTGTAGAGTAGACTTGTGAGCTAACTTAAGAGTCTTTAGTTCTTGAGTTAGTCATTCTATTTCCATCTTATCATCATCATACATCTTACTTGAATAGAGAGATTACTAGCAAGTTCATCTTGACTAACATTACTAGATTTGTCACAAAGCAAGTCATCATCTCCTAGTAAGTCATCCTCATCACTATTTAAATCAAGATACTCGGGCTGTGATACCTTGGGGCCTTTAGCCATGAACCAACATCCACACCCTTCATTTGGTGAAGCAAATATGTCGTAGGAGTCGGTTGTCACTAGTGCAAGTCCGGCAACACCTTCATCTTTACTATAGTCGGAGTTGGAGTGATAGCTTCTCTTAGAGTGGTTGTCGGATTCGGAGCCGGAAACCCATTCACCAACATGAGCTTGATGTCTTCTTCTTGAGTAGCTCTTGGTGTACTTGTCCTGATTCTCCAAGTCCCTACTTCTCCTTGAGGGTCTTCGTTCATAACGATCATCTCTACTCCTCTCTCTCTTCGAGGTGACTCGTCTATTGAGCTTCGTCTTCTTGGTGACTTTTCTTTCCTTTTGTAAGTAGCCATGCCCTCATTGCAATAGTGTCCGGGCTTCCCACAGTTGTAGCAGTTTTGGTGACGACTTGATGAATGCTTCTCTTCATATCTTGAGTTGGAGCTTCAATCTTTGCCTGTATTCTTGTAGAACTCGTTGAATTTCTTGACCATGAGGCTTATCTCTTCATTTGTGACAAGGTTGTCGCTTCAAGTTGCGGGAACATCAGTTGTGGATTTGTAAGCACCGCTAGACCTGTTGTAAAGCTCTTCCTTGTCCTTGAGTGTCATCTCATGAGAAACAATCCTTCCAATCACTTGCGTTGGCTTGAGATCTTTGTAATTGGGCATCATTTGGATCAATGTGCATTCGGTGTCATATCTACCATCCAAAGCTTGAAGTATCTTCTTGATGATGAATTTGTCGGTCATTTCTTCGCTTCCTAAGTTGGCAATCTCATTGGTGATGAGAGCTAGTCTAGAGTACATCTCAACAACTCCTTCACCATCCTTCATCTTGAAATTGTCAAGCTGACTTTGAAGAACATCCAACTTGGATTCTCTCACGGATTTGGTACCATCATGCATATCAACAAAAGTATCTCAAATCTCTTTTGCATTCTCAAGACGGCTGATTTTGTTGAATTCCTCGGGGCATATGCAGTTGAAGAGAATATCACATGCTTGAGCATTGTATTGCAATATCTTCAATTCTTCTGCGATCGCTTCACGATCATGTTCCCTTGCATTCACAAATAATTCACTTTGCAAACCCACACGAACAACATCCCAAATGGCGGGGTTATGACCAAGAATATGCATCTTCATTTTGTGCTTCCAACTAGCAAAATTACTGCCATCAAAGTACGGACCTCTATGGTGATAATTTCCCTCACTAGACGCCATAGTCTCCTAGGTTGTGAAACCAATGAAATGGAGACCAAAGCTCTAAACTACTTGTGAAACCAATGATTAGACTACTTGACCAATTGAAAATCTACTTTTTTCAGTTTTAAGTGTTGGAAGATTTTAGCAATTGTAGCAAGTCAAGCACACCCTACACATGCATGTCTACGAGTATGGCAGCGGAAAGTAAAGACAAGCATGTATAGTAAAGAAATGGTAGGAAGATCAAACGCAATTTGGCAACATAATGATTTTTCCCGTGGTTCCGATAGGTGGTGCTATCGTATGTCCACATTCATAGAGTTTTCAACCCATGAAGGGTAATGGTCATGCGAGTCCACGGACGGCTCTACCCACGGAGGGTTCCACAAATAATTAACCTTGACTATACCATGACGGCCTACGTCCACGGAGGACTAGCCTAACTCGGGGTAGATCTTCACGAAGTAGGAGATCTCCTTGCCCTTACAAACTTCTTGGTTTAAACCACAACATGAAGTAGGAGGCTCCCAAGCGATACCTAACCAACCTAGGAGGCACCACCCTCCAAAAGGTAATAGGCTCGATAATGTCGATGAAATCCTTGCTCTTGTGCTTCAAGATGATATACTTCTCAACACACAATCACTCTCTCATAGATTTGGCTTGGGTGGAAGAGAATGATTGGGTGGAAAGCAACTTGGGGAGGCTAGAGATCAAGATTCATATGGTTGGAATGGAATGAGATGATCTCAACACATGAGTAGGTGGCTCTTTCTCAGAAAATCAGTAGGTATGAGTGGGGATATGTTTTGAGTGGTTCTCTTATGAGTGAATGGTGGTGGATGGGTATATATAGGCATCTCCAAAAATCCAACCGTTACACCTAAAAATTCCAACTCCCTGACACTGATGTGTGAATCTCCGTCGTACTGAGTTGCTTCAAAGGTAGCAACTTTTGAATCTCGTTGAGACAGATATAGAATTCTCGGTTGTACCGAAAAGGTGGGCAACAGTCAGAATGGCAAGACTCGGTGACATCGAAGCAAAAACTCGGAAATCACGATTTTGTGCAACATGCATGAGTAGGTTTGCCACCTGAACTCGGTTCCATCGATTCAGAATCGGTTGCACCAAAAAGCTAGGGTTTGGCTGGGCTCAGTCTGAGTATGGGAATCGGTTGCACCGAATGGGAAGAATTGGTGCATTGATTTTGGATATTTGGTTTAGGACAGACTTTTGTGGAGGATTTTGTGGATGTTTTTGGTCACTATCACTTATGCACGTATGAGCATTTTGTTCACCAATAGTACCTTACCCCTTTTAATAGTATTGGATTTCCTATTACTCAAAGTGATTTCTCACAAAATAAAATGTAGAGTCTTCTTTGGTTGACGCTTTGCCAATCCATTTCCTTGCATCTAGGGGTCTATCAACAATCCTTTTGCCAACCCATCATTGAACCTTTCCTGAAATATGCTTAGTGGAAACATTAGTTCAATAACATATATGTTGTTATTAATTACGAAAACCACCAAGGGAGCAAATGTGCTTTTAGGGTGGCGGCCAGGAGGGAGGAGTCCTCCCTCCCCAAGGCACCTCCTAGGTGCCTTCCCCTTTAGGGCTTCCTACCCCTTATCCGCATGGGCCCTTGGGGCTGGCCCAACAAGTCTAGGATGACCCCTTACATGCCATGCATGTAATAGGGGTTGGAGGGACCCTTCCGGAGTACTCCGAAACCCTCCGGAACCTTCCGGAATCTTCCCGGTAAAATACCGGTAAAACCCAAAACTTTTCCGTAGCCAAAATATGACTTCCCATATATAAATCTTTACCTCCGTACCATTCCGTATCTCCTTGTGCTATACGGGTTCTCAACCAGGATTCTGACCAATATTTGGTCACCAACGTACATATTCCAATACTACTCTAGTGTCACCAAACGTTAAGCGTGCGGACCCTACGGGTTCGAGAATCATGTAGGCATGAACGAGACATCTCTCTGGTCAATAACTAATAGAGGGACCTGGATGCCCACATTGGTTTCTACATATTCCACGAAGATCTTCATCGGGCGAACTACGATGCCACTGATTCAATCAACCCCGTATGTAGTTCCCTATGTCTAGCGGTATGTTACTTGCCCGAGATTCGATCATCGGTATCTCCGTACCTAGTTCAATATCTTTAGCGGAAAGTCTCTTTACTCACTCTGTAATACAATATCCCTTGAATAACTCCTTACTCACATTGCGTGCAATCTTCTTGTGATGTTGTATTGCTGAGAGGGCCCAGAGATATCTCTCCGTCATACGGAGTGACAAATCCCAGTCTCGATCCACACCAACCCAACGAACACCCTCAGAGATACCTCTAGAGAATCTTTATGATCACCTAATTATGTTTTGAAGTTTGATACACACAAGGCATTCCTCCGGTGCCAGGGAGTTGCATGATCTCATGTTCATAGGAACATATACTTGACATGAAGAAAGCGGTAACAATAAACTAACACAATCAAATTCTATGCTTACGATTGGGTCTTGTCCATCACATCATTCTCCTAATGATGTGATCCCGTTTTAAAATGACAATTCATGTCTACATTTACGAAATCTTAAACATCTTTGATCAACGACATAGTCTACTAGAGGCTCACCAGGGACACGGTGTTGTCTATATCTCCACACATGTATTCGAGTTTCCGATCAATACAATTGTAGCATGGTTAATTGAGGTTTATCATGAATAGGGAAATATTATAATAACTAATTTATTATTGCCTCTAGGGTATATTTCCAGCATAAAAGCCCTCGCCCGTCGCCATGTCCGAGACTTGATAACCCATAGGTATAGGGGATCGCAACATTTTTTGAGGGTAGAGTATCCAACCCAAAATTTATAGATTCGACACAAGGAGAGCCAAAGAATATTTGAGAGTATTAGCAATAGAGTTTTCAATTCAACCACACCCGGAGATAAATATCTGTAGCAAAGTGATCAGTAGCACAGTAATATGATAGTTTGATAGCAGTACTAATAGTAATAGTAGCGGTAATAGTAGAAGTGATAGTTTCGTAGCAAGTGCAATAGTAACAGCAGTAGTAGTAACTTAGCAAGAACAATATGTGAAAAGATCGTAGGCACTAGATCAGTGTATTCATTGGATGATATTCATCATATAAAAGTCATAACCTAGGTCTAAATAGTTCCAGTTCGTCAAAGTAATGTAGGCATGTATTCCGTATATTGTCATAAGTGCTTATGGAAAAGAACTTGCATGGCATCTTTTGTCTTACCCTCCCGTGGCAGCGAGGTCCGTAAGGAAACTAAGGGATATTAAGGCCTCCTTTTAATAGAGAACCTGAACAAAGCATTAAAACTTAGCAAATACATGAACTCCTCAAACTACAGTCATCACCGTGAAGTATCCAAAATATTGTCACTATGGGGTTGACAGATCATAACACGTAATAGGTGGATATGACTAGGCAAAATCAGATCAAGATATAGATATAATGATGATAACATAAATGGTTCATATCTTAAATCATGGCACTCGGGCTCTAGAGACAAGCATTAAGCATGGCAAAGTCATAGCAACATTAATCTTAGAACATAACGGATACTAGGAATCAAGTCCTAACAAAACTAACTCAATTACATGATGAATCTCATCCAACTCTCATAGACCAGCAAGCCTACGAAGGAATTTCTAACTCCCGGTGGGGGGCATCATGGAATTGGTGACGAAGGAGGGTTGATGATGACGAAGACCGAAGATTCCCCTCTCCGGAGCCGCAAACAGACTCGAGATATGGCCTCCCGATGAAGAACAGGAGGTGGCGGCAGCTCTGTATCGTAAAACGCGATGAAACTTTCTCCTCCTTTTTTGGAAAACAGGATTTTATAGCGCTAGAATTAGGGTCGGGGGCACACGAGGTGAGCACCACCCACCAGGCCATGCCATGGGGCGCTAGTGCGCCCTGGTGGGTGGTGGGCCCCTAGGCCCCCTCTCTGGTGGCTTTTGGCTCCAATATTCCTCAAATATTCTGAACTAATTCCCCAAAAAAAAATGTTCCATTCCGAGAGCTTTTATTTCTGCACAAAAACAACACCATGGTAGTTCTGTTGAAAACAGCGCCAGTCCGGGTTAGTTTTATTCAAATCATGCAAATTAGAGTACAAAACAAGAACAAAAGCGTTAGGAAAAGTAGATACGATGGAGACGTATCAACTCCCCCAAGCTTAAACCCTTGCTTGTCCTCAAGCAATTCAGTTGACAAACTAAAAGTGAGAAAGAAAAACTTTTACAAACTCTTTTGTTCTTGTTTACATACATATGTTTAAGTAACACCGAAGTTTTCAGCAAATATTTTGACTAACCATGTCAACAATAAGTCTTAAGGATTATATTAACTCACATCAATTACACAAGTGACCAGCAAGCAATAATAAGATATCTCAAGAGCAAACATTTTTCAAAACAGTCATGACATAATATGACAATAGTGGTATCTCGCTAGCCCTTTCTGAGACCACAACACATAAATGCAGAGCACCTCCAAAGTTCATGCAGCGACTAAACATTGTAATTCATGGTAGAAAAGATCCAGTCATGATGCATCCAACATTCACTATACACAATGCATGAGGATGATAATAGTGCTCTCAGGTCTGGCGCTTATTTGAGAAGGTGATGACTCAACATAAAAATAAAAGATAGCCCCTTCGCAGAAGGAAGCAGGGATTTGCAGAGGTGCGAGAGCTCAAAGCTAAAATAAGAGATAGCTATAATTCTAAGAGGTACGCCCTTCTTGTCAACGTTACAACCAAGAGCTATCAATATCTTCCATGTTAAGAATATTAGTGGCGGTTCCCAAATGGTAAAAGTAAAGGTGTAGTCCCCCTCCACCAACAAACACACTCCACAGCGAGCCAAATCCACGGGTACCATCCAAACCAACAACATTCTTGGGGGAGTTTTGTTTAATTATTTGCATTTCTTTTCATTTTAGGACTGGGAATCCCTATTACCGCCCTTCTCGTGCAAGGACGAGTTAATAAACACTCATCATGAGAGTAACCCGCTTAACATGGAAGATACTGCCCAGCCCATATCTCTCCATGAGCTGTCCAGGCGCACAAAACAGATGTTCATTTGAAATTTTAGGGGTGGCACATGCAAATTTACTTGGAACGGGAGGGTAATACCACATATAGGTAGATATGGTGGACTCATCTGGAATAACTTTGGTTTAAGGATTTTGATGCACAAGCAGTATTGCCGCTTAGTACATGTGAAGGCTAGCAAATATATTGAGAAGCGGCCAGCTAGAGAGCAAAGATGGTCATAAACATGCATTACGAATAATAAACATTGAATTCTATCATGAGTAGGATATGGACACCATGAACATAAATATCATGAAGGCTATGTTGGTTTTGATTCAACTACATGCGTGAATATGTGCCAAGTCAAGCTAGTTGAAACATTCAGAGGAGGATACCATATCATCATACTACATCACAACCATTTTAATGCATGTTGACATCAAAGATAAATCATTATCCAGTCCTAGCTACTTGAGCATGGCATGAGCAACTATAATATCTAATTGTCATTGCAAACATGTTTAATCATAATATGTTGAATCATGGATACCAGGTTAAACATATTTACAAAAACAAAAACAAGTTGAGTTCATACCCGCTTTTCTTCGACACAACCAATTCATCAAATATCACCATTATTTCCTTTCACTTGCACAATCGAATGATATGGAAATAATAATAGTGCAAGAGTGCTGTGGACTAAGCTGGAATCTGCAAACATTTTATTTAAGAGGAGAAGACATGGTAATATAGGCTCTTTGCTAGATCAACAATAAAGCATATGAGAGCCACTCAACATTTTCATAGCGGTCTACTCCTTGGTATGACTCGATAAAAGAAAGAGAATTTCAGAGAAACACACTGAAATATTTTTGGATTTTTTGTTTTTTGTGAAGAAAGAAAATGAAAGAAGGGAAAACAAAAATGAGAAAAACTATTTTCATGGTAGAAGTCCCAACAAGCAAAAGAAGAAATGAGAAATCTTTTTGGGTTTTCTTTTAATACTACAACCAAGTAAACTGAAAGTCAAAACCGAAAAGAAACAAGAAGTATTTTTGGATTTTATCAAAGTTTTTCAAACACACAAGAAGAAAGCAACAAAATAAATCTAACATGGATAATACAATGAAAAAGTGTGAACACCGACAACTGGAATGAAATGTGTGAGCATGAATATAATGTTGGTGTAAACACGTACTCCCCCAAGCTTAGGCTTTTGTCCTAGCTTGGTAATCACCATCCATAGCCTGGATAATAGTGTGAGTCGATACTAGGTGGTGGGGGCACCTAGGCATCCCACTCCTAAGGTTCCTCCTTAGCTGCTGCTAGGTTGTTTCAGTAGGCGATAATGTCATCTCGCATAATTCTGTATCCATTTCTGGCAACAGAATCAAACAAGGCAGGTGCATGCAATAGGAGAACATCACGGGTAACCACACTGAACAATAGATTGTAGCAGATGTTATGGAAGGAATCGGCTTCATAAAAAAATTGGTGAAACAACAACGCCCTGTAATCTAGATGAACCTTTGGCAAATGATAATCATGTGGGCATATCTGAACTTCACAACTATCGGATTTCTGGCTTCGGAAGACCCAAGAAGTTCAACCACAGGGGCGTGTGCAAAGATCCCATGCATCCTCCCCTTGCTTAGCTTGCTACTCGATGATTCCTACAACGAACTCGCACGATGATGAGGAACAAGATGCACATGGTGATTTACCCAGGTTCAGGCCACTGCGAAGCGTAATACCCTACTCCTGCTTTGGTGGGTTGCCTCACGGGGAGGTTTGCAGAAGAAGTAGTACAATGGTGGTTTGCCTCGTGAGGGCGCTCTGGTGGTGTTATTTCTCCCTTGTTCCTCCTCTGTCCTATGGGGTGGCCTAGCCTATATTTATAGTGCCTCGTGTCCTCTTCCCTAATCGTCTTGGTGGGAAGGGATACAACAATGGCCAAATTCGAAGGGGGATAGGAGTACATCTCTATCCTGATGAAAGGTGGTCTTCGCCTGCAACGCGGCTGTTGATGATGAAGAGGTGGGCTCGGCGATGACATCCGTCCTGCAAGGCTCGTGGTCTTGGTCTCGCTGCACCGGAATGGAAACCTTTGGACAGTGCTTTGGGAACCCGCGTACATCCTTGCTCCCTTTGCACCAAAGGGGAAACTATACCGCCTGGCGCGCTGGCACCCGCCTGTCCTCCTTGCGTCACCCTTGGCCTCTTGAGGCTGTGTGCTTCATAGAGATCTCCACCGCTCCAGAGGGGGCTTGATTTGGCCTGTCCTTGCTGATCTTGATGGTGCTTCCCTCACGAGTTGAGGTCCTCGCAAGGGCCTTGTATTGAGTGTGGGCTCGCCAGGCCGTACTTGGCTGACGAGGTGGTCCGTGTCCTGGGCTGCAGGCAGGCAGGTCTGGGTACCCTCATTCCCAGAACACCGACAGTAACCCCAGGCCCAAGGCGCGCCCAAGTCGCCCTTTGGGCGAAGCCACCAGGATGGCCCGAAGCACCGTGGGCCCCAAACGCGTGCGGGCCAGGCCTGGCACGCATCATGCGGTCGGTGTCGGTCATCGAATGCCTCCTCGGCTACTGCTCGAATCGACAAAAGCCTGACTCCTAGCGTCGAGCCATTACTGTTTTCCTCTTCTGTGCACTTGCTCTTACTTCCAGATCCCTGGCCTTAGCAGAGACCTTTCCAGATCTTGGCACCGCACCATCTTCCTCCTAGCTATGTTGGCCCCGTGAACTCCCTGATGGCTTCCGCCGGCAAGTCAAAGCCTGAGGCCCAGAGCTCGGTCTCCACCCCTATCTCGCCAGCTCTCTCGGAGTCCACCATAGCAAAGAACGGAGACCTCGTCTAGGTGCTTCCGTCGATGGCGGACGGGACCAACGAGTGGGGGCGGACCTTGATATGGGGTGGCTCCACGGAGAGGTGACCCTCGCCCAGGTTGGCATATCCCTTGTTTATTCATAGCGTCTTCGCTTGGCTTGTCCCGCCTTTCTCCAACTTCTTCACCGTCGTCCTTGACCACTACCGGATCCAAGCCCTTCACCTTCAACCCAACTCTATCTTACTCTTGTCTGTCTTTGCCTTCCACTGCGAGGCTTTCATTGGCGTGAAGCCTTCTGTGCCCTCTTCCGCCATTTCTTCAGCTTGCCGGTGCACGATGACGCTCAGTGGTCGGCGTGCGTCTCCTTAGTCACGGTCCAGAGCGGTAACATGCTCTTAATGGCCCGGAAGAAGGTGGAGCACTTCAGGCACCACTGGGTCTTCATGGATCTCAAGAGCATCAACTCCCTCCTGGATCTGCCTAAGGGGCCGCCGAAGAAGTCCCCCGCGTGGAGCTCCGTGAGGCTTTCCGACCCCCGGGCTAAGCCCGTCCTGGAGCGGATCTCTCATGACATCAACGCCAAGAAGCTGACTGGGGGGATGATAGTGAAGGAGTTCTTTACGCAGTGCCTGGCACCCCTCCAGTTGCATTCGAGGCCCTTGTGGGACTACCAGGGCAGTGGCGACGACTTCAGGCTTCGGTCATCTCCCATGTCCTTTAGGGAGATGAGTAGGGCTGTGACGACCCTGCTCAGCGGCGACCCCGGAGATCTTCCCAACGGCTGTGTCCCATTGTACTTTCGCTATGACCGAGCCGGCCTAGTCACCGCAATGCCCATCTTCAACGGACTAGGGCTGCCTCCTACTGAGGGCCTTGGTTCCCAAGTGATGGTGTCCTCCAGCCACACTACGGGCGGGGAGGATTCGGAGAAGACAACGGATAATGACTTGGTGGAGGCATCTCCCCCATCGCAGAGTATGCCCTCATGTGGCCTTGAGGACAACGATGACGCTTGTGAAGCTTCTGCTACAGGTTCTCTGCGTCCCACCAAGGTCCTCAGAGGGGTGGGGCCCTCCCCTCACATCGCCCCGTCTGCTGGCCTGACAACTCCCATGAAGCGCGGGGCAGAGACCCCTCTTGTGTGTCCTGCTTCTATCGGCAAGGCGGCCGAAGCGTTGGCTCCGCCCTCGCCCGAATCGGAGCTCGTGGGCGAGGATGATGGGTCTGGGGATGGAGCGACTTCCCCGGCCGTTGTCCCTGCGGATAGTGCCCCTGTTCTCCCACGTGGTGATGCCCTCGCAGAGAGGGGCGTGGGCGCTCCCGCCGTCGTCGAGGTGGAGAGGAAGAGGAAGTGGGTTGGCATTGAAGAGTAACTAACCCCACCTTACCTTGGCCACCCGCCGGTGGCTCGCGTGCTGATGATCTCTTCTCTGCTTGGTGCCCAGAGATGGTGCCGTGCCGAAGATGAGGAAGAATAAGGCGGGCATCAAACCGAGGGTGCCTTCTGACGTGCCGCCCGCTTCTGTCGCACCACCATCCCCAGCCAAGGCACCTAACACTATGGGTGTGGGGGCTCGCGACGCGACCCTCTTGTTTGCAGCCGTGGAGCCCCCTCAGCCCCCGGTGCCTGCTGGTGCAGCCGCTCTTGTCCTCGGGGGTGTGTCGGCACCGCTGCCTGGACAGCCAGCCTCCAAGGGCCAGCTGCCCGCCGACCTGTGTGCACCCTCCTTACCCGTGGTCGTGGTCCATCCTCCGGAGCCTCCTGCTCCTCATGCTCCTGCCTCCCTGGGGGCGTCCCCCGTGATCCCTCAGGCAACTTCTCCGGGCGAGGCCTTGGCGCCTACACCATGAGGCCTCGGTGTCCTGGATGACACCCTCACCGCTCTAGGTCAGGTTCGGAGCGCCCTCGAAGGCGCCAACGATTACCTCATGAGGGGGCGCCTTTAGCTCCTCTCTGGGTGGCTCCAGGAAGACGCCTCCGTCACGATGACTCGGGGCCAGGCCAAGGCCATCATGGTGAAGAACAAGAAGGAGGTCGCGTCAGCCAGGGCCGCCTGCAAAGCGGCGCTGGTGGACGCGAAGTCTGCTACCCGCCGTTGTGAAGAGGCAGAGGCCCACCTGAAGGCTCTTCAGGAGGAGAAGTTCGCGCTTGTGGCGCAGCTGCATCAGCAAGAAAAAGCCCTTGAGACCTGCAAAGCCATGTTCACTGATTGAGATTCCGCGTTGTCCGAGGCGATGACTGCCCAGGCTGCGGAACGCAAGCTCCTAGACGCCATGGAAGTGGAAGTTGCCGCGGAAAAGACTCAGCTCGGTGCCAAGGAGAAAGGCCTTGCCGCGGCTGGGGAGGAAAAGGCTGCAAATCTCGACACGTTTCCCTCGGTCGAGCTTAGGCTCCCCCGAGTGCTCCGCTCCCTCTTCCGGGACGGGTTTATGGAGCCCCTGGTGGCTCCAGAGAACGGCTTCACTGGGCTCTCTTCAAAGCTCACCGAGGCGCTGGAGGGCACCGTTCTCATGGTCGAGGAGGTCTTGGGGAGTGAATGTTGGGACCTCTTTTCTAAAGCTGCGATGCGCGTCTTCAGCCACCTCTACCTTCATGAGCCGGGGTTTGACTTCAGCTCCGTTATCAACCTGGTTGGTCCTGGGGTCCGCTCCACCGCCGCAGTGGTCGTCGCGGGCGCCGTGGAGGCGCTAATGAAGAAGTTCACCTCATCGCCATTCCTCCACCTCCTGAAGCTGCAAAAAAGACGATGTCAGGGATGTCGACGATGAGTCCCCCACGGCTAGTACGAGTGGCAGCGGCGGCTCCTCATAATTCCTCTTCCATGTTTGTGTCATGTAGCATTCATCGTGCCTTGCGGAGGCGTTAGACTCGTTTGCATTTTTGAAACATTCAACGCCTGTAATAACTGTTAAATTGTGCAGTTGATTTCTTCGCCTTGTTTCCTTCTTGCTTGATGTGATGCTCTGCGTTGGCAGGGCCTGGCCCCGTGCATACTTCTGTCACCGTCGGGCCGTCCGGATCGCCAAGACAGTGCCAAGGGGTGAGGGGCTACAAGGCCAGTGAGGCTCCTGAGTCGCGATGCTCAGGAGTCCCCCTTGGCGTGTGAGCAACCCTCAGTAAGGAAACACGATGAAGAGGAGATTGACTTGGAAATTTTGAACACCGTGAGTTCTGCATTGGTAGGGCCAGGCCCTGCACATACATCAACTGCCATTGGGCCGTCCGGATCATTAGGACGGTACCAAGGGGTGAGGAGCTAAAGGGCCGGCGATGCTCCTGAGTCGCAATGCTTAGGAGTCCCCCTTGACCTACGAGCTCTGGTGTCCTCCTTGGGTATTTTGAGAACTTCCAAGCTCTGCGTTAGTAGGGCCCGGCCCCGCGCATACCTTGGCCACCGTTGGGCCGTCCAAATCACCAGGACGGTGCCAAGGGGTGAGGGACTACACAACCAGTGAGGCTCCTTAGTCGCGATGCTCAAGAGTCCCCCTTGACGTACGAGCGGCTCCCATACCTTTCTTTGCGAGCTTTTCATGGGAGGGGCACGTGAAGACCAAGTTTTGTGGACTTGGGAAGGTGGCGTATACTAGGCTTGGGCCAGTAGCAGCACTCGTGCAGCCCCCTCACGCGAACATTCTGAGGGAATGCAGCGAAACGGGGCCACGAGGAGCCTTCCTAAGGTTGGATGCACCCGCGGGGACGCCTGATATGTCTTCAATGTATATATAATTTTTGATGATGGCATGCTATTATTTTATCTGTTTTGGATGTTTGCATTAATATTCTATTTTATATTATTTTTGGGACTAACCTATTAATCTAGAGCCTAGTGCCAGTTTTTGTTTTTTCCTTGTTTTTTAGTTTTGCAGATATGGAATATTAAACGGAGTCCAAACAGAATAAAACCTTTGCAAGGAATCTTTTTGGAAGGAAAAAAATAGATCAAGCTTGGAGTGCACGGCAAGGGAGGTGCCACGGAGCCACAAGCCTGCTAGGCGTGACCCCCCTAGACACGCCTAGTAGGCTTGTCGCCTCCCGGCAGGTCCCCTAACTCTAATTCTTGGCCTATGAATACCCAAATATTCCTCCAACATCAGAACAAGCAACGCAAATACTTTTCTGCCGCTGGAAGCCTCCGTTCCCGATCACGGAGGGCATCTTGGAGCCTTTCCGGTAATCTGACGAAGGGGGTTTCGATCACGAAGGTCATCTACATCAACTCCATTGCCCCTCCGATGATGCATGAGTAGTCAACCACAGACCTACGGGTCCATAGCTAGTAGCTAGATGGCTTATTCTCTCTCTTTAATCTTCAATACCATGTTCTTCATGATCTTCATGGATATCTATCTGATGTAATCCTCTTTTTTGGTGTCTTTGTCAAGATCCGATGAATTGTGAGTTTATGTCCATATTATCCATGAATTTTATTTGAATCTCCTCTGAATTATTATATGCATGATTTCATATCCTTGCAAGTCTCTTTGAGTTATTGGTTTGGTTTGGCCAACTAGATTGGTAATTCTTGCAATGGGTGAAGTGCTTGGTTTTGGGTTCAATCTTGCTGTGTCCTCACCCAATGACATAGTAGGGGTAGCGAGGCATGTATTGTATTGTTGCTATCAAGGGTAACAAGATGGGGTTTTCATCATATTGATTGATTTTATCCCTCTACATCAATATCATCTTTCTTAATGCGTTACTCTATTCTTCATGAACTTAATACTCTAGATGCAGGCAGGAGTCGGTCGATGTGTGGAGTAATAGTAGTAGATGCAGAATCGTTTCGGTCTACTTGACACGGACATGATGCCTATATGCATGATCATTGCCTTGGATAACTACATGATTATTTGCTTTTCTATCAATTGCTTGACAGTAATTTGTTTACCCACCATGATATTTGCCTTGAAGAGAGAAGCCTCTAGTGAAACCTATGGCCCCCGGGTCTACTTTCCACTATATACTTTCAGATCTATACCTTGCTGCAATTTATTTACCTTTTACTCTCCGTTCTCGTTTACATCTATATCTATCAGATCTAATCGTTGCAAATAAATGTGAATGGATTGACAACCCCTTTATAGCGTTGGGTGCATGAGTTTGATTGTTTGTGTAGGTGCAACCATTTGTGACTTGCTTGTTCCTCCTACTGGATTGATACCTTGGTTCTCAACAACTGAGGGAAATACTTATCTACTTCGCTGCATCACCCTTTCCTCTTCAAGGGTAGAGCAACGCACGCTCAAGAGATAGCAAGAAGGATTTCTGTCGCTGTTGCGGGGATGATACACATCAAGACTACCAAGTACCCATCACAAACTCATCTATTGCATTTACATTATTTGCCATTTGCCTGTCATTTTCCTCTCCCCCACTTCTAAAATGATTTTCAAAAAATACCAAAATGATTTGCCTTTTTGTTCGCCCTTCTTTCGTTTGCCTTTCGTTTTTCTTGTGTGCTTGATTGCTTTGTTGCCACCATGTATGAATATAGGGAGACATTTAATGAAAAGGATAGTGATAATGTTGAGGGAAATTTCGATGATCTTGTTAATAACAACCCTCAAGCAGAACCTACCATCATTCATACAAAAAAATTCCGCATAGGTAGTGGTAATATCATTGGAAAAGGTGTTATTCAAGGCTTATTTACTTGTGCGGGAACACTTCCTACCTTAGGGGGATCCATCCTCAATAAAACTAATAGTCTTGCGGATGCTATAACTTTGTTAATAATTGAACTTGAGAGGCAATTCATTTATATGCACCCTTGCATACAAAGGATTTTTCTTGAGTTCTCTAATATTCAGCATTCTTCTGATAAGCATGCCGCCACTATATTCCTAGCCCACGAATTTAGATTATCATGAAAGAGGCTAGTGAAATTTTTTGTTCATTATAAAATTAATGGTGGATGACCCCCCATTGATGAGATCCTTTTTAATCAACAAGAGATATTGAGATTGCAAGCTCCGGATTATGTTTATTATGATGAAAATTTGAGAAAAAGGTCCCTATCGAGGTTTTGGTTGATAGGATTTGTGAACTCAATGATAGTTTTGCTACACAAAATAACGGATTATAGTTCATTCTTAGAAAAATTCTTATGACCTTCACTCAAAGAAAATCTTAGAATGATGAATTGGTTATTCACTATAAGGGACCAAAGGAGGAACCTATCCCTCCTGCACTTGATCTTAAAGATCATTTTCCTATTAAATTCAGCCCTTTTGATTATTTTTGCTTGACACAAAGGAAACTTTCTGCTGAAAGAAGGTAGTATGAGATGAGCATGGATGACCTCCCTTATAATTATGACAATACCTAGGTCTATTGTGTTTTGCCTAGCTAGGGGCGTTAAAGAATTGCACTTGTTGGGAGGCAACCCAATTTTATTTTTGTGTTCTATTTTTATTATGTTTTTGAGTGTTTACCACACTAATACTTCTGTAGTAATTGTGTTTTGGTGCTTTAATGAGTGTTTTATCCAAGTAAAACCTTTGGGGTGATCTATGGTAGTTGTTGATTTGATCTTGCTGAAAAACAGAAACTTTTGCGCTTAGTCCAGGGATTTTCTAAATTTTTCAGAGCGTCGAATGAGTCTGAACTTTTTAAAAAAGATTGATATATAAATTTCCCAGGTTTTTGTAATTTTTCTGAATTTTTTGAGTTACATAAGTATATGAAGTTTTCAGATTGGTACAGACTATTCTGTTTTTGAAAGATTCTGTTTTCTTTGAGTTGTTTGCCTATTTTGATGAATCTTTGGGTTGTATCATGCGGTATGAACCATGGAGAAGTTATATTACAGTAGGTATAACACCAATATAAATAAAGAATGAGTTCACATCAGTACCTAAAGTGGTGATTTATTTTCTTATACTAACGGATCTCATGAGTTTTCTGTTATGTTTTGTGTTGTGAAGTTTTCAAGTTTTGGGTAAAGTTTGGATGGACTCTCGAATAAGGAGTGGCAAGAGCCTAAGATTGGGTATGCACAAGGCACCCCAAGTCATATTCAAGGATGCCGACAACCCTAAGCTTGGGTATGCCCCGGAAGACATCCCCTCTTTCGTCTTCAATCCATCGGTAAATTTACTTGAGGCTATATTTTTATTCACCACATGATATGTGTTTTGTTTGGAGCGTCTTGTATGGTATGAGTCTTCGCTAGTTAGTTTGCTACAATCATCCTTTCTGCATACATATTTTGAGAGAGACACACTGAATCTTGAATTTGTTAGAATGCTCTATACGCTTCACTTATATCTTTTGAGTTAGGCAAATTTGCTATATGTGCTTCACTTATATATTTTTAGAGCACGTTGGTGTTTGCGTTTTATAAAAAATACTTGAACTCTCATACCTCACTTATATTATTTTGAGAGTTTTTAAAACAGCATGGTAACTGGTCTAGGTTATGAATTTAGTCCTAATATGATAGGCATCCAAAAGAGATATAATAAAAACTTCCATATTAAGTGCAGTGAGTATTTATGAGAGGTTTGATTCCTTGCATAAAGTTTCGAGATAGAAAGATGGTAATGTTAAGAGACATGTTAGGGAGTAATTGTGATTCGGTAAAAATACTTGTGTAAAGGTTTGTGATTCCTGTAGCATGCACATATGGTGAACCGTTATGTAAGGAAGTCGGAGCATGACTTGTTTATAGGTTGTCGACCTTTGTGTGAAGGCCGGGGGTGTGCGATGGTTAACTCTACCAACCTCCCCCCTAGGAGCATGCTTTTAATACTTTGCTTCAATGACTAATATACTTTTGCAATAAGTATGTGAATTCTTTATGACTGATGTTGAGTCCATGTATTATACACATTCTCACCCTTCCACCTTTGCTAGCCTCTCTGGTACCGCGCAACTTTCGCCGGTACAACAAACACCTTCCTCAAAACAGTCACCGTATACCTTCCTCAAAACAGCCACCATATATCTTTCCTCAAAAAATCCACCATAACTACCTATTATGGCATTTCCATAGCTATTCCGAGATATATTGCCATGTAACTTCCACCGTTCCCTTTTATGACACGCACCATCACTTCCATATTTCATATAGAGTCATATTTTATCATAGGTATCGAATTGTAATTTTCTTTTGAGTTATAAGTAAATAAAAGTGTGATGATTATCATTAATAGAGCATGTCCCATGTGAGGAAAGGATGATGTAAGCTATGATTCCCTCACAAGTGGGGATGAGATTCCGGACTTTATGAAAAAATAAAAGAGGCCAGCGAAGCCCAAATAAAAAAATGAATAAAAGAGGCCTTAGATGCCCACCAAAAAATTAGAGAAAAGAGAGAAGGGACATTGCTACTACCTTTTTCCACACTTGTGCTTCAAAGTAGCATCATGATCTTCATGATAGAGAGTCTCCTATTTTTTCACTTTCATATAGTTAGTTTCTTTTTGAGATTTCATACACTTATAGGTCTAGTGCATCCGTTGCATGGAAATCCCTACTCACTCACATTGATATTTATTAATGGGCATGTCCATAGCCCGTTGATATGCCTAGTTGATGTGAGAATATCTTCTCCCTTTCCTTGACAACCTCCACCATATTCTATTCCACCTATAGTGCTATGTGCATGGCTCCCGCTCGTGTATTGCGTGAGAGTTGAAAAAGTTTGAGAAAATAAAGGTGTGAAAACAATTTCTTGACTTTTCATCGGGGTTGTGCATGCTGTAAATACTTTGTGTGGGGAAGATGAAGCATAGCCAGACCATATGATATTGTAGGGATAACTTTTTTTTGCCATTATATTTTGAAGGGATACAATTGCTTTGCTAGTATGCTTGAAACATTATTGTTTTTATATAAATATTAAGCTTTTATTTTGAGTCTTACGGATCTGAAATTCATGCCACAATAAAGAATATTACATGGATAAATATGCAGGTAGCACTCCACATCAAAAATTCTGTTTTCATCATTTACCTACTCGAGGACGAGCAGAAATTAAGCTTGGGGATACCGATACGTCTCCAACGTATCTATAATTTTTGATGATGGCATGCTATTACATTATCTGTTTTGGGTGTTTTATATGCATTAATATGCTATTTTATATTATTTTTGGGACTAACCTATTAATCTAGAGCCTAGTGCCAGTTTCTGTTTTTCCTTGTTTTTGAGTTTTCTAGATATGGAATATTAAACGGAGTCCAAACGGAATAAAACCTTCGGAAGGAATTTTTTTGGAAGGAAACAAATCGATCAAGCTTGGAGTGCATGACAGGGGAGGTGCCAGGGAGCCATGCCTGGCCGCGCCTAGCAGGCTTATCCGTGTTTGCACGTGGTGCGAAGATATGTGGGTGAGGAGCTCACATTGCTTTGACGCAAGCGAGGCGGAGGTTGCTGAAGACAGCCGGCGCAACTCGACGCTTGTGGAACGCGGCGGCGCACCCGTTGGGTGTAGCCTTCGAGCCTCCGAGTGCTCGAAGGGGGGCCAGCCGGTCGAGCCAGACCGGCCAGGCGGCGGAGCAGGACGCGGCCGAGCCAGACCGGACGTCTTTTTCTTTGGAATCCGGCCGTATATTTCTTTGGGACAGCCGGGTCCCCTCTAGGCGGAGCGGAGGGACCCGGACGGGGCGTCGACAGGCGGAGCGGCGGGGAGCCGGCCGCAGGGAGGCAGAGCCGCGGGAACCGGCCGAGGCATCCGCAGGCGGGAGCCGGTGCTGCGGAGCCGACGCGGGGCCGGCCGCAGGGAGCCGGGGCGCTGCAGAGCCGGCCGCGGGGAGCCGGGGCCGCGGGAGCTAGCGCTGCGGAGCCGGCGCGAGGCCGAGCCCAGCCGGGCGTGGGGAGGCGACCTGGAGCGGGGCGACGCGAGAGGAGGCGCGGGCGCGAGCTGCCAGGCCAGCCAGAGTGGCGGAGGCGGCCACAGGGCACGGCAACAGCCGGACCCGGCATGATAGGCGGAGCCGGGTGTGGAGCAGCCGGCGACGGGCGGTGCGGAGACGGCCCAGGCGCGTGCGGGGAAGGGCGGAGCCGGAGAAATCTCCCAGCAGGAGCTGGCGAGGGGGATTCCAGTGGAGATGGCGCGTAGGGCAGCGCGAGCGGAGCCGCATGCGCAGGTGCGCGTGATGGCGGGGTTGGAGCAGCGCAGAGGGTAACCGCGGTAGCGCGAAGGGGCGGCCACAGACGAGAGCCGCGGAGGGCCCGCCAGGGAGAGGCCGTGCCGCGGAGGGGAGCTGCTGGGGACAGCGTGGCCGAGCGCTGAGGCGCGGCGACGCATGCGAGCAGAGAGCCAGGCGCGGGAACGGCCTAGAGCCTGGAGCGCCACCGCAGCGCGCGAACACAGCAGTGCGTGGTGGCTGGGGGCGGCCACAGACGTGCGGGGGGACGAGGGCCGGCGTGCCACGCGCGCAGGGATGAGCTGGGAAATTGCGGCGATGGGGCTCTGCCTCCCCTAAGTGTGACGGCACGAGGCCGGGCGAAATGCAGCCACAGCGGGGTGCGCTGGCCAGGTGGCCAGGCTCGCCGGAGATGGCCCGGAGAGCAGACGGGGTGGCGAGTTGATGCCGTTGACGGATGGCGAGGCGAACATAGTTGCAGGCCAGAGCAACGGCGAGGCTTACATAGCCGCCGAGCCTGAGGCGTGCGCCCGAGCCGAGCTAGCTAGCTTGGCTAGTAGGCATGTCGTTGCTGCTAAATCCATTGGGTTTGCTAGCTAGCTAGCTAGCCATGCACGAACGTGTGCATGCACAGGGACCGGAGGCGCTCGGGACAGCCGCAGAGCAGGGTGGAGCTGCGAGCACGCAGACCGAGGGCTGGCGATACGACGCGCGGTCGCGCCGCTGGATGCTGATGTTGAGCCGGCGACCGACGCTGGGGAGACGGCGGTGACGTCGCGGTGGTGATGACGAAAATGGCAAGGCCGACGGCAAGGGCACGCCGCTCCGCGTGGCCGCCCCGGGGGAGATTTGATGTCGAGCCCTCGAGCGCGCCCGGAGAGACGGCGGCGACGTCACGACAGAGATGACGAAGATGGTCCCTCCCGGACCGCGGAACCAGCAGCAGCGAGCCCCACGGTGGGCGCCAACTATCGTGGTTTTGTCAGTCGGTAGCGAGGGGGTACCGCATCACGGCAGATGCCAGGGGGTGGCTTATTGAGGTGAGAGCAAGGCTGTCATGGATGATCCGGGACGAGTATGCGGATAGCACGCGGTGGTTTACCCTGGTTCGGGGCTCTCCAGAGAGATAATACCCCTAATCCGGCATGTCTGTATGTATGTGGTATATCAGTACAGGGTTGCTCCTAGAGCTGTATTAGAAGTAGCAGTTGGAGAGAGCTATCTAGTAAGGGAGCGTGGTGTGGAGCTTGTGCTCCTGTACGTGAGTGAGTGTGGATGGATGGGAATCAGCCCCCCCGTGAGTGTGTGAGTGGTGGTGGCTTTAGATAGTGAAGGAGTAGGCATGGTGGGTGGGCCACCTCCCACCCACTGCACCACCAACTACACTATACCATATGTCACCCGAGGTGACATATGACATACGCTATAGTCCGCCACTATTGCTCAGCAGTGCGCAGGTATGGCCATCTCGTCCGCGTCGTGTCCGATGGGACGTCCCGGTTGACTCTGGCCAACCGGCTGGCAAGCGCAGCCGCAGCCGGCCAGGCAGCCGGCCAAGTGGAGTAGCCGGTCCGGGCGGGCGGGCACCCCATCCGACTCGCCGTCTTTGGGGTACCCGGGTGTCATCCCCCCGACAAACAATCACCCGCATATTACGGATATCTAGTTATCACATCTACATTAGCATAGCAACCTAAAGAAAGGAACACCTAGAGGAACTATTTTCTTTGGAAGATGCTTCTTACATTAAAAAATAATATAACATAGCTCCACGATCATGTTCTGTCTGTTAGCACCATATGGCCGAATTGCCTGGTTCTCCGAAATGTTTTCCTATTATCACTCCCTGACCATTGTCCCGGAAGTTAGAAGTCGATGGCCGGTCAAGACAACGTTTACTATTTGGATGGAAAGATATTTGATCTGAAGTACATAGTTATGTAGAATCAAACACCTGGTTGCTGATCAAGATTATGTATTATCGCATCTAGGAGGCAGTCTTCTTGAGAGATACACACCGAAGGCATCACTTGGTCATATACCAAGTGAAGGGGAACCTCTTGACCATGTGTCCCTACTGACCCAACTCGAGCCAAGCGCTTTGGGTCAAGTTTGGTGAATCTTTTCTTCACCATTGCCCAGCCGTCTCCCGCACATTCCAGACAGGCGGTTGTTTTCCATAATTCAAAATGATTACGATCTCCTTCGAAACGATCCCCCAATTCGGCCATTCCTTTCGGAGGCTTTTCGGTCGGCCATAGCGTTTTGATCATGCTCTTCATCGCCTTTCGCCCTCACTCATGCACAATGGATAGTTCCTTCAAAAGGTTCCCTCCAAAAGAGTTGGCTTCTTCTTCAGGGCGCCCAGTTAGGAGAGCTACAAAGGGACATGGGATGCTTGTTAGTTCAAATAATATGTATACGAAACTACAAGTTTGGAGCTTCACTTACCAAACATGCCACCTTTCAATCTTTGATTCTCTTCATGGTCATGTACTAGTTGAGTTTGTAATCTCTCAATTTCCTCAGCCTGTTGTTGTTGTTTCTTCCCCTCAAGTTTTTTCTTTTCGTCTCGATCCCGGGACAATACCCAAAGGCTGGCCTCCTGCTGTGATTCGACATAACTTTATGATTCTTTTTGCAACCAGCTTATGGATTCAGCTGCTATAAAGTAAACTTTCTTTAGAAAAAGGTGCATGGCTCAAATTTGAATTACTTGATGTAATCACTCACCGTGAGCTTCTCTGGTGAATTTATTCACATCTTGCAATTCAACCTTTACAACCTTTAGCTATGTTTGGTTGAGTTCTAGGTCCACAAAAAAATTATTATTTCCTCCCTCGAGGCTTGTCAATTGACACAACATGATTCTTTAGACCCTTAACTCGACCATCCCGACCAAATTAAGGCTCGGGGGGTACTGGGTTAGGATTTGCGATCAGTTGTTAAAAATCAAACACCTACCTTCAAACTAGTTGAGATACCGTTAGTGACTTCTTCAAGCCCGGCTCATGCAGCTTCGAGGTATGCATCCACCAAACTAAGAGCATTAAACTCATGTTCAGGAAATTCATGGTGATGTAGTGCCTCTTTTCGTTGAAGGTGATTCATCACGCTTTCAACCTCAGAATTAGTGACCGGATCTTCCTGGGGGTGCTCTAGAAGTTGGTTTTCGGCAGGAGCCTCCGCATTACCCCTTGATGTTGTCGAACAGCTTGGTCTTGGGCCACTACCCTGAACCATCTCGATGTCTTTGGATGGAGGTGGCTGTGTTCGGTTCCTGTAGAGTTCGGTACAATTATTCCCATGAAACGGTCGTCGAACAATACCCGAACTATGAATTTAAATCATTACCTCTTGGGTGGAGGAATGGTCGGAGTAGTCCCTGTGGATGCTCCATGCTTAGGGGCCCTACTATTCTTTGGCACAGGTTCAGCCAATGCTATCATTGCTGGTGTTCGGTGTGTGGAGCGGCAGCCCCGTGGTGTAGGAATTGACACGGCGGAGGACAAATGCCCCTTCCGGGAAGAAGTTTTCCTTTTACCCCCAGTAGAGGAGGGGAGTATCCTAGGGTGATTGGCTATAATGGAAACCTCAGATCCATCATGTCTCTCCTCGAAAAGGACTCCATCCGCAAAAATGATCGATGTATCCAGATCATCATGGAACACCGGATCGTCGTCCCGAGAATAATTCTCGTGCTGTGGGGAAGGATAGCTAACTGTCTCTAACCAGCGCCTAGAGTCTTGTTCGGCAAAACCCCAACAGATTTAATAAGTCAAAAACTAATATAAACATCCGGAATCGGGAAATAAGATGAGAATCACCCGTTCGATGAGATTATGGCTCGGGTATCTATCCCTGGCGCTCAGGTGGATGAACCCTTCTTTTTCTCCTTTGAAGAGATCGGCTAGTATGATGGCCATTGCTTCCTGATCAGCAAGACCTTGTCACTTGTAGCGGGTTGCATCGCTCGAACCATTATTGTTGGGAATATGCCCTAGAGGCAATAAATAAAGTGTTTATTATTATATTTCCTTGTTCATGATAATCGTTTATTATCCATGCTATAATTGCGTTGATTAGAAACTAAATACATGTGTGGGCATATAGACAAACATTGTGTCCCTAGTGTGCCTCTAGCAAGCTAGCTCGTTGATCAAAGATGGTTAAGGTTTCTTGGCCATGGACATGAGATATCATTTGATATCGGTATCACATCATTAGGAGAATGACGTGATGGACAAGACCCAAACTATGAGCGTAGCATATGATTGTGTTAGTTTATTGCTACTGTTTTCTGCATGGCAAGTATTTGTTCCTATGAACATGAGATCATGCAACTCACTTACAACGGAGGAGTGCCTTGTGTGTATCAAACGTCGCAACGTAACTAGGTGACTATAAAGGTGCTCTACAGGTATCTCCGAGGGTGTCTGTTGAGTTGGCATGGATCAATGTTGGGATTTGTTACTCCGTGTGACGGAGAGGTATCTCAGGGCCCACTCGGTAATACAACATCACAACAAGCCTTGCAAGCAATGTGACTAAGTTTTAGTCGTGGGATCTTGTATTATAGAACAAGTAGAGAGAGTTGTTGGTAATGTTATTGAACTAGGTATAGAGGTACCGACGATCGAATCTTAGGCCAGTAACATACCGAAGAACAAAGGGAACGACATACATGACTGTCTGAATCCTTGACATAGAGGTTCGACCAATAAATATCTTGGTAGAACATGTAGGAACCAACATGGGCATCCAGGTCCCGCTGTTGGTTATTGGTCATAGAGGTGTCTCAATCATGTCTACATAGTTCACGAACCCGCAGGGTCTGAACACTTAGGGTTCGGTGACGTTTCGGTATAGATGAGTTATGTGTGTTGGTGACCGAAGGTTGTTCGGAGTCCCGTATGAGATCTCGGACATGGCGAGGAGCTCCGGAATAGTCTAGAGGTGAAGATTCATATATAGGATGTTCCGTGTTGGTTACCGAGAAAAGTTCAAGCGTCACCGGTAACGTACCGGGTGTGCCGGGAGGGTCCCGGGGGTCCACCGGAAGGGGCCACCAGCCCCAAAGGCCTACATGGGCTGTGAGAGAGGGCACACCAGCCCCAGGTTGGCTGGCTGCCCCTCCCACAAAGGCCCATGCGGCAAGGGGGTTGGTGGGAGGGTCAACCCTAGGGTTGGCGGCACCTAACTTGGGTGGCAAGCCACCCTAGGGCACCTCCACCCTTGGCCGCCGCGCCTAGGGGTTTGGGCGCACCACCCCTCCCCCTATAAATATGTGAGAGGGAGGAGGGAAGCTGCACCCTAAGCCATGGTGCAACCCTTCCTCCCTCTCCGATAGCATCTCCTCTAGTAGATTGGTTCGGCGCCGCTTAGCGAAGCTCTGCCGGATCAGCTCCACCACCACCGCCGCCATGCAAGTCGTGCTGCCGACGAACCCAGCTACCTCTCCGCTCCCTCTTGATGGATCAAGAAGGCAGAGATCTTCATTGAGATGCACGTGTGTTGAACGCGGAGGTGCCTTCCGTTCGGCACTTGATCGGGAGTTCGTGGGACGGCTTGCGATGGATCGCGGAGACGTACCACTACATCAACTGCGTTCTTTAACGCTTCCACTTAGCGATCTACAAGGGTACGTAGATCCAATCTCTCCTCTCATAGATGCTCATCTCCTAGATTGATCTTGGTGTAGCATAGGAATTTTTTTGTTTTCCTTGCAACGTTCCCCAACAATTATAACGCCACAAGGGATGCATCCTATGTTGAAGGGGTAGGACACACCATCTAATGGTCGTGGAAATCATGTCAACCATGGTGAGCTTCCTATGCGCTAACAATCTCACCTTGGTGACCCATTGTTTCACTTTGGCACTGTCCTCTTGAATATAGCTCTTCGGACGCCAGTTGAACCATTTCTTTAAGAGATCGTTCGAGAATTCGAGAAGGCCCCTCCGAGCTAGATCCAATAGGGGAACATCCTCAATATAAAACCATTCGGAGGTCTACTCTTCGGACTTTTTCTTTGGGGTCCCCATGGGGTATCCCGACCTGGCTATACGCCACACTTTGGCTCCACCAACTTCAAATATCGACCCCTCATGAGTACGGGGAACAAGGCAGAAGAACTTACTCCACCGATCGAAATGGGCTTCACAACCCAAAAATATCTTGGATGCCTGTCGGGGGGGATTACCCCTGGGTAGGCTCAAGGAGAGGACTCAAAAGTTTAAAACATCAGGGGACCCATCCCCGGTATACGAAGCCCCACGAATCAACTAGACAAACGAAGAAGTAAAGACGGAAGACAAAGCCTCCTCCTGTCCGGCTCGGCTCTTTCTGTTTGGCTCGTCCTGTCCCGGCTCCCCCTGTCCGGCTCCTCGTGTCCGGCTCCCCCTGTCCGGCTCCCCCTGTCCAGCTCCTCCTGTCCGGCCCTCCTGTCCGCTCCTCATGTCTGATTCCTCCTATCCGGCTCCCCCTGTCCGGCTCCTCCTGTCTGGCTCCCCCTGTTCGGTCCTCCTGTCCGGCTCCCCCTGTCTGGCTCCTCCTGTCCGACTCCTCCTGTTCGGCTCCTCCTGTCCAACTCCTCCTATCCGGCTCCTCCTGTCTGGCTCCTCCTGTCCGGCTCCCCCTGTCTGGCTCCTCCTGTCTGGCTCCCCCTGTCCGGATCCTCCTGTGCGGCTCCTCCTGTTCGGCGACGGCCTGACAAAGTTAGCTCCCGAAGTCCCATCGGGCACGCGTGGACCAGGCGGCCATATCTCATGGCAGTGCACTATTGGCGAGCAAGAGCGCACTGTACATGCGTCATGTAGTACTCTCTATAGTGTAACCTGCCCCCTAGACACTGATTTATAAAGTGCACCAGGGGACAGACATAGCTTAGTCCACAAGCTACATGTGGCTTGACATGTAAGCTACCCATGGTAGCTTACACCTCAAGCTTCTTGGGATGTAAGCTACCCACTATGGCTTACATCCCCAGCTACCCATCCATGCCTATATAAAGGCCCCTCTCACTCTCTCGAGGAGGCTAGCTTCCCTCACATCCTCTAATCCCCACTCTCACACTCATGTATGAGGCAAGAAGCCTCATGGCTCTCCTCCCCAAATAGCTCTAGGAGCAACCATGTACCAGATATACCTCAGTTATACAGATATGCAGGAGTAGAGGTATTATCTCTTCGGAGAGCCCCGAACCTGGGTAAACCACTGTGTGCTATTCGCATACCCGTCCTAGATCATCCACGACAGCCTTGCCCTCACCTCGATAAGCCACCCCATGGCATCTGCCGTCTCGCGTGACCCCCCGTGAGAAAACGACGACATTTGGCGCCCACCGTGGGGCTAGCTGCTGTTGGGACCGCGGTCCGTACAGGACCCTCTTCGTCATCACCGCCGCGGCGTCGCCGCTATCTTTCTGGGGGCTCGACTTCAACACGCCCCCAGGCATATGCGCGTGATGCCACGTCCTCGCTGCCGGTCTCATCATCGCCATTGCTGAGTCGCCGCTATCTTTCCGGGGGCTCGACTTCAACACGCCCCTGGGTGAATGCGCGCGATGCCACATCCTTGGTGCCGGTCTCTTCACCACCACCGCGGCGTCGCCGCAATCTTTAAGGGGGCTCGACTTCAGCACGCCCCCGGGCGAATGCGCGCGATGCCGCGTCCTTGTTGCCGGTCTCATCACATTCACCGCGGCATCGCCATTATCTTTCCAGGGACTCGACTTCAACACGCCCCCGGGCGAATGCGCGCGACGCCGCATCCTTGCTATCTGTCTTGTCACCGCCACCGCGGCGTCGCCGCTATCTTTCTAGGGGCTTGACTTCACCAGGCCCCCAGGTGAATGCGTGCGCCGCCGCGTCCTCGCTGCCTGTCTCGTCACCGCCACCTCGGCGTCATTGCTATCTTTCCAGGGGCTCGACTTCAACACGCCCCCGAGCGAATGCGCCTGATGCCACGTTATAGGTTCTGGTCTCGTCACTGCCACCGTAGTGTCACCGCTATCTTTCCGGGGGCTCGACTTCAACATGCCCCCGGAGCGTATGCGCGCGACGCCGCGTCCTTGCTGCCGGTCTCGTCGCCGCTATCTTTCGAAGGGCTCGACATCAACACGCCCCTGGGGCGAATGCGTGCGAAGCCGCGTCTTCCCCATAGGTCTGGTCATCACCGACCGCTCCTCCATCCCCGCGCATCGCCTTCCGCAACTCCCAACCACGACAGGTCACCGTTGGCTCCTCCTCGTGTCGGCGTTGATCCCGGTCGTCATGCTCGCGCCGGTGCCGTCCGCATCCCGCCGTCTGGGCCGCCTGTGTCGCCATTGCCGCGCCGTCCGTGCACCGACACCGATGCACCTCCGCCAAGCGCGGCCGCCCGCGCTCACCTGCTCCGGCTCTCCACCCCTTCCCGCTCATCGCGCCTCTCCTGCACCTCCCCTCGTCCGCGCGCTTGCATGACCCGGGACGGCCTACACCATCGCGCCCCCGAGCTCCTCCCTCTATGGACCGGGCGGCTCCGCACCCCCGTGCGCCCACGACGACGTCTCCAGCCGGCTCGCCCGTCCGCCCAACCTCCGGCTCCCACTGGAGCCTCATCCCTCGCTTCCTTGCCGAGACTCGCCTCGAGCATCCGTGCTTGTTGGAGCCGTAGCAAGGGCTCTCCTACGCGAGGCATCCCTTGGCCGGCATTGTCGAGTCTGGTCATGGCAAGCCCTGCTCCTCGCCGCCCCTATCGTACATCATCGGCGGCGTCCTGGGAACTCCACCACACGACCACCTGTACAAGTCCTCGCCCGCCTTCGCCGCTTCACGCTCTGTCATCAAGGGTTCGCGCCAATCCGTCACCATGCTCCTCCTCGTGCCGCCTCGTTTGCTCGCCCGCCCGCGCCATGCATCGGCTCGGCCTCGCCAGTTCCGCATCAATTCGGCCGGCTCTTGCACGCATCAGCCACCCGGTTGACCCCTGCGCGCGTCGGCCGCCCTGCCGTCTCGCCCGTGCCACGTCCGGTGGCCCCTCATGCGCCTGCCGGCTCACCTCGCCCGCAGGCCCCCACGCACTCGCCGGTGCACCGACCCTGTCCGGCCCTTGGCCCCGCCCGCGCTGGCCAGTAGCTCCCGTGTCCGCCTCTGCCGGCTACGCCCACTTCGTTCCTCGGCGGCATCCCCATGCTCCTCCCCGGCACGCCCGCCTACGCCGCATGCCGGCTCGGCCTCGCTGGTTCCGCCTCGACCCAGCCGGCTCCCGCCGCGTCGGCCACCCGGAACGGATGACAAAGCAATGGATGATGGCAAAGAGACCATTTCCCATCTGCTAGGGCTTTGCTATCAGCCAGCTGACGGCAAAGAGCGTGAAGGCAAACGACAAAGACCCCACCTGGGGCCCACTTGCCCCACGGGGCTGTTGGGCCGTATGCTTGATCTTTGTCGTCTGCCTAGGGACTCTTTGTCGTCCGCATGTAGACGGCAAAGCTGACGGTAGTAACAGTCGCCCCCACACCCGCCGCCACCCCCATCCCCACTCACTCTCTTTCTCTCACTCTCTCTTCCCCCGATCCACCCCGCACCGCCCTCTCGCCTCATCGCCGGCCGCCACCGCACCCGCTACCGTCAGCCCCGCCGCCGGCCAGCCCCGCAACCTCCCGCGCGCAGGCGCTATCGGCTGCCCTGCACCCGCTGCCGACCGCCCTTGTACCCCCTCGCCGTCGCCGGCCGCCCCCGGACCCGCCCCCACCACCGAAACTACCCCCTCCTCGTGCAGCCCCCTCCCCTCAGCGGTTCCGTCGCGCTGCTCCCTCCCCTTGCCGCCCCACCACCGCCCATCGCCCTCCCTGTGTCGTCCCCACGACCACGACGCTGCACCCCTCCCGGTGCCACCCCCACCATCATGCCACCACGCCTCTCCCTGCGCTGCTCCTCCCCTCGGCGCCTCCCCCTGGGCCACCCCCTCCACTCGTCGGCTCCCAGCGTCACCCTCTCCACGCGGATCCACCCTTCCCGTGGCTCCCCCTCCCCATGCCGCCCAGGCCGCCCCTGCCGCCCCGACCGTCCCCACACAACTCTAATGAGTGCCTGGCTGCCAACACCCCCCTCACTTTTTCCCTGTTTTTTAGTTAGTTTATTTTCTGTTTTTTGTTAAATTAGATAGCTATAGTTTATTTTTAGTTAGATAGTTAGTTAGTTTACTAGGTTAGAAAAAACTTAGATAGAAAATAAAAGCTAAGAAGAAAAGAAGAAAAGGAAAAACTAGAAGAAGAAGAAGAAGAAGCAAGAGGAGAGGAGGAGAAGGAGAACAGGAAAAAAGGAAAAGAAGAAGAAAAAGAAGAGAAGAAGAAGAAGAAAGAGGAGAGGAGGAGAACAGGAAAAAGGAAAAGAAGAAGAAAAAGAGGAGAAGAGGAGAAGAATAAGAGGAAAAAGGCAAAGAAGAAGAAGAAGAAGAAGAAGAAGAAGAAGATGAGAAGAAGAAGAAGAAGAGGAAGAAGGAAAACAAGAAGAGAAAGAAGAAGAAAACGACACCCCGACATGACGCCACGCCAATACACTACTGGAATCAGCAACTTTGCCATCTGCCATGGCTGACGGCAAAGGCATGCATGACGGACGACAAAGGTCTTTGCCATCAGCCAGTAGACGACAACACATCCGGATGAATAAGCTACGGTAAAAGGGATTTTGTCCGTCTGCTGGTTGACGGCAAAGATGCAAAGGTCTTTGCCATCAGCGAGCAGACGGCAAAGGGCATGGATGGCACATGTGGCAGCTTAAGTCCGTTAAGGGGTTAATGGAGTGCTTTGCCGTCTGCTAGCAGACGACAAAGATGCACAGTTCTTTGCCGTCTGCCAGCAGACGGCAAAGCAACCACATATGCCAGCCTAGTGCCACCCTAGATTGCATAGGTAGCTGCCATGTGGCAGCTTTGCCATTTGCTAGCTGACGGCAAAGCTCTTTGCCATCCGCCAATGGACGACAAAATGCCTGTACTGCCCCCGTTTTTTTTCCGTTTTTTCTTAAATTCAATCAATTTCATAGATATATATATATACACACACACGTTTGGAAATACTTTCAACAAGCATACATATCCCTGCCATATGGATATGATCATCCAACACATATACATATCAACTCAAAAGTCCATATCCAACATATATATATATAGCCAAGATATATCCAACAACAAGATACACTGTTTTCATCCATACATACATATATAGGTAGCAAGTTTCACATTGTTCATCCTACAAAACCAAAACAAAAAGGAAGGACAAGGAGAAGAATAGACTCCATGAACGCAAGCTTCCGTGATATAAATCAAATCTGCAAATTAGGAAAGAAGAAAGTTTGAAGAAGAAGAAGAAGAAGTAGAAGAACAAGATTTTTTTTTCTTCTCTTTCTTTTTCTCCTCTTCTTTCTCTTCTTCTTCTTGTAACGAAGGTAACTTCGGTAATTATGCCATTCTTTAGCTAAGCTACGTAAAAATGCTAAGTGTAGGTCACTTTAGAGCTAAGCTAGGTAAATAGGTCATTTTGGAGGTTAGTAAGGTTATTATGTCATTTTCAAGGAAAATAAGCTAAGTCAATGTCATTTTGGAGGTAACCAAGATTATTATGCCATTTTTTTACCTAAGTATGCTAAGTATGTCATAAATGAACTGAAGAAGCTAAGTATAGGTCATTTTTGAGTGAACCTAGGTAGTTAGGCCATTTTTGAGCTAACTAAGCATATTTATTCATTTTGGAGGACAAAATGGTAAGTGTAGGTCATTTTTGAGCCATCCTAGTTAAATCAGTCATTTTGGAGCTAGGTAAGGTTATGTTGTCATTTTGGAGGAAAATAAACTAATGATATGACAGTTTGGAGCTAAACCAAGGTTATTATGCCATTTTTTACCTAAGTAAGATAATTATGTCATAAATAAACTAGCTAAGCTAAGTATAGATCATTATTCAGCTATCCTAGGTAGTTAGGCCATTTTTGAGCTAACTAAGCATATTTATTCATTTTGGAGGACAAAGTGGTAAGTGTAGGTTATTTTTGAGCTACCCTAGTAAAAATCTGTCATTTTGGAACTAGGTAAGGTTATTTTGCCATTTTGGAGGAAAACAAACTAATGATATGACAATTTGGTGCTAAACCAAGGTTATTATGCCATTTTTTACATAAGAAAGCTAATTATGTCATAAATGAACTAGCTAAGTTAAGTATAGATCATTATTGAGCTATCCTAGGTAGCTTTGCCATTTTTAGCTAACTAAGCATATTAAGTCATTTCGGAGGAAAAAATGCTATGTATAGGTCACTTTATAGCTACCCTAGGTAAAATATGTCATTTTGGAGCTAAGTAAGGTTATTATGTCATTTTCGAGGAAAATAAGCTAAGTATAGGTCATTTTGGAGCTAAATAGGTCATTTCTTAAGCTAAGTATGCATTTGTTAAGCAAAACACTTGGGAGAACTTACCATCATCACGGAGGTGAAGGACCGATCGGGTTTGCGCCAGTGTGAGATGGAGACGGTCGGGGTTGCAGTAGGCGCAGAAGGATCGGTCGATGCTTGTCGGGAGGCACGCTGCACCAAAGATCATTTGCAATGCCTCGTTAGCATGATGCAACTCAAATGTGAATACTAGTAACTAATGACCATTCAAATGAAACTCACAGTGGGTGCTATACCAATCTGGGCATCGACGGAGGGGTCTGACCATTGTTCTGGCACATGGTCTGCACATTTTGTTTGCACGAGTCAGTCATATTATTTAGTGATGAAACGAACATTACGTGCATGATTTTGCTAATATGCAGGAGAAACTTACCATGAGGAGCTCGTATAGGGCTCAGTGAGACGCGTCATTCCGGTTCCTCTCCTCCTCCAACATCCTAGTCGTCCTCTCCTCCATGGCCCTCTCCCTCTATGCCGCCTACCTGTTTGCCTCCACCAGAAGCTCCTGGGTCCTAGCCTCGATGGCGAGCTCCATTGGCCGTGGATGAGGCCTTACCTCAGGATCGGAGCTCGTCTGGCGCTTCTTGATCTCCGCGAGAGTTCTAGGACAACGTATCAGTCCATCCCCAATGGCTATTGAGCCATGGGGCCTCCTGCCACCAGATATCATCACGAGCTCTATCAAAAGGACTCTGGCTCGGGTTGAAGTCCTCCCCTTTCCTCGCCTTCCGCTCATCTCTATACCTCATGAGCATGTTGTGGGAGGAGATGTTGCTGAAGCTCTCTGGATGATCGAGGTCATCCTCAGAGAATGCCTTGGCCTTCTTGTACGGGGCAGTATGGGCCATGGCATAGAGGTCGAACAACGGTGGTACCTCCTTCCTATTGTGTCGCGCCTAAAAGAGAGGAACAAAATATTAGTTAAGGGCTCAAGCTAGCATGAAGAATGAAATTGCATGAATCATGAAGCAACCACATACCCAGTGATTCCCGTACTCAAACAGGTTGGAGCTCCCTTGATGGTGTGGCACACCTTTCATTTGGGCACGCTTATCCTTGGCCTTATTGTGGTCAGCTAGCCATTTGGGAGAGCACCACTCATCCACCAATGCCTCCCAACAATCCATCCTATCCGCACACCATCTCGGGGGCACCTAAGTTAGAAAAGAGAAATTTCAGCGCTACGCCTATGAATCAAATCATGGAAACTAAGTACACGGCCTTAAGAATAGGTAATAACCTTCATGTACTTCTCCTTACTCAGAAAATTTGTGCGGCACTTCTTCTTGGCCCTCTTAATGTTAGTCGAGGCATAGTAGTCTCGAATAGCCTACACCCGAGCCTCGTGCCGTAAGTTCTGAAGTAGGCGCTTGCACTCGGCTACGAGAACAATAGCTGCGTCAGCCTCGTGTTCCTCTAGACACTTGTAGAAGGTATGCAATCAAACAAGACAACACTCATTAGTGCAATCACTAGGTGCTATTGATTTTTAATTCTGTAAAGAATAAATTACCCAAAACCGCCGGATCACAATGTTGGCCACCGTCTCGCACAAGACACCATCGACCCTCTCCTCCGGCGAGGCCGGGGCAGCCATGTACAACTCCCAGCTCAGTGCTACCTGTGGAACCTCACCCTCACCGGCCAATGTGGCCTTTCCCGAGAAGTGGTGCCGGATAAGCACACCAAGGACCTGGTTGGGCCTGCGGACACCAGGGGCATGTTTCCAACCCCTGCAGTATGACAAGGCCAACACATTAGATATTAATTTGAAGAAACATGAAGGAAAAAGGTTAAAAAAAAGAGTAAATGCACTTACTTCTCCGCATTAGGCACAATGAACCACCTATGATTGCAGGTCGTCGGCACGGGCAGGAGCTTTGTACAAATATGCTGGTAGACCTTCTTGCCCTACTCTACCAGCTTGCCCTCGCTATAGCTATCCTCAGAAAAGTTGTCCTCACCACCATCAGCATGGCCACTTGCCTCCGGAGTCACGTGGGACGAAGACTCTGGAACTGCAGTCTCCTGGGACAAAGACTCTGGGACCAGAGTCTCCTAGGACGAAGGCTCGGTGACCCGAGGCTTGTCGGCCTAAGGCTCGGCAACTGCAATTTGAGAGGGGTCCACCTGGGACGGAGCACTCCTATGGTTGGGAGAATCAGCTGGGGGTGGCAGCGAGGAAGGCACAACAGCCTTCCTACCTCTAGCACCTCTCATTGACTTCCCCCGACCTCTCCCGGTCAAAGAAGAAGAGCCTGCCACTGTCTGCATACTATGTACCAATGCTCTCTAGAGTTGATGGGATGGAATAATAACACCCCTCCCAGCACACGCCGAGGAAGGAGGCTCAAAGCACTCTCGACCCGCACCCACCATCTATCAACACCTGCAATGACAAAGTGAACAAAATTAGTTCAACATAAAAAAAATTGAATACCTAATAACATGAACTAATTAATAATATATATGTACATAATAATAATTGAATACCTGACATTACTAATATTAATCTTCATCGTCTATATATGCTCTGTGATCAATAAATGCATAATCATCATCACTATCAGTAATGCCGTGCTCATCAACATCATCAATAAATACATCAATATGTGGAAGGCCTCCTTTATGTAATTGGTCAATCATTGACAGGTCATCTGCAGTAGTAACCTCTTCTTCTGTCCCTTCTTGTTCCGGCTCAGGGGTGAAGTCAGATTCAATATCGCTGTCTACCTCAATGTTCTGGGGTGAAGTAGAATGGTTCTTGAAACGTGTTTTGGAAACAAGTATTTCTTGGAAGAATTCTCCTTCATATGTGTCTGGGTTAATGTGAGGTTCATAGTCATCTTCATAGAGGGGAGGTGATCTAAAATGTGGCGACACATCATAAACGACATCCCAACCATTCAGATTTGGATCAGTTTGGCAGGCCCATGGTAGATAGAAAACTTGGTTCGCCTGTTGAGCCGTAATATAGACATTGGGAACATCTAAATGGGTACTTTGTTTGATTTCGACTAGCCCTATATGTTCATGAGTCCTTCTAGTCTCCTTCGGCTGGAACCAATAACATTTGAAGACTACGGCATTTGGTGGAAGTTCATAAATTTCTTCAACTCTTCCATAATACTCGACCCCTCCTTCTCCGACAGCGAAGACACAACAATTTGTAGACATTCGGTCAGCCATAGATAGCTCTTTGCCAAAAGTACGAAAGCGATACCCATTGATGTCATACTTGTCAAATGAATGGACCTTATAGTCAAAACCATTAGTGACTTGTCTCAATTCGGAGTCCATAGACTCTGCATTAGCATACAAGTTTAATACGAAAGTATTGTTGCATTAGCCGCAAACTAGATGAACAAATGAAATCGTCTAATGGAAATTACCGTTTTCTTGAACCAAGAGATGAAACCGGGATAGCCGCCTCCATGCTTTTCCAGAATCTCATAGTCTTCGATGGAATCCTTTTGTATCACTGCTCCATCCGAGAATTTGGCGACGTATCGACCGTATCACATATCCGGTAATAAGAGCATTTCAAAGTAATTAGAAGTTGCAAAACAATGTACCAAGAACTTACTCGATGTACGGCCACACTTCTGTTAGGTTGTTGAAGATATACAACAAAATGGTCCACCATTCTTCGACATCCAACGCTATTGCTTTCGAAGCACCGGCTGGTGCGAGCTTCCCTTTGAATAGGCTGAGGTTGGATCAACCTTTTTCACGGTTGCCATCATTGTACCGAGGCTTCGGATTATGCAAATGACGATTCTTGGCTTTGTAGTGTGCAGTCACGAAGCTTGTCGCCTCCTCAGTAATGAATGCCTCGGCCATCGATGCTTCAACTCTACGTTTATTTTTACATTTTGCTCGAAGCATCTTCTGCATCCTCTCAGTTGTGATGCACCAACGATTTTGCACGCCCCCACCCAATCTTGCGTCGGTCGGGAGATGCAAAATCAAATGCTGCATTGGATTAAAGAAGACCAGTGGAATGATCTATTCTAACTTGCAGATCAACTCTGGCGCTAGCTCTTCTAGTTCATCTAGCAAGTCAGGCGATAGTTCTTTCGCACAAAGAGCATAGAAGAAATAGCTCATGTCTACCAGTACTAGCCATTCATCCTCAGGGATAAAGCCATGCAACATCACCGGCATTACTCGATCAAGCCATATGTGCCAATCATGACTCTTGAGACCAAATATTTTCAATTTGTCAAGACTCGCTCCCCTCTTTAGATTTGCTGCATACCCATCGGGGAACATGAACTACATTTTCACCCACAAGATCATTTCCCTCATAGCTGGCCTTCCACAATTGAACCATGCCTTTGGCTTCCTCCAATTCTTCTTTCCTTTCGGTTATCACATGTTTTATAACGGGCTATCATATAGAGCCTCCTGGTCGACTCTAGCCTTAGGATTATCCTTTGACTTCCTCTCTATGTCGAACAATGTACCAAAAAGGCCTCGGCGATATTCTTTTCAGTGTGCATCACGTCGATGTTCTGCGGGCAAAGGAGGTCTTTAAAGTAAGGAAATCCCACAAACATATCTTGTGAGTCCAGGCATGTTTTGAATTATACCCTTTGAAATACCCTGGACGATTTGGATCTGGCTCGAGAGCATTTATCTGATCCAGGGTCTGTTGGCCTGTCAATGCAGGTGGTGTAGTGTTTTTGACAACTCTACCTTTGATGGAATTCTTCTTGTCTTTTATCAACTTATGGTCAGGATCCAGGAACTGTCTATGCATGTCAAAGCAAGAAAACATGTAACCCACGTGTAGCCAACGGAACTCAAGAGCTGCCTTGCATGTGGGGCACGGGAACCATCCATGCACACACCAGCCAACGAATAGTGCATACGCCGACAAGTCATGCGACGAATACATGTACCACACATGCATTTTGAAGTTCTTTTTTGTAGCAGTGTCGTATGTCTTGATCCCATTATGCTAGGCTTCTTGAAATTCATTCTTAAGTGGCTGCATGTACACATTCATATTCTTCCCCGAATATTTGGGCCCTGGAATTATCAACGTTAGGAAAATGTTCTGTCTTTTCATAATCTCTTCGGGGGAGATTGAGTGGAATGACAAATACAAGCCAACAATTGTATTGTGCTGCCGTCATAATATACACATTGAACCCATCCATGCTGATGGCAACTCGAAGATGCCTTGGATCTGCCACTTTATCCTTATGTAATGCATCGAAGTGCTTCCGTGCAAAAGCGTCTGAAGTGTGTCCCAACGTCGGATTCCCATCTGCATCTAGTTCCGTTCTTTTGCCCAATTTATGCCACATCATTTGTCTGTCCATCTCTTCGACCATGAAAAGACGTTGAAGTCTTGGTATGATTGGCATATACCGAAGAACATTAACTGGGATTTTGGTCTGACTCTTCTCACCCATATTGTTGTCTACCCCAACATACCTAGAAGACTTGCAAATGGGAAAATAGTTGAAGCCCGCACACTCAAGCGTAAATAAGGCACATCCATTCTCGTAGACATCTATCTTCTCATAGGACATCTTAAGCGCACGTAGGATTTTGTCTGACTGGTACAGGTTTGCTAGCAATACATGGACTTTGGGTAGAAAGCATCCAAATATCGTCATCATCTCGTCGTAGCATTCTCTGCCCAGGTTTAACTGAGCCTTCAGAGCCATTACTTGTGTGATGGCATCCAGCTGACAAAGCTCAGTGTGCTCATGGAGAGGACGTTTTGAAGACTCCAAAATTTCATAGAAGACCTTTGCAGATTCCTCCATCTCATCGTCCGAATCCCGAGCATCATCAAAGTCTTGCACCATGTCTTCGATCCCGGTATCATGCTCGTCGGTGCGACGGCGAACCACCTCAGCTCTGGCACGTTGGGCACACTCACCATGAAATTTCCAGACCGTATAATTAGGCGTAAAACCCCACTTTTGCAGGTGTTTGATCATTTCAAACTCTGACCTCTTATGATAGTTGTCACAATCGACACAGGGGCACCAGGTTGTTTTCTGTCCATTTGCAAATGCGACTCTGACAAACCCCTTGGTTTTATCATCCATTCATGGGTCATGTCTTTCTGACTAGTGTGACCGGTGTACATCCACCCACGATCACTCATCTTTCCTAGCTACTGGACACACAAAAAATATATACATAATTGAGCAAACTATATTCATTAGTTAATAGAGTTTGTCAATTTTATTACGTCGATGCAACCTAGACGCGAGTAGGTAAAGATAGGTCCTAATCCCACCCGAGTATGTGTAGATTGGGTTCGTTTTCCCATGCTCTGCTCTGGATCTGACGCACAATTTCGGCAACACCTCCCCGCTGTTCTCCTGATACACGTCTCGGCAATAAGCAAAGAGGATGTGTACCCGGAGAACAACTGGGAGGCACTGGCAAAATTTTGCATCGGATCCGGAGCAGAGCATATGGGAAAATGAACCCAATCTACACATACTCGGGCTGTCCATGGATAACATTGGGCAATTCAAAAGAATCACGGTTATAAATATGCTAATGAATGCATATTTATAGATGTAACCCTTTTGAACGGGAGACACATAGTGGTCACGCATACTGACGATTGAAGACGCCTATAGCTAGCAAGTTTCATCAGCACGAAGACCGGAATAGAGCAAAAAAATTTAAGGGTGTCGGGGAGAAGATGTCATTTGTGCTCACCAACGAACGCAGCAGGGGAGCTCGTCAAATGCACGGGGAGGTCGTCGAACAACTGCACATTGAAATTCACCTGATCAACAGAAAATATGATGTTTTTTATAAAAAATAGGCAAATATGTGACCTAGCTCATAATTTAAAAAACAATGACCTCCTCGGCCTCATGAAAGCCAAAGAGCACCTTTTTGGTCAACATGAGTCAAAATAGGTGTCGGGGGTCGAGGGTCAATGGCATCGGGCGACAGTGGCATCAGGGGCCAGTGGCGTCGGCGGTCGGTGGTCGATGGTGTCGGGAGTCAGGGGTCGGTGGCATTGGTGGTCGGGGGTCGATGGCGTCGGTGGTCGGGGGTCGGTGGTGTCGGTGGTCGGGGGCGATGGCGTCGGTGGTCGGGGGTCGGGGGTCGGGGTCCGGGGCGTCGGGGGTCGGTTGTGTCGGGGGTTGGGGGTCGATGGCGTCGGGGGTCGAGGGTTTGTGGCGTCGGAGGTTGGGGGTTAGTGGTGTCGGGGATCGGGGGCTCTTCTATTCTTCTTCTTCTTCTTCTTCTTCTCCTTCTCCTTCTTCTTCTTCTCCTCTTCTCCTCATCTTCTTCTTCTTCTTCTTCTTCTTCTTCTTCTTTTTGCACTAACCTAATAAACCTAAACTAACACTAACCTAATTAACAGTAGCCTAATTAACACTAACCTAATAAACTAACCTAGATAACCTAATAACTTAAACTAATTAACTACCTAACTAAATAATTAACAGAAAAAGGGGGCGACCGGTACTCACCGGAGGTAGTGACGGTGGCCGGGGCGGCAGGGGCGGGGGCGGCCGACAATAGAGGTGGGGGCGGCTGGCGACACGGACTCGGGCATGGGGGCGGTAGGGGCGGGGGCGGCCGGTGGCACGGTGGGGGGGGGGGCAGCGGTGGCCGGTGGCATGGGGGGCGGCGGCAGCTCGGGCACGGGGGCGGCGGGGGTGAGATGAGGGGAGAGAGAGAGAGGGGTGGGGCACGCTGACATCTAGGTTAAAACTCTTTGCCGTCTGCTAGCAGACGGCAAAGAAGGTGGCCGTTAGCTGGTTCTCATTAGTGGGCCACCCTTCCTCTTTGCCGTCTGCTAGCTGAGGGCAAAGCTTCTTTGCCATCTGCTACCAGATGACAATGAGATGGCTGACGAAAAACATGATCTTTGCCGTCAACTCTTTGTTTGCCATCAGTTTTATTTCAGATGATGGCAAAGACCTTCTTTGTCGTCAGCTAGCAGACGACAAAGAGCTAGCTAAAGGCAAAGATCCTGGTTCCAGTAGTGAGAACCCCAACATAGAGGCTGACGGGGTCATAGTTTAGGGTTTTCTAAATTATGTGTTAGGTCTTAAATTATGTGTTGATCGAGATTCATTTCATTGTGTAGTTCTTTCGTTGCTGCGAGGGTCTGTTGTGCGACGACCTCCCCATGCATTGGACGAGCTCCCCTACTGCGTTCGTTGGTCAGCACAAATGACATCTCCTCCCCCGGCCCCCTTAATTTGCTCGGTTCCGGTCTTCGTGCCGATGAAACATGCTATCTATAGGTGTCTTCAATCATCAATATGCATGACAAGTATGCGTCTCCCGTTCGAAAGGGCGGCATCTATAAATATGCATGTCTTTGCATTTTTGAAACCGCCATCCTTTCAAATTGTCAAACGTTATCAATGGACAGCCCGAGTATGTGTAGATTGGGTTGGTTTTCACGTATGCTCTGCTCCTGATCCGATGCAGAATTTTTTACGTGCCTCCCTTTTTTTCTCCGGGAACACATCCTCTCTGCTTATTGCTGAGACGTGTATTAGGAGAACAGCAGGGTGGTGCTGCAAAATTTTGTGTCAGATCCGGAGCAGAGCATGGGAAAACGAACCCAATCTACACATACTCGGGCGGGATTAGGACCTATCTCTACCTCTTAGCGTTTAGGTTGCATGGACGTAATAAAACTGACAAATTTGATTAACGGATGAATATAGATGATGAATTATATATATATATATATATATGTCTTGTGTGTTTACTAGGTAGGCAAGATGAGTGATCGTGCTTGGATGTACACCGGTCACCCTAGTCAGAAAGAAATGACCATTGAATGGTTAACAAAAACCAAGGGGTTTCTGAGCACCGCATTTGCAAATGGCTAGGTAATAACCTAGTGCCCCTATGTTCGGTGTGACAACCATAGAAAGTGGACACAGGATGAAATGTGTAAACACTTGCAGAAGTGGGGTTTTACGCCTGATTATACAGTGTGGAGATTTCATGGTGAGTCTGCCAAACGTGCCAGAGGTGAGGTTGTTCGTCGTCGCACCGACGAGCATGGTACCAGGATCGAAGACATGGTGCAAGACTTTGATGATGCTTCGGATTCGGATGATGAGATGGAGGAACCTGCAAAGGCCTTCTATGAAATGTTGGAGTCTTCAAAACGTCCTCTCCACGAGCACACTGAGCTTTGTCAGCTGGATGCCATTGTGCAAGTAATGGCTCTGAAGGCTCATTTCAACCTAGGTAGAGAATGCTACGACGTGATGATGACGATATTTGGATGCTTTCTGCCCAATGGCCATGTATTGCCAGCAAACCTTTAGTAGTACGACAAAATCCTACGCGCTCTTAAGATGCCCTATGAGAAGATAGATGCCTATGAGCATGGATGTGCCTTATTTAGGCTTGAGTATGCGGGATTGAACTATTACCCCATTTGCAAGTCTTCCAGGTATGTTGTGGTAGACAACAGTATGGGTGAGAAGAGTTAGACCAAAATCCCAGTTGATGTTCTTTGGTATCTGGCAACCATACCAAGACTTCAACGTCTTTTCATGGTCAAAGAGACGGCCAGACAGATGACGTGGCATCAATTGGGCAAAAGAACTGAACTAGATGCAGATGGAAATCCGATGTTGGGACACACTTCAGATGCTTTTGCATGGAAGCACTTCGATGCATTACATAAGGATAAAGCAGAAGATCCAAGGCATCCTCGAGTCGCCATTAGCATGGATGGGTTCCAAGTGCTTGGTATGACGGCAACCCAATACAGTTGCTAGCATGTATTTGTCATTCCACTCAATCTCCCCCTAGAGAGATTATGAAAAGAAAGAACATTTTCTTGACATTGATAATTCCAGGGCCCAACTATCCGGGGAAGAATATGAATGTGTACATGGAACCTCTTAAGGATGAATTAAAAGAAGCTTGGGATAATGGAATCAATACATATGACGTTGCTTCCAAAAATACTTCAAAATGCATGTGCGGTACATGTACTCGACACATGACTTGCTGGCGTATGCGCTATTCATTGGCTGGTGTCTGCATGGAAGGTTCTCGTGCCCCACATGTAAGGCAGCTCTTGAGTTCCGTTGGCTACAGGCGGGTCGCAAGTATTATTGCTTCGACTTGCATAGATAGTTCCTGGATCCTCGCCATAAGTTTAGAAAAGACAAGAAGAATTTCATGAAAGGTAGAGTTGTCAAAAACTATGCACCACCTGCATTGATAGGCCAATAGACCCTGGATCAGATAAACGCTCTCAAGCCGGATCCAATACATCTAGAGTATTTCAAAGGGTATAATATGAAACACGCCTAGACTCACAAGATATGCTTGTGGGATCTTCCTTACTTTAAAGACCTCCTTTGCCCACACAACATCGATGTGATGCACAGTGAAAATAATATGGCCAAGGCATTTTTGGTACATTGTTCAGCATAGAGGGAAGACAAAGGCTAATCCTAAGGCTAGAGTCAATCAAGAGGCTCTATGTGATAGGCCATTACAAAACATGTGACATACCGTTAGGAAAGAAGAACTGGAGGAAGCCAAAGGCATGGTTCAATGTTGGAAGGCCAGCTATGAGGGAAATGCACTTATGGGTGAAAATGCAGTTGACGTTCCCCAATGGGTATGCAACGAATCTAAAGAGGGGAGCGAGTCTTGACAAATTGAAAATATTTGGTCTCAAAAGTCGTGATTCACACATATGGCCTGAGCGGGTAATGCCGGTGATGTTGCGTGGCTTTATCCCTGAGGATGAATGGCTTGTACTGGCAGAGTTGAGCTATTTCTTCTACGCTCTTTGTGCGAAAGAACTATCACCTCACATGCTAGATTAACTAGAAGAGTTAGTGCCAGAGTTGATCTGCAAGTTAGAAAAGATCTTTCCACCGGGATTCTTTAATCCAATGCAACATTTGATTTTGCATCTCCTGACTGAGGCGAGATTGGGGGGCATGCAAAATCGTTGGTGCTTTGGAACTAAGAGGATACAGAAGATGCTTTGAGAAAAATGTAAAAATAAACATAGAATTGAAGCATAGATGGCCGAGGCATTCATTACTAAGGAGGCGGCAAACTTCGTGATAGCACACTACGAAGCCAAGAATGGTCATTTGCATAATCCGAAGCCTCGGTACAATGATGGCGACCGTGAAAAAGTTCAATCCAACCTCAGCCTATTCCAAGGGAAGCTCGCACCAGCCGGTGCTTCGAAAGCAATAACGTTGGATGTCGAAGAATGGCGGACCATTTTGTTGTATATCTTCAACAACCTAACAGAAGTGCGGTCATACATCGAGTAAGTTCTTGGTACATTGTTTCGCAACTTCTAATTCCTTTGAACTGCTCTTATTCCCTGATATGTGATATAGTCAATACATCGCCAAATTCTCGGTTGGAGCAGTGATCCAAAACGATTCCATCGAAGACTATGAGTTTCTGGCAAAGCATGGAGGCGGCTATCCCAGTTTCATCTCTTGGTTCAAACAAACGGTAATTTCTATTAGACCTTTTCATTTCTTCGTCTAGTTCGCGGCTAATGCAACAATCCTTTCATATAAAACTTGTAGGCTAATTCAAAGTCTATGGATGCCAAATTGAGAAAAGTCGCTAATGGTTTTGACTATAAGATCCGTTCATTTGACAAATACGACATCAACGGGTATCACTTTTGTACTTTTGGCAAAGAGCTATCTATGGACGACCGAAAGTCTACAAATTGTTGTGTCTCCACTGTCGGCGAAGTAGGTGTCGACTATTATGGAAGAGTTGAGGAAATTTATGAACTTATATTCTTTGGTGATAAAAGACCAAACGTCATAGTCTTCAAATGTTATTTGTTCCAGCCGAAGGAGACTAGAAGGACTCATGAACATATAGGGCTAGTCGAAATCAAACAAAGCAGCCATTTAGATGTTCCCAACATATATATTATGGCTCAACAGGCGACCCAAGTTTTCTATCTACCGTGGGCCTGCCAAACTGATCCAAATTTGAAAGGTTGGGATGTCGTTTATGATGTGCCGCCACATTTTAGACCACCTCCCCTCAATGAAGATGATTATGAACCTCACATTAACCTAGACACATATGAAGGAGAATTCTTCCAAGAAACACGTCTTTCCAAAGAACGTTTCAAGAACCGCTCTACTTCACCCCAGAACATTGAGGTAGGCAGCGACAGTGAATCCACTTCACCCCTGAGCCGGAACAAGAAGAGACGAAAAAGAAGAGGTTATTGCTACAGATGACCTCTCAATGCTTGACCGATTGCATAAAGGAGGCCTTCCACATGTTGCTCGCGATAGTGATGATGGTGCATTTATTAATGATAGTGATGATGGTGATGATGCATTTATTGATCCGGGGCCATATATAGACGATGAAGATTAATATTAGTAATGTCAGGTATTCAATTATTATTATTTCATGTCAGGTACAGATGATGATGATACACTCAAATTATATATATATATATATATATTACTATTCATGTCGGTATTCAATTTTTTTATGTTGTACTAATTTCATTTACTCTTTGTCATGGCAGGTGTTGAAATATGGTGGGCGCGGGTCGAGAGCGATCCGAGGATCGTTCGTCGGCGCGTTGTGGGTGGGGTACTTCCATTCCACCCAAACTCTCCGGAGAGCGTTGTACGACAGTATTGGGTTACCCGAGGACACTTCTTCGTCGGTGAAGGTGCCACAGGGAGAGGAGGTCAGGGGAAGAAGAGAGCTCCTAAAGCTACACGTGGTGGCCGCGGGAGAGGTACGAAGGCTGCTACGCCTTCCTCGCCGCCACCCCCAGCTGATTCACCAGAGCACAAGACTGGTACGGTGGACTCGTCTGAGGTGGAGGCTACAAGGACTACTGTCCACGCGCCTCGGGTCGACAATCCTTCTGTCCCAGATGCTTCGCCCCGCGAGACTCCTGTGCCAGACGCCTCGTCCCGTGAGAATCCTGTGCCAGACGCTTCGTCCTACGAGACTCCATAGGCTTCCACCGGATGGGATACCTGGCCGGATCTGCATCAGCCCGAGCCAAGTGGCCATGCAGATGGTGGCGGGGATAGGCTTTCTGATAGCGGGGACGAAGTGGTTGAGGTCACTGTCTACCAGTGTGGGTGTACACGGCTCCCGCCCGTGCCGGCGACCCACGAGCAGAGGTGGCTGATTAAGCGTGAGTCGCTGAAGTAAGTGCATTTACTCTTTTTAAACCTTTTGCCTTCATGTTTCTTCACATATCTAATGCGTTGGCTTTGTCATAGCGCAGGGGTAGGATTCACGCCAAGGATGTCCGCAAGCCCAACTCCGTCCTTGGTGTGATTTTACGGCATAACTTATCAGGGTTTGTTATGTTGCCCGGCGAGGGTGAGCAAGAAGAGGTAGGATTGAAATGGGAGCACTACTTGGCTGCCCTGGCCCCGCCAGAGGACATGATCGACGGTGTGTTGTGCCACACGAGGGCCGACATGGTCATCAGCAAGTTTTGGGTAATTTCTCCTTTACACAATTAAAATCAATAATAGCTAGTTATTGTACTAATCAAGGTTGTCTCTTTTGATTGCAGACCTTCTACAACTGTGAGCAGGGATACGAGGAGGCCGCGGCAAAGCTTATTAATTACGAGTGCAAGCACCTACTACATAACTTACGGCACGAGGCTCGGGTACAAGCTGTTCGAGACTACTACGCCTTGCAACATATTAAGAAGGCCAAGTCATCGTCCCGTCGAAAGTTGCCAAACAAGGAGCAGTACATGAAGGTAATTACCTATTCTTAAGGCCTTGTACTTAGTTTCCTTTCCTTTGATTCGTAGGCGTAGCTCTCAAATTTCTCTTTACTAACTTAGGTGCCCCCAGATGGTGTGCGGATAAGATGGGTTGTTGGGAGACGTTGGTGACTGAATGGTGATCTGACCAATGGTGAGTCGTCCACGACAATGCCAAGGCACGGCGTGCGCAAATGGAAGGTGTGCCACACCATCAAGGCATCGCCAACATTTATCAGTTCGGGTGGAAATGGGTATGTGGTTTGCTTCATGATTCGTGCAATTCATTCTTGTAGTGCTAGATTTACCCATTATTAATACTTTGTTCCTCCCTTGTAGGCTCATCACAATATGACGGAGGTGCCAGAGGTGTACGACCTCTATGCCATGGCCCATACTGCCCCATACAAGAAGGCCAAGGCATTCTTTGAGTCCACCTCGATAATCCCGAGAACTTCACCAATATCTCCTCCCACCACAAGCTCATGAGGTACAGAGATGTGGGGAACGCGGTGAGGGGAGGACTTCAACCTGAGCCAGCAACCACTTGATCCTGACCTAGTGATGTTAGCTGGCCACGGGAGGCCCCATGGCTCGACAGCCATTGGAGTTGGACATATACGATCTTCGAGCACTTTTCGACAGATCAAGGGATCTAGAGGGACAACCCAGGCACTTCTGGCGGAACCGGCCCGGAAGGCGGAGGAGGAGAAGAGGGATCTAGAGGAGAGGACGACTCAGTTGTTAGAGGAGGAGAGGGCACGGAATGATGTGTCTCACCGGGCTATGTAGGAGCTCATTGTGGTAAGTTTCTTCTTCATATTAGCCAAATCATGCACTACAAGTTCTATTCATTAATAACCAATATGATTGATTTGGCAAAACCAAATGTGCAGACTTTGTGCGAGAAGACCGGCCAGACCACTCCGCCGATGTGAGTCATTACCACAACTGGAACGGCGAGTTTCATTTTCAATGTTCATTAGTTACTAGTCTTAACATTTCACCGTCATCATGCTAACACAAATGATCATTGGTACAAGATAACTCCCGAGCCGCATCGTACGACCCGAGCAACCCCAGTGCTTCACCTCTGTGATGACGAGGAGGGTAAGATCTAATACGCCACTTACTTTGCTCATTTTCTCAATCAAAGACAAACATAGCACTTAGACAAACTTAGCACTTAGACAAATGTCATATTTTACGTAAGTTAGCTTTGTTTCCTATAAAATGACATAGTAAGCTTAATTACCTCCAAAATGACATATTGTACCTAAGTTAGCTCTAAAATTACCTATACTTAGCATTGTTTCCTCCACACTCAATATTAAGCTTAGTTAACTCACAATGACATAATAGACTTGGTAACCTCATAGATGACATGGACTTAGCTTATTTTCTATCAAATTGACACAATAAGCTTAGTTAGGTAAAAAATGTGATAATTACCTAGGTTAGCTCTAATATGACACAAATAAGCAATAAGAATAAGAAAAACAAGAGGAGAAAGAGAAAGAGAATAAAAAAGCTTCTTCTTCTTCTTCTTCATGTTCTTCTTCTAGATCTTCTTCTTCTTCTTCTTGGTAACATCACAAGTGCCATGGACTTACCTTATTTTCTTGCAAAATGACTCAATAAGCTTAGTTAGGTAAAAATGTGATAATTACCTAGGTTAGCTCTAAAATGATACAAAGAACCAATAAGAAGAATAAAAACAAGAGGAGAAAGAGAACAAAGAAGCTTCTTCCTCTTCTTCTTCTTGTTCTTCTTCTAGATCTTGTTCTTGTTCTTCTTCTTCTTCTTGGTAACCTCATAAGTGCCATAGACTTACCTTATTTTCTTCCAGAATGACACAATAAGCTTAGTTAGGTAAAAATGTGATAATTATCTAGGTTAGCTCTAAAATGACACAACTAAGCAATAATAAGAAGAAAAACAAGAGGAGAAAGAGAAAGAGAAGAAAAAAGCTTCATCTTCCTCTTCTTGTTCTTCTTCTAGATCTTCTTCTTCTTAGTAACCTCATAAGTGGCATAGATTTATTACATTATTTTCTTGCAAAATGACACAATAAGCTTAGTTAGGTCAAAAATGGCATAAATACCTAGGTTAGCTCTAAGAGGACACAAATAAGCAATAAGAAGAAGAAAAACAAGAGGAGAAAGAGAAAGAGAAGAAAAAAGCTTCTTCTTCTTCTTCTTCTTCTTCTAGATCTTCTTCTTCTTCTTCTTCTTGGTAACCTCATAATTGCCATAGGCTTACCTTATTTTCTTGCAAAATGACACAATAATCTTAGTTAGGTCAAAAATGGCATAAATACCTAGGTTAGCTCTAGAATGGCACAAATAAGCAATAAGAAGAAGAAAAACAGGAGGATAAAGAGAAAGAGAAGAAAAATGCTTCTTCTTCCTCCTCCTCTTCTTCTTCTACATCTTCTTCTTCTTGGTAACCTCATAAGTGCCATAGACTTACCTTATTTTCTTGCAAGATGACACAATGAGCTTAGTTAGGTCAAAAATGGCATAAATACCTAGGTTAGCTCTAGAATGGCACAAATAAGCAATAATAAGAAGAAAAACAGGAGGATAAAGAGAAAGAGAATAAAAACACTTCTTCTTCCTCCTCCTCCTCTTCTTCTTCTAGATCTTCTTCTTCTTCTTCTCATTCTCATTCTTCTAGTATTCTTCTTCTAACTTTCTTATTTCCCATTTTGCAGATTTGATTCACTTCACGGAAGCTTGCATTGATGGAGTTCAGGGTTTAATTTCTGTTTTGATTTTGTATCGATGAATATTGTGAAACTTGCTACCTATGGATGTAGCTATGCATGTATGGATAAAACTTGCACTTTTGATTTGGTATGTTTGTTGGATGATCATATATATGGGCTTGTGATATGGCATGGATATAGTTTCTGTGAATTATATATATATCGTATATGTGCTTGTGAAAATGTGTGGATATAATAAAACAATAGAATAAAAAGGGATACTACAAGCTCTTTGCCATCTGCCACCGACGACAAAGGTGCCACGTGGTGGGCACCTGTGCAACCTGGAAAGACACAGGCTGGGGACATTTGGCTTCTTTATCGTCTGCGGTAGACGACAAAGGGGACATGAGGCAGACGACAAAGAAGGCAGGGAGGCGGATGACAAAGGAGGCGGGGAGGAAGACGACAAAGGAGACACATGACAAAGGAGGCAGGGAGGCAGATGACAAAGAGGTGGGGTCTGTTAGCCACCTCTAACGGCGACACCGTCAGTAGTTGCCATCCATGCCCTTTGCCGTCTACAAGCTGACGGCAATGATTCTTTGCAGTCTGCTGGGCAGAAGCTGACGGCAAAGTAACCCTTCGCCGGAGCTAGTTAGGCCCAAATTTGTGTCGTCTGCTAGCGGATGACAATGTCCTTTGCTGTCCGCCTTTTTGCCTTTGCCGTTTGCCATGGCAGGCGACAAAGTGCCTGATTCCTGTAGTGTATGGAATTGGAATCACTTGAAATTGGAATTCCACCAAAAGTTTTATCATATGCATCTAGTTCATCATGATCGTAATTATATATATAATTTTTGGCCTTGTGAAAGAGAAAGTATCACTCTAGCTGGGGGAGGCTTAAGTCAATGTTATATTCATGCCCCAATCATGATATCTCGAGAGAAGTTATTATTCAAAAACTTTATGCTCGACTTTCTCATAATGATTGATCCATGTTTGATACTTCTTGTGTTGGTTCTTTTATGAAGAAGACTATTGAATTCAAGTGGGATCTCTTGGAAATAATTAAATGCAATTATGAAGATTGGGACCTCGGAGAAGGTAATGAGTCAGGTATTAATTTTGAATTTGATTGTGTTAAATATTTTATGAATACCAATGTTTTTCACCAGTTTAGCACTAAATATGGAGTTGACTCTGAGATAGTAGCCTCATTTTGTGAATCATTTGCTACTCATTCCGACCTCCCTAAGGAGAAGTGGTTTAAATATCACCGCCTATTAATTATAAACTAAAGAACCGGTCGTAGCTAAAGAAGAAACTATCATCTACAATCTGGACATGTTCTTTGATATCGGCTTTCGGTTAAGGACAAGCAAGCTCTAAGCTCGGGGGATTTGATACGTCCATTTTGCACCATGTTTAACTATGTTATTTATAATGTTTGTACGCATAATAATGCTTTGGGAAGTAATTCTAATGCCTTTTCTCTCATAATTTGCAAGGTTTGCAGAAGGAGGGAGAATACTGTCAATTGGAATAATGGACCTAAAAATGCACATAATAGATACCTATTCTGCACATCCCCAATGGCTGAAACTTTACGGAGAATTTTTATAGAATAAATGAAAAATCTCGGAGCTGAAAACTACCGGATGGGTGCCACCAGGTGTGGAACACTCAACAGGGTTCGCCAGGACCCCCAGGCGCGGCCTGGTGGGTGGTGCTCACCCTGGCCCACCTCCAGAGCCCATATTCTGGTATAAATTCTCGAAAAACCTAAACAAATAAGAGGAGGACTTTCGGGATGAAGTGCCACCGTCTCGAGGCGATACTTAGGTAGGAGCACTTTTGCCCTCCAGCAAAGCGATTCCACCGGGGGAACTTCCCTCCCGGAGGTGGAAATCGAAGCCATCGTCATCACCAACAACCATCTCATCTTGGGGACGCCATTATTCATCAACATCTTCAACATCACCATATCCTCTCAAACCTTAGTTTATATCTTGTGTTCAATCTTTGTACCGGAACCTCAGATTGGTACGTGTGGGTGACTAGTAGTGTTGATTACCTTGTGTAGTTGATTGCTATATGGTTTGTTTGGTGGAAGACCATATGTTCAGATCCATTATGATATTCAATACCCCTCTGATGTTGAGCATGAATATTATTTGTGATTATTTGCCTTTGTTCTTGAGGTCACGGAAGAAGTCATGTTGCAAGTAATCATGTGAATTTGATACGTGTTCGATATTTTGATTATATGTATGTTGTGATTCCCTTAGTGGTGTCATGTGAACATCGACTACATGACACTTCATCATCCTTTGGCCTAAGTGAATGCATTATGGAGTACTTATTAGATGATGGGTTGCTAGACTGACAGAAACTTAAACCCTAGTTTATGCGCTACTTCATAAGGGGCAGATTTAGGTCCACATGTTTAATGCTATGGTTAGACTTTGTCTTAATACTTTTCTCATTGTTGCGGATGCTTGCGAGGGGGTTAATCATAAGTAGGCCTTTAGTTCAAGTAAGAATAGCACCTTAGGACCGGTCCACCCACATATCAAATTATTGAAGTAGCAAACACGAGATAAACCAACAAGATGAAAGTGACTAAATGAAATTACCGTGAACCCTCAAGAACAATTTGCTTATTATAACAGATAGTTTTGGCCTGTCCTTTGACACAAAAGGATTGGGCTACATTGATGCACCTTACCTATAGTTACCGTTACTTTCTCGTTACAAATTACCTTGCTATCAAACTACTTGCTACTTACAACTTCAGTACTTGTAGAAATTACCTTGCTGAAAATCGCTTATCATTTCCTTCTACTCCTCGTTGGGTTTGACACTCTTACTTATCGAAAGGACTACGATTGATCCCCTATATTTGTGGGTCATCATGTCCCCCCCCCAATCCATGAAGGACATTTTTGGGATTACCTATCTCCGAATGGAACACAAAAATTGAGGGGTTGTCGAAAGATTAAAGTTTGTGGGTCGTGTGATGTTTGGACAATCGAGAACACATCGTATGACGAATTATAATCAGACAGACTATGGAGAAGAGGGGAAGTCACCCCGCAAGCCGAAGACTTTGGACGGGAGTAAATGCTAAATCAATACTACGACATTGGAGGCCAGTTCGGGGGCTACTAAGGGAGTACGGAATTAAGGGGTCTTCCGGCTGTCGGCCTATCTCTATGGGCCGGACAGCGGGCCGTTCGGTGACTATCGTTGAGGGACCGAAGACTACGATGATGCCGTATCCAAGATGGGAACTTCCTTAGCCGTGGCATGTACTCCAACAACACGATGACAGATTCGGCATCTATCTTCTCCAATGTAACCGACATTGGGTAAATCTAGGTATCCCTGGTGTATATATAAACCAGAGGGTTTTAGTCCCTAGGAGAGATTTTAGCTCATTACTCCTAGGGTTTAGACCACATCATATGATCGCGAGGTAGATCAACTCTATACTCGATACTCCATCATCAATACAAACAAAGCAGGACGTAGGGTATTACCTTCCTCAAGAGGGCCCGAAGCATAGGTAAACATCGTCTCCCTTGTCTCCTATAACCCATGATCCAAGATGCACAGTTCGGGACCCCCTACCCGACGTCCACTGATTTTGACACTGACAACCCTAGCCATGAATTGTCCTAGTTGGTAATGTTAACTTGTTCAAACATGCATGAAAATGCAATAAACAGATTCTTCATATATTGTTTTGATCATTTTTCATATGTAAATTATTTTGATCTAAGATATAGTCTAGTTTTTATGGATTTATAAGTTTTAAGTATTTTCTGGAATATCTGATAAATAAAAAATAATAAAAGTACATTCAGGTTTAGCTAGCCAAAGTCACTGACAAATGTAGCCAAGTCAACTTCTCACTAGGCCTGGTCAAACAAGGCATGTGGGGCTATCAGGGTGTAACTCCGATTTAACTAGAAGAAAAACCCGAGGTTAGTTAACGGGATGGGCCCACTATCACTTGCTTGGGGTTTAACTAAATATAAATAGATTATCAGCGCTAAATAAACATGCCACGTCGACGGTTAACACTAACATTAAATAGGGCACAACGGACGTCTCCGGCCAACCGTTTTCGGCAACGAGAGCTCGCATGGGCGGGTTCTACGAACACATCATATGGACGCGCATCGAGGGGTGTAAGCACTCGGTCGGGTAGTTGCAGGAATTGACGGTGCCGTCGGGTTTTGCGGCGGCCAGATTTGGGGCCAACCGGGCGTGGCGCTACCGTGCTCTAGCAACCAAACCAAGCGTGTAAGTGGCAGCAAAAGGACAACAGGAACACGACGGGGAGCAGAGAGATGCCTGGGGAGCTCGACAGGAAGATGCACGCCGGCCATGGTGGAGAGCGACGCTCAGAGATCATGGGGACTAGGGCTATAACAAGAAATCAAGCATGGTGAGAGCGGACATGCATATAAGAGATCACAGGGGAGCGGGGGGCGGGTCATAGGCCTCGGGGATGACTTCCAGGAGGCGAATCGAGCATCGGCGGCCGTCGGTACAGAGCTCAAAGAGGAGCTTGACTGCGTCTCTACAGGGTGCGCCCCTGGGACGTGATCTTCGGTCTGGTGACGTTCTGGTGGATTGCGAAGCTCCCGCACATGATGGTACAACTTCTCGGCATTGTTGGCTACATTGGTGATGCACGATGATGCGGCATTGCTGTCGCCGTTTTTTCATGACAGATGTCATGGATAGGCTTATGGAAGGTGGTTGGGGTTTGAGGACGCCGACGGCCTCCGGGAGTAGGATTAGGCATAATTGGTGACTAACACATGATGTACCCAAGTTCGGAGCCCTCCGTGGGAGGTAATACTCCTAGTCTTGCCTGATCTAATTGATCGATGAGGGAAGGTTACAATGACGTTCCTTGAGCTGTGTCTAGAGGTGAAAGAAGGAGCAGCCGGCTCCCCTTCCCTTGCTACGAGGATGGTGATGGAACGAGGTGTTCCTCTCTATGTGTCTGCGCGTGTGTTCTCTCTCTATGCATGGGCGTTCGGGGGATTTTGTAGGCCAACCCCCCGGCCTACAATATTCTAAAGGTCACTGTGTGGGGGGAGGCTGGCAGCCTCTTTGGCTGGCCAGTGGGCCCCCTCAAGCCGTCTTGTCGCCTGCAGGGTCCACCGAATGCGCGGTCCCGTCACCCGATGGGGCCCACCAGCCGGCTCCGCGATTGGCCCGCACCCACCTGCTACGGCACGGGCCGCCCGCGGGGCGTCATCTTCCGCCAGCCGGCCGAAGTCTCCGGTACGGTTGGCGGCATTGTAGTCAAGCAGGGACAGGTAACGGAGTGGGCGGAGGCGTGCCGGCACTATTGCCTCGCCCGGTCACGGTCAGCCAAGGTCACTGTTGCCTCTCCAGCTGAGGCCGCACCGGATCTACGACATGTCCGGCCGTTAGGACCCCTGCCGGCTATCGACCATCGAGTTGACGCCAGCTCGAGTGGCGAAGCGAGTGAACGCCATCACCACCTTCTGGCTGGAGACGGGGACCTGGTCCTTCGGCAAGGAGTCGTACGACCGGCACAACCCGGCACCCCTGGTATGTCCTGTCGAGGTGGCGGGTCTTCGAATTTCTTATCTCAATTTCATCGGCTGGCCGTCGATCTTACTCGTCGTGCTGATCGCAGCTATTCGTTCGACAGAACATGTCGGACGGTCGGCACCCTCAGCTCTTCGAGGCGGAGCGCGCCCAGTCCGACTCCGAGGACTACGAGCTGGGAGGAGGACCTGATGAAGAGGTCGGTTCCTCGGGGGAGGTCAAGGTGGCAGGCGACCTGGGAGCCGGCGGGTCTAGAGCGGCCGGTGAGTTCCCCCTCGGTCCTTCGATCAAAGATTGGACCGACGACAACGATGATGATTATGACATCTGGATCCCGAACGTGCCTCCTCCATCAGTTCAATAGGCCCCGCACGGGCGGGACGAGGAGCAGCCGGCTCATGCCCCGGCTGCCGGGACCTCTCGCCGGGGGAAGAGACCGGCTCAAGAGGCGTCGGCAGCCAGCCGCCGGCTCGAAAACGGGCGAAGGCGGTCGTGTCGAAGCTACCGGTGCGTGCCAAGCGGGTTCTGTCCATGGTCGCAGGGTGAGTGTCTTTTTTCATAGTGTAGGTTCTTTTTGGAGAGTTGTGCATCGTCAGATATTTGAGCGTTCGCCCGCTCCAGGGACCCCATCGAGCTCCACGAGGGGGAGTCGATAGCCGGCCCGGTCGAGGTGGCGAGCCGGCTAGCGTAGGAGCACGCAGCCATGCTGCATGAAAAGAAGAGGAGGCTCGCAGAACTGCGAGCCTCGAAGTCAGTAGCCCCGGGCAGACCTTCTCCATCCGGGGTTTCGAGCAGCAGGAGACGGAGGAGGTCGGCGGACCCCGCGCCGGCATCGAACTCGGCGGCGGAGTTGGCTCGTGCGCCAAGACCCCCGTCGAGCGAGCTGTGAAGGTTGGCCGCGGAGGCGGTCGAGCCTCCGTTCGTGGAGGAGATGGCCCAACCGAGGGCGGCAGCCCCGGAGCCGGCCCGTGAGGGAACCGGCCGGTGGAAACGGTGGTGGTGCCGCCCATTGCCGAGCCGGCCCAGGCTGTCGTGCCGGAGGCCCCGACAGCCCCAGAGGCGGCGCCGGAGGTGCCGACCATGGAGACGGAAGTGCTGCCATCACAACCAACATGTCGGGCCGGCAGGAGGAGGAGGCGGTGGTGGCGCCAAACGTTGGACAACCGGGAGCCGACTCCCATGCCCTCGTTGTACTCAATTGTCCTCTGGCAGCCAGTGCCGCATCGAACGCCGGAAAGGACACCGGTTCCGGCGGTCAAAGCTGGATGTGATCCGAGATTGGGAGGCGCTGGCACGCGTCCCAGCTGTCCTGCCTTCGCCGGCTGGTGGCTCGGCCCCAGCTCTCAAGGAGCTAAGCGGCATCTTGGCGCGGTGTTCCGAGGAGCTGGCCAAGTTTGCCGAGGTGGCCGACAGCGCCCTGTAGTGTGCTGAGGTACGTTCTGTCTTCATTGAATTTCTTTCAATGGGGGCACACAAGCACACCCACTAGGTGTAGCCCTCGAGATGCAGGCCGGCTGACCAGTTGTGGGGCAGCCGGTCCGAATCTTCTTTTGCTCGTAACCCCTTAATCCTGGTGCCCTATGGCAGGCTGGGAACGCCCGGCGAAAGGAACTCTTCGACGAGGCTGTGGCCATCCACAACCGCAGAAAGCACGGCTTCTATTGGTTGGAAGAGGAGTTGAATAGGGTCCAAGGTATGCCTGGCCTAGTGGGGGCATGTAGCCCCCAGGAGTCGGGCTGGCCCCCTGACAGCTGATCCGGATCTTGCGTGTCAGCTGCTTGGCAGCCGGGCCGGGTCTTGTATATTTTTATTAACCGTTGTTGGTTTTGTTCTACAAGGGAGTTGAGCGTCCTCTGGGAAGAGACGGCCGGGGCGGTCTTCGAGCACGACCATCTGACATAGAGCGTCCAGGCGATCACTTTGGAAAGGGGCCAGCTGGACGCCCTGCTGGTGGACGGGCAGGCGGCCCAAGACAGCCTGATAGCCGACTTGGCGCGGGAGGTGGCGACCAAGGAGAAGGCCATCAAGGAGGCGGCTGACGCCGCCCAATGGACCGCCACCCTCCAAAGCAAGGTGACCCGCCTCGAGACGACGCTCGAGGAGGGAAAGGCTTCCCTTGCTGAGGCGGAGGCGGTGCTGGTGTCGGAGCGGGACTCGTCGCCGCATTTCGCCCTCGAGTTGGACGACTCCTTTTAGCGTAAGTCCGAGTTTTCTCCTTCGGCCGGCTGCGTTCTTCTTGCCTCTCCTCTCCTTTCTTTTTTCTGATCCTCCCCTCTCTTTTCTAGAACGTTTCCCAAAAACCCAGCCCCGTGCTAAGCACGCTGTGGCGGAACACCGAGATTATCTCCGGGAGTACAGGCGCAATATCGAGCAGAACTCCGGTTAGGACATGGTGGAGCTTGGGCTAGCCATGGAGAACCGGCTGATCCATCTTGAGCGCAGCATGGAGTGGCGGAAGATGGCCGGCAAAGAGGATCATCGCCGCCCTGTGGCCGGGTCGTGGGGCTCCGGAGAGCCATGTGCCGTTGTGGTTGGAGAACATCGCAACCCGGCTCGAGGTCTGGAAGGCGTCCGCGGTTCGAGCCGGCGTAGATGGCGCTCCAGTTCATCACGTCGTGGTACCGTGGTGTCGACTTGGATCGGCTGGCCACCATGCGGGATGAGCCAGAGGAGGAGCGGGCGGCAGACGAGACCTCCCTAGTCCATCGGGCCAACGAGCTTGCCTCATATGTCGATCCGGACGAGCTCCTTCCGGACCTCGTGAGGATGGTGAGCCAGTCGTCGAGGGTTACTTCGGCAACCCCCAAGTTCTGGAGGACGAGGAGGTCGCCGATGAGAGGACGGACTCCAGCACCGACAGCAGCGGCGAGACAGCGGGAACTACGGAAGCTGACCCGAAGGCCGCAGGATCTTCCGGACCACACGTCGAGCCGGCTGGCGATTCGTCGGCTGGCGATGCACCGGTAGCCTGAGCACCCGGGCATTTTACTTATTTCTACTTTCGCTGCATGTTAGACTCAATTCCACCCACTAGGGGTGTATGTAATGAACCTATGGCCGGTGGACTTTTCAAGTTTTTATCAGTTTGCACTTTGATTGTTGAATGTGTTGTTATCATGCGTACCGGCTCGTCCTTATCCCTTTTTTGACCCATTGGATCCGTCTGCTCTTCCCCTTTTCCCCTTTGGTTTCGGCCCCGCCAGCTCGACAGCCGGGAGCCGGTCTGTAGTTGGGTTGGGGTGTCTGCCTCTAGGGAGCCGGCTTTGAGTTTAGGAACCGTGAGGGCTTTTTCCGGTAAGGTAAGCGACAGAGGTGAGAAAGTGATCCGGCTAGACCTAGCCAGTGACCCCCTAGCGATAGGTTTTCGTGTGTGCCAAGCTTTGCCACCCCAGGACCCCATTAGTCGGACAACCGGGAGCCGGTCTATAGCTGGAAGGGGTGGAAGGACTTATTCGGCCCACACTACTTGATCTACCTCGAGGGAAGACGTTTAGGACTAGCCAGCGAGCCCCCGGGACTGGGAGCCAGATCCGGGAGTCGGCGGATTGAATTGAAATTTTGGAAATGAAACGGGAAGGGGCGTGTCCCAAGAGTCGGCTTGGGGCACCCATTGCATTCATAAGCCCAGAAGGGAAGGATACATACATACACTGGTGCTTAGCAGTAAATTGGGCGGAGGAGCACCGCGTTCCATGGGCGCTTCGTTTCCTCGCCGGAGGCGTCTCTCTTGCGCTTCTGCGGCTTCTAGGCGTCTATCGGGTAGTACGCGTTGTTGTGTTGCGCTTTGCTGATGATGAATGGGCCCTCCCATGGGGAGGACACCTTGTGCTGGCTGGCTATTTGCTGGATCTACCTGAGTACTAGGTCTCCTTTGGGAAAGAGAGCGGCCAGATCCTCTTGTTGTGGTAGTGCCGGAGCTTCTGCTAGTAGATGGCCGTCTGGCTCAAGGCCAGTTCACGTGCTTCTTTGAGTAGGTCAACGCCGTCTTCTCTTGCCTCTCTTGCGTCCTTCTCCGTGTATAGGGCGACCCGAGGTGAGTCGAGCTCGATGTCGGTGGGGATGGTCGCCTCGGACCCGTACACGAGAATGAAGAGCACCATGCCGCCTCCAGGGCCCTGGTATCCAGTCGACCGGATGGGCGTGGTCCTGAGGCTCCAAAGGACAGCCGGCAACTCGTTGATCTAGCAGCCGGCTGACCTCATCAGCGGCGTTACGAGCCAGGGCTTGATGCCGGACAGGATTAGGCCATTTGCCCTCTCGACCTGGCCGTTTGACTATGGATGCACGATGGATGCCAAGTCGAGCCGGATACCTTGTTTGGTGCAGAAGCACACCAGCGCGCTCTTGGCGAAGTTTGTGCCGTTGTCGATGATGATGCTGTGGGGGACGCCGTAGCGGACTGTGAAGTCTTCGATGAACCGGACGGCCATGAGGCCATCTAGCTTCTTGATTGGCCTGGCCTCGATCCACTTGGTGAACTTGTCGACGGGCACTAGCAGATGTGTCATGCTGCCTCGTGCGGTCTTGACGGGACCCACCATGTCCAGCCCCCACACGACGAAGGGCCATGAGAGGGGGATGGTCTGGAGGGCCGTAGCTGAGAGGTGGCTCTGCGTGCTAAAGCGCTGGCAGCCCTCCCACTTGTCAACCAACTTCTTGGCTTCCTCCAAAGTGGTCGGCGAGTAGAAACCGTGGCGGAAGGCCTTGGCCACCAGGGCCCTGGAGGCGGCATGGTGCTCGCACTCGCCCTGGTGGATGTCGAGGAGGATCTCCTAACCCTTTTCCGGCTCGACACACCGACGAAAGACGTCAGTGGTGTTGCGATGAATGAGCTCATGGTTGATGATGTTGTAGGCCGGGGCTCGCCATTGGATTTGCCTGGCCATGGCCTCGTCGGTGGGGAGCACGCCATGTAGGAGGAAACCCAGGATGGGATGCGCCCATGAGGGAGCCAAGACAGGGACCTGTTCGGGAGTCCCGGGGTCTGGGTGTTCAATCCCCGAGACCGGCTTGCCAGACCCCGGGACGGGGATGGCAGGAGTGGCGTCGATCATCATCACGATTTTCATGGTGTTGGAGATGGCTGCTTCGGATGCAGTCGGCTAGAGCAGTGGAGCCGGTGCCGGCAAGGCGGCCGAGGTTGATGGAGCCGGCGGCTAAGATGTCGGTGGGGCAACCAGGTTTGCCGACGAGCCAGCAGCGTCTGCCGGCATGAAGATGCACTCCGATTCGGGGGAGGGCTTGATCGACGGCTTGAGCAGCCATTCGAGAGAGACGCCGGCTGGGATGGCCTGTCGAGTGGAGCCAATTTTTGCCAGCGCATCGGCCGCCTCTTTGTCTACCCACGGGATGTGGTGGAACTCACAGCCCTTGATGGAGCCGGTGAGCTGCTGGAGGAGGAAGCGATAGCTAGCCATGTTGGCGTCTCTGGCATCCCATTCGCTAGAGACAGCTGCACCACGAGGTCGGAGTCGCCGAAGCACAGGATGCGCCTGATGCCGATTTCCTTGGCGAGCCGGAGGCCGTGGACGAGCACCTCATACTCGGCCACGTTTGTTGGAGGCGGCAAAATGAATCTAGAGCACGTACTTGAGTTGGGGACCTTTTGGACAGGAGAGGACTATGCCGGCACCCAGGACGGTCCTCATCTTCGAGCCATTGAAATGCATGCACCAATGCATGGAGTCTGGAGGAGGCGGCATGAACTCGGTCTCCGCCCAGTCAACGAGGAAATCGTCCATCGCCTACGACTTGATGGCAGTACGTGGCTCATACCGGATTTCGTGGTCGGCGAGGGCGATGACCCATTTGGTGGTCTGGACGGTGGAGTCCTGGCCGCTCCCGATCTCGCAGAGCGGGGCCGTGCTCACCACGGTGATGGTGTGCTCCTGGAAGTACTGCTTGACCTTCATGGCGGCAAAGTAGATGTCATAGCACATCTTCCCGGTAGTGGGGGTAGTTCTTCTTGGAGGTAGAGAGGACCTCGCTGAGGTAGTAGACGGGGCCTTGGACCGGCAGAGGCTTGCCCTCCTCCGACAGCCCAGCCACTAGGATGACGCTGATGACGCGCGTGGTTGTCGTGATGTAGGCGATCAAGGGCTCATTCTCAGCCGGCGCGGCCAGGATGGGCGCATTGGTGAGGGCCCGCTTGAGGTCGCGGAAGGCCTCGTCTGCCTCGTCGGGCCAGTCGAAGATGCCCGGCTTATTCATGTGGCCTGACTCCATTAGATCCGTCTTGCAAAGGATCCCGTAGAGGGGCAAGGCTTTTTTCGCCAGCCGGCTGATGAACTGGCTGAGGGAGGCAAGGCAACCGGTGAACTTCTGGATATCGTGGAGCAGGGTCAGCTTGGGCATGCGTTCGATTACGCTGATCTTCTCCGGGTTGGCTTCGATTCCGCGAGTGGAAATGAAGAAACCGAAGAGCTGGCTGGCTAGGACACCGAAGACACACTTCTGTGGGTTGAGCTTGATCTTGTATTCGCGCAGGGTCGCAAATGTCTCCCGAAGATCGTCGAGGAGGCTGAAGTGCTTGTTGGTCTTGACGATGATGTCGTCGATGTTGGACGTTCCTACCAATCTGAGGTAGGAGACACTTCTGCATGCATCGCTGGAAGGTAGCGTCTGCATTCTTCAGGCCGAAGGACATGGTGATGTACCAGTAGGCCCCAAAGGGTGTGATGAAGGAGGTCTTGAGCCGGTCGTTTGGGTCTAGCTTGATCTGCTGGTAGCCGGAGTAGGCGTCCAAGAAAGACAGCAAATCATAGCCGGCCATGGAGTCGATGACTTGATCGATCCGTGATAGGGCGAATGGGTCCTTGCGGCATGCCTTGTTCAGGCTGGTGTAGTCGATGCACATGCGCTAGGTCTTGTTCTTCTTCAGCACCGGGACTGGGTTGGCCAGCCAGTCTGGGTAGAAAACATCCATGATAAAGCCGGCTGCGAGCAGCCGAGCGATCTCTTCTCCTATAGTTCACGGCTTCTCCTCAGACAAACAGCATAGGGTTTGCTTGACTGGTTTAGTGTCCAACCGGACGTGAAGCTTGTGCTCGGCAAACTTCCTCGGAACACCTAGCATGTCCTTGGGAGACCACGCAAAGATGGCCCGATTCTTACGGAGGAAGTCGACGAGCTCGCCTTCCTATTTTCTGTCACGGCGGGAGCCGATAGTGACGCACTACGCGGGGTTGGCCGGGTCGAGCGGGACCTGCCTGATGTCCTTGGACGGCTGGAAGGAGGCCTCGCCGACCGACTACGAGGGAGGAGCCGGCACGGCCGGCCGGCTGGCAGCAAGGGCCACGAGCCGGTCGAGCTGCCGCTTTTCCTCGGCAATCTCCAGGGCCTCGGCCAGCCGACTGCCGTCTCAAGCGCACTCGATCGACATCTTGTAGTCACCTGCGATGGTGATGTTCCCCTTGGGACCCAGCATCTTGAGCTTGATTTAGGCGTAGTGGGGGACCGCCATGAACTTGATGAGAATCGGTCGGCCCAGCAGCGCGTGGTAGGGACTTTTGAGGTCCACCACCTTGAACCATACCGGATCGCGACGAAAGTGACCGGGACCGCCAAAGAGGACGTCGAGCTTGATCTTGCCGACATGGGAGCAGGATTTTCCCAACACGATGTCGTGGAAGACCGTCCGACTCGCCTACAGATCTTCTATTTTCAGCCCAGCTTGCGCATCGTGTGGAGGTAGAGGATGTTGATGCTGCTACCACAGTCAATAAGCACCTACGTGAAGCGGCAGGTGCATCTCTCGGTGGCGATGGTCGGGTCCAGGACCAGGGCATAGCTGCCAGGACTCGGCATCACAGCCTGGTGGTCTGCCCGGCTCCAGGTGACCGGCTTCTTCGACTAGTGCATGAACTGGGAGTTGCCCGCATGGTGGCATTCACCTCACGATGGAGCCGGCGGAGCATGCTTGCCCGTCTCTTCACTGGTGAAGACGACATAGCAACCGTCCTGGTTGGGGAATTGGTCGTACAGGCGACCGTCATTTTGGCAGGAGCCGGAGCCGGCACCGGGGGAGCAGTTGGTGCCAAGGCCCGCGCGCGGGCAGGCGGCGCGGGGGGAGCTGCAAGGCCGTCCCCCGAGCCAATTGCTGTGAGAAGCTACACTGCTAGAGCCTGTGCATAGAGGGCTTGGCCCCACAGTGGTTCTTGCAGGGAGGTCAAGCATCTGCTCGAACGTGAGCTTGGGCTGCCAGGCAGCCTTGCTAGTGCACTGGCGTTGACTGGAAGGCTGGGCAGCCGGCTCCTGCTCCTCAGTGGTGGCAACCTTTCGGCTCCCATAGCATGATTCGGGCTGGTCATTCTTGCGCTTGTTGTTTTGCGGCTGTCAGTTGTCAGTAGCCAGTCATGACGCCATCGGGCGTCGGTGTTGCCTTGGCAGGCGGGGTCGTCTCAGCCCTGGCGTACTTTTCTGCCTTGGTCATGAGTTCGGCTTGTGCTTGAGGGGAGTGCCATCGCGACAGCCTTCGAAGAACTATTGTATGGCTTGCACCTCGTGCACCCCTTCACATGAGTTGCGGAACTCGGGACATCGGGTGAGGTAATCATGAAGGGACTTTTCCGGCCCCTGAACGCACATGGCTAGTTCATGGGGGCGGGTAGGCCGCTTGTAGGTGCAGGTGAAGTTGTGAATAAATGCTTCCTCAAAGTCCATCTAGGTGTTGATGCTGCCGTCCGCCAGGCTGTTGAGCCAGGTGCGGGCCAAACTGATCAGCATGAGGGGACCATAGCAGACGGCCACGCGCTTGTTCCCCCTGGTGATGCCGACTACGGTGGTGTAGTCGATCAGCCAGTCTTCGGGTTTGGCCGCCCCGTTGTACTTCGGGGTGTCCTGGGGGATTGTGAAGCCGGTCAGGAACGGCTCATTGCGGATCCAAGGGCCGAAACACGCCCGGCCAATCGAGCCCTCCTCCTCGAGGAGGGCCGACTGCGCGAGTCAGTCGATGCAGAGATGGGCGTCATTTTTGATGTGGGGGACCCGCAATCCGAGCCAGGCCGAGAGTTCGGGGTGGATGACAGGCGGGACCGACCGCATCGGCTCGTGCCATGGAGGCGGTGTATACCTGTGGCTATGCCGGCTTCCGTCAGCCGGCGCCTCATTGCGGCGGTTGTTGTGAGCCAGGTGGTTGTTGTTCTGGCTGTTCACATGCGGCTACTCTTTCCCCGGCAGCTGGGAGCACTGAGGGTTGCTTGCCTCGACCTGGCAACCGGAGGTGCGAGGGGAACAGGAGTGCTGAGCCGGCTGATGGCCAGCAGTCCCGACGCCGTTACCCTCGAGATGGGGCCTTCAAAGGCGACTCCGCTTGGGGCGAGCAGATGTTGCTGCGCGTGGGCAACGTCGATGAGGTCTTTGATGTGACGCTCGCGGGCAGCACGCTCTTCGCCCTCCAAGGTAGCCACATCCTCGTAGGCTACCTTGGCGGCTCGTAGGTTAGCCGTGAGGGTGTCATAGACGGGCATGTTACCGCCGAGGATTTCTGCGACCACAAGACCACGGTCGCGCACGGCCCCACGCCGGATGGGCTCGGTGCCAGCCGGGGTGAGACCGTAGGCGGAGGCGTACTCCCGCTGAGCAGCCTCCATGTGGTGTCGTGCAACTACGAGGGCGCTGGCATCGTCAAACAACAGGCGGCGAGCAGCCTCTAGCTCGGCCGTGGTGACGTCAGGGTTCGCCGTTGGAGCGATGGGGGTGCTCAGGCCTCAAAGGGCCGCGCTGAGCGGGTCAGAGGTGCCGGTGCGGGCCATAGCGGCATTGGCCTCGTCCCACGCCCGGCCGGAAGAGGTAGTGGAGGTGATGGCGATCACTCCCACGCGGACGTGGGAGCCTCTGTACTGGGTCACAACGAGTGTTCCTAGTGGCATGGGAGGGTCGGTGTAGTCAAGCACATGGCTGGGGTATTTGTCGATGACCGGCGCTTCGACAAGGCTTAGCTTGCTAAAGCGCTCGGTGAGCGCCTCGATGTTGAGCGCGAGATCGACGGAGCTGCCCGTAGGGCCTACCGGAGCAAGCCCCATGAGCATGCGGTTTCTCCTGGATGTACGGCGTCCGTGGGGAATGGTGGAAGGTCCTGCCCGGAGCATGACTCCGGTCGGTGCCACGTACAGCCCCATGATGGGTGCCAACTGTCATCATTTTCGCACGACAGATGCCATGGGTAGGCTTATCGAAAGTGGTTGGGCCCGGAGGATGCCGCCGGGCTCCGGGAGCAGGATTAGGCACAAGACGTGACTGACACACGATGTACCCAGGTACAGGGCCCTCCGTGGGAGGTAATACCCCTAGTCCTGCCCGATCTAGTTGATCGATGAGGGAAGGTTACAATGGTGCTCCTTGAGCTGTGTCTAGAGGTGGAAGAAGGAGAAGCCGGCTCCCCTTCCCTTGCTACGAGGGTGGTGATGGAACGAGGTGTTCCTCTCTATGTCTACGCGTGTGTTCTCTCTCTATGCATGGGGGGGGGGCTCGGGGGATTTTATAGGCCAACCCCCCGGCCTACAATATTCTAAAAGTACTGCGTGGGTGAGCCTGGCTGGCAGCCTCTCTGGCTGGCCAGTGGGGCCCGCCCCTCAAGCCGTTTCATCGCCTATGGGGTCCACCGCATGTGCGGTCCCATCACCGATGGGGCCCACCGGCCGGCTCCATGATTGGCCCATGACCACCTGCTATGGCACGGGCCACCCGTGGGGCATCGTCTTCCGCCAGCCGGCCGAAGTCTCCAGCACGGCTGGCGGCACTGTAGCCACGCAGGGGCACGTAATGGAGTGGGCGGAGGCATGCCGACGCTATTGCCTCGCCCGGTCACGGTTAGCCAAGGTCAGCGGTACGACTGGTCGACTATAGCCGTACGTGCCCGTTGTATGGTAACGCAGCAGAAAACAAAAAAAAATCGACCTACGCACCAGCCTAGGACCACTATGAAGACTGCATACAAGGTTTGATCTTTTCGTTACCGACTAGTAGCGCAGCGGAAGTAGAGTCGATGACGATCGGCGGTGCAGATCCTCGCAGCTAGGATTTACATCCTCCCAACCGCGAGGATTTATACCCTCATCAGCCCCTCGGCCAGCCCTTCGCGAGGCGGTGAGACAGTCCCCCGGACGGTGTCGCGGACAGCTTCGGGAGGACCTCCAAAACTTGGAGTATCACTCGGACAGCCCTTCGGGAGGACCTTCGAAACTCGGACAGTCACACGGACAGCCCTTCGGGAGGCACTCTCGATCTAAGACCGAAACTACGATCTCTCTACAGAGTTGCACACATACGGTTTCATCTATCCCGCAGGGCTTCGCCGTCCAGAACTAGTTCTTGGCAGAACCCAGACAGCCTTTCGGCTCTACGAAACTATTTCGCTGGGAGGGAGAGAAGAAGCCAGATCATTGCAATGGCACTTGTATGTGAGAAGGAGTGAGTTTGTGGGCAGCCCACTCACCTCTATTTATAGGAAAGCCAAGGGGTAGGATGGGACTTGGAATTACCAAAATGCCCATGAGGTGAGCACACTACAAGGGCATAAAGGGAAAGCCTCCAAATAGTGTTGCCTGCATCACCAAGCCTGCATCATCCCCTAATAGTATTTCCACTATTCACAAATAGTGTTTCCAGTATTTGCAATAGTGTTCCAATAAAGTAATCCAAAAAGCACTTTCACTATTCATGACGACATTTTTCAGCGTCCATTCGAACTGAAAATATTTATGTGGGCTTAGAACATTTCTAGCACCCACTAAAATAATTTTCAATGCGATCCGGAACAATTCCGGATTAGTGTTTATCATCTCCGAAAAGCATCTGAAGCGGTTCCGGCAGCTCCGGAACATTTCCCGTTTTTCTTTCGGAAAATACCCAGAAGTTTCCAGAATGATTCTGGCACCCTCCAAGAATTATCAGGCATGTGCCGAAACCAATTTGACTTAATGGTATCGCCTGAAACAACTTTTCAGTTTTACCGAAACTATTCCGGTGTTCTCTCTGCGGAACTTTTCCGCTGTCCGAAACTTTTCTGGTGTCCAAAACTTTTTTGGTGATTTTCTCTCAGACTCCCTGTCTAGTATTCAGCAAATAGATGACCCTTAAGTGTGTGACCCTATAGGTTCGGTGAAGCATAGACATGACCCGGAACCCCTTCCGATCAATGATCAACATCGGAGTCGTGGACACCCATATTGACCCCTATACCCACACGAATGAATATTCGAGTGAACCTCCAGTTGTCGTGTGCTATTCATGTTGCTTTGCGATATGTTACAAATACCTGAGGTGAGACATGTTGGCATCCCCGTGGATCAACAACTTGTCCACTATGCCAGTTACCTCGTTACCGGTATTGTTCTCTTTTCTCGTTCCCGTGTTCAGGCATCCCCGTGATCAAATCACAAAGGGTCTGGCCAGACGATGATGGATGTCATAACACCAAGAGGGCCTAGACATATCTCTCCATCGTTGGAGGAGCAAATTCCAATCTTGAGCTGTCAAGTTACTTGACATACTTTTCCATGAAGCTGTAAGACGACGTAATAGCCACCCATTTACGGATGACGTTTAACAAACCCCAAAGTTCATGAAGCAAGCATGAAGAAACTCGATACTCTCATGGTCTAAGGAATTATGCAAATATTAACTTCTCTGTGTTATTAACCATTACCTTATGACGAATGTATCCCATAGCATAACATCAATTAGGGTTGATTCAACACAAATGTTCTTCTAACATTGTGCCCTCAAAATTGCCGACATAGCCATGCCCATGATCAGTCAAATAGGATCATCATGCAATACTTGAGCCAGTCTTAGAGGCCAGACTAGGAATACAATTTACTGTTTATTATTCCACGCGTGCATATGAGTCTTCCTTCAAGTCTCGTGGTTATTGTAGACTCGAGGACCATAGCAGTTATAGCATGGAACATAAACCTAATTATGAACAGGGAGATAATAAATAACATTTATTATTGCCTTTAGGGCATATCTCCTACACCCGCGTGTCAGCAGTTACTGTGGCCACATCGGGACCTGTCATGGGGGTCTTGTCTTGTCGTCGTACCCGCGCGTAGTGGGATGGGACGTAAGCATGCTCGCCCGAGGGTCAACGGGGGAGCCGGTCCGGGGGAAGCCGGTTGTAGCCTAGCCGGCCGGGGCCGAGCCAGCTCTTCTCAGAGCCGGCTGCTAGCCAGCCAGCAACGAGCCTGTCGGCCATGCGTCAGTCGGCCGTCAAACAGGCCGGCGATGTGATTTTCCTTGAAGTGGGGGAGAGAACCCCGTTGCTTTGGCCTACTCAGGGGTAATAACCCCGTCAATCGCTCTCACACGGTTGTGGGAATGCGAGATGGACAAGAAGAAGAGAGGTCAGAGCGATGTGGAGTGTGGGAGGAGTCCCCTAGGACACCTCTAGCGAGGGGGTGGGCATGAGGGTGCTTGGCCACGATGAAGCAGGAGGTGGACACCTTGGTCGCGCCCTCTGCTGCCATGCCTTGTCCTCCTGGCCAGGAGTTAGGGACGACTGGTACTATGGGCTGGATGGGGTGCAGAGTGTTCGGTTCGTCGGGTTAGTCTTCTTTCTTTATTTATTTTTCTGTTATTTTATCAATTGTTTGGTCCATATTCTATTTAATATGAATAAAATCCCACTTCAAATACAAAAGGATTTAATTTCGATACCCAAAATAATCCCTTACAAATGTTCACAAATTTTGGTTTGACTAAAAACTATTGCCAAAATCCTCATAACTTTAAAAGGACTATTTTGGAAAACATTGAATGAGATTTTAGGGGTTTTGCCCTTTACTTAATTGAATTTTAGGGCTTTCAATTTTCCTCAATTCAACTTTCTTGAATTTAACAAGATGCATGAATTCTTTCAAATACAACTATTTAAACTCAAATAATTAATGGCACTAAAATAATTCTAGGGTCGTGACAACTCACCCCCACTAAACAAGCATCTCGTCCCAAGATTCAAGTTGTGAGGTCAGGCGAAAGAGGGGGCACAAAACTGACACAATATTCATGATCCTATTGCCGTTCTCTAAGATGCTAATGCATTGCATCATGTGGATCTTGACATCTTTGCTTGAAGACTTCATCCAACATGATGACAAAAAGAGAGAAACTCTACATGATTTTATCTTCATAAAGGCCAAGCAACTCATGGAATGAGATGTAAGAACACCCCCTAAGCTCAATCACAAAAGACATATCAGGAGTGGTGGATAGAAATAGATAACAAACATTTAATTTGATAGGCAATAATCCCACACTTGAGAGAATGGTGGATGGGTTTAAAAGTTGTGAGGAGTTAATTGCCCTTCATACCATAACGGGACACCTTAGAGGAGGAGACTCATAGAATTATTCCATTAAGTGGCAAAAATAATTACTTTAGATACAAGGATCATCGAAACTCTTCATCCAAGATAAGGCCATTCACAAACGATCACTTGAAGGAATTTGAAAGGATGGCATACTCAATTTGGAAAGAAACTAGAGTTATAGGATGATGTCTGCTACAAAAATTTGTTCTAGTAGTCTCTATTGGGCCTCCAAGCGTAGAGTTCTATAGGACATTAGAAATTTTCCCTCAAGTGGATGACCCAAGGTTTATCAATCTGTGGGAGTTGTAGGATGAAGATAGTCTCTCTCAAACAAGCCTACTATCAAATACAAGAAAACTCTTGTGTCCCGAACACACCCAATACAATTGTAAATTGTATAGGTGCACGAGTTCAACGAAGAGATGGTGATACAAGTGCAATATGGATGGTAGATATAGGGGTTTGTAATTTTAAAATATAAAAATAGGAAAGTAGGAAGTGAAAAGCGGCAAGCAAAACACTATATAAATGCTTGAAACAAGGCCTAGGGTTCATACTTTCACTAGTGCAATCTCTGAACAATGCTAACATAATAGAATCATATGATCATCCATCGACATGCAAGAACGAATCACTCCAAATTTCATATCTAGCGGAGAACATAAGATGAAATTGTCGTACGTAGAAAGAACCACCTCAAAGTTACCCTTTACGAATAAGGCTATTCTTATATACATCACAAACAGCCATATAGTTCGTACTAAAATGAAACCAATGATACATATTAATCAACCCTCATGTCACATAGAAATTCCAATGTGACCTCAACTATCTTCGGGATAAGTATCTGCAGGATTCATCATATTCAATGCAACACAAAGAACACCACACATAGCATAGAGCTGGAAGCTACACTAGTGTATAGAGAAGACTGGATGTGAACACGGGTGGACATTGGCTATGTATGGGCACTCACTAATGTAGGATCGAAAGTAGTGCTAGAGGGGGTGATTAGACTACTTGACCAAATAAAATCTACCTTTTCCCAATTTTAATTTTTCGCAGATTTCAGCATTCATAGTATGTCAAGTACACCCTAGACATGCATGTCTAAGAGTATAGCGGCAGAAAGTAAAGACAAGCATGTAAGTAAAGAGAGGGTAGGAAGATCAAACGCAATTGGTGACACGATGATTTTTCCCATGGTTCCAATAGGTGGTGCTATCGTACATCCATGTTCATGGAGTCTTCAACCCACCGAGGGTAACGGCCACGAGAGTCCACGGAGGGCTCTACCCACTGAGGGTTCCACGAAGAAGCAACCTTGACTATACCATGATGGCCTAAGTCCACGGAGGACTAGCCTAACTCGGGGTAGGTCTTCATGAAGTAAGCGATCTGCTTGCCCTTACAAACTTCTTGGTTCACTCCACAACACAAAGTAGGAGGCTCCCAAGCGACACCTAACAAATCTAGGACGCACCACCCTCCAAAAGGTAATAGGCTCGATTGTGTCGATGAACTCCTTGCTCTTGTGCTTCATGATGATAGACTCCTCAACACACAATCACTCTCTCACAGATTTGGCTTGGTGGAAGAGATGGGATTGGTGGAAAGCAACTTGGGGAGGCTAGAGATCAAGATTCATATGGTAGGAATGGAATGCATGATCTCAACACATGAGTAGGTGGCTCTCTCTCAGAAAATCAGTAGGTATGAGTGGGGAACAGTTCTGAGTGCTTCTCTTGCGAGTGAGTGGTGGTGGAGGGGTATATATAGGCATCTCCAAAAATCCAACCGTTACACACAAAATGACCAACTCGGTGACACCGATGTGTTAATCTCGGTGGTACCGAAGTGACCAGACGGTGGCAACTTTTTAATCTTGGTGAGAGCAATATAGGAATCTCGGTTGCACCGATAAGGTGACCAATGGTCATAATGTCCAATCTCGATTATGCCGATTCAACAATCTCGGAGGGACCGAAATTGTGAACTTGCGTAACAGAAAGTTGGCAGCCTAACTCGGTGGCACAGAATGCAGAATCAGTTGCACCGAAAAGCTAGGGTTTGGCTCAGTCTGTCTAGG